>CP032249.1:5000000-10000000 GCA_005610355.1 Gossypioides kirkii | reverse complement strand
TCATTTAGTTTATCTTAATAAATTAATCAAGGAGTTAGAAACTAAATATATAATCAAACAAATGTAACATAACTTGGCATTATTTGCATTACAAACGAAGAATTAAATCATTATAATTAAACATGATAAATATTTAAAATAATTCAAATTTTATTAAGTAAATATACCATAATTTTTGCAGCTTCAGTAGTCATAGGAGATCTATTTTTCTTTTTATGTGTAATGTCAAAAAACTAAAGGCGTCCAACTTTTTGACTAGATGTCAGTTCCTACATTATAATAGGAAAACTATTATTTAGTAAAAAGTAATTAATATTTGATACAATTAATAAATTCAAAATACCTCATCATCAGCTACACAAGCAAAACTTCTCAATCCAGTTGTGTGCGTGAATTTTTATTTTTGCCTACTTGTAGTTCCAACACGCTCACGATTCTACATTATGAAATTATTATTACGTATATAATAAATACTATAAATCAAAATAATTATAAGAGTTTGGTAGTACGTAATACCTCTCATTTCTTTGAATTCCAAAATCTAACTTATTCTTCCCATTGGTACATCAGCATTCCCGACAGGACATTTTGCAATTTCTCTCCGAAGCTTATATTTTTCTTAAAATATTCTTTCTTTAAAGTACTTTTATGGTCTCTCCATTTCTTTCCTAATGCTTTCTTCACATAATTATCCAAGACCTCTAAAGCAAATCTCTCTTGCTAATAACACAAGTTTAGAAAATAAATATAAATTAAAATTAAACTAAAGTATTATAAATTACATTCACGTTATTACCTTAATATTAACGAGAGCTTAATTTTTGTTACTATCAAGCATATGATGCCATGACTCATAGTTGATTGGCAACAGATTGACATTTCATGCTATAATGCTCAAGTATCCTCCCAAAAGTCGAGCTTCTGATCCAACAGGCTGACCATGACTATTTGCAGATACTTTGACACGCTCCTCATGATTTAGATTGTATAAATTCTTTAATAGTGTACGTCCTCGAGTTCTGCGCCTCTCAGAATTTTCAACTAAAAAAATTGTATATGATAATATTAGAATTTGAAACAAAAATAAAATAAAAGTCAACATGAATGTAAATTAAAGTTAACATTACCTTGATTTCCTACAGTTTCGACAACTGTATTCGGAACATTCGAAGATCCAATAGCAGTCTGTTGATCACTATTTGTTTCTTCCAAATCTGGAGGATTTTGAATAATACTTAGATCTCAGAATTTTCTTCTAGGCAGATTATCTGCAATACATATAAAATAGTTGAAATATTAGTAACTAATAACAACAATAATAGTAATGAATATATTTAACAAGATCAAGATTTAAATTATAATATTACATATACTTAAAAAAACGTAAAATAACGTAAAATCTTACTTACATCATGATTCGTAAATATCTTCATCCACATCCTAGCGAACCCATTGAAATTGTGTACTAGTACTAGGGATAGTTTCATTTAAGTTTTTTTCTGAAAAAGGCAAAGTTTCTGATCTTTCGTCCATGTCATCTCTATTTCCATTGCCCATGTCAAATAAGTCTATAGGGGTGTTATGGAGTACAACGTACCAACCCTCATCAATTGGATATCTTGAGTAAAAAACTTGTTAGACTTGAGAAGAAAATACATACGGCTCATCTATCAATTGTTGCCCAGTGTAAATTAATCGAGAGAAGTTCACCATTGTAAAACCAAATTGATCTTTTTTAATTCCATGAGCAGTATTAACATCAGCCCAATCACATAGAAATAAAATAACCTTCCGTTTGCCATAGTAATCCAACTCAATAATGTCCGTAAGAAGTCCGTAATACTCTACATTTCCCTCAATAGGATTATTGTCCCTAGCACTAGCATAACTTGTAATTGAAGAATTAACAACTATTCCACAATTTTGAGTCCTCCTCAATCTTTCGCGAGATTTTGTATGAAACCTGAATCCATTAATCAATAAGGCATTATATCTTTTTACTACTCTATTCGGACCTTGGGAAAGCCATTTAACTTCTCCATTGATATCTTTCCACTCCAAACCTATTGATTGAAAGTAAATTGATTAATTATAATGTTATACGAAAACATTATTATTTGTTATTGAAAGCTTCAGTTGCATACCGTCTACCTTAACCATTCATGAAAAGATTCTGTGAATAACTTATAAATCTCTCGATATTGTAATCATCGGGAGCGTGAACGAGATCTCAAGTGTTGTTTATACTCACTATGTTAAAAAGTGAATAACTTGGTTAGAAAATAAATAAATGAAAAGGATGAATATTTATCAAATTCTAAAACTTACTAGCGTAATGGTTCAATTGAATCATGATGAAAAAGAACATATCGATGTGCTTGTACCGAAGATCTATCATCTAAGTGTGCAATTTCAACTTTCCTGATTGGTTATCCATGACTTCGAAATAGATAAGTTTCAGCTAAACTATGATTAGTGAGCCCAACATTTCTACTTGGTCTATTCAGTCTTGTTTCAACATCTTCTAAATATCTAGAGTAGAAAGTCATACACTCATTTGCTAAATAACCTTTAGCAATTGATCCTTCTGGATAACGCTTGTTACAACAATAAGACTTCAATTTGCATAGAAACCTAAACACGATATACAACACTATTAAAAGTTGTAACTAAAAGTATATTAATGAATGAATGAAAACTTTGCAAATTAATTAGCACCTCTCTATAGGATACATCCACCAATAGAAAACCTGTCCACCAAGTTTTGCTTCATGAGGGAGATGGATTAGCAAGTGCACCATAATAGTGAAGAATGAAGGTGGAAAGATCTTCTCCAAGTTGCATAAAGTCAAGGCGGCTCGATCTTATACTTTCTCAAATTCTTCAATATTCAAAACTTTGCCATAAATAACTTTCATTATATTGGATAGTTCAATTATACAAGACATTACCTTTTTTGACATATAACACCACAAAACAACTAGCAGTAAGTTTTGCATCAATATGTGATAATCATGTGATTTTAGGGAATATAGTCTTCGATCTTTAAGACTCATACATCGAGATATATTTTATGCATACGTATCTAAGACCTTTATATCCTTCAACACCGTGCAGAGCAATTCTTTTTCTTTCTTAAACATTGTAAAAATAAAAGGTGGTAACCGATATTTTTCATTCGAAAGTAATTGGGGATGAAGATCATGCCAAATTCCCATGTCAACTAGATAAGTCAACTCTTAAGATTGTCTTTCGATTTTCTAACTACATTGAGAATTGTCCCGATTATGTTCTCGCAAACATTCTTTTCAATATGCATGACATTAAGATTGTGTCGCAAAATGTGATACTCCCAATAAGGCAAATAAAAAAAATATTTCTTTTTTTCCACAAGTCTGCTTCATTAGGATCATCCTCTTCATCAGATTCTTCATCACTTTGCCGGTCAACATTGCCAACATACGCCTCCCTCGGTCTTCTGTTTCTTTGCGTGTTAGGTGGTTGATTCATCTTCCCATAACTGAAATCTATATCTTTTAACATGAACAAGATTTCAGATCGAATGATTTGCTTAAGAGCTTTTCTGAAATCTTTAGTACCATCAAATAGAGTCCTCTGAAATCTAAATCTATGATTTCCATCTAACCACCGACGATGCCCCATATAAGAGAACTTCTTCCCATTATATAACCACTTCGAACATGTTTGCGCTGCACAACAAGGACTAGCATAACGTCCTTTGGTACTCCAACCAGATAAATTGGCATAAGCTGAGAAATCATTAATATTCCATAACAAAGCTGCACGTAAATAAAAGTTCTCCTTTCTGAAGACATCATATGTTTCAACACCCGCCCATAACTATTTCAACTCTTCAATAAGTGGCTGTATATAAATGTTAATATCATTCCCTAGACCTTTCTCTCCAGGGATAATCATAGATAAGATAAAGAAGATTGCTTCATGCAAATCCATGGAGGCAAATTGTAAGGAACAAGCATTACAAACCAAGTACTGAACGAAGTACTCATGATTTTAAATGGATTAAATCCATCAGATGCTAGCCCAAGCCTCACATTTCGAGGATCGCTTGCAAAGCTTGAAAATTTACTGTCAAATGATTTCCAAGATAAAGAATCCGCAGGTTGCCTTAATAATCTATCATCGGTTCGTTCATCATGATGCCACCTCATAGACTCGGCTGTCTTTGACAACATGAAAAGCCTTTGAAGCCTTGTTATCAGTGGAAAATATTACAAAATCTTTATCGGCTTCTTTCTTGACTGTGCCTCACCTTCGTCCTCATTCACATCTTCTGCATTCTTATTCATCCAACGAGATATATCGCAAACATAACAAGACTGTCGGTTTGTCCGATCACCCCAATACAACATGCAGTCATTTGGGCAACTATGAATTTTTTCGTACCCAAGGCCTAAATCCTTTATCAGTTTCTTCATATCTTTGCATGAATGAGGGATTTTTGCAAACGAAAACATATCTCTCAAAAACTCTAACAGTAGCGTAAAAGAGTTTCCGGTCCACCCTCCCAAACATTTTAAGTAAAAAAGATGAATGTAGGACAGTTTTGAAAATTTCGATCCCTCAAAGTTCTTCATTCATTTCATTAAGTAACTTATAGAACTTTACTGCTTCTCCATTTGGCTCTTCATCAGATGCACTTGTTCCCATTTTGGTAAAAGCATTATGAGGATAACCCGGATTAATCGTTGAAGAGGTTCTACGAGGTGTACACTCTCCATGGAAAATCCATTTTTTATACTCTCGAATAAAGCCATCAACAATTAGATGTTCGTAGACAACTTCACAAATATGCCAATTGATGTTGCCACACTTCTTACACAGGCAAAGAATCATATTCTCTTACCTTGCATTTTGAAATGCAAAATTTAGAAAAGGTTGTACTCCATTTTGATATTTGTTGCTTACCCTTGACAATTTCGTCCAACTCTTATCCATTTCGTAGTTCTTGAAGTTTAAAGTTGACAATAATTTACGGTTACTTAAGTGTTATAATTAGATTTAAATCATGTCATTATACTAAAATAGATAATATATATAAGTATCTAATTATTTTAAAAATATATATTAGTGACAACATTTTACTTAAATCTTATTAGGAAAAATTTTAGCCTATAGTGCCATATGGCATCTTTAGCCTATAGTGTTGGAAAATTTTATGAAAGTATTTTCTTTGCATCAAACTCTAGAGAATCATCAACTCTCATATACTATTACAAAACAGTTAATAGAAACCTTATAAACACTATAGAATCAAAATAAAAGTAAAAAGAAATACTTGAGATTGGAGAAGGATACAAAAGGAATGTAGCTCGAGCAAAGCAGCTACAAAATTCTTCTTAGTGACCGATGTGAAACTGCAACAATCACCAGAAAAATATGATTTAGAGTCTTTCATGGTATTCTCTAGATAAGAATATCAACTACAAAAAAACTAGTCATAATTTATTCAAAAAATATATTGCTACAAGGATGAAAGATCTTTAATATTCTAGTAGAAGATTTAATGTATTAACATACTTAAGCAAGATATATACCATTCACCAAAAAAAAAAAAGTAGGATATAGACCCATATCTAACACCCTATCCTGAGTCCACATAACATAGTTCCAAAACTATCAATATGGTGGGCCATCCAAAAAGACTAGCAAGTACAATAATTTCTTTACGAAATGGAATTCAAAATTAAGTGCTAATCATACTTCGTAAGTGATTTGCCCCAGAATCTATGATACGGGCTCCAAAAGATCAAGATGAGTCATCCCAGTCAAACCTACCTTAAGAAGAGAAGAAAATAAAAGCAATACAATAAACCTAGAAAACTGAAGTGTATTGACTAATATGCACATGATCCAAAAATAAAGCATCCTAAGGTGCTTGCCAAAGCCCAAAGAACAGTTGATGTATATCCATGGCTTTGTTTTTTGGCTCTACTCTCAAAATCTAAAGGTAGTTGGCTATTGATCATATAGAGGCTAGAGAGGGTGTTTGATTTCTTATTTATATAGATTTATGTTTTGTTATGCACTGCACAAATTATTCATGGTGGATAATGTGTGCACTTATTTGCTTTAGTATTATTATGGGTTGATATTACTTAAAAAAATAGAATAAAAAATTTTAGGATCATAAACCAAACAAAAAAAATTCTGGGTTCATCTCTTTCGGCATTCTGTAAGCTGCATTTTTTTCAACAAAGGAATATCAACACAAAATTATCAACTAGCATATGTCTGTTAAATAAATCATAGATATCTTCTTGAAATTAACATGCAATCATCCAATCAGCATTGAGAAATGGACGAAACATGATTAATAAATGTAATAATCGAGCAAGAGGATTTTAAAGTATGAGCAACAAAGAATAGAAAGCAACTTATGACTAATAACCCAGAAGATGTAAACACTCTCTAGACATTAAAGCAACTTATGACTTATGCCACACCACACATTCAAAAGAAATATTTTGTGAAAATTAAAAATGGTTAAAGTCACCAAATTTTTGGTAATAAAAAAATAAATGATTGGCTACAACGTATAACAAAATCAATTCATTATATTTGCTTAAACAAGTTCAGTACATATAACATTATGCACTCCATGGTTGTCACATTTTTGCTTCCACAAGTGTTGCTAAAAAGGGAAAAGAAATAATAAAAAAAAGATTAGTTTTATAAACAAAAAATAATCAAAATGCAACATATTCTATTGTGATTTTCTCAATACTAAATTAATGATCATGCTTTAGCAGTTTACAAAATTTTAGTTTTCAATTTTCAACCATCTAGAAGCATGTGGTATTTTCTTCTGCATATATGAAAGCACTTACTGTAACAACCAAAAACAGGCTGCAGTAGGTACTGTTGAAAATATAATCTGTTGCAAAACAAGTTCGTTAGCACTGACTGGAAAGATCAATAATTAAATGTAAAATCATAAATTCTTATGCCGTGGTAAATTCACTGCCTTAGAAACGAATTCCCCCTGATCGGTCTAATCGCATAGTGGATGTCGTCCCCCAAGGTTAACATAATCCTTCAATATTTGTACACCCGAATATGGAAGATGGAACTCAATTGGTGCTGCTCTTCTCGAGAAACCACAGTAAGAACAATTCCCAGGAAAGCTTGGACGGGTCACAATCGGTCTCACTTAAAACCCAAACTCCTAGACATAATTTTTCTCTAAAGTGATTAAGGAACAAAAATAGACTAATTTATAAAGAAAACACAGAGAGTGGGGAAGAGGAATTTTTCAAAGAGAATTACTTTCTATTTTTTGGTGTGTAAAAATGAGGAGATTAGTTCTCTATTTATACTAGTAATAGGAGGGCAAAATGGTAAAAAAGGCATGGGCAATTTTGTAAAAAACCCATAACCACAAAATCCTCAATAACCCACTAAATATTCCACACCTATCCCTCCACAAAATTCTCAAAAACCTACTAAAAATTTCAAATAATTTTTCATTATCAACAATCCCCCAGTAATGTAAAGTAGTTTGAATTTTTTTTATTTTGTAAACACGAGAAATTTAGTTAAAAAGTGAGAAGAGCAACAATGAAATTAGTTGCTTAAGCATTAGTATCTTGTGGATTTGAACTAGTACATAGTGAAATAAGCGATTCTTCACTTTAACAAGTGAACGAATCTTGAACTTGTTAAGATAAGAGTTAACTCATGACACACAACTAACCTCAAGTCCAATTTGAAGTTCCGTGATCAATAAATAATTTTTAGCCAACGTACCTCGGGATGCTAGTAAGTGCTTTAGAAAAACAGCCCAAAAATGTTTTCCATAGAAGGTGGCTAGTCTTTCACACTTACGTAAGTGATTTCATCAATTATATCTTAGTATAAACCATCCGTATTAGGACTATGAAATCATTAAGAACTTTTATTAAGCTCATCCTCTCAAATTTAAGTTCAGTGAATTCATCAAGTTCGTCTTAATAGGACCACCCAAAATTTGGGATATAACTCATTAAGAATAATAAATTCAACCTTTCAAGTCGGTGAATTCATCAAGTCCGTCTCAATAGGACCACCAAAAATCTGGGCTATGAATTCATTAAGAGTAAGAAATCATCTTTATTCATGTACATCATTCGCCATAGGGATAGGTAAAATGTACACTATGAGTCTTTCCATGGTTTCGTTTGACCACATTGAACTTAGAAACTAAGTTGGGTATCCACTATGAATTCCTCAACCACTGGGCTTAAGACCCATCCCCCCGACGAATCAAGAACCATTTTCCTACTTAACCTTTTGGTTAGTAGATCAACTAGGTTCCTTTTAAACATCACATACTCTAATGCAAGTACTCCATTTTTTATTAAATGCCTCACGATTCATGTCTTATCTGAATATGTCTCTTCTTACCATTGTAAGCTTGACTCTTAGCAACACAAATTATGGCTTGCGAGTCACATAATAAAGATACAGGAGGTATTGGTTTTTCCCATAAATGAATCTCTGCAAGTAGATTCCTAAGCCACTCAGTCTTTTGCCCAGCTAAGTCAAGGGCTATAAATTCTGATTCCATCGTGGAGTGAGCAATACAAGTCTATTTAGCAGACTTCCACGAAATGGCTGCTCCACCCAAAGTAAAGACATACCCACTTGTAGAACTTACCTCATTATTATCAGTTACCCAGTTTGCATCACAAAAGCCTTTAAGGACAGCAAGGTAACCGACAATTTTAATTCCCAAGATGAAGCACCTTTAAGGTATTTAAGCAAACACTTTAGAGCATTCCAATGTTCATTGCTCGAATTATGGGTATACCTACTTAGTCTACTAACTGCATAAGCAATGTCCGGTCGAGTGTAGTTCATCAAGAACATAAGACTTCCAATAATTTTTGCATACTCTAATTGAGAAATAATGTTCTCTCTATTTTTTAACAGTTGTACGCTAAACTCATAAGGAGTTCTCGCAGGGATTACATCAAAACTATTAAATCTTTTTAACACTTTTTCTATATAGTGAGATTGATTTAATGACTAACCCTTTTCTGATATTGTAACTTTAACTCCTAAGATTATATCTACCTTTCCCAAATTCGTCATTTCAAATCTAGTAGATTAAAAATTCTTGGTTTTATTAATGACTTCTTTATTAGGGCTAAAAATTAACATGTCATCTACAGATAAGCTTATGATGATACAATCAGATCTAAATATTTTGGATTATACACATGCATCTAAACCATTTACTATAAAATCGAAACTGAGAATAGTTTTATGAAATTTCTCATACCATTGTTTTGGATCCTGTTTGAGATTGTACAAAGATTTTTTAAGTCTACAAACTTTATCTTCCATACCAAGTATCACAAATCCTGGAGGTTGCACCATGTAGATCTCCTCATCCAAATCACCATTCAAAAAAGTTGTCTTTACATCCATTTGATGTACCAGCAAATTATAAATGGAAGCAAAAGCAAACAAAACACGAATGGTAAAGATTTTAGTCACAGGAGAGTATGTATCAAAATAATCTACTCCAAATTTCTAAGTAAATCCTTTAACCACTAGTCTTGCCTTATACTTTTGTATTGACCCATTAGGTCTAAGTTTCTTTCGAAAGACCCATTTATTACTAATAGGTTTAAAACCTTTAGACAAATCTACTAATTCCCAAGTGTGATTAGACTTAATAGATTCAAGCTCATTATTAATAGCATCTCTCCAAAAATTAGCATCTATTGAATTTATGGCTTGATCGTAAGTTTTTGGATCCTCATCTATCAAAAAGTATGAGCAATAAAATTATTTATTAATTTTAAACCATTAACTTCAGTTATGAAAGAAGTAAGAAAATCAGGCCCGAAGCTAGTGGCATTCCTTTGTCTTTTACTTCATCTAGGTTCCCCTCATCATTAAGAATATTTTTATTGTGTGTATTAGAAGAAGAAACATGCTCATCTAATTGTGTCTTATTATTTGCAACCGATTTCTTTAGAGGAAAAATATTTTCAAAGAAAACATCATCTCTAGATTCACATATGGAAGAATCATGCAAAGACATAAATCTATATGCAACACTTTTCAAAGCGTAACCAACAAAAACAACATCAATAGTTTTAGACCCAATAGAGTTCTGTTTAAAAATAGGTATGCCTACTTTTGCTAGTCAGCCCCACACTTTCAAGTATTTTAGATTAGGGGCATAACCTTTCCACAATTCGTATGGGGTACAATCTAATTTTTTACGAGGCACTCTACTAAGAATGTGATTTGCAGAAAGTATGGCCTCCCCCACATGTGATTAGGTAAACCAGAACTAAGTAGTAAAGCATTCATCATTTCTTTTAGAGTTCTGCTTTTCCTTTCAGCTATGCCATTTTGTTGTGGAAAATAGGGGGCAAAAAATTCATGTATAATTACGTATTTCTCACAAACCTCTTTAAGGAAGTTAGTGCCATATTCGCCCCTTCTATTAGATCTAAGACGTTTTATTTTTCTATCAAGTTGGTTTTCTACTTCCGCTTTATAACGAAGAAATGCTTGTTCAGCTTCATCTTTTGTTCTTAAAAGATAGAGTTTTGTATACCTAGAGTAGTCATCTACAAAGGTAATATAGTAGTGTTTCCCATTTTTACTTTCTGTGTTTCTAAAGTTTGCTAAATCAGTGTGAACTAATTTCAAAAGTTCAATTTTCCTATTAGTGATAGGATTTAAAGAAGGTCTAGCATGCTTGGCTTTAACACATATTTCACATTTATTGAGGCTACTACTATCTAGATTAGGCAACAGCTTCATTTTTATAAGCTTCTTCAGAGAATGTATATTCAGATTTCCTAATCTAGCATGCCATGTATCAAACAATTCAACAATATAAGCAGAAGAGGACTTTATTATTATTATTAAACATAGTCTCAATCACAAATAAACCCCCCAAAAAATAACCTTTCCCTACATAGTCTCCATTTCGAGAAAATACAAGTTTATTGGATTCATATATTAGTTTAATACCTGCTTTATTTAATAGACCACCACTAATCAAATTTCTACGAAGGGTTCGACCAGATCCAGTAGGTTATATAAGTAATTTCACCCACACACAACTCGATAGTCCAAAATCATTTACAAAAAATAATTACAAATATGAATATATAATATTAAGTCTATAATTAAAATAAAATAACATAATTAATATCTCAAAATAAAAATACCAAAATTCCCAAATTAAAATGTATTTACAACCCCCAATTATAAAAATAATGAACAAAGTATAATAAAAACCCAAATCAAAATAATCATATGGTAAAATAATATATAAAAAGTCTGTAATAATGCCTCCAGTACCAAGTCACCTAAAACCTGAATACCTGTAAGAACTATAGGGGTATGAGTTATAAAGCTCAGTGTGTCTGTAAAGTACATACAACTTATCATATATTCACAGCAATCATATATATATAACTCAAAAAGTAACCACAAATCATGTTGCAAACAAAAGCATGAAGCAATGCACCCAATACTCCAACACACCAACACCCCAGAATCCTTTCCCAACCAATCGTCACCAATTGCAATGTGGTTTTAGTATCAACCTTAAAAGGAATGATAACCACTTCTTCCACCATACAATCCTACCCCATGAACACACAATGGTATGATTACGTAATTATCTCAATATAATCTCAGTCACAATTTCACAGTGTTTCTCATATGTTTAATTATCTCAAAGCACGATAAAGTAACACAATAATCTCATCAACACATGCTCAAAGTAAATGTGTGACATGGTCAACATAAATTACTCAACTCAGACTAAATCATTCCATCTTCATACCTCAACATAATCATCACAACAACAACATGTATCTTTAATTATCATGCAATCACCCAAGTCACAACATCTCAAAAGATAGGTTAAGTACAGTTAAAAACACACCTCAAGCAAATAGAACTCTAGCGGCAAGGAGGTCGTCCGCCACGTGCTGTACGAGTACCCAGTCTAACGGAATTAGATCTTACAAATACAACTAAATATTATTACAATCCTAGCCACCACTTTAACACAAGACTAAACTAAAATAACTTACAAGTAGCTCTCGAAACTGTTGCAGGAGTGGGTTGCATAGGTGGAGGAGGTAAATCGTCTGCCTCGGAATCGTGATCACCTAAACACGAATATCTTATATTAGTAATCCCAATTTAAAACTCTAAAATAACTTAAAGTGTAAAATTTAAGATAAAACTGTCAAAACGAGACTTTCGGGTTAGAATTTGGCAAAATGGACAACGGAATCAAACTCAAGACGTCGAAAAATGATAGGGTAGAGTTTTTCGAAAAAAGTCAACAGGTCAAAGTCAAGGTAAACGGTCAACTATCAACGGTCGGTCAACAGCCGGTCAATGATCAGTCAACGGTCAACAGAAAATGGTCAACGGTCCGTCAACAGTCAATCAACGGCCGGTCAATGATTTGACTTGATTTGGGTTTGGACTTGGTTCAATTGGGTTTGGTTCACTTTGGGTATGAGTTATTGGGTCTAGGTTTGGGCTTAAAGATTTTTAAAGGGTTTAAAAGGTTTGAGTTTTAAATGGGTAATAAGGGTTTTGGGTTAGGTAACCCATATCACATAACATTCCAAAATACCAAGAATTTGAAACACCCCCCAAACGGCGGCACCACCTCACCACCACCTCACATGACACCCAACCACCACGATTTACAAGCAAAAACTCCCAAATCCAAACCACAATTCAATTTCGCAACTTACCAACACCAAAAAGATCAAAAAATAATGGAGAAAAATAACTAACAAAGGCTGAAAGTCTCTTCAAAAAGTTCTCACAAACGGTAGCAGCTAGAGGGGGTTTGAGGGCGTGGTTTAGCTCGTAAGGGATCGAAGGTTGCAAAGATAAGGACGGTGAAACAAATGAACAATGAATCACCTTGAACGGAGGATTAATGGACTTGAAGAGCAAAGAAACAAGAAAATAAAAGGAAGGAGATTTGGGGGGAAAATTCGACAGTAACACAAACAAATGAAGAAGAAAAGTCAACTAGGGAGAAAAGGTGGGTTTTATACCCAATAAAATTGGAGTATTTACGTAGAGGTCCTTAGACAACACTAGGGTTTATAGATTGACCCCACACCTTTACACTCTCTTCAATAAAATCCCAAAATACCAAATTATCCCAAACATATAATTTAATGCCTAACTAAGTCCTTGTAACTTCTAAAAATTATGACAAAGCCCCTAAATTTTTGAAAATTCCCAATTAAGTCCTTTAATAAACTAGAGTGTTACAACTCTCCCCCTTAAAAGAAATTTCATCCTCGAAATTACCTAGACCAAAAAGATGAGGATATTGGGCCTTGATGACGGCTTTGGGCTCCCAAGTAGCCTCCTTATAAGCATGGTTGCGCCACAAGACCTTAACCATCTTAATGGTCTTCCTCCTAAGAACTTTCTCATCTTGAGCAATGATCTCAATTGGTTCTTCCTCAAAACTCAAGTCTGGACGAACCTCGATCTCCTCAATAAACACAACGTGAGACAGGTCCGATCGATAACGCCTCAACATGGAGACATGAAAGACATCATGAATCCGCTCTAGCTCAGGCAGTAACTCAAGCTAATAAGCAACCGGTCCCACATGATGAAGTACCAGGTAAGGGCCGATGAAATGAGGACTGAACTTGCCTTTCCGCCCAAACCTAAGCACCTTCTTCCATGGAGACACTTTCAAGAAAACCTCATCACCTACACTAAATTTAATATCCCGACGCTTCAAGTCAGTATAAGACTTCTGTCTGTTAAAAGCAGCCTTAAGCCTCTGATGAATCAACTTAACAGTCTCCTCAAACTCATGAAACTATATCTGGTCCCAACAAACGATGCTCAGTCAACTAAGTCCAACCAACAGGAGTGCGACACTTGTGCCCATACAAAGCCTCGTAAAGAGCCATCTTAATACTGGCTTGATAGCTGTTATTGTAAGCGAATTCAGCCAATGGTAAGAAATCCTCCCAACTCCCTTGATACTCAATCACACAACCCTTCAACATGTCTTCCAAGACCTGAATCACTCGCTCGGACTGACCATCAGTTTGCGGATGGTAAGCAGTACTGAAGTTTAACTGAGTACCCAAAGCACGGTGGAAGGATTCCCAAAATCTCGAAGTAAACCTCGGATCTCGATCAGAGATGTAGAGTCGAGCTAACTTACTCAAAGGATAATCGACCCTACTAGAATGAAATGTGCGAACTCAATGAGTCGATCCACAATCACCCATATTGAATCTTTCTTGGACGGTGTTAAGGGAAAACCACTCATAAAATCCATAGTCACCTTTTCCCATTTCCACTGAGGAATCTCAATCGGTTGCAGTAACCCCGAAGGACATTGATGCTCGGTCTTAACTTTCTGGCAAGTCAGACACTTCGACACAAAATCCACAACATTCCTCTTCAAACCTTTCTACCAATACATATCACGAAGATTCTTATACATCTTATCTCCGCTAGGATGCATGGAATAAGGGTTATCATGTGCCTCACGGAGAATAGTCTACTTAATCTCAGAATCTCTCGGAACACAGTATCGACCACGAAAGCATAATAAACCATTCTGATCGATAGAGAAGTCCACAGATGTACCTTCCTTTACCTCCCTCATACGGTGCTCTAGATAAGGATCATTAGCTTGCTCAGCCTTAAACTCTGAGAGTAAAGTAGGAATAACTCGGAGTTCAGCCAAAAGACTGCCATCCTAACACAAACTCATCCTAGCAAACAATGCCCTCAACTCAGTTACAACACTACGATTTAAGGCGTTGGCAACCACATTAGCCTTATCAGGGTGATACTTAATCTCACAATCATAGTCCTTAAGTAGCTCCAACCAATGACGTTGCCTCACGTTAAGCTCCTTTTGAGTAAGCAAGTACTTCAAGCTCTTATGATCAGTAAAGATATAACACTTCTCCCCATAGAGATAGTGTCTTCAAATTTTAAGAGCGAAGATTACCGCAGCAAGCTCAAGATCATGAGTAGGGTAATTAATCTCATGCGATTTCAACTGTCGAGAGGCATAAGCTACAACATTTCCCTCTTGCATTAGCACACATCCTAATCTAGTGTGAGAAGCATCACTGTAGACAGTATAAACTTTCCCAGGCTCAGGTTGGATCAGAACTGGTGCTTGAGTCAACACAGACTTCAATTTATCGAAACTAGCCTCTTGAGCCTCGGTCTAAACAAATTGAACACTTTTCCTCAGCTTAGTCAAAGTCACCGCAATAATCGAAAACCCTCAACAAACCTTCGATAATATCTAACTAAACCCAAGAAACTACGAATCACAGAAACATTCTTAGGTTCTTCCAGCCCATAATAGCCTCAATCTTCTTCGAATCCACACGAATACCCTCAGCAGAAACTATATGACTGAGAAACATCACCTCAGATAATAAAAATTTGCACTTGCTAAACTTAGCATAAAGCTATTTTTCTCTCAAAGTTTGCAGAACAACCCTTAGATGCTCTTCATGCTCAGCCTCAGACTTAGAGTATACCAGAATCTCATCTATAAATACCACCACAAATTGATCCAAGTAGGGTTGAAACACCCTATTCATCATGTCCATAAAAGCAGTAGGGGCATTAGTTAACCCATAGGGCATTACCAAGAACTCATAATGCCCATAACGAGTTCGGAAAGCTATCTTGAACACATCAGAATCTTTCACCTTAAGCTGATAGTACCCCGATCTCAAGTCAATTTTGGAGAATACCGTAGCTCCTCGAAACTGATCGAATAAGTCATCAATTCGAAGCAAAGGGTACTTATTCTTAATCGTCAGTTTATTTAGCTTCCGATAATCAATACACAATCGAAGTGTTCCATCCTTCTTCTTTACAAACAGGACTGACGCTCTCCAAGGTGAAACACTTGGTCGAATAAAACCCCTATCCAACAGCTCTTGCAACTGCACTTTCAACTCTTTGAGTTCCTAAGGTGCCATAGACACAAGGGTCGTACCAGGATAGACCTCAATGCCAAACTCAACCTTATCATGCTTAGGTAGCATCCCAGGCAATTCTTTCAAAAACACATAAGAGAAATCCTTCACCACTCGAATCTTATCAATCCCGGAATCAGATTGCCTTGGATCTAGAATGTAAGCCAAATAAGCCGTTGATCCCTTTCTAATCAACTTTTCGGCTTTAAGGGCTGAGATTACATCAGACAAAAACTCTCTACGTTCACCAACTAGGGTTATCTGTCGATCATCAGAAGTTCTCAGAGTTGCCCTTTTCTTCTCACAATCTAGATTAACTCGGTGCTTCGAAAGCCAATCCATACCAAGTATAAGGTCAAATTCACTGAATACCAACTCCAGTAAATCGGCAGGAAAAATTTCCCATTGGATCTCTAAAGGATAGTTACGGTATATTCTATTAACCTTCATAGAGTTACCCACCGGACTTTGAATAGTTACCGTAGACTCAACATTTTCAACAGTAATCTTAAGACCCCAAGACACAGCACTCGCCATATAGGAATGTGTCGAACCATTATCGAGCAAAGCAATAAGGAATAGAATGAACAGAGAAAGTACCTACTATGACGTCAGGCTCATCACAATCCTCATGCCTCCTAGTAGCATATACCAACCCAGGCTGTCTCGCCCTAGATCTAGAAGCTTCACCACTTTGACCTGGCCTACCTCTAGTAGCTGAACCCGAAGCAACCGGTCTAACCTGTCCTCTACTCCAAGTAGGAGCCTGAACTGAAGCTTGAGACTGACTCTGCACAAAAGAACTAGTAGGAGGATGGGGACAATCTCTAAAGAAGTGCTTCTGTGAACTGCACCTAAAGCAAGCCCTGATCTTTCTCCAACATTCTCCTTCATGTCTTTTATTATAATAAGAACAGAGATGCATGAGACGAGGTCCAGTAGAACCACCAACACTACCCACTAAAGCTACCGAAACCGCAGACCTCACTCTTGGATAACTAGGTTGAGCTGTCTCCTCTCTAGGCCTCTTAACAGAAAGACCACTCGTAACAAGATGAGCTGAAGTGCCCACTGGCTTTTTACTATACTCCTTATCCTAAACCCTCTAAGCCTTAGTACGAGCCTACAAACTCTCAACAGATTTAACTCGACTAACTAGATCACTGAATACTCTGTCGTGATGTATGTTGACCCCAGCCTGTAGTGAAAGTCGTAGTCCCTTCCTAAACCAATCACATTTTTCTTTTTCATTTGTTACCAGTCCAGATGCATAGCAGACCAACCTTAGGAACTCTATCTCATAATCATTAACAAACATGTCCCCCTGTCTCAAGTTCATAAAGTCGTCCCTACACTTGTCGAGAAACTCCTCACCCACATAATGATCATGGAAGGCCTCTTTGAAATAATCCATGTAATCTAACCAGCAGAAGTAGACTCCTCCACAGCATCCCACCAATTTTGGGCCTCACCCCTCAGTAAAGAGACAACAGCTCTAACTTTTTATCCAGCAGGGTAGTTCATCTCTACAAACAATCTCTGTAAATCCTTCAGCCAATACTCAGCAACTGAAAGATCTGTACCTGTTCTACCTTCAAACATCTTCATCCCTGCAACTATAAAATCAGCAGAAATGGGCCTCCTTGGACCCTCAGATTGACCCCTAGTGGATCCACGAAGTAATCTCAGTAACTCTCGATTAATCGTGGCACTATCCAACTCCACGGTCTCATTGTCCCCAGTATCGGGCACATCCTCAACAGGAGCTTCCTCAACAGGTAAGTCTCCTCCAATAGCTGTCTGACCCTCAGCACCTACGGGCAGCTCATCTACATCAACATGAGGCATCTCCTCCATATTCGCCTCAAGCTCGAACACAGGAGTAGGGTCACTTACGGACCTAGCAGTACGACCTCAGCCCCGACCTTGGTCACAGCAAGTCGTAAGTCTAGCACTCCTACGTGGTGGCATACTATCTATCTACATTAGTAAAAAGTACTAGAGTAAGAATCGGTACCGGAGGTTTAGAATAAATCACACATTTATATATATATATCATAAATTTTTATAACTTATCAATTTATTTAAAATTCCCATGTAACCCAAAAATTTTAAAACCAAGTCTGGAAAGCCTCACAGTCTGTGAATTGAACTCGACTTTGATACCACTAAATATAACCCCTTTTACTTGGTCCAAAGGGTTCAACCGGATCTAGTAGGTTATATAAGTATTTCACCCACACAGAACTCGATAGTCCAAAATCATTTACAAAAAATTATTATAAATATGAATATATAATATTAAGTCTATAATTAAAATAAAATAACATAATTAATATCTCAAAATAAAAATATCAAAATTCCCAAATTAAAATGTATTTACAACCCCAATTATAAAAATAAACAAAGTATAATAAAAACCCAAAATCAAAATAATCATATGGTAAAAAATATGTAAAAAGTCTGTAATAATGCGTCCAGTACCAAGTCACCTAAAACCTGAATACCTATAAGAACTGTAGGGGTATGAGCTATAAAGCTCAGTGTGTCTCTAAAGTACATACAACTTATCATATATTCACAACAAACATATATATATATATATATATATATAACTCAAAAAATAACTACAAATCATGTTGCAAACACAAGCATGATGCAATGCACCCAATCCTCCAACACATCAACATAGTGAAATGGTTCCCTAGAACCCTTTCCCAACCAATCGTCACCAATCGCAGTGTGGTTTTAGTATCAACCTTAAAAGGAATGATAACCACTTCTTCCACCATACAATCCCACCCCATGAACACACAATGGTATGATTATGTAATTATCTTAATATAATCTCAGTCACAATTTCACAGTGTTTCTCATATGTTTAATTATCTCAAAGCACGATAAAGTAACACAATAATCTCATCAACACATGCTCAGAGTAAATGTGTGACATGGTCAACATAAATTACTCAACTCAGACTCAATCATATACCATCTTTATACCTCAACATAATCATCACAACAACAACATGTATCTTTATATATCATGCAATCACCCAAGTCACAACATCTCAAAAGATAGGTTAAGTATAATTTAGAAACACACCTCAAGCAAATAAAACTCTAGTGATGAGGAGGTCATCCGCCACGTGCTGTACGAGTACTCGGTCTAACGGAATTAGATCCTACAAATACAACTAAATATTATTACAATCCTAGCCACCACTTTAACATAAGACTAAACTAAAATAACTTACTGGTAGCTCTCGGAACCGTTGTAGGAGCGGGTTGCACAGGTGGAGAAGGAGGTAAATCGTCCGCCTCGAAATCATGATCACCTAAACACGAATATCTTATATTAGTAATCCCAATTTAAAACTCTAAAATAACTTAAAGTACAAATTTTAAGATAAAACTGTCAAAACGAGACTTTTGGGTTAGAATTTGGCAAAACAGATAGCGGAATCAGACTCAGGACGTCGAAATATGGCAGAGTAGGGTTTTTCAAAAAAAAGTAAATGGGTCAAGGTTAACGGTCAACTGTCAACGATTAACGGTCCGTCAACGGCCGATCAACGATCAGTCAAAGGCCTGTCATGGCCAATCAACAGTTTGACTTGGTTTGGGTTTGGACTTGGTTCAATTGGGTTTGGTTCACTTTGGGTATGGGTTATTGGGTCTAGATTTGGGCTTAAAGATTTTTAAAGGGTTTAAAAGGTTTGGGTTTTAAATAGGTAATAAGGGTTTTAGGTTAGGTTGGTTTGTGGTTTGGGCTTAAGCAAAATTAACCCACATCACATAACATTCCAAAATACCAAGAATTTGAAACATAGCCCCTAAACGGCGACACCACCTCACCACCACCTCACACGACACTCAACCACCATGATTTACAAGCAAAAACTCCCAAATCCAAACCACAACTCAATTTCGCAACTTACCAACACCAAAAAAGTCGAAAAACAACGGAGCAAAACAACCAACAAAGGTTGAAAGTCTCTTCAAAAAGTTCTCACAAATGACAGCGGCTAGAGAGGGTTTGAGGGCGTGGTTTTGCTCTCAAGGGATCGACGGTTGCAAAGATAAGGGCTATGAAACAAACAGATAATGAATCACCTTGAACAGAGGATAAATGGACTTGAAGAGCCAAGAAAGAAGAAAATAAAAGGAATGAGATTTGGGGGAAAAAATTCGGCAGCAACACAAACAAATGAAGAAGAAAAGTCAGCTAGGGAGAAAAGGTGGTTTTATACCTAATAAAATTGGAGTATTTACGCAGAGGTCCTTAGACAACACTAGGGTTTATAGATTGACCCCGCACCTTTACACTATCTTCAATTAAATCCCAAAATACCAAATTGTCCCCAACATATAATTTAATGCCTAACTAAGTCCTTGTAACTTTTAAAAATTATGATAAAGCCCCAAAATTTTTGAAAATTCCCAATTAAGTCCTTAATAAAACTAGCGTGTTACAAATAAACCCCCATATAAATAACCTTTCCCTACATAGTCTCCATTTTGGGAAAATACAAGTTTATTGGATTCATATATTAGTTTAATGCCTGGTTTATTTAATAGACCACCACTAATCAAATTTCTACGAAGGGCAGGTACATATAGAACATTATTCAATGCTAAAGTTTTACCAGAGGTGAGTTTGAGTAAAAATTTTTCTTTACCGAGTACTTCCGAAGTGCTTGAATTGCCCATGTAGACCTACTCACCTTCAGTTACCTTTTCAATTTCGGTGAACATTTCTCTATTGGCACAAAAATGTTTAGAGGCACTTGTGTCTACAATCCACTCGGTGTTATTTTCGACCAAGTTTACTTCGGAAACCATAACAGCTATAACGTCATCTGGATTTTCGAGCTTGAATAGATTAGGGATGAATTTGTTGATCCATGTAGACATGTTTAAGCAGAAACTCGTTTCTAAATTGTTGGAAATATAATATGCTGCAAAACAAGTCTGTCAGCACTGACTGGAAAGATCAATAATTAAATGTAAAATTAGAAATTCCTGTGCCGTGGTAAATTCACTGCCTTAGAATCAAATTTGCCCTGATTGGTGTAATCGCGTAGTAGACGTCATCCCCAAGGTTAACACAATCCTTCAATATTCGTACACCCGAATATGGAAGATGGAACTCAATTATTACTGCTCTTCTCGAGAAACCACAGTAGGAACAATTCCCATGAAAGCTTGGATGGGTCACAATCGGTCCCGCTTAAAACTCAAACTCCTAGACAGAATTTTTCTCTAAAGTGATTAAAGAACAAAAACCGACTAATTTATAAAGAAAACACAGAGAGTGGGGAAGAGGAATTTTTCAAAGAGAATTGCTTTCTGTTTTTTGGTGTGTAAAAATGAGGAGATTAGTCCTTTATTTATACTAGTGATAAGAGGGGAAAATGGTAAAAAGGCATGGGCAATTTTGTAAAAAACCCATAACCACAAAATCCTCAACAACCCACTAAATATTCCATACCCATCCCTCTACAAAATTCTCAGCAACCTACTAAAAATTTCTAATAATTTTTCATTATCAACAGATACAAATCTCCAAACTATAGAAGCAATGAAAGCATTGACAAAGGGATCAACAAAGCAGTTCAAATATTTAGAATAGTAGTCATAAGCCTTACAACAGTAGTGATTAAAACAACAAAAAGAGTTGACAGTTTGCTAGTATGGCAGAATAATAATTTTGCTATTCAAAAATATAAAAATCCATTTATAAGCTAATTAGATAAATAGCTTTGCCATTCAAAATATTCTTAAGAAAATTCTAGCCTCAGCTAAAGGCTTAACAGTTTGCTAGTATGGCAAAATGATAATCTCAGTTGTGCCAAGTAAATGTTATTCAAGATTTCTAATACTTTGATCATTACAATGAGGATAAGAGAATAATAAAATTTACCCATGAATTTGAAGCTATACACAAAATGCATGCATTTAATCATATACCTATTATACTGCAAGTTCTAAAGTGCCTTAAAATAATACAGAGAAGCATCTAATCTTAGCCTCTTAATGGCTGGTGAAATCCGAGCAACACTCTCTAGTTTCCAGTTGCTGTTTATATGCTGGAATGGATTCAATTTCTCAAGGGAAAAAAAGAAATAAATGGAAGGCAGACACTCAATAAGGAATTAAAAGTCTACTAACCAATCCCGGCGGTCGAGAGGGAAGAGACAAGGGTTAGGGATTTGGAGCAAAGAATGAGCGTCGGTGGACAGGCGAAGCACCAATCCCGACTATGGAGCAAAGAGTGAGCGTCGATTGACGGCAAAAATCGTCGGTTGATACTTGAGGAGAGAAATGGGGACAAAGAGAGGAGAAATAATTAAGGTCATTTAATTTGGGATTTTGGGGTTTGGAGGAGGATTGAGGTTTTTTTTGTTTAATTCGAGGGAGAAGAAACGGTGCCTTTCAATAAAAATAAATAAATGCATGACGTTTATGGAAAAACACCGCTATTACTTCACCTTTAGCAGCATTTTTCCCATAAACACCGCTAATATTCTTTACCTTTTATGACGTTTTTCTATATAAGTCGCTATTGTTTTACCTTTTGCGGATTTTCCCATAAATGCCGCTATTGCTCTTTACCTTTTGTGACGTTTACCTTTTGCGGGGTTAATGGGAAAACACTACTATTGTTTTACCTTTTGCAGGGTTTATGAAAAAACGACGCTATTACTTTACTTTTTGCGGCGTTTTCTATCCAAACGCCACTAAAAACGCTGCTAAAAACCTGTTTTGCTGTAATATTTGTTTCTTAGAAGTTCTACGATACTAAATAGTATTAGTGGCGTGAGTACAATATTTTAGAAATAATATAAAAATTTCAAGAATATTTTATTTCTCTCTTAAATTTTATAAAAAAAAGTCATTATAGTTTTTTATTTACTTTTTTTTCTACTTTAACTCTTAAATTTATGTTGTTTGTCAAATCACCCCAAAATGAATAAAAATTTAATGTCTATTAACTTTGATGACATGACATATATGTGAAAGCCTCCATGTCAACAATTAATTAATTTTTAAAATTTTAAAAAATATTAAAAATATTAAAAATTATAAAAACAATTTTTTTAAAAAAAATTAATTATTTGTTAATAAGATAAATTTAAGAGCTAAAAGAGACGAAAATTTAAATGAAGGAAGAAAATTATTATTTTTTTATAAAATTTGAAGATCAAATAAATCATAATACTAAATTTTAAAAAACACGTTGTTTTTTTATTTTTT
Organism: Gossypioides kirkii; assembly: GCA_005610355.1. NCBI lineage: Eukaryota > Viridiplantae > Streptophyta > Magnoliopsida > Malvales > Malvaceae > Gossypioides > Gossypioides kirkii. The sequence goes on along the minus strand of CP032249.1, from coordinate 9,976,706 downwards.
ATTTTAATTTAATTATCTTGCTATTTTTTTATTATTCATCCTTTGAATTAGTGTTATTTAACTTATCTATACTAATACTTAAATTTTTACTAAGTTGATGTCACCCTTCAATCAAATTTCAATTTATCAAAAGTAACTTATTTTTATAAAATAATTAATATTATTTTGAGAATAATTTTATTTTTTTCATATAAAATTTAAAAAAAAAATTGCGTACAATTGAATTCAAATCTAAAACATTATAACTGTTATTCATTCAGCTTTACAATTTTAACTAAACCTTAATCCCACCTTCTAGGAAAGGAAAGTTGCTATCTACTAAAAAAACCATGATTCTAACTCGTTGACAACACAATAGAATTTTATTTTTGTAAAAAAAGGAGATAATTAAGATCAATAGTGGCAAGGGCATATGGGTCGTTTATTAGGAATCCTTTTCCAGGTGGTGGTATTGGTATGGTGCATGCCGTATATCTGCCGTTCACACATGGTCGTCGTGTAATTGCTCCACCTCCGCCTGGCTGTCGCCTTACCGGAAATGTTACGGAAAAACCATTGTGTTCCACTGCAGCAACCATCAAACTAATTATGAACAACAATAATGCATGTTTTCCAATATTAGAAAGTGAAAATTAAAGAAAAGGAGGAGGTAGAAAGCAGGATGAATATTAGAGGTAGGGATGAAGTACCAAAATTTTCATACTTAATTAAATAAAAGCAGTTTGTTACCTGGATGAACTTGTCGAGCTATGGAGAAAGGTAGAGCAGAGAATAAGCAGCAAAAAACACAAATAAGAAGAAAGGTCCTCATATTTAGGATAAAGAGAAGTAGAGATGGTTATAGTTTGTGCTGAACTTCAACCTTCTCCTGTCTATTTATAAAGGGTTTTGAAGTAAGAAAAAGAAAAAGTTCTATATTTTATAATCAGACACGGTGATGACACGGCTAGGGAACTATTACACTTAACATGCATGTTTGGTTTTTTGGATGGAGACCAAGTCAAATGTAGAGGACGGTAGGAATTTGGTCTATAGATACGGCTTCAATTATTATGTTGGGGTCATTGTAGGATTCATCTTATGAATAAAAAATCTTTTGTTTCTGCATGTTGAAGACCAACAAGAGTGTTTTAGAAAGACTAGAGGTACGTTTGGTTCGCTGTAATGGAATAGAGCTGTAATGGAATAGAACTGTAATCAGTAATTCAATTGTTTGGCTGATTGGAATGGAATAGAGCTGTAATAATATTTTTGTGTTTGGTTGAATGGAATGATGCTGTAATAGCATAAGAAAAAATGCTTAAATGACTAAAGTACCCTTAACAGAATTTTTTTAGTTAGATGATTATTGTTATTAAATTTTAATGATTATTATTAAATATAATTTAATAAAAATATTAATTAATTTAATTATATTTTAACATAATTATTGTTAAATAAAATTTAATAAAATAATATATAATTTAATAATATTTTTAATATAATTATTATTAAAATATGAATTAGTAAAAATTATAATATATAATATTAGAAAAATAATATATAACCTATTTTTTTTAGTTTTAAATTATGATGCATATATAATATGCTTAAATATCATTAACAAAATAAATAATTTAATTATCTTCTAAACTAAAAAATAAAATATTAGAAATATAAATAGTTTGATAATTATATTTTACATTCAAACATAATCTACACGTCATAATCTATATGTTAAATTTTATAACATCAAAAAGTTACAACAGTCTACGATATTCTATTAATGGCATCTTACGATCCAAATATTACATATACAAAAAGTTAACAAAACAACACCAACACAACCATGATTTTTAATGGTCAGAAAGAAATCTTCTCACCCATTCCAATCGCACAGAAGAAGGTAGACTAAAGAAAACGATCATTTGCGTTGGATTGTCTGGGATTTTACTCAACGCACACTATCGTTCATCCTCAGTTAATCCTTCTACTTCGCATAAAGCCGGATATAATTTTTGAGCACTTTCTTGAATGATCATTTCTGACTTTTGTTGAATTAGCACTTCGAAGGCAATGCTTCTACTTATTTCAAGGCCAACAGTCTGTATATTTTTCCCTAATAATGTGGCAGCCTCAAGAAATGAAGTAGAAGAAATTTGTTCACTTGCATCAGAAATCTTTTTTTTTCTTCTTTGAAAACCTGGAATCATCTTCATTTCTAGATTGTTGCAATTGTGTACCTGAGAGATCCATCTCATCTAAAGAAACATCAGCTTCACACTCATGGTAATTGTTTCTTTCTTCATGAGTATTTGTAGTAGCTACATCTTCAGCATCTATTTCTTCAATAATATCAGCGGCTGTTTGAGCATCTTTCCCAGTGGCACAATCTTTTGCGTAGATGGCAGTAAGTTGGTCATAATAAGGGAAACTGCGATGTCTGAATTGACCGGCTTCTTTATGACTCTATAAAAAAAGGAGAAATTCATATTAGATATAAGTTAGGTCAAAGCAAGATAATAAAGACATGAAATAATTCTTACACTTATATACGAGTTCCACACAACATCTTCGGCAACAACAAGCTGTCTATGCTCATCCCAACCAAAGCCGCTATTGTCTTTTCCACTGAGCATGTCATAAACGATTGTCCAATCCCTTTTCAATGTCCTAATCCTCGATTCAAGATTAGGTTTAGCCTTCAACTTTGCATGAGGTAAAACTTTTTCTAACATCTTTTCTAGCTCATTTAAATAACCGGCCTTGAACCCCGTATCTGTGTTAAAGGTTCCGACATTGTGCAAGTCAACCATACAAGCAACCAACGCAGCATCTTCTTCTGGAACCCATTTCCTTTTAGTTCCTCGAGAATTTTGAGAAGAAGCAGTTGATTGTGAAAAGCCTGACATAACTATCTTAAGAGAAAAACACAAATTAAAATTAGGCTTGATATCATGAATGAGAAGGTCAACACTTTATAAAATTATAACACATGACGAATCAAAAGAAAATAGATTAAATTTGCAATCCAACAAGTCTAGTACAATACATAAAGACAATTCAAACACCACCAAAGTTTCATAAACTAGATACATTAAATAAAATAAAGAAATTAACCTTCTATTTTGTTTTAATAAACCTAACTAATTTCTAGATGTTTTCCATTCATAGAACATTTGATTGGCTAGTTCCATTCTCCAAGTAGCCCATGCATCCGATGGATGAATGTTTACAATATTCGACTCATCCTCATCTATCAAATTACTAGATAATTGTTCTTCCAACTCCGCTTCAATAGGATCAAGACTCATATAGGTTCGAATAAAATTATGGAGAAAACAACATGCAATAATGATTCTATTGTGCACTCTCACAGGATAGAATGATGGACTCCTAAGTATTCCCCATCTAAGTTTTAATAACCCAAAGCATCTTTCAATAACATTGCGTGCTGAAGCATGTTTCATATTGAAAAATTCTTTTGGAGTACTTGGTTGGTAACCCTGACGCCACTCATTCAAATGATATCTTTGTCCTCTAAAAGGCGCAAGAAATCCTTCACAGTTTGTATAACCGGCATCAACTAGATAATAACAACCTATAAAAAAAGAAAAAAAAGTAATTATCATGGTTAGTTTTTCGAAAAAAGTATGATCTTAAAAATTAATTCAAATTCCTCTAATTCTGCACTTTACCATGAGGAACCTTTAGTCCATGTCTCCTAATGGCATCTCGAAGAACCCGTCCATCAGCAATAGAACCTTCCCAACTGGGAAGAACATAAACAAAATGCATATCAGGTGTACAAACACCTAACATATTTGTTGCTATGTCACCCTTTCGCGTTCGATATCTAGGTTTATCAACTGTTGGAACCCTAATCTTGATGTGGGTTCCATCTAAAGCACCTAAGCAATTCTACACGAAATGTATAAAACCTCGAGTTAGGATACTATATTTAAATCTAAATCAACTAAATGATGTACGAGCTATATTGAAACTCACTCCAATACCTTGAACCATTTCCACCTTGGATCTGTAGAATTAGCCATAATTGGCTCTGCCTTTTTAAATAGCACATCTTTTAAGCGTATGACAACATTTAAAACATTGTTTCTGCTAACGGTTTCCCCAGACCTATTAAAGTGATGCTTGATAACTCGATTTTTAAGGTGATAAGAAATAATATGTAAAAACATTGCCACTTGCTCATCAACAAGCATGTTCCTTGACAACTTCAATTCTCCTAAAGTTTGTAACATCTCACATAGTTTAAAAAAATAATTCTATTCATCCTAACTTGTTCAATACAAGTCTCATCACTAGCATATACAAGTCTTTTCACATAATCTCGTTTTGCATAAAAATCTAAAATATATGATCTAATCCTTGGTCTATAAATATGTAGGCTATAGACAGTAGCCAATGAAACTAAGAACCAACTTGCAACTGTGCACATTTGCAGCCATACTGTCACAGCAAGACCAATTCTTCTACGCCTTTCACTTTGTACTATTAAAGGTAAACGAGCCATTACTGCAAGATATTAAAGTGTTATAAATCTTCAAATCATATACTTAATACAATTCCAAATATAAATCATTGTTAACATATAATGTTATAATTTATGAGCTATGATTAATCATTGTCGTCATCCGTACTCAGCCAACCGTTTTTGAATTACTGTTCTTTATCTCTTTTTTTATATATTTTTATAAAGTATTTTACATGGTTTAAAACTTCATATTAATAAAATAAAACTTCATATTAATATAAAGAAGATCTGTTAAGGGCAATTTCAATATCTCGACGGCCTATTACAGGAACAGAATACATTACTAAGCTAACCAAATGTCAAAATTGTCATTAACCTTTACTTGCATTCGATTTATATGAAGCACAAAGTAGGTCTTTTGCTGAACCTCCTTCTATTACAAGCTTGTGCATTTACAAATATATATATATATAGGAAATGCATGGAGCGTGGTGTGTGGACAGCACATTCATTGCATTGATTCCCAACATAACCAGAGAAACTCCATAAGCAAAAGAAGACAGAATTTATAGGATACCAAAAACTTTCTTTGCTCTTTTCAAATTATGATGAAGAAAACAAAGAACGTTTTGATCCTTAGATTCAAAACCTGATATCACAGTGTCCTTTGTTATTGCTTTTACTCTTTTGATCTAGAGTAATGTGCATGCTAACTTATTGCTGCATCTAGCTTATGATTAAACCAAAAACTTGTAAAGATTATATTGAATTGTATGGTAACAAAATACTTTTGGTTAATGCTGAGACTGACCACAATAGCACAAATAAATGACTTTCTAGTAAACAAAAGTCTCAAGTTTACTTAATTTTTAACACTTGAAAGATTACTTTGGAGAGAGGCTAAATTAAGATTTCATTTTCTTTTCAAAAACAATATTGGAATTTCAACATCAATCAACTATGTAAAGACCTTTGATTTCCCTTGCTCTTCTTAAATTATGTTTGCAGCCTAAATAGGAGTAACTAAATTAATAGCAACAAGAAACAAAGCTTTTACTTAACTATATACTATCAAAGAAATGGATAATATTGCTGTGCCATGCTTTATCAAGACTATCATATGATCAGAAAGGTTCTATTTTATAGCTTCCAAGTCCTCTTTGGTCTTTCATTCCCTCTCTTAAAATGGGTGTTTCCATTAAATCATGCCTGTCTAGAAACATATAAATTTCTTTCAAATATTATTATTCCTGGCTTTAAATTCTAGAAATGAAAAAATAATTCATCCACCATTGGTAAGAATGAATGCTAGTATGCAATTCAAAAACCTCCTTAACATAACAATAATTATATCTTGAAAGAAAATAGGTAAATTATGGAATATATATTCACATTCCAGTCTTATTGACATCTTAAACGTTGACTGACCTTGTGAAAGAAAAAGTAGATGATCTATTAGTTGAAACAAGTTATGTGAGGTTTTAATAGCCAAGTAGATGCAAACGAGCTAGTCTACCATTGGCGTAGTTTTCCCATTGTAATATTGCTTAATTAAAGAGACCTACTACATTATTTGAAGAAACAAGCAATTAAAAAATTAAAATCCAAGATAAATATATGCACAAGGTATTAAAAACATATTAACGATACTCTATGAAACAAATTGAGCTGGCAAATCAGGAACAAAAAAAATCAAAAAATAAAATAAATCCAATAGTTCATGAGGTTATCATTTAAAAAAAAGACCAGATTAGCGAGGAGCCAGTTATTGAAAATTTCAACACATATTTTATTATTAGTATCAGGATGCAAGATCTAAAACAGCGTTGGAAACAACAAATTTCAACAACAGAAATCAAAACCTAAACTATAAAAATACCAAACCTTGAAATTACTAAAAAGGAAGAGCCGAGTTCAGACGGTATTCCTCCAAAAACAAAGTAAAAAATAAAGGGAAAAATGCATCATACTTGTCTCGTTTTCATGAAATCAGCAAAGAATAGTTTACTTGATATGATTTGCAGGTATTGAGGTTAAGGGCAATTTTGATACGGAAGAAAGCAAAAAAAAAGAGTAAAGAAAAAGGACAGGGCAATTAGGAGAGAGTGAAATGAAAAGAACAGAGGGAGAACTGTTTACCTGAAGGATGCTGCGACGAAGGTGAAGACTGCTATGGCCGGAGTCGAAGGAAGAAAGGCAGTGACAGTAATTGGTGCACTGAATCAGTGCTGTAATCAGTGCTATGACACTAATCGAAGGAGAGGGTAAAGTGGGGAGCCTCTTTCGGGTGCTGTAATCAGTGTTGTAATCGGTGCTGAAGGAAGGGAATAGAAACTTGGGGATTTTGCTGCATAAACATGTAATGGAATAAGCCTGTAATAGGCATTCCATTGAACCAAATAAATGCATATGGTGGGCCCGCTGGATACACATGTAATTGAATGGCTATTACAACCAACCAAACATGACCTAGGTGTTGTTGTCATGGAAATAGTATACCCCAATGCTTTCGTTGTCAGAAAAAGATTAATCTTGATGCCAAGCACAGCTACATTAAATTTAACCTGAAAAGATAATTTGTCTATTGGTCTAATGATTAAAAATATTCATTGTTTCAGATATGGTCAGTGTGAAGTTAAAAATTTCTTTTAGAGGGCAAATTTAAATTGTAATTTTTACGATAATTTTAAAATATAATTTTTAAAGAATTAAATCAAAATTTTATTATTTTTAGGGGGGCAAAGTGTAATTTTACTTTTATTAATTTAAAATTTTAAAAATTTTAAAGAGACTAAAAGGAAAAAATTCATTTTAGGGAAACCAAGCTCCTGCCAACCCTTTTAAATTCGCCCTTGAGTATAGTCTGAATTCGAATCGCGTCAATCGTGTTATTATTAAAACTTTTTTCCTCCCTTATAATTCATAAAAAAATTAACTTGAAAGAAATCATGTAAGCAAATAATTGCTAACCTCAATTATACAACTTTGAAACAAATCCTAAATAACCTACCCTTTTCTCTACCAATAATCAAAAGTTTCGGTAAATTTTCAACTCAATCATAAATTTGCTCATTATAATTCTCTCTAAAATATATAATCCAATGATCTCCCGAGATTTCGATTTTTATTTTATATTACTCAAATATTTGGTACGAATAAATCATTGTCTCACACATTACAAATAAACAATTTTTGAGAATCAAACTCACAATATGGACTGTGAACTGAACACCCAATTAAAGGCCAAATTTTGAGATTCAGATCCAACCCAAATTATTATTAATTATAAATTTATTTTTTAATATTAAAATTTTACATTTCAAAATTTCAAATTCAATTAAATAGATTGTAAAAAAATATCCATGTCTATCGATTTATTACTATAATATTAGAATTAATTAATTTAATCTCTTTCTAAAATTTACAATTTTATTTTATGTTTCTAAATTAAAATTAAATCATTTTAATAATTGTTTATGAAACCCAAATTTCTTTTCATTATAAGATTTATTTGATTTGATTTTATCTTTAATAATTTGGAAACATAAAATAAAATTTTAAATTTTAGGAGTTTAAATTAATTAAATTAATTTCAATATTATAATAAAAAAAGTGCTTCATATTATCAAGAGATAAAATTTTCAACAATTTAATTTAATTGATTTTGATGTTTTGAAATTTAAAATTTTTGGATCCAAAAAAAAAAGAAATTTAGAATTTTTGCAATGGATAAATAAGTACAATTTGACAAAATTTTAATGCATTATTTTAGTTGTTATATATTTTCACTTTAATCCTTATTTTTTTACACGGATCAAGACTTAAATTTTTTTTTTTCAATGACCAAAATAAAAGTGTAAATATAATGTGGATATGATTTCGCGTGAACAATTAGTCTCTACTAGGAATTTAACGCTTGGATTACTAAAATAATAGTGCTCTAAAAATTGAGTGACGAATTTGTAATGACTTTTTTTAGGTGACAAAAATGAAAGTGCTCTGACAATTGAGTGACCAATTGGGTAGTTTACCCTATTTATGTTATTTGATAAAAGAAAATATTAATTTTTAAAAGATTATCACAATTTTTTATAAAAATAAATATATTAATTTAAATATCTCAGTTTTTTAAAATAGAGATAAATTATTTCAGTTTTTTAATAAAATAAAAACAATTTATTATCACATACATCACAAATAAACAGTTCTTGAGACTTGAACACACAATATGGGCCATGAGGTGAACACCCATGATTAAAGGCTAAATTTTGAGATTCTGATCCGATTTAAATTATTATCAATTAAACTGAATTTATACATTAATAAATATTTTTTATTTTAATATAAGTGGATATTAAATTTAAGTCAATGGGCTGGGCTAAACTAAGTTAAAAACAGGCCGCAACTCAACCCATGGGATGGTCTCATCTAGACCTGTTCATGGGTCGGATAACCCGATCCGGTTCAAAAAATAGGAGGGTTTGAATAAAAATATAAGTCCGAAAAATAGGTTTGGGTAAAAAATAAAGCCCGCTTAAAAAATAGGCCGGTTCTTGAGTAAGAAATTTTTTACCCGAGCCCAGTTCGGCCCGACCCGAATTCATAAAAAGACAAAAATTATGCTATTTTTTTTAATGCTATTTTCTTGTTGTTTTCTCCTATTTTGCTACAATTTCACTATTATGTTGCTACTATTTTGTTGTTATTGTTTGGATATTGTATAAAACTTATTTTATTGTTAATTTTGTTATTATTTAGAGGCATTTGTTAATTTTGTTATTATTTTAGAGACATTTGTTTGTTAAGTTGTATCTATCTTAGTCCTATTTAACTATATATTTTTTAAAATTTATTTTCAATTTTTTAGAAAATATTTATTTTAATGTTTTAGTATTTTTAATGCATTATATATATTTAAAAATTATATAAAAATAATATAAAAAATTTAATATGGGCGGGCCGGGTCGGACTCGAGTTTTAGCATTTTTATTCAGGCCGAGATTGGGTAAAATTTTAGACACATTTTTCAGGTTGAACCGGGCTCGGGCTTAGCAAATAGACCTAAATTTTTTATTGAGCCCGGCTCGAACCTGACTCAATCCGACCCATTAACACCTCTAATCTCATCCAACTGAAGCAAATAATTAAATGGATAAATTGCTAAGTTGGGATCCAATTTTTGAGGCGCTTTCATTTTTATTATTAAAAAAAATCCTTGAAATTTCATCACTTAATTTTTATAGGACATTTTCATTTTAGTCATCTAAGTATCAAACCTATAACGACGGTTGACTATGCATGCCACATCATATTTCAACATTTATTTTGACCATCCAACTTTTAAGTCGATTTCTTTTTTATCATCAATTTTTTTCTAAAGTATTGATATGAGTAAGAAAAATTAAATATTAAAGTGAAAAAATGGTAAATACTAAAATAATGCGATAAAATTGGTCATATTTTACTTGTTTACTATACAAGTCCAATTTCGTCCGGGCCTCGAAACCCAATTCTATTTTTCTTATTATTTTTATGTATTTACTTATTATTTTTTGAATATAAATAAATAAATATAAAATAATATTAATTTTGTTTTATTATTTATTTATTTATTTATTATTGTATGAATATAAATAAATAAATGTAAAATAATATTAATTTTGTTTTATTATTTATTTATTATTTTATGAATATAAATAAATAAAAAAATAATAAACCCAAATAATAAACCCAAAATCAAAGTCCTCAAATCCTTAAAAATCAGTCCTCAAAGTTCTCTCAAATCCCATTCAAACCTCTCCACTTTTCGTGACTTTATGGATTTGCCCCAAGCTAGTTTCAAGCAAACTTTGAACTAGTCAAAGTGCTCAAAAGGTAGCCGGCCATGGGATTAAGTGGCTAAAATTCGTTTTCTAAAAATAGCCTCCAACACCCACCTATAAATACCTCCATAAGCTACCTATTCTAATGACGAATTCACCAACACATTCTCTTCTTTATCTCATTTTCTCTCTAGCTTTTCCCTTCCTTTTCCCTTCCATTCCTTTGCCAATTCTCCCCCCCTCCCTTGGGAAAGAGTGGTATTCAACCTTGGAAATAGCTTCATTGGGTGTTCATTAGAGACCTCGATCTGGGAAGAATCGAGCAAGAAAGACGAAGAACGTGACAGTAGTTCTTGAGAAATTGTACTATTAATTGCATTTTTATTCTTTTATTTATATTTGTAAGTTATGTGCATATTTATGTTTGCATAACATGGTAATTCATTTTTTTTTTTAAAAATACATAAATTGTTTTTAAAAATCAAGGCAATGTCTTTTGTTTCGAGAATTTGAAAAATCATGCCCTAACTCACTGGGTGTCGATTTTTTTTCAACCGAGATATTAAATATCCTTTTAAAAATTTAAATACGAGTTTTTTTTGAAAAGTTCGTTATTTTTTAATATTCGAATTGTTATATCCTAACTTATTGGATGTAACTTTTTCTCGATTAATTCAAAATAACGAGCTTTCTTCGGAAACAAAATTTGTATTCAAAATAAAATAAATATGACATTCATGCATTTAAGGATCGCAATTTAAATTTTTCTCGAACTTTTAATTTTCAACAAATAAGATTTTGAACAATCGATTAGGTACCAATTTTGGACGTGTAAGTGTGCTAATCCTTCCTTATGCATAACTGACTCCCGAACTCGTTTTATGGTTTCAAAGACCAAAATTATTTTAATGATTTTTTTTAAATCTCGAAAGGTGGCCCAACTACACCTGCTTTAAAAATTATTGCTGGCGACTCCATTTTCATTTTTCAAAATATAAATCGAGACTTATTTTTGTTTTTGTTTTTTAAAATGGTTTCGACCGCTTGACGACTCCACTAGGGACAATAAGAGAGTCAAGCCGTAAGTTTATTATTTTTTATCTTTTTGTTGAAAATTTCAAATTCGATTTAATTTAATTTGTGATCCTTTGCATTTTATTTTTGTGTTTTATATGTTTGTTGTGATAATAGCATGCTAATATTATATGCCTAGGTTTTTGCATACATACATTTGTTACTACACCTCTTAAGTGGAAGTGAGAAGTTACTCCTTCGTGAGGTTTTCACCTCCGTGCAGGATAGTAAATCGCTTTCGGGATACATTCGTACTTATGTTTTCGTGAAGTTTTCACTTCCGTGCAAAAATATGGGAAATGTGTCCCCCTAAATCGAACTCATCCGTACGAGCCTATAATGGGTGAGGACTGAGGAATCTGCTGGTTTGGGTACCATTATTTTAGAATCGAAACCACATATAATGAGCCCTAAGTGCCCACCTAGGTAGAAATTATGTCGAAATTTTAGGAGCTACCTAAAATAAAATGCGTAGGTTTTATGTTATATGTTTTTACTTGGTGATAAATTTGTAGTACTGATTTGTTTTTTTTTATCTTATTTTGCATTGCATCCTCATATTAGGAAAGGTATTGACTTGAGTTCGATTACTAGTAGAGAACTAGTCATGAAAACTAGTTATGGAAAAAGGGTATCTTGATGAGGTAGAAGACAATGTGATCGTGCGTATGTGGTCAGAGGATAGACAACGTGAGAAGGGTGATAGTCTAGCTGAAGGCCATGTATCGAATTACTAAGATTTCACTCAAATCAGTGTGACTCAAAATAACTTACAGAAGGAAAGGACTCGAGCGGATCAGTGGAGAAACCTAAGTTAAAAGCCCAGTAATTGTTAGAGGAGTCCTTGCAAAGGCACTGCAATCGTAAACCTGCGACAGAATTGAGGGCAAGTGAGGCTGAAAGTGCAGAATTAAAGAGAAGGGTACAGGAGCTTGAAACTGCATTACAAAATTCTGAAAATCGGATTGAGTTCCCTGAGGGAATCTTTGAAATAAGTAATAGGTAACTTCAGCACTCTCAGGGGCAAATCACAGACCGAGACCAGGCAGATGCTTTGAGCATAGAGTATGAGTCGGTGTCTGATAAAGGCCAAAAGTTAGCATGTCTCCTTCAAAATATTAGGACTTTAAGCATTAGGGCAAGGCCTTATTTATAATTAACTTATGTAAAGGCATTCGTTTTCTAGTAAGGTTATTCTATCAGAATTCGATTGAGAGTCAATACCTTTTTTGCATATGCATTCATGCATTCATAAAAGTCTGGATCGCATTTTCATGCATTTATAAAGTTTTGCATCGCATTTTCATGCATTAAAAGTTTGAGAAAGACGTTTCTAATAAATTAAAATTTTCCTTTAAAAGTTACTCTAGAAAAGCCACACCGTTACTACACTCGTGCTAAGACAAGAGCGATGGATCAGCGATTGGAAAGGTTGGAGCAAATGCAAAAAGAAATGCAAGATCAGCTGCATGAACAGTTAGCGAAGGTGCAGCAAGATATGAGGGACTAGATTATTGAGTCCCAGAATGAACTTATCAATAAGTTCACTTAATTACTGGTTGAGAGAGCTGAAAGGGGAAGGGTATTGTAATGGACCCAAAGGAAGGGAGTGATGGTCCTCCTTGTCCTCCAAATGTTACCCTCACACCGGCTCAAGTTTCACAAGAAATGGGTGTTCGTGGAGCATCTGTCACTATTAACCCGCAATCGTGCTTGTTTGGCACACCAAAACCAGCAAACTACCAAACGGGTTCTAGTTCTAACCTAGGAAATAACCTGGTCGACTTCATTGTACCAAATTTAAATGAGATGATGGAAATAGAAAAAGCAAGAGCCGAACTTCCTAACTAGTTGGAGGAGCGCTGTAAATGGCTAGAGGAAAGGTTTAGAGCTTTAGATGGAGTCGAAGGGTGCTGTGGAATTGATGCTAAAGAGCTGAGTTTGGTTCCTAACTTGGTACTGCCCCCCAAGTTTAAAGTTTCGAAGTTTGAGAAATATAATGGGACAAGTTGCCCGGAGGCACATATCATCATGTTCTGCAGAAAGATGACGGGTTATGTCCATAATGATCATCTACTAATCCACTGTTTCCAGGATAGTCTGACGGGATCAGCTTCAAGGTGGTATAATCAATTGAGTCGTGCCAAGATCAATTCTTGGAAGGATTTGGCACAGGCTTTCATGGGACAATACGGTCATGTCACTGACATAGCTCTTGACAGGATCATGTTACAAAATGCTGAGAAAAGGCCGGGTGAAAGCTTCAGGCAGTATGCTCAATGGTGGAGAGATATGGTCACCCAAGTACAGCCACCGCTTTTTGAGAAGGAGACAATCATGCTCTTTGTTAGTACTTTGAAAGCACCGTATATTAATCATCTATTGGGAAACGCTACTAAAAGTTTCTATGACATGGTCATGTCAGGAGAAATGGTTGAAAATGCAGTTCGAAACAGAAAAATCGATGCAGGAGAAAGTACCAAAAGGTCCTCTCCTAAAAAGAAGGACAATGAGGTGACTAATATAAGCTTAAATCGAACGAATGTTACAAAACCGATCATGGTGACGCAATTTAAAGCCCCGACAACAAGTTATCAAAGTAGACTGAGGCAAGAATCGAACTCGAGGCTGAACACCGAAAGAATCCAATTCACTCCCATCCCGATAACTTACAAGGAGCTTTACAAGAGTTTATACGATGCCCGAGTGGTGTCTCCCTATTATTTGAAACCAATGCAACCCTCGTTCCCAGATTGGTATGACATAAATGCTCAATGTGACTACCATGCAGGAACAACGGATCACTCCATCAAGAATTGCACTGCTTTCAAGAAGCTTGTAACAGCCCGTTTTTCAGTGGTGTCGGAAACAGTGATTATGGGATCACAAATTCGACGAGAATTTTTATAAATGATTGATTAAATTAAATTAGTAAAAAATAATTTTATTTGGAATTTTGAATTGAAGGATTTTAATTATTAAATTAAAATTTTGTATATGTGGTTTGGTTCAAAGGTTAAGTGGCTTTAGAAAATGAGGTATCGGGACCTCGTTTCTGATGTTAAGGGCCATAAATATTTTTATTAAATATTTATAAATTCTTATTTTATGTGAATTGAAGTTTAGCTGGGTAATTTTAATGATTAATTGTTTAACTATGGAAAAAAGAGTAATTTGTAAAAGAGGTAAAAGTTAAATGCTATTGAATAAAATAAAAGGGACCAAAGTGATAATTACACCATGGTTAAAAAGTCAAAGCGGTGGAGGATATGATTATCTTCCACTAACTTTTGGGTTATTTATTTATTTAGTCCTTTTTAGTTTAAGGCCGATTTGTAAATAAGTGGGTTTAATTGGAATTCAATTATAATTGAAGGATCAAATAGATAAATTAACCTATGTTATTTTAGTGGATGAGTTATTATGAGTTAATTGATCATGAGAATAATTAATTAAGGCTAAATAAGTGATTAATTAAACCAATCATGAAAGACTAAATATTTACAAAATTGCCATTAGGTATAAAAATGAAATTAAAGAAGAAAAATCACATTTTTCTCCTAATTTCTTCTTCTTCTTCACAGCTAAGACAAGAAAACCTAGGGTTTTCCATTGATGAACTTTAAGCTTTGATTTGGGCAAGCAAACCTTGACCGTTTTTAGTAATTTTTATGTTTTTGAGTCCGTGTTAGCCTGATCTAACTAATCTAAGGACTAAATTGCGAAGCTGTCAAATGTTGTGAATTTTACCATTGTTGAATATGCTTGTCTTTGAACCTTTTTGATAGTTTTGGATACTTGATGATTAAGTTAGATCTTTTTGTAAAGTGATTTTTGATGAAATTAGGGTTTAAGGACTAAAATGCTAAATGATGAAATTGGATATACTTTAGGTGAAATAAATGGATTATAAGGGCTTGTATGAGATCAATGTATATTTGGCTAGCATGGGTTGAGGAGAAAATGAGTATTTTACATGTTTTTGTGTTGAAAAGACTAGATTGAATAAAAAGAAAGTATGAGGGGTAAAATTGTAATTTCCCTAAAAGGATCAAATTATGTTAAATGATTTGATTATGTGTTTTAATGTGAAATTTGAATGAATTTTTTATTTAGATTACAATCGTACCCCGGATCATGGAAAAGGGAAATTAGCAGAATAGTCCCTGAAGTTTAGCCAACTACAATTTCATCCAGTAAGTTCGTACTATTAACTTTTAAATTTGATATCTGCAATTATATATTTATTTTGAATATATTCCTAATGACGGATCGAGACTGAAGGCTTGAAGAGTATTCTGATTCTGGCTCAAAAGAGCCTTATTCTGATTCTGGGCTCGTAAGAGCTAATCATTCTGGGCTCGTAAGAGCTAACCATTCTAGGCTCGTAAGAGCTAACCATTCTAGGCTCGTAAGAGCTAATCATTCTGGACTCGTAAGAGCTAATCATTCTGGGCTCGTAAGAGCTAATTATTCTGGGCTTGTAAGAACTAACCATTTTGGGATCGCATGGGCTAAATATTATCTGTGCTCGTAATGAATTAAAGTTTGGTGAATTGAAAGAGATTAAGTTTGTTATTGTATACATGATTATGAATACATATTCGTTATCATCTTTTAACCGATCTTTTTATTCTGTAAAAAAAATATATTCACGAACTTACTAAGCTTAATAAGCTTACTCGTGAATCTGTTGTTGTTTTGTAGATACGTTTTGTTGTTTGAAGATCGGATCATCTCAAGGAAATCACACTATTGCGGAGCTTGTATGGTAGAATTTTACATCACTTGGTCTTATGGCATGTACTAGGATAACGTTACCTTTTTGCTTATATATAATGAGTTTGTGGAAAACCTTACTATGTTTGATGAAATGTTGAGAGTAGACTTTAAGTGCCTTGCATCGACATAAAAATCATGTATTGTGTTAACTTAAATGCTTAAATAAAGATATGTATGAATGAAGTTCATGAACTTGTGTTTGGTATAAATCTTGAGATCTTGCATACTTGTTTCGGTAGAACTCGTGTATGTTTCAGTAGAAGTACAGGGTAGGAGAGAAGTTGCTCACTAACTTGCGTTGTATCGGTAGTTGATTTGTGAGTATTGGTAGTTATATGTTAAGAAGTATCGGTAGTTTGCATACTTGTGTCGGTAGAAGTTCCAAGGTGAGAATCATAGCTCTCTGGAGTTTTTAGTATCGGTAGAAGTATGAATTGTTTCGATAGTTGTATTACATGTATCAGTAGAATCATCTCGGGTATCGGTAGAACTCTGTAATATTTTTGAATTGTTTTTTGACTTGACAAGTACCGATACTTGTTCTTCAGGTACCGATAGAAATATCCAAAAATCATGGAAATGATCTTTTTGCCCTTGTTGAGTTATGATTATAATCAATTGATGATCTATGATGTGTTGGGTGCATATCTTTATTAAATAAGATTGAATGAAAAAAAAAAAGATGAACAGTGATGTATGAACAGTAGGACACTAGAATCCTGAACGACAACGGTTTCGGGTTTTGGTTGTTACAAAGCTGATTGAAAGATTTATTAAGATAGGGATCATAAGGTTCGATAAATCCGCAGGACCTAACGTGGCTGGAAATCCTTTGTCAAATCATCCCGATCATGGGGTGAATGCAATAATGGAAGAGAGGAGCAAGAGAATTAAGAATGATGTGAGGGAGGTCAAGTCTCTATTAAAATGAGTTTGGTAACAAATGGTTAACAGGGGTTTGATCGTGCAAGAGAGAGAGGACATGGTGACAACTGAAAATTACTGCGAGTTTCATGCCGTGAAGGGGCATAAAATCCAAGGGTGTGTCGAATTTCGAACCTTGGTACAAAAGTTTATGGATAATAAAGAACTTGAGTTCTTTGAGGAGAGGAAAAACGAAGAGACAAATGATGTTTGTGCTTCTGAGGAAGGGGCAAATATGAAACAGAGAAAGGAAGAACTACAGAAAAAAAAAGAGAAGAGAAGAGCACGAATAAGTGAGGAAGAGATCGAAAGCAAGCCAATGGTCATTCCTTATATTTCAAAGTCATTCGTATCAGGAGGTATTATTAACCCCGAGCGAAAGTTGACAGAAGATAGGTTGCCAGGAATAATGGAGAATCTGAACATTAGCACTATTTCTGAAAGGATGAGTGAATAAAGGAATTTTTCAAGAATTCGCCCTTATGCCCTCGGAAGCGTTCTAGACAACTGGACATCGGAAGAGCTCACTGTAACTTTTAGGTCTTTTCCAGAGTAATGTTCAAAACACCCTTGTTTCTCTAAGCCCGAGAGCAATTGAGATCTTTTTGTAAAGGGCACAAGTTCATTTACTTTTTATTTTCAATAAAAAAGATGCACTTTCTTTCACCCAAATTGGCAAAAATTCTCATTATTCTTTTCATCCATCTCATACCGTAATAAACATGCTTAAAATCATTTATCTTTCGGATCTTTTTGGTCCATATGACAGGTCCTAGATATCAATGATATGAGTAATATCATTGCCGACTTAGAGCATCATTTTGAGCAGGATGTGTGTTCAGAGGAATCTCAGGATTTTGAAGAAGCTCAAGATTTTAGTTTATCTTTTGATTTGCTACGGTTGCTTGAGCAAGTCACCGAGAATGACAAAAGAACATTGAAAAGGCTCGTAATCGACTATGTCCTTGACTGGGGTATTCTATATAAAAAGAGAAAAGATCAAGTCTCGTTGAGGTGTGTTGATTCTGTTGAGGCTAAGAAGATCTTAGAGGAAGTTCATGAGGGTGTTTATGGAACACATGTCAATAGTTACGCGATGGCCAGATAAATTATGAGATTCGGGTATTACTGGTCAACCATGGAAGGAGATTGCATTAAATTCGCTAAGAAATGTCACAAGTGTCAAATTTATGGAGAAAAAATTCATGTACCTACTTCACCTCTCCATGTTATGACTTTCCTATGGCTTTTTTCTATGTGGGGCATGGATGTCATCGGACCCTAACGACATCCTATACAAAGCCCAGGGCTGCAGCAGCCCCAAACAACCAACCATCTTGCCTCATGTTTTGATGCTCGACAATGGTATAATATGGCCAACATTGCTGATCCCCAGCTATAAGTACTGGCACGATTGAAATCCTCCAATAGAGGCAAGTACTTCAAGTGAACCCTATTAGACGTGTTGTTTGGCATAAATACCCCCCAATCAAATACAAAATATAAGCTCGAGCAGTGCACATCATCTCATGCTTAGTGACAATGCTTGATAATTCCTTGAAATTTTCTCTCAACCATGCCAATGTCAAGCATGTGAAGTTCTTTTCCCCATTAACACGCCATTGCTCACATTTTCAACCGTTGAGTGGTACAATGTCGATCGGGTTATGCGATAGTTTGGGTTCAGACAAAATGTGCTAGTCAATCCACAACAATTTGTTGATGTCCACGGTAAGACTATGAGGGGAAGAGACGGAGCGGATTGGGCCATGGAACATTAGCAGTATATAGCACTATGGAACAACCGATACAACAGGCAACCTGAGAGGCACTCTTGTATGAATGACTTCAGTCCCTTGATTGAATACATGTAGTGGTACATGGCTCGATGGCGTGTTTATTTATATGGTGGGCAACTTATGATTGTATCAGAATATAGCTACAAATGTGGAAGTCAACCTATGACGGAGCCCGACCCGGCAGATCAACCTATGGTAGAGCCCCACCGGAAGGATCAACCTTCGAACACAAGCACTTCACCGGACCAATGGATTTGGGCTTTTGGTGAGGAGTCTCAAAGCAATGCATATCAACCGAACATCGTCGTTTCACCAGACTTAACATTTGATATGTTTGGTGATACCATTTACTCCACCCCGCCTCAGGCAACGTTTGATCCGACGCCAAATCCTCCTGATGTGTACTGTACACCTCAACTTCCACCCCATCAACGAAGGCCCGTAAACCGTTATACCCCGTATGATAGTACAAAAGCTTCTAATGGGCATAGGTTCATTTTTGTGGTCATCGATTACTTTACTAAATGGGTGGAAGCTGCTTCCTACGCTAGTGTTACGAGATTAATGGTCAGTAAATTCTTGAAGAAAGAAATCATATGTCGGCATGAAATACCAAAAATGTCATATCCGACAATGCTTTGAACCTGAACAATAGCACAATAGTAGAAGTCTACAGTCAGTTCAAGATCAAGCACCACAATTCAGTACCGTATCGCTCGAAAATGAACGGAGCAGTGGAAGCAGCTAATAAAAACATCAAGAAAATCGTGAGGAAAATGACTGAGACCTACAAAGATTGGCATGAAAAGTTACCATTTGCTCTCTACGCTTATCGTACGTCTGTCAGAACTTCTACCGGGACAACACCTTTCTCATTAGTATATGGAATGAAGGCAGTCTTACCTATTGAGGTCGAAATTCCTTCCCTCCGAGTCTTATCAGAAGTGAAGTTATATGAGGTAGAATGGATCCAGTCAATATATGACCAGCTAAACCTAATCGACGAGAAGAGGTTGAAAGCTATCCAACATGGCTAGATGTACCAAAAACGGATGATGCAAGCTTATTATAAAAAGGTTCACCCTAGAGAATTCCATGAGGAAGATTTAGTTTTGAAAAAGGTCCTTCCTATTCAAAAGGACTTCCAAGGGAAATGGATGTCAAATTGGGACGGCATATGTAGTAAAGAAAGCTTTCTCTAGAGGAGCTTTGATTCTAGCTGAGATGGATGGCAAGGTTTTGTCAAACCCCATGAACTCAGATTCAGTGAATAAATATTTTGCCTAAAAAAAGAGGTTGACTTGAAAACCTGAAAAGGCGGCTCAAAAAAAGGTGGGGCTGAGATGAAAACCCGCAAAAGGCATCTCGAAGCCTAAGGAGATTTGAGTCGAAAACCCGAAAGGGCGACTCAGATTTGGATCAAGGATTGGGCGTGAAGAGTTTCTTTCTCAAAAGTAGCAAGATGGAGAGACATTGCATCTTGGGCATCGACAGAGTGCAATAGTTTTCATGGGTACACATCAGGCTCAAAGTGGTCCTAATCAAGTTTACTCGAAGAAGTTCATACGTTGATATATGAGGCATCTGGTTTTATTTCTTGTTGCTCACTTTAGCAATTCTTTATCAATGTTTGCTAGTTTTTACCAACATTTGTTATTTTGGCTGATGTTTTAATGTTTTCTCATTTATTTCCATTCAAGCGCTATTGTCAATAAATTCAATTTTATCCATTTTTGTAACCCTGCTCGGAGCATTCTTTTTATTGAAATAATGGTTAATGAACTTGATAATATAAGGTATAAAAATATTTCTGCATATTACTTTGGGAAATTTTAAATAGTATAGGAACCTGAAACAGGACCATTAGTTGGAAATAATCGAATCTGAGGGTTTAAGGGATCCTGAAACGAATGTGTTCAGCTTGTGATTACCTTTTCGGATTTCGTATCAGGAACACCAGACTTGAAGGAAAGGCATGGTGACACATCGATGTTAGAACTTAGGCAAAAGACGATTAGTGACAACCTAAGGACTAACACAATAAAAAACCATTTTAAAATGACATATTTGCATGCATATCAGCATCATTCATGCGCATTTAGATAGGAGCATTTGATTAATTCAAATCATAGCATCCTAGTTATATGGCCATAATAGAGGCCCATAAAATAAATTTCACAGGTCATATCCTCAGAGAATGGCGTGACAAATTGAATCCTATACCCCTAAAGCTGTAGAGGAACAGATTGAAGCCACGATGGCGAATCTCATATATCTAAAGCTGTAGAGGGGCAGATTGAAGCCGCAATGACGAATCACATTCACCTAAAGTTGTAGAGGGGCATATTGAAGTCGCAAGGACGAATCATATACTCCTGAAGCTGAAACGGGCAGATTGAAGACCATCCGATCTCTTACTCAGACCAGAGGGCAGATTGAAGACCATCCGATCTCTTACTCAGACCAAAGGGCAGATTGAAGACCATCCGATCTCTTACCTCGACCATGGGGTAGATTGAAGATCATCTAATCTTTTACCCCGACTAGAGGGCAGATTGAAGACCATCCGATCTCTTACCCCAACCATGGGGCAGATTGAAGCAATCCAATCTTTTACCCTAACCAAAGGGCAGATTAAAGACCACCCGATCTCTTACCCCGACCATGGTGCAGATTGAAGCAATCCAATCTTTTACCCTAACCAGAGGGCAGATTGAAGACCATCCGATCTCTTACCCCGACCATGGGGCAGATTGAAGCAATCCAATCTTTTACCATAACTAGAGGGCAAATTGAAGACCATTCGATCTCTTACCCCGACTAAGGGGCAGATTGAAATGATCCAATCTTTTACCCCTAAAATTATAGAGGGGCAAATTGAAGCTACGGAAGCAAATCCTATACCCCTAAAGTTGTAGAGGGGCGGATTAAAACTCACAGTAATAGACCTCTATCTTCACTGAAGTTGCAGAGAAATAGAGTGAAGCTACGAAAGAGAATCCTTATCTCTCTGAAATTGCAGTAGAGCAGGACGAAGCTACAAGAACAAATCTTATACC
Organism: Gossypioides kirkii; assembly: GCA_005610355.1. Lineage (NCBI taxonomy): Eukaryota > Viridiplantae > Streptophyta > Magnoliopsida > Malvales > Malvaceae > Gossypioides > Gossypioides kirkii. Next base: position 9,954,769 of record CP032249.1, on the reverse strand, counting down.
CTTGAAGTTGAAGTGGATCAGATTAAAGTCATTAGCAAATCCTATCTCCTTAAAGATGGAGTAGAGCAGGATAAGGCTACAACATTAAATCCTATCTTCTTAAGGTTGCAATGAAGCGAATACTGTGGAATAGAGTAGCTAATTATGTGAAAGGACTGATGGCTGAAAATAAAAAAACATCAAAAGTTGAAATTCAGTAGGATCGGATGAAACTAGTCTTCTTTTTCTTTGATCCATTCCCGTTACATGACAACAAGCAAAGAGGGGCAACTGTACAAGCTCAATTTCGTCCAGGCCTCGAAACCCAATTCCATTTTTCTTATTATTTTTATTTATTTATTTATTATTTTTATGAATATAAATAAATAAATATAAAATAATATTAATTTTGTTTTATTATTTATTTATTTATTATTGTATGAATATAAATAAATAAAAGTAAAATAGTATTAATTTTGTTTTATTATTTATTTATTATTTTATGAATATAGATAAATAAATAAATAAATAACAAACCCAAATAATAAACCCAAAGTCAAAATTCTCAAATCCTCTCAAATCAGTCCTTAAAGTCCTCTCAAATCCCATTCAAACCCCTCCACTTTTGGTGCCTTTATGGATTTGCCCTAAGCTAGTTTCAAGCAAACTTTGAACTAGTCAAAGTACTCAAAGGATCGACCATGGGATTGAGTGGCTGAAATTCATTTTCTAAAAATAGCCTCCAACTCCCACCTATAAATACCCCTCTAAGCTACTCATTCTAATGACGAATTCACCAACACATTCTCTTCTTTATCTCATTTTCTCTCTAGCTTTTCCCTTTCATTTCCCTTCCATTCCTTTGCCGATTTTCTCCCCCTTAGGAAAGAGTGGTCTTCAGCCTTGGAAATAGCTTCATTGGGTGTTCATCAGAGACCTCGATTTGGAAAGAATCGAGCAAGAAAGACGAAAAACGTGACAGCAATTCTTGAAAAATTATACTATTAATTGCATTTATTATATTTTTATTCTTTTATTTATATGTGTAAGTTATGTGCGTATTTATGTTTTCATAACATGGTAATTCATTTTTTTATAAAAAATACATAAATTGTTTTTAAAAATCAAGGCAATGTCCTTTGTCTCGAAAATTTAAAAAATCATGCCCTAACTCACTAGGTGTCGGTTATTTTTTAACCGGAATATTGAATATTCTTTTAAAAATTTAAATACGAGATTTTTTTTTGAAAAGTTCGTTATTTTTTAATATTAGAATTGTTATATCCTAACTTACTAGATGTAACTTTTTCTCGATTAATTCAAAATAACGAGCTTTCTTCGGAAACAAAATTTGTATTCAAAATAAAATAAATATGGCATTCATGCATTTAAGGATCGCAATTTAAATTTTTCTCGAACTTTTAATTTTCAACAAATAAGATTTTGAATAATCGATTAGGTACCAATTTTGGGCGTGTAAGGGTGCTAATCCTTCCTTATGCGTAACCAACTCCCGAACTCGTTTTATGGTTTTAAAGACCAAAATTATTTTAATGATTTTTTTTAAAAAAAATCTCGAAAGGTGACCCAATTACACCTGCTTTAAAAATTATTGGTGGCGACTCCATTTTCATTTTCCAAAATATAAATCAAGACTTATTTTTGTTTTTTTCAAAAAATAGTTTCGACATTTACCATCTTACCGAAAGTTCTAAATTTCTTTTCTTTTTCAATATTGAAAATTTTACATTTCAAAACTTGAAAATCAATTAAATAAATTGTAAAACATTATCCCTTGATAGTGTCTACCGATTTGTTACTATAATATTGGAATTAATTAATTTAATCTCCTTCTAAAATTTACAATTCTATTTTATATTTCTAAATTAAAATTAAATCATCTTTAATAATTGTCTATGAAATCAAAATTTATTTTCATTGTATCAGTTATTTGATTTCGTTTTTAATAATTTGAAAACATAAAATAAAATTTTAAAATTTAAGAGATTAACTGAATTAAATTAATTTCAATATTATAATAAAAAAGCGGTTGATATTATCAACTATCAAGCCATAAAATTTTCAACAATTTATTTAATTGATTTTCATGTTTTGAAATTTAAAATTTATGGATCGAAAAGAAAGGAATTTAGAATTTTTGCAATGGATAAACAAGTACAATTTGATAAATTTTTAATGCATTATTTTAGTTGTTACAACTTTTCACTTTAATCCTTATTTTTTTACTCGGATCAAGACTTAAATATTTTCAATGACTTAAATAAAAGAGTAAACATGATTTGGCGTGAACAATTAGCTTCTATTAGGGATTTAATGTTTGGTTGATTAAAATGAAAGTGCTCCAAAAGTTGAGTAACAAAATTGTAAAGATTTCTTTTTAGGTGACAAAAATGAAAGTACTTTGACAGTTGAGTGACCAATGGGTGGTTTACCCTTTTTATGTTGTTTTATAAAAATAAATGTTAATTTTAAAAAATTGTTTATTTTTTAATTTTAAGCTTATTAATATAATATTTTATATCATTTTAAATAATTTTTATAAAAAATAAATATGATAATTTAAATATCTATTTTTTTGAAAAAAATTTCAGTTTTTCAATAAAATAAAACCAAATTAATATTCTTAAAATTAATAAGTAACTAACTACATAATTATCACACACATTTAAAATATTAAACTTTTTTTAATAATTTACCAATCAAAGCCTGATTATTACCATGTCTAATACTTGTTAATCACAAAAATAATACATCCCCCGGGCCAAAAAAACAGGAATGAAAATTTGCGTATTAGGTGGAGAAGAGAAGAATGAGAAAAGATTACAAATAGTTGAATTAATGCATCCATCCACACTCAAGACGGTTACTTCATCCATATCCCATATCAGTAGTCTTCTATAACAAAAGCAAATGCAGCATGATCATCCATATTTTTACTACTATCTGAACTAATCATCCATATTTTTACTACTATCTGAACCACCATCGTTGAATTGCAGAAACCGGAGCGTTCAAAAATGATGCATAACGCTGGACAAGAGGATTAACTCTCCTCCCAATCTTCACCCAAACACTTTGGTGGTAACCGGCACTAACTGGAGCATGGTACATTAGCTTCAATAGCTGCCACAGAAGGACAAAACAGAAACAGATTTTTTTGTAAATATGTAAACTGTGTAAATAGTTCTGTATCAGCCTGTCAGTAACTTCCAGATGACTGCTGAACAAAAAATTAATTAATGAAAGAAAAATATTGGGAGAAAGAAGCATCACAGACCTGCCAGTACATGAAAGTTTTTATGATATTGCGTTGCCACCTGCAAAAGTTGATACCAAATTTCAGCAAATTAAAAAGGCCAGACTGGCCGTGAAAATAAACCAAAATAGGAAAATTATATTAGTTAGCAACTGACTAGAACAAGGAAACAATTAGAAGGAAGCCGAGTCCAATCTCAGCATGTGAAGAGAGTATGTTAATGGTAGTCGTGTTTGACTCTACCCACACACAAGGATCTTCCAAATACTTCCTGTATAAAACAAAGGGAGTTAGTATTAACAGGGAAGGGATGACTAGACCTTCAAGCATCGCCATCTACACGCATATGCAAACAAGAATTTCATCACCCAGGTTTGAGGTGACATCAAAGAACGTTTTAGATCAAATTGAACATCTGTATTTCTAGAAATTGATTAAGATGAAAGAAGAACAGGATAAGTATGAATATTACCTATTGTTAACTATTAACATTCATGAAGAGACAGGAAGGTTTAAGCCATTTCATATTAACTTTCTTTTAGTGAACATTAATGGTCCGATGGCATAACTAATTCAAAAGAAAAGCCACAGACAACCATGCCAATCAAGTAAATTAAAACTGAACTCGCACATTGTAGTAAAGCTGATGGTTTATATATCTCAGTAAGGATCTACCTATACAAGGTGGAACGATTGAAATTACACCTCAAGAACTTCGCGATGTGTTCAAGTGTTCGGCATAAAATGGGAATCAAAGCAACTACAATGAAGATCCAAATCAGTTCATCGTACTACATAGTAAAGAGAATTTAGTAACAAAATGGTTAAAAATATTAGAGGCGGAAACAAATGCTCACATTTAAGGAAAAGATGTGATGTGACAAATGTAAGGCAGTAGATCAAGTATATAAAATCTTTAGTTGCAATAATTGACTGAAAATACACTTGAAGTGCCTGCAAATTCCATGCCCTTGGTCTCTGAATAATAAATAGAACAGATTCAACAGAAGAACTCCAGTATATTAAATCAAATGGATGATAAGTGGAATAAGGTTTACCCCATATAGTGCATACAAAGAGTATAGAGAGGAACAAGCAGTGCCCACAAATGACAGCCGGTAAGCCCTGTATGAAAGACTTCTAGGAACAAGTGGAAAGATGGCTAGCACAGCAACAATAAAAACCTGAAAGAAATAACATAAGCAAATAACCTAACAAAAATATAGGCAGGAAATGAATGATTGACCTGAGTTACTAGATGTTGCAACTGAGAAAATATTTCATAATGTAATTTATTAATTAGACATTAACAATCAATCAGCCCCTCAACTCTTGTATCTATCAGGCAGAATGCAAGAATAAAGGACATAAAATGTACATCTTTCTCATATAAGAAACATGATTAGAAATCAAGAATCACTTTATACCCAAGCATTGACAGAAAATTGAAGTGTTTGTCGATCCCAATGCATAGAAGTTCTATTTGAACCAGCAGCTGCTGATGCCCCTGAACTTCTAGATGCCGAACCTACACGAAAATTTTAGTTGAGTTCAATGAAGGAAACAGCTCCTTAATAAGGAAGAGCAAATAGAAAAATGGTCTAAAATTTTTAATTTCTTTTTCTAGCCTCAGTTGCATTAGCAGTGATCTTTTACCTGCATTGCGAGGTTGAACCCCATCATTTACTGCTGACGATGAAGTTGAGGATGATGCAGAAAATTTTGCTGATTGCGATGGTTTGTTTGATGGCATAGCCTCTACCACAAGATCATGATCCTGTTCATGAAACATGTTACATAAATCTTCAGATATAGGTTGAACATGTTACTAGAAGATGTTGAAAGAGAAACATATTAAAGTGTGATAGACATTAAGCAGCTGTAAGTGTACGTAATTACAATAACATGCATGTAAGCAACATTAACAGATAAAACAAGTTCCATCCAAGAGAAGTGAATGATATTAAGAGTAAAAAGGTTAGTAAACAAAATAAATAAATAAAACTCCTAAATCATTGATGAAACAGATTTGGTTTTCAACCATCTGAGAACTAAAATTCCTCAGACAAAATTAAATTGACTTAAAGGAAAAGCAATTCCAAAATTCAGTCTATTTTTTTCCTTTGCTGTTTACTTGAGTAGCAAATGGCCCTTAAAAAAATCCATAACTAACAAAAAAATCATATAGAAATTCACAAATCCCTGAAATAACAAATAAGATATAAAAAAATTTCAGATGGGAATTTCAATCAACTCCAAACTGCAAATTGCAGCGTAAAAGCACATAAGAGAAAAAAAAACCCAGATTGCAAATTCGTAAAGAAATAAACGAATAAGTAAAATCTGAAATACCCAAAGCTGAAAAGAGAGGGAGAAACGTACGATATAGCGCTGGTAGAACTTGCGCTTGAAGTGATCAACAACATCAGAGCGAGAAGCCAAGTGAGGAGGGATCAAGATATTGGACCAATAATCTGCCCATCGGGGATCGTTCTCGTAGTCGTAGGCTGCCGCCGCTATTCTCCTAAGTTTCTGCGGATCTTCTCTTTCTTCTCCCATTCTTTCTTTTTTTTTTTGTTTCAAAGCGGTCGCTTTTCTTCTTCTGGTTCAGTTGAGAAAGCAACAGACCAAGGTAGAAAAATGATAGGCGGTTTTAACTTTCTCTTTTTGTTTAACCGTCGTCTATTGGTCAAAAGTACTGAAAAATAAAAATTAAAGGTTAAACTCTCTCATTAGTCCCTATACTTTTCAAATTTTAAAATTTCAGTCCTCACCAAACGATAATTGTTAAATTCATTCAGTTAAGTTTTTTTTTATTTCTAAAATCTGATGAGGTAAATATATTATCATATGTGTAGTGCCTTGTTAGTTTGTTATTTCAACATATTACTCACTAAAAATTCAGTTAATGGATTAACATCTTTTGCGTCGAGATTTAAATTTCAAAATTTGAAAAATATAGGGACTTAGAATGTTCATTTAGAGAATATGGACTAAATCTATAATTGTACGCATAGTACATTACTAGTAATTGAATTTAATTGAATGTATTTTGTTGCTACTATTTGGATCAGGAGTAAAATTTTTAAAATTTGAAAAGCACAAGGACTAAAATTGACCAGTTCAAGAATTACAGGAACTAATTGATCAAATTAAAGTATAAAGACCAAATCCATAATATTTGTAAAGTATAGGGATTAATAGTAGAATTTAACCAAAATTAAAAGGGTAAACTACTTTGTTACCCAAAACATTGAGAAAAAAAGTTTCCATTTTAGGTACTATCATTAAAAACCTAATCATCCTCTATTAATTCGATGTTGTTGTACACTTATTTCAGATAACCAACTTTAATAAATTTTCATTTTGATAATTCATTTTATCTTTTAATTTCTTTTTTATAGAATTAATTTTAATTTTTCCGTAAAAATTAAAAAACTGTTAATAATGATTTGACCCTTAAATTATTTCATTTTTTTCACTTTGATATTTAAACTTTTTTAGCACAGTTTAGAACTTAAACTTTACTTTTGTTAATTGGTTTAGCCCTTGGGATAAAAAGAAATAATGTAATTATTTAATTCTAGTAAATATATTTAATTCCATGTAAACAAAGATTTGGATAAAAAAACATGTGACACATTTTTATTGGTCCCTATGTTGATTAATTTTTTTAATGACATTAACACCTAAGGGTTAATCCAATAGATGGAAGTAAAGTTTAAATATCAAAATGGGTTAAAATAAGTTTAGGTATAAGTAGGAAAAATGATATAATTTTGGGGTCAAATCATGAATAAAGTAAAAAAAAAATCTAAGTTTTATAAGAAAAACTTTTTTTCTCTTTTTTTTAATTTTCTTTTTTTAGAGTTAATTTAAGTTTTTTTCTCAATAAAAGGAAAAAGCCTGGAATTTTACAAGGAATTATATGTATTTTTATAAGGAAAAATCATTTTATCTTTTTAATTTCCTTTTTTCCCTTTTTTTAGAATTAATTTTATTTCTTCAGTAAAAATAAAAAACCTAAGTTTATCAAGTGAACTATCTGAATTTTTACAAAAAAAAAAATCTGAGTTTTTATAAGGAATTGAGTTATAAGGAAAATCTTGGGTTTAATCTCTGCAGTTGAATAACTCAATTTCCAAATTAAATCTAATTTTTTTTCTTTTTTGAAAAAAATTAAAAATGAAATGAGTGATCAAAATGAAAATTTATTAAAGTTGGGTGATTAAAATGAGTGCAAAATAACAATGAATTAATGACGGGTGACCAGAATGGAAACGATTCTTAATGGTAGTGTGATGCGAACATTGAGGCCCAAATAGGAGATCAGTGGCGTGATGGATGTCACACCCCAACTTCGACATTAATAGATCTAATTAGTACTTTAATTAAACTATATTACGATAAACCTTAAAGCGAAGAAAAATTATATTATAAGAAAGATAATTAAATTGTATTAAAACAAAGATGGAAAACTAATTTGTAGACTGGATCAATTCTAAGAACAGAAGATTAACTCATTTCGGTGATCATAACTAATTCCTATTTCAGGTTCTATTCAATCAACTAGTCATTAACCTAACAGGATCTCTCGATCTTCCATTAAACTAATGAGTCAGCAAGAACTACTTATCTCTCGACCTTACAGTCTAGACCCGATTGGAGTAAGGTGTTCACGGATAGACAATATCAATTTTGGGTTCATTCCTACCTAAATGACTTCCTAAAGTTGTCAGACCTAGGGTTTTAAGTTCTTCATATCCTAACCAGCTGATGCGTTAAGAAACCTTGCATAGAAATTAATTACTCCCACGTCTACTCACTAATCTCCCATAAAAAGATTGCTTTGTCATGTATCTCATAAACAACATAAGCTTGATTGAAAAGATGAACATGAATGATAAATCAAGAATAAGGTTTAAGAAGAATCTTGATTTTGTATTGATAATTGCAAGCACAAAAATCCAAAAAGAGTGATGAATCCACAAATCGAATTCTCCAAAGAACAAAAGTAAAACGAAAGTAAATTAAAATAATAAAAGAACTTAAGTACAAAATAAACTAAAGAAACTGAAAATTGAAACTAAATGAAAGATGTAATCTAAGACTTGAATAAAAAGTGATTATAAGTTTTTAGAGAAGCCTATTTATAGATTTAGGGTTGGCCATCATCCATTGACTTGTTAAAGTTTATTGTACGGACCGAAACACCCTCGACTCATTAATTCTCCTTACCAGGTCGGTGTCGCAACATCTTCTAGGCTATGTCGCGACACTGGTAACAGTTTATAGGCTTAAACTTGAATTCAGGGCGGTGTCGCGAAACCCTTTGGTTGTGTCGCGACACTAAAGGCAGATTGCTCCTTTGGGTGCTCTACTCATTATGTTGCGACATCGACCCTCCGTGTTGCAACATTACGGTCATTCTCGTGTTCTCATGCCTCCAAATGATATCCTACACACTCACCGAATACGTTAGCCTTCCTTTAAGCCTATTTTGACCCTTAAGGTGAGTTCCAGACTCCAAACTTGCTGTTATAATTTATGCCTTGTCTACATAAGAATGAAATGGTCATAGTGTACTGTACACCACGTAGCCATGAAATATGATGGTATGAGCATGCATTGCATACCTATAGGAAAAACCTCAAGGGGATAGATGAACTTAGTATGGGAAATAGGGAGTGAACCTATTAGATACCGCCTCGGATGAAGCTTCGGACCTTGCGGAGGAAACACTGCGATGTTTGAGCATCAATGTTAGGTGGTGTAAAGGATATAATGAGAGGAGGATTCGAGAAATAAAATAATGGAAAGGTATTTACCGTGATAGTGAATCAGTTGGTCCTTCAGGATGACACCGTGACGATGGTATATGGCGTAAGACCATAGATGAAAGAGGCCATGACATCTAGTATAAGGTACGTAGCGTAAGACCATAGATGAAAGATGTCATGGTGGCATGGTACAAGGGATAAGGTATACGATGTAAGACCATAGATGAAAGATGCTATGATAGCCAAGTATAATAAGTAAGCCCATGAATGAAAGACTCTATGGCATCATAAGACAGTACACCAGGATGGCGGACCAGTATAAGACCATGGATGAAAGACTCCATGGCATCCACAGAGATAGTCCCCTAGGACAGTAAATACAGAATAAAGAAAGTTTGTCGGAACAGTAAACACGGGGTAAGTCTGACAGAACGAGAGAAACGAGTAAGAAGAGTATAAGACCATAGCTCGGCTACGGCAACCCATAGAGTCTGCCATGAAACAAAAGCGAAAAGTACGCCATGACCTCAAGTGAGGAGTTTACGACCAGTGCGCTAAGAATGAGAAATCACGCAGGTAGAAGAAAAGTATGAAGAAAGTAGTAAGGATAGATGTGAAATTCAACAAGGCAAGGGTGAAGATTGATAATCTTAAAAAGAGTTATATAGAAAACCCCAATTCATGTTATTAGATTGTACTTAAGTAAGTTTAATTGCATTTTTAGTTGTTTTTAGAATGTTTTACATATTGGAGCTACTTTGAGCTAAAAGTATGTTTTAGTTGTTTTTACCCTTTTGTCATGGCAATATTACGCTTGTGGTGTACTGTGGTATTTTGCAAGAGGAAGGTGACGTGGAACCTAGAGAGTGAAGCATTGTTTGGAGCAAAGCGGAAGGATTTTACCGTCAAATGCTCCGGCAATATCAGGTTCGCAGATTTGCTAAGGCAAAGCCAAATCTGAAGAGGTTGCTACACTAGAAGGATCTAAGGGAAGCCCTTGAAATCTGAATCTGACATGCAAAAGATGTGAAGAAGTGTTATAAATAGAGAGCCAATTAATGAAGAAATGAAGCTTGAAAAAAGTGAAAAGCAAGTAAGCTCTAAAAAGAGAGAATCTGGAGAAATTCACATTGACATATCAGAAGTGTAGAAGACGAAGTTGGCAACAGAAGCTGGGAATAGAGCCTCAGTGACACCGTAGAAACCATTGTGCAACAATACTTTGTTGTGGCATTGCGAAGGTCGAATCGGGAAGCGAACCTGATGTTCTTATTGGGTTTCATTCTAATGTTCTTAAATTGTTGTTGGCTAAATGTTTGAATATTGATACGATATTTTGACGCCCTTGAGCTAACCACTCAAAGGGTTGGATGATTTGGAAACTATTTTATGGTTTTTATGAATGTTCTGTTTGATCTTCTTTGCTAAATTGTTTCACATGAGTTTTGTTTTTATTCGTGAATTCTACATGCATACAAAATCCTAGACATAGGCATTTGTTTGTCATGTGCATAATCTAATACTGAAAAGGTTAGGTTTGCTGGAGCAAAGCCTGATGTTATGAGTAGGTAATTCGAAAGATACCTGTAGGAGACTCTAGACATAGAGCACATTCATAAGGAATTGATTAAGTTATGTTGGAAGATTTGAAATAGCTCGATTTTCAATGATGTCGAAAACAGTGATTTCGAGATCATAACTTCGATGAGTCGAGTCGTAAATATTATTAATTTAATATTTATGATGTCAATATCATCGTATTAAATCATGGTTCAAAAATTTTATTGTTTAGATAGTTAATTGAACAGAAAGGATTAATTCGTAAAAGGTACGAAAGTTGAGTGCTATTGAATAAAGTGTTATATGCTAACCTAAAAGAAAGGTGAAGTACTTATGTGGTAATTAAACTCTAATAAAGTTAGGTGGAAGGTAATGGGCATGAGGAAATGCTAAATTTGATGAATCATACTAAGGGTAAATAGGTAAATTGGGTAATTAAGTTAATAAGTAAAAATAATAGAATTTAGGTTGTCTTCTTCAATTTGAAACCAAAGAAAAGAAAGAAACAAACAAACCCTAAAGAAGAAGCCTAGGTTTGGCCAAGAAGAATCAACCATAGGTAGGTGATTTTTCACCCGTTTTTAGTGATTTCTATGTTTTTGAGTCCGTATTAGCTTAATCTAGCTTATGGAAGGACTAATTTGTAAATCTGTCAAATGTTATGAAACTTGCCATTGTTGAAAATGCTTGTTCTTGAAAGTTTTCGATGGATTTGTATCCTTGATGATTCGGTTTGATACTTTTGCAAAGTGATTTTTGATGAAATTAAGGTTTAAGGACTTAATTGTTAAAAGGGTAATATTGATGTACTTGTTGTGAAATAAATGGTTTTGTATGGGTTTGTATGAGGACTATGAATGTTTGAATTGTACGGGTTGAGGAGAAAATGGGTATTTTGCATGTTTTGTGTTGAAAGGACTAAATTGAATAAAAAGAAAATGTTAGGGGTAAAATTATAATTTTACCAAAAAAGGGTTTGATTGTGTTAAATGAATTGATTGTGTGATTTAATATTAGAAATTGAATGATTTGTGAATGTAGACTATGACCGTGCCACCAATCGTGGAAAGGGAAAATTAGCAGAATAGTCCTTGGGATCCATTCACAACTGCAATCCAGTCCGGTAAGTTCGTATGGTTAAATACTAATTTTAAATTGCATAATTCTTATAATGTAAACCTATTGTGTTGAGATGAAATCATAAACGGATTCGTGAAAGATGAAAATGAAAGAAAAACGAAAGGCAAATGGGCTTTGAGCCATAGACAAAGAGGTCCGATGGCTATGTGTCATCGTGAGTATATGAATTTGTTAGAATTGGGTGACTAGAATTCTTGTTAAAATAAAATACAGTGGTAAAATAAAATAAAAGTAAAGTCTAATTTAGACTTTACTTTTATTTTATTTTAATTAAAATAGGTCATCTATTTTATTTTAATTAGAATAAGGTGTTTCAACCTTACTACGTTACTTCTATTAGTTGTTGATTGGAATAAGGTTTTTCAACCTATAAATAGGCATAGTCATCTCCTCTTGTAATCATTTCAATTTTTGGCATTAGTGAATCTTCTTCTCCTCTGCCCGTGGTTTTTTCCCCAAAGGGTTTCCACATAAAATCTGTGTGTGTTTTTTCCCGTTTTCTTTGCTGTATTTCTTCATTGTTGACATTTAATTTTATCAAATTGGTATCAGAGTTTTTCAAGTTACTAGTCTCGATCACGATAATTACGACATTGAAGTATGATATTCCGCTGTTGGATCGCAACACAAGATTCGCGTTGTGGCAGGTAAAGATGCAAGCAGTTCTTGCACAGATGAATTTGGAGAATTGAAAGGGAAAACAACCAGAACAATTCGGTGAAGCTGATGTAGTAGAAGACTATAGTGATGGTGAACTCCTAGTTGCTTCTGTCGACAATTCTAAAGTAAGCAAGGAGTGAATCCTCAATTCTGGTTACACCTTCCATATGAGTCCTAATCGGGATTGGTTTACAACATATGAAGTTGTGTCTAAAGGTGTTATTTTAATGGGAAATAATGCTTCATGTAAAATCGCAGGTGTTGGCACAATCAAAATAAAGATGTTTGATGGGGTCGTTAAAACTCTTAGTGGCATGCGACATGTACCAAAATTGAAAAGGATTTTGATTTCGTTGAGTACTTTGATTCAAAAGGACACAGGTACACAGCTGAAAGTGGGGTTCTAAAGATTAGTAAGGGTTCCCTCGTTGTGATGAAAGGACAGAGAAAGACTTCAAATTATATGTTTTACAAGGTTTAACTATTATCGTGATGCTGCAGTCGCTTCCTCTTCCTTGTCAGATGATGACATTACTAGACTTTGGCATATGCGTCTAGGGCATATGAGTGAAAACGGCATGGCAGAATGGAGTAAAAGAGAACTTCTTAATGGGTAAGGCATTAGCAAACTGAAGTTCTGTGAGCATTGCATTTTTGGGAAGCAAAAGAGAGTTCGATTCACTAGAGGAATCCATAACTCGAAGGGAATATTGGATTATATTCATTCTGATCTTTGGGGACCATCTAGAGTGCCTTCGAGAGGTGGAGCTAATTATATGCTAACTCTTATTGATGATTTTTCCAAAAAAGTTTGGGCATTCTTTCTGAAGCAGAAAAGCGATGTGTTTTTCGCATCCAAGTATTAGAAAACTATGGTTGAAAAATAGATAAAACACCTCCGCACAGATAATGGCTTGGAGTTCTGTTATGATGAGTTTAATGAATTGTGCAAATCAGAAAGGATATGAGATATTTGACAGTTCGTCATACTCCACAGCAAAACGGCGTTGCAGAACGAATGAACAGAATGATCATGGAGAAGGTTCGATGTATGTTGTCGAATGCTAATTTACCGAAGTTTTTTTGGGCTGAAGCAGCCTCTACTGCATTTTTTTGATCAATCGATCTCCATCCTTTACCATTGAGAAAAAGACTCCATAAGATATATGGTCTGGTAAGCCTGCTGATTATTCTAATATAAAGATTTTTGGGTGTGCTGCTTATGCTGATGTTGATAATGGAAAATTGGAACCAAGATCCATTAAATGTGTCCTGAAAATAGAAAAGTTGTGATTAGCAGAGATGTTGTTTTTGATGAAACTTATCTCTTAAAGACTCTTCCAGTAAAGAACAACAAAAGTAGGTGGAGTTTCAGATTGATCCAGTATCTACAATAGAGTTAACTTCTCATGTTAGTACAGAAGTTCAGAATAGAGTCACTTCATCACCGTAATATTCTATTGCCAAAAATAAACCTAGAAGAGAAATTAAACCTCCGAAGAGGTACGCCGAGGCTGATCTAGTAGCTTATGCTTTAAACGTTGCTGAAGATATTGATGCAAATCAAGAGCCATCTACTTATTCCGAGGCAGTTAACTGTGAAAACTCAGAAAAGTGGATGATTTCCTTGCAAGAAGAGATGGAATCACTCCATAAGAATAAAATGTGGGACTTAGTGAAGCTTTCAAAGGGTAAAAAGGTTGTTCGTTGTAAATGGGTATTCAAGAGGAAAGAAGGGATTCTAGGAACTGAAGAACCCAGATATAAAGCAAGACTTGTTTCAAAAGGTTACAGTCAGATTCTCGGTGTATACTTCACAGACGTGTTTTCTCCAGTTGTGAAACACAGTTTGATTCGAGCCTTACTTGGTATTGTGGCCATGTATAATTTGGAGCTTGATCAGTTAGATGTAAAAACAACGTTCTTGCATGGAGAACTTGAGAAAGATATTTACATGCAACAACCAGAGGGCTTTATAGTCTCAAAAAAGGAGGACTATGTTTTCTTATTGAAAAAGTCTCTTTATGGTTTGAAACAGTCACCAAGGCAATGGTACAAGAGGTTTGATTCTTTTATGACTACCCATGATTTTAAAAGAAGTAGTTTTGATAGTTTTTTTTTTAAGAAAAACAGTGATGGTTCTTTTGTGTATTTACTCCTTTATGTTGATGACATGTTAATAGCAGTAAAAGATAAAGAAGAGATAAGAAAGGTTAAAGCACAACTTAGTGAAGAATTTAAGATGAAAGATTTGGGAGCAGCAAAGAAGATGCTTGGGATGTAGATTCTTAGAGATAGAAAGGCATGTAAGTTTTACCTAAGTCAGAAAGGGTACATTGAGAAAGTTCTTTGCAGGTTCAATATGCAGAGTGCCAAGCCTGTTAGTACTCCATTAGCAGCCCACTTCAGACTTTCATTGGCTTTGTCTCCGTAATTAGATGATGAGATTGATTACATATCACGTGTTACATATTCTAGTGCAGTGGGTTCTCTAATGTATGCTATAGTTTGCTCACGTCCAGATTTATCGTATGCAGTCAGTGCAGTTAGTAGATACATGGCGAATCCCAGTAAAGAACACTGGAAAGCAGTTCAGTGGATTTTGAGATACTGACGAGGTACCACTGATGTTTGCTTACAGTTTGGAAGAACTAGAGATGGAGTCATTAGGTATGTTGATGCTGATTTTGTTAGAGACCTAGATAGGAGAAGATCTCTTACAGGGTATGTCTTTACAATTGGGGGTTGTGCAATTAGTTGAAAAGCTACTTTGCAAACTACAGTTGCTTTGTCTACCATTGAAGTTGAGTACATGGCGATTACCGAGGCTTGTAAAGAAGCTATTTGGTTAAAAGGACTCTTTGGTGAATCCAATAAAGATCTTTAGATTGGTACAATATTTTGTGACAGTCAAAGTGTCATTTTCCTTACGAAAGATCAAATGTTTCATGAGAGAACAAAGCACATTGATATTCGGTATCATTTTGTGCGTGATATTATTGCTCGTGGAGATGTTATGAGCAAAGTTAGTACTCATGAAAATCCTACAAATATGATGACTAAGTCACTTCCCATAACCAAGTTTGAGTATTGCTTGGACTTGGTTGGTGTTCATTGTTGAAGAATACCCCTCAAGGGTTTTGTGGAAGAGGTGAAGAACTTGTTCGTTGAGAATTCTTGTCAAGGTGGAGATTGTTAGAATTGGGTTACTAGAATTCTTGTTAAAATAAAATATAGAGGTAAAATAAAATAAAAGTAAAGTCCAAATAAACTAGACTTATTTTATTTTATTTTAATTAGATAGGTCATCTATTTTATTTTAATTAGAATAAGGTGTTTCAACCTTACTATGTTACTTCTATTAGTTGTTGATTGGAATAAAGTTTTTCAACCTATAAATAGGCATAGTCATCTCCTCTTGTAATCATTTCGATTTTTAACATTAGTGTGAATCTTCTTCTCCTTTGCCCGTGGTTTTTTTTCCGAAAGGGTTTTCATGTAAAATCTGTGTGTTATTTTTTCCCGTTTTCTTTGCGGTATTTCTTCATTGTCGACATTTAATTTTATCAGAATCCTTTACGGATTAAAGGGTCTGATGACTAAGTGTCATCGTGAGTATATGAATCCTTTACGAATTAAAAGGTCTGATGACTAAGTATCATCGTGAGTATATGGATCCTTTACGAATTAAGAGGTCCGATGACTCTGTGTCATCGTAAGTATACGAATCCCTTGTGGATTATAAGGTCTGATGGCTATGTGTCATCGTGAGTATATGAATGAAGTGAAATCCATTGCAGATTAAAGGTCCGATGACTTTGTGTCATCGTGAGTATCAAATGCGAATTGACACTTACCTTAATGTATCTGGTTTAATCAATTCAGTTGACTTGATTTACAAACTCTTGGAGTTGGTAAATCTATTTAACTTTATGAACTTACTAAGCTAAGAAGTGCTTACCTGTGAAATTGCTATTGTTTTGTAGATTTAATTTTGTTGTTTGGAGATCGAATCATCTTGGAGCATCACACTATCCCGGAGTTGTTCGGTAGACTTTTACATCACTTGGTTAATATGGCATGTACTAGGATGATGTTACTCTTTGCTTTTATACAATGAATTTGTGAAAAACTTTGTTATGTTTTGATGAAATGTTGAAAGTAAACTTTAAGTACCTTGTATTGACATAAATCATGTATTTGTGTTGACTTAAATGCATAATTAAAGTTGTGTATGTATAAAGTTAATGAACTTGTGTTTGGTATAAATCTTGAGATTTTGCATACTTGTTTCGATAGAACCATGTATGTTTCGGTAGAAGTATAGGGTAGGAGAGAGGTTGTACACTGACTTGGGTTGTATCAGTAGTTAAATTACAAGTATCGGTAGTTTATAGTACTGATGTATCGATAGTATGTATGCTTATATCGGTAGAAGTTGCAGGGTGAGGATCTTTGCTCTCTGGAGTTTTTGGTATCGGTAGTTGCATGACTTGTATCAATAGAAATTTTACTTGTATCGGTAGAACTAGCACAAGTATCGGTAGAAGTCTGCACAATTCTAAATTGTTCATTAAATTGACTACTACCAGTACTTGACCATTAGGTACCGGTAGAAGCCTCCCAAAATATTGGAAATGACATTTTTACTCTTGCTGATTTGTGCTTATGTTTAAATGATGATGTGTGACATGTGAAATGAAATAACTTTAATAAATAAAGTTGTATAATATTACGATAAGATGATCAATGATAAATGAATAGTAAAACACCAAAAATCCTAACCGACGACGGTGTTCGGATTTTGGGTGTTACAAGATTCATTTTAACATATAGACATATATTGTTTAATATGAATTGCCCTTAAAAATTGCCTTGACACAGGTAAGCCATAGCTTAATCATTCTGAGCAGTTTGCGAAGTTAAGATTTGCCATAGCATTTATAGATTTATAATTTAGAATCTAAGAATTCCCAGTCATAGTAATCGACAACTAAGTCTTGCATTTAGATCTTGCCATTTATTTCTATTAAGTTTGATAAGTACTTAGTAGATTTATTTCATGCTTCACAATATTCTTTATTTGTTTGCAATAACAAAGACTTGCCAATAGCATAATAGAAATTTCACTAAAAACTAATCCTTGTGGATATGATACTCTACTTATCACTATTATTACTTGAACGTCGTGTACACTTGCACATTTGCTACAACATTACACTTTTACACGCAATAAAGACCCAACAAGAATCAAAGAAAGATAGACTATGTGAGAGCTGGCCTAATTATGGGAATGCAAGAAGGGAAATTATCTGAGGATCACAAGGAAAGGTCCGTCATGAAGAAAGCCACCAGGGAGAACTCAAGAAATTGTACGCGAGAAGCGTATCTCATAAGGAGATCAAGAAAGGTACTCCCAAGATAAGGACTCTGTCTAGGGGCAAAATGTCTGTCGAGACTATTCCTCCTTGAGGAAAGTCTAGTGCGAAGACACCGCCACAATGATAACAGTAGGGAGGAAATGAGCAAGTGGAATGACAAGCTCGCATAGTAGCATGGACGATAACGTATAGGTTCGACAAGTCAGACCGACCTTCACGGATGAGAAAGGTGAATTCCCAAGTAAGGGCTGGAGTGAGGGCGTGTTAGAAATTCAAGTTTGGAAAATGCAGCAGAAAATAAATTTAGAAAAAACAAGAGTTTAAAATTTTTTTCATAACAAAAAACTTGGTTGTGATATCTAAAGTAATAAACACTTAATCAAAATTGTACCTTTTTGATTCGTCTAGGATGAGCTCTTCGACCAAGTAGTCTTCTTCGTTATCCTCATGCTCACGTTTACTAAGTATGGGTTCGCTTCGAATAAAAAAAATTTCACAAAAATTACCAGTGAGGTAATTTTGCAATTTCTCTAAACTTTTGGATCAAGTTGTAAATCAGAAAAATATCTCTAGAAATTTTCTGAAATAATTTCTTTAGAGAATTTTCTCTCTACAACTTTCTCTTGAATTCAAGTGTGTAACTAATGACCCAATGCTCTATTTATATAGGGAGAGCTTAGAAAGTTAAATTATGATTAAACTTAATCAATTTAATATTAAATTAATATAATATTTATAAAGATAAATATTATATTAAATTTAATATTAAATCTTATTAAATTAATAGAATATTTATCTATAATATTCTATTAATTAAATTTAATATTAAGATAATAACTTTAATATTAAATTAATAAAATACTATTAGTATAAGTATTAAATTTAATTTAATATTAAATATATTAAAATAATATTATTTTTGAAATAGTTAATCTGAAATCAAATTCTCTGGTAGAGTCTCGGTAAGAGTGTAATTCTTCCACTACTCAACCACTGAAGACCCACCACCGTCGACCATTTGCTGGTCACCAGAATGTCGCGGTTGTAGTTGTCGGCACCTCGAGCTGGTTCAGTTTCTATTGGTTTGGTCCGGGCCAATGACAACCCGATTGATCCGATCTAACCACCGGTTGGACCGTCAGCTCGATTTCACATACTAGGCCTAGTTCGACCAGTTTTTGGGTCTTGACCTCAGTTTTGGAACCCGAGCCCAATTTACGATCTTAGGTCTAATTTTCAAGTTCAATTACTCATTAGGCCAATTGTTTAACTTGAAAATTAATTTCCAAAAGTATCATATTAATTTTAATTAATTTAATTTTACTTGATCAAAATTAATTTTCTCAAAATCACTTAGACTTTTCAAATTAATTTGTCAAGAAAATTCATTAATCAAATTCTTTAGTAAAACAATTCTTACAACCACCCAATTTAATTCCACATCGAATAAATCGGTTCAATTAAATTATCTCCTAAGTCGTAGAATTTCCTTCTGATTCAAATCCAGTCTGTTCGAGCTTTTGTTCAGCTAGCGAAGGGACCAATCGAACATGTATAATTAGACTCTAATAATTGCAATTATATCCAGAAGCATGGTTCCAATAATTCACAATTACTTAGTCATTGAGTCAGTCCACAATAAGTACCATGATTGAAAACTCCTTATTGTATACTCTTTATAAAAGCAATTCATCCAACTGCTTTGTCCAATGACCTCATCATGTGCCTATTATCCTCATATGATATCCTTGATTCCTTTGAGTTAAACCCGTTCACTCAATACAATCCTATTTTATCTCATTGTCACCATTGTGTCTTCTTAATAATTAATATGATTGTTGTCAACAAATGATTGTGATAAATTGCTAATTCGAGAGCAAGCAACCCGTGACCACGTTACATATTTAGCAATCCACACAATGCCAATGAGAGGATATCGTTAACTCTTTAATTGTGCTATGAATTTCACTGTTGCTAGTAAAGTCATGCCATACACAAGTCATGTACCCAACATACCGGTTATCGGCTCGATCATCTTTAAAGCATAAGCCTCCACTTATATCATTGTACATGAGTTACATACGCATGATCAGTGACTAACTCAGGATTTAGGTAAATCACACCATGAACGTCACAAGAGAATTAATTCATAAACGGATTTAGAACTAATTCATATTGGGTCCAGTCCAATGTATCATTCTTTCAATGAATACATCTATGTCTCTACCCGTGGAGTCAATTGCTCCGATAGCCAAAACTAGTCATCTCATTAATTGGAATTGTAGACGACATTATAATCCTTCTAAGTATTTGAACCAAATGCTCACTTTGATTCTTTTACAGGATTACAAACTCGTTTAGATTATCTACTGAAGTTTGTTGTCTTTGTCACAATGTAAACGTTCTTACAGTATAACTTATCAATAGTTTGAACTTAGACAATCAATGAGCTAATATTTGCTTATCATGCAAAATATGAAAGAAAGAAATACAAAAGACATAATAGTGAATGTGAAATTAACTTTATTTATTTATTCATCGTTCAAATAAATAGAAAATAGTTACATGTTTACTGCAATATGGGCACATTTACCACTAGAACAGATTACTGAAAGTAATTTCTCCACTGTGAATAATGTGGAATGAGAACTAGTACACCAGAGTGGCGAGGACTGCTGAAATTCAGCACAATATGAAAATGTTAACAAATCCTTTGGGACTATGGCATGGAAAGAGGGGAGTTTGCCAAGGACTGGTCCGACCAAGTTTGCCAAGGAAGGTGTACAACCAAGTAAGCTAGTGGTCAATGAACACCTTGTACGTAGAGTGTATGAAAAGAAGGAAAGACGAGGAGTAAGGAATAAACATGCAGATAATGTGAGGTGTTTGGATTACAGTTGGGAGGAGATTTCGACCAAGGAAGGTCTTGTATTGAGCTGAGTAGCTCAATTGATCGGGTGGAGTCCACCAACCTAATAACAAACACTCGCCTTGAGTAAATAGAGAGTATTTTTACATTCAGTTTATTTTAAATTTGTTACCCTCGTGTGATAGGGTTTAAATATGATGCAGTGAATGAACTCACTAAGTTCATTTGAACTTACAAGTAGTTGGTTGATGTTTGCAAGAATTGCAGGGTTGATTAAAGACTCAGAGGAGGGACCAAGCCAAATAGAGTGGAGATCGAGGATCGCTGTTGGTTCAAGTCTTACATGTAGGAAGGGGATACTATTGGAGGATTTGTCTCATAATCAATAACAACGAAGCCAGATAGCCTACCTAGATTCTAGATTTTTAGAACATATAGTCCTTAAGTAGAATATCTTTATAAACAAATAATCTGGTTAGAAACTAAAACTGTAAGGATTTAAACATTAAGTGGCTTAAGGCCTTAATTGTAAGAATTAATATTTTTAATTTCATTATTAGATAGTTTTATTCTTAGTTTCTTTCATAACAACTTAGTTAGCCAAATTAAATATAGGTGAAACTAGTCCATTTATAATGCTCCATACTCGGATCCGAAGGATAGGTTGGGTTAAAGGTGTCACTATTGGAAAATGTACTCATATTGTAGTAAATATGTAATCATTTTCTATTTATTTGAACGATGAATAAATAAAGCTAATTTCACATTTCACTATTATGTCTTTTCGTATTTCTATATTTCATATTTTGCATGAATAGTGAAATTGTGACAAGCAAATATTAGCTCATTGATTATCTAAGTTCAAACTGATGATAAGTGACACTATAAAAATGTTTACATTGCGAGAAAGACAACTTACTTCAGTAGATAATCTAAATGAGGCTATAATCTTGTAAAAGAATCAAAGTGAGCATTTGATTCAAATACTTAGAAGGATTATTATGTAGTCTACAATTCCAATTGAGGAGATGACTAGTCTTGGTTATCGAAGCAATTGACTCCACGGGTAAAGACATAAATGTATTCATTGAAAGAATGATACATTGGATTGGATCCAAGATGAATTAATTCTGAATCCGTTTGTGAATTAATTCACTCGTGACGTTCATAGTGTGATTTACCTAAATCCTGAGTAGTTTGACCATGCGTGTGTAACTCATGTGCTTTGATATAAGTGGAGGCTTATGCTCTAAAGATGATCAAGTTTATAGCCGGTATGTTGGGTACATGACTCATTTATAGCATGACTTTACTAGCAACAGTGAAATTCATAGCTCAATTAAAGAGTTAACGATCCTCTCATTGGCATTGTGTGGATTGATAAATATGTAACATGACTACGGGTTGCTTATTCTTGAACAAGCAATTTATCACAATCATTTGTTGGCAGTGATCATATTAATCATTAAGAATACACAATGGTGACAATGAGATAACATAGGGTTGTATTGAGTGAACGAATTTAACTCAAAAGAATCAAGGATATCATATGAGGGTAACATACACATAACGAGGTCATTGGGCAAAGTAGTTGGATGAATTGCTTTCGTAAAGAGTATACAATAAGGAGTCTTCAATCATGATACTTCTTGTGGATTGAATCCATGATTAAGTAATTGCGAATTAACGGAACGATGTTGTTGGACATAATTGTAATTACCAGAGCCTAATTGTATATGTTCGATTGGTCCCTCCTCTAGCTCAACGAAAACTCGATCGGACTTCATTTTAATTAAAAGAAAATTCTATGACTTAGGAAATAATTTAATTTAGTTGATTTATTCGATGTGGAATTAAATTAGATGGTCGTAAGAATTGTTCAACTACAGAATTTGATTAAAGAATTTTCTTAAAAAATTAATTTGAAAAATCTAAGTGATTTTTGGGAAAAGTAATTTTGATTATGTAAAATTAAATTAATGAAATTAATTAAAATTAATATGATATTTTTAGAAATTAATTTTCAAGTTAGACAATTAGTCCAATGGATAATTGAACTTGAAAGTTGGACCTGAGATCATAAACTGGGCCTGGGAGCCCAAAATTGAGATCGAGACCTAAAACTGATCAAAATGGGACTGGTATGTGAATTTGGGTCGATGGTCCAATCGGGGCCTAAATTGGACCGGTCGAGCCTTCATTGGCCCAGATTGAACTTGCAAAAATCGAACCAGCTCAGGGTGCCGACGGTTGTGACGGCGACATTCTGGTGGTTGGCAAATGGTCGACGACGGTGGTTTTTCGATGGTTGAGCAGTGGAAGAATTACACTCTTGTTGGGACTCCATCAGAAAATTTAATTTCAGATTAACTATTCCAAAAATAATATTATTTTAATAAATTTAATATTAAATTTAATTTAATAATTATTTTAATAGCATTTTATTAATTTAATATTAAAGTGATTATTTTATTATTAAATTAAATTTAATATTTATCTTATAGATAAATATTCTATTAATTTAATAAGATTTAATATTAAATTTAATCTAATGTATATGTTGATAAGTGTTATATTAATTTAATATTAAAGTAATTAAGTTTAATTATAGTTAAACTCTCTAAATTCTCTCTATATGATAAGAGGCTTAGATAATTATTTTTTTTACACACTTGAATTTAAGAGAAAGTTGTTAAGAAAAAATTCTCTAAAAAAATTATTTTAGAAAATTTGTAAAGATATTTTTTTTGATGTACAACTTGACTTAAAAGTTTAGAGAAATTACAAAATTACCCCACTGGTAATTTTTGTGAAAAATTTTCTGATTCGAAGCGAGCCCACACTCGGCAGACGTGAGGTTGAGGATAGCGGAGAAGACTACTCGGTCGAAGTGTTCATCCTAGATGAATCGAAATGGTACAATTTTGATTAAGTGTTTATTACTTTAAATATCACAACCAAGTTCTTGTTTTGAATTTTTTTTTAAAACTCTGATTTTTCCCTAAATTTATTTTTCGCTACGCTTTCCAAACTCGTTTTTCCAACAATCACATGCAAGTTGTGTTTATATGTGAGTTGTCTTTATATGTGAGCTGTGTTTATCAATGAGTGGGTCGAGTAAATGTGAAAGTTTTGTTTATGTGCAAATTGATTTATTAAAGTTGTTATGTGTGAACCAACTTTGTATGGTTTATGTGCGAGCTCTCTATGAAGTATCTAAGTGCAAACTATATTGTTGTAGTATCCTATAGCTCAAGTGCGGTAATCGGACCGGGTGAGGGATGCTACAATTCATCATAAAGACAAATGACTCGTGGTCACATTTACTTTTCATCTATCCTGCAATGCCAATGAGAGGATATTATTTACTCATGTTTTGGGCTATGAATTCCATTATTGTGAATGATGTCACATATTGCAAAATTTATATACCCAATGTGCTGGCTTTCAGTTTCTTATCTAATTGAACTTAGGCTTTTACTTACATCAAAGTATACAAGTCACACATACATAGTCCATCATCCACTCAAAATTAAGGTATGCCACATTATGAACGTCAAAAGTGAATAAATCCATGGATTCAGGATCTATTCTGCTTGGGTCCAATCTGATGTACTGTCAATCTAGGTAGCCACATCTATGTCTCTATCTTCTAGGAGTCATCCGCTCCGATGCCCAAGATAAAACATCTCCCCAATTGAACTTGATAGACGACATAGTAGTCTTTCAATCGGTTTGCTCATTTTCAATTAGACTAAAAACATGTTTAGGTTTGTCTACTAATATAATTTGTCTTTCCGTATTACGATCTGACCACATAATATCGCTTAATATTAATTAAATATTAGATAACAAGTGAACTAATATTTTCCTCTATTTTGCTTTACATACAAAAATCACATGAAAACAATATACAAAAGATATTAAGATAAATCATGAATAATTTTATTAATCAATCTATTCGAAAAATTTAAAATATACATAAACAGAAATATTACACTTAGAACATCTAATATAACAAATAATTCTTTAGAGGAGCAAATGCATGCAAGCATTGAAGAGAAAACTATTGTAAGAATTCGAATGGGCTAAACTTGATGAGACTCTTGGAGTTAATGTTTTGGAATTAAATAAAAATTACTTATTATAGTTAATTTTTTTTTATTTTAAAGGGGGCTTGTATGTATTAAATGAGAGAAAATTTGAGTTACTTAAAATTGATTTTGAATTTTTTTAAAAATTTTAAAATTCTCTTTTGTGTTTACTAAACAAGTAATATAATTTTTTTTGCAAGTTTAAAAATCTGGCTAGAAATTAATGTTTTCTCCAAATCTCTCTCAAAGACATTCTAAGTATTTATTTATTTTGGAATAATATTTGATGTATGAATGAATAAGTAGTATCAATACGTAATAACACAACAATTCATTATTGGAGTTAAAGAATAGTGGAAGATTTATAAATAAATATTAATAATTTTTAAGTATAATTAAATATTAATTATAATTATTATATTTTTATCGAGTTAAAGATTTATATTAAACTAGAAATCTTATCACAACATATGAGTGTGGAAACACAATTTAGAACATAGATGTGTGTTTGAAAATAGGGTAAATTACATAAATATTTACCCAAATATAAAAAAATCATTTTAGACACCCAAAATAAAAGGTTTGCAATTTAAACATCTATGTTACATAATTAAATTATTTTGGTCATTCCCATTAAAATCGTAAACGAAAATGAAATATTATATTACATAATAATATTATTTTAAAATGTACACCTTGGTTTCTTTATTTCATCATCATCTTGTTCATCATCACCATCCTTCACCATCGTCAGAATTAGGGGTGTGCAAATTTCGAGTAAAATCGAGTTAATTCGATTAATTGATTGAATTCGATTAATCGGTCGGTTAACCGAATTAATTCGGTCGGGGGTCAGTTAATAATTTTTTGAAAGTTCGGTTAACAGTTAATTCAGTTCGAAATCGGTCGGTTAATCGAATTAACCAAACTTAATAAATAATATTATAATATATAAGTATTCAGTCAGAGGTTGGTCGGTTCGGTTAATTTTTTGGAAGTATAAATTAATCGGTCGATTAATTTAGTTAATTCGGTTAATTTTTCATATGTTTTATACTTGTTTTAACCAAAAATAAGAAAAACATATAAATTTTGGTTAATTTGGTTAACCGATTGAATTAACCGAAAAAGTTTAGTTCGATTAATTTTTTTGAAAAAATTTCGATTCGGTTAACGATTTAAAAGAATTGGTTAATTCGATTAATAATAGTTCGGATCGGTTAACCGATTGAACACCCCTAGTGAGAACCCTCTCCACCTCTCCCACCACCATTTGTCAAAATCATAAACTCCCACACCATGGAAGATGAAGTTGATGTAGAAGAAAAAACCCTCAAAGTGATTCTTCTCTAAATGAACCATTTTTGAAGAGAAACAGAACCCTTTCTACCAATCCATTGTCACTTCGTAGGTATTTATTTGTTTATATAAAGTTATTTTTAACATAATGTTTAAAATTAGTCTAAAATTACTTATAGTCTTTTTTCAATCCATAAATAGAAGGATAATGAGCTTCAGTATACTTGAACCCATGTCCTCTTGTATTGACAACAATGTTTATGTCAATCGAGGTAAGACTCAATCGACACTAAATACATAATTTTTAAAATAATATTCTTATTTAATAATACACCCTAGGAATTCTTTTTGGTATTAAAGTGTGGTAAATGAAAAATTTTTGGTTAATTTTTGAAACTCTAGTAGACTCGAGGGACCTTTGAGGAAATAACCCAAATTGCTTGGGTATTTAAGCACCTTAACTCCACCTTTTTGAACCCTTCCTTCTTCAATTTTTTGGTTCTGCATTTTTTGCTTTCTCTCCTAAGCCTCTCATTTTTCCTTTCTCTTTTTTTTCTCTCTCTCATTCCTTCCTTATTTCTTTCTTTTTTCTTTTCTATTTCTTTCTCTTTTAATCACTCCTTGTCATCTCACATTTGTAACCACACTTTTAAGCCTTCAAATCTGCTGTCGTCGTTCGTGAGAGTCAATAAGAGACTTTCGACCTTTGTTCCTCCTTGCTCCGTTGTGTTTTCATCGATTAGAACCTTGGTAAGTTTGGGAAATTGTGATTGTGAATCGTTTTGGAGTTGTTTTGGTGTGTTGTTCATGGTGGACGGACGTCACTTGCGGTGTTGGGGAGTGGACGACACTAGAATTGAGAAAAAAGAGGGTTGTTGCAGACCCTAAAATTTGCCTTGCTTCTTTGTGGGCATTGTTGGGTCACTAGACAACTGGTGGCCAAATTTTTGCCAAACCATATCTAAAGCCATTTAGCCCAAAAACCATTAGCCCAAACTTTAAATTAAATTAAAAAAACCAAATAACCCAAATCCTTTAAAATCCCTAAGCCCAAACTTTGACCCAATAACCCAAACCCTTTAAAAACCAAACCCATTTGAACCAAGTTAAACCGTTGATCGATTGTTGACCGATCATTGACCGGTCATTGATCGACCATTGATCGAACGTTGACCAATCGTTGACCGTTGACTTTTGACCATTGACCATTGATCGTTGACCATTGACCGTTGATTTTGACCGTTAACCGTTGACTGTTGACCGTTGACCATTGATTTTGACTGTTAACTTTTTCGAAAACCTTACCCTACCATTTTTCGACGTCCTGAGTCCGATTTCGCTGTCCATTTTGCCAAATTCCGACCCGAAAGGCTCGTTTTGATGGTTTTAATTTAAATTGTTTACTTTAAATTATTTTAGAGTTCTAATTTGAGTAGTTCTGATATAAAGTATTCGTATTTAGGTGATCACGATTCCGAGGCTGACGATTTACCTCCTCTATCTGTTCAACCCGTTCCTGCATCAGTTCCGAGAGCTACTTGTAAGTTACTTTAGTTTAATTTTGTGCTTAAGTGGTGGCTGGGGTTGTAATAAATTTAGTTGTATTTGTAGGATCTAATTCCGTTAGATCGGGAACTCGTACAGTGCGTGGTGGACGATCTCCTTGTCGCTAGAGTTCTATTTGCTTGAGGTGTGTTTCTAACTGTATATATATATCTTAATGTTTGTGATGTTGTTGAGATTATGTGATTTCCTGCTGTTTAAGGTATGTTGATATTGAGATGATTGAGTTGTGATTGAATTAAATAATGATATGATTAATTAAGCTGTGCAAGTGTGTGATGTTAATGCCATGCATACATATACATTTATACATTGAGCATGTGAAGGATAATTAATGTGATTATGCTACAGTGATTGTGATATGTGGGGTATTAATTGAGATTGTGATTGAGAAAAATAAATATGAATATTTGATAATCATGTGATCATACCATTGTGTGTTCATGGGGTGAGATTGTAAGGTGGAAGAAGTGGTTATCATTCCTTTTAAGGTTGATACTAAAACCACACTGCGATTGGTGACGTTGGCTGGGAAAGGGTTCTGGGGAACCTTTTCATTGTGTTGGTGTGATGGAGTATGGGTGTATTGCATTATGCTTGTGCGTGGAATATGATTTGTGGTTACCCTTTTGTGTTATAAATTGTTATGTTGAATTATAATAACATTAGGTTGTATTTACTTTAAAGACGCACTGGGCTTTATAGCTCATACCTCCACAGTTTCCTTACAGGTATTCAGAAGTTAGGTGACTTGGTACCCGGATGCTTAGTTGCAAAATTTATAATATTTTATTTTATTATTATTATTATTATTGTTATTATTAGTATTATTTTGATTTTGGAATTTTAACATACTATGTTAGTAAATATGCGTTTTGAATTGTAAATAAAATTTATTTTTGGGACTTTTGATATTTTATTTTTGGGAACTTAATTAATTTATTTTATTATTAATTATAGGGGGTTACAATCGAGGTAAGACTCAATCAACACTAAATACATAATTTTAAAATAATATTCTTATTTAACAAAAAATTCTATTTCAGTTTGGAATTTTAAAGAGTGATCAAAATGATTCAACCATGTGATATAGTTGCCTAAATTGTAAAGTTTTTTTGGTGCTTAAAATGAAAAAAAATTATAGTTAAGTGACCATCTATGTAATTTACCTTAAGAATAACATACAACAAATAATGAAACATATGCTTTGAAATTAATTAATTATAATAACACATGAAATATGTAGGATATTAAAAAAATTAGATTAAATTATGAATAAAATGACAATGCGCTGCTATTTACTTTTTATTATCTTGTCATCAATTGTGAGTTAGTGTCGAGTTGTTTGATGACAGTAACTGAATTAACAATATTATTAATATATACAGTTAGTTGAGTGGTAAATTTGAGATTTACTAATCTAATTGTGTAGTTTTAAATTGCACCCTATGCATATTTTTCTTGGTTTTAATAATATGATTTATTTTAATTACGGTAAAACATTTTCATAATTTTTTAACTCAGTTGCTACTTGATTAACTCATGAGACCAATTCAGTATAAAAGATTACAAAATTCTAAAATTTAGATTTAAATTTAAATAATAATTTATTTATAAATTTATTATTATTATTTTATTTATATACTTGAAAGAGTAAATAGAATTGAGAAATTACATCTAATTGATCATCTATTCGAATATTTATTAGGCCGGAGCCCTTTAACCGTTGCAAGTTTTTTGGGCCACATATAGACCGTGTTTATCTGATCAATCCATCCAACACTTCAGGACCGTTAGATCTTTACTCAAAAAAATAAAAAATCCCACATAGAAATATATCTAATTTAAATGAAAACAAATGAAGATAAAGTTTTCTTCCTCCAGTTCATTTCATTCCTCAGTTCCATCCCAATGTATTATTTAGAAGCTCATCAATCCAGGTAATAAGTAAAGCCCTTCTTTGACTCAAAGCTACCAAATTTCTGATATCTATGTAGCTTTGGTTGGTTTTCTCTCTCAATTTTGCTGTTGTTGATGTACAAAACACATGGCTTGTTTCAGTGTTGTTTGCAATAATGGGGTTTTTGTTAGTAAAGAAAACTTGGTGATTGATAGTGGAAAACCCAAGTCTATCTGGAGGAATAGTAGCTTTTCTTATACTTCATTTTGCTTTCCTTCACTTGGAATATATAGATATAACCATTGCAAAACCCAGAATTTGTTCTTTTCTGGTCATAATAGCTTTAGGTTAATTAGAAATGGAAGAAGAAATGAGGTTTCTTCTTTGGGTTTTCAAGTTTGTTGCAAGGCACCCAATGGGTTATTGAAGAGGGGAAGTAGTGGAGATAAGGAAACCCGATTTGGAAGAAGAGGAAGTAGTAATGTAAGAAAGAGATTTTCACTAAGGCTGCGTCCGAGGTTGCGGTTGTTAGCAATAAGAATGAAGAGAGTTTCGGTTAGGTTGATGTTAAATTGTATCGCTGTCTTTCTAAGAAAGAATATAAGGAGAGTTAGTCTATACAGTACAATATCTCTAGCGTTGGGAATGTGCTATTTGTTCTTGAAATTAACTGCAGTGCCATCTCCTAAGATTGTTCCGTACTCCGAGTTTATAACAAGCCTGCAGGGTAGTTCTGTGACCAAAGTTTTGCTTGAAGAGGGTTCCCGTTGTATATATTTCAATATGAATTCTAAAAGTGCTGAAAATACGCAATCTGAAGAAGAATCATCAGCTGGGAATGATTCAATAGAAAACCTAACTGGTATGGCTGCAAGAGAGGATAATGTGGTGGATGGTAGACAATTGCAAAAACAAGGTCTATTTAAGGAAATTTCAAGACCTAAAACTTCTACTTCTGCATGGATGTATTTGACAAGAAAAATTGATCATGACGAAAAGTATCTTCTTAGTTTGATGCGAGAAAAGGGAACAACTTACAGCTCAGCACCTCAGTCAGTTCTAATGTCAATGAGGAGTACTTTAATAACTATAATATCCTTGTGGATTCCTTTAACTCCTTTGATGTGGTTGCTGTACCGTCAACTTTCTGCTGCTAATAGCCCTGCAAAGAAGCGACGACCAAATAATCAGGTTGTTGGGTTTGATGATGTGGAGGGAGTTGATACTGCTAAGGTGGAGCTTATGGAGGTAAGCACTTCTCTATTTCCACAAAATGGTTATACTTTTTCCCCCTTCTCTTCTTTTAATATTTAATGTCAACGTATTCATGTGCTGGCCACATTATGGAATTCATGATATGGATGCAGTTTTGCTCCTTTTCTAGAATTCATTCAAATTGGTTCTGAGTATTATATAGTCTACAGAAGGTAGAAAACCTGCCGGGATGTTCATATAGTTTTCATTTGTGATTCCTTTAGGACTGTCAATGATGTTAGTTAATGATTACTCTCTTTGTATTATAAATGTCTGAGAATATGGCATCTAGCTTGTTGCCAATTTTTTTCCTTTAATAGTTTAAAACTCATATCCTCACATATTTATATTTCTTATTAAAAAATATGTTAAATGCTCCTAGACATGAAAGAAGTTGAAGAGCATCCCCTTTTGATGCGTCTGGATGATCAAAGTCTTTTTTCTGGGTATTGACCCAGGGAAATAGTACATGGAGATCTCCTTTTTATTACTATGATCTCCTCGTCTTGGTTTTATTTGCTTTGGAAGGCATTTGAGAATTCTTTGATGATACTGATAAGAATTATTTGATGATACTTTTGGTTAGCACAAAATCGTTTTTTTTTGTTTAACAAGTTCTATATATCTTCGGATCATTTAGCTCTCTGTAGTGAGACTACTATTTTTCCGGGGTATTGTTGTCTGTTGTCTTAGTTAAGATGATGTTCCTTGTAGCTATTATTACAAACTAGGTTTAGTGAATCTCTCATGAATAATGAAGTAATTTTCTGCTGGCTATTTTCATTGACACAAATTCTTTTTGTAGGTAGTTTCATGCCTTCAGGGTTCTGTAAACTACCAAAAACTGGGAGCAAAATTACCTAGAGGTGTGTTGCTAGTGGGTCCACCAGGAACAGGAAAGACATTATTGGCTCGTGCAGTAGCTGGAGAAGCTGGAGTTCCTTTCTTCAGTGTATCAGCAAGTGAATTTGTGGAATTATTTGTTGGTAGAGGAGCAGCTCGAATCAGAGATCTTTTCAATGTGGCAAGGAAATCTGCACCATCAATTATCTTTATTGATGAGCTTGATGCAGTTGGAGGGAAGCGTGGTAGAAGTTTCAATGATGAACGGGACCAAACATTGAACCAGGCAATTTAACATTCGACTCTACTTCCATTGCTTATGTGTGTTCACTTCTATTATTAAATTCTTTTTATTCTGATCATATTAGGTCTTCCATAATCATTTTTATCACTTCTGTGTAAATATTGCACTTTAGAATCAAACTATCTTTTTAAAAAATAATAATAATAATAATAAAATTTGTCCAATGAATTTTATTTAATCTGAGGAACTGTCCTTGGATTTCTTTAAGTTTCATTTTTGAACTTATAATTGAATTTTACATAAAATTTGGAATTTTGGATTCTCTCCAGCTATTAATGGGCTTTTAAATCTCATTTTGCTGCTGCAGTTACTGACTGAAATGGATGGATTTGAGTCAGACATGAAAGTAGTTGTTATGGGAGCAACTAATAGGCCAGAAGCACTGGATCCAGCCCTCTGTCGCCCTGGTCGCTTCTCAAGGAAAGTGTTAGTGGGGGAACCAAATGAGGAAGGACGGACAAAGATTTTGGCTGTACATTTGAGAGGAGTTCCTCTAGAAGAAGACCCACAACTTATTTCTGAGTTAGTTGCTTCACTGACCCCAGGTTTTGTAGGTGCTGATCTTGCGAACATTGTCAATGAAGCTGCTTTACTTGCTGCTCGTCGAGGTGATAAGATGATACATAGCTCTATCTGATTTCAGAGTGCAGTGCCTCCACTGCCAGTTACATTTTGAACTTTTCTTTTTATAGTTTTCATTGAGCATCATAGAATCAGACCCCCTACTCTCATTCCCAAAATGTTTTAATAACCAGACCAGTCATTAAACCCGCAAGGGGCCAAGATTTTGGTTTAACTGGTCGAACTGGTTCGACTTTTGGTTTGAATAAAACATTTATTATTATTTTTATGTTTCGGTACTCAATAAGTATTAAAAACGGTGATAATGTAACTAAAAATGCAACCGGCTCACTTGTTAAGGCTTAAATGTCTGAGGAAGTGGTCTTGAGTTAAAGATCATCACTTGAATAAGTTTTACAACATATAGAATAAGAAAAACCGGTTCAATAACCTGTTTAATCTAAAGCCAGGAATCTTAGATGGGGCAGACCACTAGTTTCCAGTTGAACTGATCCAGTCTCTGTTACCCCACCTCACACCCTGGCAGTGTGCACATGCCTTTTATCTTATTTATTTATTCTTTTTTGTGCAAATAAAATTTATGATTGTGCTATAAACTTTCATTTTTTAGACAACAAGGATGAACTTTCTGTATCACTGTGCTTGTTTCTGTAGGTGGTGAAACTGTGACAAGGGAAGATATAATGGAAGCTGTTGAGAGAGCTAAATTTGGGATTAATGATCGACAGCCTAGTACAATAGGCAAGGAGCTTGGGAAACTTTTTCCATGGGTGCCCTCCTTAATAGGAAAGGGTGATCCAAGACAGGATGGCTTGCAAGGGCCTTTGGGCTATCAAACTCTAAGCTGATAAGTGCTATTTTCTTAGTGCTTGTACTGTAAATTGTCAGTTATATGATTCCTCAGATGCTTTTGAGATATGAATCTGAAAACAGTTTTGTTTAATTTAAAATTTTTTTGGAAGAGATGTGTATTGGAAACGATGGAATAGGTGCTTTGCCTCTTATGATTCAGGTATTAGCATCCAGATGTCCTAACAATGGCCACATAACCCTTCAGCGATCCGTCTTATTGATGTTTACTAGGTAAATGGCTATGATCACACTGATCGTTAGCCTGTAGAGATGATCAAAAGTGTGACCATTGATCTTGTTGTTCACTTTACCCAAATGTGATAGTTAACAACAGCTTTTGTTGTGTGATGATCTGGTACTTCGTTACTGTCAAAAGTGTTGTTGATGTCCCAAATTTTTTATTTAGGATTTAAATGAAACTGAGGGTGTTGATTAGCATTGTGTGTATATTCATTCTTCAGGTCTTCTGCAAAAGTTGATAAATTCAATATTGAAACCCTTGATTAGACCATAAATAGAACTAAGCCCCGAGATGTGAAAGAATGTTGACCACTGATTGTGGCAGGCTGCTGGAATTATTTGACCACTTAGCAAGCATGTGGGGTAATTTCTGCTACCTAATTATTGTTTAACACTTGTAACATTGTGGTCTGAAATTTGTAATAGCTACTCACTATAATTTCAAGCAAGGTCAAGTTGAGAATTAGACTGGCAAAATTTAAAGCCATAAATGCCTAGCTAAGTTTTCCAATGTATTTCTATGTCTAAAATTACTCTTATAAGCATGGTTGAGCTGCTAATTTCATGAGGCTACTACATAAAATAAAAAAAGCAATTATCAATTAGCATGTTATCTTTCCTTTTGCATTCATGTGTTATGAGTTTGTTTTTCCTTGTCTCTCTCTTTTTTTCTGCTCTTGTTAAACATTTCTTAAACTTGGAATAAATTAGCAAGTTTGTTAAGAAGTACCAGAAATATGTTCCACTTGAGACAGAGATTCAACACTGAATCAAGTGTTGCTTAAAATTCTGATGTCCCTTTCCCTACTCATTTAATAATGGTTTGTTAAAGATCATATTATCCATGTCTTTAATACACTTCTTATGCCAACTTAGTTTCTCGCTCCTTGACCATACTTTTATATTTTGTTTCATATTGTCAGTTTAAAGTTCAAGTATTGACCATTAAAGTTTTTACCATTTCAACTAAGAGTTTCTGTTGCAACCATTGCAATAATATTAACTTCAGTGTCTTCATCTGTCCATCTGCTTAATGGTGCACATTACTAAATTTTGTTCTTTCCTCCTTCGGGAAGAGGAATGTTTTACTCCCTCCCTCTTGTTGATATTTTTCCCCTATCTGGTGGTATGAATTGGAAGCCTTAGATTTAATTTTGTATTTAATAGCATAAAGATGCTTAATATGCTCGTGTCTCTTTGGCCTATATGTTCATAAGACTAATTAGTTACTGTGTTGCTTTAAACCTTCAGTTCCTGCATTTAGCTTCTATTAGTTCTCGGCCAGGATATTTCTTGTATAAATCCCCCCTCTTGCAGGGTAAAGTGGGTTTGAGCCCGACCACATCTGCTCAAATTGCAAAGAGAAAGCATGCTACTAAAGCTACAGGCTCCAGCAATGGGGCTGGGATTTGAACAGGGGGTGGCCTTGGCAGAATTGCCTTGAGTAGCAATACAATAAGCACACTCCTCTTTCTCTCTCTCTCGCTCTGCAGAGAAATTAACCTTATGCTCAGACCTGTTTCTTGTTGTCATATGTGGTGTCTTTAGAGGTGGTAAAAGGCATGCTCAGGTCCAATTGCTTTGGTTTAAGTCTTCTTTAGATTAGATCATTTTATTTTCACATTATATTTGGTTTTGGTCATTTTTTAGTCTGGTTATCTGGAGTTTGGATCGGATTTAAGTTCAAGTTAGAATAAAACTGATAACTAAAATCTGTAATTTTAGTATTAAGTTCAGTTTATTATGGATTTTGTTGTTGAGTCATTTCAAGTTTGTTTTATTTCAGGTTAGGATCATTTTAGGCTTAGGCCTAGGTTGTTTGTATTCAAATTATCCAGTATTCAGGTTTACTCAGGTATGGATTTTGACATTTTATTAGATTTGAGTTTGAGTGGAGGCTGATTCGAACTTTTTTGGGCCAGTTTTAGATTTCCAATTTTTTGGGTCATCTTGAATTACCATACATATATGACAATGATTCTAGATCCGCATCTAGATTCCACCAAGACAAACAGCTTGAATTCCTTTTCAATATGAAAAATCTTTCTCAAGTTGCACATTAATCTCCCTTTTTATATTATATTTAGGAATCTCTGCTTGACAAATGGAATCCTAATCAACTAAAGTGGGCAGGGAGAGTGGAACCTTCAACAGCCTTTTGTTCAATTACATCCAATGGTGAGTGGTTGGTTTGCATATTGCACCCTCATTTTTCCATACAGGAATTGCGTGCTCTGCTAGTCATAATCACACTAGTAGTTTACCAGTTGATTGGGACTCCCACTTGGCCATGACTTTGATATGCACTTGCAAAATTTGATCATAAGCTTCAACATAATACACGCATGTGCTTATCATGAGATGAATTGTTTGAGTGCTTTCTATTTGCTTGTAATACTTGGTGCATTTCTTGTCGGTTTAAAAGTAAAAAGTGCAAGGTGCTGGATCTTGACTCTGCTTTGTTTTCTATCAGTAGAATGATTGTTTTCTGATAATGGACGAATAATAAAATGAATGGTTGTTGGATCTTGACTCTGCTTTGCTTTCTATCACTAGAACAATAGTTTTTGTGATAATTGATGAATAATAAAATGATTGGTTCCATTTGGCTTGGCTTCCACTTCCTCTCCTGTTATCTCCTATTTGAGTATGGGATTTGAGCCGACCCACTAATTTCATTAACATTGGAGAATGGATTTATAATATTTTTATTATATGGTGATCAGTAGTGACATAAATTCCACTACTAAATGATAGGAAATGGAGTAAATTATGATTTCTTGGAAGTTGAAAGTTATTTTTTCTTTTTTCTTTTTGGTACTATATCCTTGGAGGCACTGTTGTTTTCTATTCAATAGGCAGGATCGTAGGAAGCGGTGGTGGGGCTGGGGGAGATTTGACTTTGAATTCAGGTTTAGGGATTAGGGTTCCGATATTTTTAACTAACATTGTGGAGTGGCATTGATATGATATTCATCACCAAAGATTACATTTATTTCTTATTTTTATACACTGTTGGTGGAAATTGCCATCTGATAAGAACAATCTAGCCATCCCTGGAAGTGAAAGCCATTGTTTAACCCCTAGGTTAAAACTTTCAATGTGTGCCTATTTCTATCTTCATGCTACTCGGAGATGCCATCTCTGACTTGGCAAATTGCAGCTTCTTAAGTCTTCTCTTCAACTCCTTCCTGCATGTAATTAGATAAGCCGGAAAGAAAAATTGATCAGTATTACATCAGTTTATAGTTCTATGGAACCTTAGCTCTCCCTTACTAAAAAGCTTAAAAGAGTTTACCCCATGAGTACTCTATCAAGGCTCGAAGTCGATAACAGTCCTCTATTCTCTTCGGCCCTCCTTAGAAGGTATGGCATTACCATATCTACAGGTCCATATGGTAAATACTTGCTAACTTGAAACCCTGCATTTCTCAAACCAAAAGAAAGAGCCTCTGACATTCCATATAGCTGAGCAAATTCTAGCTTTTGGTTTCCCCTCTGAATCCCTAGATCGCATGCTTTTGATGCTGCCAGTTGCCCTGTTAATCATTTATTGGCATTTTATCCGTTAATCAATCCTGTGTCTTGAAATCTTGTATCAGGAATGGAAATTTTGAATTATAGCACATTACCTGACTCAACATTATGAGTAGCAAGAACAACTGCACCATAGCCATCAGCAATCCTCTCGAGCATAAAAGAAGCACAGTCATTGTAGCATGCGTGTGTCTCCCGAATGCTGTTGTGAATCGGAGAATCATAGCCTAACAAAGAAGCTAATTTTCTTTCACTGGACATATAAGCACCCCTTACTAGTTTGAACCCCATTGGAATCCCCAGACTTTGTGCAGTTTTGGTTGCCATAAACAGCCTCTGTTTTGCATCTTTCAAGTACGCTTGAATTGTAGCGAAAACAATGGGGTTATCATCTTGGTTATACATGATTGCCGAAGAATATGTGAAGTAATCAATGGCAGGTTGTATTGATGTGTCCTCAGCATCGATAGTCAATGCCACGTTATCTTGAACGCACTTTTGGCAGAGTTTTAGAAGTCTCTGGTGCGCTAATTGAAGGTCTGACTCTTCTCTTGGGGATAATGGTGGAGGCTTTTCACGTGTGTGGTATAGAGCACTAGCGTCTGAGAAAATTGGTAAAGTGTTGAGTTTCCATGGCAGATAAAAAGAAGGATTCTTGTATTGCCACCTTAGTAAGTCACTAACTCTCTTTAGCAGGCCGATGGGGCATATTGCTGTTATCTTTGCTATGACAAAGCTCACCTGTAGATTCACGGGACAAAGAAGTAAGATCATGGTCAGTCAAAAGTTTGCTAAGTTTAAAAAAAAAAACATTGAATAAGGTGGTCTCCAACTTTGGTGCTTCGTGTTTGACCCTATGCTTTTCTAACCAATCATATAATGGAAATTGCCGGGGGGGGGGGGGGGGGGGGGGCTGAAAGAAAAAAGGACATGCACTTTCAGGTGCCTTTCTTGGAGCTTTTTTATGGGGAGATTAAGGAAGAGATAAACTTAGTTGAGCCATTCAATCCTTGCAATTCCTCAACAAAGGATATGGCGGCTGCTGAGATCTATCTACTGAGATCTATCTACTGTTTTCTCAACACAACATTTCCAAGCTGGAGTGTAGCTGGAAAGCTGATTGTGACAGAGACATTCCACTGAATGCTCAAATCCCTTCCTACAGAATCATTAAACACAACTTCCCTTTCATCACTAAAAGTCGAGAACTTTTCCTAGGCCTGGCCAAAAAAGAAACGAAAGGATACACGTTTAGCTAGACAAGTTGTCAAGACAACCACCGATCCTTTTCACCAGTGCTCTCTACTTTCTCCATAACACATGACTGCAAAAGATAGACCAATATCCTGCTAACAATCAAGTGCCCCCGTATCACAACTTTGTTTATATGCGTACATATGCACGTGTTTAATATTTGAGTATAAGCAGAGAGTAGTTAATCTTTTAAATAATTAAAAATATTAGTGTCTGCAGTTAATCCTAAAACAGTTGTGTGGAATACTAATAATGGTTTTGAAGGAGAAGATAAGACCTTGAAAACCGTAGAGTTTTACGTGTTGGGAGGAGAATAGATGAAAGTAGAGATGAGGATAAGAAAGATAAACCAAAAATACTTACAGACGAAGGTGGAAGCGACTTGGCCAATTCAACACTCCCAATGAAACCTTCCAAATTTCGATCACAACCGGTGTTATCGCCGGTATGCTCCACTGCATAAACTGGCATCCCTCTGAAACCTTTGTCGTGGATTCTCCTCACACAGTCTGCCGCCTCATCCATCGTTTCACCTGCGCAGAAGTGTTGAAAGAACGTATGTTTAACGGTTTTCAATATAAAGTCACGTACCAAACTTGTTTCCATGAGCCTGGAATTCATAACCCACATGCCGAAATCTACGAACCGCTCGTTAGCAGCTAACCCGAGGTTGGCCGATGAACGTACAAGGTTCAAGGTAGGAATGGAACCAAAAAGCCTTTGGTGATCATCAAGGTCTAAGGTTGTGTTTGTAATTGTTTCTTGTTTAAGGGAAGTCGGTTGTTTTTCAACAGCGGAGGGTTCAGGCTTTTCGTCAAAATTGAGAGGTGCAACGGCGGAGAGGGAAGCGGTGGAGGGTGCGTTAAGAAACCTGGTGAATGAGGGGAAGGTGTTGAGGAGCTTTGGTGAGAGAAACTTTGTTGCCATAGAAGGGAGCGAGCGGACAACTAGAGATTTTAGTTTTTGCCTTGCAATCTAAGTTATGGGAGTCTGAAACAAGACGGGAATTTATAGACAAAAAATAATGTATATCTAAATTATTTACTTGCGGTTACTTGGTAATGTTGGTTACAGTTTTAACAGTAATTCAAAAAGGAGGTTTCTTTTGGGTCGGATCGAGTTGGGTTTAGATTGGGTCTATTTATGATATTAACATATTTTATGTTTACTTAAGTTCAGTATGAAATTTGGGTCTAAAGTTTTACTTAAATTCGTTCATATTTGTAAAAGACTAACTATAACCTATTTTAGATCCGTTCATATTATTTTTTAATTTTTTTTTAAAAATATTTATATTATATTATTTTAATATTTAATTATTCTATACATTTTTTATTTATTGAAATTTTTTATATAGTCATTTTAATATTATTTTAATGTTTATATTAGAGTAGTATTATATATTTAGTATAAGTTTATTTTTTATGTGTTTTAAATTACATAATATAAAGTATTATAAACTTAAAACAAGCCAGATTCGAACCTTAAATGCTCAAGCTTAAGCCTGAGCTCGATTCATATTTTAAATGGGTCTAATTTTTTTGCACAAGTAAATTTTCGAGTATAATATTTTTGCCCAAATCTTTCGAAATTTTGAACGGACTTTCGGACTTATGTGGGTAACTTGATCCATGAATAGATCTAGGTAAAATTATAATCATAAAAAATAAATGTTTGAATATTTATAATTAGAATTTATATTATAATTACAAATAATTAAAATAAAGTGTTATAAAACACAATGGATTAAGACACTGAAGGCCTCACAACTTTGCAAACTAAGGTGTGATTGGCAAATATGTTATTAAAGGATAAAATCTAAACAAGTTGACATGTTGATGACTAAGAATGCAAAATCTCTCTCTATCTAAATTATTAAAGCTGTCGATACTTTTCATTGGTTGTCCCAAATTATGTCATTTTCTGTACTCAAATCATATTTCGTTTTTTTAATTAAACATATTAAAATTTAAAATGTGATGAACGCATTAAATGAGACATGTTTATTAAATATGGGATATATGTTGGATGTCACCTAACAGGTCACGAGAGATATAGAAAAGCTTAGAACATTACAAGAAATTTGCTTGAATAATTGCCGCTAGAAATCACATAAACTAGAGATTCAATTTTTGGTGTCACGGACTAGAATTTTAGTTTGGACAATTTTGTAACTTTAGGCATTTTTTTGGATTCAAATCTGTCTATGAGGATTCTAACAGAAATTCTCTATAAGGCACCAAAGTAAAGTGGAAACGAACTCAAAATGTAAGAGCAACGAACGAAT
Source organism: Gossypioides kirkii (assembly GCA_005610355.1). Classification (NCBI taxonomy): domain Eukaryota; kingdom Viridiplantae; phylum Streptophyta; class Magnoliopsida; order Malvales; family Malvaceae; genus Gossypioides; species Gossypioides kirkii. The sequence goes on along the minus strand of CP032249.1, from coordinate 9,914,114 downwards.
AGAAATTTCATAGAAAAATAGCATATACTAAGTGTTTGAGTAAATGCTCTCAAAATTCTTCTGTTACTTTGAAGGTTTACAATTGAGCAATTATATTAGGTAGTTCCGCGCTTCGAAACATTTGCCTTAGCTTATGTCTCCTCTGTCGCCTAACTTGAATTATATCTCTCTCTTGTACATCTCGTTCGAAAGAGTCCATCGCTCTTACTTGCTGCCCTCATGACTTGCCTTGATCATGATCCCGTTGATCCTCACAAATAGGTTTCGACACCCTCACATTGAATACCTGGTTAACCTTGAGTATTGCCGCTAACTCTTATTTGTAAGCCCCTCGATTTACCTGCTTCAAAACTTTGAAAGGGCCCTTATACCTTTGCTAAGTCAACGGTAAGTGTGACACCCCAAACCCGACCAGGGCGGTTCGACCCGAATTCGAAACGTTGCATTAGCTACCTAAGTGACTCTCCGACTAACGACCACCCAAGACACACCCCGACCTTATAACACCTCAATCTTATCCAGTTATTAATTATTTATTAATGCGGAAGCAATTTGTGAACCAATTTTAATATTTTTATATGTAATTTAATCTAAGGGCATTTTCATAATTTGATCACCTAGGTTAAACTAACTCGATTTTAGATCTAAATGTTTATCTACCTTCTTTTAGTCAATTTATGTAAGCCCTAAAAATTTCTGCTTAATCCGAGTTCATTTACTATGTCTAATTCAAGTTTTAACATTAAGGACCAAATTGTAACATTTTCAACCTATCCGTACTATACCCAAATATTAAATTTAGCGTGTTTCTGAAATTTTTTATCAATTATGAGTCTAATCTTAAAATTTTACCAACTTTCCTCATCATTTAAGGTCCTAATTAGCTTTATCAAGTTTCAGGTTTAATTTATAATTTAAACGGATTAGAATATCAATTTAAAAAGACTAAAATTCAAACCCCAAAAACCCACATGGCCGTGTGTCATAGGCATACGCCTGTGTGAAAATCACTGTACCTATTTTTGTGAAAAGCTCGTATTTAAACTTGATTTTTCGCATTTTAATGGCTAATTAAACTCGATTTAACTATGATTAAATACCATACATATTCATATACCTTCAATTGAATTTATTAATACCAATTAAGCCTCAATTAAATAGTATTAAACAATAATTTTCGTGCATATCACCTACCAATTAATTCAAATAAGTGGCGTACCTTCGTCGCTATTAAACCACTCCATAAAAGCTTCATTTAATAATTGTTAGTGTAAACATCATGTCTAACACACCGTGTTATCAGGCAACAATATACCATAAATTATTCAATAATTAAACTCAAACATGCATATATGATATTATAAAACCATCCAAAATTAAAAATGTCCAATGTTCGAGTCCAATTACAACCAAAATTAAACTAAAGTCTCGGGAGTTCCACAATGGCTAATTAACATCTCTAAAACGTGTAACTAAATCTCTACCGAGCCTTAATCTCTTGGAACTCTCTTGCTCAGCTCCTCAGCTCCTCAATCCCGTTGGATATTTGCACGAATGTGAAGGTGTGAGCTCTTGTCAAAAACGGTGAAGGATCGGTATCATGATGTTATGCTAAAGAGGAACTGTCATTCTGGACAAGGATTTCAGTTATCGTCGCAACTAACTCTGGGAAAGCAAGTAGCCAGAACAATCTCTCGTCTGGGATGGGAACAATTTTACGACCATCCAACAAGCTATTCTCCTTCTATGGTAAGGGAATTCTACGTTAACTTGGTGGATCCTGAACAAGAATTTATTTTTGTATGAGAAGGTCTGGTGCCGTTGAGTGCCGATCACATAAATGACCTCTTTCATATCATTGAAGGGGGATGAACACACTGAATTTCTAGAAAACTTAACTGAGGATGGTGCAGAGATTTTGCTGAACGTCTTATGCATTAAAGGCGCGGTGTGGACTAGCAATAATCCCAATAACTACACCATGCACCATCGCTATTTAACAATTCAAAGCAAGGTTTGGTTCTATTTCATCAACTGCCGTCTGCTGCCATCCACCTATAGCACCACTGCGAAATTAGATAGAATGGCTTGTTGCATTACATAATGAAGGGTAGTAGGATTGATGTCGACGTAATCCTTCATCAAGAAATCGCTAAGGTCGCTACAAAACAAACAGGTATCTTACCCTTCCCTTCTCTCATAATGATGTTGTGCAAACAAAGAGGCACTGTGCCTCGTGAAGGGAGGAAACCTTGGAAAACAAAGGCCCAATCAACGATTGGAGAGGATGACTAGGGGTCAAGAAACCTCAATAGAAAAGGAGGTTCCACAAAAGAAAGAAAAGGGAAAAGAAAAGGGCAAAGGAGGTTCTACAGACCCTCTGATATGGAAGAAGCTTGTGGAGATTGGACAGATTGTTGATCGAACAAGTTGCAGACAAATCAGACTTGTTGGTGCAGTAGAGGAAATGCAATACAGACAAAACTTATTCTATGCCTATACTAGGGTGTGGAATACTGTTATTGTCACCATGCTGCGTGGTTTGAGCAAGAACCCAATGCCGGAGTTCCCAATGTTCCCTCCCATTATCAAGGAAGCTACTCCATCCTCTGAGCAGCACACTTTAGACGAACGAACCCAATCCGTCTAGTCCTCAACCAGAATCCACATCTCTGATGATAAGGAGAAAGAGGTGTAGTCCAAGGAGATGGAAGATTGCTTTCGCAACATAGCAAGCCTCTTTGACGATGACCTGTCAAATAGTTTGGGTGCCAACATGGCGGAACGAGAGGTCGCTGCTGCTGTTGGGGAGGAGCAAACACCAACCGCATCTGTGGATATTGGAGCCAATAAAGAAGCACGAGATGAAGGAGTAAGAGAAGAAGAGAAAGAAGAAAAGGAAGAGGAGAAGGAAGAAGAAGAAAGTATTGCCCTGATAAATTTGTCTGAAGAATTTGTCTACGTACCTACAAGAGTGGGTAGATCTGGAGAAAACCTGGCGATAATTGGGGTTAGCTGGGTCGAGACCGTCTCATCCGAAAATGAGGATTCTAATCCTTTAGCTATTGTGCCATACGTGGCACCTTTTGCTAAAATCTATCCTTCCGATATAACGGTCGATGAAGCCAATATTCAACCGGCTATGGAAGAGCAATCTGCTACACCAGTTGAACCAAAAGAAAAGAGGCGTAAATGGAAGGCAAAGAGGAAGGCCAAAGAGGAGCGCCCAATGAAGAAGAAGAAGACCAAGGCAGCCACTTCATTGGCTGCAACACATTGAGTTAGTTTACTTTTCAGTAGTTAGTTGCATGCATTTATTTTAATTGTCATTGCATTTTATTTGTTCTAGCATTTTCATTATAGTTGCATTTCCATTATTTTTGTATACTATTGTCAATGCATTGGGGACAATGCAGACAGTAAGTTGGGGGCAGTTTAGAATGGAATGCAATTACAGCCACAAGTTTAGGAATTTAATTGTCTTTTAATTGAATGAAAGTATGCAAAATTTAGAGAAAGATGTGACCACAGTTTTTTCATTTGATGCGTAATTCTTGAATTACTTGGAATGCTAATGCTTGAATTGAATGAATATGATTGAATGATTGATTCCTTCTATTTTTGGATGAATGATTGAGATTGCATTAGTAATAAATGAGTAATATCATTCTTTAAATATTGAATTCACTTACCATCTTACAGTTATGAATATAGTTATATCTACTAATAAAAGACACTCCAATGTGGGTGCATTGTGACTCAACAAGGGGAACACTCCACTACAATTGTTAGAAAAATTATCAAGCCAAAGGCTATCACTGCAAGAGTGTGTGTCGATGTAATTACATTCTCCTTGGGGGTTTGTTGCACCCTATCGTTACTGCCTAGGAATAAGAGTATAGTAAAGCAATGGCATCTCTCAGTCGCATAAAGAAAAAGAAAAAACAGTGAAAAAGAAAGAAAAAGAAAGAATATATATATTATTCAATAATTGCTGCATTGGTTAAGAAGATTTAAGATTTAAAGCATGATGTTAGCATTAGTGAAGTTGTAATTTTGATTATTCATGCCTATAAATTATCGGCGCAATATTCTAGCATGTGAATGCAATTTATACCTTAGGATTCCAAAGAATATAAGTTGCTAGAATGATGAATGTGGTGACAAAAATTTGATATAACTTTGCTAACTTTTATTTACTTGAGGAGAAGTAAAAGCTTAAGTTTAGGGGTGTGATAGCATTAGAAATGACACTTAATTTCTCCTTAAATTAGTGTATTTTTTGTTCCTTTTGTATCATATTTAGCATGCATTTTTAGCATTTCATACTTAATGTTTGCATTTTCTAACTCAATGTTGTTTGATCTTAATTTATTTCATTTTATCTCTTTCGTGCTACTAATGTCATTGTATTTAGCATTTGTTTTGCATCTAAAGTTGTCAGCACAGAAATCCACCTAAGAGGATCAGAGTAGGAAAGCATTAGAATTGCGGCTAAACATGTCATCACATGAATGCTTCTACAGTTGATCAAGGATTTCATGCTGCTAACATATCCAGAAGCACCAGCACAGGAGAATGATAAATTGTCGCAGCAAATTAAAGTCATAATTTGCGTCCAAAAATGTCGCGACAATCTACAATTGCTCGAACAAATTAGATCTGCGTGAGTGCATAGTTGGCAATAACAACTTCTACAGCTGTAAAAAGGTGTTAGATCTGAGAAGAGAGGAAGATCTAGAAGGAACCAGTGATTATAAATAGAAGGACGAAAAGAGAAAATGATATCAAGTGGTGAAGATTTCAATTCCTAAATTTCTCTCATTCTAAAAGTCAGCTACCATGGAGGCTTGACTCTGAAGGACGGTGATCTAATCCAGCAAGGGCGTAATAGCTTCTGACGAGAAGTGCTTGGTGCGATGCAAGAGGAGCAGTTAAGGGAGAATTCTAGTAGCCTAGGAATAGTATGCTTCGATTCATTTGTTAGTCCTTCTTTTAACGCTGATGAATTTTTATTGACAATTGATTGTATATGGAAGTATCTTTCAATGTTAGATTACTTTGATTCTTACTCAATTCTTCTCATCTGTTTATCTTTGGATTTAACTGTTTTGACCACGGAAGTGCAATTGCAGTCACAGACACTGGAAGGTGCAGTAACAAGTTAGATTAACAAGCAAGACAGTGGAAGTTGCTTGAGACTAGAAGGAATTCTGGTCACTTGTTCTTGAGTGCAAAGCATTACTAGCACTGGAAGGTGTGATAATAGTGAGTGCTTAAGTCTTTGTTAAACAGAGAGTTGTTATTAGTAAGATTTCATTGGAGCATAATTGCGGTGACAATTCATCTATAAGATACCTTGTAGTCACATTTAGCGTTGCCACTTGCAAATTCAGTGATCCTCTCCACTTCTTTACACTTGATCCATTTATTTTAAGTTCTTGAATTTACTTTACAACATCTCAACAATCCATTCATTTTCTATAACTTGCTCTGACATTTTACATCCTAATTACGCTGACAGATTTAATTCTTAACTTGTATAAATTTAACCCAGTTGCATTGACATAACTTTTAACATTTCTTCTCATATTAACTCAGAATGCTTCGATAGATTAAATAATAAACAGTCATCCCTATGGGATCGATATCCGATAGATTCATTTCTATCTACTATACTTGCATCGACAGTGTACACTTGCACATAATATGTTGTGACGTTAATAGCGCGATCAGCCTTCCAAAATCTCGAAGTAAATCAAGGATCTTGATCTGTTATAATCGAAACAAGAACTCCATAAAGACGAACAATCTCTCAGATATAGCGCTCAGCTAACTAATGCAAACTAAATGTCGTACGGACTGGTAAAAAATAAGCAGACTGAGAAAATCTATCCATAATCACCCAGATCGAATCCTTATGAGTCGAAGTCAAAGGCAAACCCAAAATGAAGTCCATCGTAATCCACTCTCATTTCCACTCAAAAATCTGAATAGGCTGAAGCAAACCAGACGGACATTGATGCTCGACTTTCACTTTATGACAAACCAAACATCTCGCAACAAAGTTGACAACATCCTTCTTCAACCTAGACCACCAATACAGAACATGAAGATCCTGATACATCTTGTTCCCACCAAGGTGCATTACATAAGGACTTTTATGGGCCTCGGTATGAATCAAGCACCTCAGATCCTCGTCCTCTGGAATGAAAAAATGACCTCGAAAACATAGAACACCATCAGTGTTGAGATCAAAATCTCCCTGAACTCCCGACTCAACTTGACGAATCCGATGTGCCAAACTCTCATCAAAAGGTTGACGCTAAAAAATCTGCTGCAAAAGAATCGACCTCACCTGAAGTTCAGTCAATAGGCCACCGTCCTCCGAAATAGATATCCTCGCAAACATAGCCCTCAAATCGACCAAAGACTTGTAACTCAGAGCATCTGTGACAACATTCGCTTTATCTAGATGATACTCGATCACACAATCATAGTCCTTCAGCAACTCGATCCAACGCCTCTATCTCAAGTTCAACTCCTTCTTAGTTAAGAGATACTTAAGACTCTTATGATTGGTGTAAATCACACACCTCTTACCAAACAGATAGTGACGTAAAATCTTGAGCGGAAGGCTACGACAACCAACTCCAAATCATGAGTCGAATAGTTAGACTCATGCGGCCTCAACTGCCTCGATGCATAAGCAACTATCCCACCTACCTGTATTAGCACACAACCAAGACCCATATAAGAAGCATCACTATAGATGACATACTCTTTATCGGATTTCGGTTGTGTCAACACAAGCGCTTCGATTAAAACCTACTTCAGCTTCTCGAAACACTTCTGCCTCCCATCAGTTCACTCAAAGGTAGTGTTCTTCTGAAGCAACTTCGTCAAATGAGCTGCAATGCTCGAAAACCCCTATACAAAGTGACGATAATAACCAGCTAACCCCAGAAAACTCCTGACCTTAGAAATAGACTTCGACAGCTTCCAATCCAAAATAACTTTCTTCGGATCAACTTGAATACACTCAATTGAAACGACATGACCCAGAAATGCCACCTCAAGTACTCATACAGCTGCTTCTCCTACAAAACTTGTAGAGCTACCCTCAAGTGCTCATCATGCTCATCCTCAGATCGAGAATACACCAATATATCATCTATGAAGACCACCACAAACCGATCCAAGTAGGAGTGGAAAACTCGGCTTATCATATCCATAAAAGCGACAGGTGCATTCGTCAATCCGAATAGCATGACAAGAAACTCGTAATGATCATACAAAGTCCTAAAAGTAGTCTTCATCACATCTAAATCCTTAACCTTCAACTGGTAGTACCTAGACTGCAGATAAATCTTCGAGAAAATTGAAGCTCCCCAAAACTGATAAAATAGATCATCAATGCTCGACAACAGATACTTATTCTTGATGGTTAACTTATTCAGCTGGCGATAGTCGATGCACAGCCTCAACGTCCCATTCTTCTTCTTAAAGAAAAACATCAGTGCTCCCCGTGGTGACATACTCGGACGAATAAACCCACGATCCAAAAGCTCCTGCAACTGCAGCTTCAACTCTTTCAGTTCCTTTGGTACCATGCGGTAGGGCGTAACATACACCAGAGCATTATTGGGATAGAGCTCAATACCGAACTTGACTTCTCTATCCGGTGATAAATCAGGTTACTCCTCAAGAAACACATCCAAAAAATCACAACCAACCCGAATCACATCCAACCTCATCTCCCTACTACCGGTATTCAAGACATAGGCTAGATGAGCTTCGCAACCTTTCCAGACCATCTTCTCAGCACGAAGTGAAGATATTCGAAAACAACTCAAACTTCTCTCTCACAACAACCACTTCGGAACCACCAGCACCACACAAAGTCACCAACTTCGCCTCGCAATCCACCTTCACCGATGCTCAAACAACCAATCCATGCCAAGAATGACATTGAAACCCCAAAATAACAACTCAAGCAAATAAACCAGAAACACTTGCCCTTGAACCATCAAAGGACAGTGACAATATACCAAATCCACCACTACCCTATCATTTAGAGGGCTCTTAACTACAACACTCAAGCTAAAAGTCTCTACAGAAATCCCCAACTCTTTAGCTACGTCTCTCAAAATAAATGACCTCGTCACACCAGAATCAACTAAAGTTGGAAGTGGAAAAGACTGTAGCGTGAAAATACTTGCGATAACATTAGTGGTCTCTCTAGTCCAGAGCTCCCTCACTGCATAAACTCTAGTTAGACCACCATCACCACCTCGAACAGCACCATGCTGACTAGCACCTCTACCACCATCACCTTTACTACGGCCTCTGCCTCGAGTCGGAGTAAGTACAGTAGTAGCAACAACAAGCTGATTGCAAACAACAAGTGCTCTCCTCGAGCAGTCGCTAACTCGATGCTCCATCGATCCACAAGGAAAATAAGCTCTCATCAATCCCCAACGCTTTCCCGTATGTCGACGATTATAGTGCTCACACAAAGTCCACGTAGCATGACCTTGATTAGCAGGACTAGCCTTGACTCTCGCAGTCTGTCTATCCAAACCACGACCATCAACAACACGTCGTCTAGATCTACCGAAACGACCTCTCTTACCCTTACGACCAGAACCATTAGTTGCATCGATCGTCCACTTAACAGCTCTATCCGAAATAGCTTTGGGTTCCTCCCTTAAAGTCTCCTCAAGTAGACGAGCCTTCTTAACTAACTTGTCGAAGACCTTATTATTCTGGGCAACCAAATAAAGCTTAATCTCTCGGATCAGTCCAACCTGAACCTCTTACAATGGCTAACCTTATTAGCCACCAACTCGGGAGTGTACTGTTGCTCGCCCATGAACTTCATCTGGAACAACGATAAGAAGAAGTCCCAAGTCAAACGATCTGACGCAATACCCCTCTTGATAGTCAACCACCATTTGTGAGCCTCATTCGTCAATAGCGATACAACACAATCGAACTTATCCTCGTCAGAACAACCCATCTGACCAAGGATACGAACGACGCCCTCTAACTAGTACTTGACACGTGTCGGATCACCTCCCCTAACATCACGAAACTATTTACCACCTAGAGCTCGTAAGCGCTCAAGTGGCAAACCTTGACGAGCGGAGCAGCATTGGCACCAGCGATACGTTGTATTGCCCCGACCATCTTTAACATGAAGTGCTCGACACGCCCCATCTAAACAACATCCCATGGCGGTGCATCGTCCTCCATACTACCTCGATTGCGACGCGGGGGCATAACGACTAATGTATACTAAAGATAATAGTAAAGAAAACGTACCAAGAGTGAGAGCGGTAAGTGATCCAAGATTAACTAAGTATAGCTCCTATAGGACATTGTGTTATCAAATCCTACCCTAGTAACAATTTATTTCAGAAAGAACATGCATAGGCAAAACATGCAGTTTCAAACAATATAAGTAAGCAAACATCATAAATCCAATATCGTAATTATTTTAATATTCGACAACCCTAGGCTAACCTAAGGTTTTAAACCCCTTAACTTGACTCTAATACCATCAAATATGACACCCCAAACCCGACCGAGATGGTCTAGCCCGAATTCGAAGCGTTACATTAGCCACCTAAGTTACTCTTTGGCTAACGACCACCCAAGACACACCCGACTTAATAACACCCCAATCTTATCCAATTTTAATTATTTATTAATGCGAAAGCAATTTGTGAATCAATTTTAATCTTTTTATATGTAATTTAGCCTAAGGGCATTTTCGTTATTTTATCACCAACAGTTAAACTAACCCTTTTTTAGATCTAAACATTTATCGACCTTCTTTTAGTAAATTTATGTAAGCCCTAAAATTTTCAGCTTAATCTGAGTTTATTTACTATCTAATTCAAGTTTTAACATTAAGGACCAATTCGTAACATTGTCAACCTATCAGTACTATACCCGAATATTAAATTTAGTGCGTTTCTAACAAAATTTATCAATTACAAGTCTAATACTAAAATTTTACCAAGTTTCCTTATCATTTAAGTCCCTAATTAGACTTATCAAGTTTCAAGACTAATTTGTAACTTAAACGGATTAGAATACCAATTTAAAAAGACCAAAATTCAAACCCCCAAAAACCCACACAGTCGTGTGTGACAGGCACGCGCTCGTGTGAAATTATTACACCTTTTTTTGCAAAAACTCATTTTTAAACATGATTTTACGCATTTTAATGGCCAATTAAACCCAATTTAGCTACAATTAAATACCATACATATTTATTCACCTTCAGTTGAATTTATTAACACCAATTAAGCCTTAATTAAATAGTATTAAATAAATAATTTCATGCATATCACCCACCGATTAATTCAAACAAGTGGCGTACCTTAGTCGCTAGTAAACTACTCCATAGAAGTTTCATTTAAACAATTGTTAGTGTAAACATCATGCCTAACACACCGTGTTATCAATCACCATGTTATCAAGCAACAATACACCGTAAATTATTCAATAATTAAACTCAAACATGCATATATGATATTATAAAACCATCCAAAATTAAAAATGTCCAATGTCCACGTCCATTTACAACTGAAATCAAACTAAGTCCTAAGAGTTTAACAATGCCCGATTAACATCTCTAAAACATGTAATTAAATCTCTACCGAGCCTTAATCTCTCAAAACTCTCTTGCTCGGCTCCTCAGCTCCTCAATCCCGTTGGATATCTGCACGAATGTGAGAGTGTGAGCTTAAAAAGCCCAGTGAATGTTAATAAAACGGCGAGTAAATTAGCACCCAAATCATGCTTAAATCGAAACCAATCAAATACCATTTTTTAGTCACAAAATCAGCCCATAATAACTCAATGTCATATGCTTAACCATGTATCAAAAATCATAATTAGTCATGGCATACAAACATCAATTTAACATATAACAATTCATACATTTATTTTGGCATATACAATCATGGCTTAATCGGGTGATCATACGTCAAGTAAATGGATCTCGTTACTTCCAATCAGAATCAGAATCAGTCCCAGATTGAGCGGGCCAAAGCGATACGCTCCCTTATATCACCTCAAATCATTCTCGTTGAGTAGAGACACAAGCAAACACTCCCTTATCTACTCCAAATCAGTCCTCCCAGAGCCTCATTGCTCACAAATAACATATCAATATGGTAAGTACTCACAAATCCTATGGCATGCTAACTATATCCGATGGATCCACCATGTTATAATGCTAATATAATCAATCAATCATCAAATAATTTCAATCAATAATATGCTCAATTTAAAGTGTCAAAATGCATATGTGAATCACGTAACATAACCATTTTAACATCAAATTAAATCAAGCATATCAATTACCAATTATCAATGTTCATTTATCAATTGAAATATCAACATACCATGAATAAAAAAACTCCAACATACATGCCTAAATCATCATTATAATCAATCCAATCAAAGCACACAAAAAAAATTTTCATCACTTGGACATATATAAATAATCTTGCAAAATCAACCAACCAAAACTTAATTTAATATTTGTAATTAGTAATTAATCATCTAATTAAGCATAAATGAGGGTAAATTTACCAAATCACCCTTTAATAATACTCACCACACGATCAATTCAACCACAACCAAGTGATCAACCAAGCAAATCTAAGCTTCAATTTCGATTAGCTCGATCCTTTTAAAAGATTCGAAGCTTCAATAGAGATTGCCACCTTTCAAAAGATATATTAAACACAAATTTTCATCAACTAGAGTACACGAATTTCTCTCACAAAGTTACCGTACCAGATTTGTAACATCAAGTCGAAAACTCGATTACTCACAAAATCGATCACTTCAGCCCTCCTAATCACTTCCAAACATCAATACTAGACCAAATAAACATAGACTAAGCATCAATTTCACCTTTAAATCTATTTCACAAAAATCTAGAAAATCGGTTCATGAAGATGATGAAATTCGATTTTTTTGAAATTACCTTACAAAACATGTTTAATCTTTATAAATAAGATAAAAAAAATATTTTAATAGATCCATTTGGAGTTGGAACATCCATTGATTTGTGGATTTTCTCTTAAAATTCAAGATCCACCATTAAAGTACCTTAAGCTCTTGAAGAAGATGACATTGATAAAAAAAATCATGTAATTATCACTCAAATCAAGTAAATATGTTTCTAATCATCATAACAATAAGTTTAGAATTGATTCATTCTAAATCCTTTGATTGAAAATCTTGATTCAAGAATCTTGAGAAATTTTAGAATATTTTTGACTACTTTTGTGAATAATTTCGGGTGAAAAGAGAGAGTATTTTGAAAAGGAAATTTGTTGGATCTATTCTTTAATGATAGATCTTTAAAACCATGCAAAGAAAATGAATTTCAAATCTCTCTAATCTGATGTAAATGGTGTGAAAAGTAGGCTGGATGCATTGTTTTTAAAGCTGAAACAATCCACCAGAAAATTTAAAAATTGAGAAATTTGCCTAATGGCCACTTCCACATTTCGCTTACTTTACCATTTGATTTACTCCCACCAAAATTCTGACTTTAGAGGTTTATTTTCCAAATAAATACTCCAAAATTTCCCTTATTTTACAATTAAATCCTATTTAATTAATATTTAAATTTAACTCAAATTAACCTCCAATAAATATTATTTTAAAATTCTTTTTTGACCCAAATTAATTATTTTCACTAATAATTATTTAATTATTTTAAAGTTAATTTTTCAAAAATATTTTTATTTTTTTGGATGATTGTTTGATCGATTTTAGATGAAATTGACCTCCTAAATGAAATTAAAAAAATACTATTAACCTAATAAATTCCTAAATTCACGCTTGAAATCCAAAAAATATACTTGAAACTACTAGACACGATTTAGGCATATTACAATAAGTCATAATGAAAAACACTAGATAAGTGTTTGAGATATACCTCGTCATCGCATTTACTCTATTTGCCTGCCCAGTTTGCATCACTATTTTACCCCTAAAGCCTGATGCACAACCCTCCTCTCTCAAAGGTGGTAGCCCACTAATACCTCAGTAGGCTTCATATCAATTTTCTATCCCTCTAGCATTTCTAAGGGGGTCTTTGCAACACTCTAATCTACCAAGTCAATATTCCCACAACACAGTACATTCTTGGCTAGTTGGATTGCCGACAATGCCTTGGTTCCACCTCTCATGTCTTGACTCATCAACACAATGCATTGTTGTTGTTGAGCATCCAAGGTACACATATAGTCGAAAAAAGGAATCAACAAAGCATTAATCTTGACAAGGAAATTCAATCCAAACATGAAGTAGTAATCATCCAAGTGAATTACCTCAAAGTCTTCCTTGCCTTTCCACTGACCGATCTGTAGCTCAACTCCTTGTGGTACTCCCACAATTAGGACCTCTTCGAAATTTAAAATATTGATCTTCTTGGTCAATTTACTAACCAAGAGACCAAGTTTACCCACTAGTTTCCTCGATACGAACAAGTTTGATGCCCTCGTATCAACAAGAGCACTCTTTTTTTGACTTATGATGTTGATGTCCACATATATCAACCTTTTCTGCTTGCGACCACTCTTCGCTTTCACAAAAATGAGTATCATTGACCCAAGCTTTAAAGCCTCACTCTCTGGCTCCTCTTAATCTTTTTTAGTGACTACAGATAACTTAGATCGCTCTTGACAGTCTCACATCCTATGCGGACCACAAAATGAGAAGCATTTCACTGACTTCTTCTCATGTACTCTGACCCTTTTGGCTTAGACAGAACGTACAATCAAACCAAGCCTCACCAATGCTTTGTTTGGCTCATTGTTCCTTTCGATGGAAGAAAGCGTAAATTTCTTTGGACAATCCCTCACCATATGCAAACCATCACAATGGAAGCATTTCATTGGCCCCTTTGATTTGTTGTTGGGTTTCCAGTTACCATTATGTGGTTTTCATTACCACTATTCTTACTGTTTTCATTTCCATCTTTCTCATGGTCTCCCCTTATTAAGAAAAATTCGGTTTGAAAATAGTTTTCTTGCACAATAGAAAATAAAAATTTTAAAAATTAAGTCGGTTTGTGATATTTATAGCAATAAACTCTTTACCAAGATCTCATATATGTTTTCGGCTAGACGGATACTTGTCGTTTCTGACTTTCAATCGAACGACCTTCTCCACTACTCTCCTACCACGAACTGCTTCTAGTGTGGGCTCAAACTATTGAAATCAAACACAAAATCAGAAATAATTTTATTTACTTTCAGTGTGAAAGCAAAATCTCTTCTCAATAAAAATCATTAGAATTTTTATTCCGAAAAATAGATTTAATACTTAGAGAATAAATTCTCACTATTTTTGGACAAAGTAATAATATATTAAAGTTATGTATTTAGCCTTACTAGTGTCATCTATTTATAGGGAGAAGAAGTAAAATCATTGTTGAATTGTAAATGTCTATTTCAAATATAAAAATGAAATCTTAATCTAACTAGAAGTATAAAGGACGACAACCCTAGTTAAACAAACTAGGGTTTCTCATCCCTCTCTTAAAGATGAGGAGCTTTTGGGCCTCTCCCATATCGGATCCAATTACAAGTACATCTTGGACTTTTAACCCAATATTTTATAATTCGATCCAACTCGATATTTGTTTTTCTATTTCCCAAAGTAAACATCTCAAATTAATTTAAATCCCAATTAAATAATTTTCTCAACCTAATTCTAATTCTGTTAAAATCATGACGATTTTACCGTAAAAGAATCTATGAGAAAATATATTTAATATTTCCACATTCAACGGATTCATTATGACCAAATGATTTATTTTCATTTCCAAACTTTATTTAAATCAAAAAACATAAATTCATTTCCAAGTTACTTTTCATTTTCATTTAGGAGAAAACCACATTCATTTCCAAATGTTTCTTATTTCTCCACTTTTACCATTTCTATCCATTTCTATTCATTTGATTCAACATGCAATTCATTTCTAGTTTCAACGATCTAGTGGAGGGATCGATTGGACATATGCGATTAGGGCTCAAAATGATTTATAATTAAGTTCCATCTTTTCGCCTATTAATTATAAACTCATTTAGTCATGAAGTCATTCCACTATAGTATAATGATTGAGCTGTCGCCAACAGCATACCATTTCGAAAGTAACTCGATCAATGCTCATCCAATGACCTTGTCATAAGTGTGTTAGCCTCATAAGACATCCTTAATCTCTTTGGGATAAATTCATTCTCCCAATGTGATCCTATTTCATCTCATGGTAATAATTACATCTTCCTTCATGAAAAGTCAACTATTATCAAATAGTAATCAAGTCATTCATCACAAAGACGAACGACCCATGGCCACATTTATTTTGTATCAGTCATGTAATGCCAATGAGAGAATATCATTTACCCATGTTTCAGGCTATCAATTTCACTATTGTGAATGACACTACATATTGCAGAACCCAACTCACCAGCTTTCAGTTCCTTATATATTTGAACTCGGGCTTTTACTTATATTAAATTATATGAGTCACCCATACATAGTTTGTCATCCATTTAGGATTAAGGTATGCTACACTTTGAACGTCATAAGTGAATAAATCTATAAACGGATTCAGGATCTATTTTTCTTAAGTCAAGTCCAATTTATTGTCAATCCAGTCAGTCATATCTATGTCTCTATCTTCTAGTAGTCATCCACTCCAATGCACAAGACAAGACATCTCCCCAATAAGACTTGATAGACGGTATATTAGTCTTTCAATCGATTTGCTCATTTCCAACTAAACTAAGGACATGTTTAGGTTCGTCTAATAATACAAGTTGTCTTTCCGTTGTCACATTCCAAACCTGGCGTACCCGGTTAGAAGATGCATATGTAAGAAGATGTCTGTTTGGTGTGTTGCAATTCGCCCATTTATAATCTTGTGTCAAAAATGATTTGGCGTATTGTACCCATCGCGTAAGAAATTAAAGATTCTATATTAGTTTATTCTACTATTTAAGAAAGTTTATGAGAAGTGAAAAGTCAAGTTGAAAAGGAATACCGTCAAGTGGCAGGCACGTCTAGTTTTTTGAAAACTGTGCTAGTTCGGTTTCGTGATGAGAACTGGTTAAGAACCAATTGAGTTAACTGGTCAAATTGTATAGGGATAGGATTATCATTTATAGTTCTTACGATATTTGTAGGCTAATTATTAGGACAAATTCTGAAGACAATGAACACTTGTCAAACTCCACTAAGGGAAGTTGTATATATATTTTGTGAGAAAGATTTGTCTGGCTGGTTTTCTTGCTTCAATAGTACTCTTTCATTCTTTCTCTTTATGTTTATATGCTTTCTTCTCTTTTATTAAGTTGAAAGTTAAAGTTCTGGATTAATGCATGGATATTTTATCTTCTAGTAAGTATAATAGCTTTGCATGTTGAGCCTTTGGAAGAATAAGACTGTTAAGATGTTTATGAACAGTATGTTATGAGTACAAGGCTTTGCATGGGGGTTGTATATGATTAAGATGTTAGTAAATTGTATGTGAAAGGGTTTAATGGTGATTCTATGTTCTTTAAGCAGCTATTGTTGCTGGATCGAAAAGGATGTCTGAGTATGGAGCCTCAAGTTACAATTTAGGTGACTACCAGGTGAGTCTCTATCCTGACTCCAGTACGTGAATTGTTCAAACCGAGACATACTTATATAAAGATAAAGCTATAGGAAATGGGTAAGTTTGTGAATTATTGTAAGATGTTGTATATGAAATGATAATATGTATAAAGTACTATCTGAATGGGAAATTGAGTAAATAGTGTGTAATTAAAGTCTGGTAAAGAAAAGTATGAATCAATCTGGTGTATGAATAAATCTAGGTAAGTGAATTCTGAGATAAGCATCCCTTTGTGATGCCTCTAGTAGGATAGTTATATTTCTAACCAGACTAACATATCATAATATGAATGTAAGTGTAAGGTCATGTGGCTGAGATCCCTGGCTTTGTGTGGTCTGAAAAAAACTCATGGATATGCTTCTAATAAGATGATGACTAGACTAGTAGATCACGACATGAAAGTGTGTAAGTCCATGTGGCTGAGACCAATGGCATAATATGATTATATTAATGTTTATGGTGATGCCTTCGATATTGTAAATCGAACTAGCAGATCACGACATGAAATTATGTATAAGTCCATGAGGAAGAAACCCATGAAACCTTCTGTAAAAGTCCATCGAGACAGTAAAAACATGATTATGAATGTTGCCTATTAGTGTGATCTGCTCAGCCTTTGTGGCGTATTCCGTATAGTTTGTATGGTAAGAGTTCTGTATCGTCTCATTAGTGTATTTAGTGTCACCTGTGTGAGAGAAAATGATTATTTCGCTTGTGTGGTAAGCTTTATATACATTATGAGAGTTCTTTATCACATAAAATCAATGTTAAGATATGATATGTTTGAAGTTAATTTGGCTTGATTAGTTCAGATATATGGTTGAGTGTATCTTAAGGGAAGTCCCTGAAAGAAAGTATATAACTGTATGTGTGTGTTTTGATTAAAGAAGATATCCACTATAGAAATCCACCAGATAGAGAGTAAGCATATTCGTAATTAAGAAATATATAAGGGTTCGACAATTTGAGTTTTGTTTGTACCATGTTAAGATGAAATCCGAGTTATCATGTATCCGTCATATCTGAATAGTACTGTTTTTCGATCTAAGATTGTATGGAATAAGAGATGTATATATTCTGGGTATTCTTGTGATTTGTAATGGAGGTGTGTAGGAATTCTTTTGAACAATATGAGTAGTTCATTATCAGTATGGGTATGTGTGTCGGGATTTGATCTAAGGTATGAATTGTTTGGTAGATGGCTAGTGATAAACTAGTACGACATTTCGCTAATGAAAAATTAGTAAAAGGTATTCACCAAGAGTGAAAGTCTGTGAATATCCATTCAGAGTTTAAGGGGGGATCTGTTATTCGATGGGTAAAATGGTAGAAAATGGGTTCTGTATAAATATCCTTTGAGAAAAGTCTATGCGGGTTTAAGAGAAGAGGAAATGTAATTATCTTCTGGAAAGATCCGAATTTAGCGATAAAGTAAATCGAGAATCGACATGATAAGTATAACCAATTACATATTTATATTTATATATCTAATGGATGAGGAAGCTCACCGAAGTCAAATTGGTCATCCAAATTATACAAAATGTATAATTCAACTGGGAAGTTTTCAAGGTATTATGTTTTCAACTCACTAAGTTTTCATAATCTTATAAGAAGTTTTGTTCCTGTTTTAGGTAATGTTGAATGAAAGAGTATGTTAGTGGGAGCGAAGCTAGGAACACGCTAGAGTTGTGGCGAGTGGGCGAATATGCATACAGAGGATAATTTAGTATTATGACGTATAGTAGAAGTATGCCCTAACGAGTCTGTTTTTGACAAAATTCATATGTTGTAATAAATGTGACAAGCTTGATGTATTTCTAAAATTTTTCTTTGTCTTAAGTAGAATAAAGAGAAAATTGTTTAAGCAATGAGTTTACAACAACTGTTTTAAATTTTTAACTAAGAGTTTGGTTCAGTAATACCCGAGATTCGAACCTGGTAACTTAGGTCTGGTTGAGGGCATTACATTTGTATTACGATCTGATCACGTAATATCTCTTAGTATTAGTGTTTAAGCATCAGATAATCAGTGAGTCAATATTTGCTTCTATTTCGCTTTGCGAGCAAAAGTCACATGAGGACAATTATACAAAATATTAATGTAATCCATGAATTGTTTTATTAATCAATCTATTCGAAAATAAATTACAAGTGTGCATAGAAGAAAGTACTACACTTAGGGCACCTAATTCATGGAACACTCCTTACTCGACCCGATCATCAGATTCGAGTATAGTGTGTCACAACTTTAAAACTATACGAATTTGACAAAAACACTTGAGTTTATTAAGGCTTTGAGGTCTTGGTGTAAAACCCAATATAAGAGTTATAAAACAATCAAATCACTAATACGCCAATTAAATCATTTTTAGACAGATATTTGGCGAAAGCTTTATAAAAGTTGACAGGGTTATGTAAAACGCAAGATAAGTTATTTCCTTACAAAAGTTTCAAGTGCATCATTGGCGGTTCAATGACATTCAAAATAGTTTGGTGTACATGCATAAAAGATAATCTCATAAAACATAATTCGATAGGATTTAACATATACTTCTAGAGTGTGTAAAAGTCCTCATAAAATTGTGTTTGGCAAAAGATGTGAATTATACAAAAATTGGTTACAAAATAGATTTATATGCCACCCTTCCAAACGGTCATGCATGATACAGAAATAGACCAGTGGCTCACAATAAATAGAGTTTCTGGCATAGTCCCCTTCAACAAAGTCTCTTTCTACTATCTACACGCTTGAGAAGGAAAAAAATAACAACAGAGTAAGTTCAAACGAACTTAGTGAGTTCCATAAATACAACATCAATATATATAGGAATAGCATTGGTAATAAGCATTAACACTCATAAGTATACTTAACCTTCTAGAGAGATTCAGATGTACAAAACATAACACGCCCAATGGTGTTCACAGAACTAAGACGAACTCTACTCGTCAACTTAACAAGACTCATGAGCGATCACTATTCACCCACTTAACCATAACTTAAACGATGAACACGTTTTACATATGACTTGTACACATGTACCTCAGACTCAGAATTTCAGAATCAGAACCATATCGATCAGACTTATTCATATGCATATTTCCCCCGTAACTCCTCGTATCAATTTTGTTCAACTGAACATGTTATCTTATGTTCTGCCAATCCGGTTTGCAATGTAGTTTCCCTACTTGAGGCATCACAAATATATCTCCTTCTAATTTATCACATATCTCAAATACAAATAGATGGTACTGGGCTTGTGCAGAAAGGAGGATAATTTACACTGAACATGAACTAACCATAGTCACACTGACAACGTTGGATAACACACCATAACCGAACACCACTTATCACATCATTGAAAGGAAATACTTACCTTACATAATTTATACAACAAGAGGATTTTATAGCATAAGGAAATAAAAAGGAACTTACCAAAAAGTTTAGTACATGAATCTACTCAGCATGTCCTTTTCCTTTATTGCTTGAACCTTCGTTAGCTTCTTGAGCTAAAATAAAGACAAATATATATATATATATCATATTCTTAAACTACTAAAATTTAACATGCATGCATGAGTTGATTGCATGCAACCTAAATTCAGGAAGTTTCCTTCCTCACAAGTGGTTCTAAAGCTTATGCATGTCCAATTGCAAATACATAAGGTTTTCGATAGTAACCTAAGAGTTTACCAAGAATTACTAGTAAACTGGTACTACCAATGGTATCGACTAGATACTGGAAACTCCTCGTTAATGACTCAAACTTAGAAATATATAAGGATTTAGTGAAGAACGCAAGGAAGAAGATGAAACAGAAGAAAAAGCGTAAGAACATGCTAGCTGAATACCCTTATACAGTAGAGACAACTAGGAACAAAACTTAGTGGAAAGTCAAAGGATTCCACGATCTTTCTAGAAGTTTGAGAAGAAAATAATTAAGAATCAAATCATCTATAGTACCCTAGTTCAGTTCTAACTAGGTCTTAACTAAACTCTAACATTACTTACTAAATCATAGTTCACATTAAAACACGGAAATAGATTTATCGGGCTGTGAACTAACGAGTTTTCCCAAAACATCTAGGGTTGGCGGATTGTTTAACAGAAGATTCTACCAAACCCCAGACTAAAACCTATTTCAATTAGGGAAAAAGAGTTATAAATAACCAATTTTATTCAAACCTTATAATTTATCTAAAGGATTTTTCAAAGAAAAATACTCCAAAGTTCTTATTTTCTCCCCCAAACACCAAATCAATTTTCAAAGCAAAAGGATTCAAGGATTTCAAAAATGTCCCTCTCCTCCCAAAGTTGATCGTCAATCCCCTCTCCAAAATTAAGGTTTTAAGTCTTCAAATCAGGTGTGAGATCTAAACTTAAGTCATTATGAATAATTAATTGTTGAATTAGAAGTAACTATTTTGTTACTTGCAAACCCTAAGTTATGACATGCGAACTTATTACATGTGAACCCTAGGATAATGTTATGCGGACCCTATGAATTGTAGTATATGGGCCCTGTATGTGTCATATGCAAACCACGTTAGGCAAATCATATGAATCGTAGTAACTATGTGAACCATATATGTGTTAACATGCAAACCTTAGATGTTATATATGTAAATCCTATATGTGGTATTATGCGAACCCTTGTTGATTATTCTACAAACCTTTATGAATTAATTCTGCAAACCTATGAGAATTTCCATGTGAACCATATATGTGCGAACCCTACATATGATTTGGTTATGCATGTGTTAGTCAAATAAGCATATTGAACAACCTAATATCATTATATTGTTACAAGTTTAAGTTGCATAAAGTAATTGTATATGTGAAATTGATATGAATGCATGAATACATGCCACTAAATGCTAGTATGAGATATTAAATGTGTTTGACAAAGCATAGCATCGATTGTTAATAAAAAGAATACTTTGCTAAGTATATGTGCATAAAAACATGAAATTGGGTATAAAGGACAAATGAATTCCATAAGCGACTATGACAATTTAAGTTCACACCAAAAGTCAGTATTGCACGTAGGCAGCAATGTCATCAAAACTGGATAAGCTGGGATGGTAGGCTAAAAAGCCACCAAGCTAGGACGACCGAGATGATGGTTTATTGTAGTAAAAATCCATCTAAATAGGATAGGACTGGATGGTCGTCTAAAACACCATCAAAATCGGACCAAACCGGGGTGGTAAGTTATTGTAGTAAAAGACATCGTCACAGATGTCAAGTGAATTACTATCGTCACTGGAAATCAAACCTGGGATGGTTGGTTAGGATGGACGAGTGGGAAATTAAAACATTAATGGCATAATTACAAAAAATACCCTCAACATTTAGAGGATTTTGGTTTATGCCCTTGACCTTTTTTTATTGACACCCTCAACGTTATATTTTTTTAGAAATCAACTCAATTTCAACAATCAACTCATGTTAACTGTCAGTCAAATGATAGGTCAACAAAATAGTCCATGTGACATGCCACATATGTCATAAATGACATCATTTATTTAACTTCTTTTTCATTTTGTTTCATCTTCTTTCTTCTTCCTTATTTCTCTCTTCCCCTTAAAACATTTTTTTCTCAATGCTTTCCCAGGTTTTTTCTCTTTCCAAACACATCTTTAGTTTTTTTCTCTCTTTCCAGATTTTCTCAACGCCTCCATGAGTTATTACTTTTTTCTAATCTAACACATCTGTGTTAATAAAATGGCATATATCAAACATCCAAAAAGACATGCAAACTAATGAGATCCATTTTCTTTAGTTTTTTAACAAACCAGACAGAATAAAACGAATCCATACAACAAAAAGAAGCTAACTTTCTAGTTTTTAACAAAAACCCAGCAAATCCCACATCCCATTTTATACTAATTTAGATATACCAACTTTAACCTCCAAATTCAGCATTGAGAAAAAAATTTGGGAAAGCAAGTCCACTTAAAACTGGAAGGCAAAACTGCAAACTTCAAGAATTAAGAAAAGCTCCAGGTTTCCAATTCTATGTAGTTCCTCGTTACCTCTTCTTCCCCAGATCAGCATCCAAAGTCAGTTGGGTCAAATGATGACAGGATCTGGGTTTTATAAAAAACACGAACTAGCATCAATCATGGAAACTATGAACCAATATGAACTGAACAGAAGATAACATATCACCAATAAGAAAAAAGTAAAAGCAAACCCAGAAGAGAGGAGAGCCCTTGAAACTTACAGAAAGCTATAATAACTTGATGTAGAAGTTGAACACAAGAAAGTAAAAGGCTTTAGATTTTCCCACAACTTTCTATTTTCCTTTTGAATTTATTTTGGGCAAAGGGAGGAAGAAGAGAAAGTCAGAGAGATATAGTGGGAACAAAGTGAGCAAAAATAGAAGCCCTTTGATGCAAGAACCTTACTGCTTACTCACAACCCGTAAATGGAACATCTGAGAACATTTAAAAATTATATAAATTAGTAAAAAAAAGTTTGACAAACAAAAATAAGTCTACATACCCTGTGTCAAGTAGTACTTGTAATTTGGATATTTAATAAAATATAATAAAAGAAAATAAATAAAAGGTTTTTCTGATGATCTACATTACGAGCATGATGAAACAAAATGATTTTTTTTTATTATATACATTTTTTTATTGAAGAAGAAAAATGGTGTTTGGTAACAGAGAAAATAAGAGAAAAAAATAGGAAAGAGAGAAAGAGGGAAAAAAAAAGAAGATGAAACAAAATGAAATTTTTTTAAATAGATGACATCA
Organism: Gossypioides kirkii; assembly: GCA_005610355.1. NCBI lineage: Eukaryota > Viridiplantae > Streptophyta > Magnoliopsida > Malvales > Malvaceae > Gossypioides > Gossypioides kirkii. The sequence goes on along the minus strand of CP032249.1, from coordinate 9,890,644 downwards.
TAGATCATGCACTTATGTGGCATGCCACATGAACTATTTTGTTGACCTATTGTTTGACTAAAGATAAACGTGAGTTGACGTTAAAATTAGATTGATTTTTAAAAAAATCATAACATTGAAGGTGTCAATTAAAAAAAGATCAATGGCACAAAACCAAAAGCTCCCAAATGTTGAGGGTATTTCTTACAAGTATGCCGACATTAATTTAGATTTGCATTGCATCATATATATTTTATGTATATGCATTGATTTTCTATATGTTCCTTATTATAGGCTTAATATGATATGAATTAAATGTTTTTTTGTTTGATTGATTATATATATATAATGGTTTAAGGTTAAGTCTCATACTAAGTCATTGTAAGCTTATTCCCTTTTTCCTTACCTTTCAGGTAGCTCAAAAATCTAAGATTCGGAGTGGCATAAGAAGAACCTTGAATTAGCGGCTTGATTTGCTTTTATTTTAAAGTTTCATTAAAAATTTTCTCCACTCATTTTAGTTTGGGATTATTTATCTTATTTATTTTATACATGACATTTAAAAATTGCTACTAATATTTGCATGTCATTAAGTTTATGTGACAACCCAAACCAGACCGGGATGGACCGGCCCGATTCGAAGCGTTACATTAGTCACGGAAGTGACTCTCTAGCTAACGAGCACCCAACACACACCCCACCCTTATAAAACCTCATTTATGACTAATTTAACTATCATTATTAATGCAGAAACAATTAGTGAACCATTTTTAAACTTTTTTCTAATTATTTAACCTAAAGGTATTTTGGTCATTCTACCCCTTAAGGTTAAACTATCCTGATTTTATTTCTAAAAAGTTATCAACTGTCTTTTAGTCAAATTATGTAAGCCCTAAAAATTTCAGCTTAATTTCAATTCATTTACTATGTCTAATTCAAGTTTTATTATTAGAGACTAAATCGTAACTTTTGCAAACTTTTAGTAAATTTTTCAAATTAAAAATTAAGAGTGTTTCTACCAAATTTTAACCGTTACAAGTCTAATCCTAAAATATTACCAAGTTTCCCTATCATTAAAGGCTTCAATTAATCTAATCAAGTTTTAGGATTAAATTATAAATTAAGTAAATTAGAATACTAGATTACAAAGAAACCAAAAATTCGTTTTAATTATCACTACACCTATTTTGTCAAAAATACGTTTTAATTAGCCGATTTTACATATTTTACCTACTTATTAAAATTGAAATAGCTACAATTAATCACCATAAACATCCACACATCCCCAATTTAATTTATTTACAACAAATATGCAATAATTAATCAAAATTTAACACCCAATTACACGCTTAGCAAACACTAATTAATTCACACAAGCTACATACCTTAGTTACAAGCAATCCACTCCATGGTAAGCTTCAATTAAACATTTTTAATATAAAATACATGCCTCATACACCGTGTTATCAACCACCGTACGAACACTCATCAACATATCATAAATCAAACATCAATTAGACATAAAATCATGTATTAAAGCAATAAAAAAACACCAAAATTAAAGTCCAAAATTTCATGCCCAATGTCCATTACAAGTAAAATAACACTAGTCCCAAAAGCACCACAATGCCCCATATAGTTTTTAAAGTAAATTTCTTAAGCCATTACCAAACCTTATTCTTGGATCGCTCTTGCACTCGCTTCTCGACTCCTTACGCTAAAAATTCTCTGCACGAAATGTGAGGGTGTGAGCTTAAAAAGCTCAATGAATGATAGTAAAAACATCAACTAAATTGCACTCAATCATGCATAAATCAAAGCAATTAAACATTAAATTTTAAGTCACAACATGTTAACGTTTCACCATAACCTCACATGCTATTTCAAGATTGAAGAGTCATTTTTTTTCCATGTCATGTACAATCATCTTTTAACATAAAAAATATTCAATTATATTGACGCAATTAATTATATTGGCATAATACATCCATGGCAATAAATAAACGTGTGATCATATATTGAATATACGGATCTCCGAACTCCCACAAATCAAATACAGTCCTTCGAATTGAGCGGGTCGAAGCCACACGCTCCCTTATAGCGCCTCAAATAACCCAATGAGTGGAGACTCAAGCTTAACACTCCCTTCTCTACTCCAAACAAATCAATCCACCATGAGCCATATGCTTACAATATCACAAATAATGCTAAGTACTCACCAATCCTATAGCATGCCAACTATATCCAATGAATCCACCATGCAATGTTGCCAATATAATCATATATACAAGGCATAAAATATGATGTTTAGAATTTAATTTAAGATGTATAAATGCAAGCAAAAGCATGTTGCTTAACAATTCCAACATCAATATAATTAAGCACAACAAATGCAATCTTAAATCAATCATAACACCAACATCAAGTGCTCAAAAATTCAGTAACTCATGCTCCAATTAACAATCCATTCAATCCAAATTATACATGCCAAAGCTTAACATACAATTTTTTTTTTTCAAAAACCAAGTGAAATAATACTCTTGCAAAATAAAATTAATTTTTGCAAATACATCCAAATAAAATGTGATTAAGTCATTAAAAACATTATTTAAAACTTCAATTAACACATAAAAAATGCAAATTTACCAATAGCCTTTAAAATCACTCACCTCCACACATTGTTTTTCGAACAAAAGTGTGTTCAAGTAGGTAAGTTTGAGCCTCAAATCCGATTAGCATCATCCTCATCTCGGTGTGAAGCTTTAACAGAAACAAAATATGCATTACAAAACTAAAATTAGAATCAAGAAATTTAAAATTTCATAAACTATACAGATCTAAATTGTTTCTCTAATCTAACTTACCAAAATTGCACAATTAAGCCGAAACATAAAATTCATCAACTAAACTACCTTCTCAGTTCCACAAACCACTTCTAAACTTCATTCCTCGTCCATTAACATAAAACCTAAGTGTTAATTTCATCTATTAAATCGTTTAAAAATTTTCCGAAAAATCAACTCATCTTCTTGATTAAAAATGAATTTATCAAAATTAATCAACCAAACGAGTTTGATCTCTTGTTTTATGATTAAAAACCTCTTAATAAACATATTTTGAGCTTAGACATCCATTAAAACTTGGATTCCAACTCAAAATCATGGATTCACCATGGTTGAGTTCCATGTTCAAGAAAGAAGAAATCAAAACTTGAAAATCCATTTTAATCAATTTAAATAGAAAATTATGATTGAAAACAACTTCAAAATGAATTTAGAATTGAGAATTACCTTCAATTGATATCAAATCATCAATTTAGAAGATTGAATCAAGATCCTTGAAGAAATTTCGGATGACTTTTGCTCAACTTTGGAAAACTTTTATGGAGATTTTGGGGAGAATTTTGAGAGAGTAAAAGTATAGATCTATTCTATAATGTGATCTATAGAAATGAGAAAAAAAAAAGAGAGAGAAAAAGCTCTTAATTCAGGTGAAAATGGTGTTCAAAGTGAGGTAGCTGCAGTGTTTTTTAAACTGAAAACCCCCACTTGATTTTCAAAAATTGGGGAAATTTTCATCAGACCACTCCCACTTTTCCCTTGATTTTCAAAATACTCCTTTCCCTCCAAAATTCCAAAAAATAAGGATAATTTGCTATAAAACCACTCTTACATTTCCCTTGTTTTACAAAATGATCCTATTTAGTTAATATTTTAAATCCACCCAATTAAACCCCCATTTTAAATTATTTTTAAATTCCAATTTAACCCAAAATATTTATTTTACCCAAAAATTATTTAAAACCATAAAATTAATTTTTAAAAAAATATTTTATTTTCTGGAATATTATTTATCATTTTTTAAATGAAATTAAGCTAACTAATTAAGAATATAAATCACTAGTTAACCCGATTAATTCTCAATTTTCACTCGAAACCTGGTAAACTACCAGAAACTACTAGACCTATTTTTGGAGCCTTGCAGTTTAAAAACTATCATTTTTTTCGCTGTTTTACAAAATACTCAAAATTTTGATAAGTGTTCTCTTGAAAACCCTTACACCATTTTTTCCAAATCCTCACATTAATATTATTGTAATTGAATTACTAAGATAATTTGGTTTAAATTTAGGAAAAACAAACAAAAGAGCAATTTTTCAAACAAATCGACTCAAGTAAAAAGAATGGCTTTACGAGATCACTTCGGTGATTGAATGTAACACCTTCGACTTAGCCAAAACTCTTAGGTCAAGTCGGGGATGTTACAAGAATAATCATCAATAAAGGTTGCATAATACCTGTAACCGCCTCTTGTATTGATGCTTATGGGGCCACATACGTCAACGTGCACAAGTTTTAAGTGTTTCACAACCCTCGTTCCTTTTGCATTAAAATATTGCTTAGTCATCTTACCTTTGTGAAAGATCAACTTTTTTATGCGAACTTAAAGTGTCATCTTTCATAAGTCTAGTAATTCTTTCTTAGTTAATATGATAAAATCTCAAATGCCAAAGGTGTGCCTCATTAAATTGAAAAGTTTTAAGTCTTTTATTCAAAATTTCAGTCTCAAGCAGTGTGTACATCTTTGGTTTGATAAAATAGAGATTATTTGACATCCATCCACTACAGATAAATTTGTGATTTCTAAATATTACAATATTATTATTAAAAGTCACGATCAAGTCTTTATATAAACATGCAACAGAAATCAAGTTTCTTTTGAAACTTGGTGTAACAACCTGGTTTTCTGTAGTGTTGGACACAAAGGTTCTGGGACCATGATTCCAAATAGTGAGTCAATAAATATTATTCATTAACATTTACAAGATTATTATAGTGTTATATAGATCCCTGATTTGTTAGTTTGTTGAATTGGTCAATAATGTTGATTTACGGCCTAAACTGTAAGAATTATGTATTTTTATAAGAATTGATCGAGGTGTTATGTGATAATTAACCACATTTGCCTAGTAATGAACAGTTAGTGTTGGGTATTTAAGTAGAAATCTTTAATGGATGGAAAGAGAGTTTCATTCTCATCTTCCTCCACCGAAAACATCTCCATTAGAAAAGAAAGAAAAGTTCTAAGTAGTCTTGAATAATCGACTTTGCATGTAAGTGTTTTCAAAGCCTATTCTTCAAGAATTTTTGTTTGTGTGATCATTGTATCTCAATTTAACTAACTTGCATGTCTGATTTCAAAATTGTTAAGGTTTGAAGAGTTATCATTGATGAATTGAATGTATTAACGTATAGATCAACAACCAAGTCAACCAATAGATAATAAAGGAAAAGGAAAGATCACAGATTAATCTCTGATATTCTACTTTTTTTGTTGTACCAGGTAAGTTCATATTGTAATATTGTGTTTAATATGAAATGTTTGAGTTAGAATTTATATAGAAAATGTTAGCGAACTGGCACATAAGGTGAGAAAGGTAATGAATGGTAAAAAGGAATGTTCAAGTATGTTTATGAATCCCAAATGAACAAAAGATATAATTGGTATGTCAATAGGGTTATTGCGTGCTTATGGGTTGTAAAAGAGATGTGAAGAAGATGAAGGAAGTTCACTGATGTTAATGGAGTCCAACATTTGTTGCATATTTCCAATTTTATCTCTACAAAAACTATGGCGTATTATCAGATGGAGTAGATCTTTTGAGAAATTGGTGTGTTTTAGTTGGCTACCCATGTATCTATTTCTATTCATGGAAATTTATCGAGCTGAATGGTTAAAGTAAAGGTGTTATTGATTTTATGGTGATTTATATATATATCTTGGAAAAAGGTAAGAATGCTCAATGGAATGACTTGTGTATTAATGGTACAAAATGAATGAAAAATGTTACATTATTAAATGTGATGCACTCACCTTATACTTGTGAAATGTGTTGACAGGAAAATGTGTATTAGTTAACTTATTTATGTTAATGTTTTGTTAGGTAAGTTTAATTCTTAAAACCAATGATATTTAATGCTTACTCGTTTTAATTCCTTGATTCTTGTAGTTAATATTTTGCTGAACTCGACTGATGGATCAACCTACAACCCACACTATCCAGCTCTTGAACCGGTAGATTTATTTTAAAATTTATACTCAGTCAAAGTTGAATAGTATACAATTTTTTTTTGAAAAGTGAATGCGAATAGATGATAAATATGATTTTTATCAACCTTTTCTATTGCTCAAAATTTTATATTAGGATTAATTTAGTAGACTATTTTACCTTTATTTACATTTATTTTTGGCAATTATATTTCATTTGGAAAATGAAAGATTTAAAAAAAGTGGGTGAAGGGAATAAAAATTCAGTAATTGGGTGGTCAAATGGTATTTTCCACTCAGATTTTATTTTATTTATTGAATAATAGTGGTATTTCGTTGTGTTGAGAATTTCTACAATGGAAATTAGTAATTTCTAGAAAGGAATCCAACAGGAATGGAGAAAAGATGTTGATGATAATTCTATTTTGTAAACAACTCAGTACAATGCAGAGAATTTAAGTGAGAAAAGAACAATTTTCTATTGATAATAAGCATGTCCCAATCATATTTCTTCTTCTCTATTTATAGTATTCTTCTGGTTGTTATGCTGCATTGTTGAGGTGCGCTACATGAAAAAATCCTTGAATCTAAAAGGAATCCTTCTTTGATGCGTGGTTGTGACCGTTTTGGCTGGAGTTCAATTTGGTGAGCTGGTTCGATGGCCTTGGTTTTATTCATAACGTTACCCCCTGTTCAAGAGGGACCTTGTCCTCAAGGTTCCAATCTGGAAAAGTTTTCAGCAGATGACCTTTGTCTTCCCAAGTGACCTTATTGTCAGATAGTCCTTCCCAACGTACCAGAAACTGGTCAATGAAATGGTCAGAACGGCCAATGATTCTTTTGTTGAGAATGGCTGTTGGCATCAGGATGAGTGTGTTCGTTGCATCGACTAAGTGTAGAGGTGTAACTTGTTGATCAGGAATACCTTTGCATTAGCGGAAGAGGGAAAAATGGAACACCGGATAAATTTCGCATCTGCGGGCAGGTCCAACTTATAAGCAACAGCACCAATGCGACTGATAACTTTGAAGGGACCAAAGAAACGTCGACCAAGCTTGTGGTGATGGTGAAGTCGTAAAGAATTCTGACGAAAAGGTTGGAGTTTGACATAAACCCAATCACCTTCGTTAAAAATTACCTCTCAACGATGTTTGTCAGCAGCAAGTTTCATTCGATTTTATGCCTTCAAAATATTTTGTTTTAAGGAAGTAAGTACTGTATCTCGATACAGCATGTGTTGTTCAACTAGTGGCGTTCCCGTTGTTCCCTTGATATACTGAATCAGAGTTGGAGGTGGTCGTCCATAAAGGCCTTCAAATGGGGTCATTTGAGCTGTTGTTTGGTAAGTTGTATTGTACCAATATTCTACCTAAGGTAACATAGCAACCCAATTGTGAGCAGTATCAGCTGTGAAACAACGGAGGTACATTTCGAGACATTTGTTGAGGGCCTCTGTTTGACCATCTATTTGCGGGTGATAAGGTGTACTCATTGTGAGTGAGATTCCCTACAGACGATGAATTTCCTTCCAAAAGTCTCGAATAAAACGAAGATCCTGATCCGTGACTATTGAATGGGGAATTCCATGGAGGCGAATAATATCTGTAACGACAGCCGAAGCAACTGTGACACTGGAAAAATTACTTGAAAGGGATAAAAATGTCCATACTTGGAGAGGCGACCGACAACCACCATGATAGTAGCTTTTCCCCGATAAGGTGGTAATCCGATAATAAAATCCATCAAGATATCTTCAAATACCAAGGTTGGAATTGGCAATGGTTGAAGTAAGCTTGCTGGGCGTAAGGATGAATCTTTCATTTGTTGACAGACAGAACATTCAGATACAAACTTGTGAACATCATTGTGCATTCCTTTCCAAAAAAAATTTGAAGAGAGTCGATGAAAGGTTCGAGTGATTCCCGCGTGACCACATATCAGAGTAGAATGAAACTCATTTAATAATTGATGTCGAAGGGGAGAGTCTAATGGAATGATGAGGCAATCACAAAAAAATAGAAGGCCATCTCGATTTACATAATCCGTAAGAGAATTGGGATCAATACAGAGTTGCTCATACCAAGCTAATAACTCAGGGCGAACTTGGTTGGCCTCACGGATGGTTGCGATGATAGCGAATTCAGGCTCTGTGAGATCAAATAAAGAAGCTACCGGCGGTCGAGACAAGGCATCTGCAGCATTGTTATGTTTGCCCGAGCGATAGACGATCTCAAAATCATATCCCAAGAGTTTGCCTACCCATTTTTGTTGGTCAGGCGTTTGGATGATCTGCTATGTGAGATTTTTTAAGGGTTATTAGTCAGTGATGATCACAAATCGGTGACCCAAGAGATATTACCGCCATTTTGCCATGGCTTGAGTAATAGCATACATCTCTCGATTATAAGTGGATGCTGATTGCAGGCGAGGAGATAATTTTTGACTAAAAAATGAAATGGGATGGCCTTCTTAAGACAAGACAGTACCAAAACCGATCCCCAAAGCATCAGTTTCCACCGTGAAAGGTTTAGCAAAGTCTGGAAGCTGAAGTACAGGGGTTGATGCCAATAAATTTTGTAATTTAGAAAAGGCCAGGTCGGCTACTAGTGTCCACTTAGAAGAATCCTTTTTAAGCAAGTTGGTTAATGGACCAGCAATTTCTAGGTGCTTGTGGATAAAACGTCGGTAATATCCAACCAAGCCCAAAAATGCTCGGAGGTCTTTGATTGTTGTCGGTGTGGGCCAACTAACAATGGCCCGAATTTTGTCTAGGTCAACGACAACTCCTTGGATTGAGATTATACAGCCCAAATAACCCACAGATTCTTGTCCAAATGAACATTTGGATAGTTTTGCTACCAATTAGTGAAAAAGAAAAAGCTGGAGAACGTGTCAAAGATGATCTAAATGCAGAGCCCATGTTTTGCTATAGACCAATAAGTCATCAGAAAAAATTAGAACAAATTACCGAAAAATAAGGTGAAAAATGTCGTTCATCAGTGCTTGAAATGTAAAGGACATGTTTGTCAAACCAAATGGCATTACCATGAATTCGTAATGCCCATCGTGAGTGCGTAAAGCCATTTTAAATTCGTCATCGGCACAAATTCTGATTTGATGATATTTGGCTAAGAGGTCCAACTTTGAAAAATATTGAGCTCCATGTAATTCATCAAATAATTCATCTATGGATGGAATAGGCAATCTGTCGCGAATCGTTACCGCGTTGAGAGCACGATAATCGACACAAAAACGCCAAGTGTTGTCTTTATTACAAATGAGAATAATCGGAGATGAGAATGGACTAGTACTGGGTTGAATAATCCTATCATTGAGCATTTTCGTAACTAATTTTTCCATCTTTTTTTTTCTGAAAATGTGGATACCAATAGGGACATACTTGAACTGGGTTTGTATTTGGTAGGAGATGAATTAGGTGGTCACGGGTACGTGATGGTGGAAGGCCTTGTGGTTTAGTGAATACATCTGAAAAGTCAACTAATATGGAAGCAATATCAGATGGATAGGAAGAATCTAACTTGTTGGAAGTGGGTATTACTTCAAGGCGATAAAATTCAGCAATAGACTATGTTGATGACAACCGATGAAGAGCATTGTATTGGATGGGCTGAGGTACCGAAAATTGATCGCCTTGCCAACAAACCTTGTGCCCATTATAAGTAAATTGGAAAATTGAAGTTGCATAATTTGTACTACTGGTCCCAATATTGCTAACCATAGAATGCCCAACACCATTTCCCATCCTTGTAATGGTAAAACATGAAAATCCATAGAAATTTCTTGATTTTTGTATGACTAAAGGTACCTTGCGACTGATGCCAAAAGAAGTGAAACGTTCACCATTTCCAACTAATACCAAAATTTGAGGGGTAGTTTCAATTGGAAGTTGGAGATAAGGCGCCACTCTGGTTTGCACAACATTATGGGTGCTCCCCCCATCTAAAAGGATTTGAACAGTGTTTCCATGAACTTGACCGGTGAATCTCAACGTGGATGTCGAACAACAACCTGCCATAGCATTATAGGAGATTGCGGATTCAGTCAATACTTCTTGTAGTTGCAGGTTTTCGGTTATCGTAGAGTCTAGTGCAGAGTCAATAACCGAGGGATTTTGATTTTCCTCCTCAAATAACAATAGTTGCGGTTTCGATTTGCATTTGTGATCCTATGTGTACTTCTCATCACAGTGGTAGCAAAGGCCCTGTGCCCGGCGCTGAGATGCTTCTGTAGAGGAAAGCCGACGAAAGGGAACCTTGGCACCGCTCGATAGAGTGGCTAGGTTTTGGGTTGACATGGTTTGTGATGGAGATTGCAGTTTAGGAGTTGGCAAAATTGGTCTACCTGCTCCCAAAGATGGGCGACCTGAACTTTTTTCTAGGGCCAAACGTTGCTCATGAAGGTGGGCCAATCCAATGGCATCTTCTAATTTTGTAGGCCGATGGACTAAGATAGTTGTTTTAATATTAGGTCGAAGGCCCGAAATAAAACATTGAACCAGAAACAATGGGGGTAAAAACATAGTGTGGTTTGTAATAACCTTAAATCATGCCCAATAATCCTGAGCTGTAGATGTTTGTTGCAACTTGGCAAGTTGTCCTTCCGGTGATTCCAATTCTCGAGAACGAAAATGTTTGACCAGCGCCGATGTAAAATTGGTCCATCCAGCCAATTGTTTATACATCCAATCAAACCATTCAGCAGCATCATCGTCAAGATAGAAGGAAGCTATGGTTAATCGATCTTGTTCTTGTATATTGTAAAAGGTAAAGTAGCGTTCTACTTGCAGTACCCAGCGATCTAGATTCGTACCTGAAAACCTGGCAAATTGAATCGGTGCGAGTTTGTGAGGACCAATGGAGGAAGAGCCGCTTGGTTGTGGTGTGGAAGAGAGTCTTGGTTTTGGGGGTGATTTTGTGGAAATCATTGGCAAATGAGTGAGGATTTCTTGCAGCATTTGATGTTGAGACACAAATGATTTAGTAAGGCTATCACGTCTTTGCGGAGCTGAGCATGTGATTCTTGGACAGATTTGACATTTTCGTCGAGGACCTTGAGTCTGGTTCCATCCGCCATATTTGCTGATGGTCAATGAAAGCACCAATGTTGTGTTGAGAATTTCTGCAATGGAAATTAGTAATTTCTAGAAAGGAATCCAAAAGGACTGGAGAAAAGATGTTGATGATAATTCTATTTTGTAAACAACTCAGTACAATGCAGAGAATTTAGGTGAGAAAAGAACAATCCAATCATATTTTTTCTTCTCTATTTATAGTATTCTTTTGGTTGGTATGTTGTATTGTTGACGTGCGCTACATGACAAAATCCTTGAATCTCAGAGGAATCTTTCTTTGACGCGTGGCTGTGACCGTTTTGGCTAGAGGTTTGATATGGTAAGCTGGATCGATGGGCCTTGGTTTTACTCATAACATATTTTTATATAGAATTATAAGATTATGTTGAATCATTTGGTTTAATTCGAAATATTTTACTCTCAAATTTTTATTAGATTCGTTTTTCTTATTTAAACTCCTTATATTATTATTTTTAAATATATTGTTTTTTTAATATTTAATTTAATAATTATATATTTTATTACCATTATATATTTATTAAATTTTGGTCGATATAATAAAAAAAACACTTCAACTATTATACCTTATTTAAATAAGCCATTATATTATTTTTATAGTTAAATGAGCCCCTAACTTATGATTTTAACCTGTAAAAGCCCTTGATTCTAATATTAAAGTAAAAAATTTTAAAATTTTTTACCTAATTTGCATTTAATGTATGTGAATTTGTTGAGAATAGTTTTGTTAAATAAAAAATAAAATAATATTTTAAATTTTCTTGAAAGTGCTTTTACACAATATAATCACTCTTTTGAAAATTTTGATTACTCTTTTAAATTTTATGTCGATGTTAAAAGTGTATATAATTTGTATTGCATCAACAAGAAATTAAGATAAGAGGTTGAAATTCAAAATATTTTTACTTCACTATTAAAATCAAGGGCTTTTATGAGTAAAAATAATATATTAGAGGTTTATTTAACTATAAAAATAGTTTAAGGGCTTGTTTAACCAAAATGTAATTATTTAAGGGTTATTTTAGTATATTAGCCCAATCAAATGAAGGGTGTACTCAACTTGTTGAAGCCCAATCAAGTGGGCAACCCAACCATCCTACCACTTGCTGTCTATCATCAGAATTTCAATGCTTTCCTATTAATTGCTGCTAAATGCTACATGTGTCAAATATAAAGAAAATAACATAATGAGTCAACTTAAGAATTTGATTTCACAAGTCAACAGAACACCGGTTTAATTCGGTAATAACTAAAATATTTACTTTATAAAGTAAAGTATATTATTTTGAGGTTTTTTTTCGTCATTTTATAATTTTTATATAGAACAAAAAAAAATATTGAATATGATAAGTTCACCATGAGGTGTAGTGTAGTAGTTACTCACCTCATCTTTTAATCATATGGTCGGAGGTTCAACTTCCACCCATGGGAATGAAACACATTTCATGATCAGTCGTTTACCTCTTTGAAGAGCATTCATGACGAGAGGATTAATCATTATTGTCGACGATGGATACCTGATTAGATCAAAAAAAGAAAATAACTACTTCTCATGTAAAAATTAATTTTATTTTTAAAATCTTATTTTTGAAATAAATTATTTTTCCATTTTATTAAAAATTTAAAAGTTCAAATTTTATTTTAACTTTTATCCAAAATAAAAGAAAAGATGTCATATTAATAAGATTAAATATGAAATAATAAAATTAAAAAAAAACGAAAATTGCTATTATCAAACAAAAATAATTATATTCAATGTTAAATTTTTATTAATATATCAAATAATTTTATAATACAAATTTACTGCTTATAAAATTTCGTACTTAACTTTTCAACTCTTAATTTTATATTATAAAATTTAATAAATTTTGACTTTCTTGACTTTTGATATTGATGTTGATATGGTTGTGCCAAGTGGCATTTATGATAATTTTTCCTTTAAATTCTTTAAAAATTATTTAAAAAGTATTTAAATTTATAAAAATTATTTTAAGAAGCTCTCAATGGCTAAGAAATATGAATTTGGTTAATAGAAATATGCTTTAATTGCTTAACTGCATATGCTTGCTCAATGTTTCAAGCCTTTGATCCTTGTTCCCACACTTTGCTTCATCCACATTAGAACATATAATTTTTATATTTTTAATAAATTTTAATTCCTTTTATAAATTTTAATTTTTAATAATCTATATTTTATAATTTTTAAAAGATTAAATCAATTTTTTATAATTTTAGGGGGCTAAAGTATAATTTTATCTTTATTAATTTAATATTTTAAAAATTTCTAAAAAACCTAAATAACACTTTTCCATTTTAGAAAGGGTCAAGGTCTTTGCCATCCCTTTAGATTCGCCTCTGATTAAATGAATGTCTATCAAAATTAAAATAAACTCGATGTACTTTAGAATTTTAATATTCAATAGAAGTAATATTTTATTTCACTTATACCAGTCTATACATATAAACTTTTGAGAAGTATTATAGTCATCCCTATGATTAATAAAATATGAACTTTTCTTATTTCTTATTTTTTTTCTTTATTATTTATTTTATAAGCACTATTCTCTCTTAATTTTTTTTCTTCATAAATTTCATTAAACAAGATTACACACAAAAAAATCCCCAAATCACGCAGAGGATTATCCTCGGCCACTTGAGCAAGGGTCCTTAACCACTAAATTTCTCATTCTTTTTATTTTTTTCCCTTTTGTTGTGAGTCTCCACCTTCCCAAGTTTCAATTTTGTTACTTGTTTCATCCACATTAATCTAAAATTGCTACCAATTTACACCGACCAAGCTGCCAATTAACTCTTTATCCACGCCATGTCATAGCACCACGCCAACTAGCAACCAATGCAATAGCCGATCACTCCAAATTTGCTGCTCAAGTTCTTATCGATTGCTTTCCAGAGCTGTTGTTGTTTCAGTCTGCAATCGAGGTTTATACATTATGGATAATCATTAGAGTTTTTAATCACTTAATTTTTTATGTTTTTTTTATGAAAAAAAATTGTTGGAACATTTTCAAAATATATATAGTTTTCAATAGTTGTAAATGAAAAGTTATAAGTAACCAAAAGTTATGTCATTTGGTTATTAACAAATAGTCATAATTATTTAAGTAGATATTTATTGAATAATTATGTTTATTGCTAAAGATATGAATATCTATTTGGATAGTTATGTTCCTATGAAGAAACATGAGGCCTCTTATAAATAAAAGTGAAGTTTCATTTGCATGACAACCAAAAAACATACAATCAAAAAACATAGGAAAAGGTTTTTTTATGATCTTCCATCATCTTTTATATTCCTAAATTGTTCTATAAAAAATTATTGTAGAATTTTTTTTTATAGAAATTGATATCCTTGCTATTCTTCGCTCAGTGCTTAGTAGATTGTTTCCGTCAGTGCAAAACGTAAACAATAATGGCTTCATTGTATTCTCGAGGTTCATTTTTCAGTAACTCTTTTGCACACCATAATATAGGTGGAGGCGAATAGAACCTTAAAAAAAGTGACATTGATACACGCCTTGAAACTTTCGTTAATTTCTGATAAGCTTATTTTATCCTCACACGCCAACAGAAATTTATAGAATCCTTATTTGATGTGTTTTCTCCATTATTCACTGATTTTTGATAAAATTTGTAACACCTAAAACTCGTAGCCATCATCGGTTTAAAGTCTCAGGGATTTACAGGACTTTACAAATTCTTTTTTTAAAATATCAAATCAATCATAAATCCATACAATTACAACTAGCAACTCAGAATACTAACTTCATTTAATCTTACACATTCATTTACAATGCTTCAACCAAATCAGGGATCAATTTGAATCATACATGAACTTAGTATCACAATTGGAAATTTTTCCAACAAGGGTCACACGGCTGTGTGACTCAAATACACGTCCGTGTCTCTAACCGTGTTCCAAATCATGTGCAAGCTGGAAATACATGCACACACCTGTAATACCTATTTTCTTGATCCGATCGCTAGATCTGAATAGACAATCAGTACAATTAAGAATTTCACTTTATCTCAAGTTATAATCTCTTATCATGACATTACACTGTCACATAACATTTATGCAAGAAATTTTCGAGTTTTAGAATTACTACTATTTAATTTAAGTTAAAATCGTCATTTTATAAAAATCTGGAGGACTTCTACCGGTACTTGTTGAACAAGTATCGGTAAAAGTCAAGCCAGTATGCTTTGGAAAATAACTGCAATTTCCTATCGGTAGAAGTTAAAGATCTACCGATACACGTATGGGCACTACCGACACAACCCACACTTCTACCGATACAACAAGTTCTAGAGAGCTAGGTGAATTTTTCCTTCAACTTCTACCGATACTTGTAACCAGACTACCGATATTACTATGGACTACCGATACTTGAAACACTTATACCGATACAATGCAAATCAATAACCAAAGTTCAGTACCCTATACTTCTATCGATACATGCATGAGTCCTACCGAAACAAGTACGCAATTATCAAAATAAACCAATAAATGCAAGCATCTCTAAGATTTCAAAACAACTATATCATTTCCCTACCAAAATTATGCTTACATAAATCATCCAAAATTCATAACCCAATCATTAACATCATAATTCCTCACATGTTTAACCATACTAATATAGTATAACAATAAAGTTATTTTAAGCATTATCCATGCAACTTTATCTTAAACTACTGATTTCAACCAAAACTCATAGAGTTTAAGCATATAAGAGTTCATTAACATCATTCATCCTAGTACATGTCATATAAGCCATGTGATATAAAAACTACCGAAGATGCTCCTGGGATAGTGTTATTTTTCGTGATGATCCAATCTTTTGACAGCAAAAACGAAATCTACAAAACAACAGACAAATCCACAGGTAAGCTTACAAAGCTTAGTATATTTGCAGAGTTAGATAAATTTACCATCATAACTAGTGCATTGTGCAAATTATAGCTCATTCAAGCCCAGATACAGAATAACTCTCTTTTCCGAGCTGGAAACAGATTAACACTCTATCCGAGCCACAAACAGATTGCTCCTCAAGCCTTCAGTCTCGATCCGCAATCAAAAATATATTCAAGATAAATATATAATTGTAAATATCAAATTGAAAGTTAACAATACGAACTTACTGAATGACATATTCGGTTCTAGGAAGAGTAATAAGAACATCTTCGTAATCCCGTGATATTAGCATCAAGTTGATCTCTTCAGGTCTTCCAAAAATTTAGCTCTTACGAGCCTAGACAAAATATCGCTCTTACGAGCCAGTCAGAACATTGCTCTTACGAGCCAGACAGAATATTGCTCTTACGAGCCAGACAGAATATCGCTCTACAGAGCTAGAGTTTGGAATATTCTTCATTTTCTTCCATCTCGTTCCACACAAGTAAATAACCAAGATAATAATAAAAATTAGAGTTATCAATAGGAAATTTAATTACACGAACTTACCTGACCAAATTGCAGCAGTATACAGTATAAGAATTATTCCATAATTTTCTCATTGCCTCGATTTTCAACCCATTTTTGATCTAATCTTCAAAACAAAGTTGGTCGAATATTTCTTCCTCCTTCAACTAGGTTTTGGATTATTGGAGAAGAAGATGATAAATTTTTGGCTTAATTTCTCTTTAATTTTACTTTAACTTATTTTATTCAAAAATTATCATTTTGCCCTTAATTAATTCATTCAAAATCCAACAATTTCAAGGCCATGACTATCCACTTACTTCCTTCATGGTATAATTACCATCTAAGTATCTTAACTTACCTTTCAATTAGCATCTAACACCTTTAATTAAGAGAATTCAACTTTTGCTTTTTTTTCAATTTAATCCTTTTTACTTAATTAACTATCTAAATAATAAAATTTCATAATCAAATTTTAATATTAACGGTCTGACACATCGAAGTGGTGGCCTTGAAACCACCATTCCAATCATACTAAAAAATAGACTAATTAGTAAATCCTCATTTAATTAGGATTTAATTGCAATTTACCAAAATCTAAAGAGTTCCACATCATTTCTATTATTAGGTCATTTAAGGAGGGTCCAATTTCATAATTGATCCTTCAATTATATTAAATTCCAATCAAACAAACTTATTTACAATTAAGCCATAAACTAATTAGGATAAATTAATAAATTACCCAAAAGTTAGTGCATGATAATCACATCCACCACGCTTGGACTTTTTGACCATAGTTTAATTACCATTTTGGTCTATTTACAATTTTTTAATCAATAACAATTAACTTTTACCACTTTTACAATTTACTCCTTTTTCATTAATTAAGCAATTAATTATCAAAATTACCCAACTAAACTTTAATTCACATATAATAAGACTCTATAAATATTTAATAAAAATATTTACGGCTCTAAATTTTAGAAATGAGGTTTAGATACTTCATTTTCTAAAACCACTTGTACTAACTTTTAATTTAATAATTAAAATTCACCAATTCAAAATTCTATATAAAAATTATTATTGACTCATATAATTTAAATATTCATTATATTAATTTACTCATCAGATTTGTGGTCCCGAAACCAATGTTTTTGACACCACTGAAAAACGGACTGTTATAAAATTATTTTATGAAAAAAAATTATTACTTTAAGCTTTTTTTTAAAATTAAGATTCCTTTTATTGAATTATATGTTACATGATATTTGTATGATTAAAAATTTGACGATTAAATTATTGTTATTAAATATTCTTAAAATTTTAAAATTGAGAGAGATATTAATCAATTGTCTTTGATTAAAGGGAAAAAGAAATTCGATAAGATCTAATTGACTTTTATTAATTTGTTATTGTTGAATGATTGGATTATACTTTTTTAATTGAATTATAAAGTATAAATAATTTATTAGAGCATCATAAGATTCTATAAGTATATGTGGTATTAAAATTTGGTACAATGTGTATCGAATAACTTTCAAGAATCGTACACAAAAATTTTGATTGTTTTATACTATTCATTTACAAACGTTCTTATGAAAGCAAAGTTGTTTTAGTACTTGTAATAATGCTTGTGATAATAGTCAATGTGATGATGATAATGTTAATGATCTACATGTATATTTTACTAATTTATTTTGTTATAACATGTTATTATAACTAGAGACTAATCATGATAGTATGGAGAGATAGATTTTGAATCGAAATCCACACATGTTTGTGATGGTGATTATGAAATAAAAAATCTATTGGGACGTTTAGAAGTCTATCCTACTAAATCTGTTGCATTCCCTGAAGTAAATGCAAGCATAAAAAAGAATTTAAAGAATATAATAATGGACATGATAAGTTGCATAATAGTAGCCACTAGAAGTGAAAACATGGTAATAAATAAAAGAACAATAAGAGTTCTCAAGTTAACCCTTTAAATGGTAGATATAACTTATCTTATCAATATGATATGAAAGATCATTAATCACGTACCTATTGTTTGTCCAAATATTTTGTCCAACTATATTAATATTCTTTAAGAATATATATATGTCTTATTGACAATGTAGCAATGAATATTATCTAATGTTTATCTTATTTGGTATTGAAACTAATTAGTATTATTGCAATATTTGGTAATACAAAATTACAAGCTTTAGAAGAGATAATATATCAATATCTGAAAGAACAAAATCTATGATGGTTAATACATTGGTTTTAAAATAAAATCACTGTAATAGATCTCATGTTGAGATTATGAACAATGTATGGATCACTCTTGCATAAATATCTATTTTTATTTTGAAAAGGATAAAGAAAAATCGGGTTATTGATTTCTATTAATCACTTTCTTATTAAACTGAATTGAGTGTGATTATCTATATGATCTTCTTTTGTCATCAACCCTATGAAAGGTTGAAAGTAAGATATTTCACTGTCAAAAGTCCCACTTGAATTGAGAATTTTTTTAAAAGAAAGATATGAGCAACATAATATGATAATTCTATCTAAATTTGTTATTGTTGGATGCACCTAGAGATGCAATATTTTAAAATTGAGTTATTAAAAATTATTATGTTTCGGGTTTGAATCATCATTTACAAATATATTTTTTTTAGATCTTATATAAGAAGACAAAGTTGACTCAAAATAATAGGTACAACTTTTGATAAATTATACATTGAGTTGGAACCCAGTTGAAGGGTGATACTAACTCAATAAGAATCTTAAATATTAGTATTGATGGTAAAAATAATTATGGTGTTTTAAGTTTGAATCCAACAAGTGGCTCTAGTGGAAAAGAAGATGTTGTTCATTCTAGGGGTCTCAGGTTTGAGCACCTGTGTGTGCATGGTCAAAGGGTTAAAAATGTATGAACAGATACTATCATGTCAAATATAATTTATTGAATTCATCAATATAATTGTACTTTTCATACATGTCAAATTTTGAACCAATCCTATATTTTTGTCATATCGACCTAAAACTCTATCTGTACTAAAGTTTTTTAGTAGGTAGTTTAGAATTTTTTTTATTACAGACTTGACATATATGATCTATATGAATGAACATCAAATATGACGGTTGGATTGTTAATATATCAATCATAAAAAAAGTTATGAAGCGTACAAAATCATATTAGTTTTTTATTGGTGTAAGTGAATCCCTTATTTTAATAGAGGAAGAGTAGAATTCACATGAGAAAAATAACCCAACAATAATGTTTATTATTTTATAATAAAAAAAAGGGGGTTTTAGTGATTACTCAAGTAAGTTGGGACACGATTGAAAGATGACACCAACTTAATAAACCTTTTAAATATTGTATAGCTTATTTGTCGAATATTTGAATTCGTTAAATATTTCAATTTAATAACTCATTTAAAAAAAAAAAAGTAAAACGGGTTCTATACCAATAAAAGTCCATTTCTAAAATTATTTACGGAAATGAGTTGTCTTAAAAATTAATTACGAGTATGAGTCAAAAACACAAAAAAACATTTATGTGGCACCGTTTTCAGGGGACCGTTTTCAGGGGATAAATTAGAAAAATGCTTCCACGTAATTGCTTTTTTTCTTGTGTCAGGCAAAAGCGCGCTGACGTGGAAGCTCTTTACAAAAAAACGCTCACATGGATGTGCGTGCTTTTGCCCGTTGGAAGGTGACTGTTGGGGGAAAACACGGGCAAAAGTGCATCCACTTGGGCACTTTTTTGAAAAACTCTTCCACGTCAGTGATTTTTTGCTTGACACAACGAAAAAAGCGCTTACGTGAAAGTGTTTTTCTGATTTATCCCTTGAAAACGATGCCACATAAGTAAATTTTTGTGTTTTTGACCTATACCTGTAATTATTTTTCAAAATGACCCATTTCCGTAAATAATTTCGAAAATGAGCCGGTACTAAATCCAAGTAAAATTGATAAGTCAAATATGGTTTTAGTAAAATAAAATTTGATGGTGGACTCGAATCTTCAAATATCTAATTAACAAAAGTAATGAAAATTTGTATATGTTCCACCCTAAAAAAATGTGGTAAATAATAATTATGATATCCAAATAAAAAACAGAAAAATGAAATTGATATCTACAAAACTATATTTTTTTTTTGGTGAGTTACAAGAAAAAGACAAAACCCTAACAGTAATACGACTAATGCGATTTGAATTCAAGCTACACGTAAAACAATAAACATCCTAACCATCAAGTCAAGTTCCCCGTAAATATATATTAATACGAAATGCAGGGAAGGGTATAGAAGTGGGAGGAGGGAGTACTAAGAAACTAAAAAGTAATGGACCAGTTATTCACACTTCACACAACCAAGTACAATTAACAATATATGAATTCCCCCTACCAAATGCAAAATTACAGGGAAATAAGAGAAAAAAGAACAATGTTTCTATGAATGTGGGGGAAAATGTTGAATCAAAAATAAAAATGAAAATGCAAAATGCAACAGTTTCTTAAATAGAATGAACTCAAGAATAAACATACAATACAATGAGAACTCTATCAAACCAAAATGAAAGATTGCTGCTGACATTTTAGTCTTGTACTGAAGATGGTGGAGCACCTACAGAAACAACTGAGTAAGCCAGCTGGGATGACCCATTGTCTAGGATTTCATTTGTCTATGTTCTCTGATTGCTAGAGCGGCAGAGCTCCTCGATTTGGCTCGTTACCTCATCCATTGCAGGACGTTTGTCGGGACATTGAGCAGTACAGTTAATGGCAAGCTGTAAGAGCTGGACCATGTCCTCCTCCACATTCTGGTATCTCAGAAGTTCAAGGTCGAACACCTCGGCAGTCCACTCCTCTCGAACTACGGATTGGACCCATCTTGGGAGGTCTACTCCTTCCTCATTTGTTAATGCATGTGTGGGTGCCTTCCCTGTAAGCAGTTCTAGAAGCAATACACCAAAGCTGTAGACATCGGCTTTGTGAGAAACTTTACGAGCATCTGTTACCTCTGGAGCACGGTAGCCATCTACACGGTTGGGGGTCGATGTTGGGCCAGAAAGCTGAGCAAGACCAAAATCAGATACTCGAGCTTCATAGGATGTAGTGAGAAGGATGTTGGAGGATTTGATGTTTCCATGGGAGATTCCTGGTCCCTTGGAATGGAGGTATGCAATGCCTTTAGCAGCTCCAAGGGCTATGCTGGACCTTGTATCCCAATTCAATGGAGTCCTGCCAGCTCCTTTGTTACCTGTTTGAAAATGATAATTATAAAATTTCAGAGGTAGAAATTTATGGGTTCTTTAACAAAGATGATAAAATGCTAGATCAGTCAATAACATATGACCAAGAAATTGATCTACAAGATTTAGCTGATGGAAATTCAAAAAGTTGGTCCATTCCAGCAATCAAAATGGTCAAGAAAAAGGAAGAACATCAATAATAGCAGTGACACAAAAGCAAGAGCACGCAAAAGAAAGCCTAGTAAAGAAAGTGATACTCACCATGCAAAAGTGCAGACAAGCTTCCTGTGGACATGTAATCATAAACAAGAAGTTTCTCATCTGCACTGAAGTAATAGGCCCTTAATGGGACCAAGTTCTGGTGATCCATGGCTCCCACTACCTCCATTTTCTCCATGAATTCCTTTTCTGACACCAGCACATCCTTCAACCTCTTCACTGCAACAACCACCCCCATATCTAAGGTGGCCTTATAAGCCGTCCCAAATGTTCCCTTCCCCAACACCTCAGCAGATGCCCTCAGTAGATCCTCCAGATCGAAAACCCTCGACGCATTCCCGAAAAACACCAACTTCTTATTCCCACAGCTCTTAGCATCGTTTTTGACTACCCCAGACAAGGCACCACCATTTCTATTATCACTCTCCCCTGCTGCCTTGTCTGCTGGAATTTCAATCTCAGCCAGTTTTGCAGGGGCTATATCTCTTGTGGCGGTTTTTTTACCACCCTTCCTTCTACATAAACATATCAAGAGAATCAAAACCAATAAAACACCAAGCACACACCCAATGACAACACCAGCAATTGCTCCACCAGACAATTTGCTTCCACTACTCTCAGTTCCATCGCAAGAAACCAAAGGCTTCCCGCATAAAGAATTCCCTTGAAAAGCACTCTTTGGTTTCCCTGATAACCCTTTCGGGATGGATCCGTTTAACTGATTAAAAGAAACATTCAATTGCACAAGTGAAGGCAACTCAATATCTGGTATTGACCCAGATAAGTGATTGTTCTCTAAAAACAATGTACCCAACCTAGTCGAATTATTGACACTTGCGGGATGGTACCACTGAAATTATTGTTTGCAAGATTTAACCGGATAAGGTTTTGCAAAGTGAACAAGAATCCCGGGATCTGACCCGAAAACCCATTCCCTTGTAAGTAGAGGTTTCGAAGGGTTGTAAGCTTGGCAAAGTCGGATGGGACTGACCCAGACAGAGCATTGAAACGAAGAGAAAGAGTTTGGAGCTGAGTTAAGTTGCCAATAGCAAAGGGAAGCTGACCTGACAGTCCCATTCCAGGGAGCCTTAACTCGACGACTCTGTTTTGGACACAATTTACACCAGTCCAACTACATGGGCTGCTTGAAAGATTCCACAAACGGATGCGTCCACCAACAGCTGCTCGAAGAGCCAACAAGGCTGCCCTGTCGGAAGCTAGATCTGAGCTCACACTCACCGCCAATGTTGCCCATAAAAACAATGGAAAAACGATTAGCTTCATTGTTTTTGTTGCATGGAAAAAAAAAAGTGAGAGAGAGCAAAACAAAGGCAGTGTTGGGAAGTTGTATTCAGATGGATTTAATGGGTGGTTTGTTTGAGAAACATGGAGGTGGCAAATGTGAATAGTTGAAACTTGGAAATTTATTAAAATGTTCTAGTTTTCTGGGAAAGGAAAGCTATGGAAAAGATCGAGATCTAAGAAAAAATAAATAAAAATTAAGCAAAAGTTGTTGATGTTGATGAGCATTATTAACAACTAAAAACCCTGTAGGAGAAAGAAGCAAAAGTAAGTACCGATTTTGAGTTGGCTTGGCCGCCTACCTGCTTCCCTGTTTTTCATATTTATTTATTTATTAATCCATATCTTTTTCATTATTTTTTTATCCATATGTAATCCTAATATAATTCCCAATTCCCAATTTCCATCTTCTTTCCTTTTTAGTAAAATCATGTATTGATTAGGAAAAAAAAATTATTGGTAAAATAGACACAAAACAATAGGAGAATTAGAGGTAATTATGAATCAGGTCGAGTTAGATATTAATCGAATCTAAATATGATAATAATATATTTTATATTTGTTTAAATTCAATTCGATCTAAAATATAGGCATAAAATTTTGTCTAAACTTATTTAGATTTATAAAAAATCAATCCAAATCTATTAGGCCCGTCCATATTATTTTGTAAATTTTTTAAAAAAATATTTATTTTAATATTTAATAATTTTATACATTTTTTATTTATTGAAAATTTTTAAATAGCCATTTTAATATTATTTTAATATTTACATTAGAGTAGTATTATATATTTAGCATAGGTTTATTGTTTTAATGTGTTCTAAATTACATAATATATAAAAATAACATAATTTAAAGTATTATAAAATTAAAAATGGGTTAGGTTGAGCCGAGCTTGGGCCTTGGATGTTCAAACCCAAGCCCAACTCATATTTTAAACGAGCTTATTTTTTTTTTTTAGATCCATTTGTTGGGTCTGATATTTTAACTTAAACCCTTTCAAATTTCGGGTAGGCTTTTGGGCTTGAGCAGGTAGCCTAGCACATGAACAGGCCTAGGAAGAATCCAAATATTTAGAATAATATAAAGTTATAATAATTTATTTGGCTCTTCAATTTTATAAAAAAATAATTTTAATTCTTCCTTTAATTTTTCATTCTCTTAAACTTTTGACGTTTGTCAAATGATATCCTAAAATAGATAGAAAAATTGATGTTTGTTAATTTTGTTAACGTGACATACACATATATTGTCATATAGATATTACGTCAACAATTAATTAACTTTTTAAAATTTCAAAATTTCAAAATTTCAAAAACTTATAAAATTATTTTTAAACTATTAAAAATTATTAAAATTATTTAAAAAGTATAAAAATAGTTTTAAATTATTTTAATTTTAAAAATTAATTAATTGTTTTTTTGGTACATAAAAGTCTAGACCATAATTAAAAACGAACTTAATGTTCACACCCATCATTCCTGAATGTGTGACGAATATCTTC
The DNA here is from genome assembly GCA_005610355.1 of Gossypioides kirkii. Classification (NCBI taxonomy): domain Eukaryota; kingdom Viridiplantae; phylum Streptophyta; class Magnoliopsida; order Malvales; family Malvaceae; genus Gossypioides; species Gossypioides kirkii. The sequence continues at coordinate 9,865,789 of CP032249.1, read as the reverse complement.
CTCTAGGAGCCTGCGTACGGAGGTAGGTGTATCATCAAGAATAAACAAGTAATTAAGTTTGTCCTCGTTAATTTTTGCCAGGTGATCGGTAACCCTATTGCTATCCCTTAGAACATATTTGAATCTAACTTGCCATTTCTTCAAGTACCAGTCATATATCGAACATATTTTGTTGACACTACTTACTGCAGCTAAACAACTCCTCAAAAGCTCAATTAGCATTGCATTATCATTTTCAACCTCTATTTTTCTAAACCCTCTTTACCAAGCAAGTTTTAATCCTTCTAAAATAGCCTTGGCTTCAATATTAAAGATATCAGCCATACTTGTTCTCATTCTGTAGCCAACCAAACAGCCACCATCTGGACCCCTCAAGACTCTTGCTATTACCGCCTTAAGTTTGTTATTCGACAAAGAACCATCAGCATTCAATTTATCCAACCAACATCCAAAACTTGCCACCTTTCCACTATCATTGTCTCACAAGCAAGGTGTGCCATAACTCCGATCCTTTGTAATGACTTTGCCCACGCTATTGCCGACTTCAAAAGCTCCCTACTGTTGCGATGACAGCCCTTGAATATGTACTCATTCCTGCTCTTCCATATGAACCAACATATAATCAAAAATAAGGGTTCCCAATCCCCTCAAATGAGTTGAAAGTTACCTTCATTTCTAATGTTCCACCATAACCAGTTTTCAAAGTTTAAGTCAAAGAAGATACGCCAACCTTGTTAAAGAACAATGGATTTCCAAACTAATTTCACAAATCCGCAGTCTCTTAATGTATGGAGGATTGACTCCAAAGCACAACCACAAAGATCGCAGCTTTTATTATGCGACATTCCACGTCTTACTCGCTCCTCATTAGTTAGGATACGACCTCTTACAAGTAGCTAGAGAAAAACACGAACCCTTTGTGGGACAGCAACTTTTTAAATCTTTTTATACTGATCTTGGGAAGAAAACTCATCAATAGCAAAGAGGTGCTTATAAGATTCAGACATAGAGAACTTACCAGCGGACATCCACTGCCATTTAATTAGATCCGGTCCCATTCCCTCTAGTAGCACTCTATACGCCAAAATAAGATTGACAGTTCTTTGTGGAAGGACAGAAGATAACCACTGTTTGTTCCACTCCCCATTTTGTAGGACAACATCACATACCCTCACTGTTTCGATATATTCCTCTTTCAGCGAGCCTACCTCCTTCAACCATTTATCGTTCCAGAAATTTATCTATTTACCATCTCAAACCACCCAAATAAGGCTCCTTGTAACCTCTCCCCATATTTTGGACATAGCAGTCCATAAGTGTAAGCAGTTACTACGATGTATATTCAAAGGAATCAGTTCGTGTACCTTGTACTTATTCCTTAATATTCGAACCCAAAGGGTATCCATATTAGCAACGAGATGATAGCCGAGCTTCAAGAGAAATAACTTATGTTGGTCTTGAATCTTCCTGATCCTTAAGCCCCCACTTATCATCAGTTTACAACATTCATTCTAGTTAACTAAGGATGGTTTCCGAATAGCCGCAGTAGAATCCCAAAGAAATCCCCAAGCCATTTTTTCAATTTCTTTACAAATTGTCAATGGTATACTTGCCGTGGACATGAAGTAATTAGGGATTGTCATTAGGACTGACTTCACTAAAGTAAGCCCCCCTGCCAGTAACAACTTCCTAACATCCCATCCATTAAGTCTTTTTCGTACCTTGTCGAGAATGAACTGAAAGGTATTGACCCCAACTCTACTATGGAACAATGGTACCCCCAAATACCTTCCAAAATCCTGCAGTTGGATAAAACCAAGTTTCCAACACAAGTTTGCAGCTTCTTCCTCTCGCACATTCTTAGAAAAGAACACCCTTGTCTTCTGATGACTTACTCGGTGCCCAAAATAGTGGTAGAAGGTATCCAAGGTGTTTCTAATACAGCTCACCCCCTTCTCATTAGCTTAACAAAAAAGTATCAAGTTGTTTGCGAAGAATAAATGCGATACCTCTATTCCATTTCGAGACAACACTAGAGGTTCCCAAAGTTTCTGTTTGACAGCCTCCTCAATAAGATGGCCAAGACACTCCATACCAAGCATAAACAGATACGATGATAACGGATCGCCTTGTCACACCCGTCTAGAGGGTTTAAAGGATTCGGACATGGAATCATTCCACAATAATTGCATCGAAGCTGAAGATACACAACTCATAATCAAATTCACAAGAGATTTCGGCAATCCAGCTTCATGGAGCGCATTTTGTAGGAAGTCCCAACAAACTCGATCATACGCCTTCTCTATATCCACTTTAATAGTCATCCATCCCCGTTTACTTTTGGTAATCTTCACCGTATGAATTGCTTCTTTAGCAATAATGGTATTATTCGTGATATTACGTAAAGGTATAAAGCTGGATTGGTTTTGTTTCACAAGAGTTTACATAATTCTCCAAAGTCGAATTACCACTGTTTTAGTAATGATTTTATACAATACCGTGCAAAGGCTAATAGGCCGGTATTGACTAATAGTTTCAGCTCCCAAAGACTTTGGTATAAGGACCAGTAAAGTCCGATTCAAACTAGGATCTAACTTTTCCCCTATAAAAACCTTATGAACCATATTATAAACACTGCCACCTACAATATCTCAATTAGCCTGAAAGAATTTCGCATGAAATCCATTAACTCCCGGTGCTTTGAGAGGCGCCATGCTAAACAAAGTATTACGAACCTCCTTCATACAAACAGCAACATTAAGAGAATCAACCATGCCTGTTGTCAACTTTGGGAATCGACCCTTCACAATAAATTCACCAATCGAATAAATCATATACCTCCTCCATACATATGGATTGTTAAAATGAATACCACATAAAAACTAAAATAATTTTTTTTATAAAGTTGGAGACAAATAAATCATATACCTAATATATATATATTTTTATATAATTTATTAGAACATTTTATTTATAAATTCGATATTTGTCTAGTGTAGTCTCCCCCGCCGCGTAGAGGGATTTTCTATTTTTTATACAAATAAATAAATTTAATTAATAATAAATTTTAATTTGATTTTAAATTTAAATTTAAATTTAAATTTAAATTTAAATTACATTAAAAATTCATTTATATTTTTTTAAGTCTAGAAAATAAATTTATGATGAGATTTGCTATATAATTAGTAAGGATTGTTAATAATAATTAATATGCAAACTTAAAACTTTAAATATATTAGTTTCTAATGTTACATAATATTTTTTATTTGAATTATTGAATATATAATTAAAAAATATTAACTTATCAATTATAATATTATAACAAAAAAATTCAAATAATAATTAAAGCTTTTTTAATATATTCAAAATACATTATAATTTTACTTTATGTAATTAATGCAAAGTAACATTATTCAAAATAATAACTTTAACATAATTACTTTAAAAATTAATTAACTCTAATATTAATTAAGCGGTAATTAATATGCTTAGAATTCTATTAAAATAATAAATTTATTTTACATCAATAAAATTAACACAATTTTTGTTTAATTCAATTTTTTAATTGATAATTTGTAAATTATAATTATAATTAGCACAAATTTTTTAACTAATAATTTTAATTTAGATTCTAAGAATTTTTTTGGTAAAGTAACTGTTGGCATTGAAAGAGGAAAGGGCACGTCCCAATAAAGTATCTCGGGACTCCACAAGTTATAAATCCACAACAGACCAAAAGATAAAGCAAACAGGGAAATTAAAACAAGCAACAAGAAAATTGAAACGGCAGAAAGAAATCCCTAAAACCTCTCAACCAACAAAAACGTAAACCTCCATAACTAAAGAGCTTTGATATGAGCAATATCGTCTTGAGGCAAGCGAAGCTTTAGAATGGTCATCGGAGTAAAAGATCCATGATTTCCGACGCGCTAAAGCCCTAAAACAGTCTTGCAAAATAGATCGCCCTATCCATGGCTGCTGCCTTCTCCACCACCTCTAGAGCTTCTTCGATCCAGCAACGTTCTTCCACAAAGCATCGACCTTCCTAGGCTAAGGTATATGCGGTTTGATTTGCTTCCAGTTGCACATGATGGAAAGAAATTTGCTAAAAATAACCCAATCTAGAAATGATATTACTCACAATTGAACTTAGTACTGATCTGTCTTGTTCTTTTGCATGTACCTTCTTAATAATCGTCAATGAATCCCCTTGCACCTGGATACACCGGAAGCCCACATCTTGTGCAAATTTAACCGCTAGCTCACACGCCCTAGCCTCAGCAACAAAGGCGTCACCGATGTTGTAATGGGGGTAAGTACACGCTCCCATTATTAATCCTTCCTCATTTCTAGCAATAACTCCAGACCAAGATGCACGTCCCTATAAATTAAAAGCATAATCGAAATTAAATTTTATAAAACCTTGGACAGAAGGCTTCCAATATGGTTTTATTAAAACAATATTTTTGCCATGCACAGATTCTAAGCCTTCAAATTCAACCAAGTAACCTAGAATGAATCCCACCATGTCTTGCACATATTTTCTTAACCCATCATAAACCAACTTATTCCTTGCATGCCATATCGCCAAACAGTAAGAGTCATAAGCTTCTTTTTTCTGTCATCAGCTTGTTTAAAGCATGCGCATAACCATTCTGTGAATTCAGGAGTTCGATCATTGGGAATGTCAGGAAGGTGTAATAGTTTCCAAATCTAACCAGTGACAGAGCAATAACGCATCAAATGGTTAATAGACTCCATTTCCATAGTGCACAATAGGCAAAATTTGGAAGAAGCAATACCCCGTTTGTTTAGATTACTATAAGTTGGTACAAAATTATTGTAACATTTCCACATGTGAATCTTTGTCTTTGCTTGCAGTTGTAAGGACCAAAGGCCCGTAAAGAAATTTTTTGTAATAAGAGCTATAGGAGCATTTTAGAGCTTGTTGTAAATAGGGATGATCATATAGTAAAAGCTTGTAAGCACTCCTAACAGAGTAAGAACTAGAACCCTCTGGCCTTCAAATCCTGCAATCGGTCATATGCACCTTAGGCAGGGGTATAGCAAGAATAATTTGCACCTGGTCAGCCTCTACTACTGCACGAACTTCCATTTCATCCCAGGTACCCTCCTTCTGATTGATCAAATGAGATATTGTTGTGTACTTTATATTGATATCATGGCATCTGATCCTTCCATCACTAAGTCCCAGTAACCACGGATCATTCTAGATGTTCATAGACTCTTCATTTCCTATCTGCCATCTCAAACCTTTCTTTAGCACGGCCCTAGCACTAGCATTAGAAAAGACCATTGATTTCTCATTACTTAAGGTATAATTTGTTCCCATTTTATCTTTTTTTTAGCATGCATTTTTAACATTTTTAACTTAGTAATTGTATTTTCTAACTAAGTGATGCTCGATTTAATTTTCTTTAATTTTTTCCTGTTTTTGCTACTAATGTCACCACAATTAGTTGTTCAGTATTGCATCCAAAGATGTCAGTGCAGGAATCTACCTTGAAAGATCAACGCATGAAGGTATACAGGGTTGTCGCCGCAAAATAGAATCCAAATTTTCTCCTAGAAATGTCACTACAACCGACAATTATCTGATGAACGCACCAGATCTGCGTAAGTGTACAGTTGGTATAATCAACTTGTACAGCTAGAGGAAGTTGGATCTGAAAGGGAGGACACCTGTACTTGGTAGTGGTTGATAAATACTGATCAGAGAGGATCTTCTTCAAGCTTCATCTTCTAGATTTTTGACGCATAAAAACTTTCTTTTCAACATTTTCTTAAGCTTGCTTCCATGGCAGCTTAACTTCATTGAGGGTAACCTGACTGTGACGAGAAGGAAAATCTGCTCCTGACGAGGAGCATCCCTAATTGCTATGAAAAAGGAGTGTGAGGGAATGGTTCTAGTAGACTAGGAATAAGATGCTTCAATTCATTCTTTTATTCTCTCTTTAAACGGTGATGAATTTTGATTAATTGAATTTGTATGGAAGTACAATTTAATTTCAGATCAAGTATGATATCCATTCAATCTTTCCTTCATTATTTATCTTCGAATTTAATTGCTTGAGTCATTGTCACTGGAAAGTACAGCGACAAATTAAGTTAACAAGCAAGTCAACGGAAGTTGCTTGAGGATCGAATGAATTTTGTCAACTTGTTCTTGAATATTTTGCATTGCTAGAACTGGAAGGTGTTGTCAGTGTGAGTATTTGAGTCTTTATAAACAGGGAAGTCGAGGTTGGTAAGATTTCATTGAGATTAATTGTAGCGACAATTTATCTATCATTTAGCTTGTGATCACATTTAGCTATTTACCAACTTTTCAAGTAAGGAACCAATCTCATTATCACTGTTTTTACTTATTAAATTTTCTTAAATTGCTTCGACAAATTATTCTCATATTTTTACTGCATTTTCTTATTTTATTGCTTTGACATTATTCATCACAATCTCTTTTGTTTTAAACTTTCTTTGCATCGAAATTATAAACATAAGCAGCCATCCCTATGAGATCGATATTCGATAGATTTTCATCTATCTATTATACTTGCATCAATGGTGTACGCTTGCACAAATTTGCTATGACGTTTATAGCGCGATCAATACTCCGCCAAGTAAGAGAAGGGCACGAACCTAAATTTGATGATAGAAAGTCTAAACTAGGGAAATAACGAGCCTTCAAAACCCGAGCTAAGAGACAATCTGGTTGAGAATTCATCAGCACTATTTGGCTAATAAAGATAGATTAAATAATGCAAAGTCAAGAAATTCTAAACCTCCAACGAGCTTGGGCAAACAAAGTAATTTCTAAGAACTTCAGTGAATGCCCTTAAGTGATCTTGAATTCTTCCACCAAAACCCATTTAAGACATTTTCAATAGCAGCACATAAAGTCTTTGGAAATAAAAAACACTACATCGCATAAACTGGTAGTGCTTGCAACACTGCCTTAATCATTGTTTCTTTCCCTCCCATATATAGGAATCGAACATTCCAACTGTTTAATCACTTACAAATTTTATCCATATAATGGGCGAAGACCCTCCTCTTATTACGCCCCACCATCATGGGCAAGCCTAGATAATTCTCCGGATTTGAGGAAACCCTTACTCCCAAAATGCCACCTACTAGTGCTCTATCATCTTCCTTCACATTACTCCCAAAGTAAATAAGAGACTTATCATAATTAATAAGCTGACCTGAAGCCTTCTCATAGTCGGCCACAAGTTTGTACATATGTTTCGCTCCCTCTTTCGTAGCCTCCCCAAAGATGATACTATCATTAGCAAAAAATAAGTGGTTTATCGACATACTCCCTCTGCCAATTTGAACCCCAGTAATCTCATTTGTTTTTTGAGCCGCAACCAAACATGCAGAAAGTCCTTCAGCACATAACAAAAATAAATAGGGACTGAGCGAGTCTCCCTGTCTAAGTTCTCCTGACGGCACAAAGTTATTACCGTGGAAGCCATTAATACCCACAGTGTATGAAACAGAAGCTACACAACACATAATAAGTGTCACCTAATCTTTGTGAAACCTCAATTTAAGCATCATACCTGTTAAAAAATCCCATTCGACCCAATCGTATGCCTTGGACAAATCCAATTTAAAAGCAAAGTTCCCTTCTCCCCTCATTTCTTACTCTTCAGAATATGAAAGATTTCGTAGGCAACCAAAATGTTATCGAAAATCTAACAACCTAGGATAAAAAGTCCTTTGTGTCTCATGTACACAAGCATTAAGAAAGCCACTAATTTTATTTACCAAGGCCTTAGCAATAATCTTATAAATAATGTTACACAGGCTAATAGGGTTAAATTGTGTAATAGAGCGTAGGGTACTAACCTTTGGGATTAGGACAATGTGGGTATCATTGATATTCTCAACCGCAACCTCATCTCGAATCACCCTTAGGCAATAGTGGCAAGCCTCTGTACCAACGATATTCCAATACTTTTGGTAAAAAAGGCTAGAAAGCCGTCTCTCTGTGATGCGTTCAGTGGACCCAAACCCTTAATAGCATCCATATTTCCTCAGGAACAAACGGCTTCAACAGCTGATTATTCATAATATCTGAAATGCACTTCTGGACGTTATCAAAAATTTTCGTCTCATCCCATTCCTTGGAGGCTGTAAATAAATTTTTAAAATATCCGATAGCTAACTCCAGAATACCATCTTGATCATCTACCTATCTACCATTGCCATTCTCTAACCCCTAAATGGGGTTGCATTTCTTTTTCTAGTGGAATCCGAGTGAAAATATGTCGTATTACGATCACCATGAGCTAACAAATTAGCACGGGCTCTTTGCTCTAAAAATCTTTCCTCCTTGTCCGCTTCGAGATTAGACCCAATTTGGATTCCAGTAATTTCGATTAGAACAGCATCATCCAACTCTTCATTCTGAAGATTACTCAATCGATCAATCCACTCTTTTTTCTGTGACATTCGGTTTCACTTGGAAATTAGACTTCATTGCCATAACTTGAGCCCCAAATTTCGAAGCTTATCCAATAGATCAATAGACACAGATTCCCAAAATTTTTGAGTTACAGATTCACAATCCTCCTCCAACACCCAATTTGCATCAAATCTAAAAGGCATACTACCATTCTTGTGCATAGCCTCCCTGTCCCGCATCGTGGTCGCCATGATTGGGCAATGATCGAATATTGAATGGCATAAATGCTTAACAGAGAAGTCAATGAACAAATCCAACCAGGATTGATTTGCCACCCCTGGATCGAGTCTTTCATGTATATTAGTCCCTGCAAAGCGATCTCTCTCCCAAGTATACCACCTTCCCATGAAACCCAAGTTGTGAAGCCCACAGTCATCTAATGTCAAACGAAACAAAGACATGTTTCTCTCTGACCTGAGATGCCCCCCTTCTTTTCGAATGAAAACATAATCTCATTGAAGTCGCCGATCACAAGCCATGGTAAACTTTGATTCGTAGCCAAAGTGCAGAGTAAATCCCATAAATGATTATAAATCCTTTCATCCGGGTTTCCATAGAACCCAGTGAGTCTCCAGCAAAACTCGCCACTTTCTTCACGTATTTCAGCGTCAATATGAAACTGCGAATAACACCTAAGAATGACCACTTCGTGCTGTCTCCGTCCTAAACACAAACCACCCTTTCAACCATTAGCCCCTACTTCAATACCATTTGGAAATCCACATTTACGTCTCACCCATTCCATTCTTTTTGCACTAAGTTTAGTTCTCATAAGAAACATTAATTGAGGATTAAAATTTCTCAAGTGATTCCTGAGTCTATGAACTGCCCGTGGATTCCCTAATCCATGGGCGTTTCAGCTGAGAGTCTTCATTGATCCCGGTTGACCCGTCCCGCGGGTTCAGCCGATACTCTGGTTTGAATAACATCTACATGGTTTCCTACTGATTCGCTTGAATCAATTAGGCTTGAAACTTGAGAAACATAGCTGGATCTGGGCCTCTTGTTTCCATCAATAGTGACAAGAGGCCGATTTTCATCAAAAGAGTCCATATCAACCAAGTCAACATCATTATCCTCCAAATCAGATTTTGAATTCCCAGCCAGATTGATACCAAGATTTGCACCCCTTTTCTCCTTAAAATTAGGGATATATGAATCCCTAAAAGATCGACACTTTCCTTTTTTATTACTTCCCAAATTCGTCTCCCTATTACCACTTGCATCCCTCAACCATACGATGCCGCCTTTCGCCATTCTCTAAGGGGTGGCTTTCAGAGTAATATCCCAACCAAAAGAGAGTTCTTTAATCCCATGCACCATACGAATAGGGCAGTAGCTTTCGCCATGACCAAGTTTGCCACAAAGAAAGCAAAATGTTTTTAATTTTTTATATTTAAAAATAACACATAAGCTTCTTTACCAGATGCAAAGATCAACTTTTTTTGTCTTTTGAGGGACTTTTGGACATCTAATTCCACTCGGATACACATAAAATTCCTTAGTCCTATCGTTACAGCTTTCGCATCATAATCTCGAGAATCCCCAAGAAAGCTCCCAAATTGCCTAGCCATAGTCTTCGTGTACATTCCACTAGGAAGATTATGGACTTGCGCCTATAACATAGCATGAAATAAAGGTATGCCCCATGGATCTTCTCCCTCTTTTAACTTTTGGATAACCAATAGGTGGTTGTTGAATGTCCAAGGTGTGCTATTGATCACTCGTTCAATATCAATAGCATAATAAAACCTAAAAGTGAGACGCTTTTCTCCAATATGAGTAATTGTTACTCCACCAAGAGGGTGCCACAGATTCGCCAATGTAGATTTCATCGAATGAAAATTGACCGCTTTTGGCGTCAAGAAACAACCCACTAATGTCAGATCTGGAACCACTTCTGTCTTATGTATTTCTTGGCAACCATCCACCAATCATTTTCTTCCTTATCCTCCTCATCATCTATCCGCAAGTCTACTAGACTAGCCTCCATGCCCATAGCCAGATACAACAAAAACCAAAACAACCACCTAATCTAGTCAAAAAACGAAGCAGAAGCCACAAGAGCCTACAAAGAAAATCCTGTCATACTGACAGACTTTTTTAACTTTTTCCATATTTTTAGATTCTAAGTATTTTTTAAATATTTAATTATCACAATTTTATTAAATTATAATTATTTTTAAATGTATAATTATCACTTTTATTTTATTTCAATTTTTTAACTAATAATTCTAATTTAAATAATATAATTATTTTAAATGTAAATTTAGTAATATAATGGAAATAAAATGTATTATCACCTATTCAAATGTTTATTCAAACTCGTGATTTTATATATTATAAATTAATTATAAAATTTGATTTTAATATTCTTAATTATTATAATATTTAAAATCAAATCAAATTTATATATATAAATATCTTATTTATTTAATTTAAAACTTGGATTTTTATTATTTTTAATGTATCCAATTATACTCAATGACTTTGTAGATTTACAATTTCAATAATTAATAATATATTGTGTTATTTTTAAGTACAACTTTTAAAAATATATGACCAAATTAGTTAACTTCATATTAATATACTATCATATTAATTAATATTAATTTTTTATTATCATATTATAATCCTAATAAATTATTATTTTAATATTAATTTAGTAATATAACTAATAATAAATGTATTCTCGTCAATTCAAAATAAATTTTAAACTTGTACTTATATATTATAGATTATTTAAAAATAAAAAAATACTTGAGAAATTAAATATGAAAATTAAATTGGTTCATCAGTAAAATTGTAAAATTATTGATGATACCTTTTAAATACATCATTAAAAATAAATAAATAAAAATAATGAATATGGTGAACCAAACTTTTAAATATATCTTTCAAATTTAATATAAAAATAATTATTAAATAATTTTATATTTTAAACTCTTTTTTTCTAATTAGTCTAATACAAATTTTACTTGCAAATTTATTTATGACCAACCATTTTAAATATATTATTTAAAATAAAAATTAGTACTAATTTTTTTCTCTAAATTAAACCATTATGATAAAATTTTAAAAATATATAAAAAAATTAATATATTAAATAAATAAATTTAAAATTAAAATTGAATTGTATGATAAATAATAAATAAAATATAATAAATAAATTTTTTATATTTATATAGTTTTTTCAAAATTTATATAATAATAAAATATTAATGGTTTTGTTTAGAGAAACCGGAATAAGATTTTAAATTTGGAGTTGTCAAAATTAAAAATCTTGTATTAAAAGTTTTTAAATTAAATATTAATTTTTCAAAAAGATAAAATTATACTTTTTCTATTTAGTAAAAAGTTAAAAAATTAAATTAATTATTTTTTTTTATTTTGGAGAAGAGGTCTAAGGCAAATTTTCCATTTAGCTGGCCTTCCCTACCCCTTTTGGCTGCACTCCTATTGATAATGAATTATGTGAACTCATAGGTTAAAATTTGTACTCAACTATTAAAATGTTTAATAATCTATATTTGTTTTTAAATGTCATTAATGATATGTCAGGTGATTTATTATTCAATATAAATTTATTTATTAAAATATTTTTTATCAAAAAAATTATTTTAGACCTTCATTTAATTTTTAATTTTTTAGTTTTTAATTTTTGTTTTTTTAAATTATTTAAAATAAATGAAAAAGTTAATATATATTAACTTTGTTGATGTAACATACACATATTATGAATGATACGTCAATATTTAATTAATTTTTTAAAATTTTTATATTTTTAAATAATTTTCATGATTTTTAATTTTTAAAAATAATTTTTATTTTTATTTTGATAATTTTATATTCCAAAAATTAATTAAATATTAACATGTCATCACGTGTGTGTCACGTCAATAAAGTTAAAAATATTAATATTTTCATCTATTTTGAAATGATTTGACAAAAAAATAAATGTAAAGATTAAAAAAACAAAAATTTAAATGGTGGACTAATATATATATATATATTTGTAAAACTGGAGGGCCAAATATAGAATTATATCATTTATTAACTATGTATGAAATACAAATGCTAAAATCACATTTAAGTAATGCTCTAGATTAGAAGGAAAGAAACTCCAAACATGGTCGAAGTCAGAAAAAAAATTAAGAGGGATCGAAATTAAATTGTAATTTTTACGATAATAAAAATATAATTTTTAAAAAATTAAATCAAAATTTTATCATTTTTAAGGAGCTCAAAGTATAAATTCATTTTTACTAATTTAAAATTTTAAAAAATTTAAAAATCTAAATAAAAAAATTTTCATTTTAGGGGGCTGGAGCCCTTGCCAACCTCCCTAAATTCGCCTCTAACTTTTAAAGCTCTCAAAATTGATTTTAAAAACTACAATGGCTCTAGAGTTAAGTCAGTTATTTATTTTTATTTTATCAAATTCTAATATTATTATGTGTAAGATTTGGATCTAATATTTGCTTTTAATTTTTATATTTTTCGATTTATTAATTTTAGTCTACATATTTTTTTAAATTCTTAAATTTCAGTTTTAAACTAAATTGTAATAGTTAAATGTGTTAAATCAAATTCTATTATTAGTAATGTATTATGTATAAATTGTAAATTTAATTCATGTTTTCCAATTTTATAATTTTTTGTCCTTGTATATTTTTAAAATTAAAATTCTCAATCTTGACTCAAACAATAATCATTAAATCTATTAATTAAAATGACGATTTTTTGTGAGTATTATGTAAAAAGATTAAGCTGACAAAATATTACACATGTACAATGTTTGTTGCATAATATTTTGAAAATAATAAAATTTAACTTAATAAACTTAATGACTTTCATTTAATTAGAATCGAAATTTTAAATTTTGAAAAATATAGTCACTAACAATATTACAGTATAAAAATTAAATTCAAAACATATGCATAATACAAAAATTAACTATTATATTTTATGTCTACTTTTTGACTTTTTCTTTTACTTAATGAAAGTGATAGTAAAATACATAGACAATTTAAAGAAGATATCTAAAATGATTTTAGTATTAAATTAGTAAATAATAAATATTAGATTCAAATTTGAAACTGTAATAATTTTTGGTGAATTAGAAACAACGATTAACGTAATTTAAATTTAAATTATATTTAGGGTGATGAATATTTTTTATTATTAAATCAGTATATGGGATTCAAATTGCATTTTCTTTAGAAAAATAAAAACAAACAAACAAAATTTTGGATTGAAAATGATTTTAATTGATTCCAGCCAGATTAAACAGATTTCTTCTAATTCTCACATGAACCGACCGACAAGTAGCCAATTTTTTAAATCATGTTTTTAATGATCAAGTTGGTAAATTAAATAGAAGACAAGTTCTCAAGTAGCCCACCGCACCCACATGGTCACCACATGCTTTGAATTGATTCCAATATTCTTTTATTTTTTTTATTTTAATACCTCCAATAAAATCTTTGACCAATAACATTGCTCCAAACCATAAAAATATATATAAGAGTTAATATTTCATTTTTAATTTAGGCATGATGATGATTATGTTTTTTTAGTCAATTCGGTTCCTATTATTTTTTACTAAATTTGATAATCAATTTTTTTTTAAAATGAAACGTTTTTTACAAAAATACTGATTAAAACATTAATTTTTTAATAATGTTGTCGTGGTAATCCACATAACACATTAACAAATAATTTAAAAATATTAAAATATTTAAAAAATTAAAAACAAAATTAAAAAAATCATAATAATTAAAAAAAGTTAACATGATGTACACATGAATTGTCATACAAACTATCATGTTTAAAAACTTGATGTCTTAATTGGTATTTCCATTAAAAATAGTAATTCAGCATTTTTTCGGAAGGTTGATAGTCAAATTTAATTTTTTTCTTTTAAGGTTTTAAAAGATTGGGAGTCAAATTTAACTAAAAAAACAATAAAGGTCAAATTAATAAAATAGCATTATGCCTTTAATTTATTATAATTTAATTCCATACTTTATAAAAAGGGTAAACTAAATCATTAGTCACTAAATTATGGGTAAATTTTCATTTTGGTCACTTAACTAAAAAAGTTACAATTTGGTCACTGAACTATTCAAAAGTTTTTATTTAATTCTTAGGTTGTTAAAATCAATGCTATATGGCTTTCTCTATTCACATTGCTTATACAAATCAAAAACTCTCTTTCTCCTTCTCCTTCTTTTTTACAGTTCAATTTTTTTTATGAAATAACTTTGAATATCATGAATTTGTGAATCAAAATTCGAATAATTTTTTCTCTAATATTTGACATTAACCGTCAGATCGACTTAGATCTAAGGTATGTTCTTCTACTCGTTGATGGGTATTGATTCACCGTATCGATCGTCGAATTGTCGCTTGGAGCTCATTGATAGAATTAAAAAAAAAACTTAACAATCCAGTGACTTAAATAATTTTTTTTTGAATAGTTCAGTGATTTAAATGAAAACTTTCGAATAGTAGTGATTAAATTGTAATTTTTTTAGTTAAGTGATCAAAACGAAAATTTACTCATGATTTAATGACTAATGGTATAGTTAACCCTTATAAAAAAAATATAAAGTTAATTTAGTTGTTGATAAAGGGATAAATCCCAAAACCATACATGAATTATATTGTAATGTGCAATTTTATAAATGAAATTTTATTTGATCCAATTCTAGTAAATTATTAACACAATTATTGTTATAACATCATTTTATATTTATATATTGCATAGATAAATAATTATATTTATCCAATATAAAAATAAATTAATATATTTATTTCTTTAAATGTATATGATGAAATCAAAATTAAAATTTTAAGTATACATTTGAACTACAATTAGAGTTTCACGTATATAATTGCACCAAATTAAAGTCTTTATATATAATTGCACATTAAATTAAAGTTCATATATAATTTTAAAATTTATCCCTATCGATTAACACTTAAACTTGTTGAATCGCTAATTTCTTAGATTTAAATTACTAAATTATTATTATTTTAGGTTAATGATTAGGAAGACTTAATAATATTATCTAATTAATTAACTTCTTCATTTTTACAAAATATAAAGGTTAAATTTTAATAAATTAAAGTAAAAAAATTAACTTCTCGAGTGGAGAAGTTTTTCAAAAAACAAATATGATTTTTTTTATTAATTAAAAGTAAGAAATTTGAGACGGAAGTTTTTATCTCAAGACACCCAATGATTGGACACATTTTGTTTAAGCTGGGACTGGAAGCTTCTCAATACAACTTTTTTAAAAGAAAATTATGTCCTATTATTGAGTTTTTTATTTAATATATACAAAAATTACTTATTTGCTCCATTATATAAACATACAACACTTAATGATTAAAATGCATGAATTTTTTTTTGAATAAATATAATAAGATAAAGCCCGAACAACAAATGTAATTAACGCAATTCGAATTTAAATCATACTTGAAACAATAAACACCTTTAACCATTAAATCACAACATGGAATTGAAATGCAAAAACTTTTAGTACACATCAACTGGTTCATATTATATATAATGATGGCTACTTAATTTAATGTAATTCTTTCATCTCAATTTTTTTACATTGAATTAATTACACATAATTATATATCGGTTGGTATTAACTAAATGTTTATTGAGAATAGTGAGAAATGCATTTTAGGGTGAATTTAGATGAGTGGTACATTTGAACCTAATAAGTGGTTCCAATTGTAAAGAGGATGTTGTTCATTTTAGAAGACCTGAGTTTGAGCACCATTGTGTGCAAGGTGTGTGTGCGTTGCCAAAGGGTTAAGAAAGTATGAACAGATACTATTATGTAATCACATTAAAAAAAAAAGATGAGTGGTACATTTACTTGTTATTAGTGTAAAAATAACGGTAACGGTGAGATTAGATACTATAGCGCGACAAAAAAATTAAATGCATTGCACCGCATCCCACCGTCCATTCAAACCCACCCTTAATAATGTATTATGAGGTGGAGTAAAATAAGTCAAATGGAGCAAATAAGTAAATTTTGTAATTCTTACGGGACGTTTGGTTCACTAGAATTGAATAAGGCTGTAATGGAATAGGGCTATAATGGAATAGGACTGTAGTGAAATAAAGTTGTAATCAGTAATTCAATTGTTTGGTTGAATGTAATGGAATAGAACTATAATAGTATATTTATGTTTGGTAGAATGTAATGGAATAGAACTATAATAGTATATTTATGTTTGGTTGAATGTGATAAATATTGTAATAGTATAAGAAAAAAACTAAAATGATTAGAATACCCTTAGTAGAATTTTTGTAGGTAGATGATTATTGTTATTGTTATTGTTATTGTTAATAAATATAACAGGATTATTGTTAAATATAATTTAATAAAAATTATAATAAATAATTTAGTCCTATTTTAATATAATTATTATTAAATATAATTTAATAAAATAAAAATATATAATTTAATAACATTCTTAATATAATTATTTTTAGGGTTAAATATAAAATTAGTTGTTGGAGCCCAATTTTAACCGGCCCAAACTTTGGATCAAACTTTTGATTTTAAATTTATATTAAGTTTAAATTAGTTTTAAATTTATTTTTTAAATTTAAATTTATTTTAAATTTGAAATGGTTTTAAATTTAATTTAAAAGTCCAAAAATACAAATTCAAAATAGAATGCCCATTGTTACAAAACCCAATTGGGCCTAATTTCAAAAGACCCAATTCCAATTAACCCATTACACCCAAAATAGCCCAAATCTTGAACCACCCTAGGTCAAATCCTAAAATTTATTGCCGCCCCAACTTGAGCTGCCATCACCTCTTCCATGTCCAACCAGAAGCTGTCACGTCAGCACCGACCACCAGCAACTTGCTTCTGCACCAGCACCACTGCAAGCCGACCCTACACTGCAAAAGAAAGAAAAGACAAGTTTTAAATTGCAAAGAACAAAATGTAATCATTGTAAACATGGCTATAAAGCCAGAATTGAAATCAGTTGTAAGAGGTTACTGACTTTCTGTTGAACACAAAAGAAATCAATACAAACAAGAAGTATTCAATATCAGACAGTGAAACAAGAATATCAAGCAATCTCAAATTCGGTGTTAACAAGGTACACCATTCGAATACATACATATTTGTTATTATTTATTGTTTTAAATATTAAAACCATACATATTCTGAGTATATTAATATACGTATTTATTATATCGTTATTAGCCTTTATGCCTAAACATGCATTTAGTAAATATAGTAATAAATATATAATAATAATAATAAATAATAAATAAAAAGGGAAGATCAAAAGGGCATATATTCCGCCCGAAGCACCACCGTCGTCACCGATCCGATCGCTGCTCCTCCGACCACCTCTACTATTGCGAAGAACGATTCAAAGGTGCTTTTAATCTACAAAGCAAAAATACAGTATTAAACAGATTTAAAAGGGGAAAATTTCAGGATTGAAATCGTGAAAAAATCGAACCCAGATTTAGGGTTTTCCAAATAGATCTGAGGATTCTTCCAAGCAATAAGATGAAAAATAGATTTTAAATATAAAAGAATCAAAACAATTTTCCTTTTTTTAAAAAAGAAAAAAACAACAAAAAGAGAAAAAGGATCGAAAGATCTGATCTATTTTCAAAGTTTTTTTTTAGATCTTGGCTTGATCTAATGATTGTGAGCCCATATCTGTTCGAAGACGGAAAAAAGAAAACGAATTTTTTACCTCGGCAACACCATAGACGGTGACGATCGACGACGATTGACGGTGGCCCGTGGCGTGCGTGGTGATCGACGACTGGCGGACGATCGGAGGAATGGTCGGAGTAGTGACCGGCCATGGAGAGGCTTAGAGAGAAACCAAAAGTTTTTTTTAAAACAAACAAACAAAATGAGTTTTTTTGTTAAGAACTTGCTTTTATAAACAATGGAAGCGACGCCGTTTAGGGGAGGGGCTCTAAGTGCCAAAACGGCACCGTTTGGGCCTCTAACCCGATCCGACCCGACCCGCTTTGAAGGATCCGCGTGTTTTCAATAAGTGGGTTATTTATTTGTGCAGTCCTTCACATTTTTCAGATGTTACAATTTGGTCCTTCTTTTGTTTTTAATTAATTTTAAATTTGTCCACTAATTCCATTTGAGTTTCAATTTAGTCCTTTAACCCTTTTGAAGCCCAGGAGGTTACCACGTGTCAATCTTTTGGTTTATTTATACAAATGGTCCATTTTATTTTTGATTTGTTTTAATTTCATCCTTAAATCAAGTTTGTTTTAATTATAAAATTTGCCTAGAAATTTTAAATTATTTTCAAATTAGTCCTTTGACTTCAAAAGGCATGAGAAGCTACCACGTGTTACCTCTTTCTGGTTTTATTGCCCAAAAGGTCCTTGAACTGTCTAGAAATCATATTTTTACCCTCAAACTTCACAAAAATTACATTTTGCCCTCGAATTTCCAAAAATTCCATTTTAACCCTAAACTTTCCAAAATTACCATTTTACCTCTAAATTTCCAAAAATTCTATTTTTAAACCCCAAACTTTCCAAAACTTACCATTTTACCCCTAAATTTCTAAAAATTCCATTTTAACCTGAACCTCTAAAAATTACTATTTTACCCCCGAAAAGTCCAAAATTATCATTTTGTCCCTGGGTATTCAAAAATTGCATTTTATCCCGTCTGCTTTGTTTTTCCATTCTCTTCAGCATCCATACTTAAATTTTAATTATCATTCTTTCGTATTTTATATTCTATTAATTTTTTATTTTTGTGCATTATTTATCTGCTTAATTATTTTGTTTCGTTTTATTTAATCTTTGTTATTAACTGCTCATTCATATTTAAAAATATATATTTGTTTTCAAAATTATTTTCATAAACCTTTAAAACTGAGGCAATGTCCTTTTCGTGTGGAAACTTCAGGAAATCATGCCCTACCGTGTCAAGTGTGATTTTTTCGTATAACTCACACGAATAGAACATCCTTTTCCAAGTTTTTAAATGCCTTTTAATTCGAGATTTCGAGAATGTCGTGCCCTAACGTGTTGGTCATGACTTCAATTCTTCGCGAAAATTGAAACAAACGAGCATTCGTTCTTCAAATCTTTTTAAGTAGTGTGTCCGAGGATTGTATTTTAAACACAATACGAAATTTCAAGTTCTCAAAAAATATATATATATACAAATAATTTTAAAATAAAATGAGGCAATATCCTTTCGTGTGAAACCCTCGAAACACCATGCCCTAATGTGCTGGGTGTGATTTTCGCATAATTCACACGATCGAATATTCTTCTTTAAAGTCTTTTAAAATGTACTTAAATTTCGAAAGCCCGAGAACGTAGTGCCCTAACGTGTTGGACGCGACTTCTAGTTCTCTTAGAAATTCGAAACACACGGGCGATTTTCCTCAAATAGGATTTTCTTTGAAATCATGCAAAGTTTTCTAAAAACAAAGATCATATTTTAAATTTTACTCGAGTTTTCAAACTTTTAACAAACCAAGACCCGAAAATAATCAATGTGGTACCAATTTTGAGCGTATGAGGGTGCTAATCCTTCCTCATGCGTAACTTACTCCCAAACCTGTTTTCTGGATTTCGAAGACCAAAATATTTTTCAAAACGGATTTTAAACGTTTTGTGGTGATCCAATCACACCATATAAAAAGATTGGTGCGACTCCCATTTTTTTTATCATACCCATTTTTGGTTTTTAAATTTTGTTCGAGACTTGTTTGGTTTTCCCGAAAAATAAACGTTTCGACAGCTTGGCGACTCCACTGGGGACATTTTTTAAATAAACAAGAGTCAAGCCAAAGTTGATTATTTCTGGGTCTTTTTTGAAAAATTTTAAAGCTTCGGTTTTGTTTAATATACGATCCTCGGCATCTTTGTGTGATATTATATTATGTTGATAATGCTAGTATAAATTGGCATCCATATGCATCTTGTTACTACCCTTTTAAATGGAAGCGGGAAACTACTTCTTCGTGAGGTCTTCACCTCCGTACAGGATAGTGAATCGCTTTCGGGATTACATCCGTAGTCATGTTTTCGTGAAGTTTTCACTTCTGTGCAAACATGTGGGAAATGTGTCCCCTTGAACCGAACTCATCCGTATGAGCCTGCAATGGGTGAGGATCGAGGAATCTGCTGGTTTGGGTACCCTTTTACTCTAGAGCCTAAAACCACATATAGTGAGCGATAAGTACTTACCTTAGAAGGAGTTATGCCGAACCTTTTAGCATTTATCCAAGACAATTTCTTAGGTTCTTTGTTGTATACTTATATGTTGATATTATTATGTTTGCTAACGTGTTCTGTTTTACCTCTTTTGCTTGCATTGCATCATCATAAAAGAAAAGGTGTTGATTTAAGTTTGATTACCAAATAGGCAGTTTCATCATGAAAGGTGAATTTCTTGATAAAGTAGAAGATAACATGGTTGCGCGCTTATGGTCAGAGGAACAATAGCGTGAAAAAGGAGATAGTTTGAAAGAAGGACATTTATTAGAGTTTTGTGATTATACTCGAATTAAGGTGACTCAAAACAACTTGCAAGAATTAAGAGATATCTGGGGTCAATGGGATAGCGAGATTAAACAGATGTTCTATCGGGAATATGGAGATTTACCTTGCCTGCTTGAAGTAAAAATTGACAAACATCTCTTTCGAGCCCTCGCCCAGTATTGGAACCCCGCATATAGTTGTTTCACCTTCGAGAACCTAGACATGACACCCACGATGGAGGAGTATACTACTTTGATCCGTTACCCCAGGATTCAAGTCGATAAAGCGCACTCAAAGGATGCATTTGTCCCGACATTTCTGAAAAGGTTGATGAATGTAACCGGGATGAGTGAATAGTGGGTCGCGTCTCAAATTAAAGTAAAGGGAGACAATAAGTGCATCAACTAGAAGAGTTTGCGAGATCTAATTTCGACACACTTAGATATGAAGAAACACGCTGACATCTTTGCTCTTGGCATCTACGGGTTAGTCCTTTTCCCAAAAGCATTAGGGCATATGGAGGACGCGGTAGCAGTGTTATTTGATCGACTTAGTAAAAGAGTCACGCTCGTCCCTGCAATCCTTGTCGGAACATTCAGATCATTAAGCGCTTGTCGAAGAGAAGGGGAAGGAAGGTTCATTGGTTGTTCACAGCTTTTGATGATTTGGTTTCAAAGTCATTTCTGGAAGTAGAAAAATTTTCGTGCAAATATTCTCAATCAACTTCTCACCTTTGAAGGAATTTATCCCTGCGACACATGGCCTAGCTCAGTGCGAGTTCTCCTACAAAGGGTATGATTACAAGAAGAGAGTCCGAGAGGTAGAAAATGCGTGGAAGAAAGTGAAGAAGTTTAGTACAAATCCGTTGACAACACCAAATTATGATTGGTGGAAAAGTAAAAGAGTTAACGATAACATTCCAGCGTCAAATCCTGAAAATGTTCGGCCGATAGAGGAGTATTTGCAAGAGGTCCTATCAGAAATAGACATCATGAAACAGGACTTTGAGAAGAAGAGCGCAGAGTTCGGAAAGAAAATAGAGGTCCTGGAAGAGGAAAAGATGAAGTTGGGACTGGATATGGATATACATAGGTTAGAAGTTGAAAAATTGAGAAAAGGCAAACATAAAGTCGAAGAAGACCTAGTAGACTTGAAGAAGGTTTACAAGAAGCTCCATTTGTCTATGAGAATAGCGAGATTGGGCAAGACATCAGAATAATGGCGACAGGAAATTCAGATGCAGAAAGACCAAACAAAGTAGTGGCAAAGGAAATTTCAAGATGGTCAGGCTCAAGAGAATACCTTGAAAGGAGAGCTGTTAAAGAAACAAGTCGAGAAGGCTGAGATGAAAGCCCAAATAGCTGGATTAGAAGCGAGAATAAAGGAGTTAGAAGAATCACTAAGAAGACACCGCAATCGGAACTCTGTCCTGGAACTCAAAGCAAGTATGGTCGAAAGTCAAGAATTAAGGGAAATGGTATAGGAATTAGAGGCTGCACTCTACAACAATGAGATTCGATTTGAGATCATAGAGAGGAATCTAGAAACCAGCAAATGGTACTCTCGACAAGCTCAGAGACAAGTCGAAGAAAGAGGTTATGTAATGGGAAGAGCACTGACCCAAATGAGGGAAGCCGCTGATCACATGCAAGAGCTAGCTGCCGAAGCTGATATTTTGAGCCTCCAATATGAATCGAAATCAGAACGAGGACAAAAATTAACTGGGCTTCTTGGAAAGATCAAAGCTCTAGGCAAGAAGGCAAAGCCATTTGTGTAATTTCGTTTTATGTAAAGAAGTTTTTCTTCTAAAGAAGTTGCTCTAATGGAAAATGGACTTCAAAAATCAATGCCTTTTTTTGCATTACATGCATGCATTTTATTCGCATTGCATATTTGCATATTTTAGCATAATAATAATTCTAATTGATTAAAACTTTAACAGTTACATCGGTAATCATTGAAAACTTACATCGCTATAATACTCGTAAAAACACTAAGGCCATGGAGCAAAGGCTCGAGCAAATCCAGAAAGAATTACAAGATCAGATGCAAGGGCACATTCAGGAACAAATGACGATGATGTGTAGGGAAATGAAAAATCAATTTATGGAAGTGCAAAAGAATTTGATGAATGAACTAGCACAAGTGAAGCAAAGCATGACCGACAAAGGAAAAGGCCCTACAATTGAGAAAGATGAGGACCCAATTATTCCCCCAGGTTTTACACCCCTCCATAACCCAGCTACGTATGAGGTGCCAACACGGGAGGCAACCGTTACTATAAGAGCGCAACAGTAGGCCACTGGCACATCAAGGCCGACCAATTATCCAGTAGGATTTGGATCAAACCCAGAAGATAATACTGCAAATCTGGATGTCCCAGATTTCGATAAAATGATGAGGACAGATCTTCCCCGACAAATACAAGAAAAATACAAGCGATTAGAGGAGAGTATTGAAGTAATGCAAGGAATTGAAAACTCTTATGGGATAGACGCTAAAGAATCAAGTCTAGTCCTCGATCTAGTTCTCCCTCCTAAATTCAAGGCCCAAGAGTTTGAGAAATATAACGGAACAAGCTGCCCTGAACCCACCTCACCATGTTTTATAAAAAAATGACAGGGCATGTTCATAATGACCAACTACTCATTCATTGTTTTTAAGACAGCCTGGTAGGATCGACAGTTAGATGGTATAATTAATTGAGCCGAGCAAAAATTCATTCATGGAGAGATTTAGTACGAGCCTTCTTAAAAAATACAACCACGTAACAGAAATAGCTCCTGATCGACTCACATTACAAAACATGGAAAAAAGATTAAACGAAAGTTTCAGACAGTATGCACAGAGGTGACGAGATATGACAACTCAGGTGCAACCATCGCTAACAGAAAAAGAAACAACGATGTTATTTTTTAGCACCCTCAAGGCGCCTTATCTCAATCATCTGTTAGGGAACACCACTAAGAGTTTTTCTGATATGGTTATATCGGGGGAGATGATCGAGAATGCAATCAAAACTGGTAAGATTGAGGTTGGAGAAAACACTAAAAGGCCTGCTCCCTGAAGGAGGGATAATAAAGTTAATAACACAAGTGTTACAGTCCAAGTTACGCCAAACCATTCGTAACAGGACAACCCAAAGCCCCGACAAGCAATTATCAAAGTGCCCCAAGGTAAGAACCGGGCTTAAGGCTGAATAGAGAAATAATTCAATACACTCCCCTTCCTATATCATATGGAGAACTTTACAAAATACTGTATGACGTGCATGAAGTATCTCCACAGCGCGTGAAGCCATATAAATCCTCGTTCTCGGCTTGGTATGATGTGAATGCCCATTGTAAATACTACGTAGGGGTAGAAGGTCATTCGATCGAGAATTGCCTCGCCTTCAAGAGGCGAGTGGAAAGACTCATCAAGCATGAAATCGTGAGATTAGAAGAACTAACAAAACCCAACATAGTTGGAAATCTCTTACCCAATCACCCAGAGCAGGGAGTGAATGCTTTGATGGAAGGAAGAGGCTGGAAAATCAAAAGAAATGTTGAAGAAGTTAGGTCCCCACTCCAATGGGTATGGCAATTGCGGAGGACAAGGAGAGCACAACAGCAAGGACTGACAGCTACTGTGAGTTTTATGCCATTGAGGGGCATGAGATTCAAGACTGCGTCGAGTTCAAAGCTATAGTGCAGACGCTAATAGACAACAAAGAGTTGGAATTCTTTGAAGAAGAAGAGGAGGTTGATGATGTTTACGCCTCCGAGGATGGAGCAGCAAAGGCTTATGGGATTAGTCACCCAAAAGTGATTATTTCTAAACCCACGAACAACATGATAAGAGAGCAGGTAGTCCCAAGCATCAACATACAAAAGCCAGCAACGTCTCCTTACAAAGATAGAAAGAAGGTCCCATGGAATTACAATTGCAACGTAACCATACCAAGAGAGGAGGAACTTAAGAAGAATGTGAATGTTGTTACCCGCAGTGGTAAGAATTATGACCCAGTGAATAAGGAGAAAGAAATTAACAAAGGGAAGGCAGTAATGTGTGAGCCCGAGGAAGAAATAATTAGCAAGCTCGAAGCACCTACGAACGAGCCCGTATCTGAGAAAGAGGCAAAAGAGTTTTTGAATTTTCTATAACATAGCGAATATAGTGTAGAGGAACAATTACACAAACAGCCTGCTCGGATATCAATTTTGACCTTGCTCTTAAGCTTAGAAGCCCATCAAAGCGCACTAATGAAGGTGCTGAACGAAACATATGTGGAAAATGACATCTCTGTTAGTAAGCTGGATCGATTGGTTAATAACGTGAGTGCCGATAATTTCATTTTCTTTAGCGATGATGAAATACCAACGGGAGGCATGGGATCTACCAAAGCCTTA
The DNA here is from genome assembly GCA_005610355.1 of Gossypioides kirkii. Lineage (NCBI taxonomy): Eukaryota > Viridiplantae > Streptophyta > Magnoliopsida > Malvales > Malvaceae > Gossypioides > Gossypioides kirkii. The sequence goes on along the minus strand of CP032249.1, from coordinate 9,840,350 downwards.
TACATCACTACCCGTTGTAAGGGGTAAACGCTACCTGGGGTACTCATAGACAACGGCTTAGCTTTGAATGTGCTACCATTAGCCAGCCTGCAGAGATTACCAATTGATAGCTCTCACATGAAAGGATGTAATAATATAGTGAGAGCATTTGACGGGACTGAGAGGAAGGTAATGGGCAAAATCGAAGTACCTCTTTAAATTGGGCCAAATACATACGAGGTGGATTTTCTAGTGATGGATATCAGAACCACTTATAACTGTCTGTTGGGAAGACCTTGGATTCACTCAGCTGGAGCAATACCATCTTTGTTGCACCAGAAAGTGGAATTAAAAAATAAAGGACGATTAATCATGATCAACGCTGAGGAGGAAATTATTGCATCTATAAACAAGCGATTCACCTTACGTTGGTATAGATGAGGAGGCTATTGAATGTTCCTTCCGCTCACTAGAATTTGCCAATGCAACCTTCATTGCTGAGGGGAGCAAGATCCCGGTGCCCATGATATCATCAACCACCAGGATGGGCCTGCGTTTAACAGTTGGAAAAGGGGAATTACCTGGAAGGGGGTTAGGAAAATTCCTCCAGGGAAGAGTTAATGTGCCGATGCTGATAGAAAAGAGGGATCATTATGGCCTGGGGTACAAACCGGATGAGAAACAAAGGAAGAAGGAGCTAGAAAGAAAGCAAGAAAGAAGGAGGGCGAGATTGTCCGAAAAATAAATCTCGTGGGAACCGATGGCCTTCCCGCACATATATGAAACTTTCGTCTCAGGAGGGATGATCAACCAAGAGACAGGGCCGAAAAAAGAGCAAGTAACGAGCAAGACTGGAGGAATCATGAAAGATCTAGGCATCAATGCTACATCTGATGAAAGAGAAGAAGGGAACTTGTCAGGAATCGATCCATGTGCACTTGGAAGCACTCTGAATAATTGGACTATGGAGGAACTCCCTGTAATTTTTAAGGTTTCTTCAGAGTAATACTTAGAACACCTATTGCTTTAGGCTCGAAAGCAATATGGATCTTTTTGTAAAAGGCCTATGATCATTATCCAGTTATTTTGAATGAAAATGCATCTTATATGACAATTTTTCTTGTTCCTAATTATTTTTTCATTCTTAATCCAACTTAATAAACTATTCGTACATAACCAATAAACAAGATTAATCATTCTTTAATACATACATTCTTGACCAATTTAATAAACATACTCATACACATACCATATAATCATTCTTTTGTAAATTTATTTTGTTCTTTGGGCTCCCCTTTCATCCCTTGATAGGTCCTCGGATATCAATAAAATGAGTAACCCTGATGCTAACTTAGAGCCTCACTTCAAGAAATATATGTGTTTAGAAGAGCTTTAGGACCTCGAAGATGATCAAGATTGTAATTTACCTTCGGATCTGTTAAGAATGATGGAACAAGAAGAAAAGCAAATCCTGCCTTATTCAAACCTAGTGGAAGTTATTAATCTGGGAAACGAAGATGAAAAGAAAGAGGAGAAAATTGGGACAGGCATCTCTTTAGAAACTAGAAAGGACCTTATTGAGTTACTTCAAGAGTTCCAAGACATCTTCGCATGGTCTTTCCAAGATATGCCTGGCTTGAGCACTGACATTGTGGTACACAAACTCCCTATAAAGGAAGAATGTAAGCCTGTGTAGCAAAAGCTCCGAAGGATGAGACCAAATGTATTATTGAAAATAAAAGAAGAGGTCAAGAAGCAGTTTGACGCTGGGTTTCTCCAAGTAGTTAAATACTCTGAATGGGTAGCTAACATAGTCCATGTTCCTAAAAAAGATGGAAAAGTGTGCATGTGTGTGGACTATCGAGATTTAAATAAAGCTAGCCCAAAGGATAACTTCCTATTACCTCACATCGACACATTAGTCGACAACACGGCAGGTCATTTCTTGTTTTCATTAATGGATGGTTTCTCGGGGTATAATCAGATAAGGATAGACCCGAAAGATATGATCAAAACCACATTTGTTACATTATGGGGAACGTTTTGCTATAAGATGATGCCTTTCAGACTCAAAAACGTAAGGGCAACTTATCAAAGGGCCATGGTAACCTTGTTTCATGACATGATGCATAAGGTGATTGAAGTTTATATCGACGACATGATTGCGAAATCCCAAACGGAGGAAGAGCATGTAAGAATCCTGAGAAAGTTGTTTGGGAGGCTAAGAAAGTATCAATTAAAGCTAAACCTATTAAAATGCACTTTCGGAGCCACGTCGAGAAAACTGTTAGCTTTGTAGTCAGTAAAAGAGGAATTGAAATAGATCCAGATAAAGTCAAAGCCATACAGGAGCTACCGCCACCCAGCATACAAAAAGAAGTTCGATGCTTTTTAGGAAGACTAAATTACATTGCTCGGTTCATTTCGCAGTTGACTGAGAAATGTGATCCTATTTTTCACCTGCTTAGAAAGCGCAATCCCGATGTATGGAACGATGAATGTCAGGAAACTTTTAACAAGGTCAAAGATTATTTATCCAAAGCTCCCATCTTAATACCCCAATTCCTAATAAACCATTGATCCTGTACTTGGCGGTATTTGAACATTCTATGAGATGCGTACTAGGCCAACACGATGAATCTGGAAAGAAGGAAAGGGCGATATATTATCTCAGCAACATGATGGAGTCGGCTGCATTAAATGAGAGATTGGCTAGATGACATATCTTACTTTCGGAATTCGACATAGTGTACGTCAACCAGAAGGCAGTAAAAGGGAGTGCGATAGCAGATTTCCTAGCCAATAGGGCTTTAGAGGACTATGAGCCGATAAACTTCGACTTCTCGAATGAGGATTTAATGTGTGTTGCGACCGCTGAAGAGGTAACCACAGTAGAACATCCTTGGAGATTAAATTTTGGTAGAGCTTCAAATGCCACGGGTAATGGAGTCGGGCAGTCTTGGTATCACCAAAAGGAGATCACTACCCTTTCACCAGCAAACTCAATTTTGATTGCATAAATAACATGGCAGAATACGAGGCATGTATCATGGGAATCCGTGCAGCCATAGAGCGAGGAATCAAAGTTTTAGAGATATATGGAGACTCCGCGCTAGTAATCTATCAACTCAAAGGAGAATGGGAAACAAGAGATTCTAAGCCAGTGGATTACCGTAAATTAGTTGTCGAGTTAATCAAGGAGTTTGATAACGCCACTTTCCATTATCTCCCTCGGGAAAAAAACCAGATGGCTGATGCTCTTGCCACGTTGGCCTCGATGATTAAAGTCAATAGACCAGAAGATGTAAAGACCATTAAATGAGCATCTATAAGGCTCCAACTCATTGTTATGATATCGAGATAGAAGAAGAAGAAGAAAAGGATGACCGCCCATGGTACCAAGATATTCTTCAGTTTGTAAGAGATCGCAAGTACCTCGAGCAAGCTTCAGAAAATGAAAAAAGGACATTGAGAAGACTTGCCAGTGAATATGTCCTAGACGGGGAAATCTTGTACAAAAGGAGAAAAGATCAAGTGTTACTAAGATGTGTTGACGCAGTTGAAGCTAAGAAGATTTTAGAAGAAGTTCATAAAGGTATTTGTGGGAAACACGCCAATGGTTTCACAATGGCCCTGCAGATAATGAGATTTGGGTATTACTTGTTTACTATAGAAGGCGATTGCATCAATTATGCTAAGAGGTGCCATAAGTGCCAGATCTATGGAGACAAGATTCATGTACCTCCATCGCACCTTCATGTCATGACTTCTCCTTGGCCATTTTTTATGTGGGGCATGGATGTAATTGGGCCAATTTCTCCAAAGACTTCCAATGGTCATAGATTTATCTTTATGGTTATCGATTACTTCACCAAGTGGGTAGAAGCAGCTTTTTACGCCAACGTCACGAAGTCTGCGGTTAGTAAGTTCTTGAAAAAGGAGATCATCTACCGATATGGGATATCAGAAAGGATCATATCTGACAATGCCTTGAATTTGAACAATAGCACGATAGCGAAAGTGTGTGAGCAATTTAAAATCAAGCATCACAACTCATCTCCCTATCGCCCAAAAATGAATAGAGCTGTAGAGGCAGCTAATAAGAACATCAAGAAAATCGTGGTGAAAATTACTGAGACTTACAAAGACTGGCACGAAAAACTACCATTCGCCCTCTTTGCCTACAGAACTTCAGTTAGAACTTCTATAGGGGCAACACCGTTCTTGTTAGCATATGGTATGGAAGCAGTCTTTCCTATTGAGGTTGAAATACCTTCTCTCTAAGTCTTGACTGAGCTTTAACTAGATGAGGCATAATGGATCTAAGCTCGATATGATCAATTGAATTTAATCGAGGAAAAGAGATTAAGAGCTATCCGCCATGGTCAGATGTACCAGAAAAGAATGATGCGAGCTTACGACAAAAAGGTTCGCCCAAGAGAATTTCATGAGGGAGATCTAGTTTTGAAAAGATACTTCCCATACATAAAGACTTCAGGGGCAAATGGATGCCTAATTGGGAAGTGCCTTATGTGGTAAAGAAAGCTTTCTCAAGAGGAGCTCTCATTCTCACAGAAATGGACGGTAAGGATCTGCACAACCTCGTTAACTCGGACTCGGTAAAAAAATACTTCGCCTAAAAAATAGGATTGAGATGAAAACCCACAAAAGGGAGTCTTGATGGTAAAAAAAAGGATGAAAACCCGCAAAGGGCGTCTTGAAACCAAAGATTTTGAGCTGAAAACCCACAAAGGATGACTCAAAATTCAAAAATGAAGAGGTGGGTACGAAGAAACTATCTAGCAGGATAGAGAAATTTCGCAGCTTGAAGCATTAACAAGGCACTCTAGATCTTCTAGACACATATCCAAGCTCAAAAGTTATTCTCAGCAAAGCGGCGCAGGGAAGCTCATTTTGCAATATTCGGGACAACTAATTGTCTTTTATTGTTATACTTAGGCAGTTTTTGACTAATATTGCCTTTTTTCGATCCTCTCTATTGAATAGAATTTTCAATAAATCACGACTTTATTTCTTCACAATTTTGTTTGAGCATTTTGCATTTAAAATAACGGATAATGAACTAATAAATCATATAAAGATCCGTGAGCATTATTCTGGAATTTCCTAAAAAGTACAGGGGTCCAAAACAAGACTATCAATTAGGAAACAAACTTCAAAACAAGCAGTTCAAGATCAGCCTAGAAGAAGACGGGGCAACACATTAACGATAAAGTTTGGATAGGCGATAGACCATGCCAACCCTAATAATAATAAATGAATCTGACATTCATCATGTGCATTCATGTAGTTAGGAGCATTTGATTCATTCTAATCATGACTTTCTAATTTTGGCCTACATAGAGGTCCATAGAAGCATACTTTACAGGTCACATCCCCGCAAAATGACAAGGTGAATCAAGGAAGCTTCGAGCATTGAAGGAAGAGATTGAGACCACAAAGGTGAAGTTGAAAAGGAGCAGGACTCCAATACCTTACCCCGATCATGGGGTAGATTGCGATTATCTAAAACAACGAGGCGATTATCTTCCTGATGAGATACAAAGAAGTATACCAAATCAATGAAATAAGGCTCAAAAGTGAGCAAATCTTCGAACCCCAGCTTCCTGATGAGATACTGAGAAGCAGGTCGAAGTAATAAAATGGTTAGCTTTCTGATGAGATACTGAGAAGTGGACCAAATTCGTCTTCCTGATGAGATACAGAGAAGCAGATTGAAACAAGTGATGCGGTCATCTTCTTGATGAGGTATTGAGAAGTAGACCAAATCAATGAAACCAGACTCAAAGTGAGCAAATCTTCGAACCCCAACTTCCTAATGAGATACTAAGAAGCAGGTCGAAGCAATAAACCGGTTAACTTCTTAATGAGATACAGAGAAGTGAACCAGATCCGTCTTCCTGATGAGACACAGAGAAGTGGATCAAAACAAGTGATGCGGTCATCTTCCTGATGAGATACTGAGAAGTAGACCAAATCAACGAAACCAGGCTCAAAGTGAGCAAATTTTCGAACCCCAGCTTCCTAATTAGATACTAAGAAGCAGGTCGAAGCAATAAAGCGGTTACCTTCCTGATGAGATATAGATAAGTGAACCAGATCCATCTTCCTGATGAGACACAGAGAAGTGGATCAAAACAAGTGATGCGGTCGTCTTCCTAATGAGATACCGAGAAGTAGACCAAATCAACGAAACCAGGCTCAAAGTGAGCAAATCTTCGGACCCCAGCTTCCTGATGAGGTACGGAGAAGCAGGTTGAAATAATAAAATGGTCATCTTCCTGACGAGACACAGAGAAGTGAACCAAATTCGTCTTTCTAGTAAAGTACGGAGAAATAAATCAAGATACGAAGCTGCAGCACCAAATACTTGGAGTGTCAGAATATATCAAGGACTAGGACGACACCAAACCCTGAGGTTGCAAATAGGGTGAAGCTGTATTAGCAAATTTTGTCTTTTTTAAATTGCCTCAAGGCAACATAGAATCATAACGCCGAAGGTAGAGAAGCAGATGCAGTAAGGTTGAACGACCAATGAAGTGAAGGGTGGATCGGTGGAAGAAAGAGCGTTGAAGGAATGAAACTTGACAAAATTGGGCCCTCTTTTGGTTTTTGCTCCGTTCCTGTTACATAGCAATGAGCAAAGAGGAGCAGTTGTTGGAGCCCAATTTTAATCAGACTCAAACTTTGGATCAAACTTTTGATTTTAAATTTATATTAAGTTTAAATTAGTTTTAAATTTATTTTAAATTTAAATTTAAATTTATTTTTAAATTTAAATTTGTTTTAAATTTAAATTTAGTTTAAATTTGAAATGGTTTTAAATTTAATTTTAAATTTAATTTAAAAGTCTAAAAATACAAACTCAAAATAGGATGTCCATTGTTACAAAACCTAATTGGGCCCAATTTCAAAAGACCCAATTCCAATTAACCCTTTACACCTAAAATAGCCTAAACCCTAAACCACCCTAAGTTAAACCCTAAAATCTATTACCGCCCTAACTTGAGCTACCATCACCTCTTCCATGTCCAACCAGAAGCTGTCACGTCAGCACCGACCATCAGCAACTTGCTTCTGCACCAGCACTACTGCAAGTCGACCATGCATTGCAAAAGAAAGAAAAGACAAGTTGTAAATTGCAAAGAACAAAATGTAATCATTGTAAACATGGCTATAAAGCCAAAATTGAAATCAGTTGTAAGAGGTTACTGACTTTCTGTTGAACACAAAAGAAATCAATACAAACAAGAAGTATTCAATACCAGACAGTGAAACAAGAATATTAAGCAATCTCAGATTCGGTGTTAACAAGGTACACCATTGGAATACATACATATTTATTATTATTTATTGTTTTAAATATTAAAACCATACATATTCTGAGTATATTAATATACGTATTTATTATATCGTTATTAGCCTTTATGCCTAAACATGCATTTAGTAAATATAGTAATAAATATATAATAATAATAATAAATATTAAATAATAAAGAAAAAGGGAAGATCAAAAGGGCATATCTTTCGCCCGAAGCACCACCGTCGTTACTGGTCCGATCGCTGCTCCTTCGGCCACCTTTACTATTGCGAAGAACGATTCAAAGGTGTTTTTAATCTGCAAAGAAAAAATACAGTATTAAATAGATTTAAAAGGGGTAAAATTTCAGGATTGAAATCGTGAAAAAATCGAACCCAGATCTAGGGTTTTCCAAATAGATCTGAGGATTCTTCCAAGCAATAAGATGAAAAACAGATTTTAAATATAAAAGAATCAAAATAGTTTTCCTTTTCTTAAAAAAGAAAAAAACAACAAAAAGAGAAAAGGATCGAAAGATCCGATCTGTTTTCAAAGTTTTTTTTAGAACTAGGCTCGACTTAATGATTGTCAGCCCAGATCTGTTCGAGGCCGAAAAAAGAAAATGAATTTTTTACCTCGACAACACCGTAGACGGTGACGATCGACGACGGCTGAAAGTGGCGCGTGGCGTGCGTGGTGATCGGCGACTGGCAGACGATCGGAGGAATGGCTGGAGTAGTGACCGGCCATGGAGAGGCTTAGAGAGAAAACAAAAGTTTTTTTTTAAAACAAACAAACAAAATGAATTTTTTTGTTAAGAACTTGCTTTTGTAAACAATGGAAACGACGCCATTTAGGGGAGGGGCTCTAAGTGCCAAAATGGCACCGTTTGGGCCTCTGACCCGATCGACTCGACCGACTCGACCCGCCTGGAAGGATCCGCGAGTTTTCAATAAGTGGGTTATTTATTTGTGCGGTCCTTTCGTATTTTTCAGATGTTACAATTTGGTCCTTCTTTTGTTTTTAATTAATTTTAAATTTGTCCACTAATTCCATTTGAGTTTTAATTTAGTCCCTTAACCCTTTTGAAGCCCAAGAGGTTACCACGTGTCAATCTTTTGGTTTATTTATGCAAATGGTCCCTTTTATTTTTGATTTATTTTAATTTCATCCCTAAATCAAGTTTGTTTTAATTATAAATTGGCCTAGAAATTTTAAATTATTTTCAAATTAGTCCTTTGACTTCAAAAGGCATGAGAAGCTGCCACATGTCACCTTTTTTTGGTTTTATTTCCCAGAAGGTCCCTAAACTATCCAAAAATCATATTTTTACCCTTAAACTTCACAAAATTACCATTTTACCCTCAAATTTCCAAAAATTCCATTTTTGACTCTTAACCTTTAAAATTACTATTTTACCCTCGAAGTGTCCAAAATTACCGTTTTGCCCCCGAGTATCCAAAAATTGCGTTTTATCCCTCTGTTTTGTTTTTCCTTTCACTTCAACATCCATACTTAGATTTTAATTATCATTCTTTCGTATTTTATATTCTATTAATTTTTTATTTTTGTGTATTATTTATCAGCTTAATTATTTTGTTTCGTGTTATTTAATCTTCGTTATTAACTGCTCATTCATATTTAAAATTACAAATTTGTTTTTAAAATTATTTTCATAAACCTTTAAAACTGACGCAATGTCCTTTTCGTGTGGAAACTTCGGGAAATCATGCCCTAACGTGTCGGGTGTGATTTTTTCGTATAACTCACACGAATCAAACATCCTTTTCCAAGTTTTTAAATGCCTTTTAGTTTCGAGATCCCGAGAACGTCGTGCCTTAACGTGTTGGTCACGACTTAAATTCTTCGCGAAAATCGAAACAAACGGGCATTCTTTCTTCAAATCTTTTTAAGTCGTGTGTCCGAGGATTGTATTTTAAACTTAATACGAAATTTCAAGTTCTCAAAATATATATATATACAAATAATTTTAAAATAAAACGAGGCAATATCCTTTCGTGTGAAAACCTCGAAAAACCATGCCCTAACGTGCTGGGTGTGATTTTCGTATAATTCACACGATCGAATATTCTTCTTTAAAGTCTTTTAAAACGTACTTAAATTTCGAAAGTCCGAGAACGTAGTGCCCTAACGTGTTGGACACGACTTCTAGTTCTCCTAGAAATTCGAAACACACGGGTGATTTTCCTTAAATAGGATTTTCTTTGAAATCATGCAAAGTTTTCTAAAAACAAAGATCATATTTTAAATTTTACTCGAGTTTTCAAACTTTTAACAAACCAATACCCGAAAATAATCAATGTGGTACCAATTTTGGGCGTATGAGGGTGCTAATCCTTCCTCATGCGTAACTGACTCCCGAACCTGTTTTTTGGATTTTGAAGACCAAAATATTTTTCAAAACGGATTTTAAACGTTTTGTGGTGATCCAATCATACTAAATAAAAAGATTGATGGCGATTTCCATTTTTTTAGCATACCCATTTTTGGTTTTTAAATTTTGTTCGAGACTTATTTGTTTTTTTCTGAAAAATAAATGTTTCGACATTAGTACCTGAACTTATCCACTTCTCCCATATTAGTATCTATAATTTTTTTATCCTAGATTAATACCTGAACTTTTTTCGTCTACTGATTTAGTACTTAAATCTAACTCCATTAAGTATGAGACACGTTCCAAAAGAGTTACTGCTTTGATTCTCTTTCTGAAAAATTTAAATCTGTTAGGAATTTCTAATTGATTGGTTTTATCTTATTCTTATCATTTTTTCCCTCATGGATTCCTTTTTTAAAAATTTGCATCACAAGATGTTAGTACTGTAGGAGTCATCACAATATTGTGGAAGCTTTCATGGTTTGGGGGTAGTGAGAGAATTTGAGGATTAAGAGCACGTAAAAGGGAACACTTTTCATATCTTTGTGTATCCTGTGATAAGCTTTACTTGAAGAGGATGATATTTTGTAGATTCTGCAGAATAAATGAAAAAGTTTGAATCTTTTAGTTGTTCAACAATTTGGGAATTAGACCATGGTTTTGAGGAGTAGCTGAATAGATCTGTAAACCCTGAAATAACCAATAAATCTAGGAATTGTCGAAGAAGGATTCAAGAGTAAATATGACAACAATTTTTTTCTAAAAAAAACTAACTTTTGCTGTGGTTAATTAAAGAACAAAGTCCACTAAGACTGAAGATCGATAAGCCCCGAAAAAAAATTTGTAGTAGTGGCTGAGGCGATGAAGAGAAGAGGCATTCCGAAATTCACAAAATCATGGGATGGGTATGTCAGATCTTCATGTATGTATGTATGTTGAATGGATGGATGCATGGACTTTGTGAGCTGCTTGTGAGAAACTGATCCACAAGTTTTAAAGAAATGAAAATCTAAACTGACATTTCAAGCTTTTAAGGTCAAAACTTTGACTTCAGTTGAAGAAAAACTCAAATGTAATAAAATTTTTCAATCAAATTCTACTTCAGTAAGGCAACATTTTATTCCAAGAGAATCAAATTGTTTTGCAAAATAACAAGTAATAGAAAACTTCACTATGCCACCACCAACATAAGAGTCATCTCCAAAAGAAACTGTTAAATGTGGAGACCTTTTTGTATCAATAAACATGGCACCAATGGATGATGATGCATCTTTAGACCCAAAACTTCCAAAACGTGTATAATCCATGTCAAGTGAACCAAATGATTGCGAAGGTGAAAAGCTGGAAGTTGCATAATCTTTAAAAATGGGTTGGTTTCCTGGGTTTTAAGGTTTTCTTTAACTGAGTTTTTTTTTCTCAAGAAATAAACAGAAAAAAAAATAAATGGAAGAGAAAAATTTTAAGATTGAAGAAGAAACCTGAGTTGAGGGAAGGAAAAAAAGAAAGAAGAAAGAAGAAACAAAACATAGAACATCATCAAAATTGGGATAGAAAAGTCAGAAGGGAAAATGTTTTTATTTTTTAATTTTTTTTAAATTATGACATCATTATGATATTATCATGACATCATTTATAGCACATGTTATAATATTATTCTGTTGTCACGTGTCTCAAACTTAATTGTGTTAAACTCAAGTTTTAAATTAGTGGACGAAAAAAAGTTTGAGTATCAAGTTGGGACAAAAAAACTATAGATACCAATTTAAAAGAAATGGACAAGTTCAAGTACTAATTTTATATTTAACTCTTATTTTTATATTAAATTATATTAAAATATTTTTTATTTTTATATTTTCAAAATTTAAATTTCAAAAGACTAATTTAAAAATTAATTTGATTTTTTATTCTTATTTTTTTAAGTCTATTTTAGGATGTGACTCGATATACCTTTCGTAGCAACCATCATATTTTTCTCTCTGTCTCATCCCTTATTGAAACTTATATCAAGGTTCATTATTTTTACATAATTTATGTTTAAAAAAAATTTCCCAAGAAGATCAAATATTATTGGAAAATATAAAATTTCTATGTTAGGATGATTTAATGGAAAGTTGTTACTTTGGAGAAAATATACTTTTTATCTTTTAAATCAAATTGCAATATGGTAAAAACTATTAAAATATTAAAAGTAAATATCTAAATACTAATATTATAATAAAATTTAATAATATTTCATACTATTAAAATATTAATATTTCATATTATGAAACTTTTATTATTAAATACTTTAAATTATAATCTATATATTTATCATCAAAATAGTAGCTAAAATATTTTTCAATAAATATTAACAATACTATTTATTGTTAAATAATAAAATGTAATAACGAATAATATTTTATTAACACAATACATACTATTAATTATAGAGATAGTTTATTATTTGTAACTAAAATAAGATTATTATATTATATATTATTAAAATAAATATCAATTTTTTATATTAAAAATTCTAGTTTTTTTAAAATTAATATTTATTATAATAATATTTTGCTCAATTTAATTCAAGCTTTAATAATTTTTTTATGTTAAATTATAAGTTTATAAGTTTGTCTTATGCTTTTGAAAAGGAAAAGATAATTTTTAGAATTGTATTTTTTTAGGAGATTTTTTTTTTCTATGTATTGCTAGATTATTTTTTTATTTTTATTTTGATACAAAGAGAGAGAAACTAAACCCAAACGAGTCTACATTATGCTAAGTTCGGTAAATCATCATGAAGTGCTTGTAAGATTTCATTCGGAGTTGCGTGAAATCAAATCTTCTCACAAGTTTTGAGAATGTCAATTTTATCAAATCATCCGTTACTTTATTACCTTCCCTTAAAATATGATTTAATTGCACAATCCAATTCCGTTTAAGAAACGATTTGATGGAACTTGTCACCGTTGATCCATAGTGTTTTGAGTCCCTTTTTTGAAGATCTTGAAGATCTTCCTTGTCATCCGTCTCTAGAACCACCTTCCTAAAACCAAAATTCCACGTAACTTGTAGGGCATTGAGCATGCTCCAAAGCTTTGCCATGAGAACTGCGCAACTGTCAATTTTCCTTAAGAAACCTGTTTGTCAAGTCCCATCCTTGTCACGTATTAGGCCTCCTGCCGTAGCTATGCCTGACACTTTGTAAACTGCGCCATCTGTGTTCACCTTCATACAGTCCTCATTCGACGGCAGCCATTTGATATTAGAACATGAAACAGCAAACCTGCAACCTTTGCTGGGTTTCAAACCAGTATTTAATTTTTTTGAGCAATTGCACATCCAGTAGCTCCTCGCCAGAATTCCTTGGATTTGTCCCACATCAGAATTAAAAATAAATTGATTTCGCCTATTCCAAAGCTGTCATCGAACGCATCCAAACAATGAAGACCAACCACTGGGATCACTATCATACCGGTTTGGAGGAATTAAGTTCTTCGCAATCCAATCCTTGAAACTTATGTTGAAAAATTCCTGCCTCATATTCTTTTTAATGATCAAACATCAAGTGGCAATTATATTTATTTATTATATAAACTAACAATTATATTTATCAAATATGAAAATAATTAATTAATATTTTTTAAATGGTACAATTAATTTAAAATTTTTATATTTAATTTTAAATTTTTTAAAATTTGATAGGAGAGACGATACATATATTAGTTATATTGTACTGAACAAAAAAAAACAATAAAACTAAAACTAAAGAGGAAAAGGTAAAAAAACAACAACACAAAGTAAATTTGACAAGTGTCCATATAAGAGAATGATAGATGTCAATATAACAGAATGATAAGTGTCAACCCTTAAGTTGAGTTGTAGTTAAACTGAGTATATTATTAACTTATAAATACACATTAACAATACAATTTTATCAAGAAAGTACACATTTAGGTTAAAATTAACATTTTCTTTCTAGTTTTTTTTTTTCATTTTCTTAACAAAATTTAAATTTCTCACAATATCAATCAGTTAATTTCTCTAGCTATTTACCAGTGAATAGATTATTTTCTAATTGTACAGGGATGCTGACTTTTTTATAAGTTCTAGTGATAGAATTGGACGGCTGTTGAAATATATTTCTCAGACAGAAGACGAATCTGTTTTGTACGACAATTTAGCTTTTCCTAATGGGTTGCTTTGAGTGCAATCAATTCGTTTATTCTAGTAAATGAACCAAACACAAGAATATTGTTGCAGTTCTATTACATTCCATTCAACCAAACAATTAAGTTACTGATTTCAGCTCTATTCCATTACAACTCTATTACATTACCGACACGTTTGGTTCATTGGAATTGAATAGGGTTGTAATGGAATAAAGTTGTAATCAGTAATTCAATTGTTTGGTTGAATGTAATGGAATAGAATTGTAATAATATTCTTGTGTTTGGTTGATATAATAGATGTAGTAATTGTATAAGAAAAAGCTAAAATGACAAGAACACCCTTAGTAGAATTATTTTAGGTAAAGAATTATTTTTGTTGTTATTAAATATAACAAAATTATTATTAAGTATAATTTAATAAAAATGATAATAAATATTTTAATCATATTTTAATATAATTATTATTAAATATAATTTTATAAAATTAATAATATATAATTTAATAACATTCTTAATATAATTATTTTTATATTAAATTATATAAAAATATTTTATTTTAAATTACATTTTATAATAAAATAATTTATATTAAAATATTTTTCAAATATTTTTATTTTTCGAGTTAAAATTTCAAAGGACTAATCTGGAAATTATTTTTGTTTTGTTATTCAAAATTGCATGGAATAACTATTCTTTGGTGATACCAAAAAATAACTATTACGAGAGGGTAAGTAATAAGGAAGTAATAGTCATTCATTGAATGAATATTACGTTAAATCAAATAAAAGAATGGTTTACATTCAATGAATAAGGGGGGAAACCAAACATGGGTGAACAAATGCAAATTCTATGTGATTGCACCTTAATGTTGATTGGTATGGTAGTTCATTAATTCTTTATATTTAATATCTATCTTTGATCTAATCACTTTCTTTTTCTCTTGAAACATTTATTTATTATTTTTGATATAACAAAAAGCGGAGAAGAGAAAGATAAATTTTATGGTTGATTGATTGCTTATATTAGTGACCAATTTTTCAAAGCAAAATGATGTCAAATTTGAGCTTATTTCAAATCTTTATGCTCCAAATATTTATACCTTAAATTGAAAATGATTTTTATATATAGAGAGAGCTTAAATTAAAAATGTCTTTTATTAATGGGGAGAAATTTATTTAAAAACAATTTTACAAAATGTTTTGTTATATCAAAAAAGGGGAAATTGTTAGATGATCTGTCGGTTTTATACCTAACAGATTGAACTAGTTTTCACACTTGAAGAGCTTGAAATTAAGTATTTTCTTCATGTTTTTCTAGGATTTAATCTCGTTTTATCTTTTGAATAAATTATCTAAACCAAAGTATTAAAAGGTTACTTTATTGTCTTTAAGACCAATTGAGGCTTAAAGTAACGTTAGCTAACATACTTCGTGAGTATGCAAGAGACCATTAGAAGTTGCACAAATATGAAACTGATCACTTTGTCACGACATAGGCTGCTTTACGTTGCAACAAAGGGAATAGACTTGAAGAAATAAGGGACTGACTTCTTTGTCACGACATACATAAGCTATGTCGCAACTACGCCTGCACGATGACAACTAAAGAGAGGACTAATTGCTTCGTTGCGACATAGGTCCTGGTGTGTCACGACATTGACCCTTGGACGCAGATTCTGTACCAAGTGAAGGGCGGTTCAGTCTTTACAATGCCAATTAAACACGAAGGACGACAGCTGACCTAGGGTTGATGAAAACAGCCGACCAAGGCTATAAATAGGGCCTTTAGCACTAGTTTAAACATACCAGTTTTTAGTTTTTACTTTGCATTTTCATTTTAGAAACGAGATTGTAAAACTCGCATAAATGTTCAAGAAATTTTCTCGACAGATTGCCAATACAATTGAAGTATCTTTTTCATTTGATTTATTCAATTATATGTTTTCATATATTATTATTTTGATTATAATAAAGAAAACTATGAGGAACTAATTCCATTTTGAGGAATTAGGGAGTGGAAGTATGAATATTTAATTGTTGTTTAAGTAGGGATTTTTCATTCAGATCAGCTGTTTGGAAAAGGAAGAACATTAACCAAACACTAGGTCTGAAACCCTAGAACATCATTTAGGTGGGAATGAACCCATAATTGGTATTGCCTATCCATGAAAACCTTTTCCCCAAACCGGTTTAGACTGTGACATCTAGTGATAAGTAGTCTCTATTGACTTGCTATGCTGGTAGAAGATCGGAAGATCCAACTAGGATAGTAACTAGTTGATTGAAGGAAAATCCCCAAAATCCAACAGCTGAAGAAATCATACTAAAGCAACCTAATCTCCCTAAAGTCGTTTGTCGAATTATTTACATCTCAAATTTTACTTCTTTTATTTACTTTTATGCTCTTCACAACAAATCCCTTATTTTATTATCGTACTGTAATCCCTAAATTGATTACTAATTAATTCTATTCATTGCAAGGATCTAATTCACTATCGCCTTACGCCTCTTTTAGGTACGATCCTCGAAATACTACCAAGTGTTCCGTTGTAACACACTATATTTACCACTTGATTCATATACTTGCAGAAGCTGAAAACCTATACCAAACGGGAGTACATTCGGAGGTGGTCATTAGACTAAACCCTATTGGATAATATATTTTGATATAACAAATTAAAGTGTTCTTGAATAAAAGTAAAGTTGAACAAATTGATAAAATCAAGTTGAAATGGTTTCAATTGAGTCAAACATTTTCAAATACTTTTTAACCATTTTCAAACAAGTTAGAATTACTGTAGGACAAAAAGTATCGATACTTTTTTTATCTAAGTATCGATATTTTATGTGATATCGATACTCCTTAGATAATAGATATCAAATTTACATTCTATTCTTATGATTTTTCAAACGATGAAAAAAAGCTTTTATACCTTGTTAAAAAGTATCGATACCTTTTATCAGGTATCTATACCACTATACTAACGGTCACTGAATCTACATTAATTACAAAAAATATTGATACCCTTTTAGTAGGTTTCGATACTTGTTATTGCACGTGAAGTTAATGAGTTGGTATTTCATCCCCAACGATTATATTTACTTTCTCAACAATCATAACGGTTGGAAATCAATTAGAAAGTATAAATACCATCTTCCAAAGGTCTAGCAGCAAGAAGAGCAATGTGAAAAGATTAAAGATTAATCAAAACAACCTAGAGCTTAATTCTTTCATACCTTTTCTTGTAAACACTTGTGAGCTTTCATCGTATTCATTTAACTCAAGTGTTCTTCTTTGTATTTGTGTATAATTGACAAATATCCTAATCTTGTAAGGATTGTTTCTTTGTTTGCTTGTTTGTTTCTCTTTTGAGAGAGGGTTTAAACTTAAGGTTTGGGTAGAAACTTTAAGAGAGTTCTATATTAAGATTTTACGGTATAAATCTTAAGAGAGATTGTAAGGTTCAACCTTGTCCTTAAAGGTTATACAAATCTAGTGGATTTGGGAAAATCTTTAGTTGTGGAAAGCTAATGTAATGGAGTAAGCATTTGGGGCTGAATCACTATAATTCATTGTGTTCTTTGTTGCAAATTTTTATTGCTTCCACCACAACATCTCAAAGGCTGATTCAACCTCCTTTACCTGCATTCTCGAGTTGATCCATCAAGCTAACAATAGGTATTAGAGCTAGTCTCTAAATATGGTTTAACAACCAAGAAAAGATCCTCAAAGAAGCTTAAATGATCAACAAGTCATCCAACAACAATAACGTCTACTTTCGTGTCAACGTTCGTGGGAGAAAGACACTCCACCGTAAGGCATTCTCTATTTAATGACACCAACTACTCATATTGGAGAACAAGAAGATATTCATCCAAGCCAACGATTATCAAGTGTGGAGGATGATCAAAAATGGGCCATTCATTCTAATGAAGAAGGTTGAAGGTGATAGTGTTCCATAGAAAGAGAGTGAATGAGATGCTAATGATTCCAAGGAGGTGCAACTTAATGCAAAAGCTATGCACACTCTATTTTGTGCTCTTGTTGCTAATGAGTACAATAGACTCTCCTTTTGTAACAATGCCAAAGAAATATGAGACAAACTTGAGGTCACCCATGAAGGAACAAAAAGAGTCAATGTGTCAAAGATAAGTCTTCTCACCCTTGATTATGAATTATTTAAGGTAAAACCAGAGAAAGGAATCAAAGAGATGTCCGATCGCTTCACCGACATCATCAATGGTCTCGAAGCCCTTAGGAAGGTCTATCCCAACTAAGAAATGGTGAAGAATATGTTGAATACTCTACCAACATCTTGGGAACCAAAGGTGATAGCTATAGAAGAATCAAAGGATCTCAACTCACTCTCCCTTGATGAGCTCATTGGTTCTTTGCTTACATATGAGATGAAGCTTAACAAAGGAGGTGAAGAAGAGAGAATTATGAAGAAGAATGTTGATAAAGCTCTTAAATCCACCAACATTGAAGAGAGTGAATCAAGTGAAGAGGTGGATAAAGACAAAGAGATGGAGATGCTTTCTAGAAAATTCAAGAGATTTATGAAGTCCAACAAAGGAAGAGAATTTCGATAGAAAGAAGGACTCAAGCTTGAATTTACCAAGGAGAAGGATCCTATTATTTACTATAAGTGCAAGAAATCGAGACATATCAAGTATGATTGTCCTACATTTAAAAATGAAGGGGTTTAGCAAACAAAAAGCTTATGTTACTTCTTGGAGTGATGAAGACTCATCCGATGATGAAGTGGTCAACTTATGCCTTATGGCTATCGATGATCCTAAGGTAACTTCTATCTTATATACTTTAAATGATTATTCTTTTGATGAGTTGCAAGATGCCTATGATGAATCGATTTTGGAATTAAAAGTTATGATGTCAAAGCAAAATAAAAGTGTTTCAAAATTGAAAAATGAAAATGACTTACTTTCTAAATCAATCATGATCTTGAAGAGAAAGTAAACAAAATGCAAGAAATCATTAATGCTTTTGAAAAGAAAATTTTAGACTTGCATAATTTACTCTCAAAAGTTCATGAGGATCATCAAATGGAACTTGAGTTGCTTAAGAGTGAAAAAGCTCACTGTAACAAAGTTTTTGAAAAATGAGAAAGTTCAAAACAAAAATTTGTTGAAAATATCTTTAATTTTTATAAAAATAGAGGCCCCTCAAGATTTTACAAGGGAAAACTTGTTAATAGTGTATAGGTCCCTAAAAGACTTAGTGCTACTTAAGACAAGGAAGCTCTTTCAAAATGGATACCTAAAGGGACTAAGATTTTGGAAACTAATGATTATGGATCCAAAAGACATTGGGTACCAAAAACTTAATTCTATGTTTGTAGGTAAGGTGCATTGCTTCAAGGTGAACAAATGCAAATTCTATGTGATTGCACCTTAATGTTGATTGGTATAGTAGTTCATTAGTTGTAACACCCAAAACTCGACATCGTCGTCGGTTGGGGTCCCGAGGTCTTACCGATCATCCAACATAATTTTTCTTTCAATATTATGCATTTTAATCGAATTTTAACAAAGTAATACATTACGCACGATATAAATCATTAATTGAATATCAACACAACTCAACAAGGGCAAAAATTTCATTTTCATGATTTTTGGAGACTTCTATTGATACCTGTTGGACAAGTATCAATAGTTGTCAAGTCAGTAAATAATTCATAAATAATGCAGACTTCTACCGATACCTATGACAGTTCTACCTATACAAGTGAAACTTCTACCAAAACAAGTCATGCTTCTACCGGTACTAAAAACTCCGAAGAGTTAAGAAGTCTTACCATGCAACTTCTACCGATACAAGTACACAGACTACCGATACTCTTATGAACAGAACTATCGATACTTATTATGTAACTATCGATACAACTTAAGTCAGTGAACAACCACTTCTACCGATACATGCATGGGTTTTACCGAAACAAGTATGCATAATTCAAATAATCATGCTAAAACTCAAGTTTATCAAACATTCATCATTTCATAACTTCAAAATACATTAGACCAGCACATAACTCATAGTTTCCAAGTCATTACATCACATTTCCTAAAGTTTATATTTCACCTTGAACATGCACACAAAATTATATTCAACATTTCACTAAAATCACAATAAGGAATCCAACAATCCCAAATAAGTAAGACAAAGATAACACCATCCTAATACATGCCATATAACCAAGTGATGAAAAACTACCAAACGAGCTCCGCGATAGTGTTACTTCTTTGGGATTATCCAATCTTCAAGAAGAAAAATAATCTACAAAACAACAATAACATCACTGGTAAGCTTCATAGCTTAGTAAGTTTGAAAAGTCTAAAAGAGTTAGTAGTTATAACTTAACCGAGCCAGGATAAGCCATTGCTTCCTCGAGCTGTATTTATCATCTCATTTTCCCTATCTGTATCATTTCTGTTACCAGTACCTGATGCTGCTCACACGAACTATCGAGGACTTGCAACATATGCGGTACCCTAGCCATCAGTACGATGTCTGTTTATATAACTGTCTCCTAACGATGTTGCTTACTCGAGCTGTCAAGATTATGCACTTATGCATAAGTTCCAACTATCGCAAGGCTTGTAATCCATTCTAGGATTCATATATATTTTCCAACTCACAATGTTTCTCACACGAGCTGTCGAGGACTCGTAACATATGCGGTACCCCACCCATCGTGTTGGTTTCATTTCATCGGCTTAAAGCCTACTATCTTTGTCTACCCCTTTCTTTCATTCTTTTTAATTCTAAGTACTTTCATTTGATTCTTGACATGTATAGAATAAGTACAAGTAATTACTAAATACAAAGTTACGTTATGAACTTACCGGACTGAATTGCAATTGTGGATAGGCTCTAAGGACTAATATGCTAATTTCCCCTTTCCGCTATCCATGGCACGATTGTAATCTAAATAAACAAATCATCCAAATTTTCATATTAAAATACACAATCAAATCATTTATTTAACTCAATTTGATCTTTTTTGGGAAAATTACAATTTTACCCCCAATATGTTCAATTTATTCAATCTAGTCCTTTCAACACAAAACATGCAAAATAACCTTTCACCTACACAACCCATACCAGTCGAATAACCATTGTCTTTCAAAAATCCATACAATTCAATTATTTCACACCAAATACCCATGATTTCACCATTTTAACATTTTAGTCCTTAAACCCCAATTTCATCCAATTTCACTTTACAAAAAGATTCAACCCAAAAATCAACATACAAATCCATCAAAAACTTTCAAGAACAAGCATTTTTAAAAAACAAAAGTTTCATAACATTTGATAGATTCACAAATTGGTCCTTAGATTAGCTATATTAAGTTAATACGAACTCAAAAACATAGAAATTACTAAAATGAGCAAAGTTTTCTTACCCAATCAAAGCTTGAGGTCTCAAAAAGGGAAACCTAGGGTTTTCTTCTCTTGGTCGAATGAGAAAGATGAGAAGATGATGAAAATAGGCTGTTTTTTCTTCTTTAATTTTACTTATATAACAAATGACAAATTTGTAATTTTTGTGACTTTATACCTTATTTAACTTAATTAATTGTGCTACATTCACTTAATCATCCATTCCATTCCACTAACTTAATCCATTTGGTTTAATTTACCATTTGGTCCTTCTAACTAATCAACTCTACCTTTGTACCTTTTGCAATTTAATCCTTTCTATTCAATTAACTATCCAAACATTGAAATTCTATAACCAAATTTTGATACGATGCTAACATCATCGTAAATGTTAAAAATAAATAAATTCTATGACTCGACTCGTCGGAGTTGTGATCTCGAAATCACTGTTTTCGACACCACTGAAAACCAGGCTGTTATAACTCTTCCCCCTTAGGGAAATTTTGTCCTGAAATTTCTTACTAGTAAACAGGTTTGGATACTGTGATCTCATTAATGCCTCTATTTCTTAAGTTGTTTCTTCCAACCCATGACTGTTTCACAAGACCTGTACTAGTGACACTCTTTTATTTTGCAGCTTATTTACCTCACGAGCCAAAATTTTAATCAATTCCTTTGAATACAATAAATCCAGTTGTATCTCAACCTCACAGGGTGTAATCACATGAGTAGGATTTGATTTGTACTGTCTTAGTATCGAAACATGGAACACGTTATGAATCTTTTCAAGTTTCTGAGGTAAAGCCAGCTTATCAGGTATAGGACCAACCCGCTCAATGATCTAGTACGACCCAATAAATCGTGTGTCGAAACCATTTTTTGGAAAAACAAGAAAGAGGTCTCGAAAATATTTTTAATGACCGTAAATTGGAAGTCGCCACCAATCTTTTTTGTTTGGTGTGATTGGATCACCATAAAATGTTTTAAATCCGTTTTGAAAAATATTTTGGTCTTCGAAATCTAGAAAACGAGTTTAGGAGTCGATTACGTGTAAGGAAGGATTAGCACCCACACACGCCCAAAATTGGTACCACGTTGATTATTATCCGGTCTTGATTTGTTAAAAATTTGAAAACTCGAATGAAATTTAAAATACGATCCTTAAATGCATGATTTATTTGATGTACGCGTTTAAGAAGGAAATCAAATTTCGTTAGGAAGTCTCGTTATTTTGAAATGATCGAAGAAGGAAGTCACGTCCAGTGAATTAGGACATAATATTTCGAGATCCGAAAATAACGAGCATTCCTTCATTCCCAATTTCAAACCTTTAAAAGGGTACTCGGTTATTCTGGTTTGAAGAAAAATCGCGCCTAGTAAGTTAAGGCACAATTTTTCAAAATCCGAAATAAAGGAATATTGCCTCTATTTTAAAATTATTTGCATATATATTTTTTGAGACAAAAACAATTTAAAAAAAGATGTGTGCGAAAATAAAATACGAATGTGCAAATAATGACAAAATTAAATAGAATAATTAAGCAGATAAATAAATGCAAAAATAAACATAAAATAAAATAAGAAATATGAAAGAATCATGAATCAAAATTAATGAGAAAATAACAGGATTAATTTGAAATACGAAGAGAATAAGTTAATTTTATGTACAAAAAATCAAAGAAAAGAAAATAAATAAAAAAATAGGGTCAAAAAATGAAGTTTTGGAGAATTTAAGGTTAAAATGTAATTTTGGAAAAATTTGAAGTTAAAATATGATTTTGGGAAATTTTAGGGTTAAAATATGATTTTAGGAAAGTTTAAGGGTTAAATTGTGATTTTTGAAAAGTTTAGGGTAAAAATATGATTTTGGGAAAGTTTTAGGGTTAAAATGTGATTTTGGAAAAGTTTGAGGGTGAAAATATGATTTTGGGAAAATTTTAGGGTTAAAATGTGATTTTGGAAAAGTTTAAGGGTGAAAATGTAATTTTAGAAAAGTTTTAGGATCAAAATATGATTTTTGAAAAGTTTAGGGGTGAAAATATAATCTTAGAAAAATTTAGGGTTAAAATATGATTTTTGTAAAGTTTAGGGACCTCTTGGGTAATAAACCAAAAAATTTAGACACGTGGCAACTTCAGGGTAGTCCAAAAATCAAGGGATTAAATTGAAACGAAAGTAAAATTAAAAGGGTAATTTTAAAATAATTGAAAAACATAAGAAAGAACCCAATTGTAAAAATCAAAAAATGCGAAAGGACCGTTCGCATAAGTACACCATTTTTCAAAAACACACGGATCCCAAGGGAATCCACTCGGGTTGGGTCGGGTCATCGTAAAACGGCGTTGTTTCACAACTAAACCCCCTTCAAAACGTTACGGTTTCATCAGGGTATTTAAACCCTATTCTACTGAAAAAATTCACTTTTCCCTTTTATTTTCAAAAAAAACATTTCTGTCTCCCCTCATTCTCTCTCAACTCTCCTATGGCTAGACCTAGGGTTCTACCTTCTTCCATCGAGCTTCCGTTGCCTCCGATTGTCACACGCCGCCATCCACAACGACCTAGGTATGAAAATCTTCCCTTTTTTATCTCTTTTTGAAAAACGTAGATCTAGGTTTAGATTTAACTAGATTGAACCCAGATTTTTTTTAAAATAGTTTAAATTTCCCTTTTTTTTTGATTTTTTCGATCTGTTTTATTATACTTGTTACTATTTTTTTAAGAAAGTAATAAACCTAAATTTAAGTCCAATTTTTTTACCAAAAGAAAGAGGTTTTAAGATGTTTTTTTTCCGTATTTCCTCCTCTGAGATCTATTTTGATATTATTTTTTAATGTTTATTTTTTTCGCAGGTGTTCGAATAATGGAGTCCGTCGTGAGCATGGAATGACTCGGAAGGGCTCCGTTTATGGCTCTGATGGTGGTGGCGCTTCGGGTCCAAGGTACGCCCTTTAATATTCTTTTTTATTAATTTATCATTTAATATTGTAATTATTTGAAACGTTTGAAATAAATAAAAAAATAATAAATGATAGTAATGATATAATAAATATATTTTAATATATGTTTAGAATATGAAAAGTTTCGTAATTTGAACAATAAGTAAACAATAAATAAATATATTTAAAAGGTATACCTTGAGAAAATTGATACTGAATGCTTGGTATTTGAACCGCAATTTTCTAATTTCGAATGCACTGTAACTGTATTGATTTCTTAAGAAAACTTGTAACCCCCACAAAATGAATTGAATTTGGCTTTTATAGCATTGTTTATCATGATTACAATTTGTTTTTTTCTAACTTAATGCCGGTCCTTTCTTCTTTTGCAGGTGCCAGTGGCGGTGGTGGCAAGTTGCTGGTGACGGTGGTGGTAGATGCTGACGTGGTAGCTCCTGAGTGGATGGCATGGAGGCGGTAGCGGCAAAAGTTGTTTAAGCAATTAGGGTTTGAAAAATTTTGTAAAATTGGGCTTGTTGGGCTCTGGTCATTGGGCTTGTAATTGGACCTTGGGTGTAATTTTGGGTTTAATTTTGAATTTGGACATTTTAAATTTAAAATAAATTTAAATTTAAAATTTGTATTTTATTTTGGGTTCAATTTGGGTTTAAAGTTGGGCCCGGACAAATTAGGCTCCAACAGCTGCCATTCTTTGCTCGTTGCTGTGTAACGGGAACAGGGCAAAGACTAAAAGGATGACCAATTTTGTCCGGTCCCATTGGATTTGGTTTCTTCGACGCTTTTTCTTCAGGTAGCACACCCTTCGCTTCATTGATCGTTCAACTTTGCTGCATCCGCCTTTATAGCTTTTAGCGTCGCGGTTCCACCTTGCCCTAAGGCTATTTCAAAAAGAAAAAATTTACCACTGTAGCTTTACTCAATTCACTTGCAACTTCAAGGAGATTGAGGTTTGTCATCGTAGTCATTGATTCAATCCACTGACACTTCAGGTGTTTGGTGTTTTGTAACTTCATCTTTTGGTCCACTTCTCTGTATCTCATCAAGAAGATGATCGTTTTATTACATCGACCCACTTCTCTGTATCTCATCAGGAAGATAGGGGTTTGACGTCTCATTTGTATTAAGCTCCGCTTCATCAATTTGGTCTACTTCTTTGTATCTCATTAAGAAGATGTCTGCTTCATTGTTTTAATCCACTTCTCTATATCTCATCAGAAAGATGGATTTGGTTCACTTCTCTGCATCTCGTCAAGAAGATGACCACTTTATTGCTTCGACCCACTTCTCTGTATCTCATCAGGAAGATGGGGTTTGGAAGTTTCACTCATATTGAGCTTCGCTTCATTGAATTGGTCTACTTCTCTGTATCTCATCAGGAAGATGACCGCTTCATTGATTTAATCCACTTCTCTGTATCTCATCAGGAAGGCGGATTTGGTCCACTTCTCTGTATCTCATTAGGAAGATAGTCGCTTTATTACTTTAACCCACTTCTCTGTATCTCATCAGGAAGATGGGGTTTGGAAGTTTCACTCACATTGAGCTTCGCTTCATTGAATTGGTCTACTTCTCTATATCTTATCAGAAAGATGACCTTTTAAAGTTTCACTCTTCCCAATGATCAAGGTAAGAGATCGTGTGCTTCAATCTTCCCCATGATCGCGGTCAGGTACTGATATGTCTTCGATTTGCCCTCTGATCAGGGTAAAAGATTGGATGCTTCAATCTGCCCTGTAGTCGGGGTAAGATATTGGTGCCTTCAATCGTCGAAACTTTAACCTGCTCCTCTTCAACTTTAGGGTATAAGATTCACCTTTGTGGTCTCAATCTTTCCCTTCATGCTCTAGGGCATCAACTCCAATGTTTCCTTGGTTCATCTTGCCATTTTGCGGGGATGTGATTTGTAAAGTATGCTTCTATAGACCTCTATGTAGGCCCATATTATTTAGGATGCCATGATCAGAATGAATCAAATGCTCCTAACTAAATGAATGTGCATGATGAATGTTAGATTCATTTATTATTATTATTTAACAGGTTTGTCGTTTGTCTAAATTCTATCGTTGGTGCACTGCCTTGTCTCCTTCTAGGCTTAACTTGAACTGCTTGTTTTTGAGCTTATTTTCCAATTGGTGGTCCTGTTTTAGGCCTCTGTACTATTTAGGAAATTCCAGAGTGATGCTTATAGATCTTTGCATGATTTATATTGTTAGTTCATTATCTGTTATTTTTAATGTAAGATGCTTTAAACGAGATTTTGAAAGAATAAGGTTGAAATGTATTGAAGATTCAAGTCAAAAGAAAGAATCAAAGATGGAAAACATTAGTCAAGAATTTCCAAGTATACAACAAAAGATGATTAGATGCCCTGGCTATCATAGGATGAGCTTCTCTGAGCTGACTCGCTGAGAATCATTCTGAGCCCAATATGTATCTAGAAGACTTGGAGTGCTTTGTTGATGGTTCAAGCTATAATTTTCTTTCGTCTTGTTACATTTGAGAGAAACGATCACTTCGAACCCATTCTTGAATTTGAGTCGCCCTTTGCGGGTTTTCATCTTGATCTTCTTTTTTCAGGCAAAGTATTTTTTCACCGAGTCTGAATTGACGGGGTTGTGCAGATCTTTTCCGTCCATTTCTGTTAGAATGAGAGCTCCTCTTGAGAAAACTTTCTTTACCACATATGGCCCTTCCTAATTAGGTATCCATTTCCCTTGAAAGTCTTTATGTGTGGGAAGTATCTTTTTTAGGTCTAGATCTCCTTCGTGGAATTCTCTAGGGTGAACCTTTTTGTTATAAGCCCGCATCATTCTTTTCTGGTACATTTGACCATGGCAGATAGCTTTTAGTCTCTTTTCTTCAATTAAATTCAACTGATCATATCTAGCCTGAACCATTCTACCTCATCCAATTATAATTCTGTCAAGACTCGGAGAGAAGGTATTTCAACCTCGATAGGTAAAACTGCTTCCACACTATATACTAATGAGAATGGTGTTGCCCCGGTAGAAGTTCTGATTGAAGTCCTGTAAGCAAAGAGAGCAAATGGTAATTTTTTGTGCCAGTCTCTTTAAGTCTTAGTCATTTTTGCAACGATCTTCTTGATGTTTTTATTAGTTGCCTCCACAGCTCCATTCATCTTTGGGCGATAGGGAGATGAATTGTGATGTTTGATTTTGAATTGCTCGCAAACTTCTGCTATCATGCTATTGTTCAAATTCAAGGCATTGTCGGATATGATCCTTTCTAGCATCCCATATCAGTAGATGATCTCCTTTTTCAAGAACTTACTAATTGTAGACTTTGTGACGTTGGCGTAAGAAGCAGCTTCTACCCATTTGGTGAAGTAGTCGATAACCACAAAGATAAATCTATAATTGTTGGAAGCCTTTGGAGAAATTAGTCCAATGACATCCATGCCCAACATAGAGAAAGCCCAAGGAGAAGTCATGACATGAAGGTGTGATGGAGGTACATGAATCTTATCTCCATAGATCTGGCATTTATGTCACCTCTTAACATAATTGATGCAATCCCCTTCCATGGTGGACCAATAATACCCAAATCTCATTATCTGCCTGGCCATTGTGAAACCATTAGAGTGTGTTCCACAAATGCCTTCGTGAACTTCTTCTAAAATCTTTCTAGCTTCGATTGCGTCGACACATCTTAGTAACACTTGATCCTGTCTCCTTTTGTACAAAATTTCCCCGTCTAGGACATATTCATTTGCAAGTCTTCTCAATGTCCTTTTTTCATTTTCAGAAGCCTTCTCCACCAATACATTTTCTTTAGGTCGTTATACATTTTCACATTTCCCGGGTGAATGGAATAAGTGCTGCTGTGAGCTTTCATTAGAATGTCCTGTCTCAAATCTGAATAATCCGGAACACACACCCTGCCTCTGAAATACAACATACCATTTGTATCTACTGTAAACCCCATGGTGGCATCACTCTGTATCTATCCTTTCTTAGCTATAAGCTTTGGATTATTTCTCTGTAATTTTTGAATCCGCTGTAGAAATAAAGGTCTTATCTTGAGTTTAGCGGTGACAAAACCATCACTCTTTAGTGACAAATGGGCATTCATTGTTGTCAATGCAAACAATGATTTTCGGCTCAAGGCATCGGTAACAACATTAGCCTTTACCGAGTGATAATCAATCACAAGGTTATAATCCTTTAATAGCTCTAACCATTGGCGCTATCCCAAATTCAGCTCCCTCTACGTCATCAGATATTTCAAACTCTTATGATCTATGAATACGTGACATCTCTCACCATATAGATAGTGGCGCCAAATCTTTAATGCAAAGACTATGACAGCTAATTCCAGATCATGAGTCAGATAATTCTTTTCATACGGCTTTAGCTGATGGGAGGCATAAGCTATCACTTTCCCAGCTTGCTCAAAACACAACCCAAACCACTCAAGGACGAGTCACTGTAGACAACAAACTCTTTCCCTGACTCTAGCTATGTCAGAACCGAAGCTTCTCTTAACAACTTCTTCAACTGATCAAAACTCTATTGGCACTTGTCAGAGCAAACAAACTGGATGTTCTTCTGTAGCAACTTTGTCATCGACAAAGCTATAATAGAGAAATCCTTCAAAAACTGACGATAATAACCTGCTAATCCTAAAAAACTGCGTACCTCAGAAACATTCTTCGATACTTTCCAATTGAGAATAGCTGAAACTTTACTCAAGTCTACCCGTATCCTTTCCAACGATACCAGATGACCCAAAAATCCAACCTCTCTAAGCCAGAACTCACATTTTTTGAATTTTGCATACAACTGTCTCTCTTGAAAAATCTGTAACACTTCTCTAAGATGCTGAGTATGCTCTGACTCTGTCTTGGAATAGATCAGTATATCATCAATAAATACAACTACAAACTTATCCAACTGGGGTTGGAACACTCTATTCATCGATCCATGAATGCTGTCGGAGCATTAGTTAGCCCAAATGACATAACCAAAAACTCAGAATGTCCATATCGGACCTGAATGCTATTTTCGACATATCACAATCTTTTACCCGCATTTGATAGTAAGTCGATCGGAGATCTATCTTGGAAAACACGGTTGCAATTTTTAACTGATCAAATAACTCATCAATACGAGGCAATAGGTACTTATTTTTAATTGTCACATTATTCAGCTGTTTGTAATCTATACACATCCTCATCGAGCCATCTTTCTTTTTCACTAACAACACAGGTGCACCCCAGGGCGAAACACTTGGTCGTATAAAACCCCTGTCTAACAACTCATGCAACCGAGCTTTTAACTCTTTTAACTCCGATGGTGCCATTTTGTACGGTGGAATTGATATCGGTGTAGTACTAGGTAACAAATCAATGCTAAACTCCACTTCTTGGATCGGTGATAAACTCGGTAATTCTTCGGTGAACACATCTGTAACCTCATTGATAATTGGAACTTGTTTCAATTTTGTCCCAGCATCCTGTATGTCGAGTATGTAAGCTAGAAATGCTTCACAGCCTTTACATACCATCTTCTGCGCTGAGATAGCTAAGATCACCCTAGTTTCACTGCTTAACCTGTCAAATTCAACTGTAATTGTAACACCCAAAACCCAAAATCATCGCCGGTTAGGGTCTCGATGTCTTACTGTACATCTATCACTGTTTATCTTTTATTATCATTTCATTCAATCTTATTTTAATAAATATGTGCACCCAACACATCATAAATCATCAATCGATTATAATCACAACTCAACAAGGACAAAAAGGTCATTTCTATGATTTTTGGAGATTTCTACGGGTACCTGTTGTACAAGTAACAGTAGTTGTTAAGTCAAAAATAGTTCAAAAATAGTACAGAGTTCTATCGATACTCGAGTTGGTTCTACAAATTCATGTGACACAACTATCGAAACAAATCATGCTTCTACCGATACTAAAAACTCCAGAGAGTTAAGAAGTTCTACCTTACAACTTTTATCGATACAAGTTCATATACTACCGATACTTCTATAAGTAGAACTCTCGATACTTATCTTGCATCTACCGAAATAACACAATTCAGTAACCTTCATCTCACTTCCTTGGTACTTCTATCGATACAAGCAAGAATACTACGAAAACAAGTATGCAGATGTCAAATATATGCATAAATTTCTAAGTTTGCACACTAGTCTAAAACATTTACCAATTTCTCAGAATCATACCTACATAGACATTTCATATTGATATTTAATTCTTCACATAACAACAAAGAATACATATCAAAACATTCATCAAAATGTTACCATGCTATTTAACCATTACACCAAAACAACAAAAGTAACACAATCCTAATACATGCCATATAAGCCAAGTGATATAAAGACTGCCGAACGAGCTCTCGGGATAGTGTGATTTTTCTTGAGGATCCGATCTTTAATAGTAGATGAATAGGACTGATTTGCAGTAATCGTCAAAGTACAATAACTATTCCAAAATTTCTCCTTGCTTCGATTTCCAACCCATTCTTAATCAAATTGAAAGACAAGCTTGACCAAAGCTTCCCAAGCCTTAACAATGGAGTTTTGCTTTCTCTCAAGAAGAAACTAAAAGAAAATGGCTTATTTCATAAGTTTTATGATTAAAGTAATATTATAATTTGTTTATTAACAATTTTACCCTTTATTCACACCTAATTTCAATCAAAATTTAAGTCAAAATTTTCCACCCAAGTCACTAATGGTTATATTACTATTTAAGTACCTTGATTTACCTTTCAATTAATAGAATTCAACTTTTGTACATTTTACAATTTAATCCTTTTTACTTAATTAACTACCTAAACGATAGAATTTCTTAACCAAATTTAATATTATGCTAATGACCTTGTAAATATTAAATAACTAATATTTATGGTCTAACACATCGAATTTGAGGCCTTGAAACCACCATTCCCGAGCATACTAAATTAAACTAATTAGTAAATCCTCATTTTATTAGGATTTAATTGCAATTTACCAAAATCTAATGAGTTTCATATCATTTGTATTATTAGGCAATTTAAAGAGAGTCCAATTTCATATTTGATCCTTTAATTATATTAAATTTCGATTAAATAAACTTATTTTCAATTTAGTCCTAAACTAATTAGGACTAAATGAATAAATAGCCTAAAAGTTAATGGAATCAATCATATCCACCACCGCTTGGAATTTTTGACCATGGTTTTATTACCATTTTGGCCCCTTTACTATTTTTTAATCAATAGCCATTAACTTTTACCTCTTTTACAATTTTCTCCTTTTTCCTTAATTAAGTAATTAATCATCAAAATTACTCAACCAAACTTCAATTCACATATAATAAGACTTTGTAAATATTTAATAAAAATATTTATGACCTTTACATTCA
Organism: Gossypioides kirkii; assembly: GCA_005610355.1. Taxonomy (NCBI): domain Eukaryota; kingdom Viridiplantae; phylum Streptophyta; class Magnoliopsida; order Malvales; family Malvaceae; genus Gossypioides; species Gossypioides kirkii. Next base: position 9,808,747 of record CP032249.1, on the reverse strand, counting down.
GAAACGAGGTCCCAATACCTCATTTTCTAAAACCACTTGACTTTTGAACTGAACCATTTACTAACTTTTAATTCAATAATTAAAATTCGTCAATTCAAAATTCCATATAAAATTATTATTGACTTATTTAATTTAAACACTCATTATAAAAATTTTTCCGTCGGGTTTGTGTTTCCCAAAACCAATGTTTACGACACCACTGAAAAACAAGCTGTTACAGTAATTACTTCACCAGTCGGGCATTTCAAATCAATTCATCTTCGCTTGCAATTTACCACTGCATCATGCTTAGATAGCCAATCCATACCCAAAATCACATCGAACTCGGAGAAAGGTAATAACATTAGGTCAGCAGGAAATTCACAGTCCTGGACTTTCAGTAGACATTTACGACATACCAAGTTAAGAATGAGTCGACCAACAAAATTTTATCAGTTTGTAATGCAGTACAAATATATTAATGAGTTGACCCTAAATCAATCAAAGCACACACAATATCATTAAAAAGATCAAATATATCAGTCAGAACATCGAGAGTGGTAGCCTCTTCTCTAGCTCTGATGGTATATGTTCGTGTAGGTGCTCGAACCTCTGACCTGTTTACATTATCCCTATTTTCATTTTGATTTCCACTTGCACTGCTGCTCTGTCCTGGGCATCTGCCTTTCTGTGGAGTAATTGGAGGGTTCACACTCCGATCTTTTTTTGCCTCAAAATTCATTGGACAATTTCGCATAAAATGATTGGTACCCGCACATTGAAAACAGGCTCCCTTCATCAATCGACATTTACCCGAATGAATTCTTTTACAATGCTCACATACCGACTTCAGTGCGTTACGGACACTAGCCACACTGTCAGTTGTCCAATTCTGAAATTTGGATTCTGGTGGCCTTAAATTGCTTCTACTTAGAAATCCAGATGAGATTGCTCCACGGGTTTCACTTTCTCTGAATTTCTTCGGTGGTGAGATAAAGAAAGTTCTGGTAGGATTCTTCTTTCTGAAGTCATAGAATCTCTTCTCTCTCTGTCTTTCTGATTGTATATTTCTTCCATTTTCTGTGCTCTATTTGCTAGGACAACAAATTGTCGTATTCCGAAACCACCTACCATTATCTTAATCTCATTATTCAACCCGTCTTCAAATCAGACACACATAGCCTCATCTATCGGCACAATCTCTCGTGCGTATTTGTTGAGCTGTACAAATTCCCGTTCATATTCTGCCACTATCTTGTTTCCCTATCTTAACTCTAAGAATTCTTTCTTTTTTCTATCCAGATACCTTTTGCTAACATATTTATTTTTGAATTCTTCCTGAAAGAATTCCCAACTAAGTTCATTCTCAAGAACCATAGCTAGGATCGTCGTCCACCAATTATAAGCCTAATCTTTCAGTAACGAAGTAGCACACCTCAAATAATCTTCTAGAGGACAAGCCATCTCGTTCAGAATGCTCAATGTGTTTTCCAACAGTTCTTAGCTTTGGATGGATCGTCTTCCACACTACTGTAAAATTCCTCCACCTTATATTTCTTGACCTTGTCTGTCAGTATACAACGCCTCTACTCTACCACTGGAGGAGGTGAAGGCACAATTGGAGGTACTACCGATCGGACGGGAGGCTGTGTAACAAGAGGTGGAGGTTTCTATGTCATCGAATTATTTCTCATAAATTTTGAGAACCACTGTCCCATTAAACCGAAAAACATATTTTTGGCTTCATTTTCTATCATCGGTAAGCTAGGTATGCCATAACTAGCCCCGAAATCAGACATCTCTATTTTTATCTGTAAAAACTGTAGTTAGATTTGATCCATCTTTATCACACTATCATAGGTTCATATGGCATGTACTTTTAGAACATTTTAACACAATCAATACAGTCCAAAAAAGGTTAAATCATAAGCTCTGATACCACTAAATGTACCAAAAACTCGACATCGTTGTCGATTAGGGTCCCAAAGGTCCTTTCGATCATCAAACGAAATTTATCTTTCAATATTATGCATTTTAATCTAATTTTAACAAAGTAATACATTACGTACGACATAAATCATTAATTGAATATCAACACAACTCAACAAAGGCAAAAATGTTATTTCCACGATTTTTGGAGTCTTCTACCGATACTTGTTGGACAAGTATCAGTAGTTGTCAAGTCAATAAATAATTCAAAAACAGCGCAGACTTCTACCGATACCTATGACAGTTCTATCGATACAAGTGAAACTTCTACCGAAGCAACTCATGCTTCTACCGATACTAAAAACTCCAGAGAGCTAAAAAGTCTTACCCTGCAACTTCTACCGATACAAGTACATAGACTACCGATACTCTTATGAACAGAACTACCGATACTTATTATGCAACTACCGATACAACTCAAGTTAGTTAACAACCACTCTCCTACCCTGTACTTCTACCAATACATGTAGGGGTTCTACCGAAACAAGTATGCAGAATTCAAATAATCATGCCAAAACTCAAGTTTATCAAACATTCATCATTTCGTAACTTCAAAATACATTAGACCAGCACATAGCTCGTGGTTTCCAAGTCATTACATCACATTTCCTAAAGTCTATATTTCACCTTGAACATGCATACAAAATTATATTCAACATTTTACTAAAATCACAATAAGGAATCTAACAATCCCAAATAAGTAATACAAAGATAACACCATCCTAGTACATGCCATATAACCAAGTGATGAAAAACTACCAAACGAGCTCCGCGATTGTGTTACTTCTTTGGGATGATCTGATCTTGAAGCAGCAAAATAATCTACAAAATAATAATAACATCACTGGTAAGCTTCATAGCTTAGTAAGTTCAAAGAGTTTAAAAGAGTTACCAAACATATGCATAAAGCAGTTATAACTCAACCGAGCCAGGATAACCCATTGCTTATTTAAGCCATATTTAGCGTCTCAATTTCCCTGTCTGTATCATTTCTGTTACTAGTACTCAATGTTGCTCACATGAGCTGTGGAGGACTCGCAACATATGTGGTACCTTAGCCATCGGTACGGTGTCTATTTATATAACTATCTCCTAACGTTACTGCTTACATGAGTTGTCGGGAGTATGCACTTATGCATAGGTCCCAGCGATTACAAGGCCTGTAATCCATTCTAGGATTCATATCTCTTTTACGACTCACGATGCTGCTCACACGAGCTGTAGAAAACTCGTAACATATGAGGTACCCTAGCCATAACGTCGGTTTCCTTTCACCGGCTTGAAGCCTACTATCTTTTTGGCCCTTTTCTTTCATTCTTTTTAATTGCAAGTACTTCCATTTAATTCTTGACATGTATAAAATAAGTACAAGTAATAACTAAATACAAATTTACGTTACGAACTTACCGGACTGAATTGCAGTTATAGATAGGCTTTAGGGACAAATATGCTAATTTCCCGTTTTCGCGATCCGTAGCACGATCGTAATCTAAATAAACAAATCATCCAAAATTTCATATTAAAATACACAATCAAATAATTTAATATATCATGGAAAATAACCTTTTAAAACAAAACATTAATATTTTCCGTTTATTCAATCTAGTCCTTTCAACACAAAACATGAAAAATAACCTTTCACCTACATAACCCATACCAGTCAAATAACCATTATCTTTAAAAAATCCCTAAAATTCAATTATTTCATACCAAATACCCTTAATTTCACTATTTTAACATTTTAGTCCTTAAATCCTAATTTCATCCGATTTCACTTTACAAAAAGATTCAACCCAAAAATCAACATACAAATCTATCAAAAACTTTCAAGAACAAGCATTTTCAAAACTAACAAGTTTCATAACATTTGACAGATTCACATATTGGTCCTTAGATTAGCTAGATTAAGCTAATACGAACTTAGAAACATAGAAATCACTAAAAACGAGCAAAATTTTCTTGCACAAGCAAAGCTTAAAGTCTCAACAATGGAAACCTAGGGTTTTCTTCTCTTGGCTGAATGAGGAAGATGAAAAGATGATGAAAATAAGATAATTTTTCTTCTTTAATTTTACTTATATAACAAATAGCAAATTTGTAATTTTTGTGACTTTCGTCATTAGTTTTATTATCCCTTATTTAACTTAATTAATTATGCTATATTCACTTAATCTTCCATGCCATTCCACTAACTTAATCAATTTGGTTTAATTGACCATTTGGTCCTTCTAACTAATCAACTCTACCTTTGTACCTTTTATAATTTAATCCTCTCTATTCAATTAACTATCCAAACATTGAAATTCTATAACCAAATTTCGATACGATGCAAACGTCATCGTAAATATTAAAAATAAATAAATTCTATTACACGACTCGTCGGAGTTGTGATCCCGTAATCACTGTTTTCGACACCATTAAAAACTGGCCTGTTACATTAGTTCTTTATATTTAATATCTATCTTTTGAACTAACCACTTTCTTTTTCTCTTGAAAGCTTTATTTTTTATTTTTGTTATAACAAAAATAGGGAGAAGAGAAAGGTAAATTTTATGGTTGATTGATTGGTTATATTAGTGACCAATTTTTCAAAGCAAAATGAATGTCAAATTTGAGCATATTTCAAATCTTTATGCTCCAAATCTTTATACCTTAAATTGAAAATGATTTTTATATAAGGAGAGCTTAAATTAAAAATGATTTTTATATAAGGGAGAGCAATTTATTCAAAAATAAATTTACAAAATATTTTGTTATATCAAAAAGGGGGAGATTGTTAGACTAAGCTCTATTGGATAATATATTTTGATATAACAAATTAAAGTGTTTTTGAATAAAAGTAAAGGTGAACAAATTTATAAAATCAAGTTGAAATTGTTTCAATTGAGTCAAACAGTTTCAAATATGTTTTAACCATTTTCAAACAAGTTATAATTGCTCTAGGACAAAGACTATCAATACTTTTTGTCTAAGTATCAATATTTTATATGATATCGATACCCCTCTGATAATTGATACCAAATTGACATTATGTTTTCATGGTTTTTCAAACAATGACAAAAAGTATTTATACCTTTTCAAAAAGTATCGATACTTTTTATCAAGTATCTATACTGCTGCTCTAATGGTCACTAGATCTATAATAATTATAAAAAATATTGATACCCTTTTAGTAGGTATGAATACTTGTTGCTATGGGTGAAGTTAATAAGTTGTTATTTCATCCCTAATGACTATATTTACTTTCCCAACAACCACAACTGTTAAAAATCAATTAGAGGGTATAAATACCATCTTCCAAAGGTCTAACAACAAGAAGAGCAATGTGAAAAGCTTAAAGATCAATCAAAACAACCTAGAGCTTAATTCTTTCATACCTTTTCTTGTAAACACTTGTGAGCTTTCATTGTTTTCATTTAGCTCAAGTGTTCTTCTTTGTATTTGTGCTTAATTGACAAACATCCTAATCTTGTAAGGATTGTTTCTTTGTTTCTTTCTTTGTTTGCTTGTTTGTTTCTCTTTCGAGAGAGGATTTAAACTTAAGGTTTGGGTAGAAACCTTAAGGGAGTTCTATCTTAAGATTTTTGAGTATAAATCTTAAGAGAGATTGTAAGGTTAAAACTTGTCCTCAAAGGTTATACAAATCTAGTAGATTTGGAAAAATCCTTTGTTGTGGAAAGCTAAGGTAGTGTAGTAGGCATTTGGGGCTGAACCACTATAAATCCTTGTGTTCTTTGTTGCAAATCTTTATTGCTTCCACCACATCTTAAGGCCGGTTCAACCTCTCTTACCGATATTCTCGAGTTGATCCATCGAGATAACAATTGATAGCAGAGCTAATATCTAAAGATGATAACAACCAAGAGAAGATCCTAAAAGAAGCTCAAACGATCACTAAGTCATCCAACAACAATGACGTCTACTTCCGAGTCAACGTTTGTGGGAGAAGGACACTCCACCATAAGGCCTCCTTTATTTAATGGTACCAACTACTCATATTGTACAACAAGAATGAAGCTACTCATCTAAGCCAACGGTTATTAAGTATGGAGCATAATCACAAATGGGTCATTCATTCTGATGAAGAGGGTCAAAGGTGTTAGTGTTCCAAAGGAAGAGAGTGAATGGGATGCTAATGATGTCAAGGAGGTACAACTTAATGCAAAAGCTATGCACACTCTATTTTGTGCTCTTTGTGCTAATAAGTACAATAGAGTCTCATTGTGCAACAATGCCAAAGAAATATGGGACAAGCCTGATGTCACCCATGAAGGAACAAATAGAGTGAATGAGTTAAAGATAAGTCTTCTCACCCTTGATTATGAATTATTTAAGGCAAAATCGGAGGAAGGAAATAATGATATGTTAGATCTCTTCACCGACATCATCAATGGTCTTAAAGCCTTGAAAGGTCTATCCCAATAAAGAAATGGTGAAGAAGATGTTGAATAGTCTCCCAACATCTTGGGAACAAAAGGTGATGGCTATAGAAGAATCAAAGGATCAACTCACTCTCTCTTGATGAGCTCATTGGTTCTTTACTTACATATGAGATGAAGCTTAACAAAAAAGGTGAAGAAAAGAGAATTATGAAGAAGAAGGTTGGTAAAACCCTTAAGTCCACCACCATTAAAGAGAGTGAATTAAGTGAAGAGGTGGATGAAGACAAAGAGATGGAGAGGCTTACTAAAAGATTCAAGAGATTTATGAAGTCCAATAAAAGAAGAGAATTTCGAAAGAAGGAAGGACTCAAGCTTAAATCAACCAAGGAGAAAGATCCCATTATTTGCTATAAACACAAGAAATTGGGACACATCAAGTATGATTGTCCTATATTTAAAAAGAAGGGTCTAGCAAACAAAAGGCTTATGTTACTGCTAGGAGTGATGAAGACTCTTCCGATGATGAAGTAGTCAATTTATGCCTTTTGGCTATCGATGATCTTAAGGTAACTTCTAACTCATATACTTTAAATCATTATTCTTTAGTTGAGTTGAAAGATGCCTATGATGAATTAATTTGGAATTAAAATTCACGATGTCAAAACACAAGAAAAGTGTTTCAAAATTGAAAAATGAAAATGACTTACTTTCCAAAATCAATCCTAAACTTGAAGAGAAAGTAAATAAATTGCAATAAATCATTAATGATTTTGAAAGGAAAATTTAGACTTACATAATTTACTCTCAAAAGTTCATGAAGATGATCAAAAGCAACTTGAGTTGCTTAAGAGTGAAAAAGCTCACTCTAACAAAGTTTTTGAAAAATGAGAAAGTTCAAAACAAAACTTTTTTGAAAATAACTTTAATTTTTATAAACATAGAGGTCCCTCAATATTTTATAAGGAAAAACTTGTTAAGACTGTATGGGTCCTTAAAGGACTTAATGCTAGTCAAGACATGGAAGCTCTTTCAAAATGGATACTTAAAGGGACTAAGGTTTTGAAAACTAATGATTATGGACCCAAAAGACATTAGGTACCAAAAACTTAATTCTATGTTTGTAGGTAAGGTGCATTACTTCAAGGTGAACAAATGCAAATTCTATGTGATTGCACCTTAATGTTGATTGGTGTAGTAGTTCATTAGTTCTTTATATTTTATATCTATCTTTGAACTATCTACTTTCTTTTCCTCTTGAAAGCTTTATTTTTTATTTTTGATATAACAAAAAGGGAGGAAGAGAAATGTAAATTTTATGGTTGATTGATTGCTTATATTAGTGACCAATTTTTCAAAGCAAAATGAATGTCAAATTTGAGCTTATTTCAAATATTTATGCTCTAAATCTTTATATATTAAATTCAAAATGATTTTTATATAGGGAGCATTCTATTCAAAAACAAATTTACAAAATGTTTTATTATATAAAAAAGGGGGAGATTTTTAGACTAAGCCTTATTGGATAAAATATTTTGATATAACAAATTAAAGTGTTTATGAATAAAAGTAAAATTGAAAAAATTAATAAAACCAAGTTGAAATGGTTTCAATTGAGTCAAATATTTTCAAATATGTTTTAACCATTTTCAAACAAGTTAGAATTGCTCTAGGACTAAAAGTATCTATATTTTTTTGTCTAAGTATAGGTATTTTATGTGATATCGATACCCATCTGATAATTGATACCAAATTGACCTTCTATTTTCATGATTTTTCAAGCAATGAAAAAAAGTATCTATACCTTTTCAAAAAGTATCGATACCTTTTTTAGGTATTTATAACGCTACTCTAATGGTCACTGAATCTGCATTAATTACAGAAAATATCGATACTCTTTTAGTAGATATCGATACTTGTTGCTATAGGTGAAGTTAATGAGTTGGTATTTCATCCCCAACAGCTATATTTACTTTCCCAACAACCACAACAGTTGGAAATCAATTAGTGAGTATAAATACCATCTTCAAAAGGTCTAGCAACAAGAATAGCAATTTGAAAAGCTTAAAGATCAATCAAAACAACCTAAAGCTTAATTCTTTTATACCTTTTCTTGTAAACACTTGTGAGCTTTCATTGAATTTATTTAGCTCAAGTGTTATTCTTTGTATTTGTGCTTAATTTACAAACATCCTAATCTTGTAAGGACTGTTTCTTTGTTTGCTTGTTTGTTTCTCTTTTGAGAGAAGGTTTGAACTTAAGGTTTAGGAAGAAACCTTAAGAGAGTTCTATCTTAAGATTTTAGGGCATAAATCTTAAGAGAGATTGTAAGGTTAAACCTTGTCCCTAAAGGTTATACAAATCTAGTGGATTTGAAAAAATCATTTTTTATGGAAAGCTAAGGTAGTGGAGTAGGCATTTGGAGCTGAAACATTATAAATCCTTATGTTCTTTGTTAGAAATTTTTATTACTTCTACCATATCTTAAAGGCCGATTCAACCTCCCTTACCAACATTCTCGAGTTGATCCATCGAGCTAACAATTGGTATCAGAGCTACTTTTTAAAGATAGTTTAACAATCAATAAAAAATCCTCAAAGAAGCTCAAACGAGCACCAAGTCATCCAACAACAATGACGTCTACTTCCGAGTCAGCGTTAGTGGGAGAAGGACACTCCATCGTAAGGCCACCTCTATTCAATGGCACCAACTACTCATATTGGACAACAAGAATGAAATTATTCATCCAAGCCAACGATTATCTAGAATGAAGGATAATAAAAAATAGGCCATTCATTCCAATGAAGAGGGTCGAAGGTGTTAATGTTCCAAAGGAAGAGAGTGAATGGAATGCTAATGATCTCAAGAAGGTGCAACTTAATGCAAAAGCTATGCACACTCTATTTTGTGCTCTTGCTGGTAATAAGTACAATAGAGTCTCCTTGTGATTCAATGCCAAAGAAATATGGGACAAGCTTAAGTTCACCCATGAAGGAACAAATAGAGCCAATGAGTCAAAGATAAGTCTTCTCACCCTTGATAATGAATTATTTAAGGCAAAATCGAAGGAAGGAATCAAGGAGATGTCTGATCGATTCACCGACATCATCAATGGTCTCAAAGCCCTTGGGAAGGTCTATCCAAACAAAGAAATGGTGAAGATGTTGAATAGTGTCCCAACATCTTGGGAACCAAAGGTGACGGCTATAGAAGGGTCAAAGGATCTCAACTCACTCTCCCTTGATTAGCTCATTAGTTCTTTGCTTACATATGAGATGAAGCTTAACAAAGGAGGTGAAGAAGAGAGAATTATAAAGAAGAATGTTGGTAAGGCCCTTAAATCCACAACCACTGAAGAGAGTGAATTAAGTGAAGAGCTGGACGAAGAATAAGAGATGGAGATGCTTGCTAGAAGATTCAAGAGATTTATGAAGTCCAACAAAGGAAGAGAATTTCGAAAGAAGGAAGGACTCAAGCTTGAATCAATCAAGGAGAAAGATCCCATTATTTGCTATAAGTGCAAGAAACCGAGACACATCAAGTATGACTGTCCTATATTTAAAAAGAAGGGGTCTAGCAAACAAAAGGCATATGTTGCTGCTTGGAGTGATGAAGACTCATCCAATGATGAAGTAGTCAAGTTATACCTTATGGCTATCGATGATTCTAAGGTAACTTCTAACTCATCTACTTTAAGTCATTATTCTTTTGATGAGTTGCAAGATGCCTATTATGAATTGATTTTGGAATTAAAAGTAATGATATCAAATCACAAGAAAAGTGTTTCAAAATTGAAAAATGAAAAAGACTTACTTTCCAAAATCAATCATGAACTTGAAGAGAAAGTAAAAAAATTTTAAGAAATCATTAATGATTTTGAAAAGAAAAATCTAGACTTGCATAATTTACTCTCAAAAGTTCACGAGAATCATAAAAAGCAACTTGAGTTGCTTAAGATTGAAAAAGCTCACTTTAACAAAGTTTTTGAAAAAGGAGAAAGTTCAAAACAAAACTTTGTTGAAAATAGCTTTAATCTCTATAAACGTAGAGGTCCCTCAATAATTTACAAGAGAAAACTTGTTAAGAGTGTATGGGTACCTAAAGGATTTAGTGCTACTCAAGACAAGGAAGCTCTTTCAAAATGGACTATTCATTCTGATGAAGAGGGTCGAAGGTGTTAAGGTTCTAAAGAAAGAGTGTGAATGGGACGCTAATGATGTTAAGGAGGTGCAACTTAATGAAAAAGCTATGCACACTCTATTTTGTGCTAATGAGTACAATAGAGTCTCCTTGTGCAACAATGCCAAAGAAATATGAGGCAAGCTTGAGGTCACCCATGAAGGAAAAAGTTGAGTAAATGAATCAAAGATAAGTCTTCTCACCCTTGATTATGAATTATTTAAGGCAAAATCAGAGGAAGGAATCAAGGAGATGTCCGATTGCTTCACCGACATCATCAATGGTCTCAAAGCCCTTGGGAATGTAACACCCAAAACCCGTTACCGTCTTCGGTTAGGTCCCTAGGTTACTAACATTCATGTGTCTAAATGATTTCAAAATCACATTTCAATTAATGTTAATCTTTCAATTATTTAAGAATACATCCATTCGATTCAACATACATCATTTATTGTCATCATTTACAAGGACTTAATTAAAATACAACAGAAACATATTATGAAACTTCGAATTTTAGTGAAACAGGGGTCACATGGCCGTGTCCCAGACCGTGTGCATACACAAAATACCCTTACATGCCCATCTGTGAAACTGTGTGCGAGACCGTGTGTTAACTTGAAATAGGGCCACACGACCTTGTTCTAGCCCGTGTGATCATTGCACCTATTTTCCATCAGGCACACGCCCGTGTACTGGCCCGTGTGTCAGGCCGTGTGTAGCTACGAAAATTCAATTTAAACAAGCAAAAATCATGCCATTCACCTAACAAGTACCAATATCAACCACCTTTGAAACTCTATTGAATCATAACTCAAAACATATCATTTTATATGAAGAGATAAACAAAAGAACTCAAGTATTCATGAATTCACATGTCATTACATTTCTATGCGTATTTGCCTACTTATAACATTAAGCAAGCATACAAAACTTAAGTTCAACATTTATCTAAGCTATTAGCAATGTACCAATCAACCCAAAATCAAATATCACAGAAGGTAACATCATCCTAATACATGTCATAAAATCAAGTGATGTAAATACTACAGAACGAGCTCCCGAGATAGTGTGATTTCTTCGAGATAATCCGATCTTTAGCAAAATAGAATCTACAAAACAACAAAAATTTCATAGGTAAGCTTTCATAGCTTAGTAAGTCGATAGAGTTTAACAAATTAACAAATAACATGTGTAGAGCAGTCTGTAACTCAATTAAACTGAAATAAAACTTTGCTTCAATGAGCTATAACCAGGGTTTCATTCTCTCTTGTCAGATTCAACCTTTTACTAGTATACGATGCTGCTCACACAAGCTGATGAGGACTCCCAATGAATGTGGTACCTCAGCCCTCAATACAGTATCTATATATCTTTTCCTTAACGATACTGCTCACACAAGCTGTTGAGAATATGCCATTCATGTATAAATCTCTACCATCGTAGGGCCATGTCATCCAATCCAGGATTCATTTCAACTTTTTCCCCGACTCACGATGCTGATCACACAAGCTGTTGAGAATTCGCAACATATGCAAGACCTCAGCCATCGCTTCTATTCAAATCACTAGCTCAAAGCATGATATCTCTTTTATTCATTTCTTTTTCATATTTCTCAATTTCAAGTACCATAATTTGTTTGCAAAAATTATAAAGAATACAAATAATGTACTATTTCAATATAAATTTAACGTTACCCTTAATGAATTAACATAATTTTCACCAAATAATGACCCATAACCGTCCACTATACCTCTTTAAAGTATATTTACTCATTAAGGACCTTTCTAGGCCATTCCTTTAGAAATTAGTATACTTAATGATTCCTACATTTTGTGACTTTTACGATTCAGTCCTTTTTACTTAATTAACTATCTAAACGATAAAATTTCGTAACCAAAATTTAATACAATGCTAACGACATCATAAATATTAAAATAAATAAATTTACAACTCGACTCATCTAAGTTGTGATCCTGAAATCACTTTTTTCGACACCACTAAAAATAGAGCTATTAGACCTCTCCCCCCTTAGGGAAATTTTTGTTGGGTCGTCGGAAAAATTATTCTAACGATCCCTAACCTTGGATCCATGTACGAGGAACAAACCAAGAAGAAAAGGTTCAGAATTATACCTTTTACTAAATCTGGAAAATCCCTAGAAACGGTACTGTGAAATCTTCCTCTGCACGCTACCGATCATAAGTCGCAACAAAATCCTCCCGACCTCTACGTAGTCTACTCAATCAAGAACGAACAGAAAAATACCCTTTAATCTTTTCAGAGAATATTTTGACGGTTGCTAGACCCTCTTTTTATTTTTCTCTTTTGATTAAAAAAAATCAACCACACAATTCTGCTATCTTTCCTTTTTATTTTAATATCTCATATTAAAATGGAAATATATTTCTTTAGAGAAATATATGGAAGGTTTATTAAAACATTATACCCTTTCCAAAAGGATATTAGCTTGTTTTTAATATTTAATTTCTTTTTATATAATATATCATATTAAAATGGAAATATTTCTTTAAAAAAATATATGGAAGGTTTATTAAAACATTATATCCTTTCCAAAAGGATATTAACTTCCATGTTTTTAATATTCAATTTCCTTTTGTATAATATCTAATATTAAAATGGAAATGTTCCTTTAAAGAAATACATGAAAGGTTTATTAAAACATTATATCCTTTCCAAAAGGATATTAACTTCCATGTTTTAATATTTAACAAAATTATTATAATTATGTTAAATTATTCAATAAATATTAAACTTTTACATGAATCAAATTCATATATTAATATTAACTATGTCCTCTATTCGTATACAACAAGTTTGTACACATAATGTGTATAATATTTAACTGTCAAATTAAATTAATTCAATAATTATTTTAAATCATGTGATAGCTAAATATAACACCAATTGTGTTTGCATTCTGTTCATTTCAACCATAGGGTGTGACACTGTAGATTCTTATAACTTTAGCAGTAATATTGGAATGATTCTAATATTACAAACAATGAGTGGCATCTAGTAATGCATCATTGCTACCCAAGTTACAAGAAGTCGTGGTTCATCATGACCTTTCTGTGATAAATTTGCATGTATTATATCCTTTTGTCCTTTATATCTAGATTGGACACAAGTCATAAAGTAATCACACTTGCATAATACAATCTCACGTTTCTTGATATCCGAAGTAGACTAAAATAAACAAATAAGTGTAATATCTCATATTAACTTATTTGAGCATGGCTATGCATTTCTAGTCTCACTTCATCAAGTGGCCTAAGATATTGCTCCCATTATGTAGGAGGGACAAATCCTATCTTGATCAATCATATCCTACTACATAGATTGTGGCATACCTAACATTAGTCTTTGTAGTCAAACTTCTTACAGTAGACGTTTGACTATATAAAAATATACGATTCACTATGTTGGGACAATGATTATCTTAAGTCTAAGGATTGTATGCATAGTTATCACTATGAGTAATGTCGTGACTATTACATAATAATCCAAGAAACATACTCATAGCGGGTCAGTCCAATATGTTGCTCTCTAACACATATTTATGTATTGATTTTAAGATCCCTATGTCAATGACAACACTTTGTCATCAATTAACTACATATTAGTCTCAATGCATTATTGTTATCCAAGCCCACAATAATACTTGACTAAGGACCTTTTAAGAATAATCATATTATCCCAGGACATTATTATAAATCAGTTTATTTAAATACATAGAAAAATAAAAATTGAAATAACAATGGCAATGTATTTTATTAATAAACAAGGTAAAATGAGTATGTGATTACAATCATCTCATGATTGGTCTTTGGGCATAATCTAACAATTTCGTCCTGAAATATCTTACCAGTAAACAAGTGAGGGTATTGTGATCTCATCGAAGCCTCTGTCTCCCATGTTGCTTCCTCTAACCTGTGACGATTCCATAGAACTTTTACCAATGGTACCCTTTTATTTCGCAATTCTTTTACTTCACGAGTTAGAATTCTAATCAGTTCCTCTGAATACGACGAGTCTGACTGTATCTTAACCTTATAGGGAGTAATCATATGAGAAAGATCTGATCAGTATCGTCTCAACATCGAAACATGAAATACATTATGAATCTTTTTAAGTTACGGAGGTAAGGCTAGCTTATAGGCTACAAGACCAACCCTCTCAATGATCTCATATGGTCCAATAAATAGTAGAATCAACTTTCCTTTCTTGCCAAATTGTAACACCTTCTTCCAAGGTGAAACCCTCAGGAAAACTCGATCTACAACTGTAAACTCTATATCCTTCCTCTTGAGATCTACATATGACTTTTATCGATCAAACGCTGCTTTTGAACAATTATGGATTACCCAAAATTTATCTTCCGTCTCATGTATAAAGTCAGTCCCAACTAGCTTAGGCTTACTCAGCTCTGACCAATATAATGGTGTTCTGCATTTTCTATTGTATAGTGCTCAAACGGTGCCATTTTAATAGTGGATTGAAAGCTGTTATTATAAGCAAAGTCTACCAATGGTAGGTATTTCTCCTAACAATCCTCGAGCTTGAGTACACAACATCGTAGCATATCTTCCAGAATTTGTATCACCCACTCGAACTGACCATATATTTGCGGATGGTATGCAGTGCTGAAATTCAACCTGGTTCCCAAAGCTTCGTGTAGCTTACCCCAGAATTTCAATGTAAAACATGGATCCCTGTCTGAGATGATAGATACTAGCACTCCGTGCGGTCACACAATCTCAGATACATACAACTCAACCAACTTTTCAAGTGAAAAATCCACATAGATAGGGATGAAGTGAGCTGACTTAGTCAATCTGTCAACTATAACCTAGATCAAATCTTTCTTCCTCGGTGTCACCGGCAGCCTTGTAACAAAGTCCATAGTGACTCACTTCCACTTCCAATTTGGAATGGTAATAGGTTGCAACAATCCAGACGGTACTTGATGCTCAACCTTCACTTGCCGACACACCAGACATCTAGTTACAAACTCAGAAATCTCACGTCATACCTGGCCACCAATACATCTTCTTCAAGTCATTATACATTTTCACACTCCCTAAATGAATGGAGTAACTACTGCTATGAGCTTTTGTCAAAATGTCCCGTCTCAAATCCGGATCGTCAAGAACACATACTCTGTCTCAAGAGTACAATATACCTTCAACATCCACCGTAAATCCAGTAGTGGCATCACTTTGAATTTGTTCTTTCTTGGCTATAAGCTTTGAATCATTTTTCTTTAATTCCCGAATTCGCTGTAAAAATAACGGTCTTGTCTTGAGTTCAATGGTGATGAAGCCATCACTCTCTAGCGACAAATGAACATTCATCGCCCTCAATGCAAACAACGATTTTCGGCTTAAGGCATCTGTAACAACACTAGCCTTTCCCGGATGATAATCAATCACAAGATCATAATCTTTCAATAACTCTAACCATCGGCATTGTCTTAAATTCAGCTCCCTCTGTGTCATCAAATTCTTCAAATTCTTATGATGACATCTCTCACCATAAAGATAATGACGCTAAATCTTTAATGCAAAGACTATGGCAGCTAACTCCAAATCACGAGTCGGATAATTCTTTTCATGAGGCTTTAAATGTCGGGAGGCATAAGCTATCACTTTCCTAGCTTGCATCAAAATGAAACCCAAACCATTTAAGGACAAGTCACTGTAAACAACAATTTCCTTTCCCGACTCAGGCTGTGTCAATACCGGAGCTTTTGTTAACATTTTCTTTAGCTGACCGAAACTCTGCTAACACTTTTTTGACCAAATAAACTAGACATTCTTCTTTAGCAACTTCTTCATCGGCAAAGCTATAATAAAGAAATCTTTCACAAATCGATGGTAATAACTTACTTATCCCAAAAAGCTGCGTACCTCAGAAACATTATTCGGTACTTTCCAATTTAGAATAGCTGAAACTTTATTCGGATCAACCCATATTCCTTCCGAAGATACCACATGACCTAGAAATCCAACCTCTCGAGGCTACAACTCACATTTACTGAATTTCGCATACAATTATTTTTCTCGTAAAATTTGCAAAACCTCTTTCAGATGCTGAGTATGCTCTAGCTCTGTCTTGGAGTAGATTAATATATCATCAATGAATACCACCACAAATCTATCCAACTGGGGCTGAAAAACTTGATTCGTTAGATCGATAAATGCTGTTGGTGCATTAGTTAACCCGAACGACATCACCAAAAACTCATAATGTCCATATCGGTTCCTGAATGCTATTTTTGACACATCATAATCTTTCACTCGCATCTGATAGTAACCCGATCGAAGATCTATTTTAGAGAATACGGTTACACCTTTCAACTGATCAAATAACTCATCAATACTAGGCAACAAGTAATTTTTCTTGATCGTCACCTTCTATACACATTCTCATAGAGCCATATTTCTTCTTCACAAATAGCACTGGTGCACCCCAGGATGATACACTCGGATGAATAAAACATCTGTCTAACAGTTCTTGCAATTGTGCCTTTAACTTTTCAACTCAGTCGATGCCATTCTGTACAGTGGAATCGATATCAGTGTGGTGCTAGATAGTAAATCAATGCCAAACTCTGCTTCTCTAATTGATGGTAAACCCGATAACTCTTCTGGAAACACATTTGTAAACTCATTAATAACTGGTACCTATTTCAATTTTGTACCTGAATCCCGTGTGTCAAGTATATAAGCCAGAAATGCCTTACAACCCTTACGAACCATTTTCTGTGCTGAGATAGCTGGGATCGCTCTAGTATCACTATTCCATCTATCGAACTCAACTGTGATCATTTCACCAGTTAGAGATTTCAAATCAATCCATTTTTGCTTGCAGTTAACCACCGCATCAAGCTCAGATAACCAATTCATACCCAAAATCACATCAAACTTAGTAAAGTGTAATAGCATTAGATCAGCAAGAAATTCACAGCCCTGAGCTTTCAGTGGACATTTACGACACACCAGATTAACTATGACAGTATGCCCCAATGGGTTTGTAACTTGTACATCAAATGTAGTCGACTCAACAGACAAGTTTTTATCAGTTGCTAATGCAGTACAAATATATGAATGAGTCAACCCTGGGTCAATCAAAGCAAATAGAATATCATTAAAAAGATAAAATATACTAGTCACGACATTGGGAGTAGTAGCCTTTTCTTTAGCTCTAATGGCATTTGTCCATACAAGTGCTTGAACCTCAGATCTGCTCACAGTATCTTTGTTATCTTCTCGATTTCCACCTGTATTACTACTTTGCCCAGACGTATCCCTTTTTGTGGAGTAACTGGAGGTTTCACACTTCGATCCTCTTTTACCTCAGAAGTCATCAGATAATTTCACATAAAGTGAGAAGTACCCCGACACTTGAAACATGCTCCTTTCACCAATTGACACTTACCCGAGTGGAATATTTCACAATGCTCTTATGTCAGATTTGGTTCATTACGAACATTAGCCATGCTATCTACAGGTCGATTATGGAATCTAGCTCTAGTTGCCCCGTTCTACTTTTGTTCTGAAATTCAGATGACACTGCCCATGAATTTCATTTTTCCTAAATTTCTTTGATGGCGGCATAGAAAAGTCTTAGTAGGATTCTTCTTTCCGAACTCTCGGAACCTCTTTTTTCTCTGCTTTTTATGATTATAAATTTCTTCTATCTTCTATGCTCTATCTGTCAAAACAATAAATGGTTACAAGTTGGAGCCACACACCATCATCTTGATTTCATCATTCAACCCGTCTTCAAAATGGACACACATAGCTTCATCTGTCGGCACAATCTGTCGAGCATATTTAATGAGTTGTACAAATTCTCGTTCATATTCTGCCAGTGTCTTGTTTTCCTATGTTAACTCTGGGAAGTCTTTCTTTTTTTGATCTAGATACCGTTTTCTAACATATTTCTTTCTGAACTCGGCTTGAAAGAATACCAAACTAATTTCATTCTCAGGAACCACTACTAATATCCTTCTCCACCAGTTATAAGCCTCGTCTTTCAGCAATGAAGCAACTCACCTCAGATAATCTTTCGGAGGATAGGCCATTTCATTCAAAACTCTGAGAGTATTTTCCAACTAATATTTAGCTCTAGACGGATCATCTTCTGTACTTCCTCGAAACTCTTTAGCCTTGTATTTCCTGACCCTATATATCGAAATACGACATCTCTACTCTATCATTGGGGGAGGTGGAGGCACAACTGGAGGTGCTACGGGTTGGGCAACAAGAGGTGGGGGAGGTGGCAGTGCCATCGGATTGTTCCTCATAAACTCTGAGAACCACTATCTTATTAATCCGAAGAACATATTCTTGGCTTCATTCTCTGTCATCGGTAATATTGACACACCGTCACTTACCACAGAATCATTGGTCAGTACAGTACTGTTCACTTCGTTAGTCTCATCTCTTTCAGAATCAGGCATCTTTAGTTATCTGTAAAAATTGTAGTTAGATCGGATCCATCTATATCACACTATCACAGGTTCATATGGTATATACTTCTAAATCATTTAAACATATTCAATACAGTCCAAGAATCAAATAAATCGTAACTCTGATACCATTAAATGTAACACCTAAAACCTGTCACCGTCTCCAATTAGGTCTCGAGGTTAATAACAATCATGTCTCTAAACGATTTCAAAATCACATCTCAATCAGTGTCAATCTTTCAATTATTTAAGAATACATCCATTTGATTCAACATACATCATTTATCGTCAACATTTACTACGACTTAATTGAAATACAACAGAAACATCACAAGAAACTTCAAATTTTAGCGAAATAGGAGTGACACGACCGTGCCCCAGATCGTGTGTGTAACACTCGTAACTTGTAATCATCGCCAATTTAGGATCTTAGAGTATTGCAGAATATTGTAAGATCACTAAGTCACTTCAAAACAACCCCTCAATTTAGTTATAGTAACTACGTATTTCCAATAAATCAGTTAACTAAACATGTAACACACTTCAAAAATCATACTTATCATGTACTAACATTTATCAACATCATCTTCAATACGAACTTAATTAAACAATTCAAAACAGGGCACACGACCATGTGTCTCAAACCCACGCCCGTGTTTCAACACATACACACCCGTGCCCTTGGCCGTGTACCTACACGAAAAGAATTCCCAAGGCCGTGTCACAGACTGTGTGATAGGCCACACTCCTATTCTGACTTGAGTCACACGCCCGTGGGTGGGACCGTGTGCCAGAACGTGTGTCTAATCGAAAGGGGCCACACGATAGTGTAACAGATTGTGTGTCTGCCCCTGTAAACTGTTCTACATCTAAATAACGATACACGACCTTGTGACAGCCCGTGTTACAGGCCGTGTGTGCTCTGTCTACTTACCAAACAAGATATATCTTTTTAACCTAAATTCCCTAGCAAGTTACCCAAAAGATATGCTTCCTTCCAAATACCAACATGTTCATCCTACCAATTACAAGTTCAACAAATCAACTAAGCTATTAAACATGACCAAAGCTAAGTCAACTTACTAACCAATTTCAATACACCATTCAAAGTAACTAATTTGCAACATATATCATGAATATAATGACATCTCATTCCAAACAACAAAAATATGCTTATATTGACATTTTCATCAAAATTAACATCAAATTCACAACCACATCAACCATCACACGTGACTAGCAATATTCACTAGTTATTCAAGTACTTGCTATCCTAGCCCTATACTCATCTTAGGTACATGCCAAAAAGATAAAAAGAAACACCACTGACTTTGAGTACGAGATGTCGGTTGTGACGTTGATCTGAAATCTACTAAATACCTAACCTGAAATCACAAAAGTATAATTACATTAGTTCATCATCATTTGCTTGTAAGTAATCACATGAACATAATCAATTCCTTAACTACAAACATTACTTCATAATTTATAACTTTTATTCAAGTAAGATACCATCTCTTCTTCACATAATATAAGCCTTGATAGACTTGTTTCAGCAATCTCATTTTCTTTGCTTGAACCAATTCGTCAACTCTTGGCACTCGGTGCCTAGCGAATAAACCGCGATTAGTAAGCCCAGCACTGGTTGGTTTAACCAAGAATTAATCCGTCAATTCATGGCAACCAGTGCATAGAAGATAAATTGTAATAAATGAGTCTAGCTCTAGTTGGATTAACCAATGGTTTTGCACCCAGCGCTAATCGGATAAACCGATGAATTAATTCGTCAGTTCAAGGCAACCAGTGTCTAGCGAATAAAACGCAGAAGTGAGCCCAACTCTAGTTGGTTTAATCAAAAAATTAATCCGTCAAATCCTGGCACTCAGTGCCTAGCGGTTAAACCGCGAAAATAAGCACAACTCTGGTTGCTTTGATCAACGACCATTGAATAGTTCATATCCACAATTTCTTAATACACAATCAATTATAATAATTCAATTCTACCCTTTTAGCAATTCAAGGTACCATAACAATTAATCAAGAATTCATAACATGCCATACGTGATTCTTTAATTTCTATTTAAAGTAATTATTATGGAATTCAATAAACACTTAAACGACAAGTAATAATATTCGAGTGTACGAACTTACCGATTTACGAATGCTTTCCGAAAAGAGTCAATCACTCGACAATTTGCTTTTTTCCCAGTTATCAATTGATTCACTCGTTTCTTGAGCTATAATTAATAACTCAATTAATGCAATAGCTTTTATCATAAAGCGACATCTATCCAAAACTTTCTAATTCACTTTATAAATTTTTTAGCACATATTCACTACTAATAGCAACAATTACCTAATTAACTCAATATTTTCTAAACATGCCAATAAGAAAACTATATAATCTCTACATGCTGTCCAATTTCTTCTAAAACCAACTCCAACCACATTTTATCATGAACATCGAATAAATAAGAGATTATTCCCACCTCCGTAAACAAGTCTATAATTCCCATTTCATGCCAATAAATTATAAAATACTTTTAATTCATTTACAAGCTTAGTATTTCATCAACCAAACTCATAAGAGAAACACAACTTCTCACATGGCAATTTTCTAACCATTTGCCCATGTACAAATTAACCTCTTAGAAAAGATAAACTAAGTTAAGACAAATCCAAAAACATAAAAATGAATGAAAATGCAACACATTTTGCCTACCATGTAATGATTTTCCCCTTCTTAGCCGAACAAGCTTCTTCAATGGCTTCTCCCCTCTATTTTTCTTCCTAATTTCTGTAGTGCTTAGAGAAGAAGTGAAATCCTTTTTATTTAATTTGATTAATCTATTGTTATTTATTAAATTACTTCCTTATCCCTTCTAAATGTTATGTTTATCTCTTTTCATTATAACACTTAAATTGTCCAACATTTCTATTTAGGTGAAATTTCTTTATAAATCCCTCAACTCATAACATTTAATATTTGATTATTTTACTAAAGGCACCAACATTAAACTTTTTTACAAATTTAATCCTTCCCTCTACTATTTCTAATAATTTACTTTTCAAGTCTATTTACCATGGCTTTACTAAATTAACTAACTTTTTGCTTTAAAAAAGGGATAATGACTCCTTAATTTAAAATTTAGGATCTCCTAATTCTTGTTTTTTCAATACTACTAAATACAGGTCGTTACAATTCTCCCTTTCTAAAAAATTTTTGTCCTCGAAAATTCTTACTAGAGAAGAGGTGATGGTATTGAGATTTCATTGATTCCTCAAGCTCCAACGTCGCTTCCTCGATGCTATTACTACGCCATAGAACTTTCACTAGAGGAATCTGTTTATTATGTAGCTCTTTCACCTCACAAGCTAGAATTTCAACCGATTCTTCCTCATATGATAAATTTGGCTGGATTTCCACCTCCTCCGTCGAAATAACATGAGATGGATCCGATCGATATCTTCTGAGCTTAGGTACGTGAAATGCGTCTGCATTTTCTATAACTCAATTGGTAAAGCTAAACGATAGGCAACAGGTCCTACTCTTTCGAGAATTTCGTAGGGACTTATGAAACGAGAGCTTAACTTTCCCTTTTTACTAGACCGTAGTACATTCTTCCACGGAGATACTCTTAAAAAAACTTTATCACCAACAGAATATTCAATAACACGACGCTTCAAATCTGCATACGATTTTTGTCTGTCTACAGCTACTTTTATTCTTTCTCGTAACACTTTAACCATATCCTCTATCTCCTGAATCAATTCGGTCCCTACTATCTTCTTCTCACTCAACTCAGACCAATAGACCGGCGTTTGACATTGATGATCGTATAAAGCCTCGTATAGAGCCATTTGAATACTCACTTGGATGCTATTATTATAGACAAATTCCGCCAATGGTAAATAACACTCCCAACCTGATTCAAATTCAATTACACAAGCTCTGAGCATTTCATCCAGAACTTCAATGACACGTTATGAATGTCCATCTGTTTGCGGCTGGAAAGCTGTGTTGAAATTAAGCCTTGTACCAAGAGATTCATGTATCTGTTTCCAAAATCTCAAAGTAAATCGAGGATCTCTATCCGATACAATCGAGATAGGCACACCGTGCAGTTTGACGATTTCACAGATGTACGTTTTTGCTAACTTCTGAAGTGACCAATCCATTCTAATTGCAATGAAATGTGTCGATTTCGTGAATCGATCCACAATCACCTATATCGCATTCCTCTTACTTAAAGATAAAGGTAACCCCATTACAAAATCCATAGTAATGCATTCTCATTTCCATTTAGGGATAAAAATGGGTTGGAGAAGTCTTGTAGGAACTTGGTGTTTCACTTTCACCTTCTAACACATGAGACATTTGCTTACGAAGTCAACAATTTCCCTTTTCATTCCCGACCACCAATACAATTCTCGTAGGTCAGGATACATTTTCATTCCTCCCGAGCGCATAGCAAAATTACTAACATGCGCTTCATGTAGTAATATCTCATTTAAATCAACATTTTGTGAAATGCGAAGTCGAATCATAAATCTTAAACAACCGTGTTCATCAATGCAAAAGTCTTCAATTATATCACCACGTACTCTTTCTCTAATTTTCATAAATCTCTCATCATTCAACTGAGCAGTTTTGATTACTTCTAGCAATACCGGTTTGACTACAAGTTCAGCCAATAAACTACCATCATCATTTAAATTGAGTCGAGCAAACATGGCTCGTAACT
Organism: Gossypioides kirkii; assembly: GCA_005610355.1. Lineage (NCBI taxonomy): Eukaryota > Viridiplantae > Streptophyta > Magnoliopsida > Malvales > Malvaceae > Gossypioides > Gossypioides kirkii. The sequence goes on along the minus strand of CP032249.1, from coordinate 9,784,979 downwards.
CACCAGCTGTCTTTCTACTCAATGCATCCATTATGACGTTAGCATTACCAGGATGGTAATCAATGACGCAATCGTAGTCTTTCAAAAGCTCAACCCAACATCATTGTCTCAAATTCAACTCTTTCTGAGTTAACTCGTATTTGAGGCTTTTGTGATCCGTGAATATATGACATTTCTCTCCATACAAATAATGTCTCTAAATCTTTAAAACAAAGATTATCGCTGCAAGCTCCCAATCATGAGTTGGATAGTTACGTTCGTGAGTTTTCATCTGCCGAGAAGCATACGCAATCACTTTCTCTTCTTGCATCAAGACACAATCCAAACCGTTTAATGATGCATCGATATAACCTAGAAATTCTTTTCCCGATTCTGGTAAGGCTAAAATAGGTGCCTCTGTCAATAACTGCTTAAACTTATCAAAACTCTTTTGATATTTCTTGCTCCAAACAAATGGTGCATTCTTCTGAAAGAGCGTTGTCATCGGCATAGCTATTTTTGAGAATCCCTTCAAAAAACGATGATAGTATCCGGTAAGGCCATTGAAACTGCGAATTCCCGATACATTATTGGGTGCTTTCAACTGAACAATTGCTTCTATCTTTTTTTGATCCACACGTATGCCTTCAGCTGATATTACATGTCCCAAAAATACCACCTATGATAACCAAAATTCACATTTGCTAAATTTTCCATATAACTGTTTCTCTTGTAACACTTGTAGCACAATTCTCAAATGTTGTTCGTGTTCATCCTCTGATTTTGAATAAATCAAAATATCATCGATGAAGACAACTACAAACTGATCAAGATATAGTTGGAAGATGAGATTCATTAGGTCCATAAATGCTGTTGGAGAATTCATTAATCCGAAAGGCATCACTAGAAATTCATAATGCCTGTAACGAGTCTGAAAAGCTATTTTTGGAACATTGCTCTCATTTACTTTCAGCTGATAATATCCCGATCTCAAATCAATTTTTGAAAATACAGAAGCTCCCTTGAGTTGATCAAATAAGTCATCGATACGCGAAAGGGGGTATCGATTCTTAATTGTCAACTTATTTAACTAACGATAATCTATGCAAAGTCGCATTGTATTGTCTTTCTTTTTAACGAATAAAACAGGAGCTCCCTATGGCGATATACGTGGCCAAATAAATCCACGTTCTATTAAATCTTGCAGCTGTACTTTCAATTCTTTCAATTCTATAGGTACCATTCGGTACGGAGCTATAGATACTGGAACCATACCTAAAAATACTTCAATTACAAATTCTACCTCCCGAGTGGGTGGTATTCTAGGCAATTTTTTCGGGAATACATCAGACAACTCACAAACCGTCCGTACATTACTCATTTCAACCTTTTTGGACTCAGAGTTGATTACATACACTAGGAAGGCTTTACATCCTTTTTTCATCAATTTCTCTGCTTGAATCGCTGATATCATTCCAGTTGGTCCACTTGATCTAACACCATCAACTTCAATGATATTCCCACTTGCATTTTGGATTGAAAATATTTTCTTACGGCAATCCAGAACAACTCTGTACTGGTCAACCAATCCATTCCTAAAAGACTCTCTGTGTTATGCGGTGCTCTCTGCCAAGTATTTCCCTGAGGGGAACCCTTTCAATCCTAAAACGGTCGATAAACCTTCATATGTTTGGAAAAGCCTTTGTGAGGCTGCCAAGGAGTTAAAAAGAGGCTTTGGATGGCAAGTGAGGGATGGCCGGTCTATCAATATCAAAAAGTGCCAGTGGGGTTTCGAGGGTCTCGACAGTGATTCCCTTTTTAATAGGCTGGATACGGCTCGGTTAAATAATGTACGTGATCTTTGGCTCGATGAGGAGAAGAAGTGGGATAAAGATAAAGTGATCGAGCTCTATGGCCAGGACATGGGCGAAAAAATATGTGGTATTCCTATCGTCCAAGAGGGTTTGCTGGACAGGATGATTTGGTTTCATGATAAACGGGGCTTTTATACTACAAAGTCAGGGTACACGTGGCTCCTGCTTAAAAAGATTAGCTACGAGCCTCACCGTATCTTTTTGCGTGCCATTTGGAAGCTCAAGCTGCCTCCAAAAATTCGTATCTTTGCTTGGCGGGTCGATCACAACTTGCTCCCTACTCTCGATAAGATCTCTGTTCTTAATCCCTCGTCTAATTCTTCCTGCCCTAGAGGATGTGATGCCCCGGAAACCCTTTGTCATGTTCTTCGTGACTGCCCAAAGGCTAGACCAACTCTTACTCATGGCGGCATCGATGATCGTATTTTAAGAGCAGGATGGATTACTGGCATTGACTGGCTTGAAAGCTCGATGAGGTTGCTGGATAAAGAGGCTCTTGAATGCCTTGTGGTGGTTCTTTGGAATATTTGGAATGATCGAAACAATTTTGTGTTTAAGGGGAGAACCATGGAGCCTCAAATGGTGTGGGATAGAGCTGCTCTTTTCTGCCATGATTTTCGTGTACATAATCTTTACCGTCCGGTTTTGATTCCTGATCAGCATCATCAGCTAAAATGGCAAAAACCATGCACGGGTGAGATAAAGGTAAACTTTGACGCTGCATGGAATAATTATAATACGGGGTTGGCTTTTATTGCACGTGATATGGACAGATTCGTTTACGGGGGAGGCGGCCTTTTTATCGCTGAGGTGGGTAGCGCTAATTGGGCAGAAGCGGAAAGCCTCCTTCATTGTCTTAAGTGGGTCAACAGCAAGGACCGGAACAATGTCAGCGTGGAAGGTGATTGTGCATCCATCATTAATAAAGTTAACAGCAGTAGAGATGACATCACGGCTATAGGCGTCATGGTCTGGAAATGCAAGTCCCTTTTAAATTCGGTTGAAAATTGTAAAGTCAGGTGGTGTAATAGGGCTTGTAACACTGTGGCTGATTCACTTAGCAAGTTGAGCCTTAACAAACATTGTAATTTTTTCTTTGACATGGATTTCCCGAGCGAGATCCATAATCTTGTAATTCGCGATTCGATGGAATAAAATTTTGAGGGTGGCCTTTGGCCTCTTTTTGATCAAAAAAAAAAAATAAATCTATAGGAAATATCAAATCTTGAATTTCTAACGGACATCGCTTACATACCTGATCTACTAATATAGTTTGCCCCAAAGGACTTGATATAGACATGGCTACTCATGACATTTCAGTTTTCATACTCCTTTTTTTAATCAATCCCAAATTAACATATTAATGCGAAGAACCAGGATCTATTAAAGTGTATATAGGTGTGGAGTATAAAAGAAAAATACCTGCTACTACATCGGTATCATCCCTCTCTTCTCGAGTTCTTATGACATATACACGAGCTGACGTTCTGATTTCTGACTGATGAGTATTCAACTCATATCCCATCCTTGATCCATTTCTCAGAATTGGTCCTCCTCTACTTGCTCCATGACCCCGTGTAACAGAAGTAGTTCTTTGAGAAGCATTAAGCATATTATCTTCGCTCCTTGGACACTCTCGAGCAAAGTGATCTAATGACCCACATTGGAAATAGCCTTTAGTTAGTTTCCAGCATTTTCCCCAGTGCTTCTTCCCACAATGCTCACAGGGTTGCATTTCTGATTCTCTCTTTGGCCCTTTAACACTATTGACTGACATTGTAGGTTGTCGATCTTGTGTTCTCTGTGGCATAGCTGATTTCACAATTGATTTTTCGAATTCTGGAGTCTCCTTGCTACATTTTGGAGTCGAAAAGAAACTGAAAGTTCCAAAACGTTTTCCAATGGTACGAGAATGTTCTACTTTGTTGCTCAAACCTTGACATTATTCCACCATTTTTGCTCTTTTCGTTAAATTTGCAAATTCTTTGATCTTTAAAGCTATCAACTGAGTTCTTATCTCGTCTTTCATGCCTCACAGAAATCTTTTGCAACTTTCTTCTTCTGTTGGAATTAGTTCCGTGGCATACTTACTGAGTCGTGAGTATTCTCATTCATAATCCACCATCGACATGTTTCCTTGCTTCAACAAAAGAAATTATTGTTTTCTATCTTCTAAATATAATTCCTTGACATATTTCTTTTGAAATTCAGCTTAGAAGAATTTCCAGTCAATTCTTTCTTTAGGAACATGCCTCATGACTACCTGCCACCATGTATAAGCTTCACCTTGTAACAATGACATCGCACAAATAACACTTTCACGAGAGATACATTCCAATTGCTGTAAAACTGTTGTCGTAGATTCTAACCATTGCTCAACCACTGACGAATCTACTCCCTTTACTCCCGCAAATTCTGTAGCATCGTATCTTCGTAGCTCTTTAATAGGAGTTCTTTTGACCAAAGTTGTTGGTGTCACAGTAGAATTTCCTCCAGCTACCCTCTAAAGGGCTTTAACAATCATGCGTAATAAATTCGTATCATTTTGACCCTCGTTAGGGCCTCTGTTATCATTTTCTTACTGTGCACCATTCGATTACACATTTGGAGTAATAGATTCGGCTATTTCCAGCTCCTCAGCAGAGTCACAATCAACATTTTCTTGACTCACCACGTCAATGGATTCGTTAGACATTGTTTAGCCCTTTTTTCTATAAAACAATTATTTCATATTAGTTCCAACATCCCAACTCTAAAATAACTCAACATTGGCATATACCTCTAGACAAAATTTACGAGTTCATTTAGGCTGAGAATCGGCTAAACTCGAAAGCTTTGATACCACTAATTATAACACCCGTAACCCGTAATCATCACTGATTTAAGGTCTCGAAGTAATACAGAATATTGTAAGATCACTAAGTCACTTCAAAACAACCTACACATTACCAATAAATCATTCAACTAAACATGTAACAAACTTTAACAATCATACTTATCATGTACTAACATTTATCAACATCATTCTTCAATATGAACTTAATTAAACAATTCAAAACAGGGTACACAGCCGTGTGTCTCAAACCTACGCTCGTGCCCTTGGCCATGTACCAGGCCGTGTGCCTACACGAAAAGCATTCCCAAGGCCATGTCACAAACCGTGTGACTGGCAACACTCCTATTCTGACTTGAGTCACACGCCCGTGGGTGGGACCATGTGCTAGACCGTGTGTCTAATTGAAAAGGGGCCACACAACTATGTGTTTGCTCGTGTAAACCGCTCTGCATCTAAATAATGATACACGACCGTGTGACAGCCCGTGTTATAGGCCGTGTGTGCTTTGTCTACTTACTAGACAAGATATATCTTTTTAACCTAAATTCCCTAGCAAGTTAACCTAAAGATATGCTTCCATCCAAATACCAACATGTTCATCTTACCAATTACAAATTCAACAAATTAACTAAGCTATTAAACATGACCAAAGCTAAGTCAACTTACTAGCCAATTTTAATACACCATTCAAAACAACTAATTTGCAACATATATCATGAATATAATGACATCTCATTCCAAAGAACAAAAATATGCTTATATTTACATTTTCATCAAAATTAATATCAAATTCACAACCACATCAACCATCACAAGTGACTAGCAATATTCACAAGTTATTCAAGTACTTGCTATCGTAACTCTATACTCATCCTAAGTACATGCCAAAAAGACAAAAAGAAATACCACTGACTTTGAGTACGAGATGTCGGTTGTGACGTTGATCTGAAATCTACTAAACTCTTAACCTGAAATCACGAAAGTATAATTACATTAGTTCATCATCATTTGCTTGAAAGTAATCACATGAAACATAATCAATTCCTTAACTAAAAACACTACTTCATAATTTATAACTTTTATTCAAATAAGATACCATCTCTTCTTCACATAATATAAGCCTTGATCGACTCGTTTCAGCAATCTCATTTTCTTTGCTTGAACCAGTTCATCAACTCTTGGCACTCGATGCCTAATGGATAAACCGCGATTAGTGAGCCCAACTCTGGTTGGTTTAACCTACAATTAATTCGTCAATACATGGAAACCAGTGCCTTGTGGATAAACTACAATAAATGAGCCTAGCTCTAGTTGGATTAAGCAACAGTTTTGCGCTTAGCACTAATCGGATAAGCCGATGATTATTGCACCCGGTGCCTAGAGAATAAACCGTAGAAGTGAGCCTAGCTCTGGTTGGTTTAACCAACAATTAATCCATCAAATCTTGGCACCCAATGCCTAGCGGTTAAACCGCGAAAATGAGCCCAACTCTGGTTGGTTTGACCAATGACCATTGAACAATTCATATCGATAATTTCTCAATTCATAATCAACCACAATAATTCAATTCTACCCTTCCGTCAATTCAAGGTACAATAACAATTAATCAAGAATTCATAACATGCCATACGTGATTCTTTAATTTCTATTTAAATTAATTATTATGGAATTCAATAAACACTTAAATAGCAAGTAATAATAAGCTCGAGTGTACGAACTTATTGATTTACGAATGCTTTCTGGAATGAGTCAATCACTCGACAGCTTTCTTTTTCCCCTGATTATCAACTGATCCACTCGCTTCTTGAGCTACAATTAATAACTCAATTAATCCATTAGCTTTTATCATAAAGGGACATCTGTCCAAAACTCTCTAATTCACTTTATAAATTTTATAGAACATATTCACTACTAACATCAACAATTACCTAATTAACTCAATATTTTCTAAACATGCTAATAAGCAAACTTTATAATCTCTACAAACTGTCTAATTTCTTCTAAAACCAACTCCAACCACATTTTATCATGAACATCGAATAAATAAGAGATTATTCCTACCCCGTAAACAAGTCTATAATTCCCATTTCATGCCAACAAATTATAAAATACTTTTAATTCATCCACAAGCTTAGTATTTCATCAAACAAACTCATAAGAAAAACACAACTCCTCATATGGAAATTTTTTAACCATTTGCCCATTTACAAATTAACCTCTTAGAAAAGATAAACTAAGTTAAGATAAATCCAAAAACATAAAAATTAATGAAAATGCAACACATTTTGCCTACTATGCAATGATTTTCCCCTTCTTAGCTGAACAAGCTTCTTCAATGGCTTCTCCCCTATATTTTTCCTCCTAATTTCGGTAGTGCTTAGAGAAGAAGTTAAATCCTTTTTGTTGAATTTGATTAATCTATTGTTATTTATTAAATTACTTCCTTATCCCTTCTAAAAGTTATGTTTATCTTTTTTCATTATAACACTAAAATTGTCCAACATTTCTATTTAGGTGAAATTTCTTTATAAATCCCTCAACTCATAACATTTAATATTTGATTATTTTACTAAAGGCACCAACATTAAACTTCTTTACAAATTTAATCCTTCCCTCTATTGTTTCTAATAATTTACTTTTCAAATCTATTTACCATGGCTTTACTAAATTAACTAACTTTTTGCTTAAAAAAAGGATAATGACTCCTTAATTTAAAATTTAGGATATTCTATTTTTTGTTTTTCTGATAATACAAAAAACGGGTTGTTACAGTGTGCCAGACCGTGTGCATACACGAAATACCCTTAAATGCCAATGAGTGAAACCGTTTGTTGGACCATGTGTCAACTTGAAATAGGGCTACACGACCGTGTCCCAGCCTGTGTGTAGCCCATGTGATCCTTGCACCTATTTTCCATCAGGGCATACGCCTATGTACTGGCCCGTGTGTTTGGCCGTGTGTAACTACGAAAATTCAATTTAAACAAGCAAAAATCATGCTATTCACCTAATAAGTACCAATATCAAACACCTTTGAAACTCTATTGAATCGCAACTTAAAACATACCATTTTATATGAAGAGATAAACAAAACAACTCAAGTATTCATGAATTCAAATGTCATTACATTTCTATGCAATTTGCCTACTTATAACATTAAGCAAGCATAGAAAACTTAAGTTCAACATTCATCTAAGCTATTAGCAATGTACCAATCAAGCCAAAATCAAATATTACAGAAGCTAACATCATCCTAGTACATGCCATAAAACCAAGTGATGTAAATACTACCGAATGAGCTCTCGAGATAGTGTGATTTCTTCGAGATGATCCGATCTTCAGATAACAAAATATAATCTACAAAACAACAACAATTTCATAGGTAAGCTTTCATAGCTTAGTAAGTTCGTAGAGTTTAACAAGTTACCAAATAACATGTGTAGATCAGACTATAACTCAATTGAATTGGAATAGAACTTTGCTTCAATGAGCCATAACCAAAGTTTCATTCTCTATTGTCAGATTCAACCTTTTACTAGTATATGATGTTGCTAACACAAGCTGATGAGGACTTGCAATGAATGTGGTACCTCAGCCATAGATACAATATCTATATATTTGTTCCCTAATGATGCTGCTCACACAAACTGTTGAGAATATGTCATTCATGCATAAATCTCAGCCATCGTAGGGCCATGTCATCCAATCCAAGATTCATTTCAAATTTTTCCCCGACTCACGATGCTGCTCAAATAAGCTGTTGAGAATCCGCTACATATGCAGACCTCAGGTATCACGTCGATTCAAATCATCGACTCAAAGCTTGATATCTCTTTCATTCATTTCTTTTTCATCTTTCTCAATTTCAAGTACCATAATTTGTTTGCAACAATTATAAATAATACAAATAATGTACTATTTAAATACAAATTTAACGTTATGAACTTATCGGATTGAATTGCAGTTACGGATAGGCTCCAAGGACTATTCTGCTAATTTCCCTTTTCCTCGATCTGTGGCACGATCATAATCAAACACAATAAATCATCCAAATTTTCTCATTAAATCGTGTAATTAAATCATTTAATACAATTTGATCCCTTTCAGGAAATTTATGTAATTACCCCTAACATTTCACTTTTATTTATTTTAGTCCTTAGACCTTAAACATGCAAAATAATCCCTTTTCTTTACAAACAATACCATCCGAATATTCAAGGGTGTTTACCCAACCTATTCATACAAGTATTTAACAATAAACACATGAAATTTTACCCTTTTATCAATTAAATCCTCAAACTCTAAAATCATAAAAAATCATTTAATAAAATCATCAAATCTAATAACTAAACTTACAAATAAACCATTTACATTCAAGATCAACCTCATTCATCAATGAAAAAATTTATAACATTTGACAGAATCACAAATTGGTCCTTGGGTTAGCTAGATTAAGCTAATACGAACTCAAAAACATAGTAATCACTAAAAACGGGTGAGAAATCACTCACCTATTGAGATACAAAGCTTGGCCAAAAGCGTTCTTTAGTTTTTCTTAAGGAAGAAGATTAGTGAAATTCACTCAAATTTCGTTTATTTTATTTTTAACATAATTTTATAATTACTAATTTACCCTTAATGAATTAACATAATTTTCACCAAATAAATATCCATAACCGTCTACTATACCTCTTTAAGGTATATTTACTCATTAAGGACCTTTATAGGTCATTTCTTTACAAATTAGCATATTTAATCAATGATTCCTACATTTTGTGACTTTTACGATTCAATCCTTTTTACTTAATTAGCTATCTAAACGATAAAACTTTGTAACCAAAATTTAATACAATGCTAACGACATCATAAATATTAAAATAAATAAATTTACGACTCGACTCGTCGGAGTTGTGATCTTGAAATCACTATTTTTGACACCACTAAAAACCGGGCTGTTGTAGGGAGGTCTATCCCAACAAAGAAATGGTGAAGAAGATGTTGAATAGTCTCCCAACATATCGAGAACCAAAGGTGACGACTATAGAAGAATCAAAGGATCTCAACTCACTCTCCCTTGATGTGCTCATTGGTTCTTTTCTTACATATGAGATGAAGCTTAACAATGGAGGTAAATAATAGAGAATTGTGGAGAAGAATGTTGGTAAAGCCCTTAAATCCACCACCATTGAAGAGAGTGAATCAAGTGAAGAGGTAGATGAAGACAAAGAGATAGAGAGACTTGCTAAAAGATTCAAGAGATTTATGAAGTCCAACAATGGAAGAGAATTTCGAAAGAAGGAAGGACTCAAGCTTGAATCAACCAAGGAGAAAGTTCCCATTATTTGTTATGAGTGCAAGAAACCTGGTGTGTCGTTAAAAGTACCATATTTAACCTATCCCTAAAATTAATGAAAATAATAGTATAAGGGAAGTAAGGTCAAATCCTTAGGGACTGGACTGCTACATATTCTTGTTTATCAAAATCCTGGCCGTAATCGTGCCAAGGAAACATGTCCGACCAAGAGAAATAATAAGTAAACAGAATTAAAAATATGAACGATTGAGGTTTGAATAAATTAAAATTGCAGTACAAAAATAAATAGAGTTGAGAGAAAAGGTTTTATCGATTTCGAGAATTTTGGCCTCCGATTATCTTGATTCCTCCTTGGTTCAATCATAGACTTTTAGATGGTTCTTCTCGTGAACGAATAAGCCAGTTATAGTGGAAGAGGATGCCTACGACCACCAGCTCTAGTTATAGGTTTTTAGAGGAACCTGACTCTAGCCAACCGTCACTCCAGTAGGATCATCTTACACTAGATCATCTATTCTCAATGACGAATGTCACGCCATTTTGTGTCTTTGGCTCGACAACCTCTGACGCAGTAAGTTAGCGAACCGATTGTGCAAGCTTCTCGAAACACACAAAGTGACCAGCTTCACGTAGAATGAAAAGATTACTTTTGAAGGGACATGGACAGATGCGTTAGTCCCGTAATGCGAAGAAGTGATGAATACTCGATTGAGAAGGGTTAAGTGTGGATTCTAAGCCTCATGAACCTTTTTGGGGAATTTTGATACCCTAGTTGGATCCAATTTAAACTCTAAAAGGATAATTAAAATTAAATCTAAACAAGAATTCTCTAGTTGAATCCAAATTAAACTCTAAATTATAATGCTTAAAAGATAATTTAAAATTAAATACAAACAATATCAAAATAATAATCCTAAATATTAATCCTAAAAATAGAGTTTAAATTTAAACAAAGTCTTATGTCCAATAATCTCTTCCCAAGTCTTCCATACTTTCACACTTTCACACTTTCAACACTTTCTCTTCCATATTCACGCTTTTTCCCCATATTTCTTCTTGTCTTCAATTTAGTCCCTACAAGATAAAAGAACCATAAATATCCCAATTTAGTAGAATCATACTCAATATATATATAATTAATATACAAAAGTATGTCATTTTAGAGTGTTATCATATTCCGCCCTTCTTAGTCCATGCTTGACCTCATGTATGTTTCCTACTCCACTAAGTAATTTAGATTTTACCATGGAAAGAAGTATCACTCCAAAGTTTTACAAACAATAAAGCATAATGCATATGAAAATAAAGAGAACTTGTAGCTTGCTTGTAAGTAAAATCGAAAAAGTACTCCAATTTAAACACACAAAAATGAAATCGACTTGTATTATTTCATGAAAGTTAGGTAATGTACTAAACTTACCAAGACATCTATTTGTTAACCCTTAGTCCCCAAATTTAATTCTCTTCCTTTTATTTTGTCGATTTTCTTTTTTTTTCTTCTTTTCTTCTTTTTTGCTTAAGAATATATTGGCCCTTTTGATGCAAAATGGAATGACAATCCAAGCACCCCATCCCGGTTACTCAGCCTAACACACTCCCAATTTATTATCATTATTTTTTTTACTTAAGAATGTATTGACCCTTTTGATGCGAAATGGAATGACAGCCCAAGCCCTCTATCCCGGTTACTCAGTCCAACACACTCCTAATTTATTTTTTTATTTTCCCATAATTCCTGTTCGCGAAGATTTACCTAACATGTCACACAACCTTTTTACACAAAGTAGGATGACAACCTAAGCACCCTACTCCAGTTACTCAGTCAGTCTTGTTTTAAGCTATGCTCATAACCACGAAATCATCAAAGTTTTTTTTTTGGACAGAGAATTTTAATTTTGGAGGACTAGGAAAAATAATCAAGTGTCAAAAATAAGTTTTGGAAACTACCTAACAATCATGAAAATAAATTCAGCATGCATTAATATGTCCTCTTTGCATTTAGACTTGTTCAACTTTACTATGAGCAAGATAGAGTTATCTTCATTAATCATAATTATGTATGCCTAATAGAAATAAAATAGTGGAGACGAAATCAATCATAGCAAAATCACAACTAACTCAGTAGATAAGAGGCATGCTCATGGGAAAAACAGTGGGCAATTCGTGGGGAAAATCTTGGGCATGAAAAGGGATAGGATATACTAAAAAAATAAATGTCGACAAAACAAGCAGAAAGCAGTAGCAATAGTAACCACAATAGCAGCAAAAACAACAAAAATAATGAGGAACATCTCCCTCTACTTAAAACGCATTACCCTCAATGTCAAGAAAAATACGAAGAAGAAAAGGGTTTAAAACACTCCCCATGCCACTATCGCTCTCGTAGTGTTGTAAGAAGATCAGTCATCTGCTGGCCAAGGGTGTCTAGTCGAGCTTCAATTTACTCCTAATGTTGCTCGATGGTCATCAATGGTTGTTGGTCGGGCACTGCTTGTTGATTTTATCGTCGAAAGACCCGTTCAGCCAGTAATGCGTGAATACTTGGAGGGACAAAATGAAAAGAAAAAGTTGTGCCAAGAAAGAGCCTCATAGAATTGAGAAAGCAAGCATCTAATGGATTAGCTTGGCATGCAATATGTAAATCGAAAACAGGAGCATTAGATCCATGTAAAGAGAATAAAAGTTGTGTGATCAACAAACCTAAAATTAGAGGTTGTTTGGCTTTAATAACATGCTTAAATTGAAGCGCATACCAATAACCCAAATTTACCGGACGATCGGTGTACATACACCACAATAAAAATAACTCCATCTTTGAGACGGTAGCCGAAGCATCTTTTCGGCTTGAATAGTTGTATATTAAATATTAGTGTATGTAACATAAGGCAGAGTTATGAAATAATAAATCCTTTGATGTTTTAGAGTTGTATGTGGTTTCAGTATCATCTGTTAAAAGCGCAAAGGCACTGACAACATTAAAATCAACCGAAAAAGTGCACAAACTATTCTCATATGCAATGGATAAAACATAGTCTTCATTCACAAAATTAAGTGCAATATTAAAATCATTAAGAGATAAACTATGTGTAACCCTAAGCAACCAAAAGGATATAATTCCTGGAGTATCTAACAAAAATTGGGCATGCCTTTGAAAATGAAAGGTGGCATAAAATTCAAAATTTAATTCATAGTAAGCACAGTGTACTAGATTAAAACCACCAATCCAGCCAATATTACGAAAATAATCATGAACAAAACTGTCGGTATTCAAGGCATGAAAAACAGTTTGTGATAAACACTTGCAAGGAATTACTGGTTTGTGTCGTAAGTGATTATAACTTTCTTGATCGACGTGACTGTAAAAGATCAGATTACCATTTAAATGACATTCGGGTGGTAGCACATTGACTCGCGATCGGTAGGTCCTGCCTCGGGTTAGTAATGGGTGATTGTCACCGTGTCCGTCGGCTATTTCGGAGCGTGTCTCGGTGTTGTTAACGAAACTCGACTTGGGCATAGATCGGGAATGGGCAGTGGAAGACGCATCATCGGATGCGGCTGTTTAGGTATAGGTTTAGTGTTTACTAAGATGCGCCCTCGTCATATGAAGTTCTTGTTTCCCCTTTTTTTTCGTGAAATTAATTCCTTGATTTTCCTGGACATAAAATGAAAATAAATAAAATAAATAAAAATAGAAATGAAAATAAATAAATATAAATATAAATAAATAAATAAATAAATAAATAAAATTGAGTTGCCTCCCAACAAGCGCTTGTTTAACGTCGTTAGCTCGAGGACCCAAATTAGTATTGAGCCTGTTCCAAATGAATTTTCTCAACCGTATGAGCTTGGAAATTCTCATAAAATGGCTTTTACCTTTGACAATTGACTGTGAATCGTTTCCCTATTTCTTCACTTTCTATTTCAACTGCACCATGAGTGAATAATTTAGTCACAATAAAGGGTCCTAACCATCGAGATCAAAGCTTACCGGGGAACAATTTTAAAATTGAGTTGTAAAGTAGCACTTTTTGTCCTATTAAGAAATGCTTCCGGGATATTATTTTGTCATGAAACAATTTCATTTTATCCTTGTAGATACGAGCATTCTCATAGGCATCATTTTGAATCTCCTCTGATTCTTGGATGTCTAATTTCCTGGCTCTTCTTACGGGCTCTAACTCCATATTACATTGTCGTATAGCCCAATAAGCTTTATGTTCCAATTCTACCGAAAGGTGGCAAGCCTTGCCAAAAACAAGCCGATATGAGGACATACCTATTAGTCCCTTATATGCTGTTTGATATGCCCAAAGAGCGTCATTCAGTCGAAGATTCCAATCCTTTTTGTTAGGTTGAACCGTTTTCTCCAAAATAGTCTTAATTTCTTTGTTCGTGACCTCTGCTTGGCCATTCGTTTGGGGTGATAAGAAGTAGCTATACAATGGTGAACTCCGTGTTTTTTTCATGAGTGCTTCCATTATCCTGTTGTAAAAATGGGTTCCATGGTCGTTGATTAAGGCTCAAGGTGTACCAAACTTGGAAAAAATAGATCGTTTTAGAAACTCAACAACAGTTTTAGCATTGTCAGTTCGAGAAGGTATTGCTTCTATCCACTTAGAAACATAATCTACTGCTAGAAGTATATATACATTTCCAAATGAAGAAATAAACGGGCCCATAAAATCAATGCCCCATACATAAAAAATCTCACATATATGAATTAGGGATTGGGGCATATGATTTCACCTAGTTATGTTGCCTATATGTTGACATCTATCATAAGATTTACATAATTCATATGCATCACGAAAAATTTTAGGCCAATACAGCTCACACTCCAATACCTTATGAGCAGTCCATTTTGGGCTAAAGTGACCTCCACATGCATAAGAATGACAAAAAGCAAGTATAGATGCTACCTCGGTTTCTGGAACATATCATCGTATCACTTCATCTAGGCAATGCTTCCACAAGTATGGGTCATGCCAAATACAATATCGAGCCTCTCTTTTAAGTTTGTCTTTCTTGGGATGAGATAACCCAGTAGGTAGGGAACCTGTAGCAAGAAAGTTTACCATATTCGCATACCATGGGAAATACTCTTGAGCATAAAATAGGCCTTCATCAGGGAACTCATCCATTATAAAAATGTCATCATAAGGTGTTTTTACCCTACTCAAGTGGTCGGCGACCAAGTTTTTGCATCCCTTTTTATCTCAAATCTCGAGGTTGAATTCTTGTAGCAGTAAAATCCATCTCATGAGCGTCAGTTTTGCTTCCTTCTTCGCAATCAAATACTTAAGAGCTACATGGTTAGAAAAAATAATCACCTTAGATCCCAATAAATATGACCAAAATTTTCCAAAGCAAATACAATGGCTAAAAGTTCTTTTTCTGTAGTAGTGTAGTTGCTTTGTGTAGCATCTAAGGTTTTTGAGGCATAACAAATGAAATGGGGCTCTCGATCTATCTTTTTACCCAACACGACCCTCACACTTCGATCACTTGCATCGCACATGATTTCAAAGGGATAATTCCAATTTGGCGCTTGGACTATGGGAGCGAAGACCAACTTTTATTTTAGCGTGTCAAAAGCCTCTTTGCATTTTGGGCTGAACTCAAATTTCTTATCTTTTTGCAGTAACTCGCACAATGGTTTAGCTACTTTCGAGATGTTCTTTATGAAGCACCTGTAAAATCTTGCATGGCTAAGGAAAGAATGAATTTCCCTAACAGTTGAGGGATATGGAAAAAAATTTATAATGTTTGTTTTGTCCTTATCAACCTCAATCCTTTTAGATGAAACTATATGACCTATAATTAAACCTTTGTCTACCATAAAATGACATTTCTCGTAATTGAAGACAAGATTAAATTCTATACATCTACTTAAAATTTTCGTGAGATTTTTTTAGAAATTCATCAAAAGAATCCCCATGCATAGTAAAATCATCCATAAAAACTTCAATAATATTTTCTATGTATTCTGAAAATATACTCATCATGCATCTTTGGAAGGTGGCCAGTGCGTTGCAAAGTCAGAATGACATCCTCCTATATGCAAATGTGTCAAATAGGCATGTGAAAGTGGTCTTTTCTTGGTCCTCGGGTGTGACTGGGATTTGAAAAAAACTTGAATATCCATCAAGATAACAATAATAAGTTTTTCCTGCTAAATGTTCAAGCATTTGATATATAAAAGGAAGAGTGAAATGGTGTTTTCTAGTATAGGAGTTCAACTTCTTGTAATCAATGCAGACACGCCACCCGTTTTGCACTTGGATAGGTACTAGATTACCCTCAGCATTTTCTTTAGAGTCATGCCCATTTTCTTGGGCACGACTTGCATCGAACTTACCCGACTGCTATCAGAAATGGGATAAATTATGTCAGCATGCAACAACTTTATAATCTCTTTCTTTACCACATTCATCATATTCGGGTTCAACCATCTTTACGCCTGTCGCTTCTGTTTTGTATTTTCTTCCAAGAAAATCTTGTGACTGCATGTCAAAGGGCTTATCCCTTTTAAGTCGACAATGGTCCAATCGATGGCCTCCTTATAGCCCTTCAGTATTTGAATCAAACTTGCCTCTTCGAACTCAAAAAGTTTATTTGAAATTATAATCGGTAGGGTTTTATCATCCCCTAAAAATGCGTACTTGAGGTGCTCGGGAAGTGATTTCAATTCTAAATCTGGTGTTTGTACAGCAAAAGGTAAAAGTTTAGTATTCATAGGGAGAAATAATTTATTAACAGATTCAGAAGTTGGATATGAATCATCAAACAATATTTTAGGCTCATTTTCATGGAGTGATTTGAAAGACTCTTCTACTAAGGATTCAACTATATCGACACGGTTTACATTAAAGATATCACTAGGGTGACTAATGGTATCGTAAACATTGAACTTCACAATCTCCCCGTCAAACTCCATTATGAGGGTTCCGCTATGCACGTCAATCTTAGTATTTGTGGTACTAAGGAAAGGTCGCCCTAACAAGATGTTTGAAGATCGAGGAGTGTTATCCTCTTCCATCTTCACCACATAAAAGTCTATTGGAAAGATAAGTTCGTTGACTTTCACCAACATGTCTTCCAGGACTCCCTTGGGATACACAATAGACTTGTTTGTTAATTGGATTATAACACCTATTTCTTTAAAAAAACCCACGCTAAGTGATTTATAAATGGAAAAAGGCATTACATTTATAAATACCCTTGAAGCACACATAGCTTTTTTAATTCCAAAGTGACCTATTTTGCATGGTATGGAAGACATGCCCCTATCTTTACATTTTGTCGGCATCCTTCGTTGTAACACCGCAAACACATTTTCACCAATGTTTACCTTTTCATTTCCTGTCAATTTTTGCTTGTTGGGGAAAAGCTCCTTAAGAAACTTAACATACCGTGGAATTTGTTTAATGACATCCAACAACGGTAAGTTTACCTCGACTTTTCTAAACGTTTCGAGGATTTCTTTTTCCTCCTTACCTTTCTAATCTTGTTTCAGTCATCCTGGAAATGGAGGTTGAATTTTGGGTAATAGAGGTTTCGTTCGGACGTGTTCATCATTCTCCTGCTTTTCTTGGGTAAAATCTTGACCAAGACTTGTGCTAGGATTTGGTTCCAGTACTTTTCCACTTTGTAGCATCACTGCATTCACTTTTTGTCTTGGGTTTGGTTCTATTTAAGACGGTAGCCTTCCCCGTACACTTAATTTCTCAATTGATGTGGTCAACTCCTTTATAGATACCTCTATTTTCTGTTGAAAATCAAGCATATTAGCTGCTAATTTATTTACCATGGCTTCTAGAGAAGTACATGAATTTTACGTTTGTTATGGGAACCGATTTTGGTATGGCTGGTTATATCATGGATTCACCCCATAACTCAAGTTAGGATGGTCTTTCCATCCTAGATTGTATGTATTGGTGTAAGGATCATATCGCCTTTGGGGTAGTCCAGGGAAGTTTCCCACAGCATCCAGCTAGGCCATAGAATCGTCATACAAACTAGGGCATGCATTGGTTGTGTGTTTGGATTCTGCACAAATTTCGCATAGTCGGGTCGATCCTGCTTTTACTGCCATAAGAGAATTCACGACATTAGTAAGTCTGTCAACTTTATCTTTTAAGGTTTAATTACTTAGCCGATGAAGCCTTTTACTGGGCTCAGGATTGGCTCGAAATTACTGAGTATTTACGGCCATCGTGGATATCAAGTCCCTTGCTCGTTGAAGAGTGATCGGCTGTAAACGTCACAGCAAATATGTGCAAGCGTACACTGTCGATGTAAGTATAATAGATAGATGTAAATCTATCGGATATCGATCCCACAGGGATGGCTGCTTATGTTTATAATTGTCGATGCAAAGAAACTTAAAGCTAAAGAGATTGTGATTAATAATGTCGGAGCAATAATACAAGAAAATGCAGTAAAAGTATTAGACTAATTTGACAAAGCAATTTAAGAAAATTTAAGAAGTAAAACAATGATAATGAGATAGGGTTCCCTTACTTGAAAATTTGGCAAAAAGTTAAACGTGATCACAAGGTTAATAACAGATAAATTACCGCCACAATTAAGCACAATGAAATCTTACCAACCTTGACTTCCCTGTTTATCAAAGACTCAAATACTCACACTAACCACACCTTCCATTGTTGGCAATGCTATATATTCAAGAACAAGTGGATTGAATTCCTTCAATCCTTAAGCAACTTCCGTTGACTTGCTTGTTAACTTAATATATCGCTGCACTTTCCAGTGACAGTGATTACAATCACACTTCCATGGTCAAACAATTAAATCTAAAGATAAACAATGAAGGAAGGATTGAAATTGATATCAAACTTGATCTAAAATGAAATTGTATTTCCATACAAGTTCAAATTATCAAAACTTATTAGCGTTTAAGCAAGAGAATAACAGAATAAATTGAAGTACCTTATTCCTTGTCTACTTGAATCACTCCCTTATACTCCTTTTGTGTCGCATTTAGGATGCTCCTCGTCAGGAGCAGGGTTGCCTTCTCATCAATGTTAGGTTGCCCTCAGGAATTTAAGCTGTCATGGATGCAAGCTTGGAAAAATGTTCAAGAAGAAATTTTATCCATCGAAAAGTCAAGAAAAAGATGAAGAAAATCTTTTCTCTTCAGTATTTAACATCCACTACACAGTACAGGTGTCCTCCCTTTCAGATCTACCTTCCTCTAGCTGTACAAGTTGGTTATGCCAGCTGTACACTCATGCAAATATGGTGTGTTCTTTAGACAGTTGTTAATTGTGACGACAGTTCTGGGCGTAAATTTGGATGTTATTTTACAGCGACAACTCTTTACACCTTCATGCATTGATCCTTCAGGATAGATTCCTGCACTGACATCTTTGGGTGCAATACTGAACAACTAATGCAGCGACATTATTAGTAAAAAATGATTAAAGAAAATTAGGTCAAGCTTCACTAAGTTAGAAAATGCAATAAATAAATTAAAAAAGACTAAAAATGCATGCTAAAGATGATCAAATGGGAACAAATTATCCCATAAGTAAGGAGAAATTAATGGTCTTTTCCAATGCTATCACACCCCCAAACTTGAATTGTCACTTGTCCTCAAGTAAACAAAAGCTAGCAAGGTTCTAACAAATTTTTTTTTCAAGGCAATGATCGATCATTCTAGCAACTTGAAGCATCTGAAATCCTAATGCATGAATTACATTCAAATGACAGAATATTGCGCTGATAATTTATAGGTATGAATAACTAAAATTGCAACTTCATCAGTGCTAGTATCATGCTTTAAATCTTAAATTCTTTCTACTAAAACAACATTTATTGTATAATAATCTACACACACACATATATATATATTTTTTTCTTTCCTTTTTCTCTTTTTTTTATATATTTGATTGAGGGATGTCGTTGCATTACTATACCCTTGTTCTTGGGAAGTAATGATGGGCTGCAACAAACCCCCAAGGAGTATGTAATTGCACCGGCACACACTCTTGCAGTGACAGCCTTTGGCTAGATTGCTTTTTCTAACACTTGCATTAGAGTGTTCCCCCTTGATAGTTCACAATACACCCACATTGGAGTTTTTTTTTTATTCATAACTATAGTTGTAAATGTCAAATTTATTTCATATTCAAACAATGATACTATTCATCCATTATTGATGCAATCTAAATCATTCATCCAAAAATTGAAGATACATCATTCAATCACATTCATCCAACTCATTCATTAGCATTTCACATGATTCAAGAATTAAGCATCAAATGAAAAAATTTCAAGCATATTTTCAATAACTTTGTATGCTTTCATTTAACTTAAAAGGACAAATTTTTAAAATGTGGGTGCATTTGCATTTCCATCCCATATACATTCCCCCAAACTTAAAGTCTGTATTGTCCCCAATGCATTGACATTAATTTACAAATATATATGTAAATGCAATGACAATGTAAATGCAACGACAATAAAAATACAGTGACAATAAAAATGCAAGGACAATTATGCTACAGCTACATTATATGCATGAAAACTAAACTAAGTGCTAAAAAATAAAAACTAACTTAGTGTGTTGCAGCCGAAGATGTGGCTGCATGGATCATCTTCTTCTTGCGTTTGTGCTCCTCCTTGTGTCACTTTTATCCTTGGCGCGCTTTCTCTTCCTTTCTTTTGGCCTGGCCGGATCCTCGGATTGCTCCTCCGTATCAGGCTGTGCCCCGGCATCATCGATCGTGACATCAAATGGGTGTATTTCAGCAAGCGGTGCAACATAAGCACCATGGCTAGAGGATTAGAATCCTCACTACTAATAGTCACAACCTCCGCCAGACTCTCTTCAGGTGGCGCCAAGTCATCAAATGATGCACCCACAAGTTCAGGTGCGGTGACAAATTCCTCAAACGAATTTGTCACGACATCGGGTTGTTCTCTTCTTACTTCTTTTCCTTCCTCTTCTTTTTCCTCTTTTGTCTTCACAAGTTCAAATGGCGTGTTTCCTTCATCAACAGTGGATCACTTTATAGGGAATGAAAAATGGAGATGGAGAGTCATGTTTTTTTCACTACAGAGAGAAGACAATCAGTCTGCATCCAATAAATGTGTCCACTCGAATTATCCTTTTTCAAACCGATCCAATGGTTGGGGAATAAGTGCTTGAAGCATCGTGATTTCTTTCATGAAATGTTTCGATTTTTTGATGAGTCAGTAGATAAGTTGAGTCGACAAGGAGTTTTTCATACACCGACAAAAGGAAGAACTTTATTCCTGCAAAAAAAAAACTAAGAAAGATAACGTAAATGATACAAATAAAAAGAAAGGTTAGAAAAATGTGACCAGGTTAATGGTCTCTTTCTGGTTGTGATCAACCTGACTAAAGTAGTGCTTCAACCGTTGTCTATTCACCTTAAATTGGTGCCCATCATTATGTCTTTAATTATGAGTGTACCGTGAGGAAATGCTTCAACAATCTCGAATGGACCAGACCATCTAGAGTGTAATTTACCTGGGTGCAATTTTAGTCACGAATTAAATAAAAGCACTAGTTGACCTGTAGTAAATTGTTGCTGCAAAATAATATTGTGTGCCATCTCTTGGTCTTTTCCCTATATATTGCAGCGTTCTCATATGCATTGCATCAAATTTCCTCCAATTCAGTGATGTCCAACAACCTTTTCTGTCCGGTAGCTTCATAGTCCATGTTTACTCGCTTGATTGCCCACATAGCTTTATGTTCTAATTCCACGGGCAAGTGACATGCTTTACCAAACACTAATTTATACGATGACATTCCAAATGGTATTTTATATGCTATGTGTAACGCCCACAATGCATCATCAAGTCTTGAAGATCAATCTCTCCTCGATAGGTTCACCACCTTTTCAAGGATATTCTTAATTTAGCGATTGGAAACTTCAGCTTGACCATTGGTTTGTGGATGATATGTGGTCACCATTCTTTTTTTAATTCCATACCGCTTCAGTGCAGTTACAACTTGATTACAATGGAAGTGAGTGCCTTGATCACTAATCAATGCCTTAGGTGTGTCGAAATGAGTGAGTATGTACTTGTGGAAAAATTTTAGCTCTGTCCTAGCGTCATCTTTTGGAATAGCAATTGCTTCCACCCGCTTGGACACATAATCAACAGTGATCAGGATGTAAACATTTCCAAACGAACTTGGAAATGGTCGCATGAAGTCCATACCCCAGACATCAAAGAGCTCAACCTCCATAATCGGCTGTTACAGCATCTCATTGTGTTGAGATATTGATCCAGTGCACTGACATTTGTCATATTGTTGCATAAAATTGTGGGCATCTTTAAACAACGAAGGCTAATAGAATCTTGACTGAAGGACTTTTGCAGCAGTCCTTACACCACTAAAATGACCTCTATAAGGGGCATCGTGGTAATGCTTTAGGATAGAAAGCATTTCTTCTTGTAGAACATAGCGCCGAATAATATTGTCGCTGTATACCTTGAATAGGTATGGCTCATTCCAGTAGTATTTTACGATGTCTCAAAGAAACCTTTCCTTCTTATGGCCTATTGCACTCAAGGGTAACCTCCCTCACACGAAGTAGTTGATGACACCTACATACCATGGGGATGTGTCGACAGCAAATAGCTTCTCGTCAGGAAATGCGTCAACAATCTGGAATGTATTTCCATCTTCACTTCCTACTTCCAGACGAGATAAATGATCTGCTACTTGTTCTCCGATCCTTTGCGATCCTTTATCTTAGTGTCAAATTCTTGTAGTAACAGGATCCATCGAATCAATCTTGGTTTGGCATCTTTCTTAGCAAAGATATATCTCAACGTAGAATGATAAGTGAATACTGTAACCTTTGCGTTGACAAGATATGAACGAAATTTGTCGAAGGCAAAGACTACTACCAATAGCTCCTTTTTTATGGTTGTATAATTAATCTGCGCTTTAGTGAGAGTCTTGTTGGCATAATATATTGCATGAAATACTCTTTCTTTACATTATCCTAGCACGACACCCACTGTATAACCACTCGCATCATACATTACCTCAAATGGTTGCGACCAGTCTGGTGCAACGACAATAGGTGCCTTCACTAGCTGCTGCTTAATTTGCAAAAATGCGTCCAAACATGCATCATCAAACAGAAATTTTTTATTTTACTCCAACAAGAAGCAGAGAGGTTTTGCAATCTTGGAGAAATCCCGAATAAATCTTCGACAAAAACTTGCATGACAGAGAAAACTCCGAATACCTTTTACATTGGTTAGCGGGGGTAACTTTTTAATAATCTCAACTTTTGCTTTGTCCACTTCAATGCCCTAGCAAGAGATTCGATGACCGAGGACAATGCCTTCTGTTTCCATGAAGTGACATTTCTTCCAATTTAGCACTAGGTTTGTGTCCTCATGTCGCTTTAGAACTTTGGCCAAATTGTCAGTGCATTTATCAAAAGTATTGCCACAGACAGAGAAATCATCCATAAATACCTCCAATGAGTCTTCAATCATGTCTGAGAAGATTACCATCATACACATTTGAAATGTGGCCGGTGCATTGCATAGACCAAATGACATTCGATGGAAGGCAAAGGTGACAAAAGGACAAGTAAAAGTCGTCTTTGCTTGATCCTTTGGCGTAATTGCTATCTGATTGTAACCAGAATAGCCATCGAGAAAGCAATAATAGGCTTTGCCAGCAAGCCTATCCAACATTTGATCAATGAAGGGAAGTCGGAAGTGATACTTCTTTGCGATTGCATTCAAACGGCGATAGTCCATGCATACTCACCAGTCTGTAGGAATGCGAGTAGGGATTAATTCATTTTTGTCATTACTTACCACCATGATACCACTCTTATTTGGAACACATTGGACTGGGCTTACCCACATACTATCAGAAATTGGGTAGATGATGCCCGCATCCAACCACTTATTGATCTCCTTCTTAACAACCTCTTTCATTTTTTCATTTAATTTTCTCTGCTGTTTAATAGACTACTTTCCCTCATCTTCTAACCGGATTTTGTGCATGCAGAAAGAGGGACTAATACCTTTAATATCCACAATGCTCCAGGTAATTGCACGCTTATGTTGCTTTAGTATGTGGATTAATTTTTCCTTCTGACTTGCGTTGAGAGTTGCAGAAATAATTACTGGGTGTGTGTCATTCTCACCAAGGAAAACATACTTCAAATGGGTAGGCAATGGCTTTAACTCCAAAGTAAGAGCTTCTTCAATAGATGGTTTAAATACAGAAGCCGTTCTATTGGTCAAATCCAAATATTTCATCTACCATCTGTGCCTAAGCTCCACATTATTTGCCTCAACCTTGCAGTCACAATCACTTAGAAAATTTTCTTCAGTTCTCACTGCAAATTCTTCTAGGACTGTTGTGCTATGCTTATTAAATTCCTCTTCAATTAATTCGTCCAGCACATCGATATGGTGACATTCCTCTTTATTTCTACAGGGAATTGCTTCGAAAACACTGAAGGTGACATGTTCATCGTTATGTCGCATTATCAGTTAGCCTTTGAACACGTCGATAAGAGTGCAGCCAGTGACAAGAAATGGGCATCCCAAGATTATGGGCACCTATTTATCAACTTCACAATCAAGGATAATAAAATTCGCTAGGAACACAAACTTATCTACTTGAACTAGGACGTCTTTAATTTGCCCTTCAGGTTGCGTTAATGATCTATCTGCCAACTGCAATGTCACTGCAGTGGGTTTCATGTGACCAATCCCCAATTTTCGAAATGTTGATAACGACATGAGGTTGATACTTACTCCTAAATCACAAAGAGCTTTTCCTAAGTAATGATTTCCAATTGAACATGGAATTGTAAAACTGTCAGGATCTTTCATCTTTGGTGGCAATTTATTTGTCAAGACTACACTGCATCCCTTTGTGAGTGCAATTGTCTCGATATCAGTCAACTTCTTCTTCTTGGATAAGAGCTCTTTCATGAATTTCCCCATAGCTAGGGATCTGTAATAGAGCATCCACAAGAGGTATGTTGACATGCAGTTGTTTCAATGTGGCCAGAAACTTTTGGTATTCTCAATTATTCTCCTTCTCCTTAAATCTTTATTGAAATGACAAAGGTATTGATACATCAGGTTGTTGTGAAAAAATCGGTTGCATCGACATCGGCGGTTGCCTCAACAATTTTGTTGGTCTAACGATAAGCATGGGAATAACAACTGGTGGATCCTTTTTATTTGGTTCGTTTGCTTCCTCTTCATATACAACTTTTTCTCCTTGATCTGCTTCACTTCATCGATAGGTGCTGTATTAGAGCTGCTAGTTGGCTCGACAGTTTGCTTCCCATTCCGAAGAGTAATAGCTTTACAATGCTCCTTCCCTTTTTGATTTGGATTCTCGATTTCGCTGTGTAAAGCACCTGGTGGTCTTGTGCTCAAATTTGAAGCTAGTTACCCTAATTATGTCGCTAGTGCTCTAATGGAAGATGAGTTTCCTTACACAATAGCTTCTGTTCTTGTGATATGCTCTCCCATTAGGGCTTCAAGGGCCGCTAATGGATCAACTCATGCTTGGGAATACTATTGTTGCTGTTGTTGTCCTTGCATATGTAGATTTGTCATTCAAGATTGTTGTGGCTGCACACAAGTGTGTGGTTGCAACTAATCTTGATGTATATGCATCTGAGGACTTTATTGAAATTTTTCTATTGTTGATTGTAATTCCCTTGTCGAAAATTACCTTAACTAAAGGAATTGCCATATCTAAATGTGGTTGCATTTTGATTTCCCCAAGGCTGCTGATTTCGAGCAGAGCTATTGTAGGAGTTACTATAAGAATTTCCTCAGATATTATTAACATAGAACGTGTTTTCTGCATGCTGAGGACAATCCTCGTAGCTATGATTGTCACCGTAAATTTCGCAACAAAATGTCGGGACATCCAGTTGTTGGGTAACTTGAATGGGAGCAACTTCACTGGTTCCCTTCATGTTCTTTATCAGATTTTCTAACGAAGATACTTGTGCACTTACAGCTGATATAGCATCTAATTCGATAACTTCGGGGTTTGCTTTGACTTATGCAGCACGAAAGATCGAATATTGGTAGTCATTCTGAGCGATCCTCTCTAAAATTCTTACAGCTTCATCATAAGTACAGTCCAACAAAGGACCATTTGCAGATGGATCGACAGGATTTATTGTCTGTGCATTCAACCCATTGTAAAAGATCTCAATCTACCTTTTTTTGTTGAATTCCATGCATGGGATAGCGTCCCAACAAGGTTTTGTAGTGCTCCCATGTCGTATGCAAGTTCTCATCATCCAGTTGATGATACGCAGTAATGTCATTCCTCAATCGAGCATTCATTATTGGTGGATTAAATTGCAAAACAAACTGAGTTGCAAGCACATTCCATGATGTAATCGATTCAGTAGGCAATCCAAGGAACCAGGTACGAGCCCATCCTTGCAATGAGTAAGGAAATAGTTGCATCTTTAAGGCGTCATCAAGAATGCCATGCTGGCTAAAAGAGGCACAAATTAATGGAAAAGATTTAAGATGCTCTCTCGTATCCTCATGAGGCAATCTAGCATACTACCCATTCGAATTCAGCATCTGAAACATAATCGGCTTTAACTCAAAATTGCTAGCTTGAATAGCTGGTCGAACAATCTTTGGCTGCAAATCATCTAACACAGGAACAACGAAGTTTCAAATTGTTCTATTCTGCATCTGTTCTTCTTGTGGTAGCGGTGGATTATTTATATTTTGTGGTTGTATTAGAGGAATAGGATTTTGTGGCGATAATTGTAGTATGGCTGCATCATTTCCATGCAAAGCCATATTCCTTTGCTCTTGTCTTCTCCTTCTAATAGTTCTCTCAATTTCAAGATCTAAGCCAACAACAAATTTAGGATTACTCCTGGTCATAAATAGCTAAAATGAAAATTGTAAAATTGTAAACAAGAAAGAAAACAAGTTAGTAACAAGTAAAGATTAGAGAATGAAGAATAATTGCAAATATAATAATAAACATTAAATAAACGCCATCCCCGATAATGGCGCTAAAAATTGATCGGCTGTAAACGTCATATCAAATATGTGCAAGTGTACATTGTCGATGCAAGTATAATAGATATATGTAAATCTATCGGATATCGATCCCATAAGGATGGCTGGTTATGTTTATAATTGTTGATGCAAAGAAAGTTAAAACGAAAGATTTTGTGATGAATAATGTCGGAGCAATAATACAAGAAAATGCAGTAAAAGTATTAGAATAATTTGTCGAAGCAATTTAAGAAAATTTAAGAAGTAAAACAGTGATAATGAGATGGGGTTCCCAAACTTGAAAAGTTGGCAAAAGCTAAATGTGATCACAAGGTTAATAACAGATAAATTGTCACCATAATTAAGCACAATGAAATCTTACCAACCTTGACTTCCTTGTTTATCAAAAACTAAAATACTCACACTAACCACACCTTCCATTGTTGGCAATGTTATATTCAAGAACAAGTGGACTGAATTCCTTCAATCCTCAAGCAACTTCTATTGACTTGCTTGTTAACTTAATTTGTCACTGCACTTTCCAGTGACAGTGACTGCAATCACACTTCCATAGTCAAACAATTAAATCCAAATATAAACAATTAAGGAAAGATTGAAATAGATATCAAACTTGATCTGAAATGAAATTGTATTTCCATACAACTTCAAATTATCAAAACTTATAAGCGCTTAACCAAGAGAATAACAGAATAAATTGAAGTATCATATTCCTAGTCTACTTGAATCACTCCCTTATACTCCTCTTGTGTCGCATTTAGGATGCTCCTCATCAGGAGCAGGGTTGCCTTCTCATCAATGTCAGGTTGCCCTCAGGAATTTAAGCCGCCATGGATGTAAGCTTGGAAAAATGTTCAAAAAGAAATTTTATCCACCAAAAAGTCAAGAAGAAGATGAAGAAAATCTTTTCTCTTCAGTATTTAACATCCACTGCACAGTACAGGTGTCTTCCCTTTCAAATTTAACTTCTTCTAGTTGTACAAGTTGGTTATGCCAGCTGTACACACGCAAATCTGGTGTGTACATTATTAGACAGTTGTCAGTTGCGGCGATAGTTCTGGACGCAAATTTAGATGTTATTTTGCAGCGACAAATCTGTACACCTTCATGCATTGATCCTTCAGGATAGATTCCTACAGTGACATCTTTGGGCGCAATACTGAACAACTAATGTAATGACATTATTAGTAAAAAGATGATAAAATTAAAGAAAATTAGGCCAAACTTCACTAAGTTAGAAAATGCAATAACTAAGTTAAAAAAGAATAAAAATGTATGCTAAAGATGATCAAATGGGAACAAATTATCCCATAAGTAAGGAGAAATCAATGGTCTTTTCTAATGCTATCAAAGAGTCATATTGACCAATTCCCTCCACTTGCAGCATCTATCATATTCATTGCCATGGGCTTCAAGCCCTCATAAAAATAGTAGAGAAGAGACAGTTCTATTATCCCATGTTGTGGGCAACTTGCACACAACTTGCCATATCCTTTTTCCTTATCCCAACAATTTCTCTCCTTAACTCAGTGGCACGCAATGCTGGGAAAAACCTATTAAGAAACAAACGAGAAAGATCAGCCCAAGTTGTAATAGATCGAGGAGTTAGATAGAATAACCACTCTCTAGCAGAGTCTACTACAATCAGTCCAAGTAACTTCATTTTCAAGCACCACTGCTACAATCATCGTCCACCAATTGTATGCCTCATCTTTCAGTAACGACATAGCACACCTAACATAGTCTTCAAGCAAACAGGCCATTTCATTCAATACTCTCATAGTGTTTTCTAACCAATACTCAGCCCTAAACGGGTCATCCTTAGCATTTTCGTGAAATTCTTCCACCCCATATTTTCTTACCCTATCCATCGATATACGACGCCTCTTTTCTATCATAGAAGGAGGTGGAGGCCTTACGAGAGGTGCCATAGGTCGAGCAGCAGGCTGTGTAGCCAGAGGTGGGAAAGGTGGTACTATAGGATTATTCCTCATAAATTTTGAAAACCACTGTCCCATTAAACCGAAGAACATATTTTTGTCTTCACTTTTTGTCATTGGTATAATCGGTACTCCACGACTCACGTCAGATTTGGTAGCTAGAACATTGCTATTTACCTCGTTGGTCTCTCTTCGTTCTGAATCAGGCATTTTTCTTATCTACAAAATAGTAGTTAGATCAGATCCATCTATATCACACTGTTACAGGTTCATATGGCATGTACTTCTAGATCATTTCACACAATCAATGTTGTTTGAGAAACGGGTAAATCGTAAGCTCTGATACCACTAAATCTAACACCCAAAAACTCAAACACCATCACTTGTTAAGAATTCTGGTAGTTTACTATTCATTTATCACTGTTCATCTTTAACATCATATTATTCAACTTTATTTATTAAAGTATTTCACTTCACACGTTATATATCATCATTTAATCATAAATACAATTCAACAAGGGTAAAAATGACATTTCTAATATTTTTGGAGACTTCTACCAGTACCTGATGGTTAAGTATCGATAGTAGCTAAGTCAATAAACAATGCATAAACTGTGTAAATTTCTACTGGTACTTGTGCTAGTTCTACCGATACAAGTATAATTTATACTAATACAAGTCATGCATCTACCGGTACTAAAAACTCCAGAGAGCTATAATTCTCACCCGACAACTTCTACTAATACAAGCATACTAACCACTAATACATCAATGTACACAACTACCGATACTTAAAATTTAACTACCGAGATATAGCCCAAGTCAGTGAACAACCTCTCTCCTACCCTGTACTTCTACTGATACATGTATGGGTTCTACCGAAACAAGTATGCAGAATCACATGTATTATGCTAAAACACAAGTTTCTCAACACAATACTTTCTTGGCATCATTATGCACTAAGTCGACATGAAATACATAGGTTCCAAGTCATAACATAATACTTTTAAATCTATACTCCAACTTGCGTAATAAGTATTTACTACATTCCTTGACATAACAAAGAGGTCACAACCTAAGTACATGAAGCAAAAGATATCATCATCCTAGTACATGCCATAAGACCAAGTGATGTAAAATCTACCATACGAGCTCCGTAATAGTGTGATTTCCTTGAGATGATCCAATCTTCAGACAACAAAACGTATCTGTCAACTTGCGATGCTGCTCACACAATTCAGTATTCGTTAAGAATCTGTCAACTTGCGATGCTGCTCACACAAGCTGTCAGGATACTGCAACATATGCAAGATCTTAGCCATTGCTTAAAATCAGATAACCAGCCCAAGCTTGACATTTCGATTATTCCTTTACCTTTCCATCATCTTGAATGTTTAACCTCCCTCGAGTTGCTATAACAGTGGTAAATGTACAAGAAACATACAATGTATATAAACTAACACTACGAACTTACCGGATGAAATTGTAGTTTGGCTAAACTTTAGGGACTATTCTGCTAATTTCCCTTTTTTGCTATTCGTGGCATGATTGTAATCTAAATAAAAAATTCATCCAAATTTTAAATTAGAAAACAAAATCAAATCATTTACCATAATTTGGTACTTTTTGGAAAAATTATGATTTCATCCCTAGTACTTTCTTTTTATTCAATCTAGTCCTTTCAACACAAAACTGGAAAAATACCCATTTTCTCCTCGACCCATACTAGCAAAATATACATTGATCTCCTACAAGTCCCTAAACCCTAATTTCATCAAAAATCACTTTACAAAAAAAATCCAACCTAATCATCAAGCATTCAAAACTATCAAATACTTTCAAAGAAAAGCATATTCAATAATGGTTAGATTCACAACACTTGACAGATTTTCAATTAGTCCTTGGATTAGCTAGATCAAGCTAATACGGATTCAAAAACATAAAAATTACTAAAAACGATCAATGTTTGCTTACCCAAATCAAAGCTCAAAGGTCATCAATGGAAACCCTAGGTTTTCTTGTCTTAGCCATGAGGAAGAAGAAGAAATTAGAAGGAAAATTTGATTTTTCTTCTTTTATTTCATATTTATACGTAATGGCATAATTGTAAATTTTAAGACTTTTCTAATTAACTTAATTAATCACTTAATTAACCTTTAATTTTCCTAATTAAGGACAATAAGTGTCATAATAAACCACTCACTAAAATATTTTGCTTAATTACCTATTTGATCCTTCAATTTTATTAAATTCAAAGCAAACTACTTATTTACAATTTAGCCTTAAGCTAATTAGGACTAAATGAATAAATATCCCAAAAATTAGTGGAATGAAATCATGTCACCACCGCTTGGACTTTTTGACCATGGTTTAATTACCATTCTGGTCCTTACTATTTTCAGTCATTAGCAATTAACTTTTACCTCTTTTATAATTTACTTCTTTTTCCATAATTAAGCAATTAATTATCAAAATTTACCCAACCAAACTTAAATTCACATATAATAAGACTCTGTAAAAATTTAATAAAAATATTTACGGCTCTTAATTTTAGAAACGAGGTCTCAATACCTCTTTTTCTAAAACCACTTGAGTTTTGAACCAAAATCACTTATACTAACTTTTAATTTAATAATTAAGATTCCTAAATTCAAAATTCCCTATACAATTAATATTAACTTATTTAATTTAAACAATAATTATAAAAATTTTCTCGACGGGTTTGAGATCCCGCAGTCACTATTTTCAACACCACTGAAAAACAAACAATTACAAGTGAAGGAAGGTCAAATCCTTAGGGACTGGACTACTACAAATTCTTGTTTATTGAAATCTCGGCCACAGTCGTGCCTAGGAAATGTGTTCGACCTGGAGAAATAATAAATAAATAGAATTAAAAATATGAACGATTGAGGTTTGAATAAATTGAAATTGTAATACGAAAATAAACAGAGTTGAGAGAAAGAGTTTTATTGATTTCAGGAATTCCAACCTCCGATTATCTTGATTCCTCCTTGGTTCAATCATAGACTATTAGATGGTTCTTCTCGTGACCGAATAAGCTAGTTATAGTGGAAGAAGACGCCTACGACCACTAGCTCCAGTTATAGGTTTTAGAGGAACCTAACTCTAGCCAACCGTCACTCTAGTGGGACCATTTTACACTAGATCATCTCTTCTCAATGACGAATGCCATGCCATTTTGTCTCTTTGGCTCGACAACCTCTAACGCAGTAAGTTAGTGAACTGACTGTGCAACCTTCTCAAAACACACAAAGTGGCCGACTTCACATAGAATGAAAAGACCACTTTTGAAGGGACATGGATGGAAGCGTCAGTCCCGTAATTCGGAGAAGTGATGAATACTCGGTTAAGAAGGGTTAAGTGTGGATTCTAAGCCTCATGAACCTTTTGGGGAATTTTGATAACCTTCGACTAGATGGGTTTTTGTTGCTCATGCTTTTTGGAAAAATACACAAGCTTAATGAAAATATAATTTTTATTAAAAGGGAACGACTAGAGTTTAGGGAGATGGAGGATTGTACAGAAAATTAGAAGTGAATAATTCATATCACTGCATCCCCTATTTATAATACATGGAAATCCTTAGTTGGATCCAATTTAAACTCTAAAAAGATAATTAAAATTAAATCTAAACAATAATTCCCTAGTTAGATCCAAATTAAACTGTAAATTATAATTCTTATAAAGATAATTTAAATTAAATATAAACAATATCAAAATAATAATCCTAATAATAGAGTTTAAATTTAAACAAAGTCTTATGTCTAATAAACCTCTTCCTAAGTCTTCCACACTTTCGACACTTTCTCTTCCATATTCACGCTTTTCTGCCCCATATTTCTTGTCTTCAATTTAGTCCCTACAAGATAAAAGAACCATAAATAGCCCAATTTAATAGGACCACACTCAATATATATATAATTAATATACAAAAGTATGTCATTTTAGAGTGTTATCAAAACTGGGACACATCAAGTATGATTGTCCTATATTTAAAAAGAAGGAGTCTAGCAACCGAAAGGCTTATATTACTGCTTGGAGTGATGAAGACTCATCCGATGATGAAGTAATCTACTTATGCCTTATGGCTATCGATGATCCTAAGGTAACTTCTAACTCATCTACTTTAAATATTATTCTTTTTATGAGTTGCAAGATGCCTATGATGAATTGGTTTTGGAATTAAAAGTCACGATATCAAAACACAAGAAAAGTGTTTCAAAATTGAAAAATGAAAATGACTTACTTTCCAATATCAATCATGAACTTGAAGAGAAAGTAAACAAATTGCAAGAAATCATTCATTTGAAAAGAAAAATTTGGACTTGTATAATTTACTCTCAAAAGTTCATGAGGATCATCAAAAGCAACTTGAGTTGCTTAAGAGAAAAAGCTCACTCAAACAAAGTTTTTGAAGAAGGAGAAAGTTTAAAAACAAAACTTTGTTGAAAATAGCTTTATTTCTATAAACATAGAGGTCGCTCGAGATTTTATAAGGGAAAACTTGTTAAGAGTGTTTGGGTCCCTAAAGGAATTAGTGCTACTCAAGACAAGGAAGATCTTTCAAAATGGATAACTAAAGGGACTACGATTTTGAAAACTAATGATTATG
This sequence comes from Gossypioides kirkii, assembly GCA_005610355.1. NCBI lineage: Eukaryota > Viridiplantae > Streptophyta > Magnoliopsida > Malvales > Malvaceae > Gossypioides > Gossypioides kirkii. The sequence continues at coordinate 9,751,324 of CP032249.1, read as the reverse complement.
GACCCAAAAGACATTGGGTACCAAAAACTTAATTCTATGTTTTTAGGTAAGGTGCATTGCTTCAAGGTGAATAAATGCAAATTCTATGTGATTACACTTTAATGTTGATTGGTATGGTATTCATTAGTTCTTTATATTTAATATCTATCTTTGAACTAACCACTTTCTTTTCCTCTTGAAAGCTTTATATTTTATTTTTTATATAACAAAAAGGAGGAGAAGAGAAAGGTAAATTTTATGGTTGATTGATTGCTTATATTAGTGACCAATTTTTAAAAGAAAAATGAATGTCAAATTTGAGCATATTTCAAATCTTTATGTTTCAAATCTTTATACCTTAAATTGAAAATAATTTTTATATAGGGAGAGCTTAAATTCAATATGTCTTTTATTAAAGGGGAGCAATGTATTTAAAAACAAATTTACAAAATGTTTGTTATATCAAAAAGGAGAGATTGTTATACTAAGCCCTATTGGATAATATATTTTTATATAACAAATTAAAGTGTTTTTGAATAAAAGTAAAGTTGAACAATTTGATAAAATCAAGTTGAAATGGTTTCAATTGAGTCAAACATTTTCAAATATGTTTTAACCATTTTCAAACAAGTTAGAATTGCTCCAGGACAAAAAAGTATCGGTACTTTTTGTCTAAGTATCGATATTTTATGGGATATCGATACCCCTTTGATAATCGGAACCAAATTGACATTCTGTTTTCATGATTTTTCATATAATGAAAAAAAGTATTTATACCTTTTCAAAAAGTATCAATACCTTTTGAAAAAGTATCGATACATTTTATCAGGTATTTATAACGCTGCTCCAACAGTCATTGAATCTGCATCAATTACAAAAAATATCGATACCCTTTTAGTAGGTATCGATACTTTTTGCTGCAGGTGAAGTTAATGAGATGGTATTTCATCCCCAACGACTATATTTACTTTTCCAACAACCATAACGGTTGGAAATCAATTAGAGGGTATAAATTCCATCTTCCAAAGTCTTAGCAACAAGAAGAGCAATGTGAAAAGCTTAAAGATTAATCAAAATAACCCAGAGCTTAATTCTTTCATACCTTTTCTTGTGAGCTTTCATTTTATTCATTTAGCTCAAGTGTTCTTCTTTGTATTTGTGCTTAATTGACAAACATCCTAATCTTGTAAGGATTGTTTCTTTGTTTGCTTGTTAATTTCTCTTTTGAGAGAGGGTTTAAACTAATGGTTTGGGTAGAAACCTTAAGGTAGTTCTATCTTAAGATTTTGGGGTATAAATCTTAAGAGTGATTTTAAGGTTAAACATTGTCCTTAAAGGTTATACAAATCTAGTGGATTTGGGAAAATCATTTGTTGTGGAAAGCTAAGATAGTGAAGTAGGCATTTGGGGCTGAACCACTATAAATCCTTGTGTTCTTTGTTGTAAATTTTTATTGCTTCCACCACAACATCTCAAAGGCTGATTCAACCTCCCTTACCGACATTCTCTAGTTGATCCATCGAGCTAACAATTGGTATCAGAACTAGTCTCTAAAGACGGTTTAACAACCAAGAGAAGATCCTCAAAGAAGCTTAAACAATCACCAAGGCATCCAACAATAATGATGTCTACTTCCGGGTTAACGTTCGTGGGAGAAGGACACTCCACCGTAAGGCCTCCTCTATTTAATGGCACCAACTACTCATATTTGACAACAAGAATGAAGCTATTCATCCAAGCCAACAATTATCAAGTTTGGAGGATTATCACAAATAGGCCATTCATTCCTATGTAAAGGATCTCAACTCACGCTCCCTTGATGAGCTCATTGGTTCTTTGCTTACATATGAGATGAAGCTTAATAAAGGAGGTGAAGAAGAGAGAATTATGAAGAAGAATGTTAGTAAAGCCCTTAAATCACCATAATTGAAGACAGTTAATCAAGTGAATAGGTGGATAAGATAAAGAGATGGAGAGACTTGCTAGAAGATTCAAGAGATTTATGAAGTCCAACAAAGGAAGAGAATTTTGAAAGAAGGAAGGACTCAAGCTTGAATCAACCAAGGAGAAAGATCCCATTATTTGATATGAGTGCAAGAAATCAGGACACATCAAGTATGATTGTCCAATATTTAAAAAGAAGGGGTCTAGCAAACAAAAGGCTTATGTTGCTACTTAGAGTGATGAAGTCTCATCCGATGGTGAAGTAGTCAACTTATGCCTTATGACTATCGATGATCCTATGGTAACTTCTAACTCATCTACTTTAGATCATTATTATTTTGATGAGTTGCAAGATGCCTATGATGAAATGATTTTAGAAGTAAAAGTCATGATGTTAAAACACAAGAAAAGTGTTTCAAAATTTAAAAATGAGAATGACTTACTTTTCAAAATCAATCGTAAACAAATTGCAAGAAATAATTAATGATTTTGAAATGAAAAATTTAGACTTACATAATTTACTCTCAAAAGTTCACGAGGATCATCAAAAGCAACTTGAGTTGCTTAAGAGTGAAAAAGCTCACTCTAACAAAGCTTTTGAAAAAGTTGAAAGTTCATATCAAAACTTTGTTGAAATAGCTTTAATTTCTATAAACATAGAGGTCCCTTAAGATTTTACAAGGGAAAACTTGTTAAGATTGTGTGGGTCCCTAAAGGACTTAGCTACTTAAGATAAGGAAGCTCTTTCAAAATGGATATCTAAAAGGACTAAGATTTTGAAAACTAATTATTATGGACCCAAAAGACATTTGTACCAAAAACTTAATTCTATATTTGTAGGTCAGGTGCATTGCTTTAAGGTGAACAAATGAAAATTCTATGTGATTGCACCTTAATGTTGATTGGTATGGTAGTTTATTAGTTCTTTATATTTAATATCTATATTCAAACTAACCACTTTCTTTTCCTTTTGAAAGCTTTATTTTTTATTTTATTTTTTTGACAAAAAACGGCTCGAAGGCCACCTCAATTGTTATAAATAAGGATAAAACATTACAAAATTTTGGATCTCACTAGGAAAATCCAACTCAAAAATATAATTAGAATTTCTCTCAAACGCAATTTTTCTTAATGAGTTAGCAACCCTGTTACTAGTATGCGAACACCATTTAACACAGCAGGTATTAAAGTCCTTCAGCAAATCCTGACAAAGGCGTAGCCTATAACCAGTCAGCGTGACATCATCGCAAGCCCTAGTGATGCAGTTAATTACATCCGCTCAATTCCTTTTAATAATGAGGTCAGCTATGTTTTTTGATTTTGCCCACGTGATTCCATGCATGAGAGCGTCTACCTCCGCCCACACAGCACATGCCACGTCAGACTTAAAGCTCAGCCCTCCCCCATGCACGAAACCATTTGAGTCATGCACTATAAAACCTAGGCAAGCTTTACGATCGCTCCATGCAACATCAAAGTTCAATTTTAGAATACTAACGGGAGGCTTTGACCATTTAAGTTACACCTCACCCTTGGGAACCATAGTAGCATTATTAAGATTATGGATTCTAAATTCCTTGTTGAAATTCATCGCCCTTTCCCAAGTTAGTTTTGGATCCTCAGCCACCCCTCTGAACACCAAATTATTTCTGGAGTTCCAAGTGTTCCAGAGCACCATAACCAAACACTCAAAGGGTTTTTAGTCCACGAGCCTCACCGTGCTTTCCAGCCAATCAAACTCGATATTCCATTCAGAGATTAAGATGTGCCCATCCACCCCACGAAGCCTCAAAATCTCCCTCGCACGCTCACAATCCCTTAAAGCATGGAAGAACATTTCCTCCACCAAGATACAACGAGGGCACACACTGTTGAAGTTGTGATTGATGGCAGCGATCTTGGCATTAGTAGGCAGAAGGTTGTGCCCAATTTTCCAAGAAAAAATATGAATCTTTGGAGGAATGTTGAGCTTCCAAATGAGTCTCTAAAATAGTCTGTGAGGGCCAAACCCCACCTTTTTGAGGATGAGCCACGAGTAGCCCGACTTGGTCGTATACATACCTCTCAGATCGTGGAACCATATGATCCTGTCATCGGTGCCATTCCTTAAAAGAGGCAACTCACAAATCATACTACCTAAATCCTCCCCATAAAGCTCCTACACCTTTTCCATATCCCATCTATAAGCGTCTTGGAGCCAAAGATCCCAAACCACACACATTTGACCATCCTAAATGGGGTGTATAAGGGAGTTATCGCCTAAGCCTTCAAACTCCTAATTGTAATTATGGATATAGATGGTCCTCCTATCCCTGACCTGCCACCCGAAGCCTTTACCAAGCAAACTTGCAGTAGCACACAAACTAGACCACACATAAGATGGCTTGTCTAGCTTCTTAGGATTGAAGGGATCCCCATCCAGAAAATATTTAGAAGACATAACCTGATAGCACAAGGTCTCTTTGTTGTTAACTAATCTCCAAATCTGTCTCCCTAAGAGAGTTATATTAAAGCGCCTGAGGTCCTTGAATCCCATGCCTCCCATTCCTTTAGGAGTGCACATCTTCTCCCAGCTAAGCAATACCTATCCACGACCTCTCCTTTTACTCTCCCACCAAAATCTCCTTGCCTTTGCCTCCATCATCTCGATTAGACCTCTGGGTAAAAGGAACACAAAAAAAAGGTAAGTAAGGAGTGATTGCATAAATACCTTAGAGAATACCTCTTTCCCCCCATGAGAGAGGAGTCTCTTAGACCAACCTTAAATCAGATTAGCAAACCTATCCAACAAGAATCGAAAAGAGTTAGTTTTATTTTTTCCTACATTCAAAGGCAAACCAAGATAATTATCCAACTTGTCTACAGTTTGCATCCTTAGAATGTTGCCAAATAAAAGGTTTTGATCCTTTGGAGTATTTGTACCGAAGAATAAAGAGGACATGGTCAAGTTAACCTTTTGACTAAACACAGCCTTGAAATTAGACAGGGTAGCATCCACAAGCTCCATATCCACTTTCTTGTTCCTAATAAACAAAAAGGCACCGTCAGCGAAAAAGAGGTGATTTATGCGAGGACTATTCTGACACATACGAATCCCACGCATCGACCTGTTATTCTGGACATTAATAAGCATACGAGACAGCGCATCTATACAAGATAAAAAGAGATAGGGAAATAGGGTCTCCCTGATGTAAGCCACACTTCGGATAAATGATGTCAGAAAGGCTCAAGTTGCATTTCACCGTGTACTTGACCGAACGGACATAATCCATTATTTTGGCAACCCAAGTATCATCAAACCCCATGCGGATCAAAATCTTCTCGAGAAAGCCCCACTCAACGCGATTGTATGCCTTGCTCATGTCGAGTTTGGCAATAAAACCCTTGTTAGGCCTATTCTTCGCACTTTGAAGGTAGTGCACCAACTCGTAAGCTATAATGAAATTGTCGTGAATAATCCTCACGGGCATGAACATATTCTGATTAAGGCAAATGCAACTCGGTAAAAGAATTTTTAAGCGAATGGACTACACTTTAGCCACCACATTATAGATGACACGACACAAGCTGATGGGACGGAATTGTGTCATGTCCTTCGGCTCCTCACCCTTTGGAATCAAAACCAAAATGGTGTCATTGATCTCTCTGACACTCCTACTGCCAAGAAGCATTTCCTTACAATATCTCATGACATCCGAGCCTACCACACTCTAATTCTCCTTAAAAAGAAATTCAAACAAACCATTGCACCTTACTTTATTTTTTATTTTTGATATAACAAAAAAAGGGAGAAGAGAAAGGTAAATTTTATGGTTGATTGATTGGTTACATTAGTGACAAATTTTTCAAAGCAAAATGAATGTCAAATTTGAGATTATTTTAAATTTTTATGCTCCAAATCTTTATACCTTAAATTGAAAATGATTTTTATATAGGAGGAGCTTAAATTCAAAATGTCTTTTATTAAGGGGAGCAATCTATTCAAAAATAAATTTACAAAATGTTTTGTTATATCAAAAATGGGGAGATTGTTAGACTAATCCCTAATGGATAATATATTTTGGTATATGATAACATTAGAAATGACACTTAATTTCTTCTTCAATTAGTGTATAATTTGTTCCTTTTGTATCATATTTAGCCTACATTTTCAACATTTCATACTTAGTATTTACATTTTTTAAATCAGTGTTATATGGTCTTACTTTCTTTCATTTTATTCCTTTTGTGCTATAAATGTCGCTGTATTGAGTATCAGTTTTGCATCTAAAGTTGTCAGCGCAGAAATCCGCCTTAAAAGATCAGAGTGGGAAAGCGTTTAGAGCTGCGACCGCAAGTTTGAAATAGAATTACGGCCAAAGATGTCACCACATAAATGCTTTTTACATTTTATCAGGGATTTTACGTTGCTAACACATTCAGAAGCACCAGTGTAGGAGAATGTCAAGTTGTCACAACAAATTTAAATCATAATTTGTGTCCAGAGATGTTGCGACAATCTGCAACTACCAAATGCAGAAATCAAATCTGTATGAGTGCACAGCTGGTAATAACAAACTTGTACAACTGCAAGAAGGGGGTAGACTTGTACTTTTGAGTGATTATTAATAGAGGGGAGACAGAGAAGATCACAATCAAGCTATGTAGAATTAAATTCCACAATTTTCTCATTCTTTCTCAAAGTCAACTGTCATGGAAGCTTGATTTCTAGAAGGGTAATCTGATGCAACAAGGAGGTGGCTACTCCTGACGAGTAGTTCCTAGGTGTGATGCAAGAGGAGCAATTACGGGAGGATTCTAGTAGATTAGGAATAGCATGGTTCAATTTATTCTTTAATCCCTCTTAAGTGTTGATGAATTCTATTGACTATTAATTGTATACGAAAGTATCTATTAATGTTAGATCTATTTGGATTTCTACTCAATTCTTCTCATCTGTTTATATTTGGATATAACTGTATTGGCCACGAAAGTGTGATTGCAGTCACGGTTACTTGAAGGTGCAGTGACAAGTTAGATTAACAAGCAAGACAACAAAAGTTGCTTGAGGCAAGAAGGAATTCTGGCCACTTGTTCTTAAGTGCGAAGCATTACTAGCACAGGAAGGTGTGGTAATTGTGAGTACTTGGGTCTTTGTTAAACAAAGAAGTTTATAGCAGTAAGATCTCATTAGAACTGAATTGCAATGACAATTCATCAATAAGTTACCTTGTAGTCACATTTAGCGTTGCCAACTTGTGAAGTTAGGGATCCCCCTATTTCTTTACACTTGATCTATTTCTTTTAATTTTCGGAATTTACATTTACAACATCTTCCACTACAACTCATTTTCTATTAGTTTGCTCTGGCATTTTATGTTATATTTGCATTGACAAAGTTAACTCTTTAATTGTGTAGTTTTAATTAAATTGCGTTGACATTACTATTGACAATCTTTTTCATCTAAACTCTAATTACTTCAACAAATTTAAGCAACAAGAACATCATCCTCATGGGATCAATATCCGATAGATTCATCTCTATCTACTATACTTGCATCGACAGTGTCCGCTTGCACATAATTTCTGTGACGTTTACAGGCCGATCAAGTTTTGGCGCTATTGCCAGGGATGGCATTTGTTTGATGTTCATTTTTGTATTTGCAATTATTTTTATTTGATTGACTTTTATTGATTACTAATCTTTTGTTGATTTTCTTTTAAATTCTTGTTAGGTGTTTTATGTCCACAAGGAGAAATCTTAACAAAATTGTTAGTTTTGATATGGAAATTAAAAGAACTATTCGGAGGAAGAGACAAGAGCAAAGAAAGATGGCTGGAAATAATAACAATATACCACCTTTGCTACCACAAAAAATTGCTCCTCCAGTACAGCCACAAGGAGTCAACAATATACCGCTGCCACAAGAAGAGCAAATTCTAGACAGGATAATTAGAGACTTCATCGTTCCTGTGCTCGATGATCTAGAACCAAGGGTTGTTAGCATATAATACAAGCTGGGAATTTTGAATTAAAACCGGTGATGTTCCAAATGCTAAACTTGAATGGGCAATATGCTGGTTTGCCTCATGAAGATGGGAGGGAGCATCTCAAATCTTTTCTGCTTATATGTGCTTCTTTCAGTCAACACGGTGTTCCTGATGACGCCTTGAAGATCTAGCTATTCCCTTACTCTTTGCAAGGAAGGGCACGTACATGGTTTCTTGGCTTTTTGGCTGGATCTATTACCATCAATTGGATGATGAGAACTTACACACTATGTGAGAACGTTACAAAACTCTGCTTAGATACTGCCCCATGCATGGAATCCAATAGGAGACACAAATTGAGATTTTATACAATCGATTAAATGCACAGACAAGAAATATTGTCGATGCATCTGCTAATGGTCCTTTCTTGGATCGCACTTATAATGAAGTTGTGCGAATCTTAGAAAGAATCACGCAAAATGATTATCAATACTCGATTTCTCGTTCTGTTCAGGAGAAAAGAAATCTTGGAGTTATTGAGTTAGATGCCATTTCAGCCCTAAGTGCACAAGTATCGTCTCTGGAAAACATGATTAAAAACATGAAAGGGACGAGTGATGTTGCCCCTATTTAAGTAGCCTAGTAGATGGATGTCCCAACATTTTCTTGTGAAATTTACGGCGACTATGAGGACTATCCATAGCATGCTGAAAATGCATTCTATGTCAATAACATCTTAGGGAATTCATATGGTAACTCATATAATAGTTCAAATAGGACTCAATAACCTTAGGGGAGACAGAATGTGTCCACATACAAATATGAAAATTCCTTAAATCAAGGTAACTTTAAACAAGGGAGTTACGGTCAATAGTAGCAGAATTATAATCACAACCTGACCAGGTCCGATCACAGAACCAAATATAATCATATAATTAGATGCAACCACATGTTCGAATGCAACTACAACAGATGCGATGCCAAATATGCAAGGGTGTAGTGCTGTACTGACAAGTAAACTGCCACCAAAAATGAAAGATCTTGGCAGTTTCACAAGTCCATGCTCTATTGGAAACCATTACTTAGGTAAAGCTTTATGTGATTTAAGAGCTAGCATTAACCTTATGCCATTGTCAACTTTCAGGAAACTAGGAATTGGTCATATGAAGCCCACTATGGTGACATTACAACTTGCGGATAGATCTTTGGCACGACCTGAAGGACAGATTAAAGATGTTCTTGTCCGTGTCGATAAGTTTGTATTCCTGACCGACTTCATCATACTTGATTGTGAAGCCGATAAGGAGGTGCCCATTATTTTGGGACGCCTATTTCTTGTAACAGGATGCACACTCATAGATGTTTTCAAGGGTGAGTTGATCATGCGTCATAACGATGAACATGTAACCTTCAGTGTTTTTGAAGCATCTCCATCATGAAGTAAGGAACAATGTTATCACATTGATGTTCTAGACAAGTTAATTACAAAGGAATTTAATGAACGAAGTTCAGCAGTGCCAAAGGAATATGCGGTGACATCAGAAGATAATGCCATACCTGAATGTGACCACAAAGTTGAGGCTAATGTCTGTGAGCTTAGACATGGCTGGCAATTGGAATCTTTGGATCTGACTAATAAGACAATCCCTGTTTTTAAACCATCAGTTAAAGAAGCTCCGACTCTAGAGTTAAAGGCATTGCCAACACATTTAAAATATGTTTTTTGGTGACAATGATACATTACCAGTAATTGTTAGCCCAAGTCTCAATGCGAGCCAAGAAGAAAAATTAATCGGAATATTGAAGCAACATAAAAGAGAAAATGAAGGAAGTAGTGAAGAAAGAGATCATCAAATGGCTGGACGCAGGCATAATCTACCCAATTTCGGATAATACATGGGTGAGCTCGGTCCAATGTGTGCCTAAGAAGAGTGGCATCACAATGGTAAGTAACGATAAAAATAAGCTAATCCCTACTCATATTGCTACAGGTTGGCGAGTGTGTATGAATTACCGTCGTCTAAATGCGGCCAAAAAGAAGGATCACTTCCCACTCCCATTCATTGATCAAATGTTGGATAAGCTAGTTGGTAAGTCCTATTATTATTTTCTTGATGGATACTCTAGGTACAACTAGATTGCAATCGCGTGGAAGATCAAGCGAAAACAACTTTTACTTACCCATTTGGAACCTTTGCTTTCCGACGAATGCCATTTGGTTTGTGCAATGCACCAGTTACATTCCAAAGGTGCATGATGGTCATCTTCTCTGATATGATTGATGATTCGTTAGAGGTATTTATGGACGATTTCTCTGTTTTATAGGCACAATTTTGATAAATGCGCTAAGAATTTAGCAAAAGTATTAAAAAAGATGCGAGGACACCAACTTGGTTCTAAACCGAGAAAAATGCCACTTCATGGCAACTGAAGGCATTGTTCTTGGCCATTGTATATCTTGTTAGGGCATTAAAGTGGATAAAGCGAAGGTGGAAATCATTGAAAAGCTACCTCCACCCACTAATGTAAAGGGAATAAGGAGTTTTCTCGGCCATGCTGAATTTTATAGATGATTTATCCGAGACTTCTCCAAAATAGCAAAACCACTCTACTATTTGTTGGAGCAAAATAAAAAATTTTTGTTTGATGAAGCTTGTCTGGAAGCATTCCTTAAAATTAAACAGCAACTAGTGTAGGCACCCTTTGTTGTTGCACCAGATTGGTCGCAACCATTCGAGGTGATGTGTGGTGCGAGCGACTTTGCTATGGGTGCTGTGCTTGGACAACGAAAGGATAAGGTATTTCATTCAATCTATTATGCTAGTAAAACTCTAACTGAAGCGCAGGTGAACTACACAACCATTGATAAGGAGTTACTGGCAGTAGTTTTTGCATTTGACAAGTTCCGTTCATATCTTGTCGGCGCAAAAATTACAGTGTATATGATCATTCTTCTTTGAGATACCTTTTTGCTAAGAAAGATGCAAAACCAGGCTGATTAGATGGATCCTCTTATTACAAGAATTTGATGTTGAGATTAAGGACAGGAAAGGATTGGAAAACCAAGTAGCAGACCACCTATCTCGTCTAGAATCTGGAAGTGAAGATGAAAATAAGTCACAAATTGTCGATGCATTTCCAGATGAGAAATTATTCTTTGCAGAAACATCTCCATGGTATGTAGATGTCATCAATTATCCAGTCTATGGAAAGCTACCATTAAGTGCAGCAGGTCATAGGAAGGTCAGATTTCTTCGGGATGCTGCAAAATATTATTGGAATGAGCCATACCTATTCAAGGCATGCGCTGACACTATTATTCGTCGCTGCATTCCTGAAGAAGAAATTCTTTCTATCCTGAAGCATTACCATGATGCTCGTTATCAAGGACATTTTGGTGGTGTTAGGACTGCTACAAAGGTCCCACAGTTAGGATTTTACTGGCCGACATTGTTTCGAGATGCCCACAATTTTGCTCAATAGTAAGACAAATGTCAGCACACCGGTTCCATATCTCGATGCAACAAAATGCTCCAACAACCTATCATGGAGGTTGAGCTCTTTGATGTTTGGGGTATAGATTTAATAGGATCATTACAAAATTCCTTTGGAAATGTGTATATTCTGATCGCTATTGACTATGTCTCCAAGTGGATCGAAGCAATCGCTGTTCCAAAGGATGATACTCGGACGGTGTTAAAGTTTTTTCATACATACATCCTAACATGATTTGGAACACCTCGGGCATTAATAAGTGACCAAGGCGCTCACTTCCATTATAATCAGGTGGCGACAACTTTGAAACGTTACGGTGTGAAGCATCGCATGGCAACCACATATCATCCGCAAATAAATGATCAAATAGAAGTATCCAATCGATAAATCAAGGGTATTCTTGAGAAGGTGGTTAACCCATCTCGACGTGATTGGTCTTCACGATTAAATGATACATTGTGGCCGCTTCGCACCGCATACAAAACACCGTTGGGGATGTCGCCATATCAACTGGTTTTTGGTAAATCGTGTCACTTACCCGTTGAAGTTGAACATAAGGCCATGTGGACAATCAAGCAAGTGAACAAGGACTATGATGCTGCTAGATAGAAAAGATTGTTGGACATTTCAGAACTGGAAGAAATTTGACACAATGCTTATGAAAATGCTACCATCTACAAAGAAAAAACTAAGAAATGGCATAACAACATCATTTTGCAGCGACAATTTTCTCTTGGTCAGTTAGTGCTTTTATTTAACTCACGTTTAAAATTGCATCTAGGAAAATTATGCTCAAGATGGTCAGGCCCTTTTGAAGTTGTCAAAACAATTCCACATGGTGCAGTGACAATCAAGGATTTGAATGATGGGCACCAATTTAAAGTGAATGGCCAATGATTGAAGCATTACCGAAGCCCAGACATCAACGAATAAAACGAGACTATTAACTTGGTCACATTTTTTTAGAATGTCATTGGAATCTTTCTATTTACTTTTTTCTTTTATTTTCTTTAGTTTTCTGTAGGAATAAAAGATCTCCTTTTTGTAGACCCACACGAAAGCATGACTTGTCGATACATTTCATTAATGACTTAGTGAACTGTTTCGAGAAAGAATCACGTTGGTTGATTCACCTAAATCCCCAATCGTTGGATCAATCCGAAAAAGTATGATCTGTGTCCTAGCATTTATTGGCTGTAGGCATAAGGTACACCCATGGCAGCGCAATCATCACGTCTCTTCACCTCCATCTTCTATAAAACACCTTTTTTGTGTCGACTGTATCTTCACACTCCCAACCACTATTGTTGTTGTAATATTCTTTTTCTCTTACCTTAAGTTTTTCTGTAAGATATTCTCACTCTCTTTATTTTAGTAGTTATGGCAAAAACTCGTGATGCGAAAACCCCATCCAAACTTGCTACTGAATCGTCGACTACAATGGTCAGAAACGTCGACCAACTACCACCAAGGAACCTATTATGTTCTTAACAAAAGTAGCGAAGGACCGTTACCATGAGGTGGTGTTGAAAAGGAACTGCATCCTGAGCAGGGATTTCAGTTGTCCCTATAACTAACATTAGGGAAACAGGTCGCCAGAACAATTTTTCGTTTGGGCTGAGAGCTATTTTCTGACCATATGACAGGATACTCTCCCTCCATGGTAAGAGAGTTTTATACTAACCTGGTTGATCCAGAACAGGAGTTTTTGGAAAACTCGACAGAGGAGGGTGCTGATCTTTTACTGAATGATTTATTCGTCGATAGTGTTGTTTGGACTGGAAAAAATCCGAACAATTATACGATGCATCATCACTACCTCATCGTCCAAAGCAAGGTGTGGTTTCATTTCATTAACTGTTATCTCTTGCCATCCACCCACAGTACTACTGCAACGCTGGACAGAATGTGCCTACGGTATTTTATACTCAAGGGATGACGAATTGATGTGAGGGCAATCCGTCATCAGGAAATCATTGAATCCGCCACCAAATAGATAGGTATCCTGCCTTTCTCTTCTCTGATCATGATGTTGTGTAAACAGAGGGGCATTATGTCTCGCAAAGGGGAAGAGACTTTGGAAAACAAAGGGCCGATTAATGATGTTTCGGTGGAAAGGATGACAAGGGGGCAGGAAACCCCTATGGTGAAGGAGGTACCACCAAAGAAGGAAAAAGGGAAAGGGAAAAAGAAGGACACCAAAACCCATGCGCCCACAGATCCTCAGATTTGGAGGAAGCTTACTGAGATTGAAAGGTTTGTCGATCGGATGAGCAGCAGACAAATCAAACTTGTTGACGCAATCAACTAGATGCAGTACAGACAGAACTTATTTTATGCCTATACTAAGGGATGGAATATTGCTATTGTCAGTGCATTAAGTAGTTGGAGCAGAAGTCTGATGCCAGAATTCCTTGTATTCCCTCCTGTTATTGATGAAGCTACTCCATCATTAGAGTAGCATGCTTTAGAAGGAAGAACTCAGTCCATCCAGTACCCGAATAGAACCCACATCTCTGATGATGAGGATTAAGAGGTACACTGCAATGATATGAAAGATTGCTTCAGAAACATCGCCAGCCTCTTCGAGGATGAATTTTCAAATAGTTTGAGGGCCAATATGGCGGAAAGAGAGGCTGCTGTTACAGAAGAGCACACACCAATTGCTTCTGTAGGTATTGAAGTAGAAGAAAAGAAAAGAAAAGAAGAAGGAAAAGAAGAGAAGGAAAAAGAATAAGAAGAAGAAGTTGTTTCGAAAAATTTATCGGAGAAATTTATCGACGCACCTGCTAGTGTGGGTGCATCTATTGAACAATTGGCACCATCTGGGGCGAGCTGGGCCGAGGCAGTTACATCCAGCAATGAGGATTTCAATCCTCTGGCTATTGTGCCATATGTGGCACCACTTGCTAAGATACAACCATCGGATGTGACTGTCGATGAAGCCGACACTCAACTAGCCATGGAGGAGTAATCAACTCCATCGGTTGACCCAAAAGAAAAGAAGCGCAAACGTAAGGCAAAGAAGAAGAGCAAAGAGGAGTGCCCTAAGAAGAAAAAGAAGTCCAAATCAGCCACATCCTCGGTTGCAACACACTGAGTTAGTTTACTTTTCAGTAGTTAGTTTAGTTGCATGCATTTCATCTAATTTTCATTACATTTTTATTGTCTCTGCATTTTACTTGTTCTCACATTTGCATTATAGTTGCATTTCCATTAATATTTTTATAGTATTGTCAGTGCATTGGGAACAATGCAGACATTAAGTTTGGGGGAATTTTGGAATGGAAATACAATTGCACCCACAAGTTTAAGATTATACTTGTCTTTGTTGAATGAAAGTATGCATAGTTAAGAAAAATGTGACCACAATTTTTTTCATTTGATGCTTAAATCTTGAATTATTTGGAATGCTAATGCGTGAATTAGATGAATGTGATTGAATGTTGAATCCTTTTATTTTTGGATGAATGGTTGAAATTGCATTAGTAATAAATGAATAGTATCATTCTTTGAATCTTGAATTAACTTTCCATCTTACAGCTTTGAGTATAATTATATCTACTAATAAAAAGACACTCCAATGTGGGTGCATTGTAACTTAACAAGGGGGAACACTCCACTGCAAGTGTTAGAAAAATTATCTAGCCAAAGGCTGTCACTACAAGAGTGTGTGTCGGCGCAATTACATGCTCCCTAGGGGTTTATTGCACCCCATTGTTCCTTCCCAGGAATAAAAGTATAGTAATGCAATGACATCTTTCAGTCACATATATAAAAAAAAGAAGAAAGAAAATTTGATAAAAAGAAAAAAAAATATGTATATTATTATACAATAAATGTTGTATTGGTTAAGAAGATTGGAGATTTAAAGGGTGATGCTATCATTAGTGAAGTTGCAATTCTGATTATTTATGCTTATAAATTGTCGACACAATATTCCAGCATATGAATGCAATTTATATTTTAGGATTCTAGAGAATATAAGTTTCTAGAATGATGATTGTGGTGACAAGAATTTGGATATAACTTTGCTAGCTTTTATTTACTTGAGGACAAGTAAAAACTCAAGTTTGGGGGTGTGATAGCATTAGAAATGACACTTAATTTCTCCTTGAATTAGTGTATAATTTGTTCCTTTTGTATCATATTTCGCCTACATTTCAACATTTCATACTTAGTATTTGCATTTTCTAAATCAGTGTTGTATGGTCTTACTTTCTTTCATTTTATTCCTTTTGTGCTACTAATGTCGTTGTATTGAGTATCAGTTTTATATCTAAAGTTGTCAGCGCAGAAATCCACCTTAGAAGATTAGAGTGGGAAAGCATTTAGAGTTGCGGCCACAAGTTTGATCTAGAATTGCGACCAAAGATGTCACCACATAAATGCTTCTACATTTTATCAGGGATTTTACGCTACTGACACATTCAGAAGTTCCAGCGTAGGAGAATGTCAAGTTGTCACAGTAAATTTAAATCATAATTTGCGTCCAGAGATGCCGCGACAATCTGTAACTGTCTAATGCAGAAATCAGATCTGCGTGAGTCCACAGCTGGCAATAACAAACTTGTACAGCTACAAGAAGGGGGTAGACCTATACTTTTGAGTGATTATTAATAGAGGGGAGAGGGAGAGAAGATCACAATCAAGCTGTGAAGAATTCAATTCCATAATTTTCTCATTTTTTCTCAAAGTCAGCTGCCATGGAAGCTTGATTTCTAGAAGGGTAATTTGACGCAATAAAGAGGTGACTACTCTTGATGAGGAGTGCCTAGGTGCGATGCAAGAGGAGCGATTACAGGAGGATTCTAGTAGACTAGGAATAGCATGCTTCAATTTATTCTTTAATCTCTCTTAAATGTGGATGAATTTTATTGAATATTAATTGCATACGGAAGTATCTATTAATGTTAGATCTATTTTTGATTTCTACTCAATTCTTCTCATCTATTTATATATGGATTAAACTATTTTGACCACGGAAGTGCGATTGTAGTCACAATCACTGGAAGGTGCAGTGACAAGTAAGATTAACAAGCAAGACAACGGAAGTTGCTTGAGGCAAGAAGGAATTCTGGCAACTTGTTCTTGAGTGCGAAGCATTACCAGCACTAGAAGGTGTGGTAATTGTGAGTACTTGGGTCTTTGTTAAACAAAGAAGTTAATAGCAGTAAGATCTCATTAGAACCTAATTGCGGTGACAACTATCAGTTACCTTGTAGTCACATTTAGTGTTGCCAACTTGTGAGGTAAGGGATCCACCTATTTCTTTACACTTGATCTATTTCTTTTAATTTTCTGAATTTGCATTTACAACATCTTCCACAACAATTCATTTCCTATTAATTTGCTCCGACATTTTATGTTATATTTGCATTGACAAAGTTAACTTTTTAATTGTGCAATTTTAATTAAATTGCATTGACATTACTATTGACAATCTTTTTCATTTAAACTCTAATTGCTTTGACAAATTTAAGCAACAAGAACATCATCCTCGTGGGATCGATATTCGATAAGTTCATCTCTATCTACTATACTTGCATCAACATTGTCCGCTTGCACATAATTTCTGTGACGTTTACAGGTCGATCAGTATAACAAATTAAATTATTTTTCAACAAAAGTAAAGTTGAACAAATTGATAAAATCAAGTTGAACTGGTTTCAATTGAGTCAAACATTTTCAAATATGTTTTAACAATTTTCAAACAAGTTAGATGTAACACCCTAGACTTGGCCTAAACAAAACGACCAAGTCCAGAGTATCACATCACGATTATAAAGATCACCACACAACCATAAACATAACACCACACGTCTAAGTCATAACATAACCATAACAGAAGCGAAAACACAAGTCCAAGTACAAATCTAATAGTGCATACATAAATCCCAATACTCTTAGGCTTAATACTTAGATAAAATATACTAACAGTCATAATTAAGAATCATTAAAAAGTCCAAAAGATGATCGGGTCCCTCGTCCGTCAACCATCATGTCTGAGAAACTCCTGAAATTCCGTTAATTAAGTCAGTACAAGATATATGATATTTCATAAAATTTTATAAACATAATTATAGAAGCACCATTAACAGTGTGGTTATTAGAGTCGTACATCTTAGCCAGTCAAGTAATCATTTCGCAGTTCAATGATACGGTTAACAGATAGAGAAATCATTTCAGTTTCACATTCAATTATAGATACAGTCACAATTATGCAACCTCATCCCTACACACCATCTCTGTCTAGCCCAACACACAAATATCCATCCCTACACTCCATATAGTGTCGGTATGACACATCGTAGTGTTTACAGTGTCACTGCTAGATCAGATAATATTTCCAAGTGGTTTAACCACTTCAGTTACATCCTTCATTTATTAATCCCAAGCCCATGCAGATGCAAAAACATATATCAGACCATACATTTCAGTTACATACTTAAACATCTCATAGTCATATCAAATATTGATAACACTTAACTATTAGTTTCAGATATCTCGATTCTGATGTTAAAAATGCTTAACGGTTTTCATAGATCAGTCAAGATCATACAAGTTTTACGATCAACTTATGGTCATTTTATATAACATTTACAAACAAAAACATGGTCCACACGGCCATCTACTGGCCCGTGTGTGACACACAGCCTAACACACGCTCGCGTGTCTGGCCCGTGTGACCACTATACCTATAATTATAAATAGAATATTCACACGATCTAGCACACACTTGTGCGTCCAAAAATAGTATACACACACGGTCTGGCACACGAACGTGTATCCATGAAGCTTTATTTAATGGCACACGACCTGGACACATGCTAGTGTGTCAGCCCATGTGCCTTCGAAGGGACTCGGTTCTAGGAAACTTTGTAGAAAATTTGTAATCGTTTCGATATCTACCTAAAGTGCAACGAAATAGAAGTTCCCCAAATGCAAAATGAAGCCTAAAACAAGTTCAGATGTTCGATTTAATAACAAACATAACACAAGACCAAAGTTCAACCAAAGGTTTTAACAAAACCCATTCTTAAAACATCCATTACCTTCGAACATGAACTCAATTCACCAATTATGTATGTTGGGTGAAATATGGTCCTTGAGACTCCCTCTTAAAGGCACAACAGAACATACACACGGAAAAACCATTAAGAAATCAAAAGAACAAGAAATCTCAAAAGGAAAACTACCCAAGTTTGCCTTCAATCCATCACTTACAATAAGAAGTAGAAACCTTGAAGTACACGATAGAAATTGCGAACACACGAATGATTCCAAACTTCTACAATATTGGAATGATAAACTACAAAAAAATCATAGGAATAGAGGAATAAATTACAAAACGAAGATCGCTAAGAATAAGCGGTCGTTCTTTCTTTCCAAAAAGAGGGAAACAAATTTTAACTTAGCTTTTAAAAGTAATTTATGAAAAAGTATAAAAAGAAATAAAAATATATAAACATTTACAATGCTCGCATATGCAAGGACTCGAACATGAGACTAGAGATTAGACAGATGCATGACCATTGAACCACTAGGCTCATCGTTGACATAACGTTGCACAAAACTCGATTTAAGTGGCATTTTCAAAGTCTATAGTTCAAAAAAAGAAACATAAAATTTCAAAAATATGACTCGAACCACAGACCTCAAGTAAATAAACAAAACATATAACCACAGAAGCAGGACAGATTCGTTGACAAAACTCACATGTGAAGATTTAAAATTTTTGGACGTTACAACTCTCTCCCCCTAAAAGAATTTTTTTCCTCGAAATATATCTAAATCGAAAAGATATGGATACTTCTGATAAATTAAATCCTTAGGTTCCCAAGTGGCTTCCTCAGTACCATGATTCTACTAGAGAACCTTACTAGAGGTACGGTTTTCCTTCACAATACCTTAACGTCTTGCTCAAGAATCTGAATTGGTTCCTCTTCGAAAGTCAAGTCGGGTCTCACCTCGATCTCCTTAACCGGAATAAAGTGGGAAGGGTCAGAACAATACCTTCTCAGCATTGAGACATGAAACACATCATGGATACGGTCAAGTTCAAGAGGTAGCTCAAGTTGATACGCGATAGGTCCAACCCATTTCAAAATCCGACAAGGTTCGATGATTCTCGAACTCAGTTTACTTTTACATCCAATTTGAATAACTTTCTTCCACGGTGACACTTTCAAGAATACCTGATCACCAACCAAAAACTCGATATCCTTCCTTTTCAAATCTGCATACGATTTTTGTCGATCAGAAGCAGCTTTCAAACGATCTCGAATCAGTCTAACTGTATTCTTAGCCTTAAACATTAACTCAGGATCCAGTACCCGTCGTTCACCTAATTCGGTCTAACACAAAGAAGTTCGACACTTACGATTGTATAGAACTTCGTAAGGTTCCATTTGAATACTAGATTGGAAGTTTTTGTTGTACGTAAACTCAACTAACGATAAGTGATCCTCTCAATTGCCCTTGAAGTCGATAACACAACTCCAGAGCATATCCTCTAAGATTTGAATAACCCGCTCAGACTGACCATCCATTTGAGGATGATATGTGGTGTTGAAGTCTAAACGAGTACCTAACGCTTCATGCAGCTTCTTCAGTAATCGAGAGGTAAAACGCGGATCTCGATCTAAAATGATAGAAATCGGGACTCCGTGCAATCTCACAATCTCAGATACATAAAGCTTAGTTAGCTTCTAAAGTGAGAAGTCAGTTCAAATCGATAAAAAGTAAGCAGCTTAGTAAGCATTAGGGGTAACCGACTAACTAAATCCATCGTCACTTATTCCCATTTCCATTAGGGAACCTTAACTGGTTGCAGCAATCCCGATGGTAAATGATGTTCAACCTTAATTTTTTGACAAGTCAAACAGTGCGAAACAAAGGTTGTCACCAGTATAACTCTCGCAGATCCTAGTACATCTTATTTCTGCCAAGATGCATAGCGTAGAGGCTGTTATGTGCCTTCTGTAGAATCGATAATCTCAATTCAAAATCTAGGTACACAAACACAACCCTTAAAACACAGAACCCCGTCATTATTCAAATTTAACTTAGACTCTTCATCCGATTCAACCACCCGCAATTGATGGACTAAAGACTTATCTTGCAACTGTTTAACTCGAATATGATCAACCCAAGTTCATTTCACCTGAAGCTCGACCAAAAGACTACCGTCGTCAAACAAAATCAATAGAGAAAACATGACTCGCAGATCAATCATTGCCCGAAGACTAAGAGTGTCAATTACTAAAATAGCTTTGCCAAGATGATACTCAATTGTACAGTCATAATCCTTGAGTAACTCAACCCATCTAGGCTGCCTCAGATTCAACTCCTTTTGAGTTAGCAGATACTTCAGGCTCTTATTATCGGTGTAGATTATGATCACAGCTAGCTCAAGATCGTGGGTAGGGTAGTTACCGTCATGCGTCTTAAGCTATCGAGACGTGTACGCTACTACTTTTTCCATCTTGCATCAGAACACATCCCAAGCCGACGTGTGAGGCGTTGCTATAAACCACGAACTCCTTACCCGACTCATGCTAAACCAAGATAAGTGCTTGCATCAGAATAAACTTGAGCTTCTCAAAGCTCGACTGATGCTTCTCAGACCACCTGAACGGGACATACTTGCGTAGAAGTTTAGTGAAGGGAGATGCTATGAGGGAGAAACCCTCGACAAATCTTAGATAATACCCCGCTAAACCAAGTAAACTCTAAAGGTCATATACATTCTTCGACTATTTCCACTCAACCACCGCTTTAACCTTCTTGGGATCAACTCAGATCCCCCAAACAGTCACTATGTGCCCTAAAAAAGCAACTTCGGATAACCAAAACTTACATTTATTAAGCTTCACATAGAGTTACTTCTCGTGAAGTGTCTGAAGTACAATACACAGATGTTCATCATGTTTTGTCTCAATATTGGAATGAATCAAGATGTCGTCGATAAAGACCAGTACAAACTGATCCAAACACGACTGAAACACTCGGTTCATCAGATCTATAAACACAACTACGACATTCGTTAAACCAAATGGCATAACCAAGAACTCATAATGCCTGTAACGCATTCTGAAGGTTATTTTGTACACATTAGCATCCTTAACCATAAGCTGATGATAACCAAATCAGAGATCAATTTTTTAAAACACAGAACCCCACAAAATAGGTAATCAATTCTCGAGAGTGGATACTTATTCTTGATCTTTAACTTGTTCAAATGATGGTAATCGATACATATTCTCATTGTACCATCCTTTTTTTGACAATTAGAACAGGTGCACCCCACGAAGACACACTCGATCGAGAAAACCCTCGATTGAGAAGTTCTTACAATTGAGCTTTCAGTTCGGCAAGCTCCTTCGGTGCCATGCGATATGGACCGATGGACACCAAAGCAATACCCGAAAGCAGGTCAGTACCAAACTCAACCTCCCAGGTCAGTCGTACTCTGGGTAATTCATTAGGGAAGACATTCAGGAAATCCCTGGCTGTCCGAATATCAGTAACAGTTAGCTTAGAAGGTGCCAAATCACAAACGAAGGCAAGGTATGCCTCACCTTTTTCGAACCAATTTCTCAGTTATAAGAGCAGAGATTACTTTGGAATGATAATCTCGACACTCCTCGACCATAACTATCTCACAATTCTCTTCAATTCTCAAAGTAACTCTCTTTTTCGCTGATCGCACTATGGACGTCACAACATTTATGTGCAAGCATACACTGTCGATGCAAGTATAGTAGATAGATGTAAGTCTATTGGATATTGATCCCACGAGGATGGATGTTCTTGTCTATAATCGTCGGTGCAATGAATATGTAAATGAAAATAAATTGCGAGAGTAATTTGTTGAAGCAATAATGTAAACTTAAAGATAAAAAGCAATAATAAGGAAAAGGGATCCCTGACGTGAATATTTGGTAGAACACTAAGTGTGGCTTATAAGGTTAAAAATAACAAGTGATTATCGCTGCAAATAAATTGAATGAATATCTTACCAAACTTGATTTTCTTATTAGACCTAAGAATTGCACATACACACTAACCATACCTTCCAGTACTGGCAATGTAACACATCCAAGAACAAGTGGATTAAATTCCTTCAATCCCTAAGCAACTTCCGTTGTCTTGCTTGTTAGTCTAAATTATCGCTGCACCATCCAGTGACAATGACTACAAATAACACTTTCGTGGTCAATACATTCAAACCCAAAGATTAAATAGTGAAAACAAGATTGAATAAGATATCATTTAGTCAAAATAATAAGTGTAATTCCAAACAACTTAAAATAACATGAATCACCATCATTTTAAGAAAGAGAAATAAAAGAACAAATGGGGCATTCTATTCCTAGCCTACTCGACTACTCCCTTACTCTCCTCTTGTGTTGCACTTAGGAGCTCCTCGTCAGGAGCAAATCTACCTCGTTCACGTCTGGTCACCCTCAAGAAGGTTAAGCTGCCTCATATGCAAGCTTTGAAATTTTGATTTTGAAAGAAAATAAATTCGGTAAAAAAGAAGAAGATCCTTCCCTCTCCCATTCTCATCAATATTTAAGTGCCCTTGAACAGTTGATAGCATTAGAAATGACACTTAATTTCTCCTTAAATTAGTGTATAATTTGTTCCTTTTGTATCATATTTAGCATACATTATTAGCATTTCATACTTATTATTTACATTTTCTAACTTAGTGTTGTTTGATATTAATTTCTTTCATTTTATCTCTTCTGCGTTACTAATGTCGCTGTATTTAGTAGTCGTTTCGTGTCTCAAGTTGTCAGCGCAGAATTCCACCTAAGAAGATTAGAGTAGGAAAGCTTTCAAAGTTACGGTCACAAGTTGATCTAGAAATTGGGAAAAATATGTCATTGCATGAAGGCTTATACATTTCTATCAAGAATTTCACGCTTCTAACTTATCCATAAGCACCAGCGTAGGAGAATGACAAATTGTTGCAGCAAATTAAATTCATAATTTGCGTCCAAACATGTCGCGACAATCTGCAACTGATCAATGAACAAACCAGATTTGCGTGAGTGCATAGCTGGCAATAACAACTTTTATAGCTGCATCAAGGAGTTAGATCTGAAAAGGGAGAAAGATTTGGAATGGCCAGTGATTATAAATAGAAGGATGAAAGAGAAGATGGGTATCAAGGTGTGAAGAATTCAACTCTAAAATTTCTCTTATTCATTCTAAATGATAGGTGCCATAGAAGCTTGAATCTTGGAGGAAGGTGATCTGAGGCCACAAGGATGCAACAGCTTCTGACGAGAAGTGCTTGGCGCGACGCAAGAGGAGTGGTTAAGGAAGAATTTTAATAGACTAGGAATAGGATATTTCATTTCATTTGTTAATCCCTTTTAAAAAGTTGATGAATACTATTGATAATTGATTGAATACGGAAGTATCTTTCAATTTTAGATTTACTTTCAGCTTTATTCAATTCTTCTCATTTGTTTATCTCTGGATTTAACTTTTTTGACCACGGAAGTGCAATTGCAGTCACAGTCACTGGGAGGTGCGGTGACAAGTTAGATTAATAAGCAAGACAGCGGAAGTTGCTTGAGACTAGGAGGAATTCTGGTCACTTGTTAAGTGCTCAACATTACCAACACTGAAAGGTGTGGTAGTAATGGGTACTTAGGTCTTTGTTAAACAAAGAGTTCATATTAGTACGATCTCATTGGAACATAATTGCAGTGACAAATTCATCTATAAGTTACCTTGTAGTCACATTTAGCGTTGTGTCTTGTGAAGTCAATGATCTTCTCCACTTCTTTACACTTGATCTATTTCTTTTATATTTCTGAATTTACATTACAACAACTCGACAATCAATTCATTTTATATTACTGTTGCACTGACATTTTGTATTACATTTACACTGAAAATTTTTACTCTTAACATGTGTAGTTTTAACCAGTTTGCGTTGACATTATTCCTAACAGTTCTTCTTATTTTGACCTCTTTTGCATCGACAAATTTAAGCATAAATAGCCATCTCTGTGGGAACGATATCTGTAGTTTTACACCTATCAACTATACTTGCATCGACAAGTGTTTGCTTGCACAATTGTTGTGATGTTCATAGCGTAATCAAGTTTTGGCGCCGTTACCGGGGATGGCGTTTGTTTGATGTTTATTTTTATAGTTGCATTTATTTGTTTCTTTTCTAACCTTTATTGATTTTTGATCTTTTGTTAATTCTTTTCAATTTTCTTTTTGGGTGTTTATGTCCACAAGGAGAAATCCTAACAACATTGTCAGTTTTTATCCAGAAACCGAATGGACAATTTGGAGGAGAAGACAAGAGCAAAGAAAAATAGATAGAAATAAAAATGATCTACCACCATTGCTACCACAAAATGTTGTACCTCCTGTGTAGCCACAAATAGTCAATAATATACCACTGCCACCACCAAGAGAGCAAATTCCAGATAGGATAATTAGAGATTTCGTTGTTCCTGTGCTCGATGATCTACAACCAAGGGTTGTTAGACCAACAATACAAGCTGGTAATTTTAAATTAAAATCGGTGATGTTTCAAATGCTCAACTCCAATAGACAATATGCAGGTTTACCTCACGAAGATGCGAGGGAGCATCTTAAGTCTTTTCTACTTATATGTGCTTCTTTTATTCAACACGGTGTTCCTGATGACGCCTTAAAGATGCAGCTGTTCCCTTACTCTTTGCAAGGAAGGGCACAAACATGGTTCATTAGTTTACCAGCTGGATCTATTACTTCATCGAATGCGCTAGCAACACAGTTTGTTTTACGATTCAATCCACTGACAATGAATGCTAGATTGTGGAATGATATCACAGCATATCATCAACTGGATGATGAGAATTTACACACTACGTGGGAACGTTACAAAACTCTGCTGAGACGTTGCCTCATGCAGAAATTCAACAAGAAACACAAATTGAGATATTCTATAATGGACTAAATGCGCAGACAAGAAATCTTGTCAATGCATCTGCTAATGGTCCTTTGTTTGATTGCACTTACACTAAAGTCGTGCGAATATTAGAGAGGATTGCGTAAAATGACTATCAATACCCAATTCCGTATTGCTCAGGTGAAAACAAATCCTTGAGTTGTGGAGTTAAATGCCATTTCAGCCTTAACTGCACAAGCATCCCCATTGGCAAATATAATAAAAAACATGCAAGGGACGAGTGATGTTGGCCCTATCCAAGTAGCCCAATAGGTTGATGTCCCGACATTTTCCTGTGAAATTTACAGAGACAACCATAGTTATGAGAATTGCTCACAGCATGCTGAAAATGCATTTTATGTTAATAACATCCGTGAAAATTCCTATGGTAACTCATACAACAGTGTAGGTAAAGCTCAATAACCTTGGGGGACTCAGAATACGTCCACATACAGATATGAAAATTCCTCAAATCAAGGTAATTTTAGACAAGTTACAGTCAACAGCAGTAGAATTATAATCATCTGCAAGCGTATGTACAACCTGACCAGATGCGATCACAGAACCAGATGCAGCCACAAGTTCGAATGCAACCACAACAGTATTCTCAGTCAAGAGCAGATCCATTGGCCACTCTTGAAGCTTTGATACGTGAGCATATCACCAGAACAGAAGCAATTGTATAAGGAAATTCTTCTTCCATCTAAGCTTTGGAAGCACAACTAAGACAATTGGCTCCCAACATGAGCACACGATAACCAGGTGCTTTGCCAAGTGATAGAGAGAATCCAAAAGGAAAGGAGCACTGCAAGGCTATCACATTGTGAAGTGGAAAGTAAACTGCAGAGCAAAATAGCAACTCCAACCAAGCAACTGTCGACGCAAATGAACAAAAGCACAAAAAAGAAGTTCCAGTTGAAGAAGACACAACAGAAGTAGATGAGGAGGAATAACCAATAGTTACACCGATGCAAACCATTCATCCAAGGAAGTTGTCGACACAACTGCCCATGTCGACAAATCGATTGCAACACAATAACCTACTGTGAACATACCTTTGACATTTCCACAGAGAATCAAGGAGAAAGAGCATGACAGAGATTATCAACAGTTTGTATCTACCTTGAAACAATTGCATATTAATATACCTCTAGTTGATGCTCTTGTGCAGATTCCCAGCTATGAGAAATTATGAAGGGGCTATTATCAAAGAAGAAAAAGCTATCCGATATTGAGACAATTGCGCTCACAAAAGGGTGTAGTGCTGTGCTGACAAATAAATTGCCACTAAAGATGAAAGATCCTGGCAGTTTTACGATCCCATGTTCTATTGGAAATCATTATTTAGGTAAAGCTTTATGTGACTTAGGAGCTAGCATTAACCTTATGCCACTATCAACTTTCAAGAAATTAGGGATTGGTCATTTGAAACCCAGTGCTATGACATTACAACTTGCAGACAGATCTTTGGCACAACCTGAAGGACAAATTAAAGATGTTCTTATCCGTGTCGACAAGTTTATGTTCTCAACTGACTTTATCATACTTGATTACGAAACTAATAAGGAGGTGCCTATTATTTTGGGGCACCCATTTCTCGCAACGAAAAGCACTCTTATCAATGTTTTTAAAGGCGAGCTAATTATGAGTCTTACCGATGAGCATGCAACCTTTAGCGTTTTCGAAGCATGTCCATTGCGTAGTAAGGAACAACGTCACCACATTGATATTCTGGATAAGCTAATTATAGAGGAATTTAATGAACGAAGCTCAATAGTGCCAAAAGAATATGAATTGATAGCTGATGATAATATCTCACCTGAATGCGACCACACAATTGAGGCTAATGTCTGTGAGCTGAAACATGGCTGGTAATTAGAATCTTTGGATCTGACAAATCGAACGATCCCTTTTTTTAAACCATCGATTGAAGAAGCTTCGACTCTAGAGTTAAAGCCATTGCCCACACACCTGAAGTATGTTTTCCTAGGTGACAAGGAGATGTTACCTGTAATTGTCAGCGTAAGTCTCGATGCGGGCCAAGAAGAAAAATTAATTGGGATATTGAAGCGATATAAAAGAGCCATCACCTGGAGCATAGCGAACATTAGAGGCATCAGTCCCTCTGTCTGCATGCATAAAATCAAGCTGGAAGATGAAAGAAAATAGTCAATTAAGTAAAAACGAAGACTGAATGAGAAAATGAAGGAAGTAGTGAAGAAGGAGATTATCAAATGGTTGGATGTCGACATCATCTACCTTATTTCAGACAACACATGGGTGAGCCCGATCCAATGTGTGCCTAAAAAGAGTAGCATCACGGTAGTAAGTAACGATAAAAATGAGCTAATCCCTACTAGCATTGCTACAGGTTGGCGAGTGTGTATGGATTACCGTCGTTTGAATGCGGCCATAAAGATGGATCACTTCTACTACCATTCATTGATAAAATGCTGGATAGGCTAACTGGTAAAGCCTATTACTGTTTTCTTGATGGGTACGCTATATCCAACCAGATCGCAATCATGTCAGAAGATCAAGAAAAGACAACTTTTACATGACCATTTGGAACCTTTGCTTTCCGATGGATGTCATTTGGTTTGTGTAATGCCCCAGCCACATTTCAGAGGTACATGATGGCTATTTTCTCGGATATGATTGAGGATTCTTTAGAGGTATTTATGGATGATTTCTCTGTGTATGGGAAAAATTTTGATATATGCACTGACAATTTAGCAAAAGTGTTGAAAAGATGCGAGGATACCAACTTGGTTTTAAACTGGGAAAAATGCCTCATGGAAACGAAGGAATTATCCTTGGTCATCAATTATCTTGTCAGGGCATTGAAGTGGATAAAGCAAAGGTGGAAATCATTGAAAAGTTACCTCCACCGAATAATGTAAAGGAATAAGGAGTTTTCTCGGCCATGCCAGATTTTATAGAAGATTCATCCAAGACTTCTCCAAGATAGCAAAACCACTCTACTCCTTGTTGGAGCAAAATAAAAAGTTTTTGTTCGATTAAGCTTGCTTGGAAGCATTTCTAAAGATAAAACAGTAGTTAGTACAAGCACCCATTGTCATCACACCAGATTGGACGCAACCGTTTGAGGTAATGTGCGATGTGAGCAACTTTACTGTAGGTGATGTGCTGGGAAAAAGGAAAAATAAGGTATTTCATTCAATAAATTATGCTAGTAAAACTCTGACTAAAGTACAGGTGAATTATACTACCACTGAGAAAGAGTAACTAGCAGTAGTTTTTGCATTTGACAAGTTTCGTTCATATCTTGTCGACGTAAAAATTACAATATACACTAATCACTCTGCTTTGAGTTACATTTTTGCTAAGAAAGATGCTAAGCTTAGGCTGATCAGATGGATCCTTTTACTCTAAGAATTTGATGTTGAAATTAAAGACAAGAAAAGATCAAAAAACCAAGTAACAGACCACCTCTCTTATTTGGAAGTTGGAAGTGAGGATAGAAATAAGTCAAAAATTATAGACGCATTTCCATATGAGAAATTATTTTTTGTCGATGCATCTCCATGGTATGCAGATGTAGTCAATTACCTACTTTGTGAAAAGCTACCACTAAGTGCAACAGGTTATAGGAAGGTCAGATTTCTTAGGGATGCTGCTAAGTATCATTGGAATAAGCCATACCTATTTAATGTATGCACCGATAACATCATTCGTCGATGTGTTCTTGAGGAGAAAATGTTATCTATCCTGAAGCATTGCCATGATGCTCCCTGTGGAGGCCATTTTGATGGTGTTAATACTGCTGCAAAGGTCCTATAATCAGGATTTTACTAGCCTACATTGTTTTGAGATGCACACAATTTTGCTCAACAGTGAGACAAATGTCAGCATACCATTTCTATATCTCAAGGCAATGAGATGCTTCAATAAGCTATCATGGAGGTTGAGCTCTTTGATGTGTAGGGTATAGATTTCATGGGCCCATTTCCTAATTCCTTTGGGAATGTGTATATCTTGGTAGCTGTTGATTATGTCTCTAAGTGGATCAAGGCAATTGTTGTTCCAAAGGATGATGCTCGAATGGTGTTAAAGTTCTTTCACACATACATCCTTACAAGATTCAGAACATCTCGAGCATTAATAAGCGGCCAAGGCACTCATTTTCATTGCAATCAGGTGGTAACAGCTTTGAAACGCTACAATGTGAAGCATCGCATGGCAACCACGTATCATCCACAATCGAATGGATAAGCAGAGGTCTCTAATCGACAAATTAAAAGTATTCTTGACAAGGTGGTTAACCCATCTAGACGGGATTGGTTCTCGCGGCTACATGATGCATTGTGGGCGCTTCGCACCGCTTTCAAAACTCCGTTAAGAATGTCGCCATTTCAGCTGGTATTTGCAAAATCATGTCACTTGCTTGTAAAACTTGAACATAAGGCCATATGGGCAATCAAGCAAGTGAATATGGATTATGATGCTGCTGGACAGAAAAGATTGTTGGACATTTTAGAGCTGGAAGAAATTTGGCGTAATGCCTATGAAAATACGGCCATTTACAAAGAAAAAACTAAGAGATGGCACGACAACATCATTTTGCGAGGATAATTTTCTCCTAGTCAGTTAGTGCTTTTATTTAACTCACGTTTAAAATTGCATCCAGGAAAATTGCGCTCAAGGTGGTCAGGACCTTTCCAAGTTGTCGAAGCATTTTCACATGGTGCGGTGGCAATTAAAGATTTGAATGATGGGCACCAATTTAAAGTAAATGGCCAACAATTGAAGCATTATATAGCCCAGGCATCAACGAACAAAACGAGACCATTAACCTGGTCACATTTACTTAAAAATGTCATTGTAATTTTTGATATTTACTTTTTGTCTTTTATTTACTTTTAATTTGTTTTCTTTAGTTTTATGCAGGAATAAAAGAACTCATTTTTGTCGATGCACTCTAAAGCACGACTTTTTGACGCATTTCTTTGATGACTCAGTAAAACGTTTTGGGCAAGAATCATGCCGATTGATTCATTTCAATCCCCAACCGTTGGATCATTCCAAAAAAGCACGATTTGTGTCCTAGCATTTATTGACTGCAGGCACAGTGTACTATCTACTATCATCACGTCTCTTCGCCTCCAACATCTATAAAACTCCATTTTTGTGCCGATTGTTCTCTCACACTCACAACCTCCATTATTGTTATATTTTCTTTATCTTCAACCTTCTGGTTTTCTGCAAGTTACTCTTACTCTTTCTATTTCAGCACTAATGACAAGAACTCGTGGAGCCAAGACCCCATCTAAATTGACGGCTGAACCCTCAACTGCTATGGTCAGAATGTCGATCAACCACAACCTAGAGAGCCTATTCTCTTTCTGTCAAAAGCGACGAAGGACCGCTATCATGAAGTCATGCTAAAGAGGAACTGTCATCTTGAACAGGGATTCCAGTTGTCCGAGCATCTGAAGTTGGGGAAGTAAGTCACCAGGACAATCTCTCATTTGGGATGGGAACAATTTTGTGAACATCCGACCGGGTATTCTCCTTCTCTGGTAAAGGAATGTTATGCCAACCTGGTGGACTCCGAATAAGAATTCATATTTTTTCGTGAAGGGTTGGTGCCCTAGAGCACCGACCACATAAACGCTCTCTTGCATATTATTGAGGAGGAGGATGAACACATCGAGTTCTTGGAAAATCTGACTTAGGAAGGTATCGAGCTTTTACTGTACGATTTATACATTGATGGCATAATTTGGATTGGCAACAATCCAAACAACTTCACCATGCATCGTCACTTTCTCACTGCTCAAAGTAAGGTATGGTTCCATTTTATAAACTGTCGCTTGTTGCCATCTACCCATAGCACCACTGTAACACTAGATAGAATGTACTTGTTGCATTCAATAATGAAGGGATGCAGAATTGATGTCGGCACAATCTTTCATCAAGAAATTGTTGAGGTCGCCACAAAACAAACAGGTATCCTACCCTTCTCCTCTCTGATAATGTCGTTGTGTAAACAAAGAGGCATTTTACCTCGTGAAGGGGAGGAGACTTTGGAAAATAAAGGCCCAAACAATGATGTTTCGATAAAGAGGATGACTAGAGGGTAAGAAACTCCTGTGGTGAAGGAGGTTCCGCAGAAAAAAGAAAGTCGCTCAGACCCATGCGCCCATAGACCCTCAAATTTGGAGGAAGCTTGATGAGATTGAAAAGTTTGTCAATCGGATGACTACCAAACAAATCAGGCTTGTCGGCGCAGTAGAGAAGATACAATTCAGATAGAATTTATTCTATGCATATACGAGAGCATGGAATAATGCTATTGTCACCACATTGTGTGGTTTGAGCAAGAACCCAATGCCAGAATTCCCTGTGTTCCCTCTCATCATCAATAAAGCCACTCCATCATCGAATCAGCCTGGTTCAGAAGGCAGAACCCAATCCGTCCAATCCCCACGTTGAATCCACATCTCTGATGATGAGGATCAAAAGGCACAATCCAAGGAGATGGAGGACTTCTTCAAAAATATAGCTAGTCTTTTTGAAGAATTGTCAAATAGTTTGGGGCCACCTTGGTAGAGCGAGAGGCTGCTGCGGCGGCAGAGCACACACCAGTTGCCTCAGTCGGTATTGAGGTAAAGGAAGAAGAAGGAAAAGAAGAAGAGAAAGAAGAAAAAGAAGAAGATGTTACCCCAACAAATTTATTTGAGAAATTTGTCGATGCACCTACAAGTGTGGGTGCATCTATAGAACAACTGATGCCAACTTGGGCGAGCTGGGCTGAGGCGATCACATCCAAAAATAAGGAATCAAATCCTCTAGCTATAGTGCCATATGTGGCACCAATTGCTAAACTCCATCCATCAGACGTGATGGTCGATGAAGCCAATATTCAACCAATAGTAGAGGAGCAATCTACTCCACCGGTTGAACAAAAAGAGAAGAGGCGCAAATGAAAGGCACACAAGAAGAATAAAGAGGAGCGCCCAAAGAAGAAAAAGAAATCAAAAGTAGCCACATCTGGGGCTGCAACACACTGAGTTAGTTTAGTTTTCAGTAGTTAGTTGCATGCATTTCATTTAAATTGTCATTGCATTTTTATTTTCCCTGCATTTTATTTGTTTTCATATTTGCATTGTACTTGCATTTCCATTAATTTTTGTATAGTATATTCAGTGCATTGGGGACAATGCAGACATTAAGTTTGGCGGGAAATGTGGAATTAATGGAAATGCAATTACAACAACAAGTTTAGGAATATATCTATTTCTTTAGGTTGAATGAAAGTATGCAAAGTTAAGAAAGATAATTGTGGCCACATTTTTTTCATTTGATGCATAAATTCTTGAATTATTTGGAATGATAATGCGTGAATTGAATGAATATGATTAAATGTTGAATCCTTCTATTTTTTAATGAATGATTGAGATTGCATTAGTAATGGATGAGAGCATCATTCTTTAAATTTTGAATTAACTTACCATCTTGAAATTATAATTATATTTATTAAATAAAAGGCACTCCAATGTGGGTGCATTGTGACTCAACAAGGGGGAACACTCCACTGCCAGTGTTAGAAAAATTATCTAGCCAAAGGCTATCACTGCAAGAGTGTGTGTCGGCATAATTACATGCTCCCTGAGGGTTTGTTACATCCCATTGTTACTAACCAAGAACAAGAGTATAGTAATGCAATGACATCCTTAAATCACATAAAAGAAAACGAAAAGAAAAAAAAAAGAAAAGTTGAAAAGAAGAAAATATATATATATATATGTATGTATATTATACAATAAATGTTGTGTTGGTTAAGAAGATTTAAGATTTGAAGCATGATGCTAGCATTAGTGAAGTTGCAATTTTGATTAATCATACCTATAAATTGTCGGCGCAATATTCCAACATATGAATGCAATTTATACATTAGGATTTCAAAGAATATACGTTGCTAGAATGATTAATGTGGTGACAATAATTTAGATTTAACTTTGCTAGCTTTTATTTACTTGAGGACAAGTAAAAACTCAAGTTTGGGGGTGTGATAGCATTAGAAATGAAACTTAATTTCTCCTTAAATTAGTGTATAATTTGTTCCTTTTGTATCATATTTAGCATACATTATTAGCATTTCATACTTAGTATTTACATTTTCTAACTCAGTGTTGTTTGATACTAATTTCTTTCATTTTATCTCTTCCGCGTTACTAATGTCGCTGTATTTAGTACTCGTTTTACGTCTAAAGTTGTCAGCACAGAATTTCACCTTGGAAGATTAGAGTAGGAAAGCTTTCAAAGTTGTGGTCACAAGTTGATCTAGAAATTGTGGAGAAATATGTCATCGCATGAAAGCTTCTACGTTTCCATCAGGAATTCCACGCTGCTAACATATCCAGAAGCACCAGCGCAGGAGAATGACAAATTTTCGCAGCAAATTAAATTCATAATTTGCGTCCAAAAATGTCGCAACAATCTGCAACTGATCAATGAACAAACCAGATCTGCATGAGTGCATAGCTGGCAATAACAACTTTTATAGCTGCATCAAGGAGTTAGATCTGAAAAGGGAGAAAGATCTGGAATGGCCAGTGATTATAAATAGAAGGATGAAAGAGAATATGGGTATCAAGGTGTGAAGAATTCAACTCTAAAATTTCTCTTATTCATTCTAGACGATAGGTGTAATGGAAGCCTGAATCTTGGAGTAAGATGATCTGAGGCCACAAGGACGTAACAGCTTCTGACGAGAAGTGTTGGGTGTGATGCAAGAGGAGCGGTTAAAGGAGAATTCTGATAGACTAGGAATAGGATGTTTCAATTCATTTGTTAATCCCTCTTAAAAGTTGATGAATACTATTGACGATTGATTGAATACGGAAGTATCTTTCAATATTAGATTTACTTTGAGTTCTATTCAATTCTTCTCATTTGTTTATCTTTGGATTTAACTGTTTTGACCATTAAAGTACAATTACAGTCACAGTTACTGGGAGGTGCGGTGACAAGTTAGATTAACAAGCAAGACAGCGGAAGTTGCTTGAGACTAAGAGGAATTCTAGTCACTTGTTCTTAAGTGCTCAACATTACCAACACTGGAAGGTGTTGTAGTAATGGGTACTTAGGTCTTTGTTAAACAAAGAGTTCATATTAGTACGATCTCATTATAACATAATTGCGGCGACAAATTCATCTATAAGTTACCTTGTAGTCACATTTAGCGTTATGACTTATGAAGTCAGTGATCTTATCCACTTCTTTACACTTGATCTATTTTTTATATATTTCTGAATTTACATTATAACAACTCCACATTCAATTCATTTTATATTACAGTTGCACTGACATTTTGTATTACATTTACACTGACAATTTTTACTCTTAACATGTGTAGTTTTAACTAGTTTGCGTTGACATTATTCCTAATAGTTCTTTTTATTTTGACCTCTTTTGCATCGACAAATTTAAGCATAAACAACCGTCTTTGTGGGATTGAGATTTGATAGTTTTACACCTATAAACTATACTTGCATCGACAAGTGTTCACTTGCACAATTGTTGTGACGTTCATAGCGCGATCAACAGTACAGGTGTCCATCCCTTCAGATCTAACATCCTCTTTCCGTACTAGTTGGTTATACCAACTATACATCTCATGCATTTTTGGTGTGCTAACCAGACAGCTGTCAGATGCTGTGACAGTTCTGCGTGCAATTTTGGATCCTCTTATGTAGCGACAATTCTTGGAATATTCATGCAGTGATAATTTTGGACAGGTTTCTGCAGTGGCAACTTTGAGCACAATGCTAACCAGACTAATGCAGCGACATCAGTAGTAAAAATATCATAAATTCAAAGGAAATTAGGTTGAGTTTCAATAAGTTAGAAAATGAAATAACTAAATAAAGAATGGTTCTTTCTAGTACTATCACACCCCCAAACTTTAGTTTTTACTTGTCCTCAAGTAAAACAAAAATTAGCAAGGTTATAGTAAAAAATTTAACAAGGCAATGATCATTCTATCAAGTTGAATCATCTAAAATCCCAATGAATGAATCACATTTAAATGATAGAATATTGTGCCAACAATTCATAAGCATGAATAATTAAAATTGCAACTTCATTAATGTCAGCATCATGCCTTAAATCCTAAATTCTTTCTACCAAAACAACATTTATTGTTTAGTAATATATACATATGTTTTCTTTCTTCTTTCTTTTTTTATGTGACTGAAGGATGTCATTGCATTACTATACTTTTGTTCTTGAGAAGTAACGATGGGGTGCAATAAACCCCCAGGGAGTATGTAATTGTGCCGACCACACTCTTGCAGTGACAGCCTTTGGCTAGATTACTTTTTCTAACACTTGCATTGGAGCGTTCACCCTTGATAGTTGACAATACACCCATATTGGAGTGTCTTTTATTTATAATTATATATATATACAACCAGTTGTAAATGGCAGATTCATTCAAGATTCAAAAAAATGATACTATTCATCCATTATAATGCAATCTAAATCATTCATCAAAGAATTGAAGATATAACATTTAATCAAATTCATCCAACTCATCCATTGATAGTTCACATGATTCAAGAATTAAGCATCAAATGAAAAAAATTCAAGCATAATTGCAAAAATCTTACATGCTACATTAAACTCAAAAAGATAAAATTTTGAAATGTGGGTGCAATTGCATTTCCAACCTCATATACATTCCTCCAAACTTAAAGTCTGCATTGCTCCCAATGCACTAACATTAAATTACAAAGACAAATGGAAATGCAATGACAATATGAATGAAGTGACAATTAAAATGTAATGACAATGAGAATGTGATGGCAATGATTTCTAACAATTAAAATGTAATGACAATGAGAATGTGATGGCAATGATTTCTAACAAACTAAAAACTACATCTACATGGTATGCATGAAAAACAAACACTAAAAACTGAAATAAAATTAACTCAATTGGCTGCAGCCATTGATGTGGCTGGATTGTGCTTTTTCTTCTTACGCTTCCTCTCTTCTTTGTAGCGCTTCTTATCCTTGGCGCACTCCCATTTTCTCTCTTTTGGCTTTGCTTGATCTACAGAATGCTCCATAGCATTAGGCTAGGCCCCGACATCATCGACTGTAACATCTGATGGATGGATCACTTCGAATGGTACAGTATAAACCACTATAGCTAAAGGATTGTGATCCTCATTAATTGTAGTCATAGCCTCTGTCTGACTCACTTCAGGTAGCACCAAATCTTTAGTTGATGCACCCACAATTGTAGGTACAAGGACAAATTCCTCAACTGAATTTGCCTTGACTTCTTTTCCTTCCTCTCTTTCTTCCTCTTTTCCTTCCTTTGCTCCTACTTGCTCCACTAGCGTTTCCTCTCCATTAGCAGGAGTTTCTTCCTAAGCAAAATTGGCCTCTAGACTAGCAGTAAAGTCACCCTCAAATAAGCTCGTAATATTCCTTAGACATTCCTCTACTTCCCTTGAATCAACCTCTCTTTTATCATCAAAAATATGCACCATTTAAGGGGAAGCCACAGATTGGTCCTTTCCTCTAAAGTTAGCGTCCTCAGTTGAAGGCTCAGCTTTTCTGATAATTGGAGGGAAGACAGGAAACTCAGGAAGAGGTGCCTTACTCATCCGTCTCAAAGTTGTCAGAACTGCACTATCCCATGCCTTGGTGTAGGCATAGAATAAATTTTGAGACCTCTCTATATCTTCAACAGTGGCGATAAGCTTAATCTGTCGGATGTTGGTGGAGTCTGTGATCGTCTCCACTTCCTTTACTTTTCACCATAAAGATGGATCTGTGGTCACATTGGTTTTCTTTTCCTCTACTTTTTCTTTACCCTTTCTTTTTTGGCTTTTGCCTCCTTCATTGTGGGAGTGTCTTTCCCACGAGTCATGCACTCGATTGAGGCTTCATTTATGGCTCCCTTGTTGTCCAAAATCTCCTCTCCCTCACGAGGCACCACTCTCTGTTCCTAGGAAAACTGCATTATAAAGGAGAGGAACACCAAAATGTCATTTTGTCGGATAGCACAATCAATAATTTATTGGTGTAAAATTGCACCGACATCTATTTTCCTCCCCTTAATGATTGAATGTATTAGACACATCCGATCAAGTGTTATAGTTGTACTGTAGGTGGAAGGCATCAATCTACAGTTAACAAAATGAAACCAAACCTTGCTCTGCAACATCAAAAATCGCCTGTGTAGTGTGTAATTATTTGGATTAGAGCCTGTCCACACAGGTCCTTCAACGTAAAGGTCTCTACGTAAAATATCAGCCCCTTCCTCGGTGAGTTCCTCAATAAACTCCACATTCTCATCCTCGTCTATTGAGGTGTTTTAGATTGCATTGATATTTGCAACATCCCATGGTATCAAACCTTCACAAACAAACACAAATTCAGACTCATTGTCAATGAGATTTGCATAAAACTTACGTACCATGGATAGTGAGTAGCTTCTAGGATGTTGGCAGAAAATTTCCCATCCCAGCTTTGCGATGGTTTTATGAACTTGTTTCCTAAGGTCCTGTTGCTTCGACAAATGGAAACCTTTCTCTAGATGGGAGTTTTGTTTCAGCATATTTTCTTAGAAACGATCCTTGGCTGCCTTTGTAAGGAACATCACAGGCTCTTTGGATAAGGGATACTCTATTTCACAAACCATTGCGATAGATAAAGATTCTATAACAGACTTCATTGGTGTCTTCGCTCCTCGAGTTCTGGCCATTTTTGTTGGTAGCAAAGGTAGTAATAAGGTAGAAAGGTGGAAACTTGAAGAAAATTCTAGGATAACAATGGAGTTTTTTGAATAGCACAGTCGGCACAAAAGGTTTGTTTATAGGGAATGAAAATAGTAGATGGAGAGGCATGTTTGTTTATGCAGCGAAGAAAGGACAATAGGTCTGTAATAGTAAATGCGTCCAATGGGATTACATCTTTTCAAATAGATCTAACAATTGGGTATTGAAGGATGAAACGTCATGATTTGTTTCCTGATATGTTTTGATTTTCTGATGAGCCAGCAGGCAGATGAGATGCTTCGATAAGGAGATCTGCATCCGTCGACAAAAGAGAGAACTTTATCTTGCAAAAAGACTAAGTGAAATAAACGGAAACAAAAACAAAAAGAAACTAAGAGTACATGATAAAAATGTCATAAGAGAGGTTAGAAAAGTGTGACCAACTTAATGGTCTCTTCCTGTTTGTGATCATCATGGCCAAAATAATGCTTCAGTCGTTGTCCATTCACTTTAAATTGGTGCCCATCATGTATATCTTTTATTGTGACTGCACCATGAGAAAATGCTTCAACAACTTCAAATGGTCCTGACCATCGTGAGCGCAATTTACCTAGGTGTAATTTCAGTCGAGAATTGAATAATAGTACTTATTGACCTGCAGTAAATTGTCACTACAAAATAATTTTATCGTGCCAACGCTTGGTCTTTTCCTTGTAGATTGCAGCATTTTCATAGGCATTACGCCTAATTTCCTCAAGTTCAGTGATGTATAATAGCCTCTTCTTCCCAGCAACCTCGTAATCCATGTTCACTTGCTTGATCGCCCACATTGCTTTATGTTCCAATTTCACAGGCATGTGACATGCTGTACCAAAGACAAGTTGATACAGCGACATCCCAAGTGGAGTTTTGTACATTGTTCTTAATTCCCACAACGCATCGTCAAGTCTAGTAGACCAATCTTTTCTTGATGGATTCACCACCTTCTCGAGAATATTCTTTATTTGTCGATTGGATACTTCAACTTGTCCATTGGTTTGCGGATGGTAAGTGGTTACCATTTTATGGTTAACTCCATACCGCTTCAGTGCGGCTGCTACCTGATTGCAGTGGAAGTGAGTGCCTTGGTTGTTGATCAATGCTTTAGGCATGCTAATATGAGTGAGTTTATGCTTGTGGAAAAACTTCAGCATTATCCTTGCATCATCTTTTGGGACAGCAATGACTTCCACTCATTTCAATACGTTGTCAACAGCAACTAGAATATAGACATTTCCAAATGAACTTAAAAATGGTCTCATGAAGTCCATACACCAAACGTGAAAGAGTTTAACTTTCGTGAATGGCTGTTGTAACATCTCATTGCGTCGAGATATTGAACCAATACACTGACATCGATCACATTGATGCACAAAATTGTGGGCATCTTTAAATAGTGAAGGCCAATAGAATCCTAATTGAAGAACCATTGCAGCAGTTCTTATGCCACCAAAATGACCTCCATAAGGAGCATCGTGACAATGCTTCAGGATTGAAAGCATCTCTTCCTCTGGAACACAACACCTAATTATATTGTCATTGCAGACCCTGAATAAGTATGGCTCATTCCAGTAGTATTTCTCTAAATTACGAAGAAATCTGTCTTTCTTGTGGCCTGTGGTGCCCAAAGGTAACTTCCCACATGCCAGATAAATGACCACATCCGCATACCACGAGGTTGCGTCAATAGCAAACAGCTCTTTCTCTGTTGTTGTATAATTAATCTGAGCTTCGATAAGAATCTTGATGGTGTAATATATAGCGTGAAATACTCTTTTCTTGATTGTCCTAAGACTGCACCCACTACAAAATCACTGGCATCACACATCACTTCAAATGGTTGCGACCAATCTAGTGCACCGACAATGGGTGCCTTCACGAGCTACTTCTTTATTTACATAAATGCATCTAAACATGCGTCATCAAACAGGAACTTTTTATTTTGCTCCAATAATGAGCAATGGGGTTTCATAATTTTGGAGAAATCTCGAATAAATCTGTGATAAAAACCTGCATTTCCAAGAAAACTCCGGATACACTTCACATTAGTTGGCGGAGGTAACTTTTCAATAATTTCTACCTTCGCTCTATCTACTTCAATGCCCTAACTGGAAATACGATGACCTAAGACAATGCCTTCAGTTGCCATGAAGTGGCATTTCTCCCAATTCAACACATGATTTGTGTCTTCACATCGCTTTAAAACTTTACCCAAATTGCCAACGTATTGATCAAAAGTATTTCCATAAACTGAAAAATCATCCATAAATACCTCTAATGAGTCCTCAATCATGTTTGAAAATATTTCCATCATGCACCTTTGAAATGTGGCCGGTGCATTGTAGAGACCAAACGACATTCGACGAAAGGCAAAAGTGCCAAAAGGACAAGTGAACGTTATTTTTGCTTGATCCTCTAGCGCAATGGCGATCTGATTGTAGCTAGAATAATCATCGAGGAAGCAATAATAGGCTTTTCCAGCAAGCCTATCCAACACCTGATTGATGAAGGGGAGTGGACAGTGGTCCTTCTTTGTGGCTGCATTCAATTTGCGACAATCCATGTATACACGCCAACCCGTAAGAATTCCAGTAGGGATTAGTTCATCCTTGTCGTTACTCACCACAATGATCCCACTCTTCTTAGGGACACATTGAATTGGGCTCACTCAAGTGCTATCAAAAATTGGGTAGATAATCCCCGCATCCAGCCACTTGATTATTTCTTTTGTAACCACCTCGTTCATTTTTTCATTCAATCTCCTTTGCTAGTTAATCGATTGCTTTCCTTCATCTTCCAACCTTATTTTTTTCATGAAAAAAGAGGGATTAATGCCTCTAATGTCGGTAATACTCCAAGCAATCGCATGTTTATGCTGCTTTAGTATATGGATAAATTTTTTCTCCTGAATTGCGTCGAGTGTTGCATAAACAATGCTTGGCA
Organism: Gossypioides kirkii; assembly: GCA_005610355.1. Taxonomy (NCBI): domain Eukaryota; kingdom Viridiplantae; phylum Streptophyta; class Magnoliopsida; order Malvales; family Malvaceae; genus Gossypioides; species Gossypioides kirkii. Next base: position 9,710,216 of record CP032249.1, on the reverse strand, counting down.
GAGTATCATTATCACTAAGAAAAACATACATCAGATGGGTAGGCAATGGCTTCAACTCCAAAGTAAGAGCTTCTTCAATAAATGGCTTAAAGACTAGAGTCGTTCTATTGGTCAAATCTAAAGATTCCATTTACCACCACACCTAAGCTCAATGTTATGTGCTTCAGCCTTGCTATCACAATCAACTAGAAACTCTTTATCCAATGTTACTGTAAATTTTTCTAAAAATATTGTGCTTCGCTCATTGAATTCCTACTCAATTAATGCATCCAGCACATATATCGTGTGACATTCTTCCTTGTTCTTACAGGGAATAGGCTCAAAAACACTAAAGGTAACATGTTCATCATTATAATGCATTGTTAACTCACCTTTGTCCACATCCCAAGATTATGGGTACCTCTTTGTCTGCTTCACAATAGAGTATAATGAAATTAGTACGAAACACAAACTTATCTACGCAAACTAGGATGTCTTTGATTTGTCCTTCAAGTTGCGCCAATGATCTATCTGCCAACTACAATGTCACTGCAGTGGGATTCATGTAACCAATCCCCAATTTTCTAAATGTAGATAGTGGCATAAGGTTGATACTTGCGCCTAAATCGCATAAAGCTTTACCCAAGTAGTGGTTACCAATTGAGCATGGGATCGTAAAGCTTCATGGGTCTTTCACCTTGGGTGGTAACTTATTTTTCAAGATAGCACTGCATCCTTCTGTAAGCGCAATTGTCTCAAAATCATTCAGCTTCTTCTTCTTGGACAACAGCTCTTTCATAAATTTCTCATAATTGGGAATCTGCACAAGAGCGTCCATAAAAGGGATATTAACTTAAAGTTGTTGTAATGTAGTCAAAAGCTGCTAATATTGTCTATCATGCTCCTTTTCTTTAAATTGTTATAGAAATGGCAAAGGTATGGATACATCAGGTTGCCTTGACATAGCTGGTTACGTCGACATCGGCAGTTGCGTCGATAATTTTTTCGGTTTGATAATAGGCATCGAGGTAACAATTAGTGGATCCTCCTTATTTGGTTCATCTATAACTTCTTTAGATACAACTTCCTCACCCTGATTTATGTCACTAGTGATTATAGGTACTACAGTAGAGCTAGTAGCTGGCTCGGCAGTTTGCCTCCCACTTCGAAGAGTGATAACCTTGTAATGCTCATTCCCTTTTGAACTTGGATTTTCTGTGTCGTTGGGTAATGCACTTGGTGGTCGTGTGTTCAAGTTCGAAGCGATTTGCCCCAATTGTGCTTCCAACACTCGGATGGAAGATGAATTTCCTTGTACAATGGCTTCCATTCGAGTGATATGCTCGCACATTAACGCTTCGAGGGCTGCTAAAGGATCAGCTCGTGATTGTGTGTACTGCTGCTATTGTCCTGGAACATTTAGATTTGGCATCGAAGATTGTTGTGGCTACACACTTGTATGTGGCTGTATCTGATCTTGATGTAAATGCATCTAAGTACTCTCGTTGTAATTTTGTTGCTGCTGATTGTAATTCCCTTGTCAAAAATTTCCTTGACTAGATAAATTTTCATATCTATATGTTGTAGCATTCTTACCTCCTTAAGGCTGTTGACTTCTTGTAGAGTTATTATAGGAATTACCATAAGAATTTCCACGGATGTTATTGACATAGAAAGCATTCTCCGTGTGCTGTTGACAATCTTCATAACTGTGGTTGTCACCGTAAATTTCATAACAAAAGGTAGGGACATCAATTTGTTGAGCAACTTGAATAGTTGCAACATCACTGGTCCCCTTCATGTCCTTTATCGTGTTTGCAAATGAAGAAACTTGTGCACTTAAAGTAGATATAACATCCAATTCAATTACTCCAAAATTTGCTTTCACTTGTGTAGCTCGAGAGATCAGATATTGATAGTCATTATAAGCGATTCTCTCTAAAATTCTAACAGCTTCATTGTATGTACAATCCAGTAAAGGACAATTAACAGATGCGTCGATAAGATTTCTTATCTGTGCATTCAATCCGTTGTAGAAAATTTAAATTTGCGTCTTTTGTTAAATTTCATGCATGGGATAGCGTCTAAGTAAGGATTTATAACGCTCTCACGTAGTATGCAAATTTTCATCATCTAGTTGATGATACACAGTGATGTTGTTCCTAAGACGAGCATTCATAGTTGGTGGATTGAGACATAAAATAAATTGAGTTGCAAGCACATTCCACGACGTGATTGATCCAACGGGTAATCTAAGAAACTAGGTACGAGCCCGTCCTTGTAATGTGTAAGGGAATAGCTACATTTTCAAGGTGTCATCAGGAACGCCATACTGACTGAAGGAAGCATAAATCAGTAAGAAATATTTAAGGTGCTCTCTCGCATCTTCATGTGGCACTCCAACATACTACCCATTAGAGTTCAGCATTTGGAACATGACTGGTTTAATTCAAAGTTTCCAGCTTGAATAGCTGGCCTAACAACACCTGGCTGCAAATCGTCCAAAATTGGAACAACAAAATCTCGTATAGTTCAATTTTACATCTAATCTTCATGTGATAGCGGTTGATTATTCATGTTTTGTGGCTATCAAAGAGAAACCCTCGACAAATCTTCGATAATACCCCGCTAAACCAAGAAAACTCCGAAGGTCATGTACATTCTTCAACTGCTTCAACTCAACCACCACTTTAACCTTCTTGGGATCAACTCGGATCCCCCAACAGTCACTACGTGCCCCAGAAAAGCAACTTCGGATAAACAGAACTCACATTTACTAAGCTTCACATAGAGTTGCTTCTCGTGAAGTGTCTGAAGTACAATATGCAAATGTTCATCATTTTGTCTCAGAATTGGAATAAGTCAAGATGTTATCGATAAAGACCACTACAAACTGATCCAGACACGACTGAAACACTCGGTTCATCGGATCCATAAACATAGCTAGGGCATTCGTTAAACCAAATGGCATAACCAAGAACTCATAATGCCTGTAACGCGTTCTGAAGGTTGTTTTGTACGCATCAGCATCCTCAACCTTAAGCTGATGATAACCAAATCAAAGATCAATTTTTTAAAACACGAAACCTTTACGGAATTGGTCAAATAGGTAATCAATTATCGGGAGTGGATACTTATTCTTGATCATTAACTTGTTCAACTGACGGTAATTGATACACATTCTCATCGTACCATCCTTCTTTTTGACAAACAGAATAGGTGCACCCCACGGAGGCACGCTCAGTCGGATGAACCCTCGATCGAGAAGTTCATGTAATTGAGCTTTCAGTTCAGCAAGATCCTTCGATGCCATGTAATATGGAGCGATGGATACCAAAGCAGTACCCAATAGCAGGTCAATACCAAACTCAACCTCCCGGGTCGGTCGTACTCTCAGCAATTCATCAGGGAAGACATCCGAGAAATCCTTGACTGTCTGAATATTGCTAATAGTTAGCTTAGCAGGTGCCAAATCAAAAATTAAGGTAAGGTATGCCTCACACCCTTTTCAAACTAATTTCTTGGCTACAAGAGCGAAAATTACATTGGAAAGATAATCTTGACGCTCCCCGACCATAACTATCTCACAATTCTCTTCTATTCTCAAAGTAACTCTCTTTGTCACTGATCACGCAATGGATATCAGAGCAATTATATTCAAGTGCAGACTGTCGATGCAAGTATAGTAGATAGATGTAAGTCTATCAGATATCAATCCCACGAGGATGGATGTTATTGTCTATAATTGTTGATGCAATGAATATGTAAATGCAAATAAATTGTGAGAGTAATTCACTGAAGCAATAATGTAAACTTAAAGATAAAACGAAATAATAAGGAAAAGGGATCCCGACGTGAATATTTGGTAGAACACTAAGTGTGGCTCACAAGGTTAAAAATAACAAGTGATTGTTGCTACAAATAAACGCAATGAATACCTTACCAAACTTGATTTTCCTATTAGATCTAAGACTTGCACATGCACACTAACCACACCTTCTAGTGCTGGCAATGTAACACATCCAAGAACAAGTGGATTAAATTCCTTTAATCCCCAAGCAACTTCCGTTATCTTTCTTGTTAGTCTAAATTGTCACTGCACCTTCTAGTGATCGTGACTGCAAATAACACTTCCGTGGTCAATACATTCAAACCCAAAGATTAAATAGTGAAAAGAAAATTGAATAAGATATCATTTAGTCAAAATAATAAATGTACTTCCACACAACTTAAAATAACATGAATCACCATCATTTTAAGAAAAAGGAATAAAAGAACAAATGGAGCATTCTATTCCTAGCCTACTCGATTGCTCCCTTACTCTCCTCTTGAGTTACACTTAGGAGCTCCTCGTCAGGAGCAGATCTGCCTCGTTTACGTCCGGTCACCCTCAAGAAAGTTAAGCTATCATGATGCAAGCTTTAAAATTTAGATTTTTGAAGAAAATAAATCCGGTCAAAAAGAAGAAGATCCTCCACTCTCTTATTCTCATCAGTATTTAATTGCCCTTGAATAGTACAAGTGTCTATCCCTTCAGATCTAACATCCTCTGTCCATACTAGTTGGTTATACCAACTGTACAACTCATGCATTTTTATTGTGCTAACCAGACAGTTGTTTGATGTTGTGACAGTTCTGGGTACAATTTTGGATCCTCTTATGTAGCGACAATTCCTGGCATATTCATGCAGTGATAATTTTGGACAGGTTTCTGCAGCGAAAAATTTGAGCGCAATGCTAAACAGACTAATGTAGCGACATCAGTGGTAAAAATATCATAAATTCAAAGGAAATTAGGATGAGTTTCATTAAGTTAGAAATGAAATAACTAAATAAAGAATGCTAAAGATGACAAAATGAGAACAACTTAAACAATAAGTAGGGAGAAATCAATGGTTCTTTCTAGTACTATCAATCGCACAGTCAAGACTAACCCGATGTTCCACAAGCCAATCAATGCTCAGTATTATATCAAACTCCCCAAAAGGTAGTTCCATCAGATCTATCGAAAACACAACTCCCTGAATCTCTAACGGTACTCGCTTAAACACTTTGTCAACCCGAACGGACTGACCCAAAAGACTAACCACAAAAATCACACTAGCAGTATACTCAGCAAGTATATTCAGTTTCACAGATACTAGCTATATAAGAATGAGTGGATCCTATATCAATCAGTGTAAAATATGGTACAAAATAAATAAAGAACGTAACCGTAATAACATCAGCATCATCCTTGCCCTCACGACGCCTAGGCGTATAGACAAGTACCGACTATCGAGCCTCGGTTTGGGTCGCACCTCTGTCTGGTGCTCCACGACCTCTACCAGAAATAATACCACCCCTACCGGTACGTCGATGTCTAGGTGGTTGTGGTGTCATACATGGAGACTGAACGGTGCTCGTAATTGTAATCAGTACCGTAGCTAGCATTTGATCGGGTCAAAGTGGACAGTCTCGCACTCTATGCTCCAATGACCCACATCGAAGACACGCCCCTGTCCTCTTTCAACACTCGCCCGCGTGGCATTTCCCACAGTAAGCACAAAGCGCCATTGTGATAGAAGCTACAGATGCCTTAACACTCGAAGGTCCATTGGGTCTCGCCCGTTTCTTAAGGCACTAAACGACACCAAGAAGTCCTTCATCTCTCTTAACCTTATCTTAAACCTTCTCTTGTTCTTTTCTCTCGCGCTTAGTGCGCTTAATATCCTCCACAATCTTTATTTTGTAAACTAACACAGCAAAGACTCGCTCTCTTTACAGAGCTATCAAAACTCTCAAATCATTCCTCAAAGCATCCTCGAATCTCACGCACTTGTCGTGCTCAATCGTGACTAGTGCTCGAGCATACCTACTCAACCTCAGAAACTCGGCCTCGTACTTAGCTACGAACCTCTCTCCTTGGACTAGACTCATGAATTCCCATCAATAAGCCTCAACATAACTGGCACTGACGTACTTTCCCTAAAAGGCACTCTTAAAGTAGTCGCAAGTCACTAACTCAGGCTGAGCGCCCTGCTTGACGATCAACCACCATTGGTATGCCTCATCTCGGAGTAAAGATACGGCTCCCCTCAATTTCTATGCCGACATGCAGTCAATATTGTTTATAATATGCTCGGTTTCCTTAAGCTAGTACTCTGCTACGGTAAGAGCAACTCTAGTGATGCCCCTGAATGGATCAGGAATGAAGCCGCTCAGTAATTGATCACCGACTTACGGGTCTCAACGACCCTTTCCAACACGTGTAACATAGCCTAGGACACAGGATCGTCCCCAATCGGCTCAGTCTGAGATCCCGTCTTAGCAGTAGGGGTACCAATGGTCTCGCTGGTCTCCAGGATGGGAATACTTCCCATGAAGGATGACTTGGCTCGAGCTCCTCCAAGGTACCCACGCATTCTGCATCTAAAAACTTCCTTGTGAACTCATCTTTCAATGTTTAAAATATCACAAGTGCATAGATCAGTTCAGTGTTTTATCAAAAATTTTCCTAACATATCATGTCAGATAACAGTTCAATCACAGAATCAGTTGTTACAGTACAATATGCATACGAGTGCTATAAAAGATACTTACAAGCACGGTGTAGGAGACTCGATCTTTCTAAATCAATTATTCAGTTCCTACTTTTGTATAATCACATTCTAGCTACGCAGATAGACCCACTACACAGTTTGAGTGTTGTCAAACCTGGCTCTGATACGACTAAATATAACACCCTAGACCTATCCTAGACGAAACGACCAAGTCCAGAGTATTACATCACGATTATAAAGATCACCACACAACCATAAACATAACACCACACTTCTAAGTCATAACATAACCATAACGGAAGCAAGAACACAAGTCCAAATACAAAGCTAAGAGTGCATACGTAAATCCCAATACTCCTAGGCTTAATACTTAGATAAAATATACTAACAATCATAATTAAGTCAATAAAAACTCCAAAAGATAATTGAGTCCCTCGTCTATCGGCCGTCATGTCTGAGAAGATCCTGAAATTCCATTAATTAAGTCAGTACAAGATATAATGATATTTCATAAAATTTTATAACCATAATTATAGAAGTACCATTAATAGTTTGGTTATCAGAGTCGTACCTCTCTGTCAGTCAAGTAATCATTTCGTAATTCAATGATACGGTTAACAGATAGAGAAATCATTTCAGTTTCACATTCAGTTATAGATACAGTAACAGTTATGAAAACCTATCCCTGCACACCATCTCCGTCTAGCCCAACACACTAATATCCATCCTTACACACCATATAGTGTCAGTATGACACATTGCAATGTTTACAGTGTCACTACTAGATCAGATAATATTTCCAAGTCGTTTAACAACTACTGATGTAGAAACATATATCAAACCATACATTTCAGTTACATACTTAAACATATCTCAGATACATATCAAATATTGGTAACACTTAACTATTAGTTTCAAAAATCCTGATTCTGATGCCAAACATGCTTAACAGCTTTCGTAGATCAGTCTAGATCATACAAGTTTTATGATCAACCTACGGTCGTTTTATATAACATTTACAAATAAAAACATGGTCCATACGGCCTAGCACACGGCCATGTGCTAGCCCGTGTGTGACACACGACCTGACACACGCCCGTGTGTCTAGCCCGTGTGACCACTATACCTACAATTACAAACAGAATATTCACACAGTCTGATACACGCCCGTGTGCCCAGACTGTGTGTCCACAAACAGTATACACACACGATCTGACACACGGTCTGGAACATGCCCGTGTGCCTAACCCGTGTGCCCCCTGTACCTTAAATCACAAAACAGTATGTACAGATGGTTTGACACACGCCCGTGTGCCCATCCCGTGCGACCCAAGACAGTATACACCACACGGTCTAGCACACGCCCGTGTGGCCAGCTCGTGTGTCCATGAAGCTTTATTTAATGGCACACGGCCTGGACATACTCCCGTGTGTCAGCCCGTGTGCCTTCGAACATACCTGATTCTAGGAAAAATTACAATAAACTTTGCAGAAAATTTGTAGGGGTTTCGATACCTACCTGAAGTTCAATGAAATAGAAGTTCCCCAAATGCAAAACGAAGCCTAAAACAAGTTCAAACGTTTGATTTAACAACAAACACAACACAAGACCAAAGTTCAACCAAAGGTTTTAACAAACCCCATTCTTAAAACATTCATTACCTTCGAACGTGAACTCAATTCACCGATTGTGTATGTTGGGAAAAATACGGTCCTCGAGACTCCCTCCTAAAGGCACAACAGAACGCACACACGGACAAACCATTAAGAAATTGAAAGAACAAGAAATCTTAAAAGGAAAACTACCCAAGTTCGCCTTCAATCCATCACTCACAACAAGAAGTACAAGCCTTTAAGGTCATGACAGAAATTACGAACACACAAACAATTCCGAACTTCCGTAATACCGCAATGAAAAATAAAAAAAATATCATAGGAACAACGGACCAAATTGCAAAACGAAGAACGCTAAGAAGAAGCAGTCATTCTTTCTTTCCAAAAAGACGGAAACAGATTTTAACTTAACAGATTTTAACTTAACTTTTAAAAGCAATTTATGAAAAAGTATAAAAAGAAATAAAAAATATATAAACATGTACAACACTTGCGTACGCAAAGACTAAAACACGAGACCAAAGTTAGACAAATGCATAACCATTGAATCACTAAGCTCATCGTTGACACAACATTGCATAGAAATCGATTTAAGTGGCATTTTTAAAGTCTATAGTTCAAAAAAAGAAACATAGAATTTTAAAAATACGACTCGAACCTTAGATCTCAATTAAACAAACAGAACAAATAACCATAAAAGCAAAAACAAATTCATTGATAAAACTCACATGTAAAGATTTAAAATTTTGGGGTTGAACCACTATAAATCCTTATGTTCTTTGTTGCAAATTTCTATTACTTCCACCATAATATCTCAAAGGTTGATTCAACCTCTCTTATCGACATTTTCGAATTGATCCATCAAGCTAACAAAACATTTTCTCTAAAAGATGAAATATTATTGGAAAATATAAAATTTCTAATGTTAGGATGATTTAATGGAAAATTGTTACTTTGTAGAAAATCTACTTTTTATCTTTTAAATCAAATAGAAATATGGTAAAAAATATTAAAATATTAATAGTAAATATCTAAATACTAATATTATAATAAAATTTAATAATATTTCATAATATTAAAATATTAGTATTTCATATTATGAAATTTTTATTATTAAATACATATAAATTATAATCTATATATTTATCATTAAAATAGTAGCTAAAATATTTTTCAATAAATATTAATAATACTATTTATTATTAAATAATGAAATGTAATAACGAATAATATTTTATTAACACAATACATACTATTAATTATAGAGATAATTTATTATTTGTAACTAAAATAAGATTACTATATTATATACTATTAAAATAAATACCAATTTTTATATTAAAAATTAAAAATTCTAATTTTTTAAAATTAATATTTATTATAATAATATTTTTCTCAATTTAATTCAAGCTTTAATAAAAAAAAATTATGGTTAAATTATATGGATCTCTTGTTTATAAGGTTGTCTTATGCTTTTGAAAAGGAAAAGATAATTTCTAGAAGAATGGTATTTTATTTTTATTTTTTTGAGGAGATTTTGTTTTCTATTTATTAATAGATTATTTTTTATTAATCAAACATAAAAAATGTTAAAAACATTTTTCATAAATTATTTTTCGTGAAATATTTTCTATGCATTTATTATATAAACTAACAATTATATTTATCAAATATGAAAATAATTAATTAATTATTTTTTTAAAATGGGTACAATCAATTAAAAAAATTTATATCTAATTTTAAATTTTTTAAAACTTTAATAGGAGAGAAGACTCATATATTCGTTATATTGTACTGAACAAAAATAAAAAATAAAAACTAAGACTAAAGAGGAAAAGGCAAAAAAACAACAACACAAGGTTTGACAAGTATCCATATAAAAGAATGATAGATGTCAATATAAGAGAATAATAAGTGTCAACCCTTAGATTGAGTTATAGTTAAACTAAGTATATTATTAACTTATAAATACACATTAACAATACAATTTTCTCAAGAAAGTACACATTTAGGTTAAAATTAACATTTTCTTTCTAGCTTTTTTTTTTTCCATTTTCTTAACAAAATTTAAATTTCTCACAATATCAGTGAGTTAATTTCTCTAGCTATTTAATTTTTTAATTGTGCAGGGATGCTGACTTTCTTATAAGTTCTAGTGATAAAATTGGATAGCTGTTGAAATATAATCCTTAGATAAAAGATGAATCTGTTTTGTATGACAGTTTAACTTTTCTTAATGGGTTGCTTTAAGTGCAAACAATTCGTTTATTCTAATAAATGAATCAATAAAAAAACGAATTTTGAAGTTTAATATGCACGACCTGAAAGCAGCTCTCAAAATATTTGTTGAATTGCCTAGGATTCTAGATGATATAAAAAGGAATAAAAATGGCAAATTTTGGGTAGCCCTAAATAGCGAAAGATTACGAACAATTGAAACGGTGCTCCAAATCCAATCAGAATAAAGTTTAATGAAGAAGTCAAAGTTTTGAAAATCTTGGATGGAAAGGCACACTTACTTTTAACTCGATAAGTGAAGTTAAGGAATATGGTAGGAAATTATATATAGGATTTGTTTTGAAGTCATATGTAGGTATCTTAAATACCTAATTGATTTTTTTTATTTTACAACTTTTTAATTATTTTTGTTTGTTTTTATTTCATATTTATTATATTTGATAAATATATGTTTCCAATTTTATTTTCGAGAAATTTTATTTTAAATTTTTTATTATTTTTATTTACCTAATTGTTAAATTACTTTGAAATGTTAATAAATTAAGTTTTGCAATCCTCGTCCTGTTCATTTAAGGTTTTTCCCTTATGCTATTACAAGATCATTCTATTCAACCAAACACAAGAATATTATTGTAGTTCTATTGCATCCCATTCAACCAAACAATTGAATTACTAATTTCAGCTCTATTTCATTACAGCTCTATTACATTACGCTTCATTTATTTTGCTAAAAATGGTTTCCGAAAAATAATTTTCAAAAAATGATTTACTTTTCTGGAAAAGCTAATATTTTCTGGCGTTTGGTTAAATTTGTGTAAAATATTTTCAGTTGTTTGACAGGTTTCCTGAAAATATTTCAGAAAAGTTGTTTTCAATGAAACAAACCTACATTTGAGATTTTATTATCTTTTCATTGTTTAATTGAGTTTATGCCATAAAACTTATTTGTGACACCCTATACCCAACCCAATTGTTGAATCTGAATATAAAATATTATATTTTGTTGCCGAAACAACTTACTTTTCTATCTTTTTTTTTTAAAGGAAACGTAGTGGTAAAATTATTTTATAAAAATTTCAGTACCATTTCTGCCTATTTTACGTAAAATCCCCCTACAAAATTTATATATATTCACATTCAAATAATCTCCCAGATCAATTTCCAATACTTCGATTTCTCAAAAACATACCAATAAACTAGATTTCTACGCTTTAGTATTTCATCAAAACATTAGTTATAAAGTACTAGTAAAGAAAACATAACAAATATATTTAAATTCAATGTACAACACAATATTATATATAAAAGCCTGGGTACATGTCATTTATATCAACTATAAAGTAAACTTTTCACCAACTTTGCTTTAGCTGATCTTCGGTTCGTCGGATGCTGTTGGAGCGACCTACCGAATCTAACTACCTACGCACAGAAAAATAGACAAATCGTACGCTGAGCAATTTTTATGCTCACTGGTGCTAATATCATATAAATCATTACATAAGTATTAAACATAAATTAATTGATAAAAATAAATTAAAACATGGTTATAAACATCATTATTACCATCACAATAAAAGAAAATTCTAGTATTAGTAAAATTTAATATTATGATATTGACAAATTGAATAATAAACAAATAAATAAAAATAAGTTTTTTAATCAAATTCAAAATCGCATAATTAATTTAATTAGCACAATATGAAAATTCAAATAAATTCAACTTTTATTTTTGCGTTGCTTTTAATCTAGACCTCGTACTAAAGTTTAGACTCATAACCAGATACACGAATCCATCACTTCGAGTTGTTCAACGGTGATGGCTATCAGAGTAGTCTACGACCCTCTTGGAATTGGGACTGCCCACGATCCTCTAGGAATTGGGGCTAAACAATAATAAAAACTGACCAATTTGGCCTTTTCTCTCTTGACCCTCTAAAAATTGGGAAGATCTAAATCCTATGATATAAAAACTCTATGACATGTCAACTATATCTGATTTAGTCTTAGTGTATCGGGGTAAAAACCAAGTTTCATAATCCGTTTCAATTCAATTCCATTTTCATATCATTCTTATTTTAGTTTCATTTCATGATCAAGTCATATATTGCCTAATGTAAAATTGGGCATCCAATTCAAAAACATATTAACATTTTCTTGCTCAATCATCTAAAATCATAATACTCAAATTCAAATCTTAACCATGAATTTACTAATTTAATCATTTGAAAAATATAGTGCATCTCAATACATAATTTTATAAATATTAACTAAATCATTCAAACTCATAAATATAATATAAAATAAAATTAATATAAATAGTCATAATAAATAAAGTACTCTAAAGCTTTATGTAATGAAAATAAGATATTAGCACAAACCAAAGTTTCAATCGCTTTACTTCTTCTCTTCGTCTTTCTCCTTCAAAATGCTCGCTTCGTTTTTAGTTTATGTTTGAATTTGAAAGGAAAATGATGAAAGAATCTTTTCCTTTTCCCCTTTTTGCTTCGTAAAAGAAAGAAAGATGAGAAAAGATGCTCTATTTCTCTCTTTTTTTTTATACTTTATAATATTAATTAATAAAATATTATTACTTATTATAATATTATTATTAATAAAAATATCATTTGAAAACCATCATGAAATCATTTATTTTTTAACTAATGGTAAAATTGCCATTAAGTCTTTTCGATCAAAATAAAAATTAAATATTTGCACTTTAGTTAATATACTTTCTTAACTTATTCAATTTAGTCCCTAAACTCGATATCGAATTTTTAACTTAACCACATGCTCCTATTAATAGTTCTCTATATTGTTATGCCTAACAGTTTCCTCTAAAAATGATCATAATTTTTTATACTACTATTTATTTATAAATCACTTATTCAAGGACTTCTACTATAATTTTTTTTAAAGTAAGGATGTTACAATTCTCCCCCCCATTAAAAAATTTCATCCTCGAAATTTACCTGAAGAGTTACGGATATTAAGATCTCATTGTATCCTCAGGTTCCCAAGTAGCTTCTTCTATATTATGATTCCTCCACAATACTTATACCAAAGGAATTCACTTGTTTCTCAACTCTTTTATGTCTCTTGCTAAAATTTGCATTGGCTCTTCTTCATACGATAGATCGGGTCGTACCATAATGTTTTCCATTAACACAACATGTGATGGATTCGATCTATATCTTCGGAGCATTGATACATGAAACACATTATGGATTCGATCTAATCCTGGTAGCAAAGCTAGTTGTTAAGCAACAGGTCCAACTCTTTCAATAATCTCATATGGTCCAATGAACCTCGGACGTAATTTTTCTTTTCGACCAAATCTCATAATCTTTTCCATGGAGTGACTTTTAGAAATACTTTATCTCCAACTTCGTATTCAATTTCTCTTCTTTTTAAATCAGCATATGACTTCTACCGATCTGAAGTTGCTTTTAATTTTTCTTTAACTAGCTGAACCTTTTCTTACGTTTCTTGTATTAATTATGGGCCAACCATTTTCTTCTCACCAAGTTCAGTCCAGCACAAAGGAGTACGACAAAAAACATGATGCAGTCGAAACTAACTACAAATATGACTAAGGCAAGTGAACCTATCAATTAATAGTATATTTACAGTGAGCACAGATATCGTTCCCACGAGGACTATAAGTACTAGTAGTAGTTGTCTTCCTATTATTTAACCGATCGAATGAAATGATTGTTTAAAACTAAATTAATAAACTAAAAGTACGGCAAAGAATAAATCAAGAGATAACAATTGTTTAATACCAAGAAGAAAAACAATACCTAGGAAAGAATCCACCTCAATTTCATCTGCCATTATCATTCTAAATTAAGCAATTTATTCACTTAGTATCTTGATCCGTAGAAATCCTTAAAATATGCTAATACCTCTACTCGAGCATAAAAGCAACAAACTCTAGGTTGATTAATTGAAATTTCTTTCTAATTAAAACCCCTATTGTTGCATTAATTCGATCTATAGATTCCCCTATTAGATTTGACTCTAATCTGGTAGATTTATGTCATCCTATTTCTAGGATTGCATGCAACTGCACTCAATTATGCTAGATCTTCTCTTAAACAGGGTCTATTCCTCCTCTGATTTAAGCACATCAAACAAGAATTAATATCTCAGAAATATTAAATCAAGAATTAAACACATACAACTGAGAACAAAATCTAAGTATTTATTGCGTAAAATTATAAATCGAATGACAGAATTCATCATAGGGTTCATCTCCCCTAGGTATTTAGAAAATTAGTTCATGCTAACAAATAAAAAATCTCCAAGATAGTATAATTGCAAGACGAAGAAAAACTCATAATAAAATCAAAAGAAATTAAAAGGACGTCTTCAATCTTGGTAGAGATCTGCTTCACAGACGGCTTCAATGGTGTTTTCCCAGTTGTTTTCTTGAATAATCTCTGACGGCTCCCTCCCCTATAATCATATCTGGTATATAAAAATCTTAGAATGCCCAAAAACCCTAAAAATTACGCTTTTTCACTTGTTTGGAGTACAATTCGTGAAATCCACACGATCGTGTGTCTTCCTATTATTTAACCGATCGAATGAAGTGATTGTTTAAAACTAAATTTAACTAAATTAATAAACTAAAATTACGACAAAGAATAAATCAAGAAATAATAAATGTTTAATACCAAGAAGCGAAACAATACTAGGAAAGAATCCACCTAGATTTCATCTGACATTATCATTCTGAATTAAGCAATTTATTCACTTAGTATCTTAATCCGTAGAAATCCCTAAATTATGCTAATACCTCTATTCAAGCATAAAAGCAATTGACTCTAGGTTGATTAATTGAAATTTCTTTCTAATTAAAACTCATATTGTCATATTAATTTGATCTATAGATTCCCCTTTTAGATTTGACTCTAATCTAGTAGATTTATGTCGTCCTATTTCTAGGACTGCATGCAACTCCACTCAAATTATGCTAGATCTTCTCTTAAACAGGGTCTATTCCTTCTCTGATTTAAGCACATCAAACAAGAATTAATATTCCAGAAATACTAAATCAAGAATTAAGCACACACAATTGAGAACAAAATCTAAGTCTTTATTACGTAAAATCAGAAATCAAATGACAGAATTCATCATAGGGTTCATCTCCCCTAGGTATTTAGAAAATTAGTTCATGCTAACAAATAAAAACATCTCAAAGACAATATAACTGCAAGACGAAGAAAAACTCATAATAAAATCAAAAGAAATTAAAAGAGGTCTTCAATCTTGGTAGAAATCTACTTCCAAAACGGCTTCAATGGTGTTTTCCTAGTTGTTTTCTTGAATAATCTCTGACGGCTACCTCCCCTCTTATCATATCTCGTATATATAAGTCTTAGAATGCCCAAAAACCCTAAAAATTACATTTTCCACGTGGTTGGAGTGAAAATCACGAAATTCACACGCCCTGGCACACGTACATCTGTTAACCCGTGTGGCTCACACGGTCGTGTGTTCAGACCGTGTGGAATGGGTGCAGCCCATGTGTCCCCTGTTTCTTGCGCAAATCGTTCGATTTTCACTCATTTTTCACTCCTTTTGCTCCCAAAGGCTCCCCTAAGTATAGAAACATGAATTTATAGGATTATGAGCATAAAATTTACCAATTTACATCAAATCATCATAAAAAACACATAAAGAATGAGAATAAAATATGTTACTTTTATCACTTATCAAATATCCCCACACTTAAGCGTTTGCTTGTCCTCAAGCAAAATTCTCAACCCACATTCAAGTTAACTTTCCCAATTCTTCATTTTCATTAATAATGTTTCAAGATAAATCGCAAATAATCATGCATTAGGAATTCGTCTAAAAGAACACTAAAGATTCAAACAATCTAAGCTACAAGACTTTTTAGCACAAAAATATAGGTGTCTCCCCTTATCTAAATAATTACCTTAAATTCAAAATTAACAAGAATTGACATCTTCACTAAAGATTCACTCAAAGCACCCAAAGTGTTTAAGGTTCGTGAAAGAAGCACTTAATAGTCAAACATGAAATGTTATTACCATAGACTTACTTGAAAATCAAATCTCGACCACTATAAAATGAATGACATGCCAATCAATAGGGTTTTACAAGGTTGTAATGGGGCCAAGGTTAAGGATATGGAAAGGCTAGAAGAATTGGTAAAAATCGAGATCAAGTTGATAAGTTACCAAACTAGAAAAAATAATCAATTGCTGAATTGAAAGAAAGTGCATCAACACAAATAATAAAGAATAAACATGAGCTTTTCAACAGTATATGGAACTAATAGTTCTAGCTCAAATACTTTTCTTTTCTTTTCTTTTTTTTCAATTTTTCTTTTCTACTTTTTTTCTTCTTCTTTTTAATCAATAAAATTCAGTAATTCAGATAGTGGAACATAGTTAGAAAACTTAACCAAAATAAATCTCGACAAAAAAGGGAGCCAATAAAAGGGTAAATATACCACATATATATGGATCATGGGTTAATATTATGGGTTAATGAATAAAACGGTGTTAGGGTTCACTAGGGGTTAATTGTATGGGTATTTGTTTTAAATGTTAAGCGGGTTAAATCCTAAGTGCCCCTATCATATCAGTATATCAAATCAATAGTGTGGTCTCAACATGCATGATCAAAGCAAGTTCTCGAATAACAAATCAAGTTGACATACACACAACAAAAAATATCATGAACATGAAGAAATGTATGTTCTATAGGCTCAAAAGCTCACAAAAATTATGGTTTTGATGTCAAACCTGTAATTTCAAAATTTGAAGATATTAATTCAATTCAGGGAGACAAACTAAAATTTTTAACTCTAAAAATAGCTTATCATGTTGAACTCTCTCATGTCTTAAAGATTGAATCAACCAATACATAAAAATTCATAAATCAATAACAATTCCAAATAGCAAAAATTCACTCTAATGGGTATGAGAAAATTACTTAAACACAATAAATAATTCAGGCATTTTATCACAATTATACACAATCAACCCCCCACACCTAAGATGTACATTGTCCTCAATGTACAAACAAATATAAGCAGAATAAGCACAATATCATAAGTACTAAACGAACTGAAACTTCTCTGAATTAGAATGATTTCATCGGAATTGAGAAAAACTGTGAATGTAGCGAGTCTAAAGGAAGTGCAATTTTTCGAGCAAACTAATAAGAAAATAGACAAGCACAAGTAAGAGAGGGAGATAACAACTAAAAAAACAACCATAGGAATAAAAATAGTGCATAATAAAATAAAATAAAAAATAAACTAAAAATACGAATACAAATGCAAATACAAATAAAAGTAAAAGTAAAAGTAAAAGAAAAAGTAAAAAATAAAAATGAAAAATAAAAAATGAAAATGGAAATTAAAATAATGAAAATAATGAAAATAAAAATAAAAATAAATGTACTAATTTTTTGAATTTTTCATTTTTTGAATTTTTTTCATTTTTTTAAAAATAACATGAAAGTAAAATAAATAATTAAAAATAAAAACACTCGGGTTACCTCCCAAGAAGCGCTTATTTAGAGTTTAAGCTCAACTTTTCTCTCACGTAAACGGTTAAGGCAGATCTTGAAGACGAAGCTCTTTTCTCTCATTAGTAGTATTGTCATCAACACAGAGTTTGAGACGTTGATTGTTTACCTTGAATGTACCATATTCGGGATGAGTTACCTCAATTATACCGTAAGAAAAAATAGTTTTTACCACGAATGGGTCGAACCCTTTTGACTTAAATTTTGAACGAAAATTTCGTGGATCCTATTTTTTAACAACACTTTGTCCCCAACTTTGAATTGGTTTGTTCTTTTTAAGTGCACATCATGGTGTTGTTTTATTACTTCCTCTTACTTTCTTGGTTTCTCATCAACCTTTGTTCGCCATTCATCTAATTCATCAAGTTTCACCATTCGCTCTTCATGTGTCCCTCGAGTTTTATCACTTCAAATAAAATCTGGTTCCAATATGTTTTCATGAGTGATTTCTTGCAAAGAACATTGAGTCACATGGTTACTAACATTAATAGAACAATTACCATCATTACACTTATTCAGGACTCTAACAAAATCATATGCTTTAAGGGTAATCTTTTCATCACCTACACGAAGCACAAGTTCACCAGTACCCATATCAATAATAGTCCTAGCAGTGGCTAAAAAGGGTCGACCTAAAATCATAGGTACCTTAATATCCTCATCCATGTTCAATACAACAAAATCAATAGGGAATATAAATTTATCAATTTTCACAAGTACATCTTCAATAATGCTCAAAGGATATTTAATTGATCTGTCAACTAACTGAATACTCATCTTAGTGGGTTTGAGTTCCTCAAGACCAAGTTGTTTGAACAGTTTATAAGACATAACATTTATACTAGCATCCAAATTAGCCAAAGCTTTTTCAACATGTAAACTACCAATAAGACAAGGAATAGTAAAACTCCTTGGATCTTTAAGTTTGTTGGGTAGTTTGTTTTAGAGAATGGCTGAGCAAACTGCATTAAGCTCCGTAGTCGACAAGTCATCTAACTTCCTCTTATTTGTTAACAGCTCCTTTAAGAAATTTACATAATTTGGCATCTATGAAAGGACTTCAACAAAAGGTAAGTTAATATGCAATTTTGTAAAAAGTTCAAGAAATTTACCATATGTTTCTTTTCTATGGTCTCTCTTCAATGCTTTTGGATATAGAATTCGAGATTTGTATTCTTTAAGCACCAGCTTATACTCTTTCTTTCTTTCCTCAACCTCATTATTTTTCACAATAGCTTCTAGCTTCGGCTTCTGTTTAGGCTCGACTAACCCTTCCATGCTTTGAATAGTGATTCCATGGATTTGCTCTTTTGGGTTAGTTTCAATGTTACTAGGTAGGCTACCTTGTGGTCTTTTCGAAAATAATTTAACAAGTTGTCCAATTTGATTTTCAAGGCCATGAATTGACGCTTGCTGATTTTTCAAGATCGTCTCATTGTTTTGGAATCTTGTTTCAAAAACCGAAATAAATTTAGCAAGCATCTCTTCAAGGTTTGATTTTTTTTCTTGTTGATGAGGCTGCTGAAAACTCGAAGGGGCTTGCGACCTTTGGTTTCCTTGACCACCCCATGAAAAATTTGGGTGGTTTCTCCAACCTGCATTATAACTATTACTATAGGGATTATTTTGAGGTCTAAAATTATTACCAAAAAGTTTGCTTGCTCATGGAAATATTCCAAACTCATCATCCCCGCTCCATTTTCATTGCACTGCATCACCGAATGTACTTGTTTAGAAAAATTCAAGACATTAATTTTTTTATTAAGAGTTTCAACCTGATGAGCCAACATGAAAGCGACATCAACATAAAAAATCCCTGCTGCCTTCATAGGTTTTACTCTTGTAATTTGCCACTGATAATTATTTAGTGTCATCTCCTCAATAAATTCTTGGGCTTCTTCTAGTGTTTTGTTATTCAAAGTTTCCCCAACTACTGAATCAATCATCTGTCTAGTCGAGGGATTCAAACCATTGTAGAAAGTTTGAACTTAGAGCCACAAAGGTAATCCATGATGAGGACACCTTCTTAACAAATCTTTGAACCTCTCCCATGCTTGATAAAGTGTTTCAATATCAAACTAAGCAAAGAAAGAGATGTTATTCCGCAACTTAGCTATTTTAGCTGGCAGAAAATATTTTAACAAGAACTTCTCAGTCATTTAATCCCAAGTAGTGATAGAACCTCATGGTAAAGCATTTAACCACAATTTTTCCTTGCTCCTTAACGAAAACGGGAACAACCGTAAATGTATGGCGTCATCAGTAACACCATTAATTTTGAAAGTGTCGTAAATCTCGAGAAAATTAGCCAAATGAGCATTCGAATCTTCATCTTGCAACCATCAACCTGAACATGTTGTTGTACCATCTAAATTATGCTCGACCTGATTTTAAAAGTGTTCACACTAACATTCGACCTGACAATACTCATTTCAGCCCAATCAGAGTAGTCTTAGCATAATCATACAAGGTTCAACGAGAAGGAATAGCAGCAAGAATAGAAAGAGTAGGAGCAGGCGAAAACTGATTATTTTGATTTTCACCCATCTTCATAGTAATATCCTTTTCCTTTTTATCGTCTACTAAAGTTTTCTGACTTTGCCTAGCTTCTCTAATCTCTTTACGATTTTTACGAGCAATCTTTTCAAGTTCACGGTCCTGAAGAAGTGGTCCCGACGGGTTTCCTCTAGTCATAAACTAAAAGAACCTACCAGAAGCAAATAAAAGGGAAAACAAATAAAATATAAAAATTAAATTAAAAATGAAAATAATAAAACAAATATAAAAAATGGCTAAAGTAATAGAAATAAAGTTTTTCTAATATTTCGGTACTCGGCAACGGTGCCAAAAACTTGATGTAATCGAAACTAACTAAAAATATGACTAAGGCAAATGCACCTATCAATTAATAGTATAGTTACGGTGAGCACAGATATCGTTCCCACGAGGACTAAAAGAACTACTAGTAGTTGTCTTCCTATTATTTAACCGATCGAATGAAGTGATTGTTTAAAACTTAATTTAACTAAATTAATAAACTAAAATTATGACAAAAAATAAATCAAGAAATAACAAATGTTTAATACCAAGAAGAGAAACAATACCTAGGAAAGAATCCACATAGATTTCATTTGACATTATCATTTTGAATTAAGCAATTTATTCACTTAGTATCTTAATCCGTAGAAATCCCTAAATTATGTTAATACCTCTATTCAAGCATAAAAGCAACTAACTCTAGGTTGATTAATTGAAATTTGTTTCTAATTAAAGCCCTTATTGTAACATTAATTCGATCTATGGATTCTCCTATTAGATTTAATTCTAATCTAATAGATTTATGTCATCCTATTTCTAGGATTGCATGCAACGCCACTCAATTATGCTAGATCTTCTTTTAAACAGGGTCTATTGCTCCTCTGATTTAAACACATCAAACAAGAATTAATATCCCAGAAATTCTAAATCAAGAATTGAGCACACACAATTGAGAATAAAATCTAAGTATTTATTGCGTAAAATCATAAATTAAATGATAGAATTCATCATAGAGTTCATCTCCCCTAAGTACTTAGAAAATTTGTTCATGCTAACAAATAAAAACATCTCAAAGACAGTATAACTGCAAAAAGAAGAAAAACTCATAATAAAATCAAAAGAAATTAAAAAGAGGTCTTCAATCTTGGTGGAAATCTGCTTCAAAGACGGCTTTAATGGTGTTTTCCTAGTTGTTTTCTTAAATAATCTCTGACGGCTTCCTCCCCTCTTATCATTTCTCGTATATATAAGTCTTAGAATGCCCCAAAACCCTAAAAATTACATTTTCCGCGCAGTTACAATTAAAATCACAAAATACACAAGCCCGTGTGTCAACCGTGTGGCTTACACGGCCGTGTGTCCAGACCTTGTGGAATGGGTGCAGCTTGTGTGTCCCCTGTTTCTTAAGCAAATCTTTCGATTTTTGCTCGTTTTTCTCTCCTTTTGCTCCTAAAGGCTCTCCTAAGTATAGAAACAAGAGTTTATAGGATTAGGAGTATAAAATTCACCAATTTACATCAAATCATCATAAAAAATGTATAAAGAATGGGAATAAAATATGTTACTTTTATCACTTATCAGTACGACATTTACGTCCATGTAGAGCTTCATACGGTGCCATCTGAATACTTGATTGGAAACTATTATCATATGCAAATTCTGTAAGTGGTAGGTACCATTCCCAATCAATATCAAAGTTAATGATACAAGTTCGTAACATATCTTCTAACAATTTAATCACGTGTTCTGATTGGTCAACTATTTGAGGATGAAAGGCTGTGCTGAAATTCAATCTGGTGCCAAGTGATTCATGTTACTTCCTCCAAAATACTGCAGTAAATCGAGGATCATGATAAAAAATAATAGACTTTGGCACACCATGCAATCTAATTATCTCAGCAATGTATAATTCTGCAAACTTATCTAATGACCAATCCGTCCTTACTGGTAGAAAATGAGCCGACTTCGTCAATCGATCCACTATGACCCATATGGTGTTATGCTTCTTTCGAGTGAGAGGTATACCACTGACGAAATCCATAGTTATTCTATCTCATTTCCACTCGAGAATTGATACAGGCTAAAGTAATCCTATCGAAACTTGGTGTTCAGCTTTCACGCTTTGAAATGTTAGACACTTTGTAGTATATTCTATAATCTCTCTCTTCATACCTAGCCATCAATACAATTCTCGCAAATCCTGATACATTTTGGTACTTTCTGGATGCATAGCATAAGGACTATTATACGCCTCTTAAAGTATCTCATTCTTCAATTCAACCTTGTTTGGTACATAAACCCTTCCCTGAAATCTTACACAACCATTATCTCCAATATCAAAGTCTCTCGGGCTATTGTGCTCAATTGATCTTCGTTTTCCCTTCACCTTATCATCATTTTGCTGAGCCTCTTTAATCTGCTCAATTAAATGCGGCTTCACTTTTAATTCGGCTAATAATGCACCATCATCACAAACATTCAACTATGCAAACATTGATCTCAAATCAGTAAGGGATTTTCGGCTCAAAGCATCAGTAACAACATTTGCTTTACCTGGATGATAATCAATCACATTGCAAAAACCACAGCTGCCAGTTCTAAATCAGGCATCAGATAGTTGCATTCATATGGTCTTAGTTGCCATGAAGTATATGCAATCACTTTTTTATCTTGCATCAAAACACAACTAAGACCATTAAGTGAAGCATCATTATATACCACAAACTCCTTTCCCGATTTTGAAAGCGTTAACATTGGAGCCTCTATCAACAATCTCTTAAGCGTATCAAACCTTTCCTGGCACTGCTCATCCCATTTAAGTGGTATATTCTTATGGAGTAGTCTAGGTTAGGGGCAAAGTTATCTTTGAAAATGCTTCAACGAATCTCCTGTAGTATCCCACTAATCCTAGGAAGCTGCAAATCTCTGAAACATTTTTTTGTTGTTTCCATTCCAGAATAGCCTAAACTTTCTTCGGATCTACATGAATACCTTCGATTGAGACTATATGCCCAAGGAACACTACTTCAGATAACCAAAACTCACATTTTCTAAGTTTCACAAAAAGTTACTTTTCTCGTAATTTCTACAATACAATCCTTAATGTTGATCATGCTCCTCCTCAGTATTTGAATAAATTAAAATATCATAAATAAACACCACTACAAACTGATCTAAATATGGTTGAAAAATGTGATTCATGAGATCCATAAATGTTATAGGAGCATTAGTCAACCCAAATGGCATCACCAGAAATTCATAATGTCCATATCTGGTTCGAAAAGCAATCTTCGTATATCACTTTCTTTCACCTTCAATTGATAATAACCAGATCTCATATTAATCTTAGAGAATATTGTTGCACCTTTCAATTGATCAAAAAAATCATTAATACAAGGAAAATGATATTTATTCTTTATTGTCAACCTGTTTAACTATCGATAATCAATACATAACTGCAACAAATCATCTTTCTTCTTTACAAACAACACTGGTGCATCCCAAGCCTCGATCTAATAAATCTTGCAACTGTACTTTCAATTCTTAAAACTCTTTTGGGGACATGCGATAATGGGCAATAGATACTGGAGTAGTTCTCAGATAGACTTTAATTGCAAACTCCACCTCTCGGTTAGGCGGAAGTCTTGGTAATTCTTCTGGAAACACATTTGGAAATTCACACACCGTACAAATTTCCTCCAATTTTGGACATTTCGCAGTTGAATTCATAACATAAGTAAGAAATGCTTCATAACCCTGGTTAATTAACTTATCTACCTTTATTGCTGAGATAATTCGGGCAACACCAACTGGTTTCATACATTTCACTTCCATCTCTTCACCATTTGAATCTTATATCATAAACTTTTTCTTTCAACAATCAAGAATTACATGCTCTGACAGCCAATCCATTCTCAAAATAACATCAAATTCATCAAATAGCATCAATAATAAGTCGACCAAAAATATTTTACCCTAAATCTCAATAGGGCACCGCCTACATACTTGATTTACTATCATTGAATGTCCCATCGGATTTGAAATATTAATTCTAACCTCAGATATCTCAATTATTAGTTTCTCTATGTTAATCAACCCAGTTCTCATGTATGAATGTGTAGAACCTGTATCTATCGATACATGAATAAATGCAGAAAGTAGAGAAAAAATACTCGAAACAATATCAGTGGCATCACCTTCCTTTTTGGTCCTGATAGTATAAACTCTGGCAGGAATGGTAGCCTCTGCACGACTCGCAGATGAATCAGTAACTCTCCCTTGATTGCCTTTGCCACTTGCACCACCTCGATTACTACCACGAGCTCGAGCTACAGAAGTTGATTTCTAAGATGACACAAGAGTAACATCAACAGACTTCGAACAATCCCGAACATAATTCTCCATCGAACCACATCTAACACATGCTCCGATCTTACGTCAGCACTCTCCTTTATGACTCTTCCTGTAATAATCACACTGAGGTGTACAAACAGTATGACCAGGACGGTCTATTCTGGCTATTGGAGTAGATGATTGTCTAGATCAGCTTCTGCTAGCAGCACCAATCTGAATTGAAGTGGATCTCCCTTGACTTTTGAAATCTCTAGCTCGTTGAGAATGTGGCTATGAGCTAGAACCAATCAGCCTCTTTCCTTAAGCTTTATCATCCACTTTCTCTTTATCTAACCTCATTGCTTACTCTACAATTTTGGCTCTTTCTACCATATCAGCAATCTCTGTAATCCTATGAGAACCTAACTGAACTTTAATCTTATCTCTTAATCCCTAACAGAAGTGTTTGCAGCTAGCTTCATCAATAAGAACCAATTCTTGAGCATACTTGGACAGGCGAAGAAATTCTCATTCATAATCCATAATGTTCATCTTTCCCTGATTCAGCTCAATAAACTCTTTCTTCCTTTCTTCTAGATAAAATTCTCCAACATACCACTTATTAAACTCAGTTTGAAACAACTCCTAATTAATCTAATCTGCTCGATAAGAATGAACCACTGTTCTCCACTAATGGAAGGCATCTCCTTGTAGTACAGACACATCATACTTCAAACACTCAACTGGGGTGCATTCTAATTGTTCGAATATCCTTTCAACTGATTCTAACCATTCTTCAGCAATAGAAGAATCAACACCTGTCACACCTCTAAAGTCAGTGGCCTCGTGTTTTCTTACTTCTTTAATAAAAAACCCTCTCTATTTAGTGGGAGGTGCAAGCTGAGGTGTAATACCAGCAACTCTCTGTAACAAATCAGCAATAATAGGCAATAATGGATCATCACCTTGAGCCGAATGTCTCCATCTGGAAGTTCTCGGGGACTGATGAACATTAGTTCCCCCTTCACCAGGTGCATTAGGTCTGTATTCGTCTTCTATTTCTCGTTCCATACTATCTCTCAATTCATCGGACATATTATTATAAAAAATTTCAAACAAAACAATTTTAGCATCCGATTTCAACTCAAACTCAATATTTAATAATGGCATGTACACTAGACTTAAGTATACATAATATATCACATTTTTACTCATTCGGTATCAAATTTGAATAGCTCTGATACAACTCAAATGTGATACCATATATTTGACCCAGTTGTTGGATCTAAATATAAAATGTCACATTTCGTTGCCGAAACAACTTACTTTTCTATCTTTTTTTAAAAGGAAACGTAACAGTAAATTTATTTTATAAAAATTTCAGCAGCATTTCTGACTATTTTACGTAAAATCCCCTTGCAAAATTTATATTTCACAATATATTCACATTCAAATAATTTCCCAGATCAAATCCCAACACTTTGATTTCTCAAAACATACCAATAAACTAGATTTCTACGCTTTACTATTTCATCAAAACGTTAGTTATAAAGCACTAGCAAAGAAAACATAACAAATATATTTAAATTCAGTTTACGACACAATATTATATATATAAACCTAGGTACATGTCATTTATAAAAATATATCTAACCTCCTGCGCACAGAAAAATAGACAAACCTTACGCTGAGCAATTTTTATGCTCGGTGGTGCTAATATCATATAAATCATTACATAAGTATTAAACATAAATTAATTGATAAAATTAAATTAAAACATGGTTATAAACATCATCATTACCATCACAATAAAAGAAAATTCTAATATTAATAAACTTTAATATTATGATATTGAAAAATTGAATAAATAAATAAATAAAAATAAACTTTTTAATCAAATTCAAAATCGCATAATTAATTTAATTCGTACAATATGAAAATTCAAATAAATTCAGCTTTTGTTTTTTGCTTTTCTTTCAATCTAGACCCCGTACTAAAGTCTAGACTCATAAACAGATACACGAATCCGACACCTCGATTTGTTCGACAATGATGGCTATCAGAGTAGTTCACGACCCTTTGGGAATTGGGACTGCCCAAGATGATCTCGGAATTGGGGCTAACAATAATAAAAAATGACCAATTTGACCTTTTCTCCCTCTACTCTCTGGGAACTAGGGAGATCTAAATCCTCTGATATAAAGACTCTATGACATGCCAACTACATCTGATTTAGTCTAACTTAGTGTATCGGGATAAAAATCAAGTTTCATAATCCGTTTCAATTCAATTCAGTTTTCATATAATTCTCAGTTTAGTTTCATTTCATGATCAAATCATATATTGCCTAATGTAAAATTAGGCTTCCAATTTAGAAACATATTAAACATTTTCTTGCTCAATCATCTAAAATCATAATACTCAAATTCAAATATTAACCATGAATTTGCTAATTTAATCATTTGAAAACCATAGTCCATCTCTCAACACATAAATTTATAGATATTAACTAAATCATTCAAACTCATTCAAATATCATAAAATAAAATAAATATAACTAGTCACAATAAACTAAGTATTCTAAAGCTTTATGTAATTAAAATAAAATATTATCACAAACCAAAGTTTCAATTACTTTACTTCTTCTCTTCGTCTTTTTCCTTCAAGATGTTCGTTTCGTTTTTAACTTATGCTTCAATTTGAAAGGAAAATGATGAAAGAATTTTTTTTATTTCCCCTTTTTTGTTTCGTAAAAGGAAGAAAGATGAGAAAAGATGTTCTCTTTCTCTCTCTTTTTTTGTGTTTTATAATATTACTTAATAAAATATTATTACTTATTATAATATTATTATTATTAAAAATATCATTTGAAAACCATCATGACACCATTGATTTCTTAAGTAATGGTAAAATTACCATTAAGTCCTTTCCAGTACTTTAACTCTTATATATTTCTAACTTATTCAATTTAGTCCCTAAATTCGATATCGAATTTTTAACTTAACCACATGCTCCTACTAATAATTCTCTATATTTTCATGTTTGACAGTTCCCTCTAAAAACGATCATAATTTATTATGCTACTATTTATTTATAAGTCACTTATTAAAGGACTTCTACCATAAATATATTTTTTAAAGTGGGAATGTTGTATTATTTATATTTTAATTAATCATGTTTTAGTTTTAATTAATCTTAATTTTCTTAATTAAGCTAAATTTTTAGTTTTGTGCATTAGGGAGTATAAATTTATAGATATAAGTTTATTTTTAATTAAGTTGAAAGTGATAAATATTTATTTTGAATATTATTTTGATGAGTAAGTTGAAAAATAATTTAATATGATAAAAATTAAAGGACCAAATTGTAAAATTTATAAATTTTTAAATTCTAAGGGTTTGAGTAGTGAAATCTGAAACATTGATGTAGTAACTAATTATAAGATTATGAAATATGAAAATTTGGAAAGTTGAACATAAAATAGTAAAGTTTGAAACTATAGGGGTTAAATTGTATAGATTTCAAAACTTGAGTTTTAGGACTAATTTAGATTATTTGAGAATTTACAATTTAAAAAATAGAATATGAAAGTTTAACTATAAAAAAATCAAGGACTAATTTTTGAAAATTTTGTCAATTTTAGTTGTAAGGACTGAAGGGCCCAATTTTGTCCGGCCTAAAACAAAAACAAAATAAAATTAAAAAATCATTTAATTTATAAGTCCATTTTGCAAAAATAAAATCAACCAAAGCCCAAATTACATCCAAACCCAATAACGCAAACCTAAAACAAGCCCTAACGCAAACCTAAAACAAGCCCACAAACCCTACACTAAACCAAAACAGAAAAACCTAGAACACTTAAGCCTCTAGCTGTCACCCTCCTAGCCATGTCAGTGGCACATCTCCCCAGATCTAACTCCACTGTCACCACCTACCATCATCGAAACCCCTCTTCCACCGTCACGCCTCTGCCACCGTCAAAAAGCACCTGCAAAAGAACGAAGACAAAGAAGAAAAAACAAATAGAAAAGACAAACTTGTATTCGGCTATATAAAGCTAAACAAACCCTTTGTAATTTTTGTACGATCAAAAAAGAAGAAATAAAAAAAATTTTGAACGCAGTTTATCATTGCTTTTTATTCATTTATTTTCTTTCAAAATATAAAAAAAGGGAAAAGTTAGGATTTTTACCTTTCATTCATTCGAGATCCGCCTTCGAAGGTGGATGATGCCATCATCTTCGATGAAAGACGACACCTTCTTGGCGAAAGAAGCCTTAAAACATCATTCTAGATTCGCCTTGGTTCATCGGAGAGATAAAGGTGGGGTTTTTTTAAAAAATCAAGAAATTGAAAGGTTTCCTTCGCTTTTTGATGATTTTGGTTCAGGTTTTAGGGTTTTAAAACCGAAGGCAGACCCTTAGGGCCGACCAATGGGAAAGTTGAGAGAAAAAATAGAATGAAAAGGTCTTTTTAGAAGAAAGAAAAAATGAAAATTTAAAAAAAAATTAACTTATATAGGCCAAGAAAAACAACATCGTTTTGGCTTGGTTTTAAAAACCCCAAAACAATATCGTTTAACCATCCAACCCGATGACCCGACCTAGATCCTCCAGGATCCGCGTGTTTTTGAGGGGATGGACATTGCTGTCCAGGTCCTTCCGCCTTTAAGCGCCTTTTAATTTGATCATGATTCTATTTTCTTTCATTTTTTAATTCTGCCATTTAATTTTTTTTTACATTTTAATCCTTTGACCGTGGACCCCTCTAGGAATGACACGTGTCCTGAAGGTCGGATTATTTTCCCTTTGGTCCTCATCTTTTTATATTAATATAATTTGCCCCTTTAGTTTCTGAATTTTACAATTTTTACTCCTTTTTTATTTCTTTTATTTAATCCTTTATTTCTTTTATTCCTTTTAATTTATGCCTTAATTTTTTCTAGAATTTCAATTGGGTCATTTCATTATATTTTAAAAGAATCATACTTTTCTTATTTTCTGATTCAGCCTTTTTATATTTATTTATTATTATTTATTTTACTTTACTTCTTAGTATATACATATTTATTTATTTTATCTTATTATTTGTATTGCATTTATTGAATTTGCACTTTATTTATTGTCATTTATTTTACTATTTGTTTTGCTTTATTTTGCTTTCATTTTGCTTTAATATTATTTTTATTATTTGATTATAATATCATTTTATCATTCATATATTTATTCATTTTGCCCCTCTTAATTGCGTATTTTTAGTTTTATTATCCTTGATTTAATTATGTTTTATTTTATCATGATTGTAATTATTTTTATTGTTATTTTTAGCATTATTGATAAATGTTTATTGCTATTATTATCGTAGTTACATTATCATTTTTATTTGTTATCATTATTTTTTTTTTATTTTATGTGTGTTACTAATTGTACTGTTATTGGTGTTATTATTTTATTTTACTATCTATGTATTTATTTTATTTTTTTCATCATCATGTTGTATCTTATGCTTGCATACATTCATTTATCCTTATGTAATACTTGATTAAATCAATCGCATGTCACATTAAAATGTTTTATTTGATTTTCGCATAATGTATAAACAATTTTCAAAGCCGAGGCAATGTCCTTTATTTAGGAGACTCGAGAAATTGTGCCCTAACGCACTGGGTATGATTTTTTCTTTGAACCCGTGCAATTGAGTATCCTATTTAAAATTGAAAATATATAGGTTTGGTTAATAATTAGTTGATAAATTTTGTTCATTCTCGAAGATTCGAGATGTTGTGCCCTAACATTCTGGACAAGACTTTTCTTTTCGATTGATTCGAAATTAAAGAGCATTTCCTTAAAATTTAATTTAGTAAATAGTGTTATTTGAGTTCTCCTTGAGTTCTCGATTTTCAACATTAAGACACTAAGTAATCAACAAGGTGGTACCAATTTTGGGCGTTATGAGGGTGGTGATAATCCTTCCTCATGCGTAACCAACTCCTGAACTCGTTTTTCTTTGATTTTGTAAACCAAAAAGAAAAATCGTCATTTTAAAAATGATTGAAATTCTAGGTGATCCAATCACACCTAATTAAAAAGGATTGGTGACAACTTTAAAATAAAAATTAGGACTCAAAAAAAAAGGTTTTGACAGCTTGGCGACTCCACTAGGGACTTAATAAGAGAATCAAACCGCGAGTTGATTACTTTTTGGTCTTTTGTTTGGAAATTGAGAATTTGGTTTAATTTAATTTGTGATCCCTTCATTGCATTTCATCATTCATATGTTGTTTTGATACGAATGTCTGTGTTAATGTTTTACTTTTGTTGCTGAGTCGAAGGTTTGAAAATTTCTCTTCGTACACTTGCACACAGATTGCATGACATGATCATTCTACTCCACCCTTTTTAAGTTGGAGTGAGAAGCTATTCCTTCGTGAGGTCTTCACCTCCGTGCAGGATAGTGGATCGCTTACGGGATATAACCGTACCTATGTTTTCATGAGGTCTTCACCTCCGTGCAAACATAAGGAAATGTATCCCCCTGAGCTGAACTCGATTCGTATGAGCTCATAATGAGTGAGGATTGAGGAATCTGGTGGTTCAGGTACCTTTACTTTAGGACCAAACCTCATGTAACAAACCCTAAGAGCCTATCATAAGTGGAACCATGTCAAACCTTTAGCATTTACCCAAATAGAGTACAAAGGAGAGATGCTTCTAAACCTTTATTCTTTGTTGTAATTATGATCTGTTTTCAAGTTTTATTCTTGTACTGACTTACATCATTTCATTTTAATTTTGGTTGCATTGCATTTTCAACTTAGAAGAGGTGTTGATTCGTGTTCAATTACTAAATAGAGAACTTAACATGGAAAATGGGTTTCTTGATAAAGTGGAGGACAATGTGGTTGTGCATATATGGTCAAAGAAAAGGCAACTGGAGAAAGGTGACAGCCTGCCAGAGTGGCATATATCAAAGTTTTAGGATTTCACCCAAATAAACATGACTCGGAATAATCTGCAAGAACTGAAAGAAATATGAGATCAGTGGGATGATGAAACAAGGTAGATGTTCTACCGCGATTATGGTGATTTGTCTTACCTACTCGAGGTTAAGATGGATAAGCATCTTTTACGAGCTCACATAGTATTAGAACACTGCTTATAGTTGCTTCACTTTTGAGAACATAGACATGGTGCCCACGGTAGAAGAGTACACCACGTTGCTCCGTTGCCCGAGGATTTAGGTTGATAAGACTACTCTAGAGTCTCCAATGTCCCAAACTTTTTAAAGAGATTAATGAATATAATCGGGATGAGCGAGCAATGGGTTGCAACCCAGACTAAGGTGAAAGGGGATAATAACTGCATTGTCTGAAAGAGTCTGCGAGACTTAATTTTAGTACACCCTAACGCAAGGAAAAAGGTCGACGTCTTCTCCTTAAAATTTTATGGGTTAATCATTTTCCCTAAGGTATTAGGGCATATAGAGGATGAGGTCTCAGATTTGTGATTGAGCTAAAGGCAAGCGAGGCTAAGAATGAGAACTTAAAAAAGAAGGTAGAAGAACTTGAGGCCTCATTGCAGAGTTGGGAACTACGAGTTGAGCTTCTCGAAGAAACTATGGAAACAAATAGTGAATATTGAAAAAAAAAACAACTCCAAGGCTCTCAAGGGCAGGTCAGAGATAGAGACCATGTTGTGAGCGAAGCTTTGACCCAAATACGAGAAGTGGCTAACCACTTACAAGCCCCAGCCATTCAAACTGATGTTTTGAGCCTGAAATACGAATCAGAGCTGGATCAGGGCCAAAAATTAGCTTGGCTTCTTTGGAAGATTAAGGCTTTGAGCATTAAGG
This sequence comes from Gossypioides kirkii, assembly GCA_005610355.1. NCBI lineage: Eukaryota > Viridiplantae > Streptophyta > Magnoliopsida > Malvales > Malvaceae > Gossypioides > Gossypioides kirkii. The sequence continues at coordinate 9,677,547 of CP032249.1, read as the reverse complement.
CATGACTATATATGTATTTGCCTTATGTAAAGAAACTTGTTTTCTAGAAATAATTTTCTAATGGAATTGAACTAGAATCAATGCTTTTTTGCATGCATTTTACCATTCATTACAATAGCATTTCATTACATGCATTAAATTTCAAAAAAAATTCCCCACACATCTAAAACATTCATGTCAAGGGGAGTCATCATCCCTGACTGAAAATTGTGAAAAAGCAAGACAATCAAGACAGTGGGAATGTTGAAAAATTCAAGCATTAATGCCATATCTAAGGAAAGGAATGGAGAGGGGAACCTATCAAGAGTTTGTCCTTACACCTCCGAAAGTGTTCTGAACAACTGGATTGTGCAAGAGCTTTCTGTAGTTTTTAGGACTATTTCAAAGTAATGTTCAGAACATACCTATTGCTCTAAGCTTGAGAGCAATAGTGATCCTTTTGTGAAGAAGGCACATGACCACTACCTTTATTTCAATGAAAACGATGCATTTTTATGTCTCATTTGGAAAACATTTTACTATTCTTTTTCAATCATACTCATGCCATACAGTTAATCATTCTTAAATTCATTTGTTCTTTGGATCTCCTCTTGTCCAAATGTCAGGTCCCTTAATATAAATTATATGAGCCATATTACTGTTGACTTGGAGCCTCCTTTTGAGTAGGATATGTATCTAGAAGAACCTCAGGACTTTGAAGATGACCAAGAATGTAACTTGTCTCTCGATCTGTTAAGGATGGTCAAGCAAGATGAAAAATATTACCTCACAAAGAGTTAGTGGAAATTGTGAGTCTAGGGGATGAAAATGAAAAGAAAGAGGTGAAAATTGGGACATGTATCTCTATAGAAATAAGGCGAGATCTCATAAAGCTGATTCAAAAATTCAAAGATGTCTTTGCATGGTCCTATCAAGACATGTGATAGCATTGCAAATGACATATGTTTTCTCCCTAAATTGATGTTTAATTGTCTCTTTTGTATCTTATTTAGCATTCATTCTAATCATTTCATACTTAGTTTTATATTTTCTAACTCATTATAGTTTGATTTAAATTATTGTTATTTTTATATCTTTTGTGTACTAATGTCATTACAAGTAGCCTATATATTGCACCTTAGAATTGTCAGCGCAGGAATTCATCTCAGAAGATCAATGATGGAAGAAGAATGTAGCCACAAGATCAGCTTGAAATTGCGACCAGAGATGTCACCGCATAAAAACCTGAGCTTTGGATAAGTGAACTCACGCTGAAAATACAACTGGAAGCACCAGTACAGGAAAATACTCGATGTCGTCGCAATTAAAGGTTTTATATCGCGCCCAGCAATGCAGCGACAACCTGTAGATCTTTGAAGAACACATTAAATCTGTGTGAGTGCATAGCTGTACTGTAACTAACTTTGACAGCTGCAAATTGGATCAGATCTGAGAATGGAGGATGAAACCTGTAACTTTTGAAGGCTATAAATAGAGGAAAGAAAGTGGAAGAAATCATCAAGAGGTGGAGGAATTAAATACTGAAATTACTGTGTGTTTTTTAGATTTAAGCTAAAAAATGGTGAGCTGATGGAGAAAAGGAGCAACCACTTCTGACGAGAGGTGCTTCATGCAAGGCAAAAGGAGTGGTTGAGGAATAGTCCTAGTAGTCTAGAGATAGTAAGCTTCGATTGTATTCGTTAACCCCTCTTTTATGCTGATGAATTTTAATGACATTTGAATACGAGAGTATCTTTCATTGTTAGATTGCTTTGATTCTTATTTAATGCTTTTCATCTGTTTATTCTTTGATCTAACTGCATCAAACACGAGAGTGCATTTGCAGTCTACCGACATCGAGAGATGTAGTGATAAGTTAGGTTAACAAGCAAGACAGTGAGAGTTGCTTAGGATTAGAAGAGATTCTAGTCACTTGTTCTTGAGTGCACAACGTTGTTCACACCGAGAGGTGGGGTGATTGTGGGTACTAGAGTCTTCATTAAACGGAGGACTGTTATTGGTAAGATTTCATTAGAGCTCTATTGCTACGGCAATTTGTCTATATAATACCTTGTTGACGCATCCAGCTTTGCGACTTAGCGAAATCAGTGATCCACTCCAATCCTTTACACTTGATTAAAACTTTACTTTTATGCATTTAAATTGTTAAAACTTCCACAACAATTGATTTACCTTCTGTTGCTTTGATAATTAACCATAATTGCATTAACAGTATTAACAATTTTAGTGTGCAGATCTGACTTAATTGCGTTGACATCTTTACTCGCATTTCATTTAATTCTAGTATTAGTTGCTTCGATAGTTGAACATCAAGAACCCATTCCTCGTGGGATCGATATCCGATAGAATTGTTCTATCAACTATACTTGCTTTAACGTGTGTCCGCTTGCACAACTGTTGTGACGTTACAGACGCGATCAAGTTTTGGCGCCGTTATCGGGGATTGGCGTTTGTTTGATGTTTGCTTTTGTAGTGAAGTTAATTTTACTTATTTAACTTTTAATCTCTACTATTCTGTTTACTTTTCTGTTGTTTTCTTTTTCAATTTTCTAGGTGTTGCATGTCCACAAGGAGAAATCCTAAAGACATTTGAGCATTGATCCGGAGCTTCAAAGGACATTAAAGAGAAAAAGGCAAGAACAAAAGCAAATGGCTAGTAACAATAACGACAACAACTTACCGCCATTGTTACCACAAGATGTAGTTCCTCCAATACAACCACAAGTTATTAATAATCTACCACCACAGCCTCCATAAGTTAAACAAGTGCAAAATAGGATAATCCGAGATTTTGTTGTTCCTATCCTTGATGCTTTACAACCAGGGGTTATGAGACCAGCTATTCAAGCTGGAAATTTTAAGCTAAAATCGGTGATGTTTCAGATGCTTAACTCAAATGGGCAATATTCTGATTTGTCTCATGAAGACGCAAGAGAACATTTAAAATCATTTCTGCTTATTTGTGCATCTTTTAGTCAACATGGTGTCCCTGATGATGCCTTGAAAATGAAATTATTTCCTTATTCGTTGCAGGGTAAAGCGAGAACATGGTTCTTGGGATTGCCGGCTAGATCCATTACATCTTGGAATGCGCTAGCAACATAGTTTGTTTTGTGTTTTAACCCGCTGACAATTAATGCAAGGTTGTGCAATGATATTATAGCATATCATCAGCTGGATGATGAGAACTTACATACAACATGGGAGCATTATAAAACTCTTCTGAGACTCTTCCCAATGCATGGAATTCAACAAGAAACCCTGATTGAAATATTTTACAATGAATTGAATGCTCAGATAAGAAATATTATCGACGCATCAGCCAATGGTCCCTTGTTGGATTGTGCCTATAATAAAGTTGTACGAATTCTAGAGAGAATTGCCCATAATAGTTATCTGTATCCAATCTCTCGTTCTGAGCAGGTAAAGACTAACCTTGGTGTTCTTGAATTAGATACTATTTCTATTTTGAGTGCGCAGGTATCTTCGTTGGCCAATATCATAAAGAATATGAAGGGGACAAGTGATGTTGCACCTATTCAAGTGGCTCAACAAATGGATGCACCGACATTTTCCTGTGAGATTTATGGCGACAACCATAGTTACGAGGATTTCCCACAACATGCTGAAAATGCTTTTTATGTCAATAACATCAGAGGAAATTCATATGGTAACTTATACAACAACAAAACTCAACAACCTTGGGGGAATCAAAATGCTTCCACATATAGATATGGAAATTCCTCAAATCAAAGAAGTTATAGACAAGAGAGTTACAATAACAATCAACAGCGGAATTTTAATCAGAATTCGTAAGTACATTCAAACCCTGATCAGCAATCACAATCTCGAATGCAGTCACAACAATCTGCATTGCCATATACGCAAGGACAACAACAGCAATAGTAACAGCTGCAGTTTTCTTAGCAAAGGTCAAATCTGATGACTGCTCTTGAAGCACTGATGCGATAGCATATCACATAAACTGAAGCAATTGTGCAAGGCAACTCTTCTTCCATCCGAGCGTTGGAAGCCCAACTAGGATAGTGCAAGATCACCTGGTACTCTACCTAGTGATACTGAGAACCCAACACAGAGAGGGAAGGAGCACTATAAGGCTATCACATTGAGAAGTGAGAAGCAAACGACTGGACCAAGCAATTCTAAAAAGAATAATGTCAACGCATCTAAGCCACAACAACAAGAAGAGGATGCAGTTGAAGGAAGTAAAGCAGAAGCATATGAGGAAGAACCAACTGTAGCATCATCTATGCCTATAGTTTACTCACTGCAGTTGTCAACGTAATTGCCAATATTGATACCATCGAGTTTTCTGCAACAACCCACTGTTACGATACGTTTGTCATTTTCGCAAAGATTTAAAGAAAAAGTCCATGATAAAGAGTATCAACAGTTTGTTTCTACTCTAAAATAATTACACATTAACATACCTCTTGTAGATGTTGTTGTGCAAATACCCAGTTATGGGAAATTTATGAAGGAATTATTTTCAAAGAAGAAGAAATTATCCGAAATCAAGACGATTGCGCTCACAGAAGGGTGTAGCGCTGTGCTTACAAATAAGTTGCCACCTAAAATGAAAGATCCTGCAGCTTCACAATTCCATGCTCCATTGGAAATCATTATTTAGGTAAAGATTTATGTGATTTGAGAGCAACTATTAACCTTATACCTTTATCTACTTTCAAGAAGTTAGGAATAGGATCAATGAAGCCCACTACGGTGACATTGCAACTTGAGGACAGATCCTTAGCACAACTTGCGAACATGTGACCTTCAGTGTGTTCGAAGCATCACCGTCCAAGAGTAAAGAGCAATGTCACCATATCGACGTGCTAAATGAGATAATTCTAGAAGAATTCAATGCAAGGAATTCAGCTGTCCTAGATAAAGATGCACTGACATTCGTTAAGGAAATCCTAACTGAATGTGACCAAAAAGAGGAGGTTAATAATTGTGAGCTGAGACAGAATTGGTAATTAGAATCTTTGGATTTTTCAAACAGGACAACTCTTGTGCTTAAACCGTCAATTGAGCAAGCTCTTGCCTTAGAGTTGAAGCCATTGCCAACGCACCTGAAATATGTCTTTTTGGGTGACAATGATACATTACCTGTAATTGTCAATGCATCCCTCGACGCAACGCAAGAAGATAAGCTCATCGCCACTTTAAAACAGCATAAGAGAGCCATAGCCTGGAGTATTGCTGATATTAGAGGCATTAGTCCCTCTTTTTGCATGCACAAGATCTGATTGGAAGATGAGGGGAAGCAATCAATTGAGCAACAAAGGAGACTTAACAAAAAGATAAATGAAGTAGTGAAGAAGGAAATTATCAAATGGCTAGACGTAGATATCATCTACCCTATTTCTGATAGTGATTAGGTGAGCCTCATCCAATGTGTGACCAAGAAAAGTGGTTTCACAGTTGTGAGCAATGACAAGAATGAGTTGGTCCCTACTCGCATTACTACTAGCTGGTGAGTATGCATGGATTATCGCCGACTGAATGTGACCGCAAAGAAGGACCACTTCCCATTACCTTTCATTGACCAGATGCTGGATAGCCTAGCTAGTAAGGCCTATTATTGCTTCCTAGATGGCTATTCTAGATACAACCAAATAGCCATCGTGCCGAGAGATCAAGCAAAGACTACGTTCACATGCCCTTTTGGAACCTTTACATTCCAACGTATGTCATTTTGGTTGTGCAATGTGCTAGTAAAATTCCAAAGATGCATGATGTGAACTTCTCGGACATGATCGAGGGCTCTTTAGAGGTATTCATGGATGATTCCTCTGTCCATGGACAGAATTTTAACCAATGCGCTGACAACCTGGCAAAAGTTCTGAAGAGATGCGAGGACACAAATCTAGTTTTGAATTGGGAAAAATGCCACTTCATGGCAACTAAAGGCTTTTTCCTCAGCCATCGCATATCATGTTAGGGCATTAAGGTTGATAAAGCAAAGGTTGAAATCATTGAGAAATTGTCACCGCCTACCAATGTCAAGGGAAAAAGAAGCTTTCTTGAACATGCTGGCTTTTATAGGAGATTTATCCGAGATTTTTCCAAGACTACTAAATCGTTATGCTTATTACTGGAGCAAAATAAAAAGTTTGTGTTTGATGGCACCTCTCTGGACGCATTCAAAAAATTAAAGAAGCAGCTGGTACAAGCTCTGATTGTCATTGCACCGGACTGGACGCAACCATTTGAATTAATATGTGATACAAGCGACTTTGCTGTAGGAGCTGTACTAGGTCAACGTAAAGAAAAGGTATTTCATTCCATTTATTATGCTAGTAAAACTCTAACTGAAGTGCAGGTCAATTATACAACTACTGAGAAGGAGTTGGTAGCAGTAGTCTTTGTATTTGACAAGTTTCTTTCATACCTTGTCGGCATAAATATTACAGTTTACATAGACCACTCTGCATTGAGATACCTTTTTGATAAAAAAGATGCCAAACCTAGATTAATTCGTTGGATCCTACTCCTACAAGAATTTGATATTGAAATCAGGGATAGGAAGGATCTGAAAATCAAGTAGCTAACCACTTATCTCGACTGGAAGTTGGAAGTGAAGATAGGAATAAAGCCCAAATTATCGATGCATTTCTAGATGAGCAGTTGTTCTTTTTCGATGCATCACCGTGGCATATTGATGTAGTCAATTACCTTGTGTGTGGGAAGCTACCTTTGAGTGCTTTTGGTCACAAGAAAGTCAGATTTTAACGCGACACTGCAAAATATCACTGGAACGAGCCATACCTATTCAGGGTATACGCTGACAATATCATCCGTCGCTGCGGTCCTGAAGAGGAAATGACTTCTATCCTATGACATTACCATGATGCTCCCTATGGAAGCCATTTTGCTGGTGTAAGGACCGTTGCAAAAGTCCTGCAGTCAGGATTCTATTTGCCCACATTGTTTCGAGATGCCTATAACTTTGCATAGCAATGTGACAGATGTCAACGCACTGGTTCAATATCTCGATGCAACAAGATGCTCCAACAGCCGATTATGGAAGTAGAGCTCTTCGACGTTTAGGGTATAGATTTCATGGGACCATTCCCTAACTCCTTTGGGAATGTATACATTTTAGTTGCGGTTGACTATGCCTCAAAGTGGATCGAGGTAATTACGATGCCAAAAGATGATGCTCGAACGGTATTGAAATTCTTTCACACTTACATCCTTACGAGATTTGGAACATCTAGAACGTTAATAAGTGATCAATGTGCTCATTTTCATAACCATCAAGTGGCAACAGCATTAAAGAGATATGGTGTGAAGCATCGTATGGCTACTACATATCACCCACAAACCAATCGTCAAGCTGAAGTATCCAATCGTCAAATCAAAAGCATCCTTAAGAAGATGGTTAATCCATCTAAAAGGGATTAGTCTTCGCGGTTACATGACACGTTATGGGCACTTCGCACTGCTTATAAGACCCCGTTGGGAATGTCGTCGTATCAGTTAGTGTTTGGTAAATCTTTTCACCTGCCAGTTGAGCTTGAACATAAAGCCATGTGGGCTATCAAGCAGGTGAATATGGATTATAACGCTGCCGGAAGAAAAAGATTGTTGGACATTCCTGAACTGAAGGTAATTTGCCACCATTCTTATGAGAATGCCTCAATATATAAAGAAAGACCAAGAGATGGCACAACAACATCATCTTACATCGAGAATTTAGCTCTGGTCAGTTAGTGCTTTTGTTTAATTCACGATTAAAACTACATCCAGGTAAATTACGACCAAGATGGTCAGGCCCTTTCAAAGTTGTCGAAGCATCTCAGGGTGGTGCGGTAACAACAATTGAGAATTTGAAAGATGGACAACAGTTCAAGGTGAATGTCCAACGTTTGAAACACTACGTGAGTTTAGAGGTCATGGAACCAAACGAGGCCATTGATCTAGTTACATTTAAATAATGTCTACACATTTTCAATTTTTCTTTTATTTGTTTTACTTTTACTTGTTTTGTTTTAATTTCTTTGTAGGGATAAAAATAGTCTTTTTGTTGAAGCATCCAAAGCACAACTTGTCGGCGCATTCTGTGATGACTCAACAATGTTTTTTCAGTAAGAATCGCGCCAATTGATTTCTCTCTTTCCCCAACTATTCGATCAGATGAAAAAGTACGATCTGCAGCCTGGCATTTAATGGCTGTAGACGCAACGTTTCCCCAAGTTGGTTATAATCATCACGACTTTTACCAAGGCTAGGTTATAAAACTCTGTCGACTTCTCTTTCTCCATCCACAATAGCCATTATTACTGTAACTTGTTTTCTTTGTTGCTTTTGTTCTTAGTTTTATTCTATCAGTCTAATCTTCTCTTTGCAAAATTTTCTGTTAACTTTCTTCTCTAGCAACCATGGCCAAAACCAAAGGAGCAAAGAATCCTTCTAAAAGAGGAGCTGCATAGCCCCATAGGTGTAGACGCAGTGGAAGGCGCTGACATTACCAAAACTGAGCAAGAACAGCCTGTGGATAAAGCAGTGGAGGAAAACAGCCAAGAAAAAAAAATGAAGAAAAGAAGAAGAGAATGCAATGAAGGACCCTACTGAGAAGCAGGAAGAAGAGAAGGAAGATACCCCGACGATTATCACTGAGGATATTGTCGGCATACCTATGAGTGTGAGGGCATTTAGTAGTGACGAGGCTCCACCTGATTCGAGCTGGGTTGAGGTAGTTACAAGCAGCATTGAGGAGATTCATCCTCTTGCCATTGTGCCATATGTGGCACCATTAGCTAAAATCCACCATCTGATGTAATTATCGATTAGGCCATCCCCCAACCAGCTAAGGAGGAGAAATTTACCAATCCGGTTGGTTTGAAGGATAAGAAAAGGAAGCGGCTCAAGGACAAAAATAAGAAACATAAAGACGATGGCAAATGCCCAAGGTAGAAGAAGAAGAAGACAAAAGCAGCCTCTACCTCAACTGTTGAGGAATGAGTTAGTACACTTTTCTATAGATAGTTTGCATGCATCTTTATTGTCATTGCATTTTTTTGTTAATTTAGTTGCATTGTCATTGCATTTCCATTATATTTGTATAGTATTGTCAGTGCATTAGAGACAATGCAGACATTAAGTTTAGGGGGGATATTGTGAAATGGAAATGCAATTACACCCACATCTTTGAATTTTACCTGTTTCTTTTGTTAATGAAAATATGAAAAATTTCAACAAAAATGTTACCATAATTTTTATTTTTATGCATCATTCTTGAATTGCTTGGGATGTTGATGTGTAAATTGGATGAATGCGAATGAATAATGAGTCTTCTATTTTTGAATGAATGGTTGGAATTGCTTTAGTAATAAATGGATAGTGTTAATGTTTGAATCTTGAACTAACTGACCAGTTGTAGCGACAATGTATTAATAAAATACACTCCATTGTGAGTGCACTGTGATTTTTCAAGGGAGAACACTCCGCTGCAGATGTTAGAAAAATTATCTAGCCAAAGGTTGTCATTGCAAGAGTGTGTGTCAGCGCAATTACATACCCTCTGGGGATTTGTTGCACCCCATCATTACTACCCAGGAACAAAGGTAGAGTAATGCAATGATATCTTTCAGTCATGTAAAAAGGAAAATGAGATAAAAAAAAAGAGAGAAGAAAAAGAAGAAAAAAATTATGTTTGCTATAAATGTTGTATTGGTTCAAGGAGGATTAAGATTCAATGCATGATACTAACATTAATGAAGTTGCAGTTTTAATTATTCATACATATAAATTGTCGGCGCATTATTCTATCATGTGAATATAATTTATGCATTAGGATTTCAGAAAATTTAAGTTGCAAGAATGATAATTGTGGTGATATGTTTATTTGTGATTTTGCTAATTTTTGTTTACTTGAGGACAAGTAAAAACTCAAGTTTGGGAGTGTGATAGCATTGCAAATGACATATATTTTCTCCCTAAATTGATGTTTAATTGTCTCTTTTGTATCGTATTTAGCATGCATTCTAAGTATTTCATACTTAGTTTTTATATTTTCTAACTCATTATAGTTTGATTTAAATTCTTGTTATTTTTATATCTTTTGTGTACTAATGTCATTACAAGCAGCCTATATATTACACCTTAGAATTGTCAGCACAGGAATTCATCTCAGAAGATCAATGATGGAAGAAGAATGCAGCCAGAAGATCAACTTGAAATTGTAACCAGAGATGTCGCCGCATAAAAACTTGGGCTTTGGATAAGTGAACTCAAGCTGAAAATACAACTGGAAGCACCAGCATAGGAAAATCACTCGATGTCGCCGCAATTAAAGGTTTCAAATCGCACCTAACAATGCAGCGACAACCTACAGATCTCTGAAGAACACATTAAATCTGCATGAGTGCATAGTTGTACTGTAACTAACTTTGACAGCTGCAAATTAGATCTAGATCTGAGAATGAAGGATGAAACCTGAAACTTTTGAAGGCTATAAATAGAGGAAAGAAAATGGAAGAAATCATCAAGAGGTGGAGGAATTAAATACTGCAATTACTGTGTGTTTTTGAGATTTAAGATGGAAAACGGTGAGCTGATGGATAAAAGGAGCAACCATTTCTGACGAGAGGTGATTGATGCAAGGAAAAAGGAGCGATTGAGGAATAGTCCTAGTAGTCTAGAGATAGTAAACTTCGATTGTATTCGTTAACCTCTCTTTTATGCTGATGAATTTTAATGACATTTGAATGAATACGAGAGTATCTTTTGTTGTTAGATTGCTTTGATTCTTATTTAATTCTTTTAAATCTGTTTATTCTTGGATCTAACTGCATCAAACACGAGAGTGCATTTCCAGTCTACCGAGATCGAGAGATGCGGTGACAAGTTAGGTTAACAAGTAAGACAGCGAAAGTTGTTTGGGATTAGAAGAGATTCTAGTCACTTGTTCTTGAGTGCACAACGTTGTCCACATTGAGTGGTGGGGTGATTGTGGGTACTTGAGTCTTGATTAAAGGAGGACTGTTATTGGTTAGATTTCATTGGAGCTCTATTGTTATGACAATTCGTCTATACAATACCTTGTCGACACATCCAACGTTGCGACTTAGCGAAATCAATGATCCACTCCAATCCTTTACACTTGATCAAACCTTTACTTTTATGCATTTAAATTATTAAAACTTCCACAATAATTTATTTACCTTTTGTTGCTTTGACAATTAACCATAATTGCATTGACAGTATTAACAATTTTAGTGTGCAGATCTGACTTAATTGCGCTGACATCTTTACTCACATTTCATCTAATTCCAGTATTAGTTGCTTCGACAGCTAAACATCAAGAACTCATTCCTCGTGGGATCGATATTCGATAGAATTATTTTATCAACTATACTTGCATCGACGTGTGTCCGTTTGCACAACTGCTGTGACATTACAGACGCGATCAACATGTCAGGATTAAGTACTGATTTCATAAAACACAGGCTCCCTAAAGAAAGAATGCAAGTGGATTCAGCAGAAACTTCGAAGAATGAGGCCCAACGTGCTAATAAAAATAAAAGAGTAGGTCAAATAAAAGAGAGAGAGAGTTTAATGTTGGTTTCCTCCAAGTGGTCAAATACTCGAAGTGAGTAGCTAATATAGTCTTCGTCCCTAAAAAAGATGGAAAGTGTGAATGTGTGTAGATTATTAGGATTTGAATAAGGCTAGCCCAAAGGACAATTTCACGTTGCCTCACATCGATACCCTAGTGGACAACACGACAGGTCATTCTCTATTCTTCTTCATGAATGGTCTTACAATGGCTAGGAAAATAATGAGATTCAAATATCATTGGTCCACCAGGAAAGGAGATTACATTAGTTATGCCAAGATATGTCATAAATGCCAAATTCATGAGTACAAAATTCATGTACCTCATTCTCCTCTTCATGTCGTGACTTCTCCATGCCCTTTTTCTATGTGAGGCATGAACGTCATTGGGTCAATCTCACTAAAAGCTTCAATAGGCATCAATCCATCTTCGTGGTCATTGATTACTTCACCAAGTGGGTAGAAGTCGCTTCCTATGCCAATGTCACAAAATCAGCAGTGAGCAAATTCTTAAAGAAAGAGATTATATGTTGATATGGAATCATATCTGATAACACGTTGAATTTCAACAACAGCACGATAGTTGAGGTCTGCAGTCAATTCAAGATCAAACATCACAACCCAATACCATATCGCCCAAAAATGAATACGGTAATGGAGGCAGTGATTGCGTCTGAAACATCACAACAATGTGCAAGTGAACACACGTCAATGCAAGTATAGTTGATAGAGAATTCTATCGGATATCGATCCTTTAAGGAAATGGGTTCTTGATGTTTCAATGTCGGAGCAACTAATATTGAAATTAGAGGAAATGTGAGTAATGATGTCAATGCAATTTCGTTAGATCTGCACAATAAAATAATCAATATTATCAACGCAATCAAAGTTAAATGTCAGAGGTTAAATGTCAATGTACTGAAAGTAAATCCAATGTGTTGAGCGTTAAGTGCTGAATATTTAAATGCACTAAATGTAAATGTGATCAAGTACGAAGAGTTGAATTGGATCACTGATTTTGCTAAGTCACAATGCAGGATGCGTTTACAAGGTTTTGAATAGATAAACTGTCGCACCAATGAAGCTTCAATGAATTCTTACCAATAACAATTCTCTGTTTAGTCACGACTCAAGTACCCACAATTACTCCACCTCTCGGTGTGAACAACGTTGTTAACCTAACTTACTTATTAACCTAAGAACAACGTTGTACCCAAGAATAAGTGATCAGAATCTCTTCTAATCCCAAGCAGCTCTCGCCTAACTTGTTATCGCATCTCTCGATGTCGATAGACTGCAAAGCCACTCTCGTGTTTGATGCAGTTAGATCCAGGAATAAACAGATAAAAAGCATTAAATAAGAATCAAAGTGATCAAATACTGAAAGATACTCTCGTATTCATTCAAATATTAATAATAGTTCATCATCTATAAGAAATGAGTTAACGAATACATCGGAATATACTATCTCTAGGCTACTCGGATTACCCTCAAACTACTTCTCTTGCTCAGCATCAAGCACTCCTCGTCAGGAGTTGCTGCTCGTCGACTCAGTCAGCTCTCCGATCTTCAGCAATAAATTCAAAAGAACACAAAGTAATTTGCAAATTTAATTCTTCAACTCTTGATGATTTCTTCATTCTTCATTCTCTTATTTATAGTCTTCAAAAGTTGCAGATTTCAGCCTCCCATTCTCAGATCCAGATTTAGATTTTGCAGTTGTCAAAGTTAGTTAGAGTACAGCTGTGCACTCATGCAATTTTAATGTTTTCTTCAGAGATTTGTAAGTTGTCACTGCATTGCTGGGCGCAATCTGAAACCGTAATTGCGGCGACATCTGTGATGTTCCTGTGCTGGTGCTTCCAGATGTGAATTCAGCTTAAGTTTACCAATTCGGAGTTCATCTTCAGTGCGACGACATCTCTGGTCATAACTCCAAGTTGATCTTGTAGATGCATTCTTTTTCAAGCATTGAGCTCCTGGGCTGAGTTTTTGTACTGACAAATCTAAGGTGCAATATATCAACTACTTGCATCGATATTAGTACAAAAAGATGTAAAAGTAACAAGAATTTAAACTAAATAGAAATAAGTTGGAAAATATAAAAACTAAGTATGAAATGCTCATGATGCATGTTAAATGAGACACAAAAGAGAAAATTAAAATACTAATTTAGGGAGAAAATATGTCATTTGTAATACCATCATGCAGCCAATAAGAACATTAAGAAGATTGTTAGGAAAATTGTCATGAGAAATTACCATTTTCCCTCGATGCTTATCGAACTTCTGTCAGAACCTCCACTAGGGAAACACCTTTCTCACTGGTTTATGAAGTGGAAGCAATCCTACCCATTGAAGTCGAGATTCCTTCCCTCTGAATTTTGTCAAAATTGATGAAGCAGAATGGATTCAATCCAGATATGATCAACTAAACTTGATCGAAGAAAAGAGGCTGAAAGCTATCCGTCATGGTCAAATGTACCAAAAGCGAATGATGCAACCTTATGACAAAATAGTTTGCCTTAGAGACTTCCATGAGGGTGATCTGGTGTTGAAAAAGATACTTTCCATACAAAAAGACTTCTGAGGAAAATGGATGCCAAATTGGTAAGGACCTTATGTGGTAAAGAAAGTCTTTTCTAAAGGAGCTCCGATTCTGACTGAGATGGATGGCAAAGATTTGCACAACCCTGTGAACTTAGATTCGATGAAGTATTTCACCTAAAAAAAGAAGAAAAAAGAGAGGTCGAGATGAAAACCTATAAAGGGCATCTTGAAACCTAACGAGTTTTGAGTTGAAAACCCGAAAAAGGCGGCTCAAATTTGGAGCAAAGAATGGGCATGTAATGGTCGCAGAGGAACTTTACATCTTAGGGCATCGACAAAGCATTCCAAGCTTCCTAAACACATATCAAGCTTAGAATGGTCCTTATCAAGTTTACTCGGAGAAGCTAATACTTTGATATCAGAGGCACCTAATTTCATTTGTACTCACTTTATGTTTAGCAATTTTTTACCAATGTCTGCCATCTTCAATGCTTTCATTTATTTCCTTCATTTGAGCTTTATCTCTAATAAAATTCAAATTTATCTATTTTAAGACCCTGTTCAAGCATTTTTGCATTAAAATAACAGTTAGTGGACTGGCAATGTTATAAAACATAAAAGGATCTCTATGTATTGCTCTGAAAAATTTCTAAATAGTATAGGGACCTGAAATAAGACCACTAGTTGGAAAGAACCAAACTTGAAGGTTGGAGGGTTCCTCGAAGCAAGTAGTTTAGATTATGACTACCCCATCGGGTTTCTTATCGAAGATACCAGACCTGAAAGGAAGGCATGACAACACATTAGTGATGAAACTTAGACAAACGATGAATAATGTCGACCTAAAGACTAAAAAAACAAAATCATTCTAAAATATGACATTTTGCATTCATACCAATATCATTCATACTCACCTAGTTAGGAGCATTTGATTCATTCTGGTCATTGCATCCTAATTTCTTGGCCTAAATAAAGGCCCATAGAACAAATTCTACATGTCATATTCCTTAGAGAATGGCGTGATAGATCAGTGAAGCAGCAAACCCTATATCCCTAAAGTTACAGTGGATCGGATTAAAACTACAGTAGCAGATCTCAATCTCCCTAAAGTTGCAATGGAAAGGAGTAAAGTTACAATACCAAATCTTATATCCCTAAAGTTACAGTGGATCAGAATAAAACTACAATAGTAGATCTCAATCTCCTTAAAGTTGTAGTAGAATGGAGTGAAGCCACAACATCAAATCCTATATCCCTGAAGTTGCAGTGGATTGGATTAAAACTACAGTAAAAGATCTCAATCTCCCTGAAGTTGCAGTGGAATGGAGTGAAGCCACAACACCAAATCATATATCCTTGAATTTGTACTGGATCAGATTAAAACTACAGTAGTAGATCTCAATCTCCATAAAGTTGTAGTGGAATGGAGTGAAGTCACAACACCAAATCGTATATCCCTGAAGTTACCGTGGATCATATTAGAATGACGATAGCAAATATTTATCTCTCTAAAGTTGTAGTAGAGCAAGATGAAACTACAACACCAAATCATATATCCCTGAAGTTGTAGTGGATCGGACTCAAACTAATATAGCGAACTTTATATCCCCGAAGTTGTAATGGAATGGAGTGAAGCCACAATGTCAAATTCTATCTTCCTGAAGTTATAGTGAAGCGGATAAAACAGCAATTCCAGTCCCCTTAAAGTTACAGTGGGTTAGAATAAAACTATAACAGCAAACCTTATATCCTTGAAGTTGCAATGGGGCAAGATGAAGCTATGACACTAAATCCTGTCTTCTAAAGTTGTAACGAAGCAGATATAGTAGAGTAGAGTAACCAATGAAGTAAAAGAATGGGTCTTTGGAAAAGAGAAACACTAGAGAGGTCAAGGTTCAGCAGGACCGGACGAAATTGGTCCTCCTTGGAATCTTTGCTCCATTCCCATTACACGACAATGAGCAAAGAGGGGCAGCTGTAAGGACTCAATTTTATCCGGCCCAAAACAAAAACAAAATAAAATTAAAAAATCCTTTAATTTAAAAGTCCATTTTGCAAAAATAAAATAAACCAAAGCCAAAATTACATCCAAAATCAATAACCCAAACCTAAAACAAACCCTAACCCAAACCTAAAACAAGCCCACAATCCTAATACACTAAACCAAAACAGAAAACCCTAGAACACTTAAACCTCCAACCGTCGCCCTCCTTGCCATGTCAGTGGTACACCTCCCCAGATCTGACTCCTCTGCCACCACCTGCCATCATCGAAACCGCTCTACCACCACTACACATCGTCAAAAAGCACCTGTAAAAGAACAGAGACTAAGAAGAAAAAAACAAAAAAAAACAAACTTGTATTCGACTATATCCTTTGTAATTTTTTTACGAACAAAAAAGAAGAAATAAAAAAAAGTTTGAAGGCAGCTTATCATTGTTTTTTATTTATTTATTTTCTTTTGAAATATAAAAAGGGAAAAGTTAGGATTTTTACCTTTTGTTCATTCAAGATTCGCCTTCGAAGGTGGATGAGGTCGTCGTCTCCGATGAAAGATGACTCCTTCCTATCGTAAGAAACCTTCAAACACCCTTCTAGATCTACCTTGGTTCATCAAAGAGATAAAGGTGGGTTTTTAAAAAAAGTAAGAAACTGAAAAGTTTCCTTGGCTTTTTGAGCTTTTTGGTTCGGGTTTTGTGGTTTTAAAACCTAAATCTGAGTTTAGAGGTGAAAAACAAAAAAAAAATTGGAGTTTTTTTGCCACCAGAGGTAACGGTCTCCGTCATCGATGATCGGTGGCCACGGCGGAGGTATAACAGACCCCTAGGGCCAGCCAATGGGAAAGTTGAGAGAATAAAATAGAATGAAAAGGTTTTTTTTTTAGAAAAAAAAAATTGGCTTATATAGGCCAAGCAAAACGACGTCGTTTTGGCTTGGATTTAAAAACTCCAAAATGACGTCGTTTAGCCATCCGACCCGATGACCCAACTCGGATCCTCTAGGATCCGCATTTTTTTAGGGATGGAAAATTGTTGCCTAGGTCCTTCCGCCTTTAAGTGCCTTTTAATTGGATCTTGATTCTATTTCCTTTTATTTTTAATTCTGCCATTTAATTTTATTTTTTTACATTTTAATCCTTTGACTTGGACCCCTTTGGGAATGACACGTGTCTTGAAGGTCGGGTTATTTGCCCTTTGGTCCCCATCTTTTTATATTAATATAATTTGCCCCTTTAGTTTCTGATTTTTACAATTTTTACTCCTTTTTTATTTCTTTTATTTAATCCTTTATTTCTTTTATTTAATCATTTATTTCTTTTATTCCTTTTAATTTATGCCTTAATTTTTTCTGGAATTTCAATCTGGTCCTTTCTTTATATTTTAAAAAGAATCATGTTTTTTTTATTTTATTCAACCTTTTTATATTTATTTATTATTTATTTTACTTTACTGCTTTGTATATACTTATTTATTTTATCTTATTATTTGTATTGCATTTATTGAATTTTCTCTTTATTTATTGTCATTTATACTATTTGTTTTGCTTCATTTTGCTTTAATATTATTTTTATTATTCGATTATAATATCATTTTATCATTCATATATTTATTCATTTTGCCCCTCTTAATTGCACATTTTTATTTTTATTATCCTTGATTTAATTATTTTTTATTTTATCCTGATTGTAATTATTTTTATTGTTATTTTTAGCATTATTGATAAATGTTTATTGCTATTATCATCATAGTTACATTATCATTTTTATTTGTTATCATTATTGTTATTATTATTATTTACGTGTGTTACTAATTGTACTATTATTGATGTTATTATTTTATTTTATTATCTATGTATTTATATTATTTTTGCCATCATCATGTTGTATCTTATGCTTGCATACATTCATTTATCCTTATGCAATACTCGATTAAATCAATCGTATGTCACATTAAAATGTTGTATTTGATTTTCGCATAATGTATAAGTAATTTTCAAAACCGAGGCAATGTTATTTATTTAGGGGATACGAGAAATTGAGCCCTAACGCACTGGATATGATTTTTCCGTCAACACATGTAATTGAATATCCTATTTAAAATTGAAAATATATAAGGTTTGGTTAATAATTAGTTGATAAATGTTCTTCATTCTCGAAGATTCGAGATGTTGTGCCCTAACGTTTTGGACATGATTTTTTTCTCAATTGATTTAAAATTAAAGAGCATTTCTTCTTAAAATTTAATCTAGTATTTTTTTTGTAATATCATCAAATAATACTATTTACACGTATTCAATGACCGCATTTTAAATTCTCTTTGAATTCTCAATTTTCAACATTAAGACAGTAAGTAATCAACAAGATAAAAAATTTAGGCGTTATGAGAGTACTAATCCTTCCTCATGAGTAATCGACTCCCGAACTCGTTTTCTCTAATTTCGTAGATCAAAAAGAAAAATCATCATTTTAAAAATGATTGAAATTCAAGATGATCCAATCACACCTAATTAAAAAAAATTGGTGACGACTCCATTTTCGATTTTTAAAATAAAAGTCGAGACTCAAAAAAAATGTTTCGACAAGGACTAAATTATACCATTTGGAAATTTTAGAAAAGGGGCTATTTTGAAAAACTATACAAAATGAGGTTTAGGGCTAAATTGTAGAATAAAAAAAATATGTTTTTGAGGAATTAACTTGTAGACTAGTAAAAATTTGGATTTTAGAAACTAAATCGTAAAAATTATAAAATTAGAATATAAGAGATTGTTTTCTTCGACAATGAAGAGAGCTTCTCCTTTGTTGCTTTGAAAGACAATAAATAGAGCATTATCAATTTGAAAAATGTCTTACGAAAAAAAAATTTGGTAAGACATTTTCCTTATGAAAAAACCTTAATTTTACCTCTCTATTTTTTTTGGAGAATGATTTCTTTTGATAATTCATTTCCCATCAAATAAACAAAATAAAACAATGAAAATATTTTTTTCGTAAAATATTTTACATATAAACAGATGGATTAGATTTAAAAAAAATACCCAAGGGCAGACTTTTTAAAGAAATTAAATTGAGAAGCTTCCAATCCCAGCTTAAAAAAAAATGTGTCCAATCATAGGTGTTTGGGCCTATTTGAGCCCTTGGTTCTTTTGTTTGTTTTTATGGGCTTTCTTCGGGTTTTTTATTTTTAGGTGGCTCAATGGGCTGCTACATCCAATTCAGATTTTTGTACGTCAACCAACGAAGCAAGGTTGACTCTTTATGAATCAAGACAGTCCACAATATTAATAATCTAAATTTGTTATGTTAATTAAGGGTGTGTTTGTTTTTTAAGAAATAGTTCACGAAAAATATTTTATTATTTTTATTTTTGAAAAATAATTTGATCAATGAAAAATGACAACTGAAAATATTTTTTTTCACAAATTAATTTTCTCTTTGAAAAGTATAAATCATTTAAAAAAAAAGCCGCAATAAGTAATTTGATTTTTATATAAAAACTAACTTTTATCCCAATTTGATGTACGGGCTAATGCAATGTATAAAAGGAGGTATATGCTATTTTAAATTAATTATGTTAAGTTCTAATTATAGAATAAATGTAAGTGATAATTGTTGAGGCAAGGTGTGCTGATTGAGTTTGAGTTGACAATTTAATGAAAAAAATCTTTAGACTTGTTAATGTGTTGTTATATTAAAGATAATATGGTCCATCTATGGAAACCAATCCTTAGTTATAGAAGATTATATTGGATCTGAATGAATCAATTCAACCATTGGAATGTGGAGTTTCGATCGAGATTGTGTTGTTGATTGTGGAGAGCATGTATTTGATTGATTGTGTTTTGAATGTTTATGTTGTAATTTCTATTTTTCAAGTAGTTACTTCTAGTAACTTAGATTCTATGTTAGCAACCCAAAAATAGATATATGTTTTTCTAGGTTATGTATAAGAGCTTATTGGGAGCACTTCAATTTGTTCATTTAAGGAACTATTTTTTAGAGTAAGTGCAAGCTAAATTGTAAACATTGACTATTTACTACCCAAGTTCTCAGGGGAGAATTTGGAGGTGAGTGTTTTAGTATTTGAGTACAAATTTGATATCTTTATATTTGAGCAGTGATAGAGTGTGAATCACTTGTTGTATTTGTGTGTAAAGATAGTGAAATTACTCATCGAGCTAGTGATACGAGCGACCTGACCCAAGTCAAAGTCCATGATGGAGAAGGGCTTAGTTCTCCTCAAGGCCCAATCACGAGATCCAAATCCAAGCAATTGAAGTTAGAACTCAACTTATTCGTTCAAGACTTTATCATGAAGAAATTTCGAGAAGAAGAGTGGAAGTTTCAAGACGATGGACTTTCAATTCAATATTGAGCGAGGATGAATTAGGAGGGATCATTTTTGTTCGTGGACTTAAAATCTCAATCCATGATGACAAGTCCAAGTGGAAAATGTTAACAAGTTTAGGTGTTACACTTCAAGGACCCCAATCAAGCCCACTTGCGTAGTGATGTTACAATCAATCGAATTCCGACGCATTTTTGGAAAGAACCCAAACATTTCTGGGTTGAGATATTTTTATAGCGTTTGAAGATTAATCTCTTAGCTTCAAAATAAATTTTGATCACTCGATTTCGAGTTCAAGAACTCAAGTTATGACCGTTTTAGTGAAGACTGCATGAGCAAAATTTCTTGACGATATTATTACGAAAATTATGAGTTTCGAGCTTTATATATATCATTATTTACTTTGATATCTAATTATATATGCAAGTGATTAGTAGCTTGAATGAAATGTTATGGAACAATATATATTTATGGAATAAATCATAGAATTGAGCATAGATGATTAATGCAAAAGATTGAATTATGAAATGATGGAATGTGGGTTATGCAGTTACGTATATATTTGTTGATTTCACTGACCAGTGCAGGGCACAAGTATATATATATATATATTTATATTTGTCGATTTCATCGATCATTGTTGGGCACACATATATTTATAATGTTGGTCTAACCAACTAGTGTTGGGCACACACATATGTATATTGTCGGTATAATCGACCAGTGTGGGGCACAATAATTGTCGGTATTACCAACCAACGTTAGGCACAAAACATTACTACGGTTTATCCATCAGGCACTGGGTGCTAATATCGGTTTGGTCTACTGGATTCGTATATTTGATCCATTATAAAAGCTTGACAAACGAGGTATATAATAAGATGAGTAGGAAATGTTAATGATTTTCTTGTTAGGTTGTTGGTATGCCTGTTGGCGCAGCGGAAAAATTATTACTGCGATCCCTAACCCTGGATCCATGTACGAGGAACGAATCGGGAAGGAAGGGTTCGAAATTATACCTTTTGAAATCTAGAAAACCCTTGGAAACGGTGCTGTAAAATCCTCTTCTGCACGCTGCCGATCCCAAGCCACAACAAAAATTGTTCTGGCCTCTACATAGTCCACTTGATCAAGAATGAACAGAAAATTCTCCCTAAACATTTTAGAGAAAATTCCGAAAAGAAAGACTTTGACGGCTGCTAAACCTAAGTTTTCTTTATTTTCTTTTGTAATCTTTTTGGTTTTCACACACACACACTAGGGTTTTGTATTTTTCGTTTTATATCAAATACAAATAAACAAAAATACTTCCCTTTTCAGAAATATGGAAAGCATTAAAACCATATATCTTTTCCAAAAAGATATAAGCTTCCTTGTTTTAATTTATATCCTTCCTAAAAGGACATTAATTCTATATTTTATGTTTAACCGAAATTATTATTATTATAATTAATAATTTAGGTAAATAATAATACATAGTTAATATTTTAAATGAATCAAATTTATACATTTATTTTAACCATTCCTCTATTCTTGTACAACAAATTTGTACATAATATGTGTGAACAATTTAACTGTCAAATTAAATTAATTCAATAATTAATTGATTCTCATGACAGTTAAATTTAATACCAACTTTGTTAAGATTTTGTTTGTTTCAACCTTTGGGTGTGACTCTGTAGGTTCTTGTAATATTGGTAGTAATACTAGAACAATTCTAACGTTACAAGAAATGAGTGGCATCTAGCAATGCATCATTGCTACCCAAGTTACAAGAAGTCGTGGTTCGACATAATCTTTCTGTGATAAATTAGCATGTATTATATCCTTTTGTCCTTTATATCTAGATTGGACACAAGTCATGGAGTAGTCACACTTGCATAATCCAATCTCATATTTCTTGATATCCGAAGTAGACTAAAATAAACAAATAAGTGTAATATTTCATATTAACTTATTTGAGCATGGCCATGCATTTCTAGTCTCACTTCATCAAGTGGCCTAAGATATTGCTCTCATTATGTAGGAGGGACAAATACTATCTTGATAAATCATATCCCACTACATAGATTGTGGCATACCCAACATCAGTCTTTATAGTCAAACTTATTACAGTAGACATTTGATTGTATCAAAATATATGATTCACTCTGTTAGGACAATGATTATCTCAAGTCTAAGGATTGTATACATAGTTATCACATGAGTAATGTCGTGACTATTACATAATAATCTAAGAAACATACTCATAGCGGGTTAGTCCAATATGTCGTTCTCTAACACATACTCATGTATTGATTTTGACATCCCTATGTCAATGACAACACTTTGTCATCAATCAACTACATATTAGTCTCAATGCATTATTGTTGTCCAAGCCCACAATAATACTTGACTAAGGACCTTTTAAGAATAATCATATTATCCTCAGGACATTATTATAAATTAGTTTATTTAAATACACAAAAAAAATAAAATAACACTGGCAATGCCTTTTATTAATAAACAAGGTAAAATGAGTATGTGATTACAATTATCTCATGATTGATTTTTAGGAATACTCTAACATTTCCTTGTAATATACCATGTGGTAACAATCATAACATGTTATGGATTCATAAATTACAGTTAATAAATGCATGTTTATTTCTTGGAGATTTAATTAAATTTACTCAGTATATTATTTATTCCTCTGTGTGCAGGTTAGGTACTTATCTTTTGCTTGTCGACTCAACATCCAGAGGCAATCTCGAACTCAATCGTTGGTGATGTATTATTTTTGTGTCTTGACATGAACCTAAGATGTTAATATTATAAGGGAAAGGTCATTTTGTTTATAGATAGTTCTTTTGTAAAGATAATATATATGTACATACAAGTATATGATTAATGGTAATAGTTTTGGTTGCTAATTAGTTGATGCTTTGGTTGGGTGTTTAATGTTTTGTAGTTAAGAAGGTAATATAATAGATGTGTGAAGTAGTTATTGCTTAGCCATGAATTGGTGAATTTTGTACTTAGGTCATAATAGGTTATATGATGAATAATTGTATGTAAATGTGGTTTGGATTTTGTGGTACCTTTGAGGGTACTATGACTTGGTTATTCTTGAATTTTTTGGATTTGATTATAAATTGTGGTGTCAATGAGAGCACATTGGTTAGGTATTTAGGTGTTTTATCATGTTTTAGGTTCAATTAAGTGTGTATGGAGTAGGTTTAATTGTTGGTTGATGAGTTGCTTGTAATCCAAGTAAGTGTGTTTTGCTAATCTTGCATTTGAAGGTTCAATTAGGGGCATACGGGCTGTCACACGATCGTGTCCTGCACACGGTCTCCTCACACGACTTTGTCTTTCAAGTGAGTGAGTTACACGGTTTGACACACGATCTATGACACGGTCGTGCGATCCAAGTCAGTATGGCACACGGACTGAGACACGACCATGTGATCCTTTTGTTCAAATGCATAGTATATTACACGATCTAAGTGCACGGGCATCTGAATTAGCCACAAAGTCATGTTTAGTGCCACATGGGTTGAGCTTTGTCACACGGCCTGGCCACATGGTCGTGTAACCCCTGTTTTCAAAATTAGTCTCTATTAGTTTCCAAACTAATTTTTAGGGCCCATAAGCTTGTGTTAAGGCCTCGTAATAACAATTATGTTATGTATGAAATATAGTTTCGAATGTTATGCATTATATTATGAATTGATTGTGGTTGTAATGTGAGATTAAATGTTTCGTTTTACATAGTAACACTCCGTAACCCTATTCCACTGACGAAGACGGGTTGGGGCGTTATAGGTATCATATGGTCCTTTTGGAAACAGTGAATTACGTCACGACGAAATACTCTCAACGTCACGACGAGATCAAGTTAGTGAGTTGCGTCGCGATGAGGAACACCCAAAGTCACACGTCAACTCGATAACTTGAAAACTTTAAAATTTGGTCCTTTTTCAACCTCGAGTCATCTTAAGAGCTTTTGTAAGCTCGTATAGGACCCAAAAATGATTGTATAATATATTGTAAATGAGTAATATAATTAATAGTGTGAATACATGGTTAAATTGAATTGTATTTAATCATAGTTACTTCGAAAACGAATGTAGCATCCCGTAGTTCGGACCCAATTATCGGGTCAGGTATGGGGTGTTACATGAAAAATTTATAAAATCTTAAATTTTAAATATTTTATAATTAAAATTTAATAATTGAAGACTGTATGATCTCCTATCTAGATAAGTATTTGATTCTAGAAATATTATTATCTAGTTTATTTTCTTACATTCTTAATTTTCCCTATCAGCTTCCATACTGTTGCATCAGGAAGTTGGAAATGTTGACATTCCTGCATATTCCACGCTTAAAGTTTAAAGCAAGATTCCCATATGTAGGTCTTCATTGGAGGATTTTTTTTTTTGTGATCCATTTGAATCTGCATAGGCATGTATGTTTGAGGTTTAAAAAGATTACAAAATTTTTAAAATTTAAAATTTGTCATTTTATAAATGTCGAGGGTTAAATTTATTAATTTTTTTAAAATTTGAATTAATATGACAAACTTTGTTAGCATTGATGGCTAAATTTGTTAATTTTATTTATATTTAGGATCAAATATATAGAATGTGTAAACATTAAAAGACTAAATTTATTATTAGACTAATAAAAAATCCCATGTTAGCACTTTCCTCAAACTTCAAGTGACTATTAACATTCGATGACCACAAAAATGATTTTGAATAGTTTAGTGACTAAATTTAAAAAATTAAAAGTTTAGTGGCCAAAATAGAACGTGGGCAATAGTTTAATGACCATTTCTGTACTTCACCCTATAAAAATGATAATCTTTTTGACACCTCACACTCGATCCGATCATCGGATTCGAATGCGTGATATCACATTCCATTGCTGGAGCACCTCTAACTTTTTCTACTCATTTATTAAGAAATTAACAAATAAACACAACACAACTCATTCATAGAGTTATACATTTAAACATACATAATATATGCACTTTGGTCTTACTTAAGCTACTTCAGGTGAGTCAAATTTAGAGTTAGGATTCTAATTTGAACTCAACTTTTAAAATTCAGTTGGGTGTCTCGAGACAAGATGATTTTTATTTTTGTTTCGATACTGAAATGTCTCAAGACATTGAAGTTCATGTATCTAGACTTGACTCCTATTAAAATTTGCATTGAAGTCAAATTATGAAAGCACAACCAGAGTTACTATTCATCGACGACTTTCGCCTTTCCTTTGTCCTTTGACATTGCAACGTCACTTTTAACTATGTACGATAATTTGATTTAAAAAATACATCAATTTCATATACTAAACATAGAAGCATATAAATTAAACATGAAATTCACTTTATTCAATTAGGTTTAATGAAATTAATCAAGGGTCATAATTTGGTTTGGAAAAAGTTAAGTGGAAATGAATGGATAAGATCACATCCATCCTCTTACTATGGTTTAATTATGGCTTAATTGACATTAGGGACTTAGCTAAATATCAAATTAAGGGCTTAATTAATCTTAAATCAAATTCTTTTTATTTTAATTACTTCATAAGTCTTTGTACTATATTTAATAACCTATCAAATATAATTACTCAATAATTTAATTTTATAATTTTCGTATATGACAAGTGTTGGATCCCAATTTTATCCGGGCCCAATAAAAATAAAAACCAAATTTAAAAGAAAAAAAGCAACAAAGTCCATTTACAAAAAATTATCTAAATTACTTAAACAACCCAAACCCAATTACAACCTAAGCCCAACAAGCCCAAGACACATAAAAAAAATCAAAAACCCTAATGACCTAAACTCCTTTAACCGCCACCTCACCGCTCCTCCTTGCCACATCAGCCGTGTGTTCTCGAGGACACTTGACACCACCACACCATCTGCCACCGCCTGCCACCACCATCATCACCTGCAAAACCAGACGCAAAGAGACAAAGAGCAAGAAACAAATAGAAAAAAAACAAAATGAAATGATATGTATTTGGCTATAAAGCCATGAAAATCGATTGTAATCGGGCTTCTCTCTTCGGTTTTACAAAGAACAAACACTTAGCAATAAAAATCAAAGAAAAATTTCAAGTGAGCATACTGTTTATTTTGTGTTTTTTATTTCGAAATATATACATATATATATTCCCTTTTTATTTACTTTGAAAAATAACAAAAAAAAAGAAATAAAAGAGAGGGATTTACGGTTACCTTCGAACCCCGTACGTCGCCGTCGTGAAACTCAAACCCTTTGAATCGTCTAGGAATCGAAAGAGAAAGGAGTGCTTTTTTATTTTTTTTACTAAAAAAAATAGAAACCGAAAGGTTTCTCTTTCTTTTAGGGTCTTTGATTTAAGTTTTAGGGTTTTAAAACTCATATTTAGGTTTTAGGTTTAAGGTTTAAAAAAGAACAAAAAAAGATTTTTTTTAAATTTCAGCCACCGTAGGCGGCGGTCGCCACCGTCGATGACAGTGGCCCACGGTGGACAACCATCGGACCGATGATCGGGCATAGAGCCCCTTGAGAGAGAAATGAAAAGAAAGAATTTTTTTTTTGTAAAAAATGAGATAAACTGAGGATTTTTTAAAAAAAATTGATTTATATAGGGGTACCAAAATAGCGTCATTTTGGTTTAGCTTTTAAACCCCCAAAACGACGTTGTTTCATGCTTCCGACCTGACCCGCTCCGAACTTGTAACACCCAAATCCCGTACACCGTCATCGATTAGGATTTCGATGTTTACTATTCATTTTTTATCGTTCATCTTTTACAAATATCCGACTATTTGCATCTTTATTCAAGACAACTATCAATTCTCACAAATTTAAAACAATATCTAAACATAGAACAATCTTATCAAGGGTAAAAATGGTATTTCCAACATTTTAAGGGACTTCTACCCGTACCTGATGGTCAAGTATCGGTAGTAGTCAATTCAATGAACAATTTAGAACTGTGTAGATTTCTACCGATACTTTTACTAATTCTACAGATACAAGTCATGCAACTATCGATACCAAAAACTCCAGAGAGCAAAAATCCACACCTTGCAACTTCTACCGATACAAGCTTACATACTACCGATACATCAATAACATGAACTATCGATACTTGCAATTCAAATACCGATACAATCCAAGTCAGTGTATAACCTCTCTCCTATCCTGCACTTCTACCGAAACATACATGAACTCTATCGAAACAAGTATGCAGAATTCAATGAATCATGCTTAAACTCTAGTTTATCAACCATTCATCATTTCATAACTTTAAAATACAGCATGCTAATACATTGCACATACTTTTAAGACATCTCATACACTTCACAAGATATGAATATCTCATTGAACTAGCATACAAAATTATGGTCAACATTCAACTAAAATTCATATTAAGGAATTTCATAATCTCATACAAGTAGTGCAAAAGACAACTTCATCCTAGTACATGCCATATTAACCGAGTAATGTAAAAGTCTACCGAACAACTCAAAGATAGTGTGATGCTTCAAGATGATCCGATCTCCGAACAGAAAAAGTGAATCTACAAAACAAATGCAAATACACAGGTAAGCACTTTAAGGCTTAGTAAGTATATAAAGTTAAATAGATTTAACGAACTTTAAGAGTTGTAAAAATCTAATTAACCAAATGAAACATTGTTTACATCTAGGTAGGTTTCACTCACATTTGTGACTCACGATGACACAAAGTCATCTGACCCTTGTTTCGCATTGGAACTCATTTCATTTAATACTCACGATGACATATAGTCATCGGACCCCTTGTTCCATATAGGAATTCATATACTCACGATGACACTGAGTCATTGGACCTTTAATCCGTAAGGAATTCATTTACTCAAGATGACACTTAATCATCGGACTCTTTCATTTATAGCTCGAACCCGTTTATCATCCGTATTTCATTCACACTAGTCTTCAGCAATTTCGATTATATTTGATCTCACTGCAATAGTCATATTACAAGAATAAGCAATTTAAGTTAGAATTTAACCATACGAACTTATCGGACTGGATTGCGGTTGTGAATAGATTCCAGGGACTACTCCGCTAATTTTTTTCCCCGATCTGTGGCACGATCGTAGTCTACATTCACAAATCATTCCATTTCTTTCATTAAATCACACCACCAATTCATTTAACACAATATAGTTCTTTTTGGTAAATTTATGATTTTACCCCTAATAGTTTCCTTTTATTCAATCTGGTCCTTTCAACACAAAACATGCAAAATAACCATTCTCACACACAACTAACCATAACCGAATTCTCTTAAGTATCTATTCAACCCCTTCACACATTTGTTTTCACAACAATACATGTAATTTCACCATTTTCACACTTTAGTCCTTAAATCCTAATTTCTTCAAAAATCACTTTACAAAAAGATTTAACCCAAGTATCAAACACTCAAATATATCAAAAGCTTTCAAGAACAAGCAATTTCAATAATGGCAAGTTTTCTAACATTTGATAGATTCACAAATTAGGCCTTGCATAAGCTAGATTAAGCTGATACGGACTCAAAAACATAAAAATTACTAAAAACGATCAAAGTTTGCTTACCCAAATTAAAGCTCAAAGATTGGATTGAAAACCCTAGGTTTTCCCCCCTTAGTGCCGTGTAAAGAAGAAAGAAGAAGAAAATGGGATGAAATTCTCAATTTCTTTCTTTTAATTTCATATATATATATATAAATGCCAATTTTGTAATTATTGAGACTTTCATCATTAAGCTTTAATTAAACATTTTTAACCTTTATTAAATATATTTACTCTTAATTTAACCCATACCAATCCACTAACTTATATTCTTTGGTTAATTTACTTATTAAGTCCTTCTAATTTAACAACTATACCTTTATCCTTTTTTATAATTTAGTCCTTTCTATTTAATTAACTATCTAATCAATGATATTTTTGAATCATAATTCATATGATGCATATATCACCAAAAATATTTAAAATGAATAATTTTATGACTCGACTCGTCAGAGTTGTGGTCCCGAAACCACTGTTTTCGACACCACTGAAGATCGGGCTGTTACAACTTTCCCCTCCTTAGGGAAATTTCGTCTCGAAATTTCTTACTGGTGAATAGAGTAGGGTATTGTGATTTCATTGAAGCCTCTGTTTCCCAAGTAGCTTCTTCAAGTCCGTGTCGATTCCACAAAACTTTTACTAATGGTACTCTTTTGTTTCGCAGTTCTTTTACTTCACGAGCCAAAATCTTAATTGGTTCTTCGGAATACGACAAATCTGGTTATATTTCAACCTCACAGGGCAAAATCACATGTGAAGGATCCGACCTGTACCTTCTCAGCATCGAAACATGAAACACATTATAAATCTTCTCTAATTCTGGCGATAAAGTTAACTTGTATGCCATAGGACCAACCCGTTCAATAATCTCATATGACCCAATAAACTGGGGGCTTAGCTTCCCTTTTCTTCCAAACCTTAGCACTTTCCTCCAAGGTAAGACTCACAAGAAAACTCGGTCTCCTACTGCAAATTCTATATCTTTCCTTTTAATATCTGCATAAGACTTATGTCAATTGGATGCTGCTTTCAAACAGTCGCGAATTACTCGTACCTTGTCTTCGGTCTCATGAATCAAGTCAGCTCCAACTAACTTGTTTTCACTCAACTCTGACCAATACAAGGGTGTTCTGCATTTCCCACCGTATAATACTTCGAACGGAGCCATTTTGATACTAGTCTGATAGTTGTTCTTATATGCAAATTCCACCAATGGCAAATATCTTTCCCAACTACCCTCAAATACAAGTATACAACACCGTAGCGTATCTTCAAGTATTTGTATCACTCTTTTCGACTGACCATCTGTCTGCGGATGATATGCAGTACTGAAATTCAATCGAGTGTCCAAAGCTTTATGCAACTTACCCCAAAACCTCGAGGTAAAACGGGGATCTTTGTTAGAGATAATAGATGCTGGTACTCCATGTAATTGTACTATCTCAGATACATACAATTCCACTAACTTCTCTAGTGGAAAGTCCACTCAAATAGGAATAAAGTGAGCCGATTTCGTCAATCTGTCCACTATAACCTAGTTCAGGTCTTTCTTCCTCAGTGTTGTCTATAATCCTGTAACAAAATCCATAGTGACTCGTTCCCATTTTCACTCAGGAATAGTAATAGGTTACAACAGTCCAGACGGTACCTGGTGTTTAGCCTTTACTTGCTGACACACCAAACATCTAGTCACGAACTCCGAGACTTCTCATTTCATACCCATCCACCAATACATCTTCTTTAGGTCGTTATACATTTTCACACTACCCGTATGAATGGAGTAAGTACTGCTGTGAGCCTCTGACAAAATATCCTGTCTTAAGTCAGAATTATCAGGAATGCATACTCTACCCCGAAAGTATAACATACCATCATTATCTATAGTAAATTCAGTAGTTGCATCATTTTGCATAAGTTCTTTTCTAGCCTTAAGCTTCGAGTCATCCTCCTGTAACTCTCGTATCCGCTGTAAGAATAACGGTTTCGTCCAAGGTTCTGCTGTAACAAAACCATCACCTTCAAGTGACAAATGAGCATTCATTGCTCTCAAAGCAAATGATGATTTCCGGCTCAAAGCATCAACAACAACATTAGCTTTTCCTGGATGGTATTCAATTACCAAATCATAGTCTTTCAATAATTCTAACCATCGCCTTTGCCTCAAATTCAGTTCCTTCTAAGTCATCAGATACCTTAAACTTTTATGACCTGTGAATATGTGATACTTCTCCTCGTATAAATAATGTCGCCAGATCTTCAAAGCAAACACAATAACTGTCAACTCTAAGTCGTGGGTTGTATAGTTCCGTTCATGCGATTTTAATTATCAGGAGGCATAAGCTACTACCTGTCCTGTTTTCATCAATACACAACCCAGGCCATTTAGAGATGCATCACTATATACCATAAAATCTTTACCTGTTTAGGGGTTGTGTTAATACCGGAGCTTCCGTCAATGATTTCTTCAGGTGATCAAAACTCTGTTGACACCTTTTTGACCACACAAACTGAATATTCTTCTATAATAATCTCGTCATCGACAAGGCTACGATAGAGAAATTTTTCACGAATTGACGATAATAGCCTGCTAATCCTAAAAAACTACGTGTCTTAGAAACATTCTTAGGTATCTTTCATTCGAGAATAGCCGACACTTTACTCAGATCAACCCGAATTCCTTCCGATGATACCACATGGCCTAGAAATCCCACTTCCCGAAGCCAGAACTTGCACTTGCTGAACTTAGCATACAACTATTTTTCTTGCATTATTTGCAAAACTTCCCTCAAATGTTGAACATGTTCTGTCTCTGGCTTGGAATAAATCAATATATCATCAATGAACACCACTACAAATTTATCGAGCTGAGGTTTAAAAACTCGGTTCATCAAATCCATAAACGCTACCAGAACATTAGTTAATTCGAATGGCATTACCAAAAACTCATAGTGTTCGTATCAAGTTCTGAATGCGGTTTTTTGCACATCACTATCTTGTTCTCGCATCTGATAATAACCCGATCAGAGATCTATTTTAGAAAAGACGGTCGCACCTCTCAACTGATCAAACAACTCATCAATACGAGGTAACGAATATTTATTCTTGATTGTTACCTTGTTCAGCTGTCTGTAGTCTATGCACATTCTCACTGATCCATCTTTCTTCTTTACAAACAAAGCTGGTGCACCTCAAGGCGATATGCTCGGTCAGACAAAGCCCCTGTCCAACAACTCTTGTAACTGTGCCTTCAACTCTTTCAATTCAGTGGGTGCCATCCTGTACGATGGAATCGAGATCGGTGTAGTTCCAGGTACTAAGTCAATGTCGAATTCTACTTCTCTGACTGGCGGTAAACCCGGTAACTCCTCTAGAAACACATCTGTAAATTCCTTGATAATCGGCACCTGTTCTTACTCTGTTTCGGTACTCCGAGTATCAAGTATATAAGCCAAAAATGCTTTACAACCTTTACGAAACATCTTCTGTGCTGATAACGATGAGATTATTTTGGTGCCACCGTTTAACTTCTCCGACTCAACTGTGATTACTTCTCCTGTTGACCATTTCAAATCGATTTGTCTTCATTTACAATTAACCACTGCATCATGCTTAGTTAACCAGTCCATTCCCAAAATTACATCAAACTCAGTAAATGGTAATAACATCAAATCAACAAGGAACTTACAGTCTCGAATTCTCAATAGACATCTACGACATATCAAATTAACAATGGCACTATGACCCAATGGGTTTGTGACTTGTACATCAAACTCAGTCAATGCAACAGACAATTTCTTTTCAGTAGCTAATGCAGTACAAATATATGAATGAGTCAATCCCGGGTCAATCAATGCACACACAATATCATTAAAGAGATAGAATATACCAGTCACAACATCAGGAGCGATAGCCTCTTCTCGAGCTCGGATAGCATAAGTCCGTGAAAGTGCTTGAGCCTCAGATCTGGCACAGTATCCTTGTTATCTTCACAGGTTCCACCTGTACCGCTACTCTACTCTAGGCATCTATTCTTTTGTGGTGTAGTGGGAGGTTTTACACTTTGTTCCTCCTTTGCTTCAGATCTCATCGGACAGTTCCTCAGAAAGTGATGTACACTTTCGCATCAATAACATGTCCCTTTCATCTTGTGACACTCACCTGTATGGCTCCTCTTACAATACCCACATATCGAACTAGGTATATTACGAACGCTAGCCACACTGTTTGTGGGTCTGTTCTGAAATTTAAATTCTGGTGGTCCCGATTTACTCCTACTCAAAAATCTCAAAGATACTGGGCCTCTACTAACCTCCTCTGAATCTCTTCAACAGTGGCATAGAAAAGGTCCTGACAATGTTTTTCTTTTCAGATTCTTGAAATCTCTTTTCTCTCTGTCTCTTGCTGTTGTAAATTTCTTCCATCTTTTGAGCTCTGTCAGCTAATACTACTAGCGGTCGAATTTCAGAACCACCCAACATCATTCTTATCTCGTCATTCAGCTCTTCTTCAAAACGAACACACATAGCTTCATCAGTTGGTACCACCTCTCTGGCATACTTGCTCAGCTACACAAACTCTCGTTCGTAATCTGCCACCGTTTTATTTCCCTATATCAATTCTAAAAATTCTTTCTTCTTTTTATCCAGGTACCGTTTGCTGACATATTTCTTTTTAAACTCTATTTGAAAAAAATCCCAAGTAACTTCATTTTTCTGCATCATCGCTGCGACCATAGCCCACCAGTGATAAGCCTCGTCCTTCAGTAGTGACGCAGCACACCTTACATAGTCTTTAACAGGATAAGCCATCTCATTTAAGACTCTCAGCGTATTTTCTAGCCAGTATTCAGCTCTAGAAGGATCGTCTTCCACACTGCATCGGAAGTCTTCAGCTCCGTATTTCCTAACCCTATCTGTAGGGATGCGGCACCTCGATTCCACTACTAGAGGTGGGGGAGGTATTTCTGGAGGTGCTACCGGTTGGGCACCTAGTTGTGCGGCAAGAGGCGTAGGGGGTGATGTCATCGGATTATTCCTCATGAATTTCATGAACCACTGCCCCATCAAACCGAAAAAATAAATTCTTTGCTTCATTTTCTATCATTGGTAATATTGATGCACTATACTAACCCCAGAGTCATTAGTCGGTACATTGTTATTCATCACATTAGTTTCATCTTTTTCAGAGTCAGGCATCTTGTATTTATCTGCAAAAATCTTAATTAGATCAAATTCATCCATATCACACTATCACAGGTTCATATGGCATGTACTTCTAAATTATCAAATACGACCAATACAGTCCAAGAAACAACTAAACCGTAAGCTCTGAGACCATTAAATGTAACACCCAAATCCTGTACACCGTCTCCGGTTAGGATTTCAGTGTTTACTATTCATTTTATACCGTTCATCTTTTACAAATATCTGACCATTTGCATCTTTATTCAAGACAACTATCAATTCTCACAAATTTAAAACAATATCTAAACATAACACAATTTTATCAAGGGTAAAAATGGTATTTCCAATATTTTAGGGGACTTCTACCGGTACCTGATGGTTAAGTATCGGTAGTAGTCAATTCAATGAACAATTTAGAATTGTGTAGATTTTTACCGATACTTTCACTAATTCTATCGATACAAATATAATTTCTACCAATACAAGTCAAGCAACTACAGATACCAAAAACTCCAGAGAGCAAAAATCCACACCCTGCAACTTCTACCGATATAAGCTTACAAACTACTGATACATCCATAACATGAACTATCGATACTTACAATTCAACTACTGATACAATCCAAGTCAGTGTATAATCTCTCTCCTACCCTGCACTTCTACCGTAACATACATGAACTCTACCGAAACATGTAGAATTCAATGAATCGCGCTTACACTTTAGTTTATCAACCATTCATCATTTCATAACTTCAAAATACAGCATGCTAATACATTGCACATACTTTTAAGACATCTCATATACTTCACAAGATATGAATATCTCATTGAACTAGCATACAAAATTATGGTCAACATTCAACTAAAATCATATTAAGGAATTTCATAATCTCATACAAGTAGTGCAAAAGACAACTTCATCCTAGTACATGCCATATTAACCGAGTAATGTAAAAGTCTACCGAACAACTCAAAGATAGTGTGATGCTTCAAGATGATCCGATCTCCAAATAGCAAAAGTGAATCTACAAAACAAATACAAATACATAGGTAAGCACTTTAAGGCTTAGTAAGTATATGAAGTTAAATAGATTTAACGAACTTCAAGAGTTGTAAAAATCTAATTAACCGAATGAAACATTGTTTACATCTAGGTAGGTTTCACTCGCATTTGTGACTCATGATGACACAAAGTCATCTGACCTTTATTCCGCATTGGAACTCATTTCATTTAATACTCATGATGGCATATAGTCATCGGACCCCTTGTTCCGTATAGGAATTCATATACTCACGATGACATTGAGTCATCGGACCTTTAATTCGTCATGGATTCATTTACTGACGATGACACTTAGTCATCGGACCTTTAATCTGTAAAGGATTCATTTACTCACGATGACACTTAGTCATCGGACCTTTAATCCGTAAGGAATTCATTTACTCAAGATGACACTTAGTCATCGGACTCGTTCATTTATAGCTCAAACCTGTTTATCTTTCGTATTTCATTCACACTCATTTTCCACAATTTCGATTATCATTTCATCTCATTGCAATAGTCATATTACAAGAATAAGCAATTTAAGTTAAAATTTAACCATACGAACTTACCGGACTGGATTATGATTGTGAATGGATTCTAGGGACTACTCCGCTAATTTTCCTTTTCCCCGATCCGTGGCACGGTCATAGTCTACATTAAAAAATCATTCCATTTATTTCATTAAATCACACCACCAATTCATTTAACACAATATAGTCCTTTTTGGTAAATTTTGATTTTACCCCTGATAGTTTCCTTTTATTCAATCTGGTCCTTTCAACACAAAACATGCAAAATAATCACTCTCACACACAACTAACCATAACCGAATTCTCTTTAAGTATCTATTCAACCCATTCACACATTTTTTTCACAACAATACATGTAATTTCACCATTTTCACACTTTAGTCCTTAAATCCTAATTTCTTCAAAAATCACTTTACAAAAAGATTTAACCCAAGTATCAAACACTCAAATATATCAAAGCTTTCAAGAACATGCAATTTCAACAATGGCAAGTTTTCTAACATTTGACAGATTCACAAATTAGTCCTTGCATAAGCTAGATTAAGCTGATACGGACTCAAAAACATAAAAATTACTAAAAACGATCAAGGTTTGCTTACCCAAATCAAAGCTCAAAGATTGGATTGAAAACCCTAGGTTTTTCCCGCCTTAGTGCCTTGTGAAGAAGAAAGAAGAAGAAAATGGGATGAAATTCTCAATTTCTTTCTTTTAATTTCATATATATATATAAATGCCAATTTTGTAATTATTGAGACTTTCATCATTAAGCTTTAATTAAACATTTTTAACCTTTATTAAATCTATTTACTCTTAATTTAACCCATACCAATGCACTAACTTATATTCCTTGGTTAATTTACTTATTAAGTCCTTCTAATTTAACAACTATACTTTTATCCTATTTTTATAATTTAGTCCTTTCTATTCAATTAACTATTAATCAATGATATTTTCGAATCATAATTCATACGATTTATATATCACCAAAAATATATAAAATGAATAATTTTACGGCTCGACTCGTCGGAGTTGTGGTCCCGAAACTACTATTTTCGACACCACTGAAGATCAGGCTATTATAGGACTCGTCCAAGGTCCGCGTGTTTTCAAGATTTGGGTAAATTTCAGCCCTAGTCCTTTCACCTTTTACGTGCTTTCAATTTGGTCCTATTTTGTAATTGTTTTATTTTTTTAATTTGGCCCAGCAATTTGTTCCATTTTTCAAATTAGTCCTCTTATCATCAACTGTGGAAGGACACGTGTAAAGGCCTTAGGAAATTTTCCCAAAAGGTCCCCATACTTTCCAAATACTCGATTCTGACCCCAATTTTCCTTTTATTTTTAAAAATTTTATGCTTTGAAATTTTGTTATAGTTTTAATTTAGTCTGTTTGTCCTTTTATTTCTTTTAAATTGGCCCCCTTTTTTCTATTTGTTTTAAATTCAATCCTTTTATTTAAATTTATTACTTTATTATTTATTTTGGAATTCAATTAGTATTTTATTTATTTTTATATTTTTTTTGATATTTTTATTTTTTATTTTTGCTCCTTATTTAACTACTTACCTTTATTTTCCTTTCAATTTATTTATGTTTGATCGATTTTTTATTTATTTTAGAATTATGTTTCTTATGCCTATCTTTGCATTATTGATTTTTAGTTGTCACCATTATACCTATAATTATGTTGTTATTATTAATTATATTTAATTGCATTTTATCCATTTTGTTTAAATATGCATTTTCCGCCATTATTAAATTAAATTCACTTGTCCATGATAAAATATTTTGATAAAATAAATTGTATATCATTTTTTAAAATACGTAAATTATTTCAAAAAAATCGAGGAAATGTTCTTTACTTCGGGGATTCGAGAAAATCGTGCATTAACTTACTAGGTGTGGTTTTTCTCTTCGAATCAAAATAATCGAGCACCTTAAATTATTTCAAAAAAACGAGGCAATATCTTTTAGTGTAAAGGATTCAAAAATTATACCCTAACTTACTGGGTATGATTTTTCTTCGAATTTACATAATCGAATATCCTATTTTTAAATTTTTAAATGTTCATTAATTTTGAAGCTTCGAGAATGTTGTGCCCTAACGTCTTGGACACGACTTCAATTTCCTAATTAATTCGAAACAAACGGGGGCATTTTTCTCATCAAAATTTATTTTTTTTTAAATTACACTAAATAAATCATGTATTTAGGTATTGCTTTTTAAATTTTACTCGAGATTTAAAACTTTTTAACAATCAAGATCGAAAAAATCGACTAGGTACCAATTTTGGGCGTGTGAGGGTGCTAATCCTTCCTCACACGTAATCGACTCCCGAACCCATTTTCTGGATTT
Organism: Gossypioides kirkii; assembly: GCA_005610355.1. NCBI lineage: Eukaryota > Viridiplantae > Streptophyta > Magnoliopsida > Malvales > Malvaceae > Gossypioides > Gossypioides kirkii. Next base: position 9,639,355 of record CP032249.1, on the reverse strand, counting down.
CGAAGACCAAAACGTTTGTTTAAACGAACTTAAACATTTTATGCTGATCCAATCACACCGAGTTAAAAAAAGATTGGTGGCGACTGCATTTTCGGTTTAAAATAAAAATTCGAGACTTTTTAAAAAAAAGTTTCGACAGCTTGGTGACTCCACTGGGGACCAATAAGAGAGTCAAGCCAAAAGTCGATTATTTTCGGGTCTTTTTGTTAAAATTTTTAAACACTCAGTTTAATTTAATATGCGATGCTTTGCATTTTTGTGTGATGCCATGATAATATTATGTTGATATTGCTAGTATAGGCTTGCATTCATGTGCATCTGTTACTACACCCTTTAAGTGAAGGTGAGAAGCTACTCCTTCGTGAGGTTTTCACCTCAGTGTAGGATAGTGAATCACTTTCGGGATTACATCCGTACCTATGTTTTCGTGAAGTTTTCACTTCTGTGCAAACATCTGGGAAATGTGTCCCTCTAAACCGAACTCGTCCGTATGAGCTTGTAATGAGTGAGAATCGAGGAATCTAATAGTTTAGGTACCTTTACTATAGAACTTAAACCACATATAGTGAGTCTTAAGTGCTTGCCTTAAAATAGAACTACATCGAACTATTAGCAGTTTCCCAAATGCATAAGTTCCTTGTTTTATATCTGTATTTTGTTATTATACTAACTTGTTTCCTTTGCTTCTTTTTTTTTTTGCTTTTTTTGCCTACATTAAATCTTCATATAAGGAAGGATATTGATTTAAACTCGATTACTAAATAGAAAATTGGTCATAAGAAAACGAGTTTCTTGATATGGTAGAAGACAATATGGTCGTGCATATATGGTCAAATGGAGGACAAAAAGAGAAACCGACGATTTTCCAGACAAGTAAGATGAAGACAAAGATCACACAACGAACCAAACTTTGATCCAAGTACAAGGAGTAACTAATCACTTGCAAGTTTTTAACCACTCAAGTTGACATTTCGGACTTAAAATCGGAGTCGAACCAGAGCGAAATTAGATGATTAAGGCTTTTAAACACTAAGGCACGACCATATATGTATCTGCCTTATGTAAAGAAATTTATTTTCTAGTAAAGTTGTCTAATAGAATTGAACTATGAGTCAATACCTTTCTTATGCATACATGCATTTAATTGAACTACGAGTCAATACCTTTCTTATGCATACATGCATTTATAAGCATCACATTTTATTAACTTGCATTTAATTCCATGAAATAAGCCCTAAGAGCCTACCTTAAGTAAAACTGAGTCAAACCTTTAGTGGTTACCCAAATAAGGTAAGAGATACGGTTATATTCTTGTTTCTTTGCTTTTAATTGCAATTTATTTTCAAGTTTTATTCCTGTATTAATCATACTAACTTATTTATTTTGAATTTGTTTGCATTGCATTTTCATCTAAAAAGGTGTTAATTAATGTTCTATTGCTAAATAGAGAACTAGTCATAAGAAAATAGGTTCCTTGATAAGGTAGAAGTCAACGTGGCCGTGTGTGTGTGGTCAAAGATAAATAATGCAAGAAGGGTGATAGCCTGTCAAAGGGGCACATATTAGAGTTTCGGGTTTTGCACTTAAATAAAATTAACCCATAACAAGTTTACAGGAGCTAAAAGAAGTATATGTGATGAAACAAGGCAGATGTCTAATTGCGAGTATGGTAACTTACTCAATGTTAAGGGGAATAAGCATCGGTTCCAAGCTCTCACCTAGTATTGGAATCCAACTTCTAGTTGTTTCACCTTTGAAAAGGAGGACATGATACTTACGATGGAAGGGTACATTACTTTGCTCTGTGGCTCGAGGACTCAAGTCGATAAAGCCTACTCTAGAGCTGCTATTATTTCAACTCTTTTTAAAGAGGTTGAGGAACATAATCAAGATGAGTGAAAAATGAATCGTGGCTCGAATTAAAGGAAAAGAGATAATAAATGCACCACTTAGAAGAACTTGCATGACTCAATCTTGGCACACCCTGACAGAAGGAAAAAGGATGACGTCTTTACCTTAAATTTTTTTGGGTCAATCATTTTCCCTAAGGCATTAGGGCATATAGATGACGCGGTTTCAGATTTGCGATTAAGTTGAAAGATAAGCCAAACCAAGAATGAGAAGTTAAAAGGTAGAAGAACTTGAGGCGTCACTACGGAATTATGAACTACGAGGTCAGAGATAAGGGTCATGTCACGAGCGAGGCTTTGTCCCAAGTACAAAAAGCGACTAATCACTTGCGGGCCCTAACCATCCAAGCCAACATGTTGAGCCTGAAATAGGAGTTGAATCAAGATAAAAAGTTTAGCTTAACTTCTTAAGAAAGATTAAGGTTTTGAGCATTAAGGCATGACCATATATGTGTCTGCCTTATGTAAAGAAATTCGTCGTCTAATAAAGTTGTTCTAATAGAATCGAACTAATAATCAACGCCTTTATTACATATGCATACATGCATTCATTAGTATTGTATTTCATTACATAGAAATAAAAAAACTCTACATATCTAAAACAATCGTGTCAAGGGAGTGTTAACAACTCTAAATAAAAACTGAGAGAAAACATGATAAATCAAGATAATATGGGAATGTTGAAAATTTTGAGCAAAAGTCATATGGAGAGTGGAACCCATCGAGAGTTCATCCCTACGCCCTTGGAAGTGTTGTGGACAACTAGACTATGGAGGAGCTTCATGTAGTTTTTAGGACTTTTTGAGAGTAATATTCAAAATACACTTATTGCTCTAAGTTTGAGAGTAATAGGGATCTTTTTGTAAAGGGCACATGATCACTATCTGTTATTTCAATAAAAATGATGCATTGTTTTTGTCTCATTTGGCAAACATCGTACCATTCTTCTTGTTCGTTCATACCACAATTAATCATTCTTTAAATCAATTATTCTTTGGATTCCCTTTTGTCTTTATGTTGGGTCCCTTGATATCAAGGACACGAGCGACACTGCTATTGACTTAAAGCCCTTTTGAGAAGGACATGTGTCCAGAAAAACCTCGGGACTTCGAAGATGATCAAGAATGCAACTTGTCTCCCGATTTGATACGGATGTTTGAGCAAGGCAAGAATCAAATATTACCTCACAAAGAATCAGCAAAAATCGCGAGTGAAATGAATAGGAGATAAAAAAGGTGAAAAAATGGACATGTATATCTACAAAAATAAAGAGAGGTCCCGTAAAGTTGCTTCGAGAATTCGAAAAGGTCTTCGCATGGTCCTATTAAAGCATGCCAGGTTTAAGGAATTGATGTCATGATGCATAGGCTCCCATAAAGGAAGAATACAATCCAGTTCAAACAAAAACTTCGAAGAATGAGGCCTGACATGCTATTAAAAATTAGACCCAAAAAAAGAGGGGTGAAAGAAAAAAAAAGGAAAAGAAAAAGGATCGAGATGAAAACCCTAGAGATATGAAGGGAAAGATTGAAGCCATAACGGTGAATCTTATACCCTAGAGATGTAGAGGGAAAGGTTGAAGCCGCAATGGCAAACCTTATACCTTAGAGATGTGAAGGGAAAGATTGAAGCCGTAACGGTGAATCTTATACCCCAAAGATGAGGAGAAGTAGATTGAAGCCACAAAGGCAAATCTCAAGATTGTAGAGAAGCAAATTAAAGCCGCAAAGGAGAATCTCAAAACTGTAAAGGGCTAGATTAAAGTTGTAAAGGTGAATCTTACGTCCTTAAAGCTGAAGAGGAGCAGATTGAAGCCGAAACGACGAATCATTTACCTCGAAATTGCAGTAAAGCAAATTAAAACAACAAAGTGGATCCCAACGTCCCTAAGGTTACAGTGGAGTGGAGTGAAGCACCAAAATCCTATACCCCTGAGTTGTAGTGGGTCGGGTCAAAACAACGAAGCAAAGCTTAACGTCCCTAAGGTTATAGTGGAGTAGAGTGAGACTTCAAATCCCATCTTCCTGGTGAGTATAGAGAAGTACGTCAAAATAATGAAGCAGAGCTCAACGTCCTTGAGGTTATAGTGGAGTGGAGTGAGACTTCAAATCTCATCTTCTTGGCGAGGTACAAAGAAATGGGTTAAAACAGTGTTGTTAATAAAAACAACAAAGTTGAGCTCAACATCCCTGAGGATACAGTAGAGTGGAATGAAACTTCAACTCCCATCTTCCTAGTGAGGTACAAAGAAGTGGGTCAAAATAGTGTGTTGGATTAAAATAACGAAGCAGAGCTCAATGTCCCTAAGGTTACAGTGGAGTGGAGTGAGGCTTCAAATCTCATCTTTCTGGTAAGGTACAGAGAAGTGGGTTAAAACAAATAGTGAATCTCAATCTCCCTGAAATTGTAGCGGAATGGAGTGAAACTACAGCAACAAATTTTATCTCTTTGAAGTTGCCATGGGGCAAGATAAGGTCAAGACACTAAATCATATCTTCCTAAACATGAAGAGAAGTAGATACAGTGAAGTTGAATGACCAATGAAACGAAAAGCGGGTTACTTGAAGAAGAAGAAGAGCTAAAGAATCCAAATTCAATGCGACCGAATGAAATTGGTCCTCCTTTTAGTCTTTGCTTCGTTCTCGTTACACGATAACGAGCAAAAAGGGGCAGCTGTTGGAGCCCAATTTTGTCCGAGCCCAACAAAAATAAAAACCAAATTTAAAAGTAAAAAAAAACAACAAAATCTATTACAAAAAATAACCTAAATTATTTAAACTACCCAAACCCAATTACAACCTAAGCCCAAAGGGTTCAAGACACAAAAAAAAAATCAAAAACCCTAATAACCTAAACTCCTTCAGCCGTCGCCTCACCCGCTCCTCCTTGCCACGTCAGCCGTGTGTTCCTGAGGACACTTGACACCACCACGCCATCTGCCACCACATGCCACTGCCATCATCACTACAAAAACAGAAGCAAAGAGACAAAGAGCAAGAAACAAATAGAAAAAAAAATGAAATGATATATATTTGGCTATAAAGCCATGAAAATCGATTGTAATCGGGCTTCTCTCTTCGGTTTTATGAAGAACAAACACTTAACAATAAAAATCAAAGAAAAATTTCAAGTGAGCATACTATTTTTTTGTGTTTTTTATTTCGAAATATATCCTTACATATATTTTTTTTTCCTTTTTTTACTTTGAAAAATAACAAAAAAAAAAAGAAACAAAAGAGAGGGATTTACGGTTACCTTCGAACCCCGTATGCCGTCGTCGTGAAACTCAAGCCCCTTTGAATCGTCTAAGAATCGGAAGAGAAAGGAGTGCTTTTTATTTTTATTGTTTTTACTAAAAAAATAGAAACCGAAAGGTTTTTCCTTTCTTTTGGGGTCTTTGATTTAAGTTTTGGGGTTTTAAAACCCATATTTGAGTTTAGGGTTTGAAAAAGAACAAAAAAAGATTTTTTTTTAAATTTTAGCCACCTTAGGTGACGGTGGCCGCTGCCGATGACGGTGGCCCATGGTGAACAACCACTGGACCGGTGACCGGGCATAGAGCCCTTTGCGAGAGAAATGAAAAGAAAAAATATTTTTTTTTGTAAAAAATGAGAGAAAGTGAGGATTTTAAAAAAAATTGATTTATATAGGGGTACAAAAACGGCATCGTTTTGGCTTAGCTTTTAAAACCCCAAAATGACATAATTTCACACTTTTGACCGGACTCGTTTTGGACCCTAGACGGGTCCGCGTGTTTTCAAGATTTGGGTAAATTTTGCCCCTGGTCCTTCCGCCTTTTACGCACTTTCAATCTGGTCCTATTTTGCAATTCTTTTATTTTTTTAATTCGACCCAGCAATTTGTTTCTTTTTTCAAATTAGTCCTCATAGCATCAACTGTGGAAGGACACGTGTAAGGGCCTTGGGAAATTTTCCCAAAAGGTCCCTATACTTTCCAAATACTCGATTCTGACCTCGATTTTTCTTTTTTATATATATTTTATGCTTTGAAGTTTTGTTATAGTTTTAATTTAGTCTGTTTGTCCTTTTATTTCTTTTAAATTGGCCCTCTTTTTCTGTTTGTTTTTAATTCAGTCCTTTTATTTAATTTTATTACTTTATTATTTATTTTGAAATTCAATTAATATTTTATTTATTTTTATATTGTTGTTGATATTTTTATTTGTTATTTTTGCTCCTTATTTAACTACTTACCTTTATTTTCCTTTTAATTTATTTATGTTTCATCGATTTTTTTTATTTTAGAATTATGTTTCTTATGTCTATCTTTGCATTATCGATTTTTAGTTGTCACCATTATACCTATAATTGTGTTGTTATTATTAATTATATTTAATTGCATTTTATCCATTTTGTTTAAATATGCATTTTGCGCCATTATTAAATTAAATTCACTTGTCCATGGTAAAATATTTTGATAAAATAAATTATATATCGTTTTTTAAAATACGTAAATTATTTCAAAAAATCAAGGAAATGTTCCTTATTTCGGGGATTCGAGAAAATCGTGCCTTAACTTATTAGGTGTGGTTTTTCTCTTCGAACCGAAATAATCGAGCACCTTAAATTATTTCAAAAAAAAGAGGCAATATCCTTTAGTGTAAAGGATTAAAAAATTATACCGTAACTTACTGGGTATACTTTTTCGTCGAATTTACATAATTGAATACCCTATTTTTAAATTTTTAAATGTCCGTTAATTTCGAAGCTTCGAGAATGTTGTGCTCTAACGTCTTAGACACGACTTCAATTTCCTGATTAATTCGAGACAAACGGACATTTTTCTCATCAAAATTCAATTTTTTTGAAAATTACACTAAATAAATTATGTATTTAGGGATCGTATTTTAAATTTTACTTAAGATTTAGATTTTTTTAACAAATAAGATCGGAAAAATTGACTAGGTACAAATTTTGGGCGTGTGAAGGTGCTAATCCTTCTTCACACGTAACCGACTCTCGAACTCATTTGCTGGATTTCGAAGACCAAAACATTTGTTTAAACAAACTTAAATATTTTTTGGGATCCAATCACACCGAGTTAGAAAAAATTGGCGGCGACTCCATTTTTTATTTTAAAATAAAAATTCGAGACTTTTTAAAAAAAAACATGTTTCGACAACACGTAACTATTCAATTATAATTTCCGACTAACTCGATGTAAAAAAATTGATCTCAAAATCAAATTTCCAAACAACGTTAAAAATTGGATCGTTACAAATTTACCTTGATTTAAATAAATAAAATTTTATTGATATATTAAAATTATTCTAATATCTAATAAAATTATAAATTCACTCAAAAAATTATTATAATATAAGTATAATTAATATTTGATAATCTAATTAAATTTCAATAATTTATATTAACATTTTTAATGTAGTGTTTGAAAAGTCACCTTCTAATTGGATATGTAATTGCTTGTAATTACATAGAGGTGGCATGCTTTGGTAACGATTGTAATTTGTGGGATAATATGAATTGGGTGTAATTGAAGCGTCTCAATTATACTTTCCAATATTTAGGAGAAAAGATGAGAGTTAAAGTAATTACACGAGTAATTACACCCAAATCATATTATATTTTACAATCCATTTCCCCCTTTTGTTTTCAATACTTTTAAAATGTCATTTTATTCTGAATTTTTTTTCAAAATTAATTAATTTTTTTAATATATTGGTTTAATTACATGGCAGTATCTTTTTTATACTAATAAATTTTTATTATAAATTATATCGTTTCTCATTTAATTAATAAAAATATCTTTTAAAAAATTGTAAAAACTTATTTAATTAATAACAAATAAACACATAAATTTTTGTATAACGCAAGTTATATTAGAAACTCGTATATATATATATATATGAGAATTATATGAAACTGTGATCACTAATTTTATATTATGATGTCTTAATTTTATATAAGAATCATAATTTCGTGCAATCCCTTCATATATATATTTGGTGTCTTTGATCACTAATCTTATATTATGATGTCTTAACTTATATGAAACGATGATTAAAGTTTTTGCCAGACATCCGTTTAACATAGATTCGAAGTATGTTAACCTGGTCACACCCCTATTATTGTATAAAAAAATTATTATATCCTGTCAAGGGATAAACCTTGTGAGCACATAATAATATACACGCACTGATGATCACTATGTATATAAACCAACTGATTGCAAGATCCAAACTTCGATAACCTCGTCAGACTACAAAGCTTGGTCTATAAATTTCCAACATTCCCACTGATTTCTCCACTTCAAATCAAATAGAAATATTGAGAGAAGATCACCATCTTCCTAAATTAAGATGTCAAAGGCAGGGCTTGTTATTCTTGACTGCTGGGTTAGTCCCTTTTGCATGAGGGTTAAGATTGCTTTGAACGAGAAAGGCCTTGAGTATGAATCTCGAGCCGAGGACTTATTTGGCGGCAAAAGCGAGTTGTTGCTCAGCTCAAACCCCATTTACCAGAAAGTCCCGGTGTTCCTCCACGATGGAATACCCTTGTGCGAGTCAGCTATCATCGTTAACTACATCGATGAAACCTGGTCTTCCCCTCCACTACTCCCGCCATGTTCATATGGCCGAGCTCAGGCACGCTTTTGGGCTGACTTCATTGACAAAAAGGTACTTATACATATATATGACTAGTTCTTTTACTTTGTTGGGTTAATCAATTTATGGTCCTTCCTTGATAACAACATATTGCGAGTTGGGTCAGGTATTTGATGCATGTGGTAATATATGGAGAAGCAAAGGAGAGGTACCAATGGAAGCTAAAAGGGAGTTCATAGAGATATTGAAGCAGTTAGAAGAAGCCTTAGGGGACAAAGATTTCTTCATTGGCACCACATTTGGGTTCGTTGACATCATATTAATCCCTCTAACGAGCTGGTTCTTTGCCGTTGAGAAGTTCGGCGGGTTTACGGTGGAGGCCGAGTGCCCGAAGTTTTCGAAGTGGATGAAGAGGTGTTTGCAAAGAAGGAGCGTCGCCAAAGTAGTTCCAGCCCCTGAGAAAGTGTATGAATTCGTCTTGATGTTTAGGAAAATGCAAGGCATCGACTAAGAGACCCCCCCCCCCTTTCGTTCCCTCCACTGCCTGCAGGATGCAGTAATAAAAGGGGGAAACAGAACAATGATAAACCGATGTTCTTTCTTTTTTCTTTTTCTTTTTCTTTTTCTTTTTTTAATAATTAGAAATGCCTGATGGTTTTGTCTTGTTTTCGCTGTTCTCTTCAATAATTAAACCAAATAAAATAGAATATATACGTCCAATTCATGTTGGTCAGATTCTATTATAAGTTGTTATAGTATTCATATGTTATGAATTTATTTTTTATACTTTAATTTGATGAATTTTTAGTTTTTATATTTTTTAAATTTTATTATCACCAAGCTTCTTCCTTTATGCTGTCTATTGGTATTATTGTATTAGGGTTGATCCACAACACAGACCCACAGATATAACCTTTTGTTCAATACTCGAATCAACAATTGGAGCATTTAAGATTGCATTAATCGGGAATACACGACAGAAAGAATTGCTTTATTTATAAACTTCACATTCAACAAGAGTAGAATTTTTTTTTGTTTTCAATAGCCTTTTTTCTATTCTGAATAATGTGTTTTTTCCTAAGACTGAGAGTGGTAAAGTAAATAAAGTAATATATATATATAATCAAATCGCACAATCTCTGTAATAAGTAAATGCCCCTTTTTCTCTTAAAGTTATCGAAATTATTCGTAATAAGATATTGACTACAATTGAAAAGGTCTTATCAATAAAATTTTCATTTATCTTTGATCTAGGCATAAGTAGCAATCCATTCTATAACCTTTTCATTACCCCTCGTGAGAAAATAAAATGATCTCACAAACAAAGAAAGTGTGCAGCACGGAATAACATAAAAGTAGATCCAGATGGTAGCAGTTAAATTTATTTGGTTACTGTTAGTAGCGACTGGTAGAGTGTCTGTTGGTAGCAGAGAGTTGTAGCAATTTTCTCCAAGAATTGAGCGATTTCTTTTCTTGTTTTGGTGTCCGTTCTCATTTCTCTTGATTGAAAGGAGGTGTGTGTTGTGTCCACCGTGTTTTTGGTAGAGGGGGCTGTTGCCTACGGGGCTTTGTCTTTTGCTCTGTTCTCCTTTCGTCAATTGACCGTCGGTGGTAAGGGTTTGGTGAGAATCTGGCCTGTTTCTTTGAGGGTGCAGGTTCTTTTATTTTGGTTGGGATTTGCTCTGATCGGTGGGTTTTCTTGTTGCCTATTGATCGTGATTGTGGTGCTTTTTATTGGCATCGGTGTGCTTTTCAGTAGGTTGGTCGAATGTTTTCTCTGGCTTTTATTGAAGAGTTCTTGAGGTTTCTTGCCCCAGCTTATTCTTTCAGGGGTATTTTTTTAGGAGCTTTCGGTGTTTTTCCGTTGACTTTTCTTGTTCTGAAGTGGCATGCATGGTTTTCTTGGCTGGGGTACGTGTCCTATGTTGCTTTGTTTTATCCTGATGTAGAGGGGCACGCTGTCCGAGATATCTGTAGGCACTGTATGACTTGACATCAGATGTCAGGTGGTGATTGGTTGCTTGTACGTTGGTGGTGCGGCCGTGTCATGGAAGCCTTGTCATCATTATTTGTTTGTTTTGACTCTCTTTTTTACGTTCTTTAGTCACATTTCTTGCATGTTTTTGCATGCACTGTACGTACATCAAGATTTTCTATAAGTTTTTTATGTACGTCATTGCATGTTTCCCTGCATGGTTTTTTGACTGTTTCACTGAGTTTTCTCCATATTCTGCTTTTGTTTTTTCATGGCTTTTCTTTCTTCTTTTAGAACTGTCTGATTTTCTTGGTTGTTGCTTTTGTTTACACTGTGTCGTGTTGCTGTGCTCAGGGACCTTGATCGAGTTTGGGGCAGAGATTGTTTTGGTTCGATTCTTGTCCCAAGGTCGTGAGATCATTTTCTGAGTGGGGTGGATGTTGTAGCTACCATGGACGATGAAGTCTGAGAAATGTTACAAAGGCTCAATTTCTCTAAAGACAAGTCGAAGAAGGTTATGAGCCAGAACAAGATTGCTACGGAAGGAAAGGATTGGGAGGGCTGGGCAGTGGGTAAAATCCTAACAAAGGAGAAAATTCACAAGGAGTCGATGTACAAGGTTTTGCGATATTTATAGTACACAAAGGACTGGGTAAATTTCGTGGATATGGGGGAAGGAACTTTCTTGGTGAAGTTTGGCTCGATTGAAGATAAGGATCGAATCTTGACTCTAGCCCCTTGGCTCTTCGATCAACACGTTTTATCCTTGATGCCTTACGTTAAGGAATAAGATCTAAGCAGCTACAAATTCCAGTTTGTTCCCTTTTGGATTCGAGTAAACAATGTGCCCATGAACTATATGGAAAGGCAGCTGGCCTTGGATGTGAGGGAGCTGTGGGGGAGGTTATGGCAATAAATTGGAGAGATAAGGATGGGGGCTGGACGAAGTTTTTACGAGTTAGAATCAGAATGGATACGCTGAAACCTCTCTGTCGTATAGTGTGCATTGTGGACAGTGATGGGTCGAAAATGATGTGCGTGATCAAGTATGAGAGGCTACTTGTGTTTTGCTACATATGCGGCTGTATCAGGCATTGCAATAGGAAGTGTGCTTCGTTTTCCTTGATGTTGGATCCTAAGGAATTCCAATATGGCAACTGGATGAGGGTGTCGATACCATTAGGGGGACAAAGTGAGGGCAAATTGAGAAATGGGGTGGAATTAATTTCTACTGTGAAGGCAGGTGTTGGGGAGGGAATCTCAACCAGCATCGTGGGGAGTAGAGATCCTCTTGCTTAACAAAGGAAGAATGAATAAGGTCGCTTGTCAGGGGAGGCCTCATTCTCATGCTCTCCCTCACACAAGAGTGCCATGCTTCTGTTAAAGGACAAGGAGGGAAGGAATAAAGGAAAAAGGAAGAAAGGAAGAGGGAGCTACGAGGGGGAGGGGAGTCTAATTCGAATGGTTAGAAGGAAGTTATCGAAAGGATTATCTCCTTCCAAGGTAGTGGTTGGCGAGCAGCCCCGTCGAGAGCCATGAAGTTCTCATGTTGGAATTATCGAAGGTTGGGGAAATCTGTAATAGTGGCTGAGTTGCGGTAGCTCCTCGCTACCTATTCCCGAACATTATATTTTTAAGTGAGACTAAACTGCATGCTTCTGAATTTGATAGGGTGAAACGTAAGTGTGATGTGGAGGGATGCTTTGTGGTGGACGCGAATGGTAGAAAAGGTGGCTTGGCTTTGCTTTAGAAGGCTGAGTGGGATGTAGATATTTAAATTTTTCTCCCAACCATGTAGACTCATTAGTCAAGGTCAAGGCGAGGAGAATATGAGGGTTACAGGCTTTTACGGGCATCAAGAGACTCAACATCGTTCTCAATCCTAGGATCTTCTCCGTACCATTGGTGGGCAGGCTAATGAAAGATGGATGGTGAGAGGCAACTTCAATAAAGTGTTGGATGAGACCAAAAAATGTGGTGTCTGCCGTAAATCAAAGTTGGCTATGGAAGACTTCAGGAAGGTTGTGGATGACCTTGCCCTTGCTGACGTGAAGCCAGATAGGGGGTGGTTCACTTGGTCAAACAACAGAATGGGCCATGGCTTAGTCAAGGAAAAGTTAGATTGTTTCTTTGTCTTCATGAATTGGTTGGGTTGCATCCCTTTTTTGGCCCCGAACGTGGTCAGCCAGGTTAGCTCTGACCATGATTCCATGATTTTGGATACCTTGGTGAGGGCTCCTAGACTTGGTAAGAAGGACTCGTGGCTTTTGTTTAAGTATGAAGCATGCTGGTCAAATGATGGGGAGGCCAGAAAGGTGATTGCTGATGCATGGGTGCATGGTCGTGGGGATGTTCTTCATGTGGTTGAGAATGTGCGTTCCTCTTTTGGCAAATGGCAATTTGGTAGGTACAATGACAAAAAGGGTCGTATAGATGCTTTGACTCGTGAGATTAATAGCATCGTGGATGGGCATGAAACTGAGTAAAGGTCTCTCATCAGGTGGTTACGTAAGGGTGATAGAAATACACGCTTCTTCCATGTGAGAGCTACCCATCGTGCTCGTAAGAACCACATCGAGGGGCTGACAGATACCAATGGTAGATGGGTTACTAACAAGAAGGATGTTAGTGAGGTGGCTCGCAGCTATTTTCTAGACTTATTCTCCTTTAATTGTGGTGATGATGTTGACCAAGTCCTAGGCCAAATTCCTTGCTGCGTGATTGAAGAAATGAATGAAGCTCTCATGGGGCAGGTTGCGGACAAGGAAATAATGGAGGCCATGAGCCAGATGGATCCTAGGAAAGCTCTTGACATCGATGGCCTATCGGGCTTGTTTTTCAAGGAGCACTGGAACGTGGTTGGGGCTGATGTGATCCGTTTTTATAAGGAAACTCTTCATGCCACTAGAAATGCAAAGGAAGTAAATGATACTCTCTTGGTCCTTATTCCTAAAACTGACGATCCTAAGGACATGACTCAGTATCGCCCTATCAGCTTATGTAGGGTTATTTACAAACTTGTGGCTAAAGTTTGGGCTAACAGATTAAAATTTCTCTTTCCTAAGTGTATCTCCCTCAACCAAAATGCCTTCGTACCAGGACGCATGATACACGAAAACTTCTTGATTGCACATGAGCTATTGCACTACCTTCAAAGCTCGAAAAATAGTCTTAAAAAGACTTTATGGTTAAGCTCGATATGAGCAAAGCCTATGACTGCGTCGAATGGAACTTCCTCGAGAAAATTCTTCTTCAGATGGGATTCATGGACGACTGGGTAGCTAGGATCATGGACTGTGTTCACTCTGTGCACTATGTTGTGAAGTGCAACTTAAATTTATCTAAGGCTATCACCCCTTAAAGGGGACTTCGCTAGGGAGACCCTCTTTTCCCCTACTTGTTCATATTTTGCGTGGATGCCTTATCTCGCATGCTGTTAATTGCTCAATCTAATGGGTTGATGAAGGGCATAAAGGTTTATTATAATTACCTCCGTATCAACCATTTATTCTTTGTTGGTGATGCCTTGTTCTTCATTAGGAATAAAAGGGTTGATATGGAGCACGTTTAGCACATTCTACATGCCTTCGGAAGGGCCTCAGGGCAGAAGATAAACCTGGCTAAGTCCTCCTTGTTTTTTAGTCCTAAAACTTCGAGGGTACAAAGACTCGAGCTTGGCAACCTACTGAGGATGAGAATTGTGGACATCATTGAGAGTTATCTTGGCCTTTCTGTGGCTGTTAGGAAAATAAGACCAACGTGTTTCACTATTTGGTGGACCGGGTCTCCTCTCGGATCAAGGGTTGGTCTAAATGCCTTCTCTCCTTTGGTGGCAAGGAAATTTTCTTGAAGGTAGTATTGTAATCTCTGTCTACGTATACTCTATCGATTTTCCTTCTCTCTCATGGTATCATTGAAGCTGTGGAGTCGAAGCTAAGAAACTTTTGATGGGCCAGCAAACTTAAAGAGCGAGGATGGGCTGGGACACACCGAAGGGTATGGGTGGCCTTTGGTTCAAAGATATGAAGCTTTTTAATATTTCCCTCCTTGGCAAGCAACTGTAGAGGTTGGTCAACAACAAAGATACTTTAAGTCATGCTGTTCTCTCGGCCAAATACTTTCTGGACGGTGATCCTTTCAACCCTAAGCATATGGACAAACCTTCCTATGCTTAGACGAGTATATGTGCTGCGGCTAAGGCTTTGAGGAATAGCTTTGGGTGGCAGGTGAGCGATGGCAGCTCCATTAGAATTAAACATCATCAATGGGGTTTCGAAGGATTAAGTGGTAGCTTACTTCTGCTTGACCATTCGTAGGTTAGATGGAGCTTGGCTCGGGAGTTATGGTCTTCAATAGCTATGGTCTGGGATAGAGACAAGGTGGTGAGCTTGTTTGGAGAGGATATGTAGAACAAAATATATGAGATTCCCATTATTAGGGAGGGTTGGGCCTATAGAGTTACTTTGTATTATGCTCCTAATGGAGTCTATTTTACCAAGTCGAGCTATTCTTGGTTGACTTTGAAAAAAGTTGGTTTTGGCCCTCATAGGAACTTCTGGCGCCTGATATGGAAGCTGAAGTTACCTCCGAAAGTCCGTATCTTTGCCTGGCGTGTGGGTCACAACCTCCCACCGACCAATTCCAAAATTGTCGCTATTAACCATGCTTATAACTCAACTTGTTTTAGATACGGGGTGGCGGAGGAATCCTTGACTCATGCTTTACGTGATTGCATTAAGGCAAGGGATGTGCTGCTTCATGGAGGTGTCGATGGGCGCATTCTGAATTTTGAGTGGACCACTGCCATTAACTGGCTTGAGAGCACGAGGAGGTTTCTCAACGAGCAAACATTCAAGTGCTTCATTATGGTTATCTGGAACGTGTGGAATGTCAGAAACAACTTTATCTTTAAGGGTTACATGGAGGACTCGAGAGTGGTTTGAGACTGGGCGGTTAGCTTCTGTCAGGATTTTCGAATTCATAATTTGTATAACAAAGCCATGTGTCCTAGCCAAGTGCAGCAGCTTAAGTGGTCTAAGCCTCCTAGTGGTTTCCTTAAAATTAATTTCGATGTCGCGTGGGTAAGTAATAAAGCTGGCGTGGGATTTTTTGCTCGTGACACGGAGGGTTTTGTGCATGGAGGTGGAATCTTTTTCATGCAGGATGTGACCAACGTTGAGTGGGCTGAAGCCGAAGGTCTTTTTAAAAGCCTTGAGTGGGCTAAAGGGAAAAATCTGTCCAATATTATTTTTGAAGGGGATTGTGCTGCCATAATAAATCGGGTCTCTAATATGCGTGAGGACATTACAACTATTGGTTTTATGCTTCATTAGTGCAGGGACATTATCAAAGACCTTGTTGAATGTAGCGTTAAGTGGTGCCCCCGAAGATGTAATATAGTTGCCAATTCTCTTAGTAAAATCGGATTAGCTAATCATTGTAATTCTCTTTTTGATCTGGATTTTTCTAGTGAAGTCCAACACCTTGTAATTTTGGATTCTTGTTAATAATATGAGGTGCGGCTTTTGGGCTCGTTTTTTATCAAAAAAAAGTTATTTAGTTAAAATTTGTTATTAGTTTTGTACTGTGCTTAAAGTCGTATATTTAGTCCATGTTATCAGATTAGATAATTTATTAGTCCTTATATTTTTTGAATTTCAAAATTCTAGTATTGACGTAAACAACAATCTTTAAATCCATAATTGACTTTTTTTAGTAATATGTAGAAATAACAAGTTCATATGTCATTATATATATATGTAATAATATGTTTGCCACATCAAACTTTGGAATAGCAAAACTTAACTTAATGGATTTAACAATTACTATTCGGTAAGAACTAAAATTTTAAAATCTATAAAGTACAGAGATTAAAAATGACCAATTTGAAGTACATGGACTAAATCTACTGGTCCACCACATCATCTCCTTGTAGTCAAGACAATGGATAGAAACGCCAATATGGTAAAAGTATAAAACTGAAGAGTCTTAGGCTATCTGTTGATGAAGAGGAAGACAATAAGTTCGGGTGGGTTGTCCCAAAACAAAGCCCACGAAGCCAGCCATGATCATGCCAAAAATGAAAATTCTACAAGGAGAATTGAAGAAATGGAATGAACAAGAATTTGGTAATATTTTCTTTTGAATTACAATAACAGGGCAAAGCCCGAACAACTCACACGACTAGCGCTACTCGAACTCAGGCTACACTTAGGACGATGAACACTCTTAACCATTAGACCATCACATGAGGTTCATAATTTGGTAATATTCATGTGCTCATAAACCACTTCAGATGCATTTTCAATAACCCTAATAAAGTTAAACTTACTAATATGGTGGATCTCTGCCAAAGTTTGAAAGCGCCAAAAGTACCTGATCATTTGATGTTTATTTTAACCAAGCCTTTTGAAGAAAAGGAAGTGGGGAAAGAAATATTTGACACAGGCCCTTTAAAAGCCCCGAGATCGGATGGGAATCTAGCAATCTTCCTCCAACAAAATTGGGACATGATAGAACTATTTGGAAAAATTATATTTGAAAATGGTTTTTTTTGCACAGTAGAAAAATTTTTTTGAAAATTAAATTGGTTTGTTATATTTATAGCAATAAACTTTTTCCCTAAATAATCCATGTGCTTTGAGTGAGACGGATCCTTGACGTTCCTAACTTTCAACTGCATAATCTTCTTCGTTATTTTCGTATCATGAATTGCTTCGATTATGGGCTTGAAAGATTTCAAATCAAACATAGAACCAAAAATAATTTTATTATTTTTAGTAGGAAAGTAGAACTCTCTTATAGAAACTGATAGAATTGTTATTCTTAGAAAATAAAATTTATACTTAGAAATAAATTCTCACTATTTTCGAGTAAAATAATAATATATCAAAAGTTGTGTGTAACTTATTATATTTCTAGGCTTACCAGCGCCAACTTATTGTACTTTTAACCCTATCAATGCCAAAGTGAAATCCTAGTTGAATTAGTAAAATGTATTTTTAATAGAAAACAACCCCTAGCTAAACGAAGAGAGAGAGGGGCTAATAGAGTGTGTTTCCCCTTATATGTATTATGATGGGGATTCAGACCTCTCTTGTATTAGGTCTAATTATACGTGTTTTCTAGACTTTTAACCAAACACTTTATAATTTAATTCAACCTAGTACATGCTTTTCTATTTGTCAAAATAGACATTATTTATTAAATTAATTAATTTATCATTTAAATAATTTTCTCAATTCAATTCTAATTCCATTAAAATCACGACAACTTTACTGTAAAAGAATCTATAATAAAATATATTTAATTTCTACATTCAACAGATTTCATAATGACCAATTAATTTAATACTGTTTTGAACTTGAATTTTTTATTTATATAATAATTTGAAAATTTTAAATTAATTCTCAAGTCATATTCATACCAAGTCAAAAACCACATTAATTTTCAGATGTAACTCATTTCTCTAATTTTATCACTGATATTCACTTCTATTCATTTGATTCATCATGCAATTCATTTTTTGTTTCAAAAATCTAGCGGGGGATAGATTGAATATATGTAATTAAGGCTTAAATGATTAATAATTAAGTTTCAGCTTTTCACCTATTAATTATAAATTCATTTAGTCACAAAGTCATTCCAGTATACTATCGTGATTGAGATCTCTCTAATGACATACCATTACAAAAGCAACTCGATCAGTGCTCGTCCAATGACTTTGTCATAAGTGTATTACCCTCATAAAGTATCCTTAATCTTTTTGGGATAAATTTGTTCTCCCAATATGACCATATTTTATATCATGATAACTGTAGAATCCCAATTTCACCCGGCCCAACTCAAAACCCAAACTAAAAATAAACAAAAAAAATTAAATTTAAATTGAAGTTCTATTTAATTTAAGTGTCCACTACAAATTCAAAGTCCAAAATTACAAATTACCTAAACTACTCTATGCCCAAAATACACCCAAAAGCCCAAACCACTAAACCTAAGCCTAATGTAAATCTAGCCCACAACCTTAACTCAGAAGGGGAAACCCTAATTTCCCCTCACTCGTCTGCCACTGCTTGCCCCTCCACGTTAGCAAGCCACGTCAGCAGGCACACCAATCAAGAGTCTAACGCCTCTTCTGCCCCTTACACCGAAACGGCAAGGGTGTTCTTCCCATCGCCGGAGTTGATCTTGAGCCTTACCACCATTGTGTCACTTGCAAAAAGAAGGCAGAACAGAGACAGAAGAATGAAAGAAAAACAAATAAATTGTATTTAATACGGCTATAAAAGCCTGCAACCACCATTGTAAAAATTGACAGAAGAAAATCAATAAAAAAAGAGGAATAGCAATCGGAATTGGATTTCAAAAGGTAGCTTTGTTTTGATATTCTATATCTTGTTATTTTTTTTACTTATTTTCGAAACATAAAAAATAAATATAAATCGAATAAAATAAAAAGGGGTTTAGGGTTCATACCTGGTAACCACCACCATCGCAACCATAGACGGAGTCCCTCCGAACTCGCCCATGTACGTGAGGGACTCCAATACTCGAGCATTTATAAAAAAATATATTTTTTTTTAAAAAAGGCAACAGATTTCAAAAAAGAAATAAAAAATCATCAAAACCCTTTTCTTTTTTTCTTTTCAAAGGTCTGTAAAGATCTAGTCAGATCTATTTTTTTTAAAAACAGAATAAAAAGGAAATAATAACAAAATACAAAACAGATTTAAAAAAAAAGGAAAAGTGAATAAAAATCAGAACTTCCATTTTTTTTGAAGATCTGGAAAATCAGATCTAGATCTAAGGTTTGACATAAAAAATTTCCTAAGAATAAACTCTTTTTTATCATTTTTTAAAGAAAAAAAATTACCTCGGATTCGAGGCTAAGGATATAGATTTTTTTAAAAAAAATAAAAAATAAAAAAGGGAGTATTTTTTTACGTACCTGACCGTCGTGTACGGCGATTCGCCATCGATGGAGGTCGGTGGGCACAATGGGATCGCGATGGACGGAGGATCGATTCTATAATCGGAGGGGAGATGTTTTAAGAGAAAAAGAGAGAGGAAGAAGGGTTTTTGTAAAATGGAGTGAAAAGATGAAAGTTTTAAGATTTTTTTTTACTTAAATACCCACACTCAAACGGTGTCGTTTTGGCTTAGGTGCCAAAGCACCAAAACGATGCCGTTTAAGCCTTAACCTGAACGACCCGGATCCGCCCCGCTTTAGATCCGCGTGTTTTCACTGAAGGGGTTATTTGCGGATTTAGCCTTTCTTCATTTTTATACTTTTCAATTTTTTTTATATATTTTTATTTGTCTTAAATTTACCCTCTGATTTTATTTCTTATGCACATTGGTCCCTTGACCATCACTTGATATTTTGAGGGATGACATGTGCATTAAGGGAGGGATAATATGACATTAGTCCCTATAAATTTACACATGTTCTGATTTAACCCTTATTTTTTATTTTTTTTAATTTTTACTTTAAATTTAGTTTCGTTATCAATTTAATCCTTTAATGTTTTACTTGGTTTCTGGCATTTTAATTCTATTCTGTCTACAATTGGGTCCCTTGTTTTCATTTATTTTATTTTATATTATTTCCTTTTATTTTTCACTTATTTACCTTTTATGACTCTTATTTTATTTTCTTTCTCATTTTATTTAGTTTCAAAAATATTTATGTTAGGTACTTTTGAATTATACATTTTAATTATTTACTTTTTTTTATCTTAGCATTCGTGTTGTTTAATTGTTACGCCGTTTCATCATATTTTTCTGTTATTAGCATCCTTGACATTTTGTAATCTTTTTTGCTTATTATATTGTTATTGCAATGCATTTTATTTTGTTACTTTATTATTATCTTTTTGTGTGTTGTTGCATGATTATTTTATCATCTTGCTAGATTTATATTTTGCTATGTTATTTACCATTATTTTTTTATAAATTGCATTTAATTGTATTTCATTCATTTATTTAATTCAGGTATTTATATTTTACCATTATTAAATTGTAAATTATGTACATATTTATTCTTTCTTCATAAAATATTTCAAATAAATAAATCAAATGATATCCTAACTTTATATAATGCATAAGTAATTTTTTTTAAATAGAGACAATGTTATTTTACTTAGAAAACTCGAGAAATTGTGCACTAACGTATTGGGTATGATTTTTCTTTAAATCTAAGTAATTGAACATCCTATTTTAAATCGATAAGTGTTCTTTATTTTCGAAGATTCGAAATGTCGTGCCCTAATTCACTGGACACAACTTCCTTTCTCGATTTTCAAAATAATGAGCCTTCCTCACAAAGTTCGATTTTTGAAAATAATATTAAACCTGTTAGTCATGTATTTAGGGATCACATTTTAATTTCTACTCGAGTTTTCAAGTTTTCAACAATTAAGACCTTTAAAAAAATCGACTTGGTACCAATTTTGGGCGTGTGAGGGTGCTAACCCTTCCTCACACGTAACCGACTCCTGAACTCATTTTCTAGATTTCGAAGACCTATTTGTTTTTTACAAATTAAAAATGTTTTAAGGTGCTCCAATCACACAATAAAAAGGTTGGTGGCGACTCCTATTTTCGCGTTTTTAAAGTAAAATTCGGGACCCTTTCAAAAAAATGGTTTCGACAATAACTATTACATCTTCCTTCATGAAAAATAAATTACTATCATATAGTAATGAAGACATTCATCACAAACACAAACGACCAGTGGCCATGTTTACTTTTCATCTATCATGTAATGCCACTGAAAGGTTATCATTTACCTATGTCCTGAGCTATGAATTCCACTATTGTGAATAATGCTTCATACTGCATAAGTCGTATACCCAACGCGCCAACTTTCAGATACTTATCTATTCGAACTCAGTTTTTATTTACATTAAAGTATACGAGTCACACATACATAGTCCATCATCCACTCAAGATTAAGGTATGTCACACTATGAACATCACAAATGAATAAATCCGTAAATGAATTCAAGATCTATTCTGCTTGGGTCTAGTCTGATGTACTGTCAGTTCAGTTACTCAAATATATGTCTCTATCTTCTGGGAGTCATCCTCTCCGAAGCCCAAGACAAAGCATCTTCCTAATTGGACTTGATAGATGACATATTAATCTTTCAATCGGTTTTCTCATTTCCTATTAGACTAATGACATGTTTAGGTTCGTATACTAATATAAGTTGTCTTTTCATATTACAATCTAACCACGTAATAACGCTTAGTATTAGTTAAATATTAGACAACTAGTGGGTTAATATTTGCTTCTATTTTGCTTTACAGGAAAAAATCACGTGAGGACCATATATAAAGGGTATTAATGTAATTTATGAATAATTTTATTAAGCCAATATGTTAAAAAAAATACAAGTGTACATAGATGAAAATACTACACTTAAAGCACCAAATCTATAACGCCCTCAACCCGATCTAATTTGCTGGATCTAGATCTCGGGTGTTACCACTTAGATACAGACTTGCATTTAACTTATTCATACAAATATTACATATAGAACCAAAATAAACAATTACATGGTTACAACAGACTTTACAATTGTGAGAGTTTACAAGTGAATAACTATGACTTAATTACATAGTTCTACTCATTTGTTTCTAAGTGATATTACTAACATGGTCTTTTTTCACTTCTAAGACCCAAAAACAATTCTCACAGTTTGTTTACATTAATCTCATCAAGACTTGATCATGCCAACGTAAGCTCGCTCTGTATGCATAACAACCCACCTCACCATTTTCTTTGGTGTAGCCTTGACATCGTCCCTCTAGGCGTAGCCTCAAATCCATTTACCTGTGGCATAAACAACCGAGGTAAGTTCATGAGAACTTAGTAAGTAAATTCTCATTTACCTGAGTCTTATTCAAGGATTATTTTATCTATCTCATTATTCTTATTCTTCAACTTGACTCTAGCGAATACATCCCTATGATTCCACTCATTATGCCATATATGTTACACTTCGCGCTGAGATCATATCTTGTCTTTCACATCTTTGTTACTTCCTTCATGATCTTCACCTTGTCCTTTTACGACTCCTTAATCATTCCTATTTCAGAGAACCATACAGGCAAAAAACTCTTGATTCGCCACATACTCGGGCTCATTCCAACTTTACTGTTCATACCTTATTACTATGCAAGATTTTCCATAACATTCTTTATGGATCCTTTCTTTCAGAGTTCACTGTGCATGTTATTCCTTCAGAGATTACCATACTTACTTTTCTTTTAGAGTTAGCCATACCTACCATTTATTCAGAGTACTGTATACGCCACTCATTTAAAGTTCACCCAAAATCCTTTTTCTTTCGCTCAGGGTCTGCTATAGAGGTGTTCCCTTCAATTGGTTACCACAAGGACCATTCTTTAGATTACGTCATGAAGGCATTCCTTTTCAGAGATAGTCACGAAGGCTTCCTTTAATAGAGATCACAACATAGGCTTCCTTTAATAGAAGTCGCCATAAAGGCTTCAATTACCGAGATTGCCACAAAGGCTTTCCTTTCTAGAGTTTCACCACAAAGGCTTTCCTTTCCAAAGTTTCACTACAAAGGCGTTCTTTTCCCAGTGTTTTAGGCAATAGGGATTTTCTTAGACTCACAATTCATGAGATTTGCCCCTCATCATCCTGGGACACATAGAGAAACCTCGTTTGATAATAATCTTCCTTTAAGTCTTTCATATGATGTCATAACTCAGCTATGGTCTTACACGATATGGTGTCATGGACTTATCCTTTCAGAGATTCATGTTTAAAGTCTCGAGAGACCCCTTTAGATGACTCTAGAGACAAACATAACTCACCATACTTTGACTCTCTTGTAACAGACTCGTTCTTAACAAACTTATTCATGTTTTCCAAACACATAAACACTTTTCAATCTTTCAAAGACAAACATAATTTAACCTCAATGTTCATATCTCATACTTAGGCCATCAGATTTCATACAATCCACACATACACGGTCCATCAACCATTCATGCTATACAGAATCATCACATCACAGAAGTTTCTAGAACACTCATAACATGCATACAAGAGTCAGTCTAGGGACTCAACTAACTTCCACCCTTTTCAGCTCCAAACTCTAGATCCAAGCTTCTATTGGACTGTCAACAGCAATCACTGCTACAGAACAAAGAAACTCATCAAGATCCACTCACATACCCCTTTTCTCGTCTTCTCTAACACTAAAAATCCTCCAAATGAGGTCTTACGTCCTTAACCTTACACAATTGCACAAACTTACTCTCTCCTAATATAACATGGAAGATCGTAAATCTTACCTTGACATGAATCACTCATAGGTGAGGATCTGGATCTACTTCTTAGCTTCCGTGAAAGAGGAAAATGCTCTAGGTTCCATTAGATCTTGTAACACCCCTTACCCAATTTGGTCACCGGACCCGAGCAAGAAAGTGTTACAACGAATTTGATAACTAATATTCACCACAATAAAACACCATTCAATCATTTAAGTTGAAATCATACATACATTTAAGTATACTAAGAATTTTATATTTTATTATTATTTATAAAGACCTAAATGTGAAATTCATGTATAATATAAGGTGAAATCTGTGAGATTTAAAAGTTTAAACGTGATTCTTAAGAATTACAGTTGGTATCGATACCTTAAATAAAATCGATTCCAAATTTCAAATTTGTTTTCCATGTAAAACCAGTGGTATCGATAATTATCTTCTGGTATCAATATTTTATGATTAAATATCGATACTTATAATAAAATCGATACCAACTTGGTATTCTGTTAAGTCTTAAAAATAGGGCTTTCAATTAAATATCGATACCTCGAGGAAATTTGGTAAAACTTATAATTTTTCAAAGTTTCAACTTTTACCTATCTTCCAAAGAACTTAAAGAATAACATAAAAGCACCTAGAATCATGCCAAATATGTAAAATTCCAACCAACATCAAAATCAACTAACATAAAACTCTAACCAATAAGTCACCCTAATAACCTTATACTTAGACATTTGAGCAAAGAAATCATTCAACCAAATATATATAGTACCATCATAAGAGCTACTATTATCAAATGCAAGTATCAACCAAAACACAACTATCATTAACTTACAAAAGTAAGGACTCAATATCAAAAGACTTCCTAGGTACATGCCATATCAAAATAAAGACATCCTCACTAACACTTGAGTCCGAGATTGCTTTTGGATGCTGAGTCGTGAATATACCAAAAAGTACCTAACTTGCGCACGAGAAACAAATCGCATGCATGAGTATTACTCGGTGGTATTTCTATAAACCAAACATTAAACAATTATATACACACTTATATATTTAAGCTAATAATAGATTATGCTAAATCAATTTCAATAATGTGTCATCTTATTCATGAATCATTATACCATCCACACATGTATATATATATATATATATCATGATATCATTGAACATACTCATATCTCAATTCATATTCCATTTCATATCCATCATTCCCATTCCAAATATGCATATTATCATTATACATATTCATATACCATTCCTTTAATTCTCAATATATATATTCCATGTCACATATGCACATTTATCATCAATTTAGTTCCCTATTAACATGGCTTAGACTCTGACGGATACACGGATTAAACCAACACAGCGGTTTGGTGCCCAGTGCCTCATCGGATAAATCAGAAGTAATAAGTCGCGTCCTGCGCTATAATAAAGTTGACACCCAGTCATCGGTTAAACCGAAGTAACTTGGCACCTAGTGCCTCATCGACTCGTGGTCGAAGTAACCCTGTACTCTTCCTATCTATGGCATACCATTTATATCCGACTCAGCCCGAACAGTTAATAGGGTAATCATTTCAATTAAATATCACTCAATATCTCAATATTTGTTTTTAATCTCAACATAATGGAATTTAAATTTTAATAGAAATCATAAGTTTTTCATATATCACAAATTCATTTCATACCATTACACATAAAGGGGTAAATCTTAAATCCTCATATCATCACTCGATTCCAAATCAGATAATTTGAGTAGAGAAATCATACCTCAATTTATTACCTTGAGCAACTTATTAAAATGTGACACTTTATAAATTAGTTAGGTTATAGAAACACCAACCATAAATTCTAAGCTACTGGTCTTCGAACTTGTCTTTGCCCTTCCTTTTTGAGGAGTTCGGGTCAACGTTAGCTACAGAATTAAATATACAACACGTTTCATTGAGACACGACAAATTTTTATTCTAACTAAATTTAACTCCCTATTTCTCATTTTTTACATTGATTTACCAAATTTCCAAATTTGGTCGTTACTATTTTAAATAAACAACATATTTCATAATTTAGTCCCTTTTTCACTTTTAACTTAAAATATATCAAATAAATCCTTAAAACCTTAACTAGTCAACAATGATAGCATTTAATATCTTTGACAATATCGAAAAATACGACATGGGTCCTCTAGCATAAGGTACTGGGATTCCAAAAACATAAAAATTACAAGAAAAGAATTTGATTAAGCTTACCAATTTAAAGCTTGAACCAAAGCACCCAAACTTTTCTTTTTTTTTCTCATTCTCTGGCTTGAAAATGGCTGAGAGTGAAAGAAGATATTTTCTTCTTTCTTCTTATCAACCCATACTTAAGCTAATCATTAACCCTTTCTTTTTTTTTTCTTTTCTTTAATCTATTTTAAATTAAAAATTTTCAACAAAATTTCAAAGCCACAAATCCTTCACCTAACGGCACTAAGTGCTAAAATGGGAGTTTTACCCCACTGGTCCTTCATACTTCATTCAATTTAAAATCCTTTTATAAATTTCACTTTTACCACTTATTCAATTAGGTCCTTACACTTAAATTAAGCACTTCACAATTAAAATTTCCTTTTCGAAAATCAATTATTCTACTATTTATTTTCGTAAATATTTTTATTAAATATTTACGGATCTAATTTACAAATACGGAGTCTCAAAAAATACATTTTTCAACAACCCCGAATTCAGGTTGTTACAACTCTCCCCCTTGAAGAAATTTCGTCCTTAAAATTTACGTGAAAAGAGGTGGGAATATTGAGACCTCATCGTCTCTTCCGGTTCCCAAGTCGCTTCCTCAACTTTATGGCTATGCCATAACACTTTCACAAGTGAAATGCATTTGTTACGCAACTCTTTCACCTTGCGAGCTAAAATTTCTACTGTTTCTTCTCATAAGACAAGTTGGGTTGGATTTCAACTTGTCCAATCGTAATAACATGCGACAAGTCAAAACAATATCTCCTAAGCATTGAGACATGAAAAACATCGTGAATCTTCTACAACTCTGCCGACGAAGCCAAACGATAAGCTACTAGTCTTACTCTTTCCGTGATCTCATAAGACCCAATAAAACGTGGACTCAATTTCCCTTTTCGTCCGAATCTAAGGACTTTCTTCCACGGTGAAACCTTTAAGAACACTTTATCACCAATCGCATACTCAATATCTCGACGTTTCAAGTCTGCGTAAGATTTCTATCTATCAAAATTTGTCTTTAACCTTTCTCGAATTAACTTAACTGTACCCTTTGTTTCTTGAATCAACTCAGGACCAACTATTTTTCTTTCACATAATTATGTCCAACAAACAGGTGTTCGGCATCTATGTCCATATAAAGCTTCGTATAAAGCCATCTGAATGCTCGACTGAAAACTATTATTATAGACAAACTCAGCTAAAGGTAAGTAGCATTCCCAACTTGATTCAAAATCAATCACACATGCTCGCAACATATCCTCTAAAATCTGAATAACACATTCTGATTGTTCGTCCATCTGAGGGTAAAAGACTATACTAAAATTGAGCCTCGTACCAAGAGATTCATGCAATTGTTTCCAAAATCTCGAGGTGAATCAAGGATCTCGATTAGAGATGATCGACACAGGTATACCATGCAATCTAATAATATCTCGGATGTAGACTTCAACAAGTTTTGAAAGTGACCAATCGGCTCTGATGGCTATTAAATGAGCCGATTTCGTAAGTCGATCAACTATTACCCACACTGCATTTTTCTTGCTTGGCGATAACAATAATTCCGATACAAAATCCATAGTAATGCGCTCTCATTTCCATTCAGGAATTGAAATGAGATGAAGTAATCCCGTGGGAACTTGATGTTCCGCCTTAAATCGCTGATAGGTCAGGCACTTAGCCACGAATTCAACTATCTCTCTTTTCATTCTCGGCCACCAATACAACTCTCGCAGATCGCGATACATTTTCGTTCTGCCAGGGTGCAAAGAAAAAGAACTATCGTGAGCTTCGTGAAGAATTGATTCTTTCAAGTCCGCAACATTACGCACACAAATTCGATTACAAAATCTCAAACAGTCTTGGTCATCAATGCTAAAAATTTCTATCGAATCCATTCTGAACCATTTCTCTCTTTCTCAACAGTTTTGTGTCAGCAAATTGCGCTTCTCTAATCTGATCAAACAACACTAGTTTAACTCTCAATTCAGCCAACAAGCTGCCATTATCACTAATATTGAGTTGAGCAAACAATGTTCGAAACTTAACTGCTGCCTTTCTACTTAATGCATCGGCTACTATGTTAGATTTCCTAGGGTGGTAATCGATGATGCAATCATAATCCTTGAGAAGTTCTACCTAACGGTGCTGTCTCAAATTCAACTCCTTTTGAGTTAGGAGATATTTAAGACTTTTGTGATCGGTAAAGATATGACACTTTTCACCATACAAATAGTATCTCCAAATCTTCAAGGCAAACACCACCACAGCTAGCTCTAGATCGTGCGTCGGATAATTACAATCATTAGTTTTCAATTAGCATGAAGCATACGCGATCACCTTCCCGTCTTGCATCAAAACACAACCCAAACCATTCAGAGAAGCATCAATATAAACCACAAAATCTTTTCTTGATTTAGGAAAGGTTAGAATTGGCGTTTCAGTCAACATTTGCTTTAATTGCTCGAAACTCTCTTAACAACGATCATTCCAACTAAACGGAACATTCTTTTGTAATAGCTTCGTCATAGGCATAACTATCTTCAAAAATCCATTTACAAATCTTTGGTAGTAACCAGCTAAACAAAGGAAACTACAAACCTCTGACACATTTCTCGATGCTTTCCATTGAACAACAGCCTCAATCTTTTTCGGATCAACTCTAATCTCATCGGTCGAGATAACATGTCCCAAATATACAACTTCAAATAGCCAAAATTTGCACTTGCTTAATTTCCTGTATAGCCGTTTCTCTCGCAACACTTGTAGAACAATTCGAAGATGCTGCTCATGCTCTCGCTTCAGATTTTGAATATATCAAAATATCATCAATGAAGACTACCACAAATCGATCCAAGTAAGGCTGGAAGATACATTCATGAGGTCCATGAATGCTGCCAGAGCATTTGTCAAACTGAATGGCATCACTAAAAATTCATAATGGCCATAATGCGTACGAAAAGTTGTTTTAGGGATGTCACTATCCTTTATTTCAATTAGTAGTAACCCGATATCAAGTCAGTCTTGGAGAAAATAGAAGCTCCTTTCAGTTGGTCAAACAAGTCGTCAATTCGTGGAAGAGGTATCTGTTCTTTATCGATAACTAATTCAATTGTCGATAATCTATACAAAGTCGCATCGAACCATCTTTTTCTTAACGAACAACACTGGAGTTCCCCAAGGCGATACACTAAGACGAATACATCCACGGTCCAATAAATCTTACAACTGAATTTTCAACTCCTTCAACTCTGTTGGTGCCATATGATAAGAAGATATGGACACCAGAGTCGTACTAGGAAACACTTCAATTGCGAATTCAACTTCTTGATCTGGTGGTAATTCTGATAACTCCTCGAGAAACACGTCAAGAAATTCACAAACGACTCGAATCTTGTTAATCTGACTAACAACAACATCCGAGTTAATCACATAAGCAAAAAAAGCTTCGCAACCATGATTGAGTAACTTATTAGCTCGAACCGCTGAAATGGTATGAGTTGAACCATTAGTTCGAGCTCCATTCACCTCAATCAAATTCACATCAACACTTTGAATCACAAACTTCTTTTTACGGCAATCTAGAATCACCCCGTGCTTAGTGAGCCAATCCATACCCAAAATTAAATCAAAATCGTCAAATGGCATAATCAATAAGTCAACAGGAAAATATATATCCTGAATCTATAATAGACATCGCCTACACACTCGATCAACCAACCTTGATTACTCTAAGGAACTTGACACGACCATGGATACCTTAGATATCTCAAACTTTAAACTTCGCGATTTAACCAACTCGAAATTAATGTAAGAATGAGACGATCCGGGATCTATCAAAGCATAAACTAGTGCAGAGTATAGTAAGAAGATACCTATAACCACATCTGTAGCATCGCCCTCCTCGCAAGTTCCAACAACATAAGCTCGAGTCGGTACTCTAGCCTCTGACTTACGAGTAACCGCATCACTTCCTTTTCTAGCACCACCTCTGGAGACGGAGCCACCTCTATTAATCTCGCGACCTCTAACTATAGATGCAGTCTTTTGAATAGAAATAGGAGTAGTAGTAGCATCACCTCTTGGGCACTCTCGAGTGAAGTGTTCCAGTGATCCAAGACGAAAATAGGCTCGGGTTAATTTCTAACATTCCCCATGGTGCTTTTTCTCTCAATGCTCACAAATTGGCACCTCAACATCTCGGTACGGACCTCGCACACTACTCACAGACATAGTCGGTTGTCGGTCTCTATTTCCATCTGACTTGAAAATTGATTTCCAATTACTACGAGTATCCTTGGTTCGCTTTGGATGAGGATGCAAACTAACAACTCCAATTCATTTCCCAGCAACACGTGCAGTCTCAGTCTTTTTATCGAGACCAAAAGCTTGTTCTACCATCTTTGCTCGTTCAACTAAATCGGTAAATTTTGATATTCTATGGGATACCAACTGTACTCAAAGCTTATCACGTAACCCTTGTAGAAACCACTTGCAATTCTCAACTTCGGAAGAAAGATATTTGGTGGCATACTTACTAAGTCGCAAAAACTCTCGCTCGTAATCAACCACTAACATCTCGCTCTATTTTAACATAAAAACTCTTGCTTCCTTTCTTCAAGGTATAATTCCCCTACATATTTCTTTTCAAACTCTCTTGGAAAGAACTCTCAATCTACTCGCTCTGCAGGTACGTGGTGTGTTATTATCTACCACCATGTGTACGCTTCTCCTTGCAGAAAAGAAACCACACAAATTACACATTCACGGGCAGTGCATTCCAATTGTTGTAGAACACGCTTGGTCGATTCTAACCAAACCTCAGCAATTGAGGGATCAACCCCTTTTAGACCCAAGAATTCTGTAGCACCATATCTCCGTAACTCCTTGATCAGAGCTAGTCGATTATCGAGTACAGATGCAATGGCAGGAGTAGCTCCCGCAACACGCTGAAGGACATTAGTTATAGCTCGAAGTAAATCTGAATCACCTTGACCTTCGCAAAGGTCTCTACCCACGTTAGTTTGTTGGACACCTATGGGTTGAACACGTTGTGCCACCGACTCAGCTTTGATAGGATTCTCAGTAGAGTTATCACTAATATGACCTCTCGGTCTACCTCATTGTTCGATTCTACCGACATCTTTTGTGCTATAAGATCAAAACAAATAATAATAATTAGCATCCAAATCCCGACTCACATCGACTCAACTTGGCATGTACCTCTAGACACAATTATGAGCTTGATTTAGCCCGAGAATTGACTAAACCTGTAACTTTGATACCACTAAATGTAACACCCCTTACCTGGTCCAGTCACCGGACCTGATCAAGAAAGTGTTACAACGAATTTGATAACTAATATTTACCATAATAAAATACTATTCAATCATTTAAGTTGAAATCATAGATACATTTAAGTATACTAAGAATTTTATATTTTATTATTATTTTTTATTTTTTATAAAGACCTAAATACGAAATTCATGTATAATATAAGGTGAAATATGTGAGATTTAAAAGTTTACAAATGATTATCAAGAATTACAGTTGGTATCGATACTTTAAATAAAATCGATACCAAACTTCAATTTTGTTTTCCATGTAAAACCAATGGTATCGATAATTATCTCCTGGTATCAATATCTTATGAAAAATAACGGTACATATATCAATACCAACTTAGTATTCTGTTAAATCTTAAAAACAGGGCTTTCAATTAAATATCGATACCATGACTAAAATATCGATACCTCAAGGAAATTTGGTAAAACTTATAATTTTTCAAAGTTTCAACTTTTACCTATCTTCCAAAGAACTCAAAGAATACCATAAAAGCATCTAGAATCATGTCAAATTCCAACCAACATCAAAATCAACTAACCTAAAACTCTAATCAATAAGTCACTCTAATAACCTTATACTTAGACATTTGAGCAAAGAAATCACTCAACCAAATATATATACTACCATCATAAGAGCTACTATTATCATATGCAATTATCAACCAAAACAAAACTATCATTAACTTACAAAAGTAAGGATTCAATATCAAAAGACTTCCTAGGTACATGCCATATCAAAATAAAGACATCACCACTAACACTTGAGTGTGGGATTGTCTTTGGATGCTGAGTTGTGAATATACCAAGAAGTACCTAACCTGCTCACGAGAAACAAATCGGACGCATGAGTATTACTCAGTGGTATTCTTATAAACCAAACATTAAACAATTATAGATACACTTATATATTTAAGCTAATAATAGATTATGCTAAATCAATTTCAATAATGTGTCATCTAATTCATAAATCATTATACCATCCACACATGTATATATATAAATATATATATCATGATATCATTGAACATACTCATATCTCAATTCATATTCCATTTCATATCCATCATTCCCATTTCAAATATTCATATTATCATTATACATATTCATATATCATTCCTTTAATGCTCAATATATATATATATTCCATG
Source organism: Gossypioides kirkii (assembly GCA_005610355.1). NCBI lineage: Eukaryota > Viridiplantae > Streptophyta > Magnoliopsida > Malvales > Malvaceae > Gossypioides > Gossypioides kirkii. The sequence continues at coordinate 9,606,837 of CP032249.1, read as the reverse complement.
TCACTTATACACATTGATCATCATTTTAGTTCTCTATTAACATGACTCGGACACTAACGGATACACGGATCCAACCAATACACCGTTTTGGCGCCCAGTGCCTCATCGGACAAATCCGAAGTAGTAAGTCGTGCCCTGCGCTATAATAAAGTTGGCACTCAACGTCTCATCGGTTAAACCGAAGTAACTTGGCACCCAATGCCTCTTCGACTTGTGATCGAAGTAACCTTGTACTCTTCTTATCCTATCGCATGCCATCTATATCTAACTCAGCCCAAACATGCCATCTATATCTAACTCAGCCCAAACAATTAATAAGGTAATCATTTCAATTAAATATTAATCAGTATCTCAATATTTGTTTTTAATCTCAACATAATTGCATTTAAATTCAATTTAATAGAAATCATAAGTTTTTCATATATCACAAATTCATTTCATACCATTATACATAAAAAGAGTAAATCTTAAATCCTCATATCATCACTCGATTCCAAATCAACTCATTTGAGCAGAGAAATCATACCTCAATTTATTACCTTGAGCAATTTATTAAAATGTGACAATTTATAAATTAGTTAGGTTATAGAAATACCAACCGTAAATTTTAAGCTACTCGTCGTCGACCTTGTCTTTGCCCTTCCTTTTTTAGAAGTCTGGGTTAATGTTAGATACGGATTTAATACACAACACATTTCATTAAAACACAAGAAATTTTTATTCTAACTAAATTTAACTCCCTATTTCTCATTTTTACAATAATTTACCAAATTTCCAAATTTGGTCCTTACTATTTTAAATTAACAACATATTTTATAATTTAGTCCCCTTTTCACTTTTAACTTAAAATATATGAAATAAATCCTTAAAACCTTAACTACTCAACAATGATAGTATTTAATATCTTTGACAATATCGAAAAATACAGCATGGGTCCTCTAGCTTAAGGTACCGGGATTCCAAAAATATAAAAATTATAAGAAAATGACTTGATTAAGCTTACCAATTTGAAGTTTGAACCAAAGCAGGCAACCTTTTCTTTTTTTTTCTTCTCCCCTTCTCTGGTTCGAAAATGGCTGAGAGTGAAAGAAGATATTTTCTTCTTTCTTCTTATCAACCCATACTTAAGCTAAAAATTACCACTTTCTTTTTTTTTCTTTTCTTTAATCTATTTTAAATTACAAATTTTCAACAAAATTTCAAAGCCACAAATCCTTCACCTAACGACTCTAAGTGCTAAAATGGGAATTTTTCCCCATTGGTCCTTCATACTTCATTCAATTTAAAATCCTTTTATAAATTTCACTTTTACTACTTATGCAATTTAGTCCTCATACTTAAATTAAGTACTACATAATTAAAATTTCCTATTCGAAAATCAATTATTCTACTATTTATTTTCGTAAATATTTTTATTAAATATTTACAAGTCCGATTTACAAATACGAAGTCTCAAAAAATACCTTTTTCAACAACCTCGAATTTGGGTCGTTATAGATCTTGTCCAAAAATACTTCGTAAAGAAGGAAGGGGAAAAACTCTTCTTTTTCAGTCATGATTATCTAAATATTCAACATTTGTCCCTACAGAAACTTGGCACGCATCACAATCCTATCTTATCTATCGTATGGGTGATTTATAACGATAAGGATTCATGTACAATAAATCATCGATACATATATATAAATATTTCCAAGTCAAGTCCATCGTTCGTTCCTAACCATCTCGTTATGACCTAACCAGTACCATAACTAGTCAGACTCGATATACAACACCTTTCAAAGATATCCTAATTACTCGAAATTCCTTAACACTTTACTAAGTTCCTTTCCTAGAAATCTCTCACTTTCTGAGACATCTTCACTTAATATTGTAGTGTTAACTATTCGTCCAATCTATCTGCTAAAAGTATAGTTTGGGTGGATAGAACCACACCACTCTGCTTTCTTCTGACTTGTTCGCCTAATAAGGACTTCGTCCAAGGGCGTACCCATATACTTCAAACTCTTAGTTGAATTTTAACACCTTAATTACTCAAAACCTATTTCGAAATTATTTCTAAAAACATCACTCGAGCACTAGGGCTTTGTCGGGCGGGATGTTATAACAAGATTTTGAGAGAAATTGTAATATCCCTAAACTGGGTCTAATAGTTTTGGGTATATTTTTCGAGTTTCGAGCATGAATTTAGGAAATTATTGGGTTAATAGTAATTTTTAATTTAATTTAGGAGGTTAATTTCATCGAAAATCTATTAAACAATAATCTGGAAAAATAAAAATATTTTTGAAAAATTAATTTTAAAGTAATTAAATAATTATTTGTGAAAATAATTAATTTGGATCGAAAAAGATTTTTAAAATAATTTTTATTAGGGGTTAATTTGAGTTAAATTTAAGTATTAATTAAATTGGATTTAATTGTAAAATAATGGAAATTTGGATTTAATTGTAAAATAATGGAAATTTGGAGTATTTATTTGGAAAATAAACCTTTAAATTCAGAATTTTGGAGGGAAAGGATCAATCGGTGAAGTAAGGGAAGTGTGAGAGTGGTCATTGGGCAAATTTCTAATTTTCAAAATTTCAAGTGGGTTGTTTCAGTTTTAAACACAATGTATCTAGCTTGCTTTTCACACCATTTACATCAGATTAGAGAGCTATAAAATTTATTTTCTTTGCATGGTTTTAAAGATCTATCATCAGAGAATATATTCTGAAATTTCTCAAGAATCTTGAATCAAGATTTTCAATCAAAAGATTTAGAACGAATAAAAGGTTATTACTATTTTTAAACTTATTTTTATGATGATTAGAAACATATTTACATGATTTGAGTGATAATTATATGATTTTTTATCAATGTCATCTTCTTCAAAAGCTTAAGATGTTTTAATGGTGGATCTTAAATTTTGAGAGGAAATTCACAAATCAATGGATGTTCCAACTCAAAATGGATCTATTAGAAGGTTTTTGATCTTATTTATCAAGATTAAACATGTTTTGTAAGGTAATTTAGAGAAATTTCAATTTCATCATCTTCATTAACCGATTTTTTGGATTTTTGTGAAATTGATTTAAATGTGAAATTGATGCTTAGTATATGTTTATTTGGTCTAGTATTGATAATTGGAAGTGATTAGGAGGGTTGGAGTGATCGATTTTGTGAGGAATCGAGTTTTTGACTTGATGATACAAATCTCGTAAGGTAACTTTGAAAGAGAATTTCATGTAGCCTAGTTAATGAAAATTTGTGTTTAATATATCTTTTGAAAGGTGGTAATATCTATTTTATCTTTGTTGAAGCTCCGAACCTTGAAGAGGATAGAGCTAATCGAAATTGAAGCTTGGATTTGCTTGGTTGATCACTTGGTTGTGGTTGAATTGATTGTGTGGTGAGTGTTATTAAAGGGCAATTTGGTAAATTGACCCTCATTTATGCTTAATTAGATGATTCATTACTGATGACAAATATTTAATTAAGTTTTGGTTGGTTAATTTTGCAAGATTATTGATATATGTCTAAATGATGAAAATTTTATTAAGTGTTGGTAAGTAAGCATGTAGTGGTTTTATGTGCTTTGATTGAATTGATTATGATGATGATTTAAGCATGTATGCTGGAGTTTTGGGTTCATGTTATGTTGATATTTCAATTGATGATGAACATTGATAATTGGTATTTGCTTAGCTTGATTTAATTTAATGTTAAAATGGTTATACATAATTCATATATGCATTTTGACACTTTAAATTAAGCACATTTTTTGCTGGAATTTTGTTATGATTGATTGATTATATTGGCATCATAGCATGGTGGATCCATTGGATATAGTTGGCATGCCATAAGATTTGTGAGTACTCACTATATTGATATATTATTTGTGAGCAATGAGGCTCTAGGTGGACTGATTTGGAGTAAATAAGGGAGTGTTGAGCTTGTGTCTCCATTCAACGAGACTGAATTGAGGCGATATAAGGGAGTGTGTGGCTTCGGCCTACTCAATCCGAGACTGATTCTGATTCTAATTAGGAGTAAGGAGATCCGTTTATCCGATGTATGATCACCCGATTAAGCCATGAATGTATATGCCAATATAAAAGTATGAAATGTTATATGCTAAATTAATGATTGTATGCAATGATTAATTATAATTTTTGATAGATGGTTAAGCATATGACATTGAACTATTATGGATTGATATTGTGATTGAAAATTTGTATTTGATTGGTTTCGATTTAAGCATGATTTGGGTGCTAAATTACTCGTCGTTTTATTAACATTCACTGGGCTTTTTAAGCTCACACCCTCACATTCGTGCAGATATCCGACGAGATTGAGGAGTTGAGGAGCCGAGCAAGAGAGTTTCAAGAGATTAAGGCTCGGTAGAAATTTAGTTACAGGTTTTAGAGATGTTAATCGGGCATTGTGGAACTTTCGGGACTTAGTTTAATTTTGGTTGTAATTGGACTTGGACATTGCACATTTTTAATTTTTGGATGGTTTTATAATATCACTTATGCATGTTTGAGTTTGATTATTGCAAAATTTAAGGTATATTGTTGCTTGATAACACGGTAATTGATAACACGATGTGTGAGGCATGATGTTTACACTAACAATTGTTTAAATGTAGCTTCCATGGAGTGGTTTACGAGCAACTAAGGTACGTCATTTGTTAGAATTAATTGGTGGGTGATATGCATGAAATTGATTGTTCAATTATATTTAACTGAGGCTTAATTGGTGTTAAAAAAATTCAATTGAAGGTGTATGAATATGTATGGTATTTAATCGTAGCTAAATCGGGTTTAATTGGTTATTAAAATACTAAAAATCAGGTTTAAAATCGAATTTTTCGCACAAAAAAACTTAATAAATGATTAATAATTAGATAAGATTGAGGTGTTATAAGATCGGGGTGTAACTTGGGTGATCGTTAGCCGGAGAGTCACTTAGGTGACTAATGTAACGCTTTGAATTCAGGTCGGTTCGTCCCGATCAGGTTTAGGGTGTCACAGAAATTGAATGAAAAATTGAGAACTAAAAAGTTGAGAGATTTAAAAGAATAGATGAATTAAGGGCACGTTTGATTCACTGTAATGGAATAAGGCTATAATAGAATAGAGTTGTAATAGAATAGGGTTGTAATTGAATAGAACTGTAATCAGTAATTTAATTGTTTGGTTGAATGGAATAATAGCATTCTTGAGTTTGGTTGAATGGAATATATGTTGTAATATCATAAGGAAAAAGGTTTAAATAACCAAAGTATCTTTAGCGTAAATTTTTTAGGTAGATGATTATTGTTATTGTTAAATTTTAATAAGATTATCATTAAATATAATTTAATAAAAATAAAAATAATAAATAATTTAATCATATTTTAACATAATTATTATTAAATACAATTTAAATATATATATATAATTTAATAACATTCTTAATGTAATTATTATTAAAATATGAATTAATAAAAATCATAATATATAATATTAGAAAAATAATATATAACTACTCTATTATTTTTAAATTGCAATGTATATTTAATATGCTAGAATATCATTAGCGAAACAAATAATTTAATTATCTTCTAAACTAAAAGCAAAAGATTAAAACTAATAAATAACTTGAAAATTATATTTTACATCCATACATTACTAACACAACCATGATTTTTAATGGTTAGAAAGAAATCTTCTCACCCATTCCAATCGCACTAAAGAAGGTAGATTGAAGAAAATGAGCATTTGCGTTGGATGGTCTGGAATTTTGCTCAACACACGATAGTGATCATCCTCAGTTAATCCTTCTACTTCGCATAAGATGTGATATAATTTTTGAGCAGTTTCTTGAATCACTTTCTTGGAGGCAATGCTCCTACTTAATTCAAGGCCAACAGTCCGTATGCTTTCCCCTAATAACATGGCAACATCAGTAATTGAAGTAGAAATTTGTTCACTTCCATCAGAAATCTTTTTTTCTTATTTGAAGATGTGGAACTATCTTATTTTGACTTCGACGGTTGTGATTGTGTAACCGAGACTTCCATCTCATCCAAGGAAACATCATCTTCGCATCCACAGTAATTGTTTCCTTCTTCAAGATTATTTGCAATAGCTACATCCTCAGCGTCTATTTCTTCAACAATATTTGCAGCTGTTTGAGTATTTTTTTCAATGGCTCGATCTTTTGCATATATGTAAGTAAGTTGGCCATAATAAGGGAAACTGTGATGTCTAATTGATCGGTTGCTTTATGGCTATAAAAAAAAGAAGGAATCCAAATTAGATATAAGTTCGGTCAAAATAAGATAATAAATATAGGAAATAATTCTTACACTTATGTATGAGTTCCACATAACATCTTCAGCAACAACTATCTGCTTATGCTCGTCCCAACCAAAACCGTTATTGTCTTTTTCACTGAGCATGTCCTAAACGATTGCCCAATCCCTTTTCTAACAGTCTTTCTAGCTCATTTAAATAACTGACCTTGAATCTCGTATTTGAGTTATAGGTAAAAATACTTGAAATTCATTTCTTTATCAAATTTCATTAAACAAAAACGACTCTTTATTTAGAAAAGAATAATGTCTTGAACAAAAATTATAGTTATTTTAAAAGAAAAATTAATGATGAACATCTAAACAATCCTAGTTAAAGTTTTTGTTTCTAGTATTTACATTAAGCAAGAAGTATACGAATTAGTTGGTATCTGAAAATACAGAATATGTAACAAGCTTCATCAACAAAGACATGACGTATACAAGGCATATTTGCCCGTGAACAACAGAGCTTTGTACTACAAGCTAGGAGAATAAAAGCACATGATATAAAGCTTATATACAACATCAATTCCATTGCAACAAGGCAAACTCTGGTTTAAATGATGACAGCCCAAAATCATTGTCAAAGCAAAAGAGAAATTTAAAAACCTATACTTCTAATTATTACAGCCCAAAATCATTGTCAAAGTGAAACTTCCAATTATGACAACCCAAAAATCTTGCACAAGGGTAAATTCAAACCATGCACCAAGGCAAACTAAACCTGCAGTTGAAGAGAAAAGCTAGGCGAGTGAGGGGAACGTAAGTATTTACCTGAAAAAATTTTAAATGCATCAAATAAAAATGAAAAATAATTTGAAAAAGAAAAGAACTGTAGAGGTTAGGAGCAACGCTATACTCAAATGGGGAAGGGAGTCTGTCTGTAGGAGCAGCGTTTTACTCGAATGATAAAGAGCAAGAGCAAGAAAAACTTTTACTAATTTTTTACCAATAAAGAGCAAGAAAAGAGTATTTTACCAATTTTTTTCCGAGAAAGCGAGGGAAAGAGCAAGAAAATCTAGGACTTCTTCTTTGGGAAGAAAAGAAGGGTAAAGAGAATTGTAGTGATAATTGATGGATTTTTAACAACAATAGAAAGAAAACCAAAATTTTCTAACAATAAAGAGAAAGAAACTACATAATAAGCAAGTAAATTAAACAAAGAGAAAAGACATACACAAACCTTCGAAGTTGAAAGATAATTACAGCCTCCAAAATAAGAGAAGAAGCTCGTTAGGAAAAAAGCTCGATGGGTTTGAGAAAGAAATCAAGAATGGAATTGTGAGGTCAGTAGATTTGAGATCTGCTAGTTAGGGAAAGAAGCTCGTGAAAAATGAGGGTATAAATGAATTTTTCTATTCGTCAGAGCTATTGAATTGGGATTCTGAAAGGGTATTAAGGAATGGCTATTCCGTGCCCAACAGTAATAGCCAACTTAAACAGCCTCGCCTGTAATTGAATTCAACCCAACCAAACATCTGTTTTGGAGAGTTTGATTGTAGAAATCAAAATCAGGCTGAATGAAATAGCCATTCGGCCCAACCAAATGTGCTGTAAGAGAATTGAAAGAGTTAGGAAAATGAGATTGGAATGTAAACAGAACAAAATAACTTGAGTTTATATAGCACATAAATTAGCTGTTGGAAAAAAGTTTACCATTAGACATTTTTTCGTTAGGGGAAAAGTTACCGTTGACAAAAAAACATATACTCTTTTTAAGATCAACTTATTTTTCTAAATATAAAAAAAATTAACCTAAAACCTTAAATTTTTATTGCTAATTTGCCCTTAATAGATGACATAATTTTCAAAAAAAAAAAAAAGCATTACTTTACAAGCTTAATTTAAAACGATGACGTATGGAAACCCAAAGGCAGATAATGTGGAGAAAACCGGGTCAACCTGAAACCCGAATTGTGGGAATCACACGCCTTTCATTTCATTTCATTTCAGTGCAAACTTGAAATCTGTCGCCACTCTTTCTCAGCTCCAACAAAGGAAGCTAAGAGATCTCACCGTACTGGAAAAATGGGATTAGGGTTGTTAGCTTCAAGAACCCTTAAGACCTCCAAGGTTCTCTCTTCTCAGTACTCTCGATTCCGACCCATCGTCACCAAACCCGGCCTCCAATCCCCCGATGCATCAGCGGCCGCACCAGCAGCGCAGCCGGAGCCCACTCCGCCTCCGCCTAAGAAACCTGTGGGCGGTGCCCGGGTCCACTTCACCAACCCGGATGATGCTCTCGAGGTGTTCGTTGATGGGTTCGCGGTGAAAATCCCTAAGGGCATGACTGTTCTTCAGGCCTGTGAGATCGCTGGAGTTGACATTCCTAGGTTTTGTTATCATAGCCGACTTTCGATCGCGGGGAACTGCCGTATGTGCCTTGTCGAGGTTGAAAAATCCCCCAAGCCCGTCGCCTCTTGCGCCATGCCCGCCCTTCCTGGTGAGCCTTTCCGTTTCATTGCCCTTTTTTTTTTTGATAGATAAATTCATTCATTTGTTTGGATTTAACCTTCACGGAGGAACGATTTTGATTTCCTTTATACGGATTCGTGACTTATTTAGGTGGATTTAGTGATTTAGATTTGGGTATCAAATTACTTGGATACTATTTAGTTTGCTTCAACTTTTCCTTGTTATTTTTATGCTGCTATTTGTTCTGTTTGATGTTAAGAAATATGCAACGCTATGATTCATTACACTATGATCCAATTCTTTTATCTCTTTTAAATTATTTATATTCGCATAAATTTCTTTTTTTATTATACTTTTTTAGCAAAATGGCTTTGGAAATGCTAAGCTCTTGTGTGAAACTGCTCTTGCAAGTCGAAAGTTCTTTTCATTTAAACAATTTAACCTTTACGGAATTAGGCTGCTCTTTATCTAAATCTATCCGTTTGTTTTATATTTTGATTTGGTTCTGGTATTTCCCAGTACATTCTTTATTTATCTTATTATTATTATTATTATGATGATGATGATGATGATGTTCTCTAATTCTTCTGGGACTATAATATAGGAATGAAGATTAAGACAGATACGCCATTAGCGAAGAAGGCACGTGAAGGAGTGATGGAGTTTTTGCTGATGAACCATCCACTGGATTGTCCAATCTGTGATCAGGGTGGAGAATGTGATCTCCAGGATCAGTCTATGGCATTTGGATCTGATCGTGGCCGTTTTACTGAAATGAAGAGATCAGTTGTTGACAAGAATCTTGGTCCTTTGGTGAAGACTGTCATGACTCGGTGCATTCAGTGTACTAGGTCCGAAATTAACCTAACAATATTCTCAAGGGCTTTATTTATTTATATTTTTTAAGATTTTAAGATTTGAATCCAAAGGGTAACTTCTTCGACTAATGATTTTCTTTTAAATAAACAAATGCATTTGAGAATTTTTAGCTTTAGATATTTATGGCTACATATAGGTACTGAGAATTTGTATTCCACTAAATCCCACTTAAGAATGACTGATATTGCTTGTTTATGTGTTCACTGCCTTTTTAATCATGTGTTGGCCTACACTTAGAATTGTTTATATCAGATTGTGATTAAGTTGGCCTTTACAATTTGCTTTGTGAATTTTGCTTTACTTCATTATGTTAGACTGATGCACTTATTCTATTACACAAATCAGTCTGAGTTCTAAAGCTTTGCTCACAATAATTATGCCCTTGATAAGGGATGTCACCTGGAAATGCTTAATGGTGTTTTTTTTTGTTAGGAAACCCCTTAATGAAGCAAAATGAGGTTTTCTTTCGGTTCTGTGATTCATAAATAGGTCTTTCAAGGCCTCTTTAGTGTTGTTTTCCTTTTTGAGAATTAAGCTAAAAGTTGCATCTTTTCTTTAAGTCATTTTTGTCCAAATCCTTGTGATCTTTTGAGGATTTGTTTGTTTGAGAAATATCTATAAGCAATTTTCTTTCTGTTCTATGTTCCATGGGTCAGAGTTTGAGGCAACTAACATTTTGTGGTCTCATCAGGTGTGTCAGGTTTGCAACAGAAGTTGCTGGAGTTCAGGATCTTGGCATGTTAGGTCGTGGTAGTGGAGAAGAAATTGGGACTTATGTTGAAAAGCTTATGACAAGTGAGCTTTCCGGAAATGTAATTGATATCTGCCCTGTTGGAGCTCTTACCTCTAAACCCTTTGCATTTAAGGCCCGAAACTGGGAGTTGAAGGGAACAGAGACCATTGATGTGACTGATGCGGTTGGATCCAACATTCGAATTGATAGCAGAGGACCGGAGGTTATGCGTATCCTTCCGCGTTTAAATGAGGTAAGTGTAGATTGTCATACGATGCTTATGGTACACTCATTTCTAGGAATCTTTTGTCTGATGCCCATGATGCAATGAACTATCTGTTGAGTGTTGACTGCTTTTGTGCTAGTACTTTTAAGTGTTTTGATCTTATCACTTCAGTAACTCTACGACCTATATTATTTCTGTTCATGAGATAAGCAGCCTCTATATTTAGTTCTTGAGGAGATGTGATAATTTAAGATTGACTTATACCAGCTTTAAATTGTCATTGTGATTACTGTGGCATATGTAACAACACATTAATGATATTGTTTTGTACATTTTCTGCTGTAGTTTTAGCTAGACGCATCTTAATTTCCAGTTGTGATTGTAAATGTGTGGCATGGGCTTTATGGGATAGAGTTATTATGGTCCTGTTAACATCTGAGAAGGGCTTGGTTATGTTCTTGCACTTGTTGCAAATTTATCTCACAATTTATCCCTACCCCTAAAGAATGTGGAAATTGTGAATTGTGGACTTTTCTAATAGGGTTAGTTTCATTTAGGTAATATGGTTAAATGTTCTCTTGTGCAAGGTTTGAAGTAACTGTGGTTTCTTATCATGAACTTCTGAAGTTTCAATGATTCAAATTTTAAGAAGGGAATTTGCACTTTCAAAGCTGATTATTTTTTCCAACTGGTGCAGTCCATTTTATCTGAGTAACATTCATTAATCATTGAAATGTTTATAATTATCAATAAAAAGTTTGAAAAAAAGAAGGAAAGTGTTCTTTTTTTTTTTATGAAGAAGAAGGTTTCTCAATGTTCTGTTTGACTGCCTAAGTCAGATTTTGTCCAAAAGAAAAACACTAAACTTAATTGTTCTGCTAATAGCAGAGTGTTGATCTGTTTGACAAGATAAGTAACTTTTGTCTGTTTCATCGACCTTTATAGGATATAAATGAAGAATGGATATCAGATAAGACTCGTTTCTGTTATGATGGGTTGAAGAGGCAGAGGCTAAATGACCCCATGATTCGTGATGCTAATGGACGCTTTAAGGCTGTGAGCTGGCGTGATGCGTTGGCTGTTGTTGCTGAGGTTGCCCTTCAGGTTAAACCAGAGGAAATTGTTGGGATTGCCGGTAAGCTTTCCGATGCTGAATCCATGATGGCACTGAAAGATTTGTTAAACAACATGGGATCAAACAATGTGTGGTGTGAAGGAACTGGCACAAGCCCTAATGCTGATCTAAGATATAGATATCTCATGAATAGCAGTATTGCTGGGCTTGAGAAGGCTGACGTATTCCTTTTGGTTGGTACCCAGGTAATGCTCCAGCAACCCCAATTCTTATATTGCATGCTTCTTGCCTGTGCTCATTCTGAATGTCACAATGTCTTTTATCCAATTTCACTGCGCATGGTTAGCAATTACTTATCTGTATAGGTTACGTTTTCCTTCTAAATCAAATTAATTTTTTTGGATGCATGCTGTCGGTTCATTCTCTGAATTATTTCTGTAGGTTTGAATCATGTCTTCTGTGTGGCTTGTGTATTGAAAATATAGTTCTATACTTCTATTTATATAATATTGAGTTTTAAATAGTATTACTTTCTGCTATGAAAGTAAAAGGGTGTTAGATATATGTTTTTAAGTATATGGTGCCTTTAGTCGTCTATACCATATTAATGCTATATTTGTCATCCTAGGCCTACAGTTCAAATTCTTTGAATGTCTCTTAAATTTTATTAAAGCCTCATAAAATAAAATGCTAAAATAGTAAAGGTCCGGTAAGTTCTTTATTGGCATAAACTAAAATTATTAAAATCAAATGTATAGTGATTCTGGGGAAAAAGAAAACACAATGAATAACACGAATCGTTGAATTGAAGTTTAAAGTCATACAGGTTTACCAAATAGAAGCCAAAAGGAATGTTGAGAGAAATCTGAGTAGCTCCAAAGGTGCAAGAGAATGGAAAATTTGATACCAATATAGCCCAACATTCTAAACCATAAACAGAGTCCTAGATGACTAATCAAGTAAAGAAAAAAAGATACTGTTGCCCGAACAATAAAATGTGTGTGCATAGTGCGGATAGATTGGATTTTAGAATATAGCAAGTATAAGGTATGATGATAATATAATTTCATGTTTTTTCAGCTTAATAATCTTATAATTTCGTGTTAAATTTCAGCCAAGGGTTGAAGCTGCTATGGTAAATGCCAGAATTCGTAAAACAGTTAGAGCATCAAATGCTAAAGTTGCCTATATTGGTCCGCCAACTGAATTCAACTATGATTGCCAGCATCTTGGTACCGGCCCACAAACACTTGTAGAAATTGCTGAGGGTCGTCATTCTTTTTGCTCGACCATCTCAAATGCCAAAAATCCAGCCATCATTGTTGGTGCTGGGCTGTTTGAGAGGGAAGACAAAGATGCAATTTTTGCTGCTGTTGAAGCCATTGCGAAGGATGGAAATGTCATCAGACCTGACTGGAATGGATTCAATGTTTTACTTCTCAATGCAGCCCAGGCTGCAGCCCTCGACCTTGGACTTGTACCAGAATCCAGCAACAGCATTGAGTCCACGAAATTCTTGTATCTAATGGGTGCTGATGATGTGAACTTGGACAAAGTTCCAGCGGATGCTTTTGTGGTGTATCAGGGACACCATGGGGACCGAAGTGTCTATCGTGCCAATGTAATTCTTCCTTCAGCAGCATTCAGTGAGAAGGAGGGTACATATGAAAATACAGAAGGGTGCTCTCAGCAAACATTGCCTGCAGTCCCTACTGTGGGTGATGCTAGGGATGATTGGAAGATTATTCGAGCACTGTCTGAGGTTGCAGGAATTCATTTACCTTATGATACCTTAGGAGCCATACGATCCAGGATGAGCACTGTGGCACCCAACCTACTCCACACAGATGAGATAGAGCCAGCAGCTTTTGGACCTTCATTGAGCCCGGACTGTAGTCAGAAGATAAGCTCAACACCGTTCAAGGCTGCTGTTGAGAATTTCTACATGACTGATTCTATTACCAGGGCATCAAAGATAATGGCACAATGCAGCGCTATGCTACTAAAGAATTGAGTGATAGGATTCAGTATTAATAAACATTTGAGATTCACTTGTTTTTTTTTGGTTCATTTCTGTCATACCATAAGCAGTGTACTGGCTTAACTTCTTGAACAGTGACAGTATGTGAATAAAGGAAACTAAGGTCCTTGGCGTTTTGCTTTAAATGTAGTACGTAAAATCATTTTGCTTGTGTGGTGTAAGACTCGTGTTTCTGTCATATCAGTGTATTGAAAATTCAAAACGGACAGCTTGGTTCTTTTGACCTGAAGCCTGGAACCATAAAATTCGATAAATTTTGGGTGTTTTTAACCAAAAAACAATTTTATGGTCATTTTATAATTTTTTTTTCATTCTTATCCAGTTTGATTTATTTATGCATCAACCTTGATAGTAATGATGATGATTACGATGATGAAATCGTTTTTTTTTTAATTTAAAAGAAAGAAAGAAATACTGTATATTTTTTATTTTATGAATTATATTCGGCTGATTTTTTTTTAATATTTTATGAATTTTGATGATTAAGCTTCACTAATACTTTAATCTATATTATTTAATCTGTTTGATTAAATTGATGTTACAAGTTAAATTTAATATAATATTTGGTATCTGAATTTGATATATTTTTTTAATTTGATATTTAAATTTTTTTGACCCAATTTGATATTTGATCTTTAACACTTTTTTATTTGGTACCTAAATTTTTTTGGATCTAATTTGGTACTTGAACTTGACATTTTTTTCTTGATTTGGTACCTAAGCTTTTTTTAAGATTCAATATGCTACTTAAATTTATTAAATATTATAAAAGTTACACAAAACAATGACGGTGTTGAAAATCTTTTTATGTTAAAAAAATATTGTTTGTTTTAGAGAAAATTCATGTTAAAAATAGATATTGAGTTATGCTTAACAAATTAATATAAAAAAGATTAGGTACTAAATTAGGAAAAAGAGTCAAGTTCAGGTATCAAATTGGACCCCAAAAAGTTTAAGTATCCACCTAAAAAAAAAGTGTCAAGTTTAGGTATTAAATTAGAAAAAAGTGTCAAGTTTGAGTATCAAATTGGACTAAAAAAGTTTAGGTACCAAATGCTATATTAAACCTAAAAGTTAATTTAACATCAAGGGCGAAATTATAAAATTTTTTAGGGGTCGAAATTAAATTATAATTTTTACGATAATAAAAATATAATTTTTAAAAAATTAAATTAAAATTTTATCATTTTTAAGGGGTCAAAGTATAATTTTATTTTTACTAATTTAAAATTTTAAAAAAATTGAAAGATAAATAAAAATTTTCCATTTGAGACCAGGACCTTGCACCCTGGATTCACCCCCTGTTTAACATTAACTTGATTTTTAAAAAAAATACATTAAATCAGTTTTTATAAAATAATGAATATTAATATAATAATGTTCTCGCGTGTTATTATTTCTATATGAAATATTTATATTAAACAACTAAAAATAATTTTTTTTGAGGATTAAACACATTCAAAGCGTATATCGTTTTTGTGGGATGAGGTAATACAGTAGAGAATTTTAACTAAGACTTCATGCAAATTAAAACGGTATTAAATAAAAAAATAATTTTTATGCAAATAATTTTAATATTAACTTTTCCCTTCTTATATTATAGATGTGACGAAATGAAAATGTGAAATTGGGGTGGGAGCTGGATCCAGTCATGCAAGGAATCAATTGACTAATTCCGTGGTTTTCATTTCTGTTCAATTTTCCCACTTCTCGATAGTGGGTTTTGAATTATTTATTTATTTTATAGTGAAACAAAGAATAAAAAGGCCGGTTTTGACATTTTTGTAGTTTGTATAGGGATAAACTTGGTGTGCAAGTCAATAACCCCTAGAATAGAAAAGAACGTGGAAATTAAATTCAAACCCAGTGGGCGACTGGGGTGAAAATCGTTATAAGAACTAAAAAAAGTGCAGAAAAAAAAAAACAGAGGAAAGATGGAGATAATAATGGGAAAGGAATACGGATATGTAGTGATAGTGGTGGTGGTTTACTGCTGCCTCAACATGTGGATGGGGTACCAAGTTGTGAAAGCTCGCAAGAAATATAAGGTCAATTTCCCTAACCTCTACGCTCTCGAATCCGAAAACAAAAATGCCAAAATCTTCAACTGTGTTCAGGTTTGCTTATTTCGCCTTCGCCTTCGCCTTTGATCTTGATTTGTTTGTCAATAAGTTGAATTGAATGCGTATAAAATGTAAATGCAGCGAGGGCACCAGAACTCGCTGGAGATGATGCCCATGTTCTTCATTTTGATAGTATTGGGAGGGATGGGGCATCCTTGCGTCTCCGCCGCACTGGGTCTTTTCTACACCGTCACCCGTTATTTTTACTTCACCGGCTATTCCACTGGCGAACCTCAGAACCGTCTCACTATCGGGTAATTCATTTTCTCCATCTCTTTTCTTGGTATTTGTTTTGTAATTGATTCATTAAAGGAAGGCTTCACTGCATGTTTTGTCAAAATTATTTTAATTATATTTTTAAATTTTTTTTCATCAATATTTGTTTTTTTTAATATATATATATTTTAAAATATTTAATGTTTTAATCTTTCTTTTCTTCCAAAAAAAATTTAATATTTCATATGTTTTTTTACTAAATTTTTTTTATTAAATTAATTTTTTTAAAGATAATTACATTTATTTTCTTTAAATTAAAAGTAAAATTGAACTAATTAGACCTTTCCAAGTGAAAATTGAGATGTTGAAGTTAAATTTTATATTTTTTTTGGTGAATTATAATAACAGAATAAAACCCGAATAACAAATACAATTAACACAATTTAAACTCAAGTCATATTTAATTATCAAGTCATAATATAGGGTTTTGAACTTTATATATTTTATATATAATTTTTATATATTTTTATTTCTTTCATTTAAGTGCTTACATTTAAATTAGAACCCATCTTTCAAGAATTAGATATTCATTTTTTATTGCCATAAACATGATGAACTGCATCCTTTGTTATTGTCTTGATTATAATAATATTTATAAATTTGTGGTGTAATAGTTACTTTTATTTAAAAATTATATATAATTTGGAATGTATTTTTTACCTCATCTACTTCACCTTAATTTTAACATAACCAAAAATTGCATTCTACATGCATTAAAAATAGTTAAGAAATTGATAAGTATCTTATTGTGTTTGATAAAATATTAAAAAAATAAATATTCAAAAAAAAGATAGGTGATAATTTTTTAAAATTATTTGGACAATAAAAAAAAATCTCAATATATCAAATATTAACCTTTAATTCTAAAGTAAAATATATGTTGTGATACAAAAATTATAAATCTAATGGCATAAGATTTATTATAATACTAAATGTTAAATATTTTTTTGTGAATAACAAAGAAGGGCAAAGTCCTAATAACAACGCGACTGGTGTAACTTGAATTTAGGTCACACTTGCAGTAATGAATACCTTTGATCATTAGGTCAATACATGACGTTCAAATTAGACCTATTCATAGGCCGAGTCACCTACCTAATCTCAAAGGCCTGTTCAAAATTTGAGAGGGTTTGGGCAAAAATATTAGGTCCGAAAATGAGCTTAGACAAAAAAATTAGACTTGTTAAAATAGAGGTTGGATTTGGGCTTGAATATTAGGACTTGAGCTCGGCCCGACTCGTTTTATGTTTATAATACTTTATATTATGTTTTTTTTATATATTATGTAATTTAGAATATTTTTAAAAAAATAAATATATATTAAATACATAATATTACTCTAATGTAAAAATTTAAATAATGTTAAGATGACAATATAAAAAAATGTATAAATAAAAAATGTATAAATTATTAAATATTAAAATAAATTTTTTTTAAAAATTAGAAAATAATATGAATGAGCTTAAAATGAGTTTGAGTTAGTTCTTTGAAAATATGGACGGACTTGGATAAAATTTTATATCTAAATTTTGGATCGGACAAGACTTAAATAAACATAAAATATATTAATATCATGCTTAAACTCGACCCATGAATACCTTTAATTTAAATGTTAAATATTTTTAAAATACAGGACAATAGTTTACTTTTATATGATAATAGTTTACTTAGATGTAAGTCAAAACTTAATGATAAGGACGGTGCCAAAAACAACAATCAAAGGATTTGCGCCCCTCGAGTTAATATAATAATAATATTATAATTTTCCTTCCCAAAATTTTATAATTCAATCCAGAAATTTTAAAAATATTTTTCACTTCACTCTTAATTAAGATGTAATAAAAGTATAAGAGTTTATTTATCTAGAATGTATATAAAAGACGTCAGTTTGTAAAAATGTTAAACTGACGAGAATATTTTTTTTATTTTTTTATCATATTATTAAATTCATATTTAAAAAATTTATAATTTGAAATAAAATAAAGATTATGAAAATTATATACTTAAAATAATTAAAAATTAATTAATTATATATTGGTAAAGGTTATCAATAAAGATTATAATTAATTAATTTTATGTCCACAAGTATTTCTTTTTCTAATTTATATATTATATTAAAAATTAATTAATTATATATTTTTATTTTATATTTAATATATTTAAATTATGTCGGTCGAGCTATCAATTACATCAACTGAAGTAACATATTTAAGTTTAGAATTCTTAATGGACATAAATGGAATCTGCATTAACCAAATTGAATAATGTGAATTAATTTCATTAGTTGGATTTTAACAAAAAAATTTGCTTACTCTTATAGAAAAATAAAGGATAAACTATAAAAATAGTCATTTTTATTTGTTTCAGGTTACATTTTAGTTATTTACGTTTGAAATGTTACGTTTTAATCATTTATGTTATTATTTTATTACGAAGTGATCACTCTGGCGTTAAGTTCCGTTATCTCCCTAACGGTAATCTTACGTGACAGTCTAATTAGATTTTAAGTGTCAACTTGAATTTTCAAATGGGATTAGAATAGATTTTTAATTAAATAAATTTAATTAATTAAAATTTTTAAATCCTAAACCTTAATTGAAAATATTCTAAACTCAATTCTACATGCCTCTCTTCTTCATTTTATCTTCTTTCCCTTTTGATTCCAAAGTTACAAATTTATTTCAAAACTTGAATCTTTGAAACCCATTAACTCAAAAAAATTTATGTTTTGAAGCTGCAATTTAGTTACTATTTTTTTGAGCGGGATTTCAAGATTCAAGAATTGAATCCATGAGTTGAATTCTAATAAAGTAGAGTAATCAAAATAATTATTAAAAGAATTTAAAAGGGTCAAATAGCTCTATTGGAGAGGGCTTAAAATTTATCCGCTTGAAAAAAAAATTGAATAATGTGAATTAATTTGATTAGTTGGATTTTAACAAAAAAATTGCTTACTCTTATAGAAAAAATAAAAATGATAATATTATGATGTGCAGGAAATATGGGTTATTGGCATTATTTGGGCTGATGATTTGCAGCATTTCATTCGGAATCAAGCTGCTTCGATCATGATTGACTGCATTTGCAAACACTTTTCCCTTTTTTGCTTTACCAATTAAATAAATTAGTGTATGGTCTTTAGTGTTTTCAAACATACATCCTTCTTGTATTCTGTTTGTAGGTTTTGTGTGTTCTGGAGGTTCAATTTACTCTTCATTTCATATTTTAACCTTTGATTGGATATTGTAATTTTGGTGGGTTATGTAAATTTGGATTTTTTTTCGAGTTAATGAAATTAAATAATACAATTATGCAACTATGAGTTGAGCAACGTGATTAGTATTGAGTATAGATTTACTCCACGAGAAGTTTGTGAAGTATTGTTTGTTGAGAATTAGTGTGGTTTTGATGAACCCCTCAACTGGTAGGTATTGCTTTTGGTGGGAGGTTTTGTTTAGTGCTCAAGTGACTAAATAGGTGGTTTGAAGAGGCGGCGAGCAGGTTCACAAAGCGAGAGCATCTTGAGAAGGCAAACTCAACCCATTGCATAAGGTTGTTGAGGAGAGGCTGACTTCATTGATAAGTGTACGAAGTGTGGTTCCTTAGGAGGCGATAGACCCAACAACTGGTTGTTATTGTCCCCTGTCGAAATTATTTTTTTTTAAAAAGTCTTGAAAATATTTTTAAAATCGAAATATGGAGTTGCTACCAATCTTTTTATTTGTTGTGATTAGATCACCGTAAAACGTTTTAATTCAGTTTTAACAAATATTTTGGTCTTCGAAATCCAGAAAACGGGTTCGGGAGTCGATTACGTGTGAGGAAAGATTAGTACCCTCACACGCTCAAAATTGGTACTTAATCGATTTTTTAAAAGTCTTATTTGTTAAAAATTTAAAAACTCGAATAAAAGCTAAAATGCGATCCATAAATACACGAATGAGATGTTTAAACAAAATATTCGATTATTTAGGTTCAAGGCAAAATCATACCCAACACGTTAGGACATAATTTTTCGAGTCCCCTAAAATAACAAAATATTGAGCATTAATTGGTTCCGAATAGGATATTCAATTATTTAGGTTCAAACAAAAATCATACCCAACACATTAAGACATAATTCCTCGACTTCCCTAAAATAAAAGAACATTGCCTCGATTTTTGAATAAGATATTCAATTACTTAGGTTCGAAGAAAAATCGTACCCAATACGTTTGAGCACAATTTTTCAAGTTTCCTAAATAAAGAAACATTGCCTCAATTTTAAAAATATTTATGTCTTTTTGAAGAAAATCGAAAAAAAAATTTTGATTAAATATTTTTTCATTATTTAAAAAAAATGAGCATGTAAATTAAATACGAGTATGCAATTAATTACAAAATTGTGCAATATGAAGAAAATATAATTATACGAGTAATAAATACACAAAACAAATATATAAAAATAAAATAAATAAAATACGCAATGTGAAAGAAAATTCAAATCGAAATATCGAAAAATAAAAAGACGAGATTAATTTTAAGAAAAAAAAAGAAATAAAGGATTAATTTAAAAATTGGGTAAAAAGGAAGGGCCAATTTTGAAACAAAATAAAGTTTAAAGGTTAATTTTAGAAGAAATAAATAATAAAGGATTAAATTAAAATAAAAATGAAAGTTCTGGGCTAAAAATGTAAAAATAAGGAAAAAGGGGTCAAATTAAAATTTTGGAAAGTTTTGGGTATCAAAATGCAATTCTTTGAAAGTTTGGGTCAAAATGAAGTTTTTAGAAAGTTTAGGAGTCAAATTGTAATTTTTAGAAAATTTGAGAGTTAAAATCAAATTTTTAGATAGTTTAGGGGTTAAAATCAAATTTTTAGGAAGTTCGGGGGTCAAATTTGATTTTTTGGATAAAATAGGGGCTTCATGGGCAATAAATCCAAAAATCTGACACGTGGCAACCCCGAAGCCATTTTTGAGTGAAGGACTAAGTTGAAAACAATTTAAAATTATTGGGTCAATTTTGAAATAAATTAAAAATAATAAAAAGGACTAAATTGAAACAAACAAAAATACAGAAAGACTAAAGGGGGAAATTGTCCTTTTTCAAAAAATCATGGATTAAGATATCAAAACGACGTCGATTTGGGGTGTTCAAGTCACTCCCAAAACTACGTCATTTTGGAGGGCTATAAATACCCCAAAAACTATAAAAAAAATCACTTTACCCTCTTATTTCAACAAAAAATATGATTCTTCTCCAAAAAACCTCTCAACCTTTCTTTTTTTTTAACCTTGTCTCCTCCGGTCGCCGGTGCCACTCCCACCATCGTCATCGATCGTCGTCGACTGCCACCATCCGCCACCCTTCGCCGCCGCCGAGGTGATTGAAAAAATACCCCAAAGACATCATTTTTCTTCTTCTTTTGCCCTGATTCCAATCTGAAGTCAAAAATAATCCCTAAATCCAATTCTGAAGCTTCGAAAAAGTAAGGTAAAGTTCGAATCTTTGGGTTTTTTTTTTCTTTTAAAAATATATTTCTTTTTTTATTTATTCATTTTTTATTTCAAAAAACAAGAAATAAAAAATTTGAAGCCTTTTGTTTTATCTCCTCTTTATTTTTCGAACTAAAAAAATAAAAGTATATGTATATATGTATACAAAAAAAAGTTTACTTGTTATTTTTTAAGATTTGGTTGTTTATTTTTGTGATTTTCGAAATAGAAAAATAAAGTAAAAATATGCAAGAGTATATCTACCTTTCAAATGCCCTTTTGATTGCTATTCAATGCTCCTTTTTTTGTATTGATTTTGTATTTTTTTTGTATTTTCGTGGGTTAAAAAAATCCCCCCTTTTTACAAATCTGATTGGGGCTCTTTATAGCCCGAAATTTTACATAAACTACTATTCTTTTACTGTTATTTTTCTTCTTCTTGTTTCTAGGTCTTCAATGTTGGCAGCAATGGTGACAGAGGTTACCATTTTGGTGCAAAGGGGAGCAAAAGAGAAGGCCTCGGGGCGTGGGTGCGTTAGTCTGTGTGCCCGCTGATGTGCCATGGAAGGAGCGGCGACAGAAGCTTGAGAAATTAGGGTTTCCTAATTTTTTTAAGTTTTGGGCTTTGGTTTTGCATTGGGTTTGGGTTTAAATTACGCTTGTAATTGGGTTATTTTGTAATTTGGACTTTTTTTTAAAATAAAATGAATTTTGGATGTTGTTTTTATTTATTTATTTGTTTGATTTTGGGCCAGACGAAAATAGGTCTCTACAGCTACCCCTCTTTGCTCATTGTCATGAAACGGGAATAGAGCAAAGATTCCAAGAAGGCCAATTTTGTTCGGTCATGCCGAAACTTGACTTCTTTGGTGTTTCCTTTCTTCAATAGCTCACTCTTTCGCTTTATTGGTTACTCATTTCACTGTATCCACTTCTCTATAACTTTAGGAAGATAGGAATTAGTGTCGTGATTTTATCTTTTCCCATGGCAACTTTAAAGAGATAAAATTTGTTATTGTAGCTTTACTCCATTCCATTGCAACTTCAGGGAGATTGAGATTCGTTATTGTAATATTTGATTCAATCCACTGAAACTTCAAGGATTTGGTGTTTGTGTTAGTGTTGGTGTTGAAGCTTCACTCTATTCTATTGCAACTTCAGGGAGATTGAGATTCGCTTCTGTGAGATGGTAGCTTCAATCTGCCCCTCTTGATTTTAGGGGTAAAAGATTAGATAACTTCAATCTGCCTAATGATCGGGGTAAGAGATTGGATGATGTCTTCAATTTACCCCATGATCGGGTAAGAGATTGGATGCTTCAATCTACCCCATAATCCGGGTAAGAGATTGGATGATGTCACTATGCCCTATGATTAGGGTATGAGATTGGATGCTTTAATTTTCCCCATGATCGGGGTAAGAGATTGGATTGTCTTCAATCTTCCCCATGATCGGGGTAAGAGATTGGATTGTCTTCAATCTGCCCTCTGATGAGGGTAAGAGATTGGATTCTTCAATCTGCCCCATGATCGGGGTAAGAGATTTGATAGCTTCAATCTGCCCAATGATCGGGGTAAGAGATTAGATGATGGCTGCGATCTGCCCCATGATCGGGGTAAGAGATTGGATGATAGCTGCGATCTGCCCCATGATCGGGGTAAGAGATTGGATGGCTGCAATCTGCCCCATGATTAGGGTAAGAGATTGGATGGTGATGTAACTTCACTCCATTCAGCTACAACTTTAGGAAGATTGAGATCCGCTACTGTAGTTTTAATCTAACTTCACTGCAACGTTATGGCTTCAATCTTTCTCTTCATGTTCCTAAGGTATCGGGTTTGCCTTTGCGGCCTCAACCTTTCCCATCACATCTTCATGGTACCAGATTCGCCGTTGCGACCTTAATCCTTCCCATCACATCTTCTAAGGTAATGGGTTTACCGTTGCGGCCTCAACCTTTCCCTTCATGTCTTTATGGTACCGGATTCACCATTGAGGCTTCAATCCTTCCCATTACATCTTTTAAGGTACCGGGTTTATCATTGCGGCCTCAACCTTTCCCATCACATCTTCATGGTATCGGGTTTGCCGTTGTGGCCTCAACCTTTCCCTTCATATCTTCATGGTACTGGATTCGCCATTGCGGCCTCAATCTTTCCCATCACATCTTCTAAGGTATCGGGTTCGTCATTACGGCCTTAACCTTTCCCATCACATCTTCTAAGGTACCGAGTTTACCGCTGCGGCCTCAACCTTTCCCATCACATCTTCTAAGGTATTGGGTTCGTCATTGCGGCCTCAACTTTTTCCTTCATATTTTCATGTTTCCTTGGTTCATTTTGTTAATTCGTGATAATGAAACCTATAGGATATGCTTTAATGGGCCTCTATGTAGACCAGATTATTAGGATGCCATGATCAGGATGAATCAAATGCTCCTAAACAGGTGAGTATGAATGTTGAATGCAAAAATGTCATCTTTGAGAAATAATTTTATTTTTAGTCCTTAGCCGACATCGTTCGTCTTTTGTCTAAGTTCTATCGCTGATGTGTTATCATGTTTTGTGCATGTGTATCTTTATTGTGAAACCTAAAGAGGTAGTGATAATTCGAACTATTTGTTTCAAGACCTTTTTAACCCTCGGGTTTGTGTTATTTCCAACTAGTGGTCCTGTTTCAGGTCTCTGTACTATTTAGAAATTTTCCAGAATGATATGCAGAAATCCTTTTATTCCTTATATCGTTAAACCACTAATCGTTATTTCAAATGCAAAAATGCTTGAATCAAGGTTGTAAGGTGGATGAAACTGAATTTGATTGAAGTCAAAGATTGCATGAATGAAAAGCTCATTGGTTCATTAACTGTTATTCTGACGCAAAAATGCTTGAACATGGTCGCAAGGCGAGTAAAATTGAATTTTATCGGAGGTAAAGCTCACATGAATGAAAAGATTAAAAATGACCTGTACTTGGTCAAAATTTGCCAAACATAAGATGAGAAAAGAATGGAGTTAGGTGCCCTCTATATCAAAATATAAGCTTCGCTGAGCAAACTTGATGAGGACCATTCTGATCTTGATATGTGTCCATGAAACCTAGAGCATTCCGTCCATGCCTCAAGGTGTAAAGTTTCTCCACCTTGTTACTTTGAGAGAGAAGACTATTCCCTTCTTGATTCGAATTTGAGCTACCCTTTCGGGTTTTCAACTCAAAACTCCTTAGGTTTTGAGACGCCTTTTACAGGTTTTCATCTCGACCTCTCTCTTTTCTTTTTTCTTTCTTTTTCTTTTCTTTTTCTTTTCTTTTTTCCTTTTTTATTTTTTTGGGTGAAATTTCTTCTTCACCGAACCCGAGTTCACGGGGATGGGCATGCCTTTGCCTTCCATTTTGGTCAAAGTCAAATCTCCTTCAAAAAAGGATTTCTTCACCTCATGGGGCCTTTCCTAATTTGACATCCATTTTCCCCGAAAGTCTTTTTGTATAAGGAGGATCCTTTTCAAAATTAGAGCTTCCTCATGGGATTCTCCAAAGCATACCTTGTTGTCATAAGCTAGTATCATTCGTTCTTAGTACATTAAACCATGTTGGATAGCTTTCACCCTCCTTTTCTCGATCAAATGTAACTAATCATATCTGAATTGGCTTCATTTTGTTTCATCAAAATTTGGAGGGAAGGAAACTCGACTCCATTCCGTAAATCAATAGGAAAGGTGTTGCCCTAACAAAGTCTTGATTGATGTTTAATAAACGTAAAGAGCAATGCAGATACCGGGTTATGGGAAATACATGAAGGAGCTGTTATCAAAGAAAAAGAAATTGTCCGACATCGAGATGATTGTGCTCACAGAGGGGTGCAGCACTGTGCTTACAAATAAGTTGCCAACCAAGATGAAAGATCTTGGCAGTTTCACTATTCCATGCTCCATCGGGAATCATTACTTAGGTAAGGCTTTATGTGATTTGGGAGCAAGTATTAATCTTATGCCTTTGTCTACTTTCAAGAAATTAGGAATAGGTTCGAGTTGATAAGTTGGTGTTCCTTGCTGATTTTATCATCCTAGACTGCGAAGCAGATAAGGAGGTACCCATAATTCTGGGGAGGCCATTTCTAGCAACGGTATGAACACTTATCGACGTATTTAAAGGAGAACTTGTCATGCGTGATAATGATGACCATGTAACTTTCAATGTGTTTGAAGCATCACCGTCCGAACCTAAAGAACAATGTCACCACATTGATGTGTTGGACGAGATTATTCTAGAAGAAGTTAACGCAAGTTCAGCACTTTCTGATGATGATGCGACGACATCTACCGATGACACTTTAGATGACTGTGTTGATAAAGAGGAGGTTAACAATTGTGAGATGCGTCAAAATTGGCAAATGGAGTCTTTAGATTTGTCTAACAGGATAACCCCGGTGTTTATACCATCTATTGAGCAAGCTCCTACCTTGGAGTTGAAGCCTTTGCCAACGCATTTGAAATATGTCTTCCTTGGTGACAATGAAAAACTACCTGTTATTGTCAACGCATCCCTCGGTGCAATGCAAGAAGATAAGCTTATCATGATTCTGAAAGAACACAAAAGAGCCATAGCCTGGAGTATAGCGGATATCAGAGGCATTAGTCCCTTTTTTTGCATGCACAAGATTAGGCTAGAAGATGAAAAGAAACAATCAATTGAGTAGCAACAAAATCTCAATGAAAAGATGAAAGAAGTAGTGAAGAAGGAAATTATCAAATGGTTAGATGCAGACATTATATACCCTATCTCTGATAGTGATTAGGTAAGCCCCATTCAATATGTGCCTAAAAAGAGTGGTTTCACAATTGTGACTAACGACAAAAATGAGTTAATCTCTACTTGCATTGCAACTAGATGACGAGTATGCATGGATTACCAACGATTGAATGCGGCCACAAAGAAGGACCATTTTCCACTACCTTTCATTGATCAGATGCTAGATAGACTAGTTCGTAAAGCCTATTATTGTTTCTTAGACGGTTACTTTGGATACAATCAAATAGCTATTATGCTGGAAGATCAAGCAAAGACCAGATTTACATGCCCTTTTGGAACCTTTGCTTTTCGACGGACGCCGTTTGGGTTGTGTAATGCATCAGCAACATTCCAAAGGTGTATGATGGCAATATTTTTGGACATGATTGAGGATTCCTTAGAGGTATTCATGGATGATTTCTCTGTCTATGGACAGAACTTCGATCAATTCGCTGACAATCTGACACGAGTTTTGAAGAGATGCGAGGACACAAATCTAGTTCTGAATTGGGAGAAATGCCACTTCATGGCAACTGAAGGCATTGTCCTCGGGCATTGGATATCTTGTCAGGGCATTGAGGTTGATAAAGAAAAGGTAAAAATCATCGAAAAACTACCATCGCCCACTAACGTCAAAGCAATAAGAAGCTTTCTTGGACACGCTGGTTTTTATAGAAGATTCATTAGAGATTTCTCCAAGATAGCTAAACCATTATGCTCATTACTAGAGCAAAATAAGAAGTTTGTGTTTGATGACATTTGTCTGGACGTATTCATGACAATAAAGAAGCAGCTAGTATAAGCCCCAATTATCGTTGCACTGAATTGGATGCAACCGTTTGAACTTATGTGCGATGCAAGCGACTTTGCTATGGGAGCTGTACTTGGCCTACGAAAAGAAAAGGTATTCCATTCTATTTACTATGCTAGTAAAACTCTAACTGAAATGCAGGTTAATTACACCACGACTGAGAAAGAGTTGCTAACAGTAGTCTTCGCATTTGACAAGTTTAGTTCCTATCTTGTCGGCGCAAAGACTATAGTCTATACGGACCACTCAGCATTGAGATACCTTTTCGACAAAAAAGACTCCAAACCTAGATTCACCAGAAGGTTCCTACTCCTTTAAGAATTTGATATTGAAATCAGAGATAGGAAAGGATCTGAAAATCAAGTAGCTGATCACTTGTCTCGGTTGGAAGTCGAAAGTGAAGATGGGCAGATGTCCTAGATTGTCGAAGCTTTTTCGGATGAGCAATTATTCTCTATTGACGCATCGCCATGGTATGCCGATGTCGTCAATTATCTTGTATGTAGGAAGCTACCCATGAGTGCTACTGGTCACAAGAAGATCAAGTTCATACGCGATGCTGCCAAATACCATTGGAACGAGCCATACCTATTTAAGGTATGCGCAAACAATATCATTCATTATTGCGTACCTGAAGAAGAAATGTTGTCAATCCTGCGACACTGCCATGATGCCCCTTATGGAGACCATTTTGGCTGAACAAGGACTGCTGTAAAGGTTTTACAGTCAGGATTTTATTAGCCCACATTGTTTCGAGACGCTCACAACTTCGCACAACAATGTGATCGTTGTCAATGCACTGGTTCAATATCTCGGTGCAATGAGATGCTCCAACAACCCATAATGAAGGTAAAGCTCTTTGACGTTTGGGGTATAGACTTTATGAGACCATTTTCAAATTCTTTTGGAAATGTGTATCTTTTAGAGGCTGTTGATTACGTCTCGAAGTGGATCGAGGCAATTATGGTACCAAAAGATGATGCTCGGATGGTATTGAAATTCTTTCACACATACATCCTTATGAGATTTAGAACACCGAGAGCATTGATAAGTGACCAAGGCACCCATTTTTATAATAACCAAGTAGCGACTACATTAAAACGATATGGTGTGAAGCATCGTATGGCTACCACATATCACCCACAAACCAAAGGTCAAACCGAAGTATCCAATCGTCAAATTAAAAGCATACTTGAAAAGGTGGTTAGTCCATCTAGGAAGGATTGGTCTGCACGACTACATGATGCATTGTGGATGCTTTGTACCACCTACAAAACACTGTTGGGAATGTCGCCATATCAACTAGTGTTAGGAAAATCTTGTCACCTGCCTGTCGAACTTGAACATAAGGCTATGTAGGCAATTAAGCAGGTGAATTTGGACTATGATGCTGCCGAAAGGAAAAGACTATTGGACATTACAAAATTAGAAGAAATCAAACGCCATGCTTATGAGAATACTGCGATATATAAGGAAAAGACAAAAAGATGGCATGACTACATTATCTTGCGTCGACAATTTCATCCTGTTCAGTTGGTACTTTTATTTAACTCACGTTTAAAATCGCATCCAGGGAAATTGCGATCAAGGTGGTCAGGACCATTCAGAGTTGTCGAAGCATTCCCAAGTGGTGCGGTGACAATCAAAAATCTAAAGCATGGACAATAATCTCTTTTGTATTGACAACATTATCTTCGTTTTTTCTTTGTATATGGCAGCATTCTCGTAAGCATTACGTCAAATTTCCTCTAGTTCTGAAATGTCCAACAATCTCTTTTGTCCAGTAGCATCATAATTCATATTCACTTATTTAATTGCCCACATGGCTTTATGTTCAAGTTCCACAGGCAAGTGACAAGATTTACCAAAAACCAGCTGATACAATGATGTTCCTAAAGGTGTTTTGTATGTTGTGCGAAGCACCCACAATGCATCATTGAGCCGTGAAGGCCAATCACGTCTAGATAGATTAATCACCTTTTCAAGAATATTTTTGATTTTGCTGATTAGATACTTCAGTTTGGCCATTTGTTTGCGAATGATATGTGGTTGTCATTCTATGTTTAACATCATAACGCTTTAATGTTGTTGCAACTTGATTGCAGTGAAAATGAGTGTCTTGATCACTGATTAATGCTCTAGGTGTTCCAAATTGAGTGAGGATATATGTGTGAAAGAACTTCAACACTGTCCGAGAATCTTCTTTAGGAACAGTTATTGCTTCGATCCACTTTGAAACATAATCAACAGCGACCAGAATATACACATTTCTAAAAGAATTAGGAAATGGTCCCATGAAATCCATACCCCAGACAACGAAAAGCTCAACTTCCATGATAGGCTGTTGTAACATCTCGGTGTGTCGAGATATTGATATGGTGCGCTGACAATTATCGCATTGTTGAACAAAATTACGGGTGTCTCGATAAAATGTTGGCCAATAAAATCTTGACTAAAAGACCTTTGCAGCAATCCTAACACCACCAAAATGACCACCATAAGGTGCATCATGGTAATGCTTCAGGATAGAGAGCATTTCTTCTTTAGGGACGCAGTGACGAATAATATTGTCGGCGTATACCTTGAACAGATACGCCTAATTCTAATGGTACTTTGCAGCATCTCGAAGAAATCTGACCTTTCAGTGACTATTTACACTTAGTGGTAGCTTCCCACAGACCAAATAATTTACGACATCTGCATACCGTGGAGATGCGTCGACAAAAAATGGTTTCTCACCTGGAAATGCGTTGATAATTTCTGACGTATTTCCATCTTCACTCCCAAATTCAAACGAGATAAATGGTCTGCTACCTGGTTTTTCTATCCTTTTCTACCTTTAATTTCAACATCAAATTCTTGCAATAATAGTATCCATCTAATCAGCCTAGGTTTGGCATCTTTTTTTGCAAAGAGGTATCTCAATGCAAAGTGATCAATATAAACTGTAACTTTTGCACCGACAAGATACGAACGAAACTTGTCGAATGCAAAAACTACTACCAGCAACTATTATTCTATGGTTGTATAATTTACCTGCGCTTCAGTAAGAGTTTTGATATATAATATATTGTATGAAATACTTTGTCCTTGCATTGTCCAAGCACAGCACCTACGGCATAGTCACTCGCATCACACATCACTTCGAACGGTTGGGATTGATCTGGTGAAACGATAATAAGTGTCTGCACTAACTACTGCTTAATTGTAATGAATGCTTCTAGACAAGCATCATCGAACAGAAAATTTTTATTTTGCTCCAACATGGAACAGAGAGGTTTTGTAATTTTTGAGAAATCTCGGATGAATCGTCGATAAAATCTGGCATGGCTGAGAAAACTCCTTATTCCCTTGACATTAGTAGGTGGGGGTAGCTTTTCAATAATCTCCACCTTTGCTTTATCAACTTCTATGTCCAAACAAGAGATACGATGCCCAAGGATAATGCCTTCAGTTGCCATGAAGTGCCATATTTCCCAGTTTAGTACTAGATTGGTGTCCTCGCATCGCTTCAACACTTTAGCTAAATTGTCAGTGCATTTATCAAACGTATGACCATAAATAGAGAAATCATCCATAAATACCTCCAACGAATCCTCAATCATATCAGAAAATATTGCCATCATGCACCTCTAAAATGTGGCCGGTGCGTTGCATAAACCAAATGACATTCGACGGAAAGTAAAGGTACCAAATGGACAAGTAAAAGTTGTTTTGGCTTGGTCCTCTAGCGTAATCGCAATCTGGTTGTAGCCAGAATATCCATCAAGAAAACAGTAAAAGGCCTTACCAGCTAGCCTCTCCAGCATCTGATCAATGAATGAAAGTGGGAAATGATCTTTTTTTATGGCAGCATTCAGATGGCGGTAATCCATGCAAACTCGCCAACCTGTAGCAATGTGAGCAAGGATTAATTCATTTTTTTCATTACTTACCACTGTGATACCACTCTTCTTTGGAACACATTGGACTGGGCTCACACACGTGCTGTCAAAAATCGGGTAAATAATGCCTGCATCCAACCATTTTATGATCTCTTTTTCATTACTGGCTTCATTTTTTCATTTAATCTACATTACTGTTCAATGGACTGCTTTCCCTCGTCCTCCAGCCTGATCTTGTGCATGCAGAAAGAGGGACTAATGCCTCTACTATCTACAATACTCCAAGCAATGGCTCACTTGTGCTGTTTCAGTATTCCGATTGATTTCTCCTCTTGATTTACATCGAGATTTGTGCTGACAATTACTGGCAAGGTATCGTTGTCACCAAGGAAAACATATTTTAGATGTGCTGGCAATGGCTTCAACTCCAATGTTCGAGCTTCTTCAATTGATGGTATGAAAATAGGGATCGTCCTATTTGTCAGATCCAAAGATTCCATCTGCCAACCATGTCTAAGCTCACAAATATTTGCGTCAACCTTGTTACCGCAATCAGGTGAGAAATTGTCTTCATATGTCACCGCAAATTTTTCTAGCGCTACTGAATTACGCTCATTAAATTCTACTACAATTAGCTCATACAAGATATCAATGTGGTGACATTGTTCTTTACTCCTGCAGGGAGTTACTTTAAAAACACTGAAGGTAACGTGTTCATCGTTATGTTACATGATTAACTCACCTTTGAAACGTCTATAAGAGTGCGCCTTCTTGCAAGAAACGGGCATCCCAAAATTATAGGCATGTCCCTATCAGCTTCATAATCGAGTATGATGAAATCTACTGGGAACACAAACTTATCGACTTGGACGAGAACATCTTTTATTTGTCCTTCAGTTTGTGCTAACGATCTGTTCGCTAATTGCAATGTCACCGAAGTAGGCTTCATGTGACCAATTCCCAATTTTCTGAATGTTGACAAAGGCATAAGGTTGATGCTTGCTTCTAGATCACAAAGAGCTTTTCCTAAATGATGGTTTTCAATGGTGCATGGAATTGTAAAACTGATAGGATCTTTCATCTTGGGTAGTAGTTTATTTGTTAGTACAATGTTGCAACCTTCTGTGAGTGCAATTGTCTCGATGTCGGATAACTTCTTTTTCTTTGATAAGAGCTCCTTCATAAATTTCCCATAGCTGGGAATCTGCATAAAAGCATCAACAAGAGGTATATTAATATGTAATTGTTTCAAGGTAGTCACGAACTTTTGATATTCTCTGTCATGTTCTTTCTCCTTGAATCGTTGTGGAAATGGTAAATGTATATTGACATTGGGCTATTGTGATACACCCGATTGCGTCGACATTAGCAGTTGAGTCGATAACTTCGAAGGTCAAATGGTCGGCATGGGTGTGATTACTGGTGGTTCCTCCTTATTTATTTCTACTACTTCTTCTTCGGATACAACCTTTCCTTGTTGCTCTGGTTCATTTGCATCGACAGGTGATGTATTGGAGCTGCTGCTTTAGTCAACAGTTTGCTTCCTACTTTGCAGAGTAATAGCTTTGCAATGCTCCTTCTCCTTTTGATTTGGATTCTCAGTGTCACTAGGTAAAGCACCTGGTAGTCTTGTGCTCATATTGGAAGCCAGCTGTCCTAATTGTGCTTTCAACGCGTGGATGGAAGGAAAATTTTCTTGTACGATAGCTTTCATTCGTGTAATATGCTCACGTATCAAGGTTTCAAGGCCAACTAATAGATTCGATCTTGGTTGAGAATACTGCTGTTGCTATTGTTGATGCTATCCTTGCATGTTTATATTTGATATTGCAGTTTGCTATGGCTACATACGAGCATGTGACAACATCTGAGTAATTGACTGCATCTGATCATGATGTGCCTGCACTTAAGGATTATGGTTGTAATTCTACTGCTGCTGATTGTAACTCCCTTGTCTAAAATTTCCTTGATTCGAGGAAGTTCCATATCGGAATGTGGACGCATTTTGTTTCCCCCAAGGTTGTTGAGTCCTAGTGGAACTATTGTAAGAGTTACCATATGAGTTCCCTCGATTGTTATTGACATAAAATGCATTCACTGTATGTTGTGAATAGTCCTCGTAGCTATGGTTGTCGCCGCAAATTTCACAACAAAATGTCGGGACATCCATTTGCTAGGCTACTTGAGTAGGAGCAACATCACTCGTCCCCTTCATGTTCTTAATCATGTTAGCCAATGAGGATACCTGTGCGCTTAAAGCTGATATGGCGTCTAACTCAATAACTCCAGGATTTGTTTTCACTTAAGCAGCTCGAGAAATCGGGTATTGATAATTATTTTGCGCGATTCTCTTCAAAATTTGCACAGCTTCATCATAGGTGCAATCCAACAAAGGACCGTTTGCAGATGCATCGACAAGATTTATTGTTTGTGCATTTAATCCATTGTAGAAATTTTTGATCTGTGTCTCCTATTGGATTCCATGTATGGGGCAACGTCGAAGCAAAGTTTTGTAACGCTCCTATGTAGTATGCAGGTTCTCATCATCCAGTTGATGGTAAGAAGTAATATCATTCCACAATCGAGCATTCATTGTGGGTGGATTAAATCGTAAGAAAAGATTTAAGATGCTCTCTTGTATCTTCATAAGGCAAACCAACATATTTCCCATTCGAGTTTAACATCTAAAACATCACCGATTTTAACTCAAAATTCCTCGCTTGGATCGCTGGTCTAACAACCCCTGGTTGCAACTCATCTAACACAGGAACAACAAAATCTCTGATTTTTCTGTTCTGTATTTGTTCTTCTTGTGGCAGCAATGGATTATTCATATTTTGTGGTTGTATTGGAGGGATAGGATTTTTTGGTGGCAACTGTGGTATATCGTCATTTCCAAGTAAAGCCATATTTCTTTGCTCTTATCTCCTCCTTCGAATGGTTCTTTCGATTTCTAGATCTAAGCCAATAATGTTGTTAGGATTTATCCTAGTAAAGCAGATTAGTAATAAATAAAAGTCAAGAAATAAAGAATAATTGCAACTACAAAAATAAACATCAAACAAATGTCATCCCCGGCAACAACGTCAAAACTTGATCGCGCTATGAACGTCACAGCAAATGTGCAAGCGAACACTTGTTGATGCAAGTATAGTTGATAGGTGTAAGCTATCAGATATCGATCCCATAGAGATGGCTGTCTATGTTTAAATTTGTCGAAGCAAAAGAAGTTAAATAAGAAGAATTCTCAGGAATAGTGTCAGCGCAATTAAGTCAAAGATTGCACAAATACAATAGTTAAAGCTGTCAGCGCAAATTTTGTAAAACTGTAATACAAAATGTCAGAGCAATTTAATAGAAAATGAAATGAATTTTGAAGATATTTTGTCAATGAAGATTAAGAAAATTAAAGAAGTAAAACAATGATAAAGAGATGGAGGATCCCTGACTTGATAAGTTGGCAAACACTAAATGTGATTACAAGGTAATTGGTAGATAAATTATCGCTGCAATTAAGATTAATGAGATCTCGCTACTTTCAACTTTCCTGCTTATCAAAAACTCAAAAACACTCACATAAGCCACACATTCCAGTGCTAGCAATATTTTGCATTTGAGAACAAGTGGCCAAAATTCCTTCGTGCCTCGAGCAACTTTCGTTGTCGTGCTTGTTAATTTAACTTGTCACTACACCTTCCAGTGATTGTGACTACAATCGTACTTTCGTGGTCAAAATAATTAAATCCAAAGATAAACAGTTAAGAAGATTTGAGTAGAAATCAAAATAGATCTAACATTAAGAGGTACTTCCAAACACAAGTAAAGTCATCAGAATTTATCAACGTTCAAGAGGAAATAAAGAACAAGTTGAAGCATTCTATTCCTAGCCTACTAGAACTCTTCCGTAAATGCTCCTATTGTGTCACACTTAGAACACTCCTCGTCAGGAGTAGATGCTGCCGTCTCGTCGCATCAGTTCACCCTCTAGGAATTTTTAAGCTTCCATGGCAGCTTGCTTAAGAAAAATCGAAATGGAATTAATTTGTCACTAGCTTGATGTTCTCCGTCTTCTTCTCTCTCTCCTCAGTATTTATCTTCACTGCCAAGTACAAGTGTCCTTCTGCTCTCAGATCTAGCTTCCTTGCAGCTGTACAAGTTAGTTAATCCAGCTGTACACTCATGCAAATCTGGTTTATGCAGTAAGCAATTGTAGGTTGTCGCGACATTTCTGGACTCAAATTTATACTTTAATTTTCTGCGACAACTTTGACATCCTCATGCACTGGTACTTCTGAATATGTTCACACAGAAAAATCCCTAATGTAATCTGGAAGTACTTATGTGGTGACATGTTTGGGCGCAATTCTGGATCAAACTTGTAGAGACAGCTTTGAACACTTTCCTGCTTTGATCTTCCAAGATAGATCCCTATATTGACATCTCAAGACACAAAACTGACACTAAATGTAGCGACATTAGTAGCATAAGTGGGATAAAATAGAAGAAAATTAAACCAAACATCACTGACTTAGAAAATGTAATTACTAAATATAAAATGCTAAAAATGCATGCTAAACATAATACAAAGGGAACAAATTATACTTTAAATAGGGAGAATTTAATGATCTTTTCTAATGCTATCAATGGCCCGTGATTTACCAAATTTTAGGTTCGAATGGAATGGTCAGGAAAGTAATAGAGTAGCTGATAGTTTAAGCAATTTAGCTTTACAGAATAAATGTAATGTTTTTTTTAAATGAATTATCCTAGTGATATCCATAATTTTGTAATTAATGATTTGGTTTAATAATATGTTTTGGCCTACAGGCCTTTCTTTTGTAAAATAAATATCATAGCAAATATTTCATGCATTCATATCACGCTATTCAAACAATCATTTTCATATTGCATATCTCAAACATGCATCATATTCTCAATCAATAATTCACTCTATCAAACTAGCAACTTTGCTAACACATCAATCTTTTAAGGCTCGAAACGTACTTGATTCGGCCACTCATAAAACCAAATATTTGGATATTACTTCAATCCAATCAGCAAGCTAAAAAACATTTTTCGCTCTTTCGCAGCATACTCGCGAATCTTGCACTTTCCTTAACAAATCCTTAAATGAACCTAGACTAAAATTCTGTATAAATTCATTTAATACACTTCCCAACCAGCATCTATCCTCCCACTTATGGTTTCAAACCAACCATCAAAATTACTATCAATTTACAAATACAAACTAGTTAGATTTCTTACACGCACTACAGGAAAACAGTTTTTTAACGGCGCTTTTTTAGGTCTATAGCGGTGCTTATAAGCTTCAGTAAAATATTTAGCGGCACTTCCGCAAGCGCCGTAAAAAATGCCGCTAAAGATAACGCCGCTAAAAATAGAGGCGTTTATGTGAAAAAACGCCGCTATAGAACATGATCTTTAGCGGCGCTTTTCCCACAAACGCCGCGAAAGACCATGTTCTTTAGCGGCGCTTTTCCCAAAAACGCCCTAAAGACCATGTTCTTTAGCGGCACTTTTCCCACAAACACCGCTAAAGAACATGGTCTTTAGTGGAGCTTCTCCCACAAACGCTGCTAAAGACCGTGTTCTTTAACGGCGCTTTTCCCACAAACACCGCTAAAAACCATGTTCTTTAACGAGGCTTTTCCCACAAACGCCGCTAAATTAACAGATTTTGATACCCCTTTTTAATTCACATAAAACCCGAATTTCAATATTTTTCCTGTAAATTCAAATCCAACCAATTCAAATCCAACCAATAACTTCAAATATAAAATGTAAATGATAAACGAAAGAAATATGCATATGATTTAAATTAATAAATAAATGAAAAATATATTTCAAAAGTAGTATTGTGTATATTATTCTCACAATAATAAAAAAACAAAAGTCTAAGATGGCGGATTCCGCTAAAATATTTTCATCATATTTTGAAGTTGTAGCTGCAGTTCGTCATACTTTCTTGTAGCCTCTGCTTCCCTCGCTGCTGCCTCAGCTTTAAGTTGTAGGTGGAGTTCATCATATTTTTTTGAGTCTCTGCTTCTCTCGCTATAGCCTTCTCTTTAAGTTGAGCAATTTGCTCAACTGTGCTCGCTTGCACCTGAGCCAATTGATCTGTTAACCTCTGAACTTCAGCTTGATCCTGACTCCCCGAAGGCATGTATCTCTGTGAGTTGGATCCAAAATACCAGGATAGGCTAACAAAAGATCCTTGAAATCGAACTCGACCATACCTTTCAGGACCCAAAACTTCAGTAATAAC
Organism: Gossypioides kirkii; assembly: GCA_005610355.1. Lineage (NCBI taxonomy): Eukaryota > Viridiplantae > Streptophyta > Magnoliopsida > Malvales > Malvaceae > Gossypioides > Gossypioides kirkii. The sequence continues at coordinate 9,569,503 of CP032249.1, read as the reverse complement.
TCGATTATCAATGTCCTCTAGATTAACCGAACTATCACTTGAAGCCATCGCTTCATGCTCCGCCTTCTTATCTTTTAATTTATCCTAATAAGTCAATCACGAAGTTAGAAACGAAATATATAATCAAACAAATGCAACATAACTTGGCATTATTTGCATTACAAACGATAAATTAAACCATTATAATTAAACATGATAAATATTTAAAATAATTCAAATTTTATTTAGTTAATATACCATAATTTCTGCAACTTCAGAAGTCATAGGAGATCCATCTTTTTTTCTATGTGTAATGTCAAAAAGCTGAAGTCGTCCAATTTTTTGACCTAACGATTGTTCCTACATTATAGTAGGAAAAATATTAATTAGTAGAAAGTAATTAATATTTGACACAATTAATAAATTTAAAATACCTCATCAGCAGCTACACAAGCAAAACTTTTCGATTTAGTTGTGTGCGTGAATTTTTTTTTTGCCTACTTGTAGTTCCAACATGCTCACGATCCTACATTAATTATTATTACGTATATAACAAATACTATAAACCGAAATAATTATAAGTGTTTAGTAGTACATAATACCTCTTCTTTCTTTGATCTCCAAAATCTAACTTGTTCTTCCCATTGGTACCTCAGCATTCCCGACGGAACATTTCGCAATTTATCTTCGAGGCTCATATTATTCTTAAAATAATCTTTCTTTATAGCACTCTTATGGTCTCTCCATTTCTTTCCTAATGATTTCTTTACATAGTCGTCTGAGACCTCTAAAATAAATCTTTCCTGCAAATAACACAAGTTTAGAAATTAAATATAAATTAAAATAAACCAAAGTATTATAAATTACATTCACTTTATTACCTTAATATTATCGAGAACTTGATTTTTGTTACTATCAGGCATATGATGCCATGACTCGTAGTTGATTGGCAACAGACTGCCATTTCGTGCTACTATGCCCAAGTATCCTCCCAAAAGTCGAGCTTCTGATCCAACAGGCTGACCATGACTATTTGCAGATACTTTGACACGCTCGTCAGGATTTAGGCTGTATAAATCCTTTAATACAGTACGTCCTCGAGTTCTGCGCCTCTCAGAATATTCAGCTAAAAAATTGTATATGATAATATTAGAATTTGAAACAAAAATAAAAAAATAAAAGTAAACATGCATGAAAATTAAACTTAATATTACCTTCAATTTCTACAGTTTTCGGAACATTCGAAGATCCAATAGCAGTCTGTTGATCACTATTTATTCCTTCTGAATTCGGAGAATTTTGGATAATACTTAGATCTTGAAATTTTCTTCTAGGCATATTATCTGCAAGACACATAAAATAGCTGGAATATTAGTAACTAATTACAACAATAATAGTAATGGATATATTTAAAAAGATCAAGATTTAAATTATAATATTACATATTATTAAAAAAATGTAAAATCTTACTACATTATGATTCGTAAATATCTTCATCCACATCCTGGCAAACCCATTGAAATTGTATACTAGTACTAGAAATAGTTTCATTTAAGTTTTGTTCTGGAAAAGGTAAAGTTTTTGATCTTTCGTCCATGTCATCTCTACTCCCACTGCCCATATCAAACAAGTCTCTAGGGGTGTTACGAAGTACAACGTACTAACCCTCATCAATTGGATCTCTTGAGTAAAAAACTTGTTTGACTTGAGAAGAAAATACATACGGCTCGTCCATCAATTGTTGCCCAGTATGAATTAATCGAGAGAAGTTCACCATTGTAAAACCAAATTGATCTTTTCTAATTCCTCGAGCAGTATTAACATTAGCCCAATCACATCGAAATAAAACAACCTTCCATTTTCCATAGTAATCCAACTCAATAATGTCCGTAAGAAGCCTGTAATACTCCACATTTCCTTCAATAGGATTACTGTCCCTAGCACTAGCATAACTTGTAATTGAAGAATTAACAACTATTCCACAATTTTGAGTCCTCCTTAATCTTTCGCAAGATTTTGTATGAAACCTGAATCCATTAATCAATAAGGCATTATATCTTTTTACTACTCTATTGGGACCTTGAGAAAGCCATTTAACTTCTTCACTGACGTCCTTTCCACTCCAAACCTATCGAATTGAAAGTAAGTTGATTAATTATAATGTTATACGAAAACATTAATATTTATCATTGAAAGCTTCAGTTGCATACCATCTGCCCTAACCATTCATGAGAAGATTCCGTGAATAACTTATGAATCTCTCGATGTTGTAATCTTCGAGAGCGTGAACGAGATCTCAAGAGTTGTTTATACTCACTATGTTAAAAAGTTAATAAATTGGTTAGCGAAAAAATAAACAAATGAAAAGGATGAATATTTATGAAATTCTAAAACTTACTTGCGTAATGATTCAATTGAATCGTGGTGAAAAAGAACATATCGATGTGCTTGTACCCAAGATATATCATCTAAGTGTGTAATTTCAACTTTCCCGATTGGTTGTCCACAAGTTCGAAATAGATAAGTTTCAGCTAAGCTATGATCATTATTGAGCCCAACATTTCTACTTGGTCTATTCAATCTTGTTTCAACATCTTATAAATATCTAGAGCAGAAAGTCATACACTCCTCTGCTAAGTAACCTTCAGCAATTGATCCTTCTGGAAAACGCTTATTACGACAATAACACTTCAATTTGCATAGAAACCTAAACACGATATACAACATTATCAAAAGTTGTAACTAAAGGTATATTAATGAATGAATGAAAACTTTGCAAATTAATTAACACCTCTTTATAGGATACATCCACCGATAAAAAACCGGTCCACCAAGTTTTGCTTCATGAGGGAGATGGATTAACAAGTGCACCATAATAGTGAAGAACGAAGGTGGAAAGATCTTCTCCAAGTTGCATAACGTCAAGGCGACTCGATCTTGTACTTTCTCAAGTTCTTCAATATCCAAAACTTTGCCACAAATAACTTTCATTATATTGGATAGTTCAATTATACAAGACGTCACCTTTTTGACATACAACACCGCAAAGCAACTGGTAGTAAATCTTGCATCAAGATGTGATAATCATGTGATTTTAGGGAATATAATCTTCGATCTTTAAGACTCATGCATCGAGATATATTTGATGCATACGCATCTGGGACCTTTATATCCTTCAACACTGTGCAGAACAATTCTTTTTCTTTCTTCGACAATGTAAAAATAGAAGGCGACAACCGACATTTTCCATTCGGAAGTAATTGAGGATGAAGATCATGCCGAATTCCCATGTCAACTAGATCAAGTCGACTCTTAAGATTGTCTTTCGATTTTTTATCGACATTGAGAATTGTCCCGATTATGTTCTCACAAACATTCTTTTCAATATGCATGACATCAAGATTGTGTCACAAAATATGATGCTCCCAATAAGGCAAATCAAAAAAAATACTTCTTTTTTTCCACAACTCCGCCTTATTAGGATCATCCTCTTCATCAAATTTGTCATCAGTCTCCCGGTCAACATCGCCAACATAAGCCTCCCTCGGTCTTCTGTTTCTTTGCGTGTTGGTTGTTTGATTCATCTTCCCATAACTGAATCTATATCTTTCAACATGAACAAGATTTCAGACCCGATGGTCTGCTCAGGAGCTTCTCTCAACTCTTCGGTACCATCAAATTGAGCTCTTTGAAATCTAAATCTATGATTTCCATCTAACCACCGACGATGCCCCATATAAGAGAACTTCTTCCCATTATATAACCACCTTGAACATGTTTGCGCTGCACAATAAGGACAAGAATAACGTCCTTTGGTACTCCAACCAGATAAATTGGCATAAGTCGGGAAATCATTAATAGTCCACAACAGAGTTGTACATAAATAAAAGTTCTCCTTTTTGGAGACATCATATGTTTCAACTCTTCAATAAGTGGCTGCATATAAATATCAACATCATTCCCAGGACCTTTCTCTCCATGGATAATCATAGATAAGATAAAAGAAGATTGCTTCATGCAAATCCATGGAGGCAAATTGTAAGGAACAAGCACTACAGGCCAAGTACTGTACGAAGTACTGATGAGTTTAAATGGATTAAATCCATCAGATGCTAGCCCAAGCCTCACATTCCGAGGATCACTTGCAAAGCTTGGAAATTTATTATCAAATGATTTCCAAGCTAAAAAATCAGCGGGATGCCTTAATAATCCATCATCGGTTCGTTCATCATGATGCCACCTCATAGACTCGATCGTCTTTAACGACATGAAAAGCCTTTGAAGCCTTGGTATTAGTGGAAAATATCGTAGAATCTTTACTGGCTTCTTTCTTGACTGTGCCTCACCTTCACCCTCATTCACATTTTCTGCATTCTTATTCATCCAACGAGATGTACCGTAAACATGACAAGACTGTTGGCTTCTCCGATCTCCCCAATACAACATGCAGTCATTTGGGCAATTATGAATTTTTTCATACCCAAGGCCTAAATCTTTTATCAGTTTCTTCATATCTTTGCATGAATGAAGGATTTTTGCAAACAGAAATATATTTGTCAAAAACTCTAACAGCAACGTAAAAGAGTTTTCGGTCCACCCTCCCAAACATTTTAAATGAAAAAGACGAATGCAGAAAGACAATTTTGAGAATTTTGATCCCTCATAGAGTTCTTCATTCATTTCATTAAGTAACTTGTAGAACTTTGCCGCTTCTCCATTTGGCTCTTCATCAGGTGCACTTGTTCCCGTTTCGGTAAAAGCATTACCACCAATATCACAATCATCAGATGCAATAAATTCAGGTGGAAATGATTACAAACCATGATTGTGCATATTAAATGCATCCCGCAACATACCTTCCATGTCATCTTCTCTAGCATACTGATGATGAGCATAATGAGGATAACTCGGATTAATTGTTGAAGAGGTTCTACTAGGTGTACACTCTCCATGGAAAATCCATTTTTATACCCCCCGAATAAAGCTATCAACAACTAGATGTTCGTAGACAACTTCACGAATATACCAATTGATGTTGCCACAATTCTTACACGGGCAAAGAATCATATTCTCCTCGCTTGCATTTTGAAATGCAAAATTTAAAAAAGTTTGCACTCCATTTCGATAGTCGTTGCTTACCCTTGACAATTGCATTCAACTCTTATTCATTTCGTAGTTCTTGAAGTCTAAAGTTGAGAATAAATTATGGTTACTTAAGTGTTATAAATTGATTTAAATTTAAAAATATATATTAGTGACAACATTTTACTTAAATATTTAGGTTGTTTTTATTAATTAAATAATTAAATATTTAATTTGAGAATAGTTGGGTTGTTTTTTATAATTAAAAATAATTATTTAATTATATATTTTAAATTAAATTTAATTAAATAATTAAATCTTTCAAAATAAATAGGGAAGGAAGTAAGACTATTTATAAGGAAAGATTTAATTAAACATAATTAAATATTTAAGGAAACCTAATTAAAGAATTAAATATAATTATTTAATTAAATATTTTAAAGGAAATATAAGGAAAGAATTAAATCTTTCAAAGGAAATATTAAATTAACTAATACTGTTTATAATTAAATATTTAATTAAACATAATTAAATAATTAAATATAATTATTTACTTTAATATTTTAAATTAATATTTAATTAAATATAATTAAAATAATTAAATCTTTCAAATTAAATATTAAATTAACTAATACAGTTTATAATTAAATATTTAATTAAACATAATTAAATAATTAAATATAATTATTTACTTTAATATTTTAAATTAAATATTTAATTAAATATAATTAAAATAATTAAATCTTTCAAATTAAATATTTAATTAACTAATACTATTTATAATTAAATATTTAATTAACTAATACGTTTATAATTAAATATTTAATTAAACATAATTAAATAATTAAATTTAATTATTTACTTAAATATTTTAAATTAAATATTTAATTAAATAATTAAATAATTAAATCTTTTAAATTAAATATTTAATTAACTAATACTGTTTATAATTAAATATTTAATTAAACATAATTAAATATAATTAAATAATTAAATAATTAAATAATTAAATCTTTTAAATTAAATATTTAACTAATTGATACTGTTTATTATTAAATATATAGTTAAACATAATTAAATAGTTAAATATAATTCTTTAATTAAATATTTATTCATCAAGGAAATTTGTAGAGTGAAGAGAATTTCAATTTATTCATCAAAAGGAGGGCCATGGAAGTTGACTGTTTTGAACCCATTTTGATCTTAGTGGCCTGCTTTCTTAGTGGGTTAATGGATCAAATTGTAGAATAAAATCAAATTAAGGTGAGCGGTGAAGTTTGGATGTTTGTGATTTGTGAGGTGAAAATTCGAATATTGCCATGTTACCACTGTTCCTATAGGATAAATTATATGATTTGATCATCTCAAAAAATTCAGCGATAAAATATAATTGTAAGTTCCAAAAATAAATAATAATATTTAGAAAAAAAAACTGTGCATGCCAACACATTTAAAAACTAATAAAAATGCCTAAAAGTAGTACAATGAGCCAGTGCAATAAAACTCCAGAAAGATAAAATGCAATAATGCAATTCGCCAAACGATTCTAGTGAAAAAATCAATGTGAGGTAGTGTACCTGACCTGGCAAATGAGGAGTCAAGCTTAATGCTCTAAGTTCTCGGACAGTATGTTGTGTAGACTTAGTTTTCTGCATCAAAGAGAGAGAGATTAAGAATTATTGAGCCAATGTAACACTCGAAAGTTAAAGTAAAAGCAGTATAATCAAGACACTGGAACATATGGTAACAAAAGGGAGACAAACAATGGTTTTAATTATCAACTTATGGCAAAAATGCTAGAGCAGCCTATTTGAATAACCCATATTTTTATGCAGATTTTCGTGTGTTATCTTTGAAAATTTTCAAGAATCAAACATCACCAGAAGCAAGCAAGCAAGGAAGTAGATTCGTGTGTTAGGAATGCTTGACTTCCAATTCCATTATGATTTATGAGCAAGAATTTCTCTAAGTACCAATATTAGAAATGGGTAATACTGACTGTAATAGCTTCCTAACAAGCTCAAAAAAATGAAGGACAAAAGTTGGCTTCGATTCATTCAAATGAAGCTCTGTTATCTTAATCTCGGAATAAGAAGTTTGCATTCATTATTAAGTCAAAACTCCTAGCAAATTCCATCCTAGCAATGAAATTAAATGGCTAATAATAACGGCGTAAACAAAACAAATGAGAATTCCAAACAAATTCCATTAGATAAAGAACACCATTACACCAAACACCCCAAATTCAAAAGGCAACCTAATAATAAGACCACTAATAAATAAAATCCACAAATGAAAAAGGCTTTTTCCTTCAAACCCATATGCATACACATGCAAATAGTCACCAACAAGAGCAAACTAATAACCTTCGAAGTTCAACCTAACTTACAATGCCAAAAAATTAGGCAAAAAAGCTTCAAGGAATGATAAACCTAAGCAACAACAATGGACCGATTGAAGCTTCAAGGAAGGGTGCTGAAGTTAATGAGGGAAAAAAAGGTTACCTTTAAAATAAAAAGATCAAAGCTTTGACAAGAGAGTGTAGATCGATTCAACCCTTGAAAAATTAAAATTTTCTTCTTTGTATTTTTCTTTTTAAGCAACAACAATGGACCGATTGAAGCTGCTCCTTTCCCCCTAAATAAAACAGAGGTTCATGCTTAAAAAACCTAACCCCAAAAAAAGTCCAAAACAGTGAGCTAAGATATATTACATAATCCAAGAGAAAATTATCGAATTCAAAACATTTAAGCAATAAGAAAAAAAAGAAGATTAACAAAAAAAAAATCTCAAATTTGGGTGAAAGAAAACCCTAAATATGAAATAATTATGGGAGGTAAAAACCAAAAAAGAAGGATGCTGAAGTTAATGAGGGAAAAAAGGTTACCTTTAAAATCAAAAGATCAAAGCTTTGACAAGAGAGTGTAGATCGATTCAACCCTTGAAAAATTGAAATTTTCTTCTTTGTATTTTTCTTTTTCTTTTTTCTCATATTTGACCTGTGTAGTTTTAGACAAAGTTTAACATTTAGACAGAGTTGTGTAGTTTTGGTAGGAAAACAAAAGGTAGCTCAATGGGCCTTGGGTCTCTTCGGGATATTATGGGCCTTTTGCTCATGTGATTTTAATTTTTTTTATATATTTAGATTTTAAAATGACTTTTCTTTATTATTTGTTTTTTCTTTTAAATCTAATTTTAATTTTTTAAAAATTAATCAGACTAAATTTTAATATATTTTAAAATTGAATATGAAATTTAAAATATAACAAATTTAAAGAGAATCACACATGTAAAAGCTCAAACTTAAAATAATGAGAATTTGCCTTTAATCTATCCATTAAACTTTATAATTTTGAATAACTCGATTTATAGATAAATTACTTATTTTTTAGCGAAGAGAAAACTATATATAAATAACCCTTTTATAACAATCACCTTTTGTAACAATATTTCATTATAACAATTAAGTTAATTATAAAATTTATTTTTTATATTTTATTGTTACAACTTCTTGTCTCAAATTTTTACTTTGAAGTGAAATAAAAATAATAAAGTTTAATTAAATATTATGTTTAATTTTTAAAAAATTATTAATGATATTTTATTAAATAAAAATAATATTTAATAAACAAAATTAAATTATAAAATTTACTAAAGATATGAGGTAAATTTCACTAAATAATTCTATGACTAGTATATTATAATTTTTTAATTTAAATTTATTTTTTTATAACATTCGAAATTTTAACAAACAAATACACGCAATAATTTCTCCCTTTGTGAGATGAAGCATTATTAAAAACCTATGCTATATTTGATCTATATGGCTATATGTAATCTTTAAACAAAATCCCTATCCCTAGTTGCTGGTGGGTAGTGTGTGCATGGAACATGTGCACGTGTGTATATAAACAGGCCATGATACATGTGCTTTTTTCTTTTTTTCATTCGTGATGGTATGTTCGGCTAGCTTTTCCTTTTCAGAACCCTTCCTGGATCAACTTAATTCAAATGATCCAGCAAAGGTCCAAAGTTTGAGCTTGACGATGATGACAGTATAGGGATGATCATGGAATAGGGCAAGACCGAACCCACATATAATATTAATGATATAATATAAGAATGGCTGAAAATCCAAACTATAACCAGAAGCAGGTGATAGAAATCTCAACTGTTTGATATCTTAGGTCCAGGAAGGTCCTACACATAAGTATAAATATATTGGAAAGAGGATATTGTTCATCCTTGGGGTCTCGGATTCAAGTGCCTGTGTGTGCATTGCCAAAGGATAAGAAAGTATGAGCAGATACTACCATAAGTAATCACACCACTATAAATTTAATTTAATTTAAGATATATAAAATTTAAATAAATTAGCGGGCTTATGGGAAAGCGCCGCTAATGCCCTGACATTTAGCGACGCTCATGAAAAAAGCGCTGCTAATGACTTGACTTTTAGCGACGCTTCTTTCATAAGCGCCACTAATGACCCGACTTTTAGTGGCGCTTAATGGAAAGCGCCGCTAATGACCCGACCTTTAGCGGCGCTTATTGGAAAGCACCGCTAATGACCCGACCTTTAACGACGCTTATGGGGAAGCGTTGCTAATGACCCGACCTTTAGCGGTGCTTGGAGGAAAGCACCGCTAATGACCCGACCTTTAGCGACGCTTATGGGGAAGTGCCGCTAATGACCCGACCTTTAGCGGTGCTTATTGGAAAGTGCCGCTAATGACCCGATCTTTAGCGGCACTTGGAGGAAAGCGCTGCTATTGATTTACCTTTTGCGGCGTTTATGTAAAAGCGCCGCTATTGCTTTACCTTTTGCTGCGTTTTCTTTCCAAACGCCGTTAAAAGTGCCGCTAATAACCTGTTTTGCTATAGTGACGATTTTGATACGAACCGCACTAGCAAATGTCTTTTGTCTTTACGATTATTGTGGAGCGTTTGGGTCAGCACCTAACACGATAATATACTAGAAAATCAGTAGCTAATATTGATTAAAATCCCTCTTTTAATCAATTCACAACCTTTACCTAACAACTATGTCAAAACAACAAACTAGTTCACATTTAATCGCACTTACACTTCTCGATCTGAGAGATCCGAATGGCCAATTGATCAAGAACGTTTTTCCCTAATTGACATGTGGTTAAAGGTTGATTAGGAGGGTTCAAGAACACAAATTAAGGTTGTAATCAATTGGGTAAAAATAAAAAAGCAAAACAACAAGGTAGGGAAAGATAATGAACAATAGCAACAAGGTAGGGGATGAGATGGTGATCAATCTTGGTAGCAAAAGAAAGGAAAAACAAAGAGAATGGTGGTAGTAGGTGTGACAACAACAATGGAGAAGAAGAAGAAAAAGGAAAGAAAATAAAGATTGGGAGAGGGAGAAGATTAGGGGGACCTCAAAGGTAGGGAAAATAAAGAATTAACGCTAATTCTTTTGCATAAAAATTGTATTTATAGCTAGGTTAATTAGGCTTGGGCGGCAAGGCACATTAAAAACAATGGAATTTTGCAAAAATTAATTTATTTTATAAGAGATGGGACTTGGGACCTCTTTTACTTTCATGCCTTATCATTGATCAATTAAACATTTGTCCATAATCATATATTTTGATATAGTTCTACAATTCTATTGGGCTAAATTTTTGGATGTTACAGTTCTACCCCCTTAAGAAATTTTGTACTCAAAATTAGCTAATTCGAAGAGATGAGGATACTGAAGCTGAATTGAATCCTTCGGCTCCCAAGTAGCCTCTTTGATTCCATGATTTCTCCATAACACTTTAACTAATGGAATTTGCTTCCATCTTAGCACTTCTATTTCACGTTACAATATTCGAACCGGTTCCTCCTCAAATGTCAAATTCGGTCTAACCTCAATCTCCTCAACTTGAACAATGTGTGAGGGATCAAATCGATATCGTCTCAACATTGAGACGTGGAATACATTGTGAATACCATCTAACTCAGAAGACAATTTGAGTTTGTAAGCCACATGACCAACCCTTTTTAGTATTTTATAAGGACCAATAAATCCAGGGCTTAACTTGCCCCTTTCGACCAAATCTCAGAACGTTCTTTCATGGAGAGAATTTAGGGAAAACTAAATCTCCCACATTAAACTGAATGTCTTTGCGTTTCAAATCAGGATATTACTTCTGTTTATCAGAAGCAACCTTCAATCTCTGTTGAATCAACCGAATCTTATCTTCGATCTTAATGTCAATTTTTAGGCCAATCAACTTCCTTTCACCCACCTCAGTCCAACATAAAGGCGAGCGACACTTACGATCATAAAGAGCTTCTTAACGTGCCATTTCGATACTTAACTAAAAATTATTGTATAGGTGAGTTCTACCATCGGAAAATGCTCTTCCCAACTACATTGGAAATCGATTACACAACTTTGACCGCCCCCGAACCTACTCTTATTCGGCGTAGATTTTAGGCATTCTGCAAGTATGCAGGTTAGGTTGTAAATATAGTGTGTACAACAAAACACTTGGGAGTATTCCGAGGATCATACCCAAAGGAGGCATAAAGCGATAGTAAATTAGATCCCTGTAAAGAATAAAATTAATTAGTAAGCGATAGTAAATTAGATCCCTGTAAAGAATAAAATTAATTAGTACTTACTTTAGGGTTTATAGTACGAAGATTAGTAAAAGAGTTGATTTTGCAAAGTATAAAATAAAAGAGAAAATATTAAAAGAATTAAGATGTAGAAAATCTTATAAATGGCTTTAAGGAGATTAGGTTGTTTTCACATGAGTTCTTCAATCATTGAGTTTTGGAGATTTTCCTCCAATCAACTAGTCAATACCCTAGTTACATCAAAAAGATAGAATATACCAGTCATAACATCTGGTGCAGTAGCATCCTCTCTAGCTCGGATGGCATAAGTTCTGGCAGGTGCTCAGGTCTCAGATCTATTCGTACCATCTTTAGTATCTGCCCGGTTACCGCCCACATTACTGCTCTGTCCCAGACGTCTCCCTTTTTGGGTGTGATTGGAGGTTTTACACTCCGATCTTCCTTCTCTTAAGGTGCTACCAGGTAGTTACAAACTTGATGATCAGTCGCCCTCACTTGAAACATGCTTCCTTTTTAACTCGACACTCACCATAAAAAAATCTCCCACAGTGCTCGCACGCAAGGTTCGGTGTATTTAGAACGCTGGTCACACTGTTTGTAGGTCGATTCTGAAACCTCAAACCCAGTTATCTCGATCTACTACGGCCATGAAAATCGAACGATGCCACTACCCGATTTCATTCTCTCTGAACTTCTTCGGTGGCGACATAGAGAAAATTTTAGAAGGAGCCTTCTTACTGAACTCTTTGAATTTCTTTTCTCTCTGTCTCTTGTGATTATAAATTTCTTCCATTTTCTAAGCTCGGTCTGTCAAAACGACAAATGGTCACAATTCTAAACCACCAACCATCATCTCTATTTCATCATTTAACCCGTCTTCAAAATGAATACACATAGCTTCATCGGTTGGCACGATCTCCCGAGCATACTTGCTAAGATATACAAATTCCCGCTCGTATTCAACAACTGACTTGTTTCCTTGCTTTAATTCCAGAAACACTTTCTTCTTCTGGTCTAGATATCATTTGCTGATATATTTCTTCAAGGTATTTTCTAGCCAGTATTCAACTCTGGACGGATGATCCTCGGTGCTTCCTCGAAATTCTTCAGCCCCATATTTTTTGACCTTATCTGTCATAATACGACATCTATGTTCTACTACGGGAGAAGGTGGAGGCACAACCGATGGCACTATAGGTCATATAGCAGGTTGCATTGGAGAAGGTGGAGGTTGCGGAGCTGTCTGATTATTTCTAATGAATTTAGAAATCCATTAGCCCATCAAGCCAAAGAACATATTTTCACCTTATTTTTTGTCATCGATATAATCGGTACCCCTCGACTCGCGCCAGACTCAGAAGTCAGAATGTTACTATTTACGTCATTAGTCTCTCCCCGTTCTAAATCAGACATCTTTACTTATTTGCAAAAATTTAAGGTTAGATCGGATCTACCATAATCACACTATCACAGGTTTATATGACATGTAGTTTCTAAACTTTTAATTCATAATTTTAGTCCAAGAATCAGCTAAACTGTAATCTCTGATACCACTAAATATAACACCTTAAACCCATTACCAACATCGATTAGGGTTTTGGGGTCTTTCCGTTCAATTACCATTGTATAAAGCCCATTATCACGTCATTTCAATGTAATAGAATAATTCAAATTAACATGCGCGAAAATATTTACAAACTTAAATAACAACACAATCTATTTAGGGTAAAAATGTCATTTCACAATTTTGGGAGACTTCTACTGGTACTTGTTGGACAGGTATCAGTAGAAGTCAAGTCAGTAAACAAATTAAAAACAGAAGTAGTTTTCTATCGATAGTTGTAATGGTTTTACCGAAACAAGAGTGGCTTCTACAGAAATAAGACAAATAACTACCGATACAATAAACTCTAGAGAGCTAAGAAGGTTTTACCCTGTAACTTTTACCGATACAAGAATTTGAACTACCGATACTACTATGATCAGAACTACCGATACTTCAGAGTTGTTATCGATACAACGCAAGTCAGTGACCAACATCTCTCCTACCTTGTACTTCTACCAATACATATAAAAGTACTACTGAAGCAAGTATGCATTTTTCCAAAAATGCATAAAATTCTCACAAGTATTACAACTAATCCTGCCAAAACATTCCATGAGCCTTTGCATTACATGTTGAGCATTCAAACTTAATTTTATAAGGACTACATCAAGTTAACACTAGATCATCATACCATAAAATACATTCAAAGGCTAATAATTTAAATCCCTCTAGTTAACCTTATATATATATATATATATCAAACATAACAAGTTTACAATCCTACTACATGCCACATAAGCCAAATGATACGAAGACTACAGAACAAACTCCCAAGATAGTGTGATTCTTCTTGAGGATCTGATCTTCAACAACAAAATAAATCTACAAAATACTAAATAATACACAGGTAAGCTTACAGAGCTTAGTAAGTTCGTCGAATAATTAACTTACAAAATAGTTTATTAAATGAAAAAAGAGTGAACAATCATCTCCATTCTTTTTGCATTCGTATTCAACATTCCTTTGGTCTTCTAGTAATTATAGCTCTTACGAGCTCAGTCAATAAGTTGCTTCTATGAGCCAGTACAGTATTTTGCTCTTACGAGCCAGTATTGCTCTAGCGAGCCAGTATTGCTCTTCCTTCCGAGTCTTCCAACTTATACCAACATCCATAATATAGCCAAGGCAATTAAATTAAGAATTATCAAATAAAAATATAGCTACACGAACTTACCGGACGAATTTGTAGCAAAAATGAAACTCTAGGGATTATTCTACGATTTTCCTTTTTCCACGATCTGTCGCTCGCTCGTGATCTCCCAAACGATGCTCTTAGCTTGGCTGAACTTCAAGCTTCCTCTCTAGGGTTTTCTTTCCTTTTATTTTAGTTAAAATGAAAAAAGAAGACTAATTTCCTAAGGTTTTTCCTTATTATGCTTTAATTACAAATTTACATTTTTACCCTTGTTTAACATAATTAAAATGCCATTTTTCATGCCTTATACCGTCCACTCACTCCCCTTATGGTTTAATTACCATTTGAGGGCCTTGTCTTATCTTTTAAATAGCATTTAATACCTTTACTAAATAGAACTCAACTTTTACGTCTTTTACGATTTAATCTTTTTTACTAATTTAACCATCTAAATGATTAAATTTCCTAATCAGAATTTAATACGATGCTAATGACGTCATAATATAATATTGAATAAATAAAATTTAGACTTGACTCGTCGGAGTTGTGATCCCGAAATCACTATTTTCGATACCACTAAAAATCGGGCTATTACATATGTTTTTCAAAGAAAAGTTAAGCACACAAGAGGTTACAAAACACAAAAATAGTTTGGCACATTACATTGTTCCATATTCTCCCTCTTTATGTCCCACTCCATCTTACCTCCTTATTTCTCCTTCTCTCTCCTTCCTTATTTCTCCATTTTTAGGAAATCAATCTAAAGTAATCCTTTTACCTAGCCTATGAGTACCTCCGTTTCTTTGTATTTCGAGTAAGATTCTCTTTTTTTACTTTTTGGTGACTTAGTGATTTTTTTCACTCCTCATTTATTTTCTTACTCAAGATTCTTTCTTTTTTCGTTTCTACACATTTTCCTTTTTGCTTTTTCACTATTTTTCTCTTCTTTGGCTAAACTAAAATTCATACATTACCATGATTTCCCTCTTTTGTTTTACAACCTCAACTATAATGTGTTTACCTACCCTCAATACATATGGTCATACGTCAATTTTCATGTAAAATAGGACCAAAGAAAATGATATACACAAATCATCATTTGAGGTCTTAGAGGCTTTATAATGTGGTTCATCAAAAAGAGTCATACGGCCCAAATATGGGTTCTAATTGGCAATTCAGAGCAGAGTTTAGCTTTTTAGCTCTAGATGTGTCCAAACAATGCCTTAGGTCATCCCTAAACAACTTAATATGCACAAATATCAATTTAATCACCTAATCTCAAAATTATTGTCTACCACATATAGTACCATGGTTGTTTCCTCATATTATGCACATCATTTGGTATCAATAACACTTTTCTATCTATACATAATGTAACCTATAGAACTTCAAAAATTTCATGCTAAAAAATGTAAAATTCCTCATTACCATTCCAAATTTATCAAAAAAACATAATCACCCTATTATACATGCTCCTAACCAATCACTTGTATTTCTACAAGCTCAAGCACATATAAAAAAGAGAAATAAAAATAAAAACTATATGCAAAATTTCCTATGTCACCCCCCACACTTTTGAAAACACATTGTCCTCAATGTGTAGCCCAATAGGTATTAAGGAAAGAAGTTACCCGATTGATCGTGAAGACCCTTTTCTTCTCATGGTGGTTGTCCTTCTTCCTTTGGCGTGAGTGCTCAAAATTGTTGTGTCTCCATAATGTGGGGTTCCTACAACAAGAATTAAAGCATATATACAAAAATAATTCCTAATCCTACTCCTACAAATTATATAAGTCTAAAAATATGAAGTCAAAAAGTATCGCAAAATTACAATTCTTAAAATAAAACCAAGTCTTAAAACTTAAAACTTAAACTTCAATCCTATTCTTTCGAGTCAGATTGAGGGTCCATAGGAGCTTTGCTTTTGTCGGAGTACTTTTGGCGGGAGCTCCCACTCTACCGATGTGTTGATCTCCGAATCATCGACCCTTTAGGAGTCGAGTATTAGGTTGAAACATTCTCTCATGCTCATCTTCAGCGTTATCATCCCCTTGCTCCTCATCAGTTCTCCCCAACTCCTCTTTACCTTCTTCCTTTTCAAATATGTTTGGTGGATAATTCGGGGTTGGTAACCAATGCATTTTTGCAAATTCTTTCAGTACTTGAGTAGTTTCCCTCATCCACCGAATCATGCCATTAAGTTTCCTCTCGATGCTTCCTTTGATTTTTTTCCTTTGTCCTTGATTTGTCTTTTTTCCTCAATGATGTCGATACATCCATCTTCTCCTTTTGTCTCTGATTCAATTCCTTGATTTGTTTTCTTTGAAGCTCGACATATTGTTTGTACAATAAATCTTCTATGATGCTTCGAGTTGGCTTTAGGAATTGTTCATTTTCTTGCATTGGTACACCCGCCTTTTTGCACAATGCTATTACCAAATGAGGAAAGAAAAGGCCACTCTTTTGCCTTAAGTGCACTACTTCATTTCTTCAAAAATCCAAGAACCTACACAAATCTGTTTATGCTGCAAAATTTCATATAGAACCAAAGCTCGCAAAGAATAAACGTTAAAAACATTTAGTGCAGGAATAATTCGTGTAGAAAAAAACTGCATCCACATCTCAGCTACTAGAAACATGATAGCTTGGTTAAAGTTAGAGGGGGTGCCTATATCAGGTCTATAATTCCACACACCTCGTCCCTCTGTTAAGAACCTAATAATTTCTTCCATATTCACATTTTGAAATAGATTAAAATATACCTTTTCTACATAATCTTTTTCATAAAAAGGAACATTGTAATATTCACAAATATCCCTAGGTAGCATAAAGACATTCGTTCCCCTCACTATTACTGTTTTTAATGATTTCTGCCTAACAATATCATCCTTAAGGGATGCATAGAACTCATGGACTATGGGTACTACACCATTACCTGTTGGAGGGACATAAAACTGCTCTCATCGATGGCATCGCACCAATGGCCATATTTCTTTGCAGAGTGTCATTGAGGGTTTGAATCATTGTTCTTGGATGAGAGTCCGACCTTGCGAAGCCAAGAAGTATTTTTCGATTTTGAGCATTTCCAAACCGTTCATAATCTGAATCGCTGTCGCTTTCTTGCACCATGGTTCTCTTTCTGGAAGGCATTGCAATCAGGAAAATCTAAGATGAACAGTAATCAATAAAATAGATAAGTTGTTTAAAAGTACCTTTGATGTGTATCGTGCCAATGAGAATTGATCTAAGCCTTTGGGGATAAAGTAGAGCCTTTGGAGAATTAGGGTTCTAGGGTTTGAAGATAGAGAAGAGGTTTGAGAGATTTGAAAGTAATGTTTGAGTGTTTGGTGTTAAATAATATATTTTACGTTAGTGGGGTATATATAGGGGTTTAAAATTTTAGGGTTTTAAAGGTTAAAAATCGATAAAAATATGGGTTTTACCGCTAGGTTGTGCAATCGGGTCAGGTCAACCCTGCAAAAATTGTAGACAATGTCACGATGTAGCATAGGTATGTCGCAACCAACCTTTCAATACCTTGTTTGTCGTGACGTAGCTCTCCCTGTGTCACGACAAACTCATCAGTCTTGAATTTTCAATAGTCTGCCTCCTATGTCGCAACATAGTCTTCCCAACGTTGCGATAAAACCTACTAGTTTTAGATTTTTAGCATTCTGAACCCTTGGTTGCGACATAGTATGTCGTGTCATAGCATGCTTGAGAGTTTTTGTAGTCTGGTTGCTTCGTCGCGACATTAAGAAGCCGTGTCGCGACAAACCTGTTAGATCCGAAATAATACCCTGAAACGAAAGAAATGCTACCAAGTTAGCATGTTAGTGTCTAAAAAATAAAAATGAGTGTTAATTCTTTTCAGAATTATTTGACAAGGGTGTTAGTGTGCACTTCGGCACCCACAAATAGTCCGTTCTGTCACTTTTCGTCCAGCAGCCGTCATGCCAGGCTACTCTTTGACGCTTATCCCTTTCTCGAAATTTTCTTTTTCTCCCCGTGTTGATAACCGCCAACTCTTTTCATCGATCATACCTATTCACGATAACTTTTATTTTATGCCACCACTCATACTTGTAACTGCTTTCACTGTTGATCCCCTTATAAAATTGGTACGTATTCGTGTGGTGGGTTAATAGCTGCTCAATTATCTCATTCAAGAAAAATGGTTGGTTTGCTAGATATCTCTGTGTTAGTGCTGCGGCATCCGTTTTCTCCCCTTCGTAATTTTCATCACCTTGTTCAGTATTCTTTGGTTCGTGGTACCATTGCAGTAATTGACTCTCCCACGAACATGCATTTTCTTGCTCCACGGATGTGATTATTATTCTATTTGAGAATTAGGACTCTAGCTCGTAAATATTTCATGTTTCTTACAAAAATTGAAAAATTTTCACATTAGTAATTTCTTTGGGGATTTGTTATACATAGTAGCTATTTTTCATGGAAAATTGAATCTTTGATCTATGATTTCTTCAATTAATATTTCTCTTGTTGATGTGTTTGTAATAGTAATTAGTTGAAGATCTAAATCTGGGATAACGGAACCATCATCTTCCTCTGTGGGGATTGATTCATCATTGGATTGGAGTTCCATCTCAATTTTTACAAAGCTATCCATTTCCCCTTCCAACGGTGAGATCTCGAAGTGTTCGATCGTTCGACCATCCGATTCTTCCAAGGATTCAATTTCTACTTCCTTATCTAGCCATCATTCTTGTTCTCGTTCCATTTGTTCATATTCAAAATATGCTCATCTGAAAGATAGATCATCATGTTAATCTGGGATTTGGGCTTCTCCACGGAGTTGACTCAACTCTAGCATTAATAACCTTTGATTTTCCTAAATCTCTCAATCTTCATAATATCCATCTTCATAGATATCATCGTCATAAACATCGTCATATCATCTGCACAAAAATAATCGTAGGCATTCATGGTCTAATGATAGAAATTAAAGGAAAGTAGTAGATCTGAAAAATAAAAACTTTTAGTATGGTTAAATCATATCTATAACCTAAATTTTTCCTAATTATTTTAATACAAAGAAAGAATAAAATTTACTAAAGCGTTGCCTCCCCGGCAACGGTGCCAACAACTTGACCGCCCCGAACGTACTCTCATTCGGCGTAGATTTTAGGCTTTTCGTAAGTATACAGGTCAGGTTGTAAATATAGTGTGTACAACGAAACACTTGGGAGTATTCTGAGGATCATACCCAAAGGAAGCGTAAAGCGATAGTAAATTAGATCCTGCAAAAAATAAAATTAATTAGTACTTACTTTAGGGTTTATCGTATGAATAATAGTAAAGGAGTTGATTTTGCAGAGCATAAAATAAAAGAGAAATAATAAAAGAATTGAGATGTAGAAAATCTTATAAAAGGCTTTGGAGAGATTAGGTTGTTTCCGCATGAGTTCTTCAATCATTGAGTTTTAGAGAATTTCCTCCAATCAACTAGTTATTACCCCAGTTGGATCTCTCGATCTTCCGTCAGCATAGCAAGTCGATAGAGACTACTTATCGCTAGATGTCACAGTCTAACCCGATTTGGGGAAAAGGTGTTCACGGATGGATAATACCAATTTTGAGTTCATGCCCACCAAAATAACGTTTTAAAGTTGTTAAGCTTAGTGTTTGTTTGATGTTCTTCCTTTCCCCTTACCTTTTTCTCGTTTGTAAGGAATCCCTATCTAAATTATTATTAAATGCTTAGGATAATAGGGTCATGAAGGGTGTTTGGGTTTGTAAGGATAGTTTGCGTATAAACCACCTATTTTTTGTGGATGACGTTCTTTTGTTTATAAGAAATAGGAAAACTGATGCGGAACATGTGCGCACTATCCTTCAAGATTTCGAAAGTATGTCTGGGCAAAAAATATACTTGGATAAATCTATTTTATGTTTTAGCCCAAATACCCCTATGAACCAAAGGAATGAGCTTAGTAATATTTTAGGCATGGGGGCTGTTGGGGAGTTGGGGAATTACTGAGGAATGCCTCTTATTCTGGGAAAAAACAAAACAAATACTTTTGGTTATATTATTAACAAATTTATGAACCGCATTAAGGGGTGGTCTAGACGCTTATTGTCGGGTGGGGAGGAAAATATTCTTGAAAGCTGTACTTTAGTTAATGCCTACTTATATATTCTCTATTTTTCTATCGCCTAGGGGTGTGATTGAATCCATGGTGGCAAAGATGAGAAATTATTGGTGGGAAAATAAAGGTAAAAGCCAAAGCTGGGCAACGATGAAGTGCCCTAAAGGCATGGGCGGGCTCGGGATGAAAGATCTCCATTTGTTCAATGTGGCCTTGTTAGGTCGTCAGCTTTGGAGGCTCATAAATGACAGGGACACCCTCTGTTTCAAAGTTTTATCTCCCAAGTATTTTCCAAACGGGGAGGTGCTAGATCTGAAAAATGTCGACAAGCCATCATATGCTTGGACGAGTCTTAGAAGTGTGGCTATGAAGCTGGAAGAGGGGTTTGTTTAGCAGGTTGGTGATGGGAAAACGGTGCGTATTCATGCTCATAGATGGGGGTTTGCAGGCTTGAGTAGGGAGTCTATAATCCATGCAGACGATACTAATGACCAAAAGGTAGTTTGGGATTTGTGGATGGCAGACAAAGTTGCTTGGGACAAGACACGTGTCCAAAGATATTACGGTAATAAAATGGGAAATAGAATTTGTAATATTCCTTTGATTAATGATGGCCCTTCTGACAGAATTATTTGGCACTATGCACCGAATGGTATATTCACTACTAAATTGGGATATTCTTGGCTGATTCTCAAAAAATTGTTCTTGGCCCTCATCGATTTTATTGGAGAAATATTTGGAAATTAAGTATCCCTCCAAAAGTTCGGATCTTTGGCTGGAGGGTGGGACATGATCTTTTACCTACAAACATGAAGATTGCCTCAGTGAACCAAGCTTTTGATCGTAGCTGCCCTAGATGTAAAACAAATTATGAGACTTTAATTCACGCCCTCAGGGATTGTATTTGTTCAAAGAATGTCCTCACGCATGGTTTTTTGGACGATAGACTTCTCAATTCTACGTGGAATGATGGTGTTGATTGGTTAGAAGGAGCTATGAGACTTTTGGATAAAAAAGCCTTCGAATGCTTGCTTATTGTGCTCTGGAACATATGGAATTCCAGAAATAACATGGTGTTCCGCTGTAGGGATGAGGATCCGAAAATTATATGGGATAGGGCGGTGGCTTTTTGCCAAGAGTTTAGGCTTTATAATTTGACAGACCCTGCTATGCTTCATAAGTCGATAAGGGAGAGGAAATGGTCTAAGCCTTCGGTTGGTACAGTGAAAGTAAACTTTGATGCAACTTGGAAAGATGGAAAGGCGGGTATTGGCTTTTTGGGGCGTGACTCCGATGGCTTCGTGGTGGGGGTGCGATGGTATTTGTTGATAATATGGCTAATGCGTCCTGGGCTGAAACGGAAGCTTTGAGGAGGAGCATTGGTCAAAGGGTATAAACAGTCAGAGTGATATTAAGGAGGGCGATTGTGCGGGGGTTATTAACAGGATTATTAATAAGGATGTGGATGTCACCACTTTAGGAAATGCTGTTTATAATATTAAGGAACATTTTAAGAATTTTGTTAGCTATAGCTTAAAGTGGTGCCGCAGATATGTAATAAGCCTACGAATAAGCTTAGCAAAATTGCGTTAGAAAATAGATGTAATTGGAATTTTGACATGGATTATCCGAGTGATATCCATAGAGATAGTAATTTTTTATGCGTATTAATGAAGAGGTAGTAGTCTTTGGGCCCGGCTTTTGTCAAAAAAAATATTCATACTTCCTCCAAAATGGAATTAGCTCCTCATGGATTTCTTGATCATCATAAACACAATAATATATAAAAACATATAATTGAATAAAAAGAATGAAAAAGAAACTCGAATTGTATTGGCAACCTATCAAGAAAAATTCCTTAAACGTTTATGTGAGTTCTACAATCTCATTTCAAACGAAAACACAAAATAAAACTAAAAACTAAAAGCTAGTAAATGGTGTCCTTAACCCTAGTGCTAAAGGCTTAATTTATAGCCTTAGCTGGCCATTTTCCTTAACCCTAGGTCAACTACCGTCCTTCGCGCTTAAGTCATATTGTGAAGACGAAAACGCCCCTCGCTTGATGCAAAGTTGAAGTTCGGGGTCGATGTTGCGACAAACCGGGACCTGTGTCGCGACAAAGCAAGCAGTCCCTTGATTCTTCGTTGTTGATCCCTTGATTTCAAGCTCTTCAAATGTGAAAACTAGTTTAATTTGCTAGGTATGAAACCGGTAGATCAAACTTCTTAACATATCTTCTAATATCTGAATGACCCTTTTCGATTGATCATTAGATTGTGGATGCAAAGCCATATTGAAATCCAATCGAATACCAAAAGCCTCGTGCAATTTCTTCCAAAATCGAGACGTGAATCTAGGATCTCGATCTGAAATAATTGACACTGGCACACCATGCAATCTCACTATCTCAGAAATATAAAGTTTGGCTAACTTCTGAAGAGATTAATCGGTGTGAACATGAATAAAGTGGGTGGACTTAGTCAACCTATCCGCCACAATCCAAACCAAGTCTTTCTTAGTATGTACCAAGGGTAACCCGCTAACAAAGTCCATTGTCACTCTTTCCCACTTCCACTGTGGAATTTGAATCGGTTGAAGTAATCCCAATGGAAATTGATGCTCATCTTTAACTTGCTAGCAAGTAAAACATTTAGATACAAATTTGATCACTTCACATTTAAGACCAGACCACCAATACACTTCTCTCAAGTCTCAATACATCTTTGTACTACCAAGATGCATAGCATAAGGGATGTTATGTGCTTCCTAGAGTATAGATTGTCTCAAATTCTAATTGTTAGGCACACAATATCTCCCTTTAAAGCATAAAATCCCTTTAGAATTAATTCCAAATTCCTCAACCGATCCTTCCTCAACCTGTTTAAATCGGGTGTTAGAGTTTCATCTAAACTCTACTTATCCTTGATTTCCTGAACCCAAGCAGGCTTTACCTGTTATTGTGCCAAAATACCACCATCATCATAGAGACTTAAGCGAGCAAACATAGCCCTCAATTCAGACATTGCCTTTCTACTTAAGGTATCGACCACAACATTGGTCTTTCCAAGATGGTACTCAATCGTACAGTCATAGTCTTTCAACAATTCAATCCATCTCTGTTGCCTCAAATTAAGTTCTTCCTAGGTAAGAAGATATTTGAGACTCTTTTGATCGGTGTAAATAATACACTTCTCACCATACAAGTAATGTTTCCAAATCTTGAGAACAAACACAACAGCTGCCAACTCTAAGTCATGAGTAGGGGTAGTTACATTCATGTGGCCTAAGCTGTCTCGAGGCATAGGCTACCACTTTACCATCCCGCATTAGAACACAACCTAGTCCAACATGGGAAGCATCACTATACACAACATTTCCTTACCAGATTCTGGTTGAATTAAAACGAGAGCTTCAATCAACACAACTTTTAACTTTTTGAAACTGGCTTGTTGTTCATCGCCCCACTTAAAATGAGTATTCTCCATCAACAGCTTAGTCAATGAGGCTGCTATCAAGGAAAAACCCTCAACAAACCTTCGATAATATCTAGCAAAACCTAATAAACTCCAAATTTTTCAGACATTCTTCGATTGCCTCCAATCTAGGATGGCTTCAACCTTTTTAGGATCCACGCGAATACCTTCTACCAATACCACGTGACACAAAAACATCACTTCCTTCAACCAGAATTCACATTTACTGAGTTTAGCAAAAAGTTATTTTTCACGGAGTATTTGTAAGACCACTCTCAAATGTTCATCATGTTCAATTTTTTACTTAGAGTATACCAGGATATCGTCAATGAAAACCACGATGAACTGATCAAGGAAAGGTTGAAAACCATGATTTATGATATCCACAAAGGTCGCTGGCGCATTAGTCAAACCAAAAGGCATGACAAGAAACTTGTAATGTCTATAACGAGTCCTAAAGGTAATTTTGTGGATATCAGATTCTTTTACGTTGAGTTGGTAATACCCAAATCTTAAGCCAATTTTGGATAAGACAGTTTCCCCTCTGAATTGATCGAATAGGTCATCAATTCTTGGTAAAAGTGTACTTATTCTTAATAGTCAGTTTATTCAGTTGGGGATAATCAATGCACAACCCTAAGGTACCATATTTCTTTTTCACAAACAAAGCCAGTGCACCCCATGATGAAACATTGGGTCTAATGAAACCTCTATCCAACAGTTCTTGCAACTGCACCTTTAACTCCTTAAGCTCCTTTGGTACCATGCGATACGGAGCAATGGACACTGGTATTGTTCTCAACAATAGTTTAATTTCGAATTCCACTTCTCGCTCCGAAGGTAACCTTAGCAGTTCCTCAAGAAATACATTAGGAAATTCCTTTACTGTATGAATGCATTCAACTAAAGGATCAATGGCATTTGCTTCTCGAACATAAGCCAAAAATGCTTTGCACCCCTTTCACACCATCTTTTCTGCTAGGGCTGAGTACTTGATCGAGTCGAGTATAATCGAGTCAAAAAATTTTGAGTTAATCTAGTTGACGAATCCTATTTTAGCATCCGAACTCAATTTGACTTGTTTTCAAATCGAATCGAATCGAGTCAAGTCGAGTCGAGTTAATGAATTATATTATTTATACTCAATGTTGTGTTTACATAGATCAGTTATTTAACTAGTAGACGAAGTACAAGATTATTTAACTACATAAACAATATAATTATTTTGCCTTTTAACTTAATGAGTAAATATTCATCAAAACAACGTAGTTTTGTCTTTTAACTTAATGGTTTTGACTTTTAACTTTAGAAAAGGTAAACATTAATCAAAACGACGTAGCTTTGCCTTTTCTTATTCAGATTTTTGGATAATTCGAATTGTGAAATTCATATTCGAATTAAACTGAAAAAACTTAATTTTTTATTCGAGTTGATCCGAATAACTTGATTAACTCAAACAAGTCGAACTATTTAATTAAAAATTTGAATTTTTTATCAAGTTTTTCTAATCGAATCAGATTTTCCTCAACCCTATTTTGTACTACTATGGCAAAGATCACATTGGACAGATAATTCCGACATTCCCCTACTACCATAATAACTTCTTTCCTAGTCTCAGTCACTAAATTTACCCTTTTCAGTGCACAATCCAATCGAACTTGATGCTTAACCAACCAGTCCATCCCCAAAATTAAACTGAACTCATTGAAAAGAAGCTCCATCAAATCGGCAAGGAATACCTCACCTTGAACCTCTAAAGGACATATTTTATAAACTTTATGCACATGTATGAAGGATTCTAATTGACTATCTATAGTTACAATGTTTTCGATTTCCTCTACCTTAATTCCCAATTTTACAGCCATATGACAAGCAACATTCGAATGGGTAGATCCTACATCAATCAATCCAAAGTAAGGTACCGAGAAAATAGTGAAGGTACCTACAATGATGTCAGCATCATCTCTGTCCTCTTGGTGCCTAACCACATAAACTAAGGCAGGTTGTCTCGCCTCAGCTCAATTCACACCTTGAGCTGGTGCTCATTAACCTCAGTTACCATTCCTATTTCGATTCCGGCCCCTTTATGCACCCTAATTACCTCTCTGATTTTGACCCCTAGCTGGGCCTTGATTTTGGGCTGGAGCTTGCACCTAATCTTGTCGACGAGGGCAATCCCTAATCTTATGCTCCATCGAGGCATAAACCAAACAAGCACCTGTCCATCTCCAGCACTCACCCGGATGGCACCTCTAACAATGTTGGCAAACCTGAAACACCCTTACTTAGGGTCCACTTGTCTATTCTACGATGGCCTACCCTCTCTAACCTGTTTAACAGATCATGAATTTGAGCCAGTAGGGCCTACTTCTCTTTTAGGTTGATCCCTCTGTTTCCCTTTCTTATTGAGCACTACACACTTAACCTACTCAATAATCTTGGCCTTCTCGACCAAAGCCTCAAACAAATGCTCTTGATGCGAAGCTACATGAACCTTAAGGTCATACCTTAGACCTTCTTGAAAACGGAAATTATTTTCCTGCTCAGATGCCAACATACTAGGTGCATAGCAGCTCAACCTCAGAAATTTCGCCTTATACTCAGAAATGGTTTTATGTCCCTATTTAAGCTCAATAAATTTCAAACGACGGGCCTCTACATATCGAGGACCCACAAACTTACTCTAAAAAGCATCCAGAAAGTAAGATCAATTAATTCACTCTAAAAGCGTTCCATTAATCACTAGTTACCACCAACAATAAGCCTTAACCCTTAACAAGGATACGACTCCCTTAATTTTCTACTCAAAAATACAGTCTAAATCATCTAGAATCAGTTCAGTGGTCTCCATCTAGTATTCAAACACTCTAGGAGTATTTCCAATAATACCCTTAAATAACTTTGCCCCGATAGAGCAGAGTCTCTCAACTGTTGTCCTACGACTAACACCTCCTATTGAAGCACCAATAATCCTATTCAAAGACCTAAGCAAAGCCTAACTTACTAAATCTGTAACACCCAAATTTTAATGTTAGGGATTAAATTATGAATATTTAGAAATTAAAGGGCTTGTCTTGAAAATTCTATAAATTATAGGACCTAATTGAACTCTAAATTAAATTTATGGGCCAATTTATGTAATTTAGGACTTATTTGAGATACAAGTGAAGTTTTGGGATAATTCAGAAACCCTAGAGTTTTCTGACTACCTCCGTGTAATTACTCCTTCTTGTGGGGTATAAAACTCTCTTTTTCCCCTCTTTGTGACCCTTCTTCTCCTTTTGACACTCCCTACCTCTGCCAAAATTTCCAAAACCTCTCTTTTCTTCTTTGGTTCTTCTCTGATCAAGCTCCGACGAGCACTTTTCGGCCGTCCATATTCTACAGTATGCACACCCTTACGATCTCTCTTCCCTTGTGAGCAAAACTCCGTCTCACAAATACCCCTTCATCATTGTCGTGTGTGAGAATGGTACAATCGACCATTCGAGTTTTTGAGTATTCTTTTGTATATCATTTTTCCTGCATTGTTCTGTCTTGTTTTGAGCTCTCCTTGGTGTTGGTAAGCTTTTCTCTTTGATGTGGTAGTGATTGGGGCCCTATTAGTATCGATTTTGGCGTGGACACCGTCGTGCATGGTGATTGAGTGGTCGGTGCCGATTGGGGTGTTGCAAACCTTAATTTCCTCTTCGTGTTATGTTAGAAGTAGGCCCTAAATTAACAAAACCCAAACCCAAACCAAAAACCCAAGCCCGAACTAAACCTTAACCTAAGTCAGATTGACCGAACCCAACCCGACCCATTGACTGAACTGAACCAAACCGAACCGTTAACTTTGACCGAATCGAACCAGACCGTTAAACTTTGAAATTTGACCGTTGATTGTTAACTTTTTCGTTGACCAATTGACTTTTTCTGGGAAACCCTACCTTGCTATTTTTCGATGTTCTGAGTTCGTTTCCACTATCCGTTTCGTCAAATTCAAACCTAAAAGCCTCGTTTTGATTGTTTTATTCTTAATTTTGTACTTGTAGTTATTTAAGGATTTAATTTAGGAAATCTAATATGAGATATTTGTGTTTAGGTGATCACAATTTCGAAGCCGATGACTTATCACCTCCTTCACCTGTGTAACCTACTCCTGCACTAATTTCGAGAGCTACATGTGAGTTATTTTAGTTAGTGTTATATTTAGTTGGTAGTTTAAGAATAGTTCTAATATAGGATTTGTGTTCATAGGTTCTAATCCCGTTAGAACCGGTACTAAATCAGTACGTGGTAGGCGACCTCCTCGTCAGTAGAGTTTTTACTTTCTAGAGGTGTGTTTCTAATTGCGACTTATCCTATTGCATGTAATGTTATAATGTGTTGTATGATGATATTGTATTATGATGTCAATGTGGTGAATGATGTTGTGTTGTAAAAATGGTATGACTGAGTTTTGAACTGTGCAAAGCATGTTGATATTGTCATGCATAATTATGAAAAATGTGATCAACATGAGATATATTGTAAATAAAGTATTGTGAACTCTGATATATATATATAAATGATATCATGAGATTGAGATTGAGATTAAAACTGAGGTATACATGCGATCATACCATTGCGTGCTCATGGGTTGGGTTTGTACGATGGAAGACGTGGTTATCACCCCTTCAAACGATTGATAATAAAATCACATTGCGATTAATGACGATTGGTTGAGAAGGGGTTCTAGGAAACCTCTTCATTGTGTTGATCTGCTGGAGTATGGGTGCATTGCATTATGCTTGTGTTTGTATCATGATTTGTGGTTACATTATGAGCTATAGGATGTATGTTCTTTAGAGACACACTGGGCTTTTTAGCTCATTTCCCTACAGTTTCCTTTACATATACTCGAGACATAGGCGACTTGGTACCTAGAGGCATATTTATAGTTTCTTTATTTTTATTCTATTATTTTATTGCTATATATAAGTTATTCTTGGGATTTCAGTATATTTTGATGATTACTATTTTATTGAGATTGTAAGTTGTTTAAATTTGGGGATTTTTGTATTTGTTTTTGAAGTTATTAATTATTTAGTTTTGAATATACATAATATATATATTTTGAAGTTATTAATTATTTAGTTTTGAATATAAATTAGCATGTTATAATATATTTTAGGATATATATTAAAGTTGAGATTTATTTTAAACTCTGGTAGCAAATCTTACTTTAGTGATCCTTGCTTATGTAGATAGATTATATGCTACCTCGTAAGAGTTCTAGACTTATGATTGGTCGTGGCCAAGGTCGAGGTCAAGGTCGTACTATTAAGGTCGTTAGTGATCCTACGCCTGTGATTGAGCCTGAGGTGAATGTGGATGAGTTACCTCATGTTGAGGAGGATGAGCTGTCCGTTGGTCTTGAGCGTCAACAAGCTGTTGAGAGAGACTTACCTACTGAGCAAACTCTTGGTGAGGATGTGCCTAGTACTGGGGATAGTGAGATCGTAGAGTTGGATAGCACTACGGTTAATCGGGAGTTATTGAGATTACTTCGTGGTTCTGCTAGGGGTCAGTCTAAGGGTCCGAGGAGGCCATATCTTCTGATTTTATAGCTGCTAGTATGAAAGTGTTTAAGGGTAAGACTGGTACGGATCCTTCTGTTACTAAGTACTGATTGAAGGATCTTCAAAGATTGTTTGTGGGAATGAACTACTAGGTTAAACAAAAGGTTAGGGCTGTTGTTTCTTTGTTGCGAGGTGAAGCCCAGAATTGGTAGGATATAGTGGAGGAGTTTACCCCTGCTGGTCAATTGACTTAGGATCATTTCAAAGAGGTCTTCTAAGATCGTTATGTGGGTGAGGAGTTCCTCGATAAGTGTAGGGATGACTTTATGAATCTTAAGTAAGGTGACATGTTTGTGAATGATTATGAGATTGAGTCACTAATAAAAAGAGAAGTATGATTGGTTTAGGAAAGGACTGCGACTCTCACTTCACGATGAGGTTAATATGCATCATGATAGGGTATTCAGTGATTTGGTTAGTCGAGCTAGGTCTGTTGAGAGTTTAGAGGCCGTAAAAAGGCTCAGACGGCTCAAGATAGAGAGCGTGGTAGAAAGTAAGCAAGTACATTAGTTCAGCTTGTTTCTGGTAATCTTGTTTCTAAGAGGCCTAGAGAGGAGGCTGTTCAACCTAATTATCTGAGGGTTAGGCCTAAGGTTTCGGTATCTCCTGTGGGTAGTATTGGTGGTTCTACTATTTCTCGTCTTTTGACTCTCTGTTCATATTACAATAAAAGACATGGGGGAGAGTGTTTGAGGAAGACTCGGGCATGTTTTAGGTGCGGTTCACATGAGCACTT
Source organism: Gossypioides kirkii (assembly GCA_005610355.1). Classification (NCBI taxonomy): domain Eukaryota; kingdom Viridiplantae; phylum Streptophyta; class Magnoliopsida; order Malvales; family Malvaceae; genus Gossypioides; species Gossypioides kirkii. The sequence goes on along the minus strand of CP032249.1, from coordinate 9,539,173 downwards.
CTTTAGATAATATCCTCATCCTCCTACTGGTTCATTTGTTTAGAGTCAAACTTAGGCTTTGGTTCAGGCTCCTACTAGGGGTAGAGGACAGGTTAGACCGGTTGCTTAGGGTTCAATTACTAGAGGTAGACCAGTTCAGAGTGGTGGAGCAGCTAGATTTGAGATGAGACAGCTTGGGTTAGTGTATGTGACTAAGAGGCATGAGGACCGTGATGAGCCTGACGTCATAACGGGTACTTTCTCTATTCACTCTATCCCTTATTTTGCTTTACTTGATAATGGTTCAAAACATTCGTATGTGGTGAGTGCGGTATCCTGGGGTCTTATGATTCCTATCAAAAATGATGAGTCTGCGGTTACTGTTCAAAGTCCTGTGGATAATTCTATAGAGGTTAATAAGATATATCGCAACTTCCTCTTGAGATCCAAGGGGAAATCTTTTCTGCTAATTTGTTGAAATTAGCATTTAGTGAATTCAATCTTATCCTTGGAATGGATTAGCTTTTTTAGCATCAAGTTAATTTGGATTGTGAGAAAAAGAAGGAAACTTTGAGAACTTTTGATAACCGAGAGATAACTCTGATTGAAGAACATAAAGGGTTTCTGTCTAGTGTGATCTCTACCCTCAAAGCCTAAAAGATGATGAGAAAGGGTTTCATGGCATATCTGGCTTACATTCCAGATCCAAGACAGTTAGATTCTAGGATTGAAAAGATTCGTATTGTGAGGGATTTTCGTGATGTGTTCCCAAAAGAGTTGTCTGGTGTGCCACCTAAACGTGATAAGGTTGAGTTTGGCATTGAGGTCTATCCCGGAATGACTCTTGTGTCTATGGCTCCTTACCGAATAGCACTTAAGAAACTTAAGGAATTAGAGATTCAGTTGTAAGAGCTGTTAGATAGGGGTTTTATTCGGCTTAGTGTTTCACCTTGAAGAGCTCTAGTTCTGTTTGTTAAGAAGAAAGATGGGCACTTCAATTGTGCATTGATTATCGGAAGTTGAATAAGCTGACGATCAGTTTTGAGGAGCTACTGTATTTTCCAAGATAGATCTGAGATTTGGGTATTATTAGCTTAAGGTTAAAGATTCTGATGCATTTAAGACACTTTCCAAACTCGTTATGGGCACTATGAGTTTCTAGTGATGCCTTTCGATTTAACTAATGCTCCTGCAGCATTTATGGATATGATGAATAGGGTGTTTCAACCCTACTTGGATCAGTTTTTGGTAGTGTTTATAGATGATATTCTAGTTTACTCTAAGACTGAGGCTGAGCATGAGGAGCATCTTAGAATTATTTTGCAAACTTTGAGAGTGAAACAGTTGTATGCTAAGTTCAGCAAGTGTGAATTCTGGCTCTCAAAGGTTATGTTTTTTGGGCATATATAGTCTGCTGAGCGTACTCGTGTAGATTCGAAGTTTGTGATAGTGTTTCAACCCTACTTGGATCAGTTTGTGGTAGTGTTTATAGATGATATTCTAGTTTACTCTAAGACTGAGGCTGAGCATGAGGAGCATCTTAGAATTGTTTTGCAAACTTTGAGAGAGAAACAGTTGTATGCTAAGTTTAGCAAGTGTGAATTCTGGCACTCTAAGGTTATGTTTTTGGGGCATATAGTGTCTGTTGAAGGTATTCGTGTGGATTTGAAAAAGATTTAGGCTATTATGCGCTGGAAGCAACCTAAGAATACTCCAAAGATTCGTAGTTTCTTGGGTTTAGTCAGCGATTATCGAAGGTTTTTTGAGTGTTTCTCGATTATTGCGGCTCCTTTGATTAAGCTTTTGAGGAAGAATGTCCCATTTATTTAGATTGAAGCTCAGGAGTCTAGTTTCGAAAAGTTAAAATCAGTGTTGACTCAAGCACCAATTTTGTTCCAACCTGAGCCTAGGAAAGCTTATACTGTTTACACTGATGCTTCCCACACGGGATTAGGATGTGTGCTCATGCAGAAGGTTAAGGTTGTGGCTTATGCGTCCCGTCAGTTGAAACCGCATAAGGTTAACTACCCTACTCATGACCTTGAGCTTGCTACAGTAATCTTTACTCTTAAAATCTAGAGACACTATCTCTATAGAGATAAGTGCTACATCTTCACTAATCATAAGAGCTTAAAGTATCTGCTTACATAGAAAGAGCTTAATTTGAGGCAATGCTACTGGTTGGAACTTCTTAAGGACTACGACTGTGAGACTGAGTATCACCCCGTTAAGGCTAATGTGGTTCCCGACGCTTTGAGTCGTAATGTTGTGACTGAGCTGAGGGTTTTGTTTTCCAGAATGAGTTTGTTTAAGGATGGTAGTCTCTTAGTCGAACTTCGAGTTATTCCCACTTTACTATCAGAGATTAAGGCTGAGCAGTTTAATTATTCGTATTTAATACACCATTTGAGAGAGGTGGAAGAAGGTGTATCTGAGGATTTCTCCATTGATCATAATGGTATTCTATGTTTTTGAGGTTAGTACTGTGTTCCGAAGGATTCTAGAATTCAACAGACTATTCTCCGTGATGCGCATGATAGCCCTTATTCCATGCATCCTGGCGGAGATAAAATGTATAAGAACCTTCGTGAGAGGTATTGGTAGAATGGTTTAAAGAGGGATGTTGTTGATTTTGTGTCAAAATGTTTGACTTGTAAGAAAGTCAAGGCCGAGCATCAGTGTCCTTCTAGGTTACTTCAATCGATTGAGATTCCGTAGTGGAAGTGAGAGCGTGTGGCTATAGATTTTGTGAGTGGTCTGCCTTTAATACCATTCAACAAATATGCAGTTTGAGTGATTATGGATCGACTCATTAAGTCTGCACACTTTATTCCAATTAGAGTTGACTACCCCTTGATTAAATTAACTCGACTCTACATTTTTAAAATAGTTCGTCTTCATGGAGTGCCTTTATCTATCATTTCTAATCAGGATTCGAGGTTTACTTTGAGATTTTGAGAACCTTTGCATCGTTTTTTGGGTACTCAGTTGAACTTTAATACTGCTTACCATCTGCAGACTGATGGTCAATCCAAGCGTGTAATTCAGACTTTGGAAGACATGTCAAGGGGTTGTGTGATTGAGTATAAAGGTAGTTGGGAGGATTTTTTGCCACTTGCGAAATTTACCTACAATAACAATTATCAAGCCAGTATTAAGATGGCTCCGTATGAGGCTCCGTATGGGCGAATGTGTTGCACTCTTATAGGGTAGACTGACTTGACTGAGCATCGTTTGTTGGGGCCAGATATTGTTCAGGAATCTAAGGAGAATATTAAATTAATTAGAGAGAGACTCAAAGTTGCTTTTGACAGGCAAAAATCTTATGCCAATCTAAAGCATCGAGATATTGAGTTTAATGTGGGTGATGTCTTCTTAAAGGTGTCTCCATGAAAGAAGGTGCTTAGATTTGGTCGAAAAGGCAAGTTGAGTCTTCATTTTATCAGTCCTTATCGAGTTCTTTGTCGAGTGGGACCAGTTACCTATCAGCTTGAGTTACTGCCTAAGCTTGAGCGGATTCATGACATCTTCCATGTCTCTATGTTGAGATGATATCGTTCAGACCCATCTAATATTGTCCCTATTGAGAAGATCGAGGTTCGTCTAGATTTGAGTTTTAAGGAAAAACCGATTAAAATCATTGCTCAGGATGAGAAAGTTCTTAGGAGGAGGACCATTATGATAGTTAAGGTCTCGTTGCATAACCAAGGTTACGAAGAGGCTACTTGGGAGCCTAAAGCCGTCATCAAGCCCTATTATCCATATCTTTTTTATCTAGGTAAATTTTGAGGTCGAAATTTCTTTTAAGGGGAGAGAGTTGTAACACCCAAATTTTGATGATAGGGATTAAATTATGAATATTGAGAAATTATAGGGCTTATCTTGAAAATTCTATAAATTATAGGACCTAATTGAACTCTAGATTAAATATATGGGCCAATTTGTGTAACTTAGGACTTATTTGAGATACGAGTGAAGTTTTGGGGATAATTCAAAAACCCTAGAGTAGCTTGAGGACCTCCGTGTAATTACTCCTTTTTGTGGGGTATAAAACTCTCTTTTTCCCCTCTTTGTGACCCTTCTTCTCCTTTTGACACTCCTCACCTCTATCGAAATTTCCAAAACCTCTCTTTTCTTCTTTGGTTCTTCTCCGATCGAGCTTCGATGAGGACTCTCCGACCGTCCATATTCTACACCATCTACACCCTTGCGATCTCCCTTCCCTCGTGAGCAAAACCCCTCTCAAAAACACCCCTTCACCGTTGCCGTGTGTGAGACCGGTACAATTGACCATTCGATTTTTGAGTATTCTTTTGAGCACTATTTTTCCTCCGCTGTTTAGTCATGTTTTAGGCTCTCGTTGGTGTTAGTAAGCTTTACTCTTTGATGTGGTAGTGATTGGGGCCCCGTTGTATCGGTTTTGTCATGGCACCGCTGTGCATCATCGTTGAGTGGACGGTGCCAATTAGAGTGTTGCAAACCCTAATTTCCCCTTTATGTTGTGTTAAAAGTGGGCCCTAAATTACCTAAATGCAAACCCACTTAACCCTAACCAAAACCAAAAACCCAAACCCTTTTAACCCAAGCCCGAACCAAACCTTAACCCAAGTCAGATTGATCGAACCCGACCCGACCCCTTGACCGAACTGAACCAAACCAAACCATTGACCGAACTGAACCCAACCAAACCGTTGACTTTAACCTTTGACTATTGACTTGACCGTTGACCGTTGACTTCTCCGTTGACCAATTGACTATTTTCGGGAAACCCTACCCTACCATTCGATGTTTTGAGTCCATTTCCACTATCCGTTTCATCAAATTTAAACCCAAAAGCCTCATTTTGATTGTTTTATTCTTAATTTTGTACTTAAAGTTATTTAGAGATTTAATTTGGGAAATCTAATATGAGATATTTGTGTTTAGGTGATCACGACTCTGAGGTCGACGACTTACCACCTCCTTCACTTGTGTAACCTACTCTTGCACCAATTTCGAGAGCTACAATTGAGTATTTTAGTTAGTGTTATATTTAGTTGGTGGTTTGAGAATAGTTCTAATATAGGATTTGTGTTCGTAGGTTCTAATCCCGTTAGAGCTAGTGCTAGATCAGTGCGTGGTAGGCGACCTCCTCGTCAGTAGAGTTTTTACTTTCTAAAGATGTGTTTCTAATTGCGACTTATCCTATTGCATGTAATGTTATGATGTGATATTGTATTATGATGTCAATGTGGTGAACGATGTTGTGTTGTAAAAATGATTTGACTGAGTTTTGAATTGTGCAAAGCATGCTGATATTGTCATGCATAACTATGGAAAATGTGATCAGTGTGAGATATATTGTAAATAAAGTATTGTTCAATATTATCCCCATTTTCCATGGTCATTATTTTCCCCATTTTCCATATTCCCACCTTCAGTAGAGGGTTCACTATTAACTTCCTCATGTTCATTGTTTAATTTAGGTTCTAAAGATACGGCTGACTAAGCCGGAGATCCTAAGGGTTGTCCCTTACAGGTCCTCCTTCCACGAGCTATATTTCTGCATGCATTTTCGATGTTTTATGAATCTACAATTTACAAGTAATTAGTCTTTAATATTTTGTTTAGTCTTTTAACACATTCACATACTATAATTCTTTTACTAGAGTTTTATGCAACAATCTCAATAGTTTAACTAGATTTTTATTAATGTTTCTATGGACTTGGCATCGGACCTTCAGACTTCGGCTCTCCCTACAAGACACGCTTTTCAAATATGTTGTGGGTTGGTTCCCAAAAATTCCCATTTTCATGTTTGCATGCATGCATGCACACTCACATAAAAAGATTTAAAATTTTAGTTCGAGGTTTTGAACCTAGTCTTTGATACCACTAAATGTAACCTCCCCAACTTGGCCTAGACATTATGGACGAATAATGGAAGCCACATGGGACACCTAAGTGTCGGCCCTACTCTTACGAAGCTTAAAAACCTTTAAGTACTCACTTTTGTAAAATAGTAGTTTCTATTGTCATCTTTAGAAAATGTCCATTTAATTAAACCAATCATACTTAAGTCAGTTTAACAACTTAGGTGTAGGTTTTACAAGCGCCCAACAATTGGCATTATTTCTACAGTACACTTTAATAGGTTTCTTTGCAGCTAAAATCATCATTTCAATCAACTTAATATCCTTAGCCATATAGCATGCATAGTCCAATTTCAATATAAATATCATGTAATATCCGACCTAAGTATGTATGTCATGAATGCGTGAAAAATTGAAATCGAAACAGTCCCAAGCCACAGTCTAAATAATTTTACAGTCCAAAACCAAATAATAATAATAATAATAATAATCAAAGTAGTGTCCGAAGTCCGACGTACATCCGCATGCCAATTCCAATCCTAGGTTTGTTCATTATCTGAAAAGTTGAGGTAATGGGATGAGCATAACAAGCTCAATGTGAGACTAAACAAACAAGTATTAAGCATATATATATACAAACAGTTTCATATAACATTGATACAAACAAATTCACATAAAATTCAATAGCACAATCAAACATTAGCAATAGCAATTTTAAATGAACATGATCACGACAAAATGCACATATGAGATCCTACCCATACCAACCGCTACACACCATGAGTTTCCCAAAACCTATCTATCAAACTCCAACAAATGCAAGCATAGCTTGATGTGGTAAAACCACCAAATAATCAATAATACAGAAAGTCTGCCAAATAACAAATAGTGCGATAAGATCGCCAATCCCTTCGGTACTCCAAATGCAGTGCACTGACTACTAATAATGTGGTCTTAATATGCCGCCAGTACTCCACGGAACTCCTCTGTCAACCACAAAAATAACCCATCCCAATGCACATGAGAGATGTCATGCAAACTCAAGCATAATCACATTTCAATACTTTTCACATTTAACTGTCATGTTCAAAATGTTCTCAATCAATCAAATACTTTCAGTAATAGGAAATAGTGTTTCAAGTTTCAAATTACCATTATGATGGCATCTATCAGTAACATTCAATTTCTCATACTTTATAAATTTCATTGTGCATAAATAGCACCCTTTTCAATACACATATATCATAGCAAATATTTCAAGAATTAATATCATGCATAAACTTATTATATCAGCATATCATGCTATTCAAACAATCATTCTCATATTGCATATCTCAAACATGCATCATATTCTCAATCAAGAATTCACTCTATCGAGCTAGCAACTTTGCTAACACATCAATCTTTTCAAGCTAGAAATGTACCTAGTTCGACAACTCATAAAACCAAATATTTGGCTATTAATCCAATCCAATCATCAAGCTAAACAACATTTTTAATATGGCATTTATCAATTTTAAACAAGCTTATGAGTTTCGAACTCACACCTTATTTTTTGCTCTTTCGCAACACACTAACGAATCTTGCACTTTCCTTAACATATCCTTAAACGAACCTAGACAAAAATTCAATATAAATGCATTCAATACACTTTCTAACCAGCATCTAAACTCCCACTTATGGTTTCAAAACAACTGTCAAAATTACTATCAATTTACGAATACAAACTAGTTAGATTTCTTACACGGTTTTGATGCGAAGCGCACTAGCAAATGTCTCTCGGCTTTACGATTGTTGTGAAGCATTTGGGTCAGAACCTATCACGATAATATACTGGAAAATTAGTACCTAATATTGATTAAAATCCCTCTTTTAATAAACTCACAACCTTTCCCTAACAACTATGTCGAAACAACAAACTAGTTTACGTTTAATTACACTTACGCTTCCCTATTTGAAAGATTCGAATGGTCAATTTATCAAGAACGTTTTTCCCAAATTTACAAGTGATTAAAGGTTTATTAGGAGGATTCAAGAAAACAAATTAAGGCTGGAATCAATTGGGTAAAAATAAAGAAGCAAAATAGCCCCCTTTTCTACCACATAGGCACAAGCACCAACTCTCATGGTGGCCAAGATTGGGGCTGAATTTTAAAATGGTTTAAGATCTAATTAAAATATGGAAAAATACCTTTAAAATAATTAAAATTTCTCAAATTTCAAGACCTAAAAATTAGGTATTTCAATTGGCAAAACTAATCAAGAAATTGAAGGAAAAAAAGTGATCTTACCCCAAGCTAGAAGAGAGAAACGACAACGACACTTTCTTGGTAAGGTTTTGTAACACCCCAATTTTGTTTAAAGGACTAAATTAGAAATTTAGTGAAATTTAAGGTTTAATTTGTAAATTTCTAAAACATATGGACTAATTTGCGCTTTAATTAAAATTTTAGGGTCAAATTGGGATTTTGGGGACTATTTTATTAAGTTGGTAAATTTGAGGCGTTAGTGAAAACCCTAATTAAATTGAGGTCCTAGGTGCAATTTTCCCTTATCCCTTGGTATTTAAATCCCTTTTCTCCTTTTTGGGTGACTCTTAATCTCTCATTTGTTTTTTCTCTCTAACTAAAATTCCCTCTATTCTCTCCCTTTTCCACTTTTCCTATCTAACTCTGATAGTTGCCCATTATCGTCTATGAAGCACACCACCAACGTCGTCGTGCTCCTCATTGTGCCGTGAACAAAACCCTTCCATTGATCGCCTCTCGTCGTCTATCGTTCGAGAGAAAATGATAGTCTTTCCATTCGGGTTCTCTTCCGTCGTCTTCTCCTCCTCTCGCTCCACCTCGTTCCATCGTCGTTTTGGCGTAGGTGAGCCATCCCTCGCATTGGGCTTGTGTTTTGGTCTTTTTATTCGTTTTCGGTGAGCAATGTGTTGATCCGTCGAGACTCTGGTAGCCAGCGCCGTCAAGGACTATTAAAACCCTAATTTTCCATTGTTACTAATATTGTGTGTGGTTTGGGCCATCAGAACTAAGCCTAATGTTATGACCCAAAAACCATGGCTTAAACCAATAACCCAAATCAAGACGAAACACCCAACCCTTAAACCCAAAGTGTGTGACCTAATTTATGCAAGCCCAACATTAACCCAAAACCAAAATCCTAGACCCATTTCGTGTGACCCGACTCGACCCAAACCAATGAGCCCGACTCGATCTGTTGACTCGACCTGTTGAATTTGATCAACCCGTTGACTTTGATTCGTTGATTATTAACCATTGACCGTCGACTTTGATCATTGACTTTGAATTTGATCATTGATTTTTTCGTTGACCGTTAACTTTTTTTAGAAACCCTACCTTGCTATTTTTCGATGTCCTAATTTCGAATCAGCAGTCCGTTTCTTCAAATTTGAACTTGAAAGCCTCGTTTTAGCTATTTGCAATTATTTCTGTACTCAGTAATTTCTAAAAAAAATGGATAAGGGATTTGACTTGGGATATTCTGTGTGCAGGTGATTGCGATACTGAGAGCGATGAGTTACCTCCTCCATCTGTGCAGGCTGCCCCTGCACAAGTTCCGATAGTGACATGTGAGTTTTGTTTCGGTTTAGTGTTGGGTTTAGTAGGTGGCATAATGATAAATTTAATGTAAAATTTATTCTCGTAGGTTCTAATTCAGCTAGATTCGGTGATAGATCTGAGCGAGGGAGACATTCTCCACGACGTTAGAGCTTCTGCCCATTTGAGGTGTGTCTTTGTCCGTGCTATAAACTATTGTGTTTTTCTTCCTATGCTATATATTTGCTGAGTGACGGTGTTCTACATCTTGTGTGATATTATACTATGTTGTGATATCTGTGAGATTATTACTCGATATTGTGTATCGCATGTTGATTTTCCATGTATATCTGTCAGATTGTGGATATTCTAAATATCGTGTGCACTCTTATGTATTATCATGAGATTGTATTGCGATTGAGTTATTGAGACATCATATCACTATGTGTTCATGGGTTGGGATTGTATGGTGGAAGTCATGGTAATCACTCTGATTGGTGACTTGGATTGGGAAGGGTTCTGGGGAACCTCTCCACCGTGTTGATGTGCAGGAGTATTGGGTGCATTGCATTGTGCTTGTGACTTTATTGCATTTGTGTTGTGATAAACTGTATGCTTATTTTAAAATGTTTTATGAAATTACTGTGATACTGTGTTTGTGATTGCTTGCACTTTAGAGACACACTGGGCTCTTTAGCTCATACCCCTATAGTTTCTCTTTCAGATACAGTGGACTTAAGCGATTTGGTACTCAGAAGATCTCGTGTTTTTAATCATTTTCATCTATTATTCATTAAGAATTATTTTGGGATTTATTTTCAAATTATTATATCAATAAATTATTTTGAGATTGTAATGTTAATTTTTAATTTGGGATTTTTGATCTTTGTTTAAGGTATTTGAATAATAATTTTTTTTAAGTTTGGAATTATTCAGAAATGTGGGAAATTAATTGTTTTATTATTACTTAATTTATTTACAAATTAAAGTATATATATTTTAAATGGTTTCTTGAGAATTATTTAGAAATGTGAGAAATTAATTGTTTTATTATTACTTAATTTATTTACAAATTAAAGTATATATATTTTAAATGGTTTCTTAAGAATAAAATTACAATAGTGACCTTCTAGATTCGATAATATTTTTTAGGCCGGATAAAGGGGGTTACAGGTTTGGATTGATCTTGAATGCTCAAAATTTCAGATCTGGAGTTGATTTAATTGAGGAAAAATGGAAGCAAGGTAGCAAATGAGATGGTGATCAATCTTGGTAGGAAAAGAAAGGAAAAACAAAGAGAATGGTAGTGATAGGTGCAACAGCAACAATGGGGAAGAAGAAGAAAAAGAAAAATAAAATAAAATAAAATAAAGATTGGGAGAGGGAGAAGATTAGGGACGGCAAAGGTAGGGAAAATAAAGGATTAGGGCTGATTATTTTGCATAAAAATTGTATTTATAGCTAGGATAATTAGGCTTGGGCAGCAAGGCACATTAAAAACAACTGAATTTTGCAAAAATTAATTTATTTTGTAAGAGATGGCACTTGAACTTGGGGCCTCCTTTACTTTCATGCCTTATCATTGATCAATTAACTATCGATCCATCATCATATTTTTTTATATAGTTTTACAATTCTATTGAGCTAAATTTTGGGATGTTACATAAGGTATACACAACATCAAAAGTTAAACAAGAGCATATTACAACACATTCACAATCATATTCTAACCAATCCAAAATAACATATTCACACTTTATTAATCACAAAACTAACATATTCTCTCACATGAAATTTCACTCAGCTCATATATATAATTCATTTAACGATAATTTATCAAGACAAAACAACGTATTCATGCTTTAATGACCCACAAGTCTAGCTTATAAATTCACATGCATTTACACACAAAATTTTTATGTATTAATCAATTAATGACAACTTGGAAACTTGGAAACAAGAAACATAAAAGTGGGCTCTATCACCACACATTGGATAAACGGATCACCATCACATCAATGACTCAAAGAGTCTAACATATCCCACAAGTGTAGCATAAAGCTAAACACTCTTCAACACACCAACATATCCTAATGAATAGAGCTTAGCTCGACATTCCTTTATCTCTCTAATCTATCTCAGGGCCTCATCACCCAAAACACAAAACACAAAGATAAGTACTCACAATTCTATGGCAAGCCAACTATATCCAACAGTTTCACGAGATCACAAGGTCAAAGCATTTGCAAATACACACATTTAAATATTTAATTATTGTTCTTATACACTTAATATTTGTTCATAAACACCAATTCACTATTTATAAAATAACACTCTTATCGAATTCACATTTAATTGCACTTTAAGTGCCATAACTATGCTCATTGAACCATCACATATTCGTTCACATATGAATGCATTAAAAATGATATTATCACATACCACATACTAAAATTCACTTACTTTACCTATCACATCAACATCACATTCTACAATTCAGCACATATATACTTACAATTTTCTACACACTTTCACTACACATTTATATCGCTAACAAAAAATTACCACTATCATTTTGCATGTATATCATGCCCACAAAACAACACAATTCACAATAACCATAACATATATCTCATGTCACAAAATCTCATCATAATACTCAAACCACAATTATTCACATAATCACATAATTACCAAAGTAAATAGAGGAAATAGAAAGCTTACACTCGAAACTTAGGATAGGGTTTAGGCTATTCCTAAGCTTCCATTTATCACTATGAATCGTGTCTACAAGCAACGATTCCAAACACTTACTATTCACGCTTTCACCTAGTCGTCGAAAGCTCAAACTAGCTTTTCCTTTCCTAATGGACGGCACAAGAAAAAGATGAAGAATGTTTCTCTTCTTTATTTTAACATCAAAATAAGGGTTTAAAAGGAATAAATTGAGCTGATTTTAGCACTTGGTTTATTTTCTTTAAAACTACTCTTAAATTAACCTTTTTACAAAACAGTTCTCTTTTAAACATTGAAAGTCTTTCCTACATTATTTTCATAAATTGATTTAATTTCCTAAAAGCCATAGATGAAGACATTTTCGGTTTGCCATGCTTCAAATTTTTTAACACATTTTGAGATAAAATCCTTAAATTACCCTTAAAACTTCTAGGCCCAATTTTGGGGTGTGACAAAAGGCATGTCATGACACAACTTGATATATGCATCATTTTTTATAGGGCACCTAAAATACAGGCTGTGACTAATCGACGTGGAAGCTTATGGGATCATGCACACCATAGGTATTGTATACATCATGTCATGGAAAATTATGAATCAATTCCACAAAGATCAGGAATGTCGATGTTTTTATTTAAAAAAAATCTTGTGCAAGGCATTTACTGCCACATAGGCACACCTTGCTAGATGCGCTCTCGGTGAAAGCATGTTCAGTAGGGCGCGCTTTTGCATACGTGGCTACCACACCCCACAAAAACGATCTATTTTCCTAAATTAAAAAAATAATGGTCTAATCCCCTAATTTTTCTTTCAAATAGACATATATGCCTAATTTTCCCGACATAAGAGAATGAAAAATTAATGGAATTTCACCTTTCTTAATTTTCCTTCAAAATATAATAGGAAACAATCATTCAACATAAATATTAATTTTATTTAAATATTTATCTCTAAAATTTATTTAGTTTATTTTGTGGCATTCATACCATATAAAATAAAAGTAAATAAATTTATTTCCTCATCTCCCCTTTTTTATTCATCACTTTTTCCCTTTTTTTTTCTTTTTTATTTTTAAGCATAAGTTAAATGTTCTATGTGTTAGTTGTGATCCTATCTATCAAAAACAATGGTGATGGATCATTATATTTCAACCAAGTGTACACTTTTTCTATATTCTTTATTTGTGGATAGGTGAACTTTTTAGAGGTTCTTTACACTTTATTATCGTCGTTACTGCTTCCTTTTCAGTTTCTCCAATTTTCAATTAATTCCCATTTCTCCCATCTTTGTTATCTTCCTTTGCTTCCCTTTTTTTCATCTTGTGGTTTTACTTTCTTCTTTTCAATCACCTTTTCCCCCCTCAACCTTAATTCCTAATGACTTCACTTGGCTAATGGAGAGAATAAATAGCAAGGGGGTCGATTCAAGGCCCTTATATAGTTGCTCTTGGCTGGTGACAGGCTCAACCACATCATGTTTCCATAGTTGGTAACTCTATTGTTTACTTTGCCATTACATCTTGAGTCGATGACTCCCCTTTTTGAGTTCATTTGTTGATGTATATTCGTCAAGGTTTAGTATATATCTTTTCTTGAATAATGTATTTTATTGATCTTGTCTAAGTTGTTTGTTTGTTTTTTATTGATTAAGCTACGAGTTTGAATCGTGTATAAGAACATAGGGCTTTGTGAAGAAGGTGGATTTGTACTGCTTCTTCATCTTCTTGAGGAAGGCTACCTCACTTCTCCACTAATTAGATCTTTAGGTCAACCATTCCCATATCCCCTTTAAGCTATAGTTGGTTGTTGTAGAGCCTTAATGTTTTGTTGAGCTATAGTTTTAGCTTCCCCTTTTCAATCACCTTCCCCCTCTCAACCTTAATATCAAGCAATTTCACTTGGCTAATGGAGGGAATAAATAGCAAGGGGGTCGATTCAAGGCCTCATCTATAGTTACTCTTAGCTGGTACCAGGCTCAACAGCCTCATGTTTCCATAGTTGATAACTCTATTGTTTGCTTGCTCATTGCATCTCGAGTGGATGACTATCCTTTCTGAGTTCTTTTGTTGATGTATATTCGCCAAGGTTTAGGCTATATCTTTGCTTAAAAAATATGTTTTGCTGATCTAGTCAATGTTCTTTTTTTTTCTTTCTTATTGATTAGGCTAACAAATTGAATTGTGTATGAGAACACAAGGCTTCGGGACCAAGGTAGATTTGCAATGCTTTAATCTCCTTCAAAAAGGCTACCTCATTGGTTCAATGATCAGATATTTGGGTCCACTATTCCTTTGTCCCGCTTGAGCTATAATTGTTGTTGTAGAGCCTTAATATTTTTTTTGTTTTTTTGGTCTAAGGTATGGTTGTTTCTTAGGTTTACAATATGCATACCTTTTTCCAAGTAAAACAAAATGAAGTATATGTATTTAATGAAATGTCTTATCCAAAATATGTACATTTTAGTTTACAATAAGCTATAAGTTATAATTGGTTTGTGTTGAATTTTAGTTTTAGGAGTTTTTCAAAGTAAAACAAAAGGAATATAGATTAATTGGAAAAATGAAGTATATGTATTTAATGAAATGTCTTATCCAAAATAGTTACATTTTATGTATCCATAATCTTTCTTATCCCATTGTTTTTATTAAATTCAACATGAATATATCTTTAACGGATAGAATCTAATCTAACTGTAACACTCTAAATTTTTGTTAGGGATTGAATTGGGAAAATTAGGAATTTGAGGGCCTTTTGTGTTAAATTTGGTGAATTAAGGACTTATTTGAGCTTTAGGTTAAATTTTGGGGGTTAATTTGTGAAGTTTAGGACCTATTTGTGATACGATTGAAGTTGTAGGGTCAATTTGGAAACCTTAATATTCTTTAGAGACCTCCGAGTAAATGTTTCTATTTTTTGGGGTATTTAAACACCCTTAACTTTTGTTTGTCTTTTCTTCTTCCTTTTGGTTACTATTGTCGAAATTTTCCCTAACCCCCTCCCTCTCTTTCTTTTTCTTCTTTAAGTTTCGATCACCTCCGACGAAGCCTTTCCCGTTGTCCGTTCACTTCACCTCCACCACCAAAATACTTCCCTTGGTGTTGCGCATCAAACACGCACCTCAAATCCCCTCCATCAACCATCGTTCATGTGTTTTGACAAAGGAAACTTTCGGCCTTTGTCTCTCTTTTGCTCCATTGCTTTTTTCGTTGTTGTTGGTAAGTTGTGAAATCGAGTGGTGGCTTGGATTTGGGAGTGTTTTGCTTGTTGAAACGCAGCCGTCGGACGCTGATTATGGTGGTAGGGTGATGTCGACACCGTTTGGGGAGGGGAAGCTAAACCCTAAATTTTTTTCCATGGTGTTAGTTAAAAAAAATTGAGCCTTAAGTGCCTTAGCCCAAACCCTTAATACCCAAAACCAAACCCTAACCTATATAGTGACCCAAAGACCAAAAACATGAAACCCAGTTAACAAAACCTATTTGACCCAAACTAACCCAACACTCAAAAACCCTAGCCCGAATTCAAATTGACCTGACCTGACCCGTTGACCTGACCCAACCGTTGACTGTTGACTGTTAACCATTAACTGTTGATCGTTGACTATTGACCGTTGACTTTTTGGGTTGACCGTTGACTTTTTCAGAGAAACCTTACCCTGCAATTTTTTGACGTCCTAAGTCTATTTCCGCTGTTTGTTTTGTCAAACTCAAACCCGAAAGCCTCGGTTTGACTGTTTTATCTTTGATTTCATACTTAGAGTTATTCAAAGATTTAATTTGGGAAATCTAATATGAGGTATTTGTGTTTAGGTGATCACAACTCCGAGGCTGACGATTTACGTCCTCTTCCACCTATGCAACCTACTCCTGCATCGGTTCTCAAAGTTGCACGTGAGTTATTTTAATTAAGTTTTGTGTTTAAGTGGTGGCTAGGAATAGTGTTAATCTTTAGTTGTGTGTGTAGGATCTAATACTATTAGACCGGATACTCGATTAGTGTATGGTGGAAGATCTCCTTGTCGTTAGAGTTTCTGCTTCCTAGAGGTGTGTTTCTAACTGTAACATAACCTATTGTATGAGATGTTGTTTCACATGTGATTTCTTGCTGTGCTGAGGTATATGGTTATTGTGATGATTATGTTGTGATGAAAAGATAGTATGATTGAGATTGAGTTGTGTAATGTATGTTGATAATGTCATGCATATATATATACCGAGCATGTGGCTGATTAAAATTATTGTGATTATTCTACTGTGAATTGTGATACATGAGAAATATTATGAGATTGCGACTAAGACTAAATTGAGATAAATATGAAATCATACCAATGTGTGTTCATGGGGTGGGATTGTATGGTGGAAGACGCGGTTATCATTCCTTTAAACGGTTGATACTAAAACTACACTGCGATTGGTGACAATTGGTTAGGAAAGGGTTCTAGGGAACATTTTCACTGTGTTGGTGTGTTGGAGTATGGGTGCATTGTGCATGTGATTGTAACATGATTTGTGGTTACTTTTGAGATATAAATTGTTGTGATATTATATACTAGGTTGTATGTACTTTATAGACACACTAGGCTTTATAGCTCATATCCCTACAATTTCCTTTACAAATACTCGAGATATGGGTGACTTGGTACCCAGAGGCATAATTATAGACTTATTTTATTTTAACTTTTATTTTGTTTTATTTTTTGAGGTTTTTAACATACTTGGATTATTATTATTTTATTGGATTGTAAGTTTATTTTTAATTTTGGGGATTTTTTATGTTTATTTTGGAAGTTAATTATAGATTATATATATATGAATGTATGTGAATAATTGTGGTCTTTCGGATTGCGTGTGGGAATAATTACGTAAATAACCTTCTGGATCCGGTCATCTCTTTTAGGTCGGGTAAAGGGGGAACAAGTTTTAAGATTTTTTTGGTAATTAGAAGTAGAGGTAAGGATACTAAAGATTGAACCCAAGTTTTCATGTCACACAACATAAACATATTGATAATAAATTGTTTTCCATTCTAGAGAGTTCTATGTGATAACAGTACGATCATACTTCACTTTCGTTTTCAAGGAACATTTCTAGTACAAATTTTTATCTTTCTCAATCACTAATTGACTAAGTATTTTTATATTTTTTTAATGTAGGACCAACACCAATTGCGAACTTTATTGTAAAAGGTGTCTAATAGGTATGTCTTTATCACTAACCTCTTTAGGCATTTCTTCAATAATCGATAAAAAAAAGAAGGTATAGGCAATGTGATGGGTTTGGTGACATTTTTTTGTTTGTTTTCTTAATAATATTGTACTCTTCCATCTACCAACAATTGTGCTAACTTATATATTTGCATTTTCATTACAAAATAATTTTTTATCTTAGTTTCCAATTTTTATTTAAGAAAAGGGAAATCTAGACCTTAAGAAACTTCAATTTTTTATTAAGATATTTAGGACAACATTGAGTTGTTATTCCAAATTAACTCAATCTTACTGTAACTTACAAATACAAAAAGAAAAGAAAAGAAAAGAAAAATGGTCTATATTATCAACGATGCTAAAAGAAGATTTGTGCAATGATCTTATAATATTTTTAACAATAACATCAACAACAATAAAAATTATAATGATGATAAAGTATTTTAAACAAAACTAAGCACAAAAATTAAAAAGAAGGAAAATTAAACGAAATAACAAAGAGATTAATCCAACAATTTTTATCCTAGCAAAATTTAATTCAAGATAAAAATAAACGCAATAAAACCATATCCAAATAAATTCAAGCAAGCCAATGTTTGGTTAGTCTAAATCGAAGATTATACAAGTTAAATAAAAATTAAAGAAGAAAATGAAGATTGAGATGAAGAATCACCTAAAGGATTGTCAATTTATTGGATTGAAATTAAATTGTATATTTTTACGATAGTATCATAAAAATGAATTTCATAATTTTAATAGTTGGGTTAAATCAATTTTTTATCATTTGGGGGGAATACAATTTTACCATTACTAATTTAAAATTTTATAAATTTTAAAGGGTCTAAATTGAAATTTTATCGTTTTATGGGGGGCATGGCTACCCTGGGTATCTTAGTGGCTCCACCATTGCCTTTGACTCCATGTCAGATTCCTTCAATTCACTAATCGCAACTATTTGCGTTAAAGTGATATTCAAGTGATTTTTTAGATTGTTGAAAATGGACATTGAAATTTTTTATCATCAGAATATAAAAGCTTCAATACGTGTATCAATAGTATCAATACCACTTTATTTAAGGTTCTATTTACGTCATCTATATTATGGTGAGCAAAAGAGTTATTAGCAATTGAACCTAGAGGATACAATGAAACCCAATGATTGTCTACATTTTGCATTGATAGAAACAACTCACTGAGCATTTAGCGAAGCATAGCAAAAATATCAATTTATATAAAGAAATTATGCAATAATTCTTTATAAAACAATCTAGGAATAAAAAAGATGATGGAATGATAGAAAGAAATTTTTTATGTGTTTTCTGGTGTGTTAGGCAAATGAAATTTAACTATTATTTATAGGAGTTCTCATGTCTCTTCATAAGAACACGACTTCCTAATTGAATAATCACATCTTTTAACAATAAACATGATTCATTGTTAATAATAAAGTGATATAATTTTTGAATTTAAGGGACATAATTTTGGTTATTTATAAATTTTCATTTACAACTATTATAACACTATATATTTTGAAAATGTTCTAACACCTCCAAACCTCTTATCAAAAATTACCTTTGTCAGTGAGAAACAAAAACAAAAACCATGCCTTTATTCAACACAAGTCTATGTCTCCCAAACCAAGAATGACAAAAAAAAAACCCTCTAGTACCATCGTTGTATTGGATTCTCTTCCATAATAACAAACTAGCAACATGCCCTAAGTTAAGGATATCCTACCAACCCCTTCTTCAACTGTTATAGCAAAATACCTACAACTATGTTGGTAAATACTTACCACACTACTCTTATCCAGTACATCAAAATTACATGGAAGCATACCTACAAGATTTACCATCCACTGGCACCAACCACTGATAGTTTACGCACAGTTTAAATGTGTATTGTTTCATGAAAGCAGTAGAGTATATAATGAGAAAGATCATCTTTAACGAACCACATCTCTAAAATCCTCAACATAAGTGATTGGAACATCTATCGGGCAACTTCATCAATGATTGTAACATCTAATGATGTAGCTTCATCATTGATTGGAACATCTCTCGGGGCAGCTTCATTGTCACATCCCAAAAATCGGGTTGGTAGAATCGGGATAGTAAATTGGGGATTAGTGAATCGAAAATCGTAACTAAGTTAGATCAATAAAATAAACGGAAATAACGTTAGTAAGTAGGACTAAAATGGAATAATAGCTAAAGTAGAGAACTTAAAAAGGTAAATTAGGACTAATTGTTAGTGGGGGATTTATTAAAATAAGGGTAAAAATAGGAAGGGCTTATAGAGTAAATAAATCAATTCTAAAAATGAGTTTGACTATATAAGGCATCACTACTAAACTTTCTTCCTCACGTTCATTTCATTTATTTTATTCATTGCATTTCAAAAATCTATTGCATCTGGTAGTTATCATTTTCTCTGCAAGTTTTCTGCTTCATTTTCTTGGAAACCAAACACTATTTTCTCTTGTGATTTCTCAAGTAAATCACTCTTTTCTTCTTAAACTTTGGTTCAGCTATTGAGCGGATCGCTCGAGAGTCGCAAAGGATAGTAAGATCGAAGGTAAGCAATCTGTTTTTCATATCAAATCTACATTAAATATTTTCAGTTGAGTTCTCTTAGATCTAAGCATGAAAGATGAGCAAACTTTGGTTTTAAATGGTTTTGGTTTAGAGAAAATGTTAGAAGGTTAACGAAGCTTGTACATGTGCTTTAAAATGATTTTCAAATGATTTTTAAAAGAGTTTTGAAGAGATCAAGAGGTTTTACGATCAGATTTAACAACATTTTTCTGGAAAATGCATAAACTGTTCGACTGTGTTTTTGAGGAAGATGATGAACAATAACTGTTTTAAAAGATAAGAGTTAAGTAGATCATACTTAATTAATAAGCTTAAATCTGTTAATACCTATGAGGTAGGAAAGTTAAGAGATAGTAAATAGTTAAGTAAATATTCTGTGTGAGCCAATAGAGACCACGAAGGTCGTGAGTTGTAGTTGAGTAGAGTAAGTGTTAAACTATTTCGAATGGTAAGTAATGCGTATGTTATTGTGCGAAGCTGAGAACATTGGTGGAGCATTAACTGGCAGAGACAAAGGCAAGCAGAAGGTCACGTAGCAAACATTGAGGTGAACTAAGGTGAGTACATTGTATACTGCATTTGAAAATGAGGTCGCATGTTATTGGAAGCCAAGTAAGACGTGCAAACCCCTAATTTAATGTTGTGAGCTACTTACATGTATATGTGAACTTTTTTATATGTTATGCGAACTCTTTCAATTGTTGTGTGAACCCTTACGTATGGTATGAATTTGTCTGTATGAATTTGTCTGTATGTGATCTTACATGTTATGCGAGCTTTAAAAGTGGTTTGCGAACCCATGTGATATACCAGATATGTTATGTTGTGTGCGAACCTATGATATTATGCGAACCCATGTTGTATGCGAACATAGGTCATAATATACGAACTCTGATAATGAATGTATATTCTGTGTGCGAACCTTAATTTGTGATATGCGAACCTATGTATTGTACGAGAATTGTTATATTGTATGTGAACATATGACATTGTGAATTCTATTATCTAATGCTTGATGTTCTATGTTAGCGAGCTTAATACTTTGCGAACTATATGATCATGTGTTGGGAACTGGGCATTGTGAGCCCTATTGCTTACGAACTATGACATATTGCTAACAATGTCATATTGTATATTACGAACTATGAGCTCAGCTATATTGCGAGCCTAAAATGATGTGAACTGTAAATGTGTATATGTGTGTGTGTGTTATATTGGCATAGTGAATTCTGGAACCGTTGGATATAGTTGGCATGCCATAGGATTCTGAGTACTCACATATGTGTATAGTGATAAGGTATTTGTGGCCTTGGTGAACGAGTGGAGGGATAAGGAAATGTTGATCAAATATAAGGCAGTATTTTCGGAGAGTGCGAGCATTCGTGCTGCACTTATATGGTGAATCGAACAACTTTATGAGTCCTAGACAGTATGTCCGGAGATCTGTTTATCCAATGAGAAAATTCATTTATCGAATAACTTAAATGTTTCGCCTTCCGCTAAAATGCAATATAAACTATTAAAATTTCTTCTAGCAAGAATTGTACAAATCCTAAACTAATCATATATGTAATATAATAAGACGGTAAAAATTTGTGGCATGTGGCGTAAATATTTTCTATTTAATTTAAATAAAAATTACTCATTTAATTTAACTTAAATAAAAAACAAAAAATATTTTAAATTAATTTTATGTTAAAAATAAATAAAATATGTAATTTCTTTAAATTTTTTTATCTTATTTAAGTTATTTTTTTAATATAATTCAATTTCTTTTATAAATTTAAAATTTTAAAGTAAATAAATAAATAAAAGAACATTGGCACGCATTGGAAATTGATGACGTCAAATTATTTGACTCCACCAAAAAAGATTATTTTTTAAAGTCCTCTAATTTTTTTATCTCGTTTGTTGACGTGGCATGTTGGTAATGCCAAACTCTTTGGCTCCACCAATTTTTACTATAAATTTCAGGTCATTTTTGTGTTTAATCAGAAAAGTTGATCATTTTCGTAATTAATAAAAAAGTCATTGATTGATTTTTGAAATTTTTGCACTTGTGTTACATTTGAAGACATTTATGATGTATTTGAGATATTGTTTGTATTTGGATATTATGTAAGGACTTTATTTTCTGAATTTTTTAAACTCGTGTTGAAGTTATATTTTATTTACTAATTAAAGGGTCGCGACGATTTTTTTTAATGGTGACAGTTGAAATAATGTCATATATGTGGTGGAAGTCCGAAAGACAGATATTTCATACTTTTTTCTATAAAAAATTTAATTTATATTTATTTAACTGATACTTATAAATATATTATATGAAGTGGGTCGCGAGACGAGTATAACCACGTGAGTGGTGAGTCAGGGATGATTTTGTACCCATAACGAGTTACGAAGCGAGGATGAAGATAAAAATTCTTGCTCCCCCGCACCCACCTCGCCCAATTCACATGCTTAGATGTGAATTCAACTTTTATTGATTTTTATTATTTAATTAAAAAATATTTTTATAATTTTTTTAATTAAATTAGTGTCGGATGGATTATATACCTCATTTAATCCATTTATAATATATACATTTAAATACACGTAAGACAATGCGGATAGAAAAAGGTAGAACAGGCATGGACTTTTGTTTGATATTTTTTATCCAAAGTCAAAGATAATAAACTAATAATTCTATTTTGTGTTGTTTTAAGAGAAAGAAGATACATGAATGTCAGTAATGAAGCAAATTTCGTGTGAAAGGCATAATATTTATGGATGGAAAAGGACTACACCTGTTGATAATTCCCCCTCATATAAAGTATAATGGAGGCAATCAATCGGTACTTGTGACAGTGACCATTGAAGGATGGTGGCACATGCCCTGCTGTCGTATCATACCTTCAATGGACGCTCCGATGCTCCCGTACGGATCACCCAACGGCTCAGATTGTCTCTCCTCCAAACTCTTCTTAACTCTCCCTTTTCTCTGCTTTTTGTTTTATTGCTGCTTCCGTAAAACCCTATACCCACGCTGCTGCTATGGAAGAAGAAGAAGAAACTCTCTCATTTCCTTCTTCCACTTCCTGACCTTGAGATCTAAAATGGGGTTCCCTTTTTTCTTTCTTTTGTTTTAAAATTTCAGGGTTTTTCGCCATTTCCTCTGCCAATTGCTGCATGAGTGAAGGTTGGGATTTTTGTTGGATTTTTTAAAATTATATTTTAGAATAACAACGCTTCAATTTCGTGTTTTTTTTCTTCTTTCAAACTAGAAACTAAGCTTGATATGAAGCTTTCAGCATCAGGCCAGGGTCAGCAGGCTCATGAAGGTATTCTTTTTTTTTTCTCTTTATTTTTTGTTCAAAAATTTTCAAGTGTCACCTTTTTCATGTAGCTAAATCTTGATACATTTGCATGTAAATTTTGATTTCTTCATTATTCGATTTATAATGAATGATTGCTAGGGGAAAACAAGTGCTTGAACTCAGAGCTATGGCATGCCTGCGCTGGCCCACTGGTTTGTCTACCAACTGTGGGGACCCGTGTGGTCTACTTTCCTCAGGGTCATAGCGAGCAGGTTTTTTTCTTGTTCTTTTTACTTAACTAATTCTCTCTCTCTTTTCTTTCTGGGTCGTAGTGACGTTTGTTAGTTCCAAATACAATGAAAAATGTGATCAATTTGCAGGTAGCAGCCACCACTAACAAGGAGGTTGACACCCACATTCCGAATTACCCCGACTTGCCTCCTCAGTTGATATGTCAGCTCCAAAATGTTACCATGCACGTAAGTTCTTTTCCTTTTCTCTTCATTTTTAGTCATTCAATGCCTCAGGAGTTAAAAACACTTCATGCATGTTATAATCTCAGGCTGATGTTGAGACAGATGAAGTATATGCCCAAATGTCGTTGCAGCCTTTGACGCCTGTAAGAACCATTGCTTTCTTCACTTCAATGTACCCTTTTCGGTTTTGTTTTATATGTTTTTTTTTTTTTTGGCCTCATCTATATTTTTCATGTAGGAAGAGCAGAAGGATACATTTCTTCCTATGGAGTTGGGAATTCCAAGCAAGCAGCCAACCAATTATTTCTACAAGACACTGACAGCAAGTGACACCAGTACCCATGGTGGTTTTTCTGTACCTCGTCGTGCTGCTGAGAAAGTCTTTCCGCCACTGGTAGTTGATGTCTTTTATATCTCTACCTTTAAATCGGTTTCATAGTGCTGATGCGTTTATTCTTTGTTTGCAGGACTTCTCACAGCAGCCTCCAGCTCAGGAACTTATTGCAAGGGATCTTCATGACATTGAGTGGAAATTTAGACATATATTTAGAGGTTAGTTTTAACTGCCAGTTCCACCAAAACCATTCTCATAGTTATATTCATTTATAGATGCTTTGTTCTTTTTACCTAAATCTCCAATCCACCTTTCCTTCTATATACTTGGAATTTTCTCTCTACCCTGTGGATCTCTTTATCTTTATCAGTCATAAAGATTTTTTCATAGAATTATAAATTTATGATTGGTGTAAATGAGGCATATGACTTGTGGTTTGTGCCTGTGTTCATGTTGAATGGCATTTCCTTCAATTTCGGTTAATAGAGATGGATTGGGTTTGGTTAATAGTACTTGATGGTTCAAAAAAGAGAGTTAACAGGGTCGTATTCTTAGTCTACTACGCAACTTACTTTGTATTGAAGTCTTTCAAAGTGCCTAGTGCATATGGTTTTAAGTCATTTTTTTTATCTCCTTAGCTTTATGGTTATCCTTTCTAGAGGTACAGTGCTTTAAATGTATTTCAACTTGGCCCCAAGCTAAATTTAGATCTTTGGCACAGAAATCAAATGTGGATCTTGTGCAAAATCATGGTAATAATTTGCAAAAATGAAAATTGATACATTGCTTTAGTTAAACATCAACTTTCAAATGTTAAGGAACCTTGAAGCCATAGATTAATTGAAGATGCTGACAGACTCAGAAGATCAATGGGCTGCCAATTAAGTTTGTGATACATGCTTTAAGAGAACATGGAAGTTACTGCCACTCTGTTTTGTCATCATTGCAATACGTAATTAGATCCAGATATAAGTTTTCACCATAGATAATGAAAATCTTGTCACTAAGTGGTTTAACTCCCCAAGGTTTGGAACTAACAATTGTTCAATAAACTTAAAATCTCAAAAGTATATCTACTGAAGTTTTCGTATCCTAAATTTTGTTCTGAGTTGAATACCTTATATATTCTATGCATCTTTGGTTCCTAGTTTAGTGCATTCACTTGATATTTTCTGTAGTGGTTCTTTTGTGCCTGTAGTTAAGGGAACTATGGTTCCACCATCTTTTTGTAATTTGCTTTAGATGTCTATTTTAGTGGCAAACTAGATTTTCTTTCGTTGGACACTAAAAGTATATATCTAGTAGTACAGCTATTAAGTTGATGTGGCGTCACACAACTTGCAGGACAGCCTAAACGCCACCTGCTTACTACAGGCTGGAGTGTGTTTGTTAGTGCCAAGAGACTTGTTGCAGGGGATTCTGTTCTTTTTATTTGGTATTCACTTTCCTTTTTTCCTGCTCATGCTGCTGAACTTTTTTTCCCCATTTATACCCAGTACTTGTTGTTTGTTGGGTTACTTGTCAACTTTTGTCATAGGAATGAAAAGAACCAGCTTCTTTTGGGAATTCGCCGTGCCACTCGCCCACAAACTGTAATGCCATCATCTGTTTTATCTAGTGATAGCATGCACATTGGACTACTTGCTGCTGCAGCTCATGCTGCGGCTACTAATAGCTGCTTTACAGTATTTTATAATCCAAGGTGGTGATGATTTCTTACCTCTGATTTATTCTTTATGCCTTATCTGTAACAAGCTTGTTTTTCTAATATGCAGGGCTAGCGCATCTGATTTTGTAATACCCCTTTCAAAATATGTCAAAGCTGTTTTCCACACGCATGTCTCAGTTGGGATGCGTTTCCGGATGCTTTTTGAGACAGAAGAATCAAGTGTTCGTAGGTATTATAGTTCTTAATGGTTCTTTTAATGGTATTAGTGGTTTATCTCATGCAATTCTATGAATTGCTTCTGTATATCTGATTCATGTTCTTGAAAGTCGTCTCTTTATTTTAAGTAGAAATTTTTTTTTTCTGAATTTGTGATATGGTGGCAAATAACTTGTGTATGTATAGAAAAAATGCCACCATTTTAGTCACTTATGCTGCTGCTGATTTCAATTATTAGGTAAAAGGTTCATGACAAAAGCATAGTCCTTGTTTACCATTTGAAACTTTTTTTTTTTTAAGTTTTACCTAAAAAGAAAAGTGGATCAGTAGAACTAGAATAACGGTTCATAAAACTTTGGCTGTTGCACCTTGCTTTACTATTCCATGCCACATTTTGTTATTTATTTGAACTTCAGGATGGTGAAAATGGTGTGTATTAGGTCAAGGTTTAAACTTTTCTGTCATAAGATGTACCTGGATTTTTATTCAAATTTGTCTTAACCGATAGGTCATGTCCAAACCTAAAATTCTCATGCACATAGGAGCAGTTGTGTTTGTTTCTTTTTTCTTACTGAATTATAATTTATAGGTTGTTTGGCAATAGAGAGATAAGGGATTGGACAAGAGGAGCTAGTCTCTTGCTTGCTCTCTCTTTTTTTTTTTCATTGGAAAAGAAATCAAAATAATTTTGTTCGGTATCCAGAATAGTTAAAACTTCTTTTGAAAAAGTTTCTTATGCAGATATGAAACCTTTAAGAGCAAATTAAATTATTAATTCCCAAGCTATATTTTTTTTAGGATAATATGGACTGAAAAGAGAGCAAAGTTCAAGATAAATACAAGGAGAGTGACAACATAAATTATAACATCACATGCTTTTGGGGTATCTAATAGAATGTTGTGTTGATGCAGATTGATTATGGTAGAGAAACTATTTTTAGATAATATTGAGGCTTCAGAGAAAAATGAGACTGTATAATACAAAAGAGACCAAGTGTTGATTTTAAGAAAATGGGGAGAGTTAAGAGATGAAAAACAAAAGAATGATGGGAGAAGAGTAAGATGGAAATAATCAAGAACGGAAAATGTGTCATGGAAAAGCGGGGGAAATGTTAAAAGTGATTCTAGGTATTTTCCTTCAAGGTGCTAATCAGGAATGCTAGTATGATTTTAAAAAGTTATATTTGTTAGAGAAGATAGCATAATGTGGGAACTTTTTGACATGAATACAAAGTGTACTCTTTGCCTAAATGAAATACTGGTTTTAACAAACATTATTCAATTTTGTTTGCTAGTTGGAGTTTGTGGTAAGCTTCCCATTGAAAGTACACTCTTAATTCTTAAATGCATAGCTCTCAATAATGTGGCACCAAAGAGATACTGTTTTATGCTGGACCATTTATTTGTTTATATGTAAATGTCAAATTTCCCCTTCTCCAGGTATATGGGTACAATAACTGGTATAAGTAGTTTGGATCCTGTTCGTTGGCCGAATTCCCATTGGCGGTCTGTGAAGGTAATTGCTAGCATATTTATGCATGGATTTTTTTATTGTTTGTGATAATATGATGTCATATTCTATTTTATTTATGCATGTGTAAAAAAATACACTTGCATTTAATATCCATGATTTATAGTTTGATGTCTATGATTTCCAGAGACTAGTTGGATGATTACAGTTGCGGAGCCACGTTGAGGCTCAGGGGGGCCATGGCCGCCCAAAAGTTTAAATTTTTTCAATTTAGTCCTTTGTAAATTTACACTATGGCTCACCCAAAAATATAAGTAGCCCCCCCCCCCCCCCCCAAAGTTTAAGATTTTTGCAATTTTTCCCTTTATATATTATAGCCCCCTTTAAAATGGTAAAATTTTAATTTAAGCCCTTTATAATTTATAAAATTTTAAATTAGTAAAGATAAAATTACACTTTGGCCCCTCAAAAATAATACAAATTTAATTTAACCCTTTAAAAATAATAGAGATATAGGCTATTAAAAATGATGAAATTACATTTGTATTATCGTAAAAATATACAATTTAATTCTGGCTCTCCCAAAAAAAAATTTCTGGCTCTGCCACTGGTTGATTATGTGAAGTTAGAATCTTGTATTAAAGAGTGTTTTAGGTGGGAGGATTATCCAATATTGTTGAGATGGCAAACACATTAGTTTGGTAATTTCATGTTTAGATCATCCTGAGTTTAGGTTAGTTTCAGAAATTTTAGATTTTTTATGTTAAAGCATGCAACCTAACACCAATTGGTAATAGGTGGAGGGGCCTATCTTTAATATAAGATCATTAGAAACTAATACTTGACAGATCTGGGATAATAAAAAAGGGCCTACCTTATTAGGGATCATAAAAAAGGGTTGTAATTGAGCTGCTAAGCTTGAATAATGAAGAGCTTAAGCTTGAGTTCGATTTGAAACTCGCAGCTTGTTATTGGGCTTGAACTTGATTGAGTATCATGTCCTAAGCTCAAGTACAGCTCGAGGTGAAATTGAACTATTTGTGCTTGACTCGATTGAATTTGTTTACTCGATTTACAAGCTCAAATTAAGAAAAAACAAGAACGTGAAATCTTGAATAGCTTGCGATAATAGTCTCTCTTACACCTCTATTGTCAACTTCACTTGGGGTTAGGCAAGAAAAACAACATAAATGAACTTTGGTTCTGATATCATGTTAAAGCATCTTACATAAAACCAATTTGAGTAGATGGAGGGACCCAACTTTAACATAAAACCATACGAAACTCATTACTTAACTGACATGTGATAAACATTTAACTTACCAATTATTTACCATTTCAACATGATTTTAGGGTGGAGTCATTTCCATATGGGTCATTTTGAGTTTAGTTATTTTGGGTTTGACTTGTATTGGGTTTGGCTTATTCTATCAGATTTTGAAATCTAAATAGAATAGCAATAATGACAGCTGTTATTTCGCAGTAGTGCTGCCCACTTCCGCTGCCATTCACCAAATAGAGGCTGCAAATTTAATTCATGACTCAGGTGGCTTGTCATGTCTGCAAATAAGAGCTGTAATGATGGATAGCGGAAATGGTATGCCATTATTGTTTCTACGTTGGTTTTGTTTAAGGAACCAGTGGAGGGGGTGGTGGCCGTGGGAGTTCACGGAAACAATGGGTGATTGAGGGTTCCAAAAGCAGTGAAGAGGAAGAGAGAGTGGTGGGAGAGACATACTAAGAAATCAAACCATTTGGAATAGTGGATGGCAATGGAAGTGGAGGTTGTTCTGAATTTGAATTGTAGATCTAGGCTTATTTAGGTGATTTATAAACAATTATTTTTTGGAAATAATTTATTTTCTTTTGTTTCCTATAAGTTACCCAAACAAAAAATGCGATAGAGAATGTGGCAGCAATTGCAATTTAAATCCTTGCATTCTGGATTCCGATTTGTGCATGTAAAGTTAGAAGTGCTTTTGTTGACAGATTAGTCACATCTGCAAAAAATACTGTGTTAACAGATTAGTAACAGCTGCCTAAACAGCAGTTTTTAGGCTTTAATCCTGTGATTTGATTTTGTTTTGTTTTTGTTTTTTGTAATTACTCTACACACAAGAAACAGGAGCGATTTCTTCTCTACAATTCTTCTCTTATTTTTTTTCAAAATTCTTGCTTTCAACATGGCCAAGAACCTGAAATCTAGATTTGACCCTCAAAATTTTCAGGTTTTTCGAAATATTCAAACCCGAGAAGCCCAAAAAATGCTACTCACCATCTTAGTTTTGTCATTCTTTCACACCAGCACCCTCAAAGAAATTGGAGCACCTTCGCCAGCCAACCCCAAAGTTTGGTGACCATCTAGTCAGTGCATGAGCCTCACCTCGGGTGCATGATAAACTCTAGAATTTTTACTAGGCTACAGTTTATTGAAATTAATTCTAGTCTTTTTAATAGGTAACAGTTTATTGAAATTAATCATGCTTTAGATTTGATTTATTTTCTATTTTGTAAAAGGGTTAATGTAATTTTTGGCCATTTAACTTGACAATTAGATCTACTTTGGTACTTGTACATTTTTTTAGTTCACTTTGATATCTGAACTTGGCAAGTAGATTCTTTTTGGTATCTGAATTTGGATTTCATCAAGATCTAATGATGTGGCACCTTGAGATTGTGCCCTATCATCAAACTTTTACATTTTCCAAATTCAAAGGCCTAAAATGGACCTAGTTGCCAAGTTTGGGAGGCAAAATTTACATTAACCCTTTGTAAAACTAGCTTCTTGCATTGACCATTCTCTTGTTGCCTCTCTTTGTTTCTCCTAGGAAAAAATATATATTTTAGAAAAAAAGGAATGCAAAAAAAAAAAAATCCTAGAGTAAACCATTCAAGGGTGAGGTTGCAGACTTCCAAAAACTTGATTTTTGTGTCAAATAAGTTTGCTGTCCGAACTCCATCGTAATCCCTACTTTATCCAAAAACTTTTGTTATGTTCCCAATCTTTTCTCAACTAGTTTTGATTGATTAAACTTTAAACCAGACCTTCTAGTAACTTGGTAACATAGTCCCTTGTGGGTTCAAGTGTCCTCAAAATTGGGAAGAATATTAAAGATGCACTTTATTCTATAGTGGCCTTAAAACCAGGGTAGAAAGGTTTATTAGGCTTTTGTTATTAGCATGTTTTATATTGTGTTTTCTATCATCAATGGCTCGGATAGGATAACAATAAAGTACATTTTATTGGCATCTGCATCTGTTATATCTATTTGTACCAAGTTTCTAACGATTTGAAGTTATGTCCCAAATTGCCTTCCTAGGCTTACCTTTCTTTATATGTATCTATTTTGTGAGTTTTGGGAAGAGAATACTCATGCAAAATGCTAAACTTAAGGTTTGCCCATCAGTACTAGAGTTACCTTAAGTCCTGTTAGAATGCATGGCATTACATGACTCAGAATTTGTTTTTTTTTTTGCTAATGAAAAAGAGAAGTTTTTAACATTTTCAACTGAGTTTGATTTCCTGCCCACTACTTTGTGTAGGTTGGTTGGGATGAATCAACAACAGGTGAGAGGCAGCCAAGGGTATCATTGTGGGAGATTGAGCCTTTAACAACATTTCCAATGTATCCATCTCTATTTCCCCTCAGATTGAAACGCCCTTGGCATCCTGGTTCCTCATCTTTGTTTGGTATTGTTCTTTCTAAGTTTATATCCTGAAGCCCCTTTTTGAAGGCTGGGCGTTTATTTTTAATTTAATGTATTTAAGATTGATTAACCTATCTTGTTTTGGGTTGTGGATCTAAGATTTATGCTTTAGGCAAGAGTGTTTAACTCTTCCAGAAGGGGAAGAGAGAAATGTGGGGAACTGAAGATAATTTTTTTCCTGTTTTACAAGAGCCTTGATTAGAAGTTGAGGGATGACTCTAATGTGATAAGATTTAAGTTTGATGACCAGGCCTGTGAACTTAAGATTGTCAAAATGTGCATTCAAAGCAAGATTGGAACCAGTCTTTTGAACAAAAGCCTTTCTAATTCTTGATTAAGCTTGTATCTGGTAATTATTTTCTCTTCAAGGGAAGGATGATGTGCTACCTAATTTAGAGTTACATGGACTTAGGTATGAAGTTGGATATAGGAATGTGTTTGACATCGGTATGTTCATTTTTTTTTTAAATTTTCCATGTGTTGGAAGGGTCCTTGGAGGTTCATATCTTCATACTCGAGTTCAAATATGCATCGAACATGGGTGTTGGATATGGGTACTTCAAGAAAAATGACAAGTCGGAGTGACTTTAGAGATATTTCAGATGCTCTGCCAGTATTTAAAACCCATTAGGCTGTACTACTATATGCACAAGTGATTTACAAAATCAAAGAAAATGATTATCATCTGGCTTATGTTGGTTTTCACTGCTTACCTTAACTTGTACAGTTTGATCATGATTAATAGTAACATGATTGTTTCTATTGGGTTTTTTTTCTTTAATGTTTCCCTGGATATCTTGCATCATAGTTATGTTCTTGCAGATAACAGAGATGATATATCTAATGGGTTAACATGGCTAAGGGGGGGATCTGGAGAGCAAGGACTACAATCTCTGAATCTTCAGTCCTTCTGCTCATATCCATGGATGCAGCAGAAACTAGATTTGAGTTTCCCTGGAAATTATTATAATCTGCAGTACCAACATATGCTGGCCAATGGGTTGCAGAACTTGGGAAGTGGGGATCTGCCAAGACAGCAGTTGCAGCAGTCTTTTCAATATGTTCAACAGCCAGGCAGCCATAATTTACTGTTGCAGCAGCAGCAGCAGGCTGTTTCACAGTTAGTTCCACACAACATTGTGCAGGCACAGCAATCCCAAATTCTAACTGAGAGCTTTCTCCCAGTCCCTGGACGGGAACAAGTAGGCAATCAATCGGAGGAACAGGCTCAGCAGCAGCTTAACATGATTCAAAGTGATCAGCTCCAGCAGAGGCGGCAGGTGAATGTGCCTTCATCATTTCTGAAACCAGATTTTATTGACTCAGGATCTGGTCCCCCTGTTCTGGATATGCTGGGTTCATTGTGTCCTGAAAGCAGTTCAAATCTTTTGAACTTCTCTACAACTGGTCAGTCAATGCTAGCTGAACAGTTACCCCAACTGTCCTGGGCTCTGAAGTATGCTCATTCAGATGTAAATGCCTTTGCTGGCTCAACATTAGCTCCACAAGTTTCTCCCGGAAAAGATGTTACGTTAGAGCTAGATATTGGTACCTCTGATGCCCAGAATTCTACTGTTTTTGGTGTTAATGACGATTCATTTGGCCTTCTACTGCCCACCTCAATGCCTGGTTTCACTACATCTTCAAGTGAAGCTGATATGCCCTCAATTCCATTAGGGGATCCCTCATTCCAGAATCCTTTGTATGGTTGCATGCAATACTCTTCAGAGTTGCAGAGCACAGGGCAAGTTGACCCACCTACTTCATCTCGAACATTTATCAAGGTATATGAAAAGCGATTTCTAAAATGTATTTTATATGCATCATAGTTTGCTCAAGATTATAATAATGATCTATGTCTATGTTTTCCTGTAGGTTTATAAATCAGGGTCGGTGGGGCGCTCATTGGACATCTCCCGGTTCAGCAGCTACCATGAGCTGCGAGAGGAGCTGGCTCAGATGTTTGGAATTGAGGGGAAGTTGGAAGACCCTCTTAGATCAGGCTGGCAGCTTGTATTTGTCGACAGGGAGAATGATATTCTTCTCCTTGGAGATGACCCATGGGAGTAAGTATCTATTATGGTTATAAATTAGTCAAACTCCGCATGCATTCATGGGATGCTAGTTAGATAATTCACAAGTGAAGAACTCGGAAATGAATTGCATTTCAAACCATATCCCCATTATACTCATGAAATTGAGATAATTTTTATAGTTTGATTCCTGCCCTCACTGGTCTGCCTCTATTAGATCAGATCTTTTCATGGTATTAAGAGTATTATCTCTCCACCCCCCACCCCCCAAAAAGAACTTTTTTCCTCAATGAGTTTGACCTCCTTTTCCCTAGTGTATTATTTTCTATCTGTTTACTTTTTTCCCTGATTGACACTATTGGTCTTATTTCCATTTAGGAAGAGTTATAAATTTCAGTTTAAATTACTTTGTTCAAAAGTCAAATCAATTAAATTTTAATAGATTAGGTTTGTGTCATTTGGGGTTTGAGCTAAGCTGTTTTGGATTGTTGACTTTTCCGGTTTCCTGGCCATAGCTGACTGGACTAGTATTTGGGGTGTTTCTCGGATTCAGATCAACTTTTCGTGCAGTAGTTTAAACTAATTTAGGAAATACAATCATCTCTTCTATGATGGCTTAAGCAACTGTCTCATCATGTACGTAAATCCTTTTACAATGGATCATCATGTCACGAGTCTGAATCATGTTTTTGAGTTAAAAACTTAGGACAATTTTCCTCGCATTTCAATGACATTTGATAGATTATCATTTCGGCATTTAAGCGCACTAATGCATGGTTAATTTTTGTTTGGATAACCAAACATGCAGGGCATTTGTGAATAATGTTTGGTACATAAAGATACTTTCACCAGAGGATGTGCAGAAGATGGGATAGCAAAAGGTGGAACCTTTTTAGCCAATCTTGAGGTTAGGAGATGAATGGCAGATGGCACTGGCTCCGGTGGCTGAGATCATGTACGAGTCTGTGTGGACTTTGTACCTGTTTGTTGAGTTGAATAAGATTAAAATTGCAGTGGATTTTTGCAGTATCCACTCCTAGTGTGAACCACCTCCCAACTGTTGTGCAAGCATTATTATATATCAGAACCTGACTTCATTATTGACGACTTTTTGTTATATCATAATGGTTGGTATTTACATGCTTTACTTGCAAAGTTTCCTCTGTTGCTTGCATTCATCAATATTAATGGGTATTTTCTAGGCCGAGCTGTGAATAATTCGTTTCACTATTAGAAGTAATAAAATGGTTCAAGTGTTAAAGTTTCGCTTCAAAGTTGTACACGATTGTAGCTTGGTATCTAAATAATTTGTTTTTTGGTTTAGGTTGGTAGCTAAAGTTGCACAACACTATATCGGTTAGTTTAACCCATGGTTTGCTTAAAAGGTGATGGGTAGGGGTGTTGAATCGGTTAATTGATTTAATTGATTTTTATTACTTTTAATCGTTAACTGAACTAAAATTTTTCAAAAAAATTTTATTGAATTGAATTTTTTCGGTTATTTCGGTTGTTTAATTGAATTAATCGAAAATTATATGTTTTTTTTATTTATGGTTAAAATAAGCATAAAATATATAAAAAAAAATTAATCGAATTGACCGATCGATTAATTTATACTTTCAAAAAATTAGTTGAATCGATTGACTCTCGATCGAATATTTATATATTATAATATTATTTATTACGTTCAGTTAACCGATCGATTTCGAACTGAATTAAATGTTAACTGAACTTTCAAAAAATTATTAATCGATCTTCGATCGAATTAATTCGGTTAATCGATTGATTAACTGAATTCGATCGGTTAATCAAACTAATTTAATTTTAATCGAAATTTGCACAACCTTAGTGATGGGATGAGAATATATATATACATATTCCGTAGGTTTGCCAGGTAAGAAAAATGAAAACAAAAAGTAAATTTTGTTCCATCCATTTCTTGATAGAATTGAGAAATGAAAATAAAGAAAATAAAGATATAAAAAGATTGCATAATTTTAAATTAACAGACCCATTTTTCTTATTTATTTCTTTTATTATAATTTTAATTTAAATGGATTGATTTTTATGCATTAGGATAAAAAGTAATAAACTCTACCATTTTTTTTCCTTTTACTTTTTCCCCTACCAAGCATTAGGGGTGTAGTCGGTTTGGTTCGATTTTTAGACAAAAATTAAATCAAATTGCTCCATTCAATTTTTAACTTTTGAAATCGAAATTGAAATATTTGAAATTGATAATTGTGATTCGGTTTGGTTTGACGGTTTTTACCAAATTTGGATTAAAAAAACGATATCACCTTGTTTTTAGGCCAAAAAATAACTAATATTGCAATAGTTGATTTTTTTCCACAACAATCATAATATATGCTCTAAATTTATTTATAAATTTATAAAGTGAATTAAATAATTAAGTTAATACCAAAAATCATACCACACGTGTATGCGTGTGAAAACTATAGATTTAAAACACATATATGTGTTTGAAAATAATATACACTATACAATGAAACATATAGTTTGAAGTTAATTAATTATAATAACACATGAAATATGTATGATATTATAATAAAAAAAAGATTAAATTACGATTAAAACGAAATTTAAACACATAAATACATCAGATAAGCAATACTATATGGACTACAATTATTTATCATAGTTTTGTCATCATTTGTGAGTTAGTCTCGAGTTGACTTGTGACACCAACTCAATTAACAACATTATTAATATATATAACTAATGGAGATAATAAATTATGCATATTTAAATAAAAACATATAAAGCATGTTAAAAAGAAGCATGAGTTTAGTGGTAAATTTAAAATTTTACTTATTTAATTTGTGTGGGTTCAAATCTCACCTTGTATATATATTTTTTATTTGTCTTAAAATAAAAAGACTAAAATACTCTCAAATAATATAACTTAGTTTGATTACAAAAAAATATTTCCATAATTTCTCAAAACGTCGAGTACACGTTGAATCTCAAACCAAATGGAGGGACGAATTAAACAAGTAGAAGACAACATAAAATATTTAAATTTAAATTTCTTGAGATGAAGTCACAAGTTAATTGGACATTGGTATACCCTTATTACAGTAATGACACGTGACAGAACATGGGATAGCCTAGTAATGACCCCTTGCTGTACGTGAATCACAACCAACCCTCTGCTAAATACCCTTTGCGAATCCCTCTAGAACCATCTTGGAGCCACCCTAGAGACCATTTGTTACGGACTCTCCGTTGAGACCACTAAGGCATAACAACCTTGTACAACTTCAACAAGGAGAATGTCAGAGCAGGACTACATAATACTATAGATGGTGACAAGAAACCTGTAATGGCACTACCACCTAGCCGTCACACGAGCAAGCTTACCATCCGTATTGTCGACTATGTGGCACTACCATACAAGGGACACCCTCCTTTATATACCTCAAGGCACAAGAGACAAAGAAAAAAACTAAATGACTCATTTAGCTATCTTTATCTTCCTCCCTTCTCTTCTCCTCCTTCTCCTTCAACCTCTTAATTGACTCCGACTCTTTGCATGTCACAAGGGAATTGGATCTCTAGTTACCACTACCTTCTTCGTATCTCCTCTTTGTTAAACACTTATATCAACAATTACAGTTATAATTTAAATACTTATTTTCTAGTGTGCTTTCGAGTTTGTATGTACTATAACATAAGCCTCAATTTACAGCTTTCTAATTCCAATTCCAAAGTTTGATGGGTTTGTATATGTACTATCTTTGGGGTATTTGTGATCTTTGGGGTATTTCAGTTATATGGAAGAGATTTCTAACATTGATGAAAAGTTGTTGTTAGGACTTTGTCTTTTTATTACAATTTAAAAAAAAAATTCTTAAATGATTTTTTTAAATAAAAATCATTAAAAATGTATTCTAATTAGAGTTTTTATTTCATACTATCCAATTAAATTAATTTTATATTCATTTTATTCTATTACAATTTTATTCAATTTTTACTAAATAACTATTTCATTACAGATTCATTACATTTCAACGAAGTAAGGTGTTGTTATTGTTTCTTATTGCAAGAATTAGCCGATGAATAATTTTTAAACAATCTTTTATTACATAGATTTTTTTAGTGTTTTTATAATTTTTTGAAATTGGTACAGGAAAAAGATTGATATGGATTCATTAGCTATTTTCTAAATTTAAGTTTCAATTCATATATTCTTTTTGTGAATTATAAGAGGAGGGTAAATATTTAATAACAAGGCAATTGACATGACTCGAACTCAGATCACACCTGAAATAATAAACACCCTCAACCATCAGACAAACACACGGAATTTCAATTAATATATTTTAGTTAAATCAAATGGTTAAAAATATTAATTGATCCATTTTCTAAATTAAATTTCAATGACTTGATTTAATTAAAAAAATTATACTATTAACTAAAAAATAAAATAAAAGTAAATTATTTTTGGTAAATTCAACATTTATATTTTAATTACCACACTTTAAAAAATTAAAATATGGTTATTAATACTATTAATCTGTTAGAATTTAATTACTCAACCATCCAAAATGGTTAACAATGTAATAGCAAAAATCACGAGAAGTAATCAAGATGACTGATACGAGTCACAAGGCCCATATTCAAGCTTATGAATGTGATGGGATCAAAGTTTCTCAAGGCCCAATAACGAGGTCGAAGGCCAAGCAAATTCGAGCAAGATTGAACGGGACTATCCAAGACTTCGTTACCAAGGCCCTAGATGCGCACACGGTCGAAAAAGAAAATAAAGATTCACTTTTTTGTTTTCAAGAAAATCAAGAAACTGAATCTTGATCCAATTTTTCCATTCCAAACAATTTCAAGAATCAAGAAAATCAAGATTTTAAATCTTGGAAATCTTGGTCCAAGAAACTGAAGCTGCCAATTTTCAAGTTGGGGAAATCAGTAGATTTGCAACGACTTTTTATATGGGATCCAGGAATATATGGGTTGAGATGTCTGCATGGATTTCGAAGATCTATTTCTTATATTCGAAACACACTTTGAATCACTTTATTTCAAGTTCAGGAGCTCAAGTTATGATCGTTTTAATAAAGACTGCACGGACAGAATTTCTGGACGTAATTATGATGGGAATTACGAGTTTCGGGCTTTTAATTCGATTTTAAATCATATTGGGTTTGTGTTTTAGGTTTAATTTTTATTATATATGAGGCCAATATTGTATTATCAGCTCTTATTATTTTATAGCTATTTTTATTCCGAATTTTGAATAATTCTTAAATAGTTTAAGTTTTTAGGAGTTTTATGTCAACAAAAAAGTTTAGTTTAAAACTAATTCTTGTTTAGATTAGTTAGAGTTCTAGTTTAATTGAGAGTTTTATTTAGATTTATTTAGCTTGCTTATATATAGGCCTTGGAATTGTAAATTAAACATTGGATTTTGATTATTTTGAGTTAATAATATTTCTCTTTGAGTTTTTCTTCAAGAATTGCTATTGAGTTTTTTTTTAGAAGTTGTTTTAACAATATTTCAGGTTGTGGGAATCATCTTCAAGCTTTTTTTTGCCAAGATCTCTTTCTTGGAGGGGCAATTAGAGTCATTCAAGGGAGTTGTGGATTCTTATCGTTTCCAAGGCTTCTTAGGACGTTATCTTCACTTTTCTATCTTTTATTTATCGTTCTTGTTTGATCTAGTTTATTTTTTGTTGTTTAGGGTTACTGATTTAGTTGATTTTCGTTCTTGGTTGAAATTGCTTCAAGAGGGACGTTCACCTACCTTGATCCATCAGGAAACGCATTAAAAATTAGGAGATCTAACCTTTTCTTGCTGTTTCAATCATTCTTACCTAAACGGTTTGCTTTTATCTTTTAAATTACTTTTAACGAATCTATTTGTGTTTTTATTTTCCAGATTTGGTTGGGACCTTTTCTTGAGGTCAAAGGATGATTTTTTTCATCTAAAAAACCCTAATTTTGTTCTCTATTAGATTCGTTATCAGCCATTCATCTTTCTTTCGTTTTAATTTTGTTTGATTATTTTTCTTGTCAATTAATCTGTCTTTCTTTGTTTTTGTTTCAGATTTCATTTGTCTAGAGCTTTAGGATAGATCCGCGACTTGAAAACTTTACGATCCTCTTCCGCATTCGTTTCGTATCAATGACAAGCATCTTTTCTATCTTAATCAATGGTCAAAAATTCGATCTTTGTCTTGGATATAGAATAACTTTAAAACTCGTGGCCAATATTTATGTCTTAATAGAATTACAAAATACAAATGATTAGTTACTGATCTCACATGTATATCATCATTTCAGAAAATTTTAGATCAAATTGCAAACTAAACCCTCTACATTTTCTTTTTGAACAATTTAATTCCATTTTCTTTTATTTCTTTTATCTCCTTTCTTTCTTCTTCTCCCTAGCCAAAAGAACTAAAATTGCTCACCTTCTGTGAAAAGAATAGTAACGTTTTTTTTACCTTTGGAAAAGATAAAAAAAAAAAAAAAAAAGAACCCCAAAAGACACGATGAGCAAGGAAGAAGAAGCCCCCATTAGAGAGGTCATGACCGACGAGGAGATGAATAATTTGGCCAAAGAATTAGTCTCTTTGTTGGAAGAATTGCCTGAAAACATTTCTAACTTTCTTAAAGAACACTGTTCTCTTGGTGGTGGTCAAACGGATGGGGAACCGATTGACATTGATGTGGATGCTCAAAGTAATGAAACATTATACAAATTGCGTAAACTTTTGGATGATTATATGCTGGAGAAGCAGGCAAGGCAAACAAAAGCTGAATCCAGAGAAAAGGAGGTATTCTTCTTATGCATGGCATCTATATCATCCCTTTGGCGCCTTTCCTTTTTCTTTTATCCAAAATGCAAGATTGGCATTTATGATATATTATTGCTTTGTCTTTTTCCATTGTTGTAGCTTCTTGATGAGTCAGGGCTCAGCAATTTATCAATCCAGCCATGTAAAGGTAATTTACTGACAAAATCATGACGGAAACTGATATTTCTTCTTTTTCTTGCTAGGTAGTGATCAAGTTGACGAGGTCGTAGATATAGTTGGTAGCAGTTACCTTCTACTAAAAGAAAAATAAAAGCAAAAGGTTAAATTGCTCAAAAAGAAAAAGAATAGGGATTAATTTTGAAATTTTACCTAAACTTTTCGTCTGATCTGTAATTTCTTTTTTAATTTCAATAGTAATATTGCCAGAAGTGAAAAGGAAAAAAATTTGAGGGTAAAGGGTACTCTCTCACTCTACTCATTTCCCTTTGCTTAACAGAGCAGGGAATTTTTTTTCTAATCCGAAATCTGAAATCTCAATCTAAAGCAGGAATGGAGGCTTCTTCTGTCACTGAAAATTCTTCCACTGGCAATGACCACGAGCAAGAGCCTGTTTTGAATCATGGGTGGGTTTTTTTTTTGGATTTTTTTTTCTTAATATGTTATTTTTTTGTTACTGGGTTTTCGAATTCTTCTACTGACCGAATGAGCGACTATATTTTGTTGTGATTTTAGAGGTACGGAGTCGAAACCTGAGACTAATCGAGAAGAAGAAGAACTAGACGGAGAACAAGTTAGGCGCGTATTGCAAGTTAGTGCCGCTACTGGGAAATTTAGGTATGGGAATTTTCTTTTTCCTTGATTTGTTTTTACTTATGAATTTGGTATTTTCATATCTTTCAATGTTGTGAACCCTTGAAAACTTCTTGCTGATTCATACAAATTTAGTAGGGGTTGCCCACTCTGATTCGCTTTTTCTTTATTAACTTCAACTAAGGAAAAAAAAAACCACCCCTTGTTTCATGGAAGAACACTTCTTCAGATTGATAGGTTCTCTTAGCCAGCAACTTCAGAAGTTTTGTACATGAAAAATGTGTTCTTCCCTTGTCGTGCTTAAGTTTGTTTCTGTTTCTAGAATCACGTGATAGAAAGGAAGATTAGATAATCTCAAAACTTGATCCTTGTGATAGTTTACTTAATTTTGGCTGGCATTTGCTGTCTATAGCTGTTATGGGAATATGAAAGAGAATAAATACAGATTTTAGTGTAATTCTTGTTTTCT
Organism: Gossypioides kirkii; assembly: GCA_005610355.1. Classification (NCBI taxonomy): domain Eukaryota; kingdom Viridiplantae; phylum Streptophyta; class Magnoliopsida; order Malvales; family Malvaceae; genus Gossypioides; species Gossypioides kirkii. Next base: position 9,497,962 of record CP032249.1, on the reverse strand, counting down.
GTATTTAATGCAGGCATAATTGGGATAAGCTGAAGAGCATGCTATCCTTTCAGTTGAAACTGGTTATTTTCATGTTCTCTATCTCTTTGACAATAATATATATTTGTTTTGGATTTTATAGCTTAACTTAGGACTGTAATAGATTTATTTCTCCTTTTTTTTTTTAATGAAATCTGATAGTTTCTTTTTGGGCAGTATTTCTTCATTTAGATTAGATCCTTACTTATTTCACTAATGGATCATAAAGGTTTTATCAGAGTATCCTGAGGCAAAAATGACGATTGAGCAACAAGATGCTTCACTAGGTGAAACTTACCTAGAGTTGGTTACACGGCTAAATGAAGGTACTTTCCACACTATGTTTTCTTTTATGTATCCAAAGTGTGAACAAAAAAATTGGTATTAAAGTGTCCATGTGATCTTAGTAGGAAAAATAAACTTAGCAACATTGATTATGAGGAAATATGAGCATGCTAGTAGTACATGAATCTATGCTCAAGTGTTGCATTTGCTCTTTTACTTGAGCTTGGATGCAAACAAGAAATCAATGACTGTAGCCCTTTGTGATAGAGCAGCAAACTTTTTACAAAATAAAAAACACAGAACATTCATTAGAATATGAGAAGAATTTTGTAAGAACAATCTGAGAGGAAATGAAGGGAAAAATGTTCAAGTTAAAATAAGTACGTTTAAGTTAATTCATGAATGTCTTACTCTGATTACTTGAGTAGAGTTTAGGAGATTAAAGGATAAGACATATGATCCAAGGACGTTGTCATCTTGCTTCTTGTTGGTTTTCGAAATTACTTGTGTAAGAAGTTAGAAACTAGTTCATAGTTGGAAGTTCTTTTTTATTTTTGTTGGAGAGAAACAATGATTGAAAGCCGAGATGATTCTTGTATTTTGCATTTTTGTTAAATTTTGTGTAGTAAATTTTGCATTTAGAGTCTATTTGATTATGTGAAGCATTTTTTTATTTGTGATTTGTAGTTTCATCTTGTTCTAGAATTCATTTCTTTCCCTTTGCAGAGCTTCATTCTTTTATTGAGGGCCCACCATTTACCCTTCAAAGACTCTGTGAGGTGATTTCTTTGTATTATATTCCTTAAATTTTACCACAGTTTGATGATATAGTTTCTATTTTTCTCATTCTTTGTTTACTTATTTAATAATCTTTTTACTATTATTTTAGTTCTTCCTGGGTTGGTTTTGTTTATTTGCATTTGGTACTTTTTTATCTTTAGGTATAGCTATAGTGTTAAACTACCAACTAAACTGATTAGCAATAAGTGGATAATTGATGGTGGCTAAGATATGGTACCCTCTTCCATCGAGAGCCATGATTCCCTAACCAACTCGGTATCTTTAAATGCTCAGCAGTATCTCATATCACAATAGCCATAATGCTGAAATATCTCTCACAATAATATGTAATTTAATAGAAAGAGTGCATGAATATTTATGGCCACCTAATCCTAAAAGTAACTAGAACTCCTATTCAAGTAGGCTTTTGAAAATACATGATTCTGAATTTTTGTTAAAAAATTTATCAAAGTAAACTTAAAATAAAGCTTAATAGGATGGGGAAAACCAAGCAAGATACTAAACCCTAACATAAAAGTAAATATTGCATGAACTTTTTTTACAGTTTTTTTTCCTCTTTTGAATAAGATCTTCATACTAATGCGAGATTCTTGATACAGTTCTTTATTTATCTTAATTAGCATTCTATCAATTTCTCCATCTTTTGGATAATTGAACCAATATGCCAGCTTGCTTGTTTACAGTCTGTTGATTTACAGCATTCACTGATTTTCTGCAAATGTTGCCGGTACTGGAATTTTATGTACAAATATTAATTTTAACATTTTGTGAAATTACGGCGACTAACTTCAAACTTAAACTGTCTAGTATAGGATGTATCAAGATTGTTTTAAGTGATAAATGCCATGATACCATTTCTATTTACTTCTATTAAAATTTAATTTAGTGCAAATGTTATGGTCAACAGATCCTACTGGATGCAAGAAGCATCTATCCAAAACTCTCGAAGCTTGCCCTAGCACTAGAAAAGGTCTGGTAATATAAACTTTCTATTATTTAGTTACACATTAATCGGAAGCTTCAGAGATTTGAATTGTGTTATTTCCAATGAGAGCAAATCTTGGACCTTCTATCCTGGCCTTTGGGCAGGCCAGGATAGAAAGGTCTAAAGAAGGGGGTTTGGCCAGCCAACCCTACTCGTCTTTGTCTGCTTGTCACAAGGCCATTACTCTCTTCTCTTAAGATATGTTTGATGGGATTTGTAGCGCTGCTGCTTATATGCCCCAAAACCTTTAATTTATTATCCAACACAGGACTATGATTCTCCTCCCGAAAGATATTAATTGGTAAAGTGCTTTGTTTCTTTTCGAAATATAAGGGTTTTAGATATAAATTTTGTGTCCTTCATTTTATTAGGGTTTTCAGTTGAGTATACACCACTTGTTTCTTCTGCATTGCTCTAATTGCTGCAGTCTAGCTCTGGTTTCTTCTCTAAATTTCTACTTCACTACGTCAAATCCAAATCAATTTGTGGTACTGTTTTCTTTGATAAGTTTTCATTGTCGTATGCTCCATGGATGGTTTCCAAATAGTTGAATATGATTTTAATAGAAGAAAAAGACTGAAGAAATTGGAAATTCAGAAGGATATTAGAAATTTGATATGGGCTTTCTGTGATCAAAGATTCAATGAAGTACAAAGTTACTCTAAACCAGCTAGTCAATGATTTTTAATTTTTTCACCATTTGTCCATTTTCAGTTTTTCTACTTTTAGTGCCAAAGTCATGATTCAACTTTTCATACTTTGTAGAATTTGCTGGTAACCTCCACATTGACAGTCTGCACCGGACCCTACCCAGAAATGATGCCAAATCCGGAACCAGAAAAGGCAACTGAGGAAGCTCCAATACAGTCTAATTCAGTCCAAAATGGGGTTGAATCTATGGTGGGAGATAGGGATGAAATAATGACTGAGGTGGAGGCTGATATTGAAGAGATGACTATTGACGTGGATGCCTTCCAAGAGATGGTGGGACCATCAGAAGCAAATTCCACAGCAGCTGAGAATTCTTAGGTTGATAAACACCTTAAAAGCTGAATGTTTTTGGATCCGCATGTTGCTCCTATACAGGTACACTTGAAAAAACTGCTTATTTCTTGAATGTTGACTACTTTGTTGCATTTATGTTACAATTTTGGAGAAACCTTGGGGAAGAAAGCAACAAAGGGTCTCAGATTTTGGTTCTTGAGGGGTTGAAACAAATATTTTCCTTTTGAGATATCTCCATGGATGCTGTATTTGTAAGATTGTCAACATGTCACAATGTCTTGTTGGCCACTGTAACAGTGACCATTTTAGCTTGTCAGTATTTTAATAGTTAGTTAGTTGTTGCGGCATGGTAGTTTGACACAAAATGATAATAAGCTCATTTATCGTGGAGATTCAGCCGACTTGATGCCCTTTATTTTTCTGAATTTTCTGTCCATCTTTACAAGGAAGCACAATAATGTCTTTGGCCCTCTTCATACGTGTCTCACCCGGTCTACCCCAACGCTTTGTTTCCATGCCTTTGATCATTTCTTCAATTTTTCTTTTCCAATCAAAGAACACCCCCGAGGCAGGGCTACATTCAACGCTCCTGCTCTTTACGCTTGGTACTGATGTAACGATTGATATCAGCAGCCAACAAAGGCACAACTGAGGATGGAGGGTGCATCAAACGTATTAAGCCTATTAAGCTCTGCTGAACCGACTCTAGACAACGGATCCGTAACCTTATTGTGCTCACGTCCAATGTGCCTCAAACGGACATCCGCTGTTCCAGGCAAGTTTTAGGCCCTAGTACAGAGCCCTTGCTTCCACATGAAAAGCTGAGGACACCCCAACACCCATGGAGAAGCCTGCAACAGTCTCCACTTGCATTCCGGATCACACCACCAATAGAACTGCTGTTCTTTCGAGATGACAGCGAACCGTTGACATTAACCTTCACCAATTGGTTGAAATGAAATATCTCCAATTTTTTTGAGTTCAACTGTCTTAAAAGTTATCCAAAAATCAATTTTGAATGATAAAATTCAATTTAAACAATGCAGGGCCTATCTAAACCATGGTTAGTAAGTTTGTATATAAGCACGTCATAAAATCCTTAATGGCAGTGTTAATCAGATCGGATTGGTTGAGTTAGGAATCGTGGTTGGATTGGTTTGACTAGTGATATATAATCGGAAATAGAATAAATTGTTGTTATTGGTAAAAAAAAACATTTGTTTAATCAGATATAATCATTTAGATATAATGACAAAATTAGTTTCTAACGTTGGGGTATTTGGTTACTTTGGTTTTTAGGGTTTTTTGGGGTTAATTTTCATAAATAATGACATGGTTGTTAAAGGACTAATGAAGTTGACGTGATAAATTTTTTTCCACCTAGATAAGTTTATGTATGCAGTTGCTAATGTGGCATATAATACAAAAAATATTGATGTGCCATTATTTTGTCTTTAATGTTACGTCAGTAAATGATTTTAAAATTATTAAAATTATTTTTTTGAAATGATAAAATTATTAAATAATTTTAATTTCTAATTTTTAAATCTTCTTCCCCATTTCCTTCCTTATCATCTCCCATCTTAAATCATCATTTCCATTGTTTCTTTCCTTCCTTCATCATCTCTCAGCATGTCTGTTCCTTTAACTTTATTTCTTCCCTATTGTTTCTTTCCTAAAATCCTTTAATCACTAAATGAAATCTGGGTTTTTGAAATTAAAAATTTTTAAAAATCAAAATTAAAAATCCAAGTTTTTGAAACTTTTCTTTACCCCAAAATAAAATAAAAAAAACCCTTAAATCTTTGCCATAATCCACCATTAAGTAGTTAGGGTTCTCCATTTTTACTACCACAGGTGTCCCTTTCCTAGCATCCTTTGGTCACCAATTTGAGAAATCTAAACTCGGAGTCATTTTCAGTTCAGTGGGTTTAACTCACACTACAATCAACAAACAATAAATGTTGAAAACTCAAATATCAAAGGTTAGATAATGAAAAAGACCAAAAGGAACCCAGACTCAAATAGTGAAAGAAGGAAGGTTGAGGGTATTCATTGTAGACAAAATGTAGAACAGAAGAAGTGTGGAGTAAGTAAGTAGTGGGAGGGAAAGGAAAGGGTGAGACTGAGACTGAAACTGAGAAGGTAGATACTACTTGACAGAGGCAACATGGAAAAACAAATTTATTTTATGGGGGAAAGGTATATGCGGTGTAGTGTGGGGTCAAAGCTCCCTTCAGATACTTGACTCTTCGATTTGCTTAAGATTTAGTTGTTGATTTTTCTGGGTAGTTTTAAAGTTTTTATTTGTGAGGATTGAAATAGAATCAAAATTCAGATAAAACAAATTTCCTCATCTGGTTTGAATCAAAATAAAAAACTCATTTGCTTGATAAAATCCAAATTGGAAAGCAAAGACCATAACTGAAAAGTAAGTATTTGTTTATTATCAAAACTTAAGAACAAATTTCAAAAACTCAAAAAAAGATTAAGGAGGTTTCAAGAATGGGATGATGATGATTATAATTTTAAAATAATTTTAATAATTTTAAAATTTTAAAAATAATTTTAAAAATTTTATATTTTTAAAAATAATTTTAATAATTTTAAAATTATTTGTTAACGTGACATATAAGACAAAATAGTACCATGTCAACATTTTCATACGTGGACTTGTCTAGGTGGAAAAAAAACTTTTGCCACGTTAGTGCCGTTAGTCCCCTAACGGTCACGTCAGCAAGACCGTTAAAAAATGATTAATTTGACCAAAAAAATAAAGATTATGTATGAAAGTGAGCTCAAAAAAACTTTAAGGGTCAAAGTGACTAAACACTCAAATGTTAGGAGTTAATTTTATTATTATGCCAATTATTTAAGAGATAATATTTGATAAACTGATGGTGCAAGAATTTTATACTACATCAAGAAATCTCAATTCGTTACATCATTAATGAGCAAAATATTAAAAAAAATTAAAAGACTTTTTAATAAATACCTAAAATTTTATTTAAACATAATTAAAATTAGTTATAATTCTCCCTTCATAATTTTCTCATCTTCCTCATGTATTAACTAAAAAGGAAAATGCTTTAGAGTTCATTAAGTCTTAAAAAAATATTGGAATTTATATGATTAAGATTTGGGTTTGGAGTTAAAACTGAATTGAAGTGAAGAATTAACTGAAATCCTAAAAATTTTATTGGAATTTATATGAAATTTCATATGTTAATCGAAGAGGTTAGTTATCTTAAACAATTTTTTTTTTCAAAATCCGTAATTTTTTTCAAAATTAATATTAATTTTTTTAAAGTTACTGTCGATCAAATTTAAATAATAATTATCACAATATTTGTTGAAGCAAGCGAGTAAAGAGTTTCAAGCTTCCATAATAAAACTTTTTAGTAAAAAATCGGAGCTTAAATGAGATGTGGATGAATCCGTGTAGAGGTAAAAAGATTAAATAATTATATTAATAAAAAAAGTGGTTTTGGGTGTCGGAATGCTATTAGTAAAACCAAATTGCTACTTGAGCTAGCTGCTGAAGTGATAGCGCTAGCAAGTTTACTGGAAAACCCTAGAAGCCAGCGGCTCTTTCTTCCATTTTCGCTTCTTTAGGCGGCGGTAACTCAGAGGTATGCTCTTCTGCCTCTAAATCTTCGATTCGATCTTCTTTGCCTTCTCTTCTTATCTCTGCCTTTTGATCTGTTATTGATGCTTCAAAAAATTTGGAGGATAATATGTCAACTTCACCTATGGATCTCGTTATTCATAAGAATTTACGATAACACATAGTTAATCCATTATAAAATTAGAAATAAATCTGCCTGATCTTTCCTTATTTCTGATCTTATCCGGATTGGGATTGGTATTGGTATTGATATAACATGTTTGAGGTAGGATTTTAATTTTTGGTAATATTTACTATTTATGGAAATAGCATTTCGTGATCAGAGTATTGCTAATTTACATGATTTCCATTGGATAATAATCAATTTAACGTGGCGCCTTCGGATTCGCTTAATTGACTAAGATTACCACTGCCTTACCCCTCACCACTTCTTTTAATCCAATAGGGGTAATTCTCTGAGCTGTATCTGTGTTACCGTGTATATCTAATCTGACAGTTTTATGTATGAATACCTTGTTTCACCATTTGCACCATTATCATTGCCTATGCACCAGGACATCTTTTATATGGACATGTGTTTGAATTTAGCACCAAGGGTTGCATAGTGGAAGGGTAGATGGAGGAGAGTGGAAAAGGGAAAAAAAAACTTCTGATTATTTTTTATCTTTAATGATCAAAACAAATCTTTATCTAAATTGGAAAAAGGGAAAAACACTTTTTTTGGATCAGGAATCAGTTGGGGTATTAGTCCAAAATAATAGGTTGTACCGATTGACTAGATGAAGGAGAGTGGAAAAGGGAAAAAAAACTTCGAGTCAGTTTTTAAGTTTTAAGGAAGACAAGTAAGTGAAAAGAAAATATAAAGCTGATTATCTTTTACCATTAATGATCAAAACAAATCTTAATCTAAATTGGAAAAAGGGAAAAACAATTTTTTTTTATCAGGAATCAGTTGGGGTATTAGTCCAAAATAATGGGTTGGACCAATTGACTAGATGGAGGAGAGTGGAAAAGGGAAAAAAAACTTGGGGTCGGTTTTTAAGTTTTAAGGAAGAAAAGTGAGTGAAAAGAAAATATAACCCTGATTATTTTTTTACCCTTAATGATCAAAACAAATCTTAATCTAAATTGGAAAAAGGGAAAAACAATTTTTCTGGATCAGGAATCAGTTGGGGTATTAGTCCAAAACAATGGGTTGGACCGACTGACTTGTGAATTGGTATGAGTCAAATGTTGAACTGGTTTCTTTTATTTTTTAAATATTTTTAATTTTATGATTTTTTTAATAATTTATTTAATTGAACCAGATAAAAATCATACAGGTCTAATCAGTCGGACTGGGAATTGCTGGTTTGATCGGTTCGAGCAGTGATTCGATTTTGAAAACATTGAAAATTAATAAAGCGGTGGCAGTAAAATTATGTATTTTTTAAAATGTATTTTATAATCTTAATTTAAAAGGGGTATAATTGTAAAACAATAAATGGTTTCAATTTCATTATTCTCATTTTTCATTCGTACCAACTTAGCAAGCAATGTGGGGAAAGAAAATGATAATCTTTTTTCACTTTTTTCATCTTTATGAAGCATACTCTTTATTTTCCATCTTTCTTTACCAGCTAAAGCCTAATTGCAATTTCTTGTTGCCCCTCTCCTCTATTTATCAAATAACTCAGCGTCTGCCTAATCAATGCCTTTTTTGTATGTGTTGTTTACAGGGTGTTTGCTTCTTCTTGACAAGACACAATGGCAGATGGTCATGAAACTGACAAGAACATCGAGATTTGGAAAATAAAAAAGCTAATCAAGGCACTAGAATCTGCCAGGGGAAATGGGACCAGCATGATATCCCTCATTATGCCTCCTCGTGATCAAATATCCCGTGTCACAAAGATGTTAGGTGATGAATTTGGAACTGCATCGAACATTAAAAGTAGGGTCAACCGTCAGTCTGTGTTGGCTGCCATTACTTCTGCTCAACAGAGGTTGAAGCTCTATAACAAGGTTCCCCCCAACGGGCTGGTGCTGTACACTGGCACAATTGTTACTGAAGATGGCAAGGAAAAGAAGGTGACAATTGACTTTGAACCTTTCAAACCTATAAATGCATCTTTGTACCTCTGTGATAACAAGTTCCATACTGAAGCTTTAAATGAGCTTTTAGAGTCTGATGACAAGTTTGGATTTATAGTCATGGATGGTAATGGCACGTTATTTGGTACGTTAAGTGGAAACACAAGAGAGGTACTTCATAAGTTCACTGTGGATCTACCAAAGAAGCATGGAAGAGGAGGACAGTCAGCCCTTCGATTTGCTCGTTTGAGAATGGAGAAACGGCACAACTATGTGAGAAAAACTGCAGAACTGGCCACCCAGTTCTTTATTAATCCTGCAACCAGTCAGCCCAATGTTGCTGGGCTGATACTGGCTGGTTCAGCTGACTTCAAGACTGAATTGAGTCAGTCTGACATGTTTGATCCTCGTTTACAAGCCAAGATCTTGAATGTTGTTGATGTGTCTTATGGAGGTGAAAACGGTTTTAATCAAGCTATTGAGTTGTCTGCTGAAATCTTGTCGAATGTGAAGTTCATACAAGAAAGCGATTAATTGGAAAATACTTTGAGGAGATAAGCCAGGATACTGGAAAGTATGTGTTTGGCATAGATGATACGTTGAAGGCTCTGGAAATGGGTGCAGTAGAAACCCTTATTGTGTGGGAAAATCTAGAGATCAATAGGAACGTGCTAAAGCACAGTGCAACCGGAGAAATTATCATAAAACATCTGAATAAGGAGCAGGAGGCTGATCAGAGCAACTTCCGTGATCCTGAAACCTCTGCAGAGTTGGAAGTTCAAGAAAAAATGCCCTTACTCGAATGGTTTGCCAACGAGTACAAGCGCTTCGGTTGCTCTCTTGAATTCGTCACAAACAAATCCCAAGAAGGATCACAGTTTTGCAGAGGCTTCGGTGGCATTGGAGGTATCCTCCGCTATCAGCTTGACATAAGATCATTCGATGAGCTATCCGACGGAGAAGTTTACGAGGATTCTGACTGATAAGCACTGCTTAAAGCTGGCTCGATGGCTTGAGAGCCTATAGAGCCCAGATGTAACGCTTCGTCTTTTTACTTATTTCACCTTTTGATTTCAAAAGTAACTATAGACACTGCTGGTTTGGTTTTTGCTGAATTGTGCTGTCTCTGTCAATTGGATTGTGATTGCTTGTAATCAGGAACCGTTCATTGTTTTTACTTCTTCGGTGTTCCATGCAACTATTCATCTTGATCCTTTCTTGAAGTGAATTGGCCTGTATGGATATGGAGATTACTAATATGATTAGGGGAGTATTACCAGTACGATTATGATAGTACTGGCAAAATATTAAGGTTATGTTGCTCACGGTGAGTTTGGCCAACCATTTAGTTAAGGAGAATGTTACTAACAACCTTAAGCAAAGCAACCCCCCAGTTATATTCAAAACTATCCAAATCAACCTAATATTACTAGTGATAACCAACAGCCACTGCCCACTGCACAGAATAATACTCTACACTGCAACAGTACATTGAACTACAGGAGCAACTTAAGCTCTTGCTTTAAAAAAGTACAACCAACAATAGGAAATCATACAATAGAACGTGAATTATTCGTGAGTTAAGGGTAGATTGAGGCCATACAACTTCATTAGCAGCTAGGCAAAAGGATTACCTAGATAGAACGGGAAGAACAAGAGTAGGGAGTAGCATAGGATGAGCAGGCCTGGCTCAAAAAACAAACTTCTCTTTACAATTGAATTCAATACAACAGGGGATACAGAATAAAGGAACTAAAACAAAAGTTACAAATAAGAAGGCTAAGGAGAAGCGAGATGATCTATTCTTGGCACAAGAGGAGTGTGGAAGGCATTAATAGCACTGACAAGGGTAGAATTAGTAGGGACGTCATCGCTAGAAGGCGTAGTCTCCTCAGAAACAGACATAGGAGAAGGGACAAGGATAAAAGCTCTAGAGTTTAACACTTCTTGCCCCTAGAATTCTCATTCAATGTCAAAGGGGCTCCTTATGTTAATGGACCACAGAATGTCCCGAACAGCAACAAGGTGATCCTCAAAAAGATTGAAAGACCCGTGCAACGGATTTTTTATTCAAATAAAAAAAAAAATTATTTATCAAAATAATACGCTTCCTCATTATTTACCAAAATAGTATACTTGGTGGAGTGGTGTCTCTTAGATAGACGGCACACTGTGAAAAATCTGACATATTTTTTTATTATTTTATACTAAAATACATAAAAATATATAAAATATTGAGTGGTGCCTCCAAGATAGGCTGCACTCAAATTTTTTCGTATATAGTATAAACCGGTAATTAAGATACGAGTATAGTATAAAAAAATAATAAATATTGAGTGGTGCCTACCTGACAGGCGACACTAGTGGTGCCTACCTGACAGGCGACACTAGTAGTGCCTATTCGGTAGGCGGTACCAATGGTGCCACATGGCACCTGTGCTTATTTAAACACTCGAACCAAATCAACTTAAACACAAATTTTTGAACAAGGAAGCAAATTTTATTCAAAAAAAACAGAAGAGTTCAGAGAAGGAAGAAGGAAGGTTAGTATAAAATTTTAACAGTAATTTTATTTACAAATAATTTATTTGTTGTTAGAAATGATATGATATTGATATTATTTTTTTTAACAGATGGAAAATCAATTTTTTGTATGTATTTATTTCGATGGAGAAATTTTGACAACAACAAGTGGATGTGTATTTGAATGTCGTTAACAACTAGCAATGAGATTTAACAAAAATGTCTTGATTGATAATATGAAGATAAAGATTAGTGAAAGAATTGCTAGACGTTGTAGGAGAAGAACATCAAAACTTTTCTATAAGTTTCCAGTTTTAATAGATTCTATCAAATTTACCGAGATGGAACTCGTAGACGATGAAGATGTGGAGACAATGATCGCTCTTTATTTGGGAATCGGAGTAACGAAAATGCATCGATTCAGTTATTTGTTGAGCTAACTGATGTTGAGATAGCTAAAGATCTCACTCCATTAAGTATGGTGGCTTTGACATTGTACGTTGATAGTCAATCTGTAGCTCGTGAGATCAGCATCGATCTTAATATTGCACCCGATAATGATGCGGATGGTGATGATGGATATGATAGTAGTGATCCTTCTGATCACGAGGTCGATATTGATAGTGATCCCGACGTGGACGAGGTCCCGAATGATATCGACGAGGAAGACCTGAATGAAGAGGTCCCGGATGGTCGATATATTGTGATGTACAATAATCTTGCTAGGGCACACATGTCACTTATAGACCCTGATGCGGCATATGCAGCCGATTTCGCGGAGTACCCTGATATAATACCTGCTCATCGATTGGCAGTAGCACCAAAACCTGAAGAGTTATTTGTGGGTCAAACATTTGACTAGAAGGAAGAGTGCATCTTTGCCATTAAGTGGTATAGCATGATATGTGTCGGTGGACTACAAAGTCGCCGTGTTTAAACCGATATTATATATTGAGGAGTGTTGGACAGAAGGTTGCAATTGGCGGGTACGAGCTGCATTTATCTAGAAGTCGAAAAAGTAGGAGATAAGAAAATTTGATGGGCCTCACACATGCAGCTCAACACGTTTGTCAGAAGATCACTGAAAACTCGATTCTAAAACTATCTGCATACATATCATGCTAATGGTGAAGGACGATCCGATCATCAAAGTTTCTACACTAATTGTCGATATGCGAGCACGATTCCATTATCGGGTTTCATATCGAAAAGTATGGATTGCGAAATAGATGGCAATGGAACAGTTGTTCGGTGATTGGGATGCATCATAAATGAGCTGCAGGGGTGGATAGCCGCAATGCGATAGTACGTGCTGGGGACTGCGATTGAGTTGGTGACACGGCCTTATTATGGCCCGGATAACAACATACAACAGGGAAAAAGAATTTTTCAGTATATATTTTGGATGTTTGATCCCTGTGTTCGAGTATTTCCTCACTGTAAGCCATTTATCCAAGTAGATGAGACCTGGCTATACGGGAAATATACGCATATCCTACTAATTGCGGTGGATCAAGACGGGAACCAGAACGTGCTCCTGATAGCATTTGCTATTGTGGACAAAGAAGATATGGAATCATGAGAATTCTTCTTGACGAACCTGCGGAGGTATGTTGTTCATAATGATAATATTTGCATTATCTCCGATAGAGGGAAGGGGATTATTGCAGCCATTAGGTGTACCGGTGTACCATGGAGATCGGTTTACTGCAGCCAGCGCATTACAGCTAACTTCCAACAAGAATATAGAAATGCAGACTGATAGAGATGACTTGTGAAAATGGGTAAAAAAATTAGTTTCAAGTTATATTTTTAATGTTTTAATTCGAGACTGTAACTTATGTTTTCTTAATTTTCCTACAGCGTAAGCGCTAGAGCCACACCGATTCTGATTAAGAATGACCAGACTTGAGCGTTACATGGAAGGTCAAACGAACAAGCCTTTGTGAGAGTGGTTGGGTACCATGGAGCCGTGACAATGGTCTTAAAGTTTCGATGACGGTTATCGATATGGTCAAATGACGACCAACCTGGCAAAGTCGGTTAACGGCGTGTTCAAGAGAATACGACATCTTCCAATTTCATCCGTGTTCTTGGCTACGTTCTACAAGTTGGCTACCTTGATGTCAGTAATGGGGATGCAATAAATTTATCATATGAACGCTGGACACGTGTTTGTTGAAGCTGTCAAGAATGCAATGGATGTAAACAATCGGAGAGTAAGGACGATGAATGTTGAAATATATTTATGACAGTTTCAACGATTTCAAGTTACGGAGACCATTGGGTGTCAACTTGGTATCCCACCTAGGTCATACGAGGTTGATCTCCAGAACAGACACTACAATTACAGGAGGTTCGATACACTTCGTTATCCTTGTGAGCATGTGGTTGCAACTTGTACTAAAGTGTCGCTCAATGTTGAACAGTTCATCGACCCCATTTACACTCTCGAGCGCATGTTACGTATTTGGGAAAACGAGTTCCCTGTCCCGCTTGACTTGTCCACATGAGAGCTGCCTTCGACGACTTTCAAGTTTATCCCGAACAAAGGTTTGCGAAGGAATCTGAAAGGTCATCTGCATGTCACCAGAATCCGTAACGAAATGGACATTATGGAGAAAACAGACGACGACAAACTGTGTGGATTATGAAGGCTAGTAAGGCAAACTCGGCGTAATTGTCCCCAACGAAACTACTATATTAGTCAGTCCTCCAGATCGGGTAGGGCTTAGTTTATTTGTATTGGACAATTTTCATTTGAAATTAATTAAGTTTATGAATTTGGAATTAATTATGTTTAAATTTGTATTTAATTAATAATTTTTATGTTTGTATTTTGGTTTAGGGTTTAAGGTTATAGCTTTTACATAATCTGGATCAAGACTTTTTGAATTTGATATTCTTACTTTTTAATGTGATATTCTTAATCTCTGTATTGTTTGGTCATTTGGGCCAATAGTATAGATATTAAGATGATCCAACCCTCTCTACAGATAGATGAGCTGTTGTAATTAATGCAGACTCAACTTGTGAGCTATTGTAGTGAACGTAATTAATGTAGACTCGCCTAGCCCTATTAACACTTACTGGGGAAAGGAAATATGGAATCCCTATAAATATATTTTTAATGGCTTCATGCTGATTGTGGCTTTTTTTAGTTTTTTTATTTAAAAATTTAGGGTTTAGGATTTAAGATTTAAGGTTTAAGATTTAAGGTTTAGGGTTTAATTATGTTATAACTTAAAACCCAAATCCCTAAACTCTAAACCTCTAACACAAAACCTTTAACCTTATACCCCTACACCTTACACCCTAAACATTAAACCCCAAACATAAACATAAACATAATTAATTCCAAATTCATTCATAAACATATTTAATTCTAAATGAAAAACAATGAATACAAATGAAAAATGAATATAAAAGCTCATCTTATCGCATTTGATGGTTCGATGGTGTGGTTCTAGGAGTAAAACGTTGTGGTGGTCGACGACCACGTTGCGAGTGCTCGCGACGTTCAATGTCATCGTCTCCCAAACCGTCGGGTGTCTTGTACGGCATTGATGAGGATGAGCCATGGCTGATGTTCTGCGGCGGTAATGGGCGAGGAAGAATAGAGTACTGCAATGAGCTAAAAGGCGTAGAGTATTACGGTGGTATCCGGCTGAAGATATCAAATATCACCTACAATCTCAAATTCTGCTGATCAAAACTGTATCTGGGAAACTCCGAATGATACTCCAAGCCTGACCAACACGTATGATAGATATCATTTGACCACCCGGAAATGTATCCATCGCTTGACCACCCTGGATGGTACTACTCGAGCGTCGACTCGAGGTTTGGCTCATGCTCGGGCTCCGAATCGTGCTTGGGCTTGGGCTCAGGATCGGTCTCATGCTCAGGCTTAGGCTCTGGCGCAGGTGGATGAAAGTGGTGCCCACGTGGTAGCGTGTACGGGGGGACTAACATTGTTTGCCCACCATATAAATATGGTTTTCCCGTCTGAAAATACCATTGCATGTACTCTACGGATGCCGCCAAAGTGAAACCAAGATCCATTTGACATTGAGGCATCCACTCCGTCCGTCTCTCCCACACCGTAACATAATCTTCATGCACTAAACCCCAATCCAGCTTGGGTTTCCCCTTCTTGTCAATTCCATAGATCTTCCCCAAGTTTATTAGGTTTGTTGGGATGGTTTGTACGCACTAGAACTGTCGAAACACTTGATCTCCATGGTACCACTCCACTGTCTGAAAGCATATAAGTGGTGCGTTAAGGCACCACAAGTGCAAGTGGTCGCGAGCAAACCCAGGAATAATAGTCGCAACGTTAGGGACTGAGTACGGCATCCAAACGAACTGCAAATTTAAATAACATTGTTACAGTAACATGACTTAATTAATATTAATAAATTAAGATGAATCAAGTAATTGCATGTCACAAATAACTTACCTTCTCCCCAGCATGTGTCTCGATCATTTGTCGGTATATCGGAACTTGTTGTGACCTCCCGATATTCGAATTCCCACGCCATTTACGAAAAATAACTTGTTAGAACAAATTTACACAAAAAAATCAAATAATTGTTATAATGCTTAGATGTTATCACCTATTTACAAGTGGGAAAACACATGGTAGGTGTTCAATATTGGTCAAGAAATGCATTCGATATAGGGCCTACGATTGTAGCAATATGAGGCACCTGCATATGTCGATGGCAACAATCTTTGTCATTTGACAAAGCTCACGATACAACATCGCTAGTACTGCCGAGCCCTAGCCTTATTGGCCCACTTCATCAAAATCCCTTAAAAGGGGCAAGTATATTAGGTGGATCGAATTTCCATTTGTCGTCGGCATCAGTACACCTCCTATGAGGTGCATGATATAAGCCCGAACGGCACACATCACCTCAAGCTCGGTGGCATCATCTGCTAAGTGATGGAATCGTTCCCTCAGCTATGTAAACTTTAGCCCCGTGAATCTTGACTGATTATCACCGGGTGAGACTCCTATTAAGTTATTACAAAGGTGGGTCAGATTAGATACCGTTGATAAACCTGTAACTGCCCTTCCGTCGATTGGGAGCCCAAGTTAGAGTGCAACATCCTCTAATGTGATGGTGCACTCCCCACACGGTAAGTGAAAAGTGTGGGTCTCTGGCCGCCACCGCTCGACCAAAATGGATATCAAGTCGTACCGTAAATCAAATGTCTGGATCAGTGCAGCTGATCCAAATCCCGCTGCAACCAAGTACGACATGATGCGTTGATCCGGATCATAATTGACGGTATTTACGCGACCTCTCAATTTTCGGTACAAATGATCCTGATATTATTAGATTACCGAAATAGTTAATATAGCCTAGTTTAATTTCGTAAATGAAATGAACTTTTTATAATGTAACAAATAATAATTTATTACCTTTCTATTAGCGTATTTCAAAATGTGGTCATCATCGTTAACAAAAGAGTTCATATTCATATCTGCAAAATAAAAAATTCGATATTATCAATATTTCAGAAGTAATTAATACAATTTTTAACTAATATTTATTACAAAGTTAAAAAATAATAATTTTATTGAAAAAAATAACATTTTTATTTATTGAATAATTAAAACATGTTGAGAAATAATAAATGATATAAACATACAAATGATATAAAAATAATAAATTACAAAGGAAAAAGATAAACATACCTTCCAATTTCAAGCAAACAACCTAATTTAAACATAAATTAAATTAATTAGAAAATTTTATAAAATAATATAAAAAATAAAAATACTATAAACAAACACACTTAACTAAACAAATATTAAAAAAATTTATAATAGTATTTTCCTTTAAACATACATACCTTTCAAACATGAATTTTTTATTAAAATAATACAAAAAAATAATAACATACCAATAAAATATAAATAATAAACAAGGATTTTTTTACAAAATTAATACAAAAAAATATCCTAGTTAAACACAACTAAACAAATAATAAAAATTACCTTTAAACACACTTCACTAAACACATAAACATACCTTTCAACAAATCTTCTTTTTTTTTTTACCTAATTTAATCATAAATTAAATTAATTAGCAAATTTTATAAAATAAATGAAAATAAAAAAAATTTATAATAACATACAAATAAAATATATAAACACTATAAATAAGAATTTTTTACAAAATTAATACACAAAAATATTTAGATTAATCAAAAAGTAAAATATAAACATATATTTCAAAAAACCTTCTTTCTTTTACCTAATTTAAACATAAAATAAATTAATTAGAAAATTTATAAAATAAATAAAAAACAAAAAAATATTATAATAACATATAAAAATATAAACACTATAAAATAACTAACAACATAATACAACATTTAATCAAAAATTAAATTAACAAACAACATTTTTAAAATAAATTAAAATCAACAAAATTTAAAATTTAAATTAAAACAAAACAAAACCCTAAACTTAACATTTTTTACCAAAATAATACAACAAAAATATTAAAATACCAACTTAATTTTCTTACCTTTCCTTCTTCTTTTTCTCCTTCCCCCTTCCTTCTTTGCTGTCGAACCCCTTCTCTTTCTTTCTTCTACTGATTTCCCTTGTGTTGCTGGTGTGTGTGAAACAAATTTTGGGGACCATTTTAAAGGTCCCCATAAGCCCTCATGAGACCATGAAAATGGTCTGGTCTTGTCCACCATGCAGGGAAGCGACAACTGTTGGTAAGGGAGCAGGGGAGCAGCAATCGACGTTAGAAGTAACAGCTTTATGGTGCCGCCTGTCAGGTAGGCACCATCCCTTTATATCATACTCGTATTTTTTACCGAGTTTATACCAGACTCGTATTTTTAATAATAATAATAATAATAATAATAATAATAATAATAAAAGAAATTGTCAGATTTTTAAAGTGGTGTCGCCTATCTAGGAGGCACCACTCCCCTAAGTGCACAATTTTGGTAAATAATGGGGGGTGTATTATTTTGGTAAATAATTATTTTTTTTGTATTATTTAGGTAAAAAATCCCCCATGCAACAGTTGAATACTCACCAAAGTCGATGCTTGAATATTTACGATATTTCTTTTAAACTGCTCTAGGGCCTCATGGAAAAGAATGTCAAGGGCCTAGCAATGCTCTTTCGCCATGCATCACTTTTTAGCTTCAGAATGAGTGACTCCTTTAAACATAAAACCCAACTTACTTTTCAACTGCTCCACCTCCTTCGATAATGCTTCTTCTTCTTCTTCTTCAACTCCTTAGCCTAACGAGAAGAAGCAACAACCTTACCCTCAAAGTCTGCTATCTTCTGTGAAACATCTACCTTATTCGCCTAAAACATTCCAACCTCTTTTTGCGAAGCAACCAACTTGCCTTTAAGTCCTCTACCTTTGCCCCTTCAACTAGAAATTCTCCCTTAAGCTTCATGAAGGCCTTATGTTGTTCTTTAGTAGTAGATAAGGCTTCTCATGCTGCTTTTCTATTACCAAAAGCATTATATGCCCTTCCGAAAATAAGGATATCCCTCCTTGAACTAGCGCCTCATCGATTTTTTTTTGTAAAATTTCTTTAGGTAAAACTTTGGTAAGGGCTTATGTCGAAAGTCAAGGTATATGAAAGATTTCGTGGAAACCCATGAACAAGCAAACTATATTTCCTTGAGAACACTCTTGGGAGAGACTGTTGGGATTTTGACCAAAGGAAGAAGAATGAGAGTTAGTAATCAAATTTGACTTGCTATATTTTCACTTCTTCACATTCTTCATCAATTTTCAATTTACAAGTTATACAATATATAAAAGTTTTTCCTAACCAAAAACTCAACTAATCTCACTAAAACAGTCTTGAAACTTGACAAACATTGCTTGTACACAAAAGAAATTAATTAAACATGTCATTCAACACCTAAATACATCACAAATCTTAATACTAAGATTTGGTTTTATCCAAAACACACTAAAAAACAAACACGCACTTGTCACTGGTAGCATGCATAAAAAACATTCTCATGTTATCCGCGACTTACAGCTCACAATTCTACTTATCGCGGGATAGCTCGTTGTTAGACAGCTCGCCACATTTGTGTGTTCTTGGATTGTTTGCCATTTTGGCTTGCACTTTGGACTGTCTGTCATTTTGGTTTGCACATGGGATGTTTGCCACTTTAGCTTGCATTGTCCACCATTTTGGGTTACACTTTTGCATCTCATCAAGTGAGAGAACTGCTGCATGGATGGCCAATTTCTAACACTCCTCCTTGGCTTCCATGTTGTAGACATCGATTTGGTTTATAGTGCAGCTTTTTCAAAATTTGTAAGCTCCAACATTACTAAATCACATCTATGATAAGCTTCAACAATAGGCCTGGTGCCTTTAACAGAAAGGTCATCAAAGTCTTTATCTTCAACTTTAGTCATCTTTTCAACCAAATCTATCTGACTAGTATGTGACTTATCCACTAAACTGGTATAGGCTCTCTAGGCCATAAAGTTTCAATCTAGCATAAAGCTTCTATTATTCATTGAGACTGTCACAACTTTCTGTCCCAGTGTATTTCTTTAAAAACAATAGTGTATTTCTTCTCAAGTAACTAACCAATGCTAAGGAGATTATGATCTAACTCATGAACTAAAAGCACATCTGTAATTATTTTAGTACCTGTTGGAGTTTTGATTAGCACATCTCCTTTTCCTTTAGCCTCAATGAATTGACCATTTCCAATTTTGAATTTTGAAATGCAACTTCTACAATTCGTTTGAAGATGCTTTCATTTGAAGTCATGTAGTTTGTGCAAGCACTGTTAATCAACCACCTCTTGTTGACTTTGTTGCTTTAAACAAAACAAGAGGCAGTGAACATATACTCCTCCTAAGCTTGACTTTTATCAGTAACTTGAGCTTGAATATGGGTCTGGTACTGCTGTTGTTGTTGTTGCTCCTTATTCTTGCATACCTTTTCTATATGACCAAATTGTTTACAACTTCTACATTGAATATCTGACCCGAACCAGCAATACCTCTCCAGGTGATTGGTCTTCTTGCGATGAGAGCATGATGGATTTTTCTCCTTCCCATCGTCTTTGTAACTCTTTTTTGTCTTGTCTGTTCAGGCTTTCTTTCCTTTGTTGTTTGAGCTCAAGCCTTCCTTTTTCTTTTGATACAGGGAGCTCGAGCCTTCCTTGTTTCTTGCTTGAAAGGCACTTTCAGCGTGCCCCTCTTCTCATCTTGCTTTTTTTTTCTCTTGAGGATATACTGCATTGATAAACTCTATAAGTGTGGCTATGATTTTGTCAACCACCCTACTATCATAGAACTGATCTTCAAGCAATCTAATGCTATTAGCCGCTTCCATGATTCTGTTTGCATATTGCTTCACTGTTTCAGCCTCTTTTATCCTTAAGTTCTCAAAATCTCTCTTGAGATTAATGAGTTGTTGTTGCCTGGTTGCCTGGTCATATCCAGACCTTGAAACTCCTCCTTTAGCTTATCCCAAGCTTTTTTGAGTCTCACAAGCCATAATCCTGGTGAAAATCACATTTGAAACACCACTTTGTATGCACTACATCGCCTTATACTTCTTAGTACGATCATGACTAATTTGCTTGATTTGTGCTGTGATAGGATTTTCCCTTAACAGTGATGGCTCAATATCAACATTCACTACCTCCCACAAGTCAAAAAACTGAAGGTAAATCTTCATCTTTACTACCCAAATATGATAGTTTTCACCATTGAACACAAGTGGTGGTGGTGAAAAACTTGCTAAGACATTTTACAGTAACATAAAGAAAAATGACCTTCTAAGATCAATGACTCTAATACCAATTATTGGGATTTTGAGAAAAAAACGAGAGTTAGCAATCAAATCTGACATGCTATATTTTCACATATTCACATTCTTCATCAAATTTCAATTTACAAGTTATAAATTATATATGAGTTTTTCCTTACCAAAAAACTCAACTAAGCCCATTAAAAAATTCTTGAAACTTGACAAACATTGCTTGTGCACAAAATAAATTAACATGTCATTCAGCACCTAAACACATCACAAATTTTAACAACTAAGATTTGGTTTTATCCAGAACCCAACAAGTAGCTCCAGTGGAAAAGAGGATGTTGTTCATCTTAGGGGTCTTGGGTTCGAGCACCTGTGTGTGCAAGGTGTGTGTGCGTTGTCAAAGGGGTAAGAAAGTATAAACAGATACTACCATGTAATCACACCAGTATATTAAAAAAAGAGTTGGTTTTATCCAAAACACACTAAAAAATAAGCAAGCGCTCGTTACTGGGAGCATGCATAAAAAAATTCTAATGTTATACGTAGCTTACAACTCGTAATTCTACTTATCGTGAGATAGCTCGCTGCTAGATTGCTCACTATGTTTGCGAGTTCTTGGACTGTCAACCATTTTGGCTTGCCTTTTGGATTTTTGGCCATTTTGGCTTGCACTTTGGATTGCCCGCCATTTTGGCTTGCACTTTTGCATCCCGTCAAGTGAGAGATTTATTGCATGTGAAAAAACTATTTTTTTGAAAAAGTCTCGAATTTTATTTTAAAATAAAAAATAAAGTCGCCACAAATCTTTTTTACTTGGTGTGATTGGATCACCTTAAAATATTTAAATTTATTTGAACAAATGTTTTGATCTTCAAAATCAAGAAAATAGGTTCCGGAGTTGATTACGTGTGAGGAAGGATTAGCACTCTTACATGCTCAAAATTGGCACCTAGTCGATTATTTAATGTCTTACTTGTTGAAAATTTGAAAACTTGAGTAAAATTTAAAATACAATCCATAAATACACGAATGAGATATTTTAATGTCGGTTTAAAAAAATCAAATTTTGTGGAGGAAGCTCATTTACTTTGAATCAATCGAGAAAAATCATGTCCAGTAAGTTAGGGCACAATATTTTTGAATATTCGAAAGCAAAGAACATTTATCGATTTTAAATAGGATGTTCAATTACTTAGGTTCAAAGAAAAAGCATACCCAGTACGTTAGGGCACAATTTCTCGAGTTCCTTTTCTTGCAAAATGCGCGGACCCTGATGGGTCCGGGTCAGGTCTTTGGGTCGGGTGAAATCGATCATGTTTTAAGGCTATTGAATTTTAGCCTACAACGGCATCGTATAGGTCTGATTTGGCTTCAAAAGGACCAAATTGAAGTCCTTGAAAAGCGAAGGGACCGCATAGATAATTAGACCAATTTTAAAAACATGCAGATCCTTTATGTGGGTCTAGATCAGGTCACGGGTTATGGCCTAAATGACACCGTTTTGAAGCCATGGGAACAAGGCCAAAACGACCTCATTTCGTATCACTATATAAATGAAAAATTTATTTTCAAATTCATTTTCCCCTTTCATTTAAAAAAAACTTCAAAACCCATTTTTCATTCTCTCAAGGCATCTTCAAGCCCGACCACAGGTTTGATCTTCATCCGTCGTGGCCACTGATCGTCGGTGGCGGTGATCGCCCCCTATGGTGGTCGAATTTTTCAAAAAAACCCTTTTTATTCCTTTTTCTTTGTTTGAAGTATTTTCAACTCTTGAATACATATCTAGGGTTGGGTTCTTCAAAAACCTCGTCAAACCCTTTAGAAATGAAAAAAACCTTTTGGTTCTTTAGGGATCTTGAAAGGTTTTGTTGTTTTTTTAGTTTTCCTTATGTTGGAGGCCCTTTATGAACATGAGTTGTTCGGAGGGCCTCCATTTTGAGAAGTGAATCTCCCTTCTACGGCGGAAGAAGATTGAGAGAAACGTAAAAAAATTTTAAACCTTAGATTTTTATTTATTTTTTATTTTCAAAAAATAAAAATAAAAATACAATTTTCACCTTAAAATTTTCTTACCTTTTGATTGATATTCAATGCTTATGTCAAACATTACAGAGGGTAGTTGGGGCTCCTTTATAAACCAATTAAATTACAAGTTTATTATTTTTTTCGATTTGATTTCTTCTTCCCTATTTGCAATCTTTTTCATGTCAACGGTAGAGGCTTCTCCAGTCAACGACGACGTGGCCTTGCCATTTTGGTGTAAGGGGAAGTAGAGAGGTCAGAAAGCCTCGGGCCATGTATGATGATGTGGCAATTGACATGGAGGGGGAACAACGTCGAATGAGACCTAGGGTTCTTAGGAAAAATTTATTTGTTTTGGGCATTAGTAGTTTGGGCCTTACATTGGGTAATTAGGTTTAGGTCTATTAGGAATGGATTTAGGTCAGCAGGTTAGGGTGTTAATTTGGGTCCTTGTAAGTGGGTTTTGGGCACATGAGTTTAATAAATTTGGATTTTGGTTTTTAAATTTATTTGATTTTTTGTTTTATATTTATTTATTTGGGCCCGAACAAATTGAACCCCAACAACTGCATCTCTTTGCTCATTGTCGTGTAACGGGAATGGAGCAAAGACTAAAAGGAGGACCAATTTCATCCGTTCCCACTAAATTCAACTTCTTTGGCATTTTTTCTTCAAGCAACCTGCTCTTTCGCTTCATTGGTTGCTCAACTCCACTGTATCCGTTTCTCTACAACTTTAGGAAGATAGGATTTGGTGTGACTTCATCTTGCTCCACTGCAACTTCAGGGAGATAAAGATTTGCCAATGTTAGTTTTAATTCAATATGTTAGTTTTAATTCGATCCCTATAATTTTAGGGATATAGGGTATGCCAATATTAGTTTTAATCCAATCCCTACAGCTTAAGGGATGTAGGATTTGCCAATGTTAGTTTTAATCTGATTCTTGTAACTTTAAGGATATAGGATTTGGTTTTGTAGCTTCATCGTACTCCACTGCAACTTTAGGGAGATAAAGATTTTCTACTGTTTTAATCCACTTCATTGCAACTTTAGGAAGATAGGATTTGGTCTGGCTTCATCTTGCTCCACTGTAACTTCAGGGAGATAAAGATTTGCCAATGTTAGGTTTAATCCAATCCCTGTAATTTTAGGGATATAAGATTTGGTGTTGCAGCTTCATCTTGTTGCATTGCAACTTCAGGGAGATAAAGATTTGCTACTGTTTTAGTCCGCTTCACTACAACTTCAAGAAGATAGGATTTGGTGTGGCTTCATCTTACTCCACTGCAACTTCAAGGAGATAAAGATTTGTCAATGTTAGTTTTAATTTGATCCCTGCAACTTCAAGGATATAAGATTTGGTGTTGCAGCTTCATCTTGCTCCATTGCAACTTCAGGGAGATAAAGATTTGCTACTATTTTAATCCTCTTCACTGTAACTTTAGGAAGATAAAGATTTGGTGTGGCTTCATCTTGTTTCACTGTAATTTAAAGGAGATAAAGATTTGCCAATGTTAGTTTTAATCCGATCCTTGTAACTTCAAGGATATAGGATTTAGTGTTGTAGCTTCATCTTACTGCACAGTAACTTCAGGGAGATAAAGATTTGCTACTGTTTTAATCCACTTCACTGCAACTTCAAGAAGACAGGATTTGGTATGGCTTCATCTTGCTCCACTGCAACTTCAGGGAGATAAAAATTTGCCAATGTTAGTTTTAATTCGATCTTTGTAACTTCAGGGATATAGGATTTGGTGTTGTAGCTTCATCTTGCTCCATTGCAATTTTAGGGAGATAAAGATTTGCTACTATTTTAATTCGCTTCACTGCAACTTCAGAAAAATAAGATTTGATGTGGCTTCATTTGCTTCATTGTAACTTTAAGGAGATAAAGATTTGCCAATGTTAGTTTTAATCTGATCCTTATCACTTCAGGGATATAAGATTTGCTGTTGTAACTTTATCTTGCTCCACTACAACTTTAGGGAGATAAAAATTTGCTACTATTTTAATCTACTTCACTGCAACTTCAGAAAGATAGGATTTGGTATGGCTTCATCTTGCTTCACTACAACTTCAAGGAGATAAAGATTTGCCAATGTTAGTTTTAATCTAATCCCTGTAACTTCAGGGATATAAGATTTGTTGTTTCATTGATCCATCATGCATTTTTTTGGGAAATGAGATCTGTAGAATATGCTTCTTTGGCATTTTGCGATGCACTTAGGATGCTATGATCGAAATGAATCAAATGCTCCTAACTAAGTGGGTATGAATGACATTAGCATGAATGCAAGATGTTTTTTTTAGAATGATTTTTGTTTTTTAAACTCCATAGGTTTACACTATCCGTCGCTTGTCTAAACTCTGCTCTCTTTTCAGTCTTGATATGAAACCTGAAGACGTAGTCTGTTTGAGCCATTTACTTCAAGTTTGGGTTTTTCTAACTAGTGGTCCTGTTTTAGGTCCTTATACCATTTAGGAATATCCTAGAGTGATATGCAAGAATCCTTTTATGCTTTATAACATTGGTCCATTATCCGTTATTTTAATGAAAAAAAATTCTTGAACAAGGTTGTGAAAGAATAAGATTGGATTTTATTGGAGACAAAGCTCAAATGAAAGGATTGAAAATAACAAACATTGGTAGAAAGTTGCCAAGTACAGAATGAACAAAACGAAATTAGGTGTCCTAGATATCAAAGTATGAGCTTTTCGGAGCAGACTTGATGAGGACCACTCTCAGCGTGATATGTGTTTAGGGAACCTAGAGTGCTTTGGTTAATGCCCCAAGATGTAAAGTTCCTCTACCTTGTTACTTTTTAGGGAAACGATCATTATAAGTCTATTCTTTGCTCTAAATTTGAGCAGCCCTTTTCGGGTTTTCAACTCAAAACCCCTTTGGTTTCAAGACGCCCTTTGCGAGTTTTCATCTTGACCTCTCTTATTTTTCCTTTTTCTTTCTTTTCTTTCTTTCATTCTTTCTTTTTTAGGTGAAATACTTCTTCATCGAGTCTGAATTTACGGGATTGTGTAGATCTTTCCCATCCATTTCAGTCAGAATGAGAGCTCCTCTAGAAATGGCTTTCTTCACCATATAAGACACTTCCTAATTGGGCATCCACTTTCCTCGGAAGTCCTTTTTTATGGGAAGTATCTTCTTTAGAACCAAATCTCCCTCATGAAATTCTTTGGGGCAGACATTCTTGTTGTAAGCTCGCATCATTCGTTTCTAGTACATCTGACCATGACAGACAACTTTGAATTTCTTTTCTTCAAGTAAGTTCTGTTGATCGTATCTGGATTGGATCCATTCTGCCTCATCTAACTTTAGTTCTGACAAGACTTGAAGAGAAGGGATCTCAACTTCAATGGGTAAAACTCCCTCCATTCCATAAACCAATGAGAATGGTGTAGCCCAATAGAAGTTTTGATAGAAATTCTATAAGCATAGAGGGTGAATGGTAACTTTTCATGTCAATCCTTATATGTCTCTGTCATTTTCTTGATAATCTTCTTGATGTTCTTGTTGGCTGTCTCTATTATCGTGTTCATTTTTGGGTGATAGGGAGATGAATTATGATGTTTGATTTTGAATTGATTACAGACCTCCGTTATCGTGCTGTTATTCAAATTTAAAGCATTGTTTGAGATGATTCTCTCCAGCATCCCATATCAACATATAATCTCTTTTTTCAGGAATTTGCTAACAACAATTTTTATAATGTTGGTGTAGGAAGTAGCTTCTACCCATTTGGCGAAGTAATCGATGATCACAAAGATGAACCGATGTCTGTTGGAAGCCTTTGATGAAATTGGCCCAATAACATTCATGCCCCACATAGAAAAAGGCCATGAGGAAGTCATGACATGAAAAGGTGAATGAGGTACATGGATCTTGTCTCCATAAATCTAGCATTTGTGATACCTCTTGGCATAGTTGATGCAGACACTTCTTCTATGATTTTTCTAGCTTTAATGGTATCAACACATCTTAGTAACATATGATCCATTCTCCTTTTATACAGGATCTCTCCATCCAGGACATAGTCAATTGCCAGCCTTCTCAATGTTCGTTTATCGTTTTCAATAGCTTGCTCCGGGTACTTGCGGTCCCTTACATATTGTAGAATGTCTTGGTACCAAGGATGGTCATCCTTTTCTTCTTCGTCGATATTACAATAGTGGGCAAAAGCCTCATATATGTTCATTTGAATGAGTTTTACATCTTCTGGCCTATTTACCTTAATCATTGAGGCAAAAGTAGCCAGAGTGTCATTCATCTGGTTTTCATAATGAAATGTGATGTCATCAAATTCCTTGATTAACTTAAGAACCAGCTTTATATAATCAATTAGCTTAGAATATATTGTTTCCCATTCTCCCTTGAGTTGGTAAATTGCAAGTGTAGAATACCCGTATACTTCCAAAATTTTGATCTCTCGTTCTATGGCTGCACAGATTCCCATGATACACGCTTCATATTCGGACATATTATTTGTATAATCGAAGTCAAGCTTGCTAGTGAAAGGATAATGGTCACCTTTTGGAGATACCAAGACTACCCTAATTCTACTACTTGTGGCATTCGAGGCACCGTCAAAATTTAGCCTCCAAGGATATTGTTTCGAGGCTCCTTTGGTGGTTGCAACATACATTAGATCCTCATTCGGGAAATCAAAATTTAATGGCTAATAATCTTCTAGAGCCCTACTGGCTAGAAAGTCTGCTATCGCGCTCCCTTTTACTGCCTTCTAGTTCACATAGGTTATATCGAACTCAGAGAGCAAGATTTGCCATCTAGCCAGTCTTCCATTTAGTGCGGTAGACTCCATCATGTATTTCAAAGGATCTAATTTCGAGATTAACTAGGTCGTGTGATACAACATATATTGCCTTAACCTCCGAGTGGTCCAAACTAAGGCGCAACACAACTTCTCAATTGGTGAATACCTTGTTTCATAGTCAGCGAACATTTTACTGAGGTAATATATCGCTCGTTCTTTTCTTCTAGACTCGTCATGCTAGCCTAGTACGCATCCCATAGAATTCCTGAATACTGCTAGGTACTGGATTAATGGTTTATCAGGACTTAATGGTACTAGAATTGGGGCATTGGACAAATAGTGTTTGACTTTTTCAAAAGTCTTCTGCCATTCATCGTCCCACACACGTAGGTTATGTTTCTTAAGCAGACGGAAGATTGGGTCACACTTCTCGATTAACTGCGAGATGAACCATGCGATGTAATTAAATCTCCCAAAGTGTAATAACCTATTTTTCAGTGGTGTCAAAAACAGTGGTTTCGGGACCACAAACCTGATGACAAAATTTTTATAATAAGTCTTTAAATTATATGAGTTAATAATAATTTTATATAGAATTTTGAATTGGTTGATTTTAATTTTTGAATTAAGAGTTAGTATAAGTGGTTTGGTTCAAAGTCAAGTGATTTTAAAAAATGAGGTATCGGGATATCGTTTATGAAATTAAGGACAGTAAATATTTTTATTAAATTTTTACAGAGTCTTATTATATGTAAATTGAAATTTGGTTCGGTAATTTTAATAATTAATTGCTTAATTAAGGAAAAAGGAGTAAATTATAAAAGCGATAAAAGTTAATTGCTATTGGTTAAAAAATAGTAAAGGGACCAAAATGGTAATTAAATCATGGTCAAAAAGTCCAAGTAGTGGTGGATATGATTACCATCCACTAACTTTTGGGTTATTTATTCTTTTAGTCCTAATTAGTTTAAGGTTAAATTGAAAGCAAGTTTGCTTTATTGGAATTTAAGATAATTGAAGGACCAATTGTATAATTGGACCCTCTTTAAATTTAATAATAATAGAAATAATGTGGAACTCTTTTGATTTTAGTAAATTGCAATTAAATCCTAATTAAATGAGGATTTACTAATTAGTCTTTTTTTTCATATGATCGAGAATGGTGGTTTCGAGGCCACAAATTTGATGTGTCAGACCGTAAATATTAATTATTTAATATTTGTGAGATCATTAGTATAGTATTAAATTTTGGTTAAGAAATTTTATTGTTTAGATAGTTAATTAAGTGAAAAGGACTAGATCGTAAAAGCTATAAAATGTAGAAATCATTGATTAAATGTGTTAATTAGTAAAGGAATGGCCTAGCAAAGTCCTTAAAGGGTAATTAGACCATTATGGAGGTGAGTGGATGGTTTTGACTTTCCTTTTGGCTAATTTTCAAGTGAAATTGAAAGGGGTAAATTTGCAATTTTTAATTAAGTTATATTAAACAAAACAAAGTAAAAGTTTAATCATCTTCTTCTTTTTGTTCTTCTTAGCGAGAAAACCCTAAGGGAAATAAGAACACATTCGACCATTTTTGAATCCTCAATAGGTA
The DNA here is from genome assembly GCA_005610355.1 of Gossypioides kirkii. Classification (NCBI taxonomy): domain Eukaryota; kingdom Viridiplantae; phylum Streptophyta; class Magnoliopsida; order Malvales; family Malvaceae; genus Gossypioides; species Gossypioides kirkii. The sequence continues at coordinate 9,468,430 of CP032249.1, read as the reverse complement.
AGTGAAACTTCATTCGTTTTTAGTGATTTTTATGTTTTTGAGCTTGTATTAGCTTAATCTAGCTAGCTTGAGGACTAATTTGTGAATTTATCAAATATTATAAATTTTTCCATTGATTAAAGAGTTGTTTCTTGAAGATTTATGGAAGATTAACAAGCTCGATTGTTAAATTTGATTATTTTGTAAAGTAGTTTTGATGATTTTAATGTTTAAGGACTAAAATATTAAAGTGATAAATTTGCAAGGACTCAAGGTGAAATATTTGAAAAAGTGGGCTGTAGAAAGAGACCTACACATTCAGAAAAGCTGAAAATTTAAATAAAATGGTTAATTTGCAAGTTTTGAGCTAAGGGACTAAATTGAATAAAAGTGAAAAGTTAAGAGCAATTTTGTAACAATATCAAAAGGACTCAATTGCATAAAATAAGTTTATTTTACTATTGAAATTAGTTAATTGAATGACATGATTACTTTAGATAAAGAATAGGTTGAAAATTGAGGTAAGGAGAAAATTATGAAATAGTCTCTGCACTATATATTGTTGGAAGTCAATCAGGTAAGCTCGTACGGTAAAGTAATTGATTTAGTTTCTGTTTGTGAATTTTTGAAATAATTTAAGTATGTTGTATTTTAATTTGTATACTTAGAAAATATTAAATTTGAGAAATTGAATTAAATTGAAATAAAATTGTATTGATGACATGATTGGAAGTGGCGTAATGATATAGTTGAATTCAGGTGACAACGAAACACTTAAATGATTATGAGTTGTGTTAGTTATTATTCATGTTACGAATGAATTAATTCGGTTGATATATGACAATTAGTAAATTGAGCTAAATTGCATTATTAGTTAATTCGATATTATGTTTGATAAATAAGAACTATATGAATCTGTACTCGAAATGGTATTTTGTGATGAAATTTAATTGAAATGGATGTGGTATATGACCCATACGAACCTCGCAGATAATTGGGATACAAAGGACATGTCATTAGGGGCTATACAGTTTCGGGAGCTAGTCTTGGATGTATTACTGACGTATAGTCCCTATATTTGAGCAGTTATTGTAAATTAGTCCTATAAGTTCGTGTTGTTATATTTGAATTAAATTAGTACTCTATTTGTATTCTTTATTATTGTAACAAAATAAAGTATGGCAAAAGAGATGAGAAAGATGAAAAAGAAATGAAAAAATGGAATATCAAGCTTTGAGCCGGTGATTTAAACCGACGCGATGGCTGAGGTCCTGCATATGTTACTAATTCTCATCAGCTTGTGTGAGCAATATTGTGAGTCAGTGAAACTCTGAAATGGATTGTGGATTCTGACTACACGGACCCTTACGATGGTTGAGATATTGCATAAATAGCACTTTCATTAGCTTGTGTGAGCAGTTCCGTGAGTGAGTAATATGTATATACAGTAATGATGGATGACGTACGGTATATGTTGCGAGTCCTCATCAGCTTGTCTGAGTAGCATCGTGAGTGTATTTTATGGACCTTTCGATGGCTAAAATCCTGCATAAGTTGTGGATTCTTGACAGCTTGTGTGAGTAGCATCGTAAATGGACCGTATCGATGGTTGAGGTCCGGCATAAGTTGCGGATTCTCAACAGCTTGTGTGAGCAACATCGTATACTGGTTAATCTCTGTCTGGGCTCGTATGAGCTAAATTTCTAGAAGACCTGAAGAGAACAAAATGATACTATGTTTGTAAAATCACGAAGTTGTTTCATTACTCTTTATAACCGAATTGGTTATTTTGTATGTTTAATGTGTTGTGAACTTAGTAAGCTTTGTAAGCTTACCTGTGTTTCTCTATGTTGTTTTGTAGATTTCATTTCTGTTATCTGAAGATCGGATCATCTTGAAGAAATCACACTATCCCGAGAGCTTGTTCGATAGTCTTTAAATCACTTGGATTATATGTGATGTCCTAGGATGTTAAATTGTTACTTTGCTCAAGTTTCGATTTGAATGATTGAAGAATGCATTTTGGATGAATTGCATAATGTTGCTTGTTTTGTATATTGAATATGCTTTTTGAAGGGACATAATTTCATACACTTGGATTATTAAATATGAATGAAATGGCAAGGATGTAAGTATGAATATGCCTTATTTTGATGTGTGTTTATAGCTAAATGAACAATGTTAAATTTGGTACATGATGAGTGGATTATATGGAAATTTGGTAAGTTATTTTTGGCATTTCGTAGGTACACACGACTTGACACATAGGCCACCACATGGGCGTGTGCCCTGAAAAAAATTGGTGCAGGGTTCACACGGGCTACACATGGGATGGGACACGACCGTGTGGCCTTATTTCGATTAGACACATGGCGCAACACACGGTTTCACACATGGTCGTGTGGGTTATTTCGCATGTTCACACGGCTTGTCACACGGTCTGTGAGACAATCGCGTAAGGGTAGTTCATGTATGCACACAGTCTGACACACGGTTTGGGGCACGATCGTGTGACCCCTGTTTTGCTGAATTTTGATGTTACGTAAAAGTGTTTTGATGTATTTCAATCAAGTCCTTATGAATTGAGATGATAAACAAAGTACGAATGATGAATTATAAATGTATGCATTTATTATATCAAAGATGATATTGAATTGAGATATGATTATGTAATGATTACGAGACATGAATGTTGGTAACCTTGAAACCCTAACTGACAATGATGTTAGATTTTAGGTGTTACATTTAGTGGTATCAGAGTCATGATTTAGTCAATTCTCGGGCTGAATGTAGTGTGAATGAAGTTTAGAAAGTATATGCCATATAACCTGTGATAGTGTGATATTGATTGATCTGATCTAACTCCTGTTGTATTATAGATTTTAAAGATGTTATATAAATCTGATCATGACGAAACTAATGAAGTTAATGATAATATTCTGACTACTGATTTTGGTACAAATTATAGTATATAGGTTTCACAAATATTTGAAACGAGGAGGTGAGTCAAAGTTTATCAATTTTACAAATGTCTGATGGTAAAGTCAAAATATCTTTTGGATTTAATGGGACAGTGGTTTATAGAAATTGTGTAAGCCAATTTAGTATCTTTACAACCGCTATTCCTGAGTATAGGTAAATAAAGTGAGATCGAAGACATAATGATGAATTCAAAGTTATAGTGCTTGATATTATTTTTGGTATGTTTTATTCTTTCGATATTATTTATCGTGTATGCACTAATTGAGATTAGGTTAATTTATTCTTATGTTGCATTGTATTAATAATGGATAGGGGCTTATTTACTAAACCAATGAGTCGATATTTAAGTCTTAATCCGTTGGGATAGAGTTGGTATTCCTAACTATCTACTAAAAAATTTATGACTGTGATTTTTCTGACGATTTGATAATACTATCATTTCATGAATTTGGTATTAATCTGGAAATAGATTGAGCGAAGTTATATGATACCGTAGTGAATTATAGACTGAAATGAATTGATTGAAATATCACCCTGATGTACTGATTATAGTTGAGCTAGGCAAACCAAAGTTGTTCAAATGTCTTTGTACAAAAAATGACCTAAAATAATTAAAAAAAAATTAGAATTGAGGTTAACTGTGTACCGTTCACCAATGGGTATTTTAATCTATTTCCTTAAAGATTTCTGGGATTTCTACCTAAACCTGATAATGGAATAAATTCAAGATATAGAATAAAATCTTATATCTCATACAGAAGACTTGTTCAATAACTTAAAAAGACGTAACAGTGTTCCTGAAAGTTAATACAGATTCAATTATTCAGTTCTAGTTAAAGATATGAGATGTTGAATGTTTCTTTTGAACTTGAGGTGATCATTAAGAATTCTAGTAATATTGTTTGGGTTAACTAATGTCTCTGTTAATTTGTGAATATGATGAATCAGGTTGTTCAATCTTATCTGGATATTTAGACATAGTCGTAGTTATGATTATTGATGATATTTTGATGGACTCTAAACAGAATCTATGTATGCGTAATATGTGAGAAATGTATTATAGGTTATGTGTGAGAAATAATTTACGTGAAAATTATCAACGGTGAGTTTTGATTCAGTGAGGTTGATTTTTTTTGGTTATTTAAAACTGGCAGATGAATTTTGTAGGTCCGAGTAAAAAGATTTTCTATTGCTATATGGAAACTTTGAAAAAAAAAATATCTCTAGAAATTTCTGTATTGACCTATCTGAACATTAATCTCTGTCTAAATTATTACTGCCTATTATGATTCCTGAGTAGTGAAAGCCAAGATAAATTTCATATTATTTGAGATTAGTATGAGATTGCTATCCTCTATATTTGGATTAACTGGTAATGATTTCTGTTCATAAGGAAAATTACAGAATAATTGGTACTGCTAGATAAAAAATTCAAGGAAGAAATTTCCTAAAGGGGAGACTCGTAATAGCCCATTTTTTAGTGGTGTTGGAAACAGTGGTTTCGGGAATACAAACCAGATGAGAAAATTTTACAATGAGTGTTTAAATTATATGAGTCAATAATAATTTTATATGGACTTTTGAATTGGTGAATTTTAGTTTTTGAATTAAGAGTTAGTATAAGTGACTTGGTTCAAAAGTCGAGTGGCTTTAGAAAATGAGGTATCGGGACCTCATTTTTAAAATTAAGGGCATAAATTTTTTTATTAAATATTTACAGAGTCTTATTATATGTTATTTGAAGTTTGGTTGGGTAATTTTGATAATTATTTGCTTAATTAAAAAAATGAGTAAATTGTAAAAGAGGTAAAAGTTAATTGCTATTGATTAAATATTTATTATATGCGATGGTTGAGGTCCTGCATATGTTGCAGATTCTCATCAGCTTGTGTAAGCAACATCGTGAGTCGATGATACTCTGAAATGGATTATGGATTCTGACTACACAGACCCCTACAATGGCTGATATATGGCATAAATTGCACTCTCATCAGCTTGTGTGAGTAGCACCGTGAGTGGGTAATATGTATATACAGTAACGATGGATGAGGTACCACATATGTTACGAGTCCTCATTAGCTTGTGTGACAACATCGTGAGTGGATTATAGGGACCCTCCGATGGCTAAGATCCTGCATAAGTTACGGATTCTTGATAGCTTGTGTGAGCAACATCGTGAGTAGACAGAATAGACCGTATCGATGGATGAGGTCCGACATATGTTGCGGATTCTCAACATCTTTGATGTCTGAAGATCAGATCATCTTGAAGAAATCACACTATCCTGAGAGCTTGTTCGGTAGTCTTTAAATCACTTGGATTATATGTCATGTACTAGGATGTTAAATTGTTACTTTGCTCAAGTTTTGTTAAGTTTTGATTTAAATGGTTGAAGAATGCATTTTGGATGAATTTCATAATGTTGCTTGTTTTGTATATTGAATATGCTTTTTGAATGGACATGAGTTTATACATTTGGATTATTGAATATGAATGAAATGACAAGGATGTAAGTATAAATATACCTTATTTTGATATGTGTTTATAGCTAAATGAACTAAGTTAAATTTGATACATGATGAGTGGATTATTAGGAAATTGGTAGGTTGTTTTTGGTATTTCACAGGTACACACGGCCTGACACACGGGTGTTGCCCTGAAAAAAATAAGTGCAGGGTTCACACGGGTTACACATGAGCTGAGACACGACCGTGTGGCCCTATTTCGAGTAGACACACGGTGCAGCATACGATTTCACACACGGGCGTGTGGGTTATTTTGCATGTTCGGACGACTTGTCACATGGTCATGTAAGGGTATTTCGTGTATGCACAGGGTCTGGCACACAGTCTGGGGCACGATCGTGTGACCCTTATTTTGCTGAATTTTGATGTTACGTAAAAGTGTTTTCGCTGTATTTTAATCAAGTCCTTATAAATTGAGATGAAAATCAAAGTACGAATGATGAATAGTAAATGTATGCATTTATTATATCAAAGATGATATTGAATTGAGATATATGTAATGATTATGAGACATGGATGTTGGTAACCTCGAAACCCTAACCGACAGCGATGTTGGGTTTTAGGTGTTACACTAAGACAGCTCGAACTTCTTTTTGAGTACTGGTGGTGGTAACTCCTGTATAACTTTGACTTTATCTGGGTCAATCTCAATTCCCCTCTTGTTGACAACGAAGCCTAACAATTTGCCTGAAGTTGCTCCGAAAGTGCATTTTGCTGGGTTCAACTTTAGCTGAAATTTCCTCAATCTTAAGAACAGCTTCCTTAGGACCTTCACATGTTCTTCCCTAGTTCGGGACTTTGCAATCATATCATCGACGTAAACCTCGATCTCTTTATGCATCATATTGTGAAACAAGGTTACCATGACTCTTTAATATGTTTTCCTTGCAGTTTTAAGTCCAAACAGCATATCTTTATAACAAAATGTCCCCCACATTGTGATGAAAGTAGTCTTCTCCATATCTTCAGGATCCGTCTTTATCTTGTTGTATCCAGAGAAATCATCCATGAAGGAGAACAATCAGTGACCCGTCATGTTATCTACTAGGGTATTAATATGAGGCAATGTGAAATTGTTTTTTAGGCTGGCCTTATTTAAATCCTGATAATCGATGCAAATTCACACCTTCTCATCTTTCTTGGGAATAGGGATTATATTGGCTACCCATTCTTAATACTTGACTACTTGGAGAAAACTGACATTGAATTGTTTCTTGACCTCTTCTTTTATCTTTAATAGTACATTAGGTCTCATCCTTCGAAGCTTCTACTGAACAGGTTTACAATCTTCCTTTATGGGGAGTCTGTGTACTACAATTTCAGTGCTTAACCCAGGCATGTCTTGATACGACCATGTGAAGACATCTTTAACCTTTTGAAGCAACTCAATAAGATCTCACCTTGTTACTGTGGAGATTCTTGTTTCAATTTTTACCACTTTCTTTTCTTCTTCATCTCCCAAGCTCATAATTTCCACTGACTCCTCATGAGGCAGAATTTGTTTCTCATCTTGTTCCTCCATTCTCAACAAATTGGGAGACAATTTACTGTCTTGGTTTTCTTCAAAGTCCTGAGACTCCTCTGAACACATATCTTGCTCAAAAAGAGGCTTTGGGTTAATAACGGTGTCACTCATATCATTGATATCAAAAGACCTGTTAGAGGAACAAAAGGAAATCCAAAGAAACAAATGAATTTAAGAATGATTGATTGTATGGTATGAGTATGAATGAATAGAACGCTTCGTCAATCTGGACAAGAATAAAAATATTTGCACCAGAACAAATGAATTGAAGAATGGTTAATTTTATGGTGTAATTATCAATCTGTTTGTTAAATTGGACAAAAAATAAATAGAATTTCCAAATGGGATAGGAAATGCATTTTTCATTAAAATAATTGATAATGGTCATGTGCCCTTTTACAAAGGATCCTTACTGCTCTCGGGCTTAGAGCAATAGGTATGTTTTGAGTATTACTCTGAAGAAGTCCTAAAGGCTACAGGGAGTTCCTCAACAATCCAATTGTTTAGAATGCTCCCAAGGGTATAGGGACGAATTCCTCACAAGCTTATTACTTCATCCCCTTCTTCAAACACAGCGTTGATGCTTATGTCCCTTATTATTCCTATTGCTTTGACCATTTTTCTTTCCTTTTCCTCTAATTTTTGCCTTGAATTGATTATTCCCCCCGATATGAAAGTTTTGGATGTATGGGGAAAGATCATTGGCTCCCACCTGATATCTTTCCCAGTCAACTGTGCACTTCTTCTTTCCTGTTTCTTCTCCAGCTCATTTTTCTTTTGTCTTGCATCTAGCTTGTACCCCAGGCCAAAGCAATCTCGTTTATCCGTCATCATTGGCACATTGATTCTCCCTTGGAAGTACTTTCCCAGCCTTTTCCTGGCAATGCTCTTTTCCCGACCGTTAGTTGCAAAACCATCCTCGTGTTTTGAGATATTTTTGGTGTAGGGATCTTGCGTCCTTTAGTAATAAAAGTTGCGTTAACAAATTCCAATGACCGGAAAGAGCATTCCAAAGCTTCTTCGTCCGCCCTGATATAAGGTGCATCATTTGTAATAGATGCATTTATGTCTTCTTCAGCACTAATCATGACCAATCGACCTTCAGTCACCAATTTCAACTTTTGGTGCAATGATGACGGCATTGCCCTCGCCGACTGAATCCATGGTCTCCCTAGCAAGCGATTATAGGTTGGTTTGATATCTATCACCAGAAAGTCTACTTCATATGAGTTTGGACCAATTAACAATAATATATCAATCCTACCCATCACCTTTCTTTTTGTCCCATCAAACACTCTCACTATATTGTGGCACATTTTCATATGAGAGCTATCAATCGACAACCTTTTCAGTGTGGCCAGTGGCAGAACATTTAAGGTCGAGTCGTTATCGATCAATATGCCAGACAATGTCTAACCTTTACAACGGGTGGTGATATGTAATGCCTTTGTCGACCCCATACCTCCTAAGGGTATTTCGTCATCATTAAAGAATATGAAGTTGTCGGTACTTACATTACTGACCAAACGGTCTAGCTTGCTCACTGAGATGTTGTCAACTACGTAAGTCTCATTGTGTACCAATCTATATGTGAGTCGGATGCTTGTACAATTTCTCCACCACGCTATATTCACTATGCTTCAAGAATTTCAGAAATTCTCTAGCTTCTTTTTCGTTACTAGCTCATTGATTGGTGACTTGGGTCCATTGGTCCTCCATTTCTTAGGCTCTTCCAAGGCTCTTTCCTCAAGTGTTTCGCTTTCTATGCTTACGGGGTCATAGCTTTTCTCACTGCGTGTGATGAGACTCACATCCTGAGCTCCTTCTCGTATAGCTTTGGAACTCTCACCTCTTGATATCATCACATTACAATCATAATTCCATGGTACCCTTTTGCTATCCTTATAGGGAAAGCTACGGGTTTCTAGATTATGACTTTGGGCGCTGCTCTTTCTCCAGCTTCATTGTCTTTCAATCGGGAGATGATTATCACTAGGTGATTGACCCCAAAAGTTTTCTTGGTTGTGCCCTCTTCGAAAGCACAAACATCGTCCACTTTCTCCTATTCTTCGAAAAATTCTAACTCCTTATTATCCATCAAACCTTGTATTATAGTTTTGAACTCGACGTATTTTTGGATTTCGTGCCCCTCAATAGCATGGAATTTATAGTAGCATTCTGTTCTTTTTACTACTTTCTCTGAACCTTGAGCGATTAAATATCATGCTCACCATTCTATGCCATTCCCATCTCAGTGGGGATCTCACCTCCTCAACATAGGTTTTGATCTTTCTACTTTTTTCTTCGGTTATCGTATTTTTCCCTTGATCAGGATGACTGGGTAATGGATTTCCTCCTACGTTGGGCTTTATAGGATCATCGAACCTCATTATCCCTATTTTAATGAGTCTTTCAATCAACTTTTTGAATGTAGTATAGTTTTCTATTGATTGCTCTATTATTCCTGCATGATACTCACATTGGGCATTCACATCGTACCACTTTGGAAATAGGGGTTACATTGGTTCCAAGTAATACGGTGAGACAACATGGGCGTTGAGTAGATTCTGATACAGCTCCTTATATGGTATAGGAATAAGGGTGAACTGAACCCTTTCATTATTTGGTCTAGGTTCCTGTCTTGGGGCACCTCTGTTATTGGTTGTTACTGCCTTAGGTTGTGTCATTACCATTGGCTTTGAATAGCTTGTCCTACCATACATGCCTATGTTATTTATCTCATTTTTTTCCTAGGGGTTACTCTCTTGGCACCTTCCCCTACATTGATCTTCTCACTCCTTATCGCGTTTTCGATCATTTCTTTGGACATAACCATGTCAAAGAAGCTCTTAGTAGCGCTCCCCAGCATGTGGTTAATGAATGGAGCCTTCAAGGTATTGACGAACAACATGGTTGTTTCTTTTTCCAATAGAGGTGGTTGTACTTGTGTTGCTATGTCCCTCCACCTTTGGGCATATTACCGAAAGCTTTCATTTGACTTTTTCTCCATGCTCTATAGGGTGAGTCTACCGGGCATCATGTTAGTTACATGACTATACTGCTTCAAGAATGCTTGTGCCAAATCCTTCTACGAGTTGATTCTGGCACGACTCAATTGGTTGTAACATTTCGCAGCAAATCTCGTTAGATTATCCTGAAAATAATGAATTAATAACTGGTCATTATTGACGTGTCTAGTCATCTTTCTACAAAACATGGTGATATGGGCCTCGAGGCAATTGGTCCCGTTATATTTTTTGAATTTGGGCATTTTGAACTTTAACGGGAGCACTAGGTCTAGGACTAGGCTTAACTCTTTAGCATCGATCCCACAGAAGGTATCAACTCCTTTCATTGCCTTAACCTTCTCTTCCAACCATTTGCATCGATCCTCTAATTGCTTAAGGATCTCAAGTCTTGCTCTTTATGTCTCCACCAAGTCATCTAGGTCGGGGATAGCATGGTTAGCTACATTATCTCCAGAATTGGAGCCAGATCCTACTTGGTAGTTTGCAGGCGCTGACATACCCCCTGGGTGTTACTGTATCCTTATTGTCACTGGTACCCCACGCGAGTATGTTTCTTGTGTAAATTGGATGTGCATATGAGTATAGCCTTGGGGGTACCTAGGATCCTCACTTTTCTCCCCTAGACTTACTGCAAGACTTTTTCCTTTATCAGCCCCTTTATTTAGCAACTGAGTTAGCTTGCTTATGATGCTCCTTTGAGACTCTATAATTTGGTCTTTCATGTCTTGCTACACTTTGGCCAATTGGTCTTGCAACTGTGCCTGTATTTACCCTTGCATTTCTCTTTGAATTTATTCTAACCTTTTGATTCTTTGGTCCATAGCTTTGCGGGAACCGTAACGATGTGAATTCTCAATGATTTCTGATGTGACTGTTAAAATTTTAATTAATTAGGGATATTTCCTTAAAATTGAACGCATGTAAAAATGAAATGCTCATGAATGCATGTATGCAATGTAAGAAAGGTATTGATTCTTAATTCAACTCTATTAGAATAATTTTACGAGATAACAAGTTTCTTTACATAGATATAGTTTACATATATGATTTTGTCCTAATGCTCAAAGTTTTGATCTTCTTGAGAAGCCAAGTTAACTTCTAACCCCTATTTGACTTTGATTCATACTTCAGACTTAACACGTCAGCTTGGATGGCAAATGATTGCAGGTGATCTGCTACTTCTCGTTCTTAAGTCAGGGCTTTACCCAAGATGTAATCCCTATCACTAACTTGTCTTTGAGTATGCTGAAGTTGTCCTTCGTTTGTCTTCAATGTCCTTTCTAGAATCTCAATTATTATCTCGTAATTTTCTAACGAACCCTCAAGTTCCTCTACTATTTTCTTCAATTCCTCGTTCTTGGCTTGGCTTGCTTTTAATTCTATAATAAAATTACGTCTGCAATGTCTATGCAAAGATTCCTCTAGCTCGGCTACTCGAGCTTTTAGCTTGGCTATTCGAGCTTTTAGCTCGATCTTCTCAACTTGGCTCTCAAGTAACTCTCCATTTATAGCATTTTCTTGAACTTGAGCATTTTGGAATTTCCTTTTCCATTGATCTGCTCGATCTTTTTGCTCTTGAATTTCTTGTTGTCATTGACTCGAAGTTTTGCCTAGCTCGGCAGTTCTCATTGATAGAAGGAGTTTCTTATAATTCTTCTTCAAACTATCTAGGTCCTCTTCAACTTTATTCTTCCCTTTCCTTAACTTTTCAGCCTCTAATCTTTGGATATCGACATCCAATCCTAGCTGCATCTTTTCTTCTTTTAGAATCTCTATCCTTTTCCTCTCAACATCTTAACTTGCCGGATGTTTTTGAGATTTGGTACAAGGATATTATCGTTGACTCTTTTATTTCTCCACCAATTGTACTTTGGTGTCATCATCATATTTGCGGTGAACACCTTCATCCTATGCAATTGACTCCATGCACTTGATATTTCTTTGACCCTTTTCTTGTAGTTGTCTCTTTTGTACATGAACTCGCAATGGGCCAAACCTTGTGTAGTCGAGATAAACTACCTTGACCTGTATTACCTTAACATAAGTAGAGGCATATCCCACAGCTCCCCATACTTCGAGTAAGGGAACCTAATCAAAACTACCACAACGGTAAAGGATCTCGTCAGGAATTAACCAAGGTGTCTGCCATTCAATGTCCTCATCCCGAAGACTTTGAAGAATGACCATCCACTTTTCCTTGGATATGCTCTCTTGCCTTTACATGGCTACAAATTCCTTTAGTGGTGAGTAATCCGCAGAGAACACTCAATATGAGAACTTCTCTACCTTCTAGAAATAGCTGTGAAACCACACCATCAAAATCGATGCACAACCGATGAATCTCTCCTCTCTTTCTCTTCGACAAGCATTTAGCGATCTAAAGGTCTCGACTAGGATTGTTGGGATCGGTGTGACCCTTTTATCAAGTCGATCGAATAAATCGGTGACTGCATCCTCTATATGCCCCAACGCTTTAGGAAAGATGATCAACCCATACATACTTAGAGCAAAAATGTCGACGCGTTTCCTTGCATCTGGTGTACTAAGATAAGATCTCATAGGCTTTTCCAAGTAATACACTTGTTATCCCCTTTCACTTTGATTTGAGCTGCAACCCATTATTCGCTCATTCCGGTTATGTTCATCAATCTCTTTAAAAAGGTCGGGACACAAGCAGCTCTCGAATAGGCCTTGTCAACTTGGATCTTTGGGCAACAGAGCAATGTAGTGTATTCTTCCACCGTGGGCACCATGTCAAAATTTCTAAAGGTAAAGCAACTATATGCAGGATTCCAATATTGAGTGAGAGCTCGAAGAAGACTCTTGTCTACCTTAACTTCGAGTAAGTAAGGTAGATCTCTATATTCCCTATAGAATGTTTGCTTTATCTCATCATCTCACTGATCCCAGATATCGTTTAACTCTTGTAAACTATTTTGGGTCACATTTACCCGGGTATAATCTCAAAATTCTGATACGTGCCCCTCTAACGAACTGTCTCCTTTTTCACGTTGTCTTTCCTCCGACCATATGCGCACAATCATATTATCTTCTACTCTATCAAGAAACCCGTTTTCCATGACAAGTTCTCTATGTGGTAATCGAGTACAAATCAACACCTTTCCTAGAATGATAATGCAATGCGAGGAGAACAACAAAGAGAAAATAAGACAAGTCAGTATGATCATCACAGAAAACTTAACAGCAAAATTACAACTAAAAGAAAAAATCAAAGTATAAAAGTGCTTCTCTCTCCTACACTTATTTGAGTGACCACTAAAGGTTTGGCGTGGTCTTTCTTGGGCTTGGCTCTTAGGGTCGACTACATGTGGTTTAAATTCTAAAGCGTACCGGTAGATTCCTCGATCCTCACCCATTACAGGCTCCTACGGACCGAGTTCAGTTTAGGGGGATACATTTCTCATATGTTTGCACGGAAGTGAAGACTTCACGAAAACATAGGTACAGATGTGTTTCCGAAAGCGATCTACTATCCTGCACGGAGGTGAAGACCTCACAAAGGAGTAGTTTCTCACTTTCACTTAAAAAGGGAAAGTAACCGATCATGCAATGCGTGAAAAACCCTCACTCTCGACTCAAAATAAATTAATAAACAAATAAATTTAAACCAAACACGAATACAAAATGCAATAAAGGATCGCAAATTATTTAAACCAAATTCTCAAATTTCAACAAAAAGGCCAAAAAATAATCGACTCGCAGCTTGACTCTCTTATTTTTCTCCAATGGAGTCGTCAAGCTGTCGAAATCATTTTTTTGAAAAAGTCCCGAATTTTATTTTAAAACTGAAAATGAAGTCGCCACCAATTTTTTTTACTTGGTGTGATTGAATCACCTTAAAATATTTAAATTTATTTGAACAAATGTTTTGGTCTTCGAAATCCAGAAAATAGGTTCGGGTGTCGGTTACGTGTGAGGAAGGATTAGCACCCTCACACGCCCAAAATTGGTACCTAGTTGATTATTTAATGTCTTACTTGTTAAAAATTTGAAAACTCGAGTAAAATTTAAAATACGATCCATAAATACACAAATGAGATATTTTAATGTCGGTTTAAAAAATCAGATTTTGTGGAGGAAGCTCATTTACTTTGAATTAATCGAGAAAAATCATGTCCAGTAAGTTAGGGCACAATATTTTCAAATCTTCGAAAGCAAAGAACATTTATCGATTTTAAATAGGATGTTCAATTACTTAGGTTCAAAGAAAAACCATTCCCAGTACGTTAGGACATAATTTCTCGAGTTCCCTAAATAGAAAAACATTGAACATTTATCAATTTTAAATAGGATACTCGATTACTTTGGTTCAAAGAAAAACCATACCCAGTACGTTATGGCATAATTTCTCGAATTCCCTAGAATAATAAAGCATTGTCTTTATATTTTTAAACAATTTATGTATTTTAAAAATGATATACGATTTATTTTGTTAAAATATTTTATAAAAGATAGATAAGTATTCATGTAATTTACAATAAAAAAGAATGACAAAAATAATAAACAAACAAATAAAAATAACACCAAGTGCAAAATGCAAATAAAATAAAAAGATTAAAATGAATAATACAAATGATTAAGAGGATTGAAATTTTTACAAAATTAAAGGATTTAACTTAAAAGAAACAAAATAAAAGGGGAAATTTAAAAATAATAATAAAAATAATAAAAGGATTAGATTTAACTTAAAATAAAATTTTAAGCAAAAAATAAAAAAACAGAAAAGTATAGGGTTAAACCTGAATATTTAAAAACAAAAAGGGTACATGAGAAATTTTCCTAGGTCTTGCTACGTGTCAACCTTCGCATGCATTTAGGGTTAGAGGCTCGAGATGCAAAGGGTTAAAATTTTTGGGGTAAATTAAAAAATAAGAAAATACAAATTAGGACCTAATTCAATAGACCCTAAAGGAAAGAAGGACCAAGGAATTAAATTTCCCATTCTTACAAAACACGCGAACCCTGATGGGTTCGGGTCGAGTCAAACGACTACGTTTTAAAGCTATTGTATTTTAGCCCAAAACAGTGTCGTATAGGCCTGATTTGGTTCCAAAAGGACCAAATTACAAGTCCTTGAAAAGCGGAGAGACCATGAAGATAATTAGACCAATTTTCAAAAACACGCAGATCTCCTATGCGGGTCTGGATTGGGTCATAGGTTATGTCCTAAATGACACCATTTTGAAGTCGTGGGAATAAGGCCAAAACGACGTCGTTTGGCATCACTATTTAAGTGAAAAATTTATTTTCAAATTCATTTTTGCCTTTCATTTAAAAAAAACTTCAAAACCCATTTTTCATTCTCTCAAGGCATCTTCAAGGCCAGCCACAGGTCTGGTCTCCATCCATTGTGGCCACCGGTCGTTGGCGATGGTGACCGCCGCCTACGGTGGTCGAATTTTTCAAAAAAACCCTTTTTTATTCCTGTTTTCTTTGTTTGAAATATTTTCAACTCCCGAATACAGATCCAGGGTTGGATTCTTCGAAAACCTCGTCAAACCCCCTAAAAATAAAGAAAACCTTTCGACTCTTTAGGGATCTTGAAAGGTTTTGTTTTATTTTTTTTATTTTTCCTATGTCGGAACCCATCTACGAACATGGGTTGTTCGGAGGGCTTCCATTTTGAAAAGTGAATCTCCCTTTGATGGCGAAAGAAGATCGAGAGAAAGGTAAAAAAAATTTAAAACCTAGATTTTTATTTATTTTTTATTTTCGAAATATAAAAATAAAAATACAATTTTCACCTTGAAATTTTCTTGCCTTTTGATTGATATTCAATGCTTGTGTCAAACATTACAGAGGGTGATTGGGGCTCTTTTATAGCCCAATTAAATTACAAGTTTATTATTTTTTTCGATCTGATTTCTTCTTCCCTATTTGCAGGTTCTTTTTCATGTCAACGGCAAAGGCTTCTCCAGTCAACGGCGACGTTGCCTTGCCATTTTGATGTAAGGGGAAGCAGAGAGGTCAGAAAGCCTCGGGGCATGTGTGATGATGTGGCAACTGACGTGGAGGGGGAGCAACGTCGAATGAGACCTAGGGTTTCTTAGGAAAAATTTATCTATTTTGGGCCACAAATTGGGTAATTAGGTTTAGGTCCATTAGGCATGGATTTGGGTTTACAGGTTAGGGTTTGGATTTGGGTCCTTGTAAGTGGGTTTTGGGCACATGGGTTTAATAAATTTGGATTTTGGCTTTTTGGCTTTTAAATTTATTTGTTTTGTATTTATTTATTTGTGCCTGGAGAAATTGGGCTCCAATAGCATGGATGGCCAATTTCTAGCAAAGACATATTAAAGTTACCTTTTATCAACCTCTTTCTTTCTTTGATGTTGAGTCTCTAGAGTAGTACCTTTATCAGTGCCTTCAATTAGACTTAAACACAAAAAGGGTCACCAAGGCAGTGATGGAGAAATAAACATGGATGAGGGTGGAGTATCGATAATCAGTGTAGTACGAATATTAGGAGTAGCAACAATTGACATAGTAGTAGCTAGGGGAGTAGTGTTGGCATTGTCCTAGTTGGCCTAGTAATAGTGCAAACCCCTTGCCAACGTTTTCCCTTTTCTCAAATAGCGTATCCTTCTTGTCCAACTCTTGATGAGTGTTGTACCGATCAAACCTTCCAATTTCCATATCTAAAAAAAGACATAAAGTGATAAGTAAAAGGAAAACAAAATTCAACCCTAATAATAATAATTGAAGCATCACTACACACCAAAAGATTCCTCGATGATTAAAAGACTCGTGCCCTCTTTGACCATCGAAGGCACTGAGTTAAGGTAGCTATCATTGTTAACCTCCTAATCTAGATAACCATTCTCTTTATTTGGAAAAACGTTAGCAGGAACATTAATAGATACCTGAAGGATTTTTTTGTTTTGAGGAAAACTAGCGACATCACTAGGCGACATTGGGTGAGCCACCTTTCGCTTTTTAAAACTTTGCAAGAGGTAGGATCATCTACCCCACGCTTCATGGAAGCTTGCATAAGTAACATTGTATCTTTCTTTTGCTTCTTAAAAGCCTTTCTCTTGGGGCAATCACTAAGGAACTCAGTAAAATCCTTCAAGCTCCTCCAACATGCCTGTGATCATTCTACCAATATCATCAGTGGCTCTAAACGACCAACCTCCAGTTTGAGTAGGTTTCCCTGAGACATCTAGCTGGTTTTTAAAGTTATCAACATTGAATGATGCCATGACATTTGGGCTCCTCCTATCTAGAAGTGTACCTAAAGGAGGTTTAACTTTAGCAAATCAACAAAGGCGAAGCAGAACCTTACCTTGCAACTATTGTGTTGTTCTTGTACAATATTATCTTTTAAGTTGGGCATCCCACTTAATTTTTAGGTAGTTTTAGGCCAATGAAGCTATTCTAGGTTAAAAGCCAACAATCATACCCTTTAAAGACATTGTTTTCCATCTCAAAACAATCATGGAATAATCCTTAAACCTACTACGATTAACTCAAATGATAGATGGTCACAATTATAAACTTTACATTTGCTTATAAAGCACCTCGTCGTCACAAAATAATAGTTTCAAAGAAATTGACTTTATAAACTTCTCTTCGAGAGAGGGGAGCAGTTGTTATACCCTTCATGCTTGAACACCCACACCACGGGTAGAGTCGCCACAATGCAATCAAATACAACCATCATATCAAATCCAATTTCATTAATGGTTTCAACTTCCCAAGCTCACCAACTTCACATCATAATACATCACTAACTTGGGTTTAAAATTAGACTCTACTAAAAGAGTAACCGTAATAAGAGATATACATTCTAAACTCTCTTTTTCTATAAATACCCAATCTTTCAAGACCACATAGATAAATAAAATTACTAACCATCACTTTGCTAGAACACCATCCCAAACCATCATAGCTCTTTACACCATGCACAATATAAATAGTCCACTTCACCAGCTTGCATATCTGAATTGTTATAACAAAAAGATTCCTTCAATTTATTCTCAAAAAGGTATTGATTTTAACTAAAATCTAGCATTAGAACCCAACATATAAAGGGGTTTTTAAATTTTTTAATAAAATCAATTATTTTTAAAATTATTTTTATAAAATTATATTAATTCTTTAATCAAAAGTTTTATTTTTAAAAGGTTAAACTATAAAATAGTCACTTTTGTTTGCCTCAAGTTACATTTTGTCACTTGTGTTTGAAATGTTACGTTTTAGTCACTTATATTATTATTTTGTTACGAAGTATCACTCTGCCGTTAAGTTTCATTATCTCCCTAACGGTAATCTTACGTGGCAGTCCAACTAGATTTTAAGTGCCAACTTGAATTTCTAAAATTTTTAATTAAATAAATTTAATTAATTAAAAATTTTAAATCTTAAACCTTAACTGAAAACACTGTTCATCTTCTCTCTTTTTTTAATTTTCTTTTTCGTCTCTTTTTTTTCCATTTGACTGTGGATTTTTTATACAACATAGAAAAACAAAAGATGGATTCAATGGAGGTTTCAAGTATGTCTTCTTTGCATCCGTATATCTCTTTGCATCCTAATCATTATATTTTTCTGCTTTTTCTCGGTTCTTAAATAATTGATTTCTCAATTCGATTTTTTCTGATATGAACTATCTTGTTTGTTCACAATCCCTTTGTGGGTATTCCAGATTTTTTTTTACTGCTGATTTACCTTTGTGGGTATTCCAAGTTCTTAAAAAATTGGCTTCTCAATCCGATTTTTTTTGATCTAAATCGGCTTGTTTACCCACAATCCCTTTGTGGGTATTTTAGATTTTTTATTGTTGATTTTGTGTTGATTTATCTTTGTGGGTATTCCAAGTTCTTGAATAATTGGTTTCTCAATCCGATTTTTCTGATCTGAATCAGCTTGTTTACCCATAATCTCTTTGTGGGTATTCCAGATTTTTCTTTCTTATTGTTGATTGTGAACAAACAAGCCGATTCAAATCAGAAAAAATCAGATTGAGAAACCAATTATTCAAGAACTATGAAAGATCAAGAAAATATAATGATTAAGATGCAAAGAGATAGACGGATGCAAAGTAGACATACCTGGAACCTCCATTGAATCCATCTTTTGTTTTTCTATGTTGAATAAAAAAATCCACAATCAAATGAAACAGAAGATAAAAAAACCAAAAAAAAAAGAGAGAGGAGACGAATAATTTTTTCAACTAAGATTTAGGGTTTAAATTTTTTAATTAATTAAATTTATTTAATTAAAAATCTGTTATCATCACATTTGGAAATCCAAGTTGGCACTTAAAATCTAATTGGACTGCCACAGAGGATTACAAAACTTAACGGTAGAGTGATCACTTTGTAACAAAATAATAACATAAGTGACTAAAACGTATCATTTCAAACATAAGTAACTAAAATGTAATCTGAGACAAACAAAAGTGGCTATTTTTGTAGTTTACCTTTTTTTAAAATGCAATAATAATATATTTTAATTTTGAAATTAAATTTATGATAATTATTAATAATTGTTTTAAATATATTATTTAAACTAAAAATAAAAATAATTAATAAATAAACATAACATGATGATTGACGTTAAAAGTTAATTAAAATGTTGGGTAAATAAAAAATATACATATATTAAAATATACATAAAGCATATCAAGACATAAATTATATGGTTGTTGGAATTAAATAAGATCAAATAGTTAAATTGAGAATCGGTACCGATTCAACCAATAATAAAAAAATAGAGAAAGATTGAATTGGCACAAAATCGATTAAAAAATCGTTTGAATCAAATTTAAATATTTAATTTAATTTTTATATTATTATTGTTTATCTTTAATTTTTATGGATTTTTTAAAATTTTAATTTTGTAATGGTTGAATTGATTGAATCAAGAATTGATGGTCTAATCACAAGTCGAAACTATAAACACTGATAAATTATTTTTAATTTTTTCTTTTTACACCAAGATAAAACATTAGTTCTTGAACTTGACAGCTTTCTTCACCTTGGTCCTTGAACCTTTTTTTTTATCTGTATTAATTTTTGTCATTGAACTTGGATTTCATTAAGTTATGATGACATGATACTTTAGATAGTTTGGGCTAGATCATTCATCCAGGCCCGAAGATTCACTCGGAAAATGTGATAGTTTGGGCAAAAATATAGGCTTGAAAAATGAACTTGGAAAAAAAATAATATCTATTTTCTAAATGGGCTAAGCCTTAGGTAGAATTTTTTGGGCCTGGTTCGACCCGAATCATATGTGTATACTCTTTTTTATATTTTTAATTTGTTGTGAAATATTTATTTTAATATTTTTAGTGTATTTAATGCATTATATTTTAAAATATGTTTTTATATAAAAATAAACTAAAAAACTATTACAGATGGACAAGTCGAGCTCGGATTAGCATTTTTAATATGGGTTGAATTTGAATAAAATTTTAAGCTCATTTTCGGACCGATCGTCCCAAGCCTAAATATTTGCATTGGAACGAATCCGATCCATGATTAGGTCTAATTATACCACATCATGACAATTTTTTTTTTTGTATTTTTAGATTATATATATATATATATTGGGATAAATCCCAAAACTATACATGAACTATGGCTTAATGTGTAATTGTATACATGAATTTTGAATTTGTACAATTTTATACTTAAAATTTTAATTTGATTCAATTTTTATAAATTATTAACACAATTATTGATATAACATAATTTTATATTTATATATTGCATACATAAATAATTATATTTATCCAATATAAAAATAAATTGATGTATTTATTTCTTTAAATGTGTATGATTAAATCAAAATTAAAAATTCAAGTATATATTTGAATCACAATTAGAGTTTCACGTGTACAATTGCACCAAATTAAAGTTTATGTATACAATTGCACATTAAAACAAAGTTAATGTATAGTTTTGAGATTTATTCCTTTTTTAAAAAAAAATTTCAAATGATGAAGTGATACAAATTTGAAGTGTTAAATCATCACACTTAATAAAAACAAAATTTAGTGATCAAATTAAAAAAAATTGTCAAATTTTAACTAATTGAAACAAAAAAAAATAGAGACCAAATTTTAAAAATTACCAAATTTAGGGATTTTCTTTTATCTCTTAATTCTTTTAACTTTTTTGCCCATTTCTTTATTTTATTTTATTTTAAATTACCTCTTATTTTTTCCAAATGAAAAAAAAAAACATCTGCCAACGTTTGAGAGTAGCACATCTACGGTGCTAACATCATCACCCAAAAAAATTACTTTTTTGTATTTTAAAATTGTATAGAGATTTTTAGCTTTTAAATAATGAAGTTACATTAGCACATGCCTATATTTTTTTATATTTTCAATTTGCAATGAAATATTTATTTTAATATTTTGGGTAAATGATTAAAATAATTATTTTTATTTATTTCAGGTTACATTTTAATCACTTACATTGATGTGTTGTAACATTTTAGTTATTGAGCAGTTAATTATCGTTAACGGTGTAACAATAAGCTGATGTGACACGTTAAATCATCATTTCAAACAAAAATTTTAGATTAAATTATACAATTGATCTTTATATTTTTTAGTTTTGAGCAATTTAATATTTTTCTTTTGTGTTATCTTAATTTTCTTTTTTTTCCTTTCTTTTCATTCCCTTCTACTTTTCTCTCTAGTTTCCTCTCTTCTCTATCTCTTTTAACGTAATTTTTCTATGTTTTTCATTTGTTTCTGTAATGAAGAATGTGAGAAGAGAGAAAAATAAAAGGGAAGAAAAAAATAAAGAAATAAAAAAATTAAATTGTTCAAAAAATAAAACAAAGTTAAAATATATGTAGAAGGGAGGAAAACAGAGAGAATGAGAAGAAAATGGAAAATAAAAAAAAAGTTCAAAGAACATAAAAGAAACAAATTAAATTGTTCAAAACGAAAAAAATAGGGACCAATTGCATAATAATTTTTTTGAAATGATGATTTAACTTGCCACGTCAGCTTACCGTTACACCGTTATTGGCAATTAACGCGCAGTGACTAAAATGTTACAACACGATAACGTAAGTGACTAAAACGTAACATTTCAAACAGAAGTGACTAAAATGTAATCTAAGACAAAAAAATGATTATTTTAATAGTTTACCTTAATATTTTTAGTGTATTTGATGTATTATATTTTTTAAATATATTTTTGTATAAAAAATAATAAAAAATTATTACAGTCGGGCCGAGTCAAGCTCGGGTTTAGATTTTTTAATATGGATCAAGTTTGAGAAAAATTTTAGGCTCACTTTTTGACCTGACCGGCCCGGGCCTAAAATTCTACATTTGCCCAAGCATAAAATTCTTCATTAACCTTGATCCGATCTATGATTAAGTCTAATTATACCATATCATGACTCAAAAAAATTATTATTATTATTTTATATTTTTAGATTATATATATTTTTAATTTTTAAATGATGGAGTGACACAATTTGGGAGTTTTATATCATCACACTTAATAAAATCCAAATTTAATGATTAAAGACCAAATTTAAAAAATATTAGAAATTTAGAGATTTGCTTTATCTCTTAATTCTTTTAACCTTTTTGCCCATCTCTTTATTTTATTTTATTTTATTTTAAATTACCTTTTATTTTTTCCAAATGAAAAAAAACTGCTGCCAACGTTTGAGAGTAGCACATCTACGGTGCTCACACCATCACTCACAAAAATTTACTTTTTGAATTTTTAAATTGTATATAGTGACATAGTTTTAGTGTCACATCACTCTATTTAAAGAAATTCAAATTTAATCATCAAATCGAAAAAGAAATTGCCGAATTCCAATTAATATGAAAGACCAAATTTTAAAAAATTATTAAATTTTAAAAAATTATTAAATTTTAAAGATTAAATATTACTTTATTTTTTATTTTTTTAAGTTTTTTTTGTACCTTTTTTTTTTCAAATGAACATTTGAGAGTAGCACATCTACATTCTTTTTATTTATTTATTTTAAATTACCTCTTATTTTTCAAATGAACATTTGAGAGTAACACATTTACATTACTCATGTTTTTTTTAATTCATGTTTAAAATTCATAATTATTTCTCTCATTATTCCTCTCAATAAAATTGTTGGCGAGCTATATCTTCCTTTTAAAGAGATGTCAACGTTTGAGAGTAGCACATCTACGGTGCTCATATGTTGTTTTTATACATAAATATGTATCATCTTATATTGAATAGATGTAGTTTCCAATCATCATAAAATTTGAAAGAATGTATGTACATTATCAATGAATCATTGTTCTATGAGATCAACCTTAAATTGTACAGTCGCCGGTAATGCCATGGAAACTGAGTAAAAAGAATAACTTTAGGTTGGCTATTGGATTTGAGTGGGATTTGATTCTTTCTTTAGCATTAGTTTCCCTGATTCACTCCTTTTGAAAAGTTTCTCAACCAACTCGTCCAGTTAGTCCCTCCAGAGCTCAACTCCGGTTCAGCTTTCCGGCTGTCTCCATTATTGGCTTTGGCAGCCTCTGCTTCCATTTCCTTGTTCTCAGTCGGTTCCTCGACTGCAGATACAGCATGAGGGATATTCAAACTGACAGCTCTTTCCAACGCATCTTTGTGTTCGTCCTCAATGGTCTGCAACCTCTCCAGTCTCTGTATTTTTGGGGGAACAGTTATCGTCTCAGATTTGTTCTCCCTCATAACCTGTAGGAACCAAAAAGTAAGCCATTTCTGTTAATCCATGGTACAACTAAGAAGCTTAAATGTTAACCCAAAACAAAGAACACTTGCCTGCAAAGCCTTTTCTGCTTCCTTTTCGATCCAAATTATTCCATGATCGGATGTTGCATTACATGATAACACAATGTGTTCAAACCTCCCATCGACAGGAATGGCTGTTTTGACTTCTGGAGGAAACCTCCCACATCTGCAGATCAAATCACATGATAACTTAACATCAAATATAGAGACAACCTCAACATAATCCAAGATAAAATTGTAAATAATATTGGTAACTTATCATTCAAGGAACAAGTATAGGTAGCGAAAATTTAAAACCTTTCAATAATACGGGTAATATCCGTATCCAACACTTATACCCTAGTCCGACTAACATAAAAGTAAACTATAAATAGCTTTCTCACGTCTAAGTTGTGTGCGTTCAATGAACTTATTCTAGTAACAAGCATCCACATGGTAGCTCAAATTTATCCGAACTTCAATTTATGATATCAATTGATTGCTTCATAAGCAAGGAGTACGATCATGTGACGGTCTCAATAGCTTTTAGCAATGTCATTGATAACGCACTCACTGACTAAGATCAACTAAAGAATATCATTTTGACACAGCTTATTTTCTATATAACAAATAGAAGTAAACTTGAAGAAGAAGAACATAGGTAAAAACCCTGCAAGGGAAAAGTTTTTTGTATGTTTTCATTTAGCAGGGCAATGAAGTCATCCACAAAATGCGTCCGTCAATGTAAATATGAAGAAGAAAGAGAGTGAAACTATTGGTACCTGCAAAATTTTCTTTCGACGATATGGTACATCCGTCCAGGTGCATAAAGTCTTCTTGGATCTTTAAGTTTTCTACCTTCTGGTATGAAGGTATCCCTCAAGCAAACAAGAAATAACAAGCAGGGCAAGCTGTCCAATGCATCAAGACCTGGTTTAAGGTATAGTAATACTACTAATAATAGAAATAATAAAGTTCTAAGAGAATATCAATGAAAACATGCAAAACACACACACACTAACCAGAAAATTGACTTGAAGATATCTTCCAAGGGGGTGGCTGTTCTAGGCAAGAAATCATCCTGGAAACCAATTATAAATTCATGCTAATAAGGAGATTGTTAACAATCTAAATTCACTGATTAGGAAATGTTAGTAATACCAACACTTCATTTTTAGTTGAAATATTAGTGTGCTTCCAAATGCAATAGACAAATTTAGAAATAAAACAATTCTGAGTACAAAAAGTAAGTAATCTCACCTGCAACACAATGGAGTGAATAACATCAGCATACTTGACAGCTAAGTTAAGTGACATACACCTGGCGGGCGCCACCGCGTAGCACCTGAGCTTACTTCGGGGAATCCCACCCAATCTATCTCTGTGATTAACCACCAAGACCGTCATCAACGCCGCCACGCCTGACCCAACGAATGTCCCACGAAAATCATCTGATATTCCCTCCCAGTCTCTTCCCAAACCCTCTTCAACGTCTCACCCTCCACGTTCAACAGCCAAACCGCCGATTTCAACAGCCCGTGATGGACATATCCTCCATCGAACATCTGCATCCCTAACCTATTATCCAAAAGCATTTTATAATCACTTTCCTTAGCCAAGTTGAGTCCCCTGATTGCCATCACGATTTCCTTCCGGTCATGGTCGGCGTAGATAAGGTAAGGCGGAGAACGGCCAAGGGTGTCTTCGTAGGTGACGCGTTTCAAGACCCAGTCAGGGTTGAGTCGGTAGCCGCCGTCGGGAGGGAACTGGGGGTTTCTGAGATCAGGTTCGTAGACAGCTAGGATTAAACGGCAGACTCTGGGGACAGGTTCGAACTCGTCGGGGGTAGCTAACGGCCAGGTTTCACTGTCGTTTGAACCAACGTAGGTGCAGCGCCTCCATGCCCAACGCGAACAGCCAAGTAAGAGAACGCATTCGACACCGCAAGAGAGTGACATTTATGGTCGAATGAGAGAATTGGGTAACAAATTTTTTATAATCAATGGAAACAAAAGTGGGATTGTGGGGAGAGAAAGGAAGGGGAAAGAAAGCAAATAGAAACTCAAAAGAAGGCTCGAGATAGCGAGGGTAAACAAGTAGGGTAGAGGACCATTTTTTATAAATATATTTATTTTAGGGGGGGGAGGGGGGAATCTGGTTTTCAGACATAGCCAACCTGTAGTTTTCCTTTATAGCTGTTGTTTCAGTGATTCGGTCCTAAACCGGTTGCCTGTCTTAAAGTTTCAGGGACGGGGACTTTTCGGACATAAAATTTAATATCTGTGTTTTTATATAATTTTAAGCATTATCATTAAATAAAATAACATCGCATCGTCAAATTTTTTTTCCTTTTTCGGCGGTTTTGGTTGATGGTCTACCGTCACGTCGTCAATCGAGTTTGTGATAAATTGATAAAGAAATCTTGTTTTCATGGATAATAAATTTTGAAATCGATTTTTGAGCAAGCTTAATAATTTCTTTATAAAAATATATCACATTATTAAAAATAAAATTAGTTTTTTTAAGAAATACAAATATTTAATAATCTATCATTATTACTTGGTTCCTTTGGCCAAATATTATTTGATTTATTATATATAATATTTAAATATAATACCCAAAAAATTCAAATATAAATTTAGGATGCGTGTTTTTTATGTTTGCTTGGGTTTAATGAATTGTACTTAATTCAAACAATAATTAAAACGTACTATTATATTAATATTTTAATATAATTAAAATTAGATGTGAAGCTTGGATTTAAAAAAATTTTTGTTGAAATTTTATTAGAGTTAATAGAGTTATGTCTCGCATTTTTTATTTTTTCTTTCTCGATTAAATTTTGTTTTAGTTTTTACTTAAACTTTGATTAATGTAGGTTAGTAAGTTATTTTAATATTATCTGATCTATGAATTTAATTTTTAAATAAGTCTTTTTTTCATCTTAAAAAGCTAATTAATTACACATTTAGGTATTAGTTTTTACAAGCTTTCAAAAAATTTTGTGTTTACGTTTTGACGGTTCTTATTTTGAGTTTTAAGATTTAGTTTTATTTCCATATTTTGTATTCTTCTTTTTTGTCATTATAGTGAAATTATCTACGCATTTTTTATGTTTGCTTGGGTTTAATGAATTGTACTTAATTCAAATGATAATTAAAATGAATTATTATATTAATATTTTAATATAATTAAAATTAGATGTGAAGCTTGGATTTAAAAAGATTTTTGTTGAAATCTTATTAGAGTCAAATCATATAAATAATTGTAGAGTAATGTCTCGCATTTTTTATTTTTTCTTTTTCGGTTAAATTTTGTTTTAGTTTTCACTTAAACTTTGATTAATGTAGGTTAGTTGGTTATTTTAATATTATCTGATCTACGAATTTAATTTTTAAATAAGTCTTTTTTTCATCCTAAAAAGATAAACAATTACACATTTAGGTATTAGCTTTTACAAGTTTTCAAAAAATTTGTGTTTACGTGTTGACGGTTCTTATTTCGGGTTTCAGGATTTAGTTTTATCTCCATCTTTTGTATTCTTCTTTTTTGTCGTTATAGTGAAATTATCTTTGCCCATGATTTTTTTTATCCTCTTCGGAGGAGTTTTTTCCACGTGATTTGTTGGAGATACCAAGCTTTCGAGATTTGTGTTCGATCTTTTCAATTTTCTTTGATATTTTACTTGTTTATTCTTTTATCGGGTTTATCTTCAACAAACTGGTATCAAAGCTAGTTTGATTTCCGCAATAAACTCATTCAAAGATGACAACAACAAGGTTTGGTATTGATAAGTTCGATGACATCACAAATTTTAATCTGTGACAAGTTCGGATGATGCTAATTTTGATTCAAGATAATCTTGAGAAGGTCTTTACAGAGAAGAAGTTTGTAGACATGGATAAACCAAAATGGGATAATGTAACGCCTTTAACCCGATCCGATTAACTGGATCCGGGTCTTGCGTATTACCACACATACATATACAAACTTGATCTTAATTATAGAGTTTCTAACAAAATACATAAGCATGTACAAGAAGTAAATACAACTACGCCGTGTTGTAATTAAATTACAACTATATTTAAATTGAAAACCTATTCTACTTTAGTTATCCTAAATTATGGATTTTTAAGTAACATCCAGACTTGAACACGCCACCAAAGTTGCTTTGTACGTATAAATACCCGATATGCCACTTCTTGGTGTGGTCTTCGCATCTTTCCTCTTAGTGCAAAACCTACATTAGCTCACCTGAAACGTAACACACCTAATTAAGTTCGTATGAACTTAGTGAAGAAAACGTTATTTACCTGAGTCATATTTGCACATTGAAACTTATAATTTAAATTGATGATCTCGTCATTCTTAACCTTTAATTTTGTTTCTGAAAAATATTTCCTCAAGTCCTATTCTTTTATATCCGTCCGTTTCTATACCTTACTCTGAACTATTTTTTTCTCTTCCATGTCTTCGATAGACAACGTACATCCTTCAAACTTTGAGCCATCATTTTATCATGATTCAAGAAGAAATACACACACATATGACGGATTATTCCTTCGAATGTCCAAATTTTACATCTTTATTCAGAATACATTTCCAATACTAACTCATTACTTCTCTATATCTCTTCAATTCATTATTCCCAATCGATTCATAATCACAGGTGATACTTTTTCTTATAATCAATATATGACTTATGCCTTGTTGTTTGTCTTCTGATTACTTTTAAAAGTCAAATTGAATATACCAATTAGCTTAATTCAAAACTTTCCATGAAGGACATTCTTTAAAGTTCTTCTTTGAAAACCTTTTTACAACACACCATAAGGGCAATTTATCCGGAGTACACCACAAGGGTTATCTTTACATTGTTCGCCATAGAGGCTATACTTTCATGATTCGCCACAAAGGCTATTCTTTCATGTCGTGTTTACGATATGTATTTTCTTAAACTCACGTCATATGAGGTTTGCTCATCATCGTCCTGGGACATGCAGATTATGATTGTTTGATAATTGGTTTGAATAACTGTTCCACTAACTTGTAAGTGCATGTTAAAGAGTCTTTGGTCATCGAGGTAAGCCTTAGATGTTTTATGTGTAATTTGGATACAAACATGTGTTTGGTATGAATGAGATGTAACACAAAATTTGGTCAAGTCATGTAAACTGTTAAAAGTGTGCTAACTAATTAATTAATAATGTTATGAAGTTGTACGAGATGCTTTAATAAATTTTCCAAAATGAGACTTATATGTTTAATCCTACAATACTATTGTTAAACTTTTTGAAATAGAGTTTTTCCCAACATATTACAATATATACATTTTAGATCTAATTATATGTTTTTTTTACTAAACAGTTTTCCAAGTCTATACAAATGCCTTTTTAAAAATACCCTACTGCTTACATGTATGTTTAACTAAAGCTTTCGAGGAAATTTTCTGTTAAATATTAAATTGTGGAGTAGTCTTGTTGTTGATTGTTGATCAGAGTAGTGCAATGGAAGCATGATATTAGGTTTTTATTAAATATTCCATAATTAATTGTGTGATGTGATTGATTGGTTAGTGTGTTTTGGGGTGATTTTAACGGAGAGTCAATTCAGTGACTAATTTGACGTTTGAAATTCGGGTCGGACCATCCCGATCAGGTTTAGGGTGCCATAAATTTAGTATAATTTGTAATACTGTATTGATTAGTGAAATATGATTTATTGAATATGTGTATATATAATTAAATTGTCACAAATTGATTCAAGGTAAGGAATGTAATTAAACTGTAAAGTATTACTTGATTTTGTGTATTAAGCCCAGATGAATATAGTGTTGGATTTGATGCCCTAAGTGTAGTATTTTCGTCAATATACACTTGTAATTTTTCGAACAGATTGGTTAATTAAACAAATTCATTGATTACATTAATATACTTTGTATAATTTCCCTCACATGGTTTTTGCACGCAAAGTAAAATGGAAGCAAATATTGCTTATTGATTGTTTAATGTTTAACAAATACTAAGCGATATTACGTAGTCAGATCGTAGTGCAGAAAGACAGCTTGTATTAGTAGATGAACCTAAAAATGTTCTTAGTCTAATCGGAAATGAGAAAATCGATTGAAAGACTAATATGTAGTCTATCAAGTCTGTTGGAGCCTAATTTTAACGAGGCTTAAACTAAACCTTTTTTAAATTTATTTTAAATTTAAATTTAAATTAAGTTTAAATTTACTTTTAAATTTAAAATTATTTTAAATTTAAAATTCATAAAAGTCCAAATTACAAACCAAAGTTCAGGTACAAATCCAAAACAATTACAAAGCCCAATTGTCCAAACAAGCCTGATTACCCTTGACCCAATTACAAATTTTGAGCCCACCTAAACCCTAAACCTTACTACCACCACTTGTATCACCACCTCCATCTCAACCTCTCAGAGCACGCCACGTCGGCAACCAAGTTGCACCACCAGCAACTTGCCTCTGCACCGCCCCTCTGCACCAGCACCACTGCTAGCCGAACCTGCAAAGGAGATTAGACATCAGTTTAATTGAAAACGGACAAATAAAAATGATTGTAAAAGATCAGTTATAAAAACCGAATTCAAAGTCAATTGTAAGGGGGGATTTTAAAAATTTGAAATTAATACACATTCACAAATTTCTGAAAATCAACATAGAGGCAACAAGCATTTTGCAAATAAAAAAATAGAAGTAGTCAATAGCAAGCAGAGAACATATCACCAAGCATTCTTGTGTTTCGAATTAATAAGGTATAAGTTTTAGATACAAGCATGTTCATTGCTTATTTATTATTTTGAAGTTAAAATAAAAAAACCTTTTATATTCTGTGTATGTATTAATATATATCTGCTGTAATTATTGTTATCTGTTAGCATTTAATTTGTAATATTTAATAAATAGGTAATAAATATATAATAAACCTAATAAATATTTATATTAATAATAATAAATAACAATAAAAAAGGAGGTCAAGAGTCGTACCTGGAAGAATGTCGCCGCCGGCCAAGCCAGAGTCTCTCTATGTCTACCCATGCTCATAAGGAAGTTCGACACCCACGAATTTGTAAAGAAAATCGTTAATAAAAAAAGAGAATGAAAATAAATTAAAGAACGGAAAGAAGAAATCGGATCTAAGCAGATTTACGGGTTTAGAACAGTTAAAAAAAGGGAAAGAAAACATAAATCATTTTTTTTAAAAAGGGGATCTGGGTCCGATCTCAATAGATCTGAACCCAGATTTGTTTAAAAAAGAAGAATACAACAGAAAAGGATTTTCTTTTACCTGAAGGCCGCCACAAGCGGCGGCGTGTGACGGCGCGGGTGCGACGGAGCCACGACGGAACTTAGGTCGGTTGGGAATGCTTCAGAGAAAAAACAAAGTAGAAAGAAATTTTTTTAAAAGCAAAATGAAGAAATGAAATTTTTGTAGAAATTTTTGGTTTAAATAATGTGATGGAACGGTGCCGTTTTGAGGAAGGGTTCAAAGTGTCAAAACGACACCGCTCCAGGAGCCCCGACTCGACCCGTGCGGATCCCTCTTGGGATCCGCGTGTTTTCAAAAATGGTCTATTTATGCAATTGGTCCTTTCACTTTTTTCAAATTTCCAATCAAGTTCTTTTTTATTTTTAATTTATTTTAAATTGTCCCAATAATTTTCAATGCTTTTTAATTTAGTCCCTTGACCTTTTTGAAAGCCCAGGAAGCTGCCGCGTGTTAATTTTTGGTTTATTTATGCATTTGGTCCTTTTTATTTTTTATTTGTTTTAATTTCGTCCTTAAATCAAGTTTTATTTTAATTATAAATTGGCCAAGAAATTTTAAATTATTTTCAAATCAGTCCTTTGACTTCAGAATTCCTGAGAAGCTGCCACGTGTCTCTGAACTGTTCAGTAATCAAATTTTGACCCCCGAACTTTCCAAAAATTACATTTTTTACCCTCGAACTTTCCAAAATTACATTTTTACCCCTGAACTTTCCTAAAATTTGAAAAATATGGACGATTTTCCTCAAATGGGATTTTTGAAAATCACGCAAAGTTTTCTAAAGATAAAGATCGTATTTTAAGTTTTACTCGAGTTTTCAAACTTTTAACAAACCAAGACCTGAAATAATAAATGTGGTACCAATTTTGGGTGCATGAGGGTGTTAATCCTTCCTCATGCATAGCCGACTCTCGAACCTGTTTTCTGCATTTCGAAGACCAAAATATTTTTCTAAATGGATTTTAAACGTTTTGTGGTGATCCAATCACACCATATAAAAAGATTGGTGGCGACTCCCATTTTTTACAATCATTTAAAATACCCATTTTTTTCGATTTTCAAATATTATTCGAGACTTGTTTGTTTCCCTCGAAAAATAAATGTTTCGACAGCTTGACGACTCCACTGGGGACATTTTTAAAATAAACGAGAGTCAAGCCAAAATTGATTATTTCCGGGTCTTTTTTGAAAACTTTTAAAGCTTCGGTTTTGTTTAATATACGATCCTTGGCATTTTTGTGCGATGCTATATTGTGTTGATATTACTAGTATAAGTTTGCATCCATATGCATTTGATACTACCCTTTTAAGTGGAAGCGGGAAACTACTCCTTCGTGAGGTCTTCACCTCCGTGCAGGACAGTGAATCGCTTTCGGGATTACATCCATACCCATGTTTTTGTGAAGTTTTCACTTCCGTGTAAACATGTGGGAAATGTATCCCCCTAAACCGAACTCATCCGTATGAGCCTGTAATGGGTGAGGATCGAGGAATCCGCTGGTTTGGGTACCTTTTACTCTAGAGTCTAAAACCACATGTAATGAGCCGTAAGTACTCGTCTTAGGAAGAGTTATACCGAACCTCTTAGCAATCATCCAAGACAAGTTCTTAGGTTCTTTGTTCTATACTTGTATCGATGTTTTGCTAACTCTTTCTTTTTTACCTCTTTTCTTTTACTTGCATTTGCATCATTATACAAGAAAAGGTGTTGATTTAAATTCAGTTACAAAATAGGCAGTTTCATCATGGGGGACGGATTTTTTTAATAAAGTGGAAGATAACATGGCTTTGCACTTATGGTCGAAGGAAAGCACAAAGTCAAAGAAGATTTAGGAGACTTGAAGAAAGATTACGCAAATTCAAATCAAAATCCTTCAAAGGAATCAAGAAGCAAGTGAGAGGCACTTTCGACAAGCTTAGAGACATGTTCAAGATAAAGATTATGCAAATGATGAAAAAGCGACTGATCATATACGAGCATTAGTCATCGAAGCTGATATGTTGAGCATGCAATATGAATCAAGATCGGAGCGGGGACACGAAATTAGCCAGACTTCTAGGAAGATCAAAGCTCTAGGCCATAAGGTAAAGCCGTATGTAATTCGTTTTATGTGGAGAATTTTGTCTTCTAGAGAAGTTGTTCTAATGGGATTGAATTCAAAATCAATGCCTTTTCTTATGCATACATGCATTCATAAGCTACACTTTTTAACTTGCATTTAATCCCATGAGAGCCTACCTTAAATGGAACTGTGCCAAACCTTTAGTGGTTACCTGAATAAGGTAAGAGACACGGTTATATTTTTTGCTTTAATTGCAATATATTTTGAATTTGTTTGCATTACATTTTCATAAAAAAGGGTGTTAGTTCATGTTCTATTGCCAAATAGAGAATTGGTCATATGAGAATGGATTCCTTGATAAGGTAGAAGTCAGCGTGGTCGTGCGTATATGTGGTCAAAGAAAAACAACAACGAAAAGTGATTGCCTATCAAAGGGGTAGATATCAGAGTTCTAGGGTTACAATCAAATACATGAAAGCCGTAATAGTTTGCTGGAGCTGAAAGAAGTATGGAAGACAAAATGAAACAAATGTCTAATTCAAATATGATGATTTGCCTTAACTATTCAAGCTAGATTGCTTCACTTTCAGAAATATGAATAATACGATACATCACCTCATTGCCCGAGGATTCCGAATAATAAGGCCTATTCTAGATGAGCGAGTATCGGGTTACAGCCCTGATCAAAGGAAGAGAGGATAACAAGTACATCACTTTGAAAAACCCGCAAGACATAGTGTACCCAGACGCGAGAAAGAATGTTGACATCTTCGTTTCAAATGCATATGAAGTAGTCGACTTCCTTAAAGTTTCGAGGCACGTAGAGGACACGGTTTTAGATTCATTTTATCGACGTGACAAGAAAATCATTCATGTTCCAACAATCTCAACCACTAAACACTTATCGAAGAAAAGGCAAAAGAAGGTGTATTAGTGCATAACTTTTGTTAGTTTCATTCCGTGGCCATTTTTTGGAAAGTCAAAAGGTCTCTTATCGAGTATTCTCTAACGACTACCCTCTGTTGAAAGAATTTATGGCTATCCAAAGACAAGAGGACTTTGCTAAAAAAATTGGAAATAAATGAGGAATGACTCCAACACTCTTAGGGGTAAGTTTGAGATAGGGACCATGTCACAAACAAGAACTCGACCAAGTGCAAGAAACGACTAGCCATTTGTAGACTTTAGCCATTCAAGATCGGGGTCAAATCGGAGCAAAAAATAAATAGCTTGGAAGATTAGGACTTTGAGCATTAAGACACGACCATACATGCATCTGCCTTATGTAAAAGAATTTGCTTTCTAGAAAAATATTCAGGACACACTTATCACTCTAAGTCCGAGAGTAATAGGGATCCTTTTATAAAGGGCACATGACTACTATATTTTATTTCAATAAAAATGATGCATTGTTTTTGTCCCATTTGGCAAACACCTTACCATTCTTCTCATTCATTCATACAACAATTAATCATTCTTTAGTTAAATTATTCTTTAGACCCCCTTGTGTCTTTATGCTGGGTCCCTTGATATCAAAGATACGAGTGACACTACTGTTGACTCGGAGCCCTTTTGAGAAGAACATGTGTCCAGAAAAACTTTGAGGCTTTGAAAATGATCAAGAATGTAACTTGTCTCTCGATCTACCGCGAATGGTCGAGCAAGACATGAAACAAACATCACCTTGAAGAGTTATGATTTTAAGTGAGAATCGAGACATGAGTCATTGTAAAACAAGGCAAGCTACCTCAAGAATCCAAAGGTCTTTGCATGAGTCTATCAAAGCATGCCAAGTTTGAGGAACCGATGTCGTGATACATAGGCTCCCATAAAAGGAAGAATGTAATCAAATTCAATAGAAACTTCAAAAATTGAGGCTTGACGCGTTTAAAAAAAACACATAAAAAAGGGGTCAAGATAAAAACCCTACCAAGGATATCTTGAAAACCAAGGCAAAAAGAAAAAAAAAGAAAGTCAAGATAAAAACCTGCAAAGGGCATCTTGAAAATTTATTATTCTCTTTCATCTTTCCACGTCGTGGCCTTTTTTCTATGTGAAGCATGGACACCATCGAGGCAACCTTGCAAAAAAGTTTCTAATGTGCATCAATTCATCCTCATGATCATTGATTACTACTTCCTATGACAATCGATGGTTAAGTAGACTATTGAAAATGAGAGATTATATATCGATATGGGATGCCAAAAAGGATCATATCCGACGATGACTTGAAGTTGAGCAACAGCACCATAGCGAAAGTCTACAGCCTATTCAAGAACAAGTATCACGACTCAGTGCCACATCGATAGAAAAAGTGAATTGGGCATTGGAGGTGACCAATAAGAACATCAAAAGGATTCGTAGTTGAGACTACAAAGGCTCGACATGAGAAATCACCATTTTATCTTCAAGGCTTATCAGACTTGCCCCACCTTTCTCACTAGAATGAAAGTCATCCTACCCATTGAAGTCGAGTTTCTTTCCCTCCAGATTTTGTTAGAGCTGATGAAGCAGAATTGATCCAATCCAGACGCAGTCAGCTAAACTTGATTGAAGAAAAGATACTAAGTCATCCGTCATGATCAGATGATAAAGGCTTACGACAAAGAAGGATTCGCTCTAGAGAATTCCATGAGAGAGCTTTGGTTTTGAAAAGGATCTTGCTTACAAAAAACCTCTAAGTAAAATGAATGTCGAATTGGGAAAGGCCCCATGAGGTGAAGAAAGTCTTTTTTGGAGAAACTTTGATTTTGATCGGCAAAGACTTGCCCAACTTCGTGAACTCGGATTCGATGGAGAAAAACAAATCAAAAAAGGAAATAAAAAAAGAAGAAGAGGAAAAAGAAAAGGAGAGGTCGAGGTGAAAACTCGTAATGGGCATCTCGAAACCTAAGGAGACTTGAGTTGAAAACCTAAAAGGACGGCTCAATTTCGAAGAAAAGAGCGTGAAACTGTCTTCTCTCTCAAAGGTAGCAAGGTAGAGAAACTTTATACCTTAAAGCATTGACAAAGTACTCTAAGTTTCATGAACACATGTCAAGCTCAAAATGGTCCTCATCAAGTTTGCTCAGTGAAGCTCTCATACTTTGATATTTGGGGCACCTAACTCCATTCTTTTGGTCACTTTATGTTTGGTAACTCTCTGACCAATATGAGTCATTTTTAATCTTTTCATTTATATGAGCTTTGCTTCGAGTAAAGTTTCATTGCCTTGTGACCATGTTCAAGCAATTCTGCATCGAAATAGCGATTAATGAACCAAACAATCTTTTAATTCACGCAACCTTTGTTTTCAATCAAATTCAAATTCATCCACCTTATAACCTTGATTCAAGCATCTTTGCATTTGAAATAACGGTTAGTGGTCTAATGTTATAAGGAATAGAAGGATTTCTACATATCATTCTGAAAATTTTCTAAATAGTATAGGGACCTGAAACAATACCATTAGTTGGAAATAACCAAACCCGAGGGTTAGAAGGGTCTTGAAACAAATAATTCAAATTACGACTAGCTCTTTAGGTTCCATGAAAAAGATACGATACCAAAAAAAGAACATGATAACACATCAGTGATAGGACTTACACAAATGACGAACAATGTCGACCTAAGGACTAAAATAAAATCATTCTCAAAGATGACATTTTTTTCATCCATCATTGATACCCATGTGGTTAAGAGCATTTAACTCATTCTAATCATGGCATCCTAATAATCTGGCCTACATAGAGGTCCATGAAAGCATATTCTACAGGTTTGACAAGGAAGGATTGAGGCTGCGACGGTAAATCCGGTACCTTAAAAAGATTGAAGGAAAAGATTGAGGCCGCAACGACGAACCTAGTACCTAAGAAGATGTGATGGGAAAGGTTGAGACTGCAACGGCGAACCTAGTACTACAAAGATACGAAGGGAAAGGTTGAGGTCGCAACGGCGAACCCGGTACCTAAGAAGATGTAATGAGAAAGGTTGAGGCTGCAACGGTGAACCCAGTACCATGAAGAGATGAAGGGAAAGGTTGAGGCCGCAACGACGAGCCCGATACCTTAGAAAAATATGGAAAAGATTGAAGCTACAATGGCGAATCTTATACCATAAAGTCGAAGAGGAGCAAATTGAAGTTGCAATGACGAATCTTCTACCTCGAAGTTACAGTGAAGCATATCAAAACTGCAAATTAGAATAAAGTGAAGTTACATCATTATTCAGTCTTTTACCCTTAATCAAGTAGAGTAGATTACAGCCATCCGATCTTTTACCCCGAGCCTAGGCTAGATCACCATCAGCCAATCTCTTACCCCGAGCCTGGGGCAGATTGTAGCCATCCGATCTTTTGCCCCGAGCCTAAGGCAGATCATCATCAGCCAATCTCTTACCCCTAGATAGGGGCATATTGCAACCATCCGATCTTTTACCCCGACCATGGGGTAGATCACAGCCATCCAATCTCTTACCCCGATCATGGGGCAGAGGAGCGAATCAAAATAAGTGAGGCGGTCATCTTCCTGATTAGATACAGAGAAGTATACCAACTCAATGAAACAAAGCTCGATATGAGCGAATCTCCGAACCCCAGCTTCCTGATAAGATATTGAGAAGCAGGTCGAAGCAATAAAGCGGTTACCTTCTTGATGAGATACAAAGAAGTGAACCAGATTTGTCTCCTGATGAGACACAGAGAAGTGGATCAAAACAAGTGATGTGCTCATCTTCTTGATGAGATACTGAGAAGTAGACCAAATCAATGAAACCAGGCTCAAAGTGAGTAAATCTTCGAACCCTAGCTTCCTGATGAGATACTGAGAAGCAGGTCGAAGCAATAAAGCGGTTACCTTCCTGATGAGATATAGAGAAGTGAACCAGATCCGTCTTCCTAATGAGACATAGATAAGTGGATCAAAACAAGTGATGCAGTCATCTTCTGGATGAGATACTGAGAAGTAGACCAAATCTATAAAACCAGGCTCAAAGTGAGCAAATCTTCGAACCTTAGCTTCATGATGAGATACTGAGAAGTAGGTCGAAGCAATAAAGCGGTTACCTTCCTGATAAGATATAGAGAAGTGAACCAGATCCGTCTTCCTGATGAGACACAGAGAAGCAGATTGAAACAAGTGATGAGGTCAGCTTCCTGATGAGATATAGAGAAGCATACCAAATCAATGAAACCAGGCTCAAAGTGAGCAAATCTTAGAACCCCAGCTTCTTGATGAGATACTGAGAAGCAGGTCAAAGCAATAAAGCGGTTACCTTCCTGATGAGATACAAAGAAATGAACCAGATCCGTCTTCTTGATGAGACATAGAGAAGTGGATCAAAGCAAGTGATGCGGTCATCTTCCTGATGAGATACTGAGAAGTAGACCAAATCAATGAAACCAGGCTCAAAATGAACAAATCTTCGAACCCTAGCTTCCTGATGAGATATTGAGAAGCAGGTCGAAGCAATAAAGCGGTTAACTTTCTAAAGGGACGTAAATAAGTGAACCAAATCTGTCTTTCTAGTAAATACGGAGAAAGAAATCAAGAGACGAAGCTACAACGCCAAACACTTGGAGTGTCAGAAGATATTAAGGACTACGACGACACCAAACCTTGAGGTTGCAAATAGGGTGAAGCTACAGTAGCAAATTTTGTCTTTTTGAAATTGCCTCAAGGCAAGATGAAATCATAACCCCAAAGGTAGAGAAGCAGATGCAGCAGGGTTGAATGACCGATGAAGTGAAGCGCGGACTAGTAGAAGAAAGAGCATCGAAGAAATGAAACTTGACAAAATTGAGCCTTCTTTTGGTCTTTCCTCTGTTCCTGTTACACAGCAACGAGCAAAGAGGGGCAGCTGTTGGAGCCCAATTTTGACCGGGCTTAAACTAAATCTTTTTTAAATTTATTTTAAGATTAAATTTATTTTAAATTTAAATTTAAATTAAGTTTAAATTTATTTTAAATTTAAAATTCATAAAAGTCCAAATTACAAACCAAAGTTCAGGTACAAATCCAAAACAATTACAAAGCCCAATTATCCAAACAAGCCTGATTACCCTTGACCCAATTACAAATTTTGAGCCCACCTAAACCCTAAACCATGCTATCTCCACTTGTATCACCACCTCCATCTCAGCCTCTCAGAGGACGCCACGTCAGCAACCAAGTTGCACCACTAGCAACTTGCCTCTGCACCAACACCACTGCTAGCCGAACCTGCAAAGGAGATTAGACATCAGTTTAATTGAAAACAGACAAATAAAAATGATTGTAAAAGATCGGTTATAAAAACCGAATTCAAAGTCAGTTGTAAGGGGGATTTTGAACATTCGAAATTAATACACATTCACAAATTTCTAAAAATCAACATAGAGGCAACAAGCATTTTGCAAATAAAAAAATAGAAGCAGTTAATAGCAAGCAGAGAACAGATCATCAAGCATTCTCGTATTCCGAATTAATAAGGTATAAGTTTTAGATACATGCATGTTCATTGCTTATTTATTATTTTGAAGTTAAAATTAAAAAACCTTTTATATTCTGTGTATGTATTAATACACATATGCTGTAATTATTATTATCTGTTAGCATTTAATTTGTAGTATTTAATAAATAGGTAATAAATATATAATAAACCTAATAAATATTTATATTAATAATAATAAATAACAATAAAAAAGGAGGTCAAAAGTTGTACCTGGATGAATGCCGTCGTCCACCAATGCTCATAAGGAAGTCCGACACCCACGTATTTGTAAAGAAAATCATTAATAGAAAAAAGAGAATGAAAATAAATTAAAGAACAGAAAGAAGAAGTCGGATCTAAGCAGATTACGGGTTTAGAACAGGTAAAGAAAAGGGAAGAAAACATAAATCATTTTTTAAAAAAGGGGATCTGGGTCCGATCTCAATAGATATAAACCCAAATTTGTTTAAAAAAGAAGAATACAACAGAAAAGGATTTTCTTTTACCTAAAGGCCGTCGCGAGCGGCGGCGCGTGACGGAGCGGGTGCGACGGAGCCACGACGAAACTCAGGTCGATCGAGGGGATGCCGGGTGGTCGGTTGGGAATGCTTCAGAGAAAAAACAAAGTAGAAAGAAATTTTTTTAAAAGCAAAATGAAGAAATGAAATTTTTGTAGAAATTTTTAGTTTAAATAATGTGATGGAAGGACGCCGTTTTGAGGAAGGGTTCAAAGTGTCAAAACGACACTGCTCCAAGAGCCCCAACCCGACCCGTGCAGATCCCCCTAGGATCCGCGAGTTTTTATAAATGGTTTATTTTTGCAATTGGTCTTTTTGCTTTTTTTCAAATTTCTAATCAGGTTCTTTTTTTAATTTTAATTTATTTTAAATTAGCCCAACAATTTTCAATGCTTTTTAATTTAGTCCTTTGAACTTTTTTAAAGCCCAAGAAGCAGCCACGTGTCAATTTTTGGTTTATTTATGCATTTGGTCCTTTTTATTTTTGATTTATTTTAATTTCGTCCTTAAATCAAGTTTTATTTTAATTATAAATTGGCCCAAAAATTTTAAATTATTTTCAAATCAGTCCTTTGACTTCAGAATGCCTGATAAGCTGCCACGTGTCCTATCTTTTTGGTTTTATTGCCCAGAAGGTCCTTGAACTGTCCAGTAATCAAATTTTGACCCTTAAACTTTCTAAAAATTACATTTTGACCTCCGAACTTTCCAAAAATTACATTTTTTTACCCTCGAACTTTCCAAAGTTGCATTTTTACCCCTGAACCTCTAAAAATTACCATTTTACCCCCGGACGTCCAAAAATTAAATTTTTGACCTAGAGCTTTCAAAAAGTTACCATTTTACCCTCGAACATCCAAAAATTACCATTTTACCCCAAGATGTCCAAAAATTACATTTTTAACCCCAAACTTTCAAAAATTACCATTTTACCCTCAAACATCTAGAAATTACCATTTTACCCTCGAATGTCTAAAATTACATTTTTGACCCTGAACTTTTCAAAAATTACCATTTTGGTCTCGAGTGTCCAAAAATTATCGTTTTACCCTGTAACGTCCAAAAATTACCATTTTTCTCCCGAGTGTCTAAAAATTACCATTTTACCCTTGATCGTCCAAAAATTACCATTTTACCTCCGAGCATCTAAAAATTGCATTTTTGACTCCGTTTGTTTTTTTTCTCTTCAATGTTCATACTTAGGTTTTAATCATTATTCTTTCGTATTTTATACTGTATTATTTTTTATTTTTGCTTATTTATTTATCTGCTTAATTACTTTGTTTCGCGTTATTTATCTTCATTATTAGTTGTCCATTTATATTTAATTTGCATGTTCGTTTTCAAAACTACTTTTACATTCAAATAAACCTTTAAAACTGAGGCAATGTCCTTTCGTGTGGAAATCTCGAAAAACCATGTGTTAACGTGTTGGGTGTGATTTTTCGTAAATTCACACGAATCGAATATCCTTTTCCAAACTTTTCAAATGCCTTTTTAATTTAGAGATTCCGAGAACATCGTGCCCTAACGTGTTGATCACGACTTTGATTCTTCGTGAAAGTCAAAACAAATGGGCATCTTTCTTTTTAAATCTAATCTTTTTGAACACCAGATGAAATAGGCTATGTGTTCGAGAATCGTATTTTAAAAATAGTTCAAAATTTCAAGTTCCCAAAAAATATATATAAATAATTTTAAAACAAAAACAAGGCAATGTCCTTTCGTGTGGAAAGTTCGAAAAACCATGCCCTAATGTGCTAGGTGTGATTGTCGTATATTCCATGCGATCGAATATCCTTTTTAAAGTCTTTTAAACTGTTTTTTAATTTCAAAAGTCCGAGAACATAGTGCCCTAACGTGTTAGACACGACCTCCAGTTCTCCTAGAAATTCGAAACATACAGACGATTTTCCTCAAATAGGATTTTTGAAAATCACGCAAAGTTTTTTAAAGATAAAGATCGTATTTTAAGTTTTACTCTAGTTTTCAAACTTTTAACAAACCAAGACCTGAAAATAATCAATGTGGTACCAATTTTGGGCGTATGAGGGTGCTAATCCTTCCTCATTCGTAACCGACTCTCGAACCTGTTTTCTGCATTTCGAAGACCAAAATATTTTTCAAAACGGATTTTAAACATTTTGTGGTGATCCAATCACACCATATAAAAAGATTGGTGACGAATTCCATTTTTTTCGATCATTTAAAATACCCATTTTTTTCGATTTTCAAATATTGTTCGAGACTTGTTTGTTTCCCCTGAAAAATAAACGTTTCGAAAAAGTCCAATTGGAGAGATGCCTTGTCTTGGGCATTGAAAGAGATGACTCCAAGAAGATAGAGACATAGATGTGAACTAATTGGACTGACAGTACATTGGACAAGACACAAGCAAAATAGATCATGAATCCTTTTATGGATTTATTCACTTGTGACGTTCATAGTGTGGCATACCTAAATCTTGAGCGGATGACGGACTATGTATGCGTGACTCATACACTTTGATTAAGTAAAAGTCTGTGTTCAAATAGATAAGGAACCGAAAGTTGGCACGTTGGGTGTATGACTTTTGTAGTATGTAACATCATTTACAATAATGAAATTCATAGCCCAAAACATGGGTAAATGATATCCTCTCATTGGCATTACATGGATAATGAAAGGTAAACGTGATCACGAGTTGTCTGTCTTTGTGATGGATGACTTGATCACTTTTTGATAGTGATTGACTTTTCATATAGGAAGATGTAATGGTTATCATGATATAAAATAGGATCATATTAGGAGAGCGGATATTATCCCAAAGAGATAAATGATATCCTATGAGGGTAAAACATAAAATTTTGCCCAAACTCGACCCGAATAAAAATGCTAAAACTCGAGCTCTGCCCGGCCCGCCCATATTAATTTTTTATATAATTTTTTTTAAAAAATATAATACATCAAAAATGTTAAAAACACTAATATAGGTGTATTTTAATAAG
This sequence comes from Gossypioides kirkii, assembly GCA_005610355.1. Classification (NCBI taxonomy): domain Eukaryota; kingdom Viridiplantae; phylum Streptophyta; class Magnoliopsida; order Malvales; family Malvaceae; genus Gossypioides; species Gossypioides kirkii. Next base: position 9,425,341 of record CP032249.1, on the reverse strand, counting down.
CAAATGTCTCTAAAATAAGAACAAAATTAACAATAAAACAAGAGTTATACAATATTCAAACAATAACAACAAAATAGTAGTAATATAATAGTAAAATAGTAGCAAAATGGTGAAAAAACAACAACAAAATAGTAATAAAAACAAAAAAAAAAACAATTTTTTTTGCACATTCGTGCTGAGTCGGGCTCGAGCCAAAAAAAGCCATACTCGAGGCCCAATCTATTTTCTAAACGGGACTTATTTATTGTTGAAATCTATTTTTTGGACTTATATTTTTACCCAAATCTTCTTACTGTTTGAGCGAGCCTTCAAACCACTTGAAATCTCGTTATTTCAGTTGCTAATATTTCCTTTTATAGTAACTTTTTTTTCTTCCTCTGGATTTCTGGGTTATTTTTTAGGGATTTTATGGAGCTTCAGATTCCATAGGTCAGTTTAGAAAACATATTTTTTTTCAAATTTTTTTCTTTAGAATTTCATTTGCAGTTCATTTCATTTATCTGGAATTTCATTTGAATATAATAATAAAAGGAAAAATTTACTAATTTCTGCAATTTCTTATCTTACTTTGTTAAATTGTATTTTCAGTAGGTTAATTTTTTGACTAGGAATCATTTGGTTTTCAGAATTTGATAATCGATTCATTTCACCTACATTTTCATTTCATCTTCTTGATATATGTACTTCTTTTCTGGGTATTTATTTTGAAAATTTGATATATATTCTATAAATGGATGAATATGAGGTGGTTTCGTGAGTAGTATTGATTGAAAATTGTGGCAACTTTTCGAGGATCCATTTAACTACTCAGAGCTGATAAACATGGATGCTTATGGTGGTTGATGTAGTAGTAGTGCAACTACAGATCAGATGTTCGCTTCCTTTGGTTTCTTCTTACATCATCCATGCCACATGCCTCTTTTGATTCAAGAAATAGTGTAAGACAAAGTTTTGGTAACTTTCCAGTTTTAGTAACTCTTCTAAGGTTTTCTTTGTGGTAAATCTTCAACAAAGCATAGTTCTGGTACATATGTTGAATTTGGTTATGCGAATGGATACTTCTTCTAATTGTTCAGACACAACGGTGTTCCGACAAACAGATGATGTTGAAGTATGGCAACCATACAGCAGCATAGCCAACTACACCAGCATGCATCGAGCAATACCAGACATGGTTCTAGCAGCAGATAGATTTGGTCCAGTTTGTTTTTAGTTTGTTTAGTTGTAATTTTAGTCTTGTTCCATTAGTTTGTAACAAGTCAACTCTTGTCAAGTCTATTTTATTATTTTTAAGGTTAAGGTAGCTATGATAGCTGTAATTAGTAGATGTTTAGGAATGATCATTATGATGTTACTGCTTGTCCACTAGAACAAGTAATGTCCATTTTTTCTCATGTAACTTTAGCTACTTATGTAATGTTGTTTTTATATCAGATTTTTATCAATGAGAAATGGTTAATCTTCTCAACAATTTTTTGAGAGTTGTGGTTCTGTTTTTTAAACTTTCATTTGCTGAATTTATTTATTTTTTTGTTCCCTTGAGAATCGATAAAACTTAACAAATTCTATCAAGAGCCTAATTCTTTGAGGGCCTCTTTTGTTGTTTTATTTGTTTTTTTATGAGCATTTGAAAGGAAAAACACAAAAGCCACTTTGTGATCAGTTTGTTACTGAAACCATGAGCTTTTCACCTCCACCACCACTTGTTTTTGCTGGGGAGAATTACAACATTTGGTCAGTGAAGATGAGGACATACCTGCAAGCACATGATCTCTAGAGTGTAGTCCAAGCTGACACTAAGCCACCACCCTTGAGAGCCAATCTGACCTTGGCTCAAATCAGGCAACACAATAAGGACTGTGCCAAGAAGTATAAGGCCATGTCTTGCCTATAAAATGGAGTCTCAGATACAATTTTTACAAGGATAATGGCATGCAACTCTCCTAAGCAAGCATGGGATAAGCTGAAGGAGGAGTTTCAAGGCTCAACTGATGTTTCTAGTATGTGGCATAAAAGTCTAGGACATGTAAACTACAAGTCACTTAGCTTGCTGCATAAAATGAGTTTGGTTGAAGATATGGCTAGTGTTGAAGTTAAGAAGGAGGTTTGTGAAGTCTACCAGCTGGGAAGCAAACCAGGTTGCCTTTTCCAGTGAACCAAGCTTGGAGAGCACAAGGAAAACTGCAATTGGTTCACACTGACATTTGTGGACCTATGAAGATTCCTTCATTAAGTGGAAGCAGGTATTTTTCTTTGTTTATTGATGATTTTTCAAGATTTTATTGGGTAAATTTTCTAAAACAGCAGTCAGATGTTGCTGAAGCATTTGGCAAGTTGAAGGTTTTGATTAAGAATCAAGCAGATTACAAGATGAAGGCACTCAGATCAGAAAATGGAATAGAATTTGTAAGAAGTTTCAAGCAATTTGTGATGAAGTTGGAGTACAGCATCAACTCACTACCATTTACACACCACAACAAAATGGTGTGTGTGAGAGAAAGAACAGAACAGTGCTAGATATGGCTAGATGTTTGTTGTTCGAGAGCCAACTTCCCAACTCCTTTTGGGTTGAGGCAGTCAACACCTTAGTGTACCTGTTCAATAGACTGCCAACAAATGCAGTCAAGAGAAAAACTCCCTTTGAAGCATGGTATGGACATAAGCCATCTGTGTCTCATTTGAAGATCTTTGGATGCACTTGCTATTTGCTGATTCCTGTTGAGAAGAGAACCAAGCTTGAAAGGAGATCTATGCTAGGGATTTTTATTGGTTACAGCAGTAACAAGAAAGGTTATAGGGTGTATGATCCATTTACCAAGAAGATAGTGGTAAGAAGGGATGTGAATTTTAGGGAAGACAGTTTTTGGAAATGGAATGGGACAGATGCAAGAATGTCTAAGCAAGATCAAGATGATATTGAGCTGTAACAGTTTGAGGTTGAAACTGAAAATGAAGAGAATTTTGATGATGTACCTGTTAGAGGCACAAGGTCCATCACTGGTATCTACCAAAGATGTGATGTGACTATTTTGGAACCCTCCACATTTGACGAAGCTAAAAATGAAGATTGCTGGTTAGAAGCAATGAAGACAGAGATTGAAATGATTCAAAAAAATGACACTTGGGAGCTGGTGGACAGGCTAGAGCAAAGAAAGGTGATAGGGGTGAAATGGGTGTTCAAAACCAAGCATAATGCTGATGGTTCATTGAACAAACACAAGGCCAGGCTAGTTGTGAAGGGGTATAGTCAGTAGTATGGGATAGACTTCACTGAAAACTTTGCACCAGTTGCAAGGTTGGACACCATAAGGCTCCTATTTGCCTTAGCTGCTCAAAATCAATGGAAGGTGCACTAGTTAGATGTCAAATTTGCCTTCTTGAATTACTATCTCAAGGAGGAGATTTTCATTGAGCAACATGAAGGATTCAAATTTGCTGGTGAAGAGCACAAAGTGTACAAGCTCAAGAAGGCCTTGTATAGTCTTAAACAGGCTCCAAGAGCCTGGTATGACAAGATTGACTCATACCTGTCAAAGTTGGGGTTTGATAAAATCATAAGTGAGCCAACACTTTATGTGAAGAAGGCTGAGAAGGAGACCTTACTGATTGTGTCTTTGTGTATGGATGACTTGCTGATCATAGGGAGCAAAAATGAGCTAATTGATGAATTCAAGATGCAAACGCAGGATGTTTTTGAAATGACAGACTTAGGATTGATGACTTACTTCCTTGGTATGGAAGTGAATCAGAATGAATGAGGGATCTTCATAAGACAAAAGGCTTTTGCCAAAAAGGTCTTGAGCAAGTTTTGCATGGCTAATTGCAAGCTTGTAAGCACTCTTATGGCACAAGGTGAGAAGCTGTCAAGCAAAGATGAGCATGAGAGGGTTGATGAGAGGAGCTATAGAAGCCTAGTAGGTTGCTTGTTATATCTAGCAGCAACAAGTCCAGATTTGATGTTTGCTGTAGGTCTCCTATCTAGATTCATGCATTGCAGCAATGTGGTTCATCTTAAGGCTGCAAAAATAGTGCTTAGGTATGTGAAAGGGAGTCTTGATCTTGGGGTGAAATTTGAAAGAGTTGAGGATTGGAAACTGCTTGGATTTTCAGATAGTGACTGGGCAGGGTGTGCTGATGACATGAAGAGTACTTCATGCTACTTCTTCACCTTAGGCTCAGGTGTTTTTTGCTGGAGATCAAAGAAGCAATAGACAGTGGCACAATTAACTGCAGAAGCTGAGTATACGCAGTTGCCGCTGCTGTGAATCAAGCCATATGGCTTAGGAAGCTGTTGAGTGATCTGAATGTAGTTCAGTTGGAAGCAACAAAGATAAAGGTTGATAATCAATCAGTAGTTGCTATTGCCAAGAACCCTTTGTTCCATGGCAAGACTAAGCACTTCAAGATTAAGTACCATTTTGTTAGAGAAGTTGAACTTTCCAAGGAAATTGAATTGAAGCATTGTAGCTCAGAAGTTCAATTAGCTGATATTTTGACTAAAACACTTGCAAATGAAAGGTTTGAATTTTTGAGAAGGAAGATAGGTGTTAGAAACATGGTAGCCAAGGAGGAGTGTTGAAGTATGGCAACCATGCAGCAGCATAGCCAGTTGCACCAGCATGTATCGAGCAATACTAGACATGGTTCTAGCAGCAGATAGATTGCAGCAAGCAGATTTGGTCCAGTTTGTTTTTAGTTTGTTTAGTTGTAATTTTAGTCTTGTTCCATTAGTTTGTAACAAGTCAACTCTTGTCAAGTCTATTTTGTTGTTTTTAAGGTTAAGGCAGCTATGATAGTTGTAATTAACAGATGTTTAGGAATGATCATTATGATGTTACTGCTTGTGCACTAGAACAAGTAATGTCCATTTTTTCTCATGTAACTTTAGCTACTTATGTAATGTTGTTTTTATATCAGATTTTTATCAATGAGAAATGGTTAATCTTCTCAACAATTTTTTGTGAGTTTTGGTTCTGTTTTTTAAACTTTCATTTGCTGAATTTCCTTGTTTTTTTGTTCCCTTGAGAATCGATAAAACTCAATAGATGATCACTTTGGTAATACATTGGTTCTTATAATCTAGTATGAATTTAATTGGAGATAAATCAATGCTGATATGATACAAGTTATTGATTTTTTTTTCAAATTGCTTGAAAAGAAATATGAGCACTTCAGGATACTTCTTACTTTGGGATCGAGTGTGTTCAGTTGCAGCTCAAGGAAGAAAGAAACTATTGCATAGTCAATCGTTGAAGCTGAGTACATGCAGCAGCAGTAGTAATAAGCCAAGCACTTTGCCTAAGAAAGTTGATGTCTGATTTAAATCTTAAGCAAGTGGAAGCAACAGATATATATTGTGACAATCAGTTTGCTGTTGCAATTGCAAAGAACCCTATCTTCCATGGCAATATAAAACACTTCAAAATAAAATACCACTTTGTTAGAGAGTTCGAGCAATCAAATGAAGTGAAGCTGGTTCATTGCAGTTCAGATGTTCAACATGCTGATATTCTCACAAAACCTCTTGGAAAGATGAGGTTTGAGAGGTTGAGAAATGATATTGGAGTTTACGGTATTATGGCCAAGGAGGAGTGTTGTGAAATGATCATTCATGTAGCGGCGAACTCACTCTGCAAAGCCATGAGCTGACCTGAAGCTACAAGCTCGTTTGAAGATTCGAGCTCACTTGAAGTTGTGAGCTCATTGGAAGCTACAAGCTCACCCAAACACGTGAGCTTATCAAAGCTACGAGCTCAACCTAATTTGTAAGCATATCAAAATGTGAGCTGTTAAGGTTTTTGGTGAACCCCCACGTGAAGTACAATAAGGGTTCACATATGCTGAAACTGATGTTTTGTAATTAATCTGCTTGGTGAGATTACTTGTTAAAGAAAGCGAAGTTAGTATTGATTTGATGTTTTTAGGTACTGACTTTACCTAATTAGCTTATGTACAAGTTTTATATCTGTATTTTCAATGTGATTTAGTGGGATTTGTTGATTATTTGTAACCACTACACCTATATATATATTGTATTATGTGTGAAAATGAAAATGATAATGATGGGAGAATTTGATAGCAGTTCATCAAAATCTGTTCGGTATTTTTCTTTGTTTTCTCTTTGTTTTTGTTCTCTCAACATCTCAAAACACCAACAGAATCAAGGCTGGCAAAGAAAAAGCCTTGCAAATACTCGAGGCTGTTGATGCTTATGTCCTTGCAAATCCCCACCACTATTGAAAATATCCTATCCTCAAAGTTTTCTAATGTATGAATAGAATTTTATAATTAATTTCAATTATTCAAAAACTCAAGTTTGTTATGCTCAACTTCAATATATAATTAATAAATCTTCAAAGATGGAAGATAATGAACTCTTTATTCTCAATGGATATCTCATACAATAAATTTTATTGAATACATTGCATGCACTTTTGTTTATTACAGGCCTCACATTACAATTCAAGCTTCCTGGTAACCAGGGCATACTATGAACTCTTATTATCAATATAAACTGAAAACAAGAAGTTGATCCTATCATAGAACTAGGATTTTTAGTAGGCATCAGGATTCGCCAGTAGGTAAGCTTCAATGGCCTTGAATATTCCCAAGGCCTTTTCTTTGCCAGCCTTGATTCCCTCTTCCTTAAGCTCAAAGTCACCAATGGTGTGAGACTTACTAGTAGTCTTACATACGGATACCCCATCTGGAGAGGCTTCTAGCTTTGTCTTGTAAGTGATTTTTTCAAGCTTGTTCATCAACGCATCGCCTTCAATCACACTGTAAATGTTCACACAATTTTCTTTGTTTACTACTTTAACCTTCTGCTTCATTATTTGAATTGGCTTCCTGTATGAAGAAAAACACAAAGTTTTCACTCTTTTTCCTTCAAATTAATATATATGATTCAAGGTATAAAGTTATATAAATGAAGTAGCCTTCTCCAAAGGTGACCTTCTTGATGCTACCAGGCTCACCATTGCCTTCAATGTACTCAATGCTCTTAAAAGCCTGAGGAAGAATCTTGGGAATGAGGTTGTCACCATCAAGGATGCAAGCCTTAAACATCTTGGCTGGTGGGATTGCTGTAATAACCTCAGATTCATAAGTGAAAACTCCCATGATTTCTAGTGATTTGGGATTTGATTACTACTTTGTAGAGGATTTTTTTTATGTTTGCTGATGTATATATCTAATACATAAGGGAAGTATTTATAGTGTCAACTTCAAGATTTAGCTGTTGTGAGTTTTAGGCCCCTAGAAATCTTGGGTGGTTTCTTTATATGTTATGGGATGTTTTGCCATTTAGTGGAAACACTTATATTTTTTTAATTGATTCTAATTTGTGTACTTATCTTACTTATGTATTCAATCAAGCTAATCATAAATGGACAAATTTTTGAATCTTTAGAGTAATATTATTGGAACTCTGAAGAAGATTGGAAGGACAAAACACTCTAAATAGACTAATATTTTAAGCAATCAAAACCTTGGATGCAAGTGCTTGGACTATTAGATTATTGTTGCAACTTTTATTTTGACATTGTAATCAATATATTATTCTAAATTAGACAGATTTCTAGACATGGGCATGTATCTAACACAGTTATCTTCAATTTTATTATATGTTTCATATATTTAGAGAGTCTAATGAGGATCATATCTCCCACTAATGTTTGAATAACATAAGTACCATATACAGGTGCTTCAAGAATAATGAGAAGTCAGAGCAACATGATAATTTCCAGCGTCCTAAGCTTTAGATTAGAAAATAATAATAAAACTAAAGCTTTAGGAAACTGAAACAAGGGAGAAAGTAAACCATTAAATTACAACTTGTGGAAAAAATTTAAATTCAACATAGATAAAACTAATGTTGCTTCCATTGCTACTTCTTCGAGCAGAGCCATAATCACATTCTTGGTGATTTACAAATTGCAAATGTAGTGTTTGTTTATCAAAGTTTTGGTTGTTAAGACAGTGGTTTTATTGTTGAATTAATTAGCTTAAGCATGCTTCTTTCAATGTTAAATTTGTTTGTCTGATGCAACTATGTAAACTAAATCTTTGATGGGATGATGCCTTGCTCCTCTACATAAGATCCCACATCAGGAAGCGTACGTAAGAACAGGCCAGAAGCAGGATTTAAATAGTGCGAAGCTTGGATTGTTGAGCAATCCCTATGCCTTTTCTTTGCCTGCCTTGATTCCCACTTCCTTGAGCTCAAACTTGTTAACAAATAACAGAGAGCTAAACAAAGTAATTCATATTTGTATTTTCATGAATTCATCAAAATATCAGTAGCACACTATTTATACAACTCAAGAACTGCTATACCAGACGATAACAACTTACTAACTTAAACAACTAACTTCAGCAACTAACATTAACTGACACTAATTGATACTCAACTAACTGTAAATGACTAACTGCTAATTGACATCTAATATTCTCCCTACTTTTATTTTTCAAATTCAACAAGTGATACAACAGTCAATTGATCTCTAAACCGTTGAAAACTCCTAGCAGACAAAGGCTTGGTAAGTATGTCTGCCACTTGATCACTGCCTCGAATAAAGTTAACTTGTAACTGACCTCGCATCATCCTATCATGAACAAAATGAAGATCAATCTCAATGTGCTTTTCTTGAGCATGAAGGACTGGATTTGTTACAAGTGACACAACACTCACATTGTCACACCAAATTGTAGGCACACCAGTAAGAACCATTCCAACCTATGCAAGCAAGGACTGAAACCATGCAAGCTCAGAAGTAGCATTAGCCAAACTTCTATATTTTGCTTCTGTTGTAGAATGAGACACAACAGGCTGGTTTTTGGATGACCAACTAACTAGATTTGCTTTAAGATACATACAATAGCCAGAAGTAAACTTTCGATCCTCAAGTGAACTAGCCTAATCTGCATCTGAAAAACTTGTTAAGGTTACTACTGATGGCTGAAACTTAAGACCAAAGTCAATGTCCCTTTGACATACCTCAAAATCGTCTTCACAACACTCCAATGCTCATAATGAGGTGAGTGCATATACTGATTGACCTTATTAACGGAAAAGGAGATGTTAGGTCTAGTTAAACACAAATACTGCAGACCCCTCATAATCTTCCTATACAAAGCACCATCTGCTAGCTTAGTCCTAGTGAGTGAAGACAATGTTGGTGTTGATATGGACTTAGCATTGCTCATGTTTGCTCGTTCCAACAATTCTCGAGAATATTTCTGCTGTGATACATGCAAAACACTGGCACCTCTATTGACTTCAAGCCCAAGAAAGAACCACAAGTCTCCAAGATCCTTGAGAGAAAATTGTTGATGGAAGGCTTGAATTACACCAACAATATCTGCTTCTTGAGCTCTTGTAACCAGTATATCATCAACATATACTAATAGAAACACACTCCCAACTGAAGTTCCCTTAAAAAACAATGAAGAATCAACCTTACATTTTGAAAACCAAACACATCAGTTAAGAAATTTTTCAGAGTATCAAACCAGGCACAAACGGCCTGCTTGAGCCCATACAATGATTTTTTTTAGCTTGCACACTAGTAGATTCCCTTCTTGATCAGTAACCTTAAACCCAAGAGGCTGCCTCATATACACTTCTTCATGAAATTTACCATTCAAGAAAGCATTATTTATATCGATTTGGCGAATTGACCACTGCTGAGACATTGCTACAGCTAGTACCATGTGAACAGTGTTAGCTTTCACAACAGGACTGAAGGTTTCATGATAGTCTGAACCAGTAGTCTAAGAAAAGCATTGTGCCACCAATCAAGCCTTATTTCTAGCCACACTGCCATATGGATTTTTTTCACCTTAAACAACCACCTACACCCTACCAAATTTGTATGTTCTAGAATAGGTACTAGTTCCAATGTATCATTTTTCATCAAAGCTTGATACTCCTCATCAACAGCAGCTTTCCATGAAGGAATCCTCATAGCCTCTTTAATATTCTTTGGTTCAATCATATTCAAATTAGCCACATATGTCTTGGGCTTAAACACTCCCACTTTACTTTGTGTAACCATGGGGTGTGTGTTACTAGCACCAATAGGATCAGCCTCAACTCAACCAGTATCAATAGGATCAGAAGCAATAATATGCTTAGGTACAGGTTGTACTGGAGCACCAAGCTTTGAACATATGTCCTCAGTGTCCATAGATTGAAGTCTGTCATCTGAAATAGAAGAATTTGTTGGAACATCTACAACTTCAGCAGATGGTGAATCATCAACCACAACACTAGGTGATTGAACAAAAACAGGTAAAGAAGCATCAGTCCAAGACACATTAAAAGGTTGAGAAGACACCCCTAACTCCTTGAAAGAAAACTCATTCTCAACAAACTTAACATGCCTAGAGATATACACTCGCCCGTGCTGATCCACACACTTGTAGCCCCTATAGTTCTCAGCATTTCCCAAGAAGACACATGGAGCTAATTGAAACTGCAATTTATGCCTGTTATAGTGTCTCAACTAAGGTAACACCTACAACCAAACACTGTAAGAAATTTTAGTTGTGGTTGCTTGCCAAGCAATATCATAATAAGAGTGTTTCCTCCTAATGTTTTTGTAGGTAGACAGTTCATAAGATGCACTGCTGTGGTAAAAGCATCACTCCAATACATCAAAAGAAGAGAAGCTTGTGCTAACAACACCAAATCAGTCTCCATAATTTGGCGATGCCTCCTTTCTACTAGCCCATTCTGCTCTAGGATGTGTGGACAAGAGATCCTATGTTGTATGCCACAACCCCAAAGATGTGGAGTGAAGCTTCTAAATTCACCTCCACCATCTGTCTGCAGCTGTTGAATTTTACACCCCAACTGCAACTCAACATACTTCTTAAACACAAGAAATGCAGATAAGGCATCAAACTTTTTAGCCAAGAAATAAATCCATGTATGACGAGCAAAAGCATAAACAAAGGAAATGTAGTACTGTTTTCCATTCGAAAAGCAGGGCGCAGGACCCGAAAGATCAACAACAATCAACTCAAGAGGTTTAGTGTATACTGTTTGAGACAAAGAGAGGGGTAACTTGTGAGCTTTGCCCATTTTACAAGCACTACACAGTGAGCTAGTGGGGTCTCTAGGAAAAGATAAGTTACATGACTTTAAACATTGTACAACCACATCAGCTAATGGATGCCCAAGACTCCTGTGCCATAATCAAAACTGAGTTGCATCACAAACACATGAATCAACTACCAAGCCATAAGAGCAAGACACTAGTTGTAACTGATACAAGCCACCTATTAGCATTAGAAATGACACCTATTTTCTCCCTAAATTTGTGTTTTAATTGTCTCTTTTATGGCATATTTAGCATGCATGATAGACATTTCATACTTAGTTTTTATGTTTTCTAACTCATTGTTGTTTGGTTTAAATTTTTGTTATTTTATCTCTTTTTGTGCACTAATGTCGCCACATGCAGCATATATATATTGCGTCTAAAAATTGTCAGCGCAAGGATGCATCTTAGTAGATCAAGGCTAAAAAGAATTTAGAATGCAGCCATAAAATCAGCTTGAAATTGTGACCATAAATGTCGCATAGGAATCTTTACATTGGAATGAGTGAATTCAAGCTATAAGTATATCTAGAAGCACCAGCGCAGGAATTTCACACGTTGTCGTCGTAATTAAAAATTTCAAATTGCGACAAGAGATGCGACGACAATTTGCAGATTTATAAAGATCATACCAGATCTACTTGAGTGTATAGCTGGACTACAACAGACTTTGCCAACTACAAATAGAATTGGATATGAGAAAAGATGAGATCTATCTTTCTTGAAGCATTCAGAGTTGCGACCATAAGTTGGTCCAAAAATGCGATAAATTGTCGCCGTAAATTATAATTTACGCCAACATTCTACAACAGTCTAGTAAACAAATCAGATCTATGTAGCTGTCAATAACAAAATTTTACAGCTATACAAAGTAGTTGGATATGAGAATGGAGGAAATTTGTAATTTCTTGAGCTTATAAATAGAGGAAAGAAGAAGGAGAGAGATATCAAGAGGAAAGGAATTAAATTCTGCAATTACTTTGTCTTTTTGAGATTTAAGCTGGAAGACAGTGAGCTGATTGAGCGAAGAAGCAACCACTTCTGACGAGAGGTGCTCGATGCAACGCAAGAGGAGCAGTTGAGGAATAGTCCTAGTAGTCTAGAGATAGTAAGCTTCGATTGTATTCGTTGACCGCTCTTTTATGCTGATGAATTCTAATGACATTTGAATGAATACGAGAGTATCTTTCAGTGTTAGATCACTTTGATTCTTATTTAATGCTTTTCATCTGTTTATTCTTGGATCTAACTACATCAAACACGAGAGTACATTTGCAGTCTACCGACATCTAGAGATACAGTGACAAGTTAGGTTAACAAGCAAGACAACGAGAGTTGCTTGGGATTAGAAGAGATTCTAGTTACTTGTTCTTAAGTACACAATGTTGCTTACACCGAGAGGTGAGGTAATTGTAGGTGCTTGAGTCTTGATTAAATAGATAGTTGTTATTGGTAAGATTCATTGGAGCTCTATTGCTGTGACAATTCATCTATACAATACCTTGTAGGCGTATCCAGCATTGCTACTTAGCAAAATCAATGATCCACTCCAATCCTTTACACTTGGTCATATTTTACTTTCCTGCATTTAAATACTCAACACTTTAACAACACTTTGATTTACTTTCAGTTGCTCTGACAATTAACTTTTATAATTGTATTGACAATATTAACTATTTTTAGTGTGTAGATCTGACTTAAGTGCGCTGACATCTTTACTCACATTTCATCTAATTTTAGTATTAATTCCTTTGACATCTAAACATCAATAACCCATTCCCTATGGGATCGATATCCGATAGAATTGGTCCATCAACTATACTTGCTTCGACGTGTGTCCGCTTGCACATTGCTGTGACGTTATAGACCGGATCACCACCATGTTCATTTTCTTGCAGCAAAATCTGATGAGTGTGCTAGTCCTTCACATAACAACAATTTGGATAAAACTCAAAATAAACATTGTTATCCTTGGTAAATTTTGAAACTGATAGCGAGTTCTTATGTATCTGAGGCACATGCAGATCATTAGTAACTTTCAAAGAATTCAACATAGAAGAACCAATGTTAGAAATAGAAATCGACCTACTACCACCAATGACTACTCTACCTGACCCCTAATATGGTTGAGCCTGCACAAGCTTAGATGCATCATTAGTCATATGTGCAGTAGCACCATTATTAGGGTACCAAGCCTGATCAGCTACTATGCTAGAAGTAGCAATCATGGTAGCAAGATTTGCACGTGGGGAAGGCGAACTGTATTCCATATAAGACACCCCAAGACCAGTAGAGCCTTGTGACACATAAGGTAAAGGCTGAGAACCAGAAGGCTTCATAGACTGACCAGATGAGGATCAACATAACAGTACTAAGCCACTGGATGCTGAGGAGGAGCCTGAAAATTACGCACAGATGGAATCTCAAACTCATAATCATCATCATACCTATAGAAACACCTTCGAGCAACATGCCCCATAAGAACACAAATTTGGCACTCAGGATGAGAACCAACATCACGTCCAAGCCTTCCTCGAGCATGTCCTCTACTGAAACCACCACGAGATCGAAAATACTGATTTCCTGACAAATCAAAATAGGACTGCACAATAACTTGACTTGGAGCTGCAGAATAAGACTGCATAGGAACCTGACTTGGAGATACAGAAGCCTGTGTAGCCATGTTAGCACTGATTGTAACATGAGCAAGGTGAGCATTTTTCCTGGCTTTAGCATCTAACATAGCAGTAACAATGCCCTACAAGTCAAACGGTGTCTGACTTGTGGTGATAATGGACACCACATGATCGTATTCTAGAGGAAGGCCATTAATAATAGCAGATTGTTGTTCCTCTAACAAGATCTTTTGACCATACCCAACAAGACAATCACACAAATGCTTTATACCAGCCAAATAGTCAGACATACTTAAATCATTCTTGCGATAATTATGCAACAAAGAACGATATCTCATAGCTTTCATTGCAGATTGACTACCAAAGTTCCATTTAATGCAAACCAAAACATAAATGCAGAAGCAGAGTCACCAATTAACCTATTATGCAAGGAGGGACTTACTATAGACAGAAACCATGCAGAGATCGCAGCATCTTGCTGCTTATACTGCACAAATTTAGGGTTTTCAATAATAACCTCTACATCACCAGCAGCTGTTGTAGGAGGAGCAACCACCGTACCATCTAGAGAACATTGAAGACAATGAGTCTTGATCACCAGGAGAACATGCTGCTTCGATGCTAGGAGGTTGCTATCATCCACCAAGATCGCAACATTTTGTGAAGCGAAAGCAAGAGGATTCACCTCTGATACCATGTTAACAAATAATAGAGAGCTAAACAAAGTAATTCATATTTGTATTTTTATTAATTCATCAGAATATCAGTAGCACACTATTTATACAACTCAAGAAATGCTATACTAGACGATAACAGCTTACTAACTTTAACAACTGACTTCAGCAACTAACATTAACTGACACTAACTGATACTCAGCTAACTGTCAATGACTAACTGCTAACTTACATCTAATAAAACTCACCTATGGTGTAATACTTGCTACTAGTCTTGCATAGAGATCCCCCATCCGGAGAGGCCTCTAATTTGGTCTCGTAAGGGATTTTCTCAAGCTTATTCATCAACGCATCACCTTCAATCACTGTAAATATATACAAATTTTTCTTTGTCTACTGCTTCAACCTTTTACTTCATGTATTTGAACTGGCTTCCTATATGAAGAAAAACACATAATTTTCACCCTTCTCCCTTCAAAATTAAGGTACATATATGTATATGATTCAAAGTATAAAGTTACATAAATGAGCTAACATTCTCCAAAGGTGACCTTCTTGATGCTATCAACCTCACCATTGCCTTCAATGTACTCAATGCTCTTAAAAGCCTGAGGAAGAATCTTGGGAATGAAATTGTCACCATCAAGAACGCAAGCCTTGAACATCTTGTCAGGTGGTATGGCTGTAATATCCTGAGATTCGTAAGTGAAAACATCCATGACTTTCTACTGATTTCAAAAATGATGAAACAGGTTTTTGAGCTGTGGAGATGTAGTATTTATACACTGGGAACAATGAAGAATAGCCTCCTTCAAATCCTAGCCAGGTGATTTGTTTCTTCATATTTTATGGAATTGTTAATTTATTAGTTGAAAATTTGTAATATAAATTGGAAATCACCACTTGCAATATTGATTCTGGATGTGTACTGGCATTAGATCTTTTTCTAATATAAATTTTTTTCATTCAATTCGATCAAACGCTCACATTAACTATTAGTGTATATAAATTAAATTTATACATTAGAACACTTCTTTAAAAGTAGTTGATTGGACCTTAGGTTAATTGGTACCATTGTTATTAAAACAACAAGAAATGGATTTGACTGAAATGGAACTTGTTTTTCATCCAATTTAAAGTTTGAGGATAGTTAAAGTAGAAATAAGTATTATATAAAAAATTAAAACAAAAATAAATAATTAAAATTTTTAATATATAGTTATTTTTTTAAAAAAAGACTGTCAAATAGTTGACTGAAAGTGCATGGATATTTTCCATTGTTTTTCATTAAATATAAATCTAATAATTATGATAAAATGTTTAAAAGTTAATATTTCCTTGCAAACCATTTAACCCATGTGAATTTGATATAAATTTTTTTAAAAGTAATCATATTCAACATTGTGTATGAAACATATACAGATACAGTTTTTAAAATATAATCTATAATATGAAAATAGAGAAAAATTATGTATACATATAATGAAGACATACTCATATTATATTATATACACATTATTATTATTATTAGATTTTAATATAATAATTTTTGGCAAAGAAGAAAAGAAACCTATCAGTTCGGATCAATGATAATTTTATTTCTTAATTAAAAATAAATAAAATAAATTAGAGGGGTTAGAAAATAAAAAACTAGATTCAAATAAAAAGTTCGATAAAAAAAGTAATAAATAAAAGTTTGAGAAAGTCAATGAAGAAAAATTTTAGTCAAAGGTAAAATCTCCATTTGATTCATAGATTTAATCATCGACGCAATGATACCTTCAACGCCTAATTACTTCCCTAACTCAACATCGAGCAACCAATCTCTCTTTATTTGTTCAGTAATTAAGAGGTAACTCGTTTGAAATTACCTCTTTAACCAATAAATAACACTGTAACACAATGTCCAAAATTTAACTTACTTGCAACATTATGAGCAAGATAAACCTAATTCTAACTAACAAATTCATGTTAACGAAATTTATTTAAGCTAGATCACATATCCAGGTCGCATAATCATAAACTACAACATAAACAATTATATAATTCATCACAAGTATTAGAATGAATTGAACAATTACAAATTTAATTATTTTAATTGACAAGACGATCATTCTAAACTATCAAATATCACCCGAATATTTAATAAACTTGAACAAATGTAATTAAA
Source organism: Gossypioides kirkii (assembly GCA_005610355.1). Lineage (NCBI taxonomy): Eukaryota > Viridiplantae > Streptophyta > Magnoliopsida > Malvales > Malvaceae > Gossypioides > Gossypioides kirkii. The sequence continues at coordinate 9,408,752 of CP032249.1, read as the reverse complement.
ACAAAAGATACGAAAACACTAAAGAATAAAGAAGAATTAAAAACAAATTAAGTCTCGCGAACTTATTAAATCAAATTATTCTAATAATAAATCTCTAATTTTTTATTTTTCTTGTAAGTAATAACAATAAATTTATAATTATTATATTATTAAATGAAATTAAGAAATTAAACATTTTATTATCTTATCCTCCAAATATTTAAGATATTCTATTTTTTTTTCTTGTAAGTAAATAACATTAAATTTATAATTATTATATTATTAAATGAAATTAAGAAAATAAACATTTTATCATCTTATCCTCCAAGTATTTAAGATATCTTGAAATTTCACAAATTAGAATTTATTTTGCTTTAACAATGAAAAGGAATTTGTCACCTTGATTTATAATCATCAATTCTTTTCTTTTCTTGCACCATACTTTGTTCTCATCATCAATTTCAATCTTTTTGTTGCATTTTTTACAAGCGTCATATCAAGGTTTATCTTTATCGGTGATATTCATTATAATTGCATTGAATGAATGCACTATTATTGATGGTTGAGATTTTTCTTAGTTATTCTAAAAGTGTATGTCAATTCGTTTTATATTTTAGTTTGACAGAGCAGTTATAAACAGTCAAGCATGATACACCTAATGTGCCATTTTGTATTTGGTTAGGTGATACAATCTTTTTTATGTAATACTTGTTGAAGTTTTCGGATATGATTAACCACTACAACAACAGTAGTCTTTTGTATATCATGCACCAAAAATCTTAATGAAATAGAGACTATTCAGTTTTAAAATTTTTTCTGGTTTTGTTTTCTTTTCCAACTCTCCCTTATATTCTATTCCATAACTTAACATGATATTTAAAGCTTAAAAAATTGATCTTGAGGGACTGTGTGTGAGCTGAAAAATTAGAAGAAAAAAACCTACTTCTTCTACACCAAAAATTTCTAAGAACCTGAAATGGCTTCCAACATCTTTGCAACCCGAAATCCTCCTGTATTCATAGGAGAAAACTACCCTACTTTGGCAGTGAAGATGAAGGCATACCTGAGGCCTTTCGACCTATGGGATGCTGTAGAAACAAGTAGAGATGTGCCTTCCTTGAGAGTAAATCCAACTATTGCTCAAATCAAGCAACATAGTGAGGAGGTAGCTAAGAAATACAAGGCTCTCTCCTGTATTCACTCTATTGTAACAAATGTGATTTTCACAAGGATAATGACCTGTGGAACTGCAAAGGAAGCATGGGATAAGCTCAAGGAAGAGCTCCAAGGAAGTGACAAAACAAGGAAGATTCAAGTGCTGAATTTGTGGAGAGAGTTTGAGGTTCTAAAGATGAAAGAGTTAGAGACTGTTGAGGAGTATTCTGATAGGCTTATGAAGGTCGTAAACTAAATTAGGTTGCTTAGGGAGGAGTTGTCGGACAATAGGATAGTTGAAAAGGTGTTGCTTAGTGTTCCAGAGAGGTTTGAGTAAAAAATTTCCTCTCTAGAAGACTCAAAAGACATCTCAAAACTTATCTTGACAGAAGTTGTAAATGCTCTTCAAGCTTTGGAGCATAGAAGGGTTATTAAGCTTGACGAGTCAACTGAAGGAGCTTTTCAAGCTAAGCTCAGAGACAAACATGGCAACAACAATTTTGAAAAAAAAACAATCTGGTGAAAGAAAAAACAAAGAGAAGAAAGAAAGAGATGACCAAAAGTGGGAAAACAAAAAAAGGAAGGTATTTACCTTGTTCTTATTGAGAGAAAATAAATCATATTGAAAAGTTTTGTAGGTTTATACCAGGGGTAAAATGTAGAGCTTGTAATCAACTTGGACATGTGGAGAAGGTTTGTAAAAACAAAGCAAATCAAAAGGGCCAAGCTCGGGTTGTTGAAAAGCTTGAGCAAGAAGAAGAAATTCTCTTTGTTGCTACTCACTATGCTGCAAATAGTGGAATAAAAACATGGTTGGTAGATAGTGGATGCACCAATCATATGACCCATGATGCAAGTCTCTTTAAGGAGTTAGACAAGTGCTATGTCTCCAAGGTGAAGATTGGAAATTGAGAGCTTGTGGATGTCAAAGGAAAATGAATGATTGAAGTCAAAACTTCTTGAGGTACAAATTTTATTTCTGATGTTTTATTTGTACATGATATAAGCCAAAGCTTGTTAAGTTTGGGACATATGTTAGAAAAGAACTATGTTCTGCACTTTCAAGATGTGTCATGTTTCATTTTTTTATCCTATTGGTTCTGAATTGATGACAATCAAAATGAAGAACAAAAGTTTTCCAATAGAATGGAAACAATCAAATTTGAAAGCTTATGCTAGTGTAGTGGATTATTTTATCTTATGGCATAAAAGACTTCGACATTATAATAATTCAACCTTGAGATATATCCATGCAAATAAACTTGTTAAAAATCCACTTGTTATTTATGACAAAGTTGATGTATGTGCTGCATGTCAATTTGGAAAGCAAGTAAAGCTTCCCTTCCCACATAAAAGTTGCTCAAGAGCTACAAAGAAGCTACAACTAGTGCACACCGATGTGTGTGGACCTATGAGTACTCCATCTCTTAATGAAAGCAGGTACTTTCTCTTATTTGTGGATGACTTCACTAGAATGTGCTGTGCATATTTTTTCAAACAAAAAATGAGAAGTATTTGAGGCATTCCAAAGGTTCAAAAGCATGATTGATGTTGAATCGGGCTGTCTAATAAAGAAATTGAGATATGATAATGGACCTAAGTACAACTCAAGGGAATTTGCTAGTTTCTGTCAACAAGTTGGAATTTAGCAACAATCGATTGTTCCTTACACTCCTCAACAAAATGAAGTGAGTGAAAGGAAAAATAGAACAATCATGGAGATGGTTAGATGTTTTCTATTTGAAAAGGATCTTCCAAAAGTATTTTGGGTTGAGGCTATGAACACCTCAATATACTTACTAAATTTGTTACCTACAAGAGCCTTGGTTGGAAAAACTCCTCATGAAGCGTGGCATGGTGCGAAGACTTCAATTGAACATCTCAAAGTTTTTGGATGTGTTTGTTTTTCTCTTGTACCAGAAGTAAAGAGAGGCAAGCTTTATAAAAGGGCTGAAGTTGTAGTATTTTTAGGCTATAGTAGCCACTCCAAAGGCTACAGGTTGTACAATTTGACTACAAATAAAGTGTTTGTTAGCAGAAATGTCAAGTTTGACGAGCATGCAAAATATAATTGGGAGAAAAATGAAATTAAAGCACAAACACCAGTTGTTGTGTCTCAAGAACAAATTTCAGAATCTGAAAATGATACTGAATTTGCAGTTAGGGGCATAGACCATTAGATAAGGTTTATGTTAGGTGCAATGTGGCTACATTAGAACCTACAAGCTATGAAGAAGTGACTGCCCCCGAATGTACTCCCGTTTGGCGTAGATTTAGGCTTTCTGCAAGTATACGGGTTAGGCTGTAAATATAGTGTATTACAATGGAATACTTGGTTGTATTATGGGGATCGTACCCAAAGGAGGCGTAAGGCGATAGTAAATTAGATCCCTGTAAAGAATAAAATTAATTAGAACTTACTTTAGGGATTATAGTACGAAGAGCAATAAAAAGAGTTTGTTTAAAAAAACATGAAATAAAGTAGAAAATAAGATAGAAAATAAAAGTGGAATTTGAGATATAAAATTTTTTATGAACGACTTTGGGAATATTATAAATAAAAACTAACTAAAATCCTATAGAATTATAAATAAAATGCTTAATTTCAAGCTCCTCAAGTGTGAAAACTAATTCAATCTGTAGGTATAAAACCGGCAGATCAAACTCCTCCACACTTAAGTCTTTGCTTGTCCTCAAGCAAACAAAACAAAATAAAACAATAAAACAAAGAAAGAAAAGAAAAAGAGCTTGAGTCTGTATCATACAGAGATTAAGTTCGTAACATCTACTCTAGGCATTATATAATTTTTCATTAATTCTAACATGATGAGTGAGTAATTTTACTATCTTTTGTTAGAAACAATATGAGTTCAGTAAGTTACAAGAAATACAAATATCAAAGTTTTATCAATATAAATCCATCAATGCCTAATATAAGTACTTTAATTATCCTAGTACAATACAGATAGCTATAATGAGATCATACAATTTCCATATCTATTCATGCATAGAGTTGTTTAGGTCACATAGGGCTTTTTTACTTGTAACGTGTTGAGGTTTAGTGATAGGTATGAATTTCAAAGAATAGTTAAGCACAAAAGGTTAAAAACACAAAAATAGTTTGGCACATTGTATTGTTCCCTATTCTTTCCCTTAATGTCCCATTCCATCTCACCCTCTTATTTCTCCTTCTCTGACCTTCCTTTTCTCTCCAATTTAGGAAATCTCAATATAATCTAATCCTTTTAGCTAGCCTGTGAGTATTCTTTTATTTCTTGAGTAAGGTTATCTTTTTCTTCTTTTTGGTGAATTTGTGACTTTGTCTCTTTTCATATACTTTCTTACTCATGATTTTCCTCTTTTGTTTCTACTCATTTCATTTTTCTTTTTGATTTTTCGCTATTTCACTCTTTTTGGCTACACTAAGGCTCATACATTATATTGATTTTCCTATTTCCCTCTTTTCTTTATAACCTCCACCATAATGTCTCTACTTACCCTCAATACATATGACCATACGTCTATTATCATGTAAAATAGAACCAAAGAAAAGAGTACACACAATTCATCGTTTTAGGCTTTTAGAGGCTTGTAGTGTGGTTCATCAAAAAAGGTCATAAGGCTCAAAGATGGGTACTAATTGGAAATTAAGAATAGGGTTTGACTTTTTAGCTCTAGATGTAACCAAACAATGCCTTTGGTCATCTTAGGTCATCCCTAAACACCTCAATATGCATAAATCTCAATTTAGTTAAACAATATCAAAATTACTATTTATCATATATACTAGCATGCTCATTTCCTCATATTATGAACATCATTCGGTATCAATAATACTTTTTCAGCTATACTTAATGTAACATATTTAAAAGTTCCTCATCATCATGCCAAATTTATCAACAAATACAATCAACCTATTATACATGCTTCTAACCAATCACTTGTATTTTTACAAGCTCAAGCACACATCAACAAGAAAAACATAAAAAAAAGAAAAACTATATGCATAAATTCCTATTTTACCCCCTACACTTTAGAAAACACATTGTCCTAAATGTGTAGCCCTATAAGTAGTAAGGAAAGAAGTTACCCAATTGATCTTGAAGGTCCTCTTCTTCATATGGTGGTTGTCATTCTCCTTTTTGGTGTGAATGCTTGAAATTGTTGTGTCTTCATAATGTGAGGTTCCTACAAAAAGAATTAAAACATATATATACAAAAGTAAATTCTAGTCCTACTCCTACAAATTATATAAGTCTCAAAAAATAATCCCAAAATTACAAGTCTCAAAAATTAAAAGTCCCAAAAACACTATTCTTCTTCGTCCATCTTATCCTCCTCATCATCACTATCATCCTTTTCTTTTTGTTCTTCCTCATTATGCTTCTCATCCATTGTCCCAAACATGTTCGATGTGTAGTTGGGGACCCTAGTGTTGTGTTACTGAGCAACCTCTTAAAATACCAGTCCCGATTCCTACATCTATTAGATCATCCAATCGAGCTTTGGTTGACTCCTTTATCCAACTTCTTGTTGGGCTGGTGCCAACCTTTGTGTAGAAGTTGGTGTAGTCGTCAAGTCTCGTGATTTCCTCCCCTCTTTCATTTATTTAACACGAAACTCCCCGTATTGTTAGAAGAGGGTGTCACCAATAACACTCTTTGACGACTTCAATGTTTGCTTAGTGGATGTCATGGGCACTCCTGGCCTTCTACATAAAGCAGTGATTAAGTGAGGAAAGAAAATCTCTACCTTTTGGCATCCCACACATTAACTCATATTTTGGTGGATCCACTTCCTTATACAAACTTGCTTTTTCTGCAAAATTGCAAATAATAACACTGCTCAAAAAGTATTAATGTTAGAAATATTTAAAGCAAGTATCATACGTGTGCATATAAATTGGATCCACATTTTGGCTTCAAGAAACATAGTGGCTTGGTTAAATGAGGTAGGGATACTAGTGCTTAGCCTAAATTTTCATTCTCCCCTTCTCCCAATCAGATATGTAATTACTTCAACCATATTAATACCACTAAAGGATTCTAAGTTGATTTGATCTAAGAAATCATGTTCATAATAAGGAGCATCGAAGAATCTACATATTATTTTGGGGGTTACCTTAACACTAATTCCTCTAATTACTAAGGTTTCCCAATTATATTCATCCTTAGTCCTGGAAATATAATCTTTTAAGGCTGCATAGAATTCTTGGACTACAGGGATAACCGCAGGTTCTTTTGGGATTGTCTAAAATCGTTCTCACCTATGATACCTAACTAGAGGCTAGATTTCCTTGCACAGAACCATTAATGATTCAAAACCCCTCTCTTGAATGAATGTCTTCCCTTGAAGCTTATTAAAATATTTTTCTACATTCATATTCAAAAAATTCGAAAGATTTGTCCCTAATTATGGTTCAGATTCTATAGTACGCCTAACCTTTCTAAGACGCATTCTAAATAATAGAAGTATGAGAGTAGAAACTTTAAACCTCATTTTGGTTTGTTTCTCCCCTTCCTTAGAAACCTGAAAAGTGAAAAGAGAATATAGGAAAAAGGAGGATTTTTGGGTTTTTAAAAGGTTTTTGTGAGTTAAAATAAGATGGAATAAATTAGAATAGTGTTTTAGTATTTATATGGCTTAGATATTAGGGTTTTAAGGTGTAAAATTTCAAAAAAAATGAGCCTTTAGCCGTCGGGTTGCGCAGTCAGGTCAGGTCGATCCTATAAAAAATTGTAGTCGATGTTGCGTCATAGAGAGTCTTCATTGCGAAAAACATCTCATTTCCTCTTTGTCACGACATACTTAAGACGTCGTCGTGACATCCTTCTTAGTTTCGGAAGTCGCCTAACCTGTTCTATTTGTCGCGACATGGAGAGGGCTACGTCGCGACATCAGCATCGATCCTATTTTTCCTCGATTCTGCCACCTATGTTGCGACACAGAAGATGGTGACATACCCTTGTTTCCTGTTAATTTCTGAAAGAAAATAAAGAGAAAGAAAACTAAACTTGATTAAAATTAATAAAATAAATGAATAATAAAATAAATAATAAAGAACTAACAAAAATTAAACTAGGGAATAGAAATTCTTTAAAAACCGGGATGATCCGTGTTGCCACTGTAGAAGAACTACCAACTGGTTCTCGACACTTTGATTTTTCGTTTGTTCCATTATCGATATATATAAACCAACCCCTTTGATCGAGTTTAATGATGTTGCCTTATTTTCGATCGACGTGACATCCACATTACAAGTCATTTGGTACCAAATCTGAGTTAACCCCAAATCATTTTTTGAGGTATTATTGCCTCAAGCTTTCTCCCTTCCATATTGTATGAAGTTTTGGTTGCTTGAACCTTGTTACTGTTGTCGAATGAGAATAAATCAAATTCCTTGACTTCTTCGATTGACACCTTCTATATTATTGCTAGGAAGTCTATGGGCTCTTCTACACTCTCATTAATGATCAATTTAAGCTCCATCTTTATTTCAGTTGGATCATATACCAATCCTCAACATATCCCTGTGGGATTGAATAGTGTCTCTGTGCATGGCTCTTGAAATCGTTAAAGGGTTTGAATTCCCCACAAACTTGTTTCTCTTTTTAATGAGGGCTCAATTACCTTGACATATGAAAAGTGAGGTGATGACTCATAAAGGAAAATCTTTCCGGTTATCTGAAGCATATGAAAAGCCCCGATATTGTTGATTTATTCGTGAATTTGTTTCAAAACAAAGGCGTTGCATATCATAGCTATGTCCCTTCCAAGGTTGAACCCTTGATTGATAGATTCTTCAATTTCCAACTTCTCTTTTGTATCTCTGTAGGTAGTAGTTGTCAATTGAAAACCCATAGTTTGCGAATCGAGGTCATCATAATTACTCATAGGAACTAATTCATCACGAGATTGAGGCTCGTTTTCGATGCTTAGAGTATGTTCAATTTCCTCTTCCAAAGGCGTTGCATATCATAGCTATGTCCCTTCCAAGGTTGAACCCTTGATTGATAGATTCTTCAATTTCCAGCTTCTCTTTTGTATCTCTGTAGGTAGTAGTTGTCAATTGAAAACCCATAGTTTGCGAATCGAGGTCATCATAATTACTCATAGGAACCGATTCATCACGAGATTGAGGCTCATTTTCGATGCTTAGAGTATGTTCAATTTCCTCTTCATAATCTTTAACTACGAGCTTAGATTCACTCTTACGATAATTCTCATCATGGTCAGATTCAAATTGTTCTGGATCAAAGTTGGGAACATCATACATAAACTTTTCCTTTGAGCATAGTGCCTCAGATATACCTTAGAGCATTTTCATTGTTTGTTCCATCTTATCTAACATTCTTGATGCAACCTCAGAGGTGGTTCTAGCCAAATCAGAAGGAGGCTCTAAACAATTGGGCACATCATGATCTTCTTCAATTACCTGTGGGCTTATGTGAATGTTTAACTGTATCAATACCTTGATCATTACTCCACTGATGTGTTGAGACTTCATTTCCGTATTGGCTTCATTCTATCATGAATGATTTTTTATTTTCCATGATCTCCCAATCTTTGTAATATCCATCCTTGTAGATGCCATCGTCGTAATTGTACTTCTCATTTCACCACCTGTAATAGTAGTCATCTGTGGCCTAAAAAATATTATGGGAATGTTGATTAAAAGTAATTGATCTAAAAAAAATAGAGAATTGTTAGTTTGATTAAATCGTAACTATATCCTAAAATTTTCCTAGTTATTTTATTAACAAATAAAGAATAAAATTTACTAAAGTGTTTCCTCACTGACAACGACGCCAACAACTTGATAGCCCTTGAACGTACTCCCGTTCAGTGTAGATTTAGGCTTTTCGCAACTATACGGCCTGTTTGTAAATATAGTGTGTTACAATAGAACACTTGGTAGTATTCCAATGATCGTACCCAAGGAGACGTAAGGCTATAGTAAATTAGATCCTTGCGAAGAATAAAATTAATTAGTACTTATTTCAGGGATAATAGTATGAAGAGCAATAAAAAGAGTTTGTTTAAAAAGCATGAAATAAAATAGAAAATAAGATAGAAAATAAAAGTGGGATTTGAGATGTAGAAATTCTTATGAACAACTTTGGGGATATTAGGTCGTTTTCGTATGAGTTTTTCAATGTCACAATCTAAACCGGTTTGGGAAAAAGGTGTTCACAGATGGGCAATGTCAATTTTGGGTTCATTCCCACCTAGATGACTTTCTAGGGTTGTCAGGCCTATTTTTTGTTCAATGTTCTTCCTTTTCCAAACAGTTGATTCAAAAGGAAAATTCCTTGTTAAACAACAATTAAATATTCATACTTCTACTTCCTAATTCCCCAAAATGGAATCAGTTCCTCATGGGTTTCTTGATCATCATAAACACAAATATATATAAAAACATATAATTGAATAAGAGAATGAAAAAAAACTAAAATTATATTGTCAATCTTTCGGGGAAAATTCCTTGAATGTTTATATGAGTTCTACAATCTCGTTTCCCAAAAGAAAATACAAACTTTAAAACTAAAAACTAAGATCTAATGAATAGTGTGTAAAACCCTAGTGCTAGAGGTCCTATTTATAGTCTTGGACGATCGTTTTCCTTAACCCTAGGTCAACTATTGATCTTTGTGTTTAAGTGGCATTGTAAAGACCAAAACGCCCTTACTTGGTGTAAAATCCGCATCCAAGGGTCGATGTCACGACATACCAAGTCCTATGTCGCGACATAGTAGTCAATTTGCTTCTCTGTAAACATTTTCAAGGGTTTGTCGCGACGTAGACATGCTATGTCATGATGAAGGGGGTTTGTTGTAACATAGACATGCTATTTCGTGACGAAGGGGGTTTGTTGTAACATAGACATGCTATGTTGCAACGAAGAAGGCAAGTTCGTGATTTGTTCATTCTGGCCCCTATGTTGCGACATCCATTATCTTGTGTCGTGAAATAGTCATCATTTTTGATATGGTACACCTTCTAATGGTCTCCTACACACTCACAAGGTATGTTAGAAAACTTTTAGGCCTCAATCAGCCTTAAAGGTAATATAGTAACCTTTTATCACTTGGTTTTCACAATTTATTCAAAGGTAAAAACTAAGTAAAATCATGTAGAATTATAAATAAAATGCTTAATTTCAAGCTCCTCAAGTGTGAAAACTCATTCAATCTACTTGGTATAAAATCGGTAGATTAAGAAGCTGCTAAGCATGATGAATGGAGAGTAGCAATGATTAATGAGATCAAAATGATTGAGAAAAACTCAACTTGGCAGCTTGTTGACCGACCAAAAAATTGCAAGTTGATTGGGGTTAAGTGGGTCTATAGAACCAAATTAATTCTAGATGGTCTGTGAACAAAAATAAGGTTAGATTGGCGGTAAAAGGATATTCTCAGCAACAAGGAATTGATTTTTTAGACACTTTTGCTCCTGTGGCAGGGGATGACACTATAAGACTTTTACTAGCCTTAGCAGCAATGTAAGGCTGGAAAGTTTATCACCTTGATGTAAAGTCAGCATTCCTAAATGGTTTGCTTGAGGAGGAGATAATTGTGGAACAACCAAAAGGTTTTTAAGGTTCAGAAAATGAAGGTAAAGTGTATAAGCTTTACAAAGCTCTTTATGGGCTGAAACAAGCTCTTAGAGCCTGGTATAACATAATTGACTCCTATTTACTACAAGAAAGGTTTATAAGAAGTGAACGTGAAGCTACACTGTATGTTAAGAAGCTTGAGAACGAGAAGAAACTTATTATTTCATTGTATGTTGATGATCTGCTTGTTATGGGAGATAATGAAGTGTCTATAGAGCAGTTCAAACAAAGAATGAAAAATATGTTTGAAATGTCTGATTTGGATGATATGAAGTGTTTTCTTGGGATGGAAATTCACCTCTTTATGGGTTGAAACAAGCTCTTAGAGCCTGGTATAGTAGAATTGACTCCTATTTACTACAAGAAGGGTTATAAGAAGTTAAAGTGAAGCTACATTGCATGTTAAGAAGCTTGAGGATGAGAAGAAACTCATTGTTTCATTGTATGTTGATGATCTACTTGTTATGGGAGATAATGAAGTGTTTATAGAGCAATTCAAACAAAGAATGAAAAATATGTTTGAAATGTTTGATTTGGGTGATATGAAGTGTTTTCTTGGGATGGAAATTCACCAATCTGAAGTTGGTATTTTTATTTATCAAAGAAAGTACGCTCTAGAAGTTTTGAAAAAGTTAAGGGAAAATTGCAAACCAGTAGCTACATCGCTGGTTTTGAATGAAAAATTGTCTAAGTCAAATAATTTTGAAAAGGCTGATGCTTCTATTTATAGAAGTTTGATAGGCATCTTGTTATATTTGTCTACTACTAGGCCAAATATAATGTATGTTGGAAGCTTATTATTTAGATTCATGCAAGCTCTTAGTCAGACTCATTCTGGTGTAGCTAAAAGGGTTTTGAGATACATTAAAGTACATTTAACTATGACATATTGTATTTGAAAATGATAGTTGCAAGCTTCAAAGTTATGTTGATAGTGATTGGGGTAGAAGTGTGGATGACTACAAAAGCACTTCGGGTTATGTGTTTTCTTTTGGGAGTGGTGCCTTTGCATGGAATTCAAAGAAGCAAGATATGGTGGCTCATTCTTCATCTGAATCTGAATATGTCTCTGTTGCAGTAGCAGCTAATCAAGCCATTTGGCTTAGAAAGATCTTGGCTGACTTGGAACAAAATACTATGAAGCTATTGCAATTTGGGCGGATAATAAATTTGCTATAGCTATCACCAAAAATCCAGTCTAGCGTGGAAGAAATAAGCATATTAATGTGTTATTACATGCAATCAGAAAAGTTGAAAGACTTGGTGAAATCAGTGTGAGATATTGCAAATCTGAAGATCAAGTTGTAGATGTTCTAACTAAGTTTGTCTTAAGGCTTAGATTTGAGTTTCTAAGAACAAAGCTTGGAGTCTCCTAGAAATATCTCATGGAGGAGTATTAGTTGACTGAGATTTTTCTTAGATATTCTAAGAGTGTATGTCAATCTTTTTTATGTTTTAGCTTGACAGAGTAGTTATAAGCAGTCAAGCATGATACACCTATTATGTCAGTTTGTATTTGGTTAGGTGATAGAATCTTTTTTATGTAATACTTGTTCAAGTTTTGGTATATGATTAACCACTGCAACAACAGTAGTCTTTTGTATATTATGCACGAAAAATCTTAATGAAATAAAGACTATCCAGTTTTAATTTTTTTTGGTTTTGTTTTATTTTCCAACTCTTCCTTTTATTTTGTTCCATAACTTAACAACTATATCCCACAGATCCCCTATTTTGTCTCTCTATTTTATTTTTTTAACAAGTAAGTTGCACCTTAAACTTCTAAGGCTAGATCAATTGAGATTCTAGTCACACGACTCTAATAGTCTTCATATTGTTCTATCTCCAATCCATACCGTGCATGAAGTGATGTTCATTTCCAGTAGCTTCATAAGTTCTAACCATGACATGATTAGTTTGCTTGGTAAATGTTCTTCTGACTCAAAATTGATAGCCTGCTACACTATTTTGTCAATTTTGGATTTAAGAATAAAAGCAACACTTGTCATGTTTCCTAATATGAGTTGGTGAGAAGTCTTTTGTGTGATTGCTCCACTCTAGGCCATTTTGGTATTTTTTCTTTGTTCCTCCTTTTGTAGGAAAGCTTGTTTGGCCAGTTGTAATCGATCAATCACTTGTCTTATTACTACAAACAAGTTAGGTTCTTGTCCTTCAAAGATAACTTTATTTCAATGAGTATCCATTTGTCTTTTTTCATCCCATGCACTTGCATCACTTCTTTATTGCAAATGATGCTCCTAACCAGACTGTTCTAGTAAAAGTGTTGGTATTTCAGCAAAAAATATGAAACACAAAAATGTGAAAGAAATATATATGGAAGCACACTATAATCTGTTGTACTGTTCATATTATATAACAAAAAAATAATAGAAACTTGTTAAAGTTACTCCTAAAATCATGTCACAAACACTTAACTTACTCCTAAAATCATGTGACAAAAATTCAAATCCCTAAAAACTTGTTCTACAGACCTATTATTAAGCAAGTCTAAGGCACATTCTCAACACTCCTCCTTACCTTAATAATTGCAAAAGCCTAATTTATTTCTTAAAACTTTAAATCTAACTTTTGGAAGAGCCTTGGTTAACATATCTACAATTTGATCTACAGTCTTTCAAAAAAACAGAATTGATTTCACCAATCTTCTGTTCTTCTTTCAAATGATATCCATCAATCCTATTGTACCAGACCCTAGAAGTTTTTTTAAGACCATATGAGGCCTTGTTTAACATGCAGACTTTCTCCACCTATCCCTTAACTTGGAATGTCTCGACCTACTTTTCTCTCATTGCTTCAATCCGCTTGTCATCCTTCTCGGTTTTTTTAAACTTAGTAGACTTAAATACAACAACATTGCACCTTTCATAAATTTTAGATAAAGATTTTGTGTCACGAACTGGAACATCATCTATATTGTCATCAAAGTATTGAGGAGTCTCTAGCAATTGCTTCATTATTGGCTTCTCCTCCATTAAATTTAGAGTAAAGCTTTTCGCTTTCATTTGTACTTTGAATACATCTTTGCCTTTTGAGTCTTTGATCAAGCACCATTTGTCTTCAAATATGACCTTGAATCCTTTTTCAATCAACTACCCAACACTAAGAAGATTTTGGTCAATGTTAGGCACATATAGAACATCAATTATGTGTTTCAAACATGTTAAACTTTTAATAACCATTGCTCCTTTTCCCTTAACTGGAATAAACTCAGCATTTCCAATTTTCATTTTGGAAATGATAGTTTTATCAAGTTCTTTGAAAAGTGTTAGGTCATTGGTCATGTGATTTGTGCAGCCGCTATCGATCAACCAGGAATAATTGGAGAAACATGTCACCACAAAAAGGAACTCATCTTCTTGTTGCTCAATAGATGCTTTTGCCTCTTAATGTTGTTGAGACTTACAGACCTATTCTATGTGCCCAATACTGGCACATTTTTTGCATTTGATATCAGGCCTCCACCAACACTTCTTTGGCAAGTGATTTGTCGTCTTACAATGTGGACATGATGGATATGTCTCGCTGTTGTTATTATTATTGGTCTTATCTTTAATTTTCTTTTTTTTTTCTCCCAAATTTTCAAACTTTGCCCAAAAAGCACCATATACTAATGCTTCTTGTCTCATATTTCTCCTTTGTTCTAGAGTCGATAATTCATTCACTAATTATGCCAAGGATATACTTGACAAATCCTTAGATTCTTCTAATTAAGAAATTTTAGACTCATATTTTTCAAGCAAAGTGGCAATATTTTTTTCCACTATTCGATCATTGGAAAAATCCTTACCCAATAATCTTACCTTTTTTACTATGCCCTCCAACTTTTTAGAATAGCCCTTAATGGTTTCTGTCTCCTTCATTTTCATTATTTCAAACTCATTGATCAGATTAAGTACTTGCATAGTTTTTGTTCTTTCATTGCGTTAGTATTCTTTCTTGAGGTAGTCCCAAATTTCTTTTGTTGACCCAAATTCATGATTATTGTAAATATTTTGCTTGAAACAGCAGAGAAAAGACATGCTTTAGCTTTGGACTTCCTTATCTTCTTCTCTTTGTAAGTTTTCAATTGATTCATCGTTGGATTTGTTAGCAAAGACAGAACATCGTAGTCTTCTTCTTCTACTTCCCAAAGATCAATCGTATCAAGATAGAATGCCATTCTAATTGCCCAAGCTTGATAGTTACCAGTATAAAAAATTGGTGGAACAATATGAGAAAATGTTGTGTCAACATCCATGTCTAAAGCTTATGTGTTTCTCTCAACTCACAGATCCCTTAAGATAAAAGCTTGATTTGCCAGTTTTATACCTAGCAGATTGAACTAGTTTTCACACTTGAAGAGCTTGAAATTAAGCATTTTCTTTATATTTCTATAAGATTTAATTTAGTTTTTATCTTTGAATAAATTGTGTAAACAAAGTGCTAAAAGGTTACTTTATTGTCTTTGAGGTCGATTGAGGCCTAATGGTTAGCTAACATACTTTGTGAGTGTGCAGGAGACCATTTAAAGTCGAACAATATTGAACCTAATCACTATGTCACAACATAGGATGCTCTACATTGCAACAAAGGGACCGAACTTGAAGGTTAAGGGGACTGACTTCTTTTGTCGCGACATACTTAAGCTATGTCGCGACAACACCTACACGATGACACCAAATAAAGGGACTGACTTCTTCATCACGACACAGGTCTTGGTCGACATCGACCCTTGGACGCGATTTCTACAACGAGTCAAGGGCGTTTTGGTCTTTACAATGTCACTTAAACACGAAGAATGACAACTGACCTAGGGATAAGGAGAATGACCATCTAAGGCTATAAATAGGGCCTCTAGCACTAAGGTTTCACACACTTTTTCTTAGATTTTAGTTTTAAATTGTTATTTTCATTTCAGAAACGAGATTGTAACTTTTGCATAAACGTTCGAGGAATTATTTCCCGACAGATTGCCAATACAATTAAAGTTTCTTTTTCATTTCATTTATTCGATTCTATGTTTTTATATATTATTGTGTTTATGATGATTAAGATAACCAGGAGGAACTAATTTCATTTTGGGGAATTAGGGAATGGAAGTATGAATATTTAATTGTTGTATAAACAAGGATTTTCAATCAGATCAGCAGTTTGCGAAAGGAAGAGCATGAAACAAACACTATGCCTGACAACCATAGAAAGTCATATAGGTGGGAATAAACCCAAAGTTGGTATTTCCTATCTATGAAAACCTTTTCCCCAAATCGGTTTAGATTGTGACATCTAACGATAAGTAGTCTCTATTGACTTGCTATGCTGCCGGAAGATTAGAAGATCCAAATGGGGTAGTAAGCAGTTGATTGAAGTAAAGTCCCCAAAAACTAATAGTTGAAGAAACCATACTGAAGCGACCTAACCAAAGCTGTTTATCGAATCTACACATCTCGTCCTTTACTTTGTTTTATTTATTTTCATGTTTTCTCAACAAACATCTTTATTTTATTCTCGTACTATAATCCCTAAAATTAGTACTAATTAATTCTTTTCGTTGCAGGGATATAATTCAGTATTGCCTTAAGCCTCCTTTGGGTACGATCCTCTGAATACTACCAAGTATTTCATTGTACAATCTATATTACAACCTGACCTGTATACTTGCGGAAGCCGAAAACACATACCGAATTGGAGTACGTTCGGAGGCGGTCAAGTTGTTGGTACGGTTATCAGGGAGGCAACGCTTTAGTGATTTTTATTTCTTCTTTATTATTAGAATAATTAGAAATTTTTAGGCTATAGATACTTATTGCCTCCGAACATACTCCCATTTGGTATGTGGTTTCGGCTTTCACAAGTATACGGGTTAGGTTGTAATATAAATTGTATAACAAAATACTTGGTAGTATTCCGAGGATCGTACATAAAGAAGGCTTAAGGCGATAGTGAATTAAATCCTTGTAAAGAAAAGAATTAGTTAGTACAATTTTCAGAGATTATGGTACGAGAGTAAAATAAAAGTATTTGTTGGGAAAACATGAAAATAAGTAAAATAAAGGATGAGATGTGTAGATTCAGTAAACGACTTTACAGAGATTAGGTCGCTTCAGTATGGTTTCTTTAACTGTTGGTTTTTGAGGATTTTACTGCAATCAACTAGTCACTACCCCAGTAGGATCTTCCATCAGAATAGCAAGTCGATAAAGACTACTTATCGCTAGATGTCAGAGTCTAAATCAGTTTAGGGAAAAGCTTTTCACGGATAGGTAATATCAATTTTGGGTTCATTCCCACCTAAATTACTTTATAGGGTTGTCAGGCCTAGTGTTTGTTTCATGTTATTCCTTTCCCAAACAGCTGATTCGATTGAAAATAATGTTTATACAACAATTAAATATCCATAGTTCCACTTCCTACTTCCCAAAAATGGAATTAGTTCCTCATGGTTTTCATAATCATCATAAATGCAATAATATATAAAACATAGAATTGAATAAATGGAATGAAAAAGAAACTTTAATTGTATTGGCAATTTGTCGAGAAATAATTCCTCAAACATTTATGCAAAAATTACAATCTCGATTCTAAAATGAAAATAACAAAGTAAAACTAAAAACTAAGAAAGGGTGCGTTAAACCCTAGTGCTAGAGGCCCTATTTATAGTCTTGGACAGTCGTTTTCCTCTACCCTAGGTCAGATGCAGTTCCTCGTGTTTAAGTGGCATTGTAAAGACCAAAACACCCTTCACTCGATGTAGAAACTGCGTCCAAGGGTCGATGTCATGACACACCAGGATCTGTGTCGCGACGAAGAAGTCAGTCCCCTATTTAGTGTCACCGTGCAAGCGTTTTCACGACATAGCTTATATATGTCGTGATAAAGAAGTCAGTTCCTTAATTCTTCAAGTTTGGTCCTTTTGTCGCGACGTTGAGTGTCCTATGTCGTGACATAGTGATCAGTTTCTCATATGTTCAACTTCTAATGGTCTCTAGTACACTCACGAAGTATGTTAGCTAACCTTTTGGCCCCAATCGGCCTTAAAGACAATAAAGTAACCTTTTAGAACTATGTTTACACAATTTATTCAAAGATAAAAACTAAATTAAATCCTATAGAAACATAAAGAAAATGCTTAATTTCAAGCTCTTCAACTGTGAAAACTAGTTCAATCTGCTAGGTATAAAACTGACAGATCAAACTCCCTCACACTTAAGTTTTTGCTTGCCCTCAAGCAAACAAAACAAGAAAAACAAACTAAAGCAATAAAACAAGAAAGAAAGAAAAGGTGCTTGAATCTGTATTATAGAAAGATTAGGTTTGCAACATCTACTGTAGGCATTATATATTTCTCAATAATTCTAACATGATGAGTGAGCAATTTTACCATTTTTTGTTAGAAGCAATACAAGTTCTGTAAGTTACCAGAAATACAAATGTTAAGGTTTTATCGATATAAATCCATCAATGCGTAATACACGTACTTTGATTATACTAGTACAATACAGATAGCCATAATGAGATCATGCAATTTTTACATCTATTCATGCATAGAGTTGTTTAGGTTACATAGGGATTTTCGGCTTTTAACGTGTTATGACTTAGGATAGGTATGAAACTCAAAGAACAGTTAAGCACGACATAATTTGGCACATTGTATTGTTCCCTATTCTTCCCCTTAATGTCCTATTCCATCTCACCCCCTTATTTCTCCTTCTCTCACCTTCCTTTTCTCTCCAATTTAGGAAATCTCAATATAGTCTAATCCCTTTACCTCGCCTATGAGTATTCTTTTGTTTCCTGAGTAAGATTTCTTTTGTTTTCTTTTTGATATTTTTTGTGACTTTGTCACTTTTCATATGCTCTCTTACTCACGATTTTTTCTCTTTTGTTTCTACTCATTTTTGTTTTTGATTTTTCACTTTTTCTCTCTTTTTGGCTAAACTAAAGTTCATATACCATATTGATTTTCCTTTTTCACTCTTTATTTTATAACCTCCATCATAATGTGTCTACTTACCCTCAATACATATGACCATACGTCTATTATCATGCAAAATAGGACCAAAGAAGAGAGTACACACAAATAATCGTTTTAGGCTTTTAGAGGCTTGTAATGTGGTTCATCAAGAAGGGTCATAAGGCTCAAAGATGGGTACTAAATGGAAATTCAAAATTGGGTTTAGGTTTTTAGCTCTAGATGTAACCAAACAATGTCTTAGGTCATCCCTAAACACCTCAATATGCATAAATCTTAATTTAGTCACACAATTCTCAAAATTACTATTTATCATTTATAGTAGCATGTTTGTTTTCTCATATTATGCATAACATTTGGTATCAAATAATACCTTTCTATCTATACCTAATGCAACTTATAGAACTTAATAATTTCATACTAAAAAATTTAAAAATTCCTCATCATCATGTCAAATTTATTAAAAAATACAATCAACCTATTATACATGCTCCTAACCAAGCACTTGTATTTCTACAAGTTCAAGCACACATCAAAGAAAAACATAAAAAAACTAAAAATTAAAACTACATGAAAAAATTCCTATGTTACCCCCTACACGTTAGATAACACATTGTCGTGAATGGCTCGAAATGTTGTGTTTCCAAAATGTGGGGTTCCTACATAAAACATTAAAGCATATATATGCAATAATAAATTCTACTCCTAATCATACTCTTATAAATTATAAGTCTTAAAATAAAAAACATCCCAAAAATTTACAAGTCATAAAAAATTAAATTCAAAGTCTTAAAATTTGTTCAAAACACTAATTCATCCTCGTCCATCTCCTCCTCCTTCTCATCATTGTCGTTCCCTTCTTTTGGTTCCTCCGCATCATACTCTTCATTTACCATCCAAAACATGTCCGATGTGTAGTTAGGGACCCTAATGTTGTGTTACCGAGCAAACTCTTGAAATACTAGTCTTGATTCTTGCATCCATTGTACCATCCAATCGAGCTTTGGATGACTCCCTTCACCAACTACTTGTTGGGCTGGTGCCAACCTTTGTGTGGAAGTTGGTGTAGCCATCGAGTCCCGTGATCTCCTCTTCCCTTCTTTTATTTGTTTAGCACGAAGCTTTATATATTGCTGGAAGAGTGTATAACTAATGACGCTCCTCGATGGCTTCAATGTCTGCTTAGTGGATGTCATGGGCCCTCTCGCCCTTCTACACAAAGCCGTGACTAAACGAGGAAAGAAAATCCCCACTTTTTAGCTTCCCACAAATTGACTCATGTTTTTGTGGATCAACTTTCTTATGCAAACCTTCTTTTTCTGTAAAACTGTAAACAATAGTAATGCTCGAAAAGCATTAACGTTAGAAACATTTAACGTAGGTATCATGTGTGTATACACAAATTGAATCCACATCTTGGCTTCTGAGAACATAATAGCTTGATTAAACGAAGTAGGGATGCTAATGCCTGGCCTAAACTTCCATTCCCCTTTCCCTCTGTTAAGTATGTAATTACTTCATTCATATCTATATCATGAAAAGATTCTAGATCAGTTTGGTCTAAGAAATCTTATTCATAATATGGAGCGTCAAAGAATTTACATATTATTTTAGAGGTTACCTTAACACTTATTCCTCTAACCACTAAAGTTTCCCATGTGAGTTCATTACTAGTCCTAGAAATATAATCTTTCAAAGCAACATAAAATTCCTAGACTACTGGGATAACTGCAGGTTCTGTAGGGATTGTCCAAAATTGTTCCCACCTATGGTACCTAACTAAAGGCCAGATTTCCTTCCATAAAACCATCAAAGGGTCAAGACATCTCTCTTGAATGAATGTCTTTCCTTGAAATTCATTGAAATATCTTTCTACATTCGCATTCACAAAATTTGAAGGATTTGTACCCAATGATGGTTCGGGTTCAATAGTTCGTCTAACTTTTTTAGGAGGCATTTTGAATGTAAGTAAAAAGAGTATGAAGTAGAAACTTTAAACCTGATTCAATGTGCTCTTCCCTTTTCTTTGAACTTTGTGCTTGCTTCATGAGATCTAAAAACCTAAAAAGTAAAAAAGAGAAATAGGAAAAAGAAGGATTTTTAGGTTTTTAAAAGTTTGTGAAGAGTTAAAATTTGATGGAAGAGTTTAGAATATTGTTTTAGTATATATAGACGTTAGAAACTAGGGTTTTAGAATGTTAAATTTTTTAAAAAATAGGTTTTTAGCTTCCGGGTTGCGCAATCGAGTCGAGTCGATCTTGTAAAAATTGTAATCGATGTCACCACATAGAGAAGCTACATCGTGACAAATCAGCAGTTCCACTTTGTCGTGACATACTCAGGGCTTCATTGCGACATCTTTCTCAGTTCCGAATATCACCCAGTCTGTATTCTTTGTGCGACATGGAGAGATCTACGTCGCGACATCAGCATCAGTCTCGTTTTTTCCTTATTCTGTCACCTATGTTGCGACACAAAGGGTGGTATGTTGCAACATACCCCTATTTCCTGTTAATTGCTAAAATAAAAACTTGTTAGAAATATATATACAATAATATACAGAAGTTAGTACCACCTTTTTACCTTCACGTTTTACTACCGGACTCATCTGACATGCTTACCTTTGTTGAGTGGATCAAATTTTTTTTCGCCGTGGTCCATCCCCCATCAAGTTTTTCCATTTCCTTTACCTGATCCTTTTCTTTAAATCTATTGATTCGTTCTTTTCTCATGAAAAAGATTTTTTTAGGTCATTCACTTCCATCTAAATTAAGTGACAACGCTCGTTATGCTTTACAGTTCCATCATTTTTGTCCCCACATTTGAAAGTCTCTATATCATCATTGATTCTCATTATCAACTGGTTGGTATTTAGATCAATGGTAGATCTAGACATGGCTAGGAAAGGTCTTCCTAGCAAAATGGGTATATCCTTGTCCTCATCAAAATCTAACACCATGAAATCCGCAGGGATGATGAAACTTCGTACCTAAACCTGCACACCCTCTAAAATTCCTTTCGGTCTTACATATGATCGATCAGCCAGTTGCAAAGTCACTTGGGTATTTTTGAGATTTTCGCTCCCAAGTTTCTCAAACACCGACAGAGGCATCAAATTTATGCTCACTCCGAGATCACATAATGCTCTGTTAGACTGAAGGTTCCCAATTTTGATTGGGATTGTAAAACTGTCGGGATCCTTCCGCTTTTGGGTAATTGTTTTAGACATAATTGCGCTGCACAATGCGTTCACTTCCACTTTTTCTCCTACCTTGATTTTCCTACGCCTCGACATAATCCCCTTTAAGAACTTGGCGTACTTGGGTACCTTTTCTATAAGTTCAATCAAAGGTAAGTTAACATTTAGAGATTTAAAAAGGTTTAGAAAGCTTACAAAATCATCGTCATCTTGCTTCTTTTTCTCTTCTAACCTTTTTGGAAATGGAATCGGAGTAACTTTCTCTTCTTTATGCATATCCTCTTTCTTCTCGAGGGCCTCTTTCACCTATACTTCTTTGGGTATTATGACTTCAGTGGCATCGTCAGAAGGGATATCTATAATCTCATGGGAATTATTGTGTTCTTCTACCTTTTTGGACTGTTTAGGGCTACTAAATACTTTTTTTGGTCTTAACTCGATCACCTTTACATGTTCTTTCCCTTTTCTTCTTGGGTTGTTTTCAGTGTTGCTAGGGATGTCAGTTCTAAATTGCCTTGTGAGATTTCCTACCATAGTTAGCAATTGGTCCATCCGTTCCTCTAGCTTTGTTACTGATCTAGAAATGTTAGTGCAATCAGACTGCACTAGCTTTACATTTGCCCTCATGGATTGCATTTCTCCTTCGATCCTATCTAACCTTTGACCATAGATAATATGGTCACTTTGAACTACTCTTTATGGATTGCATTTCTCCCTCGATCCTATCTAACCTTTGACCACAGACAATATGGTCACTTTGAACTGCTTTTTTCGATTGCCTCTGTAAGAATGGAGGTTGGTAACTTGTGTCCTCGATTGGGTGTTATTATTACCACTTCCGCCTTGACTTCCTCCTCATCTAAAATTAGGTTGATCCTTCCATCCTGGATTGTAAGTGTTCAAATAAGGATTCCTACCTCTATTAATAACATAGTTAACATCGTCAATGTTGGTAAGATAGTGGTATAGAGGCTTGTCTTCTCCTTGTAACGATGGTGCCCTTGTGGCAGACTCAATTCGGTTCAGTCTCTCCAACAGCTGTTGGTATTTATAATCTTCTTGCATCATTTTTACCGAAGCATGTTTCTACATGTAAGTGAACCTCTCAGTATGCCACTGGCAAGAGTTCATTGTCATGTTTTCAATTAACCCATAAGCATCATTAGGTTCTATTTATTAGGGCTCCTTCTGCTGCACCATCTAATCCTGATCTAGTAGACGCATCCAACCCATTATAGAATGCTTGTAATTGTATCCATTCCGGCATACCATGATTTGGGCATTTTTGTAACAGTGTTTTAAATTGTTCCCATGTTTCATGAAACCCTTCGCCCTCAAATTATCGAAATGTTGACAGCTCTCTTCGAAGTTGGATTGCTTTACCCATAGGGAAAAACTTCTACAAAAATTTCCCTGCAAGTTCATCCCATGTGGTAATAGAACCTGGTGCCTGCGCATCTAGCTAAGAAAAGGCGTTATCAGTTAAGGAGAATGGATATAGTCTAAGACGAATGGCATCATCAGTAATGCCACTATAACGGGGAGTATCGCATAATTGTAAAAACTACTTTAAGTGTAGATTGGGATCTTCAGCCATGGTCCCTTTAAATTGTAAATTATTTTGTATCATTTGGATCATGGCTAGTTTAATTTCAAAAGTATTAGCTTCTAATCTACTAATTTTATACCTAGGAAATTGAACTAGTTTTCACATTTGAAGAGCTTGAATTTAATACTTTCCTTTATATTTTTATATATTTTAACTTAGTCTTTATCTTTGGAATAAATTGTGCTAAAGATTAGTAAACCTACTTCGTGTGTGCGCAAGAGACCATTAATAGCTGAAGAAAAATGAAACTGATTACTTCGTCATGACATAGGAAGCTCTATGTCGCAAGAAAGGGACCAGCAGTGAATATGAAGGAGACTGCCTGCTTCATCGCGACACAAGATCGAGTGTGTTGTGACATTGACCCTTGAATGCAACTCTGCACCGAGTGAAGGGCATTTTAGTCTTTACAATGCAACTTAAGCACAAAGGATGGCAACTGACCTAGGGTTGATGAAAACGACTGGCCAAGGCTATAAATAAGGCCTTTAGCACTAGGTTTAGACACACCATTTACTAGCTTTTAGTTTTTATTTTGTATTTTTATTTTAGAAATGAGATTGCAGACTCGCATAAACGTTCGAAGAATTTTTCCTAATAGATTGCCAATACAATTAAAGTTTCTTTTTCATTTGATCTATTCAATTATATGTTTTTATATATTATTGTTTTGATTTTGATTAAGAAAACCATTAGGAACTAATTCCATTTTGGGGAATTAGGGAGTGGAAGTATGAATATTTAATTGCTGTTTAACAAGGAATTTTTTCATTCGAATTTGTTGTTTGGGAAAGGAAGAAAACTGATAGAATCATAAGCATTTCATACTTAGTTTTTATATTTTCTAACTCATTTTAGTTTGGTTTAAATTCTTGTTATTTTTACATCTTTTGTGTACTAATGTTGCTACAAGTAGTCTATATATTGCGCCTTAGAATTGTCAGCCTAGGAACTTATCTCAAAATATCAATGCTGAAAGAAGAATGCAGCCACAAGATCAGTTTGAAATTACGACCAGAGATGTCGCCACATAAAAACCTAAGCTTTGGATAAGTAAACTCAAGTTGAAAATACAACTGGAAGCACCAGCGCAGGAAAATCACACGTTGTCGCCACAATTGAAGATTTTAGATCGTGCCCGGCAATGTAACGACAACCTACTAATCTCTAAAGAACACATTAAATCTTCGTGAGTGCACAGCTGTACTATAACTAACTTTGATAGCTACAAATTGGATCTGGATTTGAGAATGGAGGATGAAACCTACAACTTTTGAAGGCTATAAATAGAGGAAAAAAATGGAAGAAAGATCAAGAAAAAAGGAATTAAATTCTACAATTACTTTATGTTTTTGAGATTTAAGCTGGAAGACGGTGAGCTGATTGAGCGAAGAAGCAACCACTTCTGAAGAGAGGTACTCGATGCAACGCAAGAGGAGCAGTTGAGGAATAGTCCTAGTAGTCTAGAGATAGTAACCTTCGATTATATTCGTTGACCCCTCTGTTATCTGATGAATTTTAATGACATTTGAATGAATACGAGAGTATCTTTCAATCGATCACTTTGATTCTTATTTAATGTTTTTCATCTGTTTATTCTTGGATCTAACTGCATCAAACATGAGAGTGCATTTGCAGTCTACTGACATCGAGAGATGCGGTGACAAGTTAGGTTAACAAGCAAGACAACGAGAGTTGCTTGGGATTAGAAGAGATTCTAGTCACTTGTTCTTGAGTGCACAACATTGCTCACACTGAGAGGTGTGGTGATTGTAGGTATTTGAGTGTTGATTAAATGGAGAACTGTTATTGGTAAGATTCATTGGAGCCTTATTACTACGACAATTCGTCTATACAATACCTTGTAGGTGCATCCAGCGTTACTACTTAGCGAAATCAGTGATCCACTCCAATCCTTTACACTTGGTCATATTTTACTTTATTGCATTTAAATACTCAACACTTCAACAACACTTGATTTACTTTCAGTTGCTTTGACAATTAACTTTGATTGCATTGACAATATTAACTATTTTTAGTGTGTAGATTTGACTTAATTGCGCTGACATCTTTGCTAACATTAACTTTAATTTTAGTTTTAATTACTTCGACATATAGACATCAAGAAGCCATTCCTTGTGGGATCGATATTTGATAGAATTATTCTATCAACTATACTTGGTTTGACATGTGTCCGCTTGCACAACTGCTCTGATGTTACAGATCGGATCAAACATCAAACAAACACCAGGTCTGACATCCCTAGAACGTCATTTAGGTGGGAATGAACCCAAAATTGGCATTTCCCATCCGTGAAAACCTTTTCCCCAAACCAGTTTAGACTGTGACATCTAGCAATAAGTAGTCTCTGTCGACTTGCTATGCTGGCGGAAGATCGAAAGATCCAACTAGGATAGTAACTAGTTGATTGAAGGAAAAATCCCCAAAGCCCAATAATTGAAGAAATCATACTAAAGCAACCTAATCTCCCTAAAGTCATTTATCGATTTTCTACATCTCAAATCTTTACTTTTTATTTCTTTTCCTTTATGCTTTTCGGAACCAACCTTTTTATTTTATTTCGTACTATAACCCCTAAAGTGATTACTAATTAATTCTATTATTTGCAGGGATCTAATTCACTATTGCATCACAGCTCCTTTAGGTACAATCCTCGGAATTCTACCAGTGTTCCGTTGTAGAACACTATATTTACAACCTAACCTGTATACTTGCGAAAGCCTAAAACCTATACCAAATGGGAGTACGTTCATAGGCGATCAAGTTGTTGGCGCCATTGCCGAGAAGGCAACATTTTAGTGATTTTATTCCTTCTTTGCTATTAGGATAATTAGAAAAATTTTAGGATATAGATACGAACTAACAATATTAACAGATTCTTCAGATTTAATACATTTCTCTAAATTCTATCATATTATTCTTAGACCATGGATGCCTATGATTATTTTTGTGCAGATGACATTTACAATGATGAAATCTCTGATGTTACCGGTGAGACAACGTTTTAGTGATTTTTATTCCTTCTTTGCTATTAGGATAATTAGGAAAATTTTAGGATATAAATACGAACTAACAATATTAATAGATTCTTCAGATTTACTACTTTTCTCTAAATTCTATCATATTATTCTTAGACCATGGACGCCTATGATTATTTTTGTGCAGATGACATTTACGATGATGACATCTTTGATGATGATATCTATGAAGATGGGCACTATGAAGATTGGGAGATCCAGGAAAATCAAAGGTTATTAATGCTACAGTTGAGTCAACTTCATGGAGAAGTCCCAATTCCCGATCAACATTGTAATCAATCTTTCAAAGGACCACATTCTGAATTTGATCACATGGAACAAGACAAGAGGAGAGGCTAGGTGCGGAAATGAAAAAAGAATTCTTTGAAGAATTTTTTGATAGAACCAATGAGCAAATCGATGCTTCATCATTGGAAGGGGAAGTTAAAGTATTTTTAAAGTCAAGATTGAGCCCTAATCTAATGAAGAATCAATCCATATAGAGGAAGATGACGGTTCCCATACACAAAATTTAGATCTTCAATTAATTATTATTACAGACATGCCTATAAAAAAAGTATTAATTGAAGACATTATAGATCAAAGATTCAATTTGTGATGGGAAATGGATACAATGTACAATACTTTCCTACTGCAGCAAATTAAACACGTCGCGACATATCCAGGCTACGTACATCGTCTACAAAAATTGCAGGGTTGACCCGACCCGCTTGCGCATCCCGGCAGGCAAAACACTTATTTTACCCGATTTTTAACCCTCAATCCTTAATATTTTACACCCTTATATATACCCCATGAACATAAAACTAAATATTAACACTTAAACACTCTTAAACTCTTTTAATCCATCATCCCTTCTTTCTCTTCAAACCTAAAACCCCATTCCTTTAAAGACTCCATTCCATCTCAAGGTTTGATCCAGTCTCATCAATGAAGCAAATACCCGGAAGCAAAGGTATTTCTTAAACTTTTACTGTTACATTCATTATTTTTCATCCTTGATCTTGTAGATTGCAATGCCTCTCTAAAAGAGAACCATGGTGCAAAAAAGTGATAGCAACTTATATTACAAACGGTTTAAAAATGCCCAAACCAAAAAATACTTCTTGGCTTCACAAGGCCGGACTCTCATTCAAGAATGAGGTTTTGAACCCTCAATGGTGATCTGCAAGGAGATATGGCCACTGGTATAGTACCATCAATGGGAACAATTTTGCTTTCCTCCAACAGGTAACGCGGTAGTACCTATAGTCCATGAGTTCTATGCATCCTTTAAGGATGATATGATTAAGAGAAAACCTTTAGGAACAGTAACAGTCAGAGGAAAAGATGTTTCTATGTTGCCTAGAGATATTTGTGGATATTATAATGTCCTTTATTATGAAAAGGATTATGTAGAGAAAGTGGATTTTAACTTATCCAAAAATGTGGATATGGAGGAAATCATTAGGTTTTTGATAGAGGGGCGAGGTATGTGGAATTATAGACCCGATGTAGGCACACCCTCTAATTTTAATCAAGCTATCATGTTTCCTGTTGCTAAGATGTGGATGCAATTTCTGTCTACATGAATTATACCTGCATTAAATGTCTCTACCGTTAATTCTCTGAGAGCTTTGCTACTATATGTCATTTTGAAGCGTAAAAAAATTTGTGTAGGTTCTTGGATTTTTGAAGAGATGAAACGGTGCACCCAAGGCCAAAAGAGTAGCCTTTTCTTCCCACTTTTGGTAATGGCCTTATGCAAAAAGGTAGATGTACCAATGCAAGAGAATGAACAATTCTTAAAGCCGAATCAAAGCATCATAGGGGATTCATTGTATAAATGATATGTCGAGCTTCAGAGAAAACAAATCAAGGAGTAGAATTAGAGGAGGAAGGAAAAAATGGATGTACCGACCTCATTAAAAAGAAAAGACAAATCAAGGACAGGGGCAAAACAAAAGTAAGCATCAACATGAAGCTTGATGGCATGATTCAGTGGATGCAAGAAACAACTCCTGTGTTAAAAAGAATTTGCAAGATACATGGGTTACCAACCTCAAATTATCCACTGAATATGGTTGAAGAAGAAGAAGGCAATGAAGAGTTAGAGGGAACCAATGAGGAGCAAGGGGATCGTGACACGGAGGACGAGTACGAAGTTATGTTTCAACCATAATACTCTAGTCCTAAAGAGTTGATGATTCGAATTCCAACAAGACAACAAGGTGGGAGCTCTCACCAAAAGTACTCTAGCAAAGGCAAAGCTCCCATAGATCCTCAATCCGACTCTGAGGATGATTAAAGTGTTTTGGATTTATTTACTTTAAAGACTTGTAATTTTGGATGAATTTTGGTTTTTGTTTTGTAGAAGTAGGATGTATTTTTGCATATATATGCCTTAATTCTTTTTGTAGGAACCCCGCACTATGGAGACAGAAAAATTTCAAGAATTCAAGCCAAAAAGGAGAAGGACAACCACCATGAGAAGAAGAGGACTTTCACGATCAATCGGGTAACTTCTTTCCTTATTAATTCAGGGGCTACACATTGAGAACAATGTGTTTTCTAAAGTGTGTCGTGGTAAAATAGGAATTTTTGCATATAGTTTTTAATTTTCAGTTTTTTATGTGTGCTTGAGCTTGTAGAAATACAAGTAATTGGTTAGGAGCATGTATAATAGGTTGATTGTATTTATTGATAAATTTGTCAGGACGGTGAGGAATTTTTAAACTTTTGAGCAAGAAAATTTTAAGTTTTATGGGTTCATTAAGTATAGATAGAAAAGTATTATTACTACCAAATGATGTGCATAATATGAGGAAACGAGCATGCTAGTATATATGATAGATAGTAACTTTGAGATTGCATGATTAAATTGATATTTGAGCATATTGAGGTGTTTAGGGATAACCTAAGGTATTGTTTGGTTACATCTAAAGGTAAAAAGTCAAACCCTATACTGACTTTTTAATTAGTACCCATCTTTGAGTCTTATAACCCTTCTTGATGAACCATATTATAAGCCTTTAAAGCCTAAAAACGATAATTTGTGTATACTCATTTCTTTGGTCCTATTTTACATGATAATAGACGTCTGCCCATATGTATTGAGGGTAAGTAGACACATGATGGTGGAGGTGATAAAATAAAAAGTGAAATAGGAAAATCAATATGGTGTATGAGCTTTAGCTAGTCAAAGAGAGAAGAATAGTGAAAAAACCAAAAAGAAAGAAAAATGAGAGAGTAAGAAATCATAAAAAGAGTGACAAAGTCACAAGGTTACCAAAAAGGAAGAAAAGGAAATCTTACTCTAGGAACAAAAGAAAATACTCATAATCTAGCTAAAGGAATTAGACTATATTGAGATTCCTAAATAGGAGAGAAATGGAAGGTGAGAGATGAAGAGATAAGGGGGTGAGATGGAATGGGATATTAAGGGGAAGCATAAAGAATAATACAATGTACCAAACTATTTTTGTGTTTGTAACCTTTTGTGCTTGACTGTTTTTGAAAATCATACCTATCCTAAAGCCTCAACACGTTACAAGCCGAAAAGTCATATGTGACTTAAACAACTTTATGGATGAGTAGATGTGGGAATTGCATAATCTCATTATGACTATCTGTATTGTACTAGGATAATCAAAATACTTATATTAGGCATTGATGGATTTATATCGATAAAAATTTAATATTTGTATTTCTTGTAACCTACTGAACTTGTATTGTTTCTAATAAAAAATGGTAAAATTGCTCACTCATCATGTTAGAATTATTGAGAAATACATAATGCCTAGAGTAGATATTGATAACCTAATCTTTGTATAATATAGATTCAAGCTCATTTGATTTTCTTTCATTATTTCCTTCCTTGTTGCTTGATTTTGTTTTTCTTGCTTTATTTGCTTGAGGACAAGCAAAGACTTAAGTGTGGGGAGTTTGATTTGTCGATTTTATACCTAGTAGATTGAACTAGTTTTCACACTTAAAGAGCTTGAATTTAAGCAATTCCTTTATGTTTTTATAGATTTTGAAAACGAAAATGGAGTCGTCACCAATCCATTTTAATTTGGTGTGATTGGATCGCCTCATAAAATATTTAAATTTATTTAAACAAATGTTTTGATCTTCGAAATCAAGAAAATAGATTCGGGAGTCGGTTACGTATGGGGAAGGATTAGCACCCTCACACGCCCAAAACTGGTACCTAGTCGATTATTTAATGTCTTAATTGTTGAAAATCGAGAACTTGAGAAAAATTTAAAGTGTGATCCTTAAATGGATGAATGACATGTTTCAATGTTGTTTAAAAATTGAATTTTGCAAATAAATCTCGTTATTTTAAGTTAATCGAGAAGAAAACTCATGTCAAGTAAGTTAGACACAACATCTCGAATCTTCGAAAATAAAGAACATTTATGAACCAAACCTTATATGTTTTGATTTTAAATAAAATATTCAATTACATAGGTTTAAAGAAAATATCATACCTCGTATGTTAGGGCACAATTTCTCGAATCTCGTAAATAAAGAACCTTACCTCAGTTTAGAAAATTGCTTATACATTACAATAAATTGAAAATGCCATGCAATTTATTTATTAAAATATTTTACAATGAATGAATGAATATGTACATAATTTACAATTATAATGGAAAAATAAAAATATATATGAATAGAATAAATTTAATGAAAACAATTAAATACAATTAATAACATAATGAAATAAAAAATAGTAGTAAATAATGATAATAAACATTAATTAATGATGCATATAATAATAAATCATGAGAAAAATCTAACATGATTAAACTAAAGACAAAATAAGTACATGCAATTAAATAAAACGCAAGAATATAAATGGCATAAAAATAGATAACAAATAAATAAATATAAAAAAAGAAACAATCAATAATTAAAAGTTAAATAAAAGGCAAGAGTATGAATAGCATAAAAATGAATTACAAATAAATAAAGAAAGAAAGAAAAATAAATAAATAAATAAATAAAAATTAAATATTAAAATAAATGAAAATAATAAAAATAATAAAAAAGGCTAAATTAAATAAAAATAAAAATAGTAAGGTCTAAATTGTAAAATAGAAATCAAATGGGGCTAAATTAAATAAAGGACTAAATTGGATTTGCAAACAAATTAAAGGTATAAATTAAAAAACATAAAATAAATAAAATGAATTAAATTAAAACAAATTAAAAACTACAGAGACCAAAAGGGAAAATATCCCAACTTCTGTACACGTGTCATCCCCTGAAAGGGTCCACTGTTGATCAAAGCATTGAATTTAAAAGTAAATAAATTAAATGGGCCGAAATCAAATTTTAAAAAAATAAAAAGGACTAAATTAAAACAAAGTAAAAATGTCAAAGGGCGAAAACAACAATTAGCCCATTTGTCAAAAACATGAGGATCTTATATAGGTCGGATCAGGTCTTTAGGTTTTAAGGCAAAACAACGCTATTTTGGGCATTAGAGCTTAAGTCCAAAACGACATCATTTTGCATAAACTATATAAGTTAAAAATTTTGACAAAAATTCATTTTGTCTTTGTTTTTTCAAAAAACAAATTTCTTTTCTCTTTAGTTTTTTCTCTCAAATGGCCCATGGTCGGTCATGGGGTCCGGTGACCCTCCGCCATGGGTTCACCTTGGGCCACTGATCTTCTGCTACGAAAACCACCATCTACGGTGACCGGAGATCCAAAAATTATTTTTAAAAAATTTTTTAAAACCCTTAAAACCTCAGATCTGAGATTGTTTTCCGAAAAACAAAACAATTTTTTTTTTAATTTAAAAAACCCCACTATTTTTTTTCAAAAAAATGCCTCCGACGAACCCTGAAGGGTTCGAATATCTCAGATTCAAAAGTCAACCACCCTCGACGACGGAGACTTAACATAAACAAGGTAAAAAATCCTTCAAAGTTTATTTAATTTTTTAGATTCAAAATAAAACAAAAAACAAATCTACCTTGCAAATTTCTTTTCGATTGCTATTAATGCGTAACAAATTACAATAGATTTTGATTCGGTTTTTGTAACCGAATATTACATATTTTTTTACATTTTGCTTTACATTTTAATGTCCCTTTTTCCATTTTTACAGGAATGAACGGATCTAGAAGATCCTTGTACGGTCGAGAACGAATAAAGCGGTTGGCGTGGCATCGGAACGGCGATCGACATCGCATAAAAATGGTAGCCAAGCTTGGGTAGGAGCGGCAATGACGACGACGGCATCAAAGGGATAGCTATGATTTCTTTAGTATTTAGTATTTTTTTTCTTAATTTTTGGCTTTTTAAAAATTGGGCTTGTATTTTTTGGGTATTTGGGTTAATTTTATTTGGTTTTGGGTTTGGGCATTTGGATTGTAATTTAATTGACTTTATGGACTTTGGATTTTTTAATAATATTGAGTTTTATTTGTTTGTTTTTTATGTTGGATTTTAAATAGAAATTGGGCTTTTATGAGAATATAGGCCTGAACGAAATTGGGCTTTTATGAGAATATAGGCCTGAACGAAATTGGGCTTGTATAACTGCCCCTCTTTGGTCTTTATCGTGCAACGATAAAGGAGCAAAGACTCAAAGGAAAACAAATTTCATCTGATCCTACTGAATCTCGACTTTTGGTGCCTCTCTTTTGCAGTAAACTGCTCTTTCATTTCATTGGTTACTCTATTCCACTGTATCCGCTTCACTACAACTTTCGAAAGACAGGATTTAATGTTACAGCTTCTTATTGCCCCATTGCGACTTCAAGGAGATAAGACTTGCTATTGTAGTTCCATTGTAACCTACTGAAACTTTAGAGGGATTGTTGTTTTATCCACTTCACTGCAACTTCAAGAAGATAAAATTTGCTTTTGTAAATATAATTTGACCCACTGCAACTTCAGGGGTATAGGAACTTCAGGGGTATAGGATTTGGTGTGATAGCTTCATCTTACTCTACTGTAACTTTAGAGAGATAAAGATTTGCTACTGTATCTTTAATTCGATCCTTGCAACTTCAAGGATATAAGATTTGGGTTTGTAACTTCACTCTATTACACTACAACTTCAAGGATATTGAGATCCACTACGATTAGTTTTAATCCGCCCCTCTGCAACTTTAGGTGTATAGGATTTGGTGTGGCTTCAGTCCGTTCCATTGCAACTTTAGTGGAGTTTGAGATTTGCTACTATTAATTTTAATCCACCCTCTACAACTTTAAGGGTATAAAATTTGGTGTGGCTTCACTCTATTACACTACAACTTTAGTGGAGATTGAGATCTACTACTATTAGTTTTAATCCCCTTATAACTTTAGGGGTATAGGATTTGGTGTGGCTTCAGTCCATTCCATTGCAACTTTAGTGGAAATTAAGATCTACTATTGTTAGTTTTAATTCGCTCCTCTACAATTTTAAGGGTATAAGATTTGGTGTGACTTCACTCCATTCTACTGCAACCTCAGTGGAGATTGAGATATGCTATTGTTAGTTTTAATCTGCCCTTTTACAATTTTAGGGGTATAGGAATTGGTGTGGCTTCACTCCATTCCACTGCAACTTCAGTGGAGATTGAGATCTGCTATTGTTAGTTTTAATCCGCTCTTTTACAACTTTAAGGGTATAGGATTTGGGTTTGATTTATCACGCCATACTTTGGAGGATATGACCTGTAGAATCTATTTTACGGGTCTCTATCTAGGCCATGCAACTAGGATGCCATGATTTAAATTAATCAAATACTCCTAACTAGATGCGTTTGAATGTAAAAATGTCATGTTTTTGGAATGACTTTGTTTTTTAGTCCATAGGTCAACATTGTTAATGGTTCACCTAAGTTCCATCATTGATGTGTCACCATGTTTTCTTTTTAAGTCTGGTGTACTCAATATGAAATCCAAAAATATAGTCATAAACTGAACTATTTGTTTTCGGATCCCTCCAACCCTTGGATTTGATTATTTCCAACTAGTAGTCCTGTTTCAGGTCCCGATACTATTTAGAAATTTTCCAGATCGATATGTAAAAATCCTTTTGTTCCTTATATCGTCATTAGTCCACTAACCGTTATTTAAATACAAAAATACTTTGAAAAGGGTTATAAAAATGGATAAGATTGAAGTTCTTGGAGACAAGGCTTGAATGAGAATGAATTAAAAACATTAAACATTGGTAAAAATGTCAAACATTGGTCAAAGATGGCAAAAATTAAACAATGGCCAAAAATCGCAAACATTGGTAAAAAATGACAAATGTTGGTAAAAAATAGCAAACATTAATTAAGGATTGCTAAAGTAAGCAAAAAGAATAAAACCAGATGCCCCATATATCAAAGTATGAGCTTTGCTAAGCAAACTTAATGAGAGCCATTTTGAGCCTGATATGTGCCCATGAAACTTAGAGTACTTCGTCGATGCTTATGATTTAAAGTTGTTCTACCTTGCTACTTTTGAGAGGGAAGACCATTTCATGCACATTCTTTGATCCAAATTTGAGCCGCCCTTTCAAGTTTTCAACTCAAATCTCCATAAGGTTCTAGACGCCCTTTACGAGTTTTCATCTCGGCCTTTCTTTTTATTTTTATTTTTTTTCTATTTCTTTTCTTTTCTTTTTTCTTCTTTTTTTGTGAAATTTTTGCACCGAATCTAAGTTCACGTGGTTGGGCAGATCTTTGCTATCCACCTTGGTTGGAATCAGA
The DNA here is from genome assembly GCA_005610355.1 of Gossypioides kirkii. Lineage (NCBI taxonomy): Eukaryota > Viridiplantae > Streptophyta > Magnoliopsida > Malvales > Malvaceae > Gossypioides > Gossypioides kirkii. The sequence continues at coordinate 9,373,471 of CP032249.1, read as the reverse complement.
GCTCCTCCGAAAAAGGTTTTCTTTACCTCATAAGGTCCTTCCCAATTCGACATCCATTTTCCTCAGAAGTCTTTTTGTGTAGAAAGATCTTTTTCAAAACACGATCTCCCTCAAGAAAGTCTTTAAGGTGGACCTTTTTGTCACAAGCTCGCATCATCGTTCTTGGTACATTAAACCATGTCGGATAGCTTTCAGTCTCTTTTCCTCGATCAAATTTAATTGATCATATCTTGATTGGCTTCACTCTGCTTTATCCAAATTCACTTCAAGGGGTAAAATTGCCTCTATTTCGTAAACTAATGAGAGAGGTGTTGCCCTGGTGTAGGTCTTGATGGATGTTCAATAAGCGTAGAGAGCAAATGATAACTTCTCATGCGAAACCTTTATAGGCCTCTGTCATTTTTCAATCAATTCTTTGATGTTCTTATTGGTTGCCTCCATTGCCTCATTCCTTTTTTTGGGTGATATTGTGCTGAGTTGTGATGCTGGATCTTGAACTAACTACAGACCTCCGTTATCGAGCTGTTGTTCAAATTCGATATGTTTGTCAAATATGATCCTTTTTGGCATTCCATATCGACATAATCTCTTTCTTCAAAAATTTGCTCATTATCGATTTTCTGACATTAGCATAGGAAGTAGCTTCTACCCACTTGGTGAAGTAATCGATCAATGCCAATTGGAAGCCTTTGGCGAAATTGCCCAATGACGTACATGCCCCACATAGAAAAAAGCCATGAAGAAATCATGATGTGAAGAGATGAAGGAGATACATAGGTTTTATCTCTATCAATTTGACAATTTATGACATCTCTTGGCATAACTAACGTAATCTCCTTCCATGGTAGACCGATTATTTGCCTGGTCATTGTAAAACCATTGACATATATTCCACAAACACCCTAATGGACTTCTTCCAGGATTTTCTTGGCTTCGACAATGTCCACACATCCTAGCAATACTTTATCCTTGCCCCTCTTGTACAAGATTTCTTCATCTATGACATACTCATTTGCCAGCTTTCTTAACATTGTTGGTTGTTTGCTTAGGTTATTTGACCACTTAGAGGAAACTAGCGTAAATTTTTTTTTATTCTTTTCATTTCAAGATGCCCTTTGCTAGTTTTCATCTTGACTTCTTTTTTCTTTTCTTTTTTTTTGTTTGAGTTTCAAGATGCCCTTTACGGATTTTCATATCGACCTCTTTTCTTTTCATTTTTTAATTATTTCAAAATGCCCTTTGTGGGTTTTCATCTTGATCATTTTTTTTTTTTCTTTCTTTTTTTTGTAGCCTCCTCTTTTAATAGCATGTCGGGCCTCAATCTCCACAGTTTCTGCTGAACTAGATTGCATTCTTCCTTCGTAGGAAGTATGTGTGTTATGACCTCAGTACTTAACCCCGACATGTCTTAATTGGATCGTGCGAAGACATCTTTGAATTCTCGAAGTAGCTCTATGAGACCTCGCCTTGTTTCTACAGAGATAAATGTTCCAATTTTCACCTCTTTCTTTTTTTCCCTTAAACTCACAGTTTCTTTTAAATCTTTATGAGATGATATTTGTTTTCTTGTCTTGCTCGACCATCCGTAGAAGATCGAGAGACAAGTTACATTCTTGATCATCTTCAAAGTCTTGAGGTTTTTCTGAACATATATCCTTCTTAAAATGAAGCTCTAAATCAACAACAACGTCGCTCATATCCTTGATATTAAGGGTCTCGACGTAGGGACAAGAGGAAATCTAAAGAATAAATGAGTTTAGAAATGATTAATTGCAGTATGAATGAAAAGAATAGTAAGATGTTTACCAAACAGGATAAAAAATGCATCATTTTTATTGAAAAAAAAGATAGTGGTCATGTTCCCTTTACAAAAGGATCCCTTTTGCTGTCTGGTTTAGAGCAATAAGTGTGTTCTAAATATTAATTTGGAGCAGTCTTAAAAACTATAAGAAGCTCTTCAACAGTCTAGTTGTTCAAAAACACTTTCGAGGGTGTAGGGACGAATTATTCGTAGGTTCCTCTCTCCGTTCCCTTCTTTAGATATAGCTTTAACACTCAAAATGTTTTTCAACATTCCCCTATTATCTTGATTATCTTGCTTTCTCTCATTTTTCATTCAGAGTTAATAATACCCCCTTTGACACGAATGTTTTAGATATGTGAGGATTTTTTTAAAATTTAATTTAATGCATGTAGTGCAATGCTAATGTTAATGAATGCATATATGCATATGCAAGAAAGGCATTGATTCTTAGCTCAATTTTGTTAGAGCAACTTTACTAAAAAACAAATTTCTTTACATAAGACAGATGCAGTTTACATATACGACCTTGCCCTAATGCTCAAAATCTTAATCTTTCTAAGGAGCCATGCTAACCTTTGGCCTTGATCTGACTCAGATTCATACTTCAGGCTCAAAAACGTTGGCTTTAACTGCTAATGTCTGCAAGTGTTCTCCTAATTCTCGCACTTGGGTCAAAGCTTCGCCCATAATGTAATCTCGATCTCTGACTTGCCTCTACGAATGTTGAAGTTATCCCTCAATTATTTTCATGGTTCTTTCAAGAACCTCAATTCGTACCTTGCAATTTTACAGTGAAGCTTCGAGCTCTTCTACTCTCTTCTTTAGCTCCTTATTCTTAGCTTGACTTGCTCTCACTTCTGTCACAGAGTTATGACTATGGTGCCTATGCAAAGATTCTTCTAACTCAACTACTTAGGCCCTTAACTCAGCTTTTTCCACTTGGTTTTCTGGTAGCTTTCCTTTTATGGCATCCTCTTGAACTCGAGTATCTTGAAATCTCCTTTTCCACTGATTCGCTCTATCACTTTCCTCTTGGATTTCCTGTTGTCATTGCTCTGATGTCTTTCCTAACCCAGCAGTCCTCATCGACAAGCGGAGTTTCTTGTAATCTTTCTTCAAACTGTCCAAATCCTCCTTAGCTTTATTCTTTCCTTTTCTAATCATTTCAGCTTTTAATTTTTGGATGTTGACATCCAATCCTAACTGTATCTTTTCTTCTTCCAACATCTCTATCTTCTTCTCTAATTCAAAACTCTTCCTTTCAAAATCTTGCTTTATGAGCTCTAATTTTGACGGGACTATCTACAAATGCTCCTCGATTAAACGGACATTTTTTAGATTCGGCACAGGAATGTTATCATTGATTCTCCTATTCCAAAGGTGAAGCAACTATAGGTCGGGTTCCAGTGTTGTACAAGGGATAACTTCGAGTAGATACGGTAGATCCCCATACTCACAGTAGAAAGTTTGCTTCATTTCATCGCCCCACTGTTCTCATATCTCCTTTAATTCTTGCAAACTATTCTGGGTCATAGTTATCTGGGTGTAATCCCAAAAATCTAATATGTGTCCTTCTGTTAGGCTATCACCTTTTTTGCATTTTTTATCCTCTGAGCACATACGCACGACCACATTGTTCTCTACCTTATCAAGATACCTCTTTTCCATGATTAGTTTTCTACTTGTAATCGAGCTTAAATCAATACCTTTCCTAATATGAGGATGTAATGCAAACAAACAAAAATAAAGCATACATGAATAGCTATTGCCTCGATTTAGAAAATTGCTTATACATTACAATAAATTGAAAATGTCATGCAATTTATTTATTAAAATATTTTACAATGAATGAATGAATATATACATAATTTACAATTATAATGGCAAACTAAAAACATACATGAATAGAATAAATTCAATGAATACAATTAAATACAATTAATAACAAAATGAAATAAAAAGTAATAGTAAATAAAATAACAATATAATTATAATAATAATGACAATAAACATTAATTAATGATGCATATAATAATAAAATCATGAGAAAAATCTAACATGATTAAACTAAAGACAAAAGAAGTACATGTAATTAAATAAAAAGCAAGAATTAAATGGCATAAAAATGAATAACAAATAAATAAAATATAAAAAAGAAACAATGAATAATTAAAAATTAAGTAAAAGGCAATAGTATGAATGGCATAAAAAATGAATAACAAATAAATAAATAAAAAACAATAAATAAAAATTAAATACTAAAATAAATGAAAAAAAAAGAAAAGGCTAAATTAAATAAAAATAAAATCAGCAAGGTCTGAATTGTAAAACAGAAATTAAATGGGGCTAAATTAAATAAAAGGCTAAATTGGAATTGCAAACAAATTAATGGTATAAATTAAAATATAGAAAATAAATAAAATGAATTAAATTAAAATAAATTAAAAATTACAGGGACCAAAAGGGAAAATATCCCAGCCTCTGTAAACGTGTCATCCCCAAAAAGGGTCCACTATTGGTTCAAGGATTGAATTAAAAAGTAAATAAATTAAATGGGGCCGAAATCAAATTTAAAAAAAATAAAAAGAACTAAATTAAAACAAAGTAAAACTGTGGAAGGGCTGAAAGAGCAATTAGCCCATTTGTAAAAAAATGCAAATCCTATATGGGTCAAATCGAGTCTTCAGGTTTTAAGGCAAAACGACGTCGTTTTGGGCATTGGAGCTTAAGTCCAAAACGATGTCGTTTTGCATAGGCTATATAAGTTAAAAAATTTGACAAAAATTCATTTTGTCTTTGTTTTTTTCAAAAAAAATTCTTTTCTCTTTAGTTCTTTTCTCTCAAATGACCCATGGTCGATCATAGGGTCCGGTGACCCTCTATCATGGGATTGCCTTGGACCACCGATCTCCGACAGTGGCAACCACCGCGGTGGCTATATATCCAAAAATTATTTTTTTTAAAAAACATTTAAAACCTTTTGTAATGCCCTAAAAATTTGAACTTTTCTATGTGAGTTGTATTAATGAATCTGTCTCTGCTTTTGTGGTTATGTGTTCTGTTTGTTCACTTAAGATCTAAGGTTCAAGTCATACCTTTTGAGATGTTGCATTTCTTTTTCTAAACCCTAAACTTTGAACCTGTTCTATAACTTAAATTCTTTGCACTATTGTTTTAATGATGAGCCTAGTGATTCAATGGTCATGCATTTGTCTATCTGTCTTTTGGTTATATGTTCGAGTCCTTATGTATACATTAAGGAATATTATTTTTGCTCTTTTTGTGGAATCAACTTTTGGATTTAAAATTGGTTTCTTCCATCAAACATTGAAACCACCTTCTAAACTTTACTATTCTTGGTTCTTCTTTAGGTTCTCCATTATTTTTCTTTTTGGTCAAGTTCGTTAGACTGACACCGTAGTAGTAACTGTTGTTGCATTGCGCTGTCGGTAAGTATTGTGTAGTTGAGAAAGTTCTTCATTTTCGAAGGTTTACTTTTGTATCTTAAATAGTTTTGTTTTACCATTACAATAGGAGAGGTTCAAGATCCACTAAACACTACTCATACGGTCTAAGTTCGAGTGTGAATCATCGTTCTCCGATAAGCAATTGTAAACTTGTTGGCTTAGAGTGTCGAGAGTTTCGATTTGGTTTTTGGTTTTGTAATTGTATTCTTCCTTGATTTGTTGTTGAACTTGCTCGTTAGAGTTTGTTTTAAGCTTGGAAATCATGTTCTAAGACCCCTTTGTCGTCGATTTGTAGGTAGGGTACTGAAACCCTTAAGATTTTTACTGCGTTTCTGCATTTTTACCTAGTTTTTGCTGATGTTCGAGGGCACATGGGATGGCACACGGGCGTGTGTCCAGGCGAGTGTGTCATGTAAACAAGGTATAGGAAACACACGGGCCAAACACATGGCCATGTGTTAGACCATGTGTGCATACTATTTTGGTGCACACGGGCTAGGTACACAGGAGTGTGCCAGACCGTGTATGTATACTGTTTTGAGAATTAGTACAGGGGGACATGGGCTGGGTACACGGGCGTCTGCCAGACCGTGTTTATATACAGTTTTGTGACACACGAGCATGTGCCAGACTATGTGGATATACTGTTTTGCAATTATAGGTGCAGTGGTCACACGGGCTGGACACACGGGCGTGTGGCAGGCCTTGTGAACCTTGTTTTCGACCGAAACACTATCAAAAGTGACTGTAGTATGTGAATGATCTAAACTGAGTTGCGAGTGAGTTGTTAGATAAATGCCTGACATTGACTATAAATGTTTATGATGGAATTGTTGTGTGTTATCAATAATTGTTATATCTGATATTTGATTCTATATACATGTAAACGAATTGTATGGCTAGAATATATGTGTTGCATTTGCATAAGGGTTGGGAAATGTGAAGTGAATGAAGTACTGCACTGAACTAAACTGAATGAAATTGAACTGATTCGGTGGTTAACCCACTTGAAAGTATAATTGTACTGGCAGTGAAACTGTAAACACTACAATGTGTTAGATCGACACTCTATGGTGTGTAGGGTTGGTTATTGGTGTGTTGGGTTGCATGGAATTGGTGTGCAAGGGTAGGCTACATAATTGTGACTACATCTTTTATTGATTGAGAGACTGAAATGTTCTGTAACTGATGATTGTATCTTCGAACTATGATATAATTACTTGTCTATCTGAGATATTTGATTCTGAACACTGAATTGTTGACAGTGTTCCTATAGCTAAGTTCTGAGACCTCATGACATAACATATTAAATTGCACTAACTGAATTATTAGTGTTTTAGGGTTTTTGCAGATTTGATGGCCGGCAGATGGGGAGCTCGATCAATTTAGGACTCTTAGGGACTTATAACTAGGGTGAACAATATGTTATATTTGAAATTTAAATTAGAACTGTGGGACATATGCTTATGTTTTCATTTGATGTTGGATGCCTATGTTTTTACTTAACGTTGGTTTTACGTTTCTGTTCTGTGGTACTCTTGTCTGACCTATTCGTAAGTGTTTCCTTGTTACATTTTGGTAATTTCTCTATGGTAAACTTGTGACACGCTTGACTTAGTCGTTTCTTCTAGGTTGGGTTTAGGGTGGTACTCCCTTAAAATCCCAGATCTGGGATTGTTTTTCAAAAAACAAAACAAAATGTTTTTGTAAAAATTTAAAAAAAAAACCCCCATTGTTCTTTTTTTAAAAACATGCCTCCGATGAACCCTGAAGGGTTCGGATATCTCAGATTAGAAAGTCAACCACCCTCGACAGCGGAGACCAAACGTAAACAAGGTAATAAAACCCCCTCAAAGTTTATTTATTTTTTTAGATTCGAAATAAAAAAAATCTACCTTGTAGGTTTCTTTTTGAGTGCTATTAATGCATAAGAAATTAAAATATATTTTTATTTAGTTTTTATAATCGAATATTACATATATATTTTTACATTTTCATTACATTTTAACGTCACTTTTTTCTGTTTTTAAAGGAATGAACGGATCTAGAAGATCCTTGTACGGCCAAGCACGAAGAAAGTAGTTGACGTGGCACCAGAACAGCGATTGATGTGGCATCGAAATGGCGACCGACGTGGCACCGGAGTGGTGGCCAAGTTTAGGTAAGAGATGCATCGACGGCGACAGCATCAAAGGGCCAGCTAAGGTTTCTTTAGTTTAGGGGTTTTTCTTTAAATTTTGCACTTTGTAAAATTTGGGCTTGTATTTTTTGGGTATTTGAGTTAATTTTATTTGGTTTTGGGTTGAGGCATTTGGATTGTAATTTAATGGATTTTGTGGACTTTAGATTTTTTAATAATATTGGGCTTTATTTATTTATTTTATTTTAAATTTTAAATAGAAATTGGGTTTTTTTGGGAATATAGGCCTGGATGAAATTGGGCTTGTATAGCTGAACCCACTGTTCAGGCTTCGCGTCTTAATAAGCGAGCTAGAGATGATCGACCTAGGCAGAATGTTGTTATTCTTGCTGTGGGCGAAAGAACCCCTAACTATGCCACTTATGGCAAGAAGCATCTTGGGGAATGCTGGAGGAATTTGGGCACATGCCTAAGGTGTGGATCCTTAGAACATAAGATTAAAGACTGTTCGCATCATAATGAGTAGATGCAAGCACCGAAACAGAACCATGCTCAAAACCTAAGAGTTAGACAGCAGCCTCCGAGAGGTCAAGTTCCGAATAGAGGTGTTAATTGTAGGCAGAGATAGAGCTCAAGGTCAAGGTGGTAATCGAGCTGACACTAGACAACCAACATTAGTATACGCAGCTAGGCGTAGAGAGGATCGCAATTGCATATGATCCATTAACACCAAGCAAAAAAGATTGGTCACGATTGCATATGTCAGAACCCAAGCGTGTTTGTGCCTAAACGTATGATCCATGACAATTACTTGATTGCTCACGAGCTGGTCCACTATCTCAAAAGCATGAAAAACGGCCCGAACAAGGGATTTGTTATGAAGCTAGACATAAGCAAGGTGTACGATTGGTGGAGTGGTGCTTCCTTGAAAAAATGTTCTTACGGATGGGCTTCAACGAGGTCTGGGTTGACAAAATAATGGATTGTGTTTGAACGGTCAAGTACATGGTGAAGTGCAACTCAATTCTGTCTGAGGCAATCTACTCGAAAAAAGGGTTTCATTAGGGAGACCCTCTATCCCCTTAGCTTTTTTTTGGTTTGCATGGATGCCCTTTCTAAGATGCTTATTAATGCTCAAGAAAATGGGTTGATATGAGGGATTAGTGTATGTCAAAATAGCCCACGTATCAACCATTTATTTTTTGCTGATGATGCTCTTTTGATTAGGAATAAAAAAGATGATGCTGAGTTGGTGAGGTCCATATTACACGAGTTTGAAAGTGTCTCTGGGCAGAAAGTCAACCTAGTTAAGTCCTCCTTATGTTTTGGTGTGAACACGTCTAGGTAGTAGAAACAAACACTTGGCAACATCATGGGAATGAGGATTGTGGACAAGTTGGATAGTTACTTGGGTCTGCCTTTGTGCATTTGTAAGAACAAAACTAATTCCTTTCGTTTTTTTGATTGACAGGTTCTCTAACTACGTAAAGGGCTGGTCAAAAGGCTTCTATCTCGTGAAGGGAAAGAGGTCTTCTCAAAGGTCGTGTTACAATCAATTCCCACCTACGTGCTTTCGATGTTCCTCCTTCCTAGAGGCATAATGGAGGAGATGGAGGCCAAGGCAAGAAACTTCTTATGGGAGAGCAAAAGTAGAGGGCGTGGCTGGGCGATGATTAGTTTCGAGGGGATGTGCACTCCCAAAGGCATGGGGGCATGGGCTTCAAGGATATGCGACTTTTCAACTTCGTGCTTCTAGGTAGACAAGTCTGGAGGTTAGTCAATAATAAGGACACATTGTGCTACCGTGTGTTATCAGTAAAGTACTTCCTTGATGGGTACCCCTTCAATCCTAAGAACCTGGACAATCCGTCATTTGTGTGGACCAGTTTGGTTACCCTAGCTAGAGTGATTGTTGATAGCTTTGGTAGCAGGTGAGGAATGGGAGATTGATAAATATGAACAAGCAAAATTGGGGGTTCGAAGGCCTAAATGGTAGCTCCTTTATGCACCCCATTCTAGATGGGCAAAGGATGGTTGTTCGGGACATGTGGATCCAGTACGAGGCTATTGGGATAAAGATAGGGTCGTGGATTATTATGGGGAGGAGATGGGGGGAAGGATTTGTAAGCTGCCCATTCCTAGGGATGGACCAAAGGATAGGGTGGTGTGGTTCCATGCACCTAATGGGATGTCCTCGACTAAGTCAGCTTACTCCTGGCTTATCCTCAAGTGGATGGCTATGGCCCTCATAGATTTTATTGGAGGTTGGTCTGAAAGCTGAACATCCCCTCGAAGATCCGTGTTTTTGCATGGAAACTTGATCACAACCTGTTGCATACCAATGCCAAGATAGCCTCCATTAACCAGGGTTATAATAGTACGTGCCCTGGTGTAATTCAACTGAGGAAATGCTCGTTAATGCCTTGAGGGACTGTGAGAGTGCTAAGGAAAATTTAGAGCTTGGGGGGTTGACGAGTGAGTGCTGTAACAATCCATTTTTGGTGACATCAGAAAATGATAAGTTTAGGATTTTTAAAAAATAATAATAATTAATGTTAGGGTGTTAATTAAAGATGGTGGATTAATTCATAAAGAATTCAAACTTGGAGTGCCATAAAATTTGTGAGATAATAGTTAAAGTATAAAATAAAGGGGAGTTCATATGGTAATTAGACCGTAATACTTTTAAGTGGACAATTTTAGACTAAAATTTTACTTAAAGACAAGTTTTACCATAAAGGACAAAGTACTAATTAAATAAAGGAAAGTTTAAACAAATAAAATAAAGAGGTTTTCTTCTTTAGTGGGATTTTCCACCAAAAAGAAGAAAAAACAAGAAAAATAATATAACACCATTAGAGGAGAAGAAGGGTTTGGTGGAATAACCCTTTGCATGTAAGTGTTTTGATTTGTAATTTTTATTAATCTTTGTATTTTTAGGGACCTTGAAGCTTAATCAAGCTAGTTTAAGGGTTAAATTGGAAGGATTGATGAAATATAGTGACTAGTTTTGTAAGTTGTGAACGATTACGTGTTGGATGTGTGCTTGAATTTGGAATTAGACTTGGTTGCTATTTTTATGCAAAGTATTAACTAACATTTTGTTATGGTAAATTATATGTTAAGAATTGAGACTTATACTAGATGAGTAGTGAAAATTTTGAGATGGTTGTTCTTGGTATTTTAGTATGCTGGAAAGAGGGGAGGAAATATTAGTTTTAATTGATATTTTGGGTTAATTGTACAGTGGGTTTTGATGGAACAAATTGCAGGGGTGTAATTTTCATTAGCCTTAAATGGCATAGAAATAAGATACAAATATTATGAATATAGGGCTGTTGGAAATCATATAGATACATGTATATTCGGTTGACTAGAAAAATTTCTATAAGTATGAAATTATTTCGATTATGAGATTGGTTGATTAAAAAAATGTTATTATGTATAGATCACGAAACGAGTAGAATGGCGGGTAATCGAGGGAAGGAGAAAGTTGGTGAACAATCAACTCAATCAACGGAAAGTAACCTAAACTTTGTTAGTTCGTACTTCCGAACTTATTATTACCGTCCATTTAATAATTTAAGTGCAATCATATTTATATATTAAATTGAGTTCTTGATATTTATGCTTGTTCCATGTATTTGATTAAATAACATGTATATTGTGAATTGAAGAATTGGTTGTTTTGATTGATTTATGTTGTCAGTTTAACAGACTAGAGCTGGGCTAACATTTACTGTTTATCTGCTAGGCACTGGGTGCCCGGATTTGACGGATATTTGTTGGATAATCTAACTAGAGCTGAGCTCACATTTACGGTTTATCCGCTAGGCACTGAGTGGCAGGAGTTGAAGGATATTTGTTGGTTAATCCAACTAGAGCTAAGCTCACATTTGCAGTTTATCCGCTAGGCACTAGCTGCCAGGATTTGACGGATATTTGTTGGTTAATCCAACTGGAGCTGCACTCACATTTACGATTTATCTGCTAGGCACTGTGTGCCATGACTGTCAGTTTATCCTACTAGCGCTGGGCGCAAACTGTTGGTTAATCCAACTAGAGCTGGGTCACTTTCGCGGTTTAACCGCTAGACACTAGGTGCCATGAATTGATGGAAATTATAACGAATAAAGAACAGTTGTTGGGAAGAATTATCAAGTCATATATCTATGCATATGGAGTAAGAAAATTAATGAGTGTAAGTGTTGTACATAGTTGGTTAATGGCATTATGTGCTATGTTGAGGATGGAATTATAATATGTCAAATAGAAGTATCATAATTTTTAAATACAAATATCCATATAAATTGTCATGTGGTGAATGAAAGTGCTAATGTAATTGAATCTTTCATAATTTAAGGTCAATTTAACAAGTAGATTACAACATAGCATCAAGCAGGAATCCCGAACTCAAAGTCAGTTAGGTTTCCTTAAAATTTGGTTATTTTGGCTTGTACCTAGGACTAGTATTTGTTTAAGGGTCTAGTAGGAAATCAACACATGTGAATATTTGTTACTATATAGTTGTTTGATGTGAACTTAGTTTGGATGATGTTTATAAGTATATATATACATATTGAGTTGGCAAATTATGAGTATGTAACTGTTTAACTCTAATGGAATGCATTGAATTGTGTATGGTGCATAAATATGTATATTGGTTGTGGTGATGTATGCATGTATACTTGATGAATGGTTTGGGTAGAAAATAGGTAGATGAACACTTTAGTTTTTGTTTAGGTTGATGCTTGAATGGTAGTTTGAACATAGAAGTTTCACTTTATTAGGTTATGCATCTTGAAGAGTAGGTTAGGTTAAGAATTGACTTGTTTAGGAAGCAAATTTTGGTATACACGGGCTGTCACACAACCGTGTTCTATGTTTAGGTGCAGTATAAGATACACAGGCAGACACGTGGTCTGTTACACAGTCGTGTGGCCCCTTTTTGATTAGACACACTGTCTGGCACACAGTCCTACCCACGGGCGTGTGATTCAAGTCAAAATCAATACACGGCTTGTCACACGATCTGTGACACAACCGTGGGAATGTTTTTTGAGTAAGAACACGGCCTCGTGCACGGCCAAGGGCACGGGCTTGTGTGACTGGATACATGGGCGTGTGCTTTAGACACACGGTCGTGTACCCCTGTTTTGAATGGTTTAATAAAGAACATAGTGAATAATGATGTTATAAAATGTTAGTACATGATATGTATGATTAAATTGGAATATAATACCTGTTTAATGAATGATTTATATGTATTGTGTGATTGTGTTAATTAAATTTGAATGTTTGGTTGGAATGATTTAAGGATCTTATGATATTCGGTAATACTTTAAGACCCTAAATTGGTGACGATTATGGATTACGAGTGTTACAATTAGTGATATCAGAGCTTTCACATTTAGTCGATTCTTAGACTAAATCAGGCTCGGTAAAGAGTCTAAAGGTACATGCCAATGTTGAGTCAAAGTAGGTCGGGATTTTGATGCTGATGAAAGTTGTTTTGTGTTAAATTAAAGGATGTCGGATGAATCCAATAACATTGTGAATCAGGAAAATATAGATGATGAATATACGGAAGAGTTAGATATAACCGAAGCAATCACTCTTAGTGTACAATCAGATGGTGCACAGCAAGCTAGTGACAATAGAGGCCATAATGAAAGGCAGGCTGACACGAATATATTATGTACGATTGCGGAAGCCCTATGACTTGTAACTGGAATGACACCTACGGTAGTACCAACCATGGTAGCCAAGCAAGCTCCTATCAAAGAATTAAGAAGGTACGATGCTATCGAGTTTGTTGGATTAAAGGGAGTGGATCTGTCAATGGTGGAAATATGGTTGGAATCTACTACAAGAATTTTACAATGTCTTGAACGCACTCCTCGAGAAAGTTTCATCTGCGCAGTGTCGTTACTTCAAGGTGAAGCATACACGTGGTGGCAGATAGTCACTCGAGACATCCCCAAAGAAAGAGCTGATTGGGAATTCTTCCAAATAGAATTCCAAAAGAAGTACATTGGAGAACTATATCTAGAGGATAAAAAGCAAGAATTTTTACTATTAAGGCAAGACGATTTGTCTGTGGTGGACTACGAACAAGACTATTCATGGCTTAGCAAATATGCTAAGGAATTAATTCCTACAGAAGAGGAATGTTGCAAACGATTTCTTCAAGGTATGCGCGATGAAAACAGAACTCAACTAGTGGCTTTGAGAATTAAAGAATTTGTAAATCTGTTAGAACGAGCAAAAATGATGGAGCAATAATTTGAAGTGAGCAAGAAGTTGGAGCCATCTCATGTGATGAGGAAACGATTTGGAAATCCTAGCTCTTTTTCCGCGTCGAAGAGGAATAAAGAATCACAAGATTATGGAAAATCAATTGTTAGATCAACGATGGTAAACAGAGTATGGGAAAATCAACCTATGGTTTAAGTCAGAAGTGTTAGAGTGCCAAATAAGACTTTTGAGATGCTGAGTTGTGAGCACTATGGTAAACAACATTGGGGAAGGTGTTGGAAATTAACTAAGGGCTGCTTTCGATGTGGATCATTAGAACATTTCTCCTGGGAATGCTAGAAGAATGAAGATGATGTGCCAAATGGTACACAGAGAGCCACTTTAGCTATTCGAGGTCGAGGATTGAGTAGAGGGGGATCAGTTGCGAGGGGAGGAACTAGAAAAGGAAATGAAATGGTTGCTCATCAATCTGAAATCAGGGCACTAGCTTGTGCCTATGTCATTAGAACGAGAGATGAAGGAGATGCTACCGATGTTGTAGTAGGTATTTTTTTGCTATTTTCCATGCCTGTTTATACTTTAATAGATCCTGATTCTTCTCATTCATATGTCAATTTTGATATGATTAAGCCGAGGTGCATGGATTCTAAAACGTCTAAAGTACCTATGTCAGTATCAAGTCCTTGGGGACAAACTGTGTTAGTAGATCAAGTTTGCAAGCGCTATCCGTTAGAAATTCAAAACACTCTGTTTCCGGTTGATTTGTTAATCATGCCCTTCGGTGACTTTGATGTTATTTTAGGCATGGATTGGTTAACTGAACATGGGGTAATTTTGGATTGTTATAAAAAGAAGTTTTCCATTCAAGAATCGAATGGAAGGGTCATTGAAGTGAATGGGGTTAGAATGAGTGGAACTGCTCGAATGATTTTGGCAATTAAAGTAGAAAAGTTGATGAAAAGAGGATGCAAAGCTTTTATAGCTTATGTCATAAACTCTGTGATCTAAAAAGTTGAATTGAGTAATATTCGAATGGTTAGTGAGTTTCCTAATGTATTTCTCAAATAATTGTTGGGATTACCACCTACTCGAGAAGTAAAATTTGCAAATGAAGTGTTTTCGACTATGGGTCCAGTGTCGATAGCTTTGTATCGGATAACACCTACAGAATTGAAAGAATTGAAAGTAGAGCTGCAATATTTATTAGAGCGTAGGTTTATACGACCGAGTATATCACCTTGGAGAGCTCAAGTACTTTTTGTTAAAAAGAAAGATGGGATAATGCGACTTTGCATAGATTACCGTCTGTTAAATAAGTTGACAATCAAAAATCTATACCCCCTTCCACATATCGATGATCTGTTTGATCAACTTAAGGGAGCCTTTGTATTTTCTAAGATCGATTTGAGATCGGGATACTATCAGTTGAAAGTAAAAGATAGTGATGTTCCAAAAACGGCTTTCCGAACATGTTATGGACATTATGAATTCCTGGTAATGCCCTTTGGATTGACGAATGATCTAGCAGCTTTCATGGATTTAATGAATCGTATTTTCCAACCATACCTAGATCAATTCGTAGTTGTCTTTAGTAACGATATTTTGTTATATTCAAAATTAGAAATCGAACATGAGCAACATCTACGAATATTTTTGCAAGTACTTTGGGAGAAGCAATTGTATGGGAAACCTAGCAAATGTGAATTTTGGATACCCGAAGTAGTGTTTTTAGGGCATGTGATTTTAGTCGAAGGGATTCAGGTATATCTGAAAAAGATTGAAGCGATTATTCAGTGGAAAGCGCCAAGGAATGTGTTGAAAGTATGCAGTTTTATTGGCTTAGCCAGTTATTACTGTCGTTTTATAAATGGACTTTCAAAAATAGCTATGCCAATGACGAAGCTTCTCTAGAAAAATGTCTAGTTTCCTTGGAGTAAGAAATGTCAAGAGGGCTTTGATGAATTAAAACGATTGTTAACTGAGGCATCGATGTAAGCACTACCTGAATTGGGAAAAGAATTTGTAATTACAGTGATGTATCGTTCAATGGTCTGGGTTGTGTGTTGATGCAAGAAGGGAGAGTAATTCCATATGCGTCACGGCAACTGAAAACTCACGAACGCAATTATCTAACTCATGACTTGGAGATTTCTGTTGTGATTTTTGCTTTAAAGATTTAGAGACATTACTTATACGGTGAAAAATGTCATTTATTCACAAACCATAAGAGTCTTAAATATCAGTTAACTCAAAATAAGTTGAATTTGAGGCAACGATGTTGGGTGGAACTTTTGAAAGATTATAATTGCGTCATTGATTACCACCTTGGTAAAGCTAACATTGTAGCTGACGCGTTAAGTAGAAAGACATCTTGTGAGTTGCGGGCAATATTTACCCAATTTAGTATAAGTGATGATGGTAGTTTAATGGTCGAGCTTGTAGTCAAATCGATGCTGTTTGATCAAATTAGAGAAAGAGTACCTGGTGGTTTGATCGAAGATTTCCGCATTGATGAGCATGATTGCTTGAGATTTCAAAATCGACTTTGTATTCCCCAAAATGTGGAATTAAAGGAAGTAATACTGCGAGAAACACATGATAGTTCTTTTGCTATGCACCCAGGGGGAACGAAAATGTATTGCGATTTACGGGAATTGTATTGTGGTCGGGAATGAAAAGAGAAATCGTTGAATTCGTGAACAAATGTCTCATGTGTTAGAAAGTGAAAGCAAAGCATCAAGTTCGTACGAGACTACTGCAACCCATTTCTATCCCTGAATGGAAATGGGAATGCATTACTATGGATTTTGTAACAAGCTTAACTTTGTCTCCGAGTAAGAGAAATGTGATATGGGTGATTATGGATCGATTCACGAATTCAGCACATTTCATTGCAGTTAGAATGGATTGGTCACTTTAGAAGTTAGCGAAATCGTACATTCGTGAAATTGTTAGATTACATGGTACAAAGCTTCATGAATCTCGATTTACTTCGAGATTTTGGAGACAACTTCATGAATCTCTTGGTACAAAACTCTATTTCAATACAGCTTTTCACCCGTAATAGGATGGACAATCGGAGCGTGTCATACAACTTTTGGAGGATATGCTTAGGGCCTGCGTAACTGACTTTGAGTCAGGTTGGGAATGTTATTTACCATTGGCAGAATTTGTCTATAATAATAGTTTCTAAGCAAGTATACAGATGGCTCCATAGGAAGCATTGTATGGCCGTCAATGTTGAATACCAATTTTTTGGTCCAAGTTAAATGAAAAGAAGATTGTGGGAGCGGAGTTGATTCAGGAGACAGAAGACAAGGCTAAAGTGATTCAGGGAAGATTAAAGGTAGCATCAGATAGACAGAAATCATATGCAGACTTGAAACGTAGTGATATCGAATACTAAGTTGGTGATAGAGTCTTCTTACGAGTATCCCCTTGGAAGAAAATTTTACGATTTGGTAAAAAGGGAAAGTTAAGTCCTCGTTTTATAGGTCCTTATGAGATTCTCGAAAGAGTAGGACCTTTTGCCTATCGTTTAGCTTTACCGGTTAAGTTACATAAAATGCATGATGTATTCCATGTATCTATGCTCAGAAGATATCGATCGGATCCATCTCATGTTATTTCGACGGAAGAGGAGGAAATCCAACCTGATTTATCATTTGAGGAAGAATCGGTTGAAATTCTAGCTCGTGAGGTGAAAGAGCTACGTAATAAACAAGTCCCTTTGGTGAATGTTATATGGCGTAGTTATAACATCGAAGAAGTGATGTGGGAGCCTGAGGAATCAATGAGATCTCAATATCCTCACCTATTCTCTAATAAGATTTTCGAGGACAAAAATCCTTTAAGGGGAGGAGTGTTGTAACGACCTATTTTTGGTGATATCAAAAAATGATAAATTTAGGATTTTAAAAAAAAATAAGAAAACATAAAAAATAATAATTAATGTTAGGGTGTTAATTAAAGATGGTGAATTAATTCATAAAGAATTCAAACTTGGAGTGCTATAAAATTTGTGAGATAATAGTTAAAGTATTAAATAAAGGGGAGTTCATATGGTGATTGGACCGTAATACTTTTAAGTGGACAATTTTAGACTAAAAGTTTAATTAAAGACAAGTTTTACCTTAAAGGACAAAGTACTAATTAAATAAAGCAAAGTTTAAACAAATAAAATAAAGAGGTTTTCTTCTTTAGTGGCACTTTCCACCAAAAAGAAGAAAAAACAAGAAAAATAAAAGAAGAACACCATTAGAGGAGAAGGAAGGTTCAGTGGAATAACCCTTTGCATGTAAGTGTTTTGATTTATAATGTTTTTTAATCTTTTTATTTTTGGGGACCTTGAAGATTAATCAAGCTAGTTTAAGGGTCATATTGGAAGGATTGATGATATATAGGGACTAGTTTTGTAAGTTGTGAATGATTACGTGATGGATGTGTGCTTGAGTTTGGAATTATGCTTGGTTGCTATTTTTATGCAAAGTATTAGCTAGCATTTTGTTATGGTAAATTATGTGTTAAGAATTGAGACTTATTTTAGAGGAGTAATGAAAATTTTGAGATGGTTGTTCTTGGTATTTTAGTATGCTGGAAAGAGGGGAGGAAATATTAGTTTTAATTGATATTTTGGGTTAATTGTACGGTGGGTTTTGATGGAACAAATTGCAGGGGTGTAATTTTCATTAGCCTTAAATGGCATAGAAATAAGATACAAATAATATGAATATAGGGTTTTTGGAAATCATATAGATACATGTATATTCGGTTGACTGGAAAATTTTCTATAAGTATGAAATTATTTCGATTATGAGATTGGTTGATTAAACAAATGTTATTACGTATAGATCAAGAAACGAGTAGAACGACGGGTATTCAAGGGAAGGAGAAAGTTGGTGAATAATCGACTCAATCAACGAAAAGTAACCTAAACTTATTTTTGGTTAGTTCGTACTTCCAAACTTAGTATTACCATCCATTTAATAATTTAAGTGCAATCATATTTATATAGTAAATTGAGTTCTTGATATTTATGCTTGTTCCATGTATTTGATTAAATAACAACATGTATATTGCGAATTGAGGAATTGGTTGTTTTGATTGATTTATGTTGTCGGTTAAACCGACTAGAGCTAGGCTCACATTTAAGTTTAACCGCTAGGCACTGGGTGCCAGGATTTGACGGATATTTGTTGGTTAATCCAACTAGAGCTAGGCTCACATTTGTGGTTTATCCGCTAGGCACTGGGTGCCAGGATTTGATGGATATTTGTTGGTTAATCAAACAAGAGTTGGGCTCACATTTGCGGTTTATCCACTAAGCACTGGGTGCCAGGATTTGACAGATATTCATTGGTTAATCCAACTAGAGCTGGGCTCACATTTGCGGTTTATCCGCTAAGCACTAGGTGCCATGGCTATCGGTTTATCTGACTAGCACTGGGCGCAAACTGTTGGTTAATCTAACTAGAGCTGGGCTCACTTTCGCGGTTTAATTGCTTAGTATGTGGTGCCATGAATTGATGAAAATTATAATGACAAAAGAACAATTGTTGGAAAGAATTATCAAGTGGTATATCTATGCATATGGAGTAAGAAAATTAATGTGTGGAAGTGTTGTACATAGTTGGTTAATGGCATTACGAGCTATGTTGAGGATGGAACTATATTATGTCAAATAGAAGTATCATAATTTTTAAATACAAATATCCATATGAATGGTTATGTGGTGAATGAAAGGGCTAATGTAATTGAATCTTCCATGATTTCTAGTTAATTTAACAAGTAAATTACAACATAGCATCAAGCAGGATTCTCGAACTCAAAGTCAATTAGGTTTCCTTTTTTGGTTATTTTGGCATGTACCTAGGACTAGTATTTGTTTAAGGGTCTAGTAGGAAATGAACACATGTGAATATTTGTTACTATATAGTTGTTTGATTTGAACTTAGTTTGGATGATGTTTATAAGTATATATATCCATATTGAGTTGGTAAATTATGAGTATGTAAATGTTTATCTCTAATGGAATGCATTGAATTGTGTATGGTGCATAAATATGTATATTGGTTGTGGTGATGTATGCCTGATATACTTGATGAATGGTTTGGATAGAAAATAGGTAGATGAACACTTTAGTTTTAGTTTAGGTTGAATCTTGAATGGTAGTTTGAAGATAGAAGTTTCACTTCATTAGGTTATGCACCATGAAGAGAAGGTTAGGTTAAGAATTAACTTGTTTAGGAAGCAAATTTTAGTATACACAGCCAGTGACACGGGCTGTCACATGACCGTCTGTTGTGTTTGGGTGCAGTACAGGACACACGGGTTGTTACACAACCGTGTGACCCCTTTTCAATTAGACACACGATCTGGCACACGGTTCTACTCACGGGCGTGTGATTCAAGTCAGAATCAGTACACGGCTTGTCACACGGTCTGTGACACAGTCGTGGGAATGCTTTTCGAGTAAGAATGCGGCCTGGTGCACGGGCATGTGTGAGTGGATACATGGCCTTGTGTTTGAGACACACAGCCGTATGCCTTTGTTTTGAATGGTTTAACGAATAACGTATTGAGTCATGATGTTTTAAAAGGTTAGTACGTGATATGTATGATTAAATTGGAATATAATACCTATTTAATTATGATTTATATGTATTGTGTGATTGTGTTAATTAAATTTGAATGTTTGGTTGAAATGATTTAATAATCTTATGATATTCGGTAATACTCTGAGACCTTAAATTGACGACAGTTACGGGTTACGAGTGTTACAGGTGCTGACCTTTGAGTGGAACATGGGCATTGACTAGCTGGAGAGTATGAAGAGATTGGTGGATCAGAAAGCTTTTGATTGCCTGATGATGCTTCTTTGGAATGTTTGGAATTTAAGAAACAACTTTATCTTTCGAGGAACAGTTGAAGACACTAAGCTTGTGTGGGTGCGGGCGATGAACTTTTGCAAGGACTTTTGGATACATAACCTAAATAATGTAGCAATGGTCCTCAGAAACAGTGAGCATGGTAAATGGCTTAAGCCCCCAGATGGTTATCTTAAGATAAACTCTGATGCTGCATGGGCATACTGAAGGGCTGGCACTAGCTTCATAGTGCGAGACTCTGATGGTTTCGTGCATGGGGGAGGGATGACTTACAAAGACAACGTGGCATGTGTTGCATGGGCTGACGCCAACGTGCTTATGCATGGAATCAAGTGGGTGAAAGAAAGGAATTTATCTAATGTTATCTTTGAGGGGGATTGTGCGGATGTCATCAACCGCGTAACCAAGTCTTGAGAAGACGTCACACTTACTGGATTCATACTACAGGCTTGCAAAAGTACCTTGGATAATTTGGATAAGTGTAGTGTTAGTTGGTGCTAGCAAAATTGTAATAAAATTGCTAACTTTTTTAGTAAGAAAGCAATTAACAAGAAGTGTAATTTGTATTTCGAGTTGGATTATCCTAGAGAAATCCAGAATTTTGTAATTTCTGAAGTGTATTAATAAATTGGACGGTGGCCTTCGAGCCATTTCCTTTAAAAAATATATATTGGATCAACTCATTCATATGTATCGTGTGATATGGCTGATAAATTGGGTGTTAAACTAAAGGATACTGTGAATAACGTAACTGTCCTTATCCCTTTTGGACAATCTATTTCTGTTAGTAAAGTGTATAAATGGTGTCCATTAGAGGTCCCAGGAGAAGTATTTCTAGCAGATTTGATGGAATTACCCTTTGGTGAATTCAACCTTATTCTAGGAATGGATTGGTTGGTTGAACACCAAGTCATTTTGGATTGTGCGACTAAGAGAGTCACTTTGAAGAATCTAGAAGGAAAGGAGACAGTGATGGTTGGGGAGCCTAGAGATTATTTATCCAATGTGATCTCTGCTCTAGTGGCTGAGAAGTTTGTACGCAAGGAATGTGAGGCCTATTTAGCCTACATACTTTAT
The DNA here is from genome assembly GCA_005610355.1 of Gossypioides kirkii. Lineage (NCBI taxonomy): Eukaryota > Viridiplantae > Streptophyta > Magnoliopsida > Malvales > Malvaceae > Gossypioides > Gossypioides kirkii. The sequence goes on along the minus strand of CP032249.1, from coordinate 9,351,838 downwards.
ATGAAAGTTAGTGAGCCATCTATGGAAAGTATTCGTACTATGAAGGACTATCCCGATGTCTTTCCATAAGAATTACAAAGATTACCTCCAGAGCTTGAGTTAGAATTTTGCATCGATTTGCATCCAATAATAACTCCAGTTTCTATCGACCCATATCGTATGGCACCCAAAAGGAGTTGAACTTGAGACAAAGGAGGTGGATAGAACTGTTGAAGGATTATAATTCTACCATTGAGTACCATCCTGGTAAGGCGAATGTTGTCACCGATGCGCTAAGTAGGAAATGTATCACTGATATGAGGGCGTTGTTCACAAAACCTAGTCTGATTGATGATGGAGGTTTACTCGTAGAGTTGCGAGTAATACCTACCTTAGTGGATGAGATTCGATCGAGATAATCTGCTGATGAGTCTCTCACGATTCATTTCAGACAGATTGAGGAAGGTAGGACTACTAACTTTAGCCTTAATGCTTCTAGAATTTTGTGTTTTTGAGGGAGGTATTATGTGCCCAATGATCGAAATTTAAGGTAATTTATACTTCAGGAAGCACATAGTAACCCATACGTTATGCATCCTAGAGGGAATAAGATGTACCGAGACTTGAAAGAAATGTACTGGTGGCCAAAACTTAAACGAGATGTGACTGAATTCGTGGGTAAGTGTTTGACATGCCAACAAGTGAACGTTGAGCATCAATTTCCGTCGGGTTTGTTACAACCTATACAAATTCCCCAATGGAAATGGGAACCCGTAACCATAGACTTTGTTAGTGGGTTGCCTTTGATGCCTACTAAGAAAGATTTTGTTTGAGTTATTGTAGACCGTCTGACTAAATCCACTCATTTTTTTCTTATTCATATTGATTCCTCTCTACATAAATTAGCGATACTATATATCTCTAAGATTGTGAGGCTTCATGGCGTACCTTTATCCATTATTTCTGATCGATATCCTCATTTCACATCAGGATTCTAGAAGAAATTACATGAGGCTTTAGGTACATGATTGAATTTTAGCACTGCTTTTCACCCACAATCTAATGGTCAATCTGAACAAGTCATATAGATTTTAGAAGATATGTTAAGAGGTTGCGTGATAGATTTTAGTGGCAGTTGGGAGGAATATTTGTCTTTAGTAGAGTTTGCGTAGAACAACAGTTTTCAATCGAGTATTCAAATGGCTCCTTATGAAGCGTTGTATGGTCACAAGTGTCGTACACCCTTATGTTGGATTAAGCTAAGGGAAAATAAAGTATTGGGCCCAAAGTTGGTGCAAGAAATAGAGAAAGTGGTGAAATTGATTAAGGATCAATTAAAGGTAGCATTTGATCGACAGAAGTCATACGCCAATTTAAGGCGGAGGGATATTGAGTTTGGTGTCGAGGACCAAGTCTTTCTTAAGGTTTCACCGTGGAAGAAAGTACTGAGATTTGGACGCAAGGGTAAGTTAAGCCTTAGATTCATTGGACCTTATAGAGTTCTTAAGAGGGTTAGACCAGTGGCTTATCAATTAGAGTTACCTTCGAAATTAGGTCGCATACATGATGTGTTCCATGTATCCATGTTGAGGAGATATCATTCTTATCCTTCGCACGTGGTTTCAATGGAAAAGGTCAAAGTGAAACTTGATTTGATTTATGAGGAAGAGCCAGTACAAAATTTGGACCGTGAGATCAAGATATTAAGGAAGAAGTAGATTCCGCTACTTAAAGTCTTATGATGGAATCACGACGATAGCGAAGCAAATTAGGAGTGATGCATTAAAAATATCCTCACTTGTTCGGATCAGATAAATTTTGAGGATAAAATTTATTTTAAGGAGGGTAGAGTTGTCACACCTTAAAATTTTCTTATTAAATTATGAAATTAATATCACAAGGAGTTAATTGGCCTAGTGGTTTAGCGTGCTAACTTAGAAAAAAAAGTCCTAAGTTCAAATCCCCCCAAATGCGAAGTATTTAATTTTTTCTTTCCTTTCCCTCCAAGTTGAATTTGTTGACCCTTCTAGAGGGTCAAATCTCTTCTTCTTGATGTACAAGACATGTCAAAATTAAGGGAGATTCTCTTAAGTTACTTAATTAAATCTTTCCTTTTATGGTCCCATAATTATTCCCTTTAATTGAGCAATTCCACTTTTTACTCCAATTAATTGTGTAATCCCCCTTATCACTCTAATTAATTCCAAATAAACCAATGTCTTCTGGTAGCTAGTAGCGGAGCAAAGTAAGCGTTTTCTCCAAGATTGATGCGATTTTGTTTCTTGGCTTTTCTTAGCGTCCGTTCTCGTGTTTTGATTGAACAGTGGGGTATTTGAGGTGTCCACATTCCTTGTGGTTTTGGTGTATTTCCCAGATACGATTGATCTTTCCTTTCCGGGCAAGGGGGAGTCTCTGGCCTTGGAACCTTACTATGCTCAATCTTGGAAATCTAATTTACGGTGTAAAGCTTACCACTACCAGGTTGTATGAATTACAGATTGCGATCGATGTTCTCGGTATCTTTGAGGGAGTCTTCATAAACCTTTTCCTTGTTTTCTTTTTAATTGTTTTTTATTATTTTGTTTCTTAAAGTGTTGTCTTTTCTAAGGTATTATTTTCATGGTGTTCCTGGTGGGTTGTTTAACGGTGTTTTCTTCATTCTAGCTGATACTACGTGGATCACTAGGGCATTAAGAGGGTTCTTTGGTTTCACTGATTATCGGGGGTTTTGACTTGTCAACGAAAGCGATTTGTCGTCTTCTCCTTTCACTTGTGATTGTTTTAACCCGTGGGTGCAGCTCCCATGAAAGCTGGCCACTGCTGACGGAGGTGTTAGGAGGGTCATTCTGGTGTCTATTACCTATTAGACCGATTCTACCTCTACTAGGGTTTTTGAATTGCTTTTCTTGTTTTAGTTTTTTAATATTCTTTTTAAGAATTTGTGTTTGTTTGTGTACGCTGGGGGTCTACGTTTGTGCTGCATGGAAATGCATGGTTTCTTGTTTTCATGTATGAGTGCAGTGTTGACTTTTCTTAAAGAAGGATGTCATTGATAGGGATTTTTTAGCTGTCTTTTCATTAATTTCTGATTGGCTAATTTTTGCCTCTGTTAACTATTGTTTATTTCTCTAATTGTTTTCTTGTTTTCTTGTTTTCTAGTTTTAGCTTTTCTGTTCTTTATTGGTTTGTTGTTTTGTGGTTTCTTTGGTGTCTTCTTGTAGGGTTTTTTGAGACCCAGTGCGGCCGTGAGTGGGGCTGAATGGCGTGCTGCAGCTTTTCAGAATGGAAGAGGAAGTACGTGAAATGCTGGCAAAGTTAAAGTTTTCTGATGAGGATGCCAGAAAGATATTCAAGATTAATAAGCAATCATCTGGTACGAATGGTTGGGAAGCCTGTGCAATGGGCAAACTAATGACGAAAGAGAAGATTAATAAAGAACCTATGTACAGAGTCTTGCGATCTCTTTGGTTCACTAACGAGTGGGTCAATTTTGTCGAGGTGGACGTAGGATGTTTTTTAGTAAAATTCAGGACGGTGGAGGATCGTGATGGGATTCTAAACCTTGCGCCATGGCTTTTCGATCAGCATATACTGGCTTTAGTGTCGTATGTTAGGGACAAAGGATGGGGATCTTAGGAGTTTTCCAAGGTGCCTTTCTGGCTAAAAGTTTTCAATATTCCTATGAACTTGATGGATAGAAAGTTGGCTCTAGAAGTGGGTGGAGCAGTGGGCAAAGTCCTGGCCATTGACCGGAGAGACAAAGGCAGATGCTGGGTGGAATTCATGAGGATCAAGGTTTCGCTCGATATAACCAAACCATTACAGAGGGTCGTATGTTTCGAGGATAAGGATGGGAAAGAGGTCACGGGAGTTTTGAAATATGAAAGACTCTCAATTTTTGTTATATCTGTGGTCTTGTGGGCCATGGAACTAAGAAATGTGAATTATTCAATCTAGGTGTCGACCCAAAAGACTATCAATATGGCAGCTGGCTGCGTGCACACCCCTCACTATCGGGGCTAGGAGGGGGTAGAATACGTAATGGTGTCAAACTCATTAAGGAAGGAGGGAAAAAGAACTAGGAGTAGGTTTTGCAAAAGTCGAGAGCCAAAGAGATAAGGAAACTCGACTAAATATTATTGAGCAGGGGAAGTCATCAAAAGAAGCTTCGAGATAGAACTCCCCTTCGAATAAGAGGCCCATTGTGATCACTGGTGATAAGGAACTCAGGAACAGAAGAAAAAGAAGGAAAACTAAAATGTGTTTGGAAGGAAATGAGATGTGTTCGATTAGATCAGTGAGAAGGAAACTTTTAGAGGGTTTGCCCCCTCTCAGGTGGAGGCTAGTAATCAGCCCCGCTACTAACCATGAAGCTGATAAGCTAGAACTATCATGGGTTGTGGAACCCCGCGACAGTGTCTGAGTTAAGACAGCTACTTACTGTCAACTACCCCAATATGTTATTTTTATGTGAAACTAAATCTCGTACTGGTGAGTTTGACAGGATTCAAAGATGATGCAACATGACTGATTGCTTTGTGGTTGACGCGGTCGGAAGAAAAAGTGGTTTGGATATTATGTAGAATGATGATAGTGTTGTTAATATCCAAAGTTTTTCAGCCAATCATGTGGACATGATAGTTACTGTGAAGAATTTGAACAGAGTCAGGTTCACTGGTTTCTATGGCCATCCCGAACCTAGCCAGAGATATCGTTCGTGGGAACTTCTACGGGAGATTGGTAGCAAGGTGAACGAGTATTGGGTGGTCGGGAGACTTCAACGAGGTGTTGGAAGATACTAAAAAGTGGGGTGGTCGTAGGAAATTCGACGTGGGCATGGAGGATTTTCATAGAGTGATTAATGATATGCCTTTGGTGGACATCAAACCTGACCATTGGTGGTTTACATGGTCGAACAATAGGAGAGGGAAGGGTCTCGTTAAGGAGCGTATCGACAGATTTTTAGTGTCCTCAAGTTGGCTCAGCGATGTTCCTTTCTTCTTGTCTGAGGTGGTTCGACAAGCACAGTCCGATCATGACTTCATCATACTCGACATCGAGGGTAGGAAGCCTCGTGGCCGTTGCAAGGATCCCAGACTTCTGTTCCATTTTGAAGAATGCTGGGCCAAATATGGGAAAGCTAAGAAGGTTATTAAGGAAGCTTAGGAGAAAGGTCATGGTAACTGATCCGATCTATAACGTCATGATATTTGTGTAAGCGGACACATGTCGAAGCAAGTATAGTTGATAGAACAATTCTATCAAATATCGATCCCAAAGGGAATGGGTTCTTGATGTCTATATGTCGAAGCAATTAAAACTAAGATTAAAGATAATGTAAGTAGAGATGTCAGCACAATTCAATTAGATCTGCACACTAAAATAGTCAAAATTGTCTATGTAATAAAGGTTAATTGTCAGTGCAACTGAAAGTAAATCAAATTGTTGTTTGAAGGTTTGGAAATTTAAATGCAAAAAAGTAAAAGTGTGATCAAGTAAGAAGGTCTGGTCTGGAGTGGATCATTGATTTTACTAAGTCACAACGCAAGATGTGTCAACAAGGGTTTGAATAGATGAACTATCACAGCAATCAAGCTCCAATGAAATCATACCAATAACAATTCTTTGTTTAGTCAAGACTCAAGTACCCTCAATTACCCTACCTCTCGGTGTGAACAACATTGTGCACTCAAGAGCAAGTATTCAAAATCTCTTTTAATCCCAAGCAACTCTCGCTGTCTTGCTTGTTAACCTAATGTGTCACCGCATCTCTCAATGTCGGTAGACTGCAAAAGCACTCTCGTGTTTGATGTAATTAGATCCAAGAATAAACAGATGAAAAGAATTAAATAAGAATCAAAGTAATTCTAACAATGAAAGATACTCTCGTATTCATTCAAATGTCAATAATAGTTCATCATCATAAGAAGAGAGGAGTTAACAAATACATCGGAGCATACTATATCTAGGCTACTCAGATTATCCCCTAACTGCTCCACTTGCACAGCATCAAGCACTCCTCTTTAGGAGTTGATGCTTGGCTCCGTCAGCTCGCCGTTCTCCAACTTAAAATCTCAAAAACACAGAGTAGTTGCAAATTTAATTCCTTCAACTCTTGATATTTTTCTTAATTTTTTCTCCTCTATTTATAGGATTCAAGAATGGTAAACCTTCTCTCTCCTCAGATCCAGATCCAATTGCAGCTGTAAAAGTTTGTTACAGTCCAGTTGTGCACTCACGTAGATCTGGTGTGAATTTCATGGATCTGCAGATTATCACCGCATTTCTGGTCACAATCTGAAATCTTTAATTGCGACGACAATGTGTGAAATTCCTGCGTTGGTGCTTCCAAGTGTAATTGCAGCTTGAATTCATTCATCCCAAAGTAAATATTCCTATGCAGCGACCTCACTGGTCGCAATTTCAAGCTGAATTTGTGGCTGCATTCTGGATTCTTTCTAGGCTTGATCTACTGAGATGTGTCCTTGCGCTAACAATTTAAAACGCAATATATATATGCTGTATGTGGCGATATTTGTGCACAAAAAGAGATAGAATAGCAAGAATTTAAACCAAACAACAATGAGTTAGAAAACATAAAAACTAAGTATGAAATGCCTAATATGCTTACTAAATATGGCACAAAAGAGACAATTAATACACAAATTTAGGGAGAAAATAGGTGTCATTTCTAATGCTATCACACCCCCAAACTTGAGTTTTTACTTGTCCTCAAGTAAATAAAAATTAGATAAATCACAATCAAATATGTCACCGCAAATATTATTCTCACAACTTAAATTTTTTGGGATCCTAATGTACAAATTGCGTTCTCATGATAGAATAATGCGCCGAAAATTTAGAGACATGATCAATTAAATTGCAACTTCACTCATGTTGGCAACATGCTTTGAATCTTATTCTTTCTTAAACCAATACAACATTTATAGCAATATTTCTTTTTCTTTTCTCTTTTTCTCTTTTTCTTTTCTTTTCCTCATTGACAAATTTTATAAGTGACTGAGAGATATCATTGCATTACTCTACCTTGGTTCCTGGGCAGTAACGATGGGGTGCAACAAACCCCTAAGAGGTATGTAATTGTGCCGACACATACTCTTGCAGTGACAGCCTTTGGCTAGATGATTTTTCTAACACATGTAGCTAAGAGTTCTCCCTTTATAAGTCACAATGCACTCACATTAGAGTGTTCTTATTAATACAACGTCGCTGTAATTTGCAAGTTAGTTCAAGATTCACAGATTGCTACTAACCATTCATTACTAAAGCAATTCAATTATACATTCAAAAATAGAAGAGCTTAATATTCATTCACATTCATCCAATTCATATGTCAGCATCCCAATCAATTCAAGATTTACGCATCAAATAAAAAATTATGGTCACATTTTTTTGCTTAAATTCTGCATATTTTAATTAACTAAAGAAACAAATAAAATTCAAATATGTGGGTGCAATCGCATTTCCATTCACACAATATCCCCCCCAAACTTAATGTCTGCATGTCCCCAATGCACTGACAATAATATACAGATAAGAATGGAAATGCAACTACAGTGCAACTACAGTGAACTAAATTAACAAAAGAAATGCAATGACAAAATAAAATGCGATGATAATAAAAATGTATGCAATCTATCTATAGAAAAGTAAACTAACTCATTCTTGGGCAACCGATGCAGAGGCTGCTTTGGTTTTCTTTTTCTTCTTCCTTGGGCACTTACCTTCCTCTTTGTGTTTTCTTTTCTTATCCTTGCGCTGCTTCTTCTTGCCCTTCGAACCAACCGGATCTGCAGATTGCTCATCTTCAATCGATTGGGTGGCGGCCTCATCGATAGTCACATCGAATGGATGAATTTCAGCAAGCGGAGCCATATAGGGCACGATAGCTAATGGATTGAATTCCTCTGCATTACTGGTATCAGGTAGAGCCTCGTCATTACTGGATGCCCCCGCAATCACGAGTGTGACGACAATATCCTTAGCGATAATTGTCGGGGCATCTACCTTCTTTTCTTCCTGCTCCTCAACAAGGTCCTTCTTCTCATGCTCATCTTCTTTTTTCTTCATTTTCCTTCTCCTTCTCTTGACCTTCTTCTTGTTCTGCACCTTTATCCCCAGGTTTCTCTTGTTCAGTTGTGGCCATGTCAGCACCATCCTCTACGTCCATACCCACGGAGGTATGCAGCTCCTCAATGATAACCCCCTGCCTGCCATGATCGGTCCAGGGTTATTCAAAAATTCCTCTTCAAATAGGCTGGCAATTGTTCTGTAGCAGTCTTCCATGGCATTAGAATGTCCCTCGCTCTCTTCGTCATCGGAGATATGAATTATTATTGGGGATGAAACACTCAGAGGCCTACCATCAAGAGTAGGCTGATCGGAAGATGATGCAATTAGGCCAAAAATGGAGGGGAAGACTAGGAAATCAGGCAGCAGATTTGGGCTTATGCTGCGTAATACGGCGACAATTGCCTCATTCCATGCTTTTGTATACGCATAGAAGATATGTTATCTGTAGCCCATATCCTCTAATACGCCGATAGTACGAATAGTGCGCATGTCGATACAGTCTATATTGGCTTCCATAGCAGCCAGCCTCTTTCCCAATAGAGGATCTGTGGGAGCATCAGCCTATTTTTCCTTCTTCTTCCTTTTGCCTTTGTCCTTCTTCTTTGACGCTTCCCTTACCAATGACTTCTCTTGGCCTCGAGTCATTCTTTCAACTGATTTATCATTTATAGGGCTTTTATTTTCCAACACTTCCTCTTCATCTCGGGGCATAACCTTCCTCTATTTACACAGCAACATTATTAGGGACGAGAAAGGTAGTATACCTGTTTGCTTTGCAGCCGCTTCAGGAATTTGGTCGTGGAGGATCTCGTTGATGTCAATGTGACAGCCCTTTAATATTGAGTGCAAAATGCACATACAGTCCAATGTCGCCGTAGTGCTGTGCGTAGAACGTAGGATGCGGCTATTCATAAAATGGAACCAAACCTTACTGAAGGTCATCAGATATCGACGATGCATGGTGTAGTTATGTAGACCGTTACCTATCCAAACTGCACCCTCAACATTGAGGTCCTTCATGACCTGGTTAGTTCCTTCATCATCCAGTCCATGTACAAATGGAGTGTGGTCATCTACCTTTTCAGGAATTCGAAGCAGAACGTTGATATTCGTGGCACTCCATGGAATTAAACCTTCCCTCATAAAGACAAATTCTTGTTCAGCGTCAACAAGATTAGCGTAGAATTACCTTACCATTTTAGAGGAGTAACCAGCAGGGTGTTCATAGAAGAACTCCCATCCCAAATGGCTGATGATTCTGGCAATTTGCTTCCCCAATGGTTGTTGTAGGGACAACTACAATCCTTGCTTCGGATGGCAGTTTCTTTTTAGCATCACATTTTGATATCGATCTTTGGTAGTTTAGACAAAAATAAGATCAGCTCTCTTGGTGAAGGTTGGATTATGGTTTGAACTGTGGTGGCGGAAGTGGTAGGTCTTGTTTTAGAAGGGGTCTTGGCACCTCTCGTCTTGGCCATAGTCACTAAATAGAGAGATTAAGAAGAACTTGTAGAGAAAAGAACGACTTGTGAGAGTAAAAGTGAAAATAAGAGCAATGAAAGAGATAAGTTGCAGCAACAATGGTGATTGTGAGTGGAAAAAAAGGTCTATAGAGAAGGGTTTTATAAACATTCAATGGTAGCATAGTGATTATTGTAAGAACTTGGGGAAACATTGCGTCTACAGCCAATAAATGCTAGGCTGCAGATCATACCTTTTCTTTTGATCAAGCTGCAGGGAAAGAAAGAAATCAATCGGCGTGATTCTCGCTGAAAACGCTTTGCTGACTCATCATAGAATGCGCTGACAAGTTGTTGGGATGCTTCGACAGAAAAATGATTTTTATTCCTGCATAGAATTTAAAACAAAACAAAAGTGAAACAAAAAAATGTAAAAATGCATTGACATTATTTAAATGTGACCAGATCGATGGCCTCATTTGGTTCTTTCACTTCTAGGCTTACGTAACGCTTAAGACGTTGGCCATTCACCTTGAACTGTTACCCATCTTTCAGATTCGTAATTGCCACCACACTATTCTAGAATGCGTCGACAACCTTGAAAGGACCCGACCATCTTGAACGCAATTTACCTAGGTGCAGTTTTAAACGTGAGTTAAGAAAAAGTACTAATTGACCAGGGCTAAATTATCGATGCAAGATGATATTGTCGTGCCATCTCTTACTCTTTTCTTTGTATATTGCGGCATTCTCATAGGCATTGCGACGAATTTCTTCTAGTTCAGCAATGTCCAACAATCTTTTCCTACCAGCAGCATCATAATCCATAATTACCTGCTTGATTGCCCATATGGCTTTGTGCTTAAGCTCAACTGGCAGGTGGCAAGACTTACCAAACACCAGTTGATATGGCGACATCCCTAGCAGGATTTTATATGCGGTGCAAAGCGCCCACAACGCGTCATGTAGCCGCGAAGACCAATCCTTTCTAGATGGATTGACCACCTTTTCAAAAATGCTTTCGATTTATCGATTGGACACCTCCGCTTGGCCATTTGTTTGTGGATGGTATGTTGTGGCCATGCGATGCTTCACATCATATCTTCTCAAAGCTGTCGTTACTTGATTATTGTGAAAGTGAGTACCTTGATCACTTATTAATGCTCTAGGTGTTCCAAATCTCGTGAGGATGTAAGTATGGAAAAACTTCAACACCGTTCAAGCATCATCTTTTGGCACTGCGATTGCTTCAATGCACTTCAAGACATAGTCAACAGCAACTAAAATGTACACATTCCCAAAAGAGTTAGGGAATGGCCCTATAAAGTCTATACCCCAAACGTCGAATAACTCCACCTCCATAATAGGTTGTTGGAACATCTCATTTTGCCAAGATATCGAGCCAGTGCGTTGACATCGATCGTATTGTTGTGCAAAGTTGTGGGCGTCTCGAAATAATGTGACCAATAGAATCTAGATTGTAGGACCTTTGCAGTAGTTCTCATTTCACCAAAATGACCTCCATAAGGAGCATCATGACAATGTCTCAGAATAGAAGTCATCTCTTCTTTAGGAACGCAGCGATGGATAATGTTGTCGGTGCATAACTTGAATAGATATGGCTTGTTCCAATGGTATTTCGCAGCGTCTCGTAAAAATCTGACTTTCTTGTAACCAACAGCACTCAAGGGTAGCTTCCCACACACAAGACAGTTGACAACATCAGCATACCAGGGTGATGCATCAACAAAGAATAACTACTCGTCTGGAAATGCATCGACAATTTGGATTTTATTCCTATCTTCACTTCCAACTTCCAGTCGAGATAAGTGGTCAGGTACTTGATTTTCAGATCCTTTTCTATCTTAATTTCAACATCAAACTCTTGTAAGAGTAGAATCCATTGTGTTAATCTTGGTTTGGCATATTTCTTGGTAAAAAGGTATTTTAATGAAGAATGATCTGTGCATACAATAACTTTTAAGCGAACAAAGATATGAGCGAAATTTTTCAAATGCAAACACTACTACTAGCAATTCCTTCTCAGTAGTTGTATAATTGACTAGAGCTTCAGTTAAAGTTTTACTAGCATAACAAATGGAATGAAATACCTTTTCTTTATGTTGACCTAACACAGTTCCTACAGCATAATCACTTGCGTCATACATTAATTCAAACGGTTGCGTCTAGTTCGGTGCGACGACAATTGGAGCTTGTACCAGCTGCTTCTTTATTGTGTTGAATGCATCCAGATAGGTGTCATCAAACACAAACTTTTTATTTTGCTCTAGCAATGAGCATAACGGTTTAGCAATCTTGGAAAAATCACAGATAAATCTACTATAGAACCCAGCATGTCCAAGAAAGCTTCTTATTCCCTTCACATTAGTTAGCGGTGACAATTTCTCGATGATTTCAACCTTTGCTTTATCTACTTCAATGCCTTGACATGATATGCAATGACCGAGGACAATGCCTTCAGTTGTAATGAAATGGCATTTCTCCCAATTCTGAACTAGATTTGTGTCTTCGCATCTCTTCAAAACTTTCACCAGATTATCAGCAAATTAGTCAAAAGTTTGCCCATAGACTGAAAAATCGTCCATGAATACCTCTAAAGAATCCTCGATCATGTCCGAGAAGATAGCCATCATACACCTCTAGAATGTTAACGTAGTCTTTGCTTGATCTTCCGGCGCAATGGCAATTTGGTTGTATCTAGAGTAGCCATCTAGGAAGTAATAATAGGCTTTACCAGCTAGCCTATCCAGCATTTGGTCAATGAATGGTAGTGGAAAGTGGTCATTCTTTGTTGCCTCATTCAATCGATTAAAATCCATGCATACTCACCAACTAGCCGCAATGCGAGTAGGAATCAACTCGTTCTTGTCATTACTTATAACTGTGAAACCACTCTTCTTGGGCACACATTGGACAAGGCTCACCCAATTGCTATAAGAAATGGGGTAGATGATGCCTGCATCTAGCCACTTAATAATCTCCTTTTTCACTAGTTCTTTCATCTTCTCATTGAGTCGTCGTCGTTGCTCAATGGATTCCTTCGCTTCATCTTCCAACCTCATCTTGTGCATAAAAAAGAGGGACCGATACCTCTGATATCTGCAATGCTCCAAGATATGGCTCTTTTGTGTTCTTTTAAAATTTTGATGAGCTTTTCTTCTTGAATTGTGTCGAGGGATGCGCTGACAATTACTGGTAATGTTTCATTGTCACCCAGAAAGGCATATTTCAAGTGCATTGGTAATGGCTTTAACTCCAAGGTAGGAGCTTGTTCAATCAACAGTTTAAACACCGGGATCGTTCTATTAGACAGATCCAAAGATTCTAATTGCCAATTTTGTCTCAGCTCACAACTATTAACCTCAGCATTGTGGTTATATCCAAGTAGGGTTTCATCAACGTATGTCGTCGCATCTTCATCTAAGACTGCTGAACTCCATTCATTAAATTCTTTTATAATTATTTCATCCAGCACATCAATGTGGTGACATTGCTCATTACTTCTCAACGGAGATGCCTCAAACACACTGAAGGTAAAATGTTCGTCGTTATGACGCATGACAAGCTCACCCTTGAAAACGTCGATAAGACTGCGTCCTATTGCCAAAAATGGTCGCCCCAAGATGATGGACAAAGGCATGAGATTAATACTAGCTCCCAAATCACAAAAAGCTTTACTTAGATAATGATTACCAATAGAGCATGGGATTGTGAAGCTGCCAGGGTCTTTCATTTTTGGTGGTAACTTGTTAGTTAGCACAGCACTGCACCCTTCTGTGAGCGCAATCGTCTCAATTTCAGACAATTTATTTTTCTTTGATAACAATTCCTTCATGAATTTCCCATAACTGGGGATCTGCACCAGAGTATCAACAAGAGGTATGTTAATATGTAATTGTTTCAAAGTAGAAACAAACTTTTGATAGTCCTTATCATGGTCTTTCTCTTTAAATCTTTATGAAAATGGCAAAGGTATCATAGTAGTGGGTTGTTGTGGAATAACCGGTTGCATCGATACAGGCAATTGCGTCGACATCTTTGTTGGATGAATAGTAGGCATGATGTCACTATAGTTGGCTCCTCCTTATTTATTTCTATTTTTTTCCTTCAGCTGTAACTTCTCCTTGTTGCGTTGGTTCAGATGCGTCGACATGTTCTTGGTCGGAATGTCTACTTGGTTCAGCCGTTTGTTTTCCACTTTGCAGTGTAATAGCCTTATAATGCTCCTTCCCTCTTAGCGTTGGGTTTTCAGTATCACTAGGTACAGCACCTGGTGCCCTTTTACTCAGATTAGAAACCAACTGTCCTAGTTGGGCTTCCAACACTCAGATAGAAGAAGAATTACCTTGCACGATTACTTTAGTTTGCGTAATATGCTCTCGCATCAGCGCCTCAAGAGAAACCATAGGGTCTAATCTTGGATGAGAAAACTGCTGTTATGGTTGCTGATGCTATCCTTGCATATGTGGTATTGCATTCTATTGTGGCTGCAATCTCGTTTGTGGTTGCATTTGGTTATGTGCTTGCAATTGATCAGGATGCGAATGTACTTGCGAATTCTGATTAAAATTCTACTGTTGATTGTTGTGTTAACTCCCTTGTCTATAACCCCCTTGATTTAAGGAATTTCCATATCTGAATGTGGAAGCATTTTGATTCCCCCAAGGTTGTTGAGCTCTATTGTTGTATGAATTACCATAAGAACCTGCTCTGATGTTATTAACGTAAAATGCATTTTAAGCATGTTGTGGGCAATCCTTGTAACTGTGGTTGTCACCGCAAATTTACAGGAAAATGTTAGCGCATCCATCTATTAGGCCACTTGGATAGGAGCAACATCACTTGTTCTCTTCATATTCTTTATAATATTGGACAAAGAGGATACTTGCGCATTCAAAGCAGAAATAGCATCTAATTAAGAACACCAGGTTTAGTTCTTACCTGAGCAGAACGAGAGATTGGATACTGATAATCATTCTGTGCAATCCTTTCTAGAATTCTTACAGCTTCAGTGTAGTTGCAATCCAGCAAAGGACCGTTAGCAGATGCATCGACAAGATTCCTTGTTTGAGCATTCAATCCATTATAGAATATCTCTATCTGGGTCTCTTGCTGAATACCATGCATTGGGCAACATCTAAGTAGAGTCTTATAATGCTCCCATGTTGTATGTAAGTTTTCATCATCCAACTGATGGTAAGTTGTAATGTCATTGCGTAACCTTGCATTCATTGTCAGTAAAATGAATCATAAAACAAATTGTGTTGCTAGCGCATTCCATGATGTAATGGATCCAATCGAAAATCCCAAGAATTATGTCCTTGCTCTTCCCTGCAATGAATAAGGAAATAATTGCATTTTAAGGCATCATCAAGGACACAATGTTGGCTAAAAGATGCACAAATAAGCAAAAATGATTTTAAATGTTCTCTTGCGTCTTCATGAGGTAGGCCCACATATTGCCCATTTGAATTGAGCATCTAAAACATAACTTGTTTCAACTCAAAATTTCCAGCTTGTATAGCTAGTCTTACCACTCCTAGCTGTAAATCATCAAGGATAGGAATAACAAAATCTCGAATTGTCCTATTTTGCACTTGCTCTTCTTGTGGTGGCAGTAGTGGTAAATTATTGATTCGCTGTGGCTGTATTGGAGAGACTTCATCTTGTGGCAGCAATGCTAGTAAATTGTTGTTGTTGTTGTTGTTGTCAACCATTTTCTTTTGTTCTTGCTTCTTCCTTCTAAGTGTTCTCTTAAGTTCTGGGTCAAAGCTTACAATATCCTTAGAATTTCTTCTTGTGGACATGCAACTTCTAAAGAAATAAAAGAAGATCAACAAAAGAAAGTTAAACAGATTAGTAAAAACAAAAAGGTTAAGTAAGAAGTAATTGCTACTACAATAGTAAACATCAAACAAACACCAATTCCCCGGCAACGGTGCCAAAACTTGATTCGATCAGTAACGCCACGATATTTGTGCAAGCGGACACACGTCGAAGCAAGTATAGTTGATAGAACAATTCTATCAGATATCGATCCCACAAGGAATTAGTTCTCGATGTCTATATGTCGAAGCAATTAAAACTAAGATTAAAGATAATGTAAGTAAAGATGTCAACATGATTCAATCAGATCTGCACACTAAAATAGTCAAAATTGTCAATGTAATAAAGGTTATTTGTCAGTGCAACTGAAAGTAAATCAAATTGTTGTTTGAAGTTTTCGAAATTTAATTGCAAAAAAGTAAAAGTGTGATTAAGTATGAAGGTCTAGAGTGGATCACTGATTTTACTAAGTCGCGACGCAAGATGTGTTGACAAGGGTCTGAATAGATGAACTATTACAGGAATCAAGTTCCAATGTAATCTTACCAATAACAAATCCCCGTTTAGTCAAGAATCAAGCACCCTCAATTACCCCACCTCTCGGTATGAACAACATTGTGCACTCAAGAACAAGTGATCAAAATCTCTTTTAATCCTAAGCAACTCTCGCTATCTTACTTGTTAACCTAACTTATCACTGCATCTCTCGATGTCGATAGACTGCAAAGGAACTCTCGTGTTTGATGCAATTAGATCCAAGAATAAACAGATGAAAAGAATTAAATAAGAATCAAAGTAATTCTAACAATGAAAGATACTCCACTACAGCAAAACAGGTCATTAGCGACACTTTTAGCGGCGTTTGGAAACAAAGCGCCGCAAAAGGTAAAGCATTCGCGGCGCTTTCCACAAAGCGCCGCTAAAGGTCAGGTCATTAGCGGCGCTTATAGAAAAGCACCGCTAAAGGTCGGGTTATTAGCGGCGCTTATAGAAAAGCACCGCTAAAGGTCTTGTCATTAGCGGCGCTTATAAAATGCGCCGCTAGAGGTCTTGTCATTAGCGGTGCTTTTATAATAAGCGCCGCTAAAGGTCAGGTCTTTAGCGGCGCTTATTAGAAAAGCGCCACTAAAGGTGTGAATTAGCGGCGCTTTCCCATAAGCGCCGCTAATTTATTTAACTTTTATTTATCTTAAATTAAATTAAATTTATAGTGGTGTGATTACTTATGGTAGTATCTGCTCATACTTTCTTATCCTTTGACAATGCACATACAGGCACTCGAATCCGAGACCCCAAGGATGAACAAT
Source organism: Gossypioides kirkii (assembly GCA_005610355.1). Taxonomy (NCBI): domain Eukaryota; kingdom Viridiplantae; phylum Streptophyta; class Magnoliopsida; order Malvales; family Malvaceae; genus Gossypioides; species Gossypioides kirkii. The sequence continues at coordinate 9,335,151 of CP032249.1, read as the reverse complement.
ATCCTCTTTCCAATATATTTATACTTATGTGTAGGACCTTCCTGGACCTAAGATATCAAACACTTGAGATTTATATCACCTGCTTCTGGTTATAGTTTGGATTTCCAGCCATTCTTAGATTATATCATTAATATTATATGTGGGTTCGGTGTTGCCCTATTCCATGATCATCCCTAAACTGTCATCATCGTCAAGCTCAAACTTTGGACCTTTGCTGGATCATTTGAATTAAGTTTATCCAGGAAGGGTTTTGAAAAGGAAAAGCTAGCCGAACACACCATCACGAATGAAAAAAAGAAAAAAGCACGTGTATATATCATGGCCTGTTTATATACCCACACGTGCACATGTTCCATGGACGCACTGCCCACCAGCAACTAGGGATAGGGATTTTGTTTAAAGATTACATATAGCCATATAGACCAAATATAACATAGGTTTTTAGTAATGCTTCATCTCAAAAAGGGAAAAATTATTGCGTGTGTTTGTTTGTTAAAATTTCGAATGTTATAAAAAATAAATTCAAATTAAAAAATTATAATATATTAGTAATAGAATTATTTAGTGAAATTTAACTCATATCTTTAATAAATTTTATAATTTAATTTTGTTTATTAAACATTATTAAAATATCATTAATAATTTTTTTTAAATTAAACATAATATTTAATTAAACTTTATTATATTTAGTTCACTTCAGAGTACAAATTTGAGAGAAGAATTGTAACAATAAAATATTTGATTGTTATAAAAAGATTATTTATATATAGTTTTCTCTTCGCTAAAAAATAAGTAAATTTATCTATAAAATAAAGGTGATTAAAGTCAAATTCTCATTATTTTAAGTTTGAGCTTTTACATGTGTGGTTCTCTTTAAATTTGTTATATTTTAAATTTCACATTCAAACTTAAAATATTCTAAAATTTAGTTTGATTAATTTAAAAAAAATTAGATTTAAAAGAAAAAAACAAAAAATGAAGAAAAGTCATTTTAAAATCTAAATATATAAAAGAATAAATTAAAATGATATGGGCAAAAGGCCCATAATACCCATAATATCCCAAAGAGGCCCAAGACCCACCCTTTTGTTCTCCTACGTACCAAAATCAGCCAAAATAATCAGCCAAAATCTGAGGAAAAAAACAACGAATACTACAAGGAAGAAACTTCAATTTTTCAAGGGTTGAATCTACACTCTCTTGTCAAGCTTTGATCTTTTGACTTTAAAGGTAACATTTTTACCCTCATTAACTTCAGCACCCTTCCTTGAAGCTTCAATCGGTCCATTGTTGTTTCTTATGTTTATCATTCCTTGAAGCTTTTTTGCCTAATTTTTTGACATTGTAAGTTAGGTTGAACTTCGATTATCAGTTTGCTTTTATTAGTGACTATTTGCATGTTTATGCATATGGGTTTGAAGGAAAACTCCTTTTTCATTTGTGGATTTTATTTATTACTGGTTTTATTATTAGGTTGTCTTTTGAATTTGGGGGTTTTGGTGTAATGGGTGTTTTATCTAATGGAATTTATTATTTATTAGTGATTCTTTTTCTTCCTATTGAATATGTGTTAACCATGAAGCCAAATTTTTCTTAAAAGATGTGAGTTGAACTTTTGAAATTTACAGATGATTTGTTTATTTATTTATTTTTACTGCAGATTCCATTGTATGGTGTTAAAACGTATGTTAATGGAGTAATAAAAATATAAAAGAAAAGAAAAAGTATGGTTTTGTGTGCTTTTAATTTCCTTTTTCTTTCATTCCAAGGTATAAATTATACTAAATTTGTAATGATGACAAAGTTTGTTGGCTTGGCTTCTTCATTAATCCTAGGGTGGTTCTAAATAAAATTATCCATTGATTGTTCTCCAGCTATGGCGCTTAAAAGCAAACAAGATGCTTATTCTGCTATGAAAAGTGCGGAGGTCCAAAACCAAAAGCCTAATCTTCTAATTTAAATGCTTTACAGATTAAATTAAACTTATAATAAGCATGAAAGAAACCTAATTATTTGACGATCTGACGTATCTAACAAAGTGCTATATATATCATTAATTGATGCTCAAACATTACCTTTATATATAAAAATCTATCTTTTTTACTTTTTGGCGGAATTAGGTTTGGAAGGCCATAATATCTGTTGTTTGGATAGTTCCCACTTTTTCAGTTTAAGCATTAGAATATTCATCGGTTTTAAGTTTTCCAATAATGAACTGGTGGGCAAAGGCAATTAGCTTGAACTAAGAATGACATGAAATTTAGCTAGTGTCCCTCGAAATACACAATCAGCTAGCTAAGCACGCATTAGCTTTCTTCAATTTATTTATCTTATTTCTCATTTTCTTACCTTTTATATTTTTTCCTTCCCATATATAATCACCAAAGCAGGCTCTTATGTTGCTTCTCTAATTTGCATGTGTATGCTTATGGGTTTGAAGGAAAACACCTTTTTCATTTGTGGATTTTATATATTATTGGTCTTATTATTAGGTTGCCTTTTGAATTCGAGGTGTTTGGTGCAACGGGTGTTTTTTATCTAATGGAATTTGTTTGAAAATCTCGTTTGTTTTGTTTACGCCGTTATTATTAGCCATTTGATTTCATTGCTAGGATGGAATTTGCTAGGAGTTTTGACTTAATAATGAATGCAAACTTCTTATTCCGAGATTAAGATAACAGAGCTTCATTTGAATGAATCGAAGCCAACTTTTGTCCTTCATTTCTTTTGAGCTTGTTAGAAAGGTATTACAGTCAGTATTACCCATTTCTGATATTGGTACTTAGAGAAACTCTTGCTCATAGATCATAATGGAATTGGAAGTCAAGCATTCCTAACACACGAATCTACTTCCTTGCTTGCTTGCTTCTAGTGATGTTTGATTCTTGAAAATTTTCAAAGATAACACACGAAAATCTGCAAAAAATATGGGCTATTCAAATAGGCTGCTCTAGCATTTTTGCCATAAGTTGATAATTAAAACCATTGTTTGTATCCGTTTTGTTACCATCTGTTCCAGTGTCTTGATTATACTGCTTTTTTCTTTAACTTTCGAGTGTTACATTGGCTCAATAATTCTCAATCTCTTTCTCTCTCTGATGCAGAAAACTAAACCTACACACCATATTGTCCGAGAACTTAGAGCATTAAGTTTGACTCCTCATATGCCAAGTCAGGTACACTGCCTCGCATTGATTTTTTTACTAGAATCGTTTGGAGAATTGTATTATTGCATTTTATCTTTCTAGAGTTTTATTGCACTGGCTCATTGTACAACTTTTAGGCATTTTTATTAGTTTTTAAATGTGTTGGAATGCACTGCTTTTTTTCTAAATATTATCATTTATTTTTGGAACTTACAATTATATTTATCGCTGAATTTTTTGAGATGATCAAATCATATAATTTATCCTATAGGAGCAATGGTAACATGACAATGTTCGATTTCCATCTCACAAATCACAAACATCCAAACTTCACCGCCCACCTTAATTTGATTTTACTGATTTTATTCTACAATTTGATCCATTAACCCACCAAAAAAGTAGGCCATTAAGATCAAAATGGGTTCAAAACAATCAGCTTCCATGGCTTTCCTTTTGATGAATAAAATTAAAATATTAAAGTAAATAATTATATTTAATTATTTAATTATGTTTAATTATATATTTAATTATAAACAGTATTAGTTAATTTAATATTTAATTTGAAAGATTTAATTATTTAATTATATTTAATTATTTAATTATGTTTAATTAAATATTTAATTATAAATAGTATCAGTTAATTAAATATTTAATTTGAAAGATTTAATTATTTAATTATATTTAAATGAATAAAATTAAAATATTAAAGTAAATAATTATATTTAATTATTTAACTATGTTTAATTATATATTTAATTATAAATAGTATCAGTTAATTAAATATTTAATTTGAAAGATTTAATTATTTAATTATATTTAAATGAATAAAATTAAAATATTAAAGTAAATAATTATATTTAATTATTTAACTATGTTTAATTATATATTTAATTATAAACAGTATTAGTTATTTAATATTTAATTTAAAAGATTTAATTATTTAATTATGTTTAATTAAATATTTAATTATAAATAATATTAGTTAATTTAATATTTAATTTAAAAGATTTAATTATTTAATTATGTTTAATTAAATATTTAATTATAAACAGTATTAGTTAATTTAATATTTAATTTGAAAGATTTAATTATTTAATTATATTAAAGTAAATAATTATATTAAATTATTTAATTATGTTTAATTTATTCTTTAGGAGCAATGGTAATATGGCAATATTCGATTTCCACCTCACAAATCACAAACATCCAAACTTCATTGCCCACTTTAATTTGATTTTACTGATTTTATTCTACAATTTGATCCATTAACCCACCAAAAAAGTAGGCCACTAAGATCAAAATGGGTTCAAAACAATCAGCTTCCATGGCCTTCCTTTTGATGAATAAAATTAAAATATTAAAGTAAATAATTATATTTAATTTAAACAATAGTATTAGTTAATTTAATATTTAATTTGAAAGATTTAATTATTTAATTATATTTAATTAAATATTTATTTTGAAATATTTAATTAAATAATTATATTTAATTATTTAATTATGTTTAATTATATATTTAATTATAAACATAATTAGTTAATTAAATATTTAATTTGAAAGATTTAATTAAATATTAAACTAAATAATTATATTAAATCAATTAATTATGTTTAATTATGTATTTAATTGTAAACAGTATCAATTAATTAAATATTTAATTTAAAAGATTTAATTATTTAATTTATATTAAAGTAAATAATTATATTAAATCAATTAATTATGTTTAATTATGTATTTAATTGTAAACAGTATCAATTAATTAAATATTTAATTTAAAAGATTTAATTATTTAATTTATATTAAAGTAAATAATTATATTAAATTATTTAATTATGTTTAATTATGTATTAAATTATAAACAGTACCAATTAATTAAATAATTAATTTAAAATATTTAGTTATATTAAAGTAAATAATTATATTAAATTATTTAATTATGTTTAATTATGTATTTAATTATAAACAGTATCAATTAATTAAATAATTAATTTAAAATATTTAATTATTTAATTATATTAAAGTAAATAATTATATTAAATCAATTAATTATGTTTAATTATGTATTTAATTGTAAACAGTATCAATTAATTAAATATTTAATTAAAAGATTTAATTATTTAATTTATATTAAAGTAAATAATTATATTAAATTATTTAATTATGTTTAATTATGTATTTAATTGTAAACAGTATCAATTAATTATTTAATTATATTTAATTAAATATTTAATTTAAAATATTTTCGTAAATAATTATATATAATTATTTAATTTTAATTAATTATTTAATTATTTAATTATACTAAATTAAATATTTAATTATTTAATTAATGAAAACAACCAAAATATTTAAGTAAAATGTTGTCACTAATATATATTTTTAAATTTAAATCAATTTATAACACTTAAGTAACCATAATTTATTCTCAACTTTAGACTTCAAGAACTACGAAATGGATAAGAGTTGGATACAATTGTCAAGGGTAAGCAACGACTATCGGAATGGAGTGCAAACTTTTCTAAATTTTGCATTTCAAAATGCAAGCGAAGAGAACATGATTCTTTGCCCATGTAAGAAATGTGGCAACATCAATTGGCATATTCGTGAAGTTGTCTACGAACATCTAGTTGTTGATGGCTTTATTCGGGGGTATAAAAAATGGATTTTCCATGGAGAGTGTACACCTAGTAGAACCTCTTCAACAATTAATCCGAGTTATCCTCATTATGCTCATCATCAGTATGCTAGAGAAGATGACATGGAAGGTATGTTGCGGGATGCATTTAATATGCACAATCATGGTTTGCAATCATTTCCATTTGAATTTATTGTACCCGATGATTGTGATATTGGTGATAATGCTTTTACCGAAACGGGAACAAGTGCACCTGATGAAGAGCCAAATGGAGAAGCGGCGAAGTTCTACAACTTACTTAATGAAATGAATGAAGAACTCTATGAGGGATCAAAATTCTCAAAATTGTCTTTCTGCATTCGTCTTTTTCACTTAAAATGTTTGGGAGGGTGGACCGGAAACTCTTTTACGCTGCTGTTAGAGTTGTTGACAGATATATTTCCGTTTGCAAAAATCCCTCATTCATGCAAAGATATGAAGAAACTGATAAAGGATTTAGGCCTTGGGTATGAAAAAATTCATAGTTGCCCAAATGACTGCATGTTGTATTGGGGTGATCGGAGAAGCCAACAATCTTGTCATGTTTGCGGTACATCTCGTTGGATGAATAAGAATGCAAAAAATGTGAATGAGGATGAAGGTGAGCCACAGTCAAGAAAGAAGCCAGTAAAGATTCTGCGGTATTTTCCACTAATACCAAGGCTTCAAAGGCTTTTCATGTCATCAAAGACGGTCGAGTCTATGAGGTGGCATCATGATGAACGAACCGATGATGGATTATTAAGGCATCCCGCGGATTCTTTAGCTTGGAAATCATTTGATAATAAATTTCCAAGCTTTGCAAGTGATCCTCGGAATGTGAGGCTTGGGCTAGCATCTGATGGATTTAATCCATTTAAACTCATGAGTACTTCGTACAGTACTTGGCCTGTAGTGCTTGTTCCTTACAATTTGCCTCCGTGGATTTGCATGAAGCAATCTTCTTTTATCTTATCTATGATTATCCCTGGAGAGAAAGGTCCCGGGAATGATATTGATATTTATATGCAGCCACTTATTGAAGAGTTGAAGCAATTGTGGGATGGTGTTGAAACATATGATGTCTTCAGAAAGGAGAACTTTTATTTACGTGCAGCTCTGTTGTGGACCATTAATGATTTCCCAGCTTATGCCAATTTATCTAGTTGAAGTACCAAAGGACGTTATGCTTGTCCTTGTTGTGCAGCGCAAACATGTTCACAATGGTTATATAATGGGAAGAAGTTCTCTTATATGGGGCATCGTCGGTGGTTAGATAGAAATCATAGATTTAGATTTCAAAGAACTCAATTTGATGGTACCGAAGAGTTGAGAGAAGCTCCTGAGCAGACCATTGGATCTGAAATCTTATTCATGTTGAAAGATGTAGATTTCAGTTATGGGAAGATGAATCAACCATCCAACACGCAAAGAAACAGAAGACCGAGGGAGGCATATGTTGGCGATGTTGACCGGGAGAGTGATGATCAATCTGATGAAGAGGATGATCCTAATGAGGCGGAGTTGTGGAAAAAAAGAAGTATTTTTTTTTATTTGCCTCATTGGGAGCATCATATTCTGAGACACAATCTTGATGTCATGCATATTGAAAAGAATGTTTGCGAGAACATAATCGAGACAATTCTCAATGTCGATGGAAAATCGAAAGACAATCTTAAGAGTCGACTTGATCTAGTTGACATGGGAATTCGGTATGATCTTCAACCCCAATTACTTCCGAATGGAAAATGTCGGTTACCGCCTTCTATTTTTACAATGTCGAAGAAAGAAAAAGAATTGTTCTGCACGGTGTTGAAGGATATAAAGGTCCCAGATGCATATGCATCAAATATATCTCGATGTGTGAGTCTTAAAGATCGAAGACTATATTCCTTAAAATCACATGATTATCACATCTTGATGCAAGATTTACTGCCAGTTGCTTTGCGGTGTTGTATGTCAAAAAAGGTGACGTCTTGTATAATTGAACTGTCCAATATAATGAAAGTTATTTGTGGCAAAGTTCTGGATGTTGAAGAACTTGAGAAAGTACAAGATCGAGTCGCCTTGACGTTATGCAACTTGGAGAAGATCTTTCCACCTTCATTCTTCACTATTATGGTGCACTTTTTAATCCATCTCCCTCATGAAGCAAAAGTTGGTGGACCAGTTTTCTATCGGTGGATGTATCCTATAGAGAGGTGCTAATTAATTTGCAAAGCTTTCATTCATTGATTAATATATCTTTAGTTACACTTTTTGACAATGTTATACATCGTGTTTAGGTTTCTATGCAAATTGAAGTCTTATTGTCGTAATAAGCGTTATCCAGAAGGATCAATTGCTGAAGGTTACTTAGTTGAGGAGTGTATGACTTTCTGCTCTAGATATTTAGAAGATATTGAAACAAGATTGAATAGACCAAGTAGAAATGCTGGGCTCAATAATGATCATAGCTTAGCTAAAACTTATCTATTTCAAACTTGTGGACAACCAATCGGGAAAGTTGAAATTGCACACTTAGATGACATATCTTGGGTACAAGTACATCGATATGTTCTTTTTCACCACAATTCAATTGAACCATTACGCAAGTAAGTTTTAGAATTTCATAAATATTCATCCTTTTCATCTGTTTATTTTTTTGCTAACTAATTTATTAACTTTTTAACATAGTGAGTATAAACAACTCTTGAGATCTCGTTCACGCTCCCGAAGATTACAACATCGAGAGATTCATAAGTTATTCACAGAATCTTTTCATGAATGGTTGGGGCAGATGGTATCCAACTGAAGCTTTCAATGATAAATAATAATGTTTTCGTATAACATTATAATTAATCAATTTACTTTCAATTCGATAGGATTGGAGTGGGAAGGACGTCAGTGAAGAAGTTAAATGGCTTTCCCAAGGTCCCAATAGAGTAGTAAAAAGATATAATGCCTTCTTGATTAATGGATTCAGGTTTCATACAAAATCTCGCGAAAGATTAAGGAGGACTCAAAATTCTGGAATAGTTGTTAATTCTTCAATTACAAGCTATGCTAGTGCTAGGGATAATAATCCTATTGAAGGAAATGTGGAGTATTACGGACTTCTTACGGACATTATTGAGTTGGATTACTATGGAAAATGGAAGGTTGTTTTATTTCGATGTGATTGGGCTGATGTTAATACTGCTCGAGGAATTAGAAAAGATCAATTTGGTTTTACAATGGTGAACTTCTCTCGATTAATTCACACTGGGCAACAATTGATGGACGAGCCGTATGTATTTTCTTCTCAAGTCAAACAAGTTTTTTACTCAAGAGATCCAACTGATGAGGGTTGGTACGTTGTACTTCGTAACACCCCTAGAGACTTGTTTGACATGGGCAGTGGAAGTAGAGATGACATGGACGAAAGATCAGAAACTTTGCCTTTTCCAGAACAAAACTTAAATGAAACTATTCCTAGTACTAGTACACAATTTCAATGGGTTCGACAGGATGTGGATGAAGATATTTACGAATCATAATGTAGTAAGATTTTACGTTTTTTTAATAATAAGTATATTATAATTTAAATCTTGATCTTGTTAAATATATCCATTACTATTATTGTTGTAATTAGTTACTAATATTCTAACTATTTTATGTGTATTGCAGATAATATGCCTAGAAGAAAATTTCGAGATCTAAGTATTATCCAAAATTCTCCAAATTTGGAAGGAACAAATAGTGAACAACAGACTGACATTGGATCTTCGAATGTTCCAGAAACTGTAGAAATTGAAGGTAATGTTAAGTTTAATTTTCATGCATGTTCACTTTTCATTTTTTATTTTTGTTTCAAATTCTAATATTAACATATAGAATTTTTTTTAGCTGAATATACTGAGGGGCGTAGAACTTGAGGACGTACCGTATTAAAGGATTTATACAGTCTAAATCCTGAGGAGCGTGTCAAAGTATCTGGAAATAGTCATGGTCAGCCTGTTGGATCAGAAGCTCGACTTTTGGGAGGATACTTGGGCATAGTGGCACGAAATGGCAGTCTGTTACCAATCAACTACGAGTCATGGCATCATATGCCTGATAGTAACAAAAATCAAGCTCTCGATAATATTAAGGTAATAATGTGAATATAATTTATAATACTTTGATTTATTTTAATTTATATTTACTTTCTAAACTTGTGTTATTTGCAGGAAAGATTTAATTTAGAGATCTCAGACAATTATGTAAAGAAATCATTACGAAAGAAATGGAGAGATCATAAGAGTGCTATAAAGAAAGATTATTTTAAGAATAATATGAGCCTCGAAGATAAATTGCGAAATGTTCCGCAGGGAATGCTGAGGTACCAATGGGAAGAACAAGTTAGATTTTGGAGCTCAAAGAAAGGGGAGGTATTATGTACTACAAAATGCTTATAATTATTTCGGTTTATAGTATTTATTATATAATAATAATAATTAATGTAGGATCGTGAGCGTGTTGGAACTACAAGTAGGCAAAAACAAAAATTCACGCACACAGCTGGATCGAAAAGTTTTGCTTGTGTAGCTGCTGATGAGGTATTTTGAGTTTATTAATTGTGTCAAATATTAATTACTTTCTACTAATTAATATTTTTCCTACTATAATGTAGGAACAATCGTCAGGTCAAAAAATTGGATGACTTCAGCTTTTTGACATTACACATAGAAAAAAAGATGGATCTCCTATGACTTCTGAAGCTGCAGAAATTATGGTATATTAACTTTATAAAATTTGAATTATTTTAAATATTTATCATGTTTAATTATAATAGTTTAATTTGTCGGTTGTAATACAAATAATGTCAAGTTATGTTGCATTTGTTTGATTATATATTTTGTTTCTAACTTTTTGATTGACTTATTAGGATAAATTAAAAGATAAGAAGGCGGAGTATGAAGCGATGGCTTCAAGTAATAGTTTGATTAATCTAGAGGATATTGATAACCGAGTTATTACTGAAGTTTTGGGTCCTGAAAAGTATGGTCGGGTTCGATTTCAAGGATCTTTTGTTAGCCCATCTCAATATTTTGGATCCAACTCGCAGAGATACATGCCTTCGGGGAGTCAGGATCAAGTTGAAGTTCAGAGGTTAAAAGATCAATTGGCTCAGGTACAAGTGAGCACAGTTGAGCAAATTGCTCAACTTAAAGAGGAGGCTGCAGCGAGAGAAGCAAAGGCTCAAAAAAAATATGATGAACTCCATTTAAAACTTAAAGAGGAGGCTGCAGTGAGAGAAGCAGAGTCTCAAAAAAAATATGAAGAACTCCATCTACAACTTAAAGTGGAGGCAGCAGCGAGGCAAGCGGAGGCAGCAGCGAGGCAAGTGAAGGAAGCAGAGGCTACAAGAAAGTATGACGAATTGCAGCTACAGCTTCAAAATATGATGAAAATGTTTCAGCAGAATCCGTCATCTTAGACTTTTATTTTTTTATTTGAGAATAATATACTACATTTGAAATTTATTTTTCATTGATTTATTAATTTAAATCATATGTATATTTCTTTCATTTATCATTTACCTTTAAGATTTGAAGTTATTGGTTGGATTTGAATTTACAAGAAAAATGCTGAAATTCGGGTTCTATGTGAATTAAAAAGGACTGTCAAAATCTGTTATATTAGCGGCGCTTTTGGAGAAAACGCCGCTAAAGAACATAGCCTTTAGCGGCGCTTGTGGAGAAAGCGCCGTAAAGGCCATGTTCTTTAGCGGCGCTTTTTCGCATAAACGCCGCAATTTTTTGTGGCGTTATCTTTGGCGGTATTTTTTACGGGGCTTTAGAAAGCGCCGCTAAAAAACTGTTTTCCTGTAGTGCTTATAAGCGCCGCTAAAAAACTGTTTTCCTGTAGTGCTCTCATATTCATTCAAATGTCAATAATAGTTCATCATCATAAGAAGAGAGGAGTTAACAAATTTATCGGAGCATACTATCTCTAGGCTACTTGAATTATCCCCTAACTCACTTGCACAGCATCAAGCACTCCTCGTCAGGAGTTGTTGCTCGTCAGCTCCGTCAGCTCGCCGTTCTCCAGCTTAAAATCTCAAAAACACAAGAGTATTTGCAAATTTAATTCCTTCAACTCTTGATATTTTTCTTCATCTTTTTCTCCCCAATTTATAGGCTTCAAGAATGTTAAACCTTCTCTCTCCTCAAATCCAGATCCAATTGCAACTGTAAAAGTTTGTTACAGTCTACCTGTGCACTCACGCAGATCTAGTGTGAATTTCATAGATCTACAGATTGTCATCGCATTTCTGGTCGCGATCTAAAATCTTTAATTACGGCGACGTGTGAAATTCCTGCGTTGGTGCTTCCAGGTGTAATTGCAGCTTGAATTCATTCATTCCAAAGTAAAGATTCCTATGCAGCGACATCACTGGTCGCAATTTCAAGCTGAACTTGTGGCTGTATTCTGGATTCTTTCTAGCCTTGATCTACTGAGATGTGTCCTTGCGCTAACAATTTTAAAACGCAATATATAGATGCTGCATGTGGCAACATTAGTGCAGAAAAAGAGATAGAATGACAAGAATTTAAACCAAACAATAATGAGTTTGAAAACATAAAAACTAAGTATGAAATGCCTAATATGCATACTAAATATGGCATAAAAGAGATAACTAATACACAAATTTAGGGAGAAAATAGGTGTCATTTCTAATGCTATCAGTGACATACTTAAAGGTTGTGATAGAGTTAGGAATTCCTTAGGGAGCTGGCAATACAGTAGGTTCAAAGACCGGCAAGGTCAAAAGAGGAAGCTCATGCATGAGATAAACAAAATTATGAATGCACGTGGAAACGATTATAGAACCGAAAGATTGTATGGCACCCGTGAGGAATTAGCTGCCCTTAATAATTCTAAAGAAATATACTTGGCCCAGCGCCCCAGAATCAGATGGTTGTGGGAGGGAGACATAAATACGAGGTTCTTTCATGTTAGGGCCACTCATAAAGCTCGAAAAAAAATCATATTGAAGGGTTGCTTGATGCGAATGGAGATGGGTCACTAGAAGTGAGGATATTTGTAAGGTGGCCAATAACTATTTTGAGGGTCTGTTCAAAACTTGTTATAGCGAGGATGCGGAGCACATGTTAAAGGTGATCCTAGGTGTATCTCTGCCGAGATGAATCTGGTGCTGACCAAGTGTGTGGACGACAAAGAGATCCTAAAGGCCTTTAACAAGATGGACCCTAGGCAGGTTCCTGGGAACAATGGTCTGTCGAGTCTTTTTTTCAAAGAAAACTGGAACATTGTTGGCAAGGATGTCCTCAACTATTGTAAAGACATGTTAAATGGTCATAAAAGTGTCATTGAAGTGAACGATACGATCATCATGCTTATTCCAAAGTTGTCCGATCCCAAAGACATGTCCAACTACAAACCCATTAGCTTATGTCGTGTCATCTACAAGTTGGTTGCAAAGGTGCGGGCAAATAGATTGAAACTCCTTCTCCCCAGCTGTATTTGTCAGAACCAAAGTGCGTTCGTTCCTAACCGTATGATACATGATAATTACCTAATTTCTCATGAATTGGTCCATTATCTCCAGAGCGCTAAGAACGGGCCAAACAAGGGGTTTATGGTGAAGCTGGATATGTCGAAGGCGTACGACAGGGTCGAGTGGTGTTTCCTCAAAAAATTTCTCCTACACTTTGGTTTTAATGAGCCAAGGGTGGGAAAGGTGATGGATTGTGTTCGTACTATCCAATATAAAGTTAAATGCAACTCAAACTTGTCGAATGTCATCTGGCTTGAGAGAGGGCTTCGCTAGGGAGATCCCCTATCCCTTTACTTGTTTTTATTTTGTATGGACGCTTTGTCTAGGTTACTGATTAATGCGCAAGAAAATTGGTTAATGCGAGGGATACGGGTGTGCCAAAATAGCCCACGCATCAACCATATATTTTTTTGCAGATGATGCTCTGATGTTCATATGTAATAAACAGGATGATGTTGAGCATGTGTGGGCTATCCTACGTGAATTCGAAAGTGTGTCTAGCAAATAGATTAACCTGGCAAAATCTTCTCTGCTCTTTGGAGCTAACACAACAAGAGAGTAGAAGCACATATTGGGAAGTATTATGGGCATGAGAACGGTGGACAAGCTGGACAGCTACTTAGGTTTGCCTTTGAGTATAGGTAAAAATAAAACTAACACCTTTCGCTTCTTGGTTGACAGATTCTCAACTCGCATAAAAGGATGGTCGAAGAGGTTGCTGTCCAAGGGAGGGAAGGAGGTTTTCTCGAAGGCTGTGCTCCAATCCATTCCCACCTATGTGTTCTCGATTTTTCTTCTCCCCAAGGGAATCACGGACGAGATGGTGGCCAAGGCGAGGAATTTTTTATGGGAAAGCAAGCAAAGAGGTTGGGGTTGGGCGATGATGTGCTGGGACAATGTTTGCATCCTCAAGGGCATAGGGGGCATGGGGTTTAAAGATATGCGTCTGTTTAATCTTACGCTCCTTGGTAGGCAGATTTCAAGGCTTGTTGATAATAGAGAAACCCTCTACTACAGAATTCTTGTCTCCAAATATTTTCCTGAAGGGGACCCTTTCAACCCGAAGCACATGGACAAACCTTCTTTCTCTTGGTCCAGCATGATGGCTGCGGCGAAGCAGCTTGCTCCGAGGTTTGGTTGGCAAGTGGGTGATGGTCAGTAAATTAATATTTGTATGCACAACTAAGGTATGGAAGGGCTTAATGGGAACTCTCTTGTGCGTGCCCCTCCGGATGTGAATAAGATGGTTGTGCGGGACTTGTGGATCCAAAATGAATCTAAATGGGATGAAGAGAAAGTCAAGGAATATTATGGTGAGGATTGGGGAGAAAAAATTTATCAACTGGTCCTCCTTAGTGATGGTCCGGCTGATAGAGTGGTTTGGTTCCATTCTTACAAAGGTATCTACTCTACAAAATCGGCTTATTCGTGGTTGATCCTCAAGAAAGTTGGTTGTGGGCCTCATAGACTATTTTGGAGGTTGATTTGGAAGCTTAATATCCCGCCTAAAATTCGCACCTTCGCCTGGAGACTTGGCCATAATCTCCTCCCTACAAATGTTAAGATAGCTTCTGTCAACCACGGCTTTAATACCTTGTGCCCTCGCTACAGCTCGAAGGAGGAGACTCTTGTCCACGCATTGAGGGATTGCAACAAAGCCAAGGAAACTCTTAACTACTGTGGCGTTGATGGGCGCGTTCTCGCCTCTGAATAGAGCATTGGCATTGATTGGCTCGAGAGTTCGATGAGGTTAATAGACTAGAAGGCGTTTGAATGCTTGATTATTGTTCTTTGGAACATTTGGAACTCAAGGAACAATCTTCTCTTCCAGGGGAAGGATGAAGATCCGAGGCTGGTCTGGGATAGAGCTCAGATGTTTTGTATGGATTTTAGAATTCATAATTTTAACAATGAGGCGTTGATTCCCAAGGTTAATGAAAGAGGGAAATGGTTGAAACTCTCTGATGGTTTTTTAAAGATTAACGTCGATGTTGCCTGGAAGGATAAAAGGGATGGTATTGGTTTTATTGTTAGAGATTTTGAAGGCTTCGTGTTGGGCGGGGGAATACATGTTATTGACGAGATTACTTGCTTTGCATGGGCGGAAATTGAGGCGCTTCTGCATGGCATCACGTGGGCTAGGAACAGGAATTTGGCGCATATTATATTCGAAGGTGATAGCGTTGACATTATAAATCACGTGTTGAAATCTAGCGCTGACATCTCCCTTACTGTCCACAGGATCCGAACATGTAGAAGTCAGCTGGATCAACTTGGTGGGTGTCACGTCATGTAGTGCTAGCGTCACTGTAATAAAGTGGTGAGTTTTTTAAGCAAACAGGCCCTTAAAGAAAATTGTAATTTGAATTTTGAGTTGAACTTTCCTAGTGAAATCGAACAGCTTGTAATTCTGGATGCTTATGATTAATTTGAGTTGATTGCCCTCGGGCTTTTTCTTTCAAAAAAAATCCAAATAAACAAAAAATGAGTGATTGACTATGGCTGGCCACACCCTTCCAAACCTAGATTCACTTTTGATTTTTTTCAATTTTTCCTCTTCTTTTTTCCTTAGCTGACCACCACCTTACATCCACCGGTTTTCGGGTTTTTTCACTTGTTTTCGGCATCTTTGAAGCCACTTTGCTTCAAATCTCTTCCCCTTCACCACACACGACTGCCGTACCACCTCTTTTCCTCCACTGTTGCCGTTATCATACCACCATTGCGTCGTCATCGCACCACCACTGTTGACCACCGCTGAATTTTCTCAATTTTCTTCTTTTATTCACCTTTTTTTATATCAACTATGTTAACTCTTGAATCTGATATTTTTAAGTTCTAAGAGTCATTCTTCGAAATATTTCTCTAAACACTTCTATTTGTGTTAATAGAGCCTAATCTTCCTATCTGATCGATTTTCAATATTTATCATCGACCTATATTCTTCTATTATTTCGTAAGTATTGTCGATTTTGTAACTACTTGTTGGAGCCCAATTTGTCCGAGCCCAAACAAATCAAAAAGTACAATAATAAAAAAACCAAATAAATTTAAATTCAAAACCAAAGTCCAAAGTCCATCACAAGCCCAACATTTACAAATATTCAATTGAAAATTAATCAACCTATTACACACCCATGAGCCAATACATATCACCCTAGCCCAAACCAAAAACACAAGCCCAAGTCACTAAACACATTAGGGAAACCCTAATCTTCAAGCACTCTTCAGCACTGCAAGCCTCCAAGCCACGTCAACAACATGTTCCCAAGGCCACCACCACGTTTCTGACATTGCCCCTCCATTGGGTTATCAAAAGCACCCCTGCCACTACTGTTCTTACCTACACAAAGCAAAGAAAAGAAAGGAATAAAATGATTGTATTGCTGGCTATAAAAGCCATACATTTTTCTTCGTAACAGGTTTTTACGAATACTAGAGATCAAAAATAAAAAGAATCAACCTTTTTCTCAAGTTACACATTGATGTTTTTCATATAGATATATATTCTATTATTTTCATATTTTTTCTTTTTTCGAAATAAATAAATAAATATAAAAAAAAGGGAGATCGAGGCTCACCTGAACACTATCGTCGCCGTCGTGGTGGTCGAGGCTCGCCCCCGATGATGGGAATCGCGTCATGGCCACAAGGAACCCTCTGGACTAATCGATGGTCATGTGGGGGGCTTGAAAAAAACCAAAAAAGTTCCCTTTGAAAACCCTAAGAAGCACAATAGGTTTCAAGCTTTTCAGGGTTTTAAAGGTCAGATTTTGGGGAATCTAACATCAGATTTAGCTTTGGAACAAAAAATAGAGCAAAATACCTTTTTTTTATTTTTTGGCCACTAGAGATGGTGGTCGTCGTCCCCAGCGACTGGTGGCTGTGGCGATGGTGCGATGGACCTTAGATCCGACCCTAAGAGGGCTTTGAGAGAAAATTTGAATGGGGAAAGGTTTTTTTTAAAAGCAAAAGGGAGAAATGAGGTTTTTTTTAAAATTTCACTTAAATAAAAACCCTATATTATGTTGTTTTGGGGACTGAATCCTACACCCAAAACGGTGTTGCTTTGACGCCCTGAACTGATCCATTCCTGACTCGTATATGGTCCGCGTGTTTTCAGAATTGGGGAAATTATCCTCGTTATCCCTCATTATTTCAAATGGTTGCAATTTGGGCCTTTTTCACTTAATTTTGGCCCAAAATGACATCATTTCAAGTCGATTCCAATGGCCTTGAAATGCTATCATTTCGACGACCCGAACCGACCTGTTCCGGACTTGTCCAGGATTCTCGTGTTTTCGATGGGGGAGAAAATTATCTCTGTAGCCCTCTCCTATTTTAAAATTTTGCAATTTAATCCTGATTCAGCCTACTTTTGTTTTTTAAATTTAGCAATCTGATTTTTTTTTCACAATCTGCTCCTCTGACTAGTAGTCCTTGGAACTAACACGTGTGGGCTTGGGAAAATTCCCCACTTAGTCCCTTTTTTTTTAAACTGTTTTAATATAGCCTTTTTATTTTTGGTTTTATTTTTAAAATCCTTTCAATTTTTTTAAAAAAATTTACTCATTATTTATGTTTTGTTTTTATTTTAATCCCTCCACTATTTTATTTTTAAAAATTGTCCCTTTTATTTTGTTTTTTTAAATCGTTTTATATATTTTGATTTAATCCCATTATTTTTTTATTAATTTAATCCTTTTATTCTGTTTGATCCTTATTTATTTATTTATATTATTCATTTTGATATTTAATGGGTATTCATTATTTTGATTATTTTTATTTATTTGTACATATTCATTTGTCCATGGTAAAATATTTTAATAAAATAAACTGTATACCGTTTTTTAAAATACATAAATTATCTCAAAAAATCGAGGCAATGTTCCTTACTTTGGGAATTCGAGAAAATCATGACTTAACTTACTAGGGGTGATTTTTCTCTTCGAACTGAAATAATCGAACACCTTATTTTTAAATTTGAAATATATGAGATTTGACACAATAATTAAGAATGTTCATTATTTTCGAAAGTTCAAGGTGTCGTGCCTTAACTTACTAGAAATGACTTCCCTTCTTTATTAATTCGAAATTGATGAGCCTTCTTCACAAAGTTTGATTTTAAAGTAATATCAAAAATATCATTCATGTATTTAAGGATCGCATTTTAAATTTTTCTCGAATTTTTAATTTTCAACAAGAAAGGCATTAAATCATTGACGAAATACCAATTTTGGGCGTGTGAGGGTGCTAATCCTTCCTCACACGTAACCGATTCCCGAACCTATTTTCTGGATTTCGAAAACCAAAATGTTTGTTCAAATAAATTTATATGTTTTAAGGTGATCCAATCGCATCAAGTAAAAAAGATTGGTGATGACTCCATTTTTGGTTTTAAAATAAAAATTCGAGACCTTTTTCAAAAAAAAAATGTTTCGACAGCTTGGCGACTCCACTAGGGACCAATAACAGAGTCAAGCCAAAAGTCGATTATTTTCTGGTTTCCTTGTTAAAAATTTAAAATTTGATTTAATTTATTATGTGATCCTTTGCATTTTTATGTGTCACTTTGATAATATTGTGTTGATATTGCTAATATAGGTATTCGCATTCATTGCATTTGTTATTACACCCTTTAAGTGGAAGTGAGAAGCTATTCCTTCGTGAGGTTTTCACCTTTGTGTAGGATAGTGAATCGCTTTCGGGATACATCTATACCTATGTTTTCGTGAAGTTGTCACTTCTGTACAAACATACGGGAAATGTGTCCCCCCGAACCGAACTCGTCCGTATGAGCCTATAATGGGTAAGGACCGATTACTGGTTTGGGTACCTTTACTCTAGAACTTAAACCACATATAATAAGCCATAAGTGCTTTCCTTAGATAGAATTATATTGAACTTTTAGCAATTACCCAAGACAAATACATAGGTTCTTTGTTTTATGTCTTTATTTGTTGTTAAGATTCATAATGATTGTACTAACTTGCCTTTTTTTTTGCTTGCATTACATCTTCATACTAGGAAAGGTATTGATCTGAGCTCGATTATTGATAGAGAACTAATCATAGAGAAGGGGTATCTTGATAAGATAGAGGATAATGTGTTCGTGAGTATGTGGCTAGAGGATAAGCAACGCGAGAATGGAGATAGCTTAGCAGAAGGGCATGAATCAAATTTTTTGGACTACACTAGAATAAGTGTGACCTAGAACAGTTTGCAAGAATTAAAGGAGATATGGGACCAATGGGGAGATGAGATATAGAAAACTTTCTACCATGAGTATGGGGATCTTCCATACCTACTAAAAGTTAAGGTAGACAAACATCTGTTTCAAGCCTTTGTACAACATTGGAACCTAGCTTATAGCTGTTTCACATTCGAAAACGTAGATTTGGTGCCCACAATAAAGGAGTATATCGTATTGCTTCGATGCCTGAAGATTCAAGTTAATAAGGCTACTCGGGAGCTACTAGTGTCCCACCCTTTGTCAAACGATTGATGAACATTACAGGGATGAGTGAGCAATGAGTTTCAGCTTGGATTAAAATGAAAGGTGACAACAAATGTATCACTTGGAAGGGTTTGCGAGATTTGATCTTAGTAGACCCAAATGTGAGAAAGAGGATCAACATCTTTGCCCTAAGTTTGTACGGTTTGGTCATTTTTCTTAAGGCATTCGGGCACGTAGAGGATGCGATCACTGACCTACTCGACCTGCTTAACAAAAGGGTTACGTCTATTCCGACAATTTTGGCTGAGACTTTCAGATCATTTAACGCATATTAAAGAGAAGGAGAAGGGGGATTTATCAGTTGCGTATTTTGTTGATGGTTTGGTTCCATAGCCACTTTTAGAAGGTGGAAAAGGTCTCTTACTGAGCATTTTTCGAAAGTTATTCTCCCTTAAAAGAATTGGTGACCACACCGAGGCAAGAAAACATCTCTGAGGAAAAGTGGATAACAATACTTCAAAGTCTCAAAGATGAGGACATCGAGTGGCGATCACCATGGTTAATCCCCAATGAAATTCTTTATCGGTGTGGAAATTTCGATTGGTTCCATTGTCAGTATATGGGGAGCTGTATGATACACCCCTCCACTTGTGCTAAGACAGTATAGATCAAGACAGTTCATATCGGTAACAAAAGGACTGGCTCAGTGCGAGTTTACATATAAGGGAGAGAATAATAAGAAGAGGATTCGAGAGATCTCAAACTCCTGGAACCAAGTTCGTAGAATAAAGACATTCACTGCAAATCCTATGACAACCTTGGAGTATGATTGGTGGAGTAATAGGAGAATTAACAACAACGTTCCCGTACCAAATTTGAAAAATATTTGCCCGATCGAGGAGCACTTTCAAGTTGTCCTGACAGAATTGAAAATCATCAAGCAAGACTTTGAGAGAAAGAATTTTGAGTTAGGGAAAGAGATAGAGAAGTTAGAAGAGGAAAAGATGCACTTGGGACTAGATGTTGACGTCCAAATGTTAGAAGCGAAAAAATTAATGGAAGAATAAGGCTAAGGAGGACCTTGATAGCTTGAAGAAAGACTATAAGAAGATTCGTTTCTCGATGAGAACCACCAAGTTAGGCAAGACATCCGAACAATGGCAACAAGAGATCCGCGAAGAAAAGACTAGAGTAGATCAATGGAAAAAAACAGTTTCAAAATGCTCAGGCCCAAGAGAATAGCATGAAGAGCAAGATGTTAGAGAGCCAAGTTAAGAAAGCCGAGTTAAAAGCCCGAATAGAAGAATTAGAGGAATCCCTACATAGACATCACAGTCATAACTCGATGATAGAACTGAAAGCAAGATGGGCCTAGAATGAGGAGTTGAAGAAAAGAGTGGAAGAACTCGAGGCCTCACTAAATAATAGCGAGATACGAACTGAGATTCTCAAGAGGACTTTGGAAACAAATGAAGGGCAACTTCAACATGCTCAAAGGTAGGTTCGAGACAAAGATTATGTTATGGACGAAGCTTTAACCCAAGTACGAGAAGTGGTCGATCACTTGCAAACACTAATCGTTGAAACCGATGTGTTGAGTTTAAAGTATGAATAAAAGTCAAATTGGGGTCGAAGATTAGCTAGGCTTTTTAAGAAAATCAAGACTTTGAGCATTAGGGCAAAGCCATATATGTAAATTTGTCTTATGTAAAGAAACTTGTTATCTAGTGAAGTTTTTCTAATGAAATTGAATTAAGAATCAATAACTTTCTTATGCATACATGCATTCATAAGCATTGTATTTTATTAACATGCATCTAATTCCAAGAAATATCCCTAATTAGTTAAAACTGTAATAGTTACATCGAAAACCGCTGAGAACCTACACCGTTACAATACCAGCGGTAAATCTAAAGCCAAGGACCAAAGAATAGAAAGGCTCAAACAAACTCAAAGGGACATACAAGAACAAATACAAGCATAGTTGTAAGACCAAATGGCAAGAATCCAGCAATATATGAAAGACCAGATTATCAAATCATAAAGGGACATGATAAACCAGTTAACCCAACTGTTGAAAGGTGAGCTGATAAAGGAAAGGGTCCCACAATAAATTTGATGGAAGAAAGTAAGGATCCTAGGTACCCCTTAGGCTATACACCTCTACACAACCAAGTTTCACCAAAAATGTACTCACGAGAGGTTCCTGTTACCATAAGAACACAGCAACACCCTGCTGGCACTTCAGGGCCAACCAATTATCCAATAGGATCAGGATCCAACTCAAGAGATAACATTACGAATCCCGTCAACCTAGGTGATAGAAGAAGCCAAAATCTTCTGCGGGGTAGATGCCAAGGAATTAAGTTTGGTCCCAAACCTGGTACTTCCTCCCAAGTTCAAGGCTCCAAAATTTAAAAAGTACAATAGGACAAGTTGCCTAGAGGCGCATATTACCATGTTCTGCAGGAAGATGACGGGATACGTCCATAATAAACAGCTACTAATCCACTGTTTCCAAGATAGTTTAACAGGATCAGGTGCAAAATGGTACAATAACTAAGTCGTGATAGGATTAGTTCATGGAAGGACTTGGCTCAGGCTTTTATGAATTAATATGACCATGTTACTAACATGACCCCTAATAGAATCACGCTGCAAAACATGGAGAAGAAGCTAAGTGAAAGCTTCAGGTAGTATGCCCAAAAGTGGAGGGATATGGCAACTTAGGTGCATCTACTACTGACTAAAAAGGAGATAATTGTGCTCTTTATTAATACCCTAAAGGAGTCGTACATGAATCATTTGTTAGGGAATGCTACCAGGAGTTTCTCCGATATGGTCATTTTGGAGAAATGATTAATAGTGCAATCAGAAGTGGGACGTTAGATGCTGGAGAAAGCACCAAAGAGGCTGCTCCTAGGAACTAAGTAAATAATACGAGCATGTATAGGCTGCATTATGTAAAGTCGAACATGATGTCACAACAAAAAGCCCTAATGACCAATTATCGAAACACTTCAAAACGAGAATCAAGTTCGAGGACGAACACAGAAATATACTAATTCACCCCTATGCCAATGGCATATAAAGAGCTCTACCAAAATTTATATGATGCTTATGTAGTGTCCCCACACTATTTGAAACCACCGTAACCCCAGTTCCCAAAATGGTATGACGCGAATGCTCAATGTGAATACCATGTAGGAATAGTTGGACACTCAATTGAGAAGTGCACTGCCTTTAAAAACCTGATCGAGAGGCTCATTCAGATGGGAATCGGGAGGTTTAACGAGCTGGCAAGACCCAATATAGGTGAAATTCCCTTGCCCAATCATCCTAATCAGGGAGTGAACGCGATAATGAAAGAAAAGAGCAAGAGGGTTAAAACTGATGTGGGAGAGGTCAAATCTCCACTAAAATGGGTCTGGTATCAAATGGTTAACATGGGATTGATCACATAAAAAAGGGAAGACACAGTAACAAGGGCCGAGAGTTATTGTGAGTTTCATGCCACTGAAGGGCATAAAATCCAAGACTGTGTAGAATTTAGAGCCTTGGTACGAGAGAACAACAGTGAAAACTTATGTGGTCAATCATCCGGTGGTAATTATTCCCAGACCCAAGGGCAATGAAATAGGAGAGTGAATGATGCCACGAGTCATTATACAAAAATCTGCGGCATTTCCATACAAGGATAGTAAAAGAGTCTCGTGGAGCTATGACTGTAACATAACGATGTCAATGGGGGAAGGACCTAAGGAAGATGTGAATCTTGTCACACGTAGCGATAGAAGTTACAACCAAACAGACGAAGGAAAATGAGCGAATAAAGGGAAAGCCTTAATGGTTGAGCTTGACAAGAGAGAAACTAATGAATCCGAACCACCAATAAATGAGCCCATAACGGAGAAAGAAGCCAAGGAATTCTTAAAGTTCTTAAAACACAGTGAGTACAGTGTGGTAGAATAATTACACAAGCAGCTAGCTCGTATATTAATTTTAGCCTTACTTTTAAGTTCAGAGGCTTATCGCAGTACATTTATGAAAGCTCTAACATACATAGCCAATGATATATCAATAAATAAGATGAAACGTTTGGTCAACAATGTGAGCACTAATAACTTCATCTTCTTCAATGATGATGAGATACCTCTAGGATGTATAGGATCAACAAAGATCTTACACATTACTACTCATTGTAAAGGGTATACATTTCTTGGGGTACTAATCGACAATGGTTCTGCTTTGATCGTGTTACTACTGGCTACTTTGAAGAAGCTACCAATTGGCAACTCTCATATGAAAACATGCCATAACATAATAAGGGTGTTCGACGGGACTGAAAGAAGAGTGATGGCCAAAATTGAGGTACCACTCCAAATTAGTTCAAACACATATGAGGTGGACTTCTTAGTGATGGACATTAAGCTTACCTATAATTGCTTACTGGGAAGACATTGGATTCATTCGACAAGAGCAATACCATCATCACTACATCAAATGCTAAAGTTGGTAACTGAAGGACGATTGGTTACGATAAATGCAAAAGAGGAAATCATTGCGTTTGTGATGAGCAACACACCCTACTAGGGGCAGATGAAGAAGCCATAAAGTGCACTTGTCAGTTATTTGAGTTTGCCAACGTGACCTTCATTGCTAAAGGAAATAAGGTCTCTGTACTAAAGTTATCTCCAACTACAAGGATGGGCTTGCGATTAACGGTTGGAAAAGGACCATTACCCAAAAAAAGGCTTGGAAGGTACCTTTAAGGAAGAGTCAATGGGCCAATGCTAGTGGAAAAACAAGATCGCTTCGGCTTGGGATACAAATCAAATGCAAAGTAAAGAAAAAATGAGTTGGAAAGGAAACAAGAAAAGAGAAGAGCGCGATTGATTAGGGAGGAGATCAAGTGGGAACTGATGATCTTTCCCCATATATCCAAAACATTTGTATACGAAGGAATAATCAACTCAAAAAAAAGGATGGAGGAGAAGGAAAGAAAGATAATCAAGACTAAAGGAATAATAAAGAATCTGAGCATCAATGCTATATCTGAAGAAGAAGACGAAGAAGGGAGTCCATCAGCAATTCGTCCATGCACCTCAAGAAGCATTCTAAGCAATTGGACTGTAGAGAAACTTCCTGTAACTTTTAGGGTTTCTTCAGAGTAATACTCAAAACATGCCTATTGCTTATTGTTGAAAATAAAACAAGAGGTCAAGAAGCAGTTTGACGCTGGTTTCCTATAACTGGTCAAATATTCAGAATGAGTGGCCAACATAATCCTTGTTCCTAAGAAGGATGGGAAGGTGCGCATGTGCGTGGACTATAGGGATTTGAACAAAGCTAGCCCAAAAGACAACTTTCACTACCTCACATCAATACTCTGGTAGATAACATGGTAGGTCACTCGCTATTCTCCTTCATGGACGGTTTCTCCGGATATAACCAAATAAAAATAGATCCCAAAGATATGGAAAAGACTACGTTCGTCAAAATGTGAGGGACGTTCTGCTATAAAATGATGTCATTTGGACTTAAAAATGCTAGCACAACATATCAAAGAGCCATGGTGACTTTGTTTCACGATATGATACATAAAGAAATCGAGGATTATGTCGATGATACGATTGCAAAGTCCCAAACAAGAGAAGAACATGTGAAGGTCCTAAGGAAACTGTTCTTAAGATTGAGAAAATTTCAGCTAAAGTTGGACCCAGCAAAGTGCACTTTTGGACTTCCTTCAGGAAAACTGTTAAGCTTTATGGTCAGTAGGAGAGGAATTGAGGTTGATCTAGATAAGGTCAAAGCAATACAAGAGTTACCATTGCCACGTACTCAAAAAGAAGTTTAAGGATTTCTAAGCAGGTTGAATTACTTCGCTTGATTCATCTCACAATTAACTAAGAAATGTGACCCCATGTTTCGTCTCCTTAAGAAGCACAACCTAGGTGTGTGAGATGATGGATGCCAAAAGACTTTTGACAAAATCAAGCATTATTTGTCCAATGACCCAATCCTAGTGCCGCCAAGTCTTAATAAACCATTGATCTTGTACCTAGTAGTATTTGAAAATTGTATAGGATACATACTAGGCCAACATGTTGAGTTGGGAGGAGAAGAGAGAGCGATATATTATCTCAATAAAAAGTTCACCAACTGTGAGACAAGATACTTGCCAATTGAAAAGTTATGTTACGCCTTAGCTTGGACCACGTAGAGGTTAAGACAATACATGTTATACCATACAACCTGACTAATCTCAAAATTAGATCGTCTAAAATACATGATGGAGTCAACCGCACTAAATGGAAGAATGACTAAGTGACAAATCCTACTCTCTGAGTTCGATATAATCTATGTAAACCAAAAGGTACTAAAGGGGAGTGCGATAGTAGACTTTTTAACTAGTAGAGCTCTAGAGGATTATGAGCCGTTAAATTTTGACTTTCCAAATGAAGACCTAATCTATGTTGCAACCACTAAACAGGGCACCGCAGTAATACATCCTTGGAGACTAAATTTTGATGGTGCTTCGAATGCCATGGGTAATGGAATTAGGGCAATCTTGGTATATCCAGAGGGAGATCACTATCCTTTCACCAACAAACTCGACTTCGATTGCACAAATAACATGGCAGATGATATGATTAGAAATGACACCTATTTTCTCCTGAAATTTGTGTATTAATTGTCTCTTTTATGGGATATTTAGTATGCATGATAGACATTTCATACTTAGTTTTTATGTTTTCTAACTCATTGTTGTTTGGTTTAAATTTTTTTTTATTTTATCTCTTTTTTTGCACTAATGTCACCACATGTAGCATCTATATATTGCGTCTAAAAATTGTCAGCGCAAGGACGCATATCAGTAGATCAAGGCTAAAAGAATTCATAATGCAGCCACAAGTATAGCTTGGAATTGCGGCCAGAGATGTTAACGCATAGAAATCTTTACATTGGAATGAGTGAATTCAAGCTACAAGTATATCTGGAAGCACCAGCGTAGGAATTTCACATGTTGTCGCCGCAATTAAAGATTTCATATCGTGACCAAAGATGCAGCGACAATTTACAGATTTATGAAGATCACACCAGATCTGCGTGAGTGCACAACTGGACTGTAACAAACTTTACCAGCTATAAATGGCATTGGATCTAAGAAAAGATAAGATCTATCATTCTTGAAGCCAGAAAGCATTTAGATTTACGGCCATAAGTTGGTCCAAAAATGCAGCAAATTATTGTCTCAAATTATAATTTGTGCCGACATTCTGCAACAGTCTAATAAACAAATTAGATCTGCATAGCTGTCAATAAAAACTTTTACAGCTATACAAAGTAGTTGGATCTGAGAATGGAGGAAATGTGCAATTTCTTGAGCCTATAAATAGAGGAGAAAAGATGAAGAAAAATATGGAGAGGTAGAGGATTAAATTCTATAATTTTTGTGTGATTTGGAGACTTTAGCTGGAACGGTGAACTGATGGAGTAAGGGAGCAACCACTTCTGACGAGAGGTGCTTGATGCAAAGCAAGAGGAACGATTAAGGAATAGTCCTAGTAGTCTAGAGATAGTAAGCTTCGGTTATATTCTTTAATCCTTCTTTTACTCTGATGGATTCTAATGACAATTGAATGAATATGAAAGTATCTTTCATTGTTAGATGACTCTGACTCTTATTTAATGCTTTTTATCTGTTTATTCTTAGATCTAATCGCATCAAACATGAGAGTGGCTTTGCAATCTGCCGATGTTGAGAGATGCGGTGACAGGTTAGGTTAACAAGTAAGACAACGAGAATTGATTGGGACTAGAAGAGATTCCAGTTACTTGTTCTTAATTACACAATGTTGCTCTCACCGAGAGGAGGAGTGATTGTGGGTACTTAAGTCTCGAGTAAATGGAAGATTGTTATTGGTAAGAGTTCATTGGTGCGTTATTGCTGTGACATTTCATCTATACAATACCTTGTTGACGCATCCAGCGTTGCGACTTAGCGAAATCAGTGATCCATTCCAATCCTTTTCACTTAATCATAATTACAATTTGTGCATTTAAATATTCAGCACTCAACACTCAACACATTTGATTTACTTTCAGTATATTGACATTTCACCTCTAACATTTAACTCTGATTGCGTTGACAATATTGACTATTTTAGTGTGCATATCTAACATAATTGCACTGACATCATTACTCACATTTTACTTAATTTCAGTATTAGTTACTCCGAGATTTAAACATCAAGAACCCATTTCCTCGTGGGATCGATATTCGATAGAATTATCTATTAACTATACTTGCATCAACGTGTGTTCGCTTGCACAATCGCTATGATGTTTCAAACGTGATCAACAGAATATGAAGCGTGTATCATAAGAATCCGTGCAACCATGGAATGAGAGATCAAAGTTTTGGAGGTATATGGGGATTACGCTAGTAATCTACCAACTCAAGGAAGAATGGGAAATGGGAGATTCCAAGTTGATTGATTATCGAAGGCGATTCTCGAGTTAATTAAAGAGTTTGATGACGTCACATTCCATTACCTCCCACAAGAAGAAAATTAGATGGCTGACGCTCTAGCCACTCTTGCCTTAATAATTAAAGTAAACAAGACAAAATATGTAAAATTCGTTCAAATGAGCATCTAGGAGGCTCCAGCCTATTGTTGTGACATTGAAGAGGAAGAAAGGGATGACTGTCCTTGGTACCAAGACATCCTACAGTATGTAAAAGATCCAAGTACTCGGAGCAAGCTACTGAGAATGATAAAAGGACACTAAGAAGACTTACAAATGAATATGTCCTAGACGGAGAGATCTTGTATAAAAGGAGAAAGGATCAGGTGTTGCTAAGATGACTCGATGCCATTAAGGCTAGAAAAATCCTATAAGGGGTCTATGAGGGTGTTTGCAGAACACATGCCAATGGTTTCACAATGGCCAGGAAAATTATGATATTTGGATACCATTGGTCCACCATGGAGGGTGATTACATTCACTATGCTAAGAGGTGTCACAAATGCTAGATCTACGAAGATAAAATTCGTGTACCTCCATCACATCTTCATGTCATGACTTCTCCATGGCCTTTTTCTATGTGGGGCATGGATGTCATTAGACCAATTTCACCGAAAGCTTCTAATGGGCATAGGTTCATCTTTGTGGTTATTGACTATTTCACCAAGTGGGTGGAAGCTGCTTCTTACGCCAACATCACGAAGTCTGCGATGAGTAAATTCTTGAAAAGGAACTCATATGTCGTTATGGGATGCCAGAAAGGATCATATCTGACAATGCATTGAATTTGAATAACAGCATGATAGCAGAGGTTTGCAATCAATTAAAGATTAAACATCACAATTCATCTCCTTATCACCCAAAAATGAATGAGGCAGTAAAGGCAGCTAATAAAAACATAAAGAAAATCATTGTAAAGATGACAAAGACTTATAAAGACTGGCACGAGAAGTTACCATTTTCCCTTTTTGCTTATAAAACCTCAGTCAGAACTTCGACTAGAGCTACACCATTCTCATTAGTATATTGAATGGAAGCAATTTACCTATTGAGGTTGAGATTCCTTCTCTCTAAGTCTTGTTAGAATTACAATTAGATGAGGCAGAATGGATCCAAGCCAGATATGATCAGTTGAACTTGATCAAAGAAAATAGATTAAGAGCTATCCTTCATGGTCAGATGTACCAAAAACGAATTATGCAAACTTATGACAAAAAATTTCATCCTAGAGAATTCCATGAGGGAGATCAAGTTCTGAAAAAGATACTTCCCATACAGAAGGACTTCTGAGGAAAATGGATGTCCAATTGGGAAGGGCCTCATGTAGTGAAGAAAGCCTTTTTTGGAGGAGCTTTCATTCTGACTGAAATGGATGGAAAAGATCTACACAATCCCGAAAATTCAGACTCGATGAAGAAATATTTCACCTAAAAAAAGGAGAGGTCAAGATGAAAACTAACAAAGGGCATCTTAAAACTAAAGGGATTTTGAGTTGGAAACCCAAAAAAGGGCGACTCAAATTTGGAGCAAAAAAATGGACTTGTAATGGTCGTTTCCCTCAGAAAAAACAAGGTGGAGGAACTTTACATCTTGGGGCATTAACAAAGCACTCTAGGTTTCCTAAACACATGTCAGACTCAGAGTGGTCCTCTTCAAGTCTGCTTGTAGAAGTTCATACTTTGATATCCGGGGCACCTAATTTCGTTTTCGTTCATTTCGAACTTGGCAATTTTGACCAATGTTTACCATTTTCAATCCTTTCATTTGAATTTCGTCTCCAATAAAATCCAATCTTATTCTTTCACGACTTTGTTCAAGTATTTTTTCATTTAAAAGAACAGATAATGGACTAATGTTATAGAGCATACAACATTCAACGTGTATCACTCTGGAAAATTCCTAAATGGTACAATAACTTGAAACGAGACCATCAGTTGAAAAGAAGCAAACTTAAAACAAGTAGTTCAAACTAAGACCGCTTCACCAAATTTTATCGTAAGCCCAAAAAGAAGACGGAGTGGCACGCCAGTGATAAAACCTGGACAAACGACGAACCATGTCGATCTAAGGACAAAAAAGTCATTCTGAAATATGACATTCATACCAATATCATGCATACTCATTTAGTTAGGAGAATTTGACTCGTTTTGATCATGGAATCCTAATAGTTTGACCTAAATAGAGGTCCATAGAAGCATACTCTACAAGTTTCATTCCCCATGAAATGGCGTGATAGACCAAGCAAACACCAAATCCTATATCTCTGAATTTACAGTAGGTCGGATTAAAGTTACAAAAGCATATCTCAATCTCTTTGAGGTTACAATGGATGGAATGAAGCACCAAATCTTATATCCCTAAAATTGTAGTGGATCGGATTAAAATGAGTAACGGATCTCAATCTCTGTAAGGTTACAGTAGAATGGAGTAAAGTAAAACACCAAATCCTATACCTCTAAAGTTACAGTGGGTCGGATTAAAAAGCAGATCTCAATCTCCCTAAAGTTATAGTGGAATGGAGTGAAGCACTAAATCCTATATCCCTGAAGTTGTGGTGGATCAAATTAAAATGAGTAACGGATCTCAATCTCCATGAGGTTATAGTGGAATGGAGTGAAGTACAACACCAAATCTTATACCCTTAAAGTTGTAGTGGGTCGGATTAAAAAGCAGATCTCAATTTTCCTAAGGTTATAGTGGAATGGACTGAAGCACCAAATATTATATCCTTGAAGTTGTAGTGGATCGGATAAAATGAGTAACGGATCTCAATCTCTCTGAGGTTACAATGGAATGGAGTGAAGTACAATACCAAATCCTATAACCCTGAAGTTGCAGTGGGTTGAATTAAAAAGCATATCTCAATCTCCCTAGGTTACAGTGGATGGAATGAAACACCAAATCCTATATCTTTAAAGTTGCAGTGGATCGAATTAAAAGAGTAACGGATCTCAATCTCCCTGAGGTTAGAGTGGAATGGAGTGAAGTACAATACCAAATCCTATACCCTTGAAGTTGCAGTGGGTTGAATTAAAAAGCAAATGTCAATCTCCCTGAGGTTATAGTGGAATGCAGTGAAGCACTAAATCCTATATCCCTGAAGTTGCAGTGGATTGGATTAAAATGAGTAACGGATCTCAATCTCCCTGAGGTTATAGTGGAATGGAGTGAAGTACAACACCAAATCTTATACCCTTAAAGTTGCAATGGGTCGGATTAAAAACCATATCTCAATCTCCTTGAGGTTATAGTGGAACAGACTGAAGCACCAAATCCTATATCCCTAAAGTTGTAGTGGATCGAATTATAATGAGTAATGGATCTCAATCTCTCTGAGGTTACAGTGGAATGGAGTGAAGTACAACACCAAATCTTATACCCCTAAAATTACAATGGGTTGGATTAAAGTTACAAAAGCATATCTCAATCTCCCTGAGGTTACAATGGAATGGAGTAAAGCACCAAATCCTATATCCTCTGAAGTTATAGTGGATCAAATTAAAATGAGTAACAGAACTCAATCTCCTTGAGGTTATAGTAGACTTATGACAACAAATTTTATCTCTTTAAAGTTTTCATGGGACAAGATGAAGTCACGGCACTAAATCTCATATTTCTAAAGTTGAAAAGAAGCGGATATAGTGAAGTTCAGCAACCAATGAAGCAAAAGATCGAGTTACTTGAAGATGACCTCCAAAAAAGCCAAATTCAGTGGGATCAGACGAAATTGGCCCTCCTATTAGTCTTTGCTCTGTTCTTATTGCAAATTAACGAGCAAAGAGAGGCAACTGTTGGAGCCCAATTTGTCTAGGCCCAAACAAATCATAAAATACAATAATAAAAAGACCAAATAAACTTAAATTCAAAACTGAAGTCTAGAGTCCATCACAAGCCCAATAATTACAAATATCCAATTCAAAATTAATCAACCCTTTACACACCCATGACCCAATACATATCACCTTAGCCCAAACCAAGACCAGATATTACATATGTTGTTGGGAAATTGAGTAGGTACACAAGTAATCCAAGTAGTTTGTATTGACAAGCTTTGAATAGAGTACTTAGGTACTTAAAGAAAACTAATAACCATGGATTGTGTTATAATAGATATCCTTTAGTTTTAGAAAGGTATTCAGATGCTAGTTGGATTACAAGTTTGGGAGATCATGCATCTACTAGTAGATGGATCTTCATTATTGGTAGAGGAGCCATTTCTTGGGGTTACAAGAAACAAACATGTATTACTGATTCCACCATGGCAACAGAATTTATTGCATTAGCCGCTGCATCTAAAAAAGCAAAATGGTTAAGAAATTTGCTTTATGATGTACTTATATGGCCTAAGTCAATTTCACCTATTTCTATCCATTGTGATAGTGAGGCTAGTCTAGTAAAGGCATATAGCCAAGTATATAATGGAAAGTCTAGGCACTTTGGATTAAGAAATAGTTATGTCCGACAATTAATCTTTGATGGAGTGATCACTATTAATTATGTGAGGTCAAGTGAAAATTTGCTGAATCCTTTGACAAAAAGTCTTGCTAGAGATGCAGTTAACAAGAGCTCAAAAGGGATGGGACTCAAGCCCATTAATTAGAGTCACCCATGATGGAAACTCGATTCAACGCTTGGTTTAATGTCAAGTCTTGAGTTCAATGAGACAAAGTGCATCATTAGTATGTGTGTTAGCACTATAAATAAATCCATCCTAAGATTAACGTGCAAAGTACTTGTAATGATAAGGGAAGGATGAGTAATGTACTCTTAATGGACCCATAACATAAATATGTTAGAGTGTTATAAGTACGGGAACACTTTTTATGGGATTTACCTATGTGAGTGGAAGTGTAGCCGCTTCTAAGAGCTCAAGAGCTTGGCTCTGACAGCACTCATGAAAAGAGGACACAGACACATGCCCATAATAGTGCCCTTGGTTACTATGCATTGATCGATGTTAAAATCATTGTGTGAGATGTATTCGGTTAATCAATTGAAATAGTTGGTTCAAAGCTTAGTCTACCATGCAATTTTGATTAACTTTAACATGTTTTCACTAAGTGAAGGTTCAATTGTAAGACACCTTCATTTATGCAAATTGATTTCCAAGAATATCAAAATCTAAAATATTTTGAAAATAGGGGAAGATCGTTGGAACATTTTCAAATATTTGAAAATGGGGGGAGATTGTTGGAACATTTTCAAATATTTTTAGTGCTCCAATAACTATAAATGAATGAGTATAATTGATCAAAAGACAAATCTTTTGGTCATTAGTCAAAAAGTTATGTCGTTTAATTTTTGACAATAATTATAACTATTTGGGAGGAGATGGTCATTAGTCAAAAAGTTATGTCATTTAATTTTTGACAATAATTATAACTATTGGGGGAGATTTTAGTTTCCTTATTAGGAACTCTATTCAATATATGGCAAGCTGTTAGAACAGCTTCTCCTCAAAAACCTTGTCCAAGACCTGAATATGATAACATTGAATTTACCATTTCAGTCAAGACTTTATTTTTCCTTTCAGCTACACCGTTTTGCTGTGGTGTGTAAGGGGCAGAAACTTGATGGACAATTCTAGTGAATTCAAAATAATTTGGATTATAGTATTCTCCACCTCTATCCAATCTTAAGCACTTGATAATGATTCACACTGAAGTTCAACTTCAAATTTATAAACTTTAAATTTATCAAGCGCTTCATCTTTTGAATGAAATAAATATACATAGCAATATCTAGAAAAATCATCAATAAAAGTAACAAAATATTTCTTTCCACCTAATGTAGGATTATTATGGTTATCACATAAATCACTATGTATCAAATCAAGCAACTTTGTTTTCCTTTTAACCTTAGGGGAAAGGTTTCTTGTAATTTTAGTCAACATACATGTATTAGCAATTTTCAATATTATTATTAAAAATAAGAATTAAATCTAACTTATGCATATCATTCAATTTTCTATAATTCAAATAACCTATTCTATAATGTCATGAACAAGAAGATTCAACCATATAAGCAGAAATAATATTTTTATTCTTTTTAATAATATTGAGTTTGAACATGCTCTCATACATATATCCTTTCCCTACAAAAATTCCTCCCTTAGAAAAAATAAACTTATCTGCCTCAAAAACAAGTTCGAAACCAAACTTATTTAACAAACTTCCAAACACTAAATTATAAGTACATCATTCAAGGTTAAAACCTTTCTAAAAGTGAATTGTAGTTCAATAGACCCTTTGCCTTTGATTGTTGCGGTGGAAGAATTTCATTGTTATTTTCACATTGTGTGAACTTTGTGAACATGCTTTTGTCTTTGCACACATGTTTGGTTGCTCTAGTATCAATCCACCATGCATTATCATCTTGTGCCATATTAATTTCAGTTATCATTGCAACGAACTTTTCATTAATATCAGCCATAGAAGATAATTTCTTCTTTAAAAACCGACATTTATTCTTGAAATGTCCCGACTTACCACAATGATAGCATGAGCCCTTTTGTTTATTTTTGAACTTAGGTGCTCTATCAATCTGTTTGAACTTTCTCTTGAATGGTTTAGTAGTTTGTACTTCATTCGTAACATGCACTTTGACATTTTCAGAATCTAGGTCCTAATCTTGCTTTTGATATCCTTCTTCAATACGAAGATGATTTGTCAAAGCCTTAAAAGATATTTCCTCTTTCTTATGTTTTAGACTTCTTTTAAACTCTTTCCAAGATGGAGGAAGTTTGTCTATTAAGGAGGATATAACATTCATTTCATCCATTTTCATATCATATTGCTTAAATTGATTTAACATTTTTTCAATATCAAGAAATTGTTCCATAATAGAACGACTATCAACCATTTGATAATTATTGAAACGATTGACAAGAAATTTATTACTTGTAGCATCTTCAATCATGTATCTTGACTCCAATTTGTCCCATAAATCCATAGCGGTGACCTCATTCTGATAAGTGTCGAATAAACCATTCATTATGTATGTAACTCCCAAGACCCGACCTAATCGTTATGCTTGAATCTCGACGATCACATTAACTATGACGAATGACTCAATAAAATACTTTAAAACTTAAATATTTTGGAAATCACTTTAACACTAACAATTGGGTTTTACAAATAAAAACCCATAAAACATTGCTATTTAAATGTAGAAATCAAAACTTTAAGATCTTAGAAACTATCAAAATTTAAAACGATTATCATAGTGAAAAGTCTCATTTATTTGATGTTTCATAAATTCACAGGATTGAAGAAAATTTTGCCATTAAAATTCAAATATTTGTATTTGAGAAAAATCCAATGATTAAGCTTTTATCTCATCAAATATTCAAATCATACTTAAACCACATAATGTCATGTAGAAAATAATCCCAAGTAAACCATAATCCAAAACATCATAAAACTAAAGTTCAATTCAAGATCCCATCAATAATAGTCCAAATAAATCCCATTTATTATAACATCCTATACCATTATTTGCACGACTTTTCTGAAAATGACCGAGCTCTTCCGTAGTCAAGCTCATTCTAATCTTGATTATCTGAAAAGAAAATAGAGTTTGGAGGGGATAAGTGGCAAAAAACGCTTCCAACTAGAAGCATTTTATTAATCACACACGAAAAATGCTTTCAACTGAAAGCATTTTTAAATTTTTCTTAAAAACATCATTTCGATAATTTTTAATTTAGACTGACTTTTTTGGCTGCTTTAAATGTTTATATCTAAATTTGAATTTTTATATATATTAGAACACATTATTAAATATTTTTAAATAATTTTTCTAAATAAAATTATTATTATTATTATTATTAAATTTGAATCTTTATATATTTGAAATTTTTTGCAAATGTATAACTAATTCAATTATTATTTTATTAATAAAATTTTAAATATTTTTTAATTATTATTTTCCATAATTTTTTATAATTTTAATTTTTTATTTTTTATTAAGATTTTAAATTTTTATATTTTATAAATATAAATTTTAAATTTTTATTAAATATTTTTAATTTTAAAAATTATTTTTCAACTACACATGGTAATTGTATTAACCTGGAATCATTGTTTCAAAGTTTTGGATTTATTGAAATTCATTTATGCTAATATTTTTTTTATTAAAATTCTTTAGCGAACCAGCAAACTCCGCTTTTATGCAAATAATTTTTAAAAATTAAACTTTTTACAACTTTAATTTTGTTCCAGTTTAATTGTATATAAAGTTTTATCTTAATTTAAAAAAAATTAGTATAGCCTATAATATTATATTATTAATTAAAAGAATAAGCATTTCACATTATCTAAAAACAAACTACAAATTAATTATAAGTATATAAACAAATATTTCATATCACTTAAAAAAAACAAAAACAATAAAATCTATTTAATAATTTCTATTTTATTTTTATAAAAAGTAGCACCAAAAAAAGAAAAAAATATTGAACTTGCAAGTGAAAATATTTTTTTATTAATACACTAAAAACATTTTCAACTCAAAACGTTTTCTTACAAATTAACATTTTTATTATTTCAACTCAATCCCATAATTTTTCAAAAAAACCAACTTAATCCAATAATTTTTTAAAAAAAAGCATTTTTCAAAAATTCAATCATTCCTTAAAAGAGTAAAGTGTATCTTACAATTACACATAAGACTATAATTTTTATCATAACATAACATTTCTTAAAATAATATTTTAGCTATAAAATAATATAAACAACCAAAATAAAAATCTATATTAAATAAGCTACAAAAAATTGTTAAATGAATTTTTTCTTAAACTCTTTATTGGCTTTTTTTTATAAAAACGAGTAAAAATTTAATTAATTATAAAAATTATTTTTTATTAAATACAAAAATAATTAAAATTTACATGTCACATCAACATACGAAATAAAAAATTTACTTCTTTTAATAAAGTCATATAAAATAACACCACTTATATAAATACTGTATAAATATTAGAAAAATTTACTATTTCTATAAAACTAAGAAAGCTTTAAAAAAATTAATTTTTTTTTTTATGGAACCAAAAAATTTGACGCGATAAGTTTCCAATGCTTGACATAATTTTTTATTTATTTTGAAACTATAAAAAATATTTTATTTAAATTTAAATATACAAATAATATTTTATTTGATAAAGGTATTCTCTTCAAAGTGATCAAATTGATATATATAAACATGTCAATTTAAGTTGAAAATAATTTTTGTTATAAAAAATTAATTTTTTATAAAATTTTTTATATCCTTAAATCATAATTTTTATAAGAAAATTTACTTTCAACTCATATTGATCTACCACTGAACTTTATATATACCAATTTAATGACAATAAAAAAAAATAACTCTACCAAATAAAATATTAATTTTTATTTTTAAATTTAAATATAACATTCTTCATAATTTTAAAATTAAAAAAAAACTACAGAAAAAAAACATTTTTTTATAAATTTAAAATTAAAAAAATATAATGATAAGCATTAGAAATTGATCACGTCAAATAATTTAGCTCCATAAAAAATTTATTTTTTAAAAACCACAATTTTTAAGAATTGTATAATGTATAATTGTAATTTATACACAAAGTTGTGACTTCACTAAATTATATTATAAATTTCAGATCATTTTCGTATTTAATAAAAAAATATTTTTATAATTAATCAAATTTTTAATATCATTTTTATAAAAAAAAAAAACCCTCTTTATTTGGTGTAGTTGTGAAGTGATTGGGATCAGACTGACGTGCAAAAGATAATTCTTCAAAGCTTGCTCAGATACTATCCAGCAATTAAGCTGTCATCATTTCCCATTTTCCATGTTTCTCTAAATTCTCAAACTTCGGTACCCATTTTTATTATAAAAAAATTAAACCTAAGGAAATAAGATAAAAAAGGAAATTCAATAAGATTGTTTGTTTTCTTCTTAAAATAATAAAAATAAATCAACTTCTTTCGAAGATTAGGAAAAGAAGAAAATTCAAAGAGTAACTGCTCTCAGTTGAAAGCCCAAGGTTTTCCACATCAGAAACCAAGAAGGAAGGCTTTCATCTCTTAAAACTTAAGACAAATAGAAAAGCCGTAGTTTCAAGTGCTTGACTAAACCTTTCTTCCATAATCTAAAAGAAGAGGACATGTACTGAAACAACATATCCTCAGAACTTAGATAACAGAATCATAAAGCAAAAGCCAAACACAGGAAACATGGCAAAAACTAATCCATTGTCTTAAACCAAAGAGAAAAAAGCTCTAACCTCCAAGATCTCTATCTTCAGTGTGGTTAAAGCAAATATCAATCATCATAGAGCAAAAATTACAAACAAAACCCAGATCTGAAAAACTGTGAAACTTACGAGAAAATGGAAGAAACCATAGAAAACCAAATAAATAAATTCCAGAAGCATCATTGATATTGCATCATCTTCTTATCCTCTAGTGTTATTGTTTTAGATCGAACACTGAGCATTAAGAGATGCCATTGGGAGAATTGGGAAGGCAATTTTGGTAGAAATATCCTGCTTAAAGGTTTTAGGATAGAGGGGTTTATATAGTCTCAAAACACAATTAGGGTTTAGGGTGAGTAGATCTGCGTGGGCTCCAAGGATCGGGTTTTTCGGTCCAAACCCGAAATTTAGATTGTTTTATCGTGTTAGATGATAATACGTTCATTTAAATTTTAAAACTGAACTAACTTTTAAATTTGAACTAATTTCCTATTTAATTTTATATTATTTTTCATTTAAATTTTAAACATTATTTTATATAAGAAATATCTTTAAGATAATTAAAATATCGGTGGATAGGGGTTTTTTAGGGTAAATTATACCATAGGTCATCCACTATCGTCTCTTTTCTTTTTGTTGTTCAACTGTCAATTTTTTTAATTTGGCCACCAAATTATTACATTTTTTTTAATTTGGTCACCAACTAATCAGAATTATTTTTTTGAGGTCATTTTTGTTAATTGTTGTTAAATGTTTGACGGAAGGGTGACATGGTTGTTAAAAAATCGATATAATAACAAATTTAGCACCTCAATTTTTACATATTATATAGATTTGGACATAATTTGAAAAACTTAATACTCAAAATTTACAAAAATAATCTCAATTTGATTCTCAAAATTTACCTTTCTCATTTGCTTCCCCTTTGCCACTACCATCGTTATCTCCACCTCCACCTTTCTCAAAAAGCATTCCTTTTTACTCATTCTAATTGTGATAGCTCTTCTTTGTTGTGATTGACAAATTTAAGCCACGGCATGTATATTTTTGAAGATCGATTAGATATCAAAATTTTGTCTACTTGAACAGCCTGCAGGTTGGTTTACTGGTTTTTCATTTTTGTTATCTGAACTCATATTTTTATGGTTGAAGATCGATAAACTCGATTGCGAAAAGGAAATTACATATACAAAAAGATCATATATACTAAAAATAATTGACTGCTATTTTCTTTAATGGGAACTCGTGAAATTAGACCATGAAAGGCTTAGAATTCAATATACAACATGTTGCAATGAAGAATTTTGTTATTTTTATGATAATAAAAAAATATGATAGTTCGTACAGTTTCGTTCTCTATGGAAACTCAATACAAAATTTTAACAGCTAAAATCAAACTAAAACAACAATTTTAGTGGAACTTGACCTTATTCGGCGAAATAAGTCCAATTCTCACCTGCAAAATCAGATGAAAAAACCATGAGAATTTTTTCATATGGAGTGTGATTCGCATTTCAGATGAAACAAAACTGATGTCGTGATGAGAAAGAGTCGACGTCCCGATGACACGACACACCACGTCCCGATGAGAAGAACCCGTCGTCTCGACGACGCGATGCTTGGCATCTTGACGAGCCGAACGCGATGTCACGACGTGGAGACGTGTTCACCACTTAACCAGGTTTTTTCCTAGTTAAGCTCTGTTATATTTTCCCAGTCTAACTCTGATTATTCTAAGGATATTTTAGTCATATTTGTACATGAAGTTCAAGCTATAAATAGGCCTCTTAAAAACCCTAAATAGTTTAGAATAACAACAACAAAATTAAGAGAGAGTTTGTAAGAATTTCAAGGAATATTTGTATTTCAGGTTTAGGGTTTATTTGTTTCCTCATCTTGTACTCCCTTTTTCGATTTTTATCGTTTTAATGAAGTTTTCTTTGCTCGTGATTTTTCATCCTCTTCGGAGATGTTTTTCCATGAAAATATTTGTGTTCAATTTTCTTGATTTTTGTTCATATTTGTTCCATAATTCGAGTTCGACCTAACAAATTGGTATCAAAGCTTGGTTCAGTTTTTGCATTCAACCCATTCAAAGATGACAGTGAGGTACGATATCGAGAAGTTCAATGGAATCACAAATTTTAGCTTGTGAAAAGTTTCAATGACGACAAATTTGGTTCAGAATGGTCTGAAAAAGTTTGTTACAAGGAAAAAGCCTCGGATGTGAATTAGACAAAGTGGGAGGAACTTGATGAGAAGGCATTGTCAACAATTCAAATGTGCCTCACTAACAATGTGTTTGTAGGAGGTACTTACGAAAAAGACAGTATTGCCCCTATGGAGGAAATTGGAAGCCCTGTATATGACAAAGTCCCTCGAAAATCGCTTGGTTTTGAAACAACAATTATATACATTTAGTATGGTAGAAGGTGAGACTTTAGGGCTCACATCAGTGAATTTGTCACTCTTTAATGACCTAAAGAATGTTGAGGCCAACATAGATGATAAAGATCAGACTATGTTATTGCTTTGTTCTTTGCCCCCTTCATATAAAACTTTTAGGAAAACTCTGATTTATGGTAGAGAGAGACTCTCACTTGAGGACATGAAGGGAAATATTTTAAGTAAGGATAAACTCAATAACGAGTTAGGCTCGAAGAACAGGTCAGATGGGCAAGCCTCGATTTTGGTTGCTAGAGAAAGGTAACAATCTAAGGATTCGGGTCAGAAAAGATCAAAGGCGAGATCTAATTCAAGGAACCGTGATAAGCAATATGTCTATTGCAATAAGACGGGGCACACTAAGTCAGAATGTTACAAACTTCAAAACAAAAATAAGACGGCCACCAAAAACGATGAGAGAGGAAAGCAGAAAGCTGATGTAACTGATGCTAGTGTAGTCGGTGATAGAGGAGATGATTTGTTGCTGGTATCAATGATCGAAAGGTCTAAGTTTACATATGAGTGGATCTTGAATTCAGGGAGTTCTTATTATATGTGTCCTAATAGGGACTAGTTCTTCACATACAATTTGATTGAAGGTGAGTTGTACATATAGGAAATAATTCACCCTGCAAAATAACTGTTATTGGTATGATTCATATTAGAATGCACGATGGGATAGTCAAAATGTTATCAGATGTCAAGCATGTGTTTGATTTAAAGAATAATCTCGTCTTTTTGGGTATTCTAGACTCGAATGGTTGCAAGATCGTCATTGAGTCAAACAACTTAAAGCTATCTCGTGGAGACCTTGTTTTGATGGAAGGGCAAAAAGTCAGTAGCCTTTACATTCTGCAAGTTACAATAGAGTCTGGTTCGACAACAATAATAGAAGAAGGGATGTAATCGCTGCCATGTCCCAACGAAGATCCTTTTGACATCGCATCGACGTGACAAAATCCACTCTTTTTGGATTTTGAATCAATCCAACTATGACACATGCGACTCGATCATATGAGTGAAAAAAGGTATGTCTGTTTTAAGCCAAAGAGGTCTTCTTACAGGCACCGGAGTTGGAAAGTTAGATTTCTGCGATCATTGCATTTATGGGAAGTAGACTCAAGTCAACTTTAATTCGGTAGTGCACAAGAATAAAGTGACCCTCAAATTGTAACAACCCATTTTTCAGTGGTGTTGGAAACAGTGGTTTCAGGGCCACAAATCTGACGAGTGAGTCTGTAAATGTTATTATTTAATATTTACGAGTCATATATAGTATAACGATAAATATTAATTTTATAATTTATGTTATTTGAATGAATAGTTAAGTTCAAGTGGTTGTCCCTTAAAGTCAAGTGGTTTTGGAAAATAAGGTTTTGAGACCTCATTTTTATAAACCGAGCTCATAAATATTTTTATTAAATATTTATGGAGTGATTATATAGGTATACTGATTTTCGGCCCAAAAATTCTAAAGTTTAATTAGTTAATTAAGAAAGGATTAAATCATAAAAATTGCAAAAGTTTGTTTCTATTAGTTAAATGGTTATGGAAATGTAAATCAATGAAATTAAACAATAAATATACCCTACCTTTAGTTAGTGGACAGTTGGTGGCCAACTTTTGTTAAATGATTTGAAATAATTTAATTAAAAAAAGAAAAGAAAAATGATTAGGTAAATTGTAATAATAACAAAAAAAATAAAAGGGATAAGAAGAAAAGAAAGCCATTATCATCTTTCCTTCTCCATTTTTCACGGATTCTCCATTAGAGAGAAAACCAATCTTACGGCCAAGCTTGTGCTTCAAATTGGTAAGTTTTTTTAAATTCATTTTTTCTAATTTTTATGTTTTTGAGATCATTGTAGCTTAATCTAGCTAACCCAAGGACTAATTTGTGAAACTGTTAGATGTTTAAAATCTTACCATGGATGAATTTGTGGTGTTTTGAAGTTTTATGATAGATTTACAAGCTTGGTTGTTAAATAGAACTATTTTGTAAAGTGGTATTGGTTAATTTTAAAGTTTAAGGACTAAGTTGTTAAAATTGTAAAATTTCATGAAATTATTGTAAAAAAATGATAAATGTGGGCTATTGTTGACCCTATGAAAATAGGCTAACATGTTTTCTCTTTTAAAAATGGTAAATTTGCAAGTTATGGGTTTAAGGACTAAATTGAATAAAAAGAAAAATATTGGGGTAATTTTGTAAATTCATATTAAAATGAGGTATAGGCTTGAATTAATTATTTTAAGATAATTGAATTATTTAATTGAATGAAGTTATATTATTTAGATCAAGAAGCACTACAATTGGATTTAAATCAAGGAAAACACTAAAGTTTCGAACTAGTTATTGACTCTATTTTAGCAACCATTCTAATCAAGGTAAGTTAGTAAATTAATTTAATTTAGTTTAACTGATGTTTTGTTTTTGTTTTAATATCTATATATATGTTTGTTGTGAATGAGTTCATTTACTTGATAAATTGTAAGCAATGAAATGGATTAGGTTGAAATGTTAATTAAGTTAAAGGGTATGCTTGAAAAATGGAAAATTACACAGATGAATTCTTGTGATGAAATAATGTGTTTACAGTTATTTGAATTCAATTATGAAGGTGTTTATGTATATTTTATAGTTAACATGATTAATTGAGGTAGGACATGAAATTGGAAATAAAGAATTATTTTGTGAAGCATGGTAAATGAACATATGATGGGTGAATTGAGGTTATATGTGTGTTTACTTATAAATGTTATGTCTTCATAAAGTTATTTGATTATACTTGTGAAATATACTAAATTTATGAAATGATTTCAGTGGATCGAGTAAAGTTTCATACATGAGATTTTTGATTGAATTTCTATTCTAAACCGAGCTCCTGCATGTGTTGCAAACTCGGGTTAACATGAGACTCAGATTTAGCAAGGATTAGCTATTCATTGTCGTTTAATACATTTATCTAGCTCTGACCAAGCTAGTTTCATATGTGTTGTCA
Organism: Gossypioides kirkii; assembly: GCA_005610355.1. NCBI lineage: Eukaryota > Viridiplantae > Streptophyta > Magnoliopsida > Malvales > Malvaceae > Gossypioides > Gossypioides kirkii. The sequence goes on along the minus strand of CP032249.1, from coordinate 9,291,151 downwards.
TTGGTTTAACCCAAAAGGATAACTTGACACATTTACTTTATATTTGATTGGCTCATACTAGCATCATCTATTTTTCGGGCTTATGTATTGAATACTTTTACAAAGATCCATAGAAAGAATAAAGGTTGTTTGATACAGAACTATTTCATTGAAATAAACAAGCTATAAATTCTGAATATCCGTATATGTAACTAGTTACTAACTTGTAATTTTTGAATCATGTGTTAAGTTTAACACTTTGAAATGACTATACGATATTGACATATGAATCAATTATACGTAAACAAATAAACAAAATAGTTATATGAGTCAGTTATATGGAAGTAATCATATGAAGTTTTATATGAGATATTTATATGGATAGAAATGTAAGAAGAAACATTTGGAATGAACGTTCGAAATGAGAAATGTGGAATGTTAAATGAATAATATATCTAATGTGTTTACTTGTATATGTTTTATAACATGAAAAGGTTATAAGTTCTTTATATGTGAACTCACTAACCTTGTGAGACTTGTGATGTATATAGGTAATTAATGAACTCGTGATTAGCATAATGAATTATCTTGTAAAATGCTTTATAACATCCTTTTTAGTAAGTTAAAGTTTAAGTTATTACGAACTTACTAAGCTTTGAGCAAGCTTACCTCATTTGGTTTTTTCTTCCTTACAAATCATCGGATACGAGTTGTCGCTTGGATTATTTTTGGAGATCACACTATTCAATAACTAATTGTTTATTTTGGTTCGGTTATAAGTGGCATGTAATTAGAATGTTGTCTACATGTGTTATAAGCATTATGTATATGTTTTATGTTATTTGAAGCATGAGATGTGTATATTGATGTATATCTTAAGTAGTTTTTTGCTATTGTCTTGACTTATTTAGGTAGAAGTCCTAAAGGTATCGATAATACTCTTGCTGTATTGGTAGATCGGATCAGGGTATCGATAGAAGTCTGAAGCCAAAATTACTTTTCTCATTGGAGTGTGTTATATCGATAGAAGTTAGGGTTGTATAGGGAGAACCCAAAATTGTATCGATAAAACTCCCAATTCTATCGGTGGAATTCTGTAGCGTTTTCAAGGTCTTTCCATCTTAAGTTCTACCGACACTTGTCCACCTAAGTATCGGTAAAAATTCCTTAGACTTCAAGAACTCATTAAAAATCAAGTTAATTTAAGGATTTTTAAAGGTTTATTTTGTCTAACACTTTGAAAAAAATTTAAGGACTTTTAAACTAAAGCTAACATATTTATTTATTTATTTTATTTATATTGTGATAATAACCGTATAATGTTTTGGAAATGTGTAATATTTTTTGTAACATTCATTGCCCGAGTCTGGCGATCGGACTGGGTGAGGGGTGTTACATTTAGTGGTATTAGAGCTACGATTTAGTCGATTTTCGGACTGAACGTAGTATATTTTGAGTTTAGAAATACATGCCACTTTATAACATGTGATAGTGTGATGACTCCTAATTAGTTTATCTTATTCCCTTATAGATTAAAGATGTCAACTGAATTCAATCGAGCATATTCTAACCGAGTACATAGTTATGTTCCAACCATCGATCAAGGGGCTGCGCATAATGTGCCTGAGTTTTAAGGGCCTAGAGAAAAGGTTCATTATATTTTCTTTTCAATTTGATAAATGACATGTTAATGCGTATTTGAGAGTTAATTCAATGGCTTAACGACCTCTACCCCCTCGTTCTCAAAACCTTATACAACAGAATATTCATAGGCTTCCTATTAATTAAAATTTGAAAATGAGTGGGCGAAGAGTTTAGAGGTAAAATAAATAGTGATTCAGCCAAAGCCGAATACTGGTTAGCAAATACAGAGAGTTTAGATGAAATGTTATGTCTTCCTAAAGATTTTCTTAGATATTCCATGTCACTGTTAAAAGAGAAGGTTTCTCACTGGTAGTCGACTTTAACTACTATGCTATCGAAAGAATAGTTTGACTAGGATTTCTTCCAAATTGCATACCAAAAGAGACATGTTAGTAAACGATATTTAAAGAAGAAGGAAAAAGGAATTTCTTAAGTTGAAGCAGGGAAACAAATCAGTTGCGGAATACGAACGAGAGTTTGTTCAGCTAAGTAAATATGTTTACAAGATGGTACCGATTAAAGAGGAATTATGTAAGTGGTTCAAAGATGGATTCAATGATGAGATCAAAATACTTGTGATGCAATTGCATTCTTGTGACTTTGTAGTTTTATCTGACCAAGCTCAAGAAATGGAATAAGTTGTAATCACATGAAACAGAGCAAGATGAGAGTTCGGGATTTTAATAAAATAAATGTATTCAGAATGTTTTCTACTTTCTCTCTAAAGAAAAAGAAGGAATTTAATAATCTTTTCTCGATATCAGATTTGTTAAAGATTAATTGAAATAAAGTAATGTAAAGCCATCAAAGATTTTGGTAGCTAGTGTTCGTAATGTGATTAGATTTGCATGTGATCATTGTGGCTGGAATCATCTGGAATATGTAGATTGAAAGATAGATCCTGTTTCGTTTGTGGATCTCTAGATTATTATATGAAAAGCTATCGAATCGAGCTAATTTGAATAGATATCTAAATGCAAACATGTTGTTATTTCTACGAGAGGTAGACTACTAGAAATTTGAGACGCAATTAGAGTCAATAGAAGTGAAACAAATGACATAACAGTTCGATCTGAAGCTTGAGTTCTCATTGAAATTTATGCGATCCGAGAACGCGTGGAAGCTTCAGCTCTTGATGTTATTCCTGGTACCTTTCCCACCTTCAATGTTACTATTATGCATAAATTGACTCTGGGATAAGACACTTATATGTGCACTACGTTAGTAATAGAAAGAGTTTACAGGTTGTGTCACTTGAATATGTTATTTAAAGAACGAACCTTTTAGACTAAAGTATCATAGTTTATTTGATCGGCAAACAATATTCACTGAGAATTCTAAGTCGCGATTTTTCTATTGATTTGATGTTGTAATGAATTGTCAATAAGAACAGATTTGTTTGAAGCAAGAATGGTGAACTGAATTTTCGTTGAATCTACTATGTAAGGTTATTCTTTGAATATGATTTTAGTACTATACACACAAAAATTTATAGGAAAATGGTTCTTATATATTTTAACTTATATCTTGAATTATAGAGTATCTGAAATGAAGTTGATCAGTTACTGACAGTTTGCAAGTTACAGATATTTTTCTTGAGGAATTGTCGGGTTTATTACCAGAGCGTGAAGTCAAGCTACTATAGAATTAGTGTTAGGGATTGCTCTAATTTGATTGCTCTATATAGAATGGCTCTAACCAAGTTAAGAGAAAAAAAAAGCTCAGTTGCAAGAAATAAATCTGCAAAGATTTTGTTTGATCGAGTACATCACCTTAGGTGTACATGTTTTGTCTGTGGAAAAAAAAAGATAGGACGACGGGATTGTGTATAAATTATTGATAGTTGAATAAAGTCACGTTAAAGAATAATTATCTGTTGTCTTGTATTAATAATTTATTCGATCAATGGAATGGTACTACAATGTTTTTGAAGAATGACTTCAGATCCAACTACTATCAGTTGCGAGTTAAAGATATAGAGATACTAAAAACAACGTTCAGAACCCTCAGAATGGAGTGAGAACAAGCTAGTTGGGATAGATTTGATTGAAAAATCGACGAACCTATGAGAACACAATATTTGAAACTTTTTAGGGTGAGAAATTTCAAGGGCAAAATTTTCTAAAGGGGAGAGTTGTAACAACTCATTTTTTAGTGGTGTCAAAAACATTGGTTTCGGAGCCACAAATCTGACGAATGAGTCCGTAAATATTATTATTTAATATTTATGAGTAGCATAAAATATAACGATAAATATTAATTAGATAATTAATGTTATTTGAATGAATAATTAAGTTCAAGTGGTTGTCCCTTCAAGTTAAGTGGTTTTGAAAAATGAGGTCTCGAGATCATGTTTTTATAAGCCGTGACCATAAATATTTTTATTAAATATTTATGGAGCGATTATATAGGTATACTAATGTTCGGTCCGAAAATTCTAAAGTTTAATTAGTTAATTAAGTAAGAAAGGACTAAATCGTAAAATTACAAAAGTTGGTTTCTATTAGTTAAATGGGTTAAATAGCTATGAAAATGTAAATCAATGGACTTAAATGATAAATATACTCTACCTTTAGTTAGTGGACGATTGGTGGCCAATTTTTGTTAAATGATTTGATATAATTTAATTTTAAAAAAAAGAAAAATGATTATGTAAATTTTAATAATAACAAAAAAAAGAAAAGAAAAGGGATAAGGCGAAAAGAAAGCCATTATCATATTTCCTTCTCCATTTTTCACCAATTCTCCATTAGAGAGAAAACCAAGCTTACGAGTAAGCTTGTGCTTCCATTGGTAAGTCATTTTTAATCCGTTTTTTGTAATTTTTATGTTCTTGAGATGATTGTAGCTTAATCTAGCTAACCCAAGGACTAATTTGTGAAACTATTAGATGTTTAAAATTTTACCATGGATGAATTTGTGATGTTTTGAAGTTTTATTATAGATTTACAAGTTTGGTTGTTAAATAGAACTATTTTGTAAAGTGGTATTGGTTAATTTTAAAGTTTAAGGACTAAGTTGTGAAAATTGTAAAATTTCATGAAATTATTGTGAAAAAATGATAAATTTGTGCTGTTTTGGACCCCTAAGAAAATCGTCTAACATGGGTTCTCTTTGAAAAATGGTAAATTTGCAAGTTATGGGTCTAAGGACTAAATTGAATAAAAGGAAAAAATATTAAGGCATTTTTGTAAATTTACATTAAAAGGGGTATAGGCTTGAATTAATTATTTTAAGCTAAGGTTCCGAACTAGTTGTTGACTATGTTTTAGCAATCGTTTTAATTGAGGTAAGTTCGTAAATTAATTTAATTTAGTTTAACTTCTTCTTTTTTTGTTTTAATATCTATATATATGTAAGTTGTGAAAGAGTTCATTTACTTGATAAATTGTAAGAAATGAAACGGATTAAGTTGTAAAGTTAATTACGTTAGATGTTATGCTTGAAAAATGGAAAATTACATAGATGAATTCTTGTTATGAAGTAATGTGTTTATAATGATTTGAATTCAATTATAAATATGTTTATGTATATATTATAGTTAACAAGATTAATTGAGGTAGGACAAGAAATTGGAAATAAAGAATTTTTTTGTAAAGCATAGTAAATGAACATATGATGAGTGAATTGAGGTTATATGTGTGTGTTTACTTATAAATGTTATGTCTTGATAAAGTTATATGGTTATACTTGTGAAATATACTAAATTTTTGAAATTATTTCAATTGATCGAGTAAAAGTTTCATACATGAGATTTTTTTTATTGAATTTCTATTTTGGACCGAGCTCTTAAATGTGTTGCGGACTCGAGTTAACATGAGACTCAGATTTAGCAAGGATTTGCTATACGTTGTCGTTTAATACGTTTACCTAGCTCTGGCCAAGCTAGTTTCATATGTGCAGTCATTGGTTTAACCCAAAAGCATAACTTGACACATTTACTCTGTATTTGATTGGCTCATACGAGCATCATCTGTTTCCCGGGCTTATGTATTGAATACTTTTACAAAGATCCCTCAAAAGAATAAAGGTTGTTTTATACAGAACTATTTCATTGAAATAAACAAGCTATAAATTTTGAATATCCGTATATGTAACTAGTTACTAACTTGAAATTTTTGAATCATGTGTTAAGGTTAACACTTTGAAATAACTATACGATATGGTGAAATGAATCGGTTATACGAAAACAAATAAACAAAATAATTTTATGAGTCAGTTATATGGAAGTAATCATATGAAGTTTTATATGAGGTGTTTATATGGATAGAAATGCAAGAAGAAACATTTGGAATGAACATTCGAAATGAGAAATGTGGAATGTTAAATGAATAGATGTTAAATGAATAATATATCTAATGTGTTTACTTGTATATGTTTTATGACATGAACATGTTATAAGTTCTATATATGTGAACTCACTAACCTTGTGAGACTTGTGATGTATATAGGTAATTAATGAACTCGTGATCAACATATTGAATTATTTTGTAAAATGTTTTACTACATCCTTTTTGGCAAGTTAAAGTTTAAGTTATTATGAGCTTACTAAGCTTTAAGCAAGCTTGCCTTGTTTGGTTTTTTCTTCCTAACAGATTGTCAAATATGAGCTGCCGATTGGATTACTTTTGGAGATCACACTATTCACTAACTAATTGTTTACTTTGGTCTGGTTATAAGTGGCATGTAATTAGGATATTGTCTACATGTGTTATAAGCATTATGGATATGTTTTATGTTATTTGAAGCATGAGATGTGTATATTGATGTATATATTAAGTAGTTTTTGGTTATTGTCTTGACTTGTTTCGGTAGAAGTCCTAAAGGTATCGATAGTACTCTTACTGTATCGATAGATCAAACCAGGGAATTGGTAGAAGTCCCAGGCCAGAATTACTTTGCTCACTAGAGTGTGTTATATAAATAGAAGTCCGAGTTGTATCAGTAGAACTCCCAGTTCTACCGGTAGAATTTTGTAGCCTTTTCAAGATATTTCCATCTTGAGTTCTACCGATACTTTTCCACCCAAGTATCAGTAGAAGTTCCTTAGACTTCAAAAACTCATTAAAAATCAAGTTAATTAAAGGATTTTTTTTTGAATATACTGGTATGATTACATGGTAGTATCTGTTCATACTTTCTTAACCTTTTGACAACGCTCACACACCTTGCACACACAGGTGCTCGAACCCGAGACCTCTAGGATGAACAACATCCTCTTTTTCACTGGAGCCACTTGTTGGGTTCTAATTAAAGGATTTTTAAAAGTTTGTTTTATCTGACAATTTGAAAAAAAATTTAAGGACTTTTAAACTAAATCTAACATATTTATTTATTTATTGTATTTGTATTGTGATAATGACTATACAATATTTTGGAAATGTGTAATATTTGTTGTAACATTCATTGCCCGGGTCCAATGACTGGATCGGGTGAGGGGTGTTACATGACTATATCAGATCCGACTCCAATCGTCTCCAATGGAGGTAGCAAATATCTTCTAACTTTTATCAACGATCACTCTAGAAAAGTTTGGACATACTTCCTTAAACACAAAATTGAGTCTTTGAGATCTTTAAGTAGTGGAAAACCCTACTTGAAAAATAGATTGGGATGTCCATAAAATGATTCAGAACGGATAATGGGCTCGAGTTCTGTTCAACCGAATTTAATGATTTTTGCAAACGGGAAGGAATTGAAAAACATTGCATAATTGTTGGTACCCCTAAACAGAATGGAGTCACCGAACAAATGAGAAAAACATTACTTGAGAAAGCTTGATGTATGTTTTCCAATCCAGGCTTAAAAAAAAGGAGTTTTTAGCTTAAGTAGTTAATCTCGCAACCTACTTAGTGAATCGGTCTCCATATCGAGCTTTGGATGGAAAGGTTCTCGAAGATATTTGGTTTGGTAACCCTTCTAATTACTCTAACCTTAGAGTATTCGATTGTCTTGCTTATGCTCGAGTTTGTCAGGGAAAACTTGAACCAAGGGCAGTGAAGTGTATTTTTTGGGTTTTGCAACTGGATAAAAGGTTACAAGTTATGATGCCTAAAAATAAGTAAGATCATCGTCAATAGAGATGTTACATTTGATGAAACATCGATGGTTTTGTCACAAAGGGGGTCACCAGGACAAAACAACTCCAAAAAGCCTAGCATTTCGAGCAAGGTGGAGTCTGAAACAAAAATAGACGGTGAAGTTGCAACATCACGAAGCACAACATCGCAACATCACGAGGAACAGTGGTGACGTTCCGACAAGGAGAATCACCACGTCGCATAGAAATTCTGAATTCGGCATCTATTCGATGTAGTAGAAGGTTTCCGAAGCTTCTCCATCCCATTTAAAGACCTTTCAAAATTATAAGTTAGCTCGAAATAGAAAAAGGCAAGAGATCAAACCCCGCAAAAGTATTGTGAAGGAAATCTAGTGACATATGCTCTAAGTGTTGTAGAGAGCATCGATTCAGCTGGCCCTTCGTACTATCAAGAGGCAGTTTGGGCTTTTTACTCCAGCAAGTGGGTTGTTTCTGTGGAAGAAGAGATGGATTCCTTTCAGAAAAACGAGACATGGCATCTTGTTAAACCACCCACCAAAAGAAAATAGTTGGTCGCAAGTGGGTGTTCAAAAAGAAAGAAGGTTCATATCAAGGTGAAATGAGATATAAGGTAAGGTTGGTTGCAAAGGGCTACAGTCAAGTGGAGGGAGTTGATTTTCATGATGTTTTCTCTCCAATCGTGAAGCACACGTCCATTCGGGCACTATTAGCTCTTGTTGCATCAAACAATCTTGATTTAGAGTAGTTAAATGTGAAAATTGCATTCTTTCACAGGGATTTGGATGAGGACATTTACATGAAGCAACCTGAGGGCTTTAGGATTGAAGGCAAGGAAGACCATATTTGTCTTCTTTAGCAATCATTATATGGCTTGAAGCAGTCTCTTCGACAGTTGTACAAAAAGTTCGATTCCTTTATGTTAGGTATTGGTTTCGTTCAAAGTAAGTATGAAAATTTTGTTTATCTACAACATTTAGATTATGAATCGTTTAGTTATTTGTTGCTTTATATTAATGATATGTTAATTGTGGCTAAGGATCTATCCAAAATTGAACGACTTAAAACCATACTTAACTCCTAGTTAAACTCTGTTATATTTTCTTAGTCTAACTTTGATTATTCTAGGGATGCTTTAGTCATATTTGTACACGAAGTTCAGCCTATAGGCTCTTAGCAACCGTAGATAGTTTAGAATAACAACAAAATAATTAAAAGAGAGTTTGTGGGAATTTCAGGGAATTTTTTATTACGAGTTTAAGGTTTATTTGTTTCTCCATCTTGTACTCCCTTTTTCAGTTTTTGTTGTTTTAGTGAAGTTTTCTTTGCTCATGGTTTTTTATCCTCTTCGGATGAATTTTTTCACATAAATATTTGTGCCCAATCTTCTCAATTTTCAATCATGTTTGTTGCATATTTCGAGTCCGACCCAACATTTTAGAAGAGAGGAACAACCTTTAATTATTAAAGGCTGCGGAGAAATCGCCTATCAAAGCTCCAAGTAACCATACCAAATTAGTTTAAGCATACACAAATAATAAGCATACCTTAAAATTTCAAAGACTCCATATTGCATTGAAAAATAATAGTCTGGCACCTTTTAATCCATAAAAAGAAGAGGTAGAGGTAGAGGCAATGATGGTAGTGTCAGTAGGGGAAGCAAAAGAGGAAGATAAATTTTGAAGATCAAATTGAGATCATTTATAAATTTTGAGAGTTAATTTTTTAAAATTATGTCCAAATTGATATAATATGTAAACGTTAATAGGCTAAATTTGTTATTATATCGATTTTTAACTGCCACATTTAATTGATATAATTTTTGAAAATTATTTTGAATTTTTTTTGTAATTTTTGTTGAGAGAAAGACTAATTTGTTCATTTTCAAAATTGACAGAGACCGAAGGGTATTTACACCAATTTTTTATTCAAATTATTCGAGTTATTTGAATTGTAAAATTCAACTCCATTCGAACTCGAAACTCGAATTACTTATTCGAGTTGACTTGCATTGTAACACCCTAAACTCTGCCTAAGACAAACGACTAAGTTAAGAATGTTACAAGGTCAACACAGAAACAAAGTACGATAACACCTTGAAAGCAAACACGCAGTAGTTTCATATAAAGATAAAATAAGTTCAACATCAACTTAACAACATCCATAGTAATTCTAAAATCCTACAGTCAAGTTATCGTAGCATAACATAACTAGCTATAAATCTAAATATCTTAGAGTGACCGAGCTCCTCGTCCGCCGGCTGTCAAGTCTGGGAAGACCCTGAAATGAAATTAAACAAGTTAGTGTGAAACACATCAATGCTTTGTAAATCTCATCAACTTAATTTACAGAAGCATTTATCCGATTCTATAATCAGATCCACAGTTCTCAACCAATTAATCAGTGGTATTACAGTACATTGACAGTCTAATGATATTTATAGTGTTACGGCTAGTTCGATATTAATATTGCATTGAATTATTCACAGTGTCACTGCTGGTTCAGTAGTAATATCACAGTGTTTACAGTGTCAATACCAGTTCAGTAGTAATATCGTAGTGTTTACAGTGTCATTGTCAGTTTACTGATAGCATTGCACTGTTTACAGTGTCACTGCCAGTTCAGTAATATTATCGTAGTGTTTACAGTGTCACTACCAATTATAATCTTCCAACGTGGATAAACCACCGTAACAGTCCAGTCACTAATCAGTCCCATGTTCAGAATCATGTTGTATACATGCATAACAGTCTCCAATAATCAATTTTGGTCATACAAGCTCTACGGTTAACTTACGATCATATTATACCGAGTTTGCGCTTCAAAATACACTGCACAAGGCCTGGCCCACGACATGTGCTCGCCCGTGTGTGACACACGGCACGGAACACACTTGTGTGGCCACTGTACCTGAAAGTGCAAAACAGTATGTTCACATGACCAGGCACATGCCCATGTGTCTCGCCCGTATGGCCCAAGTTAGTATACACACATGGTTTGAGACACGTCCATGGGCCCAGCCCATGCATCCCCTGTACACCAATTCCCGAAACAGTATGCACACATGGTCTACCACACATCCGTGTGTCACTAAATAGTATGCACACATGGTCTGCCACACGCTCGTGTGTCACAAAACAATATTCACACATGATTTGGCACACGGTCGTGTGTCTAGCTCGTGTGTCTCATGTATGTTGTTTACATGGCACACGACTTGGACACACGCCTGTGTGCCCTCGAACAAAGATGATTCTGGGCAAAAATGTAGAAAAACAGTAACAATTAAAAAGGGATGTTGACACCCTACCTTTTACCGAAGAAAGATGAACTCCCAACAAGTGTTCCTAGCACCTAAATGAGGCAAAAGGAGTTCAAATCTCAATTAATCCAACACGTTAACAATCCAACACTCACAACGAAAATAGTCAAGAGTTTAGCACTCAAACTCTCATTTCTGACAACAATACCTTCGATTCTGGCAACTCAAGTCGACGCCAAGCAAATCGTGGAGATTACCACTGTCCAAACGTCCTTTTAAACACCACAATCAATATAACGTACAAATTGCTCAAATTGAGAGAGTTTTTCCCAAAACTTATATATTAAGATTAAAACTAAATTCAACAATATTCTACTCAAAACAAACTTTACAATTCACGTATCTTACCAAAGATGTTAACAATTGCAACTCAAACAACAACGAAAGTACTTCAACGACTTGAAGCAAATAAAAATTCCAAAAATAAAATACCCCCAGTTATTGAATAATACAAAATGTTTTCTCTTTAAGAGAAGGAAAGATTTTAAAGAAATTTTTTTTCCCTTTCTAAATAACAAATTCAAAAAACAAAAATATAAATAAAACATATATTCCCGATCACATGCACAGAGACTCGAACCCATGACTAGAAGACAGATAAATAGACAATTATGTGACCATTGAACCACTAATCTCATCGTTGAAACAAAATTGCATAGAAATTAATTTATATAACACGTTTAAGGTCTCAGGTTCACAAAAGAGAAATTACAAGATTTGCAAAATATGGCTCGAACCTCAACTCTAGGCAATAGACAGAGCACTTAACCACTAAAGGAAAGATAATTTCAATGTCACAAATCAAATCAAAAGGTTCACATTTTTTGGGTGTTACAACTCTCTCCCCCTAAAAGAAATTTTGTCCTTGAAATTTACCTTAGTCAAAGAGATACGAATATTGCTGGCGTATCGAGTCCTCAGGTTCCCAAGTGGCTTCCTCAGTGCCATGGTTCCGCCATAGAACTTTAACCAGTGGTGTGGTTTTTCTTTGCAAGACCTTAACGTCTCGCTCAAGAATCTACACAGGCTCCTCCTTAAAGGTTAAATCGGGTCACAGCTCACTCTCCTCTACAGGGACAATGTGAGAAGGATCAGAACGGTACCATCTCAACATCGAAATGTGGAACATATTATGGATACGATCGAGCTCAGGGGGTAGCTCAAGTTGATATGCTACTGACCCAGCCCGTTTCGAAATTTGATAAGGTCCGATAAAACACAGACTCAATTTACTCTTTTGTCCAAATCGAAGAACCTTTTTCCACAATGATTCCTTCAGCAATACCTGATCACCAACAAAATACTCTGTCTTTTCTTTTCATGTTCGCATAATACTTTTGTTGATTGGAAGCTGCTTTCAGTTGATCTCGGATCAATTTAACAGTGCTCTTAGTCTCAGACACTAACTCAGGACCCAATACCCGCCTCTCACTCAAATCGATCCAACACAGGGGAGTTTGACACTTACTACATTACAAAGCTTCATAAGGTTCCATTTGTATACTCGACTGGTAGCTATTGTTGTACGCAAACTCAGCTAAAGGTAAGTGGTCCTCTTAACTACCTCTAAAGTCAATTACGTAACTATGGAGCATATCCTCTAAGATCTGTATCACTTACTCAGATTGACCGTCAATCTGAGGGTGATATGCTATGCTAAAATCCAGTCACGTACCCAACGGCTCATGCAACTTCCTCTAAAACCGTGAGGTGAAACGGGGATCCCAATCTAAGATAATCGAAATCGGTACTCCGTTCAACCTTACAATCTCAGCTACAATAAGCTTAGCTAGCTTTTGAAGCGAGTAATCAGTTTGGATTGATAAAAAGTGAGCAGACTTAGTCAATCAATCAACGATGACCCACACAGAATCTTTCTTAATGGGCATTAAAGGTAACTCACTAACGAAATCCATCGTCACTCGCTCCCACTTCCACATGGGAATCTTAATCGGTTGCAACAACCCCAAAGGTAACTAATGCTCGACTTTCAAACCTTTTGACAAGTCAAGAAATGAGAAACGAAGGTAGTCACCTCCTGTTTCAACCCAGGCCACCAGTACAATTCTCAAAAATCCCTATACATCCTTTTACCGCCTAGATGCATAGCATACGGAATACTATGCGCTTTCTGCAATATCGATAATCTCAGCTTTGAGTCCTTAGGCACACAAATGCGGCCCTCGAAGCACAAAGCTCCATCACTGTTCAATCCAAATTCAGCCTCGTAACTCGATTCAATCATATGCTGACACTATATCAAAAATTTATCTTGCAACTGTTTCGCTCGAATATGATCAACCCAATTTGATTTCAATTGAAGTTCATCTATCAAACCACCATCGTCACACAAACTCAGTCAAGCAAACATCGCACGAAGTTCAATCATCGCATGACGATTGAGAGCGTCTGCGACGACATTAGCTTTACTAGGGTGATACTCTATCATACAGTCTTAATCCTTGAATAGTTCGACCCATCTACATTGCTTCATATTCAACTCTTTCTAAGTCAGTAGATATTTGAGGCTTTTGTGATCAGTATAGATTACACATTTCTTACCATACAGATAATGTCTCCAAATTTTCAAGGTGAACACGACTGTAACCAGCTCAAGATCGTGAGTAGGGTAATTACTCTCATGTGAGCTGCCGAGACGTGTACGTTACTACCTTTTCACCCTACATTAGAACATAACCTAAACCAATGTGGGATGCGTCGTTATAGACTACGAACTCTTTACCCGATTCGGGTTGAACTAGCACAAGAGCTTACATCAAAACTGATTTGAGCTTCTCAAAGCTCGACTGATGCTCCTCAGACCACCTGAACGAGACACTCTTGCACAGAAGCTTAGTCAGAGGAGACACTACCAGAGAAAACCCCTCAACAAACAGTCGATAAAAACCCGCTAACCCAAGGAAACTCTGAAGTTCAGATACATTCTTTAATTGTTTCCACTCAATCATAGCTTCAATTTTCTTAGGATCGACTCGGATCCCCTCAGCAATAACACATGCCCTAGAAAAGAAACTTCGAGTAACTAGAACTCACATTTGCTGAACTTCACGTAAAGTTGCTTCTTGTAAAGTGTCTACAGTACAATTCGCAGATGCTCATCATGCTCAGCCTCAGTTTTAGAATATATCAGGATATCATCGATAAAGACGACAACAAATCGATCTAGGTACGATTGGAAAACGCAATTCATCAAATCCATTAACACAACCGGTGCATTCATTAGGCCGAATGGCGTAACTAGGAACTCATAATGGCCGTAACGTGTCCTGAAGGCTATTTTGTGTACATCCTCATCTTTAACCTTAAGTTGGTGATAACTAGATCGAAGGTTTATCTTTGAAAACATCGAAACTCTACAGAATTGATCGAACAAATCGTCAATTCTCGGTAGAGGATACTTGTTCTTTATCGTTAACATGTTCAATTATCGGTAATTGATACACATTTTCATAGTACCATCCTTCTTTTTCACAATTAGTATAGGTGCACCCCACGGAGATACGCTCGGTCGAATGAACCCTCAGTCGAGAAGTTCTTGCAGTTAAGCTTTCAATTTAGTGAGCTTCTTCGGTGCCATGCGATAGGGGGAAATGGACACCGGTGCAGTACCTGGTAACAGATTAATACTAAACTCAACCTCTCGAGTTGGCGCTACACCCGGTAGCTCATCAAGGAAAACATCCGAAAAATCCCTAACGGTCTGAATGTCACTGACAATTAATTTAATGGGTACAGTATCAGTGATAAAGGCGAGATATGCTTCACAACCTTTCCTTATCAGTTTCTCAATCACAAGAACAGAGATTACATTGGATAAGTAATCTCGACATTCACCAATCACTATTATCTCCTCACCTATTTCTGTTCTCAAGATGACCCTCTTTGATGCATAATCCAGACTAACCCTGTGTTCAACTAACCAGTCTATACCCAGAATCAGGTCAAACTCCCTAAATGAAAGCTCCATCAGATTAGCTAGGAACACCACTCCCTAAATCTCTAGCGGCACTCATTTAAACACTTTGTTAACTCGAACGGATTGACCCAAGGGACTAGTCACAAAGACTACACTAGCAGTATTGATAGCAAATAATTTTTAGTATTTTTATTTGTGTAGTTTTGATAAATTACGAGAAAAATACTTCTAATTTCATACTTTTTTCTTATCAAGTACATAAAGTGATGTTTCAACTTAAAGGCAAGCAAAAATGGGACTTAATTGAAGCAAAATGAGAAGAGATAGGCTACATTGAGAGATTTGGAAGAATTTAAGGACTTAAGTGCAAAGATTTTATTGGTTGAAATTGTCAATAGTCAAATTTAGAATTTTTTTTATTTTCTTTTATATTTTTAATTTTAGTTTGACTATGTTTTCTTTGTTTTAGTAAATAGGAAAAATTTTAGGAATGGTTAAAGCTATTTTTAGCAAATCAATTGTATATAAATAGGGACTTTGGGTTTAATTGAAAAACATACTTTTATTTGTTAGCAATTAAAGCAATTCTCCATTTTCATTTCTTCTTGTTTTTGCATCAGTGCATTCAGCCATTTCCATTTCATTTTCCTTTCCTTTTCAAAATTTGTTTAATTGCTTTTTTAATCCTTTCCAATTTCCATCTTTCATAATTATAAATAATTCATCATCCTAATACATCAAGCATGATTAAATTCATGTGCAACTAAGTCCATTTTAGCCTTAGCTCGGTTATTGCTCTAGCAAGAAAATAATCGTGAGTTATGAAACCGTGCTAAAAACCTTTTCAAATCGGTATTCGTTATCACTCCGATTTATGGGATAGTACAAATTCGTCCCTCAAAGTTAAATCAACTTTGATTCAAAAGGTGTATGTTGGGTTAAAGTAGTTTGACGTATAGCTGGGAAGTCGAGTCAACCGTGCTACATTCGAGTTCCCATGAACAAATTGGCATGTCTAGGTGGGAAACAGCCAGTTGGATTTCGTCAAGGGTGATAGTGATCGGATTTAAACAACCCACGCTGTTCAGGCCATTAATTCGAGTTAGACTTTTCAGAATGCAAGGTTGTCGAAATCTTAAATTACGAGCACGAGCGACATGGTTAGACATTCGGTAAGGGTCGGTTTGCATGTCGTACCAAAATCGACTACAAGAGGAAAAGTTAGAAGTTGAGACGTTCTCGAGCGCTATAAAAAACTTATCGACTTAAAATGGGAAAATCAATTTCGAGGATCAGTTCAAGTTCGGAGAGAAGTGAGGTTGAGGCTAAGCTTTATTAAATATATTTTATCACTTATTTTATCTTGATCAATTTACTTAGCAACAAGATTTATTACACTTTATTTATTTTAGTTTAACATTTTTTCTCTAAATCCCCTCTTATTTATTTTTAGGGAGATAGCCACAAGTCGTGGGCACGCCCTTGGACACGACGTTCAATAGGAAGACACGAAAGTAGATTACAACAACCAGTCTCGTGGAATCAACCCTACTGCCTTATACTACGATTTTGTATTATTTTTTGTATGAATATTTATATTTGGTAGTTTTGACTCCCATCAAATTTTGTCGCTGTTGCTAGGGACACGTAACATTTTTCTAACTTTCGTTTGTTTTTCTTTACGACAAGGTCTGAACAGAAACCTCTCGACGAATTTGAATCGGAAATAGAGAATTGGCCCGAAGGTTGAGAAAAGAAGCTCATGATAAACATTTACAAATCGAATTTAAAGAAGAAGCTTTTACTAAGGAAATTTTTTGTGATGAAGAAATTAAGAAAATAGAAGATCAAACTATTCGTCAACTCATAGCAGCACCAAATGAACAACAGCTGCTGTGTATAACTTATCCAGTGAGAGGAACGTCGTTCGAGTTGAAGTTGGGCTAAATCCATCTGTTGCCCACTTTTCGTGGGGTTCAAAATGAAAATTCGCAAATGTACCTAAACGAGTTTCATATGGTTTGCACGAGCGTGAAACCTCAGGGAGTAACAGAAGACCAAATTAAACTTCGTGCATTTCCTTTTTCATTAGTCGACTCTGCTAGAGAGTGGCTATTTTATTTACCTTTGGGATCTATTAACATATGAACTGATATGTCTAGTTTATTCCTTGACAGGTTTTTCCTAACAACACGAGCAGCCGAGTTGAGACGAGACATTATGGGAATTCAACAAAAAGAGACTGAAACTCTCTACGATTATTGGAAGCGATATAAAAAGTTGTGTACAAGTTACCCACAACACGGACTTTCTGAACAGTCATTGTTGTAGTTTTTCTACGAAAGACTACTCCCTATGGAGATGAAGATGATTGATACAGTTAGTGGAGGAGCACTTGTTAACATGACTCTCCAAAGAGCAAGGGATTTGATTTCAATGATGGCTGCGAACTCTCAACAATTCTGACCGGCTACAAAACCCACGAGATGGGTTAATGGGTTAAGTTCTCTGACTTTAGAAAATAAAATAGATAACTTACTAATATTGTGCAGAGTTTGCTTGCAAATAAGACAAACCCAGCAAAGCTGTGTGGAATTTGTACCATGTAAAATTTCTCGAGGATTCGATAGAACAAGCGAATGTTGTCGGAAACTTTCCAGGTCCACCCTAAAGGTGATACGACCCCTATTCGAACACATATAATACGGGGTGGAAGGACCATCTATATCTAAGTTATGGTTTGAATCCTCGATTCAATCAGCCGTATCAGTAGAGGTCACCTCTGAATCAGCAACTACCACCTCCAAAGACATCCTTGGAAGCCATTGTCGAAAGGTTAGCCACTAGTACTGAACAATTTCAAGAAAAAACTAACATGAATTTGCAGGAGATAGACAAACAGGTGAGCAAGTTAGCACTCATGATTAGTTGTTTGGAGTCTCAAGGAAGGCTATCATCTCAAACATAACCCAAACTTCGACATGATGCAAGCGCTATGACGTTAAGGAGTAGCTCGATCTTAGAACACGTAACTGGTACAGGGCATGCCCACGATGTTGGACGTGAAAAATAGAGACCAAATTCAGAAGTCTAACAGAGTCGACACCACAGAAACCGCTTGTTATACAACCCGCATTTCCTAAAAGGCTCGCCCAATGTAAAAAGGAACGAGAAGAGAGAAATTTTAGAGACGTTTCGAAAGGTAATAATTAACATTCCCTTACTTGATGCAATCAAACAAGTTCCACACTATGGAAAATTCTTGAAAAACTTGTGCACTGGGGAAAAAAGCTTTAAGGGAATGAGTGGGTGAATTTGGGAGAAATCGTCTTCGCTGTGTTATAAAAAAAAATTTCGCCCAAGTGTAAGGACAAAGCTATGTTCTCAATTTCTTGCAAAATAGGTAATGTTGGAATAAAGAAAGCCATGTGTGATTTAGGAGCATCCATTAATGTTATGCCATTATCTATTTTTAAATCACTAAACATAGGTTGTTTGAAAGAAACAGGGGTGATAATTCAATTGGTAGACAAGTCGTGCATGTATCTAGAAGGGGTATTAGAAGATGTCTTCGTTATGGTAAATGAGTTAATCTTTCCTACAAATTTCTATATAATTGACATGGAGGACAATAACTCGAAGAACTCTTTTGATATTCTACTCGGAAGATCGTTCCTAGGCACTGCTCGTAGGAAGATTGATGTTCGTAGTGGGACACTCACTATGGAATTCGACGGTGAGGTAGTCAAATTTAATGTTTATGAGGTGATGGACCGACCTGGTATAGTGTCGAATGTTTCTAGTGTTGATGTTATTGAACCACTAACAAATTTGCATCTTGAATATTGTGAGGTAGACGGGCTACAAACTGTTTTATCCAGGAGTTTAGATCTCAAAAATATGGAAAAGTTAGAGGAATTAATGACATTTGAAGATCCAGTTCGTGAAGTCGTTTTCCTTATGGAGGCTTCAAAATTTCCTTGAAGTCAAGGTAATTATTTCGAACTATCTCCTTTTAAAACTAAATTGTTGCCTTCCATTTTGCAGGCTCCGGATTTAGAACTCAAGCCGCTACCAGAACACCTTAAGTACGCATTCTTAGGAGATGGAAACACTTTACTAGTGATTGTTTCCAGTAAGGTTTCGAAGTTGGAGGAGGAAAATCTAGTTTAAGTTTTGAGGGACTACAAAGGGGTGATCGGATGGTCAATTACCGATATTAAAGATTTAAGCCCCTCAACCTGTATGCATAGAATACCAATTAAAGAGAACGCAAGTCCGAAGAGGGAAGCTCAAAGACACCTCAATCCACCAATTATGGAGGTTGTGAAAAAGGAAATTCAGAAGCTCTTTGATGCTAGGATGATCTATCCCATTTCTGACAGTAGTTGGGTCAGTTCAGTTCACGTGGTGTCTAAGAAAACTGGTGTGACCGTGATTGAAAACTCGGTAGGTGAGATGGTTCCCACTCGAGTCCAAAACTGGTGAAGGGTCTACATAGATTACAAGTAGTTAAACCCTTTAACTCAAAAAGATAATTTTCCACTTCCTTTTATAGATCAACTGTTAGAACGTTTAGTAGAGAAATCTCACTATTGTTGTCTCGATGGTTACTCAGGTTTCTTTCAAATTCCAGTGGCATCATAGGACCAAAAAAAGATAACGTTTACGTGTCCCTTTGTCATGTTCACCTACAGACGAATGCCGTTCGGACTTTGCAATGTACCGACCACATTCCAAAGATGTATGGTAAGCATATTTTCCGACTATGTCGAGAAAATAATAAAGGTATTTATGGATGACTTTATAGTTTACGATAACTCCTTTAATGAATGTTTATCAAACCTTATAAAAATTTTGGAAAGATGTCTAGAATTTAATCTTGTTTTAAGTTATGAGAAATGTCATTTTATGGTTGATAAAGGATTAATTCTAGGTCACATCGTTTCTGCTGAAAGGATTACAGTTGATAAAGCTAAAACTGATGTTGTTAACTCACTCTCGTACCCCACAACTATGAAGGAAGTTCACTTTTTTCTTGGCCATGTAAGTTTCTAAAGACGCTTTATAAAGGATTTCTCGATGATCTCACGACCACTTTGTAACCTGCTGCAGAAAGAAAAAGAGTTTGAGTTTGATGAAGCATGTAAGGACACATTCGACACTCTCAAGCACAAGCTTGTCTTAGCTCCTATAGTGCAGCCACTGAATTGGGACTACCCTTTCGAGCTTATGTGCAATGCGAGTGATCATAGTGTGGGAGCTGTCCTTGGATAAAAAATTGAGAAGAAGCCGCACATCATTTCTTATGCCTCTAAGAAATTAGATGTCGCTCAAAGCAATTATTCAACCACTGAGAAAGAACTCTTAGTCATTGTATTTGCTTTGGAAAAATTCAGATCATATCTATTAGGCACTGATGGTATTACAAATGATAGATTTTCGTCCCAATTTAGTGTTTAAATTGCCCCTTTTATAGTTAATTTAGCATTCATCATTAGCATTTTATACTTAGTTTACTTGTTTTCCAATTTATTGTTAGATAGTTTGAATTCTTGTTCTTTTCACATGATTTTGTACTAATATTGACGCAAGCAGCCAATATATTGCGTCTTAATATTGTTAGCACAGGAACTTAGTCTAGGAATGGAATATTAGACAGTTACAGCCACAAGATCAGCTGGACATTGCGACTATGAAATGTCGTTGCAGTGAAACTGAACCTCAATTGAGAGGAATCAAGCTTAATTCACAACTGGAAGCACCAGATACAGGAATTTCACAGATGTCACCACAATTATTCTTTTAGAATGTGTCCAGCGATATAGCGACAATCTGCAGATCTCTAAAGAATACACTAGAACTGCGTGAGTGCACAACTATAATTTAACTAATTTTGACAGCTGCAAGATCTAGATCTGGATTTGAAAATGAAGGCTAAATCCTACAACATTTTAAAGGTTATAAAAAGAAGAACAAAGAAGGAAGAAGGTTTCAAGAGCAAGGGGATTAAATTTTGAAAATTCTGTGTGAATTAAAGATTTGAGCTGGAATCAGTGAATTGATGAAGCAAGCCTGCAACTGCTTCTGACGAGAAGAGCTAGATGCCAGGCAAGAGGAACCATTAGGGAGTAAGCCTAGTAATCTAGAGATAGTAACTTTATTGTACTTATTAATTTTTCTTGAACGATGATGAATTTTGATGATGTTAAATGAATATAAGAGTATCTTTTAATGTTATATCATTTTGATTCTTAGTTTACATTGCTTATCCGTTTCTTCTTGGATTTAACTGCTCTAAACACAAAAGTGAAATTGCAGTACACCGACATCGAGAGATGCGGTGACAGGTTAGATTAACAAGTGCGTTAGGCGAAAGCTGCTCGGGACTGGGACAGACTCTAATTACTTGTTCTTGGATATACATTAGTGCTCGCACCGAGAGGTAGAGTAGTGTATTTGAGTCAGGATTAAGTAGGGAGCTATTGTGGGTAAGAACTCGAAGTAACTTCATTGTTGTAACAATTCATCTATATTTTACCTTGTCAATGTATCCAGCATTACAACCTGTAGAATCAGTGAACGACTTCCACCCTTTTACACTTGATCACTTTTATATTTCCTGCATTTAAAATTTTAGCACTCAACACTTAACACATTTGGATTTATTTTCAGTACACTGACATTTAACCTTTGATATTTAACTCTAATTGCGTTGACAGTAATGATTATTTTAGTGTGCAGATCTGACATATTTGCGCTGACATCCTTACTTGCATTACACTAATTTTTGGTACTGATTGCTCCGATATTAGAACATCGGGAACCATTTCCTCATGGGATCAATTTCTGATAGCTCTGTCAACTATACTTGCATCAACGTGTGTATGCTTGCACAATCGTTGTGGCATAAAAACATCGATCAAGTTTTGGCGTCGTTGCCGGGGAAATTGGCGTTTGTTCGATGTTTACTTTTGTTGCTGCAATCAATCTTACTTACTTAACTTTTAACTTCTATTAATTTGTTTATTGTTCTTTTCTGGTTTTGAAGGTATTGTATGTCCACAAGAAGAAATCCTAAGGACATTGTAAGCTTTGATCCGGAGCTTGAGAGAACACTTAAGAGGAGAAGGCAAGAACAAAGGAAGATGGCCGGTAACAACAATAATAATAATCTACCACCACTGCTGCCACAGGATAACATTCTTCCAGTGTTGCCACAAGATTTACCACCACCACGCTCACAAGAAGAACAAATATAGAATAGGCCAATAAGAGATTTTGTTGTGCCTATACTTGATGATCTACAACAGGGGTTGTGAGACCAGATATTCAGGCTAGTAACTTTGAATTAAAACCGGTGATGTTTCAAATTATCAACTCAAATGGGCAATATTCAGGTTTTTCGCATGCGGACGCACGCGAACATTTGAAATCGTTCTTACTCATTTGTGCATCTTTCAGTCAACATGGTGTCCTTGATGATGCCTTGAAAATGCAATTATTTCCTTACTCATTGCAAGGAAAAGCACGAACATGGTTTTTAGGTTTACCGGCTGGATCCATTACATCCTGGAATGCATTGGCAACATAGTTTATTTGAAGATTTAATCCGCCGACAATGAATGCAAGGTTGCGAAATGACATCACTGCATACATCAACTCGATGATGAGAATTTACACACAACATGGGAGCGCTACAAAGCATTGCTTCGACGTTGCCTAATGAATGGGATTCAACAAGAGACCTAGATTGAGATATTTTATAATGGTATGCTCAGACAATGAATCTTGTCGATGCATCTGGAAACGGTCTATTGTTGATTGCACATATGATGAAGCTGTTCGAATTCTAGAGAGGATATCCCAAAATGATTACCAATATCCGATTTTTCGTTTTGCACAGGTGAAAACTAACCTTGGAATTCTTGAATTAGATGCTATTTTTGCATTGTCAGCAAGTATCTTCCTTGGCCAACATCATTAAGAACATGAATGGAACAAGTAATATTGCTCCTATACAATTGACCCAGCAAATGGATGCGCCGATATTTTCGTGTGAGATTTACAACGACAACCACAGCTATGAAGACTGCCCACAGCATGCAAAAAATGCATATTATGTCAACAACATCCGAGGGGGTTCATTTGGTAACTCCTACAACAATCGTTCGCAATAACCTTAGGGAAATCATAATACATCCACATTTCGATATGAAAATTCTTCGAACCAAGGAGGTTATAGGCAAGGAAGTTACAACAATAGTCAATCGCAGAACTATCATCAGAATTCGCAAGTACATCCTTGATCTGAATCGATGCAGTCACATAGTCGATTGCAACCACAATCGCAATTACCGCCACAATCAAGCTTGCAACTACAAATGCAAGGACAACCTCATCTGCATCAACAGCAGTAATTTGCTCAACCAAAGGTAGACCTTATGACTGCTCTTGAGGCTATGATGCGCGAACATATCACAAGAACTGAGGTGATAGTGCAAGGCAATTCTTCTTCTATACGAGCATTGGAAGCCTAACTTGGACAATTGGCCTCTAATCTTAACTCCAGATTACCAGGCACTTTGTCTAGTGACACTGAAAATCCTATGCACAGAGAGAAGAAGCATTGCAAAGCAATTATTCTAAGGACTGGTAAACAGATAGTAGAGATAAGCAATTCTAATCAAGACCATGTCGAAGCATCTATCCCAAAGCAATAAGACGAGGTTATAATTGAAGGAAATCAACCGCAAAACACTGTTGAAGAACCGATTGAAGTACAATTTGTGCCTACGGATTGTCCAATTAAGTTGTCAACACAAACACCACTATCGAAGTAACCAATACATCCATAGCAACCCTATACCACCATACCTTTGCCGTTTCCCCAACGTTTCAAAGAAAAAGTCTATGATAAAGATTACCAAAAGTTTGTTTCTACTTTGAAACAATTGCACATTAGTATACCTCTAATAGATGCTCTTGTGCAGATACCCAGTTATCGAAAATACATGAAGGAGCTGCTATCAAAGAAAAAGAAACTATCCGACATCGAGATAATTGTGCTCACAGAGGGGTGTAGCACTGTACTCATAAACAAATTGCCAACCAAGATGAAAGACCCTAGCAACTTCACAATTCCTTGCTCCATCGAAGATCGTTACTTAGGTAAAGCATTATGTGATTTAGGAGCTAGCATTAACCTAATGCCTTTGTCTACTTTCAAGAAGATAGGAATCGAATCAATAAAGCCCATTGCGGTGACATTACAATTAGCGGATAGATCTCTAGCACAACCGGAGGGACAAATCAAAGATGTTCTTGTTCAAGTTGATAAGTTGGTGTTCCCTACTGATTTTATCATCCTAGATTACGAAGCTGATAAGGAGGTACCCATTATCTTGGGAAGGCCATTTTTAGCAATGAGACGAACACTTATCGACGTGTTTAAAGGAGAACTAATGATGCACCATAATAATGACCACGTAACCTTCAGTGTGTTCAAAGCAGCACCGTCAGGGCCCAAAGAACAATGTCACCACGTTTATGTGTTGGACGAAATTATTTTTGAAGAATTTCATACCAGGAATTCAACATTGTTTGATACTGATGCGACGACATCTAATGATGATATCCTAGAAAATTGTGTTGACAGAGAGGAGGTGAACAATTGTGAGTTGCGAAGATATTGGCAATTGGAGTCGTTGGATTTGTCTAATAGGTCAATTCCAGTCTTTAAACCGTCTATAGAGCAAGCTCCTACCTTGGAGTTAAAACCATTACCGACACATTTGAAATATGTATTCCTTGGTGACAACGAGATACTGCCTGTTATTTTCATCGCATCCCTCAACGCAATACAAGAAAAGAAGTTCATCGTAATTTTAAAAGAACACAAAAAAGCCATAGCCTAGAGCATCGCAGACATCAAGGGCATTAGTCCCTCTTTCTGCATGCATAAGATAAGGTTAGAAGATGAAGGGAAGCAATCCATTGAGCAACAAAGACGACTCAATGAGAAAATGAAAGAAGTGGTAAAGAAGGAAATCATCAAATGGTTAGATGCGGGCATAATATACCCTATTTCTAATAGCAATTGGGTAAGCCCCATTCAATGTGTTTCTAAAAAAGTGGTTTTACTATTGTGACCAACGATAAAAATGAGTTGATCCCTACTCGCATCGCAACTAGATGGCGTGTGTGCATGGATTACCGACGATTGAATGCGGCCACAAAGAAGGACCATTTCCCGCTACCTTTCATCGATAAAATGTTAGATAGGCTAGCGAGTAAAGCCTATTATTGCTTCCTGTATGGCTACTCTGGATACAACCAAATAGCTATTGCGCTGGAAGATCAAGAAAAAACCACATTTACATGCCCTTTTGAGACTTTTACTTTCCGACGGATGTCGTTTGGCTTGTGTAATATGTCAGCAATGTTCTAGAGATGTATGATGCCAATATTCTCGGATATGATTGAAGACTCACTCGAGGTATTCATGGATGATTTTTCGGTCTATGGACAGAGTTTCGACCAATGCGCCGACAAATTGGCAAATGTTTTGAGAAGATGTGAGGAAACAAACTTGGTTCTGAATTGAGAAAATGCCATTTCATGGCAACTGGAGGGATTGTCCTTGGCCATCGCACCTCTTGTCAAGGCATTGAGGTTAATAGAGCAAAGGTAGAGATCGTTGAAAAAATACCACCACCTATAACTATCAAAGCAATAAGAAGATTTCTTGAACATGCGGGTTTTTATAGAAGATTTATCAAAGATTTCTCCAAGATAGCTAAACCTTTATGTTCTTTATTAGAATAAAATAAAAATTTTGTATTCGATGACATCTGTCTGGATGCATTTACAATAATAAAGACAAAGTTGGTGTAAGCTCCGATTGTCATCGCACCGGATTGGATGCAACCATTCGAGTTGATATGCGACGCTAGCGATTTTGCTGTAGGAGTTGTTCTCGGACAAAGGAAAGAAAAGGTATTTCATGCTATCTACTATACTAGCAAAACACTAACTGAAACGCAAGTTCATTACACAACAACTAAAAAAGAGTTGCTACTAGTGGTCTTCGCATTTGACAAGTTCCGGTCTTATCTTGTCGACACAAAGACTACAGTCTACACGGATCACTCAGCTTTGAGATACCTTTTCAACAAAA
Source organism: Gossypioides kirkii (assembly GCA_005610355.1). Taxonomy (NCBI): domain Eukaryota; kingdom Viridiplantae; phylum Streptophyta; class Magnoliopsida; order Malvales; family Malvaceae; genus Gossypioides; species Gossypioides kirkii. The sequence continues at coordinate 9,265,032 of CP032249.1, read as the reverse complement.
AAGATGCTAAACCTAGACTCATTAGATGGATCCTACGCCTCCAAGAGTTTGATGTTGAAATCAAAGATAGGAAGGGATCCGAGAATCAGGTAGCTGACCATTTGTCTCGGCTGGAAAGTGGAAGCGAAGATGGACAACAGACTCAGATTGTCAAAGCATTTCCTGACAAGCAACTATTCACTGTCGACACATCACCATGGTATGCTAATGTAGTCAATTATCTTTATGTGGAAAGCTACCTGTGAGTGTAACTAGTCATAAAAAAATCAGGTTCATACGCGATGCTGCTAAATATCATTGGAACGAGCCGTACCTATTTAAGGTATGCGCTGATAATATAATTCGACGTTATTTTCTTGAAGAAGAAATTATGTCAATACTACGACATTGCCACGATGCCCCTTACGGTGGTCATTTTGGTAGAACAAGGGCTGCTGCAAAGGTCCTGCAATCCGGATTCTATTAGCCCAATTTGTTTTGAGATGCTCACAATTTCGTGCAACAGTGTGATCATTGTCAACGTACTGGTTCCATTTCTTGTCGCAATGAGATACTCTAACAACTTATCATTTTGATTTTAGGGTATTGATTTCATGGGACCATTTCCAAACTCTTTTGGAAATATGTATATACTAGTAGCTGTTGACTACGTTTCCAGGTGGATTGAAGCTATTGTAGTACCAAAAGATGATGCTCGGACAGTGTTAAAAATTTTTCACACGTACATTCTCACACGGTTTGGTACACTGCAAGTATTGATTAGCGACCAAGGCACTCGGTTCTATAATAACCAGGTAGCAACTACATTGAAACGATATGGTGTGAAACATCAAATGGCCACTGCATATCACCCACAAACTAATGGTCAGACCAAAGTCTTCAATCGACAAATTAAAGGAATACTTGAAAAGGTGGTTAACCCATCTAAGAAAGACTAGTCTGTGCGATTACCTAATGCATTGTGGGCACTTCGTACTGCTTACAAAACTCCTTTGGGGATGTCGCCATATCAGCTAGTATTTGGAAAATCATGTCACCTACCTGCCGAGCTGGAACATAAAGCCATGTGGGCAATTAAGAAGGTAAATTTAGATTATGACGCAGCTGGTAAGAAAAGAATGTTGGATATCACAGAATTAGAGGAGATCCGATGCCATGCTTACCAGAATACAACAATATACAAGGAAAAGATGAAAAAAATGGCATAATAACCTCATATTGCGTCGATAATTTCATCCTGGCCAGTTGGTACTCCTATTTAAATCACGTTTAAAGTGAATGGTCAGTATCTCAAATACTATGTCAGCCAGATGTCCACGAACCAGACGAAACTGTTAACCTGGTGATATTTTTTTATTTGCTTTACTTTTGTTTGTGTTGTTTCAGATTCTTAGAGGAATAAAAATCCTCTTTTTGTCGATGCATGGAAGCACATTATGTCGGCACATTATGCGATGAGTCAGCATTACTTTTTAGGCAAAAATCGCGCTGATTGATTTCATTTCACCCCAGCCGTTGGATTAAGTCAAAACAGTATAATCTGCAGCCTGGTAATTAATGGTTACAGACGCAACGTTTCCCCGTGTTTTTCTACTCATTGCACTTAGGTTATATAATCCCCCATTACTATTACCTTTCTTCTTCACAATCACCATTGTTTCTGCAACCATCTCCTCAACTTTCTTTCTCTTCTCTTTCGAAGCAAGATCCTTTTGTAACTTTTCTTTATATTCTTTTTCTTCCAATCATGGCTAAAACTCGTGCTTTGAAAGCTAATCCTAAACCTTCATCTAAAACCACTCCAACCACAGTTATCGAGATTCCATCCATGACACCACCACCCTCAAGCTCAGTACTGTTTCTCACAACTGCGGCTAAAGAAAGTCATCGCAACACTATGCTTAAACGCAATATCCATCCTGAGCAAGGCCTTCAATTGTCTCCGCAGTTGCCCCTTGGGAAACAAGTCCACCACACTATCAGTCGCTTAGGGTGGGAGTCATTTTGTGACCACCCTTCTGGTTATTCCCCTACTTTGGTTCGAGTATTTTACGTGAACTTGGTGGATCAAGAACAAGAATTTGTTTTTATTCGAGAAGGATTTGTGCCATGGAGTGCGGCACATATCAATGTCCTACTACGGATACCAAAACGGGTAGACGAACATTCACACTTCCTATACAGTCTAAATGAGGATAGCCTTATTGAGATGATGATCGACCTTTGCGTCGACAATGCCACATGGACGAGCAATAGATTCCACAATTTCACAATGCATAGACGTTACCTGACAACCTTCTACAAGGTATAGTTTCACTTTGTTAATAGTCGAGTGATGCATTCTACCCACAGTACGACGGCCACTCTGGACCATATGTGTTTGTTACATTCCATCTCGCATTATCGTCACATTGATATTGGTGACCTGATACATGCCCAGATTGCGGAGGAAGTAGGGAAACAAACTGGTATTATCCCTTTCCCATCTCTTATTATGTTTCTTTGCTAGCATAAGAGTATTGTGCCAAGAAAGAATGAGGAAGTCGTGGATAGTAAAGGCCCAATTAGTGACATTTCTATCGAGCGAATGACAATGGGCCAGGAGATGGCCAAAATGACCTCCAAGGAAAGGAAAAAGGGAAAGGTAAAAAGAAAGCTGACAAATCTGATGCGCCGGTAATGGCACAAATGACAGAGACACTGGCCTTGATAGAGTCACACTTGGAACACCTCGACAGATGGTTTATCCACACTGATAGTATAGTGGATGACATGGACTTCCGGCTCCATAAATTCTATGCATATACCAAGGCGTGGAATGAAGCTCTTGTTGTTGCATTGTGCCAAATCACTCAGACCTCACTTCTAGACTTCCCGCAATTCCCGACCGTCTATCTCCCAATGCAATATTCCTCATCCGAACAACCTACTCTTAATGGTAGGCCCACCTCTGTACCCACTCACATCCATGTTTCTGATGATGACAACGATGGAGAGCAGTCACTGGATAATGATGTGCTGTATCGTAACATTGCTCAATTTTTTGAAGATGAGTTCTCAAATAGCTTAGGGTCGAATATGGCAAAAGGGAGGATGTACTGAATGAAGATGTCATTATAGTCGGATATGCTGACATTGGCCCAACTGAACCTACTCAACCTGAGAAAGAGGAGGTAAATTACGATTATCATGCCGAGAAGGATGAAGAACAAGAGGATGAAAAGAAGGACAAAGCGATGGATGACGAACACATTGACACCAAACCTGCCCTGGTGCAGGACGAGAAGGAACCCGATGTCCCCACAACGATCATTGAGGATGTTGTGGGCACATCAAGCTCAGACGAGACTCTACTTGCTGCGAGTCAGGCTGAGGTAGTCACCAGCATTTCAGGAGAACCTAACCCGTTAGCAATTGTGCCTTATGTGGCCCCGCTGGCTGAAATCCATCCATCTGATGTGACTATCGATGAGGCCACCACCCAACCTACTGAAGAGGAGCAATCCGCCGATCTGGTTGGTTTAAGGGATAAGTATAGGAAGTGACACAAAGATAAGAAAAAGAGAAAACACCATGACGAGGAGGAGCACCAGAAAAAGAAAAAAGAAAACAAAAGCAGCTTCTGTATCGGCTACTGCTGAAAAGTTGGCACATCCTTTTTTAGTTAGCATTCTTGCATTTTATTGTGTCTGCATTTTTATTGTCACTGCATTCATTTTTAATTAGCGCATTTTCGTTGCATTCCCATTCATTTTGTATAACTATAGTCAGTGCATTGGGGACAATGCAAACATTAAGTTTGAAGGGTAGTTAATGTGATTTGGAAATGCAACTACATCTTCTTATTGGATTTTTATTTTTCTTTAGTAATGAAAAATTGACAATTTTCAACAAAAATGTGACCACAATTTTTATTTTAATACGTAATTCTTGAATTGTTTGAACGCTGATGTGGAAATTGGATGAGTATGAATAAATGATGAATCTGCAATTTTGGAATGAATGATTGAAATTGTTTTAGTAATGAATGTATAGTGTTTATGTTTGAATCTTGAACTCATTGGCCAGTACAACGACATTGTATGAATAAAAGACAATCCAATATGAGTGTATCGTGATTCTTAAGGGGGAACACTCCACTGCAGTTAAAGAAAAGAAAACTTATTTAGCCAAAGGCTGTATTTACATGCCTCCTAGGGGTTTATTACACCTTATCGTTTTTTCCTAGGAATAAAGGTAGAGTAATGCAATGACATCTCTCAATCACTTGAATGACAAAAATGAGAAAACGAAGAAAGAAAAGAAAAAGAGAATAAATTACTAAAACGGTTCAAGGAAGGATAAGATTCAATGCATGATACTAACATTGATGAAGTTGCATTTTAATTGTTTTTACTTATAAATTATCGACGCGTCATTCTATTATATGAATGAAATTTGAACATTAAAAATTTAGAGAATTCAAGTTGTGTGAATAAAGATTGTGGTGACATTTCTAATTGTTACTTGTTAATTTTTATTTACTTGAGGACAAATAAAAACTCAAGTTTGGGGGTATGATGATATTATAAATGACATAGATTTTTGTCCCAATTTAGTGTTTAAATTGCCCCTTTCGTAGTTAATTTAGCATTCATCATTAGCATTTTATACTTAGTTTACTTGTTTTCCAATTTATTATTAGATAGTTTGAATTCTTGTTATTTTCACATATTTTTGTACTAATGTCGATGCAAGCAACCGATATATTGCGTCTTAATATTGTTAGCACAAGAACTTAGTCTAGGAATGGAATATTGGATAATTGCAGCCACAAGATCAGCTGAACATTGCGACTATGAAATGTCACCGCATTGAAACTAAACCTCTATTGAGAGGAATCAAGCTTAATTCACAATTCGAAGCACCAGACGCAGGAATTTCACAGATGTTGCCACAATTATTCTTTCAGAATGCGTCTAGCGATACAACGACAATCTGCAGATCTCTAAAGAATACACTAGAACTGCGTGAGTGCACAGCTGTAATTTAACTAATTTTGACAGCTGCAAGATCTAGATCTGGATCTGAAAATGAAGGCTAAATCCTGCAACATTTTAAAGGTTATAAAAAGAAGAACAAAGAAGGAAGAAGGTTTCAAAAGCAAGGGGATTAAATTTCAAAAGTTCTGTGTGAATTAAAGATTTGAGCTAGAATCGGTGAACTGATGAAGCAAGCCTGCAACTGTTTCTAACTAGAAGTGCTAGATGCAAAGCAAGAGGAACCATTAGGGAGTAAGCCTAGTAATCTAGAGATAGTAATTTCATTGTACTCGTTAATTTTTCTTGAACGATGATGAATTATGATGATGTTAAATGAATATGAGAGTATCTTTTAATGTTATATCATTTTGATTCTTACTTTACATTGCTTATCCGTTTATTCTTGGATTTAACTACTCTAAACACAAAAGTGAAATTGCAGTACACCAACATTGAGAGATGCGGTGACAGGTTAGATTAACAAGTGGGTTAGGCGAGAGCTACTCGGGATTGGGACAGACTCCAGTTACTTGTTCTTGGATACACATCAGTGCTCGTACCGAGAAGTAGAGTAGTGTATTTAAGTCGGGATTAAGTAGGGAGCTATTATGGGTAAGAACTCGAAGGAACTTCATTGCTGCGACAATTTATCTATACTTTACCTTGTCGATGCATCCAGCTTTGCAACTTGTAGAATCAGTGAACCATTTCCACCCTTTTACACTTGATCACTTTTATATTTCCTGCATTTAAATTTTTAGCACTCAACACTCAACACATTTGGATTTATTTTCAATACACAGACATTTAATCTCTGATATTTAACTCTAATTGCATTAACAGTAATGATTATTTTAGTTTGCAGATCTGACATATTGCGCTAACATCCTTACTCGTATTACACTGATTTTTAGTACTGATTGCTCCGACATTAAAACATTGGGAACCATTTCCTCATGGGATCGATATTCGATAGCTCTGTCTATCAACTATACTTGCATTGACGTGTGTACGCTTGTATAATCATTGTGTCATAAAAACATCGATCAGGCACTAACATAATTGTTTACTCTGATATGCATCATTAAAGTACTTAATCGGGAAGAAGGATGCGAGACCAAGGCTGATCAGATGGATTCTACTTCTACAAGAATTTGACCTCGAAATTAAGGATAAAAAGGGATGCGAGAACTTAGTAGCAGATCATTTAATTTGATTGACGACCTTGAAAGAAAGTACGCCTCTTAAAGATGACTTTCCAGATAAGTATCTACTTGCGGCCCAAACAGCCTATCCGTGGTATGAGAATATGGTAAATTACCTCACAATAGGTATTATCCCTTTTGACTTATCTTATTCTTAAAAGGACAAAATCAAACGAGACTCAAGTTATTACATTTGGGACGATCCATATATATGGAAACATTACTTCGATCAGAAAATTTGACGGTGTGTTATTGAAACAGAGGTACAATCTATCCTAACTTTTTGTCATACTTATGTCTATAGAGGTCATTTCGGCCCTAAGCACACTGCGCGCAAAATACTGGAATGCAGATTTTTTTGGCCACACATCTTTCGCAATGCTTACTTATTTTGTAAGACTTGCGAGAGATGCTAGAAAGTGGGAAATTTAAGCCGAACAAATGAAATACCCTTAAATCGTGTACATGTATGCGAAATTTTTGATGTATGGGGCATCAATTTCATGAGTCCATTTATGTCATCTTTTGGTAATGTCTATATTATTCTTGCTATTAATTACATTTCTAAGTGGGTAGAAGCTAGAGCTACTCGTCGCGATGATGCTAAAACTGTTGTGGACTTTCTAAAGAATTTTTTTTCAGGTTTGGCACACCACGAGCATTGATCAGTGATCGAGGAACACATTTTTGCAACAAGGTAATCAGTGCACTATTGAAGAAATATGGGGTGACTCAACGTGTGGCCACGGCATATCACTCACAAACAAACGGTCAAGCAGAGATTTCAAATCGTGAAATAAAATCAATTTTGGAGAAAATCGTGAAACTGGATCTGAAGGATTGGAGCCGACGCTTGAACGACATAGTATTGGCATACCGCACTACACACAAAGGACCATTAGGTATGTCCCCTTACCGACTCATTTTTGGTAAACCGTGTCACCTGCCAGTGGAACTAAAGCACAAGGCATTTTGGGTGATGAAATGATGCAATATGGAGTTAGACGCTGCAGGTGATTTTCGAAAATTCAATATTCAAGAGCTCGAGGAAATCCAGTGCGATGCGTATGAGAACGCCCAAATTTATAAAGCAAAAACCAAGGCGTTCCATGACCAGAAAATTTGTAGAAAACAATTCTCAGTTGGGCAGAAAGTATTACTTTACGATCCCATACAGAGAATTTTTGCAGGTAAGCTTTGAACCAAATGGCTTGGACCTTTTGTTATCACTGAATTATTTCCTCATGGTGCAGTTGAGATTAAGAGAAAGGAGTCCGGGAAATGTTTTAAAGTCAATGGACAAAGACTAAAACCGTATTACGAGAATTTCCAAATGCACGTGGTGAAGAACTGATTTGGAGGAGCCATTTAAATAAATCTCTAGGTCTTCGAGCTAATGACGTTAAACAAAAGTGCTTTTTGGGAGGCAACCCAAATTAATTTAATTTAATTTAATCTTGAATTTTATTTTAATTTAGGATAAAAATAAAGGCTATTTGATTAGTTTCATTTGTTATTTTTAGGTCCGTTGGTAGAAGCTATCAATTTTTCAAAAATATTGTACGGATCGTGGTGTGGGCATACGATGTTCGGTGTTGCCAAAATACCTTCCATAACTAAATACCCAAAATAAACAAATACCTATTTAGAAAAAAAACAAATTCATTTTCCTAAAAATTAACCTAATACCCCTAAATAAAAACTCATACCAAATAACTAATACCCTTACCAACCCATTTCTTTTACACCCCAAAATAAACTCATTTCCTTTAGACACAAATAAAAACCAAACCCATATCACCACCACTCTTACCCAAATCCAACTAAACCTAATTCCCAAACCAACCCAAGTAAAAGAGAAAAACAAAAAGGGTTAAGCGGCCTAAAAAAGAAAGAAAAGAAAGAAGAGAGGGAGTTGTGGGAGTGGGAGTGGGCCGAACGACATGATTATCAAAAGAGAAAAAAGAGAAAAAAGGAAAAAAATAGGAAGAAAAGGGGAAGTGTAATCGGGCTAAAAGAGAGAGAAAGTAAAAAGGAAAATTTTGGGGTCCAAGAGAAGCCAAATCGAGCAAGAAAGTAAAGAAAAAAGAAACAAAAGCAACCCAAAAGAGGAGTAGCCTAATCCAAAAAAAGAAGAAAAATAAAAGAAAAAAAAGAAAGAAAAATACCCCAAACCTTAAAACAAAACCCTTTCATTCATTCTTTCTTTTCTCCCTTCTTTGTCTTCTTCTACCATTCCCCCACTAAAAACCTTAACCTTTTCAAAAAGCAACCGTTGCTGTTCGGGACCGCATGCCGTCGTTTACCATTCCCCGCCATTCGATCTCTCCTTCGCACCATCACCACCATCTCGCCACAAGCCACCCTTGACACTGATTAATCTCCACCACAATCATTTTCTTCTTCCTTTCCCTCCACCATCAGCCACTATTATTCTCAACCACCGCCCTTGGACTTTCCTACACCATCAAACTCCCGCACCACTACAGCCACAATTAAACCCATTTGCTTCGTCCTTATTCTTTTTTTATCTCCCTTCAATCACCATTGAAACTATCGTCGTTTGATTTCTTGACGCCCTTAGCGGACGACGCACTTAGTGCCTCTGACTGTTAAAATCGAACACCAACAACCCTAAACAACATTCAAACACCACCGCAATGAACACCCAAAAACCATTTTGACCTGTACACTGTCACACCACCATTCACGACCACACGCATCTACGTATTATGGTCGTCATTCCAAACTTTATTTCTTTCATCATAACCTTTCATGCCACTGCCACGCTGCCGTACCCGCCGCCGTGCACAACCATAGTGGACAAAATACGAAAAAATCACATCGGCCTATGCCAATGTGTAAATACATCAATCTCTATACTCTCGATACACTTGACCTGCGTGAGCCTGTATATAGCTATTTTGAGTATATTGGTTGGTCGTTATATGCTAAAATTAAATGTGGTACATTCTATGAGTTTGTGTGTGAATTTTGTGCCACTTTTAGCTTCGACATGTATGCTGTTAAGACTATTGAAACTCCGAATGTAGTTAGCTTCAAATTTCTAGGTAGCACATTTAATATGTTTGTTTTAGACATAGAAATGGGCTTTGCTAAACCTATAGATGTTGACACTGATTTATACCATACTGCTTTGTTAGAAATACCTCACAATTTTGATGCCAATGCAGCTTACTCGGCCTTAACTAACTCGATTTCACGGACTTATAATTCTAGAACTGCGAAATCTTTGTTAGTGAATAAATCGACCCATAGGTACATTCATCTATTCCTTACTTTTAATTTTTGGGGCTATAATGATTCTTCTACTATTTTAACTAGGACAGAGTTATTCTTTTTATGGTGCATGTTTTCTGGATATAGAGTCAACCTAGGATATTGGTTTGCAGGTAACTTTCACACAGTAATTAGAGCACATAGACCTCTAATCCTAAGTCCATACATCACTTATTTAGCCATGAATATTTTTCGTCATTCAATTTTACATCTCTCACGCATGCTTATAATATGGATCCTTTAGATGAGTATTGCTTGGATTCTATGGGATTGCTTACCGACACCCCTACTGCTTTTCATTTTGTTCCTTCAGGTACGTACACGCCTCACAGTAATAGAGTGTTCCGACAGACACAGAATTTCTCTCCGAAGGATCGAGATGAGCAGCCCCATTCCACTATGAGGAAAGAATGAACCGTTTTGAAGCTCGCTTGGACACAATGGAAGCCAACATCGAATGCATCCTCTCGATACTAGAGTGCGAGCACCGCCATCACCCTCCACCTTGTTAAATTTACACGGGGAGTACACTTTGCCCTATCTTTTCTATTCTTTAAAACTTGCACATTGAGAGCAATATGAATTAAGTAGGGGGAATTTATCATACATGTCATGCTATTTCTCTTTGCATATATGCTTATTCCTATATTAATGCTATTTGATAATTAGTTTTGCAAATGCATTTTTCTTTTCTTTTCTTTTTTTTTGCTTGGTTCATTTAAATAATTAAGAATTCATGAATAATGATTGCTTATTTTGATCAAACTTGTATTTTGTAGAGTTGAAAATATTATGGAAAAAGTCGAACACTTCAAAAAATTAGAAACTTTTTAGACTTGCCTAATAAAGTACTCAAAGTATGTAAGTAAATAAAATTTAGATGTGAATAAATAAATTGAGCTTGGTTAAGAGTGAAGATTCGAAAATCTGACCAAAATGAGTAACCAGGTCGAGGTGCTTGGCTTGTCATCTCAATTCGTGTAAAAAGATTTGATTATATCTCAAGCAATATATAAAAAGAATAAAAAATAATAAAAAAGAGAAATATATATATATGTTGGGTACGATTATTTAGCAAGTTTAATTAGGCTTTAATTTTTGTGAAGTGGTTGATTTTATTCATAATGTTAGAAAGTTTATAAATGTGACTTGGTTGGACATAAGCAATTATCTATTTTGATTCTCTAATTGTTTGCATGACATTTAGCTAAGGAAAGAAATTTGGTTTCGAAAAAATTATCAAATAACTTTAATATAGATTAAACATTATACTTGAGGACAAACATAGGCTAAGTAGGGAAACTTTGATAGTAAATAAATTTAATATTTTTTATTTGTGTATTTTTGATAAATTACGAGCAAAATACTTCTAATTTCATACTTTTTCTTATCAGGTACACAAAGTGATGTTTCAACTTAAAGGCAAGCAAAAAGGGGACTTAATTGAAGCAAAATGAGAAGAGATGAGCTACATTGAGAGATTTGGAAGAATTTAAGGACTTAAGTGCAAAGATTTTATTGGTTGGAATTGTCAATAGCCAAATTTATAATTTTGTTATTTTCTTTTACATTTTTAATTTTAGTTTGATTATGTTTTCTTTATTTTAGTAAATAGGAAAATATTTAGGAATGATTAAAGCTATTTTTAGCAAATGAATTGTATATAAATAGGGCCTTTGGTTTTAATTGAAAAACATACTTTGATTTGTTAGCAATTAAAGCAATTCTCCATTTTCATTTCTCTTGATTTTGCATCAGTGCATTCTGCCATTTCCATTTCATTTTCCTTTCCTTTTCAAAATTTGTTTAATTGTTTTCTTAATCCTTTCCCATTTCCATATTTCATAATTAAAAATAATCCATCATCCTAATCCATCAAGCATGATTAAATTCATGTGCAACTAAGTCCTTTTTACCCTTAGCTCAGTTATCGCTCCGGCAAGAAAACAATAGTGAGTTATGAAACCACGCTAAAAACCTTTTCAAATCGGTATTCTCTATCACTCCGGTTTATGGGATAGTAAAAATTCATCCCTCAAAGTTAATTCGACTTCGATTCAAAAGGTGCACGTTGGGTTAAATAGTTTGGCGTAGAGTTGGGAAGTCGAGTCTGCCGTGCTGCATTCGAGTTCCCACGAACAAATTGGCATGTCTAGGTGGGAAACGGCCAATTGGATTCCGTCAAGGGTGATAGTGACCGGATTTAAACGACCCACGCAGTTAAGGCCTTTAATTCGAGTTGGACTTTTCAGAATGCAAGGCTATCAAAATCTTAAATTACGAGCACGAGCGACGTGGTTAGACATTTAGCAAGGGTCGGTTTGTAGGTCATACCGGAATCGACTACAAGAGGAAAAGTTGGCGGTTGGGACATTCTCGAGCGCTATAACCAACTTATTGACTTAAAAAGGGAAAAACAATTTTCGAGGATCGGTTCAAGTTTAGAGAGAACCGAGGCTGAGGCTAAGTTTTATTAAATATATTTTCTCGCTTATTTTATCTTTATCAATTTACTTTGCAACAAAATTTATTTCACTTTATTTATTTTATTTTCATTTTATTTTAGTTTAATATTTTTTTCTCTAAACTCCCTCTTATTTATTTGTTTAAGGAGTCAGTCAGAAGTGGCAGGCACACCCTTCAACACGACGTTCAAGAGGAAGACAAGAAAGTAGATTACAGCAACCAGTCTCAATGGAATCGACCTTACTACCTTATACTACTATTTTATATTATTTTGCCGTAGTAATATTTATATTTGGTAGTCTCGATCCCTATCAAGTATACTCAGCCAATACATTTAATTTCTTCGATACGGTACTAGCTATATAAGAGTGAGTGGAACCAATGTCAATTAAAGCATAATAGGGTACAAAATAAATGTAAAACATACTCGCAATAACATCAGCATCATTCTTGTCCTTGAGATGCCGAGCCGCATAGACAAGAGCTACCGTCGAGCCTCAATTTGAGTTGCACCTCTATTCGGTGCTCTTCTACCCCGACCAGCACTACTGCCAACTCTGCCAAAACCATGACCTCTAGTCGGCTGTGGTATCACTCTCGGAGACTGCACAGTGCTCCCAACTATAACCGATACCGGTGCTGGCACTTGATCTGATCTCTGGGGACACTCTCGCACCTTGTGCTCTAGCGACCCACATCGTAGACACGCCTCCATCTTCCTCCAACACTCGCTCAGGTGACATCTCTCGAAGTAATCACAGTGCGACATTGCGCTAGAGCCCACCGGCACCTCAAATCTCGGAGGTCCATCAGGTCTTGCTCATTTCTTAGGGCACAAAAAAATACTAGTAGGTCCAGTCTCTCTCTTGGCTCTACTTTGAGCCCTCTCTTGCTCTTTCCTCTCGCCTGTAGTGTGCTTAAATTCTTCTATAGCTTTGACCTTGTCAACTAATACGGCAAAAACTCGCTCCCACTAGGAAGGTATCAGAATCCTCAACTCAAACCTTAATCCCTCCTCAAACCGCACATACTTGTCATGCTCAGTGGAGACCAACACTCGAGCATATCTGCTCAATCTCAAAACTCAGCCTCGTACTCAGCTATGGACCTCTCACCCTGTTCCAAGCTCATGAACTCTCGACGACGAGCCTCGATGTAGTTGGCTCCCACATACTTACCTTGAAAAGCAGTCTTAAAATAATCTCAAGTCACTAACCATAGCTGAGCGCCCTGCTCAACGGTCAACCACCATTGGTACGCCTCATTTTGTAGTAGAGATATGGCACCTCTTATTTTTTGTGCCACCATGCAGTCAATGCCATCTATAATGCGCTCGGTTACCACGAGCCAATATTTAGCTACGGTGGGAGTGACTCTAGTGATGCCTTTGAACAACTTAGCTCCATTCGAACGGAGCCACTCTGTAACTGATCCTTGAGCTGCAGGTCTAACACAGGTCTGAGTGACCCTCTCCAATACTCGCAGCATAGCTTGAGACATGGGATCGTCCCCGATCGCTCAACTAGAGACCTCGTCTCAGCAGTAGGAGTATTAACGGTCTTGCTAGTCTATAGGATGGGAAATCCTCTCATAGAAGATGACTCGGCTTGAGCTCTTCCCCGAAGCCCACGATGCTTATGCATACCATCTCCACGACTTCCTCGTGAACTCATCTTGCAGTGTTTACAATATCAGAAGTGCATAGATCAATTTAAAGTTTAATCAGAATTTTCCAACATGCCATGTCAAATAATAGTTCAGTCATAAATCAGTTGAAAATAGTTCAATCATAGATCAGCTAACACAGTACAGTATACATATGAACATTTTAAAAAACACTTCCAGGCACGGCGTTAGAGACTCGATTTTTCTAAATCAATTATTCAATTCCTACTTTAACGTAACCACATTCTAACTTATTAGGTAGACCCACTACACAGTCTGAGTGTTGCCTAATCTGACTCTAATATCACTAAATGTAACACCCTAAACTCGACTTAGGAGAAACGAATAAGTTAAGAATGTTACAAGGTCAACACGAAAACAAAGTATGGTAATGCCTTGAAAGCAAACACGCAGTAGTTTCATATAAAGATAAAATAAGCTCAACATCAACTTAACAGCATCCATAGTAATTCGAAAATCCTACAGTCAAGTTTATCGTAACACAACATAACTAGCTATAAATCCTAAATATCCTAGAGTGATTGAGCTCCTCGTCTGCCGACCGTCAAGTCTGGGAAGACCCTAAAATGGCATTAAACAAGTTAGTTTGAAACACAACAATGCTTTGTAAATCTCATTAACTTAATTTGCAGAAGCATTTATCTGGTTCTATAATCAAATCCACAGTTCTTAACCAATTAATTAGTGGTATTACAGTTCATTGACAGTCTAGCAGTGTTTACAGTGCCACGGCTAGCTCAGTATTATATTGTAGTATTCACAGTGTCATTGTCGGTTCAGTAGTAATATCACAGTGTTTACAGTGTCACTTCCAGTTCAGTAATAATATCACAATGTTTACAATGTCACCGCTAGTTCGTGATAGCATTGTAGTGTTTACAGTGCAGTCAGTGCTAGTTCAGTAATATTATCGTAGTGTTTACAGTGTCACTGCCAGTTATAATGTTCCAACATGGATAAACCACCGTAACAATCTAGTCACTAATCAGTCCTATGTTCAAAATCACGTTGTATACATGCATAACAGTCTCCAGTAATTAGTTTTGGTCATACAAGCTCTACGGTTAACTTATGGTCACATTATATCGATACGAGTTTACGCTTGAAATACACCGCACACGGCCTGGCCCACGGCCATGTGCTCGCCCGTGCGTGACACACGGCATGACACATGCCCGTGTTCCCAGCCCATGTGGCCACTATACCTGAAAGTGCAAAACAGTATGTTCACACGGCCTGACACACGCCCGTGGCCCAGCCCATGTATCCCCTGTACACCAATTCCAAAAACAATATGCACACACGGTTTGGCACACGGCTGTGTGTCTGGCCCATGTGTCTCTTGTATGTTGTTTACATGGCACACGACCTAGAAACACGCCCGTGTGCTCTTGAACAAAGATGATTTGGGCAAAAATGTAGAAAAACAACAGCAATTAAAAAGGGATGTTGACACCCTACCTTTTACAAAAGAAAGATAAACCCGCAACAAGTGTTCTTAGCACCTAAACGAGGCAAAAGGAGTTCAAATCTCAATTAATCCAACGCATTAACAATCCAACACACACAACGACAATCATCAAGAGTTTAGCACTCAAACTCTCATTTCCGACAACAATACCTTCGATTCTGGCAACTAAGTCGATGCCAAGCGAATCATGGAGATTACCACTGTCCAAACGTCCTCCTAAACACCACAACCAATATAACGCACAAATTGCATGAATTTAGAGAGTTTTCCCCAAAACTTATATATTAAGATTAAAACTAAATTCAACAATATTATACTGAAAACAACTTTACAACCACGTATCTTACCGAAGATGTTAATAGCTGCAACTCAAACCACAACAACAATACTTCAACGACTTGAAGCAAATAAAAATTCCGAAAAGAAAATACTCCCAGTTATGGAATAACACAAACGTTTTCTCTTCAGGAGAAGGAAAGTTTTTAAAGAAACAGTTTTTCCCTTTTTAAATAACAAATTCACAAAATAAAAATATAAATAAAACATATATTCCTGATCGCATACACGGAGACTCGAACCCATGACCAAAAAATAGATAAACAAACAATTATGTGACCATTGAACCACTAGGCTCATCGTTAAAAGAGAATTGCATAGAAATTAATTTATAAAACATGTTCAAGGTCTCAGGTTCACAAAAGAGAAATTACAGGATTTGCAAAAGATACAATTCAAACCTCAACTCTAGGCAACAGACAGAGTACTTAACCACAGAAGCAGAGACAGTTTCAATGTCACAAATCAAACCAAAAGGTTCACATTTTGGGGGTTCACATTTTTGAGGCGTTACATGAATAACTCAATTCGATTAACTCGAAATTAGATTTTTTTTTCAAATCAATTCGAAATATGTTATTAGAAGTGCAATTAAATACAAATTCCTATTTGATAAATTAAAAAAATTTAAGTGTTGAAAATTTAAGTAATGAATTTAAAATATAAAATTTGTTTGCTATATTATTTAAAATTAAATATAATTATATTATTTGATAAATATAAAATTTAAATTATGAAAAATATTTATTCTACATTTTATTATTTTTAGACATTCACCATGTTTTAATCAAAATCAAATTTAATTGTATAGTCTTTACATATAATTTGATGCTAAAATAAATAAATTAAATGAAATTTTTGAAAATATTCTCCATTAAGTGGGTAAAAATACCATAGAGGCCCCCTACTTAAAAAACGAGTAATTCAATTTTTATACACTAGATGAAAGAGCAAATTGATCCTTTCTATCAAGAAATTAACGATTTATACTATTAAAAACTGACGTGACTGATGAAATGACCACGTGTACTCATACTTTTGGACAAGGACCAATCTTTACCAGAAAAAATTGATAGAATTTTTAACATAAGGACTAATTTACCATTTAATCTAACGTACAAGGATTAATTTATCTAATTTTTGAGTAAAAAAGGTAAAATGCAATTTCACTCCTAGTACATGGGCCTCCATAATGCTTTTACCCCATTAAGTGATAAGTAGCTCATATTTACATATCATTTTTCACCTTTTTTATATAAAAAATTTCTATTTATTGTTTTTAGTTTGAATTGCCAAATGCATGTAAAAAGTGAAATTATTGAAATA
The DNA here is from genome assembly GCA_005610355.1 of Gossypioides kirkii. Lineage (NCBI taxonomy): Eukaryota > Viridiplantae > Streptophyta > Magnoliopsida > Malvales > Malvaceae > Gossypioides > Gossypioides kirkii. Next base: position 9,248,221 of record CP032249.1, on the reverse strand, counting down.
TTAATTTTTTTAATTTTTTCAAGCATTTATTAAATAAACCCAAATTGTGATATAAAACTATATACAATATAATTATTTGGCACACTTGTAATGAAAATTTTTGGGGTTAAAATTTTATCACGTGTCCTATTTTTTAAATTTTAAATATATCACATGACAAAATTTTACCCTGACTCCAGAGTTAAAAAATTTCACTACCTGTATACCATATAATTACCATTATAAATAATTAAAATAAATATCTAATTGTGTTTTTAAGGTGGCAACTATCTATATATATAATCTATATAAAAACACAAGTTTAGATAAATTTTTAAATTAACAGAAATACTTTTTATTATTTATTTATATTACTAAATTGACATTAAAAATAATTAATTAAAATATTATTAACTAAAGTAATATTATATAGAAATATATATAATTTAAATAGATAAATTTTTTGGTAAATTAATCATCACTTAATTAGTATTCTTAAAATATTAATTAAAGTTAGGATAGAAATCTCCCGCCCCTCTAAGTGCCCCCATTAATGCCCCTTTAATCAAATAACTCCATCTGATATTAACTATAATCAAATTAATCAAAATTTTATCAAGGAAAAAACAGCAACATCCATTTGTTATTGGCTTCCAAGGTTGCAATTTTAGTTTGCATAACTTCTACCCACCTATTATCCTTAACAACCTCATGTAGGTGTCACGGGCCAGAGTTCAAAGCCCGTGATCGTTGCACACTATGAGTCTCATGGAGGTCTATCATTGACATTGGGATCATTTAGCCCACATGAGCTGACCCGATTTAGAGAGCTGTTGGTCAAGCCTATCAGATTGAAGCTTGGGTGACCCAATAATGAAGATTTGGCAACTTAAGGCATCTTGGCAAATATGGGAACTAATCTTAGAAGATAAGGGACAATCATATCTTTAAGATTAGATAGGATTTGATTTGGTTGTAATCATATAAATCCCATAATTTAAGGGACAGGCTAATCTCATCTGTTGATGTAATTCGATCCTGACCATCGGTTGTGAGGGAGCTTAACTATAAATAGGGAGCCTCCCCTCATTTGTAACACACTCACACATTCATTGTATTCATTGTATTATTTGAGAGAAAGTAATACAATTGAGAGCATTTACTCATACACTTGGTGTTCTTGTTCTTGTGGCTTTCTATTATCTTTTGAGCCTTCTTTTGGCTAGTCACTTCCGCTATACGAATTGGTGCCTTAGAGGAATTCCTTTAAGAATCCTCAAATCGTGGTGGTTAGGCTGACTTAGACGTGTTTGCAAGAAAGGATCGCCTAAGGTCGCATGGATTGCTACACTAAAGATCTAGCCCCGTGAGAAGTGGTATCCGAGCTAAAGGTTGTGAAGGCACCATCCGTGATGTCGAAAGAAGTTGTTGAGCAGAAGTGGCCTAAGAAATCATTGAGGGACATGCTGTTGGCTATAGAGGATCGAGTGGATAGACTTGATGAGTCCATGAGGGACGCAAAGGAGTCTATCGATGGAGCTCATGAGTGCATAGACGACTTGAGGGAACAATCGAGGGACTTTGTGATCATGAATCTCAACGTCACTAGGGATGAGGTTAAAGAGTTGCTTAATTCCCATAGGTCGAAGCTGAAAGAAAGGAGCGATGCTCTCGAAGCCATGTTGTTGGCTTTGAAGGAGGAAACAATGGCCACGACGAAAGCTTTGTGCACAAGACTAGAAGAGCTCGAGGGAGAGCTTGCCTTGTGTCGAGCAACCGTGGGGAATGGAGGAGTATCAAGTGTAGCACTCAATGATGTCCCAAAGCTGAAAGAGTTTGCGGGATAAGGTTTACATGCAATGTGGATAATTTCTTCTAGAAGATGGAGAACTACTTCCGTGCCAAAGGCATCGATGATGATGCGAGTAAGGTAAATATTGCTTCAATGTTTCTCACTAACAGTATGATTTTACGGTGGCGAGATAGGACCACAGATAAAAGGTATAGTGAGATTGGAACGTGGCAAGAGTTCTAAGATGAATTGAAGGGACAATATTACCCAGATGATGTCGGGAAGAAGATCAGGTAAAGTTACGATGGCTAACGCAACGGGGCACGATTGGGAAGTACGTTCGAGAGTTCAAAGAACTCATGCTTCTAGTTAAAGATGTGACCGAGAAAGAGGCATTGCTTGTCTTCAAGAATGGATTAAAGCATTGGGTCAGATAGGAAGTGGAACAAGGAGGTGTCCAAGAGCTGTCAAAGTCATTATGGTAGCGGAGTCCATGGTCAAGCTTGGTCTAGGGAAAGACAAGCTTGGATCTTACAAGTCCGAGGAAAGAGGCACATGTGAAGGGAATCACAAGGAAGATGATAATGGCATTGGCAACGGCGACAATGGTAATGGGAAACCACGAGTTGGGAAGAAGAAACCCAACAAAAAGCGAGGCAAGTTGAAATGTTTTCTTTGCGATGGTCCACATTTGCTGAAGAAATGTCTAAGAAAATCTGAGTTATCTAAGAGGGGCAAGTCGGAAGGTAAGGTCGCGAGACTTGGTTCGAGCCAAAAGAAGCCAGTGGAGTGCTTCTTGTGTCATGATCCGGATAGGTTACGGAAATGTCTGAAAAAGTCTGTCATTGATGAGGCAGACAAGGAGCCCATGAAGCTTGGTTCGAGAGAAGCCAAGAGGGTAAAGAGGAGCAAAAAGAAGCGAGTCAAGTGCTTCTTTTGCCGTGGTCCGCATGAGTTGCGGACCGTCCAAAGCAACAATCCGAGAGGGTCAAAGAAAAGGCAACATCGGAGCTTGTTGAGTCATCGGAGGGGCTTCAATCTAAGGAAGAGGTGAGTTTGTCATCAGACTTAATGAAGAAAGCCGCGATGAAAACAGTGAAATTGGGACCAATGAGGCTTAATTTGAGGAAAGCAACAGAGTTGGCCGAGTTATCGATGAGGCTTCAGCGCATAGAAGGGATGAGTTTGGCATAGAAGTCAGAGGAAGAAGTTGGGATGCAAACTTGGAAGCTAGGTTCAATGAGGCTCATTTCTATTGACACATCGGAGGAGCTTCCCACTTATGGGAAAAGTGGGTGGTGCATCAAAGTTTACGAAAGTGATGATGCAAGCTGGACAGTTGACCAGAGTAAATGCGACGAGTAAGGTACATTCAAAACACTTTGACAGTGTTTTGCATTCTAACTTGGTTGCTTGGCAAGAATGTAAAGGTCCTTTCAAATTTCTTAAGCAAGGAAGTCGAGGGACTGTGGGCGATTCGAGGCCAAGTGATGTGAATCAAGAGGATTTCGATTGAAGCGAGTCAGGATGTGAGCAAGTGAGTGCGGAGACTTCTTACCAACGAGATGTACCAATAAATGAGATGGTTAGAGTTAAGAAGCGACGAAAGCTGAGGCCAAAGTTCCAAAAGAAGGGACAACCCAATAGTGAGACTAATTGGGAAAATGCTAAGGCAATGAGACAAGACCGAGGTGAATCAAGTCAGTGCCATTCTGGAGTCGCAACGAGGGCGCTGCGAGAATGGGTAGGGGAGAATGTCACAGGCTAGAGTTCAAAGCCCGTGACCGTTGCATACAATGAGTCCCATGGAGGTCTATTATTGACATTGGGATCATTTAGCCCACATGAGCTGGCCCGATTCAAAGAGCTATTGGTCAAGCCTATCAGATTGAAGCCTGGGTGGCCCAATGATGAATATTTGGCAACTTAAGGAATCTTGGTAAATATGAGAACTAATCTTAGAAGATAAGGGAGAATAATATCTTTAAGATTAGATAGGATTTGATTTGGTTATAATCTTGTAAATCCCATAATTTAAGGGATAGGTTAATCTCATTCGTCGATGTAATTCGATCCTGACCGTCGATTGTGAGGGAGCTCAACTATAAATAAGGAGCCTCCCCTCATTTGTAACACACTCACTCATTCATTGTATTCATTGTATTCTTTGAGAGAAATTAATACAATTGAGAGCATTTACTCAAACACTTGGTGTTCTTGTTGTAAACTGAAAAATATATAGGATTTTTCCTATGTAATTTATCACCTTTTACTTAAATTCGTTGTTAAAACTAAGTAAATGTTTAATAAATTAATAAAATATGTGAAAATATGAAATTAGGACATAGAAATTATTAAAATATGATTTTATTCTTTTTTATATAGTTTTCGTGCATAAAATGGCTTATTTTATATTTATTTGAACATATTATATTTTTAAGATATAAAGTAAGTCATGCATGATTAAATTAAATAATAAAATATAAAATCATATTTAATAATTCATTTTAAATATTTCATTAAATAATTTGGGTTGAATTAATTAATTAAATTGAGTTAATTTTATTTCTTTAGTCCTTTAATTAATTAATTAATTTTTGACAGGTCTGATAAACTTTGCTGAATCACAAAACCGTCCAAATTGAAGATCAAGTCAACCCAATTTCGGCTACACATGGCTTCCCTCAAAAACCACTTTTTGGTTTAATTGCACAAGCTCTTTGCAATGTTGAAGAAATCAAAGATTTGCCTGAAGATTTAAATTTGACCAAGTCTCAGTCTTGAGTTGTTATGCCATTTAAATTGCTTAAAAATCAAGCAAAAATTCATTCAAATTCCATTAATCATGGCCGGCCACCCATTGAAGAAGCTTGAAGAGACTAAACCTCTTTATTTTTAGCAAACTACTCTCCTCTCTTCACCTATAAATAAGACCCCATTTTACCATTTCTAATCATCCCTCATCCCTCAAACATTAAACATTCTCTCTTTTCTCTAGCATTTCCCATTCCCCACACCTAGCATCATCTCTTCATAGAGATTTTAGCAATTAAGCCTCTTAAAGAGCCCTTGGTCGGCCACCTCAGAGAGCCATCAACAAAGGAGTGAAGTGAAGGAAAGAAGTTGTCCTCTTCGATCAGAGTCTTGGGTAACAGCCACTTTGATTTAGGTTTAATCTTTCTTTTCTTTAATTTAATCTGAAATGCTATGTGTTCTTTTTTCTTGTTTACAACAATGTTAGCTTAATTTTATTTAAGCTAGGATAATTGCTTTGATTTAATAATATTTATTTGATTCATGCTTATGATGTTTGTGCGTCAAACAATCATGTTTTCAATTAAAATCAAGTCTATATTTCGTTCAAACGTGATTGAAATGCACCTGAATTAGCTGAGCGATCCTAACCAGACAACGGCTAGTAGACACATAATTGAAATGTGCATGCTCAATTTAGATCCTAACCCAATTAAATTGCAGGTTACATAACAACTCTAACCAAACTCTGTTATCTGCATAGCTTTTAGATTTGTGTGGTTGAACTGTTTCAAACCTAACACGTCCCCGTTACCTCACACGAATGCTAAGAAACCCTTAGTAAATAAGGATCAGTAAAATGCATATTTACTAAGTAAAGGATTTCGAAAGGACCTAATGTGCTTTCTAAACTCATGAAAGATCGAGTTGCCATGGAATATTTTTTCGAATGTTATTAAACATGTTGATAATAAATTGAATTTAATCAAAGTAATTGTCCTACTTTATTTATGTTATAATTGTTGCAAATTGTGTTTAATTTTGCTAAAATCCATTTCATACATATACCCTGCATACTTAGGTTAATTTGCATTAGGTATCATTGCATTTAGTATATTTAATCATCACTTCTCAATCATATTATGTTTTTAAAATTTACCAAGTTGTTAATATGATTTTACAATTAATTGATTTAACACAAATACAATCCCTGTGGAGACAATAACTCGATACTTACTTATTACTTGATAACGACTATGTACACTTGCACAAACAAATACAATCCCTGTGGAGACGATAACTCGATACTTACTTATTACTTGATAACGACTGTGTACACTTGCATAAACCTACACGTTATAAGTTTTTGGAGCCGTTGCAGAGGATTGTTAACTGTTGCCATAGCCATTTTTTTGAAATTATTTATTTTCAATTTGTTTTTTTTATTATTTCTAACATTACTAACTTGTTCTTTCTAAGTTTGTGATTTTGTTTTCAGGTGTTTATGAACATAGATCGAATTATCGATTTTCTCCTTATAGTCCCTAAAATTGAGTGAACTTTCAAACAAAGAAGACATGAACGAACAACTCAAAGACAAGTCGAGATAGACCTTGGAAATCAAAATCAAGACCAAGGTGATGAAGCCGATCGTGTACGAAATCCCATCCTCATTACCGATGATAGGGATCGATGCATTAGACAATATGCTGTGCCACTTTTCAATGAATTAAATCCAGGAATTAGAAGGCCAGATTTTGAGGCAACACAAGTTGAATTGAAACCAGTAATGTTTCAAATGCTACAAACGGTGGGCCAATTTAGTGGTATGCCCACGGAAGATCCACATCTCCACCTTCGATTATTTATGAAGGTGAGTGATTCATTCAAGATACCCGGTGTGACTGAAGATGCACTGAGGTTGAAGTTGTTTCCATACTCGTTGTGAGATCGAGCACGAGCATGGCTCAATTCACTGCCACCAAGTTCCATATCTACATGGCAAGAATTAGCAGAGAGATTTTCGGTTAAGTATTTCCCGCCTAGCAAGAATGCTAAGTTGAGAAAAGAGATCACAACTTTCCAACAATTGGATGACGAGTCTTTGTACGATGCTTGAGAGCGATTCAAGGAGTTATTTCGTAAGTGTCCTCATCATGGGATTCCTCATTGTATCTAGTTGGAGACATTCTGTAACGGTCTCAATGCACATACAAGATTGATGGTAGATGCTTCTACGAATGGTGCAATTTTGTCTAAGTCTTATAATGAGGCTTATGAGATCATCGAGAGGATCGCTAGCAACAACTATCAATGGCCAACAAATCGAGCAGCTTCAGGAAGGCGTGTAGTCGGAGTTCATGAAGTTGATGCTCTCACTTCATTATCAACTCAGGTATCGTCTATTTTCTCTATGTTAAAACAGTTTACTGCTAATAGTTCTAATAATTTTGCAGCTCAGCCACCAAGTCCGTTTGAAGCAGATAAGGAAGTGTCGATCATCCTTGGGAGACCTTTCCTAGCCACGGGAAGAATGTTAATTAATGTGCAGAAAGGTGAATTTACCATGCGAGTTCAAGATGATCAGGTAACCTTTAACATTCTTAAAGCTATGAAATTTCCCAATCCGACAGAAGAGTGTTCAATTATGGAACAGATAGAAACCTTGGTTTCTATGGAAAACAATTTTGAAGAAGACCCATTGGAGAAAGCCTTAGATTTTGACCCTTTGAAGGATGAAGAAGGTGAAGAAAACATGGCTTTGATGGAAGTCAATTCGAGAAATTTTATTCAATCCACACAGTTTGAACCGTTGGAGTTAAAAGTTAGAGAATTTGTGCAACCAAAGTTGTTAATAGAAGAACCACCTAAACTCAAACTAAAGGTACTTCCTTCCCATTTAAAATACGTTTATTTAGGTGACTATTCTACTTTGCCTGTGATTATTTCAGCAGAATTAATGAAAGATTAAGAGGAGCAACTAATTGTTATTCTTAAGAAATTTAATAAAGCAATTGATTGAACCATAGCTGATATTCGAGGTATAAGCCCTTCTTTTTGCATGCATAAAATTATTTTAGAGGAAGGTGAAAGAGCTCGAATTGATGGGCAAAAGAGGCTCAATCCTATTATGAAAGAAGTTGTGAGAAAGGAAGTGATCAAATGGTTAGATGCGGGAATCATTTACCCTGTTTCAGGTAGTTCGTGGGTAAGTCCGGTGCAATGTGTGTCGAAGAAAGGTGGAATCACGATTGTTGAAAATGTGCATAACGAGTTGATTCCAAAGAGAACTATTTCTGGTTGTAGAATTTGTACTAACCACAGAAAGTTGAATAAAGCTACTCGGAAGGACCATTTTTCGCTGCCTTTTTATGGATCAGATGTTAGATCGACTAGCAGGTAATGAATTTTATTATTTTTTATATGGCTATTCGGGATATAACCAAATAGTTGTAGCTCTGGAGGACCAACATAAAACAACCTTTACTTGTCCATACGGTACATTTGCTTTTAGGAAAATGCCTTTTGGTTTATGCAATGCATCTACAATATTTCAACAATGCATGATGGCAATATTCACTAATATGGTTAAAAATTTTGTTAAGGTTTTCATGGATGATTTTTTTGTTTTTGGTCACACTTATGATATTTGTTTGAGTAATTTGGCTAAGGTACTGAAGAGATGCGAAGAGACGAATCTTATCCTTAACTGGGAAAAATAACATTTTATGGTTAAGGAAGGGATTGTCTTAGGGCATAAAATCTCAAAGAAAGGAATTGAAGTCAATAAAGCAAAGGTGGATGTAATTGAAAGATTACCGGCCCCAATCAATGTGAAAGGAGTCAGAAGTTTCTTAGGCCATGCCGATTTTTACCGAAGGTTTATCAAGGATTTTTCAAAAATTTCTAAACCTTTGTGTTTGTTGTTAGAGAAAGATACAGTGTTTGATTTCAACAAAGCATGTTTGGAAGCTTTTGAAGATCTGAAAAAAACGGTTAATCTCAGCCCCAATAATCGTTACACCTGATTGAAGCTCACCTTTTGAGTTGATGTGCGATGCAAGAGATTATGTCGTTGGAGCTGTGAAGGGTCAAAGAAGAAACAAAGTGTTTCACCCTATTTACTATGCAAGCAAAACTTTGACGGGAACCCAACTCAATTATACGGTAACTAAAAAGGAACTCTTTGCTATAGTTTTTACTTTTGACAAGTTTAGCTCATATCTTATAGGTACCAAAATTACAGTATTTACTGACCATGCGGCCATTAAATACTTGCTCACGAAGAAAGATGCGAAACCGAGGTTAATTCGTTGGATACTCTTACTCCAAGAATTTGACCTTGAGATCCAAGACAGAAAAGGTGTCGAAAATCAAGTAGCTGATCATCTATCAAGGTTGGAGTAAGATGAGGTAACTCGATCATGTGTGCCTATCAATGAGAATTTCCTACATGAACACTTATTTGAGGTAAGTCGAATTCATGAAACATCTTGTTTTGCTGATTTTGCCAATTATCTTGCATGTGGAATAATTCCTCCAGAAATGACATACCAACAAAGGAAGAAATTCCTTCATGATAGTCGGTATTATTTTTGGGAGGATCCATTTTTGTTTAAACAGTGTGCAAATAATATAATTCGAAAGTGCATAGCTGAAAGTGAGATTGTCGAGATCTTGTATCATTGCCATTCATCTTCAAGTGGGGGACACTTTGGTGGTTCACGTACTGCAGCAAAGATTTTGCAAGCATGTTTCTTTTGGCCTACACTATTTAAAGATGCTTATGCTTATGTAAAGAACTGTGTTAGATGCCAAAGGACAGAAAATATATCAAGGAGAAATGAGATGCCCTAGACAAACATTTTGGAGATTGAGTTATTCGACGTTTGGGGCATTGACTTCTTAGGTCCGTTTCCTTCTTCATATAGGAACAAATATATCTTAGTTGCTGTGGACTATGTATCCAAGTGGGTTGAAGCCGAAGCATACCCTACAAATGATGCAAAGGTAGTCATGCGATTTCTACATAAGCATGTGTTTACACGATTTGGGACTCCAAGAGTTATTATTAGTGATGAAGGTTCTCATTTTGTGAACAAATGGCTTAAGTGGTTGCTTGACAAATATGGTGTGAAGCACAAGATTGCTACTGCTTATCACCCCCAGTCGAATGGGCAAGTTGAAAGAGTGAACCGTGAAATCAAAGGTATCCTTGAAAGGGTACTACGCACTAGCAGAAAAGATTGGTCTCGAAAGCTTGATGATGCATTATGGGCCTATCGAACAACATTTAAGACATTGTTAGGAATGACTCCATTCGGTTAGTCTTTGGAAAGGCATGTCATTTGGAGAATAGAGCTCACTAGGCTTTTAAGTAGTTGAACTTTGATCTCAAGCAAGCCGGTGAGAGAAGGATGTTACAACTTGATGAGTTGGAAGAGCTGAGGTTGTTTTCCTATGAGAATGCCAAAATGTGTAAAGAAAGATCAAAGAGATGGCATGATAGTCATATACAACCTCGCGAGTTTAAAGAAGGTCAGAAGGTTTTGTTGTTTAATTCAAGGCTGAAGTTATTTCCTAGGAAGCTAAAAACCTGATGGAAAGGACCCTATACCATCTATCGAGTTTATCCTTATGGAGCTGTTGAATTATATGACAATTATAGAGGTACGTTTAAAGTTAATGGTCAACGTCTCAAACACTATTGGGATGGTGAAGTTGAGCGAGTTGAATGCTATTTCAAATTAACAGACCCTTGATTTTTCATGAACTCATTTTGTAAATAAATAAATAATTGATTAGAACTTATTTTCTTAACTTAGTACATTTAATTAATTCTGTCTAAGGAGATTGGAAATTAAGCGGGACCGTTGTAACCCCTCCAACCTTTCCTGGGAATTAATTTAATGTAATTTGTTAAGAAGAAATTTTTCTAATTGAGTTTTAAAATTTTTAAGTTTCATTCTTTGTTGTTTAAATTTTAATTTTAATTCTTATGTTAATAAAAGGGGTCAAATTTGGCCCAAGTACTAATTAGTTTTTATTAGTAAGCCTGTAAATACAATCTGAGTTTGAGGCCCAAGACAGCAAAAAGGAGGGAAAATACCCATGCTTTGCCGCCACTCCCATTACTTGTCGCCCAAGTAACCCTAATGTAGCTAAATTTTTGCTACATGTTGCCCTAATTTTTCCCTATTTAAACCCCTCTTCATTCTACTATTTTTCATATCCCTCAAAACAATTTGCTTAACCTTAAAAATCCCTAAATTTCCCTCTTCTGTCGCTAGCCTCAAATCCCAAAAGAAACCCTAGTTTTTCTTCCCTTATTGTCGAAATCACCTATTGTCATCGCAAGAAGATTGCCGAAGCACCAACGTTTCTGCCACATATCGTCGTTGTTGTCGCCGTACACTATCGTTACTGTCGCACGTTGTTGTTGCTACCGCACCATCCTTGTCGTCGCAAGGTTTTTGCTTTTGTAAGTTCTTACACCACCTTACCAATTTCTCTTCTCTCCCTTGTGCTGGAACTTTGCTGAATTTTCAAAAAAAGATACCATGTCTCACAAAAGAACTAGATCTTCAAAGACTACTCCTAAAAACCCAATTTTGATCGATGAAGAAGTGAAAGAGAGATTTGATTCAATCTTCAAGCATCAATGCTCTCAAGTGAGAAACAAAATCAATGCTCTCAAGTGAGAACGATTTTGTGATGCTCGTTCACTTCCCAATGATAAACTAGTTCGAGAGTTCTATGCTAGCTTGACTATGCAAGATGCTACTGAGGTCATCATTCGAAAGAAAAATGTACCTCTTACTTCTAAGTCCATCAATGATTTGTTTAACTTACCTGATGTTCAAGAAGATGAGTACTACCCTATGATGAACAATATCAATTGGGATTTTCTTCAACAAGTGCTTGATGTTATGACAAATCCGGGATCCCAATGGATTATATGAAATTTTGGGAGCCATTCTTGCCGAAGGGAATACCTAAAGCCGGTAGCAAAGGTATGTTTTTATTTCGATCACTACAGTTTCATGCCTATCTCACATAGTTCCACCATCTCGATGGAACGAATGCTCTTGTTGTATGCAACTTTGACAAAAAAGTCCATTAATGTTAGGAAAATTATTCTCAAGGAGATTCATGATTGTGCTAAAAAGAAGACAGGAAGTGCTTATTTCCCATCATTAATCACTTCACTTTTTTTAAGGGCCCATGTTAAAACACAAGCAAATCTGAAGGGGCAATATGTTCAAGGGTGCATTACAAATCATGATCTTGAAAGGTTAGTAGAGAAGGTGCATGAGCTGAATCAAGGTGAGCAAGAAGAGCCAACTGAGCCAGATACTGAGGAGTCAACAAATGAAACTGAAACTGAAACTAATTCAGTTACAGACACTGAAGAAGAAGAATCTGATAAGGAACTAAACTGTCTTAAACTAGTTGAGGGATCTGCAAACCCTGAACCAAAGATTGAGCCAGAAGAAGAAATAGTTAAGCTAAGTGTTAAACCTGAAACTCCAATGTCGACTTATGCAAGTACTTCAAAAAAATCGGAGTTGTCAATTATGATGGACATGTGCAAGTTCATGCACAATCAACAACAAATTTACTGGAAATATGCAAAGATTACAGATGACTCAATTCAAAATACTTTTAAGAATATCTCAAATACTTTTGTTCCTGAGTTCCTAGATGCTATCTTTAAGACATGGAAGGAAGATACTGACTATGCAAGCGAAGATGGAGCTGAAGAAGACAAGGGGAATGAGTTAGAAAAATAAAAGGGGGGATTCTTGTCTTGTTTATTTATTTATGTTTTTAGGTCTTTAGGAATTTATTTCTTTCGTAATTAGGATTTAATTTCTGCAGAATAAAACATAGCAAGCATGAATAAACTTAACACTTCTTTAGACAAAAAAAGACTAAGTGATGTGGTAATGGGAATGAACATGTCTAGGATTGGATTGTTAAGAAAGACTTGGTATTTAAGCAGTCTTAATGACTCTGGTATTTAAGCAGTCTTAATGACTCACCTCTTTTTCCTTACAACCCTACTTGGTGTTCAGATTTCATTCATTACTTTGTTCTTGCAATGAGGACATTGCTTCTTTTTAAAGGGGGGTAAGGAAAATAAATTGCTCAAATTTTTATAAATTTCAAGTATGTTTCAATCATTTCTATCATAAGTATGTTTTAATAAATGAATGTTTAGAGAAATTTTTTGTTAATAAGATAGTTTGTATGCAAGTATGAATGATGATTCTATCTGAGTGAATGTATGTTATCATGAAGAATGGAATTTTTGTATGATCTTAGTCTTAGGTAATGTTTGCCATGAAAACTTAGTTTCTCTTGAGATTAGACATGCATGAAGGTTTATATCTTTAGAATTGACTTAGTAACTTTCTTGAGGCAAAATCCTAGGAGACATAAAAATCTAAAATGATATAGGCACTATTTCTTTGGATCGTTGGAGCCTTTTCAAGCCAACATTATGATATTAGACCCTTGAAACTGTAATTTTGAGCTTAAAGGCCTGTTTATTGCAATTTACCTACATTATAAGCCACATTACCAATTTTTTTAAGTTATCCTAATTTTGTGCACCCATCTTAACTAAAGTTGTCTTGGTGATCAACATTTGAGGAAATTTTCAAAAAGATGTACGTGCTCATGCTAAAAAAAACGAAGAAAGAGCAAAGAAAAGTTTGCTCAGTCTCTGAAAAGAAAAATGTATGAGCATGAGTTCAAAATAAGTTTGGGGGTGTTCCAAAGGTTCACTTAAAGAAAAAAGGCTGTATTTTGAGAAATCCAAGACAAAGTTAAAGGTTAAGATTTTGAAATCGAAATGTATCATCTCTTAAAATCCCTACCTTTAACCGAGCCCCATTACAACCTTATAAAAGACCTATTGATTTGATGATTATATCACCTACATTAGTAGAGAGGAAGTACTAAGTTCAACATATGAAGATCATAAATAAGCCTTATGATTGTTTTGCTTGATTGATGAGAAATTATGTTGAATGAAGAATGTTATCTGTGACTGTGACATACATACAAACTATGATTCATGTCGACATATTTTGAAACTTAGTATAAAATTCTAAAAATATTTGCATATGAATTACTTGCTAATAAAGAAGATCTATGAACATGAAGTTATTAATGCATGATTATGGGATAAAGATTGATGCTGCTTACACAACTAGCAATTTTGCCTTAGCAAGACCTTTTGCTGTACATGAACATTACTCGGGACGAGCAAAGATTTAAGTTTGGGGGTGTGTAAACTGAAAAATGTATACGATTTTTCCTATGTAATTTATCACATTTTTACTTAAATTCGTTGTTAAAACTAAGTAAATATTTAATAAATTAATGAAATATGTGAAAATATGAAATTAGGACATAGAAATTATTAAAATGTGATTTTATGCTTTATTATATAGTTTCATGCATAAAATGGCTTATTTTATATTTATTTGAACATATATATTTTTAAGACATAAAATGGGTCATGCATGATTAAATTAAATAACAAAATATAAAATCATATTTAATAATTCATTTTAAATATTTCATTAAATAACTTGGGTTGAATTAATTAATTAAATTAAGTTAATTTTATTTCTTTAGTCCTTTAATTAATTTATTTATTTTTGACAGGTCTGATAAATTTTACTAAATCACAAAACCGTCCAAATTGAAGACCAAGTCAACCTAATTTCGGCTACACATGGCTGCTCTCATAAACCACTTTTTGGTTTGATTGCACAAGGTCCTTGCAATGTTGAAGAAATCAGATATTTGCCCAAAGATTTACATTTGACCAAGTCTTGTCCTAAGTTGTTATGGCATTTAAATTGCTTAAAAATCAAGTAAAAATTCATTCAAATTCCATTAATCATGGCCGGCCACCCATTGAAGAAGCTTGAAGAGACTAAACCTCTCTATTTTTAGCAAACTACTCTCCTCTCTTCACCTATAAATAAGATCCCATTTCACCATTTCTAATCATCCCTCATCCCTCAAACATTAAACATTCTCTCTTTTCTCTCAATTTTCTCTAGCATTTCCCATTCCCCACGCCTAGCATCATCTCTTCATAGAGATTTTAGCAATTAAGCCTCTTAAAGAGCCCTTGGTCGGCCACTTGGAGAGCCATCATCAAAGGAGCGAAGCGAAGGAACGAAGGAGCCCTCTTCGATCAGAGTCTTGGGTGACAGCAACTTTGATTTGGGTTTAATCTAAAAATGTTTGCTATGTGTTCTTTTTTCTTGTTTACAACAATGTTAGCTTAATTTTATTTAAGCTAGGATAATTGCTTTGATTTAATAATATTTATTTGATTTATGCTTATGATGTTTGTGCCTCAATCAATCATGTTTTCAATTAAAATCAAGTTTGTATTTCGTTCATACGTGATTGAATTGCACCTGAATTAGCTAAGAGATCCTAACCAGACGACGGCTAGTAGACACATTATTGAAATGTGCATGCTTAATTTAGATCCTAACCCGATTAAATTGCAGGTTACATAACAACTCTAACCAAGCTCTGTTATCTGCATAGTTTTTAGATTTGTGTGATTAAAATGTTTCAAACCTAACACATCCCCGTTACCTCACACGAAAGCTAAGAAACCCTTAGTAAATAAGGATCAGTAAAATGCATATTTACTAAGTAAAGGATTCCGAAAGGACCTAATGTGGTTTCTAAACTCATGAAAGATCGAGTTGCCATGGAATGTTTTTCCGAATGTTATTAAACATGTTGATAATAAATTGAATTTAATTAAATTAATTGTCCTAGTTTATTTATGTTATAATTGTTGCAAATTGTGTTTAATCTTGCTAAAATCCATTTCATACATATACCCTGCACACTTAGGTTAATTTGCATTAGGGATCATTACATTTAGTATATTTAATCATCACTTCTCAATCATATTGTGTTTTTAAAATTTACCAAGTTGTTAATATAATTTTACAATTAATTGATTTAACACAAATACAATCCCTGTGGAGACGATAACTCGATACTTACTTATTACTTGATAATGATTGTGTACACTTGCACAAACCTACGCGTTACACTTGTTCTTGTGGCTTTCTGTTGTCTTTTGAGCCTTCTTTTGGCTAGTCACTTCTGCTATACAAATTGGTGCCTTGGAGGAATTCCTTTGAGAATCCTCAAATCGTGGTGGTTAGGCTGACTTAGGCATGTTTGCAAGAAATGATCATTTAAGGCCGCACAGATTGTGAGACTAAAGATCTAGCCCCGTGACATAGGGGCGAAGTTAGAAAAAAAATTTAGGGGATCGAAATTAAATTGTTTATATCTTTATAAATTTTAAAGGATTAAATCAAATTTTTATCTTTAGAGAGGTCAAAGTGTAATTTTATTTTTACTAATTTAAAATATTTAAAAGGCCAAAATGATAAAAATTTTATTTTAAAAAGGGATCAAGCCCTACCAACTCTTCTAAATCCGACCCGCCTCTGACCTCATGGTAAGATTTAAGTTCAACAATAGCAGAGATAGAAGTAACAAAAAACTTGTGTGTGGTGTGGTAAAATTGGATAAAAAGAAGAAGAAATAGGATAATGACCTTTAAAAGGTGGAAGGGACAAAGAAGATTAATTAGAATAGACAAAGTCATGCATCCACGAGGATTGTTTAAGACATCGATTGGACTTTTGAGGTAACAAGGAAGGACACAATGGAAACATCAACAAGCAACTCACAAGAAGGAAGAACTGACTCACTGGGAGGAATACTCGAAGAAAGACAACTTATTAAAAGCACAATGTGTAATAATCTGTTTTTCAGTGGTGTCGAAAATAATATTTTTGATATTATAAATCTAATGAGTGAGTTTGTAAATATTATTATTTAATATTTATGAGTTAAATATAATGCTATTGTGAATTTTGAGTTGATAGATTTTATTGAGTGGTCAGTTAGTTAAATACAAGTGGTTCGTATCGGAAGTCAGTGGTTTCAAAAAATGAGATATATGGACCTCGTTTCCATAAACCAATCTCGTAAATACTTTTATTAAATATTTACTGAGTTGTTGTATAAGTGGGTTGAAGTTTGGTCTGAAAATTTTGATGATTTGATAGTTAATTAAAAAAAATGATTAAATTGTAAAAGTGATAAAAGTGTATCGCTATAGTTTTTTAATTTCTAAAGGACTTATTTAGTAATTAAACCAGGCCTAAAATGACATTTAGACCATTTTATTTCATGGTGGACGGTTAGGTATAATTTTATTTATAAATTATATTTGAAATTGATTAAAATATAATAAAGTAATAATAAAACTAATAAAAGTCATAATGGATGAACATTTGTTCATCTTTTCTTCCTTCCACAGAATGCATAATTAAGAAACCAAAGAAGCCATGTTAAAAGCTTCAAAGGTTCGGCTTTCATCCTTGCATGGTAAGCCCTCAAAGCACTTTTTTTTGTAAATTTCATATTTTTGAGATTGTTACAATTTGATCTAGCTAACTTGAGTATTAAATTATTAAACTGATAAAGTTTGTTAAAGTTTTAATTGATGAATTTTAGATTTTTTTTATAGGAAATGGTAGATTTGAAAGCTAAAAGATGTTTAAAGATATTTTGTTAAGTGAATTTTGTTAGTTTTTCATTTAAGGGTTAAAATGAAAATTTGATAAAAGTAGCATGAAATATTGGTAAATTCAGATTTTAGAGGGTTGTCGAAGGGCATAATTGAAATCAGAATGAAAAGTGAGATTCCATTGTGATGTTTGAAATTGATTAATTGAAATAAATTTTTATATAGATCAAGATTGGGCTAATAAGGGGATAATCAAGGAAAAGTAAATTTTGAGGGTTAGTCTTCGACGTTTTGTGTGTCGTTGAGTTTGTCAAATAAGTTCGTATGGATTTACTTTATTAAATTTTGATATGATTGTGTTATTTTGTTTTATGGTTAGTTAGAAATTATATATATATATATATATATATATATATATATATATATATAAAGGTTTGGCATCAAATGGATTAAATCGAAAAATAATGAAATATATGATAAAATGAATAAATGTGTGGTATTTGATGATTGTGATGCTTATTTCAATTAATTCTTGTTTGTTGGGTCGTATTTATATTATTTGTGATTAAGTTGTTGCAAAATAACGACTTCAGTATTGAAGGATTAAATTGAGAAATAAGATAAAGTTGATAAATGTGAATGAATATGAGAATGTAAATGGTTGAATTGCATGTATATGAAAATGTTCAAAGGATTGGAATGAAATGAATATGAATATGGAGGCTCGTTTGAACTTAGTGAATAACTAGGATACAAATGACATGTCATTAGAGTTTATCAAGCACTGCGTGCCGATCATTATATTTACCAAGTACAATATATTGGTGATTATATTATTAGGTACTACGTACCGTTGACTATATTATCAGGTAATTTGTATTGGTGTTCATGTTATATCAGGTAATATGTGTCGGTGATTATATTTATCAGGTACTATGTACTGGTGGTGGATACCATACTGATGGTTGAAATCTAGCATTTTTTGCGGATTCTTCATAGCTTGTGTGAGCAACATCGAGTAATAGTTAATGTCTCTATTTACAGCTCAAGTGAGAAAAGTTATCTCGAGTATCCAAAGTTAATTTATTATAGTTCTCTAGGCAGAAAAAAGTAAGTAATTGATTCCAAAATGAATAGAAAGATTAAATGTGAATTGGTTGTTATACATATGAATTGTTTGTGAATGAAAGAGTGAATGAATTAAATTGAAATGTTGTGAAAGATAATTATATGTGTTTATAAATTGAGGATGAATTGTATATTGTATGCTTTGTTGTATTAAATCGTAAACTAAGTACATGTGATTTGCATTAGTAGTTCTTAATGTATAAATAAACTAACCTATTGATTGTTTTTTATGGAAATGTATACAGAAGTACAAGGAAGATAAGGATTCCATATTAATTACCAAATTGGTCTACTACTTTAATTTAGTTTAAGGTCAATGTATGTTGTGTAAATTTCATATGAGCTTACTAAGCATTCGTAATGCTTATCTTTTTTGTTTTTGTTTCTAAATAGGTTATTTTGCAAAATGCACCAGTCGGATCAACTCGGATCTCACACTATCCAACCTTTGATTCGATAGTCTTTTATTTATTTCCAGATTTGGTTATGTGGACTGTATATATAGTTGTATTTGCGTTTAAGTTATCTTGAATGTTCATGATCTTGGTCTAATGATGTTGATAATGTTTGACGATTTGGTATTATTATGAGATATGTAAGTGGCAAGTGAATAGCCAACTTGAAATGTGATTTACTTAAGCTAATGGATATGCATACGTGAACGAGATTGAAACTCATGTTTTGGTTTATTTTGATGTGGATATAAGTGTAATGTTTGAAAGTGATGATCTTATTTTGGCTGGTTTACAACATGAGTTGCATATATGTTTTGGGTCAATATGGTGTATCTTACTTGATGACTTTTGACACTTAGAAAGGATGATGATGTGATGACTGTATATGTATATGTATATGTATAGATATTAAGGTATGCTTATAAGTGAATGGATACTTTTAGTCTTATTGTAATGTGGTTTCAATTGAGGCATATTGGTTAGGCACTTAGGATGAATGATATAAGTGGTATTTTGACATGTTTTTTTATGTTTTTGAACAGGTTTGAAAGATAGTAAAATGCATGCTTGTGGCTTAATTGAATATAAGGTATTTAACTTCCTTTGAAAGGTTGTTTTAGGTATGTACGGTCTGACACACGACCATGTGCCATACACAAGCATAAGGCATGGTCACGTGGTTTGTATGATTTGAGAGATAATTGCTGCACATGGTCATAGTTTGTTACAAGATCTGGCAACACGATTGTATGACTCTACATTACACAATTTTATTTCTTGAAAATGGTTGGGCTACAAGGCTGACCACCTCCGAACATACTCCCGTTCGGTAAGTGTTTTTGGGCTTCCACAAGCATACGGTTCAGGCTTTAATATAGTTTGTACAACGAAATACTTGGTAGTATTTCGAGGATCGTACCTAAATGAGGCTTAAAGTAGTAGTGATTTAAATCCCTGCAAACAAAAGAATTAATTAGTACTATTTTTATGGTTTATAGTGCGATAGTAAAAGAAAAGGTTTTGATTTCAAAAGAATACAAATAAATAAAACAAAGCAAAAGAAAGAGATAGTGAATTCAATGAACAAATTTGAGGAGATTAGGTCGCTTCGATATAGGTTCTTTAATGACTTTGCTTCAATCAACTAGTCACTACCCTAGCAAGAGCTTTTGATCTTCCACCAACATAACGAGTTAATAGAGACTACTTATCATTAGATGTCATAGTCTAAACTAGTTTGGGGTAAAGGTTTTCACGAATAGGCAATATCCTTTTTGGGTTCATTCCTACCTAAATGACTTTCTAGGGTTGTTAGGCATAGTGTTTGTTTCATGTTCTTCCTCTCCCAAACAGCTAATTCTATTACAAATCCTTGTATTCAAGAATCAAATATCCATACCTCCACTCTCTAATCCCCCAAAATAGGATTAGTTCCTCATGGTTTCTTTAAACTTTATAAAGAAAACAATATAAATGATCATAAGATTGAATTTATGAAATGAAAAGAAACTTGAATTGTATAGCAATCTGTCGGGAAATAATTCCATGATCGTTTATGGGAAATTACAAATATCGTTTCTAAAACGAAAAGAAAATAACAAAGTAAAAATGAAAGTAAGTTACAAGGTATGTAAAACCCTAATGCTAGAGGCCCTATTTATAGCCTTAGAAGACCGTTTTCCTCAACCCTAGGTTAGCTACCATTCCTCGTGTTTAAGTGGTATTATAAAGATCGAAACGCCCTTCACTCGGTGCTAAATCCGTGTCCAGGAGTCGATGTCACGACACATCAAGTCCTATGTCATGACAAAGAGGTCAGTCTACTCCTTTGGTGCAATCATACAAGCATTGTCGTGACATAGGTGACGTATGTCGCGACAAAGAAGTCAATTTCAAGATTCTTCAAGGTTGGTCCCTTTGTTGCAATTTAGAGCAGTCTATGTTGTGACATAGTGATCAACTTCATACTTGGTTGGCTTCTAAAGGTCTCCTGCACACTCACAAAGTATGTTAGCTAACACTTAAGCCTCAATCGGCCTTAAAGATGATAAAACAAACCTTTTTACACTTTACACAATTTATTCAAAAACAGAAAACTAAATTAAATTCTACAAAAATAAAAGGGAAATGCTTAATTTCAAGCTCTTAAAGTGTGAAAAATAGTTCAATTTACTAGGCACAAAACCAGTAGATCAACGGTTGTATGTTTTAACCCACAACGCTGTGTGGCCCCTAAGTTGCTTTTTTTACCCATCCTTTTCTAAAGTTTCAAATTTGTTCAAAATTGATTCTGAGTTGATTTAAAAGCTTTCGTAAGCTCAATCAAGACCCAAATTTATTTGTATATTATAAAATTTGAATGTTATAATAAGATTGATTATTTGAAGAATTTATTTATGCTTTAATTGATTTGTAACTTTGGAAATGTTGCAAATAAGTCTTATTTAAATTCTAGGTTGATATCATGGCATACCTAAGTTTGTATAAGGCTCGAGAAAAGCTATATTTGATGATGATGCCTTGAATTGACTATCATTGTGTGACTAATGTTTTATTTGAATGTTAATTGTGTATTTATGAAATAGTTTCATGTTTAATTAAAATAAAGATTATGGATTATTTTTATTGTTTAGTTGAACGTTTAAAACTGGAATTATATGTGAAGATCTCTATTTACTATAATGACATCCCATGGCTCGGGTCCGGTGATCAAACCTGATATGGGGTGTTACAGAGCTGTAAAAAGTCAGTAACAAAAGAAGAAGAAGAATATTTAAATGGAAAAACAATTTCATGAAAAAACACATATTTATTAACAAAGAAGGTTTTTGTTTCAAGATTAAACAAAATATAACCCTTTTGTACAGTAAAGTAACCCATGAAGACTGAAGGTATAACTTTAGGAGAAAACCTATCTCGATAATGTGGACTTGTGGCATAATAAAGACAACCAAAGGTCTTGAAATGAGAAAAAGTTGGTGGTTTATGTTCAAAAGGAGTTTTCCAAGCTAAATAGAAATAGGTAATTGATTAATGATATAACAAGCAGCAAAAACACACTCTCCCCAAAACTTAACAAGAACACGAGATTGAAATTTGAAAGCTCTAGCAACTTCTATCAAATGTTTATGTTTTCGTTCAACACCTCCATTTTGTTGTGGAGTATGCACACAAGATTGTTGATGGATAATACCGAGAGAAGAAAAAACCTCAGTACATTCGATTTGAAAAAAACTCAAAAACCTTTATCACTCTAAATTATCTAAACTTGAACTAAAAAATGAGTTTTGATTAAAGCAAAAAAACTATTTTAAATAAAGTATAGCATCACCCTTTGAAAGAACAATAAAGAATAATAGAAATTAAAACTAGAATAATACTGAATTCATTTTTGTAAAACTTGCTTGATTGAATGATGACTAAATTCATGAATTTATACAAATTTCATATAATAGAACTGCTTAACAAAAAAATAGTTACAACAAAATACTAACTTAACATACTCTTAACATTCACCCAACTACTTCAACTTTGAGACTCGAAGAAGATGTCGAAGGCGAAAAAACTAAGATGCAGACAATGGTTTAGTAAGAACATCCACAACTTGATCACATGCAGGAACCTCACCAACCAAAAGAGAACCATCTATAACCTTTTCACAAATAAAAAATAAATCGAGCTCTACATGTTTGAACTTCGAATGAAGAACCGAATTAGGCGTAACCTCTGCGGCACTAAAGTTGTCACACCATATGGTAGGTGTATCAACAGAATCGCACTAAAGTTCTCGTAATAAAGAAACTAACCAAGTAACATCAGCAGTCGTAGCGACCAACCCTCGATATTCAGCTTCGACTGTGGAGCGAGACACGACCAATTGCTTCTTAAAGCACCATGAGACAAGATTGCCCCCAAAATAAACACAATATTCGATGGTGGATCGACGATCATCAAAATCTAACCCTAAATTCGCATCAACATAGCCAACAGTGCCACATAGATATCGTAAAATATGTTTGAGAGCCACAAAGTGGATATCAATTGGAGCATGCATAAACTGACAGGTGCGATTTATCGTATAAGCAATGTCAAGTTAAGTGAGAACAACATACTGTAATGCTCTGACAATACTACGTTACTTACTAGGATCATCAACTGGATTACCCATATTCTTAAACAAAATAGAAGAGCTAACCATGGGTGTATGAACACCTTTAGCATGAGTCATATGATAGCGATCAAGTAAGTCAAGAATGTACTTACGTTGATACAAATGAAGAGTCCCATTGGTCGATCGAGTCACCTCAACACCCAAAAATTAATGAAGAGACCCCATATCTTTGAGTGAAAACTTAATGTGAAGTCGGTGAACAAACGTATCAATATCTTAAAAAGAATCTCCTGAAATGATAATGTCATCAACATAAACCAACACATACATACGAGATTATTAGTGATACGAATGAATAAAGAGGCATCAGACTTTGAAACCACAAAACCTACTGAAAAGAGAAAAGTTTTCAACTTTTCAAACCATGCCCTCGGAGCTTGTCTTAAACCATACTAAGCTTTGTTTAGCCGACAAACAAGGGGTTGACCACTTGAATCATGTTGAACATATCCAGGTGGTTTTTGCATATATACCTCTTCATTGAGCTCATCATTTAGAAATGTATTATTTACATCAACTTGGTGTAATGACCATTGCTTGGTTACAGCAATCGAAAGAATGGTACGAATAGTAGCCAGTTTAACAATAGAATTGGATGTTTCACGAAAATCACACCAAGGTGGCAAGGGAACTAAAGTCCAAGTACGATTGCGAATGGGAGCATCATATTCATCTTGAGCTACCACGCTCCACTCCTTAGAAGCAAACGCTTCATCAATTGTGCATGGTTCTTTATCAAGTAACTCAACTGCAAGGGCTTTAGGTTTGTAGAGGCTGGCTTTGGATCGAGTGACCATAAGATGTGTATTACCAAGTTGAAGTGGGGGATTAGCCAAAGTAGCAGACAAAACCGGTGTGGAAGAGGAGGTGTTGCTGTTATGACCTAAGCTATTTATAGCACTATCCATGAAAGGAGACTCAGGAGCACAAGTAGACGGGATTGAATGGTTTAGTGGCACTTCAGCATTATCAAAAGTGATGGAGTGATGTGGTTGAGTGCTTAAAAATGGAACAAAGGTGGTAACATGGTCTGTTGTTGAAGGAGTGGAGCAAGCACATTCGGGGAATAGAAACTGACACTCATCAATGACAACATGCTGAGATATAACAATTTGACCATCGGAGGTAAGACATTGATAGCCTTTATGCTGAGAGTTGTAGCCTAGGAAGGTGCAAGGTTGCGACCTAAATTCCAATTTGTGGTTATTGAACAGGCAAAGGTACAGATAACAACAGTAACTGAATACCCGAAGATGATCATAAGTTGGAGATGTACCATAAAGCACTGAATATGGGGACTGATGTTGTAAGACCGGACTGGATAAGCGATTTATTAAATGGACCACACATGAAAAGGCATAACCCCAAAACTTCAAAGGTAGATTAACTTGAGAAAAACTTCATAGGTAGATTGGCTTGAGCAAAACTTAATAGCAGAAAACTAGTTACAATAGAATACTGACTTAACAGACTCTTAACCCCTTTGAGTCTCAACAAGTAAATCCAAGTCATTCAAGTAAAGTCATTAACAAATAGTAAGGAAAAAGATGATGACCACTATGAGTTGATATTCTATAAGGACCCTGAAGGTCAACATGGATATGCTAAAACTTGACTGTGGATCTAATGGGCAATGGTAACCTTGATTGTTTTGCCAATGGACATACAAGCCATTGACAAATTCAATTTTTAGTGGAAGGATTATAAGTAAGAAAAGACATTTTATTGATTTTAGATAATAAGTTATGACCCAAACGAGCATGCCAAAGTGCTATATCAGATGACACATTAAAAAACAAGGCAACATGAGAGGCTAATGACATTGAAGATGAAGGTTGAAGATCTGAAGGTATGGACTTCAAAATGTAATGCCCTTTCTGTTCTCCACCAATCCTTGTTATCCTTCCATTGTAAAGGTTCTAAAAAAAATTAGGACAAAATGTTACTAAACATTGAAGATCTTGGGTTAGTTTAGAAACTAAAATCAAGTTATGGTTAAAGTCAGGCACACAAAGAACATTTGTGAGATGGTAATCATTTGAAAGATTATGGGTACCAATATGTGTAATAGGGCTTGTTTTACCATTTGGAATGTGAACCAAGCTACAATTAAAAGCACATGCAATCGAAGATTGCAAGCAATGGAAATCAAATAACATGTGGTTAGTCGCTCCTGTATTTAATATCTAGCATAAATAATCAGTCTTAGCAAAGTGGCATCCTAAACCATACTGTTCAGATTGACATTCGCATCAATTGAAGGCCTTTTATTCAATAACCTTAAAATATACTGATATTATTCTTAAGTGGGTACTGGTGTTGCTGTTATTGGTGAACTTGATGACACATTTACTAGTGTTTAAGGAATTATAATGCATAGAAAGAGAGGTTTGATTTGATCATTTCTTCTCAATGAAATTAAATTTTGTTGAATAACTAATTAACTTAAAGCAGTTCACCTTTCAATGCCCCTTAATCTAGAAGTGTTCACATACACAATTGTATTGCCTCTTATGATTAACCTGTTAGTTGTTGGATGAATACAAGGTTGTTGGTTCAAATAAAATTGATCCAGACAACTGATACCTTTGTGCCTACTCTTGAACAAGCATTGAATAGGCTTGATTAACAGTTGGTAAGGGTTGTCCATTAGAAACTAAAAGAGTCTGAATTATATGTTATGCATTCTTTCTTGACACTTCACAATCACAAGAAGCAAAAGGAACCAAAACATCACACTCGTCTCACAATAATCGTAACTTAGTAAAATAAGCTAAAATGATGTACTTTGAACATGTGATGACATCTCCCTGTAAAAAAAACTCGAGTGCCATCTACTCTATCAAAGCATTCTTCCAAATCTCGCCAAACAAGAAATGCATTAGAAGTAAACACAATGCCAGCAGAAA
Organism: Gossypioides kirkii; assembly: GCA_005610355.1. Taxonomy (NCBI): domain Eukaryota; kingdom Viridiplantae; phylum Streptophyta; class Magnoliopsida; order Malvales; family Malvaceae; genus Gossypioides; species Gossypioides kirkii. Next base: position 9,222,426 of record CP032249.1, on the reverse strand, counting down.
GTTCTTTGCACATAGTGTTCAAAATCCATGAAAGAACTATTGCATTGCACCTTTCCCATTGAGAATGAAGTGAAGAACTATAAAACTTTTTCTTATAATTGTCATCAATGAAACCTAACTTGTTTTTTGCTAACAAGGCAATCCTCATAGATCAAATCCAAATGCCATAGTTTTAAAAACCAAGTAACTAATAAGAAACAAGCAATGTATCTGGTGTGTCAAAAGGATGCAAGAATAGTGGATGATTCAAATAAGAGAGCACAAAAAAGTTTGATGATTGATCAACTATGCGATCATTTATACTTAGTGGATCAACCATTGTCAAGTATTGAATAAACAAAGACTATATAGATTAAACAGGCACTGTAACCAAAAACAAATTAAGAACACCAAAAACACAAAAATTTGATTTGAACAGAGTCGAAAATTTGACTCTGATACCATGCTAAAACAATTGACAATGATGCAAGAAAGAAGAAAGAAATAATGGTGAAAATTTTATTTTTCATTTATTTAATTTACACTCCATGTTTTCTACTTATATTAACCAACTAGCCATTAACAAACTAACAGTAACTATTTTCAACTACTAATTACTTCTAACTAATTAACAATTAAACTCTCTATAGATACGACCCAATTATTTGATATTTGTAAAAAATATCTACAAATTAATACATATATTGAATATAAATTGAGCCTTGAAAGAAAAAAAATAGGTTCATGATCTTGAAAAACACAACTATAAAACTCAAAATCAATGGTGTTGAGCTCATGTTGGATTGTATTCTTGCTCCATTTTTTATCATTATTTGCCTTCCAATATCTGCCGCATTCAACAAAAAACACATTAAATATTGTTGGAAAATAAAATTAAAACGCAAAAAAAAGGCAGCTTGAACATTATAAAGTGTTGATTTCAACTAAATAGTACAACAAAAAACAAGAGATCAGAAAACAAAGCAAATTATAAGAATACTATAAGAAAACAGATTATAACATCATACCTGATGTGGCTAAGAAAAAGGTTGGGCAGTAAGAAAGATTTAATCATAAATCATATATGCCTAAAAAAATTTAGGCATAATGATTTATTTGACTCTTCAATTTTATTAAAAAAAAAATTATTTTAATCACTCATTTAATTTTTTATCACTTTTAACACTTAAATTTGTATTATTTTATCAAATCACTCAAAAATGGATAAAAATACTAATATTTGTTAACTTTAATGAAGTGACCACGCCAACAATTAATTATTTTTTTAATATTTTAAAATTTCAAAAAAATATTAAAATTATAGAAATACATTTTTAATATTTTAATTTTTAAAAAATTAACTAATTGTTAATATGCCACTTGGGTGCCACATCAATAAATTTTATGTATATAAATTTAAAGACTAAAAGAGAAGGAAAAAGTTAAATAGATGACTAAAGTTACTTTCCAAATAATCCTTATGAGATGGTCCCAAAATAAAATTCCCACACAACCTTGATGAATGATGTTTCATTTTAAATGGATCAAGTCCTTGGACTGCTCCACTTTTACTTTTGACAGGCATTGCAACAAATAACGTTTCATAAACATGCAAAAGAGCTTGGCAGCAAATGGCAAATTCAATCTTAAAAGAATAAGGATTTCAAATGAAGTTCTTAGCAAAGACTTCGACTCCATCTTACTTTTTGTACAAAATCGAATAGACCACTCTTCCATCCCCCCAACTTTCACCCATTCCCAAAATCCATTCACCCCGACCACCTTCCCTACTCTCAAAATTTTCTCAATTCAAATTTTGCTGAAAGATCCCACCACCCTACAACAATATTAAGCTCCACACCATAACTTTGATTACCAATAACATACTACCAAATCCTCCTCTGCCGTAAATGTTCCGACCCGGTGAATCCGAACTCGTTGAATTCATCGATGGTGCTGTTATATTTACCATGGTCCCATTCCTGCCGAGGCTGCATATGAGAAGGATAAGCTATTAACATGTTCGTTTTATATGTGTAACAAGTTAAAAAACTCTAAGCCTAAGGGGTAAAATGTTTAGTTTTTACCTTCCCGGAAAAATACAAGATCCATGACCTGTGAAAGAAGAGCAAACGTAAGCATTAATTTAGTAAAACACAAGCTTTTCGATATATTAGTATCTATGCATGCGATGATTGGTATCTGTTCATCTTACTGGGATCTGTTGTTGTAATATCTGCAACCCCATTGAAGTCACATGCGTCTGAAGTCTTCCCCATCCTGTGATAGTAAGTGTCGAATGCGTAAGTTGCATGCGCAATCACATTATCTGGCTCATAACAAGGTTTTCCTTGCAACAATGGTGAACAATCAACTTTTCCAGGTCCACACGCCCAATCTAAAGCAGCCTGCAACATCTTTGGATCAGCCCCTTCCTTTGCAGTACAATAAGTTTGGTTTGTGGTATCGTTTGCTAACAATGACCCAGAATCCGTCAAACGTAGTATATAAATAGGGTCACCATTTGCATCAAACAATCCCCAATTCTTCTCAGAGATTGGCCCTGGTTTCAAGTCCTCATTATAGAGCTCATAGATGTAAGTACTGACAGCAATTCCTGGGCGCTTAGGAGTTCCTGTTTTGTTCATCACATGGCGGATCAAGTTGCTGTTGTAAGTGTTGGCGTTCTCCATTGTTGCATCTGGTTCGTTGGAATCACCTTTCGATGGCCAGCCAGTTTCAGTCACTATAACAGGAATGTTAGTGAAATTCAGAAAAGCCATGGCAAAATATGTAGCATCAACCATTGCATCGAAGACATTGGAGTAGTGGACAAGCGTGTTAGCATCCACAGCTTCCTTAGTCGGAGAGAGAGGCTTGAAAAGTGCATAGTCTAGTGGAATCACACCATTTGATTGCATATAGTCATAGTAAGGGTATATGTTAAGCATGAGATACGACCCCGTCGACTGCAAGAAATTAAGCATAGGGACCAAAACCGGATTCCACGAGCGATTGAAGAAGGCTTGGGAAGGTGGGAAAGAATCGAGGATTATGGATGAAGCAAGAGGTGATGAAACTTTGATTTGGTTGTCTAAATTCGATGCCACAAGGGCTGAGTGAATGAACTTCATGGCATTGACAAGGACTGGTGCTGCATTAGGAAGAGTAGTCAAAACCTCAGAACCAACACAAATTGCCGTGATGTTGGTTGCTGGATAATGTGCAACAATGTTCCGAGAGACCCAATTAGCTGCAGTGGAATTCGATTGGCCAATGCCGAGAAGTTGCTCATTGGGGATGGAAACCATAACTCGAATGCCAGTATTTGCAAGAGCAACTAACATGCCTCGGTCTGCATCGTACAGTCTAATGTGTCGGATTTGCTGAGCTTTAAGAAGAGCAACCACTTGAGTTGGGTGTGGCATGATTGATAGATCTGTCCCTATATTCACTCCAATAAATGGTTCTGCAACAACAACATCAGACAAAAACAATTAAGACAACACATTTTGCAATATTACATCAAGGACCAACCACCTGGGATATGAACTTGTGTCATATATCTTAAACTATTTAAGCTTTTTTAAGCATTTAAAGGGGTTTTAGTGTATATATTCGCTTACTCATGACATAACTGTTATTTTATAACAAGACAGTACTAAAATAGAACCCCATCCCCCCATGATATATAGAGTTCCGACACAGAAACTTCTCCATGTGAATATTTCACTTAAAAATTATAGACATGGGTGCATGTTAGCTACATCAAAAGGATTAAGACAAATATATGTATATAATAATAGAGCATGGCATGTTCCCTATTCCAGTGTCTAATATCTAGGCAATATTACCTAGGTCCAGTAATCTTTTGACCATTTTTTCATTACCAAGACAATGGTTATGTCACTGCCCAAGAATTTTTTTCTTAAAAGAAAACACAATAAAGGACTAAAATGAACCAACGAAATGACCTCAACGACCTTAGCTGCTGGACAATATTAGAGATACCATCTTAGTATTAAGTCCCATTAATCCAAAAGAATCTTTTTATTAAGGATCTATTTTACGTTAAATTAGTGCTTAAATATAAAATATATATTGCAATGCTTTTTATATCATAGGCTAAGGAAGTAAGATATCAAGAGGTTTTCACTGAAAATGCTTCACCCTTCGATTAGGGTCTCTGGATTTAGTCGGAGTTGAATGTAGCAATCTAAACATAAAGAAACTCCAAACTGGGATTTTTTCTACCTTGGTTTTTGGGTTATCATTTTCCATTTTTATCTAAATTCAACAAAAGAAGGCAATAGTAGTGGGAAAATATGAACAAAATGAGCGAAAACTATCCCTTAAATCCCCCAACCCCAGCATGAAAGCTGGCTTCCACATTATACACAGAAAAATCCATGGCCCGCAATAAAATATGTATCCCCTTTATATCCGATTATATACCTTTCTTCTCTGGAGAGTTATCAGTTATGTTTTCATTATCTGACATGTAGGCCACATATATGTATATATGTCATACATATTAATATTTTTTTCTCTCTTTTAGCACCTCCCAACCGCCCTTTTGTCCTTGGTTAATCCCCAATTTAATGCTTTAAACCTACTAAATCCCCCCAATCTAAGTAAAAAGTTAAAAGAACTTCATTACAGTCAAAGCACTGTTTCCAGAACATGTTCGTGTTCATCAAACTCTATCAAACACTGTTTCCAAGTTACTTCAGCAACAGTTCATGTTCAGCACATTTCAAGTAATAAATGACTCAGAAGAAGTAAAGGAAAGAAAAGAAATCCCAGAAAACAAAACCCCTTCAAATGAAGTCTAAAACGAAGACTGAGGAGAGATATGAGACAGATAAAAGCTTTTACCTTCATCAGCTGTTGCTTGAGAAACGGCGAAAACAAGAACAAGAATAAGAAGCCAAGCCATCTCAGAATTTTCTGGGGAAACAAACAAAACCCAGAGTTGAAGAGAAGAGACAACGATGGAGAAAAACAGTGAGCTGAGGAAAATGGAAACAACTGGAAAGAAAGTGGGGCAATGTTGTAAGAAAATAAGAGAAAGAGAGAGAGAGAAGGGCTAATAAAATTATTAGAAATAAATGTGAAAATGAAGAAAAGAAGAGTGAGGGTAAAGCTAGAAGAAAAACAAAACAAGGGACATAAAAACATGTAATAAAAATTGACAGTAGATGAACGGCTAAGATATCATCTGCAACATGGTAAGGCAGTTGCATGCAGGAAATAATAGATAGTATCTTAAATACAAAACAAAACACAAATGCCAAGGCTACACTGCAAATACCTTTTTCTTTTTTAGTATTTGGATTTTATTTCATTTTTGCTGGATTTAGCCGTTGCTCACGTAATATTACATTTATAACCCTTTGTTAACTGGTTCTGAAAATAAGATTTTTTTTTTGAAATATTTTTCTTAGAACCGTTTCATTTCGATTTATATTCGAGTTTTGTAGTTATCTTTATCAATAATATTATTTTTAAATTTTGAAGTTAAATACTTTCGCTAGGAATACAATGCATCTTAATATTACACTCAATACTTGTTAATAACTTTTTATATTTGGCTTAAAACCATTTTAGCACCTTTACTATGATAAAATTCTCACTTTGCCCCCTTTACTTTCATTCCGCCACTCAAGTTAGCCCCTTTAACAATTATCGTCAAAAAAAATTAAACCAATTAACAACTAAAATTATCCATGGGTTGGGCCACCCGATTCATCCCGGAGCCCGCCCGAAATGTGGAAAAGTTTGGACAAAAATATAGGTCCGAAAAATAGGTTTGGGCTTAAGAATAAGGTTTGTTTAAAAAATGAGTCAGGCTTCGAGCTAAGGTTTTTTAGCTTGAACCTGGCCTGACCGGACCCAATTTTATTACCTAAATTTTTTTACCGTATTCCCTCTAAACCTGTTCATGGCCTGGGCCACCAGTCCAGATCCGAAGGCTCGTCCGAAATTTGGGAGGATTTGGACCAAAAAAAATAGGTCCAAAAATGGGCTTGGGCAAAAAAATTAGGTCCGTTTAAAATATAGATTAGGCTCGAACTTGAATATTTGAGCCCAAGCCCGACCCATTCCAATCCATTTTAAGTTTATAATATTTTATATTATGTAATTTAAAACACTTTAAAAAAATAAACATATAATATATATATATAATATTACTCTAATGTAAACATTAAAATAATGTTAAAATGAATATATAAAAAAATTTAATAAATAAAAACATATAAAATTATTAAATATTAAAATAAAATAAAATAAATATGTTTTTAAAAAATTAAAAATAATATGGGTGGGCCTAAAATAGACTTGGGTTAATCTTTTGTAAATATGGACAGGTTTGGATAAAATTTTAGGTTTAGATTTCAATCGGACTGAACTTAAACAAGCATAAAGTATGTTAATATCATGCTTAGACCCGACCTGAACCCAGTCTGACCTGAGCCCAATCCGACCCAGCCCATGAACACCTCTATTTCCCTCGTAGACCCAATCCCTCATTCAGTCCTTCTCCTTCCCCTTCCCGATCCCTAATTCTCTTTCCTATTTGTTCTTATTTCTTAAAAAATTAATAAATCATACCATTTCATTTGTTTTCAAAATTAGTAAATATTTAAATTTGGTTTAATATAATATCAATTATCGTAATAATAAAATTCGTATCGTAATAATAATTCAGAAAAATAAAAAATTTAAAGAACTTTGAGAGCTTTTTTGAGAATTTTAAAGATAAATTTAGAGAGAAATTTGTGTGAAAATAATGGTTGGGAGGGGGGATTTATGGGTTTTTTTTTTTACCGTTGGAGGCCCAACAATTAAATTTCAAATGACCGTTGGGGGATACCGGTCATTGGGAAAAAAGGGTAAAAAATGCGCCCACGTGGACGCTCCTTTCAAAAACGCTCTGACATGGAAGCATTTTTTGCTGACATAAGGAAAAACGCTTCAACGTGGAAGCGCTTTTCTGAAAAACCCCCTGAAAACGATGCCACGTATGCACATTTTTGTAAATTTGACCTATTCCAGTAATTATTTTTCTCTTTGGCCCATTTTCGTAAATAATTTCGGAAATAGGTCTTTAATGGTACATATCCCCTAAGTGTCGCTGACCACCTCCACGACTCCTCCAGTGACCTCTAATGTCGTTGCCCGTCCCTTCGTCTGCCCATCAGTGTTGCTTTTTGCATCCTGCTTCTTCTTCTTGTTGATGCTTCCTCTAGTTTTCTCGGTATATATGCTGTCCCACAACTCAAATATTTTGTTATTTTATTTGTCTTATTGTTGTTTTCCACTGCTTCTTCCATTACTGATTTTGGGGTACTTTATGCACAAAGATTAAATTATGTTCAAGATTAAATTTTCAATTGTTATTTTATTTTTATTATTATTGTTTTCTTAAATTTGAAGTTGAAAATTCCTTATCGTGGAGGAAACTAAGAAAAAAATTTCGTTGAATGTGTGTTTAATCGTAAAAGTATGTGGGTTTTTCTGCTTCACTTGTTAATAACTTGTGAGCTGGTATTGAAATAGAAGTTCCAAAACACTCTGTAGAAGCATAGAGTCATAACCAACTTCAAACGAAGCAACTAATTCAATATACACACATATATATATATAATTGAAGCATTTATAGGTAACTCTTTATGCCATGTAAGTATTTAATTTGCGGTTGCGGCCACATTTTCGGTCGCATTACGTTTATCGCGTTGGCAAACATAACAGATGCTATTGCGGTCACTGCGGGTATCGCAGTCGTGAATTTTATATTAAGTAAAATCATTAAATAGATAAAATCATATAATTTAAATTATATTATTATTTTTTTAATTTTACCATAACGGAACAATAATGGGAATAGCGGCCCGTTATTGCCGTAATTGGTCGTTACCCATTAAATTGTGATCGCGATCCATTGCTATTGGTGTGATTTCGCTTCACACCGCTATTTTTTACTATAACAATTTCAGACGGCGTCGCTACAGCTATATAGCGACCGCTATTTCACTACCCGATCGTTATTTAAATCCTTGATCCCATGAAATTATACTAGTGATAGTTGAAAAAAAGCATCTGGCACTACATTGGGTCAACGCATAATTTAACAACAAGATATGAGCTGGAAATATTTTTTAGAGCTTCTCACGATAATACTTAGTTGGTTGTAGTAAAATGTAAACATCCACATCCAAAAGCTCATATGTGTGTATATAGGGCAACTAAAACTCTTGAATTATTCTTAAATTCAAGACTTGATTACACTTGGAATTTAGAGTAGGGGTTTAGGCTACTTCTAAATTCTCATTTAACACAATGAATCGTCTACGAGTAGCGATTCCAAAACACTCCTTGTTCACGCTGTCGCTTAGTCGTCGAAAGCTCAAACTAGTTTTTCCTTGCCTTTCTCTTTACTCGTAAAAGCTCCTAACGATTCTGAAGCTTCGATGGAAGAAAAATGAGCTTTTGGTTAGAAACCCGAAAGCTTAACAATGGGGAAATTTATGGTGTTTTTTGGTGTTTTTCTTGGTTACTATGGCGATTTATGGCTTGGAGGATGTTAGAAATCAAAAGGATGAAGGTTTAACAAATAAAATTGAATGAGAGGATTTAGGAGAGCTTTGTACGACAACACAAAACAAAAGGGAGGATTTTTACATGAAATAGCTATAGGAGGGGAAGTATTAGGGTGATTTTTAAAATTTGGTTTAATTTCCTTTTAAAAATGATTCATACAAATTAGTCCTATTTTTTAAAATTTGGGTTAATTACCTCTAAAATTCATTGTCAAAAACATTACTGATTACCATGCTTATGAAATTCCAAGCACAAATGAACTAAAATTCATAAAATACCCTCAAACTTTTAAGCTCAATTTTGGGGTGTGACAATAAGCCATTCAATAAATTGCCAACACTTCAAATGTGGAAACTATCTTCTCATAATTTTGGTGGCAATAACTCATTGTCACACTCAAAATTGAGCCTAAAATTTTGGCACCAAATTAAATTCCACCTCAACTTTGGCACAAAAATGTCAGTTTCTTATTTTTCAATAAATTAGTTTCTCAACCAACCTTGATACATTTCCTTATCTATAGCCTGGTCTTCAATAGCCTTTCCAAGTTTATGACTATGCACTATCGATGTTTTAACCAACTTGCTTCCAATCATTCTTATTTCTTTAAGAAGATATTGGCATATCCCTTGTTTAGAATGAGAAACCTCGATCCCCAAGGAAATATGTTAACCTTTCTAAATCCTTGATCTCAAATCTCTAGTTAGACATTCTTATAGGATTTGCTTTTTTTTTTCATCAATTCTAGTCACAATAATATCATCAACATAGACTATTAAAATTATAACTCCCTTGAAGGTGAGTGTTTGATAAATAGAATGTGGTCTCCTTGGCTTTGCCTATATCCCATAACTAGCATCACTTTGGTAAAGCTTCAAAACCAAACACAAAGTGACTACTTCAAGCCATACAAGGCTATCTTTAATTTGTTTACCTTGTTCCCTTTAATTCCTCTAAATTGAGGTGGAATGTTCACACACACACACACACACACACACACACACACACACACACACACACACACACATATATATATATATATATATATATATATTCCCCTATCTCCATGAAGAAAAGCATTCTTTACATCATACTTTTGTAACTCCAATTAAACTTGGCTGTTAATGACAACAAGATCTCATCGTGTTCAATTTTGCAATCGGTGCGAAAGTTTCCTAATAATAAACTATATAAGTCTGTGTGTATCCCTTAGCAACAAGTCTTGCCTTGTAACATTCTAACAACCCATCTACTTTAAATTTCAAGCCTTGTAACATTTATGCATTGTAACAAGTTTGTGAACAGCCGAATCAGATACGTTTCGAGGCCTAAAAGTTTGTTGTGATGGCAAAGTGCTAGTTTGACTATGTAAATTTTCTAATTGAGATTCGAATGCATAAATGTGATATATGATGTGTGAGTGAATGTTTGAATAGCATTATATGCTAATATATTGAGTTATGGCATGATTTAAATGCATAACAGATTTGCTATGATATAAGTGTTGAGAATGATGCTTATTTGCACAATAAGTTTGTAAAAGAATGTGAAATTTTAATGACATTGAGAGGAACATTGTTTCCTAAATATTGTAAGTATGTGACTGAATGAGAGGAACATTGTTTCCTAATATTGAAAGTATGTGATCGAATGTGTGGAACACTATTTTCTAATATTGGAAGTATGTGATCGAATGAATATATAAAAATTGTTTCTTCATATTAATAGTATGTGATTGATTGAGAATGATAAATATGCCAAAAGAATGTGAAAAAGTGTTGAATTGAGATTATGTATGTTTTTGCATGGCATCCTACATATGCATTAGGATAGGTTATTTGTGGTTGATGTAGGAGTTTCGTGGAGTATTGGCGACATACTAAGATCGCATTATTCGTATCAGTGCACTGCATTTGGAGTATTGAGGGGATTAGTGATATTTATTCCATTATTTGTTATCGATGGTCTCTATCGCATTATTCTTTATTTGGCAAACTTTCTGCATTATTGTGATTCGGTGATTTTACCATATTGAGATATGCTCGCATTTGTTGGAGTTTGGCAAACAGGTTTTAGGGAACTCGTGGTGTGTAGCGTTTGGTATGGGTAGGATCTCACATTTGCATCATGTCATGATCATATCAATTGAACTTGTTATAACTATATTCGATTATGTTTGTAAGTGTTATATGAAATCGTTTATGCTTAAGATTGTTTGTTTGATGCTTGATTGTTTAGTCTCACACTAAGCTTGTTAAGCTCACCTCATTACCTCTACATTTCAAGTAATGAACAGACTTAGGACCGGCATTGGCATACCGGCGTACGGCGGGCTTCAAACATTGTTTCGAACTTTATTTGGATTTTGTTTTAATTATTATTATTTTTTGGTTTTTGACTATAAAGTTATTTAAGATTGTGGTTTGGGACTTTTTTGCTTTGGGATTGATTTTGCTTTGGGTTTTTCACGCATGTATGACATTCATACTTAGGTTGGATATTACATGCTAGTCATATTTATATGGATTGAATATACTAAAATTGGACTATGCATGCTAAATGACTAAGTATGAACTATTATTTAATATTGATAAATTCCACTGCATAAAAATTGACTAAGAATGCTTTGATTAAAGTTATGTTATAAGATAGGTTTTTACTATAGCTACGCCTAAATTGTTAAATGTCTTAAAGTATGATAAGATGAATAAAATGAATGTTTTTTAAGATAACAAGAAAAATCTATGATTTTACTAAAAAGGGAAATATTTGTAGTTTTGATTGTCATAAGTTTAGGGTCAACACTTAGGTGTCCCATGTGGCTTCCACAATTCGGTCATAACGTCTAGATCGGATTGGAGAGGTTATATTTAATGGTATCAGAGCCAGCTTCAAAATCTTGACATGAGTTTCTAAGTTTATTTATATGAGTCTGCATGCATGCATACATGAAAAAGGAATTTTGGGAACCAAACCACTACATATTTGAAAAGTTATTTGTAGAAAGTCCGAAGGTTCGATGCCAAGTCCTTAGAAACGTTATTGAAACTTTAGTTATTATATTACATAAGCTTTAATGAAAGAATTATTAAATGTGCTAAAAGATAAAACAAATATTAAAGATCATCTACTTGTAAACTGTAGATTCATAAAACATAAAAAATGAGTACATGTGAAAATGCCGCAGGTGGAAGGAGGGGCCGTAAAGGGTGACCCCTAGGATCTCCAAATGAGTCAGTCACGTCATTAGAGCCTGAATTGAATAATGAGAATGAGAATAAGAATGAGGAAGTTAATAGTGAGCTCGCTACTGATGGTGGGAATATGGAAAATGGGGTCAATAAGGACCAAGAGGAAAATGACCCAATAACTCGGGCTTTACTTAGGGCTTTGAATAGGGTTCCTGGAGCACCAATAAGGGGTGTCAATCGTGGGATAATAACTGAGAGACTCTGCCCTAATGGAGTTGAGTTGTGTAGGGATATTGTTGGAATTACTCCTATAGTGGCCGAATACTGGATGGAGACCATTGAGAGGATTTTGGATAACCTAGATTATACTCCCGAGCAAAAACTTAAGGGAGTCGTATCCTTGTTGAGGGATGAGACTTATCGTTAGTGGCAATCGGTAATTAGGGGTACACTACCAGAACGAATCAGTTGGGCTTACTTTTAGAATGCTTTTCAGAGTAAGTTTGTGGATCCTCACTATGTAGAGGCTTGTTGGTTGGAATTTATTGAGCTAAAACAAGTAGATAAGTCTATCCCTAAGTATGAGGCGAAATTTCTGAGGTTGAGTCGTTATGCACCTAGCATGTAACAGCCTGATTTTTAGTGGTGTCAGTAACAGTGATTTCGGGATCACAACTCCGACAAGTCGGGTCATAAATTCTATTTATTTAATTTTAGTAATGTCATTAGCATCGTATTAAATTTTGGTTAAGAGATTTTATCGTTTAGATAGTTAATTTAGTAAAAAGGATTAAATCGTAAAAGTGTAAAAGTTGAATTCTATAGATTAAATGCATTAAATGCTAAATGAAGGATAAGTTAAAGTCCTTAATAGGTAAATATACCATTCAAAAGGTAAGTGGATGGTTTAAGGTATTTGGATGGTGAAAATCTAAATAATTCATTAAGGGTAATTTAGTAATTTTAAAATAAATTACTTAAAATGAAAGAAAAAGGAAATTAAAGGATTTTCATTCATCTTCTTCCATAAGAAAAACAAATGAACCCTAGGAGGAGAAGAGAATAATTCAGCCATACTAAGTTCTTTGATTGGTAGGTGATTTCTCACCCGTTTTTAGTAATTTTTATGTTTCTAAGTCCGTATTAGCTTAATCTAGCTAACCCAAGGACTAATTTGTGATTCTGCAAAATGTTAAATATTTTTCCATTGATGAATGAGCTTATTCTTGAAAATTTATGGAAGTTTTGGAAGCTTGGTTGTTAGATTTATTAATTTTGTAATGTAATTTTTAATGATTCTAAGGTTTAAGAGCTAGATTGCTAACATAGTAAAACTTCATGTACTTGATGTGAAATAATTGTAAGTAGAGATTGAGGAAGTATCATTGTGCATTCGGTTGGTATGGGTTGGGAAAGAAAATGGTTATTTTGCATGTTTAAGGTCTAAGGACTAAATTGAATAAAAATGAAATGTTAGGGGTAATTTTATAAATTTCCCAAAGGACGTAAATGCAATAAATGATTTAAATTTCATGATTTAATGAGAAAATTGAATGATTTGTTATGATAGATCAAGAACGTGCTATAGATCGAGGAAAAGGGAAAATCGCAGAATAATCCCTAGAGTTCAGCCTTAACTGCAATTTCATCCGATAAGTTTGTACGGTTACTTTAATATTTATTGTCGAAACCATTTTTTTAAAAACATCCCGAATTTTATTTTAAAATCGAAAATGGAGTCACCACTAATCTTTTTTAATTTGGTGTGATTGGATCACCTTAAAATAATTCAATTTATTTAAACAAAATGTTTTGGTCTTTGAAATCTAGAAAATAGGTTCAGGAGTCGGTTACGTATGATGAAGGATTAGCACCCTCACACGCCCAAAATTGGTACCTAGTCAATTTTTTGAGGTCTTAATTGTTGAAAATAAATTGTTGAAAATAAAAGAAACTCAACAAAAATTTAAAATGCGATCCCTAAATGTATAAATGAATGAGATATTTTAGCACTATTTTAAAAAAAAGATTTTTAAATATGTAGAAATGTCCTTTTCATTTCGAATTAATACAGAAAAATCATGTCCAGTAAATTAGGGCACAATATTTTCAAATTTTCGAAAAAAAGGACATTTATCGGTTTTAAATAGGGTGTTCATTTATTTAGGTTTAAAGAAAAATCATACCCAGTACGTTTGGGCACAATTCTTCGAGTTCCCTAAATAAAAGAACATTGAATATTTATTGATTTTAAAGAGGATACTCGAATTTAGTTTCAAAGAAAAATCATACCCAATACGTTAGGGCACAATTTCTCGAATTCCCTAAAGTAGAAGAACATTGCCTCTTTTTATAAAAAAACAATTTATGTATTTTTAAAAAATGAAATACAATTTATTTTGTTAAAATATTTTACAAAAGATGGATAAATATGTATTTATACAAAAAATGGCAAAATTTAAAAATGACATAAATAATAAACAAGTGTATACAAAGAACACCAAAATGCACAATGCAAGTTAAATAACAAAATTAAAATGGACAATACAAATGATTTAAAAGATTGGATTTTTTTAAAAGAAATCAAAAGGACTTAATTTTAAAGAAAATAAGATAAAAGGGTAAGATTGTAAAAGGAATAAAAAAATAGAGATTAGATTTTACTTAAAATAAAACTCTCGGCAAAAAGTAAAAAAAAGGAAAAATAAGGGGTTAGACCTGAATATTTAAAAAATGAAGGACTGTCTGAGAAATTTCCCAGATTTTGCCACGTAACCTCCATATGCACTCAAGATCAGAGGACCAAGATGTAAAAGAGGTATAACTTCAGGGGCAAATTTAAAACATTTAATAAAACAAGTTTGAGGACCAGATTAAAAACATACAAAATGCGAAAGGACAGCGAAGATAAATTGACCATCATTAAAAACACGCGGATCCCCTTAGAGTGTGTTAGGGGTCAGATCCAGGTCATCTAAAACAACAACGTTTTGAAGCTATTGAAATTAGCTAAAAACGACGTCGTATGGATTTAATTTGATTCTTAAAGGACTAAATTGAAAGTCGATGGAAAAGTAGAGGGATCGATATGGTAAATCGACCATCCTCTTAAAAACACGCGGACCTTGGGGTGAAATGAGTCAAACTCGGGTTTTATGTTGAAACGACGCCGTTTTGGAGCTTATCAAATTAAGCTCAAACGACGCCGTTTTATTAACATTATATAACCCAAAAAAACTTTAAAAATTCATTTTACATTTTGTTTTCCAAAAAAAAACACTCACCCCTTTTGTTTTTTTCTCTCAAGGCATCTTAAGAGCCGACCACAAATCTGGTCTTTGTCCATTGTGGCCACCGATCGTCGGCGACAGTGACCGCCGCCTACAGTGGTCAAAAGTTTGAAAATAGGGCTATTTTGCCAGTTTTCAACTCACATATATAGATTCA
The DNA here is from genome assembly GCA_005610355.1 of Gossypioides kirkii. NCBI lineage: Eukaryota > Viridiplantae > Streptophyta > Magnoliopsida > Malvales > Malvaceae > Gossypioides > Gossypioides kirkii. The sequence goes on along the minus strand of CP032249.1, from coordinate 9,207,205 downwards.
ATATCAAAAACTCAAAAAAACAAATCAAAGTCTGAGAAAATAGAATGAAACCTTTCGATTTCTATTTTTTTTTGGATTTTACGTTATTTCTTCGACAGAGCCCCATACAAACATGGGTTTGTTCGGAGGGGCCTCCATTTCTCAACTAGCAAACTTCCCTTTTGACAACGGAAGAAAGCCAATCGACCGAAGATAGGTGAGAAATATTAAACCCTAGTTTTTATTTATTTTGTTTTCGAAATATAAAGAAATAAAAATGTAATTTTCACCTTGAAATTTCTTTTTTTTTATTGATATTCTATCCTTCATAAAAATTTATAATGGGTTGGTGTGGCCTTTATAGCCGAAATAAATGTTACAGTATTATTTTTTCTTTTGATTTCTTCTTTTCTTGTTTGCAGGTCCTCTTTGGTGTCAATGGCAAAGGCCTTTCCGGTCAACGGCGACACTCCTTGCCATTTTGGTGCAAGGGAAGCAGAAAAGTCAGATCTCCTAAGGGTTGGGTGTGTGATGATGTGGCAACCAACGTGGCCACGAGCGGCATCAAAGATGGGATTAGGGTTTCTAGGTTTTCTTAAGTTCTTGGGCCATTTGGGCTTTGTATGTTTGGGTTAGGTTTAGTGGGTAATTGGGTCTTATGTGGTGTTTGTAATTGGGTATTGGGTAAGTAATTTAGGGTTTATGGTTTTATAATTTTTGTAACTTGGACTTGGATTAATGAACTTTTAAAATTTATTTTATTTTTTGGTTTTTTGGCTTTTTTTGTTGGTTTTTTTATATGTCTAGATAAAATTGGGCCTGTAGAGCTGCCCCTCTTTGCTCATTGTCGTGTAACGGGAATGAAGCAAAGACTAAAAAGGAGGAGAAATTTTGTCCGGTCCTACCGAATCTTGACTTTTTTGGTGCTTCCCTTCTTCAAATGGCTCGCTCTTTAGCTTTATTGGTTGCTCACTTCACTGTATCTGCTTCTCTACCACACTAGGAAGATAGGATTTAGCGTCGTGACTTCATCTTGCTCCACTACATCTTCAGAGAGATAGGATTTGCTTCTATAGCTTCAATCTGCCCCTCTTGATTTAAGGATAAAAGATTGGATGGTGTCTTCAATCTACCCTCTAGTTAGGGTAAAAGATTGGATGACTTCAATCTACCCCATAGTCGGGGTAAGAGATTAGATGGTGTCTTTAATCTGTCATCTGGTTAGGGTAAAAGATTGGATGACTTCAATCTGCCCCATGGTCCAGGTAAGAGATTGGATGATGTCTTCAATATGCCCTTTGGTTAAGGTAAAAGATTGGATGGCTTCAATCTGCCTCATGGTCGGGGTAAGAGATTGGATGGTGTCTTTAATTTGCCCTTTGGCTAAGGTAAAAGATTAGATGACTTTAATTTGCCCTATGGTCGGTGTAAGAGATTGGATGGTGTCTCCAATCTGCCCTCTGGTTAGGGTAAAAGATTAGATAGCTTTAATCTGCCCCATGGTCGGGGTAAGAGATTGGATGGTAGCTTTGCCTTGCTCTACTGCAACTTTAGAGAGATAAAAAGTTGCTACTGTAGCTTTAATCTGATCCACTGCAACTTCAAGGATATAAGATTTGTTGTTTTGTTGGTCTATCACGCTATTTTTTGGGGAATGAGACTTGTAGAATATGCTTCTTTGGCATTTTTTCCATGCACTTAGGATGCTGTGATCGAGATGGATCAAATGCTCTTAACTAGATGGGTATAAATGATGAATGCAAAAATATCATCTTTGAGAATGATTTTGTTTTTTTAGTCCTTAGGTCGACATGGTTCATCGATCGTGTAAGTCCTATTACTGACAGGTTACCATGTCCTCCTTTCAGGTTTGGTATTTTTGACATCAAAATCAATGGGGTGATCATCATCTGAACTACTTACTTCAGGGAACTTTTCATCCTTCAGGTGTGGTTCTTTCCAACTAGTGGTCTTATTTCAGGTCCTTGTACCATTTAAGAATCTCCTAGAGTGATACAAAAAAATCCTTGTATGTTTTATCACATTAATCCATTATCTGTTATTTCAATGCAACAATGCTTGGACAAAGTCATAAGATGGATGAAGTTGAATTTTATTGGAGACAAAGCTCAATGAAAGAAAAGATTGAAAACGGTAGACATTAGTTTAAAAATTTCCAAGTACAAAATGAACGAAATCAAGTGCCCTAGATATCAATGAATGAGCTTCTCGAGTAGACTTGACGAGGATCACTCTAAGCCTGATATGTGTTTAGGAAACCTGGAGTGCTTCGTCGATGCCTAAAGATGTAAAGTTCGTCCACCTTTGTTACTTCTGAGAGAAACGACCATTATAAGTCCATTATTTGTTCCAAATTCGAGGCACCTTTTTTGGGTTTTCAACTCAAAACCTCTTTGGTTTAAAGATGCCCTTTGTGAGTTTTCATCTTGACTTCTCCTTTTTTAAGGTGAAATATTTCTTCATTGAGTCTGAATTCACAGGGTTGTATAGCTCTTTGTCATCCATTTCAGTTAGAATGAGAGCTCCTCTAGAGAAGGCTTTCTTCACCACATAAGGTCCTTCCTAATTGGGCAACCATTTTCCTCGAAAATCCTCTTGTATGGGAAGTATCTTCTTTAGAACCAGATCTCCCTCATAAAATTCTCTAGGGCAAACTTTTTTGTTGTAGGCTCGCATAATTTGTTTCTAGTACATCTGACCATGATGGACAACTTTCAATCTCTTTTCTTTGATCAAATTCAGTTGATCGTATCTTGATTGGATCCATTCTGCCTCATCTAATTTTAGTTCTAACAAGACTCGAAGAGAAGGATCTCTACTTCAATAGGTAAAACTTCTTCCATCCCATAAATTAATGAGAACGGTGTTGCCCTAGTAAAAGTTCTAACAGAAGTTCTATAAACATAAAGGGTGAATGGTAACTTCTCATGTCAATCCTTATAGGTCTCTGTCATTTTCCCGACGATCTTCTAGATGTTCTTGTTGGCTTCCTCTACTGCCTTATTCACCTTTGGGCCATAGGGAGATGAATTATGATGTTCGATGGTAACTACAGTTTTTGTAACATTGGCATAGGAAGCAGCTTCTACCCAGTTGGTGAATAATCGATACCATGAAGATGAACCGGTGTCCGTTGAAAGCCTTCAATGAAATTGGTCCAATGACGTCCATGCCCCACATAGAAAAAGGCCATGGAAAAGTCATGACATGAAGAGGTGAAGGCAGTACATGGATCTTATCTCCATAGATCTGGCATTTCTGGCACCTCTTGGCATAGTTGATGCAGTTACCTTCCATAGTGGACCAATAGTAACCAAATCTCATTATTTGTCAAGCCATTGCGAAACTATTGGCATGTGTCCCACAAACACCCTCATGGACTTCTTCCAAGATTTTCCTAGCATCAGCTGCATCAACACATCTTAGTAACATCTGATCCTTTCTCCTTTTATACAGGATTTCTCCATCCAAAACATAATCAATTGCTAGTCTTTTCAATGTTCATTTATCATTCTCGGTAACTTGCTCTGGGTACTTGCTATCCCTTACATAATGTAAGATGTCTTAGTTCCAAGGATGGTCATCCCTTTCTTCTTTCTCGATGTTGTAACAGTGGGCAGGAATTTCGTAAATACTCATTTGAATGGACTTTACATCCTCTGGCTTATTTACTTTAATCATTGCGGCAAGAGTAGCAAAAGCGTTAGCCATCTGGTTTTCATCTTGTGGGAGATAATGGAATGTAATGTCATCAAACTCTTTGATTAACTTAAGAACCAACTTTCGATAATCAACTAGCTTGGAATCTCTTATTTCTCATTCTCCCTTGAGTTGGTAGATCACCAATGTAGAATCCTCGTGTACTTTCAAAATTTTGATTTCTCGTTCTATAGTTGCACGGATTACCATGATACATGCTTCATATTTGGACATGTTATTTGTATAGTCAAAGTTGAGCTTGCTAGTGAAAGAATAATGGTCACCTTCTGAAGATACCAAGACTTCTCTAATTCCATTACCCATAGCATTCGAGGCACTGTCAAAATTCAACCTCCAAGGATGTTCTTTCAGAGCTCCTTCCTCGGTGGTTGCAATGTACATTAGGTCTTCATTCAGGAAATCGAAATTTAATGGTTCAAAATCCTCTAGAGCTTTGTTAGCTAGAAAGTCTGCTATTGCGCTTCCCTTTACTATCTTCTGGTTCACATAGACTACATCAAATTCGGAGAACAAGATTTGCCATCTAGCCATTCTTCCATTTAGTATGGTCGACTCTATCATGTATTTTAGGGGATCTAATTTCGTGATCAACCAGGTTGTGTGATATAACATATATTGCCTTAATCTTCGAGTGGTCCAAACCAAAGTGCAACACAACTTCTCAATTTGCAAATATCTAGTTTCACGATCAGTGAACTTTTTACGAGGTAATATATCGCTCTTTTTTTCTTCCAAACTTATCATGTTGGCCTAGTATGCATCCCATAGAGTTCTCGAATATTGCTAGGTACAATATCAATGGTATGTTGGGGCTTGGTGGTACTAGAATCGGGGCATTTGACAAGTAGCTTTTGATTTTGTCAAAAGTCTTTTGGTATTCCTCGTCCCACACACCTGGGTTATATTTCTTAAGAAGACGGAAGATTGGCTCACACTTATCAGTTAAATGTGAAATGAACAGCGCGATGTAATTCAATCTCCTTAAGAAACCTCAAAATTCTTTTGAGTACAGGGTGGTGGTAACTCCTGTATGACTTTGACTTTATCCAAGTCAATCTCAATGCCCCTCTTGTTGACCACAAAGCCTAATAATTTGCCTGAAATAGCTCCGAAAGTGCATTTGACAGGGTTCAACTTTAGCTGATATTTCCTCAATCTTAAAAACAGTTTTCTTAGGAACTTCACATGTTCTTACCTAGTTCGGGATTTCGTAATCATATCGTGGAACAAGGTCAAATAGCTCTCTGATATGTTACCGCTGCATTCTTAAGTCCAAACGGCATCACTTTATAACAAAATGTGCCCTACATTGTGACAAACGTAGTATTCTCCATGTCTTCAAGATCCATCTTTATATGGTTGTACCCGGAGAAACCATCCATGCAGGAGAATAATGAATGACCCATTGTGTTATCAACTAAAGTATCAATATGAGGCAATTGAAAGTTGTCTTTTGGGCTTGCCTTATTAAAATCTAGATAATCAATGCACATTTGCACCTTCCCATCTTTCTTAGGGACAAGGACTATATTAGCTACCCATTCTGAATACTTGACCACCTGGAGGAAACCGGCGTCGAACTATTTTTTGACCTCTTCTTTTATCTTTAATAGTACGTCAGATCTCATCCTTCGAAGCTTCTGTTGAATAGGTTTACAATCTTCCTTTAAGAGGAGTCTGTGTACCACAATATCAATGTTTAACCTAGGCATATCCTGATAAGACCATGCGAAAACATCTTTAAACTCTTGGAGAAGCTCAATAAGATCCTGTCTTGTTTCTGCTGAGATGCTTGTCCCAATTTTTACCTCCTTCTTTTCCTCTTCATTTCCCAAGCTCACGATTTCCACTGACTTCTTATGATGCAAGATTTGTTTTTTTATCTTATTTTACCATTCTTAACAAATCATGAGACAAGTTACAATCTTGGTTCTCTTCAAAGTCTTGAGATTCCTCTGAACACATATATTGCTCAAAAGGAGGCTTTGAGTCAACAATGGTGTCACTCATATCATTGATATCAAAGGACCTGTTAGAGGGATAAAAGGAGATCCAAAGAAACAAATGAATTTAAGAATGATTGATTTTATGATATGAGTATGAACAAATAGAACATTTTAACAAGAACAAAAACATTTGTCAAATTGAACAAGAATAAATGAATTGAAGAATGGCTAATTGTAATTATAAAATATTTGTCAAACTGGTAAAAAATAAATAGAATTGTGAAATGAAATAGGAAATGCTTTTTTCATTAAAATAATTGATAATGGTAATGTGTCCTTTTACAAAAGATCCTTACTACTCTCGAGATTAGAGCAATAAGTATGTTTTGAGCATTACTTTAAAGAGGTCCTAAAGGCTGCTAGGAGTTCCACTATAGTCCAGTTGTTTAGAGTGCTCCCAGAGATGTAGAATGGATTCCCCACAAGCTTCCTTCTTCATCCTTCTCTTCCAACACAGCGTTGATACTTAAGTTCTTTATTATTCCTACTTCTTCAACCATTTTTCTTTCCTTCTCCTCCAATCTTTGCCTTGAATTGATTATTCCTCATAATGTGATCGTTTTGGATATATGGGGAAAGACCATTGGCTCCCACTTGATCTCTTCCCCGATCAAACGTGCTCTTCTTCTTTCTTGCTTCATCTCTAACTCCCTTTTCTTCTCCCTTACATCTAGCTTGTACCTCATGCTAAAACGATCTTGTTTATCTGCCAATATTGGCGCATTGATTCTCCCTTAGAGATAATTTCCTAATCCCTTTCCCGGTAATGCTCCTTTCCCGACTATTAGTTGCAAACCCATCCTTGTGTTTTTTGATATTTTTGGTGTAGGAATCTTGCTTCATTCGACAATAAAGGTTACGTTAACAAACTCCAATTACCAAAAAGAGCATTCCAAGTCTTTTTTGTTCGCTCCGATGTAGGGTGCATCATTTGTTATAGATGCAATTATGTCTTCCTCAGCACTAACCGTGATCAATCGACCTTAAGTCACAAGTTTCAATTTTGGTGCAACGACTGCCCCTGTCGAATGGATCCATGGCCTTCCAAGTAAGCAATTGTAGCTTGGTTTGATATCCATTACCAAAAAGTCTATTTCGTACGAGTTCAGACCGATTAACAACGATATCTCGATCCTATCCATCATCTTTCTTTCTGTCCCATCGAATGCTCTCACTATATTGTGGCATGCTTTCACGTGAGAGCTATCGATTGACAACCTCTTCAGTGTGGTCAGTGGCAGAACGTTCAAGGCTGAGCCGTTATCGATCAATACACCAGGTAATGTGTATCCTTTACAGCAGGTGGTGATATGTAAAGCCTTTGTCGACCCCATATCTCTTGAGGGTATTTCATCATCATTAAAGAAGATGAAGTTGTCAGTACTTACATTATTGACCAGTTGTTCTAGCTTGTTCACTAAGAAGTCGTCAGTCACATAGGTCTCATTTAACACTTTCATCAGAGCATTGTAATGTGCTTTCGAACTTTATAATAGTGTTAAAATCGATATGTGAGCTAACTGTTTGTACAACTACTTCACCACGCTATATTCATTGTGCTTCAAGAACTTCAAAAATTATCTAGCTTCTTTTTCCGTTACTGGCTCGTTGATCAGTACTTAGGTTTATAAGTCTTTCCTTTCTTGGGCTCTTCTAAGGCTATTCCCTCAAGTGTTTCACTTTCTGTGCTTATGGGGTCATAGCCCTTCCCGTTGTGTGTGATGAGACTCACATCTTGAGCTCCTTCTGAAGTCGCTTTGGAACTTTCACCTCCTGATATCATCACATTACAATCATAATTCCAAGGTACCCTTCTACTGTCCTTATAGGGAAAAGCTACTGGTTTTTGGATTATGACTTTGGGCGCTACTCTTTCTCTAACTTCATTACCCCTCGGCCTGGATATGATTATCATTGGGTGATTGACTTCAAAAGTTCTCTTGGTTGTGCCCTCTTTGGAAGCATAGACATCTTCCACCTCTTCATCTTCTTCGAAAAATTCTAACTCTTTGTTTCCATCAAACCTTGTACAATGGTTTTGAACTCGACACATTTTTGGATTTTGTGTCCTTTGGCAGTATGGGCTCATAGTAACACTTTGTTCTCTGTACTACTTCCCCTGAATCTTGGACGATCAAGCCCATGTTCACCATCTTACGCCATACCCATCTTAGTAGGGATCTCAGCTCCTCAACATAAGTTTTGATCTTTCTTCTTTTTTCCCCGGTTATCGCATTCACCCCTTGGTCGGGATGACTAGGTAGTGAATTCCTTAACACATTAGGCCTTGTAGGGTCATCGAATCTTAATATCCCTATTTCGATGAGTTTTTCAATCTACCTTTTTATATTCTTACAGTTCTTGATCGAATGCCCTGTTATTCCTGCATGATCTCGCATTGGGCATTCGCATCGTACCATTTTAGGAATGGAGGTTGAATTGGCTTCAGATACGATGATGAGATAACGTAGGCATCGAACAAGTTCTAGTAGAGTTCTTTGTATATCATAGGGATAGGAGTGAATTGAGTCCTCTCTGTATTTGACCTTGTGCCAGGCTTCTGCCTCGAAGTCTTTTGGTAATTATTAGTTATGGCCTTGGGTGGTGCGATTACCATTGGCTTCGAGTAATTCGCCTTGTATAGGCTTGTGTTGTTAATTTCATTTTCTTTTTTCCTAGGACCTGCTCTCTTAACACCTTCCTCTACATCGATTTTTCCGCTTCTGATCGCATTCTCAATCATTTCCCCAAACATAACCATGTTAGAGAAACTCTTAGTAGCGTTTCCCAGCATGTGGTTAGTGAACGAAGCTTTCAAAGTATTAACGAACAACATATTTGTTTCCTTTTCCAACAAAGGTAGTTGTACTTGCGTTGCTATGTCCCTCCACCTTTGGGCATATTGTCGGAAGCTTTCATTTGGCTTTTTCTCCATTCTCTGTAGAGTCAGTCTATCGGGTTCCATGTTAGTTACATAACTGTATTACTTCATAAATGCTTGCGTCAGATCCTTCCACGAGCTTATTTTGGCATGGCTCAGCTGATTGTACCATTTCGTGGTAGATCCCGCTAGACTGTCCTAGAAATAGTGGATTAATACTGGTCGTTATTGACATGCCCAGTCATCTTTCTACAGAACATGCTGATGTGGACCTCTGGGCAGCTGGTCTCGTTGTATTTATCAAAATCAAGTTTTTTGAATTTTGGTGGAAGCACTAGGTCCAGGACTAGGCTTAGCTCCTTAGCGTCAATCCCGCAGAAGGTATCAGCACCTTCCATTGCTTTAACTTTCTTTTCTAACCATTTGTATCAGTCCTTTAATTGTTTAGGGATCTCGAGCCTTGTTCTTTTCGTCTCCTTCATGTCATCTTGGTCGGGGACGATGAGGTTGGCTACGTTGTCTCCAATTAGAGCTAAATCCTATTTGGTAGTTTGTAGGCCTTGATATGTTGCCCGAGTGTTGTTGTGCTCTTATCGTCACTGGTACCCCACGTGAGTACGTCTCCTACGACGCTTGGATGTGCACGGAAGTATAGCTTGGGAGGTATCTGGGCTCCTCACTTTCCTCCCTTAGACTTACTGCGGGATATTTTCCTTTATCAGCCCCTTCTCTTAGTAGCTAACTCAGCTCACTTATAATGCTCCTTTGGGACTCTATAATTTGGTCTTTCAAGTCCTGTTACACCTTTTCCAATTGGTGTTGCAGCTGTGCTTGTATTTGCTCTTGCATTTCCTTTTAGATTTGTTCTAATCTTTCGATTCTTTGGTCCATAGCTTTGCGAGTACCGTAATGATGTGAGTTCTCAATGATTTCTGATGTAACTGTTGAAATTTTAATTAATTAGGGATATTGTGTTAAAATTGAATGCATGTAAAAATGTAATGCTAACGAATGCATGTATGCAATGTAAGAAAGGCATTGATCTTATTTCAACTCCAATAGAACAACTCCACTAGAAAACAAATTTCTTTACATAGATATAGTTTACATATATGGTTTTGCCCTAATGCTCAAAGTTTTGATCTTCGTAAAAAGCCCTGCTAACTTCTAACCCTCATCTGATTCTGATTCATACTTCAAACTTATCACGTCAGCTTGAATGGCTAATGATTGCAGGTGATCGGCTAGTTCTCGTACTTGAGTCAAGGTTTCACCCATGATGTAATCCCTATCACTAACTTGTCTTCGAGCAAGTTGGAGTTATCCTTCATTTTTCTCCAATGTCCTTTCTAGAACATCAATCCTTATCTCACAATTTTGTAACGAAGCCTCAAGTTCTTCTACCATTTTCTTTAATTCCTCGTTCTGTTCTTGGCTTGCTTTAAGTTCTGTAATAGAATTTCGACTACGATGTCTATGTAGTGATTCTTCTAGCTTGGTTATCCGGGCTTTTAGCTCAGCCTTCTCAACTTTACTCTCTAGCAATTCTCCTTTTATGCCATTCTCTTGAGCTTGACCATCTTGGAATTTCCTTTTCTATTGCTCTACTTGATCTTTTTGTTCTTGAAACTTATCACTTCAGCTTGAATGGCTAATGATTGTCGGTGATCGGTTAGTTCTCGTACTTGAGTCAAGGCTTCACCCATGATGTTATCCCTATCACTAACTTATCTTCGAGCAAGTTGGAGTTGTCCTTCATTTTTCTCCAATGTCCTTTCTAGAACATCAATCCTTATCTCACAATTTTGTAACGAAGCCTCAAGTTCTTCTACCATTTTCTTTAATTCCTCGTTCTGTTCTTGGCTTGCTTTAAGTTCTGTAATAGAATTTCGACTACGATGTCTACGTAGTGATTCTTCTAGCTTGGTTATCCGGGCTTTTAGCTCAGCCTTCTCAACTTTACTCTCTAGCAATTCTCCTTTTATGCCATTCTCTTGAGCTTGACCATCTTGGAATTTCCTTTTCTATTGCTCTACTTGATCTTTTTGTTCTTGAAACTTATCACTTCAGCTTGAATGGCTAATGATTGTCGGTGATCGGTTAGTTCTCGTACTTGAGTCAAGGCTTCACCCATGATGTTATCCCTATCACTAACTTATCTTCGAGCAAGTTGGAGTTGTCCTTCATTTTTCTCCAATGTCCTTTCTAGAACATCAATCCTTATCTCACAATTTTGTAACGAAGCCTCAAGTTCTTCTACCATTTTCTTTAATTCCTCGTTCTGTTCTTGGCTTGCTTTAAGTTCTGTAATAGAATTTCGACTACGATGTCTACGTAGTGATTCTTCTAGCTCGATTATCCGGGCTTTCAGCTCAGCCTTCTCAACTTTACTCTCTAGCAATTCTCCTTTTATGCCATTCTCTTGAGCTTGACCATCTTGGAATTTCCTTTTCTATTGCTCTACTTGATCTTTTTGTTCTTGAAACTTATCACGTCAGCTTGAATGGCTAATGATTGCAGGTGATCGGCTAGTTCTCGTACTTGAGTCAAGGCTTCACCCATGATGTAATCCCTATCACTAACTTGTCTTCGAGCAAGTTAGAGTTGTCCTTCATTTTTCTCCAATGTCCTTTCTAGAACATCAATCCTCATCTCACAATTTTGTAACGAAGCCTCAAGTTCTTCTACCATTTTCTTTAATTCCTCGTTCTGTTCTTGGCTTGCTTTAAGTTCTGTAATAGAATTTAAACTACGATGTCTACATAGTGATTCTTCTAGCTCGGTTATCTGGGCTTTCAGCTCAGCATTCTTAACTTTACTCTCTAGCAATTCTCCTTTTATGCCATTCTCTTGAGCTTGACCATCTTGGAATTTCCTTTTCTATTGCTCTGCTTGATCTTTTTGTTCTTGAATTTTCGGTTGCCATTGACCCAATGTTTTGCCCAGCCTAACAATTCTCATTGACAGATGGAGTTTTTATAATCATTCTTCAAACTATCTAAGTCTTCTTCAAATTTATTCTTGCCCTTCCTCAACTTTTCAGCCTCTAGTCTTTGAATGTCAACATCCAATCCTAGCTGCATCTTATCTTCTTCCAGAGTCTCTATCCTCTTCTCAAATTCTAAACTTTTCCTCTCAAAATCTTATTGTATAATCTCCAACTCTGACAGAATCACTTGCAGATGATCTTTTATAGATCGGATGTCTTCAGAATTTGGTACAGGGATATTGTCGTTGACTCTTTTTTTTCCACCAATCGTATTTCGGTGTTGTCATCGAGTTTGCAGTGAACACCTTTATTCTATGTACTTGATTCCACGCGTTTGATATCTCCCTGACCCTTTTCTTGTAGTTGTCTCCTTTGAACGTGAACTCGCAATGGGCCAAACCTTATGTAGCGGGATAAACTGCATTGTCCTGTACTGGCCTAACACGAGTAGAGGGGTGTATCCCACACCTCCCCATACTAAAGGAACCCAATCAAAACGGCCACACCGGTAGAGGATCTCGTCTTAAGTTAACCAAGCAGCCCGCCATTCAACGTCTTCGTCCTGGAGACTTTAAAGGATGGCCATCCATTTTTCCTCGGAAATACATTATTGTCTTTGTATGGCTATGAATTCCTTCAATGGCAAGTAATCAGTGGAGAACACTCGATATGAAAATTTTTCTATCTTTCAAAAAAGACCGTGGAACCATGCCATCAAGAGCACTGCACATCCGATGAATCTCCCATCTCCTTCTCTTCGGCAAACGTTTAACAATCGGAAGGTCTCGGCTAGGATTGCTGGGACCAGTGTGACTCTCTTACTAAGCCGAGCGAATAAATCCGTAACTGCATGTTCTATATGTCCCAATGCTTTTGGGAAAATGACCAACCCATATATACTCAGAGCAAAAATGTCGATGTGTTTCTTCACATCTGGGTGTACTAGGATCAAATCTTGTAGGTTTTTCCAAGTAATACATTTGTTATCCCCTTTCACTTTGATTCGAGTTGTAACCCATTGTTCGCTCATTCCGATTATGTTCATCAATCTTTTCGAAAAGGTCGGGGCACAAACAAACCTTGAATATACCTTGTTAACTTGAATCTTAGAGCAGCGGATCAATGTAGTATATTCCTCCTCCATAGGCACCATGTCAAGATTCCCGAAGGTAAAGCAGTTGTATGCAGGATTCCAGTGTTGAGTAAGAGCTCGGAAAAGACACTTATCTACCTTAACTTCGAGTAAGTAAGGTAGATCTCCATATTCCCTATAGAACGTTTACTTCATCTCATCATCCCATTGATCCTAGATGCCCTTCATCTCTTGCAAATTGTGTTGGGTCACTTTTACCCAGGTATAATCCTGTAATTCTGATACGTGCCACTTTAGAAAACTGTCTCCTTTTTCACACTGTCTTTCCTCCGACCATATATGCACAACCATATTGTCTTCTACTATATTAAGAAACTCGTTTTCCATGCTAAGCTCTATATTAGGTAATAAAGTACAAATCAATGCCTTTCTTAGAATGATAATGCAATGCAAGGAAAACAACAAACAACAAGTCAGTATAATCATCAAAGAATATTTAACAGCAAATTGCAACTAAAAGCAAAAATTAGAGTATAAAAGCGCTTCTCTCTCTTATATTTGGTTGACCGCTAAAGGTTCTGCGTGATCCATCTTACGGTGGGCTTCTAGGGTCGACTACATGCAGTTTAAGTTCTAAAGTAAGGATACCTGAACGGGTAGATTTCTCGATCCTGACCCATTATAGGCTCATAAGGGCGAGTTCAGTTCAGGGGGATACATGTAACACCCAAATCCCGAACACCGTCATTGGTTAGGATTCCGGTGTTACTATTCATGTAACACTGTTCATCTAAAAAAATATCCAAATATTTTAATCTTTCTACATTACAAAATTCACCCCTCGTATTTTAGATCAATATTTAAACATAACACAATTTCATCAAGGGTAAAAATGATATTTCCAACATTTTAAGAGACTTCTACCGGTACCTAATGGTCAAGTATCGATAGTAGTCAAGTCAGTGAACAATTTAGAAACTGTGCAAACTTCTATCGGTGCTTGTGCTAGATTTACCGATACAAGTATGGTTTCTACCGGTACAAGTCATGCATCTACCGATACCAAAAACTCCAGAGAGCAAAAATCCTCACCCTGTAACTTCTACCGATATATGCATACATACTACCGATACATCAAAGCTAAAAACTACCGATACTTATTATTCAACTACCGATATAACTCAAGTTAGAGGACAACCTCTCTCCTACCCTATACTTCTACCGATACATGCACAAGTTCTACCGAAACAAGTATGCAGAATCTCAAGAATTAAACCAAGACACAAGTTTAACATTCAAATACTTCCAATACAAGTTATGCATTAACTCATCACACTTCATATATAACTTCTAAATCTTTACAAGCATGTTAAGCTTTAACATGTAAGTTGTACTTCATACATTTACTCAATCAAAATAGTAAGATTCCAACATCTATAGTTCAACATCAAAGATTAATATCATCCTAGTACATGCCAAATAACCGAGTGATGTAAATACTACCAACAAGCTCTCAGGATAGTGTGATGTCTTCAAGATGATCCGACCTTCAAGTCACAAAACGAAATCTACAAAATAATAACAAGTTCACTGGTAAGCTGCATAGCTTAATAAGTTCACAAGTTCATCAATTTACCAAGTCTTATGTGATAAGGAACTCTATAAATCTGTCAAGCCAGAACAACTGAACTTCAAAGGTCGTTATTCGTTTTACTCCTTGTTGACACAAAGGTCATGATGGTCTTTGCTCCCTATTGACCCAAGGGTCATGCCTGTTACCAGTATACAATGTTATTCTTAACCATCGATATGGTATATCTGTTCCCTACGATGCTGCTCACACTAAGCTGATGAGAATATGCAAACAAGCATAAATATCAGCCATCGTAGGGCCTATAATCCATTCTTGGATTCTATTCACCTTACGGTGACTCATGATACTATAGAGAATCAGCAACAGATGCAGGATCTTAGCCATCGAACCATTTTCTATCTTTGGCACAAGACAGGGAAATTCTCATGTTGTCGTTTTTATCTTTCACATTTCCAATCGTCGTTTCTCATTTTCAACAATCATTAGAAAGGCAGTTATAAGCAGTTATTAATAAGAATTTAACATTACGAACTTACCGGACTGGAAGCGGTTGTGAATGGATTCTAGGGATTACTCCGCTAATTTTCCTTTTCTTCGATCAGTGGCACGGTCGTAGTCTACATCCACAAATCATTCCATTTCTCACATTAAATCACACAATCAATTCATTTTGTACAATTAAATCCTTCTTGGGAAATTTATGAAATTACCCCTAATATTTCACTTTTATTTAATTTAGTCCCTAAACCTTTAAACATGCAAAATAATCCTTCTCTTCCACAATCCATCCTAGCCGAATACTCAAGGCCTTCATACAAGCCCCTTACATTTAATAATTTCACACAATTGCATCCAATTTTATCATTCTAGCAAATAAATCATTTAACCCTAAAATCATCAAAAATCACTTTATAAAATCAACAAATCTAACAACCAAGCTTCCAAAACTTTCATAAACTTTCAAGAATAAGCATATTCATCAATGGTAAAATATTTAACATTTGACAGATTCACAAATTAGTCTTCGTATAAGCTAGATTAAGCTGATATGAACTCAAAAACATAAAATTACTAAAAACGGTCAAGGTTTGCTTACTCAAATCAAAGCTCAAAGATTTGAATGAGAAAAACCCTAAATTTTTCCTTTGGCCATGTGAAGAAGAAGAAGAAGAAGAAGAAGAAGAAGAAGAAGAAGAAGAAGAAGAAAATATGTGAAAATTCCCTAATTTATTTCCTTTAATTTCATATATATATAATGGCAAACTTGTAATTTCCATGACTTTCATTATTAAGTTTAATTAAATCATTTTTAGTTTTAATTATTCATTCCCCTTTAACTTAAGTGTCATAACATCCCACTATCTCTTTATCCATGGCTAATTTACCCCTTTAGCCCTTCTAATTTCTTATCTCTACTTTTGTGCCCTTTTACAATTTAGTTCTTTCTACTCAGTTCATTATCTGAACATTAAAATTTCTTATCCAAATTTTAATGCAATTTTAATGAAATCATAAATATTAGAATAAATAAATATTTGTTTTAACTCGTCTCATCGGAGTTGTGGTTCTGAAACCACTATTTTCGACACCATTAAAAACCGAGCTGTTACAACTCTCCCCCTCTAAAGGAAATTTCGTCTCAAAATTTCTTACTAGTAAACAGGTTAGGGTACTGTGATTTCATCGAAGCCTTCATCTCCCATGTAGCTTTCTCAAGACCTTGATGATTCCATAGTTCCTTTACTAATGGTACTCTTTTATTTCTTAGCTCTTTTACCTCGCGAGCTAGAATCTTATCTGGCTCTTCTGAATATGTCAAATCTGGCTGTATATCAACCTCACAAGGTGTAATCACATGGGAAGGGTCTGATCTATACCGTCTCAACATCGAAACATGAAATACATTATGAATCTTTTCTAGTTCTAATGGTAAAGCCAGTTTATATGCTATAGGGCCAACCTGTTCAATGATCCCATACGGCCCGATGAACCGCGGGCTCTACTTACCGTTTCTACCAAAACGCAACAGCTTTTTCCAAGGTGAAACTATCAGGAAAACTTAGTCTCTTACTGCAAATTTTACATCCTTTCTTTTAAGATTTGCGTACGACTTTTACAGATCGGACGCTGCTTTCAAACAATCACGGATTACCCATACTTTGTCCTCAGTCTCATGAACTAAATAGGTTCCAATCAACTTAGACTCGCTCAATTCTGACCAGTACAGAGGTGTCCTGCACTTCCGACCATATAATGCTTCGAATGGTGCCATTTTAATACTAGATTAGTAGCTGTTATTATATGCAAACTCCACCAATGGAAGATACCTTTCCCAGCTTCCTTCAAACTCAAGTATACAACACGGTAGCATATCTTCAACAATCTGAATCACTCGCTCAGACTGGCCATCTGTTTGCGGATGATATACAGTGTTGAAATTCAGTCTGGTTCCTAAAGCTTCTTTCAACTTCCCCCAGAATCTTGAGGTAAAACGTGGATCTCTATCAAAGATAATAGAGACTGGTACTCCGTGTAGTCGTACGATCTCGGACACATATAACTCAGCTAACTTCTTAAGCGGGTAGTCTACCCGAATAGGGATGAAATGAGCTGACTTTGTCAACCTATCAAAAACTACCCAAATCGAATCTTTCTTTCTAGGGGTTACTAGAAGCCCTGTGACAAAATCTATAGTAGCTCGTTCCCATTTCCACTCCGGAATGGTAATAAGCTGTAGTAATCCAGACAGTACTTGATGCTCAGCTTTTAATTACTGACACACCAGACATTTAGTTACAAACTCAAAGATTTCTTGTTTCATGCCTGGCCACCAATACATTCTCTTCAGGTCGTTATACATTTTCACACTTCCCGGATGAATAGAATAATTGCTGTTGTGAGCTTCCATCAAAATGTCTCGTCTTAAATCTGTATCATCCAGAATACATACCCTACCCCTGAAATACAACATTCCCTCGGCATCTATAGTAAAACCCTACGATGGCATCACTTTGCATTTACTCTTTTTTAGCTATGAGCTTTGGATCATCCCTCTGAGATTCTTGAATCCGTTGTAGAAATAACGGTCTCGTCCTAAGCTCAGCCGTGATAGAACCATCACTTTCCAATGACAGGTGAGCATTCATTGCCCTCAAAGCAAATATTGGCTTCCGACTCAAGGCATCAACTACAACATTAGCCTTCCCCGGATGGTAGTCAATCACAAGGCCGTAATCTTTTAACAACTTCAACCATCAACGGTGTTACAGATTTAACTCCTTCTATGTCATTAGATACCTCAGACTCTTATGGTTAGTGAAAACATGGCATCTCTCCCCGTAGAGGTAGTGACGCCAAATCTTTAACACAAAGACTATAATAGCTAACTCTAGATCATGAGTCGGATAATTCTTTTTATGTGATTTTAACTGTCGAGAAGCATAAGCTATTACTTTCCCATCTTGCATCAAAACACAACCCAATCCACTCAAAGATGCATCACTATAGACGACGAACTCTTTTTTTGATTCTGGCTGCGTCAGGACCAAAGCTTCAGTTAGTAACCTTTTCAACTGATCGAAACTTTTCTGACACCTTTCAGACCAAACAAACTGAATATTTTTCTGTAGCAGTTTCATCATTGGCAAGGCTATGTTGGAAAAGTCCTTCACGAATCGACGATAATAGCCTACTAACCCCATGAAGCTATGTACTTCGAAAACATTCTTTGGAATCTTCCAATCAAGGATAGCTGAAACCTTACTGGGATCAACCCGAATTCCCTTCGATTATACTATATGACCTAAAAATCAAACTTCTCGAAGCCAGAACTCACATTTACTGAATTTCGCATATAACTGCTTTTCCTTTAATATCCGCAAAACCTCTCTCAAATGCTGGGTAAGCTCTGACTCTATCTTGGAGTAGATTAATATGTCGTCAATAAACACAATCATAAATATATCCAACTAAGGCTGAAATATTCTATTCATCAAGTCCATAAATGCTGCGGGGGCATTAGTTAACCCGAACAGCATAACCAAGAACTCATAATGACCATACTGAGTTCTGAATGTCATTTTCATTATATAACCATCTTTCACTCGCATCTAATAATAACCCGACTGAAGATCAATTTTAGAGAATACAGTTACACCTTTTAACTGATCAAATAACTCATTGATCCGAGGCAACGGATACTTGTTCTTGATTATCACCTTATTTAATTGCATGTAATCTATACACATCCGCATCGACCCATCCTTCTTTTTCACGAATAATACAGGCGCACCCCAAGGTGATACACTAGGTCATATAAATCCTCTGTCTAACAGTTCTTGTAGCTGAGCTTTCAACTCTTTTAATTTAGTTGGTGCCATTCTGTATGGTGGAATTAAGATTGGAGCGGTACCAGGTAGTAAATGAATACTGAATTCTACCTCTCTAACTGGCAATAAACCCGGTAATTCTTTCGAAAACACAAACCTTGAGTGTCAAGTATATATGCTAAGAATGCTTTACAGCCTCTACGAACCATCTTCTATGCTGATATAGTTGAAATCATCCTGCTTTCACTGTTCAGTCTACCCGATTCCACTGTGATTACCTCGCTGGTCTGACATTTTAATCTAACCCGTCTTTGTTTGTAATTTACTATTGCATCGTGTTCAGATAACTAATCCATACCCAAGATCACGTCAAATTTGATGAATGACAATAGCATTAAATCAACAAAAAATTCACAGCCTTGGACTTTCAATGGACATTTACGACAGATTAAATTAACAATGACACTATGACCCAACGGGTTTGTTACCTGCACATCAAATTCAGTTGACTCTACTAACAATTTTTTATCAGTTGCTAATGTAGTGCATATATATGAATGAGTCAAGCCTGGATCAATCAGAGCACACACAATATCATTATAAAGGTAAAATATACCAGTTACGACATCAGGTGCGGTAGCCTCTTCTCTATCTTTGATGACGTATGTCCGTACAGGTGCCCGTGCCTCTATTTTCGTCTTGATTTCCACCAGTACTACTGCTCTATCCCGGGCGTTTACCTTTTGACGATGAAATAGAGGTTTTCACATTCTGGTTCTCTTTTACCTTCGAAGTCATCATACAGTTTCGCATAAAATGATCTGCACCCCCACATTGATAACAAGCCCCTTTTATCTTTTAACACTCACCCGCATGATACCTTCCATAATGATCACATGATGGGTTTGGCACATTTCGGACACTGGCTACACTGGTTGCAGGACGGTTCTGAAATTTAGACTCTGGTGGTCCCGATCTACTCCTGCTCAGAAACCCAGAAGGAACTACTCCACGAGTTTCATTTTCTCTAAATTTTATCGGTGGTGGCATAAAAAAAGTTCTGGTGATGTTCTTTCTCTCAGATTCTCGAAACCTTTTATCTTTCTATCTCTTATTATGGTAAATTTCTTCCATCTTTTGAGCTCTATCTGCAAGAACCACAAACGATCCCAATTCAGACCCTCTTACCATCATATTGATCTTGTCATTCAGCCCGTCTTCAAAGCGGACGCACATTGCATCATCAGCCTGTCTCAATTCTAGAAACTTTTTCTTCCTTTTGTCTACGTACCTTTTTTGACATATTTCTTTCTAAATTCTACTAGGAAAAACTCCCAAGTAACTTCATTCTCAAGCATCACTACTAAAATAATCATCCACCAAATGTAAGCCTCGTCTTTCAACGACGAATTCGCACACCTCAAATAGTCTTCTGGAGGACAAGCCATCTCGTTCAAAACTCTTAGTGTGTTTTCCAACCAGTATTCAGCTTTGGAAGGATAATCTTTTATATTTCCTTAAAATTTTTCTGCACCATACTTTCTAACCCTGTCCGTCGAAACACGACGTCTCTGTTCCAGCACTAGAGGAGGTGAAGGCATAGTAGGAGGCACTACTGGTCGAGTGGCAGGTTATGCAATAGGAGGTGAAGGAGGTGGTGCCATCGGGTTGTTGCTCATGAACTCCGAGAACCACTGTTCCATCAATTCGAAATACATATTCTTTGCTTCATTTTCTATCATCGGTAATATTGATGTCCCATGACTAGCTCCAGAATCATTAGTCGAGACATTACTGTTCACTTTATTGGTTTCCTCTCTTTCTGAGTCGGACATCTCACGTTTATCTGCAAGAACTATGATTAGATCGGATCCATCTATATCACACTATCACAGGTTCATTTGACATGTACTTCTAAAACATAAAACACTGTCATTATAATCCAAGAAATGGCTAAAACTTAAGCTCTGATACCACTAAATATAACACCCAAATCCCGAACACTATCATCGATTAAGATTCCGATGTTACTATTCATATAACACTGTTCATCTAAACAAATATCCAAATAATTTAATCTTTCTACATTACAAAATTCACCTTTCGTATTTTAGATTAATATTTAAACATAACATAATTTTATCAAGGGTAAAAATGATATTTCTAATATTTTACGAGACTTCTACCAATACCTGATGGTCAAGTATCGGTAGTAGCCAAGTCAGTGAACAATTTAGAAACTATGCAGACTTCTACCGGCACTTGTGCTAGATCTATCGTTACAAGTATGGTTTCTACCGGTACAAGTCATGCATCTACCGATACCAAAAACTCCAGAGAGCAAAAATCCTCACCCTGCAACTTTTACTGATATATATGTATACATACTACCGATACATCAAAGCTAAAAACTATCAATACTTGTTATTCAACTACCGATATAACTCAAGTCAAAGGATAACCTCTCTTCTACCCAATACTTCTACCAATACATGTACAAGTTCTACCAAAACAAGTATGCAGAATCTCAAGAATTAAGCCAAGACACAAGTTTAACATTCAAATACTTCCAATACAAGTTAAGCAGTAACTCATCACACTTCATATATAACTTCTAAATCTTTACAAGCATCTTAAGCTTTAACATCTAAGTTGTACTTCAAACATTTACACAATCAAAATAGTAAGTTTTCAACATCTATAGTTCAACATCAAAGATTAACATCATCCTAGTACATGCCAAATAATCGGGTGATGTAAATACTGCCGAGCAAGCTCCGAGGATAATGTAATGTCTTCAAAATGATCCGATCTTCAAGTCACAAAACAAAATCTACAAAACAACAACAACTTCACTGGTAAGCTACATAGCATAATAAGTTCACAAGTTCATCAATTTACCAAGTCTTATGTGATAAGAAACTCTATAAATCTGTCAAGTCAGCACAACTGAACTTCAAGGGTCGTTATTCGTTTTACTCCCTGTTGACACAAAGGTCATGATGCTCATTTGCTCCCTATTGACCCAAGGGTCATACCTATTACTAGTATACGATGTTATTCTTACCCATCGATATGGTATATCTGTTCCCTACGATACTGCTCACACTAAGCTGATTGGAATGTGCAAACAAGCATAAATCTCAACCATCGTAGGGCCTGTAATCCATTCTTGGATTCTATTCACCTTACGATGACTCACAATGCTATAGAGAATCCGCAACAAATGCAGGATCTCAGCCATTGGACCATTTTCTATCTTTGGCACAAGGCCGGGAAATTCTCATCTCGTCGTTTCTATCTTTCCCGTTTCCAATCATCGTTTCTCATTTTCAACAATCATTAGAAAGACAGGTATAAGCAGTTATTAATAAGAATTTAATATTACGAACTTACCAGACTGGATTGCAGTTGTGAATGGATTCTAGGGACTACTCTGCTAATTTTCCTTTTCCTCGATCGGTGACACGATCGTAGTCTATATCCACATATCATTCCATTTCTCACATTAAATCACACAATCAATTCATTTTGTACAATTAAATCCTTATTGGGAAATTTATGAAATTACCCCTAACGTTTCACTTTTATTCAATTTAGTCCCAAGACCTTTAAACATGCAAAATAATCCTTCCCTTCCACAATCCATCCTAGTTGAATACTCAAGGCCTTCATACAAGCTCATTACAATTAATAATTTCACACAATTGCATCCAATTTTATCATTCTAGCAAATAAATCTTTAAACCCTAAAATCATCAAAAATCACTTTAAAAAATCAACAAATCTAACAACTAAGCTTCCAAAACTTTCATAAACTTTCAAGAATAAGCATATTCATCAATGGTAAAATATTTAACATTTGACAGATTCACAAATTAGTCATCGTATAAGCTAGATTAAGCTGATACGGACTCAAAAACATAAAAATTACTAAAAATGGTCAAGGTTTGCTTACTCAAATTAAAGCTCAAAGATTTGAATGAGAAAAACCCTAAATTTCTCCTTTGGTCGTGTGAAGAAGAAGAAGAAAATATGTAAAAATTCCCTAATTTCTTTCCTTTAATTTCATATATATAATGACAAACTTGTAATTTCCATGACTTTCATTATTAAGTTTAATTAAATCATTTTTAGCTTTAATTATCCATTCCCCTTTAACTTAAGTGTCATAACATCCCACTATCTCTTTATCCATGGCTAATTTACCCCTTTAGCCTTTCTAATTTCTTATCTCTATTTTTGTGCCCTTTTACAATTTAGTCGTTTCTACTCAGATCATTATCTGAACATTAAAATTTCTTATCCAAATTTTAATGCAATTTTAATGACATCATAAATATTACAATAATTAAATATTTGTTTTAACTCGCCTCGTCGGAGTTGTGGTCCCGAAACCACTATTTTCGACACCATTGAAAACTGAGCTGTTAAAATACATTTCCCATATGTTTGCTCAGAAGTGAAGACTTTACGAAAACATAGGTATGGATGTATTCCCGAAAGCGATCCACTATTCTACTCGAAGATGAAAACCTCACGAATGAGTAGTTTCTCACTTTCACTTAAAAGGGTAAAGTAATCGATCAATGCAATGCATGAAAAACCCTCACTCTCGACCCAAAAATAATTCAATAGATTAATTTAAATCAAATATATATGAACACAAAATGCAAGAAAGGATTGCAAATTAAATTAAAACCAAATTCTCAATTTTCAATCAAAAAGATAAAAAAATAATCAAGTCGCGGCTTAACTCTCTTATAGGTCCCCAGCGGAGTTGCCAAACTGTAGAAACCATTTTTTTTAAAAACGTCCCGACTTATTTTAAAATTGAAAATGAAGTCGCCACCAATCTTTTTTAATTTGGTGTGATTGGATCACCTTAAAATAATTCAATTTATTTAAACAAAATGTTTTGGTCTTTGAAATATATAAAATAGGTTCGGGAGTCGATTACGTATAAGGAAGGATTAGCACCCTCACACGCCCAAAATCGATATCTAGTCGATTATTTGAGGTCTTAATTGTTGAAAATAAAAGAAACTCAACAAAAATTTAAAATGCGATCCCTAAA
This sequence comes from Gossypioides kirkii, assembly GCA_005610355.1. Classification (NCBI taxonomy): domain Eukaryota; kingdom Viridiplantae; phylum Streptophyta; class Magnoliopsida; order Malvales; family Malvaceae; genus Gossypioides; species Gossypioides kirkii. The sequence goes on along the minus strand of CP032249.1, from coordinate 9,183,517 downwards.
TGTATAAATGAATAAGATGTTTTAGCACTATTTTTTAAAAAAAAAAGATTTTTAAATATGAAGGAATGCCCTTTTATTTCGTATTAGTAGAGAAAAATCACGTCCAATAAGTACAATATTTTGAATTTTTGAAAAAACAAAGGACATTTATCGGTTTTAAATAGGGTGTTTCATTATTTAAGTTTAAAGAAAAATCATACCCAGTACGTTAGGACACAATTTCTCGAATTTCCTAAAATAAAATAACATTGCCTCTCTTTTAAAAAAAAACAATTTATGTATTTTTTAAAAAAATGAAATACAATTTATTTTGTTAAAATATTTTACAAAAGATTGATAAATATGTATTTACACAAAAAAATGGCAAAATTTAAAAATGGCATAAATAATAAACAAGTGTATACAAAGAACACCACAATGCACAATGCAAGTTAAATAACGAAATTAAAATGGACAATACAAATGATTTAAAAGATTGGATTATTTTTAAAAGAAATCAGAAGGACTTAATCTTAAAGAAAATAAGATAAAAGGGTAAGATTTTAAAAGGAATAAAAAATAGGGATTAGATTTTACTTAAAATAAAAGTCTAGGCAAAAAGTAAAAAAAAAAGAAAAATAAGGGGTTAGACTCGAATATTTTAAAAAACGAAAGACTGTCTGAGAAATTTCCCATATTTTGTCACGTAACCTCTATATGCACTCAAGGTCAGAGGACCAAGATGCAAGAGAGGTAGAACTTCAGAGGCAAATTTAAAACATTTAATAAAACAGGTTTGAGGACTAGATTAAAAATAGACAAAATGCAAAAGGACCACAAAGATAGTTAGACCATCTTTAAAAACACGCAGATCCTCTTAGGGTGTATTAGGGTCAAATTCGGGTTGTCCAAAACGACAACGTTTTGTAGCTATTGAAATTAGCTAAAAACAATGTCGTATGGATTTAATTTGATTCTCACGGGACTAAATTAAAAGTCCATAGAAAGCGGAGGGATCGATATGGAAAATCGACCCTCCGATTAAAAACACATGGACCATGGGGTAAAATGGGTCGAATTCAGGTTTTATGTTGAAACAGCGTTGTTTTGGAGCTTATCAGATTAAGCCCAAACGACGTCGTTTTATTAACATTATATAACCTAAAAAAATTTAAAAATTCATTTTGCATTTTGATTTTAAAAAAACTCACCCCTTTTGTTTTTTTCGCTCAAGGAATCTTAAGAGAGCCGACCACAGGTTCGATCTCTGTCCGTTGTGGCCACCGATCATCGATGGTGACGATCGCCGTCTACAGTGGCCAAAAGTTCAAAAAAGGCCATTTTGCTCGTTTTCGACTCCCGAATATAGATCCGGTGTCAAAAACTCCACAAAAAATCAAAGCTTGAGAAAATAGAAAGTAACCTTTCGGTTTCTAGTTTTCTTTTTGGATTTTTACGTTATTTCTTTGATGGAGCCCCGTACGAACATGGGTTTGTTCGAAGGGGCTACCATTTTGACTAGCAAACTTCCCTTTGATGACGAAGAAAGCCAATCAACCGAAGATAGGTGAGAAATCTTAAACCCTAGTTTTTATTTATTTTGTTTTCAAAATATAAAGAAATAAAAACGTAATTTTCACCTTGAAATTTCTTGTTTTTCTGATTGATATTCAATGCTTCGTAAAAATTTACAATGGGTTGATGTGGCCTTTATAGCCAAAATAAATGTTACAATATTATTTTTTCTTTTGATTTCTTCTTTTCTTGTTCGCAGGTCCTCTTTAATGTTAATTGCAGAGTCCCCTCCGGTCAACGGTGACACTCCTTGCCATTTTGGTGCAAAGGAAGCAGAGAAGTCAGATCTCCTTGGGTTGGGTGTGTGATGATGTGGCAGTTGACGTGGCCATGAGCGACGCCGAAGATGGGGTTAGGGTTTTAGTGTTTCCTAGTTTTCTTAAGTTCTTAGGCCATTTGAGCTTTGTATGTTTGGGTTTAAGTTTGGGTTAGGTTTAGTAGGTAATTGGGTCTTATTTGGTGTTTGTAATTAGGTATTAGGTAGGTAATTTAGGGTTTATGTTTTATAATTTTTGTAACTTGGACTTGGATTAATGGACTTTTGAATTTTATTTTACTTTTTGGTTTTTTTGTTTTTTTGTTGGGTTTTTTATCGGGCTGGATAAAATTGGGCCTTTACATTTATTATTGCTATTTCATGTTTGTTTAGAATATGTTTGGACAAATTGGCAAGTGGAAGGCTCGGAGATTCATCGAAGGATAACCTACATAAATGAAGTATACTTGGTTAACATAACTATTGCTCTAAGTTTAGTATATGGAAAAATTATGTGAATTGTTTTGTTGATGATGATTAAATGGTATTTTTTTCACTTTCATATGTGAAATTGTATGTTGTATGATGTGTATTAGTAGAACTGTTAAGGTTTTCAAGATTGGTGCTTGTTGGATGAATGGTATGAAATTTTGGCTTGTATATTTTTGTTTTTCGTAGGTACACACGGGCCACCACACAGACGTGTGCCTGGGTAAATAGGTGCAGGGTTCACATGGGCAACACACAGGCTGGGACACGGACGTGTGGCCCTATTTTGAGCAGACACACGGCTCAGCACATGGTTTCACACACGGACGTGTGGGTAATTTTGCATGTCCATACGACCTGTCACACAGTTTGTGGCACGGCCATGTAAGGGTATTTCGTGTATACACACGGTTTGACACAAGGTATGGGGCATGACTGTGTGGCCCCTATTTCAGGGAATTTCAATGTTTCATGTAATGATTCAGTTGTATTTCAATCAAGTCCTTGTGAATTGAGATGACATACATGGAAATAACATTCTAAATTGAACAGTATTCTAATTTACTAAGTGTGATGATAAAAATAGACTCGAAAACGTGATTGCTTATTTGGTGAATGTTTTATGAGCCTTAAAACCTTAATTGGCAATGGTGTCGTGTTTTGGGTGTTACATGTCATGGTGGCTTCTGAGTAGGAAAAGAGCTTCTGTTTCCAAGAAGGTCTAAGGTATGACCTTAAGGTTCAAGTAGCTTCGCACCAAGAGCGTGTGTTTGACACGTTGGTCGAGAAAGCCAAGATCATTGAGGAGGTTAAGCGTGTGAAGTGCAAGAAAGAAGGGAAGTAGATGGGTCAGTCTAGAAGGGAAGTAGGCCTTGCTGGCCTAAATCTGCGACCTATTAAGCGGTCCAAAAAGGGTAGACCACCGTAGAATAGGGAAATAGACCCTAGAGATGGGCAAATTCAGGTTTGTCCACACTATCAGAGGCACCATCCGGGCAAGTGTTGGAGAAGGTAAGGTGCTTGTTTGATTTATGGCTCGATGGAGCATAAGATTAAGGATTATCCTCGTCGACAGGACCAGGTGCAAGCTTCGGACCAAAATCAAAGCCTAGTTGAGGGCCAGAACCAAAGAGGTAATCAGGGTGCCTAAAGGAGCCGAAATCTGAACGGGAATGGTAACCAAGGTTAGAGAGCACCAGCTCAAGGTGTGAATCGAGCTAAGGCAAGGTAATAACCTTGGTTTATGCGGTTAGGCATCGAGAAGACAGACATGATGCTGGCGTCATCATAGGTACCTTCACTATTTACTCAGTACCCTATTTTACTTTAATTAATGTTGTATCTACCCATTCGTATGTTGGTTGTAATGTGGCTATAAAATAAGGAATAAGGGTAGAGGAAACTTAAAACATTGTAACTGTAGTTAGTCCCTTAAGATCCTTCATACTTGTGAATAAAGTTTACAAAAAATGCCATTTAGAGATTCAAGGCGAGGTGTTCCTTGTCGATTTGATAGGTTTCCTTTCAATGAGCTCGACTTGATTTTGGGAATGGACTAGTTGGTTGAGCATCATGCTCATTTGGATTCTGCACTGAAAAGAGTAACTTTGATGACTAAAACTGGAAAAGAAGTTGTTATGGTGGGAGAATGACGAAACTACCTGTCTAATGTGATTTCTGCAATAGTAGCAGAAAAGTTAGTATGTAAAGGGTGTGAAGCATTTTTGGCTTATGTCCGAGATGCAAGAGTCATTGATCCTATTGTCGAAACATTTTTTTATAAAAAGAAAAAGAGCCTCGACAATCTTTTATTCGGTGTGATTAGATCACCGCAAACCGTTTAAAATCCATTTTGAAAAACATTTTGGTCTTTGAAATCCAGAAAATGGGTTCGAGAGTCGGTCACGTGTAGGAAGGATTAGCACCCTCACATGCCCAAACTTGGTACCACGTCGATCATTTTTCGATCTTCATTTATCAAAAATTTAAAACCTCAAGCGAAGTTAAAATACGATCCTTGTACACATAATTTATTCCGCATGATTTTCAAAAATTAAATTTGAAGAAAAATACTCATGTTTTTCGAATTTCTCAGAGAATTGAAGTCGAGTCCAACACATTAGGGCACGACGTTCTCGAAATTTCGAAATTGAAGGACATTTAAAAGGTTTAAAAGAGGATATTCGATTGTGCGAATTATACAAAAAATCACACCCAGCACGTTAGGGCATAATTTTCCAAAATTTTCACACGAAAGGATATTGCCTCGGTTTTGAAATTATTTGTATGTATTTTTTAAAGATAGAAAACAATTTTAATTTAATTAAAAATGAATGTGTAAATTAAACACGAATATGTAATTTATTGGCAAAATTAAATAATACAAAGACAGAACAATTCAGCAGATAAATAAATACACAAAAATAAGCATAAGATTAATAAGATACGAAATACGAAAGAATCGTGAACCAAAATCAATGAGAAAATGACAAGATTAATTCAACATATGAAGAAAATAATTTAATTTTATATATAAAGAATCAAAGAAAAAGAAAATAAAAAATGGGGACGAAAAATGAAGTTTCAGAGAATTTTGGGTCAAAATGTAATTTTGGAAAAATTTAGGGGTTAAAATGTAATTTTAGAGAAGTTTACGGGTTAAAATGTAATTTTGGAGAAGTTTAAGGATTAAAATGTGATTTTAGAAAAGTTTAGAGGTCAAAATATAATTTTGGAAAAAGTTTAAGGGTTAAAATGTAATTTTAGAAAAGTTTAGGGGTCAAAATGTAATTTTAGAAAAATTCGAGAGTCAAGATGTGATTTGTAAATAAAACAGGGGCTTTTTGTGTGATAAAACCAAAAGGATTGACACGTGGCAGCTTTCTAGATTTCCAAAAGTTAAAGGATTAAATTAAAAAGGAAATAAAATTAAAGGGAAATTTTGAAATAAATTAAAAATATTAAATAGGACCCAATTGTAAAAATTAAAAATGTGGAAGTATCGCATGAAAAAATAACCCATTTTTTAAAAACACGCGGATCCAAGGGGGATCCGCACGGGTCGAGTCGAGTTACCCTAAACGGTGTTGTTTTAGGGTATTTAGCCACACCTAAAACGGCACTGTTTTAGGTGCTTATATAAACTATATTTTGATTTTTTTTACTTTTTCATTCCATTCTTCAAAAATTTCAGGAAAACCTCTCAACACTCTCCTCTCTTTCTTCAAGGTCATTCGGTCGACCCTCGCCAGGCCAAGGGTGTTACCGTCCATCCGCCGTCAACCGTCGATGGTTGACCGCCACGCGCCACCGTCCACAACTGCCCAGGTAAGTCAAAAAACTCCCTTTTTAATTTTTCTTTTAAAACAAACGGATCTAAGCTCGGATTCTAACAGAATCGAGCTCGAATCTTTTTTAAAAAATAAAAAAACATTTGGCTTTCTCTTTAAAATTTTAGATCTATTAGTTCTTTTATTTATTATTTTTTTATTAAAACAAAATAAACTGAAGTTCTTTCAAAAAACTAGATCTTTCCATATCTAAAATGTTTTGACGATTTGTACCTATTTTCCTTTTTTTAAATCTGTTTTTCTTTATTTCTTTGGTATGAATTTCCTTTATTAAATATGTTTTTTTTTTACAAATTTGTTTTCTTTTCAAAATCGGTGAAATATCCCCCTTATCGGAGCCTCTTACGGATAAGGAGGCATTCGGAGCGACAGCTCTGTCCGAGGTTACGACGACGATAACTCGGATCCAGATACGAACCATTCGACTACCTCTTTTATTATTACTTATTATGTTTTAAAAACATTTTAGAAATAAATGCAGTAAAAAATGACAGTTATTATAGAGTAAATAAATATATGTATGTAAAATAAATACATTTCAGACTTAGAATAATAAATAAACAGTAGATAAATATACCTTGCTAACTGATATGCTTTGAATCTTTTGTAATTCGATTTCTTTGATCTGTATTTTCTGTGTATTGATTTCGAATGCACTGAGTCTTTTTTGTGTACTAATTTCGAATCACTGTAACCATTACAACTGTTTTGAATTCAGCTTTATAGCCTTCATTACAATGATGATAATTTGTTTTTTGCAACTAAATTATTGTCTTTTCTCCTTTGCAGGTGGCAGTGACGGTGGTGGCAAGTTGCTAGTGGCGGTGCTGACGTGGCGGCACCTAGGTGGGAAAGGCAGAGGCGGCAGTAGCAAGTTCCTAGGGTTTCTCTTCTTTTTTCAAATGTATTGGGCTTGTTGAGTTGGGCTTTTTAACTTAGGTCTTTTGTAATTGGACTTAGTGGACATGTAATTAGACAATTCAAATTAGAAATAAATTTAAATTTTAAAATTTATTTACTAATTTGGTTTTGGAACGGGCCCGATCAAATTGGACCTAGTACAGCTGCCCCTCTTTGCTCGTTGCTGTGTAATAGGAATGAAGTAATGACCAAAAGGAGGCCCAATTTTGTCAGGTCTCATTTCTTCAACGCTCTTCTTTTAAGTAGCTCACCCTTGGCTGCATCCGCCTCTCTGCCACTTTTAGAAAGGTAAGACATAGCATTGTAATTTGCTACTATAGCTTCACTCAATTCCTCTTGCAACTTCAGGGAGATTGAGATTTGTCATCGTAGCCTTTGATTCAATCCACTGACACTTCAAGTGTTTGGTGTTTGTAACTTCATCTTTTGGTTCACTTCTTTGTATCTTATCAGGAAGATGAGGTTTGAAGTTTCACTCACATTGAGCCTCACTTCATTGGTCTACTTCTCTGTATCTCATCAGGAAGACGACCGTTTCATTGATTTAATCCACTTCTCTGTATCTCATCAGGAAGATAACCGCTTTATTGCTTTGACCCACTTCTCTGTATCTCATCAGGAAGATGGGAGTTTAAAATTTCACTCACATTGAGCTTCACTTCATTGACTTGGTATACTTCTCTGTATCTCATCCGGAAGATGACCACTTCATTGTTTTGATTCACTTCTCTGTATCTCATTCGGAAGACAGATTTTGCCCACTCCTCTATATCTCATCAGAAAGATGGGGTTTGAAGTTTCACTTACATTGAGCTTTGCTTCATTGATATGGTCTACTTCTTTGTATCTCATCAAGAAGATGACCGCTTCATTGATTTAATCCACTTCTTTGTATCTCATCAGGAAGGCGGATTTGGTCCACTTCTCTGTATCTCATCAAGAATATGACCGCTTTATTGCTTTGACCCACTTCTCTGTATCTCATCAAGAAGATGGGGGTTTGAAGTTTCACTCACATTAAGCCTTGCTTCATTGATTTGGTCTACTTCTCTGTATCTCATCAGGAAGATGATCGCTTCATTGATTTAATCCACTTCTCTGTATCTCATCAGGAAGGTGGATTTGGTCCACTTCTCTATATCTTATTAGGAAGATGACCACTTTATTTCTTTGACCCACTTCTCTGTATCTCATCAGAAAGATAGGGGTTTGAAGTTTCACTCACATTGAGCTTTGCTTCATTGATTTGGTCTACTTCTCTATATCTTATCAGGAAGATGATCGCTTCATTGATTTAATCCACTTCTCTGTATCTCATCAGGAAGGCGAATTTGGTTCACATCTCTGTGTCTCATCAGGAAGATGACTGCCTTATTGCTTTAACCCACTTTTCTTTATCTCATCAAGAAGGTGGGGGTTTAAAGTTTCACTCACATTGCGCTTCGCTTCATTATTTTGGTTTACTTCTCTGTATCTCATCAGGAAGATGACTGATTGAAGTTTCCACTCCTCCCTATGATCAGGGTAAGAGATCGTACACTTCAATCTTTCCCATGATCGGGGTCAAGTACTGGTGTGTCTTCGATCTGCCTTCTGATTAGGGTAAAAGATTGGATGCCTCAATCTGCCCTGCGGTCGGGGTAAGATATTGGTGCCTTCAATTGTCGCAGCTTCAACCTGCTCTTTTCCAATTTTAGGTTATAGGATTAACCTTTGTGGTCTCAATCTTTCCCTCCATGCTCTAAGGCATCAGCTTCAATGTTTCCCTGGTTCATCTCGCCATTTTGCGAGGATGTGACCTGTAAAGTATGCTTCTATAGACCTCTATGTAGGCCCAAATTATTTAAGATGTCATGATCAGAATGAATCAAATGCTTTTAACTAAATGGATGCGCATGATGAATGTCAAATTCATTTATTATTATTATCCGAGTTGACATAGCCTATCGTTTGTCCAAATTTTATCGTTGGTGTGCTGCTCTACCTTCTTCTAGGCTTAGCTTGAATTGCTTGTTTTCAAGTTTGCTTTCCAACTGATGGTCCTATTTTGGGCCCCTATACTATTTAGGAAATTTTAGAATGATGCTCATCGATCTTTGTATGATTTATATTGTTAGTTCATTATCCGTTATTTTCAATACAAGATGCTTGAACAAGATAATGAGATAATAAGGTCAAAATTTATTGAAGATACAATTCAAAAGAAAGAATTAAAGATGGCAAACATTAGTCAAAAATTGCCAAGTATAACAAAAAGAAAATTAGATGCCCCCAAATATCACAAGAAAAGCTTCTCTAAATCGACTCGCTGAGAATCACTCTAAGCCCGATATGTGCCTAGAAGACCTAGAGTGCCCTGTTATGCTTCAAGCTGTAAAGTTTCTCCGTCTTATTACATTTAAGAAAAACGATCATTTCGAACCCATTTCTTCATTTCAAATTTGAGTCACCCTTTGCAGGTTTTCAACTCAAAATCTCTTTGGTTCCAAGACGCCCTTCGCGAGTTTTCATCTCGATCCTTTTTTTATATGCCTCTTGTGGGTTTTCATCTCGGTCCCTTTAGGCGAAATACTTTTTCACTGAGTCTAAGTTACCGGGATTGTGCAGATCTTTGCCGTCCATTTCTGTTAGAATGAGAGCTCCCCTGGGAAAGCTTCCTTACCACATAAGGCCCTTCCCAATTGGGCACCCATTTCCCTCGGAAGTCTTTATGTATGGGAAGTATCTTTTTCAGAACTAGATCTCTCTCGTGGAATTATTTGAGGTGGACATTTTTGTCATAAGCTCGCATCATTCTTTTCCAGTACATCTGACCATGGAGGATAGCTCTTAATCTCTTTTCTTCGATTAAATTCAATTGATCATATCGGGCTTGAATCCATTCTGCCTCATCTAATTGTAGCTCTGTCAAGACTCGGAGAGAAGGTATTTCAATCTCGATAGGTAAGACTACTTTCATACCATATGCTAGCGAAAATGGTGTTGCCCTAGTAGAAGTTCTGATCGAAGTTTTGTAAGCAAAAAAAGGCAAATGGTAATTTTTCGTGCAAGTCTTTATAAGTCTCAGTAATTTTTGCAACGATCTTCTTGATGTTTTTATTGCCTGGCTCCATAGCTTCATTCATTAGGGCAATAGGGAGATGAATTGTGATGCTTGATTTTGAATTGCTCACAAATCTCTACTATCGTGCTATTATTCAAATTCAAGGAATTGTCGGATATGATCCTTTCTAGCATCCCATATCGATAGATGATCTCTTTTTTCAAGAATTTGCCAACTGCAGACTTCGTGACGTTGGCAAAAGAGGTGACTTCTACCCATTTGGTGAAGTAGTCGATAACCACGAAGATAAATCTATGACCATTAGAAGCCTTTGGTAAAATTGGTCCAATGACATCCATGCCCCACATAGAGAAAGGCCAAGGAGAAGTCATTACATGAAGGTGTAATGGAGGTACATGAATCTTATCTCCATAGATCTAGCATTTATGGCACCTCTTAGCATAATTGATGCAATCCCCTTTCATAGTGGACCAGTAATACCCAAATCTCATTATCTGCTTGGCCATTGTGAAACCATTGGCGTGTGTCCCATAAATGCCTTCGTGAACTTCTTCTAAGATCTTTCTAGCTTCGATTGCATCGACACACCTTAGCAACACCTGATCTTTTCTTCTTTTGTACAAGATTTCCCCATCTAGGACATACTCATTTGCAAGCCTTCTCAACGTCCTTTTATCATTTTTAGAAGCTTGCTCAGGATACTTGAAATCTCTTACATATTGGAGAATATCTTGGTACCATGGGCTATCATCCCTTTCTTCTTCTTTTTCTTCAATATCAAAACAATGAGCTGGAGCCTTATAAATGCTCATTTGAATAGGTTTCATATCTTCTGGTCTGTTTACTTTAATCATCGAGGCTAGAGTGGCTAGAGCATTAGCCATCTGATTTTCTTCTCGTGGGAGATAATAGGATGTGACATATCAAACTCCTTAGCTAACTCAAGAATCAACTTTTGGTAATCAATTAGCTTGGAATATCTCATTTCCCATTCTCCTTTAAGTTGATAGATTATTAGTGCGGAGTCCCCATATACCTTCAAAACTTTGATCTCTCATTCTATAGCTGCACAGATTCCCATAATACATGCTTCATATTCTGCCATGTTATTTGTGCAATCAAAATCGAGTTTAATGGTGAAAGGATAATGGTCTTCTTCTAGTGATACCAAGGCTGCCCTAACTCTATTATCTGTGGCATTTAAAACACCATCAAAATTTAATCCCCAAGGATGTTCCACCATGGTTACCTCTTCCGTAGTGGCAACATACATTAAGTCCTCATTTGGGAAATCAAAGTTCATTGGCTCATAGTCCTCTAAAGCCCTGCTAACTAGGAAGTCTGCTATCGTGCTCCCTTTAAAAACCCTTTGGTTTGATTGACATAGACTATGTCAAATTCAAAAAATAAGATTTGCCACCTAGCCAATCTTTCATTCAGTTCGGCCGACTCCATCATATATTTCAAATGATCTAGTTTTGAGATTAACCAAGTTATGTTGTACAACATATATTGTCTCAATCTTCGCGTGGTCCAAACTAGAGCTCAACATAGTTTTTCAATTGACGAGTATCGATTTTCACAATTGGTGAATTTCTTGCTAAGATAATATATCGCTCTTTCCTTTTTTCAGACTCATCGTGCTGGCCTAGTACGCATCCCATAGAATTTTCAAAGACCGCCAAGTACAGGATTAACAGTTTATTAGGAATTGGAGGCAACAAGATGGAAGCATTGGATAAGTAATCCTTGACTTTATCAAAAGTTCCCTAGCATTCATCATTCCACACACCTGGGTTGTGCTTCCTAAGCAGACGAAAGATGGGATCACATTTCTCAATCAACTGTGAGATGAACTAAGCAATGTAATTTAATCTCCCTAAGAACCGTCAAACTTCTTTTTGCGTACTGGGTTGTGATAACTCCTGTATGGATTTGACTTTATCTGGATCAATTTCAATCCCCTTTTTGCTGACCACAAAGCCTAACAGCTTTTTCGAAGTGACTCCGAAAGTGCACTTAGTTGGGTTTAACTTTAGGTGATACTTTCTTAGCCTTACAAACAGCTTTCTCAAGATCTTTACATGTTCTTCTTCTATTCAGGATTTTGCAATCATATCATCAACATAAACTTCATTTTCTTTATGCATCATGTCATGAAACAAAGTCACCACAACTCTTTAATAGGTTGCTCCCTCGTTTTTTAGTCCAAAAGGCATCACCTTATAGCAGAATATTCCCCACATTTGTGACAAATGTGATTTTATCCATATCTTCAGAATTCATCCTTATCTAGTTATACCCGGAGAAACCGTCCATGAATGGAAATAAGGAGTGACCTGCTATATTATCTACTAAGGTGTCGATGTGAGGTAACGAAAAGTTATCTTTTGGGCTAGCTTTATTTAAATCCCGATAATCTTCACACACACACTTTTCCATCTTTTTTAGGACCAAGGACTATGTTGGCTACCCATTTCGAGTATTTAACTACTTGGAGGAACCTAGTATCGAATTGCTTTTTGACCTCTCCTTTTATCTTTAATAATACATCTAGTCTCATCCTTCAGAGCTTTTGCTGAACAGGCTTGCATTCTTCCTTTATAGGGAGTCTGTGTACCACAATGTCGGTACTCAGGCTATGCATGTCTTGGTAGGACCATGCGAAGACATCTTTGAACTCTTGAAGCAACTCGATAAGATATTTTTTGGTTTCTAAGGAGATGCTTGTCCCAATTTTCACTTCTTTCTTTTCATCTTCGTTCCCCAGGCTTACAACTTCCACCAGTTCTTTATGAGGCAAAATTTATTTTTCTTCTTGCTCCACCATCCTTAACAAATCAGGAGATAAATTACAATCCTGATCATCTTCAAAGTCCTGAAGTTCCTCTAATGAGGCTCTAAGTTAGCATCAGTGTAACTCATATCATTGGTATTCAAGGACCTGTCAAAGGAGTAAAAAATGTCCAAAGAACAAAATAAATTTATGAAAGAATGACTATATGGTATGAGTATAAATGTTTGTCAAATTGGACAAGAATGTATGTATTAAAGAATGATCAATTTTGTATATTAAATATAAAAAAATGGTTTGTTGAATTGGAAAAGAATGAAAGAATAATTAGCGAAAAGTTTGCCATGTAGGATGGGAAATGCATCTTCATTAAAGTAACTAGATAATCATCAGGGGCCCTTTTTACAAAAAGATCCATATTTCTTTTGGGCCTAAAGTAATAGGTGTGTTTTAAGCATTACTTTGAAGAAATCCTAAAAGTTACAGGGAGTTCCTCTATAGTCCAATTATCCAGAGTGCTTTCAGGTACGCATGGACCAATTCTTGACAGATTCCCTTCTTTTCCCTCTTCGGATATAGCATTGACGCCTAGGACCTTTATGATTCATTCAGTCCTAATTATCACTTGCTTCTTTTTCATCCTTTGCTCTAGGTTTTGGTTTTTTTGCAAGTGTTATAATGGTGTGGATTTTCAGTGATTACTGATATAACTGTTAAAGCTTTAATTAGTCAGAATTATCATGCTAAAATATGTGAAGATGCAACGCGAATGAATGTATGTAGCAATGTAAGAAAAGGCATTGATTTTGAATTCAATTCCATTAGAACAACTTTTTTAAAAGACAAACTTCTTTACATAAAGAGAATTACATAAACAGCTTTGCCTTACTGCCTAAAGCTTTGATCTTCCTAAGAAATCTGGCTAATTTTTGTCCCTTCCTCGATTTTGATTTATATTGCATGCTTAATATATCAGCTTCAACGACTAACTCTTGCATGTGATCAGTTGCTTCTCTCATTTGGGTTAGTGCATTTCCCATTACATAGTCTCTATCTTCAACCTGTCTCTGAGCCTGTCGAAAGTGCCACTCATTAGTTTCTAGATTCCTTTCAAGGATCTCGATTCGAATTTCATTATTGTGGAGTGAGACCTCAATTTCTTACACCCTTTCCCTCAACTCCTTACTCTCAGCCAAACTCGCCCTAAGTTCCATGACGGAGTTCCAGTTGTGATGTCTACGTAATGACTCTTCTAACTCCATTATTCTAGCTTCTAACTCGGCTATTTGGGCTTTCAGTTCAACCTTCTGGACTTGTCTTTCTAGCAATTCTCCTTTCACAGCGTTCTCTCGAGCTTGACCGTCTTGGAATTTCCTTTTCCATTATTCCACTTGATCTTTTTGCTTCTAAATTTCTTGTAGTCATTGTTCCGATGTCTTGCCTAATCCAACGGTTCTCATGGATAGACGAAGTTTCTTATAATCCTTCTTCAAGTCTTCTAAGTCTTCTTCAGCTTTGTTCTTTCCTTTCCTTAATTTTTCGGGTTCCAACCTATTTATATCCACATCCAATCCTAACTTCATCTTTTATTCTTCCAAAACCTCTATTCTCTTCTCGAATTCTGAGCTCTTCTTCTCAAAGTCTTGTTTCATAATGTCTATCTCTGACGAAACATCCTGCAAATATTCTCCTATTGGCCGAACATATTCAGGATTTGGTGCTGGAGTGTTGTCATTAACCCTTTTATTTCTCCACCAATCATAGTTCGACTTCGTCAACAGGCTTGAACTGAACTTTTTCATCCTATGTGCTTCTTTCCATGTGTTCACTATCTCTCTGACCCTTTTCTTGTAATCATTCCCTTTCTAAGTGAATTCGCACTAAGCCAAGCCTTGTGTCACTAGGATAAACTGTCTTGTTTTGTCTTGTATTGCCTCAATATGAGTAAAGGAGCGTATCCTACAGCTCCTCATACCCCAAGTAAAGGAACCCAATCAAAACTGCCACAACGATAGAGAATCTCATCAAGGATAAACCAAGGCGCAAACTATTCAACATCCTCATCCTAAAGATTTTGAAGACTAGCTGTCTACTTTTCCTCGGATATATTTTGCTCCCTTTGTGTGGCAACAAATTCCCTCAAAGGTGAGAAATCTATCGAGAACACTTTGCATGAAAACTTCTCTACCTTCTAGAAATAACTGTGAAACCAAACCATTAAAAGTAGTGAACATCCGATGAACCTCCCTTCTTCTTCTCTTTGACAAGAGTTTAATGATCTAAAAGTCTCTGCGAGGATTGCGGGGATCGAAGTGATTCCTTTGCTAAGCCAATCAAAAAGACTCGCAACTGCATCTTCTACATGTCCTAATGCCTTTGGGAAAATGACTAACCTATATATGTCAAGAGCAAAAATGCCGACGCGTTTCTTCACATCCGAGTGTGCCAGTATTAGATCTCATAAACTTTTCCAGTTGATATAGTTATTATCTCCTTTTACTTTGATCCGAGATGCAACCTACTGTTCACTCATTCCAATTATGTTCATCAATCTTTTCAAAAAGGTTGGGACACATGCATCTTTCGAGTATGCCTTGTCGACTTGAATCCTTGGGCAACGAATCAATGCGGTGTATTCTTCCACTGTAGGCTTCATGTTGAAATTTTCAAAGGTGAAACAACTATATGCAGGATTCCAATGTTGGGTGAGAGCTCAAAAAAGATGTTTGTCTATCTTCACCTCGAGAAAGTAAGGTGGGTCTTCGTATTCCCTATAAAACATTTGCTCTGTCTCATTCTCCCACTGATCCCAGATGTCTCTCAACTCTTGCAAACTGTTTTGAGTCACCTTTATCCGAGTATGATCCCAAAATTCTAATAAATGCCTCTCTTTCAGACTGTCTCCTTTCTCACGCTGTCTTTCCTCTGACCATAAGCGCACGGCCATGTTATCTTCCACTCTATCAAGAAATCTATTTTCCATGAAAAAACTCTCTATTTGGTAATCGATCTTACACCAATACCTTTTCTTGTATAATGATGCAATGCAAGTAAAAGAGACAAAACAGAACAAGTTAGCAAAACACATCAATACCAATATATAGGTATAAAACAAAGAACTTAAAAATTTTTCTTAGATAGTTGCTAAAAGGTTCGATATAACTCCTTCTAAGGCAAGTACTTATGGCTCATTATATATGGTTTAGGCTCTAAAGTAAAGGGTACCCAAACTAGTAGATTCCTTGATCCTCACCCATTACAGCCTCATACGGATGAGTTCGGTTTAGGGGGACACATTTCCCACATGTTCGCACGAAAGTGAAAACTTCACGAAAACATGAGTACGAATATAATCCCGAAAGCGATTCATTATCCTGCACGAAGGTGAAAACCTCACGAAGCAGTAGCTTCCTGCTTCCACTTAAAGGGACAGTAATAGATGCATATGAAAGCAAACTTGTACTAGCAACATCAACATAGTATAGCGTCACACAAAAAAATGCAAAGGGTCGTATATTAAATAAAACCTAGTGTTTAAAAAAATTTAACAAAAAGACTCAGAAATAATCGGCTTTTGGCTTGACTCTCTTTTTTAAAAAAGTCCCCAGCGGAGTCGCCAAGCTGTCGAAACGTTTTTTTTCGAAAAAGAAAAAGAGTATCGAAAATGTTTTTATTTGAAAATTGGGAAAATGGGAGTCGCCAGTAATCTTTTATTCGGTGTGATTGGATCACCACAAAACATTTAAAATCCATTTCAAATAACATTTTGGTTTTCGAAATCTAGAAAATGGGTTCGGGAGTCGATTAAGTGTAAGGAAGCATTAGCACCCTCATACGCCCAAAATTGGTACCACGTCGATCATTTTCCGGTCTTGACTTGTCAAAAATTTGAAACCTCGAGCGAAGTTAAAATACGATCTTTTTACATATAATTTATTCTGCATGATTTTCAAAAATTAAATTTGAAGAAAAATGCCCGTGTGTTTTGAATTTCACATAGAATTGAAGTCGTGTCCAACACGTTAGGGCACGACGTTCTTGGAATTTCAAAATTGAAGGATATTTTGAAAGGTTTAAAAGAGGATATTCGATTGTGCGAATTATACGAAAAATCACACAACACGTTAGGGCATAATTTTTCGCAATTTTCACACGAAAGGATATTGCGTCGGTTTTGTAATTATTTGTATTTATTTTTTAAAGACAGAAAACAATTTTAATTTAATTAAAACTGAATGTGTAAATTAAACACGAATATGCAATTTATTGGTAAAATTAAATAATACAAAGACAAAATAATTAAGCGGATAAATAAATACATAAAAATAAGCATAAGATTAATAAGATATAAATACGAAAGAATCGTGAACCAAAATCAATGAGAAAATGACAAGATTAATTCAAAATATGAAGAAAATAATTTAATTTTATGTATAAAGAATCAAAGAAAAAGAAAATAAAAAAGGGGTCGAAAAATGAAGTTTCAGAGAATTTTGGGTCAAAATATAATTTTGGAGAAGTTCAGAGGTCAAAATGTAATTTCAGATAAGTTCGAGGGTCAAAATGTAATTTTGGAAAAGTTTGGATCAAAATGTAATTTTGAAAAAGTTTGGGTCAAAATGTAATTTTGGAAAAATTTGAGGGTTAAAATATGATTTGTAAATAAAACAAGGGCTTTTTATGTAATAAACCTAAAAAGATTGACACGTGGCAGCTTTCTAGACTTCCAAAAGTCAAAAGATTAAATTAAAAAGGAAATAAAATTAAAGGGAAATTTTGAAATAAATTAAAAATATTAAATAAGACCCAATTGTAAAAATTAAAAAAAACGGAATGACCGCATGAGTAAATAACTCATTTTTTGAAAACACACGGATCTTGAGGGATCTGTACGGGTCGAGTTGGGTTACCTTAAACGGCGTCGTTTTGGGGTGTTTTAGCCACACCCAAAACGGCACCGTTTTGAGTGCTTATATAAACCATATTTTGGTGTTTTTTTTTTACTTTTTCATTCCATTCTTCAAAAATTTCAGAAAAACCTCCCAACCCTCTCTCCCCTCTATCTTCAAGGTCGTTCGACTGACCCTCGTCCGGCCAAGGGTGTCGCCGTCCAACCGCCGTCAATCGTCACCACCGTTGTCGACCGACCGACACGCGCCACCGTCCACGGTTTCCCAGGTAAGTCAAAAAACTCCCTTTTTAATTTTTCTTTTGAAACAAACGGATCTAGGCTCGAATTCTAACTGAATCGAGCCCAAATCCTTTTTAAAAATTAAATGACATTTGGCTTTCTCTTTAAAATTCCAGATCTGTTAGTTCTTTTATTTTTTATTAAAATAAAATAAACTGAAGTTCTTTCAAAAAACTAGATCTTTCCAGATCTAAAATATTTTTACGATTTGTACCTATTTTCCTTTTTTTAAATCTATTTTTCTTAATTTCTTGGTTATTATTTTCCTTTATTAAATATGTTTTTTACACATTTGTTTTCTTTTCAAAATCGGTGAAATATCCCCTTTATTGGAGCCTCTTACGGACACGGAGGCATTCAGAGCGGCGGCTCCATCTGAGGTTACGATGGCGATAACTCGGATCCAGGTACAGACCGTTCGACTACCTCTTTTATTATTACTTATTATGTTTTAAAAATATTTTAGAAATAAATGCAGTAATAAATGACAGTTATAATAGAATAAATAAATATATGTATTTAAAATAAAAACGTTCCAAACTTAGAATAATAAATAAACAGTAAATAAATATACCTTAATAACTTATATGCTTTGAATCTTTTGTAATTCGATTTCTTTGATCTATATTTTCTTTGTATTGATTTCGAATGCACTGAGTCTTTTTTGTCTATTAATTTCGAATCACTGTAACCATTACAGCTGTTTTGAATTCGGCTTTATAGCCTTCATTACAATGATGATATTTTTTTTTTGCAACTAAATTGTTGTCTTTTCTCCTTTGTAGGTGGCAGTGGCGATGGTGGCGGTGCTAATGTGGCGGCACTTGGGTGGGCAAGGCAGGGGCAGCAGCAGCAAGTTACTAGGGTTTCTCTTCTTTTTTCAAATGTATTGGGCTTGTTGAGTTGGGCTTTGTAACTTAGGTCTTCTGTAATTGGACTTAGTGGACATGTAATTGGACAATTCAAATTAGAAATAAATTTAAATTTTAAAATTTATTTACTAATCTGGTTTTGGAACGGGCCTGGTCAAATTGGGCCTACTACACCTATGACTGAAAGTATTCGTACAGTGAGGAATTTCTCGATGTGTTTCTCGAGGAACTGCCAGGTTACCTCCAGAGTGGGAAGTGGAGTTTGGAATTGAGTTATTGCCAGGAACAGCATTGGTGTCCATTGCTCCTTACAGCATGGCACCGAAGGTGCAGTTGCAAGAATTGTTAGATAGGGGTTTCATTAGACCCAGTGTTTCGCTATGCGGCGCACCAGCTCTATTTCTAAAAAAGAAAGATGGTACCTTATGGTTGCGCATTGATTATCGCCAACTAAACAAGTTGACCATCAAGAATAAATACCCTCTACCAAGGATTGACAACTTATTCGATCAGTTTAGAGGGGCAACTGTGTTCTCCAAAATCGTCTTAAGATCTGGGTACTATCAACTCAAAGTGAAAGAATCTAATATCCCCAAAACTGTCTTTAGGACTCGTTATGGACATTACGAGTTCCTTGTCATGCCTTTTGGGATGACTAATGCACCTATAGCTTTTATGGATCTGATGAATCCTATGTTCCAACCTTTCCTTGATCAGTTCATCGTGGTTTTCATTGACAACATCCTTATGTACTCTAAGATAGAAACTGAACATGATGAACATCTGAGAGTGGCTTTATAGATACTTCGTGAGAAGATACTCTTTGCTAAACTCAATAAATGTGAATTCTGGTTGAAAGAAGTGATGCTTTTTGGTCACGCAGTATCGGCTGAGGGTACTCGCGTGGATCTTAAAAAGATTGAAGCTATCTTAAATTGGAGGCAACCGAGGAATGTCTCGAAAATTCAGAGTTTTTTGGGTCTTGTTGGGTATTATCGAAGGTTTGTTGAGGGTTTTTCCTAGATAGTAGCTCCATTGACTAAGTTGTTGAGGAAGAATAGACCTTCTAAGTGGGGAGATGAGCAGCAAGGCAGTTTTGAAAAGTTGAAATATGTGTTAACAGGAAGCTCCCGTTTTAATTCAACTAGAGGTTGCAAAAGAGTATGTTGTGTATAGTGATGCTTCCCATGTTGGTTTGGGTTGCATTTTAATGCAGGATGGTAAAGTGGTAGCCTACGTCTCGAGACAACTTAGGTCACATGAATGTAATTACCCCACTCATGACTTGGAGTTGGCGGTTGGTGTGTTTGCTCTTAAAATTTGGAGACATTACTTGCATGGTTAGAAGTGTACTATTTACATCGATCACAAGAGTCTCAAATACCTCCTTACCCAGAAGGAACTTAATTTGAGGCAACGAAGATGGATTGAATTGTTGAAAGACTATGATTATATGATTACCATCTTGGAAAGGCTAATATGGTGGCCGACGCCTTAAGCAAAAAAGCAATGTCTAACTTGAGGCTATGTTTTCTCATTTAAGTCTTTTTTATAATGGTGGTATTTGGCAGAATTGCTAGTGAAGCTTAATTGGGTTCAAGAAATCAAAGATAAGTAGAATTTGGATGAAACTCTAGTGTCACGGTTTAAACAGGTTGAGGATGGATCTACGAAGACTTTGGAATTAATTTCGAAGGAATTTTGTGTTTTCAAGGGAGATATTGTGTGCCTAATAACCAGAGTTTGAGGCAATCTATACTTAAGGAAGCTCATAGCAGTCCTTATGTTATGCATCCTGGTAGTACTAAGATGTATCAAGACTTAAAGGAAGTGTATTGGTGGCCTAGACTTAAACGTGAAGTGACTAAATTTGTATCTAAATGTTTGACTTGCCAGCAAGTTAAAACTGAGCATGAGTTTCCATCGGGGTTACTTCAACCGATTCGAATTCCACAATGGAAGTGGGAGAGAGTGAAGATGGATTTCGTTAATGGGTTGCCTTTGACACCTACTAAGAAAGATTCAATTTGGATTGTGGTAGATAGATTGACTAAGTCCGCCCATTTTATACCTGTTCGTACTTATTATTCTCTTCAAAAGTTAGCTAAGCTTTATATCTCCGAGATAGTGTGTAACAGCCCATTTTTCAGTGGTGTCGGAAACAGTGGTTTTGGGACCATAAACCCGACGGGAAAATTTTTATAATGAGTGATTAAATTAAATAAGTCAATATTAATTTTATATGGATTTTGAATTGAGGAATTTTAATTATTAAATTAGAAGTTAGTATAAGTGATTTGGTTCAAAAGTCAAGTGGTTTTAGAAAATGAAGTATCGAGACCTCTTTTTTAAATTAAGAGCCGTAAATATTTTTATTGAATATTTACAGAGTCTTATTATATGTGAATTGAAGTTTGGTTGGGTAATTTTGATAATTAATTGCTTAATTAAGGAAAAAGGAGTAAATTGTAAAAGAGGTAAAAGTTAATTGCTATAGATTAAAAAGAGTAAAGGGGCCAAAATGGTAATTAAACCATGGTCAAAAAGTCCAAGCAGTGGTGAATGATTACCATCCACTAACTTTTGGATTATTTATTCTTTTAATCCTAATTAATATAGGACTAAATTGGAATTAAGTTTGTTTAATTGAAATTCAATATAATTGAAGGACCAATTATGAAATTAGACCCTCCTTAAGTGGCCTAATAATAGAAATGAGGTGGAAATCTTTAGATTTTGGGTAAATTGCAATTAAATCCTAATTAAATGAGGATTTATTAATTAGTTTATTTTTAGTATGATCGGGAATGGTGGTTTCAAGGTCACAACTTCGATGTGTCAGATTGTAAATATTATTTATTTAATATTTACGAGATCATTTGCATCATATTAAAATTTGGTTTCGAAATTTTATTGTTTAGGTAGTTAATTAAGTAAAAAGGATTAAATTAAAAAAGATGCAAAAGTTGAATTCTCTTAATTAAAGGTATTAGATGTCAATTGAAAAGTAAGTTAAGGTCCTTAAATGGTAATATAACCATTTGTCATTTGAGTGGACGATCTTGACTAAAATTTGGTTAAAATTAAAGTGTGAACAAAGGGCATATTTGTAAATTAAGTAAATAAATGGTTTAAACCAAAATTAAAAAATGAAATTAAGTCATCTTCTTCTCCAAGAAGCCAAAACTCCATTGCCAAAGGGAGAAGCAAGCCTAGTTCACTTGGATTCTTAGATTGGGTGAGTAAATCTTACTCGTTTTTGGTAATTTTTATGTTTTTGAACTCGTTTTAGCTTGATCTAGCTAACCCGGGTACTAATTTGTAAAATCATTAAACATTTTGGTTTATTTCATTGAGGAGTTTAGTGTGTTTTTGAAGTTTAATGATAAAATAGTAAGCTTGGTTATTAAATGAGACTATTTTGTAAATTAATTTTTAGTAATTTTCATGTTAAAGGACTAAAATATAATAGTAGTAAAAGTACAAGGACTTATTGTTAAATAAAACAAATATGGGAAGTATTGGATTGCTATAATATTCTGCTGAACTTGTTTTTAAGGAAAAATGGTTAATTTTCAAGTTTCGAGCTAAAGGACTAAATTGAACAAAAGTGGAAAGTTAACGGTAATTTTGTAAAAATACCAAAAAGGCTTATTTGCATAAAATGATTTAAAAATTCATGTTGATTTAAATAATTGAATGAAATTATTGTAATAGATCAAGATTGTGTCCCGATCGTGAAAAAAAGAAAATTACAGATTTACCCCTAGAGTTCACTTTAATTGCAATTTCGTCCGGTAAGTTCGTAATGTTAAATTTACATTTAAATAGCACACTATTTGTATTTTTTATGATTGTTGTAGAACATGTTATGGTACGTGAAATTGAGAAAGATGAAAAAGAAATGAATGAAAGAGATATCAGGCTTTGAGCCGATAATTTGAAATCGACACGATGGCTGAGGTACCGCATATGTTACGAGTCCTCGACAGCTCGTGTGAGCAGCATCGTGAGTTGGAAAAGAGATATGAATTCTAAATGGATTATAGGCCCTACGATGGCTGAGATTTATGCTTAAATGCATATTCTCAACAGCTCGTGTGAGCAGCATCATTAAGGGACAGTTTACAAACAGACATCGTACCGATGTCTAAGGTATCGCATACGTTGCGAGTCCTCGACAGCTCATGTGAGCAGCATCGGGTACGGGTAATAAAAAAGTTATAGACAGGAAAGTTGGAACACCAAATATGGTTTGAGGAAGCAATAGTTCATCCTAGCTCGATTGAGTTATAACTGCTTCATGCATATGATTGGTAATTCTTTAGACTTTTCGAACTTACTAAGTTATGGAGCTTACCAAAGATGTTATTGTTGTTTTGTAGATTTCTTGTTGCTTGAAGATCGGATCATCTTCACGAAGTCACACTATCGTAGAGCCTGTTTGGTATCCTTCATCACTTGGTTATATGGCATGTACTAGGATTATGTTACCCTTGAAATACTTGATTTTGAATTGTTGGTTTCTTTGTTGAACTAAACTTGCATGCTTGCTTGATGTTCTAATTAAGCAAATGTGTTTTGTAATGAGTTGACATGTGAATTTAAGAATTTTTGTGTTGATTGATTGTATTTTGTGTTATATGATGAAACAATGCAAGATGAGAATTTGAATAAGAGTCTTGTGTTGAATGATGGTTGATAAACTTGAGGACTTGTGTGATTAATTGAATTCTGCATACCTATTTTAGTAGAGCCCTAGCATGTATCGATAGAAGTACAAGGCAGGAGAGAGGTTGTTCACTGACTTGAGTTGTGTCGGTAGTTTATGTACTCGTATCGGTAGAAGCTGCAGGGTAAGACATCTTAGCTCTCTAGAGTTTTTAGTAGCAGTAGAAGCATGATTTGTTTCGATAAAAGCTTCACTTGTATTGGTAGAACTGTCATAGGTACCGATAAAGGTCTGCACTATTTCCTGAATTATTTACTGACTTGACAACTATCGATACTTGTCCAACAGGTACTGGTAAAAGTCTCCTAGAATTGTGAAAATGACATTTTTACCCTTATTGAGTTGATAAACAAAGTAAGAATAACGAATTATAAATGTATATATTTTATTAAATCAAGAATAATGTTGAAATAAGATTGAATAGGTAACAATTTACGGTAAGAATGCATGTGACCTCGAAACCCTAACCGACGACGGTATTGGATTTGGGTACTATACAATGATAGTAAGAATAATTGATGTAGCTTGGATGGTATTGTGATATTATGGTTGATATGGAATGTAGATGTCATGATTTGTGATATGTGTAACACCCAAAACCCGAAAACCGTCGTCGGTTAGGGTTCCGGTGTCTTACTATTAATTTATCACTGTTCATCTTTAACATCATGTTATAAAGTCTTATTTTATTACAGAATTTCACTCCACACGTCAAATATCGTCATTTGATTATAAATATAATTCAACAGGGGCAAAAAAGTCATTTTTGACATTTTTAGAGACTTTTATTGGTACTTGTTGGACAAGTATCGGTAGTTATCAAGTCAGTAAATAGTTTAGGAATAGTGCAGACTTCTACCGATACAAGTGACTCTTCTACCGAAACAAGTCTTACTTCTACTGATACTAAAAACTCCAAAGAGCTAAAAGTCTCACCTTTCAACTTCTACCGATACAAGTATACAAACTACCGATACTTCTAAACACATAACTACCGATACATGCTTTTTAACAATCGATACAACCCAAGTCAGTGAACTACCTCTCTCCTACCCTCTACTTCTACCGATACATGCATGGGTTCTAAGTATGTAGAATCTCAATAATCATGCCAAAACACAAGTTTATCAACTCAAAACATTCATGACTTCAATATGCATTAATACATTCATCATTTCATCAACATAACAAGGTTTTCACAATCTTAAATACATAAAGCAAAAGATAACATCATCCTAATACATGCCATAAGACCGAGTGATGTAAAAACTACCAACGAGCTCTGCGATAGTGTGACTTCTGAGAGATGATGATCCGATCTTCAATTAGCTAACAATCTACAAAACAACAACATCTTTGGTAAGCTTCATAGCTTAGTAAGTTCGATAGTTTTAAAGAATTACCAAACATTTGTATAAAGCAGTTATAACTCAACCGAGCCAGGATAGTCCCATTTCTTCCTCATGCAATTATAACCTTCACTTTCCTATCTATAACTTTTCTATTATCGGTACTAGATGCTGCTCACACGAGTTGTCGAGGACTCGCAACATATGCGGTACCCCAACCATCGGTACGGTGTTTGTCTATAAACTGTTCCTTAACGATGCTGCTCACACGAGCTGTTGGGAGTATGCATAGAGCATAAGTCCCAGTCATTGAAGGGCCTATAATTTCCAGCTTGTCGAATGTTTATAAGCATTTCTACAGCACACTTTTGCAATATTTCACCTCAAGTCCTTATAAATTTATTCCGTTAACATAAAAATTACCAAAAATTACTTTACAAAATCATCAAATCTAACAACCAAGCTTATAAATCTTCCATAAACTTTCAAGAACAAGCTTATTCATCAATGAAAAATTTTATAACATTTATCAAAATCACAAATTGGTCATTGAGCTAGCTAAATTAAGTTAAAACGAACCCAAAAACATAAAACTCACTAAAAACGGATGAAATCTACTCACCTAAATGAAGAACTAAAGCCAACCGAAGCTTTCATCCATGGCTTCTTAGGGTCCGGCTTTCTTCCCCAAAAGAAACTAAAAGAAAAAATGGCTTATTTCATAAGTTTCATGATTAAAAATCATAATATAATTGCTTATTTACAAATTTACCCTTTATTCACACTTAATTTCAACCAAAATTTAAGCTAAAATTGTCCACCCAAGTCACTAATGGTTATATTACCATTTAAGTACCTTAACTTACCTTTCAATTAATAGAATTTAACTTTTGTACCTTTTACGATCTAGTCCGTTTTACTTAATTAATTATCTAACGATAAAATTCCTTAACCAAAATTTAATACAATACTAATGACCTCGTAAATATTAAATAATTAATATTTACGGTCTGACATATCAAAGTTATGGCCTCGAAATCACCATTCTCGATCATACTAAATTAAACTAATTAGTAAATCCTCATTTTATTAGGATTTAATTGCAATTTACCAGAAATCTAAAGAGTTTCATATCATTTCTATTATTTGACCAACTAAAGAGGGTCCAATTTCATAATTGGTCTTTCAATTATATTAAATTTCAATTAAACCACTTGTTTACAATTTAACATTAAACTAAAAAGGACTAAAGGAAGAAATAATCCAAAAGTTAGTGGAAGATAATCATATCCTCCACCACTTGGACTTTTTGACCATGGTGTAATTACCACTTTGGTCCCTTTTATTATTTTTAATCAATAGTAATTAACTTTTATCTCTTTTACAATTTACTCCTTATTCCTTAATTAAGCAATTAATCATCAAAATTACCCAACCAAACTTTAATTCACATATAATAAGACTCAGTAAACATTTAATAAAAATATTTACGGCCTTTAATTTTAGAAACGAGATCCCGATACCTCATTTTCTAAAACCACTTGACTTTTGAACCAAACCACTTACTAACTTTTAATTCAATAATTAAAATTCGTCAATTCCAAATTCCATATAAAATTATTATTGATTTATTTAATTTAAACACTTATTATAAAAATTTCCCGTCGTGTTTGTAGTCCCAAAACCATTATTTCCGACACCACTGAAAAATGAGCTGTTACAGAAGAGAAAATGAAGGTATTTCTAATTCTTTTCTTTAAATTTCACTTATATATTAATGGCAAATTTATAATTTTCCTAACCTTTTTAATTAACTTAATTTAATCATTTTTTAACCTTAATAAATCCCACTTATTACACTTAAATGACATATCTTTCCACCCACTTACTTACTAATTGTTAATTCACCTATTTGGTCTTTCTAATTAATTAATTCTACCTTTGCACCCTTTTTCAATTTAGTCCTTTCTATTTGATTAACTATCTAATTGGTTAAATTTTCAAACCAGAATTTCATATGATGTTATCGACGTCATAAATATTAAAATAACTAAATTTATGACTCGACTCATCGAAGTAGTGATCCCGAAATCACTATTTCTAACACCACTGAAAATCGGGCTGTTACAATATGAATATTGATTCCTTCTTACGATGTAATGATGAGTATGTTTTGGTTATATTTTGGTTAGTTAGTGGTGAGAACTATGTGTTTGAGACACAGAACCATGTGATCCCTGATGGAAAATATTCGTACTTGATTCCTAAGTTCTTGCGTGATTGAATTTGATTCTTTATTGATTGAAAGGTTGTAAATGAATGTGTAAGATTAAATGGAGCTAGTATTTTGAGCTACAAGTTGTAATTGTATAAATTGTGATTGATTTGTATGTATTAAAAAAAAGAAAAGAAAAGAGTCGAAAAGTTCTGTATACCTTGAGACCTTGGACCAGAGATGGTTACAGTTTCTGGGTGTTACATAGTGAGATTACATGGTGTGCCAGTGTCGATCATTTTAGATCGGGATCCTAGATTCACTTCTCGATTATGGAAGAAATTACACGAGACTTTGGGTACTCGGTTGGATTTCAATATGGCTTTCCATCCATAAACTAATAGTCAGTTGGAAAGAGTGATTCAAATATTGGAAGACATGTTGAGAAGTTGTGTGATTGATTTCCAAGGTAGTTGGGAAGAGCATTTTTCGATGACAGAATTTGCCTACAAAAATAGTTTTCAGTTAAGTATCCAAAGGGCACCTTACGAAGCTCTCTATGGTCGTGAAGGAAAGTTGATTGGCCCAAAGTTGGTCACTAAAACCGAAGACAAGATTCGGTTGATTCAACAGAGATTGAAGGCAGCTTCAGATAGACAAAAGTCATATGCTGATTTGAAACGTAAAAATATTGAGTTTGATGTGGGAGATCTAGTTTTTTCTTAAAGTCTCTCCGTGGAAGAAAGCTCTATGGTTTGGTCGAAAGGGCAAGCTAAGTCCTAAATTTATCTATCCTTATAAAGTGCTAAAAAGGATTGGTGCTACGGCTTACCAACTTTAGTTACCTCCTGAATTAGATTATATTCACGATGTATTCAATGTCTCAATGTTGAGACGTTATCGATTAGATCCCTCACACATTGTTTTAGTTAAGGAGATTGAGGTTAGACCAAATTTGACTTTCGAGGAGGAGCCAATTGGAATATTAAAATGCGAAATAGAAGTGTTAAGACGAAAGCAAATTCCGTTAGTTAAAGTGTTATGGAGAAACCATAGAATCGAAGAGGCTACTTTAGTATTCTCACCTTTTCGAATCAGGTAATTTCGAGGACGAAATTCTTAAGGGGGTAGAATTGTAACATCCCAAAATTTAGCTTAATAGAAATGTAAGATATAAGCAAAGATGTGATGATGATTCAATGGTTAATTGATCAATGATAGGGCATGTTAGTAAATGAGGTCCCAAGTTGAAATCACATGTTTTGCAAAATAAATGAATTTTAGTAAAATCCCTTATTTTTAATTAAATTTATTTTTAAGCTTAATTTTTAACCTAACTATAAATACATATTTTAAGCAAATAATCAGCCCTAAATCATTTGTGCCGTCCATCTCTCCCTCCTCTCCCTCAATCTTTATTTTTTTCTTTGTTCTTCTTCTTTCTCCTTGTTGTCGTTGCCCCTATCACCATTGTTTCCATTGATTTTTCTTTCTTTTGCCACCAAGAACCATTACCAATCCATCCCCTACCTTGTTGACATTTAGTCCCATTGAAATCAACTTCAAATTTGAAATTTTGAGTAACCAAGATTGATCCAAGAGTTTCCAAGAAAGAGCCATTGCCAAATTCTCCTTCTAGCTTGTGTAAGTCCACTTTTTCTATCAAATTCTTGATTAATTGAGCCAATTACAAACCCTAATTTTTAATTATGGAAATTAAGGATAAGTTTATTATTTTTAAAGTATTTTTCATATTTTAATGGATCTCAAATTGTTTTTAAATAATCAACCCCAATCTTGGTCATCAAGAAGAGGTGTGTGTGCGCCTAGATGCAAGAAAGGGGTTGTTTTGCTTCTAATTTTTTATCCAATTAATCCCAGCCCTAATTTGAGTTTTTGAAAATTCCTAATCAGTCTCTAATTATGTATCAATTAGGGAAAATTCATTCTTGATCAATTGTCCATTTGGATCTCTCAAATTGGAAAGTGTAAGTGCGATTAAATGTTAACTAGTTTGTTGTTTCGATATAGTTGTTGGATGAAGATTTGGAATTGATTAAATAATGGAATTTAATCCAATATTGGCTACTGATTTTCAGTATATCATCGTGTTAGGTGTTAACTTAGATGCCCCACATCAACCGTAAAATCATAGGACGTTCGCTAGTGCGGTTCGCGTCAAAGAAAGGTAAGGAATTCGACTAGTTTGGTTTTGTAAATTGTTAATAAATCTGAGGATTGGTTTGGACCCATAAATGTAAGTTTGGTTGCTGGTTAGATGGTTAATTGAATGAATCTATACTGAATTTTGGCCTAGGTTCATTTAGAAGGGTTACAAAGAAAAGGGCAAATTTGCTAGTGTATCGCGAAAGGGCGAAAAATAAGGTGTAGGTTCTAAACTCTTAAGCTTGTTTGAAATTGATAAATTTCATATTAAAAATGTTAATTAGATTGTTGATTGAGTTGGCTTGTTATCCAAATTATTGAATTTGTGAGTGGCCGAATCAGGTACGTTTCGAGCCCTAAAAGTTTGTTGTGATGGCAAAGTGCTAGTTTGACTATGTGAATTTTCTAATTAAGATTTGAATGCATAAATGTGATATATGATATGTGAGTGAACGTTTGAATAGCATTGTATGCTAATATTGAGTTATTACATAATTTAAATGATTATTTAAATCATTTAAAAGAGTAATGAATTTATTGATGTGATCTCTAAGAAGCTCACCTTCGTTCATGTGAAACGTAAATAGACGTTATTTCAACAATAAACGGTTAGTCAAAGACTTAGTCACATAAAAAGTTTCTAACCCTTTCCACAAGGCAGATGAGATCTTCTCCATCAATATCTCCTATAATACCCTATTTGCGAGGCACAATTGGATTGCAGACAAGGCCTTTTCATCAAGCTCTTCCCATTTTGACTGATCTAGATTCTCGAGTTTTTTTTTCGATAACGACCTTTTTCAGGTCGATCTGAACTAGAATTGTCATCATCCGAACTTGCCACAGATTGAAATTTATGACACCATCGAACTTCTCAATGTCAAACCTTATTGTTGTAATCTCTTAACTGGCTGATATGTAGAACTTGAACTAGCTCTGATACCACTTGTTGGAGATCGACTCGATTAAGCAACAAACAAGAAAAAATAGCAGAAGAAATTAAGAAATTGAACACACAAATTTAACGTGAAAAAACCCCTCCGAAGAGGATAAAAAACTACGGGTAAAGATAATTTTACTATAATGATAAAAGAATGAAGAGTACAAAAGATAAAGATAAAAACTGAACCCCGAAACGCGAAAAAAAAGATCCCTCAAAATGTAAACACAAACTTCTCAAAAAGTGTTATGAGTTCCAATCTTTAATTGGTGTGTTTTCTAGTGTTGTAAAATAACCTATTTATAAGCTAAATTCGAAGGTCAAATAATAATAAAATAATCTAAACTAATTTGAGTTTGATTGAAACAAATAAACATAATTTAACTAGAAGATTATTTCTCAAATTTGATTGAAATATGAGTTATACTCAATAGAAGGAAGGGAGATAAAACTTGATTAAGATAGTGTTTTGCATTATTAGATCTACATAACTAATTTTGGATCATTGCAGGTGAGAAAGACATTATTGACATCAGATTTTTTTTTTAACGAGAAAATTTAAGATACTTAATCATCAATGAACGAGACAAAGCACCTAGAACAAAACATGTTTTGGACAGTCCCAAATATCATTGTGAAATAAAAGAAATGGAGAAGAACATCTTTTTTTGCTAATGGGAAACGAGATGAAAACATAATTTTTAAAATGGAAAAAAATGGTGTCCTAAATGAAAATGGTGTAACCAAATGGCATCCTTATTTGTGAAATAAAGGAAAGGTGAAGATAAAGTAGGTTAATTACATGTTGTTACAACATGTTTGGTTGGGTAAAAATGATTAGTTTTTATAGATTATTATTCAATGAGTTTAAATTTATTTCAATATATTTTAAATATAAATAGTTGTTTTAGTATATTTTACAATTTTTAAAAATATTTTATGAAAAGGTTTTCAAAAAAATATGTTACATTAAAATATGATTATTTAATATTAAATATGTTGCACAAATAATTTATTAATATTATTTTGAATTTTTAATATAATTTTAAATTGTAATTTATTAGATTTTTTAGATATTCATTTTAAGTAAAATGTACTTAAATTAATTTTTTTAATTTTTTACATTTTATTATTAAATATATTTTATACAAATATTTTTAATATATATTAAAAACAATATAAATAAACTATATTAATTTAGGGGCAAACTTGTCATTTAATACTTCTTTAACAACAATACAACCTATATATATTCCATTCAATCAAACCAAACTATTGTTATATTTATTTTATTCCACTGAATCTCTATTTCATTTTTATAAAATAACATTCTATTATAATTTTATTCTATTACAGCGAGTCAAACATAACGTAATGTCTTAAGTGATATTTTTTTTTTGAATGATTGATAATACCATATATTTTTATTTTTATGATTCTAATTATATGGTTTGCATTGTTATTATTATTAGGTTTTAAAAGTTGAAAAAAGAAGAAAAAAATTGTACCAAAAAAATGAAAATAGAAATTATAATTACTTATTGTATTATTATTAGGTTAGTATTTGGTATATTTAAATTCCACAAGTGGAGTTAAAAAATTATCATTTTTATAGCAATGTAATTAACTTAATTTGAACCCAAATCATACTTAAGAATAATGAGCATATTGACCATCAAATCAATACAAAAAATTCTTAATATTAAAATTTTAAGTATATATTTTATAGTGATTTAAAAATGATGACATGTGGATCTTCACCTTTAAATGATAAAACTTGACAATTTTTACTCGTTTAAAAGGAATTTTAAAATTTAAAACTTTTGTAACTTTACCTATTTTTGAGAATTTTTATAAAAAATGATAATTTAATTTTTGGTTCATGATGAAAGACTCTGAGTGTCATATCATCACTTAAAAATTAAAAAAATTATATAAATTTTTAGATGATATCATACAATCTTAGAGTGTCATATTTAATGTTTTAATAACAGTACTAGTGGTAGAACAAATCAAACCACTAGTTAGCGATTCAACTAGTTTGACTAGTTTGACCGTTGGACCAACAAAAATTACATAAATAATTAAAAAATCATGAAAATCTAAAAAAAATAATTAATTTTATTAACCTATTCAATTGTCGATTTTTGTCTCAACTTTCAATATTTATCAATTTCAAGCAATTTTCGAGTCAATTCAATCGATTTGTTCAAACTGTTATATTGATCAGTTTTTAGTCCATTTGATCTGATCATGTTCGAGTAACATACGTCGCATAATCAAATCTCGACAAATTCTAAATTTAGAGACCAAAATAGATTTAGTTGTCAAGATCTAAGACCAACATGGACTAAAAAAATTATAAATATTAAACTAGAGTTAATTACCAAATTCAAAAGAAAAAATTATATTATCCCTAAAAAATACAAGTGACTCTAGCGCTAAATATATAAAATTAAATCTTAAATGGTTTGAAAAATTAAGAGATTTTTTATTTTATTTTTTAATATATGTACTAGAGCGAATCTAATAATTAATCTTTCGCATTTATAAGCCCATTAAAAATGAAAACTGATAACGAATTTTAAAATTAATCCATACCTCTAAATTATGTAGTTTTACATCAAAATCAGTCGGGAAATATCAAATAATAAATAATTAAGTGTTTTTGTATGTGTATCATAGTAATATTTAGAGTAAAATAACATGGAAATAATAGTTAAAAAATAAAATTAAAAAAAGAAAGAAAGAAAGTGAAATAGTTCAAAGACCAAGATGTGACTTAAAGTCTAAAATTTGTAAGTTTTAGGGACCATAAATTTTGATTAGACATAAACAAGGGACAGGACCTATTGGCATGAGCTCAAGTAGGTAACCCCATCACTTACCTCAACGGTCTTTTATTTTTGGTTAAATTTTGTTATTAGACCCTATACTTTGCATAAATTATAGATTTAGTATCTATATTTTAATTTGATCAATTTTAATCTTTATATTTTTTGAATTTTGATATTTTAGTCTTGATTCAATGGTAATAGTTAAATCTGTTTGGTTAAATCATGTCATTAGTCTTATATTATGCGTAAAGTTATAAATTCAATCCACGTTCATCAATTGGATCATTCTTAGTGGTTATATTTTTTTTAATTTCAAAATTTTGATTTTAAAGCAAACGACAATAGTTAAACCTATTAACTAAGTTTTTTAAAGTAATATGTGAAAATAACAAATAAACATAGCATTACACATGTTATAATATATTTGACACGCCAAATTTAAAAATAGCATTACTTAATGACTTAAATAGTTATCATTTGATTAAGACAAAAAATTTCAAATTCTAAATGTACAGGAATTGAAAATGACCCAATCAAAGTAAAGATACGAAATCCATAATTTACATTATTCATGATTTAATAACAAAATTTGACCCAATTAAAATAAAGATACTAAATATATAGAAACTGAAAATGGCTCAATTAAAGTAAAGATACTAAATCCATAAGTTACACAAATTACAGAGTTCAATATCAAAATTTGACCTTTATTTTCTTCCTTTTCTCCTTCAACTTTGAAAATGATTAATGTTTTTTTTTTCGTTTGTTTGATAGAAATGAAAATCATTATTGTTTTTATATAAAATGGAGATTCTTTACTTTACCATTAATAATGACCGATTAGTTTGTTGTCTACTTTTGGTATGAAATGGTTTTAGAAATAAACGAATATACTTTTCTTAGTTTACAAAACATGCTAAAATGTGAGCAATTGTATCTTCTAATTAAAGTATTATGGTATGTATTAAGAATTCCCGAGTTTTTGTATTTTTTTTTAATTTATTAATGTATTGATGGTACATTACTCATGGTATAATTCAAATGATTCCTTTTTCATAATTAAATAAATTTTGTACACTTTAAGTGAATGGTACATGTTCTTTTTTGGGTTTATTACCATTAAAAGTTTATTTTTGAAATTATTTATAGAAATAGATCATTTTAAAAAATATTAATGAGTATGGTCAAAAATACAAAAACGCATTTACATGACGTCGTTTTCAAGAGATAAATCAGAAAAATACTTCCACGTAAGTGTTTTTTTCGTTGTGTCAAGCAAAAGCGTGCTGATATGGAAGCGTTTTTCAAAAAAAAGCACACGTGGACGCGCTTTTGTAAAGCGGGCAAAATAACCCACTGGGGAAAACACAGGCAAAAGCGTGTCCACGTAGGCGCTTTTTTGTAAAGTGCTTTCACATCAACGCACTTTTGCCTGACATAAAAAAAAATGCTTACGTGGAAGCGTTTTTCTAATTTATCACTTGAAAATGATATCACGTAAGCGCGTTTTTGTGTTTTCGTAATTAATTTTTAAAACGATCCATTTCTGTAAATAATTTCGAAAATGAACTTTTACTGATGACTAACCTTTTTTTTATATATATAATTACACATATATATTATAGATAAAAAAACCCATCAACAATTGATACTTTTAAAAAGAAGAATTTTAAAATATCAAACTAAACTCTA
Source organism: Gossypioides kirkii (assembly GCA_005610355.1). Lineage (NCBI taxonomy): Eukaryota > Viridiplantae > Streptophyta > Magnoliopsida > Malvales > Malvaceae > Gossypioides > Gossypioides kirkii. The sequence goes on along the minus strand of CP032249.1, from coordinate 9,149,095 downwards.
TATCTATAAATTATAATATATATAATGTATGAATTCGGATAAAATTTTAAATCGATAAAATTTTTTTTTCTATCATGGTACTAAATTGACTTTTAAATATAATTATAATTCAACAGAAGTTATGGTCATTATAAATTTAAAAATAAATAAAAATAAAATTATTAATTAAAATAAAGTTATTACTTGAAAAGAACTCTTAATTTATTTATTATTTATTATTTTTTCTAATTTAATTTATCTGTAATTAAATTACTTAAAATAATTAATTTTTTAAATTATAAACAAACATATTTTTTTTTCTTTTACAATTTTTAATCACTTTGTTTTTTTCAAAAAATTAGTTCTAGACAGTAGATATTTTTTCCCATTTTAAATTCTTTTCTATTTCATGTTATGCATTTTTTAAAAGTAAAAATTATATTGCATTGAATGTTCAATAATAAGAATTGTCTAAAATTATATGGGTGTATAATAATAATTTCATGTCTTTAAAATTTGATGATGTTGGGATCAACCCGATTAAGTAACGAACATGTAAAAAATAGCAGAATAAATTAATAAATTTAACACACAAATTTAACGTGGAAAAATTCTCTAAAGAAGACAAAAAAACCACGGGCAAAAATAATTTTACTATAATGACAAAAGAACAAATAGTATAAAATATAGAGATAAAAATTAAGTCTCGAAAAAAACCCCGTTTCCTATTTATAGGCTAAATTTGTAGGTGAAATAATAATAAAATAATTTAGACTAATCAAAGTTCGACTGAAACAATAAACAGAGTTTAACTGGAAGATTATCTCTCAAATTTGATTGAAATATGAGCCATACTCAATAAATCTCTACCTTGACTCGAATTTTCACGTCATTTTTGCCAAAGCTCGTCACATGCTTATCTTGAACCATGTAGGGAATTAACTAGTCGAACCTGTGCTTAGAAGCTAGAAGACTTCTAACCTTCAAGTTGTGCACCGCCAAATCAAAACTAACAAGAAATCATCACCTCTTTCGTCGGCCAAATTAGCACCATCTACATCTTTCTTGTTACTCTTAGTAACCTTTTTATTTCGTAGTTTATAACAATCTGCTTTGACGTAACCTAACTTCTTATAATGACGACACATTTTTGTCTCGCTTCTTTGATGCTACCAAAATGAAAGCTTGTCTATTTGCCTTGTTATTCGAACCAAACTCATTGTCGAGTTTGTCTTTACTCAATAAATGATCATTCACATCCTTAAATGAAAGTTTTATCTCTGTCATAAATCAAAGTTTGGCATAAATCACATGGCAACTTTGAAAGCTTTCGTCAGCCATGTCATCACGATTAATGGTCACACCAGCAAATTAACATTTTTTGTTAATGGAAGGGGTTGATTGATTTTTTTTTAATCATTAAGGGTTCAATTAGGTGCACTTTTTTCATAAAAACTCAATTGATTTTTTATTAAGAACTTTTTTCACCCTTAAACCTTAAATTTTTATCTTTTTCAGGGTTTTTAGAATTTTTAAAATACTTGTTAACATTCAATATAAGATAAAATATGTCATGTTATCAATTGTCCATATCAACTGACACATTAATTGTTATATTATCAATTTCCAACGTCAGTTGTTACATTATTGTTTTTTTCACGTCAACTTTCAAATTAGTTGCCACATCATCACTTATGATTGTGAAAATCTTTTATAAAAAAAGTAAATTTGAAGGATTAATTGATTGAGCATAATGTTTTAAGGCTGGTTTTGTATTATAAGCTTAATTAGTTGCCATTTTAGATTAGAGGACCAAATAATTAACGAAGTATAAGGGGTTAATTAATTATTAATTTCCGATCATGATTTTAATAGGGTATTTTACAAACTCATTTAAATTGAACTGAACCATGAACTCTATATTAGAGGTAGATTTAAAATAACGATCCATTTACTTACTATTAACATAAAAATAACAATGATAATAAAATTAAATACAACAATGATATTATAATTAAAAAAAATTAAACTCACCTCACCACATCCTACCGACCCATCCAAACCCGCCGCAGCTACCCATTCAACTCCGCCCTAAATAAAATTTACTTTCAAGGTATAACTTTATCCCTCCTCTCCCCCTCCCACTGCCAATCAAACTTTCATGTTTCAACTCTCGACCGCCATTTTATTTATTTCTTTTTTGTTTCCCTTTTAGAACCTGAAATTATGGAAGCCAAGAATTAAAGCTTTTGTTTTCCTTTTAATTCGATAGTTAATTTCTCTCCCTTATTCTTTTAGATTTTTTATGTACCGAAACAGAAATCCATGGCTTGTCTAAGTCTTTGCCTTCCGGAAGGTGAATTTGACGAGTTGCTTGAACATGTTCCTTTATCAACAAGGCAAAAATTGTTACTTTCTCCCACCGTCCCGTTCGAAAACCAGGTCTAAACCTCCAGTTGCCTGGTGATCGTTTAAATTATTATTTTGTTTCATTGAATTATTAGTTTTTGTGTTGCATTGTTCATATTGGCTTTATCTTTGACTGCATAAAAATGGGATTTTAGAGTTTATGACTGTAATTACTGAGTTAGCCGTTGCTTCTATTTGTGATAAAGTTTGAAGCAGTGGGAGATTGTGATGTATGCTTAGTTAATGAAAGCAAATGGGAATGACAGAATAAGAATTTGGTTTCAGATGATTTTGTTTTTTTCGGGTTATTGGACAAATTTCTTTTTTCCTAGCAATTGTTTATCTTGGGAAAATTACTGTTCTCACACTTGTATGCCCATCAAAGCTTGAATTCTTTCATGATTCTGGGAGCAGACATGTTGTTCTTATTACTTATGATATTAGTCTTGAACTTCGGAGGTGAGTGGCATGAGTTCATTTTGGTTAAAACATAAGAAGAGGGGTAGGATCCATAGAGAGGCATGTATATTTGTTCTCTTTTATTGTCTGCAGGTATATATATATATATTACTCAATTCCCTAAAGCCTAGGGCCTGGGGTTTGTGATTGTAACTTAAAATTGCTCCTTAGTTAATCCATTGATTTAGGATTTGAAATTACGTACGTAATCTATTTTTCTTCTCTGTTTCTTTATTTTCTCACTCCTCCCTTGTTCCCTTGAGTTATTAGTAGGTTTTGGTAAGAAAGGAACAGATCTACCTCTGTATCATAATTGCCTTTTCCCATTGACATTGTTTCATAACTTAGTATGGAGCAAAATGAAGCCCAAAGGGTAACTGGGAAATGGAACTTCTTAGTTCATCTGGTTTTTTTTTTTTAATTAAAGTTATATTTTCTCTGGCTGTTCAGTTTAGTTAATCTAATGGCTTATCATGTGAGGTGAAATACATCTGTTGAGCTAGAGTGAATTTTGCTTAGAGCATCTTGGTGTAAGTAAACTTGAGCTTTATCTTCAGCAGTTGAAATGAACTTGACTATAAGTTGGATGAAAAATGAAATAAAACTATAAGTATTGTCACTTATCTGAATTTTAAATTAGTTATTTCTGTCAGAGAAAAAGGCTATCATACTCTGTGTATTTATGTTTTGACTCTCTTGTTTGTGTTTCTTTTTCTTTTCCCATGTTATATATATTGGAGATTGACATGCGCAGGGCCCTCTCTCTCTCCCTCCTTGCTCTGCCCGAGATCAGGTGGATCAACATTTGGCAAAAGATACTCCTAATTACAAAGTTACTTCTGGTGCTATTGAAGTTGCAACTAATGAAGATCCATTGGATTCTGCTGCATTTTCTCAAGATTCTCAGGAGGCCTCTTCTTGCCATGATGTAGGTTTGCCTATAAGTGTCAACAGTGAAAGACATCAAGCAGATGAGCTGACAGATACTGAAGCTAATGCTGATGCTTCCGGACTGCTAATTAATGCTGGTGTCTTTCTGCCACCAAATCCAGTGCCGTCAAATGTTCCTGGTGTTATCAAGGTTGACTGTGCTGATAAAATGCTGCCTAGTTTATCAAAAGAAGATGCAAATAGTTGTGCTACTACTGGTGTTATAGCTTCTTGCCAAGATGTAGATTTGCCTATAAATGGTAACAGCCAAGGAAGTGAGTCTGACCACCTGAAAGGTAATCAAGCTGATACTTCTGAACAGGAGAAAATCAGTTTTGATGTGCATCTGTCTTCAGATGTTTCTACTATTGAAAAAGTTGACTGTGCTGATAACATGCTGTTGAGTTTATCAAATGAGGATACAAATAGTTCTGCCAGTACTGGTGTTACGACTGTGAATATGATGGATAAAAAGCTCAGTGACTTTACATTTGGTGAACTTGACCACATTGTATTGAAAGAAAGAAGAAAATTGCTTCTAAAAAGGTTCTTCTTGCTGGTGATTATTGCTTATTCCAAGTTAGACTTTGGGTTAATTTGTTATACTTTTTGAATTTGCCACTGTTCTTATTTATAACTTTCCAGGAAATTTATGGAATTGGAAAAGCCAGCTGTAAAGGTAATTTGTTTTCCATTTTTGAATTTGGAAGTATGATCATGCAAGAATGCAGTAGTAGTTAACTAGTTATACACCATGTTAACGGGAAAATGTCATTTTCAGTTTTATGTATTTTACTTATTTGTTTTACATATCCACATCCTATGAAGACAAGGATTAAATGGGGAAAAAAAGTTGAATCTGAGTTTTTTTCTCTCCTTGCTTGCTCTTTTCTTGCCTAACTGGAATTGGAAAAACCTGTTCTAGAGGTAAATTATATTTTGTTTTTTTAATGTTGGAAGTAAAGCCTCTGTTGTCTTCAAAGAGTTCTGGACATGCTCACTACATGGTAGTTCTTATACAAGGCCAGTACCAGTTTATAGGAAAACTTTCGGTTTTTATCATTTGCTTGTTTACTTTCTTCTTTATTACCCCTTGCCTCTTTTATACAATGATCTAGTAGATGTTTAATGCAAGATTTTTTGCTTCTGTATTTTTTTGGGGGTCGACATATCTTACTGTTTATGAGGGAACTGGGATAATGATATTATTTGGAGGTCTGAACTTTGGTTTCTTAGCTGGAATGGTCGATGTGTTGATCCTGCTGTTTGAGTAATATGATGTATGCTCAAATTCAGGCATTTTCCTTCTCCTTTTTGAAGTATTTATTTTTGCTATTTTGTACTTTTTATGTCAATTAATGGCACGCAGGGCACCCCTGTGGGGTTGAGAGAAGATACTATAGCTAATTCTACCAGGAGCGTTAAACAAGAGCTTCAGCCTATTGATGGAGAATGTTTAACAGCTCAAAATCAATTTAATGATATTCCTATAAGAAATGCTGCCGATCTTTCTGGTTGTTCAGCAAATGATTCATCTAGTTTGGAAGACTCTGCTTGGAGGAACAAAGAAAAGCTTCAGTATGTTGATGGAAAATCCTGGTTGAGCGGAATTGAATATAATGGCATACCTAACAGAAGTGCTTCTAATTTTCAAAGAACTTCTTCCACTGGTACATCGATTATATTCTTCGTGGGCTGTCTGTTGCAGGTAACAGTATTAACTATTGCCTGGTTGTTATGTAGGGACTGAATCTGATAGGTCAGGAAAAAGAATGGGAGATAGCAACATAGTTTGTCCCTCTCAGAGAACATCAATGGAGTTCAAATTGCATGATGGAAAAAATTCTGTTTCTGCAAGTACAAATATATGCAGTTCAACTTTGAATACTTCTGTCAAAGTGAAAGTTGAACCATTAGATTATAGTAACTTGCAAAACCCAGAAAGGAGCACTTTTGGTAACATGGTATCAGTGAAGTGTGAAGAGGACATCTCTGATGGGATAGACCATATGCTACTTCGAGATCGGATGAAGCTGCTTACAAATATATGCAGTTCAGCTTTGAATACTTCTGTCAAAGTGAAAGTTGAACCATTAGATTATAGTAATTTGCAAAACCCAGAAAGGAGCACTTTTGGTAACATGGTATCAGTGAAGTGTGAAGAGGACATCTCTGATGGGATAGACCATATGCTACTTCGAGATCGGATGAAGCTGCTTACACCATTTGAGGATTTTAAATTGAACTTTTCCAACAATTTTGAGTGCTTGGGGCAAAGTGAGCCTGCTGCCTTTGGATGTAGCCTCTTTGTTTCAGAACCTGCCAAACCTATAATGATAAACCGTCCAAGGAGTAGAAAGAAGACTACCACGTAGGATCTGCCATTCTTTTATTTACACTCTTAGCTTTTGGTCTCAGTAATTGGTCCCTTAGGGATCTTTGCTTGTGAAAATTTGCAGGGATTCGGTTGTAACAGCATTAGAAGAAGATGCACCTGAACTTCTCAAGGTACTGTATTTATTATACTTTCTTTATGGCAGGGTTGGTTTTCTGTAGAAATATCAATTGGCTGGTAAAAACAACCCAAACTGAGGTGTTTGAATGGTTTATGCAATGCAAGTTAAAAAACTTTGGTTACCCGAAATTTAACCAAATTTTATTTTTTATTTAGTTTATAATTAATTTTGATTTTTATGGTATAAAAATAAATATTTTATTTTTAAAATAGTGAAAATAACTTAAAAGTTTTATATAAAAAATATTTTTCAAAAAAAATACCATATAATAGTTAGTGATTATATTTTATTTACTTGAAAAACTAAACTTTGCCAAATAACATTTAAAAGTCATAAACAAAGCTCATATTGTCAAAATAAGTCTGAAAATCCAAAACAAAAAATGAAAATGGAAATACCAAGAACCAAGCTGAATTATGGATGGTTTGAAAATTCCAAAAAATCTGACCAAACCAAACCGATATTAGCTGCATTTTCATATTTTGGTTTCTAAAATATTAAAGTTGCAGGTTTTGCGTGATCAAGGTGTGTCAGTTGATGAAATTAAGCTTTATGGGGAGTTAGAGAATTATGATGCCTTAGATGAATCATTCAGCGAAGATAGCTTCTCAGAGCTTGAAGCTGTGATGACAAAGGTTCAAGGATATGAGATTGAAAATTCATTTGCTGTTGCCTTTTACACTTGTTTTGTGCTGGTTTGTGTTGTCTTTTGTCCATGCACTTTGATGCTTAACTCAACGGAGTCTGATAGATTGATTTCTTAAGATACTTGCAAAAAGTTGAAAAACTAAGTGCTAATGTTTGGTTTATTCAACATAAGCCAAGTAAAGTGAACTTCAGTTGCTTTAAAATGGGGCTAGACGTTCTGATGGAGAATTCTGGATATGCTTGTTAAGAGATTAAGTTGTTTAGGATTTTATTTTACATTTTATGGGTTTGATTGTGATCTTTACATTTGTTTAGGCTATTTAGACTATTTAGGTTATTCCATGTTAACTAATATTTTACTTTTCTAAATTATAGGGTAGATTTAAATAGGAGCTGCACCGCGACATTATGGCTGCTTTTTTTGTTGTTTCAGCTCTCTTTTTCAGATATTTACCATTGATGTTTATCACAGTTGACCATAGTATCATCTATTATATCCACAATTGTGATAAATGTTATGTGACTAAAAACACTTTTGCACCCACAGTTTAAATCCATCTTTACAATTGATATTTTGCATTTTATTAGGGTTTAGGTGAAGTTATCATAAATCAAGGGGACTCTATTGATATATTATTGATATTTTCTGGATTTTGAGTTTCGGTTTATTTGTTCTACATCACTTTCACTGATCAATTTAGATTTATTAGTATTTTTCCCCAATCATTGCTAAGAATTATTCTATTTGAATATGCTTTTAAGTTGTATTTGAAATGGAAAGACACTTCTTTTCTGCTTATGGCTAATAATGAATTGAGTGGTATAAGGCTTAAGAATTTTATTCTGCATTAAAGTTGGACGTGTGGAAGAACTTTTTATTTTGCACTTCCTGGCATAAGTTCACCTTGGTTTTAGTTTGGAAGAAAACCTTAACCAAATGACTCTTAGTGGTCCGAAATGATTTGTGCAGTTCAAATTCCTTTCTTGGTCTTTACTACTGATAATTGTGATCTGGTAGGATCAGTTTGAATTGTCCAGGATAGGAAGTTGTAAACTTATTTTGTTATTCATATATTTATGTATGCATGTAGACATTATATGATGAAAATGTATCTATTTTGTTGTCGATGGTTTATTCAGGTTTAAGAGGCACACCTTAAGTTCTAAAGACATTTGAAGTTTGTAGTTTTCATTTAACTCTAAAATTGGGTGTGCTCCTAGGCACGCCTATGCCTTCTGCCTTAGCACTAGACAACAAAAGAATCTCAAACTCTTTTGGGTGAGGCACAATTGATTAGGTGCAAGCTTGATGCACCTGAACTTTTGTAAGGCAATGATTATAAAGAAAAGGCCACCTGATTGAAATTCTCTTTGATTTCTTTTAGTTTTAACTTTCTTTTCGTTAGACTTTCCTTTAATAGTAAGAAAGGGGATAATATCAAACTTTCTAGTTCTAAATGTTTGAGTATTCAACAACAGAGATAGAGGACCAAAAGGAAATCATTCATATTGGCCAACCAAGAAATTTGCATGTTTTGTAGGTCAACTGAACTGCAGTTTATTATCATCGTTATACATCTTAAGCGTATTTTATACACACACCCACAGAAGACATGCATATAGTGCGCCACTTCACCCAGAGTAGTGCCATGGGCTTGAGGAAATATAAGGGTCTAGCTTCGAAATTGCCCATTGTGCCCTTTGACAACATTTTCTCTTTGAATATGAAAAGGACAATACTCCATGCACCACATTTTAATTAAATAGAGTAGGGATGTTCATTATCAATGAACTGAAATTTCTATAGTTTTCGAGAGTTCTTCTCTTTACCACTTTGGCTTTTAAATGCTTTTCCTTCCAAAAGGCTTCTGATGTTAGCTTTTCTATGATGTTTGGGACAGCTTTTCTCTCAGCGCAGCCATTTTTTTAAGTTTTCTTCTATACGATGTGCTAAGGGCTCAAAACCTAGTTATTGCTTGGCTTGCCTATTCTCACTTGTGGAGCAGGTAAAAGCTTCGTTTAACATCCGTATCTTGGGTTTCTGTTTAATAGTGAACTTTTTCATTTTCAGTTGTTAAATGCTCGTTTAATTATAATTTTTTGAACATTTTCTATTTTTCCTACTCTTTCAGACACGATATCTGCAGTTCCGTAGATGGCCAGTTGAATGGGGTTGGTGCCGGGATCTTCAATCATTTATATTTGTCTTTAAAAGACATCACAGGTGAATAATCTGCTTCATGAGTTATTTTTATAAGTCTACAATTCCTATTTATTATTTTGGTTGATGAATAATTTTATGTTTTCTTGATTGCAGAATTGTACTTGAACGTCCAGAATATGGTTATGCAACATACTTCTTTGAGCTGTTAGATTCCTTACCTGTTGGTTGGCAGGTCATGAGATTGGTGACTGCCATGAAGCTTACTAGCTGTGGCAGGATAACGCTGATTGAGAACAAACCATTATCGGTAATAATTCATTCATTTTATCTTAAATTGTTTCTATTTTTTTGGTCAGAATAGTTGGAGATCTTGGCAAATTGATTTATTCATTTTATAAACTTTGCTCCTTTTCTAGAGCAGTTTGTAAAATTATGAAAAGGGGACTAGTTATAACATTATAAAAGGAGAAATTGTATGATTGCTTATTTTGTTATATTTTAGATAAAGATTAACCATAAAATGATAAGTTTTAATAACTTGGTTACACATTAGAAGGACGGTAAAATTGATGAAGATGTCAACATAGGATCCTAATATGTTGGATGAAATAGAAAGTGTATTAGGGTTCGTTTTTACTGCCAAGGATCTTATAAACTCAATGAAAAATTCTATATGACAGCAATAAAATGTTCAATGCCTTCTGGCATTGAGTTCTGAGGCTGCAAAGTAACAGCATGCACAAAAGATGGGAGTGTAGTTGAGATGAGAATGCTTAGGTATATAAGATAGGATAATATTAAAAACAAATGTCCAAAAAGGTAGGGTGGCACCAATTTAGGATAAAATGTGGAAAAGGCTTTGTTTAATCATTGTACATAAACCCTAAGAGTAGGCTTTTTTATTATTTTCTAAAGCATTGATTTAGTAATCTGTATGTAGACTGAATTGTTTCCTTTTCGTTGTTACTTGATCTATTCTAGTGCGTAGAATCTTTTTTTTCAGAGGATCTGGAGGAAGCCTATCATAATTTTTATTTTAATAGACTATGAAAGAGGCCTATATGAAATTAATACCTTGAGATCATAACAAATATGATCACTTTTTGAGGTTTTCAGAATTAAGATTCTAGCCAACAGCTAATTGTTATTCTTTGTGAAGGCTGTCTGTTGTATCCCCATTTTCTTTTTTCATGTTGAAAGTAATATTAGGTATTTTGTTTTTTTAGGTTTATATTTTCTTTTAGATTGGGTGAAAAAAATTGTAGATTTCTTTTAAGGCTTTGCGTTCCTTGGATGCTACCGATAGAATGTTCCTCCATTCCTTTTTAATTTATATTAGAAAAAATGAGTTTGGAATATAGAAAAGAAAGGGTAATATTGATTTGGGTTTTATCAGTTCACATGCTTGACTAGATGTTCAATTGTGTGACAGTAATTCATTCGTTTTCTAGAAGTAACTCTTCATGGATAATTGGGCTATAATTTTGTTACCTTGCTTATATTCCTTTCTTCTACTTGTAAAAACTCATGATTATAGTTTTATCTGTATATTTCGTAAAATTTCAACAGGCTTTTTTTTTCTAGAACAGAGCTTTCTAAGCTTGATTGCAGGAAATTGACTAGTATGTCAGGCATCCTTTTGTTCTAGGGTCCTCTTTTCTAAGATTGTAGCTAAACAGGATATGGAAATTGACCGTCAGTTTGACAGTTTTTTTTTCTTTTTTTGTGTGTGTGCGCAATTTGAAGAGCAAGGAAGAAGCGCACTGACTGCATCTCTATGTCAGTTGATATGGTTATGTTTCATCGAGTATTTTTGTCTTATTTTTTGTTCAGGTTGGAGAAGACTTGAGTGAAGGTGAGGCAAAGGTGTTAATGCAGTATGGTTGGGTCCCGAATACTGGCTTGGGAACAATGCTCAAATACTGTGACAGAGTTGCCCATGATCGAAAAAATGAGAACGACAGCTCGGAATGGAGATCAAAAATAGGAAAGCTGCTAATAGATGCATATAACGGTGGAACTATTGTCTCTGCTAGTCTTGTTGAGGATGTGATTGAACAGGACGGTGAGCAAACACAGATTAAAATGGAACTTTGATTAGAGATTTGACCCCCAGAACACAATATTTATCATGGCACAAAGAAAATTTTCCATCAGCCAGTGACAGAAGAGGTCAAACCCCAGTTTTCGTGTTCTTTTCTTAGAATAGGAAAATTCTATTTGACAATTACTTCCATATATTTAGCTAGGTAAGGTAGGAAGTTGTGAATCCTCCAGTTTTCTTCTGTATGCTCTGCCTTCATGTAGTTTTTTCTTTAATTTTAGTTCTTTGGTAAAGTTCAGATGCAAGATATCTGGAGTAGACAAAGACACACACACACACACACAAACACATTAGAGTCTGTTCAGAAACACAAATCTTCCTGTTTATACTTTTAATATAAGTTCACATGTTGACTTGCAAATGTTGTTCATAATGTTGTCTTGCTCTCAGGATTTCCCAAACACTTCACTCCCTATGCTTTTCTAGGACATGCTAGTGGTGGTGGATAGGGAGATTTTAGGGTTTCCAAATAGTCTTTTGTTTGGTATTCATGTGCAAATCTCTAAAACCAAATATGCATCGCAATGCAAACATGCAACTGCCTCAGATTTTTTCCTAGTTCTACACACTGATAAGATAGAATCAGTGATTCTTGGAGAGGGTCATTAAATTGGATCAGGTGGGTTTTGGAACCGGACTTGTGATTGAACCGGTCTGACCAAAAGTTCATAATTTTTTTAAAAAAAATAATATAAAATATGGTTCAGTCGGGTTTTTTTTAGTTTGATTCAATAGGTTTATTCCAATTCGCTAATCAATTGAGCTTTTGTCCCCCTTTAAATTGGTACTTTAATTGATTTTTGGACCGGGAATTTTTAGAAAAAAAGGTCGAAGTTGTTTGGAAAATCAGTTGGTTCTTCTCAGCAGAACTTGTTTTAGGCTATAAAAAATTCGATTATAAAATGTCACCTTCACTCTCTTTCACAAGAGTTTTAAGTAGTTAACCTCGCAATTTGGTTATTTATAAAAATTCATCCAAGTGGAATTAAGGGTAAATTATACCTAAGGTCATTCTAAAATAAAATTTATTTTATTTTGATCATTTTAATTTTTTTTTAATTTAATCATTCTAATTAAGATAATTATTTGAACTAGTTACTGTCATTAGAAATTCAGTTAAATACTTTTTTTCTTTCACCTCTCTCTTTTCCTAAAAAATGGAGAAACCATTTCTTGATAAAAAAGATCACCTGCGAAAAATTAATATAAGGTAAGAATAGGGAAAAAACACAAAGTTAAGAAGCAAACAATGTAAGAGCCTCTTTAGATGGGTAGTGTGTTTACTTGTCGTTAGTATAAAAATAATGATGTCGATGAAATTAAATATTATAGCTAGATAAAAAAAAACTAAACAGAAAGTAAACGTTCCTCCAAAAGTGACCCTAAAAAAATGCAGCCCTAAAAAAATGAGGCAGAACCTCATTGAAAGCCACCATTTTAATTTGTTTCCTTTGTACATAGGAGGGAACCATCAGCCATTACATTTCACTCTTGAGATAAAAGACTAGTTCATACTTGAAACAAAGGGCACACCAAAAAGACCCACTTGTGGTAGAATAGAGAGGAAAAGCTTGAAAGACCAAGACATATCAGCTATTGCTATATCCAAAATGGAGTAGACTCCAAAACTGTCACTCCTTTTCCTCTGTCATGCTTTTCTACATCAGTGGTTTTTTTTTTTTTTTTTAATGAGCAATGCTAAAGATGATCAAAGCCAGAGAGCAGCAGCTTGTTTTAGAAGAGGAACAAGCGTGCCATTGATATGAGAAGCCATGACTATCCATGGTACCCACAAGTTTCCCACCAATGAACACAACAGGAACAGCATATGTTTTGTAATAATTATAGAGAGGTTCTTAAGCTTTAATTAAAAGTAAAAAAAGAAAGTGTCAAGTATTGTCACTCAATCGTCTAATTTGTCACGGGTGTGTTTTTAAAAATAATGTTCAATAAACAATCAAACATATGTTTTGAAATTAATAATAACATATAAGGGAATCTAATAAGTGGCTTCAGTGGAAAAAAAATATTGTTCATCCTAGAGGTCTCGAGTTTGAGTGCCTATGTGTGTAAGGTGTGTGTGCGTTGTCAAAGGGTTAAAAAAGTATGAACAGATACTACCATCTAATCACATCGGTGTATTAAAAAAATAATAACATATAAGGTAAACGACAAAAATTATCACTAAATTATTGCATGCATTCTATTTTGGTCATTGAACTTTTAAATTTTCCAATTTAATCATTAAATTATTCGAAATCAAAATTTTTGATCATCGAACTTTAACACCCATTTGAAATTTGATGGTAGTGTTGATGTGGGCTTTTTTAATTGATCCAATAACAAATTTAGTCCTTTATTATTGACACATTATATCAATTTGATCCTAACTAAGGGTGAGCAAAATTCGATTCGATTAAAAAAATCGAAAAAAGTTTTGAATTTTGAGTTATTTGAGTCAACTTGAATTTTTTTTTCGAATTTCGAGTTCGAATCAAGTTGAGTTTTCAAATTCAAATAACTCAAATAATTCGAATAAACCGAATATCAAAATATAATATTTTATATTTTTATCCCAAACCTCCAAACCTTTTTTACTTTTCTCCCAAAACTTTTACTCTTTCTCACTTTCCCCCAAAACATTTACTCTCTCCTCATCCCAACCCCATCTACCCCAAATCCATTTCCTCTCAATTTGTTTTTTGAATATTTTCCCTCTAAAATTGTACTCCTTCCATTTACTTTATTTTATTATCCAAAAACCCTCAAAACCTTTTATTTTCCCTCAAAATTTTTACTTTCCCATTTTTCCTTCAAAGCTTTTATTGCCGTTCTATGTCACCCCTCATTTATTCAAAACCCATTCCCCTCCCCCAATTTTTTTTAATATTTTTTCACCAAAATTTTACTCCCTCATTTATTTTCCCCCAAAATTTTACTCCCAAAAATTTTTATTTTCCCCTTAAACTTTTACTTCTCAACTTTTACCCCCAAATCAAAAATTAAAATCACCCAAAAAAATTCTTAAACCTAAATAGTAATAGTTTTATTTATATTAGGGTTTGACCCTCATAGATTTTTTTGGAGAAATATTTGGAATTTATGCATCCCTCCTAAAGTGCATATCTTCGTGTGGAGGATGGGGCATGAGCTTCTGCCGACCAACATTAAGATTGCCTCGATTAATCAAGATTTCGACTGTACTTGTCCTAGGTGTTGCGCTGTTGATGAAACTTTGATACATGCTTTTAGGGATTGTACAAAGACTCGGAGTATCCTCATGCATGGCGGATTGGATAATAGGTTGCTTAACTCTATGTGGATGAATGGCCTTGAGTGGTTGGAGGGAGCCATGAGATTGTTGGATAGAAAGGCATTTGAATGTCTGATTATGGCTCCCTGGAGCATATGGAACTCCAGAAATAACTTTGTTTTTCGCAACTTAGATGAGGACCCGAAGATCATTTCGGATAGGGCTGTTGCGTTTTGCCAGGAATTTCGTCTCTATAATTTGTCTGTCCCTGCTATGCTGCCAAAGCTTGCCAGGGATAAAAAGTGGTCAAAGCCTCCTCCAGGAACTATTAAAATTAATATTGATGCGGCCTGGGCAAAGCGGGTATAGGTATTCTGGGCCGAGACAATGATGGTTTCGTGGTTGGAGGCTCGATTGTGTTTAAGGAAAATATTGTTAATGCCTGTTGGGCTGAAGCCGAGGCTATAAGTCTTGGAGTTGACTAGGCAAAAGGGATTAATTGCTCTAATTTCATTATTGAGGGTGATTGCGCAGCTGTTATAAATCAGATCCTCAAAGATGACGAGGACGTCACTACTATGGGCTATGTTTTACCTGATATAAAAACACAAATGAAGAGATGTAATAGCTGTAGTTTAAAGTGGTGTCCGCGTATTTGTAATAAACCTGCGGGTAGGTTAAGTAAATTGGATTTGACTAATCGTTGTAATTTTGTTTTTGAGATGGATTATTCAAGTGAAATCCATAGTGATGTAATTTTTGACTTATTAATGAAGAGGTAGTGGCCTTCGGGCCTTTTTTTTGTCAAAAAAATAATTTTATTTATATATACTATTTATATTATTAAATTAAGTTTCACATTTTGTACTATTTATATTATTGAATTTTTAATCATATTGAATCTTTATATTAAAATTGAATTATTAATGATGCTATAAAATATTCGTGTTAAAATTTTATGTTGATATCAATTTCACATTTTATCTTTAAAATAAATTTTATTAAAAAAATACATTTTTACATTTGATATATTTTTTAATTTCAAAATATATACTTACAATAATTAGAAGATAATTGAAGCAACTAAGCAAGCAAAAAAAAAAACTAATTCGTATATAAAAGATTAATAAATAAATTATGAGGCGAGAAAATTAATAACAAATTTGATTACGGTGAACAAATTTGATTTTGAATCTTATCTTCGCTTCTTCTTCATGTGCTACTTTTCTATCTAGGCCCATTGGACCCGACGAGTCCACATTGGCCGACTATGACATGCAGGTTCACAAAGTTGGTGTAACATCCCCACTTTATATATATATATATGGTAGAAGTATTTGAATAAATGATTTATAAATAAATAGTAGTATAAAAAGTTATGATCGTTTTTAGAGGAAATTGTCAGATATGGAAATATAGAGAATTATTATTAGGAGCATGTGGTTAGTTAAAAATTCGTTATCAAGTTTAGAGACTACATTGGATAAGTTAAGAAAGTATAGGAACTAAAGTGCAATTATTCTATTTTTATTTTGATGGAAAGAATTTAATGGCAATTTTACCATTTTAAAAAAAACAACAAAGACTTCATGATTTTGTTGATATTTTCATTAAATAATTATTTAAAATATAAGTATTTTATTATTATTATTATTATTATAATAAAAGTAAAAGAAAGTTTTTTTCTTTCTTCATTTGTTCTCTGTTTCACGAAACAAAATAAAGGGAAAAAAAAATTCCTTTCATCATTTTCCTTCAAATTCAAGTATAAGGTGTAAAGGCCTAATTTTGATCGGTCCAAAAAATAAACCCAAATAAAATAAAATAAAACAAACCAAAAGTCCATTTTTATTAAACCCAATTACAATCCCAATTATAAACCCAAACCTAAAACAAGCCCAACAAGCTCAACATGTTGAAAACTTTGGAAACCCTAGTTGCTAGGGTTCCCTTTGCCGTTGTTGCGTCCTCTCCACTGCCACATCAGTAGGTGCACGAACCAAGGTGCCCACACCCCGAGGCCTAATCTTTGCTGCCCCTTTTGCACCGAAATGGTAAGGGTGCTCCTTTCAACGCCGTTGACCTTGACGACATCCCTGCCACCAGCACGAAAATGAACCTGCAAAGAGCAAAATAGACAACAAAAAGAAATAGAAGAAAAACCAATAGATAAAACAATGTAATAGAATCGACTATAAAAGCCATCGTCAATTTGTAATATGGACACAAACATCAAGCAATAAAAAAAAAAAATCAAAAACAGATTCAAGTAAGAAAGCAGTCAAGAATTACTTACGTTTTCAAGGTATCGAGTTTGAATATATATCTTGAAAATCTGTTTACCTATTTACTATTACTATATTATTTTTATTTATAAATAAATTTTTAAACGAATAAATTAAATAAAATAAAAAAAAGGAAATAGTAACACAAAACAATGAAACAGGTTTTAAAAGAAAACAGCAAAAGAAAAATAAAAAACATTATTCTTTCGCAGATCTCTAAAAAAGATCAATTAAATCTAGGTTTTTTTTTTTATAATAAAAAGAATAAAAAAGATTAAAGAGGCAAAGATCCAAACCCTTTTCGTCTTTG
This sequence comes from Gossypioides kirkii, assembly GCA_005610355.1. NCBI lineage: Eukaryota > Viridiplantae > Streptophyta > Magnoliopsida > Malvales > Malvaceae > Gossypioides > Gossypioides kirkii. Next base: position 9,132,038 of record CP032249.1, on the reverse strand, counting down.
CAAATCTGGTGGATTTTTAGATATAGGTTTTTTGTTTTAAAAAGATATAAAAATCAAAGAGGAGTTTAAACGTCTCTTTTGATTTTTAGGAAGATTTTGGCCCGATCTAGTTAGATCGGAGCCCAGATCTACGCTTTTTTTTAAAAGAAAAATAAGAAGGGAAAGTTTCATACCTGACCGCTGTCCGTGGCGGTTGTCGGCGCCAAAGAGCCATGGCAGTCCACAGCGAGGATCGAACGTCACTCTCGGTCAGACATGAGAGTTTTACAGAGAAAAGAAAAAAAACAAATCTATTTTTGAAGAAAGAATGAGTAAAATGAGGATTTTTTTTAGATTTTAACTTAAATACCCCTTTGTAAACGACGTCGTTTTGGTGTGGGAGTTCAGTGACCAAAACGGTGCCGTTTCGATGCTCTTGCCCGAATAGGATCCGACCCAAAGGAGGGATCCGCGTCTTTTCAATAGATGGGATATTTTGCGAGCAGTCCTTCCACCTTTTCAAAGTTTACAATTTTACCTTTTTTCACATTTTTAATTTATTTAAAATTCGCCCTTCAATTTTGTTTTTAATTTAATTTAGTTTTTTGATTGTTAACTTCTTCTAGGACTGCCATGTGTCGACGAGTGGGTAAATTGCCCATGTAATCCTTTTGATTCCTAAAATATTTGAATTTTATCTCATTTTTTTATTTGTTTGAAATTTAATTTTAAACTTTAATTTAATCCTTTATACTTTATAAATTGTTTTTTATTTATATTTCAAATCAAACTCCTTTCTCTTTAATTTTTTAAATTTAGTGAAAGAGCCTTTTTTTAATTCTTTTTTCCAATATTTGTTTTAATGACAATATGGGAAATCTACCCATTATGTCTTTCGATTCTAAAAAATTATTTTATATTTTTTTATCCTCTCGAAATTTTAGCATTTTAAGTTAGGATTACTGTTTTGTCTTCATTCTTTTTATTATGCTTTTCACGAAAGTTTTCATTTATTTATTATTTGCAATAATGTTTTATTGATTTTATGTTCTAACTTTACATTATAATTGTTTATTTCATCATGTTCTTTATGACATTCCAGCATCCTTAATTTATAAATCGTACGCATGCAATTTTTGTGATAAACATACTCATGTTTCTTTACTAAATAAATTTTAAAATATAAACAAATGTTCGATGTTTCGTGATTTGAAGAGTCATACTTTAACTTACTAAGTGTGACTTCTCTTCAAAACGAAACGATCGAATACTCTCTCTTTTGCAAAATAATAAAACGCAAGGCTTTTAATAAAATTGCTCGTGATTTATTCAAAAACTTGAGGTATCGTGCCTTAACGTGTTGGGTGGAATTTTTGTAGAAATTGCACAATCGAGCATCCTCCTTTAAATCATTCAAAAATGTCTTTTAATTTCGAAATTTCGAGAACGTTATGTCCTAATGTGTTGGACGTGACTTCAATTCTCGATTAATTCAAAATAAATGGACATTTTTCTCATCAAATTTGATTTTAAAATTTTTTGCATGAAATAAATTATACATTCAAGGATCATATTTTAAATTTCACTCGAGTTTTCAAGCTTTTAACAATTTAGACCCTAAAATAATCGACGTGGTACCAATTTTGGGTATGTGAGGGTGCTAATATTTCCTCACACATAACCAACTCCCGAACCTATTTTTTCTGGATTTCGAAGATCAAAACTTTTGTTAAAACAAATTTAAACGTTTTAAGGTTCTTCAATCACACCAAATAAAAATGATTGGTGGCGACTCTCATTTTCCAGTTTTAAAATTAAAAGTCGAGACGTGTTTCAAAAACGTTTCGACAGCTTGGCGACTCCACTGGGACCAATAAGAGAGTCAAGCCAAAAGTCGATTATTTTTGGGTCCTTTTTGTTGAAAATTTCAAAAAACTTGGTATAAATTGATATATGATCCTTTCCATTTTCTGTGAAATGCCATGATAATATTGTTGCTAGTATAAGTTTGCATTCATTTGCATCTGTTACTACACCCTTAAAGTGAAAGTGGGAAGTTACTCCTTCGTGAGGTTTTCACCTTCGTGCAGGATAGTGAATCACTTTCGGATTACATCTGTACGTATGTTTTAGTTAAGTTTTCACTTTCGTGCAAACATATGAGAAATATGTCCCCCTAAACCGAACTCGTCCGTATGAACCTATAATGGGTGAGGATCGAGGAATCTACTGGTTTGGGTACCTCAACTCTAGAACTTGAGTCACATGTAGTGAACCTAGTTGCTTACCTTAGGATAAAATTACACCAAACTGTTAGCAGTCTCCCAAGTCTAGGTTCTCTATTTTATATCCATACTTTGTTATAATACTTGTGTTCTTTTGCTTTTTTAATTATTGCTTGCAAGGAAAAGTGTGGATTTAAGCTCAATTACTAAATAGAAAATTAGTCATAATAAAATGAGTTCCTTAATAAGGTGGAAAACAATATGGTCGCGCACATATGGTCAAAAAGAAAGATGAAAAGCCAATGATTAGCCAGCCAAGTAAGACGGAAACAAAGACCGCACAACGAACCAAACTTTGACCCAACTACGAAAAGTGATTGATCACTTAATCATTCAAGCTGACGTTTTGGACTAACAATCAAAGACAAACCAAGGAGAAATTGGATATAAAATAGAGAACACTAAGGCACGATCATATGCGTATATGTCTTATGTAAAAGAATTTGTTTTCTAGTAAAGTTTTCTAATAGAATTGAGCTATGAGTCCATGCTTTTCTTATGCATACATGCATTCATAAGCAACACATTTTATTAACTTAATTCCATGAGAGCCTACCTTAAGTAGAACTGTGCCAAGCCTTCAGTGGTTGCACGAAGAAGGTAAGAGATACGGTTACATTCTTGTTTCTTTGCTTTTAATTGCGATTTATTCCAAGTTTTATTCTTGTATTAATTACACTAACTTATTCATTTTGAATCTATTTGTATTGCATCTTCATTTAAAAAAAGGTGTTGATTCGTGTTCTATTGCTAAATAGAGAACTAGTCATAAGAAAACGTATTCCTTGATAAGGGAGAAGTCAATGTGGCTGTGCGTATGTGATCAAAGAAAAAACAACAACAAAAATGATGAACTATCAAAATGGTAGATATAAGAGTTTTAGGATTACACCCAAATAAATGAAATCCCTAACAAGTTTGCAAGAGCTAAAAGGAGTATATACGATGAAATAAGGCAGATGTCCAATCACGAATATGTTGACTTACATGAGGTTAAAAGAATAGGCATCAGTTTCGAGCTCTCACTTAGTATCGGAATCTAACTTCTAATGGTTTCACATTTGGAAAGGAGGACATGATACCCACGATAGAAGAGTACATCACTCTACCCTGTTGCCGAGGATTTCAAATAATAAAATCTACTTCGAATATGGTGATCGGTATTACCTACTTCAGGTTAAAGTAGATATACACCTTTTCCAAGTTCTAATATAGTATTAGGATCCAACTTAGTTGCTTCACATTCAGAGACATGGACATATTGTAGGAGAATACACTACGTTGCTCCATTATCCAAGAACTCAAGTTGATAAGGCCTACTTTGAAGGAGCGAGCATTGGGTTACAGCCTTGATCAACGAAAAAGAGATAACAAGTGCATTACTTTGAAAAACCCGCAAGACATAGTGCACCTTAAGGTGAGAAAGAATGTTGACATCTTCGTTTCAAACACGTATGAAGTAGTCGTCTTCCCTAAAATGTTGGGGCACGTAGAGGGCGCGGTTACAAATTTGTTCGACCGACTTGACAAAAGAATCACCCATGTTCTAGCAATCTTAGCCACAAAAAAAAACTTGTCGAAGAAAGGGCAAAAGAAGGTGTATTAGTGCACAATTTTTGTTAGTACGGTCCCGTGGTCATTTTTTTTGAAAGTAGAAAAGGTCTCTTGTCTGAGGACTATTCACCATCAAAGGAATTTATGGCTATCCAAAGACAAGATGATATCGTTAAAGAAAATTGAAAATAAACAAGGAATAACTTCAACGCTCTTATGGGCATGTCTGAGATAGGGATCATGTTGCAAGCAAGAATTCGTTCAAGTGCGACAAATGACTAACCACTTTAGCCATTCAAGACCGACATTTCAGATTTGAAATCAAGATCAAACCGGAACAAATTATCTTAGAAGATTAGGACTTTGAAATTAAGGCACGACCATACATGTATCTGCCTTATGTACAAAAATTTGTTTTCTAGTAAAGTTGTCCCAACATAATTGAACTAGAATCAACGCCTTTTTGCATGCATTTTATCATTCATTTGCACTGCACTTCATGTATTAATTTTTAATAAGATCTCACAAATCTGAAATATTCAATGTGAGAGATTCATTAACCCTAAATAAAAATTGAGAGGAAACATGATAAATCAAGATAATGAGGAAACTATATTGAGTGAAAAGTCATATCCGAATGAGAATAGAGATTGAACCCATCGAGAGTTCGTCCCTACACCCTTGGAAGTGTTTTGGACAACTAACTGTGGAGAAGCTTACTGTAGTTTTTAGGACTTTTCCAGAAAAAAATTCAGAACACACTTATCACTCCGAGAGTAATAGGGATCCTTTTATAAAGCACACATGATCACCATCCGTTATTTCAAAAAAAAATGATGCATTGTTTTGTCCCATTTGGCCAACACCTTACCATTCTTCCCATTTATTCATACCACAATTAACCTTCTTTGATTTAATTTTTCTTTGAATCCCATTTTGTTTCTATGCTGTGTCCCATAATATCAAACATATGAGCGACGCTGCTATTGACTTGGAAGCCTTTTTGAGAAGGACATGTGTCAAGCAAAACTTCAAAACTTTGAAAATGATCAAGAATGTAACTTGTCTCTCGATCTGCTACGGATGGTTGAGCAAAACATGAAACGAATGTCACCTCGAAGAGTTATGGTTTCAAGAAAGATTTGAAGCATGTATCTTTGTAGAAACAATGCAAGCTCCTTCGAGAATCCAAAGGTCTTTGCATGGTCCTATCAAAGCATGACCGGGTTAAGGAACTGATGTCGTGATACACAGGCTCCCATAAAGGAAGAATGCAATCCAATTCAACAGAAACTTCAAAAATTGAGGCTTGACGTGTTATAATAAAGAAAATAAAAAAAGAAAAACGAAAAAAGAGGGGTCAAAGAAAAAATCTGCAAAGGGCATTTCAAAACCCAAAAATACAAAAAAAAAAAGAATGAAAGAAAAAGTCAAGACAAAAACCTGCAAAGGACATATTGAAAAATCTATATATCTCCTTCACCTCTTCACGTCATGACTTCTTTTTATGTGGGGTATGGACATCACCGAGCCAAATTCATCAAAAGCTTCTAATGGGCATCGATTCATTACTTCACCAAATCGGTAGAAGTTGCTTCTTATGCCAATCAACGTTTAAGTATATCTTGAAAAAGAAAATTATATGTCGATTTGGAATGCCAAAAAGGATCGTGTCTAATGATGACTTGAATTTGAGTGACAGCACAATAGAAAAAGTCTACAGCCAATTCAAAAACAAGTATCACGACTCAGCACCATATCGCTAAAAAGAATTGGGCATTGGAGGTGACCAATAAGAACATCAATTTTTTTTTGTGAAGTAGAAAGGACCTACAAATATGGTCATAAGAAGTTATCATTTGCTCTCTTGAACATCAATCAAGATTTTGCTGGGGCAACACCTTTCCCGATAATTTACGAAATAGAAGCATTCTTACCCATTGGAGTCGAGTTTCTTTCGTTCCAGATTTTGTTAGAACTGATGCAACAGATTGGATCCAATCCAGGTGCAGTAAGCTAAACTTGACTGAAGAAAAGATACTAAAGTCATCTGTCACGATCAGATGATAAGGGCTTACGACAAAGGAACATCTACTCTAGAGAATTTTATGAGAGAACTCTGGTTTTGAAAAGGATCTTACTTACAAAAGACTCCCAAGGAAAATAGATGTCGAATTTGAAAAGGTCCCGTGAGATAAAGAAAGTTTTGTGGAGAAGCTTTGATCTTGATCGAAATAAACGGCAAAGACCTGCCTAATCTCATGAGCTCAGATTTCACCCCTCAAAAAAGAAAAAAGAAAAAAAAAAAAAGAGAGGTCGAGGTGAAAACCCGTAAAGGGCATCTCAAAACCTAAGAAGATTTGAGTTGAAAACCTGAAAGGGCGGCTCAATTTTGAATAAAAGAAAGAGGCATGAAGTGACCTTCTCTCTTAAAAGTAGCAAGTTGGAGAAACTTTACACCTTAAGGCATTGACAAAGTACTCCAAGTTTGATGGACACATGTCAAGCTCAGAATGGTCCTCATCAAGTTTGCTAATTGAAGCTCATACTTTGATATTTGGGGCACCTAACTCCATTCTTTGTTCACCTTATGTTTTGTTATTTTTGACCAATACAGGTCATTTTTAATCCTTTTTTATGAGCTTTGCCTTCGAGAAATTCAATTTTATTCGCCTTGCGATCATGTTCAAGCATTTTTGCATCAAAATAACGGTTAATGAACTAATGATCTTTTCATTCATTCGGGCTTTGCCTTTAATCGAGTTCAATTTCATCCACCTTATAACCTTAATTCAAGCATTTTTGCATTTGAAATGACAGTTAGTGGTCTAAATGATATAAGGAATAAAAGATTTCTGCATATTATTCTAGAAAATTTCTAAATAGTACATAACCTGAAACAAGATCACTAGTTGGAAATAACACAAATACGAGGGATAGAAGGGTTTTGAAACAAATAGTTCAAAATATGACCACCTCTTTAAGTTTCATGTCAAGGATACCATACCAAAAGAAAAACATGATAACACATCAGTGATAGAACTTAGACAAATGATAAACGATGTCGGCTAAGGACTAAAAATAAAATCATTTCTCAAAGATGACATTTTGCATTCATCATTCGTACCCATCTATTTAGGAGCATTTGACTCATCCTGATCATGACATCCTAAACAATCTGGCCTACATAGAGGCCCATTAAAGCATATTTTACAGGTTTCATTACCACAAAGATATGGAGGGAAAAGTTTAAGTCGCAACGGCGAACCTTGTACCTCAAAAACATGAAGGGAAAGATTTAAGCCGCAACGACAAATCTAGTACCACGAAGATATGGAGGGAAAGGTTTAAGCCGCAACGGTGAACCTTGTACCTCAGAAATATGAAGGGAAAGATTTAATCTGCAATGGCGAATCTAGTACCACGAAGATATGGAGGGAAAGGTTTAAGTCGCAATGATGAACCTTATACCTCAGAAACATGAAGAAAAATATTTAAGTCGCAACGGTGAATCTAGTACCACGAAGATATGGAGTGAAAGGTTTAAGTCGTAATGGCAAACCTTGTACCTCAGAAACATGAAGGGAAGGATTGAAGCCGTAACGGTGAATCTGGTACCACGAAGATATGGAGGGAAAGGTTTAAGTTGCAACGGCGAACCTGGTACCTCAGAAACATGTTGGGAAAGATTGAAGCCGCAACGACGAATCTGGTACCACGAATATATGAAGGGAAAGGTTGAAGTCGCAATGGCGAACCTTGTACCTCAGAAACATGAAGGGAAAGATTGAAATCGTAACAGTGAATCTCCTACCTCGAAGTTACAGTTGATCAGATCAAAACTAAAATAGCAAGTCTTTATCTCTTTGAAGTTGCAGTAAGAGCAAGATAAAGCTTCGACATCAAATCATATCTTCCTGAGGCTGTAGTGAAGTTGGATTAAAACTATAGTAGCGGATCTCAATCTCCCTAAAGTTACAGCGGAATGGAGTGAAGCTACATCACCATCCAATCTCTTACCCCGATAATGGGCAGATTGAAAACCATCCAATCTCTTACCCCGATCATGAGGTAGATCGCAACCATCCAATCTTTTACCCCGATCGTGGGGCAGATTGAACCACAACCCAATCTTTTACCCTTAAACCAAGAGGGCAGATCGAAGCTGCCACCTCACAGAAATAAATCTCAATCTCCTTGAAGTTGCAGTGGAATGGAGTGAAGCTTCAACACCAAAATTCTTATCCCTGAAGTGTCAGTGGATTAAACCAAGACTACAATAGCGAATCTCAATCTCCCTGAAGTTGCAGTTGAATGAAGTGAAACTATAGTAGCAAATTTTGTCATTTTGAAGTTATCTTGGGGCAAGATGAAATCACAACATCAATTCTCATCTTCCCAAAATTACAGAGAAGCAGATGTAGTTGGAGTGATCAATGGTTTGTAAGAGTGGGGCCAAAGTTCAGCAAGATCGGACAAAATTGGTCCTCCTTTAGTGTTTGCTCCGTTCCCATTGCACAACAACGAGCAAAGAGGGGCAACTGTAGAGGCTCAATTTTGACCGGGCCCAAAAATAAACCCAAATAAAATAAAACAAAACAAAAGTCCATTTTTATTACGCCCAATTACAAACCCAAACCTAAACAAGCCCAACATGTTGAAAACTTTGGAAACCCTAGTTGCTAGGGTTCCCTCTACCACCGTTGCCTCCTCTCCACTGCCACGTTAGCAGGTGCACGAACCAAGGTGCCCACACCTCGAGGCCTAATCTATGCCGCCCCTTTTGCACCGAAATGGTAAGGGTGCTCCTTTCAACGCCGTTGACCCCGACGACGCCTCTGCCACCAGCACGAAAATGAACCTGCAAAGAGCAAAAGAGACAACAAAAAGAAACAGAAGAAAAACCAATAGATAAAACGATGTAATAGAATCGACTATAAAAGCCATCATCAATTTGTAATATGGACACGAACATCAAGCAATAAAAAAATCAGAAAAAATCAAAAACAGATTCAAGTAAGAAAGCAATCAAGAATTACTCACGTTTTCAATGTATCAAGTTTGAATATATATCTTGAAAATTTGTTTACCTATTTACTATTACTGTATTATTTTTATTTATAAATAGATTTTTAAACGTATAAATTAAATAAAATAAAAAAAAGGGAAATAGTAACACAAAACAATGAAACAGGTTTTAAAAGAAAAAAGCAAAAGAAAAATAAAAAACATTATTCTTTCATAGATCTCTAAAAAAAAATCAATTAGATCTAGGTTTTTTTTTTTATAATAAAAAGAATAAAAAGGATTAAAGATGCAAAGATTCAAACCCTTTTCGTCTTCGCAAATCTGGTGGATTTTTAGATCTAGGTTTTTTGTTTTAAAAAGATATAAAAATCAAAGAGGAGTTTAAACGTCTCTTTTGATTTTTAGGAAGATTCGGGCCCGATCTAGTTAGATCGGAGCCCGGATCTACGCTTTTTTTTAAAGAAAAATAAGAAGAGAAAGTTTCATACCTGACCGCCGCTGTGGTGGTCGTCGGTGCCGGAGAGCCATAGCGGTCCACAGCGAGAACCGAACGTCACTCTCAGTCAGACATGAGAGTTTTACAGAGAAAAGAAAAAAAGCAAATATGTTTTTGAAGAAAGAATGAGTAAAATGAGGATTTTTTTTAGATTTTAACTCAAATACCCCTTTCCAAACGACGTTGTTTTGGTGTGGGAGTTCAGTGACCAAAACGGTGTTGTTTCGACGCTCTTGCTCAAATAGGATCCGACTCGAAGGGGGGATCCGTGTCTTTTCAATAGATGGGATATTTGTACGAGCAATCCTTCCACCTTTTCAAAGTTTAGAGTTTTACCTTTTTTCACATTTTTAATTTATTTAAAATTCGCCCTTCAATTTTGTTTTTAATTTAATTTAGTCTTTTGATTGTTGACTTTTTCTGGGGTTGCCACGTGTCGACGAGTGGGTAAATTACCCATGTAGTCCTTTTGATTCGTAAAATATTTGAATTTTATCTCATTTTTTTATTTGTTTGAAATTTAATTTTAAACTTTAATTTAATCTTTTATACTTTATAAATTGTTTTTTATTTATATTTCAAATCAAACCCCTTTCTCTTTAATTTTTTAAATTTAGTGAAAGAGTCTTTTTTTAATTCGTTTTTCCAATATTTGTTTTAATGACAATATGGGAAATCTACCCATTATGTCTTTCGATTCTAAAAAATTGTTTTATATTTTTTTATCCTCACGAAATTTTAGCATTTTAAGTTAGGATTACTGTTTTATCTTCATTCTTTTTATTATGCTTTTCACGAAAGTTTTCATTTATTTATTATTTGCAATAATGTTTTATTGATTTTATGTTCTAACTTTACATTATAATTGTTTATTTCATCATGTTCTTTATGACATTCCAGCATCCTTAATTTATAAATCATACGCATGCAATTTTTGTGATAAACATACTCATGTTTCTTTACTAAATAAATTTTAAAATATAAACAAATGTTCGTTGTTTCGTGATTTGAAGAGTTATACTTTAACTTACTAAGTGTGACTTCTCTTAAAAACGAAACAATCGAATACTCTCCCTTTTGCAAAATAATAAAATGCAAGGCTTTTAATAAAGTTGCTCGTGATTTGTTCTAAAACTTGAGGTATCGTGCCCTAACGTGTTGGGTGAGATTTTTGTAGAAATTGCACAATCGAGCATCCTCCTTTAAATCATTCAAAATGTCCTTTAATTTCGAAATTTCGAGAACATTGTGCCCTAATGTGTTGGACGTGACTTCAATTCTCGATTAATTCAAAATAAATGGACATTTTTCTCATCAAATTCGATTTTAAAATTTTTGCATGAAATAAATTATACATTCAAGGATCATATTTTAAATTTCACTCGAGTTTTCAAACTTTTAACAATTTAGACCCTAAAATAATCGACGTGATACCAATTTTGGGCATTTGAGGGTGCTAATCATTCCTCACACGTAACCGACTCTCGAACCTGTTTTTATGGATTTTGAAGATCAAAACTTTTGTTAAAACAAATTTAAACGTTTTAAGGTGCTTCAATCACACCAAATAAAAATGATTGGTGGCGACTGTCATTTTTCAGTTTAAAAATTAAAAGTCGAGACGCGTTTCAAAAACGTTTCGACATAAGGTATGATTTTTCTTCAAATTTTTCATAGATTTTGAATATTTGAAACTTGTTTTACATATATATACCAATAATTTTTTATTTCATTAAGTATTTTGAAAGTTGCCATTAAAGAACATTGATAGAAGCTTAGGAAATTTAAGTGAAATAAGTATATTTTCTTGATAGAAAATGATTATAAGAAGAATTCTAGCTTGTTAGAAGTGTGAAAAAGAAATGAAATTGGATGAGAAGTTTACTTGGTTTATTTGGCCATGGTGAAGGGGTAGTTGAGAAAATTAACTATTTTGAGTAATATTGGTGCTAAATGATAGCTTGTGAAGTAGTGAGTGCTCCGGTGAAGACGGAATTGAAAACGGATAATCGAGTCAAAAGATATGAGAAATTCGGATGAGGAAACTTAATATGTTAACATGATGAACAATATATATTTATGTTTGTTTTTATTAGTTTTAGTATTAAAATGGTTAAATGACATTATTTTGTATTGAATTGCTCATATTGTAGCTAAAAACTAAGTGAGCATCTTGAAGGAGAAAGGCGAAGAGAAGAAGTAAAGCGATTGAAACTTCAGTTTGTGCTAGTATCTTATTTCCATTACATAAAGCTTTAGAATACTTAGATTATTATGACTAATTATATTAATGTTATTCTTATATTATTTTTATGAGTTTTGAATGATTTAGTTAATATTTACAAAATTATGTATTGAGATGAATATGTTTTCAAATGATTAAATTAGCAAATGCATAGTTTTGTCTTGAATTTGAGTATTATGATTTTCGATGCTTGAGCAAGAAAATGTTTAATATATTTTTGAATTGGAAGTCTAATTTTACATTAAGCAATATATGATTTGATTATGAAATGAAACTAAAATGAGAATGATATGAAAATAGAATTGAGATGAAACCGATTATGAAACTTGATTTTTACTCCGGTACACTAAGTTAGACTAGATTAGATATAGTTGGTATGTCATAGAGTCTTTATATCAGAGGATTTTAGATCTCTCCAATTCCTAGAGGGTCGAGGGAGAAAAGATCAAATTGGTCGGTTTTTATTATTGTCAGTCCCAATTCCCTGAGGGTCGTTGACTACTCTGATAGCCATCGTTGCCGAACAACTCGGGGTGGCAGATTCGTGTATCTAGTTATGAGTTTAAATTTTAGTACGGGGTTTAGATTCAAAGAAAAGCAAAAACAAAAGTTGAATATATTTGAATTTTCTTATTGTGTGAATTAAATTGATTATGTGACTTTAAATTTGATTAAAAAGCTTATTTTTATTTATTTATTTATTTTTATCAACTAATCTATATTTAATACTTATGTAATGATTTATTTGATATTAGCACCACTGAGCATAAAAATTGCTCAGCGTACGGTTTGTTTATTTTTCCGTGCGCAGGTAGTTAGTTTTAGTAGATCGTTTCAACAGCATCTGAAGAATCGAAGATTAGCTCAAACAAGGTTGGTGAAAAGTTTACTTTTTGGTTAATATTTATGGCATGTACCTAGGCTTATATATATAATACTGTGTCGTAAACTAAATTTAAATATTTTTGTTATATTTTCCTAGCTAGTGCTTTATAACTAATGTTTTGATAAAATAGTTAAACGTAGAAATCTAGTTTATTGGAATGGTTTGAGAAATCAAAGTGTTGGAAATTGATTTGAGAGAGTATTTGAATGTGAATATATTGTGAATTACAAATTTTGTAAGGAGATTTTACGTAAATAGGTAGAAATGTTGCCGAATTTTTTATAAAATAATTTTACCACTACGTTTTCATTTTAAGAAATAAATAATAATAGAAAAGTAAGTTGCTTCGGCAACAGAATGTGACATTTTATATTCGGATCCAATATAAGGTGTCACATTTGATCTTGCAGTAAATCGAGGATCACGATTAGAAATAATAGACTTTGGCACATCATGCAATCTTACTATCTCAGCTATGTATAATTCTACAAACTTATCGAAACTTGATGTTCAGCTTTCAACCTTTGACAAGTTAGATACTTTGTAGCATATTCTGTAATCTCTCTTTTCATACCTGGCCATCAATATAATTCTCGCAAATCCCGATACATTTTGGTACTTCCTGGATCCATAGCATAAGGACTATTATGCGTCTCTTGAAGTATCTCATTCTTCAATTCAACCTTGTTTGGTACATAAATCCTTCCATGAAATCTTACACAACCATTATCCCCAATATCAAAGTCTCTTGGACTATTGTGCTAAATTGATCTTCGTTTTTCCATCACCTTATCATCATTTTGTTGAGCCTCTCTAATCTGCTCAATTAACTGCTGCTTCACTTTCAATTCAGCTAATAATGCACCATCATCACAAACACTCAACTGTGCAAACATTGATCTCAAATCAGAAAGGGATTCTAGGCTCAAAGCATCAGCAACAACATTTGCTTTACTTGGATGATAATTAATCACACAATCGTAATCTTTTAACAACTCTATCCAATGACGTTATCTCAAGTTCAATTCTTTCTGGGTGAGAAGATATTTCAAGCTTTTGTGATCTGTGTAGATGTAGCACTTTTCACCATATAAATAGTGTCTCCAGATCTTTAATGCAAAAATCCACTGTTGCCAATTCTAAATCATGTGTCGGATAGTTATGTTCATATGGTCTTAGTTATCATGAAGCACATGCAATCACTTTTCTATCTTGCATAAAAAAAAACCAAGACCATTAAGTGAAGCATCACTATATACCACAAACTCCTTTCCCGATTCTGGAAGCGTTAACATTGGAGCCTCTGTCAATAATTTCTTAAGTGTATCAAAGCTTTCCTGGCATTGCTCATCCCATTTGAATGGTACATTCTTCTAAATTAGTTGGGTTAGGGGCAAAGCTATCTTTGAAAATCCTTCAATGAATCTCCTATAGTATCTCGCTAATCCTAAAAAGCTACGAATTTCTGAAACATTCTTCGGTTATTTCCATTCTAAAATGGCCTCAACTTTCTTCGGATCTACATAGATACCTTCGGCCGAGACTATATGCCCAAGGAACACTACTTCAGATAACCAAAACTCACATTTGCTAAGTTTCCCATAAAGCTTCTTTTCTCGTAATTTCTACAACACAATCCTTAAATGCTGATCATGCTCTTTCTCAGTCTTTGAATAAATTAAAATATCATCAATAAGCACCACTACAAACTGATATAAATATGGTTGAAAAATACGATTCATGATCAGCATCACCAGAAATTCATAATGTCCATATTTGGTTCGAAAAGTAATCTTCGGTATATCACTTTCTTTCACCTTTAATTGGTAATAACCAGATCTCAGATCAATCTTAGAGAACACTGTTGCGCCTTTCAATTGATCAAATAAATCATCAATACGAGGCAAATGATATTTATTCTTTATTGTCATCTTGTTTAACTAACGATAATCGACACACAATCGCAACGAACCATCTTTCTTCTTTACCAACAACACTGGTGCACCCCAAGGGGATACGCTGGGTCGTATAAAGCCTCGATCTAATAAATCTTGCAATTGTACTTTCAATTCTTTCAACTCTTTTGGTGACATGCGATAAGGGGCAATAGATATTGAAGTAGTTCCCGTATAGACTCCAATTGCAAACTTCACCTCTCGGTTAGGCGAAAGTCCTGGTAAATCTTCAGGAAACACATCTGGAAATTCGCACACCGTACGAATTTCCTCCAATTTTGGACTTTTTGTAGCCGAAATCATAACATAAGCAAGAAACACTTCACAATCCTGATTAATCAACTTATTTACCTTTATTGTTGAGATAATTCGGGCAAGACCAACTGGTTTCATACCTTTCACTTCCATCTCTTCATCATTTGAATCTTGTATCATAAACTTTTTCTTTCTACAATCAAGAATTACACCATGCTCTGACAGCCAATCCATTCCCAAAATAACATCAAATTCATCAAATGACATCTACAATAAGTCGACCAAAAATATTTTACCCTGAATCTCAATAGGACACCGCTTACATACTTGATTTACTATCACTGAATGTCCCATCGGATTTGTAACATTAATTCTAACCTCAGATATCTCAACTATTAGTTTCTCGGTATTAATCAACCCAGTTCTCATGTATGAATGTGTAGAACCTGGATCTATCAATGCATGAATAAATATAGAAAATAAAGAAAAAAATACCAAAAATAACATCGGTGGCATCACCTTCATCTTTGGTCCTGATAGTATAAACTCTGGCAGGAATGGTAGCCTCTGCACGACTCGCAGATGAATCAGTAACTCTCCTTTGATTGCCTCTGCTACTGGCACCACCTCGGGTACTGTCATGACCTCGAGCTGCAGAAGTTGATTTCTAAGATGACACAAAAGTAACACCAACCGACTTCGGATAATCCCGAACATAATGCTCCATCGAACCACATCTAATATATGCTCCGATCTTACGCCAACACTCTCCTTTATTACTCTTTCCGCATTAATCACACTGAGGTATCCAAACAGTACGACCAGGACGATCTGTTCTGGTTATTGGAGTAGATGACTGTCTAGATCAGCTTCTGCTATCAACACCAATCTGAAGTGAAGTGGATCTCCCTTGACTTTTGAAATATCTAGCTCGTTTAGAAGGTGGCTGTGAGCTAGAACCAAACTGCTTTTGTCCTTGAGCTTTATCATCCACTTTCTCTTAATCTAACCCCATTGCTTGCTCTACCATTTTGACTCTTTCAACCATATTAGTAATCTCTGTAATCCTATGAGAAGCCAATTGAACTTTAATCTCACCTCTCAATCCCTAACGGAAGCCTTTGCAGTTAGCTTCATCAATAAGAACTAATTCTGGAGCATACTTGGACAGACGAAGAAATTCTCGTTCATAATCAGTAATGTTCATCTTACCCTGTTTCAGCTCAATAAACTCATTCTTCCTATCTTCTAGGTACAATTCTCCAACATACCTCTTGTTAAACTCAATTTAAAACAACTTCCAATTAATCTGATCTGCTCGATGAGAATGAACCACTGTTCTCCACCAATGGAAGGCATCTCATTGCAGTAGAGACACAACACACTTCAAACACTCAGCTGGGGTGCCTTCTAATTATTTGAATATCCTTTCAACTGATTCTAACCATTCTTTAGCAATAGAAGGATTAACACCTCTCACACCTCTAAACTTAGTGGCCTCATGCTTTCTTACTTCTTTAATCAAAGACCCTCTCTGTCTAGCAGGAGGTGCAGGTTGAGGTGCAGTACCAGCAACTCTCTATAATAAATCAGCAATAATATACAATAATGGATCATTACCTTGGGCGATTGTCTCTATCCTGAAGTTCTTAGGGTCTGATGATCACTAGTTCCCTCTTCACTAGGTGGATTGAGTCTATTTTCATCTTCTATTTCTCGTTTTATACTATCTCTCGATTCCTCGGACATATTACTATACAAAATTTCAAACAAAGCAATTTCAGCATCCGATTTCATCTCAAACTAAATATTTAATGACGGCATGTATGCTAAACTTAACTATACATAATATATCAAATTTTCACTCATCCAGTATCAAATTCGAATAGCTTTGATACCACTCAAATGTGACACCTTATACTCGACCCAGTTGTTGGATTTGAATATAAGATGTCACAGTTAGCGGAAACAGATATATGGCAACGGTAGGCTACCTTTTCAAGCGTGTGAAAGATGAGTGCTTCAGCACCAATACAAAATCCTTCCTCTTGATCCTCGACCCATTGGTCAAAACCTTATTTCATTTAGAGAAAGGCCTCACGTGCAAGCACGTGTTTGATTTGTTCATCGCGTGCCTCTACAAAATTGAAAGGATCGAGGAGTCGCTGCATATGGTTCAAACTATAATGGGAAATGGTGGGTTGAATGCCACCATCTTTCATCCAAACATGAACGTGTTGACAAAGAAGATAGAGGAGGTGTGGCTACTGGCGGCTCTGATGAGTCATCGAAGTTTCATATCAGACTTGATTGCATATAATTGTTTTTACTAACAGTTAGGGGTCTTCATCTGGTTAATCGACCCGAACTACTATTAATCGAATTAACCAACCCCTTTAAATATTTAACCATTAATCGAACCAATTTTTTTTAAAAAAGTAACCGAACTAAAATTTTTCGGTTAATTCGGTCGGTTAACCGAATTAATCGAACATTATATATTTTTTATTTTTGGTTAAAATAAGTATAAAAAATTTCCCGAATTACCAAAATTAATCAAATTAACCGAATTAAAAAATAATCGAATTAAAGTATTGAATCACTACATAATTAAAAACACTACATAAGTCTTGAAATTAAAACATAAGTAAAATGTAAGTCTTTAAAATTCCCCATTTGTATCCATATTTTTCTCTCCAAAAGACCTCCATTTGCATTATACCTACCAAAAATATGTGCAAAAAATGAGCATATAATAGAAATATATGCATTTAAAAAATCAAATAATATAAACAAATGAATATATGCATTTATTAAATTATTTGTAATTTTTAGGACTGGATTGGGTACTTGAGTTTATATATATTGGATTGGGTCTATATTGGGTTTATATTGGATTTGGTTTGGATGGGTAGTGTGTTAATATTTATATATTATAATATTATTTATTAATTCGGTTAATTCGATTAACTGACCGATTTCGAACCAAATTAACCGTTAATCAAAAATCTAAAAAATTATTAACCGACCCCTGATCAAATTTATTCGGTTAACCGACCGATTAATCGAATTCGATTGGTTAACCGAATTTTTCGGGTAAAGCTAGAGTTGTCTGTGGGTCAAGTTCGGGTCGAGCTTTGACAAAGGGGTTTCTAAATATTTTCTCTGCGTAAGCCCAATCTGAAATATGGGCCTGGCATCTTATACAGGTTCGGCCCTATTTAAATATGGGTAATTCGGGCCTATTCCAGGCCGACCCAACAATAAGTAATATGACAGCAATTGTTGTTGATTTTTATGAGATAATAAAACAGCATCTAGGAGGAAAAGGAACAGCTTATATTAATTACTAAAGCAAAAATAAAGGAATGCTTTGTTTATTCTTATCTAATTTTAATTGCTGATTTCACTTAAAAATCCTGCAACAAACTTCACCCAAGGAGAATAGCAGAGAAGAGAGCTGCCTTATGGAATTTGACGGCAAACTATGAAAAACAGCTCTAGGTTAGAAATGAGGTTTTAGACTTTTACGAGTTGTTTGGGTTTGGGTTTGGGTTTTTTTAGGATAAGTTTGGACTTTAAATTAAAAATATTTTGGATTTGGGTTGGATTTTATATATTCAAAATTGATAATATAATAAATAATGCTTATAATATATTTTACATGCATTTAAACTTGGGCTTCAAAAATTCTATCAAAAGCCTGGTCCAATTAGAAAACAGGTTTGCATTTTTGCTCATGTCAAATTTTCGAGCTTGGTCTACTTGTCCAAATCATCCCATATTTCGAGTAGACTTTTAGGTTTGGGCGAGTAAGACAATTCTTGGTCAACTCTATTGTTATAGTATTGTTAGGAGTGTAAGTTGACAAACATGAGCACAATGGAGATATAGAGGTTGAGGTATTGGTTTTTATTTTAAATTTACAAAATTTTTAAAATTTAAAGTTTATTATTTTGTAAATGTTAAGGGTTAAATTTATTGAAATTTTTGGAATTTGAACTAAAATGATAAATTTTGTAAACATTGAGGGTTAAATTTGTTGAATTTTTTATATTTAAGGTCAAATTGATAAAATATGTAAACATTAGAGGGCTGAATTTGTTATTAGACCAATAAAAAACATTTGAGGGCTACATTTGTCATTAGACTAATAAAAAAAAAGCCCGTGTCAGCACTTCCGTCAAATTTAAAACGGTTGTCAACATTCGATGACCAAAATTTTTTTTATTTTGAATTGATTAGTGACTAAATCAGAAAAATAAAATTCAGTGACCAAAATAGAACATGGGCAATAGTTTAATGACTATTTATGTGTTTTACCCTAACATGTATGCTATATGTATGAAATTAAAAAATTAGTTTAAATTGTGAGTGAAAATAAATTTAAATAGGTAAATACAAGTGATTAAGAAATATTAATTGCACACCAATTACTTTCTAACTTGTATTACATTTTTTTTACATCACTTTAAGATGTCATCATGTTAAGAAGCATTATTTAACATGTTATCAAAATATCAAAATTTTATCTCATGTTGGTGAAATAAAAATTCAATATTAAAAATAGAATTTTAGAAAATTTATTTAATAATTGAATCATTAGTGTAACTTACTTAAAAAAAACTCTCATCAAGTTTGAGTTGATGCCATGGGTGAAATAGTTTGAGGAATGGTATTAAAATGTATTTAAAAATTTGAAACAAAGCTTAATTTAAAATATGCAAATTTAGTATAGTAATTTAATCAATTGAGTTAGTGTCACGAACTTAACTCGTAACACTAAATTTGGTAAAGGATTAGAGATGAATTGGTGTTATTTAACTCGTGACACCAAATTCAATAAAAGACTTAATATTAATAGAGAAGTAAAGATATATAAACAATGCAAGTGAAATAATATGTGCAATAACATTGAAATGTATAAAAAAATCAAAATAAATTTTTGATTGAAGTGATAAAGAATTTTTTTTAAAAATGTTAATTGCATAGGTTCCAATTATTACCATATGTAATTTTTTTTATTAGTTTTATTAAAAAAATAAAAAGATACAATACCTTCACAATAATATAGTGACTTAATATATTGATTGACTCCTAAGTTTGACAGCTTTTCTCACATTATACATTGAGTTATTTTTGGATCATATCAATCCCTAAAGTTGACAACCGTTACCTACATTAATCCTTGAGGCTAACTCAATTTACTTTCTAAAAATTTAGTGACATGGATCAATATCATTGTAACATGTGTTATTTATTTATCTATATATTTATAAACATATAAAAATGTTTTTATTGAATTTTTGTTCTTGCGTTACAAATCTTTGGTTTTCTTCTTCCAGACCCTCCCTCCCATTTCTCCTATCTCTCTTAAACATTTCATCAGTATCAATTTTTGGGGAATTTTTTTTACTTTATTCTGAAATTTGCTTTAGATTTCTTTTTTTCCTCCATGGGTTGTTCAAATCCAAATCTTGAAAAACACTACCCAAAAACAAATCAAGAAAACCCAAATTGACTTCCCCTGCGCATCCATGTCTCATTTTCATTACTCCATTGCACCACAATAAATGGAAAGTACCCATTTTATGATAGTAAAGAATTGTCTCTACACTAATTGATATTGATTTAGTTTCTTTTTTACTCGAAATCTTTTGTGCTTGGAAAAAGCAATATAAGAAATAACTTTAGTTGAAGCCATGAGATGGGATGGAAAAATGGTGGCTTTTCATGAATAAAAAATAGAAAGAAAAGCTAATTTGAGGGAAAATAATGTTATGATTCGAATTTCTAAGAGAAAAAGTGTAGAAGAAGAAGAGTAGAGAAAGAAGAAAGAAGTCTGAATTCAGATAAAAGAGAGAAAAGGAAACTTATATGTATTTTCATAACCAACAACACCCCCCTCCAATGATGCAAAAAAGGAAGGAGTAACGACCAATACAAGTTGTCATGTTATCAACCAACAATCGTCCAAAATTGACTGCTTCACTAATAGCTAAAACATAAATTGACACGCAATGTTTCGACCAAACTATTATTACCTTAAACGTAACGTTTAGCTAATTACACTTAAAAGCATAATTAAAACAGAATTAACAACTTTTTAAATGCCAACGATAGCTAACTAATTATCCCATACAATACCTTCCCCCCGAATGAGATCTTTATCCTCAAGGATTAAAGAGCAGATATAATTGATGAAGGTCACTCCAACTCTCTCAGGTTGAATTTTAAAGAAAGGTATTAGCCCATTCTACAAGTACTTTAGTAACAATTGAGTTCCCCCTTTTAACCATTCGTCGATCCAAGATTCAAATTGGTTCTTTGAGCATGGAACTATCTATATTTGTAGTTGGCAAGATAATAGAAGTAACATCTGAACCCACATGTTTCTTAAGTTGTGAGACATGGAATGTATGGTGTATTTTAGCAATAGCAAGTAAAGTCAACTTGTAGGCAACTTCACCAACCCGAGCCTCCACAGAGAAGGGACCAAAATATCTTGGAGCAAGTTTCTGATTTTAAAACTGCCTCAAAGAGTGTTGTCTGTACAGTTGTAACTTGACATACGTACGATCCCCCACCTCAAATTCTTTATCAGATCTCTTTCTATCAACTAGTTACTTCATTCGTTCTTGGGATCTCTTAAGATGAAATCATATTTCTCACAACTTCCCTATGTTGCAAACTTCGATCTACCTAAACCACTCAAGACACTCCTGCAAGGTATGGTAAGTGAACTAGTGGCTCCTTTCCATCAAGGGCCTCATATGGGGACATGTGAATTGAGAATGATAAGTGGTATTGTACCATCATTCAGCTAAGGACAACCAAGCAACCCATTCAGAAGGTTTCTCACCAGACATACACCTTAGGTAACTTTCCAGGCACTTGTTGAGAGCTTCAATTTTACCATCTATTTGTGGGTGATATGCCATAGATAAATGCAGTTGTGTACCTAAGTGTTTGAACAACTCCTGCCAAAAGTGGCTCAAAAACACCTTATCTCTATCCGAAACAATGGATTCAGGGGCACCATGGAGCTTGTAAATTTGTTGGTATTCAAAGGCTACTAATGCAGTAGTAAAAGGATGGTGCAATGCCATGAAATGACCATATTTGGTCAATCTATCCACCACTACCAGAATAGTGCTTTTGCCTCATGAGACTGGTAATCCTTCCACAAAGTCCATACTTATGTCTGACCAAGCCCACATAGGAATTGGCAAAGGCTGTAGTAGTCCAGGATAAGCTAAGGTATCTTCCTTACACCTTTGTCAAACTGCACATTCACGAGTCCATTTCCGAACATCCTTAGAAAGGTCCTTCGAATATACAATGCTAGCCAATCTGTATCTAGTTGCTTGAGTACCAGAATGACCACCAATGGCTCCTCCATGAAATAAAAAAAAAGGTCCTTCTCAGTGTTGGATTAATGCCCACCACTACTTTTCCTTTCCTTCGAAGAAGAATTCCATCCCAAGAATAGTTAGGATGAGCTTGCTGGTGTGATTGAAGTGTTGGGAAATGTGCCCATATTGTAGTAAACATCTAATTGTTTTCTACTTATTTGAATGACGAATAAATAAATAAAATTAATTTCACATTTCACTATTATGTCTTTTGTATTTTTGTCTTTCATATTTTGCATGCATAGCGAAATTGTGACAAGCAAATATTAGCTCACTGATTGTCTAAGTTAAAACTAAAGATAAGTGGCATTGTAAGAATGTTTACATTGCGAGAAAGACAACTTACTTCAATAGATAATCTAAATGAGTTCGTAATCTCGTAAAAGAATCAGAGTGAGCGTTTAATTCAAATACTGAGAAGGATTATTATGTCGTCTACAACTCCAATTAGGGAGATGGCTAGTCTTAGCTATTGGAGCAGTTGATTCCATGGGTAGAGACACAGATGTATTCATTGGTAGAATGATACGTTAGACTAGACCCAAGATGAATTAATTTTGAATCCATTTGTGAATTAATTCACTTGTGACGTTTATATTATGATTTACCTAAATCCTGAGCTGAGTTAGTCACTGATCATGCGTATATAACTCATGTGCTTTGATATAAGTGGAGGCTTATGCTCTAAAGATGATCGAGCCTAGAGCCAGTATGTTGGGTACATAACTTGTGTTTGGCATGGCTTTACCAGCAATAGTGGAATTCATAGCTCAATTAAAGAGTTAATGATATCCTCTCATTGGCATTGTGTGGATTGATAAATATGAAACATGGACATTGGTTGCTTGTTCTCGTTCTCGAAGGAGTAATTTATCACAGTCATTTGCTGACAGTGATCATATTAATCATTAAGAAGACACAATGGTGACAATGAGATAAAATAGGATTGTATTGAGTGAACAGATTTAACTCAAAAGAATCAAGGATTCATGAGGGTAACACACACATAACGAGGTCATTGGACAAAGTAGTTGGATGAATTGCTTTTGTATAGAGTATACGATAAGGAATTTTCAATCATAGTACTTCTTGTGGACTGACTCCATGATTAAATAATTGCGAATTATCAGAACGATGCTTCTAGACATAATTGCAATTACTAGAGCTTAATTGTATATGTCCGATTGGTCCCTTCGTTAGCTCAACAAAAGCTCGATTGGACTACATTGAATCAGAAGAAAATTCTACGACTTTGGAAATAATTTAATTGAGTCGATTTATTCGATGTGGAATTAAATTAGGCAGTCGTGAGAATTGTTCAACTAGAGAATTTGATTAAAGAATTTTCTTGAAAAATTAATTTGGAAAATCTAAGTGATTTTTGGAAAATTAATTTTGATCAAGTAAAATTAAATTAATCAAATTAATTAAAATTAATATGATATTTTGGAAATTAATTTTCAAGTCAAACAATTGACCCAATAGGTAATTGAACTTGTCAGATTAACTATTCCAAAAATAATATTACTTTAATAGTTTAATATTAAATTTAATTTAGTACTTATTTTAATAGTATTTTATTAATTTAATATTAAAGTGATTATCTTAATATTAAATTAAATTTAATATTTATCTTGTAGATAAATATTTTATTATTTTAATAAGATTTAATATTAAATTTAATATAATATTTATCAAGATAAATATTATGTTAATTTAATATTAAATTGATTAAGTTTAATCATAGTTGAAATCTCTATACTCTCCCTATATAAAGATGGCCTTGGGTCATTATTTTTTTTAAACACACTTGAATTCAAGAGAAAGTTGTAGAGAGAAAATTCTCTAAAGAGATTATTTCAGAAAGTCTGTAGAGATATTTTTTATTTACAACTTGACCTAAAAGTTTAGAGAAATTGCAAAATTACCCCACTGATAATTTTTGTGAAAAATTTTCTAATTCGAAGCAAGCCCACACTTGATAGATGTGAGCTTGAGGATAACAGAGAAGACTATTCAGTAAAAGTGCTCATCCTAGACGAATAAAAAAGGTAATATTTTGATTAAGTATTTATTACTTTAGATATCACGACCAAGATCTTGTTTTGGAAAAATTTTAAAACTCTGTTATCCCTAAATTTATTTTTCACTACGGTTTTTAAACCCGTTTTTTCCAACGTGAAGGTCTAGGCACAATTTTGAACCTGTGGATCCTGAGTGTATGATTCCAGAATTTGAGCCCAAACATCTGACCAGGTAAGGTTAGCATGACTCGAACACTGAAACAACTGTCCCTCTAGCACATGTGGTCTTTGAGACAAGGCATCAGCCATAGTATTTCGAGTGCCTTTCTTATTGATGCAGTCGAAACTAACTAAAAATATGACTAAGGCAAGTGCACCTATCAATTAATAGTATAGTTACGGTGAGCACAGTTATCGTTCCCAGGAGGACTAAAAGTGTAACAACCCGGTTTTCAATGGTGTCGAAAATAGTGATTTCGGGATCACAAGTCTGACGAGTCAAGTCGTAAATTTATTTATTTTAATATTTATGATGTCATTAGCATTGTATTAAATTTTAGTTAGGAAATTTTATCATTTGGATAATTAATTAAGTGAAAACGATTAAATCGTAAAAAATGTAAAAGTTGAAGTCTATTAATTAAGGGTACTATAAGCTAATTGAAAGAAACATTAAGGCACTTAAATGGTAATTATGCCTTTGAGGGTATAGATGGACAGTTTAACCTTTTAAATTAGTTGAAATATGAAGGGATGACTTAAGGGTAAAATGGTAATTAGACAAATAATAATTATAAACAAAACCTAAACTAATTTCATCATCTTCATCATTGAAAAAGAACGAAGAAACCCTAGTTGAGAGATTCAAACGTTCTACCATACTTAATCCACCTATAGGTAGGTGATTTTTCATCTGTTTTTAGTTTTTTTTTATGTTTTTGAGTCCGTATTAGCTTAATCTAGCTAACCCAAGGACTAATTTGTGAATCTATCAAATGTTATAAATTTTACCATTGTTGAATATGCTTGCTCTTGGAAGATTATGGAAGTTTGGTTGATGGATTTGTTGATTTTGTAAAATGATTTTTGATTATTTTAGGGTTTAACGACTAAAATGATTAAATGATGAAATTGTGTGTGCTTGGTGTGAAATAATTGGATTTTAGGGACTTGTATGAGGACTATGAATATTCGGATGAGGTGGGTTTAGAAAGAGAATGATTATTTTGCATGTTTTGTGTTTAGGGCTAAATTAAATAAAAGTGAAATGTTAGGGGTAATTTCATAAATTTTCCAAAAAAGACCAAATTGTATTAAATAATTTAATTATATAATTTAATGAGGAAATTGGGTGATTTATTGTGTTAGATCATGATCACGCCACGGATCGAGGAAAAGAGAAATTAGTATAATAGTTCTTGGAGCTTACTCGTAACTGCAATTTAGTTCGGTAAGTTCGTGATATTAAATTTGTATTTAAATATTATTCTATTTGTACTCTTTGAAATTGTGGCAAACAAAATATAGCACTTGAACTTGTGAAAGATAAGAAAAAAATGAATGAAAGAGATATCAGACTTTGAGCCAGTGATTTGAACCAACGCGATCGCTGAGGTCTTGCATATGTTACGGATTCTCAACATCTTGAGTGAGTAGCATCGTGAGTCGGAGAGACGTTGAAATGAATCTTGGATTGGTTTACATGGCCCTAAGTTGATTGAGATTTATGCATGAATTGCATATTCTCAACGGCTTGTGTGAGCAGCATCGTTAGAGAACATATATATAGATACTGTATCGATGGCTGAGGTACCGCATTCGTTGCGAGTCCTCATCAACTTGTGTCTAAAGCATCGTATACTGGAAAAAGATTGATATGACAAGAGTGAATGAAACTTTAGTTATGGCTTGTTGAAGCAAAGTCCTATTCTGGTTCGATTGAGTTATAGACTGTTCAACACATGTTATTTGGTAACTTGTTAAACTCTATGAACTTACTAAGCTATGAAAGCTTACCTATGGAATTATTATTGTTTTGTAGATTCTATTTTGCTGTTTGAAGATCTGATCATCTCGAAGAAATCACACTATCTCGAGAGCTCATTCGATAGTACTTACATCACCTGGTTATATGGCATGTACTAGGATGTTGTTATCTTCTATAGTATCTGATTTTGGATGAGTTGTAAAATGATAATAACTTGGTTGAATGTTGAACTTATGTTTTTGTAAGCTTTGTTAATGCTTCAAGTAGGCATATATGTATAAGGTACAATGCCTTGTGAAACCATGAATATTTGGTATGTTTTGCTTTCTTTCCATGAGAAATGGTATGTTTTGAGTTGGAAATCAATAAAACTATGAAGATTGTTGATATTCACTTAGTATCTTGATCCGTAAAAATCGTTAAATTATACTAATACATCTATTCAAGCATAAAAGCAACTGACTCTAAGTTGATTAATAGAAATTTCTTTCTAATTAAAATCCCTATTGTCACATTTATTCTATCTATAGATCCCCTTATTAGATTTGACTCTAATTCGGTAGATTGTCATCCTATTTCTAGGATTGCATGCAACTCCACTCAATTATGCTAGATCTACTCTTAAACAAGGTCTATTATTCCTCTGATTTAAGCACATCAAACAAGAATTAATATCTGAAAATATTAAATCAAGAATCAAGCACACATGATTGAGAACAAGATCTAATTATTTATTGCGTAAAATCAGAAATCAAATGACAGAATTCATCATAGGGTTTATCTCCCCTAGATATTTAGAAAATTAGTTCATAACCGCAAAAAAAAAACATCTTAAAGACAATATAACCACAAGACAAAGAGAAACTCATAATAAAATCAAAAGAAATTAAGAAGAGGTCTTCAATCTTGATGGAAATCTGCTTCAAAGACGGCTTCAATGTTGTTTTCCAAGTTGTTTTCTTGAATAATCTCTGATGGCTTACTCCCCTCTTCTCATATTTGGTATTTATACGTCTTAGAATGCCTAAAAACCTAAAAACTTATGTTTTTTCGCGCGTTTTGGAGTCTAGTTCGCGAAATCCACACGGCTTGGCACACGCCCGAGTGGCAGCTTGTGTGGCTCACATGGCTGTGTGTCCAGCTCGTGTGGCTCTTAAAATCTGCTCTTTTTATCCTTTTTTCTCTCCTTTCGCTCCCAAATGTTCTCTTAAGTATAAAAACATGAATTTAAAGGATTAGGAGCATAAAATTCACCATTTAAATTGAATAATCATCCCAAAACGCATTAAGAATGAGATTAAAACATGTTACTTTTAACACTTATCATTTATAAGCAATGGAAAAATCATATCCGATTGTCTTGGCTACCCATTTCTATTGATAGGGTGTAATGACCTTCTTGTCTGTCAGAAATCTAAGGCTTTTTTTGATTAGTTTTGATTTGGAAATGTCAACCCACTAGGTAAGGGTGCCACTTCATAACTGGCATAATAACTGCCATCATCTCCTTATCATAAATCGACAGTACTTGGTGTTTAACACCTAAATCCTTGCTGAAATAGGTTATAGGTCTCCCTTTCTATTGTAACACTGCCCCCACAACTTGACCACTCGCATTCGTTTCCAAAAAAATTTCTTGAAAATTAGGTAACATCAAGATAGGTGCCTTACAAATGGCTTCCTTGAGCTGTTGAAAGGAAGATTGAATAGTGTCATCCCACTTCCAAGGGACTCTTTTCTTGAGAAGACCAGTAAGAGGGGCAGCTAAGATCACATATCCCTTAATAAATCTCCTGTAATACCTTAAGAGTCCTAAGAAGCCTCTCAAGTCTTTTTGTAACAACCCGATTTTCAGTGGTATCGAAAACAGTGGTTTCGAGACCACAACTCTTATGAGTTGAATTAAAAATTTAATTTATTTTAATATTTATGGTGTCATTAGTATTACATTAAAATTTGGATAAGAAATTTTAATGGTTAGATAGTGGATCGAGTAAAAATGACTAAATTGTAAAGTGGGACAAAGGTAGAGTTGATAAGTTAGAAGGACTAAATGGATAAATTAACCTAAAAGATGTTAGTGGGTGCTTTATCATGAGAAATATTAGAAGTAAAAATGAATAATCAAAGTTAAACAAGTGATTAACTAAACTAATTATGAAAGTCACTAAAATTACAAAATTACCCTTTAGTATATAAAGTAAATTAAAAGAAGAAAATAGAGAAATTCATTCATTTTCATCTTCTTCTACACGGCTAAACAGGGGGGAGCTAGGGTTTTGCAACTTAAACTTTGATCTTTGATTTGGGTAAGCAAATGATGATCGTTTTTAGTAATTTTTGTGTTTTTGAGTTCGTATTAGCTTAATCTAGCTAATCTAAGGACTAATTTGTAAACCTATCAAATGTTTTGAAACTTGCCATTATTGAATATGCTTGTTATTGAATGCTCTTGATGAATTTGTATGTTTGGTGTTTGGGTTGGATCTTTTTGTAAAGTAATTTTGAATGAAATTAGGATTTAAGGACTAAAATGTTAAATAGTGAAAATTGTGTGTATTGGGTGTCAAATAGATGAAGTGTAAGGACTTCTAGAGACCTATGATTATTTCGGTTGGTATTGGTTGTGTAAGAGAGAAGGTTATTTTACATATATCGTGTTTAGGGACCAAAATGAACAAAAGTAAAAGGTTAGGGGTAAAATCATAATTTTACCAAAAGGACTAGATTATGTTCAATGAATTTATTGTGTGATTTAATGTGAGAAATTGAATGATTTTTGGATGCAGACTATGATCATGGCACCAATTGCGGAAAAGAAAAATTAGCAGAATAGTCCTTGGAGTCCATCCACGACCGCAATCCAGTTCGGTAAGTTCGTATTATTAAATCTTAATTTAAATTGCATATTCTTGTTTGTAAACAATTGCTGTGAGTTTAAATGATGATCGAAAGTGTAAAAGATGGAAACAAAAGAAAGAAAGGGCTAACGAGCTTTTAGCCGTAAATGTAAAAAGTTCGATGACTATGTGTCATCGTGAGTTATGAATCCCTTATGGATTATAAGGTCCGATGACTATATGTCATCGTGAGTATATGAATCCTTTACGGATTATGAGGTCCGATGACTACATGTCATCGTGAGTATATAAATCCTTTACGGATTATGAGGTCCGATGACTACGTGTCATCGTGAGTATATGAATACTTTATGGATTGTGAGGTTGGATGACTATGTATCATCGTGAGTATTAAATGAAATGAATCTCGATATGGATTAAAGGTCCGATAACTCTGTGTCATCATGAGAATCAAATGCGAATTGAAACCAACCTCGGAAATTTATAGCTTACTCAGTTTGGTTGATTAGATTTTTACAACTCTTGAAGTTTGGTAAATTTACTTAACTTTATGAACTTACTAAGCTTAGAAATGCTTACCTGTGAAAATTGTTGTTGTTTTGTAGATTCAATTTTTCTGTTCGAAGATCGGATCATCTTAGAGCATCATACTATCCCGGAGTTGTTCGATAGTTCTTACATCACTTGGTTATATGTCATGTACTAGGATGAGTTGACTTGTACTTCTTGTATGGATAAATGAATCTTTTGTTGTGAATTCTTGATAAATGTTGGTCAAGTTGGTATGTTAGTTAAATGTGATATACATACTATATTTTGTTGTATGCAAGGTCTTGAAACCATGTACAATGCATTGGTATATTTCATTTGGAGATATGAAGTGATGAATGGTTAATAAACTTGTAATTATGCATGATCTATTGATTTCTGTGTACTTGTTTCGGTAGAACTCATGAATGTATCGGTAGAAGTACAGGGTAGGAGAGAGGTTGTTTACTGACTTGGGTTATATCGATAGTTGCATGATAGGTATCAGTAGTTCAGTGTATGCTTGTATCAGTAGTTAGGATACTTGTATCAGTAGAAGTTTTAGGGTAAGACTTCCTAGCTTTTTGGAGTTTTTAGTATTGGTATAAGCATGATTTGTTTCGGTAGAAGTTACACTTGTATCGATAGAACTTTCCCAAGTATCGGTAGAAGTCTGTGCTGTTTCTAAATTATTTACTAACTTGACTACTACCGATACTTGTTTAACAAGTATCGGTAGAAGTCTTTAAAAATCGTAAAAATGAGCCCTTTTCGAGTTATGTTGACATCCAATTGATGAATCATGTTGTGTACTCTGAATTACTCTATTAAAATATGATTAAATGAAACAATAACGTGAGGATAAATGCAATATAAAGTCATACAGACACTGGGACCTTAACTGACGACGGTTTTGGGTTTCGGGTGTTACACCTTCATTGATTGAGGGGTTGGCCAAGACAAAACCCCTTCTACCTTAGTTTTATCCATAGTAACAGTTCCAACGGCAATGGTATGGCTCAAATACTCCACTTCTTAGCATAAAGTTGATTGTCCCTCAACAAGGTAAGAACCTCCCTTAAGTGGCTCAAATAGTCCTGAAAACTCTAGAGTAGACTAGAATGTCATCAAAGAACACCAAGATTGATTTCCTTAGTAGTGGCTTAAACACTTGGTTCATTAAAGATTAGAAACTAAAGGGAGCATTGGTCAAGCCAAAGGCATGACCATAAACTCATAGTGTCCCTCATGTGTTCTAAAAGCAATTTTGTAAATATTTGGCTCCCATATTTTGATTTGGTGGTAGCCTGACCTGAGGTCCAACTTAGTGAAAACAGTAGTATTTCCTAGCTCATCCAAAAGTTCCTCAATCACAGGAATAGGAAACTTGTCCTTGATGGTTAGATGATTTAGTTACCTATAGTGAAGTTCAACACACATTCTCCAACTCCTATCTTTCTTTTTAACTATAACTATAGGTGATGCAAAAGGACTAGTACTTTTTCTGATCACACCTACTTGCAACATTTCCTGAACCAACTTCTCAATCTCAGTTTTCTGGACAACAGGATACTTGTAGGGTCAGATTCTCACCACTTGTTTCTCATCCATCAAGGGTATCCTATGATCATGCAACTGTTAGGAGAAAGACCCTTAGGATTTTGGAAAACATCATCAAATTCATTCAGTAAGTCTTGAAACTCTTGAGAGGAAGTGCCTTGTGGAAGAGATAAGACCACTTGAGTGCATGTAGAAAACAACATAGTACAGAGACTATTTTCCATCAAACTGAAGTATTTAGAAAATTGGTCACCAGGAACAAGTTGAATAGAACTAGGTGGAATTCCTTTGAGGGTGCACTGTGATCCTGGTACTAGAATTGCATAGCCAAGGAACTAGAGTTCCATATTATAGAGCCCAAGGAAGATAACCACTGTATGCCTAGAATACGATCACACCCTTTAATGGGTAGTACCAAGAAGTTGGTGGTGAACTGATAACCCTGAGCTTCCCAAGTAACAACTTTACAAATGACTTGAATGAAAAGACTCCCTCCATTTGTAGTTATCACCTTTATCTTATCAACTGTTTCCATTGACAGATGTAGCTTTCTAGCTAACTTGGAGTCAATAATATTATATTTTCTCCCTGAATCAATTAACATGATCACCTCCACTTGTTCAATTTGAGCTTCCAACCTCATAGTCTGATGCCCCTAGGTCCTTTTTAGTGCATGCAGTGATAACATTAGTGAGGGAAGCCCATTGTCAGTTTCCTCAAGATTAAGTTGTTTAGGACAATCTTGAAAGTCCTCGGTAATGGGACTGGTCACAGTTTTATTCATTTTAGCAAAAGGCTCGATCACAAGCTGGTACAACTGTGCCTTCGTACATTTGTGACCTATAGTGTACTTAAAGGCACAATAAAAACAGAGGCCCTTTTTCCCTCTATTCTTCATTTTTGCTTGGGATAAGGTCCTATTAGGTAACTTGGCATTAACATTGGCACTAGGAGCCCCTCCTATAGTATTGGATCCAGGCAATGCCCAGTTAATTTAACCCCTTGGCAAAGCTGTATAAGAAATCCTACACTAACCCCTTGTGGTTTTGGAAACAAAGACTTATAGGTTCCTGTTCCCTCACTAGAGTTCATGAACTTCTTAGGATTACCCCCTACTATATTCTCCACTTGCTTAGCTACCAAATAACCATTAATCAAATTCTGACGTTTAAACAGCCTAACGTATGGACCCTCTCAACTTGTAAGTTGCTAATGAATATACTCAAAGCATAAGATTCAAGGAAATGAAGTTGATTTAGTAAACTCATAAATTGGTCATGAAATTGATCCACAATCATCTTATGCTGCTAGAGAGACACCAACTCCTCCATAAGGTCCTAATAAATCTCAGATCCAAACCTCTCCTTAATCCCTTAACATACGTTTCCCAAGACAACTGGTGCAAACCACCTTGCCTTTGGGTGAAAAAGTAATGCTAGTCTGAGGCTTTCCCTTCCAAATAAAGCATAACCATGTGCACTTTAGCTTGATCTCCTATACCTTCAGCCTCAAAGTATTGCTCCAACTTCGACCACCACCCTCAAAAATCCATCCCATCGAAACGAGGATAGTCAAAATTGATCTGTTTGGTACCGATCTCCATACTACTAACACAAGAATATGCTCCCAGATTTGTCTGTGGTGATAAAATGATTGCCTCTTTAGGGGAAAACTAGGAGAAGGTTCCCCTAAAATTTCCTTGCCTTTGCTCGGCCATGAGCTAGCAACAATTAAGGTTTGTGATTGCCCCAAAAAATTTTCTAACAGAGAATATAACTCAGTTTGCATATCCGACTTAAAATTCTCCTAAAAATCCTTAAATCTTTCACCCACTTTCACATCGATATCCACCTTGAATTGGACCATTTCTTGCTGTAATTGAGTAGTGACTCTTTCGTTGGCCAAGATGATCGTTGTAGCTTTGATACCCTTGTTATGATTCAAATTCCTGAGAGGAAAAGAGTAGAAGAAGAAGATTAAAGAAAGAAGAGAAGCTTGAATTCAGAGAAAAGAGAGAAAAAGAAAACTGATTTGTATTTTCGTAACCAACAACACCCTCTTCCAACGATACAGAAAGGAAGGAGTAACAACCAATACAAGCTTTCATGTTATCATCCAACAACTGTCCAAAACTGACCGTTTCACTAATAGCTAAAACATAAACTGATACGCACCATTTCAACCAAACTATCATTACCCTAAACGCAACATTTAGCTAATTACACTTAAAAGTAGAATTAAAACAGAATTAACAATTTTTTAAATGCCAACGGTAGCTAACTAATTATCCCATAACAAATAATGAAAATAAAAAAAAGCTGATGGAAATCGAGGTTTGTATAAAGAAAATAAAAACCCAAAAAAGGCGGGTTTAAATAAGAAATCCATAAATTTCTTTTTGGGTTTCTGTTTAATATACAAGATATTTTTTTTGGGTTTCCCCCCTCAATTTAATATATTTTTCTTTATTATTTTAGGTTTCTATCAGGAATTTATGATATACTTTTTCTACTTTAGGGTTCTTCACGTATTTTCAGACAAAAAATTTTGAATGTTGATTCACAAACATTTGGAGATGAAATTGTTGTTGGTAAGTGTTCGAAACCTTGGGCTCAAAATTGACCTCCATTTGGTGAAGAGATGAGTGAGTAGTTAGTCACAGGGAATTGATTCTAAGCTTCTAGATTGGTGATGAAGAGAGGAGTCAAAAGATCAAGAAGAGCTAGAAGACAACGATAATAATTATTTTTTGAATTTTTAAAATAATTTAAATAATTTTTATTTTTTTATTTTTATATATATTTTTATTTTATTAAATTAATTTATATATAAAAATTATTTATTTATACACATGTCACTACAGGGTTGGTTGGTTTTGCCACAAATAAAAAAAGTTAGCCACATCAATTGTAGGGGTAGATCTATGTAATAGTTGTTAACTTTAAGGGTTAATATGATTCAAAAAAATTAGGGGTCAATGTGAGAAAATTTGTCAAGTTTAGGGGTCAATCTATATACTAACCTAATATAATTTATATTTACATGAAAGGGTGTTTTTGATAATGATTTTTGAAATTTTTTGTTCATATTAACAATGAAATTTAGTACTTTTTTAATTTAATCTCTGAACTTAGATTGCATCATATACGATGACATAACACTTTAAAAGTACAATATGTGAATTTTAAAAAAATTATAGTTTTTTTATAAATTTAATAATTTTGTACTTTTAAATTATATATATATATATATTTAAAAGAATTCATGTGATAATTTGGCACAATCTTAAGATGTCACATATTCACACTTTAATGTAAACCAAATTTAAGAACTAATTCATAAAACAATCACTAAATTCAAGGACTAATGTGGACTAAAAAAATTAGTGAATGAATTAAAAAGGGGATCATATGTTACATTATCCAATTTTTTTATCTGGTTGTTATTACATGTTACTTTTTTCTATGATGTAGGTCTTGTTGTATATATAATGGGTATTAAGAATGAGTGATAATTAAAAAAATAAAAGGGACTTAAGCTACTTAAAAATATTGTTTATTCATCCAAAAAGCATTAAATAAGCTTTTTATTTGAACTCCATGTAATGGTTTGAAGATCAAAGGTGTTTACATATTTGGATATTAAATTGTATAAGCCGACTAGGTCAAGAGTGCTTCTTTGAGTAGTCTTTGGGAGTGAGTTACTGCTTGGGACAAAGTGCGACAGAGCGATGACAAAGGCGGCTGAGGAGAGGGATGAGAATTCATTGTTAGAGGAAGAGTTGGTGTAACTTACGGTGAAGTGCTCCCGGATTGTTCCAGAGGCTAAACCCATGCTAGCCAATTCGGTGTGGACAAGGAGAACATATAATGCGGATAGTCTCCGAGAGCAACTGAAGAGTCTCTGGAAAACAAAGAAGTTTGAAATTAAGTTCGCAAGGCAAAACTTGTTCTTGATTTCTTTTGAAAGTTCTGAGGATATAGAGTTGTTTTAGAAGGTTATCCATGGTTGTTTTGTCGCCAACTTGTTCTATTGGAACGGCTGTCCAGGGCAATGGATATGGAGGACATCAAACTAGTGAAATCGCCTTGGTGGGTGAAGGTAGGGACTTGTCCCCTAGAATGTGACAAAAAATATTTGATGCATGCGATGGGATCAACGTTTGAAGGTTTAATGGGGTCGAAGGTGCAAGGAAATTTTTTCCGAATAAAGGTTACCATAGACGTGCAACAACCTCTACAAAGGGGAATCTTTGTGAATTTTGGTAACTTGGGTAAGTCTTGGGTCTCGTTCAAGTACGAAACATTACCAGTATTATGTTTTGAGTGTGGGAGACTTGTCATGGTGTAAAAGATTGTAATGTTATGTTTGAGGAGGTTATGTCATATTCAATTGCCTTAAAAGTTGAAAGTAATGTCAAAGGCAGGGGGTCGATTAAGTTGAGCTATTTGGAAAGGCAACAGTAATAGCAACGTGCGTATATGGGGGAAAGGCGTGATTTGGCTTTTAGGGAATTGAAGGGGGTGAAGGTAACGACAGTGATAGAGGTTGTTGATTCAGCTCAGTTCTGTGAGTGTTCGACGATGGTAGGAAAGGCAGAGTTGGAGTCCAATTCTTCCACGTATATTAGAACAGTCCTTGTAAATTTAGAGGATTGGGTGGCAAAGGAGTCGGATTTGGGCTTATCTAAAAGAAAATTTTCCTCTATCTTATTTAGGAAGGTAGTGGTAATTGATGAGAATTTGGAGTCTGATGTGGTGAGTATGGTGGGCTCGGTTGCTAGAAATGGAAAAGGTTGACACACAGTTGGCCAAATGGGTTAGGGTCAAGAAATTTTATTGATGGTTATAGGAAAAGGGATCGTGTGGCGCAAGAGGGGGTTGATGTATTAAATTCTGTTGATAGCCCATTGAAGAAAGTCAAAGTTTTTTCATCTTTGGAGTTTGGTTTTGGTGCGCAGGATAGGGGTGTAAAGGATGAGGAATGTTCAGAGTTTGATTCTTATTTGGGATCGGTAACTGCCTATAGGCATAGCGATCGGGCGCAATAAAACTCATAAGCTGGAATGTTCGTGAGTTTGGGAGCTCGCGAGCAGTTTGGAGGCTTCAGCAGGTGTTGAGGCTTCATAAACCTCAAGTTATCTTCATGGAGATAAAGTTAAACAGAATAAGAATGGAAAAGATTCGAAGATGTTGTGGCTTTCTTAACGGCCTCGATATTAATGTAGATGGGACATAGAGGGGGCCTATGTCTTGCCTAGAATGATGATGTAGTTGTTTCTTTACAGAAATTTTCTTCTTGTTTTATTGATGTTTTAATAAAAGGAATCGATGATAGTCGGGAATGAAGACTTACAGGGTTTTATGGTTCACCTTATGCTAGCAATAGATTGGATTCATGGAACACGTTGAGGAGATTAAGGGATGGGAATGACTTGCCTTGGATGGTCTGCAGGGATTTTAATGAGATACTTTATGCCAGTGAGAACAAAAGGGGGTCTGTTATAGGATGAGAGATGTATGGCTAATTTTCGTGATGCTCTCACTGATTGCTCTCTTATGGATGTGGATTTTACCAGCCTTGGTTCACTTTGGAAAGGGGGAATCTATTGGGAACAAATATTAAGGAGCGATTGGATAGGGGGTTGCAAATTCACTTTGGATGGACCTTTTCCTTCATATGGAACTTCGGCACCTTGCTCATTCTTTTTTCGGACCATTTCCCTCTGTTAATTGACTTAAGGAGTATGATTTCTCCTATTAGAAACAATCGCTTCAGATTTGAAGCTTGGTGGGTCTTGGAAAACTCTTTTGAAGAAACTGTCCGTAATGCCTGGATGCGGTTTAATGGTGACTTAGTTAGTAGGTTGTATGCCCTTCAAGGTTTGTTGACCCGTTAGGGGAATCGGATTCGAGCAGGACAAAAGGGTTTGAAACAAGAATTGATGCATAAGCTTGAGGCTTTGATGGACAAAGAGAGGGATGATGAGGTGTTGGTCGAAGTAATTAATACTAGAATTCGTTTGAATTGGGAATTTGAGAAGGATGAAACTTATTGCGAATAGAGAGCCCGTTTGAACTGGTTGAAGGGGGATAAAAATACAAAGTTTTTCCATAGCTCGGCTAATAAGAGGAGGAAAGCGAATGTTATTAAGGGCTTATTGATGGTTCTGGAAGGGAGACAAATGTGGCTTCGGATATGGAAGCAATTGCAAAGAATTTTTTGAGAACTTATTCACGTCGCAAAGGAGAAACCGTGATTATGGGTATATTTTGTCAGGTATTCGGCAATGTATCTCTCATGAGGATAATGTGTTTCCTCCTTTTAAGTATACTGTTAATGAGGTACAATGAGCTATTAAAGAGATGAGTCTGACTAAGGCTCCAGGTATGGATGGTTTTTCAGCCTTATGTTTTCAACATTGCTGGCATATAGTTAGGGACGAGGTCAATCAATTTCGTTTGGGAGTTTTAAATAATGGTTAGAATATTGAGCCTATTAATGTTACTAGTATTATCCTTATTCCTAAAATCCTTAATCTTACTAATATGGTTAATTTTCTTCCGATTAATGTGTGTAATGTGATTTACAAGCTTATTTCTAAGATGATATCGAATCGGTTTCGATGGTGTTGGATAAATGTGTTGATTTAACTCAGAGTGCTTTCATCCTGGTAGACTTATTTCGGATAATATTTTGCTTGCCTATGAAATTTTGCACTCGTTTAGTTAAAAGCGTGGAGGTTGAACGGGAAAAATAGCTTTAAAGCTTGATATGAGCAAAGTCTATGACAGAGTTGAAATGGGGGTTTTTTGGAGGATGTTATGATTGGGATGGGGTTTGACAAAGTCTAGGTGATGTCTATCATGTGATGTCTAATGACTACGATTCATACAGTCTTTGTGAATGGTAGATCTAGTCCAGTTTTTAAGCCAACCAAAGGTCTTCGTCAAAGTGATCCCCTAAGCCCTTTCTTATTTTTGATATGTAGTGAAGGGTTTTTCTTTCTTACGCGACTAGCTTTGGCAGAAGGGAAGTTGACGAGGGTTCGAGTTAGTCATTCTAGTCCCATTATTTCACATTTACTTTTTGCTGATGATTGTATTTTGTATGGGAAGGCTTCTATGAGTACAGTTCGCATCTTAAAGGATATTCTTAAAGAGTATGAGGATTGCTCGGGCCAATGTGTGAATTTTAGCAAATCCTCGATCTTTTTTAGTAGGAATACTGTGGAAGTGGTTCGGGTTTCATTATCTTTAGATTTAGGGATGCGCTATTCAAATGATGGGGAGCGATATTTAGGTTTGTCGAATATAGTTGGGAGGAAAAATGGGCTTCTTTTCAACACTTAAAAGATCGAATGCAAAGTAGGGTGGATGGGTGGAGTAATCATTTGTTATCATAAGGTGGTAAGGAGGTTTTTGTTAAAGCTATTTTACAGGCCATCCTTAGTTATGCAATGTCATTTTTTTATTTCCAAAAGGCCTATGTGACGACTTGGAACGAATTGTTGCTCGATTTTGGTGGCAAATAGGTATGGGTAAATGTAGTCTTCACTGGTGTGATTGGAAGAAGCTTTGCGACCTGAAAGAAAAATACAGAGATGGGTTTTCGTAGCTTTGGTAATTTTAATATTGCTTTGCTTGTCAAGCAGGGTTGGCGAATTATGACAAGACCCGATTCATTATTAATGAAGGTTTTGAAAGCTAAGTATTTCCTCACAGACAATTTTTTAAATTGTAGTTTGAAGAGCAATGCCTCGTATACTTGGCGGAGTATTTGGTCCGCTAGGAAAGTGCTTAGAGATGGGATAAGTTGACGTGTTGGTAATGGTGAATCTATTTCGGTATTTGATCATAATTGAATCCTAGGTGTTAATCATGTTTTTATTATCGAATCTGTTAATAATTCCCATTTAACAATTGTAGCGAATCTTATCAATGAGAATAATAGGCAGTGGCGAAGAGATTTGGTTACCTTTGCTTTTGAGGAGGTTGTGGCTGAGAAGATTCTGCTGATTCCCCTTGATGAAAGTGTGCACGATAATGTGCTTGTCTGGGGTGGTGAGGCTTTGGGTGAGTTTTCAGTGCAAAGCGTCTATAAATTATTACAAATGAGGATGTCCCCTCTAGCCCTAAATAATTTACAATCAGTGTCTACCTATTTTTACGAATAATTATGGAAACTGAATTTGCTATCGAAAATAAAAAAAATTATGTGGAGATTGTCGCACAATTTTCTCCCTAGTCTAGAGAATTTGCATATGAGAAGGCTTGTGAATAGTATTGCTTGTCCAAGATGCTGTGGAGAGCCTGAAACTTTGGACCATGTTTGTTGGGTCTGTCCTGCATCTAGAGAATTCTGGAATTTAATTAGATTACAACTGAATGTTGACCAAAGGATTGGAGGGATTATAGATTTTTCAACATAGTTCGATCTTTCAACGATGGATGGTGTGTTGTGCTTGTTGGTTACTGTGGTATGATCAGAATAGATTGGTTCATGAATCAAAATTTAGAACGGCCAGGGAGATTGCGGATTTTATCCTCCATTATCTAAAGGAAATTGACGAGATAGAAGGAGGTCCATGCCTGTAATGTCTTTCAACAGAAATGAGTCTATCTGTCACAGGGGTGGTTGAAAGTCAACTTTGATACGGCTTTTTCCAGATCTGGCTTTAGATCAGGTTCCGGACTGGTTGCTTGCAATTCATCGGGTAAGGTTGTGGCTAGTGGATCTTTTGTTCATGATGGGGTCTCAAGTTCCTTTATGGCAAAGGCACTCGCAGCATTAAAAGCAATCAAATTAGCATCTTTTTGGGGTTACAAAGGGTTATTATTAAGGATGATTCGCTATCTATTATAAAGAAATGTTCTTCAAATCAATAGGATCTCTCTGAACTATGTGCATATATTGGGGATATCAAGAATCATGAGTGTTTGTTTTAAGATGTTCAGTTTCGGCATGCATACAGATCGGCAAACCAGATCGCTGATGGACTTGCAAAAGAAGCACTAAGAACAGGGGAGGGACTATACCTGGTAGAAGCGGTGTTAGAATATCTTAAAACCATCCTTGATGATGAATTGATTCGTGAGCCTGATTGATAGTTGTAGTTCTTGCTTCTCTTCCTCCTCTTGGTTGTTTAGCTATTTCAGTAGATCTTTGGGTGTTTGAGACGAATCCCATAGCGAGGGGTTGGGGAAGAGTGTTTTTGGGGAAACTGGAAACCGTCTATTCTTTATTGTTTGCAGTGTTAGTTTGTACAACTGAGGTGTCCCAAGGAAAGGGGCGCAGTTTTATCTTGTGTGTCTTTTTAGTTCCTTTCCTTTTTATCTGGTTTCCTATTTCTTTGTCTTTAAGGTTTTGTTTTGGCAACTTTTGGGCCTTTTGTTGGTATGATTTGTTAAGTTAATAAAGCCCATTTCCTATGTTTCCAAAAAAAAAAAAAAGATCAAAGGTATTTACCGCTTCAAGTGTGACCTGAGTTCGAGTCGCACTAATTGCATTTGTTGTTCAGATTTTACTTTATTATTATAATTAAAAAAAAAGCTTTTTCTTCTTATAAAAAACAACATTATCTCCAAATGCAGCACTATCATTCCCCTTTTTCTTTTGCCTATTTAATTACTAAAAATTTGAACTTTCAATAAAGGGGGAACTGTCACACAAATAACTCAATCAAGTATTGTTTTTTAAATAAAAAATATGACTATTTATTGCAAAAAATGAAATGTTATAAAATGATTGATACAGGTAGATCCCATTAATTATTTCAAAGATTAAATGGAAAAGAAGGCCCAAATTGAAACCTGTTCAACGGGTCAAGTGTCTCAACCTTAGTTGCAAAATGTGTATAGTCTCCACCAACATGATGCCCCCTTTACATTCTCTACAAAATCATATCACCTTTACCCAATTTAAGAATAATGTAGAAGCTTTTAGTGTATTCAAGAATATAAATGGATGGGTTGGTTAGGTTGATATTAGCTTTGAAATTTTATTTTATTGTTTGATTCATATTAATTGAAAATATAAGTTCAAATTTTGAAAAGTGTATTTATTGAAAAAATTTATTTTTAAACACTCTCAATTTGATGAAATTTAATTTTAAATTTATATAAAATAGTTGGATAATGAACATGGGAATGATTAATATATAATTTCAGTTTTTTGGATCCAATAAAGAAAGCATAAATATTTTTCCTGTTTTAGTACACATTTGCATACCAATGATTTTGATTTGGGGTGGAAGTTAATAAAGCAACATACTTTATCCATGAAATAGTTTAACCAAATTCAATTGCAAATAAATTTTTTTTTGAATTACGAAGTGGGTAAAATCCTAACAACAATATGATTGGTGCATTCGAACTCAAATCACATTTGAAACAATTGAACATTTTTAATAATCAAATCAATACATGAGGTTCAAATTGTAAATAATTTAATAGATAAAACAGAAGAAAAAACTAATTATTTGCATTATTTATTAAATATAAAATTTAATTATATAATTAATTTAAGTAGGAAATACTTTTATTGTTTAAACAAGAGATCAAAAACATTTGATCATTACTAATTAATTAATTAATTTTTTATTTAATTTTAACTCATGACAAATGAGTATCGAAACTGTGCTATTGTTACAAAATATTTCAAACTCTAAATTCATAAAATGTTTTATTTTCCCAAAGAAATGACAGAAGCATTACAGAATAATGACATGTCATGATATGGTTGGTTAGATTAAAAAAGGTAGACACATAATTATTGCATGAAAGGGATAGAATATATGCACTCATTGGATCATTGATTCATAAATTACATAAATGGACGTGGAGGACAAAAAGGGTCCTAAAATCCACTAAAAAGCCAATAACAGTCCTGCGCGTGGGGCGGTCGCCGAACCTGAACTTTTATGTTTATTGATTGAATTATTATTATTATTATTATTATTAAAGGAAAAAAACTGAAAAAGAAAATGGGTAAAGAATCATTAGCGGCGTCAATGGGGCTAGTTTCGTGGGACTTCATCCCACTTCGTACTTAATGGGTCGGGGTTGGGTATATGTTTTGCGGATGATAGAATGAGGATGTGGATGAAAATTAGATCCATTGTGGGTGGTTGGGTGGGTGTGGGTATGATCTTGTACTTATCTCATCTCCACCCGTCCCGTTCTATCCCTGTCCGTACCGCATAATATAATAAGTATATTTAAAAAATAAAAAATTATAAAAATTTAATTTTGATAATAAAACTCAACTCACATTCACTGTTACTTAAGCACTGCACAGTTTCTCATCCAATTTGATTTATTTAACCTATAAATATATTATATGAAGTGAGTTGCGAAGCAAATATATATAATAGGGATTAGGTGAGTTTAGACACCCATGTGGGTGGTAAGGTGGAGATGGTTTAAATCTTGCGGATCATAAGACGAAAATATTTTAAAATTTATACTCGGAACAGATCGTAAGATGGGTATGAAGATGAAAATTATTGACGGAGATAAATGTAGAGAGAACACCCCACACCTGCCCTACCCAATTCACATCCATAGGAATCGTCTAGACATTTCCTTTTAAAGTGTTGAATGCTTGGTTTTGTTGTTTCCTTTATTTGAAATAAACTATATTTGAATATACCAAATGGCTTCACCTCAAGCTTTCTAACATTTTCTTCCAATCCAATCACCTTTCCACTACACTCATCCTTTCTTCTATGGAAGGTAATCATTGTTGAGCCAAACATACTCCTTTTCACATGTTTATGTTTATATATATTTACATTAGTTTTTTTTATTCATATTCTAATTATTAAAATATGTGATATTTATTGTTAAATTAATATCGATAATGATAATAAAAATATCACGAAATAATAAGAAAACAAAAATAAAAACACATAAGTTTTACATGAAAAATTTTTTTGGAAAAAAATCACGAGCAAAAAAGAAGAAAATTCACTAATGTTGAATTCGAATGATACAAAAAGAGTTTCAACTACATTTATTTACAAGTTAAAAAACTTTATTTTAATCAATGTCAAATGGAAATGTAAATGTAAATTATTTTTACTTAGTATTAGAAACTACAAAATTAATGTATATTATTGTCAAGGGCGAATCCAGGGGGCTGGCAAGGGCCCCCGGCCCCCTAATTTGGAAAAATTTTCATTTAGATCCTTGAAAAATTTTAAAAAATTTAAATTCATAAAGATAAAATTACACTTTGACCCCTTTAAAAATGATAAAATTTTGATTTAATCTTTTAAAAATTATATTTTTACTATCGTAAAAATTACAATTTAATTTTGATCCCCTAATAACGATAAAATTACACTTTGACCCCTCTAAAAATGATATATTTGACCTTTTAATAACCATCCATAAATAGCGGTTTAAAGGTGTAATTTTTTTAAAAAAAATTGATTAAACTCCTACTTTTTTTTATTTAATTAAGCATTTAAACTGTAAAATGGCTTCAAAAACAACCTTGATTTTTTTTAATATACTGGTGTGATTACATGGTAGTATTTGTTCATACTTTCTTAACCCTTTGCAAGGCACACACACCTTGCAGACACAGGCGCTCGAACCCAAGATCCCTAGGATGAACAACATCCTCTTTTTCCACTAAAACCACTTGTTGAGTTCCACCCTTGATCATCTTTTCTTTCTCTTCTTTGAGTTATCTCTGTCACATGTCATGCCCACGGCATTGCAAGTGGTTGAGAAATGATAAAATTGATTTTAGTCATAAAAATTATAAAAAAAATTATAAAAATGTAAAAAAAAAATTTAAAAAATTTTAAAAATAGTAATTCCTAAAAATATTAGAAAAAATATAAATTTTTTAAATTATTAAATATTTCAAAATTTTTAAAAATATATTAGAAGTTTTTTTAAAAAATGATAGAAAATTATAAATGATAAAAATCATAATTTTTAAAAAAAATTCTAGAAATTATAAAAATTACAAAAAAAACACTTATGAAAATTAAAATTTAACTAACGAGGACTGTTTTGCTGTCACTAAACTGGTTGACTTATTTTACCTAAACTACGACCCCATTTTAGCTCCACCTTCAGCCTACTCTTCAACAATTGTAGGAAGAAGGAAGTTCAGTCTTTGGGCCGGTCTTATCTTTATAGCTATTGATGATGCCATTGCCTTGATAAGCAATTGAAAAAAAGGAAGTGGCAAAGCGATTAAGAGACTTAGGAGTCATGACTCTTTTAAAATAGTAAATTTTTAATTTAAATTTTTTATAATTTATAAAATTTTAAATTAATAATGATAAAATTTTATTTTGACTCTAAAAATAATAAAAAAATTATAATTTATAAAATTTTAAATTAATAATGATAAAATTATATTTTTATAATTTATAAATATTTTTCTATTTCTAATAAGTTTTTTATAATTTCAATAAATTTTTATAATTTTTCACCATCACAATCACGGCATGACACGTGACGGAGATAATTAAATAAAAGAGGAAAAAAAAAGAGACCGTTAATTTGAATGGTCAGCGATTAAAATTAATAATAAAATGATCTTTTTGATGCATTTTGACACTTCAAAGTATTCAATTGAGTGCAAAAAATAACATGGCTTAATTACATTTTTTTTTTGAAAA
This sequence comes from Gossypioides kirkii, assembly GCA_005610355.1. Classification (NCBI taxonomy): domain Eukaryota; kingdom Viridiplantae; phylum Streptophyta; class Magnoliopsida; order Malvales; family Malvaceae; genus Gossypioides; species Gossypioides kirkii. Next base: position 9,087,332 of record CP032249.1, on the reverse strand, counting down.
AGTTCAAGAGTCTTTTATGTCCTTAAATCATAAATATTAAATACATATAAAACCGAGATTATTTGCATTTAGTATATTTTTGAAGTTAAATAAACAATTATGTGAAATTTTTTTATTAAGAAGAGAAAATATAAAACAGTAACTAACCAACAATCAATCTTGGTGCCACAACTCCTTTTGCATTTGCATTCAGCAAGTTACGAATTGCATCCAGTGGAGAGTAAAAGACAAAACATTGTAACGGTTGATTCCAAGCCATTGAAGCTAGGCCATCAGCGAGCTTATTACCTTCTCTACAAGTATGTTAAATAATCACCTCCCATTCCTTATTCGTGTACTTGCGAGCCTCTCTACACAATCGATTTTCACCAGATTTAGCACTACTGGACAACATATTAGCAACCTCCATACTATCTATTTCCAGAATGATTCTCCGATGTCCATTCCTCCAAGCAATCTGAAGTCCTTCAACAATACCCCAAAGTTCTACTACCAATGTCAAACAAGAACCACTAAGTCTAGAAAATCCAATAATCCATTCTCCATTCCAATATTGTATAACTCCCCCCATAAGCGACCATATTCGTATTCGCTTTGCGCGCACCATCAACATTTAATTTGTACCATCCGATATATAGATTCTCCCACTATATCAAGTGCATACTTAAATTTTCACTTCTAATATTGCTGCTTGGGAAACCCATAGCAAATACATATTGCTGCTATAATTTTAAACTAGCCTCCAAAATAGATTCAGCTTCCACAAAGTTTTCATAAAAAATTATCATGTTGCGATGCCTCCAAAGATTCCAGCACAACAAACCGAACAGAATATCCCAATCAACATCCTCATGAGCAAAATAACGAGGGTTACATATATTACCATGAAAAAGATGAAAAAGATGAAAACCCTAGTTTTCCCCCTTTGTTTCCGTGAAGAAGATGATAAAGATGGAAAATATCATCTTTTCTTCTAACTTATATACTTAATGGCAAAATGATAAATTTTAAGACTTTCATGATTAACTTAATTAATCACTTGTTTAGCCTTAATTAATCCTATTTATATTCAATTCATCTCATGATAAATCACCGACTAAAATACTTTTGGTTAATTCACTTATTTGGTCCCTCTAGTTAACCAACTCAACTTTTACACCTTTTACGATTTAATCTTTTATATTCAATTAACTATCTAAACGTTAAAATTTTCTAACCAAAGTTTACTATGTTGCTAATGACATTATAAACATTAAAATAAATAAATTTACGACTCGACTGTCAGAGTTGTGATTCCAAAATCACGTTTCTGACACCACTGAAAATCAGGTTATTACAGATTAATTATATCTTATAAGGGTAACACACTTATGACAAGGTCATTGGACAAGCACTGATCAAGTTGCTTTTGTTATGGTATGAGGTTAGAGAGAGCTCGGTCACATTTTATAGTGGAATGACTTCATGACCAAATGAGTTTATAATTAATAGGCAAAAGGCTAGAACTTAATTATAAATAATTTGAGCCCTAATCGCTATGTCTAATCGATCCCTCCGCTAGCTCGTTGAATAAAATGAACATAAATGAATAAAAATGGTGAAAATGGAGAAATGAAAACATTTGGAAATGAATTTGACTTTCTTCAAAATGAAAATGACTTGGAAATGAATTTATGATTTTCAATTTAAATGAAGTTCGAAAATGGAAATAAATCATTTGGATATAATAAACTCATTGAGTGTAGAAATATTAAATATATTTTCTCATAGATTCTTTTATGATAAATTCGTCATGATTTTAATGTAATTAGAATTGGGTTGAGAAGATTATTTAAATGAAAAAAATATTAAGATGTTTATTTTGGTAAACAGAAAAACAAATATCGGGTTGGATCGAACTATAAAGTGCTAGGTTAAAGTATAAGAAGTACTTGTAATTGGACCCGATATAAAAGAGGCCCAAAAGCCCTTAATGTTAATAGAGGGACGACAAAGCCTAGTATTATTAACTAGGATTGTCGCCCCTTATACTTCTAGTTAGACTAGGAGTTCGTTTTTCTAGTTGAAATAAACTCTTACAATTCAACAAAGGTTCTACTTCATCTCCCTATAAATAGATGACATCGGTATTGTAACACCCTTAATCCGACACGATTCACCGGATCCAAATCTTGAGTGTTACCAAATAGAATACATAACCAAAATCACTAAACTTTGGCTAACAACCCAATTACAAACCATCCTGATTTAGAATTACATTGCGGGATTAAATTTTAACAAATCATTAAGGTATTTAATTAATTATATTTATACAAAACTAATCTTTCTTAACCAATTAACAGATACATACATAAAATTTTAAACTACTACTCAACAATTCCAAGATAGGACTGTATGCATAATATTTTATTATGCCCCTTTCCTTGGTGTAATCTTAACATCGTTGATGGTATTATAAATGGCATAGATTTTCGTCCCAATTTAGTGTTTAAATTGTCCCTTTTGTAGTTAATTTAGTATTCATCATTAGCACTTTATACTTAGTTTACTTGTTTTCCAATTTATTGTTAGATAGTTTGAAATCTTGATATTTTCACATATTTTTGTACTAATGTCGACGCAAGCAGTAGATATATTGCATCATAATATTGTCAGCACAGGAACTTAATCTAGGAATGAAATATTGGACAAGTGCAGCTACAAGATCAGCTGAACATTGCGACCATGAAATGTCGTCACATTGAAACTGAACCTCAATTGAGAGGAATCAAGCTTAATTCACAACTGGAAGCACCAGACCTAGGAATTTCACAGATGTCGCCACAATTATTCTTTCAGAATACGTCCAGCGATACAGCGACAGTTTGCAGATTTCTAAAGAATACACTAGAACTGCGTGAGTGCACAACTGTAATTTAACTAATTTTGACAACTACAAGATCTAAATCTGGATCTGAAAATGAAAGGTAAATCCTGCAACATTTTAGAGATTATAAATAGAAGAACAAAGAAAGAAGAATGTATCAAGAGCAAGGGGATTAAATTCTTAAAATTCTATGTGAATTAAAGATTTGAGCTGGAATCGGTGAACTGATGAAGCAAGCCTACAACTGCTTCTGACGAGAAGTGCTAGATGCCAAGAAAGAGGAACCATTAGGGAGTAAGCCTAGTAATCTAGAGATAGTAACTTCGTTGTACTCGTTAATTTTTCTTGAACGATGATGAATTCTAATGATGTTAAATGAATACGAGAGTATCTTTTAGTGTTATATCATTTTGATTCTTACTTTACATTGCTTATCTGTTTATTCTTGGATTTAACTGCTCTAAACACAAAAGTGAAATTGCAGTACATCGACATCGAGAGATGCGATGATAAGTTAGATTAACAAGTGGGATAAGCGAGAGCTACTCGGGACTGGGACAGACTCCAGTTACTTGTTCTTGGATACACATCATTGCTCACACCGAGAGGTGGAATAGTGTATTTGAGTCGGGATTAAGTAAGGACCTATTATAAGTAAGAACTCGAAGGGACTTCATTGCTGTGACAATTCATCTATACTCTACCTTGTCGAAGCATCCAGCGTTGTGACCTGTAGAATCAGTGAACCACTTCCACCCTTTACACTTGATCATTTTTATATTTTCTGCATTTAAATTTTTAGCACTCAACACATTTGGATTTATTTTCAGTATACTGACATTTTAACCTCTGATGTTTACTTCTAATTGCGTTGACAGTAATGATTACTTTAGTGTGCAAATCTGACATAATTGCATTGACATCTATACTTGCATTACACTGATTTTTAGTACTGATTACTCCGACATTAGAACATCGAGAACCATTTCCTCGTGAGATCGATATCCGATAGCTCTGTCTATCAACTATACTTGCATCGACGTGTGTACGCTTGCACAATCGTTGTGTCGTAAAAACACTGATCAACCGTCCCCACAAGTGTGTAACTAACAACTAAACCTGAAACATAAAGACAACATAAGTAAGTTCAAAGAACTCAATGAGGATCAAAGCAATTTACCTTGACGAATTTTTATATAAATAAATTATCATTTATACAATCTAGTCAATTGACTTGTTCACTTGCTCTGGCGAATACCTTCACGAAATCAGAATTTTGCTTAAATGCCAACTATTACACTTCACTTCTTACTAACTCTTATACTTCTAAACTAATTTATAATATTTTTCCTTTATCTTCATATTCATCCCTTTCCTAATATTCTAATAAAGGTCTTTTTATAGTCCAATACATTCAGATAATATCCTCTCACAGTCACTTCTTTCATAATGAATATATACAATTACAACACTTTGGCAAATACTTCCACGTTGGGTGGTTAGCTCTATAATTCAAATAGTAACAACTCTCGATATATTACCGTGCAATTAAGTCTCAATACTTTCTATTTTCAGATGAAACATTATTCAATTTAAGATATCACTATGTCCCAAAGGTTGGAAATTGTTGGTATTTTAGCAACAATATGGAACACAGAAAATGTGAAAAGAGATATATTGGAAGCACACAATAATCTGTTGTAAAAAATAATAGAAACCTTCTGTAACCCCCTTTACCTGGCTTAGGAGATATGATCGGATCCAAAAGGTCACTATTGTAATTATACCCTTACGCAAACTGATAATTCTCATCCATTCACGTACAAACACAAATATATATATATATAGTTTATAATCATAACTAAATAATCAATAACTTCTAAAATAAATGCCAAAATCTTCAAATTTAAAACAACTTACAATCCCAAAAAAATAATAATTAACAAAATATACTGAAATCCCCAAAATAGCTTGTATGAAATAATAATAGATACTAAAATAAAGTGAAGAAAATCAAAGACGTGCCCTCGAGTACCAAGTCACCTATGTCTCAAGTATTTGTAAAGAAGACTGTAGGGAAACGAACTAAATAGCCCAGTGTGTTTCTGAAGAATATACTTCCTATTGCATTATCACAATGTTATTACAAAGCATAATATAACCATAAAGCAGGATACAATCACAAAGCATAATGCAATGCACTCATGCTTCAACACGCCAACACAACGAAGAGGTTCCCCAGAACCCTTTCCCAACTAGTTGTCACCAATCGTAGTGTGGTTTTATTATCAACCGTTTGAAGGGGTGATAACCACGTTTCCCATCGTACAAACCCAACCCGTGAGCACACAATAGAATGATCACATGTATATCTCAATTTTAATCTCAATCTCATGATATTACTCATAAATCAGAGTTTCACAATATTCTTATCAAAATATATATACTAATTAGTCACATTCTTATAGGCATGCTTGGCAATATTAACATGCTTTAATGCAACTCAAAACACAATCATACAATTTCCACATCACAATGTAAATCATTACATTGATATCATATCACAGCATCATCAAAAAATATCCCAACACAACATTACATGTAATAAGATAAGTCGTAACTAGAAACACACCTTTAGAAACTAAAACTATAACGACGAGGAGGTCGTCCACAATGCATTGATCGAGCACCCGGTTTAACAGAATTAGAACCTACAAACACAAACTTAATATTAACACTATTCCTATGTCACCAACTAAATACAAAACTAAACTGAAATAACTCACGTGTAGCTCTCGAAGCTAGTGCAAGAGTAGGTTACACAAGTAGGGGAGGTGGTAAGCCTTCAACTCGGAGTCGTGATCACCTAAACACAATTATCTCACATTAGATTTCCTAAATAAAATCTCTAAATAACTCTAAGTACAAAATTAAGAGTAAAACAGTTAAAATATGGCTTTCGAGTTGGAATTTGATGAAATGGACAATGAAAACGGACTCAGGACGTCGAAAAAAGTAGGGTAGGGTTTCTCAAAAAAAGTCAACGGTCAGCAATCAGTGATCAGTGGTCAAAGGTTAACGGTTCGATCAAAGTCAACGAGTCGAGTCGGGATGGTCAATGGGTTGGGTCAATTCGATTCGAGTTAGGGTTTAAGTGTTAGGTCAAATGGGTCAACTTAATGGGCTTCAAATTTTGGTTCAAGGCAAAAGGGTTAATGGATTAAGGTTTTTAGGTTGATTCTTGGGTCAACTTTAGGCTTGTCTTAGTTTGGGTTAACATAGGCCCAATTTTGAAACTTAACACATGACCAAAACTAGGGTTTTGACAACCCAACGACATCGTCAACCCTCCACCATCGTGCACAGCGCACGACCGATGAAACCCACATGCAAACAAGCGAATCTCGTAGCCAAATCATGATTTTAAACACTTACCTCACAAACGATGACGATGCACCAAGAAATGAATGGAAGCCGAAGGTTTGCTTGTCGTTTCTCATAAACGGTGGTCGACGGAGGAGATACGGGGTGTGGGTTTGATTCACAAAAAAATGGGGAGTGTTTTGGTAGTGGCTGTGTAGCAAAGGACCTTCGAACAATCGATCGTCGGAGGATGAATGGAAACGAAGGTAAGGGAGAGAGGGGAATTTTGGCAAAGGTGGGGAAGTGTAAATGGGAGAAGAAGAGTCTCAAAAGGGGAAAAAGAGATTTTATACTCGACAAAGTGGGGTATTTACTTGAAGGCTCTTAGATTGTACTAGGGTTTCTAATTTGCCCCAGAAGCTTTACACGCATCACAATAAGGTCCCAAAATTTCCAAATTGGCCACAAGGTTTCATCTAGAGTTCAATTAAGTCCATAATTTTACTGAATTTAAGTAATAGACTCCCAAATTCTCAAAATTTATCTATTTAGTCCTTAAAAATAGTTTAGGGTATTACAACTCTCTCTCCTTAAAAGAAATTTCGTCCTCAAAATTTACTCGGACCAAAAAGATGTGGATATTGGGCCTTGATGACAGCTTTAGGCTCCTAAGTAGCCTCCTCATAACCATGGTTGTGCCACAATACCTTAACCATCTTAATGGTTTTCCTACGAAAAACCTTTTCATCTCGAGCTAGAATCTCAATTGGTTCTTCGTTAAAACTTAAGTCAGGACGAATCTCGATCTCCTCTATAGGCACAATATGAGATAGGTTCGACCGATAACGCCTCAACATAGAGACATGAAAGACATCACAAATCTGCTTAAGCTCAGGCGGTAACTCAAGCTGATAGGCAACTGGTCTCACTTGACAAAGTACTTGATAAGGGCAAATAAAATGAGGATTCAGCTTGCCTTTCTGACCAAATCTGAGCACCTTCTTTTACAGAGATACTTTCAAGAAGACCTTATCACCCACATTAAACTCAATATCCCGACGCTTCAAATCGACATAAGACTTTTGCCTGACAAAAGCAGCCTTAAGTCTCTCTTGAATCAATCTAACAGTTTTCTCAGACTCTTGAACAATATCAAGCCCCAATAATCGATGCTTAGTCAACTCAGTCCAACCAATAGGAGTACGACACTTTCGCCCATACAAAGCCTCATACGGAGCCATCTTAATACTAGCCTAATAACTATTATTATGGGCGAACTTCGCAAGTGGTAGAAAATATTTCCAACTACCGTAATACTCAATCACACAACCCCTCAACATGTCTTCCAAAATTTGAATCACACGCTTGAATTGATCATCAGTTTGTGGATGGTAAACAATACTGAAGTTTAACCAAGAACCCAAGCAAGGTGCAAAGATTCTCAAAACCTCAAAGTAAACCTCGAATCCCGATAAAAAATGATGGAAAAAGGTAACCCATGAAGACGAATTATCTAAAAAATGTAGAGTCGAGCTAATTTAATCAAGGAATAATCAACACTAACAGGAATAAAGTGTGCTGACTGAGTGAGTCGATCCACAATCACCTAAACAGAATCTTTCTTGGAAGGAGTTAAAGAAAGACCACTCATAAAATCCATAGTCACACGTTCCCACTTCCATTGCGAAATGTCAATTGGTTGGAGCAACCCAAAAGGACACTGATGCTCAACTTTGACTTTCTGACAAGTGAAACTCTTAAACGCAAAGTTAACAACATCTCTCTTTAAACCATTTCAACAATATCTCACGAAGATTCTTATACATCTTATCTTCGCTAGGATGCATGGAATAAGGGTTATCATGCTCTCGAAAAATAGTCTGTTTCAACCTAGAATCTTTCGAAACATAATACCGACCTCAGAAGCATAAAATACCATTTTGATGAATGGAGAAGTCCTCAGATGCACCTTCTTCAACCTCTCTCATACGGTGCATTAAATACACATCACTAGACTGCTCAGCCTTAATATTCGAGAGTAAAGTAGGAATAACTCGAAGTTAAGCTAAGAGATTGCCATCCTCAAACAAACTTATTTTGGCAAACAAAACCCTTAGCTCAGTCACAATATTATGACTCAAGGCATCAGCAACCACATTAGCCTTGCAAGGGTGATACTCAATCTCACAGTCGTAATCCTTAAGAAGTTCCAACCAACGGCGTTGCCTCAAATTAAGCTCTTTCTAGGTGAGCAGATACTTCAAACTTTTATGATCGGTGAAGATGTAACACTTCTCCCCATAAAGATAGTGTCTCTAGATTTTAAGAGCAAAGATCACCTCAGCAAGTTCAAGGTTATGAGTAAGGTAGTTAATCTCATGCAATTTCAACTAACGGGACGCATAAGTCATAACCTTACCCTATTGTATAAGCACACATCCTAATCCCGTGTTGGAAGCATCACTATAAACAGTATAAGCCTTCCCAAACTCAGGTTGGACCAGAACTGATGCTTGAGTCAACATAGACTTCAACTTTTTAAAACTAGACTCTTGAGTCTCAGTCTAAACAAATGAGACATTCTTCCTCAAAAGCTTAGTCAAAATAGCCGCAATAATCGAAAAACCCTCAACAAACCTTCGATAATAGCCGACTAAACCCAAGAAATTATGAATTTCAAGAACATTCTTAGGTTGCTTTCAGCCCATAATAGCCTCAATCTTTTTGGGATCCACACGAATACCCTCGGTAGAAATAATATGCCCCAAAAAAATGACCTTTGCAAGCCAAAATTCACACTTACTAAACTTAGCATAAAGTTGCTTCTCTCTTAGAGTTTGTAAAACAATTCTAAGATGCTCCTCATGCTCAACCTTAGTCTAAGAGTAAACCAAGATATCATCTATAAGCATCACCACAAACTGATCCAAGTAGGGTTGAAACACCCTATTCATCATGTCCATAAATGTAGCAGGAGCATTAGTTAAAATGAAAGGCATCACTAGAAACTCATAGTGGCCATATCGAGTTGGAAAAGCTATCTTTAACACATCAGAATCTTTGACTTTAAGTTGATAATACCTAGATCTCAAACACAATAGCTCCTCGAAACTGATCGAATAGGTCGTCAATATGAGGTAAGGGGTATTTATTCTTGATCGTCAGTTTATTCAGCTTCTGATAATCAATGTAAAACCGCAGTGTCCTATCTTTTTCTTAACAAACAGAATTGAAGCTCCTCATGGTGAAACACTTGGCCGAATAAAAACCCTATCTAGCAACTCTTGCAACTGTATTTTTAATTCCTTGAGTTTCTTAGGTGTCATTCGATAAGGTTCCATAGACATAGAAGTCATACCGAGATAGACCTCAATGCCAAACTCAACCTCATCACGCTTAGGTGACACACCAGGCAACTATTTTGGGAACACATCAAGAAAGTCCTTCACAACATGAATCTTTTCAATCCTAGAATCTGACTGTCTTGAATCTAAAATGTAAGTAAGATAAGCCATAAAACCCTTTCTAATCATGTTTTCGACTTTAAGGGAAAAGATCACATTAGATAGAAACCCTCTATGTTCACTAATCAAAGTTATCTCTCGGTTGTCAGAAGTTCTTAGATTTGCCCTCTTTTTCTCACAACCCAAATTGACTCGATGTTCAGAAAGTCAATCTATTCCAAGGATAAGATCGAACTCACTGAATGCTAACTCCAACAAATTAGTAGGATAGATTTCCTCTTGGATTTCAAGTGGACATTTGGGATAAATCCTATTAACCTTTACAAAATTACGCACATGACTTTGAATAATAATCGCAGACTCAATATTTTTCACAGAAATCTTAAAACCCCAAGACACCACACTCGTTACATAAGAATGCATCGAACCATAATCAAGTAAAGCAAAATAAGGGATAAAGTGAATAGAAAAAGTACCTGTTATAACGTCAGGCTCATCACGATCCTCATGCCTCCTAGTCGCATTTACTAACTCAAGTTGTCTCATCCCAAATCTAGCTGCTCTATCACCCTGGATCGATTTATCCCTAGTAACTGAACCTGAAGCAGCTGATCTAACCTGTCCTCTATCCGTAGCAGGAACCTGAACCGAAGCCTGAGACTAACTCTGCATAAATGAATCAATAGGAGGATGGGGATAATCTTTGAAGAAGTGCTCATGTGAACCGCACCTAAAACATGCCCAATCTTCCTCCAATACTCCCCTCATGTCTTTTATTGCAATACGAGCAAAGATGCAAAGGATGAGGACTAGTAGAACCACCAACACTACCCACCGAAGCTACCGAAATCGTAGGCCTCACTCTTGGATAACTATGCTAAACAGCCTCCTCTTTAGGCCTTTTAACAGAATGACTACCAGGAACAGGCTGAACTGATGTGTCTGTTTACTTTTTACCATGCTTTCTATCTTGAGCCCTTTGAGCCTTTTTCCGAGCCTCTAAAATCTTAACAGACATAGCTTGACTAACCAAATCACTACACACCCTATTATGGTGCATATTAACCCTATTCTAGAGCAAGAGTAGCAATCCCTTCCTAAACCAATCACACTTCTCCTTTTCATTAGTAACTAACCCAAATGCGTAGCGGACTAACCTCAGAAACTCGATCTCATAATCATTAACAGACATGTCTCCCTGCCTTAGATTCATGAAGTCATCCCTACACTTATTGAGGAACTCTTCACCCACATAACGATCCCGAAAGACCTCTCTAAAATAATCCCAAGTCAATTGACCAGCAAGAGTAGAATCTTCCATTGTATCCTACCAATTATGGGTGTCACCTTATAGTAAAGAAACAGCAGCCCTAACCTTTTGTCCAACAGGGTAGTTCATTTCCACAAATAGTCTTTAAAGATTCTTCAACCAATACTCGACAATAGAAGGATCCGTACTAGTCTTACCCTCAAATACTTTCATCCCAGCATCTAAAAAATCAATAGATATTGGCCTCCACGGACCCTCAGACTGACCCCAGCAAATTAAACGGAGCAATCTCAATAACTCTCAATTAACCGTAGCACTATCTAACTCTATAGTCTCACTATCCTTAGTATCAGACACATCCTCACCAAGAGTTTGCTCAACAAGTAAGTCTCCCTCATCAGCTTGCTGACCCTCAGGACTAACGGGTAGCTCATCCTCCTCAACAAGAGGCAACTCATCCACATTCACCTCAGGCTTAATCACAAGCGTAGATTACTAATGGCCCTAACAGTACGGCTTCGGCCTCAACAATCATAAGTCTAGAACTCTTACATGGTGGCATATTAACTATCTACATAGGCAAAGATCACTAAAATAAGAATTGGTACCGGAATTTAAAATAAATTCTAACTTTAATATATTATATACGAAAATATACTATAACATATATTAATTTATTTAAAATCCCCATTTACCCCAAAAAATTTTTAAAACCTTTTAAAGCATGTCTGGAGAGCCTCACAATCCAAAGGTTGAACTCAACTCTGATACCACTAAATGTAACATTCTTTACTTGGCCTAGGAGATATGACTAGATCTAAAAAGTCACTATTGTAATTATACCCTCATGCAAACTGATAATTCTCATCCATTCACCTACAAGCATAAATATATCCATAAATATATAGTTTATAATCATAACTAAATAATCAATAACTTCTAAAATAAATGCCAAAATCCCAAAATTTAAAACACTTACAATCCTAATAAATAATAATTGACAAAATATATTGAAATCCCCAAAATAGCTTGTATGAAATAATAATAGATACTAAAATAAAGTAAAGAAAATCAAAGATGTGCCTCCAGGTACCAAGTCACCTATGTCTCAAGTATTTGTAAAGAAGGTTTTAGGGAAATGAGCTAAATAGCCCAGTGTGTTTATAAAGAATATACTGTAACATCCCTAAAATTTATAAATAATAATAGAAGTAATAAGTTGAATAATGTGTAATTGATTTTTATTGGTAAGATGAAAAAAATGATATAAAAGAGAGGATTGGGGAGTGTAATAAAAATAAAAATAAAAATTAAGAAATAGGTTTTAGTATATTGATTTAAAAGTAAGGACTAAATCATAAATATGTGAAAAGTTTTTAGCTCAAGTGTAAATATTCAAAATTTAGAAGATCAAAGTGTAAAAAATGAGAAAGTTGAAGGACCAAAAGTGAAGTTTACCAATTTACTATGATATGGAATTGGTATGCAGGGACCAAATTGAATAAGTGAAGAATCATGAGGGACTAAATCATAATTTTTCCAAATTAAGTGATGACTCAAGGATGGAATTTTGAAAGACTAATAAGGGAAAAATGATCAATTAGCAAGAGGGAGAATTCTAGAATGTAATGATAATGTTAATGATGTTTGGAGATATTTTTCATTAATTAATTAGTTAAATATTATTTTATTAATATTTTACTTAAATATTTATCATTATTTTATTTAGAAAATGGTAGTATAAAAAGAAAGGAAGGATGAAGGAAATTTATCATCCTTCCAATGTGAGTAAAAGGGTGAGAAAAGAAAGTTTCCTTTTTTTGCAATTTAGTCTTTTTTCATGAAAATCGATCTTTTAACCCAAATTTTTTTAAAATTTCCTTAGATATTAGAGAGAGAAGATGAAGTAGAGGTTCTAGAGAATATGTTCATCAATTTAGAAGCAAGAAAATAGTAGATGAAAGTGGAGAAAATGAGAAGAAAAAGGAAGGAAAGTGGTGAAGAAGAAAAATACATGAAAATGAAGAAGAAAGGAAGAAATTCTTGACAAAGGAGGTAAGTTTCATACTAAACCTACTTGTATTTCAATAGATTGAGTTAAAATATTTTGAGTGAGATGTATGATACATGTATTTAATCTAATACTAGAAATAGAAAGTATTTGATGAAGAATAAAGGCTTAAAAATACTAAATTGATAAGAGAGAATGTGATTTGTATGGTGAAAAGTACTAAGATTAATAAATGAATATGTAATCTACACATAAATATAAGTGATTAAATTGCATAGTAATCAAAAGTATGGGAATTATGTGTGATTGAATGAAACATAGTGCAAAGAAACATGGAAAAGGAAACATTTTCATTAAAACGGTTTGGACAGTAGCAGTGGATTAACTTTGAAAATTCACCACAAATTATAGAAATTTAGTTATAGGTTGAATAAAATATGTAATTAAATAATATTGAGTCTATTTTCATATGGAAGAAATGGTGAAACGAACAAAATTGTATATTTTGAGATATATTAGTTTTTGTGAAACAAGGTCGGAGTAGATTCAGGTTCCCCTGTTCTGACTTTAAAAAAATCATAAAAAATTGTAAAAAAATGATTAGAGGCTGAAATTTATATGCTTAAATTCTTAGTGAGTATGTTTTCAAGAGAAACAAACGGAAACATTATCCGAACCCTTTACTAATAGATAATTAATTTTTAGTAAAGAAAGGTTGAAACTATCAAGCAGCAGAAAAGGGGAACTTTGAAGAATTTTCTGTACGGATTGGTTAAAGTGGAAATTCTGAAATTTTTATGGTAAAAATATATTTGAGTCTAGTTTCAAATACATCAAGCGGGTCTTAATTTCGAATTCTTCAGCTCAAGATATAAATAATTTAGTGATTATGACTCAAGTGGACAGTTTTGAAATTAACACATAAGTAAATAGTGGAATTATAGATAATGTATTGTTAGATATAAACATGCTATATACTAAAAGCTAAAAATTCTAGTAAATATATATATACATAAAGGGTGTGGAATGGAGAAGAGGAGGAGGAAAAATATATATAGTAGATGAATTTGAAATGTTTCGAAATGATTATAAGTGATGGAATGATTAATACATGTGAGTATATTTAAAAGAATTGATAATAATAAGTGAATAATGGTTAATTGATGTGATATTGAAACCATTATTAAAATTTTATGAAGAATTAAATTGATTCTGAAATTTTTAGTAGTTGCTCCGGCAACGAATGTGACATCCCGGTGCCTTGACTCAGCGATTGGGTCGGGTATGGGGGTGTTACATTTAGTAGTATCAGAGTCTAGAATTTTCAATTTTCGAGCTAATAATGAGTCTAGAAAATACATGTTGTATAATAAAATAAATATAAAATATTGAAATGTGCATCTGAAATTAGAAAAGATTGTGAAATGGGACTTAAATTATTTTAAACTAAATAATATTTTAGCTATATTCGTATAAAATATAGACATGAGAAAAAGAATAGAGCTAACTTGAAAAAGTAATGAAGAAGTGAAGGTAATAAATAAATATGACATGAGATGAAACAACGAGAAGATAGGATTAAATTGTAAAATTTGAAAACTATGTGACTGCAATAAGAGAAGTAAAATGTATAGAAACTTGATATGTGAAATAAAAAATAATAATTGGTACATGGAAGAGAATGAAATTGAAGTAATGAGGTAAAAAAAAATTAAATCTTTGTGCTAATATCTTGTTTTCATTACAAAATGCTTTTGGATATTTATTTTAGTATGACTAGTTATATTAATCTTATTTTTAAGAATTTTGAATGATTTAATTAATATATATATACACTTATGTTTCGAGATGAAAAATATGTTTCCAAATGATTAAATTAGCAAATTCTTGGTTATAATTTGAGATTTGAAATATTACAATTTCATACGATGAACAAGCAAATGTTTGATTATATTTGGTTGAAAGATTAATTTTATTTAATATGTAGTATATGATTTGAATATGAATTGAGACTGAAATGAGAATAGAAATGAAATTGATATGAGAAAGAAAATGAGATTGATTATGAAAATTTGATACTTTCCCGTCAACTTAGACTAAGACGGATATAATTGGCTTGCTATTGAATCTTTACATTAGAGATTTAGAACTCCCCAATTCCCAGAGGGTCGAGGGAGGAAAGACCAAATGGTCAGTTATTATTAGCCCCAATTCCCACAGGGTCGTGGACAGTCCCAATTCCCAGAGGGTTGTGGACTTACTTTGATAGCCATCGTTGCCGAACAACTCGGGATGGCGGATTCGTGTATCCAGACATAAGTCTAAATTTTGGTAAGAGGATTAACTTGAAGGAAAAGTGAAAAAGAGAATGATGTGAAATGGAAATGAAATGGATTATTAAAATTTGTTTTTACCCCGTTAGCCAAGTTAGACTGAGTTCGAGTATAGTTGGCATGCCATAGAGTCTTTAAATCAGAACTCCCCAATTCCCAGAGGGTTGAGGGAGGAAAGGCCAAATGGTCAGTTATTATAAGTCCTAATTCCCAGAGGGTTGTGGACTTATTATGATAACCATCGTTGCCGAACAACTCGAGGTGACGGACTCATGTATTCGGTCTCAAGTCTAAACTCTAGTACAGGGACAAATAAAAAACAAGAAGTGAAAATGGAAGTAAAGTTGTAAGTATATTGATTTATTTGCTGATAAGGGTTAAAAATGTTAAAAGAGCAAGATTTGAGTTGTTTTAGTAAAAGAAGTGAAATAAATCAAAGACAGATGAGAATTAATAGGATATGATTAACACTTCGGTGCGATACTATGAATGTACACTTTAATGCATTATTGCTAATATTCCGCTTATCATATTAGTTTTGTTCAGTGTACAATGGGCTATATAAGTGAAAAATGGAAAGTGAATGATTAATAAAATTTGGTATGTGATTGTGATGAAAAAGTTCACTAATGTTAAAAAAAAAATGTTGGTAACTATTAGTAATCTTGATAATATTCTTGAAAATTTCAAGAGTAAAAACATGATGAATGAAAATATGATCGAGTGATATTAGTGATTTTAGTTAAGTGTATAATGTTTCAAGTGATGTGGCTAGTGGACGAAATTGTAAATGAGATAAAAGTAAGTTGAGTAAATAGTAAAATTGATTTTTATGAGTAAATATATTGAAATTAGTATAATGGAGTGCCTAATGTAAAATGGTATTGAATTGATGAATAGTTAAAAAAACATGAGAAATAAGAGAAGCAAAGAAGTGAAATTTAGCGAAAGAAAGGTAAATACTCGTATAATATCTATTTATTTTTCAAATGATTAAATTGAAACATGTTGTTAATTAAGTATAGAGAATGCAAAACAAATTAAAAATAATATTAGTGTGAGATTGATGAAGAGAAATAATATTTAAAAATACTATAAGAATTAAAATGAATAAATTGACATGTATGAGACATGATAAGTGAAAGAGGAAACACTTGTGAAATGTACAAGACAAATTAGAAAGTGAGTCTAAATTGAATAAAATGTGAAAGTGTAGAGAAAGATGTAAATAAGTATTCTTTAATTAGAAATTATTAAGTGATAAATGATTTAATTAGTAATTAAATGAAATTAGTAAAGTGAGTATAGTAAGTGATATTAAATCATGATAGAGTAAATAAGTGACAAAGTATGATAAAGTGATATAGAAATGCATTTATAAGGGTGTTATTAAATTGTATAAGACTAAATTGGAATGATTGTAAAGTTAAGAGTAGTGAAAATTGATGCAAAGGAGGGCTAAATTAAATGAGTATAAAATATAGAAGTGTGAAATAGAGACACTTAAATTTAATTCTAAGAGATATTCAAGTAGTAAATTATTGAATATTGATTTGTAAGAAAATAAGGATTTAAAATGCAAATAGTGTAAATTTCTTTATATGTTATTAATTGATAAATGAGAGCGATGGAAAGGACAATATAAATGTCCAAGTAAACAATATATGAATACGTTGGATATGTAAGTGATAGTGGTAGTTTGGTGCAAATAAGTGATAGTGGCTTTTCGGAGCATTCCATTACAGTGATTTTGAATTTCGATGCATTTCAGTGTTAACTTTGCATATCTAGCTTGTACAATTGAGTATATTATGGGTTAAATGAAAACTAATTATTTGAAGAAAATTAAGAATAATTACCGAATCAAGAAAATTTCGAGGACGAAATTTATTTTAAGGGGAGGAGAAATGTAACATCCTTAAAATTTATAAATAATAATAGAAGTAATAAGTTAAATAATGTATAATTGATTTTTTTTGGTAAGATGAAAAAAATGATATAAAAGCGAGGATTGGGAGTGTAAAAAAATAAAAATAAAAATAATTAAGAAGTAGGTTTTAGTATATTGATTTAAAAGTAAGGACTAAATCGTAAATATGTGAAAAGTTTTTAGCTCAAGTGTAAATATTCAAAATTTAGAGGATCAAAGTGTAAAAAATGAGAAATTTGGAGGACCAAAAGTTAAGTTTACCAATTTACTATGATATGGAATTGGTATGCAGGGACCAAATTGAATAAGTGAAGAATCATGAGGGACTAAATCATAATTTTTTCAAATTAAGTGATGACTTAAGGATGGAATTTTGAAAGACTAATAAGGGCAAAATGATCAATTAGCAAGGGGGAGAATTCTAGAATGTAATGATAGTGTTGATGATGTTTGGAGATATTTTTCATTAATTAATTAGTTAAATATTATTTTATTAATATTTTACTTAAATATTTATCATTATTTTATTTAGAAAATGGTAGTATAAAAAGAAAGGAAGGATGAAGGAAATTTATCATCCTTCCAATGTGAGTAAAAGGGTGAGAAAAGGAAGTTTCCTTTTTTTTCAATTTATACCTTTTTCATGAAAGTCAACTTTTTAACCCAATTTTTTTAAAAAATTCCTTAGATATTAGAAAGAGAAGATGAAGTAGAGGTTCTATAGAATATGTTCATCAATTTAAAAGCAAGAAAATAGTAGATGAAAGTGGAGAAAATGAGAAGAAAAAGGAAGGAAAGTGGTGAAGAAGAAAAATACATGAAAATGAAGAAGAAAGGAAGAAATTCTTGACAAAGGAGGTAAGTTTCATACTAAACCTACTTGTATTTCAATAGATTGAGTTAAAATATTTTGAGTGAGATGTATGATACATGTATGTAATCTAATACTAGAAATAGAAAGTATTTGATGAAGAATAAAGGCATAAAAATACTAAATTGATAAGAGAGAATGTGATTTATATGGTGAAAAGTACTAAGATTAATAAATGAATATGTAGTCTACACATAAACATAAGTGATTAAATTGCATAGTAATCAAAAGTATGAGAATTATGTGTGATTGAATGAAACATAGTGCAAAGAAACATGGAAAATGAAACATTTTCATTAAAACAGTTTGGACAGTAGCAGTGGATTAACTTTGAAAATTCACCAAAAATTATATAAATTTGGTTATAGATTGAATAAAATAATTAATTAAATCTTATTGAGTCTAGTTTAATATGGAAGAAACGGTGAAAGGAACGGAATTGTATATTTTGAGATATATTAGTTTTTGTAAAACAAGGTCGGAGTAGATTCCGGTTCCCCTATTCCGACTTTAAAAAAATTATAAAAAATTATAAAAAAATGATTAGAGGCTGAAATTTATATGCTTAAATTCTTAGTGAGTCTGTTTTCAATATAAACAAACAGAAACATCATCCGAACCCTGTACTATTAGATAATTAATATTTAGTAAAGAAAGGTTGAAACTATCAAGCAGCAGAAAAGGGAAAACTTTGAAGAATTTTCTGTATGGATTGGCTAAAGTAGAAATTCTGAAATTTTTATGGTAAAAAGATATTTGAGTCTAGTTTGGAAAACGTCAAGCGGATCTTAATTTCAAATTCTTTAGCTTAAGATATAAATAATTTAGTGATTATGACTCAAGTGGACAACTTTGAAATTAACACATAAGTAAATAGTGGAATTATAGATAATGTATTGTTACATATAAGCATGCTATATATTAAAAGCTAAAAATTCTAAAAAATATATATATACATAAAGGATGTGGAATGGAGAAGAGGAGGAGGAAAATATATATATAGTAGATGAATTTGAAATGTTTCGAAATGGTCATAAGTGATGGAATGATTAATACATGTGAGTATATTTAAATGAATTGATAATAATAAGTTAATAATGGTTAATTGATGTGATATTGAAACCATTATTAAAATTTTATGAAGAATTAAATTGATTCTGAAATTTTTAGTAGTTGCTCCGGCAACGAATGTGACATCCCGGTGCCTTGACTCAGCAATTGGGTCGGGTATGGGGGTGTTACATATACTTCATATTGCATCATTACAATGTTATTACAACACATAATATAACCACAAAGCAGGATACAATCACAAGCATAATGCAATGCACCCATACTCCAACACACCAACACAATGAAGTGGTTCCCTAGAACCCCTTCCCAACCAGTCGTCACCAATACCAGTGTGGTTTTATTATTAGCCATTTTGAAGAGGTGATAACCACGTCTCCCACCGTACAAGCCCAACCCATGAGCACACAACAGAATGATCACATGTATATCTCAGTTTTAATCTCAATCTCAATCTCATGATACTTCTCATATATTAGAGTTTCACAATATTCTTATCAAAATATATATACTAATTACTGGCATTCTTATAAGCACACCTTGCAATATTAACATGTTTTAATGCAACCCAAAATACAATCATACCATTTCCACATCACAATGTCATCACAATCTAAATCATTACATTGACAGCATCATCACAAAATATCACAACACAACATTACATGTAATAGGATAAGTCGTAATTAGAAACACACCTCTAGAAACTAAAACTCTAACGACGAGGAGGTCGTCCACCATGTATTGATCGAGCACCTGGTCTAACGAGATTAGAACTTACAAACACAAACTTAATATTAATACTATTCTTATGCCACCAACTAAATACAAAACTAAACCGAAACAACTAATGTGTAACTCTCGGAGCTGGTGCAAGAGTAGGTTGCACAGGTGGGGGAGGTGGTAAGTTTTCAGCATCAGAGTCATGATCACCTATACACAATTATCTCACATTAGATTTTCCAAATAAAACCTCTAAATAACTCTAAGTACAAAATTAAAAGTAAAACCGCTAAAACGTGGCTTTCGGGTTGGAATTTGACGAAATGGACTTAAGACATCGAAAAAAGGTAGGGTAGGGTTACCCGAAAAAGTTAACAATTTAGTCAAAGTCAACGATTTGATTCGATCAAAGTCAACAGTTCGGGTCAGGTTAGTCAATGGGTTGGGTTAATCCGATTCGAGCTAGGGTTTGGGTGTTGGGTTAAACAGGTTACTGATTGGGCTTCAAAATTTGGGTCAAGGCAAAAGGGTTAATGGGTTAAGGTTTTTAGGTTGATTCTTGGGTCAACTTTGGGTTTGTCTTAGTTTAGGTCAACATAGAGCCTAATTGTGAGACTTAACACATGACCAAAACTAGAGGTTTGACAACCCAACAGCATTGTCAACCCTCCACCACCGCGCACGATGCATGATCGATGAAACACACACACAAACAAGTCAATCTCACAGCTAAATCATGATTTTAAACACTTACACCCTCATAAATGACGACAGAGCGAACGACGGTTCACCAAGAAACAAACAAAAGCCAAAGGTTCACTTGTTGTTTCTCATAAACGGTGGTCAACAGAGGAGATACGGGGTGTAGGTTTGATTCACAAAAGAATGGGGAGTGTTTTGGTGGTGTTGGTGTAACAAACGGCCGTCAAACAATCGGTTGTCGGAGGATGAACGAAAAAGAAGGTAAGGGAGAGAAGAGAGTTTCAGCAAAGGTGGGGAAGTGTAAATGGGAGAAGAAGAGTCTCAAAAGCGGGAAAAAGAGATTTTATACTCAACAAAGTGGGGTATTTACTCGGAGGCTCTTAGATGGTTCTAGGGTTTCTGATTTGCCTAGAAGCTTTACATGTATCACAATAAGGTCCCAAAATTTCCAAATTGGCCACAAGGTTTCATCTAGAGGTCAATTAAGTCCATAATTTTACTGAATTTATGTAATAGACCCTCAAATTCTTAAAATTTATCTATTTAGTCCTTAAAAGTAATTTAAGGTGTTACAGTTTCTAAAATTACTACTAAAATTATGCTCCAAACACTTAACTTACTCCTAAAATCTTGTAACAAAAAATTGAAAATTAAAAAACCCTAAAGACTTAGTTTACAGACCTATTATTAAGCAAGTCTAAGACACATTCTCCACACTCCTTATTGCCTTAGAAATTGCAAAAGCCTAATTTATTTCTTAAAATTTTAAATCTTACTTTTGGAAGAGCCTTGGTTAACATATATGCAATTTGATATTCAGTCTTCCAAAAAACATACTTAATTTCACCAATTGTTTGTTCTTCTTTCAAATGATATCCATCGGTCCTGTTCTACTAGGCCCTAAAAGTTTATTTAAGACCATATGAGGCCTTATTTAACATGCAAACTTTCTCCTGCTGTCCCTTGACTTGGAATGTCTCGGGCTGCTTTTCTCTCATTGGTTCAATCTGCTTGCCATCCTTCTCAACTTCTTTAGACTCAGCAGACTCAAATATAGTAACATTGAACCTTTCATAAATTTCAGATAGAGATCTTGTGTCACGAACTGGAACATCATGTATGTTGTCATCAAAGTAGTGAGGGCTCTCTAGCAATTACTTCGTTGTTGGCTTCTCCTCCGTTAGATTTAGAGCAAAGGCTTTCGCTTTCATTTTTACCTTGAATACATCTCTACCTTTTGAGTCTTTGATCAAGCACCATTTGTCTTCAAATATAACCTTGAATCCTTTTTCAACCAATTGCCCAACACTAAATAGATCTTGGTCAATGTTAGGCACATATAGAACTTTAGTTCTGTGTTTCAAACTTGTTAAACTTTCAATAGCTACTATTCTTTTTCCCTTAATTGGAATAAACTCACCATTTCCAACTTTTATTTTTGAAGTGATAACTTTATAAGTTCTTTAAAAAGTGTTGGGTCATTGGTCATGAGATTTGTGCAGCTGCAATCGATCAACCAAGAATCGTTGGAGAAACATGTCACCACAAAAAGGAACTCATCTTCTTGTTGCTTAATAGATGTTTTTGCAACTTCATGTTATTGAGACTTATAGACCCATTCTATGTGCCCAATATTGCCACATTTTCTGCATTTTATATCAGTCCTCCACCAACACTTCTTTGGCAAGTGATTTGTCTTCTTACAATGTGGACATGGTGGATATGTCTCGTTGTTGTTATTATTGCTGGTCTCATCTTTAATTTTCTTGTTTTTGCCTCTCGAATTTTTAAACTTTGCCTGAAAAGCACCCTCCACTAATGCTTCTTATCTCATCTTTCTTCTTTGTTCTGGAGCTTACAATGCATTAACTAATTCTGCCAAGGATATACTTGACAAATCCTTAGATTCTTCTAATGAAGAAATTTTAGATTCATATTTTTCAGGCAAAGTGACAAGAATTTTTGCACTATGCGATCATCAGAAAAGTCCTTACCCAGCAATCTTACCTTGTTTACTATGCCCTTCAACTTGTTAGAATAGTCTTTAATGGTTTTCGTCTCATTCATTTTCATCATTTCAAACTCTCTGATCAGATTGAGCACTTGCATATTTTTTATTCTTTCATTGGCTTGGTATTCTTTTTTGAGATAGTTCCAATTTCTTTTGTAGACCCCAAATTCATGATTCTTGTAAATATTTTGCTTGAAGCAGCAAAGAAAAGAAATGCTTTAGCTTTAGACTTCCTTGCCTTCTTCGCTTTGTGAGTCTTCAATTGATTCATTGTTGGATTTACTGCCAAAGACGAAACATCATAGTCTTCTTCTATTGCTTCCCAAAGTTCCATCGCATTAAGATAGACTATCATTCTAACAACCCAAGCTTGATAGTTATCACCATAAAAAATTGGTGGAATAATATGTGAAAAGGACATTGTGTCAGCTTTCATGTCTAAAACTTGTGTGTTTCTCTCAACTCACAGATCCTTTAAGATAAGAGATCCGATGCCAATTATTGGTATTTTAGCAACAATATGGAACACAGAAAATGTGAAAAGATATATATTGGAAGTACACAATAATATGTTGTATTGTTCAGATTATATAGCAAAGAAAAGAACAGAAACTTTCTAAAATTACTCCTAAAATCATGCCCCAAACACTTAACTTACTCCTAAAATCATGTAACAAAAAATTAAAAATTAAAAAACCCTAACGACTTAGTCTACAAACCTATTATTAAGCAAGTCTAAGGCACATTCTCAACAGAAACTACTCAAATTCTATAATCCTAATGTTAAACCCAGTTTATTCAGATATGACGAATACTCTTTTAACACATACAACTTCTCATTGTTGTTTACAAACACTTTCTTCTATCTTCTACATGTACATACAAATTTACCTCTATAATCATCTTTAATTACTTCATCCTTTTTCCTCATCTGATCAAGCTTATATCAAACTTACCACATGTTGATTCATGATTTTATTCCATACATATGAAACAAAGTACATCAAAATTCCAAACGGAAGATGCCCTCAGGCTATGCCTAAAATACACTTTAGAAGCAAACATACGATTTATAGAGTATGCCATAATGCCTTCATTCAGAATACTCCACACAAGTACCAATATAGAATACGCCACAAAGGCGATTCATTCATTCATTCATTTCTATGTCATGACCATGGACTTTTCTTTCAAAATTTCATACCAAAATTCGTGTTTACTGTCCCAACGGACTTCATCAGTTACCATTACGATGACTTGACTTACTTTACAAACTCTTTAAACACGTACACATCCTAGACCAGACATTTCATATTACTCATCATACCCTCAATAAAACTCACATTCAAGCAGACTAACTTATTTCTTAACATAAACATAACTTCATTCCTATAATTGTATAAGTATCAAATTCATGCTATACTATTCTTGATTTTTGATTCATAGTTTGATCACTTTCATATAGATATACTATGAACAATATACATGCATGAGTCAGAGTAAAACCTCACATACATACATATTCTGGTATACTATACTCATTTTCTTATCCAAATCATACTTCAACACACATTTCACACACATCAACACAAACATATATCAAAGTACACATCCCATGCGCACACACATTCTCATTTTTGCTTCACAAAATTACATGCACCCATATATACAAGTCATTACATGTTTGACTCACAAGAAATTTAAACCAGGATTACACATCTTTATATTCAATAGACATTCAAGTATTCATGCATATTTACTAGAACATATCACAATAGAACTATCTAAAAGGACTTGTAAGTATTGATATTAGGGATTCACTTGATACTCATCTTTACTTCAGCACAGAGTTTCTATTCCAATGATCCTAGTCAAACCAACAACAACTACTTAAGAGATGATGAAACTTCCATTAACTCTATTTACAAAAAGTTTCCTACATCTCAATTATAGACGACCCTCATGTAAGGCCTTCTATTCACACCTACTATTATTATACTTCTTAACATTGTTACTCTTACAAAATCATAACATTTACAGTTATAATACTTATCAGGAGGTTGAAACATTCACCAATTAACCCACAAACCTTATCTTCCAACTTAACGAAGAATGAGAGAATATTTAAATTTTAAAAAAAATCTAGAATTAGGAACAAAAGGAAAGAAAGACCTTCTGAATGATCCCTTCTTACCCTATATATACACAATTCCTCTTAGTGGAATTTGACAAATGTCCAATTCATTGCATAAATTGTCCTTTAAGTGCTCTAAAAAACCAGAGAAATAATAAAAAAAAAACTTATAAGAAGATGCTCTTTGACCAGTTAATCCATTCAGTTGCCTCTAACTAATGTTGCTACAAGAGCAAATTGAACAGTACTCAAACAACAAGAAATGGCTCACCTTAACAAGGATTCATGTTTGGTGTTGTCATATGACAATTAAGTCTCACACAACTTACTCTCATAAAAACTATAATGCTAAAACCTTAAAATATTTTGAACCAAAACCTTAAATACCATTAACAGACGAATACTTATGCACCAAACTTTAGTTTGCCAAAAGCATGAGAATTGTTAGATTATACAACTATAGTGTGATGAAACAGGTTCACTTATCTCTACACACCTTCTTAAATCTGATGAATTTGGGGTGTGACAGGTAGGGCTAAAAACATAACTTTAAGATATTATTACTCTGCTTGAAAATAGTGAGAGTTTTATTCTCTAAATATTAAATCTATTTTCTAGAAAAATAATTTTGTCGATTTCTATTGAGAAGAAATTTTTTGTTTGCACACTAAAATAAAGAAAATTATTTCTAGTTAGATTTGAATTGTTTGAGCCAACACTTAAACAGTTCGTGGTACGGGAATAATGGTGGTCATTCGGTTGAAAGCCAAGAACAACAAGGATCCATCTAGCCAAAAACAAAGGTGTGAATTTGGTTAAGGGTTTATTGCTATAAATATCATAAATTGACTTGATTATTGAAATTTTTTATTTTTCACTGTGCAAGAAAACCGTTTTCAAACAGAATTTTTTCCAACACTCTTTTGTTCAAAAAGGCTACATTCTCTTCAATCTTATTTTTAAGAATTTTTTTGTTAATTGAGATATCACCTTTTATGAGATTGTTTTCCCTTTCAAACTTTTATTTCCAGTTGCTCCAATGTTTCCCCACTACTACTTCATGTCCCATAAAAGACTCTAATCTCCTTTCAAACCCCACCATACATTCCCCCATTTCTCCTTCTTCCCTTGTCTCACCAGATCCTTCCCCTTACTCTTTTATCGTGGATCCTTCATCATTTCCACCCTTACCATCTCCTCCTCTTAGAAGATCTACTAGAACCATTACACAACCATCTTAGCTCAAAGATTTTGTATGTTCTCATCCATCTTCTTTATCCTCTTCACTTGCAATACAAGGTCCGTATCCTCTTTCTCTTTCTTATACTCATTTACCTTTACAACACATTTTTTTTGCCAATATATCACATATTGTTGAACCATAATCTTATCCTGAGACTGTTAATCACAAGTGTTGGGTATAGGCTATGCAACAGGAACTACAAGCTTTGGAAGCCAATGGCACATGGGAAGTGGTTTATTTACCTTTAGCAAGACTCTTATTGCTTTTAAATGGGTGTACAAGGTCAAATATCATTCTAATGGCATAGTTGAAAGGTTCAAAGTTGGGCTTGTAGTCAAGGGCTACAATCAAAAGGAAGGGATTGACTTCTAAGACACATTTTTGTTGTTTCTCTTATAGCCCACTTTACTAACAGGATGTCTTTAATGCCTTTTTATATGGTGACTTGCTAAAAGAAGTGTAAATGACTCTTCTAAGGGGATTTAACAACCAGAGGGAGCATAGGGTTTGTAGGTTGCTTAAATATTTGTATGGCCTGAAATAGGATTCAAAACAGTGGAATTTGAAGTTAACTAAAACTTTGGTTTTACATATATTCAAAGTAAACATGACTACTCTATGCTTACAAAAAGTGTGGGATTCAAACTAGTCATCATGTGAATGTATGTTGATGACTTACTGATTACAGGAGGGAATGATAGTGTGTTGATTAGTGAATTAAAATATATATTGCATAAGAATTTCAAGATGAAAGACCTTGGCAGTTTAATGTTTTTCTTGGGATTAAAGTATCAATATCAAATGTAGGCATTGCGCTAAATCAAAGGCAGTATGCTCTCGAATTAATTGAAGATATTTACTTAAAAGGAACAAAACCTGCAATCACTCCAGTAGAATAGAATCAAAAGCATACATTTGTAGAATTTGATGAAACATTGTAAACGAAAAATGATGATGAAGTTCTAACAAATGCAATAATTTATCAAAGGCTAATTGATAGATTGCTATATTTGACAAATACTAACCCAAACACTGCTTATGGTGTGCAAAATTTAAGTCAATTCATGCATAAGCCTAATAAATCTCATTATGAAGTTGTATTGAAGATAGTGAGGTATATTTAAAAAAATCCATGAAAAGGATTTGTACTTGCTTTAGGTGGAGTTCCAATGCTAGTTGCATATTATGACTTAGGCTAGGCATCTTGCCTTATGTCTAGGAAATTAGTAACATGGTTCTATGTAAAACTTGAAAGTTCCTTGATTTCCTAGAAATCAAAGAAACAAAGCATTATCTTAAGATCTTCAACCAAAGTTGAATATAGAAGCATGACATCTATTGCTGTAGAGTTGTAATGGTTATAAGGTTTACTTATAGAATTGAGGATCAAAGATAATAAGCCAGTTGTTCTTTACTGTGATAGTCAAGTTGCAATTCAGATTGCAGCAGACCCTATTTATCATGAAAGAACCAAGCACATTGAAATTGACTGTGGGTTAAGTTTGAAGAACTCATTTTTCCTTCTTTCATCAATCTTCTAGCAAACTTTTCTTGTACACACTTGTGGGTTAAGTTTTCAATCATTCTATCAAGTGTTGTAACTTTGTGTGAGGGTGCTTATTTGTTGATCATTTACCTTTTAGAGGTATATTCTCATTCATCCTTATTTTCTCTTATTTTGTGAGGTGTTACTTAAGGTTTTGGGTCGAAAACCTTAAAAGGTAGTGGTTCTATATTACTTTTGAAAAGATAGAGATTTGTAAGGTTAAACCTTGCCCTTAAAGATTCAAATCTAGTAGATTTGGGAAATTCTTAGTTGAGGAAAGCTAAAGTAGTGAATGTAGGCAATTGAGGTCGAACCACTATAAATTCTTGAGTCGATTTCATTTCTCAAATTTACCAAAACTTTTTAGAAACACCAATTTACCCCCCTCTTGGTGAATTTTGATCATAATAATTGGTACCAGAGCTAGAACTCTAAAGACGATCTTACAACCAAAAGAAAAGATCCAAAAGTTATCTAAGATGGAGATCACAAGTCAACAGATGTGCTTCATGGCATCGGAGAAAAATTTCATCATGGTGGGAGAAGGGCACTCTACCGTGAGGCCTCCTCTATTCAACGGAACTAACTACTCTTATTGGAGAACAAGAATGAAATTATTTGTCCAAGCCAACGACTATGAGGTTTGGAGAATAATCATAAATGATCCATCCATTCCAATAAAGAGGGTCGAAGGTGTAGTTATTCCCAAAAAGAGGATGAATGGGATGATCATGATATCAAGTTGGTGCAATTGAATGCAAAGGCCATGCATACTCTATTTTGTGCTCTTAGTTCAAATGAGTACAATAGAGTCTCCTTGTGCAACAATGCCAAAGAAATATGGGACAACTTGAGGTCACCCATGAAGGAACAAGTAGAGTCAAGGAATCAAAGATAAGTTTTCTCACCCTTGATTATGAATTATTCAAGGCAAAATTGGATGAAGGAATCAAAGAGATGTTTGATCGCTTCACCAACATTATCAATGGTCTTAAAGCTTTTGGGAAAGTCTATCCCAACAAAGAGGTGGTTGAAAAGATGTTGAATTGTCTTCCAACATCTTGGGAGCCAAAAGTGATGACAATAGAAGAGTCAAAGGATCTCATTGTACTCTCTCTTGATGAGCTTATTGGCTCCTTGTTGATATACGAGATGAAGATCAACCACCATACAAAAGTAACTAATGAAGTGCCAAAGAAAGTGAGAGTTGCCTTCAAATTGACAACTAGTGAGAAGGATGAAGATTCCAATTATGATGATGATGATGATGAGGAAGAGATGGCTATGTTGGCAAGGAAATTCAAAAGATTTATGAAATTTAACAAAGCCAAAAGATTTCCAAGAAAAGACATCATCAGGGGTGAATCAAGCAAAAAGGAAAAGGATCTAATCATTTGCTATGAGTGCAAAAAGCCATGTCACATCAAATTTAATTGTCCACAATTGAAGAAAAAAGGGGCATCAAAACAAAAGAAGAAAGCCATGATGGCAACTTGAGGCGATAGTGATTCATCCGATGAGGAGGAAGAAAATGAAGTTGCCCAACTGTGCCTTATACTATTGAAGAACAAAAGGTAACTTTAAACTCTAGTGAATTAAATGAATATACTTTTGAAAAGTTACAATAAGCATTCGATGAATGGACTATAGATTTTGAGACTATAAACTCAAACATAAGAAAATGATTTCAAAGCTCAAGGAGGAAAATAAGTCTCTAATCATAGTTAAAGAGGAAATGGAAAAGAAATTTAATGACATGCAAGCTCAAATTGATGATTTAATTTTAAAGAATGAAAACTTGCATAATTCATTTTCTATGTTTCAAATGGGGCAACAAAAGTTAAATAATATGCTTGAATATCAAAGAGTTTTCTTTGACAAGAGTGGTTTAGGTTTTGTAAATTTACAAAAAGAAACTAAATTTAAAATTTTTTTTGAGAGACCAAGCTATATTTATGATGCCTTACTTGTATGCACTCATTGTCATAAAAAGGGACATGATAGGCAAGTTTGTTCTTTAAGGAAACTCACATCTAAAAGAAAACTCACTAAGAGTGTGTAGATTCCAAAAGGATTAAACAAACCTCAAAATGAGGAAGCTTTATAGAACTGAATTCCTAAGGGAACAAAAATTGTTAGGACTAATGCTAATGGACCTAAAAAAGTTTGGGTACCAAAATCCAAAATTTAACTTTGTGTTTGTAAGAGGAAGAGCATTGCTTCAAGGCAAGCAACTTTAGGAAGAACTCATAGTACCTTGATAGTGGATGCTCTAGACACATGACCGGTGACAAAATCCATTTCATGGAACTAACACCAAAGTATGGAGGAGATGTTTCATTTGGTGATAACTCCAAAGGACTTATTGAAGGTATTGGTTCTATAGGTATAAATTCTTTCATTCTTATTAAAAATGTGCTTTATGTCAATGGTCTTAAGCGTAACCTCCTTAGTATTAGTCAACTTTGTGACAAGAGATTTAAAGTAATATTTGAGTCCAATGGATGCAAAGTTGTAGATATTATAAATAATAAAATTCTTTTTGTAGGATATAGAGTAGGTAATGTTTTTTATGGTGCATTTTGATGACATATCTTCCTCTAATGTTTGTTTTGTGGCTAATAATGAAAATATGTGTTGGATATGGCATAGAAGATTAGGTCATGCAAGCATGAGTGTTATTTCAAAGCTTATTAAATATGAACTTGTTGTTGGCATGCCTAAATTTTCTATTGACTTTGATAAAATATGTGATGCATGTGCTAAAGGTAAACATAGGAGAGCATCTTTTAAATCTAAAGATATAGTTTCTACATCTAGAGTAATCCAACTTATTCATATTGGCCTTTTTGGACCAACTAGAACTATGAGTTTAGGTGGTAAACAATATGGATTTGTTATTGTTGATGACCATTCTAGATATACATGGGTTTTCTTTTTGTATTCAAAAGATGAAGCTTTAGAAAAATTTATTATTTTTTGTAAAATGATTCAAAATCAAGTGGGATATTCAATTTCAAGTGTAAGAAGTGATCATGAAAAAGAATTTGAAAACCTTAGCTTTGATAATTTTTGTAATGAACATGGTATTAGTCACAACTTTTCAGCACCTAGAACTCCTCAACAAAATGGAGTTGTTGAAAGGAAAAATAGGACTTTAGAGGAAATGGCTAGAACCATGTTATGTGAAAATAATTTGCCAAAATATTTGTGGGCAAAAGCCATAAATACTTCTTGCTATATTATAAATAGAGCTATGGTTAGGCTTATTTTAAAGAAAATTCATAAACTTTTTAAAGGAAGAAAGCCTAACATAAGTCATTTTCATCCTTTTGGTTGTAAATGTTTTGTTTTGAATAATGGAAAAGAAAATTTAGGAAAATTTGATGCCAAAAGTGATGAAGTTATTTTTCTTGGATATTCCACTCATTCTAAAGCTTATAGAATTTTTAACAAGAGAACCCTTTTTATGGAAGAATCTATACATTTTATTTTTGATGAATCTAACTCTCCTTCCAAAAAGGAATCTATTGATTTTGATGATGTAGAAATATATTAAATTGAGCAAAATCAGGCATCACATGAAGATCAAGGCATGAGTGAATTGGTTCAAGAACTCAAAATTGATGAACTTCAAGAACCAACTCATGTTGAAAGAGAATCTAGCCACCCAAGAGAGCTTTCATATGTTAAGGATGGACACATCATTGGTGATCCATCTAAAGGGGTAATCACTAGATCTTCAATTAGAAATACTTGTAATTATGTTGTTTTCATTTCTTGCATAGAGCCTAGGAACATTGATGATGCTTTAAATAATGAATTTTGGATAATGGCTATGCAAGATGAACTAAATTAATTTGAAAGGAATCAAGTATGTAATCTTGTTGATAGACTTAGTGATCATCCAACTATAGGAACTAAATGGGTATTTAGAAATAAACTTGACGAAAATGGTAATATTGTTAGAAACAAGGCTAGATTAGTTGACAAAGGATATAATTAAGAGGAAGGTATAGACTATGATGAAACTTATGCACTGGTAGCTAGTTTAGAAGCAATAAGGATGTTATTAGCCTTTGCCTATTCAAACAATTTCAAACTTTTCCAAATGGATATCAAAAGTGCATTTTTAAATGGTCTTATAAATGAAGAAGTTTATGTTGAACAACCTCCAAGTTTTGAAAATCCACTTTTTCCAAATCATGTTTTCAAATTGTCTAAAGCTCTATATGGTTTAAAGCAAGCTCCTAGAGCTTGGTATGAAAGGCTTTCCAAATTTTTAATTGAAAATGGCTTTAGAAGAGGTAAAGTAGAGACCACCTTGTTCATAAAAACTAAAGACAAAGATATTTTAGTAGTACAAATTTATGTAGATGATATTATATTTGGTGCTACTAATGAACTTCTTTGTCAAGAGTTTTCTAAGATTAAACAAGGTGAATTTGAGATGAGCATGATAGGTGAGCTCAACTTCTTTTTGGGGCTCCAAATCAAGCAAACTCAAAATGGCATATTCATCAATCAAGCCAAATACATCAAGGAAATACTCAAGAAGTTTAAAATGGAGGACTTGAAGCCTCAATCAACACCAATGAGTACTTCAATAAAGCTTGATAAAGATGAAGGAGGTAAATGTGTTGATACTAAACTTTATAGGTCTATGATAGGATCATTGCTTTATCTTACCGCAAGTAGATTGGATATAATGTTTAGTGTTTATTTATGCTCAAGATTTTAGTAATCTCCTAAGAAATCACATTTAAAAGCCATTAAAAGAATCTGTAGGTACCTTAAGGACACTCCAAACCTAGGATTTGGTATCCCAAAGATTCATCATTTAGTTTGCATGCTTACTCCGATGCGAATTTTGGTGGATGCAAGTTGGATAGAAAAAGCACTTTCGGAACTTGTCAATTTTTAGGCAACATGCTTGTATCTTGGTTCTCTAAGCAACAAAATAGTGTAGCTTTATCCACAACCGAAGCGGAATATGTTGCCGTGGGTAGTTGTTGTGCTCAAATTCTTTGAATGAAGCAATAATTAGTTGACTATGGAATTGATATGGATCACATTCCTATAAGGTGTGACAACACTAGTGCTATTTGCTTAACCAAAAATCCCATCCAACACTCTAGAACAAAGCATATAGAAATAAGATACCACTTCATTAGATATCATGTGCAACGAGGTGACATAGTTCTAGAGTTTGTAGATACTTTGCATCAACTAGCCGACATTTTTACAAAGCCTTTAGATAAGGAGAGATTTTGGACAATTAGGGGAGAGCTAAGACTAATGAACATGCCTTCTTAAGCTTCTTATATATATATATATATTTGACATTCTTGGACACTTGTTTTATGTATATTTTGTGTACATATATATATTTTACTTGATTTTCTAGTAAGATTTGTTTAAGTGTAACATTTTATTGTTTTATATATGTTATCTGTGTGTTTAGTACTTCTTTCTCTTTAATTTTTCATTTTCTGCATAGTTGTTTCGATAGTACATAGGATGTATCGGTAGTTCTGTGCCAAAATGGCATTTCTGGGTTTGCGTTTTTAAGATATTGGTATAATCAAACATCTACTGATACCTGGACACTTCTTTCGGTAGAAGTGTACAAGTATCAGTAATTGCGGGCATTTATAAACCCAAACAGCGGCTTCTTTTTTGATAGAAAATCTATTTTAAACTTTTTTTTGTCATCTTCTTCCCCAAACCATAATCCCCATTTTCGGTCCCCACCTCCCAACCCCACCTTCCACCATTTTCACTCTTTTTTCCCCCTAAATCTTGTCTCCCACGTGCTTCCACTTCATTCTCAAGAAGGATTTTTGTCAAAAAGGGTCACATTTTTTCCATTTTCCACATTTATTTTAAGGTAAAACCTAACTTTTTCTTTTATTTTCTTTTCAAATCTATAAATAGTGTTAGTTTTAAGCGAACTTAGATTAGTAATTTTATATACATTTTTTTACATTGCATATTTTATACATATTTTTTCAATATATATGGTTTTATAGTTATACAATGTTATATACACATTTTTTTTATATATATACATATATACTATTATATATATATGTTTTTGACTTTTTTTTCATAACACCATTGTCTCATATTTCAAAATTGCATCTGCTGCTATTGGGGATATAAATTGTTCGTATTTTTTTCTGCAGGTCCATTTTTTTACTCGACCCATTACCCTTTAGTTTAACCCTTCATTAGATAGTATGCCTCCCCATACATCCCATAAGCGTCCAGCCACTAAACGCGCTAGAGGTGAATCCTCTTATGATCTCTTAGATCATCTTTCGGTACTTGAATGTTTCGAGGACAGCGATGCTCTCGAAAAATTCAACACCTATTTTGTAACTCGTCTAGTTCAGATATCTCGTCTTGTTGATCTTAACTTTTTAGCCAACACCCTTAAATTCAAATACCTCGATCAACTCCGCTATTGGGGTTGGCTAGAGTGTCTCCAACTTAGGGGTCCCTGCTACGACAACCTTGTTCAGGTGTTTTATTCTAACGTTAAACTTAAACACGACCCGAACACTTACTTAGTTACCTCTATCACCTCTTCAGTTATGGGCCAAGAGATTACTATCTCTGTCGACACCCTTTCTACATATCTTTCTATCACCAATGAGGGTGATGATCGTCATACCGGCCCTTATGACCACTCATTAGTTCGACCAAATGACTATGTAGGCAACGACATGGACGTTCACAACCGTATCCTACACCTTATTTTCACATGGATAGTTGCCCCAACCAACAAACATTCTGGGTTCCCGTTACACCGATTATTGGATGTGGCATTGCTTTAGAACCGATAATCCCCTAAACTTAGTTTCCATTATTTTTCTAAATCTTATCGAGATTGTTAGATTACCGGTGTCTAGCAACAAAACCTTACGTTACGGTACTTTCCTCTCTCATATCTTTTGTACTCTTCACATTAATGTAAGTGTAAAACTCGACCGTGCCATTAATTCTTTCATCGACATCTCGACCGCACATAGCTGTAATTAGAAGCTTGATGATGAAGGAAATTGAGTTTGAAAGACTGATCACCAATCCTCAGCAGCTCAAGGATCGACAGTTCCACCGATAGCTCCACCATCTTTCGATACTCCTCCTTCTTCATATAAGGAACATCCAGCTCTCCTCCCTCCGTTGTCTCCGCACACCGCACGCCTACTAAAGGCGATCAATGGACTGTCATTGCAAGTCAATGCACGACTTAATGCATTGGCTGCCCACATCGATGATCGCTACAATCAACTCGACGGACGTTTAAATGAGTTGGCCTCTAGATTTCCTCCATCGAAAAACTAGGACATCATGTTTTGGTTGAGTTATACATGCTTTTTGGTTGGATTCTACTTTGAATTGTTTGGTTGTTTGTCATAGGATATCTATTTTTATTGTTTGGTTGCTTTGGGATGATGTTTTTTACTTTGATTATGTTTGAATGCTTTTGGTTCAACAGTACTACCATTTTTATTATTTTTTTATGCATAATTCTTCTTCACTTGTTATTTTTATTATTCTTTTGGTTCAAGTATTGTGCATTACTTGCCCTAATTTTTTTTAATACTTCTATTCTTTTTGGTATTCCAAAAAGGAGATAAATGTAAAATTTGTTTAAATTAATTTTCAACTTAACTTTTAAAGTAAAATTTTTCAAGTTGAAAATTTAAATGAAATAACATCTAAAATTTTTATAGGAGCTTATTTTGAAAATAATGTTTAAGATAGGGAGAGTTAGTAAATTTTTTCAAAATGTTTTGTTATATCAAAAAGGGGGAGATTGTTAGCCCTAGTTTTTCAAGTATTTTGATATAACAAAAAGTACATTAAAAATCCCTACTTAAATTTGCAAATATTGTTCATAAGTCCTTCAAATTATTTTCAAAGTGTTGGACAAATAAACTCTTAAAAAGCCTGGAAATAACTTAGTTTTTAACACAATTTTTTGAAGTCTAGAAAACTTCTACCGATACTTAGTGCAAAAGTATCGATAGAACACAAGGTAGAAAAACCTTTGTATATGCTTCAGACTTCTACCGATAGAACAGGACAAAATGCCAATACCTGTATGCCTTCTACCGTTAAAACAAACTCCAGAGAGCAGAGAAGTTATGGTCTGGGACTTCTATCGATACCTGGAAGGCTTCTACCGAAACAAGTCAAGTCAGTTGCCAAAGTTCAGCATCCCCTGCACTTCTACCGATTCTCTGATGGGTTCTACCGATACCAGATGAAATCCTCAGAGTGCTATCGATACAAGTTGGGATCTACCAGTACAACGACTCGAACTTTCATAATTGGCAAAGGCTTCTACCGATACAAGTCTTCTTCTATCGGAACAACAAAGCTACTGTCTGCATTAAATGTTGGTTTTAATGGCTACAACGCCTCTATTTTATTTCTAACAGCTACAAATGTCCACAAGGTTGTTTGAGGACTTAAATACAAAGTCAAGGCTCCCCATTGAAGTTAACAAAGATAAGAAACAAGTGCTTAACTTTGAAGAACTCATTTTTCCATCTTTCATCAATCTTCTAGCAAACTTTTCTTGTACACACTTGTGGGTTAAGTTTTCAATCATTCTTTCAAGTGTTGTAACTTTGTGTGAGAGTGCTTATTTGTTGATCATTTACCTTTTAGAGGTATATTCTCATTCATCCTTATTTTCTCTTATTTTGTGAGGTGTTACTTAAGGTTTTGGGTAGAAAACCTTAAGGGGTAGTGGTTCTATCTTACCTTTGAAAAGATAGAGATTTGTAAGGTTAAACCTTGCCCTTAAAGGTTCAAATCTAGTGGATTTGGGAAATCTTTAGTTGAGGAAAGCTAAGATAGTAGGCGTAGGCAATTGAGGCCGAACTACTATAAATTCTTGAGTCGATTGCATTTCTCAAATTTACCAAAACTTATTAAAAACACCAATTCACCCCCTCTTGACGCATTTCGATCATAACACCCTCCAACTTGAAGGGGAGTATAGAAGTTATTAAATAAGTTGTTATAACAACTATAGTATTTAGGGATTAGTTATCGGTAATTAACAATTAATATTCATATTAAGTATGTTAGTTAGTTACTACCTACATGTTATAAAAACAAGAAAGTTGTAGCAACAAAATTGTTATCAATAAATGAAATGATTCAATACATTCTTCTCTCTTTTCCTTTCTTAACAGATGAAACTAAATCAAAATGAAAAAAAGAGGGTAAAAAGACATCTCTGGTCTTTTTTAGTTTTGAAATTGAACAAATCGATCCCTTTAAAAAAATCGAAATAATTTAATCCTTATCAATTTTGAAAGTGAGCAACTAAAGACAATTAATCACAACATTAATGTTTTCTATCAATTGTACATAATTTTGATTGATATAACAACAAATTTAGCTCTCGATGTTTACATATTTTTTCAATTTGATCTTAATTCTAAAAAATTCAACAAATTTAGCCTCAATATTTACACATTTACACAAATGTTGCAGGCTAAATTTGTCAAATCAGGACAATTGATAGAATGTGTAAGCTTTGGGTGCTAAATTTGTTATTATACCAATAAAAATTATGTACAATTGACAAAAAATATTATTATCGCTATTAATTACCCTTAATTGCTTACTTTTAAAATTGACAGTAATTAAATTATTTTATTTTTTTAAATAGACCAATTTACTTAATATTGAAATTGAGAATAAAAAAAAGAGAGCTTTTTTTTAAAAAAAAAGAGATTATCTATTCAACACATATATTTTGTAATGTAAAAGAGTGTTGTTAAATATTTGTTAGCAAAATTCTTTCATAAAAAAAATTTTATAACTGGTTCAAGTGTCACATCTCCTTATTTAATTCGAGAAAATTTTTTATTTAGAAATAACATATTTATTATACTACATTAAAAAAATAAATCTTTTAAGTCGCCTAAAGTACAAAATTTAAATGGGTTAAAGTGATGTGGATGGAAAACCATGAGCATGATGTTGAAAAACATAGTCCAACAAACTTAGTGCTCATTCGCCACCACACTCAAGACAATGATTGTGCAATCCTTTTAGTTTTTAGTATTCTAATCTTGGGATTTATTTTCAACACAATTCTTGGATTTTTCTTTTATAATCAAAACTAAAAAAGGGGTTATGTATTAAAAAAAATAATTTTTTAAATTATTTACGAAAATGAGTTAAAGTGAAAAAAATTACAAAAATAGGTTAATTTTACAAAAACGCGCTTACGTGACGACGTTTTGAGGGAAAATTTCAGAAAAGCGCTTTCACGTGGAAGCACATTTCTTTGAATGGGACAAAAATGCTCCTACGTGGAAACTTATTTCAAATTAGTATCCACGTGGACGCGTTTTTTCAGCTTGTTTTCACAGTGTTTTTGTCTCAATTAAGGAAAAACGCTCCTATGTGGAGGCGTTTTTGTCTCATTCAAGGAAAAGTGCTTCCATGTGGAAGTATTTTTCTAGAATTCTCCCTAAAAACGTCGCCACGTAGACACGATTTTACAAAAATGGCCTATTTCAGTAATTTTTTTTCACTTTGACCCATTTTCGTAAATAATTTCGAAAATTGATATTTTATGGTACATAACCCTTAAAAAAAGACTACATTTATCTTCTGACCAACAATTGTGTTAAAAAAAACTATCATTTATAATGTTAAATTAATCTCTAAATTTCATTATATTTTAATTGAATTATTAAAATATTAATATTATATTTTTTCTGTTAATTTAATAATCAATTGAGGTTTTTAATGTTAGTTTAGATTTGACATGGACCATATTTAAAATATGTAATTAAATTATAAATACGTGTACACCTACTATATGGGTAACTTAGATTAAACAAACAATGACATTGAGCTTTAGAAGAGTTGTTCTTTTAACACGTCAAATTCAAGTTATCCATACAATAAGTATTAGGATGTCCACGAGCTAGGTCGAAAAATTCTAAGCTCGGCCAAATCCACCCAAAATCCCCATATAGCTTAAAAAATAAAATATATTATTTTTATATTAATATTTATATGTTTTTATTTTTAATTTTGAATAAAAATATTTCAAAAATCATTTAATTTAAATTTAAGTCCAGGCTGAGGACAAAATGACTGATTCATAGACACATCTAGTAAGAATACATATGTCTAAAGTTCGATTAATGTGTTTTAAATAAGTTAAATTCTATATAAAGTCTTTGTACCATATATTTTGAAGATTTATTCTCTCTATTGTAATTTGTTCATTGTTTTTTTCTTTTGAGAATACAATTTGGTCATTGTTAATCTTTCAACTTTTCAAAATGTGTACTTTCAATCATGTTAATTTTGTCAAATAATTTGATATGACTAATTATTTAAACATGTAATGATATGATATATTTTGCACATTTAGAAAAAATGAAAAATGAGAAAATATATAATATTTGATATGATAACAATATAATACTAAATAAAAGTTAAGTAATATCAGCAAGTGTAAAGTGTAATGGTAAGTTACGTTATATTTTTAATGAAAGAATGTAAGTTCAATTATTTTATTGGTGAATTACAAGAGGAGTGTAAAGCCCTAACAATAACATAACTAGCGCGACTCGAATTCAGGTCACATTTAGGACGATGAATACCCTGATCTGATGGTCAACACATGAAATTCAATGTAAGTTCAAATTTTAAAAACAATATCATTGGGAGAGATAATTACAAACCTTGAATATGAACAATAAAATATAAAAAATATAAAAATAAAATAAATTCATAAACTTAGAAGAGAAAGAGAGAGAAAGAAAGGGTATGCCAAGTCTTAAATTATAGATTTTGACATATACTTTATATATATACGGTTGGACCATTGTCATTGTTACTAGTAATCTACGGTTATTGGCTAA
The DNA here is from genome assembly GCA_005610355.1 of Gossypioides kirkii. Lineage (NCBI taxonomy): Eukaryota > Viridiplantae > Streptophyta > Magnoliopsida > Malvales > Malvaceae > Gossypioides > Gossypioides kirkii. Next base: position 9,047,870 of record CP032249.1, on the reverse strand, counting down.
CACGACAAAGCAAAAACTTTTAAAATAGTGGTTGCCAAGTTAAGACAAAGTAACCAATGCAATACTAATTAATTTACAAACTTGCATTTATCAATAAATGCAACCTCAATTTGGCTGAATAATGATAATAATTTGCAGCTAATACCATTGTAATGACCTTTGAGAAAGTAAATTCATGGGTTGATCTGATAGTCAAAATTTTTATCATTCCAGATGTGATCTGGGTTAGAGCGTTTATCGTTCTAGATGTGATCTGAGTTTGAGTCGCGTTTGTCACGTTTTTGTTAGAGCTTTAACCTTCTATTTTAATTCACCAAAACCAAAATGTAATTGAGAATAGTGTTAGGAAAAAAAAATAATTCTGGGTTTTTGGCAACTCATTCTTCGTATCTTATTTTTCTTTCTCTCTTTGTATGACAAATGAGAGGCAAGTTACAACAAATAAGAGCCATATTGAAATTAAAAATAAAAAACCTCGAAATAAATTAGAAAAGTTGATATGGGCGAGAATCTTGATCAAAACCCATCCTTGGGCACTGCATTAGAGGAGATGATAATGAATCGAGAGATAGCATTTTGTCGGTGTCATCATTGCTTACAAAATCCCAAATGTTGAAATCATCATCCCACAAGTTCAATTCATTGTTGCTATTGCTTGTGTTGTAATCATCACAGGGCCATTCAAAATCAGAGAATTGCAGTTCTTCGAGGAACATGGAGGAGTGACACGAAGAGGATGAGGATGAAGATATTGATGGTGCAGGATTAGGGACCAGAATTTCATGGGATTCAATCAATGGGACCTCATCTGTGCAAAAGCCATCAATACTGATGTTATTCATTGGGTCTTCCTCCTTTGCTTCTGTTATTGTGGATTTCAAAGATGTTTCAGCTTCAGGTTCCTTTGGTGCTTGAGACCTGGCATCATCAGGCTTTGAAGCTTGTTTCTTCTGCTCATCTTGCTGCTGTTGGGGATGATGTTCTTGGGTTGTGGTTAATGGCTTGTGGGTGAGAGGATCAATCCCCATTTTCCTCAGTTTTTTCTTAATGTGAGTATTCCAATGGTTCTTAATCTCATTATCAGTTCTTCCAGGGAGATGAGAAGCTATCTTAGACCATCTGCAAATGTGTACAACAAAAACAAAAATTATTTAAGCCCCAAAAAACAACAAAAAGACAAGGCAAAGGGTGAATAAAAACCTGTTGCCAAGTTGAGCATGGAGATCAATCACCATTTTCTCTTCATATTCAGATAAAAGTCCTCTTTTCAAGTCTGGCCTAAGATAATTTGTCCATCTCAGCCTGCAACTCTTTCCACACCTTAACAGTCCTACAACACATACACATATATAAATTCAAAGTTGTTATATATAATCATCAGTGACACAATGTGGGTGAGAGAAAGACCTGCAAGCTTAGGAACAGCTCTCCAACAGCATTGGCCATTGGTGAGGATGAAATTAAAAAGCTTCTTATCTTCTTCAGCAGTCCATGGTCCTTTCTTCAACCCAACTTTATCACAACATGGTTGCCTTCCCATTATTGTTCTTCTCTTTCCTTGTACAATAAACTGAAAATCCCAAACTGATCATATACCAATCTCTACCAGGGAATTTAAGAGAAAGGAGATGAATGAAGGAAATGAACACTCTTTTCAAGTTTGATGCGGTGATAGCAAGGCACAAAAGAAAGTTTCCACCTTTATATTATAAATGAATCATCCCCTTCCTCCTAAGCTCACCTTTCTTTTTTTAATATATTTTTATTTTAATACTATTACTTTTTGTCTGGGCTAATACACGTGTATATCAATGAGACAACCATGGATTGCCACTTTGAGAAAAAGTAATATTAATCAAATGTTTCACATATATATTGTATTCTATATTATAGCACCCACGACAAAATATATATTTAATATATTTACTAAAAGTTTACCTAATAATCAAATAAATTTTTTGTTTAAATAATAATTTTTTTCAAGAGGAAAAAGTTGAAAATCAAGAGTAAAAATCTGATTTGTTATTCTCCTATTGGAAAGAGATACGGATGATATGAAATCATAATTTTATACAATTCATTCTCTTAAGTTAAAATATAAAACGATAAAAACATCTAACTCATAACATGAGATAGTATCACTTAAAAGTTATCTTTTTTGGTGAATTATAAGAGGAGGGCAAAGTTTTAATAGCAATACGACTAGGATGATTCAAATTCAAGTTACACGAGGGACGATGAATACATTGACCATCAGACCAACACAAGGATTCGTACCACTTTAAAATTTTAAATATTCATATACATACTAAAATTATCATATAATTTTTTATTAAATGCATTATTTTTAATTACATTGACAATGGTTTATAAGCAAGGCAGGTCTAGAAATTTTTTTAGACGGTTAAAATTAAATTATAAATTTTTGAAACGTTAAAAATATAAATTTTATTATATATTAATTTAATGATTTCATTAGTTTTGAAGAGATTAAATAGAAAATTTTAATTTTTGAAGGGACAAAAACATAATTTTATTTTATATTAATTTATAATTTAATTATTTTTATAAAATTAGAATTACAATTTTCCATTTTGAAAAATTAAAACTCTTGGCTACCCCTTGTATTTGCCGCTATTTATAAATAGAATTAAAAAAAATGTTATGCCACCTTAAAAATAAATAAAGACAACTCTTGATAATTTTTGACTCGAGTTAAAAATTATTATTATTAATGTATCAAATAATTATTTGATTATCTATATAGTGTATTTAATAATTATCGCATTGATTTATTAATATTGTAATTAATACAATTTATTAAGAAAAAAAGTAAAAGTAAAGAAAACCCAACAATAAGGGGTGAATCTAGAGGGGTTGGCAGGGATCTTGGTCCTCCTAAAATGAAAAATTGCGCCTTGATCCCCTTAAAAATAATAAATTTTTTTATTTAATCTTTTAAAAATTATACGTTTATTATCGTAATTTATAACTAAATTTCGGTCTCCCTAAAAATAATTTCTGGCTTCGCCCTATCAACAATCTCACACTGGAAGATAATTTTATAAGATTTTATTTTACATTTATTTATTTATTACCTTGATTTTATTGCTTGTAGAGTAATGTAAAATATAGGAATTGCTTACTTTCCTACAGTCTTGTCTACTAAGTAAAATTCGTCCACTTTGTACACCTATCCAAGTATGTATGTTGTCCAATTTCTAAGGAATTTGTATCATACTACAAATTTTAACAAGGAATTTTTAATAAAATACTTCAAGAATGAAAACAAGAAAATTTATAATAAATAAGAGAAATCAGTAAAGTAACACTTAATATTTTGATACACAAAAGTAACGCGATGTTAAATTTTTTAGTGTTTAATTTGGGTTTTAAGGTGAATTTGATGAAAGTTTATTGTAAATATTATTAGGTTAGAAATTTTCATGATTTTGTTAATAAAATAAATTTAGTGTTGATTGTGAATTTGTTTAATTTTACATTTAATTTTTCAAATATAATTTGATAGATGCGATTTAATTCGGGTTTTAAGATGAATTTGATTAAAGTTAATTGTTAATATTATTACCTATTTATGAATTTTCATCAAATCAACTTTAAAACCCAAATTAAATGCTAAAATATTAACACTATTACATTCAGGTACTAGGTATATAACTTTTGTCAAATATAAGTACCACATTAAACCAAAAAATAGCATACGTACCACATTAGAAAAAAAAAAGTTAAACTTATGTACCAAATTATGTACTAAATCAACTCTTAAAAATCAAAATTTATTAGGATAGAAAGGGAAATTAAAGACAAATTATTGACATTTGAATGCAATGAAGAGACTGTTTTTGGTGAATTACAAGAAGAGAGAAAAGCTTTAATAACAATACGACTAGTACAATTAAAATTCAGATCACACTTGGGACGATGAACATCCTTATTATCAGGCCAATACACATGATTCAATGAAGAGACTTTATTCCCATTTCAATCAAGCATTACTTTTTTCCTTAAAAAGAGAATTAAGGACGAATTCATGTACAAGGAAGTTGGAGTAGAATTGGGAATACATACATAAAAATTTGGTATAAAGTAGCAATAAACAAAGGGACATCGTATCTAAAAACTAATGCATTAGACCCAAATTTATGACTCTTGTAGTATATATATTAATATTATATCTTGTTTCTAAAGCAAAATGAGTTATTATAATAATATTCTAAATTTTTACAAAATTAACTTCATTAATTAAGCAAGCAGTGTGAAATTTCATGTCTGAGTCAAAGGCTTTGCGACTCAGCTACGGTGCTATCACTGTTGAGGAGAGACTTGCCACCTTCTTCAAAACTCAATATCAACTTTCTTTTCTTTTTTAATTCTTAATTTCATAATAAATGAATAAATAAAATAGAAGGAATAAAAGAGTTTAAGGGACCTTTTAGATGGGTGTTTAACTTTTTTTTTATCTCATGTTATAGTATCACTATAACATCTACTCTCACCGTCACTGTTATTTTTACACTAACCACAGATAAACGTACTGTCAATTCAAAGGGACTCTAAATGAAGTGTATATATTTTTACCGTAGCTTTCTTTTTATCTCACGCTACAGTATCGCTACAACATCTAATTTCACCATCACCGTTGTTTTTACACTAACCATAAATAAACGCACTGTCCATTCAAAGGGGCCTTAAATTAAGTATATACATTTTTATCGTAGCTTTCTTTTTATCTTACACTATAATATCGCTACAACATCTAATCTCACCGCCACCGCTATTTTACACTAACCATATATAAACGTATGTCCAATTCAAAAGTGCCCTAAATTAAGTGTATATACTTTTATCAATACTTTAATAATCATAAAATAGTTAAACAATCATTTAGGCGGCAAACTTTTAGGATAATCCTTTGTATGTATAGGATCTTATGAGATTTGATTTGACTATTGATTTCTCTAACATGTTATACTGGGATTGGTGAGATAGCATATATAAGGAACAAAAGGTATATTTCTCTTCATAATTTTATATTTTCCTTCAATTATTTTCAATAAAAGATTATTAGAACATAAATATTATTGGTTTGGTTAGAATGTACATTTTTATTATATTAGCTTTATAGAATTTATTTTTTTATCATACAAAGTTTGAATTTTATAATAATTTATTTTATTGATAAATGAATAAATTTCTCTAATTAACTGATTTCTTGTATTCTTTCTCAAATAGATAAAATGGAAGAAGCAATGAGTTATAAGCATATAGGGCTTCTCTTTTTATCAAAATGATAAAAATAGGAATGATATCGAGTCGGATATCTGAATTTTTTTAATTATTTGAATTCAAATCCACAAATACTTAAATATTCAAATATTATCAATGAATTACCCGAATATTATTATCCAAATCTAAATTTGAATTAAATAATATTATCCATCAAATTATTTGAATCCTAAAAAAACCAATTTCAAAATTTTCAATTATTTTTGAATATTCATATCTACAAAAACCCGAATTTGAATATGCTAAAATTATTTTAATATATATAATCAAAATTATAAGAATTTGGTAATTAGTGGATTCATATATTTGAATTTACATTCGTTAACCGAATAAATAATGTGGATTCGAATAATGAATATCCAGAATATCTATCACATCCACTTCAAAATCATAAAATATAACAATTTTAAAATCTAAATCTAAATATTATTAGAACCTGAAAAAAAATGAAACATCCGCAATCTAAATTTCCATCCTTAACTAAAACATTTTTTATTGGATTAACATATGTAAGTGTCCACCAAGCTTTGTTTTTTATTCGATTAATTGATTTTTCTATTTCTTTAAGAATTCTTGTTTTATCGTGGTTTTAATGTGGTGTTTTATTATTATTTTTTCAGATTTTGTTAGTTCATAATTTTTATTTATGGAGAAAAACAATGAAAAAAATAGTTGATATTGTCGGGAACGAAGATAACTTGGTTGAAGAAATGAAAGTAGGAGCGAAAGTGCATTATGAAGAAGCTTATCATCTTTATAATCAATATGCTTTATGTAAGAAGTTTAGTGTTCAAAGATGAAATAAGAGACGAAGTATGGCTGAATTTATAAGATAATGTGAATTTTTATGTCTAAATTTGAATATTATAAACGTGAAGATGTTGGCAAAGCGAGAAAATTTAACCATTTGGAGATAAGGATGGGCTGTCAAGTTAAAATTCATTTTACAATAATAAAAAAAAGGTGTTTGAGTTGTTTCTCATTTCAATGATCATCATAATCACAAGTTGGCAACTTCAACAAAACGAATCAATTTAAAATCAAAAAGAAAAATTTTAAAAGGACATGCAAATGTTATTTGTTTAATGGTTGCAATAGAAATCAAACAAACAAGTTCATATTCTTTTATTAGAAAGGAGATTGGGCTTGAAAATATTATCTTTACGAAACAAAATTACCATAATTTCTTGCAAATTGAGAGGGATAAAATGATTGAAGCAAGGGATACATAGAGCATTATCAAGTTTTTCAAATGTAAGCAAGCTGAAGACTTGATGCTCTTTTATTTAGTGCAAATGGACCACAATAATCTACTATAGCTAATTTTTTTGGAAAGATGAAAGATTAAAATTGGATTATGATTGTTTTGGAGATGTTCTTGTGTTTGATACAATATATAAAACCAATAAGTATAATTTGGTTGGTGCTCCATTTGTCAAAATCAACAATCATTGGAATATTGTTTTGTTTAGTTGTGCTTTTTTATCAGATGAAATTACCGACTCATTTATTTGGTTGTTTGAAACATTTTTAGAAGCCATGGAACATCGATAACCAAAGAACATTTTTACTGATCAGGATCAAGAAATGATGAAAGCAATAGAGTTATGTTCCCTGAGACATCTCATAGATTATGTATGTAGCACATTTCAAAAAAATGCTAAGCAAAATCTTGCTAGTCGTTTTGTCAATGTCAAGTCCAAAGCACAATTTAACAAATGCTTTTATGGATGTGAAAATGAACGAGTTTGAATCTTGTTGGGCTACTATGATTGAAAGTTTTGAACTTCGAGCAAAATGGTGTCCTACTTTCAACATAAATATTTTTATTAGCTCGAACTAGATTTACTGAAAGAAACGAGAGTATGAACTACATAATGCATTAGATTATGAATTGGTCTTAGTCCCTTGTTTAGGTTATACAACACTTTGAAGAAAAGACAAAATAATTTTGTCAGGTAGAATTAAATCAAGATTTTCGAGGCAAAAAATGGGGCACCAAGCAAAGTTAATGGGTGCAAGATTTTGAAACATGCTTCAGATATTTACACTCTTGCTATGTCTAAAAGGTTTGAGGAAGACTTGATGGATAGTATAGGCTTGCATTGCTTTAAAGCTAGTAGTAGTGAAAACCTTTCAATATACCAAGTAACTAAAGATGGACATGAGAGAATCTACATTGTGGAGTTTGACATTTCAAGTAGCATTGTCTCATGTAGTTGTAATATGTTTGAGAGTTTGGGATTATTTTGTCTTCATACTTTACGAGTTCTTGTTATGAATAATATGATAGAGATACCTGAAAAATATATACTAAAAAGATGGACAAAAAGAGCAAAGTCATTATGGGCAAGTGATTTTAAACCTTCATTAGTAGATGAGAAAAAATCCAGTTGTTTATTGTGCCTCAGTGAGTTGAATCATATCGGTTACAACTTTTTTGACAAAGGTTCACTAGCTCTTAAATATACTCAAATTTCAAAGAAAATTTAATGGAGACATTGTAGGTCGTTGAAAAAGAGATGGAAAATTCAAAGAGTACATCATTTCAAGATGTTATTATTAATGGAGCCAATGTGAAATCAAACGAAAAATCAATGTTTGATCTTGTATATGTCAAGATAAAGGGTTCAATAAATTCTTAAATAAAAAGTCAATTCGAAAATAGCCAAAAAGAAAAATAAAGAAGGCAATGTACTCTCAAATTTCAAAAGAGAAGAGAATTTATAAAGTAAGTAGCTTTTCCTTATTATTGTATTTGCATCAACTCTTTATATTATTCAATTAATTAATGTCTTGATAATAGGGAGAAAAGATCAAAAAAAGTTGTAAATTTTTAATCCAAACAACAAAACAAATCAATTATGCATAAAGATTTTCCATTTACGTCTCTCCCAATAATAGCTCACACTCATGTTTATCCTTCCAATCATCAATTTCTAATGTTAATGACTCCAAACTATCATTATCACTTTATTCACCTGTAGTTACTTTTTAAATGCAATATTATGTTTTAAATGTCAAAAGTCTTAGGATATTTAAATACATGTATTATGAAAATGTTTTATGTAAGATTTTTCTTCAAATTGGAAGTGGAATCCTACATCTAACATGAATTATACTAGAGTGATGGAAGATATTAATTAGGTAATACATATTTTTTATTTATAGTATATGAAAGCAATTCGAATCCCATAAAAAATTTGTCTTCTTTTGATGAAGGCTCATTGAGTATCATTCACCACCATTCCTATTACTTCTCTTAATCTACATGAAAGCACCTTTGCTACAATTTTATACTCATTGTAGCATTCAATCCTTCAATCACACATTTACCTTCTACAATAAGAACTCTATCAACACAATATTCTCTGGTTAACTGAAAACATTCCTTATTCCACACAATAATCTATCCTCCAATCTCCCTATAGCTGCCGAGAATCTAAATTCGAAATTATCATCATCCCAAATTTTCCTAATTAGTTCCATTGAAACCGTCTCTATTTTGCTTTCCTGTCAAAAACAAATATTCGCCCTAGCCTTTCTTATGACCCTTTTAACCGAGCTGACCTTTGCTTCCCATCCTAATCCTCTAACATCCCAAAAGATAATCCTCATCTCCACCCACCCCCTCTGTTTTAACCCGCCTTGGGTTCTTCTAATTGTATGATATATGAATACTTGTCAAAGGTTCTGGAATGTCAACAAAAATGATGATAGTTGATGTGGAAGACCGATGCAGATAAGTTGGCGAAGGAGCGAACAGATCAACTCATTGTTGAGTGTTTTTGTCTGATGCAGTTTAGTGTTTGCATTCATTGCTTACAGTTTGTGTACTGATTTGGGTTTTGGTTTGACCACTTTCATTTTGTCGTGGTCATTTATTTGCGTCTCTTGTATGCACTACAATTCAATTCATTGGACCATTTTGGCTAAACCATTAGCAAAACAATTTGCTTCTTGGTCACGCCCAAACAAGTCGATATTGAGACTTTGGATTGGCATGAGCAACAGTCCATACAAAGCATTAGACCAAGTAGAAAAATGCACACATAATAGGACACCAAGAGAAGCAGACCAAAACTTAAAGAAAAGGAAGCTACAACCAGGCCAGAAACATATCCAAGCTTGCCAAGACCATCTACGAATCCGTACGAGTGAGAACCAATTTGATAGTGCCAACGACTCTACAGGATGTATCAATATACTGCTTGAAAGAGGCTTGGAATACATAATGACCCAAACTTTGGGTTAGAACAGTCCATCTATCCTTTCAATAAAGTAACATTAAATATTAAGGGGACAAGCTATATATATATAACTACAAAGGAAGCATTAAAGGTAACGTTGTTGCATTATGTAAGCAAACACATACTTCCTATATTGTTACATTACAAAAGGGAAAGAACTATCGATAAATAAATATAAAAGTGCTGAGTTGATCATGATAAAAAAAAATTATAATTGAAAGTGATATGCTAAAGTTGAACTCTTAAACAAAAAATTATAATTAAAAGGATAGGGTTCTCTCCTCTTATCATCAGTGGATGCACTGTTGCATCGGTGCTGGGTTTTGGAATGTGGCTAAGCTATTGACAACCTGCTGCGATCCAAGTTCACCACCGCCTGGTGATCAGCGTTCTTGAACCTCCTATTGCTCAGGTACTGCTCATCACAAGTCATTCCCAACTTACAAATTATACTTTTTTGTTTTTATAAAAACTTGTTATTTCAAATAAGGGCCAACAACTATTCAAATAAAGCAACCAGTTAGACTTAGATGGCCAAGGTCTCCAAGGTTGACCACAAATGCCCGCCCCTTCAACAGGTTGAACAATGATCCAAGTATTGCCATTGTCCCTGTAATAAAGATGATCAATCTCCCATTGAAAATATAAAGGACTAAATTAGCAAAAAGTAATATTTTGTAAAATTTAAGCAATAGAGATCAATTTTTTTTGCATTAGTTCATTAAACCAAAAAAGAGAGAAGAGATAGGGAGTTGAGTGATAAAGGTGGGTGGAGAATATATTTACCTGGAGGTGATTGGAGACGATGAAACCATGTTTCTTGCCTCAATTTTCACAAGCCTTAACGATTTTCTATTCACTCGATCGAATGAAAATTACAGAATATAGAAGTGTTATGATACTCACTATATTATTCAATTGGGTTTGGGGACTCAATCAGGTCGTAATCCGTGCTCTATGATGTTTACATTCTGGGTCTGCATGTAAGGTGCTCGCATGTTTTTACGAGACCGCAAGATGTGGGTTCGTACAACCATATAAGCGAATCCACGTCTAAAAAACACGTGTTAATTCTAAAATAGGGTACGTGTCGGTATGCATGAGAATCTACTTATGATATCACACTCATGAACAATAATCATATCACATAAATACACAACTCAACCTCTAAAAAGGATACACTCTGAAATACTCAACAATTAGAAAAATCAATTTATTCGTAGAAACTATTTGCAATTGGAAAATGAAAGAAAAATAAATTGGATTTTAGGGATTTGAGTTTATTTTCGGCAAAAGTGTCAAATGTCATGTAAACAAAAAAACAAGTTGGAATGGAATAGATGCTGACACGATAATCTAGTTTCATATAATATTTTCTTCTGATTATGCAACGAGATTTTAAAATACTAAATTTAATATTTATGTTATTCGCTTAGTTGGATTTGTTGATTACTCAACACTATTTTTTTTTTTTTTGTTATTCTCAAACCTCAATTGCTTAGAGGGTGAGTTCTAATTTTTGAAACGATTATATAATGAAAACTTTTAACTTTATATCAGGGAAAGTTAAAGCTCTCCTAATTACCAAAGAAAAAATCCCCGCTCACCATTGAATTTCTTTTTCTTGTTAATTTTGAATTTAAAAAAAATTATATGTGCAGTTCATTAATGAAATTTTATATAATTGATAAATATTTTATATTTGAAATTTATTTAATATTATTTATTTTATATTTATAAATATATAAAAAATTTAATCGGACTAGTAAATAATTAAACATAGATGAAGTTCTATTTCCATGAAAGAAAATATACAAAACCAAGAGTAAAATAATTGCAAAGTTCAACAATTACCACAATTATTTGATTTGAACTGGAATTAAGCCAGTTAAAATCGATTAAATTGAGAATTGATCATTTAGACCAGAAATTAGAAATTTTGGGCTTCAAGCTGTGTCAAGTTGAAAAAGCAGCCCAACTGGACCAACTTTACAAGAGTTTATTTTCTTAATTCAGCCCAAAAGGAAGAGAACAAATAAAATAAAAATAATAATTAAAAAAAGTAATAAAAAGTAAAAACCTAACCTAGCTCGTTTCTTAGATCTCTCATCTCATTTCTTAGACCTCTTCCTTTTTTTACTCAAAATTAGAGTTTTGTACATATTTTAGTTAGTTTTAAAATCTCAGGTCTCTTATCTCAATTTTTTTAATAGTTAAATGATTGGTTCCGTCAAATCAATTAAAATAAAAATTGATGATTTAATTAGTTTGAATACGGATTTGATTTTCAAAATACTGTTGAATACAAAACAATGAAACATCACAAGTTTAAAGATAAAATGTTCTAAAAATTTTATCTAATTGTATTAACTTAAGAACAAGAATAATTGAGGAAAGAAGTCATTTAACATATTGTCAATATTGTTGACTAAATCACCACATGTTTTTAAACTTAAAAACACATCAAGTACATTTTACTATTACTTAAATCGAATTCAATAAAAGTCAAAAAGAAAACAAACCAAAATGTTGTAATTCAAATACGTTTTCTATTTTCTTGAATTCCTGCTATTATTTTTGTAATGAAAATAGGAACTCTGCAAACTGCCCAAGACAATGTATCTATCTAATTGGACTTGATAAACAACATAATATTCCCTTGAATCAATTTATTCAATTTTGATTTTTCAAACTACGAATCATTTAGATTACTTACTAATATAAGTATTTTTTCCCATAATTTGACATGTTTATTTGTTGTTCCTTACACATGTTTCAACATGTTTTAACTACAATCAAGTCATTTTAGTGTCAATTTGTGTTTTTAGGTGTTTAAGTAGTAAAAAGTTTGATTTTGAGTATTTTTTACATTATTTTATGTTTTTGATTGATTTTGATATCTAAATAAGGTTATGTGGTTATATAGAACCAATTGAGAGTTGAAGATACACCTTGAGAGAGAAACTGTAGCCAAGGTCACGACCACGGGTTGAGAAAGTCATGACATTGAAGATAGATGCATTGGGGGGACCAAAACAGACATCTCGTCGCAACGAGGAAACACTTGATGTTAAGATGTGGAAACTTCATGTTGTGACGAGAAGCAACCAACGTTAAGGGAATTTTAAGGTGTTGACCTGGGTATTTTGTGGTCATTCTTCAATTTTAAGCCCTAAATATAATGACATTAAGAGAATTTTAGTCTTTTAATTGTTTCCTATAAAAACCAACATTTAATTTCATTTTAGAGTGAGTAGGTAGTAGATGATAATTTTTTAGGAATAAATTATAATAGATTTCTCTTTTCTAGTTCTTAGAAAACTAGGTTAGATATTCATTTAATTGTTGTGTGAGGATTTTCTATTTTGACGTCCAAACTTTGTGATTGGAGAATACTCAAGATTTTTGCACTCATCTTGCTTTATTATGAGCATTTCTCTTCTTTTATTCCCAATTTTAAATTTTGTTCATCAAGTGTCTGATAGAATGTTTGTATGAAAATTCCAATAGATCATGTGCTTTTATGATTATCTTGCATAGATTAATAGATCATTCGATTAAGGCTTCCTTTGAATGGGCGACGAGATTGACTCCGTTTGAGATTAAAATAGCAGTGGTGGTGGTGAGATTAATTATGGTAACATTAAGTTTGAGTACATAATGGTGAGTTTAAAATCAGTGGTGAGATATGCATTTTAATTAAATCACAATGGTAACGGTGAGGTAAATAATAAGAAGATAAAAATATCATTAAGCACATTATTATTGACCACTCTATTTAAATAACATAAACATAAAAAAATTGTATTTTTTTATATTAATAAAATTAATAAATAAAAATATTTTATTAAAGTAATTATTTTTGTTTTATGTTTATGTTGTTTAAATCCTTCAATCTGAACAATCATTTATATCCTTCAATCTAAACAATCATAAATCTTTATCCAGTCCCTTTCGAGAGATCAATACAACCAAAACAACATTACATTTTCATACTTACCTCAAAGCCATCACATTATCACAATTCACCATCCTGGGTACTCAGGCACGCTAAATAATTCGATGGTACTCAAGACCATTATTAGGGTAACACTGAATCATTATACATTGTAACCATATATCACATTTCAATCTCATCATCAACATATTTCATACATTGCATACCATTCAGCATTTCGTATCATACTTGTTTTTCCAATATTCAACCAGTACATAGTTTTGACATTCAATACTGTCACAGAATTCAATTCAATTCATGATCTCAATCACATTCACATTCACAACCACAATCCAATTCATTTTCAAACACATATATTGATATCATACACACATTCTACTCAGCTTCCATAACACATATCACATCTCAAGATAATTCATATCATTTCTCATTTTACTCAATTCGATCCATATCTCAATATTCAATCATAAGCATGGTAATTTAGTTCAATTAACCATTGATAACTTACCTCAACACCATATAATGCAAAATGTCATGAACATGCAATAAATAAATTGTTCTTGAATCATATAAATACAAACTGGTGGTCTCGCATCACTCGTCGATGACTCTTGCTTTCGCTTTCCTTGTAAGACCCTTCACCCGTCTCTATCGCTAGAATAGGGTTACGAAATGCTACAACAAATAATAGAACAAGAACATGCTATTTTAATTGAAAATTTATTTAAAACAATCATTAAATATCAATCATTCAACAAAAACATATTATACATGCAAAATCGGGCTTAAACCGAAATTACAAAAACTCTAAAAACAATTCAGCATTAAACATGAACTAATTTGAAATTTTACATAAAAATGACGCAAAAACACAAAATAGAGGTCACACGATCGTGTGATAGGTTGAGGCCCTGTGATGTTAGATTACATGGTCGTGCCTTCAAGTCGTGTACAAGATTGATGTCGTTTAATGTTGAGTCACACGACTAAGTAACAAGTTGAGGTCGTGTCATAAATCATGCATTCTATATACTAGTGGCATAGGGTTGTGTTACCAAACTGTGTGTGACACACAGTTGTGTGGTAAACTGTGTTACTTAAATTCCCACCATTTCTCCCTATTTCAATTGATTCAAATAAGCAATTCCAAATACATAAAATGGTACAATAAAAACATGCTCAATTCACGTCAAAACCAAACATAAACATGACATAATTCAACCTAAAAATGCTTAACCGGCACAATCACAAACAAGTTCTAGATCTTAGCCAAACATCCAAAAAATATAACATGCCAAATCTTTTCAATTTGAGATGGTCATTTATACTTCATCAAACATAACTTTTGTGTCAACCAAATAGTTCATATATGTATTTCAAGCATAACTTACCAAAGTGCCAAATTGCACCTATTAAACATCTTACTTATATACATTCACTTGCAATTGAAGCAATCAATTTGTCATTATATACCATCCTATTCTCATACCATAATCATATTTATCACATTTGCCCAACCATTCTACATTCAAAATTTTGTCATTCATGACTTCATTTGTAGCTTGTCACCATGCAACATGCACACTTAAATGCATAACATGTACATTTCCAAAATCAAACATCATTTAAATACAAGATCACATACATCTCAATATTCACTTATACATTATGACCCATATATACATGCCACTTAACCAGGTTAGGAATAATAGAAAATATATCGTATCAAGGTTGGATAGTGTAAGCCCTGAGTTGATCCAATCGATGCGTTCCGCAATAAGACCTAAATAGAGACAAGAAAACAAAACAGGATAAGCATTACAAATGCTTAAAAATTCCGTATGAAATTACTTAACTTGCCTTGACATTAAATTAACCTAAGCAATTAAAACATGTTAGTATTGAACTTGGCATCCCTTGACATCCTTATGCTTTCATATACATTTCAACAAAACAACCAATTAGTCAGTTTATGTACACATCAAGTACTTATAATATGAATCACATGCACTTAACCAATATCTCAATTCATAAGCATATAATTAAATTCATGTTTAGGTTACATTCAAATTATGCTCAATTTACAACATAACAATTTAACTCATGTTCAATCTTTTGACCATTTATAACTCAAGTCATTTTGTTCCATTATCATTCACATCTTAAACAATATAACTCACCTCAATTCATATTTAAATAGATGAACTAACTACTATACAAATCACTACTATCAAAATTTCACAATAATAGGTGAGTTTATCACACATGAATTATATAACATTATGACATTCCACTCTCATTTATCCAATTCAAAATCAATATTCAACATCATCCAACATTTTCATTAAAATAATATCAAGGGCTCGATGAATTATAGCGAACATAACTCCGATACACGATTACCTACACCACACTAGGGAGCATCGTAATGTTAATAGGGGCATTGAAGTGCGACCAACGGCACCGAAATGTAAATAGAGGCACCAAAGTGCAAACCTGTACAACCATACATTCTAACCCTATTGGCGTGTCAATCATATCCTAATCGTTTACTATGTTATGTTTAAATGGGCATTTAAATGGGATTCATAACATATATAAATTAGGGGAGCTTCATGATTTCAAGATACATATCATAACCAGGTCATAATCATTTTGTATCTCACATGAATTATATTCCACAACAATACATGGTTTACAATTAGATCTTTAATCCTTTCTCACTTTAATACTAAATTATAAACGTTTCAGAATTTCAAACTTCGTAGCTATATACATGTCTTCATATTCCAAAACAATTCAAATACATTCCAAACCACGTAATATCATAATATGCATCTCATACATTTATATTACAACTTCTTGTTTAATCGATACCACACATCTATTCATATTTATCATATATTTCATATTTTTATGATTAAATCCATTCGAAGCCAATACTTTATGTTCATAACATATCTAACAACAAAAAATATTAAAACATCTCAAGAATTAAAAAAGTAAGTTTATACAAACTTACCTAACCAAACCAACAACAAATACAACACTGAGAACTATTTCACAAATTTTTATTTTCTACGATTAAGCTCTAATTGGTTCAATCTTGATCTATATAATAATTAAGTTCAATTTATCAATTCCAACAACCTTATAACATCTTATCATATGCATTTAAAATTTTAATTTCATTTTTAAAAAAATTCCTAAAATTTCACTTTTTATTCAATTTAGTCCCTAAAATCGAAATGGTTTTATCATTAAATTCTAAGCTTCATTTTTCAATCTTATTTCAATTTCACCCATGGACTACCCTCTAATACAATAATTATAGAAATTTCATATCAATTTTAACATATTCACATTTTATTCCATAAACTCAGAATTTAACAAATTTCAAATTACAATTTAGTCCATAATCAAATCTAAGCTTATAACCAAGCTATTTAACAGCAAAAACATCAAAAACCATCAATGACAACATTTCAAAACTTTAGAAGTTTTATGATTTAGTACTCGAGCTAGCTAGATTAAGTTACAATGATTGCAAAAACATAAAAATATGAAAAACAAACTAAAATAACATACCCATGCAAAGATTGGAAGCTTGGTTGAATGTTTCCTTAGTTCATCCATGGAAAATTTGGTTGGGAAGAAGAAAATGAGAAAAGATGATGACTTATTTGTTTTCTTTTATGGTTTTATCATATCATATTATTAATTAAATATTATAATTAACATATTTCTACTTGAAACCATGCTATGACCATCCATTATAATGGAATATGGCATAATTTCCATTTAAATTTCTTCAATAATACTATTTGACTCATCTAGCTATTAAAAATTAATGATTAAGTTTTATGATTTTTATGATTTAGTCCTTATACCTTAATTAGCCATCCAATTAATAAAATCTCTGGACCAAAATTAAATTCACCTATAAAAAAGCTCAATAAATATTTATGAGCTCGATTTACAAAAATAAGGTACATATACCTCATTTTTCAAAACCATTAACTTTTAAGCTAACACACTTGTGCCTTGACTAACTTTCCATATAACTAAAATTATTAGACTAGAATTTAGTATAATATTATAACAACCTCGTAAATAATAAATTATATTTACGGACTCTATCATCGAAAAATAGAATTTCGAAACTATTGTTTTCGGTACCATTAAAAGCTAGATTGTTACATTCTCTCTTGATGGCCCAGCATTGAGGTTAGCTATGTAATAGAAATTTCCAACAACCAATTACCAATTCATGCGTATTTTGTAATTTATTCAATTTAGTCCCTAAACTCGGAACAAGCATTTTTTCGATTTCTAGCCTTAGATTAAAATTTGATTTCATATATATTCATTAGGGACCTTCTACTTTTTATTCCTACTGAAATTTTATAACACTTTTGCATTTTATTCAATTTATTCCTTAATGTATGAAATCAATAATTAAGCTTTCCAATTTAGTCCTTTTCATAAACTAAGCATAATTTCTATCAATTTCACACCTAATTCTTCAAGAAACCAACAATGGAAATTTTCTAAAACTTTAACAGTTTCACGAGTTGGTACATAAGCTAGCTAAATCAGCTCCCATGACTTCAAATCTACCAAAATTACAAGAAAAAGACTTAAATTTACTTACCAAATTATGGCCAAATGGTAAGGAAATTTCTTTAGGTTTTTCTCCTTTTTTGGACGATAATGGGAAGAAAATACATTAAGAAGATGACATCATCTACCAACTTTAGCTTTTATACATGGCTTAATGGTTAATGAAGCTCAATTTATTTAATTAATTATGTTTTCTTAACTAATTAATCTTTATTTTCTTAAATTAATTAACCCACACATTATTTTCCACTAGCATATGATTAAAAATGGTTTATTAACCTTTTTTGCCATTTGGATAATTGCAATTTAAGTCCCCAAGTCATTTCCTAACTGAAACCTACTTTGCAATTTAGTCTTTATGTCATAATTAACTATTAATTCAACAAAATTACTAGACCAATCTTTAATATATTTTTATATAAGCTCTGTAAATATTCATATTTAATATTTATGGACTCAATTTATTGAAATGAGGTTTCAAAATTACAATTTTCGATACCACTAAAAATTGGGTCGTTACATATAAGCACAGTCTCCTACCAAGTGTTAGTCAATGGAAGCCCAATTAAGCCATCCCAACCTAAGCGGGGTTTATGTCAAAGGGACACCCTTTCTCCATATTTGTTTCTAGTCTATCAAAATAAAATAGTGGAAGGTATTCATATTGAACAGTATGCAATGCCTATCTCCCATCTACTTTTTGCAGATGATTCCTATTTGTATTTTTAATACGTCCTTTAGCATCTACAAAATGATTAAAAGGAAAATAAACACGCTTTGTGACTTGTTCGATTTAGATATTAATAAGGAGAAATCTAAATTGTTTTTAGTACATTTGATAGCCCCCGAAAAAATGTTGGATTGCTAACATGTTAGGAGTGCATACTTTTGAATTGCCTAGTAAGTATCTTGGGTGCATTTGGAACTTGTGCACAAGAGGAAGCAATTTTTTCAATAAATAATTTTACCACATGCATAAAAAATTAGCGGGATAGAAATCGAAATTATTCTCTTCAGTTGGTTGATTGATATTGATTAAGTCCACACTTGCATCTCTCCTTCTATATTCTATGTCCTGTGTTCAAGCACCAAAGTCAATTGCTCAATCC
Organism: Gossypioides kirkii; assembly: GCA_005610355.1. Lineage (NCBI taxonomy): Eukaryota > Viridiplantae > Streptophyta > Magnoliopsida > Malvales > Malvaceae > Gossypioides > Gossypioides kirkii. The sequence continues at coordinate 9,028,623 of CP032249.1, read as the reverse complement.
TTTGAACTTATATAATATGACCAGATTTGTTGTCTGAAGAAGTTCAGGGGTTTAGGAATAAGCCAATCTTAAATAATGAACGAGGCTATTCTGGCTAGGCGAGCATGGCGTATGCTTAACAACCCTCAAGGTTTTATGTCTCGAATCATTTTAACTAAATATTTTATGAAACAAATTTTTTTGCAAGTATCGATCAAACTATCTGATTCTTGGACCTGGAAAAGCATTTTATGAGGTCGAGACATTTGTCTTTGTGGAATGGATATACAAATTTGGAATGGAGATAATGTGTCAATTGTTAGTAATGGCCTTGCGTTGAAACAACATGCTGAGCAACACCTACCAAGTGTGCTTATATCACACTTTAGGCTGGTGAATTCATAATAATATGGCTCAAACTTAACTGCATGACTCTTGGGTATCAATGTTAACATTGAAGTCTGACGATTGTTTTGTATGGAAGCATCGTTTTTCTAGAAAATTTAGTGTCAAGGTAGTTTATCGTTTCCTAAATCAATACAACATCCTGGATTTACTTAGTTAGTTAACCTTTTACAAGTGGCCTATTTTTTAGAATATCAAGATACCTTTTAAACTACTACTTTTCCTATGGAAAATCATTACTCGACGTCTTCCAGTGCGATCTAAATTATTATAGAAGATACCAAACATTGAGGGCCACTGTCCGATATGTCATGACAAGTGGAAACTCTTGATCATCTATTTCAAACATGTAAATTTACACGAGCTATATAGTTTGGCTTAAATCCAAGTACCCATTTTGATGATGCGAATATTCCATAACTTAGTGATTGGATCCTATAGTAGGTGAACTTACCAGATGGTCAACAGAATGAACCAAATGATTACTGTTGGAATAATAGCCTACTGCAAAACAAATATGTTAGCACTAACTGGGAGAAATAAAAACTTACATATAAAATCAGAAATTACTGTGTTGTGGTAAATCCACTGCCTTAGAAACGAATTTGCCCTGATCGGTGTAATCGTGTAGTGCACGTCATCCCCCAAGGTTAACACAGTCCTTCGATATTTGTACACCCAAATATGGAAGATGGAACTCAATTGGTGTTGCTCTTCTCAAGAAATCACAATAGAAACAATTCCCGGGAAAGTTTGAAGGGGTCACAATCGATCCCGCTTAAAACCCAAACTCCTAGACAAAAAATTCTCTAAAGTGATTAGGGAATGAAAACAACTAGTTTATAAAGAAAAGAAGTAGAAAGAAGAGGAGAGGAATGTTTGTAGAGAGACATGTTTTTTCTGTTTAGTGTATAAAAATGAGGACACTAGTCCTTTATTTATATTAATAACAGAAGGGCAATATGATAAAAAGACATGGGAAATTTTGTAAAAAAACTCATAACCACATATTCAGAAAATTTTCAACAACCTTCACTAAATCCTCAATAACTTTGCAGTACCAACAATCCCTCACTAATGCAAAGTAGTTTGGAATTTTTTGTAAACACGGGAAATTTAGTTAAAAAGTGAGAAGAGCAACGGTGAAATTAGTTGCTTAAGCACTAGTATCTTGTGGATTTGAACTACTACATATTGAAATAAGTTATTCTTCTCTTTAACAAGTGAAAAAATCTTCAACTTGTTAAGATAAGAGTTAACTCATGACAAACAACTAATCTGAGATCCAATTTGATTATTTTGCGATAAATCAACAACTTTTAGCCAACGTACCTCGGAATGCTAGTAAGTGCTGTAGAAAAATAGCCCAAAATGTTTTCCATAGAAGGTGGCTAGTCATTCACACTTATGCAAGTGATTTCATCAAGTATATATCAATATAGATCACTCGTATCAAGACTGTGAAATCATTAAGAGTTTTCATTAAGCTCATCCTCCCAAATTTAAGTTCGATGGATTCATAAAGTCTGTCTCAATAGGACTACCAAAAATCTGGGATATAAACTCATTAAGAGTAATAAACTCAACCTCTCAAGTTAGTGAATTCATCAAGTCTGTATCAATAGGACCACCCAAAATCTTGGCTATGAATTCATTAAGAGTAAAAACTCATCCTTAAGCATGTACATTACTCATCATAGAGATAGGTAAAATGTATAATGTGAGTCATTATATGGTTTTGTTTGACCATATTGAACTTAGAAACTAAGTTGGGTATCCATCATGAATTCCTCAACCACTAGGCTTAAGATCCATCCCTCTTGAAGAATCAAGAACCATTTTCCTACTTAACCTTTTGGTTAGCGGATAAGCTAGGTTCCTTTCGATCTTAAATACTCCAAGGCGAGTACTCCATTTTTTTATTAAATGTTTGACAAATTCATGTCTTATCCGAATATGTCTCTTCTTACCATTGTAAGCATAACTCTTAGCAACACAAATTGCAACTTGTGAGTCACATAATAAAGATATAGGAGGTACTGGTTTTTTCCATAAAGGAATCTCTGCAAGTAGATTTCTAAGCCACTCGACCTCTTGCCCAGCTAAGTCAAGGGTTATAAACTCTAACTCCATTGTGGAGTGAGCAATACAAGTCTGTTTAGTAGACTTTCACAAAATGATTGCTCCACCCAAACTAAAGACATACTCACTTACAGAGCTTACATCATCATTATTAGTTACCTAGTTTGCATCACAATAGCCTTCAAGGACTAGGGTAACTGAAAAATTATAATTCCTAAGATAAAGTACCTTTAAGGTATTCAAGTAAAAGCTTTAGAGCATTCCAATGTTCATTGCTCGGATTATGGGCATACCTACTTAGTCTACTAACCACAAAAACAATGTTCGGTCAAGTGTAGTTCATCAAGAACATAAGACTTCCAATAATCTTTGCATACTCTAATTGAGAAATATTGTTTCCTTTATTTTTAACAGTTGTATGCTAGAATTATAAGGAGTTCTCACAGGGATTACATCAAAATTATTAATTTTTTTAACACTTTCTCTATGTAGTAACAGTTGTATGAAAAACCCTTTTTTGATTTTGTAATTTTAACTCTTAAGATTATATCTACCTCTCCCAAATCAGTCATTTCAAATCTAGTAGATAAAATTTTTTTGGTTTTATTAATGACTTCTATATTAAAACTGAAAATTAACATGTCATTTACATATAAACTTATGATGACACAATTAGATTCAAACATTTTGGAATATACACATGCATCTAAACTATTAACTATAAAACCGAAACTTAGAATAGTTTTATGAAATTTCTCATACCATTGTTTTGGAGCTTGTTTGAGACCGTACAAAGTTTTTTTAAGTCTACAGACTTTATCTTCCATACCAGTTGTCACAAATCTTGGAGGTTGCTCTATATAGATCTCCTCATCCAAATCACCATTCAAGAAAGCTTTCTTTACATTCATCTGACGTATCAACAAATTATGAATGAAAGCTAAAACAAGCAAAACACGAATGGTAAAGATTTTAGCCACAGAAGAGTATGTATCAAAATAGTCTACACCAAATTTCTAAGTGAATCCTTTAACCATTAGTCTTGCCATATACTTTTGTACTGACCCATCAAGTCTAAGTTTCTTTCAAAAGATCCATTTATTACTAATAGGTTTAAAACCTTTAGACAAATCTACTAATTCCCAAGTGTGATTAGATATAATAGATTCAAGCTCATTATTAATAGCATCTCTCCAAAAGCTAGCATCTATTGAATTTATGACTTCATCATAAGTTTTTGGATCCTCATTTACAAAAAAGAGCATGAGCAATAGAATCATTTATTAAGTCTAAATCATTAACTTCAGTTATGAAAGAAGTAAGAAAATCAGGTCCAAAACTAGTGACATCCCTTTATCTTTTACTTTTTCTAGGTTCCACATCATCATTAAGAATATCTCTATTATGTGTACAAGAAGAAGAAACATGCTTGTTGCAGCCCAATTTGTCTGGGCCCAACTCCAAAGTTAAAATGATAAATTTTTAGATTTATTATTTTAATGTCTTTGTACAAAACCATTAACCAAAAATTACAAGCCCAATGACCCCAATATCCTAATTACATGGCAAAAGCCCAAGTGACCCAAACCCTAAACCAAAGTTGAAACCCTAGTTGCAAATAGCTTGTGCTGCTGCCGCCTCCGTCCCACCCACTCAGGAGCTGCCACGTCAGCATCTACCACCACTTGCACCACCCCCTCTTGCCCTTGCCATCGTCGTCAGATACCTACAAAAGAAGAAACAAGAACAATAAAAAAAAGTGTAATCTGGCTATAAAGCCATGAAATCAAAATTGTAAAGGGGGACTTCTCTTCTTCAATTTTACGAAGCAAATAGAATCATAAAAAAAAACATTCAAATAACAAAAGTCCAGAAAGTTCAAGGTATATTCATTTTTCGATATATATATATATATATATATATGTCTTTATATTTATTTATTATACTCTATATATATTTGTAAGTTTTATTTATTTTTTATTTCAATATCAGCATTTAATATACATTAAATATATATAAAAAAATCATAATAAATAAGAATTTTAAAAGTTGACCTCGATCTGAAATGCTGTAGGAGATGCGAACGGAATGCCTCCGAACCCGACTATGTTCGTGAGGGATTTCCATCGTATGAAGATTTATCAAATGCAAAAAAAAATTCGAATATGCAACATATTTCATAATAAAAATCAGATCTGGATTTGGGTTTTGTTAAAAAGATCTAGAAAACGAAAGGTTAAAAACAGATATTTTTAAAAAAAAAAACAATAAAATCAAAGTTTTCAAAGATCGGGAAGAATAAACCCGATCTAGGGTCTGTTTTTGAAAAAAATAATAAAAATAAAAAATGAATCAAACTTGGTCAAAAAGGTTTTTTTAAATCCCTTCTTTTTAAAGAAAATCCAGATCTAAAGTTAGATCTGTTGTTTTTAAAAGGGTTTTAAATGAGAAAATGTGATTTTTTTTAGAAAAATTTTGCTTAAATACTCGCTACCAAACGACGCCGTATCAGATGGGTGCATCGCGTTCAAAACGGCATCACTTTGACTCCCCTCGACTCAATTTGTTCCAGACCCGAGAGGGTCCATAAGTTTTCGTGGAAAGGGAAATTCATTCGCGCAATCCTCCTCCTTTTCCTTATTTTCCAATTGGGTCCTTGTTTGTTAAACCTATTTTTTTTTAATTTAGAAAGATTTTGTTTCTCCTTAATTTGTTCCACAGACCACCACAAAAATATGGACATTTCCATTTGACCCTCCTTTTTATTCTCAATTTGAATCTATCAAAAATTTTCTTTTCTCAATCTTTGGTTTGTTAAATAATAAAATTATTCTTCAAATTTAATTCCTTCTTTCTTTCGATTTCATTTTAAATTCTTTTTATTTGTTTTTAAATCCTTAAATATTTTAAAATTTAATTACTCGTAAATTCTTTCAAGTCTTTCAAAAAAAATTATCGTCACTATTTTGATTCTCTTATTTTTAAGTCAATCCCTTTTTTATTTATGTATATTAACATATTAATCTATTTAAAGTTATGTATTAATTGTGTACATATGACTATGTATTTTATGTATTACCTTTCTTTATGTGTTGATATTTTATTTAGTTGGTGTTGTTAATTTGTTTCAATTTAATTTGTCTTATTTCATTGTACATTTATTTGTCATTTTCGATCTCATATTGGCTTACCATTTTAATTGTTAACTCATTCATATTCAGTCATCTTTTCAAAAGAAACAGTATGGTTTTAATAAATTAAGCGATTTTAAAATAAAAAATATGTTAATTATTTCGTGATTTAAAAGTCGAGCCTTAACTTACTAGGCATGACTTTTCCTCGAATCGAAATATTCGAATACATTTTCTCTGAAAAATAAAACATGAGATTTAAAAAAGAAAGGGATGCTCGTAATTTTGGAAATATGAGGTGTCGTGCCCTAACTTATTGGACGTGACTTTCTCCCTCGATCATTTTGAAATAACGAGACTTCCTTACGAAACTCGATTTTCCTTCTTAAACTTGTGCATCAAATAAATCATGCATTTATGAATCGTATTTTAAATTTTACTCGAGTTTTTAAGTTTTTAACAAATCAAGACCCGAAAATAATGTATGTGGTACCAATTTTAGGCGTGTGAGGGTGCTAATCCTTCCTCACACGTAACCGACTCCCGAACCCGTTTACTGGATTTCGAAGACCAAAATGTTTTTCAAAGCGGATCTTAAACATTTTGTGGTGATCCAATCACATCGAATAAAATATTGGTGGCAACTCCCATTTTTCGAATTTTAAAATATTTTTCGAGACTATTTTTTTCGAAAAAATGTTTCGACAGCTTGACGACTCCACTTGTGAAAATTTTAAAATAAAAGAGAGTCAAGCCAAAAGATGATTATTTCCGGTCTTTTGTTAAAATTTTTAAACATTCAATTTTGTTTAAAATACAATCCTTTAAATTTCGTGTGATGCTTTATTATGTCGATACCTACTTGTATAAGTTTGCATTCATATGCATTTGTTGCTGTCCCTTTAAGTAGAAGCGGGAAACTACTCCTTCGTGAGGTTTTCACCTCTGTGCAGGATAGTGGATCGCTTTCGGGATTACATCTGTACCCATGTTTTCGTGATGTTTTCACTTCCGTGCAAACATGTGAGAAATGTGTCCCCTAAATCGAACTCAACCGTATGAGCCTGTAATGGGTAAGGATAGAGGAATCTGCTGGTTTAGGTACCCCTACACTAGAACTTGAACCGCATATAATGAGCCTTAAGTGCCTGTCTTAGGATAGAATTACACCAAGTTGTTAGTAGTCTCCCAAGACCAGAATCTTTATTTTATATCCGTATTTTGATATTATATTGACTTGTGTTCTCTTTTGCCTTTTTTTATTATTTTTGCTTGCATTACATCCCCATACAAAGAAAGGTATAATTCTAAGCTCAATTACTAAATAGAAAAGTTGGTCATAAGAAAAAAGGTACCTTGATGAAATAGAAGACAATATGGTCGGACTTACATGGCAAAGAAAGAAAGAGAACGAAAATCGATGATCTACCAGATGAGCAAGACGAAAACAAAGATCGCGTAACCATCCGAGCTTTGGCCTAAGTACGAGAAGTGACTGATCACTCAACCTTTTCAAGATGATATTGTGGATCGAAAGTCAGAGATGAGTCAGGACTATTTGAATGACTTCCTATGGAGATTAAGTCTTCTGAACACCGCGACACGACCATATACGTATCTGTTTTATGTAAAGGAATTTGATTTCTAGTAAGGCTTTTCTAATAGAATTGAGCTATATGTCAATACATTTCTTATGTATTCATGCATTCATAAGCAGCACATTTTATTAACTTGTGTAATTCTATACAAGCCTACCTTGAGTGAGATTGTGCCAAACCTTCTGTGGTTACTCGAACAAGGTAAGAGGCACGATTATATTCTTGTTTCTTTGCTTTTAATTACAAGTTTTATTCTTGTATTAATTGTACTAACTTATTTTGAATCTGTTTGCATTGCATTTTCATAAAAAAAGGTGTTGATTCATGTTCTATTACCAAATAGAGAACTGGTCATAAGAAAACGGATTCCTTGATAAGGTAGAAGTCAACGTGGTCATGCATATAGGGTCAAAGATAAAGGTGATGACCTGTCAAAGGGTAACATATCAGTGATCCAAGATTACACCCAAATAAATGAAATCCATATCAGTTTGCAAGAGCTAAATGAAGCATGAAAGACAAATGAAGTAGATGTCAAATTTGAATTTGATGATCTGTCTTACCTACTCAAGCTAGATTGCTTCATTTTCAGAAACGTGAACAATACGATATGTCCCTCCACTACCCGAGGGTTCAGAATAATAAAGCTTATTCTAGACAAGCGAGCATTGGGTTACAACCCTGATTAAGGAAAAAGAAGAGAACGAGCACATTGCTTGAAAAACTTGTAAGACATAGTGTACTCAGGTACAAGAAAGAATGTTGACATCTTCGTATGAAGTAGTCGTCTTCCCTAAAATATTTGGGCATGTAGAGGACGCAGTTACATATTTGTTTGACCGACTTGACAAAAGAATCACCTATGTTCTAGCAATCTTAGCCACAAAACACCTGTTGAAGAAAGGACAAAAGAAGGTGTATTGGTGCACAATTTTTGTTAGTATGATTTTGGGGTCATTTTTGGAAAGTAGAAAAGATCTCTTGTCGAATATTCTCTGAGGACTACTTTTCATCGAAGGAATTTATGGCTATTCAAAGACAAGAGGACTTCGCCAAAGAAATTGGAAATAAATGAGGAATGACTCCAACGCTCTTAGGGGCAAGTCTGAGATAGGGACCATGTCGTAAGCAATGACTTCACCAAGTGCAAGAAACGGCTAACCATTTGAAGATTTTAGCCATTCAAGATCAGTACCTTGGACTGGAAATCAGGATCAAACTGGAGCAAATTAGCTTGGAAGATTAGGACTTTGAGCATTAAGGCATGACCATACATGTATCTGCCTTATGTACAGAAATATGTTTTCTAGTAAAGTTGTTCTAAATGGAATTAAACTAGAATCAATGCCTTTTTGCATGCATTTTACCATTCATTTGCATTGCAGTTCATGCATTAAATTTCAATGAAATCCCTCATATTTGAAACACTCGTGTGTGAGAGAGTCATTAACCTTAAATGAAACCTAAGAGGAAACATGATAAAATCAAGATGGGGAATGATCAAAATTTGAGAAAAAGTCATGTGGAGAATGAAACCTATTGAGAGTTGATCCCTACACCCTCTGAAGTGTTTTGGACAACTAGACTGTGGAGGAGCTTCCTATAATTTTAGTACTTTTCCAAAAAACATATTTAGAACACACTTATCACTCTAAGCCCGAGAGTAATAGGGATCCTTTTATAAAGGGCACATGACCACTGTATTTTATTTCGATGAAAATGATGCATTTCTTGTGTCTCACTAGGCAAACATCTTGTCTTTCTTTTTCAGCCAAATAGATGTTTATTCTTAAATTCATTCTCTTACCCATATGTTGGATCCCTTGATATCAAATACACAAGCGACACTACTGTTGACTTAGACCCTTTTGAGTAAGACATGTGTCTAGAAAAACTTTGAGGCTTTGAAAATGATCAAGAATGTAACTTGTCTCCTGATCTATTACGGATGATTGAGCAAGACATGAAACAAACATCACCTTGAAGAGTTATGATTTTAAGTGAGAATCGAGACATGTGTCTTTTTAGAAACAAGGCAAGCTGCCTCGAGAATCCAAAGGTCTTTGCATGATCCCATCAAAGCATGCTAGGTTTAAAGAACCGATGTCGTGACACACAGGCTCCCATAAAAGGAAAAATGCAATCAAATTCAACATAAACTTAAAAAATAGAGTCTCGAAGTGTTAAAAAAAAGAAAAAAGAAAAACAAAACAAATAAAAAAGGGTTAAGATAAAAATCTGCCAAGGATATCTTGAAACCCAAGGCAAAAAAAGAAAAAGGAAAAAAGAAAGGAAAGTCAAGACAAAAACCCACAAAGGGCATCTTGAAAATTTATTCTTCTTCATTTTTGCACGTCGTGACCTCTTTCTATGAAGCATGGACATTACCAAGCTAATTTTGTAAAAAAGTTTCTAAAGAGCATTAGTTTGTTATCAGGATCATTGATTACTAGTTCCTATGCCAATCGATGGTTAAGCAGATTATTGAAAATGAGAATATATGTCGATATGGAATGCCAAAAAGGATCATATTCGACGATGACTTGAATTTGAGCAACAGCATGATAGCGAAAGTCTACAGCCAATTCAAGAACAAGTATCACGACTCAGCACCACATCACAAAAAAAAGTGAACGGGGCATTGGAGGTGACCAATAAGAACATCAAAAGGATTCATAGCAGAGACCTAAAAAGGCTTGACATGAGAAATCACCATTTTTCTTCAAGGCTTATCGGGCTTCTATTAGAACACCCACTAGGGCAACACCTTTCTCACTAGAATGAAAGTCGTCCTACCCATTGAAGTCAAGTTTCTTTCCCTCTAGATTTTGTTAGAGATGAGGAAGCAGAATGGATCCAATCCAGATGCAGTCAGCTAAAATTGATTGAAGAAAAGATACTAAAAGTTATCAAGGGTTTATGATAAAGAAGGATCAGCTCTATAAACTCCACGAGAGAGCTCTGGTTTTAAAAAGTATCTTACTTACAAAAGACTTCCAAGGAAAATAGATGTCGAATTGGGAAAGGCCTCATGAGGTGAAGAAAGTCCTTTTTGGAGAAGCTTTAATTTTGGAAGGCAAAGACATGCCCAATCCTGTGAACTCGAGTTCGGTGAGAAAGAAATTTCACAAAAAAGGGAAAAATAAGAAAAAGAAAAATAAAAGAAAAAAAAGAGAGGTCGAGGTGAAAAACCGTAAAGGGCATCTCGAAACCTAAGGAGATTTGAGTTGAAAACCTGAAAAGGCGACTTCAATTTGAATACGAGAAAAGAGGCATGAAGTGGTCTTCTCTCTCAAAAGTAGCAAGGTGGAGAAACTTTACACCTTGAGGCATTAACGAAATACTCCAAGTTTCATGGACACATGTTAAGCTTTAAATGGTCATCATCAAGTTTGCTCAGTGAAGCTCATACTTTGATATCTAGGATACCTAACTCCATTCTTTGTTCACTTTATGTTTGGCAACTTTTGACCAGTACGGGTCATTTTTAATCCTTTTCTTTCATTTGAGCTTTGCCTCAAAGAGATTCAATTTTATTCACCTTACGACCATGTTCAAGCATTTTTGCATCAAAATAACGGTTAATGAACCAATGATCTTTTCATTCATGCAAGCTTTGCCTTCAATCAAATCCAATTTCATCCACCTTATAACCTTGATTCAAGCATCTTTGCATTTGAAATAACGGTTAGTGGTCAACAATATAAGGAATAGAAAGATTTCTGCATATCATTCTGAAAAATTTCTATATAGTACAAGGACCTGAAATAGGATCACTAGTTGGAAAAAACACAAACTTAAGGGATAGAAAAGTTTTGAAACAAATAGTTCAAAATATGACTACTTCTTTAGGTTCCATGAAAAAGATACCATACCAAAAAAGAACATGATAACACATCAGTGATAGAACTTAGACAAATGACGAACAATGTCGACCTAAGGACTAAAACTAAAATCATTCTCAGAGATGACATTTTTTCATCCATCATTCATACCCAAGTGGTCAGGAGCATTTGACTCATTCTAATCATGGCATCCTAATAATCTGGCCTACATAGAGGTCCATAAAAGCATATTCTATAGGCTTGACAGGGAAGGATTGAGGTCACGACGGTGAATCCGATACCTTAAAAGATTGAAGGGAAAGGTTGAGGCCGCAACGGCGAACCCAGTCCTAAGAAGATGTGATGAGAAAGGTTGAGGCCGCAACGGCAAACCCGACACCTAAGAAGATGTGATGGAAAGGTTGAGGCCGCAACATCAAACCCGAAACCATGAAGAGATGAAGGGAAGGATTGAGGCCGCGATGGCAAATCCGATACTTTAAAAGATGTGATGGGAAAGGTTGAGGCCGCAACGACAAACCCGATACCAGAAAGAGATGAAGGGAAGGATTGAGGCTGCAACGGTGAATCTGGTACCTTAGAAGATGTGATGGAAAAAGTTAAGGCCGCAACGGCGAACCCAGTACCAAGAAGAGATGAAGGGAAAGGTTGACGCCGCAATGATGAGCTCGGTACTTAAGAAGATGTGATGGGAAAGGTTGAGGCCGCAACGGCGAACCCGGTTCCATGAAGAGATGAAGGGAAGAATTGAGGCCACGACGACGAATCCGATACCTTAGAAGATGTGTGATGAGAAAGGTTGAGGCCACAATAACAAACCCAGTACCATGAAGATATGAAGGGAAAGGTTGAGGCCACAACGACGAACCTAGCACCTTAGAAACGCGACAGGAAAGATTGAAGCATAACGACAAGTCTTATATCCTAAAGACGAAGAGGAGTAGATTGAAGCCGTAACAGTGAATCTTCTACCTCGAAGTTAAAGTGGATTAGATCAAACCACAATACCAAGTCTTTATCTCTCTAAAGTTACAGTAAAAGTAAGATAAAGTTTCGACATCAAATCTTATCTTCCTGAAGTTGCAGTGGAGTTGGATTCAAACTATATCATTCCAGTTTTACCCTTAATCAAGAAGGGCAGATTGAAGATTCCAATCTCTTGCCCCTAAGCTTGAGACAGATTGAAGCCATTCGATCTTTTACCCCGAGCCTGAGGCAGATCACCATCAGTCAGTCTCTTACCTCGAGCCTCGGGTAGATTGAAGTCATCCGATCTTTTACCCCAAGCCTAGGGTAGATTACCATCAGCTAATCTCTTACCCCGAGCCTAGGGTAGATCACCATCAGCCAATCTATTACCCCGAGCCTGGGGTAAATTACAGCCATCCGATTTTTTTACCCCGAGCCTAGAGTAGATCACCATCAGTCAATCTCTTACCCCGAGCCTAGGGTAGATTACAGCCATTTGATTTTTTTACCCCAAGCTTGGGGCAGATTACCATCAGTCAATCTCTTACCCCGAGCTTGGGGCAGATTGCAGTCATTCAATCTTTTACCCCGAGCTTAGGAGAGATCATAATTAGCCAATCTCTTACCCCGAGCCTAGGACAAATTGCAGTCATCTGATCTTTTACCTTGAGCATGAGGCAAATCACCATCAGCCAACCTTTTACCCCGAGCCTGAGGCAGATTGCAACCATCCGATCTCTTACTCTGAGCTTGGGGCAGATCACCATCAGCCAATCTCTTACCCCGAGCCTAAGGCAGATTGTAGCCATCCGATCTCTTACCTCGAGCATGGGGCAGGTCACCATCAGCCAATATCTTACCCCGAGCTTAGGGTAGATTGCAGCCATCCAATCTTTTACCTCGAGCTTGGGGCAGATCGCAGTCAGCTAATCTCTTACCCCGAGCTTGGGGCATATTACAATCATCCGATCTCTTACCTCGAGCATGGGGTAGATCACCATCAGCCAATCTCTTACCCCGAGCCTGGGGTAAATTACAATCATCCGATCTCTTACCTCGAGCATGAGGCAAATCACCATCAGCCAATCTCTTACCTCGAGCCTGGGGCAGATTGTAGCCATTCGATCTTTTACCTTGAGCATGGGGCAGATCACCATCAACCAATCTCTTACCCTGAGCCTGGGGCAGATTGCAGCCATTCGATTTTTTTACCCCGAGCCTGGGGTAAATCACCACCAGTCAATCTCTTACCCCGAGCCTAGGGCTGATTGCAGTCATTCGATCTTTTACCCCGAGGTTGAGGTATATCACCATCAATCAATCTCTTACCCTGAGCTTGGGGTAAATTGTAGTCATTCGATCTTTTACCCCGAGCCTGAGGTAGATCACCATCAGCCAATCTCTTACCTCGATCATGAGGCAGATTGCAGTCATTCGAAGCAATAAAGTGGTCATCTTCTTGACGAGATGCAGAGAAGTGAATCAAATCCGTCTTCTTAATGAGATGCAGACAAATATATCAAGAGATGAAGCCACAACATCAAACACCTGAAGCGTTAGTGGATTGAATCAAAAACTACGATGACAAACCTTAATCTCCTTAAAGTTGCAAGTGAATTGAGTGAAGTTACAGTAGCAAATTTTGTCTTTTTTGAAATTGCCTTAAGGCAAGATGAAATCACAACAATGAAGATGCAGAGAAGCGGACGCAGTGAAGTTGAACGACTGATATGGCGAAGGGTGGGCTAGTTGAAGAAAGAGCATCGAAAAAATAAGACATGACAAAATTGGTTCTCCTTTTGGTCTTTGCTCCGTTCCTGTTACATAGCAACGAGCAAAGAAGGACAGTTGTTGGAGCCCAATTTATCTGGGCCTAACTCCAAAGTTAAAATGATAAATTTTTAGATTTATTATTTTAATGTCTTTGTACAAAACCATTAACCAAAAATTACAAACCCAATGACCCCAATAGCCCAATTACATGACAAAGGCCCAAGTGGCTCAAACCTTAAACCAAAATTGAAACCCTAGTTGCAAACAGCTTGTGCTGCTGCCGCCTCTGTCCCACCCACTCAAGAGCTGCCACGTCAGCATATACCACCACTATCACCACCACTTGCACGACCCCCTCTTTCCCCTTCCATCGTCGTCAGATACCTACAAAAGAAGAAACAAGAACAATAAAAAAATATGTAATCTGGCTATAAAGTCATGAAATCAAAATTGTAAAGGGGGACTTCTCTTCTTCAATTTTACGAAGCAAATAGAATCATAAAAAAAAAAACATTCAAATAACAAAAGTCCAGGAAGTTCAAGGTATATTCTTCTTCCGATATATATATATATATATACATATATATTATATATATGTATTTATATTTATTTATTATACTCTATATATATTTGTAAGTTTTATTTATTTTTTTATTTCAATATCAGCATTTAATATACATTAAATATATGAAAAAATCATAATAAATAAGAAGTTTAAAAGGTTGACCTCGATCTTAAATGCCATTGGAGATGCGAACGGAATGCCTCCGAATCCGACTATGTTTGTGAGGGATTTCCATCGTATGAAGATTTATCAAACGCAAAAAAAAAAAAAATTGAATATACAACAGATTTCATAATAAAAAATCAGATCTAGATCTGGGTTTTGTCAAAAAGATCTAGAAAACGAAAGGTTAAAAAACAGATCTTTTTAAAAAAACAATAAAATCAAAGTTTTCGAAGATCGGGAAGAATAAACCCGATCTAGGGTCTTTTTTTGAAAAGAATAGTAAAAATAAAAATGAATCAAACTTGATCAAAAAAGTTTTTTTAAATCCCTTCTTTTTAAAAAAAATCAAGATCTAAAGTTAGATCTATTGTTTTTAAAAGGATTTTTAAACAAAAGGAAAAAAAGAGATTTTTGACTTACCTGGGAACCGCGCACGGTGGCTTACGACGGTCGGGAATGGCGAAGCCATGACAAGCCGCTGCAAACACAAAACAGAAGAAGGAGATCAGGCAATGGGGGTTTCGAAGAGAACTTCAGAGTAAAAAGAGAAGATGTGGTTTTTTTTAAGAATGAAATGAGAAAATGTGATTTTTTAGAAAAATTTTGCTTAAATAGTCACTACCAACGACGCCGTATCAGATGGGTGCATCACATTCAAAACGGCGTCACTTTGTCGCGCCCTGACCCGATTTGTTCCAGACCCGAGAGGGTCCGCATGTTTTTGTGGAAAGGAAAATTCACTTGCACGATCCTCCTCCTTTTCCTTGTTTTCCAATTGGGTCCTTGTTCTTTAAACCTATTTTTTAAAAATTTAAAAAGATTTTGTTTCTCCTTAATTTGGTCCACAGACCACCACAAAAATATGGACATTTCCATTTGACCCTCCTTTTTATTCTCAATTTGAATATGTCAAAATTTTTCTTTTCTCAATCTTTGGTTTGTTAAATAATAAAATTATTCTTCAAATTAAATTCCTTCTTTCTTTCAATTTCACTTTAATATCTTTTTATTTGTTTTTAAATCCTTAAATATTTTAAAATTTAATTACCCCGTAAATTCTTTCAAGTCTTTTAAGTCAATCCCTTTTTTATTTGTATATATTAGCATATTAATATATTTAAGGTTATGTATTAAATGAGTACATATGACTATGTATTTTATGTATTACCTTTCTTTATGTGTTAATATTTTATTTAGTTGGTGTTGTTAATTTGTTTCAATTTAATTTGTTTTATTTCATTGTACATTTATTTGTCATTTTCGATCTCATATTGGCTTACCATTGTAATTGTTAACTCGTTCATATTCATTCATCTTTTCAAAAGAAACATTAGAGTTTTAATAAATTAAGTGATTTTAAAATAAAAATTATGTTCGTTATTTCGTGATTTGGAAAGTCGAGCCTTAACTTACTAGGCATGACTCTTCCTCGAATCGAAATATTCGAATACATTTTCTCTGAAAAATAAAACATGAGATTTAAAAAAGAAAGGGATGCTCGTGATTTTGGAAACATGAGGTGTCGTGCCCTAACTTACTGGACGTGACTTTCTCCCTCGATCATTTTGAAATAATGAGACTTCCTTACGAAATTCAATTTTCCTTCTTAAACGTGTGCATCAAATAAATCATGCATTTATGAATCGTATTTTAAATTTTACTCGAGTTTTTAAGTTTTTAACAAATCAAGACCCAAAAATAATCTATGTGGTACCAATTTTGGGCGTGTGAGGGTGCTAATCCTTCCTCACACGTAACCGACTCCCGAACCCGTTTACTGGATTTCGAAGACCAAAATGTTTTTCAAAGCGGATCTTAAACGTTTTGTGGTGATCCAATCACATTGAATAAAAGATTGGTGGCGACTCCCATTTTTTGAATTTTAAAATATTTTTCGAGACTATTTTCTTTTTCGAGAAAACGTTTCGACAATGCTCATCTAAGGCGTCTCAAGATTTGTAACAGATTTCTTTAGAGGAAAATTATTTCCAAAGAAAACAACATCTCTAGATTCACATATGGAAGAATCATGCAAAGACATAAATCTATATGCAACACTGTTCAGAGTATAACCAACAAAAATAGCATCAACAGTTTTAGACACAATAGTGTTCTGTTTAAAAACATGTATGTCTACTTTTGCTAGGCACCCCCACACTTTCATGTATTTTAAACTAGGGGGTATAACCTTTCCACAATTCGTATGGGGTACAATCTAATTTTTTATGAGGCACTTTAGTAAGGATGTGATTCGCAGAAAGTACGACCTCTCCCCAAATGTGATCAAGTAAACCAGAACTAAGTAGTAAAGCAATCTTCATTTCTTTTAGAGTTCTATTTTTCCTTTCAACTACACCATTTTTTTGTGAAAAATAAGGGGCAAAAAATTCATGTATAATTTCGTCTTTCTCACAAACCTCTTTAAGGAAGTTAGTGTCATATTCGCCCCTTCTATCGGATCTAAGACGTTTTATTTTTCTATTAAGTTGGTTTTCTACTTTTGCTTTATAAAGGAGAAACGTTTGTTCAACTTCATCTTTTATTCTTAAAAGATAGACCTTTGTATACCTAGAGTAGTCATCTACAATGGTAATATAGTAGCGTTTCCCATTTTTTACTTTCTGTGTTTCTAAAGTATGTTAGATCAGTATGAACTAATTCCAAAAGTTCAGTTTTTCAATCAGTGATAGGATTTAAGAAATGTCTAGCATGCTTGGCTTCAACATAAATTTCACATTTATTAAGGTTACTATTATCTAGATTAGGCAACAAATTCATTTTTTCAAGTTTCTTCAAAGAATGTATATTCACATGTCTTAATCTAGCATGTCACATATCAAATGATTCAACAATATAAGCTAAAGTGATGACTTTATTATTATTAAACATAGTCTCAATCACAAATTAGCCCCCACATAAATAACCTTTCCTTACATATTCCTCATTTCGGGATAGTACAAGTTTATTGGATTCAAAGACTAGTTTAATGCCTACCTTATTCAATAGACCACTAGTCATCAAATTTCTACGAAGGGTAGGTACATACAAAACATTATTCAATGCAAAAGTTTTACCAGAGGTGAGTTTGAGTAAAATTTTCCTTTACTAAGTACTTCCGAAGTGCTTGAATTGCCCATGTAGACTTGCTAACCTTCAGTTACCTTTTCAAATTCGGTGAACATTTCTTTGTTAGCAAAGAAATGTTTAGAGGAGCCTATGTCTACAATCCACTCGGTGTTGATTGAGGTAGACATGTTTAAGAAGTAATTAGTTTCTAAATTGTTTGAAATATAATTTACTGGAAAACAAATCTGTTACCACTAACTGGAAAAAATAAATAATTAAATATGAAATCAAATATTATTGTGCCATGGTAAACCCACTGCCTTAGAAATGAATTTGCCCTGATCGGTGTAATCGTGTAGTGGATGTCGTCCCCCAAGGTTAACATAGTCTTTCAATATTCGTACACCCGAATATGGAAGATGGAACTCGATTGGTGTTGCTCTTCTTAAGATATCACAGTAGGAATAATTCCCAAGAAAGTTTGGAGGGGTCACAGTCGGTCCTACTTAAAACTCAAACTCCTAGACATAATTTTCTCTAAAGTGATTAGGGAACAAAAACAACTAGTTTATAAAGAAAACACATAGAAAGTGGAGGAGAGGAATGTTTTCAGGTGGAGTTGTTTTTTATATTCAAAGTATAAAAATAAGAAAACTACTCCTCTATTTATACTAGTAACAAAAGGGAAATATGGTAAAAAGGCATGAGAAATTTTGTAAAAAAACTCATAACCACATCTCCACAAAATCTTCAACAAACCCCACTAAATCCTCAACAACTTTGCATTATCAACAATTACTTAACAACAAAATTTTTAACAATTTGGTAAATCTAGAAATACAAGAACCAAGTGTAATTTTCTAGTAAGAGTCTGAATCCCGTTCAAGTGCTAAATTGCATTAATTCTTCTAGGATGTCAATACTTTTGGCTTTTAAAAATGCTGATACACAAATTCAAGATCACCAGATGCTCACATTTGGGAGTATGTTGGTCACCAGTAATGTTCTCCGCTCACTCAACACTCACCCATTTCACAATGGCAACACTAGCAGTAGTATTGGTATCTACCTTTTAGTCAACCATAAGACTGGTTGTATGGATGGGGCAATTGGAATCACAAGTTTGATACAATTTGTTCCTCTTACTATAGGTACATGCCTATCTATAGATTCCAAGTTTCATGGTTGATTGGCTCTTTGTTATATCCTCCTTAAATTGGTCACTATCCCTACTAGCTATGGGACAATCATTACAACTAACAACAAATGGAAATCAATAATATCTCGTAGCTGCAGTGCCCATTGGAAGTTAGAACCTTTATGGGATGACATAGACTTTTACTACAATAGGTACATCATTCGATTCAACGTGGACATCATCTGATGGATCACTATATTTGGCGAGCAATGATACAAACTTCAATGACTGGTTCTAATATTCATCGGCACTAATGTTTGCTTATGGTTTTGCCCTTGTAACAAAAACAAAAAAGAATTTAAAATTTTCAACAAGATAAACAAGTACAATTTGATAATTTTTGTGTATAATTTTACTTTCTACCATTTTTTCACTTTAATTCTTTATTTTTTTTACCCCAATCATTACTTTAAAAAAAATTAGGTGACCAAAACGAAAGCAATCTAAAAGTTTGGTGACCAAAATGAAAGTGTAAACATGATGTGGTATGTACAGTTAACCGTTGTTAGAGATTTAATGTTTGGGTGACTAAAATGAAAACATTCTAAAATTTAGATGAGCAACTAGATAGTTTACCTTTTTTGGTATTCTCCATGTTGTGCGGTGGGCATTATAAAAACAATCACTCTCAAAAGGAGATGCACATTGATCTACTTGAGGCAATATGAATTTGAACTAAAAGCTAATGTAAATTTTATATGATACGATCTAAAAATGACAATATCACAAGAATAATGGGATTCTCTATAAGTTAACTACTCCATTTTACATTCCATCAACAATAATATTTTGAGACATGCAAAAGAAAAAAAAGAGATATAAGGCAACATGGAGCAATCAAGCTCCCAAGGATCAATGTTTGGAAGGAAAACTAGGATTTAGTGAAGTCAAGGGTTCAATATGCTATTGAAACACATTGAGATGCAATGGTGGCCCACAACTGATTACCTACATTTGAAAATGTGATGAATGAAATCTTTGCGAACCATATTCTGTCCATTATATAATGTCATATAAAATTATTAAAATTTTACCTACACATTTTCCACACAAATATGATGATTCACGAACCATATTTTGTCAATTATTGAAACAAACCATTCGTAATCAATCATATAAATTATTAGGAATGGGGTCCTATCATGTAATGTCATATAAAATTATTGAAATTTTACCTACACATTTTCCACTCAATGTGATGAATGAAATCTTCACAAACCATATTTTGTCAATTGTTGAAACAACCTATTCCTAATCAATTGGATATTATTAGGAATGGGATCCTATCATGTCAATTATGATCATATAATGTCATATAAAATTATTGAAATTTTACCTACACATTTTCCACTCAAATATGATGAATGAAATCTTCACGAATCATGTTTTGTCAATTATTGAAACAACTGATTTGTAATCAATCAGATAAATTATTAGGAATGAGTCCTATCATAACAATTATGATCATAAAATGACATAAAATTATTGAAATTTTACCTACACATTTTCCACTAAAATGTGATGAATGAAATCTTCACGAACTATCTTTTGTCAATTATCAAAATAATTCATTCGTAATCAATCAAATAAATTATTAGAAATGGAAGCCTATCATGTCAATTATGATCATATAATGTCATATAAAATTATTTTTATACATAATTTTTACCAATAATTTATCACATAATTCTGAAATTTTGCAACCTCTTATCCTTTATATTTTCTTTCCTCCATGTTTCTACCAAACCCCTCTGCATTTTAAAAAAAAATCTTATCCTTCAATCATTCATTTCACCTCACATAATGCACAAAATTCCTTAAATCCCTTTTTCTTTTATGGTTCTCTTTGGTTTTTCGTTTTGGGGTTTTGTTAAAGAAAGATATCAAGAACACGATTACCATGGTTCTCATTTACCAATTTCTAATAATTTTGAGCATTCAGGGTATAGAAGAGGACAAAACCCTAACAACAATACAATTAGCACGACTTGAATCCAAATCACATTTGGAACGGTGAACACCCTGACCATCAGGCCAACACATGGGGTTCACTGAGATTAGTCTTTTCAGATATGCAAGGTGTTCTTTTTTTAATTGGATGGGAAGTTTGGAACGAAAAAAAGAGAATACGGAAGATGGGTGGTTGAAAATTTTTGAAATTTAAGATACATTATTAGTAAAAACTAAGGTTTTTTTATACTAATAAAATTTCGTCATATTATCAAATTTTAAAATATCAAATTATTATTATATATTCATTTATATTCAACTTACTCTCCAACTCTAGTTTTTTATTTAAAAAACATAACTAATTAAAATAAAAAAATCAAATAACATAGAAACTTTAAATTTTACACAATTCTTATTATTGAAGATTGCAATATAATTTTTACTTTTAAAAAATGTATAGTATGTGGAAAAAATAAAAAATTCATTACTTAAAAACTAATATTTTTAAAAAAAATGGATGCACAAAGATAAAAGAAAAAATTAACTTTTGGAAAAAAATTCAAGAGCGTTTTCTCTGAAAATTCTAGTGAAACTGTTCTTCTGTTATTAGGGTTTGGAGAAACGGTAACGGTTAGAAAGAATTATGCAGAAGGACGATGTGGCGTTGTTAGCTGATGAATTGATTCAGTTAACGGTGAAAAGTTCAAAGGTGGTTCAGATGGAGAAACCAACGTTGATTGGTTCGGTATGGACTCAGAAAATGTTTAATCTTGATAGTTTTCGTGCGCAATTTAAGAGTATCTGGAAAACAAAAAAAAAGTTTGATATTCGGCTTGCGAGCCAGAATTTGTTCTTAATTTCTTTTGATTGTGAGGACGATTTAGAGTTTGTGTAGGAGGGGTGTCCGTGGTTGTTTCGTAGGCAATTGGTCTTGTTGGAAAGACTAACAGATACAGTGGAACGGGATTTGATTCGTTTGGTGCGTTCTCTATTTTAGGTGAAAGTGGGGCCACGTCTACCTGAGTGCGATAGGAAGGATCTGATGCATGCTATTGGCTCAATGTTTGGGAGTTTGATTCGGGCAGAGGAGGGGAGTGATTTTTGTCGAATTAAGGTCTAGGTGGATGTTCAGAATCCTTTGAGGAGAGGTATTTTTGTGAATGTTGGTAGTCTTCAAAGGGTGTGGGTTCCTTTCAAGTATGAGACACTTCCTGGGTTTTGTTTTGGATATGGCCGATTAGGGCACTTTCTCCGGGATTGTGATACAATTTCAAAAGAGGAGAAAGGTCGATCGGAGGAGGAGCAACTGTACTTGGTGGCATTAAAGGTGGAGAGTAATGTTAGGGGAAAAGAGAGTTTTCATCTAAATTCGTTGATTCGTAAAGGGGTACAGTAGAGTTCTTATGTAGGTGTGCCAATTGCGATGCCGAAATTATTCCAAGTTACAAGATTAAAGGCAAGTGGGATGCCGGTTGGGTCAGTTTCTACCACAAATAATTCGGGAACATTTTTAGGAGATAAGGTTAGATTAGGGGAGGAGTCTCATGCACTAGAATTTAGGGATAAAAAATAGCTATGATTGGAGTGGATACAAATTCTATTTTTGGAAGGAATTTAAATGTACAGGTGGGGGCTCAACGGGTGCAAACTTAATTATGGACTGTGCTACGGTTGTGTCGTAAGATGGGTCAAATGGGGAGGTGAATTCATTTGATCCAATGAAACGAACTGGGAGAAGATGGAAATGGGTAGTTGGGGGTAGTGATGGGCAGTGTGGGAAAAGATGTTCTCTTGGTGGGTACTAGTAGGAAAAAGGGACGAAGTAAGTTAGTAGCTGGGGATTTGCAGGATATGAATGCTGGTGGTGATGAGTTTTGTCAGTATTCAGCTTTAGTATTTCAAATTGGATTGGCGGCTTCTTCTGAGCAAGTTGATCGGGCGCAATGAAGTTTCTAATTTGGAACGTTCGTGGGTTAGGGAATCCACAGGCGATTCGAAGGCTTCGATAGGTGTTGAAGCTGTACAAACCCCAACTAGTCTTTTCCATGAAGACCAAAGTTAATCAACGAAGAATGGAATATGTTCGTCGTAAACTTGGATTTATGAATGGTATTGATATTGATGCTGATGGATCAAAAGGAGGAGTGTGTCTTGCATGGACATAGGATCTATCGATCTCATGACGTTGTTTTTCGAAGAATTTTGTGGATGTGTCTGTTGAAGTAGCGATGGAAATAAGGGATGGCATTTTACGGGTTTTTATGGAACTCTTTTTTTACAGAATAAAAGAGAGTCGTGAGATTCTCTAAAGCATTTTGGTGAAAATTATGAGTTGCCTTGGTGTGTATATGTGGACTTCAATGATATCCTATATAATAGTGAGAAAGTAAAGGGCGCCACGAGAGGAAAAGAGGATGGAAATGTTCAAGGATGCGTTATCTTATTGTAGTTTGGTGGATGTAGGTTTTGTTGGGCCAACTTTTACATGGGAGCGGGGGAATTCAGTCAGAACAAATATAAGGGAGAGATTAGATAGAGTTGTGGCAAATGAATAGTGGCTCACGAAATTTCCTGATATAGAAGTTTGACATATTTCTTCATTTGTTTCGGATCACTTGTCGATTCTTCTTACTCTTGATGCACGATCAGTTCCTTATAAGAGTATTATTTTTTGCTTTGAGGCTTGGTTGGTGGTGGAGGAATCTTTTGAGGCTAAGGTTAGTCAGCTTTAGCCTCGGGCAAAAGGGGATTTGGTAGCGAAACTTGAGGTGCTTCGACATGGTCTTGAGATGTGGGCTTGTAGTAAAAGGAGGGACCAATGTAAATTGAAAAATGAGTTGAGTAGTAAATTGGAGATGTTAATAGAGGTTGACCGTATTGATGGGGAGTTAGATGATCTGATTGATACCCGAATTCGTTTAAACTGGGAAATGGAACAGGAGGAGATTTATTGGGAACAGAGAGCTCAGGTAAATTGGCTTAAAGTAAGGGATCGTAATATTGCTTTCTTTCATAGTTCTACTAGTAAGAGACGGAGGACCAATATGATACGGCAATTTGAATGTGATGATGGCCTTTTAACTTCGAGTCAACATGAGATGGAGGGGATTGCGTCAAACTTCTTTGGGAAGTTGTTCACTTCACAGTAGGGATCGGGTAATATTATGCACTTACTTTCGGGAATGGAACCTTGTGTCACTTCGGAAGATGGGTTATTGCTGAAACCGTATTTGAGTGGAGAGGTTGTGACGACTTTAAAGGATATGAGGCCAACTAAAGTGCCAGGTATGGATGGTTTTTCGGCTCTTTTCTTTAAAAAATTATGGCATATCGTTGGGCATGATGTGAATAACTTTTGTTTAAGAGTATTGAATGATGGTTGGGACTTGTCTCCTATAAATAGAGCTAATATTATTTTACTGTCGAAAGTGCCCACTCCCATTAGTATGGTTAACTTTTGGCCAATAAGTCTCTGTTTGGTGGTTTATAAAATTATAGCTCACATGGTGGTTAATAGATTTCGAGTTGTACTAGATAAATGCATTGACAAAGCACAAAGTGCTTTCATTCCTAGGAGGCTTATTACTGATAATATATTGATTGCTTATGAGGTGATGCACACGATGATAAATAAACGAGTTGGGTGAAAAGGTTATATGGCCTTAAAGTTGGATATGAGTAAGGCATATAATAGGGTTGAGTGGGATTTTCTTTGGGCTATGATAGATCGTATGGGTTTCAGTTGAAGTTGGGTTGATCTATTAATGAAATGCGTTTCTACTGTTTTGTATTCGATCTACTTGAATGGGAGATTAGGGCCAATTTTTCAATCGACGAGAGGCTTTGTCAAGGGGACCCCCTTAGTCCATACCTTTTTCTCATTTGTAGTGAGGGACT
Source organism: Gossypioides kirkii (assembly GCA_005610355.1). Classification (NCBI taxonomy): domain Eukaryota; kingdom Viridiplantae; phylum Streptophyta; class Magnoliopsida; order Malvales; family Malvaceae; genus Gossypioides; species Gossypioides kirkii. The sequence goes on along the minus strand of CP032249.1, from coordinate 9,004,000 downwards.
TTCCTCGTTACTACCGTTAGCCAGGCTTGAAGGTCGGATTAGTAGTGCGAGAGCTAGTAGGAGTGGGCCGATAATTTCTCATTTACTTTTTGCTGATGATTGCATTTTGTTTGCGAAGGTAGAATCACAAGAGGCTCAAAGATTGAAGGCCATTCTTAGAGAGTACAAGGTCAATTCGGGTTAGTGTGTTAATTTTGAGAAGTCTTCTATATTTTTTAGTTCAAATGTTCATAGCTCTTTGTGTTCCTCCCTTGCCGACGAGTTGGGTATGAGGCATACTAGAAAATCTGAGAAGTATTTGGGCTTTCCGAATGTAATTGGGCAAAACAAGAAAGCTTTTTTATTAGGTTTAAAGGAACGAATGCAGAAAAGGGTGAAAGGTTAGGGGGCTCGACTTCTTTTGCAAGATGGTAAGGAGGTATTTATTAAATCTGTGTTGCAAGCTATACCGTCATTTGCTATGTCTTGTTTTCTTTTCCCTCGAACTTTTTGTGATGATTTAGAAAGAATTGTATTATTCATATAGTTTCTCTTAGTTTAATTATAACTGAATCAACAATTATAAACACAAATAGCCATATCTGTGGAATCGATATCTGATAGTTTTAAACCTATCAACTATACTTGCATCAACAAGTGTTTGCTTGCACAATTACTGTGACGTTCCATAGCGCGATCAACTGCACAGGAAATTACAAAATTTGTTAAACGCTATCTTAGCGAATTAGATGCGATAGAGGAACAAAAACATACCGGGATAGTGTGCAAACAGAAGTGGATGGCATTGTGCGAAGAGTGGGTCAAGCTAAATTTCGATGCAACTTTTAGATCTTCTCATTTGATAGTAGGAATAGGGGTGGTTGCTTGAGATTGTACTTGTGTGATCCTAATCTCATCTTCCAGTTTCCATCGGAATGTTGCGTCGGTGTTCTCGGTGAAGGCTATCGTTGCATTAGAGGCAGTAAAATTAGGGTTAGTGAATGGGTTTTCTAAAATTGTTCTTGAGGGAGATGCGTAACCATTGTTAAAAACTGTTTTTCCGATTCCATCGATGGCTCTGAAATCGGTCTTATAATTCGAGATATTAAAAGCTTTTGCAGTGATTTTCACCAAATTTGGTTCCGAAATGCGGATAGGGTAGCCAATAAAGTGGCAGATAGTCTAGCAAAAGAAGCGCTCAAGCGTGGGTATGGTTCGTACCTATTTCAAGACGTTTCGATGGTTGTTCGGCCGCTTGTTGAGGCTGATCGAGTGTAGGAGCCTGATTGATGGTGATCGTGGTTGTGTGTCCCCCCAATTTTTGCCAATCTAGTTTCTGATGAATGTATTGGAAACTAGGTTTTTCCATCTTGGATAGGGGAGGGATTTTGTCGAGGGAATCTTAATCGTATGAGGCAAATGGGTTTATTTTTTAGGTGGCTTGGATTTCAAGGTAGTGGGGGTTGTAATTTTATTTATTTTAGTTGCTTTGTTTTTTTTTTATTTTTTCAATTGCTTGATATCTTTTTGGACTAGGCTTAAAACAATTTTTTGGTTCTATTGTATTAATAAAAGCCCACTACTTCATGATTCAAAAAAAATAATCAAAATTTTAAAAGAAGAAAAGATGCTTATATATAATTTAAAAAATTAAATATTTTAATTAATTAATTTAAATTTAAATTAAGTTAGAAAAAATAATATATATAAATGAATGTATAATAATACTTTGTTATTTTTAAAATGTAATGACGTGACATTATTTTATTCATCTCTAAAAAAATATATCATCTCGTATAGTTTATAATAAAATCTTCTTTTTATCAATGCCCAACCCAAAAATAACACTTGTGTTCAAAGTTGAAACTACTAATTCCTTACAAAGGCAACTTCTGCCAATTCTTTTCGTTGTCATCGAAATCAATGGATGACCAACAACAACCTGTAACACCAAAGCCTGTGGTGGTCTGCGGTGGTGGCATAATCGACGTTTACGTTGCTTATTACCTAGCCAAGAAAGGCACCGCCGTCACTCTAATTGAAAAATCTTCTGTAGCCTGTGCCTCTTCCGAAAAAGCTGGCGGTTTCCTAGCTCTAGATTGGTGCGACGGCAGTCCTCTCGAATCACTAGCGCGTGCTAGCTTTAATTTTTGAAATATAATTCAGAGAAAAATATTGGAAATGCTTCTATATTCATCATCAAGTTATGTTACACCCTTTTAGTATTTATATACAAATATCTAACTAATAATAGAAAGCTAACTTCCATCTAACAAATAATTCTAACTGACTAACTAATTTCTACACTCCCCCTCAAGTTAGCAAGCTGTTCAACAGTAGAGGTGTACTCAGTCTAGATTAATCCTTCTTGAATCTTATCCCGTACAAAATGGCAGTCAATCTCTATGTGCTTCATACGCTCATGGAAAACTGGATTAGTTGCAATTTGAAGTGCAGCCTTATTGTCACAATACAACTTTACAGGATATTGACTTTTAATGTTTAACTCATCAAGAAGACCTTTTAACCACACTACTTCTACAGTCACTATTGCCAAGGCCCTATATTCAGCCTCTACTAAAGACCTTGCTATAACATTCTGTGTTTTAGACTTCCAAGAAACCAAAGATCCTCCCAACTTAATACAAAAACCAGTAACAGATTTTCTTATCATAGGACAAGAAGCCCAATCAGAATCACAATAAGCTTTTACTTGAAAATCATTAGATGTTGACAATAGAATCCCTTGATCAGGTTCCTTCTTGATGTATCTAACCACCCGAAGTGCAGCCTTCATGTGTGACATCTTAGGTTGCTGCATGAACTGACTTTAGTAATTGATTACATAAGTAATATCTGGTCTTGTATATGTAAGATAGATTAGTCTTCCAATGAGTCTCTGGTACACTGTTTTATCATCCAACAGATCATTTGAAACATCCTGTTCTGCAGCTTTATCATAATCTGGAGTGGTTATTTTCAAATTTTGTTCCAAGGGGGTTGCCACTGACTTTCCTCCCCTTAAACCAGTGTCTTTGATAAGCTCAAGGGCATATTTTCTCTGATTCAGCAAAATTCCTTCTCTTGACCTTAAGACTTCAAATCCAAGGAAGTATCTTAACTCTAAAGATCCTTCATTTTGAAATTACTATTCAAAATTTGCTTCAGCTCTCTGATCAAACCTTTGTCATTCCCAATTAGCAACAAGTCATCAACATAAACTAGTAAAAACACCACTCTATCTTGCTGCCTCTTTGTGAAAAGAGAATAGTCATATTTACTCTGAACAAATCCTACAGAAACTAATGCCTCTGTGAGCTTCAAGTTCCATTGCCTTGATGCTTGCTTGAGCCCATACAAAGACTTTTGCAGCTTAATACCATCCGCTCCCCCTGGTTGCAAAACCCTTGAGGTAAATCCATATAAACTTCCTCATCCAAATGACCTTGTAAAAAAGCATTGAACACATCCATTTGGAATAAGGGCCAATGAAAAGCAGCAGCAATAGTTAAAATTGTTCTGATAGTCACCATTTTAACAACTGGAGAGAATGTGTCAACATAATGTATTCCCTCCTTTTGATTGTAGCCCTTGGCAACAAGGTGAGCTTTGTATCTTTCTACCTCACCTGAAGCCTTATACTTAATCCTATATCCCCCCTTACATCCAATAGAAACTTTTCCTAGAGGTAAAGGTTCAACAGTCCATTTATTGTTAGATTGCAGGGCTTGAATTTCCTCAGACATAGCTTGAATCTAGTGGGGATCCTTAATGGCCTCCGAACAAGAAGTTGGCTCAGAAATATTAGAGATAGAGGATTGTGTATTTAGAGACAAATGATAAAAAAACTGACTTGCAGATGAAGAAGATTGACATTGACAAGTATAGTTTTGTAACCAAGCAGGAGGCCTAGAAATTCTAGAGGACTTTCTAGAACCAATGACAGGCTGATTAGGGATATTTACTGAAGCAGAATTATCCGATGATGGATGAGAAGAAATATCTTGAGAAGGAATAGGTTGTAAAGATTGAATAGGGTCAATTTGAGGTAAAATATTTAGTGATTGTAATGAATTTTGTGGTAACTATTATGATGAAGCAGGTAAAGGATTTTGTGGTGATATATGCATGGTAGGAATATCCAAAAATTCTGAATCATTTATATAAGGGGTAAAAGGGAAGAAGGAAGTCAAGAAAGGTGATAGAGATTGAAAAGGAAAAATAGACTCATGAAATTTGACATCCCTGCTAACATAAAACTGTTTTGTTTCAAGGTTGAATAAGATATAAGCTTTTTGTGTGAGAGAGTAGCCCATGAAAACAGATTTAACAGCCCTAGGAGCAAACTTATCATGAGTATTCAAGGATGTGGAATAGCAGAGACAACTAAAGACTCGAATATTGTCAAAATTAGGTTTCTTGCCATAAAATATTTCAAAAGGGGATTGCCAGTTCAAAACAGAAGAAGGCAGCTTGTTAATTATAAAATAAGCAGTAAGAATGCACTCACCCCAAAACTTTAGTGGAATATTTGAATGAAATTTAAGGGCCCTGGCTACTTCTAAAAGATGTTTGTGTTTACGCTCAGCAATACCATTTTGCTGGGGTGTATGCACACATGTGCTTTGATGAGTTATGCCAAGGGAGAAAAACAAGGCAAAGCAAGTGGAATTGAAGAATTCACTACCATTATCACTACGAATGGTTTTAATGACAGCACCAAACTGAGTTCTAACAGAAGTTATGAATTGTTTAAGGCTAGGAACAGCATCAGATTTCAACTTCAGTAAATATACCCATGACATCCTATAATGATCATCAACTATAGTGAGAAAATAGCGGTGACCACTATGAGTAGAAATTCTATATGGTCCCCAAAGGTCAATATGAACCAAGGCAAAAGAAGTATCTAACCTAGAGATCCTAGTGGGAAAAGGCAAACGAGACTGTCTAGCTAAAGGGCAAATAGAACAGTCATGAACAAATTTGTAACTAACAGAAACATTGGAAAACATAGGTAGTTTATTCAATTGAGATGTAGGAACATGTCCTAGTCTAGCATGCCAAAGCTGAACTTTATCTATATCAGATATCATAGAAACTGAACTGTCAATAGTAACAACATTTTCTAGAATATTTAGAACTAACAGTGGAAAGAAAAGGACTGACAGTGCTAGATGAATGCAACAAATAGAGGCCCCTGGACTTTTTACCAATCTCCTTCATCATGCCATTGTAAAGATCTTGCAACAAGCAGAAGTGAGGATAAAAAAGGACAACACAATTTAATTCATGAGCTAATTTGGATACGAAAATCAAATTATGAGTAAAATGAGGAACAAAAAGAACATTTGATAAGTGAAGACCATTTGACAACTTAACAGACCCGATATGAGTTACTGGTGAAGTTTTACCATTTGGAAGCTAAACAAACCGAGAAGAAGAACAAGAAATAGGATTTAACAAGCCACTAAAATCTGACAATATATGATCTGTTGCACCAGAATCCAGAATCCATTCAATTGGATATTTAGTAAGAGAGTAAAAAGGAAAAGTACCTGCTAGATTCACAGAGGAATTTGCATTGGAAGCTTTGTTAAGAAGTCCTAGTATCTGAGTGTACTGCTCTAGAGTAAAGGTTGTTGGAGCAGAAGCAATAACTGAATAAGGAGCAGAATGAACCGAATCCAGAGGAGGAGGCTCAGGTGAAGATTCAGAATTAACTGCCAGTGCAACTAAAGAATTTTTCTTCTTGTTAAATTTAAAATCAGCAAGAAATCCTATAAGCCTGTAACAGTTCTCCTTTTTGTGCCCCTTGACCTTACAATAATCACATGTTCCACTGAATTTTCTACGAGACGCAGTAGCATTAGAGAACAGTGCAGAAGAATTAAGGGAAGGAACAACACCTAACATATGAAGACGATGAGATTCTTCCCTAATCATCATGGAATACGCCTGGTTTGCTGAAGGTAATGGTTGCATCAATAGCACCTGACTTCGAAGTGCAGCATAAGTATCGTTGAGGCCCATCAAGAATTGAAAAAGTTGCTGTTGAGAAATATATCCTGAATTGCGTTGAGACTGTTCGCAATCACAGGTTACTACTGGTGCCAAAGTGTTATACTCATCCCAAAGTAATTTCAAACGTGTGAAGTAACTAGAAATTGAAGAATCTCCCTAAGTAAGGGTCACAATCTCGCGATGAAGGAAGAACACCCTTGAGCCATCTACCTTGTCAAATCTTTCTTTCAAATCGTTCCACACCAGAGAAGCACTCAACTCAAACATGATCCTACCTGATAATTCCTTACTAATGGAATTAATTATCCAGGACAGGACCACGGCATTGCAACGATCCCATTGTGCCTTGAGATGATCAGCACAACCTTCTCGCTTGCAATCGCCATCAACAAACCCTAGTTTGTTCTTGGCAAAGAGGGAAATACGCATTGATCTGCTCCAAATAGTGTAATTTTCAATACCAGACAAATGATGAGAAATAAGAACCAAGCCAAGAGTATACGACAGATGCAAATACAAAGGATGACTAAAATCGATGGTAGCTTGATCCAATTCAGGTGGCGACATTTCAAAGAGAAACAAACAAAAACAATCAACAAAAAAATAATAATTGGAAAAGAAAACCTGTTAACTGCCAATCAGAAACAATTTTTCTCTGAAATGGATCGAATATTTGACTCCTGATACCATGTTGAAATATAATTCAGAGAAAAATATTGGAAATGCTTCTATATTCATCATCAAGTTAAGTTACGCCCTTTTAGTATTTATATACAAATATCTAACTAATAACAGAAAGCTAACTACCATCTAACAATTAATTCTAACTGACTAACTAATTTCTACATTAATCTCCACCGTTCACTCTTCGAAGAGCTCAATGGCCCTGAATTATACGGCTATCGACCACTGACTACTCTTAGGATTACAGTAACTGAATCGAGGGCTTCTTCTCTTTCTTCTCCATTAGGTGACTCTATAATCCCATCTTGGGTCGATGGCCCGGTAGATGAGGCTAGGATAATTGGGACAACTCAAACAACAGCCCAAGTACATCCTCAATTATGTACAACAACAATGTTAAACACGGCTGTTGAGAAGTATGGTGTTGAGGTGGTGATTGGGAAATTAGAGCAGGTGCGGGTTAAGGAAGGTCGAGTTAGATCGGTGGTACTCCAAGAGGGACGAGTCATTGAATTGGACTCAGTTGTTTTGGCACTTGGGCCATGGAGTGGAAAGTTTGAGATGTTAGCTTCAAGGTTCAGAATATATGGACTTAAGACGCATAGTATAATTTTTTCGCCTAAAGAGCCTGGTGTTATAACGCCCCATGCGCTCTTTCTTAGCTATTTTCCGCTGGGTGGTAAAACCATAGACCCGGATGTTCAACCTTGCCCAACAGGTAGGTTCCAATGCAAATTTCACAATTTATGATATTTGTAGTTATAAAAGTGAAGTATGATTTGGAATTGGATTAATTAGCAGGGGAGGTTTATATATGTGGGATGTCAGCGGAGGTAGAGGTACTAGATAATCCAGAGGAAATAGTAGGTAACCCAGCATCAATAGAGATGCTAAAGAGAGTGGCCGGAAATGTGTCGACCCATTTGTCGTATGGTGGAGGAGCGAAAGTGAAGGCAGAGCAAGCTTGTTTCTTGCCATGTACCGACGATGGTGTACCAGTAATTGGTGAACTTCCAGGGATAAATGGGTGTTATGTTGCCACTGGTCATGGTTATTGGGGGATACTCAATGGTCCAGTTACTGGTGCTACTGTTGCTGAGCTTGTTCTTGACGGACGTGCCACCATTGTTGATCTTACTCAGTTTAGTCCCACTAGATTTGTTAGGCGCCAAAGGCTTAATTAATGTTTAACTTGTATATTCAGATGCCATTTTTATCATGCAAGCAACCGGACATTAATAATTAAATCGACAATATTCAAACACTGTTTAAATATTAATGACTAGGAGATAAAAAATCGAGAACTAACTATTAATCATCAAAACTTAAATATTTACGAACTCATGTGTTGACCTGATAATTAGAATATTCATTGCTTCAAGTGTGATTTAGATTTGAATCGTACTAATCGCGTTATTATTAAAACTTTGTCCTCCTTTTGTAATTTATTAAAAAAAAACTTAAATGCTTACATATAAGCATACTTAAAATATGAAAAACAAGTATAATATAAATAAGTTAAAATAGGCATCCAAACATAAAATTTTATCACAAACGAAATCAAAATTAATCAAATTAAATAATTATAAAATAGGACATTAATAATTAAATCTCATATAACACATAAGTTATATTCAAATAAAAATAAAGTAAATTTGGTAATTGATTCTTAGCATGATTAGTATGGGTATTATTATCAATGTAATAGGATGTGGGTTCGAGTTCGTTGAAGCACATTATCCTCCTATTTATGGGTTTGGGAGAGGCTATGGGTAGTTTAAACGTTGTGTCAAAAAGAGCAGATATGACCAGAACATATAATGAAATTATTTAAAAAAAGTAAACTTAATATATAGGTTAAGAAATCATTTTTGAAATTTGTTGATTGAGTATTAATTTGATTGCCATCAAAATTGTTATTAATGCAGGAGAATGTAAATTTCAATATATTAAAATATGTCTATTATCCTATTTAAGGGTTGAAAAAAATTAAGATTACTCCTAAACATTGTATAAAAAACAAAATCTCAATTAAAATAAAATTTAATGTTACCCGTAGTTCCTTTTAAAAAAAGAAATTAGAGTATAGGAAAGGTACTGTATAAAATACGATTCAATTTCGATTTTTATATATGATGATTTTTAAATTTATGATTTACCTTATTTTATATTAAAATAGGACAATAGTTTAATTAAAATATGAAGAGAATACCATAAGTTCTTAGAAGGAAGTGCCACGTACCGTTAAAATAGGTTGTCCACATCGGTTGGGAACTCAAGACTTTATAATATAATATATATGATTTATAATAATATATATTTTTTTATATATTCTATATAAAATAAGGTATTTTATATCATTATTTTATATAAAATAATAATATAATTTCAAAATAATAATACATAAAACTTGATACTGTATAAAAAAATTTGGTAAAAAGCACCTACCAGCCCCTCTCAATTTTTTATATTGAGCAGCTTAGTTCCTCTCAAAAAATTGAAGTAATTTAATCCATGACAAATTCAAAAGCGAGCAACTCAAGAAATTAATAATGGTTTTAATATTTTTCATCAATTATAAATATTTTTTATTGATCCAATAAAAAAATTAGCCTTCTATGTTTATATATTTTATGTAAATGTTGATAGAATATGCAAATATTACAGGTTAAATTTGTTAAATCATGACCAAATTGATAAAATGTGTAAATGTTACCGGCTAAATTTGTTAAACCAAGACAAAATTGATAGAATATGTAAAATTTGAGGGTTAAATTTATTATTAAACTAATGAAAAATATATATGGTTTACGAAAAACATTAACATTGTGATTAATTGTTTTTTATCCACTCTCAAAATTTTCAAGGATTAAATTGCTTTAATTTTTTTTTGAGGAACTACTTTACTCAATATTAAAATTGAAGAGACCAAAGAAGTCATTTTACCAAAAAATTTAAATATGTATGAATTTATTAAAAAACACATTTATCAAAATGACTTCCACATTCATCTAAATTTGGATTTTCATTTGTTCACATTCTTGATGTGAGATAATGTGTTTAATTTTTTGTAAATTTATATATGCTTATGAGACTGCCACATGTTTTCGCCTTATTAAGTATTAGTGTCCCATCATCATATTCTAACCATGTTAGTAAAAAAATATTAATTTGTGCGAATAATAGATAAAACTAAAAAAAAATTAGGTATTAACTAAATACATGTGGCTAAATTCAATGCGGCAAAGTATACCTTAACCCTTTTTAAAGGTTAAATTATGCTATTAATCCTTATGCTTTACAAAATTTGTGGTTTTAAATCATGTACTTTAATTTGGTTGGTTTTAGTTCATGTATTTTTCAAATTTAATTTTTTTTTGTGAATTATAAAAATTTGATATGTGTAATGTCATGTCACCTTGTTATTTTCAATTAAATTCCATTATTTCCAAAATTTGATATGGCAATCATATTATTATGTGTAATGTCATGTCTCTTTATTATTTTCACATATTACTCATTAAATAATCAATTAATAGATTAACGACTATCATTTGTGTCAAGATTGAAATTTCAAAATTTTAAAATTATAAGAACTTGGAATGATTCAATTAGAGAATATACATAGTACAAAACTAGCGATTGAGTTTAACTAAACATGTGCAATTGATACTATTTAGATTAGAATTAAAATTGACTTATTTAAAAATTACATAAGCTAAAATTAATTAAATTAAAGTATAAAATTTAAATTGTTTTAAACTATAGACATCTTTTTTTTAATATAGTGATGTGATTACATTATAGTATTTGTTCATACTTTCTTAACCCTTTAACAACACACACATACCTTGCACACACAGGTGCTCGAACCCGAGACCCCTAGGATGAACAACATCCTCTTTTCCACTGGAGTCATTTGTTGAGTTCAAACTATAGACATCATTTTTATATACTATAAATACCAAAAAAGATTATAAGTTTAAAATATTTCAATTGTCAATTAAAGTCTCAAAATAAAATATTAGGGATAGATTAAATTATGTGATGGTCTGATAATTAGGGTGTTTATTATCTCAGATATAATCTAAGTTCAAGTTGTATTAGTTGTATTTATTGTTTAAGCGTTATCTTATTTTTGTATCTCACTAAAAAAAGTTTGGGGATAGATTTTATCTTATTTTTGTATCTCACTAAAAAAAAGTTTTGGGAATAGATTTTATGGTAGTAGGTATATATATATATTCAAGTCTAAGATCTTACCATGATCGCTTATCTATAAAGTAAAAAGGAAAATCAAAAGAGAATTTATTAGGTAGGCTTGTCCTATTATATTAGTATAATGTTTTATTGATTTAGTGATGAATTTATGTGTATTTTAAATTAATTGACAAAGAATTTGTTATTTGTGAGTGTAAATTTTTTTATTGTAATGTATTTGTTTATGGGAATAATTTATATTAGGATTATATTAAAAAATATAGTTTTTAGGCACCAATAAAATAGTATCACGTCATTAAATTTTAAAGATTACAAAGTATTGTTATACTCTCATCTATATCTACCATCTTCTCCAACTTAATTAAAATTTAATTAAATTACTTAATGTTGAGTATGCCTCATATTTCAGTCAAACTTGAGAAACAATCTTCCAGTTAAACTCTGTTTATTTGTTTCAGTCACTCTAATTAATCTAGATTATTTTATTATTATTTGACCTAAGAAATCTATCTTATAAAATGTTTTTCTACAACATTAGAAAATACACCCATTAAAGATTAGAACTCATAACACTTTTGAAGATTTTGTGTTTATGTTTTTTAGGGTTCTTTATTTCTAGGTTTCGAGGTTTAGTTTTTTATCTTCATTTTTATACTCTTTATTCTTTTGTCATTATGGTAAAATTATATTTGCTAGTGGGTTTTTTTTATCCTCTTTAGAGGAGTTTTTCCACGTTAAATTTGTGTGTTCAATTTCTCAATTTCTTCTGTTATTTTTTACTTATTTGTTACATAATTGGGTCTATCCCCAATAAATGGTATCAGAGCTAGTTCAATTTTCGCAGATCAGCCTATTTAGAGAAGACAACAACAAGATTTGACATTGAGAAGTTTGATGGTGTCACAAATTTTGATCTGTGGCAAGTCCGGATGATGGCAATTCTAATTTAAATCGACCTGAAAAAAATCATTATCGAGAAAAATCTTGAGAATCTAGATCATGCAAAATGGGAAGAGCTTGATGAAAAGGTCTTGCCTGCAATCCAATTCTGCCTCTTGAATAGGGTATTGTAGGAGGTATTGTTGGAGAAAACCTCATCCGCCATGTGAAAAAGGTTAGAAACTCTTTTTGCGACTAAGTCCTTGGCTAACCTTTTAGTGTTGAAACAATATTTATTTAAGTTTCGCATGAATGAAGGAGCTTCTTAGAGATCACATTAGTCACTTTATTACTCTTTCAAATGATTTAAAGAACGTTGAGGTTCAAAGTGACGATGAAGATCAGACTATATTATTATTGTGCTTTTTACTTCCTTCATACAAGTTTTTCAAGGAGACCCTAATTTATGAGAGAGACAAACTCTCATTCGAGGATGTGAAGGGTCATTTATTGAGTAAAGACAAACTCGGCAATGAGTTTGGTTCGGATAGTAAGGCAGATAGGCAAGCTTTTGTTTTGGTAGCATCAAATAAGTGAGACAAAATGTGTCACTATTGTAAGAAGTTAGGTCGCGACAAAGTAAATTGTTATAAACTACGAAATAAAAGGGTTGCTAAGATCAACGAGGAAGATGTAGCTAGTGCTAATTTGGTCGACAAAAGGGGTGATGATTTCTTGTTAGTGCCAACGAGCGAAGCTTTGACCTTACGTGCAAGTGGATCCTAGATTTGGGATGTTCTTTCCACATGTGACCCAACAGAGAATGGTTCTCCACATACAGTTCAGTTAAAGGTGGAGTTGTGTGGATGAGAAACGATTCATCCAATAAGGTAATTAGTATTGGTACTGTTAAAATTAGGATGCACGATGAGACGATTAGGACACTTTCAGATGTTAGGTACACTTGATTTACGAAAAAATCTCATCTCCTTGAGCATTTTAGACTCGAAAGGTTGTAGGATCAACATTAAGTCTAGCGGCATTAAGGTGTCTCATGGGGCTCTCATTTTGTTAGAAGGTAAAAAGATAGACAACCTTTATATTCTGTAGGTTCTGCAGTGATCGGTGAAATCAGACATCCCTCATCTGTTACGGAGTCAAAGTCAACTCGTTTGGAGTGGAGGAAACTTGGTCATAGGAGGGGAAAAGGTATGGCCGTTTTGTTAAAAAGAGGTTCTCTTTTGAATGCAAGTTTTGAAAAGTTAGGGCATTGTGTTCGTGAAAACCAGACCCAATTTAGTTTTGATTTGATAATGCACAAGTCGAAGGCTAGAAGTCTTTCAGCTTCTAAGCACAAATTCGACTCAATTAACTTTTTGCATAGTTTAAGATAGGTCTGTGGCAGGCTTTGACAAAGATGGCATTATGGAAATACAAGTCAAGATGGAGATTTGTTGAATATGCCTCATATTTTAGTCAAATTTGAAAAATAATATTTCTGTTAAACTCTGTTTATTTGTTTCAATCAAACTCTAATTAATCTAGATTATTTTATTATTATTTGACATACGAATTTAGCCTATAAATAGACTTTTTTATAACATTAAAAAATACACCCATTAAAGATTAGAACTCATAACACTTTTGGAGAAATTTGTGTTTACGTTTAGGGTTCTTTATTTTCGAGTTTTTGGGTTTAGTTTTTTATCTTTATTTTTTGTACTCTTTGTTCTTTTATCATTATAGTAAAATTATCTTTCCCCATGGTTTTTTATCCTCTTTGGAGGAGGTTTTCCATGTTAAATTTGTGTTTTCAATTTTTCAGTTTCTTCTGCTATTTTTTTCTTGTTTATTGCTTAATCAGGTCGATCTCCAACACTTAAAATACTTAATTTTTTAAATTATAAATTAACATCTTTTCTTCTTTTATAATTTTTAATCATTTTGTTTTTTTAAAAGTTAATTTTTTATTTTATTTTTGCACGTTCATTTTTTCAAAAAAAATTAGTTTCTAGACATTGAATTTTTTATTTTTTTCCATTTTAAATTGTTTTCTATTTCATATTATACATTTTTTAAAAGTAAAAAATATATTGCAATCTTCAGTAATAGGAATTGTGTAAATTTTGAAGTTTTAATGTTATTTTATTTTTTATTTTAAATACTTATGTTTTTTTTTTAAATTAGAGTTGGAGGGGAGGTTGAATATAGATGAGTGTATAATAATAATTTCATGTCTTTAAAATTTAATGATATGACGAAATTTTATTGGTACCTAAAAACTTTAGTTTTTAAGATTATCCTAATAAAAATTATTCCCATAAAATATTATTTGAAAAATATTGTTAAATCATTTTTAAAATTACAATTTAAAAACATTTAAAATAATTTAGTATCAGGTTTGTACTTGAAATTGTAATGAGTATATTTAAATATAATGGTAAAAATATATTAAACATATAGAATTTTATAAATAATTCTAAAATGATAAATAAATTGAAAATAAATTTTATTTTATAAACATTTTCAAAATTTAGGATTTAATCATTTTAAATAAATTAATAAAAAATAATATCTTTTTTTAAATCCATAACAAAAATTTTATAAATGTCTCACTAAAAGAAGAAATTATAATCAATTATTGCTTTAAATAATTTAGAAAACCAAAATGAAATTTGGAATTTGGTTAGTAATTTCGTATGCGTCTGTTAGAAGTTTTGGAATTGTGTTGGAGATATTGGTGTAGGTAAGAAAAAATTGTTTAACCGAAGGAAATATGGAATTCGGTTAATAATCTTTGTAACATTAGAAATCATTTGGTATTTGGTAAGAGATATGGTTATACACAAGGAATTGTGTTATTTGGTATAGGGCATTTAGTACTCGAGAAAGATGATGATATTTTGTTATAGCTTTCACAAACTTATATGGACTAACAAAATCCCTAACATATATCAAAAATACCTAATGCAATTTTATAACACCCATATCCCGTAAATAGCGATGGAAATAGGGATACAGAGTGTTACTATTCAATCCACATCATTTTTTTGTTACTATTCAATCCACATCATTCTTTTACCCAATGAATCATAAAGGTTATTAATTTAAACACGACTCACTACAACAAAATAGGTTATTAGCGGTATTTTTAGTGGCGTTTGAAAAAAAAACGCCACAAAAGGTAGAGCAATAGCGGCAATAGCGGCGCTTATGGGAAAGCGCTGCTAAAGGTCAGAGCAATAGCGGCGCTTATGGGCAAGCACCGCTAAAGGTCAAGGCAATAGCGGTGCCTAAGGGCAAGCGTCGCTAAAAGTCAGAGCAATAGCGGCGCTTTTGGGAAAGCGCCACTAAAGGTAGAGCAATAGCGGCAATAGCGGCGCTTATGGGAAAGCGCTGCTAAAGGTCAGAGCAATAGCGGCGCTTATGGGCAAGCACCGCTAAAGGTCAAGGCAATAGCGGTGCCTAAGGGCAAGCGCCGCTAAAAGTCAGAGCAATAGCGACGCTTATGGGAAAGCGCCACTAAAGGTAGAGCAATAGCGGCGCTTATGGGCAAGTGCCGCTAAAGGTCAGAGCAATAGCGGCGCTTATGGTAAAGCGCCGCTAAAGATCAGAACAATAGGGGCGCTTATGGAAAAGCGCCGCTAAAGATCAGAACAATAACAACGCTTATGGGAAAGCGCCGCTAATTTATTTAATTTTTATATATCTTAAATTAAATTAACTAAAAAAATTTCTTAAATCATTTAATTGACACATTAAGGGAAAATTTTAATTATCTTTAATTATATTTAGATAAAATTGTATAAGAAATAATATAATTTGTTAACAATGGGATTTGAACTAGGGTCATAAGGAAAATAAGCAAGCATCTTAACCATTAAAGTCAAATTGATCAATTGACATATTAAGGAAGTAATATTATTATATTACTTATATTACATGTTTTAAAGATTTATCGGACCTATTTCGTACACGTGTCAAATCTGAAAAAATAATACGATAATTCTGTAAAAAAATTCGTGTTTGCTTCGAGTAAGCAAAGAAAATATTAGTTTGAATGTTTCAAAATTCAAATTTAAACTGAAAAAAAAATTCAAAATTTAAAGGCAAAAAAGACTCGTTTTAGATGAAATTTTGATACTAAAAATTGTCCACCTTTATTTACATCATTTGCTGTGCAATGTTTCAAAATTAATGACATAATTAACTTCTCATAAGTTATTCATGCTAAACTATTGAGTAAATTATGATTTAATCAATGATAATATCTATTCATTAATTCCTAATTAGTATAATACTTTTTGTATGCAAAATTAGGAATATTACCTTTTCATCCTTAATTCATTTATAAACACAAGAATCATGAATGCTTTGCTTAAAACCATATGTTTGGATCGCTTGATCAAACTTTAAGTTTCATGAGTGAAATGTTTGCTTAAGCTCATATATAGATGTTAGCAAATTGCAAACTTTATGCTCTTGGTTCCAAGATCAATGATGCAATCTCAAATGAGAAAGAGATTTAAGATTGATATACTTTTTAAAGAGCTTTTTCCTTTATCTATATGTGCGATGAGATTTGAACTCATACCATTTATATAGATTTATTAACTAAACACTCTAAATATTATTAATATTAATTAAACAATTTGAAAGTTAGTTAATATTTTTATGAATTTTATATTATAAAATTTCTAAAAATTTTAAGAATATTAATAATAATTTTTTAAAAAATTAAAGGTTAAGCAATAGCGGCGTTTACGGAAAAATGCTGCAAAAAGTAAAGAGCATTAACGGCGCTTATGGGAAAAACACCGCTAAAGGTTAAGCAATAGAATGCAATCCCCTGATCTGTATATGTGCAAAATATCACATGTTTATTACACTCCACAAGTTTGTTATATGGATTTTTTCTTATTTATTTTTATTCTCGTTTATAAAAATCAAGACAAACTAGGGATAAGACTTACCATCTAGACTGGTATTTTCTATCATCCGACAAGTGAGAGCAATAGAATACAAGTTTAAACTTTATAGATAAAATTATTAGGAAAGGTACCCATGAACCTTAAATATGAATGATAAAACAAACATAAAAAAAATTAATTTTTATTATTTAATTTATCCATTTAATTTTTGAAATGTTTGAGGTTAATGTTAAAATTATGAAATTTTATTCTCTTTAATAAGAAATTATTACATACCCAACAAATTATATTAAACCATATTATTTATTTTTTTCATGTCAACATAGATCACTAAATCGTCTATTTTTTATCAAAATAATTAACAACAAAATAAAAAATTACTATCAATTTTTTTTCTTCTATTAATTATTTAAGAAGTTATGATTTTTGTAATATTTTATACATGAACTTAATCTTTAAGAACTATGGAATAGCAAATGTTGATTTCTTATTGGTTTCATTTCATTCATTTTCAAAACCAATCGCCTTTAATATGTTTAACCTGCCCAATGAGAATTTTTTTTATAAAAAAAAGTGAGCTTGTTTCTCATTGGTTGTTTCAGAATCACACGGATCGGCAAAAACTAAATTTGAACCGTCAAATAAGTTCCCATCTAACGGCCAATAATGATTCGTACGAAGGAAGCAGTAGGAAGAAGAGGAAATGGAAGGAGTTTTTCACGAGGTTGACCAAGGAGGTGATTGAGAAGCAAGAGGAGTTGCAGAACAAGTTCTTGCAAACCATAAAGAGATGCGAACAACAAAGGTTTGCTCGTGAAGAAGCTTGGAGGGTTCAAGAAATAGCAAGGATCAACAAAGAACATGAGCTGGATGCCATCTACAAAGACAAAATCAGCCAGAAGATTCCAAGACATGCCCATATTTTCACCAGCTGGTTGCCATTTACAAAGACAAAATCAACAAAAACGCCTCTTCATCACCTTATGGTGCCAAGCCGGAAAGCAAGTCCACCATGCCACTAATGGTACGGCCCGAACAACAATGGCCTCCTCCACCGCAAGGAAACAACCACCTTATGGTACGGGTTTTTTTCTCAGTCTAAGGGATGGCAAAACCAAGGATGGCAGAACCAGCAAAGCTTCTTGAGTACTTGGCTCAGTTCTTGAGTACTTGGCTGCTGAGGTATATCAAATTAAAATAAAATCCTTTAACTGTGTTTGTTTTCACTTAAAATTGGTGTTTCTTAATTTGGGTTTGGATTCAGGTTCTGGAATTGGCTGGGGACGCTGCACATGATAACAAGAAAAATAGGGTCATCCCAAGGCATGTGCAATTTTTTTATTATTTTAGTTTTGGAATCTGACTTTTGTTGACATAAAAAGGCAAATTGGGTTGCTGAGATTAGTTTCAGAACTTGATTTTCTTGTTTCTTTATAGGACGTGTTTATTGGATTTGGAAACCTTCATCCTTAGTGAATGATAAGGTACTTCTTTATGAGATGTGTTTTTTTTTCCTGAACAGAGGGATGACCAAAGTTGACCCAACAAAGATTTTGAGATTTAGTGTTCTAAGAGATAATTATTGAAGCTTAAAATTGAAGTCTCCATCATTAAAATCATAACTCTAATACAGACACACACAAAAAAGAAGGATGCCCACTATTTCTTTTATGGTGTACCAATGGAATCACGGAACTGCTTTACATCTATGCCTTTAGGCTATCTTAGCATTTCAGAATCTAACTTCTTATTTGGATCCTATATGTGTTTAGAAATTGCTACTGATTTGCAAACTTCATCTTTCTCATGTTCATTTTGGATTTTTGATCTAGTTCCAGACCTAAATTATCAATGGGCTTTTGCTTGAAATTCAATGCCTTAAGTGTCTTGAAATTTAATGGTTTGAGATCTTTTCTTGGTTGTTTCTGCAGAAGCTTATGATGCGCTTGATCCAACTAGCAATATCACTATCAAATGGGACGTAATAAGTTGGACCCTAGATGGCTATGTTGTAAGTTTTATCGAGGGTCCATTTTTACATACAAAAGACTAATGACTTCAACATTGAAAGAGGAACGACGAAGAATTAGAGAAGCTTCTCACCGGTATAAGCATTGCTCACGGTGGTGTGTTGCCAAACATCAACTTGTTTCTTTTGTCGAAGAAGACTGAAAAAACCACCAGCAAAGAACCCAAATCTCCATCAAAGGCTACCAAGTCTCCTAAGAAAGCTTAGTTTGATTATTAGGAAACTTAGTTTAAATAAGGTTTTATTTTTGTTAGTCATAATTCCTTTGGTATGTTTTAAACAATTGTGAGAATAATATACACAATACTATTTTTGTATAATATTATTTATTTATTAATTTAAATTATAAATATATTTTTTTCATGATAGTATCATTTACATTTAAATTTGAAGTTATTGGTTGGGTTTGAATTTAAAGGATAAAATGTTAAAAATTTGGGTTTTATATGAATTAAAATGAGTTGTTAAAATCTGTTAATTTTAGCGGCGTTTGTGATAAAAGCACCGCTAAAGACCATGTTCTTTAACGGCGTTTGTGGGAAAAGCGTCGTTAAAGATCATGTTCTTTAATAGCGTTTGTGGGAAAAGTGCTGCTAAAGACCATGTTCTTTAGTGGCATTTGTCCTTACAAATGCCACGATTTTTAGCGGCGTTATCTTTAGCAGCTTTTTTGTGGCGCTTTTGTTTTTGCGATGCTTATAAGCGTCGCAATAGGCCCAAAAAATGCCGTTAAAAACCTGTTTTCTTGTAGTGACTATTCTTTCCTTAAATCGACATTCGAGGTTTTAAAAACTTCTTTTGAACCATCATAGACTTAAGTGAATTAACTAAAAAGTGACCACTCCACTTATGGACCAAGTCATGTGCTTGCCCGTGTTTGAGTTCGAATATAGGTCACACGGTCGTGTGACCACTGCACAAATTTAAGAAAATCCACAAGGTCGTGGGTCAGACTGTGCGTTAAACCGTGGGTGTATTCGGCCACAAGTCACACGCCTGTGTGTCTAATCATAGGTCAGATCGTGTATAGCTGCGAAAAGTGACCCCACGGTCGTGGACTGCGCCGTGTGCCAGGCCGTGGGTGCCCTGCAACTAACATGCCCAAGGTGCACGCCCATGTGAGCCCAAAATCACCTGTAAATGCATTTTTAAAACTACACAACCTTACCAAATTAGATTTTCATACCTAGACTATTACACAACACATTTAAACAAAGGTAGAACATGACAATAGACAATAAAAACCAGATTACTTTACTTCATAAAAATTCATACACATACTTGCAAAAGATTTCAAAACAACCACACAAGTTTAGATAAAAAAGAGTTGACATGTATTTACATAACCTAATCTAAGTCATGACCTACAATTGAGACCACTTATACAAATGCCATAATTAACCTACAGAGAGCATAAAAAACTACCAAGATATAGACTTGGAGTTGTGTCTGCTTTGGTGCTCCAACTTGAGTGTTCAAAAATCCAAAATCTACAAAACAGAGAAAATTCAAATGAGTGTTATGTCTTTAAATAATCCTCCAAGACAACCACTATAAAAATAATCAAATCTTTAAGTAAGCCTTTATTTTGCAAGATCATTTCATGCATATTATCCCTTCTTCATTTATTTAACATCACACATACAAAACCGTCAAATGTATTGTACATTTATAATTGCCATCTTATACACGTTTACGCTCGTTAGCTTAGTTATGCGTTTACGCTCGCCAGCTTGCACACGTTTATGCTCATCAGCTTATTTATGCGTTTACGCTCACCAGCTTGCACACGTTTACGCTCATCAGCTTATTTATGCGTTTACGCTCGCCAACTTGCATACTTTTACGCTTGTCAGCTAATTTATGCGTTTACGCTCGTCAAGTTATTTATGTGTTTATTACAATTCACACATGTACGATCATACTATAGCTTCAGTTTATAAATATTTAAGAAATAAATAGTAGAGTAAGTTTACCGGTGACTTACATAAGAAGCTTCTCCACTCAGAGCTAGTCAGTAGCCTTGCTCTTTCCTCTCACGTCTTTTACATGTCGTGATTCTTGATCTGGATAACAATTTCACTTCATTGTTCTCAAATTTTTACTTCAATAATTGACTCATTTTCTCGACTCCCATCTTGGGTAGTTTAATAAATACTTTCAATGACCAAATTATTAACCAATATGCTTAACCATAAAATCATACTGCCCACAAAAATAAAACAATTAGCCAAAGCCAATTTACATAAACACCAATTCAATAAGAATTTTACCCTATCACATTAACTCCTATTAACTAATACCACTAGCTTCTCTAATCTTTAACTTTCATAACACAATAACCCTTACACCCATGTCCATACCCAACTATTTGCCATAAATGGAATACCCAAATTAAAATCAAATTCAAGATATCATAAATGGCAAAATCCCTAAACTCTCAAGAGCTTTTCAAATAAATTTGCCATCTAATTAAATTAAACTATCATAAGATTAACCTCAAAGCAAAATTTGCAATTAAGTATCTAGAAATCTTACATGAAGGCTTGAGTAAATTGAACCCTAGATTTTTTCCCCAAATTTCCTTCCCTTCGTGCGTGAGAAGAGAAGAGAGATGAAAGAAGATTTTTCTTTCTCAAATTTCCCTTCTCCCTTTATGTTATTTGTTTATTTGCTATTTATTTATTATAATTAATCCTCACCACAAAAATTTCATGCCTAAAAATTAACTCCTCCACTAACTTTATAATTATGGGCCATTTATTATTTTGGTCCCTAATTCCTTCCTTTATCACTTATTACTCACTTCTCTTTTGCTATTCAACCTTCTTTCGTACTTTATTTATTTTATATCTTTTTAATACTAAATTCCTTAAATCCTCAAATTTAAAAATTGATTATAACTCCACCCTTACTCTTAAATATTGAAACACTTAAATTTTACTTTAAAACCATTGGTAGTATGACCCCAAGTCACTATTCCCGACACCACTAAAATCGGGGTGTTACAAATTTTGAAATGTGTAGAGATTATGGGCTTTTGTTATAGCTTCCAAAAAATTATATGGAATAACAAAATTTTTAAAAGATACCAAAACCCCTTATGTGATACACAAATATTTAAGGTATACACGATGTTGTAATGAATAATAAAATATGCATGAATTGCGAGCAACTCCAATTATGAAAATGGAGGAGGAAGCTTTTTCAGGTTTTAGAATTGAAAAATAATAAGAAGAAAAGGAGAGTAATTGCACAAAATAAAATAAATTAAAATTTAGGTTTATCTTTTTGTTTTTGTTTTGCCATAGATTTAGACAACAAAGAGAATAAAAAGAATATGAGTTTGATCTGGAAATGTGGAATTTGATTAGTAATTTTTGTATCATTACAAGTCATTTGGTATTTCGTCAGATATTTGGTTATACATGAGGACCTATGCTATTTGGTAGTGATCTGTCATAATTAGACCTAGCAGATTAAACTAGTTTTCGCACTTTAGCAACTTCAAATTAGACATTTTCATTAGGAATACTTAGGATTTACTTTAGTTTTCATAGATTGAATAAAATGTGTAAAAAGTGTAAAAAGATGTCTTTTATTGACTTTAGGATCGATTGAAGCCTAAAGGTTGGCTAACAAATTTTGTGAGTGTGCAGGAGACCCTTAGAAGATGAAGTACATCGAAACTGATCACTATGTCAAGACACGGGACAAGTGATGTCGCAACACAGGGACCAGAATCGAAGAATCCTAAAGCTATCTTCTATGTTGCGACACGAGCATAGCATGTCGCGACAACGCTTGGAAATCACACCAAAAGGAGTAGACTGCCTACCTTGTTGTGACACGGACCCTGTGTGTCGCGACATCAACTCTGAAGGCAGTATTACACCGAGTGAGAGGCATTTTGGTCTTCACAACACAACCTAAACCTGAAGAACGACAGCTGACCTAAGGCTAAGGATAACAGCCGTCCAAATGCTATAAATAAGCCCCTTTAGCACTTAGTTTTACACATTCTCTCTTTAGTTTAATTTCCTTATTGTAATTTAGGTTTAGTTATTTTTATTTTTGTTTTACGAAAACGAGATTTGTACGTTCGTATATCGTCCCAACAGATTGCAATTCAAATCCTTGAGTTTCATCAATTATATTTTCAATCTTATTTCTTATGTTTAATCTTTTTATTGAACTTATAATGTGTCAAGAAACTATGAGGAACTAATCCCTTTGTGGGGGATTAAGGAGTGGAGGTATGATTATTTAATTATTGTATATGGATCTTCAACAGATCAACTATTTAGAAAAGGAAGAACGTGAAACAACCCTAGGCCTAACAACCAAAGGAAGTCATTTAGATGAGAATTAACCCAAAATTGGTATTGCCCAGTAATGAACAACTTTACCCCAAACCAATCTGAATTGTGAGGTTGGAAGATAAGTAGTTCTCGTTGACTCGTAATGTTAGTGGAAGATCGAAAGATCCTACTAGGGTAGCGATTAGTTAATTGACGAAAACCCTAAAAGCAACAGTTGAAGAAGTTATACCAAAGTGATCTAATCCCCCATAAATCTATTTATCGAATTCTCTCATCTTAATTCCCTTATTTTGTTTTTACTTTACTTTTAGGATTTGTTATTATTATTATTATTATAAAAAACCCAAATCTCTTATTTTATTTTCATAATATAATTCTAAGAAAAGTACTAATTAGATCTTTTATGTGCAGGAATTTAAATTATTTTTGCTTCGTCTCCCTTGGGTACTATCCTCGAAGTACTCGTTACTTCGTTGTAAAAACTATATTACAACTCGACCCGTATACTAGTGGAAGCCAAAATACACACCAAATGAGAGTAAGTTCAGAGGCAATCAAGTTGTTAGCACCATTGTCGAGGAGGAAATGTCTTTAGTAATTTTAATTTATTGCACTTATAAAAGAATAATTAGGAATTTGTTATATTATAGTTAGGTTATAATTTGAAAAGAAAAAATTAACATTATGAGGAATGCATTAGGGATTTTTTTTATTTAGAATGGTTACGATTTGATATTATTAGACCTCCAATTTATAATTCCTATTTTGAATTAAACCCATCTCTAATAAATTGGATTACTAATAATGTTAAAAATTTTTGTCCTTAGACAAAAGATCCTACGGAATTCCTAAGGAGATTCGAGGCTATTTGCAGTATAGTCGCTTATACGGGACTCTCCATGGATGCTATTAAACTACTCTTGATTCCTTTTGCTTAGATGGAAAAGAAAAGTTATGGTTGGAGTCATTACCACCTAACACAATTACCACATGGAGAGAATTTGTGCAAACATTTCTACAGTTTATGATCCCTATGCCTAAAATCATGCAAAGTTATGTACAATTATTTCATTTCAGGCAAACCATCATTAAAACTTTAGGACAAGCTTGGAAAAGGTTCAAGACAATACTCCGGTCCATCTTAGGGGGAGGTATTCATATCGCCATCCAAATTCAAAATTTTTATGATGGGTTAAATGCCGAAAATAGGAGAAAAGTAGATATTATGACAGTAGGCAGCATTTGGACAAAGACTTGGAAAAATGTCATGGAAATTCTCGAAATATCTAGTTTGAATGAAATGCTATGGGGTGCAAAGTGTGAATTCGAAGGTAATAGCAAAAAACCGAACTATAACCAAATTGAGATAGTAGAGCCTGAAGAAGAAGATTTCGAAGGAAAAGAACATGTTGAAGATGAACCAACTGTTGAATGTGTGACAGCCTAGTTAGATTGGTGGCAACAGAGTAAACGGGTGTTAAAACAATCTATACCAAGTACTCTGAAAATGATACCATCTACAGTAAAACCACCAGGGCTGGAGTTAAAACCATTACCTAAACATTTGAAATATGGGTATTTGGGAGAAAAGAATACTTTACCCATAATAATTGCATCAAGACTAAGTGGAATTCTAGAAGAAGCTTTGTTGGCTATTTTGAAACAATATTAGAAAGCCATTGGGTGGAGTATTGCAGATATAAAGGGTATCAATCCTGCATTTTGTCAAAACAAAATTTGTTTAGAGTAAGAAAAGAAACATGTGGTGGACGCACAAAGGAGACTTAATCTAACCATGAAGAGGTAGTGAAAAAAGAGTTGTTAAAATGGTTGGATGTAGGTATTGTCTACGCGAAATCAGACAATGAGTGGGTTAGTCTTACACATTGTGTGCCAAAAAAAGGCGGCTCGACTGTAGTGGAGAATGATGAAAATGAATTAATTCCCACACGAATAGTTACTGGGTGGAGAGTATCATAGACTATAGGAAATTGAATGATGCAACAAAAAAGATCATTTCCCGTTACCTTTCATTGATCAAATGCTTGGTCGGTTAGCAGGAAAAGAATATTCAAGGTATTATCAAATTCCAATACATCCTGTTGATTAAGAAAAAACCATTCACATGTACTTTGGTACTTATGCATTTAAAAGAATGCCTTTTAGGCTTTGTAACGCTTCAGCTACATTTATGAGATGTATGATAGCTATTTTTGCAGATATGCTGGAAGAAAGACTAGATGTATTTATGGACGATTTTTCTGTGTATGTAAACTCATTTCAAGAATGCTTGCAGAATCTAGAAAATGTGCTAAAAAAGTGCGAAGAAACTAACTTAGTACTTTAACTGGGAAAAATGTCATTTTATGGTAAGAGAAAAGTTAGTTTTGGGACATCAGATTTCTTGACATGGGTTAGAGGTGGACAAATCCAAAATTAAGGTAATTAAAAATCTGCCACATCCTACAAATATCAAAGGTATTCAGAATTTTTTGGGACATGCAGGGTTTTACATAAGGTTTATTAAAGATTTTGCTCATATCTCAAAACCCTTAAATTTATTGTTACAAAAAGATGTTCCTTTTGTGTTTGATAAAAACTATGTGAAAGCCTTTGGAAAAAATTAAGGAAAAATTAATATCGGCTCCTATAATTATCACACCGAACTGGTTAGAAGCCTTTATTATTATGTGTGATGCAAGTGACTATGCTATAGGTTCTATTTTAGGTCAAAAGAAGGATCGTCTATTTGGAGCAATTCATTATGCAAGCAAAACTCTCAACCCTACGCAATGCAATTACACCACCACTGAAAAGGAGATGTTAGCAGTAGTATTTGCTTGTGAAAAATTCTGTCCATATTTAATGGCTAATGGTGTTTATGTCTATATAGATCATTCTGCATTGAAATATGTGATGAAGAAGAAAGAGACAAACTCGATTAATGTGTTGCGTGTTACTGCTTCAAGAATTTGATCTATGGATTATGGATCGAAAAGGGACTGAAAATCAGGTTGCAGATCATTTATCTTGACTTGAGAATAATGGCACATCTAAATCTTCAGAGGAAATTAGGGAGACCTTTGCAGACGAGCAGTTATTCCCTGTAGATACCCAACAGGTAAAAAATAGGGACGCCATGGTATGCAGATTATGTAAATTATCTAGAAAAAAGGAGTATTCCCGCCAAAAGTGTCATCGTAACAGAAAAAATGAATCATTCATGAGGCAAAAAATTATATTTGGGAAGACCCTTATGTATTTTGACAATGTGCTGATCAGTTAGTCTGACGATGTGTGGCAGAAGAAGAAGTGAATGATATTCTTGAGGGATACCATGCTTCTCCCTGCAGTGGGCATTTCAGAGGGAAACGAATGACACAGAAGGTATTACAATCAGAGTTTTATTGGCCAACCATGAATAGAGATGCATACAAGTTTGTACAGAACTGTGATCAATGTCAACGAATAGAGAATATCTCGAAAAGGGATGAAATGCCACAAGCAAGAATTATTGAGGTAGAAAAATTTGATATTTGGGGGATTGATTTTATGGTACCTTTTCCTAGTTTGTTTGGAAAATAGTACATTCTTTTAGCAGTGGATTATGTCTCTAAATGGGTAGAAGTTGTGGCATTACCTACCAACGATACAAAGTCAGTGGTTAGGTTTTTATGAAAGAATATCTTTGCAAGATTTAGGACACCATGTGCATTAGTCAATGATGAAGGGTCTCATTTCTGCAGTAAACAATTTGAAGCAGCACTTGCAAAATACAACATAAAACATAAGATGGTGACAACATATCATTCACAAGCTAACGAACAAGCTGAGGTTTCCAATCGGGAAATTAAGCACATCCTAGAAAAGACTATGAATCCTAATATGAAGGACTAGGCAGTAAAACTAGATGATACCTTATGAGCTTATCGGACGACACATAAAAAACAATTGGGAATGTCCCCATACAAACTTGTTTATGGTAAGAGTTGTCATTTACACATTGAGCTAGAGAAGAAGGCATATTGGGCCATTTAAGAGTTGAACTTGGATCTAGACTGGTGAAAAAAGAAAGGTGTTCTAATTACAAGAATTAAATGAATTTCGTTGCATGGCATATGAGAACACAAAGTTATACAAGGAAAGAAGTAGGTTGCAATATGATGCCCAAATTCGAAAACGAACCTTCATGCCAGGTCAAAAGGTATTACTGTTTAACTCAAAATTATTTTTTTTTTCCAGGAAAACTTAAATTATAGTGAACAAGACCATACACAATCAAGCAAGTAACACCATATGGTGTGATTGAGTTGATAGGAAAAGGTGGCCAACTCTTTCTGGTAAATGAGCAAAGGGTAAAGCACTACTTCGAGGGGACAACTAATGTAATTGTCGACAAGCAACCATTGTAGTGAAATACTCTATAGAGTACGAAAAAGTTATCAGCATCGGAGAACAAAAATAGCAAGTGAAACAATCAAGGAATGACTAGTGATTCAGAATCAAGTTTTGATGAAAACTGACCTCGACGTCGTGACACTAATCCTCTACATCACGAAAAACTCTTGCAAATGGAATAAGGAAACTGGCCCCGATGTCGCGACACTGGTCTTCTCTCTTGTGAAAAACTTATTCAAACAGAACAATGAGTTTGGATTCGACATTACAACACGAAACCTGAGTGTCGCGACACACCTGCGTAAAATCAGACATCCAAGTAAACACTATCTCTTAACATGTAAATAGTTTAGTTTCATTTAAATTCCTTTATTTGTGCTTATTAACAATTACAATTAAGTTAAACTTATTTTTATTAATATTGTGAATATTTAGAATAAATACCCCCACCCTCCTTCTCCATTCTTCCCCACAATTTAAAGAGAAGAGAAAACAGAGAAAATAAAAACATTGATCACATGACTAGTTCAAGTGCAAGTGGTCCTAATTCCTCTTTTGAGTTTCCAGAGAGTGACATGGATAGGTACCTTCAGCAACATCAGCCATATACATTTATTCAAGAACAATGGTTTGATCCCATGATGAGGAATTGTAGAGGAATTTAGGGAAATGCAACCGATCATGAATGGACTCAATTTTGTTTTCCGTGTAAGGATCTGGTAAACATTCTAGTGGTGCAAGAATTTTATTTGGCCTTGAAGAAAAGGGAAGTAGGTCGACCATTCTGTTAGGTACAGTGCTTAGTAAAAGTTCGAGGGGCAGAGGTGCAAATTAATGAAGTACAAATCTGTAAGTTTTAGAACGTACCATATTACTATCAGGATTATTTATATAGGACTGATTTGAAAGAATTTAAGAATATAGATACAGAGGAAATTCTAAGATTTCTGACGGCCGAAAAAGAATTATGGACGTATCAAGACAGTACGACAATCTCAAAAGCTTTTAATCAAGAGTTAATGACGCCTAAAGCTAAAATATGGATGAAGTTTGTGTTCTCAAGAATTTATCCCACGGCGAACATGTCTGTTATACGCCCAATCCATGCTATTATCACTTATGGGATCCTTATGAGAAAAATAATTTGTATCGGTAAGTGGATTTACCGGAATATGGTCGAATGTGCAAAGAATTTGGGGAACAGAGTATTCTTCCCTCATTTAGTGACAGCTATGTGTAAGAAAGCAGGGGTACCTACAGAACAACTGGATTCAATAATGAATCCTCCCAACAAGTTCTTAGGTGATGATATGTTTGCTCAGTTTACTCTTTTTAGCAAAAGCAAAGTGAAGAATGGAGGAGGAGAGGTTTAAACGATGATAATGAGTCGGACGTAGGAATTTGTGTTTTAGTTTTCTTTAGGATTAGGCAATTTAGTTTTAGGTTTCTTTTATTTAATCAAAAAATTAGAGTTAGGGTTATGTATTTATTTTTTATATTATGAATATTGTTTTATATATATATAGTGTTCAAAAAAAATTACTATATAGGAACCCTACACAAAGGAGACACGATATTTTGAGCTATTTACGTCAAAAAGAGGAAGAACCTACCATTAGTTGAAAAGCCATTCACGATCAATTGGGTAATTTTTTTCCTTACTTTTTAGGGGTTACACATTGAGGACAATGTGTTTTCTAAAGTGTGGGGGGGTAACACAGTAATTTTACTTTCATTATCGTATGCTTGAGCTTGTAGAAATATAAGTAATTGGTTCGGAGCATGCACATAGGTTGCTTGTACTTTGGAATAAATTTGGCATGATGATGAGTAATTTTTAAATTTTTTATAATGAGACTACTAAGTTTTATAGGTTACATTAAATATAGGTTAAAAGATATTATTTGTACCGAATGACATGAGTAATATGAGGAAACAAGCATGCTAGTATATATGATAAATGGTACTTTTGGGATTATGTGATTAAATTGAAGTTTATGCATATTGAGATGTTTAGGGATGACCTAAGGCATTGTTTGGAAACACTTAGAGCCAAAAAGAAAACCTATTCTTATTTTTGCCTATTAGTACCAATATTTTAGCCTACTGACCTTTCTTGATGAACCTCATTACAAACCATAAAACCTGAAAAGAAAACTCAATTTGTGTTTATCCTTTCCTTCGGTCCTAAATTGCACGATTATAGTCGTATGGCCATATGTATTGAAGGTAAGTAGACACATCAAGGTGAAGTTTGTAAAATAAGAGCGAAATAGGAAAATCAATATGGCATATGAACTTTAGAATAGCCAGAATTGTGAAACAAGAAAAAATCCAAAAAGAAGAAAAAGACGAGTAGAAATGAATGAAAAAATGAAAAAAAAGGGTCTTGAGTGAGAAAAAAAATCATGAAAGGTGATAAAGTCACAAAGTCAAAGGAAAAACTTGTTCAAGAATGCATAAATACTTGTAGGATAGCTAAAGGGATTATACCATGTTGAGATTTCCTAATTGGAGAGATAAGGAAGGTGAGAGAAGGAGAAATGAGATAGTGAGCAGGAAAAGGGATACTAAAAGAGAAGAATAGGGAACAAGACAATGTGCCAAACTATTTTCGTGTTGTAACCACTTGTGGCTTACCATTCTTTTGAAATTCATACATGTTCCAAGCCTCAAAATGTTACAAGTTGAAAGACCTATGTGACCTAAATAAATCTATGCATGTATGAATATGACATTAAACAATCCCATTACAGCTATTTGTATTGTACTAGGATAATTAAAGTACTTATATTAGTCATCGATGGAACTATACATAAGACCTTTAAATTTGTATCTTTTGTAACTTACTGAACTTAGATGTTTTAATAAAAAGTGGTAAGAATACTTGTCTATCATGTTGAAATTATTAGAAGATATAAAATGCCTAAGGTAAATGTTCCAAACCTAGTACTTGTATGATATGTGCTCAAGATTTTATGTTCTTTTTATTGTTTTTGCTTTTGTTTGCTTGAGGACAAGCAATGACTTAAGTGTAAGGGAGTTTGATCTGCCGTAATTTGACCTAGCAGATTAAACTAGTTTTCGCAATTTAAGAGCTTGAAATTAGGCATTTTCGTTAGAGTTACTTAGGATTTACTTTAGTTTTCATAGATTGAATAACAAGTGTAAAAAGGTGTTTTTTATTGACTTTAGGGACGATTGAGGTCTAACGATTGGCTAATGAACGATTGGATAATGAACTTTATGAGTGTGCAGGAGACCCTTAGAAGACGAACTAATTTGAAACTGATCACTATGTCACGACACGGGATAAGCGATGTTGCAACATAGGGACCAAAATCAAAGAATCTTGAAATTATCTTTTATGTCGCGACACGAGCATAGCATGTCGCGACAATGCTTGGAAATCACACCAAAAGGAGTAGACTGCTTGCCATGTCACGACACTGACCCTGTGTGTCGTGACATCAGCTTTTGAACACGAAATTACTTCGATTGACGAGTGTTTTGGTCTTCACAACACAACCTAAACCCGAAGAACGACAGCTGATCTAGTGCTAAGAAAAATGAACGTTCAAATGCTATAATTTTAGCACTTAGTTTTATCCATTCTCTCTTTAGTTTAATTTAGTTCTTGTAATTTAGGTATATTTATTTTATTTCTTTAGTTATTTTTATTTTCGTTTTACGGAAACGAGATTTGTATGTTCGCATAAACGCTTGTGGATTCATCACTATAGATTGCAATACAAATCCCTCAATTTCTTCAATTATATTTTCAATCTTATTTCTTATGTTTAATATTTTTATTAAATTTATAATGTGTCAAGAAACCATGATTAACTAATCCCTTTGTGGGGGATTAAGGAGTGGAGGTATGATTATTTAATTATTGTATAGGGATCTTCAACGTATCAACTGTTTAGAAAAGGAAGAACGTGAAACAAACCCTAGCCTGACAATCCAAGGAAGTAATTTAAGTGAGAATTAACCCAAAATTGGTATTACCCATTCGTGAACACCTTTACCCCAAACCAATCTGAAATATGAGGTTGGAAGATAAGTAGTTCTTGTTGACTTGTTATGTTAATGTAAGATCGAAAGATCCTGCTATGGTAGTGACTAGTTGATTGACGAAAACCCAAAAAGCAACAGTTGAAGAAGTCATACCAAAGTGAGCTAATCCCCCATAAATCTGTTTATCGAATTCTCTCATCTTAATTCCCTTATTTTATTTTTACTTGACTTTTATGATTTATTATTATTATTATAAAAACCCAAATCTATTATTTTATTTTCGTACTATAATTCTAAGAAGAGTACTAATTAGATCTTTTATATGCAGGAATTGAAATTATTTTTGCTTCGCCTCCCTTGGGTACGATCCTCAAAGTACTCGTTACTTCATTGTAAAACCATATTACAACTTGACCCATATACTTGCTGAAGCCAAAATACACATTGAACGAGAGTACGTCGGAGGCGGTCAGGTATAGGGAATTTGGTAGTCGAGAGAGATAATGGTATTTTGTTACAACTTTTACAAACTTATATGGGCAAACAAAATCTCTAATGTATGCAAAAATACCTAATGCAATTCCTAAATATGTAAAGATTATAATTTTTTTATAGCCACCAAAAACTTACATCGAATAACAAAATCACTAAAAGTTTCAAAAACTCCTTACGCAATACACAAATAATTAAGGTATACGCGATGTTGTAACGAATAACAAAATATGCATGAATTGCAAGCAACTCCCATTTTGAAAATGAAGAAAGTTTTGTGGGGTTTATAATTGAACAAAAAAGAAAAAGAAAGAGGAGAGTAATTTCCCGAAATAAAATAAATTAAAAGTTAGGTTTTTTTTGGTAGATTTGAGCAACTAAAGGAATAAGAAGATGAAGATGAATTGATCGAGATATATGGAATTTGGTTAATAATTTTTTTATCATTAGAAATCATTTGATATTTGGTAAGAGATTTGATTATACGAGAGGAATTGTGCTATTTGATATAGGGAATTTGGTACTCGAGAGAAATAATTGGCATTTTGTTATAACTTCACAAACGTATATGGACTAACAAAATCTCTAACGTATACAAAAACTACCAAGCACAATTCCCAAATATATAGAGATTATTATCTTTTATTATACCTTCTAGAAACTTATATGGAATAACTGGATCACTCAAGGACACAAAAACCCCTTACCAATATACAAATATCTAAGTTATTCATGATGTTGTAATGAATAAAAAAGTATGCATGAATTGCGAGCAACTCCCACTTTAAAATGAAAGAAGATTTTTTTGTGAGGTTTATAATTGAACAAAAAAAATAGAAGGGGAGTGTGACACCCTATACCTGATCCGATTTGTTGGGCCCAAATATAGGATGCTACCAAACTTAAATACTTACTCAAATTTAAAAAAAAAAATATTGGTGAAGACATATTGAATATGCCTCTAACTTATTTGTTTATTACTCTAAGTCAAAAGATTTTGCAGTGCAAGTTATTGTTTACAGTTGATTTTCAAAAAATAGTGCAAGACATTAAAACTTAAATCTTTATTTAAGACAAACTCATTTGTGGCGTATAATATTATTCGTCATTTGAAGACATATTCCCACAAGTTCCTCTATAGGCATAATATCTCACTTCAACGGTTACTCTGGTGCATTCCTGGCTCGGTCCTTCACGGGCGAATAGATTCAACCTAAGAATCTACACCATAAATGCACACTCATAATTTCAGTAGAACTTAGTAAGTTTAAGCCTATATTACCTTATAACGCTGAGGTTGAAATTCTTGACTTCGTTACAGAGGGTTGGATACTTCCAGATTTCATATTGGCGGATAACCATACGCCAACTCTTCCATTAACAATTTTACCCATTTTCCACTCAAATGGAAGATTCTAGACATCACACCATATTCCAAGTCCTTCATAATTCCTTTGAAAAAAAATAGATGAATACTCATCACAAATGATATTCTTTAGATTCTGCTCTTGGTCGATTCTTTTACATACTCCAACGATTACCAGAATACTCGTTACATTATGCCTTTGAATCAGCCCATACAAACAGACTTAATGGAAGAATATAATAGTTTAATTCATGTAATAAAAATCCCAAATGACTTTCATACATAATATAATAGTTCCCAGATATGGCAGACTCTTACACCACCAACATTCCACATACCCCAAGTTCCTTGTTATGGCGATCACCTTGATAGAATCATTAAAAAGTTTACTATCGAGAACTCCTTCAGATAATGCCTCATAAGCATGCTTAGGTTTTACCACAATGATGAAGTAAAAAATTCTCAAAGAATTTGCCACAAGAACTCTCTAGAGATTTCGCCGCGAAGGTTTTTCATAGATTTTGCCACAAAGGCTTTCAAGAGATTTCTCGAGTTTTCAATACCAGCGAACCTCGTGTTTACGGTCTTGACAAACTACATCTTTGTCATGCTGGCCTTCGTGTTTATTATTCCAGTGGACTGTCGCAATGGATGCCATATGGTTTCTCCCTCATGGTCTTATACCTTTGCGCCCTCTTGGCGTATTATCATATGGCGTCATGGGCCTCACGCACATGGTCTTACACATATCTTTATGTCATGATCTGTCAATCCGAGTTACATCCCACCAGAGGCTACACCATGAATATCCATATAATGTCATGGCTCTCTACCATATGGTCTTACACATATCTTCATGTCATAATCTGTCAGTCTAGTTAGCATTATAGCTGCCTTGTTAGAGGCTACACAATAAATCTTCATTTTCACAGTGATCTGCCTGTCTAATTACCAAGATATTTTCCCTATCGAATGCAACACTGGATAGTATTAGGTAATGATTATACACATGACAGCAACAACATCTTATATCACACAACATCATATTATGTCGCACATGGTTCACCTCATTTACGTGTTTGTAGACACCTCTAAAAAATACATATACACATAATTACATGACATGCAGGAGTCAAGTTTAGAGACTCATCAAAGACCTACCTTTACTTTGACTTAGAGTTTTTATTTCGATTATCTTTCCTAATCCAACAACAACTACTTAAAAGGTCATTAGATTTCTATTAGAATCCCCATTACAAACATTTTACTAATATTTCAACTACATGCGACCCCCATGCAAGGCCTTCTTGAAACCCTCTTCCTTTCTATAATCGTAACGTACAAAGTTGTATAGCTTACCAGAATGCATAATTATCTATTGATTTAACTAGATCTTTGTTCGATCTTAATGAAGAAGAAATTGTTGATGCTAGAGAAAAGAACCTGAACATTATGTAGAAAGAAAAGCCATTTTAAATAGTACCCTCCTATAAATATACTCTCGGTCTCCCTGATTTCCTACCAAATCTAGCGTAGGTAACAGAAAATCTGACGAAGATTAACATCACTATTGACCAGTCATGAGGAGGGTCAAATCAATCCACTTGACTCTTGTTGAAAAGTGGATAACCATGCTGCTTGTGATGATTTGTTTAGTTAGCTTGTTTCAGTATACAAGTAACCCTTCATATATCTAGCTACTCTTCTGTTTACTCTGATCTTTGCTTTTATTGCTATAAAATCCCAATAACTCCTACCAAATTCGATACAAAATCTAATTGAACCATACTTATGCAAATTAAGCGTATTATATATTGGTGGTAACTCATATACGACGGGGTCTTACAGACAATTAAGTTCCCTAAAGGTTCTTCATATACTTGACAGGCTCTTAATGCCCAAACAAAGCTCTAGGGCATACCCCTTCATAGGCGTGCACTTTTTGGGGCATAATTTTTCTTCACTTGAAAACATCCTATGACTTTTTCCTTAGATACTGCCAACGGGCTGATGCTTAAATGCTAGTTTGCGCCAATACTTTAACTCACCAACCAACCAATCGAGTGGCAGATTAAGTTGTCATGGTACGCCCAAAACATAATTAAAATACATTATCTCACTCTTAATTGGATTCATAAATTTTGGGGTGTGACAATGAGAGTAATTTCCCAAAATAAAATAAATTAAAATTTGGATTTATGTTTGTTTTCTTCTTCTTGAAAGATTCAAGCAACTGAGGGAATAAGAAGATGATGATGAATTGATCGTGAAATATGAAATTTAGTTACTAATTTTTTTACCATATATGTAGAGATTATGGTTTTTTATAGCTTGTAGAAACTTATATGGAATAACAAAATCGCTAAAAGATACCAAAACCCCTAACGTGATACACAAATATTTAAAGTATACATAATATACATGAATTGCGAGAAACAATAATTTTGAAAATGGATGACAATTTTAGGGGTTTAGAATCGAAAAATAAAGAACAAGAGAGTAATTGCACGAAATAAAATAAATTGAAACTTGAGTTTATGTTTATGTTTTTTTTGGCAGATTCAGGCAACTAAGGGAATAGGAAGAAGAAGATGACTTGATCGGGAACATGAAATTCGGTTAGTAATTTTTGTATCATTACAAGTCATTTGGTCAAAGATTTGGTTATACGCGAGGAGTTGTGCTATTTGGTATAGGGATGTCGTAGTCGAGAGAGATGATGGTATTTTGACTTTTGTAACACCTCATACCCGATCCGATCACCTGGTTTGAGATATAGTGTGTCACATTTGTTGTCGAAGAAACTAAGATAAAAATAAATACAATTCAAACCAATAAACAAACAATTTCGAACATTATAAGTAATTAATATGATAAGTAATCATTCTCGAGTCTCATACAATCTTACGAAATCTCAAATGCTAATCCAAGATCGATTTAGGATTGAATTGTAAAGAAATTCAAATTTCAAGGTTGATGTTGCGATGTAAGGAAATTCCTCGTCACAACTTGACATACTGCGTAACACTCAAATTTCTAATAACCCAAAAATTTGAAATAATTGGAGGACTAAAATGAAAGAGACCGCAAATTGGTGGCCTTTATTGGGAGAAACGAGAAAGCTGGAAACCAAATTGGACATGATTAAGAACTAAACCTTGTTCGGTTGGAAAGGAACCAATTAATTCCTTAGTGGGAAACATAATTAGCAATGGATGGTTGTCATAAGGTTGGTAATGATGCGGGAAGGGCTATAAATAGTTGAGAAATGGCTTCCCAAGAATGATTTCCTTCCTGAATCTATTTCATTTCTCCCATTCTTCATCTTCTTCGGTAGCTTGAAGAAGGAATAACTAGAGAAGGTTATGCATGAAGTAGACTTCATGAGGATGTAGATGGAAAAGTAGGGAAACCAACAAGTTGGCAAGATTCTTAGCCTTTTTGCATGCATAAGAATAGGTAAATAAGTTATGGACCTACAGAACTATTTTAGGGGTTCTGCATGCTTATGAAATTTTACATTTTTAAGATGAAGTGCAAGTTTAATCAGTAGGTTTTTTGTTGTAATGCTTAGCTATCAAGAGAAAGGAAGCCCTAGCGTTCGAGAAAGCTAAACTAAGGAAACAATGAAGTTTCAGATGAGTTTCTAAACTCCAACCATGGCTATTTTGATTGTTGTCGTCTTAGTATGCCATGAAAAGTATGTTCTGCATGAAAATATGCATGAGGTACATGTGTGCATGACTGCATGAAAACTATGGGAAAAACCTCAATGGGATAGATGAAGTTAGGAAGGGAAAAGGGGAATGACCTTATTACATACTGCCTCGGGCCTTGCAGAGGGAACATTGCATTGTTCGAGCATCAATGTTAGGTGTTGTAAAAGATATAATGGGAGGAGGATTTGAGAAATGAAAATCCTGGAAAGGTATCTACTGAGACGACGGTATCGACTGGTCCTTCGGGGCACACCGTGATGATGGTACTTAGCGTAAGATCATAGATGAAAGACGCAATGGCAATCTAGTATGAGGTATGTAGCGTAAGACCATGGATGAAAGACACTATGACAACATGGTACAAGGTATAAGGTATGTCACACGCCATTTAAATTTAATTATTGTTAATTCTTGAACAAATGTGAACTTTAGCCTAATGGTTAATAACAAGCTAAGCTTTGCATGTGACCCAAGTTTTATTCCCCCACTCTATAACATCTAGCCCGACGAAGTCCCAATGGTCGAACAATTTTCATGGAAGCAGGTCACAAAAAGTAAGTTTTAAGTGTGTAAGGTATAAAGATTTGGCTAAGCATAAGAATTTCCTAGAAAATGGTTATACGCCCTAGTCTGGTGAATTCTAAAGGAAGGAATGGCAAGCTCTAAGAGAATGAGACGTATGAAAAAACAAGGAATAATGGAACATAAGATTGTGTATAGTAATGAAGAAGTCTAATTGGCGAACTAGAATTCGCCCAAAAGCCCATTTCGGCTTATGGAGTGGGCAGACTCCAAGATGAATATAAATGAATAAGTACTCCATGTCAGATTATTGTAAATAGTGAAATGAGACTTATGGTTACCTAAAATGATTTTTAGGGTATGAGTCCACATTAGTGGTATAGTACACCCCATAACTAATGTGGTCTTGTGCCAGCTAATTTATAAGGTGAGATGGTTAGGAACTAACCTAACGTGAACAAGGATAGGGGAAAGGCTAAAGAAATAATCAAGTAAGTTTCTTGGAAGTGGCATATTATGGATAAGACAACTCAGTATTAATGTGACATTTACCAAGTTCCTATAGAGACTTGGGTTAAGTTAAAAAGACACTCAAGTTTGGTTAAAAGAGAGTTATCTTTTTTCCTTTTAAGATCTAAGGCTAAAGGCAGATAGAAATATCTCTCCAAGCTGAGTCTAGAACCCTGGTTTTTGCTAGTGTTTTCCTCACATCAAGGTATGTTTCGTAACTTTGCTTTTCAAAGAAACATAGATTTGTAAGTATGTTTGGGGAAATAAGGCTTTGTAAGATGTCTAGGTTTAAAAGTGATAGTAAAGTTACTCGAATGTGTTTTAATGAAGTATTTCTATTCTAAAAAGGTAAGGGAGACTATAGCATCTTGCTAAATGATAGATTTGGAGTCCAAGCTGCTGTTAAACAAGGAAAGACTAGATCGGGAGTTCGGAGCTACAGACTATGAAAACTAGGTGAGTCCCTTAGTTGACTCATGTATGTGTGTAATATCTTTTGGAAACTTCTATGCAAA
The DNA here is from genome assembly GCA_005610355.1 of Gossypioides kirkii. Classification (NCBI taxonomy): domain Eukaryota; kingdom Viridiplantae; phylum Streptophyta; class Magnoliopsida; order Malvales; family Malvaceae; genus Gossypioides; species Gossypioides kirkii. The sequence goes on along the minus strand of CP032249.1, from coordinate 8,965,389 downwards.
ATGATCAAACCATGAGATTGAAGCCAGAAAAGTATGATAACACAAATCTGATAATGAGTGTAAGATGTATGACATTTCATAAATGGATTACATGAAGATCGAAGGCCTAAATACGAATTTACGAAACTTGAAGTTAAAGGATGTTCATGTATGAGTAATTGAAATGTGTTAAGTGTCTGGTAAGCATGAAATGTAACTATGTGTCTAGAAAATAGGAATGAGTTTTTCATAATCAATATATGGTAAGTTTGTGTCTGTCTCTAAAGTCATCTAAAGAGGTTCTTTGAGATTAAAAACACAAAACTCTAAAAGGAAAAGTCCATGGCACCATATCATGTAAGACCATGGTTGGGCTATGGCATTATATGGAAGACTTGAAGGAAGGTTAGTACCAAATGGAGTTTCTTTATGTATCCCAGGATGATCAGAGACAAACCTTACGAAATGTGAGTCTATGCAAATCCCTATCATTAGAAACACCAGTAAAGAAAAACCTTTGTGACAAACTCTAGAAAGATAAGCCTCTGTGGCAAACCTCTTAAAGGAAAAGCCTTCATGGAAAAACTCTAAAAGGTGAGCCCTTATGGCAAACCTCTGAAAGGAAACACCTTTTTGGAAAAACTTTGGAAGGGTAAGCCTTTGCGATGAACCTCTGAAAGGGAATGTCTTTGTGGAAATCTTTGTAAAGGAAACATTTGTGGTGATCTCTGTTAAAGGAAGCCTTTATGGTGATCTTTGTTAAAGAAAGCCTTTGTGGAGATTTTTGTTAAAGGAAGCCTTTGTGGTAATCATTTCTAAAGGAAGTCTTTGTGGCGATCTCTATTAAAGGAAGTCCTTATGGCAATCTCTATTGAAGAAAGTCGTTGTGGTGATCTCTATAAAAGAAACTCTTGTGTCTGATCATTTAAAGGAAGCCTCTATTGCTAATTAAATAAATGAAGCCCATGTGGTTATCTAAGTAAGGGAAGCTCTTGTGGTGAGTTAAGGAAGGAACACCTTCATGGTGCAATCCAAAGAATGACCCTTGTAGCATTTATCCAAGGGAACATCTTTGTGGTGAACAACGGACGAAAGAAAAGGTATTTAGACAAATAATAGAGAAATGACATGTAAGGTTTTTTGAAGGAATGGTAAGTACAGTATCTTGGAGAAATGATAAAGGTAATGAACTCTGAAGGAACAATGTATGGGGCAAACAAAAGGAATAAGGTATACGATGAACTCTAAAGGAAAGACTTCACATGAAAAATTGTGGTGAATCCTACATAGTCAATAAGATATAAGCAAAGAAGATAGGACTCTGAAGTAATGAAAAACTTGACGAACTCTAAAGATGAACCTTGAAAGACACTCTGTGGTGAACTTTGTGCTAAGTGAATGGCGTAATCTACCTCGCCCATTAAAGTAAATGGTAAAGTCAATAAGTATGAAATGTAATTATAAATCTATTAATAATGCAAACAAAGTGATTAAGGTCTATGCAAGGATAAGATTTAACGCACTCGGGACTCTAACAAATTGATGGTTTAATGATTGAAAAAGAAGGATAAGTCATTAGAGACACTAAGAGGAAGGTAAATGCCTTAAGTACGAAAGAATAATTATAATAGGTTAAAGGAAAATTCTAGGGAAATACCCGTAAGAGGGAATAAGGAAAGGTCAAAGACACTTGAAGGATATGCAAAACATCTAATACATTGTGATGTAATGAAACAAGTATTTAAGGATTATCTTACTAAGTTCTCATGAACTTACAAAAGTTATTTCCTATTTCAATTTGTAAAGAAGTACGCGTCGAGGGATGATACCAGGGTTAAGTCAAAACGTGGTGGTTAGGGCTATTATGCATACAGAGCGAGAAGAGGATGCATTCGAGTTTGAACCCATGTTCATATATATATATACATACTCTAAAGTACTTTGACAAGTTTGGAAGTTATACATAGATCTCACAGAAAATATAAGTATTTTGAATTATATTTATAAACACTTGTAGCACATATATAAGAAACTTTGAATTGAAGTTTAAACTTTACAACAGTCATAGATAGAACTTTTACATAGATAAGACAAAAAAAGGATTAGGTTGCATTTAAATTTTGGTCATCACCTCCATTTGTCGTCCCCTTAGTTGCCTTTTTGGAGAGATTCTTTCCTCCCTTGTTTTGCTCTCCCTTCTTTCCTTAGCCGCTATTGCAGTCCACATGTTCCCTTTCTTTTCCCTCTTTTTCCACCTTTCCACTCCCTTTGTCTCCCTTTCTTTCCAAATTGTAAAGTGTTGACTAAGGTAGCCATCCAACCCTTGTAGTCTATGCACTTATTTTTTATTTTTCATTTTGTAAAACTCTCCCTTTTCTCTCTTTTCTCCTCCCTTTCAACAAACTTGTGTTGCCCTATTTGGTTGTTCACCACCTTTTTGTAACATCCGTTATCTAGTCCAATAAATCGAACCCAAATATAAGGTCTCATGCCTAAATGCGAATGTAATCCTATTAGTTTTTATTTTGCCTATGTAATATTTCTATCTATGATCATCATAAAGTCTCAAGATTCAATTTAATAATTCCTATGTGTATACAATGAATGAATACAGATACAGTTCATGATAATTAAAATTACAGTGATATCTATGTTTAACTCCCAGATCAATATAAGTACCTTAGAGTATTGATATGGCAACATGTGTTCAGGCTTGAACACGTCACTTAACTTGCTCTGTATGCACAATAGCCCTAGTCGCCACTACTTGGTGTAGTGTTAGCATCATCCCTTGATGCATACTCCTATATGACCTGAAATAGGAAATAACTTATGTAAGTTTACAAAAACTTAGTGAGATAATCATCACATACATTTTTCATTACTTCACATTGTATTGGATGTTTTGCATATCCTTCACGTGTTTCTTAACTCTCCCACTCACCTCTGACGGGTACTTCATTGGGATTACCTTCTTCATACTATGGTTATCCTTTCTTACTTGAGACCATTTCCATTCTCTTAGTGTATTTAAGGATTTACTTCCTTCTACAATCATTAAGTCTTCACTTTGTCATGCCCTAGAGTTCAGCCCATACTCAAGTGACCGGTTCTTCCTTTTGAGTGTATCATATTTACAAACTCGTTACATTTTATGTCTCTTCAAATCTTATCCTTATACAAACCTTAGTCATATTATTCGCCTTACTAATAGTTTTATAATTACAATTCATACTTACTGACTTTACCATTTACGTTTAGGGGTAAGGTAGATTATGCTAATTACTTAGCACAGAGTTCACCATGATTTTTATTACTTCAAAGCTTAACACATACATTTTTCTTTCAAAGTTCATTGCACTTATTGTATCTTAAAGGTACTATATTAACCATTCCTTCAGAGAACCTTACATGTCGTTCCTCCATTATTCACCAAATTTCCTTTCCTTTTGTTTAGTATTCACCACAAAGACGTTCCTTTAGATGGTTGTCACAAGGGTCATTCTTCAAATTGTGCCACGAAGGTGGTCCTTCCCATATCCTTCACAAAGGCTTCCTTTACTCGAACAGCCACAAAGGCTTCCATTATAAAGATTGTTACGAAGGCTTCCTTTACTTAGATAGCCATAAAGGCTTCCTTTACGGAGACTGCCACAATGACTTCCTTTACATAGTTAGCCACAAAGGGTTCCTGTATAAAGATTACCATAAAGGCTTTCATGTTCTGGTGTGTTCATGATAAGGATTTGCCTAAACTCACATTATGTCAGGTCTGCCCCTCATCGTTTAGGTCGCACAGAAAATCCCATTAGGTAATAACCTTCTTTTAGTTATTTTTATATGATGCCATAACCCACCAGTTATGGTCTTAAACGATATGGTCTCATAAAATTTTCCTTTCAAAGATTCATGTTTAAAGTCCCAACGAACCCTTATAAACGACTCCATGAAGACAGACCCAGACTCATCACATATTAACTTACTCATAATAGACATAGACTCGTTTGACAGACCTTTCATACATTAACACCACTTAAGACTTAACACAATTCATTTCATATCACTTTTTACAATTCAAGAAGCACCCATATAGTCTTACTTCATCTTCAAAACAATCATCACATGCGTATAGAACAAATACCACAAGAATCACACTTGCAAGATTTGCCTTATCATTCATTCACCAGTACATTTGATAATGCTTAAAAGTGACATACTTTTGGATATTAATTATATATATATTGAGTATGATCCTACTAATTTGGGCTATTTATATTCTTTTACCTTATAGGGACTAAATTGAAGATAAAAGGAAAATTTTAGGGTAAAAAGCATGAATGTGGAAGAGAAAGTGCCAAAAGTGTGAAAGTGTGGAAGACTTGAGAAGAGATTTATTGGACATAAGACTTTATTTAAATTTAAACTCTATTTTTTAGGATTAATATTTAGGATTATTATTATATTGTTTATATTTAATTTTAATTTATCTTTTAGGGTTTATAATTTAGAGTTTAATTTGGATCCAACTAGGGAATTATTGTTTAGATTTAATTCTAATTATCTTTTTAAAATTTAATTTGGATCCAACTAGGGGTTTCCATGTATTATAAATAGGGGATGGAGTGATATGAATTATTCACTTCTAATTTTCTATAAAATCCTTCATCTCCCAAAACCCTAGCTGCTTCTTTCAATAAAAATTCCATTTTCATTAAGCTTGTGTATTTTTCCAAAAGCATGAGCAACTGAAACCCATCCAGCCGAAGGTTATCGAAATTCCTCCAAAAGAGTTCATGAGGCTTAGAACCCACACTTAACCCTTCTCAACCAAGTATTAATCACTTCTCCACATTATGGGACTGAAGCTTTCATCCATGTCCTTTCAAAAGTAATCTTTTCATCTTGTGCGAAGACGACCGCTTTGTATGTTTTGAGAAGATTGCACAGTCGGTTCGCTAACTTACTACGTCAGAGGTTGTCGAACCAAAGAGACAAAATGGCGTGGCATTCGTCACTAAGAAGATATGATCTAGTGTAAGACGGTCCCATTGGAGTGACGATTGGCCAGAGTCAAGTTCCTCTAAAAATCACAAGTTATAACTGGAGCTGGTGGTCGTAGGTGTCCTCTTCCACTATAACTGGCTTATTCGGTCACGAAAAAACCATCTAAAAGTTTATGATTGAACCAAGGAGGAATTAAGATAATCGTTGGCTGGAATTCCCAAAATTGATAAAACCTTTTCTCTTAACTCTGTTTATTTTTCGTATTGCAATTTCGATTCATTCAAACCTCAACTCGTTCGTATTTTAATTCTATTTATTATTTTTTTCTCCAGGTCAGACATGTTTCTTGGGCACGACTGCTCCTGAGTTCTTGATATACAAGATTCTACAATATTTCAGTTCCTGAGGATTTGACCCTACTTCCCTTATACTGTTATTTTCGATATTTTTAAGGATATGTTATATTTGGTGCTCACAACAATAGACCAACACTCGTCATAAATTCCTTTACTAGTTCCAGTTCATCATTCATACAATTCTTCATAGAAAAATCTAAAATAAAACAGCTTATGCACACGAAGTCAACTTAAGGACTCAAATCATACATTCCAAACATACTATTACAACCATACTTAAATGGTTTGACACTAAAACAACAATCTATGCATACCTGAACTTATTAGATTCACTATCAGAAACACATTTTATACTCAACAAATATTCATATAATCATAGATATAATTCATCCTCACAAATACCTATGCACTTAGGCTTATCTAACCTTTCATCAAGTTACAAGTCTAATTTATACCCCTTTTTTTATTAAACCTTTCTTGCATATTCATCATTTTTACTTTTCATACATGCAATCCTGCACAACATAACTTTACTCATCTAATTAATAATCAAGTTATGTCATTATTTAATCATCTATACCCATAATTAACATGCAAAATTCAAAAAGATACTCACGTACAAGTTGACTAACTCATTTCTTTAGCCAAACTATACCTTATTACCTATACCAACCATATCAACAAGGTCACATTTGACAGTATACATTTTAGACGAACACATACATAGTCATTATAAAATGTCACAACACTAATGCACAATTCATCACATACTAGACTCATCATATTCTTTATCAAATGTTCTTACAATCCTCAATGGTGATTCATGCACTCATTCATTAATTTCAAAACTTAGATTATAAATAACTTATCTAACTGATTTACATGAGTCCTTATGAGAGAAGTCACATTCGACCAGACCACTTATTTATTAGCTTAATCATAACTCAATACCCATTCCTGTACAAAGTCGAAATCACCAGACCTCATATCCAACACACATACCTTCATCCCAATAGATGTAAAAGTGTCATTTATATGCTATCCATGATTTTAGATCCATAGTTTGATCAATTTTGCAAAGATATATTTCAGTGTGAATGAAATATCTAACAACCCATTTTTTAGTGATATTGGAAATAGTGGCTTTGGGTTATGGGTGTTACAAAATATATATACAAGGGTCGATGTAGAAACTCACCTAATCCTCACCTATTGTCGTTCAAAGCTCCAAATCCAAGCATCTGACTAGAAATCACTACTCAAGGAATATAGAAACATCGTCAAACCTATTCTCATACCTTTACCCATCTCTCAAACATGCCCATTTTTCTTTAATTTTAACATTCAACCAAAATTAACAATTTACTCTTCAAGATTTCACTTGCATGACTAAAATACTCTATAACACCTAGATTTAACGGGTCTTGAGTCTGGGCAAGTAGCTCAAAGGAAATTTGATTGGCGTGATCTTATCCACCCAATTGACATTTCGATGCACTCTTAGGGGCATAGGAAACGAAAGGATTTAAAGTAAATGATGTTCTCTAAGAGGTGTGTGTATGAGTGAAGGAGAGATTTGTAAAGATATTAAGGGTTCTTGGGTTGTAAGGGATGTCGCCAAAGTTAAGGTACGTCCAGTTTATCTAATTAATGTATAAGTTATGTACTAACGAGATAGTTAGGAAAAACAATGGGTCAAATCGAAGATGTGAAATGACTTTGGATTCTTGTATACGTTTCTCCACAACTGTAGGCCACGAATAAGAATAGATTTGAAATTTCATGACATGTGTTAAACTTTAATAAGAGAAAGTGGGTATTATATATAGGATTCTAGAAAGAGAAGAGTTATCTTTTTCCTTCTTGTGAAAACACCATAGCTGACCTACTTTGACCTAATCAAGGATTTGTTCTAATAAGCTGAAACTAAGGATAGAAGTTAATATCAATAATGTTTCATGCCCTGGGTAAGTATTCTAGACTCGCATATAGCCTTCTAAGAGAGTAAGTCTATGCATGTATGAAAATAGGATGATGAGGAAATAAAGGCCTTACATAGTGGTTATTTGGGTCTCTAATTATGATGATGATGAAATTTGTATGATTAGGTTTGTAATGGCAATCTTACGTTATCTAAATAGTGGTTATTGTGGTTTCTAAACTAGATGTCGAGATTTGGAAATCAAGTTGTTGTTCATAGTTGTCAGGTGAGTCCCTAAGATGATTCTCACATGAATGTTATTCATTCTAGAAACTTTGGTGAAATAATACTAGGAATATGGAACTAAATCTAAAGGAAATAAAGGTGACAATTCTATTATAAATTACATGATCAATGGACTTATATGTAAAGATTGTTTGAGATCTAAGAAATAATGAATGCATGTTTCTGAATGATTATGACGTGTATGTGTGTCTGGAAAGCATGAGAATGTCTATCATAAGTGGGTCAATGTATGATGAGTTTGTGTGTATCTCCACGGAGTCGTCTAATAGAGTCTGTCGAAACTAAAATCATGAATCTCTGAAAGGAAAAGTCCATGGCATCATATGATGTAAGATCATGGTTTGGCTATGGCATCATAGAGAAGACTTAAAAGAAGGCTCTTACCAAATGCTGTCTCTATTCATGTCTTAGGCCGATAAGGGGCACACCTCACAAAATGTGAGTCTAGGTAAATCCCTATAATCTAAAACACTAGTAAAAGAAGCCTTTGTGGCAATCTTTATTAAAGGAAGCCTTTGTAGTAATCTCTGTTAAAGGAAGCCTTTGTGTCAATCTCTTTAAAGGAAAGCTCTGTGGCAATCTCTGTAAAGGAAGTCTTTGTAGCGATCTCTATTAAAGGAAGCCTTTGTGTCAATCTTTGTAAAGGAAGCCTTTGTGCCAATCTTTATTAAAAGAAGCCTTTGTGGCAATCTTTGTAAATAAATTCATTGTGGTGATCTCTATAAAGGAAGACTTTGTGGCAATCTCTTTTAAAGGAACGCCTCTATGATGAACCTTGAAAGAAAGAAAATGAACCATAAGCGAACTCTGAAGAAATGATAGGCATGGTTAACTCTGATAGAACAGTAAGTATGGTAAATTCTAAAGGAATAACATGAGTGGCAAACTCTAAAAGAAAAACTCCATATGAAATGGCAAACCCTGTATAGTAATAAAAAATGAATAATGAGGCTAGAAGGCACCGAAGTATGTGACGAATCCGAGATATGTGCCAAAGGAATGTATAGGTCAATAGTATTACGTCTATATCATCCTCTGAAAAGGTATAGTTAAGAAGTCATGAAAGAGTAAGGTGAAGAACAAGAATGAGGTATCGAAGGTGTGAAAGGCAAGTTATGATCTTAGTACAAGGCATGGTGTCTATGGTATAATGACTAGAATCTTAGAAATGTAGTCGCGAAAGTCAAGTTGAAGAATAAGAATGGGGAGATAGATAAAAGAGTTCTCGTGTAAGACTCAAGTAAATGAGGGTTTACTCGTAAAGTTCTATCGAACTTACCTCTATGTTTTCATGCCACAAGTAAGCTAACTGAGTCTACGCTAGGAGAGACGATGTCAAGGCATATCAGAGGAATGGCAAGATGGGCTATTATGCATACAAAGTGAGCTTGTGATTGGCATGATCGAGTATTAACGAGAATAATGAAAACAATCTAAGAAATCCACCTATAAGACTTAGCAGTGAATACAAACCATGTCAATAATATCACTTAAAAAACTATATGAATCATGTAATTAAATTATACTACCCTCTCATAAGCTATAGAAATTGTAAAGTCCATTCTAAACAATGTTATTAACTATTGAGCCCTTAGACGTAATTCAATTGGATGATTATTCATGAATCAACTGAAAATTTGTATAAATGAATTATGAAGGCCTGAATATGATTGTAACATTCGAGATCCGGATTCAAGGAGTTGGATCAGGTTGAGGGCATTATAGTATTGGTCAACATGACATTCATCACTCCAGAATTGGGCTTTGGGGAGATGATGGAATGGTATGGTCACTTGATTGAACATATTTTCCCTTAAGTGGTAACTAGCGAGCTACACTTGATCCACGAGGAGAGACTTCTTCTAGCTCATGAGTTGGTAAAGAAGAATAATAAAGTGTATTGTCACTAAACATTAAAGAAGTTAATCCTAACAACTCCAAAAGGTCTTTCGTCTTCTACCTAGTGTCATAGGGATGGGCAAGAAAATTGGTGCTTGACTATGAAGTTGTACAGGCTACAATATTAGTTTAAGCAAACTTGCTGATGATGATCTTCCTTGAGGCCATCACAACTTTAAACTTTGACTTTGAGAAAAGAGATGAAAGACAGAGATTGTTCCACCGGGCATGCAAAAAAATTGTACACACAAATTTCAAGTCAAAAGTTAACTTGAAAATTCAGAGTCAAATTTATTGTTAACTTTGTAAGAAAATTTACAATCTTTAGATTTCTTTACAAAGAAAACTCTTTTGATTCTTCTCTCTGGTTGATCTAAGGGTTGTCTAACTTGGTCTTGGATGGATATGGATTGCTTCAAGTGTTGTGTTGATGTGCTCTTGAAATGGGTTTGGACCTCATTTCTTCAATTGATTTGGATCGAAAGGTGGCTTCGTTCAAAAATTTACTTTTACTTTTTCTCCACTGTTGAACTGTATCAACGAGCGATTTTCTTCAAAACCGATGCAGCATTCTTAAAAATTTCTTCAAGCTTTTAAGCTTCTTTAAAGAATTCTATAGAGATTTTATAGACTTCTTGAACTTGTGTGTATAGAATGTCTTAGGCCCCTTTTTATAATGTCAATTACTTAAATAAAAAAGAGTTCTTGTAGAATTTAATTGCTCTATTTAATTGTTCTACAAGAATTTGAACTCTTTTAGTTATTATTTATCTCTTATTAATTTAATTAATTAGAAATAAAATAATCATTTGATATTATCACTTAATTATTTTATTTGTAATTAGTGGTAATATAAATTTTTAATATTTATCTCTAAACTAATTTAAATTAATTATAGAAAAATAATTATGTCACATATAGGATGTCATCATTTTTACAATGATAATTTTGGTTTTAACCCACAGTAATTTCAACTTAACAAGTGGTGCTTTTTAATTGGTCCAAAAATTTCTTTCTCTATATATGGGTGTACCATAATCTAATATAGCTGATAGCATTAGTATTGACACCTATTTTCTCCTTAAATTTGTGTATTATTTGTCTCTTTTATACCATATTTAGCATGCATGTTAGGCATTTCATACTTAGTATTTATGTTTTCTAACTCATTTATGCTTGGTTTAAGTTCTTGTTATTTTATCTCTTTTTATGCACTAATGTCATCACATGCAGTATATATATTACGTCTTAGAATTGTCAACGCAAGGATCCATCTTAGAAGACCAAAGCTAAAAAGAATCCAAAATTGCAGTCACAAATTCAGCTTGAAATTGCGACTAGCAATGTCGTCGCATAGGAATCTCTACTTGAAATGAGAGAATTCAAGCTGCAATCACAACTGGAAGCACCAGCGTAGGGGAAAAGCACATTGTCGATGCAATTGAAGGTTTCAGATTGCACCTACTGATGTCACGATAACCTGCAGATCCATGAACATCACACCAGATCTGCGTGAGTGAACAGCTGGACTGTAACAAACTTTTACAACTGCAATTGGATTTGGATCTGAGAAGAGAGAAGGTCTACTATTCCTAAAGCCTATAAATAGAGAAGAAAAGATGAAGAAAGATATCAAGAGGAAGAGAAATTGAATTCTGTAAATACTTTGTGTTCTTGGATATTTAAGCTGGAGAACGGTGAGGTGATTGATCGAAGGAGCAACCACTTCTGACAAGGAGTGTCGATGCATCGCAAGAGGTGCGGTTAAGGAATAGTCCTAGTAGTCTAAAGATAGTAAGCTTCAATGTATTTGTTAACCCCTCTTTTATGCTGATGAATTACTCTTGACAATTGAATGAATATGAGAATATCTTTAAATGTTAGATTACTTTGATTCTTACTTAATTCTTCTCATTTTTTACTTCTTGGATTTAATTGCTTTAAACACGAGAGTAGAATTGCAGTCTACCGACATCAAGAGATGCGATGACAAGTTAGATTAATAAGCAAGTCAGCGAGAGCTACTTGGGATTAGAAGATATTCTATCACTTGTTCTTAAGTGCACATAGTTGCCAACATCGAGAGATGAAGTAATTATGGGTACTTGAGTCTCGATTAAATAGAGAGCTGTTATTGGTAAGATTTCATTGGAGCATTATTGCTGTGACAATTTGTCTATAAAAAACCTTGTCGACGCATCTAGCATTGCTACTTAGTGATATCAGTGATCCACTCCAACCCTTTGCACTTGATCACACTTTTATTTTTCTGCATTTAAATTCTCAAAACTTCAACAACAATTTGATTTACTTTCAGTTGCTTTGACATTTAACTTTTATAATTACATTGACAATTATCTCTAATCTTAGTTTTAATTGCCCCGACATATAGACATCAAGAACCCATTCCCTGAGGGATCGATATCCAATAGAATTAATCTATCAACTATACTTGCATCGACGTGTGTCCGCTTGCACAACTGCTCTGACGTTACAGGCCGATCAAGTTTTGGCCCCGTTGCCGGGGAATTGGCATTTATTGATTTTTTTTTCGTTGCAATTATTCTTTCTTACCCTCTAATTTCTACTAACTTGTTTAATTTTCTTTTGTGATTTCTTTCAAAAAAAATTTTAGGTGTTGCATGTCCACAAGGAAATATCCAAAGTATATTGCGAGCTTTGATCCAAAACTCGAGAGAACGCTTAGGAGGAGAAAACAATAGCAAAATAAAATGGCTGGCAACAACAATAATAACAACCTACAACCATTGCTGCCACAAAATGTTCTTCCTTCGGTGCAGCCATAACTCCTAAATATAATACCACCGCCTCCACAAGAAGAACAAGTGCAAAATAGGACAATTCGAGATTTTGTTGTTCCTATCCTTGATGATTTACAACCAGGGGTTATGAGACCAGCTATACAAGCTGGAAAGTTTGAGCTGAAACCGGTGATGTTTCAGATGCTTAATTCAAATGTGCAATATTCTGGTTTGCCTCATGAAGACGCAAGAGAACATTTAAAATCATTTTTGCTTATTTGTGCATCCTTTAATCAACATGGTGTCCCTGATGATGCCTTGAAAATGCAATTATTTCCTTATTCGTTGTAGGGTAAAGCGAGAACATGGTTCTTGGGATTACCGACTGGATACATTACATCTTGGAATGCGCTAGCAACACAGTTTTTTTTTTGCATTTAAATTTGCCGACAATGAATGCAAGGTTGCGAAATAACATTACAGCATATCATCAGTTGGATGATGAGAACTTACATACAACATGGGAGCATTATAAGACTCTACTTAGACGTGGCCCAATGCATGGAATTCAACAAGAGACCCACCCAAATAGAGATCTTTTATATTGGATTGAATGCTCAAACAAGAAATCTTGTCGACGCATCTGCCAACGGTCCTCTGTTGGATTGCATCTACAATGAAGCTGTATGAATTCTAGAGAGAATTGCATAGAATGATTATCAATATCCAATCTCTCATTCTGCTTAGGTAAAAACTAATCTTGGTGTTCTTGAATTAGATGCTATTTCTACTTTGAGTGCACAGGTATCTTCTTTGGCCAATATTATAAAGAATATGAAGGGGACAAGTGACATTGCTCCTATCCAAGTGGCCCAACAGATGGATGTACTGACATTTTCCTGTGAGATTTGTGGCGACAACCACAGTTACAAAGATTGCCCACAACATGCTGAAAATGCATTTTACGTTAATAACATCAGAGGGGGTTCCTATGGTAATTCATACAATAACATAGATCAAAAGCCTTGGGGAAATCAGAATGCTTCCATATATAGATATGGAAATTCCTCAAACCAAGGGAGTTACCACAACAATCAACAGCAGAATTTTAATCAGAATTCACAGGTATATTTACACCCTGGTCAATTGTAGGCACATAGCCAAATGCAACCACAGACGCTATTGCAGCCACAACAGAATGCAATGCCACATATGCAAGGAAAACATCAGCAACAGCAACAGTTTTCTTAACAAAGGTCAGATCCTATGGCTGCTCTTGAAGCGTTGATGCGAGAGCATATCACAAGAACTAAAGCAATAATATAAGGTAATTCTTCTTCTATCCGAGAATTGGAAGCCCAACTAGGACAGTTGGCTTCTAATCTGAGTGCAAGATCACTAGGTACTCTACCTAGTGACACTGAGGACCCAACGCAAAGAGGGAAGGAGCATTGTAAGGCTATCACGCTGTGAAGTCAGAAGCAAACTGCCAAGCCAAGTAGACACTCTAATCAAGACCATGTCAAGTCATCCAAACCAATGTAACAAAAAGAAGTTGCAGTTGAAGGAAACTCAAAAGAAATAAATGAGGAAGAGCCAACTGTAGCGACATCTATGCCTAATATTTGCCCAACAACGACGTCAATGCAATTTCCTGTGTCGATGCACCCGATTATCCCACAATAACCCATTGCCAATATACTTTTGTCATTCCCGCAAAGATTTAAAGAGAAAGACCATGATAAGGACTATCATATTAACATACTCTTGTAGATGCTCTTGTGCAGATCTTCAGTTTTAGGAAATTTATGAAAGAGTTGTTATCAATGAAGAAGAAATTGTCCGAAATCGAGACGATTGTGCTCACAGAAGGGTGCAGCACTATGCTAACAGAAGGGTGCAGCACTATGCTAACAAACAAGTTGCCACAAAAAAAGAAAGACCCTGGCAGCTTCATAATCCCTTGCTCCATTAGAAATCATTATCTAGGTAAAGCTTTATGTGATTTGGGAGCTAGTATTAATCTCATGCCTTTGTCCACATTCAAGAATTTAGGAATAGGATCAATGAAGCCCACTATGGTGACATTGCAACTTGCGGACAGATCTCTAGCACAACCTAAAGGCCAGATCAAAGATGTCCTTGTGCAAGTTGATAAGCTCGTATTCCCTACCGATTTCATAATCCTTGACTGTGAGGCAGACAATGAAGTGCTCATCATTCTGGGGTGTCCATTCTTGGCAACGAGGCGCACTCTTATCAACGTTTTCAAGGGTGAGCTTGTCATGCGTCATGACGATAAACATGTGATTTTCAGTGTGTTTGAGGCATCTCCGTCGAAAAACAAATAGTAGTGTCACCACATTGACGTGCTGGATGAAATAATTATGGAAGAGATCAATGAACGGAGTTCAATAGTCCTAGATGAAGATGCAGTGACATCCGTTGATGAAGTCTTAGCTAAATGTGACTACAATGCTGAGGTTAATAGTTGTGAGCTGAGACAGAATTGGCAATTGGAATCTTTGGATCTGTCTAATAGGACTATCCCTGTGTTTAAACCATCGATTGATTAAGCTCCTACTTTGAAGTTGAAGCCATTACCGACGCATTTGAAATATGTCTTTCTAGGTAATAATGAAACATTACCTGTTATTGACAGCGTAGCCCTCAATGCAATTCAAGAAGAAAAGCTCATCACGATTTTAAAAAAACACAAAAGAGCTATAGCCTAGAGCATTGCAGATATCAGAGGCATCAGTCCCTCCTTTTGCATGTACAAGATCAGGTTAGAAGATGAAGGGAAGCAATCTATTGAGCAACAGTGATGACTTAATGAGAAGATGAAAGAAGTAGTGAAAAAGGAGATTATCAAGTGGCTAGATGCGGGCATCATCTACCCTATTTCTGATAGCAATTGGGTGAGCCCTGTCCAATGTGTGCCCAAGAAGAGTGGCTTCACAGTTGTGAGCAATGACAAGAACGAGTTGATCACTACTCGCATTGCGACTGGTTGGTGAGTATGCATGGATTATCGTCGACTGAATGCGGCCACAAAGAAGAACCACTTTCCACTACCATTCATTGACCAGATGCTGGATAGGCTAGTTGGTAAAGCCTATTATTGCTTCCTAGATGGCTACTCTAGATATAACCAAATTTTCATTGCACCAGAAGATCAAGCAAAGACCACGTTCACATGCCCATTTGAGACCTTTACCTTTCAACGGATGCCATTTGGATTGTGCAATGCACTAGCCACATTCCATAGGTTTATGATGGCTATCTTCTCGGACATGATTGAAGATTCTTTAGAGGTATTCATGGATGATTTCTCTGTTTATGGGCAGACTTTTGATCAATACACTAACAACACGATGAAAGTTCTGAAGAGATGCGAGGATACAAATCTAGTTCTGAATTGGGAAAAATGCCACTTCATGGCAACTAAAGGCATTGTCCTCGACCATCATATATCATGTCAGGGCATTGAGGTAGATAAAGCAAAGGTCAAAATCATCGAGAAATTTCCACCGCCAATAAATGTTAAAGGAATAAGAAGTTTTCTTGAACATGCTGGTTTCTATAAGAGATTTATTCGTGATTTTTCCAAGATTGCTAAATCGTTATGCTCATTGCTAGAGCAGAATAAAAAGTTTATGTTTGATGACACCTGTCTTGACGCATTCATCACGATAAAGAAGAAGTTAGTACAAGCTCCGATTGTAGTCGCACCGAACTGGACGCAACCGTTTGAACTAATGTGTGACGTAAGTGATTTTACTGTAGGAGCTGTACTGGGACAACGCAATGAAAAGGTATTTCATTCTATTTATTATGCTAGTAAAAATTTGACTGAAGCGTAGGTCAATTATACAACTATTGAGAAGGAATTGCTAGTAGTAGTTTTTGCATTGGACAAGTTTTGTTCATACCTTGTCGGCGTAAAAATTACAGTATACACAGACCATTCTGCGTTGAGGTACCTTTCTGCGAAGAAAGACGCCAAATCGAGGTTGATTAGATAGATCCTGTTGCTACAAGAGTTTGATGTTGAAATCAAGGATAAAAAGGGATCTAAAAATCAAGTAGCTGACCACTTGTCTCGACTGGAAGTTGGAAGTGCAAATGGGAATAAAATCCAAATTGTCGATGCATTTCTAGACAAGCAGTTATTCTTTGTCGACGTATCGCCCTGGTATGATGATGTTGTCAACTTTCTTGTGTGTGGGAAGCTACCTTTGAGTGCTATTAGTCACAATAAAGTCATATTTTTGTGCGACGCTTCGAAGTACCATTGGAACGAGCTATACTTGTTCAAGCATCGACAATATTATCCGTCGCTACGTTCCTGAAGAAGAAATTACTTTTATCCTGCGACATTGCCATGATGCTCCTTATGGAGGCCATTTTGGTGGTATAAGGACTGCTGCAAAGGTCCTTCAGTCGGGATTCTATTGGCCCACTTTGTTTCGAGACGCCCACAACTTTGCACAACAATTTGATTGATGTCAACGCACTGGCTCAATATCTCGACGTAACGAGATGTTCCAACAATCTATTATGAAGGTGGAGCTATTCGATGTTTGGGGTATAAGCTTCATGGGTCCATTTCCTAACTCTTTTGGGAATATATACATTTTAGTTGATGTTGACTATGTCTCGAAGTGGATCGAAGCAATCGCGGTGCCAAAAGATGATGCTCGAACGGTGTTGAAGTTCTTCCACACTTACATCCTTACGAGATTCGAAAAACCTAGAGCACTAATAAGTGATCAAGGTACTCATTTTCATAACAATCAAGTTGCGACAGCATTGAAAAGATATCGTGTAAAGCATCGTATGGCCACAACATACCATCCACAAATAAATGGTCAAGCGAAGGTTTCCAATCAGCTAATCAAGAGCATCCTTGAGAATGTGGTTAACCCATCTTGGAAGGATTAGTCTCCGCGGCTACATGACGCATTGTGGGAACTTCGCATCCACATATAAAACCCCATTAGGAATGTCGCCATATCAACTAGTGTTTGGCAAGTCATGCCACTTGCAAGTTGAGCTTGAGCACAAAGCCATGTGGGCAATCAAGCAGGTAAATATGGATTATGATGCTACTGGTAGGAAAAGATTGTTGGACATTACTAAACTAGAAGAAATTCACCGCAATGCCTATAAGAATGTTGCAATATACAAAGAAAAGACCAAGAGATGGCACGACAATATCATCTTGTATCGATAATTTAGCCCTGGTTAATTAGCACTTTTGTTTAATTCATGTTTAAAACTGCATCCAGATAAATTGCGTTTAAGATGGTCAGGCCCTTTTAAGGTTGTCGAAGCATTCCAAAATGGTGCGGTAACAATTGATAATCTAAAGGATGGGTAACAGTTCAAGGTAAATGGCCAACGTCTGAAGTATTATGTGAGCCTAGAAGTCAAAGAACCAAACGAGACCATCAATCTGGTTACATTTAAATAATGTCAATGCATTTTACATTTTCTTTTATCTTTTCACGTTTATTTGTTTCCTTTTCAATTTTATGCAGGAATAAAAAAATCGTCTTAGCTTCTCTAGTAAGAATTGCGCCGATTGATTGCCCTCTCTTCCCAATTGTTCAATCAATCAAAAGGGTACTATCTGTAGCTTGGCATTTATTGGCTATAGACATAACGTTTTCCCACGTTCCTTCCAATGATCACAACTCTTACCATTAAAAGGTTATAAAACCCTTCTATGCTAATTTCCTGTTCCACTCATAATCGCCATTGTTGCTGCAACTCGTTTTCTTTGATATTTTCGCTCTTACTCTCACGAGTTTATTTCTTTCTCTTCAAGTTTCTTTTAACCTCTTTACTGAGTTGTTATGGCCAGAACAGGAGGTGCAAAAACTCCTTCTAAAACCCTTGAAATTTCCACCATCGTGGTTCGATTCACTGACTAACCTCCACCAAAAAAGTCGATTCTATTTCTGTCTAAAACGGCCAAGGATCGCTGCCATGATGTGATGCTAAAATGAAACTGCCACTTAGACCAGGGTCTACAATTGTCCTCACACTAAACTTTGGGGAAGCAAATCGCACGAACAATCAGTCGGAAGGGCTGGGAATTTTTCTACGAGCACCTAGCCGGATATTCCACTACAATGGTAAGGAAATTTTATGCCATCCTTGTTGACACTGAGCAAGAATTCATCTTTGTGCGGGAGGGCATAGTACAATGGAGTGCTGCCCATATCAACACTCTATTCCGGGTTGCTGAAAAAGAAGACAACCACACTGTTTTTGGAAGAACTGACCGATGAAGATACCGACCAAATGCTGAAAGATCTTTGTGTTGATGGTGTCATTTGGACGGGCACTGGTCCGCACAACTTTACCATGTGCCGTCGATATCTAACGAGCTACAGCAAGGTATGGTTCCACTTCGTGAATAGTCGTATCCTGCCCTCTACACACAATACAACGATGACATTAGATTGCATGTGCATTCTGCACTCAATCTTAAAGGGCCATCACAATGATGTTGGTGTAATCCTCCATGATCAGATTGCTGAAGCAGCATCCAAGCAGACAGGTATACTACCCTTCCCTTCTTTAATCATGTTGTTATGCAAACAAAGGGGTGTTATACCCAGAGATGATGAGGAGGTGCTAGAAAACAAAGGCCCCATTAACAATATTTCAGTAGAAAGAATGATGAGAGGCCAAGAAACTCCATTAGTAAAAGAAGCACCAAATAAGCAAGAAAAAGGGAAGGGAAATAAGAAGGAAAAGCAATTAGACAATGCACCCACAAATCCTCAGTTGGGGAAGAAATTGGCTACAATGGAAGTAAACGTTGATCACATCGATTTGTGCCAAATTCGTATTGTCAGCGTATTAGAAGAGATAGACTACAGACAAAATATATTTTATGCGTACATAAGAGTGTGGAACAAGTCTATTGTCGACGCATTAAGAAGGATGAGCCCAAATCCTTTGCCAGAGTTCCCTATCTTTCCACCCATTGTTAGGGAAGCTCCCTCATCCTCAGAACAGCCTACTCTTGATAGTAGGCCTCAACATGTCTCCTCTCCAACGAGAATCCACATTTCAAATGACAAGGAGCACGAGGGGCATTCTAATGATATGGAAGATTGCTACAGAACTATAGCCAGCTTGTTCGAAGAATATTTCTCGAACAGCCTTAGGGCTAATATGACAGAGCGGGCGGTTATGGTTGAGGAGGTGCATACCCCGATTGTATCAACAAGAGCTGCTTGGGATTAGAAGAGATTCTATCACTTGTTCTTAAGTGCACAGAGTTGCCAACATCGAGAGATGAAGTAATTGTGGGTACTTGAGTCTTGATTAAACATAGAGCTGTTATTGGTAAGATTTCATTAGAGCATTATTGCTGCGACAATTTGTCTATACAAAACCTTGTCGACGCATCTAACGTTGCTACTTAGTGATATCAGTGATCCACTCCAACCCTTTGCACTTGATCACACTTTTATTTTTCTGCATTTAAATTCTCAAAACTTTAACAACAATTTGATTTACTTTCAGTTGTTCAGTTGCACTAACATTTAACTTTTAAAATTAAATTGACAATTTTAACTATCTTAGTGTGCAGATCAGATTTAATTGCGCTGACATCTTTACTCACATTATCTCTAATCTTAGTTTTAATTGCCTCGACATATAGACATAAAGAACTCATTCCCTGTGGGATCGATATCTGATAGAATTAATCTATTAACTATACTTGTATCGACATGTGTCCGCTTGCATAACTGCTGTGACATTATAGGCCGATCAATAGCTTATGTGCTTTCATAGAATTATTATAAAGTACACATATCCACATGCAAGTTAAAAAATCTAACAAATGTACTATTTTCAAAAATTTTAATTTTAAACAATCTAAGTATATCTCAAAATTTGATCATATATGTGAAGTTTTTTTTTAAGAATACAATTAATCATTTTTTAATTTAGTAAAAATAATGTATCAAATATAATTTATTTATTTTAAATAACAATTAATTCAAAAGTTTATGACATTAGCTATTACACTAAGTATTTCTTCAATCCAAATTACTTTTTTTTAAATACCCAATTTTATTCGGATTATTTTTTTAAAGGAAAGTCAATACAATATTTAGATTAAACTACCAATATTTGATGAATTCTCTTCAAACAACTCCAAACCCTCATTCTTATTAAAAGTTAATTTAGTGATGCGATCAGTTTTTATATTCTCTTCTTAAGGAATATGTATCATTTCTTATTGAACTATTTTCCACAATATCTGTTGAATACGTCCGATAAGTGTCGGATTAGAAGACCTTGAGAAGACTTCCTGAATAATCTCCACGCTATCTGTCCGAATCGACATTTTATCCCAATTTTTGTTATGCAATATCGTTAAGCCATCTAAGATGCCCCATAACTCATCATTGTGTTATCCGGATTGTTTTAATTCAAATTTTGAGATGTTTCGGCTTTGAATGAGGGAATAAATAAGTCTTAATGATAAATTTGGCTACTAACGTTTACATGTTTTGTCAAAATGGTCCTAATTGTATTTTTGAGCTTTTTTAGCCATCAATTTTTTTAATTTGTTTTTTTTTACAGATTTGATAAAAGTACTGTTAAAAAGTTAACGGAAATGACGTGAAATTTCAAATGTGAAATATTTTTAATGAGATATAATTTTTTATTAATTACATGTGAAAAACAATAAAATAAATAAATCATAAATAAAATTAAAAAATAACTCTTAATTAAAAAAATAAAAGTAACTATTTAAAAAACTTAACTCAATAGAAAAACCTATCAGTAAACAAATCTAGGAAAGATTAACAACTTTTGAAAGGAAAAGAAAGATTGAAACTTTGAACCATTTTGAAACCTTGAATCACTAGAAATTCTACGAGTATTGAAATCAAACCGAAAATACTAAACTTTCAATCAAGAGGCAAGAGAAACCCAAAACCTTTCTCTTTACAAAGCTTTAAAGAGGAACAGACTGCATTTAGAATCGAGAGACTGAGGCGAAGCAAAGGTTAGTGTTTCGTTACTAATCGACTAGGTATTCTAATATTTTGGGTTTAATCTTCTGAAATTTGGTGTTTAACTTGATTTTCATATCAATCTCTATTGAATTAGATTTAGGATTTTGAAACCCTAAATTTCAAAATTCAAAATTAAATATGGTATTTGGGTTGTTTTAGTTGAAAAGAAAGAAAAACTTGCAATGGAATGAAATACATGTTAGTTAAATGTATTGAAAATGGGTTTCTTGATCTTAAGATAGGTTAGTTGTCTGCTCGTATAGAAATAATGAAAAAAATAAAGACGATAATTAAATTCAAATATCTTTATAAAACATATTACTTCATGGTTGAGTTGAAAACCTAAAGACGTCGTTTTTAGTTCTTAAAAGCCAAAGAAGCCATCTCCATCTTCAAAGTAAGCTGAATTAACATAAATTAAATTCTTCAATAAAATACTTGAATTAAACTCTTCAATAGCTTAATATTGTAGTGACTAATGAGTATTTCTTTAATTATAGTTTAAGAGTGTGACAACATGTGAATTTATTTGTTGTTAATTTGTTTCGAATGTGGACAACAACATATTTTTGGAATTATTATTGGTTACTTGTATTTGTTCTTGAATTAATAATTATTATTATTATTGGCTGCTTTTTTTAATTATTATTTGTTGCATCATTATATAGCATCAATTGTTATTTAATTTACATGCAGATGTGTGTAATAGATAGTGAGCCACTTGTAGAACAAGACAATAATGCATCACATGTTTATGAGAATGATGATTTTGGAGTTGGTGAGGGGGTTGTTTTGGAAGCTATTTTAAAGGTCCGACAAGGGGGATTGTGAGGGGGATAGTAAGGATGTTGGTCAAGGGGCTTTTGAGGCCGATGGTGAAAGGGAGGATGTTAACTAGCAAGATGTTGATGAAGTTTATATGGTTAATGTTAAATATCTTTCAAATGGTGAGGGGGATGAGGAGTTGCAAGCTGCTAGGGATAAGTGAAAAACTTTAGTGGAAAATCTATAAAAAAAATTATAACATTGATGCTAATAGGGAGAGGATGGCATGCGAACTTGAAAATGATGATTGGGAGGATGTAGAAGTCCAAGAAAGGCATGATGAAAGTACACGAGAGGCAAATGGTTATGAGAAAAATTACTATGAGTTTGATGACCATGGAAGTATAATGGAGTCTAGTTCAGATGAAGAACACGAGCATGGTGCAAGGAGAAGAAAGAAGTTTTCGGTGTACAATACAAACCATGAAAATCCAAAATTATGTTTAGCGATGCTTTTTAGAGATGGAGAAACTTTCAAAGATGTCATCTGAAATTATTCAAAGGTTTCAAGAAGAGAATTGAAGATTGTTACAAATCATCCAAAACGGATCAGTGTTAAATGCATTACCTATGCGAAATGTCCTTGGTGAATATCTGCAAGTTACAATAAGATATCAAAGTGTCTACATGTGACCAGCTTTCATGAGGAGCATAATTGTTGTGTAAGTTTCAAGAACAAAATGGTTAATGTTGCTATAATTGCAAACCATTTTGAAGCAACTATAAGGGACCATCCAAAAATGAAGTTGAAGGAGATTCAATGAATGGTAGCTTCAGAGTTGCAAGTGAATGTGAACCTTACCATGTGTAGAAGGGTGAAAAAAAGAGTAAACGAGAAGTTGGCTGGGAGCATCAAGGAAGAATTTGCTATGTTATGAGATTATACAAATGAGTTGAGGGTTAAGGGTACAAGCAGTACAATTAAAATGGCAGTGCATAGGGTAACTCTAGATTCTCCCTCACATTTTTAAAAGGTTTTATGTTTTTTTTGTTCTTTAAGAAAGGGTTGGAAAGTTGGATGTAGGTCAATCCTTGGTTTAGATGGTTTCTTTCTCAAACGGCATTTCAAGAGTTAAATGTTAACAGTAGTTAGAAGAGATGCAAACAATCAGATTTACCCGGTTGCATGGGTTATAGGTGAAGGTGAATTTACATATTCATGGGCATGGTTTTAAATCTACTAGTTGTTGATTTGGACCTAGAAGATGGCTTTGGATATACAATAATTAGTGACGAACAGTAAGTAAGACAATATTTTTATAGGATTTTCTTATATGTATTTTTTATCCAATTATGTTAACATTTTTTTAATTATTTGCGTAGGTTTTAAAGATTGCAATTGATGAAGTTTTGCCTAGAGTAGAGCACAGCAATTGTGCACATCATGTTTTTGCCAACTAGTCTGGATGGAAGAAAGCAAAGTCTTATGAATTTGATTTTTGGGAAATTGTGAAAGCTACAACTGAGAGGGGGTGGGAAGATAAAGTTGTAAATCTTAAGAAAAAAGATGAAAAAGCTGCGAATAAGTTGATGTCCAAGTCTCCTAAACATTGGAAGAAGGCTTTTTTTGGATGCCAGTGTAAGTCTGACATGGTTGACATTAATATTTGTGAAGCTTTCAACTTTAGCATTGTAGAGGCAAGGTACAAACGTATAATCACAATGTTAGAAGAAATCAGGGTTAGGCTAATGACTAGAATTATCAAGAAGCGAAAGTTCTACAAATCATAGAAGTAGAACTATGGTCCTTCAGTGAAGAAGAAATTTGATCAAAATAAAAGAGATGGTGTTGAATGGCAGATGGTATGGAATGGAGATAATGGTTGTGAGGTGAAAAAGGGAAGAAAGCAATCCTTAGTGAACATTGAAGAAAGAACTTGCAGTTGTAAGTGTTGGCAATTAATTGGCTTGCCTTGTTCACATGGTTGTGCTGCCATATGGCATATCGGTGGTGAACCAAATAACTACTTGGATAAATTCTACCATAAAGAAACCTACGAGAAAGCATATGCATATCCGCTAGTATCAATGGAACACATGAATGGGTCAAGTCTGGAATTAAGCTTGTTCTCCCACCTATTGACAAAATGATGCCCGGAAGGCCAAAGAAAAATAGGAGGAAGCCAAAAGATGAACCGAAGGAAAATTGGCCTGGACAACTTAGTAAGGTTGGGTTGATAATTACATGCAGTGCTTGTGGAGTTGAGGGTCATAACGAACAAAGATGTCTGCAGGAGGTCACTGTCATTTAAGGTTCATAATATTGATTTTATGTGTTATTTAATAAATATAGAAATTGGTTGATTAAATATACTATTCTTTTGTTTCTTGTAGACCCATCAACCACAAAATATAAAGCCTCAAGAAGCAAATAATTTAGTAAATATTAAACTTATAAATATGATTTTATTTTATGCTTGATATATATCATATTGGCTGATTAATTTTATTTTTTTTGTTGCAGACTCATCAGTTGCAAATACCAAAGCCTGAAGTCATAAATAATTTAGTAAATATTAAACTTATAATTTTGATTTTATTTGATATTCGGTTGATTAAATTAGTTTTTGTTTTGTTTTTTGCAGAGGACCAATCAACTAGAAACTGTCGATGCTGAAGTTGCAACACCTTCGGTAATGATAATTTTGTAAATCTAATTTTATGTGTCATTAAATATATATTAAATTGGTTACTTAAACTATTATTTTTTGTATTATTTGTAGGTTGTTGTAATTGTTATTTGTTGTGATATTATATAATTATTGTGTCAATTTGGCTATTAAGTTTTTTCATTTGTTTGCTATAGAGGAATAAACAACTCATAAACTGTTAGGGTGCCTGAATCCAGTAGAATATCCACTATGGGCTCTTTGGTGAAAACCAGCTCCCCGAACAAAAAATGCCAACAACTTAAAGACCATGTTAGCACCCAAGAATCAATCACAAAGAAGCAACTGAAGAAGTGACACTTTTGTTAAATGACATGTCATATTTCATATTTTTTCATGGGAATCGTTTGCTATAATGACTATGATTGACATTATGTTTTTGTTTTTGTTTGCACCACATTGGTTGACAATATGGTTTATGTTATAGGAGCTTTTGGCTATTGTGACAATGGTTGATGTTGGAGTCCAATTTATTCGGCCCAACTCAAAATCCAATTTGAATCAAAAATAATTTTAAATTTAAAATGTTTAAATGTCCAAACTTACAAACCCAATTTACAAAGGTCCAAATGGCCTAAACCCAAACGCTAAAACCCATGCTCAAGAGCCCAATTACACCCTAGCCCAAACCCAACCTAAACCGAAAAACATAGAAACCCTAGCAGCAACTTGTGTTGCTGCCGCTCGCCCCAACCACCCAGGAATCGCCACGTCAGCACCACCACCAGCAACACCACCCCTTCAACTTGGACTATCACCACCGTCACTAGTACTTGCAAAATAAGAAAAGACTAGCATTAAATTGAAAAAAAACAAATTACAATCATTGTAAACAAGGCTATAAAAGCCTCATTCAAAGCAATTGTAATTTTTTACTTTTGACATTCGAAAAAAAGATAATAGACGAAAACAATTCATCAGAAATCGATACGAGCAATAAATGAAACAATTAATATCAAAAGTCAAAGCAGATACCAAGCATTCACATACTCAGGAATATATTTTTAAATGCATATTAATTATTAATATAGTTCATTGAATGCCCATTTATGTTGAAAAAAACTATTCAAAATGTTTCAATACATGTTAATATACTTAATATATCATTATTATCATTTATTACTATTTATTTCCAAGATTTTATTTAAAATAAATAAAAATATTTAATAATAAAAGAGGAAGTTTTAAAGTCGTACGTAGAATCGAACCGTCGCCGACGACGTCGCGAATGGAGGCTCGAAACTCACCTATGCTCACGAAGGCTCCTGTGCACCAAAACTCGTCAGAAAAAACATACCTGAAAAATGCAGAAAATGAGAAACAGATTCGTTAAAAAAATATAAAAGATTATTCAAACTTTCTTTGTTTTTTAAAAAAAAATCTAAAAAGTAACTTAGATCCCATTTTAAAAAAAAAAACAATGATAAAAGAAGAGGCATAAAAAATTAGAAATATCAAAAGAGATTTCGAAGAAGAGAATACAAAAAAAAAACACTTTCGAACCTCTTTATTTTGTAAAAATCTGAGCTTGGATCTACACTTTTATTTTTAAAATAAAATTTAATAAAATAAAGAGTCAGATTTTTTTTAAAAATAAAAAAGGTTTGATTTTTGAAGTTTTCTTCATAGATCTAGGCTCGATCTGTTGATCTTGATCCGAGATCTGTTCGAAAAAGAAAAAAAAAAGGAGACTCTTTTACCTTAATGCCACCGTAGATGGCGGTCAAACGATGACGGACGGTGAAGGGCGACGACGAAACCCTAGGTTCGGCCTTGGATCGGAGAAGGAAGGGGGGAGGAGAGAGAATAGAGGAAAAATGGGTTAAAACAAATCTTTTGTTTTTAAATGAAAGAGAAAAGTGTTTTTTTTCAGCAAAAATTGGGCTTAAATACCCAAGTAAAACGGCACCATTTCAAGTGGATGTTTTAACACCCAAAACGGCACCGTTTTGGCACTTGACCCGTGACCCAACTCGATCTGACCCATTGAACCCTAGGATCCGAGTGTTTTTGTGTTTTGGGTTATTTTTGCATTTGATCCTTCCTCATTTTTATTTATATTAATCAGGACCTTTTTATATTTTTAATTTATTATAATTTTGCCCAACAATTTTAGTTATTTTTCAATTTAGTCCTTTGACTCACTAAAAGCCTAGAAAGCTACCATGTGTCCTTTTTTGGGTTATTTGTACAATTGATCATTCTTTTTTATTTTGTTTCAATTTCATCCTTAATTCAAATTTTGATTTATTTTAAATTTTCCCAGTAATTTTAAAAGCTTTACAATTTAGTCCTTTGACTTCAGAAGGCATGAGAAGCTGCCATATGGCACTTTTTCGGTTATTTGTAGATTAAGCACCTATTTTCTTTAAAAATTACATTTTGACCCTTGAATTTTTCCAAAATCACATTTTTGCTCTCGAACTTCAAATAATCATATTTTTACCCCGAACTTTCCCAAAATTACATTTTTACCCTTAAATTTTCTAAAGTTACATTTTAACCCTGAACTCTCCAAAACTTCATTTTTGACCCCTTTTTTTCTTTCTTCGACTTTCGTATATAAAATTTTTAACTATTTTTGTTTTAATCTTGTATTTTCTCATTTATTTTGATTCATGATTCGTATTTTATTTTTCTTATATTTATTTTCGTATATTTATTCATTCGTATAATTTTTCGTGCTTTGTGTTATTTAACTTTGTCATTAATTGCATAACTCGTATTTAATTTGCATGCTCATTTTTATCTCTATATTTTAATTAAAGTTATTTTTTTAATTTTTCTCCAAAATACAAGTATTTAAAATCGAGGCAATATTCCTTTATTTTGGGTTTCGAAAATTTGTGCCTTAACATACTAGGCGCGATTTTTCTTCAAACCGGAATAATCGGATACCCTTTTCAAGGTTCAAGTATTTAAAATCGAGGCAATATTCTTTTATTTCGGGTTTTGAAAATTTTGTGCCTTAACTTACTAGGCGTAATTTTTCTTCAAATCGGATATCCTTTTCAAGGTTCAAGTATTTAAAATCGAGCAAAATATTCATTTATTCCGGGTTTTGAAAATTTGTGCCTTAACATACTAGGTGCGATTTTTCTTCAAACCGAAATAATCGGATACCCTTTTCAAGGTTTAAAAATTGCTATGAAAGAAAGCTCGTTATTTTCGGATCTCGAAACGTTATGTCCTAACTCATTGGACGTGACTTTCTTCCTCGATCACTTCGAAATAGCGAGACTTCTAAATGAAAATCGATTTCTTTCTTAAACATGCACATCAAAATAACTTATGCATTTAAGGATCGTATTTTAAAACTTCACTCAAGTTTTCAAAATTTTGCAAACAAAACCCTAAAATAATCAACATGGTACCAATTTTGGGCGTGTGAGGGTGCTAATCCTTCCTCTCACGTAACCGACTCCCGAACCCGTTTTCTGGATTTCGAGGACCAAAATGTTTTTCAAAACAGACTTTAAACGTTTTGCGGTGATCCAATCACACCAAATAAAAGATTGGTGGCGACTCCCATATTTTGATTTTAAGAATATTTTTCAAAACCTATTTGTTTCCCCAAAAATAAACGTTTCACAGCTTGGCGACTCCACTAGGGATCTTTTAAACGAAAGAGAGTCAAGCCAAAATTGATTGTTTTCAGTTCTTTTTGTTAAAATTTTGAACACTTGGTTTTGTTTAAAAAGGATCCTTTGCATTTTGTGTGATTTTATATGTAGAAATTGCTAGTTTGCATTCATATGCATTCGTTACTGCCTCTTTAAGTGGAAGTGGGAAGCTACTCCTCCTTCGTGAGGTTTTCACCTCTATGCAGGATAGTGGATTGCTTTCAAGATTACATCCGTACCCTTATTTTCGTGAAGTTTTCACTTTCGTGCAAACATGTGAGAAATGTGTCCCCTCAAACCGAACTCATCCGTGTGAGCCTGTAATGGGTGAGGATCAAGGAATTTGCTGGTTTAGGTACCCTTTACTCTAGAGATTGAACCACATATAGTGAGCCATAAGTACTTGCCTTAAAAGGAGTTATGCTGAACCTTTTAGAAACTATCCAAGACAAATTCATAGGTTCTTTGTTCTATACCTGTATATTGATGTATTTTGCTAACTTGTTTTGTTTTGTCTCTTTTGCATTACATTTCATCATCATACAAGGAAAGGTATTGGTCCAAAATTTCAATTACTGATAAGAGAATCGATAATGGAAAACAAGTACCTTGATAAGGTGGAGGACAACATGGTTGTACGTATGTGGTCAGAGGAAAATCAACGCCAAAAAGGGGATAGCTTAGTAGAAGGACATGAGTCAGACTTTTGGGATTATACCAGGATTAGTACAGCTCAGAACAGTGTGCAAGAATTGAGAGAAATATGGGACAGTTGGGATAATGACATGAAGCAAACCTTTTACCAAGAGTACGGAGATTTACCATACTTGTTTGAGGTTAAGGTGGATAAGTACCTCTTCTGAGCTTTAGCGTAGTATTGGAACACGGCCTACAGTTGCTTCACTTTTGGGAATGTGGACATAACACCGACGATAGAGGAATACACCACTTTACTCCGTTATCCGAAGATCTCGGTAGATAGAGCCTATTCTAGAGCTCCTAGTGTCCTGACTTTTGTCAAAAGATTAATAAACATCACTGGCATGAATGAGCAATGGGTTGCAGCTCGGGTTAAGATGAAAGGTGACAATAAATGCATTAGTGGAAGAGTTTGCAAGATTTGACCTTGGCCCACCCAGATACGAAGAAAAATATTGACATCCTGGCTCTAGGTATATACGGATTAGTCATTTTTCCCAAGGCTTTGGGACACATAGAAGATGCGGTGACAAACTTGTTTGACCGATTGAGTAAAAAGGTTACACCGGTCCCGAAAATATTGACTGAAACTTTCAAATCTTTAAATACGTGCAGAAAGGAGGGAGAAGGTTGGTTTATCGATTGTGCACCATTGTTGATGGTATGGTTCCATAGTCACTTTTGGAAAACAGAAAAAGTCTCCTATCAATACTTGCCTAAAGATTATTCCCCTTTGAAAGAATTTGTAGCCACGCAAAGACAAGGAAACTTCTCAGAAGAAAAATGGATGGCAATACTTCAAAGTCTTCGAGACGAAGACATAGAATGGCGAGCACCATGGTTTGTTCCCGATAAAATTTTGTATCGATGCGGAGACTTCGACTGGGTCCCATTGGCTGAAATTCGGGGAGCAATAGGATACGCACCTTTATTGGTTTCAAGATAATACAAATCGAGACAGTTCATACCAGCAACTCAAGGGTTAGCTCAGTGTGAATTCATATATAGAGGAGAAAACAATAAGAAGAGGATACGAGAGATCTCGAATGCATGGAACCAAGTTCGAAGGATGAAAGTGTTCGGTGTCAATCCCATGACAACTGTAGAATATGATTGGTGGAGAAATAGAAGGATCAATGACAACATTCTCGTGTCAAACCCGGAGGTTGTTCGCCCAATTGAGGAGCACTTGCAGGTTGTCCCGACTGAACTAGAAATTATTAAATAGGATTTTGAGAGAAAGAATGTTGAAATGGAAAAGATGATAGAAAAATTGGAAGAAGAAAAGGTGCTTTTGGGATTAGACATTGATGTTAAGAAGTTAGAGGCAGAGAAATTGAGAAAAGGGAAGAATAAGGCCGAAAAAGATCTCGATAGCCTAAAGAAAGACTAAAAGAAGCTTCGCTTGTCAATGAGGACTGCCGGTTTAGGTAAGACGTCAGAACAATGGCAACGGGAAGTTCGTGAAGAGAAGAATAGAATAAAACAGTGGAAGAACAAGTTTCAAGATGCCCAGGTTCAAGAAAATGCCATGAAAAGTAGCCTGTTGGAAAGTCAAGCCGAGATGACCGAGTTAAAGGCCCGAATAAAAGAATTGGAGGAATCCCTATATAGACATCGTAGCCGAAATTTGATGGTAGAGCTGAAAGTAAGTCGAATTGAGATTGAGAGGTTGAATAAGAGGGTGGAAGAGTTGAGGCCGCGTTGTAGAGTAGTGAAATACGAACCGAGATTCTGGAAAGGATAATGGAAATAAATGATTGGCATCTTCAACAAACTCAGAAGCAAGGTCGAGATAGGGATTATGTTATGGGCGAGGCTCTGAATCAAATACGGGAAGTAGCTGACCACATGCAAACACTAGCTGTCGAAGTAGATGAGTTAAGTATGGAATATGAGACAAAGACAGAACGGGGTCAAAAGCTAACAGGACTTCTCAAGAAAATCAAAGCTCTGAGCATAAAGGCAAAACCGTTTATGTAATTTGCTTTATGAAAACGAACTTGTTATCTAGTGAAGTTTTCTAATGGAAATTTAATTATAAGTCAATACCTTTATTTTGCATACATGCATTCATCCCCATTGCATTTTCACATATTCTAGCATGATAGTTCTAACTAACTAAAACTTTAACAGTTACATCAATAATCATTGAAAATAAACATCACTATAACACTCGCAAAAAAACCAAGGCCATTGAGCAAAGGCTAGAGAAAATTCAAAAAGAGACGCAGGATCAAATGCAAGAGCAGTTACAGGAACAAATGTCAATAATCTATAGGGAGATGAAAAATCAGTTCATGGAAATGCAAAAAAGTTTGATGAATGAATTGACTCAAATGAGGCAGAGTGGGGCCGAAAAAGGAAAAGGTCCTACAATAAACCCAATCGAGGAAGACGAAGATCTTATTATCCCTCCAGGTTTTACACCACTTCATAACCAAGCTCCACAGGAGGCACAAACACGGGAGGCAACCGTTACTATAAGGGCACAACAACAGGCCACTGGCACATCAAGGCCAGTAAATTATCCGGTAGGATCAAGATCAAACCCTGAAGATAATGTGGCAAATCTGGGCATCCCGAATTTCGATGAGATGATGAGAGCAGATCTTCCTAGACAGATGGAAGAAAAATATAAGCGACTAGAGGAGAAGATTGAGGCGATGCAAGGAATCGAAAACTCTTACAGGATGGACGAAGAATTAAGTTTGGTCCCAGATTTGATACTCCCAAAGCTCGAGAGTTCGAGAAGTATAATGGAACAAGCTATCCCAAAGCTCACCTTACCATGTTTTGTAGAAAAATGGCAGGGCATGTTCATAACGACCAACTGCTTATTCATTATTTTCAGGATAGTCTGGCAGGATCGGCAGTTAGATGGTATAATCAGTTGAGCCGGGCAAAGATTTATTCATGAAGAGATTTAGCGCGGGCTTTTTTAAAGCAGTATGGCCATGTAACAAAAATAGCTCCTGATCGACTTACACTGCAAAACATGGAGAAGAGATCAAATGAGAGTTTTAAACAGTATGCACAGAGGTGGAGAGATGTGGCAACTCAGTTGCAGCCACCACTAACTGAAAAAGAAACGACGATGTTGTTTATTAATACTCTCAAGGCACCTTATCTTAATCATCTGTTAGGAAATACCACCAAGAGTTTTTTTGATATGGTCATATCAGGGGAGATAATTGAAAATGCAATTAAAAATGGCAAGATAAAGGCTGGAAAGAACAACAAAAAGCCTGCTCCCAGAAAGAGGGATAATGAAGTGAATAACACAAGCATATACAGGCCAAACTAAACAATGCCATTCATGACGGGATAGCCTAAAGTACCGACAAGCAATTATCAAAATGCTCCAAGACAAGAGTGAGCTCGAGACCAAATAGGGAAAGAATTCAGTACACTCCTATCCCTATGTCATATGGAGAGCTTTATCAAAGATTGTATGACGTGCATTTAGTATCCCCATACCATGTAAGGCTATACAAGCCCCTATATCCAGCTTGGTATGATGCAAAATCTCGATGTGAATATCATGCAAGAGTAAAGGGGCATTCAATTGAAAATTGTCCTGCCTTCAAAAGGCTAGTTGAGAGACTTATTCGGGAAAAATTCATGAGGTTTGATGAACCAATAAGGCCAAACATAGCCGAGAACCCCTTGCCCAATCACCCAAACCAAGAAGTAAATGCAATAGTAGAGGAAAGAAGACAAAAAATCAAACTAAGTGTCGAAGAAGTCAGGTCTCCACTCAAATGGGTATGACATCAGATGGTTAAAGCAGGACTAGTCGCAAAAGAAAAGGGAAACACAGTAATGAAGATTCACAACTATTACGAATTTCATGACAGTGAAGGGCATAAGATTCAGGACTGTGTCGAATTCAAAGCTTTGGTACAAACACTGATGGATAATAAAGAGTTGGAATTTTTCGACGAAAGAGGGGAGGATAAGGATGTTTACGCCTCCGAAGTGAGAGCGACAGAAGCCTATGGGATTAATCGCCCACTGGCAATTATTTCTAAGCCAACAAACAGCGCGACAATGGAGCAAATAACACCGCATATCATCATACAAAAGCCAACGGCGTTTTCGTACAAAGATAGTAAGAGGGTCTCGTGGAATTACAATTGTAACGTAACAATACTAAGGGAGGAAAAACTCAGAAAGGATATGAGTCTCGTTACTCGCAGTGAAAAAAGTTTTGACTCTGTGCATAGGGAGAAAGAGATTAACAAGGGGAAGGCAGTAATGTTTGAGCCAAAAGAAGAAATAATTAGCAACCCCGAAGCACCCACGAATGAGCCTGTATCAGAGAAAGAGGCAAAAGAGTTTCTAAAGTTCCTGAGACATAGCGAATATAGTGTAATGGAACAATTACACAAGCAGCCTGCTCGGATATCAATTTTGGCTTTGCTCTTAAGTTTAGAGGCCCATCGAAGTGCACTAATGAAGGTGCTAAATGAGACATATGTAGAAAATGATATCTCTGTCAGTAAGCTGGATCGATTAGTCAATAATGTGAGTGTCGATAACTTTATTTTCTTCAGTGATGATGAAATACTAGCGGGAGGAATGGGATCTACCAAAGCCTTACACATTACCACCCATTGCAAGGGGTACACATTACCCAAAGTACTCATAGACAACGGCTCAGCTTTGAATGTGCTACCATTAGCTACCCTGTAGAGATTACCAATTGATAGCTCTCACATGAAAGGATGTAATAATATAGTGAGAGAATTTGATGAGACTGAGAGGAAAGTAATGGGCAAGATCGAAATACCTTTTTAGATTGGGCAAAACACATATGAGGTGGATTTTCTAGTAATGGATATTAAGCCCACTTATAACTATCTATTGGGAATACCATGGATTCATTCAGCTGGGGCAGTACCTTCTTCGTTGCACTAGAAGCTAAAATTGATAAATGAAGGACGGTTAATCATGATCAATGTTGAGGAGGAAATTATTGCATCTGTAACGAGTGATACACCTTACGTTGAAACAGATGACGAGGCTGTCGAATGTTCCTTTCGCTCATTAAAATTCGTCAATGCAACCTTCATTACTGAAGGAAGCAAGATCCTTGTGCCTAAGTTATCATTGACTACAAGGATGGGCCTGCGTTTAACAGTTGGAAAGGAGGCGTTACTTGGAAAGGGGCTAGGAAAATACCTCCAAGGAAGAGTTAGTGTGTCGATGCTGATAGAAAAATGGGATTGTTATGGCTTGGGGTACAAACCAGACGTAAAGTAAAAAAAAAGAAAGAGCTAGAAAGAAAGCAAGAAAGAAGGAAGGCAAGATTGTCCGGAGAAGAAATTTCGTGGGAACCCATGGTCTTCCCACACATATCTAAGACTTTTATCTCAGGAGGAGTGATCAACCGAGAGACAAGATTTGAAAAAAAGTAAGTGATAATCAAGACTGAAGGAATCATGAAGGATCTAGGCGTCAACGTTATATCCGATGAGAGAAAAGAAAGGAACCTGCCAAAAATTGGTCCATGCGCACCGGGAAGCACTTTGGATAATTGGACTGTAGAGGAACTCCCTGTAACTTTTAAGGTTTCTTTAGAATAATGCTCGAAAGCAATATGGATCTTTATGTAAAAGGGGCCCATGTCATTATCTAGTTATTTTAAATGAAAATGCATCTTTTATCTTACATGGCAAATCTTTCGCTAATTATTCTTTCATGAACCATTTGTACATATCCAATAAACTAAATTCATCATTCTTTAATACATACAAACATACCCCTAATCATACCATATAATCATTCTTTCATAAATTCATTTTGTTTCTTTGGACCTCCCTTTTTCCTTTGACAGGTCCTTGAATATCAATAATATGAGTAACACTGATGCCAACTTAGAGCCTCATTTTGAGCTAGATATGTGTTTAGAGGAACTTCAGATTTTCGAAGATGATCAAGATTGTAATTTATCTCTTGATTTGTTAAGGATGATGGAAGAAGAAGAAAAAAAATCTTGCCTCATTCGGAACCAATGGAAGTTATTAGTCTGGGGAACGAAGATGAAAAGAAAGAGGTGAAAATCGAGATAAGCATCTTCATAAAAACCAGAAAAGATATTATCGAGTTGCTTCAAGAGTTCCAAGATGCCTTTGCATGGTCCTACCAAGACATGCCTGACCTGAGTATTGACATTGTGGTACACAGACTCCCCATAAAAGAAGAATGCAAGCCTATATAGCAAAAACTCCGAAGGATGAGACCAGATATGTTATTAAAAATAAAATAAGAGGTCAAAAAGCAGTTCAACGCCAGTTTCCTCCAGGTAGTTAAATACTCAGAATGGGTAGCTAACATAGTCCCTATTCCTAAAAAAGATGGGAAAGTGTGTATGTGTGTGGACTATCGAGATTTAAATAAAGCTAGCTCAAAGGATAACTTTTCATTACCTCACATCAACACCTTAGTAGATAATACTGCAGGTCATTCCCTATTTCCATTCATGGATGATTTCTCCGGGTATAACCAGATAAGGATGGATACGAAAGATATGGAGAAAACCATATTTGTCACGTTGTGGGGAACAGTCTATTACAAAGTGATGCCTTTTGGACTCAAAAACGCGGGGGCAACTTATCAAAGAGCTATGGTAACTCTATTTCATAACATGATGTAAAAAGAAATTGAAATTTATGTCGACGATATGATTGCAAAATCTCGAACAGAGGAAGAGAATATAAAGATCTTGAGAAAACTGTTTGTGAGGCTAAGAAAGTATCAACTAAAGTTAAACCCAGCCAAGTGTACTCTTGGAGCCACTTCGAGAAAGCTGCTAGGCTTTGTAGTCAGCAAAAGAGAGATTGAAATTGATCCAGATAAAGTCAAAGACATACAAGAGCTACCACCACCCAGTACGCAAAAAGAAGTTCAAGGGTTCTTAGGGAGATTAAATTACATTGCTCGATTTATTTCACAACTGACCGAGAAATGTGATCCCATCTTCCGTCTGCTGAGGAAGCATAACCTAGGTGTGTGGAATGATGAATGCCAGGAAACTTTTGATAAAGTCAAGGATTACTTATCCAATGCTCCAGTCTTGGTCTCTCCAATTCCCAACAAACCGTTAATCCTGTACTTGGTGGTCTTTGAAAATTCTATGGGATGCGTACTAGGCTAGCACGATGAATCTGAAAAGAAGGAAAGGGTTATATATTAACTTAGCAAGAATTCACTGATTGTGAGACTCGATACTCGCCAATTGAAAAACTATGTTGTGCTATAGTTTGGACCATGCGAAGATCAAGGCAATACATGTTGTACCACACCACTTGGTTAATCTCAAAACTAGACCCTCTGAAGCACATGATGGAGTCAGCCACCTTGAATGGAAGATTGGCTAAGTGGCAAATCCTACTGTCTGAGTTTGACACAGTCAATGTTAATCAAAAGGTAGTAAAACGGAGTGCGATAGCAGACTTCTTAACCAGCAAGGCTTTAGAAGACTATGAGCCTATAAACTTCGATTTTCAAAATGAGGACTTAATGTATGTTGCAACTGCTAAAAAGGGAACCATAGTAGAACACCCTTGGAGATTGAATTTTGATAGAGCTTCAAACGCCACGGGTAATAGAGTTGGGGCAGTCTTGGTATCACTAGAACGAGACCACTATCCTTTCACCAATAAACTCGACTTTGATTGCACAAATAACATGGCAGAATACGAAGCGTATATCATGGGAATCCGTGCAGCTATAGAACAGGAAATCAAAGTTTTGGAGATATACAAAGACTTCGCACTAGTAATCTACCAACTCAAAGGAGAATGGGAAACAAGAGATTCTAAGCTAATTGATTACCGAAAGTTGGTTCTTGAGTTAACCAAGGAGTTTGATGATGTCACATTCCATTATCTCCCACGAGAAAAAAAATCAGATGGCTGATGCTTTTGCCATTTTGGCCTCGATGATTAAAGTAAATAGACCAGAAGATATGAAATCCAATCAAATGAGCATCTATGAGGCTCCGGGTTATTGTTATGATATTGAAGAAGAAGAAGAAGAAGAAGAAGAAAGGGATGACTGCCCATGGTACCAAGTTATTCTTAAGTATGTAAGAGATCATAAGTACCCTGAGCAAGCTTCTGAAAATGAAAAGAGGACATTGAAAAAACTTTCCAATGAATATGTTCTAGATGGGGAAATCTTGTACAAAAGGAGAAAAGACCAGGTGTTACTAAGATGTGTCGACACAGTTGAAGCTAGGAAGATCTTAGAAGAAGTTCACGAATGCATTTGTGGGACACACGCCAATGGTTTCACAATGGCCAGGCAAATAATGAGATTGGGTATTACTGGTCTACTATGGAAGGCGACTGCATCAATTATGCCAAGAGATGCCATAAGTGCCAGATCTATGGAGACAAGATTCATGTACCTCTATCACACCTTCATGTCATGACTTCTCCTTGGTCATTTTCTATGTGGGGCATGGATGTCATTGGGCTAATTTCTCCAAAGGCTTCTAATGGTCATAGATTTATCTTCGTGGTTATCGACTACTTCACCAAATGGGTAGAAGCAACTTCCTATGCCAACGTCACAAAGTCAAGCATCACAATTCATCTTCCTATTGCCTAAAGATGAATTGAGTTGTAGAGGTAGCTAACAAAAAATCAAGAAGATCGTTACGAAAATGACTGAGACCTACAAAGACTGGCACGAAAAACTACCATTTACCCTATTTGCTTACAGAACTTCAATCAGAACTTCTACCAGGGCAACACCATTCTCACTAGCATATGGTATGGAAGCAGTCCTACCTATTGAGGTTGAAATACCTTCTCTCCGAGTCTTGACAGAGTTACAATTAGAAGAGGCAGAATGGATCCAGGCTCGATATGATCAGCTGAATTTAATCGAAGAAAAGAGGTTAAGAGCTATTCGCCATGGTCAAATGTACCAGAAAAGAATGATACAAGCTTATGACAAAAAGGTCCATCCAAGAGAGTTCCATGAGGAAGATCTAGTTCTGAAGAAGATACTTCCTACACATAAAGACTTTCGAGGTAAATGGATGCCCAATTGGGAAGGGCCTTATGTGGTAAAAAAAGCTTTCTTAGGAGGAGCTTTCATTCTAACAGAGATAGACGGTAAAGATCTGCACAACCCCGTCAATTAAGACTCGGTAAAAAAATATTTTACCTAGGAGTGAGATGAAAACCCGCAAAGGGCGTCTCAAAAAAAACAGTTCAAGATGAAAACCCATAAAGGGCATCTTGAGACCATAAAGGTTTTAAGTTGAAAACCCGTAAAGGGTGACTCAAATTCAAAATAAAAGAACGGGTTTGAAGTGATCATTTTCCTCAAATGTAACAACATGGAGAAACTTTACGACTTAAGGCATCAACAAGGTACTCCAGGTCTTCTAGCCACATATCAGGCTCAGAATGATTCTCAGCGAGTTAGCTTAGAGAAGCTTATTTTGCGATATTTGGGGCATCTAACTGTCTTTTGTTGTATACTTGGCAATTTTTTACTAATATTGGCCATCTTTAATCCTTTCTTTTGAATTACATCTTCAATAAAATTCGACCTTATTCTTTCATAATCTCATTCAAGCATTCTACATTGAGAATAACGGATAATTAACTAATAATATGAATCATACAAAGATCCAGGAGCATTACTCTGGAATTTCCTAAATAGTACAGGGGCCCGAAACAGGACTACCAATTGGAAAACAAACTTGAAAACAAGTAGTTCAAGATAAGCCTAAAAAGAGATAGGGCAACACA
This sequence comes from Gossypioides kirkii, assembly GCA_005610355.1. Lineage (NCBI taxonomy): Eukaryota > Viridiplantae > Streptophyta > Magnoliopsida > Malvales > Malvaceae > Gossypioides > Gossypioides kirkii. The sequence goes on along the minus strand of CP032249.1, from coordinate 8,926,505 downwards.
CCAACGACAAAGTTTGGATAGGCTACAGCCATGCCAACCCAGATAATAATAAATGAATCTGATGTTCATCATGTGCATTCATGTAGTTAGGAGCATTTGATTTATCCTGATCATGACACTTTTAATTATTGAGACCTACATAGAGGTCTATAGAAGCATACTTTACAGGTCACAACCCCGCAAAAATGGTGAGATGAACTAGGGAAACAATGGAACTAATACCCTAGAGCATGAAGGGAAAAGATTGAGACCACAAAGGCAAAGTTGAGGAGGAGCAAGTTGAAGCTGCAACTATCGAAGGCACCAATACTTTTACCCTGACCGCGGGGTAGATTGAAGCATACGATCTCTTACCCTAATCAAGAGAGGGCAAAACTCCAAACCTTATTTTCCTAATGAGATACAGAGAAGTAGGTCAAAACAATAACGTGGTCATCTTCCTGAGAAGACGTAGAAAAGTAATCCAAATCCGTCTTCCTGATGAGATACAAAGAAGTGGATTAAAACAAGTGATGCAATCGTCTTCCTGATGAGATACAGAGAAGTATACCAAATCAATGAAACAAAGCTCAATATGAGCGAAACTTTGAACCCTAGCTTCCTGATGAGATACTGAGAAGCAGGTCAAAGCAATAAAATGGTCGTCTTCCTAATGAGATATAGAGAATTGGACCAAATCCGTCTTCCTAATGAGATACAGAGAAGTGGATTAAAACAAGTGATGCGGTCGTCTTCCTAATGAGATACAGAGAAGTGGATCAAATCCGTCTTCTTGATGAGACACAGAAAAGTGGATTAAAACAAGTGATGCGGTCGTCTTCCTGATGAGATACAGAGAAGTACACCAAATCAATGAAACAAAACTCAATGTGAGAAAAACTTCGAACCCCAGCTTCGTATTGAGATACTGAGAAGCAGGTCGAAGCAATAAAGCGATCGTCTTCCTGATAAGACACAGAGAAGTGGACCAAATCCGTCTTCCTAATTAGATACAGAGAAGTGGATTAAAATAATAAAACGGTCTTCTTCCTGATGGGATATAAAGAAGTAGACCAAGAGACAAAGCCACAACACCTGAACTGTCAGTGAATTGAATCAAAGGCTACGATGACAGATCTCAAATCAACTTGAAGTCGCAAGTGAATTGAGTGAAGTTACGGTAGCAAATTTTGTCTTTTTGAAAATTTCCTTAGGGCAAGAAGGAATCACACCACCGGAGATGTAGAGAAGCGGATATAGTAGAGTTGAGCGACCAATAAGGTGAAGGGTGGGCCAATTGAAAAAGAGCATCAAAGAAACGAAACCTGATAAAATTGGGCTTCCTTTTGGTCTTTGTCTTATTCCCGTTACACAACAACAAGCAAAGAGGGGCAGTTGTTGAAGCCCAATTTATTCGAGCCCAACTCAAAACCCAATTTGAACTAAAAATAATTTTAAATTTAAATTTATTTTAAATTTAAAATGTTCAAATGTCCAAACTTACAAACCCAATTTACAAGGGCCTAAATGGCCTAAACCCAAACACTAAAACCCATACCCAAGAGCCCAAACCCAACCTAAATTGAAAAACACAGAAACCCTAACAACTACTTGTGCTGCTACCGCTCGCCCCAGCCACTCAGGAACCGCCACGTTAGCATTGCCACCAGCAACACCACCCCCTTTAACTTGGACTGCCACCACTGCCACTGGTACCTACAAAAGAAGAAAAGACCAGCATTAAATTGAAAAAAACAAATTACAATTGTTGTAAATAAGGCTATAAAAGCCTCATTCAAAGCAATTGTAATTTTTTACTTTTGACATTCGAAAAAAAGACAATAGTCGAGATCTGTTTGAAAAAGAAAAAAAAGGAGACTCTTTTACCTTAATCCCACCGTGGATGGCAGTCGGACAACAACAGACGATGAAGGGCGACGATGAAACCCTAGGTTCGACCTTGGATCGGAGAAGGAAAGGGGAGGAGAGAGAACAGAGGAAAATGGGTTAAAAGAAATCTTTTTTTTAAAATATGAAAGGGAAAAGTGTTTTTTTCAGCAAAAATTGGGCTTCAATACCCAAGTAAAACGACACCGTTTCAAGTGGGTGTTTTAACACCCAAAACGACACCGTTTTAGCACCTGACCCATGACCCAACCCATTGGACCTTGGAATCCATGTGTTTTTGTATTTTGGGTTATTTATGCATTTGGTCCTTCCTTATTTTTCATTTGTTTCAATCAAGTCCTTTTTATATTTTAATTTATTATAATTTTGCCCAATAATTTTAGTTACTTTTCAATTTAGTCCTTTGACTCTCTAAAAGCCTGGGAAGCTGCCACGTGTCCTTTTTTGGGTTATTTATACAATTGATCCTTCTTTTTTTATTTTGTTTCAATTTCATAATTAATTCAAATTTTGATTTATTTTAAATTTGCCTAGTAATTTTAAAAGCTTTACAATTTAGACCTTTGACTTTAGAAGGCATGAGAAGCTGCCACGTGGCACTTTTTGGGTTATTTATAGATTAAGTACCTATTTTCTTTAAAAATTACATTTTAACCCCGAATTTTTTCAAAATCATATTTTTGCTCCCGAACTTCCAAGAATCATATTTTTACCCTGAACTTTCCCAAAATTACATTTTTACCCCTAAATTTTTCAAAATTACATTTTAACCCTAAACTCTCCAAAACTTCATTTTCGACCCCTTTTTTTCTTTCTTCGACTTTCGTTTATAAATTTTTTAACTATTTTTGTATTAATCTTGTATTTTCTCATTTATTTTGATTCATGATTCGTATTTTATTTTTTGTATATTTATTCATTCGTATAATTGTTCGTGCTTTGTGTTATTTAACTTTGTCATTAATTTCATAACTCATATTTAATGCATGCTCATTTTTATCTCTATATTTTAATTAAAGTCATTTTTTTTATTTTTCTCCAAAATACAAGTATTTAAAATCGAGGCAATATTCCTTTATTTTGGGTTTTAAAAATTTGTGCCTTAACTTACTAGACGCGATTTTTCTTCAAACCAGAATAATCGGATACCCTTTTCAAGGTTCAAGTATTTAAAATCGAGGCAATATTCCTTTATTTTGGGTTTTGAAAATTTGTACCTTAACTTACTAGGCACGATTTTTCTTGAAGCCGGAACAATCGGATATCCTTTTCAAGGTTCAAATATTTAAAATCGAGGCAATATTCCTTTATTTCAGGTTTTGAAAATTTGTGCCTTAACTTATTAGGTGCGATTTTTCTTCAAACCGAAATAATCGAATACTCTTTTCAAGGTTTAAAAACTGCTATGAAAGAAAGCTCGTTATTTTCGGATTTCGAAACGTTATGTCCTAACTCATTAGACGTGACTTTCTTCCTCGATCACTTCGAAATAGCGAGACTTCTAAATGAAAATCGATTTCAATCCTAAACATGTACATCAAAATAACTTATGCATTTAAGGATCGTATTTTAAAACTTCACTCGAGTTTTCAAAATTTTGCAAAAAAAACCCTAAAATAATCAACATGGTACCAATTTTGAGCGTGTGAGGGTGCTAATCCTTCCTCTCACGTAATCGACTCCCGAACCCGCTTTCTGGATTTCGAAGACCAAAATATTTTTCAAAACGGACTTTAAACGTTTTGCGGTGATCCAATCACACCGAATAAAAGATTAGTGGCGACTCCCATATTTTGATTTTAAGAATATTTTTCGAGACTTGTTTGTTTACCAAAAAATAAACTTTTCGACAGTTGACATTATGTTTTTGTTTTTGTTTGCACCACATTAGTTGACAATATGGTTTATGGTATAGAAACTTCTTGATATTGTGAAAAAGGTTGACAATAAGATACAAGCACATTCGTTAACCATCACTTTGGTATAATTTTTGGCAATGCAATTTAAAATATTACAAATATGTTAAAAATATAGAGAATATAATATATTTATATTAAATTAGTTACAGAAAGAAAAATATCAAAATGGTTACCTTAACAACAATCAATAGGAAACTTTACATCTTACAATTGTTAGTCATTACACATGTCAACCTACTACGAAAAAACAAAGAAAAATAGAAGAGTAAACATATTTTTGATAATGTGAAGTATAAGGTATGGTCTTCGAGAAGCGCTAAGGGCGTGGTTTGATAAGTTACGATCTTTTCTTGTTTCTATGGGGGTTTTTCGGGTTTGGTCTGATACGTCTCTTTCTGTTCGAAAGTCTGGTGACAACTGTATGTATGTACTTGTCTATGTTGATGATATTATTATTACAAGGAACTTGTTGTCTAGTATTGACAACTTTGTTACTAAGTTGAATTCTGAGTTCACTCAAAGACATGGGTAATCTTCACTATTTCTTAGGTATTGAGGTGTCACGTTTGTCTGATGGATCACTTCACTTGTGTCAGTGCAAATATATTCTTGATCTACTTGAGCGGTGTCGTATGTTGAATGCAAAAGGGGTTCATACTCCAATGGTTAGTTCAACTTGTTTGATGAAGATAGTATGGACTCCTCTAACTGATCTCAGTGAGTTTCGGAGTCTAGCAGGTACATTGCATTATGTTGTACTTACGAGACTTGATATTGCATATGCTGTTAATAGAATTTGTCAGTTCATGCATGCACCTACAGATGAGCATTTTGTAGCACTTAAACGGATTTTGAGGTATTTGTGTAGTACTATGGATCATGGGTTGGTTATTACTCCGTCTAGAAGGTTGTCTTTGGTTGGTTATGCGGATGCAAATTGGGGTCTTGATTTTGATGGTAGATGGTCTACCTCTAGTTATTGTATATATTTTGAGGATAGTCTGGTTTCCTGTGCTCTAAGAAGCAACAAGTAGTATCTTGTTCTACTGGTGAAGCAAAGTATTGTGGTTTAGCCACTACAACTGCGGATATCACTTGGTTGATGTCGCTATTAGCTGAGCTTCACTTTCGGTCGGATGATGCACCGACGATTTGGTGTGACAATTCTAGTGCAGTGGCAGTTGCCGCCAATCCAGTTCAACATTCCAAGTTTAAGTACGTTGAACTGGATCTATTTTTTGTTCGTGAGAAAGTTTGTGCTGGGTCGTTGATAGTTGGCGAAGTTCCAGCTTGTGATCAGGTTGCTGACATTTTGACAAGCCTCTGCTTCGTTATTTTGCAAGTTTCGGTAATTTTTAAAAGTTTTGAAATTTGAAGGAGATAGGTGAGTATTAGGAATTATATACTGTTGTGATTATTGAACTAAGATGTGAGTTTAGTAACAGAATAGGAAGTTGTTAACAATTAATTAGTAGAAGTTAGTTAGGTATGAAGTCCTATAAATATGAGAGTAGTCAAGGTTCAATGTATGTGAATTTGACAGAGATCAATTTCAAAAAATCAATTCAGAAATATTTTTCATTCTTCTATTTCTTTAGTTACACTAGAATCTAGAGTATTTTACAGAAAATAAAACACAAATAAGAACCTCTTATTGTAACTCCTAAAACCCGAAATTATCGCCGATCAAGGTCCCGAAGTCTTACTGTTCATATATCACTGTTCATTTTTTTTATTTCATTCAATCTTATTTAATAAAGATATTCATTCAACACATCATAAATCATCAATCGATTATAATCACAATTCAGTAAGGACAAAAAGGTCATTTCCATGATTTTTGGAGACCTTTGCCGGTACCTGTTGGACAAGTATCAGTAGTTGTTCAGTCAACAAACAGTTCAGAAACAGTGCAGAGTTCTACCGATACTCAAGATGGTTCTACCGATACATGTGACACTACTACCGAAACAAGTCATGCTTCTACCGATACTAAAAACTCCAAAGAGCTAAGAAGTTCTACCCTACCACTTCTACCGATACAAGTTCACAAACAACCGATACTTCTATGAGTATAACTACCGATACCTATCTTCCATCTACCGATACAAATCAAGTCAGTGAATAACCTCTCTCCTACCCTATACTTCTACCGATGCAACACTAGGTTCTACCGAAACAAGTATGCATATGTCAATTATATACATAAATTTCTAAGTTTGCACAATAGTTCATAGCATTTACCAATTTCTCAAAATCATACCTATATAGACATTTCATATTGGTATTTAATTCTTCACATAACAACAAAGAATACATATCAAAAGATTTATCAAAATGCTACCATGCTATTTAACCATTACCCCAAAACAATTCAAGTAACACAATCCTAATACATTCCATATAAGCCAAGTGATATAAAGACTACCGAACGAGCTCCCAAGATAGTGTGATTTTTCTTAGGGATCTGATCTTCAACAGCAGATGAATCTACAAAACAGTAAACAGATACACAGGTAAGTTTACAAAGCTTAGTAAGTTCGTAAGAATAATTAACTTACAAAATAACATATTCGGTTATGGAAAGAGTAATGAAATATCTTCGTATCTCGTGGCATTAGCATCAAGTTGATCTCATTGAGTCTTTCAGAAATTTAACTCATACGAGCCCAGAAAAAATTAGCTCATACGAGCCCAGATAGGTTAGCTCTTACGAGCCCAGAATGGTTAGCTCTTACGAGCCCAGAATCAGAATAATGCTCTTTCAAGCCAAAAATCAAAATAACGCTCTTTCGAGCCAGAATCAGATTACTCCTCAAGCCTTCAATCTTGATCCGCCAGTAGGAATATATTCAAAATAAATATATAATTTCAAATATTAAATTTGAAAGTTAATAGTACGAACTTATCGGATGAAATTGCAATTTGGCTGAACTTTAGGAACTACTCTGTTAATTTCCCTTTTTCGCGATCTGTGGCACGATCATAATCTAAATCAAGAATTCATTCAAATTTTACATTAAAACAAATAATCAAAGCATTTAACATAATTTGGTCCTTTTTGGAAAAATTATAATTTTACCCCTAATACTTTTCTTTTATTCAATTTAGTCCTAGCATCAAACTTACAATTTAACCATTTTTAAACAAAAATCAAGTTTAGCCGAATACTATAGTACTTCAATACAGCCCACTTTTGCAATTATTTCACCTTAAGTCCTTGCAAATTTATCACTTTAACATTTTAGTCCGTAAACATTAAAATCATCAAAAACTACTTTACAAAATAATCAAATCTAACAACCAAGCTTATAAACCTTCCATAATATTTCAAGAACAAGCTTATTCATTAATCGAAAATTTTATAACATTTGACATAATCACAAATTAGTCCTTGAGCTAGCTAGATTAAGCTTACGGACTCAAAAACATAAAAATTACTAAAAACGAACATGATTTGCTTACCCAAATCAAAGCTTCAAAAGAGCACAAATATAAACCTTAAAATCCCTATTCGGCCATGAAGAAGAAGAAAAAAGATGAAGAAAAATGTCATCCTTTCTTTCTTTAATTCTATTTATATACTTAGGGTATTTTTGTAACTATACCTAAATTACACCTTTTTCAACCTTAATTAAAGTCATTTTAAATCAATTTATCTCATAAAAATCCATTAACTTAACTTCTTTGGTTATTTTACTTGTTTGACCCCTCAAATTAAATAATTAAACTTTTACGTCATTTATAATTTAGTCCTTTTCACTTAATTAATTATCTAACGATAAAATTCCTTAATCAAAATTTAATACAATACTAATGACCTCGTAATGACCTCGTAAATATTAAATAATTAATATTTACGGTCTAACACATCGAATTTGTGGCCTCAAAACCATAATTCCCAAGCATACTAAATTAAACTAATTAGTAAATCCTTATTTTATTAGGATTTAATTGCAATTTACCAAAATCTAATGAGTTTCATATCATTTCTATTATTAGGCCATCTAAAGAGAGTCCAATTTCATATTTGGTCCTTTAATTATATTAAATTCCAATTAAACAAACTTGTTTACAATTTAGCCTTAAACTAAAAAAGACTAAATGAATAAATAACCCAAAAGTTAGTGGAAGGTAATCATATCCTCCACCGCTGGACTTTTTGACCATGGCGTAATTACCACTTTGGTCCCTTTTATTTTTAATCAATAGCAATTAACTTTTACCTCTTTTATAATTTACTCTTGTTTCCTTAATTAAGCAATTAATTATCAAAATTACCCAATCAAACTTCAATTCACATATAATAAGACTCTGTAATATTTAATAAATATATTTACGGCTCTTAATTTTAGAAACGAGGTCCCAATACCTCATTTTCTAAAACCACTTGACTTTGAACCAAACCACTTATACTAACTTTTAATTCCATAATTAAAATTCTTCAATTCAAAATTCCATATAAAATTATTATTGACTTATTTAATTTAAACACTCATGATAAAAATTTTCCCGTCGGGTTTGTGGTTCCAAAACCAGTGTTTCCGACACCACTAAAAAATGGGCTGTTACACTTATGTTCTCTTTATGCAACTCTTTTTTCTTTTTTTGACATGCTCTTAACCTTTTACAAGAAAGAAAAAAAAAGGTTGGAAAGCATAGTATAAGCTATTTGTATTTTTTTAGCAAAAGATTGTTTTATTAGTAAAATCATGCAAGTTAGAAACAATCAACGATTACTAAAGATGTCAAATATAGAGACATCATCTTAGCAACTCATGATAAGAACATTTAACACATCATACAAACATAAAAACTAAATCCTCATTTATGAGAAGCCCACTAAGCAAAACATCAATCCCTTTCAACTCCAACTTATTGATCTATCGTAATTTGACCTAGCAAATTAAACTAGTTTTCACACTTTAGGAGCTTGAAATTTAATTATTATTGTTGCATTTTACTTAGGATGTAGTAGTTTTCGATAAGGTCAGTAAAATGTGTAAAAAGTGCAAAATCAAGTCTTTTATTATCCTTGGGCCTGTATGAGGCATAAAGTTTGGCAAACATACCTTATGTGTGTAGGAGACCATTAGAAGGCGTGTCATATCAAGACTGATCACTATGTCACCACACGAGACAACAAATGTCACAACATAGGGACTAGAGCAAAGAAATACTAAAAATTCCTGCTATGTCGCGACACGAAATATGGGTGTCGCGACAAACCCCTGAAGATGTCCATGGAAGAGTACATTTACTGCTATGTCGTGAAACAAGACCTGGTGTGTCACAACATCGACCTTTGGACATGGAATTACACCGAGTAGGGGGCGTTTTGGCCTTCACAATGCAACTTTAGGCTCGAGAACAATAACTAACCTAGAGCTAAGGACAATGGCTATCAAAATGCTATAAATAGACCCCTTTGGCACTCATTTTACACACCATTCACTTAACCTAGAATTAGTCTTTTAAATTTAGTTTAGTTTTCTTTCTTTCACAGGGTTTTAGAATTTATTTTCAATTATTCTCTGTTTTCAAGAGATCTGATTTGTGAAGACCATGAAACTTTATGGATTCGCAATCAATTCTTAATACAATCAGGCTCTTTCATAAACTCTATACTGGCAATTGATGTTTTCTCTTTATATTGATCCTATATTATCTATAGAATTCATGAGAAACTAAACCCTTTATGAGGGATTAGCGAGTGGAGGTATGATCTGTTAACTATTTTGTAAGGTTACTTAACAGATTAGCTGTTTGGGAAGGGAAGAACGTGAAACAAATCTTAAGCCTAACAACTCTGAGAAGTCATCAAGGTGGGAATTAACTAAATTTTGGCATGGCCCATCCGTGAACACATTCACCCCAAGCCAGTTTGGAATGTAAGGTCGAAAGATAAGTAATCCTTATTGACTCGTTTTATCAGTGGAAGATCAGAAGATCCTGCTGGGGTAGTGATTAGTTGATTGACAAGGAACCCAAAGTGATAGTTGATGGGGATTACCAAAGCAAGCTAATCACCCATATCAAATTTGATTTATCATATTCTTTGATGTCTTAAATTTTATCTATTTATGTTATTTTTAGTTCTTTAATTATAAAAACCCAAAAAACTATTTATTTATGTTTATTCATAATATAGTTTGTTTAAAGTATTAATTAGATCTATTGACGTTTAGGTTAGAGTTAATCTAGTACTAGCCTTCCTTGGGTACAATTCTTGGAATACTTATGAAGTGTTTCATTGTAAACAAACTATATTACAACCTGACTCGTATGCTTGTGGACACCGCTCAAATTCCATATATTTTGTAGCAGTATTCAAAGTCTAGACGTTAGTACGTCCGGAGGCGGTCAAGTTGTTGGCACCGTTACCGAGGGCAATGCTACTAAATTGATTTTAATTTTTACATTTTAATAAAATAATTGGGAAATTTTTAAATTACAGATACAATTTTATTTTATTCTATTTTTATTAATTTACGTTTACTAACTTCTTTCTTCTTTGATTTCAGTATATGCCCCAAAGGATAATAATACTTGTTTAGTCAGTCACTAATCCATAGGGACTAATCCGAGAAAATCATTCAAACATGGATGAAACTGATCACATGTGGTTCAATATAAGATGGGCTTTGATAACGAAATATGCAAAGAGGGAGTATATGAAGAATGAGAGATCATGAAAAATAAAAAATTGTTCATAATCGAGATGAGCCAATGAGGGACCGAACTTTAACAAACCAGTGGAGTAATGAACAAGGTATAGATATAATCGAACATCCATATGAGTTCACTAGTAATTTATGTGAGGCACTTGAAGAAGATCATGATATGCCCAAACCTTCAAATAAGCCTCTTTGTGACTCGCATGAGAAGCCTTCATGTGAAACCATCAAGACGAACAACTTTGAGGTATTGTCACACATGTCAGATATGATGGCACAAATTATTAGAATGATACAAGAAATATCTGAAGTGCTGTCTTTTAGGAAAGAGTATATGTTTGATGCTCATAACTTAGATCATCAAAACCATTATATTATCAATGATCATGATGAGAATTATGGTGAGATTCAACTTGAGCTTGAAACTGAAGGTCATGAGGAGGAGTTGAACATAGTTGAAGTGGTCTCTAATCCAACTGACATAGCAATAGATTTAATCATAACGGTAAAAGTGACAGATGAACTAACCACTAACATGGAGCTTCAACTAATAGTGAATGAAAATGTAGAAGAGACAATACACTTTCTGACCATAGTAGAGAATGTGCCAACCGAAGAAGTCGGGGAGTTTGATTCATTCTCATTCGACAGTAGTAACAAGGCTCGAGTAACCAAAACTTCATGCAACATGGAAGGGAGGAAGCTTGAAGTAATAATATCCCGAAAAATGATTTGGGTATGGCTCGAATTTGGTACTAAATGGCTTGTAATGTGGATGTCACGTCGATCGAAAATAAGGCAACATCATTGGCATTGATCGAAGGGGTTGGTTCATATACATTGATAGAGGAACAAACGTCTGATCAAAGTGTCAAGAATCAGTTGGAAGTTCTTCTATGATGGCGATATGGATCATCCCGATTTTTAAAGAACTTCTATGTCTCGCTTTAAATTTTGTTTTTATTTTATTTTTATTTTGTTCGTCTATTTTTTATTAATCTTGGTCGTGTTTATTTTTTTTCCTACAGCAGGTGTAAATACCATGGAGTTGCAGAACCATAAAAAAATAATAAATAAAAAAATAAAAATCGAATAAGCTAGAAATTGGGCTCGATGTCACGACATTGCACCCTAATGTCGCGACATGCATCCTATATAGAACACAACCTCGAAACATTGAAAGCCCAAGCTTATCCGAGTATTTTTAGACATTTTGTCCTCCATTATCGACACTTGCTTTTCATTTTTATTTCCTTTATATATTTCATATTTCTTGTCGTAGGATTTTTTTTAGGTACCTTTTCATTCGCTTGAAGCACACAAATCCCAAAATTATCATAACAACAAGTGTCTGACTTACTCAGGGAAGTTTTCTTGTTTGCACTTCAAGTATTTTTGGCAAGGGCAATGTATGTTCTAAAGTGTGGGGGAAAAGTACATAGGATTAGTCTTGGTGTGTTTTTATTTGTGTGTTTACTCTTTTCTAGTTAATTATCTATTTTTTAAAAAAAAAGAGGTGTTATTGTTTTTGCATGGTGCTTTCATTATATTAATGCAATGAATAATGGTTGAAAATAACAAAGCATGTAATGGTTTTTTTAAGCATGAAATTCTTTTATTTGATATGAGATAATTTGATTTTTTTTAAAAAGGAAATTGATTAGGTTACATAGTTGAATTACATAATAGATTAGAAACACCTAAGTAAGAATGTTTGATGATGCCATATGAGATATAAGTCTTATAGATAGTAGTAGAGATATGAATGCTTGAATTGAATGTTATTGGTTTGGTTTAAATTGAAGCAAGAAAGAAATGGTGTATGGCAGGACGCTTAGGGATGACCTAAGGCATTGTTTGAATAGTCCGTTCTTAGATGACCATAATTTAATGTCATGAATACCTAGTCTCCTTATTTGAGCCTGATAACTCCTTTTTGATGAACCGAAAAAATTGAAACCCAAAGACCAAACATAAAACTTGAACTCTTCCCTATCCTTGATCCTTTAATACAATACGAAATAGACGTCAAGCCACAAATATTGAAGGTTTATGTATATACATTACGGTGGTTTCCAAAAAAATGAAAAAGGAAGAAATAATGTGATACAGTGATTATAGGTCAGGCAAAAAATATGCGGAAAAAAATCCCAGAAAAAGTCAAAAGTAAGAATAAGAAGAAAAAGTACAAGAAAAAAACAAAAGCATTGTGACTGAGAAAAGAGTAAAAAGTCAAGTGACAAAACCAGAAGTCACAAAAGTGAGAGAAAACTCATTCATCAGTTCACCAAAACTCGTTAAGCCAACCGTAGTTTCTAGTATTATATTGTATCTTCCTAAATGGAGATATAATGTAGGTGAGAGAGGGAGACAAAAGGTGGTGAGCTTGGATGGGACATTAAGGGGGAAGAGAGGGAACAATGTCATTTGTCTAACTATTTCTAGTGTTTGAACCGTTTTGAGTCATATCTTTCTTTGAACACATACCGTCCTAAGCCTCAAAATGTTACAATCATAGAAGACCAATGTGACTTATGTGTTCTCTGTGCATAATCTTCTAGAATTGCTAGCAATTTTATTTAATTAATGTTTTTAATTCACATGATTGTGACTGTTTTATATCTGTTTGATTTATGTTAATGATGATATTGTTAAACATTTGGTCATGGTAATAATTTCTAATTTGTTAGTAATGTAACTTTGTAAATTAAAACTAATTTACTTTAAATTTTCAAGGCATAGAACTATCAAGATTAAAGTTACATGTGCAATAAGAATTGTTATACCTTTAATATTTGACAATCATATTCTTAGAAGAAATAATATCCAAGGGATTTCTTCTTATTGCATGATTATGTGTTTCGACTTGGTTTGCTTGAGGACAAGCAAAAGGTTAAGTGTGGGGGAGTTTAGGTGTGAGGTTCATTATACATTCATCTTCACTAACCCTAGCTTGTTTAAATAAAGAATCCAAGTCATTTTTTTATTTTATTTTGACTTTTCCTTTTTGCTTATTTATTTATTTATTTATTTATTTTATGTTCTGTCATTTGGTTTACTTTTATTTACAACTAAATCTTTTCATTTTGTTTTCATGCCTTCTTTTTCGTTTATTTTAATTATATGTTTATATGCTTGAGGACAAGCAATGACTTAAGTGTGGGGGAGTTTGATCTGTTGTAATTTGACCTAGCAAATTAAACTAGTTTTCACACTTTAGGAGTTGAAAATTAAGTATTATTGTTGGATTTTACTTAGGATTTAGTAGTTTTCGATAAGGTTAGTAAAATGAGTAAAACATGCAAAATCGAGTCTTTTATTGACCTTGGGGTCGTATGTTTGGCTAACGCACCTCGTGAGTGTGTACAAGACCATTAGAAGGCATACCATATCAGATTGATCACTATGTCACAACACGGGACAACGGATATGGCAACATAAGGACCAGAATGAAAAAATATTGAAACTACCTGCTATGTCGCGACAAGGAATATGGGTGTCGCGACAAACCCCTACAGATGTCCATAGAAGAGTACACTGACTGCTATGTCACGATACAGGACCTGATGCGTCACAACATCAACCTCTGGACGTGGAATTACACCGAGTAAGGGCATTTTGGTCTTCACAATGCAACTTTAAGCTCGAGAATAGTAACTAACCTAGGGCTAAGGACGATGACCATCAGAATGCTATAAATAGGCCCATTTTCGTACTCATTTTACACACCATTCACTTAACCTATAATTAGTCTTTTGAATTTAGTTTAGTTTTCTTTCTTTCGTAGGTTTTTAGGATTTATTTTCAGTTGTTCTCTTTTTTCAAGAGATCTGATTTGGAGCCTAGAATAAGTCTTTTAAATTTAGTTTAGTTTTCTTTCTTTTGTAGGTTTTTAGAATTTATTTTCAGTTGTTCTATGTTTTCAAGAGATTTGATTTGTGGAGATCATCAAACTTTGTGGACTCGCAATCAATTTTTAATACAATCAGGCTCTTTTGTAAACTCTATACTAGCAATTTATTTTGCATGATTGCTCTTTATATTGATCTTATATTGTCTATGAAAGCCATGAGGAACTAGTCCCTTTATGGGGGATTAGCGAGTAGGGATATGATCTGTTAACTATTTTGTAGGGTTATTCAACGGATCAACTGTTTGGTAAAGGAAGAACGTGAAACAAACCTTTGGCCTAACAATCCAAGAAGTCATCAAGGTGGAAATTAACTCAAATTTGGTATGACCCATCCATGAATACCTTCACACCAAGTCAGTCTAGACTGTGAGGTCGGAAGATAATTAATCCTTGCTGACTCATTATGTTAGTGGAAAATCAGAAGATCCTAGGTTAGCGATTAGTTGATTGACGAGTAACCCGAAGTGACAGTTGATGGGGATTACCGAAGTGAGCTAATCACCCATATCAGATTTGATTTATCTTTTTCTTTAATCTCTTGAATTTTATTTATTTATGTTATTTTTAGTTCTTTAATTATAAAAGCCCAGAAAACTCTTTATTTATGTTTATTCGTAATATAGTATATTTAAAGTACTAATTAGATCTATTGACGTTTAAGTTAGAGTTAATTTAGTACTAGCCTCCTTAGGTACGATCCTCGGAATACTTACGAAGTGTTTCGTTATAAACAAACGATATTACAATTTGACCCGTCTACTTGCGAACACCGCCTCAAATTCCATATATTTTGTAGCAATATTCACACTCTGGACATTAGTACGTCTGGAGGCGGTCACTTATCCAAACATGTATGTGAATATGGTGTTCATTTCATGACTCCGTAACACAAATTCATAGATTTCTCTACTTGTATTTGTTTAACTTTAAGTCTCCTAAATATTTATTTGAATGGATTAGACCAAGAGTAGTGACATAATATACATTCATGTGGATTCATGTTATGCTCATAACAAAATGTTTTTATGAAAACACACTAACAATGAGAAGATGTTAAACCAATTTACTTTGAAGATGGAGATGGCATCTTTGGATTTTAAGAACTGAAAACGGCGTCATTAAATTTTCAACCCAACCCATGAAGTAATATGTTCTATAAAGATATTTGGATTTGATTATCATCTTTTTTTTCATTATTTCTATACGAGTAGACAAATAACCTATCTTAAGATCAAGAAACCCATTTTTGATACATTTGACTAACATGTATTTCACTCCATTACAAGTTTTTCTCTCTTTAGAATTAAAACAACCCAAATACTAGATTTAATTTTGAATTTCGAAATTTAGGGCTTCAAAACCCTAAATCTAATTCAATAAAGATTACTAAGAAAATCAAGTTAAACACCAAATTTCATAAGCTTAAACCCAAAATATTAGAATATCCAGATTAATAACAAAACACTAACCTTTGCTTCAGCTCAATCTCTCGATTCCAAATGCAGTCTGTTCCTCTTCAAAGCTCAGTAATAGAGAAAGGTTTAGGGTTTATCTTGCCTCTTGATTGAAAATTTAGTATTTTCGGTTTGATTTCAATATTCGTAGGATTTCTAGTGATCCAAGGTTTCAATCTTTCTTTTTTCGTTCAAAAGTTTTCAAATTTGTTTACTGATAAGTTTTTCTATTGAGTTAAGTTTTTTTAAGATAGTTACGTTTATTTTTTTAATTAAGAGTTAATTTTTTTAATTTCATTTATAATTTATTTATTTTATTATTTTTCACATGTAATTATCTTATTGTGTTACCTAATTAAAAAATTACATCTCATAAAAATATTTCACATATGAATTCACGCATCTCCATTAATTTTTTTAATGGTATTTTTATCAAATCTGTTAAAAAAAGTAAATTGAAAAAAAGAATAAAGGTTGATGATTAAAAAAAGCTCAAAATACAATTAGGGTTATTTTGGTAAAACTTGTAAATATTAGTGACCAAATTTGTCATTAAGTCGAATAAATAATTATTTTTTAAATTCAAGATATTTTTTCTTTTCTTTAAATACCCAATTTCAAGGTCTAAAATCTGGTTTTATTGGTCCATATCCAAAGAGCCATTATGGGTCAATCTCAAATCAAATTGGTTCAAGAGGTTCATCGGGCTAATGGTCTGGAGCAGGTTGAGTCTAAGATGTGAGCCCTTTTTTGGGCCTAATACATTTCTACTTTTTTAGTTTAGGGTTTCCGAAATCCCATTTGTCGCAGATGTTTTGGGAATTGGAGATGGTTGAGAATTGAATTGCTTCAATCGCATTCATTATTAGGGATAATCTCTCATTTGTCACCTTCACTTTATAAAATATCTAAACTTGTATTTTAAAATTTTTTAATTGGTATCTAAATTATCAATATTTGTTTTATTATGATATTTGTACTTTTATAAAATGTTTATTGTGGTACGTGTATTTTAAAAATACTCAATATGATACCTAAACTATCAATATGATTTTTTTATCATATATAGTATTAACCGTTTGTGAAAAACTAAATAAAATAAAAATTAAATTAAAAAAATATAACACTTTATATTATATTATATTATATTATATTATATTATCAAGTCTAAATAGATATTATACTATATTATATAATATTGAGTTGGTGTCTAATTGATTCATGACACTAACCCAATCAAGTGCTTAATATATAATATAGATATATTTAGGCTTAATATATCATTTTGTACTCGAGTTTGACACTTTTTTTTAATGTGGTATTTGTGTTATTTTTTAATCTGTTGAGTAATTTTTTGTGTGTTTCATTAATAGGAACATTCGAGTATTTATACATACTATCACTGTTCATGACATGACC
The DNA here is from genome assembly GCA_005610355.1 of Gossypioides kirkii. NCBI lineage: Eukaryota > Viridiplantae > Streptophyta > Magnoliopsida > Malvales > Malvaceae > Gossypioides > Gossypioides kirkii. The sequence goes on along the minus strand of CP032249.1, from coordinate 8,909,236 downwards.
TCACAATTCCTAAGACTGACATCCTGAGCGAGACTCGAGCATGTTGGACACATGTACTGCTCTAGGTTACCTACCAGACCTCATGGGCCCCTTATGTGAACTCTTTGGGTACATGCGAGCCCCCCTGCTAACCATCCGCTGTAAGGCATGCGTATATCCTTCTGGCAAAGTCTATCCAGGTCGCGAATAGACGACTCGAATCTTATCTGGATCTCGGATTGGTGATCATTAGTGTATAACATAGTCCAACATGGTAATTATATTTGACAAATGTTTTATATTTTGATACCTAAAGGTAATGGTGTTACCTTTTTAGTGTTCAATTCGAGTTTTGAGGATAATTTAATGAAAGTTAATTACTAATATGTTTAGGTTTTAATTTTTCATAATTTTATTAATAGAACAAACTTAATATTAATTGTAAATTTGTTTAATTTTTCATAATCTAATTGTTTCATACAATACTACTATTGTTCATTTTATGAGTAATTATATCAATGAGAACAAAAAAGACTAGCTTAAACAAGTTGAGGGCAAAATAGTTACAAAAGAATTTGATATTTCTTAAACAATGTTTCAAGTTTAAATATTATGGATGAAGAAAATAGTTACAAAAGAAATTTTTATTTTTTTTGAATTACAAGTTGAGGGTAAAATTTTAACAGGAACGCGATTAGCGCGAATCAAATTCAAGTCACACTTAGGGTATTGAACACCCTGACCATCAAACCAACATGTGAGATTTACAAAAAAAACTTTTTTTAATTGATAAAACTTGACTTCGAGTATAATTAAAATTTAACGTGAATATCGAATATTAAAAGTATTATATGAAAAGGAAAATAAATTACGTTAGCCCCCAAGGGGTTAGCTCTTTAGGCCTCTGTAGGCTATTTTTGTTATTGTCCTTTAGGCATTTGTCGGCCTATTTTGTTTGGGCTACCTCTTTGATGGGCAACCCTGATGATTCCAGCCATTAATCAATCTGTAGAGTAGTAAAACAACCCCAATCCATCCCAACTACAAATGTCGCTCTAAATTTTATTTTACTAGAGTTGCTTATGATTAGATCGGGTTGAGTTCGAGTCGGATTTAGGTACAGTATTAATATACTTTATGCTTATTCAAGTTCGATTTGATTTAAAATATGAGCTTAAAATTTTACTTAAATTCGTTCATATTTATAAAAGATTAACTCAATCCCATTTTAGGTCTAATCATATTATTTTTAAATTTTTTTAAAAGAAATATTTATATTATATTATTTTAGTATTTAATTATTTTATATATTTTTTATATAGTCATCTTAACATTGTTTTAATGTTTACATTAAGGTAATATTATATATTTATTATAAATTTATTTTTAATGTGTTCTAAATTATATAATATATAAAATAACATAATATAAAAGTATTATAAACTTAAAAACAGACCGAGTCGGGCTCGAACCTTGAATGTTCAAACTCGAATTCGACCCATATTTTAAACAGGTCTAATTTTTTTACCCAAACCCATTTTTCGAGCCTAATATTTTTTCCTAAATCCTATCAAATTTTAGACGAACCTTCAGACCTAGATAAATAATCCAATCCATGAACATACCTAAATTTTACTTCCTACTTGTGTATTAACATATATTTATTTATGATTTACATTTTTAAAGGTTCGCTTGTACAAAGAGTAAAATTTAAAAGTTTGGTTATAAAGGCGGTAGAATTAAAAGTACAAGCCCAGTCAATGATAATGTAATATCCAATTAAAATAATCCATAATAAATAAAAAATTAGATAAAAATTAATTACAATATAGAATCCAATCACTACAATACATAATAAAAAAGAAATCGAAAAAATAACTAAATTAATTTGGAAATGAATTCAACAAGTGATTCCAGTGAAAAAAAAAATATTATTCATCTTAGGGGTCTCGGGTTCGAGGACCTATGTACGCATTGTTAAAGGATTAAAAAAATATGAACAGATACTACCATGTAATTACACAAACTTATTAAAAAAATTAATTTAGAAATAACTGTATAAAACCCATGCAAAACATTTACATATAGTAAAAAAAATCCACACATTACAATTACAAAAGATAGGACTCAAACATAAGCTTTAAAATTTTGAAACATCAATATTTGTTAATAGTGCCAAAACTTGATTGAAATCAATGTTTATTTTTATATTTCATGGTCATATTTAAAAAATTTTATTATTTTGATTTTTATGATTTCTGATTATTCGTAACATTCATATAACATTTATGTATGATTTGATAGAATTTTAATTAATTTTCTTATTTCATAGATTCATACTGTCGAAACATTTTCGAGACGCGTTTCGATTTTTAAATTTTTAAATCGAAAATGGGAGTCAACACTAATCTTTTAATTTAGGGGTGATTGGACCACCTAAACGCTTAAATTTGTTTTGTAAAAAAAAAAACATTTGATCTTCAAAATCCAGAAAAGCAGGTTCGGGAGTCGGTTACGTGCAAGAAAGGATTAGCACCCTTACACGCCCAAAATTGATACCTAGTCGATTATTTTTGGTGGTTGAAAACCCGAAATTCGAGTAAAATTAAAAGTGCATTTCATGAACGATATATTAAACGAGATATTCAATTTTTAGGTTTGAAACAAGATCGCAACCAATACGTTAGGACACAATTTTTGGATTCCCTAAAACAATTTAATATCGAACAATTTTTGATTTTGAGTAAAATACTCGATTATCTAGGTTTAAAGAAAAGATCGTACTCAACACGTTAGAGTACGATCTCTCAAATCCCCTTTAAATAAAAGAGTATAATTTGTAATCGAAATGATTTACAAAAAATGATGTATACTTAAAGATTTAATTTTGTAAAAGGATAAGTGAAATGAATGATTTTGCAAATAAGTCGTTCGATGTTAGGATTTGACATAAAATAGCACTCAACACGTTAAGGTATTACTTTTCAAAATCCCAAAAACAGACGAACACCAAGCAATTATCGATCTTGGGTAAGATACCCGACTATTTTGGATTCCAAGAGGAAATCATACCAGTCACGTTAGAACACGACCTCTCGTACTTTCCAAAACGAAGGAGCTTTGCCTTTACTTCTAAAAAATCTGTGTTCTTTTGTATATTTATTGAAAAATGTTTTAGCGATTTCGATTTTAAAATAGGATGTTCGATTCTTAAGTTTAAAGAAAATAACACTCAACACGTTAGAGTATTATTTTCAAAATCCTCGAAATAATCGAACTTTGCTTTGCTTTCCTTTTTTAAAAAATGATAATTTGTATATTTAAAAAAGGGGCAACTTAACTAAACCATTAAAAGAGCATTTGAAAGAATATGATAGAAACAGACAAAAGCATAAAGTAAATTGCATGAAGCATGGTTCAAGAAGAATAATAATGAGCAAAACAACGATGTGATGTTTGTAATAAAAATATAAAAGGTATGCTAAATAAAATAAATAATAGAATAAACATGAAGGCTTAAGATTCAATGAGGGGAAAATGATTCTAGCCAAAGAGGACTGAAAATGGTTGGTTCGAAAAGAAAACAAGGCGTAACTTAAATATTTAACAAAATTTAGAGATAAAAATAAAAGGTTAAAGGCTGAAATTCGAAGAAAAAAAGGAAAATGGGGACAAATTGGAATTTTCTAATAACTTAAGGATTAAATTAAAGGAACAATCAAAATTTGTTTGTTAAATTAAAAGAAATACAAATTAACTGCCTAAAAAAACAAAACAGGGAGGGGCTTGGTTATAAATCTTCCTTTTTGTAAAGATGTTTAATAAAAAAACTGAAAACTCCTTTCCTTTCGTTTCATTCTAAAATTTATGCTCTTTCATTTCTTAGAAAAAAAGAACCTCTCCTTCTCCGGTCGTTTAGCCCCCCCCCATGATTCGCCTCATCGCTGCCACCTCTGCTTCGTCTCATCGCTGTCATTTCTAGAGTCATCCATTCACCACGCTCCGCCGTATACGGCGACCAGGTAAACAAACGACCACCCTCTTTGTTTCCTTAGATCTAGATCTAAGTTTAGATCGACTGGATCTAACTTGGATCTGTTTAAAGATAAAAGAATCCTTTTCCTTTTTGAAAACTTTTGAGAAAAATCGGATCTATCTGTTCTTCCCTTCTTTTTATTTATATTTAAAAAATTAAATTTTAGTTTTAACCCAAAAAAATATGTTCCCTTCTCTTTTTTTTAAGAAAGGGGTTTAGATCTAAAAATAAAAGACTTGATAATCCCTTCTTTTTTGTTAAAAAAAATGTTTTAGATTTGGTGATGCTTCCAGATTTGCGAGAGGAACAAAAGTTTCTTGCTTTGTCTTTGATTCATTGTTTTTTGTTTTAAATTCTATGTATTATTCACTTTGAAATGGCGATGAACTAGTATATTTTAATGTATGAAGTAGATATATATAGACACATATATGCGAAATGAAATACCTTGGAGATATCAACTTCTGAGATTTCTTCGTTTTAAATTCTTTGCTGTTTCCTTTTGATTTTTTTGTATATGTTTTTCGTATATATTTGTGTGTGAATATCTTTGTATTAATCGTCCACATTACAGGTTTTGTTTCTGCTTTTATAGCCGAGATTTTTACACAAATACTGTTCCTTTGTCTTGTGCTTTTCCTCCTCTGTTGTTCTTTTGTCTCTGTTTTTTCTTTTGCAAGTCTTCATATGGTGGCAGCAGCGGTGGCAGACCTCGGGACGGGTGTCTTGGTTCGTGTGCCATGACGTGGATGCTGACGTGACGTGCTCTGATTGGTTGAAATGAAGGCATCAACAGTACAAGTGGTGGCAGCAGACTGGAAGGCTTCTTGTACAATTTTGGGTCATTTGGACTAAGATTTATGTTTGTAATTGGGCTTGGGATATGAGTTTAGAATTTTGTAATTTGGACCTTTAAGTTTGAGCTTGAATTGTTTGTAATTTGGACATTCAATTGAATTTTTAAATTTAAATTTTTATTTCAAAATAAATTTAAGCTCCAAATAAACTTAAATTTACAATAAATTTAAAATTAAAATGAATTAAGATTTAAAATTTAAAATTTTAATTTTTGATCTAAATATTGAATCCGATCAAAATTGGGTTTCAACATATACCATCTAGTTGTAGAATCGTAAAATGACCGATTAAAGTTGAATCAATGAAATGGTTACAGGAGAGGTCGTGTGGAATTTGGATTTATTTCGAATTTGGCTGTCGGAGGATCTGGTGAAGCGAATTGTGAGCATTCCTCCTTCACATCCATTAGTGGGTTTTGACAGGTTTGTTTGGTGTCGCACTACAATTGGATCTTTCTTCGTCAAAAATGCATATTAGTATTTACAGGAAAATTCTTGGCATTCTAAAGACAAATTGTGAAAACTTGCTTGGAAATTTCATGGCCCTCAAAACGTTCGTTTATTTATTTGGTTTGTCATCAAACAAAGGCTACTTACAAATGCGGAACGGTTTACGAGAAGAATTGCCAAGATTGGTCATGTTCTTTTTATGGCTATGAGCAAGAAGATACTATTCATGTTCTAAGGGATTGTTCGGCGTCAAAGGAAGTTTGGATGCTTACAGTACCTAAAAATCAACAAAATAAGTTTTTTTCTGGTGATATTTCTGAGTAGTTAAAGTTCAAGATGTGTTCACATTTGGAATCGTCTTTCATGGGAGTTAGTTGGTCTTGCAGTTTTGGTTTAATCATGTGGCGTATTTGGAAAAATATAAACTCATTTGTTTTTCATGGACTACCTTGAAGTGCTTCTGATACTGTAAAAATTACCTATAATTGAACAAGACAGTATAACAATACCCACAAAGAAAACCCGTTGAAAAAACAAGAGATGTCCCTCAATCCTCACTTATCAAGTGATTTACTTCATTTACACACTGATGAATCGATCAAGCATGTGAAGAGATTTGCATCTGTGGGAAGTTTATTACGAAATCAGGCTGGAGATTAGATTTTAAGAATCATTACCTAAGGGAAAAGGCCCCTCAATAATAAATTGATGTGAAAGCATTAGATGTTAATGCAAAGTAGAGGCAGATTGGAAAGGACCCCTCAATTCACCCACTCCAATTCTTAGGCACTATCATTATTCCCCCAATCAGAATTAGCCCTAATATGCTGAGATTAGATAAGAATCCATGTTCAATATTTTAATGTAATATTCAGTCGGTTTACAAAAGTGTGAACCAACAAATTTAATTCCCCATGAAAACCATGCCTGGTTTTGGCTTCTGCTTTTTTAGCTTTGTGTTGGGTAATTATGGATATGGATGAATCTCAGCCTTTGACCGACAATTCAATGAGCCCCACCAACCCATGGATTTAATTTTACATCATCAATTTCTTCCTTCTTAATCTCTCTAATTTGATTTTTATGAAAATTAATTATTTAGGTTTAATTATTAAAATGTGTAGATAAAAAAATAAATATCTTTCATGAATAAAAAATATGTTAATTCGTCGTATCAAGTGATATTAATATAATCTACTTCCTTAACTTTATCCAAAATCTACTATTCAAATTTTATATAATAACATTTATATTGATAAATAGCTACTTCAAACTAATGTATATATATGAATTAAGGACCCAAATATATGGAACTCTCATTATCATATATCAAGGTTCAATTAGACTTGATTATGAGTTAGGTTATCCGTTTAGATCTTAAGCTAGAAAAATGAGGTTACACAAAAAAATAAAGATTGTTTTTTAAATGAGTCGAGTCTCGGGTAGGATTTTTTATCTCGACCCGACCCGAATGAACTTTTGTTGTTTCATTGTTGTTTTGTTGTTATTTTACTATCATTTCGTTATTATATTGCTACTATTTTGTTGTTATTTTTTATATTGTATAACTCTTATTTTATTATTAGTATTTGTTTGCTAAATTGCAACTATCTTAGTGTTATTTAAGTATAAATGGGTCGAGCCGAGCTCAAGCCTTGAAAGTTCAAGCCTGAGCCCGACCCATATTTTAAATGGGCCTAATTTTTTTGCTCAAGCCCATTTTTTGGATCTAATATTTTTTCTCAAATCCTCCCAAATTTCGAATGCACTTTCGAACCTGGACGGATAACCCGACCCATGAACAGGTCTAATTTGATGTATTATATTTTTTAAAATGTTTTTATATATAAAATTAATCTTAAAAAATTAATACAGACAAATCGAATTGAACTTGAATTTAACATTTTTAATCTAAATTGATCATTTTACGAGTCCAACTCAAACCTAAAAAAACAGGCATAAACCCATAATTTAGTTCCAACCAGTTTTCATTGTTTTGGAATAGACTTTTTTCATTGTCGTTTCATTTGCAATTAGCCGCCTTACAATATTTATGTAAGCCACTACAATTCATGCATATTTAAGTTTTGTTAAAGCACAAAACAAAGAATCCAACAAAATCTCAAAAAAACATGAATTATTGTTAAAATATTAAAATTATAAAATATTTAATATTAATTTTTATTAATATATTATTATAATTAAATTTAATCCAAATGATTTTGATAGGATTTTTCTTTTTTCTTCTTCAACAATTCTTTTGATGGATGACAATATATATATGAGAATAGGATTATAGTGATCCAATTTTAAAAAAGAAAGTATTCCTTTTGTCTTTTCTTTGATATTATTAATTTTTTTCATTTCCTTAAAAAAAGGTTTATTATAAAAATTTTATATCAAGAATGAGAAAAAATAATTAAAAATCTCTCTGCATCTATGGTATTATGGGTTGTGATCCTTTTCACTAAAATAGAAAAGCAAATGCCTCACATTCATTGTCTTTGTGCCACAAACCAGTTGACTAAGCAATGAAGGGAAACCAGCCAACCCTTCTTCATCAAACATGAAATTCACCAAATTAAGATATACTTTACATATGTATGTATGCAAGAATTTTTGCTTGGAACACAACACCTCTATTTGGTTACCTTAGTATTCAAAATTTTAACATTTCGGTCGACATTTTGCATCTAAACTAATGGCAAGTATGGGTAGCCAATTTAGTAGTTTACAATGTTGTTAACTTGTCGTATAATCAATCTCATGTTTTTGGCCATAAAAAGTTTTAGGAAAGGGACTTGCCTATCATCCTATTATAATAAATATTGTTAAATAATTTTTAATTTTTGTCTATTTATATAATATTGTACTGTTTATTGACAAGACAGTTTAAATAAGGTTCTATAGATACAAACATGTATCCTACTCTAGACTGATCATGTGTTCATATGATTTTAAGCCAATGCAATTTCACAATGCGAGATCTTGCAATACAAGGTTGAGTTCGGCTCGCCATTATGCGAACTTACCCCGCAAGCTTAAATTTTGGGTCAAGCCTACGAACATGCGAACTCCTTAAAACCCGGTCTAGGTTCAAATCTAAGATAAATTTGAACCAATGATGATGCTAACATATATATAAAAAATTGAATAAAATTCATACACGACATACGCACATGTTAAAAAACTCACACATACCAATTTCGGATAATAAAACTTGAATCTAAATATTGGGAAACCCAAATATCCACTTCAATCAACAAACCAGGCCTTATCCGCAAAATTGTGGCATTTTTCAACGAGGAAGAAAGGGAGGGAAGAGGTTGCTTAAGAAACTCATTTCACCGAGTGATGGGCGGAATAAGCGATACGTGTGCCAAAAGCACACGTTTAATGGGCCCTCTTCTTTGATAAATAATCCCCAAAAGCCTTTCTTGGGACATATTCACACTCATTTTCCCTTTCCTTTTTCTGTTGGTTGCTTCACTCTTCTTACATGAATTTCCCACCCTCCCAATTTACCCATCTATCCCTCGTTCAATTCTCTATTTTTTTTGGTGAATTACAAGAACGAGGGTAAAACTCTAGCAATAAAACAACTAATAATTCGAACCCAGATCACATTTGGGACAACGAATATCCTAATCATCAAACTAGCACATGAAATTCTAAATTCTCTAATTTATATCACTATTAAGATGTACTTTTTTTTTGGGTGAATTATAATGGGAGGGTAAAACCCTAACAACAACGCAACTGACGCGACTCGAAGTCAGACCACACCTGAAGCAATGAACACTCTTGATCATCAATCCATTACAAAGGGTTCAAGATGTATTTTTTTAAGTTTGGAATTGAAATAACTTTATTAAATTGATAAAGATATATGTAATTAGAGGTGATAAAAGAGGGCATTTTGGGTGCTCCATTCACCACGAAGCTTCTCAAATATAAAAACCTAGCAAACAAAGAATCTGTGAGGGGCAAATTTGGTACCTTACTGAAAAAGTAACAGCATTATTTATTTCCCTTGTCCTAATCCAAATACGTACTGTGGAACTCAATTCACTCCTACTATAAATTCAAACCTCCCCGTTCGTCTCTCTCCATATTCCACACCACCACCACTAAAACCAGTAAGACACAAAACTCTGCATATCTAAAGACAGAGAGATATGAGGCCTGCAAGCAACTCCACGGCGGTGCCTACAAGAGTCGTATTCCGGCACTGGAACTCTCCGATCCCGTACCTGTTCGGTGGAATAGCGGCGATGCTAGGACTCATTGCTATTGCATTAGTTATTCTAGCTTGTTCATTCAGGGAAACTTCACGCAGTTCCAACGGTGAAGCTGAAGAAAAGCCAGCCAAGCAACCAGTGGCCGCCATGCAACTTGAAATGGAGCCCAAAATTGTGGTGATCATGGCGGGTGATGAAAACCCTACATACATCGCCAACCCTACTCACCATCATGACCTACAAGTCTGAGAGGCTTTTGATTCATTTTAGAACCTAGAAATTTTATACTATATCTTCCTTCTCATCAATTTTTATTTTTAAATATTTTTTTTTGCCATTTCAAGTCCTAATGGATGTAGTTTTGCGGAATTATGTAAATGTTGAAGAGTATATGAAAGATGTTAAGCTCACTTTTGATTTTGTGTGTTTTTTTGGGTTTCTAATAAAATAAAATAAAACCATTGTTGAAGCAACCATACATCAAATATATCAACCCATTGTTGGCAAAATTTGGAATGACATTAAAGCTGTAAAAGAGGAAGAAGATGGTGGTTGAAAATGGACCCTTCACCCTTAAGTCTAGTAATTAATAATTAATTATAATTAAAGGCACTTGGGGGGTGCATGAAGATGGATGTTCTGGAAATAATTTGAAGCAAAATAGGAGAGAGAGAGGAAAGAGATGAGGAAAGGAGACAGAAGGTGGTGTTAATGTGTTGGGGGAGGGGAGGGGTGGGGCCACACTAGCCTTTGCCTAATGCCGTGAAGAATGGTGGATTCTATTCAGAATTTGTAGAGTATTTTGAGGTTTTCAATTTGAAGTTGCTTTAGAATATCATACCTTGTTTTTATGTACTTTAAAGCTTCCTAAATCTAGTTGAATTGATTGCTACTTGCTAAATACAAAATTTTAAAAAAAATTAATTTTGAACTCGTTAATTGACCTGATAATTAAGGTATTCATCACTCTAAATGTGATTTAAATTCGAGTCGCGCTAATCGTTTTACTGTTAGAAAATTGCCTTTTGTTGTCAGCAATGTCAAAATTTCATTAGTGCCAATTTAGTATTAGTAATAGAAGATGATTTATATTTAATTATAAAGTTTAGAATAAACATAACATCTAAATATATTAAAAGAAAGAGATTATTGTATTGGCATCCAACCAACTCCTATTAATATGGCATCAAAAAGTATATGCATATGCGTGTACTCATGGAAATCATGTTCATAAATGTAGATTAATAATCAGCAAGAATCTTAATCCGAGTACATACTTGTACCTTCAAATTTTCTCAAAATCCCGCACTTTCCTCCTGTTTTTGCTACCCAAATTACAACTATTTTTTTTCTCCCTAACCAAACAGAGAAAATTAAATCCAAGAATTTTATGTGACCTTCTATTTAGGCCTAAGAAAACACTAGAGTTTCTTCTTCCTAATCACTTTCTCTAATTTTGGTCACAATAATCAATGATGTCAACTTACCTTATGATAGATTGAAAACTAAAAAAGCTAAAACAGACCCCGTTTGTGGAAAAAGGAATACCCCAATAAAAAAATTAAATTATTTTATTTTATAATTGAATCTATGATTATTGTTTTCAATTCGATTAACTGATGGGTTTGTTCTGCTCAATTGAATAAATTATTTGAAATTTTTTTAAAAAAATCTGGTTCAAGCAATCTGATTAGTCAAATTACTCAATCAGATTGATTCACAGGTCAATTAATCTAACCTCTTATTTCAAACCGATACTTTTATTGATTCTCGATCCAATCAATCTGATTTTAAAAACAATATTTTTTTATAAATAAAATTACACATAAATTTTGATTTAATTTCATGTCAATGATGTAATGATAAAAATGTACGTAGTTATGAGATAATCACTTGACATCAATTTGGAATTCCGACCTTAAACAAGGGATTAAATTAAAAATATTGATAATTGTAGAATTTATGTCATTAATTAATGACTTGATTATTGACCTATTAACTATAACCCAATATTTTTTGATTAAAAGTAAGGAAAGTTGGTAATGGGTTTGGTTGAAAGACGTGGTGGCTCGAAAATGTACATTTGCCAAAGCCTACTGTTAATAGTATAGGAAGACTTTTGAAGGTTAAAAGCAGTGAATGAAATTGTCTAATGAATACAAAGGAAAGTGCAATTACACATCATCTTTTGTTTAGTGGGAGACATTTGATATGATAGTTTCCACCCCAAATCATTGCTTACCTATTTCCCCTCATTTTTGTTGAGTTTTCATTTCCATTTAATTAAAAATATGGCTGCTTTGGGTCCTCAAATTCTTGCAATCGAAATCAAATTTGTGATAATTTGATGCAATTTGGACGGTCATAATAAAAGTAATTGAATTAGATATAAGATATATTATGATATTTATTATTATCGATTCATAATTTGAGTGGGTTCAAATGGATTTGATCGGATTCTACATGATTCACATGATTGAGTTTGCATATCAAACTCGCAAATCGAGTTCACGTAGCGAGCTCAACTGATGCTAAGTATTTGTAGGAGAGGCAATTACACTCTTCTGCAAGGTCACGCATGTGACCATATAAACACGTGTTAAGTTTAAGATAGGGTATATGTTGTCATGTATGAAACCTACTTAAGATATCACATCAATAAATAGTAATCATATCATTTAAATATACAACTTTATCATATTCACAATGACTAAGAAAAACACTCAACAAGATAATAAATTAAATGTGCTCATATTATACCTCATTTGGTTACTAGTGTAATAATATAAGTAAAAAAAAGTTTATTATTATAATTACAATAGTTAGACATAAAATAAAGAATAATTCATACATATTTAAACTTGAAACTAGAAAGATAAATAAAAATTCTTATAAAAATAAGCAAAAATTTTTGCTTTCTATTTGCTAAAAATAAGTCATGAGAATGGCTAAATATTACCAATTGAATTAGTTTATTGCTAACTTATATACTAAAACATGCATAAAAAATAATACTCCAACCAAACATAGCATTTTGATTTAATAGCATAGCAAAAAATAATAATAATAATAAAATGCAAAAATAGAAAATGTATTTAAGTTTGGTTAAAATTTGTTATTAGTCTCTCTAATTTTACAAAACTTGTGGATTTAGTGCTTTAATTTGGTTATTTTTAGTCCCTATGCTTTTTCAAAATTTAAAATTTTCAGTCTTCACCAAAATATAAAAATTCATTAATTTTTTCTTATTTTAAAATTTGATGCACCAAACATTATCAGATATGTAATACCATGTCAATTTGTTATTTCCACATATTACTCACTAAAAATTCAGTTAATGGATTAACGATTGTCATTTGCAGCAAGAATGAAATTTAAAAATTCGAAAAGTATAGGGACTTAGAATGATCCAATTAGAGAATATAAACTAAATCTGCAGTTGTACTTGTAACATCTTACCTAGCAAAATCATAGTGTACGAATATTGTTATTTGAAGTAAGACACATAGGGTAAGCCTTAGGAGTGTAGTGTTAGAATTGGACTAAGTATAAGAACTTTTCGAGTACGCCTGCAACACCTCAATTTTGGCAAAGTTGAGATCAGGCCTATAGTTTTAAAGAAGTAAATTTGGTAAAGTAGTATTTGCCCAAATGCATCTTGACATATAGAGTGGGAAGACTCCAAAAGGAAAATAAGTGAATAAAAGACCCATGTCAGATTACCATGATTAGTAGAATGTGAATTGTGGTTATGTAAGATAATTTTTTAGGGAATGAGTTCACGCCAGTGGTATAGTATACCTTGTAACAATTGTGGTCCCATGCCAACTAATTCATGAGGTTAGCTGGTTAGGAACTAACCGAACGTGAATTAGAAGGGTTATAAGCTAAAAGAGTAGTCGAGTAAGTTTCTTGGAAGTGACAAATTTAGATAAAATAACTTAGTATTTATGTGATGTTTACCAAGTTCCAATAGAGACTTGGGTTAAGTTAAAAGGGCACCTAAGTTTAGCTAAGGGAGAGTTTTCTTCTTTCCCCTTTCCCCTGAAAACATTAAGATCTAGGGCTAAAGAAAGATAGAAACATTTCTCTAAGATGAGTCTAAAACTTTGGAATTTGCTAGTGATTTTCCTCATATCAAGGTACGTTTCCTAACTCTGTTTGTCAAGGAAACATAGATATGTAAGTATGCTTGGAGAAACAGGGCTTTGTGAGATGTTTGGGTTTAAAATGACAAGAATGGTGACCCGGATGGGTTCTAACGAAGTATTTCTATTCTAAAAGGTAGAGGAGGTTGCAACATATTGCTGAATAATGGATTTGACGTCTAAGCTGCCCTTTAAGGTTATTAGGTGAGTCCCTAAACTGACTTTCACATGTGTATTATGTATTCTAGAAACTTCTATGCTAAGTGATCAAATCGTGAAATTGAAACTAAAAAATTATGATGTGACGATTCTGATGAGGAATGTAAGATTTATGAACCTACATGTATGAAATCCATGAAGTTTGACGGACTAAGTATAAGACATGAATCTAAAGGGTAATGAATGTTTGAATCTGAATGACTATAGTGTGAATAGGTGTTCGAAAGCATGAATATGTCTGTTATGAGTAAGTTATTTTATGATGAGTCTATGTATGGTGAGTTTGTGTCTGTCTTCAGAGCAGTCTAAAAGGGTCTGTTGGGACTTTAAACATGAATCTCTGAAAGGAAAAGTTCATGGTATCATATTCTGTAAGACCATGGTTAGGTTATGATATCATATGAAAGACTTAAAGAAAGGTTATTACCAATGGGGTTCTGTAACACCAAAAACCCGAAACCGTCGCCGACTAAGGTCCCGATGTCACTCAAATCATCTATCACTGAACTTCTTTTAAAATCATGTCATCCGTTCTTACATTATTAGAGAAATACACCCAACATGTCGTAAGTTATAATTTACTTATAAATACAATTCAACAAGGGCAAAAAGGTCATTTTTCAAATTTTTAGAGACTTCTACAAATACCTGTTGGACAAGTATCGGCAGTAGTCAAGTCAGTAAGCAATTTGGAAATAGTGCAGACTTCTACCGATACTTGTAATAGTTCTATCGATACAAGTGTAACATTTACCAAAACTAGTTATGCTTCTACCAATACTAAAACCTCTAGAGAGCTAAGAAGTCCTACCATGCAACTTCTACTAATACAAGTATTCTAACTACCAATACAAACATGCACAGAACTACCGAAACTTAAAATGTAATTACCGATACAACCCAAGTTAGTAAACAACCTCTCTCCTGCCCTATACTTGTACTGATACATACAGGAGTTCTATCGAAATAGATATGCAGAATTCTTAGATTTATACAAGTTCATCTACAAAACTTCATTCATAGACATAAGGTACGATGAATAACACCTTTGTGTTTAAATACAATACTTAGCATACCATTTAAGTACTAGATGTCACATACAACATAGATCAAGCATTCAAAATTTATCATTTAACCAAGGTTCTACAAGTATCATAGTATCAAAATAAGCATATATAAAATATAACATCATCCTAGTACATGCCATATAACCAAGTGATGTAAGAACTACCGAACCGGCTCCTGGATAGTGTGATGTCTTCGAAGTAATTCGATCTTCAACTAGCCAAAATGAAATCTACAAAACAACCATAATACACAGGTAAGCTTTCTAGCTTAGTAACTTCGTACACAGTGAATCATTACTCAACATTAAGCATTGTAACAATAATTAACATCAGAATGCAGAATTTTCTCTTCAATCAATCTTATGCTTTATCGAGTCATAAGTCTTCCTTTAATCATATTCTCATTCTCATCCCAAGACATGAGTCTTCCTTTAATCATAATATCATTCTCATCTCGAGACATAAGTCTTCTTTTAATCATAATCTCATTCTCATCTCGAGACATGAGTCTTCCTTTAATCATATTTTCATGCTCATTTCGAGTCATGAGTCTTTCATTTATACAAATTCTCATGCTCAACTCGAGACATGAGTCTTCCATTTTATACATCAAATGTTTCAAGTACATCCTCATCAAGTAATAATCAGTAGCTCAAATAAGAAATCTAACAAACGAACTTACCGGATGAAATTGCAGTTAAGGTGAAACTTTAGGGACTATTTAATGATTTCCCCTTTTCGCGATTTGTGACTTGATCTTGATCTACCACAAAATAAATCAATTTTCCCATTAAATTATATAATTTAATCAATTTACACATATAAGTCCTTTTTCAGAAAAATTATGAAATTACCCCTAAACTTTACATTTCTATTCAATTTAGTCCTTAGAGCCAAAACATGTAAAATAACCATTTTTAAATTTACCCATTGCCAACCGAATATTCTAAGGCAAAAATCTCAACTCATTCATACATTTATTTCACATCAAAGCATGTAATTTTACTATTTTCATAATCTAGTCCTTAAACCCTAAATTAATCAAAAATCACTTTTCAAATATGTTAAACCCAATCTTCAAGCTTTCAAATCTTTCATAAACATTCAAAGACAAGCTCATTTATCAATGGAAAAAGTTATATCATTTGATAGAATCACAAATTAGTCATTGTATGAACTAGATCAAGCTAATACGAACTCAAAAACATAAAATTACTAAAAACGAGCAATGTTTGCTTACCCAAATCAAGGCTCAAAGAATGAATGTATAAACCCTAACTTTCTCTCTTTTAGCCATGAGTAAGGAGGAATATGAAGTGAAAATGATGATATTTTCCACCTTAATTTCTTTAATATAATATATATACTAATGGTAATTTTGTAAATATTTAGACTTTCATCATTAAACATTAATTAACCCTTTTTAATCTTAATTAAACCTATTTATTTGGTAAAAAAAAACCTATTTATACTTAGTTTAACTCATGCTAATCCGCACACTAACAAACCTTTGGTTAATTTACTCATTTGGTCCTTCTAATTAACCATATCTACTTTTGCACCTATTATAATTTAATCCTTTCTACTCAATTAACTATCTAAACGATAAGATTTCTCAAGAAAAATTTGACATAATGGTATTGACGTCATGAATATCAAATAAATGATATTTACTTCTCGACTCATCGGAGTTGTGGTCCCGAAACCACTGTTTCCAACCCCATTGAAAACCAGACTGTTATAACTCTCCCTCTTAGAGAAATTTCGTCCCGAAACTTCTTACCAATGAATAGATTAGGGTATTGTATTCTTATTGAAGCTTCTGTCTCCCATGTTGCTTCCTCTAATTCATGACGATTCCACAGAACTTTTACTAACGGTACCTGCTTGTTTCGCAACTCTTTTACTTCACGGGCCAAAATTCTAATCGATTCTTCAAAATACAACAAATCCGACTGTAACTCAACCTCACAAGGTGTAATCACATAAGTAAGATCTGATCTATATCGTCTCAGCATCGAAATATAAAATACGTTATGAATCTTTTCAAGTTCCGAGGGTAAAGTTAGTTTATAAGCTACAGACCCAACTCTCTCAAGGATCTCATACGACCCAATAAATCGCAAACTCAGCTTTCCCTTTCGACCAAATCGTAATACTTTCTTCCAATGTGAAACCCTTAAAAAAACTCGATCTTCGATAAAAAACTCTATATCTTTTCTCTTAAGATCAACGTATGACTTCTGTCGATCAGATGTTGCTTTTAAACTGTCACATATTGTCCGAACCTTGTCTTCAATTTCGTGTATCAAATCAGTCCCTATCAACTTAGGTTCATTCAATTCTGACCAATACAAAGGTGTTCTGCATTTCCTACCATTTAATGCATCGAATGGAGCCATTTTAATGCTAGATTGATAGCTGTAATTGTAAGCAAATTCTACCAACGGTAAGTATTTCTCCCAGCTACCCTTGAACTCGAGTATGCAACATCGCAACATGTCCTCCAGAATCTGCATCACTTGCTCTGACTAACCATCTGTCCGTGGATGATATGCAGTGTTAAAATTTAGTCTGGTTCCTAAAGCTTCATGTAGCTTACCCTAGAATCTCGAAGTAAATTGTGGATCCTTGTCGGATATGATAGATGCTAGTACCTCATGCAGACACATGATCTTAGATACATATAACTCTGCTAGCTTTTCTAGCAGATAATCCACTCGAATAGGAATGAAATGAACTGACTTGCTCAATCTGTCAACTATAACTCAGATAGAGTCTTTCTTCCTTGGTGTCAACGGTAATTTTGTAACAAAATCCATGGTGACTCGTTTCCGTTTCCATTTTGGAATGGTAATCGACTATAGCAATACAGACGATACTTGATGCTCGTCTTTTACTTGTTGACACACCAAACATCTAGTTACAAACTCTGAAATTTCTCGTTTCATACCTGGCCACCAATATATCTCTTTTAGGTCGTTATACATTTTCATACTACTCGGATGAATGGAGTAAGTGTTACTATGAGCCTTTGACAAAATATCCCGCCTTACATCGGAATCATTAGGAGCACATACTCTTTCTAAAATATACAACATATCATCCTTATCAACAGTAAATCCAGTAGTGACATTACTCTACATCTGTTCTCTCTTAACTGTAAGCTTGGGATCCTTTCTTTGTAACCCTCGAATCCGTTATAGGAATAGTAGTTTCGTCCTAAGTTCAACTATGACAACACCATCACCCTCCAATGATAAATGAGCGTTTATGGCTCTCAATGCAAATAACGACTTATGGCTTAGGGCATCAGCAACAACATTAGCCTTTCTTGGGTGATAATCAATCACAAGGTCATAATCTTTCAACAACTTTAACCATCGTCGCTGTCTTAAATTCAGCTCTTTATGCGTCATCAAATACTTCAAACTCTTATGATCTGTAAAGATATGACATCTCTCACCATATAGATAATGTCGTCAGATCTTTAATGCAAAGACAATGGCTACTAACTCCAAATCATGAGTCGAGTAGTTCTTCTATGTGGTTTCAACTGTAGGGAGGCATATGCTACCACTTTCCCAATTTGCATCAGCACACAACCCAACCCATTCAACGACGCATCACTGTACACCACAAATTCCTTTCACGTCTTAGGATGCGTTAAAACTGGAGCCTCTATTAGCATTTTCTTCAATCGATCAAAACTCTACTAGCACTTTTCTGACCAGACAAACTGAACATTCTTTTGAAGCAACTTTATCATCGGCAAAGCTATAATAGAGAAATTTTTCACGAACCGACGATAATAACCTGCCAGTCCCAAGAAACTACATACCTTGGATACATTCTTTGGTACCTTCTAATTGAGAATAGCTGAGACTTTGTTCGGATCAACTCGTATTCCCTCTGAAGATACTACATGTCCCAATCATCTAACCTCACGAAGCCAGAAATCACATTTATTGAATTTTGCATACAATTGCTTTTCTCGTAAAATTCGTAACACCTCTCTCAAATGCTAAGTATGCTCTGATTCAGTCTTAGAGTAGATCAATATGTCATCAATAAACACAACCACAAACCTGTCCAATTGAGGCTGAAATACTCTATTAATCAAATCTATAAATGCTGCAGGAGTGTTAGTCAACCCAAACGGCATTATGAGAAACTCATAGTGTCCATATCGAGTTCTGAATGCTGTCTTCGATACATCACAGTCCTTTACTCGCATCTGATAATATCCCAATCTGAGGTCTATTTTAGAGAAAACCGTCACACCTCTCAACTGATCAAACAACTCATCAATACGAGGCAACGAGTATTTATTTTTTACTATGACTTTATTGTCAATGCACATTCTCGTTGAACCGTCTTTTTTCTTCACAAACAGCACTGGTACTTCCCATAGTAATACACTTGGTCGGATAAAGCCTCTGTCTAACAACTCTTGTACCTGCGCACCTTTAACTCTTTCAACTTAGTTGGCACCATTCTGTATGGTGGAATAGATATCGGAGCAGTGCCCAACACCAAATCAATACCAAACTTTACTTCTCTGATCGGAGACAAACCCGGTAACTCTTCAGGAAACACATTTATGAATTCATTAATGATTGGAACTTGATTTAACTCTGTCCTTAACTCTCGAGTATCCAGGATATATGTTAAGAATGCTTCACAACCTTTACGAACCATTTTGTGAGCAGACATAGCTGAAATCACATTCACATCACTGTTCAGCCTATCAGACTCAACTGTAATTATCTCACCTATCGGACATTTCAACCTAATTTATCTCTGTTTGCAATTAACCACTGTATCATGCTCGGTCAACCAGTCCATACCCAAGATTACATCGAACTCATAAAAGGGAAGTAACATCAAATCAACAGAAAATTCACAGCTCTGGACTTTTAGTGGACATTTTCGACACACTTGATTAACTACAACATTATGATCCAAAAGGTTGGTAACTTGCACATTAATTTCAGTTGCCTCAACAGATAACTTTTTATCTGTTGCTAACACAGTACAAATATAAGAGTGAGTTGACCGACCCTAGATCAATCAGTGGACATATAATATCATTAAAAAGATAAAATATACCAATAACAGTATCAGGCGCGGTAGCTTCCTCTCTGGCACAGATAACATATGTACGTGCAGGTGCCCGACCCTCAGACCTGTTTGCACCTTCTTTTGCTTCACTTCGACTCTCGACCATACTATGATTCTGACCCGATCGTCTACCCTTCTGTGGTGTAACCGGGGGTTTCACACTTCTATTTTCATTTACCCCAGATGCCATCGGACAAAACCGAATGAAATAATTTGTGGCTCCACATCTAAAACACGAGTTTTTTCTCAGTGCGCACTCTCCAAGATGGAAATTTCCACAGTGTTCATAAGCAGGTTTCAGTACATTACGGACACTGGCAACACTGTCCGCCGGCCAATTGTAATAGCTCGATTTTTAGTGTGTCAGAAACAGTGGTTTCGAGATCACAATTCTGACGAGTAGAGTCATAAATGTTAGTTATTTAATACTTGTGATGTCATCAGCATCGTGTTAAGTTTTGGTTATGAAATTTTAACGTTAGGTAGTTAATCGAATAGGAAGAATTAAATCGTAAAAGGTGCAAAAGTAGAATTTTGCAATTAAAATGACTAAATAAACAAATTAGCCAGAAGAGATTAAATTAGTGGAATGATATGATATTTAAGTGAATATAGTGTATTAATTACGTTAAAGAAAATGGATTAATTAAGCTTAATAATGAAAGTCGTAAAAATTACAAGTTTACCATTAATATATATATGGAATTAAAGAAAGAAAGAAATCATATTTTCTCTTCTTTTCATCTTCTTCACACGGTTGAGGAGGAAGAAGTTAGGGTTTTTCATTCAATCTTGAAGCTTTAATTTGAGTAAGTAAATGTAGTAATTTTTATGTTTTTGAGTCTATATTAGCTTAATCTAGCTTATGCAAGGACTAATTTATAAACCTGTCAAATGTTATGAGATGTGCCATTGTTGAATATGCTTATTTTTGAAAGCTTGTGATAGATTTGAATGCTTGATGCTTGGGTTAAATCATTTTGTGAAGTGATTTTGGATGAAATTAGGGTTTGAGGACTAAAATGATAAATAGAGAAGTTTGTGTATGTTTGGTGTGAAATAATTGAAGTGTAGGGACTTATGGGAATTTATTATTGTTAGGCTGGTGTGGGTTGTGTAAGAGGAAAATGTTATTTTGCATGTATCGTGTTTAGCGACTAAAATGAATAAAAGTAAAACATCAGGGGTAAAATTGTAATTTTACAAAAAGGATTGAATTATGTTATATGAATTGATTGAGTGTTTTAATGCAAGAAATTAAATGATTTGTGGATGTACATTATGATCGTGCTACAGATCGCGAAAAAGAGAAATTGACGGATTACTCCTTGAAGTTTTTCCTCAACTACAATCTAGTTCGGTAAGTTCGTAATGTAAATCTTACTTGATATTTATTGTATGTATATTGTCAATGTTCAACAAATTGGAAACATTTGGAATTGAAGATGATCGAGGAAATGAAATGAAAGAGATAATAGGCTTTATGCTGTTGAAAAAGTACTGACGCGATGGTTGGGGTACCGCATATGTTGCGAGTCATCGACAGCTTGTGTGAGCAACATCGTGATTCAAAAAAGTGATATGAATCCTAAATAGATTATAGGCTCTTCGATGGCGGGGATTTATGCTTATGCATACTCTTAACAGCTCGTGTGAGCATCATCGTTAAGGGTACAGTTTACAGACAAACACCATATCGATGGTTGGGGTACCGCATATGTTGTGAGTCCTCGACAGCTCGTGTGAGCAGCATTGGGTACTGGTAACAAAAAGTTATAGACAGTGAAATGAGGTTGTATTTCACTTAAGCACAATGGGATCCTATTGGCTCAGTTGAGCTATAGTTACTTAATACAAATGTTGGTAACTCCTTAAACTCTCGAACTTACTAAGCTATGAAGCTTACCACAGTTGTTGTTGTTGTTTTGTAGATCGTTTTGCTGACTGAAGATCAGATCATCGTCATCTCTTTGAAGTCACACTATCGCAGAGTCTGTTGGTAGTTTTTGCATGACTTGGTCTTATGGCATGTACTACGATATTGTTATCTTTTGTTTTGTAACAGAGATGGTAAAATCTTACTATGTTGATGGAATGTTGAACATAGAAATGCATGTAGTGTAAGTTGGAGTATAGACTTAAAATGCTATGTAATGACTAGGAAACTATATATTTTGTATGTTTGCCTTAATGCATTTTTAGAATGATGTATGTTTGTGATGATAAACTTGTGTTTTGGCATAATTCTTGAGATTTTACATACTTGTTTCGGTAGAACCCATGCATGTATCGGTAGAAGTACAGGGTAGGAGAGAGGTTGTTCACTGACTTGGGTTGTATTGGTAGTTTAATTGCAAGTATCAGTAGTTATGTGTTTTGATGTATTGGTAGTTTGTATACTTGTATCGGTAGAAGTTGCATAGTGAGAATTTTAGCTCTCTAGAGTTTTTAGTATCGGTAGATGCATGACTTGTATCGGTAGAATTTATACTTGAATTGGTAGAACTAGCACATGTACCGGTAGAAATCTACACAGTTTCTGAATTGTTTACTAACTTGACTAATACTGATACTTGTCCATCAAGTACCGGTAGAAGTCTCCAAAAATATTGGGTTTTGGGTTGTGTTTATGATTAAATGACGATATAACGTGTGAAGTACAATTCTTTAATAAATAAAACTAAATAACATGATGTTAAAGATGAACAGTGATAAATGAACAGTAAGACACCAAAACCTAATCGATTACGGTAATTAAGTTTTGGGTGTTACACCGATTTTGAAATCTTGAATCAGGCTGCATCAACCTACTCTTGCTCTGAAATCCAGAAATTGCAATTGGTCGGTTCTCATTCTGTTTGAATTTCTTCGGTGGTAGCATTGAGAATGATCTAGGAGAACTCTTCTTACCAAATTCTCGGAACCTCCTTTCCCTCTGTCTTTTATGGTTATATATTTCTTCCATCTTCTAAGCAAGGTCACTTAAAACAAAAGATGGTCGTAGCTCTGAACCACCCACCATCATTTTAATCTCATCATTCAACCCATCTTCAAATCGAATGCACATATCCTCATCCGTAAGCACAATCTTCCGAGCGTATTTATTGAGTTGCAAAAATTCTCCCTCGTATTCTACCACTGACCTATTTCCTTGTTTCAAATCTAAAAACTCTTTCTTCTTCCGATCTAAGTACCTTTTACTGATGTATTTCTTTTTGAATTTAGCCTGGAAGAATTCCCAAGTAATTCTATTTTCAGGAACTACGGCTAACAAAGTCGTCCACTAGTGATAAGCTTCATCCTTCAACAATGGCGCAGTACATCTCAGATAGTCTTCGGGAAGACAAGCCATCTCATTGAGAACTCTCAACATGTTCTCTAACCAATATTCAGCCTTACAAGGATCATCCTCAATACTATCTTTGAATTCCTCTGCACTATACTTTCTCACCTTATCTTTTAGGACTCTTCGCCTTTGTTCAACCATTGGGGGAGGTGGAGGCCTGACAGGTGGTACGGGCGATATTGTAGGTCTTACGATAGGCTGTGCCATAGGAGGTGGAGGTTACGGTGCCATCGGGTTGTTTCTCATGAATTTCGAGAACCATTGCCCATTAAACCAAAGAACATATTTTTGACTTCGTTTTCTGTCATCGGTAATATTGGTACTCCATGACTTACTCCAAAATCATTTGTCGAAACATTATTTTTTACCTCATTTGTCTCATCTCGCTCCGAATTTGACTTTTTCAATTATCTACAAAAATTAAGGTTAGATCGAATTCACCAATATCACACTATCACAGGTTTATATGGCATGTATTTCTAAACTTTAAATTCCACACTATGCAGTCCAAGAATTGGCTAAACCATGCTTTGATACCACTAAATGTAACACCCAAAATCGAAAACCATCATCGGCTAAGCTCCTAGTGTCACTCAAATCATCTATCACTGAATTTCTTTTAAAATCATGTCATCCGTTCTAACATTATTAGAGAAATACTCCCAACACGACGTAAGTTATCATTTATTTACAAATACAATTCAACAAGGGCAAAAAAGTCATTTCCCAGATTTTTGGAGACTTCTGTCGATACTTGTTAGACAAGTATCGGTAGTAGTCAACTTAGTAAGCAATTTGGAAACAGTGCAGACTTTTACCGATACTTGTGATAGTTCTACCGATACAAGTGTAACATCTACCGAAACTAGTTATGCTTCTACCGATACTAAAAACTCCAGAGAGCTAAGAAGTCCTACCCTACAACTTCTACCGATACAAGTATTCTAACTTCCGATACAAACATGCACAGAACTACCGAAACTTAAAATGTAACTACCGATACAACCCAAGTCAATAAACAACCTCTCTCCTACCCTGTACTTGTATCGATACATGTAGGAGTTCTACTGAAACAAATATGCAGAATTCTTAGATTTATACAAGTTCATCTACAAAACTTCATTCATAGACATAAGGTGCAATGAATAACACCTTTGCGTTTAAATGCAACACTTAACATACCATTTAAGTACTAGATGTCACATACAACATTGATAAAACATTCAAATTTTATCATTTAACCAAGGTTCTACAAGTATCATAGTATCAAAATAAGCATATATAAAATATAACATCATCCTAGTACATGCCATATAACCAAGTGATGTAAGAACTACCGAATCGGCTCCTGGATAGTGTGATGTCTTCGTAACTTTGTACACAGTGAATCATTACTCAACATTAAGCATTATAACAATAATTAACATCAGAATGCAGAATTTCCTCTTCAATCAATCTTATGCTCTATCGAGTCATAAGTCTTCCTTTAATCATATTCTCATTTTCATCCCGAGACACGAGTCTTCCTTTAATCATAATCTCATTCTCATCTCGAGACATGAGTCTTCCTTTAATCATATTTTCATGCTCATTCCGAGTCACGAGTCTTCCATTTATACAAATTCTCATGCTCAACCTGAGACATGAGTCTTCCTTTTTATACATCAAATGTTTCAAGTACATCCTTGTCAGGTAATAATCAACAGTTCAAATAGGAAATCTAACAAACGAACTTACCAGATGAAATTGCAGTTTAGGTGAAACTTCAAGGACTATTCAATGATTTTCTCCTTTTCGCGATCTGTGACCCAATATTAATCTATCATAAAATAAATCAATTTTCCCATTAAATCATATAATTTAATCAATTTACACATATAAGTCCTTTTTCGAAAAAATTATGAAATTACCTCCAAACTTTGCATTTCTATTCAATTTAGTCCTTAGAGCCAAAACATGTAAAATAAGCATTTTTAAATTTACCCATTGCTAGCCGAACATTCTAAGGCAAAAATCTCAACTCATTCATACATTTATTTCACATCAAAGCATGTAATTTTACCGTTTTCATAATCTTGTCCTTAAACCCTAAATTCATCAAAAATCACTTTTCAAATATGTTAAACTCAATCTTCAAGCTTTCAAATCTACCA
This sequence comes from Gossypioides kirkii, assembly GCA_005610355.1. Taxonomy (NCBI): domain Eukaryota; kingdom Viridiplantae; phylum Streptophyta; class Magnoliopsida; order Malvales; family Malvaceae; genus Gossypioides; species Gossypioides kirkii. The sequence continues at coordinate 8,883,616 of CP032249.1, read as the reverse complement.
TAAACATTCAAATACAAGCTCATTCATCAATGGCAAAAGTTATATCATTTTACAGAATCACAAATTAGTCCTTGTATCAACTAGATCAAGCTAATACGAACTCAAAAACATAAAAATTACTAAAAACGAGCAATGTTTGCTTACCCAAATCAAGGCTTAAAGATTGAATGTGTAAACCCTAACTTTCTCTCTTTTAGCCATGAGTAAGGAGGAAAATGAAGTGAAAATGATGATATTTTCCACCTTAATTTCTTTAATTTAATATATATACTAATAGTAATTTTGTAAATATTTAGACTTTCATCATTAAACTTTAATTAACCCTTTTTAATCTTAATTAAACCTATTTATACTTAGTTTAACTCATGCTAATCCACCCACTAACATGCCTTTGGTTAATTTACTCATTTGGTCCTTCTAATTAACCATATCTACTTTTGCACCTATTATAATTTAATCCTTTCTACTCAATTAACTATCTAAATGATAAGATTTCTCAAGCAAAATTTGACACAATGATATAGACATCATGAATATCAAATAAATGATATTTACTTCTCGACTCATCGGAGTTATGGTCCCAAAACCACTGTTTCTAACACCACTGAAAACTAGGCTGTTACAGGTTCTCTATGTGTTCTGAGAGGATGAGGGGAAAACCTCACAAAATGTGAGTCTAAGCAAATCCCTATCACCTAAAACACTAGTAAAGAATGCTTTTGTGGAAAATCTCTAGAAAGAACGCCTTTGTGGCAATCTCTAGAAAGAATCTCTAAGTGTTCTAGGACAATGAGGGGAAAACCTCACGAAATATGAGTCTAGGCAAATCCCTATCACCTAAAGCACTAATAAAGAACGCTTTTGTGAAAAATCTCTAGAAAGAATGCCTTTGTGGCAATCTCTAGAAAGAACGCCTTTGTGGCAAAACTTTAAAAAGAACACCTTTGTGGCGAAGCTCTGGAAAGAATGCCTTCGTGGTAAAACTTTGGGAAAGAATACCTTTGTGGCGGAACCTCAAAAAAGAGCACCTTTGTGGTGAAACTCTGAAAAAGAGCGCCTTTATGGCGAAACTTTGGAAAAGAAAACCTCTGTGGCGATGCTTTGAAAAGAACGCCTTTATGGTAAAGCTTTGGGAAAGAAAGCCTTTGTGGGCAAAATTTGGAACAGAATGCCTTTGTGGTGAAACTATGGAAAGAACACTTTCGTGAAGAAATTCTAGAAAGGAACGCCTCTATGACAAAGCTCTAGAAAGAACGCCTTTGTGGCGAACCTCTGAAAGGAAAACCTTTGTGGTAAACTCTGGAATGGTAAGTGTTTGTGGCAATCTTTGTAAAGAAAACCTTTGTAACTAGTAAAGGAAGCCTTGTGACTGATGATGTAAAGCAAGCCTTTGTGATGAGTAAGGGAAGGAATGCCTTTGTGGCGCAATCTAAAGAATGTCCCTTGTAGAATCTATCTGAGGGAGCAACCCTGTGGTGAACATTGAATGAAAGGAAAAGAAATTCTAGCAAACAATAGAGGAACGACATGTAAGGTTCTCTAAAGGAACGGTAAGTATAATACCTTGAAGATATGATGAATGTAATGAACTATAAAGGAATAGTGTATGTGACAAGCTTTGAAGTAATGGAATTCTTGGTGAACTCTAAAGATGAATCCTGAAGGACACCATGTGACGAACTTTGTGCTAAGCAATTGATGTAATCTACCACGACCTTAAAAGTAAAATGTAAAGTCATTAAATATGAAATGAAATTATAAATCTATTAATAAGATGAACAAGATGACTAAAGTTTGTATAAAGATAAGATTTAAAAAAATGAAGAAAGTAATGAGTTTGTGATTATGGTACACTCGTGAGGGAGAATAGGCCACCAAAGTAGGGGCTGCACTTGGGACTTTGACATAATTGAAAAAGGAAGGTAAGTCCTTAAAGACATTGAGAGAAAGGAAATGACATTGAGTAAGAAAGGATAATTACAGTAAGAAGGAAAAATCCCAGTGAAGTACTCGTCAGAGGGAAAGAGGAAAGATCTAAAGACACATGAAGGATATGCAAAGCATTTAATGCATTGTGATGTAATGAAACATGTATTTAAGGATTATCTTACTAAGGAATGACGGTTAGGGCTATTATGCATACAAAGCGAGATAAGAGACGTTAACAAATTTGAACTAATGTTTATATATGTATATGCCAATACTCTAAGATACTTAGACCAATTCAGTAGTAAACATAGATATCATTGAAATTTTGAGTATCATGACTTGTATTCATAATCTTTCATCGTACATACATAAGATACTTTGAAACGAAATCTGAATTTTACAATAGTCACAAATAGAACTTTTACTTAGGTAAGGAAATAAAAGATTAAGTTACATTCATACCAGGTTGTGACACCCGAGATTTGGATCTGACGAATTGGATCAGGTTGAGGGTGTTACAGTACTCATAGTGCAGGACTAGTAATTGAATTTAACTGAACACATTTAACTTTTACTGTTTGGACCAAGACTAAAATTTCAAAATTCGAAAAGCTCAATACTAAAATTGACCAATTCAAAAAATACATAAATTAAAATTATTCAAATTAAAATATAAAGATTAAATCCACAACTTTTTACCAAGTAAAAAAAACTTAACACCTTATTTTTTTGTTCAAATATTGTGTTACTTGTATCCTATCTAAAGTTTCTTTAGTGTCCAAGCCACCTAAAGAATCTAGAAAATTATTTTATAAAATAAAACCCCTTAATATATCTTAAACCTAGGCCTAGCCATTTTATTACTTGCCCTATCACTAATCCACTTATTAATAATATTATTAAAGATTATTATTTCATACATTAGTGAAATTTTAATTTTATAAATAAATTAAAAGTTATTATATAATTTATTTTTTTAATTTTTAAATATCAATTAAATTCACGTGACATTTTTATAACCCTATTTATAAAATTAAAAATTTTTATTATAGAACTTCGTGTATTGATTTGATGGTCAAAGTGTTCGTCACCATTTTAAATGTGACTTGGGTTTGAATCGTACGAATCGCGTTACTGTTTAGAACTTTATCATCTTTTTGTAATTCAACAAAAAAAATTATGATAAATATATCAAATAATACTTTTTGTCCAACTTGATTTAGTGGGAGACAATAAAAGGAAACAACTTGATTTTGGTAGTGGTTTTGGGGCATAAATGGGCATTTCTCTTTTAAGTTAATAAAGCATGATTAAAGAAGATATGACGGAAGCATGAACAGGGTGGGCGGATTTCGGCTTCCATATGTGAATACAGCATACACATGATGATGACACTTAAGTCTTTCATTGCTTGTGCGATGTGAGAAAACGATTGTTCTTATTTTTTATTTTTTTATTTTGGCTCAAATTCTATTCGATACGAAACTTAGCATTTCCATGGTTGTTATGGAACAATTTTAAGGGCAATTATTTAGTATGGATTTGGATAGATGATGCAGTGTGGTGTGGTACGGTGAGTTTAGTTTATTTTTTATCTTATGTTACAATATTGTTGTAATATCTAATCTCACATTTACGACTATTTTTACACTAACAAATTCACTGCCCATTCAAACTCACTCTAAGTCATGTTTATGCCATTAAGGTAAAATGTCAAAATTAACCCTTAATGTTTGACTTTTTTTCATTTTGGCTTTATTTTTTTGGGAAATATGTATGTTATTTTTTTTGAAATTTTCAACATTTTTTTGTAAATATTTGAATTTTTAATTTTAATTTTACTTTTATAAATTTTAAATAATTTTTCGATACGAAATATAAATAAAATAATATCACATCAATAATTAATTCATGTGAATTGTAAATTGAACTATCATGTCAACAATTAAAAACCAAGTCATGTTCTTAACTGTGATTTAACATTTTCCCATCCAAATTTCAATAATTTGATCCAAAAAAAAAACTGTAAGATTAAGGGTTCAATGGCTTAAAAAATAATAATAATGGCCGAAATGAAAAATAACCAAATATTAAGGGTTAATTTTGGAATTATTCCTATAATTAACATATCATTTTCCTCAATTTATTTAATTTCTACAATGAATTGATTCACACCTTTCATTTTTAGAAACAATTCAACTAAGTTATGAAGATATACCAAATATCAAAATCATCGAATTTTAAGGGCCAAAATTAAATTATAAAATTTTGACATGTCAAGTATAATTTTTTTATGTATTAATTTATTATTTTTAAAAGAATTAAATAAAATAATTTTCAATTTTATCATTTATTTATAATTTGATCATTTATAAAATAGTTGGAATTATAATTTTTCAATATTTTTGAGAGGTAAGGCTCAATTTGTCCCTTGTATTCGTCCCTGATCAAAATCATTAATTGATAAATTTTAAAATTCCATATAATATTTTTTAATTCATAATGTAGTATATAAATTTTAATTGATAAAATTACACAAAACTTTAATTTTAGTTTATATATAAGACAAAAAAGTTAAATTATTTTCTTTTTAAATAAATATAATTATTTATGTATATAATAAATAAATTTAAAATAATATCACTTTAAATTTAAAATAATTATACTAAATAAAATCATATTACACATTGTTGAGGTATAAATTTAGAAATTATGACAAAGCATTAGATTATAAAGTTAATGAAAATGACTACAATTGTACCCATTTAGTTTCAACCATGTCATTATCTTGAAGCTATTCGAGTCCCCGAAATTAAGCTTTCAAGAATTAAGACCCTTATCACAAAGATTTGCTTGGATTTCAAGAGAAAAAAAAGCAAGCAACCTTATCTACACAATTATAATGCCAGTTATCTTAGAGGGGAATAGAACAGATTATGGGTCGGGTCATTCGTCTAAGTTTAATTGTTTGCTCGAAAAGTAAGAGGTTTTGAAAAAAATATAGACTCGAAAAATAGACTTAGACAAAAATAAGTCGATTTCTAAATGGGTCGAGCCTTGAGTAAAATTTTTTTGCCTGAGCTCGACCCAACCCGAATGATTCTAAACTTTCTTTTCTTTTTTTGTTTGCTATTGTTTTGCTGTCATTTCGCTATTATATTGCTACTATTTTATTGTTGTTGTTTGGATATTGTATATTCTTGTTTTATTGTTAGTTTTGCTATTATTTTAGAAGCATTTTCTTATTAAGTTGTAACTATCTTAGTCATATTTAAATATTTATTTTAATGTTTTTAGTGTATTTGATGTATCATATTTTTTAAATTTATTTTTATAGAAAAAAATTTAACACGAACGGACTGGGTCAAGCTCGGGTTTAGCATTTTCAATCTGAGTCAAACTTGGTTAGAATTTTAAGCTCATTTTTCGAATCGAGCTTGAGCCTATAATTTTATATCGACCTGACCCATAATCAGGTTTAGATGAGAATTGATATTCCAATTTTTTATTAGAATAAATACAAATTAAATTATAAAAAAGAACAATTTACAAATTCAGTTATTAAATTTACAATCCACAATAAAGTAGTAGTGAATTCAAATACAAAATTTCAGATATCTATCAATTAAAATTATTTAATCTATAAAAAAAAACTTTAAAATTTATTATTTAATTGTACAAAATAATTACGTCATAAATGACTTTGATTAAAATAATTTCTCAACCTAAACAATTTATTATTATTATTATTTGATGAGTTACAAATCCCTAACAATAACGTGATTAACGCGACTCGTATCCAGATAATTTATTTTATATTTTAAGTCATAAATGAAATGCAATTATTGCTTAAGTTTATTCATATTTTAATGTAATGGTGGAATGTGAAGATAAGAAATTTGTAGGTTGTATTGTACCTTTGTTGACAAATTAACACACTGCTTTCTTAAAATTGGAAAATGTGGTGGACTCACTGTTGATTAGGATTAGTGCAGCTGGATGCGACGGCTCGGAGACATAGGGAGAAAATTTTCCCTTTAATCATGGTATGCCATATAAGATAATTTAACTCTTTTTTTTAAAGCACATATGGTATGCCATGTACATTGCCACATCAATATCGTTAAAAATTAATATTTTAGTTATTTTTCCGTTAAAAAAGAGATAATTTAACTCTTTTTTTAAAAAAAAATTAAAAATCAAATTTAACTTGAAAAAATAAAAATTAAATTGATAAAAAATATAAACATTGAGGACTAAATTTAACATTATACCTCTCTATATATTCAGCTATTATTATTAATTAATTTTGGGAGGGTGGAAAGGTTGTGGAATATACAAAATGGAGTCAGCCGTAACATGTGGTTTTAAGGAAGCCCACTGCTACACCTAATTTCTTATATTATATATTCAAATGTTTCAAAATTTTCTTAATACCAATTATGAACATATTGAAATATAAAGGGAGGGGAAAAAACTGTGGGTTTTTAGCTTTAAAATGTTTGTTTACCCATAGAAATTAAAAAAAGGTAATAAAGTTTTGGGAATGGAAAATGGCATGAATTTGTATGGTTTTGTTGGAAGATATTTGTTGTGTAAAATAATGACACCCATGAATGGGGTTGATTATAACGGTTCATGGTCAGGTTATCTGTTTAGATTTGAAGTCCGTTTAAAATTTAAAAGGGTTTGGAAAAATATATTAGGCTTAAAAAATGAATTTAGAGTAAAAAATTAGGATTGTTTAAAATATGGGTGTTTAAGCACGAATATTTTATATTTTGTAATTTAGAACACATTAAAAAATAAACATATACTAAATATATAATACTACTCTAATGTAAATATTAAAATAATGTTTGGATGACTAATATAAAAGATTTCAATAAATTATTAAATATTAAAATAATATAATATATATTTTTAAAAATTTAAAAATAATATGGACGAGTCTAAAATAAGTTTGGATTAATCTTTTGTAAATGTAAACAGCGTCTAAAATGTAAGGTTGATATCGTCATTCATATTTTTTTTGGTTTTTATTGTTTTTCATATTGTTTTTAAAATAATGAAAGAAAAATTCAAAGAAAAGAAAAGAAGGAATTTATGAAGGTTTTATTTTTGAACACGAAATAGCATCAATTTGACTACACTTGGGTGAACAAAATTGTAGTATACAAAGAGTTGAAAAGACCACATCCTCAACCCTAGGGGAAATGAACAAACCCAAGCTTAAATTTGTGCCGTTTTGCATGCTCACACATCAGCCTCGATTTGATGTATTGACAATGCTCCATGATAATCATCCAAACTGATGAAAGTGCAATGCTAGACCAACAACATTTTGAATTCTAGCAAAAGAGGGTTCTGTCACTTTCCAAAACACCAACAATAACACTGCCATGAAGGGTGGTAGTCTTGTCCTTATCCTTCGCACAATCAACAATGAAGAAAATTGATAATGACCGAATTAGAGAGACCGCCAATGGGTTAATAATGTTCATGTCTTCAATCGCTTAGAGGAAATAGAAGAGATTAAGATTAGAGATGAACAAAATTCGATTCAATTCAAAAAAATAAAAATAAAATAAAATTTCGAATTATTTGAATCTATTTAATCAAATTAATCGAACCAACTCGAATTTCGAGTTCGAATTAATCGAGTTCCCCCCATCTTCTTCTTCATCACTTCCTCCATTCCCGTCCGCCCATTCGTCTCTCATCCAACCATCCCTCATCCATTTGCATCACCACGGTCCACCTGAGCCTCGCTGCCGCTTTGCCCAGCTCCTACGCCTACCAAATAATAGGGCATTCAGTTTTTCATCCATGATTAGTAGTTTGGTACTATTTATAGTGCCAATAATTTCCTACCTTCTGTATCTTATTTTCATAATAGCATTAATAATGTTGTTCAGTTGTATTTTCTAATTAATTATTTTCAGTTTTATTTTTAGATCTCTTTTACATATGACTTTTTCTTATGTTTTCGACTATAATTTTGTTGCGTTGTTGTTATATATTTGGACTCATATTGTATTGCTTTTATTTGTTCACTTATTTACTTCAATTTTTCTTTGTATGATCATGTTTAATAACTTTAAAAAAATATTTTAAAAAAATTACATAAAAATAAACTACACCAAAGTCATTTTTTTTAATTTAACTCGAATAGATATATTCGATTCGAATTTCATCTCATTCAACTTAATTTGTAAAAATTTCAAATCGAATTATATAAAATATGATTCGTCAACTCAAATTTATTTCATTCAATTTAATCAAACGTTCACTCCTAATTAAGACCAGAGGCCTAGAGCCCCCTACAAGCAATACAAAACTTACCACAAGCTTAACTGTTCCCCAACCCAAATATTTGATCATGTTAAGTACTAGGGGATCTTGGAAGTGGCACCCCAATTGCCATTCGGTCAACACTACAACAATTCAAACCATCATTGTAAATACCACAATGCCTCAGGGCATCGCACTAAGCATGTAACATCTCTCGTTCGTTCTGATGGTCAATATGAACGAGAAACGCTAACGAAACATTTTTGAAGTAAAACCAATACTTTATTTAAGAATATAAATAATAAAACAATTTTATAGAATCATAAAAAATTGGATAAAATAGGGCCCTATTTGGTAAAGTTTTGAAAAATTCAATATATTGAAAATTAATATTTTAAGCAACTTAATTTTTTAAACATATTTGATAACCCAAAATGAAAACTACTAGATAAAATTTTTTTTCTACAAAAAAATGTAGAGAATGTTAAGTAGACAGGGACCTACTTATCACTTGATAAAAAATAAATTCAATAGTTTTTTCATTTTATTTTATTTCATTTCATTTAAAATTATATTATCCTTTATCACACAATCTAATTATAATCAGAATTTAATTATGGCTCCTTGGCCAAACCTTTAACTGACCTCCTCAAAAAGAATGGTTAGGAGTGGAATGACCAGGCTGCAGCAACATTCCAACTCCTAAAGAAGGCTTTGTGTTCAACTCCAGTTTTAGTGCTCCCTAACTTTCAGCTCGATGTGTAGGCACAGATGCTTATGGATATGGAATAGGAGTTATGAGACAGCAGCAGGGTAAGTCAATTGACTTTTTTAGCAATGTTTCGGGGTTCGTCATCAGACCTTATCTTTCTATGAAAAAAAAGATGTTAGTTATTTAATTGGCTATCAGAAAATGACATGCTTATTTAGTTGGAAGACACTTCAAAATCAGGACTGACCATCAGATTCTGCGTTTCTTGTCTGACCAATTGGGCATTACCCCTTTTCAAAAACGTTGGGTTACCAAAATGCTTGGTTATAATTATGAGGCCATTTATAGGAAGCACATTAACAATGTAGTGGCTGATGCCCTTTTAAGGAAGCAACCACTGATGCAGGGCCAAATGTTGCAATTGAATGGTAGCTCTACCATTTTTGGCCTTTTGACAAGGGTACAAGACTCCTATCAAACTGATGCCAAGGTCAACAAAATCTGCTTTGAGGTCCAACAACAAAGTTCTTAACATCCCAAATATTAATGGGGTGGAAGATTTTTTAGGAAAAAGGGAAAATTGTGGTAGGAAATGATGTGGATCTCAAGAAGGAGGTGTTCCAACACTTTCATGCAAGTGCTTTGGGAGATCATTCAAGAGTCCATGCCTCAAGAAACCGTATGGCCAACCTTCTGTATTGAAAAGGCATGTCCAATGATGTTAAACATCCGATCAAGGAATGTCCAACTTGCTAAAGGTGCAAATCCCTATCGGGGCCTGGTCAGCCATTCATATAGACTTCATTGAAGGGCTCCCTACCTCGAAAGGCAAGGGCACAATTTTAGTGGTGGTGGATTGTCTTACCAAATACGAGCATTTCCTAGCTTTTCTCACCGTCTCACAGCCATAAGAATGGTCCAAGAGTATTTGGCCTATATCTACAACATACATGACATGTTTGATTCCATTGCCTTAGATCGAGATAAAATCTTCAATTTAGTGATTTTTGGAAGGAGTTGTTCAAGAGGGTAGGGACCAAGCTATTCCTTTCAACAGTCTATCACCCTGAAACTGATGGCCAAACTGAGGTCCTCAACCGTTGCTTGGAAGGGTAAGGGTACTGACTGGAGAGAAGCTTGGTGACTGGTTGCTTTGGCTCCCTTTGGCTGAATGGTGGCATAACTCAATCTTTCATTCAGCAATCCATACTACCCCTTATGAAGCTCTTTATGGCCAAACACCACCCCAACATATGACATACCTTGCTGGAATATCCTTTGTGGCCAATGTGGACAGAAGCTTGCAGGCTCGAAAGGCTGCCAGAAAATTGCTTCAGTTTCATCTAAAGAGAGCTCAGGCCAGAATGAAGTATTTAGCAAACAAGCACAAGAGTGGTAAGCAAGGTAGGACATGTGGCATACTGTTTGTAGTTGCCCCAGGGTTCTCGCATACACCTTACATTTCATGTCTCTCAATTGAAGAAACATGTGGGATCACCTCTAGTCCAAGCTACTCTACTAATGGTCGATACCAATGGTGCTTTGCTCAAAGAGCCTATCAGGATCCTAAAACGACGTGTGGTCAAGAAGGGCAACCATTTAGTCACAGAGGTGCTAATGGAAGGGCAAGGATCCTTTCTAGGAGGGAGTATTTGTTATGGGGTAAATCTAAAAATGGGAAAATAAAATAATAAGGGTAAAACGTTGTGTTTAGTATATAGGGTGTTAATGAAAACGGTGCGTATCCAATAACCTTCTCTCTTTTTTGGTTCGAATCACAACACTATTGTCATCCTTAACAAACGTATAGTGAAGTGTTAAAATCATGCTATCACTCAGCTTTTGAGGGCAAACATGGGTCTTGAACAGGCCACATGGAAGGATTATACGGTGCTGCAAAATCAATTTCTAGATTTTGATCCTTGGGGACAAGGATCCAATCAAGAGGAGGGTATTATCATAAGTGAGTAAAAAGGGGAAATCAAAAGAAAGAAACCGTAGGACTGTAATTTGGGGATTTGCTGGGGGGGGGGGGGAATGAGGGACAAAGTGCTGATAGTGAGAGGGGCTTGAATATTGAGCTGATAAATGGCATGGATTCAACAAAGGAGCTTGGGCCTAAAAACACGGGCTTGAACAACAATGAGGAACCCGTGAAAGCCATGAAACTAGGCTTAGGTTCGTTGCAGGTGAGTCGGCCCACAACAGAGAGAAATAGCAATGAAATTATCAGATTTAGATGTTTCTTACTTAAACTTCACTGATCACAATTATCCATAACTACTCGGTTTTTCTTCTCAATTTCTAAATCTATTTCTGTTAATTAACCTTAAATTCTTAACTGAATGATAACATTTCTACAAGGATTACTATATGTAATGAGTTCACTCTAATCATGAGCGGATTTAAGATATGTAATAATCCTTGGTTCCATCTATACCTACTATTTGTATAAATCCATAGCCTGATATGAGCCGAAATGTGAGATTCTCTGCCTTTTAAATGCCCCATTAACCCCAAAATCAAAACAAGAATCTTTGAATTTAGCAACAACCAATGCCATAATTTCAAGATTAGTGACAATGAGGTTTTCACATCATTAATATTTGAAAGAGTTTGTGAATTCCAAGGACGTTAACAAAAAGTGTAAAACTTAACCAACCCATGCTGGCATGATGATCAATGGTGTTTATTGTTTCAAATATGATTTTGATTCAAATTGCACAAATTACGTTACTGTTAAGACTTTATCTTCTCTTTATAATTCAACAAAAAAAAAAGAAAGCAAAACTTAACGAACCAAAAGAATGATCAACAATAGTAACCAAACATTGAGTAAATAAAAAGGGTCCGCAAGCTTGATTGATTAATGCTCGAATCCAGAAACAAAATAAAATGGAACACCACATTCAACACAGTATGACAGTGTCTAAAATTTGCAGATATATTTGAGAAACATGTTGAGATAAAAAGGAAATAACCATGGTGTAGCTTGGTAGAGCACAAGTCCGGAGCAGATATCATCGTACGCATTCGGTGAAGTTAATTTTTCAGCTGTTTTGCTATCTTGAACCACTCAGTGTGGAAAGATCCCTCCATATCAACTCTTTCGTAAGTATGGGCACCGAAATAATCTCGTTGAGCTTGAACCAAGTTTGCAGGTACCCTTTCCCTCCTGTAAGTGTCAAAATAAGCAAGACTGGAGGACATGCCGGGAGTGCTAATACCGGAGTTGATGGCAAGACAAACAACTCTTCTCCATGCAGATTGCCTGTCGATGATTTCCTTTGCAAACTCGGGATCAACAAGAAGGTTTGCAAGGTCAGGGTTTCTGTCATAAGCCTTCTTGATTCTGTCAAGGAAAATAGCTCTGATGATGCAGCCTCCCTTCCATATTCTAGCCAGTTCCCCCAACTTCAAGTCCCAACCCTTCTCGATGCTTTTTGCACGAATGAGATTCATGCCCTGTGCATAACTGCAAATCTTGGATGCATAAAGAGCTTGCCTTACATCATCGATTAATTTTGCCTTGTCCACAGTTTGGTCGGTCAAGACATCACCGAACCCTCCAGATTTGAAGACTTTAGCGGCTTCAACTCTTTCTTCCTTCAACCCACTGAGGAACCTTGAATCCAAAGATGCTGCAATTGTTGGAGCTGCAATGGACAAATCAGCAGCTTGCTGTACAGTCCATTTACCGGTACCCTTCATGCCAGTTTTGTCCAAAACTTTGTCAACTAAATAACCCTCTCCTTTATCATCCTTAATTCCGAATATATCAGCAGTGATTTCGATCAAGAAGCTCAAAAGCTCCCCCCTGTTCCATTCCGAGAAAACACTCCGTAGTTCTTCATTCGATAATTTTCCAACAGATTTCAGAACATCATAAGCCTCGGCAATCAGCTGCATATCACCATATTCAATTCCATTATGAACCATCTTGACAAAATTACCTGATCCACCTTTGCCAATGTAAGTCACACAGGGTCCGCTATCAGAAACTTGAGCGGCAACCTTAAGAAGAATGTCTTCAATGTATTTGTAAGCTTCAAAAGACCCTCCAGGCATCAAAGAGGGACCGTTCCGTGCACCTTCTTCACCACCTGAAACTCCCATCCCTAAGTATAACAAACCCAGTCCAGACATTTCTTTCTCCCGTCTCTCAGTGTTCTCGTACCACTCATTGCCACCATCAATGATACAATCACCTTTCTCCATGTATGTAGAGAGAGTTTTAATGGTCTGGTCAACCGGGGCCCCTGCCTTAACAAGCATGATTATCACTCGAGGTTTCTGGATCGACTGAACAAAAGATTCAGGATCATGGAAACCAAATACAGGAAGATCCCCTTCCAGTTTAGCTCTTTCAACAGTCTCATCGACTTTGGAGGTAGTTCTGTTGTAAACAGAAATGGGGAAGCCTTTCTCGGCAATGTTAAGCGCAAGATTTTGGCCCATGACAGCCAAACCAGCAAGCCCTATTCTTGTAGGTGGAGCCATAGTTCTTCCTGTTATATTTTCATATCATAATCGGTGAAAAGCCAAAAGAAAAAAAAAATTGACAATAGAGACAAAGAAAACTACAAAATGAGAAACAACTTCTAATAGATTATACATACACATATACATACAGATGTATATATATAACACCAGTGATCATATAATGTCCTTGAAACTAAAAGCAATCATATTTGTGCAATTGATCAGCCATATATCATAGGTCACCCTCATACTCTCAGAAAACTTTAATAAAAAAAAAAACCCTCTCTAATAGCATATTTAACAAATGAATGAATTAAACTCTCCCTGGTTATAATCACTGGTAAACCTTGCATAATCCATAACTTCTATAAACTAAATTATTTGTTATTTCAAATTAAAAAAAATAAAAATAAAATAAAGAATCCATGTTCTACGAACTGATCAACTAACCCAGTAAAATAGATAATGAAAATAAACTGAAATTTCTCAGATCATACATAACACTATTGTAAATCCACTACTAATAGCAACTGAATAAATTTTGTATTCATTCAAATCCCAAACTAACAATAAAAAAAAGAAAACCAAAACCCAGATATCCACTAAACTCAGATAAGAATTCTCAAGTAAAAGCCAGAAAGACAATTGGTTTTGCTTAATTAACAACAAAAATCAAAACTTTGAAACTAAAAACATGCTGGGATCAAACAAACAGATAAAAATTCCAAATTTTATTGAAATTGAACATAAGAAAAAAGAACCCAAACCTCAAAAAGTCCTTCTTTCCTCTGTTTTTTTTTTCTTTTTTTATAGAAGGAAATCAAAGATGTGGGTTTTTGAGGAAAATAGACAAATGGGTACCTAGAATTTGAGCAAATATATAAGAAAAATAATAAGAGGAAAAAAAACCCTAAAATGGTCAAATTTTGGCATCGCCGTTGACATTGTGGTAGGTGGAAGGGCTCCCCACTGACCCACTTTGTGTCTAATTTCTAGTTTTCCAGTTAAAATAGATAATTAATTATCTGATTACTTTTTTTGCCAATTGAAATCTGTTTCAATAAAAATTTTACTTCGAATTTTTTTTAAAAAATTACTGAAAATTTATGTGTAATTAATTATAATACAAAATTTGCTTAAAAAATGGTAGTTTTATCAGCAATACTCCAAAATGGACAAACTTTTTTAACCCAGCTGACTGGTGAAGAAGGATACTTCATTTTGTTAGGTAGCCAACTACTCTTTTTCCACTTTTCCTTTATATTTTTGTAAAATCTTTTGAGAATATTCTTTTGTTCTCTCTTTTCTATTTTAATTACTTTTCTTAATTTAGATTATTTTATTATAAATAGTTAAGCAGTTAGATTTAAACTACAAATTTTCAATTTTGGAGATATCAATGATTAATGCAAGTCTTAAAATTCAACCAAACATAAAGAAACTCCCTCGGTTAATTTTACTAGGAATATAAAAAAGAATTAAAAATTAAAGGGAATGGAATGAAATAAAGTTGAAATAATAAATAGATTATCAGCTTATATTTTAGGTTTAAAAAAAATTATTTCAAATATTAAATAAATTTTTATTTTTAAATGGATAATCAAAGCTGTGCCACTAAATATAAACAATCTTTAATTTATAATTTGGCCTTTAAAGTATATTTTTTTTCTCACTTTGACATTTAAATTAATTTTTGTCTAAATTGGTACTTGAAATATATTTACTTTTTAATTTGGTACCTATATTATGTTTTAGTTATAATTTCTATGTCCATTTTTTTACAGACATTAAAAGAAAAGCTTATAACCAATTACAAAGCGACACGTGGCATCTTTATGTAAAAAACCAAACATTTATTTTATTTTATTTTTTGAAAATAATACTTGACTGAATTTTATTGCTAAAAGAAAAATCGTTCAAAAACTAACCATTAAGAGGGCTTAAGGCCCAGTCTGCAAAACAAACAGATAACACAACAGAAACAGACCAAAGAGACTTATGACCCATCAAAGAACAAAATAAAGAAACAAAACAAAACAGAAAATTGAAAAGCGTAAAGATATCCAGCCAAGAATAAGCTGGCCACCACTCCATCAGAAATAGAAATCCTAAAGGTGTTGTTGGTGCCACTTTGATAGGCAGCAATTTTCGAAAAGAAAATTACTCCTCTACTTTGAATGCTTCCTCATTTCCCGATAGAAGGACAACTTCCTTCTTTCAAATGGGTTCTCGTAGACTTCTTTCTAAAGAACTTGTAGCGTCGGCCAGCATCTCTCTATTTATCAAGTATGATTCTCGGTCATTTCTTAAATACTCGCATGCTAGGTTGTGTACCTCTTCATTTGCAGATCTGGGTACATGAGTGAACTTTATGAACTGGAATCTTTGTTTCAAAACTTTTATGTTCTGAATAATGGCCCAGATGATCGATTTATCTCTAGATTTGGACTGACTTTTGTTTGTTTTGGCATCATCTTCAATGATGACGGAGGAACTCCCCAATTGCAAACCCATCTGTAAGGCTTGTAGGCACGCTAAGCCCTCCGCAGCAAAGGAGGAGTTAACATGGTTATGCAAGTATTGCCCTGTTACCAATGTTTCACCTCTATGATTTCTAGCAATAACGCTAGAACCTGATCTCGCCCCCGACTGATGATACGCAACATCGAAATTAAGCTTAATGGTCCAATCAACAGGGATATTCCACTTTTGACTTACAACCACATTAGTAAGTTTTCCATTCTTTAAACCATCCACTTCTTTAAGATATGCTTTAACCCAGTCTACGATCTGTTCACCTGATTTCTTGATGCCTTCATGTAGCCGTTTATTTTTATGTACCCAGATTCCTCAGATTTCGCAAACGAAGCTTTTATATTGCATTCACGAATAGCCCTTTACCACCCAGGTAAACCAATCATCATTTAACATTGCTGTGTTTAATACTACCCACTGCATATTAAGATTCTGCCATACCCTAGTAAAGATTTCACAATCTTTAAAACACATGTTGCAGGGTTTTTGGTGCACGACTACAACGGGGGCATGCCATATCACTTCTGACTCTTTTGTGTTGGAGGTTGACAAACATGGGAAGGAAATTCAAAATGGTTCTCCACATGTGTAGTTTTAACTTTGACGGAAGTTGTACTTGCCAAAGTTTCTTGTAGAATTTCGCAAGAAAATTTGTATAATTAGGTCTAAAATTACCCTCATGTAATAGTTTATAGGTGCTTTGTACGGAAAAATCTCCTATTGGTTCTCCTCTCTCGACCAATGTGTCTTACATCTGTTCGCGTGGCAACAGAACCCTTAAAATGCACAGCGCAATCTCCTCTGGGAAGGTATCATGCATTAGATCCTCCTTCCATGTCATACTTTTGGCATTAATAAAATCAGATACTCGATTTAAACCTCTCAAATTAACTTGGGCATTTAACTTGTAAGTTGCTGAACCGAGTAACCAAGTATCATTGGACACTGAAACCTTTAATCCTAACCCAATCCTCTAACAGAGACCACTATCCAACAATCCTTTAATGACCCATAAACTCTCCCAAGTATAAGAAGATAGATTGCCCAAACTTGCACTTAGAAAATTAGAACTCGGGAAGTATTTTGCTTTTAATGCACGCGCTAACAAAGTTTCAAGATTATTAAAAAGATGCCAACCTTGCTTTGCTAACAATGTGATATTAAATTTGGACAAACTACGAAAGCCCAAACCCCTTATCTCCTTAGGCTCACTTAGTTAATCCTATGTACACCAATGGATGCCCGTTTTCTTGGGGCTCTTTTGCCACAAAAAATTGGTCATAATCTCTTCTATATCGATACATAGAGACTTAGGTAATAAGAAACACGTCATAGGATAAGTTGGAATTACTTGTAAGCTTGATCAAATAAAAACTTCACTGCCTTCTTGCGATAAATAACAAACACTCTAACTATCTATACGTTTTTGGAGCTTATCTTTTATAATTTGGAAAGACATCTTCCTCTTTCTACCCATCATATTAGGTAGCCCGAGGTATTTCTCAAGGTCATTTGAGTACCTAACACCTAAAAAACTCAAAACATTTGCTTGTACCTCGTTCGTTGTATTTGCGTTGAAAAAGATGGTGAATTTAAAGAAATTAATACACTACCTAGAATATTGTTCGTACTCCAAAAGAATTTTCCTTAACAAATCTGCCCCTTAAATTGTTACCTCACCAAACAAAATAGTCATCAACAAAAAGAAGGTGCGAAATCTGTGGTCCATATCTCCTAACTTTTGCACCTTTTAGTAAACCATCCTAAATGGCTAAACACATTAAGGAGGATAAGCCCTAGTTATAGATTAAAAAAAAAAAGGCTTACTAGGTCACCTTGTCGTAGACCCCGACTAGGCATAAATATTTTGCCAAGTTTACCATTTATAGCCACCGAGTAAGAGACTGTTGAAAAACACTTCATAATGGTCTCTACCCATCGATGATCAAAACCCATACAAATCATCATATTATGGAGACAACCTCACTCTACTCTGTCATAGGCTTTACTCATACCTAGTTTTAAAGCCATGAAAACCTTTTTCTCAGTACATTTCTGACGATAGGTATGCAAAAGTTCATATGCTCACAATACACTATCAGAGATCAAACGACCAAGAACAAACACACTCTGTGCTTTGTCAATGCAAATATCAATGACCCCTTTCATACGATTCACTATCACTTATGCAACCAATTTGTAGATGGCATTACAAAGATTGATTGGTCTAAATTTCATCAAATTCGTGAGGTGAGGGATTTTTGGAAGAAGCACTATATTAGTAATTATCGAAACGTTTTTTTAAAAAAGTCTCAACTTTTATTTTAAAATCGAAAATGGAGTCGCCACCAATCATTTTTAAATAAGTGCGATTGGATCACCTTGAAATATATTTAAAATTATTAAAATAACATTCTGGTCTTCGAAATAAAAAAAATGAGTTCGGGAGTCGATTACGCACGAGGAAGGATTAGTACCCTCATACGCCCAAAATTGGTACCTAGTCGGTTATTTAATGTCTTAGTGTTGAAAATCGAGAACTCAAAGAAAATTTAAAATACGATCCTTAAATGAATGACATGTTTCGACATTGTTTTTTTAAAAAAACAAATTTTACAAAGAAACACTCTTTTATTTTCGAATCAATTGAGAGAGAAATCATGTTCAGAACGTTAGAACATAATATTTCGATTCTTCAAAAACAAAGGACATTCATTGATTTTAAATAAGATGTTCAATTACTTAGGTTTAAAGAAAAACTCATACCCAGCACGTTAGGACACAATTTTTCGAGTCCTTTAAAATAAATGAACATTGAACATTTATCTATTTTAAATAGGATATTTGATTACTTAGGTTCGAAGAAAAACAATACCCAACACGTTAGGGCACAACTTCTCGAGTTCCCTAAAATAAAAGAAAATTACCTTGATTTTTTAAGATAATTTATATTAAAAAAAACAACATATAATTCATTTTATTAAAATGTTTTTTTACAATGGATAGATGAATAACAAATAAATAAAATAACACAAAAATGCTACATGCAAATTAAATACCAAGGTTAAATAAATAATATGAATAATTAAAAGGGTTACATAATTAAATAGAATAAAAGGATTACAAATTTTTAAAAGAAAAATAAAAGGATTTAAATAAATATAAAAAAAAGAATAAAGGGGTCAAAATTGAAAACAGATTAAATTCAAATTAGAATCAAATTCAAAGTAAAAAACATAAAGGGAAAATTCAGGGGTTAAATCCAAGTACTTGGAAAGAGCAAGGACTAAGTGGGAAATTACCTTAAGCCCTATCACGTGTCATGCCCCAAATAGATCAATGGTCAGAGGACTAAGTTCGAAAAAATTCAAAATTAAAGTGTTAAATTAAAAGGAAAACCAGAGGCTGGATTAAGACTAATTTGGATCATGACCCTGAGTGGAAGAGCCAGAGAATAAATTTATCCCTTTCCTTAAATACTTAAAAAGTCATTGTTTTAAGGCCACTAGGAGCAGGCCTAAAATGGTGCCATATGGAGTCTGATTGAGTGGGAAGGACTAAATTGAAAACCCTTGAAACATGGAAGGATTGTAGAGATAAATGGGCCATTTTATAAAAACATGTGGATCCTCTTTATGGAGGGATCGGGTTAGCACCAAAACGGTGTCGTTTTGAGGCCACTAATACAAGCCCGCGTCGTTATTACACTCTCTAAAAAACTCCAAACCTTTTCTTTTTTCTCTTAACTAACCACAAGGGTCGACATTAGGGATCTACCGTGGCCGTCGATAGTCGCCGATCATCAGCATCGATAACCATCGTCTATAACGATCAGATTTCCTAAAAGTGGCCTTTGGGCTCCTTTTTTCATCCCTATGTTAAATCCATGACTAGATCTACCAAAGAGACGAGCAAAAACCTTAAAAAAGATTCGAAAGCAATCAATTTTCCTAGGATTTTGGAGTGTTTTTTTGGTCTTTTTTTTATATTTTTCTTCTTTTGAAAATCCCTCTGAAATCTCTGATTTTATTGCTTGTTCGTGTTTTTGTTACAAAGGATCAATGGGGTTTTTATAACCCCATAAAAATACATATTTTATTTCTTATACTTCTGCTCTGCTACTGTTTCTTTTGCAAGTCATCATCAGAATGGAAAAGCTCGGGGTCAACGTCGGTCATAAGAGGTGCGCCTTTACCATTTCGATGAAAAGGGAAGAGGAAAAGTTAAAGGAGCCTCGTGGCTGATGTGGCATCCGATGTGGAAAATGGGGGGTAGCGACATCGAGGGTGGTTTGGTAAATTAGGGGTTCTTGAAAAGTTTAAGTTTAGTGAGCTTAGGGTAATGTTTGGGCTTGTAGTGGGTAATTGGGTTTTAATTTGGGTATTTTAGGTATGTAATTTGGACATTAGATTTAATTTAATGGACCTTTCTTTTTTTTGTTTTATTTTGGTTTGGTTTGTTTCATTCTTGGGCCGGTCAAAATTGGGCCTCTACAACTACCCCTCTTTTCTCGTTGTCGTGAAATGAGAACGGAGCAAAAACTCTAAAGAGGACCAATTTTGTTTGGTCCCGTTGAATTTTGCTTCTTTGGTGCTTCTCTTCTTCAAGTAACCTGCTCTTTCACATTGGTTACTCAACTCCACTATATCTACTTCTCTACAACTTTAAGAAGATAGGATTTAGTGTTACAGCTCCACCTTGCCCCATTGCAACTTCAAGGAAATAAGATTCTTTGTTGTAGACCATTGAAACTTCAAAGGGATTGTTGTTTTATCCACTTCACTGTAACTTCAGGAAAATAAAATTCGATGTCGTAGCTTTAATCCGCTCCTCTGTAACTTTAGGAGTATAGGATTTGCTTCTGTGACTTTAATTTGCCCCTTTTAATTTAAGGGCAAAAGATTGGATGGTAGCTTCAATTTGCCCCTCTTGACTTAGAGGTAAAAGATTGGATGGTGGCTTCAATCTGCCCCTCTTGATTTACGGGTAAAAGATTAGATAGTGACTTCAATCTACCCTCTGTTTGGGGTAAAAGATTGGATGGTGGCTTTAATTTGCCCTTTTTGATTTAAGGGTAAAAGATTGAATGGTGGCTTCAATCTGCCCCTCTGGACTTAAGGGTAAAAGATTAGATAACTTTAATCTACCCTTGATTTAGGGGCAAAAGATTGGATGTGGTGATGTAGCTTCACTCCATTCCACTGCAACTTCAAGGAGATTGAGATTCGCTCCTGTAGTTTTAATTCGCTTCACTGTAACTTCAGGAAGATAGGATTCGGTGTGGTAACTTCGCTCTGTTCCATTACAACTTTAAGAAGATTGAGGTCCGTTACTTATTTTACTTCACCCTTATACAATTTTAAGGGTATAAGAGTTGGTTTTGTAGCTTCGTCTTGCTCTATTATAACTTCAGAGATATAAAATCTTGCTACTGCAGCTTTAATTTGATCCACTGTAATTTTAGGGATATAGGATTTACTGTTTCGTTAATCCATCATGCCTTTTTTTAGGGAATAAGACCTGTAGAATATGCTTGTTTGGCATTTTGCCATTTACTTAAGATGCTATGATCGAAATGAATCAAATGGTCCTAACTAAGTGGGCATGAATGACATTAGCATGAATGCAAGATGTTTTCTAGGAATGATTTTTGTTTTTAACTCCATAGGTTGACACTATCCGTTGTTCATCTAAATTCTACTCTCTTTTCAATCTTGATATGAAAACCGAAGACGTAGTCTGTCTGAGCCATTTGCTTCAAGTTTGGATTTTTCCAACTAGTAGTCATGTTTCAAGTTCTTGTACCATTTAGGAATCTCCCAAAGTGATACGCAATTGTCCTTTTATGTTTTATCACATTAATCCATTATCTGTTATTTTAATGCAATAACACTTGAACAAAGTCATAAGATGGATAAAGTTAAATTTTATTGGAGACAAAGCTTGGACGAAAGAAATATTGAAAGTGGCAAACACTGCTAAAAATTGTCAAACACAAAGTGAGCAAAAATGAAAATAGATGCCCCAAATATCAACGTATGAGCTTCTCCGAGCGAACTTGATGAGGACTATTTTGAGCCTGATATGTGTTCAAAGAGCTTAGAGTGCTTTGTCGATGCCCCAAGATGTAAAGTTCCTCTACCTTGTTATTTCTGAGGGAAACAATCATCATAGGTTTATTCTCTACTCCAAATTTGAGTCGCCCTTTCCGAGTTTTCAACTCAAAACTCCTTTGGTTTCAAGAAGCCCTTTACGGGTTTTCATCTTGACCTCTCTTTTTTTCTTTTTCTTTCTTTTCTTTTCTTTTCTTTCTTTTCTCTCTCTTTCTCTCTATCTCTCTCTTTTAGGTGAAATACTTCTTCACCAAATCTGAATTTACGGGATTGTGCAAATCTTTCCCATCCATTTCAGTCAGAATGAGAGCTCCTCCAAAGAAAACTTTCTTCACTACGTAAGGCCCTTCCCAATTGGGCATCCATTTTCTTCAGAAGTCCTTTTGTATGGGAAGTATCTTTTTCAGAACCTGATCTCCCTTGTGGACTTCTCTAGGAAAAACCTTTTTATCGTAAGCTTACATCATTCGCTTCTGGTACATCTGACCATGTCGGATAGCTCTTAATCTCTTTTTCTTCAACCAAGTTCAATTGATCATATCTAGCTTGGATCCATTCTGCTTCATCTAATTGTGATTTTGACAAAACTCAGAGAAAAGGAATCTCAACCTTAATAGGTAAAATCGCTTCCATTTTATACATCAGTGAGAACGGTGTAGCTCCAGTAGAAGTTTTGACCGAGGTTCTATAAGCACAAGTGCAAGTGGTAACTTCTCGTGCCAATTTTTCCAACGATCTTAATTTTTCTTGACTGCCTTTACTATCCCATTCGTTTTTGGGCGATATGGTGTCAAATTTTAATTTTTGATCTTGAACTAACTACGAACCTCTGATATCGTGCCGTTATTCAAATTCAATATGTTGTCAGATATGATCTTTTCTAGCTCCATATTACATAAAATCTCTTTAAGAATTTGCTTGATTGTCGATTGGCATAGGAAACAATTTCTACCCATTTGGTGAAGTAATGAATCAATGCCAATTGGAAGCTTTTGGCGAAATTGACTCGATGACGTCCATGCCCCACATAGAAAAAGACCATGATGTGAAGAGGTGAAAAAGATACATAGATTTTCAAGATGCCCTTTGCAAGTTTCCATCTTGACTTTTTTTCTTTTTTTCTTTCTTTGTGTTTCAAGATGCTCTTACAGGTTTTTATCTCGACCCTTTTTTTGCCTCCTTTTTAATAGCACGTCAAGCCTCATTCTTCGAAGTTTCCGTTGAACTGGATTGCATTATTCCTTTATGGGGAGCCTGTATGTTATGACATTAGTACTTAACCTCAAAATGCCTTGATTGGACCATGCGAAAGTATCTTTGAATTCTTAAAGCAGCTCTATGGGATCTCGCCTTATTTCTGCGGAGATACTTGTTCTAATTTTTTACCTCCTCTTTTTTCTTCGTTTCCCAAGCTCACAATTTCCACAGACTCCTTATGAGGTAGATTTTGTTTCTCACCTTGTTCATTCTCAACAAATCAGGAGACAAGTTACAATCTCGGTCTTCTTCAAAGTCTTGAGATTCCTCTGAACACATATCTTACTTAAAAGGAAGCTTTGAGTTAACAATAATGTTACTCATATCATTGATATCAAAAGACCTGTTAGAGGGACAAAAGGAGATTCAAAGAAACAAATGAATTCAAGAATGATTGATTGTATGGTATGAGTATGAATGAATAGAACGTTTTGTCAATTTGGACAAGAATAAAAATATTTGTCAAATTGAGCAAGAAAAAATGAATTTAAGAATAGTTAATTGTATGGTGTGAATAAAAATGTTTGTCAAAATGAATTTAAAATATTTGCCAAATGAGACAAACAATGCATTGTTTTCATTAAAATAAAAGATAATGGTTACATGCTCTTTACAAAGGATCCTTATTGCTCTCGAGCTTAGAGTAATAGGTATGTTTTAAGTATTATTCTGAAGAGGTCTTAAAAGCTACTGGGAGTTCCTCTACAGTCCAATTACTCAGAATGATTCCAGGAACATAAGGACGAATTCTTGATAGATTTACATTTTCACTCTCTTCTTCGGATATAGCATTAATGCTCCCATCTTCGACCACCACATTTACCCCTTGATCCGGTTGATTGGGTAATGGATTCCCCTCTGTGTTAGACCTTGTAGGGTCATTGAACCTCGTGATTCTCCTTTTGATGAGTCTTTTGATCAACGTCTTAAAAGTAAGGCAATTTTCGATCAAATGCCATGTTATTCCTGCATGATACTCACATTGGGCATTCGCATCATACCACTCTGGGAATGGGGTTTGCATTGGTTCTAAATAGAACGGTGACACAATATGGGCGTCGAATAGGTTTTGGTACAACTCTTTATATGTGGTGGGGATAGAGAAATTGAATTTTTTCATTATTTGACCTAGGCTCCTGTCTAGGTGCACCTTTGTTGTTAGCTGTTATGGCCCTAGGTTGTGCCATTACTGCCAACTTTGAGTAGCTTGTCCTAGTGTACAAACCTGTGTTGTTTATCTTATTTTCTTTGTTCTTAGGGGCCGCTCTCTTAGCACCTTCCCTTGCATCGATCTTCTTGCTCCTAATTGCGTTTTCGATAATCTCTCCGAACATAACCATGTCAGAGAAACTCTTGGTAGGACTTCCCAGCATGTGTTTAATGAATGGAACCTTCAGGGTATTGACAAACAACATGGTCGTTTCCTTTTCCAACAAAAGTGGTTGTACTTGTATCGCTATGTCCCTCCTCTTCTAGGCATACTGTCGAAAGCTTTCATTTGGCTTTTTTTCCATGCTATGTAAAGTCAGTCTATCGGGTGTCATATCCGTTACATGACTGTACTACTTCATAAATGCTTGTGCCAAATCCTTCCACGAGCTGATTCTGGCACGACTCAGTTGGTTGTACCATTTCGCGGTAGATCTCGATAGATTGTCTTGAAAATAGTGAATTAATAACTGGTCATTATTGACATGGCCAAACATTTTTTTTGCAGAACATGGTGATATGCACCTCTGGTCAGCTCGTCCCGTTGTACTTTTCAAATTCTAGAGCCTTGAATTTAGGAGGAAGGACTAGGTCTGGGACCAAGCTTAATTCCTTAACGTCCATCTCATAGAAGACTTCAGCTCCTTCCATCGCCTTGACTTTTTATTCTAACCATTTGTATAGCTCTAACTATTTGGGGAGTTCCATTCTCCCTCTTTTCGCTCGTTCCGTCTCCATCATTTCATCAAAGTCGAGGACGATGGGATTTGCGATATTATCTCCTGGGTTGAATCCTGATCCTATTGGATAATTGGTTGGGCTTGAAACTCCAGTAGGGTGTTGTTACGTTCTTATCGTAACAGGAGCCGCTCGAGAGTAAGTTTTGGTGGAACTTGGTTATGTGGAGGTGTATAGCTTGGGGGTACTTGGGATCCTCACTTTCTTTCGCAGGATTTATTATGGGACCTTTTCCTTTATCAGCCTCGTCTTTCAAGAGTTGGGCTAAATGGTTTATTATGTTCTTTTGTGAGTTGATAATTTGATCTTTCATGTCCTGTTGCACTTTTGTCAGTTGGTCTTTTAACTGCGCCTATATTTGTTCTTGCATGTCCCTTTGACTCTGTTCTAACCTTTAAATTCTTTGGTTCATAGCTTTGCGAGTATCGTAATGATGTGAGTTCTCAATGATTTTTGATGTCACTGTTAAAATTTTAACTAATTTAAGGATATTTTCTTAAAATTGAATGCATGTAAAAATGCAATGCTAGTGAATGCATATGTAAGAAAGGAGTTGATTCTTAATTCAATTCCATTAGAACAACTTTACTAGACAACAAGTTTCTTTACATAAGGTAGATACATATATTATTGTGCCTTAATGCTCAAAACCTTAATCTTCCAAGCTAATTTTTGCTCCGGTTTGACTCTGATTTCAGGCTCAAGACATCGATCTTGAATGGCTGAGGCCTTCAAGTGGTTAGCTACTTCTCGTACTTGGGTCAAAGCTTTGCCTGCTGCATAGTTTTCATCTCTGACCTACCCGTCTGACAAGTTGTTACCTTTTTCCTCATCGCCTTTTCCTTGACTACATATGCACGGCCATATTGTCCTCCACTTTATCAAGAAACCCATTTTCTTACGACCAGTTCTCTATGTGGTAATCGAGTATAAATCAACACCTTTCCTTAGATGAAAATATTATGCGAGAAGAAAAACAAAGACAAAATAAAGTAAGGTAGTATAATCAACACAGAAATAAAATCTAACAATAAAAACTGCAATTAAAAGCAAAAATCAATGCATAAAAACGACTCTCTCTCCTACATTTATTTAGGTGACTACTAAAGGTTTGGCATGGTCCTTCTTAGGGTAGGCTCCTAGGGTCGACTACATGCGGTTTAAGTTCTAAAGTAAGGGTACCTAAACTGACAGATTCCTCGATCCTTACCCATTATAGGCTCATACGGATTAAGCTCAGTTCAGGGGGATACACTTCTCGTATGTTTGCACGAAAGTGAAGACTTCACGAAAACATAGGTACAAATGTATTCCTGAAAGCGATCTACTATCTTGCACGGAGGTGAAGATCTCACAAAGGAGTAGTTTCTCACTTCCACTTAAAAGGGTAAAGTAACCCATCATGCAATGCGTGAAAAACCCTCACCTTCGACTCAAAATAAATTAATAAACAAATTAATTTAAACTAAACGAGAATAAAAAATGCAAGAAAGGATCGTAAATTAAATTTAAACCAAGTTCTCAATTTTCAACAAAAATACCAAAAAAAATAACCGACTCGTAGCTTGACTCTCTTATTGGTTCCCAATGGAGTCATCAAGCTGTCGAAACCTTTTTTTTTTTGAAAAAGTCCAAACTTTTATTTTAAAATCGAAATTGGAGTCGCCACCAATCATTTTTAAATAGGTGCGATTGGATTACCTTGAAATATATATTTTAAATTAAAATAACATTTTAGTTTTCGAAATCAAAAGAAAATGGGTTCGAGAGTCGATTACGCACGAGGAAGAATTATCACCCTCAAACGTCCAAAATTGGTACCTACTTGGTTATTTCTTAGTGATGAAAATCGAGAACTCGAAGAAAATTTAAAATACAATCATTAAATGAATGACATGTTTTGACTTTTTTTAAAAAAAATCAAATTTTACAAAGAAACGCCCTTTTATTTTCGAATCAATCGAGAGAGAAATCATGTTTAGAACGTTAGGGCACAATATATTTTGATTCTTCGAAAACAAAGGACATTCATTGATTTTAAATAGGATGTTCAATTACTTTGGTTCAAAGAAAAAACCATACCCAGCACGTTAGGGCAGAATTTTTCAAGTCCTCTAAAGTAAAAGAACATTGAACATTTATTGATTTTAAATAGGATATTCGATTACTTAGGTTCGAAGAATAACTATACCCAACATGTTAGGGCACAATTTCTTGAGTTCCCTAAAATAAAAGAATATTGCCTTGATTTTTAGGATAATTTATATTTAAAAAAACATCATATAATTCATTTTATTAAAATGTTTTTTTACAATGGATAGATGAATAACAAATAAATAAAATAACACAAAAATGCTACATGCAAATTAAATACCAAGGTTAAATAAATAATATGAACAATTAGAAGGGTTAAATAATAAAATAGAATAAAAGGATTAAGAATTTTTAAAAGAAAAATAAAAGGATTTAAATAAATATAAAAAAAAACAAAATAAAGTGGCCAAAATTAAAAAAAGGATTAAATTCAAATTAGAATCAAATTCAAAGCAAAAAACATAAAGGAAAAATTCAGGGGTTAAATCCAAGTACTTGGAAAGAGCAAGGACTAAGTGGGAAATTACCCCAAGCCTTGACACGTGTCATGCCCTAAACAGGTCAATGGTCAGAGGACTAAGTTAGAAAAAATTCAAAATTAAGGTGCCAAATTAAAAGGAACACTAGAGGCTGGATTAGGACTAATTTGGATCACGACCCAAAGTGGTAGGGCCAGGTAATAAATTTACCCCTTTCCCTAAATACTTAAAATGTCATCGTTTTAAGGCTATTGGGAATAAGCCTAAAACAATGTCATATGGAGTCTAATTTAGTAGGAAGTAATAAATTGAAAACCCTTCAAAAATGGAAGGACTACGGAGGTAAATGGGCCATTTTATAAAATCACATTGATCCTCTTTGTAGAGGGGTCGAGTCTGTTCGAGTTAGCACCGAAACGGTGCCATTTTGAGGCCATTGATACAGGCCCTAAATAGCACCGTTTAGAGGGTATTATATAAGTAAAAATAATTAAAAAAACATTTTAACACTCTAAAAAAAATTTCGAACCCTCTATTTTTTCTTTAAACTAACCATAAGGGCCGGCGTTAGGGATCTGCCATGGCCACCGATCATCAGCGTCTGTAACCGTAGCCTACAGTGGTTAGATTTCCTAAAAGGGGCCTTTGGGCTCCGTTTTTCATCCCCATGTTAGATCCGTGGCTAGATCTACCAAAGAGACGAGCAAAAACCCTAAAAAAGATCCAAAAGCATTCAATTTTCCTAAGACTTTTAGAGTTTTTTTTATATATTTTTCTTCTTTTGAAAATTCATCGAGAACATGGGAACGCTCGGGGGCTCTTCACTGAAGCGTGTTGCCCTTTATCGAGGGCAGCGACCTCAAGCATGCATGGTGGCAACGATGGTGGCCAAGTAAAGCCTTAGACTTTTCTCTTTTTCTTTTTTTTTTTGTTTCTTCTATTTTCGAACTAAACAAAAAACAAATAAAAGAATATATGGATATGTATGTATATTCGAAAACACAAAACCGTAAGCTAGCTTGAAATCTCTCTAATTTTATTGCTTCTTTGTGTTTTTGTTACAAAGGATCGATTGGGTTTTTATAACCCAATAAAAATACATATTTTATTTCTTTTGCTTCTACACTTCTTCTGTTTCTTTTGCAGGTCATCATTTGGTCGGGGTCAACGTTGGTCATAGGAGGTGTGCCCTTGCCATTTCGGTGAAAAGGGAAGAGGAAAAGTAGAAGGAGCCTCGTGGCTGACGTGGCATCCGACGTATCAAAAGAAGGTAACGACGTCGATAGTGGTTAGGCAAATTAGGGTTTCTTAAAAAGTTTAGGTTTAATGGGCTTAGGGTTGCAATTTAGGCTTTAGGTAGTGTTTGGCCTTGTAGTGGGTAATTGGGTTTTAATTTGGGTATTTTGGGTATGTAATTTGGACATTGGATTTAATTTAATGGACCTTTCTTTTTTTTTTGTTTAATTTGTTTTGTTTTGTTTTGATTTGGTTTGTTTCATTCTTGGGCCGATCAAAATTTGTCCTTCACAGTAACATTAACGGTATCAAAATCCATACGTTTATTAAGGACATGTAAGCAAAAATCAGACACGTCACGCCCAATGATGTTCCAAAATTTCTAATAGAAGAGTTTTTCGGAAACCTTCATTTCTGGAAGGCTTAGTTGGCCCCATATCTTTCAACGCCTCACAAACTTCCTCTTCAACATATGGCCCTGTCAACGTGGAATTCATGTCATGAGTAATCACCCTCTCGACCCCCGAAAGTATATGGGACGCATCACTAACACCCCTCAAGGTGAATAGGTCTTGGAAATAACTGTTGGCAATAGCTCACATTTCCTCCTCATTAAATGTTTCCCCACCATCAACTTGTTGGAGAGACTTTATTTGATTCCCATGCTTGTGTTAAGATGCATGCTTATGAAAGAAAGCAGTATTTTTATCTCCCACCTTCAATCAATTCGCACGGGCCCATTTCTCTCAAAACCATTCATCTTTATCAATTTCGAGGTTTAAATGGACCTTAGTATCAATAATTTTTGCAGTACTGTCATCAGTAACTTCTTCTGCCAATAGTTCTTCAAGCTCTTTTATCAATCTCGCTTTAAGACCCTTCTTTTGATTTGCCAACAATTTTTCCCATCGTATAAGCCCTTGTTTTAAGACTTCCAATATTTTAACCAAATTTTTACCTCCCTCCAACCAGTTTTTTTACTATCTCCTCAAAAGATTCTTCCAAGAGCCATCAAGCTTCAAACCGAAAAGTTTTAACATTATAAGAAGAGTTTTCTTGTTCAATATTAATAAGTAAGGGGCAATGATCAAAAGACGAGTGGGGAAAATGTTTAACTGATGCTGTAAGAAAAAGACTCAGCCACTCAACACATGCCACTCCTCTGTCTAATCTTTCACTCACATTAGTTTCTGGTAAATTCCCTCTCTGCCATGTGAACCATAATCCCAAGTAGCCCATATCTATCAATTAACATTCCCCCAACACATCTCTGAAAGTTTCCATTCTCTTTTCATCCCTTGAAAGGCCCCCCCATTTTCTTACAAGCATACATTATTTCATTGAAATCACCAGCCACCAACCATGGGATATATCGATTCTGACCTAACTGGCGTAAGAGATTCTATGACTCTCCTCTATCACGGGCATAAGGAGAACCATAGAACCTGGTGAACCACCATTTCCTTTCCTCATCCAACTCCTCTACCTCAACATCCACATGTCAAACTAAAAAACTCTTTAGGGCGATAGAAACATTGCCCCTCCATGCCAAACAAAGTCCTCCGCGAGACTTCTCAGCACCTATGTCAATGCCATTTAAAAAACCACACATTCGCCTAACTTTCTCCATCTTTTTGCTATCGATCTTAGTCTCCATAAAGAAGACCAGTTGGGGATTATACAACTTCAGCATGTGTCGAAGCTTTTTACCTGCTCGAGGCCTCTCCAAACCCTAGACATTCCAACTTAATATTTTTATTGTGCTCAGTCAACTTGCCCTTTGGCAGCCACCGATCCTTGTTGAGTTAGAATTATATCCTGCTCCACGACATATTTATTAGAACTATCGAACATTTGACAATCGGATTCCTCATATTCACCTTTTTGCTCTTTTAGCACCTTTATTGTCAATTGAGTAAAACCCCCTCTCACCATAGACCTCCTAATCTCCTTTCCTCTTCCCATGTATCGCGTCACTCGTTACAGGATCCATAGAGTTACCCTTAGCTAACTGTTTCCAACATTTAGTAGACTGTTGTGGCCTCGCATTCAAATTTTGTGACATAAATTCTTGAACCCCAATCGAGTGTTGAATGGGTCCAAAATCCTCAAAAGGACCATCATGGTCCATTAGCTCTCTATCAGACTCTTTTAAAAAAGAGTTTTATTAAGGATCCAACTCTCCTTAACAATAACCCTCCCATAATCACACCTCCCAATAGTTGTTCCAAAATCAAACTCGCCTTTCCTAGAATCGTGTTTCTAAATATTAGTCTTTAAATCCAACATGCCTTCTTTAAACCCACTTTGAATAGTTTTAGACTTCCTATCCAATACACCACCTTCACAATTGTTAGAGTTAGATTCAACGTCAAATACTCCTCGCCCGAATCCGCCGCTAGCAGTAGTAGTCTCCAATTCCAATACTCCTATCTCGATTTCACATTCCTTTGTCGGTGCTGGTACCCCCAACACCACCACTGATGGCGATGTAACCATATCATTTCGACTTTCCAGACCCATCGAATCGACATCTTCCCGCTCATAGAAGCATTGCTTCATGGACTTTTTCAGATTGGAACCTAACTTTTGATGTACCTTCCTAATTAAATTAGATTCTGCTTTTAACGCAACAGAATAAGGTAAATCATCCTCCGGCAAATCTTTAATGGCACTCGAAACCTTAATGCAATCTTTAAGGCCATGTCCCATTCGATCACGGCCAAAGCAAAAACCAAGAAGATTTTCATACTTAAAGGGTAACCATGATTTATCATTCGACCCAACCTGGACGAAAATTCCATGCCTCAGAGGTTTCTTTGCATCAAGTTGAACTCTAATTCGACAAAAATCCCCTTTGACTTCAGAACGTAATACCCCACCAAAAGTAGACCAACCACATGCATTAGATCTTTTTTGTCACACTCTGGTGGACAAGGGCTAACTTTGACCCAAAAAGGAGACATCACCAGCTTGACCTTACGTCTCTCCATAGATTCCAATAGTCGATAAAAAATAATTAGATGCTTGCGAAAAAACCATTGTCGTCCTTCCAAGATTAACTTCAAATCCTCCTTATCCTCAAACATAACCATAAACAAATTTTGCCCCACAATCTGGATCTCAAGTTTTTTCTTTATCTTCCAGATGCACCTCAATTGGGCTTGCAAACTATCAAGATTATATGATTTCTTCGTCCACATAGTACATAATAACGTTAGCTTCCTTATATGAACAATCGACGAACTCTTGACTGATAACTGAATCAATTCTTCTTCTAACAAGGAGATCTCATCCCTCCCTCTCCTCTCCTCTCCATCTTCTCCAAAAAGTCACCACCCTGCTCAAACCCAGCCACAACTAGTGTTGTTCCTCTAGGAGACTAGAGAGAATACTCTTGACTTTTATCATTATTTCAGTTTTAGTTTCAATTTCAGTTTCTTTTATTAAATGTATGTACACATTAAAATATAAAAAAATTCAAAAATATTTAAAATCAAAAAAATAATATAAATTTTAAAAAATAAAAAATACAATAATTGAAAAGAATTTAATTGAAATTAATAATATTATTATAAAAATTGAAAAAATAATTTTATTTAAAAATTATTAAAAATATAAAAATATTTAATAATTTATAAAAATTATAAAAAACTGTAAAAAATTTAAAATTTTAAATTTTATTAAAAATTATAAAAAAATTAAAAATGATATTGAATAATATAAACATAATATTAAAATTTTTATACTATTTATAACTTTTAAATAATTTTAAATAAGTTTTACAAAATTATTTATAATTATTTTATATATATTTTTAATGTGTATATACATTTAATAAAAGATTATATTTGTTTTTTACATAAAGATGCCGTGTGATGCTTTGTGATTGATTATAAATATTTTTTAACATCTGTCAAAACAATGGGTCGAAATATATAACAGATAAATCCTTTTTAGATTCCTAATTAGAAAGTGAATATATTTTAAGTATCAAATTAAATTAAAAATTTTATGTATCAAAATAAGAAAATAGATATAATTCAAGAATCAAATCTTAAGTTAAACAAATAAATAATTTAGTTGAAAAAATGAATGTGATTGGGTGGAAGGAAAATAAAGGAAAGGAATGGAGGAACAAACAAACCATCCTTGTTATCACTATTATTAGCCTTCTTCCATCAACCAATTTCATGTTTTTGTGCTCCAACCACATTCTACTAAAAAAATATTTTCTATTCAATACTTCTTTCATAAAATTTGAAGGATTTGCTAATTATGTTCCAACTCCATGTGGTGGTTTAATGGTTAAGGGTATTTATCGTTTTAGGTGTGATATAGATACAAGTCGTGTTGATTGCGTTTATTGTTCGGGTTTTACCTTATCATTATAATTCACCAAAAAATATATATATGAGAAAAATCAAAGTGTAATTTTGAGTATAAAAATATCATTTTAGATTATTATAATTTGTGTGGCTGTTTTATAACCTTAATTAACTTGATATATACCAATGTGAGTTAACCATTGGGTTATAGACAATATGATAAAGTGATTAGATGAGAGATTTATATTATCAACGTTTTTTAAATTTTACAAATAAATTTATGTATTTGAGTAAATATATTAAAGAATTTCAAAATTTGTGTGTAATTTCAAGGAAATTTCAGTAATTTATTTCTCATTTTAAATTCGAGGTAAAGAGTTGGTTTTTAGAAATTTCTTATAATTTTATTTGATTTCTCACTCTAGGATAAAAAAATTAAAATTTAAAATTTAAAATTCATTTTTATTTAATTCTAATATATATTTTTAGTATTATTTTATTAAAACTGTTTATAATTTTTTGCAAATATAATTATATCCATATTGAATATTTTAAAATATTTATTAAAATATAATCATCCTTTTTTTATAATTATTTTTAAATTTTAAAATTCTAATAATTATTTTTTCAATTTTTCCAAACAAAACAAATACTAATGCTAGCATTTTGAAAATGCTAACATTTAAAAAATCTTAAAATTTTTAAATTTTTTCATTCAAACACACTCTTAAGGTTCGAGTTATATGTAATCATTTTATTTTAGTTGTTTTATTTAAAAATTTCATATAAAAATAATAAAACACAAAAATACTGGTTTTTTTTTTCTCATATATATGAATTAAAATAAATATTTAGCATAGGTGAAGTAAGACCCTGGGGTAGAAGTTGGCAGCTGAGGTGACCGACTTCCATATAATTTTTTTTTCTCCCCAAATGAAAACTGAAATAATATCAAGAACAGTCTCCATATTTTATCAGATTTTCATGATAACAATTTTAGTTTTTTTCAATTGTTTTTTTTTTTCAATTTTAATACGATATTAATAGGTTTCAAGTTAAGAATTAGTGGGAACTACAAGTAAATATGGCATTGATGTTCTTAATTTCTTCTTTTTCAAGAATTTATCTTGAAAATTTGATACAATTATGAGGGACCATTTGTGATATTATTCCATTTTTTGTTAAAACATTGGAGCTCAGCTAAAAAATTGGAATAATACCACAAATGGTCTCTCATAGTTTTATCAAAACACCAAGATAAAATTTTGAGAGTAACTAAAATTGTTATTATGAAAATCTGATAAGATATGAGGACCATTTTTGATATTATGTCATTTTTAATTTGGAGAAATGGGATTTACTCATGATATCAAAAAGTTATCTTTATTTCTACTTAAATTATTTTCTTCTTACTAAAAAAGTTAAATCATATTTTTAAAACATGACTCCTTCAAAAGCAAATTCAATAAATAAATAAAATCATTCATATATATGGATGTGGGGAACTATAGTATTTAGTTAAAATATTCTATTATCAAATATCAAATAATCCAAAGGAAGCGAATTATCTACAGAGAGTAATACATACATAAGTGTATGTATATTATCCTTTAAACTATGATCTGACATTGAAAATTCAAAAATTGTTAACCCATCTCCCTAGGATACCTCTCCAATCCATTAGATAGGTGTAGAGAAAGGTTCCACTCTCAATCTAACTTGTAAAGCTTTATATATTAACATGGCAAATTTCCAACCAAATCACCAAATCTATTGATGGAAAAGATTTTACTAATAAAAAAGAATCATTTCCTTGTGTACATAAAGCTATCTGGTTCAGTACAATTCATGCTTGACATATTCCAGAGGATGAAATTGCAAAATTTATGAATTGATAATAGAAATTCTACAATAAATGAGATAATGAAAATATATAAAATTGATGGTACAACCATCAAGTATGAACAATCACTACAACTTTGTATTCTTGTTAGCTTGATTGCTGGAGAGAAGCACAAGCACTTTAACTTAACCTAGACTCCGAAATTGCACATCTGCACAAACTCCATATCATTATCCACATATTTAGTCCAAAGATTCTTGTATTGGTTCATAGCAATGTCGAGCCAAGGTTTCATGTTTCCATTATAATGAATGACTGCAGCATTGTTGATCTCATCCATGCTAATGCTTGGATTGTATCCAAGACCGAGCACGTGCCAAGATTTGTCCAATGATTTAGTCAACGAGTAGAATGTGATCAGGCCAGGCGGAAGAGCATCCAATTTCCATAAAGTTTGATCCTCGTTCTGATCAGAAGGTCAAATGAAAGTTAATTACACATCCATTTTCAAACTTCAATCCATAATTCTCTGGTGTTGTATTCAAAATTTGAAGTTCTAAAATTGGTTTTACTCCTAAAAGTTGTATCTATTTGATAAGCATTTCTATGGTTTGCAATTTTCAATCCAAAAACCAACCTAATACTAAAAGGACTAAGCACTGATTTTGATTTTCAGCATCTTGGTAAATTTTGCAGGTAATAGTATTATTGATTTTCCGGATTGATAGCTAGGAAACCAAACATCATGCTAAGTTCGCTAACATATTAATCGCCTTATCAGTATCAAACATCACTAAGTTAACTTAAAAGAAAATAACACACTTACCAAGTTTTGCCACTCCTCGTAAGTTTCCGTGCATTTCTCACGCCTCCAAGCATCAAGATCAAAAATATTCATCCCATAAGCCCAAGCACAAGCCTTAGGATTAAACCTCTCCTTAATTAGAGGATGTGTAAAGTTCAAATACTGAGAGAAACGATGAAACGACCCAAAGCAGGTCTCAACAGCCCCATTTACCTTTCCAGCCAGATCTATCTTCCACAAACCTGTCAAGTCCTTTTGAACCACAACATCATCATCCAATAACAAAATCTTATGCAATTTTGGGTACATTTCAGGCAAATAAAACCTAAGGTGATTCAACATCGACATAGACTCAGGGGTTTTTAACTTCATGTTACTCGCATCTTTCGTCGCATTCTCTGTTATTTTCTCAAGGTTAAACCTCTGCTTCTTAGCAGACTCAATCTGCCTCAAAACTGGGGTATATGAAGAATTCAAGAAACTAAAATCTTCCACCGCCTTCACCTCCAAATGGGCACCCCCTTCCACAGGTCTCATTCTAAACCAAACTTTCATTGCAGCCACATTCATTCTATCGGTCACCACATGGAACACATGTCTCCAAGGCTCCTCCGCATTCTTCACCATGGACCTCACCACCACAGAAACTGCAATCACATTATCTGAAAATACAGCATAATGATACAAACTAGGATCCTCAAACTCAGCCTTAGGCGACTCTTCCTTATACTTTTCTGGGTGTGAAATTCTCTCCTCCACAAGCCTCATTGCCAAGCAATGCAAACTCTTAGGAATAGATTTAGCAGCAATAGAGCTCGCCAAAGCTCCATTCTTTTTTGCCTTACCTAATGATTCACTAACAGAGAAAATCGTATCTTTCAACTTCTGAATTTTCAACTGATTATCATAATTCTCTTTAGATTCAGCTACCATCAACCTAGCAAATTTCACTCTATCTTTCACTTCTTTCTCAAACTGCCTTAAAACATCCTCATCTAAATTCCCATCTGTTTCAAACAAACTCGGTTTTGAAGTAAGATCTGAGAAGTTCTTAGCTAAATCATCAAACATTTTCAATTGCTTTGAATTTTCAAGCTTTAACTTTCTTGCATAAGCTGCATATGTTTTCACTAATGTGATATGATCATTGGCTTGCTTGTATATCAAATCTAACCTTGTTTTGAGAGGATCTGAATTCAAAGCCAGAAATGTTCTATGCATGTAAGCATTTGCGCCACTTGGAAGCCTCTGCTCAAAAAAACCCAAACAGAAAAAACGGTTAGATTATCTAAACAGGCACTTTGAACCCCAAAAAGATGTGAATTTTGCAGTATTCAAAGCTCAGCTGAAAAGAAAAACAAAACAAAAAACCCATAGGAAAAACGCCAAAACGGTATCTTAAAAGCCAGAAAGATCTGGATTTGGAATCATTGTAAGTGAAGAATTGGATTAGAGAATTACAGAGTGGTGATGCGTTGGAGGAGGACGAGAAGTGAGGAGAACGGAGACAGTGACAATGAAGAGAAGCGAAAACAAGGCAGAGATGAAGATCCTGTAAGAAAACAAACTACGGAAACCAGCACCAACTCCACCTGATCCGCCGCCTCGACTGCCCCTGACGGCGATAGCCATTGAATTCAGCTAATAACCCACTGATCACTTTCTTCCCTTGAAGTGAATCGTGAAACTGAAATGTGTTTAAAGTGGAAAAAAAGCTACTGAGATCTGAGATCTGATAACGAAAATGTCTGAAAAGTTTATTTCCGCGTCGGTGTTCATTATTTTATTGATTTCTACACTTTTTGCAAAAGAAAATTTTGTTTACCCGGCTACGCTCGGGGTTTAAAAAACTTATTATAAATCAAATTTTTTTATACAAAGAGAATAATTAAACCATAATTTAAATTATTTGGGTAAGTCATTTCGAAATAATAATTATATACTGGCAGTAGATTTTCATTCGAGAATTGCATGAAAAAATATTCATATGTCTTGAGAACGTTATTAATGTTTACTATCAATTACCTTGTTCTCTTTTACGAAAGTATGAGTAACTTTAACCATTTATATAAATTGTAATATATTTTTAATAGTACGTATCATAGTTGAGTAATATTGACAAGTTGTAATTGCATTTTCTTGAATCGCTTGAATAGTTTCAGTGTTATTCAACTCGAGAATTATTTATTTCAATCCAAAATATCTTAAATAAATTTTCTTTTAATTATATGAATGTTTGTTTAAATATTTAATATTTTTATACCAAAATTAAAATTACACTCTAGAATTAAACAAAATATTATATAAAATTGAAATATAGTAAGAAAAATTAGATCTTAGCATATCCATGATGTGACTACAAATATTCCTAAGGCATTGGGTTCAGGTCTTATGAGTTTCACTATATGTATGTATTTTTTAAAATTTATTAAAAATATAATTTAAAATAAATTTCGTGTGTGGATTAGATGATTAGGATATTCACTGTCTTAAGTGTGGTTTGGGTTTTAGTCGCATTAATCGTTTTGTTGTTAGAATTTTACTCTCTTTTTATAATTCATAAAAAAAATATAACCTTACAATAATATGTTATAAAAAATTATTGATAAGTTTACAAAGGCATTATATATAGTATAGATTATATGGGGAAGTTAAAACATAATCGAAATAAAAATAAATTGAAACAAATATATGATTCTTTCGGCCTCTTTACATGATGTAAATGAAAATAAATAATTTAAATAATAGGTTACATGGACTCATCGTTAAATAATTAATATAATTAATTATTTAAATATTTTATATTTTATATCATATGTAATTAAGTTTAAAATTACATTCTAGTATGTAAAATTTGAGATAAATTTAAATATAACAAAAACATGATATGAGGATGATGAGGGTTTTTGCTATGTCTTATTGAAGAGGATAATCGGGTAGTTATATGCATGGTTACTGTTCATGGAATTTGCCTTCTAAGTAGGCTCTATACATGCTGAACATGTGTACTATTCTGAACTTAACATGTGTTCATCGGTTTGCTTGTTATACTTCGTAGTCTCTATATGCGAACTCCTTGGTGTATGTGAACTGAGGCTGCGAACTAGCTTCGTGAGGCCTTTTCGCAAACCCCCATTATGAGACCTACACGCGCCCAACTAGCAGGGCCCAACCAAGTCGCGAGTAGGCGATTCGGACTATACCCGAGTTCAAGTTGGTAATCAAGAATACATAACAATTTAGTCCCCATATTAGGTCTAAAAAGGGTTATAAAGTGACACTTCTTAGAGCCAATACTTCAAATTTGCACGGCTTGGGGAACACATTACGATCACTGATGTTGGGCATTTGTCTCACCACATGTACGATTGGATTACGTCAGCTCGTATCTGGCCGTTGGTACTCCTCGGTTATTTGAACCGTCAAAATGCGGGGGAAAGTGACTCTTTAAAAAGGGAATTTTGGAAGCCCTAAAACTCACAAACTTAGCATTTTCTACATTCGAGCTCGATTAAAGCTTTTTTTCAAGGTAAATCTTGTAAACTTTTGTGTCTTAGGTATTAGCTTTCTTCTTTCCTTAAAACCATGTCAAGAGTTAGAGGAATTGGTGGTTGGATAATTCCCAGTTATCCACAACGAGAGCGAACATCGAGGGTCCCCGTGGAAGCCAATTTCTACCACTGTACTACAAAAAATAATGAGATGCGTTGGGCTTTGACCATGCGAGGGATTAAAATCCCTAATTTTACGTACGACTTTTCTATTCTTAAAAGGTCACAAGTAACACCAGTGATGGCAGTTTCTTACTCCCCATCCATGTTCTCGAAGCCGAATTTCATTTGCCCCTGAATTGTTTCTTCTGTTATCCTTTCCAAGATTATGGAATCACTCCTAGTTAGCTTTCCGAGTTTTCTTGGTGGCTCGCGATGGCCTACTTCATCGACTGCTGTCAACACAATAAGGTACCACTACTCGTCATTTTTCAACATTTGTACCAACTAAAGGCCCAAAACAAAGGGAATTCATCGGACTTCTACTGTTTTACCCCTCGCGAAGAGGTTAAGACCATCATCTCAAGCTGGTGTCCTAATC
This sequence comes from Gossypioides kirkii, assembly GCA_005610355.1. NCBI lineage: Eukaryota > Viridiplantae > Streptophyta > Magnoliopsida > Malvales > Malvaceae > Gossypioides > Gossypioides kirkii. The sequence continues at coordinate 8,843,470 of CP032249.1, read as the reverse complement.
TCCGTTTGAATCGGGGAAAATACATTGGAGTGAAGTGTAAGCTCACTGATAGGTTTGGTTTTCCAATTGAGTGGTCCTCACCAAGCAAGGATATTTGGTCGTTCAAGCGAAGCATTACAATAGAGAATGGCTTAGCCCAATTTCAATGGCTTTGCAATGGCCGTACTTTAATTCTAGAGGATCTTTTAACTACGAGGAATGTGTTCTAGTACAGTTTGGAAGGCCTTAGCCTCAATGGGTGGAGACAGGGTGACAGCAGAGATGTAACTGAGGTAGTCGGGGTGCGACTTGAAAGACATACGTGACCCCATGATCAACCTCAAACGTACTCCCATTCGGCGTAGATTTAGGCTTTTCGCAAGTATATGAGTCAGGTTGTAAATATAGTGTGTTACAACGGAACACTTGGTAGTTTTCCGAGGATCGTACCCAAAGGAGGCATAAAGCGACAGTAAATAAAATCCCTGCAAAGAAGAAAATTAATTAATACTTATTTTAGGGTTTATAGTACGAAGAGAAATCAAAGAGTTGATTTAAAATAGCATAAAATAAAAGGTAAAATAACATCAAAAATAAAAGCAAAAAGTTGAGATGTAGAATTCTTATAAACGATTTTGGAGATATTAGGTCGTTTCCGTATGAGTTTCTCAATTTTTGAGTTTTAGGAATTTTCTTCTAATCAACTAATCACTACCCCAGTTGGATCTCTTGATCTTCCATCGGCATAGTAAGCCGATAGAGATTACTTATCGCTAGATGTCACAATCTAAGCTGGTTTGGGGAAAAGGCGTTCACAGATGGGCAATACTAATTTTGGGTTCATTCCCACCTAGATGACTTTCTAGGGTTGTCAGGCCTAGTGTTTCTTCGATGTTCTTCCTTTCCCAAACAGCTGATACAAAAGGTAAAATCCCTATAAACAATATTAATTATTCATACGTCCACTCCCTAATTCCCCAAAATAGAATTAGTTCCTCATGGTTTCTTTGATCATCAATAAACAATATAAGAAAACATATAATTGAAAAAGAGAATGAAAAAGAAACTAAAAACTATAAAGTAAGACTCCTTGATCATTTACGTGAGTTTCTACAATCTCGTTTCAACCGAAAAATATAAAGTAAAATTAAAAATGAAAATATATTGAATGGTCCAAACACTAGTGCTAGAGGCCCTATTTATAGTTTTTGGCCAGCCATTTTCATCAACCCTAGGTCAGCTACTGTCCTTCGTGCTTAAGTTGCATTGTGAAGACGAAAACGCCCCTCGCTTAATGTAGAGTTGAAGTCTGGGGTCGATGTCGGGACACACTAGGACCTGTGTCGCGACATAACAAGCAGTCCCTTGATTCTTTGCCGTTGATCCCTTTGTTGTGACATAAGGCTATCTATGTCTTAACGAAGCAGTCAATATCACTATGACTCAACTGCTACTAGTCTCCTATGCACTCACGAAGTAGGTTAGCTAATCTTTAGGTCTTATTTGGCGTTGAAAGCAATAAAATAACCATTTTAGCACAATTTATTCAAAAGACAAAGCTAACTAAAAATCTATAAAATATAAGGAAAATTACTTGATCTCTAGCTCATCAAATATGAAAATAAGTTCAATCTGTTAGGTATGAAACCGATAGATCAAACTCCCCACACTTAAGTCTTTGCTTGTCCTCAAGCAAACAAGTAAACAAAAGCAATAGTAGAGACAAGAAACAAAGGAAAGATAAGTGAGCTTGAAACTGTATCATACAAAGATTAGGCTCTTAACATCTATTCTAGGCATTATGCATCTTTTGACAACCTTAACATGATAATTAAGCAATTTCACGATTTTCAAGTAGAAACAATCTAAGTTCAGTATGTTACAAGGGATATAAATATTAAAGTTCTATCGATATGACTCCATCAATACCTAACATGAGTACTTTGATTATCCTAGTACAATACAAGCAACTATAATGAGATTATGCAATTTCTACATCTATCCATGCATAGAGTCGTTTAGGTCACATATGGCTTTTCGACTTGTAACGTGTTGAGGCTTAGGACAGGTTTGATTTTCAAAGAACAGTTAAGCACAGAAAGGGTTACACAGCACGAAAACAGTTTGGCACATTGTATTGTTCCCTATTCTTCCCCTTTATGTTCCACTCCATCTCACCTCCTTATTTCCCTTTCTTATCGCCTTCCTTATTTCTCCATTTTTAGGAAATCAATCTAAAGTAATCCTTTTAACTAGCCTATGAGTACATTATGTTCTTTGTTTTTCGAGTAAGCTTTTTCTTTTTTTGCTTTTTTTGGTGACTTGATAATTTTGTCACTCTTCACATATTTTCTTACTCTCTCCTTTTGCGTTTTTACTCATTTTCTTCTTTTTTTTTCACTATTTTTCTCTTCCTTGGATAAATCTAAAATCCATACCTTGTCATGATTTCCCTCTTTTGTTTTACAATCTCCACCATAATGTGTTTACCTACCCTTAATACATATGGTCATACATCCATTTTCATGCAAAATAGGACCAAAGAAAAGGATATACACAAATCATCATTTAAGTGACTTTATCAAAAAGGTGTCATAAGGCTCAAACATGGGTACTAATTGGCAATTTAGAACAAGGATTGGCTCTTTTGATCTAGAAGTGTCAAACAATGCCTTAGGTCATCCCCAAATAACTTAATATGCACAAATATCAATTTAATCATCTAATCTCAAAATTATCGTTTATCATAGATACTAGCATGCTCGTTTCCTCATATTATGCACATCATTTGGTATCAATAAAGCTTTGTTTTTATCTATACATAATGTAACCTATAGAACTTCAAAAAGTTCATGCTAAAAAATGAAAAAATTCTTATTCTCATGCCAAGTTTATCAAGAAAACACAATCAACCTATTATGCATGCTCCTAACTAATCACTTATATTTTTATAAGCTCAAACACATATAAAAAAGATAAATAAAAACTATATGCCAAAATTCCTATGTTACCCCCACACTTTAGATAACACATTGTCTTCAATGTGTAGCTCGAAAAGTATTAAGGAAAGAAGTTACCCGATTGATCGTGAAGGCCCTTTTCTTCTTATGGTGGTTATCCTTCTTCCTTTTGGCTTAAGTGTTTGACATTGTTGTGTCTCCAGAATATGGGGTTCAAAAAAAAAGTTAAGGTATATATACAAAAATAATTCCTAATCCTACTCCTACTCTTACAAATTATATAAGTCCTAAAAGAAATAAAAAAAATTATCCCAAAGATTACAAATCTTAAAAGAAATCAAAGTCTTAAAAAAATTAAAGTTCAATCCTCTTCCTCCGAGTCGGATTAAGGATCCATTGGAGCCTTGCCCTTGCCGAAATAATTTTGTCGGGAGCTCTCACTTTGTCGTCATGCTGGGCTCCAAATCACCGTTCCTTTGGGAGTTGAGTGTTGAGGCTGAAACATTGCATCATACTCGTCATCAGTGTCATGCTTGTTTTGCTCCTCATTGGTTCCTCCCAACTTGGCTTCTTCCTCATCTCCTTCTTCTTCCCCAAACATATTGGGTGGATAGTTCAGTGTTGGTAGTCCATGTATTCTCGCAAACTCCTTCAGTATAGGAGTTATTTCCTGCATCCATCTAATCATGCCGTCAAGCTTTATGTCGATGCTTCCTTTGATTCTTGCTCCCATCTTTGATTTGTCTTTCTTCTTTAGTGATGTCAATACATCCATATTTTCCTTCCTCATTTGATTCCATTCCTTAATTTGTTTTCTCTGAAGCTCGACATATTGTTCGTATAAAGAATCCCCTATTATGCTTCGAGTCGGCTTTAGGAACTGCTCATTGTCTTGCATAGGTACATTCAATTTTTGCACAAGGCTGTTACCAAATGCGGGAAGAAGAAACCACTCTTTTGGCTTTGGGTGCACCATTTCATCTCTTCAAAAATCCAAGAACCTATACAAATTTTTTTACACTGCAAAATGCCATATAACAATAAAGCTTACAGAGAATTAACATTAGAGACATTTAAGGCAGGTATAATTTGTGTAGATAAGAATTGCATCCACATTTTAGCTACCGGAACATAATGGCTTGATTAAAGTTAGCCAGTGTGCCAACATCGGGTCGATAATTCTAGACACCTCGCCCTTCAGTTAAAAACATAATAATTTCCTCTATATCCACATTATTGAATAAATTAAAGTCCACTCGTTCTACATAATCCTTTTCATAAAAAGGGATATTGTAATATTAACAAATATCTCTAGGCGACACATGTACATCCTGTCCTCTAACTATTACTATTCCTAAAGGTTGCCTCTTAACAATATCACCCTTAAGGGATGCATAAAATTCATGAACGATGGGCACAAGAGCTTTACCTATCGTAGGGACGCAAAATTTCTCTCATTTATGGTATTGCAAAAGCGACCATATTCCTTGCATAGCACCATTAAAGGTTCAAAACCTCATTCTTGAATTTACGTTTGGCCTTGTAAAGCCAATAAGTACTTTTCAATTTGAGCATTTTCAATCTGTTCGTACTAGGAGTCACTATCACTTTCTTCCACCATGGCTCTCTTTCGTGGAGGCATTGTAATCTAACATAGAGAAAGAGGAATAATAATGAATAGAATAGTAAAATTTTAAGAACTACCTTTAATTTTGTCTGGCCAATGAGGGACGATTGAAGCCTTGATGGATAGAGGAAAGCCTGGAAGGAATGAAGGTTTGAGTTGGAATAGAAAAAGAAGGATGAGAGATTAAATGTGTTTAAGATTGATTTTGGAGTGTTTAAGTAATAGAATATGTTTGGTTTTAAGGTAGTATATATAAGGGTAGGTACTTTTAGGGTTTTAGGTTTAAAAAATTGGTTAAATATTGGGTTATACTGTCGGGTTACGCAATTGGGTCGGGTCAACCCTACAAAATTTGCATACGATGTCGCGATGTAGCCAAGTATGTCACAACCAACCTTCTAGTGCCTGTTTGTCACGACATGGCTCACCCTGTGTCGCAACAAACCCCTCAGTCTTGAATTTCCAATAGTCTGCTCCCTATGTCGCAACAAAGACTCGTCTGTGTAATGATAAACTTACCAGTTCTGGTTTTTCAGCAACCTGACCCCTTTTTCGCAACACACAAGGTGTATGTCACGTCATAGCATGCCTTGGTGTACTTGGAGTAGACTGGTTGCTTCATCACAATATCAAGAAGTGGTGTTGCGACAAACCTATCAGATCCGATAAAAAGCCTAAAACGAAAGAAAATAATAACGTTAGTTAAGTTAGTATAAATATATGTACAAATATATGTTAGTACTTGTTAGAATTGTCTGACAAGAAGGTTAGTATGCACTCCGAATAGTCTGTTTTATCATTGTTCGTCCAGCAGCCGTCCTGCCAGCCTACTCTTTGGCGTTTACTCTTTCTCAAAATTTTCCTTGCCTTCCTGCGTAGATCACTGCCAGCTCTTTTCACTTATCATATCTATTAGCGACGTCTGTGAATTTATACCACCACCCTTTCGCATGATTGCCGGTATCATTGATCCACTTGTGAAATTCGTATGCCTTTTTGCGGTGGAGTAACAATTGCTCGAGTACTTCATTCAGTACAAATGGTGGATTTATCGAAAACCCATGTGTCGATGGGGTGGCAACTATTTGTTTCCCCTTGTAATTTCCATCATTGCATTTTATTTCCTTTGAATCGTGGTACCAATGCAGTAATTGCTTTTCCTACGAACGTATACTTTCTTGCTCTACAGATGTGATTAGTGTGTTAGTTGAAGGCTGGGATTCTAGCTCGTAAATGCTTCCGTTGTCCTGCAAAAATTGAAAAATTTTCACATTAGCTATTATCCATTGGAGATTGAGTTTTTGATCAACGATATCTTTAACTAATATTTCTTTTGTTGATGGTTTTGTAATAGTAATTAATTGAAGATCTAAATTTGGGATTCGGGAACCGTCTTCTTTCTTTATGGGGATTGATTCATTAGTGGATTAGGGCTCAATCTCGATTTTTACACGACTATCCATTTCCCCTTCTAGAGGTGAGATCTCGTTTTGCTCGACGGTCCGATCATCTGATTCCTCAAAACATTCTCTTTCCAGTTTCTCCTCTAGCCTTTGTTCCTATTCTTGCTCTATTCATTCATATTCGAAGTACATTTCTCTAAAAGATAGACCATCATGTTGATCAGAGATCTGGGCTTGTTCACGAAGTTGACTTAACTCCAACATTAATAACTTCTGATTTTCTTGGATCTTCCAATCTTCATAATACCCGTCTTCGTAGATATCAACATCATAATCATCATCAAACATGAGATCTGCACAAAATAAATTGTAGGCATCCATGGTTTTAAATATAATGGGAATAAAAGGAAAGTGTTAGATCTGAAAAATAAAAAATTGTTAGTATAGTTAAATCGTATCTATAACCTAAAATTTCTTAATTATTTTAATACAAAGAAATAATAAAATTTAATAAAGTGTTGCCTCCTCGGTAATGGCGCCAACAACTTGACTGCCCCCGAACGTACTCTCGTTCGACTTATATTTAGGCTTTTCGCAAGTATACGGGTCAAGTTGTAAATATAGTGTGTTACAATGGAACACTTGGTAGTATTCTGAGGATCGTACCCGAAGGAGGCGTAAAGCGGTAGTAAATAAAATCCCTGCAAAGAAGAAAATTAATTAGTACTTATTTTAGGGTTTATAGTACGAAGAGAAATTAAAGAGTTGATTTTAAATAGCATAAAATAAAAGGTAAAATAACATAGAAAATAAAAGTACTTATTTTTCAATTGTTGGGTTTTGGGAATTTTCCTCTAATCAACTAGTCACTACCCAGTTGGATCTCTTGATCTTCCGCTGGCATAGTAAGTCGATAGAGATTACTTATCGGTAGATGTCACAATCTAAACTGGTTTAGGGAAAAGGTGTTCACGGATGGGCAATACTAATTTTGGATTCATTTCGACCTAGATGACTTTCAAGGGTTGTCAGGCCTAGTGTTTGTTCGATGTTCTTCCTTTCCAAAATAGTTGATCCGAAAGGTGAAATCCTTGTAAAACAACAATTAATTATTTACACGTCCACTCCTTAATTCCCCAAAATGGAATTAGGTCCTCATGGTTTTTTTGATCATCAATAAAACAATATACGAAAACATATAATTGAAAAAGAGAATGAAAAAGAAACTAAAATTGTATTAGTGATCTGTCGAGAAAAACTCCTCGATTATTTACACGAGTTTTTACAAATCTCGTTTCAACTAAAAAATATAAAGTAAAACTAAAAACTAAAATCTACTGAATGGTCCAAACCCTAGTGCTATAGGCCTTATTTATAGTTCTTGGCCGGTTATTTTCATCAACCATAGGTCAGCTACCGTCTTTTGTGCTTAAGTTGCATTGTGAAGATGAAAACGCCCCTCGCTTGATGCAGAGTTGAAGTTTAGGGCTGATGTCGCGACATACCAAGACCTGTGTCACGACACAATAGGTAGTCCCTTGATTCTTCGCTGTTGATCCCTTTGTTGCGACATATGGCGTCTATGTCGTGACAAAGCGGTCAATATCACTATGACTCAACTGCTATAAGTCTCCTATGCACTCACGAGGTAGGTTAGCTAATATTTAAGCCTCATTTGGCCTTGAAAGCAATAAAATAACCATTTTAGCACAATTTATTCAAAAGACAAAACTAAGTAAAAATCCATAAAATATAAGGAAAATTACTTGATTTCAAGCTTATCAAATATGAAAATAAGTTCAATTTGCTAGGTACAAAACCGTTAGATCACCTCATGGGGCAAAAGACAACCTAGGATTAATCTTAATAGGATAGAAAGATGAACCAAGAAACTGCTTCTATAGTTTCTTCAAGATGAAGCCTCGTCCATGGATTTCAGTGTCCTCGTCACACTAAGAAAGCGATGCGAACATTAATTTAATTACTGCTACTACTGATCTTGGAATTGTAGGTGGTGTAGGCATAATTCACAATTCTAGAGATAACTTAAAGGAAACCACAAGTCTATCTTGCGAAATTAATGAATACATGGATTTTTTAGCTTCTATGTTAAACATGCGCAAGAAGCGCAGAACTAATAATTGACCTACGAACGTGGTTGTAAGTAGTAAAGAAGAGGGAGACAGTGGAAGGTTAGAGCAGTGCCATAAAGAAGAATAGTTCATGTCGGGCCTTCTACCATGATGGTTGCTACTCCTTCTTCCCCCTCGATGATCTTTCCATCAATAGCTCATGTAAGTTCACCGATTGCTGTTCATGATAGTTCTCCTCCTTCTGCTCCTCTTTTTACTCCTCCTTTTTTTCCCTCCGTTGAGGAACCATTAATTAAAGTTGGTTCAAATGTCGATGGTGGCGGGCTATTCCCATGGCGTGGGCATCTGAGCGTGCGAGAGTTGTCTTACAATATCAGAGCTAGAAAGTGCTAAAAGGCAGATGTGTATCAATGAGTCATCAAGTGGCGTGAGGAAGCCTTCGCTATCGAAGTTCGCCTCATCCTTGCAAGTTATTTTGGCTGAGGCTAGCTTGGTTAGCTTAGGTCTTAGTGAAAGCATTGGTAGAGCTAAAGCCTATCAAAGGGAGCTTGAGGATACTAAAGAAGCATTGAAGAGAGCTCACGAGCTGTGCCTCAAGATGAGAGAGGAGAATAAAGAACTTTACAAGCAAAATGAAGACCTCGTCGAGCGTCTAGGGGCTACTGAGCTCAAAATCGGTGAGTTATCAAAGGAGGTCACAGCTAAAAAGAAGGGAAAGTGGCTTTGAATACTGAGATGAAGAAAATGACTAAAGAGCATAGGGCCACTATAAACATAATTGTTGAAAAGCACAAGACTACGACGGTGAGCTTATAACAAAGGCAAGCAGAGGCCTTAGAAAAATTTAGGAAGGAAACTCTGAAAAACTTGAATAACCTTATTCATGAGCTCAAGTCGAACATACTGTTGCATACCCAAGTTATGTGTGGCCCTTTTGATGCTCGCAGAGTTAATCTCAATGCCCTCTGTGATGTAGATATGAATCAACTTTGCTTCCCTTCGAGAGCTACTAGGGATGAGTTCACACCCAAATGGAAGAACTCAATAGATTTTTATTTAGATGAAGATACGGTTGAAACCAGCACTGTCCCTATTGATGATAACGACAACAACAAAGCTACTGAAGGAGGAAAAGAGAATAATATCCCCAACGACCCTGAATAGGCTAATAATGTACCCTAATTGATTGTACCTTTGTGTTAACTTTTCAAATGGGAATTGATAGTTTAAACTTTAAAAGAAATTATAGTTTATTTATTACTACTATGACATTATGTAACACTCATATCTCATCTCCGTTGTCGGATTAAGGACTGAAGTGTCTCGAATCAAAACATAACTTTTTATTTAAATTCAGAACAATTATACAAATGATTTACAAACATATAACAATCATCAACAATTAATGGTATAAATACTCGTGTGTGTATTAATTTGATTTTACGAGACCCTAAAAATATCTTGGAAGTAATCAAGGATCAAAATGAAACAATTAGGAAAAACTTGAAAATTTGAGAAACAGGGGTCACACGGTCATGTAACTTAGCTCTGACCGTGTGAGTATGCAAAGTAAGGATACACGGTTGTGTCCTAGCCCATGTCAAAGACCGTGTAAAACCTACAGCTAAACTAACAAGACACACACAACCGTGTGGGGTGATCGTATGTGGCATACGACTATGTCACATCCCGTGTCTCAGGCCGTGTACATCTAAATTGACCCTTTAAACAAGCCAAAATCACACCAAAAGTTGATCAACAAGGTACAACCAAAACATCAATCATTCTATGTTCAAAGCCATCAACAACATACAGTTACAACATGCTAAATTAACATCCTGATCAACTAACTAATGAACTAATCAATTGTACCTCAAGTAATAACCAAACATTAAATCAACATACCAACCTTAACCAAAAACAAACCTTAATTCAACTTTTATAATTAACCATAACAACATTCATTAAACATACTATAAATATTTATCATATATATCATAACCTTCATTTAAACATGAGTTGGTTAACCAAACATTACAAGACGCATTCAAAAGGAACCAACTCAACTTATTCACTAACTATGACTATTATTGATGATAAATTCACATATATATTCCTATATACATGCCATAACCCAACAAAATTATCATTCTGATTAATCTAGATTATCAGGCTTTTTCTCGGTAACAGCCTTTTTCAAACCGGTTTGAACTAAAATTGCCATCATTCGAACTTGCCACAAATTGAAATTTGTGTCACCATCAAACTTCTCAATATCGAACCTTGTTGCTGCCATCTCTGAACGAGCTGATCTGCGTAAAATTGAACTAGCTCTGATACCACTTGTTGGGGATCGACCCGATTAAGCAACGAACAAGTTAAAAATAGCGGAAGAAATTGAGAAATTGAACACACAAATTTAACGTGGAAAAACCCCTCCGAAGAGGATAAAAAATCATGGGCAAAGATAATTTTACTATAATGGCAAAGAACGAAGAGTACAAAAGATGGAGATAAAAACTAAACCTCAAAAACCCAAAAATAAAGAACCCTCAAAACGTAAACACTAAATTCTCCAAAAGTGTTAGGAGTTCTAAACTATGATAGGTATGTCTAAATGGGTATATTTTTAAGATTGTAAAAGAGCCTATTTATAGGCTAAATTCCTAAGTCAAATAATAATAAAATAATCTAGAGTAATAAGAGTTTGACTCAAACAAATAAACAGAGTTTAACTGAAAGATTATTTCTCAAATTTGACTTGAAATAGGAGTCATAATTCAACAAATCTTGTTGGGGATCGACCCGATTAAGCAACGAACAAGTTAAAAATAGCGGAAGAAATTGAGAAATTGAACACACAAATTTAACGTGGAAAAACCCCTTCGAAGAGGATAAAAAACCACGGGCAAAGATAATTTTACTATATTGGCAAAGAACGAAGAGTACAAAAGATGGAGATAAAAACTAAATCCCAAAAATCCAAAAATAAAAAACCCTCAAAACGTAAACACTAAATTTTCCAAAAGTATTAGGAGTTCTAAACTATGATGGGTATGTTTAAATGGGTATATTTTTAAGGTTGTAAAAGAGCTTATTTATAGGCTAAATTCCTAAGTCAAATAATAATAAAATAATCTAGAGTAATAAGAGTTTGACTCAAATAAATGAATAGAGTTTAACTGAAAGATTATTTCTCAAATTTGACTTGAAATAGGAGTCATAATTCAACAAATCTCCACCTTGACTCATATTTCCACAATGCCATCTTTGCCAAAGCCTGCCACGGGCCTATCTTGAACTATGTAGGGAATTAACTGAGTCAAATCTCTACTTAGAAGCTGGAAGCCTTCTAGCCTTCGACTTGTGAACTGCTAAATCAAAACTAACCCGGGTCTGATTTTTATGAACACAATGCTTTAACTTTTCAAAACCTGCATCCAAAAGAGAACCTCTCTTCAACGAAACGGTCATACATTTTTCCCTCCTATGACCAAGTTGCCTCCGCTCCAAATGAGTTGATTTCAACTTCGTAAAGGACGAGAGATGTCCTATTTCACCGATCACTATAAAACCTTCCATAATATAAAGACTGCCGATCTTTTCACCTTTTAATAAAACGAGAGCCCCACGAGATACCTTAATGTCGCTCGACTCAATGTTAATTCTGCAACCTTTTGAGTCTAAAATACTTAAGGAGATGAGATTCTTTCGTAAATCAGGTACATACCTGACATCTGATAGTGTCCTAATCGTACCATTATGCATCCTAATTTTAATAGTACCAATACCGATTACCTTACTGGATGAATCGTTTCTCATGTGTACAACTTCACCTTCAATTGAACTGTATGTTAAGAACCATTCTCTGTTGGGACACATGTGGAAAGAACATCCTGAATCTAGGATCCACTTGGACGTAATCTCGGAGCTTTCACTCGTTGACACTAACAAGAAATCATCACCACTTTCATCGGCCAAATTAGCACCAGCTAAATCTTCCTCGTTACTATTAGTTGCCCTTTTATTTCGCAGTTTGTATCAATCTGCTTTGACGTGACCTAATTTCTTACAATAGCGATACCTTTTGTCTCGCTTCTTTGATGCTACCAAAACAGCAGCTTGCTTATCTGCCTTGCTATCTAAACCAAACTCATTGTCGAGTTTGTCTTTGCTTAACAAATGACCCTTCACATCCTCAAACGAGAGTTTATCTCTACCATAAATCAAGGTCTCCCTAAAAGACTTGTATGAAGGGGGTAAAGAGCACAACAATAGCATAGCCTGATCCTCATCATCAATCTGAACCTCAACATTATTTAAATCATTCAAAAGACTTGATTGATGTGATCTTTAAGAAGCTCACCTTCATTCATGCGAAACATAAATAGACGTTATTTCAGCACTAAACGGTTAGCCAGAGACTTAGTCGAATAAAGAGTTTCTAGCTTTTTCCACAAGGCGGATGAGGTCTTCTCCATCAATACCTTCTGCAACAAAACAACATGAAAAAATACCATAAGCTTAAAACCTTAGTAAGATCATAGTGTTAAATGTACTTAACTTATCTCGGGTATCATAAGTATTTAATATATAGCATGTTAACTAAATTTTTTTCAAAGTACATTGTTCACAAGTTCTCATGATATTCGTTGTATAAAAAAATATACCAATTCCATGAAACCTTTCATATAAACTTAACCAAATCATTGATACTTAGTTCACATTCTCGATCATTACTTTATTTCCAATGCATCATAGATACAAGACAGGGCACAAAAAGTGCAATCAAGGGTACAACTATACCATCAGGGGCATCGGAGTGCATACAGGGGCACGAGTGTGCATTAAAGGGCACCAAAACGCAAATAGGGGCATCGAAGTGCAAATAGGGGCATCGAAGTGCATACAGGGGCATCGAAGTGCAAACAGGGGCACCAAAGTGCATACAAGGGCATCAAAGTGCAAACAGGGGCACCAAAATGCATACAGGGGCACTTCTTCATTTCCGTAACATGAAAAATTTTCCATCATTCATATAGAACTTAATGTAATTCATATATCATCATTATGACTTCTTTCAATTCCATACATATTTACTTAACATTAGTAGCTCACATAGTGATACATATATCCAATGTATTTACTTATGTTCATACATAAATTAGTTTTCTAACAAATGGAAATTTAAATCACAAGTAAATTATAATAAGAAATAATCCACTACAAACTTACATTAATCAAGGTAAACATTTAACAAGACATTCCATAATTCCTGATCACCAAATGCAAATTCACCAATCTCAATAGTAATTGTTCACATCTCCTTTATCAATTTATCACTAGTTGATCCAATAATAACAATTTATCACACCTTTATCAATTTAATTTAAACATAGCATAATTATTTATTTACATTCATCCAAAACAGAAAATAATAATTTCAATCCTTATTCGTACTTACTGATCTTATACTTAATTATCAATAATTAAAACTTCACTCTTGCATTAACGGTTCATCAACAATTTATTTAATTAATAAATTCATAATAGCAAAAATCATATATATCTATATACATGTATTTATACTATGAGCTTACCTAAATTATGCTTAGGTTGACTCGCAGGAATTAATCCGTAATCTTCTCTTTTCCCCGGTTAACCTCCGTACGATTCAATTTTTGATTTATATAATGATTAAAGTCAATATATCAAATTCAAATAAATTTTCCAACTCATTCTATATGTATAACCCTTATTTTTTTAATACTTGCACATTTTCCCTGAAATTTTATACTTTTCCTAATTTAATCCTTAAACTCAAAATCTAAACTTAGCAAAATTTGCTAAAAATACTCAAGCTAGCCGAATATCATTCCATACACATGCAACCCATAATAGCTCAATATTCACAAGAAAATCATGCAAATTTTTAACATTTTAAGAAGTTAAACCTTAACTAAAAATCTATTAAAATTACTTAACAATTTCATCATAAACATCTACCAACACTTTGAATCAAATCTTTAACATCGTAAATAATAAGGGTTCATCAATGGCAACATACAAAAACTTTGACAGTTTCAAAAACGAAGGTACGGGTTAATTAGACCTAGTTGTAACGATCTCAAAAATATAAAATTTATGAAAAACGGATGATAATTACACTTACATGCAAAGAAAACTATCAAGCCGAAACCTCCTTCTTCTCCCAACAATGGTGTTCGGTTCTCAAGCCAAAAAGAAATAAAGATGATAACACTTTCTTTCATTTTTCTTTTGTTTTGTTTTTAAAATAATTACAATCATGCCATTATCACATATTTTTAATCTATTTCCATTTAATTACCGTCCACTAACTAATGAAATAGTTTAATTACCTTTTAAAACCTCCACTTATTGCTTTTATAATCAATAAACACATATAACTAATAATAACTCATTTTTGTAGCTTTTGCGATTTAATCCTTTTTACTTAATTAACTATTTAAATGTTAAAATTTCTTAACCAAATTTTAATATAACCCTAATAACACTTCGTAAATATTTTATTAAATATTTACGATTCAGTTTATAGATACGATTCAGTTTATAGAAACGAAGTCCCAATACCTCATTTTCTAAAACCACTTGACTTAAGAAATTAACCACTTGAACTTGACTATATGACTAATTAGCAAAATTTATTAAATCAAAACTTCAATAATAATATACTTGACTTATAAATATTAATTAATAATATTCACAAACCCACTCGTGGGATTTGTTATCTCGAAACCACGATTTCTAATGTTACTAAAAAATGGGTTGTTACACATTATATCTTTTTTGCGAACTTATTTCATTTTTTCGCATAACAACGTCGCTAGAAACAATAGATTGAACTTAAACAAATTTTTGAATATAATCTCAGTAACCTTCAATTGACTTAGTGAAATTTGATGCCTCTATTTTAGGTGACTTATCACCAACCTCAATTCGGATGTTCTTATACATCCTGAGTTGTGATATTAAATCAACGAACTCAAAGAAAATTAGGTTATGATCTTAAATCAACGAACTCGAAGAAAATTAGGTTATGATCTTAAATTAACTAACCTTGAGCATCAGCTATGTCACACCTCAATTTTTGCTTAGCAAGAAATAGTGAGACTGCTAGCTCTTACATTTTAAAATAAATGCGCAAAATTGGACAAAAGGGAGTAATTGGCCAAGTGGTTTAATAGTAATTAGTTATCGTAGAGATTATTGGTTCGAATCCTTTTAAATGTGTAGTAACTATTTTATTTTCTTTCCTTTTCTTCCTAGCCAAAATTGTGGACCTTCTAGAAGGTCAAAACCTTCTCTTCTTTCCTTTTAAGGCATGCCAAAATTAAGGGGAGATTCTCCTTAATTGCTTGATTGAATCTTTCCTTTTATGGCTCCTTAATTGCTTCCTTTAATTGTGTGATTCGTCTTTTTACTTGAATTGATTATGTAATGCCCCAAATCACTTAAATTGATTGCAAATTAACCAAAAATGGGTTTATGACCTTCCATGGCCAGCCAAAACCCCTTTCCAAGTCTAGTTCACTTTTGATTTTTCTCCAAATTTTGCTCTTCTTTCTCCTTGGCCGACAACCACCATACACCATTGATTTCCAGCATTTTCTACTTATTTTCGGCATTCTTGAAGCTATTCTTCTTATCTTTTCTTCCTTTTTCCATTGTACAAGGCTGCCGAACCTCCTCTCCTCCTTCACCGTCATCGTCGATGCGCCACTGTCGCACCACCATCGTACAGTCCCCGCATTGCCCCTGTCATTATTACCAAACTTTGTCGATTTTCTTCTCTTCTTCTCCTTTTACTGAAATCAACTTCGTAAACTCTCGATTCTAATATTCTTTAAGCATTAAGAGCTATTTTTTTAGGATTTTTCTCTAAAGCATTTTATTCATGTTTATAGATCTTGATATTCCTTTTTGAACGATTTTTCAGGATTTATCACCGAGTAATATTGTCATAACATTCGTAAGTATTACCGATCTTGTTCTATCTCTTTCATTTAAGGAGAAACATTCCTAGATCTAAACTAATGCAATTATGTGCTTTAACTTAGTGACTGCAGAAAATCAAAATTTCTCACAAAGAAGCGAATTGTGATCTAACTCGTCAGATCTAAGGTGCTAGGTAGTTAATATTATTTTGAGAATATATCATGTTATAAATATTATGTGTGGGATTTAGTATTATGTATGTGTATATGTTACTTTATTAATTAAATCAACAATATGTGATAAGTGAAATCTTGATTATAAGAGAGTCATTAAATAACTCAAAGGGAAGGATCCAAGCAAGTGACTTGATACTTAAGACTTTCGATGAAAATCATGTATTGTGTGATTTTATGTGATTATATATGCAAATCTTAATCTCATGACATGTGATATATGGTTATATGTGATTTGAACAAGTGAAAAATGTCTGAATATGTGGATATGTGAATAATGAGATCTATGACTCATAAAGAAAAGAAACATGTTTAACATGTTAAAGTGATGTATGTGATTATTGTGAGCATAAATTATGCTTAAGTGTATATCATTCACTTGTGATAAAGGAATGCCATGACACATGTATGGGGTGGGATTTGTGAAAGGAGGAAGAATTGCTAGCTTCGCCCACAACCTACATGGCAGTTTATATGCAAACTGTTTATATGGCCATTCATGGCAATTATGTGAGAGTTTTATTACAAAATAAATATGTTACTATGTGATTATTCTATGGTAAATATTGGTGGCTTTGTCCACAACCTACATGGCAGCTTGTCTGCAATTGGATTGTTTGTATGGACGAGTTTTAGAGAACTCGTACATGGTGTGTAGAGAAGATAGGTAGGAACGTTTTACAAAATGTGCATTGTTTTAAAAAATATGCATTGATACGATCATGCATAGCATTATTTGATGAAATATGTGATTTAATGTGTATGCAATAATGATGTGTATGATATGCTTTATGTGTTGCTATTTACATGTGTTCATGTGTTTAATGTGGGGAATCTCACACTGAGCCTTCAAAAGCTCACCCACGATTATTTAATATTTTTCAAGAAATCCTTGAGATTAGTGCTCGGATTTGGATTCTCGAAGTGGACTCTCGATAATCGAAAATGTTTTCAAGAATTATGTCATTGGATCTCATTATAACATTGATTAACTTGGATTATTATAGCTTGGATTTTGAATTGAGTTTCGATTTTAGGTTGTTTCAATTTTGGTTTTGTTGGGTTATGCTTGCAAGGTAGCATATGAATCATCCGGAGAATGTTGAGTTGAAATCATATTATTGGATTTTAGGAAATAAGATATTTGAAATTCAATTAATGTTTTATTGAAATTATATAATTATTATGAAATTTTGAATAAATGAGTTTTCCGCTGCGAGATATGTTTTAAGTCTTATTATTTATTACGACTCAAGATTTGATTTCAAAAACCAAGATGATAACGATTATGGGCTTTTGTTTTTGAAAAACCTAACTACTAGTTTTAAAAGTGATTTTAAAGAGATAAATTTTAAGGTGTGTTTCTTAGCCATTTTCATGGCTAATGTAACCGCTCGGATTGGGCCATAACATCTAGGCTCGACCTGGGATGTTACAATTGGTGGTTTCAGAATCGAGTTCAAAACTCGAACTACGAGTGTAAATGTTTTTGAAAAGCATGCATGCATTATAAAAGAGTATTTTGAGAAAAACATGCCAAGTGTGATTTGTTACAATGAAAATCGAGACCCTCTAAAGTCAATTCGAGGGAAGAGATTATTTAGTTATGATTTTGAAACGTTAGAAATGTGATTTTGAAACTATAGAAAACTTTTAAATTGAGACAACTCTGAATTGTGAAAATGATGAATAAGTGAAATTCACCTGAAAGCAATAAAAAAAATGAAAATTCGATTAGAGAACACTCAAAGTGATAATATGAGACTTGTTTCTTAAAATTGTTAGATAAAACTCATAAAATTATTTATAAGCGTCATGGACGACTAAAGAGTACGAACTCGTGGTGCACGTCGTCATGAGGCGTAAGAAGAGTCATCTATTGCTTGAGTGCTTACACCGAACTTTTATGTCAATGAGAACTATCCAACTATGGATAACGTGAGACAAGAGCTCGAGGGATTTGTTGATGAGGAGGCTAACCATAATCCTATTGATGGTATAATATCTCAAGCACTATTAAGGGTATTACAACGAGTTACTGGAGGCTAATCTAGTACTGGAAGCCGCAAGTCCACAGTAGAGAGACTTTGATCTAGTGGAGCCGAAGTATGTAGGGGTGTTGCTGGGACGACCCTTATGATAGCCAAACATTGGATGGCATCAATCGGGAGGATATTATACGATCTTGACTGTACTCCAAAACAAAAACTTAAGGGTACAATGTCGCTTCTGAAAGATAAGGCCTACTACTGGTCGTAGTCTATAGTTGAAGATGCTCAAGATGAGAGGATAGCTTGGGAGTAATTTCAAGGAGCATTCCAAAAGAAGTATGTGGGGTCAAGGTATGTCGAAGCTTGAAGACTAAAGTTCCTTGAGCTGAAACAGGGGGAGAGGACTGTATCTGAGTATGAGGCTGAGTTCCTAAGGTTGAGCCGATATGCATGGGAGATGGTAGCTTCTGAACGGGATAAGTTTGTGAGGTTCGAGAATTAGCTAGATATGATCTAAAGGTCCAAATTTCCATGTTGCAGGAGAGAGTCTTTGAAACCTTAGAGGAGAAGGTGAAGATTCTAAAAGAGGTAAAAGGGACTGAACGAGAAAGAAAAGACAAGACTAAGACATTAGATAAGAGGGACTATGGCTCAAAAAACTCTAATTCACATCCTGTGTAGAGAGCCCGTGATAATAGACCACATAGAACCCAACTGCAGATGGTACTGGAAATAGAGCTCAAGATTGTGCTATGGGAAAACTCATAGGGGAGAATGTTGGAAAAAGCTAGAGGCATGTTTAAGATATGGATCTCTGAAGCATCTAATGAAAGACTATTAGAAAATGAAAGAATAAAGGAGAGCATCGCAACCCCAACAGAATCAGAATCAAAGGGGACGTGGTGATAATGTAGTTGCTAATACTAGACAGAGAGCAGTTGATCAAGGTGCAAATCGCACTGGTGCTAGACAGACCTCCTTGGTTTATACAACGAGGTGTAGAGAATATCATGATGCAGTTGATGTCATCATAGGTACCTTTGCAATTAACTCCATACAGTACTTTACTTTGATAGATGTAGTTTCTACCCATTCTTAGGTTGCCTGCTCTAAGGCTCTGTTTGTTTAGTTGTAAAAGCTTTTCCGTAAAAGCTTTTCAAAATTTTCTGATTTTTTTTTGGGTGAAAATGATTTTTCACCGTAAAACATTTTACAAACACGGGAAAAAAAGAGCTTTTTTTAAGGAAAACATCTTACCCTTTTTTCGGTAAGACGTTTTCCAAATTTTTCTCTTCACATCCCAGCATCTATCACTTGCTAAACGTTCTTCCCCTTCCCCTTCCCCTTCCCTTTCCCCTTCCCCATTCATTGCGTCCCCAATCAGGATTCATCTCTATATAAAAAACAACTAGCAATAGTTTTGTTGACAAAGAGAAAAAAAGCCTTAGCCATTTCAAGTCTTTTCAGATGGGATCCTGATCAGGTTCAATTTGTGATGGAGTTAATGATTTTGTGTTTGAATTGGGCTTTTTGATGTGTTTGATTTTATGGGTATTTGATTTTGAACCACTTCTCTGTATTAGATTGTCTGTTTTATAAAATGGATGAAATGGCTAATTCTTTATTTGGTAGGATTACTTATTTTTATCCTCTGCTTTGCGTTCCTTGATTCATGATGAATAGTTACTGATAATTTATGATGCTTTAGTTTTCTTTTCCTGGTAGAATAAGTTGGTTTGATTACTAGGCTACTAAGTAAATAGCTCATGACCATTTCTATGTTTTAATACAGTTCTTTGTGGCTAATACAACTTCTTTATTTCTTAACATATAGATTCACATAAATCTTTGTGTTGTTTTGCAGTGGTATGGGCCTTGATTTTTGAGTGTTGGTTCAGAAAAGTAGAAAGCAGGCAGAATAATATCATAGATTGTATAAGGTATTGATGGCTCTTAATGATGCTTAGTTTACTTGATTTCTATCCTATGTGCATCTGGGAAAAAATTATGTTAGATCAAATTATGGTATTGTAGCTTTGGCCTATTCTATTGATCAAAGTTAATTTTATCTGTACATTTACCTTAGACATTTGTCCAATAACTTAATTCAAAAATAAAAGGTTATATGTCATATATTGACTGGATTCTAAGATGAAGTGGATGAAATGGCTAATTCTTTATTTGGTAGGAGTGATCTCCCATGTATGAGAAATAGACTCGGAGGATTTAATTCTATATATGCTTTAAAACTGTTAATTCTTTAAATGGAAGAGTTAATGCACTCGTGTTGGCATATGAGTGATAAGAACCAGTCTCAACGACATATGAGTGATGAATGAAAGGATTCCAAGGTTGTTCCTTGAGGTGAAACATATTGAAACACCAATCCTATGATGAAACATGGTGTGGGATCCAAGAATAGAGTTGTTCTAGTGTAGTATCTTGTTATTGCCTTATCTTGAAACATATTGCCTAACTTGCTGTCAATATATTTCTAATTTCACTGCAGGTATTTGACTTGTTTAGCATAATGGACATTTCTTTTATGTTGTTGGGTTGAAACAATATATAAAAACATATTGTTTTCATGAAATTACCCATTAAATTGCCCATGTTAAACAGATCCTTGAAAGAAATAAAGAACGAAACTTGAGACAATATAAGAAGATCCAATAATGATATATATATTTATATGCATAGACAAAGAAGAATAGGGTTGTTAGTTCATTTGTAACGTTAAAGCAAGGAATCCATCATCTTTTCATATATCTGAAACAACCTCATTCCTATCTTGTTTCTTTACTGCTTTTGGGTTCTTTCACTTTTGTTTCTTCACTGCTTTTGATTTGTTTCTACATAGCTTTATAGAAGGATTGTGAGGGAGGATTTACCTCATCTAAGCTTTGGGTTTATTTATAATTATATGTATAATTACATAACTTAATCAACCATATAATTCTATTCCATTATAATTCAAAGATACATCAAGTAAAACAATTAAATAAATTAGTTCTATATTTCTATTCGAATTAAAATTTTAATACTACAATTAATATTTCATTTTTATTTAATCATAAAATATGTAAATTTTAGTTCAAGTGTGGATTCACATCAATGTAATTTGTATAAACCCTTCCTTGACAAATGCCTCTGCTCTTTATTAGGAAGATAGTCTTAGAAGAAGCAATGCTAAAAATAAATAGTATAAATAGAGTATTAATGTATTTGTTTGGTTTTTTATTTTTATTTTGTTTGGATATAAATAGAGTATCCTAGTAATATCTGAGTTTATGGTTAAGTTGTTATTTTTGTTGTTTAATTCTCATTTTTTATTTTTTGTAATGATTGACAATGACAATTATTAATGTAGAATGGGTAATGGAAACAAAGAAGGGACAACCAAGCAATTCAGGTGGACAAAACCGATGGAACATCTTTTTTTTAGAAATTCTAGCAGAGGAGGCCCAAAAAGGAAATAAGCCTTCTAACACTTTCAAATCAATTGCTATTAATCGAGTCACTGCAGTTATTTCTGAAAAATTCCAAGTTCAATGTGATTCTAAGCATGTGGAAAATCATTTGAGGACTATAAAAAATCAATGGCAAATTATATGCAGAATTCGGGCCGAAAGTGGTTTTGGATGGGATGATAACATGAAAATGATCACATGTGATAGATCGACATATGATGTGGTAGTGATGGTAATATTTATATATATGTTAAATATATTTCAGCATTATATTCTTTACTTGTTATTCTAATTGTATACAATATCCAACAGGCACACAAGAAGTATGAATCATTTTTGAACAAAAGCATTGATCATTATGATGAAATGGCTTTGGTTGTTGGAAAAGATATGGCAACAGGGAGTTTTGCTAGAACATTTGCTGACATAGACTTGGACGATGGTAACCAAAATTCAGTGTCTGTAGAATGCGACAATGAGGAGGTTGAGATAAGAACAAATGTATCTTCATCTGGCACATTTAAACGTAAAAGAAAAAGTGTTCAAGAAAATGTCGTTGATGAAGAAATTAAATTTGTGGGTGAACAACTTGGCAAGATTGCAAATGCATTGGAACGGTTTACTGCGGATAAGACACCACTTCTTTACGAAGAAGTGATGTCGATGCAGGTAGAAGGATTTGATGACGACTTCCTTTGTAGTGTGTTTGATTATCTTATGAATCATGATTCCGAGGCCAAAGCTTTCTTAGTCAAAAATACGAAGCATAGAAAAATTTGGCTTCAAAATTTTTTTCAAGGTTGAGGATATATATGCTTTAATGTTCTGTAGTACTAATTATATGGTGTAATACTAGTTATGCACTTTGACAATATTTTAGTTATAATGTTGTGTACTACTAATTATATACTTGGATAATATTATTTGTATTTATCATGTGGTGTACTAGTAATTTGTAATACTAACTGTGGTTTGAAAGCTAATTTATTATTATTCAATCTTTGTTTTTTTATAACACAATTAAGAATCATCTATTCGCTTTGGTTATTTTCAATTTATGATTATTAATGTATTTAATTTGATTTATTTATTTATAAATAAATTATTGTAATATATGTAAAAATAATATAAAATATAAATTTAATAGATATAAAATAAACTCAATTAAACAATAAAAAATGATAAATTCTCAAATGTATGTTTGTTTCATTTAAAACAGTTTTCCTGAAATATTTCAGGAAATCTGCCAAACACCAAAAAATATTTTACACATATTCATCCAAACACCAAAAAATATTAACTTTTCCAGAAAAGTAATTCATTTTCCAGAAATCATTTTCCGGAAACCATTTTCAGTCAAACAAATGGAGCCTAAGTTTAATAAATTGGGAGTTGTAGTAGAAGATACTGTTAGTAATATAACTATATTTAGTCCCCTAGGACAGTTTGTATTTGTAAATAAAATTTATAGAAGAAGGGGTTGTGATTTGGTCGTAAAGGGAAGTTAAGCCAAGGTTTTTTGGACCTTATCGTGTCATTAAGAGAGTAGGACCAGTAACGTATCAGTTAGAATTGCCTTTGGAATTGGATTGTATCCATGATGAATTTCATGTGTCTATGCTGAGGCGATATAGATCTGACCCTTCTCATATAGTGCCGATAGAGGAAATCAAGTCCAGTCAGACTTATCTTTTGAGGAAGAACTAATACAAATTTTGGAAAGGGAAGTCAAAGTGTTAAAGAAGGAAGAAGATTCCTCTTGTAAAGGTTTTATGGAGGAACCACGATTCTAGTAAGGCTACTTGGGAGCTAGAAGATGCAATGCGACAGCAATATCCTCACCTATATTTTTTTATTAGATAATTTCGAGAACGAAATTTTTTTAGAAGGGTAAAGTTTCACACCCCAATTTTTTCTTAGCCAAAAATAGTGAGACTGATAGCTTTTACATTTTAAAATAAGTGCACAAAATTAGACACAAGGGAGTAATTGGCTAAGTGGTTTGGTAGTAATTAGTTATCATAGAGATCCTTGGTTCAAATCCCCTTAAATGTAAAGTAACTATTTTATTTTTTTTCCTTTTCTTCCTAGCCAAATTTGTGGACCTCCTAGAAGGTCAAAACCTTCTGTTCTTGTTGTTCAAGGCATGCCAAAATTAGGGGGAGATTCTCCTTGTTTGCTTGATTGAATCTTTCCTTTTATGGCTCCCTAATTACTTCCTTTAATTATGTGATTCTCCTTTTTACCTGAATTGATTGTGTAATCCCCCAAATCACTCCAATTGATTGTAAATTAACCAAAAATGGGTTTATGACCTTGCATGGCCAGCACACCCCTTTTCCAAGTCTAGTACACTTTTGATTTTTCTCCAAATTTTGCTCTTCTGTCTCCTTGGTCGACAACCACCATACACCACCGGTTTCCAGCATTTTCTACTTATTTTCGACATTCTTGAAGCCATTCTTGTTCTCTTTTCTTCCCTTCTCCACCGCACAAGGTTGCCAAATCTCCTCTCCTCTTCTACCACCACCATCGGCGCACCACCGTCGTATCGCCATCACGCCTTTCCCAAAGGCTATTGCCAAACTTTGTTGATTTTATTCTCTTCTTCTCCTTTTTTCGAAATCAACTTCATAAACTCTCAAATTTGATATTCTTTAAGCATTAAGAGCTATTTTCCGGGATTTTTCTCTAAAACAGTTTATTCATTTTATAGATCTTGATCTTCCTTTTTGAACGATTTTTCAGGATTTATTGTTGAGTAATATTCTCATAACATTCGTAAATATTTCCGATCTCGTTCTATCTCTTTCATTTAAGGAGCAACATTCCTAGATCTAAAGTAATGCAATTATGTAGTTTATCTTAGTGACTCTAGAAAATCGAAATTTCTCACATACAAGCGAATCGCTATCTAACTTGTCAGATCTAAGGTGTGGGATAATTAATATTATTTTGTGAATATATTGTGTTATAAATATTATGTATGGGATTTAGTATTATGTATGTGTATATGTTACTTTATTAATTAAATCAATAATATGTGATAAGTGAAATCTTGTTTATAAGAGAGTCATTAAATAACTCAAAGCGAAGGATCCAAGTAAGTGACTTGATACTTAAGACTTTCGATGAAAAGCATGTATTGTGTGATTTTATGTTATTATATATGAAAACCTTGATCTCATGACATGTGATATATGATTTTATGTGTGATTATGTGATTTGAACATGTGAAAAATGTGGATATGTGGATATGTGAATATGTGAATAATGAGATCTATGACTCATAAAGAAAAGAAACATGTTTAACATGTTAAAATGATGTATGTGATTATTGTGAGCATAAATTATGCTTAAGTGTATATCATTCACATGTGAAAAAGGAATGCCATGACACATGCATGGGGTGGGATTTGTGAAAGGAGGAAGAATTGGTGGCTTCGTCCACAACCTACATGGCAGTTTATCTACAAATCGTTTATGTGGCCATTCATGGTTATTACGTGGTAGTTTTATTGCAAAATAAATATATGACTATGTGATTATTCTACGGTAAATATTGGTGGCTTCGTCCACAACCTACATGACAGCTTGTCTGCAATTGGATTGTTTGGATGGACGAGTTCTAAGGAACTCGTATGAAGTGTGTAGAGGAGATGGGTAGGAACTTTTTACAAAATGTGCATCGTTTTAAAAAATATGCATTAACACGATCATGCATAGCATTATTTGATGAAATATGTGATCTAATGTGTATGCCATAATGATGTGTATGATATTCTTTATGTTTTGCTATTTATATGTGTTCATGTGTTTAATGTGAGGAATCTCACATTGAGCCTTCAAAAGCTCACCCATGATTATTTAATATTTTTCAGGAAATCTTTGAGATTAGTGCTTGGATTTGGATTCTTGAAGTGGACTCTCGATAATCGAAAATGTTTTCAAGAATTATGGCATTAGATCTCATTATAACATTGATTAACTTGGATTATTATAGCTTGGATTTTGAACTGAGTTTCGATTTTGGGTTGTTTTGAATTTTGGTTTTGTTGGGTTTTGCTTGCATGGTAGCATACAAATCATCCAGAGAATGTTGATTTGAAACTATATTATTGGATTTTAGGAAATAAGAAATTTGAATTTCAATTAATGTTTTATTGAAATTATATAATTATTATGAAATTTTGAATAAATGAGTTTTCCGCTGCAAGATATGTTTTAAGTCTTATTATTTATTATGACTCAAGATTTGATTTCAAAAATCAAGATGATAACGATTATGGGCTTTTGTTTTTGATAAACCTAACTACTAGTTTTAAAAGTGATTTCAAAGAGATAAATTTTAAGGTGTGTTTCTTAGCCATTCTCATGGCTAATGCAACCGCTCGGATTGGGCCATAACGTCTAGGCACGATCTGGGGTGTTACAAGTTATCACCAACCTCAATTGAAATGTTCTTAAACATCCTGAGTTGTGATCTTAAATCAGCAAACTCAACGAAAATTAGGTTACGATCTTAAATCAACTAACCTTCAGCATCAATTGGGAACGTAGGTCCATTAACTATTTAGGAGTTGTGAGCTTAACTAGGCTAACCTTTCAGTATCAGTTGGGAACGTAGGTCTTCTAACTATTTTGAAGCCTGCGGTCATAAACCAGTAAGCTTTTATAATATCAGCTGAGAACGTAGGTCCGCTAGCTATTTTGAAGGTTGCGATCATAAACCGGTTAGCCTTTATAATGTCAGCTGGGAAGGCAAGTCCGCTAGTTATTTTGGAAATTGTGATCATAAACCGGCAAGCCTTTATAATTTTAGTTAGAAACATAGGTCTACTAGCTGTTTTGGAGGCTACGATCATAAATCAATGAGCCTTTGTAATATTAGCTGGGAACGTAGGTCCACTAGCTGTTTTGAGCTGCAAGCTTAACTCTGCGAACTCTAGATTATACTAAGTACAAATAACTATGAAAAGAATACATTTTCATTAAAGGGTAAGGGATTATACATAGTATTTTTGAGATGACGGGCGTTCCATGTCCGTGGTAGAACTGTGCCCTTCATCTTTGCCAATTTATACGCTCCGTCGCCTATCTTCTCTATGACCTTGTATGGCCCTTTATAGCTCGGAGCCGTTTTCCCTTGCCGTGAAGCTGGAAAGCTAGCCTTAGTGTTTTTAAGGACGAGATCACCTACTTGGAATTGATTATTCTTAACCTTAGAGTTGTAGTATTGAGTTACTTATTGAGTGTGTGCTGCATTCTTAATTTTCGCTGCTTTTCTAAATTCCTCGATGAGATCAAGGTTAAGCCTCATAGCCTCATGCTTGGCATCTTCATCAAAATGTGTTGTTTTGTGTGACCACATGCCAATCTCGGAGGGAATTATTGCCTTTGCACCATAGACAAGGGAAAATGCAGTTTCTCCTGTTGTAGTGTGGGGAGAAGTTTGCAGGACCCACATAATTCCTAGCAACTCTTCCAACCAAGCGCCTTGGCTTCATCAACTTTCTTTTAAGGCTGTTAGAATCTTTTTACTCATTGTCTCTACCTTCTCATTTTTTATGGTGTCTTAACAAAACTCTAAAACAAAGCAATCTGAAGATCCACGCGAAATTTCCTAAGCTTTCCTTGAAATTGTGTGCCATTATCTGTGATGGTCAAGCGTGGTACACCAAACTTAGACATAATTGATTCTAGAGAAAAGATTCTATTCGTTTCTCCGTAATGGTTGTCAGAGCTTCAGCTTCAATTTACTTGGTGAAATACTCTACAACCCCAACTATGAACATTTTTTGTGTTGTAGCTATTGGGAATGGACCGAGGATATCATTTCCCTAGGTCGCAAAGGGCTAAGGGCTCGACACGACTTGGAGAGGCTTGATAGCATAAGAAAAGACCATTAAATTCTCCTTATTTAGAGTATAATTTGTTCCCTTTGTATTATGTTTAACATGCATTTTTAGCATTTTATATGTAGTAATTGCATTTTCTAAGTTAGTGATGTTTGGTTTAATTTTCGTCTATTTTATCCCACTTATGCTACTAATATCACTACAATTAGTGTCAGTTTTGTGTCTTGAGATGTCAGTACAGGGATCCATCTTGGAAGATCAAAGCAAGAAAGTGTCCAAAGCTGTCGTTACAAGTTTGATCCAGAATTGCGCTCAAACATGTCACTGCATAAGTACTTCCATATTACATCAGGGATTTTTCTGTGTGAATATTCATAAGTTCAAGTGCATGAGAATGTCAAATTTGTCGCAGCAAATTAAAGTATAAATTTGAGTCCAGAAATGTCGCGACAACCTGTAACTGCTTACTGCATATACCAGATCTGCGTGAGTGTACAATTGGATTAACTAACTTGTACAGCTGCAAGGAAGTTAGATCTGAGAGAAGAAGGACACCTGTACTTGGCAGCAAAGATAAATATTAAGCAGAGAAAAGATGAAGGGGATCTGGAAGCTCCTGACAAATTAATTTCCTTTTTGATTTTTCTTAAACTTGCTTCCATGGTAGCTTAAAATTCCTAGAGGGTGAATTGACGCGACGAGAAGACAGCATCTACTCCTGACGAGGAGTGTTCTAAGTGCGATGCAAGAGGAGCATTTACGGAATAGTTCTAGTAGGCTAGGAATAGAATGCTTCAACTTATTCTTCAGTTCCTCTTAAAACACTAATAAATTTTGATGAACTTAATTATGTATGGAAATACCTGTTAATTTTAGATCTACTTTGATTTTTACTCAATTCTTCTTATCTGTCTATCTTTGGATTTAATTTCCTGATCACGAAAGTGTTATTGCAGTTGCTGACACTGGAAAGTGCAGTGACAAGTTAAATTAAAAAGCAAGACAATAAAAATTGCTTGAGGCACGAAGGAATTCTGGCCACTTGTTCTCGAATGCAAAGCATTGCTAGCACTGGAAGCTATGGTTAATGTGAGTATTTGGGTCTTTGATATGCAAAGAAGTCGAAGGGAGTGAGATCTCATTAAGTTTAATTGCATCGAGAATTTATCAATCAATTACCTTGTAGTCACATTTAGTGGTTGTCAACTTATCAAGTCAGGGATTCCCCCTATTTCTTTATTATTGTTTTATATTTTTATTGCATTGACAAAATACCTTCACCACTTCATTACATTTTTCTTATTAAATTGCTCCAACATATTATATCACAGTATTACAATATTTGCTCTGATAGTTTTAATTCTTTTATTTGCACAGTCTTTGATTTAATTACGCTGACATTATTCCTGACAGTTCTTCTTATTCTAACCTCTTTTGCATCGACAAATTTAAGCATAAATAGCCATCTTTGTGGGATTGATATCTGATAGATTTACACCTATCAACTATACTTGCATCGACAAGTGTTCGCTTACACAATTGCTATGACGTTCATAGCGCAATCAAGTTTTGGCGCCATTGTCGGGGATGGCGTTTGTTTGATGTTTATTTTTGTAGTTGCAATTATTCTTTATTTCCTGACTTTTATTTGTTACTAATCTGCTTTATTTTTGTTAATTCTTTTCAACTCTCTTTTAGGTATGTATGACCACTAGGAAAAATCCTAATAATATTGTTGGCTTAGATCCAAAAATTGAAAGAACCATTCGGAGGAGAAGACAAGAACAAAGAAATATGGCTTTACCTGGAAATGATGCCATACCACAGTTGCCACCACAAAATCCTGTCCCTCTAGTACAACCACAAAATTTTAACAATGTACCGCTGCCACAAGAAGAACAAATACAGAACAGAACAATCAAAGATTTTGTTATTCCTATGTTAGATGACTTGCAGCCAGAGGTTAGATCAGCGATCCAAGTTGGAAATTTTAAGTTAAAATCGGTGATGTTTCAAATGTTAAATTCGAATGGGGAATATGCTGGTTTACCTTATAAAGAAGTAAGAGAGCATCTTAAATCTTTTCTGCTAATCTGTGCTTCTTTTAGTCAGCATGGTGTTCCTGATGATGCCTTGAAGATGCAGCTATTTCCTTATTCTTTACAAGGAAGGGCACATACATGGTTTCTTGGATTACCTGTTGGATCTATTACATCGTGGAATGCGCTTGCAACGTAATTTATTTTGCGATTTAATCCACCCACAATGAATGCTCGATTGCGGAATGATATTACTACTTACCATCAGCTAGATGATAAGAACATGCACACTACATGGGAGCATTACAAAACTTTGCTTCGACGTTGTCCCATGCATGGAATCCAACAAGAAACTTAGATCGAAATCTTCTACAATGGATTAAATGCACAGACAAGAAATCTTGTCGATGCATATGCAAATGGTCCTTTGTTGGATTGCACCTACGATGAAGCTGTGCGAATTTTGGAGAGAATTGCGCAAAATGATTTCTAGAGCTGCTCAAGTAAAAACAAATCCTAGAGTTATTGAGTTAGACGCCATATCAGCTTTAAGTGCATAGGTATCTTCGTTAGCTAATATGATTAAAAACATGAAAGGGACGAATGTCGTTGCTCCCATTCAAGTTTCCAGTAAATGGATGTCCTAAAATTTTCTTGTGAAATTTACAGCGACAATCATAGCTATGAAGATTGCCCACAGCATGCATAAAATGCATTCTATGTTAATAACATCAGAGGAAACTCATATGGTAACTCTTACAATAGTTCAACTAGGACCCAACAACCTTAGAGGAATCAAAGTGCGTCCATATTCCAATATGTTAATCATTACTGTCATTGTATTAAAGTCAAATCTCAGAAGTTAGATGTCAATGTACTGAAAATAAATCCAAAAGTGTTGAGTGTGAGTAATGGAAATTTAAATGCAGGACATATAAAAGTGATCAAGTGTAAAGGGTGGAAATAGTTCACTGATTTTATAGGTTGCAATGCTGGATGCGTCAACAAGGTAAAATGTAAACAAATTGTCGCAGCAATGAAGTCCTTTCGAGTTCTTACTCACAATAACTCTCTACTTAATCCTGACTCAGATACACTACTCCACCTCTCGATGCGAGCAATGATGTGTATCCAAGAACAAGTAACTGAAGTCTGTCCCAATCCTGAGCAGCTCTCGCCTAACCCACTTGTTAATCTAACTTGTCATCACATCTCTTGATGTCGATATACTGTAATTTCACTTTTGTGTTTAGAGCGGTTAAATCCAAGAATAAGCAGACAATTAATGTAAAAAAAGAATCAAAATGATATAATATTAAAAGATACTCTCGTTTTCATTTAACATCAATAGAATCCATCATCGTTTTAGAAGAAATAAAGAGTACAATGAAGCTTACTATCTCTAGACTACTAGGCCTACTCTTTACTTGTTCCTTTTGCTCGGTATCAAGCACCTCTCGTCAGAAGCAGTTGCAGACGTGGTTCATCAGCTACCCGATTCCAGCTCAAATCTTTGATTCATGAAGAATTTTTAGAATTTAATCCCCTTGTTCTTGATGATATTTTTCCTCATTTTTTTGTCCATTTATAACCCTAAATATTTACAGATTTCGTCCTTCATTCTCAGATTCAGATCTAAATTTTTACAGCTGTCAAAGTTAGTTAGAGTACAGTTGTGCACTCACGCAGATTACATGTTTTCTTTAAAGATCTGCAGATTGTCGCTGTACTATTAGACGCATTCTGATTACAGCGACATCTGTGATATTTCTACGCTGGTGCTTCTAGTGTAAACTCAGCTTAACTCTACTCATTTGAGGTTTAACTTCAATTCAGCGACATCTCTGGTCACAATTCCAAGCTAGTTTTGTGGCTGCATTCTGTCAATGTTGATCTTCTGAACTGAGTTCCTGTGCTAGCAATCTTAATATATATACCAACTGCTTGCGTCGACATTAGTACAAAATATATAGAAATAACGAGAGTTTAAACTAACTAGCAATGTATTAGAAAATATAAAAACTAATTATAAAATGCTTATGATACATGCTAAATGAGATACAAAAGAGACAATAAAAGCACTAAATTAGGGAGAAAATATATGTCATTTGTAATACCATCACACCCCCAAACTTAAGTTTTTACTTGTCCTCATGTAAACAAAAATTAACAAAGTCACTAGCAAAAAATGTTACTACAATTTTTATCCATACAACTTGAACTCTCTAAATTCCTAATGTACAAATTGTATTCATATGAAAGAAGAATGTACCGACAATTTATAGAGATGAATGTTCAAAAATTGCAACTTTATAAATGTTAGTGATATGCATTGAATCCTAATTTTCCTTAAACCAATAAAACATTTATTATTATTATTTTTTATTAATGACTGAAAGATGTCATTGCATTACTCTACCTT
Organism: Gossypioides kirkii; assembly: GCA_005610355.1. Taxonomy (NCBI): domain Eukaryota; kingdom Viridiplantae; phylum Streptophyta; class Magnoliopsida; order Malvales; family Malvaceae; genus Gossypioides; species Gossypioides kirkii. The sequence continues at coordinate 8,811,418 of CP032249.1, read as the reverse complement.
TGTTCATAGGCAGTAACGACGGGGTGCAACAAACCCACAGGAGGTATGTAATTGCGCCAACACACACTCTTGCAGTGATAGCCTTTTGCTAGATGATTTTTTCTAATCTTGCAGTGGAGTGTTCTCCCTTGAAAAGTCATAATGCACTCACGTTGGAGTGTCTTTTATAAAATGTAGCTGCAGCGGGTCAATTAGTTCAAGATTCAAACATAAACACTAATCATTCATTGCTGAAACAATTCCAATCATTCATTCGAAAATAATAGATTCATCATTCATTCACATTCATCCAATGTATACATCAGCATCCAAATAATTCAAGAATTACGCATTAAGATAAAAATTGTAAGCACATTCAAGTTGGAATTTTGTGAATTTTCATTGACCAAAGAAACAGGGTGTAATTGCATTTCCATTTCACAGTATCTCCTCCCAAACTTAATGTCTGCATTGTCCCTAATGCACTGAAAATATTATATAGAATAATGGAAATGCAACTACAATGCAACTAAGTTAACAAAATGATGCAATGACAAAATAAAATACAATGATAATAAAAATGCATTAAAACTAAAAATTTTGTACCAAGTCATTCATCAGCAGCTGATGTAGCGGCTGCCTTTGCTTTCTTCTTTTTCTTCTTTGGGCGCTCCCCGTCATCATGGTTCTTCTTCACTTTCTTTTTCTTGCGCCTCTTTCTTTTCTTGTCCCTCGAACCAACCGGCTCAGTAGATTGCTCTCCCTCGACAGGTTGGGTGACGGCCTCATCAATTGTCACATCAGATGGATAGATTTCGATGAGTGGTGTTATGTATGGTATTAGCTAGAGGATTTAGTTCCTCTTCTTCGCCTGTGACAATTTCAGCCTGACTTGCAGCAGGTCGAGTCACTTTTAGGCTGGATGCCCTCACATCATCCTCCACGATCAATGCTGGAGCATCATTAAATTCCTTCTTTTCCTGTATTTCTGCAGGCTCTGTTTCTTCCTTCTCAGTCTCATTTTCTTCCTCCTTCGCTTGCTCGTTTACTTTATTGGCTTCCTCTTCCACATGATGTTCATCCTCAGTTGGGCCTCTGTCACCGCTGTTGACTGTATCAACATCTTCTCCTGCAATATCTGTTCTTTCAGCCATATTTGTTCCTAAACTGTTTGAGAATTCTTCCTCAAACAGATCAGCTATATTACTATAACAGTCTTCCTCAATGTTTGACTGCCCTTCATTATTATTATCATCAAAGATGTGAACTCTTGTTGGCATTTGATTGGGCCTACCATCAGTAGTAGGCTTATCAGATGAAGATTGTTGCATGTAAAAGAAGATATCAGGAAATTTTGGAAATTCTGGCAGTGGTTTGATGCTGATAAGATGCAGTGTAGCGATAATGGCCTCATTCCAGGCCTTCATATAGGTATAAAATATATGCTGCCTGTAATCCAAATCTTCTAACACACTTAAAAGATGGATTGTTTGCACATCAACACGGTCAAGAAGAATTTCCAAACTAGCCAATCGTCGTAATACTTTTGGATCAGAGGGTGCATGAGTTTGTTCTTCTTTCTCTTTCCCCTTTTCTTTGTCCTTCTTTGTCGAAGCTTCTTTAGACACAGGTGTATATTGGCCTCTGATCATTCTTTCAACAGATATATCATTGATTGGACCCTTATTTTCCACAACCTCTTCATCCTCTTTTAGCACAATGCCCTTATGTTGACACATTAACATAATAAGAGATGGAAGAGGGAGAATACCATTTTGTCTTTCAGCAGCTTCCACAATCTGAGCATGTATGATTCCCTAATGTCAATGTGACAATGGTGTGATATTGAATGCAACAAGCACATACGGTCCAGTGTGGCTGTAGTACTATGTGTAGAAGGCATCACACGACGGTTAATCAAGTGAAACCATACCTTATAGAAAGTCGTCAGATAACGTCGATGCATTGTAAAATTATGAAAACCGCTGCTTGTTCATGCAGCATAGTCGATGCAAAGATCTTTAATCATCACGGCCAGAGTATCTTCAATCATGCTGTGCATGAAGGGTGAGTGACGGTCTACCCTTTCCGGTATACGCAGCAAAACATTGATATGCGCCGTACTCCATGGTATCAGCCCTTCTCGAACAAAAACAAACTCTTGTTCCTTATCTACCAAGTTAGCATAAAACTCTCGAACCAAAGTAAGGGAATAACCAGATGAATGGTCATAGAGAAATTCCCACCCCATGCGACTGATGGTGCGGTGGACCTATTTTCCTAGGGTTAAATTTGGTGAAAGCTGGATGCCCTGCTCGGGATGTATATTGCATTTCATCATTATGTTGTAATATTTGTCTTTGGCCGCAGTCGTTAAAAACAAAACCGGGCCTATGGAAGAGGATGGTGGTGTTGTGGGCGGAATCTCAATAGGGTTGTTCGGGGTATTTCGAGATGAAGGTTTTGGAGTATTTTTGGGAGTATTTTTGGATGCACGAGTTTTTGCCATGGTGCAACTATCAGAGAATAGAGAAAAAGAAAAATATTGCTTTGAAGTGAGAAAAGAAAATTGGCAGAGAAGGTTGATTCTCAGTAACAATGGTGATTATGAAGAAAAAGAAAATTGCTGTGAGGATTTTATAACCTAGGTGTAATGAGTGAAAACGTATGAGGAAACGATGCGCTTGCAGCCATTAATTTCCAGGCTGTAAATTGTACCAAATTTGTTTTGATCCAACGGCTGGCATAACAAAGAATCAATCGACGCAATTTTTACGGAAAAGGTAATGCTGACTCATCGTTGAATACGCCGACAATATATGCTCTAATGCGTCGACAAAAATACGACCTTTATTTTTGCTAAGAATATGAAACAACACGATGAAAAGTGAAATAACTGAAAAGTAAATAAAAAAATTAAAATAAAATGCGTCGACATTAATTAAATTTTACCAGGTTGATGACTTCGTCTAGTTCTCGAATGTTTGGGCTCACATAGTGTTTAAGACGTTGGCCGTTCACTTTGAATTGTTGTCCATCTTGCAAATTTTCAATTGTTACCGCACCGCTTTGAAATGCTTCGACAACCTTAAAAGGACCTGACTACCTTGATCTAAATTTCCCTGGATGTAGTTTTAAACATGAATTAAATAAAAGTACCAACTAACCAGGGTGAAATTGTCGATGCAAAATGATGTTGTCATGCCATCTCTTTGTTTTTTCCTTGTATATCGCTGCATTCTCATAAGCATGGCGTCGAATTTCTTCTAATTCGGTGATGTCCAACATTCTTTTCTTACCAGCTGCATCATAATCCAACTTTACCTGTTTAATTGCCCACATAGCTTTATGTTCAAGTTTGACAGGTAGGTGACAGGATTTTCCAAATACCAATTGATACGGTGACATTCCCAGAGGTGTTTTGTAGGCAGTGCGAAGCGCCCACAATGCATCATGTAATCGCATTGACCAATCCTTTCTAGATGGATTAACCACCTTTTCCAGTATACCTTTAATTTGACGATTGGATACTTCGGCTTGACCATTAGTTTACGGGTGATACGTGGTAGCCGTATGATGCTTCACACCATATCGTTTCAATGCATTTGCCACTTGATTGTTGTAGAAATAAGTGCCTTGGTCGCTTATCACCGCTCTTGGAGTTTCAAACCTTGTGAGGATGTATGCATGAAAGAATTTCAACACTATCCGAGCGTCATCTTTTGATACCGCAATAGCTTCGATCCACTTGGATACATAATCAACAGCTACTAGGATATACATATTTCCAAAAGAGTTTGGAAATGGTACCATAAAATCAATACCTCAAACATCAAAGAGTTTCACGTCCATGATAGGTTGTTGGAGTATCTTATTACGTCTAAAAATAGAACCAATACGTCGACAATGATCACACTGTTGCGCGAAATTATGAGCATCTTGAAACAATTGGTCCAATAGAATCCGGATTGCAAGACCTTTGCAGCAGTCCTTGTTCCACCAAAATGACCTCCATAAGGAGCGTCGTGGCAATGTTGCAGTATTGACATCATTTCTTCTTCAGGAACACATCGGCAAATTATATTGTCAGCGTATACCTTGAATAAGTATGGCTCATTCCAATAATATTTAGTAGCATCGCGTATGAACCTGATTTTTTATGACCAATTGCACTCATGGGTAGCTTTTCACATACAAGATAATTGACTACATCAGCATACCATGGTGATGTGTCAACAGTGAATAATTGCTCGTCAGGAAATGCTTCGACAATTTGAGTCTTTTATCTATCTTCGCTTCCACTTTCCAGCCGAGATAAATGGTTAGCTACCTGATTCTCAGATCCCTTCCTATCCTTGATTTCAACATCAAATTCTTGAAGGAGTAAGATCCATTTAATAAGTCTAGGCTTAGCGTCTTTTTTGTTGAAAAGGAGTCTCAAAGCTGAGTGATTCGTATATACTGTAGTCTTTGCACTGACAAGATAAGAACGGAACTTGTCAAATGTGCAGACCACTGCTAGTAACTCTTTTTCAGTTGTAGTGTAATGAACTTGTGTTTGAGTTAGTGTTTTACTAGCATAATAAATAGCATGAAATACCTTTTTTTACTTGGTCCAAGAAAAGCTCCTACAGCGAAGTCACTAGCATCACACATTAATTCGAATGGTTGAGTCCAGTCCGATGCTATGACAATTGGAGCTTGCACCAACTTTGTCTTTATTGTTATGAATGCATCCAGACAGATGTCATCGAATACAAACTTTTTATTTTCTCTAATAAAGAACATAAAGGTTTAGCTATCTTGGAGAAATCTTTGATAAATCTCTTATAAAAACCTGCGCGTCTAAGAAAGCTTCTTATTGCTTTGACAGTGGTAGGTGGTGGTAGTTTTTCGATGATTTCTACCTTTGCTTTATCGACCTCAATGACTTGACACGAGATTCGATGGCCAAGGATAATTCCCTCTGTTGCCATGAAGTGGTATTTTTCCCAATTCAGAACCAAGTTTCTTTCCTCACATCTTCTCAAAACATTTGCCAAGTTGTCGGCGCATTGGTCAAAACTCTGTCTATAGACTGAAAAATCATCCATAAATACCTCGAGTGAGTCTTCAATCATATTTGAGAATATCGCCATCATACATCTCTGCAACGTTGCTGGCGCATTACACAAACCAAACGACATCCGTTGAAAAGCAAAAGTTCCAAAAGAACATGTAAATATAGTTTTCACTTGATCTTCCGGTGCAATAGCTATTTGGTTGTATCCAAAGTAGCCATCCAAGAAGCAATAATAGGCTTTACTAGCTAGCCTATCTAACATTTGATCGATGAAAGGGAGTGGAAAATGGTCCTTCTTTGTGGCTGCATTCAATCGTCTGTAATCCATGGACACACGCCATCCAGTTGCGATGCGAGTAGGGATTAACTCATTTTTATCATTGGTTCCAACAGTAAAACCACTATTTTTTGGAACACATTGAAAGGGGCTTACCCAATTATTATCAGAAATAGGATATATTATGCCCGCATCTGACCATTTGATGATTTTCTTCTTTACCACTTCTTTCATTTTCTCATTGAGTCGTCTTTGTTGCTCAATTGATTGCTTCCCTTCTTCTTCTAACCTTATCTTATGCATGCAGAAAGAAGGACTGATGCCTTTGATGTCTGCTATGCTCCAAGCTATGGCTTTCTTGTGCTCTTTCAGGATTGTGATAAGCTTCTCTTCTTTTGTGGCATTGAGGGTTGCGTTGACAATGACAAGCAGTGTCTCATTGTCACCAATGAATACATATTTCAAATGTGTTGGCAATTGTTTTAACTCCAAGGTAGTAGCTTGTTCTACAAATGGTTTAAAAACTGGAATTGTCCTGTTGGATAAATCCAATGATTCCAATTGCCAATGTCTTTGCAACTCACAGTTGTTCACTTCCTCTTTGTCAATATAGTCCCCTAAGATATCATCAGTAGATGTCACTGCATCAGTATCAGCCAATATTGAATTCCTGATACAAAACTCCTCAGAAATAATTTCGTCCAAAATATCAACATGGTGACATTGTTCTTTGGGCCCTGTCTGTGCTGCTTCAAAACACACTGAATGTTACTTGGTCATTATTATGACGCATCACTAATTCTCCCTTAAACACGTCGATAAGTGTTCGTCCCGTTGTCAAAAATGGCCTTCCCAAAATAATAGTTACCTCCTTATCAACTTCGTAATCTAGGATGATAAAATCAACAGGAAACACCAACTTATCAACTTGAACAAGAATGTCTTTGATTTGTCCTTCTGGTTGTGCTAAAGATCTATTCGCTAATTGTAATGTCACCGTAGTAGGCTTCATTGATCCGATTCCTAGTTTCCTAAAAGTTGACAAAGGCATTAAGTTAATGCTAGCTCCTAAATCACATAATGCTTTACCTAAGTAATGATCTCCAATGGAGCATGGAATTGTGAAATTGCCAGGATCTTTCATCTTTGTTTGGAATTTGTTTGTGAGAACAGCGCTGCACCCCTTTGTGAGCGCAATCGTCTCGATGTTAGATAGTTTCTTTTTCTTTAATAATATCTCCTTCATGTATTTCCCATAATTGGGTATCTGTACAAGAGCATATATTAGAGGTAGATTAATATGAAATTGTTTCAAAGTAGAAACAAACTTATGGTATTCTTCATCATGGACTTTTTCTTTGAAACGTTGTGGAAATGGCAAAGGTATGGTTGCAGTAGAGTGGTGTGGATGATTCTGTTACTTAAACAGTGATGGTTGTGTCGACAGCTTATTTGGACAAACTGTAAGCAGAGATGGTACTGCCGTTGGTTTTTCAACATTCTTTTGTGCTTGACTTTCTTCAATTATAACCTCTTCTTGCTATTGTGAAGTGGATGCTTCGACATGGTCTTGACCAGAATTACTTATTTCTACTGTCTGTTTTCCACTTCTTAATGTGATTGCTTTGCAATCCTCCTTCCCTCGTTGCGTTGGATCTTCAGTATCACTAAGTAGAGTACCTGGTGATTTAGTGTTGAGATTAGAGGCCAATTGTCCAAGTTGTGCTTCCAATGCTCGTATTGAAGAAAAATTTCCTTGCACTATCGCTTTGGTTCGGGTAATATGCTCACGCATCATTACTTCAAGAGTGGCTATAGGATCTACCTTAGATTAATTAAATTGCTGTTGTTGATGTTGATGATGTTGTCCTTGCATTTGTGGCAAAACAGATGGTTGTGGTTGTAGTTGTGATTGTGGTTGCATTTGAATATGTGATTGCATTGGTTTAGTACGAGAATTTACTTGTGAATTCTAATTATAATTCTGCGATTGGTTGTTATTGTAACCTCCTTGCCTATAACTTCCTTGGTTTGAAGAATTTCCATATCGAAATGTGGATGTATTCAGATTTCCCCAAGGTTGTTGCGAGCGATTGTTATAGGAGTTACCAAACGAACCCCCTCGGATGTTATTGACATAATATGCATTTTTTGCATGCTGTGGGCAATCTTCATAGTTGTGATTGTCATTGCAAATCTCGCATGAAAATATCGGCATATTTGTTTGCTGGGCCATTTGAATCAGAGTAATGGTGCTTGTTCCATTCATGTTCTGAATGATGTTGGCCAAAGAAGATACCTGCGCTGACAATGCAGAAATAACATCTAATTCAACAACTCCAGGGTTAGTTTTCACCTGTGCAGAACGAGAAATCGGATATTGTAATCATTTTGAGCTATCCTGTCTAGAATTCGAACTGCTTCATCATATGTACAATCCAACAATGGACCGTTTGCAGATGCGTCGACAAGATTCCTTGTTTGAGCATTCAAACCATTATAAAAAATTTCAATCTGAGTTTCTTGTTGAATCCCATTCATTGGCAGCATCGAAGCAATGCTTTGTAACCCTCCCATGTTGTGTATAAATTCTCATCATCAAGTTGATGATATGCAGTGATGTAATTTTGCAACCTTGCATTCATTGTTGGTGGATTAAATCGTAAGACAAACTGCGTTGCTAAAGCATTCCATGATGTAATAGATCCAGTCGGCAATCCTAAAAACCATGTTCAAGCTTTTCCCTGCAATGAATAAGAAAACAATTGCATTTTCAAAGCATCATCAGGAACACCATGTTGACTAAAGGATGCACAAATAAGTAAAAATAATTTCAAATGTTCCCGTGCGTCCTCATGTGGAAAACTTGAATTTTGTTCATTAGAATTAAGCATTTGAAACATCACCTGTTTCAATTCAAAGTTACCGGCCTGAATTGCTGGTCGCACAACCCCTGGTTATAAATCATCGAGTATAGGCACAACAAAATCTCTTATTGGCCTCTTCTGTATTTGCTCTTCTTGTGGACGTGGTAGTGGTAAATCTTGTGGTAGCACTGGAGGATTGTTATCCTGTGGCAGCAATGGTGGTAGATTATTATTGTTGTTGTTAGCAACCATGTTCCTTTGTTCTTGACTTTTCCTCCTAAGTGTTCTCTCAAGCTCTGGATCAAAGCTTACAATGTCCTTAGTATTTCTCCTTGTGGATATACAATACCTTCAAAATCAGAAAAGAACGATAAACAAATTAATCAAAAGTTAAAAATTAAGTAAAATTAATTGTAATAACAAAAATAAACATCGAACAAATGTCATTCCCAGGTAACGATGCCAAAACTTGATCGGTGTTTTTACGACACACGATTGTGCAAGCGTACACACGTCGATGCAAGTATAGTTGATAGACAAAGCTATCGAATATCGATCCCACGAGGAAATGATTTCCAATGTCTTAATGTTAAAGCAATTAATAGAAGAAAAATCAGTATAATGCGAATAGGGTTGTCAGCGCAGTTATGTCATTATGCACACTAAATTAATCATTACTGGCATTGTATTAAAGTCAAATCTCAGAAGTTAGATGTCAATGTACTGAAAATAAATCCAAAGGTGTTGAGTGTGAGTAATGGAAATTTAAATGCAAGAAATATAAAAGTAATCAAGTGTAAAGGGTCGAAATAGTTCATTGATTCTATAGGTTGCAACGCTGGATGCGTCAACAAGGTAAAATGTAGACAAATTGTCGCAGCAATAAAGTCCTTTTGAGTTCTTACTCACAATAACTCCCTACTTAATCCTGACTCAGATACACTACTCCACTTCTCGATGCGAGCAATGATGTGTATCCAAGAACAAGTAACTGGAGCTTGTCCCAGTCTCGAGCAGCTCTCGCCTAACCCACTTGTTAATCTAACCTGTCATCGCATCTCTCGATGTCGATATACTAGAATTTCACTTTTGTGTTTAGAGCGGTTAAATCCAAGAATAAGCGGACAAGTAATGTAAAATAAGAATCAAAATGATATAATATTAAAAGATACTTTCGTATTCATTTAACATCAACAGAATCCATCATCGTTTTAGAAGAAATAAAGAATACAATGAAGCTTACTATCTCTAGAATACTAGGCCTATTCTTTACTTGTTCCTCTTGCTCGGCATCAAGCACCTCTCATCAGAAGAAGTTGCAGACGTGGTTCATCAGCTCCCCGATTCCAGCTCAAATCTTTGATTCACGAAGAATTTTCAGAATTTAATCCCCTTGTTCTTGATGATGTTTTTCCTCATTTTTTCATCTATTTATAACCCCTGAATATTTACAGATTTTGTCCTTCATTCTCAGATTCAGAACTGGATTTTTGTAGCTGTCAAAGTTAGTTAGAGTATAGCTGTGCACTCACACAAATTACATGTTTTCTTTAAAGATCTGCAGATTGTCGCTGTACTATTAAGCGCATTCTACTGTTGTAATTATAACGACATTTGTGATATTCCTGCGATGGTGCTTCTAGTGTAAACTCAGCTTAACTCTATTCATTTGAGATTCAACTTCAATGCAGCGACATCTCTGGTCGCAATTCCAAGCTAGTTTTATGGCTACATTCTGTCAATGTTGATCTTCTGAACTGAGTTCCTGAGCTAGCAATCTTAATATGCAATATACCAACTGCTTGTGTCGACATTAGTACAAAATATATAGAAATAACGAGACTTTAAACTAATTAGCAATGTATTACAAAATATAAAAACTAATTATAAAATGCTTATGATGCATGCTAAATGAGATACAAAAGAGACAATAAAAGCACTAAATTTGGGAGAAAATATATGTCATTTGTAATACCATCACCATATTACAAGAACTGAAGCTATTATGCAAGGAAATTCTTCTTCCATCTGAGCGTTGGAAGCACAATTAGGACAATTGTCTTCTAGTATGAGCAGGAGACTACCATGTGCCTTACCCAGTGATACTGAAAATCCAAATCCAAATCCAAAGGGGAAGGAGAATTGCAAGGCTATTACTTTTCGGAGTGGAAAGCAAATTGTTGAACAAAGTAGCAACTCTAATACAACACCTGTCGACACAAATGAAACTAAGCAGAAAGGAGAAGTTGTATATGAAGAAGAAGCAATAAAGATAAATGAAGAGGAGCCATCAGTAATTACACCCATGCCAACCATTCGACCTTAAAAAATGTCGACGCAACTGCCAATGTCGACGCAGCCGGTTGAATCACAATAGCCTAATGTCTCCATACCTTTGTCGTTTCCACAACGATTCAAGGAGAAAGAACATGACAGAGAATATCAAAAGTTTTTAGCCACCTTGAAACAATTAAATGTTAATATACCTCTTATCGGTGCTCTTGTGTAGATTCCTAGCTATGGGAAATTTATGAAGGAGCTTTTATCCAAGAAAAAGAAGTTGACTGATATTGAGACAATTGCGCTCATAGAAGGTTGCAATGTTGTATTGACAAATAAATTACCACCCAAGATGAAAGATCCTGGCAATTTTACAATTTCATGTTCCATTGGAAATCATTATTTAGGCAAAGCTCTTTGTGATCTAGGAGTAAGTATCAACCTTCTGCCCTTATCAACATTCAGAAAATTGGAAATTGGTCACATGAAGCCTACTACGATGATATTCTAGCTAGCGAATAGATCTTTAGTGCAACCTGAAGGATAGATTAAAGATGTTCTCGTCCAAGTAGATAAGTTTGTGGTCCCAACAGATTTTATTATTCTTGATTGTGAAGTTGATAAAGAGGCACCCATAATTTTGGGACGCCCATTTCTTGCTACAGGACGCACTCTTATAGACGTATTCAAGGGTGAGTTAATCATGCGACACAATGATGAACATGTTACCTTCAGTGTTTACGAAGCAACTCCCTGCAGGAGTAAAGAACAATGTCACCACATTAATGTCCTGGATGAATTAATTAAGGAAGAATTTAATAAGCATAGTTTATTAGCGCATAAAAATTTGAAGTGACATCCGAAGATAATTTCCTACCTGATTGCGACCACAAGGTTGAGGCAAATATTTGTGAGCTTAAACATGGTTGGTAGATGGAATCTTTGGATCTGACCCATAGGATGATCCCTATTTTCAAACCATCAATTGAAGAAGCTCCAACTTTGGTGTTAAAACCATTGCCAACGCATTTAAAATATGTTTTCCTTGGTGATAACGATACCTTGTCAGTAATTATCTCCGCAAATCTTAACGCAGGCCAAGAGGAGAAATTAATCGGAATATGCAACATAAGTATGCCATCGCCTGGAGCATTACGGATATCAGAGGCATTAGTCCCTCTTTCTACATGCACAAGATTAGGCTGAAAGATGAGGGAAAGTAGTCTATTGAACAGCAACGTAGATTAAATGAAAAGATGAAGGAAGTTGTAAAAAAAGACATCATAAAATGGTTGGATGCAGGCATTATTTACCTAATTTCTGATAGCACGTGGGTGAGCCTGGTCCAATGTGTTCTAAAGAAGAGTGGTATCATGGTGGTAAGTAATGAAAAAAATGAATTAATCTCTGCTCGCATTGCTATAGGTTGGCGAGTTTGCATGGATTACCACCGTTTGAACGTTGCCACAAAAAAGATCATTTCTTACTTCTATTCATTGATCAGTTGCTGGACAAACTAGCTAGTAAGGCCTTTTACTATTTTCTTGAAGGATATTCTGGCTACTACCAGATTTCGATTGCACCGGAGGACCAAGCAAAAGCAACTTTTACTTGTCCGTTTGGTACCTTTGCTTTTCGTCGAATGCAATTTGGGCTATGCAACAAACCGGCCACATTTCAAAGGTGCATGAGGGCAATTTTTTTGGATATGATTGAGGATTCGTTGGAGGTATTTATAGCTGACTTCTTTGTTTATGGTCACACTTTTGATAAATGCGTTGACAATTTAACTAAAGTTTTGAAGTGATGCGAGGACACTAATCTGGTGAAAAATTGGGAAAAATGTCATTTCATTGCAACTAAAGGCATTATCCTTGGGCATCGTATCTCTTTTCAGGGCGAACTAGACAAGGCCAAGGTAGAGATTATTGAGAAGCTCCCCCACCTATTAATGTCAAGGAAATAAGGAGTTTTCTCGGCCATGCAGGATTTTACCGATGATTCATCCGAGATTTCTCAAAAATTGCAAAACCTCTTTGCTCATTGTTGGAGCAAAGTAAAAAGTTTCTGTTTGATGATGCTTGTTTGGAAGCATTTGTGAAAATTAAGCAGCAATTAGTGCAGCACTTATTATCGTCACACCAGATTGGTCACAACCATTTGAAGTTATGTGTGATACAAGCAACTATGCTGTAGGTGTAGTGCTTGGGCAATGTAAAAACAAGGTATTTCATACAATATATTATGCTAGCAAAACTCTTACTGAAGCGCAGGTAAATTATACAACCATAGAAAAAGAGTTGCTGGCAGTAGCTTTTGCATTAGACAAGTTCCATTCGTATCTTGTCGGTGCAAAAGTTACAGTTTATACTGATCACTCTGTATTGCCATACCTCTTTGCCAAAAAAGATGCCAAACCCAGGTTTGATTCGATGGATCCTGTTGTTACAAGAATTCGATGTTGAAATCAAAGATAGAAAAGGATCAAAAAATCAGGTAGCAGATAATTTATCTCGTCTAGAATTTAGGAGCGAAGATGGAAATATTTTACAAATTGTCGACGCATTCCCAGATGAGAAGCTCTTTTCTGTCGACATATCCCCATGGTATGCGGATGTTGTTAATTATTTGGTCTGCGAAAAACTACCACTGAGTGCAAATGGTCACCGAAAGGTTAGATTTCTTCGCGATGTTGCAAAGTACTATTGGAATGAGCCATACTTGTTCAAGATATGTGCCGACAATATTATTCATCGCTGTGTTCCTAAAGAAGAAATGCTTCCTATCCTAAAGCACTGCCATGATGCCCCTTATAGAGGTCATTTTGGTGGTGTTAGGACTGTTGCAAAGGTCTTTCAGTCAGGATTTTATTGGCCAACATTGTTTCGAGATGCATACAATTTTGTTCAACAATGTGATAATTGTCAGCGCACTGGATCAATATCTCAACGCAACGAGATGCTACAACAACCTATCATGGAAGTTGAGCTTTTCGATGTCTGGGGTATGGATTTCATGGGACCATTTCCCAATTCTTTTGGAAATCTTTATATTCTGATCACTGTTGATTATATTTCAAAGTGGGTCGAAGTAATATTTGTTCCTAAAGATGATGCTCGGACAGTGTTTAAATTCTTTCACACATACATCCTCACTCGATTCGGCACACTTAGAGCTTTAATCAGTGTTCAAGGCACTCATTTTCATTGTAATCAAGTTGTGACAGCATGAAAGCATTATGGTGTTAAACATCGAATGGAAACCACATATCATCTACAAACAAATGGCCAAACTGAAGTATCCAATCGGCAAATCAAAAATATTCTTGAAAAGGTGGTTAATCCATCTAGACGCGATTGGTCTTCACAGCTCAATGATGGATTGTGGGCGCTTAGCACAGCATACAAAACACCCTTAGGAATGTCACCGTATCAGCTCGTTTTTGGTAAATCTTGTCACTTACCTATGGAACTTGAACATAAAGCCATGTGGGCAATTAAGCAAGTGAATATGCATTATGATGCAGCTGGACAAAAGAGATTGTTGGACATTTTAGAACTAGAGGAAATTCAATGCAATGCTTACGAGAATGCTTGCATATACAAAGAAAAAATGAAGCGATGGCATGACAACATTACCTTGCGGCGATAATTTTCTACAGGTCAGTTAGTTCTTTTATTTAATTCACGTTTAAAACTGCATTCTGGTAAATTGCGGTCCAGATGGTTAGGGCCATTCAAAGTTATCGAAGCATGTTCTCATGGTGCGGTGATAATTAAAGATTTAAATGATGGGCACCAATTCAAGGTAAATGGACAACAATTGAAGCACTATCTCAATCCAGACAACCAGGAGCAGAACGAGACCGTTAACTTGGTTACATTTCCTTAACATGTCATCACATTTATTCTATTTACTTTTTGTATTTTATTTTATTTCAACTCTCTTATTTAGTTCTTTATAGGAATAAAAGTTATCCTTTTTGTCGACGCACACAAACACAACTTGTCGACGCATTTTAATTGCTAACTCACCACTGTGAAACGTTTCAGGAAAGAATCACACCGATTGATTCACCCTGTTCCCCAATCATTGGATCAGTTCGAAAAAAACAACCCGTGTCATTGCATTTATTAGATGCAGACATAGTGCCCTATCACTGCAGTGGAAATCACCACGCCTCTTCATCTTCATCCTCTATAAAACACCCCATTGTGCCAATGGTGTTCTGCATAACCACATCCATCATTGTTGCTGCAAACCTTTCTTATCTTCAATCTTCAAATTTCCTGAAATTCTTAATTTCTCTCATACAGCCATGGCTAGAACTCAAGGAGTAAAGACCCCTTCTAAATCAGTCGTTGAATCATCTGTGACAGTGGTTCGTAACACCGAACAGCCACCACCCAAAGAGCCAGTACTGTTTCTTACCAAAACTGCCAAAGACCATTTCCATGACACTATGTTGAAATGTAACTACCACCTAGAGCAAGGATTCCAGCTGTCTCCACTACTCAAACTGGGAAAACAAGTCAATAGAACCATCTCATGCATCGGGTGGGAAAAATTTTACAACCATCCTGAAGGATATTCCCCGTCTCTCGTTCGTAAATTCTACACCAATTTAGTTGATAAGGAACAGGAATTCATCTTTGTTCGAGAGGGAGTGGTGCCATGGGGCGCTGCCCATATAAATGCCCTGTACAACATCGCTGAAGAGGAGGATGAGCATGTCGCTTTCTTGGAACAACTGACAGAGGAAGGTGTTGATTCGTTAATGGATGATTTGTGCATTAATGGTACCGTTTGGACCGAAAACAACCCCAACAAATATAAAATGCATCGTCATTTCCTTACGGTTTAGAGCAAAATCAAGTTCCATTTCATCAACTGTCGCCTATTGCCCTCTACTCACTGCACTAAGGTAACTTTAGATAGAATGTGTCTCATACATTCAATAATCAAAGGCCATCAGATTGATGTCGATGCGATCCTCCATCAAGAGAAGCAAACAGGTATACTGTCATTCCCCTCTCTTATCATGCAGTTATGTCAACAGAAGGGTGTTGTGCCTCGTGAAGGGGAAGAGTTCTTGGAAAATAAGGGGCCCATTAATGATGTCTCGGTTGAGTGAATGACGAGGGGACAAGAAACCCCTGTGGTAAAAGAAGCTACATAAAGGAAGGAGAAAGGAAAGGCAAAGAAAAAAGACAAGCAACCTCATGCTCCCACAGATCTTCAATTTCGGAGGAAACTTAAAGAAATTGAGCAGTTGGCTGACCGAATGAGTCTGCAGCAACTTAAACTTATTGCCATAATTGAAGACATGGAGTACTCACAGAACTTATTCTATGCCTACACCAGGGCATGGAATATTGCAATCGTCAGCACACTATGCAACATGAGCAAGTAGTCCTTGCCAGAATTCCCAGTGTTTCTCCCTATCATCAGGGAAGCAAAACCATCAACCGAGAAAGCCGCTTCTGAGGGGAAGGATTACTCTATCAAGTCTCCGCATATGGTCCACATTTCTGATGATGAGGACCAGGATGTAAATTCGAGGGATGTTAAGGAATGTGTCCGCAATATTGCTAGCCTCTTTAAAGATGAATTGTCTAATAGTTTGGGGGCAAATATGGTTAACAAGGCAGTTTCTACTGATGGGGAGCGTACGACCATGAAATCTGAGGGTATCGAGGAGGAGAAGAGAAAGAAGAAAAATAAGTGAAAGAAGAAGAAAAAGAGGAAGTTTTTGTCGCGACAAATTTACCTGAAGAATTTGTCGCCGCACCCGACGATGTGGGTGCAACTACTGAAGACCTGGTGCCATCTATTATGAATCAGGTCGAGGCTGTGGCAATCAGAAATGAGGATTTTAATCTTCTGGCTATAATGCCCTATATGGCACCACTTACTGAAATTCATCCTTCTAATATCACAGTCGATGAAGCCAGTACACAACCGAACCTGGAGGAGCAATCCACCACCTTGGTTGAACCAATGGAAAAGAAACGTAAGCGCAAAGATAAAAAGAAGAGCAAAGAGGAGCGTCCCAAGAAGAAGAAAAAGACCAAGGCAGCCACACCTTCGGCTGCTACACAATGAGTTAGTCTTTACTTTTCAGTACTTAGTTTAGTTTCATGCATATCATGTAGTTGTCATCACATTTTTATTGTCACTGCATTTTATTTGTCAATGTATTTGCATTGTAGTTGCATTTCCATATATATTCATATATTATTGCCAGTGCATTAGGGACAATGCAGACTCTAAGTTTGGGGGGAAATATGTATGGAATGGAAATGCAATTGCATCCACATTTTTAAGTTATTATTTGTCCTTCAATTTAATGAAAGTATGCAAAGTTATGAAAAATGTGACTATAAATTTTTTCATTTGATGCTTAATTCTTGAACTATTTGAGATGCTAATGTGTGAATTGGATGAATGTGATTGAATGTTGTGTACTTCTATTTTTGGATGAATGGTTGAATTTGCATTAGTAATAAATGAGTAGTATCATTACTTGAATATTGGAATAACTTGTCATCTGCAGCTATGTATATTATTATAACTACTAGTAAAAGACACTTCAGTGTGGGTGCATTGTGACTTATCAAGGGGGAGCACTCCAATGCAAGTGTTAGAAAAAATTTCTAGCCAAAGGCTGTCACTGCAAGAGTGTGTGTCGGCGCAATTACATACTTCATGGGGGTTTGTTGCACCCTATCGTTACTACTGAGGAACAAGGGTATAGTAATGCAATGACATCTCTCAGTCACATAAAAGAAAAGAGAAAAAAAAAGAAAATCTCATAAAAAAAAAGAAATATATATATAAAAACGTTGTATTGGTTAAGAGAATTCAAGATTTAAAGCATGATGCTAGCATTAGTGAAGTTGCAGTTTTAATTATTCATACTTATAAATTGTCGGTGCAATTTTTTATAATATGAATGTAATTTATACTCTAGGATCTCAGAGAATTCAAGTTGCTAGAATGATTATTGTTTTGATAAGAATTTTTGCTATGACTTTGCTAGATTTTGTTTACTTGAGGACAAGTAAAACCTCAAGTTTGGGGGTATGATAACATTAGAAAAGAAAATTAAATTATCCCTATTTAGAGTATAAGTTGTTCCCTTTTTATTATGTTTAACATGCATTTTTAGCATTTTATATGTAGTAATTGCATTTTCTAAGTCAGTGATGTTTGGTTTAATTTTCTTCTATTTTATCCCACTTATGCTACTAATGTCGCCACAATTAGTGTCAATTTTGCGTCTTGAGATGTCAGTACAGGGATCTATCTTGGAAAATCAAAGCAGGAAAGTATTCAAAGCTATCGTTACAAGTTTGATCCAGAATTGTGCTCAAACATGTCACTTCATACATCAGGGATTTTTCTGTGTGAATATATTCAGAAGTTCCAATGCATGAGGATGTCAAAGTTGTCGCAGCAAATTAAAGTATAAATTTGCGTCCAAAAATGTCGTGACAACCTGCAACTGCTTACTGCATATACCAGATCTGTGTGAGTGTACAGCTGGATTAACTAACTTGTACAGCTGCAAGAAAGTTAGATATGAGAGTAGAAGGACACCTGTACTTGGTAGCAAAGATAAATATTGAGGAGAGAAAAGAAGAAAGGGATCTGAAAGCTCGTGACAAATTAATTTCCTTTCTGATTTTTCTTAAGCTTGCTTCCTTGGCAGCTTAAAATTCCTGGAGGGTTAACTGACTCGACGAGAAGGCAGCATCTACTCCTGACGAGGAGTGTTCTAAGTACGATGCAAGAGGAGCATTTACGGAATAGTTCTAGTAGGCTAGGAATAGAATGCTTCAACTTTTTCATTAATTCCTCTTAAAACGCTGATAAATTCTTATGAACTTAATTGTGTATGAAAATACCTGTTAATTTTAGATCTACTTTGATTTCTGCTCAATTCTTCTTATCTGTCTATCTTTGGATTTAATTGCTTGATCACGGAAGTGTTATTGTAGTTGCTGACATTGGAAAGTGCAATGACAAGTTAAATTAACAAGCAAGACAATGGAAGTTGCTTGAGGCAGGAAGGAATTCTGGCCACTTGTTCTCGAATGCAAAGTATTGCTAACACTGGAAGGTGTGGTTAATGTGAGTATTTGAGTCATTGATAAGCAAAGAAGTCAAAGGGAGTGAGATCTTATTAAGTTTAATTGCATCGACAATTTATCAATCAATTACTTTGTAGTCACATTTAGTGGTTGCCAACTTATCAAGTCAGGGATTCCCCCCATTTCTTTATTATTGTTTTATATTTTTATTGCATTGACAAAATACCTTCACCACTTCATTAAATTTTTCTTATTAAATTGATCCGACATATTATATCATAGTATTACAATATTTGCTCTAACAGTTTTAATTCTTTTATTTGCATAGTCTTTGATTTAATTGCGTTGACATTATTCCTGACAGTTCTTCTTATTCTGACCTCTTTTGCATCGACAAATTTTAGCATAAACAGCCATCTCTGTGGGATCGATATCTGATAGCTTTACACTTATCAACTATACTTGCACAAACAAGTGTTCGCTTGCACAATTGCTATGACGTTCAAATCGCGATCAAGGCTCTATTGGCTATCGCTGTACTTGAGCATATCTCTGGAAAGAGTCCCAAGTGCAAACTAAAAGATGTGCATCCTTTTGAATTGTAGGGCAATAATATCATTGTTTGAAAATATTTTAGGCAAATAACCTTCCACCCAAATGGTCACCATAGATACCTTCATGAATTCTCGTATCACGTACTCAACCTCAAATGGTGTTAGACATTGCAACAAAGGATGTGAAAATCCCTTTCTACATAGTACATCCTTCAAAAGGGTATACCTAACAATTGTAGGACAAAATGAATTGTTTGTGATAATGACATACCTAAGAGCTTCGCGTTGTAGCTTTTTGAGCTCTTTCTTGACCAAATGATCATCTGCTCCTTACAATGTGTGAACTATGTGAGTCATCCACATCTCGCCTTGATCTATACTAAAAACTTGTGACATGTCGTAACTAGAGGTATCCCTGTACTCCAGCAGAATTTTTCCTCTTTATTCAATGATGATGTAAGATGTCAGCTTAGATAAAGCGTCTGCACGTGTGTTGTCACTCCTTAAAAGCTGCTTTATTTGAACTTTGTCAAATCTTTTTAGGAGTTGGGTTGCAATTAAATGATATCTCTTCAACATTGATTCCTTTACCTCATATTCACCATTCATCTACTTCACCACTAACTTGAAATCTATATGTATGACCAAATCTTTCACCCCTAGTTGGCATGCCAGTTGCAACCTTGATACTAAAGCCTCAAACTCTACTTTGTTGTTAGATGTTTGAAATCCAAAAAATAACCCATACTACCATTCATTCCTGCTAGGATCAACTAGAAGTACCCTTACTCCAGACCTTGTCTTGGCTGCGAAGTCATCAACATAAACTAACCATCTTTTTGAGTTATCAAGCTTAACTACACCACCTTGAGGTGAACTAACTACTAGGTTGCATGCAGCAGATGAAAAAAAATCTTAGAATAAAGTGTAAGTTCATCGCAAATTATTATAAATATAATGAGTTAAATTATTGGTGCTTGTCAATGTTCATAGAAGATCGCAAATATCGCACATGCTTAATTTCATAAAACATTCATGGCATAGTATTTTAAGTTGTAAGCTACATTACCTATTGGATCGACAGGCTTCTCAAAAGAGTACTCAACTATAAAATCAGCTAATATTTGCCCATTTATTGTTCTTCTTGGGGCAAACTCGACGCCAAACTCAGCCAACTCGATACTTCGCTTCTTTACCCTTCCTGAAGCGTTAGCTTTAGATAATATTTCCTTTATAGGTTGATTTGTCACGACGACAACTAGATAAGCGTGGAAATAAGGACACAGTTTGCGAGCCATAACAATCAGAGCAAAAATGAATGTTTCAGTTTTTGAGTACCTCAGTTCACCGTTCTAGAGTACCTTACTAACGTAGTGCACTAGGAATCGGTGAACTTTTTTCTTGTAACCAAGATCGCTGCAATTATTTCCTTTGAGGCAGCCAAATACAAGTAAAGGGTTTCTCTCACTCGCGATGACTTCAGAAGTGGTGGGGAGGTAAGGTACGACTTAAGTTTTCAAAGGATTTGTGGCACTCTTCAGTCCACAAAAAAGAAGTCCTCAAAGCTTTGAAAAAAGGAAGACACTTGTCCGCCATCCTGGAAATGAACCTGTTAAGTGTCACTATCCTTTCCGTGAGACGTTGAAAATCCTTAATCGTTCACGAATGAGGCATTTCTAGGATAGCGCAAATCTTTTATAAGTTCACTTTTATCCCCCTCTCTGAGATCATAAAACCCAAAAACTTGTCACTTCGCACGCTAAAAGTACACTTCTCTAGGTTCAACTTCATGTTTTGGGCCCTCAAAACAGTGAATTCTTCTAACAAGTCTTGTACATGCTCCAACATGGTTGCATTTTTCAACAACATATCACCGACATAGACCTCAACACCACACCCTATATGTTCCCTAAAATTCTATTTACCAACCTCTGATATGTTACTCTCGCGTTCTTCTGGCCAAAAGGCATGACCTTATAAAAGAACAATCCCTCCTTGGTAATGAAAGTTGTTTTCTCTTGGTCACCTTGGTCTAATAAAATCTTATTATAACCTAAAAAAAACTTCCATGAAACTCATGTACATTTAGCTTATGTACAATTACCTATGGGTCTATTCCTAGCATATCTGTTGCTGACCAGGCAAAAACATCGGAGATCGCCTTCAGACACTAAATCAGTGTGCCCTTTTCTTTAGGTGGCAATGTTGATGAAATCCTTATTTTTCTTTCCTCATCATCATAGAATTGCTGTAAAATCTTAGTGTGCTCTCTTGCTTCAGGCTTTTTGCTTCTCTCTCCATCCCTTGTATCTAGGCTGTCTAAGTCTAGGGCTTGACTACTTAACTCTGACCGCTACGAACTTTCTCCTCTAGGTGCGAGCTCCTATGCTTGCTTCACAGATAACATATGACATTGCCTTGTCGTTCGCTGGTCGGATCATATGAACTTGATCCTTATTCTCGTTGGGAACTTGATTTTCATACAAAAAGTTACTACCATCATCTTCACCATTCTCATTATCGGATGTTCAAAAATGGCATTATATGCCATGGGATTGTCCACAACAAAAAATTGAACATATTTTGTAGCCATATGCTCGTAGTCTCCCAAGGTGACTGTAAAAGTGATAGAACCCTTCACTTCAACTAGGTGGTTCACAAAACCATATATTGAGCTAGCCTTGGATAAAGCCTATTCCTTCAATCCCATCTTTTGATAAGCCTCCCAGGTTAGAACATCCACCACACTTCCACTATAACCAAGAATTTTCCTAACCTTAAAACCTATGACCGTTGCAGATACAACCATTAGGTCATTTCCTTCCTCGTCACACACTAACTCTTCATCATCATTAGAAAAATCAATACTCCACTTTCCCTATTGACATTATCTCTTAGGTGCATTAACCGACACCACACTCCTCATGTGGACTTTTCTATTCGTATTGGAACTTACCCAATCCTCGTTTATGCCCACATTACATGTATAGTACCTCTAACCTTCTGTTTACCCTTAAGATCCCAATAAGAACTCTGACCTTACTGAGTAGTACCTTGATCGACGAATTCAACAAGCTCACCATTTCTCACCGCCTCTTTAATGGCATCCTTTAAAGTAAAATAGTCTTCAGTTTTGTGCCCCACATCATTGTGGAAAGCACTCTTATCTCTTGAATTTGACCTTCTTGCACTGTGCCTCATAGGAGATAGATTGGGCATAATGCCTAAACTTTTCACCTGGTTCAAAATATAAGCACGGGTAGCATTTAATGAAGAATAGATTTTAAAACTTGCCTTGATGGATGTATTTTCTTGTATGCTCGGGCTGAGATCTCTAAGGGAGCCCTAGGTGAATTATTTTGCACTTGTGTTCTATATTGCTTATCACCTCACGCACGAAGAGCTTGATTGGGTGGTCCCTGTCTACCGTGAGCTCTTTCTCTATTCCTGAATTATCTGTCATCTCTTTGAATTGTGCCACACGTCACTTTTTTGTCTCTTCTGCCTCTGCGAACTTGTAGGCCTACTCATACAAGTCCACCAAAATTTGGGCCTATTATCAGTTAAGGAGTACTACACATGCTCATTCTGCACTCCCATAATAAAGGCATCGATGGCCCATTGGTCTTAAAGGTTCTTTGTGTTCATTGTTATTGCATGGAATTGTTCCACGTAGTCTTGGAGAGACTCTCATTCTCTTTGTTTCACAGACATTAATCCCATAGGAGTGTTCATGATTGTCTTGTAGGCTCTAAACCTTCCCAAAAACATCTGACCCAACTGAGAAAAACTTCGAATGAAGCCTTAAGGAAATAACAAGTACTAATCCTTCGCACTCTTTTTAAGTTTTGTGAAGAAAGCTTTGCGCTTCGCAAGGTTTGAAGCTCTTAATACATTCATATAGTCGTTATACTGCATCAAGTGGGCTTGCGGGTCCCTCTTTCCTTCGAGCATGTCTTTTGGGACCTTAAAATCAAATGGTAAACTCACTACTACTATCTTCGGGGCTAAGGGGTTGTTGGAACAAAAAAGCTAGTACATGTCTTGAGACTCAAGATGTAATGCTCTCACATCTCACCGTAATGCATCCAGCTCATTCTGCCATTCCCTTGCATGCACACCTGAACCTCTTCCTGCACGGTTACATTATCATGGAAATCAAAGTTATCGGATTGTACCTTTCTTTTAAGCTCCTCATCTTGCTTTAATAAATCCTATTAGAAAGTTTGTTGTTATTTAAATCGTGCATTCTGTAAGGCCATTTGTTCCCTCATCTACTCCTAAAAAGCAAAGAACTGTTATGGTGATGCTTCTTGACCAGAAGAAAGTTGTAACCAATTATCGAAGGGAAGGTTTAAGTCAAACGGGCTTGAAACTCCTAGGTGAGCTACATTACGCAAGTTTTTTGACCAGTCAGCAAACTAGCCAGCAAACAAGTCTATTTCGAAGGGTTGGCTGCCAAAACCCGAGGCTTCAGCCTGTCCAAATGAAAGATTAACGGGGAGATTTTTGTAACACCCAAAATCTGAAACCGTCTCTAACTAGGGTCCCGGTGTCACTCAAATCCTCTATTATTGTACATCTTTTTAAAATCATGTCATTTGTTTTTACATTATTAAATAAATACACCCAACACGTCGTAATTTATCATTTAATTATAAACACAATTCAACAAGGGCAAAGAGGTCATTTTTAAGATTTTTGGAGATTTCTACCGGTACTTGTAGGACAAGTATCTGTAGTTGTCAAGTCAGTAAACAGTTCAGGAATAGTGTAGACTTTTACCGATACTTGAGACAGAACTACCGATACAAGTGAGACTACTATCGAAACATGTCATGCTTCTACCGATACTAAAAACTCCATAGAGCAAAAAGCCTCACCCTGCTACTTCTATCGATACAAGTACATGACCTACCGATACTTAAAAATACCTAACTACTGATACTTTCTATTCAACTACCGATACAACCCAAGTCAGTGAACAACCTCTCTCCTACCCTGTACTTCTATCGATACAACCATGGGTTCTACCGAAACAAGTATGTAGAATTCAAATGTTCCCATAAGTTCTCAAGCTCAACCAACAATTCTCATTCCATACATAAGATACAAGGACAAATATACTTAAAGTTCAAAACACATATGATAATACATTTCATTTCATTTCAAGCCTACTTATGCCCATAGTTTCATGCAAGGTATGGTAACTACCCAACCAAGGTTACAATAGTGAACCACCATTCAAAATCAAGAGTTATATAACAACATCATCCTAGTACATGTCATAAAACCAAGTGATGTAAAAACTACCAAACGAGCTCCGTAATAGTGTGATTTCTTTGAGATGATCCAATCTTCAGATAGTAAAAGGTATCTACAAAACAACAACATATACACATGTAAGCTTATTAAGCTTAGTAAGTTCGCAAATATCATTTTCTTACAGAATAGTCAAATCGATTATAAAGATGATAACGAGTAGGTACTCAAAATCTTGTGAACAGTAACGAATTTAATCTCTTTCAGTCTTCCAGATTTTAGCTCATCAAGCCAAAACAATATTAGTTCTCACGAGCCCGAATGGTTAGCTCTTAAAACCCCAGAATGGTTAGCTCTTACGAGCCCAGAATGGTTAACCAGTATACGATGCTGCTCACATAAGCTGATGAGAATTCGCGACATACGTGAAGACTCGACCATCGATACGGTCCAGAATTTCCCACTCTCGATGCTGCTCATACAAACTGATGAGAATTTGTAACATACACGAAGACTCAGCCATCGGGGGTCCACAATTTAGTATTTGTTCAAAATCCGTCAACTTGCAATGCTGCTCACACAAGATGTTAGGATACTACAACATATGCAGGATCCTAACTATTGCTTCAAATCAGATAATCGGCCCTAGGCCTGACATTTCGTTTATTCCTTTTCCTTTTCATCCTCACAAACGTTTAACCTTCCTCGAGTTGCTGTAACAATAGTGAAAGTACAAGAAACATACAATGTGTATAAACTAACACTACGAACTTACCGGATGAAATTGCAGTTTGTCTAAACTTCAAGGACTATTCTGCTAATTTCCCTTTTCCGCAATCCTTGGCATGATTGTAATCTAAATTAACAATTCATCCAAATTTCACATTAAAACACATAATCAAATCATTTAACATAATTTGGTCCTTTTTGAAAAATTATGATTTTACCCCTAATACTTTCCTTTTATTCAATCTAGTTCTTTCAACAAAAAACATACAAAATACCCATTTTCTCTTCAACCCATACCAGCAAAATATACCATGATCTCATACAATCCCCTACAATCCATTTATTTCACCTAAAGTACACCCAATTTCATCATTTAGCATTTTAGTCCTTAAACCCTAATTTCCTCAAAAATCACTTTACAAAAAGATCCAACCTAATCATAAAGCATCCAAAACTATCCAAAACTTTCAAACATAAGCATATTCAACAATGGTAAAATTCGTAACATTTGACAGATTCACAAATTAGTCCTTAGATTAGCTAGATGAAGCTAACACGGATTCAAAAACATAAAAATTACTAAAACGGTAAAGGTTTGCTTACCCAAACCAAAGCTCAAAGTTCATCAATGGAAAACCCTAGGTTTTCTTGTCTTAGCCGTGAAGAATTAGAAGAAAAATCCTATTTTTCTTCTTTAATTCATATTTATACCAAATGGTAATTTTGTAGATATTTAGTCTTACATGATTAGTTTAATTAATTTCTTATTTAGCCTTAATTAATCCTACTTATAACCAATATACCTCATGGTTATCCACCCACTAAAATGCCATAGGTTAATTTACCTATTTGATCCTTCAATTATATTAAATTTCGAATAAACAAACTTGCTTTCAATTTAGTCCTAAACTAATTAGGACTAAATGAATAAATAACCCAAAAGTTAATGGAATCAAACATATCCACCACCGCTTGGACTTTTTGACCATGGTTTAATTACCATTTTGGCCCCTTTACTATTTTTAATCAATAGCAATTAATTTTTACCTATTTTACAATTTAATCCTTTTTACTCAATTCACTATCTAAACATTAAAATTCCATAACTAAATTTAATTCGGTGCTAATGACATCATAAATATAAAAATAAGTAAATTTACGACTCGATTTGCCAGATTTGTGGTCCCGAAACTACTGTTTTCGACACTACTGAAAAATCGGGCTGTTACATTTTCATTTAGGTGAGCCATTTTGATTTTTTACTAACAAATTGAAGATTTGAAGATTGAAAATTCTCCACCCTCACCGCACCAATTGTTGAGTGTTTTTTATGTGTCCTATTGAAGAGGATAAACGGGTACTTATATGCATGGTTACTATTCATGAAATTGACGTTCTAGGTAGGCTCTATACATGTTGAACACGTGTAGTATTCTAGACTTAACACATGTTCACCAGTCTACTTGTTATACTCTACACTCTCCACATGCGAAACTCCCTGATGTATGCAAACTGAGGTTTTGAACTAGCTTGTGAGCCCTTCTGATGAACCCCCACTATGAGACCTGCATGCGCCCAACTGATAGGGCCCAATCGAGTCATGGGTAGGCAATCCAAACTATTCCCAGGTTTCGAGTTGATAATTAAGAATACATAACATAGAAAACTAAGACACAACACAAAAAAAATGAAAATGAAATTAAAATATGATTAGTAAAACGGCTTTAAACAATTAATTTAGTTGAATTCCAAGAAATAAATAATTTAAAGAATGCGAATTAATTCATGTGAGTTAATAGATTAACTTATTTTAAATATATATCATTTAAAAAAATTTAAATCAAATTGTGATTGAAAGCTAATATCAATATTTAAATATATTAATTAAAAATTAAAGCAAAATAATATATTTCAATAGATTTATATTTTAGATATTTTTCTAGCCGATTAAACTTGGATCCTAAATCAACTAGTGAATAAACTTTATAAATACATAATATATAATTATATTAATTTAAAAAGTACAAAAAATATTTCCTCTAAATTTAGTTACTATAAAAATTAGGTTAAATAAGGTCTATAGGCTGATTTTGATATTTATTTAGGATTTTAGGCTGTTTTTAAAATTAATTAGGGAAATAAGTTGATTTTAAGGGAAAGCTCATCCAGTTGAGCGAGTTTTCCTTACACATGTCAAGAAATAGGACGGTTTTGATGGAAAGCTCATCCAGCTAAGCGCGCTTTCCCTTTAAGTTATATTTTCTGGCTTTTCTAATATAATTAATTACTTTGGTCAGATGGTTAAATGCTAGCAGTTTTATCCTTTCAGTCTTAGGTTTGATTCCTTTCCCACTCACATTTAAGCTCTGTTTTTTTGCTTGTAAATGGTTTTACGGAAAATATTTTCATTGTTTTCCTAAGTTTGTTTAGTGGAAAATCAACTTCCACTGTAAATCATTCTCCAAAACACAGGAAAATGAGGCCTGTTTTAAGGAAAATGTCTTACCCTTTTTTCGGTAAGACATTTTCCAATCTTTATCCCCTTCACATCTTAGCAAAGAAAAACTCAGTTCCCTTTTCCCTTCATTGCGACCTAGAATATTCACCACCACTCTCCCAACCTTGACTTCTCTTCCTCCCATTTTACTCGTCCCTCGACCTGATTTGGAGTAGAAAATGAGATTTCTTTGTTTTCATTGGTTTTCTATGTTTTTTTGCATCTATTCTGAAATGGGTTTTTTAGTTCTTGAAGTAGAAATTGAGATTTCTTTGTTTTCATTGTTTCACTATTTCTGGTTTAGGAATTTGACTGTGTTATGTTTTTGTTAAATTTATTTTACTTTAAATGGTTTGCTACAATCATGTTCAACTTGCTGCTACAGCTCTACCCATAACAGGAACTCAAGCTTGACCTAAGAAAGTAACCAAAGATGAATTGGGGAATGTAATTGGGATGGTTGTTACATCTACAGCTAGTGGTAGGAAATTCGATAGGAAATTGCCAGGAAAAAACGCCTGCTAAAAAGCAAGGAAAGCATCGTAAGGTTTGAACTGTTGGGTCTCTTAACCTGTGTTTCAATGTAAATATTTTCCTCTTGACCTCTTTTGTTTAGTTGAATTTGGTTAATTAAAAATATATATAGGAATTGAAAAAAAAAACAAATCCTTGTGTTGATGGGATTGAGTTTTTAGAAGTGCATTGGGATAAATTCTTTGTTTGTTTTCTATGAAATGTGAGAAGAAAATGAACCTTTACCATTATATAAATTCTTTGTTTGTTTGTTTGTTTATTATGAACTGTGAGAAAAAAGTGAGCTTAGTTCAACATTGGAGAAGCAGCAAAGCCTGCAATTCAAGTTGTCATTGATGATGTCAATTCTGATCCCACCATTCTTAATGGGGAACAATTGAAACTCTTGATAAGCGATACAAATTATAGTGGATTTGTTGGAACCATGGAAGGTATTTTCTTTTATACCCTGCAACTTTTTCTTCATCTTCAACAACTATTTGTCTGTTTAAACTTCCTGGATTGATTTGGGCAGTAGTCTGTGATGCATGAGATGATTTGGGCAATTAAATTTCCTACTACTGCACAAATCATCCCATTCTGACAATTTCCATGCATCACTTCCTCCCTGTTCGTTTAAGTTCTATGATTCATGGCTCAAGGATGAAGGGTGTAATAGTCTTATTAAAGTTAATAAGTTAAGAAGGGTGAAGGGTGCAATTAAGGAATGGAATAGGAAATCTAATGGAAATGTTGACAAAAATATCGAAGCAATTGAGAGGAATTTGTCGGAATGGGATGATTTGGGCAGAAGTAGGAAACTTAAGGAGGTGGAGCTGAAGGAAGTGAGACGATTAGCTGTGGAACTTTGGAATGTGGTCAAGACTCGAGAATCAATATGGCGACAGAAATCAAGAACATTACGGTTAAAATAAGGTGACTCTAATACGACATTCTTTCATAGAGCGGTAAAGATAAGAGCCAAGAAGAAATTTATTAGCGAACTCAAATTTGGATCGAATTAGTGTAAGGATCCAGAGGATTTAAAGAGGAAAATCTTTGAATACTTCAATAACCATTTTAGCAATCCAAGAAGAAATTGGGGGATAAGGATTGATTTGAATTTTAAAAGGATTTTCGATGATGAAAGATTGTGGCTTGAACAACCTTTCTCGATAGAGGAGATAAAAAATGTGGTTTGAAGGTGTGATGAGTTGAAAGCTCCTGGTCCAAATGGTTTTAATATGGGTTTCTTTAAAGAGAAATGACAGCTGGTAAAAGGGGATCTATATTTGATGATGTCAAATCTTTTTTATTCTAGGAAGCTAGAAAAGAGTATTAACTCTTCTCTTATAGCGCTCATACTCAAATTAGAGAGTTCAATAGATATTTCAGCTTTTTGGCCGATAAGTTTGGTTGGCTCTTTGTATAAAATCGTATCCAAAATTTTTTCTAGAAGGTTTAGAGAGGTAATTGTCGGGATCATAAGTGACACATAATGTGCATTCATAAAGGGAAGGCTGATATTTGATGGAATCCTAGTTGCTAACGAAGTTATTCATACGATAAGGAAAAGGGAGTCAGGAGAAAGCAGTTTGATTCTCATGTTAGACTTTTTAAAAGCCTATGACTGTGTAAGATGAGATTCCCTTGATCTGGTGCTCTTAAATATGGGGTTTGAGGAAAGATGGAGAGGTTGGATGGTAGAATGCGTATCCACAATTAGAGCGATAGTTCTTGTGAATGGTGCGACGCAAAGGACTTTTAGTTGAGTAGGGGGTTAAGACTAGGGGAATCGCTTTCCCTATATTTGTTTATTTTGGTGACAAAACTTTTACATTTGATGCTAGTAAAAGTAAAGGAGGTAGGACTGATAAAAGGGACATATAATGTATTATCGAATCAATCCGTCTTACATTTACAGTTTACGAATACCATACTCTTTCTGAAGGCTGAAGAAGATGTTGTGCATAATGTGAAGTATATATTAAGCTACTTCGAGACATTTTTAGGGTTGAGTATAAACTTTAAGAAATCATGTTTAGTGGGCTTTGGGAAAAACGAGGAATTTCTTTGGAGAATGGTTGCGATTTGTTGTTGCAATATTAGTAATTTACCATTGAACTATCTTGGAATTTCATTAAGGGTTGATCCGAAAAGAGTTGTGACATTGGAGTCAATTGCAGAGAAATTTAGGAAAAGATTAGCGGGTTGGAAAAGTAGAATGTTATCTGTAACACCCAAAAACCATAAACATCTCCGGTCTAAGGTCTCAGGGTTTACAGAACTTTTCGAGTCTTATCTTTTTTCTTCAATTTTTTTATATATACATACAAATCAATCACAATTTATACAATTACAAACTTGCAACTCAGAATACTAACTCCATTTAATCTTACACATTCATTTACAACCTTTCAATCAATCAATAATCAAATTCAATCATGCAAGAACCTAGGAATCACGTACAAAAATTTTCCATCAGGGATCAGATAGCCCTATGTCATAAACACACAGTTTTCACCACTAGCTAACCAACTACATTCCCAAACATACCCATCATTACATCGCAAGAAGAAATCAATATTCATATCACAAATCATGACATCTATATTCCATATCAACCACAATATCACAATATCATCCAAACTACATAAATCATTCTTACTATAATTGTATAGTACCCAAACCTGACACCGTTGCCGGTTAGGGTTTCGAGGTCACATGCATTCATGCCTCAAATCGTTACCTATTCAAATATTATTTCAACATCATTCTTTATTTAATAAAATATATACATTTATAATTCTTTATTCTTACTTTGTTTTTCAACTCAATAAGGGTAAAAATGTTATTTCCATAATTTTAGAAGACTTTTACCGGTACCTGTTGGACAAGTATCGGTAGTTGTCAAGTTAGTAACAATTCAGGAAACAGTGAAGACTTCTACCGATGCATATGACAGTTCTACCGATACAAGTGAAGCTTCTACCAAAACAAATCATGCTTCTACCGGTACTAAAAACTCTAGAGAGCTAAGATGTCCTACCTTGTAGCTTCTACTGATATAAGTATATAAACTACTGATACTCCTATGGGCAAAACTACCGATACTTATTATGCAACTATCGATACAACTTAAGTTAGTGAACAACCTCTCTTCTACCCTGTACTTTTATCGATACATGCAGGGGTTCTACCAAAACAAGTATGCGAAATTCAATTAATCACACAAGTCCTCAAGTTTATCAACCACCATTCAACACAAGACTCTTATTCATTACAAAATCTATACATGATAATACTTTGTTTCATCATATAACACAAAATACAGTCAATCAACACAAGGATTCTTAAATTCTCATATTAATTCATTACAAAACACATTTGCTTAATTAGAACATCAAACAAGCATGCAAGTTTAGTTCCAAATAAACCAACAATCCAAAATCAAACATTTCAAGTGTAACATCATCCTAGTACATGCCATATAACCGAATGATGAATAACTACCAAACGAGCTCCTCGATAGTGTGACTTCTTGATATAATTTGATCTTCAAGCAGTAAAAATGGAATCTACAAAACAATAAAAAATCCATTGGTAAGCTTTCATAGCTTAATAAGTTTGCAAGATTTATCAATTTACCGAATAACATGTGTTGAACAAATTCGTAAATCAGTCGAGCCAAATCAAAACTGTACTTGAGTGATCGATATCCTATTTACTCCCTGTTGACCCAAAGCTCATGCCTGTTACCAGTATATGATGCTGCTCACACTAAGTTGACAAGGATTTGCATCACATGTGGTACCTCAGCCATCGATACGGTATATCTGTTCCCTACGATGCTGCTCACACCAAACTGACGAGAATATGCAAACAAGCATAAATCTCAACCATCGTAGGGCCTGTAATCAATTCTTGGATTCTATTCACCTTACGGTGACTCACGATGCTGTATAGAATCCGTAACAAATGCATGATCTCAGCCATCGGACCATTTTTTATCTTTGGTATAAGGTCGTGAAATTCTCAGCTCGTCGTTTCTATCTTTCACGTTTCCAATCGTCATTTCTCATTTCCAGCAATCATTAGAAAGGCAGTTATAAGCAGTTTTTAATAAGAATTTAACATTATGAACTTATCGAATGAAATTGCAGTTAAAGTGAACTCAAGGGGCAAATCCGTAATTTTCCTTTTTTCCATGATCGGGACACGATCTTGATCTATTATAATAATTTTATTCAATTATTTAAATCAACATAAATTTTTAATCATTTTATGCAAATTAGCCTTTTTGGTATTTTTACAAAATTACCCTTAACTTTTCACTTTTATTCAATTTAGTCCTTTAGCTCAAAACTTGCAAATTAACCATTTTTCCTTAAAACAAGTTCAGTTGAATATTATAGCAATCCAATACTTCCCATATTTGTTTTATTAACAACAAGCCCTTGTACTTTTATTACTTTTATATTTTTGTCCTTTAACAAGAAAAGTACTAAAAATTACTTTACAAAGTCATCAAATCTAACACCCAAGCTTATAAATCTCCCATAAACTTTTAAGAACAAGCTTATTCATCAATGTAAAAATTTATAACATTTGACAAAATCTCAAATTAGTCCTCGAGCTAGATAGGTTAAGCTAATATGAACTCAAAAATATAAAAATCATTAAAAACATACGAGATTTACTTAGTAAATTAGCAAGCCCTAAATGGCCAAAGCTTTCTCCCTTCTCCCATGGCTTATTTGGTCTTCTAAGGTAGAAAAATGTAGAAGATGATACATTTGTTTAATGATTTTTTACTTTAAACCATTTAATTATCAAATTACCAATTTGTCCTTTAATGTTTCCTTAAATTCTTGACAAATATAAGCCCATAACCGTCCACTATGGCTATTAATGGCTTAATTACCACACAAGTCCTTCATCTTAGCTTTCTTTAACCTTTTAACTAATGGAAATCAATTTTTTATCCTTTATGATTTAATCCTTTTTACTCAATTAATTATCTATACAATAAAATTTCATAACCAAATTTTAATACGATACTAATGACTTTGTAAATATTAAATAATTAATATTTATGATCTGACACATCAAAGTTGTGGCCTCAAAACCACCATTTCCAATCATACGAAATTAAAGTAATTAGTAAATCCTCGTTTTATTAGGATTTACTTGCAATTTACTAATATCTAAACAGTTTCACATCATTTCTATTATTAGGACCTTTAATAAGAGTCCAATTTCACAATTGGTCCTTCAATTATATTAAATTCGATTAAACAAACTTGTTTTCAATTTAGTCCTAAACTAATTAGGGCTAAATGAAAAAATAACCCAAAAGTTAATGGAATCAATCATATCCACCACAGCTTGGACTTTTTTACCATGGTTTAATTATCATTTTGGTCCCTTTACTATTTTTTAATCTATAGCAATTAACTTTTACCTCTTTTACAATTTACTCCTTTTTCCTTAAATAAGCAATTAATCATCAAAATTACCCAAAAAAACTTCAATTCACATATAATAAGGCTCTGTAAATATTTAATAAAAATATTTATGGTCCTAAATTTCAAAAACAAGGTCCTGATACCTCATTTTCTAAAACCACTTGACCTTTAAACCGAACCACTTATACTAACTTTTAATTCAATAATTAAAATATATCAATTCAAAATTCCATATAAAATTAATATTGACTTATTTAATTTAAACACTCATTATAAAAAATTTCTCGTCGGGTTTGTGATCCCGAAATCACTGTTTTCGACACCACTGAAAAATGGGCTATTACATTGTCTTTTGCGGTTAGGGTAGTGCTAATTAATTCGGTCTTGTCCTCATTATCGATTTATTATATGTCATTATTTCAGGCGCCTTCATCAGTGATTAAAAATATAGATAGGATCAAAAGATAATTTTTTATGGGGGTGACTCGAATAACAAAAGGAAATGACAAGGATTGGTTGGGATAAAGTGTCTTCCGAAAAAGTTGGGAGGGCCAAGGGTGGTAAATTTAAAGGTTAAAAATTGTGCATTGATGCCAAAATGGGGTTGGAGATTCACCATGGAAAAGAATGCATTGTGGAGGAGAGTGATTAAATCAAAATACGGATCGAGACAGTAGGAGTGGAGGCTTAATACGTCTAGGCCTATAGAAATGTCTATGGTATGGCAGGGGATTGTGGAAAACTCGAAAAGAACGGAGGTGACAAAGTGGACTGGTCTAAATTCTTTTCATTGGGTTATTGGAAATGGGAAATCGGTCTTGTTTTAGGTAGATCTATGGTGTGGGGATAAAGCTCTAATGGAGTAATTCCGAAGACTTTTTCGATTAGCCTTAAAAAAGAATGTTTTAGTAACGAATGTGGCTCGTAATAATACTTTTGAAAAGGTGCTTTTGGAGAGTGTGTTCTCTAGAAAATTGTTGGATAGAGAAAAATGCATGGTGGAAAAATTAAAATCTCTAAAGAGTGGTGTTATATTGAATGAGAAGGTGGGGGACTGTATTAATTGGATTCATGAAAGTGGGAGGACATTCTCGGTTAAAATCTTGTATTACCTCCTAGCTCATGATGGGATGGGTGTGATAGAATTTCAGTTTGATAGAATCTGGAAATTGAAAGTCCTACCAATAGTGCACAACTTCTTATGGATGATGGCGATTAATCGTGTCCCAATGAAAGAATTTTTTATAAGCAGAGGAATTAATATAGACTCTTCAGATTGTGGGTGTCCATGGTACGAGAGAGTAGAATCTACCAATCACTTGTTTTCTAAATGCTCATTTGTGAAAAGATTTCGGTCTTGTATATTTTGCTAGTGGGGGTTGAGATGGAAGGACGTAGCCAACTTTGAGAAATTCTTTTCCTTGTGCTGGGGAGTATATTTGTCTGGTATTCAAAAAAGCCTATGGTTTTTGGTGCTATTAGCAGCATGTTGGACAGAATGGATTTCTCATAATGAGAAAGTTTTTGAAGGTAAGTTATAACACTTGACTCGTTAATTTACCAAACAAAATTGAGATCATTTGTATGGGCGAGAGTGGTCTATGAGGAATATATTTTCTTGAAGAGTGATTGGTGGGGGTGGCCAAGGAAGAGTAGTTTGGTTAAAAGGGTGGGGAATGCGCAGACTATGGATTGGGAACCACCTTCTTGTGGTTAGGGTATCTTTGGATGAAAGAGCAGCTGTGAGGGGTGTTGCGGGATGAGAAAGGGGTTGTTTCGGCTCTATTTTTAGGTAACTATGCAGTGGGGGTTTGGAAATTGTGGTACTGATGGCTATAAAAGTAGAAATAGAGATGTTTCCAGGTTTGTTTCATAAGGTGCAACTTTCTTTAATTATAGAGTTTGATTTGAATACAGTCTCAGATTGGTTGAAATATAGAAGTATTCATCCATGGTCGCTAAGGAAGTTGTTTACAGAAATTGAAGATGGATGTAGACATATAGCTGAAATCCAGTTTGCAGTCACTAATCATAAAAAGAATGGAATGGAAAAAACTCTAGCAAAGGCAGGTATGTCAAGGAAAAACTTCTTTAAAGCTGCTTGGTGAATTGTTGTTGAAGCAGAGTGGATGATGTTGGGATGGTCTGCTCTTTTCTGCAGCAGAGTCCAATGAGGAAGTTTGTTGTTGAAGCTGTTTTTGTCAACTAAGTAGCACTCGCTAGCCGGTCTGGTTTTATTCATTTTTTTAAGCTTTGATTGAACTTGTTTGGGTTGTTCTCAACAGTCCTATTTTTATTTCACTGACTTTGCAAAAATAAAGGAGATGCCCATTTGAGACACAGTGATAATGGGTAAGAATATCATTTTGTCGGTTAACATCATGCATATGCTTATTCAACAATGCTATAAATCTACAGTTACTGTTTGTGCCTACTTCATCTATTAGTGTAGAAGCAGACAAGGTATGTATTTGAAATAGTGAACTTGTTTAAAATCGTGTTGGAACTCAAACAAGCTCTATTTCCGGAGCTAACCTCAATGTAAAAGATATTAGATATGATATGATATTTCCCCATCAATGATAATATAAATGCTCTCCTTAATACTCCTTTGAAAATATAGGGTATGTCGTTAAAACCATTACCATTCTCTAATATTTTGGTCGATTTGGTTGTAAATTCAATTTGTTGATAATCTGAGCTTTATTATTTTGAGGGTTTTTTTAACTTAAGTTGTTACTATGTATAATGTGAAAAAAGAGAAAAAAGCTAGAAGTAAAAGAATCACAAAGGGAAATCATCATCAACCTCAAACAAGTTGAAACCCAAAAAGCAACCTCATAACAAGGGTGCAAAGAAAGGACTAGGATCTTCAAAGAAACGCAAGGCTGATCTGTTGGTTTTGTACCTAGCATATTGAACTATTTTTCACACTTTAAGAGCTTTAAATTAAGCTTTTTCCTTTTATTTCCGTAGGATTTAATTTAGTTTTCCATTTTTTAATAAATTGTGTAAAAAGTACAAAAAGGTTTGTTTTATCGTCTTTAAGGCCTAAAGGTTAGCTAACATACTTTGTGAGTATGCAAGAGACCTTTAGAAGTTGATCAAGTGTGAAGCTGATCACTATGTCACGACATGAACTGCTTTGCATCGCAACAAAAGGACCAAACTTGAAGAATCTTGAAACTGACTTCTTTGTCCCGACATACAACACCTATGTCGTAACAACACCTGCATGACTACATCAAGGGAGTGAACTGATCTCTTTATCGCAACACAAGACCTGATGCGTCGCAACATTGACCCCTGGACGCGGATTCTACACAGAGTGAAGGGCATTTCGGTCTTTACAATGCCACTTAAACACGAGGAATGACAGTTAACCTAGGGTTGAGGAAAAAGACCATCCAAGGCTATAAATAGAGCCTCTAGCATTAAGGTTTTACACACCTTGTAACTTAGTTTCGTTTTTACTTTGTTATTTTCTTTCCATTTTAGAAATGAGATTTATAATTTTTCATAAACGATCGTGGAATTATTTCCCGACAGATTGCTATACAATTTAAGTTTCTTTTCATTTCATTAATTCAATCTTATGTTCATTTATATTGTTATCTTTATGAAGTTTAAAGAAACCATAAGGAACTAATCTCATTTTGGGGGATTAGGGAGTGGAGATATGGATATTTGATTCTTGAATACAGGGATCTGTAATCGGATCAACTGTTTGAGAAAGAAAGAACATGAAGCAAACACTAGGCCTGACAATCTTAAAAAGTCATTTGAATGAAACTAAAATTGGTATTGTCTATCTATGAAAACCTTTACCCCAAACCAGTTTAGACTGTGACATCTAGCTATAACTAGTCTCTATTGACTCGTTATGTTGGTGGAAGGTTGGAAGATCCTGCTAGGGTAATGACTAGTTGATTGAAGCAAAGTCCCCAAAACCAACGATTGAAGAACCCATATCGAAGTGACCTAATCTCCCCAAATCATTTATCGAATTCACTATCTCTTTCTTTTACTTTGGTTTATTTATTTTCTATGCTTTTCAAATCAAAACCTTTTATTTTACTGTCGTACTATAAACTCTAAAAATAATACTAATTAATTCTTTTCTCTGCAGGGATTTAAGTCACTACTACTTTAAGCCTCCTTTAGGTACGATCCTTGAAATACTACCAAGTATTTCGTTGTACAAACTATATTACAACCTGACCCATATGCTTGTGAAAGCCCAAAAATACACACCGAACGGGAGTACGTTCGAAGGCAATCAAGTTGTTGACGTCGTTGCCGGGGAGGTAACGTTTTAGTGATTTTTTTTTCATTTTTGCATTGTTATTAAGGATAATTAAAATAAGCAGCTAATATAATCAAAGTAAACACAACAGCAAGAAGTAGATAAAAAGCCTTAATCGGCCCCTTTCCGTGAAAATGATAACTCTCAATGTAATAAGCATCAACGACTGGATAAGAATTGTTGTTTGAACTCATGGTGAAATGCTAATGAAAAAAAAATATTTTTTTTTATGAAAACAAACAGAACTTTTTTTAGCTCTTGGGAATGCCGAGAATGAAAAGCAAGGGTTTACGGGTCAGATTTATAAAAGCCTGAGTGATACTGTTTATACGACCGCATGCCATCAAAGATGGTAGAGTAGGTAGAGAGAAAGTCAATGAGAATGCTTTCTCCCACTTGTCGAGTCCCCTCTCAAATAAGCAAAACTAGATTTTTATATTAAATTGAAAGGAAATATTTGTTTTCCATATTTTTATTTTGGTCACTCAAGTTTTAAAATTTGTTAAGAGTAAGTTCGGTAATTAATCTTTCGCATTTTGTAGACCTATTAAAGGGGTGAATGCTGGCCACGAGTTTTAAAGCTACTCCATACACGGTGCAAGAATCGAACCCTCAATCACTGGTTGAGGTAGGAGAGACCCTTACCATCTCATCTAACTCCCGTGATGACATATTATATATTTTAAAGTTCCTGCGCAATTGAGAAGCATAGGATTGGTCATGTTTGTTGTCCATGGCCTAATTGGTTGTATAGTCTCTGCTTGAAGCTGGGGCACCGGGCTTGTAATTGTATAGTCAAAATCAATCTCAAAAGACATTCAGCCTATACCCTTAATTATGATAACTGCAAACAAAAAAAACCCGTTGGATGGGATTTGGGAACATGGGGTCCACTTCTATTAGGGGTTTATCACTTTTTTTTTATTAGATTTAATATAATATTTAGTATTTAAGCTTGATAATTTTTTTAATTTGATATCTAAATTTTTTTTTAATCTGAAATTTTATATTATTTTATTTCGAACACGACTCATCTCATAATCAAGTCTACTTTCACTCCTCTTAATAACATTTTCTTGTTACCCTCTTTTATATAAAACTTGATAGAAAAAAAATACTCTCTCGTCTCCACTCTTTTCCTCTGTCCGCCAAATGTTTTATTATTGTGGGCATGCCACAATATAGCTTGAGAAGTTGAACGAAAATGTCAATTGCCTAGAAAAGGATCCAAATATTGGAAAATTAAAAAGCAGACTTTGTCCCACCACCCTCATATTTCGTCAAAGGTTTGAAATCTATTAGGAAAAATATAGCTTGAGAAGTTCTCATATCCAAGCTTTTGCTTTCACCACAATTGACAATTATGGTGTAGTCAAACTGTCAATTTACAATTCTCTCTCCAATTAGAAAAAAATGTGCAAAATCTAATACTAAATTTAATACGATGATACTTATTATTATTGGTTCATAATTCGATTAGATTTGGGCCGAGTTCTACACGGTTTGTAATATTTAGATGAGTTATTTCGATTTTTTAATGTGTTCTAAATCATATAATATATAAAAATAACATAATATAAAGTATTATAAACTTAAAGCAGGCTGGACCAGGCTCGACTCCAGCTTGAATGTTTAAGCTCGAGCCCGATCCATATTTTAAATGGATTTAATTTTTTTGCCCAAGCCCATTTTCGAATCTAATATTTTTACCCAAACCCTCCCAAAAAATAATTTATGTAGTGGGTTAAAATATCCACAAGCTCTTTTTGTGCTCGATCGGTACAGACATTTCGTGTCATCCACATTGTGCCCCCTGTGTGCGAGGCAAGACTTCAAACTTAATCATTCAATAACCCCTTAGTAGGTATATATATATATATACCCCACACTTGGTATCTAATCAATATAGGACCTAAGCTTTTCTTTTCCTCAATATTATTCACAAGTGTCTTACTTTAAGTATCAATTTCTCATTTATCACTCATCCATTTTGAGCATATGATATATCGTTGTAAAGACCTCATGGAATAGAATATAAAATTATAATTTATGATTCAACCCTCCACCTTTACTTATTGAGAATATGCCTCAATGTTATCAAAAAATATAATTTTTTCAACACTAACTTACAGAAAATTCACATAATCTGTTCCCCTTTTAATCAATGGGCTCGAAGATTTTTTTTTTCCCTCAATTGGGATAAAAAAGCAACAAGAAAAGGAAGATTTTTTTTCCCTTTTTGTTTTTTTTCATTTGGTGAATTACAGGTAAAAGATGAAGAGGGATAAAACAAAAGAAAGCTAAAAAATGAAGAGGGAACAGGCATGAAAGCTAAAAGAATTGAGGGATAATGTAATATTTTTAATTCAATTCTTTTTGTGCTCACATTAATTCTGCAAGTTGGCAAATTTTCCTAAATCAGCCTATGAATTTAGAAGTGTAATTATATTATATTTTGAGATTGTGTCATTTCATCACTTGAAAATTAAAAAAAATTATATAAAATATAAAAAAATTAAATCATTTTGGGTGATGACGTGATATAATATCCAAGTTTCATATCATCCTACATTAATGAAATCCAAATTTAGGGACCAATTTAAGAAAAATTGCAAAATTTCAAGACTAATATGAATAAAAAAAATTTAAAGATCAAGATAAAAAAAATTACTAAGTTCAAGGACTAAATGTTACTTTATCCATGAAGAAAAAATGAAAATGAGGGGAGATCAGTTAAAAAGAAAAGAAAATAACTTATTAATGTTTAAAGAATCGAATTGGCGGTTCAACCATTACAAAATAAAAAATATTAAAAAATTCATAAAATTTCAAAAATCATTAAAAAATAATCATAAAAAATAAAGAAATATAAACACAAATAAATAATAATAGAAATATAAACATTCATTTTATAAATTATAAAATTTAAATTAAATATTTAAACTAATTAAATTTGATTCAAAAGGTTTTTATTTGATTTTTACCTGGTTTAATTAATTTGTTCCAGTTCTATCTTCTTATAATTTTTAAATATCGATTGCACCAGTTAATTGTTCCAGTTCTATCTTCTTATAATTTTTAAATATCGATTGCACCAGTTAAATCACCAATTTCCTATTTAATCGGTTAATCTATTCTGATTTCAACAACTATATATTTCATCTAACAATATGTTTTATGTTCAATCTCATGATTTAGGATCTAACATGATTTATTCATAAAAGAGTGTTAAGAAAGTATGAATAGATACTACCATATAATCACACCAGTATATTCAAAAAAAATTATCCTGAATATCTTAATAATTATCATTTTAATTTTATAATTAAAATATATTAATATTACTACATCTAAAAATAAAATTTTTGATTAAATAAATACTATTGTTTAATAAAAAGGTAAATTTAAAATTAATTAACTTTTTTTGAACTTAATGAGTGGTTCCAGTGGTTAAGAGGATGTTATTCATCTTAAGAGATCCGGGTTCGAGTGTCAGTGTGTGCAAGGTGTATGTATATTGTCAAAAAATTAAAAAAATATGAATAGATACTACCATGTAATCATATCAGTATATTCAAAAAAAATTTAATTAACTTTTAATTAAAACAAAGTAGAAACCCAAGCATATGAGGGGATTTGATGCTAATTAAAAATCTATAACAATACTTTAAAAAAACACACACAATTTTTTATTTATTTCTTTCCTTCTTTCTCTGCTTTGCGGTTCTTAACTCAATTCACCCACATCTCCAATAGAAAACCCAAAAAGGACAGCTGTCACATTTAAAGAGCAACATATCTATCCTATTTTCTTTTATTATTATTATTATTATTATAGATTATAGTAGAGTAAAATCAGAATAATAAAAATAATTAACGCGATTTAAATTCAAATTATACTTAAAATAATAAATTTTTTTGACCGTCAAATCATCACACGAGAATATATGTGATAGATGCTGACCTTTTCCAATAGTTTCTTAGAAATGCAACAAATTACAATTAATTTCATATTTTCAAAATGGGTAAATTACATTTAATTATATTTAAAGGTCTTTTTTTCTGTCACTCAATTTTGACTTTTTTTTAAATGGTTATCCGATTAATTCGGTTTTTTTTTTCAATTTTCAGTAAATGTTAAGTGAGTTGGTAATTCAAAATTAAATAACAATAAATTTAATTTTTAAATTTTACATATTATATTAATTTAATTATAATTTTTTATCATTACATTTTATCCCAATTTAATTCTAATTCTAAAAAATTAAATGAAATATAAAATTATGAAAACCACCGACACTGCCGGACCATCGTTTCCTTCTGAGATTAAATCTTACTAAAAAATGAAAAACAAATGTGGAGTTTTGAGATTGAAAATATAATTTTACTAGAAAGTTCAGAAAATATTAAATCTTTACCCCAAAAAAGAAATAGAGAGACGCGAGTTCAATTACAACAATTGTTTTTTCTTAAAAAAAGGAAAGAGAAATATTAAAACACCATCATGTTACAAAATAAATTACTCAAAACAAATCTATTAGCACTGAATGCAAAATAAATAACAAAATATGAAATCAGAAATTTAATGCATCTTGATAAATTCATTGTTTTAGAAACGAATTTTCTCTAATTGATGTAATCGTGTAGTGGACGTTATCCTCCAAAATTTGAAAACCGAAAAAAAACCCTTTATTTATACTAATAAAAGAAGAGCAAAACAGTAATTAGATAGGAACAAAAGAGTAAAAAAAACACACTGAAACTGTCCCATTATTTCAGTGCCCATCAACCCAATAGTCAAAAATCTCATATTTTTCGAAACAGTATAATGAAAATAATAAAACTGTTAAACATATTAATTTTTGAAAAAATAATTAAATTTTTATCCAAAAAGATAATCAAGCGGAGACACGGACACAAAACGGGCGGGAGGTGGCAACGCGCATGTGTGATAAGTCTATGGCCGAATTACTTAATTAGAACAAAAAGATCAACTCATACCAACCCTTTGCATTACCAACACATCAAGTTATACATAAAAACTAAACAAACCCTCTTCTTGAAAATCTAATAGTGGATTTAAGAAGATGAAGAAGAGGGAAGCTCGATGGTGCCATTTCCTGTCGGAGTCAACACCGACGTGGTTGTCGAAACGTTTATTTTTGGAGAAAACAAACATGTCTCGAACAATATTTAAAATCAAGAAAATAGGTATTTTAAATGATAAAAAAATGGGAGTCGCCACCAATCTTTTTATATGGTGTGATTGGATCACCACAAAACTTCTAAAATTCATTTTGAAAAATATTTTCGTCTTCGAAATCCAGAAAACGGGTTCGGGAGTCGATTACGTAAAAGGAAAGATTAGCCCCCCCCACACGCCTAAAATTGGTACCATGTTGATTACTTTCGAGTCTTTGTTTGTTAAAACTTTGAAAACTAGAGTAAAACTTAAAATATGATCGTTGTCTTTAAAAACTTTGTATGATTTTCAAAAATCCTATTTGAGGAAAATCGTTCGTGTGTTTCGAATTTCTAAGAGAACTGTAAGTCGTGCTCAACACGTTAGGGTACTATGTTCTCAGACTTTTGAAACTGAAGGACATTTTGAAAGACTTTAAAAAGGATATTCGATTGTGTGAATTATACGAAAATCACACCCAGCACGTTAGGGCATGAGTTTTTCGAAGTTTTCACACGAAAGGATATTGCCTCATTTTGTTTTGAAATCATTTGTATATATATATATATTTGAGAACTTGAAATTTCGCATTGAGTTTAAAATACAATCCTCGGACACATGATTTGAAAGATTT
Source organism: Gossypioides kirkii (assembly GCA_005610355.1). Classification (NCBI taxonomy): domain Eukaryota; kingdom Viridiplantae; phylum Streptophyta; class Magnoliopsida; order Malvales; family Malvaceae; genus Gossypioides; species Gossypioides kirkii. The sequence continues at coordinate 8,767,712 of CP032249.1, read as the reverse complement.
GAAGAAAGGATGCCCGTTTGTTTCGATTTTTGCAGAGAATTGAAGTCGTGACCAGCACGTTAGGGCATGACGTTCTCGGAATCTCGAAGTTAAAAGGCATTTAAAAAACTGGGAAAAGGATATTCGATTCGTGAGAATTATACAAAAAATCACACCCGACACGTTAGGGCATAATTTCCCGAAGTTTCCACAAGGAAAGGACATTGCCTCGATTTTAAAGGTTTATGAAAAAATAATTTTGAAAACAAATGTGAGAAATATGAACAATTAATAGCTAAGATTAAATGAAAAGAAAATAGTTAAGCAGATAATTATATACGAAAATCAAAAAATAAGAGAATACGAATATGAAAGAATAATAATTAAAAACTAAATATAAATATTGAAGAGAAAGAAAAGCAAAACACACGGAGTCAAAAATACAATTTTAGGATACCCAAGGGTAAAATGGTAATTTTTGGAAGTTCGAGGTCAAATCGATAATTTTTGGAAAGTTCAGGATCAAAAATGATATTTTGGAAAGTTTGGGGGGAAAATGGTAATTTTTGGAAGTTCGGGGACAAAAATGTGATTTTTGAGAAGTTCGGGAGTAAAATGGTCATTTTTAAAAGTTCGGGGGCAAAATGTGATTTTTGGGAAGTTTGAGGGTAAAATGGTAATTTTTGGAAGTTCGAGTTAAAATGGTAATTTTTGAAAGTTCGAGGGAAAATGTGATTTTCAGGAAGTTCGAGGGTTAAAATATGATTTTTGGAAAATTCAAAGGTCAAAATATAATTTTTGAAAAGTTTGGGGGGTAAAACATGATTTTTGGAAAGTTTAGGGACCTTTTAGGTAATAAAACCAAAAAGATAGGACACATGGCAGCTTCTCAGGCATTCTAAAGTCAAAGGACTAATTTGAAAATAATTTAAAATTTTTGGGCCAATTTAAACAAAACTTGATTTAGGGATGAAATTAAAATAAATCAAAAATAAAAAGGACCAAATGCATAAATAAACCAAAAATTGGCACGTGGTAGCTTCTGGACTTTGACAGAGGTGAAGGGATTAAATTGAAAATGAAATAAAATTCCTGGGTAAATTTAAAAATAACTAAAAGTATGAAGAGGGCCTAATTGGAAATTTAGGAAAAAGCAGAAGAACTAGTAGAATAAATAAACCATTTTTCAAAAACACGCAGATCCTGAGGAGCGGGTCGGGTCGAAATCGGGTCATGGGTAAAATGACGTCGTTTTGAAGGTCTACATAAAGCTCATTTTAGTATTTTTTTAAAACCATTTTTGCCATCTTTTTAAAAAAAACCTTTTGCCTTTCTTTTTTTCTTTCAAACCCCCACCTATCCGATCGACCATCGATCGTCGTCCGAGCGTCTTTCGAAACCCCTAACGTTACCGTCAACCACCGCGTAACTCTTCTCGAGGTCCCCACCGACGTCTTCGATCTCCATGCGCCACCGTGTATGGTGGTTCAAGGTAAAAGTTCTTTTCCTCTTCATCTTTTCGAAGTAAAAAGAAGATCTAGGTACAATCTGGACAGATCTGACCTAGATCTTCGAGGGAACCTCACAAAGAAACGATTGAATGCTTGGTATCCTGATTGCCCTTGGTGTTAACTGCTTCATCTGCTATTAACTGCGCATACACTGTTCTTCTTCTAAAAAAGCCTATCTTTTGTATTGATTTTTTGGATGATCAATTAAGGGTCATTAACCCTACAATTTGTTTTCAGTTCTGGCTTTATAGCCTAATTACAATCATTTTCTTTTGTTTTATGCAACTAAATGCTTGTCTTATCTTCTTTTGCAGGATGCGGCGTCGGTGGCAGCAGATGGGTGGTGGTGCAACTTGATGGTGGCAGCTGGTGATGTGGTAACCCCTAATTGGTTAAGGGTGGATGGCAACAGCAGTTCAAGTGGTCTTAGGGTTTGACCCTTCTGCTTTAGGTTTTAGGTGTTTGGGTCAATTTGAAATTGGCTCAATTGAGTTTGAGGTGTAATGGGTCAAATTGAAATTGGGCCCCAATCTGGGTTTGTAAAATGGGCTTTTGGGTTTATATTTGAACTTTTTTAATAACTCAATTTAAAATTAAATTTAGAATAAATTTAAATTTAATTTAATTTAAATTTAGAATAAATTAAATTTAAATTTAAACTTAAAATAAATTTTAATTTAATATTAACGACTGGCTTGATTTAATTCATAGTTTGGGCCCGATCAAAATTGGGCTCCAACAGCTGCCCCTCTTTGCTTGTTGTTGTGTAACAGGAACAGAGCAAAAACCAAAAAAAGGCCCAATTTTGTCAAGTTTCATTTCTTCAGCGTTCTTTCTTCCACTGGTCCGCCCTTCACTTAATCGGTCGTTCAACCTTGCCGCATCTGCTTCTCTACCTCGGCGTTATGATTCCATCTTGCTTTGAGGCAATTTCAAAAAGACAAAATTTGCTACTGTAGCTTCATCCTATTTGCAACCTCAGGGTTTGGTGTCGTCGTAGTCCTTGATATCTTCTGACACTCCAAGTGTTTGGTGTTATAGCTTCGAATCTTGCTTTCTTTCTCCTTATTTTACTAGAAAGATGGATTTGGTTCACTTCTCTGCGTCTCGGCAGGAAGATGACCATTTTATTTCTTCGACCTGCTTCTCAATATCTCATCAGGAAGCTGGGGTTTTGAAGCTTCAATCGCATTTGATTTGGTCTACTTCTCTGTACCTCATCAGGAAGATGACCGCTTCACTTGTTTTGATCCACTTCTCTGTGTCTCATCAGGAAGACGGATCTGGTTCACTTCTCTGTATCTCATTAGGAAGCTGACCATTTTATTGCTTCGACCTGCTTCTCAGTATCTCATCAGGAAGCTGGGGTTCAAAGTTTAGCTCACATTAAGCTTTGGTTCATTGAGTTAGTCTACTTCTCAGTATCTCATCAGGAAGATGACCGCCTCATTTGTTTTGATCCACTTCTGTGTCTCATTAAGAAGACGGATCTGGTTCACTTCTCTGTATCTTATCGGGAAGGTAACTATTTTATTGGTTTGACCTGCTTCTCAGTACCTCATCAAGAAGCCAAGGTTCGAAGATTTGCTCACTTTGAGCTTGGTTTCATTGATTTGGTCTACTTCTCAGTATGTCATCAGAAAGATGATCGCATCACTTGTTTTGATCCAGTTCTCTGTGTCTCATCAGGAAGATGGATCTGGTTCACTTCTCTATATCTAATCAGGAAGGTAACCGCTTTATTGCTTCGACCTACTTCTCAGTATCTCATCAGAAAGCTGTGGTTCGAAGATTCGCTCACATTGAGCTTGGTTTCATTGATTTGGTCTACTTCTCAGTACTTCATCAGGAAGACGACCACTTTTTGGCTTCGACCTGCTTCTCAATATCTCATCAGGAAGCTGGGGTTCGAAGATTTGCTCACTTTGAGCCTTGTTTCATTGATTTGGTCTACTTCTCAATATCTCATAAGGAAGATGACCGCATCACTTGTTTTGATCCACTTCTCCATTTCTCATCAAAAAGACAGATATGGTTCACTTCTCATCGGGAAGGGAACTGTTTTATTGCTTTAACCTACTTCTCAGTATCTCATCAGGAAGCTGGGGTTCGAAGATTTGCTCACTTTAAGCTTGGTTTCAGATGCTCCTAACTACATGAATGCACATGATGGATGTCAGATTCATTTGTTATTATTCGGGTTGGTATGGTCTATCGCCTGTCCGAGCTCTGTCGTTGATGTGTTACCCTGTCTTCTTCTAGGCTGATCTTGAACTGCTTGTTTTCAAGTTTGTTTTCTAATTGGTAGTCCTGTTTCAGACCCCTGTACTATTTAGGAAATTCTAGAATGATGCTCATGGATCTTTGTATGATTTATTAGTTCATTATCCATTATTTTAGATGCAAAATGCTCGAACAAAATTGTGAAGAAATAAAGTCGTGATTTCTTGAAAATTCTATTCAACAGAGAGTATCAAAAGAGACAATGTTAGTTAAAAATTGCCAAGTATACAACAAAAGACAATTAGTTACCCCGGTTATCGCAAAATGAGCTTCTCTGTGCCGATTTGCCAAGAATCATTCTAAGCTCGGATGTGTCCAGAAGACTTGGAGTGCCTTGTTGATGTTTCAAGCTGTGAAGTTTCTCTGTCATGTTAGATAGTTACTTCGTTCCCGCTTCTTCATTCCAAATTTTGAGTCGCCCTTTGCGGGTTTTCAACTCAAACCTTTGGTTTCAAGACGCCCTTTGCGGGTTTTCGTCTTTCTTTTTAGCATCGAGACGCCCCTTTGTGGGTTTTCATCTCAATCCTTTTTTAAGCATCGAGACATCCTTTTGTGAGTTTTCATCTCGATCTTTTTTTTAGGCGAAGTATTTTTTTCACCGAATCTTAATTGACAAGGTTGTGTAGATCCTTGCCGTCCATTTCCGTTAGAATGAGAGCTCCTCCTATGAAAGCTTTCTTTACCACATAAGGCCCTTCCTAATTGGACATCCATTTGCCTCTGAAGTCTTTATGTATGGGAAGTATCTTTTTCAAAACTAGATCTCCCTCATGAAATTCTCTAGGGCGAATCTTTTTATTGTAAGCTCGCATCATTTTTTTCTGGTACATCTGACCATGGCGGATAACTCTTAATCTCTTTTCTTCGATTAAATTCAGCTAATCATATCAGGTCTGAATCCATTCTGCCTCATCTAATTGTAATTCTGTCAAGACTCGGAGAGAAGGTATTTCAACTCGATAGGTAAGACTGCTTCCATGCCATATGTTAGCGAGAATGGTGTTGCCCGATAGAAGTTCCGTAAGTGAAGAGGGCAAATGGTAATTTTTCGTGCCAGTCTTTGTAGGTCTCAGTCATTTTCGCAACGATCTTATTGATGTTCTTATTAGTTGCCTCCACAACTCCATTCATCTTTGGGCGATAGGGAGATGAGTTGTGATGCTTGATTTTGAATTGCTCACAAACTTTCGCTATCGTGCTATTGTTCAAATTCAAGGCATTGTCGGATATGATCCTTTCTAGCATCCCATATCAGCAAATGATCTCCTTTTTCAAGAACTTGCTGACCGCAGACTTCGTGATGTTAGCGTAAGAAGCTGCCTCTACCCATTTGGTGAAGTAGTCGATAACCACAAAGATAAATCTATGACCATTGGAAGCCTTTAGAGAAATTAACCTAATGACATCCATGCCCCACATAGAAAATGGCCAAGGAGAAGTCATGATATGAAGGTGTGATGGAGGTACATGAACCTTGTCTCCATAGATATGACACTTATGGCACCTCTTGGCATAATTGATGCAATCACCTTCCATAGTAGACCAGTAATACCCAAATCTCATTATTTGTCAGGCCATTGTGAAACCATTGGCGTGTGTCCCACAAATGCCTTCATGAACTTCTTCTAAGATCTTCTTAGCTTCAACTGCGTCAACACATCTTAGTAACACTTGATCTTTTCTTCTTTTGTACAAGATCTTCCCATCTAGGACATATTCATTGTCAAGTCTTCTCAATGTTCTCTTTTCATTTTCTGAAGCCTGCTCAGGGTACTTGCGATCTCCTACATACTGAAGAATATCTTCGTACCATGGGCGGTCATCCCTTTCCTCTTCTTCTTCTACTTCGATATCATAACAATGAGCTGGAGCCACATAGATGCTCATTTGAATGGTCTTTACATCTTCTGGTCTATATACTTTAATCATTGAGGCTAAAGTGGCAAGAGCATCAGCTATCCGATTTTCTTTCCGTGGGAGATAATGGAATGCGACGTCATCGAATTCCTTGATTAACTCGAGAACCAATCTACGGTAATCAACTAGCTTAGAATCTCTTGTTTCCTATTCTCTTTTGAGTTGATATATTACCAGTACGGAGACTCCATAAATCTCGAAAACTTTAATTCCCCGTTCTATGGCCGCACGGATTCCTATGATACATGCTTCGTATTCTGCCATGTTATTTGTGCAATCAAAATCGAGTTTGCTAGTGAAAGGGTAGTGATCTCCTTTTGGTGATACCAATACTACCCTAACTCCATTACCCGTGGCGTTTGAAGCTCCGTGAAAATTTAATCTTCAAGGATGTTCTACTGTGATTACCTCTTCAGCAGTAGCAACACACATTAAATCATCATTCGGAAAGTCGAAGTTTATTGGCTCATAGTCCTTTAAAGCCCTACTAGCTAGGAAGTCTACTATCGCACTCCCTTTTATAGCCTTTTGATTGACATAGACTATGTCGAATTCTGAAAGCAAGATCTGCCATCTAGCCAATCTCCCATTTAATGTAGCCGACTCCATTATGTACTTCAGAGGATCTAGTTTTGAGATTAACCATGTGGTATGGTACAGCATGTATTGCCTTAATCTTCGTGTGGTCCAGACTAGAGCACAACATAATTTTTCAATTGACGAGTATTGATTCTCATAATCAGTGAATTTCTTGCTCAGATAATATATCACCATTTCCTTCTTTTCAGATTCATCGTGTTGGCCTAGTACGCATCCCATAGAATTTCTAAAGACCACCAGGTACAGGATCAACGATTTATTAGGAATTGGAGGTACCAAGATGAGAACTTTGGATAAATAATTTTTGACCTTGTTAAAAGTTTCCTGACATTCATCATCCCATACATCGGGGTTTGCGCTTTTTAAGTAGGCGAAAAATAGGATCACATTTCTCAATCAACTGTGAAATAACCGAGCAATGTAATTTATTTTTCCTAAAAACCTCGAACCTCTTTTTGTGTAGTGGGTGGATGTAGCTCTTGTATGGCTTTGACTTTATCTAGATCAATTTCAATTCCTCTTTTGCTGACTACAAAGCCTAATAGCTTTCCTAACGTGGCTCCGAAAGTGCACTTTGCTGGGTTTAGCTTTAATTGATACTTTCTTAGCCTCCCAAACAACTTTCTCAGGATTCTTACATGCTCTTCCTCCGTTTGGAATTTCGCAATCATGTCGTCGACATAAACCTCAATCTCTTTATGCATCATGTTATGGAACAAGGTCACCATGACCCTTTGATAAGTTGCTCCTGCGTTTTTGAGTCTGAAAGACATAACCTTATAACAAAATGTTCCCCACAGTGTGACAAACGTGGTTTTGATCATATCCTTAGGGTCCATCCTTATCTGATTATATCCAGAGAAAGCATCCATGAATGAAAACAGGGAATAACCTATTGTGTTATCGACTAAGGTGTCGATGTGAGGTAATGAGAAGTTATCCTTTGGGCTAGCTTTATTTAAATCTTGATAGTCCACATATATGCGCACTTTTCCATCTTTTTTAGTAATAGGGACTATGTTAGCTACCCATTCAGATATTTAACTACTTGGAGAAACCTAGCGTCAAATTGCTTCTTGACCTCTTCTTTTATTTTTAATAACACATCTGGTCTCATCCTTCGAAACTTTTGCTACACAGGCTTGCATTCTTCCTTTATGGGGAGTTTGTGTACCACAATGTCAGTACTCAGGCCAGGCATATCTTGGTAAGACCATGCGAAGATGTCTTGGAACTCTTGAAGCAACTCGATAAGATCTTTTCGGGTTTCTAAGAAGATGTTTGTCCCAATTTTCACCTCTTTCTTCCCATCTTCGTTTCCCAGATTAATAACTTCCACTGGGTCTGAATGAGGTAGGATTTTCTTTTCTTCTTGCTCCATCATTCTTAACAGATTCGGAGGCAAATTACAATCTTGATCATCTTCGAGGTCCTGAAGCTCTTCTAAACACATATCTTGCTTGAAATGAGGCTATAAGTTAGCATCAGGGTTACTCATATTATTGATATTCGAGGACCTGTCAAGGGATGAAAGGGAGGTCCAAAGAACAAAATAAATTTACGAAAGAATGATTATATGGTATGTGTATGAGTATGTTTGTCAAATTGGTCAAGAATGTATGTATTAAAGAATGATTAATTTTGTTTATTGGATATTTATGAATAGTTTATTAAGTTGGATTAAGAATGAAAAAATAATTAGGAATAAATCATCATTTAAGATAGAAAATGCATTTTCATTCAAAATAATTGGATAATGATCATGGGCCCTTTTACAAAAGATCCATATTGCTTTCGAGCCTAAAGCAATAGGTGTTTCTGAGCATTACTCTGAAGAAATCTTAAAAATTACAGGGAGTTCCTCCATAGTCCAATTATTCAGAGTGCTTCCAAGTGCACATGGACCGATTCTTGACAGGTTCCCTTCTTTTTCTCCATCAGATATAGCGTTGATGCCTAGATCTTTCGTGATTCCTCCAATCTTGATCGTCACTTGCTCCTTTTCCGACCCTGTCTCTTGGTTGATCACCTCTTTTGAGACGAAAGTTTTATATATGTGCGAGAAGGCCATCGGTTCCCACTAGATTTCTTTTTTGGACAATCTTGCCCTCCTTTCTTACTTTCTTTCTAGCTTCTTCTTCTTTTGTTTTGTGTTTGGCTTGTACCCCAGGCCATAATGATCCATTTTTCTATCAGCATCGGCATGCTGATTTTTCCTTGGAGGTATTTTCCTAGTCCCTTCTCAGGAAACGCCCCCTTTCCAACTGTTAAATGCAAGCCCATCCTGGTGGTTGATGATATCGTGGGCATAGGGATCTTGCTCCCTTCAGCAATGAAGGTTGCATTGACAAATTCTAGTGAGCGAAAAGAACATTCCACAGCCTCATCTATTCTAACGTAAGGTGAATCACTCGTTATGGATGCGATAATTTCCTCCTCAGCGTTGATCGTGATTAACCGTCCTTCATTTATTAATTTCACTTTTTGGTGCAACGAAGAAGGTACTGCTCCAGCTGAGTAAATCCATGGTCTTCCCAATAGACAATTATAAGTGGGTCTGATATCCATCACTAGAAAATCTACCTCATATGTATTTGGTCCAATTTGAAGAGATACTTCGATCTTGCCCATTACCTTTCTCTCAGTCCCATCAAATGCTCTCACTATATTATTACATCCTTTCATGTGAGAGCTATCAATTGATAATCTCTGTAGGGTAGCTAACGGTAGTACATTTAAAGTTGAGCCGTTGTCTATGAGTACTCCGGGTAGCGTATACCCCTTGCAACGAGTAGTGATGTGTAAGGCTTTGGTAGATCCCATGCCTCCCATTGGTATTTCGTCATCGCTGAAGAAAATAAAGTTATTGGCACTCACGTTATTGACTAATCGATCCAGCTTACTGACAGAGATGTTATTTGCTACATATGTTTCGTTCAACACTTTCGTTAGCGTGCTTCAATGGGCTTCTGAGCTTAAGAGCAAGGATAAAATTGATATCCAAGCAGGTTGCTTGTGTAATTGTTCCACTACACTATATTCGCTATGTCTCAGGAACTGTAGAAACTCTTTTGCCTCTTTCTCAGATACAGGTTCATTCGTGGGTACTTCGAGCTTGCTAATTTTTTCTTCATCTGGCTCGAATATTACTACCTTTCCTTTGTTAATCTCTTTTTCCTTATTCACTGGGTCATAATTCTTACCATTGCGGGTAACAAGATTTACATCCTTCTTGAGTTCCCCCTCTCTTGGTGTGGTTACGTTACAACTGTAATTCCACGGGACCTTCTTGCTATCTGTGTAAGGAAATGCTACTGGCTTCAGTATGATGATACGAGGTGTTATTTGCTCTCTTATCGTGTTGTTCGTAGGTTTAGAGATAATCACTTTTGGGCGACTAATCCCATAAACCTTAGCTGCTCCATCCTCGAAGGCGCAAACATCATCAGCCTCCTCCCATTCTTCGAAGAATTCCAACTCTTTGTTGTCAATCAACGTCTGCACTATAGCTTTGAATTCGACGCAGTCTTGAATCTCATGCCCCTCAATGGCATGAAACTCGCAGCAGCTATCAGTCCTTGCTATTGTGCTCTCCTTATCCTCCGTGATTGCCCTCTCTTTGACCAACTGTCGCCATACCCATCGGAGTGGAGACCTAACTTCTTCAACATTTCTTTCGGTTTTACAGCCTCTTCCTTCCATCGAGGCATTCACTCCCTGCTCTGGGTGGTTGGGTAGAGGATTCCCAGCTATGTTGGGTTTCATTGGTTCTTCCAATCTCACGACTCCATGCTCGATAAGTCTCTAGACTCGTCTCTTGAAGGCAGGGCAATTCTCAATTGAATGGCCTTCTACCCTTGCATGGTATTCACAATGGGTGTTCGCATCGTTCCAAGCCGAGAACTGGGGTTTATATGGCTTCACACGCTGTGGAAATACTTCATGACCGTCATACAGTATTTTGTAAAGTTCTCCATATGATATCGGAAGGGGAGTATATTGAATTCTTCCCCTATTCGGCCTTACGCTCGGTTCTTGCCTTGGAGCATTTTGATAATTGCTTGTCAGGGCTTTAGGCTATCCTATTACGAATGGTTTGGCGAAACTTGGCCTGTATACACTTGCGTTATTCACTTCATTATCCCTCTTTCTGGGAGTAAGCCTTTTGGTGTTTTCCCCAGCCTCAATCTTGCCAGTTTTGATTGCATTTTCGATCATTTCCCTCGATATAACCATATCAGAAAAACTCTTGGTGGCGTTTCCTAACAGATGATTGAGATAAGGTACCTTGAGAGTGTTAACAAACAACATCGTTGTTTCTTTTTCTGTTAGCGATAGTTGCACCTGAGTTGCCACATCTCGCCACCTCTGTGCATACTGTGTGGAACTCTCATTTGATCTTTTCTCCATATTTTGTAGTGTAAGTTGGTCAGGAGCTATTTCTGTTACATAGCCATATTATTTTAAGAAGGCCTGCGCTAGATCTCTCCATGAATAAATCTTTGCTTGGCTCAATTGATTATACCATCTAATCGTCGATCCTGCCAGGCTGTCTTGAAAACAATGAATAAGAAATTGGTCATTATGAACATGCCTTGCCATTTCCCTACAAAATATGGTAAGGTGAGTTTCAGGGCAGCTTATTCCGTTATATTTCTCAAATTCTGGGACCTTGAATTTAGGAGGGAGAACCAAATCTGGGACCAGACTTAATTCTTTAGCGTCTATCCCATAAGAGTTTTCAGTTCCTTGCATCGCCTTAATCCTTTCCTCTAATCGCTTATATTTTTCTTCCATCTATCTAAGAAGATCTGCTCTCATCATCTCATCGAAATTCGGGACACCCAGATTTGCAGCATTATCTTCAGGGTTTGATCCAGATCCTACTGGATAATTAGCTGGCCTTGATGTGCCAGTGGCTTGTGGTTGCGCTCTTATAGTAACGGTGACCTCCCGTGTTTACACCTCATGCAGAGCTGGGTTATGGAGGGGTGTAAATCCTGGGGGGATAATAAGGTCTTCGTCTTCCTTAATTACAGGACCTTTTCCCTTATCAGCCATGCTTTGCTTCACTTGTGCCAGTTTATTCATCAAATTCTTTTGTACTTCAATAAACTAATTTTTTATTTCCCTACACATCATCGTCATTTGTTCTTGAAAGTGTCCTTGCATTTTATCATGTAATTCTTTTTGGATTTGCTCTAGTCTTTGCTCCATGGCCTTTGTTTTTTACGAGTGTTATAGTGATGTGAGTTTTCAATGATTATCGATATAACTGTTAAAGTTTTTAATCAGTTAGAATTATTATGCAAAAATATGCGAAGATGTAAATGCGAATAAAATGCATGTATGTAATGCAAGAAAAGACATTGATTTTGAAATCCATTTTCCATTAAAACGACTTCTCTAGAAGAAAAACTTCTTTACATAAAACGAAATTACAGCCTTATTGCCTAGAGCTTTGATCTTTCCAAGAAGTCCAGCTAATTTCTGTCCTTGTTCTGATTTCGATTCATATTGAAGGCTCAAAATATCATCTTTGGCAACTAACTCTTGCATGTGATCAGCGGCTTCCCTCATTTGGGTTAGTGCTTTTCCCATTACATAATCTCTTTCTTCGACTTGTCTCCGAGCTTGTCGAGAGTGCCATTCACTGGTTTCTAAATTCCTCTCCATGATCTCAAATCGAATCTCATTGTTGTGGAGTGCAGTCTCTAATTCCTGTACCCTTTCCCTTAATTCTTAACTTTCGACCATACTTGCTTTAAGTTCCAAGACGAAATTCCGGTTGCAGTGTCTTCGTAGTAACTCCTCTAACTCTATAATTCTTGCTTTTAATCCAACTATTTGGGCTTTCATCTCAGCCTTATCGACTTGTTTTTCTAACAGCTCTCCTTTCAGGGCATTTTCTCGTGCCTGACTGTCTTGGAATCTCCTTTGCCACTACTCTGTTTGGTCTTTTTGCATCTGAATTTCCTGTCTCCACTGTTCTGATGTCTTGCCTAATCCCGCGGTTCTCATAGACAAACGGATCTTCTTATAAACTTTCTTCAAGTCTACTAGGTCTTCTTCGACTTTGTTTTTGCCTTTCCTCAATTTTTCATCCTCTAACCTATGTATATCCACGTCTAGTCCCAACTTCATCTTTTCTTCTTCCAGGACCTCTATTCTCTTTCTGAACTCCGCACTCTTCTTTTCAGAATCTTGTTTCATGATGTCTATTTCTGACGGGACTTCCTGCAAATATTCCTCTATCGGCCGAACATTTTTAGGATTTGATGCTGGAATATTATCGTTGACTCTTTTATTTCTCCACCAATTGTAGTTTGGTCTTGTTAACGGGCTTGCACTAAATTTCTTCATTCTATGTACTTTCTTCTATGCATTTGCTACCTCTCAGACCCTCTTCTTGTAGTCATTCCCTTTGTAGGAGAACTCACACTAAGCTAGGCCATGTGTCATGGGGATAAATTATCTTGTCTTGTACTGCCTCAACACGAGTAGAGGGGCATATCCTGTGGCTCCCCATACCCCGAGTAAAGGAACCCAATCAAAGCTACCACAACGATAAAGGATCTCATCTGGGATAAACCAAGGTGTGCACCATTCGATGTCTTCGTCCTAAATATTCTGAAGGATAGCCATCCATTTTTCCTCAAATACATTTTATTCCCTTTGCGTGACAACAAATTCCTTCAAAGGTGAGAAATCGGCTGAGAACACTTTGCATGAAAATTTTTCTACTTTCCAAAAATGACTTTGAAACCAAACCATTAGAAGTTGTGCACAGCCAATGAACCTTCCCTCCCCTTCTCTTCGGCAAGCACTTAATGATCTAAAGGTTTTGGCAAGAATCACTGGGACAGGCGTGACTCCTTTACTAAGCCGATTAAACAACACTACCACTGCGTCTTCCACATGCCTTAATGCTTTTGGGAAAAGGACTAACCCATATATGCCAAGAGCAAAAATGCCAATGCGTTTCTTCATATCTGGGTGTGTCGAGATTAGATCTCTCAGGCTCTTCCAATTGATGCACTTATTGTCTCCCTTTACTTTAATCCGAGACGCGACCCACTGTTCACTCATCCCGGTTACATTCATTAGCCTTTTCAGAAATGTCGAGACACATGCATCCTTTGAGTATGCTTTATCGACTTGAATTATGGGACAATGAATCAAAGAGTATACTCCTCCACCGTGGGCATCATGTCTAGGTTCTCGAAGGTGAAACAGTTATATTCATGGTTCCAATGCTGGGCGAGGGCTTGAAAGAGATGTTTATCGATTTTTACTTCGAGCAAGTAAGGTAAGTCTCCATATTCTCAATAGAACATTTGTTTTATCTCGCTATCCTACTGACCCCAAATATTTCTTAATTCTTACAAACTGTTTTGAGTTACCTTAATCCGAGTATAGTCCCAAAACTCTGATAAATGCCTCTCTTTCAAACTGTCTCCTTTTTCATGTTGCTGTTCCTCTGACCATAAGCGCGCAACCATGTTATCTTCCACTCTATCAAGAAATCCGCCTTCCATGATGAAACTACCTACTTGGTGCAATGCAATGCAATATAGACAAAACAGAACACGTTAGCAAAACATAATAATATCAACATACAAGTATACAACAAAGAACCTAAAAAATTATCTTGGATAACTGCTAAAAGGTTCAGTATAACTCGTTCTAAGGCAAGTACTTACGGCTCACTATATGTGGTCTTAGGCTCTAGAGTAAGGGTACCCAAACCAGTAGATTCCTCGATCCTCACCCATTACAGGCTCATACGGATAAGTTCGGTTTATGGGGCACATTTCCCACATGTTTGCACGAAAGTGAAAACTTCACAAAAACATGGGTACGGATGTAATCCCGAAAGTCATTCACTATCCTGCACGGAGGTTAAGACCTCACGAAGGAGTAGGTTCCCGCTTCCACTTAAAAGAGTAGTAACAAATGCATATGGATGCAAACTTATACTAGTAATATCAACACAATATAACATCACAAAGAAATGCCAAGGATCGTATATTAAACAAAATCGAAACTTTAAAAGTTTTCAAAAAGGATCCGAAAATAATCAACTTTGGCTTGACTCTCGTTTATTTTAAAAAATGTCCTAGTGGAGTCGCCAAGCTGTCGAAACGTTTATTTTTGGGGAAAACAAACATGTCTCGAACAATATTTAAAATCAAGAAAATGAGTATTTTAAATGATCAAAAAAATAGGAGTCGCCACCAATCTTTTTATATGGTGTGATTGGATCACCATAAAATGTCTAAAATCCATTTTGAAAAATATTTTGGTCTTCGAAATCCATAAAATGAGTTCGAGAGTCGATTACGTATGAGGAAGGATTAGCACCCCACACGCCCAAAATTGGTACCATGTTGATTACTTATGAGTCTTTGTTTGTTAAAACTTTGAAAACTAGAGTAAAAGTTAAAATACAATAGTTGTCTTTAAAAACTTTATATGATTTTCAAAAATCCTATTTGAGGAAAATCGTCTGTGTGTTTCAAATTTCTAAGAGAACTGTAAGTCGTGCTCAACACGTTAGGGCACTATGTTCTCGGACTTTTGAAACTGAAGGACATTTTGAAATACTTTAAAAAGGATATTTGATTGTATGAATTATATGAAAATCACACCCAGCACATTAGGGCATGGTTTTTTCGAAGTCTTCACATGAAAGGATATTGCCTCATTTTGTTTTGAAACCATTTATATATATATTTGAGAACTTGAAATTTCGCATTGAGTTTAAAATACAATCCTTGGACACATGATTTGAAAGATTTGAAGAAAGGATGCCCATTTGTTTCGATTTTCACGGAGAATTAAAGTCGTGACCAACACGTTAGGGCATGACGTTCTCGGAATCTCGAAGATAAAAGGCATTTAAAAAACTTGGAAAAGGATATTCGATTCGTGAGAATTATACGAAAAATCACACCCGACACGTTAGGGCATAATTTCTCGAAGTTTCCACACGAAAAGGACATTGCCTCGATTTTAAAGGTTTATGAAAAAATAATTTTGAAAACAAATGTGAGAAATATGAACAATTAATAGCGAAGATTAAATGAAAAGAAAATAGTTAAGCAGATAATTATATACTAAAATAAAAAAAATATAATACAAAATATGAAAGAATAATAATTAAACACTAAATATAAATATTGAAGAGAAAGAAAAGCAAAACACACAGAGTCAAAAATACGATTTTGGGATGCCCGGGGGTAAAATGGTAATTTTTGAAGGTTTGAGGGTGAAAATGGTAATTTTTAGAAGTTCGAGGTTAAATCGGTAATTTTTTGAAAGCTTGGGGTCAAAATGATATTTTTGAAAGTTTAGGGGGTAAAATGGTAATTTTTGGAAGTTCAAGGGTAAAAATGTGATTTTCGAGAAGTTCGAGAGTAAAATGGTCATTTTTGGAAGTTCGAGTGCAAAAATGTGATTTTTGAGAAGTTCGAGGGTAAAATGGTATTTTTTGGAAGTTCAGGGTAAAATGGTAATTTTTAGAAGTTAGAGGCAAAAATGTCATTTTCGAGAAGTTCGAGGATCAAAATATGATTTTTGGAAAATTTAAGGGTTAAAATATAATTTTTTGAAAGTTTGGGGGGCAAAATGTGATTTTTGGAAAGTTCAGGCACCTTCTGGGCAATAAAACCAAAAAGATAGGACAAATGGCAGCTTCTCAGGCATTCTGAAGTCAAAGGACTAATTTGAAAATAATTTAAAATTTTGGGCCAATTTAATAATTAAAATAAAACTTGATTTAAGGATGAAATTAAAATAAATCAAAAATAAAAAGGACAAAATGCATAAATAAACCAAAAACTGACACGTGACAGCTTCCTGGACTTTGAAATAGGACAAGGGATTAAATTTAAAATGAAATGAAATTCCTGGGTAAATTTAAAAATAACTAAAAGTATAAAAAGGACCTGATTGGAAATTTAGGAAAAAGCGAAAGGACCAGTAGAATAAATATACCATTTTTCAAAAACACGCGGATCTTGAGGAGCGGGTCGAGTCAAAATCAGGTCATGGGCAAAACGACGTCGTTTTGAAGCTGAAATCAACCCTCAAAATGATGTTATTTTGAGGGTCTAAATAAAGCTCATTTTAGTATTTTTTAAAACCATTTCTGTCATCTTTTTTAAAAAAACTTTCTGCCTTTCTTTTTTTCTCTCAAACCCCCCACCTATCCGAGCGTCCATCGTCGTCCAATCATCTTCTGGACTCCCTAACGTTACCGTCAGCCACCACATAACTCTTCTCGAGGTCTCCACTGACTTCTCTGATCTTCACGCGCCACCGTGTATGGTGGTTCAAGGTAAAAGTTCTTTTCCTCTTCATCTTTTCGAAGTAAAAAGCAGATCTAGGTACAAATCTGGACAGATCTGACCTAGATCTTCGAGGGAACCTCACAAAGAAACGATTGAATGCTTGGTATCCTGATTGCCCTTTGTGTTAACTGCTTTGTTTGCTATTAATTGCGCATACACTGTTCTTCTTCTAAAAAAACCTATCTTTTGTATTGATTTTTTGGATGATCAATTAAGGGTCAGTAACCCTACGATTTGTTTTCAATTTTGGCTTTATATCCTAATTACAATCATTTTCTTTTGTTTTATGCAACTAAATGCTTATCTTATCTTCTTTTGTAGGTTACGGCGACGGTGGCGGCAGATGGGCGGTGGTGCAACTTTGTGGTGGCAGCTGGTGATGTGGCAACCCCTAATTGGTTAAGGGTGGACAGCAACAACAATTCAAATGGTCTTAAGGTTTCACCCTTCTGCTTTAGGTTTTAGGTGTTTGGGTCAATTTGAAATTGGCCCAATTAAGTTTGGGGAGTAATAGGTCAAATTGAAATTGAGCCCCAATCTAGATTTGTAAAATGAGCTTTTGGTTTTGTATTTGGACTTTTTTAATAAATCAATTTAAATTTAAACTTAAAATAAATTTAAATTTAAACTTAAAATAAATTTTAATTTAAAATAAATTTAAAATTAAAGACTGGCTTGATTTAGTTCATAGTTTGGACCCGGTCAAAATTAGGCTCCAATAGTAGCGATTCAAGTAGCGGTAATGGGGGACTTGAGAAAAAGAGAAAGAAATCTTTTTAGAAAGATGAAGGGATATGATTAAAAAAAAAGGAGAGAAAATTTTATATGTTTTTATCATTTTAACTTTTATATATATATTATTTTTAAGATTTGTTTTTGAATATTTTTCGATTTTATATAAATTTAACTTTTGAAAATATTTATGTATTTTTATATGTTTTTTTTACATTTGAGAATTTAAACCAAATTGAGATAATATGTAAATGTTGAGAGTTAATTTTTAAAGAAAATGACTAAATTAATATTATATATAAAATTCGAAGACTAAATTTGTTTTATACTGATTTTTGAACTACCACCTCACTTTTCCTTAAATACTTAATGATAGTGGCGGAGTTAGAAAAAATTTTTTGGGGGCCGGAATTAAATTGAATATTTTTACGATAGTACAAATATAATTTCATCATTTTAATAGTATATATCTTTATTATTTTTAAAGGATTAAATTAAATTTTTATCATTTTTTAGGATGGCAAAGTGTAATTTTTTCATTACTAATTTAAAATTTTATAAATTATAAAGGGCCTAAAATTTAAAAATTTACCATTTTAAGGGGCCTATAATACAAAAGGGAAAATTTCAAAAATCTTAAACCTTGGAGAGACCTACTTATATTTTTGGGAGGACCATAGTGTAAATTTACAAAGGACTAAATTGAAAAAAAAATAAACTTGGGAGGGCCATGGCCCCCCTGGGCCTTAAGGTGGTTCCGCCCCTGCTTAATGACTAGAGGTGTTCATGAGCCAGGTCGAGCCGAGTCTAAGCATGATATTAACATACTTTATGCTTATCCAAGCTCGGCCTAAAATTTTGTCCAAATCCACCCATATTTGCAAAAGACTAACCCACTCACATTTTAAATTGTTTTTAAAAAATATTTATAATATATTATCTTAATATTTAATAATTGTATACATTTTTTATTTATTGAAATTTTTTATATAATCATTTTCACATTATTTTAATGTTTACATTAGAGTAGTATTATATATTTAGTATATGTTTATTTTTTTAATGTGTTTTAAATTACATAATATAAAGTATTATAAACTTAAACGAGTCAGCTGGGGCATTGAATGTTCAAGCCCGAGCCCAACACATATTTTAAATGGGCCTAATATTTTTGCCCAAGCCCATTTTTGGGCTTAATATTTTTGCCCAAACCCTCCCTAATTTCGAGTGGGCCTTCGGCTCTAGATGGGTAACCTTACTCATGAATAGGTCTATTAATGACACTTAAATTGACAAAAAAGAAAAAAAAAACTCAATTAATTGATAATGTTTAAGGTGGTATCTTATTGTAGTGAGATTCCATGGGATCCATTTTAAATTCAATGAATGTGGTTAAAAGATAAAAATGAGAATATTATAGTTATTTTATCAAGTCACGCCAGATATTAAGAAATTATGTTGGTAACTTGAAACCTATTAAATTGGTTATCGAAAATAGAAAAATTGTGTCTTCTCTCTCAAATATGACTAACTATTAACAATGTTTTTCCTATGAAGTTGAAATAATGAGTTTAGGATGGGTTTGGATGGACGGTGCGTTTACTTACTTTTAGTAAAAAACAACGGTGACGATGAGATTAGATACTTAGATGTTGGAAATGATACTCAATTATGTCTTCTTTTATTTGGCTTTTTATGGATTTTTTCAACGTTAGAACAACGATGTTGTAACAACATTCTTGAAAACTGTACTTAGATATAGGAAATCCTTTTCGATTATAGTCAAAGGAGAATTGTTTGATATTGTGTGAAAGAAGTTGGAAAATGGTGGTCACTGAGCGATTGAAGAAGTAGTATGGTTGCTGATAAAGATGAAACAAAACTTACGGTGGTGGAAAGAAAGAAGAAAATGAAAAATTACTAAAATTTTGTTTATTAAATGCAACGTTTTAACCAAAACCAAGGTTCGATTTCGAGATAAAAACCAAAACCAAATAATCTCTTATTCTTTTTCAGTTGATTGGCTTTGGTTTTAATCTCGAAAGCAAACCTTGGTTAAAAATTGTTTGGGTGGGCTTTGCTTAAAAATTTTGGGCGGGATTAAATTAATTATTATATGTTTGGGTTATTTGGGTGATGTTATACTTGTGGTGATAGATACTATAATATCTCATACTCGATCCAAATATAGGATCAAGCATCGGGATATTATATTTGTTGTCGAAATAACTATAGAGAAATTCAATTCAGATACTTTTTCTAGTCAAGTTAATAGATTACACTACTATTAAAGTTTTACAAATTATTTAAACTACAATTATTTATTAGCAAATCTATAACTTATTTCAATTTTTTAACATCACATTCTTCTGTTATTTTTTCCCTCCTCCTCTTTATTCCATATCTTTTATGTACTTTATTTATACGAAAATTTATGGCTTTTAGTATTGTATGCCTATATGTAACATTAATTTCAATTTTACTAATTATATAATTTTAACAAAGTTTTTCACTTGAGTAGGAGTCAATAAATTATTTTTATTTTGATCTATACTATTCCAAATTAATATCCTCTTGTTGTGTTTAAAATTATATTAAATGAGCTTTATAACATAAAAATTTGAGGATTTTTACATAAGTCAATTAATACAGAAAATTTTTTAATTTTTACCCTGTTCTAATGCTAGACAACTCTGACCCTTCTTCACTAAAAAATAATTATCTTTCAGTACAAGACTCGTATTATATTTTTGTTTGTTTTACTTGAAAATAAACTCACTAAAATTTTATTCATATAAATTTCATAACCTAAAAAGTTTTGTACTATTTATAGTGATTTTTCAAAGTTAAAATAGGAGACTATTGAACATATCTTTTTTTGTTGTAACTAGGTAATGGGCATTTGGTTTGAATGTTGTTTTTGGATTATGAATACAAAAAGAGCATATTCATTCTTTCAATTGTTCAATGGCGTAGCCATGTTGAGGCTCAGAGGGGCCATGGCCCTCCCAAAGTTTAAAATTTTTTAATTTAGTCCTTTGTAAATTTATATTATGACCTTTTAAAAATATAAGTAGGCCCTTAAGGTTTAAGATTTTTGTAATTTTTTTCATTCATATATATATATTATAGCCCTCCTAGGACCCCTCCAATATTTTTATAGGATTAAAAATATTATTAAAAATATTATTCTTGATAAAAACAAAGAGAAAATCTTCTTGAAGAAACTAAATTATTCATGATGACTTTTGAATGATATTTTGTTAAATAATAATAAATTAATGTTTATTTAATAGTTTACTTAATATAATAATATATATAAAAAGAAAAAAAATATGAAGAGACTATTATCATCTTTCTTCTTCATATTGGTGCTTAAGAAGAAACGAAGAAAAAAAATTTTATCATTTTTCCTCCAAATTTGAAGTATAATGTATATTTTTCTTCAAACTTTTCATAGATTTTAAATCTTTAAAACTTGTTTTACATATATATACCAATAGTTTTTTTTTATTTTATCAAGTGTATTAAAACTTGTCATTAAAGGATATTGATGAAACTTGAAAACTTATAAAATTAAGTGAAATGTGTATGTTTTTGGATGGAAAATGATAAGGAGACGAATTCTAACTTGTTAGAAGTGTAAAAATGAAACAAAAATAACTAGATAATGTTATAGTAAGTTTCGGACAAAGTGAAGAGGAGGAAGAAAACTTTAGTCACTTTGTTTAAAATAATGTCAAATGATAGTGTTGGAACCCAATTTTATCCGGGCCCAACTTCAAACCCAAATGGGCAAAACAATTTTTTGTTTTAATTTAAATTTATTTTAATTCAAAAGTCCATTACAAACCCAAAACCCAAATCCAAACACTTTGACCCAATTACATTTTAAATAACCCCAAGCCCAATTTACAACTTGGCCCAAATGGCTCATATTTTTGAAAAAAATCAGCAAACCTTAGTTTGCAAGTTGATCTGCTGTCGCCGCTTGCCCTCACCAACTAGCTACTGCCACATCGCCCACCACCATTAGCACCACCAAAAATCGCCACCATTGTTGCACCTGCAAAGAAAGAGAAGACACTACAGAAAGAAGCAAAATACATTTTAACATTTGGCTATAAAAACCATGAATTAATTTGTAAAAAGGGTCTTCTTTCTCCCTTTTCGATTTCATAAAAAAGATACAAACAGATCAATCAACCTAAGGACTTTTCAATGTATTTTCTTTTTGTTATTTGCAATCTACATATATATAAAAAATATATATTTTTTATTATTTCAAAAATATTAAAAAATAAAATAAAAAACACTAAAAAAGGGAAAACAACGAAATTCGAAGGGAAATAAACTCAAAACTTGGAAAAAAAATACAAAAAGAGGAAGTTTTCTTGCCTCCGACCACCGTGGACGTTGGTCAGCCGTCGCCAGCGTGGAAGAGTGAGCGGTGATGCCCAATCAGAGCCATGGCCGGAAAAGGGGAGCATCCTTTGATCTTTGAGAGAAAATGAGGGTGGGGGAGAGTTTTTTTTTAGAGAGGGTGAAAGAATGATTTTTTTTTAGATTATTGATTTAAATAAGACGGCAAAACGGTGTCGTTTTGGCCTAGGTACCCAGGGCCCAAAACGACGTCGTTTTGGTCCTTGACCCGAAATCCAACCTAGACCCACTTGGGATCTGCGTGTTTTCATACTGAGGGGCAAATTATCCCTTTGGCCCTTCCGCATTTTTTTGTTTCGACAATTTAATCATTTTCTATATTTTTAATTTATTTTAAATTTTACCTAATAATTTTAAATAATTTTCAATTTAATCCTTTGATCTTGGACCTCTCTGGGTTGCCACGTGTCATATCTTTGGGCGAATTTCTCGTAAATTCCTTAAACTCTTCAAAATTCTATTTTTGACCCCCAAATTTTCTAAAAATTATATTTTGGCCCCTAAACTTTCCAAAAATTATATTTTGGCTCCCAAACTTCTAAAAATTATGTTTTGGCCCTCTAAACTTTCTAAAAATTATGTTTTAACCCCAAACTTTCTAAAAATTTGAATTTGACCCTCAAACTTTCTAAAATTTTTAATTTAACCCTCAAACTTTCCAAAAATTTGAATTTGGCCCCCAAAATTTCCAAAATTTCATTTTTAACCCCTATTTTCCCTTATTTTCACATTTTACCCTAAAATTTTCATTTTTGTTTTAATTTAATCCTTTATTTTTATTTCATCTAAAATTAATCTCGTCTTTTTATTCTTCGATATTTCAATTTGAATTTTCTTTCGCGTTACATATTTTGTTTATTTTATTTTTATATATTTGTTTTGCATATTTATTATTCATGTAATTGCACCTTCTTCGTGTTATTCAATCTCGTCATTAATTGCACACTCGTATTTAATTTACATGCTAATTTTTTATTTAAATATTTTAATTAAAATTATTTTTCTATTTTCTCTAAAAATATAAATAATTTTAAAATCGAGGCAATATCCTATCGTGTGAAAACTTCGAAAAATTATGCCCTAACGTACTGGATCTGATTTTTTCGCAGAATTTGCATAATCGAATATCCTCTTTTAAATTTTTTTAAAAATGTCCCTTTAATTTCGAAATTTTGGGAATGTCATGCCCTGATGTTTTGGACACAATTTCAATTTCCTGATTAATTCGAATCAAATGAGCATTTTTCTCATCAAATTCAATTTTTGAAAATTACATGAAATAAATTATGCATTTAGGGATCATATTTTAAATTTCACTCGAGGTTTCAAATTTTTAACAATCAAGACCGAAAAATAATCGACTAAGTACCAATTTTAGGCGTGTGGGGGTGTTAATCCTTCCTCACACGTAACCGACTCCCGAACCCGTTTTCTGGATTTCAAAAACCAAAATGTTTATCAAAACGGATTTAAAACGTTTTAAGGTGCTCCGATCACACTAAATAAAAAAAAGATCGGTGGCGACTCCATTTTTCGATTTTTAAAAAATATTTTCGCGACCCTTTTTAAAAAAACGTTTCGATATATAACTTGTGAAGAAGTGAGCATTTCTGTGGAAACGGAATAAAAAATGATTAACCGAGTCGAAAGTTATGTGAATTTCGTATTAAAAAACTTAAGTTGTCAACTTGATAGACCATGTATATTCAAGCTTGCCATTAATAGTTGATTTACTATATCTAACTATATTAATTTTATTTTTATGATTTTGAATAATTTAAGTAGTATTTAAAATATTATGTTTTGAATTAGTATTTAAAAGATTATGTTTTACTTGTGATGAGATTGAAAGTATAGTGAAGAAGTTCATATGGGGTTCCTCTGATCACACTAAGAAGATGTCGTTGGTTAGTTGGGAGTCTATATGCCAACCAAAGAGGTGTGGGGGACTTGGATTGCGTCAACTTCGGGATCAGAATTTTTCTTTGCTGATGAAGTTGGGTTTTAATCTCATTTCGGATACGCAAGCTCTCTGGGTTCGCATTCTTCGGGCTAAGTATCGCTTTTATGAAGTCATTCCTATCACTATTACTCATAGTAGAAGCTCTCACCTTTGGCGTTCTCTTTCTAAAATATGGCCATTGCTCCGAGAAAATTTGTTATGGTCTATTGGAAATGGTAATCAGATTAGTTGTTGGTTGATGATTGGGTTCTTGGTGTTGGACAATTAATTAAGTATATTCCTAAAAATGTCTCATTTGACTCTGAATGTCACCTTCATGAGATGATCACTGAGGATGGTTCTTAAAACCTTGATCTTTTTACAGTTTGGTTACTAGAGGCGGTGGTTCAACGTATTAAGGCTACTCCTCCTCCTAGTTCATCTGATGGCCCCGATAAAATTACTAGTGCCATACTTCGTCTGGGAGTTTCTCGGTTAAGAGTGCTTATAGGGTCCTAAAGGGGGATATTTGGGATATGGCAGATGATAAATAGAAGAGTGTTTGGAAGGCTCTTGGTCCACATAGAGTTCGGTTTTTCATTTGGTTGGTCCTTAAACAACGATTGCTTAATAATGTCAAACGGGTGAGAAGAGGTCTAGCAGTTGATCCATCTTGTCCTGTATGCGGGTTTCATTCTGAAGACACTTTGCACATTCTTAGAGACTGCACCGTAGCAAAGGATGTTTGGAGCCAGGTCCTCACAGGTAATCGTCTTTTAAATTTTTTCTCTTCTAATTTGCAAGACTGGATTTCTTCTAATGTGTAGGATATATCCATAATATATGAGGGAGCCACCAATTGGGCATGTTTGTTTGGCATCATAATTTGGAGACTTTGGAAGAATCGCAATCAATATATTTTCCAAGGTGTTTCTTGGAGCTCGAGGGAGATTTTGAGGATTTCTCATTCTTGGGCTATTCATTGCATGTCAACCTCCATGAATAGACCATTTGGTGAACCCACTGATCCTCTGGATGCACAGTTTCCTGACTCTAGAATTATCATCAACTCGGATGGTGCTATCAACCTAGCCACTGGAGTTGCATCTGCTGGAGGTGTCGCACGAAACGCAAATGGAGATTGGCTCTTTGGGTATAATAGATACCTTGGAAAATGCTCTATTTTTTATGCTGAGCTTTGGGGAATTTTGGAAGGTCTAAAACTTACCCAACATAGAGGACATGACACTGTAACTATCCTCACTAATAGTCTGGAAGTTCTTTAGGCCATTTAAGGTAGCAATTCCTCCACTTCTAATTCTGCTATAATCGGACGTATTCAAATATTACTCTCTCAAGAACCAAAATGGCCATTACACTATATACCTCGTCAACAAAATCAAGTTGCTAATTACTTGGCTAAGCAAGGTTTCTCCGCTACTGCTGATCTGCAATTTTTAGATTTCCCTACTAATAAAGTTTGAAGACTTCTTGATTTGGATAAGTTAAGAAATGTTTTTATCTTTTCAGAACCATTTGATGTAATTATCTAGTTTACACACTTTTATTCACCAAAAAAAAAAGATTATGTTTTAAAAGATTATCTTTGTCAAGGATTAGCAGAGACATAGATGTCAAAGTATATTTTCTTATTGATAGATTAATTCGTCTTCTGTTGGTTCTTCCTATTTAAATTACAACTACAAAAAGAGCATTTTCGGCGATGAATATTGTCAAAACAAGGCTTCGCAACAAAATGAAGGATGAGTTTCTTACAGATAATCTTATTGTTTATATTGAGAGAGATTGCTAAAACTTTTGATTCAGACTCTATATTTAGTGATTTTATTTCATCTTAAATATTGAAATACTGCTTCTTTTGAATAGATTTTTTTATGTTTAAATCGATTTTCATGTTGGATTAATGCTTTTTTTTAATTGATTGTTTATATGTTTAAATCGACTATTACATAGCACTTCTAATTTTAACTTGGCCCCCCAAGATTAATATCTTGGCTCCGCCATTGGTAATGGGCATTTGGTTTGAATGTTGTTTTGGATTACGAATACAAAAAGAGCATATTCATTCTTTCGATCGTTCAGTGATGGAGCCACGTTAAGGCCCAAGGGGTCAAAGTTTAAAATTTTTCAATTTAGTCATTTGTAAATTTACACTATGGCCCTCTCAAAAATATATGTAGGCGCTCCCAAAGTTTAAGATATTTGCAATTTTCCCCTTTGTATATATATATATATATATTATATCCCTCCTAAAAATATAAGTGGATCCCTTTAATATTTTTATAGGATTAAAAATAATATTAAAAATTTTATTATTGATAAAAACAAAGAGAAAATCTTCTTGAATAAGCTAAATTAATCGTGATGACTTTTGAATGATATTTTTGTTAAATAATAATAAATTAATCTTTATTTAATAGTTTGCTTAACATAATAATATTTTATAAGTAATATAACAATATATATATATATATATAAAGAAAAGAAAAAAAAAGATGAAGAGACTTTTATCATCTTTCTTCTTCATATTGGTGCTTAGCAAGAAAAGAAGAAGAAAATATTCTTTATCATTTTTCCTCCAAATTTGAAGTATAAGGTATGTTTTTCTTCAAACTTTTCATATATTTTGAATATTTGAAACTTGTTTTACATATATGTACCAATAGTTTTTTGTTTTATCAAGTGTATTAAAAGTTGCCACTAGAGGATATTGATGGAACTTGGAAGCTTATAAAATTAAGTGAAATGTGTATATTTTTGGATGAAAAATGATTAGGAGACGATTTCTAACTTTTTAGAAGTGTAAAAATGAAACAAAAATAGTTAGATAATATTATAGGAAGTTTCGACCAAAGTGAAGGGGAGGGAAAAAACCTTGGTCACTTTATTTCAAATTATGTCAAATGATAGCTTGTGAAGCAGTGAGCAAACTAACTAAAAATATGACAAAGAGAAGTGCACCTATTAATTAATAGTATAGTTACAGTAAGCACAAATATCGTTCCCACGAGGACTAAAAATACTAGTAATTAATTGTCTTCCTATTATTTAACCGATAAATTGAAGTGAATGTTTAAAACTACAAATTAACTAAATTAATAAACTAAAGAATACGACAAAGAAGTAAGAAAGCAAGCGAATAACAACCAAGAAGCGAGGCAATACCTAGGAAAGAATCCACCTAGAGTTCATATGCCATTATCAATCTGAATTAAATAATTTATTCACTTAGTATCTTGATCCGTAAAAATCCCTAAATTATGCTAATACCTCTATTCAAGCATAAAAGCAACTAACTCTAGATTGATTAATTAAAATTTCTTTCTAATTAAAACCTCTATTGTCGCATTAACTCGATCTATGGATCCCTTATTAGATTTGACTCAAATCCGGTAGATTTTTGTCATCTTATTTCTAGGATTGCATGCAACTCCACTCAATTATGCTAGATCTACTCTTAAACAAGGTCTATTCCTCCTTTGATTTAAGTGCATCAAACATTAAATAATATCCCAGAAATATTAAATCAAGAATGAAGCACACATAATTGAGAACAAGATATAAGTATTTATTACGTCAAAAATATAAATCAAATGACAAAATTCATTATAAGGTTCATCTCCTTTAGGTATTTAGAAAATTAGTTCATAATCACAAATAAAAACATCGCAAAGACAATATAACCACAAGAAATAAAGAAACTTATAATAAAATTCAAAGAAACTAAAAGGAGGTCTTCAATCTTGATGGAAATCTACTTCAGAAACGGCTTCAATAGTGTTTTCCAAGTTGTTTTCTTCAATATTCTATGATGACTTACTCTCCTCTTCTTATATATATGGTATATATAGGTCTTAGAATGGCAAAAAAAACCCTAAAAATTGCATTTTTTTCGTGTGTTTGGAGTGCAGTTTGAGATTTCCACACGGTCTGGCACATGGTCGTGTACCCAACCCGTGTAGCTCACATGGTCGTGTATCCAGCTTGTGTAGCTCCTAAAATCTACTCTTTTTATCCGTTTTTCACTTCTTTCTCTCCCAAATTCTCTCCTAAGTATAGAAACATGAATTTAAAGGATTAGGAGCATAAAATTAACCATTTTACATTGAATAATCATCCAAAAATGCATTAAGAATGGGATTAAATATGTTACTTTAAGCACTTATCAAATATCCCCAGACTTAAGTGTTTGCTTTTCCTCAAGCAAAATCCTCAACCCACATTCAAGTTAACTTTCTCAATTTTTCATTTTCATTAATAATGTCTCAAAATAATTTGCAAATAATCATGCATTGAAAATTCAACCACAAGGGCACATTCAAGCAGTCTAAGCTAAGAGTTTTAAAGCACAAAAACATAGGTGTCTTCCATTATCTAAATAATTACCTTAAATTCAAAATTTGACAAGAATTGACATCCTCACTAAAGATTTACTCAACGCACTCAAAGTGTTTAAGGTTCATGAAATAAGCACTTAATAGTTAAACAAGAAATGTTATTACCATATGCTTGCTTGAAAATCAAATCTCCACCACTATAGAATGAAATGACTCACCAATCAAGAGGTCTTTAAAGGTTTGTAATGGGGCTTAGGTTAAGGGTAAGGAAAGGTCAAAAAAGTTGGCTAAAATCAAGATCGAGTTGATAAGTTACCAAACTAGAAAAACAATCAATTATTGAATCAACATAATTTACATCAACAAGAATAAACAAGAATAAAAACGAGCTTTTCAACATAATATGAAACTAATCATTAAAGTTCGGACAATTTTTTTCTTTTGTTTTTTTCTCTCTCTTTTTTTCATTTTTTCGATTTTCTTTAAACAAAATAAAATTCAACAATTAAAATAAGGGAACATAGTTAGACAACTAACCAAATCAAATTTCGAAAAAAAGGAAGTCAATAAAAAGGATAAATATACAACATACATATGAGTCATGAGTTAATATTACGAGTTAAAACAAAAATATGTGTTAGGATCAAAGGGGTTTACTAAGGGTTAATTCAATAGGTAAGCTTTTTACAGGTTAAATGGGTTAATCCTAAGTGCTTATATCATCTCAATATATCAAATCAACAATGTGGTTTCAACATAAGTAGTCAAAGCAAGTTCTAGAATAACAAATCAAGTTGACATACACACAACCAAAAATAAAATGAGCACAAAAAAATGTATGCTTTATACGCTCAAAAGCTCAAAAAATTATGGTTTTGATGTTAAACCTATAAATTCAAAATTTCAAGATAATGATTCAATTTAGGGAGACAACCTAAAATATTTAATTCTGAAAACAGCTTATCATACTTAACTCTTTTGTGTCTTAGAGATTAAATCAACCAATACATAAAAATTCACAAATTAATCCAAAGAAACATCAATAAAAATTCCAAATAAAAAAAATTCACTCTAGTGGGGTATTAGAAAATTACTTAAACACAAACAATAATTTAGGGATTTTATCACATAAACAATCAACCTCCCCATACTTAATACATTGTCCTTAATGTACAAACATATATAATCACAAAATAATCACAACATCATAAGAGAGGAAGAGAATTGAAACTTCCTTGAATTAGGATGATTTCATCGGAATTGGGAAAAATTGAGAATGTAGCGAGTCTAAAGGCAGTGCAATTTTCTGAGCAAATTAATAAGAAAATAAACAAACATAAGTAAGAGAGGATGATAGAAACTAAAAAAACAAAACAATAGTGACTTAAGTGTGTGAGGAAGAAAGGAGAAAAGACAAAACAAAGAGATTAAGGTTTGAGGTGAAATTGGGGGCACGAACGTGTAAAAGAAATTATGCTCCAAGTCTCATACGGTCTAGCACATGCCCGTGTATTCAGGCCGTGTACCATTTTGAATTAAAATAAAAATACACATAGTGGTCACACGATCTGGCACACGCCCATGTGTCCAGGTCGTGTGCCATTTCAAATTAAAATAAAAATACACCCAGTGTCACACAGTCTGGCACACACCCGTGGGCAGGCCGTATGCTTCATATGGTCATGTTTTAGGCCGTGTGCGATCTTGTTAGCCCATGTGATGCTTCGAAGTGTAGAAAAAATATCGCTCAGTGGTCACACGGTCTGGCACATGCCCATGTGTCTAGCCCGTGTGTGACTTTTTTTTTAATTTGAAATTGAAATTTTAGTTAAAGAAATAAAACATAAAATTAATGTTTTTTTATTGTTTTAGGAGGAAGTAAAATAAATACATATAAATAAAAACACTTGGATTGCCTCCCAAGAAGCGCTTGTTTAAAGTCTAAGCTCAACTTCCCTTTTAAGCTCATGGTTATGGCGAATCTTGAAATCGAGGTTCCTCTCTCTCGTTATCAATATTACCAACATAATAAAATTTGAGACGATAATTTTTTACCTTGAATGTGTCGTAATTAGGATGTGTTACCTCAATTGTACCGTATGGAAAAACAATTTTTACCACAAAAGGATCGATCCCTCTTGACTGAACTCTAAAGGGAAAATTTGTGGATTCGATTGGACTAATAACACTTTGTCCCCAACTTTAAATTGGTTCATTCTTTTCACATGCACATTATGGTTTTGCTTTGATTATTCCTTGTGTTTCTTCGGTTTCTCATCAACCTTTGTTCGCCATTCATCGAGTTCATCGAGCTGAACCATTCACTTTTCACTAGTTCCTCGAGTTTTATCACTTTGAACAAAATATGGCTCCAACATGTTTTCATGAGGGATTTCCTGTAAAGAACATTGAGCCACATGGTTACTAATATTAACAAAAGATTTAGCATCATTTTGCACATTAGGGACTCTCACGAAATCACGTGCTTTAAAAGTAATTTGTTCATCACCTACACGAAGCACAAGTTCACTAGTACCCACATTAATGACAGTTCTAGCAGTGGCTAAAAAAGGTCGACCTAAAATATAGGTACTTCAATATCCTCATTCATGTCCAATATAACAAAATCAATAGGGAAAATAAATTTATCGACTTTCACAAGTACATCCTCAATAATACCCCTAAGATATCTAATTTATCTATTTGCTAATTGAATACTCATCCTAGTGGGTTTAGGTTCCCCAAGACCAAGTTGTTTGAATATTTTATAAGGCATAACATTTATTCTAGCACCTAAATCAGCCAAAGCCTTTTCAGTATGTAAACTACCAATGAGACAAGGAATAGTAAAACTCCCTAGATCTTTAAGTTTGTTGGGTAGTTTGTTTTGGAGAATGACTAAGCAAACTGCATTAAGCTCCATAGTTGACAAGTTGTCTTACTTCCTCTTATTTGTTAACAGCTCCTTTAAGAATTTTACATGCTTCGGTATCTGCGAAAGGGCTTCAAGAAAAGGTAAGTTAATATGCAATTTTTTTAATAGTTTAATAAATTTACCATATTTTTTTTTCTATGGTCTCTCTTCAATGCTTCTGGATATGAAATTCGAGGTTTGTATTCTCTAAGCATCGACTTATACTCTTTCTTATTTTTCTCAACCTCATTATTTTTCACAACTTCTAACTTTGGGTTTTATTCAGGCTCGACTAACCCTTCTACGCTTTGAACAATGATTGTGTAGATTGCTCCTTTGGGTTAGTTTTAGTGTTACTAGGTAGGCTGCATTGTGGTCTTTCCAAAACTAGTTTAGCAAGCTATCCAATTTGATTTTCAATGTCATAAATTGATGCTTGTTGATTTTTTAAAGCTATCTCGAGACCATGAATTGATGCTTGCTAATTTTTAACAGTTGTCTCATTGTTTTGAAATCTAGTTTTAGAAACCGAAATAAATTTAGCAAGAATCTCTTCAAGGTTTGATTTCTTTTCTGCTGATAAGGCTGCAGAAAAGCTAGAGAGGGTTGTGACTTTTGATTTCCTTGACGATCCCATGAAAAAGTTGGATGATTTCTCCATCCTGCATTATAAGTATTTCTATAGGGGTTATTTTGAGGTCTAGAATTATTACCTAAAAAGCCAACTTGCTCATGCTCCATGTTAGACTTGAAGGGTGAATGTTCTGAATTTATCATCCCCGCTTCATTTGCATCACATTGCATCATCAGATTTACCTGCGTAGAAAAATTCAAACCATCAAATTTCTTATTCAGTGCTTCCACTTGGCTTGCCAACATAGCAACTGTGTTCATATTAAAAACCTTGATTGCTTTCATTGATTTTGTTCTCATGACTTGCCACTGATAGTTATTTAGTGTTATTTCCTCAATAAAATCTTGAGCTTCCTCGGGTGTTTTATCATTCAGTGTTCCACCAACTGCTGCATCGATTAATTGTCGAGTCGAGGGATTTAAACCATTGTAGAAGGTTTGAACTTGTAACCACAAAGGTAAGTCATGATGAGGGCACCTTCTCAACAAATCCTTAAATCTCTCCCATGCATCGTATAATGTCTCCAAATCAATTTGAGCAAAAGAAGATGTAACGCCTAATTATTAGTGGTGTAAGAAACAGTGATTTCGGGATCACAACTCCGATAAGTCAAGTTGTAAATTTATTTATTTTTATTGTTTACGATGTCATTAGCATTGTATTAAAATTTGGTTGGGAAATTTTAACGTTTAGGTGGTTAATTGAGTAGAAAGGATAAAATCGTAAAAGGTGCATAAGTTGAGTTGATTAACTAGAAGGATCAATGAGTAAATTAACCAAAATTATTTTAGTGGGTGGCTTATCATGAGATGAATTGAATATAAATAGGATTAATTAAAGTAAAATGGGTTAATTAAGCTTAATGATAAACGTTAAAGAAATTACAAAATTGTCATTTAGTATATATAAGAAATTAAAGAAGAAAAAGATGAAATTTTCATCTTCTTCATGGTAACAAGGGGAAGAAACCTAGGGTTTACATTGTAGAACTTTGAGCTTTGATTTGGTATGTAAATCTTGCCTGTTTTTAGTAATTTTTATGTTTTTCAGTCCGTATCAGCTTAATCTAGCTAATCCAAGGACTAATTTGTGAATATGTTATTTCATTGTTGAATAAGCTTATTCTTGAAATTTTATTGAAGTATTGTGAGCTTGGTTGTTAGATTTGATGATTTTGTAAAGTGATTTTTGATGAAATTAGGGTTTGAGGACAAGATTGTGAAAATGGGGAAAATAAATGTCCTTGTTGTGAAATAAATTGCATGTAAATGTTGGTTGAACGCCCATGGATATTTGGCTGATACTAGTTTGAATGAAAATGGTTATTTTGCATGTTTTGTCCTTAAGGACTAAATTGAATAGGAATGCAAAGTTTAGGGGTGATTTCATATATGTGTAAATTGACCAAGTTACATGATTTAATGAGAGAATTGATTTATTTATTGTGTTAGATAAGATCGAGTCAACGATAGTGAAAAGGGGAAAATTATAAAATAGTCCCTAAAGTTTCACGTAAATTGTAATTTCATCCTGTAAGTTCGTTTGTTAGATTTCATATTTGAACTACTAATTATTACATGATGTGGAAGTTCTTGAATCACTTGGTGTATAAATGGAAGACTTATGTCTCGGGATGAGCATAAGATTATGTTTAAAGGAAGACTCGTGACTCGGAAAGAGCATGAGATTTATGTTTAAAGGAAGATTCGTAACTCGAAAAGAGCATGAGATTTATGTTTAAAGGAAGACCCGTGACTCAGAATGAGCATGAGATTATGTTTAAAGGAAGACTTATGACTTGGTTGTTATATGTCGTTGCAAGGCTTAATATTATGCTGTGATACAATGACTGTGAATGTACTAAGCTTAAAAAGCTTACCTCTATATTGTTATTGCTATATAGATTTCATTTTGCTAGTTGAAGATCGGATTACCTCGAAGACATCACACTATCTTAGAAGCTCGTTCGGTAGTTTTTACATCACTTGGTTATATGAAATGTACTAGGATGATGTTTATCTTTTGTAAAACTTGATTTTGGTTTGGTTGATACATTGTTAAACCCTAGTTGAATGGTAAACCTATTTTGTGTACTTGCTTAGTATTTAAAGTAGGCATTATGCACTAAAATGTAATGGTTTGTGTGTTCATGGATCACTTGAGATATGCATATTTGTACTTTATGCCTATATAATGGAAATTGGTTAAGAACTTGTGTGAAAAATTGAATTCTGCATACTTGTTTCGGTAGAACTCTTGCTTGTATCGGTAGTAGTACATTGTAGGAGAGAGGTTGGCTACTGACTTGCATTGTATAGTTTTGCTCTTAGTAGTATCAGTAGTCTGAGTGCTTGTTTCGGTAGAAGTAGCAGGGTAAAACTTCTTAGCTCTTTGGAGTTTTTAGTATCGATAGAAGCATGCCTTGTTTCGGTAGAAATAACTCTTGTATCAGTAGAACCATCTCAACTATCGGTAAAAATCTGCAACTGTTTTTGAATTGCTTACTAACTTGACTTCTACCGATTCTTGTCCAATAGGTACCGGTAGAAGTCTCCCAGAACTGTGGAAATGACATTTTTGCCCTAATCGAGTTGTATTTGATATTTAATTTTGATTTATGTCGTGTGTGATGTATTACTTTATTAAAATATAATATAATGACATAATAATGAGAATTACTCCGCGATAGATGATTGAAAGGACCTCAGGACCCTAATCGGGGGCAGTAATGGGTTTTGGGTGTTATAGAAGAGATATCATTCCTCAACTTAGTTGTTTTAGCCGATGGAAAGTACTTTAACAAAATTTCTCGATCATTTGATCCCAATTCGTCATGATAACAAATTCAACCATTGTTTTGTCTTGCTCCTCAAAGAGATTGGGAACAACCGTAAGCGTATGGCGTCATCAGTAGCGCCATTGATCTTGAATGTGTCGTAAATCTCAAGAAAATTAGCCAAATGAGTATTCGGATCTTCATCTTGCAAACCATCAAATTGAACATACTGTTGTACCATCTGAATTGTATTCGGCTTCAACTCAAATGTGTTTGCACCAATGATGGGTCTCACAATACTCGATTCAGCCCAATCAGAGTAGGCTTAGCATAATCATACATGGTTCGATGAGCAGGATGAACAGGAGGAAGTTGATTATTTTGATTGTTTTGATTGTCCTCCACCTCTACAATAGTACTCTTGTCTTCTTGATCGTCTACTGTATTTTTTGTTGACTTTTCTTTTCTTCTGTAACCTCTTTACAATTTTTGCGATTAATCTTTTCAATCTCACAGTCATATAACAATGGTTCTGACGGGTTTCCTCTAGTCATAAACCAAAAGAACCTGCTAGAAGCAAATAAAAGGGGAAAAAGTTAGAATAGAAAAATTAAATTAAAAATAGAAATATTAAAATAAAAATTAAAAATGTCTAAATTAATAGAGATAAAGTTTTCCTAATATTTCAGTCCCTGACAACGACGCCAAAAACTTGATGCAGTCGAAACTAACTAAAAAATATGACTAAGGCAAGTGCACCTATCAATTAATAGTATATTTACAGTGAGCACAGATATCGTTCCCACGAGGACTAAAAGTACTAATAATTATTGTCTTCCTATTATTTAACCGATAAATTGGAGTGAATGTTTAAAACTAAAAATTAACTAAATTAATAAACTAAAGAATACGACAAAGAACAAAGCAAGAAAGCTAGCGAATAACAACCAAGAAGCGAGGCAATATCCAGGAAAGAATTCACCTAGAGTTCATCTGTCATTATCAATATGAATTGGACAATTTATTCACTTAGCATCTTGATCTGTAGAAATCCCTAAATTATGCTGATATCTCTATTCAAGCATAAAAACAACTAACTCTAGGTTGATTAATTGAAATTTCTTTCTAATTAAAACTCTTATTATCGCTTTAACTCGATCTATGGATTCCTCTATTAGATTTGACTCTAATCTGGTAGATTTATGTCATCCTATTTTTAGGATTGCATGCAACTCCACTTAATTATACTAGATCTACTCTTAAATAGGGTTTATTTCTCCTCTGATTTAAGTGCATCAAACATGAATTAATATCTCAGAAATATTAAATCAAGAATCAAACACACGCAATTGAGAACAAGATCTAAGTATTTATTGCATAAAAAATAGAAATCAAATGACAAAATTCATCATATGGTTCATTTCCCCTATGTATTTAGAAATTTTGTTTATAATCGCAAATAAAAACATCTCAAAGATAATATAACCACAAGAAATAAAGAAACTCATAATAAAATTCAAAGAAACTAAAAGGAGGTCTTTAATCTTGATGGAAATCTGCTTTAGAGACGAATTCAATGGTGTTTTCCAAGTTATTTTCTTCAATATTCTATGACGGCTTACTCCATTCTCCTAATATATGGTACACATAGGTCTTAGAATGACAAAAAAAACCTAAAAAATGAGTTTTTCTGTGTGTTTGAAGTGCAATTTGTGATTTTCACACGGTCTAACACATGGCCGTGCACCCAGCCCGAGTGACACACATGACCATGTGTCCAGCCCATGTGGCACCTAAAATCTACTCTTTTTATCCGTTTTTCGCTCCTTTCACTTCCAAATTCTCTCCTAAGTATAGAAACATGAATATAAAGGATTAAGAGCATAAATTGACCATTTTACATCGAATAATCATCCAAAAATGCTTTAAGAATGAGATTAAAATATGTTACTTTTAACACTAACACTTATCACATTCTTGTGAAAACGGAATAAAAAATTGTTAATCTAGTCGAAAGTTATGTGAATTTCAGATTTGGAGCGTAAGTTGTCAACTTGATAGACCATGTATATTCAAGCTTGTCATTAGTAGTTGATTTACTATATCTAGCTATATTAATTTTATTTTTATAATTTTATTTAATTAGTATTTAAAATATTATGCTTTGAATTAGTATTTAAAAGATTATGTTTTAAAAGATTATCTTTGTTAAGGATTAGCAAAGACACAGATATCAAAGGTATATTTTATTATTAATAGATTAATTCATCTTCAGTTGACTTTTCCTATTTCAACTGTAACTACAGAAAGAACATTTTCATCGATGAAAATTATCAAAACAAGGCTTCGCAACAAAATGAAGGATGAATTTCTTACAGATAAACTTATTGTTTATATTGAGAGAGATTATTGAAACTTTTAACTCTGACTCTATATTTAGTGATTTTATTTCCTTGAAAGAACGTCGTGCACAATTTTAATTGATGATATGGTATTTCATCTTAATTTTTGGAATATTGCTTCTTTTGAATCGATTGTCATTGGAATACTAATTTTTTTTAATAAATTATTTATATGTTTAAATCGACTGTTATTGTAACACCCTATACTTGGCCCGGTTGCCAAGCCCTAATATTAGGATGCCATAAAATCGTCTCACATCATGCTTACCTCATTTTAAACATTTTATTTTTAATTATCTTTCTGTAGTGTTGATATATTCACAAATTCATTTTCATTATATGTCATACATAATCAGATTAATATTTCAATCATTCTATCATACCATCATACATGATATTTCGGGAAAATTTGAAGAAGTGAGTGTGAACCGTGCACTAGGTAGGGTCCCAGTAAACATATACTTCTGAATTTGTTCCAGTCTTTCTAATCTTTGATCCATGGCCTTAGTTTTACCACGAGTACTGTAGCGATGTCGAGTTTGCAGATTCTCAATAGTTTCCAGGGTAACTATCACAATTTTGATTAATTAGGGGAATTTTCTTGAAATTTAATGCATATGATGAAATGTTATGCTAATGAATGGTAAAAATGCATGCAAAAAGGCATTGATTCTAGTTCAATTCCATTAGAACAACTTTACTAGAAGACATATTTCTTTACATAAGGCTGATACATATATGGCCTTGCCTTAATGCTCAAAGCCTTAATGTTCCTAAGAAGCTAAGCTAATTT
Organism: Gossypioides kirkii; assembly: GCA_005610355.1. Taxonomy (NCBI): domain Eukaryota; kingdom Viridiplantae; phylum Streptophyta; class Magnoliopsida; order Malvales; family Malvaceae; genus Gossypioides; species Gossypioides kirkii. The sequence continues at coordinate 8,730,073 of CP032249.1, read as the reverse complement.
TTGGCCCCGATCCAACTCTGATTCATATTTCAGACTCAAAACGTCAACTTGAATGGCTAGAGCCTGCAAGTGGTCAGCCACAAATTCTCTTTCAATTCTTGTAGATTATTATGAGTCACATTAATCTAGGGGAAATCTCATAACTCTGACATGTACCCCTCTGACAAGTTGTCACCTTTCTCTTGTTTCCTTTTCTCTGACCATATTCGCACGGCCACATTGTCCTCCACTTTATCAAGAAACCTCTTTTCCATGGTAGGTTCTCTATTTAGCAATTGAATACGAATCAACACTTTTTCTCTAAGATGAAAATGCAATGCAACCAAAACCAAAATGAAATGACGTAAGTCAGTACAATTAATTCAAGAATAAAGCTTGAAAATATATTGTAATTAAAGCAAAGAATAAAGGTTAAAAACATCTCTTCTTTATACTCTATCAAGGTAACCACTAAAGGTTCGACATGGTTTTACTTAGGGCAAGCTCTTAAAGTTTGTTACATGCAATTTGGTTCTAAAGTAAAGGTACTTGAACTAGCAGATTCCTCAATCCTCACCCATTATAGGCTCATATGGATCGAGTTCAGTTTAGGGGATACATTTCCCTATGTCTGCACGAAGGTGAAGACCCCATGAAGACATAGGTACGGATATATCCCGAATGAGATTCACTATCCTGCATGAAAGTGAAGACATCACGAAGAAATAGCTTCTCACTCACACTTAAGAAGGGCGAAATAGAATGATCATGTAATGCAATACGTGTGAAAGTGTATGAAGAGGCACTATTGAACCTTTGACTCAACAACAAAAGTAAAACCCTATGTCTAGATTAGTATGTAACCCAAGATTATTAACACAGACATTTGTATCAAAGCAACTCATGAATGATGAAATGCAAGGAAGGGATTGCAAATTAAACTAAACCGAATTCTCAATTCCCAACAAGAAGATTAAAAAGTAATTAACTCGTGGCTTGACTCTCTTATTGTCCTCAGTGGAGTCACCAAGCTATCGAAACATTTTTTTTGAAGTCCAGACTTTTTATTTTAAAAATGAAGATGGAGTCACCACCAATCATTTTTAATTAAGTGTAATTGGATCACCTCGAAATTTATTCATTTTAATAAATGTTAAAATTAATAAAATGATGATTTTAGGTCTACGAAATCAGAAGAATAGGTTTGATAGTCAGTTACGCATAAGGAAGGATTAACACCCTCATAATGTCTAAAATTGGTACCTAACTGATTACTTGGTGTCTTACTGTTGAAAATCGAGATTTCGAGGAGAATCTAAAATGCGACCCTTAAATACGTGTAAATAGTGTTATTTGATGATATTACTAAAAAATATTACTATTTAAATTTTATGGAGAAAGCTCTTTTATTTCGAGTCAATAGAGAAGAAAAATCATGTCCCGTAAGTTAGGGCACGGCATTTCGAATCCTCAAAAATGAAGAATATTTATCGTTTAATTATTACCTAGACCTTATAAGTAATGATATTCAATTACATCGGTTTGAAGAGAAAAGTATACCCTGTGGCACAATTTCTTGAGTCCCCTAAATAAAGAACATTGCCTCGATTTTAAATACTTCTCATGCATTGCGTAAAATTGAATACAACACTTAATCTGACGTGCGATTAATTTATTCAAACGATATATAAAAATGAATGAATGTATGTAAGCGTAATATACAATATAATAATAGCAAAAATAAAATAGCCACGTGGGTAAAAAATAATAATAATAATAATAATTAGTAGTAGTAATATTGATGATAAAAAATGATTTAACTATAATGATAATAATAATAACATTAATCAAAGACAATAATAACAATAATGAGAAATTGCAATCATGACATAATTGATGCTATACAAAAACAAAAAAAAAATAATTAAGAGGTAAAAATAAAAAAATTGCATAATTTAAAGGGAAAAAATGTAAATGACGTAAATAAAAGTGCTAAAAATTAAAAAATAATAAAAATAAAAGGGCTGAAATATAAATAATATAAATTGACAATGCTAGAAATTAAAAAAAATAAAGGGACTGAAATAAATAAATAAAATGACTAAATTGAAACTGTAATAAAATTAAAGGCATAAATTAAAAATAGAATATGAAGGATTAAATTAAAATAAAATAAAAATACAGGGATCAAAAAGGAAATTATTCCAACCTATACACTGTCACTCTCCAAAAGGAGTCAACGATCAGAGGATTAAAATGCAAAAAAAATTAATGGGGTAAATGTAAAATAAAATAAAATAAAATAAAGGAAGAAATTGAAAAAGAAAGGCAAAGTGGAAGGACCTCGATGGCAATTAGACCCTCCCCTTGAAAACATGTGGATCCTAAGATATCCGAGTCGGATCATTGGGTTTGTGCCAAAACGACGTCGTTTGATAGGCTTATATAAGTCAAATTTTGAAAAAAAAATCATTTTCCCAATTTGTTTTAAAAAAAAAAACCTTTCCTTATTTTATTTTTTTTCTCTCAAAAGGTAAAAATAAAATAATACTATAATAAAATAATAAAAAATAGTAGTAATAGTGATGAGAAAAAAAATAATGATTTAACTATAATGATAATAATAATGACATTAATCAAAGACAATAATAACTATAATGAGAAATTACAATCATGATATAATTGATGCTATAAAAAAAAAAAAGAGGTAAAAAAAATTGCATAATTTAAAGGGCAAAAATATAAATGACATGAAATAAAAGTGCTAAAAATTAAAAAAATAAAAATAAAAGGATTGAAATATAAATAAAATAAATTGACAATGCTGGAAATTAAAAAAAGAAAATAAAGGGATTGAAATAAATAAATAAAAGGACTAAATTGAAACTGTAATAAAATAAAAGTCATAAATTAAAAATAGAATATGAAGGATTAAATTAAAATAAAATAAAAATACAAGGATCAAAAGGGAAATTATCCTAACTTGTACACGTGTCACTCTCTAAAAGGGGTCAACGGTCAAAGGATTAAAATACAAAAATAATAAAATTAATGGGGTAAATGTAAAATAAAATAAAATAAATAAAAAAGTCGAAATTGAAAATGAAAGGAAAAGCGAAAGGGCATTGAAAACACACGGATCTTAAGGTATCAGGATCAGGTCATCGGGTTTGTGCCAAAACGACGTCGTTTTGGGCCTATGAAGTTAAGCCAAAACGACGTCGTTTGATCTTATATAAGTCAAATTTTTTTATGAAAATTATTTTTCCCATTTTGTTTCAAAAAAAACCTTTCTTTCTTTTATTTTTTTCTCTCAACCTTTCCCCTTGGCCAATTATTGGGACGACTCTCAGTCGTGACCACCGGTCACCGATGACGGAGATCGCCACCTCCGATGACCAAAAATTTCCAAAAACCTTTGTTTTTATCCTCTCGGCCTCAAAGATCCAGATCTAAAATTTAAAGTCGAGTTAAAATGATAATATGATTCGTCAACTTGATTAACTTAAAATTTATTTATTGAATTTGATTCGATTCAATCCAACTCCTAATCCTAAATGTGTTGAGGTCAACAATCCTACAGCGACTTCCTCTTGGTAATGTATTTGGATGGCACAACATATATGAGACTGGATTTATTGTGAAAAAACACCATACTTCACTCATCTTTATCATCTTCCTATCATTTTCTTTGTCTTTTAGTGGAGTTTACTTTTTTGCACACCGCAATTTCTTGGTCTTGGAAAAAGTAAAAGGAGAGCAATTAAAAATAAAAAAATTATTTCATTCGTAAAAAAAAAAAAATTATATAATTAAATGTGATATTTATAATATCTTTAATTTTTTTATAAAATTTTAAAAATTCTACTAAAATAATTACCTTTTAAAAAATTGGAGAAATTAACTTTGGGTATTATTTTTCTTTCAAGCAATTATAGAATTTGACATCATTTCTCTGACCAATAATTAACATCTGCTCAAACTTGGGGGTATTGCTACCTAAAACTTGTTATTATGTTTATTAATTTTATGACTTCAAATTGTGAAGTGAACTCTTGCTTTTGCAATTACATGAATTTTAATTGGTGTATAATATAATTGAAATAAGACATCAACATGTCTTCTTATTTTAAAGAAAAAAGGTTAAATTGTGAAGTCTTATTTTTGCAGTTGTCCATGAAATTTTTGTAAGAATGTGTAGAAGGGGAAGAGATGCAGTTTCTGAAGGATGTTATGTACTTTACCTTTTACAATATATGAAAAATATTCTCTATTGAGGGTTTTCTTTACAATGATATACGACGAAAATCATTATAAAATAATGAGCGTATAAATTTCTTTTGATGAATTATAATAACAGAACAAAGCTAGAACAATAACACGATTAACGCAATTCGAATCTAGACCACACCTGAGATGATAAATACCATTGATAATCAGGCTATCACATGGGATTCAATGACCGTGTAATTTTAAAAGTTACACTAGTAAAATTCCTCATTTTCTTTATTTATTTACCTTTGGGTAAAATTATAGTAGCCATTTTAATTTTCATAAACGGTTGTAAAATGGCATACAGGAAGAGATTAAGAAGAAGAAAGGGAATAGTTTAGAAGAGATACATAAACTAAACGCTCAAAACATGTTATTCTCATAATTTACTTGCATCATGAAGAACCAAAATTTGTGAGATGGAAGAGGTTTTAGGACAAACCATGTTCCACGGCAACATCCTCCACGTTAAACGAAGTCGAGTTAGGGTGACTCAGCCGCATATCGAAAAGCATCTGACGAAGTTCAGAGGCTTCCTCTTTGAGCTGAGTATTCTCTTGAAGGACCCTGTCATGGCTTTCCGAGACATGATTCAGCTTATCTATCAGCTGGTGGTTCTCATTCCTGAGCCAAACTACCTGTGCCCAAAGCTCATCGAGGTGCCTTTGTTTACGCATACGTGACCTACGAGCGGACTCTCGATTCGATATCATCCTCCTTTGCTTCCTCTCGATGATGAGGCTTAATTGTTGCTCATCAGCTTCGTCCGAAGTCGAATTGCTGCTGATACATGACGAGTGGGGACTGATGTCGTGAATTTGAGGAGGGATATAGAAATTAAACAAGGGGTTCAAGAACTGGTTGGAGTCGAGTGCAGGCTTGTTGCTCTGATTCATGCTGAAATGAGGTGAATATGGGGATGGATTGGAAGGAACTAGGTATTGGATGCCTGAAACCTCACTAGGCTGCATGGTGATAAGGGAAACAAGGCAAAGTATTTCAAGCTTTTGTTGGAAGGGGAAATGAAGGTTGGGGAGAGGAGGTTCTTATAGACTAACAAAAGCTTGTGTTGCTCTCAATCATGGCAAATACAATAAGACCCTTAGGCCTCTTGCATATCATGCAAATCATGTATTTTTATTGGGGATGTTCATTGACATGCATGATTGCACGCGCACATACATGAAACAGGGAATGCAATTTGGGTTGTGGATAATCATTTTTTGATCCAATTATGCTTACATCACAGAGAGAGAGAGTCTAATTATTTTATTGGGGGAAAAGCTTTTAGCTAAAGACACCAAAACGATAAAAGAAAAACATAAAAAAATATGGGCATTCGAAAAAGTTAACATCTTTTAAAGTGGGAGATGTTTGAACCAATTGAGCCTTCTGACGTAAGACATAGAAGTGTGGTTCCGCGACAAATGCCTCTCTTTTACGACTCTTTACTTATTTATTTTCATAATGTTTGGATATAAATATAAAAAGTTAATTGCATCAATACATCCTTAAATTATTAATTTCATTTTAAATTGGTCACGAATGTGGTAAGACTAGTTGTAGAAGATTGATTCCATTTCAGGTGGCAACAGCCGTGGGCTTCTACTGGTGGTTCTACTTTTTTAGAGGAGATATGGAAAACACTGCAGAGAATAGGTGGGCAGGTTCAATGTGTGGTCCAAATATGATTTATTTAAAGAGGACAATGGTTTATTAATTGCAAACTTTTCTCTCTTCTCTTTGTTATATTATATTTATATATGGATTTGGTATTTGACATATATATGTGTGCCGACTTTAACGAAAAATCCAAGACCAAGTTGAGTGCTGCGGAGACTGTTTTTGGCTTGACTAAAAGTAATTAAACAAATCAATTCTACTTCACCAAACATGATATTATTAATGGAAAACTAAGAATGGTAGCCAAAAGCAGTGCCTCTTACCAGACTAAACTCAAGGATTATTAGCAGTTAACAATTGTATTAGCAGTTTAGACATCTTTTGAGAACAGATTCATTCAAAATTCAGTTTCATTTGTTAAATTGTTTATGCAACAATTAAGCAAAGCTTGTATAAATACTTGGCTTCTGCATTTGCTAATCAAAAATGATTTTACAGATTTGTTACTAAGAATCAAATTGAGCATTTGTTTATTTACTTACTGTTTTTGCTAATTCCATTTGAGAGATCTTTTTATGGTATCAGTTGCCAAGATCTTGGGTGTGTGAGTTGTGGACAGTGGTCACTCCGACAATCTCTGCGCCTCCTCACTTGGCTTTGCCATATCATCCGGATGAAGAAAGATTCTACAGAATGGTTCAATCATTCCCAAAACACAATACAATTAAACTCAGAGCAGACACATTTGTGCAATGGAAGCATCAATTGAAACTTATAATTGATGCATACGGGCTTACTGAATTTGTTGATGGCTCGCTGGTGGCACCACCACAATTCCTTCCAGATCCTGAACGGAGGTTACATCCTAATGTTGCCTACTTTTCTTTTACTCAACAAAACAAACTCCTTGCATCTTGGTTGCTCTCCACCATTATTGGAGAGTTGTCAACATCTTTTACAGGGAACTTCACCGCACAGGAAGTTTGGAGTAATGCGTCTGGGCTTTTTGCTATTGCATCCGATGTGAAGGTGGCACGTTTGAAGCACAATCTCCATTCTATAAAGAAAGGAAATCTGTTGATAGCAGAGTATTTGGCCCACGTCAAGCGTCTGTGTGATCTACTATCGGCTTTTGGTCATTCTGTTTCAGACAGTGAGTAGGTTCAGGTGGTCCTTATTGGTTTCTTGGTCGAGTTTAAGTCAATGATCACGATGGCAACCTTGCCTTTGTTGTTATTATAGATGGAGCGACTGATGGAGATCTTGCTTGAATGCGGGACTCTTCAACAACGATTCGTGACTGAGACTCCTATGCATGCAAATCTAATTCAGAGGACTTCAACAGATCCAGATATAGAATCTCCAAGAGCGTCATTTCAGAGAGGAGGTAGATTTCTTGCACGTGGTCGTGGTCGTGGTCGGAGTCCATGGGGGCACGTTCACTGCTAGGTTTGCAGTCGTCTCGACCACCTAGCACAACGGTGTTATTATTACCGATATGACTGGCAGTATGACAACTCTCAAGTGCCGTCGTTGTCTTTGCTTACGTCTGATGAAGCGTCGTCGTTCTCCGATTCGAATGAGCATGCCATGGCTACTGCTCCAAGAAGAAATGAAAATAATGGGTATGTTAACCCTAATTCTAATCCTATGTGGGTTAATTCATTTGGGCCTAATGGAAAATATAGTGTTTTTTACTCACCTAGTTCATTTGTTAATAATATGGATTTTGGGCCTACGAGATTTGGACCATACAATCACAAGGAGAGAGGGCCATTGGACGTGGTTAGACTACATGGCTACAAGGGCAATGAGCATCATACTATCCTTGGGTCACACGAGCACATGGAACATGTGGGTACTAGAATGTGTTGCAATTGGCCCACAAAACCTACAGCAAGATGTTTCCAAGGGCCAAATCATGATGCTAGTGTTGAACCATTGTTGAAGGTCCTCTCATGGGGTCTCCGTCGTGTGTCGATCTTTCAAGGATTCCTGATGTGTTTGGGTCCGAATACTTGAATGGAAGTGGGCCTGAAGCCACTACATTCGGTTATGGTGTTGGGTTAAATTTCGCACTAAAACAATTGGTACTGAAGACCCATATATCCCTGAACCTGTGAAAAATAATAATACCACTTCTTGGTACCCGGACTCGGTAGCTACTCATAATATGTGTAAAGAGGTGTCCGCACAAAATACTTTCACTCAGTATCCAGGTAAGATTCTGCTCTTGATGGGTGATGGTACGCGTGCTAAACTTAAGTGTGTGGGTAATTCTATACTGGCTACAACAAATAAATTGCTACATTTGTCTAATTTTTACATGTGCCAAATATTCATAAGAATTTGTTTTCCATATTATAGTTTGCTTGAGAAAACAATGTATTTATTGAATTTCACCTGTTTCATATACATACTAAGGATGTGCTTTTGCGAGGCCATACTCATAAGGGATTGTACATATTTCCACCGGTCGTCAATGAATCCACTCACAGTACTACTATGTCCACCATGAGTACTGAATTGGGGTTGAATCAATCCAAAGCTACTATGTTTGAGTTATGGCATTATCGTCTAGGTCACCCTTTAAGTAGTGTTATGTAGTCTATTGTAAAGATTTGTAATATTGTTGCAAGTAAGAATAGGTATGATCATATATGTATTTCGTGTTAAAGAGACAAATCTCACAAGTTGTCGTTTTCTAATTCTATGACTGTATATACGTTTTCGTTTGAATTGGTTGTATCTAACTTGCGGGGACCTATAACTGTTGCATGTGGTAATAGTTGGTACTATGTATCTTTCATTGATATTTTTAGCCAATTTACATGGGTTTTTCTTATTCAACGAAAATCACAAGCTATTAATTGTTTTCTTCAATTTCAGCAAATGGTAAAAACTAAATTTAGGAAAGACATAAAACAAGTTCAAAGCAATTAGAGTGGTGAATATCAATCATTCATATCAGTTTTAACCCAACAAGGTATTCTTCATCGAGTCATGTGTCCACATACATTCGAATAGAATGAGGTTACGAAAAGAAAGCATCGACATATTGTTAAGGTAGGCCTTACGTTACTTGCTCAAGTAAATTTGCTTATGCATTTCTGGGGATATACTTTGAATTGTGTCGTTCACTTGATAAATTATCTACCCACCCCGGTATTGCAAGGTCAGTCCCCATACTCAGTACTTTTTGGTAAGCCTCCGACATATGATTATCTACGAATTTTTTGGTAAGTCATTCCCAAAACACAATACAATTAAACTCATAGCAGACACATTTGTGCAATGGAAGCATCAATTAAAACTTATAATTGATGTATACGGGCTTACCGGATTTGTTGATGGCTCACTGGTGGTTCCACCGTGATTCATTCCAAATCCTAAAGGGAGGTTACATCCTAATTCTGCCTACTTTTCTTTTACTCAACAGAACAAACTCCTTGCATCTTGGTTGCTCTCCACCATTAGTGGAGAACTGTTAACATCTTTTACAAGGACCTCCACCGCACAAGAAGTTTGGAGTAAGGCGTCTCGGCTTTTTGTTGCTGCATCCCATGTGAAGGTGGCACGTCTGAAGCTCGATCTCCATTCTATCAAGAAAGGAATCTGTTGATAGAAGAGTATTTGGCCCATGTTAAGCGTCTGTGTGATTTGCTATCGACTTCCAGTCATTCTATTTTAGACAATGAGCAGGTTCAGGTGGTCCTTGCTGGTTTGTCGGTCGAGTTTGAGTCAGTGATCATGATAGAAACCTTCTCTTCGGTGTCATTGTAGATGGAGCAACTGGTAGAGATCTTGCTTAAATGCGAGACTCATCAATAATGGTTCGTGATTGAGACTCCTATGCATGCAAATCTAATTCAGAGGACTTCAACGGATCCAGATCTAGAATCTTCAAGGGTTTTGTTTCAGAGAGGAGGTAGATTTCTTGCACGTGGCCGTGGCTAGAGTTCGCGGGGGCGCGTTCAATGTCGGTTTACAATCATCTCGGCCACCTAGCGCAGCAATGTTACTACCAATATGATCGATAATATGACAACTTTTATGTGTCCATTGTCTCGACTTTCGTTTAATGGAGCATCACCGTTCTCCCATTCGGATGAGCATGACATAACTGCCGCTCTAAGAAGAAATGAAAATAATGGGTATGTTAACCCTAATTCTAATATTGTAACACCCAAAAATCGTAATCATCTCCGATCTAGGGCCTTAGGATTTACAGAACTTTTCGATTTTTTTTCATACATACAAATCAATTACAATTTATACAATTACAAACTTGCAACTCAGAATGCTAACTCCATTTAATATTATACATTCACTTACAACATTTCAATCAAACAGGAATCAAATTTAATCACACAAGAACTTAGGATCTCACACATAAAATTTTTATCAGGGATTACATGGCCCTGTGTCTCAAACACACAACTTCATCACTAGCTAACCAAATTAAAACCCAAAACATACTCATCAATACATTTGCAATAAGGGATCAATATCCATATCACATATCATGACATCTATATTCCATGTCAAACCATAATACTCCATATCATCCCAACTACATCAATCATTCTTACTATCACTATGTAATACCCAAACCCGACATTGTTGTCAGTTAGGGTTTCGAAGTCTTTTGATAATTTATCATTGAGTAATTTTCAATATCACTTCATTTTAATATAATTAACTAAATTAATATAACATACACAAAAATAATTATAAACTTAAATAACATAATCTATTTAGGGCAAAAATGTCATTTCACAATTCTAAGAGACTTTTACCAATACCTGTTGGACAAATATCAGTAAAAGTCAAGTCAGTAGACAACTTTAAAATAACTGCAATATCCTACAGATAGTTGGAAAGGTTCTATCGATACAAGTATGACTACTATCGAAACAATTAACACTTCTACCGATATAACAAACTCTAGAGAGCTAAAAAGTTTTACTTTATGGCTTCTACCGATACAAGTGTTCAGACTACCAATACTACTATGCACAGAACTACTGATACCTTAGAAACTTATACTAAAACAATGCAAGTCAATAACCAAAGTTCAAATACCATACACTTCTACCGATACATGCAAGAGTTCTACCGGAACAAATATGCAGAATTCAAATATACCCATAAGTTTTCCCAAGTTTACCTAACAATATTCATCCCAAGACAATTGATCAAGAACACAACTAGCAAAATCATCACATGATAATACTTGTTCCATTGCATAACCATAAATACAATTGAAACAACTCAAGCATTCATAAATTTACTTGTCATTATATTACAATGCATATTTTCCTACTTATAACATTAAGCAAGCATACAAGTTTAAGTTCAACATTTAATTATGATTTCAACAATGAATCCAACAATCCAAAATCAAGCATTTCAAAGATAACATCATTCCTAGTACATGTCATATAACCAAGTGATGTAAATATTATCGAGCGAGCTCCTGAGATGGTGTGACTTCTTGAGGTGATCCGATCTTCTAGCAACAAAATAGAATCTAAAAACAACAACAATTTCATAGGTAAGCTTACATAGCTTACTAAGTTCGTAGAGTTTAATAAATTATCAAACATCATGTTTTGAACAATCTTTGACTCATTCGAACCAGAATAGGGCCTTGCTTCCACAAACTATAATCCAAAATTTCATCCTCAAGTCTGTATCAACTCTATTACCAATATACGATGCTGCTCACATGAGCTGTCGAGGACTCGCAACATATGCAGTACCCCAACCATCGATACGGTATGATATAATCGATAATTTCATTCTCATGTTTGTATCAAATCTATTACCAGTATACGATGCTGCTCACACGAGCTATCGAGGACTCATAACATATACGGTACCTCAGTCATCGATACAATATCTGTGCATATAATTGTTCCCTAACGATGCTGCTCATACGAGTTGTCAAGAATATGCACTTATGCATAAATCACAACCATCGTGGGGCTTGTAATCCATCCTTGGATTCATTTCTCATTTCTCGACTCACGATGCTACTCACACGAGCTGTCGAGGACTTGCAACATATGCGGTACCTAAGCCATCGCGTCGGTTTCAAATCACCGGCTCAAAGCTTGATATCTCTTTCAATCATTTCTTTTTCACTTTTCTCAATTTCACGTACCATAACTTGTTCTGCAATGATTCTAAAGAATACAATAATGTACTATTAAAATGCAAATTTAGCATTACAAACTTACAGGACGAATTTGCAGTTAAAGTGAACTCTAAAGACTAATTCGTAATTTTCTCTTTTTCACGATCGACGACACCTTCTTGATTTATTACAATAGTTTCATTCAATTATTTAAATCAACATGAATTTTTAATCATCTTATGCAAATAAGTCTTTTTGTTATTTTTACAAGATTACCCTTAACTTTTCACTTTTATTTAATTTAGTCCTTAAGCTTTAAACTTGCAAATTTACCATTTTTATTCAAATTTCAGTTTTGCCGAATGTTTAAAAGCATTCCTACATGTCACTTTTTGCAACATTTCACTCAGTCCTTACAAATTTATTCTTTTAACATTTTAGCCCTTTAACATAAAAATTACTAAAAATTACTTTACAAAATCATCAAATCTAACACCCAAGCTTATAAATCTTCCATAAAATTTCAAGAAAAAGCTTATTCATCAATGAAAATTTTTATAACATTTGAAAAAATCTCAAATTAGTCCTCGAGCTAGATAGATTAAGCTAATACGAACTCAAAAACATAAAAATCACTAAAAACGGGCAAGGTTTACCTATCCAATCTAAGAACCCAAGTGACCGAAGCTTTCTTCTCCCCTTGGCAATGGAGTTTCGGCAGTCAAAAGTGTAAAGAAGAAGATAATGAATTTCATTCCCTTTTGTTTAATTAACATTAACCTAATTTAAGTAATTATCAAATTTCCCTTTCTTAATATCATTTAAGTTTTAGCCAAAAAGGAAGTAAAACCCGTCCACTCACCTTAATAATGGTCTAATTTCCCTTCAAGGACTTAACTATGCATTTCCTTTATCAATTTACACATTTAATCAATGATAACCACATTTTGCAACCTTTACAATTTAATCCTTTTTACTTAATTAACTATCGATACAATAAAATTTCATAACCAAATTTTAATACGATACTAATGACTTCGTAAATATTAAATAATTAATAATTATGATTTGACACATCGAAGTTGTGGCCTCAAAACCACCATTGATCATACTAAATTAAACTAATTAGTAAATCCTCATTTTACTAGGATTTAATTGCAATTTACCAAAATCTAAAGAGTTTCATATCATTTCTATTATTAGGCCATTTAAAGAGGATCCAATTTTATAATTGATCCTTCAATTATATTAAATTTTAATTAAACAAACTTATTTTCAATTTAGTCCTAAATTAATTAGGACTAAATGAATAAATTACCCAAAATTTAGCGGATGGTAATCATGTCAACGCTTGGACTTTTTAACCATGGTTTAATTACCATTTTGGTTCGTTTACTATTTTTAATCTATAGAAATTAACTTTTGCCTCTTTTACAATTTACCTATTTTTCCTTAATTAAGCAATTAATCATCAAAATTACCCAACCAAACTTCAATTCATATACGGTCCTTAATTTCAAAAACGAGGTCCCAATACCTCATTTTCTAAAACCACTTGACTTTTGAACCAAATCACTTATACTAACTTTTAATTCAATAATTAAAATTATTTCATTCAAAATTCCATATAAAATTATTACTGACTTATTTAATTTAAACATTAATTATAAAAAATTTTCTCGTCAGGTTTGTGATCCCGAAATTACTATTTTTGACACCACTAAAAAGCGCTATTACAAATGCTATATGGGCTAATTCATTTGGGCCTAATGGAAAATATGGTGTTTTTTTACTCACCTAGTCCATTTGTTAATAATGTGGATTTTGGGCCTACGAGATTTGGACCATACAGTCACAAAGAGAGGGCTATCGGACGTGGTTAGGTTACATGACTACAAGGGCAATGAGCATCATATTATGCTTGGGTCACACAGGCACATAGAACATGAGTCATATGTAGGTACTAGAGCGTGTTGCAATTGGTCCATAAAACCCAAAGCAAGATGTTTCCAAGGGTCGAATCATGATGCTAGTGTTGGACCATTATTGAAGGTCCTCTCATGGGGTCTCCATTGTGTGTCGATCTTTCAAGGATTCCTTATGTGTTTGGGTCCGAATACTTTAATGGAAGTGGGTCTGAAGCCACCACATCCGATTATGGTGTTGGGTCAAATTTTTACACTAAAACATTTGGTACTGAAAAGCCATAAATCCCTGAACCCATGAAAAATAATAATATCACTTCATGGTACCTTGACTCGGGAGCTACTCATCATGTGTGTATAAAGACGTCCATATTAAATACTTTCACTCCGTATCCAGGTAAGATTCTGCTCTTGATGGGTGATGGTACACGTACTAAACTTGAGTGTGTGGGTAATTCTATACTGGCTACAACAAATAAATTGTTACATTTGTCTAATGTTTTACATGTGCCAAATATTTCTAAGAATTTGTTGTCCATATCACAGTTTGCTCGAGAAAATAATGTATTTTTTGAATTTCACTCGTTTCATTGTGTGGTTAAGGATATACAGACTCGAGATGTGCTTTTACGAGGTCACACAAATGAGGGATTATACATATTTTCATCGATAGTCACTGAACCCACTTACAGTACTACTATGTCCACCCTGAGTACTAAATTGGGGTCGAATCAATCCAAAGCTACTATGTTTGACTTGTGGCATTATCATCTAGGACACTCTTCAAGCAGTGTTGTGTAGTCTATTTTAAAGAGTTGTAATATTGTTGTAAGTAAAAATAGGTGTGATCATATATGTATTGTGTGTCAAAGACGGAAATGTCACAAGTTACTATTTTCTAATTATACGACTGTGTATACGTTTCCATTTGAATTAGTTGTATCCGACTTGTGGGGAGTTACAGCTATTGCATGTGGTAGTAGTTAGTACTATGTATCTTTCATTGATATGTTTAACTGATTTACATGGGTTTTTCTTATTCAACGAAAATCACAAGCTATTAATTATTTTCTTCAATTCAGCAAATGGTAAAAGCTCAATTCGAGAAAGACAAAAGACAAGTTCAAAGAGATTAGGGTGGTGAATACCGGGTCATTAACATTAGTTTTAACCAACAAGGTATTCTTCATTGAGTCACGTGTCCGCATACATCCGAATAGAATGGGGTTGCAGAAAGAAAGCATCGGTATATTGTTGAGGTAGGCCTTACATTACTTGCTTAAGCAAATTTACCTATGCATTTTTTAGGGATATGCTTTTACTTGTGTCGTTCACTTGATAAATCGTCTACATACCCCGATATTGCAAGGTTAGTCCCCGTACTCGGTACTTTTTGGTAAGCCTCCAATGTATGATTATTTACGGGTTTTTGGGTGTTATTGTTATTCATATCTTCGTTCGTTTAATACCCATAAATTGGAGTTTAGATCACAACCATGCACGCTTCTAGGCTACAACACTCGATATAAAGGGTATTAATATCTTACATCTAATAGAAGAATAATTATATCTTGACATGTTGTGTTTGATAAATCTCAATTTTTGTCTTTAGAAAGTAGCTCGTTCAACGATTCTACAACAGACCGAGTTACTACGTTTGTTCTTGTATTGTACACTCAATCCAGTAATAACATGCCAACTACTAATATGGATGAGCTATAGAGTGCTTCGATGGCTCCTTCTTTATCACCACACACAAACAGTACTATGAATAGCTTGGAATGTGATAATCCAATCTCATCTTCAACATCGACTATTGAGGTAGTTGAGTCTTCACCCACACCAGTTATGCCTACGATAGCTACACCTCCTCCAATAGGCCATACACATTCCATGGTAACACGCTCTAAAATAGGTATCTATAAACCTAAGATATTTTCAATTGAAATATAGGATCGTGAACCACATACGATTGATGAAGCATTTGCAACTCCAGAGTGGAAAAAGGTAGCTCAGGATGAGTTTGATGCCCTGATTCGGATCTTACTTGGACATTAGTTCCCTTGCCACTAGGTAGGAAAGCGATAAGGTGTAAATGGTTGTTCAAAATTAAGAGAAACCTTGATGGTACTGTGGCTCAACGGAAAGGGCGGTTAGTTGCAAAAGGCTGCTCTCAAGTACTCGAGTGTGATTTTCGTGAAACATTTAGTCCGGATGTTAAACCAGCCACTATTTAGACTATTCTATCAATTTTTGTGTCCAAACAATGGTCTATACGACAAGTTGATGTAAATAATTCCTTTCTCAATGGTGAGCTTGCTGAAGAGGTGTACATGCAACAACCCCAGGATATGTGCAACATGGTGAAGACAGGCAACCCCTTGTTTGTCGATTGATGAAAGCATTGTATGGATTGAGACAAGCTCCGAGGGCATGGTTTGATAAGCTAAAATCTTATCTTGTTTATATTGGTTTTGTTGGATCGAAATTTGATGCTTCCTTGTTTATACGCATCACTGATAAAATATGTGTTTATGTGTTAGTCTATGTTGATGATATAATTATTACAAAGGACTCGTACCAAGATATTAATATGTTTGTTAAGCAACTCAACTCTAAGTTTTCACTCAAAGATATAAGGGATCTTAATCATTTTTTGGGTATTGAAGTCACTCGCCTAGCTGATGGGACTCTTCATTTGTGTCAATGTAAGTATATACTTGACTTGCTTGATCGTTGTTGTATGGCACATGCTAAGGCTATTCACACTCCTATGCTTAGTTCCTCTTCTTTGTCAAAAACTTTGGGCAACCCGATTGATGATCCTAGTGAGTATCACAATCTTTCCAGGGCTTTACAATATGTTGTGCTTACTCGACCATATATTGCGTATACCGTGAACCCTATTTGTCAATTTATGCATAATACAACTGATGTTCATCTTGTGGCGCTCAAGCGCATTTTACGTTATTTGCGTTGTATAATGGACTATGGCTTACTTATAAAGCCTTCAGAGTGCTTGTCGTTAGTTGGGTATGCAGATGCAAATTGGGGGTTGGATTTTGATGATAAACATTCGACCACCAAGTATTGTTTTTTTTTTTTACAATATCATCTCATGGTGTTCTAAGAAGCAACAGGTTGTGTCTCGATCCACTGCTGAAGCTAAATACTGTGGGTCGGTTGCTGCCACTGCAAATGTTACTTGGTTAGTGTCCTTGTTACAAGAACTTCGTTGTAGTTCTGTTGATACACAAACGGTATGGTGTGATAATTCTAGTGTTGTAGTTGTTGCAGCTAATCCGGTTTTACATTCAAAGTTTAAACATGTTGAACTTGATTTGTTTTTTGTTCATGAGAAAGTAGCTGATGGATCTCCTATGGTGGGCGAAGTTCCTACTTGTGATCAGGTGACTGATGTCCTTACAAAGCCATTGTCTGCATCGCAATTTTGTAAGCTTCGACATCTCTTTCGAGTCTCGAAAATTTTTTGAGCAGTTAGGTGAATAGTAGCAGTTAACAGTTGTATTAGCAATTAGAAATATGTTGAGAACAGATTCATTCAAAATTCAGTTTCATTTGTTAAATTGATTATGTAACAGTTAAGCAAAGCTTGTATAAATACTTAGCTTCTGCCATTTGCTAATCAAGAATGATTTTACAGATTTATTACTAAGAATTAAATTGAGCATTTGTTTCTTTACTTACTGTTTTTGCTAATTCCATTTGAAAGATCTTTTCAAGGATTGTTCTTTACCATTCATTTGCACCATTTATGAAACAAGAGTTTTACCTAGAGAGAGATCCTTCTATAGGACCCCTTGGTAAAGACAATGCCAAACTTAAATATAATATAGATATACATAGCATGTAACTAAAAAGAGATAAAAACCTCTTTCTTAATCAATTTTCCCCTTTCTCTCAATTAGTTTGAGTTATTATTTTATTTTTATAATGTCTTAGTGGGGATTGACAGTGAAAAGTTGGAAATAAGCTTGTTGAAGACTTAGATAACCATGTCGTTTTGTCAATTGTACTTGCTTTTGTACGCTTTAGAGGTAGGTATATCGAATTTTAGATTTCATTCAATTTCATATCTATTTCTTGTTTCCTTGTTTTGGGTCTTAGAGAATTTTAAAAAATCCCAAGGGTTTCTTTGGTTTAAGTATATATATAAGAAATAAATTATATTAGGATCATTTTAAAAATTATAGTTTTTAGGCACCAATAAAATAGTGTTACGTTATTAAATTTTAATGATAGCAAAATATTATTATACGCTTGTCTATATCTAATATTTTCTCCAACTTAATTTAACTTTAATTAAATTACTTAAAATAATTAATTTTTTAAATTATAAACAAACATTTTTTCTTCTCTAACAAATTTTAATCATTTTGTTTTTTCATAAGTTAATATTTTTTTTTATTTTTGTGCAACCAATTTTAAAAAAAAATTAGTAATTTTTGCGCAAATTTTTTATGTTATTGACACATAATTTTGGTAATTATTTTACCCTGAAACCCGAACTTCGAGATTCGGGATTTGGATTTAAAATTTAAGATTTAGGGTTCAAGGTTGGTTCGGGATTTGTGTTATGAGTTTAGGTTAGGGTTTTAGGTTTTGGGTTTAAGATTCAAGAGTTTAGATTTAGGGTTTAAAGTAAAAAAATTATCAAAATTATGTGTCAAGACATAAAAAATTCTTGAAATGTTATTAAATAATTTGAAAGGGATCATGAATAATGTGGTGGAAATAATCCATAAAATAAATTATCTATAGATGAGTGTATGATAATAATTTTATATGTTTAAAATTTAATGATATGATAAAATTTTATAGATACTTAAAAACCTTAATTTTTATAATCATCCTAATATAAATTATCCCCTTAAATTAATACCCAATCAACTATATTTATTTATATTTACGTTCATAATTTTATATTACATCCAAATTTATGAATCTACATCACAAAATCACTTACCATAACCCTTTCTCATTCCTATAATGCACTTCAAATTGGGTTCAAGAGTAATGCATAATTGTTCAATAATTTGCAATATTTATATATTTTTTATATTTTAACATGTTAATAATTATAGTACTATATCCTAATTCTTTTTATATTGTATTTATATAATTTAATTTGATTTTATCGTATCCAATATTATTGAATTTAATAATCTATATATGGAGTACCTTAACAACAAATTGAGATTTTAGAAAGGTTTAATATAACATTTGGTACTTGAATTTGATACTTTTTCTTAATTTGGTACTTAAATTTTTTTTTGGTCCAATTTGGTACTCAAACTTGACACTTTTTCATAATTTGGTACATAAACTTGACATTTTTTTCCTAATTTGGTACCTAATTTTTTTAATATTAATTCGTTAAGCATAACTCAATATCTATTTTTAACATGAATTTTCTCTAAAACTGACAATATTTTTGTAGCATAACAAAAAAAAATCATAATATTGTTTTGCGTAAGTTTTTATAATATTTAATAAATTTAGGTACCAAATTGGATCTAAAAAAAAGCTTAGGTACCAAATTAGAAAAAGATGCCAAATTCAGATACCAAATTGGATCAAAAAAAGTTTAGGTACTAAATTAAGAAAAAGTGTCAAGTTCAGGTATCAAATTGGGTAAAAAAAATTTAAGTACCAAATTAGAAAAAAATGTCAAGTTCAAGTACCAAATTTTATATTAAACCCTTTAGAAACTTTAAAATTCTAAATTCGAGTTTTATTTGATTTAAATCATGGTTTAAGCATAATTACGTTCAAGCTTGGGGAGATATTAACGCAAAGCTTCTGAATAATATTTACTTTAAAATTTAATTTTTTTTGAATATACTAGTATGATTACATAGTAATATTTATTCATACTTTCTTAATCCTTTGACAATGCACACACACATTGCATACACAAGTGCTAGAATCCAAATTTCTTAAAATAAATAACATCTTTTTAATTATTGAAATCACTCATTGAATTCACTTTAAAATTTAAACTTGATTTCAATTACTCGTCGATATTATAAATAGTGTAATAATATATAAATTATTTAAAAAATAATGAGAATTCGGTAGAAAGAGGATTTGGGTGATGCACGGAAGGTACTTTGATTTAACTGGTCCAACAACTTTTGATTCCAAAGTGACCAAACAATGGCATCCACAAATTTCAATCATAGTAATGTTTTTTCAAAGGAAAAAGGGAAAAACAATTCAGGAGCATGATAGTCATAATGTGGACCCTTTGCTAACAAGCGCGCATGGTTGCCTAGTGCACCTCCCTACCACCTTATTGCTCAGCCTGTCAACTCATGCAAAAGAAAAACCCTCTTCTTTTTTTTTTTGTTTTAAAAAATTAAATTTCCGTTTTATATTTATTTATTTGTTCATTATAAAGGCATTTTCCAGGTTCCTATAAAATGAAATTACAAATTTAGACAGTGTCACTTGTACCATTTATGCACCCCACTCAGGTTGCCTAAGGCATTAAATTTTGGTTGAATGGTGTCCATAATACCCACCATATGACATCTGAAAATCATTGGAATTCATGTTTTAACCCATTATTCATTTAAATTTAATTGGTTAAATTTAAATACTAGTTTTATATTATGCGTACAGTTGTAGATTTGATATATATTTTTTAATTAAATCATTCTAACTCTTTATACTTTTTCGAATTTTGAAATTTTAGTCTTGACGTAAATAATAATCGTCAACCCATTAACTGAATTACTAACAAATAATATGTGAAAATAATAAGTTAACATGAAAAAACACATATGATAATATATTTGACGTATTAATTTTTGAAAATATTAGAGCTTAATTGTATTAACCATTATTGTTTTGTGAGAATTGAAAATTTAAAATTTAAAAAAATATAAGAGTTAAAAATGATCAAATTGATAATCCATATTATCGCATTGATAATTCTTTAAAAATACATTTTAACGATGAATATCAAATTTATTTTCTTTTAAATATTATTTTATTATTATTATTTGGTATAATAACCGTAAAATTTTTTCATTCCACAAATAAAATTACGATTTTGCTGTGTCAATAAGTTTTACTTTTTTTTAATGTTATATTACAAAATTCTAACCTTATTTACAAAATAAAAATTTCCACCCATTAAGTTTGGAGTTAAACCCCACTTTAAGAGATAAGTTCTCCTATCGTTATTTTTCACATTCACAAAATTTAAATTAAAACTTAAATAATATCAAACTCTTTATCGCTCAACACGATAGATATTACAAAACTTTTTAATACAATCAAAGCTTATATATTACAATTTAGGACTATTAATACATGTACTTAAATCTTAAATTTTAGTATTCTTAAAGAGTTTTAACTACATATTCTTTTGAATGGTTAGCGACAAGCTTTGATATTTAAATTAGGGATGACAATGGAGCGGATTGGGATAGATATTGCTAAATCTATTACCTCTTTATAATTGGCACACTCTACTCTATCAACTGTCCCACTCTTTGAAAACCACTATCACCTCCATGGATGTTAGATGCATCTATCCTCACCCTATCCCATCCCACCTTGCTTCACTTCAATATAGTTTTTTACTACTTATATTTAATATTTTCAATTTTTTATAGTCAAGTGAATATTTATATATAATTCTTCAAAAAAAAAATTTAAACATAAAATATATAAATTTTTTTTATATTATGTTATCTCATTTTTTTAATAGTTTATATATAAAAATATGAAGTGATAATTTTATATGATAGAACAAGTCAGGGCGGGACAAGCAATTACTATAACCGTTCCATACTCACTATCTAAAAAAAAAAATTACCCCATCTTACTCTGCATCTACTTTTCAAACAAAAAAATTCACTCCATTCGAAACAAATCGATTTATAACCTGCCGAAAGATTTGAATTTCGTTATTCCTAATTTAAATATTGAATTTCCCATCAAATGAGATGTCACGCACGAGTTATCCAACCATTCATTTTGAGGTGCAACATTAATAGTTGTTTTCATATAAAAAGTGTTTATAAATAAAATTGGATAAGTTTAAAATACTATATATTTTTTATTTATCGTTTTTAAAATATATTATATCATCTAAAAATACTTAAATATTAAAAAATTATTTTTATTGATTAAATTAGATTTTAAACTAATAATACGAAGCAACAACGATAGAATGTATAAGGTTCAAAATATAAAAAATATTTAGCAAAAGTGGAGTCATAGATTTAAACTTCAGTTTCTTTGTATACAAACATGTCGACATTTTTATTAAACATAAATAATTTATCGATATAGAATATCATAAATTAGATTTGTTTATGAGTCGAGCTATTCGTTCAGGTTCAAAATTTGAAAAGATTTATATAAAAATATTAGGTCTCAAAAATGGGTTTGAACAAAAAAATTAAGCCTGCTTAAAATATGGATCGAGTTCAAGCTTGAACATTCAAGGCCTCAGCCCAACTCAACTCAACCTGTTTTAAGTTTATAATACTTCATATATGTTATTTTTATATATTATGTAAATTAGAACACATTAAGAAAAGCCTATAATAAACATATAATACTACTCTAATTTAAATATTAAAATAATGTTAAGATGACTATATAAAAAATTCAATAAATAAAAAATGTATAAAATTATTAAAATTAAAATGTATAAATATTCTTTTAAAAATTTTAAAAATAATATGGATTAGCTTAAAATGAATTTGGGTTAGTCTTTTGCAAATATGGACAATTTTGAGCAAAATTTTAAGCCCTAATTTTGGGTCGGGCCGAGCTTGGATAATCATAAATTATATTAATATCATGCTTAAGTTCAATCTAAAACTATTCATGGGTTGAGCTACCCATCCAGGCCCGAAAGCCCACTTGAAATTTGAGAAGGTTTGGGTAAAAAAATTAGGCTCGTTTAAAATATGGATCGGGCTCGGGCTTGAACATTCAAGACTCGAACCGACCCGACCCGTTTTAAGTTTATAATACTTTATAAATGTAATTTTTATATATTATGTAATTTAAAACACATTAAAAAATAAACTTATACTAAATATATAATATTATTCTAATGTAAACATTAAAAAATGTTAAAATAACTATATAAAAATTTTTAATAAATAAAAAATTTATATTAAATATTAAAATGAAACTATATAAATAATTTTTTTTAAAAATTAAAAACTAATATGGTTGGGCCTAAAATGGGCTTGAGTTAATCTTTTACAAATATAGATGGGTTTGAGTAAAATTTTAGACCCAAATTTCGGGTTGGACCGAGCTTGGACAAACATAAAATATATTAATATCACACTTAGGTCCAGCTCAAATCCGACTTAACCTGACCTATGAACTCCTCTAATTCAATCTAATCCTGACTCGACCCGACCCATAAACATCTCTATCACAAACCAAAGAATCAAACAAATTATTATTAAGGAAATTGGCCCTAAGGCTACAATTTTTTAACTTTGTTTTTACCTTTTTAATAATTTTTTTTAAAGATGAAGACTTGAGATTTTTGTGTAAATAATTAGTTGATAAAGGATAAGCATAAGCCCATCATCGGCTAACACCTTCTTCATCATTTCCTCCTTTTTCCCATCACCTTTTTCTTTTCTCTTAATAAAAGTTTTTGACATTTCATTTCCTTCTTATCATTCATTACCCAATTTTGATTAATTTAAGAAAATTGAGAAAAGATTATAATTTTTTTTTATATTTAAAAATATAAATATATGTTATTCTTTTAATTTTGTTTAAAGTGGTGAGTTGTGCGAATGTTTTTTGATAAATTATAAGAGGAAGATAAAACATTAACAGTAACATGATTAGCGCGATTTGCACTGAAGTCACATCTGGAGATGATGAATATCTTAAGAGTGATAGAAATTTTTTTTGTTGAATTACAAACAACGATTAACGTGATTCAAATTCAAGTCACATTTGAGATGGTGAATACTCTTGATCATCAAGCTAATACACGAGGTTTAAGTGATGGGAATTTGAGTAAGAGTGAGAAGCACGTTATTAATTAATTTACATTTCCTAACGTTCTTAGGTTAAGGTCTTCCACTTACAATTGTGGATAATAAATTTCAAGAAAAAAGTATTGGCCAATTTTACTTTCTTTCATTTTATTTGTTATGGGCAAAGCAAAATGTCGTCATCCACATTGTCAGTCTATGTTAGGTGAACTTGGACGTAAATAATTATATATTTGTAATTATAAAAAAATTATATTTTTCTCTCACTGTATGTAATTTTATCTTAAAAAATCAAAATTAAGAAAAATTAAAAGTTATTATGCTTAATTACTCATGTAATTCTTTAAAAATTCTCGACCGGTGTTTTAATTACACTCATTTTAAGGTATTTATTAATTATAATAATTACTTAAATATACTGCATATGTAATTACAAATAATTATATTAAATTTAATTATTAAATGACCAACAACATAAAAGAACTATTATTATCTCCTCCAATTTGTAATATGTACCCAAAAGTTTAATTATTAAGTGATTTTTAAAATATACTTTTATTATTGATGTTATTACCGTTATTGTATATATATTAGAGGTGCTTATGGGTCGGGTTGTGTCAGGTTTTGATCAGATCGGATTTAAGCATGATATCAATATAAGTTATGTTTGTCCAAATCCGACTCAGCTTAAAATTTGTGCTTAAAATTTTATCCAAACTCGTCTATATTTGCAAAAGATTAACTCAAATCCATTTTAGGCCCTCCCATATTATTTTATTTTAATATTTAATAATTTTATACATTTTTTATATAGTCATCTTAGCATTATTTTAATGTTTACATTAGAGTAGTCTTATATATTTAGTATAGATTTATTTTTAATATATCAAAACAATATAATATAAAATATTATAAACTTAAAACGGGTCAAGCTGGGTCGGACTTTGAATGTTCAAGCCCGAGTCCGATTCATATTTTAATCGAGCCTAGTTTTTTTGTTCAAGTCCATTTTTCGAGTCTAATATTTTTGACCACCTTCCCAAATATCGAACAGGCCTTTGGGTAGATAGCCCGACCTATGAACATGTCTAATATATATGATCAATTTGATTTTAACTTATAAATTTCCTATTTAATTTTATTAAAATAAATAAATAGGTTGATTATCAATATATCATATAATATGATCTCATTAAAATACAATTACACGATTAAATTTAGATACTTAGTAATATAATATATAATAAATTTTCTTCGTAGGCTTAATCTAGATTTTAGTTATCTACATTTTAGTTATCTGACTTTAATCAAGTCGATCGAACTTGGGATAGAATTGTAGTAATCTGGAAAATTATTTTTTAGATAAAATATTTGTATTTAAATTTAATTATATTGTTAAAACGTTTATTTTTAGAAAAACAAACAAGTTTCGAACAATATTTAAAAATAAAAAAATGGGTATTTTAAATGATCAAAAAAAATGGGAGTCGCCACCAATCTTTTTATATGGTATGATTGGATCATCACAAAACGTTTAAAATCCGTTTTGAAAATATTTTGGTCTTCGAAGTCCAGAAAACAGGTTCGGGAGTCGGTTACACATAAAGAAGGATTAGCACCCTCATACGCCCAAAATTGGTACCACATTAATTATTTTCAGGTCTTGGTTTGTTAAAAGTTTGAGAACTCGAGTAAAACTTAAAATACGATCTTTGTCTTTAGAAAACTTTGCATGATTTTCAAAAATCCTATTTGAGAAAATCGTCCGTGTGTTTTGAATTTCTAGGAGAATTGGAAGTCGTATCCAACACGTTAGGGCACTATGTTCTCGGACTTTCGAAACTGAAAGACATTTTGAAAGACTTTAAAGAGGATATTCGATTGTGTGAATTATACGAAAATTATACCCAGCATGTTAGGGCATAGTTTTTCGAAGTTTTCACACGAAAAGATATTGCCTCATTTTGTTTTAAAATTATTTGTATACATATATATTTTTTGAGAACTCGAAATTTCGTATTGAGTTTAAAATACGATCCTCGAACACATGACTTAAAAAAGATTTGAAGAAAGAATGCCTGTTTATTTCGAATTTTGCGGAGAATTGAAGTCGTGACCAACACGTTAGAGCATGATGTTCTCAGAATCTCGAAATTAAAAGGCATTTGAAAAGTTTGAAAGAGGATATTCGATTTGTGTAAATTATACGAAAAATACACCCGGTAAGTTAGGGCATGGTTTTTCAAGGTTTCCACATGAAAAGAACATTGCCTCGGTTTTAAATTTATTTGTATGTAAAAGTAATTTTGAAAACGAACATGTGAATTAAGCATAAATGAACGATTAATAATGAAGATTAAATAACACGAAAAAAAATAATTAAGCAGATAACTACATACACGAAAATAAAAAATAAGAGAATATGAAATACGAAAGAATAATAATTAAAATCTAAATATAAATATTGAAGAGAAAGAAAAGCAAAACAAATGGAGTCAAAAATGCGATTTTTTGATGCCTGAGGGTAAAATGGTAATTTTTGGAGGTTCGGGGGTAAAACGGTAATTTTTGGACACTCGAGGGAAAAAATGGTAATTTTTGGAAACTCGGGGATAAAATAGTAATTTTTGGAAAGTTTAGGGTCAAAAATGTAATTTATGGACATCTAGGGTAAAATAGTAATTATTGGAAAGTTTAGGGTCAAATGTAATTTTTGGACATTCGAGGGTAAAATGGTAATTTTTGGAAAGTTCGAGGTCAAAAATGGAATTTTTGGAAATTTTAGGGCAAAAATGTGATTTTTGGAACGTTCGAGAGTCAAAATATAATTTCAGGAAAGTTTAGGGGTCAAAACATAATTTTTGTAAAGTTCGAGGGTCAAAATATAATTTTTGGAAAGTTCGGAGGTCAAAATATAATTTTTGGAAAGTTCGGGGATCAAAATATAATTTTTGAAAAGTTCGAGGGTCAAAACTTGATTTCTGGACAGTTCAGAGACCTGGGCAATAAAACTAAAAAAGAGACACATGGTAGCTTCTCAAGCATTCTAGGGCCAAATGATCAATTTGTAATTTTTTTAAAATTATTGGGCCAATTTACAATTAAATAAAACTTGATTTAAGGACAAAATTGAAACAAATGAAAAGTAGAAGGGACCTAATGCATAAATAAGCCAAAAATGAAACACGTGGCAGCCTCTCAAGCTTTCAGAGAGTTAAGAGACCAAATTGAAAGTGATTCAAAACTATTGGGCAAATTTAAAATAAATTAAAAATGGTATTAAGGATGAAATTAAAACAATCAAAAAATGCGGAAGGACTAAATGCATAAATAAACCAATTTTTAAAAAGCGTGGATCCCAAGCCGGGTCGGAATCGGTCGAATCGGGTCACCTAAAACGGCGTCGTTTTGAGGTGTCTTGGCTACACACAAAACGGCACCGTTTTGGTGGCCTATATAAACCCCATCGTGGCCTTTTTTTCATTTTTTCCTTTCTTTTCTTCAAAAACACCTCTCAAAACCCTTTCTTTTCCTCTCCCCTATCTTCAAGCCACTTCATGGCCGACCAAGCCCCGGTCACCGTCTGTCGGTCGTCGTTCGCCGCCCCAAAGGTAAAAAAAACTCCTTTTTTCATTCTTATTTCTTTTTTATTTCCCTTTATTATTTGTATAAACAAAAAGTTTCCAAGACAGATCTTGAAAACAGATCTGTACTTTCGTTCTTTTTTCTTTTAAAAGAAGAAAATGGATTTAAACATATCTTGGGATTTTTTTTGAGAATAATGAAAAGACTGCCTTTAAATTCATTTTTTATTACTCCTTTATTCCCAAGTATGATTTTTGTTTTATGTTTGCTTGTGTGCAAGGATGCGAATGATGGAATCCCTCCTGACCATGAAGTAGTCCGGAAGGGCTCCATTCGCGGCGATCAACGGCATCAATCTGCTTCTGAGTAAGTCTGTTCAACTTCTTTTATTATTCGTTATTATTATCAAAATATTTATTATTTATTTATTAAATGCCTAATAATAAATATTTACAAACAATAATAACAGTGCAATAAATAATATAGTGATATATATATATCAAAATACGAAAGGGGTTTAGAAAATTTAAATCATTAATCAGTCATAAACATGCTTGTATTCAGACTATACCTTGCTAATACTGAATGCTCGATATCCTGTTCTTTGCTTGGTATTGATTGCTTTTTCTTTGTATGCACTGTATGTATGAAAAGTCTATGTTTGTACTGATTTCGAAAATGCTAGTAAAAAAAAAAGGGATGCTTGCAAATGCTTTTGAATTCGGTTTTATAACCAATTACAACTTGCTTTTTTTTTGCTATATTTTTTTTGCTGTCCTTTCTTCTTTGTTACAGGTGATAATGGTGGCAGCAGATGGTGGCAGAGGCAAGTTGCTGGTGGTGATGTTGTTGGTGCTGACGTGGCATGTTCTGAATGGGCGAGAGGGAGGCAACAGCACAAGTGGCTCAGCAGATTTGATTTTTATATTAGGCTATTCGAGCCAAATTTAGGTCTGTTTGTAATTGAGCCATGTATTTGGGTTTGTTTGGGCCCAAAAATTTGTAATTTGAACATTTGGAATTTTTGTATTTGGACTTTTAAAGTTTAAATTTAATTTAAAATAAATTCAAACTTTAAATAAGTTTTAAATTTAAAGTAAATTCAAATTTAAAATTGGGTCCATTTTAAATATTGGGCCCGATCAAAATTGGGCTCCAACAGCTATCCCTCTTCGCTCGTTGCTGTGTAACAGGAACGGAGCAAAGACTAAAAGGAGGCCCAATTTTGTCAGGTCTCATCTCTTTGATGCTCCTTCTTCAATTGGCCCACCCTTCGCTTTATTAGTCGTTCAACTTCACTGCATCTGCTTCTCCACATCTCTGATGTTGTGATTCTATCTTGCACTAAGGCAATTTCAAAAAGACAAAATTTGCTACTGTAACTTCACTCAATTCACTTGTAACTTCAAGGGGATTGAGATCAGTCCTCGTAGTCTTTGAGTCAATTTATTGACACTCTAGGTGTGTCGTGGCTTCATCTCTCGGTCTACTTTTCGGTATCTCATCAAGAAGACGGATTTGGTCCACTTCTGTGTATCTCATCAGGAAGACAACCACTTTATTGCTTCAACCTGCTTCTTAGTATCTCATCAGGAAGCTGAGATTCGAAGTTTTGCTCACATTGAGCTTTGTTTCATTGATTTGGCATACTTCTCTGTATCTGATCAGGAAGATGACCGTATCACCTATTTTAATCTGCTTCTCTGTATCTCATCAGGAAGAAGAATTTGATCCACTTCTCTGTATCTCATCAGGAAGACGACCATTTTATTGCTTCGACCTGCTTCTCAGTACCTCATCAAGAAGCTGGGGTTCGAAGTTTTTCTCACATTGAGCTTTGTTTCATTGATTTGATATACTTCTCTGTATCTCATCAAGAAGATGACTGCCTCACTTGTTTTAATCCGCTTCTCTGTATCTCATCAGGAAGATGGATTTGGACCACTTTTCTGTATCTTATCAGGAAGACGACCATTTTATTGCTTTAACCTGCTTCTCAGTATCTCATCAGAAAGCTGGGTTCGAAGCTTCGCTCACATTGAGCTTTGTTTCATTGATTTGGTCTAGTTCTTAGTATCTCATTAGGAAGATGACTGCCTCGTTATTTTGATCCACTTCTCTGTATCTCATCAGGAAGATGGATCTGGTTCACTTCTCTGTATCTCATCAGGAAGGTAACCGCTTTATTGCTTCAACTTGCTTCTCAGTATCTCATCAAGAAGTTGGGGTTCGAAGTTTCGCTCACTTTGAGCTTTGTTTCATTGATTTGGTATACTTCTCTGTATCTCATCAGGAAGATGATCGCCTCACTCGTTTTAATTAGCTTCTTTGTATCTCATTAGGAAGACAGATTTGGTCCACTTCTCTGTATCTCATCAGGAAGACGACCATTTTATTGCTTCGACCTGCTTCTCAGTATCTCATCAGGAAGTTGAGGTTTGAAGTTTCGCTTGCATTGAGCTTTGTTTCATTGAGTTGGTATACTTCTCTGTATCTCATTAGGAAGATGACCGCCTCACTTGTTTCAATCCTTTTCTCTGTATCTTATCAAGAAAACGAATTTGGTCCACTTCTCAGTATCTCATCAGGAAGTTGCCCATTTTATTGCTTTGGATAACTGCAAACTGCCCCATGATCGGGTAAGAGATTGGATGGCTGTGATCTGCCCCATGGTTGGGGTAAAAGATTGGCTGATGGTGATCTACCCCAAGCTCGGGGAAAGAGATCTGAATCTTTATTCTGCCCCTCTTGATTAAGGGTAAAAGACTGGAATCTTCAATCTACCCTTCTTGACTAAAGGGTAAAAGACTAAATGATGATGTAACTTCACTCTATTCCACTGTAATTTCAAGGAGATAGGTTTTAATGTCGAAGCTATCTTGCTCTTACTATAACTTCAAAGAGATAAAGACTTGCATTTGCAGTTTTGATATGCTTCACTTTAATTTCGAGGTAGAAGATTCGTCATTGCAACTTCAATTTGCTTTTCTTCGACTTTATGGTATAAGATTCGCCATTACGGCTTCAACCATTTCCATTTTGTTTTTTAAGGTATCGAGTTCACTGTTGTGGCCTCAACCTTTCCCGTCACATCTTTTAAGGTACCGGATTCACCGTCGCGGCTTCAATCCTTCCCTTCATCTTTTCATGGTACCGGGTTCGTCGTTACAGTCTCAACCTTTCCCTTCATATCTTCATGGTACCGGGTTCGCCGTTGCGGTCTCAACCTTTCCTATCACATCTTCTTAGGTGCCGAGTTCGCCGTTACGGCCTCAACCTTTCCCTTCACATCTTCTAAGGTACCGAATTCTCCGTCGCAGCCTCAATCTTTCCTTTCATCTTTTCATGGTATCGGGTTCGTCGTTGCGACCTCAACCTTTCCCGTCACACCTTTTTAGGTACTAGGTTTGCCGTTGTGACCTCAACCTTTCCCTTCGTATCTTCATGGTACCAGGTTCGCTGTTGCGGCCTCAATCCTTTCCCATCGCATCTTTTAAGGTACCAAATTCGTCGTCACGACCTCAATCCTTCCCTTCATCTCTTCATGGTACCGGGTTCACTGTTGCGGCCTCAACCTTTCCCATCACGTCTTCTTAGGTACCGAGTTCGTCATTGTGGCCTCGACCTTTCCTTGTCAAACCTGTAGAATATGCTTTCATGGACCTCTATGTAAGCCAGATTATTAGGATGTCATGATTAGAATGAGTCAAATGCTCCTAACCACATGGGTATGAATGATGGATGCAAAAAATGTCATCTCTGAGAATGATTTTATTTTTAGTCCTTAAGTCGTCATTGTTCATCGTTTGTCTAAGCCCTATCACTAATGTTTTATGGTATCTTTGTCATGAAACCTAAAGAGGTAGTCGCAATTTGAACTATTTGTTTCAAGACCCTTTTTAACCCTCAAGTTTAGTTATTTCCAACTAGTGGTCCTGTTTCAGGTCCCTGTACTATTTAGAAATTTTCTAGAATGATATGCATAAATCCTTTTATTCCTTATATTGTAGACCACTGACCTTTATTTCAAATACAAAGATTCTTGAATCAAGTTTATAAGGTGGATGAAATTGAATTTAATTGCACACAAAGGTCACATAAAAGATCGTTGGTTAATTAATCGCTATGCAGAATTGCTTAAACATGGTCACAAGGCAAATGAAATTATTGGAGGCGAAGCTCACATAAATGAAAAGATTAAAAATGACTCATATTGGTCATAGAATTGCCAAACACAAAGTGAGCAAAGAATAGGGTTAGGTGCCCCAGATATCAAAGTATGAGCTTCACTGAGCAAACTTAATGAGGACCATTCTGAGCTAGATATATATCCATAAAACTCGGAGTACTTCGTCAATGCCTCAAGGTGTAAAGTTTCTCCACCTTGCTACTTTTGAGAGAGAATAACACTTCATGCCTATTTTCTTCAAAATTGAGCCGCCCTTTCAAGTTTTCAACTCAAGTCTCCTTAGGTTTCGAGATGCCCTTTACGAGTTTTCACCTCGACCTCTTCTTTTCTTTTTCCTTTTTTCTATTTTCTTTTTCCTCCCTTTTTTTTCTTTTCTTTCTTTTTTATTTATTTTTCTTCATTAAATCCGAGTTCACTAAGTTGGGCAGGTCTTTCCTATCCATTTCGTTCAAAATCAAAGCTTCTCCAAAAACTTTCTTCACCTCATGGGGCGTTTCCCAATTCAACATCCATTTTCCTTGGAAAACTTTTGTAAGCAAGATCTTTTTTTTTAAAACCGGTGCTCTCTCGTGAAATTCTCTAGAGGGGATCCTTCTTTGTCGTAAACCCTTGTCATTTGAATCATGACGGATGACTTTCAGTATCTTTTCTTCAATCAAGTTCAGCTGACTACATCTGGATTGGATCTATTCTGCTTCATCAATTCTAACGAAATCTGGAGTGAAAGAAACTTGACTTCAATTGGTAGGACGACTTTCATTCTAGTGAGAAGGTGTTACCCCGATGGATATTCTGATAGAAGCCTAGTAAGCCTCGAAGGCAAATGGTGATTTCTCATGTCGAGCCTTTGTAGGTCTTTGCTATGAATCCTTTTGATGTTCTTATTGGTCACCTCTAATGCCCCATTCACTTTTTTTTTGCGATATGGTGTTGAGTCATGATACTTGTTCTTAAATTGACTGTAGACTTTTGCTATCATGTTGTTGCTCAAATTCAAGTCATTGTCGAATATGATCCTTTTCGGCATCCTATATCGACATATAATCTTATTTTCAATAATCTGCTTAACAGTTGATTGACATAGGAAGTAGCAATCAATGATCATGAGGATGAATTGATGCTCATTAGAAACTTTTTTACAAAGTTGGCTTGGTAATGTCCATGCTTCATAGAAAGAGGTCACGACGTGCAAAAATGACGGAGAATAAATTTTCAAGATGCCCTTTGCGGGTTTTTGTCTTGACTTTCTTTCTTTTCTTTTTCTTTTTGCCTTGGGTTTCAAGATATCCTTGGTAGGGTTTTTATCTTGACCCCTTTTTTATTTGTTTTGTTTTTCTTTTTTTTCTTTTTTTAAAACGCGTTGAGTCTCAATTTTTGAAGTTTCTGTTGAATTTGATTGCATTCTTCCTTTTATGGGAGCCTGTGCGTCACGACATCGATTCTTTAAACCTGGCATGCTTTGATAGAATCATGCAAATACTTTTGGATTCTTGAGGCAGCTTGCCTTGTTTTACAAAGACTCATGTCTTGATTCTCACTTAAAATTACAACTCTTCAAGTTGATGTTTGTTTCGTGTCTTGCTCGACCATTCGCGGCAGATCGGGAGACAAATTACATTCTTGATCATTTTCAAAGCCCCACAGTTTTTTTGGATACATTTCTTCTCAAAAGGGCTCCGAGTCAACAGCAGTGTCGCTCATATCCTTGATATCAAGGGACCCAGTATAAAGACAAAAGGGGATCCAAAGAATAATTTAACTAAAGAATGATTAATTGTGGTATGAATGAATGAGAAGAATGGTAAGGTGTTTGCCAAATGGGACAAAAAAAATGCATCATTTATTGAAATAAAAGATAGTAGTCATGTGCCCTTTATAAAAGGATCCTTATTACTCTCGAAATTAGAGTGATAAGTGTGTCCTGAATATTTTTATGGAAAAGTCCTAAAACTACAAGAAACTCCTCCACAGTGTAGTTGTCTAAAAGACTTCCGAGGGTGTAGGGGCGAACTCTCAACAGGTTCTACTCTCCACATAACTTTTTCTCAAATTTTTATCATTCCCCATCTTGATTTGTCATGTTTCCTCTCAACTTTCATTTAGGGTTGATGACTCTCTTTCACACGAGTGTTTCAAATATGAGGGATATCATTGAAATTTAATGCATGAAGTGCATTGCAAATGAATGGTAAAATGCATGCAAAAAGGCGTTGATTCTTAGTTCCATTCCATTAGACAACTTTACTAGAAAGCAAATTCTTTTACATAAGGCAAATGCATGTTTAGTTGTGCCTTAATGCTCAAAGTCCTAATCTTCCAAGCTAATTTTTTTTTGCTTCGATTTGACCCCGATTTCCAGTTTAAAATATCGGTCCTGAATGGCTAAAGTCTGCAAATGGTTAACCGTTTCTTGCACTTAGTGGAGTCATTGCTTACGACATGGTCCTTATCTTAGACTTGCCCTTAAAAGCATTAGAGTCATTCCTTGTTTACTTCCAATTTCTTTGGTGAAATCACCTTGTCTTTGGATAACCATAAAGTCCTTCGATGAAATGTAATCCTTAGAGAATACTTAATAAGAGACTTTTTTGATTTTCCACAATGGCCACTTCCTTTACTCTCAATTTAAAATCTGATTTAAAGCTCCAAATTTACATAACTCTCAATTTAAAGCTCCAAATTGAAATCTGATTTCACTATTACCTATTAAGGACCTCATATTTCTTATTCCCACATTCAATTTACATTTTATTCAATTGGATCCCTAATGTATAAAACTATCATTCAAGCTTTAGAATTTAATCCTTTTTCACATTTAGTCTTAAAATCTATCAATTTAACACCTAAAACTTTCAATTTCCAACAATGATATCTTTCAAAACTTTAAAAGTTTTACAAATTGGTACAAGGGCTACCTAAATCAAACTCCCGTGACCTCAAACACATAAAATTACAATAAAAAGACTTAATTGCACTAACTAAATTGTTGATTAAAGGCTTGAAGGTGCAAATATGGTGGTCTTATTCTTCTTTCTTACTTTGGCCGAATGGAGAAGATACATTTATCTCTCCATCCACACAAAATTTTCTTTTTATACTTAGTTTTAAGTTTAATTAGGTTAATTAATCATGGTTTATGCAAATTAAATTAACATTTGCTTAATTAATTAGTTATTAACTCTACCGTCTAGTACTCAATTATTAAACATAGTCTAATTTTTATTTTTGACCTTCGATTAATTTTAATTTAAGTTCTCAAGCCTTGTTCTAATTAAAAATCTATAGCAATTGGACTTTACAATTTAGTCCCTAAGCCCTAGTTAATCACAATTTTGGCTAAATTGAATATCCAAATTGCAATTCACTTATATAATAACTCTGTAAATATTTTGATTTACGGAAACGGGGTCCTAAAACTGCCTTTTATCGACACTACTAGAAATCGGGTCATTACAAAGATTTTCAAAACTAGACCAATGGTCGAACCAGTCAGGTCATTAGTTCTCGATTTGATTGGTTCATCTGATTCAATCAAATAAATTATTAAAAAATAAAAAATAAAAAATTTAATAAATAGAGAAAATTGGTTCAACTATTTTTTTAACTCGGTTCAATCTATTTGTATTGATTTTCAAGTCAATCATTTCAAACCCTATCTTTAGACTAGTACCCTTGTCAATTCACTATTTGACTAGTCCAGTTTTGAAACACTAGTTTTGATTGATAAAAGAACTTTTTCAATCACATAAAGTCAAGCAAGCAGGAAGAAAAGTTTGAAAACATAAATAATCTCCAATGTCTTGACTTGGGGATGGTGAATTTCAAGCATTGATGGCATTGCCGGACAATATAAAAAAAAAGAAAAAAGAGAAAAAAAATAAAGAGAGAAATAATGTAAAAAAATTAAAACAACTAAAAAAAAGTATCTTTTAAGTTTTTATGATAAGACAACCTATTACTAATTAACATTTTTTTAACAGACGTAATATTTTGGTGTAAAATTGATAATTAAAAAATAGTTTAGGTATCACTTCTGATAAAAAAATTTAAGTATCAAAATAAGAAAAAAAGTATAATTTAGGTACTAATTTGTAGTTAAATTTTTTTAAAGAAAATAAACTTAACATTTAGGTAACACTTGTAATAAAAAAAATTAATTACCAACAAAAAAAAATTTAAAAATCAGTTTGTGGGTTAAATATTTCTAAAATCACAATAATTTTTTTATAAGTAAAGAGGCGTTTTAATGCCTTGGTCTGGTATTGTTTAGCCATGGTTCATGCTACAATAGTCTTTCAAAAGGAAGCTTCTAACATAAGAATTGGGAACATCAATAATTTGTGTGTCAACGTTAGAAGGAGTGCATGATTTTGCAAGCCAATCCACCATTATATTAACTTCTCGTCTAGTAAATACAAATCGAATCAAATCAAAGTGCCTAACTGCTTCTTCTATTTGCCGAACCAACATTGTCAACATTGCACCTCACAGTTGTTCATAAAATCACAATATTAATAGATAAAAAAAAAGTTTAAGCAAACACTCAAAAAAAAGTAACTTAACAAAAGTTTCCCTTAGTTTATGTACACGCAAATGGAAAGTAAAAGAAAATAATATTAAATAAAATATATAATATTAAAATATAAATATTTTTTGGAATAGTAAAATGAGTATTAAAGTTTACCTGAATCCAATCCATAAGGTTTTAGTAAGAATTTTAAAATTTTGGGTAAATTATAAAAAAAATTACTCAGTTATTAGTGTATTTATGTTTTGGTCATCCATGTCTAAAAATATCTATTTTATTCATTAACGTTATCGAAATTTAATATTTTGGTCATTCCTCAATTAAATTACTAACGGTGGCATTTTTTAGTGGCATAATAACAAATTTTGCTCTCCAATGTTTGCAAACTCTATCATTTAGTCTTAAATCTAAAAAATTGAATAAATTTAGCTCTCAACTTTGCATATTTTATCAATTTAGTCTTGATTCTTAAAAATAAAAAATAAAAAATTATTTAAAAGTTCATTGTCGCTAAAAATACATACACAATTATAAAAATATTTATAAATAAATAAATATCTATTTTTATAATTTTCTAAAATGAAATTTATTTATTAAAATTATAATATTATAAATAAATCATTTAAGAGGAAAAAACTGTTGATCATGTCTTATATTTCAGTCAAATAAGAGATTTCTTACAAATCAAGTTAAATAAAATATATTTTCTTTTTAGAAGATTAGTATTTATTAGTATAAATATATTTTGCATTTGTTAGCATAATTTATTTGACCTAAAAATTTATCCTATAAATAGGCTATTTTACAACCTTAGAAAATACACTCATTAGATATTAGAACTCATAACACTTTTGGAGAATTTTGTTTTTACGTTTTGAGGGTTTTTTATTTTCGGGGTTTAGTTTTTATCTTTATATTTTGTACTTTTCGTTCTTTTGCCACTATAGTAAAATTATCTTTGCATGTGTTTTTTATCCTCTTTGGAGAGATTTTTTCATGTTAAATTTGTATGTTCAATTTTTCAATTTTTTCTGCTATTTGTACTTGTTCATTGCTTAATTGGGTCGATCCCCAACAAGTGGTATCAAAGCTAGTTCAATTTTTGCAAATCAGCCCGTTCAAAGATGGAAACAACAAGGTTCGATATTGAGAAGTTCAATGGTGTCACAAATTGAAATTTGTGACAAGTTCGGATGATGGAAATTCTAGTTCAAACCGGCTTGAAAAAGGTCGTTACCAGGAAAAAGCCCGAGAATCTATATCACTCAGAATGGGAAGAGTTTAATGAAAAGGCCCTGTCTGTAATCTAGTTGTGCCTCGTGAATAGGGTATTGTAAGAGGTATTGATGGAGAAAACATGATTCGTCTTGTGGAAAAGGTTAGAAACTCTTTATGCGACTAAGTCTCTAGCTAACCGTTTAGTATTGAAACAACGTCTATTTATGTTTTGCATGAACGAAAGTGAGCTTCTTAGAGATCACATCAGTCAATTCATTACTCTTTTAAATGATTTAAAGAACTTTGAGGTTTAGATTGATAATGAGGACAATCTATGCTATTGTTGTGCTTTTTACCCCCTTCATACAAGTATTTCAGAGAAACCTTGATTTATGGCAGAGACAAACTGTCATTCGAGGATGTGAAGAGTCATTTGTTGAGTAAAGATAAACTCGACAATGAATTTGGTTTAAATAGCAAGACAAATATCCAAGCTTCTGTTTTGGTAGCATTAAAGAAGCGAGAAAAAAGGTGCCGCTATTGTAGGAAGTTGGGTCACGTCAAAGCAGATTGTTATAAACTGCAAAATAAAGGTTGTTGAGAGCAACGAGAAAGATGTAGTTGGTGCTAATTTGTCTGACGAAAGCGGTGATGATTTCTTGTTAATGTCAATGAGTGATAGCTCCGAGCTTACATCTACGTGGATCCTAAATTCGGGATGTTCTTTCCACATGTGTCCCAACAGAGAATGGTTCTCTACATATGGTTCGGTTGTAGGTGAAGTTGTGCGCATGGGAAACGATTAATCTAATAAGGTAAATGATATTAGTACTATTAAAATTAGGATGCACGATGGAACTATTAGGACACTCTCAAATGTCAGGTATGTACCTGGTTACGAAAGAATCTCATATCCTTAAGTATTTTAGACTTGAAAGGTTGCAAAATCAACATCGATTCGAATGACATTAAGGTATCTCGTGGGCCTCTCATTTTGTTAAAAGGTAAAAAGACCGACAGTCTTTATATTTTGGAAGTTTTTATAGTGACCAGTGAAATTGGACATCCCTCGTCCATTACGGAGTCGAAGTTAACTCGTTTGGAGTGGAGGCAACTTGGTCATAGGAGGGAAAAATGTATGACCGTTTCGTTGAAGAGAGATTCTCTTTTGGATGCAGGTTTTGAAAAGTTAAGGCATTGTGTTCGTGAAAATCAGATCCAAGTTAGTTTTGATTTGGTAGTGCACAAGTCGAAGGCTAGAAATCTTCTAACTTCTAAGCACATATTCGACTTAGTTAATTCCTTACATAGTTTAAGATAGGCCCGTGGTAGGCTTTGGCAAAGATGGTGTTGTTGAAATACGAGTCAAGGTGGAGATTTGTTGAGTATGCTTCATATTTCAGTCAAATAAGAGATTGCTTGCAAGTCAGGTTAAACAAAATATATTTTCTTTCTAGAAGATTTAGTATTTATTAGCGTAATTTATTTGACCTAAGAATTTGGGCTATAGGCTATTTTACAACCTTAAAAAATACACCCATTAAAGATTAGAACTCATAACACTTTTGGAGAATTTTGTGTTTATGTTTTGAGGGTTCTTTGTTTTTAAGTTTTTGGGGTTTAGTTTTTATCACCATATTTTGTACTTTCGTTTTTTTCTATTATAGTAAAATTATCTTTGCCCGTGGTTTTTTTATCCTTTTTTGAGGGATTTTTTCACGTTAAATTTGTGTGTTCAATTTCTCAATTTCTTCCGCTATTTGTACTTATTCGTTACTTAATTGAGTCGATCCCCAACAAAATTCATTAAGAAGACTTACGCAAATTAGTTATTCCTTTTTTTTCAACATTAACGACAACTAATTTCAAAGTTAGGTCAAAAACTACAACTTGAGATTGAAAATGGTGAAAATTGATGTATTTAGGTTGTTGCCTAGAATGTGTTTGTTCCGTTTGAGGTTGAGCTTGAGGGAGAGCGTGATTGGGGATATATAGGTGAGGATGAGGTCTTGGAGACCCAGTAGGTAGAAGGCCATGTCGGTAGCTCTACAAACCACTACCTAGTTCGATGGCACGATGGTGGATGATGTGGAAATCAAGGAGTTTGGAGTAAGGGTTATTGGTGCTGATGGTTATGGGCGAAGGTGATGCCTAATGCTCGACAAATTTTTCGAGGATTAAGGAGTAATGCTAGACGTATAATAAAGTTTATTACTTATTTTAATAAATAAATTTCATGTCAAAAAGGAGGAAAATGGTTATTTATTTATTTATAATTTTGTATGCATTTTTATAAAATCATATGTATTTTTATTGAAAAATGAACTTTTAAATATTTTTTAAAGTTTTTTCATTTTTGTTTTTGAATTTTTAAGAAGTAAAATTAAATTGATAAAATGTGTTACGTAGAGAGTTAAATTTGTTGATTTTTTTTAAGAATTATGAATAAATTAATATAATCTGTAAATATTTGAAGGCTAACTTTGTTATTATGCTAATAAAAAAGGCCGCCATTACTGATTTAACGAAAGAGTCACTTAAACATTAAATTTCGATTAATAACTAAAATAAAAAATTTTAAACTTAAGTGGCCAAAACACAAACACACTATAATTGGATGACTATTTTTATAAATTACCCTAAATTTTTTTTCAACTTGCAACCTCACCAGCTTATTAACAATTCTAACCTTTGTGAAAAAAAAAAAAACAGCTCTAACCTGCATCAAATGCCAACATTTTGTTATTAATTCCAAATTCATTCGTCAAAGTTAAATTGATCCTACAAAAGATTCCTCAATGCCCACCTTTTTAATATATATTAGATTATGTTTCACTTATGAGTGAAACAATTTATGTAAAAATATATTTATTAAATATTTATGTGAGGCATGATGGACAAAAAAATTATATTTATATGAGGATATAGTTGATATCATAAATTTGAGTGTTTAAAAATTATAATATTTTAAGTTTAAATTTTGTTATGTATAAATTTTTATTGATTTTATTTTATGAATATATAAATAATAATAATATCTTGAAAATTGATGTACTGAATGGATCAAAATTAATGTGGATGGGTTGATGTGGATGAGTAAATTGAAGGCGATAATTGGTGGAGTAATAAGAGGTCCAACTGAAGGTTGGATGGTGGATTTCGAAATGGTTACGGGATGTCAGACATTTTTTAGATCGAGGCACTGTCAATGTTGGAAGGATTCAAATTACCTTGTTCATGGGGTTTTCGAAAGATAGAGATTGAAAGTGATAATATTCTACTAATTGATATCCTGCACAATGGATTAATAGCGATCAGTAATATAATTGAAGTTAGAATAATTCATGAATAGTTCTAGAAGGGTTGGAAAGTGAAATGCCGACATATTTTTGAGAGATAACAACAAGGTTGTTGATTGCATAGCTAAGGAGGCAGGAGGTAAGACGAATCAGTTGATTGTTCTTGATGATCTGCCACAGATGTGAGACACATATTGGAAGAGGATTTTCAATATGCGCTATATTCAGAAGCATAATACGTTGAGGCTTGATAATTTTAGTTGATTGCTTATGCTTTATTTTTTACCAAAAAAAATAATACCTTGAAAATAATATAATTTATTTTATATGAAAAATTAATCATTTTTAATTAAATTGATCTACTAAATTAATGTTAAGTAAATTCAAAACACCAATTCAATTAAAGATTTTAAGTATAGTATAAATAAATATATAGATATTATTTCTTCCACTATCAATGAAACTCTATATTAGACAAGAATGATGAATAAAATAATTATACACCTTTAATTAAATTAAAAATATTAATAAATTCTATTGATGGAGTAAAAACAATAGAATTAAACTCATATACATTACATCCTCCTACCACTTTTTTTAGTGAATTATAATAAACGTGATTAACGTGACTCGAATCCAAATCACATTTGGAACGGTGAACACCTTTGACTATCAAACGATCACATAAGATTCACGTCCCCTAGTAATTAGACATGGAAAGTAGCACAAATCATGATGTTGTAGAGGAAATGAGTGATTGGGACTCAATTGCAATAATTGATAATGACTTGTTTGTTCCTTTGCACGTTGTTTTAGTTTTTATTTATTTATAAGTCCAATTAAGAAACATAATTGGTAATCAATAAGTTAAAAGCAAATGGAGAAAGTGTAAGACTTATTTTGATTATAGAATTCAAATCATCATTTACACCAAATCTAAAAGGCAATAGATATTTTCTCACTAATTTCATCAATAATTGATTCATTTGGTTGGATAAACATCACAATAGCCCTCTAACTTATGACTTTGACTTTCTTTCTTTTCATTATTATTCTTTTATCTATTTTAATATATATATATATATATATATATATATCCGTACACGTGTCAAATTATGATATAAACTTGTGCTACATATGTAAATAGTTTTGTTGAATTGATATTTAGATGAATGTATCTACCATATTTCTTGGGTTAATTATTAATTTTTTAAGGTGAAATTATAGAGTGCACATTTGAATTTTAAAGTATTTTTTAAACAAGATTTTTATAATTAGATTGATGGTTAAATTGATCATATCATTGATTTGTACGATTTGATAAAATAAGTCACCAAAAAATTCGATTCAATTTATTTTTAGCCCAGTTCAATCAATTCGCACTAGTTCATGGCTCAACTGATCTGATGTCTCTATCCGGATCGATGTCCTAGTTAATCCGGTTTGGTTCAAATAAACATGACTCTAAGTCTCTACACTTTGTAATTTTTAAATTAAGTCCTCTTACTTTTATTTTCAAGAATTTAATCTCTCTACTTTTTGAATTTAAAAATCTACTTTCAAATTCTGTATAATCACGTAACATTTTAATTGAAAAATTAACTATATTAACTACTTGAATTAATCAATAACATTATAAAAATATAAAAATTGAATTATGTTAAAAATTAAAGTATAATGATTAAATTTCAATTTTAAGCATATTAGAAAGACCAAAACCGAAAATTAATTATTGTTATAAAATTAAAAAAAAAAGAAAGCCGAGTGGGTGTTCCATGACGTATATATACATTAGAAAGACCAAAACTGAAAATTATTTTTCGCGGGCAATTGTTGGATATAAAAGGCTTGTTGGCTAGACAATATAACATCATAATCTAACTAATTTTTGTATTACCACGATATTTTTCATTTTTGTTCTAAGAATTATGAAGATTATATTTTTTGGGTTTTGTGATTGTTTTTTATAATAATATTGTCTTTAATATTAAAGTTTAAGTAAGAGTACAATATTTTTTATCATTTGTTAAGTTGTCGAGACTTACAAAAATAACACTTACTTGAAAAGAAAAATTAGTATAATCAACAAGTAGGGTTGTATCCATAAAAACAGGTAATAAATTTATTTCTTCAAGGAAACAATAAAAGTAAATTGAAAGGGGAGTTTTTATATGATTGAAAACTAAATTTAAATTAAAAACTAAAATTGAAGAACGCAAAAATTAAAAGTTTTGGAAAAATTGCTGGGGAAAATCTCTAGCCAAATGTAGATTTTTGTTTGATTTATGAATTTGATTATCGACGTAAAAGTGTTTTTGACGTCTAAGTAAATTAGTTCTAGTTATTAACTCGATGTCAGGCAACCAATCTCTCCGTACTTGTTCAGTAACCAAGAGGTAGTTTGTTTGAAATTACTTCACTAACCAATAAATAACCATGTAACTCAGCGCCCAAGATTTAACTTTCTGGCAGCTTTAAGAACGAGAGATCTAATTCTAACCAACAAACTTACTTTAACGGGGTTCATATAAGCTAAATCACACATTCACACCACATAAACGTAAACTAAGATACAAACAAGTTATGCAATTTGTCACCAAAATTGAGGGTTTAGAAACCCATAAAATCGAAAGAACACAAAATAAACAAAAGTAGCTATTCAGTCTCTAAACGACCAAAAGTTCTAACTCCCTCTAAAAATAGAGTACTTATAGCAACTTTTTTTACTTCAATTAGGTTACAAAAACTTGATTTAGGTCATAAAACCAATGAAAGACCAAAGTGCTATAAATACTTCATCAAAACACGGAATTGTGAGTCAAAACAAATTGATTGGTGTCGGGGCACCACAACATGGCGCTGGGGCGCATGAGGTTCTCGACATAGGGGCGTTGACATAAGTCCTTTTCTCGCACTGGGGCACCAGTTGAAGAAGGGGCACCTTTAGTCGCACGTGCGGCATCAAATTGCTGTGCTAGGGCTCCAAACTCCTCGTTTTCGGCTGCTCTTTACCTTGGTTCTTCGTCTAATCTTCCAATGGTCTCAAAATCCAAGCCTCAAGATTCCATACAAATATTTCATGTTCAAAAACATTCAATCAAAATTTGATTACTCAAAAGCGCTAAAATAAGGGAAAATCATTGGAAAGGTAAATAAATGTAAGAGACTCAAAATATGCAATCAAAACTAATATGCAATATTTTACCTAAGGGTTCTGCAAAATGCTAAATGTTCGGGCCTAAAATGTGTAAAGTATGTGCACTTATCACACCCCCCACACTTAACCTTTTTTTTGTCTTCAAGCAAAACAACTAAAATGCAACCTAAAGAGCCTTAATTCAAATTCACAACTAAAATATCATTCATGCACCATAGAAACCAATGAATATGTGTTCATGTATGTTAGCGAAACCCCGCATTTTAGATATAATAACAACAAAAATTCATACAATTAAGTGTAACTGAGACTAATAGACCTTCGTGCTAGAGTGAAATAACCTTTCCTTCGATATGCAATGTATAAATAACGTTGGAAATGTAACATCCCACCCGACGAAACTTTAATGCTCGAATATATTAAGAACAAGAATTTCAAAATAGGCTTTCGAGTATTTAAGTAGCCGAGTTTAATCAAAAGATTGAATTCTATGAGTACACTCTTGGGCGAAGGGTTTGGCTAGGCAAATAAGTCGAAGAAAAGCAGTAGCATGGTCCTATCTGCCCAAACTATACTTTGTCAAATAGATTTGGGCGAGTGTTAATATTAAGATATCGAGTAATCTTAGAAAGTGAGACATTTCCAGGAACAGAACTCAATGAATTGTTAAGGAAATTTGAGTGAGTCGAGATACCGTCGTAAGACGTCATATGCCAAGTTTGACTAGTTAAGACGTTGGTTGTGTTCTAAGGAGATGGTTAGGAATGAACGATGGATTTGACCCAGAAATATTTATTATAGCATAAAACTGTGTACTATTGTACACATTTCTTTACAGCTGTGAACTATCATAGAATAAGATTTGGACGCGTGTCAAGTTCTTATAGAGACAAAGATGATATATTTATATAGTCAAGAACTGAAAGAGGAGAGCTGTCCTCCTCCATCCATCAATATAAAACATTTAAAACCCAAATC
Source organism: Gossypioides kirkii (assembly GCA_005610355.1). Lineage (NCBI taxonomy): Eukaryota > Viridiplantae > Streptophyta > Magnoliopsida > Malvales > Malvaceae > Gossypioides > Gossypioides kirkii. The sequence continues at coordinate 8,685,156 of CP032249.1, read as the reverse complement.
TATAAAACTAAGCTCGTGTGGGTAGTTCTTCCAACGCTAGTCATCATAGTGAAAACTTTGTTGGTAAGGATGAAATTGAAGAATATTTAGTGAAAATTGATTAAACACGTTGAACGCTAGACAAAGAAATTATCTGTAACCTCCTTTTAATTTTGGGTTAAAATATAATTATTCAACACTTTGTCTTTCATAGACTTTATTTATTCATTTATGGCATCTATCCACTTTTGAAGTTAGAACTTTTCATGGCTTAACGAAAATTAATCGGATCATCTTCCATCACTTCAATGTTAACTTTATGTTTTTGGAGAAATATAATATAATCATATGGTATTATAATATCCTGTTTTTTAATGGTATAAAAAATAGTAGTTTTGGGATTATAAATCCGACGAATAAGTTCATATAATTAATATTTAAATTATACGAGTCCATAATAATTTTTATAATGAATTTTAATTTGATTAATTTTAATTAATTGAATTAATGATTAGTATAAGTGGTTCAGTCGAAAGTCAAGTGATTATTGAAAATGAGGTATTAGGATCTCGTTTTCGTAATTTAAGGCTGAAATTTTTTTATTAATATTTATAGAGCCTTATTATAGATAAATTGAAGTTCGTTCCGATAATTTTGACTATCGGTTACTTAATTAAGGTAAAAGATTAAATTAAAAAAAAGGTAAAAATTACCCATTATAGATTTTAATTACTAAAGGGACCAAAGGAGTAATTAAACCATGGTAAAAAAGTCCAAGAGGTTGTGGATATGATTAAATCCACTAGCTTTGGGTTATTTATTCATTAGGTACTAATACTTTAAGGTTAAATTGAAATAAAGCTTAATTAACTAATAATTACAAATAATTGAAGGACTAATTGTGTAATTGGACCCTTCTTAAATGCTCCAATAATAAAAATGATGTGGAATTCTCTAGATTGCGGTAAATTGCATTTATATCCTTATTAATTAAAAAGGACTAAATCATAAATGTGGAAAAAGATGGTTTTATCAGTTAAAAAGGTAAATTAAGGGACTTGGTTGGTAATTAAACTACCCCTATATATAGTGGACGGTAATAAATCTAAAATAATGGAAGTTAAATGTATATTAAAAGGGGTAAATTAGTAAAAAAGTAAACAAACTTTAAATAAAAAATTAAAAGAATATAATCATCTTCCAAAACAAGTTTCTCCACCGAAAATTGAAGAAGAAAACCTCCATTAGAGAACTTGTAGGTTCGGCTAAACAAAAGTGGGTGCTTGGAGGTAATTTTCCTATCTGTTTATTGTAATTTTTATGTTTTTAAGTCCGTTTTAGCTCGATCTAACTAATTTGGGGCTAATTTGTAAAACTATCAAATGTGTTGAATTATATCATTGATGAGTTTGAGTTATTCTTGAAGTTAATGAAATATTATTAAGCTTGGTTGCTAAATAGGATTATTTTGTAAAGTAGTTTTTGGTAATTTTGATGTTTAAGGATTAAAATGTAAAAATAGCAAAATTGCATGTACTTATGGTGTAATAACAGTAAATATGGACTATAATAGGGTCCCAAACAATTCAGATAAACTTGAATTTGGTTGAAAATGGTTAAATTGAGAGTTTTAGACTTAGGGACTAAATTGCATAAAAGGTAAGATGTTGGGATAATTTTGTAAAAATGTCAAAAAGGAATTATTTGCATAAATGAGTTAATTTTTATATTTGAATTAGTTAATTAAATGAAAACTATTATTTTATAGCAAGAATGAGCTGATAGTTGAAGAAAAGAGAAAATTATGAAATAGTCCTTATACTTTGTCATACTGTAGTTTAGTTAGGTAAGTTCATTCGATTTAATTTTAATACATTTTAAATTTATTATATGAACTTGATTGTAACATGTTGGATAATATGGATGCATGTAATTCAGAATGGAAATAATAAATTGCTATGATATCAATCATTGATTGAGATATTCTGAGCTGATGAACGTAGGATAGAGTAAAATTGACATGCCAATAGGTTATTTTACGTGCGGTATAGATTGATCTGAGCAGTGGAGATGATTTTTGTATATTCTCTGTTCATTGGATATGCTGAGGTTTTGCATTTGTTGCGGATTATCGTGTTATATTCCAGTGTTATCTATTGTGTTGGTTGGTTTGGCTCATACGAGCATCTAGTGTGTTGGATGGTTAACCGTGTACTCATATCCATTTATCTTTCATCGGGTTATGTTTTATTGATCTCTAAATGTTATTGAAATGTGGAAACTGAATTGTACTATTGGATTGAGCATTACTCACTTGTTGTGAGCTGTGATTGACATGAATTCTGATAATAACCTTGTTGACAAGCACTCTATTCATTAATCTTGTTATTTGAATTATTTTTGTTTAATTCGGTAAGCTTTATCGTTTGGTTGACAAACTTACTAAGCTATATGAAAGCTTACTTTTGTTATTGCCTTGTTTCCTTGTAGATACTGTTTTGTGGAAATCGGGAGACCAGATCAACCTGAAGAAATCATACTATCGAGGATCTTGGTAGATTTTGATTTCAAACTTGACTTATATGGCATGTAATATGGAAATTTGAATTGCTTTGTAATAGTCTATAAGTACTCATGTTATACAATTTGGTGTGCCTATTATGTTGTTTAGTTAATAGCCAATGATATATGCATGCATGATGCAAGTTGGGGCTGTTTATGAATAGGTAATGGTAAGTCATGACATTCATTATGGTATGACATTTGAGTGAATGCTAATCACTAGGTTATATACTTGTGAATTGAGATTTTAGTTTAAAAGGTTTGAATAATGGTGATATGCATGCCTAGATCTAAGTTTAAGCATAAGTAGACAAGTATGAAAGGGTGAGTTTAACATGAGTCAGGTATGAAATGTTAGAATTGAATGCAAGCACTTTGAGTGTGTTGAGGCTTGTGTAATGTAGTTCAAAGTGGTGAAATGTCTAATGTTTGAAATGTGGTGTCATTGATGGCACATTGGTTAGGCCTTAGGTTGATTGTTTTGGCATGTTTTGGGTGTCATTGAAATGCTATTGAAGTCTTATAGTCATGTGACAAAAATAGGTTTATGTACTTAAGCATTTGGATATGAAATGAGCTTGTTTTAGGTCATTTTTGGACACACACGACCTGAGACACGTCACACATGGGCATGTGCCCCGAGCTTGTTAGGTGCAGGGTTCACATAGGTTGAGACACGAGAGTGTGACCCAAGTCAGTGAGTTACACGGGTGGACACACGGGCATGTGGGATAGCCACATGGCCATGTCTGGAGCCACACAGTCCGACTATATCACACGGCCTAGACACATGGCCATATGACCCTTGTTTTGGAAAATTTTCACTTTGGCCCCAAATCTCCTATTTTTTTTCAATTTGATCCCTGATTGTTCCTAAACTAATATTAAGGCCTCATATGCTCGATTTAAGGCCTATAAATGTATGAATTATTCTGATATTAATTATTTATGAATTTATGTTAATTAACTTGGTAAACTTGAAGTTATCTGTTATTGATTGTTTTAATTTATACGGTAATATGTTGTAACCCTAATTCGGTGACGGGTACGGGTTATGGGTGTTACATGTATTGCACTTTTCCTTTCTCTAGTGGATCTTCGTAATGGCATTGATTCTTGTGCTTGTAGAGTTTGTTCTTTTGGAATAATTTTTTATAATTGATTTGGAGTTTCAATAACATTGTTTTGATCTAAAGTTGTTGCTTGAACAATATCAAGTATGATAGATTGTTCCTGATCATTGTTAATAACAAATAAAGCAACATGTTAAGAAATTTCAATATATTCTTCTTGAAAGACAATGCTCTTAATTCTCTCCCCTTCCAAACTTAACATCCTCAAAGAATTAAGCATTAACCGTCTCAAAATAGCCTTAGTATGGGATCATTGACTTTGTAACCCTTAGCCCTTTTAGAGTATTCTATGAAATGGCAATCAATAGTCCTTCAATCCAATTTCCTTTCATTTGGCCTATAAGGCTTAGCCTTAGATGGACATCCCCAAATATGCAAATGCTTTAAGCTAAGCTTTTTGCCAATCCAAAGCTCATAAAAAGCTTTTAGTTGATTTAGTTGGAACTTTGTTAATTATATAAGATGTACTCTTAATTCTCTCCCCTTCCAAACTTAACATCCTCAAAGAATTGAGCATTAACCGTCTCAAAATAGCCTTAGTATGGGATCATAGACTTTGTAACCCTTAGCCCTTTTAGAGTATTCTATGAAATGGCAATCAATAGTCCTTCAGTCCAATTTCCTTTCATTTGGCCTATAAGGCTTAGCCTTAGATGGACATCCCCAAATATGCAAATGCTTTAAGCTAAGCTTTTTGTCAATCCAAAGCTCATAAAAAGCTTTTAGTTGATTTAGTTGGAACTTTGTTAATTATATAAGATGCGATCTTTATTGCTTCTCCCCAGAGCGATTCAAGCAAGGTAGAATGCCTAATCGTACTCCTTACCATTTCATTAAGTGTTTTATTCCATCTTTCAACAAGCATTCATAGTGGGCAAACCCACCATAGTGTATTGTAGGACAATACCACTTTCCTTTAGGAATTTCGCAAATGATATTAAACATTGTTCACTTGAATCGTCACATCCGTCATAATATTCATCACCACAGTCAGATCTAATTCTTTTACCGAGCTGTTCTTAACTGCTTCATTTTTGGAGTTATGTTGTTCTTACTGTTTTTTATCTTAATAGTTGTATGCATTTTCTATTTTGCAGAACCAAAGTTCACATTCTTTGGTTGTACCTGCTTCCTTCATAATCACACTCCGGAAAAGACAAACTCTTTCTCAAAGCCATTAAATGCATCTTTCTCCGCCTTATACTTTTAGTAATGATAAAGTAATTTGATTTTAAAATCAAATTTAGATATGATAACAATTTTTATTAATTTATTGTTAATTAAGATAAATTCTTATGGATGTATTTATTTAAATTTTTTTCTAACTCACAATTTAAACTAAAACAATTATTTCAATTTTATACATATTATTTTAAAAGAAAATATTTAGTACAGATAATTGGTCGGATGATTTGGGCATTACAATGCTCAGAAGGACTTGTAGACTCCTAAACTTTGATGGCCAATGGCAGCTAAGACATACTCTCAGAGAAAATAACTTGATTGCTGATTACTTAGTCAAATTGAGTCTCACATGGAAAACAAGCCTCCAGGTTTTGGATAATGCTCCTGATAGTATTTTTGATCTCTTCCAATATGATAAAATAAAAAGTGACTCTGAGTTTTCTCGTTGATGTAATTTTACAGTTATCTTTTCACCAAAAAATAAATAAATAGTTAAGAAAAATATTAAAAATTTCCAGTGAACTATATTTATGAGTGAGTAAAACTCGATTAGATTCGAAAAAATCGAAAAATAAATTCAAATTTCGAGTTAAATGAATTGAGTTATTTGCGTCAACTCAATTTTTTTTTCAAATTTCAAGTTCGAATCAAGTTGAGTTTTTGAATTCAAATAAATTGAATATCAAACTATAATATTTTATATTTTTACCCCAAACCCCCAAACCTTTTTACTTTTCCCCCAAAGCTTTTACCCTTCCCCACTTCCTCCCAATTTTTTTTAAAATTTTACTACCCCACTTCCCCAAAAATTTACACCCAAAACCCTCAAAACTTTTACTCTCTCCCACTTTCTCCCTAAAACTTTTATTCCCCTCTCATCCCACCTCCCATCTATCTCAAACTCATTTCCCCTCCCCTCAATATTTTTAATATTTTCTTTTCAAAATTTTACTCCCCTATTTACTTTTTCTCCCTCAAAATTTTACTCCCCACCCCCTAAAAAAAACTTTTTATTTTTTCCTAAGCTTTTACTTCTCATCTTTTACCTCAAATAAAAAATCAAAATCATCAAAAAAAAACTCTAAACTTAAATAGTAATAATTGTATTATTTATATCTATTATTTATATTATTAAATTAAATTTCATATTTTTACTATTTATATTATTGAATTGTATAATCATATTGAATATTTATATTAAAATTAAATTATTGATGATGCCATAAAATATTCGTGTTAAAATTTTATATTAGTATCATTTTCACATTTTACTTTTAAAATAACATTTATTAAAAAAATCACATTTTTACATTTAATATATTTTTTAATTTCAAAATACATATTGAAACTAACTCGTATATAAAAAATTAATAAATAAATTTTGAGATGATAATAAAAAATTTGATTATGATGGACCCAAAGTTATTTTTTAAAAGTATAACTCGAACAAATATATTTGATTCGAATTCCATCTCACTTGACTCGATTCCAAGTTAGAATAATAAAATAGGATCGTCAACTCGATTAATTCGAAATTTTTTAATTCACGATTCAATCGAATACTGATCCTATCCATATACTAAAATTAGGAAGAATATGGAAAAGTTAAAAAAGAGACGTTCCACTAACTTGAAAAGGAAGCCAAAATAAGAAAACTAGAAACAAAGTGCAAGCAATATCCAAAGATGCAATGCTAATTAAAGACATAATTAAGTAAGATCCCCTAATCTGACTTTAAACTTTCCTACTAATTCATTACACTACCTTGCTTAATTAAGCTAATGCAATTCAAATCTCAGTACTACTCTGTCGTCCCCCTTGTGTTTGATTTCCATTTTCTTGCTCAACTTCGCCCGACATTTCTTCCAGTGATTTCCCTTTTGATTCCGGCACCAAAAACGTGAACAACATCCCCAAGAAGCTGACCACTCCCAATATTATGAGCGATTTCTGCACTCCAATGGCATCTGCCGCATACAAAAACCCAAACGCACCCACCATTGCTCCTGCTTTACCCGATGCTGCTGATATTCCATGGCATGTTGATCTCAACCTGGCCGGGAAAATCTCGGCAGGGACGACGAACGTGGTCGCGTTCGGGCCGAAATTCGAGAAGAAAAAGGTGAGGGAGTACATTATGACGAACCCAATTCTGTTGTTTGGTAAAGTCCAATGGTGGTACGGAATTGCCAAGGCAAACATGAACAATGTCATGAAGAAGAACCCCATCAATTGGATCTTGAATCTTCCCATCTTGTCTATCAATGCCACGGTGAACCAATATCCAGGGACTGTGCTGAATAGTGCAATGAGGGTTTGAGCTCTTGCGATGCTGTAAACTTCTTCAAGAGCGTTCATGGTTTTCGCCTTTGGGATCCAACCAATGGCACTGAAGATGTCCTTTTGAAACAGGTTCTGACTGTAGAAGGCAATGTCCAACAAGAACCAAGTACTTGCTGTGCCGAGCAAGTGAAGTCCATGTTTACGAAGAAACTTTGTGGTGAACAAACCAAAATCATTCCCTTTTTTCTCTCCTGGTTTCTCTTGTTGTCGTTCTTCTTCTAAATCGACCTGAAGAACTTTAGACATATCCGCGGCGGCCTGTTTCGCATCCTTGGCGACTAAAGCCGTGTAACGAGCAGTTTCAGGCATCTTCATGCGCCAGTAATACGTAAGCAAAGCTGGGACTGCACCAAACATCAAAATGATCCTCCAGACATAATCAGCTTCCGGTACGGTGGATCCATTTGGATTCTTATAATAAGGTGGTGAAGGGTATTGGGCCTTGAAAGCTCCTGAAACTATAATCGCAACCATCCCACCAGCCAAAATCCCAAAACCTTGCATTGCAAAAACAGCAGCAATGAAAGCCCCACGAGTCTTTTTGTTAGCATATTCCGACATGATTGTAGCCGAAAGAGGATAATCACCACCGATGCCGAAACCGAGCCAGAATCGAAAGAAACAAAGGGTAGCCATAACATCATTAGGGTTACGACCAAAGGAAAGGCCGGAGGCAAGAGAACAGATAACCATGAGCAAAAGGGTGATGCCATAGACACGTTTGCGGCCCAACTTGTCACCGAGCCAACCGAAAAAGAGTTGGCCCGTAAGGGTGCCACAAAAGGCGACACCATTGGCAGCAGCTGCTACATTGGAAGGAAGACTACCAGGGGTAGAAGAGCCTGCTTTGTGGTAATAAATGCGACCAAGCAATTTTGTGACCAAGGAAATGCAAAACAAGTCGTAAGCATCAGTGAAAAATCCCATGCCGGCAATGATGATTGCCGTGAAATGGTACCATTGTGTTTTGGCAACATCAAGCGCATTAAGCACTTGCAGGTTATCCTTTGCCATCACTACCTAATAGCTGCTACCCTTTCCCACAACTTACAAGTCTTTGCTAATTGTTGGTTCCGTATTTAAGCGCAATGGAAGCTCTCGTTTGGTTTCCAATTTCCAGTCGTGGAGATTTTAAAGAGTAACAAAAGGGAGAAAAATAACGAGAATCTTTTGACATATTCTTTATAGTCACACCATATTTTCCTATAATTTGTTAGCTTTTAGGGACTAGATTTTAGCAAGATTTGAAGTAAATTTTCAGGTTTGAATTTCAATTTGATTTGGGTTTTTCACAACGGATTTGATTTTTGATATTCCTTTTATTTTTAAAGAATTTTGACTAAGTGTGAGTTGAGTGAATAATGCGTAACCAAAATGAATGTTGGGGAGTGATTAACTTGAGAATACCCCTTTTCCTTGCAGTCTTATCATCACAGCACAGCAGTGAGTTCGGGGTTGTTTCCAACTCTTTTATCTTTTTTTGGGTTTATTCTTCACGTAAATCACAGTCCTAAATTGACCAGCAAAGTACAAAAGAATTATACTTTACCCAATTTAAAACGTCATATAGTAACCACGGGAGCTAGTGAGATGATAAGGATCTTTCTTATTTTAATCAGTAGTCGAGGACTCGACCCTCGTCTTAAGTATGAAGCAACTTTAAAACTCGTGATCAATATTTACCCCTTAATGAATTTGCAAAATACGAAAGATTAATTATCGAACTCGTTCTGATAAATATCTTAAAAAATAAAAAATAAAAAACGCTATATAGTCCTCTAATCTCTATCGGCCTCCACTTTGTTGGGTTTAGGATTCAACATTTGGCTGCTTCAACATTCCTGCTTAAGTTTCAATTTTTAGATTAATTCTCTAATCTTCTTTCTCTCAAAGTAATGTCACATTCACTCCGGTTATCAGTAGATAATAATATGGCACTTCATCGCTAAATAAAAGATTAATATATTATTTGATATTTATAATTAGTTTCAATGTTCAATTTAGTACTTTAAGTTTTTTTTTATCTTAATTTGGTATTTGAATTTGATTTCAATATTTAGTTTGGTACCTAAACTTTTTAAAATTGATACTTGAGTTTTTCTTTGTCCCATACATGTATCTAAGTTTGACTTAAATATTTAATTTGGTATATGAATTTTTTCTTTTATCCCAATTAAATACTTATATTTTTTTACTAGAGCACACATGTCAAATATTTATTGGGTCACATGATATTGTTTGGTTTGTGTACCAAATTGAAGCCAAACTTAGGTATCAAATTGAGAAAAAAAAACCTCAGGTGCAACTTGAACATTGAAGCCAAGTGTAGGTACCAAATGATATATTAACCCTTAAATAAAACAAAAAATATTATTCCTAATATTAATTAATTATAAAAATTATTAATGAATATTAATAACTCACTAATTTACGGTTTAATAGTTAGGATCTTGAATTCAAAATTTAGGGTCTTAAATTTAAGATCTCGAGTTTAGTGTTCAAAGTTTTTGAGTTTATTTATAATTAATTATATTTAAATAAAATTATTAATATTTTTATAAGTCTTTCATTATTTTTGTTTTATTCAATAATGATATATTATGTTATTATTTATTAATTGTAAAATATTCTCTAATTCTATATTACTTGAATTTTATATTTTTAAAGCAATTGAGTCTAACATATATTGATACTAATCCACACTCATATCAAACATTTATCTACAAATTCAAATAACAAAATCCCTATTTAGATGTTGATATGATTTCTTGAACATCAATCAGGTTAAAATGGAAATAAATATTAAAATTATATATGAATTGTTATAAAATAAGAGGACAGAGAGTAAAGAACAAAAAAAATAGGTGAGCAAAAGAGAAAGAATATTTTGTTGATCAATCGAAGTAAGTGACAATGTTTCTTCAAGATCTATATTTATAGACATAAAAAGTATAAATGAAATAAAACTCTAATTCTAATTACTACTAAAATTTAAAGTTCATCAAACTTATCTTGATCTTGATAAACATCCACTTAATAAAATATTCATAACACTCCCCATTGAATGTTCATTTGTAGATAATGTGTCTCGTTAAAACTTTTAAGATAAAAACCCTGTGGGAAAAAAATTTCCTAATGAAGAAAAAAGAATACACATATTTATAATATGCATAACATGTTGCCTCATTAAAAACTTTACCAGGAAAACCCAATGGGACAAAACCTCGGTTAAGGAAAAAAGAGTGCAACGCATATTTACTTCCTCTCATGAAAATATCACCTAATATCTTATATTCTACGTATTCAATCATGAATTTAGTCTTTCAAATGACTATTTGAATGTATCTGCTAAGCATTTATATCACCATTCTTTTGAAAATCATGAGTGAGGGAAATTTTGGGGAGATATATTTTGATTTATTCAGGAGTTTTAACAATAATCATAGCAAACTTTAATCATGATTATTCTATAAAAACACAAATGAATATTTTGGATCATTTTATAATCCTCCTTCAACTACAATTGACTAAGCCAAATTTACCACTTATATTCAATTATTTAAATTCATATAAATGAACAATTTTCCAATAATTTCAATATGCTTCTAGCATTTTAAGTCTTCCATTATTTTTTTGTTTTATTCAATAATGATATATTATGTTATTATTTTTTTAATGGTGAAATATTCTCTAATTCTATATTACTTGAATTGTATATTTTTTTAAAGCAATTGAGTCTAACATATATTGATACTAATCCACACTCATATCAAACATTTATCTTCAAATTCAAATAACAAAATCCCTATTTAGACGTTGATATGATTTCTTGAACATCAATGAGGTTAAAATGGAAATAAATATTAAAATTATACATGAATTTTATTTTTTTATAAATAAAAGAAAGTAGCAGGCTATCTTCTATCAATTTATTCTTACATTGGGCAAATCGATTTTATCTTCTAGCAGTAGTTTCATAACATAAAACGTAGGAACATCAATGATGCGTAAATTACCATCTCCAGGGCAACTTGTTTGAGCTAGTCAGTCAACAACCGAATTTCCTTCCTTTTTCACAAACTAGAATAATAGATTCAAACTGGCGAGAAATATCTTTTATTCTTCTGACAATAGTCTCCGATGGGGCCCTTGCCAAGCAGTTGTTAACCATTCCCAGTGCCAAACTACAATCACTTTCAATGATCACCTTTTCATGACCTCGAGTCTTGGCTAGTTGAAGTCCTTGTAAAATAGCTCACAACTCTGCATTCAATGTCGAACCTCTGTCAACATACTTTTTGTAGCCTTCGATCCAATTCCTAAAAAAATCTCTTAGGTCACCTCCAATCGCCGACCAATCTCCATTCTTTCTAGATGCGCCATCCAAATTTATTTTAATCCATCCATGGTTGGGTGGTCTCCATTTAACCAACTCATTTCTAGTAGCATCAGTTTTATTTTATTTGCAATTTGAGCACAAACATCATCAGCAAAACAATTTACAGCCGTTATGATCTCTTCCACCCCTTCCAATTCTCTATTGGAATACATAAACATTCCTATTCTTCCATAACATCCAGCACAAGACCGCAAAGGTGATTTTAGGGTCCACATCACTAGTGCATATACGGAAGTCCCTTTTTAGATTCACATTCAACCATTCATCCAGCTCCAAATCAAAAAATGTACGAACACAATTCAAAGATAACATCTTCATCCATACTTTAGTTGCGAAACGAAAATCACATAATACATGTTGAATGGTTTCTTGAGTTCCCCCACTTATTAGACAACCTATATCATTTGTCATATGTTTCCTAGCCTTTTCACAATTTGTAAGGAGTTGCCTGTGTCTTACCAGCCAAAGGAAATGTTTAATCCTAGGAGGTAGTGTGTTCTTCCAAATATCCTTCTAACCATCACTATCCTGTAGACAATCACCTTGAGTGATACTGTTGTATGCATATTTAATTGAGAACTTATAGTTCGTATTCGACTTCCAGAGGCACAAATCATCACCAAGCACATCATTCGGTGGATGACAAGCCGTAATATGTTCCAGTGTCTCTTTGCTAAATAAATTGATCAATTCCAGCCACTTCCAACAACCACTAGAATCCACAAGATCCACCACTTTCATTTGGGGCGAAAAATCCTTATTAGGAAGTAAGTGGTCATGGAAAACCCCCAAACCTGGAACCCACTCATCTTTAATGAAGCTCATTGATCAACCATTTTCTGCGCTCCAAATCAATCCCTCATGAAATCTCTTTCACACTTTTGCTAAGGATTGCCAAACATATTGTTGGAACAAATTAAACCTAAAGTCAAACCCTAGCAATAACTTGTGCTGCTGCCGCCCCTGCCTTGCCCACTCAGATGCCACCACATCAACAAAGGCCATCCACTATCTGCCACCACCACCAGCAACTTGCACCACCGTCACTGCCACCTGCAAGGAAGAAAGGACAATCATTTAGTTGAAAAAAATAAAATTGCATGATTGTAATGAAGGCTTTAAAAGCCGATTCAAAATCTGTTGTAAAGGTTACCTTCGAACATTTCAAAATCAACACACAGAGACCAAGTTTTTTTGAAATCAATACAGACAGTACATTTGAAATCAATAGAAAAAGAATACAAGAAACAATCAATATTAGAAACAAAGATCGAAAATCCAAGCATCCAAACTATCAGTGTTCTTAAGGTATACATTTTAAATACATACTTATTTATTGTGCATTTATTATTTGAATTTTAAAAATAAAGTTTTTATTTGAATATATATTAATACTTTTATTTATTTGTCATTACTGACATTTATTAGCCATTTATTTTGAAACGTTTTTTTAGAATAAATAATAAATATAATAAATAAAAAAGGAAATTCGAAGTGTCATATCTTACCTGGATCCGGATCTCCGCCATCGTGGTTGTGATCGGAACCTCTCCGAACCTGTTTTTGTTCGTGAGAGGTTCGATTCTCGGATATTTACAAACAAGATTTAAACATAAAAAAAGGGTTAGAAATATCAAAACAGGTTCTAAAAAAAACAATAATGATAGAAACGAATTTTAGAAGAAAAAAATCCAAACTCCTTTACTTTTAGAGATCTGGAAGATTGAACTAGATCTGGGTTTTTTAAAAAATATATAAAAAAGGGAATAAGAACAAATTTTGTTTTATAATCAAAACAAGTTTTTAGAAAAGGAAAGAAAGATTCGAAAATCGGAAAAAAGGGGAAAAATTAAACATTTTTAAAAATCCGGGTTCGATCTAGTTAGATCTGAACCCAGATCTACACTTTAAAAGAAAAGGGATTAAAAAAGAAGGTTTTTTTCATACCTGAATGGCGCGTGACAGTGGCGCGTGATGGCGGCAAACGACGGGCCGGCGACGGAGAAGGGACGAACACATGGTCGGATGGAGGGGGGAAGTGGGAGAGAACATAGCAAAAGTAAGGAGAGGAAAGTTTTTTTTTAAATGAAATGAAGGAATGATTTTTTTTCAGCAAAATGGGTTTAAATACCCTGATGAAATGACGTCGTTTAGGGGTGTCTTAAGTGCCAAAACGGCACCGTTTTACGGCGCCCGACCCGCGACCCGTACCCGTACCCGTACCCGTACCAGACCCGAATAGGGTCCGCGTGTTTTCGTTTAAAGGGAATTTATTGCCTTAGTCCTTCCTCCCTTTTAAATTTTATAATTTTATCCTTTTTTCATATTTTTAATTTATTTTAAATTTACCTAGAAATTTTGATTATTTTACAATTTAATCCCCTAATATTTGGAGGCCCAAAAAGCTACCACGTGTCAATCCTTTTGGGTTTATTGCACATGAGGCCCTTATTTTATTTAAAAATCACATTTTGATCTCTAATATTTTCCAAAATCACATTTTGACCCTCAAATTTTTCTAAAATTACATTTTAACCCTCAAATTTTCCTAAAATCACATTTTAACCCCTAAACTTTCCAAAAATTACATTTTAACCCTAAACTTTCCTAAATTTATGTTTTAACCCCAAAATTCTTCGAAGCTTCATTTTCGACCCCTTTTTTATTTTCTTTTCTTCGATTCTTTGTAAATAAAATTTAATTATCATTCTTCGTATTTTTAATTAATCCTGTTTTCTGATTTTGTTTTGTGTTTTTTTGTGTACTTCATATATTATTAATCCCATGTTTATTTTTGTATTTTCTTATTTGCTTAATTGTTCTATTTAATTTTTTCGTTATTTGCACATTCGTATTTAATTTACGCACTCATTTTTAATTGTTTCTACCTCAAAAAAATACAAATAATTTTAAAATCGAGGTAATATTCTTTTATTTTGGATTTTGAAAAATTGTGCTTTAACTTACTAGACGCGATTTTTCTTCAAATTGGAATAATCTAATACCCTTTTAAAGGTTTAAAATTGGCAACGAAGGAATGCTCGTTATTTTTGGATCTCGAAATGTTATGTCCTAACTCACTAGACGAGACTTCTTTCCTTGATCATTTTGAAATAACAAGACTTCCTCACAAAATTCGATTTCTTCTTAAATGTGTACATCAAATAAATCATACATTTAAGGATCGTATTTTAAATTTCATTCGAGTTTTCAAATTTTTAACAACTAAGACCGTATAATAATCGATGTGGTACCAATTTTGGGCGTGTGAGGGTGCTAATCCTTCCTAACACGTAACCAACTCCCGAACCCATTTTCTAGATTTCAAAGACCAAAATATTGTTCAAAACGAATTTTCAAACGTTTTGTGGTGATCCAATCACACCAAATCAAAAAATTGGTGGCGACTTCAATTTTTCAATTTAAAAATATTTTCGAGACTTTTTCTTTTTAAAAAAAAAAACTTTTCGATAGCTTGGCAACTCCATTGGGGAGCAATAAGAGAGTCAAGCCAAAAGTCGATTATTTTCGGGTCCTTTTGTTAAAAATTTCAAAACTTGGTTTAAATTAATATATGATCCTTTTCATTTTCTATGAAATATTATGGCGATCCTTTGCATTTTCTATGAAATGCCATGAGAATATTATTGCTAGTATAAGTTCGCATTCATTTACATCTGTTACTACACCTTTTAAGTGAAAGTGGGAAGCTACTCCTTCGTGAGGTTTTCACCTTCGTGCAGGATAGTGAATCGCTTTCGGGATTACATCTGTACCTATGTTTTTGTGAAGCTTTCACTTCCGTGCAAACATATGGGAAATGTGTCCCCCTAAATCGAACTCGTTCGTATGAACCTATAATGGGTGAGGATTGAGAATTTGTTAGTTTAGGTACCCCTACTCTGGAACCTAAACCACATATAATGAGCCTTAAGTGTCTACCTTAGGATAGTATTACACTGAACTGTTCTCCAAGCCCAGGTTCCTTGTTTTATTCTGAATTTTGTTATCATACTGACTTGTGTTCTCTTTTGCTTTTAGATTATTTTTTGCTTGCATTACATCCTTATATGAAGAGAGGTATAGTTATAAGCTCAATTGCTAAATAGAAAAACTGGTCATAAGAAAATGAATTCCTTGATAAGATAAAAGACAGTATGGTCGGGCGTATATGGCTAAAAGGACAGAAAACCAATAATTTGCCAGATGAGCAAGATAGAGACGAAGATTGCGTAACCAACCAAGCTTTGGCCCAAGTACAAGAAATGATTTATCGCTTTACCTTTTAAGCTGATATTTTGGACCAAAAAAATCAGAGACAAACCAGGGCGAATTTGAATGACTTCTTGTGAAGATTAAAGCTCTTGAATACTATGTCACAACCATATACGTATCTGCTTTATGTAAAGGAATTTGTTTTCTAGTAAAGTTTTTCTAATGAAATTGAACTATAAGTCAATACCTTTCTTATGCATACATTCATTCATAAGCATTGCATTTATTAACATGCATTAAATTCCAAAAACATACACCTAATTAATTAAACCTGAAACAGTTATATCGAAAACCATTGAGATCGTTACTACACCCGTACTAAATTAAAAGTCATGGATCAAAGGATAGAAAGGCTTGAACAACCACAAAGAGACATGCATGAGCAAATGCATGCACAATTACAAGATCAAATGGAAAAAATGCAACAAGACATGAAAGATCAAAGGGATTTGATAAATCAGTTAGCCCAAATGTTAAGAGAAAGGGCCGATAAAGTGAAGGGTCCTATAATAAATCTCGAGGAAGAAGAAGAGGATCCCATTCACCTCCCAGGCTATACTCCCCCATACAATCAAGTCCCACCTAAAACATATACATAAGGAGCTCCCGTCACCATAAGAACGCAACACCCTACTAGCACATCAAGATCAAATAATTGTCCAATGGGATCAAGATCCAACCTGAGAGAAAACGTCACAAATACTGGTGTTCTTGACTTTGATGAGATAGCAAGGATGGATCTCCCTAGACAAATAGAGGAAAAATACAAAGTGTAGGAAGAAAAAATCCAAGCAATGCAAGGATCTGAAAACTTTTATGGGATGGATGCCAAGGAGTTGAGTTTGGTCCCAGACCTACTACTCCCGCCCAAATTCAAGGCCCCAGAATTTGAAAAATATAACGGGACAAGTTGCCCAGATGCTCACATCACCATGTTCTGTAGAAAAATAAAGGGATACGTCCATAATGACCAACTATTGATCTACTGTATCTAAGACAGTTTGGTAGGTTCTGCTGCTAGATAGTACAATCAGCTTAGTCGTGTAAAAGTTAGTTCATGGAAAGATTTGGCACAGGCTTTTATGAAGCAGTACGGTCATGTTGTTGACATAACCCCCAATAGGATCACAATACAGAATATGGAGAAGAAGCCTAGTGAAAGCTTTAGGCAATACGCCCAAAGATGGAGAGATATGACAACTCAAGTGCATCACCTCTATTGGAAAAAGAAACGACAATGTTGTTTGTTAATACCTTGAAGGCTCTGTTCATTAACCACATGCTGATGAGTGCCGCTAAAAGCTTCTCTAACATGGTTCTATCCGGAGAAATGATCGAAAACGCTATCAAGAGCGGGAAGATCGATGCAGGGGAAGGAGGCAAGAGAGTAACCCCCAAGAAAAATGAAAATGGGATAAATAACGCAAGCCTGTATAGTAGGAAATACTCAAAGCCGGTAGTGATAATGCAACTTAGGGCTATAACAACTAACAACATAGGTACCCCAAGACAGGAAACTAGGTCAAATAATAAAAAGTATCGGTTTACTCCTATCCCCATGACATATCAAAAGCTATATCAGGACTTATTTGATGCCCATGTCATGTCACCATACCATGTAGACCCAATGCAACCCCCTTTCTCAAGTTGGTACGATGCGAACGCCCAATGTGAGTTTTATGCGAAAATAACAAGGCATTCGATCGAGAATTGTTTTACTTTTAAGAAGATGGTCGAAAGACTTATCAAATAGAGAGTCATGATGTTCGATGACTCAGTAAGGTCCAATGTAGAGAATAATCCATTACCCAATCATCTGAATCAAGAGGCAAAATGAGAGCTTTAATGTAATTGCCAAAGAAAAGAGTGGATATGAAAATTTATCGTGAATTCGTTCTTATGCTCCTAGAAGTATTCTGAGTAATTAGACTGTAAAGGAGCTCCCTATAGCTTTTGGGACATCTTTGGAGTAATACTAAAAATACACTTATTGATCTAAGCCTAAGAGAAATAAAGACCCTTTTGTAAAGAGCATGTAATCCTTATCTTTTATTTTAATGAGACCAATGCGTTTTATGTCTCATTTGACAAATATTATAAATACATTTGACAAATATTCTTTCCACGCCTTACAAATAATCATCCTAAAACTCATTTATTCTCGTTCGATTTGACAGATGTTTTCATGCATACTCATATCGTGTAATCATTCTCAAAATTCATTTGTTTCTTTGGATTTTTATTAGTTCCTTTAATAGGTCCTTTGATATCAATGATATGAGCGACACTGCTGCTGACATAGATCCTTTTGAGAAGGACGTGTTGTCTAGAAAAACTTTAAGACTTTGAAAATGATCAAGGATGTAACTTGTCTCCCGATCTGCTACAGATGTTTGAGCAAGACAGAAAACGAACATCACCTCGAATAGCTGTGATTTTAAATAATAATTGAGGCATGTGTCTTTGCGGAAACAAGGCAAGATGCTTCGAGAATCCAAAGGTCTTTGCATGGTCCTATCAATGCATGCCAAGTTTAAGAAACTAATGTAGTGACAATACAATCCGATTCCTCGAAACTTTGAAGAATGAGGATAAAAAAGAGGTCTACAAAAAAAGAGAGAAAAAGCAAGAAAAATAAAAAATAAGGTTCGAGATAAAAACCCGTCAAGGGCATCTTGAAACCCCAAAAGAAAAGTCAAGATGAAAGCCCTCAAAGGGGATTTTGAAAATCTATGTATCTCCTTCACCTCCTCACATCAGGACCTTTTTCTATGTGAGGCATGAATGTTACCGAGCAAATGTTGCCAAAAGCTTACAATGAGCATCGATTTGTTACTTCACTGAATGGGTAGAAGCTGATTTCTATGCCAATCGACGGTTAAGCAAATTCTTGAAGAGGAGAGATTATATGTCGATATGGAAGGCAAAAAAGGATCATATTCGACAACGATTTGAATTTGAACAATAGCACGATAGCGTAAAGCTTCAGCTAAATCAAGATCAAGTATCACGATTAAGTACCACGTCGCCAAAGACAGATAGGGTAATGGAGACAACCAATCAAGTTACCAAAGGATCGATTGGAAGATAGCAGAGACCTACAAGGCTCTACATGAGAAATCACCATTTGCCCTCGATGCTTATCGGGCTTCTATCAAAACACCCACCGAGGTAACACCTTTCTCACTAGGATGAAAGTCGTCCTACCCATTGGAGTCGAGTTTCTTTCCCTCCAAATTTTGTTAGAACTAATGAAGCAGAATGGACCTAATCCAGATACGATCAACTAAACTTGATCAAAGAAAAGACGCTAAAAGCCATCCGTCATGGTCAAATACATTAATGACAAGGGCTTGTGACAAAGAAGGGTCTGCTTTAGAGAATTTCATAGGGGAGCCTTAGTTTTGAAAAGGATCTTGCTTACAAAATGCTCCCAAGGAAAACGGATGCCGAATCTGAAAGAGCCTCATGAGGTAAAGAAAAACCTTTTGAGAGAAGCTCTGATTTTGACCAAGATGGACGGCAAAGACCTGCTTAGCCTCATGAACACAAACTCGATGAGAAAAGTTTTCACCCAAAAAAAAATAAAAAGAAGAAAAAAACATAAAGAAAAAAGAAACAAAAGGGAGAGGTTGAGGTGAAAACCCATAAAGGGCATCTCGAAACCTAAAGAGATTTGAGTTGAAAACCTGAAAGGGCGGCTCAATTTTGAATAAAAGGAAGAGGCATGAAGTGGTCTTCTCTCTCAAAAGTAACAAGGTGGAGAAACTTTACACCTTGAGGCATCAATGGAGTACTCCAAGTTTCATGGACACATGTTAGACTCAGAATGACACTCATCAAGTTTGCTCAGCGAAGCTCATATTTTGATATCTGGGGTACCTAATATCATTCTTTGTTCATCTTATATTTTTTTAGCAAAGTTTGCCATTTTTCTATATTTCTTTCATTCGAGCTTTGTCTCCAAAAAAATTCCATTTTATCCCTCTTATGAATTTGTTCAAGCATTGTTGCATTAAAATAATAGATAATGGATTAATGTGAAAAGATTTCGTGTACCCTTTAGAAGATTCCTAAAAGGTACATGGACCTGAAACAAGACCACCAGTTGGAAAGAACCACGCTTGAGGATTAGAAAGTTCCCTGGAGCAAGTAGTTCAGTTTGTGATTCCCCCCATTGATTTTCATGTTAAGGAAACACATTAGTGATAGGACTTAGACAAACGACAAACGATGTCGACTAAGGACTAAAAATAAAATCATTTCTCAAAGATGACATTTTTGCATTCATCATTCATACTCACCTGTTTAGGAGCATTTGATTCAGTCTGATCATAGCATCCTAATAATCTGGTCTACATAAGAGGCCTATTAAAGCATATCCTACAGGTTTCATTATCACGAAATGATGAAATGAACCAAGGAAACATGAAGATATAAGGGAAAGGTTGAGGTCACAATGACAAACCCGATACCTTAGAAGATGTGATGGAAAGATTAAGGTCACAACGACAAATTTGGTACCATGAAGATATGAAGGGAAAGGTTGAGGCCGTAAAGATGAATCCGGTACCTTAAAAACATGACGGGAAAGATTGAGGCCGTAACGGTGAATCTTATACCCTAAAGTTGAAGAGGAGTAGATTGAGACCGCAATAACAAATCTTATACCTTAAAATTACAATGAAGCAGATTAAAGCTACAATAGCAAGCCTTTATCTCTCTGAAGTTGCAGTAAGCGCAAGATGAAGCTTCGACATCAAATTTTATCTTCCTGAAGTTGCAGTGAAGTTGGATTAAAACTGCAGTCATTTCAATCTTTTACCCCTAGTCAAGAGGGGCAGATTGAAGACCTTTCAATCTTTTACCCCTAAGTCAAGAGGGGCAGATTGAAGTCACATTCCAATCTTTTTCCCTTAAGTCAAAAGGGACAGATTAAAGCCATCATCCAATCTTTTACCCCTAAGTCAAGAGTGTAGATTAAAGCCATTTCAATCTTTTACCCCTAGTCAAGAAAGGCAGATTGAAGCCACATTTCAATCTTTTACCCCTAAGTCAAGAGGGGCAGATTGAAGCCCTCATCCAATCTTTTACCCCTAATCAAGAGGGGCAGATTGAAGATTCCAATCTTTTACCCCTAATTAAAAGGGGCAGATTGAAGTCATTCCAATCTTTTACCCCTAATCAAGAGGGGTAGATTGAAAACCTTTCCAATCTTTTACCCCTAAATTAAGAGGGGCAAATTGAAGCTATCTTCTTGGTGAGATATAGAGAAGTATACCAAAATAATGAGGTTAAGCTCAATTTGAGTGAAACTTCAAACCCCCATCTTCCTGATGAGATACAGAGGAGTGAGTTAAAGCAATAAAGTGGTCATCTTCCTGATGAGATATAGAGAAGTGGACCAAATCTGTCTTCCTGATGAGATACAAAGAAGTGGATTAAAATAATGAAGCGGCCATCTTCTTGATGAGACAAAGAGAAGTAGACCAAATCAATGAAGCGAAGCTCAATGTGAGTGAAACTTCAAACTCCCATCTTCCTGATGAGATATAGAGAAGTGGACCAAGAGATGAAGCCACAATACCAAACACCTGAAGTGTAAGTGGATTGAATCAAAGATTATGATGACAAACCTCAATCTTCTTGAAGTTGTAAATGAATTGAGTGAAGTTACAATAGCAAATTTCGCCCTTTTGAAATTGGCTTAGGGCAAGATGAAATCACAACACTGAATCCTACTTTCCTAAAGTTGTAGAGAACCGCATGTAGTAAAATCAAACGACAAATAAAGTGAAGGGTGGGCCAGTTGAAGGAAGAGCGTCGAAGAAATGAGACCTGGAAAAATTGGGCCTCTTTTTAGTCTTTGCTCTGTTCCTGTTACACAGCAACGAGCAAAGAGGGGCAGCTGCTGAAGCCTAATTTTGACCGGGCCCAAATCAAATCCAAAAAAAAAAAAAAAAACAAACATTTAAATTAAATTTTAATTTAAATGTCTAATTACAAAATCCCAAAATACAAATGATCTAATCTACCCAATTACCTAAGACCTAGACCCTAACCCAAACAAACCCAACAATCAAATTAAACCTAAAGTTAAACCCTAGTAGCAACTTGTGCTGCTGCTGCCCCTACCTTGCCCACTCAGATGCTGCCACATCAACAAAGGCCACCCACTATCTATCAACGCCACTAGCAACTTGCACCACCGTCACTACCACTTGCAAGGAAGAAAGGACAACCATTTAGTTGAAAAAAACAAAATTGCATGATTGTAATGAAGGCTTTAAAAGCCGATTCAAACTCTGTTGTAAAGGTTACTTTCAAACATTTCAGAATCAATACACAGAGATCAAGTTTTTTTGAAATCAATAGAAAAAAATACAAGAAGCAATCAATATTAGAAACAAAGATCGAAAATCCAGGCATCCAAACTATCAATTTTTTCAAGGTATACATTTTAAATACATACTTATTTATTGTGCATTTATTATTCGAATTTTAAAAATAAAGTTTTTATTTGAATATAAATTAATATTTTTATTTATTTGTCATTATTGACATTTATTAGCCATTTATTTCGAAACTTTTTTTAGAATAAATAATAAATATAATAAATAAAAAGGAAATTCAATGGGTCATATCTTACCCGGAACCGGATCTCCGCCACCGTGGTTGTGATCGGAGCCTCTCTGAACCTGTTTATGTTTGTGAGAGGTCCAATTCTCGGATATTTACAAATAGGGTGTAGACATAAAAAAAAGGGTTAGAAATATAAAAATAGGTTCTAAAAAAAATAATGATAGAAACGAATTTTAGAAGAAAAAAAATCCAAACTCCTTTACTTTTAGAGATCTAGAAGATTGAACCAGATTTGATTTTTTAAAAAAATATAAAAAAGGGAATAAGAACAAATTTTGTTTTAAAATCAAAACAAGTTTTTAGAAAAGGAAAGACAAATTCGAAAATCGAAAAAAGGGGAAAATTTTAACATTTTTAAAAATCCGGGTTCGATCTAGTTAGATTTGAACCCAGATCTACGCTTTAAAAGAAAAGGGATTAAAAAAGAAGGTTTTTTCATACCTGAATGGCGCGTGACGGTGGCACGTGATGGTGGGAAACGACGGGCCAACGACGGAGGAGGGACGAACCCATGGTCGGACGGAGGGGGAAGTGAGAGAGAACAGAGCAAAAGTAAAGAGAGGAAAGTTTTTTAAAATGAAATGAAGGAATGATTTTTTTTTCAGCAAAAATGGGTTTAAATACCCTAATGAAATGACACTGTTTAGGGGGGTGTCTTAAGTGCCAAAATGGCACCATTTTACGAGACCCGGCTCGCGACTCGTATCGGACCCGAATAAGGTCCGCGTGTTTTCGTTTAAAGGGCAATTTATTGCCCTAGTCCTTCCTCCGTTTTAAATTTTATAATTTCATCCTTTTTTTACATTTTTAATTTATTTTAAATTTACCCAAAATTTTTGATTATTTTACAATTTAATCCGCTGACATTTGGAGGCCGAAAAAGCTGCCACGTGCCAATCCTTTTAGGTTTATTGCACATAAGGCTCCTTTTTTATTTAAAAATCACATTTTGATCCTTAATCTTTTCCAAAATCACATTTTAACCCCTAAACTTTCCAAAAATTACATTTTAACCCCTAAACTTTCCAAAAATTACATTTTAACCCCATACTTTTCTAAATTTATGTTTTGACCCTAAAACTCTTCAAAACTTCATTTTTCGACCACGTTTTTTTATTTTCTTTTCTTCGATTCTTTGTAAATAAAATTTATTTATAATTCTTTGTATTTTTAATTAATCTTGTTTTCTGATTTTGTTATTTTTTTGTGTACTTCGTATATTATTAATCCTATGTTTATTTTTGAATTTACTTATCTGCTTAATTGTTCTATTTAATTTTGCCATTATTTGCACATTCGTATTTAATTTACGCACTCATTTTTAATTGTTTCTGTCTCAAAAAAAATATACAAATAATTTTAAAATCGAAGCAATATTCCTTTATTTTGGATGTTGAAAAATTGTGCCTTAACTTACTAGGCGCGATTTTTCTTCAAACCGGAATAACCGAATACTCTTTTAAAAGTTTAAAATTGGCAACGAAGGAATGCTCCTTATTTTCGGATCTTGAAATGTTATGTCCTAACTCACTGGACGTGACTTCTTTCCTCGATCATTTTGAAATAACGAGACTTCCTCACGAAATTCGATTCCTTCTTAAACGTGTACATCAAATAAATCATGCATTTAAGGATCGTATTTTAAATTTTATTCGAGTTTTCAAATTTTTAACAACTAAGACCGGATAATAATCAGCGTGGTACCAATTTGGGTGTGTAAGAGTACTAATCCTTCCTCACACGTAATCGACTCCCGAACCCGTTTTCTTGATTTTGAAGACCAAAATATTGTTTAAAACGGATTTTCAAACGTTTTGTGGTGATCCGGCATCAAATCAAAAGTTTGGTGGCGACTCCAATTTTTCAATTTAAAAATATTTTCGAGACTTTTTCTTTTTCCAAAAAAAATGTTTTGACACATGAGCAACTAGGTTTATCGATCATATGAGGGCAGGTTTCCATCATCTTATATTTGTTTCTCAAAACTCTTACCCTTAACGAATCCACCTTCGTCACTATATGAAATGCTAGCTTCATAATGAAGGATACATTTTGAGGCACCAGTCACCACAGTCCAAGTAACCCCTACAGTAGAGGTTGGCAATAATGATCCCATTTAACCAAAGTTGTCTTCTTCCCACTACTCGTCGAATCCCAAACAAATTTGCATACAATCTGTTCAAATTTTTTACAGATTCCAATAGGAATCATAGCAGGCTGCATGAAATATCCTAAAATGGATAACAATATCGCCTTTGCTAGCGCTGTTCTACCTGCCATCGACAACAGCTTTACATCAAACCTATTAATTTTCTTTGTACTTTATCAACAATAAATTGGAATGTACTTTCAGTGGTTCAGTTATGAAAATGTGGAACACCCAAATAAGTGTCCAAGTCTTCCATCTGCTGAAATCCTAAGACATTCACTATCAAATTTTTGACAACAATCTCTGTATTGCTTGAAAAGTACAGCTGTGATTTATTTGAATCAACTTTTTACCCCGAGTGTAAGCAAAACTAATCAAGAATTGATTGCATAACTCTCGCATTCTCCAAGTTTTCTTCCCTAAATAACACCAAGTCATCCATAAAAAATAGATGAGACAATGGCGATCCTCCTTTTCCCAAAAATATAGGCTTCTAAGTATCATTTGAAATTGTCATCTTTATTGCTTGGCCAAGTTTTTCCATTGTTAGGACAAATAAATAAAGCAAAATAGGGTCCCCTTGCCTTATACCTATCGAAGGTTTGAACTCTTTAGTGAATCCTCCATTTCATAAAACTTGCAATGTTGAGGTTGAAACACACTGCACAATAATGCGGACAATATTATTGGGTAGCTTTGCATCATTAAGAGTATCCTAAATGAACTCCCACTTCAATCTATCATACGTTTTTCCTTGTCTATTTTAATTGTTATCCACCCTTTCTTCCTTTTGCAGGTCCTTATCGAATGGATAACCTCCTAAGCTATTACCACATTATCCATCATATGTCTCCCTCCTACAAAACTAGTTTGATTCTCCACTACCAGAATCGACATTGCTAGTTTGAGACGGTTCACAATAACCTTGGAAAGTTTTTTGTATGGAATAATTATGGATCTAAATTGTGACACAACTTCAAGGGAAGCAACCTTTGGAATGAGCACAATTAAGGTTTTATTAAATAAGCCCTTTAGGTTCCCATTTTCAAAAGCATTTCTGACCATAGCCACTAGAGATTCACCAACAACATCTTATTGTGACTAATAAATTTGAGCATGCAAACCATCAATCCTTGGTGCCTTCAGTAGTGCCATATCAAACAATGTAATACAAACTTCTTGACCAGTCAAACCTCGCTCAATTGGTTCTACCAACCTGGGTTCAATGATAGGGAATGTATTTCGGATCGAAGATAGTCCCACATTAGTCTTATCATCAGTATACTACTGCCGATAGAAAGCAACTAATTCACATTTGATTCTCTCCTCTTCATAGCACTACAAGCCATCCTCCAACTTCAAAGAATTAATCTGATTAGCCCATTTCCTTCTACTCGCTTGGCTGTGAAAATACTTAGTATTCTAATCTCCAAGCGAAAGCTAATCACTCTACAACTTTTGCTTCCAAAGGAGTTCTTCATTATCAAGGACCCCTTTAAGTTCAATATGCAATTATTTCTCCAACTCAACCAGCTTCCTTGATTGATATTTCTCTAGACACCTTTGGATCCCACCAATCCTGGTCATTAACACCCTTTTCTTATTTTGGATTCTTCTGAATACCTCCTTATTCCAATTCTTGACATCCGCTGTAAAGCTCATTACAGTCCTTTCCAAGCGATCGCCATCTCTCCACCTCTCATTAACAAATCGACCAAAATCACTATGTGACAGCCAATAACTCAAAAACCAAAAAGGTTGAGGGACTTTTCAAAACTCGTGCTGGCCAAATTGAATAGCTAAAGGACGATGGCTAGATTTAATCTTGTGAAGATGATAAATTGTCGAATTAGGTATTAAATTATCCCAATGATAATTGCAAAATGTAGGATCCAAGCGTTCAAATACTGAACTCTTGTTCCAAGTAAATTTAGGACCTTAGAAACCAATATCTTTCAAACTATAGTCGAAACAAAACTGTTGGAAAAGAGGGCAAGTACCACTCATTTTTCTTGAGCCTCATTGTTTCTCATCATCAAAAGTAATGCATTAAAATCACCTGCTATCATTTAAGGACCATTAGCATTTTGAGCAATACAACCAAGAGCATACCATAAATCCTTCCTCAACGCCCATCAAGGACTCCTATAGATCCTAGTAAAAAGAACCCCAATCATCCAAATCTAGGAACTTTACTTTCATATGAATGAATTGAAAATTGTTGACATTCACAATCACACGAATATCATACTTCCAGAAAACCCAAATCCCCTTGAAAAGCCACAAGCTTCAACTCTATAAGAACTTGACAAACCAATCTTTTTTATAACACATTTTGCATTCAACCCACTAATTCTAGTTTCAACCAAAATAATCACTACAGGATCAAACTCACGCAGATATTCCTTTAAAACTCTGTAAAATTCTAGGTTACCTACACCATGACAATTCTATGCTACTATATCAACTTTCATGGGATAATTTAAAAGAATCGAACATGGGATAGGAACTTCAATCTGAAGAAGCATCCATCCCCTCTGTACCAACCTCATCATCCAGGGCATTCACATTGTGAGCCTTCGAAGCTTATTTATCCTCTGTCTGGCCTGGGTGTGCATACTGTCCATCTCTAGTGTGAAACCCTCGACTTTGTTCCCTAGGATCCAAGCTTCGAACTAAACTATTGATTACTTGCTTGAGAGGCACAACTAACTCCATACCAAACCGGCGTGACTTATTACTGGTAACACCAACTTCCAACATATCTTTTGAGATTTTTTTTCCTTAGTGACAAGAGAATCAAATTGGAAAATCCCAAATTCTCATATGTTTTCACAGCCTTAGGAAGACCCTCATTCGAGCTTTTGTTCTCCTTCAAAGACACCACCAAGTGGTGTTTTGGATCAAGTATCATGAGCCTATTTGAACTCCCACCATTTCTCCTTCCCAGTCCAAATTTTGGCCCAGCATCCTTGCTACCCACACCAAAGTCGATCCTATCCTTCCTTATACCGAACTTGATATTGGATGGCCCATTTGAAGTCTGTTTTTGTTTCCTGGGCTTATTAGCAACCTTCAGCCCCTTCTTTTTTGAGATTCTATTATCAGAAAAATCCTCTCGAGACTTCTCTCCTATTACCACTAAATCTATATTAATTCCATCCCCATTAATCTTTTCCACAGTATCAATCACTATAACAAAATCATTAGATTGCTTTCCAAAATGGAATGTACCTGAAACTGGTGCCTGAAATTCAACATTATCCTCCCTAACTTTAAAAGAACATTAAATCTAGATCCAACCCGATCATTTCTTTGAATTGTTCCCGATCCCATAGCTCCCTGTTGTTGTTGTCGCCATTGATTTGATTTGATTATATACAAGAAATATTTATTTGATTCAATTTTAAAAACTACTAACAATATTATCAAATTAACACCAAGTTACGGTGGATATTACATACACAAACAATTATATTAATCCAAATTAAAAATAAATATATGTATTCATTTCTTTAAATGTATACAATTGAATCAAAATCAAAATTTTATGTATAAACAATACAAGTTTCATATGTATAATTGCACCAAAAAAAAATCCATGTATCAAATTGCAGATTAAAGTAAAGTTCATATATAAATTTTATATTTGTCCATATTAAAATATACTTCAAGTTCTTGTACTTTTTTTTACATTTCGAATTAGTCTCTCTACTTGTATTTTCAAGAATTCAATTCTTTTACTTTTCAAATTTCAAAATTTTAAGTTCAGTTATGATAGTTAGAATTATTCTATTAAATCTGTTATTGTGATATTTTGAAATAAGAAAACAATCACTTAATAGTCATATAATAAAAAAAACATTTATAATAAATTTAAATTTCACACAAAAATTTAATTGCATAAACAATTAAACTTACTTTTCAAATCTAAAAAATAGATAAATTAAATTTCTTAAAATAAAAAATTTGGAGCATATTTCAATTTCAACCTTTAAATGAAAAAAAAAAGTGCGTGGAATCTAATGTTGGGTTGCATTAAATCTGTTCATGAGTCGAGTTGGGTTTGGATTAGGCCTTGATAAAATTTTTGGTTAATTTGATGGGTTCAGGCTCAGTTGACTTTAAAAATAAGCCTAAAATTTTTATCAAGCTCAACCTGGATAAAAATGTTAAAACTCGGTTTGGCTATATTAAATTTTTTTATATTAAAATAAATATATAATACATAAAAAATATTAAAATAAATATTTTCTAATAAATTGAAAATAAATTAAAAAATCTTTATACTTAAATAACACTAATATAGGTGCAATTTAACAAGCAAATGTCTCTAAAATAGTAGCAAAATTAATAATAAAATAAGAGTTATACAATATCCAAATAATAACAACAATACAGTAATAACAAAATAGTGAAATGATAGCAAAACAGTGAGAAAATAGTAAAAAAACTTTTTTTTCTGTTTGCAAATTGGACCGGGCAGAGCCTGAGTCAAAAAGACTTACCTGAGGTCTGACCCGTTTTCTAAACGAACCTTATTTTTTTTGCCCAAACTCATTTTTTGGATTTATTTTTATTCAAATCATTCTATTTTTCGGATAGACTTTCGAACCAGGTGACTGGACCATGAACAGATCTAGGTTGAATGAAATAAATTTATGTGGAGCATTGAGAATTTTATTTTATTTATCAAATCTTCAAAGCTAGATTTGCAGTCAGACTTGTAGACATGCAGCAACTTGTGAAGTTATAGTTTGAGGAAGCAAATAATAGGGGGATTTTGATAACATTGGAATGCCATGATTTGTGGGTATGACCTACAAAATATAATAAAACTAAATATGTAATATTTCTATATTTTAAAATTTTATATTTATTTAAACACGGATAATTTTAAAAAATAATTGCTATAATATTTTGTAGTAAAATTATATTAATTAATTTGATAAAAATAATTTTGAAATTATGTAAATTTATTTGTAAGTTAACTTCCTTTAATTATTATGTTTAATATAAATATATATTTTCAATTAGTTATGTATCAGAAAAAATATTTTCTATTAAGTATCATAAAATTTTGATAATTATATAAATGTATAATTTTTTACTTTGTTAATAAGCTGGATGAAATTTTACAATTGTATTTATAAAATGATTTTAATCACGATTTGACCCTTGAACGTATCATTTTTCCACTTTGATATTTAAAATATATATATATATATATCCATTTTGATACTTAAAATTTAATTTTGTCCACCGATTTATTCTTTAAAGTTAATCGTGTTAAAAAAAAAATTTCGGAGGCCATGTGGAGCATATCAAAATGCAACTTGTGATATTTTTACTTATGTCAATGATTATGTGGCATCTATAGAGATTAAAATATAAATTATAAATGCAGATTAAGTTTTAGCTCAATTGGTAACTAGTTATGATCAGAATTTATAATAAGATTGTTCAAAATATATATATATAAATTTTAAAAATTATTTAAAAATAATTGAACGCTTTTAAAACAAATTATAGAATATTAAAAAGTGAAACTATATATAAATTTATATTAAAAATATTTTAAAATTAAAAAATATAAAAATTTTAATACATATTTAGAAATTTTATTGGCCAAGAAATAGAAAATTATAATTGAAATTTATATGAAAAAATAATAATTTTATTTTGAACTATGAACGTAATTTAAATAATTGTTTCTATTATTATTGATAAGATTTAAATGACGACAATGAATAAATATCGCAAAGAAAACGAAAAGAAAGAACACACAGATTTTACGTGAAAACCCTTTCGGGAAAAAACCACGGGCAGAGGAGAAGAAGATTCACTAATGTCGAAAATTGAATCAATACAAGAGGAGATAACTACGCCTATTTATAGGTTGAAAAACCTTATTCCAATCAACAACTAATAGAAGTAACGTAGTAAGGTTGAAACACCTTATTCTAATTAAAATAAAATAGATGACTTATTCTAATTAAAATAAAATAAAAGAAGTCTAGTTTATTTGGACTTTGCTTTTATTTTATTTTATCACTGTATTTTATTTTAACAAGAATTCTAGTCACCCAATTCTAACAATCTCCACCTTGACAAGAACTCTCTACGAACAAGAACTCTCAACGAACAAGTTCTTCACCTCTTCCACTAAACCCCTTGAGGGGTATTCTTCAACAATGAACACCAACCAAGTCCATGCAATACTCAAACTTGGTTATGAGAAGTGACTTAGTCATCATATCTGCAGGATTTTCATGAGTATTAACTTTGCTCACAACAACATCTCCACGAGCAATAATATCACGCACAAAATGATACCGAACATCAATGTGCTTTGTTCTCTCATGAAACATTTGATCTTTTGTAAGAAAAATGGCACTTTGACTGTTACAAAATATTGTACCAATATCTTCAACCACATGTAAAGCATAAGCCACTAGATCAGCCTCGGCATACCTTTTCGGAGGTGTAATTTCTCTTCTAGGTCTATTCTTGGCAATAGAATATTGTGGTGAAGAAGTGGCTCTATTATGAACTTCTGTGCTAACTTGAGAAGTTGACTCTGTTGTAGATATTGGATCAATCTGAAACTCCACCTGTTTTTGTTGTTCTTTACTGGAAGAGTCTTTAATAGATAAGTTAGGTAACATAGCAGTTTCATCAAACACAACATTTCTGCTAATCATAACTTTTCTATTTTTAGGACACTATAACTTATACCTTTTCACACCAGCATTAAAACCAAGAAAAACACATTTAATGGATCTTGGTTCCAATTTTCCATTATCAACATGAGCATAAGCAGGACACCCAAAAATCTTTATATCAGAATAATCAGCAGGCTTACCAGACCATATCTCTTGTGGAGTCTTTTTTTCAATGGCAATGGATGGAGATCGGTTGATCAAAAAACATGCAGTAGAGGCTGCTTTAGCCCAAAACGACTTCGGTAAATTAGCATTCGATAACATACATCGAACCTTCTCCATGATTGTTCAGTTCATTCGTTCTGTAACGCCGTTTTGCTGTGAAGTATGACGAACTGTCAAATGTCTCATGATCCCTTCTGATTTGCAAAATTCATTAAACTCATCAAAACAGAACTCCAAGCCATTATCTGTGCGGAGGTGTTTTATCTGTTTTCCTGTCTGTTTTTCAACCATAATTTTCCAAGATTTGAATGCAGAAAACACATTGCCTTTCTGCTTCAAAAAGAATGCCCAAACTTTTCTGGAGAAATCATCAATAAGAGTTAGCATATAATTAGCTCCACCTCTCGAAGGCACTCTAGATGGTCCCCAAAGATCAGAATGAATATAATCTAATATTCCCTTCGTGTTATGGATTCCTCTGGTGAATCGAACTCTTTTTTGCTTCCCAAAAATGTAATGCTCACAGAACTTCAGTTTGCTAATGCTCTTTTACTCAATTCTACCACGCTGTTTTCACTCATATGCCCTACACGCACATGCCAAAGTCTAGTAATATCATCATCTGACAAGGAAGAGGAAGCGACTGCAGTATCACCAGTAATAGTTGAACCTTGCAAAACATATAATTTGGAAGTCTCTCTCTGCCCTTTCATCATAACGAGGGAACCCGTACTAATCTTTAGAACCCCACTTTCAGCTGTGCACCTGTGTCCTTTTGAATCAAGAGTACTTAACGAAATCAAATTCCTTTTCAATTCTGGTACATGTCGCATGCCACTAAGAGTTCTAACGACCCCATCAAACATCTTTATTTTGATTGTGCTAACACCTACGATTTTACATGAAGCATTATTTCCCATTAAAACAACACCTTCAGACACAGCTTCATATGTTGTAAACCAATCCCGATTGGGACTCATATGGAAGGTGCAACCAGAATCGAGGATCCACTCCTCGCTCACTTTAGAATTTTCGATAGAAGCAAGTAGGAGTTCACCATCACTGTAGTCTTCTACTACATCAGCTTCACCGGATTGTTCTGGTTGTTTTCCCTTTTGATTCTCTACCTCCCTTTTGATCTTATTTTGTAACTTGTAGCACTCTTTCTTAATGTGCCCTTTCTTCTTGCAGAAGTTACAAGTTTTTACCTCTGTTTGAAGATCTCGATCTACCTTTAGATTTATTGCGGGGATTTCGTTCTTGTGTCCTCCCACGATTATCATCACTGTTACGATCTTATCTTCCACAAATAATGAGACCCTCTCATTGAGAGTCAGATCCAGCCACAAGATGCTTCATCTTGTCATACGAGGCTAAGGAAGCATAGACTTCATCAACTGTGAGAGATTCACGGTTATACAAAATTGTATCTCTGAAGGTTGAATACGACGGTGGCAACGAACAAAGTAGAATTAACCCTAAATCCTCTTTATCATACTGAACCTCCATGGCCTCCAAATCCGAGACAATTTCTTTAAACACATTTAAGTGTTCATGCACAGACACACCTTCTTCCAAACGATGAGAATACAGACAATGTTTCATATGCAAATTATTGGTTAGGGTTTTCGACATACATAACTGCTGTAATTTTACCCATAATGCAGCAGTAGTCTTCTCCTTTAACACATCTTGTAGAATTTCATTCGACAAATGCAACTGTAATTGCGTCAAAGCCTTCCGATCTTTATGCTTCTTTTCTTCATCTGTCAAGTTCGAAGGCATATTATCTAACCCTAACAGGGCATCCTCCAAATCCATTTGCGCAAGACCTGCTTGCATCTTTACCTACCACAACGCAAATCTGGTGTTGCGATCCAACAGCGGAATATCATACTTTAATGTTGCCATTATCGTGATCGAGACTATTAACCCGAAAAAGCTCTAATACCAATTTGATAAAATTTAAATGACGACAATGAATAAATATCGCAAAGAAAACGAAAAGAAAGAACACACAAATTTTACGTGGAAACCCTTTCGGGAAAAAACCACGGGCAAAGGAGAAGAAGATTCACTAATGTCGAAAATTGAATCAATACAAGAGGAGATAACTACACCTATTTATAGGTTGAAAAACCTTATTCCAATCAACAACTAATAGAAGTTACGTAGTAAGATTGAAATACCTTATTCTAATTAAAATAAAATAGATAACTTATTCTAATTAAAATAAAATAAAAGAAGTCTAGTTTATTTGGACTTTACTTTTATTTTATTTTACCACTGTATTTTATTTTAACAAGAATTTTAGTCACCCAATTCTAACAATTATATTAATATTAAATAAATATTTTAGATATATAAAATTCGATAAATTTTGAATTAAACTTTATATTCACTTTTAATTTCACTTTAATTATAGTTTAAACTATTTAAATTTATACCGATTGAGTTTTAACTCGGTTGGCATTAACATTGTAACTAGTGAAGGAAGAAGCGAGTATGAGCACAGCCAAACATGTTTTATCTTCCTAATTAATGGATGGAGAGAGGTTATGCTTAGTTTTAGGTATTTTATCAAAAATAATATTCAAATTTATAGATGAATAATATCCTATTAAAATATTATAATTATTTCATTTTATATGAAATAAAAATATATTATTAAATAAATTAAAATAATTAAACACATAATACATATACAAAGCAAATGACATAAAAATATATAAATAAGTCTTAAAAATGGTAAAAGGAATGGATTTTTGTAAGAATATGTGTTTAAGATTTTAATTTTCCTTCTTCAATTCAATTTTCTTTTTAGAAGCTAGTACACTTATCATACGCGCTTACGTATGAAAATTACTTTTATCTATACTTAAATGGGAGCAAGTGATCTAAAGATAAAACATATGATTTAAAAATAATAGTAATACGACATATGCATATGTACATAATTACAATAAAACGTAATGAAATTTTAGATTGAAAGGAATAATCACAATAAATACATCCAATAAAGAATATTAAATGTCCTCTAATTATTTTTTTATCGGTTTTGTCATGTTTCTATTAAAATTAAAAATATTACATGAATTTTATGTAATGATCTAATGGTAAAAGGTGTTTACCTCTTAAGTATGATTTGAATTTGAGTCGTATTAATCGCGTTGATTGTTTAAGCTTTTCCTTACTATTATAATTCACCAAAAAAAATAGCATGATGTCAAGAATTTTGCAATCTCACCTTCATCATATAGGCTTCTTCTTTGATATGGTGTTTGTGCCTAATGTAAGTAAGAAAGCTCACATTATAATTAAAAATTTAAATGTTTCAATAAAATTAATCTATAATAGCCACAAACCGAAGGTTTGGTGTGATAAGAAATTAATAAAGAATGTTTCCTTTCCTCAGCTATATTTCTATGCAACCGATAGCGTATCTAGAGGAGATGGTAGGGTCTTGGCACCCTTAAAATGAATTTTTTTTATTTAAATTTTTTAAAATTTTAAATTAGTAAAATTAAAATTACATTTTAGCCTTATTAAAATTGATAAAATTTTGATTTAATTCTTTAAAATTTATAAATATATAAATTATTTAAATGATAAAATTACATTTTTATTATCATAAAAATTACAATTTAATTTCGACCTCTCAAAAAAAGTTTCTAGTTGTGTCCCTGTATGCAACCATGGCGTTATATGCATATCTCTCCGACATTTTTTTTACCAAATTGTAGCAAATCAAATTTACTATAGATATATTTGGTGGGGGTAACTAATGTAAATGTCGTACTTCTGTAACATCGTACTCAAACATTGATACGTTGTCATTCTTATTGGAAGAGTATAATTGTTAAACAATTAAGTAGTTTATAATAGAAGACTAGTATAGATGATAAGTTAATAAATTTGATTCAATTTTACCATTGTGCCCTTTGTGATAATATATCCTGTAACATCTCAAGCATATAAGCATAAATTTATATATAAAAAAATAGTTTAGAGGACATTATTATTCTCACATTAGTTTAGAGGACATTATTATTCTCACATCCTTACCTACGTGACACCCAACACCAAAACCCCTTTTCCTTTATTTAAGAGATTAATTGCTCAATAAAACCCAAACTCTTAACCAAATTACTTCTCTAAAGTCTCATCCTAACTCAACTAGAATTCCTTTTAAAAGTCCTAATAAACCTTGGAAGTTCTTGAAGATTTACAATCAAGGCCAAATCATCCCTTTCGTTGAATCGTCCAATCTTGCGTCGAATCTACATGTAACAGCTCGATTTTCAATAGAATTGGAAATAATGATTTCGTGACCACAACTCCGACGATTCGGGTCCTAAATATTTACGATGTCATTAGTGTCATATTAAATTCTGGTTAAGAAATTTTATCGTTTAGATAGTTAATTAAGTAAAAATGATTAAATTGTAAAAGACGTAAAAGTTGACTTCTATTAATTAAAGGTATTAGATGTCAATTGGAAGGTAAGTTAAGGTCCTTAAATTGTAATTAAACAACAAGGAAAGTGGGTGGACGGTAATGGGGAAGAGACAAATCAAATTTTGCTTAATTTAAGCAAGGGTAAATAGGTAATTTAGTAAATAAATGTTAATAATGGAAAAAGGCATGAATTAAGTCATCTTCTTCCTTTCTAAACAAAAGAAAAGAGAGGAAACCATAAAGAAAGAGCTTGAAGTTTCGGCCAAGCTAGGTTTGATCTTTGGTAGGTGATTTTTCGTCCGGTTTTAGTGATTTTTATGTTTTTGAGTCCGTATTAGCTTAATCTAGCTAACTCAAGGACTAATTTGTGAATCTGTCAAATGTTGAATATTTTTCTATTGATGAATTAACTTATTCTTGAACGTTTATGAAAGTTTTGGAAGCTTGGGTGTTAGATTTGTTGATTTTGTAAAGTGATTTTTGATGATTTTAGGGTTTGAGGACTAAATTACTAAAATGATAAAATACATGTACTTGATGTGAAATAAATTGTATGTATGAATTGGGAAAATACCCTAGTGTATTTGGCTGACATGGTTTTGAATTGGAAATGGTTATTTTACATGTTTAAGTCTAAGGACTAAATTGAATAAAAGTAAAATATTAGGGGTAATTTTGTAAATTTTCCAAAAGGACTTAAATGCAAGAAATGATATAAATTTCATGATTTAATTTGAAAATTGAATGATTTATTGATTTAGATCACGAGCGTGCTGCAGATCGAGGCAAAGAAAAAGTAGTAGAATAGTCCTTGGAGCTTAGTCTTAACTACAATTTGTTTCGATAAGTTCGTGTATTTAAATTTCCATTTGTTAATTATAGTTTCATTATCTTGGTTATATTCTTGAGTTGAAATGAGATGGAAGACATTGGAGATATACTAAACTGGTTTGTAAGAGCGATATACTGAACTGGCTCGTAAGAGCGATATACTGAAATGGCTCGTAAGAGCGTTATACTGATTGGGCTCGTATGAGCTAAACTTTCTGGAAGGCCTGAAGAGATCGATTGGGATACGAATGTGGGAATAATGAGAATGTTTATTTACCTTCTTTGTTCAAATAAATTATTCTATAAGTTAATTGCTCGAACGAACTTACTAAACTCTATAAGCTTACCTGTATATCTGTTTACTGTTTTGTATACTCAATTTTGCTGTTGAAGATCGGATCCTCAAAGAAGAATCACACTAACCTAAGAGCTCGTTTGGTAGACTTAAAATCAAGTGGTTATATGACATATATTAGGATGATAAATTGGTATCATGCTTAAGTTTGTTAAGCTTTAAGATGTACTTAGATTAATTAATACAACTTGGAAGGAGATGAATTTAAGCTTGCTTGACTTGTATTTTATGGTATGCATTTTGAATGGTAATGAGCATATTCAATTAGATTGATGAATATCAACGGTATGACTAAATTATGAGCATGTTTTGCCTTGTTTTTTTATGTATATTTATAGGATGTTGAACTATATTAAGTTAGGTACATGTTGAGGGGTTTTATGGAAATTTTGCATATTATTTTTAAAAATTCTCAAGTACACACGGCTTAGAAAATGGGTCAGCACACAGGCTTGTGTCCTGAGATAATTAGGTGCAATTCTCACACCGGTTATACACAAGTTGGGACACGGCCGTGTGGCCCTATTTCGAAATCACACGATCCAACACATGGTCTCGTACACGGGCGTGTGGGAAATTTCGCATGCTCACAGTCTGGCACACAGTTTGTGACACGGCCGTGTGAAGGTGGTTCGAGTGTACTCACGGTCTTCAGCACGGACGTGTAATACAAGGCACACGGGCGTGTGACCCTTGTTTGGAAATTTGGTATTTTTGTGCAATGTTTAAATATGATTCAATTGAGTCCCTGGTTGCTCCGAATTGATGTAAAAGTATGAGATTTTCAATTTTAATGGAATCTATGCTGTTGAATGTAATTTAACTAAAATAAAAGATAAACCATTAATTGTTATCTGCTGTGAATGATCTGGTATCTCGAGACCCTAACCGACGATGGTGTCGGGTTTTCGGATGTTACACTACATCAATCCCATCAAGATCAACCTTTGTAGGTACCCCGAACCAAGTTTCAATGAGGGGAGGTCGTTTGAGGTCCCAAGAAAACAAGGTGGGTGTTTTTTTAATGAAAAATCAAGTCAAAATTCGAAATTGCCAATATTTTATAGTTTTGCCACTGATTTTCCATATTTTATAATTTTGCCAATGATTTTCAGATTTTACAATTTTACCACTATTTTCCAAATTTTACAATTTTACCACTATTTTGCATATTTTACAGTTTTACCACTATTTTTCAAAAAAATTATAGTTTTACTATAACCTCTATTATTTTATGCAAATCAATCTCTAATTAGGGTTGTGGATAGGATTTTTATGGCATCTAGTGAACTAGAAATTACATGTAAAACCCGAAATAAGGATAGAATAGGTTGTGGATAAATTTATGCACTTTTACGACATAAATTTGCGATTGAGATTACAAAATATGTTAATATTGCATGAGATAGACTACTTAAACCAATAAGATATTAAAAATTATTTAAATGATTATGCTACATGATATGAGTGATTAGATGATGCTTAATTAGTTAATTGTTTTATATAGTATGAATGATATAAAGAATTATTAATTGGTTGAATATGTTATATAAATCAAATGATAAGATGATCAGTAATTGGTTAACTATGATATAAACGAAAAAATAGTTAGTATATTATTAACTATGCTATATGACATGAATGATAAGATGATTATTATTTGGTTGAGCATGCTATATGATATGAACGGCAAGTTAGTTAGTATTTGATTAATGCATGATATAGTAAATATTATTTGATTGATTATGCTATACGATATGGTAAATATTATTTGATTAATTATGCTATACGGTACGATAAATGTTATTTGATTAATTATGCTATACGATACGGTAAATATTATTTGATTGACTATGCTATACGGTATACATGATATGATAAAGATTATTTGATTAAGTATTCTATTCGATATGCATGACATGGTAAATGTTATTTGATTGATTATGCTATATGATATGGTAAATATTATTTGATTAATTATGTTATACGATACGGTAAATGTTATTTGAGTGATTATGCTATACGATATGGTAAATATTATTTGATTAAGTACTGTCGAAACCATTTTTTTTGAAAAAAGTCCCAAATTATATTTTGAAAATAAAATGGAGTCACCACCAATCTTTTTAAAATAGGTGTGATTGGATCACCTTGTAAAATTTTAAAAATCATTAAAACCATAATTTTGGTCTTTGAAACCATAAAACGAGTTCGGGAGTCAGTTACGAGTAAGGAAGGATTAGCACCCTCACGCGCCCAAAATTGGTACCTAATCGATTATTTAATGTCTTAATTATTTGAAAATAAAAAACTCGAGAAAAATTTAAATTGCGATCCTTAAATGCATGAATGACATGTTTCAATGTTGTTTAAAAAAATTAAATTTTTCGAAAAAAACTCGTTATTTCGAGTTAATCGAGAAGAAAAGTCACATCCAAAAAGTTAGGACACAACAATTCAAATTTTCGAAAATAAGAAGCATTTCTAATTATTATCTTAAAATATTGTATTTTTTAATTTTAAATAGGGTATTCAATTATATCGGTTCAAAAAAATCACACCTAGTGAATTAGGGCATAATTCTCTCAAATTCCCGGAATAAAAAATACTGCTTCGATTTTTGAAAACGATTTATGTATATTTTTAAAAAATATCATGCAAAAATAAATAAATATTATACAAAAATGAATAAGTATGTGCATAATTTATAATGACAAAATAGAATCTTGCATGAATAGAATAAATTAAATGAATACAATTAATAACAATTAAAAACACAATAAAATAACATAATCATGGTAATAATGACAATAATATTAATTAATTAGGAATATAAATAGCAATAAATATAGGACACAATTATGTAAACAAAAAAATTAAGTCAATGATACAATAAGACATGTAATTAATTTAAAGGTAAAAAAATATAGCATGCAAATAAATACAAATATCAATAAAATTAAATAAAGGTAAAATATTTAAATAGCATAAAATAACAATAAATAAACAAAACAATTATAAACAATAAAATTGTAGGGAGTAGGCATGAAAATAGATAAAAAAAATAAATAAAATACTTATAAAAATGATAAATAAATTTAAATATAAAGAAAAAATGAATGACAAATAAATAAAAATTAAATGCTAAATAGAATAATGCAAATAATATGAAAAATGAAAATGAGACCAAATCAAATAAAAATTAAAACAATAGGGGTTAGAATTATAAAAAAAAAGAAACTAAATGGGCAAAATTGTATAAGGAGCCGAATTGTAAAGATATTAAAATTAAAAGGGTAAATTAAATTAAATAAAAATAAAAATAACTAAATTGTTAGGCTTTAAAAATGTGAAAGGATTCGAGCAACAATTTTACCATAATTTAAAAACACGCGAATCCCAAATTTAAAACGGATCAGATCTTCAAGTTACGCCAAAACAAATTCGTTTTGAGATTTATTGGATTAGATCAAAACGGCATTGTTTCACTAAGGCTATATAAGCCAAAATTCTTTTAAAAAATTCATTTTCATTTCCTTTTAAAAAAAACACTTTTTGTTTCTTTTTTTTTCCTCTCAAATAGGATTATGACCGGTTATAAGATGACCCACGTGGTTGAATTTTTTAAATTTTTTTTTTCTTTTAAAACTCTCTTTTTAAAAAAAAAAACTAAACTCAGATCTGAAATTCATTTTTAAAAAAAACTTACCAAACCTTTTTAAAACCAAAGAAACCAATTCGGTTCTAAGGGGAAAGGACTTCTTCGACGAGCATTGAGACAAGATCAATGCATTTGGGCTATGAAGGGAGATTCCATCCACGACAACAAAGGCTGAATCAACAAAGGTAAAAAAAAAAAAAAAACTCTAGATCTGTTATATTAGTTTCGAAAAAAATAATAAAATGTTACCTTCAACTTGCTTTCGATTGGTTTGCTTGAGTGTTTGAATCCGATTGCTAGAAAACTTGTTTGAATTTTTATTTTAAAATTTTCGTATCTTCTTACAAAAATTCTGTGTCCTTTTTACATTCGATTTTTGTGTTTTATACACAAATTACATATATTTTTTATTTGATTTTCTTTCCTATTGTGTTCTTGATTTTCTTTCATTTTTCGCAGATCTTCGTATCTTAGAGATCCGGGCAAGCAAAGGCAGCGACGACATCCGAGGGCAGAGGGTGAGGCGGTTGGAGGCTCAATAGTTGCTAGGGTTTTTTTTTTTTGAAAGTTTAGGTTTAGTTAGTTTGGGCTAAAAAAATTGGGTTGTAATTTGGGTCATTGAGCTTAGGGTTAAGTTATTGGGTTATTATTTTTGTAATTTTTTTATTTGAGTTAATAATAAAAAAAAGAAAATGGGTCTGTTGGGCCCAATAAATTTGGGTCCCTACAAGTATTCTTTACGATATGCATGAAATGGTAAATATTATTTGATTAATTACGTATGCATGACATGAAAAATATTATTTGATTAATTATGCTATACGATATGATAAATGTTATTTGATTGAGTATGCTATACGGTATGCATGATATGGTAAATATTATTTGTTTAAGTATTCTATACGATATGCATGACATGGTAAATATTATTTGATTGACTATGTTATGTGATATTTATGATATGATAAATATTATTTGATTGATTATGCTATACGATATGCATGACAAGGTAAATATTATTTGATTGATTATGTTGTACGATATGCATGATATTGTAAAATTATTTGATTGATTATGCTATACGATATGCATGACATGGTAAATATTATTTTATTGATTATGCTATCCGATATGTATGATATGATAAATATTATTGGATTGATTATGTTATACTATATGCATGATATGGTAAAATTATTTGATTGATTATGCTATACGATATGCATGACATGGTAAATATTATTTTATTGATTATGCTATACGATATGTATGATATGGTAAATATTATTGGATTGATTATGTTATACGATATGCATGATATGGTGAAATTATCTGATTGATTATGCTATACGATAAGTATGACATGATAAATATTATTTGATTGATTATGCTATACAATATGTATGATATGGTAAATATTATTTGATTGATTATGCTATATGATATGCATGACATGATAAATATTATTTGATTGATTATGTTATACGATATGTATGATATGGTAAATATTATTTGATTGATTATGCTATACGATATGCATGATGTGGTAAATACTATTTTATTAATTATGATATGGTAAATATTATTTGATTAAGTATGCTATACGATATGCATGATATGGTAAATATTATTTGATTGATTATGCTATACGATATGCATGATATGGTAAATATTATTTGATTGATTATGTTATACGATATGTGTGATATGATAAATATTATTCGATTAATTATACTATACGACACACATGATATACATTTCGCTCAACAATAAGTTTCTTCTATAAGATGGAACATTGTGCGATCGTTGAATGATCAAACTATAATATATGTATGTTTTGCATGTGCATGGGGGGAATTATGAAAGGAGGAAGTATGCGACAGTTTACTGCATCCCCTATTATTTGATTCATTATGATATACAATATGTGCGATGTGATAAATGTTATTTGATTTATTATGCTATATGATATGGTAAATATTATCTGATTAATTAAGCTATTTGATGTGCTTGATATGAAGTTCATTATTCGTTTATGCCATGAGCTCGATATGAAATATGTTTTGTTCCATAAGAATAAGTTTATGCTACATAAGAGAATGCTTTACGACCTTTGACGGTCCAACTATAAGTTATGTATGTTTTGCATGTGTATGGAGGAAAATTGTGAAAGGACGTATACGGCAGTTTACTACATCTATATGTTATAAGTTATAAGTTTGTTGTGTACCCACAGCTTAAGCAGATTCCAACTGTGACTATATGTACATAACTTATAGGGGATGTGGATCCTCAATCATATGGCAGCTCATCTACATCTATAAGTATAAGTGGAGTGATAAGGAAGAAGGGTTATGGGGAACTCACTATCTGGCGTGTAGTGGTCGAGGGTAGGATTTTCGAATGCCATATGATACGTTATACGACTGTTGCATGAACATACCATGCATCCTCATTAGAAAATATATGATGAGTCGTTCAAATTGATAAATGTGCAATGTGCAAGTTTCTATGACTTTGTGATTGTGTTACTATCATTGAATTTGTTTGAATGTTGATTGTTCTGCTTATCTAGTGTTATAAACTTAATTATTGTATTATTGGAATTTCTAAGTAAATGTGATCATTATTGATATACATGTTTGAATATTGATTAGATTTATAGTAAAGGGTCTCCCACTAAGCCTGTTAAGCTTACTCCCTATTTTTCCCATCATTTCACATAATCTAATAGAATAGGCACAAACTTGATGCACGGAGGGTCTCAGCTTGTTCTTGTCAACGATTTATTTTTAATATTATTACTATTACTATTGCTTTATTTTACTAAAAATCGTTGTATGAGATATTTATTTCTTATTACATAGGATGCATGTTATTTATTAATGTTGTTTATTGTCAATAATGATTTAAGATTATTTTAATATTTGACATTTATTGAGAATTAGCTAATTAGGATGATATTTATTTATTAAAATGATTTTAAACAGGTTAATTATTTATTAAGATTATGGATTTATTTTTCATTGCTAAAACTCGTGTTAGTTCTTAAATGAGATATTCACTTATATAACATAGGTTTAAGTATTGAAAATAGACTTAAAAAAAAATCGAGCCATCTCGATAGCGAATATGATCACTCTAGCTCGGGTCTGTCATCTAGACCGAGTTGAGATTACATATCCTTTTTAACCATATTCCATAAATGCATTTTATCAACACATACCACATTACTTTAATCAAAACTCTCATTATTTTAAATTGTCTCACCTGAAAGTAAATATATGAAATTAAATATATAAATTGATAGGATTATAAATACCAAAATTTTAATAAAATGGAGGTTGGGTTCACACCAAGCGATCAATTTCTTCTTTCGCTTGGGATAAACAAATCTCATCTTTTCATAAATCCATGTGTTTGTATCGTTGAAGAGAAACTTTGATGCATAAAAAATCAATATAAATGAATAATTAGAAATAATTAAATACAAACATTAATTTCAAAGTTACATTTTGTCTCTTTTCAACTTCAATGATCATTGGTTCAATCTCATCCCCAACTTGTAATAAGAAATTAGAAAATCCTTCATCAGTTTTGTATCCTTCAGTTATGCGATGTCCGATCATCGGGCAAAAGGGTTGTTGCTATACCAGACGTTGTGGTAGGAACCTGAAATTCGTATGGTTTACAAAATGGATCGATACAAAAATGTCTTTTCAGTA
Source organism: Gossypioides kirkii (assembly GCA_005610355.1). NCBI lineage: Eukaryota > Viridiplantae > Streptophyta > Magnoliopsida > Malvales > Malvaceae > Gossypioides > Gossypioides kirkii. Next base: position 8,640,569 of record CP032249.1, on the reverse strand, counting down.
ACACCAGGACCATTTATGAAAAATAGTGTGGCCTTTCCTTCGTTTATAGTTGAGATAATGGAGTCATAGGTAATTTGTTTTTAATGATCTGGTTTTTAGTGGTGTCAAAAAATATGGTTTTGAAATTTCGTTTTCATAAATCAAGTTCGTAAATATTAAATAGGGATATTTACGGATAGTTTATAAATTAAATGAAATTTGGTTAGGTAATTTAGATAAAATTGTGATTAATTAAAGCTTAAGGACTAAATTCTAAAAGTTTAATCGCTATAGAAAATACTTGAGGACTTAAATAGCAATTATCCAAATGACCAAAATGGTTAATAAACTACTTTTAAATAGTTGATAGTGGATGATGAAGGTGGATGTCATTAATTTAGCTTAAACATGATTAAATTTAACTAAGCTTGATTAATTAATAAATTAAGCATAATATAAAAAACAAAGCTTAGTGGAAGATGTTATCATCTTCTTCCCTAAGCCGTGTGTAAACCAAAGGAAAACAAGAAAGTTTTACGTTTCAAACATTCCGCCATCCAATTTCAAGTAAGTATCTAGTCACTTTTCTTTGATTTTTATGGAAATTGAATCATGGTAGTTTGATTTATCTAGACCATGTATCAATTTGTGAAACTATTAAAGTTTTTAAAATTGTCATTATTGAGAAATGAATGGATTTGGTGTGGAATTTAGAGAAATTAAGCTCAAATTATGAAAAAAATTAAATTGTAAAGCTTAATTGTTAGTTTTGTACATTAGAGACCAAATTAAATAAAATGCAAATTATTATGAGATTTTGATAGAAATAGAAAGTAAAAGGTCTTTAATGAATTTATGTGAAATCCAATTTATTTCGAAGCTCTAGATTGAAAGTCATGTTTATCCCAAGTTTAGAGACTAAATTGAATAAATTGCAAAACATGTATGACTCTGAATTTGAATTTGAATGTGATTTGATATGAAATTTGATGTTGTGTCATTGTTTAATTTTTTTTGTAGCTAAAGACGATGCAAGATCGTTGAGAGAAAAGGAAAGGCGAGATCCGATGACGAGTAACACGAGCTTCCGGTTTGTATTTCTATGATTCAATATCAATTTAACTGTTGCACATTTGTGATATTTTGCATAATATGCTATTGAGGTGAGTTGAAAATGGTCGTTTGAATTGACTTGCTATGATTGAGATTGAATATCGAGATATGGACTAAATTGAATAGAATAGAAAGTATCATGACTTAACTGATATATGATATTTGATATGGAATTGAAATGAAACATGTTATATGATGTGTTGAAATGGTGAAATGATGATGAATTGAGAATGATAAAATGTGAATTGAACTATCTGATGCAATTGGAAAATCAGTCACCTTATTAACTGTATGGACATAGTCGGATATAGTTGGAATGTCATAGGATAGATTGAGTATGGGTTACTTCAACTATATGTCGATAAGTACTTGGCGCATTTTTCTTTGGATGTTTCGATGAGTACTAAGCATAACTTTCACTTTGGTAATATTGATGAGCGCTAGACACAACCTATATACTTCGAACGTTCCAATGAGGCACTAGGTGCCAAATTGGTGTGTTGGTTGGGATCCCTGTATCCGTTTGAGTCCAAGTCACGTTAATAGGGCATATAAACTGTGAATTGGTTGAATTTTGTTTAAAATGATTAAATATTATGAAATTGCACTACATGTACATATATATACCATAATGATTATCAATAACATTGTAAAAGAACAAACAAACCAATTAAATGAGCTTCAGGATTGATATGGAAATATTACGAAAGAATTGAATCGATTTGGAAATGAAATATGATATGATCAAATGTTAAAAATTAAATAGATATCCAAATATCATTGGTATTGAGATGTTGATATGATATGTTCATTTAGCTTAGCTAATTGAAGTAATGTATAGTTGATTCATATGATGCATTTAGTATATTTTTAACATGTGTATATGTTAATGCATTGGATGAGTTTTTGTATGAGATGTGCTTTAATTGGTTGAGATTGAAATCAAATTGATTGCATGCAATTGATTATAACGCCTGTAAGATTGCCCTAAAACACACACAGAAAGGGAGTACGTTTGGAGGTGGTCAAGTTGTTGGCGTCATTATCGGGGAGGCAATGCTTTTAGTAATTTTTATTTCTTCTTTGTTATTTGAATAATTAGGAAATTTTTATGTTATAGATCCGATATTTTATTTTTTATTTCTTTTATTATTTTGTTTTATTTGTTTTAATTATAGTTTATGACTCAAAGCTAAGGAAACTTGGTGGAACCCATTTCTAATCCTAAAGCATTGATTAGAAGAAACAAAAGAAACAAAGAATCAATGCAAAATCAACCACTGCCTTAAGAAAGAGAAGAACAGGAGGACCCGCTTGTTGATCCTATCAATAACAACATTGAGGACGTTAGAATACCACCACAACTCCCCGCAAACGAACTAATGGCACAAGTCTCAGAGAACTTTGAGGGAGTACTCTTTACCTAATTAGATCTGACATGGGGAAGTACTGCTAGGCTGCTAATACCTTTGAGATTAAGCTAGGCATGATCCAAATGATTCAAAATAATTTACAGTTTAGAGGGACCATGCTTGAAGATCGTAGTTTACACTTAAAACAGTTTTTATAATTGTGTGATACTTTCCATTATAATGATATTATTGATGATGCCATTCACCTCAGATTAATTTCATTCTGTCTAACGAACAATGCTTTTTCTTGGTTAGATGCGCAGGCACCAGGATCCATCATGACATGGGACAAGCTTGCAAGAAAATTTTTACAAAAGTTCTTTCCCATTAGTAAGACAATCCAACTCTGGAGAGAGATCTCCACATTTCGGCAATTTGAGGGCGAAGGGTTCCATGAAACATGAGAATGATTTAAATAACTATTACAAAAATGCCCACATCATGGTATGCCACAGTGGTTACAAACATTCTATAACGGGTTAGATGCTTCTGTCAGATCTAGGTTAGATGATACGGCAGGAGGAGCTTTAATGAACATAATTTATAACGATTCTTATGAGTTAATTGAGAGCATGGCGATGAACTCTTGCCAGTGGCCTACTGAGAGGTTAACATATGGGTAGAAATATGCTTCGATTAAAATGGTCCAGGAAGATGACAAATACCAATAACTATTGGAGAAAATGAACCGAATCAAATCTACCATAGAGGCATCATTATCATAAGTAGAAGATAGGCCTCTCTACCACTATTTTACCAACACTAAGGATGTTAACTATATTGGAAATAAAGGTGGAAATCCTTACTCTAATACCTACAATCCAGGATGGAAGGATCATCTTAATTTTAGATGGGGAGGAAATCAAGGAGGAAGTGGTAATAACAACCAATCAAGAAATCCAAGCTATCAACCTCTATTCTTGCAAAGGCAACCAGAAAAAGCAGTCCAAAGTGACCATACTACATGTGGTTAAAGGTTAGAGAGGATAGAAGGAGAAATGCAATTTATGCGAGCAGAGGTAAAGCAAGTGCAGTCTGAATGCACTAATTTCGCTAGATCCTTGACAAAGCTAGAGGAACGAATGGGCCAAGTGGTGAGTATGATAGGAGATCTCACTAGACAAATTGGAACTGGTATCCCTAGTAATACAAAAAAATAATAATCCCCAGAGAGAAGGAAAAGAACATGTCAAGGTTATTAAGTTGCGATCGGGCAAAAAGCTGACTAGCATAGAAAAACCCAAAGAAGAGGAGGAACACAAAAAGCCAAATAATGTAATAGAAATCCCCTCTGATGATGATATTTAAATTGTCTAAAGTAAGGAAGTGTCGTTGGAAGACAAAGCTGAAAAGAAAGAAAAGATGCCTAAGGAGGATAAAGGCACTACTATTCTATTCCCTAAGAGGTTAAAGGAGAAGAAAAAGCAAGATGAAGACGATTTAGTAAGCTTTTTGAACTTGTTTAAATCTTTAAATGTTAACCTACCTTTGATTGAACTAATAGAAAAAGTCTCAAAATATGCCAAGTTTTTAAAGGAAATCATGTCAAGGCGTAGGAAAATCAAAGTAGGCGAACATGTGGAAGTAAACACATCTTGCAGTGCTATTATCTCCTAACAGATTCCTCAAAAATTAAAGGACTCTAGTAGCTTCACAATTCAAATAAAGATTGGGAACCTTCAGTTTAGTAGAGCTTTATGTGATCTAGGTGCAAGTATAAATCTAATGCCGCTATTATTTTTTGAGAAACTTGAGAGTGGAGATTTAAAAATACCCAAGTAACTTTACAACTGGCAGATAGGTCTTTTGTATAGTTGAAAGGGATCCTAAAAGATATGTTGATCCAAGTAAGAGATTTCATTATCCTTGTGGACTTTGTGGTACTAGATTTTGAAGAAGACAAGGATATACCTATCTTATTAGGAAGGCCCTTTTTAGCCACATTTAGGTCCACCATTGACTTGAAAACCAACGAGTTGACAATGAGGATCAATGGTGAAGTGGAAATTTTTAAATGTGAGGATAGAATAGATGGAATAGAAGATCGCAATAAGCGTTGTCATTTGCTTGATATGGGAGATGGTACGAGACCAAGTGAGATCCCTTTCATGAATATGGAATGAATCAATAGGTTTAAAGAAAGAGATCAATTGAGTAAAATGGAGAAGAATGATGGGAGATGGACAAATGCTGAAAGAAAATGGACGAGATCGATGAGGGTAAGCATATTGATGAGTTTGGTAGTAAAACATAGAGGTGGATTGGTCAAACTAACTTCTGTATATTAGTGTACATATTTCTAAAAAGTTTTTCTTTCAGTAATTAACAGGAAATAAGGGTATGTTGCGACACTTCACCTTCTGTGTCGCAACATAGGTGGCAGAATGAGGAAAATACGAAACTGACGTCGATGTCGCGATAAAGAGTACAGATTGGATGACCTTCGGAACTAAGGACGATGTCGTGACGAAGCCTTGAACATGTCGCGACAATGAGGAACTGATGTGTTTGTTGCAACATAGCTACCCTATGTCGTGACATCAACTACAATTTTTATACGATCGACCCGACCCGCCCCGACTGCGTAACCCGATGGCTAAAACACTTTTTTTTATTTTTAACACCCTAAAACGCTAAATTCTACTCCCTATAAATACTAAAACACTCTCTTAACCCTTACATTACACTCTAACTCTCTAAATCCTCTAAAACCCTAAAAATCTTTCACTTTTCTATTTCTTTTTTCACTTTTCAGGTTCCATCGGTTTATCGAGCAATGACGGATATCAATTGCAAGGGAATCATACCAAGCCAGGTTAAGGGTTTCTAAACTTAATACTCCTTGATTTATTGTATCTATAATGCCTCCTAGAAAGGTTGGACGAACTGTTGAATCAGAACCATCGATGGGTACAAACCCTTCAGGATTTACAAACGCAAATGTTGAAAAATATTTTGACGAGCTTCAAGACAAAACATTTATTCAAGAAAGGGGTTTTGATCCATTAATTGTTCTGTGTAAAGAAATCTGGTCTCTAGTTAGGTACCATAGGTGGGAACGGTTTTGGACGATCCCCACAGAACCTACAATTATCCCAGTTGTTCAGGAATTTTATGTTTCTCTAAGAGATTATATCTTTAGGACTAATGATGAAACTACATGGGAAACCTTAGTCGTAAGAGGAATTAGTGTTAAGTAACCCCTAAACTCATACGCAAATTCTTTGATGCTCTATATTATGAGCAGGATTTCCTCGATCAAATTTATTTGGAATTTTAGGATATAGACATGAATTAGGTAATAACCTATTTAACTGAGGGAAGAGGAGAATGAAAATTTAGGCTGGTGTGTTGTTGGGAGCACCAAATATAACCTATCCCTAAAAATATCAAAAAAATAGTATAAGAAAAGTAGGGTCAAATCCTCAGGGACTGGAATGTTGCAGAATCTTGTATATCGAGATCTCAGGCATAGTCATGCCTAAAAAACGTACCCGACTTGGAGAAAAAATAATAAACAAAATCAAAATACTAATGATTTAAGGTTTGAATGAATTGAAATTGTAGTATGAAAAATAAACAGAGTTGAGAGAAAAGGTTTTATCGATTTTGGGAATTCCAGCCTCCGGTTATCTTGATTCCTCCTTGGTTCAATCATAAAATTTTAGATGGTTCTTCTCGTGACCGAATAAGCCAGTTATAGTGGAAGAGGACACCTGCGACCACTAGATCCAATTATAACTTGTGATTTTAAAGGAACCTATCGCTAGCCAACTGTTACTCCAATGAGACCGTCTTACACTTGATCATCTCTTCTCAATGACGAATGTCACGCCATTTTGCCTCTTTGGTTCGATAACCTCTGATGCAGTAAGTTAGCGAACCGACTGTGCAACCTTCTCAAAACATACAAAGTGTCTTTGCACAAGATGAAAAGATTATTTTTGAAAGGACATAGATGGAAGCGTCAGTCCCATAATGCGGAGAAGTGATGAATACTCAGTTGAGAAGGGTTAAGTACGAGTTCTAAGCCTCATGAACTCTTTTGGAGGAATTTTGATAACCTTTGGCTAGATGGGTTTTAGTTGCTCATGCTTTTGGAAAATATACAAGTTTAATGAAAATAGAATTTTTATTGAAAGAAACGGCTAGGGTTTTGGGAGATGGAGAATTTTACAGAAAATTGAAAGTGAATCATTCATATCACTCCATCCCCTATTTATAATACATCGAAATCCTAGTTATATCTAAATTAAATTCTAAAAAGATAATTAGAATTAAATCTAAACAATAATTTCCTAGTTGGATCCAAATTAAACTTTAAATTATAAAGCCTAAAAGATAAATTAAAATTAAATATAAATAATATAATAATAATCTTAAATAATAATCCTATATATAGAGTTTTAATTTAAATAAAGTCTTATGTCCAATAAATCTTTTCCTAAGTTTTCCACACTTTCATACTTTTGGCACTTTCTCTTCCACATTCACGCTTTTTATCCCAAATTTTCCTTTTGTCTTCAATTTAGTCCCTACAAGATAAAAGAATCATAAATAGCCCAAATTAGTAGAATCATATTTCCCTTACTTAGCTCATGCTTACCCTCAAGTATGTTTCCTAATCCACTAAGTAATTTAAATTTTACCATGAAAAAAAGTGTAACATCCGTGTGTTTGAACCGGATTTGGAACAGTGATGAAATAGAATTGAGAACTAGAAATGTTTAGTTGCAGGAAGAAAGGTTAGAAAAATTTAAGGATTAAATAGTAAAGGAGAGAAAATATGGGGGACTAAATAGCGAATTATACAAATTGAATTTTGAGTCATCATGGGAATTAGATTGATTGAGAAGGGGAAAAAGAGTATTTTGGTGGAAGATTTTTTTGGAGGCAAAGTTTTGGGCTAAAGTGTAAAGTTGGAAGGCCCAATGACTAAAAGTGTAGTTTTGCCATTTTTCTTAAGTGAGATATTTTAAGTGAAAATTCTAGAGAATTTGAGAGAAGAAAAAGTGGTTAAAAAGATGAAAATATCATCTTTTTCATTAAGTAGTCGTCCATGCCCTTTTCTTCCATTTTCAACTTTTGCTTTTATTCCAAATAGGTCCTTCCATCATTTTTAAGCCCTCCAAGGTCCAAAATCTTCTAATTTCTTTGAAATTTCTAAAAGAAAAGTATAGAAGGGGGTTAGTAGACACCTCAAACTTCTTATAGAATTTATTTTGAAGTGTTAGAGAGCATAGGGACTCAATTGAGAAATTTTAAATTCAAGGGTTAAGGTAAGAAATGGTTAAATTCTCATGACATACATGTATTTTACTGTTATTTAGCATGAAAACTATTGAATTATAGCTTATAGTTTATATGTGTTTATGTGAAATTGAAGAGAAAGAGAAGAGAGACAGCGACCAAATTGAAGACAAAGGAAAAGAATAAAGCAAGGATAAAAAGAGAGGAAATTTAGCCTTTTTGTCGTAAGTACTACAAGAATTTTAGTTTATAGTCTATACTCCATTATATTTGAATTGTTAGCATGAAAATTTTTGTTTAATTATGTGTTATAAAGATGATTAAATGAGGTTAGTGTAGTGAAACATGAGAAAGGAAATGTTTTCATTGAAACAGATTGGACAGTAACAGGGGACTAACTTCAAAAATTCACCAAAAATTGTATACACATAGTTACAGGCTGAATTAAATATGGAATTAAATCTTATTGAGTGTTTCATATGGAAGAAACAGTGAAAGAAAAGGAATTGTACATTCTGAGATATAACTGATTTTGTGTAATAAGGTCAGAGTAGGTTCGAATTCCCCTGTTCTGACTTTGAAAAATTATAAAAAAATGTATAAAAATAAGTAGAGTGTGAAATTTACATGGATAAATCCTTAATGAGTATATTTTCAAAAGAAACAAACAGGAACATCATTTGATCTCTGTAAAAAAAGATAGATAATTTTTAGTGAAGAAAGGTCAAAACTGTCAAGCAGCAGAGAAGGGGTAAATTGAAAGAATTTACTGTACAAATTGGATAAAGTAAAAATTCTGAAAATTTTATGGTAAAAATATGATTGAGTATAGTTTCAGAAACATCAAGCGGATTATAATTTGGAATTCTGTAGCTCAAGATATAAATAATTTAGTGACTGTGATGCAAGTGAACAGCTTTGAAATATAAATGTGATGTGTGAAATAATAAGAAATGATGAATATGAAGTGTTAAGCCCATGTAGACAAGTTAGAACCATTGAGATAGTAGTGGTATCCCATTAAGGAATGCTAGCGCGCTTACTATTTTACACTTCGTGTGCTTACTGTTTCACACCTCGTGTGCCTACTGATTTGCGCTATGTGCGCCTACTGATTGCACTGTGTGTGCCTACTGATTGCATTGTGTGTGCCTACTGGATTGCACTGTGTGTGCTTACTGTTTCCCCAGCACTTGTGTGCTTACTGTTAAGTAATTCAGTACTTTCTGTTCCATTTATCTGATGGGTTCTATAGAAGTCTACATTGAGCTAAATTGTGGAAAAAAAATGTGGATCAAAGTGAATGAATGTCAATGTGGTAAGATACAAGCTATATACTGGTAAGGCGAAAGAGTAAATTACATGAGAAAATTTAAAAGTTTATACTTTGCTTTGTAGTACTTACTAAGCCTTCACCGGCTTAACGCGTTTATTTTAACGCGTAGGTACAAGGAATACAAGAAGCTAAATCGGGACCTCTCATCACATTACATCACTTGGAGCTCAAATTTAGGTATATTACTTTTGATGTAAAATGACATGTACTATGGAACTTATATGTGTCCTTATTAGAAAAAGACAAAAATGTTGTTTGGAAATATTTTGTGTAATGAAATGAAATGATGAATTTTGGTTGAAACTGTGTTTTGTACTAAAAATCATATTTTATTTCTTTTAAATCAATTTTAAGTCTCAATTTTAATTATACATGATTAATTTACGATATTTTGAATCAAGAAGCCTAAAATGCATCGTTTGATAAAAAAAAGTTTTACATGACCCGAGTTTTCTGTATTGAACATTAATGAAATACTTCTATATCAAGTTTATACGTATAAACCGGGTATAGAGGTGTTACAAGAAGTATCACTTTAAAGTTTCACAAACAATTAAGCATAATGCATATGGAAATAAAGAGAACTTTTAGCTTGTTATAACTGAAATCGAAAAAGTACTCCAATTTAAACGCTCAAAAATTAAATTGACTTGAATTATTTCATAAAAGCTAGGTAATTTACTAAACTTACCAAGACACCTATTTGTTCATCCTTAGTCCCCAAATTTAGTTCTCTTCCTTTTTAGTTTGTCGATTTTTGTTCTTTTTCTTAAAAATATATTGGCCCTTTTGACGCGAAATGGAATGACAACCCGAGTACCTCATCTCGGTTACTCAACCCAACACACTTTCAATTTATTATTATCATCATTTTTATTTAAGAATGTATTGGCCCTTTTGATGTGAAAGGAAATGACAACCCAACCACTCCATCCCAATTACTCAGCCCAACATACTCTTAGTTTATTTTTTTCATAATTTCGGTTAGCGGAGATTTACCTAACACGTCACACAACCTTTTGACACAAAGTAGGACGACAACCCAAGCACCCTACCCTTGTTACTCTGCCAATCACGTTTTAAGTTGTGCTCATAACCACAAAATCATAAAAGTTTTCTTCTCTTTTCTTTTCTTTTTTTCGGATAGAGAATTTTAATATAGGAGGACTAGGAAAAACAATCAAGTGTCAAAAATAGGTTTTTGGCAACTAACAAACAATCATGAAAAACAATTTAGTATGCATCCGAATTAAATATTCTCTTTTGCACTTAAATTCAATCGACTTTACTATAAGCAAGATAAGGTTATCTTCATTAATCATAATTATGTCTGCCTAATAGAAATAAAATAGTGGAGATGAAATCAATCATAGCAAAATCATAACTAACTCAGTAGATAAGAGACATACTCATGGGAAAACAGTGGGCAATTCGTGGGCAAAATCTTAAGCATGAAAAGAGACAGGATATACTAAAAAAATAAATGAAGGCAAAACAAGCATAAAGTAGCAGCAACAGTAAACACAATAGCAACAAAAATAGTAGATAAAAATAACAAAAATAATGAGGAACGTCTCACCTACTTAAAATGCATTGCCCTCAATGTGAAGAAAAATAGGAAAAGCAAATGGTTTAGAATACTTCGCATGTCACTTTCGCTCTTGTATTGCTACAAGTCAGATTTTGGCATAGGTTGTTCACTGCCCGTGGAAGATGTGACGCCGAGTGGTGTGGTGGTTGGGTCGGAGCACCCTGAGGTTGGCGAAGGGAGCGATGGAAAGTGGTTATGGAGGGTTCTGACGAGTGGATTTGGGGGCTATGGATCAACGATGGTGGGGAGAGGGTGGAGGCGTGGGTGGTTGGGAGTTTGTGTTGCGACAACTTGAGGTGAAGAAGGGAAGGGAAGAAATTAGGGTTTGGTAAAAATAGGGGTTTTATAGGTCGGTGGTGCTTGGGCGCAGGGTTAGTCTAATCGGAGTAGGGGTGCGCTATTCCTATGCAGGATAAGGGATATGGGCAGCGGTTGTTTGGGCATAGATTTAGTGTTTACTAAGATGCACCCTCGTCGTATGAAGTTCCCGTCACCGTTTTTTTTCCATGAAATTAATTCCTTGATTTTTCTGGACATAAAATGATAAAAAAAATTAAAATATAGAAAATAAATAAAAAATAAAAATAAAAATAAAATAAATAAAAATAAAATTGGGTTGCCTCCAAACAAGCGTTTGTTTAATGTCGCTAGCTTGACAACTGAACCAGTGTTGGGATTGTTCTAGCTGAATTTTTTTGATTGTAGCTAGGATCTGAATCAAAATTATCATCGAACAATGTTTCAAGTTCACTTTCATGAAGTGACTCAAAAGTTTCTTCCACTACGGATTCAATTATGTCAACACGATTTACGTTTAAAATTTCACTAGGGTGACTAATAGTGTCGTAAATATTAAACTTCACGATCTCCCCATCAAATTTCATCGTGAGGATTCCACTACGAACGCCAATCTTAGTATTTATGGTACTAAGGAAAGGTCGCCCTAACAAAAGTCTGAAGACCCAGGAGTGTTATCCTCTTCCATCCTCACCACATAAAAATCTACAGGAAAGATAAGTTCATTGACTTTCACAAATACGTTTTCAAGGACTCCCTCGAGATGCACAATAGACCTGCCACCAATTGGATTATAACACATGTTTCCTTCAAGAAAACCCATATTAAGTGATTCATAAATGGAAAAAGGCATTACATTTATAGAAGGCCTTAAATCACATATAGCTTTTTTAATTCCAAAGTGGCCTATTTTGCATGGTATTGCAAACATGCCCCTATCTTTACATTTTGTTGGCATCCTTCGTTGCAACACTGCAGACACATTTTCACCAACGTTTACCTTTTCGTTTCAAGTCAATTTTTGCTTGTTGGTGCAAAGATCCTTAAGAAACTTGGCATATCATGGAATTTTTTTAATGGCATCCAAAAATGGTATGTTTACCTTGACTTTTCTGAATGTTTCGAGGATCTCTTTTTCCTCCTAACCTTTTTTTTATCTTGTTTCAACCGACTTGGAAATGGGGGTTGAATTTTGGGTAATTGAGGTTTCGTTCGGACTTGTTCGTCACTCTCCTACTTTTCGTAGGCGGAATCTTGACCAAGACTTATGCCATGATTTGGTTCTAGTATATTCCTACTTCGCAACATCACTGCATTTGCGTTTTGTCTTAGGTTAGGTTCTATTTGTGACGGCAGCCTACCCAGTGCGCTTAATTTCTTAATTGACGTGGTCAGCTCTTTTATAGGCACCTCTATTTTCTATTGAAAATCAAGCACATTAGCTGCTATTTTATTTTCTATGGCTTATAGAGAAGTACCTAAATTTTGCATTTGTTGTATGGCTGGTTATACCATGGATTCACCCCATAACTCAAGTTAGAATAGTCTTTTCATCCTGGGTTGTATGTATTGGCGTAAAGGTCATATCGCCTCTGGGATGGTCCAAGGAAGTTTCCCACAACATCCAATTAGGTCATAGAATCGTCATACCAACTAGGGCATGTGTCAGTTGTCTGATTGGGTTTCGCACAAATTTCGCATAGTCGAATCGGCCCTATTTTTACTGTAAGAGAACTCACAACATTACTCAATCTATCAACTTTATCTTCTAAGGTTGAATTACTCAGCTAGCGAACCCTTCAAGGGGGTTCAAGATTAGCTCGAAATTGTTGAGTATTTGCAGCTATCGTGGATATCAAATCCCTTGCCTATTAGGGAGTCATATTGACCAATGCTCCTCCACTGACAACATCTATCATATTCATCTCCATAGGTTTCAGGCCCTCATAGAAATATTTGAGAAGAGACTATTTTGTTATCCCATGTTGTCGGCAACTTGTACACAACTTCTTAAAAATCTCTCAATTATCGTAAAGAGACTACATATCATTTTGCCTAATCCCAACAATTTCCCTCCTTAACTCGATGTCACGCGATGCTGGGAAAAACCTGTAAAGAAACAAACGAGAAACATCAGCCCAAGTTGTAATAGATCTAGGAGGTAGATAAAATAACCACTCCCTAGCAGACTCTGCTAGGGAAAAGGGGAAAACACGTAATTTGATTTGATCCTCAATTACCCTCTAAGGTTTCATACTAAGACAAACCATATGAAATTCTTTCAGATGTTTATGTGGTTTTTCATTTTGCAATCCACGAAAAGTCGGCAGCAACTAGATTAAACCTGACTTAAGTTCAGAGTTAGCATCCACAGTAGGATACATAATGCATAACGGTTGTTGATCTATAGGTGTAACACCCAAAACCCATAAACCATCGTCAGTTAGGGTTTCGATGTCTTACTATTTATTTATTACTGTTCATATTTAACATCATGTTATTCAGTCTTATTTTAATAAAGAATTGCACTCCACACATCATATATCGTCATTTGATTATAAACACAATTTAACAAGGACAAAAAAGTCATTTTTGACATTTTTGGAAACTTTTACCGGTACCTGTTGGATAAGTATCGGTAGTTGTCAAGTTAGTAAACAATTCAAAAATAGTGCAGACTTCTACCGATACAAGTGACTCTTCTATGGAAATAAGTCTTACTTCTACCGATACTAAAAACTCTATAGAGCTAAAAGTCTTACCCTACTACTTTTACCGATACAAGAATACAAACTACCGATACTTTTAAACATATAACTACCTATACTTGCTATTTAACTATCGATACAACTCAAGTCAGTGAACAACCTCTCTCCTACCCTGTACTTCTACCAATACATGCATGGGTTCTACCGAAACAAGTATGCAGAATCACAAGAATCATGTCAAAACACAAGTTTATCAACACAAAACATTCGTGACTTCAATATGCATTAAGTCAACACAAAATACATAGATTCCAAGTTATTACATACTACTTTTAAGTCTATACTCCAGCTTACACAATGTGCATTACTACATTCATCATTTCATCAACATAACAAGGTTTTCACAATCCCAATTACATAAAGCAAAAGATAACATCATCCTAGTGCATGTCATAAGATCGAGTGATCTAAAAACTACCAACGAGCTCCTCGATAGAGTCACTTCTGAGAGGTGATGATCCGATCTTCAATCAGCAAACAATCTACAAAATAACAACAACATCTTTTGTAAATTTCATAGCTTAGTAAGTTCGATAGTTTTAAAGAATTACCAAATATTTGTATAAAGAAGCTATAACTCAATCGAGCCAGGGTAGTCCCATTGCTTCCTCGAGTCAATTATAATATTTCACTTTCTTGTCTATAACTTTTCTGTTACTAGTACCCGATGCTGCTCACACGATCTGTCGAGGACTCACAACGTATGTGGTACCCCAACCATCAGTATGGTGTTTGTCTGTAAACTATTCCCTAACGATGCTGCTCACACGAGTTGTCGAGAGTATGCATACAGCATAAGTCCCAGCCATCGAAGGGCCTATAATCCATTTAGGATTCATATCTCTTTCCCGAATCACGATGCTGCTTACACGAGCTGTCGAGGACTCGCAACATATGCGGTATCCCAACCATCACTTCAGTACTTTTCAACGGCTTAAAGCCTACTATTTTTTTCGTTTCTTTCTTCGATCTCTTCAATTCCAAGTGCTTCCAATTGTTAAACAATGATAATGTACAAACAGGAAATGTTCAGTAAAAATTTACATTACGAACTTACCGGACCAACTTGCAGTTATGGTTAGACTTCAAGGACTACTCCGCTAATTTCCCTTTTTCGCGATCTGAGACACGATCGTAGTCTACATCCACAAATCATCCAATTCTCACAATAAATCACACAATCAGGTCATTCCAAACAATTTATTCCGTTTTGGGAAATTATAATTTTACTTCTAATATTTTCCATTTAATCAATCTAGTCCTTTTTCACTCAAAGCATGCAAAGCTCTCATTCATGGTTCAACTACTCATTCCTACAAACCATTTATTTTAACCAAATACACACAACTTCTTCCCTTTTTGTGTTTTAGTCCTTAAACTCTAATTTCATTCAAAATTACTTTACAAAAAGATCTAACCCAAGCATCAAACATCCAAATCTATCATAAGCTTTCAAGAACAAGCATTTTCAACAATGGAAAGTTTTATAACATTCGAGAGATTCACAAATTAGTCCTTATATAAGCTAGATTAAGCTAATACGAACTCAAAAACACAAAAATTACTAAAAACGATCAAGGTTTGCTTACCCAAATCAAAGCTCAAAGTTAGCTAAGAAAACCCTAGCTTTCTCTTGTGTTTTATCGTGAGGATGAAGAAGATGGGTTGGAATTTGGTGAATATTTTCATTTTAATTCATTAATTTAACTTATATACTAAATGACAATTTTGTAAGTTTTGAGACTTTCATCATTAAGCTTACTAAATCCTTTTTAACTCTAATTAACCTTACCTTTAATCATTTGATACCATGTAATCCCACTTACTTAATTTCTATCAGTTAATTAACCGATTTGACCCTTCTAACTAAATAATTTCACTTTTTGTACCTTTTACAATTTAGCCCTTTTCTCCTAATTAACTATCCTAACGATAAAATTTCATAACCAAATCTTAATATGACGTTAATAACGTCATAAATATTAAAATGATAAATTTTATTACTCGACTCCTCGGAGTTGTGATCCCAAAATCTTTGTTTCTGACACCACTGAAAATTAGGCTGTTATAGTAGGAGCCTCGACCAATTGCCGAATCGTTTGAGCCATGGGTTGTGCTGCCAGATTTTGATTTTTGTTAATCTTAGTGTTAGACACTTCTTCCGATGGATTGAACGGGAAAGCAAGACTTTCAGGAGCAGATCTGGACATAAGAGAAAGAAAACAAGATTAATACATTGCCACTCCCTGATAACACCGCCAAAATTTGGTGTGTCGTTAGGAGCACAAAATATAACCTATCCCTAAAAATATCAAAAATAATAGTATAAGGGAAGTATAGTTAAATCCTTAAGGACTGAAATGTTGCAGAATCTTGTATATCGAGATCTCGGGCGTAGTCATGCCTAAGAAACATGTCCGACCTAGAGAAAAATATATAAAATTAAAATACAAATTATTTGAGGTTAGAATGAATTGAAATTGCAGTACGAAAAATAAACAAAGTTGAGAGAAAAGGTTTTATTGATTTTGGGAATTTCAGCCTCCGGTTATCTTAATTCCTTCTTGCTTCAATCATAGACTTTTAGATAGTTCTTCTCGTGACCGAATAAGCCAGTTATAGTGGAAAAGGACGCCTACGACCACCAGCTCTAGTTATAACTTGTGATTTTAGAGGAACCTGAATCTAGCCAACCATCATTCCAATGGGACCGTCTTGTACTAGATAATCTCTTTTCAATGACGAATGCCACGCCATTTTGTCATTTTGGTTCGACAACCTCTGACACAGTAAGTTAGCGAACTGACTGTGCAACCTTCTCAAAACATACAAAGCGATCGTCTTCGTACAAGATGAAAAGATTACTTTTGAAAGGATATGGACGAAAGTGTCAATCACGTAATGCGGAAAAGTATGTCACTTTTAAGCATTACCATAGGCCAGGTACTAGTGTTCCTACTTCATTTGACCAAGCTATCATGTTTTCGGAAGCCAAAATGTGGATCCAATTCGTATGCACCCGTATGGTACCTACTTTAAATGTTTCTAATGTTAATGCTTTTCGAGCAGTGCTACTATTTACGATTTTATAGAAAAAGCAGGTTTGTATAGGGAAATGGATCCATCAAAATGTGAGCAGGTGTGTAAGAAGCCAAAAGGTGGGAAGCTTCTTTCCATACTTAGTCATGACTTTGTGCAAAAGGGCAAGAGTGCTCATGACATCCATTGAGAAATCATTGAAGCCGTCAAAAAGCATCATTGGTGATACCCTCTTTCAATAATATGTAAAGCTTCGTGCCAAACAAATCAAGGAAAAGAAGAGGAGACCACGAGATTCGTAGGCCACATCAACTTCATCACAAAGGCTGGCACTAGCACAACAAGAAGTTGGTGAAGGAAGTCATCCAAAGATCGGTTGAATGATATAGTGGATGCAAGAATCAGGGCCACTATTTCAAGAGTTTGCTCACAAAACAACATTAGGGTCCCTAATTACACACCTGACATGTTTAGACCAACAAATGAGGAACATGATGAGGAGGAAGATGAAGAGGGGGGAGAAAGTGAAGGGGAGGAAGAGGAGATGGATGAAGATTAAGTGTTTATTGAACATTTCATTTAAAGACTTTACTATATTCTTAAGACTTGTAATTTTGGATATTTTGGGTTTTTTGTTTTAAACTTTAAGTAGGGGTAGAAATAGATTTATTTTTGTATATGTATGCTTCAATTTTTATGTAGGAACCCCACATGATGGAGACACAACATTTTGAGCTATTCATGACAAAAAGGAGAAGTACAACCACCATTAGAAAAGGAGCTTGCATGATTAGTCGGGTAACTTCATTCCTTACTTTTTAGGGGTTGCACATTGAGGACATGTTATCTAAAGTGTGGGGGTAACATAGGAATTATTGCATTTAGTTTTATTTTTCATTTATTTTTGCTTTGATGTGTGCTTGATCTTGTAGAAATAAAAGTGATTGGTTATGAGCATGTATAATAAGTTGATTATATTTTTTGATAAATTTTGCATGATGATGAGAAATTTTTAAACTTTTGAGCATGAAACTATTAAGTTCTATAGGTTACACTAAGTACAGATAAAAAGATATTATTGGTACCAAATGATGTGAATGATATGAGGAAATAAGCATGCTATTATACATGATAGATAGTAATTTTGGGATTATGTGATTAAATTGACATTTGTGCATATTGAGATGTTTAGGGATGACCTAAGGCATTGTTTGGGTACATTTAGAGCCAAATAGAAAACCTTATTCTGAATTATCATTTAGTACCCATATTTGAGCTTATTGGCTCTTCTTGATGAACCACGTTATAAACCTTTAGCCTAAAAAGTGGATTTGTGTGTACTCTTTTCTTTTGTCATATTTTGCATGATAATAGACGTATGACCATATGTATTGAGGGTAAGTAGACATATTAAGGTGGAGGTTGTAAAACAAAGAGTGAAATAGGAAAATCAATATGGAATATGAACTTTAGTATGCCAAAAAAAGAGAGAAGAAAAACAATGAAAAAATCAAAACGAAAGAAAAGATGAGTAGAAATAAAAGAGAAAAATTCATGAGCAAGAAAGTATATGAAAAGTGACAAATTCACAAAAAAAACCAAAAAAGAAGAAAAATCTTGTTCAAAAAATAGAAGAATACTCATAAGCTAGCTAAAGGGATTAGACTATATTGAGATTTCCTATATGGAGAGAAAAGGAAGGTGAGAGAAGGAGAAATAAGGAGGTGAGACGGAATGGGAGACAAAAGGGGGAGAATAGGGAACAATACAATGTACCAAACTATTTTCGTGTTTGTAACTTTTTGTGCTTACTATTCTTTAAATTTCATACATGTCCTAAAGCCTCAGAATGTTAAAAGCAAAAAAGCCCTATGTGACTTAAATAACTCCATGCATAAATGAATGTGGCATTACATGATCTCATTATGGCGATCTATATTGTAATAGGATAATTAAAGTACTTGTATTAGACATTGATGGAGTTATACCAATGAGACCTTAATGTTTGTATTTCTTGTAACTTACTAATAATATATGTTTTTAATCAAAAAAGGTAAAGTTGCTTGCTGATCATGTTGAAATTATTGGAAAATATATAATGCCTAGAATAGATGTTGAGAACTTAATCCTTGTATGATACAGACTCAAGATCCTATGTTTTCTTTTTTTGTTTTGTTTTCTTGAGGACAAGCAATAGCTTAAGAGTGGGGGAATTTAATCTGTTGGATTTGTACCTAATAGATTGAACTACTTTTCACACTTTAGGAGCTTGAAATTAAGCATTTTTCTTTTATTTTTTTAGATTTAGTTTAGTTTTTTGTTTTTGAATAAATTGTGTAAAAAGTGCAAAACAGTGCTTTTTGTTGTCTTTAAGCCCGATTGAGGCCTAAGGGTTAGCTAACGTACTTCGTGAGTGTGCAGGAGACCCTTAGAAGCCAAATCTATGTCGCGACAATGCCTGTAAGACTGCCCAAAAGGTGCAAATTGATCTCTTCTTCGTGAAACAACTTTTGTGTGTCGCGACATTGACTCTTGGACACAGATTTGGCACCGAGTGAAGGGTGTTTCGGTCTTTACAATGTCAATTAAACATGAGGAATGATAGCTGACCTAGGGTTGAGGAAAACAACCGTCCAAGACAATAAATAGGACCTTTAGCACTAGGGTTTTACACACTTTTTATCATAGTTTTTACTTTCCTTTGTTATTTTCCTTTCCGTTTTAGAAACAAGATTTGTAACTTCACATAAATAATTGTGGAATTTATTCTAAACAGATTGCTATAAAATTCAAGTTTCTTTTACTTCATTGATTCAATTCTATGTTAATTTCTATTATTGTTTATGAGGAACTAATCTCATTGTGGGGATTAGAGAGTGGAAGTATGGTTGTTTAATTGTTGTATACAGGAATTTTCAATCGGATCAACTGTTTGGGAAAAAAAGAACGTGAAACAAATACTAAGACTGACAACCCTAGAAAGTCATCTAGGTGGGAATGAACCCAAAATTGGTATTGCTCATTCGTGAACACCTTTACCCCAAACCAGTTTAGATTGTGACATCTAACGATAAGTAGTCTCTATTGACTCATTATGTTAGTGGAAGATCGGAAGATCCTGCTAGGGTGGCGACTAATTAATGGAAGCAAAGTCCCCAAAATCGATAGTGGAATAATCCATATTGAAGCGACCTAATCTCCCCAAATATGTTTATCGAATCTACGTATCTCTTCCCTTTCCTTTATTTACTTTATATTTATATTCCACAATCACAAACTCTTTATTTCACCTTCGTACAAACCCTAAAAATAAGTACTAATTACTTAATTTCCTTGCAAGGATCTAAATCACTATAATTTTGCCTCTTTTGGGTACAACCCTCGGAATACTACCGAGTGTTTCGTTGTAACACAATTATATTACAACCTAACCCATATACTTGCCCTAAAACACACACCGAATGGGGGTACATTCGGAGGCAGTCAAAAAACCTACTTAGCAAGCCTAGATAATTGTGAGTTGCTTGACCAAGTAGAACATCATTCTTAATTTCTTGCCAATTTAGATTAGACATCATGGTAATGAAAATAATCTGGCTTACCGAACTTTGGTACTAATGCCATGACATCTTGATATCTTTGATTCATGTCTCATGGACTCCCAATGAAAGATGATGGTAAAACTGTTCTACGCCCAACGTTATTTATAGTTAGAAGTTTTAAGATAAGATGAAAATACAATATAATTGTGTATATTGTTAATACATGGTCTTATGGCTTAATGATCTTACTTGTATCAATTTCTCTAGAATTTAGGGAATTGTGAAGTCCTTGATGGAACTTGGATTGCATAGAAGATTAGTTATTGGCGGTCCATCTCAATCATCTTGATTGAATTTTGAAAAAATTATCTAAAGTGTATTGTTGCAGGAAACGTCTGTCAAATAAAAAAATAGTGATTGAATCACAAGACAAAATCTATGAATTTATGTAAATTAAAAAGTTGATAAATTATCTTTAGAATATTTTATTGATAAAGGTAGAAATATATTTACCTGTAATACATATGAATAAAATGGACAACATTTAAGCTTTTTCCCAAAGTCATCGCGACTATGTCTCATCCATATGTTTTACATGGTAGCAATAAAGGGTACTTCAAAGGATCATAATAGCCTACAGTATCTTTTACGTTTATAAGGTGACCACTAGTTTTTTGAACTAATATATCTCTTCCATTTAAGCAACCTGCTTCCTCTTCTCTAACAATTACTATACCAACTTGAGATGTCAAAGGTAAATTATATTGGGGTCAATTTGTTACTTGCTCTTTGATTATAATACTACAACTTTGGATATCTTCTAGGTGAGATAATTGACGAAACATCCTCACAAATGGAATATAATTGTCCAATGTAACTTTGATATTCTCGATTAAGCTTCTATAGAGTGTATCATTCTCAACCAATCGATCTCAATTTCATTTTGAGTGTCATATATATACATTTTACATACTATAGCCTCTCATTACTACTTGGTAATAGACTACCAATTTGATAATATATAGTTCCTTCAGCACGAAACGCATAAACTTCGCGATTCCCAGTTGCCAGAGTTTGATCTAGATGTACTTCCATTGATGTGAAAGAGAAGTTTTGATTGTATGATATTATGTGTTGTCTAAAATGCCTTCCTTCCATAGTTTGATCTATTAACAAACTAAGCATTTCTAAAGGGGCAGGTGGCAATTGCATCTTTATTTTTCCATTCAAGCAACACATATGAGAAGTTTCATGAAAGAAGAGTTTTGCATTGCAATAAGGACACAATATTGGTACAGTTAACACTAATATGATAATTTTTTTGATTCATAATAATCTAAAGCAAAATTTCTATGTCCTCTACTAATGACAGGGACAACTAATTGATTTAAGGTAAAACTAATGGATTGATCACTTGTTTTAAAAAAAAATCATATTTTAGAATTAGCACTACTATTATATGCAAATAAAATTTAGATACGATTTTTTTAGAATAAAAATAGTGTAGATATGAAACTTAATGTTTTAGCGTAAAAAAGATATGAAATTATATATATGATATTTAAGTACATAATTTTAAAGGAAAAAATTACCAAGAACACTAGCACGGTTCATTGTTGGATCTATTGTCTTTTTTATTGTGTGTCACCTCCAATTGTTATTCCATTGTAGGTAGGAAGCAGGAACGATGATTCTTGAGCCATATAAGAAAGTAAATATGAGATGTATCAGTATTGTAGAAGTTGGAAATTGATATGAACATAATATTAAATTAATTTATAATATATATTTGTAAATTGATATACATATATTTATAAATATATATATTCTTTGCATACAATGATTATCATTATCTTCAGAAGCTTTGACTAGGTAGTATCAAAAGAATTTAAAGTTTCTCGAGTCCAAGCAAATCTTCTAATATGTGTTAATTCAAAATACATCGATCTCAATTAACATTAATTCTTACCTAGTAAAGAATCCATTTAATCAAAGTAATTAGCCTATAAAAATTACAAATAAGTAAATCAAATTTCATATCTTAACAATAGTTAAAAGGGAGACCCAATCAACCTCTAAGTATATTAGAATGGTAGTCTTTAAGATTATTTAATGAACAAAATAGTTAAAAATAATTTAAAATTATAAATTTTTACAAATTCATCAAATTTGTGTATATATATACATATGTGATTGTGCATATGATGAAGAAACAGTGAAATTATAAAAGGAGAAACCTTGGTAGCACACATGACAATGGTAATCGCAATACTTTAGAAACAAAATGAAGTGAAACTGTCATGTGCTCATTTACACTATTGACATATTATTGTTATTTCATCATGTTTTAAGAATAATAGAGTGAATTTGTGGAGTCAAAGCATATGGTTTTGGTGGCTTCGATCTTACTGGTCACAAATACTTGGGTAGTTCCGATTATTTGGGTTGTAACGGCATCAAGACTCCTTTAAATAGGTAGAGAAACGGTGCTGGTGGGATACCTGTTTGAAAATAAACAAGTGTCTCTTCTCTTAATTTTCATCTCTGTTTCTTCTCTTGTTTACTTTTTTTTTTGCTTCTTTTTTCTTTTCTTTCTTGTCCTTTCATATCTCTATAGTTAGTGTGTTATATTTCTCAAAAAAAACTCAACCCGAGCTCATCACCCAATAAGGTATCAGAGTGACGATCTACAATGATTGGCAATGGTGTTGCTACTTGGCTTCAGAAGGATGTGGGTAGTCTGTAACAGGCAGTGGCAAAGCTATAGGAAGACATTTCACAGTGGAGTTTAAAATTGAATAATGGGTTAAAGGAATTAAGGATGGAGTTCAAAGTGGAACTTAAGTTAGAGTTGAAGTGTAACAGTCTGATTTTCAATGGTGTCGAGAATAGTGGTTTCGAGACCACAATTCTGACGAATATAGTTATAAATATTGAATATTTAATGTTTGTGATATCATTAGTAGCATATTAAATTTTGGTTACGAGATTTTATCATTTAAATAGTTAATTGTGTAGAAAGGATTAAATTGAAAAAGGTGCAAAAGTTGAGTTGGTTAATTAGGACCAAATGAACAAATTAACCAAATTTATATTACTGGTTGGATTATATTGGGAAATATTAATAATAAATAGGATTTATTAAAGGTTAATTAACTGATTAATAAAGCTAATTAGGAAAGTCTAAATATTTACAAAAATGCCATTGGATAAAAAAAGTGAAATTTAAGAAGAAAAATATATGTTTTCTTCTATTTTCTTCATCTTCTTCGGCAATAACAAAGGGGGAAGCTAGGGTTTTCATTCTAATCTTTGAGCATTGATTTGAGTAAGCTTTTGTTACTCGTTTTGAGTAATTTTTATGTTTTTGAGTCCATATTAGCTTAATCTAGCTAATCTAAGGACCAATTTATGAATCTGTCCAATGTTATAAAAGTTTTCATTATTGAAAATACTTGTTCTTGAAAGTTTTTGATAGATTTATATGCTTGGTGAATAAATTCGTTGATTTTGTAAAGTATTTTGGATAAAATTAGGGTTTAAGGACTAAAATGTTAAAATGATAAAATTGTATGCATTTTTTATGAAACAATGAAATGGTAGGGACTTGTGGCAATACATGGTTATATTGGTTGGTATTGATCTTATAAGAGAAGGGTTATTTTGTATGTTTTATGCTTAGGGTCTAAATTGAATAAAGGTAAAAGGTTAATGGTAAAATCATAAATTTTCCTAAAAAGGACTACATTGTGTTAAATGATCTAATTGTGTGATTTAATATGAGAAATTGAATGGTTTTGGATGTAAACTACGATCATGCCACCGATCGCGGGAAAGGGAAATTGACGGAATAGTCCCTAGAGTATAACCACAACTACAATCTAGTCTAGTAAGTTCATATTGTTAAATTCCAATTTAAATTGCATATTTTGTACTTGTATACAATTGCAGTAATTTGGAATGATGAATGGAAGTGAGGAAGAAGGGAACAAAGGAAAGGAAAAGATAACGGGCTTTGAGCCGTAAATGCAGGTCTGATGACTTTGTGTCATCGTGAGTTATATGAACCTTATTACGGATTAAAGGTTCGATGACTCTGTGTTATCGTGAGTTATATGAATCCTATTATGGATTAAAGGTTTGATGACTCTGTGTCATCATGAGTTATATGAATCCTATTACGGATTAAAGGTCCGATGACTCTGTGTCATCGTGAGTTATGTGAATCCTATTATGGATTAAAGGGTCCGATGACTTTATGTCATCGTGAGTTATCAAACGTGAATTGAAACCAACAACGAAAGTATACATCTTACTTGGTTTGATTTGATTAGATTGTACAACTCTTGAAGATTGGTAAATCTGTTTAACTTTACGAACTTGCTAAGCTATGAAATGCTTACCATGAAATTACCGTTGCTTTGTAGATTCAATTTTTCTATTCGGAGATTGGATCATCTTCGAGCATCACACTATCCCGGAGTTGTTCAGTAGTTCTTACATCACTTAGTTATATGGTATGTATTAGGATGATGTTATCTTTTGTTTTACTCGTTCGAGGTTGTGACAAACTTGATATATTTTAATGAAATAATGAATGTAGTAATGCATGTTTGTTTAAATTAGAATATAGACTTAGAGGTACAATGTAATGGCTTGGAAATTATGAAATTTTTATTGGCCTACTATATAATGAAGTTAAGAATGGTTTGTGTTGATAAACTTGTGTCTTGGCATGATTCTTGAGATTCTACATACTTGTTTCGGTAGCATTCATGCATGTGTCGATAGAAGTACAGGGTAGGAGAGAGGTTGTTCACTATCTTGGATTGTATCGGTAATTTAATAGTAGGTATCGGTAGTTCTATACTTAGAAGTATATGTAGTTTGTATACTTGTTCCGGTAGAAGTTGCAGGGTGAGATTTCCTAGCTCTCTAGAGTTTTTAGTATTGGTAGAAGTCTGACTTGTATCGATAGTTGCCTCACTTGTATCGGTAGAACTGTCAAGAGTATCGGTATAAGTTTGCACTATTTCTTGAATTGTTTACTGACTTGATAATTACCGATACTTGTCCAATAGGTATCAGTAGAAGTCTTTAAAAATCTTCAAAATGACATTTTTGCACTTTTTGAAATGTGATATTATCTCATTAATGATTTATGACATGTTCAATGCATTTTTTTAATTTGAGACTAAATGAAATGGAATTAAAAGATAAACTGTTATATAAGATCAAAAAAAACATCGGGACCCTAATCGGCGACGATTTCAGGTTTTGGGTGTTACATGAAGGACTTGAAAGATGGTATATAGGGGGAGATCAAGTTTGAAATGCAGAGTTTGTTAAAATTGTATTTAGATCTACCATCTGCTTCCGTTGATGGTGGACAGTCATTTGTTCCCATTTTTACTAGATAGTCGAGTGATAAAAGGAAGGGGATTTTAGGTGTGCTACCACTCGACTTTTTGCCCAAGGAACTGTCTCCTAATTCACCTTCAAAGGACACTCCTTCCTTTCTACCTAAGGTTGATGTTAGTTTGGAGCCCCATGTCGATGGATTCGAACATTTTCCTAAGTTACACAAGTTGGAATGTTCGTGTTTTGATGGGTCTGATTTCAAGGGTTGGTGGCCTAAACTTGAATAATATTTTAAGGTTGAGGGGATCCCTGCCAACACTAGGGTCTGAACAGTAATGTTACATTTGGAGGGAAAGGCTTTTGATTGGCACCATTTTTATACATAGAGGCAATGAGGCTTTCACATGTTGATTTGGGAGACGTATGCCCAGAGCTTGCAGGAGAGCTTTGCTTCGAGTTATTTCTAGGACCCCATATCTGACTTGGTTTCGTTGAAGCAACATGGGTCAGTGGACCAACAATATTATGTTGAATCAATTGCAACTACCCGAATCATATCCCTTAAGCATATTTACGAGCAACTTGAAAACTGAAATTGAGCAATGCCTATAGTTGTTCAAGCTGAAAATTTTGGTGCAAGGATTTCAAAAGGCTCATCAAGTGGAGGGTATATTATAACAATCTCGTAGGAGGTCATTCACGATAGGGGGTCTTACAATCACAAAACCCTTGATTCATACAGCTGTTGTTTCTTAAACTTTTATGCCACAAACTACCTCATGGGGAACACATAGTAATAGTAATTCCACTTCCCCAAACACAACTCACAAATCAGTAATAGCGATGGGTTCATCCAGGAAGTTTAATAGAATGTTATCAGTCACAAAGATTGACAATAGGAGCAAGAAAGGTTTGTTCTTTTAGTGTGGTTCCAAATATAGTGTGGGCAATAAGTGTATTAGGTCCCAATTATATCAGTTGTTATTGAAATTGGAATCAGATAGGGAAGGGTAGGAGTCCCACGAGGATTTAGATCAATCGAAGGGTTCTTTAATTGAAATGATGGTCCAAGATCCTTTATTCCACTCTATGCTATCCAAGGGTCCCAAGGTACCCATACGCTGAGGGTGGAAGCATCAGTAGGAATTACTCACGTTATTATTCTGGTAGACTTAAGAAGCATGCATAATTGGAATGATGGTCCAAGATCCTTTATTCTGCTATCCAAGGGTCCCAAGGTACCCATACGCTAAGGGTGGAAGCATCAGTGGGAATTGCTCACGTTATTATTCTGGTAGACTTAAGAAGCATGCACAATTTTATAAATGCAAGACTAGTGAGACAGCCCACCATAACCTTTAGTCAAGAACGTAAATTGAAGGTCATGGTGGCTAATGAGGGTAGTGTGTTCACCCAAGGGTTGTGTCGAGAAATGTATTGGGAGGCCCAAGGATTGAGTTTCTCAACAGATTTTTTTGTTCTACCAGTTAAGGGGTGTGATATGGTTTTGGGAGTGCAATTGCTCTTACCCTTGGGAAGCATTACTTGGGCTTCAAGGCTTTAACCATGCGGTTCAACTACAAAGGGAACATATGCTTATTATAGGCATTCAGTCGAGGGTAATACAAGTTGCGTAATCGTGAGGCTACTAAAAGTTTTACCATCATGGGGAATCCTTAGGGCCCTTGTACACTTTTGATGGCTACTATTGATCAAGCATCACTATAATTATCATGAGAACCGATCTCTAAGGATTTGCTTAATCACTTAGAGGCATTCTAGAACGTGTTTCAAACACCAATTAGGTTACCCCCATCATGCTTACAAGATCATCGCATTTCACTCAAGGATGAATCGACGGTAGTCAAGATGAAACCTTACTCTACCCGGCCATCCAGAAGAATGAGATGGAATGATTGGTATAAGAGATGATACACAATGGGATTATTAGGGACAATAACAATGTGTTCGCTTCTCTAATTGTAATGGCCAAAAAGAAGGACAGATGTTGGAGTCTATGTGTGGATTATCGATAGTTAAATCAACTAACTATTAGAGATACATTTCCAATTCCAGTAATAGAAGAACTATTAGATGAGCGTGGTCAGGCAATGTTTTTCTCTAAACTTGACCTTCGGTCAGGTTATCATCAAATCTGCATGCATGAAGGGTAAATCCACAAGACAACTTTACGGACACATGAAGGCCATTATGACTTTTTAGTGATGCCTTTCAGACTCACTAACGCTCCATCCACCTTTTAGGCTCTAATGCATTCAATTTTTAAGCACTTGTTGAGGAAATCAATACTCATCTTCTTCAATTACATATTGGTATATTCTAGCTCGTGGATTGAGCGTTAGCTACAGTTGGAAAGGGTGTTAAACTTATTGCAATTCCACCAACTGTTTGCCAAGAAACATAAGTGTCAGTTTGCGATTACCAACTTCGAGTACCTAAACTCTACCGGGACGGTCTGACTCGAATTTTGAATGCCACATTAGCCAACGAAGTCACTCTCCGTAAAAACCACCCCAAAATACACCAACCAACCAAACACACCACACAAACAATCACGAAATATTTAATAAAATGACCTTGAAAACTTTTGTTAAGCCTACATGCAAGCAGTAGAGTGTTTTTAAAAGGCTATACTTGTAAGGACTTGGAAAACTGTTTAGTTTTAAAATGTATAAATAGATTTAAAAACATAATATATAGTAACTTGTTGGAAAAACTCCATTTAATAAAGTTCAACAATAGTATTGTAGGATTATATGAATAAATATTATTTTGGAAACTTTATTAAAACATCTCGCATGACCTTACAACATTACTAATTAATTAGCTGACGTTTAACAGTTTACACGACTTGATTGAATTCTATGTTACATCACATGCATACCTAGCTCATGTTTGAATCCAAATCACATATTAAACATTTAAGGCTTACCTTGAAGACCAGGGTCTCTTCAACCTACACTTACAAGTTAGTTGTATAGTTGTTCAAACCAAATATCAATCAATCATAATCCATCATTTCAATCATGTCTAAACTAGTAATATAAGCTTCAAACTAAACAATTAATTAGTCCATAGTGTTCAATTACAACTCACAATTATAATAAGTCTAATACTAAATCCCATAACTTAGTCCCACTTTGTCTTCCTCATTGGGTTTTGGGAACACAAGAACATACCCAAGTATAGCCTTGTTATGGAAAACTTGGATAGCTCACCTCCACACCTCCTTGCGCGCTAAACCACTACATTATTATAAAATAAAGGAATGATCTTGGGAAAGCTCAGTGAATACATATGCATTCAACATCAAAAAATGAGACAACAATAACAATCACATACATACAATTCGCATATGGACCAATCACACATAACCATTCTCACATGGTAGCTCGCATGTAACAGTTCGCTTACAAACCATTTACACATAGCAATTCATATGTAGGATGGTTCACATACATATGGGTTTTCAAGTAACAGGTTCGCATGTAAGCAGTTCACATAAAAATAGCATGCATACCAACAATCAGTTCGTGTACCAAACACATCAATAATTCACATACCATACTGCTCGCTTTCGGATAGTTTGCATATAACAGTTCTCACATAAACAGATTACATACAACAGTTCGTACATAAACAAATCGCAGATAACAATTCACAATAATCAGTTCGCATACAATAATTCACATATAATCAACTCAATCTAGTGATATATTGACAGACAGTGAAATGGACACAGAATCATACGATTGCAATCATTTGATAAATGGATCTTCTCTCAACACCTCGCATTTAGACTAAAAGAGACATTCGAATCACCATATAAGTGCAGCACAAATGCTTGTACTCTCCTCTCAACGTCTTACATTATCACCAGTGAATGGAGCATTGCTTAACATTCCCTTATCCCTCCACTCATTCACTAGGGCCACAAATGTCTCTCACTATATATTAATGAGCACTCATAATCCTATGGCATGCCAACTATATCTAACTGTTCCATAATTCACTATGCCAATATAACACATATATACACATTTACAGATCACATCATTTTAGGCTCGTGATATAGCAGAGCTCATAGTCTGCAATACAAAGTTCACAGTTCACAATATGGCATAGTTCGTAAGCAATAGGGCTCACAATGCACAGTTCACAACACATGATCATATAGTTCGCAGAGCATTAAGCTCACCAAGATAGAATATCAAGCATCAGATAACAGAGATCATAAATGACATATGTTCACATACAGTATAACAGATCTCATACAATACATAGGTTTGCATATCACAAATTAAGGTTCGCACACAAAATATACACTTATTATCAAAGTTTGCATATTATGACATGTGTTCGCATGCAATATGGGTTCGCATAATATCATAGGTTTGCACACAGCATAGCAAATCTCACATATCACATGGGATTGCAGATCACTTCTAAGGTTCGCATAACATGTAAGATCACATACAGACAAAATCATACCATATGTAAGAGCTCACACGACATGTGAAGGTGTTCGCACAACATCCAAAAGTGTTCGTACAACATCTAAAAGTGTTCACACATCAGGTAAAAGAGTTTGCATAACATACTAAAGAGTTTGCAACATTAAGATAGGAGTTCGAACGTCTTACTTAGCTTCCAGTAGCATGTGACCTTGTTTTCAAATGCAGTATACAGTGTACTCACCTTAGTTCTCTACGTTACATTGTTTAGGTGACCTTCTATTTGCCTTTATCCTTGCTAGTCGATGCTCTACCAGTTTTCACAGCTTTGTACAAAAGCATACATATTACTTATCGTTCGAAGTAACTTAACACTTACTCTACTTAATCACAACTTACGACCTACGCGATCTCTACTGAATTCACACAGTTTTTTACTTAACCTATATTCTCTCTCTTAACCTTCCTACCTCGTAGGTATTAACAAATCTAACCTATTAGCTATGTGTGATCTAACTTAACTCCTATCTTTTAAAAACAGTCATTTTTCATTATCTTCCACAAGAAAAAACCATTCGGTCTATAAATTTTCTTAAAAGCTCTGCTAAATCAGATCGTAAAACCTTTCAATCTTATCAAAGCTCACTAAAAATCATTTTAGAAAACACTTCTTAGCTTCGCTAGCTTCGATCCTCTATTTTCATGAAACTAAACGTTTAAAAACAAAATATCATTTATGTTTCTTATTTAAAATCATAAATATTCAAATAAAAAAAGCATATCATGCAGATTTAATATGAGAAACAGATTGCTTACCTTTGATCTTATTATCCTTCATGACTTTCGAGTGTCCACTCAATAACCAAACCAAAGTTTAAAAAGAAAATAATGTTTTACTTGAGAAATCAAAAAAGAAAATAATGTTTGGTTGCCAAGAAAATGCAATATGCAGAAAATTTTGAAAGAAAATGCTAACTACCAGATGCAACTAACTTTTGAAATGCAAAGTGTGAAAAATTAAATGATCGTGAGGAAGAAAGATGAACAGTGAAGTGTTTATATAGCCAAACTCATTTCTAAAACTGGTTTATTTACTCCATATGCCCTTCTTATTTTTACCATGTTTTATAAGTCCCCATTATCCATTAGTTCTAATTTTTTATTTTGATTCTCTACTTTAACGATTATTCCAATTTAGTCCTACCAACCCGGTTTTTGGGATGTGACAATGTTATCTTACATGGCACTGTGGTCATGGATTAGTCAAAGGTCGATAACATTTTAAACTGGCCTAAACCACCATTGATCAAGGAGCTTAGATCATTTTTGGGATTATTGAGGTACTATAGGCGGTTCATAAATGGGTATGAGACTATTTCTAAACCACTTACTAAACTTTTGAAGGAGAATGAATGGGCATGGACATTTTCAGCTGATGAAGCCTTCCAAGCATTAAAAGTGGCCATCAGCTCAGCCCTTGTTCTTGTGCTACCCGATTTTAACAAGGAATTTTGTGTTTATGCCAGTGACATTAGAGTCGTGGCTATCCTCCATCAATAGGGCCATCTGGTGGTGTTTTTCAACAAGGCCTTAGGGGTGAGATATAAGGCACTGTCTATTTACGAGAAAAAGATGCTAGCAACATTATAGTTGTTAAGAAATCGCATCAGTAATTGGTAGGTCAGAATTTCAAGATTCGAACCGACCATCAGTCTCCGGTTCCTTTTCGAACAGCAGGCCATCACACCCTTTCAACAAAGATAGGTGGTCAAAATGCTAGGATGTAGTTTTGATATTGTGTACAAGAAAGGGAGTAAGAATATAATGGTCGATGCTCTTTCTCGGCAACCCGATTGTTTCCCGTAGTAACTTTTCCAAATGGTGGGAAGTTTCATTGTTTCAGAGTTGTGGCCCCACGTGCAACATTCATGGAAACACGACCCAAAGCTAAGTAAGTTATGTGTTGAATTGCAACAAAATTCAAACTCACATCCAAAGTATTCGTGGGATGGTGCATGCCTTAGGAGAAAAAGGAAGTTGGTAGTGAGATCTGATTTGGAAATACAAAGGGATCTCTTTAACGTTTTCCATAATAGTGCCATAGGGGGCCACTCAAGCGCTGTAACTACATGCCAACGCATGGTAGGTTGGATCTATTAGAAAGGGATGTCCAAAGACATAAAAAAAATGGGTGAGGGAATGTAATGTTTCCCAAAGGAATAAATATGATTCATCGGCTTCATCGGGACTCTTACAGCCACTGTCGATACCTACTAGAGCAAAATCCCACCATATGCATATATTTATTGATTTTTTTTAAAGTAAAAAGATTAAAATACCTTCAAATAATATTACATATTTTAATTACAAAAAGGCATTTCCATAACTTTTTAACCGAGTTGGTAACCCAATTGAGGGTAACATCGACTCAATCTAGAGCTTAAATAATAGTATAACATAAAATCCACATCTCCAACTTTTCTTTTCTTTTAGTTGTAAACAGAATATGCATAAATTACTCTTAGGCTTCTATCAAATTTGAAATTTAAAAATTAATTATTCTAAAAAAAGTGTAATTTAGATTTTGTGACTACTTTTATTTTTATTTTCTTGTAAAAGAAATATACTAAAGAAATTATGTTTGCTCGAAAATTTTAAATGTAATGTTTGAAAAATGAAATGAAAATATGTGGAATTTAGAAAAGAATAAAATTTTTTTTTAATACAAAATAATAAAAAGTAGTCATTGTTAGTGAAAATATAGTAGTAAATAAGGGCATAGTAAGAATGTCTGCCACATGATCCTCAATAGGAGCCTGACCAATAACAAGTTGATTGGAGGTAACTTTCTCCCTGACAAAGAATAAATAAAGCTCAACGTGCTTGAATTTAAAATGCATAACTGGATTAGTAGTTGCAAGTATGTAGAGGTGAAGTCAAAACAATTTTCTAGAGAGATCAAAATTAAATTGTAATTTTTAATAACCTACATCTTTATTATTTTTAAAGGATTAAATCAAATTTTATCATTTTTTAGGGGGCTAAAGTGTAATTTTATCTTTACTAATTTAAAATTTTAAAATTTCTAATGGACCTAAATGGATAGTTTTCCATTTTAGGGAAGTCGGGCCTTGTCAACCCCACCCTAGATATGCCACTGCAAGTACGACACTTGAATTATCATACCAAAGAACAGGTGTATCATCAAGCTTCACTTGCAACTCACTAAGCAAAGATTCTAGCCAAAGAACATCAGTTGTCGCATAGGCTACACTTCTATACTCGACCTTAGCTGTAGAGCAAGACAAAATATGCTGCTTTTTAGTACACCAAGACACCAAATTTCCACACACAAAAAACAATATCTCGAAGTAGATTGTCATCAAGGTTAAGACCTAATTTGCATCGAGAAAACCCATAATTGACATCCTAACACTTTGCTTGAACTCCAAGCCGTAGTCAATTGTACCCTTCAATCAAACTCATCAAACATAACATTATTACTACCAGTAATAATAATGTCATCAATGTATACTAACACATATATAACATACTGATCCATAACCTTTATGAATAGTTGAGCATCTAATTTTGATAAAACAAAACTAGCAAACAACAAATACTCCTTTAACTTGTCAAACCAAGCTTGTAGGGCTTACTTTAGCCCATACAAGGCTTTGTGCAACTTGCAAACAAGTTGCTGATTTTTGAAAAACCAAACTTGGTCACTTGTTCCATTACCTGAGAATTGATCTACTATGGGGTGTAAGTGGATTTTCAAATTAAAAATAAAACATGTTGATGGAACAATTGCAAGTTATAAAGCTCGGATAGTGGCCCAAGGGTTTTCATAGGAACCTGGATTTGACTATAAGGAAACTTTCAATCTAGTGGTGAAGCTAGCTACAATTCGAATTGTTTTGTCTTTAGTTGTGACAAGAGGATGTAAGCTTAGACAATTTGACATCGTTAATGCCTTTTTGAATGGGTTGTTGAAAGAGGAGGTGTACATAAAGCAGCCTTTAGTATCACGGGCCAAGGTGCAAAGCCCGTGACCATGGGACAAAATGTATCCCATGGAGGTCTAGCAATTAGATGGGAATCATTTAGCCCACATAAACAGGCCTGATTCAGAAAATTGTTGGAGAAATCTGTCAGATTGAAGCCTGGGTGGCCTAATGATGAAGATATGGCAACATAGGGTATCTTAGCAAATATGGGAACTATTCTTAGAAGATTGAGAATCAGATCTTACAATCACATTATTTAAGGGATAGACTAATCCTATCTGTTGATGTAATTTGATCTTGACCGTCGATTTTGGGGGAGCTGAACTATAAATAGAGAGTCTCCCCCGATTTGTAAATCATTCAGTGTATCTTGAATTCTTAAGAGTAATAGAATTTTTTGAGCATTTACTCAACACCTCTTGTTCTTTGTTTTTTGTGGCTTTTTGTTCTATTTTGTCTTCTTTTGGCTTGTGTTGCTTCCGCTATGTAAATTGGTGTCTAGGAGGAATTCCCTTTGTGATTCCCCAATCGTGGTGGTTAAGCTAACTTAGGCATGTTAGAAAGAAAGGGTTGCCTAACTGTCGCACGGAACTCAAGACTAAAGTTTTAGCCCCGTGACACTAGGCTATGAAGTTTCGAAGAACATATTTATATTATTTTTAGTATTTTATATTTTTCTTTCCTTTTTTCAATTATGATTTTTGGACTATTTCTAAATTTTTTATTATTTTTTATTAAATTTAAAAATGAAGTTATACCATTTAAATTGTTTGGTTTTTTTTAATATTTGATATTTTTTTGAACATTTGAAGAATATTTAGAACTTTTTTATAATTTGAGAAAAGTTTTATTTTTGAATTTTTATATACTAATTTAAATTTTTAAAGGTTTGTAAGTTTTTAATTTTTTTCATTTTCTTTTAAGATTTTCTTCAAACTATTTGGAAAACTTTATTTTTTGTTTGGATTTTCAATATTTTCTAATATTATATTTTTATTTTTTAAAATTCAATCAATCATAGTTTGACACATGATATTAAAGGAAGTAGTTAAAATTGTTATTGATTGCCCTTATTTGTTCCTTTCAAAAAGTATATAGAAGAACAATTTACTCATTTTAAATTGACAAAGGATCTAAAGATAAATTGTAACAACTAGATTTGAAATGGTGTCGAAAAATACAATTTCGAAACCTTATTCCCATAAACCAAGTCCGTAAGGATGAAATATAAAGATTAATGAAGTTATTAAGAAAATATATTGAAGATCAGTTAAGTAATTTAACTGGGAAGATAATTAATTAAAGTTTAAGGACTAAATTGTAAAAATTCAATCACTATTGAGTTTTAATTTAAATTGAGTTTTAATTTCAAAAATACTTGGGGACCTAATTAGTAAATATCAAAAGGACCAAAATAGTTATTAAACCATTTTTTTTAAAGTTAGTGCACTATTATGATGATGACCATTTAAATTATGTAATTAGGATTATAGAATAAAAAAAGTTTAATTTAAGTTATAATCATAATTAATTGATTTAATTAAGATTAATTAAGATTTAAACTATGTATAAATAGTAAGCTGGTGGAAATAAAGATGAAAACTTCATCTTCTTCCACCGTCAACCAGAACGAAAAGAAAAGAGAAAAACTCCATTGTTGAAAGCTTCATTCAGCCATTTATTCAAGTAAGTCCCTAAGCTAGTTTTCTTTAATTTTTATAGATTTATAATCATAGGAGCTTCATTTAGTTAGCCTATGTATCAATTTGTTCAATTGTTAAGTTTTTAGCAAGTTTTCATTAAAGAAAAATTGATGAATTAGGCTAGAATTTGATAGTTAATAAGCTTAGGTCATGATAAGGGCTAAATTGGAAATCTAATTAAGCTTGTTAGATAACTTTATAACATTAAGTACTAAATTAAATAAATTAAAAATTATCATGAAATTATGTTATAGATAGGAAGTATAAGGTGTGTAACAACCCAAAAATTTCCCAAATTAAAACCCTAGAAATTGAGAATTTTACTTTAAAGCCCTAATTTTACATTAGGGACTAAATTGTGATTTTAGTGAAACTTAGGAGCTAAATTGAAATTTTAGTGAATTTGAGGATTTATTTGAAACCTAATTAAAATTTTATGGTCAAATTGGAATCTTAGGGACTAAATTGTGAAGTTAAAAAAGTTTGAGGGCCAATTTGAAGACCCTAGTTATTCATAGTCCTTATGCGTGATTTACCTTTTTTATCTAGTATTTAAACCTCTTTTTCTTCTTGTGCCAACCCTTCAACTTCCTTTTCTTTCTTTTTTCCCTTTTGGCCGGTTAGCCCTATCTCTCCTTTTCTCTTCTCTTTTCTTTTCCGGTCACCCTTCGACCACCGTACTTCCACCATCCGTGCGACACACTACCGCCACCAATGCGTTCCTCGACGTCTGGCGAACACAACCTACCCTTTGAAAGCCTCACTCTATCGACCGTTTGTGAGAAACGGCACTCAAATCGTTTGGGTTCTTTCTTGCGCCGCCGCTCCTCCCTTGCTCGACTGTTCGACCATCGATTCTTGACATTGGTAAGTGAGCCCTTATGTTCAGGCTACTTTTATGGTCTCTTTTGATCCGTCGCCTGCAAGCCACACTGCTTCATTGGTGTTCCCTTGATTGGCACCGTAATGGAGATTTTGAAAACCTTAATTTCTTTGTTGCATAAAGTGTGAGGTTGGGCTATCAATTACCCAAAACCTTTCCCAAAGCAAGACCCAACTAGGCCCAATATTTTATGACCCAAGGTTGAGACCCAAATCAACCTTGAAGCCTAACCATAAACCCAAAACCAAATACCCATTTGGATTGGCCCAAAATCAAGGACCCCAAAAACCCCATGCCCAAAACAAAGTTTAGCCCAAGTGTGTGTGAGCCTAACTAAGATCCAAAACCCTAAACCCAATTTTGTGAGCCAAGCTTATGCCCAAACCAAGAGAACCCAAGCCGTGAGCCCAACCTTGACCGAACTATTGACCCAACCCGATCTGTCGACCGAACCGTTGACCCAACCCAACCCTTTAATCGAACCGTTGACCCAACCCGACTCATTGATCGAACCGTTGACCATTGACCTTGGTTCTTGACCGTTGAATTTTTCGAACAACCTTGACTTGACATTTTTCGACATCTTGATTCCGAATTCGCAGTTCGTTTCGTCAACTTCGAACCCAAAAGTCCCGTTTTGCTATTCGTAAATTTTTGTACTTAGTAATTTCTAAGAAAGTGGAAAAAGAGATTTGACTTGAGATATTGTGTGTATAAGTGATCCTGATTCTAAGGTCGACGAGTTACCTCCTCTTCCACCTGTGCAGATTGTCCCTGCGTCGACGAGTTACCTCCTCTTCCACCTGTGCATATTGTCCCTGCATAAGTTCCAAGAGTTACACTTGAGTATTTGTGATTCAATTTAGTGATGTGTTTAGTAGGTGACATAATGATAGATTTAACGAAGAATTTATTTCCATAGGTTCTAATTCAACTAGACCTAGAGATAGATCTGAGCGTGGGAGACTTTCTCTACGACGTTAGAGCTTTTGCCCGCTTAAGGTGTGTTTCTGTCCGTCCTACATATTTGATGTGTGTCTTTGTCCGTGCTACATATTTGTTATGTGTTTTTGCCTGTGTTACATGTTTTTTGTGTGATGTTAATCTGTGTTAGGATATTTGTATGATTTATACTCGATGTTGTGTAACGCATGTTGATTTTCCATGCATATTTGTCAGATTATTGATATTTTCAATATCATGTGTACTGAATTGCATACTCTGATTTAATATCATGAGATTGTGTTGAGACTGAGATTATTGTGACATCATGTCACTATGTGTTCATGGGTTGGGTTGTACAGTAGAAGACGTGATTATCACCCCTTCAAATAGTTGATGCTAAAACCACACTACAATTTGTGACAATTGGATAGGGAGGGGTTTTGGGAACCTCTCTACTGTGTTGGTATGCTAAAGATTGGGTACATTGCATTGTGCTTGTGATTCTATTGAATTTGTGTTGCGACATGTTGTGTGCTTGTTTAAAATGTTTTTCAGAAATTACTGTGATATTGTGTTGTGATTGCTTGCACTTTAGAGACACACTAGGCTTTTTAGCTCATTCCCCCTTTGTTTCTCTTACAGATATATCCGAACTTAGGTGACTGGTACTCAAAGAATCTCTCAGTTTTATTCGTTTATTTTCAGTATGGGTTATTTTATGATTTTCAAACTATTTCGGTTTTCATAGTATTTGGGAATTATGATGTAAATGCGAACTTAATATTTTGAGATTTTAGATTTTCTTTTGCTTGCATGCATAGTTTTGATTCAGATTATTTTAATAAATAGTATTACATTCGTACTTATAAACCTTTTTAACTCTTTATAATATTGGAAGTTAAACTGTTTTACCGTTGCTTATTTAAATTATAATATATTTAAGTTTTAAATGGTTTCCTCGAGGGTGAAATTACAACTGTGACCTCCTAGATCCGGCCATATCTTCTAGGTCGGGTAATGGGGGTTACAAAGTGCCTAAGGAAATAATAGAAAATCGAATTTTAATCCAATGTTAGATATTGAAAAATACGAATATCCCTGATATAAAGATTAAATTGAATAAAATGAAAAATATATTTGGCTATGTATTTGAATGTTAATTGGATGTAAATTAATGTTGTTTCTATTATTCAATTTTTTAACATAACTAAAGACAACGCTAGATCATCATAAAAGAAGGGAGAAACGAAAGCTTTGGTTTGTACTTTTATGATTTGAGATTATTTCATTTATATACATATATATACATGTTTGTTGCTTATTAACTATTAATGTAAGACTATTACTTTTCTTGAATTTAATTGTGTGATGGTACTAAATTTAGAAATTGTGAATTGATTTGAGCATAGCAGAAATGAGTATGATATGAATTGCAAAATGACATGTAATATGTTATATGAATTGTTAATGGAAATGGTATGGAATTATGATATTAAATCGGTTTATAATATGTAAATGAAACATTTGTTACCCTATTAGTTTTTCAAATCGAGTCGGATATAGTTGACATGCCATAGTGTTAGGTATAATGATTAGAAGTCATCGTTACTGGGCAACTTAGGGGTGGTAAAATGTGCATATTCTAGTAGTCATCGTTGCCGAGCAATCTGGGATGACAGAGTTAACAGATTGTGAAAGTCAACGTTGCCGGGGAACCCGAGGTGGTAGTATGTACATGTTCTAATAGTCATCGTTGCTGAGCAATCTGGGATGACAGAGTAATAGATTCGTTTATCCATCTTGAGTCCAGGTTTGGTCAGTAGGGTTTATAAAACATGAATTGGTTATATGATAATTGAAATGAAATGAGATTGAATTTGGTATACTTTGTACATATGTGAAATGTGGAAAACGATAGCATGTGAAAAATCATGCGAACTACTTCATACAAGCCCGGAGGGCCAACATGGAAACAAAATGAATCAATAAATTCGATACAGAAATGAGATATTGATATAGTCAAATGTTATGAATTGAAAGCAAAGGTATGCATTATTGAAGGTAGAATGTTAACATGATATGTTTATTTAGATTTGTTAATTGTGGCAATGTATGAATTTAAGCATATGACATGAATATGTGGAAATGAAATGGTTTAGACTAAATCATGAAATGAATTGTATTAGTTCATATTAATGCTAATGTTATTGACTTGAATCATGGAAGTGTTAATGAGTTTTATCACTCAACGTATGGTTTGTTTATTATCATGCGCAGGTATTAGTTGATCTCAAAGTCCCGAGAAGTGATTTAGCATCCAATCTGCAATATTCAACTCAACAAAATTTGTATAGTTCTTTATGTTTTTTGATATATGACATGTACCTAAAGTCGAGTCGTTTTTATAATGTATATAGTCATTGGAACTTTGAATTAGTATATCTATCCTTTTTAAACTTATGCACATGAATTGTTAAGTTTTCATATATATATATATATATATATATAGGGGTGTAAATGAACAGAACGTTGGATGAACTGTTCGTGAATCATTCATATAAGTTCGTTTATGTTCGTTTACTTAGCTAAATAAACGAATATGAACAAAATTTTTATGTTCATTTAATAAATGAATGAACACGAACAACGAACATGAACAGAGGTATCTTTGATTCGTTTATGGGTTCGTTTATAAGCTCATTTATTGACTCGTTTATTTATTAATGATATTTTCTTATAAAAATATTAAAATATATCTGTGTGTATGTATTTATTTATTGTTGTTTGTTTATTATTCATTAGCATTGTCCGTGAACATGTTCAATTATATGTTCATCAACATGTTCGTTTAATGTTCGTGAACATGTTCGATTAAGTTAAATGAACATGTTCGTGGACATTAAACAAAAGAACATGAACATACATAATTTTATATAAACAAACATGAACAAAAATTTAAAATTATTAACGAACACAAACTGAACACGAACAAGTTTAAAAATAAACAAACAAACATGAACAGAGATTTGTTCGTTCAAGTTCGATTTATTTACAACCCTAAATATATATATATATATATATGGTGTAGGGTTTAAATGGTTGAAAGGTAGAAGTTATTATATGTAATGAGATTGGTCATTAATTTTGCATGGTTAAATTGATAAAATGGACAATGATGATACATCTATGATAGCATATTAAATGTTTGAAAGTGTACATATATGGATATTTGAAAACAATGAGTAACATCACAACGTCAGACCCTTGATGTTGCGATGAAGAATGGATAGTGAGTGGTGTCGTGACCTGAAACCTCTGAAGTTGCGACGTCAACCCGATAGTTTGAAAATTTTATTAATGGATCTTTATTCGATCTCGAATTATCTAAAGAGCTTTCATAAGCTCATATAAGACTCGTATACAATTTATAAATCATGTTATAACTGCATAATGAACATAATAGTAGGTATGAGTTATTAAATTTGAATCGTAATTGATCATAATTGTTCTAGTAACGAATATGGCATCTCGCAGCATAAACATGGTGATCAAATCGAGTATAAGATGTTACATAAATTATACCAAATAAAATACAAGGTTAATGGTAACTTTTCTTTTTTTTTAGGGGGGCGAGGGAGTTACAAAAGGATAGAAATAAATTGAAGTAGCATGGCATTGCTAAGCACAATTTGGCTAGCATAGAAATAGTCGGAGCTGTCCCTAAGTTGCAGCCTTTGAATATATAAAGTTTG
This sequence comes from Gossypioides kirkii, assembly GCA_005610355.1. Classification (NCBI taxonomy): domain Eukaryota; kingdom Viridiplantae; phylum Streptophyta; class Magnoliopsida; order Malvales; family Malvaceae; genus Gossypioides; species Gossypioides kirkii. The sequence goes on along the minus strand of CP032249.1, from coordinate 8,599,113 downwards.
GCCTGTAAATCAAATAAAGACCTGGCTCCCATCGTTTGCCTTAGATTATATTTTAATCGCTTATATTTGAAATGTTACATTTTAGTCATTTACGTTATCGCGTTGTAACATTTTAGTCACTGAGCCATTAATTGTCGTTAACTGTAAGCTGATGTGGCACGTTAAATCATCATTTCAAATAAAAATTTTAGTTTAATTTATACAATCGCTCCTCATATTTTTTCGTTTTTAGCATTTTAATTTTTCAACAAAATAAAAGTATAAGGACTAGTTTTAACAAATGGAAAATATGGAAAAACTACTTTAAAAGAAATGAAGAAGGGAGGAAAGCAAAGGGAGAAGCAGAAGAGAATGGAAAATAAAGAACAAAAAAAGGAAAGTTAAAAGAACATAAAAGAAAAAAATTAAATTGCTCAAAAAAATAGGGATTGATTGTATAGAATAACCTAAAATTTTTACTTGAAATGATTATTTAACATGCTACGTTAACTTACTGTTACACCGGTAATGGCAATTAATGACTCAATGACTAAAATTTTACAACGCGATAACGTAAATGACTAAAACGTAACATTTCAAACATAAGTGACTAAAATGTAACATGAGGTAAACTAAAGTGACTATTTTAATGGTTTACTCTATTTTTAATTATGAGGTTTAGCATGTGGTTGCTCATTTCATCCTTTAATCATGTGTTCGAGAGTTCAATCGTCAGACATGAAAATAGAGCACATTTCATGACCAACTATGTACTTTTTCGGAAAACACCCATGACAAAAGAATTAATCACTATTTTAACGATAATACCCTAATTTTAAAAAAATCCCAAAATCGATAATACCTTAATTTTTTTTAAAAATCCCAAAATAACACAAAAAAAAATATAAATACAAAAAAAATATACGAAATACGAGTATATAGATATTTTTATTTACATGGAAATGCTTCGTGTGCTAATGAGCTTTCATTTTCGTCCTTCAGTATTTGGATATCCCTTATCCACAAGGGCTACCCCTTATCCACAAGGGCTACCCCTTTAATCAAATTCCAAAAATCAGCCTCTCACTTTCATCTAAAATTATGGATGCCCATTTCACTCACTCTTCATCTAATCCTATCCAATTCCCACATCGGTGTAAAATTAAAGCAATTTAACATATTTCTATAATTTTTTATATAATGAATATTTTAATAATGCAACATTTGAATATATGCACTTGTGAATGTAAAATTTTAAATCAATCTGATATTTCTATTATTTTGATCTAAAATATTATTTATATTAATATATATTTAATTGTTAAATATTTTTACATAAAACAACTAAAAAATTTTAATTTATTTCAAACTTAGCAAACATAAATTACATGAATGAAATATAAAATATGAAAAATTATTAAAATATTAATTATAAAAAATAATTGAAAATTTACTTTAATTTTACACTTTTCAAATGAATCTCCCCTCTAATGTGTATATATAAACCAAACCCTATTCATATACTTTTTGCAATGCAAATATCCTCCAACTGATATTTTAAACATGATATGAAATATAAAATGAATATAACAACAAATTTAATTAATATGAAAAATTTGTAGTAAAAATGTCATGAATTATAAGTATAAACATGATTAACATAACATCTTAATATAAAAATTTTATTGCACGTATATATGTGTGGAAATTATGCATTTAGAATATAGAGGTGTGTTTGAAAATAGCATACAATAAATAATGAAACGTATAGTTTGAAATTAATTAATAATAATAAAGGAAATATTTACAATATTAATATATACAATTGATACATATAACAAATTGTGTATATTAAAATAAAAACATATCAAAGACAACAAAATAAAGCTTTGGTTGAGAAGTAAATTTAAGATTTTACTATACCAATTGGTGTGGGTTCAAATCCACCCATATACATAATTTTATGAAAATAAAAAGATCAAAATATCCTCATAATATAACTATAGAAGGATATTTTTGTAATCTTAATAACCGAGTTGATGTTAGGCTGACTCATGACATCAACTTAATTAAAGGCTTAAATAATAATAATAATAATAATAATAATAATAATACACAAATATTAAAAATGTATATAAAAATATATCTATTAAAGTTTCATATAAAAACAAAAATTACTTTAGTTCAAATGATAAATGAAAAAGTTTATGCATGGGCATCATTGGTTCAAATTTCATTATGGATATTTTTTTATATTTATAAAAGTATAAAAAGATAAAAACACCCACATAATTGAAAATTCCCTAACTGAGTTGGGACTCGGTTGATGGGTGACATCAACCCAATAAAAAAACTTAGTATAAATGATTATTATTTTATGCATCAACTGTGAAATAAAAGATATTTAAGAATAACAAAATAAAAATTACATCAGATTTAAAACTACCACTTTTTTTTGTTTAACTATATTTATGAAATTAAAAAATTCCGTTAATATAATACTAGAAATCTTATCACACGCGTATACATGTGGACATCACGAATTTAGAATATAAATGTGTGTTTAAAAATAACATATAATAAATAATGAAACGTGTGGTTTGAAACTAACTATCATAATAACACTTGAAATATTTACTATATTAAAATTAAAAAATAGATTAAATTATGAGTAAAACGAAATTTACGCGCATAAATACATCATATAAACAATACTAAACGTACTACAATTATTATCATAGTTTTGTCAACAATTGTGAGTTAATGTCGAGTAGGGGTGAGTATTTGATCGAGTCGAGTCGAATCGAGTCAAAAAATTTCGAGTTTGTCGAGTTGACGAATTTAGCAATCGAACTCAATTTGAATTTTTTTAATCGAATCGAATCGAGTAAAAAAATTCGAGTCAAATCGAGTCGAGTTAACGAATCCTATGATTTATATCCAATGTTGCGTTTATATGGACCGATTGTTTAACTAGTAGAAGAAGTACAATATTATTTAACTACATAAACAATATAATGGTTTTACCTTTTAACTTAATGAGTAAACATTTATTAAAACGACGTAGTTTTGCCTTTTAACTTAATGTTTTTTACTTTTAACTTTAGAAAATATAAACATTTATCAAAACAGTGTAGTTTTGACTTTTTCTTATTTGGATTTTCAGATAACTCGAATTGCGTAATTCATATTTGAGTTAAACCGAAAAACTTAATTTTTTATTCAAGTTGATCCGAATAACTTGATTAACTCAAACAACTTAAAACTATTTAATTCAAAATTTGAATTATTTTTCGAGTTTTTCGAATCGAATCAGATAGTGCTCACCCCTGGTATCGAGTTAACTTGTGACACTAACTCAATTAATAATATTATTAATATATACAACTAATGGAAATAATAATTTGTGCATATTAAAATAAAAATATATAAAATATATTGAAATGAAGTTTTAGTTGAGTGATAAAAAAATTTATTAAATTAAGTAATATCACTAATTCTTGGGCCATGCTATAAAAACTACTATTTAATCTTCCACGCAATCGATTTCTTTGAAGAGGCGTGCGTGACACATTAACTTCTCAAATCATTAATTTATCCAATTGTGTTTAAATTAGACTTTGAATTCAATTTATCATATTTTCTAAATTTGCAAATACATTGCCCAAAAAGAAAAATTGCAATTGTTGCTAATAGAGCAAATCCAAAAAAACAAAAAAGAAATTATAATTATAACATAAATTGTCTTTGTATGATTGTCTTGGTTGATAATTTAATTTTTTTAATAAATTAAAAAGAAATATTAATTACGAAATAACAGTAGTAGTAATAATAGTAAAGTTAGACAACAAAATACTTTTATCTAATCATATTTAGTCAGCAATCATTGAAAGAGTTTCATAAAAGGCTCAGATACCAATAAGAAAGCTTTTCATCAATTCAACCAAAATACGAGAAGTACAATTCATTTAAATTTTTGTTGCGAATATTATATTCAAACTCAATATAATGAAAAATGATAAATATTTTATAATATTATATTTTTATAAGATCTCTTGATGTTCCATAATCACATTCATCTCAAATAAATTTGAAATCGAGTTAAGTCAAATCTTTAATTTGAACATTCAACTTCTCTCCACTTGATCGAATATGTATCAATATTAATTTATCAAAATTAAAATATTCAATTATCAACAACAATGACTAATCCACTAATCATAAATATTTTATAAAAAATAGACAATTAATCACAAAATATACTTAATTCTCATAAACGAAAATTCATCCCTCGACAACATCCAACCTCATGTAATAATATTTTATAATACTAGGTTGGAAACTTTAGAATTTGTGGCACAACCATGTTTGATGAGCTAAGCACCGACCCCGATTTCCCATTGACTTGTCCCCGCGTCCAATCCAAAGGCGAAAGCTCAGCTTAACCTTAGGGGACCATTGTCCACCTTCTTTATGACTTTTCGCGCCCTAATGAGCTCATTGCATTGGATCCACTCTCCCAACACAAATATCACCTGTAGTGATGAAGTCGGAAAAAAAAATTTTAGAGACTGAAATTAAATTATATATTTTTATGATATTAAAAATATAATTTTATTATTTTAATAGTCTATATATTTATAATTTTTAAAAATTTAAATCAAATTTTTATCATTTTTAGGGGTTTAAAGTGTAATTTTATCATTTTAATTTAAAATTTTATAAATTATAGGCTTAATATAACATTTGGTACTTGAACTTGACATTTTTTCCTAATTTGGTACTTAAACTTTTTTTTGGTCTAATTTGGTACTCAAACTTGATATTTTTTCCTAATTTGATACCTAAACTTGACACTTTTTTTTAAAATTGATACTTAAACTTTTTGGGATCCAATTTGGTTCTTGAACTTGACTCTTTTTCCTAATTTGGTACCTAATTTTTTTTTTAATATTAATTCGTTAAGCATAGCTCAATATCTATTTTTACATAAATTTTCTCTAAAACGAACAATATTTTTGTAGCATAACAAAAAAAATTTCAAATGGTTATTGTTTCGCGTACTCTTTATAATATTTAATAAATTTAAGTATCAAATTAAATCTAAAAAAATTAGGTACCAAATTAGTAAAAAATACCAAGTTCAGGTACTAAATTGGATCCAAAAAAATTAGACACCAAATTAGAAAAAAGTGTCAAGTTCAAGTACTAAATTAGGTCAAAAAAAGTTTAGATACCAAATTAAAAAAAATTATCAAGTTTAGATATCAAATTTTATATTAAACCTAAATTATAAATAATTTAAATGAAAAATTTTTTATTTTAAGAAATCAAACCTGTTAACCCCCGATTCCGCGACTGAATATCACGTGACTCAACATTAATAATTTAACCTACTGACCTCACCCTAAAGGACCCAATTTTTGTAATCTTCCTCTTGATTTTGAAATAGACTAATCTTTTTTATTTCATCTAATCGCAGCCGGTTGATTTTAGTTAAATAATCCAAAACCAATTTAATTAATTTCAATAAATAATAATTGAAACTTGAATCCACTTTAATTGATTAAGTTGATTAATATGTTAATTAACTAAAGCGACAGGTATTAATTTATTTTACTGATTAGATAAATATTGGAGGAGTGAATCATGAACCTACCAATAAGTTAGCAGGCTTGGATTCATTGGATGTGAGTTGGAACAACAGCAGCCTCACATTAATTATAAAATAATCTAAGATATCTGGGAATAAATTAATGGTAAAAATAAAAAGAAAAAAGTTGATTACTGGGTGTGATTATGGTGTTAATCATGTCCATTAGTGCTTAATGACAATTACGATTGACGAGGAAATTTAATCAACATTGGAAGCCAAGTAGACCAATCTAACCAATTAATTTATTCATAATAGAATGGGAATGGTGACATGCTACCAATGGCATTTGGGTGAAAAAGGAAATTCGCTTCATCTAATTATATCAATTTTAATTTTATTTAAATGTCATTATCAAATTGTTGAAAATACATCTCTCAATTATTAGTTTAGTTTAGAGTTATTTAAAGACCTCACCACATGTTCATGTTTGACAGGATTAAAACAGTTTAATATTTTTTTTACTGTAAAAAAGAAATCAAGAGTGTTCTCTCGTTGAATCTCTAAGATATAATCGGTCTGCGGTGGAGTGGGAGAAGAACGGTGATTCTGATCGGGGGGAATGGAGCGGGAGGGGATTTCCTTCCTTGAGAAGGAAATGGTTCAATTGTCAATTAAAAGTTCAAAAGTGGAGCTTCTGGAGAAGCCATCGTTGATTTGTTCCGTTTGGATTAAAAAACTTTTTAATCCGGATAATCTTCGTGTCCAATTAAAAAGTCTATGGAAAACAAAGCAGAAGTTCGAGATTCATGTGGTAGGCCCTAATCTGTTTTTTATTTGTTTCGACAGTGAGGATGACTTGGAATTCATTATGGAAGGCCGACCATGGTTTTTTCGTCGTCAATCGATGGTGTCTGATCGGCTGATGAGTTCAATGGAAAGATGTAAGATTGTATCTCCGTTCTGGTTAAAAATAGGGCCATGTCCTCCTAAGTGCGATAAATATGATCTTATGCACGCCGTTAGGTCTACATTTGGGGGATTAATTCATTTTGAAATAGTCGGGGATTTTTGTCGGGTACGTGTGAATTTGGAGATGCAAAATCCTCTTAGGCGGGGCATTTTCGTGTCTACTAACAATTAAGGGAAGGTATGGTTGCCGTTCAAATATGAAAGATTACTGATCTTTTGCTTTGGTTGTGGACAAATGGGCCACAGTTTGAAGGAGTGTGTCGTTGTTCCAATAAGTTTCAAAGAACAGCCTGAAGATGATCTTCTATATTCGTTAACTCTTAAGGCTGAATATACTCTTATAGGGAAGGAGACTTTGGAGTTTGGGTATTCATGGCATAATTCTATGGTGCAGTCTGTTTATGTGGGTGAAGGGGTAACCGATCAGAATACTGTTCACCAGGTTGCTGCTAATCAAGAGGAAGAAGGTGGTGTAAGGCAATCGGTGAAAACAGTTATGGTGGAGACAGAGAAAGCAGGATTGATGGCTGAAGTGAAAATTTTGGAATTAGAAATTTCGTTGCACGATTCTAGGGATTTTGAGATAGGTGGAAAATTTACACATGATTTGAGGGATTTTTATGGCCCTAAGAATCCGTCTCATAAAGGTGCTAATCAGAATGGGATGAAGTGTGATGATGTGGCTCAGATTGACCTGGGCCAATTTAATAAGGAAAAAAAGAGAGGATGAAAGCGATTGGTGAAAGTTGGCAAGGATTTTGAAATTAATAAGACACGTATTGGAGGGAAAAGGAATTCAAGCCACGTGAATCATTTTGAAATGACTTCATGTTGTAAAATTGACCCTCATGGTAAATGGTTGAAAACTACAGTTTCAGAGTTGTCTGCTTCTTTTGTAACGAGCCAGAGATGTCTACTTTTGAAGCCCTTGTTGCTTCCACAAATTTAGGATCGGTGGTTACCAGTGGACAAGCCGACCGCTCACAATGAAAATATTTTGTTGGAATGTTCGGGGTTTGAGAAGCCGACAGGGCGTTCGAATGCTTCGGCATATGCCGAGGCAATACAATCCCCAAGTACTCTTCTTAATAGAGACGAAAGTGAGTGGGAATAGGATGGAGTAGATTAGTAGAAGTTGTGGTTTTCAATGTGGAATCGAGGTTGGAGCAGAAGGGTTGAAGGGTGGTTTATGCATGGCTTGGAAAGAGGGAGTTAATATTGTACTACGAAGTTATTCGAAGAGTCACATTGATGTTTTAATTAGGAGTGCTACGGAGGAGTGGAGATATATGAGGTTTTATGGGTCCCCTTTAGCTGCGGATCGGATGGATACTTAGAACTTTTTGAGGCGACTTGGTCAAACTCAAAATTTACCTTGGATAGTGAACGAGGATTTCAATGAAGTGATGTATTCGTTTGAGAAAGTGGGAGGTACAGTTCATGATGAAAGGCACATGGCACTTTTTCGAGAGGTTTTAGATGATTGTCACCTTGCGAACTTAGGTTTTAGTGGATAATGGTTTACCTAGGAGAGAGGTAACCTGCCTGAAACGAATATTCGGGAAAGACTCGATAGAGGAGTGACTAACGAAAAGTGGTTTGATCTTTTTCCTACTTATCAGATGCATCATCTGTAACATCTCGATTTTCAATTGTGTCGAAAACAGTGATTTCAGGATCACAACTCCGATGAGTTAATTCGTTAATTAATTTATTTAAATGATTATGACTTCGTTTTCATCGTATTAAATTTCTGTTACAAAATTCTATCGTTTAAATGGGTAATTAAATAAAAAGGACTAAATTGTAAAAGGGTCAAAGGTTGAATTCTAATTGTAAAATGTGCTTAATAGCTTAAGGAAGCAAATGATGAGGACCATTAGAGTTATTAAACCATAGTAAGAATAAGTGGACAAATATGGACAAGTTTATGTGAATTTTAGTTAAAATAAAGAAAGGGTAAAGTAGTAATTAGATAAATAAAGATTATAACCTAATTTTTAACAAAAGAAAGGGGTTATCTTCTTCATTTTAGTCCACCATAATCAAAACCCTAGAGAGAAAAGAAGGAAGAATGGCCAAGCTTGAGTTCTTAAATTGAGTAGGTAAATCTCAACCGTTTTTAGTGATTTTTATGTTTTTGAGTCTGTATTAGCTTAATCTATATAACCCAAGGACTAATTTGCGAATCTTTCAAATGTTAAATATTTTACCATTGATGAATATGCTTATTCTTGGAAGTTTATGAAAGTTTTGGAAGCTTGGTTGTTAGATTTATTGATTTTATAAAGTGATTTTTGATGATTTTAGGGTTTAAGGATTAAATTGCTAGAAGGATAAAATTGGACGCATTTGTGGGAAATTATTAATTGTAAAGGGCTTGTATGAAGGCCTTGAGTATTCGGCTAGGATGGATTGTGGAAGAGAAGGATTATTTTGCATGTTTAAGGTCTAAGTACTAAATTGAATAAAAGTGAAATGTTAGGGGTAATTTTGTAAATTTCCCAAAAAAGGATTTAACGGTACAAAATGAATTGATTGTGTGACTTAATGTGAGAATTGAAATGATTTTTGGATGTAGACTATGACCGTACCACCGATCGAGGAAAAGGAAAATTAGCGAAGTAGTCTCTAGAATCCATTCACAACTGCAATCCAGTCCGGTAAGTTCGACACGTTAAATTATTATTAATAATTGTTTATAATTGTCTTTCTAATGATTGTTAGAAATGAGAAACGATGATTGGAATCGTGAAAGATTGAAACGACGAGAAGAGAATTTCCCGACCTTGTGCCAAAGATAGAAAACGGTCCAATGTTTGAGATCCTGCATTTGTTGCGGATTCTCTACAACATCGTGAGTCACCGTAAGGTGAATAGAATCCAAAAATGGATTACAGGCCCTACGATGGTTGAGATTTATGCTTTTTGCATTTTCTCGTCAGCTTAGTGTAAGCAGCATCGTAGGGAACAGATATACCCTATTGATGGCTAAGAATAACATCGTATACTGGTAACAGGCATGACCTCTGGGTCAATAGGGAGTAAAATGAGCATCTTGACTTTGAGTCAACAGGGAGTAAAACGAATAACGATCTTTGAAGTTCAATTGTTCTGGCTCGACAGATTTATAAAGTTACTTATCACTTAAAACTCGATAAATTGATGAACCTTGCAAACTTATTAAGCTATGAAGCTTACCAGTGAACTTGTTATTATTTTGTAGATTTCATTTTGCGACTTGAAGATTGGATCATCTTGAAGACATCACACTATCCTAGGAGTTCGTTCGGTAGTATTTACATCACTTGGTTATTTGGCATATACTAGGATGACATCATCTTTTGTTTTGTATTTAGAAATGATAAACCTTATTATGTTGAATGTGACTATGCATGAAGTGCAATTTGGGGATGAATTTAGATGCTATGTAAAAACATAGATATTTTGTAAGTTGTGTGATGGCTTAATGTATAATTTGAGTTGTTAAACCTTTGTTTGACATAATTCTTGAAATCCTGCATACTTGTTCCGGTAGAATTTTTGAATGTATCGGTAGAAGTACAGGGTAGGAGAGAGGTTATTCACTGACTTAAGTTTTATCGGTAGGATTGCGAGTATCATTAGTTATTTGTATTAATGTATCGGTAGTTTGTATGCATATATCGGTAGAAGTTACAGGGTGAGAATTATAACTCTCTAGAGTTTTTAGTATCGGTAGTTGCATGAATTGTATCGATAGAAATTATACTTGTATCAGTAGAAATCTGCACAATTTTTGAGCTATTTTTTGGCTTGACTACTACCGATACTTGACTATCATGTACCGGTAGAAGTCTCCTAAATTCTTGGAAATGTCATTTTTACCCTCATTGAATTGTGTTTATGTTTAAATGATGAAATATAATTAATATGTGAAGTGATAACTTTAATAAATAAAGTTAAATAATACAGTGTTAAAGATGAACAGTGAAAAATGAACAGTAAACACCGAAAATCCTAACCAATGACAGTGTTCAGGTTTTGGGTGTTACATCATCTAACGCATTCTTATTCCGACCATTGTCCGTTGCTCTTGACTACTGAAATAAACCATTCAAAGAAAAAGGGAGAGAAATTTCACTTTGAATCATGGTGGACAATGGAGAGCTCGTTTGAGGAAGAACTTAAAAGAATTTGGGAACCATTATCTGGAACGATTTTTGAGAAATTGGAAATATTGAGTCACGCATTGAAGGTGTGGTCTACTGGTATTAAGCAAAAAAAGAATGAGGTTGAAATGGGAACTTATACACAAATTGGAGGTAATGGGGAAGGGGGTTAGAGAATAACCGATTTATTGGATATGAAAGTGCAGCTAAATTTTGAAGTTTATAAAGACGAAGCTTACTGGGAACAGCGAGCTTGTGCAAATTAGCTATGTATGGGTGACAAAAATACTTCCTTTTTTCATCGTTATGCATCAGCCCGTAGGCGACAAAACACCATTTCTAATTTAGTTATTGAAGATGGTCGTGAAGTGGAGGATTGGAAGGAGTTACAAGAAACTGCTACCATGTTTTTTAAAGATTTATTTATCTAGGATGGTGTTGAAGACCCTTTACAAATTATGTCTGAGATTCACTCGTGTATATCACAGGAGGATAATTCTATGTTAAATGCAACTTATTCAGCAGCTAAGATATATAGTGCTGTTAAGATGATGGGTGCCACAAAGGCTCCAAGATGGGATGGGCTTCTGACGCTCTTTTTCCAAATGTATTGGCATGTGGTTGGAGCAGATGTGGTGCATTTTTGTTTGGGCATTTTAAATGACAACAAGGATTTGGGACATGCAAATTTGGCTGAAATTGTGCTTCTCCCTAAGAGACTTTGAAGATGGGATAGAATACTTACCTGCTTGATGGTGTGCCACACTTTGCGGCTCTTACGGCAACCATGGATAGACCCCTGAAAGCAGGTTCATTACAGAATGAGTAGAATGGGGAGATGGAAGGTTCTAGCAAAGCTTTGATTTTACTTTACTCTTCTGCCTTGGAAACCGTCAATAATTGTTTCATTTTCCAAAATTGAGACGGTTGTTATTTTTTGGTTGGGCTATTTATTCTATGCTTTTCTTTACGATTTTTAAACACATTTTATTTCTGTGTTTAGTCTTTGTAATGGTTTATTGGACTAGTGTGTATTGCAATAAAAAACCCAATTTGAATTGTTTTAAAACAAATGTTTTTCTTACTGTTTGAACCCATGTGTTGGTCGGATAATCAGGATGTTCACTGTCCTCAGGTGTGACTTGAGTTTGAGTCGTGCTTGTTGCGTTACTCATAGCTCTTTCTTAACTCATAAATAGGAGGATAATGTGCTTCAGTGCACTCAAATTCACTTCCTCCTGCATTAGAAACAATACTTATGCCAATCAAACTAAAACTCAATTGATAATGATGATAATTTTTTTAAAAAAAATACCTCTTTACATGAAATTTGATAAAGAAAATTGAGCGGTTAAAATCATCTCTTAAAATTACCATTAAATTTTGAAATTCTTCAATATATTTATCCAAATAAATAAATTTATTTTTAAAATTTTGAAAATTTTTATACAAATAAAACCTCTCACCCAAACACATTCTTTGAATTTCAATAATTTTCTTTAAAATGTAGATATAATATCTTATTAAACAAAATAATAAATGTACTACTTAATATCCCAACAAGTGGCTCCAGTGGAGAAAGGGATGTTATATTAAATTATATAGTAAAAATTTAAAATTTAAATATATTGTATGTAAAGTTTTTAGAATTATAATGGTGGTCAAAGTTGTTAGACCACTGGTTCGCACGGTTCGATTAAATATTAAAAAATATAAAAAAAATATTTAAAAAAAATCGGCTCAATCGATTTTTTAGCCTAGTTCATAGACCCGTATTGATTTGTGGGACAATCGGTTTGATGTCTTTCTCCTAGATGGTACCTCTATTGGTTCAATCAGTTCAAATAACTATGACTCTAGTCTCTGCACTTCATACATTTAAAATTTAGTTCTCTAACTTTTATTTTCAAGAATTTAATCTTTCTCTCAAAAACGATATAACCTCAAATATTTTAATTGTTGAGTTTTTTGAACAATCTTATTATAAGTTTTTATCATATTTATTTTTTAACATAATGTCTAGAACTATATATAACCCTTTTCGAATCCATAAATAAAAAGATAATGTGCTTCAGCGTACTTGAACTCGTGTTATCTTACATTGATAATAATATTTATATCAATCAAGTTAAGACTCAATTGACAGAGATATAAAAATTATGTCAACATTTGATTTAAATTAAAATATTTGAAAGTTTTAAAATTTACCAAAGATTGAAAATAAGATTTTGATTAGTTTTATTATACAATAAAGTTATAAATACAGATTGCAACAAAATGTTGAAAATAATTAAATAAAATTAGAGACTCATATATCTGGCAAATAGAGGAAACTCAATCTTAGATGCCAAAAAGCAAAAACCCAACTTTAACCAACAATATCACAGCCTTGGTGGTGGATTCTATGTCTTTTTTTATTTTTTTTTATGTAGCTAGTTGTTGCTGGCTGGTTGTTTGTACACAAGCTTTTTTTATTATTATTATTCATTAAAAATTTTGGACGGTTGGCAATTTTTATTAAATTATTTATTATTGATTTGAATAACAGGCGATATATTTACTTGCGATCAGTGTAAAAACAATAATGACAGCAAAGGTGAAGTCAAAAAATTTTTAGGGGTCGAAATTAATTTGTAATTTTACGATAGTAAAAATGTAATTTTAAATGATTAAATCAAAATTTTATCATTTTTAAGAAGGTTAAAGTATAATTTTACCTTTATTAAATTAACAATTTTAAAAATTTTAAATGGTTAAAATGAAATTTTTTTTATTTTAGAAAGGCCAAAGCCCTATTAAATTTGCCCTTAGATGAGATAAAATTAAATACTGTAGTGATGTTATAGCTATTGGCAGAACTTGAATTTTTTTTTGAGAGGAGCGAAATTAAATTATATATTTTTATGATGTAATTTATTATTTTAATAATTTATATATTTAAAATTTTTATAAAATTAAATCATATTTTTATTATTTTTAAAAAAATTAAATTATAATTTTATCATTATTAATTTAAAATTTTATAAATTATAAAATATTTAAATTAAAATTTTATCATTTAAAAAAATAATGAACTCTTAAATTTTTACTATGCTCTGTCATTTATTATAATGTGAAAAAAAAAAAAAAAACTAAATGCATGGTCGCTGAAATCCAAAAAAAAATAATAATTGAGGGAAGTAACATGGTTTTTAATTATATATTTTTTATTTATTTGTCATCATAGCATACAGCTTTTTTGCCGTGAAGATTTTCGCTTCTTTGCCTCCTTTCTATAAATCAAAGCAACACACACCCCCAATAAGAACTGAAAGGATTGGTACATAGGCAAACACTTTTTTCTTGAACTTTTATTTTTTTGGGTCTTTCTGACTTCTTTCATTTCAAAGCTCTTTTTTTTTTTTCTATCGTTTCTCTTCCTGGGTTTGGTCAAGATTTTTTCTTTTCTGGGTTTGGCTTCAAGTTTTCCTTTCGTGCCTTAATTAGAATCTGTAAATTGGGTTCTTAAGGTTTTTTTGATTGGATGTTTGGGTTGGTTTCTTTCCCTGGATTTTTTTATATCAAAGATTCAACGTTTTGCAATTGTAGATTGTAGATTGTAGATTTACAAGTTTCCCAAAGGCTGCAAGGTTTAGATTTTATTACAGGTTAGGAATATTAAATTGGAGTGGTTTTCTTTTTCTTTTACTTTTACTTTAACTGGTTTTGATTTTGAGGATTTTATCTTTGTGTGGACAGGATTGCAGTGTGCTCTAAAGTGGTTTGGATTTTCTTAAAAAAAAAAGTTGAATATCTGAGAGTTTTAGGTGATTTAAAAGATGACAATTGGGGATATATCACCAAAGAAGGAGAGGAAGTCAAGGAGGAGCAAACATGTTGTTGATGAGAAAGCTCCCTTGTTGCCTAAACGACAAGATGAGGCTGGTGGTTATGATGAATTCAATGGAGCTTCATTTACTGGTGCAGTGTTCAACTTGTCAACAACAATTGTTGGTGCTGGCATCATGGCCTTGCCTGCTACAATGAAAGTTCTGGGATTGATTCTTGGGATTGCCATGATCATCTTCATGGCATTCTTAACTGATGCCTCCATTGAATTCTTGCTTAGGTTCAGTAGGGCTGGAAAATCAACTTCTTATGGAGGTCTTATGGGAGATGCATTTGGAAAGTATGGGAGAATCTTTTTGCAAGTCTGTGTTATGGTCAACAACATTGGTGTACTCATTGTATACATGATTATTATTGGTAAAAGCTTCATTTCCTTAAACTTAAATTTTGCATACTTGATAGCTCTGTGATATTGATTTGTGTTTTGAGAGCATGTGATCCGTTTAAATACTTGGTTTCCCTTGCCTGATCTTATCAAAATGTGTGAATTTGCTTATGAACTTGTGATGGTTTGTTGTTTTATGTAGGTGATGTGCTTTCTGGAACATCATCAAGTGGGGTGCACCATGCTGGTGTCCTTGAAGGGTGGTTCGGAGAACACTGGTGGAACGGCCGCACCTTTGTTCTTATCGTCACAACACTCGGCATTTTCTCTCCATTGGCATGTTTCAAGCGGATAGGTTAGTGTTCCACTTGTGCTAGCTTGACTGAATGTTAGTGAATTGTCTTGCTTGTTCTAGGTAGATCATTAGATAGATCTTCATATGTTGACTCCATTTAAACATGATTGAAACTATTTCAGTATTTTACAGTTGCTCAATTACCTTGTTTTATATAATCAAACTTTTGTTTTTCACTTTCAAGGTTTCTGAATCGGATTTTGCATATTTGTATCGGTTTTAGAAAATATCCAATAACTTTGAGATTTACACCTTACCATTGTTTGTGAGCTTCCAGAATCTCATTCTTAACCGGGATGAATCTAAGTTGGATGGTTTGTTTGTGACTAACAAGCAGTTATGCCTTCTCATTTGCAGATTCCTTAAGATTTACATCCGCCTTATCCGTTGCTCTAGCAGTTGTGTTTCTTGTCATTACTGTTGGAATAGCAATTATCAAGTTGATTAGTGGAACTGTAATGATGCCTAGATTGCTTCCTGATGTCACTGATTTGACTTCATTCTGGAAACTCTTCACCGTAGTCCCCGTTTTAGTCACTGCATATATCTGCCACTACAATGGTATGCAAGCTGATTCATCAATTAGACTCTTTATTTAAGCAAAGTATATTTCATCTTTTACATTGATGTAAGATAAGAGTTGCTGATATTCTTGTGTGTTTAAATTTGCAGTTCACAGCATAGATAACGAACTGGAAGATTCAACCCAGATAAGACTGGTTGTGCGAACAGCTCTGGCTTTATGCTCAACTGTTTACATAATGACAAGCTTTTTCGGATTCCTTCTATTTGGTGACGCAACAATGGATGATGTGCTTGCCAACTTCGATACCAACCTTGGCATCCCCTATAGCTCCCTGCTTAATGATGCTGTCCGTGTCAGCTACGCTGCTCACCTCATGCTTGTATTTCCTATTGTCTTCTATCCACTGCGACTCAACATGGATGGCCTCCTCTTCCCTTATTCAAGGCCTCTAGCTCAGTCTAATACAAGGTTTGCTTGCGTTACTGCCGGACTCATAACAGTTATCTTCTTAGGTGCGAATTTCATACCCAGCATCTGGGATGCTTTCCAGTTCACTGGAGCAACTGCTGCTGTTTGCCTTGGCTTCATTTTTCCTGCTGCAATTACTCTTAGGTGAGCTTTTGGTCTTTTGATTCGATTAGATATCAACTCCCCGTTTTTCTTCATCAGTGATCAACTTTCTTATGTCATACATTAGAGTGGGATAAAAAAAAAACTGAAACATGGTCGGCACTGGCTTGGAAATGTTAATAAACAAGGATGAACTGCATATGGAACTTGATTTGCATTTAAAATTGATGAGACATGTTTTTAGCATCCGATATCGTGAAAAACTTGGCATGTTGCCATAATCATGAGATTTCAATTCTCTTTATCGGTATTACTAATTGCGAGTACCTTTCTGAGGTTCATCTTTGATTTTTTGTGGATGTATCGAGACCCGTTGCTTGGGCCTCAGTTAACTTATGAGCTGCCTCTGGTGTTTCAGGGATCACCACTTCATAGCAACAAAGAAGGACAAGATGTTAGCTCTTTTCATGGTTGTCCTTGCCGTATTCTCGAACGCGGTAGCCATATACAGCGATGCGTACGCCCTGTTTAAGAAGAATTCAGGAGCAGGACCCAGGGCATGATCCATCTAGCGGTTCCCTTGGTTGCACAAACTGAGATTTTATGTCACCATATCCTTGAAGACACCTGGTTTTTATAGAATTATCTTTCAATGTCTGATTCGAAAATCTGGGTTTTCGGAGGAGGTTTGATAAGCTATATATAATAAGATGCAACTTTGCTTCCAATGTATAAAAGTTAGATTGTTTTGGGGAAGTGTATGAAGTTCATTCATCATACCCCCTCCCCCCTCCTCTACTTAGGTTGTGTAAGACATTAAAACAAGTTGTAAAATAGCAGGTATAGCATGTTTCAGATTTGTAGAAATATAATGATTTTGCTTGCTTTTAGCCTCTTTTTGGATCTGTTCTAAAAATATCTGAAACTGAAATTACAAAAACGAAAGAATTTAGAGCTAGCCATATCTCTTTAAAATGTGTATTTATATGGAATACGTATGCGATTCTGAGCTTTCAGGCTTAATTGGTTTTAGATTAATTTTCATTGCAATCACTTTTAATTTAAATTGATCAAATCAAGTCTTCTCTTCTTCGTTGGAGGTATGGGTATCTGCTAATTTGAAAAATGAAGTTGATGTATTTCAGGATGTAGATTGGTTCTCTTTTTGGGATTATTTGTTGGAAGATTTGGAAACAATGATATTTATGTGTGTTTCAACATGTCCATTTTAACATATTCAGTGTGATTGTGTCTTCGTGGTGGTGGGCGAGATCTATTAAGCAGGAGTATGTTAATATAGGGGGAGCATTGTGTCGAAGCAGGGATCAAATATGGACACCTCCACCTCTTGGGTTTTTTAAACTTAATGCAGATGGTGGACGTAATCCAAATTCGAGTATAGCTTGTTAGGTAGTAGTGGCCCGGGATGAACAAGGTAGATGGATCTGGGGATTAGGAAGAAATATTGGAAGATGTAGTGTACTACAAGTTGAGTTTGGACCATTTATGATGACCTTCAAATAGTTTGGGAGGATTAATGGGCAAATGTTATTATTGAAACAGATTGTGCTTTGACTATCGAATGTATTCATGGTGATCATAAAGCACATTCAAATATAGATTTGATTTTGCGTATCCATAAACTGTGCAAGCGTGAATGGAGAGTGCTCATAAAGCAAGCATCTAG
Organism: Gossypioides kirkii; assembly: GCA_005610355.1. Lineage (NCBI taxonomy): Eukaryota > Viridiplantae > Streptophyta > Magnoliopsida > Malvales > Malvaceae > Gossypioides > Gossypioides kirkii. The sequence goes on along the minus strand of CP032249.1, from coordinate 8,581,067 downwards.
AAAGGTGAATTCTGTTGCTGATACTTTAGCTAATCTGATGAAAGATTCTCCCATTGGCGCGAGAATGTTTCATGTGACTCCTCCATCGATTGACGATCAGATATGGATTGATAGATATTTTTGGTCATCCAACACGGTTCCTACTGTTAGCCTGTAGTTGATGTTGTTTTTTACTTGTTACCAAAAAAACATATTTAATCATTGAGAGTAAATTACATGGACAATCACCCAATTATGAGAGTATTCTTATTTTCGTCATCCAATTATAAAAATCTCGAATTAGTTATTAATACTTTTGAAATTTAATTTCTTTCTCATTCTTCTATTAAATCGTTAACGGGAGGTAGACGTGACTTTTTTATTGACATAATAACAAATCTAGTCTTCTATGTTTACACATTTAAAAAAAAATTAGCTTTAAAAATTTACACATTTTATTATCATTATAGTTCTGGTTCTAAAAAATAAGAAATTATTTAAAATTTTACAAAAATGTTTCTAATATTAATTCTAAATATATTTAATAATTATTTTAATAAAATATCATCTAAAAAATAAAATGAAATGAAATGAAATATCTTGAGTTATAAAAAAAAATCATATAAGCATAAATACAGACACTTAATGTGCATTATGTCACGTCCCTAAAACTTGAATCTTGGAGCGTGCGGCCTTAGACGCTTTTCGATCACGCAACGCCTAAGTAAGCCTGAAAACTTGATCAAAGCTAAAGTGCTTAGATCCTAGCGGAAGCAAAAGAACTCTGAAAGAAAAGGCAAAGCAAAAAGACAAGGAAGAAATTTGAGTGAATGCTTTGTATATTCCTCAAAAGTGAAGTGTCCAAAATGAGGTGGGGGTAAGCCTCTATTTATAGTTGAAGCCCCCTACATCCAACGGTTAAGATTAGAGTACATCGACGGTTTAGATACAATGATATCTAAAATATCCCTTAAACTAAGGAATTCAAATGAAACATTCCTAAGATAAGAGATTACAAAGGATATGGAAAGAATCAAAAGGAATATGCTAGATTATGTGCTACTTGCCATATCTTCTTTGCAAGGCTCTTCAATCCCAAGTGTTGGGCTAAGTGGTGATAGGCCCAAGATGCTGCGGAGTGCTTCTTGGGCAGCTTGATGCGAGTTGGTCTCGGGCCTCAATGCGCGGTCCGTGACATTCTCCCCCACTGAATCTAGTGACGCCCTCGTCACTCGGGTAGCATGGTAACCATCCACTTGGTCCTTGAATTGCCACAGGCCCTCGGCTAGTTCCCAACTCCCCTCACTGTCGGGAAGTCCCTTCCACTGCACAAAATATTCGTGCCTCGGCCGGTAGCCTGGTCGTCGAATAACTCTCTCGGCTTGGATCTCTCGAACCTCATTCTCATAGGAGATCTTCACTCCGACTGGCGCTCGGTGTGATTTGCCTCGCTCCGGATCTGACTCATCTTGATGGTAAGGCTTGAGCAAGCTAACATGGAACACTGGATGAGCTCGGATGGTCGGTGGCAACTCCAATCGATAGGCCATGGTGCCTATCCGCTTCACAACTCGAAATGGACCCTCATATCTTCGCACAAGCCCTTTGTGCACGGTTGGGTTGCGCAAGATTCCTGTCAATTTGGCAAGGACTAGATCACCAACCTGGAAATTCACGTCCCTACGCTTTCGGTCTGCCCACTTCTTGGTCCGCTTCCCTGCCTTGTGTAAACAAGCTCGGGCTAAGTCGTGATGCTCTTGCCACTCTGTGGCAAACTTGTGTGCTGCTGGATTCGGCCCCTCATACTTGGTAACAACCGTGTTGGGTGTAAGCGGTTGTTGCCCGGTCACGATCTCGAACGGACTTTGGTTTGTGGCCTCGCTCCGTTGCAAGTTGTAAGAAAACTGAGCCACATCCAACAGTTTTGGCCAGTCGCGCTGCGTTGCACTCACATAGTGCCTCAAATAGATCTCCAGGAGTGCATTCACTCGCTCAGTTTGCCCGTCGGTTTGGGGATGGACACTTGTTGAAAAATTCAAGCTTGATCCCATTAGCTTGAATAACTCGGTCCAAAATCTCCCCGTGAATCGTGTGTCCCGATCACTGATAATCGTCTTTGGCACTCCCCAATACTTAACCACGTGCTTGAGGAAAAGACGAGCTGCCTCCTCGGCTGGACACACCTTAGACGCTGGAATGAACGTCCCATACTTTGAAAACCTGTCAACAACAACCATGATACTCGACAGGCCATCAGTGTTAGGCAAACCGACAATAAAATCCATGGAAACACTTTCCCATGGTCGCTCGGGAATGGGCAATGGCTGCAACAGTCCCGCTGGCTTCTTCATCTCTATCTTGTCCTGTTGGCACACAAGACAAGTCTTCACATAGGCTTCAATATCTGTGCCCATGTGTGGCCAGTAATAATTTTCTGCAATCAGTGCCAATGTCCGGTTCATCCCCGGATGTCCCGCCCACTTGGAATCATGGCATTCCCTCATGATCCCCTTGCGCAATTCTCCAAACTGAGGCACATAGAGGCGATGTCCTCGAGCATATAACAAGTCCCCCTCGAGCCAAAATTTTCTGGTTCTCCCTTCTTTGACATAGTCAATGAGCATCTTGGCTGTTGGGTCATGTGACAACCCCTCTTTGATGCGCTCCAATAGTTGTCCCTGCGGCAAGCTAACAAACTCCATGTCATATCTTCGGCTTAAAGCATCGGCAACGGAATTCACTTTTCCTGGCTTGTACTCCATGGAAAAATCAAATTCTGCAAGGAATTCCTGCCATCGAACCTGCTTTGGAGACAACTTCTTTTGGGTTAGAAAATAACTATTGGCAACATTGTCTGTGTATACCACAAACCTGGACCCAAGTATGTGGTGTCGCCAAATGCGCAAGCAGTGCACTACTGCAGTCATTTCCTTCTCATGGACCGTGTACCTCCTCTCGGTCTCATTGAGCTTCCGGCTTTCAAAGGCAACCGGATGTCCTTCTTGCATAAGCACCCCACCAATGGCAACATCAGACGCATCGGTGTAAATCTCAAAAGGCTTGGTGTAATCTGGCAACACCAACACTGGTTCGCTCACCATGGCCTTCTTCAATTCTGCAATGGCTTGTTGGCACTCAATACTCCAATCCCACGCCTTGTCCTTCTTCAGTAACTCGGTCAAGGGTGTGGCTATTTTGGAGTAGCCTTTGACGAACCTTCGGTAATAATTGGCTAGCCCCAAGAAGGATCTCAACTCCGTCACCTTGGTTGGCGGCTCCCAATCTTCAATGGCTCGAATTTTGGCCCCATCCATTCGGATCTTGCCACCTCCTACAATGTGGCCTAGAAAAGGGACCTCCTTTTGAGCAAACGAGCATTTCTCTTCTTTGACATAGAGCTCGTTCTCCCGCAAGACTTTGAACACCATTCTCAAATGTCCCAAATGCTCCTCAAGTGTCTTGCTATAGATCACAATATCGTCAAGGTAGACAACAACAAATTGATCAAGAAAGGGTTGTAATACCTTGTTCATGAGGGTGCAAAAAGTAGCGGGGGCGTTCGTGAGACCGAAGGGCATCACTAAGAACTCATACGAACCATAGCGCGTCACACAAGCCGTCTTTGGTTCATCTCCTTCGGCTATTCGAACCTGATAATATCCGGACCTCAAATCCAACTTGGTGAACCACCTTGCACCACCAAGTTGATCGAACAAGTCTGCAATAAGCGGGATCGGGTACTTGTTCTTCACTGTGAGCTTGTTCAAAGCTTGATAGTCGATACACATTCGAAGCGTCCCATCATGCTTCTTCTGAAATAGTACCGGTGCACCGAAGGGTGCCTTGGATGGTCGGATATATCCTGCATCTAGGAGTTCCTTCAATTGTCTGCGCAACTCCTCTAACTCGGGTGGAGCCATTCGATAAGGGGCTCTAGCGGGTGGCTCCGCATTCGGCACGAGTTCAATCTTGTGATCCACCTCTCTCTTTGGTGGCAAGCTTTTGGGCAATTCGGCAGGCATCACATCTCTGAATTCTGCCAACACTTGTCCCACCTCTTCTGGGACCTCGATGGACTTGGTAGGTTGCTCATCAACCAACGCAGCTAAGTAAGTTGGTTCCTCCTTGCGCACCCCCTTACTAAACTGGATGGCTGATATCATCTTGGCTCCAATTCCAGCCTCTCGGGTTGCCGGCACAATGCATTGATGTTTCGGATCCAAAATGCATAAACAATCGGCAAAGGGAACAGGGAACGCATTAACCCGGTCAAGGAAATTAAGTCCAATTACGAAATCAAAGTCATCAAGAGGGATTACCTTGATGTTTTCCTTACCGGTCCAACCTCCAAGGTCTATCATGACTCCTTTTGCCACTCCCGCAATCGGAGCCTCTTTGGAATTGACGGTTTTAATAAACCCACTTGCCTTCTCAACACGAAGGTCAAGTCTCTTGGCAGCCCGCTCAGACACAAACAATTCTGAGGCACCTGTGTCCACTAGAGCGCTCATCTTTTGGCCTGCCACGGTGATGTCAACGAACATCAGTCCCTTCTTCTTATGGCCCTTCTTAACTTCCATGGAGCTAATGATGGAGTTAATGTTAAGAGCCTCCTTCTCCTCAGCATCCTTCCCTTGGATGGCAGCGGCTTTTTGAGGGCAGTTCCTAGCCAAGTGTTTGCCTCCACAAGTGTAGCACTTGAAAGGCTCATTGTTCTTTTCCCACGGCTTGTAAAGCTTGAAATTACCACCTGTCGGCTTCTCAGACCCCTTCTTGGCTGGTCTTTCCTTGTCTCCCCCACCATTGCCTTTGGATTTTGGCTTTGGTTTGGTAGACTCGGACCTTTGAACCTCGAACTCAGTAATGGACTCAGCTGCGGACAAGGCTTTTGAAAGCTCTTCAACCCCTCTCCGCTTCAACTCCATTTTGGCCCATCGTTGAAGTCCATCCATGAAGGCAAAGAATCCTTCCTCTTCGCCCAACTTTGGGATCTGAAGCTTAAGCTCGGTGAATTCCTTGACATAGTCTCGAATCGAGCTAGTATGCTTAAGTTGACGCAACTTTGCTCGGGCTTCTAGTTGCGCATTCTTGGGATAGAACTGTTCCTTGAACTCAGATTGGAAGTCGCTCCATGTTGCAATGGGAATTTCTCCATTCTCCATCTCGGAGCACCTATGTCGCCACCATAAAAGCGCGATATCAGTCAAATAGACAGAAGCAGTGTTTACCTTTGTTGCTTCGTCCCTGATCCCCATGGCTCGGAAGTACTGCTCCATGGCCCAAATGAAATTCTCTACATCTTGGGCTGATCGTGTCCCTGTAAACATTTTCGGCTTTGGAACATCGATCCTCGATGTGGGTGATGATGATTCTGCCATCATGCCATTCTTCATGGCTCTCTTGTAAATGGCTAGCTCACTCTTGAGATCCTCGATCTCCTCTACCAACTTGGCTTCAGTAGCCTTCCCTGCTGCTTCAAGGGAATTGTCTCGTTGGTCTAACTTCTCAAACATGTCATTGAGAAATTCTTGAACCGCAACCATCACTTCTTCTTTAAGGGAGTGAACCGGTTCTGTCTCGTCTTGGGCCTCCTTGACTTCCTTCATGGAATCCTCAAGTCTAGCGACCCTTCTCTCCAAGGCTGAAACAATGTCCCTGGAACTCTCTCTCTTCTTCTTCTCAGCAGCAGCACGAGTCTCCCGTTCAGTTGCTGGAACTTCGCTTGTGTTTTGTGGTGCCATCTCTCTCACTCGAACAGGCTCGGATACCACTTGTCACGTCCCTAAAACTTGAATCTTGGAGCGTGCGGCCTTAGACGCTTTTCGATCACGCAATGCCTAAGTAAGCCTGAAAACTTGATCAAAGCTAAAGTGCTTAGATCCTAGCGGAAGCAAAAGAACTCTGAAAGAAAAGGCAAAGCAAAAAGACAAGGAAGAAATTTGAGTGAATGCTTTGTATATTCCTCAAAAGTGAAGTGTCCAAAATGAGGTGGGGGTAAGCCTCTATTTATAGTTGAAGCCCCCTACATCCAACGGTTAAGATTAGAGTACATCGACGGTTTAGATACAATGATATCTAAAATATCCCTTAAACTAAGGAATTCAAATGAAACATTCCTAAGATAAGAGATTACAAAGGATATGGAAAGAATCAAAAGGGAATATGCTAGATTATGTGCTACTTGCCATATCTTCTTTGCAAGGCTCTTCAATCCCAAGTGTTGGGCTAAGTGGTGATAGGCCCAAGATGCTGCGGAGTGCTTCTTGGGCAGCTTGATGCGAGTTGGTCTCGGGCCTCAATGCGCGGTCCGTGACAATTACCTAAACCGAAATAACTCACGAAAAAAGAATGAGCGCCAAATAAAATGAGGAACAAAGGGAACCGACAAAAGGATTCCATTAAACAAAAGAATAAAAATTAGCAAATTGTAATGATATTTAACCAATTTTTATTGGAATTGAAACTTATTTTCCATTGTAAGATGCATCGAAGATTTGCACCCAGAACACAAAAATAGAAGACAAAAAGTAGATTAATTACAGTTTTAACGTACAATTCAGAAAAGAAACATTGAAAGAATGAAAATGTTTCTGATCATCATGTCACGTCCTTTATCAAAGAATCAATGCATTAGAGAGACATGGAGAAAGTTAAAATAAGAAGAAATTATTATAAAAATTAATTGAACCCAATAAAACAATTAATCAATTGTAAAGAACCACAAAATAAAAACAAAATCCAGAAAAGGAAAAACCAAGAGAGTCATGGAGAAAGGTAAAATAAAAAGAAGTCGATACCGCCCATGACAAATTATCACAAAAAATAACTCATCCCAGTAAAGCAATTCATCAATTGCAAAGAAGCAAGCTAGAACAGGGAACTACCAAGAAAGTATCTCAGAATGGGAGAAAACGGAGAAAGGATACAAGAGATCAAACCTTGCAAGGTGTCAGTAGAGAAGCCTAAAACTTGCCACATTCGAAAAATTATATTCGGGTAGATTTGGATGAACGGTGGAGTACGTTTAGTTTAATTTTTATCTTACACTATACTATTTAATCTTATTATCACCGTTATTTTTACAGTATTTCTATATAAAAAGGTATTCACATGGAGTTGCTAGAATATATTCTATTAATAAAATTCATAATTCACTCGAAAAATTATAATAATATTTTTTTAATTTAAAATAAATAATTTAAGTTTGTTTTAGTTTTTTTAATGATTTGAACTCATATCAATTATAATAGAAAACATTAGATTTACCACTCAAGTAATTTTTTATTTATATATTTTAATTTTATTATGCACACTTTATTACCTACATAAATTATACATTTATATTATTATTCAAGTTCCTGATTAAATTGGTGTCACAAGTCGACTGAAACCAACTCGTTTATAAAAATTATTAAAATATCTTTTTGTATTTAAAATAAATTATATTATTTAAGGATACTTTAATCTTTTTAATTTTAAAAAATAAAATTTATGGATATAGTGAGATTTGAACCGAACAAATTACTTTATTAAAATTTCAAAGTTACCTTCAACTAAAAATCTTATTTTGATTTTTTAATATATTTCATTTTATTATGCACACTTTAATAATTTTGTTTATTCAGTTTGTGTTACAATTTAACTTGATACCAATTTAGGATTGACGACAACATAATAAACAATTATATTCATTTAATATTCTTAACATGATGAACCCAACAAGTGACTCCAGTGGAAAAAAGGATATTGTTCATCCTACGGGCCACGGGTTCGAGCACTTGTGTGTGCAAGGTATGTGTGTCTTGTAAAAGAGTTAAAAAAGTATGAACAAATACTACCATGTAATCACATTAGTATATTAAAAAATATTCTTAATATGGTATTTATGTGTTTAAATTTTGATTTACTTAGAATTTAATATTTTTTTAATTTTAAGATTGTACATAATTTATGTATTATTTATATGTTATTTTTAAATACACTTTTTTTAACAATTTCATTATAAGTTCAGATTGTTTTTTTTTTTACACAATATTTAAAACTACTTATGGTCCCTTCTCAACCCATAAATAAGATAATAATATGTATCAGCGCACTCGAACCTACATCCTCCTATATTGTGCATGCCAATCGAACTAATACTCAATCGATTAAACTTACATTCTAAATAAGTAATTATTTCTAATATGATAAAAAGAATTTTAGAATACCAAGATCCTCTCAAATTTATCCGAATAATATTTAAAATTTGGGTTTCTGCACATTTTGCTTTTTAGACTAAAATGAAAAGCAAATAGAATTATTATTTTCAAAAGTTAATGTGATTTCGTGGTCTAGTTTGTTTACACGTCTGTCTAAGGTCTAGTTCAAGTGCGAGTCAGGCGATTGTTTTTAACTATAACTCTTTTGAGTTTCTACACATTTTACTTTTTGGACTAAATAATAATATTATTATAAATGTCAAAAATTGCAAACGGGGTTTTGTGGTGTAATTGGTTATCACGTCAGTCTAACCCACTGAAGGTCTCCGCTTCGAATTCGGGCGAAGCCAATGGTAGAAATAGTTTTAGTTTCTGCATTTCTTACTTTTTAGATTAAAAATGAATAATATTATAAATGTTATGTCTTACAATGTGGTTTCGTGGTGTGGTTGGTTATCACGTCAGTCTAACACACTGAAGGTCTCTGGTTCGAGTCCGGGCGAAGCCAATGGTAAAAATATTTTTAGTTTCTGCATTTCTTACTTTTTAGAGTAAAAATGAATAATATTATACATGTAATTTCTTACAATGTGGTTTCGTGGTGTAGTTGGTTATCACGTCAGTCTAACACACTGAAGGTCTCCGGTTCGAGTCCGGGCGAAGCCAATGGTAAAATGTCTTTATTTTCTGCATTTCTTACTTTTTAGATTAAAAATGAATAATATTATAAATGTAAAGTCACACAATGTGGTTTCGTGGTGTAGTTGGTTATCACGTCAGTCTAACACACTGAAGGTCTCCGGTTCGAGTCCGGGCGAAGCCAATGGTAAAAATATTTTTAGTTTCTGCATTTCTTACTTTTTAGATTAAAAATGAATAATATTATAAATGTAATTTCTTACAATGGGGTTTCGTGTTGCAGTTGGTTATGACGTTAGCCTAACACACTAAAGGTCTTCGTTTCGAGTTTTGGCAAAGCCATCTATAGGAAAGATTGTAGTTTACATTTATTACTTTTTAGTCTAAAAAGAAATAGTAACGTAAATGTCTAAAATTTGGATAAGGGGTCCCGTGGTGTAGTTGGTTATCATGTTAGTTTAATATACTGTAGGTCTTCGGTTCAGGTCCGGGTGAAGTCAAATTTTTTTTAAATATTTTTAATTTTTTTCATAAAAAACAAAAAAAGATATACGCCGCTAACATGTATCGAACCCGCGTCATCCTCATTACAGGCGTATTTCTAACTACTATACCACGATATCTTTCATAAATAATTTAGTATATTAATTTTTATCATATTTATTGGTTCGCAATCGATATCAACTCTTGTTGCAGTTCTACCTTTCGAAAACAGGTTCTAACCAGTGGTTTATTAATGTCATTTTTGTTTAATAATTTGTGGAGGCAATAATGACACGACTGAAGAAACGATTTATAGTTGATAAAAGTTACTGAATGAGATCAATGTAGCGAGAATTCAACAGTTTTGGAATTTTTTCGAGGGATAGCTTCTGCTTGTTTCAAAATTGAGAGGAAGCTTGTTTCAAGGCATGACTATAGCAATTAGGCATGGGCTTATTATTCAATGTAAAGGGGGACATTGCTTCTGCTTTTATAGTTGCTAGCAAATAAATTGTGTGAAGGAGAGCTAAGGGAGCCAGCGTTTCTTTACCACTATAATGGAAAACAGATAAACAAATAGAACACATAAGAATTATTTATGCGGTTCAATTTTCTTATGTTTACGAAACATAACTCGATGAAAAATATCTATTTTCTTTAACAATTACAAGTGATCTTAATAATTACAATAAGGAAATGGACATTCCTTCATTAATGTGCTAGATATCTTTCATATACTCAACACAACTTATATATATGATATAATAAATTGCGAATGCCACAAATTCTGAAACTATTTTCACATTGCTTTTATGACCAACGAACGGGCACTCCCTTTAGCACTCATTTTGCTAGTTTCATATTTTCAACAAAAATATATAAATTTAAAAAAAAAAAAACATGAAATCGTTTACACATATGTTGCAGACTCTACCCAAATAAAGCTTGACCAACGTTATCTTTAGAACAAAGCTGCTTGCCAAAAACAAAGAAATTAAAGATAAAAACCCTTAAAAAAAACTAAAAAAAGAAAAATAATATTTCTATTACGTTTCCAAGTTCCTAACAAATAATCAGTGAGGGAGCGTAATAATTTTTTATTTAAGTGTTTTATAATTTATAAATTTTTTGAACTAGAATTAGTAAAATTATACTTGGATTCCCTAAAAATGATAAAAATTTGATTTAATATTTTAAAAATTATAAAGATATAGGCTATTAAAATGATAAAATTATATTTTTATTATCGTAAAAATATACAATTTAATTTGGCATAATGACAAAATTAACCCCTAATGTTTGGGTGTTTTGTCACTTTGGCCCTTAAGGTTTTTTTGCGCTCACTTTCATACATATATTTTTTTTCAAATTGGTCATTTTTTAACAGTTTTGCTAACGTGACCGTTAAGGGACTAACAGCGTTGACGTGATAATTTTTTTCTAGCTGAGCATTTCCACGTAAGCAGATGCTGATGTGGCATATAAGACAAAAATATGCCACATCAGCAAAAAAATAAAGCTAAAACATAAATAAATTAAAAAAAAAAACAATTTAAAACACCATTTATTTAACACAAACACATGGGTAGTAGAAAAAAAATTAATAGCTCCCCTTTGAATCCTAAATCTCAAATTCTCTCATTCTCTATTCAAGTTCTTTAGAAATTGAAGCTTGAAATTTAGTGGGTTTCCATCTCCTTCGAAAATATTGTTTTAAAAAACTATTTGGAAGCCATTAATGGAGAAGTTTTCTTATTCGAAGTTGGTTTCATCATCACGAAGGGAATTTCTGAGTTTTTCTTTTTCTCTCTTCAAATCCTTTTATTTCTTTATTAAATCCATCATATATCATCTGCAAATCAGTTTTTGTACGGTTTGTTTGTTGAGTTTTTCCTTTCCCAGTTTTTTTCATGATTTAGATAGAAGATTTTTGTAGTGTTTGAAGAATTCCTAAATTTAAGGTTTTCTTAAATCTTTCTCAACACCATGAATTGTTTATGGTTGTCGAATTTGGAGATTTTAGGTTGTTGAATTTGGGAATTTTGGGTTTTGGATGGTCGAATTTGGAGATTTTGGGTAAGAATCTTGATTTGGGGATTTTTGTTTAGGGTTTCTGATTTTGGAGATTTGGGATTAGTGATGGATTCTCAAGCAGGGATATGAATGGTGAGGTGGTGTTTGGGTTTTACGTTTTGTCTACAATGGATACCCTCAACCTTCCTTCTTTCACCATTTGAGTCTAGGTTATTGTTAGTCTTCTTCATTATTTGACCTTTGAGATCTGAGTTTTCAACATTTATTGTTTGCTAGTTGTAGTGTGAGTAAGACCCACTAAATTGAAAATGACTAGATTTCTCGAATTGGTGGCCAAAGGATGCTAGAAAAAGGACACCTGTGGTAGTAAAAATGGAGAACCCTAACTACTCGATGGTGGAAATCGAAATAAAAAACTCAAAATAAAAAATTTATTTGCTTGATAAAACAAATTTCCTTATCTGGTTTGAATTAAAATCAAAAACTCATTTGCTTGATAAAACCTAAACTAGAAAGCAAAGACCATAACTGAAAAGCAAAGATTTGATTTCAAAAACCCAAAAAAAGATGGAGGCTTCAAGAACGGATGATGATGATTATAATTTTAAAATAATTTTAATAATTTTATTTTCTAAAAAATAATTTTAAATTAATTTTAATAATTTTAAAATCATTTGTTGATGTGGCATATAAGACAAAATAGTGTCACGTCAGCATATTCATACGTGGAAGTCCCAGGTGGGAAAAAAATTTATCACGTCAGCGTCGTTAGTCCCTTAATGACCACGTAAGTAATACCGTTAAAAATGACTAATTTGACCCAAAAAAAGATTATATATAAAAGTGAACCCAAAAAAACTTAAGGACTAAAGTGACCAAACACCCAAACGTTAAGGGCTAGTTTTATCAGCACGCCATTTAATTTCGACCCAAAAAAAATTTCAAGCTCCGCAACTACAAATTATTATTGTTCATCTCAAGAACAAAGTCGAATTTATTGAAATGAGTAGTTTCTTATTGCTTAATTTTGCTATAAAAACTAATGATATTTATTGAATGAGTCCTTGCTTACTGCTTAATTTTTCTTATTTTCCTAAACTCAAAATCAATTAAAATTAGATATTTTCTAAATTTATAATATTTATTTTTAAAAAGTTTTATTCCTAATTGAATTTAAATTTATTTAAAAAATAGAAGTATATTTGGTGCAATGTCAATGTATATGTGACATCCCACACCTGATTCAATTGTTGCGTTCGAATGCAAGACACCATATTCGTTATCAAAGCAACCAAGACTAATTTATGTTTCAAATCCAATATGAAAATCCCAACGTAAAACCATTCCTATCAAACCATTCCAATTGATTAAATTCATTATTAAGACTTTTAAAACAATTTAGAAGCATTTTAAAAAATTTTTAGGTGTTTGGAGGTGATCAGGACCAAATAGGGTCTCTAGAGGTCAAAACAACTCAAAATAGGGGAAGGGCCCTATTCTATCATAGTTGTATCATACCACTTGAGACTTGTATCGATACAAGTCCTTATTACTGTTCAAATTTGTTTACTAACTACTTGTATCTAAACAACTAACCAATTTTACCGAAACCATTATGCTTGGACTAAAAAATCACCTAAAAAACTCACCTATTTTGAACTTTAATATTACCAAACTAAAACCATGACTTGTAAAACTCATAATTCAAGCTCCATATGCCATTCACTCTTATAATAACACATTTAAACCACATCGACCCTATCATGCTTATAAGTTATCAAACTTAAATATCAAGTTAGCTTACTTAGAAAACAAGCAACCTATCATTCATTTATAAATATATTTCTCATATCTACCATGACATACCAATCATATAACCATGTATATATCATCATCAGCACACATATGTAAACTTAGATTCCAATTTCACTAGTAACATCTATTCAAAATCATTAAAAGGGTCTCCAACTACTGCCAATAACTTAGGTACATGCTAAAACATTTCTATTATTCAAAATAAGAAACATAAACTCTGATGGAGTTGAGTTGTAAACCTTTGGATGCTTTCAAGCTATAAGAACAAGATCTATCCTCATTGATACATGCATATAGAACAAACATGTCTACACGCAAAGCATTAGATGCTCAGTAGTGCTAGTATAATGTGAATTCATTACATGAACAAATATAATACACATCATGCTATTAATTCATCATGGCAAATCACCAAATCAAGTTCATCATAACAAGTTATATTCTTAATAACACGACCTTATCTTTTAATAAGAACATCATAGTTTCAAGCTATTTCTCATATGTTAATTTATCGATGCACCCTTATGGCTTTGCATCTCATTTTCATATATCGAATAATTTAGTTTGTTTATATAGTATCATATGGCCCTAGGGCTCCTAACTCATAATAAGCATGGTCTTTCATATGCTTTTCATATGTCATATTCCTATTATCGATCATATTGATACACCCCTAGGGCTTTTCATTTCTATATCAAGTATCAAGCATATTGATTCATTTCATAACATCATTCATGCATCAATTTCATATTCAACCATATGTCTTTCACAATACATTAATGTTTTAGCCCTTATTAATCGGGCACGGGCTAAAGCACGGATACACAGATTATTCCTCCATCACACCAATATACGCCCACGAACACCCAACGCTCAGGAGCTAATGATACATTTTTACGAACACCTAGTGCTCTAGGTAACTATTTAACAAAAAAGCACCCAGTGCTAAGCAGTACGTTCCTGCTAGTGCTCCCTGAATCTATGGTGCACAACTCTCAAATTCTTTATCAATATCATGTACAAAGTTGGAAGACATTCTCAATCTAATGCCAACAGTAAGAGGGAAGGCAATGTTAGAGTCTCGCACAGTTGAAAACATAGTTTAAAAACACATTTAAAAACATTTTAAGACATGTACACTATGCCCTAGGCAAAACAAGCTCAGTTTAGACCTAGAATGGGTTAAAATTGTAGCTTTGAGACCACTAAATGTAATACGCCAAAACTAATTTAGGGTTTATTCAGATCCAAAGCTTCACATTTAGGCAACTTGCAACCCAAGTATCAATAGATGGGTTGTAGGTACAATATTCAACTTAAAAACCCAAAACAATAAGCTTCAATTTTTTGAGGTTCGATACTTTGAAGGATTATACCGATACTCAAGCACAAGTACTGATACTTGGAAATTTGTGTACCGATGGTTAGCCTATAGTATAGATACTCGGGGCTAAATTCTAGTACCTAATTCCTCTATTTCAAAAAATTGGCTACAAGCTTTTAAAAGTACCAATACTTTGGGTCTAGGTTCTAGTACCTAGCTCAAGAGCTACCAATACTTAATCCCAAAATCACAGATTCCAAGCTAAAAAGTGTAGAAATCTTATGCTAAACATAACACAAACATGCTAAAACGTCCTAAAATTACTACCTAACATATACGCAACATTACACATAATAACACATCATAACACAATTTAAGAATGTCAAATAATAACATATGCAAAATTTACCTATTGACCTGTCGCCAAATATAGTAGTCAATTCAGGTCAATTCTGCACTTAACGAGTTTGTTTTCTAAGCAATTTAGTATTTTTAATTTATGTTTTCAGTATTTAGGCCTTAGGATCAAAAGTAAATAAAAATAAGTGTTTTTAACACATTTTGTAGGTGTTGTGACCCAATAGGTTAACACGGGCCTTAGGTTGTGCTAATTGGTTTAATTAAGTATGTAGGATGAAGATATAAAGGCCTAATTGACGTGGAAGCAAAGGTCGAGTTGTGCACAAGCTTCCCGGGACATCAAAGTACCAAACGAACGACACAAGGTAGGATTTTGGTATCGTGTCGCACCACGCAAGGGGTGCAGCGCGACACAAGGCCGATGTTCTACCCAAGTATTTCATGGTTATTTTAGTCCGTGCAATCAATCTTATACGAAGACCTAGGACGTGCTGAAGACCTAATTTGGGCTGCGAACACCTCTATAAATAAGATATTAGGGGTTGAATGTAATCAAGTCGTCCTAAATGCCTTAAAAACCCCTCATAGTTTAGAAGTAGTTTTAGTTTAGTTTCTTTTCAGCTTTTGAATACTTTCTTGTTTTCCTCTTGAAATCAGTTTTGATTCAAGAGTTTATTTATATTATTCAAGTATTTTCAGTTTATGTTCTTTTGCATTCGTTTTATTTCTTTATTCCAATAAAGAGATTTACTACTATGTTCCCTATTCAATATTCAATCAACGATTATTCAAATCTTTTTTCTTCATCAAATCGATTGTGTTCTTTACATGATTTGTTCAATCAAGAGAGAGATAATGGATAACATGAGTGGTTAAATCCCTTAGCGGAGATTAATGAGTGGATGGGGATGTGATTAATGGATGATTTGAGATTTCTCGAGATGGATTAGTTGGTATAAATTATGTGTTCTTTAACTATTAGGCTTGACAACCTTATAAGTTATCATAGGTTAGATGAGGTCGAAAGATAAATCAAATCGAGTAAATCGTAATTTATCTTGGTTGAGAAAGTGAGGTCGAGAGATAAGCGAGTATCAACCAATAGATTGAGTTAATTAGAGCATGGGAGGTAATAATTACTTAATTGATGGCTAATCCACTCTAGAACCCTAATTCGAAGTTAGTTGCAAACCCTGAAGCGAGTTAATCTTACTGATTGGTTTATCGATTTATTTTGTTTGTTTATTTTTCTTTATTTATTTCTTTTTGTATTTATTTATTTTTATTCTCTTCATCTATTTTATGGTTCATCGTAATATAAGAAATAATTACTACTACTTATACTTATTATTGTAAAAAGTGTTTTCATTATTTATTACATCCTTCTTTGGGTACGATCCTCAAACTACTTTTGGTATTTCATTATACAACTGTATTTCAATTTGAACCATGCACTTGCGGACACCATCATTCTTAATTCTTATATTTTTGGTGTTATAATTATTCTATAAACGATAGTGCATTTATGGGTGGTCAGCTAACCGAGTAAAATTCACCAAGGATACGTTCTAGAACATGCAATTCATTATTCAAAACTTGTTTAATTGTGTCGTATTAGTTACCAACATGATATCAACACATTTCAATCGACAATAAGTGCTTAATTCACCAACAAGCTTTCGCAATCATCCCAATTCAATTGTGAATTTACCAAAATCTCATTCATTCTAAAAAGTAAGAAATATTACTATTGGCATGTTTATCTCTTTTTATATTTTCATATAAAATCTAAAAAGCAATATGATAATATATGAACTTAAGGCAATATAATTTTCAACAACTTAACTTTACCATTTCAACAAAGCTTAATTTTATATTAATTTTTATAAGCATATTTTTTATATAATTTTTTCTCTTACATTTTGAGTGTGACATAATATAGTATATATAAGTGTTTGATTGAGTTGGTGTATGTAACATCCCTGAAATCTTTATTCTTATAAAAGCAGTATAAACTGAAAATGTGCACAATGGATTTCTCGTTAAAGTAAAATAAAGAATATAAATGATAAAAGAAAAGATTGATGGATGCCAAAGAAAGTTGAAATAAGAAGTATATTGTGATATATTGATTTAAGGCAAGGACCAAATCGTAAAAATGTGAAAAGTTTTAGGATTTAAATATAATTATTCAAAATTTGAGGGGTCAAAATGTAAGTATGAGGTGTTGGAAAAAAACCGGTTTGAAAAACGGTTTTCTTGCATAGTGGAAAATAGGAATTTTGAAAATCAACTCGGTTTGTGATATTTATAGCAATAAACCCTAGATCGAAATCATACATGTAATTTCGAATAGATGAATCCTTGTCGTTCCCAACTTTTAACCAAACATTCTTCTTCTCTATTCTAGTACCATGAATTACCTCGAGTGTGGCTTTAATCAAATCGAATCAAACATAGAAAATAGCTCCGGCAATGAATGTGACACACTGTAGCTCGGACCCGACGATCGAGTTAAGCACAAGGTGTTACAGTACTTCCGATATTGTTATATAGTCAGTCAATAGTCATCTTCCTCTTCGAGACTATGCCCATATTTTTCTTTTTGCTAGATCGAAAGACCAAATAAAAAAGGACAAGAAAATCTATCATTCCATCGTTGAAGTTGCAAGGATTGGGGGTGGTGCGCCTCCACCATGTTATTCTGGCCTCATTCCTCAAACCTATTTCATAATGGGTTATAGGGAGTGCTCTGACCTTCTAGCTCCTAATAGTTAGGGTAGAGACATGACTTTTTCCAAGTTTCTAAAAAATGACACCAATTGTTATAACACAAAATTGAATTTGACTTGTTACAGAGGTTCACATTGTACAGGGCGTGGAGAGCGGCTAAACTTAGAGGTTTTAAGAGAACAAATAAGTTGGAGTTTTTGCAGAGTGAAGATTATCTAGATTTCTTCTTTTTCTACTCAAGTGATGGAGGCTATTTATAGAGGAAGAGAAGCTAGGCGTGGGCTCTAGCCATTAAGTTCCCTGCCCCATGACTGTTATAATAAGGTGGAAGAGATCAACTTAGGGCATTGTTGGAGTCGATCTGAAGGAATTGTACAAGACATTTTCCAGATGTGATGGACTGATAGATGTTGTTAAAGGCTTGTTGCAATATATCTTCTATAGATTGTTTGGGCCTATTGAGTGTGACGTTTAGGCGAAACCATGAGGCCAAGTTCTTGAGACGAAGTTGTGTGTCATCCTATTTCTATAACGGCCAATTGTTCTAGCGAGGGGGTCTAAGTCAAGGTGCTATATTTCATGCATAGTCCCTATCTATTTATTATTAGTTTTGGTACATATGCATATTTGTTATTGAAGAGTAGATATTTGTGATAATTGTAATTTGTAAAAGTTAAAGTTAGAATAGAACATAATTTCAACACCAAACTCATGAATGATCTTTATTTGACTTGCATAAATTAAATAAGGCATAAAGAACATCAACTAAATTAAGTTAAGCATGTAGGTGTAAATGGAATAAAACATTGCATATATATATATATGATAGTGTTAATTTACAAAAGTAAGATGAACCAAAACCATAACTATCCTCCTGAATTTGATTAAGATGAACAAGGTGGAGAAACATTCCCTCGATAAGATAATCTAACATTAGCACATGAAGCTTTCGCAATATCTTCTTGTTCTTCTTCTTGGGGTCTTAAAGCTACATCTTGCAAGAAAATTCCTCGACAGGGAAAGCTTTTGCTACAGTCAAACTTCATGGCTACACTAGACGCACTTGTTCCTCTTATGTTTTTGTAAAGCACATTGCTCACTCGCACCGAAGACACCTGATCAGCATTTACATAATATATATATATATATATATATATATAAATCTGTTGGAAGGTGAAAGAAAGGAGTTAACTGAGAATGAAGGCCTGGGGTTTTACCTGTTTGGGGCATGGTTTTTGTCGATCACAATAGTTCTGATCAATAATTATGGGATTGCTGACGTTGTGCATCACAATATTTTGGAATCTGATGTTTCTGGCATACCCTGATCCTCCCTAACAACAACATAAGTCACACCTAGTGATCACTACTACATTGCTACGCATTTAAAAGAAAGCTGTTACCTGCCAAGTCTTTATTCTCACTCCATTGGTGGTTCCTGAAAGTTTTGCATTATTCACTAATACATTGGACACATAAGCTGCAGATTTTCTAGCTCCTAAGCTCCCAATGCTGCAAACAGTAACAAATTATTGGTAAATGTACTCATGGAAGTAGAATGAGTTAATTAGGTTAAAGTTTGTGTTGATTTCCCACCTGATTCCATGGCCTGGTCCACAAGTTATACCGGTGGCGCGAACATTTTTGGAGCCGCTCACTATAGAGATGCAATCATCACCTTCAATGCAATTGAATGGAGTAGTTAAGATGAATTGAGCAGCATAGCATGGACATTGGGATATTCATAGTGTTTGCTTACCTGTTCTGATGACACAGTTGTTTATGTTAATATTCTGGGTTTCAGTCACATGAATTCCATCAGTGTTGGGGCTGTGTCCAGGTGCCTTCACCAAAAGGTTAAAGGCTTTTACATTCACACATTTTCTAAATGAAAGATGCATTTGTTGTGCATTTTTTATCAGTAGGCTTGCCACTATGAGGTTATTGCATTCATTGAAAGTCACAGCCTGCAAATACAAGTCATAAATCATGATACATACAATCTTACAGCTGAAGCAAAAAAAAAAAAAAAAGCCTAAGAAAGGAGAAAGGATGTGTCAACTTACTGTTGGTGCTTCCTTGCAGGGCTGCAAAATGATGGAACAGATGCATAGCATAGAATTAGCCTTGATTTACTTTTAATTATTAATGCCAAAAGATAAAAAGCTAATTTGAAATTCATGTCATACGAGGGATTTGTTGATTTTGCAGGAGTTTTCCCACCATGTTCTGCCATTTCCATTGATAATGCCTCCACCTTCAACTCTTAAATTTTGAACTTTATCAAAGTAAAGCCATCGTTCTCCATGTCTTTTGTAATCCGAGTGATTCACAGTGGCTTTGATTGTTCCCTGTATCTACCATATTAAATAGAATAACAATTAACTTGGTTTATTCCAAGAAACAATTCAGCATAATGTGCAGATACTCACATTCAATGAAACAGCAGATTTGCAGGGTCCAGAGAAATCAATTGGCTTAAGATGATAAACCTTCTTCTTAGGGACAACCAGAGTGGCTCCTTGAGAAGAAGAACAAGCATACTTCCAAGCTTTCTTAAATGCCTACACAAATGTCAACCAACACAATATGGCTACTAATCAAAACCAACAAAACAGAAACTGGAGCAATATAATCCTTCTTTTCTTATGAAAAGGGTACCTGAGAATCGTCTCTTCCATTAGCTTTCGCTCCAAAAGTATCTACATTCACTATTTTGTGAAAATATGGATGCTCTCTGTGACTGCCTAGACAGGAGGAGAAAGACAAAGAGAATAATGCAATGAAGAGTGGGAGAAAATGGGGTTTTAGGAACATTCTGAGCTTTGGTTTTAGCAAAGAAACTGTCGGATTGAATATGCTTTAATGGTGGAAATGAACATATATAAACTATAGAGATAGACAGCTCTGACTCTGGAACTGATTGTGGAGAAGCAATGGGAATTTAGGCCTTGGCCGGAGAAGGGTGATGAAGTCAAAGAAGGTATGGGAATTCCACATTCTTTATTCACATTTCTTCCATTAAGTTGCAGGCGGAGCTAATTCCTTTGTGCTGGTTTGCCAACCTACATTATACCATACACCATACGTTTAATTCTACCACAATGCGTTTCAATAATCAATGTGAATTCAAATCACAGTTTTGAGTCAAAATTTTCTTTACTATATATGATTTTTTTATAAATTAATATTTTTCGTTTAACCAGAGGTATTTTTTTTATGATAAACTGAAGAAATAGATGTACTGAATTTAAATTATAAAATTGTTTTATATATTACTTAAAATTAATTATGAAATATAATTAGATTGTTTGATGAATATAAATTTTTAATTATAAAAAAAATTCAACTTTTAGCCTCAAGTTTTAAATATTTCATTAAATTGAAAATAATTCAAATTTTAAATGTAATTTTAAGATAATTGATAATTAGAATTAATTGAAAATATCCTCATGATATATTTTTTTATAGAAAATTTTTATGAGATTATTTTTATTTTGAATTATCAAATATCATACAAAAACAAATCATTGAAAATATTAATTTTTAATTAATTTATTTTTTCCAATGGATTGTAAAAGTGATAATAAATTTAAATTTAAGTGTTATTTGGTAAATTAACAAAAATTAAGAGTTGTAAAAATAAGTATTGAATTTAAGTTTTAAAATTATCTTATATATTACTTAAAATTAATTATGGAATATAATTAGATTGTTTAATAAATATAGATTTTAAATTATAAAAAAATTATATTTTAAATTTTATCTTTAATTTTTAAACATTTTATCTTATTTTAAACAAAAATAAAATTTAAATGTAAAGTTTTTATATGATAATATAATATTAAAATAAATAATATAAAATATAATTAATTGAAAATATTCTTTATTGAGTGATAATTAATTTTTAACTACTTATTATTTTTCATACTTTTTTATAAAAAACTCTATTAAATTGTTTTTATTTTAAATTATCAAACATGTGTAAAAAATTAAAATATTAAAAATATAAATTTTTATTTAATTTATTTTTTAAACTATATCAGATATATTTTCAAAATACAATATTTACATTAATTAGAGATATCACTTTTCAACCGATTAATACTCACTTTTTAGTTTGCCTTTTCACTTTCATTCATCGTACTAGAAGTTTTGATTATTGATATTTTTTAAAAAAATTGTTGATTATGTTATCTCAAAATAAATTTTAAAAATATCTTTTTAAAACATTTAAACTTATTTTATTTATAATTATTGAATATATTTGTTTGAAAAATATTTGGTACATTATGTAGATTTTTTCTAAGAGGAATTCATTAATTCATTAAATGAATAAGATCATATAATTTGGGGAATAACAAACACCTGTTGTACGCGCTAAAGGACAAGCTCCATCAACACAACAAAAGCTTCAGCATCAATAGAACATTATGGCTCATTGAAAATCGGCTCTGTCACAACTCAAATACAACATATCTGAAATGATTGGAAGCATTTAATACAATAAGAAAATCAATCCCGAATGGTCCAAAACGGCGAGCATAAATCGACAAAAGAACCGAGTATTCGCCAAACTAGAGGGGACAACGACAAAACCAATCCTAAAACTACTCGCAAAATCAAGACTGCATGCATAATCAAGACTAAAAAGCATACTACAAGAGTAGACAAAAACTTCTAAAAGTGAAGAATTATTAAACAATAAAAAAAACAAAAACATATAAAACTTGAGATAACACGAGTCCAAACCGACTCATGAAATTATTTATTATTCTGAAACTCTCAAAATAGAAACAAATTAAGAAGTCATCGAAGAGCTACCCACTTTCTAAAAGAAACTGTCGGTGGTATGTGGTGTTCAACGATGATAGACACTATCATCTGCTCATCAGAACCTGTGAAGACAACAAAGATACCCACAAAATAGATCTGTAAACTGAAAAGAGAGAACAAGTATAGAGTGAATGAGAAGAAGAAAGAAAAAGAGGGTTGATGGGCAGGAGAAAAAGGCGGATGGTAGCTAGCCTGGAGGCTAACATTGCCGCCAGGCAAAAAAAAACAAACGATTTGGAGAAAAAAATAGGGTTTTTTTTATTGGGGTGTAGATTTTAAATTAATAGATGAGTTAACATCTAGAGTAATTTTTTCAAATATAAAATTTAAAAATAAACAACAAAAATTTGGCTGGATATAAATACTTAACATTCTTAGGTATAAATGAAGAAGCGATATATTTGTAGAATGTAGTTGTAACATCCCTAACACTTCTTGAGAAGAGAATAGTATTATTTCGAGATTTGCATGTGTTAGAATCTATGAAATAAATAAAATAGGAATCATGAATGATTAGTAAAGAAAGTAGTTGGATACCATAGGAAATTAAAAAGACTTGAGAATTTACAGAATTTAATTTGAGGTATTGACTAAATTGTAATAATGTAAAAAAATGTTGGGGAAAAAGTGTGAGAAACAAAAATAAGAATGATTAAATTAAAGTGAAGTGAGAAAGACGAAGGACTAGAAGTGTAACTATACCATAAGAGTATCGTGAAGCAAAGATAGAATTGTAGAGATTGATAAAGGGTAAAATGGTCTTTTCAAAAATTAAAAAAAACACTTATATTTGTTGGAAAGTTGTTTAGATGATGTTGGAAATTGGGAATAAAATTGTGACTATTAAACTTGAAATGATGATGGATAGATTTTATTTCTTTATTTATTAAGTTAAATAGATGTTTAGGTAGAAGGATGTAGAAATATCACCATTTTTTTTATATTCTCTCTATCTTCAGGTGACTCTCATTTCTCTTTGAAGCCAATTTCTTTTTTCATTTTAGTCCTTTCCATCATTTCCAACCATCTCAAGCTCAAAAACTTCAAATTATTCCATGGATTTTTAGTGAAATCAATAGAGCAACCTCATAGCAAACTATGTTTCTTGTAAAATTAACTACTGTTCACTTTGGAGGAGAGAGAAAAGAAAGTTAAGGATTTGGGTAAAAGTTCAATGTAAGGATGATGAGGTTTCTTTTAAGGATTTTGTAACAGCCATATCCTGTCTCCGATATCGGATTAGGATTTCGGAGTATTACAGTACAAAACAGAATAGTTAACAACATTTAATCATACATTTATTAGATTACAAATCATAAATCCAACTAAACATTATTCTTAATACAAATACATTTACGAGTCATATATTGAGTTTATGAGACCTAAAAATGATTTTTTAAGCAACAAGGGACTCATTTGAAATAAAATGAAAAACATAAAAAAAATTAAAACAAGGGTCCCACGGTCATATGACCAGGCTGTGTGATAGGGCCCAGACCGTGTGTGTCTTCGAAATGATGTCACACAACTATGTCATAGACCGTGTGCCATACCGTGTGACTCGCTGACTTGGAACAAATGGCTGTGTGAGGAGATCTTGTGCCCCTATTTGTACCTTCAAAAATAAGTTTACCAAATCGTGCTTAGTTGGACTACAAGTAAATCATTTACCAACAATTAAACTTACTTAAAACACACTTAAAACAACCAAATCATACCACTTATTTGCCTAACCTGTAACACCCAAAACCCGAAAACCACCGCCGGCTAGGGTCCCGATGTCACTCTATTCATCTTTAAAATCATGTCATTTAATCTTACATTTTTAAAGAGATACACCCAACACGCCAGAAATTATCTATTAGTTATAATCATAATTCAACAAGGGCAAAAAGGTCATTTCTAAGATTTTTGGAGACTTCTACCGGTACTTGTTGGACAAGTATCGGTAGTTGTCAAGTTAGTAAACAGTTCAGGAATAGTACAGACTTCTATCGATACAAGTTACTCTTTTACCGAAACAAGTATTACTTCTACTGATACTAAAAACTCCAGAGAGCTAAGAAGTCTAACCTTGCAACTTCTACCGATACAAGTACATAATCTACCGATACTTCCAAGTATAGAACTAACGATACTTACTATTCAACTATTGATACAACCCAAGTCAGTGAACAACCTCTCTCCTACCCTGTACTTCTACCGATACATGCATGAGTTCTACCGAAACAAGTATGCAAAATCTCAAGAATCATACCAAAACACAAGTTTATCAACTCAAATCATTCACAACTCTAATATGCATTAAGCTAACATAAAATACATAGTTTCCAAGTCATTACATAGTACTTTTAAGTCTATAATCTAACTTGCACAAACATACATTACTACTTTCAACATTTCATCAAACATAACAAGGTTTTCACAATCTCAATTACAAAAAGCAAAAGATAACATCATCCTAGTACATGCCATATGACCTAGTGATGTATGAACTATCGAACAACTCTGGGATAGTGTGATGCTCCAAGATGATCTGATCTCTGAACAGCAAAATCGAATATACAAAACAACGACAAATTTCCACGGGTAAGCATTTCATAGCTTAGAAAGTTTATAAGGTTAAACAGATTTACCAAACTTCAAGAGTTGTACAATCTATCAAACTAACTGAGTAAGCTGTATACATCCATTTTTTATTTCCATTCACATTTGATAACTCACAATGACACCAAGTCCTCGGACC
Source organism: Gossypioides kirkii (assembly GCA_005610355.1). NCBI lineage: Eukaryota > Viridiplantae > Streptophyta > Magnoliopsida > Malvales > Malvaceae > Gossypioides > Gossypioides kirkii. Next base: position 8,555,917 of record CP032249.1, on the reverse strand, counting down.
TTTAATCCGTAATAGGATTCGTATAACTCACGATGACACAGAGTCATCGGACCTTTAATCCATAATAAGATTCATATAACTCACGATGACATAGAGTTATCAGACCTTTAATCCGTAATATGATTCATATAACTTACAATGACACAAAGTCATTGGATCCGTGATAGGATTCATATAACTCACGATGACACAGAGTCATCGGACCTTTTTTTGCATTTACTGCTTGAAGCCCGTTATCTCTTCCTTTCCTTTGTTCCTGTAACACCCCTATACTCGGTTTATACGTATAAACCCAATATAGAAGCATTACATTACAGTACGGTACAGAAAGTCGAGTAACAGAAAATTTTCTTTAAAAATCGATATCTTTTAAGACCATTCGAGTCAAAATATTGTATACTAATCATTTCATTTCATAATTATAACGTTCGAGATAACATTTTTCCCACTCATTAGGAACTTATACAAGTACTATTGTACATGCCATTTTCTTTAAAACAAATACCTATATTTGGAGTTCTCCAAAGGATGATGTGATGTGATGAGAGGTCCCTAAACTCAACTTTACTCCTTGTAACTTTGTACCTACGCGTTAAAACAAACGCGTTAAGCCAGAAAAGGCTTAGTAAGCACTACAAGCATAATAGACGATTATTTATTTATTGCTTAATTTTATCAAACATTTAATTACTTATGCGTATAAAATTTCTAACCTTTCTTGCATGTAACATTTAACTTACCTTAATGACATTATAACACACATTCATTTTCATATTCCAACTTACCTCAATGGTAGATTTTGCACATTCTTTTTTTTTCATTATTTACCCTTTTAACAAGTCTCAGACCTTGGTGGATACACGGATCCAACCAAACACACCAGAATGGCACCCAGTGCCTCATCGGATAGTTCGAAGCAATAAAGTGACACCCAGTGTCTCATCGGCCTAGCCGAAGTAAAGTGGTACCTAGTACCTCATCGAATCTATCCAAAGTAAAATAATGACACCCAGTGTCTCATCGACTCAAGGTCGAAGTATCCTTGAACTCTTCCAATCCTATGGCATGCCAACTATATCCGACTCAGCCCGACTAGTTAATAGGGATTTTCAATTTACAATTCATATCACTTTCAATTTCAATTTCACTTTCACTTTCACTTTCAATTTTGATCGCAAATCATTCACAACTCATACATCATATATACATTTTTCATCACATATACGTAATCACGTATTTCTCACATTTATTTCCTCAATGGCTTTCACAATATCACCATTTTATCATATAATCAATATTTATAATTAAACATATAATATTTCACATATACATTGTTCATCACATATATATCATCATATACCTCTTTACTCTTATTTTCACATTAATTTTCAAAACTGTCCACTTGCGTCACAGTCACTAAATTATTTATATCTTGAACTACAAAATTCAAAATTAATATCCGCTTAATGTTCTTGAAACTAAACTCAAATATCTTTTTACCATAAAAATTGCAGAATTTTTAATGTAGTCATTTTGTACAGTAAATTCTTTCAATTTACCCCTTCTCTGCTGTCTAACAGTTTCGACCTTTCTTTACTAAAAATTATTTATCTTTTAGTACAGAGATCCAATAATGTTCCTGTCTACTTCTTTTGAAAATAGACTCACTCAACCATATAAATTTCAGTCTCTAATAATTTTTCTACATTTTTCTATGATTTTTCAAAGTTAGAACAGGGGAACTCGAATCCATTCTGACCTTATTACACAAAAACTAGTATATCTCGAAATATACAACTCCTTTTCTTTCACTTTGTCTTCCTTATGAAGCTACACTCAATAATATTTAATTAAATATTTAGTTCAACTCTTAACTCTTTTTATACAATTTTTGGTGAATTTTTGAAGTTAGTCCTCTGTTCTGTTCAAACTGTTTCAATGAGATTAATTCCTTTCTCATGCTTCTTTATACTAAATTTCATTCAATCACACATAATTATCATACTTATAATTAAACATCTCATTTTCATCATGACTAATCATATATATTAAAATTATAAACACTTTAACTTAATTAATTCTAAACCTTTTAATACTTGTAGTACTTACAAGTCTTGTAGAAAGCTTCCTTTCCCTCTTTGATCTTCCCTTTTCCTTTCTCTTCAATTGAGTCCTTCTCCTTCTTTTCTTTCTATTCAAATTCATACAAAACACATATATTTACATGTAAGCTAAAAATTTCAGCAACTAATATTTTCATACCAAAACATGAATTAAACATGTATGACATGCTAATCTCTCCATTATTTACCTTGACACTTGAAAATTCCAAATTACCAACTTGAGCTCTTGCTTCTTAACGCCTCAAATATGGATTTTCTCATGAAATTAAAGTAGTTAATAGCTTAATCTTATGATTTTCTTAAAGAAATTCCTAAGAAAAATGAAAGATTGAAGCTTGGATGCCTTAGAAATTTAAGAAGAAATGGTGAAGAAGTGATAAAGAAAATGAAAAGAGGAAATGGGTGGAGATGAGGGTAATTACGGTAAAAGCAAAGAGGAAATGGATGATATAAAATCATCCCTTCTTTAATTCTCCAGACATTTCTGATGGAATATCTCAACTTACAAAAAAAATGGTCTAATTCTCCTTAGGGTCCTTAGACCTTTCATCACTTCTACACTTAAATCCTTTCTTCAATCATTACTCATTTTAAAAATATCAAATATTCTAAATTACCATTTTACCCATCTCTCAATTTCTCTAGACTTTTCTTAAAAAAAATCTCTCTTTAATAATAATGGTAAAATTGAACTTTTAGTCCCTGGCCTTCCAACTTTACACTTTGGCCTAAAACTTTGCCTCCAAAAATATCTTCCACCAAATTATTCTTTTGCCCTCCTTAATCAATCTAATTCTCATGATGACTCATAATTCAATTTGGATAAATTACTATTTAGTCCTTCCTATTTTCTCACCTTTTACTAATACATCCTTAATTTCTCCAAACCTTTCTAAATTCAACCATATATTCTAATTCTCAATTGTACTCTATCACTATTCCAAATCCGATTCAAGCACGTAGATGTTACACTTTACTGTTCCAACTCCGGTTCAATAACGCGGATGTTACAGTTCCCATCTTCCACACTTTCGATTTTCATTCCAACTTCACAGCAATTGTATACAAGTACAAAATATGCAATTTAAATTGGTATTTAACAATACGAACTTGCCGGACTGGATTGCAGTCATGGATGAACTCTAGAGACTATTCTACTAATCTTCTTTTACCGCGATTGGTGGCACGATTGTAGTCTTCATCCACAAATCATTCAATTTCTCACATTAGATCGCACAATCACTTCATTTAACAAATCTAGTCCTTTTTGGTTAAATTACGATTTTACCCCTAACCTTTTACCTTTATTCATTTTAGTCCCTAAACACTATACATGCAAAATAACCCTTTTATCTTACACAACCAATACTAGCCGAGTAATCATAGGTCTCCACAAGTCTCTACACTTCCTCTATTTCACACCAAATATACACAATTTCCACTATTTAACATTTTAGTTCTTAAATCCTAATTTCATAAAAAATCACCTTACAAAATCAATGAATCTATTCACCAAGCATACAAATCTATCAAAATCTTTCAAAAGCAAGCATTTTCAACAACGAAATGTTTTATAACATTTGACAGATTCACAAATTAGTCCTTGGATAAGCTAGAGTAAGCTAATACGGACTCGAAAACATAAAAATTACTACCCTTAAGTTTTTCAATGAGGAAGAAGAAGAAATGAGTTAAAAATGTCAATTTTCTTCTTTAATTCTTATATATATATAATGGCAATCTTGTAAATATTAAGTCTTTCATAATTTACTTAATTAAACCATTTTAACTTTAATTAATCCTACTTAAATGTCATGACAATCCACTACTTAACTCTCAATGGTTTATTCGCTCATTTGGTCCCTCTACTTTACTAAACTATACTTTCGTAAGCTTTACAGTTTAATCCTTTTTACTTAATTAATTGTCTAGATGATAAAATTATCTAACCCAAAATTTAATGCAATGTTAATGACATCATAATCATTTAATAATTAAAAATCATGACTCGACTAGTCGGAGTTGTGATCTCGAAATCACTGTTGACACCACTAAAAATCAGGCTATTACATAACCAATATGCCATCATTGACACAACAATTAAGATAATCCAACCAAATAACATAGCTAAGAAAGAAACTTAATCAATAGACATCCATTCATGCCTAAACCATCAACCAAATTGGCCAATGATATGATCACACTCAACAAATCTACCATTTCAAAGCATCATCACCTATTATATGGCATTAAGGATTAATCTAACCAAAATCAACACACTATCTAGTTATAACAAGTTAACTTAACACTTTGTAATACCCCTAATCTGTCTTTGTCTCCGTCATTGGATTAAGGTTACAGAGTATTATAGTACAATTCGAAACATTTAACTTCAAACAAAAAGAATCATTCAAATTAAATACTAGCACTCAATTTCACATTTCATTTATAGAATAATTCTTCTTACAAACCTTAAATTAAGCCTACGGGGTCTTAAAAAATAGTTTGGGAACATTCAGGGACTAACTTGAAACAAAATACAAAATTTTAGAAAAGTTTGAAAATAGGGGTCACACGGCCATGTGGCCAACTGTGTACAATTTGAAATAAAGGACACACGGTCATGTCCTAGTCCGTGTGTCCTCCCGTGTGGGTATTCTAAATAGGGTCACATAACCGTGTAACTCACTGATCGTGTGGTTTTTCCTGCACTTAAAATTTAAATGACACACGACTGTATGATGTGACCATGTGTGGCACATGGCCGTGTAACAACTCGTGTTCCAGGCTGTGTGTTACCTAAGTGACCCTTAATACAAGCCAATTCAACCCCAATTACTTGGGCACCAAACCAAACCAATTCCACACACATTGATAGGACTAAGACACATTCAAACACACATGAAATATGCCAAATCGTTCATCCTATATGCCTAACCAATATGCCATCCTTTGGCACCACAATTCACACACCAAAACAAATCAAATTCAATATTACAAGGTCACATATTAAACATATACCAAACATACCAAATAATCATTTTTATATGATTCCAACCTACCATAAGTTACCTACTTTCAAAAGAGCATACATAAGTGTTTGACATCACATATTTACACAATTATTTACAAAACCAACAACTAAGAACATTAAACACAAATAAGCTTGGCACAACTTGAAAACAAACCAAGTTGCCAAGATAACATTTTAACTTTATTACATGACGTTTATAACCATTATAATATAACCAAAATGTGGAATGAATAGTGTGATTGTACTCCGATGAGATTCCAACCGGTCGAGCTTTCTAATGATCTACAGGACAAATAAAACAACTACGTAAGCAACTAGTGCTTAGTAAGCTCGTATAATAGAAACTTAAACTTACCGATCATAAAATGTTTAAACCGTTCAAGCATAATTTCATTAGATCATGAACATTCATTTCTTTCCTATGCACACCAGTTTACAAGGTTAGTAAGTGCACCCAAAGGGCATAAAATTTTAATCAAAGCATGAAACATCTCATAATAACCATTTCAAATACATATTTCATCAATCAAAAACTTATAAACATCATTTTCAATTCAAGTATTTATGCCAACATTTAACAATGTCAACAATTTGACTTGATTTTCAAATTTGAAAAGTTGAGGGACTAAATTCTTGAAAATAAAAATATAGAGACTAAATTATAAATTTATGAAGAGTACATAAACTTACGACAAATTTTAACCTTTATACTATAAAATATTTATTATTAATATATTAATAATTGTAATAAATATTTATTATTAAAATATTAATATTGAATATTTTCAATACTATGTGAAGAATATTATTTAAAATTATTATTTTTAAAATTTATTATTAAAATAAAGTTGAAATATTAAATAATTTATTAAAATAATAAATTAGATTAATTAGATTAATAATTTATCATATGACTAAATATAAATAATTAAATATGTTTGTTTAATAATATTGAAAAATATAATATATAAATAATTTTAATTTTTTTTAAAAATAAAAATAAAAATTATTATCAATATAATAATATTAAATTTGATTTAAATTAATTTTTATATAAAAATAAAACTACCTATAGAGGAGCTCTTTTCTGGAAAGTGATTTATGCTTTTCGAAAGGATAAGTCATTTTACAAGAAAAATGGCTTATTTTACGTTGATAATTTTTTTTTGTGAAATAAACACAGAAAACATTTTCTAAAAAACTTTTTATATGTAAACAAATAGACCCTAAATAAGAATATCACTTTATTACACTCGAAATTTATTGTACAAATAAAAAATTAGCATAATTATATTATTAAAATCACCTTTCAATTAGTTAAAATATTTATTTTACACGAAATTATAAAAGGATTAAAACTAATAATTTGACTGTAACATCAATTCTTTTTAAAAGTAACTCGCTACTCTCTCTTAATTTAAATTAAACAAATTGGTCCCTATGAAAAAATTAAAGCAATTTAAGCTTTATTAATTTTAAAAATGGGAAATTAAGAACAATTAATCACTATATTAATATTTCCTATCAACTTTACATGATTTTGGTTGATATAATAAATTTATCCCTTAAAGTTTATACATTCTATCAATTAGGTCTTACTTTAATAAATTTATCTTGTAATAATTAAGGTCAAAATGACAAAATATGTAAACATCGAAGGCTAAATTTATTTCTATATCAATTAAAATTATGTATAATTGATAGAATACATTAATATTGTGATTAATTATCTTTAGTTATTCACTTTTGAACAAAAATTAAATTGCTCCAATTTTTTCAGAGGGACCAATTGCTCAATTTAGAGGGACTAGAGAGGTTCTTTTACCAAAAAAAAAAATCCAGATCCACCGAAACCGACCCGGTCAGTTATCGTGCTTAATCCTTTGACCCGTAACCCACTTTTAGATCCGCTTAACGTTGCTTGCTGTGCCGCGTCAAGCCTCAAAATTCTGCAACACCTCCCCCCCAGCCTCCCTCTCTCATTCTCTCTCTCTGTGCAACCATGACTGACACGATGGGTCCACCGCCTCCCCGGAACCCTAACCCGTCGACCGAACCCGAGTCGGTAGCCCAAGAAGAATTCGAACCCATAACAGCCAAAACCACGATGGGTCCTCCGCCACCTCTTCCTATAAACCCTAACCTGCAAAATCCCCTAGACGAAGAAAAACCATCAAACTCAAAGTCAGAACCAGATTCAATTGAAAAGCCCTTAAATCCAAAGCAATCTTCTGTGCCTTACACAATCCCTCCGTGGAGTGGACCTCCTTGCCACCATTTCTTCCTCGAGGTGCTTAAAGATGGCTGCATCCTCGACCGATTTAAAGTGTAATTGTTTTTACCCTTTTAAGGCTTCTTTTCTTTTTGTTTTTCTTTTTGGGAATGTTGACAAATTGTGAAATTTGTTTGTATAGGTTTGAGAAGGGAGCTTATATGTTTGGGCGTATTGATCTCTGTGATTTTGTGCTTGAGCATCCCACTATTTCGCGGTTTCATGCTGGTAAAATTTCTTTTATTTGACAATGTAAACATTTAGTGTCCATTAAGCGAGGTTCAAATAGCTTAAATTTGATTGGTGAAGTCGGAAATGTTTGCAGAATAAAATAAGGGCTACGAGAGGTTATTTCGTTTGGATTCTAAAAGAAGTAGATTCAATTAGCTAAGTAAGAAGTTTTATTGTTGTAAACGGAAAATGAGTAGGTGCCCAAGAAAAGGGTTTTCTTTATTAGATTAATTCTCTTTGTTTAGTTTACATCATTTAGGTTGTAGTTATGTGGAGTAACATACTTCAAATTCACTATGGAGGCTATCAACTTTTTCAAAATTTAATTTTTTTCCATTGGCCAAGAAAGATGTTATCTTACAGCTTCTCTGAGTTGTTGAAGTCTTCTGGCTGCTGTTTGTAGTTTCTCCTTTTTAATAAAATTATATTCAATTGACTCACATGGATAGCATCACTGGGTTGTTATATTCTTGTGAAATGATTAATCCTAATTCTCTGAAACAGCTAACTCTATACCCTCTAGAAGCTTTCTTTGTCATGGGGGCTATGATGGGAGCATTTTCTTATTTCCAATTTACTCATTTGTACAAGAAATGCTCATGACCACCCCACCTCCAAATTTGTGGCCTCTGAATTAAACAAGATGGTGTTTTTATGTGACTTATTCTTTTAAATCCTTTTTCTCTTCTTTATCCTTGTAATGCCAGATGTTTCTTTTTTTTTGGTTTTATGCACAAATATTAAATTTAAGGAATGCTAGGAATAATTACAAATATTAAATTTTTTTTTTGTAATTTTTATTTTTAATTATTGTTTCTCTTTACTAGTGCTTCAGTTTAGGAGCAGTGGCGAGGCATATCTTTATGATCTTGGTAGTACACATGGCACTTTTATCAATAAAAGCCAGGTATTGCTGTCCAACTGTATTCTGTTTATTTATTGAGTTGCAGTTTACCGTGCTAAAGTGTTTCAGGTTTTTCTGTTTGGGTTTCTGCTAAGATGTTTAGATGGTCAACTTTCTGCTTCATTGTAGAAGCTTTTTGGAAAAGTTAATGGACTTGCTGCTAGATTATAGTTTATTGTGCTTGTGATATCATGCTGAGCTTCTTTTCCAAATTACTTAGGTGACCAAAAAGACTTATGTGGACTTACGTGTGGGTGATGTCATTCGGTTTGGCCAGTAAGTAGACTTTTTGCTTGCCTGTTTTTGTTTCCTCATAATTTATTTGTCCATCTTCCTTTCAATGCATTCATTTCTTAGATTTTCCTCTGAATTTTTCTTACTCATTTGACTGTTATCCCGATGGATATATGCAATATCAGTCTTAGAGCCAAACTTTGGTTGAGGACTGCTTGTTATTCAGAAGTGCATATATCCATCTGTCACTTGTTTCTGCAAAAGGACTATCTAGCTTAGCTCCTTTCTGCTGTAATCTCTTTGGTGTAGTATACATTATGGTGGGAAAATTGAGACACATATTTGCTATAGAAGGCATAGTTTTTCACTTGTAAATTCATCAGTTATTTTTTGTAGAAATGTGAATTGGGGGGGGGGGGGTAAGTGGGGAGCTTGCATAGGATGTGTTTAAATTTCTGTGGGTTTTATGTTTAATAGATTGGGCCTCAATTTGCTCTAAATTTCTGAAAGTTTTTGTGCTTCATTGCTCTCACTTTACTGTGTTGCACTCTTATTTTATTGTTTACTTTTGGAAGTAAAAGTAAGAGTCGGTGAGAAAAAAGTTATATCAGATTCTGATTAATTTTTTCTTCTTTTTTATTTGTAGCTCAACTCGTTTGTATATTTTCCAAGGGCCTTCAGAGTTGATGCCACCGGTAAGACATTTTTGCAGCCTATTATGTTTATTGATTCTTTGATTTGATCTTAGTTCAATTTAGGGGCTGAAGTGTTTAACAGATAGAATTACTTTTTTTACCCTTAAATTATTCTTTGTTTGCAGATCTTTTCTTTATTAAAATTTCCAGTTCAGCTTCTTATCTTGTCATCACATATGATCACATGTTAATGTTTCATTTTATGAAATTGGTACATACCTGTGCAGTGGCATTCGTGCAGGCAAAAATTCGCTTCATATTTAATACTTTTTCATTTTAGTTTATTCATAAATACATGCAAACCTATCTAACTTTTGAGTGCTGGGAAATTAAAACATCATGAGGCACCATCCAACAGCTCAATATTTTTTATTTCATACTCTCTGAATACCATAGCACAGTGGCTAGGATGGCTTGCTAAATTTTCTTAAACCTCTGAACTTCCTGTACATTGATGAATTTCTTGCCACATTTTTGTGTGGAACAGTTCTTCTTTTTAAATTTGAAAATAAAATAAAACCAAATACAAACCAAGTGTTGAAAGCAGTAGTCCAGCAAATTAACAATTTAGAATCTAGTTGTATCTTTTTCAGTTGTTATATTTACTTGTATTACTTGACATCTTTCGAAGGATATGTTATGAGAGAATGCTTTATTGAGTTATGTGTTCTGGATCAGGATCTTCGCTTCTGCTTTAACATTTAGTTCTATTCTATTCTTTTATTGGAAGAACTAGAAAGAAATGCAGCATTGTTTTATTGTTTCAGTCATTAAAATTGTAACTTCATATATACAATTGTTTTTTTGTGTTTGACTGCTGTAATTTGTTTCATGCTTTTGTGTTCTAGGAAAAAGACTTGAAAGTCATAAGAGAAGCTAAGATCCGAGAAGAGATGTTAGACCAGGAAGCTTCACTTAGACGAGCAAGGGCAGAAGCATCTCTTTCTGATGGTATCTCATGGGGCATGGGAGAGGATGCTATTGAAGAAGCAGAGGTTTGTATTACTTAGAAACTAATGTAATACTATTGAATTTTTTTAAAAAATTTTATATGATCAAATTTTTTTTTTTAAGAAAATTACCCGAATTCTTTCTCCCACAATTTGGCTGAGTGCAATGGCCCATTGTTGTTTTCTTTTGGATCCACTTCATTCCATCAGCTAGCAATCAGATAAATGTAATTAAATTTGATGACTTCCTTCCATGCAGACAATTTAGTGCTGATTACTTACTTATTCAAATGTCTTATTGAAGCATTAGGCTCTCTCTCTCTCCTCCCCACTGGAGGGCGGTGGGGGGCAGAGCTTATCATTTTCCCTTTCTGACTGCATATATTGTACATAACCCTAATTTCATATTGTTCTGATTGCATATATTGTACAGATGATTTTGTTAGTTTTATTTTCTACTTACTTTGCCTTTTGGATATTTAGGATGATGCTGATGAAGTGACTTGGCAAACCTACAAAGGACAGCTTACAGAGAAGCAGGAAAAAACCCGTGATAAGATAATAAAAAGGACTGAAAAGGCAAGCCCTTTTCTCTTTGTGGATTCTTCTTATGAAATGAGTTTAATGATGTTTGTTTTTGTCATTTGGGTTGTTTGTTTCAATTGTCTAAACTTTCTTTCTAGGTCTTTAGATTCGACTTGGAGGTGTCACTTTCTGAACTATTTTGTGTTAGTGCCCTATTTTTTAAAAAAATTATTTATTTCAAGTTGTTGTTCTTGATGTAGATTGCTCATATGAAGAAAGAGATAGATGCAATACGAGCCAAAGACATTGCACAAGGTGGGTTGACACAAGGCCAGCAAACTCAGATTGCTAGGAATGAACAAAGAATAACACAGGTTTGTTGAAAGTTAGGTGGAGAGGAGTCTGATGTATTTGTATTGGATATATGTTTGATTGTGAAGAGTAAGTCGAAGAATATTATTGACACAAATCTTACAATTTTTCTAGATACTGGAGGAGCTTGAAAGCTTGGAAGAGACTTTAAACGAAAGCATCCGTGAAAGCATAGGTGCACGTGGTGGAACATCTTGTGGTAAGCGAAAAGGAGGGCCAGAGGATGATGAAGACGACTTTTCAAGGTAATTGTCTTTTTGAGAAAACAACAAGAGATTTTATAGTCTTTGCCACCAAAATTGTTGAAAGCATGCAAACTTTAGTTACTCTAAAATATGCATATAATTACCATTTACCAGTAGTTACATTTATTTTTCTCGTTTTTCTTCTCTTCTTTGAGTATTTCAGAAGGATATGCCTCTGGTTTGTTCTTCAGTTGACTTATGAAGCTAGATTAATGGCTAATGCTCATAATGATTTTTGATTATTCAGTGATGATGATGAATTCTACGACCGGACAAAGAAGAAACCCACTGTGCAGAAAGTTGGTGAAGCACAGTCTATTGAAACTGCTGATAGTCTTCTTGATAAGAGAGATGCCATTACCAAAGAAATTGAAGACAAAAAAGAGTTGCTGTTGACTGAGAAGAGCAAAATGGCCTCAGAAACTGGTGTAGAAACTGAAGCTGGAGATGCACTTGATGCTTACATGTCTGGGCTTTCATCCCAGTTAGGTGAGTCAGTTAAAATATGTGTGTATATATGTTTATATTACTACAAGTGAATAAAGTAGGCAGAATGCTGACGATGGAAATAGTTAAACTCATAGTCCTTTCCTTTCTTTTCTTTTTCATAGGCTTGTGTTAATTGCAACCTTTTGCCACTTTCTTTTTCCTTTGAAAGCAAAATATAAAAGGAAGCCTTAGGCTACAAAAGCTAAAATGTTTTCCACCAATTAATAAACATCTAAGTTTTATGGATAATATAAAAAGGAAGAATTCACACCTCTATGTAGCGTGAAATTTTGTTACATTTGCGCCTTTTGCTCATTTAGATTTGGTCATCCTTTTGTCTGTTTGCTTTTACTTTCTTAGCCATCTAAAACAGCAAGTAGTAAATAGTGAAATGCTAGTAGCAGATGTGGTTGATTCCTATCTTTCTTTATCAGTGCTTGATAGGACAGTGCAAATTGAGAAGGAACTCTCTGCCCTTCAATCTGAATTGGATCGGATCTTCTACCTGTTGAAGATTGCTGATCCAACTGGGGAAGCTGCCAAGAAGAGGGAGATGAAGGCGCAAGTACCAGCACCCGACAAACCTAGACAACCTAGACCTCCTGTGGCTGCTGTCCGGAAGCAGATTGCAAAGGAACCCAAAAAAATCAGTTCAGCTACAGAACCAGCAAATTCTCCTGTGCAGGAGGGAGTTGTAGATGTCTCTATGGAATCAAGAAAGAAACCAGAAGAGAATGTTGTTAGTGATACATCCGAGGGGAAAAAGGCTATCTATACCGTTGCAAAGCCCCAATGGCTTGGTGCTGTTGAGAGCAAGGAGATTAAAGAGTCAAATCAAGTAATAGAAGTAGTAGATACACATAAAGTTGACGACTTTGTTGACTACAAAGATAGGAAGAAAGTACTTGGGAGTGCTGACAATCCACAGGTTAAAGAGCCATCAGGAATTGAAACTACTGCCTCCGGTCTGATTATAAGAACACAGAAACAGGTTGAGAAGCCTGAAGCTGGTGATAAAGCCTCTGATCAATCTACGACACCCTCTACAGGAGCTGAAGAAATTGCACAGAATGCTGTGGCACTGTTGCTGAAGCACACTAGAGGGTACCATGGAGACCAGGAGGAATTGTATGAAGCTCCTGATATGTTGGCCAGAAACCAATCTAAGAAAGAGAAAAAGCCGAAACGAGTGCTTGGTCCTGAGAAGCCTTCATTTCTTGACAGCAATCCAGATCCAGAATATGAAACATGGGTTCCTCCTGAAGGTACTTTGCGTAGTGTCAATGAACCGGAAATTTGGGTAGCATCCGTAATGGGCACTAATGAATGGATTGCAACTTGATTCCATTCATAAGAATTGCAGTGTCATTTTAATAATATTTTTATGTTCCTTGCAGGGCAATCTGGCGATGGGAGAACAACATTGAATGATCGATATGGGTACTGACTCTCATGCTTGTCCTATAATGTTCGAATTGGAGGTGCAACACCCACCGTAGCTTTCATATCTCTGAAGTTCTGCCATTCATGGCATTGAAATTGTGGTCAGCATTAACCAGCACCTCTGCATGTGGGATTCTGTTGACTTGAACCGGATGAATTTTGATGTCCATGGAAGAACCTTGAGTCCATTGGTGGGAACTCTTTATAGGGAAAATGAGTAGAGCAAAGAACCGAAATTGGAGCGATAATTGGTACAAAAGAAAAGAGAGAATCCCATAAAAGTAGTAGTTGTATAAGTTTAATGTATGTACAGAAAGATGTAACATGTGCCAACATTGTCCAATAGAAAATTCTGATATGCGTTTGCAGTTGAAATTCTGCCCTGAATAACCATGACTCATTATTCTCCATCTCCTGCCAGCCTCACCAAACGACCTTCTTTCAGACTTGCCATTTTTCTAATGATATTGATATATTAATATAAATACCCAATTTTGTTATGATACTGGTATATCTATATAAATAGCCAATTGTTTTGGGTTTATTGATTTTTTTTAATTTTTATATACATTTATAGTTTATTTTATTTTTAAATAAAATATATATTATATGCAAATGAATTATATGTATACACGTGTGTTTATATAAAAAAAGTAAAAATAAAAAATTTTAATATTTACTATTCAGAAAGTTATAAATTTTGAACATTAAATGAGTAAATAAAAAATTATTTAAAAAAAATATAGTAATAATTTTTGGTGCAAGACCTTTTGGCATTTAGTGAAGGAAGCAGGTGTTGGGTGAGGAGTTATTTGCGGTAGAAGTTATGTAATTGAATGGACATTGGAATAGGAAGATTGTTCTTCAGAAGCTACCTTGCTTTGTCTGTTTGGAGCTGGAAATTTAGATTCCCCAGTTCCAACACTAAATGGCCGCCCATTTGGTATCTATTGGGCGTAAGGGCGGTAACACACCATACCTCATCCTCTGCTCTTCACTCTCATCACCCAATGGATTTCTCCAATTCTGCTCCCATTTGCCTCAATTCTTTCTTAATGTTCTGTGTTATATCCATTTCTGAAACTAAATTTTGATCAAATGATTAAATACTTTGTAATTTTATCATTTCAATCTCAAATTCAATTCTTCTCTCACTCCCATTTATATTTTTTATTTTATTTTATTTCAAATTTTTTATATTTTTCATTAATATTTTTAACATATCAACTCATTGAATTAAATGATTAAATAATAATGTAGCCCCCATCTATTAAAAATAGAGAGATTCCTGCACTGCAATTCTAAAAAATTACCTTCTTAAAACGAAGAGATGCAGGTTTGGTAATAATGGGTTAAGAATGTTTTAGCATAAAAATCATTTTACCTTTCATAATTACAATGTTAGCATCGGGAAAAGCGAATGAGAATGGGATTGACCATCCCTAAATTCTGCACTTACCCCATCTTATCTTCACTTATTCTATATTTTACCCAATTTGCTCGGATTTATAAGTATTATAAATTAGTATTTTTTTGGCATAATAACTTATTTAATCCTCTAATTTTATAAAAAAATTATTTTATTCCTTCATTTAATTTTTCATTTCTTTTAGTCCTTGAACTGTAATTTTTATCAAATCACCCAAAATGAATGGAAAACTTAATCCTTGTTAATTTCGCCGACGTGACATACACGTGGATTGCACGTAGATAACATGACAACATTCAATTAATTTCTTAAAATTAAAAAAACATTAAAATGTTTTTTTTATAATTTTTAATAGTTTTAATGCTTATTAATTTTTAAAAATAATTTTTGAATTTTTTACATTTTAAAAAATTAATTAAATTCTAATATGTTATCCACGTGGGAATTCATATGTATGCAACGTTTGCAAAGTTAAAAACGTTTAGCTTTTTTATTTATTTTAGAGCGATTTGACAAAAACACAAGTTTTAATACTAAAAAAATAAAAAAATTAAATAAAAGACTAAAATAACTATTTTTTATAAAATTAAAGGACCAAATAAATAATTATGCAAAAGTAGTTGCAATTGTAGAAAAATACCATGTTAGCTCAATGGATCAACTCGATAATGTCGGTAAGGGAGGTTGAATTGGCCTTTGAGATGTTGTGGTGGAAACAATAAAAATTTGCAACAAAGAACACAAAGATTTATAGTGATTCAGCCCCAAATGTTTACTCCACTGCCTTAGTTTTCCACAACTAAGAATTTTCTCAAATCCACTAGATTTGTATAACCTTTGAGGACAAAGTTTAACCTTACAATCTCTTTTAAAATTTATACCCCAAAATCTTAAGATAGAAGTCCCTTAAGGTTTCTACCCAAATCTTAAATATAACCCCTCTCTCAAAGAGAAACAAACAAACAAAGAAAGAAACAATCCTTACAAGATTAGGATGTTTGTCAATTAAGCACAAATACAATGAAAAACATTTTGAGCTAAATGAACACAATGAAAGCTTACAAGTGTTTACAAGAAAAAGTATGAAAGAATTAAGCTCTAAGTTGTTTTGATTGATAACATTGCTCTTCTTGTTGCTAAACCTTTGGAAGATTGTATTTATGCCCCCAAATTGATTTTTAACCGTTGTGATTGTTGGTATAATAATTGTAGCCGTTGGGGATGAAAAACCAAAGCATTTATGTTATCTGCAACTTTGAGTATCGATACTTGTTAAAAGGGTATCAATAATTTTTGTAATAAATGCAGATTCAATGATTTTTTAAACTACAGTATAGATATCTGATAAAAGGTATCGATATTTTTTGTCATTGTTTGAAAAATCATGAAAACAAAATGTCAATTTGGTCTCGATTATCAGAGTGGTATCAATATCTTATAAAATATCGATACTTAAGACAAAAAGTACCGATATTTTTTTATCTTGTAGGAATTCTAACTTGTTTAAAAATGATTAAAACATATTTGAAAATGTTTGACTCAATTGAAACCATTTCAATCTGATTTTATCAATTTATTTACTTTAACTTTATTCAAAAACACTTTAATTTATTATATCAAAATATACTATCCAATAAAACTTCATTTAACGTATCATAATCAAAGTTTGTGATGGGACCTTTTGAGGGTTTAAGATAAGATTAATAAACATCACATGACACAATTTTAAACATCACTATTATTTTAACTAATTAAATTTTTTTATTAAATTTTTCTATTTTATTTTAATTTAAAACAATTTGAAGACAAAATTAATAAAAAAAGTTTTCTTATATTTTAGTTTAATATTTAAGAATAATAAGTGAATTAATAGAATATTATATTTAAATAAAAATGGTTATTTATAAAAAAAAACTTATTTTTTTATTATATATGTGTTTTTATTTTTCAAGTTTTTATTTTTCAAGTTTTTATTTCATTAAATAGAAATTTTAATTTACTTTAATTCTTAATAGTTATAAGTTAAATTATTAATAAATATTAAAATAAAATATTTGAAATAATTTTTCTTATCAAATTATATTTTCAAATAATCAAAATTAATTTTAAATAATAAAATTTAATTTAAAAAATCAAAGTTGAATGTAATTTTAATGGTAAAATTCAATCACATAAAAGTTGAATGACAAATTTACTCATAATTTAAAAAAATAAAATATTAATAAAAACAAAATATAATAACAAATTTCAATATTTACTTACAATAAATTTACAATTTAATTCGTCTACTAAATATTAATTTAACTCACATTAATATTATTAATAAATTGATGGAAGATGTGGATTTGAAAAGCATTTTGATATGTAATTTCCATTTTCATATGAGTTTATTTAATAAAAGCTTGGTGAGATTATGAATTACTAAAAAAAATATTTAATGATTTATGTTAAGTTTTTTATTTTTGGTGATTTGACCAAAAAAACCCTACCAAAGTACAAAGATAGATGGAGATAATTAAAGAGGCATACAATTGGTGAAGATTTAAGTATTCAATGGGCTGCTAACTATTATACAATCATCTTCATCTTATCTTTTTCATCATTAAACCTTGAAAAAGAATCAAAGATGCAAGAGGTTAAATAAAACTATAATATGAATTTTTTGTGTTGATATGATGTTTAGAGCGTTTATCGTTTTAAGTATGATTTAAGTTCGAGTCGTGCTAATCGTGTTGTTGTTAGGGCTTTGTCTTCCTCTTGTAATTCACCAAAAATATCCAAATGAACCCTTGTATTGACCTGATGAGCGAGGTGTTCACCATCTCAAATGTGATTTGAATTTAAATCATGCTAATCGCATTGCTTTTATAATTCAAAAAAAAAAAAATCCAAGAATATTAACCATCTCATATTCAATAAAAAAACAACATTTTAATTTAAATTTATGGGTTGTTGGATATTGATGAGAAGTTTGAAAGTTTATAGAAAAATAGGGCACTTTATTGGCATGGAATATAAAAATGTAGTGTGGGGAGAGAAAGAGGGGATAGAACTGCCACACTTATTTGGGTAAGTGGTGCAAAATAAAATGTTTTTAGTAGCTATTTGACACTTAAGTGGAAAGTGGGTGATTTCTTGGATCACCCCCCACATTATGCCATTTTTCTTCCCTCCCTCCCCTTGGATCACTCACCACCTCTATTTCCCCAACTCAAACCCCATTTTCTTATTTGCTTCCTCTTGGGGATTTTCAATTTCTCCAATATAGAATTTCTTGGTGCATGAGTCATTTTTTTTTATTTCTTTTCTTAATGGGAGATTAAGTTTGACCAATGTATTATTATTATTTTATTATCCACATTTATTGTTAATTATTTTATTCAGGTATATAGAAAGATTATGTATTGACGCGTGACTGTTAAAAAAGAAATAATAAAGGAGTTTTCTAATCAATTTAGTCAAAACTGAATTGATTGGATTAGAATTAGTCAAGGGATTTGAACTAAAAAATTAGTTCATCCACAAAATGCATTGGATTTAAACTTTTATACTTTTCATCTCAAAAGAAAACTTTATTCTTTCAATAATACTCTAAAGTCAATGTATATATATTTCTAATTATTTACTACTTTATGGTTTAAAATATTTCAATTTGTTTTAATTAAATTTATTTAATTTTTAATTCATTAAAAAAAAGAAAAAACTAAATAATTAAAGGGAGTAACATTTGATTGAGTTTACTCCTAACAAATATAAATTGGGCATTTGAATATTTCCATTATTTTCGAATTATGACTAATAATAAATATGTATTTTAAGTACAAGAGTGTAATTGAAGATCATAATGTAATCACCATGATTCAACTCAAAGGTTCATCTAATAGTTGTAGACATTCATGTGGATTAGAATAAAAATAATCTTCTTCTTTTGGTCTATCAGGAATTACCACCCGTTTCTTCGGGTTCCCCATTCTACCCGAATGTACTTCCTTCACGGTTTCTGAGAACTCGTCCCAGCTTAACGAGCCGCTCTGGTATTGATCTATTAACTTAACCAGAAGTTTTCGGTCTAATAAGATTGTTTTCTTGAACCCCAAAAATCTGGAACGTGTTAAACAAGCAATTACCAATGTAAATCAAATTCGAGTTCGAATAGCTACAGTATGAGCTAAGAAGAGAATTGTAAGTACAAAAATTGACGTGAGAGAGTCAGATATGTTTACCTCCGATGGCCTTCGACAACCTTGGCCATGTTTCCGTCATATGTAGGAACAAATATATCACTTTCTAAGGAAACTAGATAATCCAATGCTGCCATTTGGGACGAGTGGTTTTGGAAGAATTTCAAGTCCGACCGAACTAGCAGAGTCTCCTTTCTGACCTGTTGTGCAAGAAAAGCCGATTGTTAGATCATGTATAACATGCATTGTAGATGTCAAACATACATCTTACTGACCAAATTAGGAAACGCTTCTGCCAATGGAGCCATCCGTCTCTCGCCACCATAAATTTCTCCGGCGGCAATGTAAATTTGAACATTGCGGTCAATACCGAGTGCTCTTAATACTAGAGCAGTTTCTTCGGGCGTCAAAGGGCACAAACCTTCTTTCCTTTTCATTTCTGAATTTATTACTTTTTCCTTCCACCAGGGATAGGCATACCTAATAATACCGGATTTGCTGTAATTAGTAAAGAGATGACAAAATTTATAGTTGTGGGAATGACAAAAAAGGCTTACAGCATACCTCATCCTTGTAAGTTCTTCCTCTTCATCGCTGTTGCAACCATGAGTGCAGCCGGAAAAAAGCCAACATGTCCATTTCATATCGGAGATGAAGCACGAGAAAAGGGCCTTTCTCCCTCAAAATCTTGACAACCCTTCTACCCAATTCCTCAATTTGAGAAGTAAATTTAAGCGCATTGAAATTTACACGGCAGCGCAACTTCTGAATCTCGGAGGGTAGGTTATTATTTGCAAGCCTAGCATCGGTTTTATTCAACTGTACAACTTTGTGCTTTTGCACAAGAGGAAGAATCTGGTAACAATTACAACAGAAATTAGATGCAATACAACGAATTGCAAACAATACCAGGACAGCAAAGCTTATTCCATCTTTAATTGATAGGCAACTAACCTGATGAGCATAATAAGAAATATCGGACCAACTAATCGGTTGCATAGAGAGGAACATTCCTCGGCCAACTCGATGCTGAACTCGGGGTGGTAGTTCCTTCAATATCCGAACCTCATCTCTCAAGGAAGTAATGAAGTGATCAACATCGAAAATGTCCTTAAACTCACTGATCATAATTTATAAACAATCAATTTGAGGACCATCTTGAATTGCAGCTCATAATTCTAATCCAAAAAAAAAGATTAAATAAATAGTATGTACCTAGGGTCATTCCAGAAAGAGGTTTTATCTAGCTCAGGAACAATAAGTGTGACATTTAGGTATCTGGCAATGGCAACCATGTCGCAAATCTGCGGAACAGAAGCCAGAAAAGACATGAACTGGTTAGCATCTGAACAGGAAAGTTATGAGCAAAAAAACAGACAGTCTAAAAAGGAAATCCCAATTGATGCTGAGATGAAAAAATCGACTTACAGCGGCTCGCATTTGGTTGAGTCCTCCATTGCAGGAAACCATAAGATAACCATTATTCTTATATAACCCTGTAAAAAAAAGTCATCAAATAAGAACAGTAGTCATAGACAACTTGATTGGGGGAGTTTCTTCAATTTCCATCAAAGGGAAAAAGCAGAAAGCCCCATAAAAGCTTTTATAGCTGATAAGGCAAGCAAAAGATTCACAGGTTAATTGACATAAGAAAAAGTGGGGAAAAGATGATAAAAAGCAAAGTCTTTGTTAAGGACTTCAGAAGGCATCTTTGACAGAAAAAATTGCCTGTTCACAAGAAAGAAAAACAAACAAACAAACAAACACCAAATATTGAAGAAATGGAAATTACTTAAAATCAATCAAGAAATTGCAAATAAAAAGAAAGGAACTTTTGAGAACTTACTTTTTGGTGGAAGAATGAGTTTTGGTGGAATAGAAGACAATTCAGGATCAACCAGAGGCAACTCAGAAGTAGACTGAGTGAAACAAGAAGGCCAGCCTTTGAGCAATTTTGGACCAAAAATTTCACCTAATGTCATCAAATGTGCAAAGCATGTCCATATCAAAATTGTGGTTAATGCCCTTATCATCCATAGCTTCATTCTAGACCTTGAAACCATTGAATTCTTTAACTTCTCCACTTTCCCTTCCCCAAACATCTTAATTTTCATTTCCCACTGTTTCCTGTAATCACACTTTCCACTTGTCTCTTCTACTCTGCACATTGTAAATTACCCCTTTTCACCTCAAACTTCACCCCCAATTGATTCAAATCTTCAGGCTTTTTTAATCAATTATAATGCAAAAAAAAAAAAAAACCCTCTGAAATTTTGGGTTTCTTTTCCCAAGATATGGTGATTTCTGAAAATTTTAATATACTTAACCACCAACTCCTTGAACCTCTAACCAAACTTCTGAATTTAGAAAATAACAAAGACCTTAGCTAGAAACAACAGCTCCACCAAGCTTACCAAAAGCAAAACTAAAGCTTAAAAAAGACAAACCCAGATTTAAAAAACATACTTTTTTTGGCCAAAACCCCGTAAACTCTCAACATACATTATCCAAATACGCAAAACCCAGAAATCTTATGATTCAGTTTCAACTAAATCTCCACTAACTACTCCCCCAAAAAGCCTTCTTTTCAAAATGATCCAAAAACACCAAGTTCCTTTAGCTTCTAAACAGAATGCTAAAAAGGGAAAAGCCTCAATTGAGGTTCATTCTCTTTTTCCAGTGACACTTCCCGACGAGATCCCGGCGAGGTCGACGCCGGTGAACTGCTCAGAAAAGAAAACCAAAGTTGTGAGCTTGAGAGAGAAAGAGAGAGAGAGAGAGGGACAAAAAAGGTGAGAGCTTTGAGTTGTGGTTTGATAGAAGGGGAGAAAAAGGGCTAAAAGCCTGCAATTAAGGCATTAATGTGTTGGGATTTCTTTTGCTGTTAAGGAGTTGGGAGGATCTTCACTGCAGCTGTTGATAATTGAGGAAACTAATAAAACCTTGTAATTCTGTCAATTATATTTTTTTCATCGTAAAAAAAGAAAAATAAATAGCTGTAACATTAACAAAATGAGTATTTTCGGTTCTTAATTTTCTTATTAAATTTTCTATTATAAAAAAACAAAATCATCCGCGAAATCAAACTTTATTTTGTTTCAAAATGTCGGCGTATTGTACCGTATATTTGTGTACTTCATTGATGTTATAAAAGTTAGGGTTATTTGCACTATAGATCTCCGAATTATGACCTAAATTATAATTTAGTCTTTAAACTTCAATATATTTTAATTGAATCCTTAAAATATTGTTAGCCTATCAATTAGTTTGGATGTTAAATTTTAGTGATGATATAATTCGAAGTAATGAATCCAATTTTAAGCACGTCACGTGGACAATTTTGATCAATGAGTTAAAAAAATGTTGCTACTAAATTTTAACGATATTGTCTATTTTTTAATAGAGATAATGAATTTTTTTTGGTATTTCAATTTTACAAGAAAAAAAAGGTTATTTTAGTCATTGAACTTGCATTATTTGTCAAATCATCTCAAAATGTATAAAAAAAGTTAACGTTTGTTAATTTTGCTGACGTGAGATACACGTGGATCGCCACTTGTAAGCAAATAATTAATTTTTAAAAAAACTAAAAATATTATTTTTAAATTTTTTTTACTTTTTTTAAAAATAATTCTTACACTTTTTTATTTTTTAAATTTAAAAAAAATTAATTAATTGTTGATATCACATTCACTTGTATGCCACGACAACAAAATTAACAATCCTTAAATTTTTCCTCCATTTTAAGTTGATTTGACATAGATCGCAAGTTTAAAAGCTAAAAAAAGGTTTCACCAAAAAAAAAAAGTTAAAAAAAACAAAAAATTAAATTGAGAGTTAAAATGATTTTTATTTTTGTAAAGTTGGAAGAACAAATAAATCATTATATATTTTTTAATATGTTACATTCAAACTACCCCTACAGTTAAGGGTGTTTAAACAATCGATTCTGTTATTAATCAAATTATCCGAAATGTAAAAAATTTTAACTGTTAATTGGATCAATTTTTTTTCAAATATATTAATTGAATCGAAATATTTTGATTAATTTGATCGGTTAATCGAATTAATCAAAATTTATATATTTTTATCTTTTAATTAAAGTATGTATAAAAATATAAAAAAATACATTTCTAATGTTCATTCTCTTTTTTAATAGTTCAAAAATATATATTATATATAATATGATTTATTTTGGTTAATTACTCGATTTCGAATCAAATTAATCGATAGCTAAAATTTCAAAAAATCATTAGCCAATCTTCGACCGAATTAAATTCGACCTCTGACCAATTAACCGAACTTTAAACACCCCTATTTACAGTAAATAAGTACAATGTTTCAAAATTTAATCATCAAATTAAAATCTAAATAATAATTTAAAAATGTTTGCCACCATAAACCCTACAAGTTAATTTTGCATATGATTGCATAGACACATTAATTCAAATTAGATCGAATTTGAGATAATTTTTTAATATTTAGAGTTAACTCAGGACGATTCAATTTATTATTTAGATAATAAAAATTGTTTAAATTTAATTATAAAAAATTATAAATATAAAAATAAAAATAATATTCTTGAACTTAAATAAATGCTAGTATTTATGAATAGTTTTTTATTTTGTTCTAACATATTTTTGAAAGTTTATATACATAAAAGAAAATTGGATGGTTTTCTTTTATACTTGAAGGTAAGGATTGGAGTTGTTTGGGATTGAATCCAAGCCTTCATTGGCGAAATTAGGGGGGCTGGCAGACGCTTCGATCCTCCCTAAAATGAAAAATTTTCCATATGGCCTTTTTAAAACTTTTAAAATTTTAAATTAATAAAAATAAAATTGCATTTTGGTCTCCACTTAAAAATATAAAAAGTTGATTTAATCTTTTAAAAATTATAAAGATATATTCTATTAAAAATGGTGAAATTGCATTTTCTCTATCGTAAAAATTACAATTTAATTTCGGTCTCCTTAAAAATTTTTTTAATTTCACCCCTGTCCTCATGCCTATAACCTAATACGTTTAACATTATCAATAGATTGTTGAAAAAAAAAAAGTAGATGTTCTTTAACTTTTATTTTTCATTAATATTTTTTTTTAGTTTAAAACATCATGTGGTGATTTAAAAGTCAAAACATTCACCACTTCAAATATAACTTGAATTCGAATCGCGCTATTCTTATTTGTTATTCATGCTTTACCCTATTCTTATATTTAACCAAAAACAAAAATTTTCATGCTTTAAGTTTTCTTAGCGTACCAACAAATTAGGGTGTCCTTTTTCTTTCTTTTAACTGTCATTGAAAACTTTGAGAAAATATAACATGATTAAACCATTATTCACAAGATCAACTAGGTATTTTTTATATATTCTAATTATATATATATAAGTTAGTTTGAATTAGCTATCGAGCTAATTATTTAATTTAGTGTTTATAAAGATCGTTTTTAATTGTAACTTTTGATAAAGATCGTTTTTAAATATATCATATATATTGTTATTAATGTAGGAGGACGTGGATTTGACTGCGCATTAAAGCACATTATCTTTGTAATATGGGTAGAGGAGGGGCTATTGGTAGTTTTAAGCATTGTGCCAAAAAGAACGGATATGATTAAAACATATAATGAGATTGTTTAAAAAAAAAGGTTGATGTTTGATAAAGTTTTAAAAATTGAACTGGTGATCAAATTGATTAGACAATTAATTTTTAATTTGATCTATTCGTTTGGTTCAATTAAATAAATTACTAAAAATTTATAAAAATATATTAAAAAATAGAAAAAAACCAATTCAATAGATTTTTAACTCGATTTTAAATTGATTTAACTTCTCTATACTAATACTCCAATCAATTTTCGATCCAACTAATTTGATCCGTCCCAATCAACTTCAACTCATTAAAAAGTTTTTTTTTTACATAATAAACTTCTTTCTTTTTCACTCTAGTATTCAACAGTTGACAAAATTACGAGAAAGATTATATTATTACATGACATATTTGTATTTTATCTAATTTTTTTATTGATTTCATTTTTCTTAATCAATAAAATATTTTTATTTTATTTATATTTTTATTTAATTTAATAAAAATTACTTTTTAATTTTTCAAGGTATTAAAAAATATTATGAAATAAATTTTTAACATAATACGGTATTCTTTTATTAAATTTGTCAGCCTCTATTTTATTTATAGCTCTAATTCAACTAACATTTATAGGAAAAAGTCTAATTGAGCCAAATAGAGACTTTTTTCTTATAAAAATATTGAATTCTTTTTATTTATTGAATTACCATTGATTAAAAATTGTTGATCAGTGTTCTAAATGTAACTTGAGTTTAAATCACGTCAATCGTATTATTGATAGGGCTTTACTCTTCCTTTATAATTAAAAAAAATATTGATCTAAATACGTAATTTTTATCAGATAAACTATGATTTTCATCTTCTTAATACCAACCTCCAACAAAATTGACGAGTTTCCAATTATATATTTTTTCTTAATTTTTTGAAGGTCGGTAGTAAGCTCCCACCTTCATTCAATATGTAATTTTTACTTGTTTTATTTTTTAATTACATTTAATTATAATAGATATAACAATTGAAACATATTTGGATCTAAATTATAATAAATTTGGATAAAATCGAATTAAATTCAAAATTATCTAAAAGAAAATCTATCCATAATAAAACTTGAACAAGATCACAACTTTTCTCTTTATTTGAAATAGTCTTAGTTAAAGTCTAATAACACTTCAGTAAAAAAAATGCATTGGAACAATAACATCCCGTTATACATTAGTAATCGTTGACCCGAGTTCGAGAAAGGATTCGGATCTTCGACCCATGACCTTAATAGGTCCCACTTGAAAACACCGAGTTCGTAGATATAGCTCACAAGAAGGGCTTGAGGAAATGTCCCCTTCAACTCTTCATTAGGATAGGTCGGAGCATCAGGTTTCGACGCCCAACATGACGAAATAGATTTATTCATTGCATAGTTTGTCGATAGACCGAAAAACTTCGATAACGCAATTTATCGGGGACCGTCACTTCCTTTTAACCAAGAAGCACCCTTGTAGCAGTTCTTGACCCTCTAAGAGCATATGAAGTTCATGCGAGAGCAAATGGCCACTCAGGAAGTGCGGTTGTAGAACAACAAGCTTTCCAGCAATAACTTTTAAGGCAGAATGAGGAGCTAAGAAGGAAGATACATGTAGACAACTATGGGTCCCATGACAATTCAAACACGCAAGACGAAGCCCCAAGCACACAAGCGAAGGAGTGGCAGAACAAGATGGACGAGTTGCGTCTAGACGTGACGACATAGCACCCTAAGTCGCAGGATATGGACTGACTATTCTCCTCCAACAACCCGCTGGCCCCCAAAATTGTAGCAGTAGGCTTACCACGCGATTTCAAGGTCCCAAAGGACATGTTCAAAGGTAAGAGGAATCCATAGGCTCACCTGAAGCAACATAATGATTATATGAACGTGCTCGGGACATTGGACACAATGAAATGCAAGGCCTTCTCGATGACGCTAAAGGGGAGTGCCAAAGATTGGTACTTGTCCCTCTCGTAGGGCTCAGTTTGTAACTTCTTACAACTGGGCCAAATGTTTTTGGGCAGATTTAGAGCCCATAGGGCAATCATGAACACACCTATAAGTATGATGTCAATAAAGCAACGAGAAGGCGAATCTCTTTAAGACTCTGTCAAAAGGTTTCATGCAGCGACCCTAAATACAAAGAACCTGTAAGACCAATAGGTCATATATGCCTTTACCATGGGAGTGTAGAATGACCACGTGCATTACTCCTTTACTGATAACAAATCGCAAAGCCTTGCGGACCTATGTGAGCGAACTTACAAGTTCGTAGAAGCGGAAGAGATAAAAAGAGCGTCACGAGCTACCTTCTAAAGAGAAGACAAACAACTCAAAAGAAAAGAAGGACTTCATAGCAGACAAAGTCCCCTAACCAGTCCTTGCGAGTCAAGATAGACAGACCACAAAGGAACCAAGCCTAGATCGACACGTTCAAAAACCCCCAAGATTGCAGCAAGAACAAGCTATGAGATATGCCCCTAAGGAAGATTTGAAGCATACACCCTTTTGAACGCCTCGCGAACTTACATCCTTAACTAGAGTCTCGGTATCCTATCAAAATGTCTCCAATGAGAAGAATTGGAAGGAGAACAAACTCTAGGGACCAATGTGCTTTCCACGATGATATGAGGCACAAGACTAAAAACTACTTCATGCTAAAGGATGCCATTGAAGAGGTAGTACGAAATGGTGAGCTAATCGAGTTTATAAACCAGAGTGGTTCGCAGCATGGCCAAAGCTCGCGAGGCGACCCAAAGGGAAAGTAGAAGGTACGAAGCACCATTCACGTGATTGTGGGCACTAATGACGATTGGGCAGGCTCAAACATGAAAAGGTGAGCTCATATGAGAAGTGTGATGTCAGTCAATGCCCCAAATAGGTCGCATCAACAAGAGAAATAGAGTGTTAAATTTGGGAATGACGATGAAGAATCAATTCGGGACGAAGAGGGAAATGACCTAATGGTAGTCTTGACAATGGTCACCAGTTTCAAAGTTAAAAGAATCCTGGTAAACAGCAGAAGCACAGTAGAAGTCCTATCTTGGGAGGTGTATAGAAAAATAAGGTTAAATGAGCAATCGTTATCCAAAGCCAACCCATTATATAGTTTCGCGAACCATCCAATCAAGGTGAAAAGCTCAATCGCCTTGCCAGTTACCTAGGGGGATGGGGAGCATACGACTACAGAGTACGTCCAGTTTTACGTAATAGACCATTTGATGGAATACAAAGCCATCTTTGGAAGGCCAATAATGAGAATGTCAAGGATGGTAGTGGCGACTTTCTACATGAAAATCAAGTTCCCAACAAAGATCGGGGTTAATTTTTTATGATTTGATCAGCGCACGGTGAGGCAATATCACATGTTATCCATAAAACAAGCCAGAGAGCCTACAATTGAAGGGAAGAACTGACAAGGGGCTGAGTTAGCAAGCCAAGTTCTTTACTTGGACGGTTTGGACGTGAGAGACGAACATAGAAGAAAAAAGCCTGAAGCTGTAGAGCACACTGAGACTCTACAGCTATTTTGCGATGACAAGGAGAAATCTGTTAAGATCTTATTGGCGTTGATGGAAGAAGAGAAAGATATGTTTGTTAGGTGCCTTAGAAAAAATTCAGACGTCTTCGCATGGTTCGCAACAGACATGCCAGGTGTAGACCCGTGAATAATAGTACACAAGTTGAATGTACTTTCGGAGGTAAGTTAGTAAAATAGAAAAAGAGAAAGTTCACGCTGCAGGTGATGGGAATTAACAATTTAATTTGGCAAATCTTTAACTTTATGACGAAATATCATGTGTTACTCACTTCATACTAAAAAATTTCTTTTCATTTGTTGAATAATATTTAATAATAAACTCACACCCAAGAACAGCACATACAATTGACAACCCAAAGAGTTGGTTAGTTTATGTTGATGGCTCCGCAACCAAAATTAGGTCAGGAGCAGGTGCATTAATAATCGACCTCGATGACAACGAATGGAAATACAGATTATCATTCAGGTTCTGAATGTTGAATAACACCGTCGAGTACAAAACACTAGTTTCAGGATTACAACTAGTATGCCAACTAGGACCAAAGGATTTGATAGTCCACATAGACTCCCAGATGGTTACGAAACAAGTAAACGACGAGTACGATGTAAAAGAAGCAACGCTAAAAAGATACCATAAGATGGCAACTCAGATGCTCGTAGGATTCTACAAAGCCGAGATTAACGACTCTCGAGAAGTGATAACACATACGCTGACGCTTTGTCAAAACTAGCCTCTTCCCATCATTTAACAAAGAGGAAAAATCCTGCTCGAGCATAAGGAAACCCCAAGCTATGACTTACCCTAAATACTCTGCATGACCCAAGAGGAGACATGGATGACACCAATAATTTGGACATTACAAGGAGAATAAGAAAACCCAAACAGAAAAGAGCTTGTAAAGCTACAACGCAAAGCTGCGAGGTACGTCATTATTACAAACTATGAACATTTATTAAACTCCTAGTAAGAGAATTGAATATTGTGAACTCACAACATGTTAAATTAAATCAATGTGTTTTGTACTACATCCGATAGATACGCCATTTTGGAAGGTGTACTGTATAGAAAAGGGTTTTTCCACCTACTGTTAAGGTGTCTTTTCGCATCTAAAGCTGAATATATCATGAGAGAGATCCACTAAGGGATTTGCGGTGACCACTTAGAATGAAGGTTGCTCGCGTAGAAAGCATTCATACAAGGGTACTATTGGCCCATTATACATAAGGACGCCCATCGGTTAGTTCGCAAGTGCGATTCTTGCCACAGGAACGCCAAAATCTAATGACAACCAACAGAACCCTTTCAGATCATGTCAGATCTTTGTTGTTTTATGACTTGGAGAGTCGACATACTTAGCCTGTTTCTTGTAACCATAACACAAAAGATATTCATAGTGGTAGCTGTGAATTACTTTACCAAGTGGTTCGAGGTCGAAGCCCTGGCGACCATCATAGAAAAGAAAATAGAGTCTTTCCTATAAAATTCGATTGTTTGTAGATTCGGGATACCTCGCAAAATCATCACAGATAATGGTAAGCAGTTTCAAGGAAAATTCAAACAATTTTGCACGGACCTCTAAATAGCTCTAGCCCAAAGTTCGATAAAAATGCCATAGATCTACGAGCAGGTAGACGCTATGAACAAAAAAATTTGACAACCCTCAAGAAAAAAGTTGGTGAAGCTAAGGGGGCTTGGTTGGAAGAATTACCAGGGATTTTATGGGCCTTGAAAACTACACCTCACACTGCAATGAGAGAAACAACTTTCTCACTTGTATATGACGCAGAAGCTATGATCTCTTTCGTAATTGGATTGAGGTCACACAGTACATAGCACTTTAACGGGGAAGATAATAAGGAATCCCTTAGGCTCAACCTCGATCTAATCAATGAGCTCAGAGAAGCGATTGAGGTTAGAAATACATCACGCACTCGACAAGTAGCCCGCTTCTATAACTCTAAAGTAAAAAACAAGCAATTCCAAGTTGGAGATCTCGTCTTAAGAAATACCGAGGCTAGCCTACCCACTTCTTAAAGAGGAAAAATGGCTCCTAATTGAGAAGGGCCATACAAAGTGATAGAAAAAATAGACTATGGAGGGCACAATTATACTGCGAACTTGGAATGTTCGACATCTAAAAAAAATATTATGTATGACTCCTTACCCTATGAATAAAAAATCTTTTTATGGCAGAATTTTTCTCATATTAAGGTTCACAAGTGAAGAGTCGCAACCTCCAACACAGAAGCGAGAGAAAAACTCCGAACTGTTATATTAAGGTTTGCAGTCGAAAAGCCATAACCTCCAACATAGTTAGAGAGAGCAAAGCTCCCAACTGTCACATTAAGGTTCTCAGACGAAGAGCCGTAACCTACAACACAGTTAACGAAAGCAAAGCTCACAGTTGTCATATTAAGGTTCGTAGGCAAAGAGCCGCAACCCCTAATATAGTTAGAGAGAGCAAAGTTCCCAACTATCACATTAAGGTTCTCAAGCGAAGAGCCGTAACCTACAACACAGTTAGCGAGAGCAAAGCTCACAATTGTTATATTAAGGTTCATAGACGAAGAGTCGCAACCTCCAACACAGTTAGCGAGAGTAAAGCTCCCAGCTGTCATATTAAGGTTCGCAGACGAAGAGCTGTAACCTTCAACACAGTTAGTGAGAGCAAAGCTCCCAATGATCATATTAAGGTTTGCAAGAGAAAAGCCATAATCTCCAACGCAGTTAGTGAGAGCAAAGCTCCCAGTTATTATATTAAGGTTCCCAGGTGAAGATCCGCAACCTCCAACACAGTTAGCGAGAGAAAAACTCCAAGCTGTTATATTAAGGTTTGCAGTCGAAGAGCCGTAACCTTCAACATAGTTAGAGAGAGCAAAGCTCCCAATTGTCACATTAAGGTTCTTAAGCGAAGAGCCGCAACCTACAACACAGTTAGCGAGAGCAAAGCTCACA
This sequence comes from Gossypioides kirkii, assembly GCA_005610355.1. Taxonomy (NCBI): domain Eukaryota; kingdom Viridiplantae; phylum Streptophyta; class Magnoliopsida; order Malvales; family Malvaceae; genus Gossypioides; species Gossypioides kirkii. The sequence goes on along the minus strand of CP032249.1, from coordinate 8,524,680 downwards.
GTTGTCATATTAAGGTTTGTAGACGAAGATCTGTAACCTCTAACACTGTTTAAGAGAGAAAAGCATCCAGCTATCACATTAAGGTTCTCAAGCGAAGAGTCGTAACTTTCAACACAGTTAGCGAGAGCAAAGCTCGCAGTTGTCATATTAAGGTTCGCAAGCAAAAAGTCGTAATCTCCGACAGAGTTAGTGAGACCAAAGCTCCCAACTGTTATATTAAGGTTCGCAGGCGAAGAGCCGCAACCTCTAACACAGTTAGCGAGAGCAAAAGCTCCCAACTAGCAAACTAGAACTGATGGGTGGAAAACTCATAGCCTCGATATTCCTCAAAATTTTTTAAGTACAAAATAGCTAGTGGATTCGCATCCCAACTTATTATTAATAAAATTTTCTAAGTACCAAATAGCTCACGGATTTACATCTCGACTTATTATTATTAAGAAAATTTTGCAAGTACGAAATAGCTCACAGATTTATATCCGAGCTTATTATCTTTTAAGAAAATTTTATAAGTACAAAATAACTCGTGGATTCACATCCCAGCTTGTTATTTTTAAGAAAATTTTCCAAGTACAAAATAGCTCACAGACTCACACTCTCAGCTTGTTATTTTGGAAATTTCCTAACTATAAAATAACTCACATGCGTAGTTAGCAACTTCTGAATATTTTGACAGACAAAATTCCTTAAAAAAAGCTTCATTTCATTAAAAAAGAAAGATAAATTACAAGAGGACTAAGATACAATATTCTCATTTTCCCTATTAACTCATTAGTCCGCGTCATCAGCAAGAGTAGCATAGCAATTCGCAATAGTTGGAGCAACATCCTCATTCGCTGTAAAAGAGGCCTTGTTCGCATCAATAGAGTCTTCCTCCAAGTAGAAATCCGGGAAATTCTTTGAGGTGGATACAAAAGAGTCCCATGCAACTCTAGACGGATAGAGCACATCAAAACCTAAATTGCTCATGTCCAACCCATCCAAGACATTGAAGTCCATTTTGCGAATATCAAAAGGATCACAGGCTACTTGAGTATGGAGAAGGATGTTTCACTTTAGATTCGGGATAGAGGCCAGGATGTTTTTAGTTGTCTTCTTCTTGAAGGTCCCTAGATCATTAGATTGCTTCTGTAGAGTCCTAACAACTTGCTCTTGGCACTCTAACAAATTTCTGCGTCTCAACTGTGTGCTCCTCAATGGCTTTCTCCAACTCGATTTTAGTCTTCGCCAACTCAGTTTCTGCGTCTATCCTCTTGTCTATTTCAGTACGGTGCTCTGCAGTGAACCCTTCTACCTTCATCTCCATCATAGAGTAACGCTCAGTAAGCTCCTCATTCTCTTTAATTATGGCCTTAGCTTCATTCCTCATTTTGTGGTACAACTCGCGTATCCTTTCCAGCTCAGCCTTAGTCTTCACGAGCTCATTCTGGCAAACTTCAACACACTTAACCTCAACACTAGCAGCTTTAGATAACAGGAACTGTAGGGAAGAAAAGATTTCCTACGCATTTAGATCCCCACGCCATGGAAAGGAGCCCTCACTAACTACGTACTACTCTCCTCCTCTTGCTAGAATGCTTCAGCTACGCACTTATAACGACCCAAAATCGGGGTTATTAAAAAAGATAATTTTTTGAGACTCCGTATTTATTAATCGAATCCGTAAATATTTAATAAAAATATTTACGAAAATAAGTTGTAGTATATTGGTCTACTAAATGAGAAATTTCAATATGGTAATGTTTTAATTAGGTGTGAGGACTAAATTGCATAATTGGTAAAAGAGCAATGTATAAAAGGAATTATAACATTAAAGAAAGGGGAAGGACCAATGAAAAAATTTCCCATTGGAATTCTTAGTGTTGTTAGGTGGCAGTATATGGTTCTCTTTTTGTTTCAAAATTTGTGGTTAAAAATTTAATAAAGAAAGAAATTTAGAAATGACTTAATATATACATGGGAGTGGGTGGGAAAGAAAGAAATATCTTACTTTCATTCATCTAGTTTCGGCAGAGAAGGGAGAAGGAGGAGCTTAGGATTTTTCTTGTGTTCAAGCTTCAAATTGGTAAACTTAATCAAGTCCTTTTCTTATAAATTTCATGTTTTTGGAATCCCGATACTGTAAGTTAGCCGACCCATGTCATATTTTTCATTATTGTTAAGAATATTAAATTCTACCATTGTTGGATAGATAGAGTTTTAATGATAAATTAGTGTATTTTGGAGCTAAAAGTGAAATAGAAATAAATAGTAGGATAAATTGCTAACTTTAATAGTATAAGGGTCAAATTTGAAAGTTTGATAAATTGATGTAAAAATGAGAAAATAGAGAGTTAAATTTAGTAGAATAATATGGATGTGTTTTAATAAAATTTGTTCCATATTTAATTCCGTAGCTAATGTTGACCCGAAATCCTCCAAAAGGAAGGGCAAAGACAAGGTTGACAACGAGTAGCTCGAAAATTACGGTTGGTGTTTCTATAACTTTAACTAGTTTATTAAATCGTCAAATCATAATTAATTACTCAAAGTAGAAAATCAAGGTATGAAAATAAGGTATGAGATTCTCTACTCACTTGAGTTGTTTTGAATAAATTAATGGTGTGAGAATTTAATTGTATATTCTCCATGTATAAATGTATGATGAGAAAATTGTGTTATTGATAAATTTATGCTTATTATTAGATTTCATTTTAAATGCATTTTTATTATGAATAAAATTAAATGCGGAAATATGGTTTGATATTAAATGGAAATTATTACCCTATTAACTGTTCGAGCCAAGTCAGATATAGATGGCATGCCATAGGATAGGAAGAGTTCAGGGTTACTTCGGTTTAACCGATGAGACATTGGGTGTCAACTTCATTTTAGCGCAGACATGATTTAATTATTTCGGATTTATTCGATGAGGCATAGGGTGCCAAATTGGTGTGTTGGTTGGATCCATATATCCGTCAATGTCCGAGTCGTGTTAATAGGGAATTATAAATAATGAATATTAAATTTACATGGAATGAAAATCTTATGAATGTTGTATTGAAAAATCAAAGAAATGAGAAATGGTTATGCAAGATGATAATATGCATAATAGACGTGAGAAATGTATTGAGAAATCAAGAAATGGTATATAGAGATATATGCATTGATATTATGCATAAATTGAATAAAAATGAGAAAACGAAATGAATGGTGTATTGAGATCAAAGAAACAGTAATGGTTAGTATAATCAATAGTTTACGAATTAAAAGATAAATATGATCAATAGTATTATGATACTTGTATACATGTGTATGATTAGTATAATGATTCTAGTGTAAGATGACAAAATATGGTATTTGCCTTAGCATGAACTAATATTAATTAAATTATACAATGTATTTATATTGATTAATGTTTAGTCATAGAAACACCACTAATTAATACTTATGCGTGCGATTTATTTTTTGTTCGCAGGTTAAGTACTTTTTTGTTAGATTAGCGACTCAGAAGGCAATCTCGAACTCAAGAGTTAATGAGGTTTATTTTATTTTAATTTGAGTTGGCATGTACCTAAGATGAGTCGTGTTTTGTGGATGCCATGTATTTATTAGTTATATAATGATTTGTTGATGTTAGTCCAGGTTGATATGTATATGTCATAAAACTAGTAACTTGTTCCAGTAGTTTATTATTTATACCGGTAGAACCTCTATTGGATGAATTGTGGTTTTGGTAGAACTCCATGAAATTTCGGTAGAAATGTAGGGGAATAGGTAGATTAGTTACTGACTTATTTTGTATCGGTAGAACTCATTTAAGTACCGGTAGAATTCTGCAGGGAATTCTGAATGCTCATTGTCTTTAGAATTACCGATACCCATTTATGCAAGTATTGGTAGATGTCCTTTAAAAATCAAATAATAGTTAAAAATGAAAATAAAATTACTTATCTTCTAGTTCTAATTCCATTATTGATTTCTAAATAAAATATAACTCCATTAAAAACAAGAAAGTAAAGTTTTATTTAGTTATTATATTATTATAGTCGTGACATCTACTTACACGTGTCTGATGATCGGATCGGGTAAGGGGTGTTACATTTTAGTGGTATCAAAGCTATAGGTTTAGTCGATTCTCAAACTAGATCAAGCTTGGAATTGTGTTTAGAGGTACATGCCAAGTTGAGTCAAATACGAGTCAGGATTTGGACGTTGATTATTATTATTTGTTTGTTTGATCTTATAATCGCAAGAGATGTTTGTAGAATCGAAAAAAATGAGGTGGATCAAAAAGTCCATATTAGTGATAACTCTACGGAGAACCCTATTAGAGTTGAATCGATGGCACCATGTAATCAACCTGCGGGTGTCCAACAACCTAATATAGGTAGGGACCTTGACGAAGGTCAAGGCGATTCTGATATAATTCGAGCTATAGCTAATACCCTTCAGCATATTACGGAAGCTACTCCGACTATTACATCTGTAGCCGAGACTCGATGAGCTCCGATCAAGGAGTTACAGAGATACGGTGCTATAGAATTCTTAGGTCTAAAAGGGGTTGATCCCTCAACCGTCGAGGTTTGGTTAGAGTCGACTAAGTGTGTTCTTCAACAGCTTGAATGCACCCTATGTGAGAGTATGATCTACGAAGTTTCTCTATTGCAAGGAGAAGCATATACGTGGTGGCAGACTACCATCTGCCACGTACCTGTTAAGCATGTAAATTGAGAGTTCTTCTAGAAGGAATTTTAGAAGAAGTATGTAGGGGAATTGTATCTCGAAGAAAGGAAGCAAGATATTTTATTGTTAAAATAGAGCGAGATGTTAGTGGTGGACTATGAATGAGAGTTTCTGAGACTTAGCAAGTACGCCATTAAATTTCTTCCTCTCGAAGCTGAAGATTGCAAGCAATTTTTGTGAGGGTTATTTGATAAGCTTTGAGTACAACTAGAATCTCATAAAATATCAAGGTTTGTTGACTTGGTTAAATGAGCAAAGATGGTAAAACAAGCTTTGGGCCTCGATAAGAAGATTGAGATATCTAAGGTATCCATGGTTGTGTCAAGTCCTTTAGGACAGTCAGTATTAGTTGACCGAGTGAGTAGACGGTGTCCATTAGAGATTCTGAATATGACCTTTCCTATCGACTTGTTGATTATGCCATTTGGCGATTTTGAACTAATTTTTGGGTATGAATTGGCTCACTAAGCATGGAGTGATTTTGGATTGCCGTATAAAGAAATTTGTTATTAAGAGTGTAAATGGAATAATTTCTTGAGGTGAATGGGATTCGGAAAAAGGGATCAATTGATACCATTTCGGTCATTTGAGCTAATAAACTACTTAATCAAGGATGTGAAGACTTTTTGACTTATGTGATTAAGTCGAATGGAGTCGAGAGTTAGATTGACAAGATTGTGTCGTTTGTGAATTTTCTGACGTATTTCTTGAGTTACCAGGATTACCACCAGATCGAGAAGTGGAGTTTGCAATTGAGGTGTTACCTGGTTCTGCCCTGGTGTCCATATCTCCTTATCGTATGGCACTAACGGAGTTAAAGGAAATGAAAGTTCAGTTGCAAGATTTATTAGATTGTGGTTTTATCCGTCCTAATGTATCGCCATGGGGAGCACCGATGTTATTCTTTAGAAAGACGATTCGATGAGACTTTGCATGGATTATCGATAATTGAACAAGTTGATGATCAAGAATAGATACCCTTTTCCAAGAATTGGTGACTTGTTTGATCAAATGAAAGGAGCTTCCGTTTTCTCTAAGATTGATGTGAGATCGGGTTATTACAAATTGAAAGTGAAGGATAGTGATATTCCTAAAACAATATTTCATACGTGTTATGGCCATTATGAATTCTTAGTAATGTCATTTGGTTTGACAAACACTCCGGCAGTATTCATGGACTTGATGAACTGTATTTTTCAATCTTACTTGGATCGATTTGTGGTAGTCTTCATTGATGACATTTTGATATACTCGAAATCTAAAGCAGAGCATGAGCAGCACCTTCGAGTTATTTTACAAGTATTACGAGATACACGGTTATATGGGAAGCTGAGCAAGTGTGAATTTTGGTTATTAGAAGTTGTGTTTTTAGGTCATGTTATCTCAACGGATGAGATTAGAGTGGACCCGAAGAAGATCGAGACTATAGTTCAGTGGAAAGCATCGAGAAATGTGTTTGAGGTTCGCAGCTTCCTTGGTTTAGCTGGTTATTATTAAAGGTTCGTAAATTGATTCTCTAAGATAGCTATACCTATGACGAAGCTATTACAAAAGGATGTTCCGTTTAGTTGGAAAGATCTTTGCCAAGAAAGTTTTGAGCAATTAAAACAAATGTTGACCGAGGCGCCAGTTTTAACCTTGCCTGAACTGGAAAAAGACTTTGGGGTTTATAGTGATGCCTTTTTAAATGGTTTAGGTTCTGTCTTGATGCAAGACGGGAAAGTAATATCATATACTTCGCGACAGTTGAAAATTCATGAGTATAATTATTTGATGCATGATTTTGAGTTAATTGCAGTGGTGTTTGCATTGAAAATTTGGAGACATTATTTATATGGTGAAGTGTCACATCATTACAGATCACAAGAGTCTTAAATACTTCCTAACTCAGAAGGAGTTGAATTGGAGATAGCGACGATGGGTGGAATTTCTCAAGGATTATGACTGTGTCATCGATTATCATCCGGGAAAAGCTAACGTTGTAGTCGATGCATTGAGTAGAAAAGCAACAGTTGAGTTGCGAGCAATGTTTACTCAACTCAGTATTGGTGATGATGACAACTTGATGGCTGAGCTAAGAGTTAAACCAGTGTTGGTTGATCAAATTAAAGAAGTGCAACTTTCAAATGTAAAACTGTTGAAGAAAAGAGAAACGGTTTAAAATGGTTCGATAGAAAATTTCAGCATTTATGATCAAAATTGCTTGAGATTTTGTAATCGAATTTGTGTGCCTAATGTTGCAGAGTTGAAAGGATTGATACTTCAAGAAGCTCGTGATAGTCCTTTTGCCTTGCACCTTGGTGGAACAAAAATGTATCGCGATGTATGAGAGTTGTATTGGTGGTCGGTAATGAAAAGAAAGATAGTAGAATTCGTGACTAAGTGTTTGACTTGTCAGCAAATTAAGGCGGAACATCAAGTTCCTACAGGATTACTTCTACGCATTTCAATTCCTGAATGGAAATGAGAGCACATTACGATGGATTTTGTAACGAGTTTGCCTTTATCTCCAAGCAAGAAAAATACAGTGTAGGTAATAGTTAATCGACTTACGAAGTCGGATCATTTCATAGCCATTAAGATCGATTGGGCGCTTTTAAAACTTGCCAAATCTATATTCAAGAGATTATTAGATTGCATTGTACAGCTGTATTAATTATCTCCGAACAAGATCCTCGTTTCACTTCGAGATTTTGGAAACAATTACATGAATCCCTTGGTACGAGGCTCAACTTCAGCACAGCCTTGCACCCTCAGACGGATGTGCAGTCGAAACGCATTATCCAGATCTTGGAAGATATGTTGCGAGCTTATGTGATTGACTTCAAATCAGGCTGAGAACGCTATCTACCCTTAGCTGAGTTTGTTTACAGCAATAACTCCTAGTCGAGCATTCAGATGGCTCCATATGAAGCCTTATATGGTCATAGATATCGAACACCTATATGTTGGATAGAATTAAGTGAAAGAAAGATAGTTGGTCTCAAATTGATTCAAGACACAAAGAGTACGGTTAAGCTAATTCGAGAGAGATTAAAAAAAATAGTACGCGGAGTTGAACGACGAGATATAGATGCTGTGGGAGATAGAGTATTCTCAAAGGTTTCACCGTGAAAGAAAGTCCTTACATTTGGACATAAAGGGAAGTTGAGTCCACGTTTTATTGGGCCTTATGAGATCACAGAAGGAGTGGGGCCAGTGGTTTATCGTTTGGCCTTGCTAGTAGAGTTGGAAAAGATACACGATGTATTTCATGTTTCAATACTTAGAAGATAACGTTCTGACTCGTCGCATGTCATTATGACTGGAGAAGTTGAAATTCAACCTAGCTTGTCTTATGAAGAAGAACCAGTAAAAATCTTAGCTCGTAAGGTGAAGGAATTGCGTGACAAATGCATTTCGCTCGTGAAAGTGTTATGGCGTAGCCATAAGTGGAAGAAGCGAGTTGGGAACCGAAAGAGATGATGATATCTCAATATCCCCACCTCTTTTCAGGTAAATTTCGAGGATGAAATTTCTTTAGGGAGGAGAGATGTAATGACCCGAAATCGAGGTTATTAAAAAAGATAATTTTTCGAGACTCCGTATTTATTAATCGAATCCGTAAATATTTAATAAAAATATTTACGAAAATAAGTTGTAGTAAATTGGTCTACTAAATGAGAAATTTCAATATGGTAATGTTTTAATTAGGTGTGAGGACTAAATTACATAATTGGGAAAAGAGCAATGTATAAAAGGAATTATAACAATAAAGAAAGGGGAGGGACCAATGGGACAAATTTCCCATTGGAATTCTTAGTGTCGTTAGGTGGCAGTATATGACTCTCTTTTTGTTTCAAAATTTGTGGTTAAAAATTTAATAAAGAAAGAAATTTAGAAATGACTTAATATATACATGGGAGTGGGTGGGAAAGAAAGAAATATCTTTCTTTCATTCATCTAGTTTCGACAGAGAAGGGAGAAGGAGGAGCTTAGGATTTTTCTTGTGTTCAAGCTTCAAATTGGTAAGCTTAATCAAGTCATTTTCTTATAACTTTTATGTTTTTGGAATCCCGATACCGTAAGCTAGCCGACCCATGTCATTTTTTTCATTATTGTCAAGAATATTAAATTCTACCATTGTTAGGTAGATAGGGTTTTAATGATAAATTGGTGTATTTTGGAGCTAAAAGTGAAATAGAAATAAATAGTAGGATAAATTGCTAACTTTAATAGTATAAGGGTCAAATTTGAAAGTTTGATAAATTGATTAAAAATGAGAAAATAGAGAGTTAAATTTAGTAGAATAATATGAATGTGTTTTAATAAAATATGTTCCATATTTAATAATATGAATGTGTTTTAATAAATTTATGCTTATTATTAGATTTCATTTTAAATGCATTTTTATTATGAATAAAATTAAATGTGGAAATGTGGTTTGATATTAAATGGAAATTATTACCCTATTAACTGTTCAGGCCGAGTCGGATATAGATGGCATGCCATAGGATAGGAAGAGTTCATAGTTACTTTGACTACGAGTTGATGAGGCACAGGGTGCCAAATAACTTCGGTTTAACCGATGAGACATTGGGTGTCAACTTCATTTTAGCGCAGGGCGTGATTTAATTACTTCGGATTTATCCGATGACGCACAGGGTGCCAAACTGGTGTGTTGGTTGGATCCGTGTATCCGTCAGAGTCCGAGTCGTGTTAATAGGGAATTTATAAATAATGAATATTAAATTTACATGGAATGAAAATCTTATGAATGTTGTATTGAAAAATCAAAGAAATGAGAAATGGTTATGCAAGATGATAATATGCATAATAGACGTGAGAAATGTATTGAGAAATCAAGAAATGGTATATAGAGATATATGCGTTGATATTATGCATAAATTGAATAAAAACGAGAAAACGGAATGAATGGTGTATTGAGATCGAAGAAACGACAATGGTTAATGTAATTAAATAATGTGCATGAATAATTTATGAATTAAAAGATAAATATGATCAATAGTATTATGATACTTGTATACATGTGCATGGTTAGTATAATGATTCTAGTGTAAGATGACAAAATATGGTATTTTCCTTAGAATGAACTAATATTAATTAATTTATATAATGTATTTATATTGATTAATGTTTAGTCATAGAAACACCACTGATTAATACTTATGCGTGCGATTTTTTTTTCGTTCGCAGGTTAAGTACTTTTTGGTTAGATTCGCGACTCAGCATCCAAAGACAATCCCGAACTCAAGAGTTAGTGAGGTTTATTTCATTTTAATTTGAGTTGGCATGTACCTAGGATGAGTCGTGTTTTGTGGATGTCATGTATTTATTGGTTATATAATGATTTATTGATGTTATTCCTGGTTGATATGTATATGTCATAAAACTAGTAACTTGTTCCGGTAGTTTATTATTTATACCGGTAGAACCTTTGTTGGATGAATTGTGGTTTTGATAGAACTCCATACACTTTCGATAGAAATGCAAGGGAATAGGTAGATTAGTTATTGACTTATTTTGTATCGGTAGAACTCATTCAAGTACCGGTATAATTCTGCAGGGAATTCTTAATGCTCACTTCCTTTAGAACTACCGATTCCCATTTATGCAAGTATCGGTAGAAGTCCTTTAAAAATCAAATATTCGTTAAAAATGAAAATAAAATTACTTATCTTCTAGTTCTAATTCAATTATTGATTTCTAAATAAAATATAACTCCATTAATAACAAGAAAGTAAAGTTTTATTTAGTTACTTATTATATTAGTATAGTCGTGACATCTACTTACATGTGTTTGGTGATCGGATCGAGTAAGGGGTGTTACAGCATTACTCTCCTCCTTGTTGGTAGGAGTAATACGCATAACACCAGCTGTGATCTTACGCTTCTTATAACCACTGCTTATCAGAGTATTTATATCCATCGCTTTTTTTATCTCACGTGATATGCTATCTATCTTACTTGAATCACTCAAGGAGTAGTTAACAAGTTAGCATTTTCCCTACCCCTTTCATGCGCGAACTTAGGTAGAGCGAAGGGACGAAGCTTAATCTCACAAAAATTGTAGAATAAGTTTGCAGGTTCCTCCTCTTCACCAAGGAAGATGCGACCCAGTTGATCGCGAGAGTTATGAGGCCAAGTGTCCCCCTCAAGCAATGCGTTAACAAACTGAGTGACCTCTTAGTTATCGCCCAATCTCTACTCATTGGGGCTGAAACCCTCTAAGCAAAATTTAAAGATATTTCTCGTAATAATGAGGGTCTCTAAAGTCAACAAATGGCCCACGCGAAGCCTCTAAAATTGCGCAACAACCTCAACTATGGTAAGGCTTAGTTGAAACGAGCATATATCTTCATTGGGAGAGAACCATCTGACAGGGAACCCGAAGTCCTCACTGAGCAAACTACGAACCGGATGTACTTCCCCCAATTCAGAAGAAGGTTTTGTAGTAGTTTCAAATGATAGTTCACATTTTCCTTCGAGGGGAGAGGTAGTAGAACCCCGCGGACTCCCCACCATAGCTACCCTTCAGTTGGTACAATTGTTTGAAAATGGCGAGCATCGGTAGCTCGCCGCACTGGCAGAAATTAACAACCTCTGAACGTATTCTCGTTCAGAGCATATTTTGAGCTTTTGTAAGTATACAAGTCAAGTGGTAATATAGTGTTACAATGAAGTAATGAGTACTTCTAGGATCATACCCAAGAGAGGCGAACCACGAATAATTCTAACTCCTACACTGAAAAAGATATAATTAGTACTTTATTTAAGATTATAGTATGAAAGAGAAATAAGGATTTTAGGGTTTCTATAATGATAAATAATAAAAGTAAAATATAGTAAATGAGATAAGAGATCGATAAACTGGATTATGGGGGATTAGCTCGCTTTGGTATGATTTCTTCAAATGTTGCTTTTAGGGTTTTTGTCGATCAACTAATCGTTACCTTAGCAGGACCTTTCGATCTTCCACTAACATAACGAGTCAACAAGAACTACTTATTTTTCGATCTCACAGTTCAAATTGACTTCCTAGGTTATCAGGCCTAGGGTTTTTTCTCGTTCTTCCTTTTTCAAACAATTGAACTGTTAAAAATCCCTACACAATAATTAAATCATCATACCTCCACTCCCTAATCCCCTATAAAGGGATAAGTTCATCATGGTTTCTTGAAACATTATAATTTTAGTATAAAGAATATGCATAAAGAATTGAATTGAAAATATAAATGAAAAGAAACTTAGGGATTTGTATTGCAATCTGTTGGGAAGAATCCACAAGCATTTATGCATGTCTTACAAATCTCATTTCCGTAAACAAGAACAATAAAACTAACTAAAGCCTAAGGAAAAGAAAATGACTAACCTAAATTACAAAGAGGGAAATAAACTACGAAAAAAGATGTGTAAAACTAGGTGCTCAAAGGGCTTATTTATAAAATTTTGATAACCGTTTTCCTTAGCCCTAGGTCAACTATCATTCATCAGGTTTAATGATGCATTGTGAAGATCAAAACAACATTTACTCAGTTTATTTCTGCATCCAAGAGTCAATATTGCTACACTTAGGATCCGTGTCACGACATAGCCGTTAGTGTACTCCTTAGTTGTATTTTTCAGGGTTTGTTGCGACACCCTGATGCTGTGTCACGACAAAGAAGATAGTTTCAAGAATCTTTTGGTTCTGGTTCTTTTGTTGCGACATCCTATGACCTATGTCATGACATAGTGTCAATAGACTAAAACTGAAGTAAATCCTAGGTAAAACCTAACGAAAATGCCTAATTTCAAGCTCAAGTGCAAAAACTAGTTTAATCTTTTAGGTAGAATTATGACAGATCAGCAATCAAGGAAGTACGCCATTGCCACCCACCAAGAGAAGCTAGAAAGTTGGCCGGGGTCAACGCGGTAGTAGTTGAGGAGGCCACAGAAGAAAAGGTGTAAGGGCAGATGAAATCCAACCTCCAAGCTGTGAAGTGGAAGAAGGAATCAATCTTTGTTGTTCTCACACAATCGGTATGACCCCACCGAAATGGAGAACTCATAAAAAAAGTGGGGGAGTTTTATTCCCCACATAGCCAAAGCCCGTTCTAATTCCTTCGACCTTGTGGTGTAGGCGTATGGTTTCTCCGTCACCAAGATCGGAGGCAGGTTCTCCCAAGGCTGACGGACAGAGATGATCTAGCTATTAGCCCCTCTCATCCTCGGCATTGTTTGAGTAAAAGAAAGAGAGAAATAAAAATTTAAGGAGGGAGAAGAAAGCAAGAGAGCTTTTAAGATTACCTTCGTTTTAATTGCTAAAAATTCTAAACCTAAAAATCTTAGGGCCCCGGAGGCCTCCTCCTTTTAAAGAAAGGTTTCTTTTCTCGCTCTTCAAAGTTTCGTGTAACTGAGGAAAATAAATGAGCCAGATGCGAGCAGATAGAAACAATTTAACTCTCAACAGTTAGATGTACGCACTAAATACCTAGCCACCTACGTGTCAAAACAACTATTATGCACCATAGCTAGCGGCGTGCCCAACAAGATGCAATCAAGTTTGACACGATGGACCTAAGGAGTGCCACTTTATAGCAACCCTTAAGCCCACTAGAGGGGACTGGATTGTTATACATTAGTAATCATCAACCCAAGTCCAAGAAAGAACCCGAATCTTTGACCCATGACCCAAATAGGTCCCACTCGAAGACTCTGAGCTCACATATATAACTCGCAAGAACGGCTCATGAATACGACTGGCAAAAGAGGGCTCGAAGCACACCTTGCAAGAAGGGCTCGTAACACAACTTGTAGGATGAGGTCACAAATTAAGCTCATGAAAAGTTGGCACATGCCCAAGGAGCTCGCAAAAAAGACCATATACCCCGTAGTCCATCGAGAGATGTGATCCGCAAGGACAGAGCTCACTAAGGACATCAGTCCTAGTAATAGAAAGGACAGCGTGCTCTAGAGACATGCGACCAACAGACTATGGAGCTCGTAGAGAATGTCAGTATCGGAGGCCATAAAGCTGAAACAAAATAGTGGGCCCTATTATGAGTTGTAATAGTACCAACAAAAACATGTATAAATACCCTCAATATTCCTATAAAAAAGTTATGAGCAAAATATTACCCAACACAAACTAAAACCCATTTTTCTCTTGTTTTTCTCTTTCAAGGTTGGTCTCCATCTAGTGCTTTTGCTGTGTGTGAGACTAGAAACTAAGTAGACTAGTACACCTTGTCTTTCCCTCATAGTGCTTGTTTCCCTTATCCTAGTCCTCATGGCTAGTGACCTATTTTTATTTCCTTTTTTTTATTGCGAAGATAAGCATATTGTTTTGGCATTCTTCATTGGGTTTTCAACGACATTAGAGGCGAGTGCTAATGTTGATGGCTTGTCCTCCTTGGTGTCTTATTTAATAAATTGGAATTTTGATCTTTTTAGTGGAGTTCTTCTCATGGTGACTAGTTTCAAAATTTTAGGTCTTTGTTTGTACCTTTCTAGTCTTTCTTTAGGTATTTGTATGTTACGGGGTTTTGATCCTATTGATATAGACGTTTATAATGGACTCACACACATTAGATCATATCCATATAGTGGATAAGAATAAATTTTTTATTTAAAAATAAAAAATAAACTGACCATCGTAATTATATGTTAACCACTTAAAAGGGCTTACTCTCAACATTTTCCATGTTCTTTTGGTTAACACAAAAGAAAATAAGAGTTGTCATCATTACTATTTTTTTTTAATTTTAAGCATTCTTTCGTTCAATTTTTTTGAGAAGATTAGAGCTGTGATATATGAATAATTTCTGTTTGTGATTTTGTTCCTGATTAGTATATTGAATCGTTGTTACACGACAATCCGGTATTTGCGCTTCCTCTATCATTTGCTCTATTATTACTTAAAATATATATTCACATTAATTATCATTGATATCAGAGCTAATTGATTTTATAATTTATTTTTTGTGCATTGAAATTTGTTTTTATTATTGTTTAAGTTTTTTTTTTAAAAATAAAACATTAAAGTTTGAACTTTCTAGAAAAGGAATTTGAATTGCTTTTCAAAATGACTTTCGACCATGGACTAAGATAAAATAAATGGAAAATTGGCTTATGGCCACTTTTTTATGCAAATGGCATAGCCATGTTGAATGAAGAAATAGCTTATATATATTACTAGGATTATTATTATTATTAGTTGGTTATGTTGGTGTGTCGGGGATATGATCGTTTTTGAACGTACTCCAGTTCAACGTGTACTTTTGGGCTTCTGCAAGTAAACGGGTCGAGTTGTAATATAGTTATAATGAAGTAAAGAGTACTTCGAGGATCGTACCCAAGGAAGGCAAGGCGATGGTAATTTGAATCCCTGCAAAGAAAATAAGTAATTAGTAATCTTTTTAGGGTTTATAGTACAAAGGTAAAATAAAATAATTTGGTTTTAAATTAAAGAACATAAATTTAATGAAATAAAGCAAAGGAAAAAGATAGGAAAATTTGATGAACAAATTCATAGGGGATTAGTTCGCTTCAGTATGATTTCTTCAATCATCATTTTTGGGGTTTTTTTTAATCAACTACTCGTTACCCTCACAGGATCTTCTGATCTTCCACTAACATAACGAGTCAACAAAGACTACTTACCAATGTCACAGTCTAGATTGGTTTGGGGTAAATGTGTTCACGAATGGGCAATACCAATTTTGGGTTAATTCTCACCTAAATGACTTTCTAGGATTGTCAGGCCTAGGGTTTGTTTCACGTTCTTCTTTTTCCAAACAATTGATCCATTGAAAATCCCTGTATACAATAATTAAATAATAATACTTCTACTCCCTAATCCCCGATAACGAGATTAGTTTCTCAGGGTTTATTTGGACATCATAAATTCAATAATATGAATAAACATGAAAATTAAGATTGAAAATACGAGTTGAAAGAAACTAAGAATTATATAGCAATCTGTTGGGATGAATCCATAATTGTTTGTGCGAAATTACAAATCTCGTTTCCCCACAAAACATAAATGAAAATAAAGAAAGAAATGAAAAAAATCTAAAACCTAAATTAAAAAGAAAAACTAAACTTAACAAAAAGAGATATGTAAACCTAAGTGCTAAAGAGCCCTATTTATAGCCTTTGGACGGTCGTTTTCCTTAACCCTAGGTCAGCTGTCGTTCTTTGTGTTTAAGTTGTCTTGTAAAGATTGAAACGTCATTTACTTGGTGTTATTTCCGCATTCAAGAGTTGATGTTGCGATACACAGGAGCCATGTTGCGACAAAAAAGACAGTCTACTCTTTTGGCATGTTTCCCAGGCGTTGTCGCAACACACAATGCCTGTGTCGCGACATAGAAGTCAACTTCCAAATTTTGTAGGTCTGGTTCTTGTGTTACGATATAGATCATTTCGTGTCATTACATAGTGATCAGCTTCGTTATTATTCATCTTCTAGAGGTCTCCTGCCACTTACAAAGCCTGTTAGCCAACCTTGAGGCCTCACTCGGCCCTAAAGTCAATAAAAAGCACATTTTACACCTTTTATTCAACATATGAAAACTAAACTAAATCCTAAGAAAACTTTAAGAAAATGCTTAAATTCAAGTTCTTAAAGTACAAAAACTAGTTTAATCTGCTAGGTCAAATTACGACCCTAAAGAACTTGTGTATATGTTTCTGTAGCACATGATTCCCAAACTTAAGATTATGCAAGGATATATACAGATGCTTCATTTCAGGCAAACTATGATAGAAACATTAGGGCAAGCTTGGGAAAAATTCAAAACAATGCTCTGATCTATATTACGGGAAGGTATTCATATCGCCATACAAATTTAGCATTTCTATGATGGATTAAATACAGAAAATAGATGGAAGGTGGATATCATGATAGGAGGAAGCATTTGGACCAAGACTTGGCAAGATGTGACGGATATACTTTAAATAGCGAGTGAAAACGAGATATTTTGGGAGTAACAACATGAACACTCAAGCAATCATAGTGAATCAATGTACTCAGGGAATGACTAGCGATTTAGAATAGGATTCTGATGAACACTGGCCTCATTGTCACGACATACCTGTTTCAAGTCACTACATTTAGCTGCAAGAACAACAAGGAAACTGGTCACGATGTTACGACACGCATCCTCTATGTCGCAACAATGCTTGCCTTACAGAACAACGAATCTGGCCTTAATGTCGCGACATACCCTCTGACTTTAGGTAAACTCTAACTCGTAACACTTACACAATTTAATTTTGATATAAACATTTAATTTATGTACAATACTAATTTTAACTAAAACTAAACTTCTTTATGACAATCTAGTAGAAATACCTCTATCCCTCTCATCCTTTCTTCACAATCAAAAGAAAAAGAAAACCCTGAATTAAGAAGAGAAACCTCTGATCATATGGCTAGTTCAAGTGCGAGTGGTTCTAATCCTCTTTTTGTGTTTGCAGAGAATGATATGGATAGGTACTTGCAGCAACTGCAATCGTATACCTTCATCCAAAAGCAAGGGTTTGATCCCTTAGTGAGAAATTGTAGAGGCATTTGGGAAAATGTGGTAAATCATTAATGGACTCAATTTTGTCTACCTGTAAGGAACCAGTGAATATCTTAATAGTGTAAGAGTTCTATTTGACAATTAAAAAAAGGGAGGCAGGACGATCCTTTGGGCAACTTTAGTGCACATTAAAATTTTGAGGAATCGAGGTATCTATGAATAAGGTGCAGATCTACAAGTTCTACAATGCACCATACTATTACCAAGATTATCTCCACAGAACTGATTTAAAGGAATTCAAGACAGTCGACACAAATGAAATCATATTATTTTTAACGGTTAGGAAAGAATTATAGACATATCGAGAAGGCACAGCATTCCCAGAAACATTTAATCAAGAGTTAATGACACCTAAAGCAAAAATGTGGATTAAATTTGTTTGCTCCAGTATTTTTCCTACTTCGGATATGTCAAAAATCAATCAAATCCATGCTATCATTACGTATAGAATTCTTACGAAAAAGAGGATCTGTGTGGGAAAATGGATTTATCGAAGCATGGTGGAATATGCAAAGAATTTAGGGAAAGGTGTACTTTTCCCTCATTTAATAACAACCATGTGTAAAAAACCAGGGGTGTCGACTAAACGATTTGATTGAACAATGAATCCATCTAGCAAATTACTAGGTGATGATTTGTTCGCACAGTTTACATTATTATAGCAAAGACAAAGTGAAGAACGAAGGAGAAGAGGATTGAATGATGATGATGAGTAGGATGTAGGGATTTATACTTTAGGTTTTCTTTAGGATTAGGTTATAATTTTTATATATACTTTAGGTTTCTTTTAAAACTAGGTTTTAATTTTCTTTATTAGGAATATGTATTTTTTTTATATACATTCAATTTCATTTAAAAATATATATATACATATATGTGTATACATTTTAGGAACCCCATATGATGGAGACACAACATTTGAAGCTATTCACAACAAAAAGAGAGGACACCCACCATTAGTAGAGGAGCTTTCATGGTCAATTTGGTAACTTTGATCCTTACTTTTAGGGGCTACACATTCAGGGCAATGTGTTATCTATAGTGTGGGGGTAACATAGAAATTATTGCATTTTTCTTTTATTTTTCATGTGTGCTTGAGCTTGTAGAAATACAACTGATTAGTTATGAGCATGTGCAATATGTTGATTGTATTTTTGAATAAATTTGACATGATGATGAGAAATTTTTAAAATTTTGAGCATGAAACTACTAAGTTCTATAGGTTACACTAACTATAGATAGAGAGATACCAAATGATATGAATAATATGAGGAAACGAGCATGCTAATGTACATGATAATTGGTCATTTTAGGATTATGTGATTAAATTGACATTTGTGCATATTAAGATGTTTAGGGATGACTTAAGGCATTGTTTGGATACATCTAGAGCTAAAAAGAAAAACCTTATTCTAAGTTGCCATTTAGTACCCATATTTGAGCTTATTAACCCTTCTTGATGAACCACATTACAAACCCTTAAGCCCAAGAAGTCAATTTGTGTTTACTCTTTTTCTTCGGTCCAATTTTACACGATAATAGATGTATAGTCATATGTATTGAGGGTAAGTAGACACATCAAGGTGGAGTTTGTAAAACAAAGAGTGAAATAGGAAAATCAATATGGAATATAAACTTTAGAATAGTCAAAAAGATAAAAACAATGAAAAATCCTAAAAGAAAGAAAAGATGAGTAGAAACAAAAGAAAAATTCATGAGTAAGAAAAAAGTATGAAAAGTGACAAAGTAAAAAAAACAACAAAAAGAGAAAAATCTTGCTCAAGAAATAGAAGAAATACTCATGGGCTAGCTAAAACGATTAGGCCATGTTGAGATTTCCTAAGCGGAGAGAAAAGAAAGGTGAGAGTAGGAGAAATAAGGAGGTGAGAATGAATGGAATACTAAAGGGGAAGAATAGGGAATAATATAACGTGCCAAACTATTTTTGTGTTTGTAACCTTTTGGGCTTACTATTCTTTGAACTTCATACCTGTCATAAGCCTCAGAACGTTACAAGCCGAAAAGACCTATGTGACCTAAACAACTCCATGCATAAATGAATATGATATTACGTAATTTCATTATGACTATCTATATTGTACTAGGATAATTAAAGTACTTGTATTAGGCATTGATGGAGTTATACCAATGAAATCTTAATATTTGTATGAACTTAGATGATTTTAATAAAAAATGATAAAGTTTCTTGCTTATCATGTTGAAATTATTGAAAGCTATATAATGCCTAAAGTAGATGTTGCGAACTTAATCCTTGTATGATACATACTCAAGCTCGTATGTTTTCTTTTCTTTTATTTTGTTTTGTTTGCTTAATGACAAGCAATGACTTAAGTGTGGGGGAGTTTGATCTGCTAGATTTGTACCTAGCAGATTAAACTACTTTTCGCACTTTAGGAGATTAAAATTAAGCATTTTCCTTTTGTTTGCTTAGGATTTAGTTTAGTTTTCGCATATGGAATAAATTATGTAAAAAGGTGTAAAAGGTGCTTTTTGTTGTCTTTAATGCCGATTGAGGCTTAAAGGTTAGCTAATAAACTTCGTGAGTATGCAAGTGACCTTTAGAAGGAGAATAAGTATGAAGCTGGTCACTATGTCACTACACAGACTGATCTATGTCGCAAAAAGGGACCAGATCTGAAGAATATCAAGACTGACTTCTCTGTCGCGACATAGGCAAGGTTTGTCGCGACAACACCTGAAAGAATTACCCAAAGGAGTGGACTGACTTTATTATCGTGACATCGACTCCTGGATGCGAATTAACACCGAGTGAAGGGCATTTTGGTCTTTACAATGCCTTTTGAACACGAGGAACGACAGTTGACCTAGGGTTGAGGGAAACGACCGTCCAAGGCTATAAATAGGGCCCTTTGGCACTTTGGTTTACACATCCTTAGTTGAGCATTTAATTTCCTTTGTTATTTTCATTTTCCCTTTTGTGGAAACAAGATTTGTAACTTTGCATAAACGATTGTGTATTTTATTCACAACAGATTGCTATACAAATTCCAGTTTCTTTTACTTCATTTATTTAATGTTAAATTTCATTTTTATTTATGTTATTGATTTTATGATGTTTAAAAAAACATGAGGAACTAATTCAATTTTAGGGGATTAGGGAGTGAAAGCATGATTATTTAATTATTGTATATAGGGATTTTCAATCGGATCAATTGTTTGGAAAAGTAAGAATGTGAAACAAACACTAGGCCTGACAACCCTAAAAAGTCATTTAGGTGGGAATTAACCTACAATTGGTATTGCCCATTCGTGAACACCTTTTCCCCAAACCAGTTCAAACTGTAACATCAAGAGATAAGTAGTCTATATCGACTCGTTATGTTAGTGGAAGATCAGAAGATCCTGCAAGGGTAGCAACTAGTTGATTGAAGAAGAATACCGAAAATCGATGATTGAAGAATCCATACCGAAGCGAGCTAATCCTCCAAATCAATTTATCGAGTTTTCTCATCTCCATTTCCTTTGCTTTAATTTCTTTTTTTATGTTCTTTAAATCAAATCCCCAAAACTACTTCATTTTATTTTCATACTATAAACCCTAATGAAAGTACTAATTAATTATTTTCTCTGTAGGGATTCTAATTACTATCGCTCAGCCTCTCTTAGGTACGATCCTCGGAATACTTACCAAGTATTTCGTTGTAAACAAAGTTATATTACAACTTAACCCGTATACTTGCGGAAGCCCTAAAATACACACCGAACGAGAATACGTTTAGAGGCGGTCAGTGGGTCACACGGGCTAGGTTAACTAGGTCATGTGGCCTACAACGGTGTGTGTTAGGTTGTGTGTCAGGCCGTGTAGATCACACAGGCATGTGGGCTTATTTTTTTTATAAAATTTAGTTAAGGCTGCATTTAAAGTTCGATATGAAATTAGACACTTCGTAGGTTCTGAAATGTGATATGTGTGTGTTATGAATATGAAATCTGATAATTTGCCTCAGTTTATGTGTATTCTAAAAGCATGACATTAATATCTAATGACTATAGCATGTATGACATATATGTGTCTGGTATCTGATTAGTATTACATGTGCATTGGGGTGGGATATTGATATGATGGATGAAGTGTTAGTAGTTTATATATCTTCCTTATCTAGTGGTTAAAACCACGTTACGTACTGGTGGCTTAGCCACACATATTTGTTTCTAGTGGATTACCGCATATAATATCTGGTAGCTTGACTACACTATTCTGAAAAGTGACATACGCTCACTTATAGGTGTGTGGATTGGATGAGTATTTAATACCCTAATATTGCTGTGTAAGGATGAATAGAGATGGTGTGTAATGGATGGGGATAGAAACTTATTCTATATCTGATTTGTATATGACTGCAATTGCATACATATATGTTAATTTATATGTATCTAATATGCTTGTTGGGTTGAGGTACACACTAGGCTTGTTAGCTCACTATTTGCTTGTCTTCTTTTGTAGTCAACAAACATAGGTGGACGACATGCGAGAGTTCGGACTGAAATTTCACTAAGTGAATGGTTATTAAAGAATTTTAACGAGAATTTTTCCCTAAAACTGGAAAACAATTGTTCAAAGTTAATATTGTTTTACCACACGATTCAAAATCAATATTTGGGTTTTCAAACGAGTTAATGTAATTCCTCAAGATTCGACCATAACGTCGAGGCTAGGTGTGGGGTGTTACACCCCCACTTATATCTTGGTATGCAAAAGAGTTACAGCCTCGAGAATACAATAAAGCCTAATGACTGTCGACATTTTGCACTAGTGAAAACAATCCATCGAGCATTGAGCAGTGCATAGCAAGAATATTAATTTCTATAAAGAATAAATTCTTTATAGAACAATTTAGGAATATGAAAGATGGTGGAAGAATAGAAAGAAACTTTGTTTCTATGTTTTTTGGTGTGTCATACAAATAAAAATTCACTCCCATTTATAAGAGGTCTCATGTCTCTTCATAGGAACATAACTACCCAAATGGATAGTCATATCTTTAGCAATAAATATAATTATTCCATATATATCTACTTGAATAATTATGACTATTTTTTAATAGCCAAGTGACACAACTTTGCAATTACCCCTTTTTAACAAAAAATGAAATGGAAAATAAGGAAAGGTAGCGTGATTAAAACCTTAGAAGCAAGGGGAGAGAATACTTAATCAATTAGGCGGTTGCCCACACTTGACATATTTTTACACAAATTAATATATATTCAAGTATGCTTTTGTTCATTGGTTGCTGAAAAAAATAAAAGAAAATGTGAAGAGTGTGGCTTGAACCTAAGAGGACCTCCAAGGAGTGTACTAATCACCTAACCATTAAAACTAAGTTATATCTTGGTTACTTATTTCATTTAACCCTATATATTTTGGGATGTTACATAAGAGGCCTCATGTCTCTTCATAGAGACCTAACTATCCAAATGTATAATCATATATTTAGTAATAAACATAATTATTCAATAGATATTTACTTGAATAATTATGACTATTTGTTAATAATCAAATGATATAACTTTTGAATTTAAGAGACATAACTTATCACTATAAATAGTGACAACTTCTGGTTAATAACCAACTGTTGAGTTAATTATTCAATTTATTATTTATAATAATCATTTTTAATTGCAACTATTGATATAATTGTATCATAAAAACATATATATAAAAATAAAAAAATAATAACAAAAATACCTTATAGTAATATTCATTCTTTATAAAAAATGTATTTTTAATCATTTACCAATTAAATTTATATTTAATTAACTTGAGACATTAACTTAACCAAAATATATTATCTTAATAAAATTTATGCATAGAATATAAACCCTATCAGTCCAAGTCAAATATAAGATTTTTTTTGGATAACTTAATATGCATTCATTTAATCATATGATTGATAATAATAAAATTCTCTTTGCTTTGTAGCACGTTTCTCTCTACTTTGTAACACATTTCCAGGTTTGTGTTAAGGGTTGCTATTTTCTTTACTGTATCTCTAGTGTTTCTGTGATTGGAGGCCGGTGGGTGACGCGAGTAGTGACATCTGGTGGGATCAATATTCTCATGGCTGATGTTAAGGGGGGAGTTAGTAGGGTTGTCTTTAGAGGATGGTGAAGAGGAGGAGGCTGTGAGTCTGGGTGCTCTTGCAGTGGTTGGAAGTGAATTTGTCCAGAATTGCTTTGTGGGATCTTTCTTGACCTCAAGTGTGATTCATTTCCCCTCGATGAGAGTAACTCTTGCAAACATTTGGCACCCTATTGGAGGCATAAAGATTACAGATCTGACGGATGGCAGGTATTTGTTTCGTCTCTATCATCGTGTTGATGCTAATAGGATTGAAACAGAGGGGCCTTGGAACTTTAATTCTCACCTACTAATTCTTCATTGCCTTTAAGAACGGAAGATCCGAATTGTGTCCAATGCCACCAAGTGGATTTTTGGGTGTTAGTTAAGGAACTGCCCATTGGTTTTGTGACTGAATTAGTGGATAAACAGATAGGGAATTTTGTGGGGAAGTTCTTGGATTTTGATATGTAGATTGTGTTGCTTGGTTACACTGGGGTCTTACGAGTACGAGTGGCAGTGGATGTTCGCAAACCACTCCGGAGGAAGAAGAGAATTTTGTTGTTAACTGGTATGTCCCATTATGTTAAATTTTCTTATGAAAAATTAACTTTGTTTTGCTTCATCTGTGGTAAGCTGGGGCATGGTGAGGGATTCTGTCCTCTCTGAATTTTGCAAGAAAACCAGGGCTTTATTTTTGGGTAGGACTTGCCATTGCAAGCTCCATTCAGAAGGGCCATGGTGTTGGCCAGTAGATGGCTCAAGGAAGAAGGTGGGGGGCTGTTGAATAAGGAAAGTATCTTTGGTGGGGGAATAAGCGGCGGAAATAATGGTGCAGGAGTTAATATCTTGAATGGGCAGTTACATAGTGGCATTTATAGGAGATCATCTTATCAAGATGAAAACCACAATATTAATTTGACACATGTGGGCCCCATATCATTAGTTTCTAAGGCTAATTCCAAGAGGGGTTCTTCGAGTGAGTCTTTTGTGGGATCCTACTCAAGGATCGATGTTATTGGGTTTGATGCTGAAATGGAAGAGCAAAGTCCTGTAAGGTTTGGGGATAGCCCAAAGTACCCTTGATTGTATGGTTCTAGTCGCGATGATGGGGATGATGTTATGGAGGGAGGCAATGAAATTATTATATCGGCAGGCTTCACTCAGCTGGCCAATCGAGCCCAATGAAGCTACTTAGTTTGAATGTTCGAGGTTTAAGTAACCCTAAGACGATTTGTTTACTTCGACATTTGCCGAAGAAAATCAACCCCTCTGTAATTTTTTCGATGGAAACAAAATTACAGAGTATATGGATGGATAAAGTTCAAAGATCTTGTGGTTTTTAATGGGATCGATATAAGTTCTAATGGGACTAGAGGTGGTTCGCTTACTTCGGCATTCGCCGAATAAAATTAACCCCTCTGTAATTTTTTCGGTGGAAACAAAATTACTAAGTACACAGATGGATTAAGTTTAGAGATCCTGTGGTTTTTAACGGGATCGATATAAGTTCTGATGAGACTAGAGGTGGTCTCTCTCTCGGTTGGAAACAAGATTGTGTAGTTGCACTGAGATCCTTTTTGAACTCCCAAATTGACGTCTTGGTTCAAGACGATTCTTATGGTAATTATTGGAGATGTATGAGCTTCTATGGCGCTCCGTAAGAGAATATAATACATGAATCATGGCAGTTGTTGTGGTAATTTATGATTTATCCTCTGTGTCGTGGATTGTAATAGGAGACTTCAATGAGATTTTGTTCTCTTTTGAGAAACAAGGGGGACAATTGAGAAGTGAACGACAAATGAGAGCTTTTATCGATGTACTAGATGAGTGTGAATTAGTGGATTTGAGTTTTGAAGAGGTGTGGTGCACTTGGGAGAGGGGTCGTTCAAAAAGTAAAAATATCAGGGAATGACTCAATAGGGGTGTCAGCACTGATTCTTGGTCTCAACTATTCCCTCGATGTAATGTGTCTCACCACATGCGTACTTTTTTTTATCACTGCCCCATTGTTGTTGATACGGTAAATGGGTTAAGGTTTGCTGGCAAGCGTTCGTTTCGCTTTGAAGCCGCGTGATTATTGAAAGAGTCTTATGAAAGGGAAGTGGAACGGCTTTGGGCATTTCGATGGGCCCTATTCCAAGTCGGTTGGAGCATGTTAGTAGGGGCTTATCATAGTGGATTAAGTGACTTCAACGTGAAAAACACAGTTCCCTTTCCTTTCTTCAGGAAAAGCTTGAATGGCTTGGTGCGTCCTCTCCTACTGATGTTGTGCTAGGTGAGATGGGGGAGGTTCGGTTGGCTATGAACAATGAGATGAATAAGGAGGAAACCTATTGGGAGCAACGGGCGAGGGCTAACTAGTTACAATTCAGGGACCGCAATTCCTCATTTTTTCATCGATTCGCTACGCAAAGGAGACGAACAAATAAGGTTAGGAAGTTGGAACATATTCGGGGTCGATTTGTTAAAGGTGATGTTGAAATCACTAGGGTGGCTAAAGATTATTTTGAGGATTTTTTCTCCACATAGGGCATGTCACAAGTTGATGATGTCCTTGATAGAGTCAAGAGGTGTATTTCGGATTATCTGAATATGTCTCTAAACCGACATTTTACTCTTGAGGAAATTTATGCTACACTTAGTTCTATGAGCCCGCTGAAGGCGTTTAGGGAGGACGAGCTTGGAGCTATCTTTTTCCAGAAGATCTGGCACATTCTCGGCTCAGAGGTGGCGCATTATTGTATCAGTCTTATTGAAGGTATCATTTCTTTATCTGAAATTAATCAAACTCTTTTAGTTTTAGTCCCTAAAGTTAAATGCCCACATAACATGACACATTTCCGCCCCATAAGCTTGTGTAACGTGAAATATAAGATTTCTTCGAAAGCTATTATCAATCGATTTCAGGAAATTGATTAGTGATAATATTGTGGCTGCGTATGAAATTTTGTATTTTATGAAGAAGAAGAAAACAAAAAAAGTTGGATCATTTGCCCTAAAGCTCGATATGAGTAAGGCGTATGATCGTGTTGAATGGAGTTTCATCGAGGCTATGCTTATGAAAATGGGGTTTTCGACTAGCTAGGTTAGTAGAATTATGTGTTTTGTTTGCTCTGTTAGCTACTCGATTGTGGTTAATGGGGAGATGGGGGAGAGTTTATACCATCGCGTGGGATACGCCAAGGAGATCCGTTAAGCCCATACCTCTTCCTTATTTACGGGGAGGGTCTTTTGGTGTTGTTAAGAAGGGCTGCACTTAATGGGAAAGTCCAAGGGATTAGAATTGCAAGGATTGCCCCTCGTGTTAATCACCTCCTGTTTGTAAATGACAGTCTTATCTCTTGTGAAGCGTGAATGGTCTGAGCATCGAATCTTTTAGAGATCCTTTGGGTTTATGCTGATTGATCCGGTCAATTGATCCGTGGATTTTATGGTGAATTAAACTCTTTTTCTACTAATACTCACAGAGGAGGAAGTTTGGGGAGAGTTTTTTGGAGCCTTCTACCAACAGATATGGTCAAAATCAATGTCGATGCTAGTTTTTGCCTTGCACAAAATACTTTTCCATTTTTTAATAAATGATCCAATATTTTTACTTTTTACATAAATGACCCAATATGTTTATGCTTTTTCTTCTCCACCCTCAAAACCCTTGACGTAATCCTAATCCTAACACTAACCGAACGAATCATTCACAAGGGAATCGTAAGAATCGTTCTCCCAACACTTCCCTTCCTTCTCGTCTCACCGTCGGTCGCCCCAAAGCTCCAACCAAGAATCTCGTCATGGGTCAAGTCAAGATCCTCTAATGCAGTGAAGATCTTAAACAATCCAAGCCAGATAAGCATGTGGGGTTCATAAAGGAAAATGTTGATGTAGATCTGGTTTCCACTGACTGTTTGAGTTTAGATCTCGAGTTTGTCCCGACCTAGATCCAACTCACCGAGTCAAAAAACAATGGAAGTAAGGTTGTTCCTATCTCGTTTTACGCTTGATCTGCCTTTATAACATCGTCCCCTCCAAGTTATGTTCCTTTACCAACGTTTTTCACAAAGAAGATTGGGGTTGCTTTGAAGGATGACGTCGCTACGAGTGCCTTGAAAAGGATATTAAGGCTAGATTTGTAACCACAACCAAAAAACAAATAATAACGGTGTGGGTGGTGATTGACTGAATTTGTTGTTAGATAGCTAATCTCTTGTTTAGGTTCTCTAATCTTCAATCGTCCCTTATTTTTTCAAGGGGATAGATCGATATAGCTAACTAAAAAAAGTAGGTTTAGTTTAATCTGAATTTGTCTATTGTCCAGCAACTTTATCTTCTTCTTCTTCTTAAATTGGGGTCGTTTACACAGTAGGATGCCATGTCGCTTTTCCATTACATCTGTAACGGAAAATGATTAAATGGACCGTTTTGTTATTTTTTAAAAGTTGAGTGACTTTTTTGTCAGCTACCTTAAAATTGAGTGACTGATAGTATAATTTACTCTTTTTTTAATGCTTAATTTTAAAAAAAAATTAAAACATTGAAGTTTGAACTTCCTAAAAAAGGAGTTTGACTTTTTCAAAATGACTCCCCGAGATGCATTAAAATAGAAAAGAAATTGTAGAAAAAAATAAAAAGAAATGGAGAATTGGCTTATGGTAATTTCTTATGCAAATGGCGATAGCCATGTTGAATTAAGAGATGGGTTTTATGCCATCATTAATTAATGGCGTAATTGAAACATGCCTTTTTGATAAAACAGAAGGCAATTCGCAATGGCCATCTTCATATTTTGGCCTTTAACGTGGCCGTATATATATATATATATTATATTGTAGTTTCTGCTGTTTATATAGTTTTCATTGTTTCTTTAAATTTTGAATTAAATAGTTGAAGTTATTTGAATCAAATCGAATAAAAAATTAAAATTTTCTGTTTAATTTGAATATGAATTACACAATTCGAGTTATCTAAAAATTCGAATAAAAAAAAGTAAAACTACGTCGTTTTGATAAATGTTTACCCGTTAAGTTAAAAGGCAAAACATTATATATTTATATTGTTTATGTAGTTAAATAATCTTGTACTTTGTCTACTAGTTAAATAATTGGCTCATGTAAATACAACATTAAGTATAAATAACAGGATTCGTTAACTCGACTTGACTCGATTTTTTTTGTTCGATTCTAAAAATTTTCAATTTGAGTTCGGTTGTTAAAATAAGATTCATCAACTCAACGAACTTAAAATTTTTTACTCGATTCAACTCGACTCGATCAAATGTCTAACCTATGTTAAAATAGTGAAATAGTGTTTGTTTTAGGTGTTGATTTTTCTATAATTTGTGTTTATTTTATTTTATTGTTATATATTGCACTAGTAATATGGGTACTTTTTGTAAATATATTATATTTTTCATTCGTAGTTTGGTTGTTTATTTATTTTATTGTTTTTACCGTTCATGTAATGTATAAAAAATGGGAGTTCTATTATTATTGTTTTTATAAATAAAACAGAGTTTACAATGATTTATCCAAAAGAGGAGCTATCCAGAAAGGAAACTTTCTCTAAAATTTCTTTAATGTTCGTAGGAGGTTCCTCAAACATATGCAATGCTTCATCATTCTGTAAAATCATTTTTGCTAAAAACTCTACTATTCGATTGGACTCTTAGGAATATACCGCACGTACCGGTTCCTTTCGGAACTTATAACTATCACTATTTTGACTGTAAATACTGTTTGCAGTTGGTTTTGTGTAACATGATAACTATCACTATTTTTCTTTTGTTGTAATAATGTAATAAAATGAAAACTGTGTATGCTGGACATTAATGTGTGCATGTCTTAATGTAGAAAATATTCTGAAATGACATTTGCTTTAAAAAAAAACATTGTTGTTGAGGTTAAAAAAAGTGAAAAGTTTAATGGGATTTTGAGATTTTGAGTATGAAAATTCTGTATGTTCACAAAAAGTTCATGAAATTTTAAATAATGTCCTGAAAGAGCTTGAAGAGGGAAATACGTCCCAAAATAGAAGGGACCGAGAGACTTATGATGCTTGGAAAAAGAAGAATTCCATAGCTCGCATAACGTTGTTGAGCAATATGGACAATGACATTGTGTGAATTCAGAAGGCATGAGACTGCAAAAGATATGTGGACAGCTCTTGAGGAGAAATTTGGTGGCACTCGGTCACTAAACTTAGGCAGTTCATAATCAAGTTCGACGCTTATAAAAAATGATTCAATTGTTAGATAAAACACGTTAGTGAAATAATATTAATATAAAATATTTATTTGAAATACAATATCGAACATAACGATATATATATATATGTTAAAAATCTGAAAACAAAAATCGAAAATAAATATTAGAGAGATTTTGTACTTGTAGGTTGTTGAGACTTGTTTTCACAATTTTCTTAAGATAGATTCAACCGCTCCTTTGGTGCTTAGAGAAACGTTGTTCGATTGTCTCCCAGGATACAACAACTAAATGAGGCACAACTGATCAACGAATAGTAATCTTGCCTTTTTCTATCACCGAAAATACGTTTGAAAATTTTGCAGAGAAAAATTTCGAGAGAGAAATACTTGTGTAACTTTTTCTACGGATTATTTTCTATTTAAATAGACATTCAACTCAATGAATTTTTGGAAATTTTCCATGAATTAAGGAGTCATATCTGAGTTAAAGGAGACAATAAATCAATTATATCAATTTAAATTAAATCAATTTAATAATTGTCTTTTTAATTCCAAAACAAAATTGGGAAGAGATAAGCTCTACTGAGGAAAAATAAAATTACGTATTGGGCTAAAATATCCGCAGACCCAGAAGAGCCCGACTGATCCGGACATATCGCGTCACCCACGTTGTGCGGGTGCGCCCCCAACCTCGGCGGGTTTGGATTTGCACCCCCCTTACGCGCGAGGTGGAGCTTCTAGCTTAGTTATTCAATAACCATCAAGTTGGTTCACATATATAAACATATCCCACACTTGATATCTAACCAATGTGAGATCTAAACTTTCCATTTCCTCAACATTATTCACAAGTGGCTTACTTTGAGCATCAATTTCTCATTCATCACTCAACCATTTTGAGCATATGATATATCGTTGTAAAGATCTCATGGAGTAGAATATAAAACCATAATTTTATGATTCAAATCTCCACCTTTACCAATTTACAATGTGCCTAAAACTTTCAAAAAAATCCATTTTTTCCAACAATCCCCCACATGAATGAAATTGATAGTTTTAACGAAAAAATTGACTCGATGTGGTGATAGAATCTATGATCGATAGTTGCATAGGGTAAGTAGGAATCAACCCTTGAACCTTCCCTTGTGAAAGTATATTTACTTTACTAGCTGAGTAGTAGACGTGATGTCCTTGAATTATTCTACTATTTGGGTAAACGATGATATACCTTACACAACTACCTCTCTGGCAAGGTTTTTAGTTCTCATGGGTATGTTCATATGGTCGTGAACACCTCCTGGTTCTGCAAGAGTTTGAGAGAACTATGCCCTAGTAGTCTTCTCGAAGCAGCCCCACTTCACTCTCACATAGGTGACTTTTGTTGCTTAGCTCACCGAGACACACAACGGTCATTAAAAACATTGCTTAACCTATCTCATTTTTAATCATTATTTACATCATAGGAACGGACTTGGGATAAGAACCCCCACAATGACCTCGAAAGGTCTATGCAAGTAGGTTATCCCTTTGAACCTAGATCTTGGGATCTCCAGTCAACTAGGTTGGTTTTCCTTTACATAGCGTCTTTAATTTTCATGGGCTTTAGTCTCATTCCTTTCGATGTTTTATCAACCTGATCTCGATTTAAGCCTTTAGTTAGTGGATCCGTAATGTTATCTTTTGATTTTACATAATCAATAGATATTGTGTCGATGACCCATGTGTCTCGACTTACCATTATACATTATGTTCTTTGCTCTACCAGTTGTCGCTTGGTTATCACAATATATGCATATTATAGGCACAGGCTTTGGGCAATTAGGAATATTCTCCAAAAAGTTTCGAAGTCATTTAGCCTCTTCTTTAGATTTTTCTAGAGCTACAAACTCATATTCCATTATGGATTTAGTTATAATCGTTTGTCTTGAGGATTTCCATGACACAGCTCCTCTTCCCAATGTGAAAGCATATCTACTTGTCCCTTTAGTATCTTGAATATCAGATATCCAACTAGCATCGAAGAATCCTTCTAAAACAACAAGATCTCTAGAATAATGCAATCCGTAGTCCCGAGTATATTTGAGATATCTCAGTACCCTTACAATTGCTTTCCAATTGTTTTCCCCCAGATTGCTTATGAATCTGCTTAAATTACTCACAGTGAAAGCAATATTTGGTCTAGTACAACCCATAAGGTACATTATACTGCCTATGAACCTTGCATATTCCACTTGGTCAACCCTTTCACCTTTGTTTTTGGACAAAAGTTGGCTCGTATCTATTACAGTTAGCTATACCAGAATCATCCTTACTAAATTTCCCAAGAATCTTGTCCACATAGTGTGACTGAGTCAATATGAGATTAACACCCAAATCCCGAACACCATTACCGATTAGGATTCCGGTGTTTCTATTCATTTAACATTGTTCATCTATTAAAACACCTACATATTTTAATCTTTATTCAATACGAAATTTACCTCTCATATTTTAGATCAATATTTAATTATAACATAATTTCATCAAGGGTAAAAATGACATTTCCAACATTTTAGGGGACTTCTACCGGTACCTAATGGTCATGTATCGGTAGTAGTCAAGTCAGTGAACAATTTAGAATTTGTGCAGATTTCTACCGGTACCTATGCTAGTTCTATCGATACAAGTATGATTTCTACCAATACAAGTCATGCAACTATCGATACCAAAAACTCGAGAGAACAAAAATTATCACTCTGCAACTTCTACCGATATAAGCATACCTACTACCGATACTTGTAATTCAATTACCGATACAACCCGAGTTAAAAGACAACCTCTCTTCTACCCTGCACTTCTACCTATACCTGTATAAGTTTTACCGAAAAAGTATGCAGGATCTCAAGAATTTTGCCAAGACACAAGTTTAATATATCAAACACAAGTTATGCATTAAGTCATCACAGTACATACATAACTTCTAAGTCTTTACAAGCATTATAAGTTCAAAACATCTAAGTTGTACTTCATGCATTTACATAATTAAAATAACAAGATTTCAACATCTTTAGTTCAACATCAAAATTAATATCATCCTAGTACATGCCATAAGACCAAGTGATGCAAAATCTACCGACAAACTCCGCGATAGTGTGACTTCAAGAGATAACGATGATCCAATCTTCAGTCAGTAAATCGATCTACAAAACAACAAAAATAACTGTGGTAAGCTTTATAGCTTAGTAAGTTCGATAGTTAAGAAATACCAACATGGTAATAAGCAACAATGACTCCATCGAGCCAACGTAATTTCATTGCTCTTTGAGTTATTTACAACTCCTCTTCCTGTTCATAACTTTCCATTACCAGTACACAATGCTGCTCACATGAGCTGTTGAGGACTTGCAACCTATGCGGTACCCTAGCCATCGGTACTGTGTCTATCTGTACTGTAAACTGTTTCCTAACGATGCTGCTCACACGAGCTGTCGGGAGTATGCATAAAGCATAAGTCCCAGCCATCGTAGGTCAAGTAATCCATATAGGATCCATATCTCTTTTTTGATTCACGATGCTACTCACACGAACTATTGAGGACTCGCAACACATGTGGTACCCCAGCCATCGTGTCGGTACTATTTCAATGGCATAAAGCTTACTATCCCTTGCGTTTCATTTCTTAGATCATCTTCAATACCGAATGCTTCCGATTTGCTATGCATTAACAATATATATATATACAAGGAATATTAAGCAAGATTTACACTACGAACTTATCGGGCTGGATTGCAGTTTAGGAAAGACTTCAGGGACTAATCCGCTAATTTCCCTTTTTTAAGATCTGTAGAACGATCGTAGTCCAAATCACAAATCATTCAATCTCACATTAAGTTACATAATTTAGTCATTCAACACAATTTAGTCCTTTTGGGAAAATTATGATTTTACCCCTACTAATTTCCTTTTATTCAATCTAGTCCTTTCAACATAAAACATGCAAAATAACTATTTTCTCACACAACCAACCATAGCCGAATTTTCTTGGGTGTCCATTCAACCTATTCACATACTTATTTTCACAAGAATACATGTAATTTCACCATTTTCACATTTTAGTCCTTAAACCCTAATTTTATCAAAAATCACTTTACAAGAAGATTTAACCCAAGTATCAAACATTCAAATACATCAAAAGCTTTCAAGAACAAGCAATTTCAACAATGGAAAGTTTTCTAACATTTGACAGATTCACAAATTAGTCCTTACATAAGTTAAATTAAGTTGATACGGACTCAAAAACATAAAAATTACCAAAAATGATCAAGGTTTTCTTACCCAAATCAAAGCTTAAAACTCAACAATAGAACCCTAGGTTTTCCTTTCTTTGGTCGAATGAAGAAGATGAAAATAAGAAGAAATGAGTTATTTTTCTTCTTTTGATTTTACATATATAACAATGGCAATTGTGTAAATTTTGTGACTTTCATTATTAACTTAATTAATCAAATTTAAATCTTTGATCAATCATTTCATTAACCCTTAAATGTCATGATATTCCACTATCCTATCTCTTTTGGTTTATTTACTTATTAGGTCCTTCTAATTAAACATCTATACTTTTGCACCTATTACAAATTAGTCCTTTCTATTCAATTATCTAATTAAACGTCGAAATTTCTTAACCAAGACTTAATACGATGCTGATGACATCACAAATATTAAATAACTAATATTTATGACTTGACTCACCGGAGCTATGGTCCCGAAACACTATTTTCAATGCCACTGAAAATCGGGCTGTTACATGAGACCTTCAGATGACCTTTTGATTTGGATGCCCAAAATCACATCAACTGGTTCTATATCTTTCATGTCAAATCTTCAATTTAACATGTTTTTGGTACGTTTTACCATTTCATTGTTACTTCCAATAATGAGTATGTGACTGACATATAAGCATAGGATTATATATCCAATGTCGGTAGTTTTGACATATACACATTTGTCACTCTCATTAATCTTAAAGCCATTTGTCATCATAAGATTATCAAACTTTTCATGTCATTTCTTTGGCGCTCGCTTAAGTCCATAAAAGACTTCACTAATTTACAAACTTTCCTTTCTTATCCTAGAACTACATGACCCTCAAGTTGTTTCATGTAAATCTCTTCATCAAGATCTCCATTTAGGAAAGCTGTTTTAACATCCATTTGATGTACTTT
Source organism: Gossypioides kirkii (assembly GCA_005610355.1). NCBI lineage: Eukaryota > Viridiplantae > Streptophyta > Magnoliopsida > Malvales > Malvaceae > Gossypioides > Gossypioides kirkii. Next base: position 8,489,883 of record CP032249.1, on the reverse strand, counting down.
TAGATTCCACAAGGTGACAATTGCAAGTATCATCCTTATAGAAGTTATCCTAGATATTGGAGAAAAAGTATCAAAGTAGTCAAGCCTTTCCTTTTGTCTATGACCTTTTATAACCAATCTGACCTTGTACTTATCACTTGTTCCATCTGCTTTCCTTTTTCATTTAAAAATCCACTTAGAATTTAATGGTCTAATTCCCAGAAGAAGGTCCACTAATTCCCACGTATGATTTTGCATGATGGACTCAATTTCACTTTTAATAGCATCTTTTCATAAGGTACTTTCAGATGATCGTATAGAATCATTATACATTTGAGGTTCGACCTCTAGCAAAAAGGTTAGGAAATCCGATCCAAAAGATTTTTTCACCCTTGCTCGTTTACTCCTTCTTGGCTCTATCTCAGTTTTAACCTCTTGTTGATTGTCTTGACTATTTCCATCTATAGTCTCTGAAGTTCATTTCGTTAAACTTGAATCAACTTCCCTAGTCTTACAAGGGAAGATATTTTCAAAGAATGAGGCATTCTTTGATTTCAATATTGTATTCTTGTGAATATCAGGATTATTTTATCCATACACAAAAAACCAATATGCATTGTTATGATCTGTATAGCCAATGAAAATGTTAGAGTATGCCCAAAGACCAATCATGAGATGATTGTAATAAGATACTTCTTTTACCTTTTACTAATATAAGGCATTACCATTATTATTTCAGTTTCTTTTCTATGTATATAAATAAATTATTTTATAATAATGTCCTGAGAATAATATTATTATTCTTAAAAATTCATTAATCGAGTATTATTGTGGGCTTGGACAACAATAATGCATTAAGACTAACGTGTAGTTTATTGATGACAAAGTGTTGTCATTGACATGGAATGTCAAAATCAACATATGAGTGTGTGTGTTAGAGAACAACATATTGGACTGGCCCGCTATGAGTATGTTTCTTGGATTATTATGTAATAGTCACAACATTACTCATGGTGATTACTATGTATACGATCTTCAGACTTGAGATCATCATTATCCAAACATCGTGAGTCATATATTTTGATATAGTCAAACGTTCACCGTAACTGGTTGTTCTATAAAGGCTGATGTTGGATATACCACAATCTATGTAGTGTGATATGGTTAATCAATATATGATATGTCCCTCCTACATAATGGGAGCAATATCTTAAGCCACTTGATTGAGTGAGACTAGAAACGGATGGCCATGCTTTAATAAATTGATATGAGATATCATACTTATTTGTTTATCATAATCTATTTAGGATATCAAGAAACATTATATGGGCTATGCAAGTGTGACTATTCAATGACTTGTGTCCATTCTAGATATAAAGGATAAAAGGATTTAATATATGAAAGGTTAATCACAGAGAGGTTATGTCGAATCATGACTTCTTTCAACTTAGGTAGCAATGATGCATTCCTAGATGTCATTCATTGTTTGTAATATTAGAATCGTTCTAGTATTACTGCTAACGTTATAAGAACCTACAGGGTCACACTTTATGGTTGAAACAAACGGAATCCAAACATAGTTGGTGTTATTTTTAGCTGTCACGTGAATTAAATTGATTACAGAATTAATTTAATTGGACGGTTAAATATCGAACGAATTATATGTACAAGTATGTTGTACACATAATGAGAACATGGTTAAATTACTATATATGAATTTGATTCGTATAAAATTTAACTAAACATAATTTACCCAAATCCTTGTTATAATTATTGTAATTATAATTTACGATTGAATATTATTATAATTATTGTAATTGTAATTTTTCGGTCAAACATTATTATAATTATGGTAATTATAATTATTATATTCAGTTAACTATTTTAATGAATTTTGATTCAGATTAAAATATCAACTATTCTCGAATTAGGATATATAGGGTTTTTGAGAAAAAAAAACCTAATATACCTAAAATAAAAAGGAGTGAGGTCTAGCATCCTTCATATAGTGAATTCTCTCTTAAACGTTTAAGAGAGTTCTTGCCGTTCGTTGTCACACCAGGTGGATTACGTAGAGGCCAAAAATTTTCACATCGGCTTGGAATCGACATACAATTGCGTAAGCAATTTCACAACAGTTATCTTTGTTTTCCTAAACAATTAAAGGTAATTGTTCATACCCTTCTCTCCCCGATTCGTTCCTCGCACATGGATCCTTGGATGTGATCGTCGGATTTAATTTTTCCATTACGACATGAGGTGTACCGGTGTTCTAACAGAAAATACAATCCACCATTTTAGGACCTATTTTCATTTATTTAGGTAACGGAGTCATTACCTTAGCAAGACACCCTTACACTTTCAAGTAGTTGTAAGAATGTTTTCTACCTTTCCATAACTCATATGGTGTCTTGGCCCTTTTCTTGTAAAGGTGATTAGCTGATAGAATAGCTTCCTCCCACATGTTTTGTGATAACCTAGAGCTTCTTAGCAATGCGTTCATCATTTCCTTTAGATTCTGATTTTTCCGCTCGGCTACTCCATTTGATTGAGGAGAATATAGTGGTGTCACTTCAAGAATAATACCATGTTGTGCACAATATTCACCAAATGGTTTAACATATTCATCACCACGATCACTTCTCAACATCTTAATATTTTTATTAAGATGGGTTTCAACTTCCTATTTATAGAGAATGATTTTCTCTATAGCTTCATCTTTGCTCTTAAGCAAATATACGTAGCAATATTTTGTGCTATCATCAATAAAGGTAATAAAATATTTATTCCCTCCTCTCGTTTGAACAAACTTTAAGTCACAGACATCGCTATGTATTAGATCAAGTGGTTTTGTTCTTCTTTCAATAATTTGAAATGAAGACCTTGTTAATTTTGCCTCAAACACAAATTTCACATTTATGATTATAATTAATGTGAAACGAAGGAATGTCCTCTAAGTTAATTAATCTTCGTAAATTATCATAATTAACATGACCGAGCCTATCATGCCATAAATCTAATGACTCAAGCATATAAATAGAGAAAGAAGCGACATTTTTATTCATTGTCTTTGCTTTTACAGAAATTACATTAAGTTTCCACATGTCATTTAATACATATCCCCTTCCTACAAACATCCCTTTTAGACAAAACTAGCTTCTAGGATTCAAACACCATCCTAAAACCGTGTACAGTTAGGAGTGTCCCAGAAACAAGGTTCTTTCATATGTCAGGCACATACAATACATTTTCAAGCTTGAGTTCTCTTCCAGAACTCAGCTTCAAGACCACAGTACCCTTCCCCTTGATCTTGGAAGTCGTAGCGTTGCCCATATAGAGCTTCTCCCCTTTATCACAAGGCTCCAACTCAGAAAAAGGAGTCTTTGTCGCAATAGATATGACGTGTGGCACTAGTATCAAGCCACCATTCCCTTGGATTTGAGTCAACCATATTGACTTCAAAAATCACAACACATAAGTCCATATCTTCCACAACATTGGTGAAAGTTTTCATTTTCTGTTAAGATTTCAGAAACAGAACTAGAAGTAAAAGTTTTATCAACTTTTGTTAGACAACAACAATTTAAAAAAATAAAAACCCGAAGCAAAAGTTTACACGGTCTAATAAAAAACACAATAATGAACAGTCCACCAGGTAGGTAGCCCTGAAAGAGAGCTCTTGCACTAGGCACGCTTAAATATCAGGTCTTTCAAAAAACCAATCCTAGACATGCACTCTCATACTATCTTTCTAATTAACTATTGATAAATTTCTCTTTCTTTGATGTCACAATTTAAAGCCACAATTTAAGGTCACAATTAATAATAAATAGAAAATTTAGTTTCCAGTTTATACTACCCTTCGATTTTGTTAAGCGGCAAAATTAAAATTCTGAAACAAAATCAATTTTCTGGTAACAGATTTGTTACTCTTAAACGATTCTATTAACAATAGAAATTGAATAAATTATGTTGAACGACAAGAATAAATCATGAAACAGACTTATTTTAATTTATTTCTGTTTGAAAATAAAAACCCGAATAAATTATGTTAAATGGCAAGAATAAAATCTTGAAACAGAATTGTTCAATTAACTTCTGTTTGGAAACATAAAACCGAATAAATTCTTTTGAATGACAGGAATAAATCCCAAAATAGAATTATTCAATTTAATTTTTGTTTACAAACTGAATCCAATTTCACCTCGGTGTCTCGTTCGTCTCAGATTATAAATTGGCAAAATAAAAAGAATTTGTCTGAAGATTGTTAGACAAAACACGTTAGCAAAATAACATTAATATAAAATATTTTTTTTAAAATACAAGATCGAACAAAACAATATAAATAAATATATATCTTAAAAATCTAAAAACAAAAATTGAAAAAATAGTATAAAGATTTTGTACTCGTAGGTAGTTGAGGCTTGTTTTCACAGTTTTCTTAAGATAGATTCGACCACTCCTTTGGTGATTAGAGGAACATTGGTTGACTATCTCCCAGGATACAACAACTTGATATCTAACCAATATGGGATTTAAGCTTTCCATTTCCTCAATATTATTCACAAGTGGCTTACTTTCGGCATCAATTTCTCATTAATCACTCAATCATTTTGAGCATATGATATACCATTGTAAAGGTCTCATGGATTAGAATATAAAACCATAATTTTATGATTCAAATCTCCACCTTTACCAATCGAGAATATGCCTTAAAATTTCCAAAAAAATCCATTTTTTCTAACAATCATAACATGAGATAGCATGTAAGAGAAATGTCAACCATGATTAGTGAACTGAAGGACGCAAGTCACACTTTGTTTGATGAACAACAAGTTTAGGCACTCATTCGATCCTTTCCCATAGTTGGGAGCATATGAAAGTGCACCTTACTCACAATAAGGACATCAAGACTCTAGATGATGCTGCTCGACATCTTCAGCTAGAAGAAGATCATATTGAGGCAACTAAGACTAATACTGATATGTATAAGGTATGAATGGGTTCCAAAATAGCTTTTGGCTCCAAAAAGCACAAACCATATGACGGGTACAGGGGAAAAGCTTTTAAGAAGCAAAAGTCTAACTCTCAAGGCAAAGGGAAGGCTCCTTTGGCATTTAAAAAGAAGACAAAAAATAAAGCTCAAAATAAGTGTTTCAATTGTGGAAAGAAAGGTCACTTTGCTCGTGAGTGCACTGAGCCAAAGAAGGTAAAGACCTATCAAGCACTTTCAAGTGCAATAAATGTAACTGATAACAGTACATTTGTTTCTAGTATTGTATTTCTAATTGAATCTCATCCTTTGTGGATTTCAGACTCAGGGGCTACATACCATGTAGCTAGAGAACAAAATGTGCTTCTGGATTTCCTTTGGATTCCATTGGGAACCAAATGGATTTATGTAGGCAACAACCCACAAGTTGAAGTCAAGGGAATTGGCACCTGAAAGTTGAGTTTGCATGGTGGAAGGCCCTTGATCCTACATGATGTGTTATTTTCTCTCAAGATATGACGAAATTTGGTCTCAATTGTAGTTCTTCTTAAATATGATTATAATTTTAACTTCTATGATATCGGTGTGGATATTTATAAGATAAATTTATTATGGGTCTGCTTATTTACTAAATAGTTTTATTGTGTTGGATGTGGACTACTCATCTTGATTTAATTTACTTAATTAATCTAATCATGATTTAATTTACTTAAACTATTTTTTAATCACATATAATTGAAAATGTCATCATCCACAACTAATTCATGATAGAAAATGGTTTATTCACCATTTTGGACCTTTGGTTAATTTCTATTCAAGTCCTTAAACCTTTGACCAATTAAAACCCTATAGCAATTGAACTTTACAATTTAGTTTGTACGCTTTAATTAACTATTAATTCGACAAAATTATTTGACCAATCTTCAATATATTTTTATATTATCTCCGAAAATATTCATATTTAATATTTATGTATTTGGTTTACAAAAATGAGGTTCCGAGACCTCATTTTATGGTACCACTAAAAATCAGACTATTACAAATATTCTTTTTTAATTTTAAGCTTTCATTCTACTTTTTGGGAAGATTAATATTGTGATATGCGAACAATTTTCGCTTGTGATCTTGTTCTTGATTAGTATATTGAACTGCTATTACATGACGATTCAATGTATGCGCTTTCTCTATTATTTGTTCTGTTATTACTTGTAATATATATCCACATTAGTTATTAGATCTGGTATGCTTATTTGTTTTTGGGTGTGCTTATGTTCTTTAATCTTTGCTCCCAAATTCTTATTAACCAGTTGAAATGGAGGATCCCAAGTAGAAAGGATGATACGCATTTACTCAAATTATTCGAGTAAATGTGTTGAGAAGTTAGAGAGAATATTAAGAATGAACTTTCATCTATTTCATATCTATTAACTTACAAGTAACGACATTATATAGCTAAATTGTAAACTATAACTACTTACAAACTAATTAACTATCTTTACAAACTAACAACTAACCACTGTAACTAATTTCTAACTAATTACAGTTTCTTTCTTCAACACTCCCCCTCAAGTTGGTGGTTGAATTATGTTTTAACCCACCCAACTTGCTCATCAAGTAATTATGTTATTGAATTCCCAAGGCCCTAGTCAGGATATCTGCAATTTGATTTGTTGAAGATACATGTTCTGTTTGTATCAATCTCGCTTGTATCTTCTCTAGAACAAAGTGATAATCTATTTCAATATGCTTAATTCTTTCATGGAATACAGGATTGGCAGCTATCTGAATGGTTGAATTGTCACTGGAAAGTTTAACTGGAGTTACGTTCCTTATTTCCAATTCTTCCAATAGTCCTGTTAACCAAACTATTTCTGCTACTATCATAGTCATGCTTTTATAGTCAAGTTTAGTTAATGATCGTGCAACAATGATTTGCTTCTTTGACTTTCAAGATACCAAAGAATCTCTTAATTTAATGCAAAAACCTGTCACTAACCTTCTTGACATTGAGCATGAAGCACAATCTGAATCACAATACGCCACCATTTGGATATCATTTGAAGCTCTGAATAACAAGCCTTGCCCTAGATCTTTCTTCATATATCTCACAACTCTCAATGTTGCTTCAAGATGTGAATTCTTACGCTGCTACATAAATTGACTTAAATGTTGCATTGCATAAGTAATGTCTGGCCTGGTATGAGTCAAATAAAGCAATCTTCCAATTAATCTTTGATAAAATATCTTATTTTCAACTAGGGAATTACCAGACTTCTATTTTAGTGTTTCATCAAACTCGACAGTAGTGAACTTTAAATTCTGTTCTAAAGGAGTTAGAGCAAGCTTAGCTTCTCATAATCCTACATCTTCAATAAGCTCCATGTCATATTTCCTTTGATTCAACAAAATTCCCTCTTTTGATCTCAGAACTTCAAATCCAAGAAAATACTTCAATTTTCCCATGTTTTTAATTTTAAAGTTCTGATTTAATATGCCTTTCAACTCAACAATCATCTCCTCTTTATTCCCATTAATCATTAAATCATCCACATATATCAACATGACTAATAAACTATCACCCTTCTTCTTTATGAACATAGAGTAATCAAACTTACTCTATTGAAATCCAGCAGCTAGTAATGCCACAGTTAGCTTCATGTTCCATTGCCTAGATGCTTGCTTAAGCCATATATAGACTTTTGCAGCCTACATATTTTGTTTTCCCTCTGGCTACAAATTCACCCTGTAAAAAGGCATTGTATACATCCATCTGAGATGAAGGCCAGTAAAAATAGCAACAAGGGCAAGGAGAGCTGGAACAGTAACCAATTTAGTCATTGAAGAAAAGGTTTTTACGTTGTCAATACCTTCTTTTTTATTATATCCTTTAGCAACAAGACGTGCTTTGAATCTTTCAACAATACCAGAGGCATTGTATTTAATCTTATACACCTATTTGCTGCCAATGGGAGTCTTACCAGGGAGCAAAGATACTATAGACCATGTATGATTGTTTTCCAAAGTTTGAATCTCCTCTTTCATAGCTTGAACCCATAAGGGATTTGTTATGGCTTCAGTACATGTGTGTGGTTCAACAAGAGTGGATGTAGAAGATAACTAAGTTTGAGTGTGTTTAGGTAAGTGAGAATATGAAAGATGAAGAAAAATTGGGTACTGTCCTAGAAGGATGAAGAGTTGGCAGGAATACACATAATCATTCAACCAATTTGGTGGTCAAGATACTCTAGTAGACTTCCTAAATTCTGAAGAAGTTTGTGACTGAGATTGTAACTGAATTTGTGAAGACTGACGTTGTGATGATTGATGTGGAGACTGACTTTGGGGAAGGGTACTTGGAAGATGGAAGAGAAGACAATTGTGAAGGTTGATGAGTGAGAACAAAAATTCATCATAAAAAATCTGTGGTTGAGAGGGAAAGAAACTGGAAATAGGATCTTGAGGAAATTGGAATGGAAAAATGGTCTAATGAAAAAAGACATCCCTATTGACAAAAAAATATTTTGATTGTAAATTAAAGAGAATGTAACATTTTCGAGTAGTCGAGTAACCCATGAAAACAGAAGGTATGGACTTAGGAGAAAACTTCTCCTAAGATGAGAAAATTAGGACAAGTAGCATAACAAAGGTAACCAAACACTGTAAGATGAGAAAAGTAGGTTCTTTGTTATAAAGTACAGCAAAAGCTGCTTTCCAATTTAAGACAAAAGAAGGAAGTCCATTAAGAAGGTAACAAGCAATTTTAACACACTCCCCCCAAAACTTAATAGGTACTTTGGACAGAAATCGAAGGGCCCTAGTAATTTCTAACAAATGTTTATGCTTTCTTTTTGCTACCCAATTTTGCTGAGGAGTAGAGACATAACTACATTGATGAACAATTCCTAAGGAAGAAAATAACTCTGAAAAAGCTGAATTGAATAATTCAGTTCCATTATCACTCCGTAAATACTTAATAGTGGTAGAAAAATGGTTTTGGACAAGGATAAAGAATTTTTTTAGATGAAGAACTGTGTCAGATTTCAATCTCAACAAGTATACCCAGGTCATCCTACTGTAATCATCAACTATAGTAAGAAAGGAACGATGACCACTATGGTAGAGATCCTATATGTTCCCCATAAATCAATATGAACCAGTTCAAAAGGTAAAGAAAACCTAGATTAACTTAATGAGAATGGTATCCTGGTTTTTATTGTTAAAGGACAAATTTCACATTGATGAATCTTATTGACAGTGAGCTTATCAAGAAGAAAACAAGAGATCTTATTCATTTTAGTAAAAGCAGCATGCCACAAATGAGCATGCCAAACAATTGTATTATTATTATTAGAGGAGGACATAATTTTGAACCTTCAAAAGCTAAAGCACAACCAAATGTAGACTCTAAACTAGAATTACAATCAATAAAAGAAAACAAACCCAGAAGAAATTCCATGTGACATAAACACCTAGAGATCCCCAAACCTTTTACCAATCCCCTTCATCCTTCTAGTGGAAAGATCTTGAAATAAACAAAAATCAGGATAAAAAAGAACCACACAATGCAGTTCCTGAGTGAGTTTGGAAATAGAAAGGAGATTGTGAGTGAATTGAGGAGCATATAAAACATTCTATAAAACACAACTAAGAGATAACACAAAAGAACCAATGTGTGTGATGGGTGCCTGTTTACTATTAGGAAGATAAACAAACCTAGAGTTCAAGGTCAAGATATGGTAATTAGAACATATGTAATCAGTAGCACCAGTGTCCAATATCCAAGTAGGATGCTCAGTGACAGATAATCACTGAGAAACATTACTTGCCAAATTTGTAGCCGAATCAAATGGTGAAGCTTTATGTAAGAGCTCCAAAATCTACGGATATTGTGTCTGAGTGAATGTAAGATCCACTAAAGTGGAAGCAGAACTTACAAGAAACAAGTCAGGAGACAGAAAAGACTCAAAATTAGTGGCCAAAGCTGCTTGAGCATTATTTTTCTTGAAAATTTTGAAGTTCGGAGGAAATCCAATAAGACGATAGTACTGCTCTTTCTTATGACCTTTGATTTTATAGTGATCACAAATCCAATTAAAACGACGATAAGAAGAAGTAGAGACTCTAAAGACATTGGAATACATGACATTGGAATCAACTATTTGAGAGATGTCACTTAAGTGAACACGTTGTGATTCTTCATGAATAAGCATAGAATATGCTTGATTCATTGAAGGAAGAGGTTGCATAAGAAGAATCTAACTCTGGACAACATAAAATGTTTCATTAAGTCCCATTAAAAGTTGAAACAAATGCTACTGAAGAATATGTTCCATGATCTCCTGAGAATTTTCACATTCATAGGAAGAGAAGGGAACTAACACACTATATTCATCCTAAAGAAGCTCCAGTTTGGTGAAATAAGTAGAAATAGAAAGATCACCTTGAACCAGTGTAGCAATCTCTCAATGTAGGAAAAACACACACGATCCATCCATCTTATCATAGCGTTCTTTCAGATCTTTCCGAATGAGCGTCACACTCGAAGCAAAGATGATACCAACATACAATTTCTTGCTAACGATATTGAGTATCCAAGAAAGGGCAATTGTATTGCAGCAATCCCATTGAGGATGAAGCAATTCATCAAAGTCTTCCCGCCGACGATCTCCATCAAGTAACCTGATTTGCTGGTTTTGTACCTAACAGATTGAACTACTTTTCACACTTTAGGAGTTTGAAATTAACCATTTTCCTTTTATTTCTTAAGGATTTAGTTTAGTTTTCTGTTTTTGAATAAATTGTTTTAATAGAGCAAAACGGTGTTTTTTGTTGTCTTTAAGGTCGATTGAGGCTTAAGGGTTAGCTAACGTACTTCGTGAGTGTGCAGGAGACCTTTAGAAGTAAACAAGTATGAAGCTGATCACTATATCATGACATAGATTGCTCTACGTCGCAACAAATGGACCAGACTTGAAGAATATCGAAGCTGACTTCTTTGTCACGACATACATCACCTATGTCGCGACAACGCCTGTACAATTACACCAAAGGAGTAGACTGACCTCTTTGTCGTAACATAGAACATGATGTGTTGCGACATCGACTCCTAGATGCGGATTCTACACCGAGTGAAGGACGTTTCGATCTTTATAATACCACTTAAACACGAGGAATGGCAGCTGACCTAGGGTTGAGGAAAACGACCGTCCAAGGCTATAAATAGGGCCTTTAGCACTAGGGTTTGACACACCTTTTAGCTTATCTTTAATTTTAGTTGTTATTTTCTTTCCATTTTAGAAACGAGATTTGTAACTTCGCATAAACGATCGTGGAATTAATTCCCGACAGATTGTTATACAATTCAAGTTTTTTTTATTTCATTAATTCAATCTTATGTTCAATTATATTATTGTCTTTATGATAATTGAAGAAGCCATGAGGAATTAATCCCGTTATGGGGGATTAGAGAGTGGAAGTATGGTTATTTAATTGTTGTATACAGAGATTTTCAATCGAATCAACTGTTTGGGAAAGGAAGAACGTGAAACAAATACTAGGCCTAACAACCCTTGAAAGTTATTTAGGTGGGAATGAACCCAAAATTGGTATTGCCTATCCGTAAAAACCTTTTCCCCAAACAGTTTAGACTGTGACATCTAGCGATAAGTAGTCTCTATTGACTCGTTATATTGGTGGAAGATTAGAAGATCCTACTAGGGTAGTGACTAGTTGAATGAAGCAAAGTCCCCGAAATCGATAATTGAAGAATCCATAATGAAACGACCTAATCTCCCCAAACTTGTTCATCGAATCTACAAATCTCTTTCTCTTATTTTATTTACTTTAATTTTATGTTTCACAATCAAAACCTTTTATTTTACTGTCGTACTATAAACCTTAAAAATAGTACTAATTAATTCTTTTCTCTACAAGGGTCTAAATCACTACAACTTAAGTCTCCTTTGGGTACGATCCTTGGAATACTTCCAAGTATTTCGTTATACAAACTATATTACAACTTGACTCGTATACTTACGAAAGCCTTAAAGCACACACCAAATGGGAGAACATTCGGAGGCGATCAAAACCCTAATTTATTCTTAGCCAAAAATGCAATCCGTTGAGAATGACTCCAAATACTATAGTTCTCGATTCCAGTGAGTTGATGAGAAACCAAATGTGCACCAAGCGTATCAGAAGGATGAAGATAAAGGATATGATCGAAATCAATGATAAAGATATCCATCAGAGGCATAACGGTGACAAGAAAAAAATGAATTCAAAAAAGATCAAACGAAAAAAAAACAAGCAACAACGATAGAAAGACCTAATAACAACAAGATCACAACCTAATAAGAAAAAAAATCCAGTGACTCTGATACCATATTGAGAAGTTAGAGAAAATATTAAGAATGAACTTTCATCTTTTTCATATCAATTAACTTACAAGTGATGACATTATATAGCTAAATTGTAAACTATAACTACTTACAAACTGATTATATCTATCTTTACAAACTAACAGCTAATCACTGCAACTAATTTCTAACAAATTACAATATCTTTCTTTTACAAAATGGATGAAACATTATTGTATGGTGATAATCTCTTCACCATCTATGCTACTTTAAAGGGTTAATAAGACTTATTTTATTCTCTAAGGTCATCTTCGTATTATTGTAATATCTAAATTTTCTTAAATATTTTGTATTTCATATGAAATAAAGTTTATTTCTTATGAAATAAAATTTCACTTCTAATTATAAAAAACTAATCAATTAAGAGACTTCCCTTAAAAAAACCAGGAGACTTAATCAAGGTAACTAATAAACATAAATAATGATTTAAAGTAGGTTCAATTAAATTTCAATCCATTTTTTGTTACCATCAATGACATCAAAATTGAACATCAACAGTTGAGCCGACTAAAACATTTATGCTTTTCAATTTATTCTTTTTCATCTCTTAATGAAATAATAATAGAAGAATCATAAACCATCTTAATCATAAATATTCAAACTTTTGATTTCTTATTTGAAAATGAAAAATGTAGTCTAATGGGACAAAATCCACCAATAACTAGAAAGGGAAAGACAAAGACACAAAATGCAATATAGACTGCATTTTAGAGTCCTAGGTATTTTTAAATATTCAATTTATTTTTATGAATTATATATTTTAAATTTAAATAATATTTATATTTTGATATTATAAATATTAGTAAAAATATTATATTAATAATATCTCTTAATAAATTTGGAATAAAATATAATACCTATTAATAATTTTTATAAATTATTGGGGGACTATTAAAGTAATTTATCTATAAAAAATACTAAACCTGTGTAAGCAAAAAGATGAATTTTGGGTTTAAATTAGGAAATAGCAATAAGTTAGAAATTATATATAGATATAGTTTGAAAGTGTACTGCTGCTTGCAGATAATAAATTTGGATGATGGACCATCCAATTAAATTATTCCCAATTCCCAACTAAATTAATTATCATAGCTTAGTTCATAATGCAATTAATCACGTCTCAAAACTAGCCTTTTTCTCCAACTCTTTGTTCCTTTCTTTAATAAACTTTCCACTATTGTTTAAAAAATAATGACAGAACATAACAACAATAATAAAGCAATAAAGACTTCACTAGCCCACCAAAGAGAAAAAGGGAAAAATGAAGAAATTGGTTCTCATGTAGGATTATTTATGGGTAAGATTATTTGTTCAGGTTTGAAAGTCCATTCGAAATTTGGAAGGATTCGGATAAAAATATTATGTTCGAAAAATGGGTTTGGACAATAAAATAAGCTCGTTTAAAATATGGATCGAGCTCGGACTTGAACATCCAAGACCCAAGCTTGGCTCGACTCAACCCAACCCACTTTTAAGCTTATAATATTTTATATTATGTAATTTAGAACACATTAAAAGAATAAACATATACTAAATATATAATACTACTCTTATGTAAATATTAAAATAATCTTAAGATGACTATATAAAAATTTTCAAAAAATAAAAAATGTATAAAATTATTAAATATTAAAATAATACAATATAAATATATTTTTTTTTTAAAACTAAAAAATAATATAGGCGGATTTGGACAAAATTTTAGACACATATTTCGGACCAGACCTAACTTGAACAAATATAAAATATGTTAATATCATGCTTAGACCCAACCCGAACCCATCCCGACCCATAAGCACTTTTAATCTAGTAGCATTGTTAATAAGGTTATGTAAGCATTTAACCCTCTAAAATAGAATAATTATAAGCTTGGTAAAATTATATTTTAATCCCTTAAAAATAAAAATAAAAATCTATTTAATCACTTTTAAAATGATGAATTTATAAATTAATGTATGATAAAATTATATTTTCACATTTTAAAAGAAATTATAACTTAATTCTAGGCCCTACATTTATATCAAAATATAAATTAAAATATGAATTAATTACCCAAAATATAAAATTTTATTTTGATCGATGATTGAGAATAGTCATAAATCTCAAGTCTTGTAAACACTAGGTATGTGGGGGAAAAATGACATCAGTAGATACATTAGCTTTTTAATTCATGCTATTGGTGGAAAGCCAAACTCCTCTTTCTAGCTAGGAGACTTGTTCTAATTCAAGCCACAATAGAGGCCATCGCCAATTTCTATATACAATGCCGTCTACTTTCGGCAAGCACTTGGGTGGACTTGGATAGAATCAATAGGAATTTCCTCTAGGGAAGTACCCAAGAAGCTAAAGATATTCATCTTGCTAGCTGGAACTGTAACGATCTAGTTTTTAGTGGTGTCGAAAAATACGATTTTAAAACCTCATTTTCGTAAACTAGGTTCATAAATATAAAATAGAAATATTTACGGAGTTATTATAAAATATATTAAAATTCAGTTAAGCAATATAGCTGAAAAATTAGTTAATTAAGGTTCAAGGACTAAATTGTAAAAGTCCAATTGTTATAGAGTTTTAATTAGAAAAATGCTTAGGAACCTAGATAGCAATTATCCAAGAGACTAAAATGTTTAATAAACCAATTTTAATTAGATGTTAGCGGATGATGATGGTGGGTACCTGATCGCGCTATAAACGTCACAGCAATAATGTGTAAGAGGACACTGTCGATGGAAGTATAATAGACAAATGTGAGTCTGTCGGATATCGATCCCACGAGGATAGTGTTCTTGTTGCTTAAATTTGTCGAAGCAAAAGTAGTTGAAATAAGAAGAATTGTTAAGAGTAATGTCAATGTAATTAAGTCAAGATTGCACAAATAAAAGAGTTAAAAATGTCAGCACAAATATTGTAAAACTGTAATACAGATTGTCAGAGCAATTTAATAGAAGATGAAATGAATGTTAAATATGTTTTGTGAATGTAAATTAAGAGAATTAAAAAAGTAAAAAAATTATAAAGGAATGGGGGATCCCTGATTTGGCAAGTTGGCAAACACTAAATGTGACTACAAGGTAACTAGTAGATAAATTGTCGCCACAATTAAGTTCTATGAGATCTCACTACTTTCGACTTCTCTATTTAGCAAAGACCTCAACACTCACATTAACCACACCTTCCAATGCTGGCAATGCTTTGCATTTGAGAACAAGTGGCCAGAATTCCTTCTTGCCTCAAGCAACTTCCATCGTCTTTCTTGTTGATCTAACTTTGTCACTGCACCTTCCAGTGACTGTGACTGTAATAGCACTTTCGTGGTCAAAACAGATAAATCCAAAGATAAACAAATAAGAAGAATTGAGCAGAAATCAAAGTAGATCTAACATTAATAGGTACTTCCATACACAATTAAAGTCAATGGAATTTTTCAACATTCAAGAGGAATTAAAGAAGAAATTGAAGCATTCTATTCCTAGCCTACTAGAATCCTTCCGTAATTGCTCCTCTTGCATCGCACTTAGACACTTCTCATCAGAAGTAGTTGCCTTCTCGTCGCCTCATATCATCCTCCTGAAAAGTTAAGCTTCCATGACAGCTTACTTAAGTAAGAATCAGAAAAATGTGGATTAATTTCTTCACGAGCTTCTTCCCTCTTCTTCTCTCTCTCCCCTCTATTTATCTTCACTGGCAAGTACAGGTGTCATCCTTTTCTCAGATCTAACTTCCTTGTAGCTATACAAGTTAGTTCCTCCACTTGTACACTCACGGAGATCTGGTTTATGCATTAGGAAGTTGCAGTTGTCGCGACATTACTGGACGCAAATTTTTATTTTTATTTGCTGCGACAACTTGACATTTTCATGCGCTAGTGCTTTTGGATATGTTAGCAACTTAAAGTCCCTGTTGCAATCTAGAAGTGTTCATGCGATGACATATTTAGGCACAGTTCTATATCGAACTTGTGGCTACAGCTCTGAACGCTTTCCTGCTTCGATCTTCTATAATGGATTCCTGCGCTGACATCTTTAGACGTAAAAACTGATACTAAATGCAGCGACATTAGTAGCACAAATGGGATAAAATGAAAGAAAATAAGACCATACAACACTGACTTAAAAAATGTAATTACTAAGTACAAAATATTGAAAATGTATGCCAAATATGATACAAAGGGAACAAATTATACTCTAATTAGGGAGAATTTAATGGTCTTTTCTAATGCTATCAATACCATTAATATTGATTAATGGATGATTAGTTTAATTAAATTATGATTAACTAATTAATTAAAGTTTAATTATAATTAACTTAAGTATATAAACTAAATTCAGTAGGAAAAGATGAAAGAAAGTTATCATCTTCTCAAAGTTCCATCGTACACCATGGTTGTGAAGAAAGAAAATCTTTAAAACCCTTAGGCATTCCACAATCGATTCAAGTAAGTCCCTAAGCCATTTTTCTTTGATTTTTATAGATTTATGATCATGGAAACTTGATTTAGCTATCACATGTATCAATTTCCCAAGTGTTGACATTTTAGTAAGTTACCATTGTTAAGAAATTGGAGAATTAGGCTTGAAATTGATAGAAATTAAGCTTAGATTATAAATAGGACTAAATTATAAAGCTTAATAAGCTTAGTTGTTAACTTTGTTACATTAGGAACCAAATTGAATAAAATAAAAACCTCTGAGAAAATTGTTCTAGGAATAGAAAGTATGAAGTCCTTAATGAGTAAATGTGAAATCAAATTTTAATTCGAAGTCATATATCGAAAGTTATGCTTGTTTCGAGTTTAGGGACTAAATTGAATAAAATAAAACATATGCTAGACTTTATGTTTGAATGTCAATTGGATGTGAATTTATATTTTTTATCTATTGCATGACTGTACGTAGCTAGAGATAACATTGAGCCATCAAGAGGGAAAGGAAAAGTGAGGGTCATCGACAAGTAACGCCAGATCTCGATTTGTACTTTTATAATTCAAGATCATTCCATTTATATGCATACATATACATTTTTATTATATATCAACTACTAAGGTAAGACTATTACTTCTTTTGAATTGAATTGCGTGATGGTATTGAATGTCGAGATTGTGAATTGGACTGAGCATAGTAGAACGAGTATGATAGGAAGTGCTAATTGACATGTGATATGTGATATGAAATGCCAATGGTAACGGTATGGAACTATGATATTGATTTATATGTATATGATGACTTTGAATTGTTGAGTATTGAATTGGATTGAATGTAACATATACGAGATATAAATTGTGAGATGTGGATGTGATGTATAGTGATTCAGTGGTTTCTCTACTAATGGTTCTATGTAGAATCGAATTAGTTGGCATACCTTGGGATGAAAACCATCGTTGTCGAGCCATCTGGGATGGTTAGATATGCAAATAGTGGAAACCATCATTTCCAAGCTACCCAAGATGATAAAACATTCAAACTCTAATAGCCATTGTGGCTGGGCAACCCAGGATGACTAGGGTAAAATAAAGGCTATGGAATGTTGATGAAATTAGTATATTATGTATTCATACATATGAAATGTGCATATGATTCGTATAAATAAGGTCGTGAATAATATTTGGCAATCGATACATGAATGGTAATCTAAATGGTTGTAGTTTGATCGTATGTTGATTGTATCTTTACTATGTTATGACTTTTGTATTATTAACTTGAATCATTAAAGTACCATTAAGTGTTATCGCTCAATGTATGATTTGTTTACTCTGTGCACAGGTATAGGTAATTCCTGAAGTCTCAAAAGGTGATTTCAATATCCAAACGGTAGCTCTCGACTCAAAAAAGTTTGTATAGTTCTTTTCATTTTGATAAATGGCATTTACCTAGTGTTTAACCGGTTATTAGGTTATAAATGGTCAAATGGTGTAAATGAGTACATGAAACGTAAGGTGACGTTTGGTTCGCTATAATGGAATAGAGCTGTAATCAGTAATTCAATTGTTTGGTTTATTGGAATGGAATAGAGCTGTAATAATATTTTTGTGTTTGGTTGAATGGAATGATGCTGTAATAGCATAAGAAAAAATGCTTAAATGACTAAAGTACTCTTAACAGAATTTTTTTAGTTAGATGATTATTGTTATTAAATTTTAATGATTATTATTAAATATAATTTAATAAAAATATTAATTAATTTAATTATATTTTAACATAATTATTATTAAATACAATTTAATAAATAATATATAATTTAATAATATTTTTAATATAATTATTATTAAAATATGAATTAGTAAAAATTATAATATATAATATTAGAAAAATAATATATAACCTATTTTTTTAGTTTTAAATTATGATGCACATATGATATGCTTAAATATCATTAACAAAATAAAACAGAATTTATATATATATAGGAAATGCATGGAGCGTGGTGTGTGGACAGCACATTCATTGCATTGATTCCCAACACAACCAGAGAAACTCCATAAGCAAAAGAAAACAGAATTTATTAGATACCAAAAACTTACTCCATAAGAAAAAGTGATCAATCATGCTGCTATGATGATTTTGTTGAGTGCATACAGTTTGTATGCATGTTGCAGTAACATATTTTTCTATTTTATTTGCAATGTAATTTAGTTTGGATGAAAACGAATAAGTTTTATGACAGGAAGCTGAATAACTTGTTTGGTTGAATTGTTTTAATGTACAAGTAATGTTTCAAAACTTACTAGGCTAAATAGTTGTATTCGGTAGAAAAGATTGTCAGTAAAAGTCATGTACTGCTATGATAATGGTAATGAAAATAAGTTTTTCATTCATTGCTGCACGTTTGTGAGAAATTAAATTATATCAAGCTTCTTGCTGTTTTGTTTTTTGTCTTGTTCTCTACTTTTGTTGCTTCAAAAATCCCGCAACAAATGCTCTTTTGAATTGATTCATTATTGTTTGAAATGGTTCATTTTTTGGATTAACTCGATTCAAAAACCCAACACTTGCTTAGTTCTTTATTAACTTAATTTTGTTAAGATTTGAAGCTTAGTTTGGTTATGCACTAATGTTTAGGTGCTGATTGATTTGTTTAATTGATTACCTTGTGTGCAAGTTTTGTTTTTTTTAGAAGTTTGAGTTTGTATTTGGTATTCATTTGACTATATGATGTAATCTCTTGATGAATGAATATAGATAAGTTTTCATTCTCTTTTCTGTTTTATTTCATCTTTTTTTTGCTCTTCCCTTTTTGTTAACACTAACCATTGGTATCTAGAGTCGGTTGTCTTTGAGGATCATTGTTTTTGTTTTTGTTTCTTGTTGAGAAAGACAGAATCTATTTTGTTTCTTGTCGGATACATGGACATCCTATAATCATTATTTATTATCAAACCCCAAAGTGTATATTCCTTACAATCTAATCCTTATTGCATAAACTTAACTAAAATCTTAAATAAAATTTCGACTCGAATAAATATATTACTCCATTTTCTAACTTAATCCTAACTCAATGTAAACTCATTATTCAAGAAACCCTCTCGATCCAAGCCAAATTCCATTAACATCCTTTAATGGAAATTTAATTAAAACTAAATACTTAACACTTGTGTATGCATTACTAAGCTTAGATAATTAAGAATCCATAAAAATTTCAAAGAAAATGTATATGGTGGATTGTGGGAGAATTCCAAACCCTACTCTTTCTTCTTTGTTTCGGTTCTAAAGATGAAACATGAAGAAATTGGATTTTCTTTGCCAAAGTCCCCAATATATCTAGGAAATGCTCAATACGAACACTAAAAACGCTTTATACTCACACCTAGTTTAACATGAAACAGGGTAACAAATTGAACCATTTTATTGAACCCCAAAGACAGCAAAAACCATCTTCTCAGCAAAAGCCATTGGACTTGCTCAGTGTTCACACCAAAAATCTTGAAAATTGTATTTCTCTTCAAATTTTGAATTTGTCCCTAAATTTTAAGGCATTTTAATTGTATCCTAAAAGTATCAAAATTTCAACAACAGAAATCAAAACCTAAACTATAAACCAAACCTTGAAATTACTAAAAAAGAAGAGCCTTCAGATGGAATTCCTCCAAGAACAAAGTAAAAAATAAAGGGAAAAATGCATCATACTTGTCTCGTTTTCATGAAATTAGCAAAGAATAGTTTACTTGATATGATTTGCAGGTATTGAGGTTAAAGACAATTTTGATACGGAAGAAAGCAAAAAAAAAAGAGTAATTGGTGCTATGACAATAATCAAAGGAAGAAAAAGGGAAGGGAAATTAGAAGAGAGTGAAATGAAAAGAACGGAGGGAGAACTGTTTACCTAAAGGACGCTGCGACAAAGGTGAAGACTGTTATGGCCGGAGTCGAAGGAAGAAAGGTTGTAATCGGTGCTATGACAGTAATCGAAGGAGAGGGTAAAATGAGGAGGTGCTGTAATCAAGGCTGTAATCGGTGCTTTCTGAAGGGAATAGAAATTGGAGGATTTTGCTGAATAAGACAGTAATGGAATAAGCCTGTAATCAGGCATTCCATTGAACCAAACACATGCATAGGGTGGGCCCTCTGAATAAGCCTGTAATTGAATGGCTATTACAGCCAACCAAACATGCCCTAAGAGTTTTTTAATGTCTAAGACTTATGTGGTTTGAAATGTAGAACTAAACATATTTATATGACATTGTTAATATTTTGAGTCTTAAGATTATTTATATTTGGTTAAATGATAGGTTAAAATGAAAGGGAATTGGAATTATAATAATCTGTCGAGGAAGTCGCAACATCAACTCGAAGATGTTTTAAAAACCTTGCAATTTAGTCCTCAATCTGCAAAGCTTGCTTACTGTCTTTAAGGTTGCAACACCAAACCATGGGAATCACAACTCCAACATAAGAAGTTTTAAAAACTTTGCAGTTTGATCCTTGTTTGACCTCGGGATAGTGATGAGCTTTCATAAGCTTGTATATGACTCGAAAATAATTATATATATCATGTTATACGCGTGTAATATCCATATTTAAATGTTTAACGATTAAAGTTGTGCAATCGATTGTAGTTGCTCGGCCAACAAATGTGACATCCTATAGATCAGATTTGTCAATTGGGTCGGGTATGAAGTGTTACAGGAACATAGTGACACAACCTAAATCCAAGGGAGGATTGGGCATTTGAGTCTCTAAATTAAGAAATCAATCCCAAATCATTAAGTAAGCTTAGAGGCTTATACTTGAGCAAGAGTCTCTAGGCTAAAGTTCACATTGGCAAGTACCTTAAAGGGTGTAGAGGATTTGAAGGGCCTAAATTTCTCCCTCACTTGGTCGAATCTTTGCAAGAGAAGCCCCCTTTTCAAGAAGAGTTTGAGGTGGGAAGTGTAGAATGACTAATCTATTAATTTTTGGACTAATGATTGGAGCAGATTGGGATCCCTATGCTCACTTGTCATAGTACTTATTAATTAATAGGAAATGCAATATGAATGATCGAACTATTTATCCTTACAAATACCAAACGAGATCCAAAAAGCTCTCATCAACACTCATTTATCTATCAATCAAAAGATCAAGGACATATTGTGTTAGAAGCACACGAAGCCAAGAAGATCCACTTTAGTCAGTGCTTACAACATTATTGCCTCCAACCAAAGGTTCATTCCTTATAACCTGGATAGTAATTGCTAGCATCTTTGGAAAGAAAAATTCCTCCAAAACTCAATTTTTTTCTTATGGAAGTGTGTGATTCAAATTCATTATGTAGGGGACTTCATTAACTTGTGAGTCTCAACTTCAAAGATATGTGCCTCTTCTACCATAAGTATCCAGCTAACATTAGTTATTTATTACGTAAATGTCAAGTGGTCAAGGAATGGTGGATACATTATCATAACCATGGTAATCTAGGTGGGGCATGAGAGTCCTAGATCCTCACCAATTTGAATAGAAAAGTCTAGTGTCAATCACCAAGATTACCATGGTACCTTGTGTTTACCTTCATTATATGGGAGATCTAGTTACTCTAAAATTCTATGGTGTTCAGAAGTATGTCTTGATAAGGTTCAATATGGGAGAAAGCCATAATGGGCACCGATGAATTCTTTGATCTTCTTGCAATAAGCATTGAAACTAAACTATGTTGAGAGATGACCTTTAACTAAATAAAGACTTAGACAGAGTAACATTGAGATTGAAGTGGATGCCATTGTTGTTATTAGTTTGATTATGAATATCGCAAACAAAGATGATAAAATTCGAACCACTTGATGGATTCTGAATCGATCTGTTCTGCCCTACCCTGCTCTATTATCATCCCTAACTGCAAAATTTTAATAATGTTTACTTTCAACTCTAATTGATGACAACAAAATGATCCTGAATCCTAACTACTATCTGAACTACTAGGCTCAAAACATTTTTGGACAAGGCAACCAAAATGCTAATACTTTAGCTAATCTAGGGAACAATTTTCAACCTCATGTCTCTTTGGAAAGTTTAATTCATATGTCTTTACTTTTTTCAATGATAAAAAAAAAGGTATTAATATAAATTTTAAATAGGGAATAAAATAAGCGGACCTATATACTTGTAGATTAATTAAAATCCTCCTAAAATTGGAATTATAGGTTTTCTTTATCTGCAATTGGA
Source organism: Gossypioides kirkii (assembly GCA_005610355.1). Classification (NCBI taxonomy): domain Eukaryota; kingdom Viridiplantae; phylum Streptophyta; class Magnoliopsida; order Malvales; family Malvaceae; genus Gossypioides; species Gossypioides kirkii. The sequence continues at coordinate 8,466,862 of CP032249.1, read as the reverse complement.
ATATAGCTAAATATCGGTGCTGTTATATTACAAAATAATATTACATTTTTTGACATTTATGGCACCGACAAAAATGTACAAATCTAAAATCAACCCCGTGATTATTTTGTCTACACGCCTGTCAAATATTGGCTCCTTTATTACTATTAAATAATATTTTACTTTTTTTAATTAAATATTTTAGTGTTTTTAGATCAATTTTAAAATTATAATTTTTTTTATTTAACGTATAATTGTATACATGAAATTTAATTCGACGCAATTATATAAGTAAAAAAATTTTTATGGTTCAAATGTATACTTAAAATTTTAAAGATAAACTATCAAAATGATCATTTTTATTTATCTCAAGTTGTATTTTAATTGTTTACGTTTGAAATATTATTTTTTAGTCACTTACATTATCATGTTATAACATTTTAATCACTAAATTCTTAACGATATAACGGTAAGCTGACGTGATACATTAAATCATCATTTTAAACAAAAATTTTATGTTAAATTATATAATTATTCTTTTTATTTTTTTTCGTTTTAAACAATTTAATTTTGTTAGTTTATGTTTTTCTTTTCCCTTTTTTCCGATTTTCCTTCTTCCCAATTTCCTTTTTTTTTTAATTTTTTCTTCTTCCCCCTGAATGAACCCTAGCCACTGTCATCTACAGCTATCAGAGATTCGATCCGGCACCATCAAGACACTCCTCTCCATCACCTCTCTACAAATCGTCGGTGCCGATGGTGCACAGTAAATAATTTCACAGCTACAATCTTATCAGCAATAGAAACAATTTCACTTGGTTTTGCTGTTCTGGATGCCTCAACAACATCACTGGTGTTGCTAGGTGACAGCGGCTTAAAGGGTCGAGAACCTGTAGAGGCCCCAGCTTGCTCCCACGGTTTAAGTGGAGAGCCACCAATAGCTGCAGTTGAGAATGTCTAACATGAACAAATTGTACAAAAGCAAAACAAAAGAGGAAAAAAAGATCAATTTCAAATTTTTAATTTTTATAACGTCTAAACAAAGCTGATTATCCTTCAATTTCTTAACCTAATTCTATCATAAACAAACAACCGAAACAAAAGGGGAAGTTGGGGATTTGGTTCTACTCCACGGATTTAGACCATTTAGGAAGCACCGTCGTTGGCAACTTGGTTGCTGCTACTGCTGCCATTGCTGTTGCCACTGAAGAAGGAGAAAGAGACAAGTACCACGAAGGAACTTGAGGATTTGGTTCCAGTCCACGGATTGAGACCGTTTAAGAAGCACCGTCTCCGTTTTATTTCCCGTCGTCGCCACTGCTGTAGCATTAGTAGAACGGGAAATAAGAGAAGGGAATCGTTGGCAGCTTGGTTGCTGCTGCAGCCATTGTTGTTGTCGCTAAAGAAGGAGAAGGAGACAAATCGTGAACTATATTTGATTTTTTGTAAATAATATTTTAGCAACAATATATATCTAGAGAAAACAAAAAAATATAGCGATGATTTGTATAATTTAACCTAAAATTTTTATTTGAAATGATGATTTAACATATCATATTAGCTTACTGTTACACCGTTAACGATAATTAACGGCTCAGTGACTAAAATGTAACACTTTTAACATAAGTGACTAAAACGTAACTTGAGACAAATAAAAGTGACTATTTTGAAGTTTACCCAAATTTTAATTTTAATTTAATCATACACATTTAAAAAATAAATATATCAATTTATTTTTATATTGGATAAATATAATTATTTATGTATGCAATATATAAATATAAAATGATATTATATCAATAATTACGATAATAATTTACAAGAATTGACTCAAATCAAAATTTCATGTATAAAATTACACAAAATCAATATAAACAATTACATATTAAACTATAATTTATATATAATTTTAAGATTTATCTCTATTTTTCTAAAATAAATATTTTACTTATTTTGTCCCCACATAAACGCATTTTTAATTGATCTCAAATTATCTAGGATAAGAATGTGTAATTGAGGTTAACATATGATTTTTAAATAAAACGATTACTATATTTTTGGTTTAATATCTCTAATTTAATTTATCAAAAATTAATCTTTGTAACTACGAGAGTTAGATGAGATGGTAAAAGTTTCTCTTATTTTAATCAATAGTTGAGAGTTCGATCCTCGTCTTAAGTATGGAGCAACTTTAAAACTCGTGGCTAGCATTCACCCCCTTAATGGGAAGATTTTTTTGTTCAGAGAGAAATTTTTTTAAATAAAATTGAGAGATTTTCTTTGAGTATTTATATATACATCAACAAAATCAAAGTAAAAATTTTGAGAATATCGATTTTTTATTTTTATTTCTTCTTTTTTCTTCTTTTGAAATTAACAAAAACAACTATATATATCTAGTTTTTTTTTTACCTTTTGATGTTGATTCATCCTTGATCTCCTCCGGGTATGTAAGACTCATGACTTCCTTCGGGTTTGCTCGAATTTCATCGGAGTACGTATTTTTTATATTATCATTTATATTTAGTTGTTTATTTTAACATTTAATTTACTATCTTGTTTGTTTATCTATTTATTTATCATTAAATTTTATGTTTTTTAATTACATGTTGTCATTTAATCCTTAATTTAATTATGTTAAATTTTGTGCATTCCATATATTTTTTATTTTTTATCATTTATTTATTTTTCATTCTCTTTGTTAATTACATGCTTGCTTTTATTTATTTATGTATGTATTTTATTTATTTGTTATTTTTTATGCTATTTGTATTTTTGTCTTCATTTAATTTTATTTATTTATTTATATGTCATATTTTGTGCCTTTAAATTAATTAATGTCTTATTGTATTTTTGACTTAATTATTTTAGAGTTTTCTCATATTTGTGTTTTATATATATTTATTATTGCTTATATTATTAATTAATTAATATTTATTGTCATTATTACTATGATTATATTGTGATTTTATTTACTCCTATTTATTATTTTATTACGTTATTAATTGTATTTGATTGTTTTTATTTAGTTATTTATATTCATGTATTTTTTTATTTATTTTACCATTATAATTGTAAATTATGTATATACTCATTCATTTATTTTTGCATTACATTTTAATTCTTTTTTAAAAATACATAAACCGTTTTAAAAAATCGAGATAATGTTCTTTGTTTCGAGAATTTGAGAGAATTATGCCCTAACTCACTAAGTGTGATTTTTTCTTTGAACCGATATAATTGAATACCCTATTTAAAATTAAAAAAATACTAGATTTTGGGATAATAATTAATAATGATTGTTATTTTTGAAAATTCGAATCGTTATGTCCTAACTTATTGGATGTGACTTCTTCTCGATTAGTTCGAAACAACGAGCTTTCTTCGTAAAAATTATTTTTTTTCAAAATAAAATAAACATGTCATTCATGCATTTAAGAATCGCAATTTAAATTTTTCTCGAGTTTTTAATTTTCAACAATTAAGACATTAAATAATCGACAAGATACCAACTTTGAGCGTGTGAGGGTGTTAATCCTTCCTTATGCGTAATTGACTCCCGAATCTGTTTTATGGTTTCAAAGATCAAAATTATTATTTTAATGATTTTAAAAATTTTAAGGTGATTTAATTACACCTATTTAAAAAAGGTTGGTGACGACTCCATTTTCGATTTTACAAAATATAATTCGAGACCTTTTTCAAAAAAATGATTTCGACAAATATAATGATCGAATTCTAATAAATTACATTAAATGAATTAATTTCTCAATTTCACCTACTTGGACAAATGAAATTAATAATTACACATATTTTATGGTGGTTCAATTGTTGAATGGGAAGATTTTTTATTTTTTAATTTAAAAATATTATTTTTTAAGCTCAAATAAAGAAGTTGATTTTTTTTCAAGTTTATGTGTATAAATAATTGAACTAATTTTTAGTTGGAGGCAAGGATCAAATTCTGGCAAAAAAAAAAGTAATTGGACTAATGTTATACCTCTTCATTGCTCAAACACATGTTTGCATCAGATACATCATTGATCTATGTGTTGACTCCTTTTAAAACAACACCTCCGCAGATCACTCGTCCTCAACCACTCGCTCAACTCAAAAGAAGACACCCGAAGAAGACACCCACCCATATTTGAGTGTGAAAACTCTCCTAATGTGATGCACTTCTAAGACAATGAGGAGTCTATTTAGGCATAACAACATCGTATCGATAAAGCTTCATGATACACACCCATGATTATCTTTTACGCATTTAGTGAGATTGAATGTATATCTTGTCAAGTCATACTAATGGATAAAAGGACCTCTCCTATAAATATCCCAAAGATAGATGAAAAGGGGATCGATTTCTGAGCACATTAAAGTTACTTTGAGCAGTTGTCTTTTTAGTCAGCTTGTCCTCTTGTCCATGCTCCAGGTCTCGTTCTTCTTAGGTAAATCGACCTCCTCTACACCATTGTGATCTCCTCATTATTCTCCTCCTTTGTTGTATCCTGTATCAACAATTGGTGAGGTGAGCATGGATGAAAATGTCTCAAAATTAGAATGATTCTATGAAACAACCCCGTTAATAAAAACAACGACACCAACCCCGCCAAGTCCTCCACTCTAATGAATGGCAATGATGACCACAACACTGAACTTCATTCAACCCAAACCAAGATGTCAACTCGCCCAGCATGTCCACCATAGAAGCCTTGACCCAGCTCTTGAGCGCTCTAAACACTCTCTCGCCTAATCAAGCCACTGTAGCCTCTTCCTAAATTCCCAACACCTCATCATCTCTTCCTACCCTGCAAGATCCTAGAGATAACCTTATAAAACAAATTCTCTCTAGTTTGGCTTCCTAACCCACTACTACTGTTGTTCCTCCAGATCAAGTTTCCCAACAATAACAACCACCTAGTCCTCAACACCATGTTATTGAGATGCAAGAAAAAAATTGTGTCATGGAGGAACAACTTCTAGCTCAATAGCATGAGTTTCAAGATCAGCAAGAGCGTCAACGCTTATTAGATCAACAAAATACCTGTAATAAATAGTTGATTGGAAGTTGCGAGTAACCAAAGACACTACTAAAGGTGGTGATTTGCCCCTTCCACTAAAATTGGAAGGTACAACACATCTATTATCCGTAAAGATAAGAAGGATCGCGATGATAATGAAGTGGTACAAGATATTCAACCTATCAATTGTTCGGAGAAGGAACGTCGAAACAAGGTTGTTGCCCTCATACTTGAGTTCTTGCAAAAGGCTAAAGGTTCTTAGTTTGATGAAGTTTCTTAAAGTTACACTAACGAACCCTTAGCGCCTTCCGTGTTGACTCACAACCTTTTTGCTTCTTTTAAGTTCCCTAAGTTATTTTATACTGTGTAGGTGACGTAGAGGACCACTTAGCTTATTACAACAATGACATGAATATTCTTGGGGCCTCTGACATTATGAAATGCAAAGCTTTCTCCATGACCCTTTCTAGCACTGCTTGGCATGGAACTTGACACTTCCTTTGAGATCCATCAACAACTATGATCAATTACTTGGGTTATTCATGAGAAGATTCTTAGCCAACAAAACCTCATGATAGTCTCCTGCTTATCTTATATGTAACATCCTATACTCGACCCGATCGTCAAGCCGGAGTTATAATGTATCACATGCGTTGTTGGAATAACTAAGATCAATTCACAATTAAAGTGTGCACTTTTTACGATAAAATCAAATTAAATATAAATTCCTTAACATACCAATGCAAATCTAAGTTTCATTTATGTAAGCACCTAATAACATACAACAAATCCACCATTTATTAGGGTTGTATAAATATTTCAATTAAGGCACCATCACATACCTCACACATTTATCAGACTATGAGAATTATAATTTGCATATACTTTTATGCATATTTATACGGAAAGAAATGTCATATTTTCACCGATCACAAAATTCTGAAATACTTGTTGACACAAAAAGAGTTGAATCTGAGACAACGCAGATGACTCAAGTTGTTGAAAGATTACGACTTATTATCGACTACTATCTGATAAAGCTAACGTTGTAGCTGACGCTTTGAGTTGAAAGTTTTTGTTTGCTGTGAAAGCAATGAATATTCACCTAACTCTGGATTGTACCGGTTCTATTTTAGCCGAACTTCGAGCTAAATTGGTTTTTCTTCAGAAGATTGATTCAAGAATTGCAAAAAAAATGATCCAGAATTGTTAACAAAATGGAAGTTGACTCCCATGTCAACTACCCCTATATTAACTTCACTTGGTTGAGCCAATGATCAACTAATTACCTCAAAACCCTGAACTCAAGATTTTTTTCATGTACTTATGCAAAACTTTCCTTTTGACATGCTTGGCAAGGGTTAATGTGATAATTTGACATCACATTGAACTTTTTTAGGAAAAGAAATAAGTTAATATAATATATTGAATAAAATTATAATACAAAAATTGACCTCAAACAACAAAATTACATGAATTCTTTATTCTTCTCTCTTTCAGCTTCTAGTGGACCACAAATCCAATAATTAATGGGAAGAATTACTTTCATTTAGTTCGCTCTGTTTTTTTAGAAATTGAATTGAAAAATAGTTTTTTTAATTATATATTTTGATATTAGAAATATAATTACCATCTAAAACAATACTTATCCGAATAAACTATAATCAAAATCAAATATTATGAAGCACAATTAAATTAAATATTAGAATATATCTACAGCCAAACTATAATAGCTCTACAGAGAATCTATAAATGATAATATTTAAACTAATATACTTTCGAAGAGAGCCAACACAATTTTTACATGACAATGCTTAAATTATAATATATATGGGAAAACATTAAATGGAATAGTGACCTCACGTCATTTTTATCTATTTTTTAATAATTTAATATCACATCAGTATTTTTTATTCTGAATTTTAGTATTTTCATCTTGAAAAAAAATCAAATCCAAATAAAAATTTTAAAATTCAAGATGAAATTACTGATGTGGCTTTAAACTATTAAAAAATGATATTATTTCTATTTCATGCAATCATTCCTCAATACCTCAATATCTATTATTATATTTAAGTGTTTTAGTAATTTAATATCACTTACAATCACGTTAACTCAATAATAAATATTTGCATACTATGAGACTTGAACACAAAACCTTATACTTAGGGATGTTACTGGGGCGGGTTTCACGGGGCTCCACCTCATTTCGCATCTAATTGGGTAGGGATGGGTACATATTTTGTGGGTGGTGAGGTGGGGATGAGGACAAAAATTAGATCCATCGTGAGTGGTGGGGTGAGGATGGGTATGACATTGTACCTGCCTAATTCCCACCCGTTCCATCCCCGCCCGTCTCGCACAATATAATAAGCATATTTAGAAAATAACATTTATAAAAATTTAATTTAATAATTATCTTAATAGTATTTTATTATCTTAATATTAAATTCAATTTAATGTTTATTTTGTAGATAAATATTCTATTAATTTAATAAGATTTAATATTAAATTTAATTTAATATTTATTTTGATAAGTATTATATTAATTTAATATTAAAATGATTAAGTTTAATCATAGTTGAACTCTCTAAACTCTCCCTGTATAAAGAGAGTTTTGGGTCATGATTTTACACACTTAAATTCAAGAGAAGTTGTAAAGATAAAATTCTCTAGAGAGATTATTTCAAAAAAAATCTAGAGATATTTTTTTTATAATTTGGTCCAAAAGTTGAGAGAAATTACGAAATTACTTCACTGGTAATTTTTGTGAAATTTTTTTTAATTCAAAGCATTCATACTTTTTTTCATAAAAAATTTAGTTTATATTTATTTAATTGATATTTAAATATATTATATGAGATGGGTTGCGAGACAGGTATAATAAAGATTAAGTGGATTTAAGAATCCACGTGGATAGTGAGACGGGAATGGATGCGAGAAAACACCCTACCAAATTGACATCCTATTTATAACTTTTTTTTAATTTTTTGACTTTTCCACTTCTTCAACCAAAATTATATTTTTATTTTATTAATTTTTTACATACATTTTTCACCATGGAATAAAATGTAGTATAACATATTTTTTAATATATATTTTTTGTAACCCCTCCAAGAAACCATAAAGCATAATAATTCATTAATATATATATACTTTTTTTTTTAATATGTTAGTGTAAATATATGATAGTATCTATTTATATTTTTTAACTCTTTGACAATACATACAAATATTGCACACACAAGCGCTTGAATTCAAGTCTTTTAAAATGAATAACACTTTTTTCTACAAAAATCATCGTTAGAATTTTTAAGAGAAATATTTAATTTAAGGGTAAAATATACCAACAATTATTCAATTTTAATCTCAATATAAAATAATTACTCAACTTTCAACTCAATTACTAAATTTTTAAAAAATAACAAATCAATTGTACTAATTATTTTCCAGAGATAACGGGCCTGCCATTTTCCATCCTTCTCTCACCCAACCCTTTCGTCTCCCTCCCCTGCCACTGCTCTTCCATTCCTCTCCCTCTTTCCCACTGTCCCTCCCCCCTACTTTGATTCTCTCTATCTCCTCCACCGTCCCTCCCCCACTCCGACCGTCTCCCTCTCCCCCACTGCCTCTTTCCCTCTGCTAACCTACCCACCCTTCAAGCCCCTTGATTTTTTCTCTCAAAACCATAAGTCCTATTCTTCCCAAACAAAAATCTCAATCTAAACCACCAAGCAAAATCCCACCAAAGATCCATTTTTGAACAATGAGTAGTGGACCAGTTTCAGCAAGCAAAACCTGGATTGTGGCAGCCACAATTGCCTTTGCTCCATTCCTCTTCTCGCACCACTACCAGTAAGCTTCTCTCTTTCTCTCATCTTCTTCTTCTTTTGCTTATCAAAATATCAGCTTTAACAAATTTGGCAAAAACAACAATGGCAGAAGAGACCTTCACAGCCACACAAGTAAACAAAAACCCATTCTAAAAACTGAAAGAAAAGGCCTTTCTTTCACATGAAAATTTGAAAAACCACAGCTTGCTTCAGATTTTTAGAAATATTGTAAAGTTAACCTTTTTAAGTTTTGAGACAAAATGGACTGCCTGAGCTTAGCATAGTTAAAGGATTTCGTTGGGTTCCTAAGACATTCTTTTATTCTCCAATTCAATTCAAAGAGACTGTAGAGAAAGTAAAGCAACTGGGGTTCAGTCCTGAGAGGTTTGTTTTTATTTTAGCTTTTATTGTTTTAGGTTCAATGAGCAAATCCACTTGGGAGACAAAGTTTGATGTTTATAAGAAATGTGGTTGGTCTGAGGAAGAAATTTTAGATGCTTTTAAGAATCATCCCTTGGTAATGGCAGCTTCTGAGGTTAGAATTAAAGCATTGATGGATTTCTTTGTGAATGTAATGGGATTCAAGGCTTCATTTGTTGCTAAGCAACCCTATTTACCAGGATTGAACATGGAGAAGAGACTATAAAAGATTACAAAGTAGAGGGAAAGGGACTATAAACGATTGTTGATTTAGGAGAGGATTAGCAAAGGGAAAGGGACGGTGGGGAGAGGGGGAGGGATGGTGGGGGAGTGGGAGAGAATCGGAGTAAGGGGAGGGATGGTAGGGAAGAGGGGGAGAGAAGGATGAAAAATGATAACTCGTTACGTCTGTAACAGAAAATGGTGGTATGGTGATTCTGTTATGTCTGTAATTGATAGAGCTGATCGTGGGTTGAATCGAGTCGGGTTAAGGTCGGGTTTTAACAAATTTTTAAGTCCAATTGTTAGGCCCAAGTTCGGCTCGGCTCAAAAAATGACTTAAAATTTTATCCAAATCTGATCCGAATTATAGAAGTCAAGACCGAGCCCGATCTGACTCGACTTGTATTAATTTTTTAGATTATTTTATTATGTACAATAAATTTAAAAAATATATAATATATCAAATACGCTTAAAAACTTTAAAACAAACATTTAAAAATAAACAAATTAAAAATACATTAAATTTTTTTATATTAAAATAGTTACAAATAAAGTAATAGAAAAATTAATAATAAAACATAAGTTTTATAATATTCAAATAATATTAAAAAAAACAGCGAAATAATAATAAAAACACATAAAAATAACATTCAAACAATCAAAATAACAACCAAAACAATAGTAAAAATAATAGAAAAATAACAACAAAAATAACAATAAAAACAACACTAAATTAGTAAAAAAAAATAGCATCAAAACAGCAACCAAAACAGTAAAAAAAATCAAAACAGTAAAAACACAACACCAAAACAATAAAAAATAGTAACCAAAACAGCAAAAAAACAGCACCAAAATAATAATATAATTTTTTTATTAAAAATAATTAATTTATTCGGATCGGATCGGATCGGGTCGGGTCGGGCTCGAATCAAAAAAATTTTACTCGAGGCTTGACCTATTTATAAAATGGGTCTCATTTTTTGTCAAGCTCATTTTTCGGACCTATATTTTTGTCTAAATCCTCTCATTTTTTAAACGGGCCTTTGGGTCAGATCGGATCTGGTGGTCTGACCCATGATCAGGTTTAGTAATTGAAAATGGTTAATGGTGACTTATTTATTATTTTTCGAAAATTTAGTGATTGAATTGAAAGTTAAATAACTGTTTTGTCATTGAAATCAAAGTTGCATAATTATTGGTGTATTTTACCTTTAATTTAGTGAAAGGTTTGGTGAATCATAGTTAAGTTATGATGACTATGCTTGCTTACCTTTGCTTCAAAGCACACATTTCTTGAGTAAACCGTTCAAAGTCCACAAAATTAAGCATTTAACCTATAATATATATTATTATAAAATATATATTAATGGGTCTTTCACTATTTCATCATTTGCTAAAAAGCTTGTATATATAAAATTTTACATTGGTTTAATTTTGTTAATGATTTTATGAAAATCAAAGTGGAAACTTTCTTACTTGATTTTATGAATGGGATTTTCATAATGGGTTGGGGTCTAAAACACTTGGAATTTGATCTAGTTAATTCTTAAATTTAAAACTTATCAATATAAAATTAAAAAATATTATTAAAATGTTATTAAATAATTAATAATGAATCATAAATAATATAATGAAAATGATATATAAAATAATTTTTCGTGGGTTAATTAAAGTTAAAAAAATCAATGGTAAATACCAAAAAGAAGAAAATCCATGGTAGGTCCAATTTACTTTATGTCAATTCACTAGTATTGTCTCCCTCCCCCCGCATGCCAGGGAATTTTAATTTTCTTTTACAAATTTTATTTAATATTAAAAAATATAATTATTTAATTTTTATTATTCATTTGAAATTGGATAAGAATTTTAAATTAATTGATCAGTTAATATCGAAACCAATCGTTTTTAATACATCATTTTAAAAATTTTGACCAGATGTGAATATTTGATATTCTTAATTGATCCACAAATTTATTGGTTAGAAATAAAAAAAAAACTTTAAACGCATATTTCAAAATAAATTAGATTTAGATAAATATAAAATATATTAATGTTATGATTAGACTTATGATGAGACACTTTTAAGCCCCATTGCCTAAAAACTTATCATAAAAAATGGAGGAAATCATAAGGCCATAACTCGTAAGCATGTAAGTAGAACTGTTTTTTTTTAATAAAAAAGAAAACACACAAACACCATTTGTATTCCCACGTAAAGCAATCAAAATCCATATGAGCGACAAGGCAAATAAAATAACTAAATTGGGTTTCAAATAGCCTTGTCGCGGCCGCGAGGGTTGGTAGACGTCAAAAACAGTCTTTAAGGCTTGAAGATCAAGCATACTATAGAACAAATCAATGAAGCTAAAATTAAGATTTAAAAATTTTACTTTATTTATTTTTCTGGTAGGCCTTGGGCGGCTGAGACAGGGTAGCAGGGATGCGTTGAGAGTACGTCAGAAAATTTTTATGAAAATGAATTTATATTTTTTATAATTTTAAAAATTCTAATTTTTGTAATTTTTAAAAATTATATTTTTTTTATTTTTAAATGATTTTTCTATTTTTTTGAATATTTTATATTTTATAATTTTTAAGAAGTCTATTTCTTAAAAGAAATTCTAATTTTTTTATGATTTTTTAAATAAATATAACAAAAATTATCATATCTCTTGTTAACAATGACAAATTAATGGTGTCAAAGGATGAGGAATTAATTAATTGTTTAAATTCAATTGAATGTTTAAACTCGACTGAAAGTTCAATTAAGTGTTAGTTTTCTATTAAGGGATGAATTGATGATTAAATTATTTTGAAGTAGTACTTTCATATAAAATTTCTGTCCTGACCTAAAGATCAAGGTTAAAAAAGATGAAGTTTATTCTTCTTAATAATTCTGTCATAGTTTGGATATGCTTGAGAGTAGGATCTCAACCTATAGAATCTACAGTTTTAAAATATGAGGGATTATATGCACTATTGAATATGACATATCATTAAGTAGAGAGGAAATATATGGTTTTTTGCAACCATTTTGTGTTGTTTAAACATGAAAACTTTAATATTGTCATTGCATTTTAGTTCATTGACATTGAATAAAAGGTAATTTCCTTTTAGAAGAACAGAAAAGAAAAAAAATAAGACAATTCAAGAGATTGAGAAGGGGAAAAAATAGAAAACCAGGCTTAGAGAGTGATGAATGGTCATGGTCCCCAACCAAACCATTCTCTCCATCATATAGTATGCTCATGGGAGTAATATAATTATTTAAAGAGTAATTTATGAATTTTAGTTTTTTGCATTGAAGAATGATAAAAGAGCAAGTTTTACTTTTACATGTAAATCTTGACTTATTAGTTCCAAAAAGTCAAATTGAAGTGGTAACCCAATACAAGCATCAAAACGAAACTCACATTTTTCCTGCAGCAATAGCAGCTTGCACAAAATCCTCGCACCGCAAAAATCCACCCGATAAAACATCGCCCAAGGCACCAATGATGTCGAATGCCTCTTGCAAATCGCTTGCGGAAGTCATGTCATCCAGCCATGAGAGCAACTCTTTGGAGAACCCTATCATTTCCTTCACATTCAACAACCTCTCTCTCATCACCACCTCCCAACCTTCCAACCCTTCTTCAGTTCCGGTTGGGGTTCCTTCAGATTTGCCTTTGGTGCCTGCCAAACTTGATGATTTCTTAACCTTGAATATTTGCTGCAACTGCTCAATCAAGCCGGTATACACCAGCATGGGTCGAACAATTGACAGTAGCTCATCACCACCAGTTTCTGAGGTGGAGGTGGGACTTTTGCTGCTACTTGCTGATTCTATCTTAGCTGTTGACCGCCCATGAGTATGCTGCATGTAGGCATGATATATTCCACGTTGCAAGAAGTCGCGTCGATTTTGCAACCATGACTCATAGGACTCTGAAAGCAGTGAATTTACCATCATGAACTGAACGGTTTCCTCTGTTCCCAAAGAAGGTTGAATTCCACCAGTGGCAGATTTTGAATCTAATGTTGAAGAGGATATGTATGTTGCTACTGTCTTGGCCATGTTACGTCTCTGAGACGGGCCTCCCTGTTCCAGAAGGTGACAAGCCATTTGGATCATGAAAGGCAAAAAGCGGGAGTTGCTTTCCCTTCCACCGCCCCTACACTCTGCACTGAATGATGCCCCTGTTGCAAATCGAGCTAGCATCTGTACAGAAAATATGCAGATATATAAGACAACATCTAAATACAGAACACACAAGAAAGTTGATAACAAGCTTTAGATGGAAGAGCATACCAGAACAATATCATAAGTCAACAGCCGGAGCCGACTGCCATCAGCACGACCAAGAGCGTTGAGGTTATCCCAGTATTGGTCGACATACCGGACATACTGTGCTAGTGGAACTGACGGACCTCTCACAGGAAATAAAGAATTGCAAAGCGATTCATTGTTCCTGAGAGTAGCACCCTCCCACTCTTTCTTTGGATTCTTCAGAGCAGCATCTGCTCTTTTGGCCTCTTGATGGCACTGGAAATGAATAATATTAAAATAACTAACAGTAGTGTAAACACACTCTCCACGTGCACTTCCTGACGTGCCAACACCCAGGTTTACTCGCTTGCTATAAGAATAAACACCCAGCAAGTCAGTGGGTCTCAAACTATAGCCTTCTCGACACACCATGCATGCCAGCCCATCTTCCTCCTCCTCCACATCTTCCAAACCTTCCAGAAGAGGCCGAGCAACAACAATTCGCTCACCACCATCTGAAGCTAGCTCTTGTCGCATTCCAAGTCCCTATACAGTTGCCAAAAGAAAATATAAAGAACAGCTCAGCTTTTCTAGCCATTAATTAACATACAAAAGTTTCATTGTTAGAAGTACATAGGCTTGCAACAACAAAAGAAGACTTAATAAGATCCATGCTAAAGAAATACAACCATGCAATTTAAACCATCCACGACTACAATTTCCAAAACAAAAGAAATGGAAGTAAAAGCGTATGTAAAAAAGACGAAAACCAGCTACAAAATTGTAACATTGGCAAATTTCATTTTCCTGCAGCAGGTATGCAAGCACATATACAAGGAATTTAAACTCTATGAAGGTACCTGAAGCAACTCTTCCCTTTTCCTTAAAGCTCGCCGTCTCATTTCATCTTTAGTTGCATGCCGCAACCTACGCACCGTTTCCCCCAAGAATCCATCTCCTTTGCCTTCCTTATCTGATAGAGTGTCCAGCAAATTTTCTGCCTTTGCCCCAATCTCATTTTCTCCAGCCACACCTTCCAAAGCATGGAGTAAGGGCAAAATCCCACCTTCATCAATGCACATCTGAGTGGCAATGTGCCCCATTGATAAGCCCCTGAGCATTGACAATACAAGTGGGACAGATGGCAGTTTCAAAGCTAATGCCCATTCTGAACTGGATTTAAAGCCAGCCTGCCCTGCAATTGCAAAACTCTCACTCAAATGTCTGACAGCTACACCTGTAATGCCCTTCTCTAGGATAATATCCTTCAATCTCTCCCCACAGGAACTAGTTTTTAGAGATTCTGAAACTAGAACAAAATTTTCAACCGTGAACCTCTGCTTGGCTGCTTGCTGAGCAATGCTTTCATCTTTAGGATTGTCTTGATGCTGTTTCTGCAATCGGTCAAAATCTCCCCAGTCTTGCAAGTATGGGTTAAAATGCTGAATAAGTGCTTCCATAGCAGCAGGTTCACCATAAGTCAAGTAGGGTAAGATTCTTGCGACCATCTCAGTGTTCCTCTGTTGTTTGTTTGATTTCTTATGCACTGAAGGATGACATAGCCTCTCCAGGAACATAAGAACTATTTTCTTGGCTTGGTCTCCAGTGCCAGTTTCCTCACTGGTGACAGTGAGAACACTCTGTGAGATACTAATATTGTCGCTCTCATTTGCTTCCAATGTAAGACTCTCTACAATCAAAAGAATGCCTTCAGCTGGCTCCATGGCATCCACAGCAAAAGCTCGCCTTGCTGTTTCAAGCAGTAAGCCTAAAGCTCCAAGCCTTAATAAGGCCCTCCTATTCTCTCTAATCTTGCAGCAATGCATGAGGAGATTGAGAACAGCAACCAACTGCTCCTGGTTGGACTTGAAGTCATCTCGCAAACGCTGTACATTCAAAGCATGAATAAATCTTTTGTTTTAAAAACGGTTGTCCCTATGCATATAAATAAAAAGTACTGTGGAGTCATAACCTATAATAATGAAATGAACCCACGCACCTGAATCATGCACAACAAGATTTCCAGCCCATCATACTCACGAACTGCACCAGCTATTGCAAACTCAACCTCAGGATCTTGTGATTCCTCTCTGTCTTCCTCCAATTCTTTTATCATAGGCTCAGTAGCTTCACCATCTAAACCCTGTCCATTGAACACAATGCAAATAAAACATAAATGCAAGGTTACTTTTGGTCACATACTAAGCATACCAAGGTCATTTAGTATCAAATGTCATAAGCTCCACTCCAAATGGATTTTAAATTTGAAAAGTATGCAGAAAACAGGGACAATAAGCATGATTTTAAGTTTGGCAGAATCCAATCCCAATATAAGGATTCCCATATGCAAAAACCATTACAAGAAAATAGCACAAGTAGTGAAAGGCATTCCTACATAGCTCAACCATGAAAGGAGGAAAGACAAGGCACTGACTAGAAAAAACAGTAACAAACCTGAAGTCGGTATGTAACTGTCATGGGAGAGCATTCTCTAGTTGATGTAACAGCACCAGAGGATAACAGTGAAGAATTAGCCATAGAATTAGAAGATTGACTGTTTGACTTTTTCCAGACTTGCTCATAAACCTGGGCAATGCTCAAATCAAGAGAGATTATATTCCCAGCTACTAAGAGTTCCATGCCATAGTCATCTTCAAGAAGACCTATCAGATCTAATTGATGGCAAATTTTATTTTTAACATCACGCATTAGCGGACCAATCTCAGCACTTGAATAAGGATTCTTAGTCATTGATCCCCTAATAAACTCTTCCTGCGTGTGAGCTTTGTTTAGAACCAATAAATAAACCGCCTCTGGTTTTGATGGGCAGATCAAGTTGCAGAGTTGCTCTAAAATAAACTGCCATAAAATTCATACAATTGACATTAGTTGCAATGTTATAACTCAATATAAAACAAGAAGTTGCAATATAGTAACTCAAGAAAATCATTACAAAGGAAAAAAAGGATAATTTATTAAGTTCCCCTACCAAACATGTTCTTCCTTTCTTCTCCTCGCCATGAATCTGCAGACCACGGATACAAGCACGGATGAATTGCCGTTTGTTCTCACTACTCTCAAGCAGCAGACTATCTAAAAGATCTTTTAGAAGTCGGTTGCAATCACTAATCAATTTAGTCTTCTGCACTATCAAACCACGAATTACAATAAGAGCCTCAAGGACTTCAGTCAGCAAATTGTCTTGCATGAATCTGTTGCCAAAACAAAATTAATTAGAATATGAGGGATCAATATCATTATTGTGAAAATAACAAGAATTAGTGATACCTCGATCTGATATTAGGAACCTCCAGAAATTTTCCAAGGAGCTCTATAAGCTTATGGAGGATGAATCCTTGCGAAATGTCAATATGCAGGCTCCTCTCAAGTGATTCAATATTCCCCACTTCTTTGGTAATCAACTTGCAAATTGTATCTAGACATCCCCTTACTGTCAAGAAAAGACGAGCATCTTCCGATTCAATCATCTTGAATAGTAACTCAAAATACTCTGCAGCACTTTCGCCAGCAGCAAGTGTTGCCGGTAACAAACCCATCAATAGGCTCAGCAACCGAAATCGTCGTGATGAACTTTGAGCACAAAGTAAACTAATTAGCATACACATCTCAGACCTAATGGACTGGGAGCATGCACTCAAAACAAGTTCCGTGACCCATGATCCTAGCTCAAACACTGACAAGTCACCTTTGCTTGCTTTACAAGCAGAGCGCTTCCACCTTAGTCCATATTTGAGGGCCAGGAAGTCAGCTCTATGTGGGCGTGACCTCTGGCCCACACCTTTGACAGATTGAGTCACCTTATATTGCCTTCGGACAAAATCAAGATAAGATGCCCCCTTCTCCCACTCGGAATAACTTAACAATTGAATATCTTGGGTCTTATGAGAAGCAACCCAATTTTTTTCCATAGGTTCTGGCATTAGTTTACTTGAGCTCATACCACCACCATGAGATCCAAATATGGTTGTGTTATTTTCATCCTTCTGCTGCATAACAGAAGTAGATTTACCAACACCTTGCTCCTTTTCTGCAGTATCAGGTTTTGGAGGAGTACAAGCCAAAGATATAATCCTTAAACAAGGGAGAATTATATGCTCCGATATGGCAGGATGCTTTGCACCCAATTTTATGGAAGAAAATAACAGATGGAAAACAACACGCAATCTTGATTCCCAGAATTCATCAGCCAGGGAACACACTTCTGAAAGCAATAACAATTCCTCACGAGAGGCAACAGCAATGTCCATGGAACGATGATGTTCAAGACAATACATGACTTTCTTCTGTATCAAACTGTTCAACTCAGATACAGCGTTAATATCACCTTCAGAGAAAGCACAAAGGGCTGCCCTAGCTTGAACGCGAGCAGTTTTAGGACCTTGGTGGATATTATTTTCAAACAATTCAGACAAGATGCCAGATGCAACAAGTTGTTTCTTAGAATTTTGATGTTTTGATAACACCTGTAGGATCTCAAGACACTGTGTGACAAATGTCATTGCACAACCATAGCAGTTATTCGGGGATCTGGAAATCACAAATCTTGACGCAGCCCCAGAATTATCCGAATGCTTCTGGTGTAAGTAATTCATTAAAACCCGCCGAAGACCCTGCAGTGTCTGTACACTTTTACTGACAGAATCGAAAGCAGCTTTGCACTTCTCACCATAGAGAACACCTAGAAGAGCAATTTTGCGGTTTATCTTACATGAAGGACCAGGCAAGGAAACCATCATTTGCTGGACAGAGTCTTTCTGTTGTGAATCCATCTCATTTTCACCAATGCTAGAGACAATCTTCAGAAGGGGTTTCTTGAAGCCCAGAAGTTGTTGATATCTCCTATGAGCATTTTCAGATTCAGCTTCTATAGCTGCCAGCCCTTTCTTCATGTCTTCATCATTCTCCATGTTGTCAAATGTAAAACTTGGTTTGGCCATGAAGTTAAACTCAAACCGACCATACTTGCTGTATCCACATTCATTGCATAAAAAAGAATCCAGATTTTCATAATTGATATTACGGCACTGCCTGCATTGATATGCATTTTCGTGGCAGTTACTGCAAATTCCATGCTTATCAGTCACAGGTCGACTGCAACGAGGACACTGCAATGGTTCAAGGGATAAGGCTTGAAGATTTTCATAGAAAGAATCAAGCTCAATCATGAAGTTACAAGCAGTGATTGGAATGGGGAACTCCACTTTGAGCTCGCTCTGGTTGAAAGCAAGATGACAACTCTTTGCACGCTTCCATAATGACCAATTATTTTTCAACTCTGATAAGTCAGCCACGGGTCGATTGTTGTAATACAGGTTCAGAACTTTAACTGACTTAGATTTACGGGCATCATGAACGTTCATAGTCACAGTCTGGATTGTATAACTTCCAGTACATTTCACAATGATGCGGTTGTCAGTAAACTTGGTCTCAGATTTCAAACTTTCTAGCTTCATTCTGCTGTAAGGGACCTCAGGAGAGCTGCAGGCAACACATGGCTCACTCTCAAGATAGTAACCATCAAATTCTACCAGACCACTCAAGGTGTTGTATATGCGAGAATTTGGATGATTAGCTATGAGTTCATTTTGTGAATGAAGCGTCTCAAATATACTCCTGATAACATCAGGGGTCAAGCAGTGGTCCACAATTTCAGTCTGTTGTTTTGAACTTTTATCAGGGAACTCACCCAGTAACCAAGTGACAAGTTCAGTATACTCGACAATATTCTGACCATACATTGGCAAGAATTTAACCTTTTGCAGGAGAGCTGTCAACACAGTTTCCTTGAATGAATGTTTCCCGTGATGCCACACGCCATAAAGAACACACTTAGCCTCAGCACGTACAGAGCTCGAATTCCATTCGAGTAAAAAGCAATCAATAAATTGCCTCAAGACATCACCTCCCTTATCAGTAAAGATTTCAACTACCATTTCCATATCCACAAAAGACTTCTCTAAACCAGTGTCAACTCCATCATCACCCTTCTTTTTCTTCTTTGAATCCAAAGATTGTGTGCCCAATTTGTTTGAACTGGTACCTGAATCCCCAGATTCCGCTTTTTGCGATGAGTGATTCATATCCTTCCCTAAATAGAATGCCAAATTTAATAATTTAAGAGTCTGAATGACAGACTCCTCACCAAAATAAAAAATCCCATTCATTAGGGAAGGCAAAACATCACTATGTCTCAAGCAATACTTCTGCCAGTTCCGAGGCCGGGCAGCAGCCACTTCAGCAATGGTGGATAGGCACTTAACTATCTTAACACTTCTTTCATACGGGACAGGATTTTGAAATCCACCAGATTTGTTAACATGTTTGTATAGTTTCTTCACTTCAGTAGAGAATTGCCAAGAGTCCCGAACGCTGTAATAGTGAGTTTTGCTTCCACACAGATGCAGGAAAAGCCTCCTTGCATATCTTCTCACAAATGTTGTATGAGGATTATTTATATAACTGCAGAGGACTTCCTGATATCCATCAAGCTTCAAATCCTTACCAGAAGCTGTCTTAGGAACCTTTTCTTTCTCCCCATTCTTGTCATGTTTTTCTGGTCTTACCAAAGTGTATACCAGTCGAAATGCATTCTCTAGCAATAGCCTGTGGTAGTCCATAAAAGTATCTACCCGGTGAGCTTTGGCATATGAATCTGAAAAGAAGGGGGAAAAATTACCAGCAGGTAGATCTCTTCGGATTGTCAATAAAGCCCCACATCCAGAAGCAACATTTGAACCATGAACATTTTCAAGACCAGCTGCTGGTGACTTGAAAACATGCACTAGCTGCTGCAGAATATCCATTATATAATTAACAAAAGCTTGGTTCCTAAGAGAATTGCAAGCTCGAAGAAGTTGGGATGCAAAGTCATTTTTGTCATGATCCACCAAGGAAGACGTAGAGGAAACTGAACTGGAGACTTGAGAAGAACCACTTTTATCAGGAGTGTCCGTATTCCCAGTTCCTTTTGAAGCAGTGCCATCACTACCAGGCTGGTGCCAGTTTCGGAGCATCAATGTGAAGAACATGAAGACTAAGATTGCCACTTCTCCAAAAGAAGAACGCGTTCTGGCTACAAAAGGTTTGTTGAGGTTAATTTCATCCAAAAACCATTTAATTAATTTCTCCAAATCTAAGGTTTCAGACTTTGAACTGTCAATGAAAGGCCCACCCACAGCAGATGATAATCTGTAGAAAAGTTGCATAACAGGAATAGCTCGAATACCGGAAGTGGTCTCCATCCAACCTTTCAACTGCTCAAGAAGCTCAGACAGAAGCAAGGAATTTACAGCTCGTTTTGAAGCAGAAATTGAGACAGGGTCAGCCATTGAAGAAGAGAACTCCATGGATTCACTTGGTTCCAAGATATGAATTGAAGGTGCAGAAGTCTGCATACCAACATCTGTTACATTTGTCACCAAGTTTGAATCACTCAAATCATCTGTAGAGAAGCGAATTTCACTGCCATCTCCTCCTAGAGGTTCCACTTCAATTGGAATTGCAGTCATAGGATGATCTCTAGAATGAGGTGCGGGAAGCCGATCAGCATCTAGAACTTCATAGCATGCCTCGCATAAGTCAAAATCAGGACAAACAGTGCAATGCCATCTCCGCCTTAGTATGGGAACAGTAGAACAACCATCACAACAGTATTGAACAGATGATGTTATAGAATCTTCTTCGATCATGACTTGTGTATTTCCACCAGATGTATCAGCAGGCACAGACGACGTTACTGCACTTTCTACCACATCATCAGTTCCTAACATAGTTTGTTTTGGAAATGGAACCTGGAGCAATCTTGATGATATGGCCAAACTGAAAAAGAAGCAAAAGTGAGTACACCCTTCAAGCTAAAATAGACAGATATGCAGCAGCAATTAGTAATAAGACATTCCAAACATTGAAAAGGTCTTAACATATTCCATTTATCTGAGCAATACCTGCTTGAAGTTTGAACTGCCTCGTTTGGGAAGAAGAGAAGTTTTTTAAATAATATAACTGCAGGTGCCACAGAGCGCCTCCCTGTGTCCTTCCCATGCAAAGCCAAACATTCAGCATAGCTGTAAATGAGCTCCACAGCAGATATCACAATATTGTTCATGGTTTGTGTGTCAGGGAGTTCTAAATCTAAAATTCCCCACAGTACTTGCATAAGCCCATCCACCACTTCAGAACCTATATCAACAAAAATAGTTTAGAAAAAATAAAACAATTCTCTTTACCATAACCCCACTATGAAAAATACCTGCAAACCACAAACCCATTTGCATATGGAAATTCTTTGCATATTTATAAGGTGTAAACAAACTTAACCCTATATAACAGTTTGTGAACCAAAACACACACATGTAATATATGAGAACACCAAGAGACAAAAAATCAACAGCCAGTCAACAAGCATTCAAGCTTCAGGAACTTGTTTTTTCTTCCAGTTACAAGCAGAGAGGGCATTCAATATGCATAAGACCTCTAGCTAAAAGGGGAAGCTTGAGGAAGTGTCAGTATTACTTACTAAATACACAATAATATGCCCCATTTACCAATGAGAGAAACTATGCATAAAGATCATACCATTCATCTCCAAGAAATTAGCTAAATTGGAGCGACGGTGAAGTGCAATTTTAGACACAGCGCGCATCTGGGTGGTGAACTCTTCAATAAGCCACTGTCCTGTAGCACCACCAATTCCAAGCCTTGACGGAAGAACAGATGTTGACTTGACCACACCAAGAAGACGCATGGTGTCCTTGATCTAGAGCAGAGAATCATGTTAGACACTAAGTTGATATACTCAAACCAAGTCAGATAAACATCCAATTGGGTGAGTACCTGGTAGTATATCTCTTTTTTAGGAAACACAGCCTGCAGGACACGGCAAGCAGCAGCCTGCATCAAGGGTTCCCTATCACTCTCAAATATTGCTTCCAATAACTGCTTGCTCTTTAGCTTGCTCAGATCAACTTTTAGCTCCTCTTCTTGTGATCTGCATAGACAGTAAATCCTAGAGAGAAGCTTAAGACCATCAGCCACCACTTGTTCCTGAATAGGAGCAGACTGCATTGACCGGCTCTTTTTACCAGACCCTGCAAGCAAAGAATTAGCACCAAGAACACGAGCTTCTATGTCTAACACAGCATCCATTTTCTCCTTCCAACCAAATTCATCTTTAGCTCGACCATAAACTTCAAGTGAATCTATTCTAGGTAGGGCAGAGCCACTGAAGGTTGGACCAACAGAAATGATGAATTCTTCATCAGCAAGTAGTGATTCAGCTACAGTAAATGGAATGTCGTACCAGGACCTCATGCCTTCATCAAGCTTAATCACCCTCTGGAAGATGGTAATCTCAGAAGGTATATGGTTCGCTGATTGATTACCCACATAAACACGAAAACCAACCATGACAATATCAGGGTTTGAATTGGAAACAGATATCTGAAAAAAAGAACAGAAGAAAAAAAGATCAGTTACAATAGTCAAGAGATGAATATTTAAGAATCCAATCATATGTAACAGGCTGAACAAGCACCTCTTCCCGCATGATTTGATAGTTTAGGATGATGTATTTTGAAACAATGTTAGATGGTCACTAGGCTTAATATTACCAAAATGTCAACAGCTTGCTCACAGCCAGATAAAGTTTTAAGTGCCGTGTGAAGAGTAGAATTATTGTAAAGCAGCCTAGCTCATTAAATGGCAAACCATCACAATGATAATATGGAAAATCCCACTAGCAGCTAGTGAAGACAAAATCAAGTATAGAGGTGCCCATGGGCTCAGGTCAAGCCAATACATATTTGCATAAGCCCAGCCCAAATTATGGGCCTCCAATTTTGTCTCAGCCCACCCTTATCTGTACATTGCCAACCCAATCCTGTTTATGCTGCCCTTTTTTTTTTTTTTATATTTAGTATTTTATATTTTTACCAAATTTTTAAATATAAACTTGACATTATTCATAATATTTAATTTTAATATGAATAAATAAAAACAAAAGAAAAATAACATATTACAAAATCGGTAAACAGGCCAAGCCAGGCCAGGTTGGGTTGGGCTCAAGGCTTGGATATTATAGCCAAGTTCGACCCATATTTTAATTGGGCCTAATTTTTGCCCAAGCCAATTTTTGTCCAAACCCTCCCAAATATCAGTTGGGCCTTTAGACTTAGGCGGGCAGTCCAACCCTTGGACAAGTCTACTCAAGTAGATAAGCAAATATTATAACAGCTGCTCGCCAAAGCTATACATAGAAGAACTAATGGCTATTAATGCTATAGATAACAAGAAGGAATGTAAAGCTATACCTTAAATCCTGCAGGACTTGGACTTTCCAGAAAACCCTCCTCTGAGGCCAAGCTCTGTTTAGCTCCTTCAGAATCACCATTCCTTATTGCATCCCCACTCAGTTTCACATCTGCTGTAATGCAAACTGTCTTCTCAAAGAAGTCAAGGGGGAATTCTGGCTTTGTGCCAGCATAAGCTTTATTATTAAGGATATTAGAACCCAATTTTTTCACTTTCTCAGCTGTGGCACTAGCAGCAGCATCCACTCCCATAGGAACATGAGAGTATATCTGAAGGCTCCCATCATCATGTAAAACAAGACAGTGGACTTTGTCTTTGGACAAAGGCTTATATGCAGTTATTCCCACTAAAGGCGAGGAAGAGCTCACGGCATGCCTCAAATTCTGTGCAAATAACTCATCTGCACCAAAGGATACTGCAATAGCAGAATTTGATTTCACACTTGAGAAGCCACAGAATAATCCACTACCAACCAGTAACTCTTTCCATCGATGCAGTCCAGCTGGTCGCAGCTTACCATCTTGTTCCTCCTCATAGACACAAGATATCTCAGTCAATGATGACGCATCAGGACTTAACCGACCTATCAAAGTAGTGCCATCTTGATAGGACAAGAAAAGTAACTTATAAGTACAAGAAAAGTACAAAGATGAGCCCTTTGCATGAATTTCTCTGTCCTGAATACGAATTATTTCCTTCAAAGGTGTAGCTCCAACATGACCCTCCAAAGATAATCCCAGCCTAAATAAACTCCCTCGTTCTGAAAGGACAATAAGAAACATCCTTCCCTGAGAGGCCACAATAAGTGTTGCATCTACTATTGTGTCATCTGCCAATGTAAAGTAATGTAATGGACTGATGTTGTCTTGGGACAGATCATATATTTTGACAAACCTGTTAGTAACCACCTTTAACTGAACCTGAGAACCAGGTACCCATTCTATGCGTCTGATATAAGCACCTTGCAGGGCAAGCTCAATGGCAAGACGATCAGTAACTTCACCACGAGGATTCAAAGTAAGAACCTGGCAATCTTCATAGCCAGCCACAGCAAGGTAATTCTCAACCACGAGATTAAATGACAGGTGAACAATTTCAAATCGAACGAGGTTCTTGGATAAAGCCTTGAGATTGGCCTTGTCTGCTGTTACAGGTGCAATAGTGGCTTGTCCTATTAACTGCCCAACTTCAAAATAGTAACTTTGTCGCCTTCTCCAACAGCAAGTCTTCCTCTAATACTGACACTGAGCAAAGATTTGACAAGAGAACCACTAGCTAAATGCAATTTAAGTTCTTTGCCATTTGAATAATCAGTCTTTATTTTCAGATCCAATGACCCACTTTTATATGCCTTCTTCAGTTGCAAGAGATCTATGCCATAAGAAAGCACTTTGTCTTTACCCAGAATAATTTTCTTATCTTTTGAAAGGTTGGATTCCCTCCTGCCTGTTATAGAAGGCAGCAATGTAGAGCATAGTTCAAGCACTTGACGCTCAACATCAAGTTCTTCAAGCAACATGGAGATCCCATCTTGCAGATCTTTTGGAATAGACAACCTCAGCGAGTTTTCCATATCTGCCCCAACATCCTCATCCATATCGGAATCACTTTCTGGCAGCTGATCTGCATCCTCTGTGAGAGGTAAAAAGGACTGAAAACTGTTGGCACCACAATTAAGGGTACTATCACTACCAGTGAATTTTCGAGGCTTCAAGCATTGGCAACTACTACCCCTAACACCTCCTGCTCCACAGTCGCAGAAAAATCGACTGGAACGAGAATAAACAACACGATGACCACGATGACAAACTTTAGCACAAACAGAGCAGCAGCCTTTTGATACTGTTAGATCACAGGTATAACAAAAATACCAGTGTTGCTCCATGAAATTGCTGCCACTAGAAGTGAATGTGCAAACTTTAGAAGCAAGAGCCCTTTCACTGTTGGTATCCTCTTCCTCATCTTTATCTATGCTAGCTTCCTCACCATCAGATGTTCCATCGTCCTCATCTTCATCTACAGAAGTTGCGTCACACTCAAGAGCAGCAGTTGCCCCATCTCGATTCGCAGAGAGAACCAAAACATCAGAATTCTTCCTGGACCCCACTGGTCTAGAAGCCACAGGGCCCACCGCAACACTACTGATGGATAGAGACTTCCCAGAACACTTTTCTGTTGTATTGCTGCTGGACCCACAATCACTCAAGAAACATCCAAGAAAGCCAAAGATAAACTTCAATCCTGGTAGTAAACGCTCTTCACCTGCCAGTTTTTGCATCAACATTACTGTCCTCTTTAAAAGCAACTTCATTGAGCTCTCCCCTCTTGCAAGTTGAACGACAAAATGGAAATATGACTTCGCAGTATGAATGTCAAATTGCAAAAATGCAGTCTCAAGTGAGATCAATACAGCTTCAAACAAATGATTGTATAGCTCTGATTGTAATTCAGAAGGTGATGACACAAGGCACAAAATAAAACTCATAGTCGATTCTCTAAGAGAAACAGAATTTGCTTTAACACTCTTTACCCCATCCATAGCTTCAGCTGTGCAACCTAGTAACCTCTTCTCCAACCACTTGGACAATAACAGTAAATCCATGCTAAGGTATTTATTCTGTATCTTCAGTTTAAGATTAGGACATAGCTCTCCAGATAAGAGATCAATAAAGAAGCTAAGCACCTTAATGTTAACCAATTCAGTGTGACAGTTACACACTGAGTCGATAAGAACCAATATATCACCACGCTGCGAGCCATGCAGCTCTTTAAGCGGTTCAGACATATCTCCAGCTCCAAGATAAAATTTGAAAACTGTAGACTTCTTAGGATCTTTTCTGAGGGCATCCATGGTATCTACTGTCTTGGTAATTACCCATTCAAGGATACTGGTGTCACCCATTTCTCTAGAATGGATATATCTTAGAAATCCTTCCATGCGCTTCAGTAGAAACAATTCAGTATAATCAGACAGCTCCAATCCAGCTTTCAAGTTGAGACAAACATCTTCACATTTTCCACGAAGACTTTGAAAGATGCGATCTAATTTCACACATGTCAATGAATCAAGAATTTGATGCAGTACATCAGTCTCGAGGAAAATATTTCCTTTCAACTTGGAAAGTTTCAGTAATCCATCCAAAGTGAAAATAATCCCCTTTATGTTAAGAATACAAGAAAGAAGGATTCCACTAGAAGTTTGAAGATGAGAAGGAAAACCATGCAACATACATTCCCAAAATACCTTAGCTAAAATGCCAGAAGCTCTCTTCTCAACTGCTCCATCTACCTTTAATAAGATGTCAAGAACAGACTCCAATTGAAAAGAATCCACACCACACTTCTTAAGGAGTTCATCCAAGAGGGATTTGTCAAACAAAGATAGCTTAAGAAGCAGCACAGGCGAGAACATATAGTCGTCATGCTCGCTATCACCAAGGGTAGCAAGGAAAGACTTCTCATAAGACCGCAAATATCCTTTTAAAAAGGATGCAAACATCCTCAAAAGCTCTGAAGTTTGATTATCTGCAAACAAGCCAGAAATGAAGCCTTCTGCAGAATTGATATAATCATTGTCACTAGGTCTGTTCTCTGTCAAGAATGGACCACCTCCAGGAATGTTATTCTTAACACAGTATCTTCCGATGCCAACATTAAAAAAAGAGAGTACCAAAGACAACCACATTCCATTTCTCAAGAAATCCCATCCTAGATTCTCAAAATTATCCTGCAAATGTGCAGCCTGCAAGTGCCTTAGCAATCCAACCACAAGCTTTTGAAAGTCAGCACCCTTGCCAATAACATCACACTGGCCCAGAAGTAAATGGCTGAAGCGAAAAAATTGTTCTGTGCTAGATATTTCCAGATTCTGCAGGTTACTCCACAGTGAAAGCTGATGACCCAATGGAGACTTCATGGTAGGAATATCCCAACAAAGCAAGAAAATATACCTTTCAATAATAAGGTCTTCAATAGCTGCAGCCTTTTTACCATTCCAAAACCCCAGAATATACGAGAAGCGTGAACACATATCATCCCAACTCAAATGTAATGATCCAATGGCAACATCATCCATGCAAATTGGAGACTGAATGTATGTAACATCAATCAGTTGATGAATCAGGCTACTGCAGCTTGGCTCTTCATCAACCAAAGCCCCTGTCAAAGTCTTTGCTGCAATTGATGCCAGCGAGGAAAAACTATCAATAGAATTTGTTGGCACATGAGAAACAAAAGATTGGGTATCCCTCAACTTTGATCTAAAAGCTAGCAGCATTGATGGTGGACAAGTACGTGAATGTAATATCATGTGACGAAGCAGTAGAATCAACCTTGAAACCACCAACGCCCAGCAAGAGAGCTGTGTACCATAAGAACCAGTGGATGGAACATGAACCGTTTGAAGGGCAGAAAATACGAAGTTTGCCAGGGTTACCTTCTCTTCATCGGGTGATAAATGGAATGCCATGAGAAGAATCTCAATGTGAAATATAGATGGAAGAGTGACCAGAAGTCCCTTCAGAGTAGGACAGTCTGAGCAAATAGATTTTCCCTTCTCAACAATAAAAGAAACAAATCCTCTGTAGATTTTGGTCCTCAACTGGCTTCCAGCAAAGCCCACCTTAGAGAAAAGTGCATGAGCCAGCAAGGCTAACGTCTGGTCATTATAAACAAAGGTAGCATCTTCAACATTTAGAATTTGCTCAACTAGATAATCCTCAAGTGAATCAGACAATGCATGGTGAGTAAGAAGATTGTGCAGAAGTTGAAAAGAAAGCTCTTGGATATGCCCACTTTTCCTATCTTCGTGCGAAGCTGCACAGTTATCTTCAAAAGGTCCCCCCTGACAGCTGAGTATGTAAAGTAAAATATCAATGTGGTCTGCACTAAGCATTCTGCACCCATCCTCATAAATAGAAGGAAGCCAATCATGAGAGAAGATGCACCCTTTCAGAAAGCTCAACAGTTCTGTAGCGGCTTGCATTGGCATATTGCAATTGCTGGAGCTAGAACTTACAGCAGATGTTTGATCGCATACATCTGCAGATCCTAGCGTCCGACTACCCTCAGAGAAAAGATTACCAAAAAGGGCTTCATCATCATGGCAAACAGCAGTTTCCAATTCCGAGGAGCAATTAGATCTTCCACAACTGGTTGACCTCTCCATTTTTGGCCTTAATTTTACTCCTTCAGAATGAAGGAAAGAAGTAAGATGCATCAGATTGTCCATCCAGTTACTTGATGAAGGAAATATCATTTTTGATAGTTCATCGATAGTGAACCTCTGTAGCAAGGGAACCTTTTGAGCATGTAAATGGCAAGAAGGAGAATCCTTTGATAAATCAACAGAACCAGCAAGTTCTGCGTCAAGCTCCTTCGGATCAACAACCTCTTTTAATTGGATTCTGAGATCCTGAATGAGCTTCAGGGTGTAAATAACACTTCGAGGGAAGTAGGCTAAAGGGGGCTTTATGTTCGAAGCAGCCTTGTTGTATCTCCATATGGATGGACCAAGATGTTCCAAAATAGATGCTACAATACATGCTTGCAGATTCAGAAAAAAAACGCTGTTGCGGAGCATAACTCGAACAAGATGAATAAACTCTTCTACTAGTGACAGTACAAGACTCTCAAAATTACCCTCCGCAACAGCAAAATTATTGACAAATTCAAAGCTGGGTCTAAACAAATTAGGCAAAACATCAGCACATGAAGCAACTGCTTCTAACACTAAGGAATCATATTCTACATATGGCACATCCTTTAGAAGGCATCCAAGTGACTTCAAAATCCTCAAGCTGAAGGAAAGTCTCTTGCGGAAATTTGCACCTGCTATCCTTTCATCAAATATATCAGGAAGTTCCACAAGCTCTTTGGACAGCAAAATCAAACACCGAATGCATTCTGCATGAGCAACTGCCCAATGCTGGGACAGGAAAACTAGACTGTTCAAATCTTGATGGAAACTAGGAGCCTCAAACCCTAAAGTATGTCTTTCAGGTTGCACGCATTCAGAAGCTAAGGCCAATAGAAGTCTATCCACTTGCTTCTCTGCCCTTGAGCACTTCATCCCTTTTCAAAATTGTTTGAACAACAAACAGAATCAGTAAAAAGCCAGGCCACAATAATAATAACAGAGTATGCAGAATCAAAGATACCGTAAAACGGAAATGAATAACATCAAATATATATATATATATACCTTGAAGGCCACATTTTATGTCATCATCCAGCTCAATGCTACCCGAATTGCTAGAAACTATTGGCAACAAGTCTACAAGGCTATTTACAGAGGCAGGTTGCAAGGAATCAACTATTTTGTCAGTTCCACCACCCAATATAATCTCCAAAAGCTGTATCATATTACTCTGGCAATCCAAAGAGAAATTATGCAAATTTAAATCAGTGATAATGAGATTGGAAAGAAAAACAAATACCACATCCAATACATGCATAATTTGGCCGTACAAAAAAGTAGAAAGCATGAGATGGAAAATAAAAAATAACAACGATCCATAAGAAAATGAGACAAAATAGTGTTAGATTTAAATGTGCAGAAACTACAATGACCCAAACAGTGCTAAGCAGAATGAACCTCAGCTTTATACAACAAACACAGAAACAAGCCTTCTCCTACCAAGTGGGTTACAGTGAGACCGAAACACTGCTAAGAAAAAAGAACCTCAACGTTATATGACAGATAGAAAACCAACCTTTTCCTGCAAAGAGCATTTTATGCATTTGTGCTATGCAAAGGACCATCATCTGAATTACGTTAATAAAAAGCAAGGTTCTTTCTAGAGTTTAAAGTTCCAATGCCTTCTTTGATGTCTCAACACTAAAAGCCATACACTACCTTAAAAAGATAATCAATCTATACTCTATAGACATAAAAAACCCAGCAAACAGGATAATTACTCCACACCACCGTGCAAAATCATGTCAGTTGTTACTAAAAGATGAGCCCTCAGATGAATTAAATGGCATGGACATTTTGAGTTATTGGTCTTGCCATTTGCCCTAACAAATTTCCATATATATTCCATATCTCAGTTTATATGCATATATATAAATATATATTAGTATATTCCTTTAATTAGTTATCCTACCTGTAGCACTTGCAAATAGTGTTTTGAGCAATGAAGTGAGTTTAGGGAATCAGTTATTTGTATAACCAATTTTTATTTTGTGGCCTTTAAGGAGTACTTGGGTCATACCATCAGCAGTTATGTGAAGGAACTAAGAGGTTTCCTAGGCCTCTTTGGTTACAACTTACTAGTACTATATATGATTTGTCAAAAGGGATGGAGTTATTGCTCAACCTCTACTGAACTACTCAAAAGGAGAGGATTTTTCTGGACTAAGCAAGCACAAAAAGCCTTTGATAAGGTCAAGTTAACGATGACCATAACCCCTACACTGCCAAACTTAATTCTAGTTTTGTAGTAGAATCTAATGCAGGCTTAGGATCTTTCTTAGTCAAAAAGGCATGTCAATCTCTTATGTTATCAAGATCTTGTCAACCTAAACCCAGGGCTTTCTCAGTATACAAAAAGGAAATGTTGGCAACCATAGCGGTTTTCGAAGAAAAGAAAATCACCGGAGCCTGAAATTTCTGTTGGACCAGAAAACTAATGCTGCAACTCAGCGAGTTATCGTGAAGGAACCTAGTGCTTTGTTGGATAAGCACATTAAAAAGAGAAGTGATCAGCGAGTTATTGAACTACTCATGCAGTGGAACAATAGTTTCCTAAAGATGATAAGTCAGAATGCCTATCTAACTTGCTCAACAGAATTCAAAAATTCCATCCTTGAGGGCAGGATGTTTTGAACAGGAATGTGCTGATGCAGGCTCTTTCTACAAATGGTCCTGAGTTGGTTTGTTTTAGAAGCCTCGCAATAAGTCTATTTGTCCATTAGGTGGAGTTAGTTGTTAAAATCCGATTTATGGTTGTAGCTGGCGGGTTCCCATTTAATTAAAAAGCCGAATATTGCAAATGTATTCAGTAAACTGGAACCAGAATACTCTTCCTCAATTTTGTTATTCAAGTTCTCTCTCTTTTCTTTATTCTACAACCTCTCCTTTATCTTGGTGGTTCGCTTGTTTCATTCATAGCAGACAATCACACTGGACCGGACAATCAGACAATACAAACTTAACATAATAACAAATAATTATGTAATAGAAAAAAGTTTTGATTTTCATACCTGTAAACTCAAATCATCGCCAGTGAAGTCTGATTTCCCCAAAAAGGAAACAGTAAATTCCACCAACTTCCTTGCCACGGCAACAATTATCGGCTCCAATTGTTCCACTGCTCAAACAAAAAAGAATATATTGATTGATCTAATCCTACATCATTTAAAAACTAAAACGAAACATGAAATTCTTCAGTTAAGAAACAAAATAAGTAAAAGTCGGCCATATAAAAAATCAATAAAAAAAATCTAACTATTGAATATAGAAAAACAAAAAAAAATACAATCACGAGAAAATAATCGAAACAGAGGACTATAAGTTTTAGAGATTTTACAGTAAAAAAAAGTTACCTAATCAGTAAGAAGCTCAAAAAATTGCTAAAAACCTACATATTGATTCAAAACAAATCAAAACAAAAACTTTAAGTGATAAATAAATAAACAAACGAACCTGAGAGGGATCGAAAGACGGACGTAATACAGGAACCCAGAGAAGCGAGGGAGAGAATCTGATTATCGGACCAAGACTTAAACAGGGGATGGGAACCCGGTTCGATTGGGTGGAGGCCGGTTTGAAGAATCAAGTATAACTGTTGGAGCCCTAGCTTGATCGACTCATCGGAACGAAGCTTAAGAAGAAGATCGAGTGATGAAGACGAGGAGGAGAGCTTCTCCTCGGCGAGGAATTGGCAGAGTCGCGTTAAGTGATCCGCCATTACTTTTGAGAAAAAGGAAGAAAAGAGTAGAGAGAGGGAGAGACAAAGAAAGTATGGTACCGAAGGAGGGAGGGGTTTATTAGAGGAAGTACAGAGAGGGAAGGGCTTTATTGAATGAAATTAAAACTATAAGGCGGTGGAGAGATATTTTGCACTTGTTTTACTCCTTTGTTTATTTTTTCCGGTTTTATTAGAAAGTGAACGTCCACTTTTGCTTTTTCATCCTTTTTCCTTTTCTTTTTTTTACCTAAAGCGATGACGTTTTGGGTTCCTAAAAAGCTGGTGACTTGTCATGAATTTCATTTCCATCCTTTCGGTAAAATTATTGGATTCTAATTTTTTCTTATATATCACCCCTTTTTAATTTGTATTTAATTTTTATTAAAAATTATATTTAGTTAAAATTTTATTTTTATTTATTTCATACATAAATGTGATTTTTTTAATTTCATAATCCAAATTAAAAAATTATCCATTTTATAAATACTTTTAAAATGCTAATGAAAGCTATGCCTTGATTTTGTCAGTAATAAATCATATCATTAGTCATTAAATTATAGATAAATTTTTGTTTTTGTCATTTAATTCAAAAAGTAACAATTTATTAATTGAACTATTTAAAAGTTTTTATTTAAATCATTGGATTATTAAAATTGACAATGACTTTCTCTGCTCGTACTGCTTGTACCAATTGAAAACTTTTTTTTTCTCCTTTTCTACAATTCATTTTTCTTTCATGAAATAATCTTGGGTGTCACAAATTTACGAACTAAAATTCAAATAATTTTTTCTCTTATCTTTGACATTGACGATCAAATTTACTTAGATCTAAGTCATGTTTTTTTACTCACTCAATGGGTACTGATCCATCATACCAATCGTTGAATCATAGTATGGAGCTCGCTCGCAAAACTTTTTAGAAAACAAAAACAAAAAACTCATCAGCCTAATGACTAAAATAAAAACTTTTGAATAAATCAATAATTTAAATGAAAAGTTTCGAACAGTTCAAACCAAATTATACTCTTTTATTTTGTTAAATAACCAAAACAAAAACTTACTTAATAACTAATAGTGTAATTTACCTTATATTTTATTAAAATACTAATTTTGTACATTTAACTCCGCAGTTATTTATTAAGAAAAACCTCTATACATGATTAAAATTTTGATGTAAACATTATCAAAAGTGTAACAATAAAAGTAAATTTTGATTTACAGTCGATTGAGTTCACAAAAAGTATCTATATTTTTATATTATCTAAACTAAAATTTCCATGTAAATAAAAAAAAAAAAACTTAGCGAATAAGTTTATAGCGCATACGTCACCTGTCCCATTAATCGACACGTTGACATTTAAAATAAAAATTAAGACCCACTGTTAATCACAATGAATAAATAATATTTTTATCTATTTTTTGAATTGATTTAATTTTATCATTTAAATTTAAAGTCAATTCTATTACATATATTTTTTCCTTTTACATCTTTATAAATGTTTGCTTATGTTTTAGTGATTTTCTTTAACCGTTTGTAGGTTTTAATTATGGGTAATTATTTGCTACATTATTTATGAATTTTTTTAGATATTATAAATAGATCTATTTATGTATCGGTTATTCGTCTAAATTTGAATATCTGTCTGAAATTTAGGAGAGTTTGAGCAAAAATATTAGACCCGAAAATAAGCTTAGGTCAAAAAATAAGCTCATTTAAATATGAGTTGGGCTCAGCTTGAATATTCAAAGTCCGAGCTCGGTCAAGCCCGACCCATTTTAAGTTTATAATATTTTATTTTATGTTATTTTTATATATTATGTAATTTAGAACATATACAAAATAAACTTATACTAAATATATAATACTACTCTAATGTAAACATTAAAATAATGTTAAGATGACTATATAAAAAATTTCAATAAATAAAAAATTATTAAATTATTAAATATTAAAATAATATAATATAATATTTTAAAAAATAAAAAATAATATAGGCAGACATACAATTGATTTGAGGTAGTCTTTTGCAAATATGGACGGGTTTAAGCAAAATTTTATGCCCAGATTTCGAGCAGAGTCGAGCTTGGCAAACACAAAGTATATTAATATCATACTTAAACCCGACCTGAACCCGACTCGATCCGACCCATGAACACCTTTAATTATAAGCGAATTAAGGTTTATTTATATTTATATTTTTATTACACTTTATAATATACTTGTTATACTCTAAATTCATTTATAGAGTTTTAAAAACTCCATAATAATGTATTAAATAATTTTTCTTTAAATATTTAATGTACCATTTTATTTTATTTTTTCGATACAATATTAAAAATAAGGAATAGATACCGTTCAAATCCATACCATTAAAATCAAGGTTGGTGTAAAATATTATACCATTTTTTTTCTTTCATATGGTTTTTTTTTACAATATTAAAAGTAAGGGATAGGGATATTATTATGTTTTAATTTTTTAATCATATTATTTGGAAAATGTTAAATTTAAAAAGATAATAAAAAACTATTAAAAGTAAGTACTAAAACGACTAATTTCTTTGAGTGAATAGATAGAAATGTGGTTTTACGTAATCATGATCAAAGGAATTTACTTTTTTTTTATTTTTTTTAATAATTTTATTATAGATTTTGATCCTATCTGTTTTTTTTAACACAAT
Source organism: Gossypioides kirkii (assembly GCA_005610355.1). Taxonomy (NCBI): domain Eukaryota; kingdom Viridiplantae; phylum Streptophyta; class Magnoliopsida; order Malvales; family Malvaceae; genus Gossypioides; species Gossypioides kirkii. The sequence goes on along the minus strand of CP032249.1, from coordinate 8,431,215 downwards.
ATTTAGAAATTACCTATAGTCTCTTCCCAACTCATAAATAGGAGGATAATACGTTTCAGCGCACTTGAACCCACATTCTACTACATTTACAACAATGTCCATGCCAATCGAACTAAAACTCAATCGGCTCTTTCCTAGACTTTTAAATTGTGCAAATCCAAATTGAATATTTGGTATCTCTTTTTTTTTCTTTCCTTTACTTCTCTTTTACATTTCAAACCCATTTCTAGTGCCATACTTTCCTTCACTTCTTAAGTTTTATGGCACAAACGTGGCTAAAATACTTCTTTAATTTTTTTTTGAAGGAAGAATGGTTGGGTTTCTTTAAACGGCTATATTTTGTTGGTCATTCTATTGATGGAGTGTTTCCTTGTCGAGGTAAGTTCCCATCGTTGTCAACAGTTGATAAAGAGAGCTTGTTGTTAGAAGCCTCTAATAAAGAGATTCGCAGGTCGGTTTTTAGTATGGCTCTGTTGAAAGCCTCAGGTGTTGATGACACAATGGGAAATTATCGCTCCTTCGGTTTGTTGCATAGTTCGAAAAGTTTTGGGGGGTCAATAGTTGGATTTGAATCTAAACAAAACATTGCTTGTGTTATTACTCAAAGTTCAGAGTCTAGAATTGATCACTCAATTTAGACCGGTTAGTTTATGTACAGTGCTTTATAAGATCATCACAAAGACGATTGCCAATAGACTTAGACCGTTGATGCCAAAATAAGCAGAATCTAACTAGTTTTTTTGCGAGTCAATCTATCTCAAATAATATTGTCATTGCACAGGAAGCAGTGCATTCCATGTAGAAGTCTAAGGGGAAGATGTCTTGGATGGCTTTGAAGATTGATATAGAAAAAACCTACGATAAGGTTCGCTCAGATTTTTTTGAAAGATACCCTAACAAAGGCGGGATTCCCAACATTGCTAGTTTCGGTAATCTTGAATTGTGTGTCTTCGACTTTATTTCATGTATTATGTAATGGAGTGGTTAGTGAGTCTTTTAAGCCTTCATGTGGGATAAGGCAAGGTGACCCTCTTTCACCGTACCTATTTATCCTGTGTATGGAAAGGCTAGGACATCTTATTGAAGTTGTTGTAGAACAGAAGAAATGGCGACCACTATTTCTATCTAAGAGAGGCTCGACCTTGTCACATTTTTTTTTCACAAACGACCTTTTTTTTGTGAGGCGGATAGAAACCAAGTGGCTACCATTAATGAAAATTTGAATACGTTTTGTCAATTTTCAGGACAAAAGGTCTGTGAAGGTAAATCATAGGTCTATTTCTCTCATAATATTCTGGATGGAGTAGCATCTTCATTATGCAAAGACATAAGCTCCAACCGAGTTGAGGATCTTGGGATGCATGTATTTCACAAAAGAGTCATGACATGCACATTTGAGTTTGTACCAAACAAATTTCGGAGTAGACTGAACGAATGGGATGCAAAACGGCTCTCCTTGGCAGGAAGAATAACACTAGTAAAATCTTTTTTACTTACTATACCAAACTATTTCATGAATGTTGTTCGTGTTCCTGTTTTCGTGTGTAGTGAGATTGAAAAACTAACACGAAACTTCATATGGGGAGCCAATTCGAATGCGAGGAAACCGACTCTTCTGTCATGGGAAAAATGTTGCCAACTTTTATCTACGGGTGGTCTAAGATTGAGGAGTTTTTCTGTTCAAAATAATTTATTCCTAATGAAATTAGGTTTCCAGTTACTCACTGATACAAACGTGTTGTGGGTTCTTCTACTTAGAAACAAATATAACATCAATGGGGTATTGCCTGCATCGATTTCAAGGAGTAATTGTTCATTTGTATGGAGATCTTTTCTGAAGAATTGGCCGGATGTAATTGCCAATGTTTATTGGTCATTAGGAGATGGTCAACTAACGAACTTCTGGAATGATATGTGGATTAAGCAGGTTGGTCCTCTTAGGAATTTTTCAAAGGGAATGGTAATTCGAATGACACACTACGTGTTTGTAATCTAGTTGACGAGTTTGGGAATTAGGATCGGGATCGTTTGACCAGTTTAGTTCCTAATCAGATTCTCCTGCAAATAGCGGGTTTGGTGCCACCTTAATTAGATGTAGGCCTAGATCATTTAGTTTGGAAATGGATGACAAAAGATTCTTATTCCATGGCTGAAATTTATATGAATCTCTTCCTGAATGAGGTTGGCGATTTGCCTAAAGTGTGGAAGATAATTTGGAAGGCTAAGGCACTTCAGAGAGTGCGAGTGTTTCTTTGGATTCTTTAGCGAGACAGAATTTTGACGAATGGAGAACGAGTAAGGCGAAATATGACTGATTATGGCCATTTTCCATAGTGTGGTAATGTTAATGAAACTAGTATCCATGCAATTCGCGATTGTTATTTTTCTAAGTCGGTTCGGCTCTATGTCGTGCTGAGACATGCTCGAATGGATTTCTTCTAAATGAATCTTAAGGATTGGTTGTTGTTGAATGTGCACAACATAGGTCTCTGTAATGTTGGGGATATTGATTGGCAAACCCTTTTCTCTAGTTTTTGTTGGTTGTTATGGAAAAGTTGTAATTACTATGTTTTTTCTAATGGCCATAATTGTGTTCAAAATATAGTTGATACAAGATTTACTTGGGCAAGGAGCTATGATCTGACGTCCTTCAATCAGATACATGCTAATGCGACAGTCACCAGAGAAGGGATGTATTAAGCTTAACACGGATGGAGCATTACCTTCATTTCGATCATTTGCTTGACCCAAAACTGTTCCTAAGGCTGCCACGTATCAAGGTTTTTGGGTTTATTGCTCGTGAAACCCCTATTTTATTTTAAAATTATATTTTGATCTCAAACTTTTTAAAAATTCTAATTTTATCCTCAAACTTTACAAAAATACAAATTTTGCCCCTAAATTTTCCAAAAATTCAAATTTGACCCCAAACTTTCCAAAATTTGAATTTAACCTCCAAATTTTCTAAAAATTCAAATTTGACCCCTAAACTTTCCAAAAATACCAATTTGACCCTTGAACTTTCCAAAAATTCAAATTTGACTTGGTTTTAATGTAATTTTTTATTTTATCGTATATGTATATATATTACATGTTTTTAAAATTTTCTCATTTATCTTGTTTTTTATTAATCCCTTTTTATATGCATATGTATATTATTTTATTTGTTTGTTTCTTTATTTATTCATTTATTTAGTTATTTACTCGATTTATAATCTTATTGTATTTTATGTTTATATTGTTTTCTTATTATTTATACCTGTAAATTATGTGCATATTTTTTGCATAACATGGTAATTTATTTTTTCAATACATAAATTGTTTTAATAAATCAAGGCAATGTTTTTTTTTTGTTTTGGTAATTTGAAAGAATCATGTCCTAATTCACTGGGCGTGATTTTTTTTCTCTTTGAACTCGGATAATTGAATATCCTTTTAAAATTTAAATACGAGATTTGTTTTTGAAAAGCTTGTCATTTTTGAATATTCAAATTGTTATGTCCTAACTTACTAGATGTGACTTTTTCTCGATTAATTCGAAATAACGAGCTTTCTTCGAAAATAAAATTTGTTTTCAAAATAAAATAAATAAGGCATTCATGCATTTAAGGATGACGATTTAAATTTTTCTCGAACTTTTAATTTTCAACAAATAAGATTTTGAATAATCGATTAGGTACAATTTTGGACATGTAAGGGTGCTAATCCTTCCTTATGCGTAATCGACTCTCGAACTCGTTTCATGGTTTCAAAGACCAAAATTATTTAATGATTTTTTAAAAAAATCTCGAAAGGTGACCCAATTACACTTGTTTTAAAAAATTATTGGTGGCGACTCCATTTTCATTTTTCAAAGTAGAAATCGAGACTTGTTTTTTTTTTAAAAAAATGGTTTCAACAATTGGATTAATAATTGAATCTAAATTAAAATAAATTTTGATAATATCCATTTATGATGATACTTAAATTAAAATAAATATAAAAAATTTATACATAACGAGATTCAAATCTATTACGACCTCAACCTTATTATTAAGGTAGTGTTTGGTGTTTTCTCATATTATGATTCGAATAGAATGTGATTCAATTGAATATGATTGTTGGGAAAGTTACTTTGCAATATTTGGTATACATCGAAAAATATTGGTTAAAATCTCGAGAAATTTGCATTGTGACATTTGGTTTACTAAAACTTTTCTAAGAATGTAATTTAATGATAATTTATAAATTTACTCATATTAAATAAAAATAATATTTATGTATTAAATATTTTACAATAAACTTTATTAGTAATAAATTTTTAATTAAATATTTAATAATATTTTAATTGATAATTTAAAAATTATTATTTTAATTTATAATATTAATTGAAAATAAAATTATTTCAAATTTATCTTGTACGTATTTCCTAAATATAACAACGCATATATAAAACTTGGTTTGGAATGAATACTATAATGAAATTGAAATTTCAATCAATATACTGAAAGGGAGAAAGAGGAAAACAATAGAAAATAAATATAATATTTAAACAATATATTATATATATGATTAAATATGCATATCGAAAATAAAATTAGAACAAAGATTTCGAAGAATCAGTTGAAATAACAAGAGAGTTTATAGTGGAAAGAAAGTAACTTTCCCACCTTTTAATGTAATTGCCAAGGGAAAGATAGATTGTAAAGAACACAATTTTTTTTAACATACCATCATATCAAACACTATCTAAGGCTAAATTACACCTAAGGTCATTAAACTATTAGTAAGTTTATGATTTAGTCATTCAATTTTAAAAAGTTACAAAATGGCCACTAAATATTCATAAGTTTTCATTTACGTACTGGGTTATTAAGTTTTTTTTTTTTAAATCTGGCTAGCGAGCTCCAAGTGATGATTTGAAGATCAATACCATGAATTAGTACCCCTCGACAAGTGGAGGAACATATCTTAGGTCCAGGTCGATTTGACGGTCAATGTTTAAGATCGAAGAAAAAAAACTGTTTCAATTTTGGTTCGCAGATTTGTGATATTCAAAGTTGTTTCATGAAAAAATTGACTTGTATAAGAGATGGAGAAATAGAGCTTCCGATTGGTTCAAGCAGGGTGAATTGAGAAGACCATACAATAGCAATTTTAATAGCCTAATGGCTTAAATGAAAACTTTCGAATAGTTTAGTGATCATTTTGTAACTTTTTAAAGTTGAGTGGCCGAAATGTAAACTTACTATTGTTAAGTTGAGTGAACATACCTTAGATCCAAATCAATTTGACTGTCAGTGCTAAGATCGAAGAAAAAAGCTATTTGGTCTTTGATTTAGAGATTCGTGACATGTTCAAAGTTGTTTAATGAAATAAACCTAAACTATATAAGAGAAAAGGAATGATAGCTTTCTATTGGAGCAGGTAGTGCAAACAAAGAAGGTCATACAACATTGATTTTAACAACCCAGTGACTTAAATGAAAACTTTCAAATAATTCAATGCTCATTTTGCAACTTTTTAAAATTAACTGAATAAAACATAAATTTACTAATAATTTAGTGACCTTAGATGTAATTTACTACTAGTAAACAAAGTTCTCATTAACTTAATGTTTTTAGAAAGAGAATTGTTTTCTAAATCTAGCCATCCATTTTTATAATCAAAGGACAACAACAACAAAAAAAAGAATACTAAAAAGGCCAAAAAAGAGTATAATGAAAAAAGTTAGCCCTTAGGTCAAAGATAATCCAAGCGCCCAACGCCAGGAATGGGTAACTTTTTCCAGAGTTTTGATTGCTAGACACGGCAACAAAGAATGAACGAAAGGATAAGAAAAGTGCTAGATCTTCTATAGATTAGATTTGAATGAAAATGACAAATTTGAAAACGAAATACTTATATACCAAAATTCATGTAATTTAAAGTATGAGTTAATCTTGAGTTATTTGAAATTGGTTTTATCTATTTTTTTTGAATTTTATTATGTATTTTATTTTTATATATTATATAAAAATTAAATATATAATATTAAAATATAAATATTAAAAAATATATTAAGTCACTGATTTTTTTTACCTAAATTTATATTTATTAGAATGTGTATACAAAACTTATTTCTCATATTATGTTTTTTAAGAGATATCTCGATATCTATTGGTGTCGAGTTCAATGAAATTATTTATGTCTCCGAATTTTTTCAACTCGCTGGAATCAAGAAAATTATCTTGAAATGATTGCATCATTTTGACATCCATGGGTGTCATGTTCTTTGTGAAAACTTAAATTTGAAATGGTAACAAAATAACTTAACTTTTTGAAGGCTATGAATAATATTTAATCCTAAACTCGATAAATATCAGTATCAAGTTTTGAATAATAATTTAAAAAAGCGTATAACGTAATCTAAATCGATTTTAATGGAAATTTAAATGGACCTCAACACAAGTATCGAGTTTTGTTTAAAAATCCTAACAAAATCCTAGTTTTAAAGCCTATAAATTAGGAAATGAAACTTGTTAGTTTTCATAGAAAAAAAAAAACATCTACAACATGCATACCTAAGTATTTCAAAGTTCTAATTTCCAAACATACCGTAATTGTTGCTCATCAAGTTTCAGCTCTTCGCCTAGTAATTACAATATTATTTAGTCATGAAGTTATTTCACTAAAGTATCATGACTGAGTTCTTCCTTATTATATACAATCACAAAAACTACTCATCAAGTGCTCATCCAATGATTTTGTCATAAGTGTATTTCCCTCATAGGATATCTTAATCTCTTTTGGATAAATTCATTCTCCCAATATGATCTTATTTTATCTCATAATAATCATTACATCTTCCATCATGACCCATGATCACATAAGATGATTAAACTTCTAACTTTTCAAATATATGGACTAAATCTTAAATTTGATATAAGTATAGGGACTAACAATATATTTTAACTTTATAAAATTACCCACTTCATATTAACTTTATATACTATTATAAAACTATTATTAGCGTTTTATGTTACAAATTATATGATACCAATTTATTCATTGAATTGACCAAAAAACTTAATATTTTATTAATCTCTTATGTGATTACACATTTATTTATTTATTTTATTTATATCATATATTGATTAAATGAAATAAAAATATATTATTAAATAAATAAAATAATTAAATATGTAAATTCACGTACAATAATATAAGAGATTAATAAAATATTAAAATTTTCGACCAATCCAATAAATAAATTGACATCACTTGATTTGTAACATCAAATTCAGTTAATTATTTTGTAACCGTATAAATATAACCTAGATTTTCATATATTCATAATGTGGATAAAAACTAATATATATAAAAGTGAGAAAAAAAATTAATAATATTATTGATAGTTAGCTTTATAAAAGAATAATATACACTGTAGTTTTATATATAATTAATAATATTATTAATTATATACAAAATTGTTTAAAATTAATAGTTAGCTTATATTATTCTTTTATTATAACATAATAATTTATAACTTTATTAAAGTAAAATATTATTCTAATATTTAAAATTTAATAATAAAACATTTTAATGTCAATTTAGTGATATAATAAACAATAATTTTATTAAAGTAAAATATTATTAATGTCAATTAGTAATATAATGAACAATAAATGATATTATCTTCAATTCAGAAGTTATTTTAAACTCATTCTATATATATATTATTCAGTTGATGTCACCTATTTAACTATGTTCCCAATAGTTAATAAATTACCAAATGCCCTTTCATTTAATAAAATAACAAATATTATTTTGAGTACATTTATGTGTTTTATACTTTGATAAATATAGAAAATACATGCTTATAAATGAGAATGATGAGATTTGAACCTAAGACAGTTGTTAGGGATTGATCCATATAAACAACGAGATAATACAAATGGAGAAGAACGAACATAAATATTTCACGTGGAAAACCCTCAAAGAGGAAAAAACCACTGGCAAAGGAGGCTTCGACTTTTCACTAAATAAGTAAACAAACAAGAGTACAATATGGAGAAAATTAACCTAAATGTACTAAACTTATATTACCTAAAACCCCAAATACAAAGCTCAAAATCTAAAAAAGTAAACTGGTAAACAAACCCTAAATCTCTTAGGACACTTACAAAAAAGGTATAAAATACTCTCCATAATTACCATGAAAATCTCACCAAAACTCATATGCGACTACATCTTATTGCCCTCAAAGAAAAGCTCTGACTGATTGACCTCACAAAATAATGATACAAGGCCCCTTTAAATAGGCTAAAATTAGAGTTCTAATCATACTAAAATATCTCTAGAATAATCAGAGTTTAACTGGGAAAATATAGCAGAGTTTAACTTAGAGAAGAATATGAGGCACATCCCACAAATCTCTACCTTGACTCGTATTTATCATGCCTCCTTTTTCATTTCCCATCATGACCTAAACTTGAATTTTGGAGAATGTCTACCAAGTATAAATCGTGCTCGAACTTGGAAACTGAAAGACTCCTATTCTTCAAGTCAAGGTTGTATAATGTGACAAGGTCCACTAATACCCGAACAGGAAAGAATATATCAACTCTTTTCACCTAATAGTAACCCTCTGTGACCAACCTTGCCTCAAAACACTCTACGAACTATTCAAGTCCTTAAAACCAAAAAGGGATGAGTTTCTTCTTTAAATCAGGCACATGCCCGACATCTAACCCAACTCCACCTTCAACTGGATTATGTGGAGAGCAGCGAATCATCACCCTTTTCTTCAATCACATCAACTACCTCCGTAATTGTCCAAAATTGCCAGAAACTGAAATTTGTGATCCTCGAACTTCTCGATATCTAAAATCATTATTGTGTCATCGAATGAGTCAATTTGCAGAAGTTGAATCTAGCTTTGATACCAATATGTTGGGAATTGACCCGTATAAACAACGAGATAATAAAAGTGGAAAAGAACAAACATAAATATTTTACATGGAAAACCCTCAAAGAGGGAAAAATCATAGGCAAAGGAGGCTTCAATCTTTCACTAAATGAGTGAAAAAATGAGAGTACAATATGGAGAAAATTAACTTAAATGTACTAAACGTGCATTATCCAAAACCTCGAATACAAAGCTAAAATCTCAAAGAGCAAACTGGTAAAGAAAACCTTAAATCTCATAAGGAACTCACAAAAGGGGTATAAAATACTCTCCATAATTACCACGAAACTCTCACAAAAACTCATATGTGACTACATCTTATCGCCCTCAAAGAAAAGCCCTCACTAATCGACCTCACAAAATAGAGATACAAGGCCCCTTTAAATAGGTTATGATTAGAGTTCTAATCATACTAAAATATCCCTAGAAAAATCAGAGTTTAATTGAGAAAAGATAGCAGAGTTTAATTGCGAAAAGAATATGAGGCACACCCCACAACAACTTGATCTTAGCTATCTCAATTTTACCATTTCAACCAAAATCACGTGTAATTCTTATATCAAATTTTAATAAGTTTGTTATATAATTGTTTTCACTCTCATTGTGAGTATACCATAATCTACTTATAAATGAATCAAATAATCATATACATATGAGTAATTATTTCATTTAAATTTGTGTATATATATATATATATTTATTTATAAAAATAACTTATCAGTTTCTTTGAAAATATCATTCTTAAAAACTACCTATCCCTTTAAAATTATATTTATTTTAAATGAAATATCTATATATGTAACTAAACTATCATTTAAGGATGTGACTGAGTTAATGCCATCCATTAACTAGGTCCAAATTCAATTGAAAAGTTACCAAAACATAATTTTTTTTTACAAAGTAGCAAATATTAGTATGAGGTATTTTGTTTTTTTGTTTTATAGATTTTTATATAAAATATAGAAAAATACATACACATGATGGAACCAGAAACATTATAATCTTTAGAGTGTGTTTGAACACCATAGAGTAATAGGATGAAAATGCAATTACAAGGATAGTAATTATACCTACTTGTAGTTACAAAATTTTTTTTATTTCTACATGTGTTAGACTAATATATTATAATTATATCGTAATTTCCTATGTCACACTTGATAGTATAAATTGTAATTATATAACTATATAATTTCAATTCTAAAAATATATTAATTATTATAAAAATTATTAACAATACTTAATAAAAAAATCTCAGAACAAATGATAAAACATAAAATCAAATCATTGTATATAATGTGTTAGTCTAAAAAAAATAATAGACAATAAGAATACTAAAAAAATTAACAAGAAAAATAAGTGTCATATGCAATTTCATCTAATTATTCTATCATTTCACATTTATTTAGCTATTTAATTATTCTCTAACATTAAACATGTACTTCTTATCAGTATCAATTGGTCATTGATCAATTATAAATAATTAATAATAAATACTATGTAATTAGTTATATTTAATATAAACCATTTATATTAAATATTATGTTATTTAGTTAATTATTGAGTAGGCCAAAATTTATAGAAAATTATCTCTTGTCAATAAAATTCACATTTTAAACTAAATTAGAAAAATAACATATAAGTATATTTTAAAAAATAAAAAAACATATATCTTAAACTTAAAATATTATTATTGTATAAAAATAAATTTTTAAATTAAATAATGTACGAGTATGTTTAAAGAGTCATAAGGTAATTAAATTTGAGTGTAATTATTTGTAATTGCTCACGTAATTACTCAAATTCTCACTATCTAAGAAATGGAGAGTAATTTTTTGTTGAAATTGGAGAGTGTAATTGGGGTGCTCCAATTACTCTCAATTCAGTGAAACCCACCAATTATAACAGTTACCCAAACATGTCACATATGTGTATTTACAATCAATTATACCAAAATCCAATTACTAAGTGACTTTTCAAATGAGTCATTATGCCTTTAATATTTCAACCAAAGACTCATTTGGATTTACTATCAATTTTTAATATATTCATTATATATGTTTACTTTTTTTTTTGGTGAATAAAGAAAAATTACATCAATCTACTAACTAAAAACATTCCCTCCTTTGTCAAGTTGGAGTAAGTCTAAAAAACCATCGGGAATACCATCAAGTATCTGGAGACTTGATTTCCATGTGAGTCTTAATTTTGTTAAGTGGTCCCCAATATTATTATAATCTCTGGGTATGTGTTTAAGTCTCTAGTGGCCCTTCGTGTGAAGCAGTTGTCGTACTCGTCGAAGTATTGTTATGCTAGAATCCTCAATCCATTCATCAGAAATAGATTTAATGACCTCTAGATTATCAGATTGGATAGAAGCTTCCTTGTAACCTTTGCTGAGTGAACTAACACTCCATCTAGGATACCCCATAATTCAGCTTCAAAAGGGGTGCAATGCCCTAAGAATATGTTATAGCCTAATATCCAGTTTCCTTGGTGATCTTGTACCACTTCACCAGCTGTTGCATGACCAGATGATGTAGACACAGCTCCACCCGTGTTCAAGTGAACAAGAGTTCTGCTCATGGTTGTTTGTTGAGTCGGCCTATACCTAGAAGCTCGAGAAGTTGCTATGTATTGTAGGGCCCAACTAAGAGAAAAACTTTAATAACTTCATTTACCGACCAATTGATATTTTGGAAGATAAAATAGATTCCTATTGTTCCAAATACGCCAAAGAATTATACCAAACAAGCTAGCCCAAGTAGTACCATAGTCCTGCAAATTCAAAGAAGAAACAAGATTAGAAGATAACCAAACTTGGAGGGGATTTGAAAAGAACCTGTTTTGTTGCTCTGGTGGTAACACACTCAACCATACTTCCTTGGCAGCAGGACAATCACGAAGTGCATGAATTGTATCTTCAATATCATAACCACAAATGGAACAACAATTATGAGTTACTATTCCCCGATGAAAATGTTCTGCGTTGGTAAGTAGTCGCTGTTTGGCTGCCAACCATAGTCATAGCCTAACATGTTGGGGACCATGATATTTCCAAATGTGACTCCATCGCTCATCTTTAGGTTCCCAAGATGACTCTTTTAAAGACCAGAATGCTCAACGAACAAAGAACGTACCAGAAGATGAACGAGCCTAAATAATTCTATCAGCTCCAGTTGCTGGGTGAGGAGGAGGGATGGTAACAATGGAATTAATGATGTTCTCAGGGACCCAAATGCAAAAGAGATCCAAATTCCAACTTCCATCTGGTAGAACCATGTCTTTAAGTGAGCATTGGGAGATGAAATTAAAGTGGGCCAGAATTTTATTAATCAAAGAGCCAATTTCCGGAATCCAATTGTGTTCCTAACATCTAATTTTAGCATCGTCATCAATAGACCAAGCAAGATTCTCTCTAAATAGAGGCCAGATTTTAGCAAAGGATTTCCAAAGGTGGGAACATTGAGATCTTGTGAGGGAATTAGGGATTTGATGCTTGAGTTTATACTTTGCTCTAAGAACTTTAACCCAAAGAGCTTTGTCTTTAGTAAGCAAATGGAATCCAATATTCATAAGAAAAGAAACATTCTGGTCAAGCATTCTTCGAAGATCAAGGCCTCCACATGATTTAGGCTGACAAATGGAGTTCTTACCAACAAGAGATATCTTAGAGTGGCCTTCAGTAGAACCCCAAATGAATTGACGGATCAGTCTTTCTAGTTCATCACAAATACCTTTAAGGATTAACATTGTTTGCATAAAGTAATTTGGGATAGCTGAAAGGACGGATTGAGCCAAAGTGATTCTGCCAGCAATGGATAAATTCCTAGCTGACCAGTTTTGCAATCTCCTACGAAATTTATCCACCATAAAATTCAGTGTACTCTTAGTAACTCAATCATGTAGGAGTGGGAAATCCAAGATAAATACTAAGGTTTTGAACTTCATTGAAGCTAAGGAGTGTACTTATCTGATCTCTCAATCTACGGTCAATTCCTTTGGAGAAGAAAATATTATTTTTTTGCGCGCTAACTCAGTGATCGGTATAACCACAAAATTGCTTCAACAGGCTCTGCAAGAGACGAGCTTGCTCCATCTTAGCTTTGTAGAATGTAACACCCAAAACCTGAAATCGTCACCGGTTAGGGTCCTGGTATCTTTTCGATAATCTATCGCAGATTATCTCTCAATATTGTTTCATTTAATCATTATTTAACAAAGTAATACATGACGCATGACATAAATCATTAATTAAATATCAACACAATTCAAGAAGGGTAATAATGTCATTTTCCATGATTTTTGGAGACTTCTATCGATACCTATTAGACAAGTATCGGTAGTAGTCAAGTCAGTAAGAAATTTAGAAACAGTGCAGACTTTTATCGATACTTGTGATAGTTCAACCGATACAAGTGTAACTTCTACCTAAACAAGTCATGCTTTTACTAATACTAAAAGCTCTAGAGAGCTAAGAAGTCTAGCCCTAAAACTTCTACCGATACAAGTACCCAAACTACCGATACTACTATAAAAAGAACTACCGATACAATGCAAGTCAGTAACCAACCTCTCTCTTACCCTGTACTTCTACCGATACATGTAAGAGTTCTACCGAAACAAGTAAGCAAAATTCAAATTTTCACACAAGTTCTTAACCAATTTTCATTGTATAGGTATAAAGAACAAAGATATATATCTCAAGTGATCCATAAACACACAAACCATTAAATATTAGTGCATAATGCCTACTTTCAATACTAGGCAAGTATACAAAATAGATTCACCATTCAACAATGGTTTAATATTATATCAACCAAACAATAAATCAAGTTTTACAAATGAAAAACATCATCCTAGTACATGTCATATAACCAAGTGATGTAAAAACTACTAAATGATGCTCCCAGGATAGTGTTATGTCTTCAAGGTAATCCGATCTTCGACCAGCAAAACGAAATCTAGAAAACAACAACAATGCACAAGTAAGCTTTCTAAGCTTAGTAAGTTCGCAATCATTGTATCATAGTATAATATTAAGCCTTGCAACGACATCTAACAACCGAGTTGTAAGTCTTCCTTTAAAACATAATCTCATGCTCTTTCCAAGTCACGAGTCTTCTTTTTAAACATAATCTCATGCTCTTTCTGAGACATGAGTCTTCCTTTAATACTCTCATGTTCATCCTGAAACATGAGTCTTCCTTTAATATACTCTCATGCTCATATTGAGACATGAGTATTCCTTTAATACATCAAGTGATTCAAGAACTTCCATATTAAATAATAATTAGCAGTTCAAATATGAAATTTAACAAACAAACTTACCGGACGAAATTGCAGTTCAAGTGGAACTTTAGGGACTATTCTATGGTTTTCCCCTTCCCACGATCTGTGGCTCGATCTTGATCTATCACAATAAATAAATCAATTCTCCCATTAAATCATGTAATTTAAATCAATTTACACATATAAATCCTTTTTAGGAAAATTACAAAATTACCCTTAACTTTTACATTTCTATTCAATTTAGTCCTTAAGGTTAGAACATGCAAAATAACCATTCTAAACTCAATCCATACCAGTCGAATGCTCTAAGATACAATCTCTACTCATTCATACAATTTATTTCACACCAAGGACATGTATTTTACCACTTTAGCAATTTAATCCTTAAACTCTAAAATCATCAAAAATAACTTTACAAAACTAACCAATCTAACAACCAAGCTTCCAAAACTTTCATAAACTATCAAGAATAAGCTCATTCATCAATGGTAAAACATTTAAATTTTGAAAGAATCATAAATTAGTCCCTAGGTTAGCTAGTTAAGCTAATACAGACTCAAAAACATAGAAATTACTAAAAACGGGTGAGATTTCACTCACCAAATTAAGAGACCTAGTTGGCCAAATGTGTTCTCCTTTCCTTTAAGGTTTTCTTAGGTGTTTGTTGAAGAAGATGATGAATATGTTCATATCTTCTTTAATTTTACTTTAATTATCATTATTATTCATTTACCATTTTGCCCTTATTATAAACTTTCTAATTTCAACATATCATTGCCCTTAATCGTCCACTCACCCTTAGCAAGAAAATTACAACCCAAATACTTCTCCCTTTCATCAACTGGCATTTAATTCCTTTTAACTTCTTGAACTCAACTTTGACCCCTTTCACAATTTAGTCCTTTTTACTTAATTAACCAACTAAACAATAAAATTTCGTAACCAGAACTTTATACGATGTTAATGACATCATGAATATCTAAATAAATAAATTTATGACTTGACTCGTCGGTGTTGTGATCCCAAAATCACTATTTTTGACACCATTAAAAATCGGGCTGTTACATAGAAAATGACCAGGTCATCTACGAAGAAAAGATGAGATAGATTAGGGCCTGATCTAGAAAGATGGATATGAATCCACTTACCTTCCTCAATAGGGGAGCAAATAGAGTGACCTAACCACTCCATACAAAGTATGAAGAGATAAGGAGATAATGGACACCCTTGTCGGATCCCTCGAACTAGCTTGAACTTTGGAGTAGGAATTCCATTCCAAAGAATCCGCATGGTGGTAGAGGAAATAGCCGACATAATCACTCTCCTTATGAAATCAGGGATGCTAACTGCACGAAGAGAAGCATCTATACACTCCCAACTCAACCGATCATAAGCTTTCTCGAGGTCAAGTTTGATTGCCATCCAATTATTAGTTTTGCGCTTAAGTCGCATGGAGTGAATGACTTCTTGAGCTATAATAATGTTGTCGGAGATATTACGCCCACCAATGAAGCTAGCTTGTTCCTGCGAAATAAACTTAAGAAAAACTAATTTAAATTGGTTACCTTTATGTGTGTCATAATCTTTACTTAGGTGTTGTTTGATAAACTAAAAAATTAAGTGCTGAAAAAATAACTATTGAAAAATTAAGTTTTGAAAATGTAAGTATTGAATTTAAGTTATGAAACATGTTTGATATATTATTTAAATTTTAGTATATAATATAATTAGATTGTTTAATAAACATAAACATTAAATTATGAAAAATTATTCTACAATCTTATCCTTATTTTTAAAACACTTCATCTTATTCTAAATTAAATAAAAATTTATATGCAACATTTTTATAAAACAATATAATATTAAAATAAATAAAATAAAAAATTGAATTAATTAAAAATATCCTCTATTAAATGATGACTGGTTCTTTATCTTCTTATTATTTTCCATACTTTTTTAACAAATAATTCTATTGAACGTATGTAAAAAAAATGAGTTAATTGAAAGTATTAATTCTCGATTGATTTTATATTTCCATTAGTTTATTAAATCAAGTCTTATATAAAATTTTTGAGAAAATTGATGTTATAAATTAATCAAATATCAACTACGAAAAGACTAAAAATTCAAACTTTAAAAAGGAACTCAGTATGTTCCAAAAGAAAAGAATTTACTGACAGATAGGTTGGCAAAACTTGGTCTATCTTGGAAGTCAAGTCTACTGACTTTTGGCGCACCTCCTTTGGAAGTGATGGAATCCATTCAAAAAGATATGGAACAGAATTTTGATGCGTTACTGATTTAATGTAACTGTTTTGTTTCCATTCACAAAAAAAAAAGGAAAAAAGAAACTCAAATATTAGCATACGTATTTATTTATTTAAATATTTTTATATAAATTTTTAAAAACACTTAACCATATTTTACCCTTTAAAAAAATCACCATATTTTAAAATAATTGTCCCACCTACCATAAAAACATAACATCCACTCCAAAAAGAAAAAATAAAAATAAAAACTACCGAAAAATTTAAATTTTTGTATATATACGTCTTTATATTAATGTAGTCCCACATCATAGTAAAAAAATGTAATTATTAGAGTAATAATTATATCATTTTATATACAATAAATTGTAATTCTATAAATGTACCTAGTTGTTAGAGTGTCATTACGTCTCAATTTCATATGTTATGTTTGACAGTAAAAATTACAATTACAATTACAAGATTACATATTTAAAAAATGAATAATAAAAAATTTTAAAATTCATCATAGTTGAAGTACCTGCATAATTCCTTAAGTTCTTTACTCAATTTATTTTGTTGTTCTAGTTACACTAAATTTAATTTTAGTTGTGGGAGGTTTGGCCATTTGAGGGATGTGTGCCCCCATATTTCTTTGGAGAAGGAATTTGAGGAGGAGGGACAAGAAGTCAGCTGATCAGCAAAGGGATATCCTGGGTGTTCAGGAAAGGGTAGAAAAAGAAAAATTTGGAGAGTGGATGGCGGTTGAACGTTGACAACAACGACAACAACGATAGGGATCAATGGTATTGGGTCCAACTTAGGGCAATAATTGAGATGAATCTCGATTCAACATACTTTCCAAAATGGGTGAGGGGAATGTTACAAATCAGGCGCCAATTTCGGGACCCTTTCAATTTGGAAAGTAGAATATTGTTGGCAATGTCGAGGCTGAATCAACGGGGAACAATAATGGTGATAGATTGGAAGCAGGGGATAAGGATCGGCTAAATGGGACTAAAAGTGTCAGTGGAAAGGGGTTGAAAATGGCTTTTAAACCTAGAAAATCAAAGCAAAGTTTTACTGGGCCAACATGTGTAAAATTGGGTATCTGAAAGGAGGGATCGTGAAAGGGTTCGAGAAGCAGATCGAGGAGTAACGAGATTGGGTAAAAAATTGGGCCTGGTAGGAAAAATAGGGAGAATTCAAATGGGCTTCGTTTACTTGATCCTAAGCATCATTCGGTGGTTACTTTGAAGGAAAATATAAGCCCAAATGAGGAGCATGCTAGGGTTGATAATCTTAATGTTAGTTTGAGGTTTACGAATCTAATTTCCCTAAATTCACTACTCGTGTCCTTGAAGAAGAAACTGAAGAAAGATAAGATGAAAATTGGAGAGAGTAGTGGTGGATTAAGCTAACTTGGGATGGAGCTCTCGGTTCCTGTAAAACAAGCTATTGAAGGGCTCGTGAAAAATTTGGAAGCGAGCGAGTATAATATGGGGGCTCGAATGGGGAGTCACATGTTAACTAATTCAAGTCAAATGGAGGATAATCAAATTTTCGAAGCGGTTCATGAGGACGTTCTGGATGATGAAGCGGGAAAATGGGGATAGATGACTATTCGGATTGAAGCTTTTGGTTTAGGCTCGAGTATCTTATCCTCTTCTATGAAGATTGATATTATTGTATGGAACTGCTAGGGTGCAGAAAATTCAAAATTTCATAGAGTGTTGAAGGAATATTTGTGTGATTTTGATCCTGATGTGGTTGTTCTAGTTAAAACCAGAGTTAATGGTTTTAAGGTTGAAAGTGTTATTAGGAGTATTGGACTGTCAAATTCTTAGAGTCGAGGCCAGGGTTTCTCGAGTGGATTTGGATTTTGTGAAAGTGGTTGTGGAATTTAATAGTTTTCAATTCGTGCACTTGAAGGTGAAATTCTTGGATTTGCAGGATTAGGTATTGTTCACCCGAATTTATGAGAGTTATCATTGGGTGATAAGAAAAAAGTTATGGACTGAGCTTGGTATTATTGCTCAGTGTTAAGATACCTTGGATGCTAGCAAGGGATTTTATCGCCATGCTTAATGAAGATGAGAAGCAAGGTGGTTCGAGGCGTGTTAGCTATACATGCTAGTTCATCAAAAACATTTGTAATGATTTCCTAAAGGATATTGGGTTTCAAGGACCATTGTTTACTTGGAGTAGAGGTTCTTTATTTGAGTGCCTTGATCGTGCCTTGTGTAATTATCAATGAGATTCTTTGGTTCCAAGCACGATGGTGTATCATGTTCACAAGATCAAGTCTGATCATCATCCTTTAGCCATCAGTTTTGGTAAGAAACTCATCTTAAAACCTTCTCACCCGTTTCGGTTTTTGAGTGGTTGGCTTTCTCATAAAGATTTTGGCCAATTTGTTAATGAGAATCAGAGTACTGAAGAACATTTGGAGGGGACTGTTAGGTGTTTTATAACAACTATAAAAAAATGGAATATGTAGAGCTTTGGTAATACCTTGAAGAAGAAACAGGTTTTATTGTCGCAAATTAATGGTATCCAGCGGTGTCTTGAGAAATATCGGTCCAAAAGCTTATCGATTTAGGGAAGGAGCTGCAAATCGAACTTGAATGAGTTCTTGATAATGACGAACTCCTTTGGAAGCAGAAATCTCGTAATGGTTGGCTATCACTTGGAGATCAAAATACGAAGTACTTCCACAGTCAAGTGAATAAGAAGAAAATAAATCAGATTAAGTCTTTGAAACTGGATAATTGTTCATGGTGTTATAAGGAGGATAGAATTAAACTTGAAAGTTACCATACCCGCAAAAAAAAACCAAAGCTATGAAAAGAGGCTAGAAAGACTCAAGCAAATTTAAAGAGATATGTAAGAACAGATGCAAGTTCAGTTGCAAGAACAAATGGTGAGAATGCATCGAGAGATGAAAGACCAGATCATTGAATCCCAAAGAGATATGATCAGCCAATTAGCCTAAATAATGAAGGGCGGGGTTGACAAGGGAAAGGTCCTACGATAAATCTAGCGGAGGAAGGCGGAGATCCCATTCACCCTTAGTTTTTACACCCCTTCACAACCAAGTTCCACCTGAAACATACACATGGGGAGCGACCATTACCATAAGAGCACAACAACATACTACTGGTATGTTAGGGCTAGTTAATTATCTAATGGGATCGAGATCTAACCCCAAAGATAATGTCACAAATCTTGGTGTCCCTGACTTTGATAAAATGACAAAAACAGATCTTCCTAGGCAAATGGAGGAAAAAAAATAAGCTGTTGGAAGAAAAGATTGAAGCGATACAGGGAGTTGAAAATTTCTAAGGGATGGGTGCTAAGAAGTTAAGTCTGGTCCCAAACTTAGTGCTTCCTTTCAAATTCAAGGTTCTGGAGTTTGAAAAGTATAATGGAACGAGCTGTCCAAAAGCTCATATCACCATATTCTGCAGGAAAATGGCAGGATATGTCCATAATGACCAACTTCTCATTCATTGTTTTCAGGACAGTTTGGTAGGGTCTACGGTTAAGTGGTACAATCAGCTAAGTCGTACGAAGATTAATTCGTGGAAGGACTTGGATCAGGCCTGTATGAAGTAATATGACCATGTCACTAACATAGCTCCTGATAGAATCACATTGCAAAACATGGAGAAGAAACCAAACGAAAGCTTCAGACAGTACACCCAGAGATAGAGGGATGCGACAACTCAATTTCAGCCACCACTAACCGAGAAAGAGATAACTATGCTTTTTATTAACACCCTAAAAACACCTTATCTTAACCATCTACTAAGGAGTGCCACTAAGAGTTTTTCTGATATGGTCATGCCCGAGGTAATAATTGACAGCGCAATCAAAAGTGAGAAAATCAATGCTGGAGAAAGCATCAAGAGGTTCACTCCCAAAAGAAAAGACACTGAAGTAAACAACACGGGCTTGTACAGTAAGATAAGCTACTCAAAGCGGTAGTAATAACATATAACAGCTAAAACCAGAGGTGCCCCAAGACAAGAACCCTGGTCAAATAAAGAAAGGCTTCAGTTTACCCTTATCCCTACGTATAAAGAGCTTTATCGGAACCTATTCGACACCCATATTGTGTCACCATTCCAAGTAGAACCAATGCGACCCCCGTTCCCAAAATGGTGTGATACGAATGTCTAATCTGAGTTTCACGTGGGAGTAATAAGGTATTCGATCGAAAACTACTTTACTTTTAAGAAGTTGGTCGAAAGACTCATCAAAAGGGGAATCTTGAGGTTCGATGATCCGGCAAGGTCTAACACAGAGGAAAATTTGTTACCCAATCATCTGGATCAAGGGATAAATACGGTGGTCGAAGAAGAAAGCATTAATGCCATATCTAAAAAAGGGACTAGAGATGGAAATCTGTCAGGGATTCGTCCTTATGCTTCTGGAAGCATTCTGGATAATTAGACTGTAGAGGAATTTCCTGTAGCTTTAGGACCTTTTTAGGGTGATACTCAAAACACACCTATTGCACTAAGCCAGAGAGCAGTATGGATATTTTGTAAAGGGCACATAACCATTATTAGTTATCTTTAATGAAAAATGTAACAACTCGATTTTTAGTGGAGTCAAAATAATGGTTTCGGGATCACGACTCTGACTAGTCGAGTCATAAATATTAATTATTAGATATTTGTGATATCATTAACATCGTGTTAAATTTTGGTTAAGAAATCTTATCGTTTGGATAATTAATTGGGCAAAAAGGGTTAAATTGTAAAGGTTACGAAAGTGGACTTTGCTTAAGTAAAAGAGTCAAATGGTTAATTAAACCAAATGAATTAGGTTAGTAGAATGGCATAAGTTTTAGGTGAATATAGCATGATTAATAAGGTTTAAAAAATGGTTAAATAAGGTTAATTATAAATTCATAAAAATCACAAGTTTGCCATTAGTATATATATGAAATTAAATTAAGAAAATGATAAAAAAACCATTATAATTTATCACCTTCTTCTTATTCATTCAGCCAAGAGGAGAAAATTAGGGTTTTTACACTTTCAAGCTTTAAGCTTTGATTTGGATTACAATCGTGCTACAGATCGCAAAAAAGGGAAATTGGTGGATTAGCCCCTAAAGCCTTTCCTCAACTGCAATCCAGTCCAGTAAGTTCGTAATATAAATTTTAATTAATATTTCTTGTATGTATATTGTCAATATTTAGCAAATCGGAAGAATTTGACATTGAAGAGATCGAGGAAATGAAACGAAAGAGATAGTAGGCTCTATGCCGTTTACAAAGTACTGACGCAATGGCTGGGGTATCGCATATGTTACGAGTCCTCTACAGCCCGTGTGAGCATATCATGATTCGAAAAAGAGATATGAATCCTAAATGGATTATAGGCCCTTTAATTGTTGGGACTTATGCTTTATGCATACTCCCGATAGCTCGTGTAAGCAGCATCATTAGGGGACAGTTTACAGACAGACACCATACCGACGGTTGGGGTATCGCATATGTTGCGAGTTTTTGACAACTCGTGTGAGCAGCGTCGGGTACCGATAACAGAAAGTTACAGACAGAAAAATGAAAGTTGTATTTAACTCAAGAAACAAAGGGGATTATCTTGACTCGATTAAGCTGTAGTCGTTTATTACAATTGTTTGGTAACTCCTTAAACTATCGAACTTACTAAGCTATGAAGCTTACCAAAGTGTTATTTTGTAGATTGTTTTGTTGATTGAAGATCGGATCATCGTCATCTCTTCGAAGTCACACTATCGCAGAGCTGGTTGGTAGTTTTTGCATCAGTTGATCTTATGGCATGTACTAGGATGATGTTATCTTTTGCTTTATGTACTTGAGATAGTGGAAACCGTGTTATGTTGATAAATGTGATAATGCATGTAGTGCAAGTTGGAATATAGACTTGAAAGTACTATGTATTGACTTAGAGTCTATGTATCTCATGTTGACTTAATGCATATTGATAAAATGAATGTTTTGTGTTGATAAACTTGTGTCTTTGTATGATTGTTGTGATTCTGTATACTGTTTCGGTAGAACCCATGCATGTATTGGTAGAAGCACAAGGTAAGAGAAAGTGTTCATTGACTTGGGTTGTATCGGTAGATAAATAACAAGAATAGGTAGTCATGTGTTTAGAAGTATCGGTAGTTGGCATACTTGTATCGATAGAAATAACAGGGTAAGATTTTTAGCTCTTTGGAGTTTTTAGTATCGGTAGAAGTAAGACTTATATCGGTAGAAGAGTCACTTGTATCAGTAGAACTATCACTTGTATCGGTAGGAGTCTGCACTATTCTTGAATTGTTTATTGACTTGACAACTATCGATACTTATCCAACATATACTAGTAGAAGTCTCCAGAAATGTCGAAAATGAAATTCTTTAATAAAAATAAAGTTCGAATAATATTATGTTAAAGATGAACATTGATAAATGAATAGTAAGATATTGAAACCCTAACCGATGATGGTTTTTGAGTTTTGAGTATTATATTTAATGGTATCAGAGCTTCAGCTATTTCTCGGACTGTTTTGACTGTATTAAATGATTTGATAGTACATGCCATATGAATTTGTGATAGTGTGATACAGATGAATCCGATCTAATCATAGTTTTTACAGATAATAGTAAAGATGCCCGATTCTGAAAGAGATAATACCAATGAAGAAAACAGTAACGGCCCGACAAGTGATTCTAAGGCTAATCATGGGGCACCTATCTTGTCAATGATAGAATTTATACAGAATAACCGTATGGTGCCACCTTCTCCACCTCCAGCTACACAGCCTGCTGCCCGATCTGCGGTACCTCCCGTAATGCCTCCATTTTCTCCTGTAATAGAGCAGAGGTATCGTTTTCTGATGGGTAAGGTAAGAAAGTATGAGACAAAAGAATTCAGTGGGAACACAGAGGATGATTCATCCAGAGCTGAGTATTGGTTGAAAAACACCTAGAGGGTACTAAATGAAATGACTTGTCCGCTTGAAGACTATGTGAGGTGTGCCGTTTCGTTGCTAAAGGATGAAACTTATAATTGGTGGGCAGTGATTGTAGCAGTGATGTTGAAAAATAAGGTTACTTGGGAATTTTTCCACACGCAGTTTAAAAAGAAATATGTCAGCAAGAGGTATTTAAATAAAAAGAAGAAAGAATTCTTAGAGTTCAGACAGAGAAACAAGACTGTAGCAGAATACGAACAAGAGTTTATATTTCTCAGTAAATATACACGGGAGATTGTACCTACAAACGAGGCTATGTGTGTCCGATTGAAGGACGGTTTGAATGATGAAATAAAGATGATGGTAAGTGGTTCAGAAATACGGTCATTTATCGTCTTGGCAAACAAAGCACAGAAAATGAAGTATATAACTAAAAGAAATAGATAGAAGAGATTTCAAGATTTTGGGAAGAAGAATCCTACTAGAACCTTCTCAATGCCACCACCGAGGAAATTCAGAGATAGTGAAGTCCGAGGAGCAGTCTCTTTTGACTTTCTGAGTAGGAGTCGATCAGCACCACTAGAATCCAGATTTCAAAATTGACCAGCTGACAATGTGGCTAGTGTTCGTAACGTGCCAAAACCAGTGTGCAAACATTGTAAAAGAATCCGTCGGTTGATTAAGGGAACTTGCTTTCGATGTGGAGGTACCGATCACTTCATGTGAAAGTGCCCGATGAATTCTGAAGCAAACGAAGATCAGAGTGTTAATCCTCCAGTTCCACCATAGAAAGGAAGATGCCCGAGGTAGAATAGCAGTGTAGGTGGAAATCGAAATGAAAACAGAGATAATGTAAACAGGTTGGAAGCTCGAGCACCTGCACGAACTTATGCCATCCTAGCTAAAGAAGAGGCTACTGCTCCCGATATTGTGATTGGTATATTCTATCTTTTTAATGATATTGTGTGTACTTTGATTGACCCGGGATCGACTCACTCATATATTTGCACTACCTTAGCTACTGATAAGAAATTATTTGTCGAGTCGACTGAATTTGATGTGCAAGTTACAAACCCATGGGGTCATAGTGTCATTGTTAACCTGGTATGTCGTAAATGTCCACTGAAAGTTCAGGGCTGTGAATTTCCTGCTGATCTAATGTTATTGCCATTCACCAAGTTTGACTTGATCTTGGGTATAGATTGGTTAGAGGAGCACGATGTAGTAGTAAATTGTAAACTAAGACAAATTAGTTTGAAATGCCCAACAAGTGAAATGATTACAGTTGAGTCTGGAAGATTAAACAATGAAACTAGGGTGATTTCAGCTATTATAGCATAGAAGATGATTCGTAGAGGCTGTAAAGCATTCTTAGCATACATCCTTGATACACGGGGTTTGGAAACAGAATTGAAACAGGTACCAATTGTTAATGGGTATATAGATATGTTTCCAGAATAATTATTGGGTTTGCCACCAATCAGAGAGGTAGAGTTTAGTATTGATTTGCTACCTGGTACCGCTCCGATCTTAATTCTATCATACAAAATGGCACTGATCGAGTTGAAAGAATTGAAAGCTCAACTGAAAGAATTGTTAGACAGAGGGTTCATACGACCTAGCATATTACCTTGGGGTACGTCCGTGTTATTCGTGAAAAGAAAGATGGATCGATGCGATGTGTATAGATTACAGGCAGTTGAATAAGGTGGAAATCAAGAATAAGTACCCTTTGTCTTAGATCGATGAGTTATTTGAGCAGCTAAAAGGTGCAACCATATTCTCCAAGATAGACCTCTGATCAGGTTACAACCAGATGCAAATGAAAGATTACGATATAATGAAAACGACATTCAGGACTTGGTATGGTCATTTTGAGTTCTTGGTTATGCCTTTTGGGTTGACTAACGCCCCCACATCATTTATGGATTTGATGAACAGAGTATTTCAGCCTTGGACAGGTTTGTGGTTGGTTTATTGATGACATATTGATCTACTCCAAGATAGAATCAGAGCATACTCAACATTTGAGAGAAGTGTTACGGATTTTCCGAGTAAAATAGTTGTATGCAAAATTTAATAAATGTGAATTCTGGCTTCGTGAGGTTGGGTTCTTCGGACTTTTTGTTTCTTCAGAACGAATACGGGTTGATCCGAGCAAAGTCTCAGCTATTCTCAATTGGAAAGTACTAAAGAATGTCTTTGAAGTACGTATTTTCCTGGGATTGGCAGGTTATTATCGTTGGTTCGTGAAAGATTTCTCTATCATAGATTTGTCAATGACGAAGTTGCTAAAGACAAATATCCAGTTCTTTTGGTCTGATAAGTGCTAACAAAGTTTCAATCAGTTGAAAAAGTTGTCACCTGAAGCTCTAGTCCTAACGCAGCCAGAGTCGGGAAAAGAGTTTGTTGTTTACAGCGAGGCGTCTTTGAGCGGATTGAGATGTGTTTTGATGCAAGATGAGAAAGTGATAGTTTATGCCTCTCATAAGTTAAAATTGCATGAAAAGAATTATCTGACTCATGATCTGGAGTTAACTGCTATAATATTTGCATTAAAGATTTAACGTCACTATCTTTATGGAGAGATGCCATGTGTTTACTGACCATAAGAGTTTGAGGTATCTAATGACATAGAAGGAGTTGAATTTGCGACAGCGTCGATGGTTAGAGCTATTAAAAGATTACGACCTTGTGATTGACTATCACCTGAGAAAGGCTAACGTTGTCGCTGATGCATTGAGCCGAAAATCGTTGCTTGCATTAAGAACATTGAATGCTCGATTGTCTTTAGAGAATGATGGTTCTATCACTGTTGAACTCAAGATGAGACCGTTATTTTTACAGCGAATTCGGTAACTTCAGGGAAATGATCCAAAGCTTATAGCTAAAAAGGGGCATATATAGAGTAATGCCACTATAGGGTTTATAGTAGATGCGGAGGGTATGTTGTATTTCAAAGATAGAGTGTGTGTTCCGAATGATCTAGATTTGAGACGAGGCCTTCTATTGGAAGCTCACAGCAGCACTTATTCCATTCTCTCGAGGAGTGTGAAAATGTATAACGACCTGAAGAAAATATATTGGTGGCCAGGTATGAAACGATAGATTTCAGAGTTTGTGACTAAATGCCTTATATGTCAGCAAGTAAAAGCATAACACCAGGTACCATCTGGGTTACTACAACCGATTTTCATCCCGAAATGGAAGTGAGAGCGGTTTACTATGGATTTTGTCACAAGACTTTCGGTAACACCGAGAAAGAAAGATTCGATCTGGTAATTGTAGATAGATTGACAAAGTTAGCTCACTTCATTTCTATCCGAGTAGATTAGCCACTTGAAAGACTGGCCGAGTTATATGTATCCAAGATCGTACGACTACACGGAGTACCGACATCTATTATCTCTAATAGGGATCCACGTTTTACCTCGAGGTTCTAGAGTAAGTTGCATGAAGCTTTAGGAACCATGATGAATTTCAGCATTACATATCATCCACAAACGGATGGTCAATCAGAGCGGGTGATATGGATTCTTGAAGATATGCTACGGTGCTGTACACTTGAGTTTGAGGGTAGCTGGGAAGAATATCTACCGTTAGTAGAATTTGCATATAATAACAGCTATCAGTTTAGTATTAAAATGGCACCGTTTGAAGCATTATACGGTAGGAAATGCAGAATAACTTTGTATTAGTCAGAGTTGAGCGAGCTTAAATTGGTTGGAACTGACTTGATTCATGAGACCGAAAACAAAGTGCGGGTTATCCGCGACTGCTTGAAAGCAGTGTCTGACCGGCAGGAGCCATATGTAGATTTGAAAAGGAAAGATATAAAATTTTCAATGGGAGACCGAGTCTTCTTGGGAGTTTCACCTGGGAAGAAGGAGTTGAGTCCACGACTTATCGGACATTATAAGATCATTGAACGGGTTGGCCCTATAGTATATAAGCTGACTTTACCACTAGAACTAGAGAAGATTCATAATGTATTTCACATTTCGATGCTGAGATGGTACAAATCAGATCTTTCTCATGTGATTACACTATGCGAGGTTGAGATATAGCTAGATTTGTCATAATCAAAAGAACCGATTAAGATTCTAGCTCGCGAGGTAAAAGAGCTATGGAATAAAAGAGTACATTTAGTGAAATTCCTTTGGAACCAGCACGAGTTAGAGGAAGCAACATGGGAGGCAGAGACCTTGATGAGATCACAGTACCCTAACCTGTTCACTGGTAAGAAATTTCAGGACGAATTTCCCTAAAGGGGGAAGAGTTGTAATAGCTCGATTTTTAATGGAGTCGAAAATAATGGTTTTGGGATTACAACTCCAACTAATCGAGTCATAAATATTAAATATTAGATATTTGTGATATCATTAACATCGTGTTAAATTTTGATTAAGAAATTTTATCGTTTGGATAATTAATTGGGCAAAAAGGATTAAACTGTAAAGGTTACGAAAGTGGACTTTGCTTAAGTAAAAGGGCCAAATGGTCAATTAAACCAAATGTATTAGGTTGGTGGAATGACATGAGTTTTAGGTGAATATATCATGGTTAATAAGGTTAACAAAATGGTTAAATAAGGCTAATTATAAAAGTCATAAAAATTACAAGTTTGCCATTCGTATATATATATGAAATTAAATTAAGAAAATGATAAAAAAAACCCTTATAATTTATCACCTTCTTCTTCTAAATTCGGCCAAGATGAGAAAATTAGGGTTTTTACACTTTCAAGCTTTAAGCTTTGATTTGGACTACGATCGTGCTACAGATCGCGAAAAAGAGAAATTGGTGGATTAGTCCCTGAAGTCTTCCTCAATTGCAATCCAGTCCGGTAAGTTCGTAATGTAAATTTTAATTAATATTTCTTGTATGTATATTGTCAATGTTCAGAAAATCGAAAGCATTTGGCATTGAAGAGATCGAGGAAATAAAATGAAAGAGATAGTAGGCTCTATGCCATTTAAAAAGTACCGATACAATGGCTGAGGTATCGCATATGTTGCGAGTCCTAGACAGCTCATGTGAGCAGCATCATTATTCAGAAAAGAGATATGAATCGTAAATGGATTATAAGCCCTTCAATGGCTGGGACTTATGTTTTATGCATACTCTCGATAGCTCTTGTGAGCAGCATCATTAGGGGACAGTTTACAAACAGACACCGTACCGATGGCTGGGGTACCGCATATGTTGTGAGTCCTCGATAGCTCATGTGAGCAGCATCGGGTACCGATAACAGAAAGTTATAGACAGAAAAATGGAAGTTGTATTTAACTCAAGAAATAAAAAGGATTATCCTGGCTCGGTTGAAATATAGTCACCTATTACAAATGTTTGGTAACTCCTTAAACTATTGAACTTACTAAGCTATGAAGCTTACCAAAGATGTTGTTATTATTTTATAGATCGCTTTGCTAATTGAAGATCGGATCATCGTCATCTCTTCGAAGTCACACTATTGCGGAGCTTGTTGGTGGTTTTTGCATCACTCGGTCTTATGGCATGTACTAGGATGATGTTATATTTTGCTTTATGTACTTGAGATTGTAGAAACCGCGTTAGGTTGATAAATGTGATAATGCATGTAGTGCAAGTTGGAATATAGACTTGGAAGTACTATGTAATGACTTAAGAGTCTATGTATCTCATGTTGACTTAATGCATATTGATAACATGAATGTTTTATGTTGATAAACTTGTGTTTTGGTATGGTTCTTCTGATTCTGCATACTTGTTTTGGTAGAACCCGTGCATGTATTGGTAGAAGTACAGGGTAGGAGAGAGGTTGTTCACTGACTTGGGTTGTATCGGTAGATGAATAACAAATATCGGTAGTCATGTGTTTAGAAGTATCGGTAGTTTGCATACTTTTATTGCTAGAAATAGTAGGGTAAGATTTTTAGCTCTCTGGAGTTTTTAGTATTGGTAGAAGTAGGACTTGTATCGGTAGAAGAGTCACTTCTATTGGTAGAACTATCACTTGTATCGGTAGACCTATTACTTGTACCAGTAGGAGTCTGCACTATTCTTGAACTATTTACTGACTTGACAACTACCGGTACTTGTCCAACAAATACCGGTAGAAGTTTCCAGAAATGTCAGAAATGACCTTTTTGCCCTTGTTGAATTGTGCTTATAATCAAATAATGGTATATAACACGTGGAATGAAGTTCTTTAATAAAAATAAAGTTCGAATAATATTATGTTAAAGATGAACAGTGGTAAATGAATAGTAAGATACCGGAACCCTAACTGGCGATTGTTTTCGGGTTTTGGGTGTTACAGAATATGCATTTTTTATCCTGCTTGGCAAAAATTTTACTAATTATTCTTTCATTCTTATCTAATTCAACAAACAAATTCGTTTATACTCAAGTTACATAATCAATCATTCTTTAATACAATCATTCTTGTCCAATTTGTCAAACATTTACACTTATATTCATACCATACAATCATTCATCTTTAAATTTATTTTGTTCTTTGGTCCCTTTTTACTTCTTTGACAGGTCTTCAGATATCAAAGATATGAGCGACACTAATGCTGACTCAAAGCCTCATTTTGAGCAAGATATGTGTTTAAAGGAACTTCAGGACTTTAAAAATGATCAAAATTGTAACTTTTCTCTCGACTTGTTAAGAATGCTGGAATAAGATTAAAAATAGATCTTACCTCATAAAGAGTCAGTGAAAGTTGTAAGCTTAAGAAATGAAGACGAGAAAAAATAATAATTGGGACAACCATCTTTGTGGAAACAATGCAAGATATTGTTGAGTTGCTCTAAGAGTCCAAAGGTTTTCACGTGGTCCTATCAAAGCATGTTGGGTTCAAGGAACTGATATCATGATGCATAGGCTCCCATAAAGGAAAATGTAATCCATTTCAAACAGAAACTCTGAAGAATGAGGACTAACGTGTTATCAAAAAAGAGGTAAGAAAAAAAGAAAGAAAGAAAGAAAAAAAGAAAAAGAAAAGGGCCAAGATGATAAAAAAACCCTCAAATGGTATCTTAAAACCCAAAAAAGGGAAAAAGAAAAAAAAGAAAAGAAGGAAAAATCAAGATGAAAACCTGCAAAGGGCATCTCTTTCGCCTCTTCACATCATGGTCTTTTTTTATGTGGAGCATGGATGTCATCGGGCCAATTTTGTCAAAGGTTTCTGATGGTATTACAAATGACATAGATTTTCGTCCCAATTTAGTGTTTAAATTACCCCTTTTGTAGTTAATTTAGCATGTATCATTAGCATTTTATACTTAGTTTACTTGTTTTCCAATTTATTGTTAGATAGTTTGAATTCTTGTTATTTTCACATATTTTTGTACTAATGTCGACACTAGCAGCTGATATATTGCGTCTTAATATTGTCAACACAGGAACTTAGTCTAGGAATGGAATATTGGACAATTGCAGCCATAAGATCAGCTGAACATTGCGACCATGAAATGTCACCGCATTGAAACTGAATCTCAATTGAGAGGAATCAGGCTTAATTTATAACTGGAAGCACTAGATGCAGGAATTACACAGATGTCGCCACAATTAGTCTTTCAGAATGCGAACAGCAATACAACGATAGTCTGTAGATCTCTAAAGAATATACTAGAACTGCGTGAGTGCATAGCTATAATTTAACTAATTTTGACATCTACAAGATCTAGATCTGGATCTGAAAATGATGGTTAAATCTTGTAACATTTTAGAGATTATAAATAGAAGAACAAAGAAAGAAGAAGGTATCAAGAGTAAGGGGATTAAATTTCAAAAATTCTGTGTGAATAAAGATTTGAGCTGGAATCAATGGGCTGATGAAGCAAGCCTGCAACTGCTTCTAACGAGAAGTGCTAGATGTCAAGCAAGAGGAACTATTAGGGAGTAAGCCTAGTAATCTAGAGATAGTAACTTCGTTGTACTTGTTAATTTTTCTTGAATGATGATGAATTCTGATGATGTTAAATGAATACGAGAGTATCTTTTAATGTTATATCATTTTGATTCTTACTTTACATCACTTATCCGTTTATTCTTGGATTTAACCTCTCTAAACACAAAAGTAAAATTACAGTACACCAATATCGAGAGTGTAATGACAGGTTAGATTAACAAGTGGGTTAGACGAGAGCTGCTCGGGACTGGGATAGACTCTAGTTACTTATTCTTGGATACACATTATTGCTCGTACTGAGAGGTGGAGTAGTGTATTTGAGTCGGGATTAAGTAGGGAGCTATTGTAAGTAAGAACTTAAAGGGACTTCATTGCTGCGACAATTCATTTATACTTTACCTTGTCGACGCATCTAGCGTTGTGACCTGTAGAATTAGTGAACGACTTCCAACCTTTACACTTGATCATTTTTATATTTCCTGCATTTAAATTTTAGCATACAACACTCAACACATTTGGATTTATTTTCAGTACACTGACATTTAACCTCTGATATTTACTTCTAATTGCATTGACAGTAATGATTACTTTAGTGTGCAAATCTGACATAATTACGCTGACATCTTTACTCACATTACACTGATTTTTAGTATTGATTGCTCCGACATTATAACATCAGGAACTATTTCCTTGTGGGATCGATATCCGATAGCTCTGTTTATCAATTATACTTGCATCGACGTGTGTACGCTTGCACAATCGTTATATCGTAAAAACACCGATCAGTTTCCAATGAGTATAAATTCATCTTCGTGATCAATGATTACTGTACCAAGTTGGTAAAAGCTGCTCTCTACACAAGACCTACACTGAGCAAATTTTCGGAAAAGATTACATGTCAATGCCAGCAAGGATCACATCTGACAACATATTGAATTTGAACAAACATCACAAAAGCAAGGGTTTGCCATCAGTTCAAAATCAAACATCACAAATTTAGCACCATATTACCCAAAGGTGAATGGGGCAAGGGAAGCAGTTTCATTTGCCCTATACTTATTAAACATCTATCAAGACTTTGCAGGGGCAACACCTTTCCCGTTGATTTGTGGAATAGAAGTAGTCCTATCCATTGGAGTCAAGTTTCCTTCCCTCCAAATTTTGTTAGAACTGATGAAATAGAATAAAGCCAATTCAGATATGATCAGTTACACTTGATTGAGGAAAGGGGGTTGAAAACTGCCCGACATGGTTTGATGAACTAAGAACGAATAATACATGCTTATGACAACAAGGTCTGCCCTAGAGAATTCCATAAGAAATCTTTGATTTTGAAAAAGAATTTCACCTACAAAAGGATTTCCAAGGAAGATGATTGCCAAATTAGAAATAGCCCCATGAGGTGAAGAAAACCTTTTCTGCTGGAGCTTTGATTTTAACCAAAATGGACGGCAAACATATGCATAACCCCGTGAACTCTGATTCAGTAAAGAAGCATTTTACCCAAAAAAAAGAGAAGAGAGAGAAAAGAAAAGAAAAGAAAAGGAAAAGGGAAAGAAAAAAGAAAGAAAAAGAATAAGAAAAAAGAAAAAGGAGAGGTCAAGATGAAAACCCACAAAGGACATTTTGAAACCAAAAAGATTTTTTAGTTGAAAACTTGAAAAGGGCGATTCAAATTTGAAGCAAAAAATGGACTTGAAATAATCGTTTTCCTCAAACGTAACAAGATGGAGAAACTTTACAAGGTATTCTAGATACATATCAGGCTTAGATTGATCCTCGTCAAATCGACTTAGAGAAGCTTATACTTTGATATCTGGGGCACCTAATATTGTTCCTTATACTTGGCAACTTTCTTTGGCCAATGTTTGCAACTCTTTCCTTTGAATTTTATCCTCAATAAAATTTGACCTCATTCTTTCACAACCTTGTTCAAGTATTTTGCATTAAAAATAACGGATAATGGACTGACACAATATAAAGCATATAAGGACCCATGAGTATCGCTTTGAAAAATTCGTAAATGGTACAGAGACCTAAAATAGGACCACCAGTTATAAGGACCCAACTTGAAACAAGTAGTTTGAACTAAGACTATTCTGCCAAGTCTCATTGCAAACCCAGAAGAGGACGGGGTAGCACACCAGTAATAGAACCTGGACACAAACCATGTCAATATAAAGAAAAAAATCATTTTCGAATCTGACATTCATCATGTACATTCATTTAGTTAGGAGCATTTGACTCATTCTGATCTTGGTATCCTAATAATTTGCCTACATAAAGGTCTATAGAAGCATATTTTACAGGTCTTATTCCCACAAAATAGCGAGATGAATCGAGGAAACATTGAATCTTATACCCTAGAGCACGGAGGGAAAGATTGAAGCCGCAATGACGAATCTTATACCCTGAAGATGTAAAGAAGCATATTGAACTCGTAAAGGCGATTCTCAAAATTGAAAAGGGATAGATTGAAGCTGTAAAGGCGAACCTTATGACCTTAAAGTTAAGAGGAAAAGATAGAAGTCACAACGACGAATCTTCTACCTCAAAATTATAGTGAAACTTCAAACCTCATCTTCTTGATGAGATGCAGAGAAGTGGATCAAAACAATGAAGCGGTCATCTTTCTGATGAGATACAGAGAAGTGAACCAAAACAATGAAGCGAAGCTCAATGTGAGTGAAACTTCAAACTCCATCTTCCTAATGAGATACAGAGAAATGGATCAAAACAATGAAGCGGTCATCTTCTTGATGAGATACAGAGAAGTGGACCAAAACAATGAAGAGATCATCTTCCTGATGAGATACAGAAAAGAGGCCCAAAATAATGAAGTGGTCATCTTCTTGATGAGAGATAGAGAAGTGGACCAAAACAATTAAGCGAAGTTCAATGTGAGTGAAACTTCAAACCCATCTTTCTGATGAGATATAGAGAAGTGGATCAAAACAATGAAGCAGAGCTCAACGTCCCTAAGGTTGTAGTGGAGTAGAGTGAAACTTCAAACCCCATCTTCCTGATGAGATATAGAGAAGTAGATCAAAACAATGAGGCAGAGCTCAATATCCCTGAGGTTATAGTGGAGTGGAGCGAAACTTCAAACCTCATCTTCTTGATGAGATACAGAGAAGTGAATCAAAATAATGAAGCAGAGCTCAATGTCCCTGAGGTTACAGTGGAGTGAAGCGAAACTTCAAACCCATCTTCCTGATGAGATATAGAGAAGTGGGTCAAAACAGGTAACAAATCTCAACGTCCTTGAGGCTACAGTGGAATGGGGTAAAGTTACATCACCATCCAATCTTTTACCCTTAAGTCAAGAACGACAGATTAAAACCATCATCTAATCTTTTACCCTTAAGTCAAGAAGGGCAGATTAAAGTCATCCAATCTCTTACCCCGATCATGGGGCAAATTGAAGCCATAATCCAATCTTTTACCCCTAAGTCAAGAGAGGCAGATTAAAGACATTATTCTATCTCTTACCCCGATCATGAGGCAAATTGAAGCCAATCTTTACCTTTAAGTCAAGAAGGGCAGATTGAAGCTATCATCTAATCTTTTACCCCTAAGTCAAAAGGGGTAAATTGAAGACATCATCCAATCTTTTACCTCGATCATGTGACAGATTGAAGCCATCCAATCTTTACCTTTAAGTCAAGAAAGGTAGATTAAAGCCATCATCCAATCTCTTACGTTGATCATGGGGCAGATTGAAACCATCTAATCTTTACCTTAACTCAAGAAGGGCAGATTGAAGCCATCATCCAATCTTTTACCCTTAAGTCAAGAAGGGCAAATTAAAGTCATCCAATCTCTTACCCCGGTCATGAGGCAGATTGAAGTCATCATCCAATCTCTTACCTCGACCATGAGGTGAATTGAAGTCATCCAATCTTTTACCCCTAATCCAGAGGGTTAGATTGAAACTATTATCTTACTCAAGTTATGATAGTGCACGATAAAGCTACAACACCAAATCCCTAAAATATCAATGGATTAAATCAAAGACAACGATAACGAATCTTAATCTCCCTGAAGTTGCAGTAAAATGGAATGAAGCTACAGTAGCAAATTTTGTCATTCTGAAATTGCCCTGAGGCAAGGTGGAATCATGACACTAATTCCCATCCTCTTAAAGTTGTGGAGATGTGAATACGGTAAAGTTGAATGACCAATAAAGCGAAATGCGAGTTACTTGAAGGAGAAGCGCCAAATCCAATATGACCGAATAAAATTGATCTTCCTTTTAGTCTTTCCTCTGTTCCCGTTACATAGCAACGAGCAAATAGAGGCAACTGTTGAGACCCAATTTTATCCGGGCCAAACTCCAAAATTAAAATAAATAATAAATTTTAAAATAAAATTTATTATTTTAATGTCCAATTACAAGTCCAACACAAACCACTAACCAATTTACAAGCCTAAACATGCACCCTAAACCCAACCTAACCTAGCCCAATAACCAAAGAGCCCAACAAGCTTAATTTTACAAAAAAAATTCAAACCCTAATCCCTTGCAACTTGCTACCACCCCACCAACTTGTTGCCTTGCCCACGTCAACCCCCGCCCCACTTGCCTCTGCCACCACCTGCACCACGTGAAGACCTGCAAAAAGGAGGACAAGATGAAAAGATAAAAACCAAGCCAATACATTGTAATATTTGACTATAAAGCCAGGTGAAAAAATTGTAACTTCCTACTCACTAGGATTTTACACAAAGAACAAAAGCACATCAATAAAATCACAATTTTACAAGGTAGCAAATTTTTTATACATTCGCATATACATATTTTTTTCACATATTTTTCCCTTTTTATTTTTCATTTTTTTCACTTTGAAAAGTAAATAAAAAATAATAAAAAAGAAAAAGGGTAGGGGTTACGTACCTAGAGTAGCCCCGCCATCTCCCATGAAAGCGAGGAGGCCCTTTTCGAACGCCGCCCGTGCCTCGATGTTAACAAATTTGCAAAGAAAGACAAGAAAGGCTAAAAAACCCTAAATAAAAAAACCCAAACAAATTTGCAAAAAAGAAAAAAAAGTCGAAAATTTGAAATTTTTTAAGATTTGGGCTAGATCTCAATAGATCCAAGCCTAGATCGATGTTCCTTTTGAAAAAAATTTAAGAAAAGAAAGAGAATTTTTTTAGAAAAATCACCATCGACGGTCGACGATCGACGATCGACGGGTGGCCTACGATGGCACCTATGGCCGGCCCCCCTTCGGCCTTTGAGAGAATATGGGGTGGTGGAAAGCTTTTTTTTTCAAAGGGTGAAAGAATGATTGTTTTTAAAGAAATTTTGCCTTATTAAGGGTTTTAGGGTTTAAAACAATATCATTTTGGCATGAGTTTAAAAACCCCAAAATTCTACCATTTTGCCCATTGGCCGAATCCGACCCATTTTTCCCATGAAATCTGTGTTTTTACTTTAGGGGCTAATTCCCCCTTTGGTCCTTCCGTATTTTTTATTTGTTTCAATTTTGTCCTTTTGTGCTATTTTAAGTTTATTTTAAATTCGCCCAATAATTTTAAACATTTTTCAATTTAGACCTTGACTCAAAAATGGCCTTTGGGTTGCCACTTGTCAAACTTTTGGGCATATTTTCCCTTAGTCCCTGTATTTTTCAAAAATTATAAATTTGACCCTATTTTTTTAATTTTTATTATTTTCACTTAAAACTTTATTTTCTTTTTAATTTAATCCTTAAACCTTTTTTCTTTTCAATTTTCCCCATATATTTTTTGATTTTACAAATAAGCCCCAAACTCTTCAAAATTACATTTTTGACCATTTTTTTGTATTTTATTATATTTTACCTAAAATTTTATTTTCCTTTTAATTTAGTCCTTATACATTTTTTTTTCTTTTTAACTTTATCTTGATTATTTTCGGATTTTATAAATTAGGCCATACATTTTTAATTTTTTTAAAAATCACACCCCTAGGTTTTATTTTTATTTTTATTTTGGAATTTGATCCTTTATTGTGTTTATTATTTATTTATTTTTTATATTTTCTCAAAAAAATTAATTTCTATTTAAAATATTTAATTGTTTTTCGTATTTAAATACAAACATTTTAAAATTAATCTCTCTAAAATTAATCCCGTCTTTTTATTTTTCGATATTTCGATTTGAATTTTCTTTCAAATTTCGTATTTTATTTATTTTATTTTTATATTTTTTTATGTATTTATTACTTGTATAAATTACATTTTTTTCATATTACTCGATTTTTCATTAATTGCACACTCGTATTTAATTTACATGCTCATTTTTTTAAAATATTTTAATTAAAATTGTTTTTTGATTTTCTCCAAAAATATAAATAATTTTAAAATCGAGGCAATATTCTCTTATTTCGGGATTGAAAAAATTGTGCCTTAACTTACTAGGCGTAGTTTTTTCTTCAAACAAGAATAATCGAATACCATTTCTCAAACTTTATTTCAAAAACAAAGGCAATATCCTTTTGTGTAAAAGCCCTAAAAAATTATGCCCTAACGTACTAGGTATAATTTTTCGTGAAATTTCCACAATAAATTGTTAAATGTCCGTGAATTTTGAAACTCCGGGAACGACGTGCCCTAACGTTTTGGACACGACTTCAATTTCTCGACTAATTCGAAACAAACGAGCATTTTTGTCATCAAATTTAATTTTTGAAATTTACATCAAATAAATCATGCATTTAGGGATCGTATTTTAATTTTTACTCGAGATTTCAAATTTTTACATTAAGATTGAAAAAATTGACTATGTACTAATTTTAGGCGTGTGAAGGTGCTAATCCTTCCTTACACGTAACCGACTCCCGAACCCGTTTTCTTGATTTCGAAGACCAAATATTTGTTAAAACAGATTTAAAACGTTTTAAGGTGTTCCAATCACACCAAATAAAAAAGATTAGTGGCGACTCCATATTTCAATTTTAAAAATATTTTCGAGACTTAAAAAAACGTTTTGACGGCTTGGCGACTCCGTTGAGGAAGTTGCTTAAAAAATAAGAGAGTCAAGCCAAAACTCGATTATTTTTGGGTCTTTTTGTTAAAGTTTTTTAACTCGATCTAATTTAATATGCGATCCTTTGCATTTTTTGTAATAATAATGTATTGATACTGCTAGTATAGATTTGCATTCATTTGTATTTGTCACTACACCCTTTAAGTGGAAGTGAGAAGCTACTCCTTCGTGAGGTTTTCACCTCCGTATAGGATAGTGAATCGCTTTCGAGATTACATCCGTACCTATATTTTTGTGAAGTTTTCACTTTCGTGCAAACATATGAGAAATGTGTCCCCTTAAACCGAACTCGTTCGTATGAGCTTGTAATGGGTAAGGATCAAGAAATCTGCTAGTTTAGGTACCTCTACTCTAGAACTTAAACAGCATATAGTGAGCCCTAAGTGCGTTTGCCTTAGGATAGAACTACACCAAACTGTTAGCAATTTCCCAAGCTTAGGTTCCTTATTTTATATTTGTA
The DNA here is from genome assembly GCA_005610355.1 of Gossypioides kirkii. NCBI lineage: Eukaryota > Viridiplantae > Streptophyta > Magnoliopsida > Malvales > Malvaceae > Gossypioides > Gossypioides kirkii. The sequence goes on along the minus strand of CP032249.1, from coordinate 8,392,395 downwards.
TTTTGTTATCGTACTGACTTGTTTTCTTTTGCTTGCATTACATCCTCATATAAGGAAATGTGTTGATTTAAGCTCGATTACCAAATAGAAAACGGGTCATAAGAAAACAGATTTCTTGATAAGGTAGAAAACGGATCATAAGAAAACCGATGATTTGCCAGACGAGTAAGATAGAAACAAAGACCGCACAACGAGCCAAGCTTTGACCCAAGTAGGAGAAGTGACTAATCACTTAACCATTCAAGCTAACATTTTGGACCAAAAATCAGAGACGAACCAGGGCGAAATTGGATGATTTCCTATGAAGATAAAGGCTTTTGAACACTAAGGCATGACCATATATGTATTTGCCTTATGTAAAGGAATTTATTTTCTAGTAAAATTGTTCTAATAGAATTGACCTATGAGTCAATACCTTTCCTATGCATAGATGCATTCATAAGCATTGCATTTTATTAACATGCTTTTAATTCCATGAAATATCCCTAATTAATTAATTAAAATTCTAACAGTTACATTGAAAACTAAAAAGAACCACACCATTACCCTACCCGCAAAAAACCTAAGCCATGGAACAGAGGCTAAAAAGACTTGAGCAAATTCAAAGAGATATGTGAGAATAGATGCAAGCTCAGTTGCAAGAACAAATGGAGAGAATGCATAGAGAGATGAAAGGCCAGATCATTGAAGCCCAAAGAGATATGAACAACTAATTAGCCCAAATGATGAAAGGTGGGGCTGACAAAGGGAAAGGTCCTGCGATAAATCTAGCGGAGGAAGACGAAGATCCCATTTACCCTCTAGTTTTTACACCCCTTCACAACCAAGTTTCAATTGAAACATAGAGATGGGGAGTGACCATTACAATAAGAGCACAACAGCGTACTACTAGTACGCCAGGGCCAATTAATTATACAATGGGATCGGGATCCAACCCCGAAGATAATGTCACAAATCTTAGTGTCCTTGACTTTGATGAAATGCCAAAAATAGATCTTCCCAAGCAGATGGAGGAAAAATATAAGATGTTAGAAGAAATGTTTGAAGCGATACAGGGGGCTGAAAATTTCTACGGGAAAGATGTTAAAGAGTTAAGTCCGGTCCTAAACTTAGTGCTTACTCCCAAATTCAAGGTTCCGGAGTTTGAAAAGTATAATGGAACAAGCTATCTAGAAGCTCATAATGACCAACTTCTCATTCACTATTTTAGGACAATTTGGTAGTGTCTACGACTAAGTGGTACAATAAGCTAAGTCGTACGAAGATTAATTCGTGGAAGGGCTTAGCTCAGGGCTTTATGAAGCAATATGACCATGTCATTGACATAGCTCTTGATAGAATCACATTGCAAAACATGGAGAAGAGGCCAAATGGAAGCTTCAGATAGTACGTCCAGAGATGGAGGGATGTGGCAACTCAAGTTCAGCCACCAATAACCAAGAATACTTGAACACCCTAAAAGCACCTTATCCATTATTTTTTAGAGCGATACTCATGGGACCTTGTATGCTTTATATTATGTCAACCATTATCCGTTATTTTTAATGCAAAATACTTGAACAATGTTGTGAAAGAATAAGGTCGAATTTTATTGAGGACAAAATTTAAAGGAAAGAGTTGCAAACATTGGCCGAAGAAGGTTGCCAAATATAAGGAAGAATATTAGGTGCTCCAGATATCAAAGTATGAGCTTCTCTGAGTCGATTTGACGAGGATCAATCTAAGCCCAATATGTGTCTAGAAGACTTGGAGTGCTTTGTCGATGCCTCAAAATTGTAAAGTTTCTCCATCTTGTTACGTTTAAGGGAAACAATTATTTCAAGTCCATTTTTTGCTTCTAATTTGAGTCGCCCTTTTCGGGTTTTCAACTCAAAAATCCTTTTGGTTTCAAAACGCCCTTTGTGGGTTTTCATCTTGACCTCTCCTTTTTCTTTTTTTCCTTTTTTCTTTTCCCTTTTCCCTTTTTCTTTTCTTTTCTCTCTCTTCTTTTTTTGGTAAAATGCTTCTTTACCGAATCAGAGTTCACGGGGTTAAGTATGTGTTTCCCGTATATTTTGGTTAAAATCAAAGCTCCACTAGAAAAGACTTTCTTCACCTCATGGGGCTATTTCTAATTTAGCAATCATCTTCCTTGGAAATCCTTCTGTAGGCGAAATTCTTTTTCAAAATCAAAGCTTCCTTATAGAAATCTCTAAGGCAGACATTTTTGTCATAAGCCCGTATCATTCGTTCTTAGTTCATCAACCCATGTTGGATAGTTTTCAGCCTCTTTTCCTCGATAAGTGTAACTGATCATATCTAAATTGACTTTATTCTATTTCATCAGTTCTAACAAAATTTTGAGGGAAAGAAACTCGACTCTAATGGATAAGACTATTTCCATTCCATAAATCAACGGGAAAGGTGTTGCCCCAGCAAAGTCTCGATAGATGTTTAATAAGCGTAGGGCAATGAAACTGCTTCCCTTGCCCCATTCACCTTTGGGCAATATGGTGCTAAATTTGTGATGTTTGATTTTGAACTGACAGTAGACCCTTGCTTTTGTGTTGTTTTTTCAAATTCAGTGTGTTGTCAGATGTGATCCTTGCTAACATGGACATGTAATCTTTTCCGAAAATTTACTCATTATAGGTCTTGTGTAGAAAGTAACTTTTACAAACTTGGTAGAGTAATTATTGATCACAAATATGAATTTATGATCATTAAAAACTTTTGGCAAAATTACCCCGATGACATCTATGCTTCACATAGAAAAAGACCATGACGTGAAAAGAGAAACGAGATGCTCTTTGCGGGTTTTCATCTTGACTTTTCCTTCTTTTCTTTTCTTTTTTTCTTTTTCTTTTTTTTGGGTTTTAAGATGCCCCTTACAGGTTTTTTTATCATCTCGACCCTTTTCTTTTTCTTTCTTTCTTTCTTTCTTTCTTTTTACCTCTTTTTTGATAACACGCCAGTCCTCATTCTTCAGAGTTTTTGTTTGAAATGGATTGTATTTTCCTTTATGGGAGCCTGTACGTCATGATATTAGTTCCTTGAACCCAACATACTTTGATAGGCCCACGTGAAAACCTTTGGACTCTTGGAGCAACTCAAGAAGATCTTGCATTGTTTCCATAGAGAAGGTTGTCCCAATTATTATTTTTTCTCGTCTTCATTCCTTAATCTTACAACTTACACTGACTCTTTATGAGGTAAGATCTATTTTTCATATTATTCCATCATTTTTAACAAGTCGGGAGAAAAGTTACAATTTTGATAATTTTTAAAGTCCTAAATTTCCTCTAAATACATATCTTGCTCAAAATGAGGCTCTAAGTCAACATCAACATCGCTCATATCTTTGACATCTGAAGATTTGTTAAAGAAGTAAAAAGGGGCCAAAGAACAAAAAAAATTTAAAGATGAATGATTGTATGGTATGAGTATGAGTGTAAATGTTTGTCAAATTGGCCAAGAATGAATGTATTAAAGAATGATCGATTGTGTAACTTGAGTATAAACGAATTTGTTTGTTGAATTGGATAAGAATGAAAGAATAATTAACGAAATTTTTGCCAAGTAAGATAGAAAATGCATTTTCCATTAAAGATAACTGATAATGGTCATGTGCCCTTTACAAAATATCCATATTGCTCTCGAGCTTATAGCAATAGGTGTGTTTTGAGTATCACTCTAAAAAGGTCCTAAACGCTACGAGGAATTCCTCTACAGTCTAATTATCCAAAATGCTTCCAGAAGCATAAGGATGAATCCCTGACAAATTTTCATCTCCACTCCCTTCTTCAGATATGACATTAATGCTTTTGTCTTCGACCACCACATTTATCCCTTGATCCAGATGATTGGGTAATGAATTTTCCTTTGTGTTGGACCTTGCCAGGTCATCGAACCTCAAAATTCCCCTTTTGATGAGTCTTTTGACCAACTTCTTAAAAGTAAAGCAGTTTTTGATCTAATGTCCTGTTACTCTCGTGTGAAACTCACATTAAGCATTCGTATCATACTAGTCTGGGAACGGGTGTCGCATTGGTTCTACATGGAATGGTGACATAATATAGGCCTCGAATAGATTCTGATAAAGCTCTTTATATGTGGTAGCGATAGGAGTAAACTAAAGCGTTTCTTTATTTCACCTGGGTTCTTGCCTTGAGGCACCTCTGTTGTTAGCTGTTATAGCCCTATGTTGTGATATTACTATCGACTTTGAGTAGCTTGTCTTACTGTATAAGGCCATGTTGTTTACTTCAGTGTCCTTTCTTTTGGGAGCGAACCTCTTGATGCTTTCTTTAGCATCGATTTTCCCACTTTTGATTGCGCTCTCAATCATTGCCCCAAACATGACCATATCAAAGAAACTCTTAGTGACATTCCCTACCAGATGATTAAGATAAAGTGCCTTTAGGTTGTTAATAAAGAACATAGTTATCTTTTTCTCGGCCAATGGTGACTGAACTTGAGTTGCCACATCCCTTCATATCTGGGCGTACTGTTTGAAACTTTTATTTGGCTTCTTCTCCATGTTTTACAATGTGATTCTATCAGGAGCTATGTTAGTAACATGGCCTTCATAAAGGCATGAGCCAAATCCTTCCATGAATTAATCTTCGTACGACTTAACTTATTGTAGCACTTAACCGCAAACGCTACCAAACTATCCTGAAAACAATGAATAAGAAGTTGGTCATTATGGACATATCTTGCCATTTTCTTGCAGAACATGATGATATGAGCTTCTAAACAACTCGTTCCATTATACTTTTCAAACTTTGAAACCTTGAATTTGGGAGAAAGCACTAAATATGGGACCAGACTTAACTCCTTAGCATCCATCCCGTAGAAATTTTCAGTTCCTTGTATCGCTTCAACCTTTTCTTCCAACAGCTTATATTTTTCCTCTATCTGCCTGGAAAGATCTGTTTTTGTCATTTCATTGAAGTCAAGGACACCAAGATTTACGACATTATCTTCGGGATTGAATCCCAATCCCATTAGATAATTAACTGACTCTGATGTACCAATAGTATGCTGTTGTGCTCTTATGGTAACGGTTGCTCCCCATATGTATGTTTCAGGTGGAACTTGGTTTTGAAGGGGTGTAAAGCCTAAGGGGTGAATAGGATCTTTGCCTTCCTCCGTTAGATTTATCGCAGGACTTTTCCCTTTGTTAGCCCCGACGTTCATAATTTGGGCTAATTGGCTGATCATATCTCTTTGGGCTTCAATGATCTGATCTTTTATCTCTCGATGCGTTCTCGCCATTTGTTCTTGTAACTGTTCTTGTAACTGAGCTTGCATATGTTTTTGCATATCTCTTTGGATTTCTTGACTCTTTCTAACCTCTGTTCCATGGCTTTGGTTTTTTGCGGGTATGGTAATGGTGCGGGTTCTTAATAGTTTTCGATGTAATTGTTAAAATTTTAATTAATTAATTAAGAATATTTCATGAAATTAAATGCATGTTAATAAAAAGCAATGCTTATGAATGCATGTATGCATAGGAATATTTCATAGTTCAATTCTATTAGAACAATTTTACTAGAAAATAAATTCCTTTACATAAGGCAAATACGTATATGGTCGTGCCTTAGTACTCAAAAGCCTTTATCTTCGTAGGAAATCATCCAATTTCGCCCTGGTTCGTCTCTGATTTTCGCCCGAAATGTTAGCTTGAATGGTTAAGTGATCAGCCACTTCTCGTACTTGGGTCAAAGCTTGGCTTGTTGTGCAATCTTTGTTTCCATCTTACTCCTCTGACAAATCATCGATTTTTTCGTCCTTCTTTTAACAATATACACACGACCATATTGTCTTCTACCTTATCAAGAAATCCGTTTTCTTATAACCCGTTTTTTATTTAGTAATCGAGCTTAAATCAACACATTTCCTTATATGAGGATTTAATGCAAACAAAAATCAAAAAACAAAAGGATATTGCTTCATTTAAAATCAAAAATAAAAAAGCTCAAAATTTTGACACGTGACAACCCAAGGGCCATTTTTGACTCAAGGACTGAATTGGAAAATGTTTAAAATTATTGGGCGAATTTAAAATAAACTTAAAATAACACAAAAGGACTAAATTGAAACAAATAAAAAATATGAAAGGACCAAAATAAAAATTAGCCCCTAAAGCAAAAACACGTGGATCCTAGAGAGAAAATGGGTCAGATCCGACCAAGGGGCAAAACAGCGCCGTTTTAAGGTTTTTAAACCCATGCCAAAACGACGTCGTTTTAATTAGCCTATATAAGGTAAAATTTCTTTAAAAAAATCATTCTTTCACCCTTTTAAAAAAAAGCTTTCCCCCACCCCATTTTCTCTCAAAGACCGAAGCGAGGGTTGACCTAGGTGCCGTCGTAGGCCACCCGTTGGTCGTCGATCGCCGACGATGATTTTTCTAAAATAGTTCTCTTTTTTTTCTTAAATTTTTTTCAAAAGGAACACCGATCTAGGCTTGGATCTACTGAGATCTAGCCCTGATCTTTAAAATTTTCAAATTTTCGACTTGTTTTTTTTCTTTTTTTGCAAATCTGTTTGGGTTTTTTTATTTAGGGTTTTTTAGCCTTTCTTGTTTTTCTTTGCAGATCCGTTCACACCGAGGCACGAACGACATTCGAAAAGGGCCTCCTCACGACCATGGTTGACGGTAGCGCAACTCTAGGTACATAACCCCAACCCTTTTTCTCTTTTATTATTTTTTATTTACTTTTCGTAATGGAAAAAAATGAAAAATAAAAAGGGAAAATATGTGAAAAAAACATGTATATACGAATGTATAAAAAAATTGCTAGCTTGTAAAATTTCGATTTTATTGATGTGGTCTTGTTCTTTGTGTAAAATCCCAGTAAGCAAGAAGTTTACAATTTTTTCACATGGCTTTATAGTCGAATATTACAATGTATTGACTTGGTTTTTATCTTTTCATCTTGTCCTCCTTCATGCAGGTCTTCACGTGGTGGCAGAGGCAAATAGGGCGACGACTAACGTGGGCAAGGCAGCAAGTTGGTGCAACAACATCAAGTTGCAAGGAATTAGGGTTTGAATTTTTTTTGTAAAATTGGGCTTGTTGGGCTCTTTTGTTATTGGGCTAGGTTAGGTTGGGTTTAGGGTGCTTTGTTTGCGTTTATAAATTGGGTAATTGTTTGTGTTGGACTTGTAATTGGACATTAAAATGATAAATTTTAATTTAAAACTTATTATTTATTTTAATTTTGGACTTGAGCCCGGATAAAATTGGGTCTCAACATTGATGATGGGACTAATGTGGATCTTTTTCTTGTCAGGAATTTTTTTCCCTAGAATTGATCCTAATCTTGTTGTTGCACTTGATAGAAGCTTATCCAGCTAAGAAGTTTATAATGCATTGTTTGAAATGGCACTGTTAAAGGCCCCAGGTATAGATGGTCTCCATGCCCAATTTTATCAATCGTAGTGGAATGTTTTTGGTAAGTCTTTGGTGTCAATGATAAGGAAGGGCATTGAAAAGGGTGAATTAAAGGAGTTTTTTTTAATAAAACTCTTATTGTACTCATATCGAAGGTTGTTGGCCCTGAGGTAGTATCACAGATTTGCCCAATTAGCCTCTGTACTATTCCATACAAATTGCTTACTAAGATTATTGTGAATCGACTAAAACTTGTAATGCCTAATCTGGTCGTAGAAAACCAAACTAGTTTTGTAGAAGGGACACATATTATGGATAATGTTATAATTGTACAAGAGGTGATTCACTCGATGGGGATTCAGAAAGGAGAAAAAGAGATAGATGGCGATTAAAATCGATATGGAGAAAGCATACAATCGATTAAGGTCGGGCTTTATTAAAGATATCCTTGAGGATGCGAAGATTCCTAATAATATTGTGTGTTAAATAATGTAATGTGTGTCAACATCAACAATGCAAGTGTTGTGGAATGAAGGGTTCACAGATAAATTTACACCTTCTAGAGAAATGAGGCAAGGGGATCCTATCTCACCATATCTCTTTGTCTTGACAATGGAGAGATTGGGGCATGCTATCAAAAGGTCTATTTCGAATGGCTTTTGGAAGGCAGGACTAACATTGTCCCATCTCTTCATTACCGATGATTTGGTGTTAATTGGCGAAGTAAGTTTGGAACGCATAGGTTATGCAAGCGATTCTTGATGAGTTTTGCCTCTATTTTGGGCATAAAGTGAATTCAAGCAAGTCAAAGTTATGCTTTTTGGCTAACACGGAGGCTATCGTTAAGAGAAGAATTGGGAATGTCTTAAGCTTCCAACAAATGGAGGATTGGGTAATTATTTGGGGGTTCTGCTATTTCACACTAGAACCAAGAAGAGTACTTTGCAGTTTATTGTTGACAAAGTATAAAGGAAGCTAAATGGGTTTGATGCCAAGTTGTTGTCGATGGCTGGTAGAACGATGTTGGCAAAGTCAGAGCTGTTGACTATACCTGGATATTTCATGCAGACTGCTATGATTCCTGTTGGTATTTGTGACAGGATTGAATAAATTGTGAGCCAATTTGGTTGGGGCTTAACAAATTTTAGAACCAAAACGGCTTTAGTGAATTGGGATACTTATTGTCAACCTTTGATGAAAGGCGGACATTGTTTGCGAAGATTGGTCCCTCAAAATATTTCATACATGATGAAGCTTTCTTTTCAAGTAGTGAAGAAAATGGATGCTCTATGGGTAAGAATTTTACGCACTAAATATAAAGTTTTTAAGACTTGCTCGTATATTATTAATAGGCTTGTTTGCTCCTATGTTTGGCATTCCTTAGCAAAAGTTTGGAACCAATTTTAGGAGAGAATAATTTGGAGTGTAAGGAGCGACAATTCTATTTGTTTTACACAGGAGGAATGAGTTCCAAAGTTAGGGGCTCTACATAAACATCTTATTCCTGGAAAATTTATCCCGACACAATCTAAAGTACCCGCATTTGTGGATACTAATAGTGGTTGGAAGTGGTCGGAGCTGAAGAATTACTTAGCAGAGATATTTTGGAATGCATTGTAACTTGTCATCCTCCTAATAAAGTACTTGGGAATGATGTGTTTATGGAAAATGAATAAGAATGGTAAATTCTCTGTCAAAATAGCCTATAATAGTATTATTCAGGATGAGTTATTGAATGAGGATAACGGTTGGAAGCAGGTTTAGGAAAATCCACTACCTCCTAAAATTAAACATTTCCTTTGGCTTGTGCGATGAAGATGGTTACTTACGAACTGTGAACGGGTTAGGAGAAATATGACAAATGAAGTAGGGTGCGTAATGTGTGTGGCAACTCAAGAATCATTTTTACATGTGCTACGTGAGTCTCGATTTGCATCGAAGGCTTGGATGAAGTTGATATCATCGGGTTGTGTCCATATGTTCTTTGAGCTAAGAATGGATGAATGGGTAACTGCTACTTTAAAGGGTGAGTTTTGGATGGGCACAGGCAGAGCAAAGGCATCAGTTGTGTTTGTTGTTTTATGCTGGATGTTATGGAAGAATAGGTATAATTTTTTTTTCAACAGAGGATTGGACGAGTGAAGGACACAATTAAAGCTGCAGAATATATGGCTGCAAACATCAGTAGGTAAATTGCAAACAGGGAAAAGCTCAAGAAGTTAAGGACACGATTAAATGGAGACCTCCAAATCCTGGTTGGACTAAAGTTAAAACAAATGATGTAACTGGTAAAAATGAGGAATGATCGACGATTGGAGGTGTTCTACGAGATTCAACTGGAAACTGGATTGAAGGCTTCCAAAGATTTGTTGGTAAAGGATCGACAATGAACTCGGAACTGTGGACTATTCTACATGGTCATCAACTAGCAAGGTATCGAGGGTTTGATAAAGTGATTCTTGAAAGATTGCTTGGTAGAAGTGGATCTGATAAATGATTGTTTAGGTGGCGCACCATCAGAAACTATTATTAGGAAAATAAAGGATGTAGCCTGACATTTTGAGGCTGTCAAATTTCAATTTGTAAGAAGGGAGGGTAATTTGATTACTGACTGGCTAGCCAGAACATGTGCAAATGCTGATGTTAATATTTGTATTCTTGATGTTCCTAGCTTTCATGTTAGGAAATTACTATTAGAAGATAAATTTGGTATTCTAAACGTAAGAATAATGTGAGATAAAGCAATAAAACGCCTCTTTATTTACCAAAAAAAATATTGTATACATGTGTTATTATAAGTAATTATATCCAAACCCGATATACCTTTTGAATGTGAGACAAATTTTTTGTCACCTACATAGTGGATAATCTAGTATTATTTAAAATAATATTTTTCATTCATAGGATATAAATTAATAAAAATAAATCATTTCAAAAAAAAAATCATAGAAAATATGAGAAAAATGTGACAAAAATATTTGAAATATTATTTATCATTTTCATAATATATATTTTTTATTTTAACTTATAAAGGACATAATAAAATAATATATTTTCATGAACTCAATGAGTGGCTCCAATGGAAAAGAAGATGATGTTCATTTTAAAAAATTTGAGTTCGAGTACTTGTGTGTGCAAAATGTGTGTACCTTATCAAAGTGTTAAAAAATATGGCTAGATATTACCATGTAATTATACCAATATATTCAAAATAATAATAAATTTTCATTTTGTCTCCACTAAATTATTTTTCAATTTTACAATTAATGGGCAGAAAGAGTACTTTTATTTTTAATTTTTTATAAATTCATGCTTTTATATATCATAGATAAATTAAATAATTATATACAAATAGGTATATATATATATATATATATATATCCTAAAGTTAAAATATTAGTATTTTATAAAAATAAATTTTAAAACATTCAAACAATTCATTCACAAACATTCAAACGGGAAGAAGACAGGTCGTAGCTATTACAATTTGGGCTTTGTGGTTTTTTCGGAATAAATTCATTCAGGAAGGGGTTTTGCAAAGTGTAGATGAGGTTGTTACCTTTATTCGTGATTATGGACGAGAATTTAAGGGGTTGAGCTCCGTCTTGAGGCACCCATTTCCAGCTGCAGTGGTTCGTTGGATCCCTCCGCCTCCGTTGTGGTTCAAGGTAAATGTTGATGCTGGATATTTGAGGCCGAACAATAAGGCAACATCAGATTTTATTTTCGAAATGAATTGGGTCAAATATTGGGTTCGGGTTTTAGAATCCATATCTGGGTTAGCTCGGTGTTCATGGCTGAGGCGACAACAGCTCTTTATGGGCTTCAATTTGCTCAAGAAATGGGATTTCGGCAAGTTGTCCTGGAAAGCGATTCGAGAACTGTGATAGTGAAATTGCATTCAAACGGAGAGAATTATTCTGAAATTCAGCCAATTACCTGAGATGTGAAAGCTCTGTCGAGGAGTTTTAATGCATGTCGGTTTAACTTCATTCCTAGAGGTGGTAACGCGCTGCACATGCATTGGCGGCAAAAGGGCTGAAAGGCTCGAATGATCGGTTCTGGGTCGAGGAAGTAACTCCAGAGGTCAGCGAGATTGCGTTGGAGAACCGGAGATGATAGATTCGCCGTGAGTTATGCATGTGTGGGTCTGCTTGGATTGAGGAATTACATGTTAGTGGACAAAAGGTTCCCTCAATCTTCCTTCCTGATTTCATCTGTACCACTAGATTACTGCATGAGGGGTTGGTCGTTTGGAAAAAGTAAGGCAATGGATGAGTGTTTATGGGTTTGATTTAGGGATTTTGTTTTGGTTTGAGTTTCGTTTTTGCTTGACAATTTTAGGGATTTTGTATTTTCTTTGCCCAGTGGCCTTCTAATAAACCCAAATGGTCTGATTTTTTTAAAAAAAAAATAAGATTTGAGTCTAATTGTTTGTAATTATTCATTTAATTACCTTAATTCTTATCTTTCCTTAATATTGAAGAGTATAATTGAAGTGCTCTAATTACACTTAATTTAGTGAAATTCATTAATTACAATAATTATTCAAACATGCAAATAGGATTGATACAATTGTTAATTCTGTCTAATTTTTTTAATAAGTTCACTAATATGATATTTTAAAATAAAAAAGATATTCACTTTATAGTCATGTATAACATTATATATTAGATCACAATTCATGCGTAATTTTGAGTTTTGTCCCTTTTATTGTAATAACTAATTTTAAAATAAAAAATTGAGAATTTTTTTTTTAGGAAAACATTTATGTTAATGTTATCATTAATGATTTTGCTTCTCAAAATGTTCGTAGAACCCCTTTTTTTATGATTTTTTGTGTTTTCGTAATTGATGATATAGAAGTAGATTGAAAGAAAAATATTTTTTAATTTTATTAAAAAAATATATTATTCGCTTAATGTCATAAAATATATTATTTTAATGAAATTCCTAGTATATAATTTTATTTTATTGTATTACATTATATATATTTATAAAGGGTCCGTTTTATTGTTTCGCTTAGGACCAAAAAAATATCAAGAATGAACTTGCATGCAACATATATGTAATTACAAGCAATTATACCAAAAATCAATTACTAGTGGCTTTCCAAACATGTCATTAATGTTTTAATATACCATTTCAACCAAAATCTCATTTGGATTTAATATTAGAAAAAGGGTTTTCAAACTTTCTCTCAGCGCCACTCTATTTCTTTCTTTCGTTCTTGATTAGCCGGCGGTGACGTCAGCTTTAGTGCTGGTCGTCGACCGCCAGTATTCTTTCACCTTAATTTTTGTATTCAGTTCTTATTTTTTTATACATTTTGGTTTTCTTCTAGTTTTTATCTGCCTTTGTGGCACGTTTTTCCTCTGCCTTGTGACACGCTTCTGCATTATGGCACATTTTCGTCTACTTTTGTGGTAGATTTGTGTTTGTGGATAGTTTTCTCACAACGCTCAACTCTGATTTGCAGCTATCGGTGGTCTTTCAGTAGTTTAATTCCCTTTTGTGGTTCGTTTGCCGATGCAGTCAGATCTATTTTGCGAAGCAACTTGCAAGATTGTTGGTTTCGCTCACCACTCCTACTTCGATCCTTAAGCGTGTAAGTGGATAGAGACAAGGAGTTTTGTTTCTTGCTTCCTTTCTCCAGTGTTTCATTTCATCCTTGTCGTTATAGCCCATTGGATGTGTTTTGCTGGTTTGATGTTTCGTTTTTTAGTTTTTTTAGTTTCTCTTTGTTTTGTTATTTTTCTACTACATTTTAATTTCGTTTGAAATATTTTTTATTTTAATTTCTAATAAATTCAGCCGGCATATTATTAAAAAAAGATTTAATATCGTTTTTTATAAATATATTTATTATATAATTTTTTCTATCCACCTCATGGGTGTGCCATAATCTTACTTATATGATATTGTCACGGGCCAAAGTTCGCAGCCCGTGACCATCGCACACAATGAGTCCCATGGAGGTCTATCATTGACATTGGGATCATTTAGCCCACATGAGCTGGCTCGATTCAGAGAGCTGTTGGTCAAGCCTATCAGATTAAATCCTGGGTGGTCCAATGATGAAGCATTGTCAACTTAAGGCATCTTGGCAAATATGGGAACTAATCCTAGAAGATAAGAGAGAATTATATCTTTAGGATTAGATAGGATTTGATTTGAATATAATCTTGTAAATCCCATAATTTAAGAGATAAGCCAATCTCATCCGTCGATGTAATTCGATCTTGACCGTCTATTGTGGGGGAGCTCAACTATAAATAGGGAGCCTCCCCTCATTTGTAAAACACACTCCAAAATACTCCATTTTTGTATTGTTTCTTTGTGAATACAATAGAGAGCATTTACTTAAACTCTTCTCTCTTGTTCTTGTTCTTGTGGCCTTTCTGTTGTCTTTTGAGCCTTCTTTTGGCTAGTCGCTTCCGCTATACAAATTTGGTGCCTTGGAGGAATTCTCTTGGTGAATCCTCAAACGTGAAAATCAGGCTTACTTAGGCGTTGTTTTGATCAAAGAAGCGTCTAAGGCCGCACGCCCCACGTATCAAGTTTTAGGGACGTGACAAGTGGTATCAGAGGTAGTGTTGCGAAGGCACCGTTCGTGATGTTGAAAGAAGATTCCAAATAGAAGTTACCTTGGAGATCAGTGAGGGACATGCTGTCAGCTATAGAGGATTGAGTGGACAGACTTGACGAGTCCATTGGGGACGCGAAGGAGTCCATCAATGGAACTTATGATCTCATAGATGACTTGAGGGAACAATCGAGGGACTATGTGACCATAAAACTCAACAGGACTAGGGATGAGGTACAAGAGTTACTCAATTCCCATAGGTCTAAGTTGACAGAAAGGAGCGATGCTCTCGAAGCCATGCTGGTGGCTTTGAAGGAGGAAATAATGGCCACGACGAAGGCTTTGAGCACAAGACTAGAGAAGCTCGAGGGAGAGCTTGCCTTGTGTCGAGCAGCCGTGGGGAATGGAGGAGTGCCAAGTGCAGCACTCAATGATGTCCCAAAGCTGAAGGAATTTACGGGGACAAAGTCTGCATGCGATGTAGACAATTTCTTGTGGAGAATGCAGAGCTACTTCCGTGCCAAAGGCATCGAGGATGATGCGAGTAAGGTAAATATTGCTTCAATGTTTCTTACTAATAGTGCGCTTTTATGGTGGCGAGACAAGACCACAAATAAAAGGCATAGTGAGATTGGAATGTGGCAAGAGTTCCAAGATGAATTGAAGGGACAATATTACCCGGATGATGCCGAAGACGAAGCTCGAGCAAAGTTGCGATGGCTAACGCAACGAGGAACAGTTGGAGAGTATGTTCGAGAGTTCAAGGAACTCATGCTCCGAGTTAAAGATGTGACCGAGAAAGAAGCATTACTTGTCTTCAAGAATAGATTAAAGCCGTGGGTCAGACAGGAATTGGAACAAGGAGGTGTCCAAGAGTTGTCAAAAGCCATGACGGTAGCAAAGTCCGTGGTCAAGCTTGGTCTAGGGAAAGACAAGCTTGGATCTTCCAAGTCCGATGAAAGGGGCGCATGTGAAAGGAATCACAAGGAAGATGATAATGGCGAAGGCAATGGCGATAATGGTGTTAATGGGAAACCACGAGTTGGGAAGAAGAAACCCAAAAAAAGGCGAGGCAACTTAAAATGTTTCCTTTGCGATGGTCCACATTTGCTGAAGAAATGTCCAAGGAAATCCGAGTTGTCTAAGAGGGGCAAGCAGGAAGGTAAGGCCGCGAGACTTGGTTCGAGCATAAGGGGTGTCGAAGCCAAGAAGACCGAAAGCGAGAAGAAGCTAGTCGAGTGCTTCTTGTGTCGTGGTCCGCATAGGTTATGAAAATGTCCAAAAAATCTGCCACTGATGAGACAGACAAGGTGCCCATGAAGCTTGGTTCGAGCGAAGCCAAGGGGGCAAAGAGGAGCAAAAAGAAGCGAGTCAAGTGCTTCTTGTGCCGTGGTCCGCATGAGTTGCGGAACTATCCAAAGCAACAATCCGTGAGGGCAAAGAAAATGCAACATCGAAGCTGGTTGAGTCATCAGAGGGGCTTTCATCGAAAGAAGAGGTGAGTTTGTCATCAGACTTAATGGAGAAAGCCGCGATGAAAACAGGAAAGCTAGGACCAATGAGGCTCAATTCGAGGAAAGCGACAGAGTTGGCCGAGTCATCGGTGAGACTTCAACCCATTGAAGGGGTGAGTTTGGGATTAAACTCAGAGGAAGAAGTTGCGATCTAAACTTGGAAGCTAGGTTCAATGAGGCTCATTTCTGTTGACACATCGGAGGAGCTTCCACTTACGGGAAAAGTGGGTGGTGCATCAAAGTTTGCGAGAATGACGATGCAAGCTAGACAATTGACCAGAGTAAATGCGACGAGTAAGGTACATTCGAAACACTTTGATAGTGTTTTGCATTCTAACTTGGTTGCTTGGCAAGAATGTAGAGGCCCTTTCAGAGTTCTTAAGCAAGAAGGCCGAGGGACTATGGGCGATTCGAGGCCAAATGATGTGAATCAAGTGGATTCCGATCAAAGCGAGTCAGAATGTGGGCAAGTGAGTACAGAGACTTCTTGCCAACCTGATGTACCAACAAGTGAGACAGTTCGAGTTAAGAGGCGACGAAAGTCGAGGCGAAAGTTTCGAAAGAGAGGACGGCCTGATAGTGAGACTAATAGGGATAATGCTAAGGCAACGAGACGAGACCGAGGCGAATCAAGTCAGTGCCATTCTGGAGCCACAACGAGGGCGTTGCGAGAATGGGTGGGGGAGAATGTCACGGGCCAAAGTTCGCAGCCCGTGACCATCGCACACAATGAGTCCATGGAGGTCTATCATTGACATTGGGATCATTTAGCCCACATGAGCTGGCCCGATTCAGAGAGCTATTGGTCAAGCCTATCATATTAAAGCCTGGGTGGCCCAATGATGAAGCATTGTCAACTTAAGGCATCTTGGCAAATATGGGAACTAATCCTAGAAGATAAGAGAGAATCATATCTTTAGGATTAGATAGGATTTGATTTCAATATAATCTTGTAAATCTCATAATTTAAGAGATAGGCCAATCTCATCCGTCGATGTAATTCGATCTTGACCGTCTATTGTGGGAGAGCTCAACTATAAATAGGGAGCCTCCCCTCATTTGTAAAGCACACTCCAAAATACTCCATTCTTGTATTGTTTCTTTGTGAATACAATAGAGAGCATTTACTCAAACTCTTATCTCTTGTTCTTGTTCTTGTGGCCTTTCTATTATCTTTTGAGCCTTCTTTTGGCTAGTCGCTTCCGCTATACAAATTTGGTGCCTTGAAGGAATTTTCTTGGTGAATCCTCAAACGTGAAAATCAGGCTTACTTAGGCGTTGTTTTGATCAAAGAAGCGTCTAAGGCCGCACGTCCCACGTATCAAGTTTTAGGGACGTGACAATATCTTTGACAGGTATCACATGTTAATCAAATATCAACTGAGTTAAGGCAAGATTAAAAACCCAAACTTTAAAAAATTCCAAATATTAGTATAAACCTATTTATGTATTTTAACATAAAAAATATTCAAAATATGAAACATAAAACCGACATAAATAATACCAAAAAAATATTTATGCATTTTAATATCTTTATATAAAAAGTTAACCATCTTTTAAAAAAACTACCATATTTATATTTAAAAAAGGAAGTAACTTACATAAGGTTCCTCCTAAAAATCATAGTTTTTAGGTACCAATGAAATAAAGTCATGTCATTAAATTTTAAGAACATATAAATTTTATCATGTTCTCACATGTATATAATCATTCCCTTAACTATATTGTTATTTATCTTTTATCCCAACTCAAACCATCACCATTACAGATCATCAATTAAAAAAAATTAGAAACTTTTAGGGTTTATTGGAAAAAATCTACCACAAGGCAAATTTCAATTCAAAAAAGGTCATTTGAGTTCCAACTATTAGCAACAAGATGGCTGATATTTTTCCTGATGAGTATTCATGGAGAAAATATGGGCAGAAATTAATCAAGGGGTCCCCTCATCCAAGGTTTAGTAAAGATTATTAGCTTTTGTCTTTTTACCAGTCATTCCACCCGTTAACTGTTTGATTAAATGCCTCAAAAAGGACAATAATTCAAGTTTGCCTAAAAAAGAATCTGCTATTTGTTTTGTTCTTGACTAGTTTATTCTTTATGTAAGTATTAATCTTTGTATTTTCAAATTTAAGCTCAAGTTTAGATGCAGATGTGGTGTCTTGGCATCTATTAGCTTAGTGAAAAAAATTTGGCAATATGATCAGGCAATGTGATGAGTACTGTCCTTGTGATGGTGAGCAAAAGCATCAAAGCAGTTACTATCTAATTCCACAGTGAAATTCTCCTTTCTAATCCATATAATAATTGCCATGAATTATGAAAACCAAATATTTAATTTTTATTGTCACCATTTAAATTTATCAAATCTTCAACACGGTATACTAGAATTGTAAGTATGAAAAAGGTGTTAGTGGTAGCATGCTTAGTGATTTGCTTCTTTTTAACTGCATTCAGTTTCGTCTCCGAGCAACTTTTCGGCTTGATAGTCATACTAATGCCTTGACTTGTACTTGTAGATCATGAAGAGCAACTAAGAGATGACATTGACCTATTTGTATAATGGCAACACCAGGATCTTCTTTCACCAACATTTCATAGGCATGGATAAATGACTTGAGCACTATGATCTGCTGATGGAGGGAGGACTCAAAATGACAATACCAACTCAGATATGGACTTGGTTGAGGCAAATGATCAAATTGGTGGATAGAACATATAGCTGGAATATACAATGCATTTCCAAGACACTACTCATTAAAGTGTCTAAGCGGCTTTAAATGAATTGCAAACCACTGACAAGCAAAATTCATTGTTTATGCCACTTCTCTTAAACATTGAGTGCTTCATTCAGTAATTGAATTCTTAGGTATTGAGATGTTGTTAATATGATTCTTGAAACTAAAGAGTTTTCTTCAGTGTTTCATATGAAAATAATGGTCTCATATTATATGTTTTATCCTTTTTCCCTATAAAATCTATTAGCACCAGAAGCTTAACATGCTTCTTTAAAATTTATTGGTTATTTTAATATAGTTGTTGGATGTTAATTAATTTACTAATCAAAATTAGACTTTAGTAAATTTCTCCATGTTTATTGTTATATGCAAAATTATAAATCATGAGGCAAAGAGTAACAAATAGAGGAACATTAACTATTGTTTCTACTAAAATCAATTTATTTAAAAAAAATTATAAATATAAAATTAAGGTCTATTTGACACATAATATAATTTATTCTCTTAAAAAATCTGATTAAAAAATTAACTTCATAAAAAATATTGGTCTAGCCTTATGCATTCAAATGTTGCTCCCCTCCTATCCAATTAAAAATTTAACTTGACAAGCTCAAATTTCGTCTTGGTTATATGCATTCAAGTGTTGCTCCTTCATCAGCTCCTACAATATAACACAGTAGCATGAAAAATTGGTAAAATAATATATTATGAATTTGAAGATATTTGAAACAAATAAAAAATTTCAATAATATTTTTACCGTATACGATTGAGGATTGAAATCCTGAGACATGTTGAATGATGGTATCAAATGAGAGAAATTTTTTGGGTGAGATTCCTGAAATATTTGTACATAACATATACAAGATAGTCAAAATTTGATCCCTAAATGTTTTATTCAATCAATACATAATTGCCTAATTAATTTACCTTAAAAGTATTATCTCCTTGATTGAATGGTATTGGATCTATCATTGTGGATGTCAAAATTATATTCTCCCCTCTAAACAAAAAGAAACATAAAAATAAGTCAATATAATCAAATTAAACAATTCAAATTTGAAATATATACTCAAAAGAAATTCTTACATACCTTAATCGTTTGTTAACAAAACATGTAATCCTTGTATGTCCAGGTTGCTTCCACACACTATACTTTTTTTTCCTATCGAATGATTTTCTCTTGGATTTTTTTTGTCTCATGGATTTTGGTCTTCCTTTGGTTGTGGGACATGCAACGAATCTTTTAAAGGAGTAACATTTGACAAAATTTGATTAACTTGAAATTGAGTTGTGCCTTCTAAATTTCCATCCTCTAAAGTTGTCTCATTTTCACCATCAAACATGGACAAAAGCTCTGTTCATATTCCTTACATGATTTTGATCCAAGCTCAGCGATTTCTAAAAATTGTACCATTAAACTATTTCGCATAGAAAATTTAGAAGGTTATCTTTCAACTTGTAAAACATCTCCAAAATTTCTATCAACTATTCATTTTTTAACATTCATTGTCCATCTATCTAATACCCAAATATGAATACATAAAATGTTAGAATTGGGTGACTAGAATTCTTGTTAAAATAAAATTCAGTGGTAAAATAAAATAAAAGTAAAGTCCAAATAAACTAGACTTCTTTTATTTTATTTTAATTAGAATAGGTCATCTATTTTATTTTAATTAGAATAAGGTGTTTCAACCTTACTACGTTACTTCTATTAGTTGTTAATTGGAATAAGGTTTTTCAACCTATAAATAGGTGTAGTCATCTCCTCTTGTAATTATTCAATTTTTGATATTAGTGAATCTTCTTCTCCTCTGCCTGTGGTTTTTTCTTGAAAGGGTTTCCACGTAAAATCTGTGTGTTTTTTTCCCGTTTTCTTTGCGATATTTCTTCATTGTCGATATTTAATTTTGTCAAATTGGTATCAGAGCTTTTCGGGTTACTAGTCTCGATCACAATAATGGCGACATTGAAGTATGATATTCCGTTGTTGATCGCAACACCAGATTTGTGTTGTGGCAGGTAAAGATGCAAGCAGTTCTTGTGCAGATGGATTTGGAGGATGCCCTGCTAGGGTTAGATAAGATGCCTTCGAATTTGACAGATGAAGAGAAGAAGCGTAAAGATCGGAAGGCTTTGACGCAATTAGAGCTGCATCTGTCGAATGCAATTGTACAAGATGTGTTAAAGGAGAAGACTGCTGCTGCATTATGGGCAAAATTGCAGTAATTATGTATGTCAAAAACCCTAACCAGTAAATTACATATAAAGCAGCGTTTGTATTCTCATCATTTGGAAGAAGGTGCGTCTGTGCACGAACACTTGAATGTGTTTAAAGAAATTGTCTTGGATTTGGAGGCCATGGAGGTTCAGTATGATAAAAAGGATTTAGGGTTAATTCTCCTTTGTTCATTGCCACCGTCGTATTCAACCTTCAGAGATACAATTTTGTATAGCCGTGAATCTCTCACAGTTGATGAAGTCTATGCTTCCGTAGCCTTATATGACAAGATGAAGCATCTTGTGGCTAGATCTAACTCTCAGGGAGAGGGTCTCATTGTTCGTGAAAGACAAGATCGTAACAGTAATGATAATCGTGGGAGGACACAGGAATGAAATCCCCGCAATAAATCTAAAGGTAGATCGAGATCTTCAAACAAAGGTAAAACTTGTAACTTCTGCAAGAAGAAATGGCACATTAAGAAAGAGTGCTACAAGTTACAAAATAAGATCAAAAGGGAGGAAGAGAATCAAAAGGGAAAACAACCAGAACAATTCCGTGAAGCTGATGTAGGAGAAGACTATAGTGATAGTGAACTCCTAGTTGCTTCTATTGACAATTCTAAAGTGAACGAGGAATGGATCCTCGATTCTGGTTGCACCTTCTATATGAGTCCTAATCAGGAATGATTTACAACATATGACGTTGTGTCTGAAGGTGTTATTTTGATGGGAAATAATGCTTCATGTAAAATCGTAGGTGTTGGCACAATCAAAATAAAGATGTTTGATGGGGTCGTTAGAACTGTTAGTGGCGTGCACCATGTACCAGAATTGAAAAGGAATTTGATTTCATTGAGTACTCTTGATTCAAAAGGACACAGGTACACAGTTGGAAGTGGGGTTCTAAAGATTAGTAAAGGTTCCCTCGTTGTGATGAAAGGGTATAAAAAGACTGCCAAATTATATGTTTTGCAAGGTTCAACTATTACTGGTGATGCTGCAGTCGCTTCCTCTTCCTTGTCAGATAATGATATTACTAGACTTTGGCATATGCGTCTAGGGCATATGAGTGAAAACGGCATGGCAAAATTAAGTAAAAGAGGACTTCTTAATGGGCAAGGCATTAGCAAACTGAAGTTCTGTAAGCATTGCGTTTTTGGGAAGCAAAAGAGAGTTCGATTCACCAGAGGAATCCATAACACGAAAGGAACATTGGATTATTTTCATTCTGATCTTTGGGAACCATTTAGAGTGCCTTCAAGAGGTGGAGCTAATTATATGCTAACTCTTATTGATGATTGTTCGAGAAAAGTTTGGACATTCTTTCTGAAGCAAAAAAGTGATGTGTTTTTCGCATTCAAGTCTTGGAAAACTATGGTTGAAAAACAGATAGGAAAATAGATAAAACACCTCCGCACAGATAATGGCATGGAGTTTTATTCTGATGAGTTTAATGAATTGTGCAAATCAGAAAGGATCGTGAGATATTTGACAGTTTGTCATACTCCATAGCAAAACGGTGTTGCAGAATGAATGAACTGAACGATCATGGAGAAGGTTCAATGTATGTTGTCGAATACAAATTTACCGAAGTCATTTTGGGCTGAAGCAGCCTCTACTGCATGTTTTTTGATCAACCGATCTCCATCAGTTGCCATTAAGAAAAAGACTCCACAAGAGATATGGTTTGGTAAGCTTGCTGATTATTCTGATATAAAGATTTTTGGGTGTCCTGCATATGCTCATGTTAATAATGGAAAATTGGAACCAAGATCCATTAAATGTGTTTTTCTTGGTTTTAAAGCTGGTGTAAAAGGGTATAAGTTATGGTGTCCTGAAAATAGAAAAGTTGTGATTAGCAGAGATGTTGTTTTTGATGAAACTGCTATGTTACCTAACTTATCTCTTAAAGACTCTTCTAGTAGAGAACAACAAAAGTAGGTAGAGTTTCAAATTGATCTAGTATCTACAATAGAGTCAACTTCTCAAGTTAGTACAGAAGTTCAGAATAGAGTAACTTCTTCACCACAATATTCCATTGCCAAAAATAAACCTAGAAGAGAAATTAAACCTCCAAAAAGGTACGCTAAGGCTGATCTAGTTGCTTATGCTTTAAATGTGGCTGAAGATATTGATGCAAATCAAGAGCCATCTACTTATTCTAAGGCAGTTAGCTGTGAAGACTCAGAAAAGTGGATGATTTCCATGCAAGAAGAGATAAAATCACTCCATAAGAATAAAACATGGGACTTAGTGAAGCTTCCAAAGGGTAAAAAGACTGTTCTTTGTAAATGGGCATTCAAGAGGAAAGAAGGGATTCCAGGAATTAAAGAACCCAGATATAAAGCAAGACTTGTTGCAAAAGGTTACAGTCAGATTCCTGGTGTAGACTTCACAGACATGTTTTCTCCAGTTGTGAAACACAGTTCGATTCGAGCCTTACTTGGTATTGTGGCCATGTATGATTTGGAGCTTGATCAGTTAGATGTACAAACAGCGTTCTTGCATGAAGAACTTGAGGAAGATATTTACATGCAACAACCAGAGGGCTTTATAGTCTTAGAAAAGGAGGACTATGTTTGCTTGTTGAAAAAGTCCATTTATGGTTTGAAACAGTCACCAAGGCAGTGGTACAAGAGGTTTGATTCTTTTATGACTACCCATGATTTCAAAAGAAGTAGTTTTGATAGTTGTGTTTATTTTAAAAAAAAACGATGATGGTTCTTTTATGTATCTACTCCTTTGTGTTGATGACATGTTGATAGCAGCAAAAGATAAAAAAGAGATAAGAATGGTTAAAGCCCAACTTAGTGAAGAATTTGAGATGAAAGATTTGGAAGCAACAAAGAAAATGCCAGGGATGGAGATTCTTAGAGATAGAAAGGCATGTAAGTTGTACCTAAGTCAGAAAGGGTACATTGAGAAAGTTCTTTGCAGGTTCAATATGCAGAGCGCCAAACCTGTTAGTACTCCATTAGCAGCCCACTCTAGACTTTCATCGGCTTTGTCTCCGCAATCAGATGATGAGATTGATTATATGTCACGTGTTCTATATTCTAGTACAGTGGGTTCTCTAATGTATGCTATGGTTTGCTCACGTCTAGATTTATCATATGCAGTCAGTGCAGTTAGTAGACATGGCGAATCCCAGTAAAAAACACTAGAAAGCAGTTCAGTGGATTTTGAGATACTTACTAGGTATTACTGATATTTGCTTACAGTTTGGAAGAACTAGAGATGGAGTCATTAGGTATGTTAATGCTGATTTTGCTAGAGACCTAGATAGAAGAAGATCTCTTACAGGGTATGTCTTTACAATTGGGTGTTGTGCAATTAGTTGGAAAGCTACTTTGCAAACTATATTTGCTTTGTCTACCACTGAAGCTGAGTACATGGCGATTACCGAGGCTTGTAAAGAAGCTATTTGGTTAAAAGGACTCTTTGGTGAACTTAATAAAGATCTTCAAATTGGTACATTATTTTGTGACAGTCAAAGTGTCATTTTCCTTACAAAAGATCAAATGTTTCATGAGAGAACAAAGCACATTGATGTTCGGTGTCATTTTGTGCGTGATATTATTGCTCATAGAGATATTATTGTGAGCAAAGTTAGTACTCATGAAAATCCTACAAATATGATAACTAAATCACTCCCCATAACCAAGTTTGAGTATTGATTAGACTTGGTTGGTGTTCATTTTTGAAGAATACCCCTCAAGGGGTTTTGTGGAAGAGGTGGAGAACTTGTTCGTTAAGAGTTCTTGCTCGTAGAAAATTCTTGTCAAGGTGGAGATTGTTAGAATTGGGTGACTAGAATTCTTGTTAAAATAAAATTCAGTGGTAAAATAAAATAAAAGTAAAGTCCAAATAAACTATACTTCTTTTATTTTATTTTAATTAGAATAGGTCATCTATTTTATTTTAATTAGAATAAGGTGTTTCAACTTTACTACGTTACTTCTATTAGTTGTTGATTGGAATAAGGTTTTTCAACCTATAAATAGGCGTAGTCATCTCCTCTTGTAATTATTCAATTTTTGACATTAGTGAATCTTCTTCTCCTCTACCCGTGGTTTTTTCCCGAAATGGTTTTCACGTAAAATCTGTGTGTGTGTTTTTTCCCCTTTTTCTTTACAATATTTCTTCATCGTCGACATTTAATATTATCATAAAATCCAAACAAATTCAAACATGTGGCATGAACATATGGTTTTCTTGTTAGATTTTGTGAAAGCTACTTCATATGATGAACCTTCCTTCCCAAAATGCATCACATCACTCTATATTTCTTTTCACCCCCATTTTCATCAAGTTTGACTATCTTTAAACTTTAACTAGAAAAAAGTTCTTTCTGAAATTTCAGAAACATTTTTCTAGTGTAAGTGTTTGCAGTTATAACCTCAACATTGTAACATGTCTTCAAAATTGCTTTAGAGTTCATTGTCTTCACATCCTTTCTTTCTCTTTAACATATTACACATTCAAAGCCTGTTCATATTGATTAATGAAATCACTTACTAAAGTGCTAGATCGAACAAAATCTTAAAAAAATTTATTCATACTCTCACTTCGTTATGTTGTTGACATTTTGACACAAAATATTGTCCTCAAATATGCTGGCACTTACTTTTCACAACGAATATATAAATCTTCCAACCAATTATTTTCTGCCAAGCCATACTTACAAATAATCTCATTCCATTCTAGCTCAAACTCTTTAATTGTAACTGTATCATGAATACAATGGTGCAGCTTATCATGAAATAAAGGATATTTATTATATACATGTGCCAAATGTTCTGGAAGTTTTTGTAAGATATGCCACATGCATAATCTATGAGTAGCATCAGGTAATACCTATGAAATTGCCTTAGCCATAGCTTTGTCGTCATTGGTGATAATTGTAGTTGGCGCATGACCAAGCATTGCCTCAAGCCAAGTGGTTAGCAACCATATATAAGATTCTGCAGTTTCATTAATTAATAAAGCACATCCAAACATTATTGATTGATGATGATGGTTGACACCAATGAATGGTACAAAAGGCATACTATATCCATTTGTAAGATATGTAGCATCAAAATTTACAACTTCTCCAAAATATTGGTATGCCATTCTCGATCTCCCATCAACCCAAAAATAATTTCCCATGTGACCACCTTCATCAACTTGAATTGCATAAATGAAACCAGGATCTTTTGTTTGACATTCTTTGAAATACTTGTACATCCTCTGTGCATCTCCTTTTTCAAGAATCTTCTTTCTTTTATTTCCAAAATAATTTTGGATATCAGTCGACGTACAACCAATATTGTAATGGCCACAGGACTCTTGACTTAAAACTGATACAATTTTTCAAGTTGATACACCAGCTTCATTCAATGTATTGATCAGATTCTTTTGGGTTGTTGTTATTTTTCGATGCCCACGAAGAAAACTTGTACTTCTTGGTGTAAGGAGTTCATGATTGTGTTTATCAACAAACTTACTTACAATCCATTTGCCTTCACCTTTATTCAAACCCATCATCGCTTTGCAACCAATTCTTGTTTTCGCACATTCAGTACATTTTGCATCACTTTTTTTGACAATTTTTATGTCGAAATCCTTCTCTTGAACAAGTGTAATCTACTCCTTAAGGATATATCAATGCGAGACAATCGAGTATGACTCTTTCGTATACTAAAACCAGTTCATCTTGAATATGCCTTATAACATGTCTCGGTGTCTTCTAAATCATCAAATTGCATTCCTGTGCATGGTTCCAATGATCCACTATTGGCACAATTGTTTGAGTTGGCTGCTCATTAGTGTCTTCAATTGAATCAACATCAATCTCATTTTGTTCTTCAATCCCAATGTTTGTTTCATCTTCAAGGGAATTGTTATAAATAATAATCTCACCTCCTATGGATGTATCTCTTGTCATAACTCTCTATTTTTTATGTGTTAAATTACTAATAAAAATATAATTCAAAAAAATTCATCAAGAAAAATAAAAAAAAATAAGTCGTTTGGAAACAGTTGATATTTATTGTTATTTTCAGATTAATGACAATTGAAAAAATAATAATTACTCATATTATATAAAGCTAAAAATAATTCGGTCATTGATCTTTTTTATCACCATTTACCAATGTAAGTCCCAAGTAAAACTGAAACAAACAGTACGCAAACTCCAATGACATGCCAAATACAAAAATATAAACTTGACTGCATACCACCACCACTACTTGCACAAAAAAACATCCTAGATAAAAACATACCTAAAGAAACATGACAACCAAAGCAGATTGAAAAAAAACCAACAAGGCTTTGTTACAGCCATAAACCCCATGTTAAACCCTGAATTATAGAGAATACAAAAAAAAACTAACTATAGAAAAAACTTCAAGAAGCATGTCCAAGGTCTAGAACACCACTGGAAACAAATTTGGGTTTCCAAACCATATCCTTGTAACGCGTAGATTTGTGCAAGTGTATACAGTCGTTATCAAGTAATAAGTAAGTATCGAGTTACCATCTCCATAGGGATTGTGTATATGCTAATCAATTAATTGTAAAATTATAGTAACAACTTGGTGAATTAAAAACACAATATAGTAATGAGTGATGATTAAAGTTAAATGTAATTAAACTAAATGCAAATGATCTCTAATACAATTTAACCTAAGTATGTAAATTATATGTATGAAATATATTTTATCAAAGAGTAAACACAATTCACAACAAGTATAACATAAATAAACTAGGAGAATTATTTTAATTAAACTCAATTCATTATCAACATGCTTAATAACATTCAGAAAAACATTCCATGGCAACTCGACCTTTCATGAGTTTGGAAACCACATTAGGTCCTTTCGGAATCCTTTACATAGTAAATACGCATTTTATTGATTCTTATTTACTAAGGTTTCTTAGCATTCATGTGAGGTAACAGAGACGTGTTAGGTTTGAAACAGTTTAATCACACAAATCTAAAAACTATGCAGATAATATAGCTTGCTTAGAGTTGTTATACAACCTGCAATTTAATCAGGTTAGGATCTAAATTGAGCATGCACATTTCAACTATGTGTCCATTAGCCATCGTCTGGTTAGGATCGCTCAGCTAATTCTAGTTCATTTCAATCACGTATAAATGAAATACAGACTTGATATTAATTGAAAACATGATCTATTGAGGCACAAACATCATAAGCATGAATGAAACAAATATATTTAATCAAAGAAATTATCTTAGCTTAAATAAAATTAAGCTAACATTGTTGTAAACAAGAACAAAGAGAACATACCAAACATTTTAAGATTAAATTGAAGAAAAGAAAGAATAAACCCAAATCAAAGTGGTTGTCACCCAAGACTCTGATTGAAGAGGGCTCTTTCATTCCTTTGCTTCGTTCTTTTGCTGATGGCTCTCCGAGGTGGCCGACCAAGGGCTCTTTAAGAGGCTTAATTAGCTAAAATATCTATGAAGAGATAATGCTAGTCGTTGGGAATGGGAAATGCTAGAAAAGATTAGAGAATTGAGAGGGAAGAGAGAATGTTGAGTGTTGAGGGATGATTTCAAATGGTGGAAATGGGGTCTTATTTATAAGTGAGGAGTGAGGGTTTGTTTACTAAAAATAGAGAGTTTAAAATTCTTCATTCTTCTCAAATGGGTGGTCGGCCATCACTTAAGGAATTTGAGTGGAATTATGCTTCAATTTAAAGCAATCTTCATGCCACATCAACTAGGGACTAAGACTAGATCAACAATAAATCTTCGGGCCAATCTTTGATTTCTTCTAAATTGTAAGGACCTTTTAAAATTAAACCAAAAGTGGTTTATTTGGGCAGCCATGTGTAGCCGAAATTAGGCTAAATCCCTCTTCAATTTGGACGGTTTTGTGATCCAGCAAAATATTCAGTCTTGTCCAAAATAACTTAATTAAGTAAGAGACCAAAGAATAAAATTAACCCAATTATTAAACAATCAAATAAACCCAAATTATTAATGAAATATTTTATAATATCTGCACACTTTCGGCTACATACTTTCTAATTATATTATCTACAAATTGTTTACACAAAAACGGATCCTCCCAAAAATAATATCGACTATCATGAAGGAATTTCTTCCTTTGTTGGTATGTCATTTCTCGAGGAATTATTGCACATGCAAGATAATTGGCAAAATCAGTGAACCAAGGTGTTTCATGAATTCGACCTACCTCAAATAGGTGTTTATTTGGGAAATTCTTGTTGATAGGCACACATGATTGAGTTACCTTATCTTGCTCCAACCTCGATTGATGATAAGCTACTTGATTCTCGACACCTTTCTTTGTTGGATCTCAAGGTCAAATTCTTGGAGTAAGAGTATCCAACGAATTAGCCTCAGTTTAGCATCTTTCTTCGTGAGCAAGTATTTAATGGTTGCATGGTCAGTAAATACTATAACTTTGGCACCTATAAGGTATGAGCGGAACTTGTCAAAAGCAAAAACTATAGCAAAGAGTTCTTTTTCAGTTACCATATAATTGAGTTGGGCTCCCGTCAAAGTTTTGCTTGCATAGTAAATAGGGTGAAACACTTTGTTTTTTATTTGACCCATCACATCTCCAACGACATAATCACTTGCATCGCACATCAACTCAAAAGGTGAGTTCCAATCAGGTGTAACGATTATTGAGGCTGAGATTAATTAGATCTTCAAAAGCTTTCAAACATACTTTGTTGAAATCAGACACTGTATCTTTCGTTAACAACAAACACAAAGGTTTAGAAAGTTTTGAGAAATCTTAGATAAACCTTTGGTAAAAACCGGCATGGCCTAAGAAACTTATGAATCCTTTCACATTAATTGGGGGCGGTAATCTTTCAATGACGTCCACCTTTGCTTTATCGACTTCAATTCCTCCCTTTGAGATTTTATGCCCTAAGACAATCCCTTCCTTAACCAAAAAGTGGCATTTCTCCCAATTAAGGACAAGATTCATCTCTTCGCATCTATTAAGTACCTTAGCCAAATTACTCAAACAAATATCGTAAGTGTTACCAAAAAAAGAAAAATCATCCATGAAAACCACAACAAAATTTTTGACCATATCAGTGAATATTGCCATTATGCATTGTTAAAATGTTACAAGTGCATTGCATAAACGAAAAGGCATCCGCCTAAAAGCAAACGTACCATATGGAAATGTAAAGGTTGTTTTATGTTAGTCCTCCGAAGCTACAACTATTTGATTATATCCCGAATAGCCATCTAAAAAACAATATAACTCATTAACTGCCAGTCGGTCTAACATCTTGTCTATAAAAGATAACGAAAAATGGTCCTTTCGATTGGATTTATTCAACTCTCTGTAGTCAATACAAATTCTCCAACTAGTAACAGTTCTCGTCGGAATCAACTCGTTACGTTCATTCTCAATAATCGTGACTCTACCTTTCTTCGATACACATTTCACCGGACTTACCCACAAACTATCTGAAATAGGGTAGATGATTCTCGCATCTAACCATTTGATCACTTCCTTTCTCACAACTTCTTTCATAATAGGATTAGGCCTCCTTTGCCCATCTATTTGAGCTCTTTCGCCTTCCGCTAAAATAATTTTATGCATGTAAAAAGAAGGGCTTATACCTCGAATATCAGCTATGGTCTACCCGATTGCTTTCTTAAATTTCTTTAGAATAGTAATTAGTTGCTCCTCTTGATCTTTCGTCTATTCTGCTAAAATAATCACAAGAAAAGTAGAACTGTCACATAGATAAATGTATTTTAAATGGGAAGGATGTACCTTTAGTTTGAGTTTAGGCTATTCCTCGATTGACAACTTTGGTTGCACAAATTCTCTAGCTTCTAACTCCAACGGTTCAAACCTTGCAGATTGAATAAAATTTCTCGGATTGGCTTCCATCATTCTTCATCCTCCAAGGGGTCAAACTCTAAGGCATTCTCCAATGGATCTTCTTCAAAATTGCTTTCCATAGAAACCAAGGTTTCTATATCTTCCATAACTGACCACTCTTATGTCGGATCAGGAAATTTCATAACCTTAAGAATGTTAAAGCTTACTTGATCGTCTTGAACTTGCATGGTGAGTTCACCTTTCTACACATCAATTAACGTCTGCTTCAAAATCTAAGACAATGAAATCAGCAAGAAAGATAATTTTATCGACTCTTACCAAAACATCCTCGATCTTTCCTTCGGCATATGCTAAAGATCGATTCACTAGTTAAAGCGTCATAGTTGTAGGTCTTACTTCACTTATCCCTAACATCTTAAAAATAGACTTAGGTGTCAAGTTGACACTAGCTCCTAAGTAGCACAAAGCTTTTCCACAGTAAGATTCACCAATTTTATAGGGTATAGTAAAGCTTCCAGGGTCTTTCAATTTCGGTGGCAGCTTGTTCTGTAGGAACGCACTGCACTTCTTCGTCAAAGCAATAGTCTCGTACTCACTAAGATGTTTCTTCTTGGATAGTATATTCTTCATAAACTTCAGATAGTTCGACATTTGTTCTAAAGCCTCCACCAACGGAATATTGATGTGTAACTGCTTCAGAACATCCAAGAACTTCTTGAATTGCACCTCCTATTTCTGCTTGTGTTGCTGTAATTTTTACGGATATACAGGTGATGGAACCTTCGGTTGAATTGGACAACTCTTCTGAGGAGGTAAATCTGCATCTAAAGAAGATGTTAAATTATCAGAATTCACTAATTTAGGGTTTACCTTATCAGACTTTGCAGATTCTGACTCTTTTGGTGTAGGAACTTCAATAGCTGGTTGGCTTTCTTCCTTCTCAACGAGCTCATCTTCAACATCAATCACTCGAGATTCCAGAATCTTACCACTTTGCAATGTCACTGCCTTAAAATGTTCTTTACCCAAACTTCTTGGATTCTCAGTGTCGCTCGGCAAGGTTCCTTACGGTCTTTTACGAAGCTCCGTAGCTAACTGACCCATTTGGTTTTCCAAATTTTTTTGTGTTGCTGCTTGGCTCTGGATCAAAGCATCATTCTTTGCCATGTATGCTTTCAACAAGTTCTCTAAAATGTTTGATGACTCAACTTGAGGTGGTTTTAGAGCTTACTGATTAAACCCTTGAGATTGGTTAGGTCTATGCTGCATAAAGTTGTTGTTCGGTCCATTTCCTTGATTACTGTAAGAAAAGTTAGGATGATTATGCCATGAAGGATTGTAGAAGTTGGACTAAGGTCCTTATCCACTCCTATTTTGATGTTAATTCCCTACACAGTACACTAACTCGAGATTTGATGGAAAATTCTTGAAAGAATGACCTTCCCTATAGTACACGCAGGAAACTACTTCAAACAGACTTGGTGGCTGAGCTGTAAAAATATTAATGCTATTAGCGGTAAACTATTTTAATATAGAGGAAATAGATGATACTTGAGATGATAACAAAGTGAGGGCATCAACTTCATGAACTTCGGCTACATGTCTTCCTGAAGCTGTTCAAATTGTTAGCCATTAATAGTTGTTGCTAGATTTCCTCTCGATGATCTCATAAGCCTCATTATAAGACTTAGACAAATTTGTACCATTCGTAGAAGCATCTACCATCAATCTTATATGTGCATTGAGACCATTATAGAACGTCTTTAACTGGATACAATGAGGAATCCCATGATGAGGACACTTACGAAGTAACTCCTTGAATCGCTCCTAAGTCTCGTACAAAGACTCGTCATCCAATTGTTGGAAAGTTGTGATCTCATTCCTCAATTTAGCATTTTTTCTAGATGGGAAATACTTGACCAAAAATCTTTCTGCTAATTCTTGCCATGTTGATATGGAACTTGGTGGCAATGAATTGAGCCATGCTCATGCTCTATCTCTCAATGAGTACAGAAAAACTTCAACCTCAACGCGTCTTCAGTCACACCGCCTATCTTGAATGAATCACTCACTTCCATAAATAATCGAAGATGAAGATGTGGATCTTCCGTAGGCATACCACTGAACTGGCCCATTGTTTGTAGCATTTGAAACATCACTGGTTTCAACTCAAATTGGGGTGCCTTAATATTCGACCGTCTAATTCTCGGATTTAGCTCACTAAAAAGTGTCACAACATATTGTCTAATGCATCAATCCCTATCATCAACAATGAGGATGGGATTTCGCACATGATTAGCTCCATTACCTTGGCCATGATTCTAATTTCCAAGGTCCATTTCGGCTTGTCTTTTAGCTAATCGTTCACGTCTTCTCTGTCTGAAAGTTCACTCAAGTTCAGGGTCTATAGGGAGTAAATCGATAATTCGATCTATGCTCATAAACATTTGAAAAGAAAATCATAAAATTAAAAAGAATAAGTTAGTAACGTTAAAAATAAAAACCAAATTGAAAATAAATAATTTCATAAAAATGGGATTTGGCAACCATTAACAATTCCCGTCAACGGCGCCAAAAACTTGTAACGCGTAGGTTTGTGCAAGTGTACACAGTCGTTATCAAGTAATAAGTAAGTATCGAGTTATTGTCTTCACAGGGATTGTATAAATGCTACTCAATTAATTGTAAAATTATATTAACTTGATGAATTAAAAACACAATATAGTTGAATGAGTGATGATTAAAGTTAAATGTAATTAAACTAAATGCAAATGATCCCTAATGCAATTTAACCTAAGTATGCAAACTAGATGTAGGAAATAGATTTTAACAAAGATTAAACACAATTCATAACAAGAATAACATAAATAAACTAGGACAATTACTTTAATTAAACTCAATTTATTATCAACATGCTTAATAACATTCGGAAAAATATTCCATGGCAACTCGACCTTTCATGAGTTCGTAAACCACATTAGGTCCTTTTGAAATCCTTTACTTAGTAAATACGAATTTTACTGATTCTTATTTACTAAGGGTTTCTTAGCATTCATGTGAGGTAACAAGGATGTGTTAGGTTTGAAACAGTTTAATCACACAAATCTAAATACTATGCAGATAACAAAGCTTGGTTAGAGTTGTTATGCAACCTGCAATTTAATTGGGTTAGAATCTAAACTGAGCATGCACATTTCAATTTTGTGTCCACTAGCTGTCGTCTGGTTAGGATCGCTCAGCTAATTCTAGTGCATTTCAACCACGTATGAACGAAATACAGACTTGATATTAATTGAAAACATGATCGATTGAGGCACAAACATCATAAGCATGAATGAAACAAATATTATTTAATTAAGCAATTATCTTAGCTTAAATAAAATTAAGCTAACATTGTTATAAACGAGAACAAAGAGCACATACCAAACATTTTAAGATTAAATTGAAGAAAAGAAAGAATTAACCCAAATCAAAGTGGTTGTCACCCAAGACTCTGATCGAAGAGGGCTCCTTCATTCATTTGCTTTGCTCTTTTGTTGATGGCTCACTGAGGTAGCCGACCAAGGGCTCTTTAAGAGGCTTAATTAGCTAAAATCTCTATGAAGAGATGATGCTAGTCATGGGGAATGGGAAATGCTAGAAAAGATGAGAGAATTAAGAGAGAAGAGAGAATGTTAAGTGTTGAGGGATGGTTTGAAATGGTGGAAATAGGGTCTTATTTATAGGTGAGGAGTGAGGGTTTGTTTACTAAAAATAGAGAGTTTAAAATCTTTCATTCTTCTCAAATGGGTGGTTGGCCATCACTCAAGGAATTTGAGTGGAATTATGCTTCAATTTAAAGCAATCTTCATGCCACATCAACTAGGGACTGAGACTTGGTCAACAGCAAATCTTCAGGTCAATCTTTGATTTCTTCTAAATTGTAAGGACCTTTTGAAATTAAACCAAAAGTGGTTTATTTGGGCAGCCATGTGTAACCGAAATTGGGCTAAGTCCCTCTTCAATTTGGACGGTTTTGTGATCCAACAAAATATTCAATCCTGTCCAAAATAACTTATATAATTAAAAGACCAAAGAATAAAATTAACCAATTATTAAACAGTTAAATAAACTCAAATTATTAGTGAAATATTTTATATGAAATTATTAAATATAATTTCATGTTTTATCAATTAATTTAATCATGCATGGCCCACTTTATACCTTAAAAATATATTATGTTTAAATAACCATAAAATAAGCCATTTTATGCATGAAAACTATATAATAAAGCATAAATTCACATTTTGATAATTTCTATGTCCTAAATTCATATTTTCACATATTTCATCAATTTATTAAGCATTTACTTGGTTTTAACAATGAATTTAAATAAAAAGGAGATAAATTACATAGGAAAAAACCTATATATTTTTCAGTTTACAATTCTATAGCATGGTTTTTAAGTGAGCAAACAATGGTGTTTTAAGCCATTCTCGTCATTGACTATACGCCCTCCACATTGGGCGGTGCCAAAGTCAAGTCCAACCTAACTCCTTTCAAAATTAAAAGAGCCATTTCAAAATTATCTCTTGTTCTACTATTCGTTTGAGGTGTTTAATCAAACATGTAACGGGTGGGATGATTGATAGAGAGACCCACATGAAAGGTAAAAAATCAATCTAAAAATCTTTACTAACCATGGATGAGGGGACCCTTTGATTAGTTTTTGCCCATATTTTCTTCATGAATATTCATCAAGAGGAATATCAACCATCTTGTTGCTAATAGTTGGAACTCTAATGACCTTTTTTGAATTGAAATTTACCTTGTGATAGATTTTTCCAATAAACCCTAGAAGTTTTTGATTTTTTTAATTGACAATCTCTATCGGTGTTGGGTAAAAGATAATTAAAAATATAGTTAAGGGAATGATTGTATACATGTGATAGCATGATAAAATTTGTATGTCCTTAAAATTTAATGACATGGCTTTATTTCATTGGTGCCTAAAAACTATGGTTTTTAGGATCAACCTAATATAATTTATTCTCTTAAAAAACCATATTTTTAAAACAATTACCCCTACATACCATAAAAAACATAACTTCCACTCCAAAATAATATAATATTTTTTTATCTGTTTTTAGACTATACATCACAAAGTATGTCACAACTCAAATTATATATGGTTAGGAATTAAAATTAAATAAGAAATGAGCTTTAGTCTTGATGGTTAAGTGTTAATTCTTCTTCTTAGAGATCTTAGGTTTGAGCTCCTCCTTTATTTCATTCCTTCTAATTTTGACCAAATTATAGGATAAATACCATTGTCACCCTTAGGGTTGTATTTAGCTCACTTTTTCTTAATTAGACTTTGCACCTTGCTTTTCTTTTCAATTCCTAATAGAATTTTTCCTTTCGATTTCTATTTCGTTTCTTTTCCTCTTCTTTACATCATATTTTCATCCTATTGTTGTTGGTTATTTTGTTTTCCCGTATCAAATCATCCCCAGTTCAATCATTTTATATCAGTTTTGAAATTTCCATCATTACCATCTGTATCTTTGTTAAGAAACTGTAAGTACACATCCACATCATTTCGATGATTAGATATCATATTTCCATAATATTAGTATCCGACACTAATCTTTTGTTTGATTAATCAATCTTTTATGGTTCTTGCTAAATCGTTGATGATCTTGTCAAAATCATGATATCAATCATTAATTGTGTGTATTTACCATTGAAGGACCGGATCTAGGTAAATCAGATCAAAGTGGATCGTGGGAAGTGTCAATAGGACCCGTGGTAAAAGGTGTGTGTCTTTTCCTAAGAGAATCAGTGGTAATCCTGTGTAGGTTTAAGGCCACACGGTCTCCTACACAGGCTTGTGGACCACACAACCATTTGCCCTTGTAAATCGTAGGGTAGTTCGTCTTCCACATGGCCTTAGCCTGTTACACGAGTTGCACATGGCTATGTCCTTCCTATAGTGAAAATTATCATTTTCCACACGGCGGTGTAATCCTTCCTCATGATCTCAACTCTTTCACATGATTGTGTGACCACTGTTTTACAGTTTTTCCTAAAAATTTGTGAATTTTTTAGTTTAGTCCTTATATAGTCCCTAAATTATTTTTAGAGTTTTTATTCACTCATTTGAGTCCCTAATATTATGTTTATTCTAGAATATGTGATTTAATAACTAAATTGCTATTGTTCTATTGTATGATATGTAAATGTTACATGTAAACTGACATCAAAATTATGATAAACTGTTATTGTTATTCCTGTTTATGCCTTACTGAGTACATGTTAAGCATGTCTACTACTACTGTTAAACTGAATACATGTTAAGCATGTTTATTATTTCAATATTGTTTTGTTACAAGTATGTCATATTACATTGCATGGGGTGGAATGATATGAATGGAGGAAGTAGTGCCAGTTTAATAATCTGCAAATAGTGGTGGTTCATCCACAACTTAGTGGTAGTTTATCTTCAAACTTTTTATCTGAAAATATTGGTGGTTTACCCACAATTTTTACTGGCAGTTTATCTGTAAACTAGTGGTGGTTTATCCACACTATGGTGTGTAGTGGAGTTGGGTAGGATCCTCTTTGATAAAATGCAATTGCATTACCATTCATAAGCATGTTCATACAAAACTATGAATTTTGAAATATTATACTGATGTGTTGATCTAAAAAATTGATACTCTGTATTTCTATATGATTGTGGTTATTCTAAAAATTGTTATTTCATATGCTTTGTCTATTGTTTTACACTGATTTTCTTATGAAGAGACTCACACCAAGCTTCTTAAGCTCACCCCACTTAATCTCCATCTTTACAGATAACCCACAAGGTTAGGAAGTGGACACGGCATATGGAGGACTCGACTCGGATAGTTTATTTTTATAAAAGTATTTTAGACATATTATTCTATTATTTAGAAACTGTATTGTTTTTTTGAACTGTGGCATGAGACTTAGGTTTTACGCTTATTTTGGCATGTATGACATTATAGTTGTTTAGATTTTTGAAACTAGGATAATAAATTTATGAGACATGAAATCTGATTTTTAATTAAAACTATGTTAAATATAACTTTTCGCTATATTATTATGTGAATGAGACGTGAAAAACATATAAAATTAGGAATCAAATTTTGCAAAGTAATCATTAAAATCAACCAGTTTTTAAAAGAAATTATTCCTTTTGGAAACACACTGAGTTTTTCTACTAAAGTATGCAAATGTTTTAAAACGACTGTTTTATAAATTCCAATAGTTTTACTAGGCCACTCCGATGACCAGACCTTTAGAACTCGATCGTAATGTCTAGGCCAAGTTAAGGAGGTTACAAAGTAATTGTAAGAAAATGTAATTATTAAAATAGTAGTTATAGTCTATTATATACATTCTAATTTTTTAAATATATTTGACTGATAAAGTATAATTACATTTTAATTCCTATGTCATGTTTGATAATAAAATTTATAATTACATAATTACATTTTTTTTAAAAAAAATAAATAACAAAAATGTTAAAGTGATCATGGCTAATTACATGTGTAATTCCTCAAAATTTTTTTACTCAAATGTGTTTCAACCATACTCAACTTAGTGGACCCTACTATTTATTAGGGTTGCCAAACATGACATGCATATATAATTATAAATAATTATATCAAAATTTTATTATTAAGATGAAAATTGTCATCCACATAAAAAATAATCTAATATTATTTAATATAATTTTTCATCCGCATAGTAAATCATATTATATTACAACATCTTAGACTCCCAAACATGAAGATTTAATATTTTAATACATAGCATACTTATTTTGTTGACATGTGCCAACAAAATTTTTTATGTACAATATTTTTGTTTTTAAATTAAAAAAGATAATAACTTAAAATTATAATCCACCATTTTTTGTTTTTAATTAATAGTAGATAATTTAAAATAATAATCACCAATTTTTGTTTTTAAATTAATAGTATATAATCCACCAAATTTACAATAACTTTATCCTTTATATATATAACCATTATTTTTAAAAAGTCATTGAAGATAATCCACAGTAAAAAATAATAATATCACCCATATATATGATAAGTAGATCTGTTCATAGATCGAGTCGGTTTAAATTAGGCTCTAATAAAATTTTATAACCGTTTAATAGGTTCGGGCCCAACTCTAGAAAAATGAGTCTAAATTTTTACCCAAGCTCGACCCGAATTATAGATGCTAAACTTGGACCCAACCTGATCCGACCAGTATTAAAATTTTTATTTTATTTTTCTATAAAAATTAAAAAAATATAATACATAAAAAACCAAAAACCAAAAGCATTAAAATAAATGTTTCCCAACAAATTAAAAATAAATAAATAAAAAGTCTTTATACTTAAATAACACTAAGATAGGTGCAACTTAACAAGCAAATGCCTATAAAATAATAGCAAAATTAACAATAAAACAAGAGTTATACAATATCCAAACAATAACAATAAAATAATAGCAATATAATAGTGAAATGAAAGCAAGATAGTGTGAAAACAACAACAAAATATCAGTTTTTTTTTTTTTTTGCAAACTCGAGTCGGGCCTAGGCAAAAAAACCTTACCCAAGGTTTGACCTGTTTTATAAATGATCTTTTTTTTTTTTTACCTAAACCCATTTTTCGGACTTATTTTTTTGTCAAAACCCTCACTTTTCAGGCATATCTTTGAGTTAGGCTAAATGACCGACCTTGGACCGGTCTAATGATAAGTTTAGTAATTTATATATTTCCATTTATTAAAGTATACATGATAAGTTTAACAATTACCATAAAAAATAATATCGCTTGGGTTTGCTAAGTTTGAATTGATATATTAAAATATCAACAATTACATGGAATATCCCACATATTTAGGCTCCCAGCTAAAGTGACATTTTAACAATTACACTTAAATTTAAATAATTTTTTTAATATTGATTTCAGGTTCTTATTAAATATGTTTTTTATATAATGCCTAGAATTATTTATAGTCTCTCTCCAACCTTTAAATAGGAGGATAATATGCTTTAGCATACTTGAATCCACGTCCTCCTATACTGATAATAATATTGATGTCAATCGAGTTAAAACTTAATAAATCATTTAAATAATTTTTTAAAATATATGTGATAATTATGTCGTGAAATCTAATTGGAAGATGCATCTTCGAGGAAATGTCTGCAAACTGATCTGATGAGGAGACAAAAGCAAGGTGTAGAGTGCCCTTAGTAATATGATGTCGTACAAAATGACAATAAATATTTATGTGTTTTGCACGTTCATGAAACACATCATTATGAGCGATCTGTATTGCACTGTGATTATCACAATGCAGGACAAGGAGACGAGAGTCATATATCTTCAAGTAGTTGGCGTAGCCAAAGTAACTCCAAAGTGGCATCAACAAGAGCACAATATTCAGATTTGGTGCTAGAGCGAGTAACAATAATTTGTTTCTTACTTCGCCAAGAAATAAGGGAATCATCTAGAAAAAAACAATAGCCAGTGGTTCAATGTCGGTCTATAGGATCTCCTATCCAATTTGCATAAGAATATGCAACAACAACCAAGGAGAAGCTAGTAGAGAAATTAATATCATAAAAAAGTGTACCCTTGACATATCGAAGAATACGAAGAATTGCTGAAAAATGAGATGATCTGGGAGATGTCAAGAATTGACCAACTACATGAATTGCATGAGCGATATCAAGTCGAGTCATTGTAAGATAGACTAGACTGCCGAAAGTTGTTGGTACAAGGTAGGGTCAGATGAAGGAGTGCCATCTAACGGGGTAAGTTTGACATTTGGTTCTAAGGGAGTAAGAAAATCCTTAGTGTCAATAATATTGGATCGAGAAATTAAATCGAAAGCATATTTTGACTGAGAAAGATATAGCCATCATCATAAGAGGAAACCTTAAGACCCAAAAAATAACTAAGCCTACGGTCCTTCATCTCAAATTGTTTA
The DNA here is from genome assembly GCA_005610355.1 of Gossypioides kirkii. NCBI lineage: Eukaryota > Viridiplantae > Streptophyta > Magnoliopsida > Malvales > Malvaceae > Gossypioides > Gossypioides kirkii. Next base: position 8,352,082 of record CP032249.1, on the reverse strand, counting down.
CTAAGGTACTGTTGCAGTTCAATGATGCCCTTTGTGTCATCCCCTGTGATAATCATATCATCCATATAGAGAAGAAGTAATATCATACCCTGATCAAAGCATCGAGTAAATAATGTAGAATCATGAGGACTCGACATAAAGCTAAATGCAGATACAGTAAAGCTGAATTTGTTAAACCAAACTCGAGGGGCCTGTTAAAACCATACAAAGCACGTTGAAGTTTGCACACTTGATTTGGAGAATGAGAATTCCCTAGTGGAGGATGCATGTAGGTTTCCTCCTGTAAACCACCATTGAGAAAAGCATTCTTGACATCCATCTGATGCAATTTCCAACGCTTTAACTACAGATATGGCTAACAGACTATAAACAGAAGTGAAACGAGCCACATGAGAAAGCGTTTCCTCATAGTCAATACCGTATTCCTAGGTGTATCCTTTGGCTACAAGTCAAGCTTTATAGCGCTCAACAGATCCATTAGAACGAGTCTTAATTTTGTACACCGATTTACAGCCAATCGGTATCTTTCCAAGAGGAAGATCAACCAAATCCCAAGTATGAGTTTTCTCTAGTGTTTGAAGTTCGTCAGATATTGCTTGCTGCCAAGAATGATTAGTACTAGCCTCATGATAGGATTGGTCCTCATGAAGGGTGACAAGGGAAAAAAAACAATGATAATCTTTTAAATGGGAAGGTGGTTCTCTTACCCGGTTCGACAATCAAATAACAGAAGTTGGAACATGATCTTCAACTGGTTTAGATTCGATGGATGTAGAAGTGGAACATGGAAGAGAACCGAGCTCATTAGGTGCATCAGAACAGTCAAACAATTCAACAGAAGCATCTGTGAAAAAAGATAGAGAAGAGGACAAGAAAGAATGAAACTTGGACAAATAAGAAAACTTAACATCTTCCGGAAAGTAACATGCCAAGAGATAGGCAATTTATTGGATATTGGATCCCAACAATGATAACCTTTATGCTAAATTTCATACCCAAGAAAATAACAAAAACGAGTATGAGGTTCAAGTTTATTATGTTCATGAGTTTGAAGGAGTACAAAACAAGTACATCCAAAGTTTTTGAGAATTCAATAATCTGGAGAGTTGTGAAAAAGTTGTTCATGTGGAGAGAGATCATTAAGAACTTTAGTGGGTGTACAGTTAATTGTATGGACAGCGGTTAAAGCAACTTCCCCCATAATTTTTCAGGGCATTTGGCTGAAAGAAGAAGAGCCCTAGTGGAGTCCAGGATGTGTCTATGTTTACACTCAGCTTGACCATTTTGTTGGGAAGTATAGGGACAAGAATATTGAACTTGAATGCCTTATTGGTCACAGAATTGGAGAAGAGATGATTCTTTGTAATCTGAAACATTATTAGTACGAAAAGTTTTTATAGTTGAAGAAAATTGAGTATTGATTATATTAAAAATTTTAATGGAAATAGTAGGTAGTTTAAAATGATTCTTCATAAAGTAAATCCAGGTGAAACGAGAGTAATCATTAATAAAAATAACAAAATACTGAGAACCACTAACAGTAGAAATAGGGGAAGGACCCCAAATGTTAAAGTGAATAAGTTCAAAAGGAGATGTAGTAATAGAAGTGCTACTAGTAAAAGACATAGCTAGTTGTTTAGCAAGTTAACACTCAAGACATTTAAATGACTCAAATTTGATGGATCCTAATAATCCATGAGACACTAATCGACGAAGTTTACTTTCATAAGCATGACTAAGTCGAAGATGCCACTAAAGTAGAGAAGGTTGCAAAGTGACAGTAGAGATAGTCTTCTCAAGTATGTAGCGTAACGAGCTCAAAAAATCTTCCCACTTTTCGGCTTGTTCCAAGAATCACCCCTGTAGTCAGATTCTGCACCTGACAACCAGAGGAAGAAAAAATAATTTTAAGATCAAGATCACAAAGTTGTCCAATAGAAATAAGATTAAAAACCTAATATAGGAACACAATAGGTGTTCGAAAGACTCGGGTTGGAGGTAGATGCATGACCTACATGTATGATAGGCATTTTTGCATCATTAGCTATATGAATAGGTGGAAGAGAGGAGGTTGAGGCATGTGTGTAGAAATTTTGTAAATTAGGTGTCATATGATTATAACAAGCAGAATAAAAAGCCAAATAGAATTACCCTGAGTGACGGATAGAACAAAATGGGAAGAGGAATTGAAAGATAATAATAAATTTCATTATCAAAAAATAAATTAAAATAATAAATTTCCTCTTAATTATTTTCCTTTTTTTCAGAAACCCTCTTAATTATTTTCAAATCTACAATTAATGGGTAAAAATTACTTTTTTTCTTTTACTTTTTTTATCAAAAAGAGATTAATATATATTAATATTTGATGTATTGGTGGCATATAATTTTATTTATTGTCAGTGAATATAATGAAAATACATCATTAAAACAAATAAAGTTAGTTTTAAATTTTTTTTAATGATGTATGATTATCTTATGTATTGATGATTTTAAAATTATACATTATTAGTGCATCAAATCATATATATATTAAGTTATAAAAAGGAAATAATTCCTATGTGACATATCTTATAAACTACCATTTGTTATGATAATAAATTGTCACGTGTAATTGTTGAATATATTTAAAAATAATAATTTAAAATATTTTTTTCATATTTTTTTGTTAATATATCCATCATCCCATTGTATAATAAAAATTATTAGACTATATTTAATAAAAAAATTGATTATAATTTAAAATTAAAATTTTAATTCAATTTTGTTTGATATAAAATTTAAAATGAAAAATTTTTAATTTTTAATAATTATAATAATACAAGATAACATAATATTAACAATACATGTTGCTATATTTAATTTATTAATTAATTTCAAAAAATATTATATTTATTGTTTATAATATCGATGCATTTAGACTTATTTTATTTGTAATATATTTTTTGCACAATATATTTTTGTTGAATAAAATTAACGATTTTTTTATACAATATCTAAATTTACCCATAATCTCTCTTCAATAAAATCAACAATTTTATATGATATATAATTATATTTCATTTTTACATCAATATTTAAATATGAATGGATATATTAAATATACATTGAACATAAAAATCATAATCAAATTTTTTAATTTAAAACAATATTTTAAAAAAATAACTTTTAATTTTGAAAATATTAAAATTATTTTAGAGTAAATTGTTAAATTTAAAATATAATTTCTAAATAAAATCACATTTTAATAATATTGATTAAAGTAAATTTAATTTTTTTCAAATATCATTAATTTTTTTTCATATTATTAATTAAATTAAAACGGACATGATTAACATAAAAAAAAACAATTTAGGTAGGCTGTGGTGGAACCAAGTGGTAGGCAGGGCCCTCATCTCTCTAAAATGGAAAATTTTCTATTTAAATTTTTTATAATTTATAAAATTTTAAATTAAAAATAGTAAAATTATACTTTAACCACAAAAATTAATAAAAATTTAACTTAATTCTTTAAAGATTATAAAGATATAGAATATTAAAATGGTGAAATTATATTTTACTATCATAAAAATATAAAATTTAATTCCAATCACAAAAAAAAAATTTAGACTCCGCCACTGTATGTATGGCGTGTGAAATCCTAACTGGTGTAAATACCATAAATATAAATATAAATCTAAATCCTTATTTTCCCACTTTCCTTATTGGCTTTTCCTAATATTTTATTTATATTTTTTCCTCCAAAAATAAGAAAAAATATACTAAAAAAAAGCATCAACCATTTAAGAGGCAGATTCTAATATGTAGATAGCTGAGTTGGCAAACATGAATAGTGGTGCTCAATCAATGGATCCAAAAATTAAATTTTTTTTTTTGGTGAATTATAAGGAGTGTAAAACCTTAATAGTAACGCGATTGATACGATTTAAATTCAGATTACACCTGAGATAATGAATACTCTTAACATAGACCAACACATAAAATTTTCAAAAATTAAAATTTTGAGAATCTGGTATTAGATCATTGAAGTTATAGTAGAATTCACTCAATTTTTTCCATTTCAAGATGAAAAAGAATTAATGCATGTTATGTAATCAACTTTGTCTTTTAGGAAGAGACTGGATTCTAGATTTCATAATTTCTTCTATAAATTTCCAAGTTTGAGCAAGAAAAAAAAATACAACACAAAAGAAAAGAAAAAGAGAGGAAAAAAAAAGAGAGAAAAGAAATGGCTTCATCAAGCAATTCTTTTGGTCTGAAACTGAGTCTTAAGCCAACCTATGTGCCCAAAACCATCACTAATCTGATGAAAGATCTCCCAAATATCGAGAATGATGCTGATAAGTTAGCAGTGTTGAGTGATTATATCAGTCAACATGAAGAAGAACTCAGCAGCATTGCTGCTTTGAGACGTCAACTTCCTCAATGCATGCTGCTGTTGATGGAGGGTGAGACTATTTCACACCATTTTTTCTTCTTTTTTAAGTTTTGTTTTCATTTTTTTTATGAGAAATGTTATGATTGATTGACAAATCTTTTTTTGGTTGGGTTGAAGCACTCGATACACTGAGACTGGAGTTTCTGAAGATCAAAAATGGGATGGGAACTGATGAACTGGGTGATGCTGATATGGTTTTGAAGGAGAATTCTGGAATGAAGAGGAAGCGTTGTGAACAAATGGTAGAAGCTGGAGATATTCCAAATCCGAAGTGTGATTACAGAGGCAAGGGTGTGATGATGAGCTCATCTGCTCCTCATCACCCATCCAACCATAAGCACCCCAAAACATTCAGGGACTTTGTTCAGGTAATTTACCTCTTACCATACCATACCATACCATACCATACCACCACCATTTTAATTTTTTTTTACCTTTTTTTTTTGGATTTTAATTTTTTTTAATTTCAGATTCGTGTGATGTCCGTAAGAATCGCGATGGATAGAGTACTTTTTTTTTAACCTAAACTTTAAATCTATTTTTAAAAAAATCTTAAATCTCGATTAATTTTGATTGCTAATATCTCAACTCAAACTCGAATCCGAAATGAAAAACTTCCACCGACCCCAAATCATTTGACCTCTGAACCTTCGTTTCCAAAAATTTATTAACTCAATCGGCGATAAAATCGAGGTAAAACTAAAATATATCAAAAGCGTTACTTTAAAATAAGTTTTAACTCAAAATGATGAATTCCTTTTTAAAACTAAATCCGAAAACTTTTAAGGGAATAACGTAACCGTCACTTTCGATAAATAAAAAAAAATCGACGCGCTGACTTGGGTTGGTGAAATTGACGAAATTCTACGCACTGCGTTCCATAAAAAAACCTGTGCATACCAAAATTTCTAACTAAAGGTATTAGTATAACATTAGAAATTTTGGTATGTATTTTTTTTTCGAACATATAGAAGAACCCGACCCGCTTCGAACCTAACTTAAAAGGAAAAAGAAATTCTAGGGTTGAGTCTAACCCTAACATATTCAACTTATTTTGTTTGCCTTAGATATCACCTTTTAAAGATCGTCGCATCCTCATGAACCAATTGACATAAATTTCATATATATTTATGGAGATCTTATATTAATATATATATATATATATCGTTTAAATCGTATACAGGCCTCAAATCAGAATCCGAACAGCAATGGTGGAGGTGGGTTGAACCTGAGGGCTGATAATCGAACCCCACTGAATTATAGGCACAAGCCACTGACTCAACCAATTTGGAAGAACAACAGGCTATCTTGGTCGCCCCAGCTTCATGCAAGGTTTGTGGAGACCTTGCATCTCCTTGGAGGGATGTATGGTACGTACAACCCTCAAAATCATTACCTTTTTCCAACTTTTATCGAGTATTTTATCACCAAATTGATCTTGAACTTGGAGGCTGATAATGTTTTTGGGTAGAGGCGACTCCTAAGAAAATCAGAGAGAAGATGAACGTTGAGGGCCTCACTAATGATCAAGTGAAGAGCCACCTTCAGGTTGCTTTCCAAACCTATTTTTTGGTATTCAGGATTTGGATGGATGTTGAACATATATGTGTTTTTAATGGGGTTGTGTTTGGTTGCAGAAATATCGACTTCACAACCGCAAGCAGCTGGAGGGATGCGCACAGGCACAGCGGATGGCGAATGGTGAAGATCCGTGGAACCCGGACAGGGATGGCGGTGAGCCTATGGCACCGGGAAACTAAGCTCTGCGTGCAGGCTATGTTATAAGGAGTACTCTTATTTTGGTTTTAAATAATTAGTAGTTTGGAGTGTTGAAGAACTTTTTGTGTTTTGGATTTACAGACAGTATAGAACATCCTTAGATGTTCATAAACTCTTATGGTGTGATGTGATGAACTTATGAGTACTCTTTGGGTTTAAATAAATTATATTACAAACTTTTTCAATATCTATTGTGGGGATTCTTATAATTTCTTTTTAATGATGTTAGATTATGTGATGTTCAGTGATTTTGTTTAGAAGAAAGTAATGGTAGCTAATTAATTTTTTTATTTTGAAAAAATTTAAATTTAATTAAAAATTAAAATGAAAAATTTGTCGTAATTATGTTTAAGATAATAGTTTTTAAATAGAGTAATTTTTTAAGAGGTTTTTTTTATAAAGGTGGTTAAAGTTATTTTATTTAAATATGTTACATAAAATCTTTGAAAATAAAAGTATTTTTAAAATATTTATTTATTGTTTTAAAAAAATAAGTTTTAATTTTTTTATATTTTAAAAAATTAATTTAAAAGGACTCAATCTTTTAAAATGGGTTTTAAGAAATTTAGGTTTCTTTGGTTTCTAAAATTAATTTTTATTTTCATTTAAAAATTTAAAAAGATGTTTGGTAAATAATCTTTTTTAATAATAAAATATTAAAACATACTTGGTAACTATTTCCTCTAACATAAATAAAATAATATTTTTGCTTATATGGGTTTGAATTAGGCTCAATTCATATTAGGTTTAATTATGAATATCATGTCTCTATTTTATGAAAACTAAGAAGTTAGACCATTTATTTTAATTTGTTAGAATTTAGTATTTATACTTTATAAAACGTAATAAGTTGGTCAAATTGTTGATAAACAAATGAACTTAAATAGTTGATTTTTGTCAATTTGTTGCATAGAAATTGTCAAATGGTTTATTTTTGTTTATTCCTTGCATATAAATTACTAAACTGTCAGGGGTAAACCCGTGAATATTATTTAAGTGGGGCGAGATAAAATTACAAAATTTTGAAGAGGTCAAAGTTAAAAGTTTTAGTTTTAAAAAGGGTTTAAATTACGTTATTATTATTTATTTTGGAGGAAAAAATGCATTATTTTCATTTATCTAAGAGCTAAGAGGCTTAAATTAAATTATTCACAATCTCAAAAGAGCTAAAGGGAAATTTCCTCATTTAGCCAAAGGGACCAAGGCCCTGCCCTTAGCTACCTTTTAACGATAAGGTATAACAAAGTTACTCAATTGAACTAGTGTTTCAATTTTCATAAATTATGGGAATTAAATTTTGATAAATTAAAGTTGAGGAATTAACTTCTCAAATTTCTTGTTGGCATTGGAAACTATAATTTGGGCTAAACATAAAAATCTAATTTCTTTGTTTGGATAACAAATAAAAATTAGATTTGAATTTGGAAAAATTAAAACCTAATCTTATAAGAGTTAAATTTTAAATTTTAAAATCTATTTTAAAACTTGAAAATTTTAAAATATTAAAAAATATGGGAACTTTTTTTCTCTTTTATTTCACATCCCCTTCAAAACCCAAATGATAAATAATTAAATTTACTTCTAATATTCATCAATGATGTCCAAGATTTTTAAAATCGAACGGTGGATGAATCGATCAAACCATCAGTTTTCAGTTTGATTGCATAAATTATTAAAAATAGAGAAAATCAGTTCAATTAATTCGATCGTTAGTTCGACTGATCGGTTTGGTCAACCAGTCTGACACTTTATTCAGGACTAGTACTTCGATCGGTTCCTGCTCCAATTAGTCTTATTAGCCCATCTTGTTCGGTTCTGGAAATAGTGACAAAGCTTCATGAATTTAATTTAATAGAGTATAAATGTTCAAAATTTTCATTTATACCATAATATCCACAAGTTTAATTTATACCTAAGTAAGTCCACTTATTTAAGTACAAATTAAATTATATGATTTTATTCAAGTGTAAGTAAAATATAGATAATACGATAAAGTTGAGAGATCTTTTTCATATTTTTGTAATACCCCAAACCCGGTCTAGACGATGTGGTTGAATATGGAGGAATTATATTAGTTTGTTTTAAAACTTTTAATTTAATCAAATTTAGTTGTGTTTCAAAAGTATAAAACTTAAAAGAACTTTCACAAACGTTCAGAAAAACTAAAGTTCGAAAACACTTATTTCAAATCCAAAAATTCATTTCAAATTCGTTTGCTTCAAAAGTACCAATTTTTGGCAAATCTTTTCCAATTAACTTACGTGAAAACTTAATGTTATTCCCAAAGTAATAAAGTTATTTAATTTATCAAAACACAAGTATTCAGAAGATTGCGAGTGAATTGACAAAACCTTGTTTCATTAATTTGATAAAAATAATCCTGAATGTTTAACGATTTGAGTTGTAAAAGATTGTGTTTAATTTCAAAACCTTGCAACGGAAAATATACTTTAAAAACTCTCATCTCTTAAAATCATAGAATTTCATCGGTTATGTCGACTTGGGTGTGTTTACGAGTTATAAATAATATGTCCGTGAAAAACAAATACCAAAAACCAAAATTTAACGTTCCGAAACAAATTAAAATCCGAAAGACCACAAAGTTTGAAATTAAAATCCAAAACATACTTATATTGAATTGTGTGAACCAAGCTCCAGAATCGCCGCCAAGTCCTAAGTTTAAAGGTCACCTGAAATGTATTTAACAAATGGGTGAGCTAGAAGCCCAATGTGTGATTTGGCCCACATATCGTAGTATATGTGTCAAAATATATTATATTTCATATTGATGCATATCCTACAACGAATCATAACATATCAAATTTCATAACGGAGCATAACTTATAAAATAATATATCATATCGGAGCATATCTTATAATGTATCAGATCTTACTCTAATTCACTACACATCATTTCTATCCAACCAATTACACCAATTAGGACTACAAGAGTTCATCCATCCTATCACACCAATATGTGGCAATATGCCACTCATATTATGCAGCTACGCTGCCAAATAGAAATTTGCGGTCTAGCCACCATAATTGCATTAGATATTGCCATATAACACTTCCTCCAACATATCAATCCCACCCCAAAACAGAAACATAATATCGTACATACATATAACATAAATCGTATAGGATGAATACATATATATTTTTATACGAAACATTACATTGCATATGGTACTCACAAATCATATAGCTTGCATGGCTAACGTATATCATATCACATTAATATATTTATCAAAACCTACTAAATTGCTTCCTATACATACTTATGTTTGCATACTAAAACTTACGTTTTTTCTGCCCTACAGAATGCCCACGGACCCTATTTCCAAGTCCCTTAATCGGCCCATAAAATGTATATGCACCAAACCTTGCATCCGTATAGAGGGGTATGTGGGAGGCGTTAAATGACTTAAAGAACAAAATAGAAATATGGAAGAGTGTCGGTTTATTTAGAGGACAGTGGGTGGGTGAATGAAAAATGGGATACTATCTTTGTTCGGTCGCTGCTAGATCGAGAAGTACAGAGTGTTAGCAATCTTCGGAACATGGTTAAGGGAGTGGTGTGCTGTAACGGAAAGGAAGACAGAATCATATGGTTGCATCATGATTTAGGGCTATTCTCAGTAAAAAAGATTTCTTCTTTGTTATGTATAGCGGAGGGTGGTACCAATAGATTTGCCTTCGATAAAATTTGGCAATTGAAAGTTCTCCCGAGGGACCAAAGTTTCTTTGGTTGCTCGCAATCGATAGAATTCCAACCAAAGATTTTATGGTTTGAAAAGGCGTGAAGTTACAAAATATAATGAATGTTTGCCCATGGTGTGAAAGGGAAGCCGAATGTTCTGTTGGAATAAAATTTTTTGTTGGTGGGGTGTGAAATGGATTCCCGTTGGTAGCTTTAAGGAATTCCATGACATGTGTTGGAAGGTGAAAATGGTGGGTGATTGTTGATGGTTCTGGCTCACTGCAATTGTAGCAGCATGCTGGTCAATCTGGTTAGCTAGAAATGCCAAAGTCTTTGAAAACAAGCTGTCCACTATCTGTTCCAATAAAAAATGAGAGGTTTGTTATGGTTGCGAGCATAATTTGATGAATGTCTGTTTCAAGAACAATTATGGTGGTGCTATCCAACTAGATGTAAGTTGAATTCTGCTAGAACCATGTCAAATATGATATGTGGGAGATTCCCTCCGAGGGGATGGTTGAAGTTTAATGTGTGTGGAATGGCATTTGAGGATGTTAGGGGTTGTGGTGGTGTTCTTAGGGATGGTAATGGATATGTACGAGCTATTTTTCTGGTCAATACGAGGTGCTAAGGATGCGGATGCTACGGAAGTTGAGGCAGTTAATAAAGCTTTGGAGATATTACTTGAAACGGGTTGGAAAGCAGCGGATAAGTTAATCATTGAAGTAGGCTGAAACGTGGTTCTCAACTGGATAAGGAACTTGGACAGGAAACCTTGGTCTTTGAGAAAGTCCTTTGAAGAATTGGAGAACAGCAAGGTACAAGTGGGAGAGGTGAAGTTCTCTACGACTGAACAGAAAGGAAACGAATTGGCAATAGCAATGGCGTCTGCTGGGGCCTTGCATCAACCTCCTTTCAAAGAATGGTGGTAATAAGGGTAGGTGTTGATGGAACTCGAATTGGATGTCAAAGTTTTCCCTTTTCAAATGTTCATCATCCATTTAGAGAGACGCAGTTAGGAGTTATCGTTGGATGATGCCATTGTGTCGATGTCTTTAGGTCGAAGAGTGGTGAGCAGTAGCCATTGAATGAATTGACAATTTTGGCTGATGGCTTTTGCTTTTGGTTTCTAGTTATTGTGAGGTGTTGTCTTGTGATGTCTTTTGTATTATGCTATTTTGGCCATTTGTCTTGGTCTGCATCTGCTGTTGTAGATTTTCTTGTATCTGTGTTAAACAGATTGAATGATGCAAAAAAAAAAAAAGATAGCCCGTGTGGTCCACACGGCTACAAAATTTCACACGGTTGTGCCCCACACGACTTAGCAACACGAGCTAAAAAACACACACGGTCATATGCTTCACACGGCCTACCACACAACAGTGTGGTGCACACAGTCAGTCACACGGCTTGCACACACGGCCATGTGACGCTGGGTAGTTTCGAAAACAATCTCTATTTCATGATTTTCTTTAGTTTCAAGCGATGTTTCGGCTTAGTTTCACACACCTGATGGTAGAATTCATTGACCACACAACAGGGAACTCACGAATCCTACATTCATTCATCAAAACATACTAATTAACCCTCCAAAACCCCATCCACAATAGCACATTTTAACCAAAAATTCCAACCCGTAAATCGAAGTTTTAGTTTTTACCACTCAAAAAATAGCACCCAAATCAAGTCTTACTCCGCTGAAGGAAATCAATTCTCTCAACCTTCGCCCAACAAAACCATAGGAATGCTTACCATCGTATAGAACGAGAACTAAAATTTAAAACTCAACCTAAACAATGAACGAGTTAAAACTAAAATAAATAATAGAGAAAATATATTCTACGAAACTTATACCACGAACTGAATATGATCCAATAGCGACAACAAACATGAAACCAACGACAACACTCAAGAATCAATCAAAAGAGAAAAGAAAGAGACTTCAAATGAATAAACAAAAGAAATAAAGAAAAAAAAGGAAGAGCAAGAATAGGAGAAACAAAAATGACGTGAAAAGTTTTAGGGAAAGTGGACATTTGATAAGTGTGTGAAAATAGGGATTTTGGGTAGAAAAAATTTATTAAAATAAAATAAATAAAATCTTTCCTAATCCCAATCTACTAGATTTTATAGAATTGGAATTAAATTCAAATTCCCCAACAAAAGCCAGAGCAAAAATATTCCACACTTGCACACCACGAGATTTGGACACAAAACTAAAGGAAAAGCTGAAGTCTTACCATTGAACCACTAAGTTCATCGTTGTCAACATTCCGACAAAATTAAAAGATAAACCCAAAAGCCCAAGCTTGACATATTGTCAAAATAAATAGGAAAATTCAAAACATGGGAATCAAACACAAGATCTAAAGAAGGCATCCAAGGCACTTACCCACCATATCAAATCAAATTATTTAACATAATATCACAATCTTAACTCAAAAAATCAAAATGTGACCCCTTTAGGTTTCACTAATCCAATTTCTTCTAACTTGGTTTCTGGAAAGTGACAATTTTAACACAAAAAATTATAAAAATATAAAAATGAGAAGTTACATTTTGTTTTCTAGTCAGGGAGAGTAATTCTCAGTTAAAATCGACTAAATTGACTCAATCGATTTAGTCGATTTTGATTTGGGCAGTTTGTGTGGTTTTTTCGATTATGGGTTCAATTTGGGCAGTTATTTCAATCAGTTATTAATTTTTAAATTTTCAAATTTATCTGATAGAAAAAATTGACTTAATTTAATATATATTTTTATTTATAATATATAAAATAAACATATTTTCTAGCCCAATAACTTAAGTTGGTTAACCGACCAAATCGATAAGGTCTATTTTTGTAGATTATGGTTGGTTAAGTTGGTTTAATAAAAAGCTGACCAAATCGATCGAAAAAAACCAAATGTTCTCCCCTATTGGCAAAGGCATAATTCAGAAAAAAAATCTTTGAAATGATATACAAAAGTAATTGGTTTTATCTTAAAATGTTCATAACAAAGTAAATGTAGATACTCAATTTTGGCTACTAGCGTTTTATCTCTTCCTTGAAATAAAGGATATTATATTTCAGGAAATTGTGCTACCAGTGTATCTCTTCCAAAGCAATAATTTTTATTTAGAATAGTTTGTGTTCAGAACAATTGTTGTTCAAGAATAACTATGTCCATAATAGCTATGTACAAAATAGGGCTTTAGTTAGAACAACGATCATTTAGTGTACTTGTTATTTGAGAACAACTAAAGTTTGGAACAACTCTAGTTTAGAATAATGACATTTCAGGAATAAATATGCTTAGAATAATAATTGGGAACAACTTGTATTTAGAACAATTGTGCTTTTCGAAAAAACCATTATTCAAAACAAGCTTTACCAAGAAATGCATCACCACGGAACAACTCTTATTCAGAACTATCTCTACATTGAGAACAACTATGTCGAGAATAACACATGTTAGAAAAAGTCAAAATAACCATTATTCAAGAACAACCATCATCTTACATTTTAAGAGATGTTCTACGAAAGATGTTTCACATGGTACCGTTTCACTAAAGTAGAAGAAGTGAAAATAACCCCAGAATATGGAAGGGTTCTTCGATTGTCTCCACTCTTGGGATGTTTCGGAGAGCTTGGCTTAGTGAATCTAATATGGAGGTAGTTAAGAGTTCTCCTTTTAATCTTTTCCTATAACGTTGAGTGCTTTGCCCTTCTTTCAGAAACAGAGTGAATTCTTCTTCATTATTCACTATCACCAACAAAACCTTTCATTATCCCTTCTTAATAATTAATGCAATTGTAATTAAAAATTAATTACATTATTCTTATTAATACCAGTTTTGTAACTCCTATTCTAAAAATTAATTTTGTCTACTAACATTTTATCTCTTCCTTTAAATAAATAATATTATATTTCAGGAATTTGTGCTACCAAAGCATCTCTTTCGAAGCAACAACTCTTGTTTAGAATTGTTATTGTTAAGAACAATTGTTGTTTGAGAATAACTATGTCTGGAATAGGGCTTTAGTTAGAACAACTAAAATTCAAAACAAGTATTGTTTAGAATATGGTGGTTTGGAAATAACTATGTTTAGAATAATTGTTGTTTGGAACAACTTGTATTAAAAACAATTATGTTTTTTCTGGAAGAGCCATCATTCAGAACAAGCTTTACCAAGAAAAGCATCACTACGAAACAACTCTTATTTGAAACAATCTCTACATTGAGAACAACTATGTCGAGGATAACTCACATTTTGAACAAGTCAAAATAATCATTATTCAGTAAGAACTCTCATCCAAGAACAACCATCATCATACATTTCAAGAGTGTTCTACGAAAGATGTTTCACATGATACCTCTTCACAAAAGAAGAAATGGAAATAATCCTGGAATATAGCAAGGTTCTTAGGTTGTCTTCACTCTTGGTATGTTTCAGAGAGCTTGGCTTGGTGGATTAAATATGGAGGTAGTTAAGAGTTCTCCTTTTACCCTTTTCCTGTAGCGTTGAGTGCTTTTCCTTCATTTCAGAAACGTAGTGAATTCTTTTTCACTATCTAGCATCACCAACAAAACCTTTCACTATCCCTTCTTAATCATTAATTCAATTATAATTGAAAATTAATTATATTATCATTAATTACCAACTTTGTAACTCCTATTCTTGAAACATTATAAATAGGAACCTTTCACAACTGGTGAAGGTACTTTTGACACTTTTGGTATTTTCAGCGTTTTGAATTCTCGAAGGATTCTCTCTGAAATTGTCTTAACTTACTTATTTTTTAAGCATGATTGTCAACCATTTTTTTTCTCCACCTTACACTACAGGAAAACAGTTTTTTAGCGGCACTTTTTTAGGTCTATAGCGGCGCTTTCTAAAGCGCCGTAAAAAATGCCGCTAAAGATAACGCCGCAAAAAATAGCGGCGTTTATGCGAAAAAGCGCCGCTGAAGGCCATGTTCTTTAGCGGCGCTTTTTCCACAAGCGCCGCTGAATGCCATGTTCTTCAGCGGCGCTTTCTCCAGAAGCGCCGCTAAAGGCCATGTTCTTTAGCGGCGCTTTCTCCACAAGCACCGCTGAAGGCCATGTTCTTTAGCGGCGCTTTCTCCACAAGCACCGCTGAAGGCCATGTTCTTTAGCGGCGCTTTATCCACAAGCGCCGCTGAAGGCCATGTTCTTTAGCGGCGCTTTATCCAAAAGCGCCGCTAATATAACAGATTTTGACAACCCTTTTTAATTCACATAAAACCCGAATTTCAGCATTTTTCCTGTAAATAGAAAATCCAACCAATGCAAATCCAACCAATAACTTCAAATCTTAAAGGTAAATGATAAATGATAGAAATATACATATGATTTAAATTAATAAATCAATGAAAAATAAATTTCAAATGTAGTATATTCTTTTCAAATAAAAAAACAAAAGTCTAAGAGGACGGATTCTGCTGAAACATTTTCATCATATTTTGAAGCTGTAGCTGCAATTCGTCATACTTTCTTGTAGCCTCTACTTCCTTCGCTTGCCTCGCTGCTACTTCGGCTTGCCTCGCTGCTGCCTCCACTTTAAGTTGTATGTGGAGTTCTTCATATTTTTTTTGAGACTCTGCTTCTCTCATTGCAACCTCCTCTTTAAGTTTTATATGGAGTTCATCATATTTTTTTTGAGCCTCTGCTTCTCTCGTTGCGGCCTCCTCTTTAAGTTGAGCAATTTGCTCAACTGTGCTCGCTTGTACCTGAGCCAATTGATCTTTTAACCTCTGAACTTCAGCTTGATCTTGACTCCTCGAAGGCATGTATCTCTGCGAGTTGGATCCAAAATATCGGGATGGGCTAACAAAAGATCCTTGAAATCGAACCCGACCATACTTTTCAGGACCCAAAACTTCAGTAATAACTCGGTTATCAATGTCCTCTAGATTAACCGAACTATCACTTGAAGCCATCGCTTCATACTCCGCCTTCTTATCTTTTAATTTATCCTAATAAGTCAATCAAAAAGTTAGAAACGAAATATATAATCAAACAAATGCAACATAACTTGACATTATTTGTATTATAAACGACAAATTAAACTATTATAATTAAATATGATAAATATTTAAAATAATTCAAATTTTATTAAGTTAATATACCATAATTTCTGCAGCTTCAGAAGTCATAGGAGATCCATCTTTTTTTCTATGTGTAATGTCAAAAAGCTGAAGTCGTCCAATTTTTTGACCTGACGATTGTTCCTACATTATAGTAGGAAAAATATTAATTAGTAGAAAGTAATTAATATTTGACACAATAAATAAACTGAAAATACCTCATCAGCAGCTACACAAGCAAAACTTTTCGATCCAGCTGTGTGCGTGAATTTTTGTTTTTGCCTACTTGTATTTCCAACACGCTCACGATCCTACATTAATTATTATTACGTATATAATAAATACTATAAACCGAAATAATTATAAGCGTTTTGTACTACATAATACCTCTCCTTTCTTTGAGCTCCAAAATCTAACTTGTTCTTCCCATTGGTACCTCAGCATTCCCGACGGAACATTTTTCAATTTATCTTCGAGACTCATATTATTCTTAAAATAATTTTTATTTATAGAACTTTTATGGTCTCTCCATTTCTTTCCTAATGATTTCTTTATATAATTGTCTGAGAGCTCTAAAACAAATCTTTCCTGGAAATAACACAAGTTTAGAAAGTAAATATAAATTAAAATAAATCAAAGTATTATAAATTATATTCACTTTATTACCTTAATATTATCGAGAGCTTGATTTTTATTACTATCAGGCATATGATGCCATGACTCGTAGTTGATTGGCAACAAACTGCCATTTCGTGCTACTATGCCCAAGTATCCTCCCAGAAGTCGAGCTTCTGATCCAACAGGCTGACCATGACTATTTGCAGATACTTTGACACGCTCCTCAGGATTTAGGCTGTATAAATCCTTTAATACGGTACGTCCTCGAGTTCTGCGCCCCTCAGAATATTCAGCTAAAAAATTGTATATGTTAATAATAGAATTTGAAACGACAATAAAAAAAGAAAAGTAAACATGCACGAAAATTAAACCTAACATTACCTTCAATTTCTACAGTTTCTGGAACATTCGATGATCCAATGGCAGTCTGTTGTTCACTATTTGTTCCTTCCGAATTTGGAGAATTTTGGATAATACTTAGCTCTCGAAATTTTCTTCTAGGCATATTATCTGCAATACGCATAAAATAGTTAGAATATTAGTAACTAATTACAACAATAATAGTAATGGATATATTTAACAAGATCAAGATTTAAATTATAATATACATATTATCAAAAAAACGTAAAATCTTACTACATTATGATTCGTAAATATCTTCATCCACATCCTGGCGAACCCATTGAGATTGTGTACTAGTACTAGGAATAGTTTCATTTAAGTCTTGTTCTGGAAAAGGCAAAGTTTCTGATCTTTCGTCCATGTCATCTCTACTCCCACTGCCCATGTCAAACAAGTCTCTAGGGGTGTTACGAAGTACAACGTACCAACCCTCATCAATTGGATCTCTTGAGTAAAAAACTTGTTTGACTTGAGAAGAAAATACATACGGCTCGTCCATCAATTGTTGGCCAGTGTGAATTAATCGAGAGAAGTTCACCATTGTAAAACCAAATTGATCTTTTCTAATTCCTCGAGCAGTATTAACATCAGCCCAATCACATCGAAATAAAACAACCTTCCATCTTCCATAGTAATCCAACTCAATAATATCCGAAAGAATTCCGTAATACTCCACATTTCCTTCAATAGGATTATTGTCCTTAGCACTAGCATAGCTTGTAATTGAAGAATTAACAACTATTCCAGAATTTTGAGTCCTCCTTAATCTTTCGCGAGATTTTGTATGAAACCTGAATCCATTAATCAAAAAGGCATTATATCTTTTTACTACTCTATTGGGACCGTGGGAAAGCCATTTAACTTCTTCACTGACGTCCTTCCCACTCCAAACCTATCGAATTGAAAGTAAATTGATTAATTATAATGTTATACGAAAACATTATTATTTATCATTAAAAGCTTCAGTTGCATACCATCTGCCCTAACCATTCATGAAAAGATTCTGTGAATAACTTATGAATCTCTCGATGTTGTAATCTTCGGGAGCGTGAACGAGATCTCAAGAGTTGTTTATACTCACTATGTTAAAAAGTTAATAAATTAGTTAGCAAAAAAATAAACAGATGAAAAGGATGAATATTTATGAAATTCTAAAACTTACTTGCGTAATGGTTCAATTGAATCGTGGTGAAAAAGAACATATCGATGTGCTTGTACCCAAGATATATCATCTAAGTGTGCGATTTCAACTTTCCCGATTGGTTGTCCACAAGTTTGAAATAGATAAGTTTCAGCTAAGCTATGATCATTATTGAGCCCAGCATTTCTACTTGGTCTATTCAATCTTGTTTCAACATCTTCTAAATATCTAGAGCAGAAAGTCATACACTCCTCAGCTAAGTAACCTTCAGCAATTGATCCTTCTGGATAACGCTTATTACGACAATAAGACTTCAATTTGCATAGAAACCTAAACACGATATTCAACATTATCAAAAAGTGTAACTAAAGATATATTAATCAATGAATGAAAGCTTTGCAAATTAATTAGCACCTCTCTATAGGATACATCCACCGATAGAAAACCGGTCCACCAACTTTTGCTTCATGAGGGAGATGGATTAACAAGTGCACCATAATAGTGAAGAATGAAGGTGGAAAGATCTTCTCCAAGTTGCATAACGTCAAGGTGACTCGATCTTGTACTTTCTCAAGTTCTTCAACATCCAAAACTTTGCCACAAATAACTTTCATTATATTAGAGAGTTCAATTATACAAGACGTCACCTTTTTTGACATACAACACCGTAAAGCAACTGGCAGTAAATCTTGCATCAAGATGTGATAATCATGTGATTTTAAAGAATATAGTCTTCGATCTTTAAGACTCACACATCGAGATATATTTGATGCATACGCATCTGGGACCTTTACATCCTTCAACACTGTGCAGAACAATTCTTTTTCTTTCTTTGACATTGTAAAAATAGAAGGCGACATCCGACATTTTCCATTCGGAAGTAATTGGGGGTGAAGATCATGCCGAATTCCCATATCAACTAGATCAAGTCGACTCTTAAGATTGTCTTTCGATTTTCCATCGACATGGAGAATTGTCCCGATTATGTTCTCGCAAACATTCTTTTCAATATGCATGACATCAAGATTGTGTCTCAAAATATGATGCTCCCAATAAGGCAAATCAAAAAAAATACTTCTTTTTTTCCACAACTCCGCCTCATTAGGATCATCCTCTTCATCAGACTCATCATCACTCTCTCGGTCGACATTGCCAACATATGCCTCCCTCGTCCTTCTGTTTCTTTGCGTGTTGGATGGTTGATTCATCTTCCCATAACTGAAATCTGCATCTTTCAACATGAATAAGATTTCAAATCCAATGGTCTGCTCAGGAGCTTCTCTGAACTCTTCAGTACCATCAAATTGAGTTCTTTGAAATCTAAATCTATGATTTCTATCTAACCATCGACGATGCCCCATATAAGAGAACTTCTTCCCATTATATAACCATTTTGAACATGTTTGCGCTGCACAACAAGGACAAGCGTAACGTCCTTTGGTACTCCAACCAGATAAATTGGCATAAGCTGGGAAATCATTAATAGTCCACAATAGAGCTGCACGTAAATAAAAATTCTCCTTTCTGGAAACATCATATGTTTCAACACCGACCCACAACTGTTTCAACTCTTCAATCAGTGGCTGCATATAAATATCAATATCATTCCCGGGACCTTTCTCTCCAGGGATAATCATAGATAAGATAAAAGAAGATTGCTTCATGCAAATCCACGGAGGCAAATTGTAAGGAACAAGCACTACAGGCCAAGTACTGTACGAAGTACTCATGAGTTTAAATGGATTAAATCCATCAGATGCTAGCCCAAGCCTCACATTCCGAGGATCACTTGCAAAACTTGGAAATTTATTATCAAATGATTTCCAAGCCAAAGAATCCGCGGGATGCCTTAATAATCCATCATCGGCTCTTTCATCATGATGCCACCTCATAGACTCGACCGTCTTTGACGACATGAAAAGCCTTTGAAGCCTTGGTATTAGTGGAAAATATCGTAGAATCTTCACTGGCTTCTTTCTTGGCTGTGCCTCACCTTGATCCTCATTCACATTTTCTGCATTCTTATTCATCCAACGAGACGTGCCGCAAACATGACAAGACTGTTGGCTTCTCCGATCACCCCAATACAACATGCAGTCATTTGGGCAACTATGAATTTTTTCATACCCAAGGCCTAAATCCTTTATCAGCTTCTTCATATCTTTGCATGAATGAGGGATTTTTGCAAACGGAAATATCTCTGCCAAAAGCTCTAACAGCAGCGTAAAAGAGTTTTCGGTCCACCCTCCCAAACATTTTAAGTGAAAAAGACGAATGCAAAAAGACAATTTTGAGAATTTTGATCCCTCATAGAGTTCTTCATTCATTTCATTAAGTAACTTGTAGAACTTCGCCGCTTCTCCATTTGGCTCTTCATCAGGTGCACATGTTCCCGTTTCGTTAAAAGCATTATCACCAATATCACAATCATCGGATGCAATAAATTCAGATGGAAATGATTGCAAACCATGATTGTGCATATTAAATGCATCCCGCAACATACCTTCCATGTCATCTTCTCTAGCATACTGATGATCAGCATAATGAGGATAACTCGGATTAATTGTTGAAGAGATTCTACTAGGTGTACACTCTCCATGAAAAATCCATTTTTTATACCCTCGAATAAAGCCATCAACAACTAGATGTTCGTAGACAACTTCACGAATATGCCAATTGATGTTGCCACATTTCTTACACGGGCAAAGAATCATATTCTCTTCGCTTGCATTTTGAAATGCAAAATTTAGAAAAGTTTGCACTCCATTCCGATAGTCGTTGGTTACCCTTGACAATTGCATCCAACTCTTATCCATTTCGTAGTTCTTGAAGTCTAAAATTGAGAATAAATTATGGTTACTTAAGTGTTATAAATTGATTTAAATTTAAAAATATATATTGGTGACAACATTATACTTTAAATCCTTTATATTTGTGACAAGATTTTACTCAAAATATTTGGCCTGTTTTTATTAATTAAATAATTAAATATTTAATTTAATATAATTAAATAATTAAATTTTTTCAATTAAATAATTAAATAAGCTTAAATAATTATATATAATTATTTACGACCACATTTTAAGTTAAATAGTTAATTAAATATAATTAAATAATTTAATATAATTATTTACCTTAATATAATTAAATAATTAAATAATTAATTTAATATACTTATTAACTTTAATATAATTAAATAATTAAATCTTTTAACTTAATATAAAAGGATACTTTAATATAATTAAATAATTAAATCTTTCAACTTGATATAATTAGTTACTTTAATATAATTAAATAATTAAATCTTTTAACTTAAATATTTAATTAAGCGGTAGTGTTTATAATTAAATATATAATTAAACATGATTAAATAATTTAATATAATTATTTAGTTTAATACAATTAAATAATTATATCTTTTAAATTAATATACTTATTTACTTTAATATAATTAAATAATTAAATATTTAATTTAATATACTTATTTACTTTAATATAATTAAATAATTAAATCTTTTAATTTAATATAATTAGTTACTTTAATATAATTAAATAATTAAATCTTTTAACTTAATATAATTATTTACTTTAATATAATTAAATAATTAAATCTTTTAACTTAAATATTTAATTAATCGATAGTGTTTATAATTAAATACATAATTAAACATGATTAAATAATTTAATATAATTATTTAGTTTAATACAATTAAATAATTATATCTTTTAAATTAATATACTTATTTACTTTAATATAATTAAATAATTAAATATTTAATTTAATATACTTATTTACTTTAATATAATTAAATAATTAAATCTTTTAACTTAATATAAAAGGATACTTATTTAAGTTTTCTGGTTTCTGTTCTTTCTTGGTTGCTTTGTATTGGTGACTTGACTTTTTTTCTTGCTTTGAATGAAATGCTGATTGACAAAAAAATATACCCTCAACCCTGTAATCTAATTTGGACAACTCTTTTTACATTTATAACAATTAGTTGCTCATTACTAGACAGTCCCCTAAATTTCCTTTGGTTTCTTTCCTTCCAAACCAAATAAACAAAAGAAATACAAGCTAGTTTCAAGATACAGTAAGTAAACTCTTCTCTTTCAACTTGGTTCAAGCCCATTGAAGTTCTTGATTTTGTCCATAACATCCTTCTGATTCTGAATATGATAGAGATCAAGGATACTTTTCCAAACTATCTGTCAGAAATTACATCCATAGAACAAGTGAACTCTTGTTTCCATCTCCTTGCAACAAAGTTCGTATAGCCCCTTGCTACCTTAAAAAAATTCAATTAAACCACCATTAAAAGAAATAGAAAATCTAGGTGTGGTGATCCATGCTTCAATCCAACCAATAAACTGTTTTGGCATTCCTTTATCATCTAGAACAACAAGTAAACACTCCCAATTAAGAGAATTAAAGGCTTTTTGAAGATCGATCTTAAGAGCACATCTGGGAGAGAGGATACTTCTACCATAGCCTTAGACTAAGCTGCTTTGGAAAGCAGGGAGAATTTTTTATGTTTGGAAGAAGTATCTTACAATGAAATCTTGCTGAACAATAGACCAAGCTGCTTTGGAAAATACGGATGAATATCCATCAAGGCCTAGAGCCTTGTTATTACCTTGCTCAAATATAACATCTTTAATCTCCTCATTAGTAATTTCCTTTACCAAATTTTCCCGAGCCTCAGCTGGGAGAACATACTGTAACGAATCTTCTACCACTGCCTTCGAAATTCTGAGGTAACATGCTAATCCAATGCGGATTCACCAACACCCAATCCAACTCTTTTTACTACAAAACCTCTCCTACTACAAGCATGATCTTGAACTTCCAAATTGTCTAGGCAAATTTGAAAATACCTCGTACCAAAGATAATCAAATGAGTAGCATGAAAGGCTGTAAGTTAAGTTTTCAGTTCATGTTATGTTGATATCGTACATAATCAAAATAATTTTTTTTTGGTGAATAATCTAAATAAATTTTATTTGTTTATTCATTAGCCAATTGTGTCTCTTTCATTTTTAATATAAACCTAGCACAAAAAGAGAAAATCAAATACAGATCAACCAAGAAAAAGGGATTTTGGGTTATTAATGCTATTGCCAAAGATGTTCTCACATAGTGGAGGCTAGACAAAGAGTGCAAACAAGAAAATTGTTGCCATGGGGAATCACACAATCAGCACTTCAACTAGAAAAGACAAAGTTAATCCTCAATGAATTATTTCTACCATAATGCAACTTCAGAAATCGATAAAATTGTAACGGTATTATGAACACAGGACAAAACAGCACGAAAAAGAGAAGGATAGCCACACATGCAGTCCAGTGCTGCAATCCATCAATCTAAGATGCAAGTGAGCATGCAAATTCAAAAAAATTCAGGATGTCTCAATATCTTACAAGGGAACCTCTGAGCCTTTAAATGAATTATAAACAACAAACCAGATGCAGCAAATTAGGAGCCAGAAATAAAGAAATATAGACGGATGTTTGAAAACGAGGAAGGAGTCGATACTAGACATCAATTTAGACTCTACACGGACTAAGAATCTATCTTTATGCTGAAAGAACCTCCAATAATCAAATGAACAAAAATTCAATACCCATAAAAATTAACCCTAAACCCAAAAAATCCAAGGAGGTTAAAGCCTAAATCGAAGAATACCTTAGTGAATCTGAAAGAGGGAGGCAGAACGGTAAGATCGAAAGGAGAATGAACGGGGAGACTAGAAAGAATCTGACCGATAAGAACTGAGGTGAATGAGTCGCCGGTGCCGGTGCCGGTGCCAGTGCCACCGCTTGCTTTGACAGTGAGAATCCGAACTACTGACCGTGGTGGTTTTAGGGGAATTTTAGGGATTTTCGTATAGCATATTTTAGTAGAAAGTAAAGTTATAGATATTTTAATTTAATTTTAAGATATATAAAATTTAAATACATTAGCGGCGCTTATGGGAAAGCGCCGCTAATTCACACCTTTAGTGACGCTTATTATAAAAGCGCCGCTAATGACCTGACCTTTAGCGACGCTTTATATATAAGCGCCGCTAATGACCCGAACTTTAGCGGCGCTTAAATGAAAGCGCCGCTAAATGATCTTACCTTTAGCGGCGCTTGTGATAAAGCGCCGCTAATTACCTGACCTTTAGTGGCGCTTTTGTTAAGCGCCGCTAATGCTTTACATTTTGCGGCGCATTAAGCAAAACGCCGCTAATGCTTTACCTTTTGCGGCGCTTTATTTCCAAACGCCGCGAAAAGTGCCGCTAATGACCTGTTTTGCTGTAGTGTTACCATCCACCACCGACCATTGCGCTCAATGTTATCGGATCTACTCCAGTGTTCCTCTCTGCCTTCTTCCAATACATCCCACTTACTTGTTTACAATGCTTCCGCTCTCCATCAAAAGAACCATCTATAGTGGAAAAGGCATTTTTTCGTTCAAAATCAAGCTTTCCATAACCGAACTAGTGGTTGAACCAGTCATGCCACTAGTTAGCTGATCTAATCGGTCTAACCATTACGACCAGTTTGCCAATCCAACCTATCTAACTGGTGTGACATCCTTTTCCTGGTCCAACCACCGAACATAAGCTACAGGAGGTTACCACACGAAATTCGCATAACATTCACATACTTTAATAAGGTTGTTGTTGCAAACTAATAGGTGGCGGATTGCTCTAGCGGATAGATCAACTACACTTTGATATTCAAATGGAAAATTGCAGATAATTTCGTAAACACTACTATTTTAAAAAGTAAGGTGGACACCTAATTTCGAATGTCTCTTGCTGACACTCAAAATGACAGATTGTTTCGTGAACACCCCCACACTATGATAGGTCCCGCGAAACTTAACAGAATGAAACTTCATATTTATTATCGTACAACACGAAACTCAAAATAATCACCTTCAAGGTTTAATAAGGTCGTTTACAAATAACCAAATGACTATTTACATCCCACTTAGATTGGCTCAAATAAATCAAGAGGCTACCACAACGTCTGATAGATAGTGTGAACTTCTATCTACAAGGTAAAAGTAATCTAGGTGTAAGTATTTAGACTACTTAGTAAGCTCATACAAATTAAATAGCTTACTTACCTCGTAAAATAAGTATATGATAATTTAATACACAAATACTGTTTACCTACCCGCCAACACAGTTCGCCAACAAGGTAGGTGCATATATATTTCATTACATATAGTATATCGAGTAAGCAACGTGATACAATGACACTTTTCATGTCCAATTTTGTCTCTTACCTTTCCTAATGTTGACTCCAATTATAGCAATTAATTCTTTCATTCCTCTCATTTCTTAACTTGTCAATTTCACATTTTTTATGTTTTATATTACTTGATGAACTCATAAAAGAACTCAAAACACAGGTACGCTTCACGTAAGAGGCTCATTTGAGCTAATCACATACAAATGTGTCAAGCTACCCGTCCGGGCTAAACCTTCATCAACACAATGAAAGCCTAATCAGGGCTGTATATACATATAAGGTTACCAGTCTAGACTATGTTGGATCTGGTGCCCTAAATGTAGTATTTTCATAAATGTACACTTGTAATTTTTTCGAATAGATTTGTTACTGAAATTATTCATGAATTATGTTAATACTTTGTATAGTGTCCTCACATGGTTTTTGCATGCAAAGCAAAATGGAAGCAAATGTTGCTCATTGATTGTCTAATGTTTAACTAATATTAAGCGGTATTATGTGGTTGGATCGTAATACAAAGAGATAATTTATAGTAGTAGACGAAACTAAACATGTCCTTAGTATTGGGGAGGTTGAAAGACTAATATTTAAAACCCTAAACCAATTGAAAGACTAATATGTCATCTATCAAGTCCAATTAGAGAGATGTCTTGTCTAGGGCATTGAAGCGAATAACTCCCAAAAGATAGAGACATAGATGCGATTGACTGGACTAACAATACATGAGACTGGACTCAAGTAGAATAGATCTTAACTTGTACACTTTGACGTAATTAAAAGCTTGAGTTCAAATAGATAAGGAACCGAAAGTTGGTGCATTGGGTGGATGACTTTTGTAGTATGTAGTATCATTCACAATAGTGGAATTAATAACCCAAAACATTGGTAAATGATATCCTCTCATTGGCATTACATAGTTGACGAAAATTCATAACTTAATTATAAATCATTTGAGTCTTAACTACATATGTCAAATCGGTCCCTCCACTAGCTCATTAAAACTAGAAATGAATTATGTGTTTTAAATATAAATGAACGGAATGAATAGAAAAAGAGAATGAGAAACATTTAGGAATGATTATAGTTTCTTCGAAATGGAGAAATAGAATAATTTGAAAATGAATGTAGGTTTCCTAAAATGAAAATGAAAATGTAAGTGGAAATTTGCAATCCTATATGGATTACTTAAAAAATGATTGGAAGAATGAGTTTATGTTTTTTTACTGTTTTGAAGCCTGAAAATGAAAATAAATCATTTAGTCATACTGAACATGTTGAGTTGTAAAATATTGAATATATATCCTCGAAATTTTATCACGAGAACAATCGTCAAAATTTTATCAAGGGTAAAATTGTCAAACTTTTGCTAAGAGTAAAATAGAGATGAGAAAATTATTTCATATATAAATATTAAACGTTATTTTGGAAAATAGAAAAACTAAATCAAGTTGAATCACATTACAAAGTTCTAGGTCAAAAAAGCCTACAAAGTACTCAAAATTTGACCCAATGTGAGAGAGGTCCAAAAACCCCTCATGGACATGAAAGGGGTGACAACCCTAATAGAAGTACTAGGGTGTGCCGTCCACTCTAGTCATATTCTAAGTAGGATGTTATTTTTCTATTTGAAATAAATCACTACAACTCAATAAGGGTTTTACGTTTCCTTTCTATAAATAGAAGGCACTGGTAGAATTATTAACACAATTTTTGAGATATTGTTATTCTTATGAAAAATAGAGAGAATTAATTCTCAACTATTAAATATATTTTTTCAAAATAACAATTTTGCTAATTTCTATAAAGAAGAGAGAATTTTCGTTTTCACCCTAAAAAGAGAGAAATTTTTTTCTAGTTCTGTATTTTGATTCAATTGGTTTGAGCCCACACTTGAAGTAGTTCATGGTACGAGGATAAAGGAGAAGATCGTTTGCTTGAAAGTCGGAGAACATCAAGGATCCACTAATCCAAAAACACAAGTACGATTTTGGTCTAAGGTTTATTACTTTAAAGATCACAAATAGAGTTGATTTTTTAATTTTTCACTGTACAAGAAAATCGTTTTCAAATCGGATTTTTTCCAACAATTGGTATCAAGAGTCAGGTTGTGCTATGTTTATTGTGTAAACCGAGACCTAATCTCTTTCCTCATTTTGTTTGATTAAAATTTGATAATATGTGGTATTCTTGTAAATTTTTTGCATGTTTAAGGGAATGTATGTGAATGAATGCAATATTATATATGTGTTCTATAATTATCATTTTTGCCAATGTTGTGGCTTTTAAAAAATAGATCGTGGACTATCATCTCCATGTAGGATTATTTTTATTTTTAGAATTCTTATGAGCCGGAAACGAACATGGGACATAAATGTATTTTTTGTCAAATCATAAATTAGTATAATGGTAAAATTACACTTTGTCTCTCAAAATATTTATTATTCATTTTTTGGTCCTCTAAAATATTTTTCTAACTTCGTCCCACCACTTGTGACAAAAAAATTATTAGGTACTAAAATAAATAAAATACATAGTTTAGATATCAAATAATAGGTTAAGTCTTTGTTAAAATAATTTTAACGATTTAATTAACGGATGTACCAATTTAGAGAAAAAATAATTTAAATATCACATAAAAAATAAACTTAAGTAATAATAAGATTTGTAAAATTAAGGGGAATATTTTAGTAAATTATATAGAGACAGGTTTGACGGATTTTACATTACTCCAAATTCTTTTTATAAAAAACTGAATTACCTTGTCCCGAATGTAAATGAAAACTACACCCTTTCACCTTCTCAGTGCTCAAATAGTTGATGTTCCTTGCATTACAACAAAGTCTGCAATCTGAGTTTCACCATTACAGATCCTTTAATGGCTATACAGTTGTCAAACTCCCATATAACAAAGGTTTAAGATACTATGAGCTAAGCTGCAAACAAAAATATTGTTTCTTAGGATGAAAAAAGATTATATATAAAAGCATGTCCAAAATTGTAACGTAAATCCTGGAGTTGAAAACTCCAGGATTGAATTTATTATACTACAATCATTGTGTCACAGGGATTGTTATTGGGGATTGGCGCTAAACACAAATTACATTACTATATTATTGGAGAATTATACATGGAGGAATGCTACTATATGTATTTAATCAAGGAGAAGATTTCGATGGGGGCACATCTGGGAAGGGGGGTACAGGAAGGAAAGGGAATGGTGGAAGAGGAAATGGGAAGTCTGGTGGTGGAGACGAGGGCGATGGTGGAGGAGTTAGTCCTGGAACCGGCGGCAAGGATGGTGCTGCAGGTGCTAGAGGAGGCTGCAATGGGTCTGGAACTAGTGGAGCTGGTGGAGGCTGCAAGGGGTCTGGAATTAGTGGAGCTGGTGGAGGCTGCAATGGGTTTGGAACTAGTGGAGCTGGTGGCGGCTGAAATGGGTTTGGAGGGAGCAGTGGGGGTGGCATAAGTGGGTTTGGAGGGAGTAGTGGAGGTGGCAGAAGTGGGTTTGGAGGAAGAATGGGCGGTGGCAGAAGCTGGTTGGGATGAACACTTGGTTTTTGGCTGCATAAGGTTGGTTGTTTGAATGGCTTGAAGGTGAAAAAACCAGCTGAGAAAACATGGGTTCCTTGCTTCCTTGACTTGAGATGGAGTGAAGAGGAAGTAGCAGATGAGGCCACTGCACAATATGGCTCACTGCTTTTAATCAGTTTAACTTCACATCCCTCGATTTTCTTCACATGTTTGCTCACCGAAAAAGGCAAACGAACCTTGAATTCCCCATGCCTATTGGTTTTCACTTGTTGCCTAAAGCTTGCCCTTGAACTCTTCCCAGCTTTGCATTCCACTGCAACAGTTGCACCTGCAGAAACAAAAAAAAAAAAAACTCGTGTATCAATTTATAACTGAGAAAAGAGAAGGCAATTACAAGTTTGGGATTCAATTTAAAACCTGAAATGAAATGGGTTGGCCTTGAGAAATCCGACTGGAAACATGTATCACAGTACACAGTTCCAACAACAATAGCAGATTGCTGTTCCTGATATCCATGGCTACCCTCTGAGTAACCATTAAAAAAGATGAAACACAGCAGCAATGTAAAGAAAACCCCAGACATGATTTCAAACTCTGTTATCCTTACTGGGAAAGCTCTTTATGTTGTTTACAACTTTATATAACCTTTATGTGGTTCATGCAAAAACCAGCCAACTGCATTAAGTTGAAGCCGTGAATATAGGTTTATTTCCCACAATCAAACAGCTCAAAAGGGTAATTTGAAGATGTGTGAATTGAAAGCTCTCCTAGAACCAAAACAAAAGTAACATTCCTTTTAGCACTCTTTGATTTTGTTCCAGTAAAACTTTTTTTCACCTTTTTTTTGTCATTTGGTCCCCCTTTTGGTTCACGAGACCTTTTAGAGTAGCCACAATCTAAGTCCATGTGTCCCTCCCGAAACGCCATTGCTGTCAGCTTGAGAAGGATTGCTCTTCAAATTCCAACAGAACCGCCAACACGCTATGCTGTTGTAGGCAGTGTAGCTCTTACTTTCATAATCTATCTCGGTAAATCGTGTATTCATATTTTCATCATGTCATAAATTATATCTAAAGTTATCGAATATAGTTCACAACTTTGCGGTGCAATCAGAGACATCCTCTGACAGAAGGAAAAAACATTACTTCGAGTTCAATTTTCGATGAGAGAATCATTAATTCATTTACATCCCAAACTAAGTTCTTGGAAATGGCCGTCATAAGCGGTTAAATCTTAAAAATTATGATAAATTTATTATACATTAGTAATTATCAATTCGAATTCTATAAAAGATATAAATTTTTAAATTTATGATTCGAATATATTTTTACTTGAAAACATCGAATTTTTAGATATAACTCGTTAGAAAAATTCACGGATATGATTCACAAAAAAAGATTTGCGAGCAGATCTCATAAAATAGGATCGCAAATTAAGTTCGCGGAAAGCGCTCGCAGAAAAGACCATATACATCACAGGCCATCAAGACGTGTGATCAGCAGGTACGGAGTTCACTAAGGACATCAGTTTCAGGAACAAAAAAGACCGCATGCTCCATACACATGCGTCCAGTAGACTACAGAGCTCACAAAGGACATCAGTTTCAGGAACTGAAAGGACCACGTGCTCCGTAGACACGCGTCCAACGGACAACGGAGCTCACAGAGAATGTCAGTACTATGAACAAAAAATATCAATATCGAAAATATAGAACCGAGACAAAATAATGGGCTCTATTATGAACTATAACAATACCGATACGAACATGTATAAATACTTTTAATATTCTCATTAGTAAAAAACGAACAAAAATTATTCAACAAAAATATAACATCAATATAATCTGAGGTGAATCTAAGGCCTCAAGATGGGAATGTGGTCCAGAAATTTTTTATATAAATAGAAAAATGATTTTACTTTTAATAATTGACATTTTACTATATACTTGAAAATATTAATAAATTATATTAAGACAATTCAAGAAACGTATTTTGAGTTCACGGGTGTAAAGAAGCTTCGAGTAGTTATTAAATAAAGTTTGCCATTATCTTGTTGGATGGGCGGGATAAAAATCGAATATGTGTTCCACATTTTTATCTTATCATCAAAGTCGACATTGTGACCCTCACACTTATAGGAAATTAAGAAATAAACAAACAAACAAAATTTGATCTAATGATTAAATATATTAAAAATTAATTTAATCAAACTTTTAATTTAATTGGCTGATTCAATCTGATGCAGATAATATTATTGCTCATATACTTTCACATTGATAATATAATATTGTGAGTTGATAAGTTCAATAATATTAAGTTAAGCTTTAGCTAAGATAATAAGATTGAGAAATTAAGAATTATCTCTTAAATTATGCGTAATTATATGCATAAGTCTCTTGAGTCCGTTATGTGTAGTTGTTATATGCATATATTTGTAACTTTTTCAATTCGGTATAGACGTTAAACCTGAATTTGAAAAATTATATTAAGCACCGAAATGATTCGATAAAACTATTGGAGGTTATAATCAGTTGTTTAAAATGTTTGTTTTAATTTCTAAATAAAATTTAACGTGTTTGAAAAAAGATTACGATTTAGTTTCAAAACTAGTTGATCTTAATGATTGTTTCGCAAAAGTTGAATTCTAGTTTTATATAAATATAAGTATTTTTCAAACCTCATTGATATAGTCAAGCAGTGAAAAAATGATATCCAACATAGTTTTAATAAAAATTATATTTCATGCACAATTAATTAAAACTCATATTCCTACCTCTTATAATCAAAATAAATGTCATGCATGCTATATAAATCTCAAAACATAATTCTCATGCCACGGTTCAAAAATGAAACAATACAATTTCTAAATAATGGAATTTTTTAAATAATAAATCTAAAATATTCTTAAAAAAAACGATTTGAGCCGAAACATTCCGAATGTCAAGTCTACGTCCTAACTTGATAGGTTATCTGTAAAGATGAAATTTAAAGGGGTGAGCTTAAAAAGCTTAATGTGATTCCGATCACAGGTAAACCAATGCGAAACAATAAACAAAGCTAACTAAATAACAATTCTCTATACAATTGCAATCATATAACATAACAAAATACGATAGTTCATTCAAGCATGCTTATGAATGTTAATGCAATGCATAAATAACAGGAAAGTTCCTACCCATACTATGCTACACTCCACAGTAAAAGTTCCCAAGGACTCTTTTAACCAATAACACTCTAGTTTGTGGATGAACCACCAGTATTTGCAGATAAATTTTCAATAGTTAAAATTGTGGACGAACCACCAGTATTTTCAATTTAAAAATTTTGCAAACAAGCTACCACTAATTTGTGGATGAACCACTAGTGTTTCAGATTATTAAACTATCAATACTTCGTCCTTTCAATTGTCTCACCCCATGCAATGCAGTATGGCATGCTTGTAATAGTATCATGTAAAAAACAATAGACAAGCTTAACATGTATTCAATTCAACAGTAGCAGTAGACATGCTTAACATGTTTTCGGTTCAACAGTAATAATAGGAATGTTGAACATGCAATTGGTAATACAGTGATAAAAATAATTGGAACAACGGAAATATACAAGTGTACACAATCGTATCAAGTAATAAAGTGACAAGTAATGTCGAGTTATCGTACCTACAGGGACTGTGCAAGAAAATAATTATGAAATGCAAATTTAAACAATTTGGTGATGGAAAATATGTTGATTTGAAGAGATGTCATGAAAACTAAAAATTAAGTAATTAACTAAGAAAATAAAAAAAATAAAATTCCAATGCACGATTTGTAAAAATGAGTTAAATCAATATGACATAAATGTGTTAGATCAATGTTATTCTCTAACTTAAAATAATTAAAACTATGTTCTTGTTCTTACAAATAATATCACGGCGACTTGGTAACTTGCTAACTAATGCACATGCTTACTTACTAAAACCCATTAATCTCTTGAACATATCTCTATGTCTATTCAAACGATTAATCAAATCTTTAATAAGCAAGTATAAGATTGAGTGAGGTAACAATATATCTCTATATTGAAACAATTTAATCACAATAATCTTGCAAGTTATACAAGGCTAATATATTATTTAATACCGTCGTTAATTTAACCCTCAGCTATCTTAAAAGATTAAACATGCACCAATTAAATATTGTGTCCATTAATTACAATTTCAATCCATTTAATAAGCAATTCAATTGTTACCTTACAACTAAAATGCAAGCATAATATAAGCATAGTTTTATATAATTGAACAATTTACTAAGATCTAATAACAACACAAACACATTTTAAATAATCTAAGCGGACAGAATGCAATTAATTTAACATGAAAAGAATTTAAGTCATTTTAATTAATTGAAGAAAAACAACACAAATATTCACGTTCATGATCAAAACAAAAACTGAAAAAGATTAAGAGAAGGGAACTAGAAAAATAAATCTCGATGGTTTTTCGAAGCCAGACTACTACGTTCCTCTCTTCTCTGCTTGTTCTATTGATCTAAGGCCTTCATGAACACTTGATTACTGCCACTCCAAGAGGCATGCAGGCTCTTTTTCAAGAGGGAAAATTAGCAAGGGAGGAAAGAAATAGAAAAACAACTAGAAGGAAAAGTAAAAGAAAAATGAGAGAAAATGTGTAAGAAAGAGATGTGTGAAGTGAGGAATGAAAAATGAGGGAGCGAAGGGGGCTTTTTATAGGTGGAGATGGTAGATAAAATTAGCTAAAAATAGCAATTAATCCTCCTTCCCTTGGCTGGCCATGCATGATGAGAGGAATGGTTGACTTGAATTTTCTATTTTTAGCTTGTGGCTAAAAAAAGCAAGCTTGAAAAGGGGAGGGGTTTGAATGACATTAAAGACAAGTTCAAGGGTTGATTTACAAGTATAAAAATCAGTTAAAATAAGCTGATTGAGCCGAGTAATGTGGACGGTTTGGGCTGTCATTTTCTTGGTGGATTAGTCATCTTCACTTAGCACAATTGGGCCCTTTTCTCTTCGTCCGGCTTATAATTAATTTTAGCCCAATTGATGTTGGATCAAATATAATTATTAAATGTATTCAAGAATTATAATTGGACCGTCCATGGCTGGAAAATAATCAATCATACTCTTGGATCAATTGATACGAAAATTGTTTCAAAGGTCCAATCTTCTCAAGTTAACTATCGAGCCAATTTTTTACCCTTTGTGCAAAACTATCGAAAATAAATTAAATTTGTGTAAATTTATTATAAAAAATAATTAAAATTCAATGTGTTTATAATTTGAGTGCAAATTAATTATTTTATAATTAAAATATAAATTTTGACAAAAATTACTATGAAACTGCATGAATTAGAGCTCAAAAGGTTATGAAAAAATCTATATATTTTTGTGTTTCCACACCCCCAAACTTAATTCATTGTCCGTCCCGAGTAATACACAAATTGAAAAAGAATTTGCTTGAAATCACCTTTAAAAATTTTCTTAAAAAATCATTTCTTCCCACAATCATGAGTTTAGTGAAATTATGCTCGAGAAATTTTTATTTTTTTTGAAATTATGCAGCTTAAGTATACACATTGCTCAAATTATTCTCAATACTATCATGATAATAAAAATATAACCTAAATGCTTTCCTAATAAATATATGCTAAATTTGTACCAATTAACTTATAATTCCTTATTTAAGATTACGTTGCAATCCCTAAGTTTAATTATGTTTTCATATGTTGAACTTAGCAATTTCTCTTCACTAATGTAGTCGGCACATAAATCTGGATTAATAGGTCTTTTAAATAGATTGTAACGTCGCTTGGCTAGGGGTAGGTAAATGATATATAATTTTAAGCTAAAATTTTAGACTCACTTGTATTGGACCTTCGAAATAATTACCTCCAAATTCACCAACTCCTTTTGATCTTGAGTACACATGCTCCTTGCACATCTATTTTTTTAGTACATATTCTTTCTTTCTTTCTTTCTTTTTTAACATGAGATCATATTACTATATGTACTACAACATTTTTTAGCATTTAATAGTTCTTCTCAACTTCCCCAAACTCATTTTCAGAGAATATTCTAGATAGACCATATAGTCTCAACGTTAGGCTTTCAAGAGGTAAATATTCATAAGGCTTAAACGGTTCAAACAAGTTTGCCTAAATCATTTTCAAAATTCCACGCCTCCTAGGATTTCACCTCATAAAATTACTAAGTCAGTTCTAGAGACTTAAACTTCCATGCATTCTTAGCTTTTTTAAGAAATTAAAAATTTCATGGATTGATTTACATACTTTATTAAGACTAACATTTATGTCATAATTCAGCTAACATAATAATTATTGAGATAATAGAACTTTATTTATACTAATGTTTAGCATAATCAACAAAAATTCAAATTTTTTGAGCAAAATATCACTTAATCATAATTGAATAAGAAGAAATAATTCAATTTTTTGGTCCCCCTACTTAAGATGAACAATGCCCTCATTATTAAAAACAATAGAGAGAACGAAAATATAGAAGTGAATAGATACTGTACACCAGCTAGGATTCTAGAAAGAGAGTTTGCATGTCTTCTTTACATACAAGGTAGGTTCACTAGGACTCTTTTCAAATCCTAAGCTCGTGAAGTGCTCATCTATCCTTGCGTACCAAGCTCGCGGAGCTTGCTTCAAACCGTATAAGGCTTTCTTAAGCCTATATATATCTTTTCTTCTTTTCCTCTAATTGTGAATCTAGGAGGTTGCTTCACATAGATTTTTTCCTGCAAATAAACATTCAAAAAGGTTGATTTAAAATCCAGTTGATGAATTTTCCAACCCATCTATGCTGCTAAGGCCAATAATAATTTGATCATATCAAGCCTTGCTACTGGTGCAAAAGTTTCCCAATAATCACTGACATATTGTTGACTAAAACATTTCACAACCAACCTCGCCTTCAGCCTATTGAGTGAACCATCTACATTTAGTTTGGTTTTGAACACCCAATTGACGATAATAACCTTTTTGTGCAATAGTTTGTCAATGAGTTCCCATCTCTGGTTCTTATGAACCATATTCAACTTCTCTCACACGGTTTCTTTCCAGATTCGATGGTTTCAACTTCCTCAAAGCTCGTAGGTTCAAATAGTGCTACGTCAACTTGCTGATAGATCTCGTCAATTGATCATGTGCCTCTTACTAGAGTGTTGTCAAGATCATCACCTGATTGTGACCTTGACTTGCTTTGACCATCATGTCTCTACGAACCCTATTCGCCATAATGTTGTGAACCCTATTCGCTATTCCTTTGCTTTAGTATTTCAACTTCAATAGCATCCTAATTCCATGTTCTACCTTCGTTGAACACAACATCCCTGCTTGCCAAAATTTTCTTGGAGGAAGGATCGTAAATTCTATAACCCTTCCTAAAGATACCTGGCTGCGACCTCCTTTCTAATTTGCTTCTTTTCACTTATGGAACATGAACAAAACAAACACATTCAAAAACTTTTAATTAAGAAACAAATGGTTTATTTCCAAACCCTGCTTCGAATAAAGTCATATCTTTTACAGCTTTAGATGGTAGCCTATCCAACAAATAGACTAATCTGCTCACTGCCTTAGCCCAAAACTCATTTGGCAACTTTCTTTCAAACAATAGACACCTCGCCATGTCCATTATTGTCTTGTTCTTCCTCTATCACACTCCATTCAGCTGTGGAGTATAGATGTTGGTGAGCTGGTGATGGATTCCAGCTTCTTCATAGTAGCTTTGGAGTTTTTAAGAGGTGTAATCGGTTCCATTGTCAGACCTGATCTTCTTTAGTTTCCTATAAGTCTAGTTTTCAACCAGTACTTTAAATTTCCAAAAAACTTCCACGACATCAGTTTTTTTGTTTCAAAAAATGCACCCATAAATACTTGAGGTAATCGTCAAAGAACAAAACAAAGTATCTACACTCATTTAATGAGGGTGTTTTCATGGATCCATACACATTAGAGTGCACCAACTATAGTTTTTCCTAAGCTCACCAAGCTTTATTTGTTAGGAATGGTAACCACAACTGCTTTCCAAGTTGGCAGACTTCATAAATACCACTTTCCTTCTCAACACTGATTGTTTCTTCAGCTAAACTTGCTCTACACATTCTACTAAGGGACTTATAGTTCTCATGTCCCAGCCTTTTGTTCCAAAGGTTTGTATTATCAACAGAACTAATATAGACCCTTGAGTTCACCAAATTCTAGTCTAACATGAAACTTCTATTTTTCATCGAGACTGATACAACTTTTTATCCCAATGAATTAAATATAATGCAACCATAATTCTTAAAAACTACATTATAATTTTTCTTAAGTAATTGACCAATGCTAAAGAGATTCTGATCTATCATAAGTACAAAGAGAACATCATAAATTATTTTGTACCTTATGGCGAACTGATCACCACTTTGCCCTTACCCTTAGCTTCTAAGAGTTCGTCGTTACCAATCAGTAACTTAATATCGTAACTTCGATCAATGTTCTTAAAGATGCTCTCACCTGAGGTCATATGGTTGGTGCATCCACTATCGATCATCCAACCTCTCGTGACTTTTTTTATACAGAACATGTATTTGCAAATTCCTGCTCCTCTTGAATATCATCTCCCTCAATTGCCTGAGCCTGTACATTTTTTAAGGGGTTTGTATTTTGTTCTTGCATACCTTCTCCATGTCGCCTAATTGCTTGCATGATCTGCATTAAACATCTGGTCTAAACCAACAAAATTTTTTTGGGTGAGTGTTTTTCTTACAATGCAAGCATGGTGGATATTTCTTCTTTCCACCATCTCACATTGACTTTTCCTTCCTCTTTGGTCAACCTTTCTTTCCCTTATATTTTGGGGGTTCACACCATCAATACTTAGGGCTCATGATCAGCCTGTAAGCGTCACAACAATTATGTGCAAGCGGACACTGTAGATGCAAGTATAGTAGATAGTTACGAGTCTGTCGAATATCGATCCCACTAGGATGGTGTTCTTGTTGCTTAAACTTATCGAAGCAATTAGAGTTTAAATGAAAAGAATTGTTAAGAGTAATGTCAACGCAATTTAGTTAAGATTGCACAAATAAAAGAGTTAAATATGTCAATGCAAATATAACATAAAATGTCAGAGCAAAGTAATAGAAAATGAATTATTTGTTGAAGATGTTTGTAAATGTAAATTCAGAAAATTAACAGAAGTAGATCAAGTGTAAAGAAATGGTGGAATCCTTAACTTCACAAGTTGGCAACGCTAAATGTGACTACAAGGTAACTGATAGATGAATTGTCGTCGCAATTAATTTCTAATGAGATCTCACTGCTATCGACTTCTCTGTTTAACAAAGACCTAAGTACTCACAATTACCACACCATCCAGTGCTAGCAATGCTTTGCACTCAAAAACAAGTGGCAAGAATTCCTTCTTGCCTCAAGCAACTTCTGTTGTCTTACTTGTTAATCTAACTTTGATCCATACACACTCGCCAAACTGTAGCAATGCGAGTAGGGATTAGCTCATTTTTATCGTTGCTTACCACCGTGATGCCACTCTTCTTAGGCACACATTAGATCGGGCTCACCCATGTACTATCCGAAATTGGGTAGATTATGCTTGTGTCCAGCCATTTGGTAATCTCTTTCTTCACTACTTCCTTCATTTTCTCATTTAATCTTTGTTGTTATTTAATTAACTATTTTCCTTCATCTTCCAACCTAATTTTATGCATGCAGAAAGAGGGACTAACACCTTTGATACCCGCTATGCTCCAAGCGATGCTTCAATATTCTGATTAACTTTTCTTATTGGCTTGCGTCAAGACTTGCGCTGACAATTACTAGCAATGTGTCATTGTCACCCAGGAAAACACATTTCAAATGCGTTAGCAATGGCTTTAACTCCAAAGTCGGAGCTTCTTTAATCGATGGTTTGAAAACAAGGATTGTCCTATTAGTCAGATCCAAAGATAACATTTGCCAACCATGTCTAAGCTCATAGACATTAGCCTCAACTTTGTGGTCACATTCAGGTAGGACATTGTCTTTAGATGTTACTGCATATTCCTCTGGCACTGCTGAACTACATTCATTAAATTCCTCCGTAATTAACTCTTCTAGAACATCAATGTGGTGACATTGTTCCTAACTACTGGATGGAGATGCTTCGAAAACACTGAAGGTAACATGATTATCATAATGACGCATGATCAACTCGCCCTTGAAAACATATATGAGTGTGCGTCCTATTGCAAGGAATAGGCGTCCTAAAATAATGGGCACCTCTTGATCAGCTTCACAATCAAGTATGACGAAATCTACTAGGAACACAAACTTATCAACATAGACAAGAACATCTTTAATCTATCCTTCAGGTTGTGCCAAAGATCTGTCCGCAAGTTGTAATGTCACTACAGTGGGCTTCATATAACCAATTCCTAATTTCCTGAAAGTTGACAATGGCATAAGGTTAATGCTAGCTCCTAGGTCACATAGAGATTTACCTAAGTAATGGTTTCCAATGGAGCATGAAATTGTGAAACTGCCAGGATCTTTCATTTTTGGTGGCAGTTTATTTGTCAGTATAGCGCTACACCCTTCTATGAGCGCAATCGTCTCAATATCGGCTAGCTTTTTCTTCTTTGATAATAGCTCCTTCATGAATTTCCCATAGCTAGGAATCTACACAAGAGCATCAACTAGAGGTATATTAATATGTAATTGTTTCAAGGTAGATACAAACTTTTGATAATCTCTGTCATGATCTTTCTCCTTGAATCATTGTGGGAATGGAAAAGGTATGTTCACAGTGGGTTGTTGTAATCCACTTGGTTATGTCGAAATGGGCAGTTGCATCGATAACTTCGTAGGACGAATGGTCGGCATAGCTATGACTATTAGTGGTTCCTCCTCATTTACTTCTGTTGTGTCTTCTTTAGATGCAACTTCTCCTTGTTACTTTGGTTCGTTTACGTTAACAGGTGCTTGGCTAGAGCTGCTGCTTTGTTCGACAGTTTGCTTTCCATTCCGTAATGTAATAGCCTTGTAATGCTCCTTTCCTTTATGATTTGGATTTTTAGTGTCACTAGGCAAAGCACCTGGTGGTCGTGTGCTCATGTCAGAAGCCAGTTGTCCTAGTTTTGCTTCCAACGCTCGGATGGAAGAAGAATTTCCTTGTACTATAGCTTATGTTCTTGTAATATGCTTACGCATCAAAACTTCAAGAGCAGCAAATGGATTTGATCTTGGTCGTGAATACTGTTGTTGTTGTTGCTGATGTTATCCTTGCATATTTAGCATTACAGTCTGTTGTGGCTGCATTCGAACATGTGGTTACATCTAATTATATGACTGCATCTGGGTATGTGACTGCATCTGATCAGGCTGCGCATACACTTGAGGATTGTGATTATAATTTTGTTGCTGCTGATTGTAATTCCCTTGTCTAAAGTTACCTTGATTTGAGGAATTTCCATATCTATATGTGGACGCATTCTAATTCCCCCAAGGTTGTTGAGTCCTATTTAAACTGTTATATGAGTTACCATATAAATTCTCGCGGATATATCGACATAGAATGCATTCTCAGCATGTTGTGGACAATCCTCATAACTATGGTTGTCACCGTAATTCTCCCAGCAAAATGTCGGGACATCCAATTGCTAAGCTACTTGAATAGGGGCAACATCATTGTCCCCTTCATGTTCTTGATCATGTTCGCCAGTGAGGATACTTGTGCACTAAAGGATGATATATCATCTAACTCAATAACTCCAGGATTTGTTTTCACTTGAGCAGAACGAAAAATCGAGTACTGATAATCATTTTGCATGATTTTCTCTAAGATTCGCACTGCTTTATTGTAAGTGCAATCCAAGAAAGGACCATTAGCAGATGCATCGATAAGATTTCTTATTTGCGCATTTAATCCATTGTAGAAGATCTCAATTTGTGTCTCCTGTTAGATTTCGTACATGGGATAACATCTAAGCAGAGTTTTGTAACGCTCCCACGTAGTGTGCAAGTTCTCATGATCTAATTGATGGTACGCCGTGATATCATTCTGTAGACTAGCATTCATTTTAGGTGGATTGATTCGTAGAACAAACTGAATTATTAGCGCATTCCATGAAGTAATAGATCCAGACGGTAAACTAAGAAACCATGTACATGTTTTTCCTTGCAAAGAGTAAGGGAACAACTGCATCTTTAAGGCGTCATGAGGAACACCATGTTGACTGAAAGAAGCACATATAAGCAAAAAAGATTTGAGATGCTCCCTTGCATCTTCGTGAGGCAAACCAGTATATTGCCCATTCGAGTTTAGCATTTGGAACATTACCAGTTTTAATTCGAAATTCCCAACTTGTATTACTGGTCTAACAACCCTTGGTTATAGATCATCAAGCACAGGAATAACAAAGTCTCTAATTGTCCTGTCTGGAATTTGCTCTTCTTGTGGCAACGATATATTATTGACTCATTATGGCTACACTGGAGGAACAAGATCTTGTGGTAGAAATGGTGGTAGATCGTTATTGTTTTCAGCCATTTTTCCTTGCTCTTGTCTCTTCCTCCGAATTGTTCTTTCAATTTCCAAATCAAAACTTTCAATGTTATTAGGATTTCTCCTTGTGGACATAAAACACCTAAAAAGAATTGAAAAGAATCAACACAAGAAATAGAACAGATTAGTAACAAATAAAAGTCAAGCAATACAGAATAATTGCAACTACAAAAATAAACATCAAACAAACACCATTCCCGGCAAGGGCGCTAAAACTTGATCGGCCTGTAAAAGTCACAACAATTATGTGCAAGTGGAAACTGTCGATTCAAGTATAGTAGACAGATACGAGTCTATCGGATATCGATCCCACGACGATGGTGTTCTTATTGCTTAAACTTGTCGAAGCAATTAGAGTTAAAATAAAAAGGATTGTTAAGAGTAATGTTAACGCAATTTAGTTAAGACTGCACAAATAAAAGAGTTAAATCTGTCAATGCAAATATAACATAAAATATCAACGCAAATTAATAGAAAATGAATTGTTTGTTGAAGATGTTTGTAAATGTAAATTCAGAAAATTAACAGAAGTAGATCAAGTGTAAAGAAATGAGGGAATCCCTGACTTCACAAGTTGGTAACGCTTAATGTGACTACACGGTAACTAATAAATGAATTATTACCGCAATTAAGTTCTAATGAGATCTCACTGCTATCGCCTTCTCTGTTTAACAAAAACCCAAGTACTTACAATTACCACACCATCCAGTGCTGGCAATGCTTTGCACTCAAGAACAAGTGGTCAAAATTCCTTCTTGCCTCAAGCAACTTCCGTTATCTTGCTTGTCAATCTAACTTTTTCACTGCACCTTCCAGTGACTTTGACTGCAATCGTACTTCTGTGGTCAAAACTATTAAATCCAAATACAAACAGATAAGAAGAATTGAGTAGAAATAAAAATAGATCTAACATTAATAGGTACTTTCATACACAATTAATAGTCAACAAAATTCATCAACATTCAAGAGGAATTAAAGAAGAAATTGAAGCATGCTATTCCTAGTCTACTAGAATCCTTCCGTAATTGCTCCTCTTGTTCGCACTTAGGCACTTCTAGTCAGAAGTAGTTGCCTCCTCATCGCGCCAGATCACCCTTTTGGGAAGTTAAGCTTCCATGGCAGATCACTTAAGAAAGAATTAGAGAATTGTGGAATTAATTTCTTCATCGCTTGATGATGATCTTCTCTCACTTCCCTCTATTTATAACCACTGAAAAGTACAGGTTTACCCCCTTCTCAGATCTAAGTCCCTTTTGTAGTTGTACAAGTTTGTTATTGCCAACTGTGCATTCACACAGATCTAGTTTATGCATTAGGTATTAGCTGCGACAACTTGACATTCTCCCGCGCTGGTGCTTCTGGATATGTTAGCAGCGTAAAGCCCCTGGTAAAATGTAGAAGCATTCATGTGGTGACATATTTGGCCGCAATTCTAAATCAAACTTGTGGCTGCAACTCTGAATGCTTTCCTACTCTGATCTTTTAAAGTGGATCTCTACACTGATAACTTTAGACGTAAAACTGATACTGAATACAGCGACATTAGTAGCACAAAAAGGGATAAAATGAAAGAAAGTAATACCATACAACACTGATTTAGAAAATGCAAATACTAAGTATGAATTGTTGAAAATGTATGCTAAATATGATACAAAAAGAACAAACTATACACTAATTAAAGAGAAATTAAGTGTCATTTCTAATGCTATCAGCTCACAATGCCTCATCTACGTGCTCCTCTCACCTTGATGCTCTTATTTGCTCTTAAGCATACAGGGCATTTATAAACTCTAAAAGAAGATCATCGAGAGGTCCTTTGAGTCTTTGAGTGAAGAAATCTTAGATTCATACCTCTCAGGAAGTATTGTTATAACCTTATCAACGACCATGTTATCTGTAAACTCTTCCCCAAGTAACCTGATGTTATTTACAACCGTCATAATTTTGTCTATGTATTGCTTCACTTTTTTGGCCTTCTTCATCTTCAAGTTTTCAAAATCTATTCTGAGATTAATGAGTTATTGATGTCTGGTCTTATCCGAACCTTGAAATTCCTCCTTTAGCTTATCCAAAACTTGTTTTGGAGTTTCGTAGGCCATAATGCATGTGAATATGACATCCGAGATACCAATCTATATACAGGACATTACCTTGTATCTTTTATCTCGTTCGTCACTATGGTGTTTGATTTGAGCGACTATTGTGTTGTCTCTTAAAAGTGCAAGCTCAACATCAATATTCATAACCTCTCACAAGTCATAAGCTTGTAGGTAGGTCTTCATCTTAACAACCCATATGTGATTGTTATCACCATTGAAAACAAATGGTGAAGGTGGTGAGAAGCTAACGGAACTTATGTATAACTCAGAAAGAACAATAATGACCCTTAAGAAGATAGTTCTGATACCAATTGTTGGAATTATAGTAACAAGAAAGGAAGAATTACAGAGAAGAATAAAGAAATATAGTAACAAATCGTCCACTAAAATTTTTATTTTTTTCTCTGTTCCACTGTTTTTGAACACTAAAACATGGATATTTATAACAACAAAAACTACCAAATATGAAAAGAAATAACTTAATATTTTATGCTAATAAATGCTAAATATATTATACTAATAAATATCAAATATTTTAGAAAAATATATATATTTTGTAAAAGGATTAATATAATAATTGG
The DNA here is from genome assembly GCA_005610355.1 of Gossypioides kirkii. Classification (NCBI taxonomy): domain Eukaryota; kingdom Viridiplantae; phylum Streptophyta; class Magnoliopsida; order Malvales; family Malvaceae; genus Gossypioides; species Gossypioides kirkii. The sequence goes on along the minus strand of CP032249.1, from coordinate 8,307,860 downwards.
TACTTGAACTAGACACGTTTTCCTAATTTGGTACCTAAACTTTTTTTTGTCTAATTTGGTACTCAAACTTGACACTTTTTCCTAATTTGATACCTAAACTTGACACTTTTTTATTAAGTTGGTACTTAAACTTTTTGAGATCCATTTTGGTACTTAAACTTGACTCTTTTTCCTAATTTGGTACCTAATCTTTTTTAATATTAATTTGTTAAGCATAGCTCAATACTTATTTTTAACATGAATTTTCTCTAAAACTAACAATATTTTTGTAGCATAACAAAAAAAATTCAACACCATTATTTTTTTGCATATTTTTTTATAATATTTAATAAATTTAGGTACCAAATTGAATCTAAAAAAAAGCTTAGGTACCAAATTAGGAAAAATGTCAAGTTCAGGTACCAAATTGGGTTCAAAAAAAATTTAGGTACCAAATTAGGAAAAGTGTCAAGTTCAGGTACCAAATTGGGTCAAAAAAAAGTTCAAGTACCAAATTAGGAAAAGGTGTCAAATTCAAGTACCAAATGCTATATTAAGCCTTTGTAAAAAAAAAACTTGCACACAAGCTCTTAGAAAAAAGCCAGTTGCTTCGCAGCTCCATGGTTGATTTTAAGACAGCTCGCATGTTTTATTGCGACCCTAATACGCATTCTTCTCACGACCCTAGTTCGCATCACACTTTTCCTTCAACCATAGCTCACGAAAGTAAGGAGCTCGTCACTTTGTGGTAGCTTGCCAATCTTACAGGGTTCGCCAATATTGGTGAGTTCGCTAACCTTCAAGGGTTCACCAACTTTACGTGCTACATGAACGATCATTTCGCAACAAAATAGTTAATTGTTGGATTGTTTGAGTTAATTTTCTCTGCTTATTTCATATTAAAGTTACTTTTCAATGGTAAAAGTTGTTGCAAACAATGGTTTAAAATTGGAGTGGATAAAAGTGAAAAATCTTGGCACTGGTTCTTATGGAGTAGTTCACTTGGTAAAACTTATAAACTTGGTTTTTGACCATCAAGTCTTGTTTTTACGAAGACACTGATTCGCTTAAAAAGGAAACAAACCTTCTCCGGTAGTTTACTGGTTGTGATAATATTGTTCGTTGAGAATCTTTGATAGCATTAAATAGGATCTTTAGAGATTATATTTAATTTTTAGAGATTCTAATTAGGAGATATTATTCTAATTAAGAGATATTATTTCCTTAGTAGATTCAATTCTACATGTCTATATAGTTGTACATATTTCTAAGAAATATATACTTTTGAGAGAGTTTTTTTCCTCAAAATTCATCTCTAATTTTAACATGGTATCAGTTTTTTGATCCGATTTTTGAGTTTTTTTCTGATTTTAATTTTTTTCCCACAAACCTTAAACCACAAATTTGGTACTTTCCACCCTAGCCTTACTATTTTTCCTCACCGCCCTTACCATTGGAGTTGAAATCCCCTCATCGGAAAAACCTCGAAGTCCGATTACTAGCAACCCTTCGCGTGAACCCCACGCACCGTCACAAGAATTTGTAATTTTATCACATGCACCGCGCGTGGACTTCACCTTCTGTCATCGTATGCTTTTCGACGACGTCACTGTGCTCTCTGCTCTCTTTCGGTCATCCTCCTTTAAGTGGTACTGTGTTTGGATAAGTTTTTTTGTGTGTGCGATATATTTTTTGGGTTTTTTGGGTTTTTTTGTTCTAAATTGTACAAGAATATTTTTTGGGGTTTAGTTATTTTTTTCCAGCATTATGTTTAAAGATGAGAGACTTGTGATTCCAACTGATAATCCATCATTGCAAATTAGACCTGTGAAGCTTGATGGACATAATCACCTTACTTGGTCAAGGTCTTACTTGTTGTTTATCAAGGCTCGTGGCTTGCAAGGATACCTCACTAGTAAAGTGTCGAAACCTGAATTCACTGATTCAACCATTAGTCAGTGGGATTCCACGAACTCTCTTGTTATGGCATGGCTTATCAACTCTATGCAACCTCATATTTCCAAAACCTAATTGCTGCTTGATACTGCGAAAAAGATTTGGAATGTTGTTGCTCTCACCTACTCTCGAGTTGGGAATGATGCGTAAATTTTTTAGATTCGTAATAAGGTCCATGGTACAAAATAGGGAGAGCTAACGATTCTCAATATTTTGTTGAATTAAGTAGGTTATGGCAGGAGCTTGATTATTATCAAGCTTTTCAAGCGGATTATGCCAAGGATGCCGAAAAATTTCAGAAGATGGTGGAAAAGGAGTGGGTTTTTGATTTCTTGGTTGGGTTGACTACTGAGTATGATCAGATTCGTGTTCAAGTTCTTGGCAAGACTCCGTTCCTTTCTCTCCATGAGGCATACTCCTATGTATAATAGAACAGGAAGAGAGTCATCGTGGTGTTATGCTCTATAATCCAACTTTAGAGAAAGCTGGTCTCCTTGCTAATCTGGATGGTCCATTGAGCGACAAGTCTGCCAAGGATCACTTGATGTGTGACTACTATGGTAAGCCTCGTCACATTAGAGATTCATGTTGGAAGTTGAATGGTTACCCTACTCAAGGTCGTAGTGCAAAACGAGGGGCAATTCTCGACCTCAAGCATATTTGTCAAAATTTGTGATAAAAAAGGCCAAGTTCACTTATGTTGGGAGATTTACCTTAGACGAGGTTCAACATCTTGGACGTTTCTTGTCACAATTGAACTCTACCTCAATTTCCAAGTATAATAATGTAAAAGCATATACTTTTTTAAATGCTCCATATACTTTTAACTCTTGGATTATTGATTTTGGTGCAAATAGACATATGGCAGAGTCAAACAAAAACTTATTTAACTATACTTCTTCTCCATCTAAATATCATGTGCAACTAGCCAATGGCTCTCTTACCTCCATCTTTGGAACAGGTTCCGTTATTTGTACTCCCACTATCACTTTATCCTCTGTCCTCCATGTCCCTCAATTCTCAGTTAATCTTTTATCTGTTAGTGCTATCACTAAAGCCTTAAATTGTAAACTTGAATTCTTTCCCGATCACTGTGTCTTTTAAGACCTCCAAACAGGGAAGACAATTGGCAGTGGTAGATTATGTGATGGCTTATATCTTCTGGATAGATCATCCAATATGTCTCAAACATTGTTTAGCAACAATAAAGATGTCAATCGAGAGAAAATTCAGTGGCATAGGTAGTTAGGACATCCATCATTTACTGTTCTTGCTAAGATGTTTCCTAATTTGATTTTAAGAACTAAGTTAGATTCTTTAGTTTGTGATGCTTGTGAGTTTGCTAAACATACAAGAAAGGATTATCCTTTTCGTAATAATAGAAGTATTGTTCCTTTTAACATTATTCATTCGGATGTTTGGGCCCCTACTTGCCTTCCTTCTTTATCTAGTAATTATTGGTTTGTTACTTTTATTGACTGTTGCACTTGGATGACATGGGTATTTTTATTGAAGTCCAAAAGTGATGTTATCTCGTGTTTTCATTCTTTTCATAAATTGATTACTACCTAATTTGATGCTAAGGTTAAAATTTTACGAACTGATAATGGAACTGAGTATAACTTTAATGATTATTTGAAATCATATGGGATTTTGCATTGGACCAGTTGTCCAGGTACAAGTGCTCATAACGGTGTTGTCGAAAGGAAAAATCGACATCTTTTTGAGGTTGCTAGATCACTTATGTTCACTATGAATCTCTCAAAGCCTTATTGAGGGGATGCGATTTTGGTTGTGGCTCATCTCATTAATCAGATGCCTCTATGGGTCCTTGATTTTAAAAGTTCCATAGAAACCTTACAGGGCAAGACGGATTACCCAATTACATCGAAGGTCTTCGGTTGTGTTTGCTTCATTCATCTTTGACATGGGAGCAAACTGGATCCTCGAGCCGTCAAATGTGTTTTTATTGGAGACTCTCCCACACAGAAGGGTTACAAATGTTATCATCCGTCATCTAGAAAGTATTATGAAAGCATGGATGTAACATTTCGTGAGGATGAATCCTATTTTTCTTCATCACAACCATCTCTTCATGTGGAGGTTATTGGCAATGAAGAAATGACACCTTGTTCTGTTACTCTTCCGAGGGAAAATTTGGTTCTAGTAGAGACTTTGGTTCAAGAGAAGACTAGTGAACGATTATTGGATAAGCCTGATTTGAGAACATATGCTAGAAAAAGTAAGAAAGAAGTTGCCATCATACAATCTACTTTATGCCCTGACTCTTCACTATCAGGTGAGTCTTCTTTACCTTAGTTTGCTACTGATTTGGAATTACCAATAGCCCAACAAAAAGGTGTTAGAACTTGCAATTTACATCCTATCTTTGACTTTGTCTCTTATGATTCCTTATCCCCATCCTATAGAGCTTTTTCTTTATCTTTGTTCTCTATCTGTTCCATAGGATTGGAAAGAAGCTATCACTGATCCAAGATAGAAGAAGGCTATGATTGAAGAAATAAGGGTTTTAGCAAAAAAATGAGACTAGGAACTGGTTAATCCTTCAAAGGGGTAGAAATTGGTTGGCTGCAAATGGGTGTTTACTATCAAGAATAAGGCTGATGGTTTAGTTGAAAGACTCAAAGCCAGATTAGTAGCGCAAGGATTCACTCAGACATATGGAGTGGATTATCAAGAAACTTTTGCTCCAGTTGCTAAATTGAACATGATTAAGATCTTTTTATCATGTTCAGCAAATCTCTACTGGACTTGCAACTGTTTGATGAAAAGAATGCCTTTTTACATTGAGACTTGGAAGAAGAAGTGTATATGAAAGTTCCTCCAGGATTTGAGAATAAAAATACCCAAGGGAAGGTATGTAGATTGAAAAAGGCCCTATATAGACTAAAGCAATCTCTTAGAGCCTGGTTCAACAGATTTAGTAAGGCCATGGTGTCGTTTGGCTATCGACAAAGTAATGCTAACCATACCCTCTTTATAAAAAATCACAAGGATAAGATTACTCTCCTTATAGTTTATCTTGATGACATAATTATGACGGCAGATGACAAGGAAGAAATGGCCCAGCTTAAGAAACAATTGGCTTAAGAATTCGAAATCAAAGACTTGGGAAAGTTACAATATTTCCTCAAAATAGAAGTGGCCTGATCAAAAGAGGGAATTTTTATTTCCCAAAGAAAGCATGTCTTAGATCTTCTGGCAAAGACTGGCATGTTAGGTTGCAAACCAATAGAATCACCTATTGAGAGTAATCACAAGTTACAAGCAGCGATCGATGAAATGGTGGATAAAGAGAGATATCAAAGACTCATCGTACGTTTGATTTATCTCACTCATACTCGACCTGATATAGCCTATGCGATTAGTTTGGTAAGCCAGTTTATGCATGATCCTCGCAAACCTTATATGCAGGCAGTATTGAGAATTTTGTGCTATTTGAAGTCTGCACTAGGAAAAGGTATTCTCTTCTCAAAAAAATAGCCATCTCAAGATAGAAGTATTTACAGGTGCAGGTTGGGCTGGCTCTCTTGATGACTGAAGGTTTACAATGGGTCATTGTACTCTTGTAGGAGGAAACTTAGTCACTTGGAGGAGCAAAAAATAAAGTGTTGTGGCTCGATCAAGTGCAGAGGCTAAATATAAGGCCATGGCTCTAGGTGTTTGTGAGATTTTATGACTGAAAAAGGTATTGGAAGAGTTAAAGTTGTTGGATGAAAATGGATCAACCTTGTACTATGACAACAAGGTAGCCATCAGCATAGCTCAAAATCTAGTACAGCACGATAAAACCAAGCACATCGAAATAGATCGACATTTTATCAAGGAAAAATTAGTTAGTGGTGCCTTAAGTATATCATATCTAGCATTCGAAAAATAGTTGGCTGATGTTTTTACTAAAGGGATCAACTGTAAGACTTATCATAATCTTCTTTACAAGTTGGGCATGCGAGATATCTATGCACCAACTTGAGGGGAGTGTTAAGAATCTTTGATAGCATTAAATAGGATTTTTAGTTATTATATTTGATTTTTAAAGATTCTAATTAAGAGATATTATTCTAATGAAGAGATATTATTTCCTTAGTAGATTCAATGCTACATGTATATATAGTTTTAGATATTTCTAAGAAATACATACTTTTGAGAGAGTTTTTTTCCTCAATATTCATCTCTAATTTCAACATTTTTTAATGCTATGGTAACTCTCGCTTTAAGCTTAGAAAAAGGGATGTCCCTTTACAACTTACTTCTTGAATATACTTCTGGCAGGTGGTACTCTTAGAGATCCAATCGAAGAATATGGTGGCAATAAACCAGAAGATTACATCAAGATGTTGCTTGAAGGCATTCGTCGCATTCATGCGAAAGGGTATGTCTATTGCAACCTTAAGCCCGATAATATACTAGTTTTTTGTTCCAATTGAGATGCTAAAGATAGTTGTTTCGTTTGGCGAGTTAGAGATAAAACCTTCGATGCTAAACTTTCCAAACACATCATTTTACATGCCACCCGAATATGGTACCGCTAACAAAATCAGTGTTGCATTAGACATATGGTCCCTAGGTGGTGTTATTCTTCAGATGATCACCAGAAAACCCCTCAGAGGAATTGGTGATCAAGATGGGGATATGGAGATAGTATCGGGAGCATGTCAAGTGATATGGAGATAGTACCGGGAGCATGTCAAGTGAAGGGAAAGATATCTTGATGAAATTCTTTGCAAGGAGACTAGTGAAAGGAGAAGTGCTGGGATGCTGTTAACTCATCCTTTCTTGGTGGTTTTAGAGCTTACTGCCATGTCGTCATCTCTAGCAAGATCTCATAATTGTTTTCTTCCATTCATGGAACAACTTGCAGCAATGTTGCGATCTATTTTTAGATGATTTCAAGGTTTCTATCCAAAAAATAATAATAGAGATATGGAGAAGGGTGGTATGCTTTATAATGAATTAATATAAGGTATAATATTTGTTTAATGATTGATTGGAGTATAAACTAATTGTAATAGCCCGATTTTCAATGGTGTCGGAAATAGTAGTTTCGAGACCACAACTCTGACGAGTCGAGTCATAAACTTATTATTTATTTCAAAATTATGACGTCATTAGAGTCATATTAAATTTTGGTAAAAGAATTCTATAGTTTGGATAGTTAACTAAACAAAACAGATTAAATTGTAAAGGTTGAAAAAGTAGAGTACGATTAAGTAGAGAGGCCAAATGAATAAATTAATCAAAGGAAAATAGTTAGTGGATAGTCATGAGATATAAATTAAACATAATGAATTTTAATTAGGGTAATAATGGGTTAGTTAAGCTTAATGATGAAAGTTGAAGAAATTACAAAAATACCATTAGGTATATAAATTAAATTAAAGAAAGAAAAAAGAGGATACTTTCTTTTTATCTTCTTCTTCCTCACGAACAAGCTAGGAGAAACTAGGGTTTCACTTGTTTCACTTTGAATCCTTATTTGAGTAAGTAAACTTCGTCCGTATTAACGTAATCTACTTAATCTAAGGACTAATTTGTGAATCTGTCAAATGTTATAAAACTTGTCATTGTTGAAAATACTTGTTCTTGAAAGATTTTGATATATTTGTATGCTTGGTGAATAGATTCATTGATTTTGTAAGTGATTTTTTTATGAAATTAGGGTTTAAGGACTAAAATATTAAAATGATGAAATTGTGTGTTTTACGTGAGAAACAATGAAATTGTAGGGACTTGTAAAGATCCATGATCATGTTGGCTGGTATTAATTTTGTAAGAAAGGGGTAATTTTGTGTGTTTTATGCTTAAGGACTAAATTGAATAAAAGTAAAAGATTAAGGGTAAAATCGTAATTCTACCAAAAATGACTAGATTGTGTTAAATGAAATGGTTGTGTGATCTAACATGAGAAATTGAATGATTTGTGGATGTAGACTATGATTGTGCCACCGATCGCGGTAAAGAAAAATTAACAGAATAGTCCTTAGAGTTCATCCACGACTACAATCCAATCCGATAAGTTCATATTGTTAAATTCCAATTTAAATTGCATATTCTTGTATTGTTAAAAAAAATTTGTGAGTCGAAACGATGATTAGAAGTGTGGAAGACGGGAACGAGGGAAAGGAAAGGCTAACGGGCTTTAAGCCGTAAATGAAAAAGGTCTGATGACTATTTGCCATCGTGAGCATATGAATCCTTTATGGATTATGATGTCCGATGACTATGTGTTATTGTGAGTATATGAATCCTTTACGAATTATGAGGTCCGATGACTATGTGTCATCGTGAGTATATGAATTCTTTACGGATTATAAAGTCTAATGATTATGGGTCATTGTGAGTATATGATTCCTTTACGGATTAAGAGGTCCGATGACTATGTGTCATCGTGAGTATTAAATGAAATAAATCCCATTACGGATTAAAGGTCCGATGACTCTGTGTCACGGTGAGTATCGAATGCGAATAGAAACCTACCTCGAATGTATGCAGCTTACTCAATTCGGTTGATTAGATTTTACAACTCTTGAAGTTTGGTAAATCTATTTAAATTTATGAACTTACTAAGCTTTGAAATGCTTACCTGTGGAAATTATTATTGTTTTGTAGATTCAATTTTGCTGTTCAAAGATCGGATCATCTTGGAGCATCATACTATCCCGAAGTTTGTTCGGTGGTAATCATATCATTTGGTCTTATGGCATGTACTAGGATGATGTTATCCTTTTGCTTTATGTAATTGAGATTGTGGAAACCTTGTTATGTTTGATGAAATGATGAAAGTAAAAATGTATGTTTGTGCAAGATATATTATAAACTTAAAAATACTATGTAATGACTTGGAAACTATGTATATTGTGATAGCTTAATGCAAAATTTGAGTTGTGAATAATTTGAGTTGATAAACTTGTGTTTTGGCATGATTCTTGAGATTTTGCATACTTGTTTCGTTAGAACTCAAGCATGTATCGGTAAAAGTATAGGGTAAAAGAGAGGTTGTTCATTGACTTGGGTTATATCGGTAGTTGAATAGTAAGTATTGGTAATTCTATACTTAGAAGTATCGGTAGATTGTGTTCTTGTACCGGTTGAAGTTGCAAGGTTAAACTTCTTAGCTCTCTAGAGTTTTTAGTATCGGTAAAAGTGATACTTGTTTCAGTCGAAGAGTCAATTATATCGGTTAAAGTTTGCACTAATCCTGAACTATTTACTGACTTGCCAACTACCGATACTTATCCAACAAGTATCGGTAGAAGTCTCCAAAAATCTTGAAAATAATCTTTTTACCCTTGTTGAATTGTGATTATAATTAATAGATAATTTTTGGCGTGTTGGGTGTATTTTTTTAAAAATGTAAGATTAAATGACATGATTTTAAAGATGAATAGTGATAGATGAATAGAGTGACTCCGGGAACCTAGTCGACGATGGTTTCTAGGTTTTGGTTGTTACATTTAGTGGTATTAGAGCTTTCAATTTAACCGTTTCTTGAACTGCATTGATTGTGTTTAATGATTTAGAAGTACATGCCATATGAACTTGTGATAGTGTCATATAGATGAATTCGATATAACTATGGTTTTTGTAAATAAATACAAGATGTCAGACTCAAAAAAAGTTGAAACTAATAAGGTAAACAGCAATGTTCTGACTAATGACACTAAGTCTAGTCACAGTGCATCAATACTACCGATGACAGAAAATGAGGCAAAGAATATGTTCTTCGATTTGATGGGGAAGTGGTTCTCGAAATTCATGAGAAATAATCCGATGGCACCACCTCCTATTACACAGCCAGCTGCCCAACCAGTAGCACCTCCAGTTAGGCCTCCACCACCTCTAGTGGTAGAACAGAGGCGACGCATCTCGATAGATAGGGTTAGAAAATACAGAGCTGAAGACGTTCGAGGAAGTGTAAAAGATGATCCCCTAGAGCTGAGTACTGGATAGAAAACAAACTAAGAGTTTTGAATGAGATGGCTTGTCCTCCAGAAGATATGTGAGGTGTGCAACTTCACTATTGAAAGAAGAGGCTTACAACTGGTGGGCAATAATTGTAGTGATGATAACTAAAAATGAAGATACCTAGGAATTCTTCTAAACGGAGTTTAAAAATAAATATATCAACAAGCGATACTTGGATAAGAAGAAGAAGAAGGAATTTCTAGAACTGAGACAGGGAAACAAAATAGTGGTAGAGTACAAATGAGAATTTGTATAGCTCAGCAAGTATGCCAGAGAGATCGTACCGACGGATGAAGTCTTGTGTGTCCGTTTCGAAGATGGGCTAACCGATGAGATTAAAATGATGGTAGGTGGTTCTGAAATCCGATCGTTGGTAGTTTTAGCAAATAGGGCTCAAAAGATGGAAGAAATCTACAACAGCAAGAGACAGAGAGAACGGAGGTTTCAAGAATTTGGAAAGAAGAATATTGTCAAGACTTTCTCTATGCCACTGCCAAAGAGATTCAGAGAAGAGGCTAGTCGGGGCCAATTTCTTCAGGATTTCTGAGTAGTAGCAAGTCGGGACCACCGAAATCTAAATTTCAGAAAAGACCCACAGACAGTGTAGCTAGCATTCGTAATACACCTACTCCGTTATACGGGTATTGTAAGAGGAGTCATGCAGGCGAGGGTCACAAGATGAAAGAGACATGCTATAGATGCAAAAGTACAGATCATTTTCTAAGGAACTGTTCGATGAGATCTAAAGCAAAGGAGGAACAGAGTGTAAAACCCCCTACTACACCACAAAAGAGTAGACATCCGGGGTAGAGTAGGGGTACAGGTGGTAATCACGGAGATAATAGGGATAATGTAGCCAGATCTGAGGTTCGAGCACCTGCACGAACTTATGCCATCCGAGCTTAAGAAGAGGCTACTGCTCCCGATGTTGTGACTAGTATATTTTATCTTTTTAATGATATTATGTGTACACTGATTGACCCGAGATCTACTCATTCATATATTTGTACTACATTAGCTACTAAAAAGAAATTGTCTGTTGAGTCAACTAAGTTTGGTGTACAAGTCACAAATCCATTGGGTCATAGTGTCATTGTTAATCTAATATGTCATAAGTGTCCACTGAAATTCCAGGGCTGTAAATTCCCTACTAATCTGATGTTATTACCGTTCACTGAGTTCGATGTAATTTTGGGAATCGACTGGTTAACTAAGCATGATGCAGTGGTTACTTGTAAACAAAGACGGATTAACTTGAAACGCTCGACAAGGGAGGTAATTACAATTGAGTTTGGAAAATTAAATAGTGACACAAGGGTAATTTTAGCTTTATCTGCACAGAAGATGGTTCGTAAGGGCTGCGAAGCATTTTTGGCTTGTATACTTGATACCCAGGGTACAGGAACAAAGTTAGAACAAGTGCCAATTATTAAGGAATTTACAGATGTATTTCCAGAGGAGTTACCAGGTTTACCGTCGATCAGAGAAGTAGAATTTGGCATTGATTTAGTACTTGGCACTGCACCGATTTTGATTCCACTGTATAGAATTGCACCAACTGAATTGAAAGAGTTAAAGGCGCAGTTGCAAGAGTTGTTAGACTGAGGTTTTATCTAATTGAGTGTATCGTCTTGGGGTGCACCAGTATTATTTGCGCAAAAGAAGGATGGTTCGATGAGAATGCGTATAGACTATAGATAATTGAATAAGGTAACAATCAAGAACAAATATTTGTTACCTCATATTGATGAGTTGTTTGATCAGTTGAGAGGTGCAATAGTTTTCTCTAAAATAAACCTCAGATCGGGTTATTACCAGATGCGGGTAAAGGACTGTGATGTGCCGAAGACAGCATTCAAAACCCGATATGGACACTATGAGTTTTTAGTAATACCGTTTGGGTTAACTAACACTCCAGCAGCATTCATGGATTTGATGAACCGAGTCTTTAAACCTCAGCTGGATAGATTCGTAGTGGTATTCATTGATGATATATTAATTTATTCCAGGACGGAGTCAGAGCATGCGTAACATCTGAGGGAAGTTTTAAAAATATTGTGAGAAAAGCAGTTGTATGCAAAATTTTGCAAGTGCGAGTTCTGGTTGCAAGAAGTGGGATTTCTGGGTCATGTGGTATCATTGGAGGGGATTCGGGTGATCCAAGTAAAACTTCGGCTATTCTCGATTGGAAGGTACCAAAGAATGTTTTTGAGGAACGTAGCTTCCTAGGATTAGCAAGTTATTATCGTCGGTTCGTGAAAACTTTTCTATCATAGCCTTGCCGATGACGAAGTTGCTACAGAAGAATATCCAATTTGTATGGTCAAAAAAGTGTCAACAGAGTTTTGATCAGTTAAAGAAATTGTTGATAGAAGCTCCGTTATTAATGCAACCTAAAATGGGTAAAGAGTTTATCGTATACAATGATGCGTCTCTGAATGGCTTGGGTTATGTGTTGATGGATCTCGACAATTAAAGTGCATTCAATGAAATTATTCGACCCATGATTTAGAGTTAGCTGCTATTATTTTTGCCTTGAAGATTTGGCAACATTATTTGTATGGTGAGAGGTGTCACGTATTTACTGATCATAAAAGCCTAAAGTATCTGATGACTCAGAAGGAATTGAATTTGAGGCAACATCGATGGTTGGAACTACTAAAAGACTATGGTTTGGTAATTGAATATCATCCGGGAAAAGCTAATGTCGTCGCTGATACCTTGAGCTGGAAATCATTATTTGCACTGAGAGCAATGAATGTTCATCTGTCACTTGAGAGAGATGGTATTGTTATAGTTGAACTTTAGATGAAACTGTTATTTCTATAGCGGATACGAGAGTTACAGGAAGTGACTCAAAGCTTAAGGCTAGGAAGGAACAGATGCGGAATGATGCAACTACTGAATTTACTGTTGATGATGATGGTATGTTGTATTACCGAGGTAAAGTATGCGTTCTCGATAATTTTGATTTGAGACGAGACATTATATTAAAAACTCACAGCAGTACTTACTCCATTCATCCGGGCAGTGTGAAAATGTATAACGATCTAAAGAAGATGTATTGGTGGCCAGGTATGAAATGAGAAATCTCAGAGTTCGTGACTAGATGTCTGGTGTGTCAACAAGTAAAAGCTGAACATCATGTACCAACTGGACTGTTACAGCCTATTACCATTCCCGAGTGGAAATCGGAGTGGGTCACTATGGATTTTGTTACAAGATTATCGGTGACGTCGAGGAAGAAAGACTCGATCCGGGTTGTAGTGGACAGACTGACGAAATTGACTCATTTTATTCCTATCTGAGTGGACTTTCCACTAGAGAAGTTGGTAGAATTGTATGTATCAGAGATTGTACGATTGCATGGAGTGCCAGCATCTATTATCTCTGACAGAGATCCACATTTTACCTCAAGAATTTGGGGTAAGTTGAATAAGGCTTTGGGGAGCAGGCCAAATTTTAGCACCGCATACCATCCGTAGACAGACAGTCGGTCCAAGCAGGTGATACAGATTCTGAAGGATATGTTTTGATGTTGTATACTCGAGTTCGAGGGTAGCTGGGAGAGATACCTACCGTTGATGGAATTTGCTTATAATAACAACTACAAGTCCAGCATTAAAATGGCACCATTTGAGGCATTATACGGTAGAAAATGCAGAACACCTTTGTACTGGTCAGAGTTGAGCGAGCTGAAGTTGGTTGGAATTGACATGATACATGAAACTAAAGACAAGGTACGAGTGATTCGGGACTGTTTGAAAGCAACGTCCGATCGACAGAAGTCTTATCCAGATCTTAAGAGAAAAGATATAGAGTTTGTGATCGGGGATCGAGTTTTTCTGAGAGTTTCACCTTGGAAGAAGGTGTTACATTTTGGTAGAAAGGGCAAGCTAAGTCCATAGTTTATAGGGCCATATGAGATCATCAAACGGGCTGGCCCTATAGCTCATAAACGGGCTTTGCCTTCAAAACTTCAAAAGATTCATAATGTGTTCCATGTTTCAATGTTGAGATGGCACAGATCAGATCCTCCTCATGTGGTTACTCCCTGTGAGGTTGAGATGCAACTGGATTTGTCGTACTTAGAGGAACCAGTGAGAATTTTGGCTCGTGAGGTAAAGGAACTGCGAAACAAAGGGTGTCGTTGGTAAAAGTTCTATGGAACAGTCACGGTTCAGAAGAAACAACTTGGGAGATAGAAGCTTCCATAAGATCACAATACCCCAACTTGTTTGCTAGTAAGAAATTTCAGGATGAAATTTCCCTTAGAGAGAGAGTTGTAATATCCTGATTTTTAGTGGTTTCAAAAATAATGGTTTCGGGACCACAACTCCGATGAGTCGAGTCGTAAACTTATTATTTATTACACAATTATGGCGTTATTAAAGTCATATTAAATTTTGGTAAAAGAATTCTATAGTTTGGATAGTTAATTAAACAAAAAGGATTAAATTGTAAAGGTTGCAAAAGTAGAGTACGATTAAGAAAAGGGACCTAATGAATAAATTAACCAAAGGAAAAAAGTTAGTGGATAGTCATGAGATATAAATTAAACATAATGAAGTTTAATTAGGGTAATGATAGGTTATTTAAGCTTAATGCTGAAAGTTGAAGAAATTACAAAAATGCCATTAAGTATATAAATTAAATTAAAGAAAGAAAAAAGAGGATATTTTCATTTTCTCTTCTTCTTTCTCATGGCCAAGCTAAGAGAAACTAGGGTTTCACTTGTTTCACTTTGAATCCTTATTTGAGTAAGTAAACTTCGTCCGTTTTTAACGATTTTTATGTTTTTGAGTCCGTATTAGTGTAATCTAGCTAATACAAGGACTAATTCGTGAATCTGTCAAATATTATAAAACTTTCCATGGTTGAAAATACTTCTTCTTGAAACATTTTGATATATTTGTATGCTTGGTGAATAGATTCATTGATTTTTTAAGTGTTTTTTATGAAATTAGGGTTTAAAGACTAAAATATTAAAATGATGAAATAGTGTGTTTTATGTGAGAAACAATGAAATTGTAGGGACTTGTGGAGATCCATGATCATGTTGGCTAGTATTGATTTTCTAAGAAATGGGTAATTTTGTGTGTTTTATGCTTAGGGACTAAATTGAATAAAAGTAAAAGATTAGGGGTAAAATCATAATTCTACCAAAAAGGACTAGATTTTGTTAAATCAAGTGGTTTTGTGATCTAATGTGAGAAATTGAATGATTTGTGGATGTAGACTACGATCGTGCTATCAATCGCGATAAAAGAAAATTGGCAGAATAGTCCCTAGAGTTCATCCACGACTGCAATCTAGTACGGTAAGTTTGTATTGTTAAATTCCAATTTAAATTGCATATTATTGTATTGTAAACAATTTTTGTGAGTCGAAACGATGATTAGAAGTGTGAAAGACGGGAACAAAGGAAAGGAAAGGCTAACGGTTTTTGAGTCGTAAATGAAAAAGGTCTGATGACTATTTGTCATCGTGAGTAAATGAATCCTTTAAGGATTATGAGGTCCAATGACTATGTGTCATCATGAGTATATGAATCCTTTACGGATTATGTGGTCCGATGACTATGTGTTATCGTGAGTATATAAATTCTTTACGGATTATAAGGTCCAATGACTATGGGTCATTGTGAGTATATGATTCCTTTACGGATTAAGAGGTCTGATGACTATGTGTCATCATGAGTATTAAATGAAATGAATCCATTACGGATTAAAGGTCCGATGACTCTGTGTCATCGTGAGTATCAAATGCGAATTGAAACCTACCTCAGATGCATACAGCTTACTCAATTCGGTTGATTAAATTTTACAACTTTTGAAGTTTGGTAAATCTATTTAACTTTATGAACTTACTAAGCTTTGAAATGCTTACCTGTGGAAATTGTTGTTGTTTTGTAGATTCAATTTTGCTATTCGAAGATCGGATCATCTTGGAGCATCACACTATCTCAAAGTTTGTTTGGTGGTATTCATATCATTTGGTCTTATGACATGTACTAGGATGATGTTATCCTTTTGCTTTATGTAATTTATATTGTGGAAACCTTGTTATGTTTGATGAAATGATGAAAGTAGAAATGTATGTTTGTGCAAGATAGATTATAGACTTAAAAGTACTATGTAATGACTTGGAAACTATGTATTTTGTGATAGCTTAATGCATAATTAGAGTTGTGAATTATTTGAGTTGATAAACTTGTGTTTTAGTATGATTCTTGAGATTTTGCATACTTGTTTCGGTAGAACTCATGCATGTATCGGTAGAAGTATAGGGTAGGAGAGAGGTTGTTCATTGACTTAGGTTGTATCGGTAGTTAAATAGTAAGTATCGATAGTTCTATACCTGAAAGTATCGGTAGATTGTGTTCTTGTATCGGTAGAAGTTACAGGGTTAGACTTCTTAACTCTTTGGAGATTTTAGTATCGGTAGAAGTAATACTTATTTCGGTAGAAGAGTCACTTGTATCGATAGACATGTCACTTGTTCCGGAAAAAGTTTACACTACTCCTGAACTATTTACTGACTTGACAACTATCGATACTTGTCCAACAAGTACCGGTAGAATTATCCAAAAATCTTAGAAATGACCTTTTTGCCCTTGTTGTATTATGATTATACTTACTAGATAATTTCTGACGTGTTGGGTGCATTTCTTTAAAAATGTAAGATTAAATGACATGATTTTAAAGATGAATAGTGATAGATGAATAGAGTGACACATGGGCCCTAGCCGGCGACGGTTTTTGGGTTTTGGGCGTTACACTAATAGCATGTTTGGTTCGAGTATTATTTTTTTTCACATGTTTTAGGGCCCGTTCAGCTAAGCTTTTAGAATGAGCTTTTCATTAAAAAAGCACTTTTGGCTTTAAGGAATGCTAAACAAACACCATTTGGGTGTTTTTTTACTTTTACAACGGGCTTTTGGGTCTATTAAAAAAGCTGAGATATTCTCCAGTAGCAGGCCAAACGGGCTTTTAGAATGGTTAATTAATTTTTTAGCTTACAAATTTTTCACGGGGCACCAATTTCTTCTTCTTTATTCTTCCATAATTTCCCTGATCTCTGTTATTTCCTTCCTTCTCACCTTTCATATTCTTCCCTTCTTCCATTTTAGCCGTTGGAGTTAGCTAATTGTGGGTTTCAAGCAGGTATTGTGAGAGAGCAAGCTCATCCTCTTTCTTTCTCAAAACCTAGTGTTGGAGCCCAATTTATTCGGGCTCAACTCAAAACCCAAAACCCAAATGATAAAATTTTAAATTTAAAATGTCCAATTACAAATACAAAACTAAACCCAAACCTACAAGCCCAAAAAACCCCCAATTAAACCCAAGCTCAACAAGCCCAATTTTACAAAATTTTTCAAACCCTAACCCCTAAACAACTTGTGCTGCTACTGCCCCTAACCACTCAAGTCTCGCTACGTCAGCACCGTCACTAGCCAACTTTCCACCACCACCACTGCCAAGTCTGCACCTACAAAGAAGAAAAGACTTGCATTTAGTTGAAAAAACAAATTATCATAATTGTAAATTAGGCTATAAAGCCGAATTCGAAAATCAGTTGTAAGGGTTACACAGAGCATTCGAAATCAATAGAAACAAAAAATACTACAGATCAAGAAATTCAAAGTTACAGAAGGTTCAAAGCATTCAATTTCTTCTTAAGGTATATTGTAGATATTAATATATTTATTACTATCATTTATTACTGTATTTATTTCTAAATGTTTTTAAAAAAACAATAATAAAATAAGAAGTCAAACGGTTCGTACCTGGATCCGAACAGTCACCGTCATGGCCGCGGACGGAGTCCCTCCAAACTCACTCGTGTTCGTGAGGGGCTCCGATGAACAGGGTTTTTCACCGACAAAAGAAAACAAGGAAATAACAATTAATAAAAAAATAAAAACAGATTTTAAAGAAAAAATAAAGAATTGAAACTTGGTTTTTTTTTAAAAAAGCAAATCAGATCCAATTTTTATTTTAAACAAAAACTCTAAAAACAAAGTTTTTTTAAATTTTTCGGCTCGGATTCGAAGACCTCAAGCCTAGATCTAGTTTTATTTCGAAAAAAATATAAAAAGTGAAGGATTTGTACTTACCGGACCGTCATGTACGGCAGTTGGTCGACGATGGAGTTCGGTGGCCGTAGGTGGAGCACAGTGGCCATAGCGGAACCCAAGGGCCGAAAGGATGTTTTTCCAAAGAGAAAAAAGAGAGAAAAGAGATGGAGGAAGAAGGATTTTTGTAAAAAATGAAATAAAAATGAAGATTTTTCAGATTTTTTTTACTTAAATACCCATATTTAAATGGCGTTGTTTTGGCATCTAAACCTAGAGGCCAAAACGACATAGTTTTGTCGTGACCCAACTGATCCGACCCGTCCCAAGCAAAAGATCCACCTGTTTTCCATAAATGGAATATTTATGCGGGCAGTCCTTCTGTATTTTTTATTCCTACAATTTCATCCTTTCTAATTTTTTAATTTATTGTAAATTTCCCCTTTAATTTTATTTCTTTTTTAATTTAATCCTCTTAGTTTTGGGAACCTAGGAAGCTGCCACGTGGTATTTTTGGGTTTCTTGCATAAAAGGACCCCTAAACTTTTCAAAAAATTATATTTTGATCCTTAAACTTTTCTAAAATTATATTTTAACCCCTAAACTTTTCAAAAATTATATTTTGACCCCAAACTTTCAAAAAATTACATCTTTGACCCCTAAACTTTCCCAAAATTATATTTTTGCCCTAAACTTTCCAAAACTTATATTTTAACCCCCAAACATTTTCAAAATTATTTTTTAACCCCCAAAATTCTCCAAAACTTCATTTTTGACCCTTATTATTTCCTTTTTCTTTTCTTCGATTCTTTGTAAATAAAATTAAATTATTTTTCTTCATATTTTAAGTTAATCCTTTTTTTTCGATGATTTTGATTCACTTTTTTCGTACTTCGTATTTCATTAATTTTACGCTTAATTTTTGCATATCTACCCTATAATTGTTCTTTCTTTGTGTTATTTAATTTTGCCATTAATTGTACATTTGTATTTAATTTACACTTATTTTTAAATTAAAATTGTTTTATGTCTAAAAAATATACAAATAATTTTAAAAAAATAAAGGCAATATCCTTTCGTGTGAAAACTTCGAAAAATTATGCCCTAACATGCTGGGCATGATTTTTCGTAGAATTTGTATAATCGAATATCCTCTTTTCAATCTTTCAAATGTCTTCAAATCTCGAAATTCCGATAACGTCATGCCCTAACGTGTTGGACACGACTTCAATTCCCCGAGAAAATCGAAACATACGGGTATTTTTCTTCAAATATAAGTTGTAAAAATCACACAAAATAAATTAAACATACAGGGATCGTATTTTAAACTTCACTCGAGGTTTCAAATTTTTAACAAAAAGACCGGATAACAATCAACGTGGTACCAATTTTGGGCGTGTGAGGGTACTAATCCTTCCTCACAAGTAACCAACTCCCGAACCCGTTTTCTAGATTTCAAAGACCAAAATATTGTTCAAAACATATTTTCAAACATTTTATGGTGATCCGATCACACCAAATCAAAAGATTGGTGGTGACTCCCATTTTTCAATTAAAAATATTTTCGAGACCTTTCTCAAAAAAAAATGTTTCGACAACTTGGCGACTACGCTGGGGAATTTTTAAATAAAAGAGAATCAAGCCAAAAGTCGATTATTTTCGGGTCTTTTTGTTGAAAATTTTTAAACACTCAGTTTTGTTTAATATACGATCCTTTGCATTTTTTTTATGTGATGTTATACTATGTCGATGTTGCTAGTACAATGCATTCATATGCATCTATTACTGCCCTTTAAGTGGAAGCAAGAAGCTACTCCTTTGTGAGGTTTTCACCTCCGTGCAGGATAGTGAATCACTTTCGGGATTACATTCGTACTCATGTTTTCGTGAAGTTCTTACTTTCGTACAAACATGCGGGAAATGTGTCCCCCTAAACTGAACTCATACGTATGAGCCTGTAATGGGTGAGGATCGTGGAATCTGCTGGTTTGGGTACCCTTTACTCTAGAACCTAAACCGCATATAATGAGTCATAAGTACTTGCCTTAGAAGGAGTTATACCGAGCCTTTTAGCAATTATCCAAGACAAGTTCTTAGGTTCTTTGTTCTATACCTGTATAATGATATTGATGTTTTTGCTAACTTGTTTTGTTTTGTCTCTTTTGCTTGCATTGCATCATCATACAAGAAAAGGTATTGATTTAAGCTCGATTACCAAATAGAGAGTTTTGTCATGGGAAACAGATTTCTTGATAGAGTGGAGGATAACATGGCCGTGCACTTATGGTCAGAGGGAAAACAATGTGAGAAAAGAGATAGTCTGAAATAAGGGCATTTATCAAAATTTTGGGATCATACTCGGATTAAGTTGACTCAAAACAGTTTGCAAGAATTGAAAGACATCTGGGGTCAGTGGGATAATGAGACAAAGCAGATGTTTTATAAGGAATACGGAGACCTACCTTACTTACTCAAGGTGAAGATAGACAAACATCTTTTTTGAGCTCTCACCCAACATTGGAATCCTGCATATAGTTGTTTCACCTTTGGAAATTTCGACATGAAGTCCACGGTGGAAGAATACACCGAATTGATTCATTGCCCAAGGATTCAAGTCGACAAGGCATACTCGAAAGATGCATGTGTCTCGACCTTTTTGAAAAGATTAATGAACATAACCGAAATGAGTGAATAGTGGGTTGCATCTCAGATCAAAGTAAAAGGAGATAATAAGTGTATCAACTGGAAAAGTTTACGAGATCTAATACTGGCACACCTGGATGTGAAGAAACGCATCGACATTTTCACTCGTGGCATATATGGGTTAGTCATTTTCCCAAAAGCATTAGGACATGTAGAAGATGCAGCTGCGTGTCTTTTTGATCGGCTTAGCAAAGGAATCACTCCGTTCCCTGCAATCCTCACCGAGACTTTCAGATCATTAAATGCTTATCGAAGAGAAGGAGAAGGGAGATTCATCGATTGTGCACCACTTTTAATGGTTTGGTTTCATAGTCATTTCTAGAAGGTAGAGAAGTTTTCATGCAAAGTTTTCTTGGCAGATTTCTCATCTTTGAGGGAATTTGTTGCCACACAAAGGGAGCAGAATATATCCGAGGAAAAGTGGATGGTTATTCTTCAAAACCTTCGGGATGAGGATGTTGAATGGTGCGCGCCTTGGTTTATCATAGATGAGATTCTCTATCGTTGCTGCAGTTTCGACTGAGTTCTTTTACTCGGAGTATGGGGAGCTATAGGATATGCTCCTTTACTCATATTGAGGCAATACAAGACAAGGCAGTTTATCCCGATGACACACGATCTAGCTCAGTGCGAAATCACCTACAAAGGGAATGATTACAAGAAAAAGGTCAGAGAGATAGTAAACGCATGGAGTTACAAGAAAAGGGAAAGACAAGTCGAAAAGGTTGAACTGAAAGCTCAAATAGTCGAGTTAGAAGCTAGAATAATGGAGTTAGAAGAGTCTCTACGTAGACATCGCAACTGGAACTCCGTCTTAGAACTTAAGACAAGTTTGGTCGAGAGTAAGGAATTGAGGGAAAGGGTGCAAGAACTTGAGGTCTTAGTCCACAACAATGAAATTCGAATCGAGATCCTCGAAAGGAATCCAAAAACTAATGAGTGGTACTTTCGATAGGCTCAGAGACCGGTTGAAGATAGAGACTATGTAATGGGAAAAGCACTGACCCAAAATAAGAGAAATGGCTAATCACATGCAAGAGTTAGTTGTTGAAGGTGATATATTAAGCATGCAATATGAATCAAAATTAGCGCAGGGACAAAAATTAGTCAAATTTCTTAAGAAGATGAAAGTTTAGGCAGTAAGGCAAAGTCGTTTATGTAATTCGCTTTATGTAAAGAAGTTTGTCTTCTAGAAAAGTTGTTCTAATGGAATTAAATTCAAAATCAATGTCTTTTCTTACATTGCATACATGCATTCATTCGCATTACATCTTCACATATTTTAGCATGATAATTTTGACTAATTAAAACTTTAACAGTTATATCAATAATCATTGAAAATCCATACCATTATAACACTCGCAAAAAAAACCAAAGCCATAGAGCAGAGGCTAGAAAGACTTGAGCAAATCGAAAGAGAGATGCAGGAACAAATGCAAGAATAGTTACAGGAACAAATGACAAGAATGTATAAGGAGATCAAAGATCAGTTCATGGAAGCCCAAAGAAATTTGATGAATGAATTGGACCAAATGAGGCAAAATGGGGTCGATAAGAGAAAAGGTCATGCGATAAACCCAACTGAGGAAGACGAAGATCCTATTAATCCCTCAGGTTTTACACTCCCTCCTAATCAAGCTCCACAAGAGGCACAAACACGGGAGGCGACTGTTACTATAAGGGCATAACAACATGCCACTGGTACATCAAGGCTAGTTAATTATCCAGTAAGATCGGGATCTAACCCTAAAGATAATATCACAAATCTTAGTGTCCCTAATTTAAATGAAATGATAAAAGTAGATCTTCCCAAATAGATGGAGGAAAAGTATAAGCGATTAGAGGAAAAGATCAAGGTGAGATAAGGAATTGAAAACTTCTACGGGATAGACGCTAAGGAGTTAAGTCTAGTCCCAGATTTAGTACTCCCTTTCAAGTTCAAGGTCTCGAAGTTCGAAAAGCATAATGGAACAAGTTATCTTGAAGCTCACATTACCATGTTTTGTAAAAAAAAATGGCATGATATATTCATAACGACCAACTGCTCATTCATTATTTTCAGGACAGTCTGGTAGGGTCGGCAGTTAAGTGGTATAACCAGCTGAGCTGGGCAAAGATTCATTCATGGAGAGATTTGGCGCAGGCTTTCTTAAAGCAATATGGCCATGTAACAGATATAGCTCCTGACCGAATTACACTACAAAACATGGAGAAGAGATCGAATGAAAGTTTTAGACCAAAAGCACAGAAATAGAGAGATGTGGTGATTCAGGTGCAACTACCTTTGACTGAAAAAGAAACAGCGATGTTATTTGTTAATACTCTCAAGGCACCCTATCTTAATCATCTGTTAGGAAATACCACCAAAAGTTTCTCTGGCATGGTCATGTCAGGGAAAATGATTGAAAATACGATTAAAAACGGCAGGATAGAGGCTGGGGAGAATACCAAAAGGCCTGCTCCCAGAAAGAGAGACAATGAAGTGAATAACACAAGCGTATGCAAGCTGAACTACACAAAGTCGTTCATGACGGCACAGCCTAAAGCCCTAATGAGCAACTGTCAAAATGCTCCAAAAAAAGAGTCAAGCTCGAGGCTGAAAATAGGGAGAGAGTTCAGTACACTCCCATTCCTATGTTATATACAGAACTTTACCAAAGACTGTATGACGAGCATGTAGTATCCCCAAGCATGTAATGCTATACAAGCCCCCATTTCCAGCTTCGTACGATGCAACGTCTCGGTGTAAGTATCATGCAAGAGTAAAGGGGCATTCAATTGAGAATTACCCTGCCTTCAAGAGTCGAGTTTAGGGACTTATTCAACTAGGAATTGTGAGATTTGATGAACCAACGAGACCAAACATAGCTGGGAATCCCTTGCCCAATCACCTGGACTAAGGAGTGAATGCAATAATGGAAGAAGGAAGCTAGAGAATCAAAATGAATATCGAAGAAGTCAGGTTTCCACTCAAATGGGTGAGGCGTCAAATGGTCAATGAGGGATTAATCGTAGAAAATAGGAAGAATACAGTAGCAAAGATTGTTAGCTACTGCGAATTTCATGCCATTAAAGGGCATAAGATTCAAGACTGTGTTGAATTCAAAACTTTGGTGGAAACATTGATGGACAATAAAGAGTTGGAATTTTTTAAGGAATGAGAGGAGGTTAAGGACGTTTACGCCTCCGAAGAGAGAGCGGTAAGGGCCTACGGGATTAATCGCCCAGTGGTGATTATTTCTAAGCCTATAAACATCGCGATAAGGGAGAAAATGACACTGTGCATCATTATACAAAAGCCAGTGACGTTTCCCTACAAAGATAGTAAAAGAGTCCTGTGGAACTACAATTGCAATGTAACAATGCCAAGGGAAGAAGAACTCAAAAAAGAGGTGAGTCTCGTTACTCGCAGTGGAAGGTGTTATGATTCAATGAGAAATGAGAAACAAATAAATAAAGGGAAGACAGTGATGGTTAAGCCCGAGGAAGAAAGGATTAGCAATCCCGAACCACTCGTAAATGAGCCTATGACAAAGAAAAAAGCTAAAGAGTTTCTGAAGTTCCAGAGACATAGCGAGTATAATGTAGTGGAACAGTTGCACAAGCAGCCGGCCCGAATATCAATTTTGGCCTTACTCTTGAGCTTAGAGGCCCATTGAAGCGCACTAATGAAAGTGCTAAATGAGACTTATGTAGCCAATGATATTTCCGTCAGTAAGCTAGATCGTTTGATCAATAATGTGAGTGCGGATAACTTTAATTTTCTTCAGTGATGATGAGATACCAACTGAAGGAATAGGATCTACGAAAGCCTTATACATCACCATCTGTTGCAAGGGGTACACCTTGTCTGGAGTACTCATAGATAATGGCTCGGCTCTGAATGTGTTACCATTGGCTACTCTAAGAAGATTGTCGATTGACAGCTCTTACATGAAGGGATGCAATAATATAGTGAGAGCGTTCGATGGGACTAAAAGGAAAGCGATTGGCAAGATTGAAGTACCTCTTTAGATTGAACCAAACACATACGAGGTGGATTTCTTAGTGATGGATATCAGGCCTACCTATAACTGTTTGTTAGGAAGACCGTGGATTCATTCAGCTGGGGTGGTACCTTCTTCACTGCATCAGAAGATAAAATTGATAAATGAAGGGCGGTTAATCACGATCAATGCCGAGGAGGAAATTATTGCATCTGTAACAAGTGACGCACCTTATGTTGGAACAAATGAATAGGCTATCGAATGTTCCTTCCGCTCATTAGAATTCGTCAATGCAACCTTTATTACCAATGGAAGTAAGGTTCCTGTGCCTAAGTTATCATCGACTACAAGGATGGACCTTCGTTTAATAGTTAGAAAGGGGGCATTGCTTGGAAAGAGACTCGAGAAAAACCTTCAAGGGAGAGTTAGTGTGCCAATACTGATAGAAAAATGAGATTATTATAGCTTGGGGTATAGACCAGGCACAAAGCAAAAGAAAAAAGAGCTGGAAAAGAGGTAAGAAAAAAGGAGGGCAAGACTAACCAGAAAAGAGATTTCGTGGGAACCTATGGTCTTCCCACACATATCTAAGACATTTGTCTCGGGAAGAGTAATAAACCTAGAGCAAAGGATGGAAAAGAAGCAAGAAATAATCAGGACTGAAGGAATCATAAAGGACCAAGGCGTCAACGCTATATTCGAAGAGGGAAAAGAAGGGAATCTGTCAAGAATTGATCCATGCGCACCTGAAAGCACTCTGGATAATTGGACTGTAGAGGAACTCCCTATAACTTTTAGGATTTATTCAGAGTAATGCTCAAAACACACCTATTGCTTTAGGCCCGAAAGCAATATGGATCTTTTTATAAAAAGGGCCTATGGTCATTATCTAGTTACTTTTAATGAAAATGCATTTTTTATCTTACATGGCAAATTTTTCGCTAATTATTCTTTCATTCTTATCCAATTCAACAAACCATTTGTTCATATCCAATATACAAGAATGATTATTCTTTAATACATACATTCTTACTCATAGTCATACCATACAATCATTCTTTCGTAATTTATTTTGTTCTTTGGACCTTCTTTTTTACTCCTTTGACAGGTCCATGAATATCAAAAATATGAGTGATCCTGATGCTAACTTAGAGGCTCTTTTTGAGTAAGATATGCATTTAGAGGAACTTCAAGACTTTGAAGATGGTCAAGATTGTAACTTATCTCCTGATCTATTAAGGATGATGGAGCAAGAAGAAAAATAAATCTTCCCTCATTCGAAACCGGTGGAAGTTATAAGCCTAGGGAATGAAGATGAAAAGAAAGAAGTAAAAATTGGGACAAGCATCTCCATAGAAACCAGAAAAGATCTTATCGAGTTGCTTCAAGAGTTCAAAGATGTCTTTGCAAGGTCCTACCAAGACATGCCTGGCCTGAGTACTGACATTGTGGTACACAGACTCCTCATAAATGAAGAATGGAAGCCTGTTCAGCAAAAGCTCCGAAGGATGAGACCAGATGTATTATTAAAGATAAAAGAAGAGGTCAGAAAGCAATTTGATGCTAGGTTCCTCCAAGTAGTTAAATACTCGGAATGGATAGCCAACATAGTCCTTGTTCCTAAAAAAGATGGGAAAGTGTGTATGTGTGTGGATTATAAGGATTTAAATAAAGATAGCCCAAAAGATAACTTTCTATTGCCTCACATCGATTCCTTAGTAGATAATAGAGTAGGTCACTCCTTACTTTCATTCATGGACGGTTTCTCTAAGTATAATCAGATAAGGATAGATCTTGAAGATAAGGAGAAAATCACGTTTGTTATTCTGTGGGGAACATTCTGCTACAAGGTGATGCCTTTTGGACTCAAAAATGCGGGGGCAACTTATCAAAGAGCCATGGTGAGTTTGTTTTATGACATGATGCATAAAGAATTTGAAGTTTATGTTAATGATATGATTGCAAAATCTCGAACAGAGAAAGAACATGTAAAGATCTTAAGAAAGCTGTTTGTGAGGAAAAGAAAGTATCAACCCAAGTTAAACCCAACCAAGTGCACTTTCGGAGCTACCTCGGGCAAGCTGTTAGGCTTTGTGGTCAACAAAAGAGGGATTGAAATTGATCCAGATAAAGTCAAAGTCATACAGGATTTACCACCACCCAGTACGTAAAAAGAAGTTTGAGGGTTTTTAGGGAGATTAAATTACATTGCTCGATTCATCTCACAGTTGATTAAGAAATGTAACCCCATCTTTTGTTTGCTTAGGAAGAACAACCCAAGTGTGTGGGATGATGAATGCCAAGAAAATTTTGACAAAGTCAAGGATTACTTATCCAATGCTCCTATCTTGATGCCCTCAATTCCTAATAAATCGTTAATCCTGTACTTGGCAGTCTTTGAAAATTCTATGGAATGTGTACTAGGCCAACACGATGAGTCTGGAAAGAAGGAAAGAGCGATATGCTATCTTAGCAAGAAATTCATCGATTGTGAAACTCGATACTCGCCAATCGAAAAACTATGTTGCGCTCTAATTTGGACCACGCGAAGATTGAGATAATATATGTTGTACCACACAACTTGGTTAATCTCAAAACTAGATCCTTTAAAATATATGATAGAGTCGGCCATCCTGAATGGAAGATTGGGTAGGTGGCAAATCTTACTTTCTGAATTTGACATAGTTTATGTCAATCAAGAGGCAGTAAAAGGGAGTGCGATAGCAGACTTCCTAGCTAGCAAGGCTTCAGAGGAATATGAGCCAATGAACTTCGATTTCCCAAACGAGGACTTAATGTATGTTACAACTATGGAAGAGGGAACCACGGTGAAACATCCTTGGAGATTAAATTTTGATGCTGCTTCAAATGCTACGGGTAATAGAGTTGGGGCAATCTTGGTATCACTAAAAGGAGACCATTATCCTTTCACCAGTAAACTCGATTTTGATTATACGAACAACATGGGAGAATATGAAGCATGTATCATGGGAATCCGTGCAGCCATAGAATGGAGGATCAAAGTTTTAGAGATATATAGAGACTCCGCACTAGTAATTTATAAACTCAAAGGAAAATGGGAAGCAAGAGATTCCAAGCTAATTGATTACCGAAAGTTAGTTCTCGAGTTAACCAAAGAGTTTGATGATGTCACATTCCATTATCTCCCACGAGAAGTAATCCGATGGCTGATGCTCTGGCCACTCTGGCCTCAATGATTAAAGTAAACAGACCAGAAGATATAAAGCCTTTTCAAATGAGCATCTATGAGGCTCCGGCTTATTGTTATGATATTGAAGAAGAAGAAGAAAAGGATGATCGCCCATGGTACCAAGATATTCTCCAGTATGTAAGAGATCGCAAGTACCCCGAACAAGCTTTTGAAAATGAAAAAAGGACATTGAGAAGGCTTGCAAATGAATATGTCCTAGACGGGGAAATCTTGTACAAAAGGAGAAAAGATCAGGTGTTGCTAAGATGTGTCGGCGCAATCGAAGCTAAAAAGATTTTAGAAGAAGTTCACGAAGGCATTTGTGGAACACACACCAATGGTTTCACAATGGCTAGGCAACTAATGAGATTTGGGTATTACTGGTCCACCATGAAAGGGGATTTCATCAATTATGCTAAGAGGTACCATAAATACCTGATATATGGAGATAAGATTCATGTACCTCCATCAAACCTTCATGTCATGAATTCTCCTTGACCTTTCTCTATGGGGGCATGGATGTCATTGGACCAATTTCTCTAAAGGCTTCTAATGGTCATAGATTTATCTTTGTGGTTGTCGACTACTTCACGAAACGGGTAGAAGCTACTTCTTACGCCAACGTCACGAAGTCTGCAGTTAGCAAGTTCTTGAAAAAGGAGATCATCTGCCGATATGGGATGCCAGAAAGGATCATATCCGATAATGCCATGAATTTGAAAAATAGCACGATAGCGGAGTTTGCGAGCAATTCAAAATCAAGCATCACAATTCATCTCCCTATCGCCCAAAAATGAATGGAGCTATAAAGGAAGCTAATAAAAACATCAAGAAGATCGTTGCAAAAATGACCGAGACCTATAGAGACTGGCACGAAAAATTACTGTTTGCCCTCTTTGCTTACAGAACTTCAATCAGAACTTCTTCTGGGACAATAGCATTCTCATTAGCATACGGTATAGAAGCAGTCTTACCTATCGAGGTTGAAATACCTTCTCTCCGAATCTTGAAAGAGTTATAATAAGATGAGGCAGAATGGACTTAGGCTCGATATGATCAGTTGAATTTAATCAAAGAAAAGAGGTTAAGAGCTATCCGCCACGGTCAGATGTACCAAAAAAGAATTATGCGAGCTTATGACAAAAAGGTCCATCCTAGAGAATTCCATGAGGGAGATCTAGTTCTGAAAAACATACTTCCCATACATAAAGACTTTCGAGGGAAATGGATGTCCAATTGGGAAGGGTCTTATGTGGTAACGAAAGCTTTCTCAGGGAGATCTCTCATTCTAGCATAAATGGACGGCAAACATCTACACAATCCCGTCACCTCAAACTTAGTGAAAAAATATTTCGCCTAAAAAATAAACGAATGAAAACCCATAAATGGCGTCTCGAAAAAAAATTGAGATGAAAACCCACAAAGGGAGTCTAAAAAAGGGATCGAGATGAAAACCTGCAAAGGGCGCCTTGAATTTTAAGTTGAAAACCCGCAAAGGGTGACTTAAATTTGAAATGAAGAAATGAGATCGAAATGATCATTTTTCTCAAATATAATAAGACGAATAAACTTTACAACTTGAAGCATCAACAGGGCACTCCAAGTCTTCTAGACACATATTCGGCTAAGAATGATTCTCAGCGAGTCGATTCAGAGAAGCTCATCCTGTGATATTTGGGGCATCTAATTGTCTTTTTGTTATACTTGGTAATTTTTGACTAATGTTTGTCATCTTTGATTCTTTCTTTTGAATTGTATCTTCAATAAATTTTGACCTTATTCTCTTATAATCTTGTTCAAGCATATTGCATTAAAAATAACGGATAATAAACTAACAATATAATTCATACAAAGATCCATGAGCATCATTCTGGAATTTCTTAAATAGTACAGGGGCCTAAAACAGGACCACCTGTTGGAAAACAAACTTGAAAACAAGCAGTTCAAGCTAAGCTTAGAAGAAGACAAGGTAGCGCACTTACGACAAAATTTGGACAAACGACAGACCTTGTCAACACAAATAATAATAATAAATGAACTGGACATTCATCATGCATATTCATGTAGTTAGAAGCATTTGATTCATTCTGATCATAATGTCTTAATAAGTTAGGCCTACATAGAGGTCTATAGAAGCATACTTTGCAGGTCACATCCCCGTAAAATGGCGAGATGAACCAAGGAAACATTAAAGCTGATACCTTAGAGCATGGAGGGAAAGATTGATACCACTAAAGCGAATATTATAACCTGAAGTTGGAAAAGAGCAGGTTGAAGCTGTGACAATTGAAGGCACCAATATCTTACCCCGATCATGGGGCATATTAAAGCGTCTGATCTTTTACCCTAATTAGAGGGTAGATCGAAGACACACCAGTGCCTGACCCCGATCATGGGAAAGATTGAAGCATACGATCTCTTACCCTGATCATTGGGAGGAGTAAAAACTTCAAATAGTCATCTTCTTGATGAGATACAGAGAAGTAAACCAAAAGAATCAAGCAAAGCCCAATGTGAGCAAAACTTCAAATTTCCACCTTCCTGATGAGAAACAGATAAGTGGGTCAAAGCAATAAAGTGGTCATCTTCTTGATGAGATACAGAGAAGTGAACCAAATTCGCCTTTCTGATGAGATACAAAGAAGTGGATTAAATCAATGAATCAGTCATCTTTCTGATGAGATACAGAGAAGTAGACCAAATCAATGAAGCAAAGCTCAATAGGAGTAAAACTTCAAACCCCCATCTTCTTGATGAGATACAAAGAAGTGGGTCAAAGCAATAAAGCAGTCATCTTCCTAATGAGATACAAAGAAGTGGACCAAATCCACCTTCCTATTGAGATACAGAGAAATGGATTAAATCAATGAAGCGGTCATCTTCCTGATGAGATACAAAGAAGTAGATCAAATCAATGACGCAAAGCTCAATGTGAGTGAAACTTTAAACCCTCATCATCCTGATGAGATACAAAGAAGTGGGTCAAAGCAATAAAGCGGTCATCTTCCTGATCAGTTATAGAGAAGTGGACCAAATCTGCCTTTTTGATGAGATACAGAGAAGTGGATTAAATCAATGAAGTGGTCATCTTCCTGATGAGATACAAAGAAGCAAACCAAATCAATGAAGCAAAGCTCAATGTAAGTGAAACTTCAACCCCCCATCTTCCTGATGAGATACAGAGGAGTGGGTCAAAGCAATGAAGCAGTCATCTTCTTGATGAGATACAGAAAAGTGGACCAAATCCATTTTCCTGATGAGATATAGAGAAGTGGATCAAAATAATAAAGCGGTCATCTTCCTGATGAGACACAGAAAAGTAGACCAAATCCGTCTTCCTGATGAGATATAGAGAAGTGGATAAAACAATGAAGCGGTCATCTTCCTGATGAGATACAGAGAAGTGAACCAAATTCGTTTTCCTGATGAGATACAGAGAAGTGGATTAAAACAATGAATTGGTCATCTTCCTGATGAAATACAGGGAAGTAGACCAAATCAATGAAGCGAAGCTCAACGTGAGTGAAACTTCAAACCTCATCTTTCTGATAAAATACAGAGAAGTGGGCCAAAAGATGAAGTTACAAACACCAAACACCTGAAGTGTCAGTAGGATTGAATCAAAGACTACGACGATGAATCTCAATCTCCTTGAAGTTGCAAGTGAATTGAGTGAAGCTAAAATAGAAAATTTTATCTTTTTGAAATTGCCTCAGAGCAAGATGGAATCATAACACTGAATCCTACTTTCCTAAAGTTGTAGAGAAGCGAATGCAGTAAAGTTGAACGACCAATAAAGCGAAAGGTGGGCAAGTTGAAGAAAGAGCGCCAGAGAAACAAGACTTGACAAAATTTGACCTCTTTTTAGTCTTTGCTTTGTTCCTTTTACACGACAACAAAAAAAGATGGGCAGCTGTTGGAGCCCAATTTGTCTAGGCCTAACTCAAAACCCAAAACCCAAATGATAAAATTTTAAATTTAAATTTATTTTAAATTTAAAATGTCCAATTACGAATGCCCAAACGACCCTAATTAAACCCAAACACTAAACCCAAGCCCAACTAGCCCAATTTTACAAAATTTTTCAAACCCTAACCCCTAAACAACTTGTGCTACTACCATCCCTGACCACTCAGCTCCCATCACGTCAACACTGCCACCAGCCAACTTGCCACCACCGTCACTGCCAAGTCTGGACCTGCAAAGAAGAAAAGACTTGCATTTAGTTGAAAAAAATTTATCATCATTGTAAATTAGGCTATAAAGCCAAATTCGAAAATCAGTTGTAAGGGTTACACGGAGCATTCAAAATCAATAAAAACAAAAAAAAAAACTACAGATCAAGAAATTCAAAGTTACAAAAGGTTCAAAGCATTCAATTTCTTCTCAAGGTATATAGTAGATATTAATATATTTATTTATTACTATCATTTATTATTGCATTTATTTCTAAACATTTTTAAAAAAACAATAATAAAAGAAGAAGTCGAACAGTCACCATCATGGCCTTGAACGGAGTCCATTCGAACTCGCCCGTGTTCGTGAGGGGCCCCGATGAACGGGGTTTTTCACCGACAAAAGAAAACAAGGAAATAACAATTAATAACAATAAAAACAGATTTTAAAGAAAAAATAAAGAATCGAAACTTGGTTTTTTATTTTTGAAAAACCAAATCAAATCCAGTTTTTATTTTAAACAAAAACTCTAAAAACTAAGTTTTTTTATTTTTCAACTCGGATTTGAAGACCTCAAGCCTAGATCTAGTTTTATTTTGAAAAAAATATAAAAAGTGAATGATTTTTTATTGTACATTCGTATTTAATTTACACTCATTTTTAAATTAAAATTGTTTTTTGTCTCAAAAAATATACAAATAATTTTAAAAAACCGAGACAATATCCTTTCGTGTGAAAACTTCGAAAAATTATGCCCTAACGTGCTAGGTATAATTTTTCGTAGAATTTGCATAATCGAATATCCTCTTTTAAATCTTTCAAATGTCCTCATATCTCCAAATTTCAGGAACGTCGTGCCCTAACGTGTTGGACACAACTTCAATTCCCCGAGAAAATCAAAACATACGAGCATTTTTCTTCAAATATAAGGTTTAAAAATCACACAAAATAAATTATGCATATAGGGATTGTATTTTAAACTTCACTCGAGGTTTCAAATTTTTAACAACTAAGACCGGATAATAATCGACGTGGTACCAATTTTGGGCGTGTGAGGGTGCTAATCCTTCCTCACACGTAACCGACTCCACAACCTATTTTCTGGATTTCGAAGACCAAAATATTGTTCAAAACGGATTTTCAAACATTTTGTGATGATCCAATCACACCAAATCAAAAGATTGGTGGCGACTCCCATTTTTCAATTAAAAATATTTTCAAGACCTTTTTCGAAAAAACGTTTCGACACCTAGATTTGGCTCAACTTAGTTTCAAGTCTTAGTTTTTTATAAACTTTTCTCTTCTTCATCTTCTTCAGCTCTAACTGGTTTAACTGCTATGATTCTTTATAATTTGGTAGCCTCCTTACTCTTTCGACAGCCTCTCTCTAGCACTAACCTATGCACTCATCATCTCCTTCTCCGGTAAGTGCCCACATCAAAAACGAAAATTTTAAGCGTTTTCCCTTTTTAAGATTTTGCTTGTTTCTTCACCCTTCAAGATAGGGAAAAAAACCCGAGAATTTCATCAAAATCATGAGGATAAACACAAATTGATCTTAATACTTTTGGGTTGTTCTCTATTTTTCCTTGTTTGTGTCTTTTACTATCGTCTGCTAAAGTTGCTTCTAGATTTACTTCTTGAGCCACTAGAGCAACGCAAATGGAGCTCGCTAGAAAAAGTAACAGTAATAAGCTTTACAGAGCAAAGTATTTCACCCAAATTCTCAATCATTTCAATTCCAATCCAAAGAGTGACCTAAAATTTCAGTAAAAATATTTAATCAATGACACTTATTGAGGGTAGCCCAAAGAAGAATTTCCCAGCCTTTGTTTATATTGGAAACGAAGGAGGCATGGAATGATTATGATGATCCTGTTGTCTATATGGTGCATATAGGCTTTTAGGATATTTCTTTTGCGAGTCCCAACTAGTGTAGTGAATGTTTTGTATTAATCAAATACCCACTTTTTTGTTTATATTGGAAACAAAGTAGGATCATCATGCCATGAAAGTTTTACTACTCTTCATATGCATATAGACTTTGAGGATATTTCTTTTGCGAGTCTCAACAAGTGTAGTGAATGTTTTGTATTAATCAAATACCCACTTTTTTGTTTTAATAAACAAATCATTCCTTTCTTATTTATTACCATGAGAAACCAAAATAAAGAAAATCTTAATTAGGGTTACCTTTTGGGTATTAAAAGATGGTGCAGTCTCTGTGTATGTGTGTGTGTATGTGTGAGAGAGAGAGAGAGAGAAAGAGAGAAGAAAGATAGGAAGTGGAAATGAAAAGCTAAAAAAAACTACCCTTAATTTTAAAAAAGTGAATGTAATTGAAAGGTTAAATTGATGAATTTAATGTGTATTACTCTGTTATAGTTTGGATTTATTTGAATTTTTTAATAGTGTAGGACTAAATTGATCTATTTAAAAGTAGGTAAGTAAAGGGATTGAGTTTGGAATTTGTGAAGTGTATAAATAAGGAAGGGTTGGGTCTATTTGTGATGTATCTTGGTTCTAAAACTATAGTCTAAACCAGAATAACTTTGGCATGATTTTAGTTATGAGGAATGATGTCTTTTGTTTATTAACCATATGGTGTGGTTATATATGCATTTGGTTTTCATTATTTTCTTTCAAGAATTAGTCTTTAACATGGTGATTATGATGATCCTACAGTCAAACATACATACATAATTGTGTTGCACTCCTGTTAATTTCATATACTCATAATAATGAGGTAATTAATATATATATTCAGTATAATGTGATCTTGATTTTGAGCATAACTTAATTTTTAAAATAAGGTTTTATACATTGTTAAGTGAGCAGTCAAAGAAGAATGAGTACTTCAAGGATTGAAGTTAGTGGTGAAAAAGTCAAAGGATGGTGGGATAAGAGATTAATAGAAACATTTTGTGATATTTGTATTAAAGAGATATTGAAAGAGAATAGACCTGGTACTCATTTCACAAAAGATGGATAGTTGAAAATAATGACCAACTTTGAAAAAGAAGCAGGCAAGGCTTATTCACAAAAACAACTTAAATAGGTGGGATGCCTTGAAAAAGGAATGGAAGGCTTGGAAGAAACTTAAAGATGGAGATACTGGTTTAGGATGGAATCCTATAAAAAAAACCGTTGATGCATCGGATGATTGGTGGGAGAGTAGGCTAAAGGTACATTAATAATTCTAGATATTTTTATTTTTTCTTATTTATGAGGTTATTTATAATTTCTTTTATTAAACTACTATTTTATATGTAGGTTGTGCCTGAAGCTCAAAAAATTAGAACATCGGGCATTGATCCTGACTTGGAAGGGAAGTTGGACCAAATGTTCATGGGGGTAGTTGCTACAGGTGATAAAGCATGGGCACCATCTTCTAGTACACTCTGTAGTGAATTTTTTGAGGATGTTGACAATGACATACCTGAAGAGAATGAGGAAGAAAATGCAAGAAATG
Organism: Gossypioides kirkii; assembly: GCA_005610355.1. Taxonomy (NCBI): domain Eukaryota; kingdom Viridiplantae; phylum Streptophyta; class Magnoliopsida; order Malvales; family Malvaceae; genus Gossypioides; species Gossypioides kirkii. The sequence continues at coordinate 8,272,314 of CP032249.1, read as the reverse complement.
ATGTTAACATTTTAAATGATGTTAACACTTTAAATGATGTTCAAATTTCAAATGATGCTAACATTGATGGAAATGGTAATAAAAGGAAAACAACAGAGATATCAACTTCACATTTGAAAACTGGAAGGAAAAAATTCTCAAAGCAAATTAGAGGGGCTGCAAGATTGTCTAGTCAAATAGAAAAATTATGCAATGCAGCTGACAATATGAGTCAAGCCACATCTTGTTTGACTCCTGTTATGGATCCATATGGTATTCCACAAGCGGTCAAAGTGCTTGATAGCATGTCGGAGGAAGTTCCAGAAGCTAGTTCGCTATACTTTTTCTCACTGAGATTATTACTCAACAAGGACAAGCGAATTATATTTTTATCAATTAATCCCAAGATTAGAGCTATGTGGCTTAGGACAGAGATGGAGATGGAGATGGAGGATAATTGAAATTTTTCTAGTCTTCTAGGGTCTAGAGATATCTACTATGTGACTAAACAACAATGCTAAACTAGTTTTATCAATTGGTGTTTATGTTTGGTTTTTGGATATTGAATTTATGTTCTACTTATTTATGTGTAATCTAGTTTTATCAATAGTTGTTTATGTTTGGTTTTTGGATATTGAATTTATGTTCTACTTATTTGTGTGTAATTTAGTTTTATCAATAGTTGTTTATATTTGATTTTCAATATAAAATTTGTTCACAAGTGATGAGTATGGTTGACAACTCTAGCTGTGATGAAAGTGATGATAAAAGGGAAAAGAAAGAGATTTTACAACGCATGGAATGTTTTAACCGGTTATTTGTTGTTACATCTTCTTCCATGCAATTATATTATGAGAAGTATATATTGAAGCAACCATGCATAGATTCAAAACAATCAGGTGAGGCATGGATCCAAGAGATTCTTGACGGTCATGAATCACATTGTATGATTAATTTTAGGATGTCTAAAATTGTATTCACAAGTTTGTTGAGAGTTTTGGAGACAAGATACAACCTGCAACCTTCAAGACACATATCTTCTCGTGAAAGGTTGGGAATTTTTTTGTACATCTTGGGCACCAGTGCAAAAGTTTCACAATGTTGAGAAAGATTTCAAAGGTCTAGAGCAACAATAAGTCAATACTTTGCAATTGTGCTTGAGAAAGTTTCAAGGATGACTATTGATCTAATTGCACCCGAAGATAGTTTTTTCATCTCAATACCTGATCAAATACGTAATGATTCTAGATATATGTCGCATTTTAAGGTTAAAACTTAATATTATAATATTATATTTTAATATTTTTATCGATTAAAAATATGCATGGGACTAATATGATTATTTGTTCAGGATTGCATAGGTGCAATTGATGGTACTCATATTGCCGCTATTCTTCCACCAAATGAACAAATTCCCTACTTTGTAAGAAAAGTTATCCCGACTCAGAATGTTATAGTGGTGTGTGATTTTAATATGTGTTTCGCCTTTGTTATGACTGGATGGGAAGGATCAGCGCATGACACTAGAATATTTCTTGATGCAATTTGATATTCAAAATACAAATTTTCGCACCCACCAAATGGTAAGATATTTCATTTATTTTTTTTAAATAATAAAGTATAAGTTCTTTAATTGATAATTTAAAAAATAAATAATTCTTGAATTAATTGTTTGTTATATTATGACATGTAGGAAAATACTATCTTGTTGATTCTGATATCCTCAAATGAAAGGTTATCTTGGACCATATAGAGGTCAACGATATCATTTACCTGACTTTCATAGAGGTAGACTGATATCTGGTAAAGAAGAGATATTCAACCATTCACATTCATCATTACACAGTGTCATTGAACGAACTTTTGGTGTTTTAAAAAAAATGGTTCATTTTAAGGGATATGCTAAGTTATAGTTTTGAAAAGCAAACGATGATCGTTGTTGCTACAATGACGATAAACAATTTTATCCGAAAACATGCCGATCAAAATGATGCAAATTTTATGGAATACGAAAATATTAACAAGGCATATGAGGACATTATTGATCCAGAAGATGTGCATGATGAAGAGAGTGATGATGATGATGGTGAATCAAACAATTCAAGTGGTTTTGAAATGGAATTGACAAGAGATGCTATAGCTTCTAGTTTAATGAATTCACTTTGAATTGTGGATGCTACAAGTTGAAACTTTTGATGATGTATTTGGTATATAAATATTAGCCCTTTTTGAAACTTTAATCCAAATGCATGTAATATTTTAACTTATTAGGTTTATATTTTTTATATTATGTTAATATCCAATATGGGTTATATATTTAAATTAAATTTTAAAATAAAATAATACAAATATATTAAAATTATTAATTAAAAATTAAAATAATTATAAAATAATACAACTGTGCTAATATTTAAATATAAATATTTAATTATTATATTTAAATATTTAAAATATAGTTTATATAATCTAATTAAATTTTTTAAATAATTAATATTAATTACTTAGAAATATTTAAAATTAATATTTCATATATTAATATATTAACAAAAAGTTATAAAAAATTATTTTTTATATTCTTGTTAAAATAACATAATATTAACTAATTTGAACATTATTTAAATGTATATTTATTACTTTATAATACTATGTCTAAAATGAACATTTTATTTCTCAAAAGTACTTTTTGACAGGAATGCTAAACAGTCAAATCTTAAACCAAATTTTTTAAAAGAACTTCTTAAAAGCACTTTTCCATCATACTTTTTAAAAACGTTTTTCAAAAGTAATGCTAAACTAGCCTTTAATTATTGGTTAATTGTAAACTATTTACAATTAGTAATTTTTAGTCACTCACATGACTTGTTTGTGGGAAAGAGAATGAAAACTATTCGCTTGTTTTGAAGAGGTCTTATTTTTTATACGAATTTTTACCCATATTTCTAATTGCATGTTTAAATTTGTACTAATTATTTTTTATTTTATGTCCTACTATTTTAGAAAATATGTGGTAAATAAACTTTTTCATCATGTTATTACAAGCATCAATGTTTAATGAACTATTTCCGTCGGTGTCTATTATTAATACATGAAATTCAGAAATATAAAACTCCAATTACATTATGCAGATCAAGATTCTCCATTGAATGCTTAGACCACATTAACGTTCGACTGGTAGATAAAGGGAATGGAAATAGAGTATTACATGAAAACTAGTGAACTAATATCATATAGGACAGAAAGTAAAGAAGTGATTTAAATAGCCATTTCATACACATTAATTAAGATCAGAGAATCAGTTGTCTAATTTCTTCCAGGAATGGGTGGGAAAGGGAGCTCTGGAAGGGGTGGCAGAGGGGGGAGTTGAGGTAATGGTGGGAGATTGGGAAGCAGTGGGCTCGGCCGTGGTGTTGCAGGGTCTTCAAGTGGAGGTGGAAATATGGGATAGTTTGGTTCCCCAAAATCCAAGGTGTGTGGGGTGTTGGATTCCTTAGAGTCTGCAACAACACTTGGTTTTTTGTTGCATAGATTTGGCAGTTTCGATGGCTTGAAACTCAGAAACCCAGCTGAGAAAACCTTAGTTCCTTGCTTTGTTGACTTGAGATGGAATGATGATGATGTTGCAGATGAGGCCACTGCACAGTATGGCTCACTGCTTCTCACGAGTTTCACTGAACATCCCTTGATTTTCTTCACATGTTTGGTAAAATATAATGGCAAACGAACTTTGAATTCTCCCTGCTCGTTGGTTTTCGCAACTTGTTGAAAACTCGGCCTCAAATCCCCATCTTTACATTCCACTGCAACTGATGCACCTGCAGAAACAAAATTTCAACCAAGGAAACATATTAAAATGTTAGCCTATAACAGATCAAAATCACAAGTAGTGAAAACAGCTGACCTGAAACAAAATGATGGGCCTTTGAGAAATCTTGTTGGAAACAAATGTCACAGTATACAGTTCCAGAAACAACAGCAGGACGTAGCTTATGTCCATGGCTAGCCTCTGATAGATTATTGATTGTTAAACTAAGCAGCAGCAATACTAAGGAAAACCAACTCATTTTCATCCTTCTAATCTCTTCAAATACCTCTTTTTTTGGGTTCTGATCTAATGCCCTGAACTTTGATCAACTTTTATAGTGTAGCCTATCAACCTTCTTTATATCGTTCATGCAAAAACCAGTGAACTGTAAAGTGGAAGCAATGCATTCAGGTTTAATTTCCTCCACCTCCAAAACAGCTCAAAAGGAATGAAACTAGTAAAACTTTGATGGCTGGGAATTATAGTTACAATTTACTGAATTGAATTTGATGTTATAAATTCAACAATATGGGATAGTTGGACTGGTTCCTGGTTGTTCACGAGCCGCTTACAGCAGCCATAGATATCATGTGCCAATGCCATGAATAATATGAGCTCAGTATTCATGGAATCACATTACAACCTACTTTTTGCAATTAGGAGGACAACAAATCGAATATTATTTATATTTTTTAAATATTTAAACCAGAATTGAGATATGGAATGTCCCAGTGCTTCTATCTTTCAAAAGTAAAAATAAGGAAAATAATCTACACAAAATCATTAAATGTGAACTCTTGAAAGAAAAAGAAAAACCAAAATTAAAATGAAAACTCCTGAATCATAGGTGAAAAGCAAGCTATATTCCGAGCAGATGATCATTTCACAAATTGGCAAAAATCTCTTTACAACACAAAGAAAGATAGCTTAAGTTTTTACAGCCATTTCTTCTGGGAAATTCAAACCATACTATTACATAGACATACAGGGGCTTTAGTGTAAAAAAAAAGTGATACCCCACAATTGAACAAAGGAGAATGAATAATAAACAATAACAGTTCACAGAACTTCCTTATCATAAAATGCAAGAAGTTGCTTCACGTGAGAATGCCAGGCTCCAACATTTTGTCTGTCAACTGTGACCCAATCTACAACAGTTGATGCCGGTTGCTCCCACCACTCGTCCAGCTGTACCCACAATGTTCAATCCCAAGGTTATAGCATCAAGGCAAATATAATACGATGTCGATGTTTCAATAGTCTTACCCTATGTTATATCTAGACTCAGAGATGAGTATCGGATACATGTATATAACATAACACATGTTCAATTTTTTCATATATATGGAAGATCATACTCCTATACACATATCCAGGTCCGTGTCGGACACATGTTTAACACTGGTACTTTAAACAAAATAGTGAGTTCAAATAACAGACCTTATATATTGACATAAACAAGTTTAATCCCCAACTAGAGATATGGAAATATGACGGGGTGGTTTTTTTCGCACCCCTACTCTGACCATATTTTTATACGTCCCACTCCGGCACTATCTCCAAACTGATCTTATTAAAAAATTTAATACCCAAACCCAATCCCAAAATACTAAAAATTCCCCTACTCTCACCCGACCAAATCCAAAGTATTAAATACTTTTTTATATTATATTACTTTTACAAGATTAAATAAAATACATATTATACAATCTTATAAAAATGAAAAATATCTACCTAAAATATAAAAAGGAGTTAATATTCATAAAATCTTACATAAGTTTAAAAAATCTAACTAAAATACATAAAATTAATTAAAAAAGGGTATTTTGGTATCCCACCCCGCCCAAACCCGATTTTCAAGAAAAAAAGCCCCTATCAGGTCGAATCAGTCAAAACCCATCAGGCTCGAGTTAATTTTCCATCCCTATCCCCAAACCCCTTTCCCATTCTCACTCCTCTTATCACCAGAAATAAATAAACAAACAAATAGGTCATAGTTGCAGCCAGAAACATAGTCTGCAATCAAACAACCAGTCTATCTCAGCAACCAACCTCACACCAACTCACAGCTCCAGCTCGCACTCTTGCTTACAGAAAACAAATCATTTTTTTCTTTTTACAAGATTAATATTTGAATGGGTTGCATATAAAACAGAAGAAAACAGTAGAATATGTATACACGTAGCAAGAGATCTAATGATATGACCAGCAAAACAATAACGCCATTACTTACCAAACCCCTGACATATTTGCAGTCCTCCAAGCACTTCTGAGCATTCAAAATGGCAGTTTTAAGTTCAGGTAGCCATTTCTCTGTGACAATCTTATCTTGCTCAGCTGCCAAATTCAAACAATAATTTGTTGTCCTGCATCATTTGGCAAGAAAAACCATATCATAATTAATCAAAAGGACAAAATGACTAAAATGTAACTCAAATTATGATGTAATATGAAAGTAAACCCATATAGTTTGCTACATTTAACCCAAAATTGGGTTTTCATTTTTAATTATTTAAAAACATTTTTTTTCTTTTGTATTCAAGTCCACTTTTGTTTTTTCCTTCGAAAAGCAAATGGCAACCATAAAAGCAACCATATGATGCCAAAGAAAGAATAGGCAAATCGATTCTAGATGAAGCACTTTCTGCTTATACAAATGATCAGAGGGAAAAAAAAGATAAACAGATTGCTTTTATATAATTGTAACTTCCAAGAAGGCAGAAACAGTAATTCATTACCTTGCATATTCTTGTTGAGCACGGTAAGCATGGTTCAATAGTGCATGGCCACTTTCAACAAGATCCTGCCGAATATGGACCAAATTTATTGCCTTTGCCAATTCCTCCAGGACACTAGCCTCAGAACCACGAAGCTTCAAACAGAACTCCAGAGACTCTAACACTGATGCCAAACCAGCATCCGAACCCTCCAAACCTAACCATACAATGTCATTAGATTGAAAACTACTGAAAGAAAGAAATTTAAAAGGACTTCAGATTATTCAAAACATCCTCAACCAAGCAAATAAATTGAACTTCCGAGTGTTAGAAGGCTTTTTGAAAGGAGAACTCTGGGTAATAACCAAATAAGTTCTTTTTGTTTTTGGTACAAACCAAAAATGCAATTTATTCAACCTCAACTGTCAATCAAACACCCCTCAGCGCTGTAACAAATCAATTCAAAACCACAACCGGTGCCGCTATGGATCTAGTCGGCATCATTGGAGACCAAAACTCACCAGCAGGGTATTGAAGAGCAGCAGAAACACGACATATGGATGGAATTGCCGAAGGATCCCTGGCACCAGCCCTTGCAGTCAACAAGGCAGCATTTTTCTCTGCTGCAGCCACAGCTTCAGGTCCTGTAGATCCATTAGCACCCATGGACTCTAGAAGAGCCTGATGTGGAAATAAGGAACAAAAAAAAAGAGGCATGTAAATGGATTTTCTAATATATTGAAAATAAGATAAAGAATTCAATTTCAATTAAACTAAATTTTCATCAGAGCCAGGCACAGAACGGAAATAAGGAATGATACACACATATATAAAGGCCTTCCACTTAAGTTAAAAAACAAGTAAAAGTTTTGAAGGATGCAGGAATTATAATTACATCATACAAGCAAAGAAGAGTCTTATTTCTCAATATTAAGCCTACAAAGAAATTCTCTAGGAGCTCAAAGCTAAGTTACTTCAACTCTATTTTTCTTGAAGTAATGTGTCCAACATATTTTCAGACATGGGTATGTAGATAGAATCCTCCAAATAGTTGGAAAATTTTGAAAAAAAAATTAATAATAATATCAGCACATACCGATATTGGACACACACAACCAAGTCCGAGTAACTTAGGCTCATAGAATTTTATTTTAGAAAATTTACATCTAATGTATATTGTTGAGAAGGATAAATAATTCAGTTGATTTGATTGAACCATTTTGACCATTTCAACTTTTGTATTTATCTTATAGTCTTGGCCTATCTAAAATAGTTATCCTATTTACCTCCTAGATTTAGTCCATCTAAAACTTGTATATACTTATCAGTTTGTACCTACATATACCAAATGAATTCAGCATGACTGTGTGTGTTTGATTTGTAAGAACCGCTACCTTACCAAGTTTCTTAGATAAATAGCTGCATGAATTGGTAGGGGTTACAAACCAAGATAGCTCCCTTAACATGAAACATACAATCAAATGTTCCAAGAATCAAATGATCAATTATGAGAATATCTACATAATTAAAATCCACTGTGACAACTGTCACTAGTTTAAAGTCAAGTGACATGCAATTGATCAAGAAATATAAAATTTGGCCAGATAATAATGAAAGGTGATAGCTTAGAATATATTTTCTCAGCACCAAAACCACCGATCAAGACTATGGTCATATTAAGGGGGGGAACCCAGTCTGTCATGCCACATTGCATCCAAGATAAGATAAACGAACAAACTATTTTTTCGACAACTTTCTATATTTTTTTCATTGCATTTATAATTGAAAGAAAGTGTGCAGTCCTACAAACCTGTGGGCTTGATGGAAGCATGTAGAGGCTATTATCAGGACTTCTATAAAATGCAGAAACTTCTTTGACAATAAACTCTTTTGCACCATTTGAAATGTCTGCAACAATATTGCAAACAGGAATAATGGTACTGGAAGCATACTCCCGCGCAGCCAATGGCTGTTGGTTCCAGAATGCAGCTGCATCCTTTAATTCAAAAGAAATCAGAATAAATCCTGTTAGACGTTTTTAGTTGGAAGATAATGTATGCTAGAAACCAAGGCTGAACTAATAAAGTGATGAAGCATTCATAACAATAAACAAACAAAATATGTCCACCACTTAAATCCATTGTTATAAAACATAAATGAGCTCAGACTACACTGTTGATACTAACTATATCATCTAATCAGAGAACACTATAACAGCATTTAACATCCTAAATATCCAGTATAACATTCAAGTCCTCTTCTTGAGAAGCTGGATACAGATAAGCAACAACAAAATATACATTCTCCAATATTTTGGAAAGAGAACAAATGAAACAAGATATATCTATAGAGAATTAGGTTATCATTAGACAAAAGAAAGAGTCTTTTTTTCCTTCTTTTAAAAGATACTCAAACAGCACATGGATATCTCCCAAAGCAAATGTTTTTTATATCTTTTCTTGCAAAGAAGAGAAGTAATCCAAGATGACATGGACAAAGGAAAGAAGGGATGTTATTAACTTATAATTGAAAAGGTTCAACCACATTACAAAGTGTAAACTGCTAAAAAGTAACAATTGTATCTAACAGCATCATTGATCACCACCAACATGTTCCTACTGTTGAGTTTAACAATGAAAATGAAGGACGGAATCAGGGATTTAAATTGCGGTTGCGGCCGCGTTTTCGGTCGCGTTACGTTTATCGCGGTTGCGGACATAACGGATGCTATTGCGGTCACTGCGGGTATCGCGGTCGTGAATTTTTTATTAACTAAAATCATTAAATATATAAAATCATATAATTTAAATTAAATTATTTTTTTTAATTTCATCGTAACGGAATAATAGCGGGAATAGCGGACCGCTATTACCGCAATTGGCCGTTACCCGTTAAATTGCGGCCGCGATCCACCGCTATTGGTGTGATTCCGCTTCACACCGCTATTTTCGGCAATAGCGGTTTCGGACGGTGCCGCTACCGCTATATAGCGGCCGCTATTCCGCTATCGGACCGCTATTTAAATCCCTGGACGGAATACCTTACCATATTAGCCTTCAGGAGAGCAGTATATATGGATTCAAGTTCGGATCTGCGGGAGTCAAACTCTTCAATCTTCTTCCACTTCTTTCTTAATGAATCTTCAGCCTCTTTCCTCTCTGCACACAATTTGTTCAACCGTTGTATTTCAGACATTAGTGTATTTAAGCTTGCCTTTAACCCAGCAGCTTCTCTCTCCTTGGCCCAAACCTCCAACTGAAAGAGAAATTAACCATACAATGTAGCATGAGTAAATGAGCATTAAGAGGAAAAATGCCAATATGGTAATTCATAACCATAGGAATCACCTCAAATTGTCTAAGACTGCCAACATTCTGTGTTGCACCTCCGACAAGAGAACGTGAAGGAACTAAATCACTACCTTCTTGTAGACGTTTTATAAGCTTTTGACACAAGTCCCTTGCTTCTGCAGCTTTGTTGAGAGCATCTTCAGTAGCTAAAAATTGTTGAACATGAGCTTTCTGCAAACAAATACGTATTTATAAATCAAACTACAGGATGACTCAGCAGAATAAACATAAGGACAATAGTGGAGCGCTAACAACATTAAGCAAGGCCAACCAGCATCCATTCATCTTACATGGACACACCTCTAGTTTCATAACCCCCGTAACAACAGTATTAACAGATACAGGAGCGAGTAGAAGATAAAAGATAAAGAGTTTGCATCAATGAGATTCTCAAAAGGAGATGAGACCTGTCTTTCAAGAAGTTGATTTTGCATTCCTCTAGAAGGTACATCCATTCCTATCTTCTCATTACCATAAAGTTGATTTAAGGGTGAGCTCACATCTGGAGAGGAAACATCCATAACTCTGTTGTTCTCATATTTGTACCTAATAAAAGTACATCTTTAGTTCAATATAAGGTGCATTAAAACCAAACAACAATCAAGGAACTTAACTAAAAGATATTTGCATGAACATAACCAGGAAAAAGAATTACTAGGAGTCTTCAAGCCAATCAACTTTCAACAACATATTCCGGGCACAATACAGCAATGTTCTCTAATGCCTAACCATAAAGAAACTAGAAGCTAAAGAGACTTTAAGTACTCGGAGGTTTTAGATAGAGAAGATATACTTTGTAACCAAAACAAAACCCAAAGCATGTCAGTCACAAAAAATGAGAAAGCTATAACAATGTGCCTATAATTGTTATCCTAGTTGTAGCATTAATGATAAAATTTATTGCTTTATTAACTGCAGCAATTTCTTACTTTTAAGTAATGTAGGATCAAATCAAAGGAATAACTTAGCAAAATGTAGTAATTTCTGTGAACACTAAAACAAATAGTAGCTAAGAAACAAATTGCAGCTCTAAGATTCTAAAAAACTGTACTTAGCAGACAAAAACAGTTAATTATTTGTAACCAAATAGCCTAGACAACCCTGATAAGTAGAAGAAAAAGTGGAAAACCAAAGGAGGCTTATTTAAAATCCTATAACCACCAACAAGAAAAACACAAAAGTATAAGCATACCTTAAGGCTTCAGCGTCAGCTCTAACGTCAACTTTCTCTATTTCTCTACAAATCAAAGTTTTAAGCCTTGAAGTGTATGTGCTAATTGCCTGAAGTAATTGAGGAGGATTTTCGAGACAATTTAGAATAACAATTCTAACTTCATCAGGTATCTCCCCATCGAAATCAAAGCCTAATTTGGCAGCTTCTGATTGAGGACTCAAATGGATCCCGTTTCCTTCATAAGCTGGAAAAGAATTTCGCACTTTTTCAATCATGCGGTCTGCAAGAGATTCACATGCCTTGCGAACATTTCTTTCACGAGTTGTTTCGATGAGAATGACATCATCTGCAGCTTTAGTTCCTTTAACAGTTGAATATACAGCTTCCTTCTCACTATTGCCACTGTAGTTGCTAACCACTTCAATGGAAGAGTCAACACTTGACCTTTGAGCATCCCTTGCTTGATTTACATATTGATGAAGACGTTTGTGGTACTCAGCAAATATTTTGGCAGCCTCATCGCATTGTTGATCATAAGCTTCCAACACCACTTGTTTGTGCCTACAGTAGAATAAGGCATGTGAAAACACAAGATATGCAAAAGAGATTTACTGAAAAATGAATTACACTTGGTAACTTTTGTTTTCAAGCATGCTAAGGGCACTCTTAATTTTATCAGAAGTTAACAATAATGACTCCAATCATGCTTGGATTAACTAAATGCACAGAGTCCTTATAGATTCTATAAAGTATATGTAAAAGCTATCACCAAACCACTTATATATTGTAAAATAAGAGCTTTTATGTAGCTTGACAATAGAACACAGTCACTCTAGTCCATAATTAACAGCATATCCCTAAGATCAAAAACGAGAAACAATGCGATCATCTTGATGGGGAAGCTAAAGGTCAAATCCAACCAGAAAAGTTCATAAAGAAAATCACAGAGACATTTAACTTCAAAGCCCCTAATTAAATAATACGCAATAAAAAAATAAGATGGTCCATAATTTTAGAAACACAAAGGCTCTAGTTGGAATTAAAGGCCGAGTTTCATCTTCTGCCTCCATAATGACGTTAAAATGCCACAAGTTACAATAAAAATCCTAAAGTATAATGAAACTCGATGTTGTGAAAAATAGCTATTAGATAAATTCGAAGTAAATCGCCCATTCAATGGTGAGCAGTTAAAATTAACAAGTACAATGCTAACGCAGGCATTTTTCAGTTCTAGAATATAGTTAAAAGAACTCCTTAAGATTTAAGAAGAAAAAAACCTGTAATTGGCCTTTTCATCAAGCATTCTTTTCCTTTCAGCTTCCTCTCTAGACACCTCCAACATCCTAGCCTTCAAATCTTTCCTTTGTCTCCTCACAATATTTCTCAATCTCTCCACTTCCTTGGCAGCAGCTTCCCGTTCCCTTATTGCTGCCTCCCTAATCTCCGCCGCACCTAAGCCCTCCCCTCCACCACCACCACCCACCTTCTCTTTCCTCCTCCCCCCTCCTTTACTCCTCCCCTCCTCTTTCCCCAAATTTCCAGTATTCTCAATATTCCCCCCTCCGCCGTGTACAGTGATGTTCTTTCGGATGCTTTGGACGGTTTTCTCGGATTTAACGCGGGTTAACAAGAAATGCCACAGGGGTAGCATATTCCCTCTACAAATCTTGCGAAGCGAATCGATGGAAGGTAAATTCGACTTGTTGGAAGAAGAATTGTAGGGTCCTAAGGGACGGTAACCCATTTCCTTTTGCAGCCATTCCAGTATAACTTCCGGCTGCACATTTGAGCTCTGCATTTTGGATTCAATGCCAAAAGTCCACCCAAAAAAAATGAAATCTTGGACTAAAATGACATAATGGATTTTCAATTGAAAGCTAAAATAAGGAAAGCGGTTTTGATAGATCTGATAATGAGAAACCCAATTTGGCCGGCAAAAGGGTAGGGGAACACTGTGTAAAGAAAGCTGGTAGAATGGCAGTTTTGTAATTTTGAATACTTCTTTTAACTCTTGTATTTTGTTTTTGTTCTTTTTGGATATAAGTGGAACAATTTAATAATAAAGAAGTTTTAAATGGAGGTCCCGCTCACTCTATACGACACCGTTTTCTTTTCTTCTTCTTTTTTCTTCTATTCTATATGAGATATTTTATTTTTAATTTTTTTTATCAATTATGTTTAAATATTTACTTAATTTTAAAAATATTGAAAATATTGAAGATAAATAATAAAAATCAAATTGAAATAGAATGAGTGGGATGAAGCGAGGTGGAGCAAGGCGAGGCTAGATGTATCTAACATCTATAAAGCTGATAATGATTTTCAAATTTACACATCTCTAGTGGAACGAGATAGATGGTGGAGTAGAGTGTGCCAACTAGAAAGGAGTGGTGGATTTAGCAACATCCACCTATGCCTGTTCCATTGTCATCCCTACTTGAAATGTTAAAAATATATCAATTAAGTACATTTGGTTAATGATCATTAAATCAATCATTTTGATATTTATAACTAAAGAAAAGAAGTTTGTCTTGGGAATATAAAAAAACTATTGCGGGTTTCTTTTTGACAAACAATATTTCTTTTTTTTATCTTTTTTTTGTGATAAAAAAGACATTCCAAATGAATTACATAGAAATATCCTGAGGTATCATGGCACCTTTTGAATTATCAATAACAAGGAGATCTAAGATTGTCGAAGGGGGGAGATCGAAAATCTGAAATTCTTCTTTTTTGGCCAAAGCTAATTTGGTTAGATATTCAGCAACTTGATTCTGTTCTCTAGGGATATAACGGGTCTTCTTGTGACAAGATATTCTAAATATGTTTGATCAAGATCGAATTCGAAGTGGTGGCTGAGTTTCCTTGGATTGCTTTGACGACTTCCAAACTATCGGATAGAATCGTAATCCTGTCGTGACTTAGACGTAAGCTGAGCTTGAGTCCCTCCAAGATACCTTAAAGCTTGACATAAAAAACCGAACATTTTTCTAGGTATTTGTTGAACCCAAAGACCCAATCACCATTCTCATCATGGATAACTCCCCCAGAGGCTGCGTACCCTGACTCCAATTGTACAGCATCATCATTGTTGAGAAAGAGTTACTTTTTTTTATCCTTTGTTACATTAAAAAAGATATATATAAAAGATTCAACCTCAAACCCATTTGAATGTAGCAAATAACAATGGGGCTCGAGAATTGATGTGTACTTAAGTCATAAGAGTTAGTAATCGTCGATATGCTCATATTTGCGATGTTATTGTTGTTGTGATCAAGGAAGCAGTACTAAATACACCTCTAAAAAAATTAGAAGTGATCATGACTGTAATTGTATGGGATGATAATATGATATGATGACAATGTTGGTGTCATTGATCAATAAAGAAATCCAAAAGAAACTTGAATTTTTGAAGCAATTGCTCGGAAATTAAAACAATTAAATTTCACTAAAATAATTTCGTTAGGTCCCGAAGTATTATAAGACAAGATCCAAATATCGTTATAGATTTTAGAGTATTTAAATGACGTAAATTAATTAGTAAATTGTGTCTCACATATATACCTTTACTAAGTAAAAGAAAGCCACGTTGTTTATATCAAATTTTGGGAGGAAAATAATTAATATATAAAATATTTATTAAGTCCATGATGAATATTGACAAATTAAAAAATGAAAAATGGTGATTCTTGCTTCTTTTTTTTTAGTTTTTATTTCTGTTTTACGGTCAATGTTTGAAGTACATGACTGCCCTTTTAACAATGTCGTCTCTAAGGTTCGAATTTAACTCTAAGACAAGATCCAAATATCGTTATAGATTTTAGAGTATTTAAATGACGTAAATTAATTAGTAAATTGTGTCTCACATATATACCTTTACTAAGTAAAAGAAAGCCACGTTGTTTATATCAAATTTTGGGAGGAAAATAATTAATATATAAAATATTTATTAAGTCCATGATGAATATTGACAAATTAAAAAATGAAAAATGGTGATTCTTGCTTTTTTTTTTTTAGTTTTTTATTTCTGTTTTACGGTCAATGTTTGAAGTACATGATTGCCCTTTTAACAATGCCGTCTCTAAGGTTCGAATTTAATTCCTTCCCTTAAAAATACAATATATTTTACCATTACATCCAATCATTTGTTGATATTCTTGCTTCTTTTTGTTTCTTTCTAAATCTCATTTTTTTATTGTTGCTAATTCTTTTTTTTCCTTTTAACTCGAGCCTTTAATTTATAATATCACTAGTTTTCTTTCACTTGTGAGAAGTAAAATTGATTGTATGTATTTGTAATTTAATTTAATTAATTATTAAATTTTTCATAAGTTTTATAACGTTTCATTAATAATATAGTTACGAAATTAAAACATAATAATATATAAATTTAATTGTAAAAACATAAAAATGATATTAGACTAAATTTAAATAAATAATATTTTAAAATTATTTTTTAAATATAAATATTATAATACTAGATCATGTGAAATTCTATTATATATATTTTCTAACTTATTTTAATTATTAATTAGTGAGTGAATATAGATTATTAAATAAATTTAAATATTGTGATCATTAAATAATTTGTTGTAATTTAATTTATATTTTTAAATAATTATTTCAATCTTAACAGTGTATTTAATTTGTAAAAATAGTAATAAATTTAAAATAAAAACTTTTTAAAGGGTTAAAAATTTAAAAATGATTTATTATATAAAATTGTAAGTTAAATTGAAAGGACTGATTATAAAGATGTAACTTGAAGAACACCATTAAAAATTATATAAGAAAATATGAAGTTTATGTTGCGATTTTCTCCTCCACAAATATTTCTTGTCTTCTTTTGTTATATGTCAAATTTTTATAATATGAATACATTAGAAACTTCACCTTGTAATATATTTTTTGAACGATAATTTTGTAATATAATATAATATATATATACATATTAGGGGTGTTCATAATTTGGTATTCGAATATTCAAGTACTCGAATTTTTGGGTATTAAAAATGTCGGCCCGTGACCCGATCCTTGAATATCGGGTACTCGAAATTTCGGATATCCGTAATAATCGGGTATCCATATTTTCGAGTTACAAGGTAACCGGATTAAATTTGTGCAAATTTTTTTACAAATCATATGATTTATAGTGATTTAAAATGACAAATTTAAAAATCCAAAGTAGATAATAACATAATCTAAATATAAAGTTTAGAAATCCAAACATAAATTTTATAAATCCAAATTACATAATCTAAAGAAAAAACTTCAAAAAAATACAACTAAAGATAAAATATATAGTCGTGTACTCATCAATCATCATGGCATGGTGTGATGTCCGAAACTTCGTTTGTCTAATCAATGAATATAGTTGGTTGCTCCAAAATCAAATCTTGCATCTCTACAAAAAAACATTTCAAATATACAACAACAATGCATGTTTAGAAATATAAATATTTAAATATCTAAACTATATAAAAATAATTTTAAAAATAATAAAGGTGAAAGCAATGAAAACTATGATAACAAATACTTTTGGCTGAAAATTGAACGAGTGGGGTTGATAAAGATGATTTGCATGGGAGAATTGAATAAGTGGGATAGTGATTTAGTAATTAGGGAAAAAAATCGATTTAAGTTTTAACTAAAAAAATGTAAATAATTTAAAAATAAAAAAATACAAATATACATGGGTAATCGGGTCGGGTACCCGTGGAGTTTAGAAATTGCAGCTCGAGCCCGACCCGTGAACCCGTAAAAAATAGCAAGTCGAGTACCCAACCCAAAAACTTTTTTAAAAATAAAAAATATCCGTTTATTTTTTTATTGGATCAATGGGTCAACAGGTAGGATATTTTTTAACATCCTTAGCACATATATATAAAATAATATTTGTTACACTGTCAGTGGAGCTTTTAGACTTCACAAGCTAAGTTAGGGTTGACAAGTATCTTATGTGTATAGTAAAATATTAAAAAAAAAGTTTTAAAAAAAAATACATAATAATTTTTTAAAGTTGCTTATGGAATAAAAGTTGTACATTGTTAGTGTACCAAATACTAACCCTATATATATATGATTTAAGTTTTTTTTATTTAAAATATTAAGTAAATTTTGTATTATTTATAATGTTATTAAGTTTTAGATTTTATTTCTAGTTTTCTAAAATTTATAATTCTATTACTATTGAATATTGCCATTATATGGTGCTTGAATTTTGTTTTTACAGCTTTTGTCATTCTAAATATTTTTAGTTTTTGCTAATTTTGTTCATGATCTACTGTTATGCTTGACTCTATAATTAATTAAGTACAAAAATAATTAAATGCGTCAATTGGCATGTGTGGTTTATTTATTTTGTAATTTCTTCAAGTAATTATAGTAAGAATTTTTAAAATAAAAATCGTGAGAATTAAAATGATTTTAACCATTAAATTAAAATAAATTATTCTAAATTTTAAATTTTGTATTTAACTTACCTCATAAAAATAAAAATTACAACACCTGATTTTTCCCTAATTTTTACTTTCATATTTAATTCATTATATTTTGTCACCATGCGTTTTATTGTTATTTTTATATTTTTATTAAAAAAAATTGGTTCTTTCCATCAACCTGGTTAGATGCCCCAGATGCCAATTAATTATCTAGGATTTCAAAATAGCGTAAAATACACATTAATCATTTATTTGTTCAAAGAATCGAAATTAAGTAAAAGTAAAAAAAAAACATATAAATTATTCGAAAACAAACTTTTTAAGCGTATTAAAGAATCTAATTTGACATATCAAATTATAGAAGATCATTATGGTTATGTTATTTGTATTTTTTTCTCAAATACTTCATTTTTTAGTTTTTTAAATTTTAATTTGTATTGTAATAAATGTTTTCACCCACAATGTACTGGCTAAATAAGTCAAATATGTCGATTTTGAAAATTAATTAGGCCTTTAGGTTAGTTTTAAAATTTACTTAGGGAAATATGCCAATTTTAAGGGAAAGCGCGTCCAGCTGAACGAGCTTTCCTTACACGTGTCAGGATTAATTTGTAGAACGAACTTACCAGACTAATTTGTAGTAACAACCAAAGTACAGGACTATTCTGCAACTTCTTTATGCCTCGATTTCCAACCCAATCTTTATCTAGAATAATAATTTCATTCAATTTACTAATCTCAACAGTAACAATTAAATTCTTTTTGACATTTTTACTAAATTGCCTCTGATAGTTTACTTTTATGCAATTTAATCCCTAATTCCAAAACATGTAATTTAACCATTTTCATTCATATTCCACATTATTCGAATATTCAAGTGTCTCTCTACAGCCCATATTTGCAATTATTGCACAACAAGCCCTTTTATTTTACTACTTTCACATTTTAATTCTTAAGCATTAAAATTACCAAAAGCTACTTTACAAAATAGTCCTATCTAACAACCAAACTCAATAATCTTTCATAAAACTTCAAAAATAACTCAAACTCATCAATGACATAATTCAAAATATTTGACAATTTTACAAATTAGTCCCCGAGTTAGCTAGATCAAGCTAATACGAGCTCGAAAAACATAAAAATTACTAAAAACGGGCAAAATTTACTCACCCAAATGAAGAACTCAACTTGGCCGAAGCTCCCTTCTATGGTTTTCTAGAGTTTTCGGTTTTAGAAAGAAAGAATTGAAGAAGATGAAGTTATTTTACCTATTTAATTTGTTATAATTTCACTTATTTACTAATTTACTATTATACCCATTTATTAAATCATTTAAATTCATCATTTCTTAGTCCATTACCGTCCAATATGATAAGAGATGGTTTATTTACCATCCTAGTCCTTTAATTTGCCTTTTCAACTAATAAAACCTAATTTTTTTCATCTTATACGATTTAGTCCTTTTTAATTAATCACCAAATAATAAGGATCTAATAGCAATTAATCACAAAACTAGAGAATTCCACATCATTCCTATAGTTCGGCTATTATAAATTGGTCCAATTACACAATTGATCCTTCAATTATATTAAATTTCAATTAAACAACTTAATTACATTTTAACCTTAAATTTTTTAGGACTTAATGAACAAATAACTCAAAAATTAGTGGAATGATTGACATCCAGCGCTTGGACTTTTTAACCATGGTCATCATTTTGATCCCTTTAGTAATTTAAATCTTTAACAATTAACTTTTATCTCTTTTAAATTTAATCCTTTTACCTAAATTAAGCAATCAATCATCAAAATTACCAGATCAAACTTCAATTCACCTATAATATAACTCTATAAATATTTAATAAATATATTTACAGCCTTAAATTATGGAAATGAGGTTCCAATACCTCATTTTCAAAAACCACATGACTTTTGGACTGAACCACTTATACTAACCCTTAATTCAATTAATTAAAATTCATCAAATCAAAATTCATCAAATCAAAATTCTATATAAAATTATTATTGACTTGTATAATTTAAATACTAATTATACGAACTTACTCGTCAGATTTGTGGTCTCGAAACTACTATTTTTGACACTACTGAAAAATGGATTGTTACATTGCTCATTGGGTATCCCATTGAGGTACTCCACACCAAGTCGATCTATAGCCCATAATTTCTCCAAATTTTCATGGAATTGATGTTGGATGAGCTCGTACCCTATTGATGATAATAAATATTATATTCACGTATTGCGAATAATGTATATGTTAAAGAATGGAATAGAAAATACTATTTACAACATACCCATGTTAATGACATGTTGTTGTTCAACATTCTTATGGAATCGACCCATGTAGTTAGACCCTATATGCCGTACACAATACCTATGTTGTGCACGGTCCTAGAGGCTTGAACGTTGAGTGATTACAATTTGTATTTTGATTCTCTTGACAAAAATTATGCATATATCGGGTTGCAGCACAATATGCCTTCTCAGGTTAGTCAAAAAGAAATCTCATTCATCTTCGGATTCTTCGGGCGTTATTGCAAAAGCTATTGATAGGATTTTTCGATTACCATCTTGTGAAACAGCCAACAACAATGATGTTGGTATCTCTTGTGCATGAATGTAACGTCAATTTGTACAAGTGGATTACAATACCAAAATGTTGTTATGCATTGTTTGAAAGTCTAGGAAAAATAATGGAAAACTCTTTCCCCATGGACCAAGCGATCGCGATACTATGCAGGCTCAGTTTGCAGATCGATTATGGAACTTGGCACGTACCATTCCAATACTTGACACCATTGCCACAAATCATTATACGATTTCTCCCACCCACTATTTATCTTCTCTAATGCCTTCTATTCCACCAACCTTGTCTTGTGGTACAACACAATGTAATCATAATCGCTACGGATGTGTGCAATCAATATCATCTCTGAATTAAATTTCAGATGATCGTTCGACATGGCTGCAAAAACACAAGTATCTTACCATACATAATACAATGTTGAATAAAGGTCAGAATGAGAATCGAGGTTGTTAATCATGACACATACCTGTAACAACTCATGTATGTAAAACGGTATACTTCATGATCATCTAGAACTCTGACTTCTTCCTCACATATGCCATGATTTTTCATGGACATCTTTTTCACGCATTGCACACATTGCCTCATATTTATCGGCTCAGGATTTTTTCGTGGAAGTTTACCCCATACTTTATGTTATTTCACTTCACTACATCAACTAAAGCGTCTTTGGAGGAAAGCTTTATCCCAACCTCCAAGTCATTGAAAGTTGACGAACTTACATGCCTTGGTATTCTATGCAAGTCTTCTGAAAATTCTAACACACTTTCAGCAACAAGATTGACATTACGCATGTAGGGTGGGGGTGTGTAAGTCGTGAAACTCGGATCAGTCCATCCAACATTGCTCGGACCTTCACCCGTTAGAACCATTATCTTCTACTTCAATTGGAATGGGTTCAAGTTATGAATTTACTGTAATTTTTGCACCATCCGACCAGGACTCCTATATTGGGTCATTATCGGTTTCATACCCCTTTTCGTTCTCTTTGTTCGCGAGTTCCCCTCGTTATCAACCTCAATTACATGTCTAGGGTTGGATGTCCTTTTACCAGTCTAGGTTGTCGGGAGTAGATCATTCATTCTTGTAAACACGACGTCAAACCCAAGATCATTTCTATTTGGCCTACCAACGTAACTTGATGGCATACCTGTGTAAGTGTTACCAGCATTGAACATTAACGTGCGAAGTTAAAATTAAAGGTACTCATAGAATGTCATGCGAGTGTGTCGATGGCCAAGTTACCAAATAAGCTCGACTATTTGCCAAAGTTATAATTAAGGGGTGAAACCGATGAATTCCTCGCCATTGAAGATGATTCCAAGGTGTCCTGGTAAGAGCTTTGTAGCAATGATGTGAATCCACTACACAACTGTGTGGTCAGACTTTATACTTTTTAATCCATGATGGAATTTGGTGGAAATGTTCTCAAGCTCGAGCCACCTTTGTCGACATCAAAAAAGTGGGCATATAACTTTAGTACAGTGTTCCCACTAAAGCAATGGGAATCGATCACCGTCTCGAGCTCGATGTGCCCTGCGATCTCAAATATGTCATATCTAACAGGGTCCAATAGCGTTAGATATCTAAATTTCAAGCTCAAAATTCTTCTTCGGATCTTCACTTTCCGTTTTGACCGAAGCTCTTTTAACGTTATGCTCCGGTTGAAATCCAAATATTCATATTGGGTTAATACAAAAAGGGCCCAATTTTGGTTTCACAAATTTTATCATCGTAATGGAAAGCGACTATGACTCGTTTGCTCATCTTGAACCAAATAGCCTATTAAAAAGAATTACTATACATCACCAAAATTAAAACACCTACACGTAATTTAATGAATTACCTTTATTTTGACAACTAGGTTAAAATTTAGGTTTTTAACAATAACACTCTTCTCCTAATGCCAAGTCTCCTTATGGAAACAATCTGCTCTAAATTTTAGTATGAAACCTCAACAAAATGTCTTAAGTTTATTTTATAGGGAACCATTCCTTCTTATATCAAACAATTTCATGTTTAACACATGTTGCTCGAGATTCCTGGGTTAGAATGTTTAAAAATTATCCTGAGATTCTCGAATTTTGAGGTACACAGTTAGAGTTGAAAATGGTGAGGGAGAAAAATATTCTCGCAAGATGCGTTTTCAACTGTGAAATAATTTCATGTTTAACACATGTTGCCTAGGTTTCTCGGGTTCGAATGCTTGAAAATTATCCCAAGATTCCAGGTTTTGAGTTACACAGTTAAGGTTAGGATTGAAAATACACCCACGATTACCATATCAGTTTAAAACGCACCTTGTGAGGAGCCTTTTCTCCCTAACCATTTTCAACCCCAACCTTAACCTTAAATGTGTACCTCAAAACTCGAGAATCCAGGGATAATTTTTAGACACTGAAACTCGAGAATCTTGGGATAAAATTGCATGTCGAAAACTTTTTCTCCCCGCCTTTTTGCCTATATAAAAGGGGTTTTCATCCCCTTACTCTATCATCTCTCTTACCCACTGTCTCCTTTTTTGTTGCGTGCTGAAATTTTTGGGTTTAAAATTTTATTTCTCTTTTTCTTTAAGGGAGACATAGTCATAGTTTTAAGTTCTATTTGGGTTCACGGTAATGTCGTAAAGCTTGGTGACCTACAAATTTCATCTATCGTGTAAGGATGGAGCCATCACCTGAGAAGTCGAGATCACATTACAACTCAAGGTCCCAATTGATGGTGATTATACAGTCATGGGTTGAAGTCTAACTAGGGTTTCAAGTTTACAAATGCTATGTTGTCAAAGGGTGGAGCATAACTGAGGCCCTAGTTGACTATGGTTATGTAGGCACATCAACGAGTTTTACCTAATCAAAGGAGGATGTTTTATAAAACCCATACAGAAGTCTAAGATCATAATGATAGCGAAAAACACAGGAGCCTTCTAGTATGATGAAAAAATTCATTTTATCCATCTCCACCAAAAGTGGTGACCTTGTTACTCTAACTTATGACAGAGTTATGGGCAACAAGATCTCAAGCAGGGACGAGTTATTAGAAGGTGCAGAAAAGATGAAACGTGAATCGGGATGGTAGTGGTTGTTTCACGTTTCATCTTTTCTACACTGTACAATAACTCGTCCCCGTTGGAAATCTCATTACCCCCAACTCTGTCACAAGTTGTAGTAACGGGCTCACCGTATTTGGTGGAGATGGATAAAATGAATTACTTGATATTACTAGAAGGCTCTTGTGTTTTTTGCAATCCATATGATCTTAGACTTTTGTATGGGTTTTTTAAAATATCCTCCTCTAATAAGGTGAAACTCGTTGCTATGCCCATAGAACCACTGTCAACTAGGGACCCCAGTTATGCTCCATCCCTTGACAACATTGTTGGAAAAAACGCCTTAAAAACGTAGCGGAAAATAAATTTAGCAAAAAAAATTAAAATTTTTAATTTTTTTTTCCAAAACAAGATCTTTGGTTGTGATATCTAAATGTGATATCTAAAGTGATAAACACTTAACAAAAATTGTACCTTTTCGGTTCGTCTAGGATTAGCACTTCGACCGAGTAGTCTTCTCCACTATCCTCAAGCTCACGTCTGCCAAGTATGAGCTCGCTTCGAATAAGAAAATTTTTACAAAATTACCAGTGAGGTAATTTCGCAATTTCTCTAAACTTTTGGCTCAAGTTGTAAATAAAAAATATCTCCAGAGATTTTCTGAAATAATCTTTTTAGAGAATTTTCTCTCTACAACTTTTGAATTCTAGTGTGTGTGTTCTCAAAGTAATGACCCAATGCTCGCTTTATGTAGGGAGAATTTAGAGAGTTCAACTATGATTAAACTTAATCACTTTAATATTAAATTAACATAATATTTATCAAGATAAATATTAAATTAAATTTAATATTAAATCTTATTAAAATAATAAAATGTTTATCTACAAGATAAGCATTAAATTAAATTTAATATTAAAATAATCACTATAATATTAAATTAATAAAATACTATTAAAATAAGTATTAAATTTAATTTAATATTAAACTATTAAAGTAATATTATTTTTGAAATAGTCCAATTTTCAAGTTCAATTACCCATTGGGCTAATTGTCTAACTTGAAAATTAATTTCAAAATATCATATTAATTATAATTAATTTGATTAATTTAATTTTACTTTATCAAAATTAATTTTCCAAAAATCACTTAAATTTTCCAAATTATTTTTTCAAGAAAATTATTTAATCAAATTCTCTAGTTGAACAATTGTCATAACCGCCTAACTTAATTCCACATCGAATAAATCGACTCAATTAAATTATTTCCAAAGTCGTAGAATTTTCTTATGATTCAATGCAGTCCGATCGAGCCTTTGTTGAGCTAGCGAAGAGACCAATCAGACATATACACTTACGCTATAGTAATTGCAATTATGTCCAGAAGCATCGTTCTGATAATTCGTAATTACTTAATAATAGAGCCAGTCCACAAGAAGTACCATGATTGAAAACTCCTTACTGTATACACTTTATGAAAGCAATTCATCTAGCTACTTTGTCCAATGACCTTGTTATATGTGTAGTACCCTCATATGATATCCTTGATTCCTTTGAGTTAAATTCGTTCACTCAATACAATCCTATTTTATCTCATTGTCACCATTGTGTCTTCTTAATGATTAATATAATCATTGTCAACAAGTGACTGTGATAAATTACTCGTTCGAAAACAAGCAACTCGCGGCTACATTCCCTATTTATCAATCCACACAATGCCAATGAGAGGATATCATTAACACTTTAATTTAGCTATGAATTCCATTGTTGTTAGTAAAGCCATGTCATACATAAGTCATGTACCCAAAATACCAGCTATGGGCTTGATCATCTTTAGATCATAAGCCTCCACTTATATCAAAGCACATGAGTTGTATGCGCATAGTCAATGACTAACTCAGGATTTATGTAAATCACACCATGAACATCACAAACGGATTCCGAATTAATTCATCTTGGATCCAATCTAATGTATCATTCTACCAATGTATACATCTATGTCTCTACCCATGGATTCAATTGCTCCGATAGCCAAGACTAGCCATCTCCCTAATTGGAATTGTAGACGATATAATAATCCTTCTTATTATTTGAATCAAACGCTCACTTTGATTCTTTTACGGGATTACAGACTCATTTAAATTATCCACTAAAGTAAGTTATCTCTCTCGAACTATAACGTTCTTACAATGTCACTTATCTTCAGTTTGAACTTAAATAATCAATGAGCTCATATTTGCTTGTCACTATTTCGCTATGCATGCAAAATATGAAAGACAAAAATACAAAAGACATAATAGTGAAATGTGAATTTAGCTTTATTTATTTATTAATCATTCAAATCAATAAAAAATAATTACATGTTTACTACAATATGGGCGCATTTCCCAACAATCTCCCACTTGTCCTAGTGAAGTAAATCTATCATGTTTCGCATTCCCATATCCTTTACATATTAGTTAAAACTCCTAGTTACAAGAGTTTAAGTAAATGGATCCGAAAGGTTATCTCCAGAAGCTACTTTTTTAATCACATATACAATTCCTTCGGCTACTACCTCTCGTATCAAGTGATACTTTGGATCAATGTATTTCATCCTCTTGCGACCTCTCATTTCCTTGGTATTAGCTATTGCAACATTGTTATCACAATACAGTATTATAGCTTTCTCCATACTAGGAATTACTTCAAGATTTGTTAAAAACTTTCGAAGCCATAGTGCTTCTTTCGTTGCCTCAGAAGAAGCCACATACTCGGCCTCCATAGTAGAGTCAACAGTGAAAGTTTGTTTTACAATTCTCCATACTATGGCTCCATTGCCTAGAACGAATACATTTCCCGATGTCGATTTCCTCGAATCTTTACAGGTTTAGAAATCTGAGTATGTGTATCCGATAGGAGTAAGGTTCTCCCCAGAATACACAAGCATATAATCCCTGGTTCTTTTAAGATACCTTAATATATGCTTTACAGCTTGCCAATGCTTGAGACCTAGATTCACCTAATATCGACTAATCATTCCTACTACGAAACAAATATCTGGATGTGTGCAAAGCATCGGATACATAAGGCTTCCAACTACCGAAGCATAAGAAACCTTACTCATATGCTCTCTTTCTTCCATTGTCTTTGGACAGTCATCTAAAGAAAGATGAAAACTTGATGCAGTCGATTGGACCCTCGGCTTCGCATCGGTCATTGCAAATCGTTCCAGTACCTTTTCGATGAATGAAGCTTGAGATAGAGCTATTGTTTTATTCTTTCGATCTTTAAGGATTCGAATTTCATATAACTAGCTCTACCCAAGTCCTTTATTGTAACAACCTGTTTTTCAATGGTGTCGAAAATGGTGGTTTCGAGATTACAAACCCGATGAGAAAATTTTTATAATGAGTGTTTGAATTAAATAAGTCAATAATAATTTTATACGTAATTATTGAATTGAAGAATTTTAATTATTGAATTAAAAGTTAGTATAAGTGATTTGGTTCAAAAGTCAAGTGGTTTTAGAAAAAGAGGTATCAGAACCTTGTTTCTGAAATTAAGGGCCGTAAATATTTTTATTAAATATTTACAGAGTCTTATTATATGTGAATTGAAGTTTGGTTGGGTAATTTTGATGATTAATTGCTTAATTAAGGAAAAAGGAGTAAATTGTAAAAAAGATAAAAGTTAATTGCTATTGATTAAAAATAAAAGGGACCAAAATGGTAATTACACCAAGGTTAAAAAGTCCAAGCAGTGGAGGATATGATTACATTCCACTAAATTTGGGATATTTCTTCATTTAGTCCTAATTAGTTAAGGCTAAATTATAAATAAGTTGTTTGATTGGAATTTTTCATAATTGAAGGATCAATTGTGTAATTGGACCCTCCTTAAATGGCCTAATAATAGAAATGATATGACAATCTTTAGATTTTGGTAAATTGCTATTAAATCCTAATTAAATGAGGATTTACTAATTAGTCTATTTTTCTGTATGATCGGGAATGGTATTTTGAGGTCACAACTTCGATATGTCAGGTCGTAAATATTAATTATTTAATATTTACGAGGTTATTAGTATTTTATTAAAATTTGGTAATGAAATTTAATCGTTTAGATAGTTAATTAAATGAAAAAGATTAAATCATAAAAGGTGTAAAAGTTGAATTAAAAGTATTAGGTATCAATTAGAGGTTTAGTTAAAGCACCTAAATGGTAATTAAACCATCTACTATGTATATGGATGGTTTTGGCTTTTTAAATGGCTAATTTCATGTAAATTAATTAAGAGTAAAATAGTAAATTGATAAACAAATGGTTTTTAAACCAAATTAAGAAAGAAAACAAAGGTTTTTCATCTTATTCTTTAGCAATTGATGACCGAAACCCTAAGAAGAGAGGCAAGAACATCCGACCATTTTTGAACCCTCAATAGATCAAGATCGTGTCCGGAACGTAAAAAGGGAAAATTATGGATTTGCCCTTGTAGTTCATTTTAATTGCAATTTCGTCCGGTAAGTTAAATTCTTATTAATAACTGCTTATAACTACCTTTCTAATGATTGTTGAAAATGAGAAGTGACGATTGGAAACATGAAAGATAGAATCGACGAGATAAGAATTTTTCGTCTTTGTGCCAAAAATAGAAAATGGTCTGATGGCTGAGATCTTGCATTTTTTGTGGATTCTCTACAAAATCGTGAGTCATCGTAAGGTGAATAGAATCCAATAATGGATTACAGGCCTTATGATGGCTGAGATTTATGCTTGTTTGCATATTCTCGTCAGCTTAGTATGAGCAGCATCGCAGGGAACAGATATACCATATTGATGGCTGAGGTACCGCATGTGATGCGAGTCCTTGTCAGCTTAGTGTGAGCAGCACCGTATACTGGTAACATGCATGACTTTTGGGTCAACAGGGAGTAAGCATGACCTTTGGGTCAACAGAGAGTAAATCGGATGTCGATCAATGAAGTATAGTTCTGATTTGGCTCGACTGATTTATGGATTTGTTCAACACATATTATTCGGTAAATTGATAAACCTTGCGAACTTATTAAGCTATGAAAGCTTACCAGTGAATTTGTTGTTGTTTCGTAGATTCTATTTTGCTACTTGAAGATCAGATCATCTCAAGAAGTCACACTATCGAGGAGCTCATTTGGTACTTATTCATCACTCAGTTATATGGCATGTACTAGGATGATATTATCCTTTATATTACTTGTTTGGGATTGTTGGATTCCTTAATATGATCTTAGTGAAATATTGAATGAAAATATTATATGCTTGTTCAATGTGAAATATAGACTTTAAGTAATATGATGTAATAACTTGGAAACTACGAGCAATGTGTTAGTCTAATGTGTTTTCTTAAAGATAAGAAATGTTGAATGTTGATAAACTTGAATTTTGGCACGATTAATTGAATTCTGCATACTTGTTTCGGTAGAACCCCTACATGTATCGGTAGAAGTACAAGGCAAGAGAGAGGTTACTCACTGACTTGAGTTGTATCGGTAGTTGTATGTTAAGTATCGATAGTTTTGCTCATAATAGTATCGGTAGTTTATGTACTTGTATCGGTAGAAGCTGCAAGGTAGGACATCTTAGCTATCTGGAGTTTTGAGTACCGGTAGAAGCATGATTTGTTTCGGTAAAAGCTTTACTTGTATCGGTAAAACTGTCATAGGTATCGGTAGAAGTCTGCATTATTTCCTGAATTGTTTACTGACTTGACAACTATCGATACTTGTCCAACAGATATTGGTAGAAGTCTTTCAGAGTTATGAAATGACATTTTTACCCTAAATAGATTGTATTGTTATTTAAGTTTATAATTATTTTTTATACGATATATAAATTTATTTAATTATATTAAAATGAAGTGATATTGGAAATTTATTCAATGGTAAATGATCAGAAAAACCTTGAAACCTTAACCGATGACGGTGTCGGGTTTGGGGTACTACATAGTGGTAGTAAGAATAATTGACGTAGTTTGTATGATAACACTTGATCCCTGATTGGTTGAATTGTAGTAAATGAAAGTGTAAGATTAAATGGAGTTAGTACTCTGGGTTGTTAGTTTGTAATTGTATAGATTGTGATTGATTTGTATGTATGAAAAAAAACTCGTAAAGTTCTGTAAATCCTGAGACCCTAGATTGGTGATGGTTATGGTTTTTGGATGTTATATTTAATGGTATCAGAGCTACGGTTTAGTCGATTCTCGGACTAAGTGTTGTGTGAATAAAGTTTAGAAAGTACATGTCATATAAACCTGTGATAGTGTGATATTGATTGATCCGATCTAACTCTTGTTTTATTGCAGATTTTAAAGATGTTATATGAGTCTGATCGTAATAAAATTAATGAAGTTAATAGTAATATTCTAACTACTGATTCTAGTGCCAGTCGTAATATACTGGTTTCATAAATATTTGAAAACGAGGAGGTGAATCAAAGTTTATCAGTTTTACAGATGTCTGATGGTAAAATCAAATGTCTTTTGGATTTAATAAGACATTGATTTATAGAAATTGTGTAAGCTAATTTAGTAGCTTTACGATTGCTATCCTTGAGTATAGGTAAATAAAGTGAGATCGAAGACATAATGATGGACCTGAAGTTACAGTGCTCGATATTATTTCTGGTATGTTCTATTCTTTCGATATTAATTATTGTGAGTGCATTGATTGTGATTGGGGTTAACTCATTCTCATATTGCATTGTATTAATAATGGAAAGGGGGTTTATTTCCTAATCCAGTGAGATTAATGTTTTAGTCATAATTCGATTGGATGGGGTTGATATGTCGAAACTGTCTGTTAAGAATTTATTATTATGATTTTTCTGACGATTTGATGTTACTATCATTTCATGAATTTGGTATTAATCTGGAAATAGATTGATTGAAGTTATATGATACTGTAGTGAATTATAGACTGAAATGAATTGATTAAAATGTCAAACTGATGTACTGATTATGGTTGAGCCAGGTAAATTAGAGTTGTCCAAATGTCTTTGTATATGAAATGACTTAAAATGATTGAAAAACATATATATATATATATATATATATATATATATATATATATATATAAATAATTGACTACTCAATAAA
Organism: Gossypioides kirkii; assembly: GCA_005610355.1. Lineage (NCBI taxonomy): Eukaryota > Viridiplantae > Streptophyta > Magnoliopsida > Malvales > Malvaceae > Gossypioides > Gossypioides kirkii. The sequence goes on along the minus strand of CP032249.1, from coordinate 8,242,085 downwards.
AAAAAATTTGGATTTGAGATTAACTGTGTATCGTTCATCAATGGGTATTTTGATTTATTTCTTGAAAGATTTCTGAGATTTCTGTCTAAATTTGATAGTGGAATAAATTCAAGATATAGAATAAAAATCTTATATCTTATACAGAAGACTTGTTCAATAAGTTAAAAGGATGTAATAGTGTATTTGAAAGTTAATAAAGATTTAGCTATTCAATTCTAGATAAAGATATGAGATGCTGAAAATTTCTTTGAACTTGAGGTACTCATTAAGAATTTTGGTAATAATGTCTAAATTAACTAATGTCTCTATTGATTTATGAATATGATGAATTATATTGTTCAATCTTATATAGATATTTAGATACAGTCATATTATGATTATTGAGGATATTCTGATAGACTTCAAATAGAATCAGTGTATGCGTAATATGTGAGAAATGTATTATAGACTATATGTGAGAAATAATTTACGTGAAAACTATCAACCGTGAGTTTTGGTTTAGTGAGGTCAATTTTCTTGGTTATGTAAAATTTGATAGATGGATTGGAGTAGGTTCAGATAGAAAGATTTTTCTATTGTTATATGAAAACTTCAGAAAGCATCTCTGTAAATTTTTGTTTTGATCTATCTTGAATCTAGGAAGGAAATTGAACATTAAGTAATCGTCTAAATTATTACTGCTTATTATGATTCCAAAGTAGGGAAAGTCAATATAAAGTTTGTGTTATTTGAGATTATTATGAGATTGTTATTTTATATATTGGATGAGCTAGTAGTGATTTCTGTTGTGAGCAAAACCTTAGAATAAACAGGCACTGTTAGATAAAAATTTCGAGGATGAAATTTCCTAAGGGGGGAGAGTTGTAACAACCCATTTTTCAATGGTGTCGGAAACAGTGGTTTCGGGATCACAAACCCGACGAGAAAATTTTTATAATGAGTGTTTAAATTAAATAAGTCAATAATAATTTTATATGAAATTTTGAATTGAATAATTTTAATTATTGAATTAAAAGTTAGTATAAGTGGTTTAGTTCAAAAGAAAAGTGATTTTAGAAAATGAGGTATCGGGACCTCGTTTTTGAAATTAAAGGCCGTAAATATTTTTATTAAATATTTACAAAGTCTTATTTAGGAGATTTTTAGGTTATAGCTTCAATTCTTTTTATTTTATTTTGTTCATTTATTATTATTATTACTTTTTCTTTGTTTAATTCCAATTTATGACTTAGAGCTTAGGAAATTTGGTATATCCGATCTCTAACCCTAAAGCATTGATTAGACCAAACCGCAGAAACCGATAGTCAATGCAAAATCCACCACCACTAGAGGAACGAGAAGAGCAAGAAGATCCAATCATAGATCCTGCTAACAACATCGAATACGTTAGGATACCTCCACAAATCCCTACAAACAAACCAATGACAGAAGCTCAAAGAACTCTGAGGGAGTATTCCATGCCTAACACAGATCTGACGCGAGGGAGTATTGCTAGACCCACTATAGTCGCAAATACTTTTGAGATAAAACCAGCCATGATATAGATGATACAAAATAATTTACAATTCAGAGGGACCGTAGCTGAAGATCCCAGCTTACACTTAAAGCGATTTTTACAATTATGCAATACTTTTCGTTACAATGGTATTACTGATGATGCCATTCATCATTGATTATTTCCATTTTCCTTAACTGATAATGCCTTTTCTTGGTTAGATGCTTAGGCACAAGAATCCATTATCACATGGGATGAGGTCGCAGAGAAATTCTTACAGAAGTTCTTTCCCATCAGTAAAACAATCCAACTCTAGAGAGAACTTTCGACATTTCAGTAATTTGAGGGCGAAGGGCTCCATGAAACATGGGAATGGTTTAAAATGATGTTACGAAAATTCCCACATCATGGTACGCTAGAATGGATGCAATTACATACATTTTATTACGGGTTGGATGCATCTGCTAGATCGGGGTTAGATGGAGTGGCAGGAGGAGCCCTAATGAATAGAATTTATAAGGATGCCTATGGGTTGATTGAGAATATGGCGATGAACTCTTGTTAGTGACCTACTGAGAGGTTCACATATGGGCAGAAATCTGCTTCGGTTAAAATGATCTAAAGGAGACCTTTAGAAGTCGAATAAATGTGAAGCTGATCACTATGTCACGACATAGGCTGCTCTACGTCAGAACAAAGGTATTAGACTTGAAGAAATGTGAGACTTACTTCTTTGTAGCTACATACATGAGCTATGTCGCGACAATGCCTGCACGATGACACCAAATGAGGGGATTGATCTCTTTGTCGCAACACAAGTCTTGATGTGTCGCGACATCGACCCCTAGATGCGAATTTTATACCGAGTGAAGGGCGTTTTGGTCTTTACAATGCCACTTAAACACGAGGAATGACAGTTGACCTAGGGTTGAGGAAAACGACCATCTAAGGCTATAAATAGAGCCTTTAGTACTAGGGTTTTACACACCTTTTGTACTTAGTTCATATTTACTTTATTTTCGTTTTCCCGTTTTAGAAATGAGATTGTAAACTTCACATAAACGATCGTGAAATTATTTCCCGACAGATTGTCAATACAACTCAAGTTTCTTTTATTTCATTAAGTCAAATTTATGATAATTTATATTAATGTTTTTATGATGTTTAAGAAAATCATGAGGAACTAATCCCATTTTTGGGGATTAGGGAGTGAAAGTATGAATATTTAATTGTTGTATAAACAGAGATTTTCAATCGGATCAACTGTTTGGGCAAGGAAGAACATGAAACAAACACTAGGTCTAACAACCCTAGAATGTCATTTAGGTAGGAATGAACCCAAAATTGGTATTGCCTATCTGTGAAGACCTTTTCGCCAAATCGGTTTAGACTGTGACATCTAGCGATAAGTAGTCTCTATCGACTCGTTATATTAGTGGAAGATTGGAAGATCCTGTTAGGGTAACGACTAGTCGATTGAAGTAAAATCTCTAAAACCAATAGTTGAAGAATTCATACTGAAGCGACCTAATCTCCCCAAAGCCGTTTATCGAGTTTTCTATATCTCTTATTTACTTTATTTATTTTTTATGCTTTTAACAAAAACCCTTTTATTATACTATTGTACTATCATCCTTAAAAATAGTACTAATTAATTATTTTCTTTGCAGGGATATAATTCACTATTGCTAAAGCCTCATTTGGATACGATCCTTAGAATACTACCAAGTATTTCATTGTACAAACTATATTACAACTTGACCCTTATACTTGCGAAAGTCCCTTATACTTGTGAAAGTCTAAAACACATATCGAACTGGAGTACGTTCGGAGGCGGTAAATAGGGAAGTTGATCCACAAACATGAGTCGATGTGTAGGAAGCTAAGAAGTAGGAATTTTCTTTCCTCACTCAATCACAACTTTGTGTAAAAAAGCAAGAGTGCCCATGACATCTACAGAGCAGACTTTGAAGCCATTAAAGAGCGTCATTGGTGATACAATCTTCCAACAATATGTGGAGCTCTGTGCCAAATTTTTTAAGACTTTTAATTTTGGGACGATTTTGGGTTGTGTTTAAAGACTTATTTAATTATTAGGAGTAGGATAGAAGAAAAAATTATTTTTGCATGCACATGCTTTAATTTTTATGTAGGAACCCCACATTGTGGAGACACAACATTTCAAGCTATTCACAACAAAAGAAGGAAGGAAACCACCATGAGAGCAGGAACTGTCACGATCAATCGAGTAACTTCTTTCCTTTCTTTTTAAGGGCTACACATTGAGGATAATATGTTATCTAAAGTGTGGGGGTAACATAGGAATTCTTGCATTTAGTTTTATTTTTGACATTTTTATGTTTTGCTTTGATGTGTGCTTGAGCTTGTAGAAATACAAGTAATTGATTAGGAGCATGTATAATAGGTTGATTGTGTTTTTCGATAAATTGGCATGATGATGGGAAATTTTAAATATTTTAGCATGAGAGTGTTAAGTTCTATAGGTTACACTAAGTATAGATAAAAAGGAATTGTTGGTACCAAATGATGTGAATGATATGAGGAAACAAACATGCTAGTATATATGATTGATAGTAATTTTGGGATTATGTGACTAAATTGACATTTGTGCATATTGAGGTATTTAGGGATGACCTAAGGCATTGTTTGGTTACATCTAGAACTAAAAAGTTAAACCTTATTCTGAGTTTCCAATTAGTACCCATCTTTGAGCCGTATGACCCTTCTTAATGAACTACACTACAAACCTCTAAAGCCTAAAAGGATGATTTGTGTGTACTCTTTCTTTGGTTCTATTTTGCACGATAATAGACGTATGACCATATGTATTGAGGGTAATATTATGGTGGAGGTTGTAAAAACCAAGACTGAAATAGGAAAACTAATATAGAATATGAACTTTAGTATAATTAGAAAGAGAAAAACAATGAACATAAAAAAGAAATGAGTAGAGACAAAAGAGAAAAAAAATTCATGAGTAAGAAAGTATATGAAAAGTGACTAAGTCACAAAAATATCAAAAAGAACAAAAAAAAAATTACTCAAGAAACAAAAGAATACTCATAGGCTAGCTAAAAGGATTAGACTATATTGAAATTTCCTAAAGTGGAGAGAAAAGGAAGGCGAGAGGAGGAGAAATAAGGAGGTGAGATGGAATGGGACACTAAAGGGGGAGAATAGGGCACAATACAATGTGCCAAACTATTTTTGTGTTTCTAACTCTTTGTGCTTACAATTCTTTGAGTTTCATACCAATCCTAAGCCTCAACATGTTACAAGCTGAAAAGCCCTATGTGACTTAAACAACTCTATGAATGAATGAATATGGAATTGCATTATCTTATTATGAATATCTATATTGTACTAGGATAATTAAAGTACTTATTTTAGGCATTGATGGAGTTATATCAATAAGACTTTGATGTTTGTATTTCTTGTAACTTACTAAACTTATATTTTTCTGAACAGGAATGGTAAAATTACTTACTCATCATGTTGGAATTATTGAGAAATATATAATGGCTAAAGTAAATGCAACGAACCTAATCTTTATATGATATAGACTCAAGCTCCTTTGTTTACTTTTCTTACTTTATTTACTTTTCTTGTTTTGTTTGCTTGAGGACAAGCAATGATTAAGTATGGGGGAGTTTGATCTAGTACTTTTTTGCCTAGCAGATTGAACTATTTTTCACACTTTAGGAGCTTGAAAATAAGCAATTTCCTTTTAGTTCTGTAAGATTTAAGTTAGTTTTCTACTTTTGAATAAAATATGTAAAAAGTTCAAAAAGGTTATTTTATCATCTTTAAGGTCGATTGAGAACTAAATGTTAGCTAACATACTTCGTGAGTGTGCAGGAGACTTTTAGAAGTCGAACAAGTATGAAGCTGATCACTATGTCACGACATAGCTTGCTCTACGTCGCAACAAAGGGACCAGACTTAAAGAAATGTGGAACTGACTTTGTCACGACATAAATCACCTATGTCGCGACAACACCTGTACGATTGCACCAAGGGAGTAGACTGATTTGTTTGCCGCGACACAAGACCTAGTGTGTCGCAACGTCAACCCTTGGATGCGGATTTTACATCGAGTAAAGGGTGTTTCGATCTTTACAATGCCACTTAAGCACGAGGAACGACAGCTGACCTAGATTTGAGGAAAACGGTCATCCAAGGCTATAAATAAGGCCTTTAGCACTAGGGTTTTACACACCTTTTAGACTTAGTTTCATTTTTTACTTTATTATTGTCTTTCCGTTTTAGAAACGAGATTGTAAACTTCGCATAAATGATCGTGGAATTATTTCCCGACAGATTACTATACAATTCAAGTTTCTTTTTATTTTATTGATTCAATAGTATGTTCAGTTATATTATTGTTTTTATGATATTTAAAGAAACCATGAGGAACTAATCCTATTGTGAGGATTAGGGAGTGGAAGTATGAATATTTAATTATTGTATAAACAGAGATTTTCAATCGGATTAACTGTTGGGAAAGGAAGAAAATGAAACAAAAACTAAGCCTGATAACCTTAAAAAGTTATTTAGGTGGGCATAAATCCAAAATTTGTATTGCCTATCCGTGAAGACCTTTTCCCCAAACCGGTTTAGACTGTGACATCTAGCGATAAGTAATCTCTATTGACTCGTTATGTTGGTAAAATATCGAAAGATCTTGTTAGGGTAACGACTAGTTGATTGAATTAAAATCCCTAAAACCAATAGTGGAAGAAACCATATTGAAGCGACTTAATCTCCCCAAAGCTATTTATCAAAATCTCTCTCTCTTTCATTTACTTTATTTTATGTTTCACAAACATTAATCCTTATTTTACCTTCATACTATAATCCCTAAAAATAATATTAATTACTTCTTTTCCTTACGGGGATCTAAATCACTATAGTTTCGCCTCCTTTGGGTACGCTCCTCGGAATACTAGCAAGTGTTTTGTTGTAACACATTATATTACAACTTGATCTGTATACTTGTGGTAGCCCTAAAACACACATCGAATGAGAGTACATTCGGAGGCAGTCACCAAGTGTTAAGTGCCATAGGTACCCCTCAGTAGAGTGAGAAGTTTTAAGCTTTTAATTCACTATTTTATTTTGAAGCATCAAGTAGTTATTTGGTTTGATAAAGTAGAGAATGTTTTCCATTCATCCATTATACATTAAAGAACAATATCTATGAATAGCAATCCCTTTATTAAATGTCTTGGTATAATCGTTATAAAATAATCATGTTACAAAAATTAAATTCCTCTTAAAATGAGGTACATAAAAACGTTCTTTAAAATAATCTTCCTAAAATTATCAAAGTGTAAAATAACTTCTCCTACTGCTTCGGATGAAACATAGCTCCCATCTTTGGTCCGCAACGAGAGGCTCTTGTCACGCAGACTTCTCGTTTCGCTGAACCCCTGTAAAAACACACACACATGGTTAGTGGCTTAAGAATCAATAACCCATTTGTCAATTGATTCTTTCATTAAGTGAGGTTCAACCATAAAGAGTTTCATACCTTTGCCCTTTTTAGCTAGGTAATCCAAATACTCCTTACAGTTTGATCTGAAATGCCCTTTCCTGTTACAGAAGAAACATTTAATCCTTTTAGAATCTTTTGACTTCTTAGCCTTCTTCCTATCCACATGAGGTGGAACCGAAGACTTAGTCGATTTCTTCTTTCCCTTAGTTTTCTGCTTCCCCTTAGAGAACGAGGGGCCCACAGCTAAGTTTGCTTCAGAAATCTCCTGAATCGACTTACCACCATTCAACATCAACTCATAGGATTGTAATTCCTTCATGAGCTGAGTCAAGGTGAGCACCTTATTCCCCAAGTTGTAAAAGGCCCTAAAACCAACAAATTCCTTGGTTAAGGATTTGAACACTATTTCAATTTGAGTGTTCACGTCCAGTTCAACCCCATTTTCCTCCGCTTCTGCTAAGAACCCTATAAGCTTAAGCATATGTTCTTTGATTGAAGTCCCGAGTTTTTGTTGAGAGTTCATCAAATTCGTAATAGTAGAATGTCAAGTCAATGTGACTTGGCCTAGTTACACTTCAACTCATGACCGTATAATCACCGTCAGCTAGGACCTTGACTTGCAATACGATTCGATTTTTTAGGTGATGGCTCCATACTTACATGGTAGATGAAATTTGTAAGTCACCGAGCTCCACGACATCATTGTAAATTTAAACATACCTTAAAATAAAAAAAATGTCTACAAAAATATCCATAAACTCTAATTACCAATCACAAAAACAAAAATAAAAAAATAATTTTTAAAAAAGTGAAAAGGGATCGTTTTCTCCAAAAACGACCTATACTGGTAAATATAAAAAAATGGCAATACAAACAACTTGCTATATTCTGAATGATGTGCCAACCAAGTCTACTTGTAAGACACCTTATGAATTGTGGCATGGAAAGAAACTCGCTCTAATCACTTTAGAATATGGGGTTGTCTAGCACACGTTCTGATAAGGATACAAAGAAGTTGATGCACAGACAGAATTGTGCATGTTTGTAGGATATCTGAAAAGAACAAAAGGAGGATTATTCTATAATTCGAAAGATAATATGATTAAACTTTCTACTTATACTACTTTCCTCGAGGAAAGCTATATTAATAACTTTAAGCCTTGCAGTAAAGTGGTACTCGAGGAACTTTCGGGAGTTGTAGAACAATCACCAAGTTCAATTCTCGAGAAAGTTGTAGAATGACTTGCAAACAATCAACGTCATAGAGGAATTCGTCGTAATGGGAGAGTTTCTAAGAAACCAGACTTCTTTATTTATAATGGTAGTATTTATAATACGGAATCCAATCATAAGGATGATGATCTATTCACTTAGGAGAAGACTATGCAAGACGTTGATTCCAAGCTCTGGAAACAGGCCATGGATGCTGAGATGGATTCTATGAAATCTAATATGATATGGGAACTTGTAGACTTACCGATTGGGATTAAACCCATAGGGTGCAAGTGGACCTACAAGAAGAAGAGAAATATGGAAAGGAAAGTGGAAACGCACAAAGCTAGACTTGTAGGGAAAGGCTACACACATAAAGAAGGCATCGATTATGATGAGACCTTCTCTTCGGTATCCATGATCAAGTCTATCCGCATACTCTTATCCATTGCTGTTGCTCTCGATTACAAGATCTGGCAAATGGATGTCAAGACAGCATTCTTGAATGGCTATCTTGATGAGACCATTTACATGGCTCAACCCACTGGTTATGTTGTCAAAGGAAAGGAGAAAAAATTTTGCAAACTGCTAAGATCCATTTATGAACTTAAGTAGGCGTCCCGCTGATGGAATAAAAGATTTGATCAAACGATCAAGACTTTTGGATTTGAGCAAAATGCTGATGAACCTTGTGTTTACAAGTGTATAAAAGACGAAAAGGTGGTCTTCCTCGTTTTGTATGTCGATGATATTCTACTTATCAAAATGATGTAGGAGAATTATCATCGGTTAAATTGTGGTTAGCTCAATAGTTTAGCATGAAGGACTTGGGTGAAGCTAGTTATATTCTTGGAATTCGAATCCTTATGGAACGAAAGAATAAAACGATAGCTCTATCTCAAGCTTGATACATCGATAAGGTACTGGAATGATTTGCAATGATCGATGCGAGCATCAAGTTTTCATCTTTCTTTAGATGACTGTCTAAAAACAATGGAAGAAAGAGAGCATATGAGTAAGGTTCCATATGCTTCGGCAGTTGGAAGCCTTATGTATGTGATGCTTTGCACACATCTAGATATTTGTTTCACAGTAAGAATGGTTAGTCGATATCAAGCGAATCCACAAGCATTGGCAAGCTGTAAAGCATATATTAAGGTATCTTAAAAGAATCAATGATTATATGCTTGTGTATTCTGGGGAGAACCTTGCTCCTGTTGGATACACAGACTCAGACTTCCAAACCTATAAAGATTCAAGGAAATCAATGTCGGGAAATGTATTCATTCTAAGAAGTGGAGCCATATTATGGAGAAGTGTAAAACTAACTTGCACTGCTAACTCTACTATAGAGGTCGAGTATGTGGTTGCTTCTTAGGCAACGAAAGAAGCAATATGGCTTCAAAAGTTCTTAAACGATCTTGAAGTCATTCTTGATATGGAAAAAGCTATAACACTGTATTGTGATAATAGTGCTGCAATAGCTAATACCAAGGAAATGATAAGTCACAAGAGGAAGAAGCACATTGATCGAAAGTATCACTTGATAGGAGAGGCAATAGCCGAAGGAATTGTGGATGTGATGAAAGTAGCTTTTGAAGATAATCTTATGGATCTGTTTACTAAAACTCTTCTAACTAGGAGTTTTAACAGACACGTCGAGGATATGGGAATGCGAAACATGATACATTTACTTTACTAGGGCAAGTGGGAGATTGTTGGGAAATGTGCCATATTGCAGTAAATATGGAACTGTTTTTTACTTATCTGAACGGTGAATAAATAAATAAAGTTAATTTCACATTCACTATTATGTCTTTTGTATTTTTTATCTTTCATATTTTGCATGCATAGCGAAATTGTGACAAGCAAATATTAAGCTCATTGATTGTCTAAGTTCAAACTAAAGATAAGTGGCATTGTAAGAACGTTTACGTTGCGAGAAAGACAACTTACTTAGTAGATAATCTAAATGAGCCTGTAATCTCGTAAAAGAATCAAAGTGAGTGTTTGATTCAAATACTGAGAAGGATTATTATGTCATCTACAATTCCAATTGAGGAGATGGCTAGTCTTGGCTATCGGAGCAATTGACTCCACAAGTAGAGACATAGATATATTCATTGGTAGAATGATACATTGGACTAGAACCAAGATAAATTAATTCTGAATCCATTTGTGAATTAATTCACTTGTGACGTCCATGGTGTGATTTTCCTAAATCTTGAGTTAGTTACTGACCATGCGTATACAACTCATGTGCTTTGACATAAGTGGAAGCTTATGCTCTAAAGATGATCGAGCCCATAGTCGGTTTGTTAGGTACATGACTTGTGTATGGCATGGTTTTATTAGTAATAGTGAAATTCATACCTCAATTAAAGAGTTCATGATATCCTCTCATTGGCATTGTGTGGATTGATAAATATGGAACACAGCCACAGGTTGCTTGTTCTCAAACAAGGAATTTATCACAGTTATTTGTTGACAGTGATCATATTAATCATTAAGAAGACATAATGGTGACAATGAGATAAAATAGAATTGTATTGAGTGAACGGATTTAACTCAAAGGAATCAAGGATATCATATAAGGGTAACACACACATGATGAGATTATTGGACAAAGCAGTTGGATGAATTGCTTTCGTAAAGAGTATACAATAAGGAGTTTTCAATCATTGTACTTCTTGTGGACTGACTCCATGATTAACTAATTACGAATTATCGGAGCGATGCTTCTGGATATAATTGTAATTACTAGAGCTTAATTGTATATGTTTGATTGGTCTCTCCGCTAACTCAATAAAAGCTCGATCGGACTGCATTGAATCAGAAGAAAATTCTACGACTTTGGAAATAATTTAATTGAGTCGATTTATTCGATGTGAAATTAAATTTAGGTGGTCGTGAGAATTGTTCAATTAGAAAATTTGATTAAAAAAGTTTCTTAAAAAATTAATTTGAAAAATCTAAGTAATTTTTGAAAAATTAATTTTAATCAAGTAAAATTAAATTAATCAAATTAATTAAAATTAATATGATATTTTTGAAAACTAATTTTCATATCAGACAATTGGGTCAATGGATAATTGAACTTGTCAGATTAACTATTCCAAAAATAATATTATTTTTAATAGTTTAATATTAAATTTAATTTCATACTTATTTTAATAGTATTTTATTCCTTTAATATTAAACTGATTATCTTAATATTAAATTAAATTAAATTAAATTAAATTATTATTTTAATAAGATTTAATATTACATTTAATCTAATATTTATTTTGATTAAATGTTTATTACTTTAGATATCACAACCAAAATCTTGTTTTAGAAAAAAATTTAAAACTCTAATTTTTCCCTAAATTTATTTTCCGTTACAATTTTTAAATTCGTTTTTCTAACAATAGCTTCAAATGTCACGAATTTACGAATCAAAATCCAAATAGTTGTCTTCTTTTTTCTCTAGCACTGATCGTCAAATCAACTTGGATCTAAGATATACTATTCTACTTCTTGATAAATATTGATCCATCATACCGATTATTAAATTGTCGCTTGAAACTCGTTAGCCGAACTTTTTTTAGAAAAAACATAACAAACTAGTAACTTAAAGTTCAATGATCTAAATGAGAACTTTTGAATAGTTCAATGACTAAAATGTAAACTTACTAATAGTTATTGACTTTGGGTGTAATTTACCCCAAAAAAATCTATTAAATTACTATTCTAGATCGAAATTTAGTTACTAATTTTTAAAAATGTATACTTAGTAAAATTATTTTTTATTGATGCTAAAATTCATTAATTTAGTAACAGCTGATCAAATGCACTGCACATTTGTTTATCTTTCTCTTTCAGTGTTTCTTTCATTTTTCTTCTTCTTTTTTCTTCTTTTTTCAATAAGTTTATAATTTCCAGATTTCCGGAGCTCTCTTGGGTTCACTTTCCCTCGTTTTCTCTTTTACCCACTCCAAATTAAACATGTATATATATAAAAATTAAAATTCTCCACGTTATCACTCTCAGCTGAAATTCCATCCAGGTAGCTTTTCTTTTTCCAGTTTAAGATGTTTAAATATTTCCTTTTGGGATTGTCTAAATTGGGTATTTTTGTTCAAGTCTATGCACGTTTTGAACCAAATTATGTGCTTTAAAGTTGATTTTTTTAACTTTCATTTTAGATGACCGAATCGGGTTTCCTTTTTTGATTGATCCGTGCTTGTTTCTTGGGTTGATCTTTAGGTTTTTTATGGACTTTTTTATGCTGATTTTGATGAAAACTTAAATATTTGAATGGTTTAGTTTGTTTGTTCTTCTGCTAATTTAAAGAGATAAGTAATTTTTTATTCCCAAATTGATCTTGATTGTTTTGTTGGTATTTCTGTTTCTTAATATTAAAGGAAAGAACCCTTTTGCTCAATATGAACAAAGCTTAAAAAGATGGCTACTTTCCCAGGAATCAGAAAGAGAAGCAATTATTTGGAGAAGTTTTTCTTTTCCTCAAAGGGAAAGCTCTTTAGCTTCTTAGCAGCGGCACTGTGAACTTGGTTTATGTTAAACAAAACTGACTCGCTGGCTCACATATGGCGACTCATTGGATTAATGTTATCTGCAAAATTGGCATGCTGATATTCTTAATTTTATTTTACAGCTGAAGAAAGAGCTATTTAGCTAAATTATACAAGGGCATTCATCATATTGTAAATGGAAGAGAGGGAGTTCTGGTTTGTACAGGTGGCACAACTTCTGTGAGCTTAGCGTCCTCTCTCATTGCCTTTTTTAGCTTCAAGAGCTTTGTTCTTGGTGTATGCGTATAACTAGAACAGTTGAGCTATATTGATGAGGTTTTGTGGAGAGTTTTAACTGAAGGGGAGAGCTTAAAAGCTAACATTATGGGCTCTGTTTGTTGCTGCCTGCGTGCTGAGGATTTTGAGGACTACATGAATCCAAACAGTAATGTATATAGAAACTGTCTGTGCCTCGGTTGCTTCATTCAAAATTTCCTGCACGTGGTATGTTTTCTGATTCTTGTCAATAAGCATTGTTTTTGGCTTTAGCATTGTTTCTTCAAATAAAAGTATTTTCATGTCTTACTTGGGGTTATAAAATTGATGGTTCTATTGATTATTTTTTTTGTGCCACTCTTATGTTGTTAAAAATCAGGCTTGTCATTGGAAATATTACTCTTAGATGCTCTTTCTGTGGCACATGTAGGTGGCATTAGCCATTTATTTTCACAATAATTTTGTCTAGAGCATTGTAATAATTTACTAAAGACAATCTCTATCGCTAATGCAGGCAAAGTCCTTTGTTAACTTTTTTTACTCAGCTCCATGCTTTTATATTTGTGAAAGCCTTGTCAGAGGGCTAGGGAGGGATAAAGTTTGGTGGATGAAAGACGCTGAAAGAGTGAATATAAGTAACAGTGACTAATATATTGATCAATTTTGCCAAGTCGGGGAAAATTTCTTTATGGTTTTACTATATGTTTAGGGCTGTCGTAATCAAGTTACTTGTTCATGCAATAAGCCGGAGTAAGATAATTAACATGTCAGTGCTAAAAAATTGTATCCCTTAAAGAACACTCTTAATAGGCTCTTGGAGCAAGTGAAATATGCTTGTAGTGTCCATACCTGAGTTCTCAATCTAGTAAATTCCATCAGTATTTGCCTATATTGGCTTTTTGGTAAACAGATATCTATTGAAGTCAATTAGGGACCATTAAGTACTATCCTAATTTTGAAAATTATGAGTTGATCGTTTTACATTCTAAATTCTGTGTTTGATTAAGGGTAAGGAAGTTAACCTGAAGGTTGTTTGATGATAGATATCTCTGAATTGATCAGGAAAACTTTATCCTCAAATATTTCATTTATGAAGTTTCGGATTTTTTGTCCTTATGTTATTTCTTTGGTCCCTATAATTGTAGTGTACCATATTATTCCAAAGAGGAGAGATGCACTCTGTGCCTTCATCCATTCAGGGAACGGCATCTATGAACTCTCCTGCATCACTAGACAACTCACTTTCTGACATGTACTGTTCTACTCCAAGGCCTTTGCCTTGGGATGCTGACACTAGATATTTTTGCTTACAACGTGATGGTCTTGTTTCAAGACGTGAGAAGGGTTCAAGTCATTCACAAGAGGAATCAGAGCCTTTAAGAGGTGAAGATGATGCAGGTTCTGAATCTTTGAGTAAAGGAGACAAATGGAATGCTTGTGAACAAGGCTCAACAGAGCAGTATTGTAAATCCTCACAACTCTCATCAACAAAAGCATTAGATGGAACTGGGCACATCTACTCACCAATAGAAGAGGAGGATGTCTGTCCGACATGTCTTGAAGGTAAGTTATCTTTAATGATAATGTTCAAGCCACTGATTTTTGCTGTGAAATATTTTGACCAGAAACCATTGCTAATCTGCTATGGTGCTGCAATGATGGTCAACTTGCATTTCTTGGCATGCATCAGTACCGGTTTGGACTGTTACCCGCTTAATCTATATCTTCCTTGTGAACCTGGCAGACTCTTCAGTCAATTATCAGGCCTGTTGGCCCATTTTAGAAAATTTTCTCACCTCAAGATTATTAAGAATTAATTTTTTTTTTTAATTTATTCCAAAGGGAAAAGAAAAATGGATGCTTGTTGCCATAAAAGTTGTCAAGACTATTGTGGGCTTTGTTCCCTTGCCTTCGGAAGTCTGTAGCACTCAGGCAATCTCAATTAGAATCTCTCACTATTTATGTGATCAAAGATAAATGCATGCCACAACTGACTTGTCTTTTCCTCTCTTTTTCCACCAACAAGGCTTCCTCAATGACTGGATGAATAGGCCAAGCGTTCTAGAAATGATAAAGGATGCGCTGTAATGCCAAGTTTATGCTACATCTTACTTTCTAACATGTGTGCTTGTGTCATTAAATGGATCCAGATTATACTGATTGACTGTTAAGAACTCTTTAATTCTAGAAATTTGTCCATTAGTCTTATACTAACTCATATATGTTAGAAACAATCAGTCAATCACTGCTATCAGAAATCGATAATGTCACGAGTCATATTCAGTTGGACATTTTATAGATATATTTTCCTCATTTAAACTTATTGATATAATTTATGTGCAGAGTATACCCTAGAGAATCCGAAGATAGTAACAAAATGTTCCCATCATTTCCATCTTGGTTGCATTTATGAATGGATGGAGAGAAGTGAAAACTGTCCAGTATGTGGAAAGGTAACCCGTTTTCAGCTAAATGATAACAAATAATCCATTAACAGTCATGCTGTTTACATTCTATCCTGCTTAATCAGCAGTTTCTTTTCTTTCTTGAATTCCAATTTACTAGGATGTTACTAGCCTTCAATGTTCACAAGTGTTAGCATCTTAATTTGCTGTTGGTATATTTTTGAAGCTCGTGTCTTGCTTTCTCCTTTCACGAATATCTGTAAACCATTTCACCATTGGTTTCTTTATCAACATTCATGCACATTAATGTTGATTCAGTGTGTGTAGCTTTTCAACTAGTTCTGATCTAATTCATTTGGCATGTTTGGATGTTTATTTGTTTGCTAGCGAATGTTGTTTAAAAGATCATTCTGGGGAACTCCAGCATTCATTTTATTCCCTGAATTTTTTGGTTTACTTTTCTTCTTTGAATTGACCAGCAATTATCCTAGTTTCTTAAACTTTTCTCATCTCAACCTGGTTCTTTGGTTTGAATTTCCAGGTTATGGCTTTCGATGAAACAATTTAGTCTTGCTCGAAAGTTTTTGTTGCAGATGAACGCCAGTGATAACAGAAGACAGAACCAAGGAAAGACATCTAAAGTCCTTTGTGAATAATGATTCAGGACAAGTTGATTGTTTCATACCATAAATATGAAAAGTGTTTTGTATAAAGATTTTAAATTAGTTCTCTCTTTGGAAGCCTTGAACTGGGGAAAAAAATGAAATCATATGCATATGATTGTTGGAAATCAAGTGTGGATTTTTTTTTTTAAATTTTCTTTATAAAAGAAGTTGGGGTTGTGTCTTTGGTTTCCGATTTGAATGTTGGATGTGACATGTACTGGAAAGATTATATATCTCTATATCATGTTCTAACATGCATCAAATATAAGAACATAGGTTCAGGGGCAAGAGTTCGATTCAGTCATAATAAACAAATACAAGTTTACAAAACAACCTGTTTGATATATTCAATCAATTTGTTTGTATACACTCCAGAGTATACAAGCAAGCATTATAGGCCAGGTTCTTCAGTCAATTAAGAAAATTCCACAAACACCTGGTATGAATTGAGTTTATTAAAAACAGCCGATTTATTGATTTGTATAGGTTGAAAATGCTTGAAAATATAAGGTGATGGGATCTTATTTTGCTGCCACTTGAAAAGCTCTCAAGAAGACTTCGGGTGGTTGGCCGCCACTCAGCTGCTGCTTCACATTTATCTGTGCCAAAACTACAGATTTTAATCTATGGAACCCCACTGTTTAAGTGTCATTTCAGCTAAAAAGAAATGTAGGTTTTTATTAGTTTTTCACCCACCACGTAATTTGGGACTCCAGAAATGTTTGCTGAGTACTTCTCCAGATCCTCATAAACCTATACTAGAAATGAGAATGATGAGATTCCCAGCATGCAGGTCTATGTTACTTAGACTCGTATGTGAGTGTCGGTTTTTATCCTCAAAACTCATTTTCGAATATTCAAGAAAAATGAAGAGTCAGAACAACATAGATGGTGGTATCACAGAACAGACCTCCTTAACTCCATTATTTGGATTTTCAAGAAATTCTGCAGCCCCTTCAACACCAACCTTCCTAGCAGCTTCCAGAAGAAACTCCCTGCATCAAATCACACTGTACAATCACTAGGGGTTTAGGGATCTGAAGATGCACAACTACTTAATCAGTTTACTGCATAAATGAAGGCAACAGTAAAACCAATGTTGCTGAAGAATATTACCACAAGCTTACTTTACTCTTGGATGTTCGGAATGTTTCATTCGATAAATAATTGTAAACCACTCAAGATAATAAAACATGCAAGACAAAGGGACCATATCAAACTCTCTACTCTCAATGTTTGAGAGTTTAACAAAACAAATGGGAACACAAGGATATCGCTCGTGCATATTGGCCTTCAAAAGTAAAAGAAAATTTTGCATGTATTGTAGGGTAAACTAGATAACTCTTTAGAGTTTATAATCATAACGTACAAATATAAATGTATACACAGGCACATACAAATACACACATTCATATTGCACCTTACTTTACTCAGGCAACCTCAAGCAATAAAATGGTTTTAGTGCCTAGACTATGGCTTGTGCCCTTGATAACATTGGGCAGGCAGGAGCATGGAGAATGAGTAGATGGCATTTTGACGCATTTAAGAGAATAGTACTTTTAATCATGCACTCCAAACATCCAGGAAAAATCAAGGGTCATTTGATATTTGACCGAAGACAGAAAAGTATGAACTACACATACCGATCACCAATGTATTTTCCCTGGGTGAAGTAGCCAAGATAAAGCTCCTCCACAAGAGCATGTTGCTTGTCAAGACCTTGTTTTCCAGCAAAATAGATCAGCCTATGGCTGTCAAGAGTATTTCCCCTGTTTATATCAAGTTCCGGTTATGCATACAGCCACCTTTGAATTCTCTTATCACACAAAATGGTGAAACAAAAAGTGAAACTTACGTGAGTCCAGACATGTCATATTCTAATCCAACATTCCTAAAAATCTGTAATTTTATGAGCGGCCACAACAAGTCAGGCAGTGGGCAATAAACTTGAAGACAAGGCAAATAGAATCATAACAATAGGAAGTTCAAAGAACGATAGTAAGACCTCGGTCATCCGAGCTAAAATTCCTTGAGTTCGGGATCCAAACTTCTTCTCATAGTATTCTCTCTTGCTTACTCCTTCCTTGGGTGCCGAGGGATCAAGAAAAAATGGATGCCATTTAATCTGCAAAGAACAACTATAGGTGAGAATAATATGCATTACACAAGCACCAATGTCTGTGTATGTGTTGAGAGACCTCAAAATCAAATTGATCCTTAGATTGAGCAATTGCTTTGTCCAGGTTCCTTTTCCCCACAAAGCACCATGGGCAAACGCTGTCTGAACTGACATCAATTCGAATAAGCTTCTTCCCAGTATTGCTACCAGATGACTGAGCCATTATGCTCCGAGTTTTGCTGTCTTTCTACATAGAGATAGCAAGAATAGCTCCAAATCAGTGACAAAAAAAGCAAGAACAAAATAAGCTACGGAGGTCTTATTTGACGCAATTATATATATATGTATATAATCTTCACACTCATCCCCCAATTGTTAAAATAATCTAAATTTGTGCATCCCGGGACCATTACATAAATACAGTCCATGAAAAGTCAAGTGTAAACATAAATTTAAGTGTAAAAATACATGATGCACTTTCACCTACTGCAATCTCTTTAGATAAAAGGTTGCATTTCTTAAAACCCAAAAAGCTTTTACATCCCATATATCAAATTGGATATGTTAAAAACGATGTTTAACAACAAAATTAAGAAGAAAATCATATAATCTTTATGATATGAAATGCATCTAAACTACTTTGAAGCAAAGCCAGCTAAGAGAAATCAATACCGAACCTTTTCTTTTTTCCAATCAAGAAATTTCATATACAAAGCATACCAAATTTACAGATCCTAATTTCTTTTTCCTTCCATATCCAAGAAAAAGGAACATTCAAAGTGAACATCACATTTGCAAATTTGGGTTTGTCTTATTTCACCAAGATATCCAAAACAAAGCACAATCACAATTGTAAAAGTTCACATTTGCAGAACGAACAGACTTCTTTGAAGCTAAAGTAATCACTTTTAACATAACAAATTAAAGCTTGATCACAATTATGGTAGAAATAAACAAAAAGGGTATCAGCAAAAATTATGAAACGAAATAATTCTAAGGAATTAAAATATACTAGTTGGATAGACATAAATGGGGAAGTGAGAACTGGAATTTTGTTTGGTTAGAGAGAAAAAAACTTACCCGAAAAACGAAACTGAAACACTTCTGGACGGAAACCAAACGCATTTAATGTTGAAAAATGGAAGGAAATAGAGATTTTATATATAAACATAAGGTTGGACTTTTTGTTGGTCATAAGTTTCAATTTTTCATAATCACCTACTACCACAGACAAAGACCCTTCATTATTTTTTTTCATTTTTGAACAATTTTTTATACCATTTTCATGTTCAACTTTGAAGTTTGAATGGATAAATACATTTAAGTTTTTATAAGGGTGAATTTCACAGTTAGTCACCCAATTTTAGTAAATTTTAATTTTAATTATCAATCCAAAATGAAAATTTATTAAAATTGGGTGAGTGTATATATAGGTGAGCAAAATTCGATTCGATTCGAAAGCTCGAAAAAAAGTTCAAATTTTGAATTAAATAGTTTGAGTTATTCGAGTTAATCGAGTTATTCGGATAAACTTGAATAAAAAATCAAATTTTTCAGTTTAACTTGAATATGAATTATACAATTCGAGTTATCAAAAAATTCTAATAAGAAAAGATAAAATTATGTCGTTTTGATAAATGTTTATATTTTCTAAGTTAAAAGCCAAAGCTACGTGATTTTGATAAATATTTACCCATTAAATTAAAAGGTAAAATCATTATATTGTTTATGTTGTTAAATAATCTTGTACACCGTCTACTAGTTAAATAATCGATCCATGTAAATGCAACATTGAGTTAAATAATAGGATTAGTTAACTCGAATCGATTCGATTTGATTTCAAAAAATTTCAAATTGAGTTCGGTTGTTAAAATAAGATTCGCCAACTCGACTAACTCGAAATTTTGTAACTCGATTCGACTCGACTTGATCAAATGCTCACCCCTAAGTGTATAATAACATTGTTGTTATCCAAATTAATTACTACGAGTGACCAAAATGAAACATTATTAAAGTTGGGAGATTAAAACAATAAAATTATCTAATTGCAGTGCTGTATTTGAAAATTTTTCATTTAAATGACCAAAATGAAAACATACTAAAGTTAAGTGACTAATTATGTAGTTTACCATTTCTTAATACTCCTTACATTCATCCTGATTTTCTTTTGCATCTAGAAGATTTCTAGTGCTGACGTAAGGCATTACCTAAATTTTTCGGTCGGAAGAATGAACCTTTATAATTCGAATCCGACCCGATTTCGTGACAACACTTAAAATGTTTTCATACTTATACTTTCCTTTTTCTTTTTTTTTTTTTATAAATTACAAATAGCGATTAGCGCAACTTGAACTCAAATCACATCTGAAATGGTGAACATCTTTAATCATCAAGTCAATATATGGGGTTCATCATACTTTCCTTTCTTTTTCATTATTTTTTTAATTTTTTTCATAAATGAATAATCATTTATGTTATAAATTTTCTTATTTAATGTATCTTCGTAGAGTTACCGCTTGAGTCTTAACTCAATTGGTATGCATATTGTTGTCAATATAGGAGAACATGAGTTCAAGTGTGTTAAAACACATTATCCTCCTATATATGATCAAAACTAGACTTGTTCATGGTTCGGGCTACCCGCCTAGGCCTGAAAGCTCGTCCGAAATTAGGCAAAAATATTATACCTGAAAAATGGGTTTAGACAAAAAAGTTAGGCTCGTTTAAAATATGGGTAAGGCTCAAGCTTGAATGTTAAAGCCCGAACCTGGATTAGCTCAACCCGTTTTAAGTTTATAGTACTTTATATTATGTTATTTTTATATATTTATGTAATTTAAAACACATTAAAAAAATTAAACATATACTAAATATATAATACTACTATAATATAAACACTAAAATAATGTTAAGATGACTATATAAAAATATATAAAATTATTAAATATTAAAATAAAATAAAATAAAATAAATATATTTATAAATTAAAAATAATATGGGCAAGTCTAAAATGGGTTTGAGTTAGCCATTTGTAAATATGTGTGGGATTGGACAAAATTTTAGGCCTAGATTTCAGATCGGGCCGGGCTTGAGCAAACATAAAATATATTAATATCATGCATAGGCTCGGTCCGAACTCGACCCAACTCATAAACACCTCTAATCAAAACCTATAATGAGATTGTTAAAAAAAAAACTACATCATTATGAGGTTTTTTAATTTTACAAATGGAGTTAAAAAATTTACATGTGTCTTATTTATTTGGTTTTTATTTGTTTAAATAGACACTTATTAGTTTCTTAGGTGTAATAGGCCCTGTAACAATCCGTTTTTAGTATTAGCTTAAATCATGGTTTTGATATTTAAATCATGTCATATGAGTTAGCTAAAATAGTAATAATCGTGGGTTAGTAATTGGAAAAGAGTAGAAATTAAATTGGGATAAGAAATTTAATGTTTAAAGTGCTAATTAAGAATAATGGATTTATTTAGTATAGAATACAAATTTTGTGTAATATAGAAATTTAGTGACTTAATAGTTAGAGCATTAAATAAAGGATATCTTACTTGGAATTGAACCAAATTATTTTTAATGGACAAATTTAGGCTTCATTTGAAATAAAAGATATGTTTAGTAATTAAATTATAATGGTTAAGGAATTAAAATAAGGAGTTTTCTTCTTTAGTGGGATTTTCCACCAAAAAGAAAAAGAAAGAAAAGAAATTAAGAGAAAAAGAAGAACACCATTGAAAAGCTTGAATTTTGGCAAAAAGGAGACTTTGCATGTAAGTGATTCTTTGATATTTTTCTATGGAAATGACATTTTTGTGATAAACAAGCTAAGGTCTTGCTAGATTTGTAGATAGTTTAAGAAAATGTAAAGATATTTGGAAGTTGCCATGGCTATTCGTGAAGCTTTGATTGTGAGTAGTTGAGTTTGAAGTTGAAATATGTTTTGATTTAGTTAGTGAAAATATGTTTTGATTTAGTTAGTGAAAACATCCATGGGCAGTTTGATGGTAATGGGGTTGAATTAGAAGTCAAATAAAAGTAAGGGTTAGTTTTGAAAATGTCATTAATTGTATGGAAAAAGAGGCTGTTCGAATGGGGTTAATAAAAAAAAAATACATGTATATGTAAAAATAACTTTGTGTTATGAATATTATTAAATGGATATTCAATCTTTTATCTCCCTTGACCTTTAACCTTTCATCTTTTTAACTTTTCATATTCTTGTAACTATTTTTTCCTATTTATATATTAGAATATGAAGAGTCGAATCTTCCTATATATATAGAGGAGTATGCTACTTGTAAATTGAATAAAGATATAGAACGCAATACAAATTCTCATATTCTCATATCCATCCTTTATCTATTATTTTTGTTTATAACACGTTATCAGCACGAGCTTGCTCGATAGTATTCAATATTTTGTTGGAGAACAAGTAATCTAGACGTACAACGTCCTTGTTGAAGCAATAAGGTTAAGGTATGTGAATTTTTTTATATGCTTGAAAGATTTTGATATTTCAATATTCTTAATGAAAAAACAAGTTAAAATGATGCTCATTTTTTTCCATATTTAAATATGAATTTATGTTTTATATATTCTATGATATGCTTGTTTATGATCTAAGACTTTGAATAAGATTGAAATATCAACAACTTAAATATTTTTACTTAAATATGTATATCCATAACATATGTTATTAACATGATTAAAAATAAAGTAATCACTTTTAACAATTTATTTTATTTGGTGACCTTTACCAAATGTACTACATTGTCTGTTAGATTATTAGATTATTATTTTTGACATTAGAGGCTCATGTCCAATATTTGGATATGTAGTATGAAAAACTTAGAAAAAGTTAAATATATTTGTACCAAATATATATCCAGATGCATATGACATAGCTTATGGTTATTTGTTTCTTTGCGGATGAAATTATCTATGGAAACCTTGATTATAGTAAATAAGATGAGGTGATGTCTCTAGCAAATATTCCATAAAACATTTTTGGGGTATTCTATTGTTATGTTGGTTAAATTGTAAGGTTGACCTTAGTTATCACAAGATTTTAATAGACATGAATAATAGTGCTTTCTCGCTTTAGTTGTTAGCTCAGAATATATAACTTGACATGATTAATTATGAGACACTTACCGTTGTGAAAGTTCAATGATTATGATCTACATGAAGGATTAAAAGTGAAACATCTAACTATGAAAGATCCTCTTGGTTCTTGAATGACGTGATAATTTGAAAGAATGATTTTACCTAGAAAACGATAATACTCTTTAAAGCTTGCTATGATTGAAATATTTTATGTGCTCCTGCAACAGCAATATTGTGAAAAAGGTTTTAAAAAATATTTTAAAACGATCTCATGCCTTCTAGTGAAAAAGACTTCATTCCCTGAAGTGAATGTTATAAATAACAATTATGAAAAATCAGAATATAGAAATCGTGGTTGTCGTTGTGATTGAGGATGTGGTTGGAGACAAACTAATAATTGTTATCATGGTGGTTATAATAGTGGTACTTCTAACCACTAGAAAAAAATAATAAGGAAAATCAAGAAAATGACAGTTAAAAATATTTAAAGGTTATTGAAAATTCATGCTACCAATGTTGTATGAAAATGCATTGATCATGTATCTGTCGTATGTTTAAGCATCTAGTAAAATTTTATCAAAGCATCCATTAAAAAAAAGGGAAACAATATTAAGACAAATTTTGTCCAAAATGATGAAATGGAGGATAATTTTTTTTTCGGAAAAAAATGAAAATTTTCAATATGATGCTAAAGTTGGCCATGCATACAAGGATGATTAATATGTTTTTAGTTTGTGCCAAAATTTTGTTGAGATCCAAGCATTAAAATTTAATTGTTTGATTTAAGAATCATTAGAATTAATGTTTACTTGATATTTGTTTGGGGATGATCTCTTTCTCTTTATTACAAAGGATGTTTATAATCACTACTTCTCATCCATGGTAACCTAAGTTAGTCTAATCAACTTCTTTTGAAATTTGATTTGATTTTTATTAAGAAGTTTAATTTATATAATTCTCTATCCATAATTCTATGAATTTTTAAATCTATTCACGTATTTAGTTATTGAGATTTTTATGTGGAGATAAATATTTTTATTTTTATTGGTTCATTTTAAATAGAATTGATTGGTTTAATTCTGATTTTGATTAAGATATATGATTATTGGGAGTAAAAATGCTTGTCATGAATTTTGTGATATTCACCTTGTTGGGATAGTTTCATAATTGAGGTGAAGATTAGAAAATGTTTATGTTTAAACCTTTATAGTTGTAAAGTTACTTTAATCTGACATTATAATATTTTGCATTTTATTGTGTTATGGTATATATATAAATATATATTATCTAACCATAGTGATTTATTAGTAACATGAATTTATTGTTTATTATGTTTAATATATGTGTTATTTATATGAATAAATTAAGTATTCATTAATGATATATAATAAAATGATTTCATACTTTTGAAGAGCTAATATTGAATCAAACTGTAAAAAGCTCTTGAAGAGCTAATATTTTACCTCCTTGAGATGTAAAATTTTGTAAAACATATGATTATTTTTCAGATCAAGAAGAAAAATGTTGAAGGAAATTTTTCTATGTTTTACATTAAAACCATGGATAGAAATGACATGAGATACTCATGTTTTTGTATTATAAATATTCCCAGAAGGAATACATTACACTTATATGAATGATATATGAGATGGTGAAAAGAAGTTCATAGTGTTGGTATGACTGGTTAGACCATCCCGAGTCAATGTTGATGCAAAATAACTTGATGAAATTTTATTTGATTTTATTGAAGAATTAGAAGTTATATTTTAATAATATTCATCATACTATTTATTTGGACAACATATTGATCTAACACCAACTAAAGTTAGAGGTTGTTGCATTTTTAGATGATAACCAAATAATATATTAGCTCATGTATCACATGTGTGCAACTCGAAGTTTGCGATATTATTTCTTGAAATAATTTGATTGTGCACACTCTCTATAGAATGCAATTTGTGCTAATAACGCTGGTGCATTATATCCCAAGCATGATTTTCGTAGTTTTACCTGGGATAATTTTAA
The DNA here is from genome assembly GCA_005610355.1 of Gossypioides kirkii. Lineage (NCBI taxonomy): Eukaryota > Viridiplantae > Streptophyta > Magnoliopsida > Malvales > Malvaceae > Gossypioides > Gossypioides kirkii. Next base: position 8,216,733 of record CP032249.1, on the reverse strand, counting down.
GTTGTCTATTGCCTATATATGTTATATTTAATGGTTAGCAAAACTATGCCTCCATTTAGTTGCTTAACCATTAATATAAGAATTGCTTTACAATAAGCATGTAATTTTATTTGCATCAAGTCAACATGTAAAAAATATTTGTCTCGTTAGTATTGGCTTTCATTTATAAGTCACTAGATTCCATCTAAGAATATCAAAATGTGTAATATCTATTTCATATTCCATCATAATGCACTAAGATGGATCATCAAATATGAAGTTGAGAAATTTTAGAATTTTCATTAGTTATTGAAGGGAGATATATTTATAATTTTGAAAAAAAAGTATTGTCACGTTGCAAATTTTCTCGACATTAAGGGGAAACAAATTAGTTAAATAATTATGTCATTATTTTTTTGTGGTCCTCACTAATATTATGTGCACAAAGTTTGAAGGATAAAAATTATTGCTAGATATGTTTAGTGATGACATTTAGATATTCCATATACTAGCTAATACATATGCCAGCTAAAATGCTCCAAATAATTATATGTCCCAGAAGGACAATGTGATAAAATAAGTCTTGAGTATGCTAGAAGCATGACAAACTAGTCGATTCCATAAAACGAAAAATTATTGAAAGAAAGGAGAAAGAAATGAAGATGGTCACATACTAAAAGGAGGCAGGTACTCTTGAAGAGACCCGTGACATAACTTTTGATAAAACCCTAGAAGAGGTTCAGGTACCTGAAATTATGAATATAATGAGATATCGCAATTAGTTATGTCATAACTAAATATGATGGAGTTGAAAAAAAAATGAAATTGTTATCGATAACGATAATATACGTAGAACACTTCAATATTATGGAAAAGTGAGGATCTTGAATGAAAATATACTTGACAGCATTGAGATGATAACAGGTCATCAAAAAAAAAAAAATAAGTGTTTCTATTATAACTTATGAAATGCATCTCGGACAAGAAGTCTGAACACCCGGAAGGTGTAAAGCCAAGGGGAGTACATGTCAGCATAATAGGGGAAAAAAATTACAAATCATAATATATAGAATTGACTTGTAACAAGAACGTTCATAAGACACTTGGTATTGATTATGAAGAGACATACTCTCTTGTGGTGGATGCAACTACTTTTAGGTTCTTGATTAGTCTGGCAATAAGAGAAGGGCTTGATAATAACATTTACATGAAACTCTTAGAAGGTTTTAATCTATCAGAAGCAGCTAATTCAGGTTCTCGAGAACATTACTCAATCAAATTAAATAGATCCCTTTATGGATTGAAACAATCTGGGCGCATGTGGTATAATCGCCTTAGTGAATACTTTTTGAGGGACGGATATAAGAATGATCCCATTTCTCCATGCATTTTTATAAAGATGTTTGAATTAGGATTTGTTATAATTGCTATGTATGTTTATGATTTAATTATAATTGAGACTCCTGAAGAAAATTTAGTGAAATTAAGTGTTTAAAGAAAGAATTTGAAATGAAAGACCTTGGTAAGACAAGATTTTGTCTAGGGATAGGATTACAAATTGAGCACCTAAAGAATGGAATACTTATGCATCAAACAACATATATAGAAAAAGTGCTAAGAAGATTTTACATGCATAACGCAAATCCGTTGAGCACCCCAATGGTTGTTAGGTCACTTGAAGTAAATAAAGACCCTTTCTATCCTCGGGAAAATGATGAAGATTTTCTTGGTCCTGAAGTACAATATTTAAGTGCTATTACTGCATTGATGTATCTTGCTAGTCATACACGACTTGATATCATTTGCTGTCAACTTACTAACAAGATTTAGCTCTTGTCCAACCCGAAGATATTGAAATGGGGTTAAACATGTTTTTTGTTATCTTCAAGGTATAAGAGATATGAGTTTATTTTTCCCTAACCTACCTAAAATAGAATTAGTTGGATTTGCAGATGCAAGGTACTTATCTGATCCTCACAATGCTCAATCACAAACTGATTATGTTTTCACATATGGTGGTATTGCAATTTCTTAGCGCTCTATGAAACAAACAATTACTGCTACATTGAGAAATTAATTTTCAACATTGGATTTCATTGTTTCAAAGATCTTAAGTGATGCTTATATGAGGGGGAGTAAATTCACACTATATATATATAGTTGTGATATACTATGTATCAAAAGATTATATACTCTTTTTTCTTCACTAGGTTTTTGTCCCACAGGGTTTTTTCCTAGTAAAGTTTTTAATGAGGCATATCCTTTATACAATGAACATCCAAGGGGGAGTGTTACGAATATTATTAAATGGATGTTCAACCTTTCATCTCTCTTAACCTTTAACCTTCCATCTTCTTTAACTTTTCATATTTTTGTAACTACTTTTTCCTATTTATATATTAGAATATGAAGAGTCGAATCTCTCTCTATATATAGAGGAGTATGCTACTTGTAAATTGAATAAAGATATAGAATGCAATTCAAATTCTCATATTCTTAGATCCATCCTTTATCTATTATTTTTGTTTATAACACTTTGAGAATAAAAGGATTGTAGCCTTAAGGACTAAAAAGAAATTAGTATGCAAAGTTAGGGTAATAACGTAATTTCCTGAATAAGTAGAGGTGTATGTGAAATTGAATGTGAGCAAAATTTAAGATATATCAAATAGATTTGTTACATGTGTAAACATGAATTATGATTATAGGGGTATATGAATTGAATAAGTATTTTTGAAGATGGATTGAATTAAAGAAATTTGATTGTTATTTATAGATCGAGAAGAAAAAGGTCCTGTTGGAAGTCGGGGAAAGGAGAAGATCCACGAGTAATTGCTTCAACTTTGGTAGCTATTATATTATGGTAAGTTCATATTCCCGAACTTATTGTTTCTATTAATTGTGATTTAAATTCAATTATGTTTAAATGTTATAGAACTTTTGACTCATGTATAATATAATTTGTGTATATGTGATTAAGTAGTAATGAATCTTGAAATAATAAAAGGGTAGTATTGAATTGTTGTGATGGAGTATAAGTTGAATAGATTATGGAACTTATTAAATGTTTGTCAGTTTAACTAACTAGAGCTGGGCTCACTTTTGCGGGTTATCCACTAGGCACTAGGTGCCAGGAATTGACGGTTATTCCATGGTTAATCCAACTAGAGCTGGGCTCACTTTTGTGTTTATTCGCTAGGCATTGGATGTCATAATCGTCAGTTTATCTGACTAGTGCTGGGCGCAAACTTTTGGTTAATACAACTAGATCTAGGCTCACATATCGTGGTTTATCCGCTAGGCAATGGGTGTCATGAATTGATGGATTTCGTTGGTTAATCCAACTAGGGCTGGGCTCACTTATCTCAGTTTATCTGCTAGGCACCGAGAGTCATGAGTTGACGAAATTGGTTAAAGATAAAGTGAATGAATTATGAGAAAGGTTGGTTAATTTATAAGTAATTACGAAGTGAAAGTTGGATTTATTTGAACTAAGGCTTAAGATATAAAGTGGTATTTCTAGTCGAGAAATTGGTTATGTTCATGTGAATATACAAAATGTGAATGATGATTTCATGATTTCAAGTTAGAAGTTTAGTAGATTACAAATCAATATCGCAACAGACATCCCGTACTCAAAGTCAATGATGATTTCTTTTGTCTTTTTGGCATGTACCTAGGAAGGGGATAAATGTTTAGGTTATCTAGTACTTGAGTAACTTGTGAATATTGCTTGATATGTAAGTTGGTTGATATGGTTGTGAAATATATGTTAACTTTTGATAAGAATGTTAATATGGGCATATCTTAGTTATTTGGAATGAAAATTATATAATGATCATGTTAAATGTTAGAGATTTGGTGATTTGAATGTGTTTTGGAATTTGTTAGTTGTATTGATTTAGGTTGTGTTGGAAGTGAGCACCTTTTTGCATCTTTTTCTCAGATGTTTAAATTGAGGTATATCATGCACATAAATGGCAGTTTAGGGAATGCATTGCACCAATTATGTCTTAGTTCTAGCATTAGTTATGGTCATATTTTAATAGCTTATTTGATTAGATTGATTAGTTATTGATAAGGTGAACATGTTAGTATTTTGAATGAAAGTGTGACTTTAGGAGGATGACAAAGAAAGATAACTTGCTAAAGAATGTAGGTTAGAAAGGTACCATCTCATGTCACATTTAAATGTTGCAATTGATTTTCTTGCAATGTATAAGCGACTTTCAAAACCGTGTTTCTTTACCTAGGGGACTTGAGAAATTGTGCCCTAATGTACTAGTTATGGTTTTTCCTCGAACCTAAGTAATTGAATATCCTATTAAAAATTGAAAAATGCTCGTTATTTTCGAAGATTTGAGGTGTTGTGCCAACTTATTGGATATGATTTTTCTCAATTGACTCGAACTAAATGAGTTTTCTTCGCAAAATTCGATTTCTAAACAACATCAAAACATATCATTCATGTATTTAAGGATCGCATTTTAAATTTTTCTCGAGTTTTCGATTTTCAAAAATTGAGACACTAAATAATCGACTAGGTACCAATTTTGGGCATGTGAGGGTGCTAATCCTTCCTCATATGTAATCGACTCTCGAACCTGTTTTCTGGATTTCGAAGACCAAAACACTTGTTTAAATAAATTTAAATATTTTAAGGTGATCCAATCACACCAATTGAAAAAGGATTGGTGGCGACTCCATTTTCGTTTTTCAAATAAGTTGGGACTTTTTTCAAAAAAATGGTTTCAACATTAGGTATGCATTTGGATTAAAAAAACTTCATCATTAATATAGCTAATGATTACCCGTAATTTGATATCTTTATTACACAGTTTCGAGTGCATATGATGCAAGTGAATAGGTTCAACTTTTACAAAGTAAGAAATATTACTAAAAATATAAAATCTTAAAAAAATACACATATGATAAGATTTGATCCTAAAATAAGGTTTTCAACATTTCAATATTAAAGTCTCATTTTTCATATTTTTTAAAGGAAAATATATGGTACTATGTCAGTGGAGTTTTTAGACTTCACAAGCAGAGCTAGGGGTTTGATAAGTATTGTAACAGCCCGGTTTTTAGTGGTGTCGGAAACAGTAATTTCGAGATTACAACTTCGATGAGTCAAGTCAAGTTTTAAATTTATTTATTTTAATGCTACGATGTTATTAACATCATAACTAAATTTTGGTTATCAGATTTTAGCATTTAGATAGTTAATTGAGTAAAAAGGATTAAATTGAAAAGGTGAAAAAGTAGAATTTGCTTGATTAGAAGGACCAAATGAGGGAATCAGCCAATAGAGGTTGAGATAGTGGTTTGTCACGGAATTTAGGTGTTAATGGAGTGGTTAATTAAGGCTAAAAGTGATTAAGAAAGCTTAATTATGAAAGTTACAAAAGTTACAAAATTGCCATTACTATATAAATGGAATTAAAAGAAAAGAAATAAGAATTTCATCAAAATTTTCCTATTCTCATCTTCTTCTTCTTCACGGCTAAGGAGGAAAAACTAGGGTTTTTCATTGTCAATCTTTAAGCTTTAATTTGGGTAAGCATATCTTGACTATTTTTAGTAAATTTCATGTTTTTGAGTCTGTATTAGCTTAATCTAACCAAACTAAGGACTAATTTGTAAATCTGTCAAAGGTTATAAATCTTTCTATTGTTGGAAAAAGCTTGTTCTTGAAAGTTTATTAAGTATTGTGAGCTTGGTTGATAGATTTGATGATTTTGTGAAGTGATTTGTGTTGAAATTAGGGTTTGAGGACTAGAATGTGAAAATGGTGAGAATACATGTATTGTTGTGAAAATAATTGTATGTAGGGAATGGGTAAACACCCTAGAGTATTTGACTAGGATTCATTGTGTAAGAGAAAGGTTATTTTGCATGTTTTGTGTTTAAGGACTAAATTGAATAAAAGTAAAATGTTAGGGGTAAATTCGTAAATTTCCTAAAAAAGATCAAATTGTATTAAATGACTTATTTACATGGTTTAATAAGGAACTTGGATGATTTGTTGATTTAGATTTCGGTCGTGCCACAGATCGATGAAAAGGGCAATTAGCATAATAGTCCCTAGAGCTTATCCGTAACTGCAATTTAGTCCGGTAAGTTCGTAATGTAAATTTTGTATTTATATTTTTACTTGTACCTATTATACATGTTGCAAGCAAAGGGTAGCACATGGAATCAAAAGATTGAAAGGAAAGATCGACAGAGATAGTAGACTTTAAGCCGGTGAATTGAAATCGACGTGATGGCTAGGGTACTGCATATGTTACGAGTCCCCAACAGCTCGTGTCAGTAGCATTGTTAGTCGAAAAGAGAGATATGAATCCTAAAATTTATTATAGGCCCTACGATGATTGAGATTTATGCATAAGTGCATATTATCGACAACTCGCGTGAGTAGCATCGTTAGGGAACAGTTATATGAACGGACTCCGTACCGATGGCTGGGGTACAACATATGTTGTGAGTCCTTGACAGCTCGTGTGAGCAGCATCGTGTACTGGTAACAGAGATAATATAGACAGTGAAATTGAAATGCTAGTTATGGCTTGAGGAAGCAAAGTACTAATCTGGCTCGGTTAAGTTATAAATTGCTTTATGCATGTGATTGGTAACTAATTTTAAACTCTTCGAACTTACTAAGCTATAAAGCTTACCAGTGATATTATTGTTGTTTTGTCTCGGTTGAGTTATAAATTGATTTATGCATGTGATTGGTAACTAATCTTAAACTCTTCAAACTTACTAAGATATGACGCTTACCAGTGATATTATTATTGTTTGGTAGATTTTATTTTGTTGCTTGAAGATCGGATCATCTCGAAGAAGTCACACTATCTCGAGAGCTCGTTTGGTAGTATTTACATCACTTGGTTATATGGCATGTACTAGGATAATGTTTACCTTGAAATACTTGTTTATGGAATTGTTGGACCACTTGTTGTACTAAGTTGTATGTTTGATGGATGTTCTATTTAGGCAAGTATGTTATGAAATGAATTGGCATGTAATTTCATGAATCCTTGTGTTAAACTATGTATTTTGGGTAATATGATAAAACTAGTATTGTTATGTTTAGTTTTGCAATATGTGTGTTTGAATAAGAGTAATATGTTGAAACATGGCTGGTAACTTGAATACTTTTTTAGGTAGAACCCTTGCATGTATCAATAGAAGTACAAGGTGGGAGAGAGGTTGTTTTTTGACTTGAGTTGTATCGGTAGTCGCATAATAAGTATTGGTAGTTCTGTTCATAGAAGTATCGGTAGTTTGAGTACTTGTATCGGTAAAAGTTACAGGTTAAGACTCCTTAGCTGTCTGGAGTTTTTAGTATTGGTAGAAGTATAACTTGTTTCGGTAAAAGTTACACTTATATCAGTAAAACTATCACAAGTATCGGTAGAACTCTGCACTATTTCTAAATTACTTACTGACTTGACTACTACCGATATTTTTCCAATAGGTACTGATAGAAGTCTACAAAAATCGTTAAAATGATATTTTTACCCTTATCTAGTTGTGTTGATATTTAATTGATGATTTATGTCGTGCTTAACGTATTACTTTATTAAATATGATTAAATGAAATAATATTAAGAGATAATTTGCGATAGATGATCGGAAAGACCTCAGGACCCTAACTAACAACGTATCAGGTTTTGGGTGTTATATTTAATGGTATCAAAGCTTACGATCTAGCCGTTTCTTGGACTGTATTGATTGTGTTTAATGATTTAGAAGTACATGACATATAAACCTGTGATAGTATGATATAGATAGATCCAATCTAACTATAGTTTTTGCAAATAATTAGAGATGTCTGATTCTGAAAGAGATGAGACCAATGAGGTAAACAGTAATATCATAACTAATGATTCCGAGGCCAGTCACAGTGTCTCTGGCTTACCGATGACAAAAAATAAAGCAAAGAATGTGTTCTTCGGACTGATGGGACAGTGGTTCTCAGAGTTCATGAGGAACAATCCGATGACACTACCTCATCCACTTCTTGTTATACAGCTTACTGCCTAATCAGTAGCACCTCCAATTATGCCTCCACCTCCTCTAGTGATAGAACAGAGACGTCGTAGGGTCAAAAAATATGGAGCTGAAGAGTTCTAGGGAAGTGAGGAAGATGATCCACTTAGAGCTGAATACTAGTTGGAAAACACATTGAGAGTTTTGAACGAGATGACCTATCCTCCAAAAGATTACCTAAGGTGTGCTGCTTCGTTATTGAAGGATGAGGCTTACAGTTGGTGCACGACGATCTTAGTAGTGGTTCCCGAGAACAAAATTAACTGGGTATTCTTTGAGATAGAGTTCAAAAAGAAATATGTTAGCAAACGGTACTTAGATAGGAAGAAGAAGAAATTTTTAGAGTTAAAACAAGGGGAAAAAATAGTGGCAGTATAACACCTAAAACTCAAAACCATCGCCAATTGGGGTTCCGGTGTCTTTCCAGTCATGTATAACAGTTTGTCTTTTAGTACAATTTCATTTAATCTCAATTTAATAAAGAAATGCATTAAGCACATCATAATTCACTAGTGAGATGAAATCACAATTCAAAAGGGGTAAAATATCATTTCAACGATTTTTGGAGACTTCTACTGATACCTGTTGGACAAGTATCGGTAGTAGTCAAGTCAGTAAGTAATTCAAGAACAGTGCAGACTTCTAACGATGCAAGAGACTCTTCTACCAAAACAAGTCATGCTTCTACCGATACTAAAAACTCCAGAGAACTAAGAAGTCTAACCTTGCAACTTCTACCTGTACAATTACCCTAACTACCGATACTTCTATTTATACTACCGATACAATGCAGGTTAGAATGTAACCTCTCTCCTACCCTGTACTTCTACCGATACATGTATGAGTTCTTCTGAAACAAGTAAACAAAATTCAATGAATCATGCATAAACTCAAACTTTTCAACCATTTGTCATAGCATAACTTTAAGAACATTAGGCTAATACATTGTACATAGTTTCAAGACATTTCATACTTCTCATAGAGTATGTATTTCACATTGAACTAGCAAACAACTAAGTTCAACATTCAACTAACATTCACAACAAGTAATTCAATAATCCCATACAAGTAGTACAAAAACAACTTCATCCTAGTACATGCCATATAACCAGGTGATGTAAATACTATCGAACGAGCTTCCAGGATAGTGTGATCTCTTCAAGATGGTTCAAACTTAAAGTAGTAAAAATAGAATGTACAGAATAATAACAAATTCACAGGTAAGCTTTCATAGCTTAATAACTTCGCAAGGTTTATCAATTTATCGAGTAGCATATATTGCGTAAATCTGTAAATCAGTCGGGCCAGAACATAATTGTACTTCAGTGTTCAATATCCGTTTTACTCCCTGTTGACCCAAAGGTCATGCCTATTGCCAGTATACGATGCTACTTACACTAAGCTGACAAGGACTCGCATCACATGCGGTACCTAAGCCATCGATACGGTATAATTGTTCCCTATAATGTTGCTCATACTAAACTAACGAGAATATGCAAATTAGCATAAATCACAGCTATCAGACCATTTTCTATTCACTTTACAATGACTCATGATGATGTAAAGAATCCGCAACAAATGCAGGATGTTAGCCATCAGACCATTTTCTATCTTTGGCACAAAGCCGAGAAAATTCTCATCTCGTTGTATCTTTCTTTCGCGTTCCAATTGTCGTTTCTCATTTTCCACAATCGTACGAAAGACAGTTGTAAGCAATTATTATTAAGAATTTAACATTACGAACTTATCGGACTGGATTGCAGTTGTGGATAGGCTCTAGGGACTATTCTACTAATTTTCCTTTTCTGTGATCTGTGGCACGGTCGTAGTCTACATCCATAAATCATCCAATTTCTCACATTAAATCACTCAACCAGATCATTTAACACAATTTGGTCCTTTTTGAAAAAATTATGATTTTATCCCTAACCTTTTTCTTTTATCCAATTTAGTCCTTAAGCATAAAACATGCAAACTAACCATTCCCTTTCTAAACCCTTAACATTCGAATGTTCCAAGTGTTCAAAAAAGCATATTCATCAATGGTAAGATTTATAACATAAAAATTTCTAAAAAACGAGTAATGTTTTCTTACCCAAATCAAACTCAAATTAAACCCTGTTAGCCTTAATTAAACCTAATTATAATTAATATAACTCAAGCTAATCCACCTACTAACATGCCTTTAGTTAATTTGCTCATTTGGTCCTTCTAATTGACTATCTCTACTTTTGCACTTTTTATAATTTAATCCTTTTTACTCAATTAACTATCTAAATATTAAAATTTTATAACCAAATTTTAATATGATGCTAACGGAGTTGTAATTATTTAAATAAATAAATTAATCGACAACACTCGTCGAAGTTATGATTCCAAAATCACTGTTTCCGACATCACTGAAAATCGGGCTATTACAGGTAGAATATGAATGAGAATTTATATAACTCAGCAAGTATGCCAGAGAGATTGTACCGAAAGATGAGGCCATGTGTGTCCGTTTTGAAGACGGACTAAATGACGAGATCAAGATAATGGTAGGTGGTTTTGAATTACGAACTTTTGTGGTTCTGATAAATATAACACAAAAAATGGAAGAAATATATAACCATAAAATATAGAGAGAGAAAAGATCCCGAGAGTTTAGAAAGAAGAATCCTACCAGAACTTTCTCTATGCCACCACCGAAGAAATTTAGAGAAAATGAAACACGTGAGATAGTCTCATCAGGATTCCTGAGCAGGAGTAGATTAGGGCCACCAGAGTATAGATTCAAGAATCGGCCTGCTGATAGTATGGCTAGCGTTCGTAATGCACCTAAGCCAGTATGTGAGCATTGTAGAAGGATCTATTCAGGTGAATGTCGACTGATGAAGGGAGCTTGTTTCCGATATAGAGGTACAGATCACTTTATGCGAAACTGTTCGATGACTTCTGAAGTAAAGGAGGATCAGAGTGTGAAACCTCCCAATACTCCACAAAAAGACAGACGCCTAGGGTAGAGCAAAACTGTAGGTGGAAATCGAGAAGGTAATAGAGATAATGTAAACTGATTTGAGGTTCGAGCACTTGCACGGACCTATGCCATCAGAGCTAGAGAAGAGGCTATCGCTCTCGATCTTATGATCGGTATATTTTATCTTTTTAATGATATTATGTGTACTTTAATTGACTCAGGATCGACTCATTCATACATTTGTACTACCTTAGCAACTGATAAAAACTTGTCTGTTGAGTTGATTGAACTTTATGTACAAGTTACAAATCGATTAGGTCATAGTGTTATTGTTAATCTGGTGTGTCGTAAATGTCCACTGAAAGTTCAGAGTTGTGAATTTCCTACTGATCTAATCTTATTACCTTTCACCGAGTTCGATGTGATTTTGGGTATGGACTGGTTATTTAAGCATGATGCAATGATAAATTGTAAGCGAAAATGGATTGATTTGAAATGCTCGATAAGTGAAATGATCACAGTTGAGTCCGATAGATTGAATAGAAAAAACCAGAATGATCTCAGCTATCTCAGCACAAAAAATGGTTTGTAAAGGCTGTGACGCATTCCTGGTATATATACTCAACACATGGGGTTTAGGGACGGAGTTAAAATAGGTACCAATCATTAATGAGTTTACAGATGTGTTTTTAGAAGAGTTACCCGATTTGCCACAGATCAGAGAGGTAGAGTTTGGCATTGATTTGATACCTAGCACCACATCGATCTCGATTCTACCATATAGAATGACACCGACAGAGTTTAAACAGTTAAAGGCTCAGTTGCAAAAATTGTTAGACAGATGTTTCATACGATCGAGTGTATCGCCCTGAGGTGCACCTGTGCTATTTGTGAAAAAGAAAGATGGTTCGTTAAGAATGTGTATATATTATAGGTAACTGAATAAAGTGACAATCAAGAACAAGTATCCATTTCCTCGTATTGATGAGTTATTTGATCCGTTGAAAGGTGAAACCATATTTTCCAAAATAGTCCTTCAATCAGGTTACTATCAGATGCGGGTGAAAGATTGTGATGTGTCGAGAATAGCATTCAGAACCAAATATAGACATTATGAGTTTCTGGTAATGCCGTTTGGGTTGACTAACGCCCAAACAACATTCATGGATCTGATGAACCGAGTGTTCCAGCCTCAGTTGGACAGATTCATAGTGGTGTTTACCAATGACATTCTAATTTATTCCAAGACAGAGTCAAAGCATATTCAACGTTTGAGAGAGGTGTTGCAGGTTTTGCAAGAAAAACAGTTACACTTGAAATTCAGCAAATGTGAGTTCTGGCTTTGAGAAGTTAGTTTTCTAGGTCATGTGGTATTCGCGGAAGGAATACGAGTCGATCGGAGCAAAGTTTCAGCTATTCTCAATTGGATGATTCCGAAGAATGTTTCTAAGGTACGTAGCTATTCTCAATTTTTTTGGTGAATTACATATAGTGACTAGCGTGACTCGAACCCATGTCACACCTAGGGCGGTGAACATCCTTGACCATCAAGCCAATACATGGGTTAAAAAAAGCAATAAATTTTATTAACTCATAAAAATACTTAAATATATATGCCACATGTCACAAAAATTTATTACATTACTGTGACATCACTTTGACATCATTTATGTCATATTTCACAATATTATTATGCCCCGTGTCTCAAACTTAATGGCGTTAGATTCAAGTACCAAACTAATGGATGGAAAAAAAGTTCGAACTATGACACGTTATTAGCTCATAAATACCTAGGGCGGTGAACTATGACACGTTATTAGCTCATAAATACGTTATTTATGCCACATGTCACAATATTATTATGCCACATGTCAGAATATTATTATGCCACGTGTCTCAAACTTAACGGCGTTAGATTCAAGTACCAAACTAATGGACAGAAAATATTTAACTTTTTTAGGATTGAAGTTATAAAATATGCAACATACTGGTACAATACAATTTTTTTATGCTATACTAAAGTGATATTGTTAATATGGAAAATATTTTTTTAGAACAATAAATATCTTCTCAACTACATTTCGAAGCTCTAAATGTGTCAAATTAAAAAGTTCACAAGTTCTTTATGGTGCTTGTGTCTGGTGTCATTTTCTTAAATAATATCATACCCAGCAATACGATTTAGGAGAACCTTTTCTATTTGTATAGTTAGCATCAGCTTTATAATATTTAGGTTCATAATTTAAATAGTTTGTAGCTTTAATTATGAAAACTTATATATACTTAATTTAGAGAAATACTTAAGTTATATCGCTTTTTATGATACATAAACTAAGTCAAAATAATATAATATTTATAATATTTTACCTTTACAAAAATGTTTTATAAATTGTCCAAAACTTTCATAACACTTCTTATAAATCACTTTTTTCATTACTTTTAAAAGTTATTTTTTATAAATAAGTTATGATAAAAAAATGATTAAATATAAAATTAGTACCTGAACTTGTCCACTTCTCCCAGATTGGTACCTATAGTTTTTTTTGTCCCAGATTGGTACCCGAATTTTTTTCCGTCCACTACTTCGGTACTTGAGTTTAACACCGTTAAGTTTGAGATACGTGGCAAAATAATATTGTGACATGTGGCATAAATGATGTCATAGTGACGTCATAGTGATGTCATAATCTAAAAAAAATTAAAAAATAATTTTTTCCCTTTTGATTTTTCTACCCCTAATATTACTAACGTTTTTGTTTTTTTCCCTTCTTTCTTCTTCCTTCTTCTTCCCTCAATTTTTCTATCGTTTTGTTTCCTTCTTTCTTCTTCTTTTTCTTCTTCCCTCAACCCAGGTTTCTTCTTCAACCTTAAAACCTCTCTTCCATTTAATTTTTTTGTTTGTTTCTTGAGAAAAAAAACCCAGTTAAAACTGTCTCTCCCAATTCTTTTGACCTTCCTTTTTCTAAATTTAAAACTTTCCCTCAATTTTACTCTCTTTTCTTTATTTGAGTTTTTCTCCTTAGTCTAGTTGCTTGACTCAGGTTGATTATCAATACTCTATTTTCAACCTCCATTAAATTTCTTCGTTCCTCCTCACTCAAAGCAGTTTCCTTTATTTTTGTTACAAAACTATTACCACCATCGTACCCCATCATCAATTCCACAACCATCTCTATTCATCCAATAAGAAAACAAAAATCCCCAGCACCCCACAATATCGAGTGGATAGATCTTGATTTTTTTTGTATTTTTCTAGTGGATAGATAGAGTTTTAGTTTTTTTTTTTGTAAAAAACCAGAATAGTGTGTAAATCATTGTGGTTGGAATTTTTCTCTTTTCCGAATGTAAAAGTGTTTATGATTTTGTAGTTCTTAGAGGTATATTAATGGAGGTATTGTGTTATAAGAACAAAAATCAAAACCATATCCTTGAATCATAAGGAAGAAAACCCCAAAGACTCTTTTTTTAATAATGGAACTAAGCATAATAATAGTAATGAATAACATCAAATCGCTTTTGAATTTGAAGTTTATGATTTTGAAATTAAACGGCAGTGAAGTTTTGGTAGAGCATGGGCATTGAATTTCCCAAAGGATGTAATTTGTTGGGCTACTTATACGTGGCCTTCCATCTCCTGGAACTATTCGATCAGGTCATGGGCAAAGCTCAGTGAATTCTAGTAATGATCAGAGCAAGTTGCAATCTTCTGTTTTCAGAATCCATAATGCTAACATTCTACAAGGTGTTAGCCACATTGGAGAGCTGCTAATTGCTGATGGTATTAGTGTTTTCCCCGTTTCTAGCAGCTTAATAGATGCAACAATAATCAGATTCTCTAATCCACTTCTTGGTGTCAAAAGCAACTCTTTGATGTTAGAAGCAAGCTCTCTTCAATTCGGTCATTCGAGAGATATTGTTCCTGCAATAGGCTTCCGAAACAGGAAAACTTTATCAAACTTTGCTCCCATAGCTCTAGCTTCTAATCGAGATTCGAATGCAGATTTACAAGGTGAACCAATCCCAATCAATTGTAATGTAGGGGAATTAATCACAAGTGCTCCTTAAGAATGGAATTCCCCCTACCAATCAAATCTTACACCTTGCTCAATGAACTCTTCAAAATTAGAAAAATTAGGGGAAGAAAGAGAAGGAAGAAGAAAAAAAATAGAAACGTCAGCAAAATTGGGGGTAGAAAAGTCAAAAGGGAACAAATTTAATTGTTTTTTAGATTATGACATCATTATGACATCACCATGACATCATTAATGCCACGTGTCATAATATTATTCTACCACGTGTCTCAAACTTAACGGTGTTAAACTCAAGTACCAAACTAGTGGAAGGAAAAAAAAGTTCAAGTACCAATCTGGGACAAAAAAACTATAGGTACTAATCTGGGAGAAGTGGACAAGTTCAGGTACTAATTTTATATTTAACCCTAAAAAAATATAACATTTTTTATGAATAAGTATATTATTTTTATAATATATCATGGATACATAAATAAGTTATGTCTATGCTTGACCATAAATTTTTATAAATAAATATATTATAAAACTTTTATAACATGTAGATTACTTTTTATAATAAACTTTATAAATACACATTATTTTATAATATAATTTTTTTAGGATTTATAATATAAGAATTTCTTTTTCCATAACCATCCCAAATATTGGTACATGTCATGCTTATAATATAATTTTATAACTAGTATAAAAAAATTAAATTGGGTTTGGGTGTAATTATTAGTAGTTGTGAAGTGCGAATTGCGAACTGTGAACTACGAGCTCACCAAGACTGCGAGCTCATCAAATGTGCAAACTCACCAAACATGAGATCTCACTTGCTAAAAGAAGTTAGTTTGTTAAATAAATTAGCAGTTAAAGATCTGTTACAAGAAGTTAGTTTGTTAGATAGTTTAGCAGCTTTAATATCCTGTCTATACATATAGACTCATGTGTATTGTGAAAAGGAAGTTCAATAAATCTTCTTCTCATTATTCATTTCTATTAGCTTTTGTTATAATAATCAAACATGGTACAGTAGTCTCTGCTCTAGAGGATTAATCCTGTGTAGACCTGTTCAGCCAATGTGGTTACGGATCGTCCAGTTGACTCTGTTAAGAGTCCTTAACAACCACCATGTCGTCTCAATTCAACTCCTGCACGAGGTCATGGACGAGGGCGCTCATCTAGCTCACGTATTCAATGCAAACTATGTGGGAAACCCGATCATCTTGTGGATTGTTGTTATCATCAGTTTGATACCAACTACAGAAGTATAACATGAAGGCCTCCTCCACAAGCCAATGTGTGCATGTTTGGCTATGGGGTTCCAATCTCTCCTTGGATGCATACTATTCCTCCAGTGTTGAACTCTTAAGGCAGTTGGGTTTTCTCTGCTCCACCATATCAGAATTGGAGAAATTCATTTCATTCACCAACATAACCTATGAGTGTACCTGCAATACCCTCCACCTCTCAAGCCTATGTAGCAACTCCTAACACCATAGGAGACAATGATTGATATCCAGATTCTGGTGTTACCCATCACCTTAATAATTTTACTGCCTCAATGAGTGAAAACACTCCATATAGTGGCTCAAGAATGGTATATGTGGGTAATGGTGCTGGTCTACATATTATTTGTACTGGTCAATCCTCTTTACTCACTTTCTCTCGCCCACTCCACATGTAATCTCTCTTATAAGTGCCTAACATCACTAAAAACTTAATGTATGTGTCAAAATTTGCAAAGGACAACCAGGTTCTGTTTGAGTTCTTCCTCAACAATTGTCAAGTGCGGGACTTAAGAATAAAAGAGATGTTGTTGCAAGGATCCCTTCATGGTGGTCTTTACAGTTTAAATCTGCCACCTGCCTCCAAGCCTTTGACAAATAAATTGGCTCAATGTTTTACTACTGCTAGAATTGTTCCGTTGGATGTATAGCACTCTAGATCAGGTCATCCCTATCTAACTACATTGAAAAAAGCTTTACATCGTTGTAATGTGCCATTTCTTTATAATATAACTATTTCTTATGTTTCTTGTCACCTAGGAAAAGAGCCTAAATAACCTTTTTCTACTGTTGTTTCTGAGTACACTTCTCCTCTACAAGTGGTGTTACTAATGTTTGGGGGCTTACTCCAATCCACTCAAATGAATTTGCTTACTATATAGCATTCACATATGCTTATACCCGATATAAATGGTTAAATTTCTTAAAGAAAAAGTCTGATGTGGCTATAGTGTTTCCCCAATTCCTTCAACAAGTTGAGAGGTGCTTTGGTAACAAACTCAAGGCTCTTCAAACTGATGGGGGAAGAGAATTTCAAGCCTTAAGGTGGTTTTTGACTCAAAAAGGAATTATTCACAAAATCAGCTGTCCTTATACATCTGAGCAAATGGTTCAGTTAAGAGAAAGCACAAATAGATTATAGAAACAAACCTCTCTATGCTTGTCCATGCTTCGCTACCCCTATGTTATTGGCATGAGGCATTCAATAGTGTAGTGTTCTTGATAAATCGGTTGCCTTCTCAACACCTAGGTAATATCTCTCCCTATGAAAAATTGTTTCAATCAAAACTAAATTATTTGTTCCTTCAAGTTTTTGGATGAAATTAGGGTTTAAGGACTAAAATGTGAAAATAATGAAATTACATGTATTGTTGTGAAACTAAATGTGTGAAGGGGTGGGATAAACACCCTAAAGATTTCGGCTAAGGTTGGTTGTGTGAGAGAATAGTTATTTTGAATTCTTTATGTCAAAAGGACTAGATTGAATAAAAGGAAAATATTAGGGGTAAAATCATAATTTTCTTAAAAAGGACTAAATTGTGTTGAATGAATCAATTATGTGACTTAATGTGGGAATTGGATGATTTGTGGATGTAGACTATGATCGAGTTTTTGATCGCTGAAAAGGGAAATTAGTGGAGTAGTCCCTAAAGTCTTTCCTCAACTGCAATCCAGTCTGGTAAGTTCGTAATATAAATTTTACTCAATATTTCTTACATGTATATTGTCAATGTTCAGCAAATTGGAAGCATTTGGCATTGAAGAGATTGAGGAAAAAGAAACGAAAAGATAGTAAGCTTTATGCCGTTGAAAGTATCGACGCGATGGCTGGGGTACCGCATATGTTGCGAGTCCTCGACAACTCATGTGAGCAACATCGTGATTCGAAAAGAGATATGAATCGTAAATGGATTATAGACCCCTCGATGGCTGGGACTTGTTCTTTATACATACTCTCGACAGCTCGTGTGAGCAGTATCGTCAGGGGACAGTTTACAGACAGACACCGTACCGATGGCTGGGGTACTGCATATATTGCGAGTCCTCAACAGCTCATGTGAGCAGCATCGGGTACTGGTAACAGAAAGTCATGGACAAGGAAATGAAGTTGTATTTAACTCAAAGAACAATGGGATTATCTTGGCTCATTAGAGCTATTGTTGCTTACTACAATATTGGTAATTCCTTAACTATCGAACTTACTAAGCTATGAAGCTTACCACAGCTGTTGTTGTTATTTTGTAGATCGTTTTGCTGATTGAAGATCGAATCATCGTCATCTCTTTGAAGTCACACTATCGCGAAGTTTGTTGATAGTTTTTGCATCACTCTGCCTTATGACATGTACTAGGATGATTTTATCTTTTGATTTTGTACTAGAGATGATAAAATCTTATTATGTTGAATATGGATATACATGAAGTGCAAATTTGGAGTATAAACTTATGATGTTATGTAAAGACTTGGAAATTATGTATGTTGTGTGATGATCTAATGCATAGTTGGAGTTGTGTATGTTTGAGTTGTTAAACTTGTGTTTTGGCATAATTCTTGAGATTCATCATACTTGTTTCGATAGAACCTATGTATGTATCGATAGAAGTATAGGGGAGGAGAGAGGTTGTTCACTGGCTTGGGTTGTACCGGTAGTTGAATTGCAAGTATCAGTAGTTATGTGTTTTGACGAATCAATAGTTTGTATACTTGTATCGGTAGAAGTTGTAGGGTGCGAATTTTAACTCTCTTGAGTTTTTAGTATCATAGATGCATGACTTGTATCGGTAAAAGTTATACTTGAATTAGTAGAAGTTATATTTGTATCGGTAGAATTAACACAAGTATCATAGAAATCTACACAGTTTTTGAATTATTTACTGACTTGGCTACTACCTATACTTGTCCATCAAGTATCAGTAGAAGTCTCCAAAAATATTAAAAATGTCATTTTTGCCCTTGTTAAATTGTGTTTATGATTAAATGATGGTATATAACGTGTGAAGTGAAATTCTTTAATAAATAAAGCTGAATAATATGATGTTAAAGATGAACAATGACAAATAAATAGTAAGACATCGAAACATTAACCGGTGATGATTTTTGGGTTTTTGGGTGTTACATTTAGTGGTATCAGACCTTACGGTTTAGTCAATTCTCAGACTGTTATAATTGTATTAAATTGATTTTTGTAGTACATGTCATATGAACCTGTGATAGTGTGATACAAATGAATCCGATCTAATCATAGTTTTTGCAAATAAAAGTAAAGATGTCTGATTCTGAAAAACAGGAAACCAACGAAGTAAACAACAATAACCCGACGAGTGATTTCGGGGCTAGTCATAGGGCATCTATTTTGTTGATAACAGAAAGCGAAGCTAAAAAAATGTTCTTCGGCTTAATGGGACAGTAGTTCTCAGAATTTATGTAGAACAATCGTATGGCGCCACCTCTTCCACCCCCAGCACACAGCCTGCTGTCCGACGTGCGATACCTCCTGTAATACCTCTACCTTCTTCTGTAATAGAACAGAGGCGTCATATCCCGATAGACAAGGTAAAAAAGTATGGAGCGGAAGAATTTCGTGGGAATGCAGAAGATGATCCATCCAGAACTGAGTATAGGTTGGAAAACACCTTGAGGGTACTGAATAAAATGGCTTGTTCGCTTGAAGATTATGTGAGGTGTGTCATTTGGTTGCTAAAAGACAAAGCTTATAATTGGTGGGCAATGGTAGTAGCAGTGATGCCGGAACATGAAGTTATTTGGGAATTTTTCTAGACGGAGTTTAAAGAGAAATATGTCAGTAAGAGGTATTTGGATAAAAAGAAGAAAAAATTTCCAGAGTTGAGACAGGGAAACAAGAATGTAGTAGAATACGAACGGGAGTTTGTATTTCTCAGCAAATATGCACAAGAGATTGTACCTATAGACGAGGCTATGTATGTTAATTTTAGGATGGTTTGAATGATGAAATAAAAATGAAGGTAGGTGATTCAGAAATACGGCCATTTGTTGTTTTAGCAGACAGCACATAAAATGGAAGAAGTATACAACCAAAAGAAACAGAAAGAGAAAAGATTTTGAGATATTGGGAAAAAGAATCGTACTAGAACCTTCTCAATGCCACCACCGAAGAAATTCAGAGATAGTGAAGTTCGAGGAGCAATCCCTTCTAGTTTTCTGAGTAGGAGTTGATCGGGACCACTAGAATCTAGATTTCATAATCGACCAGCTGATAGAGTGGCTAGTGTTCGTAACATGCCAAAACCAATATGCGAGCATTGTAAAAGAATCCATTCAGGTGAATGTTGGTTGATTAAGGGAGCCTATTTTCGATGTGAAAGTACCGATCACTTCATGCGAAGTTGTCCGATAAATTCTTAAGTGAGAGAAAATTGAAATGTTAATCCTCCAGTGATATCACAGAAAGGCAAACGCTCGGGGCAGAGTAGCAATGTAAGTGGAAATCAAAATGAAAATAGAGATAATGTAAACTGGTCAGAAGCTCGAGCACTTGTACGGACTTATGTCATTCGAGCTAGAGAAGAGGCTAACGTTCCCGATGTTGTGATTGGTATATTCTATCTTTTTAATGATATTATGTGTGCTTGACTTGGGATTGACTCATTCATATATTTACACTGCTTTAGTTACTGATAAGAAATTGTTTATTGAGTCGACTGGGTGTGATGTGCAACTCAAAACCCATTGGGTCATAGTGTCATTGTTAACCTGGTATGTCGTAAATGTTCACTGAAAGTTCAAGGTTGTGAATTTTCTGCTGATCTAATGTTATTTCCATTCACCGAGTTTGACATGATCTTGGAAATGGATTGGTTATCTGAGCACGATGCAATAGTAAATTGCAAGTAAAGACAGGCTAGTTTGAAAAGCTCGACAGGTGAAGTGATTACAGTTGAGCCTGGCAAGTTGAACAGTGAAACAAAGGTGATTTCAGCTATTTCAGTATAGAAGATGGTTTGTAGAGGCTGTAAAGCATTCTTGGCCTACATACTTGATACACAGATTTCGAGAATAGAGTTAAAACAGGTACCAGTCGTCAATGAGTATGCAGATGTGTTTTCAGAAGAATTACCGGGTTTGCCACCGACTAGAGAGGTAGAGTTTGGTATTGATTTGTTAATTGGTACCACTCCGATCTCAATTCCACCATACAAAATGGCACCAACCGAGTTGAAAGAATTAAAAGCTCAGCTGCAAGAATTGTTAGATAAAGGGTTCATACGACCTAGCGTATCTCTTTGGGGTGTGCTCGTGTTATTTGTGAAAAAGAAAGATGGATTGATGCAGATATGTATAGATTATCGGTAGCTAAATAAGGTGACAATCAAGAATAAGTACTCGTTGCCTCAAATTGATGAGTTATTTGATCAGTTAAAGGGTGCAATCGTATTTTCCAAGATAGACCTCCGGTCAAGTTACTACCAAATACGAGTAAAAGACTACGATATAATGAAAACGACATTCAAGACTCGGTATGGCCATTATGAGTTCCTAGTTATGTTGTTTGGGTTGACTAAGGTCCTTGCAGCATTTATGGATTGATGAACAAAGTATTTCAGCCTCAGTTGGATAGGTTTGTGGTTGTGTTTATTAATGACATATTGATATACTCCAGAACTGAATCAGAGCATAATCAGCATTTGAGAGAGGTGTTATAGATTTTGCGAGAAAAATAATTGTATGCAAAATTTAGTAAATGTGAATTCTGGCTTCGAGAGGTCGGATTCTTGGGATACGTACTATCTTCGGAAGGAATACGTGTTGATCCAAGGAAATTCTTAGCTATTCTCAATTGAAAGGTACCGAAGAATGTCTTTGAGGTACGCAGTTTACTAGGATTAATAGGTTATTATTGTCGGTTCGTGAAAGATTTCTCTATCATAGCTTTACCGATGACGAAATTGCTACAGAAAAACATCCAGTTCATTTGGTCTGATAAGTGTCAACAAAGTTTCGATCAATTCAAAAAGTTATTAATAGAAGCTCCGGTCCTGACGCAGCCAGAGTCGAGAAAAGAGTTCGTTGTTTACAATGACGCGTCTTTAAGTGGATTGGGATGCGTTTTGATGCAAGATTGGAAACTGATAGCTTACGCCTCCTGTCAGTTAAATCCACATGAAAAGAATTATCCAACCCATGATCTGGAATTAGCTGCTATAGTTTTTGCATTAAAGATTTGGTGTCACTATCTTTATAGGGAAAGATGTTATGTGTTTACTAATCATAAGATTTTGAGGTATATGATGACACAGAAGAAGTTGAATTTACGACAGCGCCGATGGTTAGAGCTGTTAATAGATTACGACTTTGTGATTGACTATCATCCAAGAAAGGCTAACGTTGTTGCCGATGCTCTGAGCCAAAAATCGTTGTTTGCACTGAGGGCATTGAATGCTCGATTGTCTTTGGAGAATGATGGTTCTGTTACTGCTGAACTCTAGGCAAGACCGCTATTTCTACAGCGGATTCGAGAATTTCAGAGAAATGATTCAAAGCTCATAGCTAAAAAGGAGCAGATACAGAGTGAGGCCACTATAGGGTTTACAATAGATATAGAGGGTATGTTGTATTATAGAGGTAGGGCATGTGTTTCGAATTATTCAGATTTGAGACGAGACATTTTGACGGAAGCTCATAGCAGCACTTATTTCATTCATCTGGAAAGCGTGAAAATGTACAACAATCTGAAGAAAATGTATTGGTGGCCAGGTATGAAGCGAGAGATTTCAGAGTTTGTGACTAGATGCCTTATATGTCAGCAAGTAAAAGCAGAGCACCAAGTACCATCTGGGTTACTACAATCGATTTCCATCCTGGAATGGAAGTGGGACCGGGTTACTATGACAGAACTTTCGAGAACCCCGAGAAAGAAAGATTCGATCTAGGTAATTGTAGATAGATTGACAAAGTCAACTCACTTCATCCCTATCGGGGTAGACTACTCGTTGGAGAGACTAACTGAGTTATATGTGTCCGAGATCGTACGACTACACGGAGTACCAGTATCTATTATATCTGACAGGGATCCATGTTTTACCTCGAGGTTCTAGGGTAAGTTGCATGAAGCTTTAGGAACCAGGTTGAATTTCAGCACTGTATATCATCCACAAATGGATGGCCAGTCGGAACGAGTGATACAGATTCTTGAAGATATGCTACGATGTTGTATACTTAAGTTTGAGGGAAACTGAGAGAAATATCTGTCTCTAGTAGAGTTTGCTTATAATAGTAGCTACCAATCTAGTATTAAAATGGCACCGTTTGAAGTATTATACGGTAGAAAATGTAGAACACCTTTGTATTGGTTAGATTTGAGCGAGCCTAAGTTGGTTGGAACCGACTTGATTAATGAGACCGAAGACAAAGTTCGGGTGATCCGCGACTGCTTGAAAGCAACGTCTGACCTGCAGAAGTCATACGCAAATCTTAGAAGGAAAGATATAGAATTTGCAGTGGAAGATCGAGTTTCTTGAGAGTTTCACCTTGGAAGAAAGTGCTAAGGTTTGGCAGAAAAGGAAAACTGAGTCTATGATTTATCGGGCCATATGAGATCATCGAACGGGTTAGCCCTGTAGCATATAAGCTGGCTTTACCATCGGAACTAGAAAAGATTTATAATGTGTTTCACGTTTCGATGTTGAGACAGTATAGATCAAATCCTTCCCATGTGATTATACCTTGTGAGGTTGAGATACAGCCAAATTTGTCGTATTTAGAAGAACCGGTTAAGATTCTGGCTCGCGAGGTAAAAAAGTTGCGAAGCAAAAGAGTACCATTGGTAAAGGTACTATGGAATTGACACGGGCTTGAAGAAGCTACATGAGAGACAGAAGCTTCGATGAGATCACAATACCCTAACCTGTTCACTACTAAGAAATTTCGGGACGAAATTTCCCCAAATGGGAAGAGTTGTAACAGCTCGATTTTCAGTGGTGTCGAAAATAGTGATTTCGAGATCACAATTTCGATGAGTCGAGTCGTTAATTTATTTATTTTTAATATTTACGACTTTGTTAGCATCATATTAAAATGTGGTAAGGAAATTTTAATGTTCAAATAGTTAATTGAGTAGAAAGGATTAAATTGTAATAGGTGCAAAAGTATAGATGTTAAATTAGAAGGACCAAATAAGTAAATAAAACAAAGAGATTAGGATAGTGGAAGATCATGACATTTAAGGGTTAATGGAATGATTGATTAAAAATTTAAGAGTGATTAATTAAGTTAATGATGAAAGTCACAAAATTTACAAAATTGCCATTGTTATATAAGTAAAATTAAAAGAAGAAAAATAGCTTATTTCTTCTTATTTTCATCTTCTTCATTTGGTCAAAGAGAGAAAACCTAGGGTTCCATTTTTGAAGCTTTAAGCTTTGATTTGGGTAAGAAAACCTTGATCTTTTTAGTAATTTTTATGTTTTTGAGTCTGTATTAGCTTAATCGCTTATGCAAGGACTAATTTGTGAATCTGTCAAATGTTAGGAAACTTGTCATTGTTGAAAATGCTTGTTCTGGAAAGCTTTTTATATATTTGATTGTTTGATACTTGGGTTAAGTGTTTTTGTAAAGAGATTTTTGATGAAATTAGGGTTTGTGGACTAAAATGTGAAAATAATGAAATTACATGTATTATTGTGAAAATAAATGTGTGAAGGGGTGGGATAAACACCCTAAAGATTTTGGATAAGGTTGGTTGTGTGAGAGAATGGTTATTTTGCATACTTTGTGTCAAAAGGACTAGATTGAATAAAAGGAAAATATTAGGGGTAAAATTGTAATTTTCCAAAAAGAACTAAATTGTGTTAAATGAATCAATTATGTGACTTAATGTGGGAATTGGATGATTCGTGGATGTAGACTACGATCGTGTTTCTGATCGCGAAAAAGGGAAATTAACGAAGTAGTCCCTAAAGTCTTTCCTCAACTGCAATCCAGTCTGGTAAGTTCGTAATATAAATTTTACTCAATATTTCTTACATGTATATTGTCAATGTTCAACAAATTGGAAGCATTTGACATTGAAGAGATTGAGGAAAAAGAAATGAAAAGATAGTAGGCTTTATACCGTTGAAAAGTACCGACGCGATGGCTGGGGTACAGCATATGTTGCAACTCCTCGACAGCTCGTGTGAGCAGCATCGTAATTCAGAAAGAGATATGAATCCTAAATGGATTATAGACCCTTCGATGGTTGGGACTTATGCTTTATGCATACTCCCGACAGCTCGTGTGAGCAGCATCGTTAGGGGATAGTTTACAAACAAACACCATACCGATGGCTGGGGTACCGCATATGTTGCGAGTCCTTGATAGCTCATGTGAGGAGCATCGGGTACTGGTAACAGAAAGTTATAGATAGGGAAATGAAGTTGTATTTAACTCAAAGAACAACGGGATTATCTTAGCTCGTTGGAGCTATTGTTGCTTATTACAATATTGGTAATTCCTTAACTATCGAACTTACTAAGCTATGAAGCTTACCACAGTTGTTGTTGTTGTTTTGCATATCGTTTTGCTGATTGAAGATCGGATCATCGTCATTTTTTGAAGTCACACTATATCGGAGTTTGTTGGTAATTTTTGCATCACTCGGTCTTATGGCATGTACTAGGATGATATTATCTTTTGTTTTTGTATTAGAGATGATAAAATCTTATTATGTTGAATGTGGATATGCATGAAGTGCAAATTTGGAGTATAAACTTATGATGCTATGTAAAGACTTGGAAATTATGTATATTATGTGATGATCTAATGCATAGTTGGAGTTGTGTATGCTTGAGTTGTTAAACTTGTGTTTTGGTATAATTCTTGAGATTTTACTTACTTGTTTCGATAGAACCTATGCATTTATCGGTAGAAGTACAGGGGATGAGAGAGGTTGTTCACTGGCTTGGGTTGTATGGGTAGTTGAATTGCAAGTATCGGTAGTTATGTGTTTTAACGAATCAGTAGTTTGTATACTTGTATCGGTAGAAGTTGCAATGTGAGATTTTATCTCTCTGGAGTTTTTAGTATCGGTAAATGCATGACTTGTATCGGTAGAACTAGCACAAGTATCGGTAAAAATTTGCGCAGTTTCTGAATTGTTTACTGACTTGGCTATTATCGATACTTGTTTATCAGGTACCGGTAGAAGTCTCTAAAAATATTAGAAATGTCATTTTTCCCTTGTTGAATTATGTTTATGATTAAATGACGGTATATAACATGTGAAGTGAAATTCTTTAATAAATAAAGCTGAATAATATGATGTTAAAGATAAACAGTGATAAATGAATAGTAAGACACTGGAACCCTAACCGATGACGATTTTTGAGTTTGTGGTGTTACAGTACATGAATGCCCCACAGGATACACACTGGCAGGTAGTGAAACGTGTGCTACGGTATCTTAATGGCACCTTGGATCATGGCCTATTCTTTACTAACATTTGTTTTGAACTAATCTGTTATTCTGATGCTGATTGGGCATTCACAATTGAAGACAAATGATCCAATACTAGTTACTGCATTTTCCTTTGCTCCAATCTAGTTGTCTGGTGCTCCAAGAAACAGGCTTTAGTTTCTCGATCCTCCTTAGAAGCAGAGTATCGAAGCCTTGTGAATTGTGTTTCTGAGCTACTATGGGTGAAGCAGTTGTTGACTGACATTGATGTCAATCTACAACATATACCAATAGTATGATGTGACAACACATCCAAAGTATCGATGATAGCCAATCTGACTCAACATGCTAAGATTAAACACGTGGAGATTGACCATTACTTTGTTCACGAGAAGGTTCAGGATGGTGTCCTACATGTACATTTTGTGCCCTCAGTAAGCCAAGTTGCAGATGTCCTCACCAAACCTATTACTCTAAAACAATTTTCTTTCTTTCGAGATATGTTACATATACTTCCTCTAAGCAACAATCAACCAAACAATCAACACAAGACAGAAAACCAGGAGAATGTTAGCAGTTGTGAAGTACAAAAAATGAACTATGAATTGCGAGCTCATCAAGTGTGTAAGCTCACCAAGATTGCGAGGTCATCAAATGTGCGAACTCACCAAGACTACAAGCTCACTAAACATGAGAGCTCGCTTGCTAAAATAAGTTAGTTTGTTAAAAAAGATAGCAAAAGATCTGTTAAAAGAAGTGAGTTTGTTAGACAATTTAACAGCCTTAATATCCTGTCTATAAATATAGACTCATGTGTATTGTGAAAAGGAAGTTCAGTAAATCTTCTTCTCATTATTCATTTCTATTAGCTTTTGTTATAATAATCAAATAGTAATTACCTGTGTAATTACTTCAATTCTCACCCTCTCTTTAAGAATAGAAAAATGTAACTATGGTGCTCCAAATGCACCCAATTCGATAGGTTTCACTAATTACAATGGTAATTACAAATAATTACACTTAAATCCAATTACTAGATGGCTTTCCAAACGCTACCTAAATTTTGTATATAGTCTAATCAATTAAGAATTGAAAATTATATAATGTGAATTATAATAAAGTAATATATGAGATTTACATTTATCAGGATAATAATAAATATTTAAAATTTTTAACAAAATTATTGATTTAAACAAATAAATTTTGCCTCCCTATCTCCCTATTTACTAAAATTTCTTTAAAACAAATTAAAAATAGTAATTTAATTGTGTCAATGAAACAAAGTGTTAAATATGGAAAGTGGTAAATTTCAAAACTTTTAATGTTTTTCTCTACAAATTAATTTCACTTTTTTTTAATTAATTGAAACATGACAAAAAAAAATGTGATAATTTGTTGTGAATCAATGGAAATTGAAAAAATTCCTATTTTAATACAATAAAAATTGAAAACAATGTACCACCCTGCCAATATTCTTTTAGAAGCTTTTTCCCCTAAATCCGAAGCAATATTTTATAATTAAAAAAATAAAAAAATATATTTCATACACTCCATTTGTTGAAAGTTTCCCTAAAAAATAATAGTTTCAATTACCAATTGGGAAATAATAAATATTTCATGTATAAATACAAAATATATCAACTAATATTTGAGTGTTAAAATTTATTGAGTATTAATATTTCAACTAATATTTTAGTGTTAATATTTCAGTATTAGTCGATTGAGTCTTAACTCAATTAGTATGAGTATTCTTGCTGATGTAGGAGGATGCAGGTTCGAGTGTACTGAAAAATATTATCCTCTTATTTATGGGTTGGAAAGGGATTGTGAGTAGTTCTAGGCATTAATTCAAAAATAACAGATATAAACAGAACCTATAAAAAAATTATTCAAAAAATTTCAGTATTAATATTTATCATAAGAAATGATAAATGTTTTATGTATAAATTCAAAATATTATGCATTGATATTTTTTTAAAAAATTGTATTTATACTTATTTATTAAGTATTAATATTTCAATGTTAATTTTGACTATTACATTTTTAATATAAACCCAAAACTTATGGAAAAATTAAGCACACATTAGTAGGGACATAAAAAAAATTGTATTTTATATACAAACGGTCCCACTTATGACAAAATTAAAATTGATAATGGTAACACTTGTCAAAAGAAGAATTCATCTTACACTTAAAATTACCTAAAATGTTGATTATATATATATATATATATATATAATTATTTACTCAAATATAATGGTGTTATGATTCCAACAGAATGTGATTGATGGAAAAATTATTGTAGTTACTTTACAATGTTTAGTGTACATAAAAAAATATGAATTAAAATTCACAGAAAAAAATACAATGGGTATACTCAGCACTTTCCTGAAAATGAAATGATACTTTATAAAATTATCCTTATTAAACAAAAGATAATATTAATATATTTTAACATTTTTAATAATTTTTATTATTAAAAAAATATTTGAATTAAATAATTAATAATATTTTGGTTGAATATATTACATGAGTATTTGAAAAATAATTTGCATATAAATTGTGAAGATGTAAAATTTGTACAAAAGAAATTGTAATTTTTTCTCTTTACATTGTAGGTACAAATTCAAGTTTATTCGTATGTTGAGTATATGACTTGAAATTATCTTGATACTAAAAATTGATATAATTAAAAAAATATTTTAAAAAATATTTATAACAAAAGAAATATATTTATTTTAAATCTTTATCCTAAATACAAATAAAAAGAAGGTTAATTTTTTCTAGCAATTTCTTTTTACTTTCTATTTATATGAGAAATATTTTTTGCCGCCAATTATTAAGAGAATCAATGTTCATTTTAAGGAAACTCGTGTGAGAATGTTACATTTTAAGGAAAAAAAATTAATTTTTACATCCTAAACATTGAAATCACATTTATCTGAAAAGAAATGAAGGGATCAATCATAACCTTCATTCAGCGGAAAGGAAGTGATACTTTTCTAAAATAAAAGTAAACCTTTTGTATATCACATGAATGAATTTAAAATTAAATAAAATTTTAATTATTTTTTAAATTAATTCATAAATTTTAAAAAATAAACTTAAATAAACATTTTTATTGTAGGGCGTGCCTTGTATTCTTTTCAGTTAAACTTTATTATCTTTTTCCAGTTAAACTCTGATTATTTTAAGGATATTTTAGTATTGCTTACCACTCTAATATTAGCTTATTTAAAGGGGCATTGTATCCTTGTTTTGAGATGTCAATAAAAAAAAATTAGGGTGATAAGATATAGCCACATATGAATTTTGGTGAGAATTTCGTAATAATTATGGAAAGTATTTTATATCTCTTTTGTGAGTGCCCTATAAAATTTGAGGGTTTTGTTTATCGATTTGCTCTTTGAGGTTTTGAGTTTTATATTCAAGGTTTTGGGTAATGAACATTTAGTACATTTAGGTTAATTTTTCTTCATATTGTACTCTTGTTTGTTTACTCATTTAGTGAAAAATCAAAGCCTCATTTGCTCGTGGTTTTTCCCTTTTTGAGGGTTTTTCATGTAAAATATTTGTGTTCATTCTTATCCACTTTTACTTGTTTGTTGTTTATGTGGGTCGATCCCCAACAAAATGGTATCAGAGTGTAACACCCCTATACCTGACCCGACTACCAAGTTGAGTATAAGAATGTCACATTTGAGTGCCAAAGTAATCCTGGCTAAAACATTTAATCCAAACCCTTATTCGATCATTATTTAACTTTTAACTCATAGCCTTGTATAATATTTCATATAAATTAAACAAGTTTCATACTTTTCATTTAGTCATTTGATCCATTCATACAGAATTATTTACCTAGGTACATGTCATTTATTGAAATAACAGAAAATAAAATTTTATCCTTTGTTTAGATCCACTGATGTGCAGATGGGATGAGATGCGACCTATCTATAATATCTTTTACTTGCTTCTCTTTACCTACGCGTATAAAATTCGCGTTAAGCTATTGCTAACTTAATAAGTACAACAAGAAATTTAATTAATATTTTTATCTATCATAGAACTTAAATTCTCTTATTAATAATTACAGAAGATCATTTAATGACTTGTTTGTATTCGTCATTCATGATCTATCATCCAATTTACATTTTTTTTTTATAAATCATTTATGACTTAGTTGTTCATTATTCATCAACTAACCATATTTAATAAAATTGTAATTCTTATAACACTTAAATCACATAACTTTATTTAAATTAATCATTTCACTATTTAAAGTTTCATGTATTTCACTATTCTCATTTTAACTTATAACTTCTCAATTTTCATAATTTAATTACCTTTTAATGCATAAAATATTTATAATTAAATAGTCAAATAGAACAGTCTTGTATTTTTTTCGAGGTAATCCTCTATTTATTTTATTTTCATTTATCAAATTATCATTAAATCTCAACTTAACACATTTAATTCACTTGCTTCATTATTTCGATCATTTAGTTCATATAATATTTTCCTTATAATAGAGGAAGTCATATGCCTTTTAAATAAAGAAAGTTATTTATCTTTTGAACAGTGGTCCAATAGACACAACAGAACACATAGGATATACGTAACTGATACAGAGGTGTACTAGAGTGCACTAATAGAACACTAGGCACCAAAGTGCAAATCACTAAGCACTAAACTGCAAATCACTAAGCACCGAAGTGCGAAGCAGTAAGTGCTAAAGTGCAAGATGATAAGCGCGCTAAAATTTCCTTAATGGCATGCCATCTATATCCCAATAGTTCTAATCTCTTCTACTTGAATAAATTAAATCATGCACACATATCACTTTTACACTTTCACATGACACTTTCACATGCTTTACAATTTAGTCATTGTAACAATAATCCATATACTTATATCTTTCACTATCTTTAAAACATGTAATATGTCTCTAAACTCAATATTCATCTATAATTCACGAATAATTCTTATCATCCATTATATATATCACTTTTGTGTATTTTGCAATTTAGTCTTCATCACAATATTTCATCTAACAATATCTTTTACTTTCAATAACACATATAACATAATTCAATACTTATTAATATTTCAAAACTCACCGTGATATCAAATTTCTCATTTTAAGTGTTACGCATTCACTTTTTTATTTCTAATATAAAATTTCCCAAATTCACAATTTAGCAATTAATTTTCACAACTTAGAAAAAAATTGTAATTTGGATAGAAAAATTCATATATTATTGTACTTTTCACTGCATACTTTATTTATCAGTATTTTTTGTAAATTTGTATAACTTTTCAATTTAATCACCTTTTATCATGAAAGTTATCTATTCACTATTAAATAAATTTTCTTTCTTGTATCACTTAATTCACATAATTAATTCCACTATCTTATTTTTTTCCACATCAAATTTTTATATATTTCACTTGTATTATTTCCACCTCATATATTTCTGAAGTCTTTCAATTTAGTCTTTGTTTCCAAAAAATCTCATATTATTCCACAATTTCACTTGTTAAATACTTTGTATATTTTCACTATCACATTACCCAACTATTATATTTTTATTACAATTTCCTATTTTACATACTAAATTATTTCACACTATATTTTACTTAATTACCACTTAGTCATTTCCATGTCTTTTTCTTTATTCAAAACTTATATACTTAAAATTCATTATCATAATAATTCTTCATATTTCCTAATTACATTTAACAATTCATCTCACAATTAAAAATAGATAGAGTTCTAGTTGTACTTACAATTCAAAGCTTGAAATTAAATTCTCTTCTTCTCCTTCTCCCTTTGTCCAATTTCTTACTTTATTTCTCTATTTGTTCTCAACTTCCTCCATTTTTCCATATCAAAGTATACAATATTTTCACATTAAAGTCATTCTAACGTATCAAGAGAAGTTTAACTTTCTTACCTTAATCACTTGTATTCAACATTAATTCCTATTTTCTCTCTACTCCAAATATTAATGCATTTCTTTTAACAGTTGGGTAGTTACTACACTTGTCTACTAATTTTACTCACTAATCTTGAAGAAATTTGGAAGAAACTAGCTTAATTGGTTTGTATTTGGTGAAAAGGACTAAATTAAAAAAAAAATAAAAATTGAAATGGTGAAAAAATAGTGGCTGACGTGAAGCACCATGGCTGATGGCTTTTTATAACCATTCGATCCTTTCTTTTCTCTATTTCTCTAGTTTCTTCCATTAAAAATATCTCTTTTTATTTTATTTACCATTTTGTCCACACTATTCATACTTTTTACTATTTATCCTTAATCATTACTTTCCATAGCTATCTTCTCAATTCATTTACTGTTTTACTCCTTCACTTTTTTTATAATAACACCCACGTGTCTTATTTCTTTTTGATATAATTTCACCTCTAGCTATTCTTCCTTTTTCATCAATTTAATTTAATCCATCAACACCCAATTTTTTCACATTGTCCCAACACTTTCCATTAATTTAATCGGTTAGCCAAATAAATTTATCTTAATATTTATATTTTTCTAAATACCTTCCACACCTCTCTTTTTTGTCTTATAAATCTGTAAATTTTTAATTTTTGACTTTCTCAACATTCTGACTAATTTATTGTATATTTATCACTGTTCAAGACTTAGGAAATTTTTGGGATGTTGCACAGAGTCTGATTCAACTTTTGCAGTTTGACTCGTTCGATGGCACAACAATTATTTTGGATATTGAGCAGTTTGATGAATCACAAATTTTAGTTTCTGGCAGTTTCAAATGATTACGGAGGTAGTTGATGTGGCTAAGGATAAGGGTGATGACTCGTTGCTCTCCACATAATCTAATTGAAGGTGGAGTCGAGTCAGATGTCAGGCATGTGCCTGATTTAGAGAAGAATCTCATCCCCTTTTGATTTTAAGGACTCAAATGGTTCGCAGAATGTTTTAAGGCAAAGTTGGTCGCAGAGGGTTACGGTCAGGTGGATAGAGTTGATACTTTCTCTCTTGTTCAGGTATTATTGGTCCTTGTTGCATTATACATCTTTGATTTAAAGACTAGGAGTCTTTCAGTTTCGAAGTTCGAGCACAATTTAGACTTGGTTGACATTCTCCAAAATTCAAGTTAGGCCCGTGACGAGGAATGGAAAAGGAGATGTGATAAATACAAGTTAAGGTGGAGATTTGTAGGGTGTGCCTCGTATTCTTCTTTGAGTTAAATTCTGCTATCTTTTCCCATTTAAACTCTGATTATTGCAGGGATATTTTAGTATAATTAGAACTCTAATCTTAGCCTATTTAAAGGGGCCTTGTATCATTGTTTTGAGATGCCAATAAAAAAAGATGTAGCCACATATGAGTTTTGGTGAGAGTTTTGTAGTAATTATGGAGAGTATTTTATACCCATTTTTTGAGTGCTTTATGAGATTTGAGGGTTTTGTTTACCAGTTTGCTCTTTGGGGTTTTGAGCTTTGTATTTGAGATTTTGGGTAATGTACTTTTAGTACATTTAGGTTAATTTTTCTCCATATTGTACTCTTGTTTATTTACTCATTTAGTGAAAAGTCGAAGCCTCCTTTACTCGTAGTTTTTTCCTCTTTGAGGGTTTTTCATGTAAAATATTTGTGTTCGTTCTTCCCCACTTTTATTTGTTCGTTATTTATACAGGTCGATTTTGTTTAGTTATTTTCTTCATTTAAAAGTATATTTAAATTCAATAATTAAAAAACATGCAACTCTTTAAAAACTTACACCATGTTTGGTTAGCGGAATGAAATAACATTCCCCCCTTATTCATTAAATGTAAACATTCATTTGTTTGGTTGAACGTAATACTCATTCAATGGAACGACTATTACTTCCCTATTACTTATCCTCCCGTAATAGCTATTTTTTGGTGATATCAAAGAATAGCTATTCCATGCAACTTTGAATAACAAAACAAAATTAATTTTCAGATTAGTCCTTTGAAATTTGGACTCATAAAATATAAAAATAAAATATTTGAAATATTTAAATAGAAAAATAATTATATTAAATGTTATTAAATTATATTTAATAATAATCCTATTATATATAATAACAATAATAATTATTATCTACCTAAAAAATTCTACTAATGGTACTATGGTCATTTTAGCTTTTTTTCTTGTACCATTACAATATCTATTACATTCAACTAAATACAATAATACTATTACAATTCTATTTCATTAGAATCCTATTCTATTACAACCCTATTCAATTTTAGTGAACCAAATTTATCGTTTAGACTTTAGCATAAATTTAAAGGTATAATTGATAATTGAGTTAAATATTAAAACACTTAATTCACGACTTGATTTTTGAAGAATATTCGTTTTTCCACTTTAATATTTAAAATTTTTGTGGTTGAATTTGGTACTTAAAAGCATACAATTGTTTCCCAATTAAGCACTTGAAAGTATGTTTTCATTATGTTTTTCAACCCATTTATTAACTTACGTTAAGAAAAACTTAGTGACAATCAAATAGTGTCATGTGGCGCTTTTTCGTAAAAAAATAAGATTTTTTTTTATCAATAAACATTATTAAAATGGAAATAAACATATAAAAATCAGAAAAAAATTATAAAATCTAAAAAATATATATTATAAAAATGAAAATGAAAATAAAAGTAGAAATATAAATATAAATAAATTCAAAAAATAAAGATAAATCTAAAAGTATATATGAAACAGATAAATAAATAAAAAAAGTTAAGAATAGAAATGAAAACCCAGAAAAAGATTGGGATATGATAATCAACATTAAAATTGGAAAAACCAGCCATTTTGGTCTTCCATTGCAAAAAAAAATTTTAGGTATCAAACTGAGAAAATAAGTATATTTTAGGGTAAAATTGTGAATTAAGTCATATTAAATATTTTTTTAAGAAAATAAATTATAACAAGAAGAGTATAAAAGTCATTTATATTTTAACAATTTTTCAAATTTAACTTATTTTGAGTTTATCCTAATTTGGGGTAATTAGAAGGGATAAAGCAACATTTAGTCTTTGAGCTTGACAGTTTTTCTCAATTTAACCTCTAAATTTTTTTGTTTAGTAAATTTTCAATTTGGTTCATAAACTTGAATTATGTTAAAGTGTGATGACATATACTATGAGATTGTATTGTGTCACTTGAATTTTTTTTAAAAATAGATAATTTCTTTATAAATTTCTTTGTATTTTTCTATTTTTTAAAAAAATATATAATTTTTTTAAAATTTTCATGTAATGATGTGACATTTGAGAGAATGTCATGTTATCATATCTTAATAGAATTTAAGTTCAGGGGCTAAAATTGAAAAAATTGTCAAGTTTCGAAATTAATTAAGACAAAAATTTCAAGGATTAAATTAAAAAAGAATTGTCAAATTAAAAAAAATGTTATTTTCTTCCTAATTAAAAAGTAGGAGTTTTGAAGGAAAACGGAAAATTTTACCATTTTTTCCTTTCCTTTATTTTATTAAAAATGAGGATTAAGTTTATTTTATTTTATTTCATCTTATCTCCATCCAAATATAGTATAAAAAAGGAAAGTATTGTAATCATATAGCGACATGTGTCACTAAAAGTTAAAAAGGCTAAATGAAACAATACAAACAATTTGAGGAATTTTGTTAGATTGTTTTCAGATTTTGAGATAAATTTAGAATTTGATCTATAATTTGAAAACGTTTGTCCATTAATTAAATTGATTAGCTTATTTTCAACTCCTAGAAGCATTTCGTTGCTTACTATTCCTTTCTCGTTTCTAGATGTTTAGGTATTCACCATAAATTTTCTTCGTTTGAACTTCGTCCTTAATTTTACTTTACTTTAAGGTTATGTCATCCTAAAGTGCTGCTAAATGAAATGGAAAGATATTTTATCAAGATCCATGAATGATAAATTATAGAATTAACTATTGAATAAAAAAAATGGATACTATCATATAACTTTGTTTCAGCTAAGTTCATGAGTTAGAGATAAGCAGACTCGAACCATTGACATCTGCCACAAGGTAAACCACTGCCTCTCAAGCCCCCAATTGATTCTACCATAAAAGCCAACGATAGATAATAACTTCAATTCGATTCTAACAACACTACTTTAAATTCATTATTTCTAGTATTTTCCCTTCTTTATATGGTAATTTCTTATCTTTGCTAAGTTTAGAACCTTGAGCAAAAGAAAAAAACTTTTGTTATAGCAACTCTCTCTTTTAAAGTTTTTTCTATCATCTTTCGATTGAGTTTTAACTTGATTGACATCAGCATTGTTATCTGTGCAAAAGGATGTAGATTCGAGTATGTTGAAACGCATTATCTTTTATTTAAGGATTGAAAAATGACGGGATAATTCTTGACATTATATTAAAAAGAGCAAATCTGATAAAAAATTTTAATGTTAAAAAAAAATTCTCTAGCATCTCTTAAAAAAAAGCCAAAACCCTACATTAACTTTGCTATGGAATCGGCAACCAACCGTCAGCCTGCAGCTAATTTCTCTTCTTCCTCTTTCTCTTCTCCCTATCCTTTTTTTTTCTGGCCTTTGTTCTGGCATTCTTTTCTCTCCTTCAAGCAAGTCTCTTTGGGTAAGAATGATAAAACTCGAACCGTCTGATAAATTTCGAATCAATTTACTTCAAATGAAGCAGATTTGTTTTGGAAAATGGATGTGAGCACAGTGGATTTTTTTATATGAAACTTTCGTATTCTCCTTACATATATAACTATTAAAATAGTAAAAACGTAATGATGTTTTATAAAAAACTTATATATTTTATGATTTTTTTAAGAATTATGAAATATCTATTTGTTTTTAAAAAGATTGAAAATATTAAAATTAAGTAACAAAAATTGATTAAAATAGAGCAAGATGAAACGGAGATAAATAGCATTCAATATTCATAAAGGTGATAGTGATTTTTAATATTATATCTCTATAGTGAAGTGAGGTGGATGATGGAATAAAACATGCCAACTTTAAAACGACAGTGAATTTAACATCTACCACCACTGTATCCTTAATTGTCGAAAAGCAAGACTGCATTCTGCATAACATCGTGGAGAGATCATAAAATTTGGGTGATACTAATCAAGGTCCCATGCTGAAATGTTAATTAATAATTGTATATAGACAAGTCTATCTTGACACTTAGTAAAGTGTCGGCCCAGAAGTGTCGTGATAGGCCTCTTTTTGTGTAGTGAAAGAACTACATAAGACAACTCAACATTCCCACTCAGCCAATATCCAGTCATTTTGCTAATAATTTATTCTTACATCTGAAAATAGATGTCTAACAAGTGAAGGTAATTAGCAGCTATGAGCCATCTAAGAATAACATTACTTATCACCCCTAGAAGTGCAGGCTAGAACAAACAATTATGCCCAACTCAAGTCGGGCAACATGTTCATATCAGTGTACTAAGCGCATAACTTATGTAAAAGCAAGCAAGGACCATAATTTTAATATATAAAGCTTTTTGTCAAGTCTTCCATTGTCATATATATATATAAACTTAATCAATCACATGCCTTTTGTCTGTGGCTCAAGGTCTCAATAGTCTTACCAGCAAATTCAGTCACTGCAGTAGTGTTTATGTCAATGCAGTATATTATGCATATGCTCTTGAAACTATTTTTACACATTTTCCAACATCAAGAAGCATTTTTAGCTACTAGTTTGTGGCCATTAACCACATTGCTGAAACCAAAAAATTTAGAGCATCCATCCAGGGATAAACCCATTGACTTGCTGACCATGAGTTGTTGCAGCCATCTGGTCTGAAGCAACAGGATTGCAGTACCTGCACCAGCAAACAGTTTTAAGAGATTAAGAACTGGGGTACACATGAGTATTAGACATGGATACTAAATGAAGAGTCTAAATAACATTGGGACGGACAATGATATGATAGAATGGGGAAAGGGAAAAAAGAAGAGTTAAGGGGATTTTATCCTACCCTATCTGCAAAGTTGGATTGCATTCCAATGGCTGAAACAACCCCATAGATTGAGCCTGCTGGTTAGTGAATGCTACACTTTGCTCACCACCTTCCCATGATGCTCGGAATTGATTTCTGGCACTAATTTCCTCAAGCTATAAAACACAAGAAAAAGTATTCAGCCGATTAAATGGCAAAAACATGAGACAACTACCTGGATGGACAGATGGCCAGCAGACTCATCTCTTTTTCATATCTTTCACATTCATTTTTGGATCTTATGTTAAACCTTCAATAAAATGATCCATAGAGAGGCAAGTAACTAAAATGATCCAAACCAACCTCCAAGCAACTTGATATCAGCTTGTGGCTGACTCCTCTAGAAATGCTTGCTTAGGGTTGGTTACTCATATACTATATTACTAAGTTTAGCTAGGGCAGATGGATATCCCATCACCACTATGTCAACTTCAGCTTGTAACTTTTATATGCTTACAATGTTTCAATAATATATTAGCTAAAATCACTTGATTTGATAAGCTACGTCACTGCAGCTTGAGTTTTGTCCTTTCAAACACACATCATATACAGTCAAAAAGTTGATGAACAAAAAGCTATTACTTTTACAACTTAAGATATTGACTTTACCTTTATTGACAAAGCCCTGTTAGTTTCCATTAGCATTTGTTCCTGCATTTAAAAGCCGGTTAGTATTTTAGAACATAGAAACACTTTAACAGTATTTTTTTTCTTTTTTGTTACCCAAAATTCGGTTTATTACCTTATTCTGAAGTTCAGAAAGCTGGTCAAGCATATATTGGGTCTGCAAATCAAGATTGAAATAACACAGTGTGTTAGAATTTGTGAAAGTTGAAAATATTAGGAGCTAAAAGGGAAATGAAGAAAGAAATAGATTGACAAGTTGCTTATACCTTAAAATTACTACAGGTATGATTAATCTTTTCATGGAAAAAAACCCCACTATTTACTGCTCTATGATATCTCTTAAAGATTTTGCTTCCACTAGTTGATATATCCTGCTGTTAAGTTTCATCTTCTCTTGGAAACCTCTAATCCATAAGGATTTAAATGGTGATCACGAATTCAACCAAAAACTCATCTACAACCTTTAATTCAAATGTACTTATCATCTAAATTAGTACATGAATGCTATGACCAGTAAAAAGCTTGGGGCTGCAAGCTTTAGGGTTTTTCTTAATAGTTGAAATGGGAAAAGGAAACCCGACCAAAATAGTATAGCATACCTTCACATGTTTTTTTTTATCCAGGTTTAATTTTGAATTTTATCCCTCTATTTTAATAAATTTTAAAAGTTAATCCCCATCATTTGTCAAAATTTAATCATCCTAGTTTATAAAAATTGAAAAACTAGTCCTATTGGATAAAATTGTTAAATAGCTAATATGAAAATTAATAATTTTCAATTTATATCATCTGTCTAATAATTTATATGCAATGAATTAGCAACAGTCAATAGTTTAAGTTTATATATTTACCAACTAAATCAAATTTTGATAAATTAGGAAAAAAAGGAGTAATTTTTCAGTTTTATTAAAGTAGAAATGAAATTATTCTAATAAATATGTCACTTCTAATATTATTTGTGGTTCATGAGCTTCAATAGACAGCTTTTAACCCCCCCCCCCCATTAGATTTTAAGCAAAGGTAATAATAATAAATTGTAATTTAAATAAATTACTGATGAAGAAAAACTCTTCTAAAAAGAACACAAATTTTGTAAAAGATAGATTTGCTGACAGTTGGGTCTGGTTAAATTGGATGGATTAAATCAGATAAAACAAATGATAAAAAATAAATATACAATACTCGACAATTGTATAAACTCAAACATATCAAAGATATATGTAAGCAGTAATCAAAACTTACCCTCCAAACAAGATAAAACCTATAAGTATATAAGATTCATTACATGTTACCTTGGTGGAGCGGACATGTTTCAAGGATGACTCTAGTTGATGCTCAAGCTGCTCAAGCTCCTTTGAGTTCAATGGACCCAAGTCTTCACCAAGGAGATTCCTGTCGAATCAAAGGACCAAACCAGATTGCACATAAAATTGCTGTTATTCAAATACTTTTAGTAATTACAATCATGGAGTAAGTTGAGTAATAGCCTATCAATTTAATATGGAAGTACAAAGCTATGGTATGGTTGTAAGACTAATTACCTCTGAGTTCGTTGCAGTTCCTCATATCTACCTTTCAGTTTTAGGTACTCCCTGTAGCTGCTCTGTGACAACGAAGATTGAGAACCATATGTTTTAGATTTTTAAGAAAAAGTTTGAAGACACAATCTATCAAACAGTTTATGAACATACCTCAAGCTCCTTGGCTGGCTTGCTAACTTCCACTGCGCCATAACTACATTTCTGGTATCTATCAAGTGTCTTAAGCATGCTGAAAGGAAAAGCAAAAAGGTGAGAAGAAATTCATCACTCATGATGCTGAATTGTGTACATAAAGCAATTCATCTTTGTACTCAAATATAGATAGTTTTCTAGTATTACATCTTGGATAATATTCAATCATGAGAAACTTAAAGTTAAATGATTTGCATGAAATCTAAAACATACCCTCAAATCTTCTATTTAACTACTAATATAATACAAAAACAAAAAAGAAAAACAATGGAGTTCAAGTCATTTTTATCATAAAATCAACTTTACATCATATACAACAGCTATGCATCCAATGCTACACTCAAACTTGAGCTACCAAATTTCTGGGTTATTAAAGGATTTAAAAGAAACAAATAATGAATAATACATATATCCATTGAGAAATGATCGTGTGGGCATTTCAAGACATGACACCCTAGTGACCAATGGTAACCCTACCAAAGGAAAGGACATTTTTATCTGCCACTGTTCAAAATCTTCTTTTGAAACTACTGCTTGTAAAACAAATTTAACTCAATTAACAAAGGATTACACCTGAATGAACTTCACTTCACATGATTTCTTCACATGATTTCTTAAACTATGCATGCATATGTATAACATTATAGTTTTTCTTTTTATTCAGAAAAGCAATGAAGATCTTGCAATAATCAAACCTTACATGCAGTAATTATCGTTCGAAAATTTTTCAAAAGCTTCACCCTAGCAACCTCTGAGTAATGAAATGTTGTGTTATAAAAGGACCCCAGAAATTAAATGAAATCCATTTATTAGTAATAATTTCATGCATTTGTTGAGGAAAAAAATCAGCAATTTTGACAAATGGAACTTGGTTCATTGAGAAAAGTGCCCGTATGAGAATTTACACAAAGAATATCAGTAGGAATATAATGAAGAGAGCCTGCTGTTTTTTTTTCTTTTTTTATTTCTTTTTACCTAGCTCGATCTGCCATAAAAAGTACGAGAGTTCTACACCGGAACTGATGATATTCATGTTCAGGATATTGCAATGGCAGACTTTTGAATAAAAGCATAAACCCATTGTCAAGAACAAGTGGGGGTGAGTATTGGCAAATGGATTAAAGTCATTGGAGCTGAAACGAAAAAACAACAAAAAATCTACTGAACTTGTAAAAAAGTTTCTAGAACAAGAGAAACCTAGAAAAACGGGTCATCTTCTTTATAAAAATCTTCATTTTGTTGCTTAACATGAAGTT
Organism: Gossypioides kirkii; assembly: GCA_005610355.1. Lineage (NCBI taxonomy): Eukaryota > Viridiplantae > Streptophyta > Magnoliopsida > Malvales > Malvaceae > Gossypioides > Gossypioides kirkii. The sequence continues at coordinate 8,174,404 of CP032249.1, read as the reverse complement.
TTATAACTTAATCATTAGACCAAACTTCAAAATAAAAAACAATTAGGACTAGAAACTAAGATAGCTAATCGAAATTATCATGGTTATACAAATAAACAAACGAAAACCATAAATCCAATTCAGATCTTTATGTCAAACCAAAAAAAAAATACTAGACCCAAAGCTCAAAAAATCACCAAAAGGAAGAAATATGAATGATCAGAAGTTAATAGCCAAAAAAACAACCAGAAAGTAGGAAAATTATAACCTAAATCCCCATAAAAGGAAAATATTGGAAGAAAGCAAGATCAAGTAAAGCTTAAAAAGGAAGAAGAAGAAGAAGAAGAAGTTAAAAAATCAACACAGAAAGCAAAAGAAATCAACAGATCCACAGATCAAAACAGCAAATGAAAGGAAAGAAAGAAGGAAGGAAGAAGAGAAAAAGGGTTGATACCTAGAGCTGCTACAAAACTCATAGAGCTTGCCACGGTTAGAGAAAATGATAAGAGCAACCTCAGCATCACATAAAACTGAGAGCTCATAAGCTTTCTTGAGCAACCCATTTCTTCTCTTTGCAAATGTAACTTGTCTATTTATTTTGTTCTCTATCCTCTTCAACTCTACTCTTCCTCTCCCCATAATCTTCCTTTAAACCACCCTTTTTTTTGTTTTTTTTTTATTTCCTTACTATATTTATACTAACTATACCTCTACAACTTTAGATTATCAACTATTTCTCTATGTATATAATTGTTTCTTCTTTTGCTAAAATTATGTTTTTTTTTCTTGGGAAGCAGCTGCTGGTTGAAGGGTTGATTTTTGTTTTGCTAAGTCAGGATCTCAGGTCCCAAAGTGTAACCAAATTTGTGAAACACAAAGAGCAAAACCAAAAAAATAAAAAGGAAAATGATAAGAGAAAGAGAAAGAAAACGAGAGGGAAATTCCTTGAAATAATTAGTTTCTTGTAACTTTGGTTCTTCTCCAGTTTCAGCTTTCTAACCCCAAAGCCAAGGTTTTCATTATGTACAGAAATATATTTATTTTTAATTTTTATTATTAATTTATTGTTATTCTAGGGTTGTCGTCGTTGTTCTTTTCTCGTTTTGTATTATCTCCGCAAAATTTTACTGTTCCTACTTTGAGTAAAAAATTTCCTCTTTCTCAGTTTTAGCGCGTGATTACACACTCCAATGAATTCAACATGTTTCAATTTTGTTCTGATCATATCTGTTCTTTTTTACATAATATTTAGAATTATTCATAATCTCTTTTCGACCCATAAATAAGAGGATAATGCATTTCAACGCACTTAAACTCATATCCTCTTACATTAGTAACAATGCTCATGTCAATCGAGTTAAGACTCGACTGACAGAACAATCATATTATTTTATATTCGTAAACTTAACTGAGCAATAAGATGGAGTCATTAAATTTTTAGATTTGCGGTTGTCCCTTTTATTATTTGATCAATTCAATTACTTAAATTTAAAAATATACATTTTTATTATAAAAATAAAGATATGAATTTATTTTAAAACGTGACATAATTATATTTAGTACATATATATAATTGAATTATGAATATAAAATAATTATTATAACATTATGATATTACAATGTGCATTTTTCTATTAACGATATTAATATAAATTAATTGTATATAAGTTAGGTTACTCTGTTACATTAACTTGACTCACTCTCACATAAAAGATTTTTTTACTACCGACTAATCTTAATTTCAAATCAATCACTCTTCCTCATTTGTTTCTCTTTTTTTTTACCTACTTTATTAGTGAAGGAGATCCTCGAGAAAGCTCTTTGGCTAATCTGGTGGAATTTAGCATATGATGATGTTATTTTCAGTCAACATGCCAAATGAAATTTGATATGTAATCCTATATACAATTATGTTATTATACTATACGCAACTAATATACCTTAATTATATAGTACTAGTTGTATATATAATCAGGGATGAAGGCAAAAAAAATTTTAAGGGGTCGAAATTAAATTTTAATTTTTATGAAAGTAAAAATACAATTTTACCATTTAAATAGTCTATCTTTATAATTTTAAAGGGTATTAAATCAAATTTTTATCATTTTTAGGGAGGTCAAAAAATTTTAAAAATTTTAAAAAGTCTAAATGGAAAACTTTTCATTTTAGGAGGCTGGGCCCCTGCCAGCCCCTGGCTACACCCTTGTATATAATAGTATACTATAAAATTAGTTATACGTTTAAGGGCTTAAGTTTTTTTTTTTTTTTTGTGAATAACAAACAGTGACTAGCGCGACTCAAATCCAAATCACATTTGAGACGATAAACACCCTAAACCATCAGATCAACACACATGATTTTGTTTAAGGCTTAAGTTGTACATTATTAACAAAAGAATGCACATTGTAATATCATAATATTATAATAATTATTATTATACATTCACAATTTAATTATATAACAATTAATACAGTATATATCCGTAAAAGTGTATGTATACTGTTTTTATAATATAGTATGTACTAAAGATAATTATGTCACATTACAAAATAAATTTATATTATAATATTTATTTTAATTATAAAAGTATTAGTTAATTTTTTGTTTCAAATAATTTAATTGATTGAGTTGATAAAATAATAATAGGTATAATCACAAATCTAAATATTTTGATGATTTGATTTAATTGTTCAGTTAGCTTTAAGAGAAGTTACATGAGATTTAAGAGAATAAGATATTAAATAAGATATATTTTTCTGATAATTTTTTAAACACATTTAAATTTATTATATTTGATTTTAATATTAATTAAAATATTTAAATTTAGAAAATATTTTTATTGATATTTATTAGTTACATGAGAAAATATTTAATTTATAATATTTTTAACTAAAGTTGAAGACTAGCTTGATGGTTAAAGCATAGTTTTAATTGTTAAAGGTAATGTATATGAATCTTATTAGAAGAAAAATGTTAAATATGTTGTGAGGGGTAATGAATGCAAATTTGGATAATGAATATTTAAATATCCAAATCTGTAAGTTGAATTGTCATCTCTAATTTTATCTTTCACTTGTGACTCGCCAATAACATTATAATAGAATAAATATTAAAATCAAATACAATTATGGGAAAAAATAACAAAAAAAAATGGTATGAATAATTTCTCTTTAATAAGACTATAATGCCTTGGATTCAAATATTATCATGTGTATATATTTATGTAGATTTTATGTAAAATTATTAAAAAAACTTCAAAAATAATGAATTTTTGGAAATTTCTCAATTGAGTTTAGATTTAATTGATAAACTACATAAGCTCGGTTAAAGTCTTAAATATTAGTATAAATATAAATTAAATATGATTATAACATAAAAATACTTTAAATATGAAAAAAAATCATAAATCATCGGTTTAATTATGATCCCAGTCCTTACACTCTTTGCACATTTGGAATTTAATCTTTCACTCTTTTGATTTAATAGTTGAAGTCTAATTGATAAAATTGTTAAATTGAATGATAGGACGTTTAAAATAAATTGTTCACATGTCAAATATTACATGTGTGGAAGCCATATAAGCAAATAGAAATGTTGAATTTGTAAAATTTCTAAATCTGAATTGAAATATTCTTTTTTCTACTTACATATCTTCCACAAGATTTTTTTTTTCACATGTGAGAATTTATCTTAAAAAAATATCATATAATCTAATTTTTTTTAGTGAATTACAATAACAGGGTAAAGCCCGAATAATTAACGCAACTAACACGACTCGAATCTAGACCACATCTGGAACGATGAACATCTTAACCATCAAGTCATTTCATAGAATTCTCAGCCATCATATGGGGTTGTCACATAATCTAATTTCATGGAAGTTTTGATAGTATTATTAGTTATACTTCAATTATTAAATGATGGACTAAATTGTTTAAATAAAAAAAATTAAATTCAAATGTATAAATCACAAGCAAATTAAATTTAATTTATTTGAGAGTCATTTAGGATGGGTGATGCATTTATTTGTTATTAATATAAAAATAATTGATGATGATAAAATTAAATACTATAACAATATTATAATATGAAAAAAAAAATAAACACACCGCACCTAGTAAACATTCATCCAAAGGATCCCAAGTCTTGGTGTGTAAAATATTGCGTGACATCACGCGGCAAGTCAGAGCGTGGGTAGAAAGTTCCTTTCGTTTTGATTGTAATTTTTCCCATCAAATTCTAATTGGGTTCAGAAGTATCAGAACGTCGTCATCTACCTTAAAATGGATTGACACGTGTCGGGCTTTAGTTGGTTTAAATATTATATGTTTGCTAAATCTCTTTATTTTTATTACTTTTTTGTCCCTTCTAGAATGAGTAAATTACAGAACGTCTTGCATTTTACAATTAATTCGCCAAATAAGCAAATAAAGATATTAGAATGCGTTGAGTAATATTACACGCTTATATTAGAATACAAAACTTTGTTTAAAAAATATATATATTATTGATTTAAAATTAATTAATAGTAAAAAATTAGAATTAAAAAAATTAATGATATTAAAATAGAAAGTTAAATTAAATTAATTACGAGTAAAATAAAATTTGAACGCATAAATACATCAAAATAAAAATATTAATTACAAAACAATTGTTTATCATAGTGTTGTTATCAGTGGCGAAGCCAAAAAGTTTTTTTTTGGGATCGGAATTAAATTGTATATTTTTATAATAGTATAAATATAATTTCATCATTTTAATACTCTATATCTTTATAATTTTTTAAGGGTTAAATTAAATTTTATCATTTTTAGGGAGTCAAAGTGTAATTTTATCATTACTAATTTAAAATTTTATAAATTATAAAGGGTCTAAATTAAAAATTTACCATTTTAAGAGGGCTATAATAAATATACACAAAGGAGAAAATTACAAAAATCATAAATCTTAGGGGGGCTACTTTTATTTTTGGGAGGATCATAGTATATTTACTCAAGGCTAAATTGAAAAACTTTTAAACTTCGGGGGGCCATGACCCCCTGGGCCTCTGCTTGGCTCCGCCGATGGTTGTCATCAATTTTGAGTTGATGTCAAATTATCTTGTGATACAAACTCAATCAATAACATCATCAAAATATATAATTGATGGAGATAATGAAATGTGTATAATGAACATAAAATGTGCAAAATATTTTAAGATAAAGTTTTGATTAAGTGATAAATTTAAAGTTTTATCAATGCAAATGCCATGGTTCAAATACCACAATATGCAAATTATTTGTTTGTTTTTTAAATAGAAAGACTAAAGTACCCTAGAATAATATAACTTATTTTAAATAGGGAAGAACATTTTTGTAAATTTCCTATCCTAGAATAATATAACTTATTTTAAATAGGGAAAAATAATTTTGTAATTTTCTTAAACAAGTTGGTGTCTAATTGATTCGTGACACCAATTCAATCAATGGTTAAAAAAAGTAAAGATATACAATTAATGAACATAATAAAATTAAAATGTAAAAAATATTTTAAAATGAAGCTTTAGTGTAGTGGTAAAATTAAATTTTTATTAATTCAAATGTTATAGGTCCAAATACTACAAAATGCATATTGTGTATTGTTTTTTAAAGTAAAAAGATTAAAGTAGCCTAGAATAATATAATTTATTTTAATATAAAAGAGTATTTTTATAATTTTTTTAACCGAATTGATACTTGGTTGATTTATGATACCTACTCAATCAGACATTTAAATAGTAGTATGGATGTTAACAAATTACATTTTCAATTTTTTTTAAAAATCTATCTTTTTTTTTTCTTTGAAAATAAGAAAAAAAATTCATATGTCAAAATAATGAGATTTTTTATTAACACTTCAAATAAATTTGATTGATTAAATAAAAGGATTGAATTAAGAAATAAATTACATATTACTTTTTTGAAAGTTTACAAGTACATTCAAAGTATATATACATATACACATTAGTAACCACAAACTGTAGAATCAAACAAGTGTATAATTTTAATTGGATTAAAATTCAAATATGACAACAACACATGATGAGATTCTAAAATTCACATATATAATTGCACATTATGAGTCTTGAACCTAAGTACTTAAAACCTAAACATCTCACTTTTGCCAACTTTGTTAAGACCTTACTCACTTTTTATATTAAATATAATAAATAATTAATAAAATGTGTATTTGAAGGTAATTTTAGAATGATATGGTTATATGACAAGGAAAAAGAAAATTAAGTGTAGAAACATATCAAAATTAATATTTATGTATAAAAAATATAGGGCTCTTTACTTTTCACCAAGATTATAACACGTAAAATTTCTTTAATGTATAAAACATATAATGTGTTTCACTGGACTCGTCTGATGGATATCCACCCTAAATAATTGTTCGTCCATGAAATTTTTTTATTCTCTTGGAGAAAGTTTTTTTAATTTCTCATGGAGGTTCATTTTTAAAGTTATCTTTTAATCTGGATAAATGGTTTGCAATTTGATTTTCAGTTCTTTTTCTATTCATTATTCATAGATCAAACTCCTGAAGCAGCAATATCCATTTTATTAGCCTTGTCTTTGTCTCTTTTCTCTTCATGACATATTTTAATGCAGAGTGATCAGTATACACATATACTTTGTTTGCCATTAAATAGGGTCAAAATTCCTCGCAAGCGTTATTTTTCGGTTGTCGTGTAATTGCCTTGTGCTGGATTAAGCGTCTTACTCGCACAATGAAAAGCTTCGAATATGTTGTTCTTTTTTTGTCCCAGAACTGCACCTACCGCATAGTCACTAGCATCACACAATAATAAAAGATTCTAACCAATTCGGAGTAATGATTATTGGGACAGATATGAGTTTCTTTTTTATTACCTCGAAAGCTTTGGCACAATTCTGATCAAATATGAAAGGTGTCTCCTTTTAAAGAAGTTGATTCAACAATTTTGAGATATGATCAAAATCTTATATAAATCTTCTGTAGAATCTATCATGTCCCAAAAAATTCCGAACACCACAAGCATTTGTTGGATTAGAGAGGTTTTTTATTACTTCAATTTTTGCTTTATCTACTTTCATGCTTTTTCTTGAGATTTGGTGTCCTAGAACCAACCATTCTTTCACCATGAAGTGACATTTTTCCTAGTTAAGTACTAAGTTGGTCTTTTCGCATCTCTTTAATACCTTTTCGAGATTACCCAAGCATTCTTGAAACGAATTCCCATAAACCGAAAACTCATCCATAAACACGTCCAATCCCTCTTCTAACATATGATCAAAGATAGTTATCATACACCTTATAAATGTTACTGGAGCGTTACATAAGTCAAATGACATTCTCTTAAAGGAATAGGTCCTAAAAGGATAGGTGAACGTAGTTTTCTCCTAATCATCTGGATGAATTGGAATTTGATGGTATCCCGAATACCCATCAAGGAAACAGTAGTATTCTTTCCCTGCTAACCGATCAAACATTTGATGGTATCTCGACAAACGTGAGCTTGAGGATAGCGGAGAAGACTACTTTGTCGAAGTGTTCATCCTAGACGAATCGCAAAAGGTACAATTTTGATTAAGTGTTTATTACTTTAGATATCACAACCAAAGGTCTTGTTTTGGAAATTTTTTTAAAACTCTGATTTTCCCTAAATTTATTTTTTGCTGCGTTTTTAAACCGTTTTTTCTAACTTGTTTGCCCTAAGGTTTTGGTTGCGTTTTGCCTGAAATAAAATAACCGTGTATAAATTTGCATTACCTTGGGCATAGGTAGCATTTAGCGAAGAAATAGTTGTACAAACTCATCCCATGTAGTAATAGTATCAGGGGAAAGTGCCTCTAGCCACAACTTTTCTTCCCCATCCAATGCAAATGGAATTAATAATAATTTAATAACATCTGGTGGAACTACCATATACACAACAGTGCTGCAGATGAGATCAAATCGCCGCAGGAAAGATACAGGGTCCTCGATTTTGGCATCAACGACTCTGACATTATTAGTGATTCATGTTAGCAATGAAGGATTTAGTTCAAAATGTGAATTATGAATAATAGGACGAGTAATGTTGGACTGCAACTAGTCCAAATCAAACAATGTCTCTAAAGCATGCATCATTTTGTTAGTGATGTTTAATTTTTTTAAAAAATAAATTGAAGATCGTATCTATAACCTAAATTTTTCCTAATTATTCTTTAGTTAAATGCAAAAATTAAAACCAACTAGTGATGTTGCCTCCTTAGCAACGACACCAACAACTTGACCGCCTCCGGACGTACTAACATCTAGAGTGTGAATATTGTAAATAAAATGTAGGGAATTGAGGCGGTATTCACAAGTATACGGGTCAATTTGCAATATAGATTTGTTTACAACAAAAAACACTTTGGCAAGTATTCCAAGGATTGTACCTAAGGGAGGCTAGCACTAGATTAGTTTTAACCTAAGCACCACATGATCTAATTAGATTATATTATGAAACATAAAGAACGAGATTTTTGGGTTTCTATAATAAAAATAAAATACGGAAAACAAATAATATGGGAAATGCGAAAGTAAGTTTATCAGATTTGGTTATGGGTGATTAGCTCACTTCTCTATGCTTCAACATCTGTCACTTCGGGCTTCTCATCAATCAACTCGTCATTACCCTAGCAGGATCTTTCGATACGTCCACTAGAATAATAAGTCAGTAAGGACTACTTATCTTCTGACCTCATAGTCCAAATCGGCTCGTAGTAAAGTGTTCAAGGATGAACCATACCAATTTTGGGTTAATTCCCACCTTGATAACTTTCTGGGTTTGTCAGACCTAGGGATTGTTTTACAGTCATCTTTTCCCGAACAACTGATTCGTTGAGAACCCTACAAGATAATCAATTCATCATACCTTTACTCGTTAATCCCCTATAGAGGGATTAGTTCCTCATGGTTTTCATAAATGATATAAAATCAGTGTAAGAGTTAAATATAAAGAGTGAATCAAAAATATAAGATTTAGGAAAAATCATGATTTGTATTAAGAACTGGAATGAACCCATAACGTTTGATTGCATTTACAAATCGGATCTCACGAAATAAAGAAAGACAACACAAAAATAAACTAAAACCTAAGAAAAAGAGAAAAACTAAACTAAAAGAAAGAAAGAAATTATATGCTAATGAATTGGTGTCTATAATTAGTGCCAAATGAGCTTAATAATAAAGTTTAGGTGGTCATCATCCTTAACCCTAGATCAGTTGACGTTCTCGAGCTTTAAGTTGTATTGTGCGGACTAAAATGCCCCTATTTTGTAATTGTTTTCTGTCTAGAGTCGATGCCGCGACACATCAGGACCTGTGTTGCAACATAGATGTCAATGTGCTCCTCTTTGGGATGTCTTCAAGGGTATGTCGTGACACCCTCAAGCTGTGTCGCGACATCGAAGGTAGTCTAAAAATTTCTTCATTTTCGTCATTATGTTGTGACATCAAATGTTCTATGTCGTGACATAATGATCAATATCGATATAGTACGCCTTTTAATGGTCGATTGCATACTCACAAAGTGTGTTGGCTCACCCTAAGGCCTCATTCGGCCTCTAAGGTCAATAAAAGACTTGATTTGCACATTTTATTGAATTGAATAAAACTTGCGAAAACATAATTAAAACCTAATGGTAATGCTTAATTTCAAGCTCTTAAAAGTGCGAAAACTAGTTTAATATGTCACTCTGAATTACGATAGATCAACGAACTCTGAGAGAAAGTGTAATTAATGAACTTGAGATAATGAAAGACTGGCGAGGAATGTTTCACGCCGAGAAGCGGATGTAGTCCACATCGTTCATCAAGATGAAAGAAGATTAGAAAATATGTTACAAGTACAAGCCCATAAGTAATTTAAATGATTCTGACTAAGGTAAGATCACTTACAGAGTAAAAGGAGAACACGGTAAGTGAAAGCTTAATACGGAGCCAAAGGAGCTGCGGATTGGGCTGATATGCTTATAGAAGAAGATATATGGAGAAGTTATGGTCCAAACAATGAAAAAGAAAGACATGTGAAAAGTCATAAAGCTATATGATAACGTTTAAGATTATACAGAGCCATATGGTGTAATCAAAGTTTGTGCATAAGTATAATACTTTAGTTGTGTATTTAGAATGTAAAGGCGAACATACATTATACATAGAGTAATTCATAATAATACACATGAGGTATTTCAGGATAAAAACTTAAGAAATTTTATTAAGTTATTGCTAAAATAGTTACATAGGCAAGTAGAAGAGTCTATGCTACATCTGTTATAAGGCGTAACACCCAATACTCGAATCCGGTTGATCGGATCGGATAGAGGGTGTTACAAGCTCAGTAGTGAAGACTTCATATGGAATATTCAAGTGAAGCATGGATCAGTTCATACTTTCAGTACAATTGAAGTTCCCTTAATAGAAGATTTGATCTTAAGAGGAGTTTAATGAAAAGAAGACTCTACCAATTTACTTTCAATTGAAGACCTTTTTAAGTGGCTATTTTAGAGGAATTAGTGATTAAATTTATTGTATTTCAACAAGCCTTTTAATTCTCATTTATATTTGATAGCTTGTTTAGGTTAGAAGGATGAATTAGAGAGCACTTTATTTGTTCAATCAGGAACTATTTTGTTTGTACAAAAATTGTAAGTAAACTAACTCGTGCTTATCAATTTACATCTAAGCTTTTAAGGGGAAAGGCTTAGAAGCAGAGTAGTTTACTTCAAAGTATATGAAGTTACAACATAAAATCACGTCTTATACAAATTTACTTATGGTGAATTTCTCTTTGAGTAATGCCCCATATACGTAAAAAAATTTCGAATTGTATAAATAATATTATCACATCCATCTCTATTTTTCAAATATTAAATACTAAATCCAATTAAAACTAAATGAAAACTTTCAAAAAAAAAATAAAATAAGAAAAGAACAAATATAGAATTATTAGTGTGTTATGTAGCCATGTATGGCCATTAATGAAAAAGTAAAGGCTCTTAAAAGTTATTGTTCTCAAAATTTATAGATGACTTCAATATTCCCAAACGAATGGTGGCTAACCTTTTTTATATGCCTTTATCCTATTTGTCACCCACTACCTATGTGTGTGTGAGAGCTTTGCATATGTTTCATATAAAATCAATGTTTATAAAAGTCAATTGGTACATGTATCAATTATATTATTATTTATCGGTTTGAAAATTTAAATTAAATAAATTATTAAGTAATTTTAAAAATTGATTTAATCGTCAATTCAATTGATTTGAATTGGTTCATAAGTAAATTAATTTTATATCTCTCATCAGATCGATACTTTGATTAGGTCTCGGTCCAATTGATCAGATCATTAATTAATTTCTTACATAATTAATATTTTAATTATTTAACCATCATTTTTTGAATATACTAATGTGATTACATGATAGTATCTGCTCATACTTTCTTAACCCTTTGACAACGCGTACACACCTTGCACACACAGGTGCTCGAACCTGAGTCTCCTAAGATGAACATCATCCTCTTTTTCACTGAAACCACTCGTTGGGTTCTCAAACTATTATTTATATATTGATAAAAGTAATATTTTTTAGTCGTATAATAAAAATAATGAATTGATTTGAAATTTTTTATATACAAAATAAGTATATTATATTATATTATATTATATTATATTTTATTATTTAACAGTCGAATTGCTAAAATATTAATTGCTTAACTAATTACATAAATGAGTAAAATTATATTACTTTTACATTCTTTCAAGTAAATCCCTACTCGTATGTATATGTATACACAAATTTTAATTGGTAAACGAAAATAAAAAAAATTAAATTTTAAAATTTAAAATTCGAGTCTCAATATATGTATATTACAAATTAAAATAAGTCTTTATTTTTTTTTACCGAAAACTAAAATTGTTAAAAGCCAAAGGAATAACTTTAAGGAGATGATAGGAAGCAAAGCTAAGCATAAATTCTTATTTTATAATTTATTTGTAAAAATAATATTTTTATTTTTTTCATTACAATAACATTTTATATTTTATCTTTTGGTACTTTTAAATAACTCTTTAATATTAGATTGAAAGTTTTTAGAAGGATTAGATTATATATGCGTAGGAGGGAGTGAGCCCCTGTACTTTTTCCACAATTGAATTGCAATTGCAATTTTCTTTAATTAATTTTTGTTAATCGAATGTGTTTTTCTTTATGAGTAGCTAAATTTTCCATTTAGTTTTAGGTCGATAGTCAATTTAGGAGAGAGTCGTGAGATTTGAAACCACATCTAAAAATTTTCGTACCGGTATTTGTTATTTTTCCTATTTAGGAGATAGATGTCGTCATCTTACAAAGTTGTATTGGCACCAAGTCAATAAGAACTTGTTGATTCAGTGTTGATAGTTGTACAGTTGAAAGAACCTAACAATCGTCTATCGTATTTTGTCTACCGAAGAACACATTGACATATCCAGTTAAGTAGTTGGTTGGATCCGTTAAGGGAAATAGCAATAGGATCTAAATGAACTATGTGGTTGAGGTCAGTGGTTCGAGTTGGACCTTCTAGTTCGCAAGGCTATCGGAGATGTAACAACTGTGCTTTAACCCGGGGTTAGATACAGTACTTGGATCGGGTCAAGAATTAGTGCATGTGGTTGGAATTGAATAAATGAAAGTTGTGAGAAATAAATTAGGAAGTATTTAGTACTAATATGAAAAGTAGGAAAAATAATAAGTTAAGTGATAATTAGTAATAGTGGAAGGGAAGGAAGAATTAAGTAGAAATTTAGCCAAAGTAAGTTATGAGTTATCTTTGGAATTATGGGAATTAAGGAAGGATAAAAGAGTAAATAGTTGAGTAGATATTTTTCTAGGCGTAATGATTGTGGGTGAAAGTGTGATGATGGAAGGCCTAGGGACTTTTTAACAATTTTACCTTTTTAATTAAAAAGGTGAGATATTTTGGTAGAATATTTTGCCTCTTTTGCCTCATGGTATACATGTTTATTTTCATAATCTAGCATAGAAAATCATTTAATTTTAGTTTTAACTGTTATATGATATATGGTTTATGTGTAATTGAAGAGAAAGAAAAGAAGGAAAGGGGAAAGAGAAGACCAAAGAGTGGGAAGAGAAGAAATCTCAACTTTTTTTTGTTGTAAGTACTACAAGAATTACAATTTAATTACTTTTAATAATTATGATTTTAGTCTAGAAATGTAGTATAATGTGTATATATATATTTATATGAGTATAAATATTGTACAAATGGCTAAGTTGTGGAATTGTGGAATTATTAGTAAATATATATAGTAAGAAATGTGTGATGGAAATTGTGGTTATTGATTTGGTGTGATATACCAACTATGAGAAGTTGTGTTAAATTAGATTGTTATGCCCAAGTAGATAAGTTAGAACTATTGTGATATTAGTGACATGCCATTAAGGGACCCTAGCGTGCTCTCTGTTATTTAGGACGTATAGTGCTCTCCGTTTAGCACGTTTGTGCTCTCCGTTTAGCACCTTGGTGCTCTTCGTTCATTAGTGCATAGTAATGTACCTCCGTACTTGTTCCGTATATCCGATAAGTTCTACGATAGTCTATGGGCTAAAGATGTGATTTGAGTTTGAGAGCATTGCATCTTGAATTATGGTGAGTAAACCACTATTAAGGTAAGTAATTTATTTAGAGTGTAACTACTTGTGATGAATTATGTGTGAAAGAATGTGTGTATATATATATATATATACTTATCCCTTGAATTAAATATAGTGATATAAACAAATTATTTAATTATTCTTGTAATACTTACTAAGCCTTCACTAGCTTAACGCATTTATTTCAACGTGTAGGTACAGTTGATTTTGTGGAGCTAAAGTCAAGCTAGGTGACCTCTCATCACATCACTTTTTGAAGGGTAACAATTTAGGTATTCTATTTTGTATTAAAATGGCATGTACATAAATAGACCATTTTTGTCCCTTTTGGTAGAGATTTAATGGGGCTTGAAATCCTATTTGTTTTGGTATTTGAAATGAAATGTTTTAGTTATACATACAAATTAAATTATTGATATTACCATGATTGCATAAGTAAAGTGCTAATATAGTGATTAAGATTGAAAATTGAAGTTTTTGAAGAAGTTAAAATGCATATTTGACATGGTCTATGAAGTTGAAATAAGTGTGGAATTTTACAGGGGTCTAATTATGTTGTTTTGATCAATTTTCATGAAAATAAACCAGAAGTATCGATACCAAAGGAGTGGGTATTGATACCTGGAAGTCAGAATGTAGGTTTGGTATCATTTTAAAAGCCCGTATCGATATTTAAGTAAAAATATCGATAACTAAGTCTAAGGTATCGATATTTTCTTCAAATTTGAAAATTTTCGAGATTCTAGAATGTCATTTTGGTGTCGTTTTTAAGTCTCGGTATAGATAATTTCTAGAAAATATCGATACCATCAGGGTAGGTATCGATATTTTGCCCTGTTTTGATCAAAAACTATATTTCAATCATTTTTAAACACGTTTTATAATCGGATAACGATCCAATATGATTGTTTTAATATATTTTGGCTTAAATGAGTTATAACATCTTGTATAAATGTAAAAATTAACCAGTATTCATCTACATTGCTTTGGCATCGTATGTAACAGTCTTATATCAGGTTTATACGGATGAACCGGGTATAAGGTTGTTACAGGAGAGCTAAATTGTGGATGCGCCTTTTGTGGTTGTTTGTTCAGTAAAGGTTAGTTGTTGGGTGTTCTAGTAATTAATTTACACACGGAAGGGTTTATGGTTTGAGGTATCCCCATCACTATAATTGACTAATTGGTTGAATGAGAAAACTTTTTATCAAGGATCGATTCGAAATTAGAGCCAAATTCGAGCTTGAAGCTAGAATGTCATCATTTCGGTTTACCCAATCTAATTTTGTTTCTATTTATTTTTATTGTTATTTTGATTTTAATTATTTCTATTATTTTTGCTTTAATCATATTTTATTTCCCTTTTTTTTATTTTTACACAGATTGTCACACATCGTGGGCACGACAGTTGCCTGGCGTGCAACCTGGTTAAACCGAACGACAATTTTAGATATCATGATCCTTATGGGATTGACCCTACTCCCTATACTTCTATTTATTTACTGTTTAGGTGTAAGAATATTATTTTGGAGGATTTGATGCCCATCAAATTTTGACACTGCTACAAGGGATTGGAAATAATCTAACCTTGTTTTTTTTCTTTATGACCATGTTAGATCCAAGAGAACCATTAGAGCGTGACCCTGAAATTGAGAAAACTGCTCAAGCATTACAAAGAGAAATAATAAGATGCGGTAAACTACTAGACAAGTCTGAAGTTGCAGATAATGAAATCGAAGAAGGAAGTACACTAGTGACAGAGGTTGACGATGAACTACCTTGTGATACAAGAGTTAACAAAGATCCACCTCTTGAACTGAAAGGCATTGCTGATCATAGCATTAGGCTACTTATCGCGACACCGAATGAACATCAATTGTTATGTATCGTTTATCCAACGATAGATGCGCCATTTGAACTAAAGTTGGGCTTGATACACTTATTGCCTAGTTTTCACAGTTTGCAAAAAGAAAACCCACATTACATCTAAAAGAACTTCACACGGTTTGGTTGAGTATGAAACCCTAGGGAGTTACCGAAGACCAAATTAAACTTCGAGCTTTTTTTTTTTTAGCCGACTCCGCTAGAGAGTGGCTATTTTATTTACCTCCAGTTTCAGTTAACGCATGGGATAACATGTCTTGTTTGTTCCTTTACAGGTTCTCTCCGGTATCCCAAACAACTAAACTAAGAAGGAAAATCTACGGTGTTTAGAAAAGGGATATGGAATTGTTGTATGATTACTAGGAGCATTTTAAGAAATTGTGCGCGAGTTGCCCTCAACACGATATTACTAAATAATATCTTATTAAGTATTTCTATGAAGGCTTACTTCCCATGGAGATAAAGATGATTGATGCTGTAAGTGGAAGGGCATTTGTTTACATGACCCCTCAAGGGGCATGAGACTTGATCTCTACCATAGCGACTAATTCTCATTTTCATTTCATTTCACACTATCTATTCATTTCATTATATCATTCTTTCTCAAATCTATTGATTCGTTTTATTATCATATCGGCCCTCAGGGCTCATTTAAACTAGTTCACATGATCTTTCACATGTTGTCATTTGATACATTTCATACATATACATATGTGTACCATTTCATATCATGATTTTATTCACTATCATTTATTAAGTTCATATTTCATAATCTCTATTAACCAAACATGAACTCAATATGGATACACAGATCATCTGACCATCACACTAATACGACATTTAATGCCTCATTTGAACATCCAAAATAAATATTGTGCTCCGTGCCTCATCGGTATAACCAAAGTAAAATGTGCTTTGCATCTTATCGGACGTTCGAAGTAATAATGTGCTATGCGCCTCATCAACAAAATCGAAGTATAAACTCGTACGCAAATTTAATCCTATTACATGCCAACTATATCTGATTCTACTCGAATAGTTAATAGAATAACTACTATTTCAATTTCATATTGTAAATCGATTCACGTATCATGATCTCATACCATTTTCATCATCAATTTGTATTACAAATAAAATATTATTTAGCAATTCATATCATGCTCGTTTTTACTGTAATCAGAACATCACATCATAATCACATATCACAATTATATCATCCTTGTTTATGCTATATTCAATTAAATCCAATTCTTGACATTCTATATCATCATATATAAACCGAGTCAAGAAACAGTAATGCGATTTACTCAATAGGTATATATATATGCGTATGTATATGTATTTATGTATTGAACTCAAATCATAAAAGTACAAACCAAATTTGTCACTTGTTTACAAATTTCGTCTTTCCCTTCTCTCGCAATGGTATAACATTGTTTTTAGCTACGTTTGATAATGCAGTTATAAGAAAATGTCAGTTCACATCCTAATCACATTAAACTACATAGCTAACATATTTTGCATTTTATTCATTTTAACCCTTATATCCAAGATACTTGTATTTTTCATATTTAACATCGGATTAAAATCTGATTTCACATTCTTTCATTAGGGACCTTGTACTTTCTATCTATAGCATGATTTCATGATAGTTTTCAATTATTCAATTTAGTCCTTAATGTCATAAAGTTATCTAACAAGTTTAATTTACCATCTAATTTAGTTGTTATCATAATCTAAGCTCATTAACTATCATTTTTTTTTCAAAATCATCAATATCAGTATAATGGAAACTTGTTAAATATTAACTAATTGAACAAATTAATACATGGGCTAGCTAGATCAAGCACCCATAATTCAAATTCTATAAAATTTCAAGAAAATAGGTTAATTACCTTATATAATAGAATGGTCGAATGTATTTAACAAGCTTGAGTTTTTCGTTTCTTTTCTTTAGCATGGACGGTGGAAAAAGATGAATACATCATCTTTCCCTCAACTAGTTTATTGTTTATACTTTAATTAAATTTTAATTAATCGAGGTTGAATTAAGATAGTGGTATTGCTTTTCTAGCACATTTTTGTTTTCTTTCTCTAGCAAAAGTTTTTTTAGGTTTTTTAGGGTTTTGTGCCTATTTTTTTTATTTTAGCGTCATCGCATCTTGTTTTCTCCTTCAATTCATTTGTGTTGGGGGATTTGAGAGGGCATTAGCATGATGGAATGGGGTTTATCGGCTTTATCTCTTGATGATGATGATGAGGAGATTGTTGAAGCACAAAAGGGTTTGGACCCAGTTTTAGAGGAGGAAGATTTTTGTCTGGTGAGGTGTTTCTTGACAGCGTCCATTATTCACTTCCCAACAATGAAGAGCACAATGGCGAATCTTTGGCACCCAGTCAAAGGTATCCAGATTTTAGATGTGGGAGAAAAGAGATTTCTATTTCGATTTTTTCATAGGTGGGATATGTAGAGAGTTTTAAAGGGCACACCTTGGACGTTCAACAACCATCTCTTGATGCTTCACCAACTGGAAAAAGGGGAGGACCCATTGAAAGTCCTTTTGATTTATGAGAAGTTCTGGGTACAACTATATGATGAGTTTTTTTTGAAAGCCATAGACAGGTAAATGGGGGGATTTTATTGGCAAATTTTTAGAGTACGATGCGTCGACGCTAGAAAGGGAGATGCAGGCCTATCTTCGTGTTAGGATTGTATTGGATGTCCGACGACCTCTTCGAAGAAGGAAACGAGTATTTTTCTCTTCGTAAGTTTGTTCATATGTTTATTTTAAGTATGAGAGATTATCGCTATTTTGTTTTTTCTTTGGCTGATCAGGCTATAGTGATTCCTTTTATCAAGCAAAGATGAAATTAGGTTATGAACCGACTGAGATGGGTTGGGATTTGTCAATTTGAGTGCAAACTAGGAAAGTCATGGCTATGCATAGTATTTGGTTAAGGGAGGGGGAGAGAAAGAGTTCGGAGGGAGAGGTTGATGGAAGGAGGTATGGAAAGTGGAATGTGAGGAATAGTCAAAGTAGAAAGATGAATATAGATCCAGCGTTGGGGGTGAATTTAATAGGAAATAATTCAACCAAAAAAGAGCATGAGGATATGGAGCATGATTCGACAGTCTGCATGCTAGAGGGAAGTGAAGGAAAAAAGAGAGCCCTTAGGGAGAAAGAGGTGGTAGTGGAGGTGGATGGGGAAGGTTCTTTGGTTGGAAAGAATAGGAAATTGTTGAAAAAAACTATTTTTTATCGGTGGCTGCCATGGGGCAAGCCGACCAATCGCAATGAAACTGTTTAGTTGGAATGTTCACGGGTTGGGGAGCTTACGAGCATTCAGAGGGCTCCGATACACATTGAAGCTTTATTTCCCCCATGTGGTCTTCTTCATGAAGATGAAATTGAGTAAAGAAAAAATGAAAGCTATTAGAAGGCGATGTGGTTTTTTAAATGGAATTGAAGTTGAAGCGAATGGGACGAGAGCGGGATTATGCATGGCATGGAAAGAGGGTGCTAGAGTTATTCTGAAGAGCTATTCAAATTACCATATTGATGTTGTGATTGAGAATGATGTCGATGGAAAAACTTGGATGTTTACAGGTTTTTATGGGTCCCCATATGCGCAAAGTAGAAGAAATACATGGGATCTACTAAGAGATCTAAGTAGAGAGCAGAGTGTGCCTTGGTTGGTTTGTAGGGATTTTAATGAGATCCTTTATTCTTTTAAAAAATTGGAAGCGATCCTCGAGGGAGGAGAGACGAATGACGGAATTTAGCGACACTTTACAGGATTGCTGATTAGGGGATTTGCTTGAGATAAATATTCGTGAAAGTCTCTATAAGGGTGTGACGAAAGCGGACTAGAGAGCCTTTTTCCCTCTTGTCATCGTCCAACATCTCTCTCATTCTATTTCAAATCACTGCCCCCTTTTAATTAATACTGAGGAAGGTCGAATTGGTAGGTCGTTAGGTGTTTTTCAGTTTGAATCTTGGTGGACAAAAGAAGAAAATTGTGAAGAAGAGATGCATCGATTATGGGATCATGGGGGTAGAATGTTACCGAGAAATTCCATGCAGTCAGTTTGGGCTTACAAAAATGGGTAAGCGAATTAAGGAAGAGTAGAAATGGGCGCAAGAAGGCACTTATGAGAAGATTGGAGGATCTGTGATTACAAGATAGAACGGGCGACAATTTGGCTGACTTTATTGATGCTAAAATCCACTTAAACCTTAAAGTTAATAAAGAAGAGATGTACTGGGAACAAAGAGCTAGAGTAAATTGGCTCAAGCTAGGTGATAAGAACACAGTCCTTTCCATAATTTCGCCTCACAGAGGAAGAGGCGAAATACTATTTGTCACTTAGAAGCTGCGGATGGGAGCTTGATGCTAGGGAGATGGATAGTATTGTGCGCGGGTATTTTGAATAGTTGTTTACAACTAAAGGCTGTGGAAATTTTGAACATATACTCTCGGAGGTTGAAGCCTGTGTTTTGATTGAAGATAACCTAGAACTAACGAGAGATTATTCAAAAGATAAGGTATGGGAAGCTGTAAAAGATATGAGCCTTACGAAGATATCTAGAGATGATGGGCTACCAACTTTATTTTTCCAATCCTACTGGCACATTGTGGGGAAGAGACTTTGGTGTTTTGCTTGGGAGTTCTAAATCGAGGTATGGCTTTGAACCTTTTTAATTTCACGAATATTGTTTTAGTTCTGAAAGTCCCTCAACCAGTGAATCTTGGAAATTTTCGCCGAATCAATTTATGCAATGTTATTTACAAGATAATTGCTAAGATGATAGTTAATTGTTTGAAAAGAGTTATTGGGAAATGTGTTAACGAAGCCCAGAGTACTTTTATTCCGGAGAGATTGATATCAAAGATTGATATCAAATAATGTTTTACTTGCCTATGAGATTCTACATACGTATCGGCAGAAAAGGGTTGGAAAGAAAGGATTTATGGCCCTCAAATTAGACATGAGTAAAGCCTATGATAGGGTGAAATGGGCTTTTCTAGAGGCTATGATGTATCGAATGGGTTTTCACAGCAAATGGGTGGGAAACATTATGAGGTGCATTACCTCAATATCTTACGTAGTTGTTCTAATTAGGATGAAGGGTTAGAGATTTAGACTAGGACGGGGGCTTAGATAGGGAGATTCATTGAGCCTTTTTTTATTTCTGATCAGTAGAGAGGCATTATCCACGCTAATGCTATTAGCTTTACGAGAGGGGCGTATCAAAGGTGCTAAGGTGTATAGAGGTGGTCCATCGGTTTCACACCTACTGTTTGTTGATAACAGTATACTTTTTGGGGATGCTAGTGAGAGTGGGGCATTACAATTAAAATCAATTCTTCGAGAATACGAGGAGTGCTTAGGACAATGCGTTAATTTTGATAAGTCTACCTTTTTTTACAATAGCAACACGTTTGAAGAGACAAAGGCAGTGATTTCAAACATACTAGGGATGCAGAATTCAAATAATATGGAAAGGTATCTTGGTTTGCCAAACATGGTTGGCAGGAATAAAAAAGCATCTTTTCAGGGAATCAAAGACCGGATGAATCAACGTATTGAAAATTAGAGTGTGAGATTTCTTTTGTAAGGAGGTAAGGAAATTTTCATTAAAGCAATTTTACAGGCCATTCCTACTTACACTATGTCATGTTTTTTTATTATCGAGAACGTTTTACAATGAATTGAATGGGGTTATTGCTCGATTTTGGTGGCAAAAAGGTAAGGGTCGAAAAGGGTTATATTGGTGTTCGTGGTCTCAAGTATGTGAGTCAAAGGGATGTAGGGGCTTAGGATTTCAAAATCTGTCTAGTTTTAATGCCGCATCCTCGCGAAGCAAGACTGGCGAATTATGAATTACCCAATTTTTTTGTTATTACGAGTTTTAAGAGCAAAATACTTTCCTAATTCTAATTTTCTAAAGTTAGAGTTAGGAAGACTACCTTCTTACATTTGAAGTGTATGGGCGACAAAAGATGTTTTAATGAATGGTATGGGATGGAGGGTGGGCTTTGGACGAGGCATCTTGATTGAGGGAAGACGCTTGGTTACCGGGTCCTGGAGATTACAAAATCAACTCGGTTAGAAATCACCCCTCACTACGTACAGTGGCAAACCTAATTGACCCTAAAAAATGTGAATGGAAAATTGAGTTAATATGGTCTATCTTCTCGAGAGAAGAAGCATAAAAGATTTTGTTGATCCCCCTAGCAAGGATAGAGCACGAAGATTTCTTGATCTGAAAAGCCAAGTCATCCGAAGAATTTACAGTGAAAAGTGCTTATCAAATTTTACAGATAAATCAGCCTAATTATTTACAACTCGGAGCAAAAAAATTCTACAATAAACTATGGAGTCTCCCCATTCCGAGAAAGACCAGGATACTGATTTGGAAAATCGCTTGAAATTATCTCCCACATTTGATTA
This sequence comes from Gossypioides kirkii, assembly GCA_005610355.1. NCBI lineage: Eukaryota > Viridiplantae > Streptophyta > Magnoliopsida > Malvales > Malvaceae > Gossypioides > Gossypioides kirkii. The sequence continues at coordinate 8,152,399 of CP032249.1, read as the reverse complement.
ATCTGCAGACGAAGAGACTGACCTTAGAGACTGTGTGCCCCAAGTGTGGTGAATCTCCTAAAGACATGAATCACATATTTAGAAAGTGTGCAGTAACCAAGGAAGTTAGGGAAAGCTTACACATTTGGATGATTAATCTGGGTAAGGACCTCTGAATTTGGGAATGGTTGGTTAGGGTGTTCGAGAATAGCTGCAATGCACAGTGTCGCGTGTGTTTTTGTTGCGCACTGTGGGCAATATGGACGAATCGCAACAAAAATTTACATGAACAAAAGAACTGCAAGGGTTCAGAAATAGCAAGACAAGTCATAGCCTATGTAAAAGAACTAGAGGATAGTGAGAGGAAGGAACTTACCTCTGGCGAAAACGGGCTGTTGTGAATATACCAGAAGATGGGAGGGTTTTAATTAGTTTTGATGTGGCCTTTGATGAGGCTCGGGTTCTTTCAGCATTTGGTGTTGTAGCACGTGCCACTGGGGGACGGGTTTTATCGATCGCCATAAAGATTCATAAGTGGGCAGTGTCGTCTTTTGCGATAAAAGCTCTTGCATGCAACCAAGCAGTGGAAATGGGGTTTAAATTAGAGATTGATTCAGTTATTATTAAATGTGATTCAGCAACAGTTATTATTAAAAAAGCAGATCGGAAGAGGCAGACAAGTTAGTAATTAGTGGATTGATTAGAGATATTCATCTTCAAAAATGATTGTTTCGACAGATTGAGTTTAGACATATATCTAGATCTGAAAATACGATATCACACAATCTAGCCCTGAAGGCTTTAAGAGAAGAGAAACAATGTTACTTGAGCGCAATCGAGATTGAAGGAGAATCATCGGAATCTGGAAGGTTAAGACCCAGAGAGCCCGATTAAGAGCGAACGACTTGAAGGAAGTGGAAGGATAAGAAATGGAGCAGACATCGATTAGGGTTTTTACCCCTTTTTTTCTTTTTTGGAAACTACTTCTTGGGTTAGAATTGGCTGCTTATTACCTTTATGATGATTGGGTTCCAGCTTTTTATCAAGCTAGTGCTGTCCTTATTTTATTTAATATTTTTTAGGATTAAGTTTTTGATTGTTTTTGTTTAAAATTTCAAGACCGATAGGAGTATGGTCTCTACATCTGGACCATTATGCCTGGCATGGAGTTTTTTGGTTCTTGGTTTCTATTTTCTTTATTTTTTTTCAAACTATTTTATGGAATAATATACCAGCCTGATTTTCCTCAAAAAAATTAATTAATCTTAAATAATTATGTTTTTTAACTTAATTTAACATTTATTTATTCATTAATCAAAATTATAATCACTTAATGGCTATCTTCATCATCATTATTCTCCAATATCTCCTATTTAGAATTGGTTGAATAACTATTTTTGGTCCTTTAAATCATTGTTATCTAGGTCCTCAAGAATTTTCGCAATTGAAACTCAATAGCCATTGGAATTTTACAATTTAGTTATTGATCTTTAATTAACAATTTTCTTGGTTAAATTACTTAACCGATCGTTAATATATTTCATATTAACTTCGTATATCATCCTATTTTATCTTTATGAACTTGATTTATGGAAATGGGGTTCCAAAACCACAGTTTTTTACACCGATAAAAGTCGAGTCATTACATGAACAATTTTGGAACCTACGCCCGACAAGAGTCATGGGAATGATGTAGGACGAGGAAAAACAAAAAACTAAACTAGTGACTAAGGAAAAATCAGGAGACCAAAAATTGATCACAATACGACCTCCTTTCCTTGGAAGACTAGTGAAGATTGGAGAAAAAAAGAGGATAAGATCATCAAAACATTCAAAAAGTTAAGGTAAGCATTGTACCAGCCCGCTCGACGTAAATCATACAGATATGTTGTTGGCGTATAATTGAGTAAGCCAATTTAGTAACGGGGTGAATTATCAGTTAAAGTGTTGAGTTGGCGTGTTGCGTGAATTTATCAATACGCCCTTGTGAGGGATGCCTTGCTAGAATTTGCCATTTGGCTAACTCTAAGGTTTGGTGGACTCTTTTCTGAGACGATCTGCCAACCCCAGATGTTTTGGGTAAACTTGTTAGTTCGCGAAGCGATATGATTGTTTTACATGGAGACGATAGCTCGGTGAGTGTTATTAGAGTTTAGTTGAGACATAGTTGTATTTGAACTAGAGTACTATAAATGACAACTTGATATGCTTAGGTAGTCGAATAACCTGTTTAGTTGGTTGCTTAAGTGTACAAGTAATATTTTTCCATTCTGATTAATGGTAGTAGTTGCGTTTGGTAAAAATATTAGACTTCAAATCTTGTTAGGCAAGTTTAGCCTCAATTTTAAAGGGTGATAGTAGGATGTTTGACCTTCCAACTAAGCTTATTTTTCGCTATCTATGTTATATAAGGATGCCTATAGCCAGCATGTTTCTCCTTTATTTCTCTGTGTTCTTCCATACATCTCTAAAAGTTTTTGTTATCTTTGTTAGAGGAGACAAGGAAAGTTTCCAAAAACTTGTCTAACTGTCATTGGTAAGTACCAGCTGACTAGTAATTTATGGGAAACTCTTAAAATGTTGTTAAGGGAATTTACATCTTTGCATTAGTGCATGCATGATTAATTGTTAGTAGATGAATGGTCTGATGATTATGATTGTTTCTTAATTAGATTAAGAATCTAGTGAAGGTCCGAGCAATCAAGGTAAGGGACCAATAGAGTAGATTCTATCTTGAAGTTCCTGGTAAGTTCCTTCTTGCTTCCTTTGAGTTATGAAAGGTAAGTTATCCTTACTGAAAATGGGTCGATGTGCCTTGTATTGATGAGTGTGTAATAAGTCTATGTTGTGTGCGTAAGCATGGTCATGGTCGAGGTAAAAATAACCACCTTATGTGCGAGCCCAGTGCTAGACTATTTGTGATATGTGAAAATGGGAAAGAAGCTTTTTTTGTGATGCCTTCGGTAGGGCAGCTTTATTACAAACCTGTCTGCCAGATCACGGGTCGACCTTGCTGGAGAACACGATTTCAATCTAACAAAGAATATGAAAACTAATATGATTTGGCTAATATGTGATTCTGGATTCTAAAAATGGGCCTGAGGTTGGCACAAGGTTGGCTTATGGTTAACCATATGTAATTGTAAGAAGTGCGTATAAGTTGGAAGCATGTGTTAACTAGTGACAAGCGTCGTATACTGTCAAAATAATTATCCTTAATCTCAAAAGAAATAATTAAATAGTGTAGTAAAGAGAAGAAGGGTCGATCCACAGGGACTTAGGAAATTCTGATGTAGAAGGCTTTTAGTTCTTGATTTAGGCGAAATGGGATAAAAATAGGGGGTTTTGATCGAAAGAGTTTAATTAAAGTAAAATTAAGAAATGGAAATTTAAATCTAAGAATTTAACGAAAGTAAATTTAAGAAGAAACTCAGGTTAAGTATCAACCTCAGGTTTTGCTTTGATCCATTTCCAACCGATCATCGAATAAGATTTTGCTCCGGATAAATGACGGTTACAGTCTACAAGGCCCAACCCTTATAACTTGCTTTTCTCTCCGATAAATCGAAAATCCAAAATCAATTTTTGAATTTCAATTTTCTGGCTAGACTAACCACGATTATCGTCGTTAGAATAAAACAGTTTAAAATATGGAAAAACTCGACTCGAACTATGTTGTATCAATGAGAATCGAATCTAATCTCAATTTCGCTTAGCGGACCGCCGCTAAGTATGTTCACATGAAGTCAAATGTGCTACAAGCCGATCCTTCCTCCCAACTATAAATTGAAACAACCTTCAAACCAACGTGCCCTTTTTGAACTTGAAAGTGTAAGGATTTTAAAAGGAAAGGCCGATTGCCAATCCAAATTTTCAGAAAATTGAGAAATATATCCAAAGATATAAAGTGCTTTTCAATTCTCATGATCGGAATTGAGTCGTTGCTTTAGCCTTTGGCATTATGGAAAATCAGCTGAGCATGATTATGGAAGAAATCATACTCAACATTTTTTTAAGAAAATAAAAACTTAAAAATGAAACGTAGAGAAAAAAGAGAATTTTTATAGAACTTAGAAAACAAGAACAAAACTAATAATGAGATGTCTTTCTAGCTTACCCCAAGGGGGTATTTATAGTTCCCAAAAACACTAAAAATAACCTAAAAATAATAAAAGATAATTCTTGAAAGTATTTAAATTAAATTATAAAAACAAAAGATAATTTCTAATTTTGAATTTAAAATGCAGCTGATCCGCTCATCCATCCTTGCTGACTAGACCTTCTAGAAGCTGCTGACTGGATCTTCTAGAAGCTGCTGACTGGATGCTATGTCAAACTCTCATGCCCAAAGTCATGCCCACTAACCGAGCCTTGATTCCAGAAAATAAAACTGTAAAACTTTGCCTTCTAAGTGTAATTTCCAGAATTGAAGTCCTGCATAGAAAGCACATAAAAATGTCCAGATCAGTAACATGAACTAATTATTAAGGAGTAATTAAGGATAAAATAGTAATCAAATAAAACACTTATCAAATTCCCCCTGACTTATTCAATGCTTGTCCTCAAGCATTTCTCAACTAATACATCAAAATTCAAGTTTCATCCTTCATTTCACAATGCATCTAAGATAACCAAATGACCCAAGATCGAAACAATTATTGAAATCAAGAGACAATCAAGTAAAGGCATAACTAGGAACAATTTTAAACAAAGCAAGACATTCCAATAACCTGTCAATTTCAATGAAGCAAAACTTAATACCCTCACAAGGATTCACTCGTTCCGCTCAAAGTGTTTGGGTTAAAGAATCGCTCAAGCCAGAACTAATCAAAACATCACCATAACCTTGTAACTAAATCCAATCTCCACTACTAAAAATCAAACATGATGCAAAAATTAAGGGGTCTTTAAATAGGGTTGTAACGAGGCTTAGGTAGGGTAGGGAAAAAGGTAAAACATGTGTGGTAAAATGTCAAGACAAAAGATGCAAAATGTTGAAGTTCAAGCCACGAATCGAACCAATATAATGAGACAAGCAAAGAAGTTTAAGCAACCATGTTTTTTTCTTCTTTTTCTTTTTTTTCTTTTTGAACCTTTTGTTTTTTTCTTTTTTTTTTGCTGTTCAAACAACGTACGAACAATTTTCTCTCTTTTTTCTTCTTTTTATTGTTTTCTTTTTTTGAACTCCTTTCTTTGCTCTTTTTTCTTCTTATTTTTTTTGTGGAACAAATATTCTTTTGTCTCGACAAGGGTATGAAAAAGAGGAATGAGAATAGAAAAAGGCTCGGGTTTTGTAAATGTGGTGAAAACAAAGAATGAAAATAGGCTCAAAAGTGGATAACTAGGGGAAATGAGTGGGAAGCCACTTTTGAGTAGAGAAGTGGTTAATCCGAAGTGCTCATATCATATTAAAACATCATATTCAAGCATGTAGTCTCGGCAAGTATTACGCTACAAGTTCTAGAATGTTGAGAATTAGTTCGGCACACTCAATGAAATAAAGAGCAAGAATGAAAGTATATGCTCGTAAGGCTCAAAAAGTCACATAAAAAGGTGGAACGTGTACTAAGTCAAGCAACATGTCAATTAACAAATATATGAAATGTCAAGTAAAATTTTATTGAAAATCACTAGTCATGCCCATTATCTATCATGCATCCTAAATTCCAACAAAAGCAAGACCACAAGTCATAAGGAAATCAAAGAGATAAAGTGAAACATAGGATAAGCAACAAGAAATTCCAACATATTACAATTAAGAAAAACTCAATTTCAACCAATTGAATAAGCAAGATAAAAATTTGATGCAAATTCTACCCTCTCACTTAAATCATATTGTCCTAATATGTAAATGAAAGCACAAAAGAGGGAATAGAGATACTCCCCGTGTTTAGCGACGATCGTGTTAGGAATGGGGGAGTAAAAAGGTGGGGTCGATTTTGCTATTGTGCGCCGCTGACTCCCATTGTGTTGCTTCCCTGCGTGCAGCATCTATTCAATCTGAATATATCGGATCTGCTGGTATTTATTCGATAAAAAAAATTTCGCGTACCTAAATACCAAAAATAAAAATAAGTAAAAATATAATAATATAAATAAACGAAATAAATTAATAACGAAAAATAAAATAAAATAATAAAAAAACAATGGGTTGCCTCCTATTAAGCGCTTTATTTAACGTCGTTTAGCTCGACGATCTAATTCAGACTATAAGTTCTTTCAAATCGAGTTTTTCGATTAAACCAACTGGAGTGTTTTCATAATACGGTTTCAACCTTTGACCGTTAACTTTAAACTGTGCCCCTGTGTTATCTTCAATTTCAATCGCACCATGAGGGAATACTTCGGTTACCGTAAAAGGTCCGAGCCACTTCGATCTAAGTTTTCCTGCAAAAAGTTTAAACTTAGAATTAAATAGTAGAACCTTTTGACTTACAGAAAAAAGATTTAAAAGAAATGTTACGATCATGGAATTCTTTTGTTTTTCTTTAAATATCCGATCACTATCGTAAGCAGTTCTATAGATCTCCTCAAGTTCTTGAATATGCAATTTGCGCACTTCACCGATTACATCCATCTCCATGTTACATTGCTTGACCGCCCAATATACGCGATGTTCCAATTCAACCGGCAAAAGCACGGTTTACCGAAGACAAGGCAGTACGGAGACATTCCAATGGAGCCTTTATACGCGGTTAAGTACGCCCACAATGTATCGGTTAACTTGATACTCCAATCTTTATAGTTCGGTTTGACGATCTTCTCAAGTATTATCTTTATTTCGCGGTTCGAGACTTTCGCTTGCCCATTTGTTTACGGATGGTAGGCCATGGCGACTCTTTAAGTTACTCCAAATTTCTTCATAAGGGCTTCAAATATTTGATTGACAAAATGAGTTCCTCTATCGCTTATTATCGCTCGCGGTGTGCCAAACCTAGAAAAAATAAAATCTTTTAGAAATTTAACCATGGTTTTAGCATCATTATTTCAGGTAGCCTTAGCTTCTACCCATTTAGATACATAATCTACAGCAAGAATTATGTAAGTATTTCCAAATGAAAAAATAAAGGGACTCATATAGACAATTCCCCAAACATCGAAAATTTCACAGATATGAACTGGATTGAGCGGCATTTCGTTCCTTCGACTGAGGTTCCCTACACGTTAACATCTTTCACAAGTTTTGCAAAATATATAAGAGTCACGAAAGATGTTAGACCAAAAGAAACCACATTCAAGAATTTTATGAGCAGTCCGTTTTGATCTAAAATGACCGTCACAAAAGTAAGAATGACAGAAATTTAGAATTGAATTACCTAATCTTCGGTGACAGATCGCCTAATTACCTTATCCGAGCAGTGGTTCCAAAGGTATGGATCATCCCAAATATAAAATCAAGATTCTCGCTTTATCCGGTTAACTTCAACTCTCGACAAGTCTAATGGTAATTTACCTGTAACCAAATAATTGACCATATCTGCGAACCATGGGGTAATTTTTAGTGCCACCATCCAGCTCTCCTCAGGGAATTCGTCTTGAATCGGCAAGTCGGACGTGGAAAGGGGAATACGACTCAAGTGATCAGCTACTAAATTTTCGCATCCCTTTTTATCTTTAATCTCCAAATTGAATTCTTGAAGAAGCAGAATCCATTGAATGAGTCTCAGCTTCGCCTCCTTTTTTCTCATTAAATATCTCAAGGTTGCATGATTAGAAAAAACATTAATTTTAGTACCAAGCAGATAAGATCTAAAATTTTCTAAAGAAAAAATTATAGCAAGTAATTCTATTTCCATCGTAGAATAATTTTTTTGAGCCGAATCCAAGGTACGAGACGCATAGGCTATGACATGGGGCTCTTTGCCGATTTTTTGACCAAGGACGGTTCTAACGCTTGTGTCCGATGCGTCACACATGAGCTCGAAAGGGTAATCTCAATTTGGTGGTTGAACAATCGGAGCTGATATAAGCTTTTCTTTTACCGTGTCGAATGATTCTTTGCACTTCGGATTGAAATCAAAAGCTTGATCTTTTTGAAGCAAGTTGCACAACGGCTGCGCTACCTTTGAGAAATCCGTAATGAACCTGCAGTAAAATCTTGCATAACCAAGAAATGAGCGGACTTCCCTCACTGTTGCGGGGTAAGGTAGTGAGCGTATAATATCTATTTTTGCTTTATCAACCGCAATTCCATTAAAAGAAACAATATGGCCTAGAATTAACCCTTTATCAACCATAAAATGACATTTTGCTTTATTCAATATGAGGTTGAATTCTAGGCATCGTCTTAGTACATTAGTTAAATTTAAAAGGAACTCGTTAAATAAATTACCGTACACAGTAAAATCGTCCATGAAGACTTCGATCCCTTTCTTGACATAGTCTGAGAAGATGCTAAGCATGCATCTCTGAAAAGTGGTGAGCGCATTACCAAGGCCGAAGGGCATCCGTCGATAGGCGAAAGTACCAAAAAGACATGTAAATGTCATTTTTTCTTGATCTTCTGGTGCCATTGGGATCTAGAAGAAACCTGAAAATCTATTAAGACAACAATAATGAGATTTACCAGCTAATCTTTCTATCATTTGGTCTATAAAAGGAAGGGGAAATGATCTTTTTGAGTTAACAAATTCAACTTCCTGTAGTCGATGCAGACTCTCCATCCATTCTATACTCGTGTCGGAACTAACTCACCTTCCAAGTTCTTAATTACCGTAAATCCGATTTTCTTTGGGACCTTATGGACTGGACTTACCCAATTACTATTTGAGATCGGGTAAATAACATCTGCATCAAGAAGTTTTTGTATCTCCTTTTTCACGAATTCCATCATCGGTGAGTTTAACCATCATTGACCTTCTTGTGATGGTTTCACTCCTTCGATCTTTATTTTGTGCATACAAGTCGAGGGACTAAGTCCCTTAATATTGGCAATAGTCCACCCAATGGCCTCTTTATGCGTGCGCAACACAGTCACCAAGTCATCTTCCTCTTCTTTTGACAACTTATTTGAGATAATTACCGGTAAAGTTTTGTTTTCTCCCAAAAATGCGTATTTCAAGTGTTCCGATAATTGCTTCAAGTCGATTTGAGGGGCTTGCAAAATGGAAGGTAAAATTTTAGAGTTTGAGGGAATAAGGCATGAATTAGAATCAATTGAAATTTTTTTCTCAAACTCCTTGATTTCCTCTTCAAAGTCCTCTAATTCCCGGCACAAATTATTAACAAAGTTAGATTCTATAAACTCTTCAACGGCAGGCTCAATAATATCAATAAAATTTATACTAGCGACATTATTTGGATATCGCATTGCTTTGTAAACATCAAATTTAACCTCACCATCGAATTCCATTGTAAGAATTTCGCTTCTTACATCTATTTTTGTGTGTGTTGTACTAAGGAAGGGACGGTCGAGATTGATTTCTGAAGAAGTGTTTGATCGATCATTTTCCATGTCGATGACATAAAAATCTACCGAAAAAATAAGTTCGTTTACTTATACTAAGACGTTCTCGAGGAGTCCTTCTGGGTATATCACGGACCGGTCAGCCAGTTATATTATCACTTTCGTATCCTTCAAAAGCTCAGTAGAGAGTAAGTTGTATAAAGAAAGAGGCATAACATTTATAGAAGTGCCTAAATCACACATTGCACGTTTAATTCCAATCTTTCCGATTTTGCAAGGAATAGCAAACATACCTTGGTCCTTCAACTTCGGTGAAAGCTTTCGTTGGAAAACGACCGAGACATGCTCTCCCAAATTCACCTTCTCTATTCCGGTAAGTCGTCTTTTATTTGTGCATAGATCTTTTAGGAACTTGGCATACCTTGGTACCTTTTTGATTACTTCAAGAAGTGGAATATTAATTTCCACCTTCCGGAATATATCTAAAATTTCCCTCTCTTCGGCTTGCTTATCTCGTTTTACCAACCTCGATGGAAAGGGAGGCGGAACGGCGTAAGGAGAGGGAGTGAAAGATGATGTGGACGTACCTTGTATGGTAGGAGACAGTGCTTTCTCTTTATCTTTCTTTTGGGTGCCTTCCTCCGTAGTCTTAGGTGCAACAACGGTACCATTTCGAAGAGTCATGACACTAACATTTGCTCTAGGATTTTACTCCGTTTGAGAAGGTAATTTCCTTTGGGACTCGAGTCGTCCTACTGTCTGAGCCAATTGGCTCATTTGCTTATCTAATTCTTGTAGATGAACCTCGATTCTATTCTGGAACTTTTCTTGGGACAAAGCTAACCTTTTAACGACAAATTCCAAGAAAGATTTCGACGGTTGATATGGCTGAGGATGAGAATGCCTCGATTTATAGGCTTTATTCGGTCGTTGATTTTGCCCATAGCTTAAGTTCAGATGGTCCCTCCACCCAAGATTGTAAGTGTTGGCATGAGGGTTGTAAGACGTTTAAAGAGGGGCTGGGAAATTCCCCACTGCATTAACTTGGGCTTCGGTATCATCTTGTAACATTGGGCAGCCGTCCATTGGATAGTCTGGTAATGTGCATATTTCGCATAATCTGGTTGTACCAATTTTTCCTGAAACAAGAGAAATAACCATATTAGTTAATTTATCGATTTTACTTTCTTATCTCGTGAACCCGTCGAGAGGGTTCACTAGGAGGGCGAAACTGTTGGGAGTTGGCGGTCATAGTGGAAATCAAGGTTCTAGCCGCATTAGGAGTCATGTTCACAAGGGCTCCTCCATTAGCAGCATCGACCATCTTCATCTCCAAAGGAAGTAAACCTTCATAGAAATATTGAAGAAGAGCTTTCTCACTCAATCCGTGTTGGGGGAAACTAGTACAGAGTTTCTTAAATCGCTCTCAGTAGTCGTAGAGTGACTCTCCATCTTTTTGGTGGATTCCAAGGATGCTTCGCCTTAGTTCGCTCGCCTTAGCTACAGGGAAGAACCTGGCAAGAAAAAGTTGACTCATGTTAGCCCATGTATTAACCGAATTAGGAGGTAAATCAAATAACCAATCTTTAGCCAAATCGGCTAAGGAAAAAGGAAAAGCACGGAGTTTGATTTGGTCCTTGGATACTCTTGTGGTTTTGTGCTCAAACAAACCATGTTAAACTCTTTGAGGTGTTTATGCAAATTTTCACTGGGTAGACCATGGAAAGTTGGTAGAAGATGGATCAAACCAGTTTTTAGTGCGAACGGTGTATCTCCATTTAGGAATGTGATACATAAAGGTTGTTGGTCAGTAGGCGCTGCGATAAGTTCTCGAATGGTTTGGCCATTGTCTGCCATCGAAACTGGTCCTTCATTATCACACTCAAAGTGTGTTTCGATGTTAGAGGGTGTTTCTAGACTCGGTTGTGGATCTGTTTGACGTTGATGTTCTTATTGTTATCGTCTCTTTTTCTCTCGAAGTGTTTGTACGTGAGTTCTACGACCTCGTGCTTCTATCTCCGGGTCGAAATCTACTAGTTCTTTCGGGTTGTTCCTGGTCATAAATTTAAAACCAAAACTTTTATCAGTAACTTTGCCAAAGTCCTCGGCAACTACGCAAATTTGAAAAGTGTCGTATACTGTCAAAATGATTATCCTTAATTTCAAAAGAAATAATTAAACAGCGTAGTAAAAAGAAGAAGGGTCGATCCACAAGGACTTAGGAAATTTTGATGTAGAAGGCTTTTAGTTCTTGATTTAGGCGAAATGGGATAAAAATGTGGGGCTTTGATCGAAAGAATTTAATTAAAGTAAAATGAAGAAATGGAAATTTAAATCTAAGAATTTAACGAAAGTAAATTTAAGAAGAAACTCAGTTTAAGTATCAGCCTCAGGCTTCGCTTTGATCCATTTCCAATCGATCATCGAATAAGATTTTGCTTCGGATAAATACCGGTTACACTCTATAAGGCCCAACCCTTGTAACTTGTTTTTCTCTTCGGTAAACCGAAAATCCAAAATCAATTTTTGAATTTCAGTTTTTTGGCTAAACTAACCACGACTATCGCCGTTAGAATAAAACAGTTTAAAATTTGGAAAAACCCGACTCAGACTATTTTGTCTCAATGAGAATCGAATTCGATCTCAATTTCCCTTAACGGACCGCCGCTAAGTGTGTTCACAGGAAGTCAAATGTGCTACAAGCCAATCCTTCCTCCCATCTATAAATCGAAACAACCTTCAAACCAATAAACCCTTTTTGAACTTGAAAGTGTAAGGATTTTAAAAGGAAAGGTCGATTGCCAATCCAAGTTTTCAAAAAATTGAGAAATATATCCTAAGATATAAAGTGCTTTTCAATTCTCACGATCGGAATTGAGTCATTGCTTTAGCCTTTGGCTTTTTGGAAAATTAGCCTAGCATGATTATGGAAGAAATCATACTCAACATTTTTTTAAGAAAATAAAAACTTAAAAATGAAACATAGAGAAAAAAGAGAATTTTTATAGAACTTAGAAAACAAGAACAAACTAATAATGAGATGTCTTTCTAGCATACCTTAAAAATAACCTAAAAATGCAGCTGACTGGACCTTCTGGAATTAAATCATAAAAACAAAAGATAATTTCTAATTTTGAATTTAAAATGCAGCTGATCCGCTCGTCCATCCTTGCTGACTAGACCTTCTGGAAGCTGCTGACTGGATCTTCTAGAAGTTGCTGACTGGATGTCATGTCAGACTCTCATGCCCAAAGTCATGCCCACTAGCCCAGCCTTGATTCCAGAAAATAAAACTGCAAAACTTTGCCTTCTAAGTGCAATTTCCAGAATTAAAGTCCTGCATAGAAAGCGCACAAAAAGTCCAGATCAGCAACATGAACTAATAATTAAGGAGTAATTAAGGATAAAATAGTAATCAAATGAAACACTTATCAACTAGGGATACTGTGTGCATTGTTTTGACTAAGTTTCGTTATCGAAAAATAATACTTGCAACTGGGCATAATGTGTCTGTAAGGTTGAGTCTCGAATATCTTTAGTTTTGGGTCAATTATCGGTAATCCGATAAATAGTATGTGTCTACCTGGAAGTCACTAAGTTCAATTGAACTTGCTCTATTACTTTTCTTTCTCAGGCTTTTGAGTTGTAGAAGAAGATTAGTGGAAGGGGACACAGCTACATCTACAAGTGAGCCACTTGTCTGGTTTGTATCATGCATGACTAGTTAGCAAATGGCGTTTATATGTGTTTGTACTTAACTTTTGTTTTACCCAAAGTCGTAATGTTTTTGTCTTAAAGTGGAACTGCACTTATTATTCATTTGTACGCCAAATTCCATTGATTCACAATTTACAAACTTGCCCTTTTCTATTAAGTGTATTTGTCATAAATGGCAGCGTATGTTTTAAAGATTACTTTTATTAATTTACTAAATGAACCAAGAATAATGGTCTTTAACTAAAAGAAAAACCCTTACAATTGATTTCTTAAGGATTTAAATTAAGTCAAAGGATTTGAGTTTATCAGTAATGCCCCAGTCCGTTGGGCGATTTGTTTGGCTGATTGATATTTGCCATGGCTTCCTAGCGGGCTAAGGGGTGTTACAAACATACCCTTCCTCAATGCTATCAAGCAAATCCCTCGTTAAGCAAAATTTCTTATGGAATTATGTACTAGCAAGAGGAAAGTAATGAATAATGGAAAGGTAAGTGTGAGAGAAAACATCTTTATGGTTTTGCAAAAGTAAATTCTGCCAAAATGTAATAACCAAGGTATGCTTGCTATCTTGTAAAATAGGTAACGTAGGCATAAAAAAAGTTATGTGTGATTTAGGTGCTTCCATTACATCACATTTGGTTAATGTGAATAAGGATTCAGTTCAAGGCTTATTTAATTTTAAACATTGTTTCCTTTGTTTGGTTCATTTTTTAATGCCGAATCATCATTCCACGCGGGCCTCTATTACAGGTAAGCACTAAATAACCATTCAGTAGATAGAGCTCTGAATTGGCTATTCTTTACTATTCATAATAGCCTTCTTCTTTTGAAGACAAAAAATCTCCTTTCATTTGCCTTCTTCATTTTCTTTGGATGCTCTTGTTAAAGTTAATAACAAATTTGGAGGTAAAATCTACTACCATTATCGGGTAACTTGCTGTTCATTTTCTTTGTATTTCGTATTTTTTATTTGAATCTTAGACCACCTTGCTTCCATCGTTGATGCTTGTTTCCATCCTTCGATACCCATTTTATTCACTAGGTAAATCCCCAAATTCCCTTATTTAATTTCTTTCTTTTTTTTTTATCCATCACCATAAAAAATAAATGGGGACTATTCTTTTCTTTTCAGATTCTTGTCAGCCAACCCATAGCCTATGCTGGTTTAAGCGTTTATTTTTTTACCCCTTTTCTCTCATCTTCTTCAAACTTTCTCAGCTCATTACTGGGTTTCTTTTCCTTTTTCTGGGTACCATTTTTTAAATGTAATTTTCACTTCAAGAATTAAGACCCATTGGTATAAAACTGCAAAGGATTTCATTAGTTTCCCATTCATTTTATAGTTAGATTTGATATGAAAAAAATGGTGAACTGTGTTTTTTTGTTTTGCAGTGAATGTTTAGTTAACCTCCGATTGTCAAATTAACGAGGTATGTATTTCTTAATATGTTTTTGTTCTTCGATTTCAATTTTGATTTTTTGAGTTTCATGTTCATCGATTGAAGAAATATTGATTGACTTTGATTCTTTAATTGAAATTTCTTTGATTCTTGCTCGATTAATCTATCATTCTTTCAACTCTTTAATTGGATCACACAACTTGATTGACTTTGGGAATTTGATTACTAATGTTGCTAATATGTTCAAATCTTGTTGAACAAAAAATATATATGTTTGATTCTTGTTAGGGTTTTTCATTTTTCTTTTGGTTTTTGGAGTGTTATACCGAATTTGATTAACTTGATTCTTTGGTATGATTTCCATTGCAACTGAAAATCAGTTTTCTTTTGGATCCTTAAGCAAATCTTTTAGTTTGCAATACAATAGCCTACCTTGAATGGTTATCATTGGCACAATTACAACACCAATGGATGGTCATGTCTTTCTATAGGTATTCTCCATAGACTATGCTATTGTTCCAATTGCTTTTAATAGTTTATTAAAAGTGGATACAAAAGCTGCAAATGAAATGACTCCTCGAAACAAGTGTTGGCTTTTAAGGAAATAACAGATTAAAAGTGATGGTCTTATTTATCAATAATGGCTCCAAAAAATATGTAAAAAATCAATGTTAAAAGTGATGGACTTATTTATCAACAATAGATACATATCATGGTTTCTAACAATTCCAAAGAGAATATAGAATCAAAAAGGACTTGCTTTAGTTGATTGAATTCTCTACTTTTTTCTATTTTTATATTCTATTGTAGAACTTTTTCATGAAATTCACACCTTATTGGCTCAATTGGAAGGTGAAAAATATGATTTCAAAATTACTACATTGGTGCACTTGTTTCCACATCTGTTTTTGTTCTTGTTGTAGATTGATGTGGGGTTTTGGCATGATGCAGAGACCAAGAGGATTGAAGGCCATGGGGAGTATGGAAAGTGATTCAGATTGAAGATACATCAATGACAACAGCAGAGCCCTTTTTCTTTTTTGATTTCTTTGGGGGAATACTTTTTGAGTTGATGTTAATGGGTTAGGAAAAAAAATAGAGAAGTTAAAACAAGGTCTGGTTGTTGGGATTGTTTGGTAGATAGATTTTTGATAATATATATATATATATATATATGAGAATAACTATTGTTTTTGGATCAATATTTGTAATTTTGGCAACTATGATCCCATGAGATTATGTTTTGTCCTTCATATTAGGCATACAGTAAGATGAGACAGTAGATTTGGTAAAAGAAATTATGTCAAATTTGATGGCTGGAATCACCCATATGACAAAAGGTAAGTGTGTGTGGGAAGAGAGGGTAGCATTTGTCAAGGACTGGTCCGCATAAATTCTCCTTACAAAATCTCAAAAGTACACCCTTCCTTATAAATGAATCAAATATGAACCAAATTTTATTAAGAATGTTATTAAATTATATATTTTTTATTTTTATTAAATTTTATTTACTAATAATTATATTAAAATATGATTAAATTATTTATTATTATATTAAAATTTAATAACAATAATTATTTACCTAAAAAATTTCTACTAAGGGTATTCTGCTCATTTAAGTCTTTTCCTTATGCTATTACAACATCTATTCAATTCAACCAAACACAAGAATACCACTACAGCTCTACTCCATTCCATTCAACCAAACAATTGAATTACCGATTATAGCTCTATTCCATTACAACTCTATTTCATTACAGCCCTATTCCATTCCCCCCAACCAAACGGGTTGTTAATGTTATGTTATTATATGTTTATAATTCTCTTAATACGAGTCCTTTAAAAGAGACAAGTGCTATAGTTCAATTGGTAGATAGGTCAGTGTTCTATCCCAAAGGAGTATTGGAGGATGTCCTAGTTAAAGTTAATGAACTAATCTTTCCTAAAGATTTCTACATTATAAACATGGAGAATGATAACTCAACAAGCTTTTTCAACTTCTTGATTGGGAGACATTTCCTTAGTATTGTGATGTGATAAAAGTCTAATCTACGTGGAAGGCCTTAGTGGGCTTATGAAAAATCGTTGGAATCAAGCCCAAGTTGGTTGTCGAAACCATCCTTTTATGGAAAACAATGTGTTTCGAAAAATATTTTAAAATTTGAAAAAATAGGTGCTTAGAAAATGGGAGTCGCCACCAATCTTTTATTTGGGTGTGATTGGATCACCACAAAATGTTAAAACGTTTTAAAAAATGTTGGTCTTCGAAATCTAGAAAATGAGTTCGGGAGTCGATTACGCATGAGGAAGGATTAGCACCCTCATACGCCCAGAATTGGTACTGTATTGATTATTTTCGTGTCTTAATTTGTAAACCTTAAAAGCTCGAATAAAGTTTAAAATACGATCCTCTAATGCATGAGCTATATTTAAAAGATATCGATTTTTGTTTGGAAGTCCCACTATTTCAAAGTGATCGGGGAAGAAAATTACGTCCAGTGAGTTAGGACATAATATTTCGAGATCTAGAAATAACGAGCTTTCCTTTGTAAAACTTTTTAAATTTTGAAAGGGGATGTTAGATTATCTTGATTTAAAGAAAGGTTGCACCTAGCGAGTTAAGGCACAAATTTTCATAACCGAAGATAAGGAAACATTGCCTCGATTAAGGATATTCGATTATTTCGATTTGAAGAAAAATCGCACCTAGTAAGTTAAGGCGCAAAATTTCGAACTCGAAATAAAAGAATATTGCCTTGATTTCAAAGTAATTATTTTACTTTGTGTTATAATATTCATCATTAATTGCTCACTCATATTAAATTCACATATTCATTTTCAAAATTGTTTTCATAAAAACTTTGAAAACGAATATTCGAATTTAATATGAGTGAGCAATTAATGATGAATATTATAACACAAAGTAAAATAATTAAGCAGATAAATGGTAAGCAAAAATAAAACAAACATGAAATACAAGTGCATAATAGTTAAAATTAAATGCAAATATTGATAAGGAAGAAATATGATGCAATCGAGGTTGAAAACGGGACCTTTGGATGCCCGGGGGCAAAATGGTAATTTTGGACTTTCGGGGATAACATGGTAATTTTGGGAAAATTTGGGGTTAGAAATGACATTTTAGATGTCTAGGGGTAGAACGGTAATTTTTAGAAGAATCAAGATAAAAAACTAGACTTTTTGGATGTCTAGGGGCAAAATGGTAATTTTTGACTTTCAGGGGCAAAATGATAATTTTGGAAAAATTTGGGGTTAAAAATGACATTTTAGATAATCGAGGGTAAAACGATAATTTTTAGAAAAATCAGGATAAAAATGGGATTTTTGGACATCTGAGGGTCAAATGGTAATTTTAGGAGTTTCGGGGTCAAAAATGGAATTTTTGGAAGTTCGGGGGTAAAATTATAATTTTGGAAGTTTGAGGGTAAAAATGTAATTTTGGAAAGTTTCAGGGTCAAAAATGAAAATTTTGGAAGTTCGAGGGTAAAAATGGAATTTTTTAAAGTTTCGGGGCAAAAATATAATTTTTAGAAGTTTTGAGGTCAAAAATGGAATTTTGGAAAAGTTCAGGATTCAAAATATAATTTTTGGACAGTTTAGGGACCTCCAGGGTAATAAAACCAAAAATAGGTGACACGTGGCAGCCTCACAGGCATCTTGAAGTCAAAGGATTAATTTGAAAACCATAAAAAATTCTTGGGCCAATTTTGTAATTAAATAGAAGTTAATTTAAGGGTTAAATTAAAATAAATTAAAAATAAGAGGGACTAATTGATAAATAAGCCAAAATAATGACACGTGGCAGCCTCTGGTGCTTTCAAAATGTCAAGGGATTAAATTGAAAAGCAATGAAAATTATTGGGTCAAATTAAAAATAATTAAAAGTACAAAAAGGTCTAAATTGAAATAATTAAAAAATACGGAAGGACCAAATGCATAAATAATCCATTAGTAAAAAACAAGCAGATCCTTGGAGCGGGTAGGGTCAAACTGGTCGGGTCATGGGTTAAAAGGGTAAAACGGCGTCGTTTTGGCTCTTTAGGCTCCCAATGAAAACACTGTCGTTTGGTAGTGTTATAAAATCAAAATTTTTAAGCCAAAACTTTCGTTTTTCCTTTTTCATTCAAAAAAAACCAAAAAGTTCTCTCAAATTCCCTTTTTGTTTCCCATGGACGGTCACCATCAACTCCCCATCCGACCGCCGTCGAATGATGCCACACGCCATCGCCGAGGGTTGCCCATGCCGTCGTCATCCGGTGATGGACGAGCGCACGCCCATGCGCTGTCAAGGTTCACCCACGCGCCTCCGCAAACGACCACCGATGAGCCTCTCTCCTTTCTCTTTCTTTGTTCTTTCATTTCTTTTGATTTTCATCTTAAAAAACCTTTTCTTTCCCTTTTGTTTTCTATATTTTAAAACCCATCTCTTTCATTTTATTTAAAAGGGTTTGATTTGTTCTCATTTTTTCCAAGTTTTAAACCTGTTTCCATCCCTTTTTATAAATTTGGTCTTTTATTTTAAAGGAAAATTTAATTTTTGTTTTCATATCCCATCTATTTTGTATTTGTTTGCAAAACTGCTCACGTCGAAACATGGGTGGAGTTCGAAGACGAGGAGATCCCGACGACGGCAACCGGAGGGATGTAAACTTCTGACCTTTCATCTTTTTTTATTAAAACGTTATTATTAATTATTAATGGTCATGATTAATTACTAAAATTTAATTAAAACATTATCATTATCATAATAATATTTATTAATGCTATTATTACTGCCGTTTATTACCAATGCTGACTTTATTAACCCGTTTTGGAAGATAACAAACATTAAATGCTAAAAAGGGGTTGAATATAATATATTAATGCATGCATTGAAATTGAATGGGGTTTTAAATAAAACTTTAATTGTAAATAGTGGTAAACATTTATTGAAAATACCTGGATGCTTTAGTATCTAAGTGCTATGAATCTGGTTTGCTCTTGCTTCTGTATCTTGATGCTTATTTGAATATCTCTGCTGGGATTACTACTTCTGTTTGGATCCACCGAGTATTTTAAAAGTATGTTTTTGTATGAAAATTTTTTTAGGAATGAGTTGTAACTGTGTATTGGTTTCTAAAAAAGGGGTTCGTACATTGATTTTTAAGAACTGGGTTCCCCCCTCTTTTACAGAAATGCATTCGGCTTTTATAGCCCAAAAGAACATCATTACAATTTGTTGCTTCTAATTTAATGTCTGTCTTGTTCAATTCTTTTTCTGCAGGTTCGGCCATGGCAGGTGGTGCAGGAGCAAGTTGATGGTTGAAGAAGATGCAGTCTAGGCTGACATGCCAGTGTACGATTGGCTGAAGTGGAGGCTATCAATGCAAGTGGCTAATTAGGCTTCTATTTGGGTTGCTGTAATTTGGGGCAAATTGGGTTAGAGTGTAAATGGGTTAAGGGTATTTGGGCCAGTTTAGAATTTGGACCTAATTTGGGCTTTGATTTGTAATTTGACATTTTTGTAATGGTTTTGGACATTTTAAATTTAATCTTAAGTTTAAAACCATTTTAAATTTAATCTTAAGTTTAAATCCATTTTAAATTTAATTAAATTTAAATTCAAAACAAATTTAAATTTAAATAAATTTAAAATCAATTCAAACTTAATATAAATTCAAAAATTAAAAATTTTAATTTAAGTTGGGCCCGATCCAAATTGGGCTTCAACAGCTGCCCCTCTTTGCTCGTTGCTGTGTAACAGGAACAGAGCAAAGACCACAAGAAGACCAATTTTGTCCAAGTTTCATTTCTTCGTTGCTCTTTCTTCAATTGGTCTACCCTTCGCTTTATTGACCGTTCGAATTTGCTGTATCTATCTCTGCATCTTCAGCATTATGATTCCATCTTTCCCGAAGGCAATTTCTAAAAAGACAAAATTTGCTACTGTAATTTCACTCCATTCTTTTGAAATTTCAAGGAGATTGGAGCTTGTCACCGTAGTCTTTGATTCTGGTTTCATTGAGTTGATATACTTCTCAGGAAGATGACCGCCTCAAAAATCTGCCCAAGGCTCGGGGTAGGAGAGTGGTTGATGGTGATCTGCCCCAAGCTCGGGGGAAGAGATCAAATGGCTTCAATCTGCCCCAGGCTCGGGGTAAGAGATTGAATGGCTGTTATCTGCCCCAAACTCGGGGTAAAAGATCAGGATCTTCATTTTGCTCTTCTTGGATCTAAGGGCAAAAATGAAATGATTTAATTTGAATCCAAACTCTACTGCATTTTCATGAATATAGGATTTGGTGCCGAAGTTTTATCTTGCTCTTACTACAACTTCAGAGAGATAAAGACTTGCTATCCAACTTTACTACAACTTCAAGAGGATAGAAATTGATGTTTGATGCTTCATCTTGCTCTTATTACAACTTCAGAGAGAAAAAGACTTGCTATCCAACTTTACTACAACTTCAAGAGGATAGGAATTGATGTTTGATACTTCATCTTGCTCTTACTACAACTTCAGAGAGATAAAGACTTGCTATCCAACTTTACTACAACTTCAAGAGGATAGGAATTGATGTTTGAAACTTCATCTTGCTCTTACTACAACTTCAGAGAGATAAAGACTTGCTATCCAACTTTACTACAACTTCAAGAGGATAGGAATTGATGTTTGATGCTTCATCTTGCTCTTACTACAACTTCAGAGAGATAAAGACTTGCTATCCAACTTTACTACAACTTCAAGAGGATAGGAATTGATGTTTGATGCTTCATCTTGCTCTTACTACAACTTCAGAGAGATGAAGACTTGCCATTTTGATCTAATCCACCATGACTTCAAGGTAGAAATTTCATCATCGTGGATTCGACCTTTCATACTTCTAAGATATCGGGTTAGTCATTGCGACTTAAGCTTTTTATTTTCAAATCTTCGTGGTGCTGGATCCGCCATTGCGGTCTGAGATATTTCCCTTCATGCTTCTGAGGTACACGGTCCGCTGTTGTGACTTAGGCTTTTCCCTTTTAAATCTTCGTGGTACTGGATCCGCCGTTGCAGTCTTAGATCTTTCTTGTCGTGTTTTTGTGGTACTAGATCTGCCATCGCGGCTTAGATCTTTCCCTTGTGTCTTTGCGTGGTACTGATACCGATAAAATATGCTCAATTGGGCCTCTAGGTAGGCCAGATGGTTAGGATGCCATGATCAAGATGAATCAAATGCTCCTAAGCAAGAGAGTATGAATGATGAGTGTAAAAATGTCATTTTTGAGAAATGATATTTTTCTTAGTCCTTATGTCGACATTGTTCATCGTTTGTTTAAGTCCTATCACTGATGTGTTATCATGTTTTGTTTTTGGTATGGTATCTTTGACATGAAACCTAAAAAGGTGGTCTTATTTTGAACTATTTGCTTTGAGACCTTTCTAACCATCGGGTTATTTACAACTAGTGGCCCTATTCAGGTTCCTGTAATATTTAGAAATTTTCCAGACAACATGCAAAAATCCTTTTAATCCTTACTATTGACCACTAACCATTATTTCAATGCAAAAATGCTTGTATAGGGTTATAAGGTGGATGAATTCGAATTTGATTGAAAACAAAGGTCGTATAAATGAAAAGATCGTCTGGTTCTTTAATCGTTATCACGATGCGAAATTTGCTTTAGCATGGTCGCAAGGCGAATGAAATTTTATTTGAGACAAAGCTCACATAAATGAAAAGATTAAAAGTAACTCATATTGGTCAAAGGATGCGAAATACAAAGTGAGCAAAGAATAGGGTTAGGTGGATGAATTTTATTGGAGGCAAAGCTCGTTTGAACGAAAAGATTAAAATCATTAGTCCACTGGCTGTTATGCAAGTGTGCTTAATCATGGTTACAAAATGGATGAAATTGAATTTGATTGAACACTAAATCTTGCATGAATGAAAAGGTTATTGGTTCATTGATCATTGTTTTGATGCAAAAATGCTTGGACATGATCGCAAGGCAAATGAATTTCATGGAGGAAAAGCTCACAAAAAGATTAAAAATGACATGTATTGGTCAAAAGTTGCAAAACATAAGGTGAACAAAAAATGGAGTTAGGTGCCTTAGATATCAAAGTATGAGCTTCAATGAGCAAACTTAGCAAAGACTATTCTGAGCCTGACATGTGTTCATGAAACTTAGAGTACTTTGTCAATGCCTCAAGGTGTAAAGTTTCTCAACCTTGATACTTTTGAGAGAGAGGACCGCTTCATGCCCCTTTTCTCTTACTCGAATTTGAGTCGCCATTTCAGGTTTTCAACTCAAATCTCCTTAGGTTTCGAGATGTCCTTTACGAATTTTCACCTCGACCTCTCCTTTTCTTTTTCTTATTTCTTATTTCTTTTTTTCCTTTTTTTTCCTTTTTATTCATTGAATCCGAGTTCACAAAGTTGGGCATGTCTTTATCTTTCATTTTGATCAAAATTAAAGTTTCTCCAAGAAGACTTTCTTCATTTCATGGAGCCTTTCCAAATCTAACATCCCTTTTCCTTGGAAGTCTTTTGTAAGCAAGATCCTTTTCAAAACTAGAGCTCTATCTTGGAGTTCTATAGAATGGATCCTTCTTTGTCGTAAACCCTTGTCATCTAGTCATGACTTTTAGGATTTTTAGTTGACTACATCTGGATTAGATCCATTTTGCTTCATTAGCTCTAACAAAATCTTGAGGGAAAGAATCTTGACTTCAATAGGTAGGACGACTTCCATTTTGGTGAGAAAAAGTGCTACCCCGGTGGATGTTCTGATAGAGGCCTGATAAGTCTCGAAGACAAATGGTGATTTCTCATGTCGAGTCTTTGTAGGTCTCTGCTATGAATCCAATCAATCCTTTGTTATCTTTATCGGTTCCCCGCCAATGCCCCATTTTTGGCGATGTGGTGCTTGAGTCGTGATATTTGTTCTTGAATTGACTGCAGACTTTGCTATCGTGCAGTTGCTCAAGTTCAAGTCATCGTTGGATATGATCCTTTCTTGGCATTCCATACCGGCACATAATCTCTCATTTTCAATAATCTACTTAACCGTCGATTGGCATAGGAAGTAGTAATCAATGACCATGAGGGCGAATTGATGCGTATTAGAAACTCGTTTGCAAAATTGTCTCGCTGGTGTCCATACTTCACATAGAAAGAGGCCATGACGTGGAGAAAAAATTTTCAAGATGCCCTTTGCAAGTTTTCATCTTGACCTTATTATTATTATTATTGGGGTTTTTTTGTCTTTTACGGATTTTCAACCCCCTTTTTTTTGTGATAACACGTCGAGCCTCAATTTTTCAAGTTTCTGTTGAATTTGATTACATTCTTCCTTTTATAGACGTCTGGGTGTCACGACATCGGTTGCTTAAACTTGGCATGCTTTTGATAGGATCATGCAAAAGACTTTTGGATTCTCGAGGCAGCTCGTCTTGTTCTTACAAAGACTCATGTCTCGACTCTCACTTAAAATCACGACTCTTCAAGATGATGTCTGTTTCGTGTCTTGCTTAAACATCTATAGCAGATCGGAAGACAAGTTACATTCTTGATCATTTTCAAAGCCTCAGAGTTTTTTTTTTTGACACATGTCTTACTCAAAAGGTTTTAAGTCGACAGTAGTGTTGCTAATATTTTTGATATCAAGGGACCCAGCATAAGGGAATCCAAAGAATATTTGAATGAAAGAATGATTAACTGTGGGATGAACGAATGAGAAGAATGGTAAAGTATTTGCCAAATGGAACAAAAACAATGCATCATTTTTATTGAAATAAAAGATAGTGGTCATTTGTCCTTTGTAAAAGGATCCTTGTTACTCTCGGACTTAGAGTGATAAGTATGTCCTGAATATTTTCCTGGAAAAATCCTAAAAACTACAAGAAGCTCCTCCACAGTCTAGTTGTCCAAAACACTTCCGAGGGTATAGGGACGAACTCTCAATAGGTTCCATTCTTCACATGACTTTTCTCAATTTTTATCAACCCTCATCTTGATTTATCATGTTTCCTCTCGGCTTTCATTTAGGGTAAATGACTCTCTCTCACACGAGAGTTTCAAATATATGAAATCTTATTAACAAGTAATGCATGAAGTGCAATGCACATGAATGTATGCAACAAGGTGTTGATTCTTGATTCCATTCCCTTAGACAACTTTTCTAGAAAGCAAATTCTTTTACATAAGGCAGATACATGTCTGGTCGTGCCTTAATGCTCAAAGTCCTAATCTTCCGAACTAGTCTTTGCTCTGGTTTGCCCCTTGATTTCAAGTTCAAAACATCGGTCTTAAATGGCTAAAGTCTACAAGCAGTTAGTCATTTCTTGCGTTTGGGTCAAATCTTTGCTTGCAACATGGCCCCTATCTCAGACTTGCCCCTAAGGGTGCTGAAATCATTTCTCGTTTATTCCCATTGTCTTTGGAAATGTCGTCTAGTCTTTAAACGGTCACAAATCCCATCAACAGAGAGTAGTTTTTAGAGAATTCTCGATAAGACTTTTTCAACTTTTCAAAGAGCCACGGGACCATACTAACAAAAGTCATGAATCAATACACCCTCTTTTGCCCCTTCTTCGATAGGTGCTTAGTGGCTAAAATTGTCAGAACACAGGTGATTGTTTTGTCAAGTCAGTCAAACAAATTTACAATTACGTTCCTAACATGCCCCAATACTTTGGGGAAGATGACTAAGTCATTTGAAGACATCGACATTCTTTCTTGCGTCTAAGTGTACTATATCTTACGGGATTTTCAAAGCAATACACTTGTCATCCCCTTTCTCCTTGATCAAAGCTACAATCTTATGCTCGCTCTTTTGGAGTAGACCTTATCGACTTGAGTTCTCATGCAATGGAGCAATGTAATGTATTCTTGTACAGTATGTCCATGTTTTTTTGTTTTTGAAAGTGAAGTGACTAAGTTGAATCCCAATACTGTGTTAGGACTTCGGAGAAGGTGCATCTCTGCTTTAACCCTAAGCAAGTAAGGATGTTCATCATGTTCAAAGCAAGCTTTATTATCTTGAATCAAGGTAGAGTGATATAGTCTTCTATCGTGGACATCATGCCCTCTAGGTGCGAAACCATTACAAATTGGACTCCAATACTGAGTGAGAGTTCGGGATCGATGTCTATTCTTTTTAGCATCAAGTAAGTTAACATATTCGTGATTGGATATCCGCCTCATTTTGTCTTCCATGTTCCTTTCAGCTCTAGCAAACTGCTATGGCTTTTATGTACTTAGGTGTAATCTTAAATCCCTGACATGCACTCTTTTGATAAGTCATCACCTTTATCTTTGACCATATATGCACGACCATGTTGACTTATACCTCATCAAAGAATCCGTTTTCTTATGACCAGTTCTCTATTTGATAATAGAACATGAATCAACACTTTTTTTATGAAAATGCAATGCAAACAGACTCAAAATATTTTGCAATTAAAAGCAAAAATATAACCGTGTTTCTTACCTCGCTCGGGTAACCACTGAAGGTTTAGCACAATCTTACTCAAGGTAGGCTCATATAGAATTACACAAGCTAATAAAATGCGCTGCTTATGAATGCATAAGAAAGGTATTGACTTATAGCTCAATTCTATTAGAAAAACCTTACTAGAAATCAAATTCCTTTACATGAAATAGATACGTATATGGTCGTGTCGCTGTATTCCAAAAGACTTAATCTTTGCAGGAAGTCATTCAAATAGTCTTGACTCATTTCTGACTTTCGGTCCATAATATCATTTTGAAAAAGGTAGAGTGGTCAGTCACTTCTCGTACTTGGGCCAAAACTCTTATGATTACACGATCTTTGTATTTAGAAATCAAAAGATAGAATTCATCATAGGGTTCATCTCCCCTAGGTATTTAGAAAGTTAATTCATGGCCACAAATAAAAACATCCAAAAAGACAAGATAACCACAAGAAACAAAGAAACTCATAATAAACTTCAAAGAAATCAAAAGGAAATCTTCAATTTTGATGGAAATCTGCTTTAGAGTCAGCTTCAATAGTGTTTTTCGAGTTGTTTTCTTGAATATTCTATGACGGCTCTCTCCCTCTTCTTATGTCTGGTATATATAGGTCTTAAAATGCTTGAAAAAAACCTAAAAATGTGTTTTCCCGCGTGATTGGTGTGCAACTTGCGATTTCCACATGGTCTGGCACATGGCCGCCTTGTGTGGCTCTTGAAACTTGCTTCGATTTTCCGATTTTCCTAAGTATAGAAACATTAATTTAAAAGATTATGAGCATAAAATTCACCATTTTAAATCGAATAATCATCCAAAACGCATTAAAAATGAGGCTAAAACATGTTACTTTTGGCACTTATCAAGAGCTAGTAGCGATCTAGAGATGTGATCGATTGAGTAACCGAGGTGGGATGCTTGGATTGTCATTCTTCTTTGCATAAAAAGATTTAGTGACACTTTAGACAAGCCTTTCATTTTCTTCGTTAAAAAAAGAGCATAAGAAATTGAACGAAGGATTGATCATGATTGTGATATTTTGTTAAGTCTGGTGTCTTGACAATTTAGCATGAATTGATACTATGGAGCCTAATTATGAGATAATTTGATAATTGTATGCTTAATTGAATTGCGAATCAACGTGTTAGCTTGAGAAAGATGGTTGTAGGATTGAAATTTTACTAATGTCTATTTGCTTGATTGAATTGAAAAATGTAGCAATTGGATTGATTTGGATGATATTAATATGCTTGGATTGGAAAGCACATGAAATGCTTGAGAGCAAGCTTTGATTAAGTGGGGGGAGTGATTTGATAATAAGCCTAATTTACATGTTTATTTTGCTTAACTTCTATAAATTCTTGAATGAGATGCTACTAATTTGGGGCCTATGATTTTATTTTTGATTAGGTGCCAAAGCAAACCCGAAAAGTAAAAAAGAGTTAAAAATATGGATTATCGTAAAAATTTTGGGTTGAAGAATAAATTAATAGACAATGATCTATTTTGAGATTTATTTGTAAAAATAATAATTTTATTTTTTTCATTAGGATAATATTTTAATTTTCTAATTTGTTTCTCTATTTTAATTTGTAAAAATTTTCTAATTTGTAAAACTCGAAAAGTTTGTCTATTTCAATTTTGTTTCCTTTTTTTGCTTGCACATTATTGCACCATTGCACCTTAAATATTATTTCTTTCATTTTCTTTATTTATTTTTAATTAATCTTTGTTAAAATCTTCAATCGAATATTTTCCTGTTCATGAGTAGCTAAAATTTTCATTTAGGTCCATAGTCCGTCATGGAGAGAGCTGTGAGATGCGAAATTGTACTTAAAAATTTGTATATCGGTATTTGTAATTTTCTCGAGTTAAGAGATAAACACTATCATCTCATAAAATTTTATTAACACCAAGTCAAAAAGAGTTTGTTGATTTAGTGTTGATAGTCGTACAATTAGATGAATTGATATGATTGTTTATCATATTCGATCTATTGAACAACACATTGACATGTCCAATTTGGATCTCTCAAGGGAAATAGCAATCGGATTTAATATGAAAATTGATGATTTTTCATCAAACATTATGGAATATATCAAAAACACATGGGAAAATTGGAATTCAGCCCGAATATCCTATCAGTCATTAAATCTAGATGAAATTGAAGAAATGAATCTTGACAACATCCAGATAGACTAGAAGAACATGTGGAAGTCACCACATGAATAATGACAAAGAGAGGTATTAGAAGAAATATCAAGGTACTGTAGAAGAAAAATCAAGACAATAATTTCAAAGAAGGATGTCAGAAGAAATATCACGACAAGCTACTTGGTAAAAAACTACCATAAGCAAACAAAAATGAAAAAGACGTTGTCCTTATCATCACACGTGTTAGCATCAAAAAGATGAAGGAGACATGATACTTATCTCGGTACTGTGAGGACTCCAAATATTATGAAAAGGAGTTATTAAAATTCCCTATAAAAGAGCAAGCTGAGGCCTAAACAAGGCATTCGGAATTATTCAAGTCTTTCTTACTTACTTTCCCTTGAAAAATAGTGTCTCTGAAAATTGTTCACCATCCTTTCCCTTGTAAAATACTTTTGTAATATAGCTTCCCTAGCTTCCGTTATTTCCTTGTAATTAGTATCAGAGCTACAGTGTTTCGTTTTCTGGAGGAATAATATCATAGTATTATTGTAAATTCTATCTTTTATATTCAACTCTGGTTACTTTCATGTTTGTTTATCTTAAAACTCATATATCTGTTATTCTGTCTTACTGTTGCCTTGTTATCTTTGGGTTGAGACTATTGGGGTTTTAGGTAAGAGAATATAAAGATAACAGACGGTTTTAGGTACCTAAGATAAAATTCATGGAAGAAACTGAATGCTTATATAAGGATAAAACTTATAATCATGCTATGCATATAGATTCCAAAAACGAAAATAATATTTCATCTATTAGTAAAGGTTTTAATAGTCTGATAGATATTACTTCTATATATTACCATAAGTTGTATAATAAAATTGAACAACAAGTAAATAATCTAGGAGTAATAACTGAGTTAGATTTGAATAACGAATCTAAAAATATGTTAGTGGAGATTAATAATAAATTAGAACATGTTCTAGAAGATAAAAATATAGAACAAGATATAGATTTAGGTCCTTTATATTATGGTAATAGTAATATAATATTAACTTTATCGGAGGAAGAAGAAACTTCTTCTGAAGAATCATCTTCAAAGAATGAAAAACCTAAGAAAAAATATACACATCAACAAAAATATGATTTTCAATTTTATAAACAACTTATAGAACATTGGAAAGAAAGATTTTCCAAAACTTTTGATAAATATGAAAGAATAGAATATTTAAAACTTATTGAACAACTTTATGAACAACATAAAGATTTATTATATTATTTAATTATCACTATATGTTAAATTACGATTCAACAGATAATAGTAGTAGCAGTTCTAATAATTTAGTAATAGTATAAATCTAGAAGATATAAAAGTAACAAGTAATCAATCTGAAGAAGAAAACACTTCAACAGATGAAGATGAAAATATAGATATACCTGAATCTATGAAAACTGATCAATCAGATCAAGATCCTAAAGGAAAAAAAAAATAGATTCAGATCTTTTAAAAGATGCTTTTTTTAAGATCTTGTAATAAACAACATGAACAACTTAATAATATTACAAGAATTTTTGGTAATCAAACAGATGATACTGAAAATATTGCTACTATAGAGATAAAACCAGAAAATTTAGGAGAATCATCTAATCAACCTATACCACATAGAATAGATGATCTTAATAAAAGAAATGTTGCTCAAAGAGGAATATATTTAGATCTTACAAATATTCTCATATCAGACTATGAAAAAACTATAGATGATTAGGCACAATCAATGACTATTGTTGTAAACAACAACAATTAGGCAAAAGAAAAATTTTTAAATTATTTTGTTGAAACATTTCAATGAGATGTATTACAATTCCTAAGAAGATGGGAAGAATCAGATAAACGTAAAGAATAAAAAAGGTAGTTAATCAATCAGATTCAAACTCCCAAAAATGTATTAAAAGGTTTAACTCAAATTCTAAAAATAGAATTTTGTGGCTATGTTGATAAAAAAGATCAGAATAATATATCTAGTTATGTGTTGTCAAAAATTAAATTATGTGATATTAGATATTTAGAAAATTTTTCTAAAAAATTTCTTCATGGATATCAAAAATTAAAATATAAAAATATAAAATTTTGGAAAAACCAATATTCCCATAAATTACCACCTCCATGGGATGAGATTTATATAAAAAATACGATTCTTATTTAGAAAAACATAGTAAGCTCTCAGGAATAGACGCTGAGACTATATATTCTATAGGAAATAGAATAAATTTTGCAAAAGAAAAAATAATTAATCATTGTCTACAGACTAAAGCTGTTAAACAAATTAAGCATAAATTAAGTAGTCAACATTGTACAAAAATATTAGAAAATGAATGGGAATTTGGATGTAAACCAATATGTCCTAATAATTATAGAAAATATAAAAGAAAAAATAAAAAATATAAGTTTATTAGATGAAATAAAAATAAGAGAAACTTTAATAATAAAAAGAAAAGAAAAGAAAATTCGTTAGGAAAAAGAATCCTAAAAGAACTAAAAAACAAATATGTAAATGTTTTAGATATGATGAAGAAGGACATATAGCACCAAATTGTCCTAACAAAAAAAAAGTGCTAAGAAAATGATTAAAACTCTTGAAGAAGAAAATCTAGAAATATGTTTTGAAGAGGAAATAAATCCTGAATAAAAAATATTATATGAATTAATATCAGAAACGAAATCTGATACAGATGATGAAGAATATATATTTATGACTAATACAGGAAGTAGTTCTAATAATCAATTAAAAGAAATTCCTAAAAATGAACAACAGGATATAAAATTAAAAAAAATCTAATCGGAGAAGAAGAAAAAATTTCTGATGAAATGATAGAAAGAATAAATAAAAATCATATTTCTAAAGAAGAAATATATAAAATATCAAAATTTAAAATTTGGATCTTGTAATCAAAGTAAGTAATTTACCTGTGATATTTACCTAATTATCAGTTTTTATGATAAATTTTTCAAGTGCTAAATAAATAAGAAAATTTTTTATTCCTTTCTTTATAGCTAATAATTTTTTTTTCAAATATAACATAATTAATTTCATTTGGCTTAAATTTTCCTGAACTATATTCACATACTAATTCTTCATTATTTTTAGTTCTAGCTTTTAAAATACATCCCCAATGATTTTGTGAAGCATCAGTTTCTAGAATCAATTTATCACATTGTTTAGGTAAATAAACTTTAGGAATCCAATTTATTTCAGATTTTAACTTTCTTATAATTTCTGAATCCGTGTTAGACCAACTAAAAGGTTTATCCTTTTTTAATTTTTCATATAACATATCTATCTTTTTTGACAAGTTTGGAAAGAAATTTCTACCGTAATTTATTATTCTCAAAAATTGTTGAAGTTGTTTTTTATCTTCAATTTTTTCAAGAAATTTTTTTATTTTAACTATGATATGATCTTGTAATTGAAGACAATCATTAGATAATTTTAATCCTAAAAATTTTATTTCTATTTTCTCTAGCTCTATTTTCTTAAGACTTAATATAATTCCATATTTTATGAATTCTTGAGAAATAATATTTAAGTATTTTCTATATAAATCTAATGTTTCTGAAAGTATTAAAATATCATCAATATATACAATACAAAACTTCTTATATTTACTAAAAATAGAATCCATCCATCTTTGAAATATTTGAAGTGCATTACATAATCCAAATGACATTACTTTCCATTGGTAGTGTCCATTAGGTGCACTAAAAACTGTTAAAGGTCTAAATTTTTCTTTTAGCATGATTTGCCAAAAATCTGACTTACAGTCAAATTTACTAAAATATTTGGCATGTTTTGCCTGATTTATTAAAACATCCTTTCTTGAAATAAAATATCCATCAAAAATAATTTTTTGATTTAATCTTTTATAATTAATTACCATCCTAGCTTTTCTTTTTTTTATTTCTGCATGATTTCTAACCATAAAAGCTGGACTGGAATGTGGATTATTAGTTTCTTCTATTAATCCTTTTTCTAATAATTCTTTAATTTGAACATCAAATTGTTCTATATCTTGTGTATTGCCAAAGTCATAATCATATGCAAATATCCTTCTTCCGTCGGTCCAGAAGCGATATGTTGTCTTTGTCAAGAGTTCATTAGCTTTAACCATAAAATCAATTCCTGCTTGGATTTGATAAAAAAGAAAATTATTCTGGTACTTGTCAATATATTTTGTCAAGTACTCCTTATCTTCATTTGCTGTTGAAAGTAAAGGTCCTCTAAGCACAATTTTAAAATCCTATATTTGATATGACTGATAAATTTTTTTTTCAGCTATACCAATTAAGTTGTGAGTATTGATATGAAAATACTTTATATAATCTTGATCTTTGATCTGCTTGATTAGCATTGTTTTTATAAATACTGAAAAATCTTTGTTAGATGAAAAGAAAGATTTTAAACTGTGAGTTCTTTAACAAAACCCCACTCAATACTTGTGGTATTATTCGGTAAGGGTTAGTTGTTATCATGGTTCGTGATTGTTTATTCGATAAGGGTTAGTTGTTAAGCATTCTCACAATTAATTTACAGATGAAAATGTTTGTGGTTTGAGGCGTTTTCAATCACTATAATTAATTTATCGATTGAAAGAGAAGACTTATTATCAAGGATCGGTTCAAAACTAAAGCCAAAATCGAGTCTAAAGCTAGAATATCGTCATATTGGTTTATTCAATCTAATTTCATTTCTGTTTATTTTTACAGTTATTTCAATTTTAATTATTTCAATTATTTTTTGCTTAAATCAAAATTTATTTCTCCTTTTTATTTTTGTACAAATCTTTACACGTTGAGGGCACGACAGTTGCCTGACATGCAACTTGATTAAATCAAACATTAATTTTAGATATCCTAATCCTTCTAAGATCCACCTTAATCCCTATTCATTTTTAGTGGTTTAGGCCATAATAAATCTATTCCAACCTTTAATTTTTCTTCAGAGTCCTCAACCTTAACTTAATACCTATTGTGGCCCTTGTTCTACACAATTTTTTTTAAAAAAAAAAACTATACTATCATTCTATATCTCTTTTATCGCATTTCACATTTTTGCTAAAAAAAATCTTAATCACCAATCAAATAATGTCATGTGTCAAAAAAATTATAAGTCAAAAAAATAAAAAAAAATGTGAAAAATCCGTTATAGAAGAATCATAAAAACTTAAAATTTTCTTAAAATATATAAAATTTCAAAAAACAAAATAAAATTTGACTTTTTTAAATTATTATTTTTTGAAATTAAAAAAACATAAAATTATTAAAAAAATGCATGTGCAAAATGCGGCTAGACATTCATTGAGAATTTATTTTGAAGATTGCATGTAAAGAATGTACCTACTCACCTAATTATTAATATTTTTTTGTCATTTAACTATGAAATGATACAAAATGGTCACTCAATTATTAGTAACTTTTTTTTGGTCATTTAATTATGAAAAGTTACAAAATAGTCACCTAACTATTCATTTTATCTTTTTTGGTCACCAGTTGCCTAACGATGGTAGCTTTTAAAATTGATAAACTAGCAATTTTAACCCTCAACATGTACATATTGTGTAATTTGATCATTTTTGTAGTTTTGCTTAGCTTTTTTATCCTTTCACTTAAAAATCTAAAAAAACAAATTTATCAACTAAATTTGATTGAAAATATACAAAAACCAAAATACCCAAAATCCAAGATAATAATTTTCCTTGTTTCTCGTTTTTTAAAATTAACCCTCAATGTCACAAAGAAAAGCAAAACTTCAAAAATGACCAAATTACATAATGTGTAAATACTAAGGGCTAAGTTTTTTTTTAAAATCAAGATTAAATTGACATAATTTATAAATATTGAGGGTTGAAGTTGCTATTATACCAATTTTAAAACTGTCATTATTAACCAGCTGGTGACCATTTTTGTAACATTTCATAGTTTAATGATCAAAAATGAAATTTACTAATATAGTTTACCCAAAATTTTAACTCATTATTAATTCATTTTAAATAGATTTTTATATTTTTTTTTTTGCATTTTATTTTGTCATATCAAATTTTTATTTCATATTATTTTAATTATGTTATGCTCAATTTAAGTTAAACTCAGGTTCAAGTCTCACCACGTACAATTATCATAAATGGAATTTTATTCTGTTGTATTTCGATTCTTTTACTTGAACATGTATTTGTAAAGTATTAAAAAGAAAATGTAATGGAGAATAATAATTCCAAAATGGGTGTTCATGAAAGGGTGGTATAAATTCAATGGTGTGACAATAGCCAGAAAAGAGAGAAGCAATGAAGACTTTAGTTTTTGTTTACAAACTAAAAATGACAAAATTTTATTTTCAGTTGATAAGCATATTATAGATGGCCAATGGTTGTTCTCATGGATTATGTGGACATGTGATATTTGACATAAGGTTTGAGGTCTTCTTTCTATCAATCAAACCCAATATAAATAGAAAAAATTGTAAAAATCACAAAAAATTATAAAAAAAAATAATAATATAGAAAAAATTATAATTTTTTATAAAATTGTAAAAAATATTATAAAAATTATAAAATCAAATAGAGGAAAGAGATATATCAGTGAATAAATTAGTAGAAGCTGATGAAGTTTTTTGCACCGGAAATACTGTGGGAGTTGCTTCTATGGGAGTCTTACATAAATACATATTCACTATAGATCATTACAAACATATGAAATCAGATAATTTTTGGATACCCACGTGTAGTACACATCATTAAAAACATTGACAATGAAGCAGCATAAGGAATCAAATGGTGTATGCTATTGCGTGGCAAAATGCAACAATAGCTACAAGGACACCCACTTTTTCCAATATTTTTAAAGTTTGAATAGAAATTGATTTGATAAATAAAGCAAGCAAGAAGAGAGGAGAAAGGTAAGCAAAACCAAGGAACATTGTTTGATTATGATCAACTTAGGCGTATTGGAGAGACACGATAATGGGAAACGATAATTTTTATAATTTTTTATGAACTTTATATTTCTTTACAGTTTTATAAGTTTCTTATAAATTTATAAAGTTTTATTATTTTTTCTATATTTCTATATATTTTATAGTTTTTTATGATTTTTATAATTTTTTTCTAATTTTTAATAATTTTCAAATATTTAAAAATTTAAAAAAATTTATTTTCTTTTATAATTTTTCGTCACATGTCACGTTGTAGTTGTGATAGATGGTGGCTTTAATTGAAAAAAAAATTGGAGGCAATTAATTTTAACGGCCAATCATTAAAGTTAATAGTCAAATGGTCTTTTTGATACATTTTGATTTTTGTCAGTTCAAATAGCCAATTGAATGCAAAAAAAAAATTAATTAAATTTTTTTAAATTGAAGGCTTTTTACATTTTTAAATCTAAAATTTAAGTCGAAATAAATTTCAATATAAACGTTCGAAATTTAAAAATCTCAAACTTACTCAAAACCTCAATAACAAGGTTTTGAAAAGAAATATTCAAACAATAATGACACCAAAAAGCATCGGATAGATATGTAAGATCATTTTAATTAAATTTTTATAAGTTGTTTATTTCGTGCGAAGCAACAACTCTTTTATATTTTCTTTTTACCATATTATTATTATTATTATTATTATTATTATTATTAATGGATGAGAGAAATTTTTAAAAAAGTAAAAAAAGTTACAGTATAAGATTTTAGAAATTATTTTTTAATCACTATTATTTTATTTTATTTTTGAAAATAATTTGGGGATGAAAAAACATTCAAAATATAAAAGCCTAAAAAGGGGCTAGGTCCAAACAGGTTAGAAAGCCTTACACTCCAGCCTGTTTAAACAGAAAAAGACCCAAAAAGCGGATGACCCCGCCAGGCAGATAAAACATCTTAATGAGAAATGAAAAGAAAATGAAACTGAAATGAAATTTAAATTGCCCTATATCACCCCTTCTGGAAATAACAAACTTTTCTCTTCAGGTAACATCATTACGATACAAACGATATTAATTTCCCTTTTTCCTTCCCTTTTACTTCTTCCAGAGAAAAAATATTCTCTTATCTGGTTTATTCCAGAGAAGAAGAAAAGGTGAACAGATAACCTAATGTAGATTCAATCAGGTTCTCGCACGAATTCGTCGGTCACCGGCAGGGGTGTAAATGAGCAGAACGTTCGGTGAACTGTTCATGAATTGTTCGTATAACGTTCGTTTATGTTCGTTTATTAAGCTAAATAAACAAGTATGAACAAAATTTTTATGTTTGTTTAATAAACGAACAAACACAAACAGAGGTGTATTCGGTTCGTTTATGTTCACGAACAAGCTCGTTTATGGTTCGTTTATTAGCTCGTTTAATAGCTCGTTTAAAGCCCGTTTATAAGCTCGTTTATGGTTTGTTTATTAGCTCGTTTATTAGCTCGTTTAAAGCCCATTTATAAGCTCGTTTATTAGACCCATCAGAATATTATTTACTATTTTTTGGATCAAGTTTCATCAACCCATTTCTTTGATAAACCAACCAAAATGGGTTTATTTTGCCTATATTTTAGGCCCACTTTTATCTCATGCTTAACTTTGCCTTGTGCCCTTGTCCATTAACCCTAGCCGGCTAGCCCTCACATATGACACTTTGGAATGTGGCCATGCTCAACAACACTCAGCAGTCAGCAGTTTAAACAACTTACAACTCCAAACCCGCTTTTCTCTTCAACAACAAATTTTATAGTGTGGCTAGGGTTTTTTCTTCTTTGGTAGCTACTATACATCCTTAAACAACTCCATTTTTTTGGTCAACTAGATCCATCCTTTTTTTGGTTCATTTCTTAATAATTTGATAAATTTTTTTTACAGGTGATTTTATAATTTTGTTCGTGGAAAGAACAAAGATTCAGAGATGAGGTAATTTTTAAATTTTATTGTTTTATTTTTCTTTTGTTTTTAGTTTTTGGGGTTATCTGATTTTTTTTAAGAGAGAAAAAAAAGTAGTTTGAAAGTGAAATGGAAGCAGGGAAAGGAATGGCCGAATGGGGGGTGATCTTCTTCTTCCCTTGTTTCTCAACTCTTTGGCTGTAAAGAGTTTCTGGTCACATAAAGCTTCAAAGGAACTGCCAATTTCATCCACCAATTCGTTTTTTAAATAGAGACTTCTGCTTTTATTCTGGTCCATGAGTTTCGATAACCCATAAGAGAGAAGAAAGAGGTTCCTTGTACAAAGTCACGTTTCTCATTTATGTGGTGCAGTATTTACTCAGTGATTGCCACGGTTGGGATGTTGAAGTTTCATATGCTCTTACTAACTCTGTACCACACATTTGTTTTTCTTAATGTCGGATGCCACGATTTTCATACAGAGGATCCCACCCACTTGCATAATTTCTAGCCATTATTGATATTGAAAACAATTTCACTCCATAAACTTTAATTTTCTCATTCTCACACTTTATCACGAATTTTTTTTGTTGGAAGTGGCTATGGGTTGAGCTAAGTAGAGTTTTGGTAAAGTTTAGGTTGGACCTATTTATAGTATTAGTATACTTTATGTTTGTTTAAGTTTATTCCATTTGAAGCATTTGTTTTAAATTTTATCCAACCCTGTTTATATTTATAAATGGTTAGTCCAAACCCATTTTAAGTCTTTTTATATTATTTTTAAAAATATATATTATTTTAGTTTAATATTTAATAAATGTATATATATTTTTTATTTAAAAAATTTAAACATACACAACTTAATATATATTTTAATGTGATATAAATTATATAATATATAAAAATAAAATAATATATTACAGAAGTGCAAAATTAGATTGAGCTCCTGCTCTAAATGTCAAATCCAATAGTTTAATTTAATCCCAATAAGCTACTGCAATTAGAAAGCCTTTGTCTAAGTTTCAAACGTGTGAATAAGTTTGTCTTTCTTTCTTTCATTTCTAGAAGTCGATTGCTAGAGAGAAAAAGTATAAACTTTGAGAATGACCAAATGCCTCTGTTGCCTCCTCTTCCCATTGTGGGCATGTGATGGATTTAACCCATATTACTTTTAAGGGTTTTATAAGACAGAACCCCAAGCTTTTGGGACTACTGGTTTTTTAAACTCTCAAGCTTTTGGGACTCCTGGTTTTTAAACTCTCTCTCTCTCTCTCTCATGTCTCCCAATTGTTTCAATGCTTGATAAGTATTTGAGAAAGAGAGGGAGTGATGGGTAGTGTCTTCCATACATATTCTTTTATTTATGGTAATCTATTAGTTGTTTAATCTATGTGTATTATTTCTTTCATTTATTAGATTTGGAGTTATCTTATTATTAATGATTTAAGTTTTAATTTTTAGGTATGTCTTATAACTTAGAACAAGGTCATTATTCCTATTCGTGTACTGGTTCTACATCACCGATGGATGTCGTTAAAGGAAATGAAATTTCTAATGCTCGGGATACTACTCATGAAAGACCAACCCTTGAGGAGGTTGAGAGTTTGGATGATATTGATGCTGCCACTTATACGAGGAGAAATAGAAAGAAGACATCAGTTGTTTGGCAAGAATTGACCGTAGTTAAGCTTGCTGATGGGACCGAAAAAGTGCAATGTAATCACTGTAAAATTAAACTTTCCAAGAACAAGGATGGTACAACTACACAATACAAAAGGCATTTAGATGGTTGTGTGAGACGTCAATTATCTTTAAAGGGACAAGACAATCTTTTTCTACCACCGCAAGCACCTAGATCGGACAATGCGAGTGGCATCCAGACTTGGAAATATGACCAAGCAAAGATCAGAGAAGTTGTTTCTCACATGATAATGGTTCATGAGTTGCCTTTTGCATTTACTGAGTACGAGTTATTCACTTTGTTGATGAAAACTGCAAGTCCTCACTATGTAAAAATTTCTCGTGCTACAGCCAAAGCTGATTGTTGGACTAGTTATGAGGTTGAGAAGAAAAGGTTAGACGGGTTGTTGAAGACAGAGGATAGGATTAGTATTACAACTGATATGTGGAAGTCGGGTCAAAAAATTCAATACATGGTCTTGACAGCTCATTTTTTGGACTCGGATTGGAATTTGCAGAAAAGAATTTTGAACTTTGTTGATGTGCCTCCTCCGCATAGTAGAGTTGTTGTATATGACGCATTGTACAAATGCTTACAAGACTGGGGTATTGAAGGAAAAGTGTGCTCGATTTCTGTGGATAATGCTTCTTACAATGATGCAGCTATAAGGATGTTAAAAGATAGCCTTTCATTTAATAAAAGGCTTCCTTTGAATGGGAAATTGTTTCATGTCCGTTGTTGTGCACACATCTTGAATTTATTGGTGCATGATGGTCTTTCAGAAATTGAAGATATAATTGATAATGTAAGAGAAAGTGTGAAGCATATCATAGCATCCACTGTGCGTTTGACTATGTTCAGTGATATTGTTAAACAACTTCAGTTGCCAAATAAGAGGTTGATTTTAGATTGTTGTACACGATGGAATGCAACATATGCTATGTTGTCATGTGTATTGGAGTTTAAAGATGTATTTCCGTGGTATGCTCAACGAGATGCAAGTTATAAGTATTTGCCAAGTGATGAAGATTCGGTGAGGATTGAGGAAGTTTGTTCTTTCTTGGCACTTTTTAATGAAGTTACCAACATTATCTCAGGTAAACAATTTACCGTTCATCTAGTTTTATTTTATTATTTTTAAATTTTCGTTTATGTTATTTAATTTCATACATGATTTTCCTTTATAAATATTAGGTTCTGAATATCCAACTTCAAATTTATTTCTTCCTGAACTTTGGAGTATCAAAGAGTTATTGATAGAGAAATCTTTGAGTGAGGAACTTTGGATGAGACAAATGGCTGATAAAATGCAAAGAAAATTTGATAAATGTTGGGGTGAATGCAATTTGCTGATTTCTATTGCTGCTATACTAGATCCTAGGAATAAGATGAAATTGATTGACTTCAGTTTTCATGTTATTTATTCTGAAGAGGAAGCTCCTAAACAAATTCGCTTTGTGAGTGATAATTTATATGAGCTTTATAAGGAGTATGTGGATGAATATGCAGCAGCTAATGTTGGTACATCGATGGAAAATGATGTGCAAGAAAGTGGTGTTAGTAATGCTTCTACCACTAGTAGAATAGGCAAGGGAAAAGTTATGACTGGGAGGTCAAAGTTTGAGAGATATATTAGAAGTGTTGACACTCTTGACAATGTTAAGTCTGAACTAGATATATACTTGGAAGAAGGAGTGTTCATTTGTAAGGAAAATTGTGGTGATTTTGATGCCTTGGAGTGGTGGAAGGTTAATAACCTCAAGTTTCGAATTTTATCAAAAATGGCTTGTGAAATCTTGTCTATTCCTATTACCACGGTGGCTTCAGAATCTGCTTTTAATGCTGGTGGTAGAGTGATTGATGCATACCGTTCATCTTTAGGAGCTGATACAGTGCAAATGTTACTTTGTGGTTCTGATTGGTATCGAAACTTTTATGGGTTGAAAAAGAAAGCCAAAGAAAGTAATTTTTAAGTATTTGTTTTATTTATTTAATATTGGACATATTATTTAATTTGGTCATCTAATTTTAATTTTTTATGTAGAGCAAAGTAGAAATTAAAGAGATTTCTTTACTTTGAAGTTAGAATTTTGAAGAATTTCGAAGGTACTTAATCTAATAACTTTCAGGTTTTTATGTTGTTTTATTGAATTTGATGAGTGAAACTCATGAATTTTCATATTTGGTGTTTTCAGGATGGGTATCATTCGATTCATTGGAAAGGAATGTGTTATTTATGCTGTCAACTTTCGTAGTTTGTGTTTATTGTGATTTTTTGGTGTTATCTTTTTTAATTGTTTCTCTTGTAATATGTTTTGTTTTGAATCGATTTTGTTTCGATTCATATTTAGTGCATTTATGTTGTGTTTATGTTATTTATTGTTTTGTTTGCAACTAAGTTTTTTATTCAGATGGTTTTGTTTTATTTAATTTTTGTTTGTTTGTTTGGATAGTTAACATAAACGAACATGTTCGCGAACGCATAAACGAACATGTTCACGAACGTTAAACGAACATGTTCGCGAACGTTAAACGAACATATAAACGAACGTTAAACGAAAATGTTCACGAACATATAAACGAACATGTTCACGAACGTTAAACGAACGTATAAACGAACGTTAAACGAAAATGTTCACGAACATATAAACGAACATGTTCACGAACGTTAAACGAACATGTTCACTAACGTTAAACGAACGATCACAAACACACCAAATAATAAACGAACCGAGTTCGAACATGATACTGAAAATTTAAACGAACACGAACCGAACATGAACAACTTTCAAAATAAACAAACGAACACGAACATACCCTTGTTCGTTTGAACCCGGTTCATTTACACCCCTAGTCACCGCTGTCTGAATGAAGGTCGGAGCTGCGTTTAATAGGTACACATCTTCTCCTTTTCTTTAGACACTCAGATGCCAATAAATGAGCAATGAAATTCCTAGTTCTTGATATGTATTTAAAAGAAATTTTTTGAAACTCTGCCATTTTGCTTCTAACATCTTATATAATCGGCCTAATTTTCGATCTATCTTGGCAAGAATTTGTGCATTTTTTTAACTATAGTCAGGCAT
This sequence comes from Gossypioides kirkii, assembly GCA_005610355.1. Lineage (NCBI taxonomy): Eukaryota > Viridiplantae > Streptophyta > Magnoliopsida > Malvales > Malvaceae > Gossypioides > Gossypioides kirkii. The sequence goes on along the minus strand of CP032249.1, from coordinate 8,110,594 downwards.
CTCCTTCGATTATCACCCTAAAAACACCCAGATCTAGCCCTAACAATACTGCTTCTTTACATGCAAGAGCTTTCGCGGCAAATAAAGAGGCAACATTCCTTATAACTTTCGATCTTGAAGCCAAAACCCTTCCCATAGTATCTCTCCCAATCACTCCTACTGCAACCGTATGACTAACGCTTTGGAAAGCTGCGTCGAAATTAATTTTTATGTAAGGGAAACAAGGGGGTTTCCATGAAGAGCAACTCGGCAGGTTAGTATCTTTCTTTGATTTTATTCCTTCTAGTTCTCCTAAATATCTGTGAATAAATCTGACTAGTTCTATACTATTCTATTTTTTTCTTGAATGGATCTACTTATTTCGAGATGACCATAATACCCAAAGTAGTTTCCACACTTCTATTACAGATGGGCAGAACCAGAATACATGTTCTATCGTTTCCACTTCTTATTGACATCTAGGGCAAATTAGATTGTTACAGAGTCTACGCTTAGATAAATTTGTCATTGTTGGAATGAAATTTTTTGAAATTCGCCAAACTGTAATTTGTATTTTTGAGGGTAGGGTTGTATTCCATAGCTTTTTGTAGAATTTATCATAATTGTGGTGTAAATAAAAAAAGGTAGGAGGGTAGGACCTGTTATGTAATAGTTTGTAAGAACTTTTGATGGAGAACTCCCCCGATAGATCGCCCATCCATACCAATTCATCTGCACTTGGTTCTGCAGCAAGAGGGATTTGTAGAATGCATTCTACATCAGCCTCCTCAAAATTATCGATAATAACTTCAACTCTTCATGCTCTAAATATAGGATCTATTAAATCTGCAACTAACTCCAAATTACCTCTTCTAATTGGATTAGTTAATCTATAATTTAATGAACCAAGGATCCAAGCATCATTAAAAATAGAAACATGATTACCCAACCCAACTCTCCAACAAAGGCCATCAATTAACGCTTTTTTAGCCATCCAAATGCTCTTCCATGCATATGAGGCCCCATTTTTCAAAGGAGACTCTAAAAAGTTAGAGGTGTGGTAATACTTACCTTTAAGAACTTTAGCTAAAAGCGAGTTAGGGTTCTGTAATAAATGCCATCCCTGTTTCGCGAGAAAGGAAATATTAAACATATTAAAATTACGAAAACCCAAACCACCATTTTCCTTGGAAACACAAATTTTATCCCACTCGCACCAATGAATACCCCTTTGTCCTTGCCCTTTTTGCCACAAAAAATTAGCCACAATTTGCTCAAAATCTTTGCATAAAGAACTCAGAAGCAAAAAGTAAGCCCATTGCATATATCGGAATGGCTTGTAATACTGATTTGATAAAAACTTCTTTGCCCCTTTGGGATAACCACGTCATACTCTAGCCATCGACTCTGTTTTTCATTCTGTCTTTAAGACTTTGAAACGAAGCTTTTCTATTTCTTCCAATCATATTCGATAATCCTAAATATTGCTCAGGATTAGCAGAATAACGTACCCGAAGTTCAGCAACAATATGATTACGATCAAAATCACAAGTATTTTTGCTAAAAATGACTATCGATTTCTCAAAATTCATACATTGTCCTAAAAGCCATTCATACTCTTTCAACAAATCTTTCAGAATTCGAGCACATTGTAAGGATGCCTCTCCAAACAGAATACTATCATTGGTAAAACAGGAATGGGAAATAGGAGGGCTATGTCGAGTAGCTTTGATTCCTTTAAGTAAACCATTCTTTACACAAAGTTAGAGAAGAGAAGAAAGGCCCTCACTACATATTAGAAATAAGAATAAGCTCAGGGGATCTCCCTGCCTTAACCCTCGTTTTGGTTTAAATAAAGCACTTCAAGATCCGTTGATGGTAACAAAATAAGAAACTGTGGAGACACATCTCATAACCATGTTTATCCAATTAATATCAAAGCCCATCTTTTCCATAATTGAGTGAAGAAAGTTCCATTCTACCTGATCATATGCCTTACTCATATCGAGTTTCAAGGCCATTACACCCTTTTGTCCACTTCTCTTTCTACTAAAAGTGTGAAACATCTCATATGCCAAAATAATATTATCAGAAATCAGCCTCCCAGGCACAAATGCGCTCTGAACTAGGTCAATGCAAGTGTCAAGGACTTTTCGATAACGATTAGCAATTACTTTAGCGATTAGCTTGTATAAAATAGTACACAAACTAATTGGCCTAAAGTCTTTCATGTTTGATGGGGAGGGAATCTTGGGAATCAAAACAATGTTCGTTTCATTTAGAGCATCAAAACCTCTCTCACTATTTAAAACATCAAGATAGAATTGAGAGATATCTTTACCTATAATATGTCAATACTTTTATAAGAAGAAAGTCGAAAAGCCATCACATCCCGGAGCTTTTAAAGGACTCATCTCTTTAAGGGCACAAAACACTTCTACTTCAGTATAAGTTGGCGTAAGGAACATATTATCATCAGTCGAAATACATTCCTCTACTCCATCTAGAATAAAACTTAGATTACCTCTTCCCGACTGAGAGGAAAAAATATTCTCAAAGTATTGTCTAGAAATATCCGTCATGTCCAAACTGTTATCAGTCAAAGAGCCATCCTCCCTCTCAAGATTCTTCACCGTATTCGTTCTTTTCCTATGAGAAGCAAATCTATGAAGAAAACTAGTGTTTTTATCACCAGATCTCAGCCAATTAGCTCTAGCCCTTTGCTCCCAGTAAATCTCATCTTTTTCAATTTCCCAATTTAACTATAGCTTTGTGTCAATGAGATTTGTAATTGAATCCAAATCCCTTTCACCTTCCAACAGATTAACAAGTTGCGCCTCAAGTCTTTTCTTCTCACTATGATGTTTTGTTTAAATTCTCTTAGACCATTGTATTAATCCCATACGAACATTTTCTAATCGACCAAAAATATCATCATTGTCCATTTGCCATAACGATCGCACCTCCTCTTCAAAAGACTCCTCCATTGCCCACCAAGCTTCAAATCTGAAAGGTCTATGCTCAGATTTTTCAAATTTTTTATCTAAAGAAATCAACAAAGGATAATTTCCACCTATCATTAGCAACTCCCTTATCTAAACGCTCCCTTATGTTGTTTTCTGCATAATTTCCACGTTCCCAAGTAAACTATCGTCCAACGAAGCCAAAATCAGATAATTGGCAAAATTCAAGCGTGGATCTAAATTGTTCCATACGCTTTTCCTCTCGAGGGATCCCTCCTTTCTTTTCTAAGGCATATAATATTTCATTAAAATCTCCACAGATAAACCATGGAAGATCATTATGAACAGCCAGGTCCTTTAATGAATTCCAGTAAAATTCTCTACCATTTGCACTTGGAGAACCATAAATCTAGTTAACTGCCAAACCCTATCACCACCATTGTCATTAATATTGTTATCAATAAAATTAGAGGAAAATTTTCGTAATGTCACTAAAATATCACTTGTCTATGCAAGACAGACATCCCCCTTCGTACCATTAGCACTTACATCAATACCGAAGGGAAAACCATATTTGCGTCGAATCAACTCCATTCTTTTACTATCAACCTTAGTCTCCATAAAGAAGACTATTCGGGGCTTATGAGACCTCAGCAAATGCCGAAGCCTTCGAACCGTTCGTGGGCTCAGATTTTCATTGTGCCCGGTCAGCTGACTTATTGTCAGCTGCCGATCCTAATTTTGTTGGAGAAACCAATTCGAATGAGTTTGTCCTTGTTAACATCGAAACAATTCCTTCTGCCCCACTATCATCGTTCAATCTAAGCTTTTTTTCCAATTATCCTATATTCGACATAATCAAAATTATCTCCATCTCCAAAATTTTTCCTTTGACCTCCATCAGAACGTACCATAGACAAATCATCAAATGCAATCCGAATAAAACGCCGCCACTGTCTAGCCTCTTTTAGTGACCCATTATGGTCTTGATCCACTACCTTAGCTTCCTTTTCTTTGTCAGAGCCCTCACTCTCAAAAAGGAGATTTTTAATTTTATGAGACCGTGTAATTTTAGAAAAGCTAGGAGACGTAACTCTAACATTAGAATTTTCAATACTTATCTCCTCATTTGAGTCCTCAATGAACTCAACAACCCGAACCCCATCCCTTGTTTTTTGGAATTCTACTTCAACTGGTACTAAAGCAGTAGAAACCAAAGTGGGTGCAAACACTGTGTCCACCTCTGCCTCCTCGTCACCCTCATACGAACACTGTTTTATCTATCTACGCTTTGAGATTCTAAGGCAAAGACTTTCCCTGCCTACCATGATGGATTCAGCTTTCAAGTATAAAAAAAGGGTAAGCTTCTTCCGATGACTCTTTTAAGGACAAAGAAACTATCACACATTCTTGGAGACTATGACCCATAACACCACACCCATAGCAGAAAACTAGTAAACTTTCGTATTTGAACAGGACCCAATTTTTGTTCCCATCATTTGAAACCACAAATATACCTCAACGCAAAACTTTCTTAACGTTAAGCATAACTTTAATTCGACAATAATCACTTTTAACCTTTGATCTCAACAATCCATCAAAGGTAGAACCAACGACATGCATCAAATCTTTTTGATCACATTTAGGAGGATACGGCCCTATCCGAATCCAATATGGAGTCATAAGCAAACAAATTTTCTTTCTATATATTAGCTCTTTAATTCGGTCGAAAAGAACTACCTTACATCGAAAAATCCATGGCCTCCCATCCAAGACCAATTCTAAATCATTCTCATCATAAAAAATGATTAAAAACAAATTCTAATCTTTTAATTGGATCTCAAACTTTTTCCCAATCTTCCAAATACTCTTCATCTGTGCCCGGAAGCTATCAGGATTATACGTTTTCATTGTCCATACAGAACACAAGAGGGAAGGTTTTTTTGGCGGTATAATCTTCGAGCTTTTAACAAATAACTGTATCAACTCTTCTCCAAGAAGAGAAACATCGAAATTCGTCATCTTCTTTAAGAAAAAAGTCACCAATTTACTCCTAACCCTAGCTGCAGATACCACCGCTTCTCCAAAGAAAATAGAGAAAGCACGCTTGACTTTATTAAAATTTTTTAATTATAATTTTTTAATCACTATTATTAAATGTATATATTAATTTAATGTAAATATATTTCATATTTAATCAATTTAATATATATATCATATTTAATCAATTTAATATAAATATCTTTCGTACTTATCATGAATCATTATTATAATTGATGCATGTTAGTTTACCTTTTTGTTTTAATTTAATAGTATAATTTATTTTCTAATACAGTACTAAATTTCTATATTATTGTCAACTTTTTTTATAAATTATTATTTATTGTAAATATGACTTAAATTAAATATGTTATATATTATTTATTTTTAATTTATAAAATACTAAACACGTAACATCACATGCAACACATGTGTCATTAAAAAATTAATATATATATATATATATATATATATATATATATATAACAATATATTACTAATTAATAAAATTGTAAACCTATAAAATCATTGAATATAAGTGGATAAATAAATAACAATAAAAAAATCAAAATTTTTAATTATATTAAAAAAATCAAAATTTTTAATTATATAAATATGTTTTTATTTTAAATATGATAAATTAATCATGTTATTTTTTTATAATTAATAAAGATTAAATGTTTGAGACTAAAACTATATGATTAGTTATTTACTCCACTTCATTCATGCATTACATTTTCAATTGCTTGATTTGTGTTAAAATTTACAGTCAAAATGTCATTAAATGTGAAGGAAAAAATGGGTATAAGTTCATCTTCCAAGGTTCAATTTCGAATGCTTTTGAGATTGTTAAAGTTTCGTTAAGTTGGGCTCGACAATTTTTGTTTGTACATAAGGATAGTCCGCCTGGTAGGTGTATTGGTATTCAAGATCAATCATTGTCACGTAATTTTGTTTATTTACATATTGACGATGTGAGGAATGTGAGTACAGGATTCGCCTTTGTTGTCGGTGTATTGTGAAACTAGTTTGGAGATTGGATTGTCGATTTTAACCATACTTTTGGTGATTGTTCAGTTTTTGATATTGAATTATAGAGCACATGAGATGGTCTACTCCTATTACAAAAAGGGAGCATGATAGGGTTTTGGTTCAAACAGATTGCTTGAAAGTGGTCAAAGCTATTCAAAAAGTTTACTTTGTGTCTTTGAATTCGGCTTTGCTTCAATGAATTCAGCAAGTGTCATAGAGTAGAGATGATTGGGTAATAAGACATGTCAAATGAAATACAAATACTTAAAACATATTGTAATTTTTACTCTATAATTTTAGTCACTTATATTTGAAATATTACGTTTTAGTCACTTACGTTATCGTTTTGTTACGAAGTGGTCACTCTGTCGTTAAGCTCCGTTACCTCCCTAACGGCAGTCTTACATGACAGTCCAAATAGATTTTAAATGCCACCTTGGATGTCCAACTGAGTTTTTCCTTTTTAGTTGTAATTAATTTAAAATTTTCAATTAATTAAATTTATTAAATAAAAATTTATTCTCATCTCAATTGGACATCCAAGTTGACATTTAAAATCCATTTGGATTGTCACGTAGGATTGTCATTAGGGCGGTAATAGAGCTTAACGGTAGAGTGACCACTTCATAACAAAACGATAACGTAAATAACTAAAACGTAAAATTTTAAACATAAATAACTAAAATATAATTTAAAACAAACAAAAATGACTAATTTTATAGTTTACCCAAAAAAATCAATTAATCCAACTTGAAATGCGGTTGAAATAAAATAATTGGCTTCAGAAAAAAGAAAAATTAGATCTTAGGACGCGTGTCAAATGAAATCCATAACATGAAATTTGTCGGATCCAGTCAGAGGTTATTTCACATGCGTGTCATCATTTAATTGGGCTGTAAGAAAATAGAGGTGACGTTCAGATTTGGAGTGGATCGTACGAATGCATAACGAGTAACGACGGCGTAAATCTAGAGAGTTAGAAACCACTGAAAGACACGTGGCTATTTTTGACAGCGGAAGCACAGTGTCAGATTTTTTTAGTTGTAAAGCGTCGTCTGATTTTTCTTTTCGGCCGCGTGCGCAAGTACTGTACAATAATTGCTGCAGGCAAGTGCAAAGTTGCTTTTGGAGCTTTACCTAAACTTATTATTTAATAGATGTAATTACAACTATCTCTTTTTAAATTAATATTTTTTTAATAATTTTATTATAAATTTTGATCATATTTATTTTTAATATAATATTTAAAATTACTCATAACCTCTCTCAAACCCATAGATAGGAAAATAATGCATTTCAACGCACTCGATTTCATGTCCTTCACATTGACAATAATATCCATATCAATCGAATTAAAACTCAATTGAGAAAAAATAATTGTTTTTTCTTTGTATCATTACAATTATGTTATTTTTTTTGTGACTAAAAACAATCAATTACATCAAATCAAATTATCAACAAAATCATAATCTAAATCATGTTGAAGAGTTCTCAACACTTCGTTAAGAGGCTTATCAAAAGTTTGCAAACTTGATTTCCATGAAAGACATAATTTAACAAGTTTGTCGACCACACAGTTTTTTCCTCTAGGAATGTGTCTAATTTGCCACTGAGCCTCGAAGCGCATAATCATTTGTATCCTTCTAAGTATAGTGATACTTGTATCCTCTATCATTTCTCCAGATAAGAATCTCATCCATAATGCCCTAGAGTTCTATTTCAAAAAGAATGCAGTTACCCAGATAATGATCCAAAATTCAGTTGCTAAAAAATAATATAATATAAATAAAACAATTAAAATATGATGCTAAAAAATACGGTTACTTTAAAAAATAATTTTATTTTAAATTAATTAGTTGTTTTTTTTAAATAAAGCAAATATGTTTAGACAAAAGGTGAAAGTTTTTATAATCGGATTGGATTGTAATTTAGAATAAAATTCTCGCTATCTATCCAAATAATTTATTTTATTATTTTAAAATGATAAAGTATTAAAATATATATATTTTTATAATTCAATTTAAATAAATTATATATTTAAATTTATTTATTTTAAATATAGATTGATTCAAAACAAAAAAAAAATTTATCTAAGCTCGACTTGAATTTGACGTATCACCTAACCTTGGACAAGTCTAATCTAAAGAGTTGAATATCCTCTTTTAAAATTTTCCAAATGTCCTTCAATTTCGAAATTTTGGGAACATTGTGCCCTAACGTGTTGAACATAACTTCAATTCTCTGAGAAATTCGAAGCATATTCGCATTTTTCTTCCAATTTAATTTTTGAAAATCATGCTAAATAAGTTATGTGTACAAGGATCGTATTTTAAACTTCACTCGAGATTTCAAATTTTTAACAAACAAAACCTGAAAATAGTCAATGTGGTACCAATTTTGGGCATGTGGGGGTGCTAATCCTTCCTTACACGTAACCGACTCCCGAACCTGTTTTCTGGATTTCGAAGACCAAAATATTTTGTTCAAAGCGGATTTTAAACGTTTTTTGATGATCAAATCACACCAAATAAAAAAGATTGGTGGTGACTCTCATTTTTTAAATAAAAATATTTTCGAGACTTCTTTTTCTTTTCGAAAAAAATGTTTCAACAGTTTGGCGACTCCACTGGGGACTTTTTTTTAAAGAGAGTCAAGCTAAAAGCCGATTATTTTCGGGTCTTTTTGTTAATTTTTTTAAACACTCGGTTTTGTTTAATATACGATCCTTTGCATTTTTGTGTGATGTTACATTACGTCAATATTGCTAGTATAAGTTTGCGTTCATATGCATATGTTACAGCAGGAAGCTACTCCTTCGTGAGGTTTTCACCTTCGTGCAGGATAGTGAATCACTTTCGGGATTACATCCGTACCCATGTTTTCGTGAAGTTTTCACTTTCGTGCAAACATGTGAGAAATGTGTCCCCCTAAACCGAACTCATCTGTATGAGCTTGTAATGGGTGAGGATCGAGGAATTTGCTAGTTTGGGTACCCTTTACTCTAGAGCCTACACCACATATAATGAGCCATAAGTATTTGCCTTAGAAGGAGTTATATCGAACATTTTAACAACTATACAAGACAAGTTCTTAGGTTCTTTGTTTTATACATGTATATTAATATTGATGTGTTTTGCTAACTTGTTTTGTTTTGTCTCTTTTGCTTGCATTGCATCATCATACAAGAAAAGGTATTGATTTAAGTTCGATTACCAAATAGACAGTTTCGTCATGGAAGACAGATTTCTTGATAGAGTAGAAGATAACATGATCGTGCGCTTATGGTCAGAGGAAAGACAGCATGAGAAAGGAGACAATTTGAAATAGAGGCATTTATCAGAGTTTTGGGATTATACTCGTATAAAGGTGACTCAAAAAAATTTGCAAGAGTTGAAAGACATCTAGGGTCAGTAGGATAATGAGACGAAACAAATGTTTTACCGGGAATACGGAGACTTACCCTACTCACTCGATGTGAAGATAGACAAACATTTCTTTCGAGCTCTCGCCCAATATTGGAATCTTGCATATAACTGTTTCACCTTTGGAAACTTCGACATAATGCCCACAGTGGAAGAATACACTGTACTATTTCGTTTCCCAAGGATTCAAGTCAACAAGGTATACTCGAAAGATGCATGTGTCCCGACCTTTTTGAAAAGATTGATGAACATAACCGGGATGAGTGAACAGTAGGTTGCCTCTCGGATCAAAATAAAAGGAGATAATAAGTGTATCAACTGGAAAAATTTACGATATCTAATACTGGCACACCCAGATGTGAAGAAACGCATCGATATTTTCGTTCTTGGCATATATGGGTTAGTCATTTTCCCAAAAGCATTAGGACATGTAGAAGATGTAATTGCGAGTCTTTTTGATCGGCTTAGCAAAGGAATCACTCCATTCCTTGCAATCCTCACCGAGACTTTCAGATCATTAAATGTTTGTCGAAGAGAATGAGAAGGGAGGTTCATCGGTTGTGCACCACTTTTAATGATTTGGTTTCACAGTCATTTCTGCAAGGTAGAGAAGTTTTCATGCAAAGTGTTCTCGGCGGATTTCTCACCTTTGAGGGAATTTGTTGCCACACAAAGGAACCAGAATATATCCGAGGAAAAGTGGATGGCTATTCTTCAAAACTTTCGAGAGGAAGATGTTGAATGGTGCACGCCTTGGTTTATCCCTGATGAGATTCTCTATTGTTGTGGCAATTTCGACTGGGTTCCTTTACTTGGGGCATGAGGAGCTATAAGATACACTCCTTTGCTCGTATTGAGGCAATACAAGACAAGGCAGTTTATCCCGGTGACACGTGGTCTGGCTCAGTACGAATTCACCTACAAAGGGAATGATTATAAGAAAAGGGTCAGAGAGATAGCGAACATATGGAAAAAAGTACATAGGATGACGAAGTTCAGTGCAAGTCCGTTGATGACGTTGAACTATGATTGGTGGAGAAATAAAAGGGTTAATGATAACACTCCAGTACCAAATCCCGAAGATGTTCGGCCAATAGAGGAATATTTACAAGAGGTCCCGTCAGAGATAGACATTATGAAACAAGACTTTGAGAAGAAGAGTGCAAAATTCGAAACGAGAATAGATGTTTTGAAAGAAGAAAAGATGAAGTTAGGATTGGATGTGGATAAACGTAGGTTGGAAGCAGAAAAATTAAGGAAAGACAAGAATAAAGCTGAAGAAAACTTAAAAGACTTGAAGAAGGATTATAAGAAACTTCGTCTGTCCATGAGAACCGTTGGATTAGGCAAGACATCGAAACAATGGCGGCAAGAAATTCAAAAGCAAAAAGATCAAGTGGAACAATGGAAAAGGAAATTTCAAGCTGGTCAAGCTCGAGAGAACGCTGTGAAAGGAGAACTGCTAGAAAGACAAGTCGAGAAGGCTGCACTGAAAGCCAAAATAGTCGGGTTAAAAGCTAGAATAATAAAGTTAGAAGAGTCACTACGTAGATATCGCAATCGGAACTCCGTCATGGAACTTAGGGCAAATCTGGCTTAGAGTAAGGAGTTAAAGGAAAGGGTGCAAGAACTTGAGGTCTCACTCCAAAATAATGAAATTTGAATCGAGATCCTCGAAAGGAATCTAGAAACTAATGAGTGGTACTTTTGACAGGCTTAGAGGCAGGTTGAAGATAGAGACTATGTAATGGGAAAAGCACTGACCCAAATGAGAGAAGTGATTGATCACATGCAAGCACTAGCTGTTGAAGCTGATATATTGAGCATGCAATATGAATCAAAATTGGGGCGGGGACAAAAATTAGCTGGACTTCTTAGGAAGATCAAAGATTTAGGCAGCAAGGCAAAACTGTTTATGTAATTCGCTTTATGTAAAGAAGTTTGTCTTCTAAAGAAGTTGTTCTAATGGAATTGAATTCAAAATCAATGTCTTTTCTTGCACATTGCATACATGCATTCATTCGCATTGCATCTTCACATAACAATTCTGACTAATTAAAACTTTAACAGTTATATTAGTAACCATTGAAAATCCACACCATTATAACACTCACAAAAAAACCAAAGCCATGGAACAGAGGCTAGAAAAGCTCGAGCAAATTCAAAAAGATATGCAAGAACAGATGAAAGTTCAGTTGCTAAGACATTTGTCTCTAGAGGAATAACTAACCTGGGACAAAGGATGGAAAAGAAATAATTGGTAATCAAGACTGAAGGAATCATGAAGGATCTGGGCGTCAACGCTATATCCGGAAAGGAAAGAGAAGGGAATCTGTCAAGAATCGGTCCATGCGTACTCGGAAGCACTCTGGATAATTGGATTGTAGAGAAACTCCCTTTAACTTTTAAGATTTCTTTAAAGTAATGCTCAGAACACACCTATTGTTTTAGGCCCGAAAGCAATATAGATTTTTTTGTAAAAATGGTCCATGATCATTTTCTAGTTACTTTTAATGAAAATGCATTTTCTATCTTACATGACAAATTTTTCTCTAATTATTCTTTCATTCTTATCGAATTCAATAAGCCATTCATTCATATCCAATATACAAAATTTATCATTCTTTAATACATACATTCTTATTCATACTCATACCATACAATCATTCTTGCGTAAATTTATTTTGTTCTCTGGACCTTTTTTTTACTCCTTTGACAGGTCCTTGAATATCAATAATATGAGTGACACTGATGCTAACTTAGAGCCTCATTTTGAGCAAGATATGTGTTTAGAGGAACTTTAGGACTTTGAAGATGATCAGGATTATAACTTATCTCCTGATTTGTTAAGGATGATGGAGCAAAAAGAAAAACAAATCTTGCCTCATAAAGAACTGGTGGAAGTTATAAGCTTGGGGAACGAAGATGAAAAGAAAGAAGTGAAAATTAGGACAAGCATCTCCATAGAAACCAGAAAAGATCTTATCGAGTTGCTTCAAGAGTTCAAAGATGTCTTCGCATGGTCCTATTAAGACATGTTAGGCCTAAGTACTGACATTGTGGTACATAGGCTCCTTATAAAGGAAGAATGCAAGCCTGTTCAACAAAAGCTCCGAAGGATGAGATCTGATGTGTTATTAAAGATAAAAGAAGAAATTAAAAAGTAGTTCGACGCTGGTTTCCTCCAAGTAGTTAAATACTCAGAATGAGTAGCCAACATAGTCTCTGTTCCTACAAAAGATGAGAAAGTGCGTATGTGTGTGGATTATTGAGATTTAAATAAAGCTAGCCCAAAGGATAACTTTTCATTACCTCACATCGACACCTTAGTAGATAATACAGCAGGTCACTCCTTATTTTCATTCATGGATGGTTTCTCCGGGTATAACCAGATAAGGATGGATCCTGAAGATATGAATAAAACCACGTTTGTCATAATGTAGAGAACATTCTGCTATAAGTTGATGCCTTTTGGACTCAAAAACGCGGGGGAAACTTATCAAAGATCCATGGTGACTTTATTTCATGACATGATGCATAAAGAAATTGAAGTTTATGTCGATGATATGATTTTATAATCCCGAACAGAGGAAGAGCATGTAAAGATATTAAGAAACCTGTTTGTAAGGCTAAGAAAGTATCAACTAAAGTTAAACCCAGCTAAGTGCACTTTCGGAGCCACTTCGGGCAAGCTGTTAGGCTTTGTGGTAAGCACAAAGGGGATTGAAATTTATTCAAATAAAGTCAAAGCCATACAGGAGTTACCACCACCTAACACGCAAAAAGAAGTTCGAGGGTTCTTAGGGAGATTAAATTACATTGCTCGGTTCATCTCACAGCTGACTGAAAAATGTGATCCCATCTTCCGTTTGCTTAGAAAGCACAACCCAGGTGTATGGGATGATGAATGCCAGGAAACTTTTGACAGAGTCAAGGATTACTTGTCTAATGCTCCTATCTTGGTGCCCCCTAATTCCTAATAAATCATTGATCCTATACTTGGCAGTCTTTAAAAATTATATGGGATGCGTACTAGGCCAACACGATGAGTTTGGAAAGAAAGAAAGAGCGATATATTATCTTAGCAAGAAATTCACTGATTGTGAAACTCGAAATTCGTCAATCGAAAAACTATGTTGCGCTCTAGTTTGGACCACACGAAGGTTAAGACAATACATGTTGTACCACACAACTTGGTTAATCTCAAAACTAGATCCTCCGAAATATATGATGGAGTCGGCCGCATTAAATGGAAGATTGGCTAGGTGACAAATCTTACTTTCTGAATTCGACATAGTCTATGTCAATCAAAAGGCAGTAAAAGGAAGTGCGATAGCAGACTTACTAACTAGCAGGGCTTTAGAGGACTATGAGCTAATAAACTTTAACTTCCTAAACAAGGACTTAATGTATGTTGTAACCACTGAAGAGGGAACCACAGTGGAACATCCTTGGAGATTAAATTTTGTTAGAGCTTCAAATGCCACGGGTAATGGAGTTGGGGCAGTCTTGGTATCACCAGAAGGAGACCACTATCCTTTCACCAGTAAACTCGATTTCGATTGCACAAATAACACGACAAAATATGAAGCATATATCATGAGAATCCGTGCTGCCACAGAACGAAAGATCAAAGTTTTGGAGATATATAGAGACTCCGTACTAGTAATCTATTAACTCAAAAGAGAATGGGAAATAAGAGATTCCAAGCTAATTGATTACCGAAAATTGGTTATCGAGATAACTAAGGAATTTGATGATGTCACATTCTATTATCTCCCACGAGAAGAAAATCAGATGGTTGATGCTTTGGCCTTAATAATTAAAGTAAATAGACCAGAAGATATACAACCTATTCAAATGAGCATTTATGAGGCTCCGGCTCATTGTTATAATATTGAAGAAGAAGAAGAAGACGAAGAAGAAGAAGAAAGGGATGATAGCCCGTGGTACCAAGATATTCTCCAGTATGTAAGAGATCGCAAGTACCTCGAGCAAGCTTCTGAAAATGAAAAAAGGACATTGAGAAGGCTTGCAAATGAATATGTCCTAGACGGGGAAATATTGTACAAGAGGAGAAAGGATAAGGTGCTGCTAAGATATGTCGATGCAATCGAAGCTAGAAAGATCTTAGAAGAAGCTCACGAGGGCATTTACGGAACACACGCCAATGGTTTCACGATGGCCAGGTAGATAATGAGATTTGGGTATTACTGGTCCACCATGGAAGTGGATTGCATGAATTATGCTAAGAGGTGCCATAAATGCCAGATCTATGAAGATAAGATTCATGTCATGACTTCTCCTTAACCTTTCTCTATGTGGGGCATAGATGTCATTGGACCAATTTCTCCAAAGGCTTTTAATGGTCATAGATTTATCTTTGTGGTTATTGACTACTTCACCAAATGGGTAGAAGTCGCCTCTTATGCCAACGTCATGAAGTCTGCAGTTGGCAAATTCTTGAAAAAGGAGATCATCTGCCGATATCGAATGCCAGAAAGGATCATATCTGACAATACCTTGAATTTGAATAATAGCACGATAGTAGAAGTTTGCGAGCAATTCAAAATCAAGCATCACAATTCATCTCCCTATCGCTCAAAAATGAATGGAGCTGTAGAGGCAGCTAATAAAAAGATCAAGAAGATCGTTGCAAAAATGACCGAGACCTATAAAGACTGGCATGAAAAATTACCATTTGCCCACTTTGCTTATAGGACTTCAATTAGAACTTCTACTGGGGCAACACCATTCTCATTAGTATATGGTATGGAAACGGTCTTACCTATCGAGGTTGAAATACCTTCTCTCCGAGTCTTGACAGAATTACAATTAGAAGATGCAGAATGAATTCAGGCTAGATATGATTAGTTGAATTTAATTGAAGAAAAGAGATTAAAAGCTATCCGTCATGGTCAAATGTACCAGAAAAGAATGATGCGAGCTTATAACAAAAAGGTCCACCCCAAAGAATTCCACGAGGGAGATCTAGTTCTGAAAAAGATACTTCCCATACATAAAGACTTCTGAGGGAAATGGATGCCCAATTGGAAATGGCCTTATGTGGTAAAGAAAGCTTTCTTAGGGAAAGCTCTCATTCTAACAAAAATGGACGGCAAAGATCTGCACAACCTCGTTAACTCAGAATCGATGAAAAAATATTTCACCTAAAAATAAAGAAAGAGAAATTGTGATGAAAACTCGCAAAGGACGTCCCAAAAAAAAGATGAAAACCCGCAAAGGGTATCTTGAAACCAAAGAGATTTTGAGTTAAAAACCTGTAAAGGGCGACTCAAATTCAAAATGAAAAAATGGGTTCGAAATGATCATTTTTCTCAAATGTAACAAGACGGAGGAAAATTACAGCTTGAAGCATCAACAAGGCACTCCAGGTCTTCTATACTCATATCGGGCTCAAAATAATTCTCAACGAGTTGGCTCAGAGAAGCTTATTTTACGATAACCGAGGCATCTAATTATTTTTGTTGTATAGTTGGCAATTTTTTGCTAATGTTTGCCATCTTTGATTCTTTCTTTTGAAATGTGTCTTCAATAAATTTCGACCTCATTCTTTCATAATCTTGTTCAAGTATCTTGCATTAAAAATAACAGATAATGAACTAACAATATAAATCATACAAAGATCCATGAGCATCATTCTAGAATTTCCTAAATAGTACAGGGGTCCGAAATAGGACCACCTGTTGGAAAATAAACTTGAAAACAAGCAGTTCAAGCTAAGCCTAGAAAAAGACAGCGCGACGCACCTACGATAGAATTTGGGACAAATGATAGACCATATCAACCCAAATAATAATAAATGAATCGGACATTTATCATGCGCATTCATGTAGTTGGGAGCATTTGATTCATTCTGATCATGGCATCCTAATAATTTGGGCCTACGTAGAGGTCTATAGAAGCATACTTTACAGGTTACATCCCTGCAGAATGGCGAGATGAACCAGGGAAACATTGAAGCTGATACCCTAGAGCATGGAGGGAAAGATTGAGACCACAAAGGATAATTTTATAACCTGAAGTTGGAAAAGAGCAAGTTGAAGTTACGACAATTGAAGGTACCAATACCTTACCCCGACCGTGGGGCAGATTGAAGCGTCTGATCTTTTACCCTAATCAGAGGGCAGATCGGAGAAATACCAGTACCTGACCCCGATCATGAGGAAGATTGAAGCATACGATCTCTTACTCTGATCATAGGGAAGAGTGAAACTTCAAAAGGTCATCTTCCTGATGAGATACAGAGAAGTAAACCAAATCAATAAAGTGAAGCTCAATACGAATGAGACTTCAAACCCCATCTTCTTGATGAGATACAGAGAAGAGGGTCAAAGCAATAAAGTTATCATCTTTCTGATGAGATATAGAGAAGTGGACCAAATCCGCCTTCTTGATGAGATATAGAGAAGTGGATTAAATCAATGAAGCGATCATCTTCTTGATGAGATGCAGAGAAGTGGACCAAATCAATAAAGCGAAACTCAATACGAATGAGACTTCAAACCCTATCTTCCTGATGAGATACAGAGAAGTGGGTCAAAGTAATAAAGCGGTCATCTTTCTGATGAGACACAGAGAAGTGGATTAAATCAATAAAGCGGTCATCTTCCTGATGAGATACAGAGAAGTAGACCAAATCAATGAAGCGGAGCTCAATACGAATGAGACTTCAAACCCCATCTTCTTAATGAGATACAGAGAAGTGGGTCAAAGTCATAAAGCGGCCATCTTCCTGATAAGATACAGAGAAGTGGACCAAATCCTCCTTCCTGATGAGATATAGAGAAGTGGATTAAATCAATGAAGCGATCATCTTCCTGGTGAGATACATAGAAATAGACCAAATCAATGAAGCGAAGCTTAATACGAATGAGACTTCAAACCCTATCTTCCTGATGAGATACAGAAAAGTAGGTCAAAGTAATAAAGCGGCCATCTTTCTGATGAGATACAGAAAAGTAGACCAAATCTGCCTTCCTGATGAGATACAGAGAAGTGGATTAAATCAATGAAGCGATAATCTTCCTGATAAGATATAGAGAAGTAGACCAAATTAATGAAACGAAGCTCAATACGAATAAGACTTCAAACCTCATCTTCCTAATGAGATACAGAAAAGTGGGTTAAAGCAATAAAGTGGTCATCTTCCTAATGAGATATTGAAAAGTGGACCAAATCTGTCTTCCTGATGAGATACAAAGAAGTGGGTTAAATCAATGAAGTAGTCATCTTCTTAATGAGATATAAAGAAGTAGACCAAATCATTGAAGCGAAGCTCAATACGAATGAGACTTCAAATCTCATCTTCTTGATAAGATACAGAGAAGTGGGTCAAAGCAATAAAGCAGTTATCTTCCTGATGAGATACAGAGAAGTGGACCAAATTCGCCTTCTTGATAAGATACAGAGAAGTGAATTAAATTAATGAAGCGGTCATCTTCCTGATGAGATACAGATAAGTAAACCAAATCCGTCTTCCTGATGAGATACAGAGAAGTGAATTAAATCAATGAAGCGGTCATCTTCCTGATGAGATACAGAGAAGTAGACCAAGTCAACGAAGCGAAGTTCAATGCGAGTGAAACTTCAAACCCCTATCTTCCTGATGAGATACAGAGAAGTAGACCAAGAAATGAAGTCACATCACACCTGAAGTGTTAGTGGATTGAATCAAAGACTACGATGACAGATCTCAATCTTCTTGAAGTTGCAAGTGAATTGAGTGAAGTTACAGTAGAAAATTTTATCTTTTTGAAATTGCCTTAGGGCAAGATGGAATCACAACACTGAATTCTACTTTCCTAAAGTTGTAGAGAAGGAGATGCAGTGAAATTGAATGACCAATAAAGCGAAGGGTGGGTCAGTTGAAGAAAGAGTATCGAAGAAATGAGACCTAACAAAATTGGGCTTCCTTTTGGTCTTTGCTCCGTTCCTGTTACACAGCAACGAGCAAAGAGGGGCAGCTGTAGTAGGCCCAATTTGATCGGGCCCATTCCAAACCCAAATTAGTAAACAAATTTTAAATTTAAATTGTCCAATACAATTTTAAATTTAAATTTATTTAAGTTTAAAAGGCCCAATTACAAACCCAATGAACCCAAACCCAAACAAGTCTAATTACATGACCCAAAAAGCCCAAAAGGCCCAAACCTAAAAATCTGAAAAACCCTAATGGTATCAACTTGTGCTGCCAGTCGTCGCCCTTGACCACTCAGATGCTGCCACGTCAGCACAACCGCCACTAGCAACTTGCCATCACCGCCACTGCCAAGTCTACACCTGCAAAGAAGACAAGACTCGTATTTAGTTGAAACAAACAAAATTGCATGATTGTAAACGGGGCTATATAAAGCCAATCTCAAATAGTTGTAATTTTTTACAAAGAGACAGTGCATTCGAAATTAATACACAAAAAACAGAGAATTTTCGAAGTCAATACACGAAAAAATAATACATATCAAAATCAAATTACAGAAGATTCAAGCAACTCTCGGTGTTCTTAAGGTATACTTTAAATATATCAATACATTCATTTACTGCTCATTTATTACTTTCATTAAAACTCGAAACATTTTTAATAAATTATAAATAAAAAAGGAAGACCTAAAGGCATACCTTAATCCGAATCGTTGCCAACGAGGTCGTGAATGGAGTTCCTCTGTTCGTGAGGGACTTCGATGCTCGGGTTTTTGTCCAAAATATATGTTAAAAAATGAAATAAAGAACAAATTAAAAAAAACATAAAAGAATGAAAGAGATAAAAATATACGAAAAAAAAAACAAATTTGAAAGAGGATTAATGCAAAGATAAATCTAAAAAAAAAGCTTTTTCGTCTTCCTAAAAATCCAAAACAAATATAGTTTAGATCTGGATTTTTCAATAAACAGGAAAATCCAGATCTATTTTAGATCTGTCTTATAAAATTTTATTTTTTAAAAGAAACAACAAAACCCTTTTTAAAAAATCTAGGCTCGATCTTGCAAATCGAAGCCTAGATTAGGTTTTCTAGTAAAAAAAAGAGGAAAAGAAGGATTTTTTTTACCTACGGTCACTGTGCATGGTGGCGGATAGCGGCGACAGGCGACGGTCGGCGACGAGATGGTGACCAGACGAATGACCGAAGCTTGGTCGGTCTTTAGTGGCAGCAGAGGTTTTTTTGAGGAAGGCGAGAGTTTTTTTTAAAGAAAGGGTTTCAAATGAGTTTTTTTATGAATTTTTTGGGGTATTTATAGCCCCCAAAATGACGTCGTTTTGGGAGTGGCCTAAATACCCCAAAACGACACCGTTTTGGCGTCAGATCAACCTCAGACCCGAATTCGACTCGACTCGCAACTAGAATCCGCGTGTTTTTGAGTTTTGGGTTATTTACCCACGCAATCCTTTTGTATTTTTAAAATTTATAATTTCATCCTTTTTCATATTTTTAGTTTATTTTAAATTTACCCAGAAATTTTAATTATTTTACAATTTAGTCCCTTGACTTTTTGGAAGCCCAAAAACCTACCACGTGTCACATCTTTTATGGTTTATTGCATAAAAGAGCCTCCAAACTCTTCTAAAATAACATTTTAACCCCTAAATTTCTCCAAAATTATATTTTAGCCCTCAAACTTCTCTAAAATTACATTTTAGCCCCTACACTCTTCTAAAATTACATTTTAACCCTTAAACTTCTCCAAAATTACATTTTAACCCTTAAACTTTTTAAAAATTATATTTTACCCCCTAAACTTTTCCAAAATTATGTTTTAACCCCAAAATTCTCCAAAACTTCATTTTTGACCCATTTTTTTCCTTTTTCTTTTTTTCGATTCTTTGTACATAAAATTAAATTATTTTCTTCGTATTTTAAATTAATCCTTTTTTTCTCGATATTTTGATTCGTGTTCTTTCGCATTTTATTAATTTTATGCTTAATTTTTGCATATTTACTTATCCGTATATTTGTTTTGTCTTAGTATTATTTAATTTTGCCATTAATTGTACATTCGTATTTAATTTACACACTCATTTTTAAATTAAAATTGTTTTCTGTCTTAAAAAAATAATACATACAAATAATTTTAAAACCGAGGCAACATCTTTTCGTGTGAAAATTTCGAAAAATTATGCCCTAACGTGCTGGGTGTATTTTTCGTATAATTCGCACAATCGAATATCCTCTTTTAAACTTTTCCAAATGTCCTTGAATGTCGAAATTCCGGGAACATCGTGCCCTAACGTGTTGAACACGACTTCAATTCTCCGAGAAATTTGAAACATATGAGCATTTTTCTTCCAATTTAATTTTGAAAATCATGCGAAATAAGTTATGTGTACAAGGATCGTATTTTAAACTTCACTCGAGATTTCAAATTTTTAACAAACAAAACCGGAAAATAGTCGACGTGGTACCAATTTTAGGTGTGTGAGGGTGCTAATCCTTCCTTGCACGTAACCGACTCCCGAACCCGTTTTCTGGATTTTGAAGACCAAAATATTTTGTTCAAAGTGAATTTTTAAACTTTTTGTGGTGATCCAATCACATCAAATAAAAAAGATTGGTGGCGACTATCATTTTTTAAATTAAAAATATTTTCGAGAGTTCTTTTTCTTTTTGAAAAAAATGTTTCAACAATAGGTATTGAGTTACGTTTAATGAATTAATATTAAATAAGAAAAAAAGTTTTAAAAGCCCAAATTAAAAGAAATTCATTATTTTTAATAATAAAATATTTAATTAAACAAATAAAACTAAAAGTAATTGAACATATAAATTACAAAAAATATCATATCATCTATCACATGTCGGTCATACATAGATTATTTTTTGCTACATCATAAAGAATAACATTGTTAGTAAATTGGAGTAATTTGTAAAACGTTTGGCAAGTTCAAGTATCAAATCGAACAAAAAAAGATTAGGTATCAAATTAGGAAAAAAAGTCAAGTTCAGGTACCATAATTGAACCCCAAAAAGATTAAGTTCCAACTTAAGAAAAAGTGTCAAATGTAGGTTCCAAATTAGGAAAAAGTGTCAATTTTAAGTACCAAATTGGACAAAAAAATTTAGGTACCAAATTAAGAAAAATTATCAAGTTTAAGTACCAAATATTATATTAAGCCTTTTAAAATCAACCGGAAATGTTGTATATATAACAAAAAATGGAACTGGTTTAAGAGAACCAAACTGACTTTGGTCTATCGATTACGGTTAACTAAAAATACAATTTTTTTTGGTGAATTACAAGAAGAGAGTAAAGTCCTAATAACATCGCGACTAGTGCAACTTGAACCCAAATCATATCTGAAATGATGAACATTTTGATCATCAAGTCAACGTACGAGATTCTTAATTATACAATATTAAACTAGTTTAATTGAATGAATTTAGTTATTGATTATATAAACTGATGATAGATAAAATCAATATATTTAAACCTTCTCCTTTAATCAAAATTGAATTAACCACACCAAAAAAAATTAAATTATAGGGTTCTGAAAGTCCTTTTAAGAGAATATCATGAATGAAAACGATCCACAAAATGAAAGTGGAGAAAGGGTGTCCCAATGACACAATGCTAATTTTAGTATTCACACCTCCACCTACTCTTTTACACTATGGATTTGAAAAAAGAGATAAAAACCTTAAGCTATTGAACATCTAAATGATGGCAAATTGAAGAGGTTAGATTCAATGCACTCAGCAAACACATCATATGAAATTTTGAACTTATATGTCATGTTATCAATTGGGTTTAGAGTTTAAAGTTTGTACTCGGTAATAGATATGTCTGATAGAAATATTCAAATATGTTGAATAAGTGTTAAATATGAATACTTTAAAAGAAATAAAAAATCCGAATTTATCCTGCTTGTTTGAATATTAGCAGACAAATAACAAGAAACAAAAGGGAAAATGATGAAAATTTTTAAGAGAATTTATTAGTTTACATAGAGTTGTGGGTCACCATTGGAGGGGTCCTAGTGAAAGCAGTGGGCATAGCTTGGTAGATTTGCATATCCATCCGCTCAACGACATGATCATCATATTGGGAGAATTGGGTAAAAAAAACAAAGAAAAAGAATGGCCACTGCTTCACTTGAATTTGAAAAGCTTCTAAAATACAGATGAATGAAGTGAATGTCAGCTGTCAATTCTTCAACAGTGGCTCATTACTTTTGGGATATTGTGATTAAAATCGAATTCAACCTAGGAAAGAATATTATTAATTTGTGATGGAAAGTGGATAATAATCATGTCATAATCATATATATCTACAAGTTTTGTTTGTCAGCTCTTACAAGATTTGGGGCTGCAATGATTATATCTGAAGCATGCCACAGATTTTCTTTATCACACACAAAACGGAAAAAAAAAAGGTGGGGGGGGGGTTTCTTGCCATAAGCAAAGTTAGTGGTACAGGCAAGGATCTCAGTGCATCAGACAGAAAACTTGGGCTGAAGAAACAGTGCAAGCTAAGCATATGCTAGAATAATTGGTACTGTGCTTACATATGCAACAGGATAAGCAAAGAAAACCCCATTTTTGTTCCCTGCTTATTCAGAGGAAACAGACAACATTTGACTTATTTCTTAAAGAAAAAAAAACACCCAACTTCAACCAGTAAATAAATCAACAGCTCCCTTGTGGTTTGATCCATGAGCCTGTTCAGTTTGAAAAGTATGTATCCAAAAGTGATTATAACAGGAGATTGAGATTTGAATTTGAATCTTGAGATGGGATTTATGGTATTGAAGAGGGCTAGAACCCATTAACGATGAACACAAATTTGACCAAGGAAAAAAAAGAAAAAAAACTTGAGTTTGGTTTAGGTTTTGGCAAGAGGTTTTAAAAGAGTACTAGTAGTGAGTAGGGGTGTAAATGAGACACTACTTGCTAGCTACTTAGATTCAACCAAAAAAAAAAAAAAAAGACTCGAATTCAATTCAATTATTGTTGAACATGAACTTCTATCATTAAAACTTGATCAAACTAGTGCAATGCTTTAAGCCTTGAATTTCAAGTTGAACTTGAGCTTGGCTCGATTATACCCTAGCAAGGTGCAGTATGCATGACAAAACATTATTTATTTACACATTAAGAATTTCAAGTTTCTAATACTCTGATGATGACCTAGTCATAGCATGCTTAGCAATGGTGCCAAGCAAGAAAATAGTAATATATATATACAGCAGAAAATGGTTAATTATCAATGCCAGTGGTTAGCAGATGGAGAAGGCATTAAGCAAAAAGGAACAGTTCCGCAGCTTTCGTTTAGTGGACTTGAATACAATTAAGCAAGCTTTCCTTGTCTGTCACAAACCTTAAAAATTGCCACCAGGAAATATAAGGCATCCATCATAACATTGGTATAAAAAATGAAACACATAAATAAAACCCAATTTCACAAATCTACACCTACAAGTGCACTCAAGCCTCAGATTCTTCGGTCTCCTTAAAATATTCGTGCCCAACACCAGGGTTTAACATATTTTTGGACATAAGTATGGGAGCATGACCCTCTAAATATATGGAAACATAGAAAAAAATTGAACGTTCCTGTGTCAGGGGCATATCCATATACGACATCCAACTCTGACACCAATGTCTTAACACATATCCATATAAAATTATAACTATGTGATTGATAAATAGCACCAGTACAAGTTGAGGTCACTGTCACAAATCTCCCACCTCCTATAAGTGGATTTACAAAATCCAGTGTATTAGGACCAAAAAAGTTCTAAATACAACGGCTTTAGGAAGACAGCTAATGATCATATCTTAAAACACGAGCATAAGAGTAAAAATGTCTTCCATGGCATGATCAAGAATCAACTAGTAGATGCATTAGAGCAATCAGGACAACTGAAGTGACCTCTAGCTTGACATTTTGTACATCCAACAGATTTTACCTTAATCTCCTCAGACTGATACAGATTATCAATTAGGTTGAAACTGAATGGCCCATTTGCTTTGATTAATCCAGTTCCTCTGCATCTTGAGCATGCTATCATCCGTAGATCACCACATCTCTTGCACAAGCCCAATGAACTGCAAGTTTGACAAGTTAAATATATGTTTGTGCAACCATGTAGGTTACATCAGTCAATGACATAGTTATAATGATGTCTTATGAATAATAGTTGGGAACCTCATGACATAGTCCATGTAGGTTCCTAGCAAAGTTGAATAAAAGTTGGGAACCTCATGATATTGGATAAGACATATTACCTACCTTAATACAATAAAGTTGATGTGCAACTTGGTTTAGAAAGAGATTGACTTAATTCATTCACTTGACAATGATTCTAGACCTTCACCCTTTTTGCCCTAAGCCATTCCTACCTTAATCCTTAAGTTTATCCTCAAAAAAACCAAAAAGGCAACCTTTATATGCATTCCATTTAAGGCATCCAAGTTTTCCTAAAATAAGTGAACTATAAGTACTATAGCAAGATAACTACATCAAGAAGAGGAAAGCCAAGCTGATGATTCTGAAAGCATTATACTTAAACTTGGAGATAGGGGAAGGTATTGCGGATTTCAGAATTCGACCTCTAAACCTGCTAAAAATTACCTCTTAAAAGTTACCGCATGAACCAACTAGACTAAATACTAGGTTCCTTCCCGGCCACTTTTGCACTAATACAACATGACAATAAAAGACATTGGTCACCAACTCCACACAGATGCCATTTTCTTTTGTTACCTAAGAATAGCTTACACCACCAGAATTTTGTGGATGGGGAGATATTTTCACATGACTCTAGGTAGGGGAGTGAATTTGTTTGAGATAGAATCAATCACAAAGAACAGAAATAAAACATGAAGATATAGCAATCATTTCATAAAGAATCAAAATAACCCCACAATTAAAATCAATCCTAATATACAAGGCATTGCAATTTTAAATTGAATTAAAGTACAATGATAGCTTTTCAAATTTCCAAAGGACATCCAATTGTAAACCAACAAAGTGAACAACAACAACAACAACTAAATCAAAATAACTTAAGGTATCACAACTCAAAATTCATCAACCAAACTAACAATCGAATTACCAAATTTTACTCATACCCAGTAACAAAAATGTTAACTTTTTCGAAGTTTCAAAACTTGTAAAAAAAAACTGAGTTTTACTCACAAACTCAAAAAAGAAAAAAAAAAGATTCGAACATGGAAACACAGCAAAACGAAATGGGTTTAGAAAAGTTGCAATTACCTTCTCTGAGAAGCAGAAATAAAAGCATCAGCTTTGGGGGCAGCAATTGTAGCACATAGTAACAAAGTGCCAACTCCAAAGCCTGCAACTTCGCTTGCTGTTATGTGTTCCATTTTTCCTACGTTTCTTCTGTTCGGATATCTAAAACCTTATCGATTCACTCTGCAGTTTTGGATGTTCTTCCTTTTCTAAAGTGATATTAATATTTTTATTGAAAGCGTCTCATCGAAGGCCTATTAGCTCAGCTGGTTAGAGCGTCGTGCTAATAACGCGAAGGTCGCAGGTTCGAGACCTGCATTAGCTAAATTTTAGCTTTTTTTAATTTTTTGCTATTTTTCGCTTTTGGGCCAATAAGTTCTGAACTTTTGGTTTTAGATTTCTCGCCAAAAGCCCATCTAATTGTTCAAAACTTCTAATTTTCATTGGTAAATTATTTTATTATAAATAAATGGCTTAAACAATAAAATGAGATCTAAACTATATTAATTTTTTTAAATTAGTATTTAAGTATTTTTTTAACTTAAAATTGAAACTTAAATTATTAAATTATTATTCATTTTACCTCAACTGTTAATTCTGTTAAAAAAAAAATTTCGGCTGATCATAACTTATGAAGTAGACCTCTATTTATTTTACCTATTTTTTTTTTGTATTTTTTTCTCATCAAACAAATTTTTTCAAATTATTTTACATTTTCTCATTAATTGAACATAAAAAAAAAATTGTTTTTCTTGCATGTTACTGAGATTCCGGTTGAGATTCTTGCATAGTGTTTTTGATGTACAATCGCCTTTGTTGCTTCTATGTTCATCGATCAAATTCCTTGCATTAATTCATCTGTTTTACTACCCAGATCTTTTATTCTCTTGATGGATCCATCGTAATCAACCAACTGCAGTATTGGTAGGAAATCTCCAGAGACACTGCCAATTCGAAAAGCTCCTTAATCATCTCCTGGAACAGCCTCCTTCCGTCAAAATTCTGGGTAGCTTTGTCGTCGAAATACGGTTTCCCAGACATCATTCATGATAATGTTAAACGTCAGCTCTGAAAACACTGATTTCATCTCTACCTTGGCGAACCCATCGGCGAAAACCTGGTACAATCGGCGCAACAAGCGGCTGACTTCATCCTTTCGAATGTCTAAAGACATGTTCAAACGAGCGGAGGAGAAAATCTCGATGGTGGAGAGTCAACGTAGGTTGCGCCAATGATCGTCGTAGGTTTAATAGAGATGGTAGAAACAGGAAACTTGAAAATTATAAAGTGGTGGAAGGTTTGTACGAGGAAGCAAACAACTTTTTTTTTCTCGATGTTTGATTGGTGAGAAAATATAAAAAAAATTAGTAAAATTTATTTGATTAGAAGAAAATATAATAAAATGTGTAAAATAATTAAATAGAGGTCTATGTAACAAGTTATGATTGGTTGATTTTTTTTGTAACGAGACTAACAATTGAGGTAAAATAGATAGCGTTTTAATAATTTAGGTACTAATTCCAACTAAAAAAACGTTTAGGTATCAATTTGAGAAAACTAGTATAGCTTAAGTACCATATTATCGTTTAAGCCTAAATAAAATTTGCCTGATACTTTTAATTTTAATAATATATGTTTTACATAAATTAATTTTAAATAAAAAAACTTTTAATTTTATAATAGATTATTTTATTTTTATCACTATTTCCTAAATTTTATAAAATTTTATTTTTTTCTATTAATAATATTCATCTAAACTTTAATTTTTTTATAATTTTATAATTTTATTTTTTAAAACATTTTTTTTAAAATTCATCTGATAATAGATAAAGAATTAAGGTTTATATTAAATTATTATATTTTCAAACTTATAATTTTAACTATCCTTAAATAAATAAATTTATTTTTATGAAATAAATAATAAATTTGATTAATTGAAAAGGATTAAATCTTATATTAAACTTCCATATTTTCATAATTTTAATATTTGTATTGATATTAAAAATAAGAAAATGTATTATTTGATATGATTTGGATATAAAACAAACTTCACATGCTGAATATAATTTTGTTGATAAATACTTTTTCTTACAAAATATATAATTTTCTTTTATAAGCTAGGGAAATGGATAGAGAGTTACAAATTAAACACAAAATTTTATGTCAACCAAAAATTTATTTAAAAAAATCTCTTACTATTACATTAACATAAAATATAATATATATTTTTTTGCAAAAACATAAAATATAATATATTAGATGTTCACAAATATAATAAAACTAAAAAAAGTCACATGCCAAGATATGATAGCAAATACTAAACATATATCATGTCCGATTGTTAAGGGTGTTCAAATAGTTAACTGAACTGAACTAGTATTAATTGAATTAAGTAAATTTATATGTTTTGTCTTGTTTTTTTATTAAAACAAGTATAAAACATATAAATTAATAATGTTCATTTGACCGAATTAACAGAATTAGTAATACCCTAATACATATAATATATAATATTATTTATTAAGTTCAATTAATTTGGTTACTCACCTGATTTTGAACCGAATTAACCGTTAACCGAAAGTCCAAAAAATCTTGAACCGACCTCCGATCGAACCAGATTGATTAATCGTCTGATTAATCGAATTAGATCGGTTCAACCGATTAATTCGATTTTAACCGAAGTTTGAACACCCCTACTGATTGTTACTTACAAGAGCAATAATGTAATAATATAACACATGTTGGATAAAATGGTAAGATATGTTAATTTTTTTAAAAGGAGAAACCATATTTGAACCTTTGAGATAGGTATCACGCCCTCGAAAAATATGGGGTTAACTGAAATAATTAGCTAAGAAAATGTATAGGGCTAAATGGTTAAGCATTTAAGGTCTTATCTTAGAAGTCCTAGGTTCAAGCTACCTTCCTCCCATTAAAATTCAGTTACTAGTTTATTGACGATGTACAATGCTACTAGCATAGTTCTTGAAAATCTAAAATATACCGTTCCTAACTATTCTCAACGAGGGGATACTCAACGCATATAATAGACTGAGATCTTTTGAGTTGATATTTATTTTGCATATGATGAAGGAAGTTTTAGGGGTTATTGATAATCTTTTTCAAGCTTTGCAACAACGTTCTCAAGATATATTAAATGCCATGAGTTTAGTTTCAACAACAAAAGATCTAATTCAAAAGTTGGGAGATGATGGATGGGATGAATTGCTGAAAAATGTGATATCTTTTTGTTAAACTTGGGAGTTGGATTTTCCAGATATGAATGTTCGATATATTGTGGGTCGTAGCCGTAACAAGAAGAAAGATGTTATAGTGGAGCATCATTATCGAGTGCATATATTTTTTGCTACAATAGATACTCAGTTGCAAGAATTGAAGAGCAAATTTAACGAACATGTTGTCAAGCTTCTCACTCTTACTACAGCTTTAGATCCCAAGGAGTTTTTCAAGTTAATTGAAATTGATAAAAGATTTTTCTCAACAAGAGAAAGAACGTCTCCCATATTAGTTGAAGCATTATGAACTGGATGTATGTAAGCAACCTGATTTGAAAAAAATATCAACACTTTTTGAACTTTGTAGAAGCTTAATTGAGAGTGAAAAGTCAGTCATGCACCCACTCGTTGATAGATTGATTCGTCTTATATTGACTCTTGCAGTTTCAATTGCATCCTCAGAATGTGTTTTTTCTGCTATGAAGATTGTGAAGACTCGACTTAGTAGTAAGATGAAAGATGATTTTTTGAGAAGTTCTTTAGTTGTGTACATTGAAAAAGAAATTGCAAAAAAAAATTAATGTAAACGAAATAATTGATGATTTTAGTGAGATCAAAGAAGATTGAAGAGTGCAGTTGAAATAAATTTTAAAATTTCTTTATAGCTTATTTTTATTTATTAAATTATTTTTCTTTAATTAGTTTTTATTTTTAAAATATTATTATTGTTAATTGTCTCGGCCCCTCTCTTGAAATTTTTTTGTTTCACTCCTACTGGTGGCTTTAACTAAAAAAAATTAAGGGTGGTTAACTTTAACGGTCAACTAAGCTTTTTTTGATACATTTGGGCGATACAAGTACCCAATTGAGTGTAAAAAAAAGTATGGACTTAATTACTAATTTTGAAAAAAATTAAGTGTATTATTAATGCATTTTAAAAATTTAAGTACTTAAGTAAATAAAAAAATTAATTACTTTAAAAAAAAAAAGTTTGAAAACTCAATACACCCCTATGCTTTAATTTTATTTTGAAATTGTGAAATTCTAGTTAGTATAATTTCCTGTTGAAAAATTATTGGGTACGTTCATAATGGAGGGACCCGATTCCATAATTAGTAAGACTTGCTTTGCAAAATTATTCCAAGTCCAAAGAGCTAAAGGATAAATTGAGAAAAATTAAATAAATAACATCATTTTAAAATTAAATTAAATTATTAGTTTCTGCAAAGAGAAATCATAATCAATGACAATAAAGAAATCATTGTCAACTCTCACCTGGGATCTAATCTATTTTAATTAAAACCTAAACACCCTACTCATTATATACATGCTTCTTGTTTTGGAATCTTATGCTATTAATAAAGTTGAATAAAGAGGAATTTTGTATATTAATCTTATGGTTAGGGTATTTATTTTTTTTATATGTAGTTTGGATTCGAATCGCGTTAGTTGTGTTACTGTTAGGATTTCAATTTTTTTTAATTCACAAAAGAAAAATTAGATAAAGAGAAGAAATTTCAGCAAAATTAAGGGAGGGAGACAATTAAGATTATATATGTATGTATATAAATAAATTTCATAATGCTTATGCAGACAATTAACTGGTAATTAATTAGTAACCAGATGAACAAGTTCCTGGAAAATACAACCCTAAAGTGAAGTAAGGTTCCCTAGAAAATGTACCCTCCATAGTACAGGTTGCTTGCATCCCATCCAAAAGAATCATTATAAGCTATATCTGCTTGGCTTTGCATGGCAATTTTGTTGCAGCAATTACCAGGCTGGTGATGGTCATCATCTAGGTTCCGCAATCCACTCCATAACCCTTCATCTACCAGATACTGATCTATCCAAGAAGCAGCATTAGCCGGCTCTTGAGACATCATAGCCAAGCACTGATCTTCTGAACTAGGGTACATGAAAACCATCTGCTGTTTCCCTTCTGATTGATGATCAGTGATCTCTACTGCTTCACTATTTACTTTGCCATCTTCACCTTCATCTTTATCTGGTTTTTCCTGCTGCTGCTGCTGCTGCTGCTGTTTTAGCTTTAGAATTTGAGCTTTTCTTTTTTGTTGCTTCAGAGTTGATTTCTCCTTCTTCTTGAAATGGGTTCTCCAATAGTTCTTGATCTCATTATCTGTTCTCCCTGGCAAGTACCTAGCAATTGTGGACCATCTATTTGGTTTTTTTTTTCACATACAAATTAAACATCAAAATCATAATATATTTTTAGAAAGTATACATCAAGTGAAGGAAAATTAGAGAAGAAAAAAAAGAAGCAGCAGCATTGTTTACTTGTTACCCCAAAGTGCATGCAATTCAATAATGATCCCTTCCTCTTGTGGTGTTATTTGACCTCTTTTAAGACCTGGCCTTAGATAATTCACCCACCTAAGCCTGCAACTCTTCCCACTCCTATTCAAACCTTTAAAGAAAGCAAAAAATAACCCCATAATCTTCATTTAATTTAGCTAAGGAAATAATATATATATATATATATATATATATATATATATATATATATATGTATAGTAAGTAAAATATACCTGAAGACCTAGCTACTGAACTCCATCTTCCTTCTCCATGCATGTTCACATATTCAGTAAGCAGCTTATCTTCTTGAGGAGTCCAAGGACCTTTCCTCAACCCTATTTTTGGAGCTTCCCAACCCATCATTCCAACAATTATTACAACTGCTTTCACTTCATAAATTTTGTTGTCTCCAACTTATATGACACAAAGTTCTTGGCTTAACCCTCTTATATATATCTCCTCAATCATGTCAATCCCATGTTTTCTTTATTTCTTTTTATTATATTACATTGATGATCTCATTAGGAAGACAAGATCTTTGAATCAAATTTTAGCTTGAATTCTTTCCTTTTTGTGATCATTGATATCCTCTCATATCAGCCCAAGTGTTAAACGTCTAGGTGCTGACCAGCTCAGTCTCCTTTCAATCAATTACAGATCAACAGGTGCTGGGTTTAGTACAATCTTAAACTACATTGTCTTGTCATAATAACAAGATAGACATCATTTGAATCTTTTAGACAGAACAAAACAAGTCGACCTGTAATTACTCTAGAAACCAGGGTTTAATTCAGACAATCCCATTCCATAATTTCCAAAAGAAATCTAACTATGTAACATTGGGGGAATGAGAGGGAAAAGCTAGTGGGTTGTTGATGTTTTCTTTGAAAATGGCTTACCATCCAATCTCTATGGAACACTTGTTGCCATAAACAATTCTTAAATGCATGCTTTAGACATTGTTTATTAGTAAAGAAGGTTCTAGGATGCCATTTAAGGTAATGGGGGATTTAAATATATGATAAAAGGGAAGATTTTTGATGACTCATGCATGCTACATCTGGCCTTTCACACCTTTACGCCGTATGTATATATAGCATATTTGGAATGTTAGGGCATTATTTTCTTTTGTGTGTGAATATTTTAATGAACGACAATGCCTACATATAGGGATTGATGTGTACCATTGAAACTATTCATTACTATTATTCAATAAAAACAACAAAGAGTGTATCAAAAGCTATGGTGATCAATGTACTCATCAATATCTTACTTGTAAAAGTAGTATGAAGATCTATAAGTAGTGAGAAATGCTTGATTTGGTTGGGATGAAAAAGATATGGACAAAAGAAAAAAGTATGGTAATTGGTGTTTTATCTTTTTCTCTTGGTTCCCCCTTCAAATTATTATTGGCTCGGTTTAATTCAAAGGCCTCTCAAAAGAGTGAGAATTTAGGAAAAAATATATTGTCTGGAAAAATGGACTTAAAAATAAAATTTGTTTTTTAAATTGAACGGGCATCGGGTATGTTTTTTTGTCTGGCTTGGCCCGAATTTGAAAAAAAAAAAAAAATACTGTTGCTTTTATTATTATTACTTTTTTTGCTGTTTTTCATTGTTTTGTTATCATTTCGTTATTATATTGTTACTATTTTGTTGTTATTGTTTGAATATTGTATAACTTTTGTTTTATTATTAATTTTGTTACTATTTTAAAAGTATTTGCTTGCTAAGTTGCAAATATCTTAGTGTTATTTAAGCATATATTTTTTTATTTTTTCTCATTTGTTTGAAAACATTTATTTAACTTTTTAATGTATATATTTTTAAAATTTACTTCTATATAAAAAAATATAATTTTTTTAATATGAACAGGATAGATCAAGCTTGAATTTTAATATTTTTTATTCGAATTAAATTAAATAAAGTTTTAAACCCAATTTTCAAGTTAAACTTAAAAAACAAATCTAAATTTTTTATTTAACCTAACCCCACTCCATCCATGATATGCAAATAATCACTTATCGTTTGGTCACTCTTTTTCTTTCATTTTAAGTGGTTCAAATCTATTGTTAATATTAACTTCGTGAAATTCTTCTTGGAAGTTTCAATGTATAATGATTATGTTAGTGTGCATATTTATATGTTTTTGCTAGTAAAATGGGAATTCGATTATACTCATTTTAGTAAATTATGTTTTTTTAAAACTATAAAAATCGTACTATTACTTTCATTCTATTTTCGTCATTGTTAAATTTTTTTATTTAATCATTAAAATTTTCGAAATTAAATATTTTGATTTTTTATTGATTTAATAAAAAATTTAATTCTTTAATGTTTACACATTATATCAATTTCATCTTAAATCTAAAATATTCAATAAAATTAGCCTTCAATGTTTACAAATTTTATCATTTTAGTTCAAATACTAAAAAATTCAATAAATTAATTTTTGTCCTTTACAAAAATTATTAATTTAAGCTTCTTAACCCAAAAATCTTAGTTTTAGGTTTCAAAATTTTATAATTTTATCCTACTCCAATATAAAATTTTTAAGATCGTCTTTGGTATAGACTGTTTTTATACTTCCTGTTTACCAACCCAACACATGAAAAAGGAAAAAAGGAATAGCAATAATGTTTAAAACATTACAATTGATGAAGCAAAGTTGATTACAAATCTCGGGCAAAGATTGCAACAACCAACCAACCATCTAACTTATAATAAAACATCATCACCAAACAACAAAATTCAATATCTGAAATAGAAAAAAGAAAAGTGAGCTCAAGTTGTCATCTCCAGCTTCAAAACAGAAGATAAAATTATGAGAAATGGATGTTTAATTATAGATAAAGTTATGTGAATTTTTAAGAATTTGAATTAAAATGATAAATTTTGTAAATATTGAGGGTTAATTTTGTAAAATATTTTATATTTAGGATCAAATTTATATAATATATAAATATTGAAGGGATAAATTTATTATTAAACCAGTTATTGGAGCTGCCCTTTCATCTCCCCATGTCCATGTCACTGCCATGTTAGCTGCAACGTCAGCCCTACAATCCGAGGTCAGATTTGACCCTTCTTCTCCCTTTCACCGAAACAGTAGATTGGGGACGTCCCATCGCCGGCGTTGACCTCAGAAAACAGTCGTTTTGCTGGTACCTGCAAAGACACAGTGGGCAAAAACCAAGCAAAGAAACTAAAGGATAAAATTATGTAACCTAATAGGTATAAAAGTCTCATTTTAGATTTGTATTTTTTACAGAAAAACATAGAAAAAATACAAAAATACGGACGCATTTACAAGCAATAGATATCAAAAGAAATTTCAAATCAGATTACAAAGCATTTGGAAATAATATAATAAATATAAAATAAAAAAAACAAAAAAAAGAAGTTGAGAGGGCATACCAAGATTCGAAGCACCGCAGTCATAGTCGCAATTGAAGTCCCTTCGAACTCGTCTATGTTCGCGAGGGATTCCACTATCCGGACATTTTTACCAAAAGAAAAACAGTAAAAAATAGAATTAAAAAAAGGCAAATTTCAAAAGGAAAAAATAAAAAAAAAATCATCAAAATCTTACATTCTTCGAAGATCTGGAAGGAGTTATTTTATATCTAGGTTTATTTTTTTATAAAATAAAAATACAAAAAAAGAAGAAGTAATAACAAGAAAAAAGATCAGAACTACAAAAGAAGATCTAAAGGTTTGATTTTTTTTTTTGTTTTCTTCACAGATCTAAGCTCAATCTGTTTAGATTTGAGCCGAGATTTGTTCTTAAAAAAAAGGGAAATTTTTTTTTACCTAGCCGCCGTATGCGGCGGTTTACGACGGTTTGCGACATCGGAGGACGACGAACGTGGCGGGCCAACGGCGGATGACCAGACCTCCATGGTTGGACATGGAGGGTTCTTGAGAGAGTTTCAGAGGAAAAAAAGGGGAAGGAATATTTTTTTTAAAAGGGGTGAGAAATGAAATTTTTAACTAAAATTTTGCCTTAAATAGCAATCCCTGTACGGCGTCATTTTCGGGAGGAAATTTTGACCCCAAAACGACGTCGTTTAGACGCCCTGACCCGATCCGAGCGGATCCCCCTGGGATCCGCATGTTTTTGAAAAATGGGAAAATTGCCCTTTGATCCTTTTGCATTTTTATTTGTTTCAATTTAATCCTTTTGTATAATTTTTAATTATTTTCAATTTTGCCCAATAATTTTAAGATTTTTATAATTCAATCCTTAACTCAAAAATAGCCTTGAGGCTGCCACGTGTCAGTTTTTTGAGTCTATTTCTCACAAAACCCCTATTTTATTCAAAAATTATGTTCTGACCCCCAAACTATCTAAAATTTCATTTTGGCCCATGAACTTTTTAAAAATTACATTTTGACTCTCAAATTTTCTAAAAATTATATTTTGACCCCAAACTTTTCAATATTTTAATTTTGCCCCATTTTTCCTTATTTTTCTCATTTCTACTCAAAATTTTCATCTTAATTTGAAATTAATCCTCTTTTAAATATTCTTTGTCCCTTTTAAAAAAAAGGATAAATTTCCTTTTATTATTTTAAAATTTGAATCCCATATATATATATTTCTTATTCTAACAAAAATCCTTTTTGTATGTTGTTCTTTTTTTAAAATTTTTTTATTAAATCCTTTTTGTTTTCATTAAAATATTTTTATATATCTCTCATTCAATATCCAAGATTTAATTTCACATCTTACATTCTGATGTTGCTCATATTTTCTTTATTCTTTTTGATATTTTGCAAAATCACATGAATATTCTTCCGTTTTTCGTATATAAAACGTCTTAACAATTGTATATTTTCATATTTAAAAATCATTTTAAAAAATTGAGGGGATGTTCATTGCTTAAGGATTCGATAAAATCGTGTCCCAACTTACAGGATGCGGTTTTACCTTTAAACTTAAGTAATTGAATACCTCATTTTGGAATCTAAAATGCTTACGTTTTAATAAATTAAGGAACGCTATTTCTTTTCGAATATCCGAGATGTCGTGTTCCTAAATTACGGGATGTGACTTCATTCTCAATAAATTCGAGATAAAAGTCATTTTTTTAAAATTTAATTTTTTTAAAAACGACACCTAATATACGATTTTTACCTTTAAAAGATTTTATTTTAACTATATTTTAAATTTTTTTTAATCAATCGATAAATGATTTTTTAATTTTCGAGGACTCGAAATATCGTGCCCTAACTTAAGGGACGTGATTTTTCTCAATTAACTCAAAACAAATGATTATTTTTCATGAGATTTAGATTTTTTTTCGAATATCATCAAATCGTTCTATTTACACGTTTAAGGATCGCATTTTAATTTTTCTTCGATTTTTCAATTTTCAATAGTTAAGACCTTAAATAATCGACTAGGTTCCAATTTTGGCAGTGTGAGGGTACTAATCCTTCCTCGCACGTAACCAACTCCCGAACTTATTTTTTGGATTTCGAAGGCCAAAGCTTTTGTTTAAATAAACTTAAGCATTTTACAGTGGTTCAATCACACCAAATAAAAATGATTGGTGGCAACTCCCATTTTCAATTTTAAACTTAATTATTTCGATAGCTTGACGACTCCGCTGGGGACAAAACAAGAGAGTCAAGCCACGAGTCGATTATTTTTGGTCTTTTTGATTGAAAATTGAGAATTTGATTTAAATTTTAATTTGCGATCCTTGCATTTTGTGTTTATATGTTAAATTTAATTTGTTTATTATCAAAGTGAGGGTTTCATGCATTTTCATTGATTCGGTTACTTCACCCCTTAAGTGGAAGTGAGAAACTACGCCTTCGTGAGGTCTTCACCTCCGTGCAGGGTAGTGGATCACTTTCGGGAATACATCTGTACCTATGTTTTCGTGAAGTTTTCACTTCCGTGTAAACATATGGGAAATGTATCCCCCTGAACTGAACACGTCCGTATGAGCCTATAATGGGTGAGGATAGAGGAATCTGCCGGTTCAGGTACCCTTACTTTAGAACCCAAACTGCATATAGTCGACCTTAGGAGCCTACCCTAAGAAGTATCACTCTAAACCTTTAGCGGTCACCCAAATAAAAGAGAGACGCATTTTTATGCCATGGTTTTTGCTTTTAACTGAGATTTTATTAGATATCATTTCTGGGTTTATTATACTAACTTGCTTTATTTTGTCTTTGTTTTAATTTTTGCATTGCATTTCCATCATAGAAAAGGTGTTGATTCATACTCGATTACCAAATAGTGAGCTTTGTCATGGAAAATGAATTTCTTGGTAGAGTGGAGGACAACATGGCCGTGCACTTATGGTTAGAGGAAAGACAGCGTGAGAAGGGAGATAGCTTGATAGAAGGGCATTTACCAAATACTCGAGTAAATGTGACCTAAAACAGTGTGCAAGAGTTGAAAGACATTTGGGGTCAGTGGAATGATGAGATGAAGCAAATGTTTTATAAGGAATACGAAGATCTACCCTACTTACTCGAGGTAAAGATAGACAAGCACCTCTTTCGAGCTCTCACCCAACACTGGAATCTTGCATACAGTTGTTTCACCTTTGGAAACTTCGACATGACGTCCACGGTGGAAGAATACACCGCATTGATCCGTTGCCCAAGGGTTCAAGTCGACAAGGCTTACTCGAGAGCTGCATGTGTTCCGACCTTTTTGAAAAGGTTGATGAACATAACCGGGATAAGTGAACAGTGGGTAGCGTCTTGGATCAAGGTAAAAAGAGATAACAAGTGTATCACTTGGAAGAGTCTAAGAGATTTGATACTGACACACTCGGATATGAAAAAGCACGTCGACATTTTCGCTCTAAGCATTTATGGGTTGGTTAACTTCCTGAAAGCATTAGGACACGTAAAAGATACAGTTGTTGATCTTTTCGACCGACTTAGCAAGAGAGTCACACCAGTCCCAACAATACTCGTCGAGACCTTCAGATCGCTTAATGCTTGTCGAAGAGAAGGAGAAGGGAGATTCATTGGCTGTGCACCACTTTTAATGGCTTGGTTTCACAGTCATTTTTGGAAGATAGAAAAATTTTCGTACAAAGTGTTCTCAGCAGATTACCCACCTCTGAAAGAATTCATAGCCACACAAAGGGAGCAGAATATATCCGAAGAGAAGTGGACGGCTATTTTCGAAACCACCTTTAAAAAATGAAGTTTCAAACAATTATTTAAAATTGGAAAAATGGGAGTAAAAAGGGAGTCGCTACCAATCTTTTATTTGAGTGTGATTGGATCACCACAAAACGTTTAAAACATTAAAAACGTCAGTCTACGAAATCCAGAAAAATAGGTTCGGGAGTCGGTTACGCACGAGGAAGGATTAGCACCCTCGTACGCCCAGAATTGGTACCACATGATCATTTTTGGGTCTTGTTTTATGAAAATAATAAAAATTCGAGTGAAATTTAAAATGCGATGTTCATTTTAAATGGCTTTGTGTAATTTTAAAGGAGACCTTTTTAAGAAAAACTCGTCCCCGTATTTCGATCCTCTTATGAGAACTAGAAGATGTGTCCAACACATTAGGGCACTATATTCTCGGAGTTTCAAAATTGAAGGACGTTTCGGGAAATTTTGAAGAGAGTATTCGATCGCGTGATTTGTA
The DNA here is from genome assembly GCA_005610355.1 of Gossypioides kirkii. Lineage (NCBI taxonomy): Eukaryota > Viridiplantae > Streptophyta > Magnoliopsida > Malvales > Malvaceae > Gossypioides > Gossypioides kirkii. The sequence continues at coordinate 8,071,756 of CP032249.1, read as the reverse complement.
CGAAAATCGCACCTAGCACGTTAGGGCACAATTTTTGAAGTCTTCACGCGAAGGAACATTGTCTCGTTTACTTCAAAATCTTTTGGATATAGATAGGGATGTGTTTGAAAACTTTTGAAGAGGATATTTCTTTCGCACGAATTACGAAAATCAAACCCCGCACGTTAGGGCACGATTTTCAAAGTTTTCACATGAAATAATATTACCTCATTTTTTTCACGAAAATCATTCGTATATATATATTTTGAGAACTTGAAAATTTCGTATTAGGGTTAAAATGCAATCCTCGAACATATGATTTGAAGGATTTGGAAATGGGTTACCCATTTACTTCGATTTTCGCGAAGAATTAAAGTCGCAACCAACGCGTTAGGACACGACATTCTCGGAATCTCGAGGTGAACGAGCGTAAAAAAACTTGAAAAGGATATCCGGTTCACACGAATTATACGAAGAAATCACACCCGACACATTAGGGCGTGATTTTTTTTCGAAGTTACGCTCAAACAGAATATTACCTCGATTTTTTTAAAATAACTTGTAAATGAATGCGTAAGTTTAAAACACGAATAGCGATTAATAAGAGAAATTAGATACGAAGTAATATAATAAGCAAATAAATAATATGCGAAAATATAAAATGCAGGTGCAAATAAATGCAAACATTGGTAAGAAAGAAGAAACGATGAAATCGGAGTTGAAAATGGGATTTTTGGATACTCGGGGGCAAAATGGTAATTTTTGGTGAAATCGGGGTCAAAAATGGAATTTTAGAAAATTTGGGGGTAAAATGGTAATTTTGGTGAAATCAGGGTTAAAAATAGAATCTTGGAAAGTTCAGGGGTAAAATAGTAATTTTGGTAAAATCAGGATTAAAAATGGAACTTTGGAGAGTTCGAGGGTAAAATGGTAATTTTTGGTGAAATCGGGATTACAAATGGAATTTTGGAGAGTTTGAGGGTAAAATGGTAATTTTTGGAAGTTTCGGGTCAAAAATGGAATTTTTTAAAATTTTGGGGTTAAAATGTAATTTTTGGATTGTTTGGGGACCTATCAACAATAAAACCAAAGACTGGGTGACACGTGGCAGCCCCACAGGCATCCAGCAGTCAAGGGACTAAATTGTAAGTCTTGAAAAATTCTTGGGCCAATTTTGTAATTAAATAAAAGTTGATTTAGGGATTAAATTAAAATAAATTAAAAATAAAAGGGACTAAATGTAGAAATAAGCTAAAAAGTGACACGTGGCAGCCTCTGGTGCAGTCAAACAGTCAAAGGATTAAATTGAAAACTAATCAAAATTACTGGGCAAAATTGTAAATAATTAAAAAATACAAAAAGGATTAAATTGAAACAAATAAAAATGCGGAATGACTAAACGCGCAATTAGACCATTAAGCGAAAACACGCGGATCCTCCGTGAGGGTCGGGTCGAATTCGGGTCGGTCCATGGGTTAAGAGGGCAAAGTGACACCGTTTTGGGATTTAAACACCCATACCAAAACGCTACCGTTTTGGTAAGGGTATTTAAACCCTTTTCTCTTCAAAAATTCAACCTTTTTTCATTTCTTTCAAAAAACCATATTCCCTTCTCTCTTTTCCTCTCAACTTCCCTTCTCTTGTCCCATGGCCGGCCACTCCTCAACCAAGCTCCGGCCACCGCCTATTCCGCGCGTGAGCGCGCGTGGCTGTCGCCGTCGACCACGCATGTCCGTCCGATCACTACCCCGCCGTCGATAGTCCTTCCACTCGCCGTCACAGGTAAGATCGATTCATCTTTTGTTCTTCTTTTTTCTTTTAAATATTTCTTTTAAGACTCTTTCCCATTTACCGTCTTGATCTTTTCTTTGTTTTGTTAAAAAGATCTGATCTGATTCTGAACCAGATCTACCACTTTAAGAACTTTTTCCATTTTCTTGTTTTCAAAACTTGTTTTCAAGAAAACCCAGTTTTGATTTTTCAAAACCCATTCATTTTCATATATTTTATTTATGTAGTTTTTTTTTAAAAGAATCGGTTTTAATCTGTTTTAGTGTTGTATGTGCAGGTGTTCGAACGGTGACAGCGATGGTGGCTCCGGCGACACTCCGGCGACGACAACAGTCAGGGAAGTCTCTATTCGTCCTTTCAAATTCCTTTTTTTTAATATTAATAATAAAATTATTAAACATTTATTATTAATATTAAAGCAATTATTATTATTATTATTATTATTATTATTATTATTATTATTATTATTATTATTATTATTTAATACAAAACGTTTTTAAGGAAACTATTCAATTTTAAAACCTATTCAATTTTAAGGAAACTAATAAATGCAATTAAAATATATTACTATACAATGAATAATAATTAATATACATACTTAAAATAAGAATTTTGAAATAGTAAACAATATCTACATTAATATATATTTATAATGTCATTTAATGGACATTTAACTGATTTGGAAATACTAAATAAGTAAACTAATAACGTAATTATGTATATATGTATATAATTGAATTAACAAATATTAATATCTATGCAAATAAATATACCTTGAGAATGCTATCTATTTTGGCTATTCGAATCTGCTCTCCTCTTGGTTGATTAATTTTCAAATGCTCGTTGTTTCCTATCTTTTTCAAGAAATGTGAAAAAAAATCTGTTTGTATTGATTTTCAAAAAAAGGTTCCTCTCTTGATTTTTACAGAACTTGTTCGTCTCTGCTCATTTTCAAAGCTAGGTTCCCCCTCCTCTTACATATGTTTAGATCTGGCTTTTTATAGCCATATTTACAATGATGATTTTTTGTCTGTTTTCCATTAAATTACTGTCTATTTTCTTCTTGCAGGTTTGGCCATGGCAGGAGCAACTTGCTTGGAGGTGACACTGCTGGTGGTGCTGACGTGGCAGCTTATATGGAGGCAGCAGTGCAAGTGGGAACAGATTTTGGGTCTCTGATTTCTTTGGGCCACTTGTCTTGGGCTCAATTTGTAATTGAATTTGGGCTAGCCAAATTTAGCCCAATTGAGCTTGTATTTTGTAATTGGACTTTCTTTTGGACTTTTTTAATTTAATTTATAAATTTAAATTTATAATAAACTTAAATTTTATGTAAATTTAAATTTAAAATAAATTTAATTTAAAAATTAAATTATATCCAATTGGGCCCGGACAAATTGGGCTTCAACAGCTGCCTCTCTTTGCTCGTTACTGTGTAACAGGAACAGAGCAAAGACCCAAAAGAATGCCCAATTTGTTGGGTCTCGTCTCTCTGACGATCTATCTTCAATTGGTTCCCCTTTCGTTTTGCTAGTCGTCCAATCTTCGCCACATCCACCTTTCTGTATCTTTGACGTGGTGGTTCCACCCTACTCTAAGGTGATCTTCAAAAAGTCAAAATTTGCTACTATGACTTCACCCCATTCTCTCAAAATTTCAAGGAGATTGGAATTCATCATCGTAGTCTTTGAGTCTGATTTCATCGACCTGGTCTTCTTCTCTGTGTCTCATCAGGAAAATGACTTTTTTTTATTGCTTCGACCTGCTTCTCAGTATCTCGTTAGGAAGCTGGGTTCGAAGATTTGCTCGCGTTGATCATTGAGTTGGTGTTCTCCTCTGTATCTCATCAGGAAGATAACCGCCTCACTGCTTATGTATAATCGCAAACTACTCCGTGATTGGAGTAAGGTTGATTGATGGTGATCTGCCCCAACTTGGGGTAAAGGATCAAATGACTGTAATCTGCCTCTGGCTCGAGGTAAAAGATTGATTGATGATGATCTGTCCCCAGATTCGGGGTAAGAGATCAAATGGTTTCAATCTGCCCCTCGTTCGGGGCAAGAGATCAGAATCTTCATTTTGCCCTTCTTGAATCTAAGGGTAAGAATGAAGTGATGTAATTTGAATCCATCTCCACTGCATCTTCGTGAAGATAGGATTTGATGTCGAAGCTTCATCTTTCTCTTATACAACTTCAGAGGGATAAAGAGTTGCTATCCAGCTTTACTACAACTTCAAGAGGATAGGAAATGATGTTGATGCTTCATCTAGCTCTTATTCAATTTCAGAGATAAAGACTTGTTATCCAGCTTTACTTCAATTTCAAGAGGATAGGAAATGATCTTGCTCTTACTTCAATTTCAGAGATAAAGACTTGTTATCCAACTCTACTTCAATTTCAAGAGGATAGGAAATGATGTTTGCTGCTTTATCTAGCTCTTACTTCAATTTCAGAGAGATAAAGACTTGTTATCCAGCTTTACTTCAATTTCAAGAGGATAGGAAATGATCTTGCTCTTACTTCAATTTCAGAGATGAAGACTTGTTATCCAACTCTACTTCAATTTCAAGAGGATAGGAAATGATCTTGTTCTTACTTCAATTTCAGAGATGAAGACTTGTTATCCAACTCTACTCCAATTTCAAGAGGATAGGAAATGATCTTGCTCTTACTTCAATTTCAGAGATAAAGACTTGTTATCCAACTCTACTTCAATTTCAAGAGGATAGGAAATGATGTTTGCTGCTTTATCTAGCTCTTACTTCAATTCAATTTCAGAGAGATAAAAACTTGCTATCCAACTTTACTTCAATTTCAAGAGGATAGGAAATGATCTTGCTCTTACTTCAATTTCAGAGATGAAGACTTGTTATCCAACTCTACTTCAATTTCAAGAGGATAGGAAATGATTTTGATCTTACTTCAATTTTGGAGATAAAGACTTGATATCCAGCTTTACTTCAATTTCAAGAGGATAGGAAATGATCTTGCTCTTACTTCAATTTCAAAGATCCAGCTTTACTTCAATTTCAAGAGGATAGGAAATGATCTTGCTCTTCAATTTCAGAGATAAAGACGTGTTATCCAACTCTACTTCAACTTCAAGAGGATAGGAAGTGATCTTGCTCTTACTTCAATTTCAAAGATAAAGACGTGTTATCCAACTCTACTTCAACTTCAAGAGGATAGGAAGTGATCTTGCTCTTACTTCAATTTCAGAGATAAAGACGTGTTATCCAACTCTACTTCAACTTCAATAGGATAGGAAATGATCTTGCTGCGGTCTGATCCACCTTGTCTTCTAGGTGAAAGATCCATCGTCGTGGATTCGACCCTTCATGTTCTTAAAATGCTAGGTTATTCGTTGTAACTTGGAACTTTCCCCTCAAATCGTCGTGATGCGGGATCTTCTATCGTGACCTTGGCTTTTTCATCGTGCATCCTATGACGCTGAGACCTGTAGAAAATGCTCAAATGGTCTTCTAGGTAGGCCAGGATGTTAAAATGCTCTTAACCTAGAATGAATGTGTATGATTTAATGTTTTAAATTTTCAAAGATTAGTTTTTCTATTTTGAAGCCATCTCTTGACATTTCCTTGAATTCAACTTGGTAGATTCAACATTTGAATTGCTTCTTTCAGGTTTTAGCTCTTTCAACTGGCAGTTGCTTAGGATTCTCGTGTCTTTTAGGAAATTCCTAAAATAATACTCGCGAATCCTTGTTTCCTTTTATGACCTTTTATCCATCATCTTAATATGAAAATACTTGGACAATATGAGAAAGAATGGGATTGTATTAAATTTGGAGATTTATTGGCTATGATATCAAATATTTACAAAAAACAAACAATGACGAAAGAACAGTATTAGACTTAGATATCAGATATGAGTCTCCCTAATCCAAAGATCATCTTTGCTTGATATGTTTCTGAAGGTCCTCAAATCACTTCGTTGATGCCCCAAGATGTAAAATATTTTCCTTTCACCCCTTTTTGAAGGAACAAATGGTTGTCTCCGTTTCGCATTTGAGCCGCCCTTTCCGGGTTTTCAACTCAAAACCCCTTTGGTTTTCAGGATGCCCTTACGGGTTTTCATCCTGACCTCTCCATTTTTTTATGCATAATATTTCTTCACCGAATCTGCATTCACCGGGTTGTATAGCTCTTTGCCATCCATTTCAATCAAAAAAGGCTCCTTCAGAGAAGGCTTTCTTTACCACGTATGGCCCCTCCCAATTGGGCATCCATTTTCCTCGAGAGTCTTTATGTATTGGAAGTATCTTTTTCAAGACTAGATCTCCCTCATGGAATTCTCTAGGACGAACCTTCTTGTTGTAAGCGCACATCATCCGCTTTTGGTACATCTGACCATGACGGATAGCTCTTAATCTCTTTTCCTCAATCAAATTTAACTGATCATATATGGCTTGGACCCATTCCGCTTCATCCAAGTTCAGCGCTGCTAAGACTCGGAGAGAAGGAATCTCTACCTCGATGGGTAAAACAGCCTCCATTCCATATACAAGTGAGAACGGCGTTGCCCTAGTAGATGTTCTGACAGAAGTCCTATAAGCAAGAAGGGCGAAGGGTAACTTTTCATGCCAATCTCTATAAGTTTCTGTCATTTTTGCAATAATCTTCTTGATATTTTTATTCGCCGCTTCTACTGCTCCATTCATCTTTGGGCGATATGGGGACAAATTATGGTGTCTGATCTTGAATTACTCATAGACCTCCGATATCATGTTGTTGTTCAAGTTTAGTGCATTGTCTGATATGATCTTTTCTGGCATTCCATATCGACATATGATTTCCTTTTTCAGGAACTTGCTGACCGCAGACTTTGTAACATTAGCATAAGAGACAGCTTCTACCCACTTGGTGAAGTAGTCGATAACCACAAAAATGAATCTATGTCCATTGGAAGCTTTCGGTGAAATTGGTCCAATAACATCCATGCCCCACATAGAAAAAGACCATGGGGATGTCATGACGTGTAGAGGTGAGAGAGGCACATGGATCTTGTCCCCATAGATCTGGCATTTGTGGCATTTCTTGGCATAATTGATACAATCAGTCTCCATAGTCGACCAATAGTACCCAAATCTCATAATCTGCCTGGCCATTTTGAATCCATTCGCGTGTGTTCCATAAATCCCTTCATGGACTTCTTCTAGGATCTTTTTAACCTCGATTAAGTCCACACATCTCAATAACACCTGATCCTTTCTTCTCTTATACAGGACCTCTCCATCTAGGATGTACTCGTTCGCGAGCCTTCTCAATGTTCTTTTGTTATTTTCAATAGCTCCCTCGGGGTATTTTCGATCTTTCACATATTGGAGAATATCCTGGTACCAAGGATGCCCCTCTTTCCTTCCTCTTCAATCTCGTAGCAATGGGCTGGAGTTTCATAAATACTCATCCGAATGGGCTTCATGTCCTCTGGCCTATCTACTTTTATCATAGAAGCTAAAGTAGCCAAAGCATCAGCCATTTGGTTTTCCTCGCGTGGGAGGTATCTGAACGTGACCTCGTCAAATTCTTTGATCAGTTCGAGGACCATATTTCGATATTCAATTAACTTGGAGTCCCTTGTCTCCCATTCTCCTCTCAGCTGATAAATCACCAATGCTGAATCTCCATAGATTTCTAAGACCTTGATCCCTCGATCTATGGCTGCTTAAATCCCCATGATACACGCTTCATATTCTGCCATATTATTTGTGCAATCAAAGTCAAGCTTACTGGTGAAGGAATAATGGTCTCCTTCTGGCGACACTAAAACTGCACCGATCCCGTTGCCCATAGCGTTTGAAGCGCCATCGAAGTTCAATCGCCACGAATGTTCGATCATTGTCTCTTCTTCAGTAGTTGCGACATACATCAGATCCTCATTTGGAAAATCAAAATTTATCGGCTCATAGTCCTCCAAAGCCCTACTGGCCAAGAAGTCTGTGATTGCACTTCCTTTAATTGCCTTTTGGCTTACATAGACGATATCAAATTTCGACAACAGAATCTGCCATCTAGCCATTCTTCCATTTAATGCAGTTGACTCCATCATGTATTTTAGAGGACCTAACTTCGAGATTAACCATGTCGTGTGGTATAGCATGTACTGTCGCAATCTTCGGGTAGTCCAGACCAGTGCACAGCATAGTTTTTCTATTGGAGAGTATCTTGCTTCACAATCAGTAAATTTCTTACTGAGATAGTATATGGCTCTTTCTTTTCTTCCAGTCTCGTCATGTTGTCCCAAGACACATCCCATAGAATTCTCGAAGACCGTTAAGTACAAGATTAATGATTTGTTGGGATTTGGCGGTACTAGTACCGGAGCATCAAACAAATACTGCTTAACTTTATCAAAAGTTCTTTGGCACTGGTTATCCTAAACGCCTGGGTTATGCTTTCTAAGAAGATGAAATATAGGGTCACATTTCTCCGTTAATTACGAAATAAACCAAGCAATATAATTCAACCTCCCAAGAAAACCTCGAACCTCCTTTTGCGTATGAGGCGGAGGTAACTCTTGTATAGTTTTAACCTTGTTTGGGTCTATTTCGATTCCCTTCTGGCTGACCATAAAACCCAACAATTTTCCGGATGTAGCCCCAAAAGTGCACTTGGCAGGGTTCAATTTTAGTTGGAACTTCCTCAACCTCATGAACAATTTCCTCAAGACATTCACATGTTCCTCCTCTGTTCGGGACTTTGCAATCATGTCGTCGACGTAAATCTCAATTTCTTTGTGCATCATGAAACAATGTTACCATAGCTCTTTGATATGTTACCACCGCGTTTTTAAGTCCGAACAGCATCACCTTATAACAGAATATTCCCCACATTGTGACAAAGGTAGTTTTTTGCCATGTCTGTAGGGTCCATCTTTATTTGGTTATATCCGGAGAAACCATCCATGAAGGAGAAAAAGGCATGCCCCGCTGTATTATCTACCAGGGTGTCGATGTGAGGCAGCAAAAAGTTATCTTTTGGGCTAGCCCTATTCAAATCCCGGTAATCTACACACATACGTACTTTACCATCTTTCTTGGGACAGGAACTATATTGGTAACCCATTCCGAATATTCAACCACTCGGAGGAAGCCTGCGTCAAACTGTTTTCGGACCTCTTCTTTTATTTTAAGCAGCACATCAGGTCGCATTCTACGGAGCTTTTGTTGAATGGGTTTGCATTCTTCCTTCATTGGGAGCTTGTGAACTACGATGTCGGTGTTTAGCCCCGGCATGTCTCGGTAGGACCAGGCGAAGACGTCTTTGAATTCTCTTAGCAGCTCAATGAGACCTCTTCGTGTTTCTGCTGAGATGCTGGTCCCAATTCTTACTTCTTTCTTCTCTTCCTCATCCCCTATGCTTACTGTTTCCACCACCTCTTTGTGGGGCAAGATTTGCTTTTCCTCCTATTCCATCATTCGTAGCAATTCAGGAGATATATTACAACCCTAGTCATCTTCGGAGTCCTGAGATTCTTCAAGACACATATCTTGCTCGAAATGAGGTTCGGAGTCAGTGTCACTCATATTACTGATATCTCAAGATCTATAAAGAATGAGAATGGGCTAATGAACAAAATAAATTAAAGAATGACTGTATGATATGGTTATGGGTGTATTTATTCAAGAATGATTTATTTTTATGTGTTACTGCAAATAATTTATTTGGAATTGAAAGGAAAAGAATAAAGAGATAGTTGTCAAAATGTATCTTCATTTAAGATAATGGATAAAAACTCAAAAGCCCTTTTACAAAAGATTTCTATCATTCTCGGGCATAGAATGATAGAGGTGTAACGAGTATTACTTTGAAATGTTCCTAAAAGCTACGGGGAGCTCCTCTTCTACCCAATTGTCCAAACTACTCCCAGGTGCTTAGGGACAGATTTGAAGCGAACTCCTTTCTTCAACTTCTTCGGAAATAGCATTTATGTTCAGTCCATCACAAGTTTTGCAACTTTTTCCTCCTCAAGCTTAGCCCACCAGAAACGAAAGTTTTAGAAATATAAGGGAAGATCATCGGTCTCCAACTGATTTCTTCCCCGACTTGTACCATAGCCCGAAACGGTCCCACTTTCCAAATGGCGACGGCGCGCTAACTATTCCTTGGAGATATTTCCCGAGCCCTTTTCCCGTCAATGCTCCTTTTCCAATCGTCAAGCGCAACCCCATCTTCATTATTTGTGATAATTTAGGTTCAGGAATTTTACTTCCCTCTCCAATAAATGTGGCATTGACAAATTCCAACGAACGGAAAGAGCATTCTATTGCCTCTTCATCTTTGTCTATGTACGGGGCATCATTTGTTACAGACGCAACAATATCCTCCTCGGCATTGATTGTAACCAACCTTTCGTCGGTTACTAGCTTGAGCTTTTGGTGAAGTGAGGATGGTACTGCCCCTGCTGCGTGAATCCAATGTCTTCCTAATAAGCAATTGTAGGAAAGCTTGATATCCATTACCAAGAAATCAACCTCGTGAGTATTTGGGCCTATTTCTAATGGTACCTCGATCCTGCTCATCACTTTTCTTTCAGTTCCATCAAAAGCTCTGACTATGTTGTGGCACATCCTCATATAGGAGCTATCGATGGGTAGTCTTTCGAGAGTGGTCAATGGTAGAACGTTTAAAGCTGAGCCGTTGTCGATAAGCACTCTGGGTAGAGTGTACCCTTTACAGCGAGTGGTAATATACAATGCCTTGGTCGATCCCATACCTCTGGATGGGATTTCGTCGTCATTGAAGAAAATGAAATTATCAGCGCTAATGTTGTTAATCAGTCGATCCAGCTTGCATACCGATATATCCTGGGTCACACTCTTGTGCTTCTCTTTCTGCCACCGGCTCATTTATCGGTTCCAACTCACCAGTCACTTTTCGGGTTCAACTGCTACAACTTTTCCTTTGGCAGCTGTTTTCTCTTCCAAGTTGTAAGTTTTACCGCTACGTGTGACCAGGTTCACATTTTGCAGCTGCTCCTTCTTGGGTGCCGTGATGTTACATCCATAATTCCAGGGAACTCTTTTGTTATCTTCATAAGGAAACGGTGCAGGTTTCCGTATGATAACACATGGTGTCTCTTGTCTTATCCTCTCAGCTCCCTTGGATGTGGAGATAATTATTATCAAGCGATCAGGCTCGTGTGTCCTCTTTCCTTCGGAGGAGCAAATGTCCCCCATCTCTTCTCCTTCTTCGAAGAACTCCAATTCCTTGTGGTCCATCAAATCTTGTATTAGAACCTTGAACTCCGTACAATGCTAAATCTCATGACCTTCAGCGTTGTGGAAGTCATAATAGTTCTTCGCCATTACCATCTTTTCGCCGTTCTGTGCAATTATTCCTCTAGCCACCAGTTGACGCCATACCCATTTCATAGGAGATCTGACCTCTTCAATGTGAGCCTTAACATTTTTCCCTTCCACACTCGTAATCGCATTTACTCATTGATCAGAATGGACGGGTAAAGGGTTCCCGGCTACATTAGGTCTCGATGGCTCATCAAATCTTATTTTCTTCATCTTAATTAATTTCTCTACCAATTTCTTGAAAGTGAAACAATTTTCGATGGAATGCCCAATCACTCCTCCATGAAATTCACATTGGACGTTGGCGTCGTACCATTTCAGAAATGGTGGTGGTACGGGCTCTGTGATATATGGGGCTACCACGTGCTGATCATATAACTACTGGTAGAGGTCTTTGTATGTAACAGGAATTGGAGTGAACTGAATCTTCTCGGTATTCTTCTTCCAGTTTGATTCTGATCTTGGTAAACTTTGATAATTGTCAGAAAGAGGTTTTGATTGCGTCATCGTAATTGACTTGGCATAATTTGGTCTGTATGTGCTTACATTATTCACCCTGGCTTCCTTCCTCTTAGGTGCTGCCCTTTTCCATCGTCTCCTGTGTCGATTTTTTCGCTTTTAATCGCGTTCTCAATCATTTCTCCTGACATCACTACATCCGAAAAACTCCTTGCAGCATTACCCACCAAGCGATCGAGATACGATGCCTTTAGCGTATGGACAAAAAGCATCGTTGTCTCTTTTTCTGTCAACGGCGGTTGTACCTGGGTAGCTACATCCCTCCAACGTTGAGCATATTGTCGAAAGCTTTCGCTTGGTTTTTTTTTCATGTTTTGCAAGGTAATTCTGTTTGGAGCAATATTAGTAACATGGTCGTATTGCTTCATAAAAGCTTGGGCTAAGTCCTTCCAAGAATTGATCTTTGTGCGACTTAGTTGGTTGTACCATTTTGCGGCCGATCCAACCAAACTATCTTGGAAACAGTAAATTAATAATTTTTCGTTGTGGACATATCCTGTCATCTTCCGACAGAATATCGTAATGTGTGCTTCTGGGCAGCTTGTCCCGTTGTATCTTTCAAATTCGGGCATCTTGAACTTCGGGGGTAGCACTAGGTCTGGAACCAGACTTAGTTCTTTGGCATCGATTCCACTATAGGCGTCAATCCCTTCCATTGCTCTAACCTTGTCTTCCAACCATTTGTACCTTTCTTCTATTTGTTTGGATACTTCTATTTTCGTTCTTTCTGCCTCCATCGTATCATCGAGGTCGGGGTTGATGGGATTCGCAGCGATTTCACCCGGGTTCGATCCTGATCCGACCAGGTAATTAGTTTGGCCTGATGCGCCAATGGGCTGTGGTTGCGCCCGAATGAAGATGGGTGTTTCCCGCGGGTTTATTTCTGGCGGGGCTTGATGGTGTGTGGGTGTAAAGCCGAGAGGATACGGAGGATCCTCATTTTCCTCTCTCGGGCCTTCAGCGGGACCTTTTCCTTTATCTGAATCTCGCAACAGTTGGGTTAACTGATTAATTATATTGCTTTGAGATTCGATTATTTGGTCTCTCATGTCCCTTTGCACTCTCTCTAGCTGGTCTTGTAATTGAGCTTGCATCTACTCTTGTATTTCTTTTTGCATTTGCTCTAGCCTCTCTATTCTCTGATCCATAGCTTTGGCCTTCTTACGCGTATAATAACGATGTGGATTTTTTATGTTTACTGTTGTTAACTGATAAATTAACTTTAATTAGGTAGGAGATGTTATGTCAATAATATGCAAGATATGATGCAAAATGCATGTATGCAAATGCGAGAAAAGACATTAATTCTAAAGTCCATTTTCATTTAGAGCAACTTCTCGAGAAGAAAAACTTCTTTACATAAAATAAAGTTTATACAAATGGTTTGGCCTTTCGGCCTAGATCCTTAATCTTTCCTAGCAATCCTGCTAACTTCTTTCCTCGTTCCAACCTTGACTCGTACTGAAGGCTCAAAACATCAGCTTCAGCGGCCAGCTCCTGCATGTGATCGACCGCTTCTCTCATTTGAGTTAGTACTTTGCTCATGATATGATCTCGTTCCCCGACCTCTCTCTGGGCTTGACGGGCGTGCCATTCACTGGTTTCGAAATTTCTTTCCATGATCTCGAGTCGAATTTCATTATTATGGAGTGTGGCCTCCAGTTCTTGCACTCTTTCTCTTAGTTCTTGTCTTTCGGCCATGCACGCTTTTAGCTCCGATACTGTGTTTCGATTTCGGTGCCTCCATAATGACTCTTCCAACTCCTTTATCCTCACTTCTAGACTGGCCATCCGAGCTTTCAACTCGGTCTCCTCGACTCGTTTCTCTAGTAGCTCTCCCTTCAAGGCGTTCTCTCGGGCTTGACCATCTTGGAACTTTCTTTGCCAATGCTCCGTTTGGTCCTTTTGTTCCTGAATTTCCTGACGCCATTGCTCAGAAGTTTTCCCTAACCCCGCAGTCCTCATGGATTGACGAAGCTTTTTGTAGTGTTTCTTCAAATACTCAAGGTCTTCTTCAGCATTATTTTTCCCTTTTCTTAATTTCTCGGCCTCTATCCTGTGAAAATCCACATCTAGCCCTAGTTGCATCTTATCTTCCTCTAGTACTTCTATCCTCTTTCCAAACTCCGAGCTTTTTCTTTCGAAGTCATGCTTAAGGATGTCTATCTCCGTCGGGACTTCTTGCAAATATTCCTCCAAAGGGCGAACATTTTCTGGATTCGGTGCAGGGATGTTGTCATTCACTCTCCTATTCCTCCACCCGTCATAATTCGAGGTTGTCAATGGAGTGGCACTGAACTTCTTCATTCTTTGCACCCCTTTCCATGAATTCGCTATTTCCTGAACTTTCTTCTTATAGTCATTTCCTTTATAAGAAAATTCGCAATGTGCCAGGCCATGTGTAGCAGGGATAAACTGTCTTGTCTTATATTGTCTCAAAACAAGCAGCGGAGCATATCCAGTAGTGTCCCAGACTCCGAGTAACGGGACCCAATTGAAATCACCACATCTGTAGAGAATCTCATCTGGGAGGAACCAAGGTGCACACCATTCAATATTTTCATCTCGAAGATTCTGGAGAATAGCTGCCCATTTTTCTTCGAATACATTTTGTTCACGTTGCGTGGCTACAAAGCCCTTTAAAGGCCAGAAATCTGTTGAAAATACCTTACAAGAGAATTTCTTCACTTTCCAGAGGTGACTGTGAAACCAGACCATTAAAAGCTGAGCACAACCAATGAATCTTCCTCTTCCTTCTCTCTAGCACGCATTTAACGAGCGAAAAGTTTCTGCCAAGATAGTAGGGACTGGGGTGATTCCCCTACTAAGTCGATCAAACAATGCTACTACCGCATCCTCGATGTATCCCAACGCTTTTGGGAACAAGACCAGCCCGCATATGCCGAGGGCGAAGACATCAACACGTTTTCTCATATCTGGATGTGTTGCAATCATTTCTTGCAGACTCTTCCAATTAATACATTTGTTATCTCCTTTTGTCTTAATTCGGGAAGCAACCCATTGCTCACTCATCCCTGTGACACTCATCAACCTTTTCAGAAATGTAGGAACACTTGCGTCTTTTGAATATGCTTTATCGGCTTGGACTCTAGGACAACGAATTAAAGCAGTGTATTCTTCTATTGTTGGTACCAAGTCTAGATGCCCGAAGGTGAAGCAGCTATAGGCAGGATTCCAATGTTAAGAAAGGGCTCGAAACAGGTGTTTGTCGATTTTTACTTCGAGTAGGTAAGATAGATCTCCATAATCTCGATAAAATATCTGCCTCATTTCATCATCCCAATGTCCCCAAATCTCTTTTAACCCTTACAAGTTGTACTAAGTTACATTAATACGAGTGTAATCTCAAAATTCTGACAAATGCTCGTCTTTCAGGCTGTCACCCTTCTCGCGTTGTTGTTCTTCGGACCATAGGCGTGCCACCATATTGTCTTCTACTTTATCTAGAAATCCTTCCATGATGAAACTGCCTAATTTGTAAACGGACTTAAATCAAACCTTTTCGTTCATAATGATGCAAATGCAAGTAAAAGAGACAAAACAAACACGGTTAGTAGCATGTAGTAATCAAAATCAACATACAAACATATAACACAGTACCTAAGAATCATCTTGGGTGAATGCTAAAAAGGTTCGGCCTAACTCCATCTAAGGCGAGTACTTACGGTTCACTATATGTAGTTTAGGTTCTAAAGATGAAGGGTACCCAAACCAGTAGATTCCTCGATCCTCACCCATTACAGACTCATACGGACGAGTTCGGTTTAGGGGGACGCATTTCCCGCATGTTTGCACGGAAGTGAAAACTTCACGAAAATAAAGGTACTTTGTAATCCCGAAAGTAATCCACTATCCTGCACGGAGGTGAAGACCTCACGAAGGAGTAGTTTCCCACTTTCACTTAAAAGGGTAATAACGCGATGCACATGATGCCAAATTATACTAGAGATATCACAGAGCATAATACTACACAAAAAGATGTCGAGGATCACATGTTAAACAAAATCGAAGCTTGAAATGTTCTCAAAAGAGACCCGAAAATAATCAATTTGGCTTGACTCTCGTTTATTTTGAAAAAGTCCCCAGTGGAGTCGCCAGCTGTCGAAACCACCTTTAAAAAACGAAGTTTAAAACAATTATTTTAAAATTGGAAAAATGGGAGTAAAAAGGGAGTCGTCACCAATCTTTTATTTGAGTGTGATTTGATCACCACAAAACGTTTAAAACGTTAAAAATGTCGGTCTACGAAATCCAGAAAAATAGGTTCGGGAGTCGGTTACGCACGAGGAAGGATTAGCACCCTCGTACGCCCAGAATTGGTACCACATGATCATTTTTGGGTCTTGTTTTATGAAAACAATAAAAATTCGAGTGAAATTTAAAATGCAATGTTCATTTTAAATGGCTTTGTGTAATTTTAAAGGAGACCTTTTAAGAAAAACTCGTCCCCGTATTTTAATCCTCTTATGAGAACTAGAAGACGTGTCCAACACATTAGGGCACTATATTCTCGGAGTTTCAAAATTGAAGGACGTTTCGGGAAATTTTGAAGAGAGTATTCGATCGCGTAACTTGTACGAAAATCGCACCCAACACGTTAGGGCACGATTTTCGAAGTCTTCACGCGAAGGAACATTGTCTCGTTTACTTCAAAATCTTTTGGATATAGATAGGGATGTGTTTGAAAACTTTTGAAGAGGATATTTCTTTTGCACGAATTACGAAAACCAAACCCCGCACGTTAGGGCACGATTTTCAAAGTTTTCACACGAAATAATATTGCCTCGTTTTTGTCACGAAAATCATTCGTATATATATATATTTTGAGAACTTGAAAATTTTGTATTAGGGTTAAAATGCAATCCTCGAACAAATGATTTGAAGGATTTGGAAATGGGTTACCCGTTTACTTCGATTTTCGCGAAGAATTAAAGTCGCAACCAACGCGTTAGGACACGACATTCTAGGAATCTCGAGGTGAACGGGCGTAAAAAAACTTGAAAATGATATCCGGTTTGCGCGAATTATACGAAGAAATCACACCCGACACGTTAGGGCGTGATTTTTTTCGAAGTTACGCTCGAACGGAATATTGCCTTGATTTTTTTAAAATAACTTGTAGATGAATGCGTAAGTTTAAAACACGAATAGCGATTAATAAGAGAAATTAGATACGAAGTAATATAATAAGCACATAAATAATATGCGAAAATATAAAATACAGGTGCAAATAAATGCAAACATTGGTAAGGAAGAAGAAACGACGAAATCGAGGTTGAAAACGGGACTTTTGGATACCCGGGGGCAAAATGATAATTTTTGGTAAAATCGGGGTCGAAAATGGAATTTTAGAAAATTTGGGGGTAAAATGGTAATTTTGGTGAAATCAAAGTTAAAAATGGAATCTTGGAAAGTTCGGGGGTAAAATGGTAATTTTGGTAAAATCAGGATTAAAAATGGAATTTTAGAGAGTTCGGGGGTAAAATGGTAATTTTTGGTGAAATCGGGATTACAAATGGAATTTTGGAGAGTTCGGGGGTAAAATGGTAATTTTTGGAAGTTTATGGGTTAAAAATGGAATTTTCTAAAATTTTGGGGTTAAAATGTAATTTCTGGACTGTTTGGGAACCTATCAACAATAAAACTAAAGACTGGGTGACACGTGGCAGCCCCACAGGCATCCAGCAGTCAAGGGACTAAATTGTAAGTCTTAAAAAAATTTTGGGCCAATTTTATAATTAAATAAAAGTTGATTTAGGGATTAAATTAAAACAAATTAAAAAAGGGACTAAATGTAGAAATAAGCCAAAAAGTGACACATGTCAGCCTCTGGTGCAGTCAAACAGTCAAAGGATTAAATTGAAAACCAATCAAAATTACTGGATAAAATTACAAATAATTAAAAAATACAAAAGGACTAAATTGAAACAAATAAAAATACGGAAGGACTAAACGCGCAATTAGACCATTAAGTGAAAACACGTGGATCCTCCGTGCGGGTCGAGTCGAATTCGGGTCGGTCAATGGGTTAAGAGGGCAAAGTGACACCTTTTTGGGATTTAAACACCCATACCAAAACGCTACCATTTTGGTAAGGGTATTTAAACCCTTTTCTCTTCAAAAATTCAACCTTTTTTCATTTCTTTCAAAAAACCATATTCCCTTCTCTCTTTTCCTCTCAACTTCCCTTCTCTTGTCCCATGGTCGGCCACTCCTCAACCAAGCTCCGGCCACTGCCTGTCTCGCGCGTGAGCGCGCGTGGCCGTCGCCGCCGGCCACGCATCCGATCACTACCCCGCCGTCGATAGTCCTTCCACTCGCCGTCACAGGTAAGATCGATTCATCTTTTGTTCTTCTTTTTTCTTTTAAATAGTTCTTTTAAGACTCTTTCCCATTTACCGTCTTGATCTTTTCTTTGTTTTGTTAAAAAGATCTGATCTGATTCTGAACCAGATCTACCACTTTAAGAACTTTTTCCATTTTCTTGTTTTCAAAACTTGTTTTCAAGAAAACCCAGTTTTGATTTTTCAAAACCCATTCATTTTCATATATTTTATTTATGTAGTTTTTTTTAAAAAAAGAATCGATTTTAATCTGTTTTAGTGTTGTATGTGCAGGTGCTCGAACGGTTACAGCGATGGTGGCTCCGGCAACACTCCGGCGACAATAACAGTCAGGGAAATCTCTATTCGTCCTTTCAAATTCCTTTTTTTTAATATTAATAATAAAATTATTAAACATTTATTATTAATATTAATGGAATTATTATTATTATTTTTATTTAATGCAAAACGTTTTTAAGGAAACTATTCAATTTTAAAACCTATTCAATTTTAAGGAAACTAATAAATGCAATTAAAATATATTACTATACAATGAATAATAATTAATGTACATACTTAAAATAAGAATTTTGAAATAGTAAACAATATCTACATTAATATATATTTATAATGTCATTTAATGGACATTTAACTGATTTTGAAATACTAAATAAGTAAACTAATAACGTAATTATGTATATATGTATATAATTGAATTAACAAATATTAATATCTATGCAAATAAATATACCTTGAGAATGCTATCTGTTTTGGCTATTCGAATCTGCTCTCCTCTTGGTTGATTAATTTTCAAATGCTTGTTGTTTCCTATCTTTTTCAAGAAATGTGGAAAAAAATCTGTTTGTATTGATTTTCAAAAAAAGGTTCCTCTCTTGATTTTTACAGAACTGATTCGTCTCTGCTCATTTTCACAGCTGGGTTCCCCCTCCTCTTACATATGTTTAGATCTGGCTTTTTATAGCCATATTTACAATGATGATTTTTTGTCTGTTTTCCATTAAATTACTGTCTATTTTCTTCTTGCAGGTTCGGCCATGGCAGGAGCAACTTGCTTGGAGGTGACACTGTTGGTGGTGCTGACGTGGCAGCTTATGAGTGGTCAGTGATGGAGGCAGCAGTGCAAGTGGGAACAGATTTTGGGTCTTTGATTTCTTTGGGCCACTTGTCTTGGGCTCAATTTGTAATTGAATTTGGGCTAGCCAAATTTAGCCCATTTGAGCTTGTATTTTGTAATTTGGCTTTTTTAATTTAATTTATAAATTTAAATTTATAATAAACTTAAATTTTATGTAAATTTAAATTTAAAATAAATTTAATTTAAAAATTAAATTATATCCCATTGGGTTCGGACAAATTGGGCTTCAACAGCTATCCTTCAAAATCTTCGGGATAAGGACGTTGAATGGAGGGCACCTTGGTTTATCCCTGGTGAGATTCTCTACCATTGTATCAATTTCGACTGGGTTCCCTTACTCGGAGTATGGGAAGCTGTAGGATACGCCCTCTACTTGTGTTAAGGCAATACTAGACAAGACAGTTTATCCCGGCAACTCAAGGCTTGGCCCATTACGAGTTCACTTACAAAGGGGATAACTACAAGAAAAGAGTTAGAGAAATATCGAATGCATGGAATCAAGAACATGATTGAAAGTATTCAGTGCAAACCCAATGACGATGCCGGAATATGATAAGTAGAGAAACAAAAGAGTTAATGATAATACTCCAGTACCAAATCCCGACGATATTCGACCAATAGAGGAATACTTGCAAGTGGTTCTGTCAGAATTGGACATTATAAAACAAGACTTTGAAAGGAAGAGCTCGAAATTTGGGAAGAGAATAGAAGTTTTAGAAGAGGAAAAAATGAAGTTAGTATTGGACGTGGATATTCATAAGCTAAAGGCTGAAAAATTAAGAAAAGGAAAGAACAAAGCCGAAGAAGATTTAGAACATTTGAAAAAGTTTTACAAAAAACTTCGCCTTTCCATGAGAATTGCTGGGCTTGACAAAACATCAGAACAATGGCAACAAGAGATTCAAGAACAAAAAGATCAAACGGAACAATGGAAAAGGAACTTCCAAGATGGTCAAGCTCGAGAGAATGTCATAAAAGGGGAATTGTTGGAAAGTCAAGTTGAGAAGGTCGAGCTAAAAGCCCAAATAACCGAGTTAGAAGCTAGAATAGTTGAGTTAGAAGAGTCTTTACGAAGACATCACAGCTGAAACTCCGTTACAGAACTTAAGGCAAGTTGGCTGAAAGTAAAGATTCGAGGAAAAGAGTGCAAGAACTTGAAGCCTCATTATAGGGTAATGAGATACGAGTCGAGATTCTCGAAAGAAATCTAGAAACAAGTGAATGGCACTTTCAACAGGCTTAAAGGCAAGTTGAAGATAGAGATTATGTCATGGGCGAAGCACTCACCCAAATGCAAGAAGTGGCTAATCACGTGCAAATGCTAGCTGCTGAAGCTGATATGCTGAGCATGCAATATGAATTGAGATTAGATCAGGGATAAAAACTAGCAAAACTTCTTAGGAAAATCAAAACTTTAGGCATTAAGGCAAAGCCGTTTATGTAATTCGCTTTATGTAAAGAAAATTGTCTTCTAGTGAAGTTGTTCTAATGGAATTGAATTCAGAATCAATGCCTTCTCTTACATTACATACATGCATTCATTCGCATTGCACTTTCATATATTTTAACACAACAAGTCTAATTAATTAAAATTTTAAACAGTTAAACCGAAAACAATAGAGAATTCACATCGTTACGGTACCCGAAAGGCAATAGATCAAAGAATAGAAAGGTTAGAACAGTTGCAAAAGGAAATGCAAGAACAGAAGCAAACACAACTGCAGGACCAATTGGCAAAGGTCCAACAAGACATGAGAGACCAAATCATTGAGTCTTAAGGAAATATAATCAGCCAGTTGACTCAATTATTACGAGAAGGGATAGATAAAGGAAAGAACCTTGCAGTAAGCCCAAGAGAAGAAAGTGAAGACCCTAGATACCCTCCAGGCTCTACCCCCGTACATAATCAAATTCCACCAAATATACACTCTCGAGGAGCTCCAGTCATTATCAGAACACAACAGCATCCCGTTGGCATCTCAGGTCCGACCAACTATCCGACTGGAGGTAGAAAGAACCAAATTGGAGCTTTCCAAACAGATGGATGAGCGTTACAAGTGGTTAGAAGACAAAGTCAAGGCGATAGAAGGAGCCGAAACCTGCATGGACGCTATCAGAATTCCTATAGATTCATTAATTTGATTTTCCAAAAATATTTAAACTCAAAGGTCACTATCAGTGCTACTATTGTCGAAGCAGGGGATAGTATTAAATCATATGTATGTATATATGTTTTCCCTGCGTCAAAAGAGACAATGTAATTGTGATACCTTAGCCATTATTTAGGACTCATATTGGCTAACATATGGTTTGGTATCAACCTTGCTATTTGAGATTTTTGAATACTTTTTTTAACAATTTTATTATAGATTCTGATCATATATTTTTTACATAATTTCTAAAATTATCCATAACCCTTTTTCAATCCATAAATAGGAGGATAATGTGCCTTAGCGCACTCGAACCCATATCCTCCTGCATTGATAATAATACCCATGCCAATCGAGCTAAGACTCAATCGACAAATTCTTGAATACTTGAGTTATTCTCAACTTGCTTGTATGTCATAATAAATACTAATGCATTCTTAATTATATATGATGCATTGGTTATCTTACAAAATTAAGGAGTAGTATTTAGTCATTGGCTCATACATTGTAGTTTGATCGCTATTACAAGAGAACTTAAAAAAAATTATATTGACAAATTTTTTTTATACACAATCAATCAAACACTAAAAAATATCATGCCTTTTAGAAAACTATACCATTTTTTAGAAATTATTTTTCGGAAACAATCACACCCTTAATTACTAACTAAATAAAAATGGGGAGAAATATATACTAACCCTTTTCTTTACAATTTATTTTCTCCACGATGCACTCTAAAAGCACAAGATATAGATTTCAAGCATCTATGAAGATGGGGTATAGCATCCTCACGGCTTCCTGACTCGTGGCTTCAACCCCTTTGGATTATTTCACAGTGACAAAACTTTGTTGCTTCTTACATTTTAGCTTTGGCCTCTAATCTATGTCCTTTCTTCCTTTGATTGCGATCTTTCAACTTAGCTCTATGCAAAGAGACAATGAGAAATGGTGAAGCTAGGCGGCTTGCACGTCAACTTATTACAACACCTCCTTTACTTATAATTTCTATAGAGATTTTTAAATGATTTTTTCTACCAACTCCAACTTCAATAATAATAAATAAATAAGTATACAAATAAAAACCCATAGAGTAACGATTATATGAAACAGTGATGTCATATCATTTGTGTTCTTTTTTAATAATTTAATGTCATATCAATATTTTCATCTGAAAAAAATTAAATTCAAATGAGAATCTTGAAATTCATAATGAAATTACGTATTAAACTATTGAAAAGGAATAATATTATTATTTTATACCATCTTTTTCATTAAAACCCAAAGTTGAAGTAGAAAAATTGAATTTGTGTTTTGAAAATTGAAGACCCAAAGCCATAGGTAGTTCAAATTTTACGAAAACCTTAATCAATTGTGGGTAAAACCTAGGCCCGATCTTGAGATTGTCTGGATGTGTGGTCGCTTAGGGTTCAATATTGAAAAAAGTCCAAAATATTTTTTTTTAGTTTTGAAGGGGTCAAATTTTTTTTAACTTTTAAAGGTTAAAAAATATAACTTTTAAGGGGTTCTAAAAAAAAATTTTACCAATTTTTAAGGAACTCCAACTTTTAAAGAATCTAAAACTCCATTTTATTGTTTTACTTAAGATCTCAAAAGTGTCAAGAGCAGATAAAAACTTAGATTATTCATTGCATTTTTCGTCTAGTCCATTTGCATTAGGTAGGTTAAATCAATGGAGAATCGTGTTCATTGGTATCGAAACATTAAAGCCAAAAGCTAACAAACAATTCCCTTTGTTCACCACCTTGGTGGCCTATACCAACATTACTTTATTCTAATTTATTTTATTTAATGAGCAAGATGATCCTGACATAACATATTAAAAATGTCAGATTTAAGTACATGAAAGTCAATTGTTAAAAGCACTTGACAAACATTTCCTTTATTTGTAATCTTTTCTATGGAGCGATTGATATAGTTCCAAGAGCTAGCATCCTATGGCTATTTCATTCTCACCTGCTCTATCTCAAAACATGATTCTTCTATAAGTCATCTCATGCCATCTTCAACAATTTCCCAAAAACTACTGTTAAAGGTCAACATGATGAGTAGCTCTCCAAAGCCAGAGGTGACCTTATCCCTTACGTTGTCGCCTGGTTCGACTCTACAAGAGGTTGTAAAGCCCGAAGAGAGAGGTGTCCGCCTTATCCAACTGCTCTTAACATGTGCCAAGCATGCCTCGTCCAGTAACCTACACCGTGCTGACGAGTGTCTCCGGCAGATATCGCTGCTTGCCTCGGTGTCTGGTGATTCCATGCAACGCCTTTCGGCATGGTTCGCCTCTGCCCTTTCTGTACGCCTTGTCAAGCGTTGGCCTGGCTTAAATAAGGCCTTGAACTACACTCAGTTGCCGAAACAAGATCAGTTAGGTCAAGCTCAGTCGCTCTTCAGGCGAGTGTTTCCCTACTTTGGGTTCTCTTATGCCATCATATCTCGTACACTGATCAAGGCCATGACAGGGGAGCGAGTCATCCATCTCGTGGACTTGGGTTCAGGCGATGCAAACTTGTGGATCCCGCTGCTTCGGAGCTTTTCGTGCTTGCTCGATGGACAACCTCATTTGAAGGTCACTTGCATGAATGCTAACAAGGCAATACTAGAGGAGTTAGGGCCAAGGCTTGTTAAAGAGGCTGAAACACTCGGCCTGCCCTTTCAATTTACCCCTGTAAATGTTAGTTTAAGAGAGCTAACATCAGACAAACTTGGGGTCAAATCAGGAGAGGCATTAGCTTTCATATCAATACTAAATCTCCACACTTTATTAGCAGAGGATGATAGTGTTGATGCACATTTCAGCCACAACAAGACCAACGGTATCAAAGATTCCAAGCAAATGTTTCGGTTTTTATCGACAATCCGATCATCGTCCCCTAAACTTTTCTTTCTAGTCGAAAAAGAAGCCGACCATAATTTAAACAAATTGATCGATCGATTCGTCGAGGGATTGCATTACTACAGCGCTGTGTTCGACTCAGTAGATGCTACATTCGGGGGCAATACCTCGAGTGGGGAAAGACTTGTTTTGGAGGAAATGTTCGGGAAAGAAATTGAAAACATCGTGGCATGCGAAGGGGTTGAAAGAGAAGAGAGGCATGAGAGGTATGGGAGATGGATGGTTCGGTTCGGACAGGCCGGATTCAAGCCAGTTCTGATGTGGCATGACTCGACGGAAGATGCCAAGCAAATGGTGGAAGCATATGGTAGAAATGGATACAAAATTGTTAACGAAAGGGCAAGCTTGATGATTTGTTGGCACGATAGACCATTATATGCAGTGTCTGCATGGACTTGTTAGATGGATGTATTATTTATGTATAGTAATTAATTTTTTTTGGACATGTTTTTTTTTTAAATACAAGAATAAAGTAAAGTCCGAACAACAAATACAATTAATGTAATTCGAATTCAAACCATACTTGAAAAGATAACATATTGACCATCAAGTTATCACATGTTTATTGACTACATTAATTTGTATAAATACAATAAGTAATATAATATTTATAATATTGAACATGGTAATGAAATTAAGTAATTGTCATGTATATTCTAAATTAATCATAGCATTAATTTTTATATATATTTTCATTGACTGCAATATCTGTAATATTAATGTTTAAATAGATGTTCAAGATATGAAAATATCATATATATATATATATAAAGAATTTAAAATATTATAAAAGTCTGACTGAATAAGAAAATTATTATATTTAGTTTACGAATTTTATCTTTAATAAATTTGTATTAATAAAAAATGTGTTAACTAAAAGTAAATAATTTAATCTTTTATTAAATATGATTATAATCCATAGTCTTATATTTTTGTTACTAAAAATTTATTGTATTTAGAGTTAAAAATTATTATTTTTAAATATATATGTAAAATTATGAGTAGGACGTTTGCGCAATGTAATTATTGATTTGAAGATGAATAAAATATTATTTTAAAATATAAATTGTCAATATATTATTATTATAACACGAGGAGTTAAGGGTAATAATTAAATACAAAACGGTAAACACTGCAAACCTTAACATCCACACATATTTTAAATAATTTTTTCTTGGACTCATTTCAATTATATAATAATATTTTAGTAAATTTTTTTGAGACATAATTTTAGTATTTTTTTTATCTTGAACTTCGAATATTAAATTTTGAATTCAAAACCTTTAATCCTAAATCTTGACTCATGAATTCCAAACTTAAAATCCTGAACTTTGAATACTAAACTTCAAGGTTTAAGGTTCATAATAAAAAATTATCAAAATTATATTCCAATAACATAGAAAAAATTACTAAAATATCATTAAATAATTAGAAAAAACTATAAATATTGTGATAGAAAAGATCCATAAAATTATTTTTCACTTGAAGGACTTGGTGAAATCCTTATAGTGAGCACCAAATCTATTATTATATTAAAATATGGATAATTATTTGCCTTATTTATTTTGAAATGGTTATCGATATAAAATGAAAGATTTACATTTAAATGTATAAAGAATTAATTACTTATATAGATACGATCGAAAAGATAGTTAACGGTGTAAAATAATACAATAAGAACGATACAATGGAGGAGCCACATTGAGGCCAGGGGGTCATGTTTCAATTTTTTGCAATTTTCTTTTTTGTACATATATATTATAACCATCCCAAAAATATAAGTGGACCCTTCCAATATTTTTATAAGATTAAAAATAATATTAAAAAATTTATTCTTGATAAAAACAAAGAGAAAATCTTTTTTAAGAAGTTAAATTACTATGATGACTTTTGAATGATATTTTATTAAATAATAATAAATTAATGTTTATTTAATAGTTTAATTAACATAATAATATTTTATTAGTAATATAATAATATATATAAAAATAAAAATAAAAGATGAAGAGATTTTAATCATCTTTCTTTTCATATTAGTGCTTAGCAAGAAAAGAAGAAAAAAAATTTCTTACATCATTTTTCCTCTATAACACCTTATACTCAGCTCGGTTGTTGAGCCCGAATACTAGGATACTACACCACCGTCTCATATTATGTTTACCTCATTTTAAACGTTTTATTTAACATGTAAATTTTTTTTTAAGAGAAAAATCGAAAAAGTGAATGTGAACCGTGCACCAGGTAGGGTCCCACAAAAGGGAGGTGAGTCAAATTTGACCACTTAAAAACCAAGTTTTTCCTAGCCAGAGTCAATCCTAGACATGCACCTTCTCATTGCCACAGTTATCGTAGTTATCGAAAAAGCAATTTAATGTTAAATAATTCAATTTTACATCGATTTATCAACTATCAAATATTTATCTTATAAAACAAACCTCAAATAATATATTTTCAAGTCTATAAATACATGCAAACTTAAAAGAACATAACTAAAAACCAATATAAATCCATCATAAATCATAGCACATTGCCTTAGGTTCCTAAATATAAACAACTCATAAAACCAGCAAAAAGAAAATTAAAGTGTCAATTTTAGCTTGGATCACCCTCGAGACCACACCGTTTACACCGGTATTAAGTATCTACAATGGTTAAAAAAGAGTGGGTGAGCTTAACAAGCTCAGTGAGTGTCTAGAATAACCACTACATAAATAATCATCATGCATGAACCCAACAATCATACAACATATTCATCTCATCTCTCTTATATTTATTTTCACATAGCTTTCAGCATACTTTATTCACATACAAACATATTCAGTCATATACACATATAATCACAGTCAAACGCAGTTTATGATAATTTGGTTGTTGAGATTATGAAATATAATGAGCTCTATCATCACACATTGGATACGCGAATCTCCAACACACCAACACTAGACTCATAGAGTCGAAACATATCCCATAAGTGAAGCATATAGTTAATACTCTCCAACACACTAAACATATCCAGTTGAATGGAGCATAACTCACATTCCTTTATCTCTCCAATATGTCCCTAGGCCTCAGCACCTCACATATAACACAAATGTGAGTACTCATAATCCTATGGCATGTCAACTATATCCAAAGGTCTCATAAGATCACAAATCCAAAATATCCACGTTATTATTATTACTACATATTTTTATCATATATTTACTGTATATTCACTTTATTATCACAATATAATCAGTCACATCACATGAAGAACATACCCACATATTCACTTTCGTAACAGTCATCATAAGCTTATAGCATATGCCACAACATCTCATGTTTGTTCACAATATCACATCTTAATTTTTTAAGCACAAATCACATTAATATTTAATCATAAATCATATTAATATTTAAGCACAAATCACAATAATATTTAAGAAAAGATATAAGAACACTTACATTCAGAATTTAGAGTAGGGGTTTAGACTATCTCTAAATTCCCAAATACACCAGGAATCGTCTACGAGTAGCGATTCCAAAACACTCACCAAATAACCGTTTTTTGTCGAAAACCCAAAAGCCTAGGTAAGCTTTCCTTTGCCTTTATCTTTACTAGTTGAAGGTCCTATTGATTCCGACACTTCAACCACACATATCACACAATTACACAAGCAAAAATCAGTCATCCACACATCTCATACAATAGCCTAAGCTATGTTCTCTTAAACCAAAACTTTAAACCTAGTAAACTTTAAACTCTAATATCTCGGTCTACACTTAATCTTTTCACATGAAACAAATTTCGTTCATCTACATATTTACCCATGATTGATTTCAAACCTTTAAACACGCAAAGCTACACATTTTAAACTACCGAATATTTTCAATACACAATGACTATAATAACGAAAATTAATTAAAACTTGAGAAATACTTAACGAAACTTCAAAGTAACTTTAGAATCCTTCTAATCATGTTAAAACAAGTTGAAAAACATTTTAAAACCAAGTTTTTATACACAAATCCGAATTTCACCGTTAAAGACCCTATTTTCGATTTTTATTCAAAACTTGCGTTTTAATGGCTAAAAGCTTAGTTTAAAGGATTAGATATCATTTAAAACTCATAGGAAAACGATTGGTTACCTTTTCTTGAAGAAAAATGTGCTTTGACACGAATCTAGAAAAACCCATGTTTGGAGAAGATGATGAAGAAGATGAAGGTGGTGAAAGTTTTTGGGTGTTTCTCTTGGTTTTTATAGGTATCTAAAGTTTTAGGGTTATTAGAATTCAAAGAAAAATAAGAGTTGGTGTTTAAAAGATATTAAGAGGGATTGGAAGAGCAAAAGATGACACAAAATATGAGAGGAGAAGTTGAAGTTAAATTGAATTGAAAAAGGGGGTTTTTAAGTTGATTTTGGATATTTGGTCAAATTCTTCATAAAAACTCTTAACTTTGATTCTTTTACAAATCAGTACTATTTTCAAAATTAAAGTTATTTAAAACTCATTTTCAGAAATTGATTTAATTTTCTAATAGTTATTGTCGAAAATATTATCGGTTACCAAACTTATGAAATTCTGAACACAAATAGGCTAAAATTCCTAAAATACCCTCAAAATTTTTAGGCCCAATTTTGGGCTATGACATCCTCTAAATTTGAAGTATAATGTATGTTTTTCTTCAAACTTTTCACAGATTTTGAATCTTTAAAACTTGTTTTATATATATGTACCAATAGTTTTTTG
Source organism: Gossypioides kirkii (assembly GCA_005610355.1). Classification (NCBI taxonomy): domain Eukaryota; kingdom Viridiplantae; phylum Streptophyta; class Magnoliopsida; order Malvales; family Malvaceae; genus Gossypioides; species Gossypioides kirkii. Next base: position 8,042,850 of record CP032249.1, on the reverse strand, counting down.
TTTTATCAAGTGTATTAAAAGTTGTCATTAAAGGATATTGATGGAACTTGGAAGCTTATAAAATTGAGTGAAATGTGTAAGTTTTTGGATGGAAAATGATTATTATTTCGAATGGCTGAAGAAGCACAAGCATAAGTATGTTTGTTTAAAAGTAAAAATTTTATATTATGCGATATATGATTTGAATATGAAATGAAATTGAAATGAGAATGATATGAAAATGGAAAAGGAAATGAAATAGATGTTATAGTCATTTTACCTTTTTATATTTTTATAAAATTAAATTTTAGGTCAATTGCAAAAAAATGAAGAAGGTAAAGACAATTGATACTTTTTTTAAGAGGAAAAGTAGTGATACTTGTGATGCTAGTTGACTAGTGAACAATGAAGATTCTCTAACTATCGAAGTTAATACTTCTAAATGTCCAAGACTTAAAAGTGAAGATCATCCAAATCTTTCTCTTGATATTAATAATCTAGAGCGGGATCCGGGATTATGTCCTCAAATGTGGGAATATCCTGTTAACCAGCGAGATGAAGTCATTCGAGCATATTTAGAAATGGGGTCATATCAGATACATTTGTCTGAGTACCCACTTTCTGGTGACAAGCATCCTCGAAGATTTCGGCCTTCTTGGTTTTGCAAATTTCCTTGGTTGAAGTATTCCCCTACTAAAGATGCAGCATATTGTTTCTCATGATATTTTTTCTCAAAACAAATTGTTCGTCATGGAACAAATGCATTCATTGTTAAAGGTTTTAATAGTTGGAAAAAAGTGTGCTTTCTTGAATTATGTTGGCCAAGATCCATGCTCTCCACATAATAATGTTGAGAAAATTTATCAAGATTTGTTAAATCAATCTCGGCATGTTAACGAGGTTATCAATGCACAAAGTTTAGATAAAAAAGAAGATAACCGCATATGAGTCATGGCTTCAATTGATGTTGTTCAATGGTTAACTTTTCAAGAAATGCTAAATATACTTCTCATATGATCCTGAAGGAGATTTTACATATTCTTGCAAATAAAGTGCGTCATAAGATTCGTGAAGACATTGGAGATTCTAAATTTTGTATCATTATTGATGAGGCACGTGATGAATCTAAAAGGCAGTCTTGTTTTGAGATATGTTGATGAGAAAGGATTTATAAAAGAGCATTTATTTGATCTTGTACATGTCCAAGATACTGCAACAATAACTATGAAAGAGGAAATATGTGTTATTCTTTCTCGGGATTGTCTTGATGTTCAAAATATCCAAGGTCAAGGATATGATCGTGCTAGCAACATGCAGGGTGAATAGAATGGTTTGCAAGCATTGCTTTTAAATGATTGTCCCTATGCATATTATGTTCATTGCTTGGCTCATCGACTCTAGTTGACATTAGCTACTGTTTCGCGAGAGGTAATTCCTATTCATTATTTTTTTTCTTTGATTTGAATTTCATTGTTAATATAATTAGTGCCTCTTACAAACGCCACGATCAATTACAAGTTGCCCAAGCAATTGAAATTACAAATATGTTGAAAATTGATGAACTTGAACTGATAAAGGACTTAACAAAATTGGCACTGTGAAATGGGATGGAAAAATTCGTTGAAACTCTCATTTTAGTTCTGTTTGTAGCTTGATAAGGATGTTTGATGCTACTTGTTCTGTTCTAGAAAATATTATTGAAAGTGGCTCTAATTATTCTATTTGGGAGAATGCAGCTACAAAATATAAGAAGATTACATCTTTTGATTTTGTTTTTATTTTACATCTAGTGAAAGAGATAATGGGTATTACAGATATTCTTTGTTAACATCTACAACAAAAATCCCAAGATATGGTAAATGCTATGTACTTAGTTTCAAACACCAAAACTTTGATACAAACGTTGAGAGAAGATGGTTGGGAAAATTTGTTGGAAGTTGAGAAAGCATTTTGTGAAAAGCACAATATTAAGGTTTTTGATATGGATTCTCCATATGTGGTAAAATGTGGTCGTCATCAACATGTTGATTTCAATATGGAGCATCATTACTGAGTTGAGATATTCAATGTTGTTATAGATTCTCAACTTCTTGAGCTAAATAGTAGATTTAATGAATGGACAATTGATCTTCTTACCCTTAGCTCCGCTTTGGATCTAAATGATGCTTATAAATCCTTCAATATGGATGATATTTGTTGTTTTGTGAAAAAATATTATCTTCTTGATTTCACTGAGCAAGATAAAGTAATCTTGAAGTATCAGTTGCAACATTATAAGCAAAATGTTCCAAATCAACCGAAATTGCAGAATTTATCCACAATTTTTTATCTTTGTCAAGGATTAGCAAAGACACAAATTTCAAATGTATATTTTCTTGTTGATAGATTAATTCATCTTTTGTTGACTCTTCTTGTTTCAACTGCAACTACAGAAAAACATTTTTGGTGATGAAAATTATCAAAACAAGACTTCGTAACAAAGTGGAGGATGAGTTTCTTACAGATAATCTTATTGTTTATATTGAGAAAGAGATTGCTGAAACTTTTGATTCAAACTCTATATTCAGTACTTTTATTTCCTTGAAAGAATGTCATGCACAATTTTAAGTAATAATATGTTATTTCGTCTTAATATGTGTAAATCGACTGTTACATAACACTTCTAATTTTAGCTTACCCCTCAAGATTAATATTTTGGCTCTGCCATTGAATGCGTTATAAATTACATAATATAAAAATAGCATAATATAAAGTATAATATAAAGTATTATAACCTTAAAAAAGGATTGAGTAGGGCTTAAGCCTTAAATGTTCAAGCTCGAACCTAGACTAAATTTTAAACGGGCCTAATTTTTTTGTCAAAGTCCATTTTTCGAGCATAATATTTTTGCCCAAACCCTCCCAAATTTTGGACGGACCTTTGGACTTGGGCGAGTAGCTTGGCCCATGAACAAGTTTATGTGACAATGTGTACTTTATGCTAATATGATACTATTTGTGTAAAATCTCATTTTTCAATGGTATAAAAAATGATAGTTTTGAAACCTCGATTTCTAATAATTGAGTCATTAAATATTATTTTATAATATTTATGAGTCTATTATAGTATTAAATCTTGGTTCAGTAATTTTAGTGATTGAATAGTTAATTAAGGAGAAAAATACTAAATTTTAAAAGACATAAAACCTCATCACTATTGATTGTTATTAGTTTAAGTGCATAATTAAGGTTTATTTAAGGATTTGAATGGTAATTATACAATTATATAAGCTAGTGGACGGCTATGGGTTTATAATTAATTAAAATTTATATTATTATTAAGGGTAAAATTGTAAATAAAAATAAAACACAGACAAAAGAAAAATAAATCTATCATCATCTTCCTTAGTGCATTTTCTACCGAAATTGAAAAGGAAGAACACCATAGCTAAGTTGAACTTTCGGCCAAGCTTAATATTGTAAATGTAAGTGATTTTTCTATTCGTTTCTCATAAATTTTATGTTTTTGAGATCATTATAGCTTAATTAGCTAATTCAAGGATTATTTCGTAAAATTTTTAAAGGTTTTGAAACTTTTCATTGATGGTTTCTAGATGTTTTAGGTGTTAAATGATGAAATTTTAAATTTGGTTGTAAATTAGAACTATTTTGTAAAGGAATTTTTGTTAGTTTTGAGTTTAGGGACTAGTATGAAAATATGTAAAATTTAGCATGTAAATTCTGTAAAATTCCAAGTGTTTGAAGGCTGATTTAGGATGATGTTAGAATCAATTTTGAGTATTAGGGGTTAAATGTGAAAATTTAAATAGTTTCGATTTTAGAGATTAAATTGAATAAAGTGTAAAAGTTCAAAGAAAATTTGTAAAATAAACTTTATAAGTCATATGCATAAAAATGAATATAACAATGTATTTGAATTTAATTATTATATATATCAAGAATTGAACTGTACGAAAGAAAATCGAGGAAAAGAGAAAATCGTAGAATAGTCCTTACAAATCAGCTCATTAACCAAACATATTAGGTAAGTTCATAATATAAATATATGTATATATTTATATTTGGTGCTGTTATGAATTTGTTAATTAAATTGTTGTTGAATCGTTAATGTTGGTTTGAGGTTATTATTTGTTTACAATTAAGTGTAAGGTGAGTAAGACTTATTTGTAAAGTGATGAACATAAATGAAACATGAATTATATGTTCTCGAAAAGAACCTAATTGATTTAGTGCATGGATATTTTGGAAGTGCCTCTGATTTATAAATGTTATGAAATCTGTTAAATGTCCGTTTGAACTTGGTAAACGATTAGAATATGATTGGCATGCCAATAGGATTAAAACGTACCCTTGTATGAGTTTACACTTCAGTGCCTCTATTTACACTTCGGTTCTTACTAACCTCACATGTTCTTGCAAATGGTTTTTCAAGTTTATATAATTTAATTTGTTTTAATTTCAGTTGTTAGAATGAGATAAGTTGGTTTAAATTTAGCTATCAACTTACTAAGCTATATAAATTTACTATGTTTATTCTTTGTTTTTTGTGATTAACGTTTTGTGGAATTAGTTGGATGGATCAATTTCAAAACTCACACTATCAAGCTTCTATTTTGGTAGATTTTGAAATGTCTTATTTCCATTTTGTGGCATTTTCTATTTTTCTAAAATTTTCTTCATATGTGACTTCCCATCATCTTTTTTTTTGAATATACTGGTGTATTACATGATGGTATCTGTTCATACTTTTTTAACCCTTTGACAACGCACACACAGGTGCTCGAACCTGGGTCTCCTAGGATGAATAATAACCTTTTTACCACTGGAGCCACTTGTTGGGTTCTGACTTCCTATCATCTTTGTTTTTCATTTTTTTGTTTATATAGACCAGATCATGGGCCGAGCTATCCCCTAGGTCTGAAGGCCTGCAAGATATTCGGGAGGGTTTGGGCAAAAATATTTGGCCCGAAAAATGGGCTTGAGCAAAATAAGTAGGCCCATTTAAAATATGGGCCAGGATCGGACCTTGAATGTTCAAGCCCCGAGCTTGACCCGACGCGACCAGTTTTAAGTTTATAATACTTTATATTATGTTATTTTTATATGTTATGTAATTTAGAACACATTAAAAAATAAACCTATACTAAATATATAATACTATTCTAATGTAAACATTAAAAAAATGTTAAGATAATTATATAAAAATTTTCAATAAATAAAAATATATAAATTATTAAATATTAAAATTAAACAATATAAATATATTTTTAAAAAAATTAAAAATAATATGAGTAGACCTAAAATAAGTTTGGGTTACTATTTTACAAATATGAGAGGGTTTGGGTAAAAGTTTAGGCCCAGATTTGGAGTTGGGCCAAACTTGAGCAATCATAAAGTATTTTAATATCATGCTTAGATTCGACCCAAACCCGATGCAGCCCGACCAATGAACAGCTCTACGTTTATCTCACCCACATTTCTTTAGCTCTTTTATTTTTCTTAATTTAAAAAATTGGTAAAAACACATTCAATCCCCATCAATTTTGAAATTGAGCAAATTGATCTCTCTCAAAAAAATTAGTGCAATTTAATACTATGAATTTTGAAAGTGAGAAAATAAAGACAATTATCTACGATGTTAATGTTTTCTGTCAATTGTACCTATTTTTGATTGGTATAATGACAACTTTTGTTTACATATCTTGTGTAAATGTTGACAAAATGTGTAAATTTTACAAGTTAAATTAGGACCAAGTTGATAGAAGTATAAATATTGGAGGTTAAATTTATTAAATTAAGATCAAATTGACAAAATTTATAAACTTTGATGGCCAAATTTGTTATCATATCAATAAAATTATGTAAAATTGATGAATAACATTAATATTGTGACTAATTGTCCTTATTTGCTCACTTTCGAAATTGACAGGGATCTAATTTTTTTGAGAGGGACCAATTTGCTTAATAGTGAAATTGAGAGTGACCAGAGAGGACTTTTTACCAAAAACTGTAAGTCAAAAAAAAAAGGGTTTCCGCTTAGTCAAAGCCCACGTATAAGGAGGGCTCTTTTCTCTTCACGAAGTTGCCGCCTTCACGAACTGTTAACCATCACAAACCGATTTGAAGTTTCAAACTTTCAACACCATAAGAAGTTACCAAACCCAGAGAACAAAGCTTTTTATTTGTTACCTTCAAAACTACTTAAAGGAAGGCAAACACAATAAGGGAAGTAAAGGGAACCCAGAAATTGTTGTTGCATGTAAAAGGAGAAACAATGTCAATGGATCTCAATGACTACACTATTATCAAGGAAGGAGAAGCTGAGATTCTTATGCATGCTGAGAATGAAGTTTTTTACAACAAAACCCAGGTACCAAATTTTTTTTTAAATTCAATTCATTGTTAGAAATTTGATGGGTTTTTAGTTTTAATTGAACTGACGGGCAATTTAAATTTGATTGAATTTCATGGTTTTCGTGGTTAAGTTTTGGTTAATTGGAAGTTTTTTATTTGATTGAAAAGTTCTATAATTTTTGTAATGATTTATGGATCAAAAGACTCTGCTTTTGGGGGGGGGGGGGGTTAAGCTATGTCTTTAACTCTTTGGTGAGTAGTGTGAAGCAATGTCGCAGTGACTGGTTGCTCAGAAAGGATGGGATAGAAAGGAGAGGAAGTAAAAATTCTTTCTTTTTACTGCTTTCGCTGAAAACCTATATGCTCTATTGCTGGGTGCTTTGAGCAGGATATTGTTTCCTCTGCAGTATAGTTTTTAGTGTTGTTTGCTTGGTTCGAGTTCTGTAGTAGGGGTTCCTAATTATGTCCTATGATAACAATAATTAGGTTGACAACAGAGACATGTCTATTGCTGTCCTGAGGACATTCATATTGAGACGGAAGCAGGAGCACGAGGCATTGTTGTCTAAAAAAAATAAATCAGCTGCAAAGCTGCCTGAGAATAATGCTTCTGTATCTGAGGTAGATGATAAACTTAATGACTCTGATATGAATACCGAAAACTCAAATGAAGAATGTGAAGGACCTGCAGAAAAATCTCAAGACGACACATGTACTACATCAGAAGAGCCAGTTAGGACAGTGGGCAAAGTTCGAGGGGAGCTTAAACCATCTAGAGTTCTAGAGGTTATTCTAAAATCCTCCTCTCTTTTTTCGATATAAATTTCTATGTTTTTATAGGTGATTTTCTGAGTTGCTTTCAAGGTGATTTTATAGGCGTTGTCAGCTTCTGGGTTAAGGGCTCTGAGATATGCTCGGGAAGTAGAAGGGATTGGTCAAGTTGTTGCCTTAGACAATGATAAAGGTAGTATAGATGTACTGATATTCTTGATGTTATATGTATATTTGTTTGAAGGATCATTTGGATCAAGGGAGGACCTGTAGTTGCTCCCTTTATGGTTCCTATTCATATCCATGCCAATACTGTGTGTCTAATTGCAGGGGCTGTTGAAGCTTGCCAGAGAAATATAAAGTTCAATGGTTCTGTAGCTTGTTCAAAAGTGGAATCACATCTTGCTGATGCTCGTGTGTACATGCTTACTAACCCAAAAGAATTTGATGTGGTATGGCATGGCATCTGCTACTTTATCTTTCAAATTAACTATTTTATGCTGTAATTTTGATATGTGTGTGTTCTCAACTGCTGCTAAAGAATTTGATGTGATATGGCAGTTAAAAGCTTTAAATCAAACTTTGCAGAAAATTCTCGAGTGTAAATCATTCTCGTTATGGAATCATTTTACGTCAAACACTTTATACATAGTAAAAGAAAGTTTATTAATCAATCGGGCGTTTGTAGGTTGTTTATGTTATTTGTTATGCACATTTCATAATTAATGGGCAACTTTTATTATTTCTGGGTGGTGCTATTCAAAAGTGGAGCTGCGCTTATATTCTTTATTGCTGAATTTTGTGTTTCAGGTTGATCTTGACCCTTATGGTTCCCCTTCTGTGTTCTTGGACTCTGCAGTTCAATCTGTTGTTGATGGGGGTATGCTGATGTGCACTGCAACTGATATGGCAGTTTTATGTGGGAGTAATGGGGAGGTTTGTTATTCCAAGTAAGATTTGATTACTTTTACCTTTTTTTGACTATGTCTTTGAAAATTTAAGCTCATCTAATAACTGGTCATGAGAACAGATACGGATCGTACCCATTGAGAGAGAAATATTGCCATGAAATGGCTTTGAGGATACTCCTAGCCTGCATTGAGGTAATTTTATGTCCTTCAGAAAGCATGTTCTTTAAGCACTCAAAATACATTATTTATTATATATATCTTGTTCTGATGCAAAAGGAACAAGGCATCTAGGGCTCCTTAAATTCTTTTACTTGCAGAACTTCTAATTGATTAAGGACAAAATATAACTGTAATGCATTCTCTTAAAAATCTTCTTTGACATAATTGGTACTTCTTTCTTGAATATAGAGTCATGCAAACCGTTACAAACGTTATATTGTTCCTGTTCTATCTGTACAGATGAACTTTTATGTCCGTGTTTTTGTTCGCATATACACGTAGGTCGCTTCTTGTTTTAATTTAGTTCATTAAAGTAGAAGTCATTCTCACATAATGAATGATGGAAGGGAAATTAATTCGGTGCAGTTCGGCAAGTGCGATGAAGAATACTCCCCTTAAGCTATCATATGTCTATCAGTGCACTGGTTGTGATGCTTTTCATCTGCAGCCTATTGCGAGAACCGTTTCTAAGGTTTGCTTCCTGATTTATTGTGCTAATGGTGCTTCTTGTTTGTTAGTAAGATGCACATGGATTACTCCATTTCTGCGCATTCAATTGCTTAGTGTTGCTATCAGTGACATGTTCATGCAGCTAGTAGGTTTTTTTGAGTTTGGGTGATTTTAGAACTTTTCTTCTGATGTCTGACTGCATACTGCTCACGGTTCTGTGTATGCCTGTGTTTGTTGCTATCATTTATAACCATTTATATGATTATCATATCTGCTGCTGGTGATCTGATGCATCACATTTTCTATATAAATGTTGTCATATGCTCATTTATCCTTGTCTCTACTTGCTTGGTTTTTTCTTCTTGATGGAGCTTTGACAAATAATGCAACATTTTGCTTGATAATGATGGAGCAGTAAAGGAAAACTTATTTTAATAAAGAAATTTGGTGTCCTTTCCTTAATTAATGGAAGCTAATTCTTACTTCTATTCCGAGAGAGTATTATTTCAATGTTTAGACACAATGTAAGGAAATGTTTCAAGGGTTTATGTTGTACAATGAGCAGAATGGTGCTTTGAAAATCGATCAAAGTGTTTATCATGTATTTTTAAGTGACATGTGTGCTATGTTACGTCAAAGACTAGTATGCTGAATGTAGCATAATCTTGAATTGCACAATATTTTGATCTTGCGTCCACTTTTGTATGTTCAGAATACCAGTGTGAGGTATCTCCCAGGCTTTGCACCTGTAGTCCCTCAGGACTGTAGTCATTGTCAGAAAAAATTTATCATGGGTGGCCCTATATGGTCTGCTCCAATCCATGATCAAGAGTGGGTAACGAACATCCTATCAGATGTAAAATCAATGAAGAATCGTTATCCTTCCTATGATCGCATCTTTGCTGTATTGACAACAATTTCAGAGGTTTGCATTTTTTTTCCCTTAACCATTCCTTTGGGTTTTCCATTCTCAACCCTTAGAATGTAGTTCCCTTCAGCTGTTATTTCAGTAACTGTCAGCCATCCCATTTTCTGTGGTGATACTCAATTGTAGAATTAAGGCTTGATATGACTGCCTTTTCACTTAAATTTTTTGAACATGAAAGCGTAAGCTACAAGCTTTTAGATAAACATGCCATTAGATATAAGATGGTTATTAAATTGTTTGTAACCATCAAATATTGGAAATTCATGGAATATATATGGACTAAACTGATTAAAAGGACAGAGTTAAACTCTTTTTAGAGATTCTTTTATGTACGTTACCCAATTTGAAATTTCTTTGCAGGAATTGCCTGATGTGCCTCTCTTTTTGAGTCTGCACAACCTTTGTTCTACACTAAAATGCACTTCCCCATCTGCAGTTATTTTCCGCTCTGCTGTGATCAATGCAGGATACCGAATTTCTGGAACTCATGTGAATCCATTGGGACTAAAATCCGATGCTCCCATGGAGGTCATTTGGGACATAATGCGCTGCTGGGTAAGGGGCTTCTTTTAATTTGCTTCTGTATTTCCTTCATGTTGTGCCTTTTGACTAAGTTATTTGGTCTTTCAAACTCCTCAACATCCATAGTTTGGTCAAGAGACATGTAATAGAATGGCAATGAAGTCATCCATAATTTTTTGTTTCCTCTGTAGGTTAAAAATCATCCAGTGAAAGCTCAACCAGCTGATAATCCCGGAAGTGTGATACTTGCCAAAGAACCTGTTCTTCAAGTATGTTTCTCATGCTGCTTTCTTTAGTTGCTTGCTGATTTCGTGTTCTACATATGAACAGATGTTTTCTTGGACATAAACATGGTCATATACAAGTTAAGATTTAAGGTAGGAAAAATTCTTTTTGACACCTGCAACCCTTTTTTTTTTTTTCGGTAGGCAAATCTTGCTCGAGCTGTTGAATCCCTGAGCAAGGCACAAGCTAAGAAGGTTGCTCGATTCCTTCCAAATCCTGAAAGGCACTGGGGGCCAAAGCTTAGGGCAGGTCGCCAAATCACCAGCAAGCACATCTCTCTTTTGGGTGAAGAGAAAGTAAATGGGTGTCTCAGCCATCAAGATGGCGAGCTTGATGCCAAACGTCGAAAGATCGAAAAGCTCGAGGATGCTCCCGCAGAATCATAGGCCAAGGTGGCATTAATCTTATATTACTTAATCTGTAAAACTTGCCATGGTTGCATAGAGGTTAGAATTCATGGTTGTGCCACCATAATCAATTTTGCAAAATGTAATTTCCATTTGAAAACTATACTTGATTCATGGGTTCAACTGTGAGTTACAGTACAAAGCTATTTAAAAGAATATTTAAAATTTATATTTCATATATCACAATATTATCAACGAGTTACGATAAATTATTTTATTATATATTTGTAATATTTAGTAATAATAAAATAATAATTTGTCATTGTGCTAATAATAACATGTGAAAATAGTGATAATTTACATTTGACCCAATTTTTATTGTAATTAATTTTAATTTAAGCTTATATATTTAATATATCATAATATTAATAAATTTGAGTTAATATATATTCTATGTATTACTTAATTATAATATTAATTACTTGATAGATTTTTTTAATATTTTATTATAATATTTTTGGTGAATATATTTTATTATAAATTAAGTTTATATATATTTCATACATTATAATATTAATGAATTTAAATACCATTTAAATCCATATTTTCTATTTTATAACATAATATTTAAAATAGACAATTTTATCTTCTCAAAAATATTTTTTGACAATAATAATAAACATTATTACAATTTTAAAAGTATTTTTCTACAACACTTTTCAATTCAATTGAAAATTAATTCTGGATGGATGTTGCTCTCAAGTTCCAATTCCAATACATCTAGGTATGGAAGACTAAGGGTAGTTCTCTGTTGCTGTTGGGATTGAAAAATATTTCTCAAAATTTTTTTAAAAATATGGTAAAAAGGTAGTGTAAGAAAGGTGTGGTTTGTTGGTTGTCTTTTCCATTGCGATAAAAAATCTTGGTGGGAAGCTAAAATATTTATTTTAAAGAAAATAAAAAATAAATTAATTTAAATGATATTTTAAAGATTTAAATATTTTTATATAATTAATATAAATCACTTATTAAAATTTAAATTAAATATAAATTACTTGTTAAATTTAATAATTTTGTATACAGAGAAATAAATCATTACCATTAGGGAAGATTAAAAGATAAAAAGGAAGTGTTTTTGATAATTTTATTAACCAAAATCCAAAAGCTCTTATAAACACAATTTGTTATTAATCTCATAGATTCCTATCATAAACGTGCTCAAACTTATATCTTTTTATACCAACGATAATATTAATGTCAATTGAGTAAGACTCAATCAATTATTTTACATTTGTTTTTGTTGTACATAAGTGCTTTAATGTGGAATATGATATCTTTTTTTATGGTATAATGATTATTTTGACCCTTCAACTTTATGAAAAATGTTATTTTAGTTTTTTATTTAATTTTTATATCTTTTAACCCTTAAACTTGTATTATTTATCAAATCACTCAAAATATATGAAAATTTAATATTTGTTAACTTTACTTACGTGGAATCCACATGGCAGTCTATGTGTTACGTCAGCAAATAATTAATTTTTAAAATTTTTTAAAATTTTAAAAATAATTTTTATAATATTTTGAATATTTTTAAATTTAAAAAAATTAATTAACTGTTGACATGACATCCACGTGGCAATCTATATGTTTTCCATGTGAGTAAAGTTAATAGAGGTTATATTTTTTTTCATTTTTGAGTGAATTGAGAAACAACACAAGTTTAAAAGCTAAAAGAGGCAAAAAAGTAGAGTTGACAAATGGGCAAGCTTATATCGAGCTTATTTCCGAATTGGATTTTTTGGCCTCGGATTTGTTACGGGCTTGGATTTTCTCGGGTTTAGGCCTTTTCAGACAAATTTTTTTCGGGCTCAAATCGAGCTGGATGAGCTTTCACGGATTCAAATGAAGTTGAAATTTATAAGTTATAAATATTTTAATTTCGAATAAAATAAGTCCTTTTATTTTTATACGATGACAACTGTAACACTCTCATACTCGGTCCGACCGTATAGACCTTACATAAAACTATTATATACGGTGTCAAAGCGATGTATTCGAACAATGTACAACTTTTGCATTTATACATAATGTTTTATCTTATTTAAACAAAAAATTATTAAAACAAACATATGGGATTGTTAACGGATCATCAAACATGTTTAAAAATAATTAAAATATTGTTTTTGTTCAAAACAGGGCAAAATATCGATACTTACACAGAAGGTATCGATATTTTATAAAAAGTATCTATATTGAGACTTAAAACCGATACCAAAATGACATTCTGGAATTTCGATAAATTTCAATTTTGAAGAAATTATCGATACCTTAGACTTAGGTATCGATATTTTTACTTAAATATTAATATTGGCTTTAAAAACGATACCAAAACCACATTCTGTTTCCTAGGTATCGATACCCACACCTTTGATGTCGATACCTCTAGTAAAATTCCATGAAATTCAATCACAAAGTTAACTAAAATCTCCTGGAAAGTTTAAAACTCATTCCAACTTTTTAGACCAAACTAAAATGCATTAAAACTACTCAAATAACTTCAATTTGATGACAACCACCATACTAACTAATCACTTGTTCAAACATAATTATAATATCAATAACTTAGTTTATATAAAATTAAAACACTTTGTTTCAAAATATCAAAATAAATGGAGTGTAAAAAATAACATTTATGCCCTATAACTTAGGGACACATTTGAACAACTATGTAAATGCCATTTTAACACAAAAGTTAAATACCTAAACTTGATGCCCTTCAAAAAGTGATGTGATGAGAGGTTTCCTAGCCCGACCTTAGCTCTTCAAGGCTAATTGTACTTACGCGTTGAAATAAACGCTTTAAGTCAGTGAAAGCTTAGTAAGCACTACAAGAATAATTAAATAAGTAATTTATTTATACCACTATACTTAATTCAAGAAATATGTATATGCTTTCACACATGTAAATTCTTACAACTAACTCCACCTTAAATAAAATTCACTTACTTTTAATAGTGTTTTATACTCACCGTAATACTAAGATGTAGCACTCTCATATTCAAATCATATCTTTGGCCTATAGTAGATTATCGTAGAACCTATCGGATATACGAAACAAGTACAGAGGTGCATTATTATGCACTAATGAACGGAGAGAACAAACGTGCTAAACGGAGAGCACTATATGTGCTAAATAACAGAGAGAGCACTAAGGTCCCTTAATGGCATGTCACTAATATCACAATAATTCTAACTTGTCTACTTGGACATAAAATCTCATTAGCATCATTTTTCATAATTGATATCTCACCAAATAAATATTCACAAATATATCAACCCACATTCCTCACCTACATTTTCTCTAATAATTCCTCAATTTCACAATTTAGTCATTTGTTCAATATATATATATATATACTACATTTTTATTATAATAATTTCTAGACTAAAGTTATAATTATTTAAAGAAAATAATTTTTAATCATTGTAGTACTTACACTAAAAGGTTGAGGTGATGAAACTTCTTCTCTTCTCACTCTTTAGTTTTCTTTTTTCCTTTTCCTTCTCCTTGATCTTCCCCCTTCTTTTTTTCTCTTCAATTTGACATAAAACATATATCATTTATAAATTAAACTAAAATCAAATGATTTTTTTATGCTAGATTATGGAAATAGACATGTATGACATGATAATCTCTTCATCTCTTACCTTAATACTTGAAAACCTGAAATCCTAACTCATGCTTTTCTCTCTTTAACACTTTTACGAGGGTGTTCTCAAGAGGTTAACGTAACTACTAGCCTTCTCTTATGTTTTTCTTAAAAATATTTAAAAGAAAAAGGGTGGTTTTGAGTTTGGAGAACTCAACAATGGTGGAAGGATATAAAAGGAAATAAAAGAAAAGTTTGAGTGGAGGCTTGGGTGTTTCACGTTTTTCTTAGAATGAAAAGATGATTTATTTTCATCTTTTCCCAATTTTTCTACACTTTTTTACTAAAATATCTCATCTCTTTTATTAAAATGGTACAATTGCTAAAAAGTCCCCTAATCATCCATTTATACTTTTACCGATAATCATTACACCTAAACATATCTATTCAACCATTTACCTTTTTATCCCTCCTTAATTTTCATAATTTCTATGATGACTCACACTTTACTATGATTAAATTTTTTCATAACCTTTCCTTCCTTTCACTACTGCTAAGTATCATCTAACTTATTATTTTTCTTACTTTGGCCACAACAATTCCCTATTCTTTAGCTCAAGTCAAAATTTCTATATAAAATCTTCCTCATTATGAAGTATTTCTAATTTTCTTATTAGCACTAAATACTCCCTAATTTAATACTCAAAATTCTCATTTATTTTACTTCAATCACGTACTCTAATTCTTGACCTGATTCGATATTGTATCAAATCCCGAGTTAAAATCGCAGATGTTACAACAAAACAGTTCAAATTTGTCTTATAAAAAATATAAATTATATATATTTAATAAAGTTATTTTATATAAAATAATTAAAGTGCTTATTGTAAGTAAAATTTATTATTATGTGATATTATATGAATTAATAAAAAATATTTATTGTTCATTATTACATTATATTGATAATTGAATAAAATTTTATCTTATTAAATTTATAAACTTATACTTATATTCTAAAATATTTATTCCGAAACTTAAATATTATATTAAATCTAAACCCAAATAATATATTCATTATTACCTAAACTTAAAACAGAGTAATTATAGCCCAAATCTCAAGTTTAAAATAATAATAATAAAAAAACTTAATATCCAAATACAATTTATAAAATTAAAGCTAAATTCAAAATTTAATTTAATAAAAATAATAATTTTTTAAGATATTAATTTTTTAATAATATTTTATGTATTGCAAGTTATTATTTTAATATACCAAATTAGATGTACTATTGATTAGGGGTGAGCAAAACTCGATTCGATCCGAAAAAATTGAAAAAATTTCTAATTTTGAGTTAATCGAATCGAGTTATTTGAGCCAATTCGATTCGAGTTTCAAGTTTGAATTGAGTTGAATTTTACAATTCGAATAACTCAAATAACAAAATAATGTAAATACTCTTTTGATCCCTGTGAACTTTGAAAATAAATAAATTGGTCTCTCTCTCAACAAAAATTTAAAAAAAAATCAAAATACTTTTAAAAAATTCAAAATAATTTTTAAAATTTAAAATATTTATAAAAATTTTAAAATTTATATTTAAAAAAATTATAAAAATTATAAAAATTATAAAAAATATAAAAAAGTTAAAATTTTAAATATGTTCTAAAATAATAATTTTGAGATCTAATTAATGATTCAAATTTATTATACTTGTATTTTATTTTTATTATTTTGCTTTATTTTTTTTTCAAATATATATGATTTTGAATTTATATGCTCTAATATGGAATTAATTATACTGTAATAATATTTTTATTTGACATGTTTAATTTTTTTAATTAAACTTGATTTAACTCGACTCAAATTTTATTTCACTCGAATCGATTCGAAAATATTCTAAATTAAATTAAAATTATAAAATAGTACTCATGAATTCGGGTAATTTATCCAAGTAACCAAAAAAATTTCATTATTTACGAAAATGACCCAAGTTCAAAAATATACACCAAAATGACCTAAAATAAACAGTAAAAATTGATATTAGGCATTTAATGGCCGACAGCACCTGCCGAATGATTGGTGTCAGACATAAAAATTTGTGTTTTTTGGTGTTGGCCATGCATGGCTAACACCTATGTATTTTTTTAATACAGTATTTTATTGATATACGAAAATTAAAAACAAAATTAGTTTTGGCCATGCAATGGCTGACACCCCCTTTTTTATCTAACAGGAAAAAAAATTTTGGTGTTAGCCATTGTATGGCCGACACCCCTTTTTAATCTGATAAAAAAATCAAATTTTTGGGTGTTAGCCATGCAATGGCCGACACCCCTTTTTTGTCAAATAAAAAATTCAATTTTTTGGTGTTGGCCATGCAATGGCCGACACCCCTATTTATCTGATAAAAAAATCAATTTTTGGGTGTTGACCATGCAATGGCCGACACCTCTTTTTTCAGATAAAAAATTTCAAAATTTTTTGATGTTGGCCATTGCATAGCCGACACCCCTTTTTGTCTGAATAAAAAATCAAATTTTTGGGTGTTGGTCATGCCATGGCCGACACTCCCTTTTTGTCAAATAAAAAAGTCAATTTTTTTGTGCTGGCCATGCCATGGTCGACACCCTCTTTTTTATCTGGTAAAAAATCAATTTTTTTTATGTTGGCCATGCAATGGTCGACACCCCCTTTTTGTAAAATAAAAAATTCAAAATTTTTTGGTGTTGGCCATGCCATGACCGACACTCCCTTTTTTATTTGGTAAAAAATTAAAGTTTTTTGGTGTTGGCCATGTAATACCCGACATCAACTTCCCCTCATTCTCTATAAATAAAGTTTAGTTTTTTGATTTTGAAACTGTAAATAAGAAATATTTCCTTAAAATAACAAGAAAATGAGAGTGTTTTATTATTTATCATTAGATGAGTGTTTTGTTTTTGGGGATAGTTGTGAAGTGTACAATCGAATTTCGGGGTTGAGTTATATACTATCATGTATTGTCGGAGTTGAATTATATACAGTCATGTGAAGCGGCAAATATATGTCTTCAGTGGTCAGATGATTTTCTGCGCCATTGAAGAAAATCCTATATGTAGATAATATAATTGCCGCTAAATGTAACTATGTGGTATAACCGTAAAGGTTATGCTATCAAAGGTCGGTTAACGGAACTCTATCATCGAACGGCCGACCGAGATGACTTGGCCGAGTATTCAGTCAATATGGACCCGTATTGCTTGAGGGTTAGAAGAATTTATTGAAATTGGCCAGGTATTCAAGCAAATGGACATTATCTAACCGAGACGAGTTGCTCAAGTTTAGGGTATTGTAGGTTATTTTGTATTATTGTTCAAAATTTAAAATTTCGTGTATTAATATTAACAATTATTTATAATTTATTTTATCTGTAAATTTAATTTGTATTGTTGTAATATTCAACAAGATTTATAATTTATCGTATTAATATAATTTTGATTTATTAAAAAAATTATTAAATATTTTGTTGTGAAAATGTTAAGGAATAAATATTATTGACAAATTAAAAATATATTAAAAAATATTAATTAAAATTAATTTTAAGAAATAAACGAAAATAATCAAAAGAAAGGAACACTAGTATAGTTAATGGCCGAGACCGACTTTTAACTCCAGCACCAGATATATATATAACCGTCAGTACTAAAAATTTGAGTTTTTTGTTCTCATTAACAGTACAACAATTTCTTTGTTTATGTTCATTTTTTTATGATCCCAAGTTTTTTCAAGATGAGTTCCAACATTTTCTTTGTTTATGTTTATTTTGATGGAAAAATTATCAATACAGATGATGAAGGTTGAGTATTTGAAAGCCGAGAAAAAATCGGAATGAGACTAAACAAGCGTGTTTCGCTGGAGGAATTGAAACGGAAGATCAGTACAAAGATAGCTACTCGTTGTGGGAAGCAAATGTTGAGACTGTTTTACAAATTTTCGGTTTCATCAGACCCGATAAAGTTCTCCGAAATGGAGCTTGTTGATAATGATGATCTAGGGACAATGATTGGATTTTATTGCCCATCTGAGATCGAAAATCCATGCCTCATTGTGTTGTTTGCGGAGATATCACACCCCGAACCAATTCAAGTCTTAAATCCAGTAAGCCAGCATTCTGGAATAGATATTGATCTTAATGTATGCTGGGAAGATCAATCGGGTTATAGAGGGTCCACTCCAGAAAATCCAAACACTGGTAGATGTTCGTATAACATCCAAAACACATGTCATCATCTACAATTTCATCTGGAAGTGTTGGCCCCAATAGAAGATGATGACAAAAATGAAGCTTTGGAAGACCCCGATTTGGATGACATCCCCGAAGACTTAGATGAGGAGGGGTCGGTGGAGGGTGATGATGTTAACACCCATTCAAGAGGAAATACAAGCCCAAGTATAGTTATTAGGAATAATCCGGGGGCCTTCATGAGCGACGTAAACCCAGATGCGGGTCGAGCTCGTGAGTTTCCAGAATATAGAAACATAGTTCTGGCTCACCTACTCGACGAACAAACCGACGAAGAAGAGTTGTTCATAGGACAACAATTTGAGAACAAGAAGGACTGCTTAAATGCAATAAAACAATACAGTTTAAAGTTAATTGTGGATTATAAAGTAAAGAAGTCGTCGCAGTCTTTGTACATCGTAGAATGTTAGAAAGCCAAGAGTGGGTGTAAGTGGCGTATCCGAGCCGCGTTAATGCAGCGGACTCAACTGTGGACAATAAGGAAAATAGAAGGTCTGCACACATGCACCACGGCTCGTATGACGCAAGACCACCGGAATTTAGATGCAAAGACCATATGCAACTGCATCATGCCTATGGTGAAAGCGTCCCCATTGAATAAGGAATCGGTCTATATTTCGGCCATGCAAACTCGCTTCAATTATAAGGTTTCGTACCGGAAGGCATGGTAGGTGAAGCAAATGGCGATGCGGGAGTTGTATGGTGACTAGGATGCGTCATACAACGAGCTCCAAGGGTGGATAGCCGCGATGCGAGAGTATGTGTAATGACCTAAATTCACGGGCATCGAAAAAAGTGAGTTATAGGGTCTCCGTCTTAGTAAACCGAATTCGTAAATAATTATTAGGAGTAATTATGAGTTTAGTAGTGTGTTTAATTAGGCTTTGATTAGGTGAATTTAATTTAATTTAGAGTAATTAGTAAAAAGGACTAAATTAAATAAGGGGTGAAAGCCTAATTATAGATCAAAAGAAAGAAAAAGGGACTAAAATGGTAATTATGCCTATTTCATAATTTGAGGCGGCAAAACAAGAGAAAAATCTAAAGATTTTTTTTAATGATTTAAGTTATTATTAATTAATATTAGAATATAATAGTATAAATTATTATTTAATTAATATTATCTTATTATATTAATAAAATATATATAAAAATTAAAGCCAAATGTATGGTAATAAAATATACATGTGTAAAAATTATATTTGTACATTTGTAAAATAAATATTAATTTACTTATTATTTAAGCAAATAGATATTTATAATTTATTAATATTATTACTAACTAATATATAAGATATAAAAGAAAAAAGAAACAAAAGAAGGAATAGAAGAACCAAGGCTTAAACGAAAAAAGGAAGGAAGAAAAGGGAAGGAAAAAAAAAAAGGGGAAACTAAAATTTTGAAGCTTTAAGCTTTAATTGGTAAGTCAATTAAGCCATTTTCTCTTAAATTAAATGTTTTAGAAGCTTTAGAGCAAAGTTTTGATGAAATTAAGTTGAGGTCTTGGAAGTTTCAAGGTTTTGAACATAGTTCATGTTGAACAAAATAGTGAATTATGGATTTAATTGAATGAATTTCAAGTTAGAATTGATAAAGAGATTAAATTGTAAAAGAAGCTATAAGTTTTGTGATAGAGGGATTAAATTGAAAGAAATTTTAAATTAGGGTTTTATTATAAACATTAGATAGTTAAGTAGAATATGGAAGGAAATTGAATAAAAATAAGTATGAACTGAGTTAGAAAATTAAATGAGTTAATTAGGATTAAATTGGAATTAGGGTATAAATTGGATAGAAATTCAATTATTATTATAAATTAGTGTTGTAATTAATGGCGTAAATTATTATTATTTTCGTAGCTAGCAAAGAACTCGAAGCATCGACACAAAAAGGAAAGGAGAAAATTATCGAGAAGTAATCGCGAAATCCGGGTTTATATTACTATAATCTGAATTATTCATTATTTAATGTTTATTTTGATATTTATATTTAATAAGTGAATATGAGGTAAGCATTAATATTGAGATGAATGAAAATTTATATTGAATTAATAGTATATTTGAATTGAATTTGAATGATTTGTGATCAAAATTGAAAGTGAAAGTGGAATTGAAATTGAAAGTAATATGAATTGTAAATTGAAAATCCCTATTAACTATTCGGGCTGAGTCGGATATAATTGACATGCCATAGGATTGGAAGAGTTCAGGGATACTTCGACCTTGAGTCGATGAGATACTGGGTGTCATTATTTTACTTCGGATAGATTCGATGAGGTACTGGGTACCACTTTACTTCGGCTAGACAGATGAGACATTCGGTGTCACTTTATTGCTTCGAACTATCCAATGAGGCACTGAGTGCCATTCTGGTGTGTTTGGTTGGATCCGTGTATCCGTCAAGGTCCGAGTCTTGTTAATAGGGGTAAACAATGTGAAAAAAAAATTTGAATAGAAATGAAAAATTGATGTGTTAGAGCCCAATTTTGACTGGGCCCAACATTTAAACCTAATTTTTAATTTTTAATTTTTTCTTAAATTTTAATTCATTTTGGGTTTAAATTTAGTTTAAATTTAAACTTTTCTTAAGTTTAAATTTAAATTAAGTTTAAATTTAATTTGAATTTAAATTTAAATTAATTAAAAAGTCCAAATACAACCTTTGACCTAATTGGACCCAATTCAAATGTCCAATACAAACCTAAATACTAACCTAAGCCTAATTGAGCCAAACAGGCCAAACCTAAACCCAATAACACTGGCCCACACTTAATTGACCCAAAAACTGCTAAGCAAGTTGCATCAGCCACCTCCACCACCAGTCATTAGAAAGATGCCACGTCACTATCAGCAAGCACCAGCACCTCCAGCATTCAACTTGCTCTGCCACCGCCACTGCTACAGCCTTCACAGTCGACCTGCAAAAGGAAGAACAAGACCGGTATTTAGTTGCATAAAACAAAATGTGATGATTGTATTAATGGCTATAAAGCCAGAACTTAAACAATTTGTAAGGGGTTGCTCCTTTTTTTTAAGAATACCACCAATCAAATACAAAAAGAGATTTTCAAAGCATTTGTAAATCAAGAAGCAGTAATATCCAATTAAGAACAGACTACCAGATACACGAAGCAACCAGTACACTTAAGTATTGAAAGCGATCATGTACCATTCAAGGTATATTTATGGCCACTTACGTTTCAAATTCCTAAATCCATCAGTTTCTAAGTACGCATTGATACATGCATTTACTATCTTTGTTAATGTCTATTGTTTCTTTCAAAACATATTAATAAGTATCATTAATATTAATGTCAGTAATAATAATAAATAATAATATTATTACTAATAACATTAATAATATTAATGACGATAATAATAATAATAATAAAGGAAATCTTAAAGCACTTATCTGCCCCATCGTCGCCCTGCTTCGATCTGAACCACCGCTCCGATCGTCCCCAGCCATAGTCGAGGTCCCTCCGAATTGGCTAGTGTTTGTGAGGGCTTCGATTCTTCCAGTTTACACTAAAAAAAACAAATGTTAGGCAACAATAAAGATGTTGAATAAATCGATTGGAAACAGGCATAACTACCAAAACCTTAGATCTAATTTGAACACTCAGATTTTGTTTTAACAAACTGACGAAACTAATAAGAAAAACATGAAAAAGTTAGCAGCTTTTTTGAAAACATGTTTGGTTTTAAGTAGATCCACGCTCAGATCTACGGGGTTTTTTACAAAAACAAAAAAAAAAGAGTGAAACAGATTTGAAAAAGTGGGTTTAAAAGAAATCAAAATGTTTTCTAGTAAAAATGGAATGAAGAAAACAAAAGAAAGGAGAAGAATAGAAAACTTTACCTTCACACTCCGACGGCGCGTGAACGGTGGAGTACGACGCGTGGACAACGGACGGCGTGGTGCATGAGATGGCCGATGATGGACTAGCGCGTGATGACAGCGCGTAGCAGCAACGACGGTGATCGGAGCATGATCGATCGACGATCGGAGGCAGAGAGGAGAGAACAAAAGGGAGGAATCTTTTTTTTTAAAACAAGTGAAAAATGAATTTTTTTTACTAAAATAAGCTATTTATAGGCCTTCAAAATGGTGTCGTTTTGAGGGCTGAGTTTCAGCCCCAAAACGGCACCGTTTTAGCTTTGACCCAAGAACTGACCCAACCCGATCCGACCTGTTCCAAAGGACCCGCGTGTTTTGAGAAAGGGGTTATTTATGCAATTGGTCCTTTCGCTTTGTTTTCAATTTTCAATTAGATACTTTTTGTATTTTTAATTAATTATGAATTTGCCAAATAATTTTCATTCTTTTCAATTTGATCCTTCAACTTTTTGAAGACTTGAGAGGCTGCCACGTTTCATGATTTTGGTTTATTTGTGCAAATGGTCCCTTTTATTTTTAATTTGTTTTGATTTCATCCCTAAATCAAGTTCAGTTTAATTACAAAATTGGCCTAAAAATTTTACATGATTTTCAAATTAGTCATTGGACTTCAGGATGCTTGACAGGCTGCCACGTGTCATCTGTTTTTTGGTTTTATTACCCTAAAGGTCCCTAAACTATCCAAAAATTACATTTTTACCCCCAAACTTTCCAAAATTCCATTTTTAACCCCGATTTGTCCAAAAAATACCATTTTACCCTCAAACTTCTAAAAATTCTATTTTTAACCTCGATTTTTCCAAAATACTTTTTACCCCCGAACTTTCAAAAATTTCATTTTTGACCTCAATTCTTCCAAAAAGTACCATTTTACCCCCAGATGTCTAAAAACTCCGTTTTTGACCCCTAACTTTCCCAAAACTACCATTTTGCCTCGAGCATCCAAATTCACTCTTTCAACTCTGATTGTTTTATTTTTCTTCCTCCTCAATATTTGTGTTTAAATTTTAATGATTATGCCTTCGTATTTCATATTTTTTTAATTTTTGCATATAATTTATCTGCTTAATTATTTTACTTCGTGTTATCTAATATCCATTATTAATTGCTCATTCATATTAAACTCACATATTTGTTTTCAAAATTATCTTCGTGGAAACTTTAAAATCAAGGCAATATTCTTTTATTTCGAGTTTTGAAAATTTGTGCTTTAACTTACTAGACACGATTTTTCTTCAAATCGGAATAATCGAATATCCCTAAATCGAGGCAATGTTTCTTTATCTCTGATTCTGAAAATTTATGCCTTAACTCACTAGGTGCGAATTTTCTTCAAATCGAGATAATCAAATATCCTTTTCCAAAGTTTAAAAAAGGGATTTATTATAAAGGAAAGCTCGTTATTTCTGGATCTCGAAATGTTATGTCCTAACTTACTGGATGTGACTTTCTTTCTCGATCACCTTGAAATAGTGGGACTTCCAAACAAAATCTGTTTCTTTTAAGCGTAACTCATGCATTCAAAGATCGAATTTTGAACTTTATTCGAGTTTTTAAATTTTACAAAAAAGACCCTAAGATAATCAATGTGGTACCAATTTTGGGCGTATGAGGGTGCTAACCCTTCCTCATACGTAACCGACTCCCAAACTTGTTTTCTGGATTGCGAAGACCAAAATATTTTTCAAAACAGATTTTTAACGTTTTGTGGTGATCCAATCACACCATATAAAAGGATTGGTGATGACTCCCATTTTCTAATTTTTAAAATAATTTTTGAAGCACGTTTTCCAAAAAAAAGGTTTCGACAGCTTAGCGACTCCGGCTGGGAGACTTTTAAAAGTAAACGAGAGTCAAGCCAAAATTGATTATTTTTGGGTCTTTTTTGAAAACTTTTAAAGCTTCAGTTTTGTTTAATATACGATCCTCGACATCTTTTGTGGGACATTATATTATGTGATATTGCTAGTGTAAATTTGCATTCATCTGCATATGATACTACCCTTTTAAGTAGAAACGGGAAACTACTCCTTCGTGAGGTCTTCACCTCCGTGCAGGATAGTGGATCGCTTTCGGGATTACATCTGTACCCATGTTTTCGTGAAGTTTTCACTTCCGTGCAAACATGTGGAAAATGTGTCCCCCTAAACCGAACTCTTCCGTATGAGCCTGTAATAGGTGAGGATCGAGGAATCTGCTGGTTTGAGTACCTTTACTTTAGAGCTTAAAACCACATATAGTGAGCCGTAAGAACTTGCCTTAGAAGGAGTTATACTGAACCTTTTAGCAACTATCCGAGACAAACTCTTAGGTTTTGTGCTCTATACTTGTATATTGATATTGATGTGTTTTGCTAACTTGTTTATTTTATCTCTTTTTGCATTGCATGTCATCATCATAAAAAGGAAAGATATAGATTCAAAAGTTCAGTTACCGATAAGAGAATCGATCATGGAAAACAAGTACCTTGATAAGGTGGAAGACAATATGGTCGTGCGTATGTGGTCAAAGGAGACTCAACGCCAAAAAAGGGATAGCTTAGTGGAAGGATATGAGTCATAGCTTTGGGATTATACCAAGATCAGTACGGCTCAAAACAATATGCAAGAATTGAAAGAGATATGAGACAGTTGGGATAATGACATGAAGTAGACCTTTTACCAAGAATACGGAGATTTGTCATACTTGTTCGAGGTTAAGGTAGATAAATTCCTCTTTCGAGCCTTAACGCAGTATTGGAACCCAGCCTACAGTTGTTTCACCTTCGGGAATGTGGACATGACACCAACAATAGAAGAATACACCACCCTACTTCGTTGTCCGAAAATCTCGGTAGATAAGGCCTATTCTAGAGCTCCAAATCTCCCGATTGTTGTTAAAAGGTTAATAAACATCAGCGGCATAAGCAAACAATAGGTTGCAGCTTGAATTAAAGTCAAATGCGATAACAAATGCATCATATGGAAAAGTCTATGAGATTTGATACTGGCTCATCCAGATGCAAAGAAAAAGATTAACATCCCGACCCTAAGTATCTACGGGTTAGTCATTTTTCCAAAGGCTTTGAGACATATAGAAGATGTAGTGATAAACTTATTTGATCGATTGAATAAAAGAGTTACACCCGTCCCGATCATACTGGCTGAAACTTTCAGATCCTTAAATGCGTGCAGAAAAGAGGGAGAAGGTCGATTTATTGCTTGTGCACCGTTGTTGATGGTATGGTTTCATATTCACTTTTGGAAAACAGAAAAAGTCTCCTATCAGTACCTGTCTAAATATTACTCCTCGTTGAAAGATTTTGTGGCTACGCATAGACAGGAAAATTTCTTAGAAGAAAAGTGGATGACCATACTCCAAAGCCTCAAAGACGAAGACATAGAGTGGCGAGCACAATGGTTTGCTCTTGATGAAATATTATATCGATGCAGAGACTTCGATTGGGTCCCATTGACGGGGATATGGGGAGCAACAGGATACGTACCTTTACTAGTTTTAAGACAATACAGATCGAGATAATTCATACCAGAAACTCAGGGGTTAGCTCAGTGTGAATTCGCGTATCGAGGAGAAAACAATAAGAAAAGGATTTGGGAAATCTCAAATACATGGAACCAGGTTCGAAGAATGAAAGCATTCAACACCAATCCCATGATAACTGCAGAATATGATTGGTGGAGAAATAGAAGGATCAACGACAACATTCTTGTGCCAAACCCGAAGATTGTTCGCCCAATTGAAGAACACTTGCAGGTTGTCCCGACTGAATTAGAAATAATTAAACAAGATTCTGAGATAAAAAATGCTGAGATGAAAAAAATGATAGAAAAGCTGAAAGAAGAGAAGGTGTTCTAGGATTAGACGTTGATGTTCAAAAGCTAGAAGCAAAAAAATTAAGAAAAGGGAAGAATAAGGCTGAAGAAGACCTCAGTAGCTTAAAGAAAGACTATAAAAAGCTTCGCTTGTCAATGAGGACCGCCGGTTTAGGTAAGACCTCAGAACAATGGCAACAGGAAATTCGCAAAGAGAAGAATAGAACAAGTCACTGGAAAAGCAAGTTTCAAAATGCCCAGGTTCAGGAAAATGCTATGAAGAGTAGCCTTTTGAAAAGCCAAGCTGAGGTGACCGAATTAAAAGCCCGAGTAAGAGAATTGGAGGAATCCTTGTATAGGCATCGTAGCCGAAATTCAGCGATGGAGTTGAAGGCAAGCTGAGTTGAGATCGAGAGACTGAATAAGAGGGTGGAAGAATTAAAAGCCTCTTTGCAGAATAGTGAAATATGAACTGAGATTCTTGAGAAGACATTGGAAACAAATGACTGGCATCTTCAGCAAGCTTAGAAACAAATCAGAGACAGGGATTATCTTATGGGTGAGGCCTTAAATCAAATTTGCGGAGTAGCCGATCATGTGCAAACACTGGCAGTTAAAGCAGAAGAGTTAAGCATACAATATGAGACGAAGACAGAACGAGGTCAAAAGCTGACAGGACTCCTCAAGAAAGTCAAAGCTCTAAGCATCAAAGAAAAACCATTTATGTAATTTGCTTTATGTAAAGGAACTTGTTATCTAGTGAAGTTTTCTAAATGGAAATTGAATTATAAGTCAATACCTTTCTTTTGCATTCATGCATTCATTCGCATTGTATTCTCACGCTTTAATACAATAAAACTCATTAAATAAAATTTGAAACAGTTAAACTCGAAAAAATAGAGAACTCACACCCTTACGGTACTCGGAGAGCCATTGACCAAAGAATAGAAAGGTTGAAGCAATTACAAAAAGAAACACAAGAGCAAATGCAGGCTCAGTTACAAGACTAGTTGGAAAGAGTCCAAAGGGATATGAGAGACCAAATTATTGAGTCTCAAAGCAACATAATCAATTGGTTGACCCAACTATTGCAGGAGGCGAAAAAGGGAAAAATCCTGTAATAGGCCCAAGGGAGGAACATGAAGATCCCCAATACCCTCCTAGCTTTACTCTAGTGCACAACCAAGTTCCACAAGAAACAAACTCACGAGGAGCTCCCATCTTCATTCGAGCACAACCACAGCCCATCAATACCTCAGGCCAAGCCAATTATTTAACTGGATCAGGGTTCAATCCAAAAAAAAACCGCTGCAAACCCCATTAATCCCGACTTTGATGAAATCATGGAAGTAGAGAAAACAAAATTGAAAGTTTCCAAACAGATAGAGGAGCGGTACAAGTGATTGGAAGATAAGGTCAAGGAACTGGAAGAGGCTAACACCTGCTGTGGGATAAATGCTAAAGAACTAAGTCTAGTTCCAGACTTAGTACTGCCCCCAAAATTTAAAACTCTAGAGTTTGAGAAATACAATGGGACAAGCTGCCCAGAAGCACACATTACGATGTTTTACTGAAAAATGACAAGATACGTCCATAATGATCAGTTACTGATCCACTGTTTCCAAGACAATTTGGTAAGATCCGCGGCAAAGTGGTACAATCAGTTAAGCTGTGCAAAGATCAGTTTATGGAAGGACCTGGCCCAAGCCTTTATGAAACAATATAGTCATGTTACTGACATTACTCCTAATAGAATCACTTTGCAAAATATGGAGAAAAGGCCGAGCGAAAGCTTCAGGCAATATGCTCAACGATGGAGAGATATGGCCACCCAGGTGCAGCCGCCATTAACAGAGAAAGAGACGACCATGCTTTTCGTCCACACGCTAAAAGCACCATATCTCAACCACTTGTTGAAAAATGCTACGAAAAGTTTCTCGGACATGGTTATGGCTGGAAAAATGGTTGAAAGTGCAATTAAGAGTGGTAAAATTGACGCTGGGGAAAGTGGAAAAAGAACAGCGCCCAGAAGGAAAGAAGTCGAGGTAAACAACGTAGGCATGTACATGCCAAATTATGTGAAGTCAATCATGATGACGCAATTTAAAACCCTTGCAAGTAATTACCAAAATCCACTGAAGTCGGAGCCAAGCTCAAGAAAAAACACTAAAAGAATTCAGTTCACTCCTATTCCGGTAACGTATAAAAAGCTTTACCAGCAATTATACGACCAACATGCAGCAGCCCCAAACTACACAGAGCCAATACAACCACCCTTCCCGAAATGGTACGACGCCAATGCTCAGTGCAAATTCTATGGAGGAGTAATCGGACACTCCATCGAAAACTGTTTCGCTTTTAAGAAGATAGTGGAAAGATTAATTAAGATGAAGCGAATAAGATTCGATGAGCCGTCTGAACCTAATGTAGCCGGGAACCTTTTACCTGTCTACCCTGATTAGGGGGTGAATGCGATTACAAGAGAAAAAGGTAAAAGGGTTAAGACCAATATCGGAGAGGTCAAATCACCTTTGAAATGGGTATGGCGTCAAATGATAGACAGAGGAGTGATCACGGGAAATGATGGAGATATGATGATGACGGCCAAGAATTACTGTGACTTCCACAGTGCTAAGGGACACGAGATTCAATACTGTGCAGAGTTCAAGGTTCTGGTACAGGATTTGATGGACCGCAAAGATCTGGAGTTCTTTGAAGAAAAAGAAGAGATGGAGGATATTTGTTCCTCCGAAGAAAAAGGGATGAATAAGCCTGATCGCCTTGTGATAATTATCTCTACATCCAAGGATACTGAGACAAGAACACAAGCGACACCTTGTGTTATCATACGGAAACTTGCACCATTTCCTTATGAAGATAACAAGAGAGTCCCTTGGAATTACTGGTGTAACATAATAACGCCCAAGGAAGACCGATCCCAAGAAGATGCTTTCCTTGTTACCCGTAGTGGAAAAGTCTATGACTTGAAAAAAGAGAAAAAAGAAGCTGCAAAAGGAAAAGCCTTAGAAATTGAGCCAGAAGAAAAGGAGATTGACAAGCTTGACCCAGTAAAGGAGTCAGTAGCAGAAAAAGAAGCAAGAGAATTTTTGAAATTCTTGAAACACATCGAGTATAGTGTGATTGAATAGTTACATAAATAACTCGCACGCATATCAATCTTAGCACTGTTGCTAAGTTTAGAAGCCCACCGCAATGCATTGATGAGCATGCTCAATGAAACATATGTGACCAATGACATATCCGTGTGCAAGCTGAATCGCCTGATTAATAACATCAGCGCTGACAATTTTATTTTCTTCAGTGACGATGAGATTCCGTCTAGAGGAATTGGGTTGACCAAGGCTTTGCACATCACTGCTCGCTGTAAGGGGTATTATGCCCAGAGTGCTCATTGATAATGGCTCAGCGTTAAATGTATTACCACTGGTCACCCTAGAACGACTACCAGTCGATAATTCTTACATGAAAACCTACCACAATGTAGTCAGAGCTTTCGATGGAACGAAAAGAAAAGTGATGGGCCGAATTGAAGAACCGTTACAGATAGGCCCGAATACCTACGAGGTGGACTTCTTGGTGATTGACATTAAGCCCTCCTACAATTGTTTATTGGGGAGACCCTAGATCCATTCAGCGGGAGTGGTACCATCCTCACTTCATCAGAAGCTTAAACTGGTAAACAATGGAAGATTGGTTACAATAAATACAAAGGAGGATATTATCGCATCTGTGACAAGTGATGCCTCGTACGTAGAAAGAAACGAAGAGGCGGTGTAATGTTCCTTTCGATCGTTAGAGTTTGTTAATGTCACATTCATCGTAGAAGGAAGCAAAATTCTCGAATTGAAATTATCCCGAACCACGAAGATGGGGTTACGATTGATAATTGAAAAAGGGGCACTACTAGGAAAAGGGCTTGGGAAAGACCTATAAGGGATACTCAATGCACCAGCACCACTAGGAAAGTGGGACCGCTTCGGGCTAGGATACAAGCCAGATATGAAGAAAAAGAAGAAAGAGGTGAAAAGGAAGT
Organism: Gossypioides kirkii; assembly: GCA_005610355.1. NCBI lineage: Eukaryota > Viridiplantae > Streptophyta > Magnoliopsida > Malvales > Malvaceae > Gossypioides > Gossypioides kirkii. Next base: position 8,012,382 of record CP032249.1, on the reverse strand, counting down.
GAGAGATGAGAAAAGCACGACTGGAAGAGAACCTTGGAAGAGTTGTTATGGAGTTGGACATTAATGCCATCTCTGAAGAAGGCGAAGGAAGGAGTTTACCACAAATTTGCCCATACGCATCAGGAAGCGATAAAGATCTTTTGTAAAGGGCATTTGACTTTTATCCATTATCTTAATGAAAATGCATTTTGTCCCCTTTCAACAAATGTCTTTTTATATTCTTTCATTCTAAATTCAAATAATTTGTTTTCCCTTAACCTACACCAATTAATCATTCTTGAATTTTGTATACATACACTCATACTCATACCATACAATCATTCTTAAATTTCTTTGCTCATTGGACCACTCTCATTCTTTTGACAGATCCTTGGATATCAATAATATGAGCTACATTGACTATGAACCTAATTTCGATATGTGTCTCGAAGAACCTCAAGACTTTGAAGATGATCAAGATAGTAACTTATCTCCTGATTTGCTGTGAATGATGGAACAGGAGGAAAAACAGATCTTGCCCCATAAAGAGGTAATTGAAACTATGAGCATAGGGGATGAATATGAAAAGAAGGAAGTGAAAATTGGAACTAGCATCTCGGCAGAAGCACGAAAAGATCTTATTGAGTTACTAAAAGAATTTAAAGACATCTTTGCCTGGTCCTACCAAGACAAGTCTGGTTTAAACACCGATATTGTAGTCCATAAGCTCCCGATAAAAAAGGAATGCAAGCCCGTCTAACAAAAACTCCGTAGGATGCGACCAGATGTGTTGCTAAAAATAAAAGAAGAAGTTCAAAAGCAGTTTCACGCGGGTTTCCTCCAAGTGGTTAAATATTCAAAATGGTTGCCAACATAATCCCCGTCCCCAAAAAGGATGGGAAAGTACGTATGCGTGTGGATTACCGAGACTTGAACAAAGCCAGTCTAAAGGATAACTTCTCACTGCCTCACATTGATACCTTAGTAGACAATACGGTAGTTCATTCCTTTTTCTCTTTCATGGATGGTTTTTTAAGATATAACCAAATAAAGATGGACCCTGTAGATATGGCGAAAACTACCTTCGTCACAATGTGAGGGACATTCTGCTATAAGGTGATGCCATTCGAACTTAAAAATGCAGGGGCAACATATCAAAGAGCCATGGTGACATTGTTTCATGATATGATACACAAGGAAATCGAGGTCTATGTCGATGACATGATCGCAAAGTCGTGAACTGGGGAAGAACATGTAAAGGTCTTGAGAAAGTTGTTCCTGAGATTAAGGAAGTTCCAACTAAAGTTGAACCCCGCCAAATGTACTTTTGGGGCTACTTCAAGCAAGTTGTTAGGGTTTGTGATCAGCCGAAAGGGGATTGAGATCGATCTAGACAAGATTAAAGCCATACAAGAACTACCCTCGCCTCGTACGCAAAAAGAAGTTAGAGGTTTCCTCGAGAGGTTGAATTATATCGCTCGATTCATCTCACAATTAATTGAGAAATGTGATCTTATTTTGGTCTTCTTAGAAAGCACAATCCAGGTGTGTGGGACGATGAGTGCCAAAGAACTTTCGACAAGGTTAAGCAGTATTTGTCTGATGCTCCAATCTTAGTACCACCAAGTCCCAACAAGCCATTAATCTTGTACTTAGTAGTTTTTGAGAATTCTATGAGATGTGTCTTGGGCCAACACGACGAAATTGGAAAGAAGGAGGGAGCCATATACTACCTCAGTAAAAAGTTTACCGACTGTGAAGCAAGGTATTCTTCGATAGAAAAGTTATGTTGTGTGTTGATTTGGACTACCCGAAGATTACGACAGTACATGTTGTACCACACAACTTGGTTAATCTCGAAATTAGATCCTCTCAAATACATGATGGAGTCAACTGCATTGAACGGAAGAATGGCTAGATGGCAAATCCTACTTTCAGAATTTGATATAGTCTATGTAAGCCAAAAGGTAGTGAAAGGAAGTGCAATAGCAGATTTCCTAGCCAGTAGAGCTCTGGAAGATTATGAGCCGCTAAATTTTGACTTTCCAAATGAGGATCTAATGCATATTGCAACCACCAAAGAGAGGACCGCGACAAAGCATCCCTGGCAATTAAACTTTGATGGTGCTTCAAATGCCGTGGGCAATGGAATCGAGGCAATCTTAGTATCACCGGAAGGAGACCATTATCCCTTCACAAGTAAACTCGACTTCGATTGGACAAACAATATGGTAGAGTACGAAGCATGGATTATGGGGGTTCAAGCAGCCATAGATCGAGGGATCAAGGTCTTGGAAATATATGGAGATTCAGCGTTGGTAATCTACCAGCTTAAGGGAGAATGGGAGACAAGAGACTCCAAGTTAATTGATTACCGAAATATGGTCCTTGAATTGATCAAAGAATTCGATGAGGTTACATTCCAATACCTCCCACATGAGGAAAACCAAATGGCTAATGCTTTGGCTACTCTAACCTCAATGATAAAAGTAAACAGGCCAGAGGATATGAAGCCCATTCGAATGAGCATTTATGAGACTCCAGCCCATTGCTGCGAGATCGAAGAAGAAGAAAAAGAGGAACATCCTTGGTACCAAGGCATCCTCCAATATGTAAAAGACCGTAAATACCCCGAAGGAGCTACTGAAAATGATAAAAGGACATCGAGAAGGCTCGCAAATGAGTACGTCCTAGATGGAGAGATTTTGTATAAGAGGAGAAAGGATTAGGTGTTGCTAAGTTGTGTTGATGCAGTCGAGGCTAAGAAAATCCTAAAAGAAGTCTATGAAGGCATTTGCGGAACGCATGCTAATGGGTTCAAAATGGCTAGGCAGATAATGAGATTTGGATACTACTGGTCAACTATGGAGAATGATTGTATTAACTATGCTAAGAAATGCCACATGCCAGATCTATGGAGATAAAATTCACGTACCTCCATCACATCTGCATGTCATGACTTCTCCGTGGCCTTTTTCTATGTGGGGCATGGATGTTATCAGGCCGATTTCACCAAAGGCTTCTAACGGGCATAGATTCATCTTTGTAATTATTAACTACTTCACCAAGTGAGTGGAAGCTGCCTCTTATATCAATGTTACAAAGTCTGCAGTTAGCAAGTTCTTAAAAAAGGAAATCATATGTCGATATGGAATGCCAGAAAAGATCATATCGGACAATGCATTGAACTTGAATAACAGCACGATATCAGAGGTTTGTGAGCAATTCAAGATCAAACATCATAATTTCATCTCCATACCGGCTAAAGATTAATGGAGTAGTGGAAGCGGCAAATAAAAATATTAAGAAAATCATTGCAAAAATGATAGAAACCTATAGAGATTGGCATGAAAATTACCGTTCGCCCTCCTTGCTTATAGGACTTCAGTCAGAACGTCTACTGGGGCAATGCTGTTCTCACTTGTATACGGGATGGAAGCCGTTTTACCCATCGAGGTGAAGATTCCTTCTCTCCGAGTCTTGTCAGAGCTAAACTTGGACGAAGTAGAATGGATCCAAGCCAGATATGATCAGTTGAAACTGATCGAAGAAAAAAGGTTAAGAGCCATCCGTCATGGTCAGATGTCCCAAAAGCGGATGATGTGAGCATACAACAAAAAGGTCCGTCCTAGAGAATTCCACGAGGGAGGTCTAGTCTTGAAGAAGATACTCCCAATACAAAAAGACTCTCGAGGAAAGTGGATGCCTAATTGGGAAGGGCCGTATGTGGTAAAGAAAGCTTTCTCTGGAGAAGCTCTAATTTTGACTGAGATGGATGGAAAAGAGCTATACAACCTAGTGAATTCAGACTCGGTAAAGAAATATTTCACCTAAAAAAAACGGAGAGGTTAGGATGAAAACCCATAAAAGGGCATCTTGAAACCAAAGGGGTTTTGAGTTAAAAACCCGGATAGGGTAGCTCGAATGGAAAACGAAGGCGATCAATTGTTCCCTCAAATGTGACAAGATAGAGAAATTTTACATCTTGAGTATCAACGAAGTACTCCAGGACCTCCAGATACATATCGAGTAGAAAGATGATCCTTAGATCAGAGGAACTCATATTTGATATCTAGGCATCTAATACTGTTCCTTGTCATTTGTTTTGTTCTTTGTAAATATTCGGCATTTTTCTTTCTTTAGCCAACAATTCTTCAAGTTTTAACTCCAATGCCATCTCATTCCTTCTCACACTACCCAAATATTTTCTTACCAAGATAATGGATAATAGACTAAAATAACATGAAAAAGTAAGGATCCGCGAGTATTATTTTAGAAAATTCCTAAATGATACAATGACCCTAAACAAGACCACCAGTTAAAAGAATCAAACCTGGAAAGAACGGTTCAAATTGAGAATATGCAAGTCATAGATTTGAGAAGACGTAAGGAGATAATCCCAAAGCCGAAGAAACTAATCTTTGAAAAATTAAACATTAATCATGCACATTCATCTAGTTAGTAGCATTTTGACTCATTCTGAGCATGGCATCCTGAATAATCTGGCCTACCTAAAGGCCCATTTGAGCATATTTTACAGGTCTCAGTACCATGAAACACGAAAGGAAAGATCTAAGCCGCAACGGCGGATCTAGTACCACGAAGACATGAAAGGAAAAGTTTTAAGTCACAACGGTGAACCTTGTACCTCAAAGACATGGAGGGAAAGATTTAAGCCGCAACTGCGAATCCAGTACCACGAAGACATGAAGGGAAAGATCTAAGCCGCAACGGCGGATCCAGCACCACGAAGACATGAAGGGAAATATCTAAGCCGCGACGGCGGATCCAATATCACGAAGGCACGAAGGGAAAGATCTAAGCCGCAACGATGGATCCAGTACCACGAAGACATGAAGGGAAAGGTTTAAGTGGTGACGACGAACCTGGTACCTCAGAGACATGAAGGGAAAGATTTAAGCCGCAACGGTAAATCCAGTACCACGAAGGCACAAAGGGAAAGGTTTAAGTCGCAATGATAAACCTTGTACCTTAGAAACCTAAAAGATCGAACCCACGACAGTAAAACTTCTACCTCAAAATCATAGTGGATCAGATCTAAACCACTATAGCAAGTCTTTATCTCTTTGAAGTTGTAGTAAGAGCAAGATGAAGCTTCGACATTGAATCCTACCTTCCTGAAGTTGCAGTAAAGCTGGATTAAAACTACAGTAACGGATCTCAATCTCCATGAAGTTGCAGTGGAATAGAGTGAAGTTACGTCACCGATCTTTTACCTCGAGCTTGGGGCAGATCATCATCAACCAATCTCCTACCCCGAGTCTGGGGCAGATTGCAGGTATCCAAAACAACGAGGTGGTCATACTCCTGATACTGAGAAGCAAGCCAAATTTACAAGCGGATCAGATCAAGCTACAGTGAAGAAATTTTGAAATGGTCTTAATACAAGATGGAATCACGACATCACTTCCCATTGCAAAAAAGAGGATGCAGTGAGCTGAATAACCGACGAAGTTGAAGGTGGGTCAGTGGAGAAAGATCGTCGAAGAAGTGAGACATGACAAAATTGGGCCTCCTTTTAGTCTTTGCTTTGGTCCTATACACAACAACGAGCAAAGAGGGGCAGTTGTTGGAGCCCAATTTTGACTGGGCCCAACATTTAAACCCAATTTTTAATTTTTAATTTTTTCTTAAATTTTAATTCATTTTGGGTTTAAATTTAAACTTTTCTTAAATTTAAATTTAAATTAAGTTTAAATTTAATTTGAATTTAAATTTAAATTAATTAAAAAGTCTAAATACAACCTTTGACCCAATTGGGCCCAATTCAAATGTCCAATACAAACCCAAATACTAACCTAAGCCTAATTGACCCGAACAGGCCAAACCTAAACCCAATAACACTGGCCTACACTTAATTGACCCAAAAACTGCTAAGCAAGTTACATCAGCCACCTCCACCACCAGCCATTAAAAAGATGCCACGTCACCACCAGCAAGCACCAGCACCTCCAGCATTTAACTTGCTCTGCCACCGCCACTGCTACGGCCTTAACAGCCGACCTACAAAAGGAAAAACAAGACTGGTATTTAGTTGCATAAAACAAAATGTGATGATTGTATTAATGGCTATAAAGCCAGAACTTAAACAATTTGTAAGGGGTTGCTCCTTTTTTTAAGAATACCACCAATCAAATACAAAAAGAGATTTTCAAAGCATTTGTAAATTAAGAAGCAGCAATATCCAATCAAGAACAGACTACCAGATACACGAAGCAACCAATACACTCAAGTATTGAAAGCGACTAGGTACCATTCAAGGTATATTTACGGCCACTTACGTTTCAAATTCCTAAATCCATCAGTTTCTAAGTATGCATTGATACATGCATTTACTACCTCTGTTAATGTCTATTGTTTCTTTCAAAACATATTAATAAGTATCATTAATATTAATGTCAGTAATAATAATAAATAATAATAATATTACTAATAACATTAATAATATTAATGACGGTAATAATAATAAAAAAAGGAAATCTGAAAGGACTTATCTGTCCCATCGCCGCCCTGCTTCGATCTGAACCACCGCTCCGACCATCGCCAGTCATAGTCGAGGTCCCTCCGAACTGGCTGGTGTTCGTGAGGGCTCCGATTTCTTCTAGTTTACACTAAAAAAAACAAATGTTAGGAAACAATAAAGATGTTGAATAAATCGATTGGAAACATGCATAACTACCAAAACCTTAGATCTATTTTGAACACTCAGATTTTGTTTAAACAAACTGACGAAACTAATAAGAAAAACATGAAAAAGTTAGCAGCTCTTTTGAAAACATGTTTGGTTTTAAGTAGATCCACGCTCAGATCTACGGCGTTTTTTACAAAAAAAAAAAAAAAAGAGTGAAACAGATTTGAAAAAGTGGGTTTAAAAGAAATCAAAATGTTTTCTAGTAAAAATGGAATGAAAAAAACAAAAGGAGAAGAACAGAAAACTTTACCTTCAAACTCCGACAGCGCGTGAACGGTGGAGTACGGCACGTGGACAACGGACGGCGTGGTGCATGAGATGGCCGACGACGAACTAGCGCGTGATGGCAACGCGTAGCAGCAACGACGGTGATCGGAGCATGGCCGATCGATGATCGGAGGGAGAGAGGAGAGAACGAAATGGAGGAATCTTTTTTTTTAAACAAGTGAAAAATGAATTTTTTTTACTAAAATAAGCTATTTATAGGCCTTCAAAACGGTGTCATATTGAGGGCTGAGTTTCAGCCCCAAAACAGCACCGTTTTGGCTTTGACCCCGAAATTAACTCGACCCGATCTAACCCGCTCCAGAGGACCCGCGTGTTTTGAGAAAGGGGTTATTTATGCGATTGGTCCATCTGCTTTGTTTTTCAATTTTCAATCAGATCCTTTTTGTATTTTTAATTAATTGTAAATTTGCCCAATAAATTTTATTCTTTTTCAATTTGATCCTTCAACTTTCTGAAGACTTGAGAGGCTGCAACCTGTCATGATTTTGGTTTATTTGTGCAAATGGTCCCTTTTATTTTTAATTTGTTTTGATTTCATCCCTAAATCAAGTTTTATTTAATTACAAAATTGGCTCAAAATTTTTTATTATTTTCAAATTAGTCCTTTGACTTCAGGATGCCTGAGAGGCTACCACGTGTCACCTATTTTTTGGTTTTATTACCCTAAAGGTTCCTAAACTATCTAAATATTACATTTTTACCCCCTAAACTTTCCAAAATTCTATTTTGACCCTAATTTTTTCAAAAATTACATTTTTATCCCCGAACTTTCTAAAATTCCATTTTTGACCTCATTTTTCCAAGAATTACCATTTTACCCTCAAACTTCCAAAAATTCCATTTTTGACCTTGATTTTTCCAAAATTACTATTTTACCCCACGAACTTTCAAAAATTCTATTTTTGACCTCGATTCTTTCAAAAAGTACTATTTTACCCCCAAATGTTTAAAAATTTCATTTTTGACCCCAACTTTCCCAAAACTACCATTTTGCCCCCGAATGACCAAAATTACCATTTTACCCCGAGTATCCAAAATTTTTATGTCTGACACCAATCATTTGGCAGGTGGTGTCGGTAATTAGATGGCCAATATCAATTTTTACTGTTAATTTTAAATCATTTTAGTGTATATTTTTAAATTTGGATCATTTTCATAAATAATAAAAATTTTTAGGTTACTTGGATAAATTACCCTATGAATTCAATTAATTTAAAATATTTTCAGTGGATTCGATGGAAATTTAACAATACCACACTAATGTCCGTATTCGACAGCATAAAATAATAATAATAGAGAAAAACTAAAATGCTTGACTCACCATTCAGCTAGTCAACGGCAACGCGAAAATATACGGTGTCATTTACTCTAGAAAACTATTTATCTGCGACTAGTCTATGGGGGAGGAGTTTCCACAACTGTCGTTTTCAGCTACTCACAACCTTAGCTGGTTTGCATTTTTAATCAACCCATCCTTAGCTGGAATTGGCACACTTCAAAATTGTCGCTTTTTACCAGTTTCATCCTCAACTATCCTTGAAGAAGACAGTGGTCTTCTATTTTCCCATGTTTTCAGCTATATATAAGTTGTAGCCTTGTAGGGTTTTTCTACACGCAACACTAGAACCACAATGCTATTCTTAATTACTATCGTCTTCCTCATTCTTTCCTTTTCACCTTCCGTAACATGTTCAGCTCCTTATATTCCTACTGACTACATGCTTTTGAACTGTGGTGCTTCATCAAACACTACATCCGATGATGGCAGAAACTGGGTTGCCGATGATGACCACCTATATGCTAATACCTCTTCTTTTTCATCCACTGCATCCTATCAAGACCCCTCTGTCACTCAAGTTCCTTACACGACAGCTCGTTTCTTTCGTGGTGAATTCACTTATCAATTCCCCGTTTCACCAGGCCCTAAGTTCCTTCGTCTGTACTTTTATCCAAATCAATACCCTGGCCTTGATCTTACCACTTCCTTCTTTTCCGTTTCCGCTAATAATTACACCCTCTTGAGCAATTTCAGTGCCTATTTAGTTTCTGCAACTAGTCCTCAAGCCTTTATTGTCAAAGAATTTGTCATCACTGTTGGAAACAAGCAGATGATGGATGTCACCTTCGCCCCTTCACCGAATTCTTTCGCTTTTATCAATGGGATTGAAGTCGTTTCCATGCCTGCAAATCTCTACACAGGCCAGACATATGGCTCTCTCCGCTTAATAGACACTAATTACTTTTTCGAACTTGAAAACTCCACTGCTCTTGACACTGCTTATCGGCTTAATGTTGGTGGAAGAGATGTTTTAGATGTGCACGATTCAGGAATGTTCCGAACATGGAACCAAGATGTTGACTACATCTTTGGAGCAGCATCTGGAGTTACGTATTATGATCCGTCTGAGGCAACAATCAAATACACCAAGGCCACACCAGTGTATACGGCACCGGAAGCTGTGTACAAATCCTCTCGTTCAATGGGGCCTAATCTACATATTAGCATCAATTACAATCTTACATGGATTTTCACAGTTGATTCGGGGTTTTACTACCTCGTTAGGCTCCATTTTTGCGAAAACTCTCTACAGAAAATGAATCAGCGTGTATTCGACATATTTATTAATAATCATACCGCTCAGGAAGCCATGGATGTGATTGCTGTGAGTGGAGGTAGTAGTATTCCAATCTACATAGACTATGTTGTGTGGGTGTCACAAAGTGAAAACGAACTATGGGTCGCACTACATCCACATGCCGAATCTAAGCCAGAGTATTATGATGCGATTTTGAATGGTTTAGAGATTTTCAAGTTGAACAACTCGGATGGTAGCCTTGCCGCTCCGAACCTTCGACCAGAGACGAAGCAAATGCTAAAGCAAAAGCATTCAAAGGAGGGAAGATTTTTGAAACCGGAAAAGGTCGTCATCGGAGCTACACTAAGCAGCATAGTATCAATCCTGCTTATATTGTCCCTTGTTTTTTGGCAAAGGAAACATTTTTTGTGCAGAACGGAATCCATAAACAGAAGAAAAGTTTCCCCCAAACGATGTAGGCACTTTTCAGTTGCCGACATCCTCACTGCAACAAATAACTTTGACGATGCGCTCATCATAGGGCGCGGTGGCTTTGGCAACGTGTACAGGGGTCATATTCCGGGCATTGAATACGAGGTGGCAATTAAGCGGCTGAATTCAAAGTCTCACCAGGGTGAAAATGAGTTTTGGGCAGAGATTGAGATGCTCTCTGAGCTTCGCTACATTAACCTTGTGTCGCTTATAGGTTATTGTAACGAAAAACAAGAGATGATTCTTGTTTATGATTATATGGTGAATGGAACCCTTCGTGATCACCTCTATAAAAACGATAATATTCCTCTCCAATGGAAACAAAGGCTGCAAATCTGTATTGGTGCTGCTCGTGGATTAGAGTACCTTCATTCAGGTGCAGTCCAGAGAATCATTCACCGAGATGTGAAGACTACCAACATTTTGTTGGATGAGACATGGGTGGCTAAAGTCTCGGATTTCGGGTTATCGAAAATGGGTCCGGTTCTCATGGAAAATGTTCCGATCACAACTCAGGTGAAAGGTACTTTCGGATACATGGATCCGGAGTATTTTCGAAGGTTACATTTAACAGAGAAGTCCGATGTGTACTCGTTCGGGGTGGTGTTATTTGAAGTCTTGTGTGCTAGACCCGCAGTTGACACAAGTTTGGAAGATGATGAAATAGGTTTAGCTGGTTGGGCTCTCAAGTGTGTAGAAAATGGAACAATTGAGCAAATCATTGACCCTTACTTGCATGGTAAAATTGCAGCAGAGTGTTTAAAAGTATTCTTTGAGATTGGCAAAAGCTGCCTACATGATGTGGGGGTTGAAAGGCCAAAAATGAGAGATGTGGTGGGAATGCTTGAGTTTGCACTGGAATTGCAGGAAGCTGCTGAAGCAAAACAGGCGGTAGAAGCTGGTGATACAATTGATCAGGCCCAGACCATGGATGAACTTGTGTAGTTCAATTCGAGATCTTTAACGTGGTATGTTGGTCTAATAATCAAATATATTTATTATTCTAGATGTGATCTGAGTTCAAATCGCGTTAGTGATGTTGTTGTTAAGAATTTGACGTCGGTTGTAATTAAAAAAAATAAAACTTGAGGTATTTGAGAACAAATCAATTTCATAAAATAACTAGCGTTAGCTTTCACATTCATGACGTAGTGTTATAATTCATTAAAAATTGAGCTGGAGCTTAGGACTGGTAAGGAAAATGACCAGTGGGTAAGCTTAAAATGTCAAAAGTCTTCCTCTAAGGACAAGTAAATCAACACATCTTGTGGAGCTCTGCGTATGATGTGATTGATTCCTACACTCTACCCACACTCGACATGGTCACTTATCAACTATGCAAGCAACGTGACTAATCACAGGATTAATTTTTTAACTGTAGGGAAATTTTTTTAGGAGCTCAAATTAAATGTAATTTTTACTATAATAAAAACAAAATTTTTAAAGAATTAAATTAAAATTTTATGTTTTTAAAAAAAAGTTAAAGTGTAATTTTATTTTTATTAATTTAAAATTTTAAAAATTTTAAATGATTTAAATAAAAAAATTTCTATTTTAGGGGGTTAGGCTCCTGTTTACCTTTTAGATTCACTTTTGTATAGGATTAATTTAACATTGTTTTTAAAAAGCGTTAAGTGTTTAGTGCTATATTTAAAATGTACTTTTGAGAAATAAAATATTTATTTTTGGGTCGAAATCAAGATATTCACTTTCAATGTGGGTGTTTTTCAAAGAGATAAACAATTGGTCATGAAATGTGCTAGCCATTTAACTCTTCGGAGAGCACTTGTGGCGAAAACATTGGTTTTAATAAGATGGATATTTTAATTTCGACTCCAAAAAATGATTATTTTATTTTTCAAAAATATTTTTTTAAAAGCAAAACATATTCATTTTAGACATTATGTTAATAAGTAAAAAATATGCATTGAAACGATGTTTAAATTCGTTAATATTATAATATTTCAATAAAAATATAAAAATAATTTATTATAACTCATTATTACTATTTTGATATTTAAAATATGGTGAAAGTCATTGACCAATTCTTCTAATATCAAAAAGTAAGCAAACAAGTCCCTCTATTAAAAAAAAACCAATCAAATCCTTATATATTTTTTAAACAATCTCATTATAAATTTTGATAATATTTATTTTTTTGACATAATATTCAGAATTACTTATAATTTCTCCCAACCTATTAATAAAAAAATAGTACGCTTCAACGTACTCAAACCCACATCATAAAAATAATATTCATATGAATAGAATTACTACTCAATTGATAAGCCCATATACTTTTAGAATGAAAGTAAGTTTGGTAAAATTATTAACGGTGTTAACGAAAATCATCTAAAAATACTGATAACATTGATGATGATGTCTAGAATATAATAAAATAATGATTATTTAATATGATGTAGATTTTAATTAATAATAAATATGTACGCCTTACAAATATTAATTTGTTATAAAAGCTGACATGTCACTTTTAAAAGAAATATTTTAATTTAACAATTATTTAATTAATTAACTAAAAACAAAATTTTAAAAAATCCAACTGAATTGTTTCTTTGTTTTCAATGGAATCAACCTTCATTCAATTGTTCCACCAAAAAAAAAACTTTCGTTCAATTGATATCTACTTTCACTTTTTTTTTGGTTAATTTCATTAAATATAACCAATCATATTTTATTTATTTTCCAAAGTAATTAATAAATTGAACTAAAGAAATACAATTTTAGTTTTTATAATAAATTATGTGAATTTTTTAATTAAAATTCACATTATATTAAAAATAATTATTTTATTATATCCTAAATATTATCATCAATATCATGTTAAATTTGTTATAACATACATGTCAAGGTAAGAATTTTGGATGATTTCTGTTAACACTACTTGCTTTTATTTTAAAAGTATAGAAGCTTTCGATTAAGTCTTAATTCGATTGGTATAAATATTGTTGTCAATGCAAGAGGATGTGGGTTCTAGTGCGCTTAAGCATATTATCTTTCTATTTATGAATTGGAGAGGAACTATGAATAATTTTAAACATAAAACATCATTCACATCTTTGTAAAATGGATTTTATTATAAAATGGAAGCAATAAGCCAACTAATACGTTTTATTCTTGTAACTTCACACCACAAAGTTTATAAAATTACATTACATCCAGACTATATCTCCTGAAAAAGATGATACATAAATAAAAGTACAATAACAAAAAGTGAAAACTATATGCCACTGGGCCTACGAGCTTCAGCAGTACAGCATAACAAAATAAAAAAGGAGAGTTGTTGTTAATAAATAGAAGAGAGATTTTGTTGGGGATTGATTGGAAGAGTTTGTATGGGAATGGAAATATATATAGAGAGAGGGAGGGTAATGAAACAGCTCAGAGATGATTTTGCATGGAATGAGGACTTCTTCAAAACGTAAAAAAAATAAAAAAAAAATTCCTGCATTTTAGGCTTAAGACTTTCAATATTTTAAATGTGGTTTTTCTTTTAACTTATTTTCTTGCTTTGCGTGATGATTTAATTACCACTGACTAAATGAATTAAATATATTGGCACAGATTATTTTTTAGAAAAAATAAATATTTATTGAAATTTTATATTTTTTAGAATTAAATTGCTTGTGGCTTTTTTAACCTTTTAGAATAAATAGATATTCTTTAGAAACGAAGAGTGGATGCAGAGGTGCTCATAAGTCGAGCTCAAATATGATATTAATATATTTTGTGTTTATTTAAATTCGATTTGACTCGAAATATGAGCTCAACATTTTATTCAAATCCGTCAATATTTACAAAAGATTAACCCAACTCTATTTTAGGCTCGTCCATATTATTTTTAAATTTTTTTAAAATATTTATATTATATTATTTTTAATGTTTAATAATTTATTCATTTTTTATTTATTGAAAATTTTATATAGTGATCTTAACATTATTTTAATGTTTATATTAGAGTAGTATTATATATTTAGTATATGTTTATTTTTTTTAATGTGTTTTAAATTATATAATATATAAAAAATAACATAATATAAAATATTATAAACTTAAAATGAGTTAAACCGATCCGGACTCGGACCTTGAATGTTCAAGCCCGAACCTTATTAGAAATCAAACCGACTTCTAAATGTTGGCAAAGCTTGAAGTTACAAGTGGCTTAGTAACGTGGTAGCTTACTAATGATTACTTAAGTACTAAGTATGTAGATGAGCCGACAAAGAGATTGGCTTGCAAGGTGGATAGCAAGCGGTCAAAATTGGTCTTCAACTTGGAAAAAACAATAACGTGGTAGAATGATAAATGTGTTGGAAGGTTCATGAAATATTAAAGGATAAGGATGATATGATAATTATGGAAGCAATGTTTGAACAGTTTTAGGCGACAAAAATTGCTAATGTTAGTCAAAATATGCTTATAAATATGGTTTGTATGTTAGTATAATATAAGAAGAAAAAGTGAGTGAGTGTTGAGAGAAAAAAGAAAGAAAAAGAGTGAGAGTTGTAAAAGTGTTATGAGTAAGAGTGAAAGAAACTAGCAATAGCTAGTTTATAAAAAAAATTGTGTTCGTATTGTGTAATAGTTGTGTGTGTAATAAAATTATTGTTTTAATAATTAATTCTCCATTACACTTTTAACAAGTGGTACATAGCTAAGTTTGTGTCGATGTCACAATGGCAAACATGATTCAACTATAAATCTCGAAATTAACAAAGATAAGTTGTGACAGTTGGAGCATCCAAATGAAGGTTTTGCTCGGTTCTCAAGATTTTTGGGACGTTGTCGAAGAAGGATATGTAGAGTCTGAAAATGCATCTGTTGAAGCGTCTTTGACAAACGAAGAAAAAAAGAGTATTGAAAGAAGCTTGTAAAAAAGATAAGAGGACGTTGTTCTTTATTTTTAATGTGTTGATAAATCAACATTTGAAAAAATTTCAGATGCAAAGACATCAAAGGAAACATGGGGAATTTTGCAAAAATCCATTCAAGGAGCGGAAAAGGCCAAAAAGGTACGTTTTCAAACCCTTAGAGACGAATTTGAGATGTTGAAAATGAAAGCTTTAGAAAGTATTGATGATTATGTCATCCGAGTGAAACCAGTGGTCAATGAAATGAAAAAGAATGGAGAAACACTTGATGACGTAAGAGTAATGGAAAAAAAATTTGCGGCCATTAATTCGCAAATTTGATTATGTGGTTGTTGTCATTGAAGAAGAAAAAATCTATCACAAATATCAGTCGACGAACTTGTGGGTTCCCTCTAACCCCATAAGCATAAAATCAAGCAAAATGATGATACTAGGAATTTGGAGCAAGTCTTGCAAAGCAAGTTGTCTTTCAATGAAAATGGAGCTTGCAATAATTTTGGATAAGGTACAAGCAACCGTGGAGGATATAGAGGCAAAAATATAGGTGGGCGAGGAACACGTGGACGAGGCAACCAATCATATGGTAGAGGCCAAACAAGTGAAGAGTATCATGCATCAAGTCGTGGACGAGGAGTTTGAGGCTGAGGTTGAAGTAGAGGTAGATTTCAACAAGGAAATAAATCTCAAATACAATGTTATAATTGCAATAAGTATGGTCATTTTAATTATGAGTGTAGATCAACTCCTAAAGTGGAGGAGAGAAATCATGTAGTAGCAACTAAAGAAGAAAAAAACGTGGAATCTAGTGTATTCCTCACTTATAAAGAAAGTGAAAAAATCAAATAAAAATATTTGGTATCTTGATAATTGTGGCAGCAATCACATGTGTGGTCGAAAAGACTTATTTTCAGAGTTGGACGAAAATATTTACAAACAAGTAAGGTTCGGAGATGAATCGCATGTCACGGTCAAAGGTAAAGGCAAAGTTACAATTACACAAAAGAACTAAGAGAAGTATGTATCATATGTTTATTACGTACTAGCTTTGAAAAGCAACCTCATAAGCCTTGGACAACTTTTAGAAAAAGGATATGAAGTACATATGAAGGATTGCATGCTCGCTCTAAAAAATAAGTGTGGTGAATTAATTATCCAAGTTGATATGATGCATAATTGTCTATTCACTATTGACATTGAATCTGGAGAGGTGAAGTGTATGAAGAATGCAATCAAAGATGATTCATGGTTATGGCATTTAGATTTTCTAGTCTGAAGTTATTGTCAAAGGAAAAGATGCTAAATGGATTGTCAAAAATTAATCTTCCTGATCAGTTGTGTGATGCTTGCATTAAAGGAAAACAACATAGACAGAGTTTTGAAGTTGGAAAATCTCGATGAGCCAGGAAACCATTGAAGATTGTGCACTTCGACAAAATAGGTCTTTTTGATATACCATTACATGGTGGAAACATGTTGATAAAAGCCAAAAGTAACATGTTTGAATCTCGTTCTTAATGCATTTTTGGATGATTATTCGATGTAAAACGATGAATGTTATGCTCCTAATCCTTTAAATACATGTTTATATACTTAAGAGAGAATTTTGGAGTGAAATGATCGAAAACCGAACAAAAGAGCATATTTTATGAGCCACATGGGCTGGACCCTCCCACATAGGCTAAGTACACGACCGTGTGAGCCACACTGGCTGCCACATGGCCATGTGCCAAATCGTGTGGAAATCACGACTCACATCTAAAACATACGAAAAAGCGCAAATTTTAAGTTTTTCGAGCATTTTAAGACCTATATATACCAAATATGAGAAGAGGGGAGTAAGCCGCCATAGAACATTCAAGGAAACAACTTGGAAAACACTATTGAAGCTGACTCTGGAGCAAATTTCCATCAATATTAAAGATCTCCTTTTGATTTCTTTGAAGTTTATTATGCGTTTCTTGGGTTCTTGTTGTTATACTATCTTTGGCATGTTTTTATTTGCTAGTATGAACTAACTTTCTAAATACCCAGGGGAGATGAACCCTATGATAAATTCTGTCTTATGATTTCTATTTTATGCAATAAATACTTAGTTCTTGTTCTCAACTATGTGTGCTTAATCCTCGGTTTAATATTTCTAGGCTATTAATCCTTGTTTGATGTGCTTAAATAGATGAGGAAAAATCCTTGTTTAAAAGTTGATCTAGCATAATTGAGTGGAGTTGCATATAATCCTTGAAATAGGACGACATAAATCTACTTGATTAGAGTAAAATCTAATAGAGGGATCCATATATTGAGTTAATGTGATAATAAGGGTTTTAATTAGAAAGAAATTTCAATTAATCAACCTAGAGTCAATTGCTCTTACTCTCGAAAGAGATATTAGCATAATTTAGGGATTTCTATAGATAAAGATACTAAGTGAATAAATTGTTTAATTCAGATTGATAATAACAGATGAAGTCTAGGTGAATTATTTCCTGAGTATTGTTTTGCTTCTTGGTTGTTAATCGTTTGTTTTCCTGATTCGTTCTTTGTCGTGCTCTTTAGTTAATTAATTTAGTTATTTTTAGTTTTAATCAATCTCTCCAATTTTTTGATTAAATAATAGAAAGACAATAATTACTAGTACTTTTAGTCCTCATGAGAACAATATCTATCCTTACCGTAGCTATACTATTAATTGATAAGTGCACTTACCTTAGTCAGATTTTTAGTTACTTTACGATTGCATCAAGTTTTTAGTGCCGTTGCCGAAGACTGAAATATTAAGAAAATTTTATTTCTATTAATTTGGTCATTTTTATTTTTAATTTAATTTTTACATTCTAATTTCTCGTTTGTTTGCTTTTAGCAGGTTCTTTTGGTTTATGAATAGAAGAAACCCGTTGGAACCATTAGTTTACGATAGTGAGATTGAAAAGAATGCTCGCAGAAATCGTAGAGAGGTTAGAGAAGCAAGGCAAGGTCGACAGAATTTAATAGTCGATCACACGGAAAAAGATATTACTATGAAGATGGTAGATTTTAATCATCTCAAACTTTATCTTGGTGGTAATACTGATAACGAGAGCGAGGAGCCTTGGTTCAAAGATTCGCCTTAACCATGAGCTTGAAAAGGGAAGTCGAGCTTAGACTTTAAATAAGCGCTTCTCAGGAGGTAATCCGAGTGTTCTCCAATTTTATTTATTTTATGTTTATTTTATTTAAAAAATTGAAAAAAAAGTTTGCATTCATTTTTATTATTTATTATTTTTATTGTTAGTTGTTTTTATTTAATTTGTGAGACTTCTTTGTTTTGTTTTATTTTTATTTGGAACTTTAGTTTTATTGTTGTGCTGGTTGTTTTTTAGTTTGTTATCTCTTTATCTTCGTATTCATTTTTGTTTATTTTGTTATTAGTTTGCTCGAAAAAATGTATTTCATTAGATTCGTCTAGGATTCTGGTTTTCATTATTCTGGCGAAATCATTCAAATTCGAGGCAATTTCAGTTCCCTTCCTCCTTATGATATTTGTATTTATCTTGTTTATAATTGTTTGTACATTGAGGGCAATGTACATATTAAGTATGGGGATGATTTTATATGTTTATGTAATATAACTCTTGAATTATTGTTTGTGTTTAAGTAAATTTTTCGTACCTAACATTGAAGTAATTTCTTTTAATTTGGAGTTTTTATTGATTCTGTTTTGGGATTTATTTGTGGATATTGTGCATTGTGTGATTTATACTTTAAAACACGAGAGGGTAAAACATGATAAGTTATTTTTCAAAAATTATAATTTTAGGTGTCTTCATGAACAGAAAAATTATTTTGAAATTTTAAATTTACTACAACAAAATAGTCCTAAGACGATATTTTTGGGGTGACACTTTTTTAAGTGTTGGGATAGACTTGCCAACATACGCTTTGGCCAACTTTTTGTATAAGGGCTGGGATATGCATGCCTAAGACAACGTTTAAATAAGAGTTGATTTTGTCTAACACTATGCTGATACTTTTGGGGCGACACTTTCCTAAGTGTTGGGATAGACTTGTCGACATACGCTTTTGCCAACTCATTTGTATAAGGGTTAGGATATGCATGCCTAAGGCAACACTTAAATAAGAGTCGGCTTTGTCCAATACTATGACGACAGTTTTGGGCCGACACTTTCCTAAGTGTCAAGATAGACTTGCCAACATATGAGTTGGCCAACTCTATGTATAAGGGTTGGGATATCCATGCTTAAGGCAACACTTAAATAAGAGTTGGTTTTGTCCAACACTATGCTAATCTTTTTAAGGTTGCCTTAGATAAGGTCTATTCCAACCTTTTTTAAAGGTTGCCTCAAATAAGGTCTATCCCAATCTTTGTTAAAGATTGCCTCAAATAAGGTCTATCCCAACCTTTTTAAGGTTTTCTTAGACATTATTTATCCCAACCTTTTTAAAGTTGCCTTAGACGGGTCTAACCCAATCTTTTTTAAAGGTTGCTTTAGACAAAGCCTATCCCAACCTTTTTAAAGTTGCCTTAGACGAGTCTATCCCAACTCTTCAATAAAAGTCGACTTATGTTGAATTATGACGACGCTTTTTGACTTAAGACAACGCAAAAAAGGTTGGCATAGGTGTTAGGACAATTTTTTGAGTTATTTGTTGGGAATTATATTTATCTTATAATTTAGAGTTTTATTGTAATTCACCAAAAAAAGAGGAAGAACTTACATTAGGATGATCATAAAAACTAAAGTTTTCAGGCACCAATAAAATTTTGCCACATCAATTTTAAAGATATTAAATTATTATTATGCAATCATCCATAGAGCAATTATTTTTTGACCTTTCTCACCACCTTATTTATGTTCTATTTTCAATTATTTAATTATATTTTAACAAATTATTATCCATGATATTGACACATAATTTACGTTTTTTACTTTGAATTTTAAATTTAAAACCCCAAATTTATAACCTTAAACCCTAAAGTTATAACCATTAAACCCCAAATTAATAACACATAATCCTAAACACTTAAACCTTAAACATGAACCATAAACCTCTTATCTCAAATCTAAGCCCTAAACCCTTAACTTCCAACATAAGTTATAACATATTTGTTAAACACATCATATTTGTTATAACATATTTTTTTTTGCAAAACACGAATGTGATCTATATGAATCTTGTTAGTTATAACATATTTGTTAGACACATTATATTTGTAAGAGGTAAAGTAACATTTAGCCATTGAATTTGTTTTTTTAATTAGTATTGAAATTTAATTTTTTTTACAGTTTAATATTTAAATTTAAATTTTGTTAAGGTATGATGATATGGAATTTTAATATTTTGCTATGTTTTCAATTAAAAATTTTAAAAAATATAATCTAAAAAGATAAAAAAATTATATAAAAAACTAATATTATGCTATGTGATCAAACTTAATTCAAATTTAATAACTAAATTAAAAAAATTTTAAAATTTTTTGAATAAAAAAATTCTAAAATTTTGAAACTAATATAAACTAAAAAAAATTAAATTGTTTACTTACCCCCCAAATCCCCTCTTTTCCCCGGTTTTCCCCAAATCAAAATCTCATTCCTATTTCCTAATTCCTATCCCGGAAGCAAACCCCCCAAATCAAAAATCAAAAGCCCTAAATTAAACCCTCCATTCTTGTTCAATTCTTCATCAGTTTCTCTTTTCAGTTGTCTTCATAATCAACCTTATTCACAATAAAACTTTCAAACTTTTATATTACTCTCAATTCTATCATTTCTTCTTTAAAGCTTCTTTAAAGGTGCTTTGTTTTAGGATTTGAAAATCTGGGTTTTCTTTAAATTGTTCGAATAAGTTAATTTTTAGTTTAGGTAATGAAAATGGAATTATTTTGATGACCCTAATTGTTTGATTTCTTTCTTCTTTTACTTGAAAACAAACACAAATAACTTTTAGTCTCTTGGCTTAGCTTTAGAATGGCGACTCCACTTCATTTTCTAGGTTTTATTTTTCTTTTCATATTATTATTTTTGCAGCCTCCACCGAAGCAAATTCCACGCACTATTGAAAATACGAGAGAGGCTGATGAGACAGTTTGCCCTACCTTTCCCCTGCCTTTCCGACCTCCAGCGTTCTCCTCATAGCCTCTTAGGGGATTTCTTGTCGAGTGAGTTTCAAACCCTAATTCTTTCCAATTTTGTATGTTCATGTTATTTTATATGCTGTTGCTGTATGCTTAACTGCTTTGCTTCTTAGTTTTGACATTTGTGTGATTAATGAGCTGCATTTTTGGGAAATATTTTGTACATGTTTTTTTGTTGATTCTTTTCCTATTTTTAAATGATGTTTTATGCCTCCATGTACAATTGGAGCGCAATGCCTTTAGATTTTGAATAAATGTGCTTTGTAGCATTGAATGTTGCTGTTATCTATCAGTTATTGTTTTCTGATTGAGTGCCTATAAGATGCTGTGCATTAGTAATTCTGAAAACTCTAAATTGATGATTTAATACCTTTGTCTTTTTTTAAATATCAAGATATTTGGTTTTCTTACCTATGCATAAATTTTTTCTTGGAAATTATAGTTCAAGCAGCACGGTAAAGTTGATCAGTGGCTTCAGGAACTATGGATGTGGATGGTTAGATTCAAGGAAGGTGTTTTTTCCAGTGCATTGCAGGTACGACCAAACACTAAACTAATATGGGTTAAGTTTCAATGCTTGACTATTTTAACCAAGTTAGGTACTGTTTTATAAATTGAAATATTAACTGCTCTAGGAAAAGTACTTGGTTTATGGTTGAAAATGTATAATACTAAATAGATTTGGTTGATTTTCCTAAAAAGAAAGATATTTCTTTTAATAGAGATTTTACATCTAACAAGAACTACAAAAAATGGCTTAAAGGACAATTTAGCTAAAACACATGGCAATGTAACTTTTTAAAAAAAAATATTGATAGAACAATTAAAGTAGGTTTTAACTACATCTAACGAGAATTACAGAAAACGACATAAGTATAATTTAGCTAAAACACATGGCAATATAATAGAGTGATACTTCCTTTAGAACATGTATTCATACAAAGGATTTGAGGAGTTTTTCGGTCATGGATTTAATAAAAAGCTTAGCAGTGTCGGGCTTGTTTATAAGGTATTTATTATTTCCATTAGACAATTAACGATTCCTTCTCACAGTTCTCTTCTTGTTGGTATTCTTTTTATTTGTTTTTTTCTCATCCAATGTTTGTAGAGTTTAATCTGAGCAATGATGTTTTTCAGTTGTTTATGTTGTTTTCTCAATTATCAGTCAAATGTTCTTTGTATTTAACATTTCACTTCAGGTTGGGGCTGATAAACTTTGTTAATTTTTTACTTTTTATATGGTATAGCCGAGACAAGCTGGTGGTGGAACTTGGGTTGGATCTGCTTGCTGTAAATGATGAGAAATTCATGGACATGTTTGTTTCTCTTGCCGCCATTGCTGTAAATGATGAGAAATTCATGGACCTCAATTAAATTGTTCTGGCTTGTTTGCTGTTAGAGTAATTATTTTATTTTTCTTTTTTGTAAATTCTTTTTATAATTTTTGTGGTTTCTTTAGTTAAGTAATGTGTATTAGTTTTTATGTAGTTGCAGTTTCAGATTGTATTAGCTTTTATGTAGTGCAACATCAATATCAATGTCCATCGTCTTAGGTGCTTTTTTTTATTTGTTTACTTTTGTACATTGGGTTGAATGCTTGTTGTATACATTTTGGTTAAATGTTAGTGTATTTTGATTGTTGGATCGATTTTTGTAATGAATATTCAACATTTATGTTATTTTTATTTTTATTTTTTTAGTTGTATTTAAAGTACAATTTCTATTATTATTTATTGTAAATATTTATGAAAATATATTAATATTGAAATAATAAAAATAGAAAAAATTGCTTTAAACATGTTTATCTCAATTTTTTTAAGGTTGTCTTAAATAATATTTATTTCAATTTTTTTTAAAGGTTGTCTTAGATAAGATATATTCTAATTTTTTTTAAAGTTGTTTTAGACAACCTTTTTTAAAAGATTGCTTTAGATAAGATCTATCTCAATATTTTTTAAAGGTTGTTTTAGATAAGATCTATTTCAACCTTTTTAAAGTTGTTTTAGACAAAGTTTATCCTAATTTTTGGCATAAGTGCAAAATTAGTTCTTAATGTTTGGTGGTTTGTCACTTTGGCCTTTATCTTTTTTTGGGTCATTTTCATACACGTTTTTTTTGTCAAATTAATCATTTTTAACGGTTTTGCTGACGTGACCGTTAAAGAGTTAACGATGTTGACATGAAATTTTTTTTCAACTGGATTAGTACATGACGTGGCATATAAGACAAAATGCCACGTCAGCAAAAAAATTTAAAGTAAAACATAAATTAAATTAAAAAATAATAAAATATTTACCCAAAGTTAAAAGAATTAAAGAAAAGTAAAAATTATAGGAAGTCAAAATCCCCAGAAAAGCTTGTGATAACAACAAGAAGCTAAACCATCTCCATCTCCATCTCCAACTGCTACGAGAAAAGGAATGCCGGCGACGGAGACAACGACTCCATGACTGGAAGCGTGGATTGCACTGACGAGAGGAATGAACAGCAGAGGACAGCTATCGCCAATTCGTGGTCCTGTTCGGCCTGCATCACCGAGTAAGCTCGGGGCGTCCTTGACTTCATCTCCTTTGAGGGGAATGAGTCCCTCTAGAGTGAGGAATGGGTTGGATGGTAGTTTG
This sequence comes from Gossypioides kirkii, assembly GCA_005610355.1. Classification (NCBI taxonomy): domain Eukaryota; kingdom Viridiplantae; phylum Streptophyta; class Magnoliopsida; order Malvales; family Malvaceae; genus Gossypioides; species Gossypioides kirkii. The sequence goes on along the minus strand of CP032249.1, from coordinate 7,988,695 downwards.
AGTCGATTTTAAGCTTTTTTGGTGATGTTATTAAGATGGGTAAGATTGGGGAGAACAAGGTTTCGACAGTAAAAATCCTAAAGAGGAAAAATATGAAAGAACCAAAACCCAAAACCTCTCACATCACATTATTAGCTGATATACTAAAAGAAACCCAGATCAAAGCTTAGTCGGTGATTGGGTTGTTGAAGGAATGGGTTTTGGCTCATGAAATTGTTTAACTAAAAAAGAAACTATACTTTTTTTTTTCTGGGGATTTGAATTGAGATTTGAAAGTGTTGAATTGGTTGGCGAAGGAGGTGAATTTGGCTGAGTGTGGGAAGTGGATGGGGAATGGGAATAGGAATGGGAGAAGGAGAGCGGATGTTCGTGTCTTTGATGGGTTAGATGCATCCATGGCTGAACCTTGGTTGGTTGCCCATGGAGAAGGAGAGCAAATTTTATTGTTTTTTAATTTAATTTATGTTTTAACTTTAAATTTTTTTGTTGACGTGGCATTTTTGTTTTATATGCCACGTCAGCATATGCTTATGTGTACTAATCTAGTTGGAAAAAAAAATTCCACGTCAGCATCGTTAACTCTTTAACGGCCATGTCAGCAAGACCGTTAAAAAATGATTAATTTGACAAAAAAAAACAAACGTTGTGTATGAAAATGACCCAAAAAAAATGATAAGGGCCAAAGTGACAAAATCACTAAACGTTAGGGGCTAATTTTGCACTTATGCCTAACTTTTTTTTATAGGTTGCTTTAGACAAGGTGTATCCCAATCTTTTTAAGGTTGTTTTAGACGAGTTTATCCCAACTTTATTTAAAAGGTTTAAAAGGTTGTTTTAGACAAGATTTATCTCAACCTTTTTTTAAGGGTCGGCCTTGACTAGGTGTTTGGCAATCCTTCAATAAAGGCCGGCTTATGTTGACTTATGCCAATGCTTTTTCAAAAGTGTCGCGGAACCTATGCCAACTGTACTAAAGACAACCTTTTTGGAAGTGTCAGGAGAAGCGTCGCCATACCTATGCCAACATTTTTTGCGTTGTCTAAAGTCAAAAAAAGTGTCGCGGTAAGCTTATTTTGTTGTAGAATTACATGTTTGACATGAAAACCATAATTTTTTGTGAGTTTTTGAGTCTATAGAGCATTCATTTTTTCGTGCTCATTTTATTTTTGGTTATGTGTATGTCGACTTGATTTGTTATTCTAGAACTTGCTTTTATTATGCATGTTGAGACCATATTTTTTATTTGATATACTGAGATGGTAGAGACATTTAATATTTAACACAATTAACCTTTAACCACCTTACTTGTTCTATTAAGCCCAAGTAAACCCTATTGATCCTAACCCATTGTTGTTCTAACCTGTTAATATTAACTCGTAAATCATAATTGTGTTGTAAAATTACCCTTTTTATTAACTCCCTTTTTATCGAGATTTAATTTGGTTAGTTGCTTAACTATGTTCCATTATTTTAATTGCTGAATTTTATTTTGTTCTAAAAAAGAAATTCGAAAAAAATGTATATATAAAAAAGGAAAAAAAGAAAAGAAAAGAAAAAAAATGATTGAGCTTAAATAATTAATTCATATTCTGTTGAAAAGCTCATGTTTGTTCATTATCATTCATGTTAATGGAAATTATGTTAATTCAGCAATTGATTGTTTTTTTAGTTTGGTAACTTGTCAACTCGATCTCAATTATAATTAACTTTTTTGACCTTTTACATACTTTTTAATCTTAGCCCCATTACAACCCTGTAAAGACTTTTTGATTGGTGTGTCATCTCATTCTATAGTGGTGGAAATTTGATTCAAGCAAGCTTATGGTAATGGCATTTCTTGTTTGACTATTGAGTGCTTATTTCATGAACCTTAAACACTTTGAGTGCTTTGAGTGAATCTTTCGTGAGGATGTCAATTCTTGTTGAATTTGAATTTAAGGTAATTATTTAGATAAGAGGACACATTTATGTTTTTTGTGCTTTAAAAATTTTCAGCTTTGATTGCTTGGATTCTTTAGTGTCCTTTTGGTTGAATTTCCAATCCATGATTGTTTCCGAATTATCTTGAAACATTATTGATGAAAATTACAAATTGAGAAAAGTTAGCTTGAATGTGGATTGAGTATTTTGCTTGAGGACAAGCAAACGCTTAAGTGTGGGATATTAGATAAATGGCAAAAGTAAAATGTTATAATCTCGTTGTTAATGCATTTTTGGATGATTATTTGATACAAAATGGTGAATTTTATGCTCCTAATCCTTTAAATTCATGTTTCTATACTTATGAGAGCATTTTGGGAGCAAAAGAAGCGAAAAACAAGCAAAAATCAGACAAAAAGAGTAGATTTTAGGAGCAACACGAGCTGGGCACACGATCCTGTGAGCCACACGACCATGTGCCAGGTCGTGTGGAAATCGCAATTTGCATCCAAAAAAGACGAAAAAGCGCAATTTTTAGGTTTTTGGGGATTCTAAGACCTATATATACCAAATATGAGAAGAAGGGAGTAAGCCGTCATAGAACATCCAAGGAAACAACTCTAAAAACACCATTGAAGCTGACTCTAGAGCATATTTTCATCAAGATTGAATATCTTTTTTTGATTTCTTTGAAGTTTATCATGAGTTTCTTGGGTTCTTGTGGTTATACTGTCTTTGGGATGTTTTTTATTTGTTAGCATGAATAAACTTTCTAAATACTTAGGGGAGATGAACCCTATGATAAATTCTGCCTTACGATTTCTATTTTACGCAATAAATACTTGGATCTTGTTCTCAATTATGTGTGCTTAATCCTTGATTTAATATTTTTAGGCTATTAATCCATGTTTGTTGTGCTTAAATTGAGGAGGAATAGTCTCTGTTTAAGAGCAAATCTGGCATAATTGAGTGGGGTTGCATGCGATCTTAAAAATAGGACGACATAAATCTACTGGATTAGAGTCAAATCTAATAGGAGGATCCATAGATTTATTTAATGTGATAATAGGGGTTTTAATTAGAAATAAATTTCAATTAATCAACCTAAAGTCTGTTGCTCTTACTCTCGAAAGAGATATTAGCATAATTTAGGAATTTCTACGGATCAAGATACTAAGTGAAGAAACTGTTTAATTCAAATTGACAATGACAGATGAAGTCTAGGTGGATTCTTTCTTAGATATTGTTTCGCTTCTTGGTTGTTAATCGTTTGTTTTCCTAATTCATTATTTGTCTTGCTCTTTAGTTAATTAATTTAGTTAATTTTAGTTTTAATCAATCTCTCCAATTTGTTGGTTAAATAATAGAAAGACGGTAATTACTAGTACTTTTAGTCCTTGTGGGAATGATATCTGTGCTTGACAAGTTTCTATTAAGATAGAAAAACAGAATGGACAATTTATTAAGATACTCAGAACTGATAGAAACGATGAGTATACTTCAAATCTATTTGAAATCTTCTACAAGAAGCACGAAATCATTCACCAGCTGAAACTGCGTACATGCCACAACAAAATGAGGCCACTTAAAGAAAGAACCGCAGTATTTTTTATATGACAAGAAGCATGTTAAAGGTAAGCATTTACTAAGAACTTTCTACATTGAAGCTGTTCAATGTGATGTTTATTTCTTAAACAAATGTCCAACAAAAAATGTGAAATACAAGATGCCAAATGAAGCTTGAAGCAATCAAAAACCATGAGTTGGACATCTCAAGATTTTTGATGCATCACATATGCTCATGTTCTTGACTAGATGAGAAAAAAGCTCGATGAAAAAGGAATGAAATGTGTTTTCATTGATTATGAAAAAAGAAGCAAGGGATATAGGCTATACAACCCTCTCACCAAGAAAGTTATTATTTCAAGAGATTTTGAATTCAATGAAGTTGAGTATTGGAAATAGAGCGAAGAAGAAAATAAAATTGAAGGATTATTTTTTAGTGATGACAAAGCTGATGACTTCATTAATTAAAAATAAGGTGATGATTAAAGCCCTCCACCAAGTCCTACTACAACAACTCCTACAACATCGTCATCACCAATTAATAACAGTATCGAGAGCTCAGAGGAAGCACCTGCAAGAATGCGTAGTTTACGCGATATTTATGATGTCACAGAACCCATAGAAACAACACTCTATTATTCTTTATTTTACTTAATGGCAGAATGTGATCTAATAACATATGAAGATGCAATTGAAGATTTCAAATGGAATAAGGCAATGGATGAAGAAATTGTAGCAATAAGAAGAAATGATACGTGGGAGTTAACAAGTCTACCAAAAGGACATAGTCCAATTGGAGTCAAATGGGTGTACAAGACGAAGGCCAACAAAAACAGAAAAGTGGAGAAATATAAAGCAAGATTAATTGTAAAAGGCTACATGCAAAGATATGGAGAGGACTATGATGAAGTATTTGCTCCGATTGCTAGAATTGACACTATAAGGCTTCTCATGACAATTGCAACACAAAATAAATGAAAGATTTATTAGATGGATGGTCGTGCTATGAACGTCACAGCAATAATGTGCAAGCGTACACTGTCGATGCAAGTATAATATATAGATGTAAATCTATCAGATATCGATCCCACAGAGATGGCTGTTTATGTTTATAATTGTCGATGTAAAGGAAGCTAAAACAAAAGAGATTGTGATGAATAATGTCGGAGCAAATTAATAAGAAAATGCAGTAAAGGTTCGAGAATAATTTGTCAAAGCAATTTAAGAAAATTTAAGAAGTAGAAACAGTGATAATGAGATGGGGTTCCCTGACTTGAAAAGTTGGCAAACAGCTAAACATGATCACAAGGTAAATGATAGATAAATTGCCGCTGCAATTAAGCTTAATGAAATCTTACCAACCTCGATTTCCTTGTTTATCAAAGACTCAAATACTCACACTAACCACACCTTCTAATGCTGGCAATGCAAAATATTCAAGAACAAGTGGACAGAATTCCTTCGATTCTCAAGCAACTTTTGTTGACTTGCTTGTTAACTTAACCTGTCGCTGCACTTTCCAGTGACAATGACTGCAATTACACTTTCGTGGTCAAAGATAAACAATGAAGGAAAGATTAAGTAGATATTATACTTGATCTAAAATTAAATTGTACTTCCATACAAATTCAAATAATCAAAATTCATCAGCGTCTAAAGAGAGAATAAAAGAATGAATTGAAGCATCCTATTCCTAGTTTACTAGAACCATTCCTTTACACTCCTCTTGCGTCACAATTAGGAATGCTCCTCGCCAGGAGCAGATTTGCCTTCTCGTCACAATCAGGTTGCCCTCAATAAAGTTAAGTTGCCATAGAAGCAAACTTAAGAAAATGTTGAAGAGAAAGTTTTTATGCGTCAAAAATCTAGAAGATGAAACTTGAAGAAGATCCTCTCTCATCAGTATTTATCCACCACTGCCAAGTATAGGTGTCCTCCCTTTCAGATCCAACTTCCTCCAGCTGTACAAGTTGGTTATACCAGCTGTACACTCACGCAGATCTGGTGTGTTCATCAGATAGTTATCGGATGTAGCGACATTTAGGCGTAAATTTGGATTCTATTTTGTGGCGACAACCCTGTATACCTTCATGTGTTGATCTTTTAGGATAGGTTCCTGCATTGACATCTTTGGATGCAATACTGAACAACTAATTATGGTGACATTAGTAGCAAAAACAGAATAAAATTAAAGAAAATTAAACTAGGCATCACTGAGTTAGAAAATGCAATCACTAAGTAAAAAATGCTAAAAAATGATAAAATAGGAACAAATTATATCCTAAGTAAGGAGAAATCCATGGTCTTTTTTAATGTTATCACACCCCCAAACTTTGAATTTTTACTTGTCTTCAAGTAAACAAAAGCTAGCAAAGTAATAGCAAAAAGTTTTGTTAAAGCAATAGCCATTCTAGCAACTTGAATCTTTTGAAATACTAATGTATGAATTACACTCATATGACAGAATATTGCGTCGACAATTTATAGGTATGAATAATCGAAACTGCAACTTCATCAATGCTAGTATCATGCTTTAAATCTTAAATTCTTTCTACCAACACAACATTTATTATATATATATATTATTACTATTATTATTATTTGACTAAGGGATGTTATTGCATTACTATACCCTTGTTCCTGGGAAAAAACGATGGGGTGCAACAAACCTCTAGGGAATATGTAATTGCGCCGACACACACTATTGCAGTGACAGCCTTTGACTAGATTACTTTTTCTAACACTTGCATTGGAGTGTTCCCCCTTGACAGTTCACAATACACCTATATTGGAGTGTTTTTTTATTTATAACTATACTTATATACAAGTAGCTGTAAATGACAAATTTATTCAAGATTCAAATAATGATACTACTCATTCATTACTAACGCAATCTCAACCATTCATCCAAAAATAGAGACACAACATTCAATCACATTTATCCAACTTATTCATTAGCATCTCATGTGATTCAAGAATTAAGCATCGAATGAAAAAAATTACAAGCACATTTCCAATAACATTACATGCTTTCATTAAACTCAAAAGGACAAATTCTTAAAAAATGTGGGTGCAATTGCATTTTCAATCCATATACATTCCCCTCTAAACTTAAAGTCTGCATTATCCCCAATGCACTGACATTAATGTACATATATGGAAATGCAATGACAAATGCAGATGCAGTGACAATAAAAAAAAATGCAGGGACAAAAGAAATGTGATGACAATGATATTACAACTACATGATATGCATGAAATCTAAGTGCTAAAAAATAAAAACTAACTCAGTGCGTTGCAGCCGAAGCTGTGGCTGCATGGGTTTTCTTCTTTTTCTTCCTGCATTCCTCCTTGCGTTTCTTTTTATCCTTGGCGTGCTTTCGTTTCCTTTCTTAACATTAGCCTCTTTCTCAGCCATAGTAGCCCCTAAGCTAGTAGAAAAATCATCTTCGAACAGACTAGCAAAATTTCGAAAGCAGTCTTCGACATCCTTCGAATTCACCTCGCTATCATTATCAGAGATGTGGACCATCTGTGAAGATGCGACTAAATGATCCCTTTCCTCTGAGGCAACCCTCTCGGTTGAAGGCATAGCTTCCCCGATAATTAGAGGGAACACCGGAAACTCTGGTAGAGGTGTTTTGCTGATATTGTGCAATGTCGTTACAATAGCACTATTTCATGTCCTTATGTAGGTATAGAACAGGTTTTGTGTTCGCTCCATATCTTTAATTGCGCTAAAAATTTTTATCAGTCAAATATTGATTCTATCAACAATTTGTTCCACCTCTCTAACCTTGCGCCATAACTGAAGGTTTGTGGCGACATGAGTTTGCTTTTCCTTCTTCTTTGCTTTGCCTTTCTCTTTTTTGGTTGCAGCTTCCTTCACAACAGGAGTATCCTTTCCCCTAGTCATGCGTTCAACAGATACATCATTAATTGGCCCTTTGTTGTCCAACAACTCCTCTCCTTCACGAGGCACCACACCTCGTTGTCGACACAGTTGCATGATGAGTGAAGGGAATGTCAGGATGCCTGTTTGCCTTGCTGCATAGTCAGCAATCTCTTGGTGCAGAATTGTATCGATATCAATACGTCTCCCTTTAATTATCGAATGAATTAAACACATTCGATCTAAGGTAAATGTGGTACTATGGGTAAAAGGCATTGACGACAGTTTATGAAATGGAACCAAACCTTACTCTGTACAGTGAGGAAGCGACGATGCATGGTATAATTGTTTGGATTATTACCCATCCAAACTGTTCCATCAATACATAAGTCCTGTAGCAGGATGTCGGCGCCTTCTTCAGTGAGTTGTTTGAGGAAGGTGATGTGCTCGTATTCTTCGACATCGATGTTGTACATAACGTTGATATGGGAAGCACCCCCGGGCATCAGCCCTTCTCGAACAAAGATAAATTATTGGTCTTTGTCAGTCAAATTGGCATAAAATTCCCTTACGAGGGACGGTGAATACCCCTTAGGATGAGTACAGAAGGTTTCCCACCTATTCGCGTAATGGTCCTGTGAACTTGCTTCCCCATGTTTAAATGTGGTGACAACTGGAAGATCTATTTCGGGTGCCAGTTACGCCTCAACATGTTGTCGTGGAAGCGGTCTTTTGCAACTTTAGTAAAAAACAACACTGGCTCTTTCGATGGTGGCTGCTCTATATCTCGCACCATTGTAGCGGAGGATTCTGCAAGAGATTTGAAAGGAGTTTTGGCACCTTGTGTTCAGGCCATGGTTTTGGGATATGTCGAAACCATTTTTTTTGAAAGAAGGTCTAAAAAATATTTTTAAAATCAAAATGTGGAGTCGCCACCAATCGTTTTAATTTGGTGTGATTGGATCACCTAAAAATATTTAAATTTATTTAAACAAATGTTTTGGTCTTCAAAATCCAGAGGTTTGAGAATCGGTTATATGTGAGGAAGGATTAGCACCCTCACACGCCCAAAATTAGTACCTAGTCAATTATTTGGTGTCTTCGTATTGAAAATCAAAAACTCGAAGAGAAATTAAAATGCGATCTTTGAGTATGCAAATAACACCATTTGATCCTTTATCTTGAGTTAAATGAGAAAAATCATGTCTCGTAAGTTGAAGGGCACAGTATTTCGAGTACTCGAAAAATAAAAATCGTTTATCGATTTATTAAAGAAAATTTAAAAGATATAGTCGAACATAAAATGAGAATAGAAATTGTATGTTAGGTGTTATTAGAAAATTAAATTTCATAAATAAACAATCTTTTTCTCGAGAAAATTGAAAATCAAGTCATACCCCGTAAGTTAGGAACATGACCCTTTGGATACTCGAGAATGAAGAACATTTTTTGGTTTACTAAAAAGTATGTGCTTTTTATTTTAAAATATGATGTTCGGTCACAAAAGTTCACAAACAAAATCACATCCCGTGAGTTGGGACATGATTTCATCAAATTCCTTGAGTAATGAACATTTTCTTATTTTTGAAATCATTTACTTTAAAGGGAAGAATTAATTTAAAAATAGGGTAAAAAGGAAGGGTTAATTTTGAAACAAAATAAAGTTTAAGGGTAAATTTTAGAAGAAATAAAAATAAAAGATTATATTAAAACGAAAGTGAAAGTATCGAGGAAAATGAAAAATAAGGAAAAAGGGTCAAAATCAAAATTTTGGAAAGTTTAGGGGTTAAAATGTAATTTTTAGATAGATTAGGGTCAAAATGTAATTTTTAGAAAGTTTAAGGGTCGAAATCAAATTTTAGGAAAGTTTGAGAGTCAAAATCAAATTTTTGGAAAGTTCAGGGGTTAAAACTAAATTTTTGGGAAGTTCGAGGCTCAAATTCAAATTTTTGGATAAAAACAGAGTCTTTGTTGGCAATAAACCCAAAAAATTGACACGTGGCAGCTTTTTTTGCTTCTGAAAGTCAAGGGACTAAATTAAATCTGAAATGAAATTAAAGGGTAAAATTAAAATAAATTAAAAATAGCACAAAAGACTAAATTGAAACAAATAAAAATGCGAAAGAATCAAATGGGCAATTTTGCTCCTCTTTCAAAAACATGCAGACCCTGTGGATCAGATCCGGGTCGGATGCCAAAACGGCTTCGTTTTGGCACTAAAGCCTGCTTCCCAAAACTACGTCATTTTATTTATGTATAAAAGGTAACATTTGTTTTAAAATTTTCATTTTTCTTTCATTTTCTTAAAAAAAAACCCTTTACCTCCTTTTTCTCTCAAACAACTCCCCTCTCAGATCATGGGGCCTGCCATCCATATCGCCGTGCCTCTGCCACGAGCACTGATTGTCGGTGACGGCGACCATTGGGAACGGTGGTTGGATTTTCAAAAAAAATGATTTTTTCATCCTTTTGAATCGTACACCCCAGATCTGGGGTTTAAATCTTCAAAAACCAAACCCAAACCTCTAAAAATCCAAAAAACATTTCGATTTTCTATTTTTTTTGTGTTTCTAGTTCATCGGGGCCCTTACATGGATATGAAGAGATCTGGAGGGCCACCACGACGGCGGACGGGAAGACCAAGAGGTAAAAACCTAGATCTCCCCTTTGTATTTTGTTTTTATTTTCGAAAATAAAAAATAAAACAACAATATATGTAAAAACGATGGTTATCTTCGAAATTTTTCTGATTTTATTGCTTGTTTTATTATTTTCTGCTGATTGAGTGTTCGAAAATTACGGATATGTGATTATGGATTTTATAGCAAAAAATTAATACAATATTTTTTCCTTTTCTTTTTTATCCTTTTCTCTTTGTTTTTTACTTCTTGTCTCCATGCTTCTCTGTTTCGTGTAGGTGATGATGGCGGTGTCAGAGGTGGTGGTAGAGACATGGTCTCGGCATGGAGGTATAGGGTCGTGCTTGCTGACGTGGTAAGAGGCATAGGTGGCAGCGGCGACAGAGGGAACCCTAGCAAGTAGGGTTTTCAAAGTTTTCAACATGTTGGGCTTGTTTTAGGTTTGGGTCTTAGGGTTTGTAATTGGGCTTGTAATTGGGTAGTGTTTGGGTCCTTAGGTGATTTAAGGTCTTTTTTGTAAAATGAACATTTTAATTAAAGGGATTTTAATTTCTTTTGGTATTTTTGATTTGTTTTATTCTATGCCGGACGAAAATGGGCATCTACAGCTACCCCTCTTTGCTCATTATCGTGAAAGGAGAATAGAGCAAAGACTCCAAGAAGGACCAATGTCGTTCAGTTCAACTGAATTTAGCTTTTTTGGTGCTTTTTCTTCAAATAACCCATTCTTTCACTTTGTCGGTTACTTAACTCCATTGTATCCGCTTCGCTACAACTTTAGGAAGATAGGATTTAGTGTTGCAATTTCATCTTGCCCTAAGGCAACTTCAAAGAAATAAAATTTTCCACTGTAGCTTCACTCTATTCCACTACAATTTTAGAGAGATTGAGAGTCGCTATTGTAGTCTTTGATTCGATCCACTGACACTTCAGGGATATAGGATTTGGTGTTGAAGCTTCACTCCATTCTACTACAACTTCAGGGAGATTGAGATTCGCTTTTGTGAGATGATAACTTCAATCTATCCTCTTGATTTAAGGGTAAAAGATTGGATTGTGGCTTTAATCTGCCCCTCTTGACTTAAGGGTAAAGATTGGATGGCTTTAATCTACCCCATGATCTGGGTAAGAGATTGAATGATGTCTTCAATTTACCCCATGATCAAGGTAAGAGATAGGATGGCTTCCATCTACCCCATGATCGGGGTAAGAGATTGGATGATGTCTTTAATCTGCCCCATGATCGAGGTAAGAGATTGGATGACTTCAATTTTCCCTATGAGGGTAAGAGATTGGATGATGTCTTCAATCTGCCCCATGATCGGGGTAAGAGATTGGATGATGTCTTTAATCTGCCCCATGATCGGGGTAAGAGATTGGATGGCTTTAATCTGCCCCATGATGGGGGAAGAGATTGGATGATGTCTTCAATCTGCCCTATGATCGGGGTAAGAGAATGGATGGCTTCAATTTGCCCCATGATCGGGGTAAGAGATTGGATGATGTCTTCGTTTTGCTCTACTGTAACTTCAGAGAGATGAAAAACTTAATACTACAGCTTTGATCTGATCCACTGCAACTTCGAGGTAGAAGATTCGCTATTGCAGTTTCAATCTGCTCTACTTTAGCTTTAAGGACGTAAGATTCGCCTTTGCAACTTAAATCTAGTCCTTTACAGCTTTGAGATTCGCCTTTACGGCTTCAATATACTGTTTCTCATCTTCAAGGTATGAGATTTGTCGTTGTGGCCTTAATCTTTCCTTTCATATCTCTAAGGTATAAAGTTCACCGTTACGACTTTAACCTTTCCCTCCATATTTCCATGGTAGAAGATTCGTCGTTGCGGCCTCAATCTTTCCCATCACATCTTCTAAGGTATCGGGTTCGCCGTTGTGGCCTCAACATTTCCCTTCATATCTTTATGATACTGGATTCGTTGTTGCAGCCTCAATCTTTCCCATCACATCTTCTAAGGTACCAGGTTTGTCGTTGTGGCCTCCACATTTCCCCTCATATTTTCATGGTATCGGATTCGCCTTTGCGGCCTCAATACTTCCTATCACATCTTTTAAGGTACCGAGTTCGTCGTTGCAGCCTCAACCTTTCCCTTCACATCTTCTAAGATATCGGGTTCATCGTTGCAACCTCAACATTTCCCTTCATATCTTCATGGTACCGGCCTCAATCCTTCCCATCATATCTTCTAAGGTATCGGGTTCGCCATTGCAATCTCCACCTTACCCTTCATATCTTCATGGTATTGGATTCGCCGTTGCGACCTCAATCTTTCCCATCATATCTTCTAAGGTATCGGGTTCACCGTTGCGGCCTTAATCCTTCACATCACATCTTCTAAGGTACCGAGTTCACTATTACAGCCTCCACCTTTCCCTTCATATCTTTATGGTACTGAATTCACCGTTGCGGCCTTAATCCTTCCTATCACATCTTCATGGTATCGGATTCGTCGTTACCGCCTCAATCCTTCACATCACATCTTCTAAGGTACCAAGTTCGCCATTGCGACCTCAACCTTTCCCTTCACATCTTCTAAGGTACCGGGTTCACCGTTGTAGCCTCAACCTTTCCTTTCATATCCTCATGGTACCGGATTTGCCGTTGCGGCCTCAATATTTCCCATCACATCTTCTAAGGTACCGAGTTCGCTGTTGCGGCCTCCACCTTTCCCTTCATATCTTCATGGTACCAGATTCGCTATTGCGGCCTCAATTCTTCCCATCATATCTTCTAAGTTACCGAGTTCACCGTTATGGCCTTAACCTTTCCTTTCATATCTTCATGGTACTGGATTCGTCATTGCGGCCTCAATCCTTCCCATCACATCTTCTAATGTACCGGATTCACCGTTGCGGCCTCAACCTTTCCCTTCATATCTTTATGTTCCCTCGGTTCATTTCACCATTTTGTGGTAATGAAACCTATACAATATGCTTTAATGGGCCTCTGTGTAGACCAAATTATTAGGATGCCAAGATCAGGATGAATCAAACGCTCCTAAATAGGCAGGTATGAATGGTGAATGCAAAAATGTCTAAGTCTTATCACTGATGTGTTATTATGTTTTTTGTATTTGTATCTTTGTTGTGAAACCTAAAAAGGTAGTCGTAATTCAAACTATTTATTTCAAGACCATTCTATCCTTGGGTTTAGTTATTTCCAACTAGTGGTCCTGTTTAAGGTCGCTTTACTATTTGGAAATTTTCCAGAGCGATATGCAGAAATCCTTTTATTCCTTATATCATTAGACCACTAACCGTTATTTCAAATGCAAAAAATGCTTGAATCAAGGCGGTAAGGTGGATGAAATTGAATTTGAATGGAGGCAAAGCTTGCATGAATGAAAATATTAAAAATAATTAGTCCATTAACTGTTATTTCAATGCAAAAATGCTTAAACATGGTTGTGAGGTGGATAAAATTGAATTTTATTGGAGGCAAAGCTCGCATGAATGTAAACATTGATCAAACAGCTTGTACCAACTTGGTGAAGTAATCATTGATCACGAAGATGAATTTATGATCATTGAATCATTTGACAAAATTAGCCCGATGACGTCCAAGCTCCTTATAGAAGAAGGCCATGACGTGAAGAGGTGAAGGAGATGCCCTTTGCAGGTTTTCATCTTGACTTTTTCCTTATTTTCTTTATTTTTTTATTTTTTTTCTTGGGTTTCAAGATGCCCTTTGAAGGTTTTTTATCTCGACCCTTTTTTTTACCTTCTTTTTGATAATGCGTCAGGCCTCATTCTTCAAATTTTCTATTTGAACTGGATTGTATTCTTCCTTTATAGGTGCATGTGCGTCATGACATCAGTTCCTTAAACCCGACATGCTTTGATAGGACCATGCGAAGACCTTTTCGAATTCTCGAAGTAGCTCTACGAGATCTCGCTTTATTTTTGGAGAGATACATGTCCTAATTTTCACCTTTTTATCTCTTTTTCATTTTCATTCCTCAAACTCGCAATTTCTACTGATTCTTTGTGAGGTAATTTTTTATTCTTGTTTTTCTCTAATATTCGTAGCAGATTGGGAGCCAAGTTACATTCCTGATCACCTTCGAAGTCTTGAGGTTTTTCTGGACACATGTCCTTTTCAAAAGGGCTCTAAGTCAACAACAGTGTCGCTCGTATCCTTGATATCAAGGGACCCAACATAAAGATAAAAGGAGATCCAAATAATAATTGAATTAAAGAATGATTAATTGTGGTATGAATGAATGAGAAGAATGGTAAGGTGTTTGCCAAATGGGACAAAAACAATGCATCATTTTTATTGAAATAAAAGATAGTGATCATTAGCCCTTTACAAAAGGATCCTTATTACTCTTGATCTTAGAGTGATAAGTGTGTTCTAAATATTTCTCTAGAAAAGTCCAAAGGACTACAGGAAGCTCCTTCATAGTCTAGTTGTCCAAAGCATTTCCAAGGGTGTTGGGACGAACTCTTGATAGGTTTAACTCCTCGTTCTCTTCCTCAGATATGACTTTCACTGAAATTTTTTTTCCACATTATCTTGATTTATCATGTTTTCTCTCATTTTCTATTCAGAGTTGATAACACTCCCCATTGACACAAATGTTTTAGATATATGTAATGAAATGCAATGCTAATGAATGTATTTATGCATATGCAACAAAGGCGTTGATTCTTAGTTCAATTCTGTTAGAACAACTTTACTAGAAAATAAATTTCTTTTCATCAGACAGATACATATATGGTCGTGCCTTAATGCTCAAAGCCTTAAACTTCTAAACTAATTTTTGCTCTTGTTTGACTCCCATTTCAAGCTCAAAATGCCAGTCTTGAATGGTTAAGGCCAGCAACTGATTAGTCGCTTCTCGCAATTGGGTTAAGCCCTTGCTCGCGACAGGGTCCCTATCTTAGACCTGCCCTTAAGAGCGTTGAAGTCATTCCTCGTTTATTTCTAATTTTCTTTGACGATATCTTCTCGTCTTTGGATAGCCATAAATTCCTTCAACGGAGAGTAGTACTCAGAGAATACTCGATGAAAGACCTTTTTCACTTTCAAAAATAGCTGTAAAAAATTTGTGCCCGATAAATCTCGCTTTGCCCTCTCACTGACAGGAGTTTAATGGCTAAGATTGTTAGAAGATGAGTGATTCTCTTGTCAAGTCGGTCAAACCAATCTGCATCTGCGTCCTCTACGTGCCCCAACACTTTAGGGAAGATGACTAACTTATACACGTTGAGGCGAAGATGTCAACATTCTTTCTTGCATTTGAGTGTACTATGTCTTGTAGGTTTTTCAAAGTAATGCACTTGTTATCCCCTTTTTCCTTGATTAGGGTTACAACCTAATGCTCGCTCATCTAGCATAAGCCTTATTATTCTGAATTCTCGGGCAATGGAGCAATGTAGCGTATTCTTCTACCTTATGTTCATGTTTCTGAAGAAACTAAGCATGAGTAGATAAGGCAAATCAACATATTCAAATTAGAACATTCGTCTCATTTTGTCTTCCATACTTCTTTCAGCTCTTGCAAACCGTTATGGATTTCATTTATTTGGGTATAATCCCAAAACTCTGATATGTGCCCCATTGATAGGCCATCATCTTTTTATTGTTGTTTTTTTTAACCACATACACACGGTCACGTTGACTTCTACCTTATCAAGGAATCCATTTTCTTATGACCAGTTCTCTATTTAGCAATAGAACATGAATCAACACCTTTTTTAGATGAAAATGCAATGCAAATAGATTCAAAATAAATAAATTAGTATGATTAATATAGGAACAAAACTTGAAAATAGATTGCAATTAAAAGCAAGAATATAATTGTATCTCTTACCTTATTCGGGTAACCAATAAAAGTTTGGCACAGTTCTACCTAAGGTAGGCTCTCATGGAATTATATGCAAGTTAATAAAATGTGCTACTTACGAATGCATGTGTGCATAAGAAAGGCATTGACTCATAGCTCAATTCTATTAGAAAACTTTACTAGAAAACAAATTTCTTTACATAAGGCAGATACACATATGATCGTGCCTTAGCATTCAAAAACTTTTAATCTTCGTAGGACATCATCCAATTTCGCACTGGTTCATCTCTGATTTTTTATCCACAATGTTAGCTTGAATGGTTAAGTGATCAGTCACTTCCTGTTGTGCGATCTTTGTTTCCGTCTTACTCGCCTGACAAATCATTGGTTTTTCCATCCTTCTTTTTTTAACCATATGCGTGCGACCATATTGTTTGCCACCTTATCAAGAAACCCGCTTTCTTATGACCAGCTTTCTATTTAGTAATCGAGCTTAAATCCACACCTTTCCTTATATGAGGATGTAATGCAAACAAAATCAAAAAGCAAAAGAAAACAAGTCAGTATGGTAATGAAATACAGATATAAAACAAGGAACCTAGACTTGGGAAACTGCTAACAGTTTACTGTAATTCTATCCTAAGGCAAGCACTAAGGGCTCACTATATGCAGTTTAAGTCATAGAGTTAAGGTACCTAAACCAGTAGATTTCTCGATCCTTACTCATTACAAGCTCATAGGTTGAGTTCGGTTTAGGGGGACACATTTCCCATATGTTTGCACGGAAGTGAAAACTTCACGAAAATATAGGTACGAATGTAATCCCGAAAGCTATTCACTATCCTGCACGGAGGTGAAAACCTCACGAAGGAGTAGCTTCCCACTTTCACTTAAAGGGTGTAGTAACAGATGCAAATGAATGCAAGCACATACTAGCAATATCAATAATATTATCATGGCATCACACAAAAATGCAAAAGATCGCATCTTAAATTGAATCGAGGCTTTAAAACTTTTAACAAAAAGACCCGAAAATAATTGACTTTTGGCTTGACTCTCTTTTTATTTTTAGAGTCCCCAGTGGAGTCGTCAAGCTGTCGAAACCATTGTTTTGAAAGAATGTCTCAAAAATATTTTTAAAATCGAAATGTGGAGTTGCCACCAATCGTTTTAATTTGGTGTGATTGGATCACCTATGTGGGAGCCCAATTTTGACCGGGCTTTGAATTTTGGGTCAATTTTAATCTAAGTTTAAAATAATTTTTAAATTTATTTCTAAAATTAAATTTACTATAAATTTAAATTTAAATTCATTTTTAAATTTAAATTTATTTTAAATTTAGTTTAAATTTGAAATAATTTTAAAATTAAAATTAAAAAGCCCAAAATAAAATTATTTACAAAGTCCATTTACAATGTCCAAAACAAAGGCCCAATTGGCCCAACTCATTACACCCCAAACCCATTACATTTAGCCCAATTAACCCAACTAAACAGTAGCCCAAAGCAGAGGAAAATCTGCCCACTTGTGCTGTTGCCACCTCAAGCTTGGCCAATGGGAGTTCGCCACATCAGCAGCCAACTTGCTCCTGCCACAGCCGGCTGCCAACTGCTCCTAACCGCCACTGTTGAGCACCTGCAAAAGAAAAGAAAGATTAGAAATGCATTTAATTGTAAGAAACAAAACAAGATCATTATGCATTTGGCTATAAAAGCCGAATTGATTTCATTGTAAAGGGGTTACAAACCCTATTCTAAAAAAAAACCCAGTTCTTGAAATCAATACAGACCCGTTCTTATACAAACTTTTAGCAAACGACCAAACAAGTTATCAAAGAGATGCATCCAAATATTGAACAGACAGTAAAGAGGAGGTTCAATTCAGTACCTGGCCGTTCAAGCATTAAAAACCAGGTATACATGCATTCATAACTGAAGCTGTCAATGTTTTGAATCATTAGTATATATGAACATGCATTAACCACTTACAACCAGCATGCATCCGTCTTTTAAACTCCCGAAGCAGTGAATAAGTGCATTAATGGAAGTTAATGCATAAGTTACAACCCTTTAAATGCTATTAATAAAAATGTTAGTAATAATCATAATAATAAATTATAGTAATGAATGTTTATAATTAATATTAATAAACAGTAATAAAAAAGAGAATTTGAAGGGACGAATTTCTTCCCTGGTTGCTGCCGACGTCCAAGGCTGCGAAACCACCTCCACTGACAGAGTTCCACAAAGCCGCCGCCGGTCTCGCTACTCTGGATGTCGTCGCCGTCCGATCATGTACTAAACTGAGAAGCAAGGAACATGAAACAATTTTAAATCGAATTCTAAAACGATTTTCAAAACAGAGACTAATTGTAAAAGTATAAAAATCAATTTTTTTAAGAAAATATTAACAATAATAAAAGGAAATGGGTTTTAAAGAACTAAGATTTTTTTTTAAAAAAAAGAAAAAATAAAGAACAGAATAAAAAAGGAAAAACAAGGAAAAAGACGTTTGAATCTTACCTGGTCGGACGGCGCGTGAGAGGGGATGATCGCATGAGCGTCGGAGATCGAACGGCGACGGCGTGGGGGGCCGTTCACTGCGCGCGAGGCATGCGACGCGTGACTGGTGGACGAGGAAGGGACGGTCGGAGTATGGCCGGAGTAAAGAGAAGGGAGAGAGGTGAGAGAGGATTTGAGGAGATCTTTTTTTTAAAAAAAATGAATAAAATGAAATTATAAAAAAACCCTAAAATTGATATATATACTAAACCCATGGACCGACCCGAAAACCAACTCGACCCACCTAGGATCCACGTGTTTTGCTTAATGGGTTATTTACGCGTTTGGTCCTTCCGCTTTTTTATTTGTTTCAATTTAGTCCTCTTTGCTTTTTTAAATTATTTGCAATTTTACCCAGTAATTTTAATTTCTTTTCAATTTAATCCTTTGACATTTTGAATGCACCAGAGGCTGCCACGTGTCGTTATTTTGGCTTATTTATGAAATTAGTCCATTTTATTTTTAATTTGTTTTAATTTGGTCCTTAAATCAATTTTTTTAATTACAAAATTGACCCAGGAATTTTTCAAGCTTTACAGATTAGCCCTTTGACTTCTAGATGCCTGTGGGGCTGCCACGTGTCACCCTTTATTGGTTTTATTATTTTATAGGTCCCTGGACTGTCCAAAAATTACCATTTTACCCTCGAACTTTCTAAAATTCCATTTTTGACCCCGATTTCACCAAAAATTACCATTTTACCCTCGAACTTTCTAAAATTTCATTTTAACCCCGATTTCACCAAAAATTACCATTTTACCCCGAACTTTCCAAAATTCTATTTTCGACCTCGATTTCACCAAAAATTATCATTTTACCCCAAAACTTTCCAAAATTCCATTTTTAACCTCGATTTCACCAAAAATTACTATTTTACCCTCAAATTTTCCAAAATTCCCTTTTGACCTCGATTTCATCGAAATTACCATTTTGCCCTTGCTAGTCCAAAATTACCATTTTGCCCCCGGGTATCCAAAAGTCTCGATTTCAACCCCGATTTCGTCGTTTCTTCTTCCTTACCAATGTTTGCATTTATTTGCACCTGCATTTTATATTTTCGCATATTATTTATCTGCTTATTATATTGCTTCGTATTTAACTTCTCTTATTTATCGCTATTCGTGTTTTAAACTTACGCATTCATTTACAAGTTATTTTAAAAAATCGAGGTAATATTCTGTCCGAGCGTAAACTTTGAAAAATCACGCCCTAACGTGTCGGGTGTGATTTCTTCGTATAACTCGCTTGAACGGGATATCCTTTTCAAGTTTTTTACGCCCGTTCACTTCGAGGCTCCGAGAATGTCGTGTCCTAACATGTTGGTCGCGACTTTAATTCTTCGTGAAAATCGAAGTAAACGGGTAATCTTTTTTAATCCTTCAAATCATATGTTCGAGGATTGCATTTTAAATTTAGTACGAATTTTTCAAATTCTCAAAATATATCTATATGCATATGTCACAAATAATTTTAAAACGAGGCAACGTCCTTTGTGTGAAAACTTCGCAAATCGTGCTTTAACGTGTTAAGTGTGATTTTCGTAATTCATCCAAATCGGATATCCTTTTCAAAAGTTTTCCAAAATATTCTTCAATCTTATATATTTACAAAGGATTTTAAGACCAAAAAAGAAACAATGTTCTTTCGTGTGAAAATCTCGAAACACCATGCCCTAACGTGCTGGGTTTGAGTTTCGTATAATTCACGCGATAGAATACTCTCTTTAAAATTTCCCGAAACATCCTTCAATTTTGAAACCCCGAGAATATAGTGCCCCAATGTGTTGGACACGATTTTTAGTTCTCATAAGAGATTCGAAACACGAGGATGAAATTTCTTAAAAGAATTTACTATGAGATTACAGAGCGTTTTAAAATAAACATCGCATTTTAAACTTGACTTGAGTTTTCATTGTTTTCATAAGAATAAGACCCGAAAATAATCATATGGTACCAATTCTGGGCGTATGAGGGTGCTAATCCTTCCTCGTGCGTAACCGACTCCCGAACCAGTTTCTCTGGATTTCGAAGACCAACTTTCTAAAACATTTTCAAACGTTTTGTAGTTATCCTATCACACCCGAAATAAAAGATTGGTGGCGACCCCCTTTTTATTCCCATTTTTTAAACAAAATTACAGAATTTTTTTCGAAGCCCCGTTCTCGAGGTGGTTTCAACAGCTGGCGACTCCACTGGGGATTTTTTTTAAATAAATGAGAGTCAAGCCAAATTGATTATTTTCGAGTCTCTTTTGAGAACTTTTCAAAGCTTCGATTTTGTTTAACATACGATCTTCGACATTTTTTTGTGTAATATTATGCTCTGTGATATTTCTAGTATAACTTGGCATCATGTGCATCGCGTTATTACCCTTTTAAGTGAAAGTGGGAAACTACTCCTTCGTGAGGCCTTCACCTCCGTGCAGGATAGTGGATTGCTTTCGGGATTACAAAGTACCCTTGTTTTCGTGAAGTTTTCACTTCCGTGCAAACATGCGAGAAATGCATCCCCCTAAACCGAACTCGTCCGCATGAGCCTGTAATGGGTGAGGACCGAGGAATCTGCTGGTTTGGGTACCCTTCACCTTTAGAACCTAAACTACATATAGTGAACCGTAAGTACTCGCCTTAAAGGGAGTTAGGCCGAACCCTTTTTTAGTATTCACCCAAGATTAATTCTTAGGTACTGTGTTATATGTTTGTATGCTGATTTTGATTATTACATGCTACTAACCGTGTTTGTTTTGTCTTTTTTTTACTTGCATTTGCATCATTATGAACGAAAAGGTTTGATTTAAGTCCATTTACAAACTAGGCAGTTTCATCATGGAAGAAGGATTTCTAGATAAAGTAGAGGACAATATGGTGGCACGCCTATGGTTCGAAGAACAACAATGCAAAAAGGGTGACAGCTTGAAAGACGAACACTTGTCAGAATTTTGGGACTACACTCGCATTAATGTAACTCAGAACAACTTACAAGGGTTGAGAGAGATCTGGGGGCAATGGGACGATGAAATGAGGTAGCTGCTTTACCGGGATTACGGAGATCTACCTTACTTGCTCGAAGTAAAGATTGACAAGCACTTGTTTCGAGCTCTTTCTCAACATTGGAATCTTGCCTATAGTTGTTTCACATTCGGACATCTAGACTTGACACCGATAATAGAGGAATATACAGCTTTAATTCGTTGTCCTAGAATTAAGGTCGATAAAGCATACTCGAAAGACACTAGTATCCCTGCATTTCTGAAAAGATTAATGAGTATTACAGGAATGAGCGAACAATGGGTTGCTTCTCGAATAAAGGTAAAGGGAGATAATAAGTGTGTTAACTGGAAGAGTTTGCAAGATCTGATTGCAACACATCCCCATGTGAGAAGACGCATTGATATCTTCGCCCTCGGCATATACAGATTAGTCTTATTTTCGAAAGCATTAGGACACGTCGAGGATGCAGTGGTAGCCTTGTTCAATCGACTAAGTAGAGGAATTACACCCATCCCTGCTATTCTGGCAGAAACTTTTCGCTCGCTAAGTGCATGCCAGAGAGAAGGAGAAGGAAGATTCATTGGTTGCGCTCAGCTATTAATGGCCTAGTTTCACAGTCACTTTTGGAAGGTGGAGAAATTCTCCTGTAAGGTATTTTCAACAGACTTCTCGCCTTTAAAGGACTTTGTGGCCACACAACGTGAACAAAATATATCCGAAGAAAAATGGGCAGCTGTTCTCTAGAATCTTCGAGATGAAAACATTGAAAGTTGTGCACTTTGGTTCCTCTCATATGAGATTCTCTACCGATATGGTGATTTCGATTGGGTCCCGTTACTCGGAGTCTGGGGTGCTACTGGATATGCTCCACTGCTTGTTTTGAGACAATATAAGACAAGACAGTTTATCCCAGCTACACATGGCCTGGCACATTGCGAATTTTCTTATAAAAGGAACGACTATAAGAAGAAAGTTTGGGAAATGGCAAATTCGTGGAAAAAGGTGCAAAGAATGAAGAAGTTCAGTGTCAATCCATTGACAACCTCGAATTATGACTGATAGAGGAGTAAGAGAGTGAATGACAACGTCCCTGCGCCAAATCCAGAAAATGTTCGCCCTCTGGAGGAATATTTGCAAGAGGTCCCGACGGAGTTAGACATCCTTAAGCATGACTTTGAAAGGAAAAGATCAGAGTTCGGAAAGAGGATAGAAGTACTGGAGGAAGACAAGATGCAGCTAGGGCTAGATGTGGATTTTCACAGGTTAGAGGCTGAGAAATTGAGAAATGGGAAAAATAAGGCTGAAGAACACTACAAAAAGCTTCGTCAATCCATGAGGACTGCGGGGTTAGGGAAAACTTCTGAGCAATGGCGTCAGGAAATTCAGGAACAAAAGGACCAAACGGAGCATTGGCAAAGAAAGTTCCAAGATGGTCAAGCTAGAGAGAACGCCTTGAAGGGAGAGCTACTAGAAAAAATGAGTCGAGCAGACCGAGTTGAAAGCTCAGATGGCCAGTCTAGAAGCAAGGATAAAGGAGTTGGAAGAGTCATTATGGAGGCACCGAAATCGAAGCACAGTATCGGAGCTGAAAGCGTGCATGGTCGAAAGACAAGAACTAAGAGAAAGAGTGCAAGAACTGAAGGCCACACTCCATAATAATGAAATCTGACTTGAGATTATGGAAAGAAATTTAGAAACCAGTGAATGGCACACCCGTCAAGCCCAGAGAGACGTCGAGGAACCAGATCATATCATGAGCAAGGCACTAACTCAAATGAGAGAAGCGGCCGATCACATGCAAGAGCTGGCCGCTGAAGCTGACGTTTTGAGCCTTCAGTACGAGTCAAGGTCGGAACGAGGAAAGAAGTTAGCAGGGTTGCTAGGAAAGATTAAGGATTTGGGCCGAAAGGCCAAACCATTTGTATAAACTTTATTTTATGGAAAGAAGTTTTTCTTCTCGAGAAGTTCCTCTAAATAGAAATAGACTTTAGAATCAATGCCTTTTCTCGCATTTGCATACATGCATTTCGCATCATATCTTGCATATTATTAACATAACATCTCCTAACTAATTAAAGATAATTTAATCAGTTAACAACAGTAAACATTAAAAATCCACATCGTTATTATACGCGTAAGAAGGCCAAAGCTATGGATCAGAGAATAGAAAGGCTAGAGCAAATGCAAAAAGAAATACAAGAGCAGATGCAAGCTCAGTTACAAGACCAGCTAGAGAAAGTACAAAGGGATATGAGAGACCAAATAATCAAATCTCAAAGCAATATAATTAATCAGTTAACCCAGCTGTTGCGAGATTCAGATAAAGGAAAAGGTCCCGCTGAAGGCCCAAGAGAGGAAAACGAGGATCCTCAATATCCTCTCGGCTTTACACCCATACATCATCAAGCCCCGCCAAAAACAAACCCGCGAGAAACACCCATCCTCATTCGGGTGCAACCACAGCCCATTGGCGCATCAGGCCAAACTAATTACCTGGTCAGATCAGGATCGAATCCGGGTGAAACCGCTGCGAATCACATCAACCCTGACTTCGATGATACGATGGAGGCAGAAAGAACGAAAATAGAAGTATCTAAACAAATAGAAGAAAGGTACAAATGGTTGGAAGACAAGGTTAGAACAATGGAGGGGATTGACGCCTATAGTGGAATCGATGCCAAAGAACTAAGTCTGGTTCCAGACCTAGTGCTATCCCCGAAGTTCAAGATGCCCGAATTTGAAAAATACAACGGGACAAGCTGCCTGGAAGCACACATTACGATGTTCTGTCGGAAGATGACAGGATATGTCCACAATGAAAAATTATTAATTCACTGTTTCCAAGATAGTGTAGTTGGATCCGCTGCAAAATGGTACAACCAACTAAGCCGCAGAAAGATCAATTCTTGGAAGGACTTGGCCCAAGCTTTTATGAAGCAATACGGTCATGTTACTGATATTACTCCAAACAGAATTACCTTGCAAGACATGGAGAAGAAACCGAGTGAAAGCTTCCGACAATATGCCCAGCATTGGAGAGATGTAGCTACCCAAGTACAACCGCCCTTGACGGAAAAAGAGACAACGATGCTTTTTGTCTACACGCTAAAGGCACCGTATCTTGATCGCTTGGTAGGTAATGCTACAAGGAGTTTTTCGGATGTAGTGATGTCAGGAGAAATGATTGAGAACGCGATTAAAAGCGGAAAAATCGACGTAGGAGACAGCGAAAAAGGGCAGCACCTAAGAGGAAGGAAGCCGGGGTGAATAATGTAAGCACATACAGACCAAATTATGCGAAGTCAATTACGATGACGCAATCAAAACCTCCTTCTAACAATTATCAAAGTTTCCCAAGATCAAAATCTAACTGGAAGAAGAATACCGAGAAGATTCAGTTCACTCCAATTCCAGTTACGTAGAAAGACCTCTACCAGCAGTTATATGATCAACACGTGGTGGCCCCATATATCACAGAGCCCGTACCACCACCATTTTCTAAATGGTACGACGCCAACTCCCAATGAGAATTTCATGGAGGAGTGATTGGGCTCTCCATCGAAAATTGTTTCACTTTCAAGAAATTGGTAGAAAAATTAATTAAGATGAAGAAAATAAGATTTGATGAGCCAACGAGACCTAATATAGCCGGAAACCCTTTACCCGTCCATTCTGATCAAGGAGTAAATATGATTACGAGTGTAGAAGGAAAAAAGGTTAAGGCTCACATTGAAGAGGTCAGATCTCCTATGAGATGGGTATAGCGTCAGCTGGTGGCTAGAGGAATGATTGCACATAACGGTGAAAAGATGGTAATGGCCGAGAACCATTGTGATTTCCACAATGTTGAAGGACACAAAATTTAGCATTGTGCGGAGTTCAAGGTTCTAGTACAAGATTTGATGGACCGCAAGGAATTGGAGTTCTTCGAAGAGGAAGAAGAGATGAGGGATATTTGCTCCTCCGAAGAAAAGAGGACACATGAGTCTGATCGCCCGATAATAATTATCTCCACATCCAAGGGAGCTGAGACAAGAAGACAAGAGACACCATGTGTTATCATACAGAAACCTGCGTCGTTTCCTTATGAAGATAACAAAAGAGTTCCCTGGAATTACGGATGTAACATCGCGACACCCAAGGAAGAGCAGCCGCAAAATGTGAACCTGGTCACACGTAGTGGTAAAACTTACGACTTGGAAAAGAAAGCAGTTGCCAAAGGAAAAGCTGTAGCGATCGAGCCCGAAAAAGTGACTGGCAAGTCGGAACTAATAAATGAGCCGGTGGTAGAAAGAGAAGCATAAGAGTTCCTAAAATTCTTGAAACACAGCGAATACAGTGTAGTTGAGCAATTACATAAGCAACCCGCACGCATATCGATTTTGGCATTACTGCTAAGTTCAGAGGCACACCGTAACGCATTAATGAGGGCACTCAACGAGACTTATGTGAACCAGGATATATCTGTATGCAAGCTAGATCAACTGATTAACAACATTAACGCTGATAATTTTATTTTCTTCAGCGACGACGAAATCCTATCTGGAGGTATGGGATCGACCAAGGCATTGCATATTACCACTCGCTGTAAAGGGTACACTCTACCCGGAGTGCTTATCGACAACGGCTCAGCTTTAAACGTTCTACCGTTGGTCACTCTCGAAAGACTACCCATCGGTAGCTCCTATATGAGGACGTGCCATAACATAGTCAGAGCTTTGGATGGAACTGAAAGAAAAGTAATGGGCAGGATTGAAGTACCATTACAAATAGGCCCAAATACTTACGAGGTTGATTTCCTAGCGATGGATATCAAGCCTTCCTACAATTGCTTATTAGGAAAACATTGGATTCACGCAGCAGGGGCAGTACCGTCCTCACTACACCAGAAGCTCAAGCTGGTAACCGACGGAAGGTTGGTTACAATCAATGCCGAGAAGGATATTGTTGCGTCTGTAACAAATGATGTCCCGTATATAGACAAAGATGAAGAGGCAGTAGAATGTTCTTTTCGTTCGTTAGAATTTGTCAATGCCACATTTATTGGAGAGGGAAGTAAAATTCCTGAACCTAAATTATCATAAACAACGAAGATGGGGTTGCGTTTGACGATTGGAAAAAGAGCATTACCGGGAAAAGGGCTCGGGAAATATCTTCAAGGAATAGTTAGCGCGCCGTCGCCATTTGGAAAATGAGACCGTTTCGGGCTAGGGTACAAGCCAGATGTGAAAGAAAAGAAGAAAGAGATAGAGCCGAAACGAGAAATAAGAAGAGCACGACAAGCCGGGGAAGAAATCAGTTGGAGACCGATGACCTTCCCTCATATTTTGAAAACTTTTATTTCTGGTGGGCTAAGGCTTGAGGAGGAAAAAATTGCAAAACTTGTGATGAACTGAACATAAATGCTGTTTCCGAAGAAGTTGAAGAAAGGAGTTCGCTTCAAATATGTTCGTATGCACCTGGGAGTAATTTGGACAACTGGGCAGAAGAGGAGCTCCCCGTAGCTTTTAGGAACATTTCAAAGTAATACTCGTTACACCTCTACCATTCTATGCCTGGGAATGATAGAAATCTTTTGTAAAAGGGCATTTGAGTTTTTATCCATTATCTTAAATGAAGATACATTTTGACAACTATCTCTTTATTCTTTTCCTTTCAATTCCAAACAAATTATTTACCTGTAACACATAAAAATAAATCATTCTTGAACACATACACCCATAATCATACCATACAAACATTCTTTAAACTATTTTGTTCGTTAGGCCATTCTCATTCTTTATAGATCTCGGGATATCAGTAATATGAGTGACACTGACTCCGAACCTCATTTCAAGCAAGATATGTGTCTAGAAGAATCTCAGAACTCCGAAGATAACCAGGATAGTAATATATCTCCTGAATTGCTACGAATGATGGAACAAGAGGAAAAACAGATTTTGCCTCACAAAGAAGCGATTGAAACTGTAAGCATAAGAGAAGGAGAGGAAAATAAGGAAGTGAAAATTGGAACCAGCACCTCGATGAAAACACGAAGAGATCTTATTGAGCTGTTAAGAGAATTCAAAGACGTCTTCGCCTGGTCCTACCAAGACATGTCGGGGCTAAATATCGACATTATGGTTCACAAGCTCCTAATAAAGGAAGAATGCAAGCCCGTCCAACAAAAGCTTCGTAGAATGCGACCTGATGTGTTGCTTAAAATAAAAGAAGAGGTCCGAAAATAGTTCGACGCGGGTTTCCTCCGAGTGGTTGAATATTCGGAATGGGTTGCCAATATAGTTCCTGTCCCCAAGAAAGATGGTAAAGTACGTATGTGCGTAGATTACCGGGATTTAAATAAGGCCAGCCCAAAAGATAACTTTTCGCTGCCTCACATCGATACCCTAGTAGATAACACAGCGGGGCATGCTTTTTTCTCCTTCATGGATGGTTTCTCCGGATATAACCAAATAAAGATGGACCCTACAGACATGGCGAAAACTACTTTTGTCACAATGTGGGGAACATTCTGTTATAAGGTAATGCCATTCGGACTCAAAAACGTAGGGACGACATATCAAAGAGCCATGGTGACATTGTTTCATGATATGATGCACAAAGAAATTGAGGTCTATGTTGATGACATGATCGCTAAGTCTCGAACCGAGGAGGAACATATAATGGTCTTGAGAAAGTTATTCTTGAGATTAAGGAAGTTCCAACTAAAATTGAACCCTGCCAAATGCACTTTCGGGGCTAGTTCTGGTAAATTATTGGGTTTTATGGTCAGCCAAAAGGGAATCGAGATAGACCTAGACAAGGTTAAAGCCATACAAGAGTTACCCCCTCCTCGTACGCAAAAATAGGTTCGAGGTTTTCTTGGGAGGTTGAATTATATTACTCGGTTTATCTCGCAATTAACGGAGAAATGTGACCCCATATTTCGCCTTCTTAGAAAACATAACCCAGGCGTTTGGGATGACCAATGCCAAAGAACTTTGGATAAAGTTAAGCAGTATTTGTTTGATGCTCCGGTACTAGTACCACCAAATCCCAACAAACCATTAATCTTATACTTAACGATCTTCGAGAATTCTATGGGATGTGTCTTGGGTCAACACGACGAGACGGGAAGGAAAGAAAGAGCCATATACTATCTCAGTAAGAAATTTACTGACTGCGAAACAAGATACTCTCCAATAGAAAAACTATGCTGTGCACTGGTCTGGACTACCCGAAGGTTGCGGCAATACATGCTATACCACACTACATGGTTAATCTCGAAACTAGATCCTCTAAAGTACATGATAGAGTCAACCGCGCTAAATGGGAGAATGGCTAGATGGCAGATCCTGTTGTCGGAATTTGATATCGTCTATGTAAGCCAAAAGACAATTAAAGAAAGTGCAATCGCAGACTTCCTAGCCAGTAGGGCTTTGGAGGACTATGAGCCGATAAATTTTGACTTTCTAAATGAGGATCTGATGTATGTCGCAACTACCGAAGAGGAGACAATGACCGAGCATTCGTGGCGATTGAACTTCGATGGCGCTTCAAATGCTATGGGCAACGGGATCGGTGCAGTTTTAGTGTCGCCAGAAGGAGACCATTATCCCCTCACCAGTAAGCTTGACTTTGATTGCACAAATAATATGGCAGAATATGAGGCATGTATCATGGGGATCCGAGCAGCCATGGATCGAGGGATCAAGGTCTTAAAAATCTATGGAGATTCAGCATTGGTAATCTACCAGCTCAAAGGAGAATGGGAGACAAGGGACTCTAAATTAATTGAATATCGAAATATGGTCATCGAACTGATCAAAGAATTTGACGAGGTCACGTTCAGATACCTCCCACGCAAGGAAAACCAAATGGCTGATGCTTTGGCTACTCTAGCTTCGATGATAAAAGTGAATAGGCCAGAGGACATGAAACCCTTTCGAATGAGTATTTATGAGACTCTAGCCCATTGCTGCGAGATTGAAGAGGAAGGAAAGGAGGGGCATCCTTGGTACCAGGACATTCTCCAATATGTGAAAGATCGAAAATACCCCGAAGGAGCTACTGAAAATGACAAAAGGACATTGAGGAGGCTCTCGAACGAGTACATCCTAGATGGAGAGATCCTGTATAAGAGAAGAAAGGATCAAGTGTTATTGAGATGTGTGAACTCAATCGAAGCTAAAAAGATCCTAGAAGAAGTCCATGAGGGGATTTGTGGAACACACGCGAATAGATCAAAATGGCAAGGCAGATCATGAGATTTGGGTACTATTGGTCGACTATGAAGACTGATTGTATCATATATACCAAGAAATGCCAAAAATGCCAGATCTATTGGGACAAGATCCATGTGCCTCCCTCACCTCTGTACGTCATGACATCCCCGTGGCCTTTTTCTATGTGGGGCATGGATGTTATTGGACCAATTTCACCAAAGGCCTCTAATGGACATAGATTCATTTTTGTGGTTATCAACTACTTCACCAAGTGGGTAGAAGTTGCCTCTTATGCTAATGTTACAAAGTCTGCAGTCAGCAAGTTCCTGAAAAAGGAAATCATATGTCGATATGGAATGCCAGAAAAGATCATATCAGACAATGCACTAAACTTGAACAATAGCACAATATCGGAGGTTTGTGAGCAATTCAAGACCAGACACCATAATTCGTCCCCATATCGCCCAAAGATGAATGGAGCAGTGGAAGCGGCAAATAAAAATATCAAGAAGACTATCGCAAAAATGACAGAAACCTATAGGGATTGGCATGAGAAATTACCATTAGCTCTCCTTGCTTATAGAACTTCTGTCAGAACGTCTACTGGGGCAACGCCGTTCTCACTTGTATACGGAATGGAGGCTGTTTTACCTATCGAAGAAGAGATTCCTTCCCTCCTAGTCTTGTCAGACTTGAATTTGGATGAAGCAGAATGGGTCCAAGCCAGATATGATCAGTTAAATTTGATTGAAGAGAAGAGATTAAGGGCTATCCGCCATGGTCAAATGTACCAAAAACGGATGATGCGTGCTTATAACAAGAAAGTTCACCCAAGAGAATTCCATGAGGGAGATCTAGTCTTGAAAAAGGTACTTCCGATACATAAAGACTCTCGAGGAAAATGGATGCCTAATTGGGAGGGGCCGTACGTGGTAAAGAAAGCCTTCTCCGGAGGAGCCTTAATTTTGAGTAAAATGGATGGCAAAGAGTTATACAACCCGGTGAATGCAGATTCGATGAAGAAATATTACACATAAAAAAATGGAGAGGTCAGGATGAAAGCCCGTAGAAAGGGCATCTTGAAAATCAAAGGGGTTTTGAGTTGAAAACCCGAAAAGGGCGGCTCAAATGCAAAAACGGGGACAACCATTTGCTCTTTCAAAAAGTGGCAAGATGGAAACATTTTTACATCTTAGGGCATCGACAAAGTAACTCTAAGACTTCCAGAAACATATCAAGCAAAATATGATCTTTGGATCGGGGAAACTCATATCTGATATCTAAGTCTAATACTGTTCTTTTGTCATTGTTTGTTCTTTGTAAATATTTGATATCATAGCCAATAAATCTCCAAATTTAATACAATCCCATTCTTCCCATATTGCCCAAGTATTTTCATATTAAGATGATGGGTAAAAGGTCATGAAAGAAAACAAGGATTCACGAGTATTATTTTAGGAAATTCCTAAAAGACACGAGAATCCTAAACAACTGCCAGTTGAAAGATTTGAAATCTGGAAGGAGCGATTCAAATGATGAATCTATCGAGTTGAATTCAAGGAAACGACAAGAAATGGCTTCAAAACAGAAAAGACTAATCTTTGGAAAATTTAAAACATTAAATCACGTACTTTCATTCTAAGAATAGGAGCATTCCAAGCATGACATCCTAAACACATTTGGCCTACCTAGAGGCCCATTTGAGCATATCCTACAGGTCAGCATCATGACACACAATGGGAAAGGTCTAAGATCGCAACGGCGGATCCAATACCATGAAGACTCGAAGGAAAAGGTTTAGGTCATTACAATGAACCCGATACCTTAGAAGCATTAAAGATCGAATCACCGACAATGAATCCTCTACCTTGAGATCATAAGTAGATCTGATCAATCAAACATCATTTCCTATCCTCTTGAAATTGAAGTAGAGTTGGATAACAAGTCTTTATCTCTGAAATTGAAGTAAGAGCAACATCATTTCCTATCCTCTTGAAATTGAAGTAGAGTTGGATAACAAGTCTTTATCTCTGAAATTGAAGTAAGAGCAACATCATTTCCTATCCTCTTGAAATTGAAGTAGAGTTGGATAACAAGTCTTTATCTCTGAAATTGAAGTAAGAGCAAGATCATTTCCTATCCTCTTGAAATTGAAGTAAAACTGGATATCAAATCTTTATCTCTGAAATTGAAGTAATGGCAAGATCATTTCCTATCCTCTTGAAATTGAAGTAGAGTTGGATAACAAGTCTTTATCTCTGAAATTGAAGTAAGAGCAAGATCATTTCCTATCCTCTTGAAATTGAAGTAAAGTTGGATAGCAAGTCTTTATCTCTCTGAAATTGAAGTAAGAGAAAGATGAAGCCTCGACATCAAACCCTACTTCTGAGGATGCAGCAAGTCAGATAGCAGATCCCATTCTCCCCGCAGTCACAGTGGATTGAAATAGAACTACAAGTCAAGTGTTATCAATATGAAGTAGTCAACGAGGGAGCCGAGATTCAGTGAAACTTGACAAAATTGGGCCTCCTTTTTAATCTTTGCTCCGTTCCTGTTACACAGCAACGAGCAAAGAGGGGCAGCTGTGGGAGCCCAATTTTGACCGGGCTTTGAATTTTGGGTCAATTTTAATTTAAGATTAAAATGATTTTTAAATTTATTTCTAAAATTAAATTTACTTTAAATTTAAATTTAAATTTATTTTAAATTTAGTTTAAATTTGAAATAATTTTAAAATTAAAATTAAAAAGCCCAAAATAAAATTATTTACAAAGTCCATTTACAATGTCCAAAACAAAGGCCCAATTGGCCCAACTCATCTACACCCCAAACCCATTACATTTAGCCCAATTAACCCAACTAAACAGTAGCCCAAAGCAGAGGAAAATCTGCCCACTTGTGCTGTTGCCACCTCAAGCTTGGCCAATGGGAGTTCGCCACATCAGTAGCCAACTTGCTCCTGCCACAGCCGGTTGCCAACTGCTCCTAACCGCCACTGTTGAGCACCTGCAAAAGAAAAGAAAGATTAGAAATGCATTTAATTGTAAGAAACAAAACAAGATCATTGTGCATTTGGCTATAAAAGCCGAATTGATTTCATTGTAAAGGGGTTACAAACCCTATTCTAAAAAAAACCAAGTTCTTGAAATCAATACAGACTCGTTCTTATACAAACTTTTAGCAAACGACCAAACAAGTCATCGAAGAGATTCATCCAAATATTGAACAGACAGCAAAGAGGAGGTTCAATTCAGTACCTGGCCGTTCAAGCATTAAAAACCAGGTATACATGCATTCATAACTGAAGCTGTCAATGTTTTGAATCATTAATATATATGAACATGCATTAACCACTTACAACCAGCATGCATCCGTCTTTTAAACTCCCGAAGCAGTGAATAAGTGCATTAATGGAAGTTAATGCGTAAGTTACAACCCTTTAAATGCTATTAATAAAAATGTTAGTAATAATCATAATAATAAATTATAGTAATGAATGTTTATAATTAATATTAATAAACAGTAATAAAAAAGAGAATTTGAAGGGACGAATTTCTTCCCTGGTTGCTGTCGTCGTCCAAGGCTGCGAAACCACCACCGCCACTGACGGAGTTCCACAAAGCCGCCGTCGGTCTCGCTACTCCGGATGTCGTCGCCGTCCGATCGTGTACTAAACTGAGAAGCAAGGAACATGAAACAATTTTAAATGGAACTCTAAAACAATTTTCAAAACAGAGACTAATTGTAAAAGTATAAAAATCGATTTTTTTAAGAAAATATTAACAATAATAAAAGGAAATGGGTTTTAAAGAACTAAGATTTTTTTTAAAAAAAAGAAAAAATAAAGAACAGAAGAAAAAAGGAAAAAGAAGAAAAAGGACGTTTGAATCTTACCTGGTCGGACGGTGCGTGAGAGGGGATGACCGCGTGAGCGTCGGAGATCGAAAGGCGACGGCGTGGGGGGGCCGTTCATGGTACGCGTGGCACGCGACGAGCGACTGGTGGCCGAGGAAGGGACGGTCAGAGTATGGTCGGAGTAAAGAGAAGGGAGAGAGGTGAGAGAGGATTTGGGGAGAATTTTTTTAAAAAAGAAATGAATAAAATGAAATTATTAAAAAAAACCCAAAAATTGATATATATAGTACACCCATGGACCGACACGAAAATCGACCCGACCCATCTAGGATCCGCGTGTTTTGCTTAATGGGTTATTTGCGCATTTGGTCCTTTCGCTTTTTTATTTGTTTCAATTTAGTCCTCTTTACTTTTTTAAATTATTTGCAATTTTGCCCAGTAATTTTAATTTCTTTTCAATTTAATCCTTTGATATTTTGAATGCACCAGAGGCTGCCACGTGTCGTTGTTTTGGATTATTTATGAAATTAGTCTCTTTTATTTTTAATTTGTTTTAATTTGGTCCTTAAATCAATTTCTGTTTAATTACAAAATTGACCCAGGAATTTTTCAAGCTTTACAGATTAGTCGTTTGACTTCTGGATGCTTGTGGGGCTGCCACGTGTCACCCTTTCTTGGTTTTATTATTTTATAGGTCCCTGGACAGTCCAAAAATTACCATTTTACCCCCAAACTTTCCGAAATTATATTTTTAACCCCGATTTCACCAAAAATTACCATTTTACCCCCAAACTTTCTAAAATTCCATTTTAACATCGATTTTGCCTAAAATTACCATTTTACCCTGAACTTTCCAAAATTCTATTTTTAACCGCGATTTCACCAAAAATTACCATTTTACCCCTAAACTTTCCAAAATTCCATTTTTAACCTCGATTTCACCAAAAATTACTATTTTACCCTTGAATTTTCCAAAATTCCCTTTTGACCCCGATTTCACCGAAAATTACCATTTTGCCCTCGCGAGTCCAAAATTACCATTTTGCCCCCGGGTATCCAAAAGTCTCGTTTCAACCCCGATTTCGTCGTTTCTTCTTCCTTACCAATGTTTGCATTTATTTTCACCTGCATTTTATATTTTCGCATATTATTTATCTGCTTATTATATTGCTTCGTATTTAACTTCTTTTATTTATCGCTATTCGTGTTTTAAACGTACGCATTCATTTACAAGTTATTTTAAAAAGCCGAGGTAATATTCCGTCCGAGCGTAAACTTTGAAAAATCACGCCCTAACGTGTCGGGTGTGATTTCTTCGTATAACTCGCGCGAACTGTATATCCTTTTCAAGTTTTTTTACGCCCGTTCACTTCGAGGCTCCGAGAATGTCGTGTCCTAACGTGTTGGTCGCGACTTTAATTCTTCGTGAAAATCGAAGTAAACGGGTAATCTTTTTTAATCCTTCAAATCATATGTTTGAGGATTGCATTTTAAATTTAATACGAATGTTTTAAATTCTCAAAATATATCTATATGCATATGTCACAAATAATTTTAAAACGAGGCAATGTCCTTTGCGTGAAAACTTCGAAAAATCGTGCTTTAACGTGTTAAGTGTGATTTTCGTAATTCATGCAAATCGGATATCCTTTTCAAAAGTTTTCCAAAATATTCTTCAATCTTATATATTTACAAAGGATTTTAAGACCAAAAAAGAAACAATGTTCTTTCGTGTGAAAATCTCGAAACACCATGCCCTAATGTGCTGGGTGTGAGTTTCGTATAATTCACGCGATAGAATACTCTCTTTAAAATTTCCCGAAACATCCTTCAATTTTGAAACCCCGAGAATATAGTGCCCCAATATGTTGGACACGATTTTTAGTTCTCATAAGAGATTCGAAACACGAGGATGAAATTTCTTAAAAGAATTTACTATGAGATTACAGAGCCTTTTAAAATAAACATCGCATTTTAAACTTGACTCGAGTTTTCATAAGAATAAGACCCGAAAATAATCATATGGTACCAATTCTGGGCGTATGAGGGTGCTAATCCTTCCTCGTGCGTAACCGACTCCCGAACCAGTTTCTCTGGATTTCGAAGACCAACTTTCTAAAATGTTTTCAAACGTTTTGTGGTGATCCAATCACACCCGAAATAAAAGATTGGTGGCGACCCCCTTTTCATTCCCATTTTTTAAACAAAATTACAGAATTTTTTTTGAAGCCCCGTTCTCGAGGTGGTTTCGACAACCTAAAAATATTTAAATTTATTTAAACAAATGTTTTAGTCTTTAAAATCCAGAAAATAGGTTCGGGAGTTGGCTTGCATGTGAGGAAGGATTAACACCCTTACACGCCCAAAATTGGTACCTAGTCGATTATTTGGTGTCTTCGTATTGAAAATCGAAAACTCGAAGAGAAATTAAAATGCGATCTTTAAGTATGCAAATAACATTATTTGATCATATATATGTTTTAAACAATTTAATTCTTTCGAAGAATGATCCTTTATCTTGAGTTAAAAGAGAAAAATCATGTCCCGTAAGTTAAAGGGCACGATATTATGAATACTCGAAAAATAAAAATCATTTATCGATTGATTAAAGAAAATTTAAAAGATATAGTCGAACATAAAATTGTTTAAGAATAGAAATCTTATGTTAGGTGTTATTTGAAAATTAAATTTCATAACTAAACAATCTTTTTCTCGAGAAAATTGAAAATCAAGTCATACCCCGTAAGTTAGGAACATGACCTTTTGGATACTCGAGAATGAAGAACATTTTTCGGTTTATTAAAAAGTATGTGTTTTTTATTTTAAAATGTGATGATCGGTCACAAAAGTTCACAAACAAAATCACATCCCGTGAGTTAGAACATGATTTTATCAAATTCCTTGAGTAACGAACATTTCCTTATTTTTGAAATCATTTACTTTAAAGGGAAGGATTAATTTAAAAATAGGGTAAAAAGGAAGGGCCAATTTTGAAATAAAATAACGTTTAAGGGTAAATTTTAGAAGAAATAAAAAATAAAGGATTAAATTAAAACAAAAATGAAAGTGTTGAGGAAAAATGTAAAAATAAGGAAAAAGGGTCAAAATCAAAATTTTGGAAAGCTTGAGGGTCAAAAATGTAATTTTTAAAATTTTTTGAGGGTCAAAATCAAATTTTTGGAAAGTTCGAGGGTTAAAATAAATTTTTGCAAAGTTCGAGGGTCAAAACTGAATTTTTGTGAACTTCAGGGGTTAAATTTGAATTTTTAGGAAGTTCGGGGGTCAAATTCAAATTTTTGGATAAAAACAAGGTCTTCGTAGGAAATAAACCCAAAAATTTGACACATGGCAGCTTTTTGTGTTTCCGAAAGTCAGGGGACTAAATTAAAATTGAAATGAAATTAAAAGGTACAATTGAAATAAATTAAAAATAGAAGAAAGGACTAAATTGAAACAAATAAAAATACGAAAAGACCAAAAGGGTAATTTTCCCCTCTTTCAAAAACACGCGGGACCCTATTGGTCGGATCCGGATCGGTACGGGTCGAATACCAAAGTAGCACCGTTTTGGCACTAAAGCCTTCTTCCCAAAACTACGTCGTTTTATATATGTATAAAAGGTAAAATTTGTTTTAAAAATTTCATTTTTCTTCCATTTTCTCCAAACACAAACCTTTACCTCCTTTTTTTCTCAAACAACTCCCCTCTCCGATCATGAGGTCTATCGCCCATGTCGTCGTGCCTCCGCCACGGCCACCGATCGTTGACAACAGCGACCACCGTCCCTAGTGGTCGGATATTCAAAAAAAAAGATTGTTTTCATCCTTTTGAATCCTTCACCCTAGATATGGGGTTTAAATCTTCAAAAACCAAACTCAAACCTCTAAAAATCCAAAAAACATTTCTGGTTTCTATTTTTTTTTATGTTTCTCATTCAGTGGGGCCCCTACGCAGATATGAAGAGATCTGGAGGCCCACCACGGCGTTGGACGAGAAGACCAAGAGGTAAAAACTTAGATCTCCCCTTTGTATTTTATTTTTATTTTTGAAAATAAAAAAATAAAACAACAATATATGTAAAAACGATGGCTATCTTCGAAATTTTTCTAATTTTATTGCTTGTTTTTTTGTTTTCTACTAATTGAGTGTCCGAAAATTACAGATCTGTGATTGTGGCTTTTGTAGCTAAAAATGAATACAATATTTGTTTTCTTTTCTTCTTTGTCCTTTTCTCTTTGTTTTTTTCTTTTTGTCTCAGTGCTTCTCTGTTTCGTGCAGGTGATGCTGGCGGTGTCAGAGGTTGTGGCAGAGACGTGGTCTCGGCATGGAGACAGAAGGTCATGCTTGCTGACGTGGCAAGAGGCACAGGTGGCAGCTACGGCAGAGGGAACCCTAGCAAGTAGGGTTTCCAAAGTTTTCAACATGTTAGGCTTGTTTTAGGTTTGGGTCTTAAGGTTTGTAATTGGGCTTGTAATTGGGTAGTGTTTAGGTCCTTAGGTGATTTATAGTCTTTTTGTAAAATAGACATTTTAATTAAAGGGATTTTAATTTATTTTGGTATTTTTGATTTGCTTTATTCTAGGCTAGACGAAAATAGGCCCCTACTGGATACAAAGAGATAAAAGATAACAGGAAAATAAGGGCTTGAGGAGAAAAATTGCAGTAACAATGGAGATGTTGTTTGTGAGGAACACCGTCGGCATAGTAGGGCTCTTTATAAGGAATGAAACATGAAGGTTAAAAGACGTGTTCTTTTCCACTGCAGAGATAAGACACTGATTTTTCATCCAATAAATACAATGACTTGGATTGTCCTTTTTTAAAATGATCCGACGGTTGGGGAGGAGGTGAATAAAGCGTTGTGATTTCTTTCCTAAAATGTTACGTTGTATGATGAGTCAGTAGAAAATTGTGTCGACAAGGAGATTTTCATGCGTCGACAAAAGTAAAAACTTTATTCCTGCAAAAGACTAATAAACAGAACTGACAGATAAATAAAACAACTAAAAGTAAATAACATAAATGTAACGAAAAGCTAGAAAAATGTGACCAGATTAATGGTCTCTTTCTGAATGTGATCATCAGGACTTAGGTAGTGCTTTAATCGTTTCCCATTCACTTTGAATTGGTACCCATCATTGAGGTCTTTAATTGTGACCGCACCATGAGAAAATGCTTCGACAACCTCGAATGGACTATACCATCTTATCGCTGCAAAATAATATTGTCATGCCATCTCTTGTTTTTTTCCTTGTATATTGCAGCATTCTCATATGCATTGCGTCGAATCTCCTCTAACTTAGTAATGTCCAATAACCTCTTTTGTCCAGCAGCATCATAATCCATGTTCACTTGCTTAATTGCCCATATGGCTTTATATTCAAGTTCCACGGGCAAGTGACATGATTTACCAAACACCAGTTGATACGATGACATTCCCAATGGCATTTTATATGCTGTGTGAAGCACCTACAATGCATCATTAAGCCTTGAAGATTAGTCCCTCCTCGATGGGTTCACCACTTTTTCAAGGATATTCTTAATTTGGTGATTGAAAACTTCAGTTTGGCCGTTTGTTTGTGGATGATATGCAGTCGCCATTCGATGCTTAACACCATAATGCTTCAATGTGGTCGTAACTTGATTGCAATGGAAGTGAGTGCCTTGATCACTAATTAATGCTTTAGGTGTGCCGAAACGAGTGAGTATGTATGTGTGGAAAAGTTTCAGCATTGTCCTAGCATCGTCTTTTGGAACAACAATTGCTTCCACCCACTTGGACAAATAATCTACAGCGACTAGGATGTAAGCATTTTCAAAAGAACTTGGAAATGTCCCCATGAAATCCATACCCTAGACATCAAAGAGTTCAACCTCCATAATAGGCTATTGCAGCATCTCATTGCGTCGAGTTATCGATCCAGTGCGCTGACATTTGACACATTGTTACACAAAACTGTGGGCATCTCTAAACAATGAAGGCCAATAGAATCCTAATTGAAGGACCTTTACAGCAATCCTTACACCACCAAGATGACCACCATAGAGAGCATCATGGCAATGCTTCAGGATAGGAAGCATTTTTTCTTTTGGAACGCAAGGTCGAATAATATTGTAATTGCATACCTTTAATAGGTAGGGTTATTCTTGTAGTATTTTATGATGTCGCGAAGAAATCTTTCATTTTTGTGGTATGTTACCCTTAATGATAATCTTCCACACACCAAGTAGTTTATGATGTCCACATACCATGGCGATGCATCGACAACAAAAAGTTTCTCATCCGGAAATGCGTCGATAATTTGTGATGTATTTCCATCTTCACTCCCTACTTCCAGACGAGATAAGTGATTTGTTACTTGGTTCTTTGATCCTTTGTGATCCTTAATCTCAATGTCAAATTCTTGTAATAACAGGATCCAGCGAATCAATGTTGGTTTGACATTTTTTTAGCAAAGAGGTACCTCAATTCAGAATGAACAGTATTAACCGTAACTTTTGCACCGACAAGATATGAACGAAATTTGTCAGAAACAACAACTATTGCCAACAGCTCATTTTCTATGGTTGTATAATTGATCTGCGCTTCACTAAGAGTTTTGCTAGCATAATATATTACATGAAATACCTTTTCTTTGCATTGACCTAGCACGGTACCCACTACATAATCACTCGCATCACACGTAAACTCAAATGGTTGTGACTAGTTTGGTGCAACGACAATAGGTGCGTGCCTTCACAAGTTGCTGCTTAATTTGCATAAATGCGTCCAGAAATGTAGCATCAAACAGAAAATTTTTTATTTAGCTCCAACAAAGAGCAAAGAGGTTTTGCAATCTTAGAGAAATCTTGGATGAATCGTCGATAGAAGCCTACATGGTCTAGAAAACTCTTAATACCTTTTACGTTAGTGGGCGGGGGTAACTTCTCAATGAGCTCAACTTTTGCTTTGTCCACTTCAATGCCCTGATAGGAGATATGATGACCAAGGACAATGCCTTTTGTTGCCATGAAATGGCATTTCTCCTAATTCAGCACTAGATTTGTGTCCTCACATCGCTTTAGAACTCTGGCTAAATTGTCAGCTCATTTATCAAAAGTATTACCATAGATAGAAAAATCATCCATAAATACCTCCAATGTGTCTTCAATCATATCTGAGAAACTTGCATCATGCATATTTGAAATGTGACTGGTGCATTGCATAGACCAAATGGCATTCGACGAAAGGCAAAGGTACCAAAAGGACAAGTGAGTCGTCTTTGATTGGTCCTCTAACGCAATTGCTATCTGATTGTAGTTAGAATAGCCATCGAGAAAATAATAATAAGCTTTACCAGCAAGCTTGTCCAACATTTTATCAATGAAGGGGAGTGGAAAATGATCCTTCTTTGTGGCTGCATTCAAACGGCGAAAGTCCATGCATACTCACTAGTCTATAAGAATGCGAGTAGAGATTAATTCATATTTTTCGTTACTTATCATTGTGATACCATTATTCTTTGGGACACATTGGATTGGGCTCACCCACGTACTATCAGAAATTGGGTAGATGATGCCCG
Organism: Gossypioides kirkii; assembly: GCA_005610355.1. Classification (NCBI taxonomy): domain Eukaryota; kingdom Viridiplantae; phylum Streptophyta; class Magnoliopsida; order Malvales; family Malvaceae; genus Gossypioides; species Gossypioides kirkii. Next base: position 7,947,697 of record CP032249.1, on the reverse strand, counting down.
CATCCAACCACTTAATGATCTCCTTTTTAATAACCTCATTCTTTTTTTCATTTACTCTTCTTTGCTGTTCAATGGACTGCTTTCCTTCGTCTTCCAACCAGATCTTGTGCATGCAGAATGAGGAACTAATACCTCTAATATCCACAATACTCCAGGCAATAGCACGCTTGTGTTACTTCAGTATTTGGACTAATTTTTCTTCCTGACTTGTGTCGAGAGTTGCAAAGATAATTACTGACAGGGTGTCATTCTCACCAAGGAAAACATACTTCAAATGGGTAGGAAACGGTTTCAACTCCAAGGTAGGAGCTTCTTCAATAGTTGGCTTAAATATAAGAGCAGTTCTATTGGTCAGATCAGAGATTCCATCTGCCATCCGCTCCTAAGCTCCACATTATTTGCTCCAACCTTGTAGTCACAATCACTTAGAGAATCTTCTTCAGTTGTCACCACAAATTCTTCTAGGACTGTTGTGCTATGCTCATTAAATTCTTCCTCTATTAATTCGTCCAACACATCGATGTGGTGACATTCCTTTTTATTTCTACAGGGAATTTCTTCGAAAACACTGAAGGTGACATGTTCGTCGTTATGTCGCATTATTAATTCACCTTTGAACAGTCAATAAGAGTACGGCTAGTGGTAAGAAATGGGCATCCCAAGATTATGGGCACCTCTTTATCAGCTTCACAATCAAGGATAATAAAATCCGCTGGGAACACAAACTTATCTACTTGAACGAGAATGTCTTTAATTTACCCTTCAAGTTGCGCTAATGATCTCTCCACCAACTACAATGTCATTGCAGTGAGCTTCATATGACCAATCCCCAATTTTTGAAATACTGATAATGGCATGAGGTTGATACTTGCTCCTAAATCACAGAGAGCTTTTCCCAATTAATGATTTCCAATGGAACATGGAATTGTAAAACTGCCAAGATCCTTCATTTTTTGTGGTAATTTATTTTTCAGGATTGCGCTGCATCCCTCTATAAGCTTAATTATCTCAATATCGATTAACTTCTTCTTGTTGGATAGGAGCTCCTTCATGAATTTCCCATAGCTAGGAATCTATATGAGAGCATCCACAAGAGGTATGTTGACATGCAATTGTTTCAATGTGGCCAAAAACTTTTGATATTCTCTATCATTCTCCTTCTTCTTAAATCTTTGTAGAAATGACAAAGGTATTGATACATTAGGTTATCGTGACAAAACCGATTGAGTTGGCATCGATAGTTGTGTCTACAATTTTGTTGGTCTAATGGTGGGCATGGGAGTAATAACTGGTGGCTCCTCTTTATTTGGTTCATATGTTTCTTCTTCAACTTTTTCTTCTTGATCTGTTTCACTTGCGTTGACAGGTGTTGTATTAGAGTTGCTAATTGTCTTGACAGTTTTCTTTCTACTCCTAAGAGCAATAGCCTTACAATGCTATTTCCCTCTTGAGCTGAGGTTCTCTGTGTTACTCAATAAAGCACCTGGTGGTCTTGTGCTTATATTTGAAGCTAGTTGTCCTACTTGTGCTTTCAATGCTCGTATGGAAGAGGAATTCTCTTGTACAATAGCTTCTGTTCTCGTGATATGTTCACACATTAAGGATTCAAGGGCTGCTAATGGATCAGTTCGTGGTTGGGAATACTACTATTACTGTTGTTGTCTTTGCATATGTAGATTTGCCATTGAAGATTATTGTGACTACACACGAATGTGTGACTACAACTGATCTTGATGTACATGCATCTGAGGACTTAGGTTGAAATTTTACTACTGTTGATTATAATTCCCTTGTTAAAAATTTCCTTGGCTCGAGGAATTGCAATATCTAAATGTGGTTGCATTTTGATTCCTTAAGGCTGTTGGTTTCAAGCTGAGCTGTTGTAGGACTTACTGTAAGAATTTCCTCTGATATTATTAACATAAAACGCATTCTCTGCATGTTGTGGACAATCTTCATAGCTATGATTGTTACTACAAATTTCGCAACGAAATGTCGAGATATCCATTTGTTGAGCAACTTGGATAGGAACAACTTCACTTGTCCCCTTCATGTTCTTTATCATATTTGCTAACAAAGATACTTGTGCACTCAAAGCTGATATAGCGTCTAACTCGATAAGTCCAGGATTTGTTTTGACTTGAGTAGCTCGAGAGATCAGATATTGGTAGTCATTTTGAGCGATCCTCTCTAAAATTCTCATAGCTTCACCATAGGTGCAATCCAACAAAGGACCATTCACAGATGCATCGACAAGATTTCTTGTCTGCACATTCAACCCATTGTGAAAGATCTCAATCTGCGTTTCCTGCTGAATTCCATGCATGGGACAATGTTGAAGCAGGGACTTGTAGCGCTCTCATGTTATATGCAAATTCTCGTCATCAAGTTGATGGTATGCAGTGATATCATTTTTGAGCTTAGCATTCATTGTCGGTGGATTGAAACATAAAACAAACTGAGTTACGAGTGTATTCCACGATGTAATCGATCCAGTAGGTAATCCAATGAACCAAGTTCGAGCCTGTCCCTACAATGAGTAAGGAAATAGTTGCATTTGCAAGGCATCATCAGAAACACCCTGCTGACTGAAAGAAGCACAAATTAGTAGAAAATATTTAATATGCTCTCTCGCATCTTCATGTGGCAATTGAGCATACTGGCCATTAGAATTTAACATTTGGAACATGACTAATTTTAGCTCAAATTTTCCAGCTTGAATTGTTGGTCGAAAATCACTGGGCTGCAAATCATCCAAAAGTGGAACAACAACATCTCGGATGGTTTGATTTTTCAATTGATCTTCTTGTGGTGGCGGTAGATTATTGATAACTTGTGATTGTATTGGTGGATTCTGAAGCGGCAGCAGTGGTATTTTAGTATTGATTTCTAGCAAAGCCTTGTTTCTCTATTCTTATCGCCTCCTTGTAATGGTTCGATCGATCTTCGGATCTAAGTAAACAATATTTTAAGGATTTCTCCTAGTCATAAATAGCTAAACAAACAAGTGAAAACAATAACAACAATAAAACCAATCAGTAACAAATAAAGAATAACAAATAACAAATAAATGTAGAGACAAATATAAACATCAAACAAACGTCATCCCTGGCAATGCTGCCAAAACTTGATCGCTCTATGAACGTCACAATAATAATGTGCAAGCGTACACTGTCGATGCAAGTATAATAGATAGATGTAAATCTATCGGATATCGATCCCACAGAAATGGTTGCTTATGTTTATAATTGTCGATGCACAGGAAGTTAAAATAAAAGAGATTGTGATGAATAATGTTGAAGCAAATTAGTAAGAAAATGCAGTAAAGGTTTGAGAATAATTTGTCGAAGCTGTCGAAATGTTTATTTTTGAAAAACAAACAAATCTCGAACAATATTTAAAAATAAAAAAATGGGTATTTTAAATGATCGAAAAAATGGCAGTCGCCATCAATCTTTTTATGTGGTGTGATTGGATCACCACAAAATGTTTAAAATCCGTTTTGAAAAATATTTTGGTTTTCAAAATCCATAAAACAAGCTCGGCAGTCGGTTACGTATGAGGAAGGATTAGCACCCTCATACGCCCAAAATTGGTACCACATTAATTATTTTCGTGTCTTGGTTTGTTAAAAGTTTGAAAACTCGAGTAAAACTTAAAATACGATCTTTATTTTTAGAAAACTTTGCATGATTTTTCAAAAAATCTTATTTGAGGAAAATCGTTCGTGTTCTTTAAATTTCTAAGAGAACTAGAAGTCGTGTCCAACACGTTAGGACACTACGTTCTCGGACTTTCGAAATTGAAGGCCATTTTGAAAGACTTTAAAGAGGATATTCGATTGTGTGAATTATACGAAAATCACACCCAGCACGTTAGGGCATGGTTTTTCGAAGTTTTCACACGAAAGAATATTGCTTCGTTTTTGTTTTAAAATTATTTGTATATTTTTTTTTTGAGAACTCGAAATTTCGTATTGAGTTTAAAATACGATCCTCGGACAAATGACTTAAAAAGATTTGAAGAAAGAATGCCTGTTTGTTTCAACTTTTAAGGAGAATTGAAGTCGTGACCAACACGTTAGGGCTCGACATTCCCGAAATCTCGAAATTAAAAGGCATTTTAAAAAACTTGGAAAAGGATATTCGATTCATGTGAATTATACAAAAAATCATACCCGACACGTTAGGGCATGATTTCCCAAGGTTTCCACACGAAAAGGATATTGCCTCGATTTTAAAGGTTTATGAAAAATAATTTTGAAAACAAATGTGTGAATTAAATATGAATAGGCAGTTCATAGCAAAAATTAAATAACACGAAACAAAATAATTAAGCATATAAATAAATGCACAAAGATTAAATATAAAATTAATAGAATACAAAATACGAAAGAATAATAACTAAATTCTATGTATGTACATTGAAGAAAGAAAGGAAAAACAAAACAAACGGGATTAAAAACGGAGTTTTGGAGAGTTCGGGATGAAAACATAATTTTGAGGAATTTGGGGATCAAAATCAAAGTTTATGGAAAATTAGGATTAAAACCAAACTTTAGGAAAATTTAAGGGTAAAATGGTGATTTTTGGATACTCGTGGCAAACGGTAATTTTTGGAAATTCGTGAGCAAAAATGTAATTTTTGAGAAGTTTGAGGGTAAAAATGTAATTTTTGGAAATTTAGGGGTAAAATTTTGATTTTAAGAAGTACGGGGTGAAAATATGATTTTTGGAAGTTCAAGGGTAAAAATATACTTTTTGAGAAGTTTAAGGGTTAAAATGTAATTTTTGGAAAGTTTAGGGGTTAAAATGTAATTTTTAAAGAGTTTAGGGGTCAAAATATGATTTCTAGAAAATTTAGGGACCTTCTGGGCAATAAAACCAAAAATATAGGACATGTGGCAGACTCTTATGCGTTATGAAGTCAAAGGACCAACTTGAAAATCATTAAAATTTACTGGGCAAATTTATAATTAAATAAAACTTGATTTAAGGATGAAATTAAAACAAATCAAAAGTAGAAAGGACCAAATGCATAAATAAACCAAAAGTGGGACATCTGGCAGCTTCTCAGGCTTCGTGGTAATCAGGGGACCAAATTAAAAAAGAAGCAAAATTATTGGGCAAATTTGGAAAAAATTAATAGTTCGAAAAGGATGAATTGTAAAATTAAAAAAGCGGAAGAACCAATTGTACAAATAGCCCAATTGTTGAAAAAATGAGGATCCTGAGTTTGGAGCGGGTCGAGTCGGATCGGATCTTGGGTCTGGGCATGAAACGACGTCATTTTGGGGCTTATGAGCCTAGACCAAAACGACGCCGTTTTGGATCTCTATAAAGACCAATTTAAGCCCTTTTTTTTCATTTTTCATTCTTTTCTCTCCAAAAAAGCTTCAAAATTCTCTCATTTTTTCTCCTCCTCTCTCTTCAAGGCCCTCCATGGCCGGGCGAATTTCGACCACCGGTCTTCCACATGCCGCCGTAGACCACAGTCGCTGTCCACCGTTCACGACTTTCGAAAGGTAAAAATTTTCACTTTTCCTTTTTTAAAAAAAGTGGTTTGAGTTTTTAGTTTCAAAATTTTCTCTTTGTTTTATATTTGTTATTAATTCCTCTTTTTTTTTAAAAAAAATAGATCTGGTTTTATGAAAAACCCAGATCCAAATACTTCAAAAAAACTTGGATTTCTTTCTCTTTTCTTTGCGTTTAGATTTGTTTTATTTAAAAAAAAAGAAGCTTAAATTCTTATCCCTAGCCTGTTTTTATGGTATTTCCATTTATGCTTTATTTTTGCATGTTCGAATGGGAATACGACCGTCAAAACCCCGACGAACGGAAGAGTTCCGTCCGTAGCCCTGTCGGCGTCTAGTCAGATCGAGCTAAGCCCTTTTCTCTTCCCTTTTTATTTATTAAAAATATTTGAAACATTTTTTTAATAAGTTATTATGAATGATGATAATAATGAATTAAAAACGTTTCACACAATTTTTTTTAAAAAAATGAACATTAAATGAAATACATTAATAATAAATACGTATTAAGCATGTACCTTGGTAATACCGAAGGTGTTAACACTTGGTATCTGCTTTGATTTCTGATAGTATATGCTTCGTTTGTTGCTCTGTATGTATTGGATGCTTCTGTTTTGACTTAAAAATGGCCTGTTGCTTCTATATTAGTTTCTCCAGAAACTTAAAAGTGTATATTAATTTTTGAATCTCCAAAAATCCAATCCTTACACTTGATTTTCATTTCGGCTTTATAGCCTCCATTACAATGATTCTGTTTTGTTTTTCTCAAATAAATGTGAGTCTTGTCTTCTTTGCAGTGCAGGTCCAACAGTGACAGTGGTGGTGGCAATGGCAACTTGCCGATGCAACTTGGTGCTGACGTGGCAGCACGTGAGTGGTTGAGATGGAGGTGATAGCAGCACAAGTTGCTGGCAGCAAGGTTTAGGGTTTTCTGGAAGGTTTTCTGTAAAATTTGGGTCATTTGGGTTAAACTTAGGTCTTGTTTGTAATTGGGCCATGTACTTGGGTTTATTTGGGCCCAAAAATTTGTAATTTGACATTTGAAATTATTGTATTTGGAATTTTAAAGTTTAAATTTAATTTAAAATAAATTTAAATTTAAAATAAATTCAAACTCAAAACTAATTTAAATTTAAAGTAAATTCAAAATTAAATAAATTAAAATTTAAAATTGGGTCCATTTTAAATGTTGGGCCCAGTCAAAATTAAGCTCCAACAGAAGCAATTTAAGAAAATTTAAGAAGTAGAAACAGTGATAATGAGATGGGGTTCCTTGACTTGAAAAGTTGGCAAACAGCTAAATGTGATCACAAGGTATATGATAGATAAATTGTCGTCGCAATTAAACTTAATGAAATCTTACCAACCTCGACTTCCTTATTTATCAAAGACTCAAATACTCACACTAACCACACCTTCCAATACTGGCAATGCAAAATATTCAAGAACAAGTGGACAGAATTCCTTCGATCCTCAAGCAACTTCTGTTGACTTGCTTGTTAACCTATCGCTGCACTTTCTAGTGACAGTGATTGTAATTACACTTTCGTGGTCAAGCAATTAAATCCAAAGATAAACAATGAATGAAAGATTAAGTAGATATCATACTTGATCTGAAATTAAATTGTACTTCCATACAAATTTAAATAATCAAAATTCATTAGCGTTTAAAGAGAGAATAAATGAATGAATTGAAGCATCCTATTCCTAGTTTACTAGAACCATTCCCTTACACTCCTCTTGCGTTTCAATTAAGAATGCTCATCATCAGGAGCAAGTTTGCCTTCTCGTCACAGTCAGGTTACCCTTAATGAAGTTAAGCTGCCATGGAAGCAAGCTTAAGAAAATGTTGAAGAGAAAGTTTTTATGCGTCAAAAATCTAGAAGATGAAACTTGAAGAAGATCCTCTCTCATCAGTATTTATCCACCACTGCCAAGTACAAGTGTCCTCCCTTTCAGATCAAACTTCCTCCAACTGTACAAGTTGGTTATACCAGTTGTACACTCACGCAGATCTGGTGTGTTCATCAAATAGTTATCGATTGTAGCGACATTTCAGGGTGCAAATTTGGATTCTATTTTAGGACGACAATCCTGAATACCTTCATGCTTTGATCTTTCAAGACAGATTCCTACACTGACATCTTTAGATGCAATACTGAACAACTAATTGTGGTGACATTAGTAGCAAAAAAAGAATAAAATTAAAGAAAATTAAACCGAGCATCACTAAGTTAGAAAATGCAATCATTAAGTTAAAATTGCTAAAAATGATAAAATAGGAACAAATTATACCTTAAGTAAGGAGAAATCCATGGTCTTTTCTAATGCTATCAATGGACGTGAAGTCGACATTCCTTAATGGCTACCTAGAAGAAGAAGTCTACATCAAACAACCACCTGGATATAGAAAACAAGGAAAAGAAGACAAAGTCTACTGCTTGAAGAAAGCTTTTTATGGACTAAAGCAAGCCCCGAGAGCATAGAACAAAAGAATAGATGAATACTTTTAAAAGAACGGGTTCATGAAAAGCCCATTCGAGCATTCCTTATATATAAAGAAAAATGGAGTTGGTGACATCTTGATCATGTGCTTATATGAGGATGAAATGATTTTCACGGGAAACAATCCAGGTATGTTCAATGAATTTAAGAAAACTATGACTAAAGAATTTGAAATAACAAATATTGGTGAAATGTCATACTTTCTTGGAGTTGAAGTGAAACAAATGAAAGATGAAAAATTTACATCTCAAAAGAAGTATGTTGAACAAATTTTAAGAAATTCAAAATGAAAGATTGTAAGTTGGTAGCTACGCCGGCAGAACCAGGCATGAAATTAAGTGTTGATTCATCTAGATAGTCGATTAATCCAACGTTGATAAAAATTATTGTTGGAAGTTTAAGGTACTTGACTATCAAGTGGCTAGATATCATGTATGCAGTGGGAATAGTTAGCAAATACATGGAGAAGCCAATACAAGATCACCTAATTGCAACAAAGAGAATTTTGAGATATGTCAAAGGTAAGATGGATCATGATTTATTTTATATACACTTACAAAGTTCAAAATTGATTGGTTATTCAAATAGTGATTATGGTGGTGACTTGGATGATCACAAAAGCACATTCAGATATTTATTCCATATTGGCTCCGTGAGATTTTCATGGTCATCGAAAAAGAAATAAACAATAGCCTTCTCAACATATGAAGCATGGTTGTTATGACATGCACATGTCAAGCAATTTGGTTGAAGAATATTTTGGGTGAATTATCTATTATACAAGAAGGTCCAATTACAATTTATGTTGTCAACAAGTTCACGATATCTCTTGCAAAGAATCTGATGTCTTATAGTCGAAGCAAGCATATCGATACAAAGTATCATTTTATTCGAGAGCAAGTGAAGAATAAAAATGTGGAATTGGTTTACTGCAGAACGTAAGATCAATTGGCAAATATTTGTACGAAGCCATTAAAAGCAGATGTATTCCACAAACTCAAAGAATAGCTTGGAATGAAAAGCTCGATTTGAGGGGAGTGTTAGAAATCAAACTGACTTCTAAATGTTGGCAAAGCTTGAAGCTAAAATTGGCTTAGTAACATGGTAGCTTACTAATGATTACTTAAGTACTAAGTATGTAGATGAATCGGCAAAGAGATTGGCTTGCAAGGTGGATAGCAAGTTGTCAAAATTAGTCTGCAACTTGAAAAAATCAATAACGTGGCAACAGTGACTAAAATGATGATGATGATAAATGTGCTAGAAGGGTCATGAAATATTAAAAGATAAGGATGATAGGATAACTATGGCAGTAATGTTTGAATAATCTTAGGCAACAAAAATGTATAATGTCGGTCAAAATATGTTTATAAATATGGTTTGTATGTTGGTATAATATAAGAAGAAAAAGTGAGTGAGTGTTGAGAGAAAAAATAAAGAAAAAGAGTGAGAGTTGTAAAAGTGTTGAGTGAAGAGTGAAAGAAACTAGCAACAACTAGTATATAAAAAATTGTGTTTGTATTGTGTAATAGTTGTGTGTGTAATAAAGTTATTATTTCAGCTATTAATTCTTCATTACGCTTTTGACAAGCACGATCCATATTTTAAATAGGCCTAATTGTTTTATCTAAGCTCATTTTTCGAGTCTTATATTCTAACCCTAACCCTCCCAAATTTTGAGCGGGCCTTTGGGCCTGGGCGAGTAACTTGACTCATGAACAGGTCTAAGTGGATGTAATTGTTGAAAATATTTTTTATTTAAATTTGTTTTGAAGAAAAAAAGTAAAATATTTAAATGATTTTGTTAATTCATATTCTTTGGAAGATGCATTTATCTATAATATTTTTAATTTCATACTATTTGAATTAATTTGTTTTAATTTAATTTTTTACATATATAAATACATCATTCTTGTAACGGCTCATTTTCAGTAGTAACAGAAAATGTGGTTTAAGAACTACACTTCTATTTAGTTAGATTTATTTATTATTTTTATTTAAAGTTATAAGGTCGTATAAAATTTAATGCATTAAAATTTATAGTTTGAGTAGTTAATTAAGATGAGGGGACTTATTTGAAAATGTTATAAAGTTTGTATCTATAAATTAAAATATTGAATTATGATAGAGAAATAATTAGTGGACTTTAAAAAGGAATTATACCATGCATTTAGATAATGGACAATTATGGACAAAGTTAAGTGGTTTGTTAAGTTAAATACCAAGGGTAAGTTAGTAATTGAATAAATTCTTACTAATAATAATTATAATAAAACTAGTCCATCATCTTTCCCAAAGATCACTAACACTGAATTTGGTAAGAAAGAAAACCATTGTTGCTTTTCCTTGGATCGGTCAAGTTTGGTCTTGCATGGAAGTGTTTTTGAGGTTAGATTTTGATAATTTTTACATTTTTGTTATCGTATTAACGTGGTGTATCTAGCTCGGGGATCAAATTGTTAAATCCTTAATAGTTTAAGGATTTACATGATTAAGTATGAAGTGTTTTTTATTTGAGCTGATGGATTGTTGAGATTGATTAGTAAATAAGCTCATTTTGTGAAGTGGATTTTTGTGAGTTTTATTGTTTGGGGATTAGATTGTGTCAATGGTCAAATCCTTTGCAAATCTTGTAAAATAATGAACAATATGGGTTGTTATAAGATTTAATATATCAATTAGCATGATTTATTGTTAGATGTAAAAATTTTGAGTTTAAGGATCAAGTTGGATTTGAGGTAAAACATTAGGGATAAATTAGTAATTTCCCTCAAATAGAGATATAAATTTTATTATTTAGTGGAATGGTTCGAATGGTCTAATTGAATGATAAATTTGTATGTATTTAGATCAAGAAACAAGTAAATTAGTCGATAATGGTGGTAAAGGAAGCTCATCGAGTAATCTTCATCAAATACCGTTAATCATGTCACCGGTAAGTTCGTTTTTACTAATCTTGTACTCATATAAATTTTATTTATATGCTCGTCTTTGAATTCTATATATGTTGATTCTGTGTTGACATATGAAATATATTATGGAATTGTATGGTTGCATTTAAGTGATCGGGCTATGTGCCTAGCAGGCTTCGTGTTGGTGTAATCAGCCTATGCACCTAGTAGGCTTCGTGTCGATGTAATCGAGCTATGTGCCTAGCAAGCTTCATGCAGATGTAATCGAGCTATGTGCCTAGCAGGCTTCGTGCCGATGTAATTGGGTTTATGTGCCTAGCAAGCTTCGTGCTGGTGTAATTGGGCTTTATGCCTAGTAGGCCTTCATGCCAGTGTTATCGGGCTTTATGTCTAGCAGGCCATCATGCCGGTGTTCAACGAGATGTTTATTTGACTTTTAAATTACATTATATAATTTTCGATTGGGTTATGATTATTAAATTGTATATCGAACTTACTAAGTCATAGTAGACTTATATGGTTGATTTTCATGAATGCAGGTCTCTTGGAATTTGGCATCAGTTGGATCAGCTCAGGAGTACACACACTATCATCCACACTTTTGGGAGACATCTTTGCTAAATTTTAAGTAGGTTAAAAGTGACATGTAAACAGGATAGTTTGGTAGTATGTTGTCAAAGTATTTGTTTTGTTAAACTTATAGCCAAAGTGGTCTTTTTGGTTAAATGATATGGTCGATGTAATTGAAGGGTTGGTTTGTAAATATTGGATAATAGAGTGTTATTGAAAATGTTAGTATGCATTTTAAATTGGTTGAGTTGTGATTATGATTTGTTGTTACTTGTGGTATCAATTAGGGCACATTGGTTAGACACTAAATAGGAATGTTATGTTTTAAAGTTGTTAAAATGTGTTTTTAATAGGTTTAATGTTTGGTTGATGTGTTGCTTGAGGTTTAAGTGACTTAGCTATGGTAAACTTGATTTTCAAGGTACTTTTAGGGGCACATGGTCTGGCACACGGGCTGCCACATGGTCGTGTGAGGCACAAGGTTTGGCCACACAACCGTGGATTCCAAGTCAGTAGGTTACAAAGTAATGACACAGGTTGGGACACGACCGTGTGACCCAACGTCGAATGCACACACGGGTAGAGACACGGGTCGGGACACGATCGTGTTTCACAAGTCAATAAGTTACATGAATGTTGATATGGGCGTGCTACTCTGTTTCACACAGGTGTGTGGATTTGTACACGACCGTGTGGGGTTTCACACGGGCTAAGTCATTTTGGTGATATCGGAAAATGATTAATTAGAGTGTTAAAAATTTTAAATTATGAGTTTTCACATTTTAATTAAATATGTTTGATTGATTATATTGGAGTGACTCATGAGTTGGTTAAGGAAAATGGGATGTTTAAAATATTAGTTAAAGGGGAATGTGTTGAATTATAAAGAAGGAAGAAAAATTTGAATTTTATAGAGATTTAGTGTGGTGATTGCTAGAATATAAAATAAATGAGAGTGTGTTTGATAAATAAACCATAATCTTTATTAAATGACAATTGTAGGCTAAGTGAAATGGAGAATATGTTCTAGCCTAGGGACAAATTAGTAAATAGATGGGTAATGATAAAACAAATAAAATAAGAGAGTTTTCTCCTTAGTGGGATTTTCCATAAAATTAGATGAAATAGAAAAAGAAAGAAATTAGAAACAAAAACAAGGAAGAAGCTCCATTAGAGAAGCTTGGATTTTCGGTAAAAGGGAGCCTTGCATGTAAGTGTTTCTTTATTATTTTTGTTATTTTTGAGATTAGGGAATAAATTATGAAAATGACAAAAGTTTGTGAGTTTTCCATTGATGCTTTTGGAAGCTATTATGTGGTACTTTGAGCTTGGAAATTATTTAATTACTTGATTTAATTGGTAAAGAAAAATAATGGGTAGTGATGGGTAATGTAGTTAGTTTAAATTAACATAAGTGCTCATGAGAAAATTTGGGAATTAAATAGGTGAAAATTTATTTTGAATTATTCAAATGTTATTTAATTGTTGTGAATTAGAAATAATTATGTACATGGTCAAGTGGAGTAAACTTGAGTACATGTTGAATTGGTAAAGTATAAATCTTTTAGTATAAAGGATTGTGGGGGAAAAGTATATATATATAAATTCATGAATATTTGGTAATGAAAGAATAAATGTTTGTTGTTATGAAAATTAAAGTGAGCATATAGATTATTGAAATAGATAAATACAAATGGTTAATTAGATTTTAAATCATTATTGATAGAGCAAGAATCGAGCCAAACAAATATTAGACGAGGAAAGAAAAAGATCACGGAGAGGTCAATCTCGAATTAAACGACACTCGTAAATTTGGTAAGTTCGTAGACTCGAACTTATTATTTATGTTTACTTGTAAATTGCATTCCGTTATGCTTAATTGTTATAAAAAGTATTGACTCATGTATAGCATATTTTGTTGTTCTTGATAAATTGGTGTTGTATCTAAGATGATGAAAGGGTAGAATCGAACCATTGTAGTTAATTGTGAATTGAGTAAATTGTGGAGTTGAACTGTATAATGATCGTTGGTTAAACCAACCATAGCTGGGTTCACTTTCACGGTTTATCTGCTAGGCACTCGGTGCCAGGATTTGACGGATTATTCGTTGGTTAAATCAACCAGAGTTGGGCTCACTTATGCGGTTTATGCGCTAGGCACTAGGTGCCAAAATCGTCAGTTTATCCGACTAGCGCTAGGCGCAAACCGTTGGTTAATCCAATTAGAGCTGGGCTCATTTATTGCGGTTTATCCGCTAGGCATTGGGTGCCATGATTTGATGGATTTCGTTGGTTAATCCAACTAGAGCTGTTCTCACTTATTGCGGTTAATCCGCTAGGCACTGGGTGCCATGAATTGACGGATTTGGATACAAGTAAAGAAAATGAGTTATTGATGCAGTCGAAACTCAACTAAAAATATAACTAAGGCAAGTGCACCTATCAATTAATAGTATAGTTACAATGAGCACAGATATCGTTCCCACGAGGACCAAAAGTACTAGAAATAACTGTCTTCTTATTATCTAACCGGTCGAATAAAGTGATTGTTCTAAACTAATTTAACTAAATTAATAAAAAGTGCGACAAAGATTAAAACAAGAAATAATAAATGTTTTTATACCAAGAAGCAAACAATACTCAGGAAAGACTCCACTTAGATTACATCTGCCATTATCATTCTGAATTAAGCAATTTATTCACTTAGTATTTTGTTCCGTAAAAATCCCTAAATTATGTTAATACCTCTATTCAAGCATAAAAGCAACTGACTCCAGGTTGATTAATTGAAATTTCTTTCTAATTAAAACCCCTATTGTCACATTAATTCGATTCATGGATTCTCCTATTAGATTTGACTCTAATCCGGTAGATTTATGTTATCCTATTTCTAGGATTGCAAGCAACTCCACTCAATTATGCTAGATCTACTCTTAAGCAGGGTCTATTCCTCCTCTGATTTAAGCACATCAAACAAGAATTAATATCCCGGAAATACTAAATTAAGAATTAAGCACACACAATTGAGAACAAAATCCAAGTATTTATTGCGTAAAATCAGAAATCAAATGACATAATTCATCATAGAGTTCATTTCCCCTTGTTATTTGGGAATTTAGTTCATGCTAATAAATGGAAACATTTTAAAGACAATATAACCACAAGATGAAGAGAAACTCATAGTAAAATCAAAAGAATTTAGAAAGAGGTCTTCAATCTTGGTGGAAATTGGCTTCAAAGACGGCTTCTATGGTGTTTCTTCAGTTCTTTTCTTCAATAATCTCTGACGGCCTGGATTTGGGGAATGGAGGATGTTACAAAAAATTGGAAGTGCTTAATTCATATCACTTTATCCCTTCTTTACAATACATGGAAATCTCTAGTTGGATCCAAATTAAATTCTAAAAAGATAATTAGAATTAAATCTAAACAATAATTCCCTAATTGGATCCAAATTAAAGTCTAAATTATAAAGCCTAAAAGATAAATTAAAATTAAATATAAACAATATAACAATAATAATCCTAAATATTAATCCTAAAAAATAGAGTTTAAATTTAAATAAAGTCTTATGTCCAATAAATCACTTCCTAACTCTTCCACATTCATGCTTTTTACCTCAAATTTTCCTTTTTGTCTTCGATTTAGTCCATTCCCATGTGTCTAGCCCGTGTGGCTCCTAAAATATGCTCTTTTGTCAAGTTTTCGCTTTTTTTTTCTCCTTTCGCTCCCAAATGCTTTTCTAAGTATAGAAACATGAATTGAAAGAATTATGAACATAAATTTCATTATTTTAAATTAATTAATCATCCAAAAATGCATTAAGAATGAGGTTAAAACATGTTACTTTTAGCACTTATCAGTTATTGATCAAAGTGGATTAAGACACAAGTATATGGAGTAGAAATGATATTTATTTGAACTAAGGTTTCTAATTATTAAGTGGTGCTTTTGGTTGATATATTGGTTATGTTCATGTGAATATATAAATGTGAATATTGATGAACTAATGTAAGTAAATTTTCATGATTTCAGGTTAGATGTTTAGTAGATTACAAATCAGCATCACAGCAGACATCCCGTACTCAGAGTTAGTGACGATCCTTTTTTTTCCTTTTGACATGTACCTAGGAAGGGTATAGGGTTAAGTTAGATAGTTCTTGAATAACTTGTGAATATTGCTTGTTATGTATGATGGTTGATATGGTTGTGAATTAGATGATAACTTTTGATGGAAATGTTAATATATGCATATTTTCTCAACAAATGCTTTTTGTCTTAACCAACAAAAAAAGTATTATATAAAACTGTGATTTCACATTATCTTTATTCGATTTCAATAAAAGAATAATAAATTAAAATTTTTCACCTATTTTTTTTCTCTGAGAAATATAATCTCTTCTCTTTAATGAACTAAAGAGCAAAAGGTTATTAATACCATGAAAATCACAAGCCTTACATTTCACAACCTTACATGTCAGAACAAAATTGCAACCATTTTAACATATAAAAAAAGAAGAAATTTTCCTTTCACAAAATCAGACACAAAAAACAAAACCCAGAATCAATCTTTGGACAAAGAAGTGTAGTAATAAACGAGAATGGAGAATTTCAATAACCATTAGAGAATATGAAAGGTCGGACTGAATATAACTTCATCTTCTTGTTGTCGAGCAGGCGACGATAAGAGAGGGGAGCACCTGTTATTCCTTTGTTAACATCGGTCGCAACTTTGCATGTCTCCAATGGCGATTTCTCAAGGAAAGCTTTACATTCTGCAAGCTGTAGCTTGTTATGATTGAGCTGGTTAGGGTAGAATGTTGCAAAGTAATATCCCTTTGAATCTGTGGGTTTACTTAAGATGGAGAAAGGTGCTGTTTCATAACCATGCTCATCAATAGCTAGACATGTTATCCTAGCAACACCTCCTGCACTCATCTTGTTAAACATATTGTTGTGATAATATATGCAGAAACTCATAGTTAGGGATCATACCTTGAATTGGGATTGTTTTGGGGCCTGATTTACATAGAATAAGGCCTTCAACACCAATGGGGAGTGGCTTTTCCTTCACATGAAACATGGGTGTGTGAAATAGTTGTGGTTTTGAACCATATCCATAATCACCAGAAGCAGAAGCAAAATCAACCATAAATGAGCATAGATATGGTGAAGCAGACAGTGGTGAGAGCCATTGACATGTGACCAAGGCAAAATGAGCAAACCTAAAGCTTATTGTGGGGGGGGGGGGGGTTGAAGAGCTATTGCAATATTCCCACTTATATAAATACATGCATAGATAATGAGCTGCTGGCACGATGGAAATTTTCATATTTCTTTAATAATAAACTTGGTATCAATTAATTCATTGAACTAACACCATAACATTGAAATAAATATTATTTAGTTTGATGGTAGTGAGTTTGGGGATCAATTCAACTTCATTATTATGAAAATTTCACAACCAGCGCTATTAGGATTATATGAGAAAAAGAAAATGGAAATCTTATTTCTAGAAATTTAAAATTCTACTGATAATATATCTGAACAGCCATGTATATTATGGTGAAAGGAACTGTTGATTAAATTTATCATCGATTTGATTCGAAGGTTTACTCGAAAAATAAGAGAGTTTAAATAAAAATATATGTTCAAAAAATAGATATGAACAAAAAATAAGTCTTATTTTCTAAATGGAGTGGGCCTTAGATAAAAAAAATTTTAGCTCAACCCGAATAAATTAACTATTTTTTAATAAAAAGATATATGTTATTTTTTGGTTGTTTCTAGTGTTTTGATGCTATTTTTGTTGTTATTTTTACTGTTTAGGTGTTGTTTTTTGTACGTTTTTATTATTGTTTCGTTGTTGTTTTTAATGTTGTTTTACTGTCGTTTTTAATACTATTTAAATATTGTAGAACTTATATTTTATTGTTAATTTTGCTACTATTTTAGTTAGCAACTATATTAGTATAAAGAATTTTTAATGTATTTTCAATTCATTTGTTGTTTGAATATTTGTTTTAATGTTTATAAGTGTGTTTAATATAGTATATATTTTTTAATTTTGTTGTATGTAATAAAATAATTTAAAAAATTTAATACAAGCTAGGCTTGAGTTTGACTTTTATAATTCGGGTCGTGCTTGGACAAATTTTAGACTCATTTTTTACTAGAGCTTAAAAAATGAGCTTAAAAGTTTGTTGAGATTCGACCTGACACGATTAGTTCTACTGTTCATTATAAGAATTTATTCAAAGCAGTTCTTATATTATTAAATGAATCAATTTAATCTCTCTACCAGTAAAAAATTAAATAAAATTAATATTAAATTTTTAAAAAATATTATTTATTGTTTAACAAAGTAGGGGCGAAGTCATAAATTTTTTTTACAAAGGGTCAAAATTAAATTAATAATTTTTAAGATATTAAAATGTAATTTTATCATATATTAATTTATAGTTAACATAACCCTTAACGTTTTTAGATATATTTACTTTAATCCTTAATTTTTTTTCTTCATCCTCACTTACAAGTTGCAAAATTTTTCAAATAAAGCCAAAATTAGTGAAAACATTTTTATCTGGCGTGGCATGACACATCATGGATGATGTGGTAATTTTTAATTAAATTATAAAAAATAAAAAAAAAGTTATAAAAATATTATTCCAGAATTTTTTTAATTGAATCAAATTTTGGGTATTCAAAGTCCTCCATGCCGCCCCTGTGTCGTCCATGGTGGAACCTCAAAAGAAAACCCATAAAGCCCCCTCCCCAAAGCAGTCGCTTTGTAGGTTATTTCGACACTCGCTCTCTCTGTCCTGTACCAAAACTGTGGTCGTGATAAGTCCAACAAGGCAGACAGGAGAAGCGAAAGCCAAACACCGTGGAAGCTGAGTAAGGAGTGTTTTTGCATCTGGGCTTTATTGGGTTTTAGGGTAAAAGTACAGAATTTATTATTAGAAAGCATGTGCAGGATATGACAGGGTTGAAAAAGTTGTAAAGATGATTTATTTGGGTTGAAAAATTGGAGATTTTGCGTCTAAAATGATGGGTTTGGCTGTGAGAATGGAAGAAGCAGTACGGTGGTTGAAGACGGGTTTGATTTAAATTTTTATTATTATTTACTTATATATTTTTAAGAATTTTTAAATATATATTTTAAGGACTAAATTATTTAAAAATGTTCGAAAATTTTAAAAAAAATTACTTGATTACGCTGATTTTTGGGAAATTTACGTGAATAGATTGTTTTAACGAAAACATTTGTAGTTGTTGTCAGGAAAAACCCTTCCAATTGGACGAGTTTTTCTTATGTATTTTGTAGGCTTTAGGGTTTTAAAGTTAAAATTTTAAAGTTGTGAAGCAATAGTTATTGAATTCGAAATTTTAAAAATTTCGTATTTACACCAATCGTATATTCGAATTTTATTTTGCACATCGATTCATAAACGAAACTCGGAGTACTCAATTGGAATGAAATGTTAGTTTTTAATTTATTTTTTTTGCGTTTTTTAATCTTAGCTTGATTCAATATTTTAGTAAAATATTTATCCTACTGCATTATTTTTGACGAGATGGGTTCTGAAAATATATTTCGCTTCTCTAAAGTTGGCGAGTTTTAGCAGCCACCTTAGATAAACGAAATTTCTTGACTTGTCTAGCATTAGGATACCCTTAATGATCTGAAGGATGTACACCTGTGCATGTCATTCTCTTCCAACTTCAGTCGAATCCTTATTCAGCCCCCCAAAATTTCTGCTTAACCAACTTATTTTGATCCGACCTCTAAAAATCGTCTTCGAAATCAAACCCAAAAGTTCACCACATGTGCCTCTCCAATCGACTGCGTGAACAGACCAATTGACTACAAACCTATCCACTAGTAACCCCAATTGTAATTACATGTCCTCCAGAGTGATAATACACTCACCGGATGGAAGATGGAATGTGTGCATCTCAAGTCCCCACCTTTCCACCAACGCGCTTACGAGTATTGGGTCCAACTTACACCCTTGACCTACAAGGGCCACGCGCAAAAAACCGGCTTCCCTCAAGTACAGTTCGATCAAAGGTGATGGAGGAGCGAATAGATTATGAATATAACACTTCAAAATTCGATCTTCCGCCTATTTAGGTAAAAAAATACAAAATATTAAATTCAAATATAACAATGAAATAAAAAAAAATTAAACAACATTGAAATATAGTAAAAAAATATTCTTTCCATTTGTAATTGATCGACGAAAATGTGCTTTTCATCAAAAGGTATTAGAGATCTAATTATTGTTAATTTCAAAAAACACAAGTTAATTTTTAATAAAAAAATAATTTGTGAAAATATTATGACAATTCTAATAAAAAATATAATTTAGAGAGATAAAATTTTAAGAGAGAATTTTGTGAGAAAAAAAATAATGGGGGTTGATAAGAAAAAGGGAGGGAGGTGACCATTGGCATTGGGGTTGGGGGGAGGGGCGCAAACGGCTATTTTAATTAGTTGTTGGAAAAATAGTTGTTAGGAGGTTACTGTTGAGAAAAATGCTTCTAGCTGAAAACGTTTTCAAGTGAGTTGGCAAAAATATTTCCAGTTGAAAGCGTTTTCTTAGTTGCATGCTAAATCGTTAATTTTGCATTTAACTTAAAAACGCTTCTAGTTGAAAGCGTTTTCGTTAAATCAATCTATTCCCGTAAATTTTCCCAAAACTGGCCTAATTGGACAATTTTTTTAATTTTCGGCATTTATTGGTATTTTACTCTATTTTAAGGCTGGCCAACAAATTTTTTTTATTTTTATTTTGTAATTTTTACTATTTTTTCGATTTTCTATAAATATAATATTAAATGCGACATTATTGATGATGTGTCATGCCACATCAACACAACCAATAGTGAGGTATCATGCCACGTTGGGCAAAGATGTTAACAGTTAGTTGACTAACAGATTACGTTAATTTTGGCTTTATTTGAAAATTTTTGTAACTTTGTAGGTGAGAATGAAAAAAAAAAAGGATTAAGGGATAAAGTGAAAAAACCAACAAATGTTAAGGATGAATTTTGCAATTATGCCTTTATAATTCTATCATATTTGAATAGACCTATTCATGGGTCGGGCTATTCGTCCAGGCCTAAAGGTCCGTCCGAAATTTAGGAGGGTTTGGGTAAAAATATTAAGTCCGAAAAATGTGTTTGGAGAAAAAAAATTAGGTCTATTTAAAATATGGGTCGGGCTCAAGCATAAACATTCAAGGTCCGATCTCAGTTCGGTCCGACTCGATCCATTTTTAAGTTTATAATATTTTATATAATGTTATTTTTGTATATTATGTAATTTAAAACAAATTAAAAAATAAATCTATACTAAATATATAATATCACTCTAATATAAACATTAAAATAATGTTAAGATGACTATATAAACAAAATGAATAAATAAAAATGTATAAAATTATTAAATATTAAAATAAAATAAAATAAATATTTTAAAAAAAAATTAAAAATAATATAGACGAGTTTAAAATAGGTTTTAGTAAAATTTTAAGCCTAGATTTTGGGTCGAGTGGGACTTAGGTAAGCATAAAGTATATTAATATCATGCTTAGATCCGGTCCGACCTAACCTATGAGCACCTCTAGTTCACACTAGAGGTTCTCATGGGCTGGGCTCAGGCCTAAGTATGAGATTAATATATTTTATATTTATCCAAACCTGCCCTGACCTGAAATATGAACTTAAATTTTTTCAAACCCATCCATATTTGTAAAAGAATAAGCCAAGCGTATTTTAGGGTCGCCCATATTATTTTTTAAAATTTAAAAAAAATATAATTTTATTATATTATTGAATTTTTTTATATTCTTAACAATATTTTAATGCTTATATTAGACTAGTATTATATATTTAATATAAGTTTTTATTTTTTTAATGTGTTCTAAAATACATAATATATAAAAATAACATAAGATAAAGTATTATAAACTTAAAAACGGGTTGGGTCGGGCCGAGCTCAAGCCTTGAATGTTCAAGCTTAAGCTTGACCCATATTTTTAACGGGCCTAATTTTTTACTCAAACCTCTTTTCGAGTCTAATATTTTTACTCAAATCCTCTCAAATCTCAAATAAATCTTTGGACTTGATGAGTGACCCGACTTATGAACAGATCTAGTTTACACGTATGTTATGAGTTTGGAAGCAAACATTGTGTTGAACCCATGATTGAGATGTTCAGGCCCAACATTGGTTAAATGAAACGAATATGTTCAGCCCACGAAAGAGATGGCAGATTTCTTGCACAGTAACTCTACTAAACATAGTAAAGGGTCCAATTTCTTTTTTCCGTCACATCCTTGAAAGGTAGTCCAATTGAAGGACTCCCGAACTAAGATCCTTGAAAACTGAAATTTCTCTTTTGATACATAAAACATATTTGTATTTCCCAAATTCTCTCACTTTGATCATTAACATGCTGCAATCCTACTTAAGAAAAGGAAAATAGGGTCACAAAATTCAGAAATTCTTATTCACAGCCTACGCTAGAGCCTGAAAACAGGAAAAATCAATCATTTTCTACCCTCGTTAGAACATATTTTCAGTTGTACAAAACACCCACCCTTCCGTTTTGATTAGTCTATCTATCTCTTATGTACAGTCAGTAGGCTGAAACTCTAATGTGCAATCCATTTGGTGCTTCAACTCTTGGAAATTTCATCAATTTTTCTCCCCCAACTTCTTCCCATCTGCACTCACAAATAAAGGGATTTCATTTTCTCTTTCTCTTTCTTTTAATGCTTTCTTTTTTGATTGATTTAATACTAAATATTTAACTTACCTGTATCTAGTTACAAAATAGTGAAGGAAAGTAGAGATTTCTGCAATTCCAAGTTCCTTTCCTGGACATTGCCTGGTGCCTCCTCCAAATATCAAGAAATAATTTTGAGATTCCAAGCCCTTGTCCTGTATTCATCAATCATTTCAAATTTTGCTAATGGAAAAAGAAAACTGATGGAAAAATTAGGGGTCACTAACCATCCATCTCCATGGATTGAAGGCTAATGGATCTGGATATAGGAATGGATCATAGTTGATTTCTCTGGTATAAACATAAATTCTCCAGCCTTTAGGAATCACATATCCTGAAAGGAATATGAGTTATTGGTGAAAATTCAATCATTTCACAAATTATAATAATAAATTAAGAGAATGAATCTTCCAGGGAATTGTCTAGCTGGATTGGTAGGTATGCCATTGTAAATCATGATAGGGTAAGGTCCACCAATGGAAGATCATCTCACCTCCTTTCCATCTTCCATTTCTTTTTCTTTTTTTATATTTAATGTTGATAAAAACTTAAACAATGTAAGTAAACTTTTTGAATATTTTAATGTTGAGCTCACCATTTAGTTCCATTTCTTGAGTAGTTTTCCTCAAAACTCCATTAACAATTGTAGCTAATCTTGATGTCTCAAAAATCACCTGCATAGCCCACCAAATCATTGAACCTTTTTCTTTGTAAAGTCTACTTTTTTTTTAATAAAAAAATTGGCAAAGTGCTTACTGCTCTTGTAAATCTCATTGACTTGAGATCATTCCATTCAATTGGTTCATCTGCCCTTTTTCTTTCTCTGATTCCCATATGTTCTTTCTGGTGGGAAAATTACAGTGAGTCAAAAAAAAAAAAAAACATGAAACAATGATGGGAAAGAGGTCAAAGTTGGAAGGAAAATGTGAACATACTCTTAGCTCTTCAAGAACTGTTGGATGGTCATGGAGATACTTGACAGCCATCATTGATGTAGTGGAAACAGTCTCATAACCAGAATACAAGATTGTGATAATTTGGTCAATGATCTCATCATCACTTAGTTTATGTCGATTACTGTCATCATTTCTCATCAAGTACCCGAGCATGTCTTCGTGGGATTCTTCACCATCCCTTCTCTTTTCTATCAGTTGTCCCAATATCTTCAAAATGTTCTGTCTTGCCTGCAACATAAACATGCTACTTACTTGAGACTGTAAAACATGGAACTACAATGACAATACAATGATATGTGAGTTGCTTGTCAAATTACCTGAAATCCTCGACGATAATTGGTACCAGGGAGATCAATAGGAAGTGATAAGGTGCCTAAAACCAGTTTAAAGAACTCAGGCATGAATTGTTGAGCTACTGAACTGGATTCAGCACTGGCGATTTGCTTAAGTGATGATAAAAAAGCCATCTGTAAGGAAAGCAGATTAGAAACAGAGGAAAGAATGAAAAGCTTTGAATTTGAAAAGAACATATACATATACAAAAACAGACCTCTTTGGTCTTGTCTTGGATGTTGATGACTTGGTTGTCCCAATTAGAGAGGAAAGCTCTCATGAATTCATCGATTTTGGGCAAAAGTTGTTGTCTGATCATAGTGGGGCTAATGAGGGCAAGGAGGGCTCCTCTCATTTGCTTATGGGTGGAGCCATGGACGGCTGCAATGTTGCATTTTCCCAAGATATCAAGCATGGACTGTGGGTATCCAGGAACAAGCCCCTTGGCTTCATTCATTAGTATATATCTGTTCAGCTCTGGATCCATGGAAACAACTGTAGGACATCCTAGAATATGGGATTTGAATAAACTGCCATACCTGCTTTTGTAATAAACAAACAAACTACATTAAAAAACCAAACTAGTGTTTTTCATAAATTACCTGAATGATTTACTGTTTGGAAGCTAAATTTACAAGAAAACCCTCTTGCAACACTGTTTGTAAGTGACATGGTCAAATAAAAAACATCATTTACTTCCATAAAAGGAAAAAAGAGAAAGCAAAGAGGAAGCTATTCTATCAACCGAGGAGAGACAAGCAAGAAATAACCAAGATTTGGGGGTTTCAAATCACCTTGCTCTTTGGTTTTTCATGAAGTTAGGGCCTTGTTTGAGGAACTCAGTGGTTTCCCCAAAGACAGGCCAACCCATAGTCCCAGGGGGCAGACCTTTCTTCCTGTATCTCATCTCGTTCCATCTCAAAACTGCACCGCACATACACAGCACCATTACAAACACCCCAACAATCACCATTAAAACACCCATTGTTTCTCCCAAGAAGCTTTCTAAATGGTTAAAGGGGCTTCTTCCTCCTAACTCTAAACAAGCTCATGGGTATATATATATATATATAAACGACCCTTACCTCTATGGTCACAAGTCATTGAAAGATAAAAAGACATATAGGCCAAACCATGCAGCTCACTAGGAAGGGACCCTACCATCAAAGGACCTCAAAAGTAATCAGCAGTCCAATAAAAATTAATATATATATATATATTCTTTTACTAAGCTAACCCCTCTTAATTAACTATAGATTTGAATCTTAAAACTATGATTTTTTTAAACAAATTGCAGATTAAGACACCATTTATTCTTCAAGATTTTGAGCATGAATGCTTGTCTGATTGTCAAGGTCAGAGATACCATCATCTACACAGTAACCATATAATTTTCTTTAATTTCACAGGTCAAAATAAAAAATCTAACTTTCTGTTCCTATATCTAATTTTTGTAATTTAAAATATATAATAAAATTTTTATGATGAAGAAAGGGTTTTTTTATAAAGAAATGATTTGGATATAAGTGGTATGAAAAAAGGAAAATAGTTGGGAAGTGTTTGAAGAGGCACATGCAGACCACCCTATTGGACCTAAAATTAAATTAAAATAAAAATTTTTAAAAAATAAAGCACACATACAAAGCCCAGTCCTTCACATGTCTGTCAATGAGATCTGCTCATGGAATTACAAAATAACAAAAGAAGATGCATAATACCATATAAAAATGATCACAAATTATGCGTCAAAATTTATATATTGATTGTGAGGTGAATCGTGAGAGGACAGCAAGGAAAATTTGTAGACATAATTCGTAAGGAGAGTTCGCGGATCTAACTTGCATGAATTAAGGGAAGGTTGTGGTTTTAGTTCGCATATGTCCAAAGAGCTCATAGAAAGGAGACCGCGTGGTCAGGCAACCCAAAGTAAAATACGTGTCCAGTATGCTTGAAGTTTGCGCAGAATGTTAGTCCTAAGAATAATGCGGTCAAGTCATGAACAATGAAATCATGTCGTGAACAATAATAATATGTATATATACCCGAATTTTTCCATTAATAAGATACGAAACAAAATTACTCAACATGTTTTACATGTTTTAAATAGGATACACCAAGTACATGGATTGTTCATCAAGTGAATAGGGGAGCTGTGATTTCATTTCCACCTGCAAGTTTATGGCACTGTGTTTCCTAGAAAACTATAATATTCTGATGTTTATCTAATGGACTTTCATTTTGATATTCATTTCGACCTCCTTCTATTTTCAAGGTTTTCTTTTTCAACATAGATGAAACTTGAAACCCATACGATTTTCGATGAGATCACATGAACAATTAGAAACTATTATTATTATTATAAGTTTCTCGGAACAAAGATAAATTATTTAGGGTGTGTCTCGCATTTATCAAAGTCAATCGACGACGTCATGACGAGAAGTTTCTCGATGTTGCGATGACGAATGACGTTGTGATGACGCGGATGAGGATGTTGCAACATGGCAACGTGTTTCCCACAAACATCGAGTTTTTTCTCCAAGTTAAATATCTTTCTCCAATCAAACTCTGATTACTTCAGGGATATTTTAGCCGTTTTAGCACTTTAAACTTAACTTATTTAAAGGGACCTTGTATCCTTATTTTGATAAGGCAATTAAAGATGCAGTACTACAAAACTTTTCTTTTGGGGGCGACAAGATTTAGTCGTAGATGAGCTTTGGTGAGAGTTTTCGTGATAACTATAGAAATAATTTTATACCCTTTTCGAGTTTGCCCTATGAGAGTTAAAACTTTGTTTTCGAGTTTATTTTTTCTATACTGTACTCTTATTTGTTTACTTATTTAGTGAAAAGTCGAAATCTCTTTTGTCCATAATTTTTATCCTCTTCGAAGGAATTTTCCGCATAAAATTTGTATTCGATCTTCTCTACTTTTTCTATTTCGTTATTTATAATTTTTTTTTTTAATTTAGGTTTTTTAAGGTTAAAAATGTAGAATATGATTCGACTAATAATTAAAATAATATTCAAATATATAAAACTTAAATCAGAATAAAATTAAATTTGTGCATGAATAAGAAAAAAATTATATCACCGACCTATTGTCGTTTTTTGTTTTTATCTTTTAGTATTTCATATATAATAGTTTCAACGTGTGTAAGTAGTTCAATATATAAGAAATAATAATAATAATACAACAAAGCAACAAATACTTGTGAGGATTAAGAAATCCCTGAATACAAATAATTATATATCATTCAAAAATCTTTTAATTAACCTTACTAAATATCTTTAGCTATTAGCAGGGATTTAAATAGCGGTCGTGCAGTAGAATAATGATCACTATATAGTGGTAAAGATGTCGTTCAAAATTGTTATTGTTGAAAATAGTTGTGTGAAGCGGAATCACATTAATAACGGTGGATCGCGGTCGCAATTTAACGGGTAAAGGTCAATTACGACAATAATAGACCGTTATTCTCGTTATTATTCCGTTACGGTAAAATTAAAAAATAATAATATAATTTAAATTATATGATTTTATCCATTTAATGGTTTTAGTTAATATAAAATTCACGATCGCGATACTCATACTGACTGCAATAGCATCCGTTATGTCCGCAACCGCGATAAACGCAACGCGATCGAAAACGCGATTACAATCGCAATTTAAATCTCTGACTATTAATAATCATTTTCTTTAATGCGAAAAAAATTAGGGTTATCCAAATTTCAACTTACATGATAAAATATTTTATCATTATTCAGTTGTACAAATCCTCCTTTTAAATTAAAATATAGTTAAAAAAATCTAAACACCAAAAAAATATAAAAAAGTAAAATAGAATTCAAAAAAATCTAAATTTTTTTAAAATATTATTATTAGTTCTGATCATATTTGATTTTTTTACATAATACTTAGTGCCTATAGTCCCTTTCAAACTTATAAATAGGAGGATAATGCACTTTAGTGCACTCGAATCCACGTCCTCCTAGATTGACAATAATATTCATACTAATCGAGCTAACACTCAATAAAAAAATTAAATTTAAAACAAATAACTATGCTTTAATTCCAAGAAAAAAAAGGGTTACAAAATGAGAAAATGAAGTTTTGCATTAGAAGGAGGAAAATGCTTAATTTTATTATTATTTTTTTGGTGAATAAAACATTATATTACATCATATCATGGGATATAAATCAAACAATTAAAGTCTGTTGGAACACCCCCAACACCTCATAAAGAGAGAAACAAAAATTTGTAAGCTCAACTTCCAAGAAAAACTAAGTTTAGTCAATTGATCCTTATTTGAATTTTCACCTCTGATTGTATGGTGAATTCGCCAAAGTGCTTTTGAATGTATGAGTCTTTGTACTCTTATAAGAATTGTAATCCCCAAATCTTCCATCTCATTCTCATTCAATGCCTTTACCACTTCTAGATTATCCGTTAGGATTGTCCCTCTTTTGTATCCTTTTTCAAGCATAAGCAACATGTCATTAAGAATACCCTAAAATTCTGCTTCAAAGGGAGTGCATGTGCCCAAAAAGTGATTAAAGCCCACAATCCAATTGTCGTCCTTGTCTCGTATCACTCCTTTAATTGCCACTTTCCTTGTGTCTCTTTCCACAGCACAATCGAAGAATAATTTAACCCACTGGTCCTCCTCAAACTACTTGGAACGTGGATTGAGCATGTGGACCTTTGCATCTTTTTGGCTTGCTTCAAATTGTCGTGCCCAGCTCAAGAAGATCGTAATGATTTTAGTGGTTGGCCAAGAAATGTTTTGGAAAATATACAGGTTCTTATTCTTCTAGATTCGTTAAGCAATCAGACCGAACATACTCGCCCAAATATTACAACAAATATTAGTAGAAAGCCAATTCTGGAGAGAGTTAGAGAAGAACCTATTTTGTTAGCCACTTGGAACAATAAGTTTAATCGCATCAACTGAATAAAAGTTTGAGGATTTGGAGTTTTGCTAATAGATCACAGGTGAAGTCAGAAAAATTTTGAAGCGGTCGAAATTAAATTGTATTTTTACATTAAATTATAAAAATGTAATTTTATCATTTTAAAAACTGATATTTTTACAATTTTTAAAAAATTAAATCAAATTTTTATCATTTTTGAGGGGACCAAAATACAATTTTATTATTATACATTTAAAATTTTAAGAACCTTAAATAAAAAATTTTCATTTTAAGGGCTGAACCCTACCAACCTTCTAGATTTGCTACTATTACCTTTCAATTATATATATATTTTTGTTTGCACGGGAAGATCTAAAACACTTTTGCTTTACTGATTGATTGTGTTTATAATACAATTAATCAGACCAGTACCTTAAATTTGACAAAATTTCGAAGATGTTTTTTTAAATATATCGATTGTCACTTAATCAATAAGTGTTAAATGTAATAATAAAATATATTATATTTTAAAAAATATAAATTTAAATATTGAAAACAAAAATTATTAAAAAACCATGAATATGAATTATAAAATAAGAATAACTTGAAATTTTTTTAAATTTTAATTGTTTGAAGTTCAATTTTTGTTGAATTAGTTTATATATAAAATATTTCCTTTTATTAATTCAAAGATAGGAGCAAATGGTAGTACATTGGCAAGCGTGCAGCTACAATGGTCCTTTTGTTATTGAAAAGTGCTAAGTATGAAAGTCCCTTTGGCTTTAATTAGTACTTAATGCCTCCTGCCACTGATCCAGCTAAGGTTGGTATCATCCATATTACAGAATATATATAGGGTTAATTCCATCATAGGTCCCTGAACTATCGTCTAAATTTTAAATTAGTCTAATATTTTAAAACATTTTAATTGAGTCAAAATATCAATATTAATTCAATTAAATCACTTTTTCAGCATGGTTGTCAAGTTGAGTGTTAAATATAAACTCCAATATGATGTGAAGAATATTTAAAATGTGTAAATAAAATTTTAGATGCATGAACAATTTAGATCTTTTTTTTTGAATATACACACATTAAAATTTAATAAAATTATTTCATTTTTTTAACAAGTTAAATCTCAACAATACATGTGATAATCACACACACATATAAATTTTCATTCATTTATTTTAAATATATTCCATATCAAATTTGATCTAACCCTTAAAATTTTATATTTTTTTATCGAATTTGATCATGTAAATACCCGAGAGAAATTTTAATCACTACTCTAAACAAGTGTAACTTATTTTTATCTCTTAGAATAATATCATTAAACTAAATGCTTATTTTTATTAAGGTTAAATTATGCTATTAATTTTTGTACTACGAGTAAGTTGTAGATTTAATTTTTGATATTCTTTTATCATTTTATTTTTCGAATTTTAAAATTTTAATCTTAATCAAACAACAATCCAAAGGAGAGGAGTACCGTGTCAGTTTTTGTATTGTAATCTATAATGTATTGAAAACAGAAGATCTACTATGTTTGACCTATAGTTTACTTTTTAACCTTGAACTTTTTTTTTTGGGTAAACTATTTAGTTGATCACTCAACGTTTAGGTCACTTTTATTTTAATCACCTAAAATGAAAATCTTACAATTTCGTCACTTAATTTTTAGGGTTCTTTCATTTTAGTCACTCAATTATTAAATTTTTTATGACAGTTAACTTGTACACACCACATCATGTTCACACAATTTAAAAACATTTACTTAATTAAGCTAACATATATTTATAGATGAAGACCAAAATTTCTTGGTAAATTACAAAGGAACTAAAGTTTGACCTTTTGGTCCAATTCTAAGCATGTGAAGAGGGTTAATGAGTGTATCAACGATAAAACATGAGTACGAACTTTACAGATCATTGATAGAAACTAATAATTAAATATAAAAATATTAATAAATGGAAAAAAAATAATATATCAAGTTACAAGTATTAGACCAAACATGTTGATTGAGTTTTAGTTTGATTGACATGGATATTATTGTCAATGCAGGAGGACGTGGATTTAAACGCGTTGAAGCACATTATCCTACTATTTATAAGTTGAAAAGAGACTATGAGTGATTCTAAGTATTGTGTAAAAAAAAATATTTATGATCAGAACCTATAAAATCATTATAAATATTTTTTATTTAGTAAGATTAATCTAAACTTATATGTAAGAATTTAAAATTTATTAAAAGCCTCTCAATAAAAATATATTTTAAATTTTTGTATACTATAGAAACTACAGTATTTTTAAAATAAGCAAAACAACATGTATTTATATAAAGATACATTCCTAATATATGAAAGTCACGAAAAGTAAAGTGTAAAAGGTTATATTGAAGATAGCTTCCAAATTGATAAGAATAATTCTCGATAACAATCAAGTTTTGTGTTTTGTCTTAATGGTGGTGCTGTGAGCTGGAAGAAAAAATAGTTGATTCTACAATAGAAACGAGTATATCACAACTAGCAATGCAACAAAAGAGGTTTGGATCAAGAATCTTATTATCAACTAGGGTTTGTTCCTAACATATCAAATGCTATAAAACTTCGTTGTGATAACAATGGAGCCATTGCACAAGTAAAAGAATCTAGATCTCACTAACGATACAAACATATATTTAGGTGCTTTAACTCATTCAAGAAATTATTGATCAAGGGAATGTGAAAGTATGCAGAGTACTAACACATGACAACATTGTAGAGCCATTGGTAAAGCGTCTTACACATCAAAAGCATTATCGTCACACTAGATCACTTGGTAGTGTCCATAGTGCAAGTGGAAGATTATTAAAGTATGCCTAGAGACCAAGCATGAGATGATTGTAATCGCATACTTGTTTACTAGTTTATTAATAAAGGTATTACCATTATTATTATCAGTCTCTTTATCTATGTTTTAAATAATTTTTTTAATAATAAAATCCTAATAATAATATATTTACTCTTAAATATCCTTACTCAAGCATTATTGTGAGCTTGAACAAGAATAATGAATTGAGACTAAGATGTGGTTCATTGATGATAAGATGTTGTTATGAATGTGATATATCAAGTCAACACATGAGCACAAGTTAGTGAACTATGTACTGGATTGAGCCACCATGAAAATGATTCTTGGATTATTAAGTAATAGTCACAACAATTTTCATAGTGATAATGGTTTGTATGATCCTTACATTTAAGGTCATCATAGTTCCAACAGTTGGAAAAAATAATTTATGGAAAGCATTTTGTTACGCAAAGAAAGTTCAAAATTTTCATAAAATTGAACTTTTTTTGTGTTGTCTATGACAATAAATTTTACTAAATTTAGAACTTGTATTTCCGAGCTAGGGAGTCCTGCTGAAACCTGGCTTTCAGTCGATTGATCTTCTTTGATATTCTCTAACCCTCGGATGCTAAGAAAGTAGGCTCTTATAAAAAATCGAACATATAATGAAAATTGTAACTTTCTAATGGGAAAAGTTAAACTTTCTCTGTGGGAAACCAGAATCAAAATTTGTAATCACAAATTTCAATTATAATGATCAAGGAAGTTATTATTATAATCTCCCAAATCTGTATTCCGAGTACTTATGAAAAATAGATTTATTTGAGGCTAAATAAAATATCCCTAAATTTCGACAGAGTATCCACGTATCAATAGTGTACCTTGTAACGCCCCAAAAATTTGAACTTTTGTTTGATAAATTTTGTCATTAAATGTGTGTTTACTTTAGTAGTTTAGAGCCTTATTTTTGTGTTTGAGATCCGGGGTTCAAGTCTCACTTTTGGAGAATTTTGCTATTTGTTTGGATCAACCATTGCCCTTGAATTTTCAACTTAAGTTTAATTATGTGTTAACTTGTGTTAATGATGAGGCTAATGATTCAGTAGTTAATTTTTTGTATTCTCTTTAGTCTTATGTTTGAGTCTTTGCGCACATATTGGGGAAATATATTTTTATACTACTTCGTAAAATTAGTTTTATTTTAAGTTAATTAAATTATTTTTCCCTTTTCCCTCTTCCTTTTTATGTTTTTTTTCTTTCATCTTTCTTCCTGTCGTTTTCTTCTTCTTCTTCTCTGTTTTTTTCTTTTATTTCCTTCCATTAATTTTGTTACTGTCTTGTCGAGGGAATTGCGTATTTTGTTGTCTTCGACTGAAATGTTAACAACGTATGTTCTGTTATTGAATTTCGGTTAATGTTCGCTCTCATTTGTTATTTGTCAAAATTGGTTTTTTCTGCTCATTTTGCTCAATTTCTCTATTTAAGAGTTTAATTTGTTCTCTTTCTTAGGTGAATAGGTTGTTTATCAAGATCCTATATCGGTTTAAGTACTCGTGTTGCTACATATGAGCTAGTGAAAATGCTAAGTTCGATTTATGGTTTTGGTTCGAAAGTTTTGTACGAAACTTTGGTAGTAAATATGTTAGTTATAGAATCGGTTACGAAAATCATCTGATTGAGGTTTGATTGTCATTTTTAGGGTCCAAAATTCATCTTTGTTACTTCTATATCAAATCCGTGTCAGGTGTGAATGAAAATTCGAGAAATCTACGATTTTTGAATGCCAAAATTGAGGCTGTCAATGAGACACGGTTGTGTGGTAGGTCGTGTGAGACACTAACTTCAGTCACGCAGGCATGTGACACAGTCGTGTGCCCAAACCGTGCAAGAGACTGACTTGATCTGAGTCACACGGATGAGGGACGCGGGGGTGTTTCTAGGCCGTGTGAGCTACTGACTTGAACCACATGATCGTGTGTCAGTCGTTTGGCAGGTCATGTGAGCTACTAACTTGAGCCACACGATCGTGTGCCAAGCTATGTAAGCCACACAGATCAACCATTGAGGCCGTTTGAATCCACACGAGTGTGTGGGCTAAAAAATGAAATTTTTCTCTAGGGTCATAAGCATCGTTTGATTCGAATGTAGGCCTTCCATAAGGTTTGTATGATTTGAAATAAGCTATAAAACTTGATATTTGATGACCTATTGATGTATAATCTTCTTTCTATACATACATTTGATATGATAACTACTAAATGAGTATGATCTGTATCATTTGACTTTGATCTGAATCTGTATCATTGCATATGCATCTTTGATATCTGATAGTTCTGTATCTACATTTGAGATGGGATTTGTGTAAAGCATGAAGTGTGGGCAGTTTAATAATCTGTCGATTTTAGTGGCTAAGCCACATATGTATTTAATTTTGGCTATTTATCGCAGTTTGATCTAGCAATTAGTCTGCGATCATTAAAAAACGTGACATACAATCACTACACGATGTGTAGGGACGGATTGGTACTTGATACCTTATATGGTGTGTTAGGATGGACAAAGATGGTATGTAACGGATAGGGGTAGGACTCTGCATCTGTATACGATATGCTCTGTATTTGAATCTGATAAGCTCTATATCTGAATTTGAAATGCTCTGCATCTGTATCTATTATATTTTGTTTATGTTTTCGC
The DNA here is from genome assembly GCA_005610355.1 of Gossypioides kirkii. Lineage (NCBI taxonomy): Eukaryota > Viridiplantae > Streptophyta > Magnoliopsida > Malvales > Malvaceae > Gossypioides > Gossypioides kirkii. Next base: position 7,913,649 of record CP032249.1, on the reverse strand, counting down.
TTCTAAATTTGAAAACTGTCTGAATATAGAAAACCTGAGAGTATGTCTGATATAGTTTCGCTTAATTAATTAAATATGTTACACATTGAGTTTGTAAACTCATTTTGTCCGTTTGTTTGAATGTCATGAAATCCTCAGACTTAGGCGAGTCGACATAGCAGGAGCTTGATCATTTCCGCTTGGTTACTATACTATTTTATTCAAATTTATAATATTGCAAACTTTTTGGATTGTTGTTTTAAAGTTTGGATTTCTTTGGATTGTTTATATCTATTCAAATGATTTCTGGATTGTTTGAATTTTAATTAAAAAGGGTTGGTACTTTCAACATGGTTTTTTGTAACTCTCTAGATTTGCCATAACATTTAGGTCGGGTTAGGAGTGTTACATTTAGTGGTATTAAAGACACGTTTCAAAACTCGAGTTGTGATTTTTGGGCTTTAGTTTTTATGAAAATCATTTTTGGAAAAAATATTTTTCTAATTAACTCTGAAAACTAATTTTGTGAAAGACCAAGTTTCCTGTGCTGAACCATTAAGTATTTTTGTTTTAGCTATATTGTATAGCTAGAAAAACATTGCATTGATTAAAGTTATTTACTTTAGTTAGAGACTATCGCAACACTGGAAATTATTCTAATAAAGAACTGTGACATAAGACTTTTGATAAGAGATTGCAAATTGATCTGTAAACTTCTAAAATTTGTACACTTAGGTACAATGAGTTCGCACGTTAGTTGTGGACGTGGTACCCATGGGCTTTAAGGAAGAGCTTGAGTCGAGTCATCCTCTATGGGGAGTATGACCAATTTGGACACCAGTGAGACAGTTGGTACTCCTATTGCTAAGACCGGGTCTTAGACTTCGATCATTGGGGACGACGCATTGTCCCAAGCCATGCTTTGAATGTTATAGAGGGTAGTTAGGACCAACTTTGGATTTGAGGGCCGAGGGTCGGTAACTAAATGATTCCGATCGAATGGTGCTGAGGTGTTCGGGGGAGTTATTGAGGTTGCCCCGACTTTGGCCGAATATTGGTTAGAGGCCACTGAGAGGATCATGAGCGATATTGACTGAACTCCTGAGCAAAAATTGAGAGGTGCGATATCTTTGCTTTGAGATGAAGACGACCCAAACCACAATTATATACACAATTTACTATAAGAACATACTAACATTTTCATGAAACTTAAATCAACTCATTTAGCATATTATTCAGATGTTTATGCATCCATCTCACATCATATTATCACAATATATAAGATCACATTTAAACAATAATTTGACACTTGAGGCTATAAAACATAAAAGTAGGCTCTATCACCACACATCGAATACACGAATCTCTAACACACCAAATGACTCGAAGAGTCGAACATATTCCAAAAGCATATAGCATTTAGATAACACTCTCCAACACACCTACATATCCTGGTGAATAGAGTTTGGCTCACATTCTCTTATCTCTCCAAACTATCTCGGGGCCTCAATGCCCAAATCACAAACTCAAGGGTGAGTAATCATAATCCTATGGCATGACAACTATATCCAACGATTTCAAGAGATCACAAGGCCAAAATACCCACAATTACACAATTTTATTTATTGATTTAATGCACATCATCTCTACTCATATTCATCAATTCACAACACAAACTTGTACATAATGCATGCTTATCGAATTCAAATTTAATTACAGTTAAAGTGCCACAAAAATGCTCTTTGAGTCATCACATATCCGACCACATATGAGTGCATGAAAATCAGTTTATCACATACATTATATGTTACATTATCATCACATTCCACAATTCAACAAATACGCACTTACCAATTTTTGCTTTCTTTCACTGCACATTTAAATTACTAACACAAAATCATCACTATCATTTGAAATATTTAATATTCCTACAACTAATACTTTCACAAGAGCTATCACAATATATCACATGTCACATTATCTCAACTTATTACTCAATTTACAATTATTCACATAATCACATTATTTTTCCAAATTAAACAAGGGAAAATAGGAAGTTTACACTCAGAACTTAAGATAGGAGTTTAGGCTATTCTTAAGCTCTCAGTTAACACTATCAATTGCGTGTACAAGCAGCGATTCCAAACACTCACCATTCACGTTTTTGCATAATTACCGAAAGCTCAAACTAGCTTTTACTTGCCGTTGTCTCTACTCGTTGAAGGTCCTAATGGTTTTAAAGCTTCAACAAGGTAAACCACACAACAAAACCAAAAATCAGCTAAAGACTCATCTCAAACAATAAAAAACATAAGCCTAAGCTAGGTTCTCTTGTAACCGAAACCTTCAACATAGCAAACTTGAAATTCAAATATCTCGATCTATACTAAATCTTTTTGTATGAAACAAATTCCATTAATCTAATTATTCATCTACGACTGATTCATAACCCTTAAACCACACCAAACTACTCGTTTCATGGTATTGAAAGTTTTCAACATAAAATAGGCATTTTTCATGAAAACTCATTAAAACCTTAGTATCTCTTAATGAAACTTTAGGGAAAGTTTAAAAACATTCTAATCATGTCAAAAAAGGTTGAAAAACACTTTAAAACACCATTTTTATGCAAAATCTCAAATTTCACCATTAATGACCCAATTTTTGGCATTTGTTCAAATATTTCAATTCAATGGATAAAAATTCAATTTAAAAGACTAGATATCAATAAAAATTAATAGGAAAACTAAAATTTACCTTTTTTGAAGAATAAATGATCGTTTGATTTAAAATTTGGAAAATCCACAAGCTTGAGAGATGACAAAATCAATGGTGTGTTAGGTGTTTTTCTTGAAATTCTTTCAAGATTTATTGCTTGAGTGATGATAGAAATCAAAAGAATGAAGTTTGGAAATCAAAGTTTGATGAATAGGGGTTAGGGTTCAAGGGACGACTCAAATAGATGAGAATGCTCTCTCTTTTCTTTTAAACATTAAAATAGGGTGAAAAAGCGGACAAATTGGGCTGATTTAAAACTTAGTACATCTACCTTAAAACTACTCTTAATTTAATCCCTTTTACAAAACAGTCCTTAAATAAAAATTTAAGGTCTTTCAAACATCTTTTTCAAAAATTAATTTGATTTTCTAAAAGCTATAGTCAAAAACATTATCGATTACCATGCTTACAAAATTTTGAGCACATATGAGCTAAAGTTTCCTTTTTACTAGTAACAACCCATTTTTCAATGGTAACGGTGATCTGCTGGTTTTATACCTAGTAGATTGAACTAGTTTCACACTTGAAGAGCTTGAAATTAAGTATTTTCTTTATGTTTTCATAGGATTTAACTTAGATTTACCTTTTGAATAAATTGTGTAAAACGAGTATTAAAAGGTGACTTTATTGTCTATAAGGCAGATTGAGGCCTAAAGGTTAGCTAACATACTTCGTGAGTATGCAGGAGACCATGAAAAGTTGAACAAACATGAAATTGATCACTTTTTCATGGCATAGGATGTTATATGTCACAACAAAAAGACCAGACTTGAAGAATTAGGGGACTGGCTTCTTTGTCACAACATACATAGGCTATGTTGCGATGACGCTTACACGATGACAACTAAAGAGGGGTCTGATTGCTTCATCACGACACAAGTCTTGTTGTGTCGCAACATCGACCCCTGGACATGGTTTCTGCACCGAATGAAAGATGTTTCGATCTTTACAATGCCCCTAGAATGTCATTTAGGTGGGAATGAACCCAAAATTTGTATTGCCTATCCGTGAAAATCTTTTCCCCAAATCGATTTAGACTGTGGCATCTAGCAATAAGTAGTCTCTATCGACTTGCTATGTTGGTGGAAGATCGAAAGATCCAACTAGGATAGTAACTAGTTGATTGAAGGAAAATCCCCAAAACCCAACAATTGAAGAAGTCATATTGAAGCGACCTAATCTCCCAAAGTCGTTTATCGAATCTCTACATCTCGTCCTTTACTTAATCTATTTCTTTTTATGTTTTTTTCACAATCAACACTTTTATTTTATTCTCGTACTATAATCCCTAAATTGAGTACTAATTAATTTTTTTCTTTACAGGGATTTAATTCACTATTGCCTTACGCTTCCTTTAGGTACGATCCTCGGAATACTACCAAGTTTTTCATTGTACAATTCTATATTACAAATTGACCCGTATACTTGCGAAAGCCGAAACCTACACCAAACGAGAGTATGTTGGGAGGTGATCAGTCGAAAATCACGATTTCGAGACCACAATTCTAACGTGTTGGTCTGTAAATATTAATTATTTAATATTTATGAGGTTATTAGTGTCTATTAAATTTTGGTTAAGAAATTTTATTGTTTAGATAGTTAATTTAGTAAAAAGGACTAAATCATAAAAGTTGTAAAAGTTAGCTTATATTAGTTGAAGGTGTGTTAAAGGTCTTTAATGGTAATTAGACCATCCTAATTTAAAGTGTAAGGTTTGGGTGACTATAATTCATGTAATTTATTTATATTTAAAAGATTAAAATTGCAATTTCATAAATAAGTAAAATTTAAAACATATTAAGATAGGAATTAAGTCATCTTCTACAGTTTTCTTTTCTTGAAACCGATTAAGCCATTGAAGAAGGGGAGAAGCCTTCGACCAACTAGGGTACTTCAATTTAGGAGGTAAATCCCGCACGTTTTTAGTAATTTTTATGGTTTTGAGCTCGTATTACCTTAATTAGCTAACTCAGGGATTAATTTGTAAAATTATAAAATATTTTGAATTATGCCATTGATGAGTTTGAGTTACTCTTGAATTTTTATGGTAGATTATTAAGTTTGGTTTTTTAATAGGACTATTTTGTAAAGTAGTTTTTGATAATTTTAATGTTTAAGGACTAAATTATTAAAATGATAACATTATAAGGACTTGATGTCAATTAACTATAAATATAGATTGTATTGAGGTCTTATATGGTCTGATCAATCTAGGTTTTGAATAAAATTGGTTAAATTGCAAGTTTTGAGCTTAAGGACTCAATTGCATAAAAGGTAAAATATTAGGGTAATTCTATAAAATGTACGAAAAGACTTAATTGCATAAAATGAGTTAATTATGTTCTTGGAAGTTGATAATTGAAGGAAATTATTATTCTAGATCTATAACGAGTTGAAAATCGAGGAAAAGAAAAAGTTGCTGAGTAGTCCCTGTACATTGATCGTTTCTGCAGATTAGTCTGGTAAGTTCGTTTAGTTTAATTTTAATACATCTTAATGCGTGTTATATGAACTTATTCTTTGAATGATGGATAACACATGGATACATGTAATTGAGAATTGAACAATGGAATGATATAGAATTTTCTTTTGATGAAATACTTTGAGCTGAATGAACATAGGATAGAGTACGATTGACATACCAATAGGTTATTCTGTGTGCTATACGAGATTAATATATGATGTGATGATGATTGTATACCTCCCGTTCACTGAATATACTGAGGTCCTACAATTGTTATGGATTATCGTGTTATATTATATTATTTCTGGTGTGTTACTAGGGGCGGATGCTAGCCTACGGGCTAAGCACTTTGTGCCGAGGTGTGTTATTGATTGGATTAGCTCGTATGAGCATTTGGTGTTTTCTGAATGGTTAACCATATACTCATATCTGTATATCGTTCATCAGAAAATGTTTAGTGATAACTGTATGTTACTGATATATGAGAAGTTTATTTGCATTATTGATCGATTATTACTCATCTATTGTGAACTATGGTTGATAAGAAGCTTTGTTTAGTAACCTTGTTATTTGAATTATTATGTTTAATTCGGTAAGCTTTATTGCTTAATCGATGAACTTACTAAGCTTTATAAAAGCTTACTCGTGTCCTTGTCTTTTCTTTGTATATTACATTTTGTGGAAAGCGTAAGATTGGATGAACTTAAAGAATCACACTATCCCAGGATCTTATGGTAGATTTTGAATTCAACTTGGCTTATTGGCATGTAATAAAAGCATTTGGTCATACTTTGTTATGGTTCATAAGTATTTCTAGTGTGTATGTGTTGTGCATTTGATGTTGTTGTATGAGCAACTAAATGAAGTATGCATGTTTAATCCTAAGTTTAAGCATGAAATGGTAAGTTTGGATGAATATGATATGGTACATTTGACTTGAGTTAAGCATGACATTTTGGGATTCATCGTAAGTCGTTTGAAGCATGTTTGTGGTTTGTGTATGTAATTAAGGAAATAAATTATGAAATTGTTATATTGTGGTGTCATTGATGATACATTGGTTAGACCTTAGGTTGATATTTTTGGCATGCTTTGAGTGTCATTGAAATGCATTTTAAAGTTTTATAATCATGTGTTGAAAGTTGGTTTAGGTACCTAAGCATGTGGATGTAAAATGAGCATGTTTTGGGTTATTTTTGGGCACATACAGTCTAGGAAAAGGGTTGTCACATGACCGCATGTCACACAAGGGCACTCACATGGGCGTGTGCCCCAAACGTGTTAGGAGTAAGGTTCATAAGGGTTGGCACACGGCCTGCGACATGGCCTTGTGACCCAAGTCAGTGAGTTACACGGGTAGACACACAGGTGATCACACGGGCATTGAAGTTGCCACACGGCGTGTGGGATAGCCACACGGCCATGTCTTGAGCCACACGGTCCGAGCTCTATCACATGGCCTAAAGACACGACCGTGTGACCCCTGTTTTGAAAATTTTCATATTTGCCTCAAATCTTTTGTTTTGTTTCGAATTGGTCTTTGATTATTCCTAAACTATTTTTAAGGCCTCCTAGGCTCGATTTAAGGCCCATAAATGTATGTTTTACTTCAATCTTAATTATTTATGAATTTATGTAATTTAACTTGGTAAATTTGATGCTATTTGTTATTGTTTGTTCTAAATTGTACGATAATACTTCGTAACCCTAATCCGACGACAGAAACAAGTTATGAATGTTACATTACCCTCGACACTTCTAGGCATAATTTTGGGGTGTGATAGTAATTATTGGACCCAATAACTAGTTTTTATTTTAAAATATTATTTATCTAATTAATTGAGTTAAACTATTTTCTCAACTCAATTCAAGTTTCATCAATCTTAATTAATTTAATTTTTTTTTACTTCAAAATCAAATATTTAATTACAATCAATTAAATAATAATTCAAAGAAATTAAATTAATTTCTTAAGTCATCTAGTGTTCCTTTCAAGAAAATGCATTTGCTATGGATAGTAATTTATACAATCTATTTCTCATTCATTATTTTCAGTCATTTATCATATCGATTCTAATTTACAATTCATACAAGATTGTGTTAAGCTATTAGAGGGATTGATTAAACATATATAATTAGGGTTTAAATAATTTATAATTAAGTTCTTACTCTTTATTTATTATTACAATATTATTTAGTCATGAAGTCAATCTACTAAAAGTACCATGATTGAACTCCCCATTATATACCACTATGAAAGCAAATTAGATTTATGTTTTCTCTAACGACCTTGTCATTAGTGTGTTACCTTAATAAGATATCTTTAATCTCTTTCGGTTAAATCTATTTATCCAATCTAATCTTATTTTATATCATGGTCACCATTGAATCTTTCACGATGATAATAATTATTCGTCCTCAATGAATAACTTGTGGCCACGTCCCTTTTTTATAATCCATGCAATGATAGTGAAAGGATATTTTTTACTTTTTATTGAGATATGAATTTCACTGTTGCAAGTGAAGTCATGCTATATGTAAGTCATATGTCCAACATATCAACTTTTAGCTCTGAAACCATAGAACACAAGCTTTCAATATATCAAAGCATATGAGTTAGGTACTCATGGTCAATCATTTACTTAAGATTGAGGTAGGACACACTATGAACGTCATAAGTGAAAAAATCTACGAGTGAATACATGATAAATTCAACTTGGATTTTGACCAATGTGTTGTCAAACTAAACAATCACACCTACGTTTCTATATGTTAGGAGTCAATCGCTTCAATACCCATGACAAGGTATCTTGCCAATTGAACTTGATAAACAACATAATAGTCTCGTGAATCAATTGCTCAATTTGATTCCTCATGCTACAAACAATTTTAGATTATCCACTAATATAAGTTATCTTTTTGCATCATAATCCATCCCTATGATGCAACTAACCGCCTACGGACGTACTCCTATTCGACGTGTATTTCGGGTTCCCGTAAATATACGGGTCTAGTTGTAATATAGTTACAACGAAGTAACAAGTACTTCGAGGATCGTACCCAAGGGAGGCGAAGCTATAGTAATTTAAATTCCTGTAAAGAAAAAAAGTAATCAATAATCTTTTTAGAGTTTATAGTATGAAAGTAAAATAAAAGAATTTGGTTTTAAACTAAAGAACATAAAATTAAAAGAAGTAAAGCAAAGGAAATAGATAAGAAAACTCAATGAATAGATCTATGGGAGATTAACTCGCTTCAGTATGACTTCTTCAATCATCGCTTTTGGGATTTTTCTTGAATCAACTAATCGCTACCTGATAGCATTACAAATGATATATATTTTCTCCCTAAATTTGTGTTTTAATTGTCTCTTTTGTATCTTATTTTGCATGCATCATAAGCATTTCATACTTAGTTTTTATATTTTCTAACTTTTTTAGTTTGGTTTAAATTCTTGTTATTTTTACATCTTTTGTGTACTACTGTCGCTACAAGTAGCCTATATATTGCACCTTAGAATTGTTAGTGTAGGAACTCATCTTAGAAGATCAATGCTGGAAGAAGAATGCAACCACAAGATCAGCTTGAAATTGTGACCAGAGATGTCATCGCATAAAATATGAGCTTTGGATAAGTAAACTCAAGCTAAAAATACAATTGGAAGCACCAACGCAGGAAAATCACACGTTGTCACCGCAATTGATGATTTCAGATCGCGCCCAGCAATGCAGCGACAACCTATAGGTCTCTGAAGAACACATTAAATCTGTGTGAGTGCACAGTTGTACTGTAACTAACTTTAATAGCTGCAAAATTGGATCTGGATCTGAGAATGGAGGATGAAACCTGTAACTTTTGAAGGTTATAAATAGAGGAAAGAAGATGGAAGAAATCATCAAGAGGAAAGGAATTAAATTCTACAATTACTTGGTGTTTTTGGAGATTTAAGCTGAAAGACGGTGAGCTGATTGAGCGAAGAAGCAACCACTTCTACCGAGAGGTGCTCGATGCAACACAAGAGGAGTGATTAAGGAATAGTCCTAGTAGTCTAAAGATAGTAAGCTTCGATTGTATTCATTGACCCTTCTTTTATGCTGATGAATTCTAATGACATTTGAATGAGTACTAGAGTATCTTTTAGTGTTTGATTTGCTTTGATTCTTATTTAATGATTTTCATTTGTTTATTCTTGGATCTAATTGCATCAAACACGAGAGTTCATTTGCAGTTTATCGACATCGAGAGATGCGGTGACAAGTTAGGTTAACAAGTAAGACAGCGAGAGTTGCTTTGGATTAGAAGAGATTCTAGTCACTTGTTCTTGAGTACACAACGTTGCTCACGTCGAGAGGTGGGGTAATTATGGGTGCTTGAGTCTTGATTAAACGAAGAGCTGTTATTGGTAAGATTCATTGGAGCCTTATTGTTGCGACAATTTCTCTATACAATACCTTGTAGGTGCATCCAGCGTTGCTATGTAGCGAAATCAGTGATCCACTCCTATCCTTTACACTTGGTCATATTTTACTTTCCTGCATTTAAAATTCCAAACCTTCAAACAACAATTTGATTTACTTTCAGTTTGCACTAACAATTAACCTTTATTAGATTTACAGTTTTTACTATTTTAGTGTGCAGATCTGATTGAATTGCACTGACATCTCTACTCACATTATCTTCAATCTTAGTTTTAATTGCTTCGACATATAGACATTAAGAACCCATTCCCTGTGAGATCAATATCCGATAGAATTGTTCTATCAACTACACTTGCTTTGACGTGTGTCCGCTTGCACATTGCTGTGACGCTACAGACAGGTTCAAGTTTTGGTGCTGCGGGAAATGGCGTTTGTTTTATGTTTACTATTGTAGTAGCAATTATTTCTTACTTAACCTTTTTGTTTTTACTAATCTGTTTAACTTTCTTTTGTTCATTTTCTTTTATTTCTTTCGAAGTTGTATGTCCACAAGGAGAAATTCGAAGGATATTGTAGACTTTGACCCAGAACTTGAGAGAACACTTAGAAGGAGGAAGCAAGAACAAAAGAAAATGGCTGGCAGCAGCAACAACAACAATAATTTACCACCATTACTGCCACAAGATGAAGTTCCTCCAATACAGCCACAACGAATAAACAATTTACCACCACCGCCTCCACAAGAAGAACAAGTGCAAAATAAGACAATCAGAGATTTTGTTGTTCCTATCCTTGATGACTACAGTCAGGAGTGGTAAGACCAACTATACAAGCTGGAAATTTTGAGCTGAAATCGATTACGTTCCAGGTGCTCAATTCAAATAGGCAATATGTGGGCCTACCTCATGAAGACACAAGATAACATTTAAAATCATTTCTGGTTACTTGCGCATCTTTTAGCCAACATGGTGTTCCTGATGATGCCTTGAAAATACAATTATTTCCTTATTCATTGCAGGGAAGAGCAAGGACATGGTTCTTGGGATTACTAGCTGGATCCATTACATCATGGAATGCGTTAGCACCGCAATTTGTTTTACGTTTCAATTCACCAGCAATGAATGCAAGGTTACGCAATGACATTATAGCTTACCATCAGTTGGATGATGAGAACTTACATACAACATGGGAGCATTATAAAACTCTACTTAGATGTTGCCCAATGCATGGAATTCAGCAAGAGACCCAGATAGAGATTCTTTATAATGGATTGAATGCTCAGACAATAAATCTTGTCGACGCATCTGCTAACGATCCTTTATTGGATTGTACCTACATTGAAGCTGTAAGAATTCTAGAGAGGATTGCACAGAACAATTATCAGTATCCAATATCTTGTTCTGCTCAGGTAAAAACTAAACCTGGTGTTCTTAAATTAGATGCTATTTTTGCTTTGAGTGCACAACTATCCTCTCTAGCCAATATTATAAAGAATATGAAGGGAACAAGTGATGTTGCTCTTATCCAAGTGGCCCAACAGATGGATGCGCTGACATTTTCATGTGAAATTTGTGGTGACAACCATAGTTACGAGGACTGTCCACAACATGCTGAAAATGCATTCTATGTCAACAACATTCGAGGAAATTCCTATGGTAATTCATATAACAACAAAGCTCAACAACCTTGGGGGAATCAAAATGTGTCCACATATAGATATGGAAATTTCTCACAACAAGGTAGTTATAGACAAGGAAGTTACCACAACAATTAACAACAAATTTTTAATCAGAATTTGTAGGTACATTCACATCCTGATCAATTGCAAGCACAAAGCCAAATGCAAACACAAACGCGATTGCAGCCACAATAGAATGTAATACCACATATGCAAGGACAACACCAGCAACCACAACAACAATTTTCTCAACCAAGATCAGACCCTATGGCTGCTCTTGAGGCACTAATGCGAGAGCATATTACACGGACTAAAGCAATAGCGCAAGGTAATTCTTCCTCTATTCAAGCGTTGGAAGCCCAACTAGGACAGTTGGCTTCTAATCTAAGTACAAGATCACCAGGTGCTCTACTTAATGATACTGAGAACCCAACGCAAAGAGGGAAAGAGCATTGTAAGGCCATTACGCTGCAAAGTGTAAAATAAATGGCTGATCCAAGCAGACATTCCGACTAAGAACATGTTAACGCATCGGAACCAACGCAACAAGGAGAAGTTACAGCTGAAGGAAACTCAACAGAAATAAATGAGGAGGAGCCAATTGTAGTGACATCTATGCCTACAATTTGCCCAACGAAGTTGTCAACGCAATTGTCTGTGTCGATACAATCGGTTATTCCACAAATACCCACTGCTACGATACCTTTTCCATTTCCGTAAAGATTTAAAGGGAAAGATCATAATAAGGACCGTCAAAAGTTTGTTTCTAATTTGAAACAATTACATATTAACATACCTCTTGTAGACGCTCTTGTGCAGATACCCATTTATGGGAAATTTATGAAGGAGTTGTTATCAAAGAAGAAGAAATCGTCTGAAATCGAGATGATTGCGCTCACAGAGGGGTGCAACGTTGTGCTAACTAACAAGTTACCACCAAAAATGAAAGACCTTGGCAGCTTCACAAGCCCATGCTCTATTGGAAATCATTATCTAGGTAAAGCTTTATGTGATTTGGGAGCTAATATTAATCTCATTCCTTTGTCTACATTTAGGAAATTAGGAATAGGATCAATGAAGCCTACTATGGTGACATTGCAGCTTGCGAACAGATCTCTAGCGCAACCTGAAGGCCAGATAAAAGATGTCTTTGTACAAGTAAATAAGCTTGTGTTTCCTGCCAATTTCATAATCCTTGACTGCGAGGCAGACAAGGAAGTACCCATCATCTTGGGGTGACCATTTTTGGTAATGAGATGCACTCTTATCGACGTTTTCAAGGGTGAGCTTGTCATGCGTCATAACGACGAACATGTTACCTTCAGTGTGTTCGAGGCATCTCCGTCGAGAAGTAAAGAGTAATGTCACCACATTGATGTGTTGGATGAAATAATCATGGAAGAGTTCAATGAACGGAGTTCAGTAGTCTTAGATGAAGATGCAGTGACATACGTTGATGAAACCCTACCTGGATGTGACCACAATGCTGAGGTTAGTAGTTGTGAGTTAAGACAGAATTGGCAATTGGAATCTTTGGATCTGTCTAATAGGACGATCCTTGTGTTTAAACCATCGATTGAACAAGCTCCTACCTTGGAGTTTAAGCCATTGCTGACGCATTTGAAATACGCCTTTCTGGGTGACAAGGAAACATTACCAGTGATTGTCAGCACAACCCTCGATGCAAAACAAGAAAAAAGCTCGTCATGATTTTAAAGGAACATAAAAGAGCCATAGCTTGGAGCATTGCATATATCAGAGGCATTAGTCCCTCTTTTTGCATACACAAGATCAGGTTGGAAGATGAAGGGAAGCAATCCATTGAGCAACAGCAACGACTCAATGAGAAGATGAGAGAAGTAATTGAGAATGAGATTATCAAGTTGCTAGATGCAAGCATCATCTACCTTATTTCTAATAGCAATTAGGTGAGCCCTGTCCAATGTGTGCCCAAGGAGAGTGGTTTCACAGTTATAAGCAATGATAAGAACAAGTTGATCCCTACTCGTATCGCAACTGGCTGACGAGTATAGATGGATTATTGTCGATTGAATGCGGCCACAAAGGACCACTTTCTACTACCATTTATTGACTAGAAACTGGACAGGCTAGTTGGTAAAACCTATTATTGCTTCTTAGATGGCTACTCTGGATACAACAAAATTGCAATTGCACCGAAAGATCAAGCAAAGACTACGTTCACATGCCCACTTGGAACTTTTTCTTTCCGACGTATGCCCTTTGGATTGTGCAACGCACCAGTCATATTCCAAAGATGTATGATGGCTATCTTCTCGTATATGATCGAGGATTCTTTAGAGGTATTCATGGACGATTTTTGGATCTATGGGCAAACTTTTGACCAATGCACTGATAATCTGGCGAAAGTTTTGAAGCGATGCGAGGACACAAATCTAGTTTTCAATTGGGAAAAATGCTATTTCATGGCAACTGAAGGCATTGTCCTCAATCATCGCATATCATGTCAAGGCATTGAGGTAGATAAAGTAAAGGTCGAAATCATCGAGAAATTACCACCACCAACAAATGTGAAGGGAATAAGAAGCTTTCTTGGACATGCTAAGTTCTATAGGAGATTTATCCGTGATTTTTCCAAGACTGCTGAACCATTATGCTCATTGTTAGAGCAAAATAAAAAGTTTGTGTTTGATGACACCTGTCTAGACGCATTCAACATAATAAAGAAGCAGCTGGTACAAGCCCCAATTATCGTCGCACCAGACTGGACGTAACCGTTTGAATTAATGTGTGACGCAAGTGATTATGCCGTAGGAGTTGTGCTAGGTCAACGCAAAGAAAAGGTATTTCATTCCATTTATTATGCTTGTGAAACTTTAACTGAAGCGCAGGTAAATTATACAACTATTGAGAAAGAGTTGCTAGCAGTAGTGTTTGCATTTGACAAATTTTGTTCATATCTTGTCGGTGCAAAAGTTATTGTTTACACAGATCATTCTGCATTGAAATACCTTTTTACTAAGAAAGACACCAAACCAAGATTGATACAATGGATCCTGTTGTTACAAGAGTTTGATGTGAAATCAAGGATAGAAAAGGAGCTAAAAATCAAGTAGCTGATCACTTAACTCGATTGGAAGTTGGAAGTGAAGATTAGAGTAAAATCCAAATTGTTGATGCATTTCCAGACGAGCAGTTATTCTTTGTTGACGTATCACCCTCGTATGCTGATGTTATCAAATATCTTGTGTGTAGGAAGCTACCCTTGAGTGCTGTTGGTTACAATAAATTCAGATTATTGCGTGACACTGCGAAATACCATTGGAACGAGCCATTCCTGTTCAAGGTATGCATCGACAACATCATTCGTCGCTATGTTCCTGAAGAGGAAATGACTTCTATCCTGAGACATTGCCATGACATTCCATATGGAGGCTATTTTGGTGGTGTAAGGACTACTGCAAAAGTCCTACAGTCAGGATTCTATTGGCCCACATCATTTCGAGACGCCCACAACTTTGCACAATAATGTGATCGATGTCAGCATACTAGCTCAATATCTTAACGCAACGAGATGCTTCAACAGCCTATTATGGAGGTGGAGTTATTCGACATCTAAGGTATAGACTTTATGGGGCCATTCCTTAACTCTTTTGGGAATGTGTACATTTTAGGTATGTTGACTATGTCTCGAAGTGGATTGAAGCAACCGCGGTGCCAAAAGATGATGCTCGAATGGTGTTGAAGTTTTTCTACACTTACATCCTCATGAGATTTGGAACACCTAGAGCATTAATAAGTGATCAAGGTACTCATTTTCACAACAATCAAGTTGCGATAGCATTGAAAAGATATGGTGTGAAGCATCATATGGCCATAACGTACCATCCACAAATAAATGGACAAGCGGAGGTCTCCAATCGATAAATTAAGGGTATCCTTGTGAAGGTGGTTAATCCATCTAGGAAGAATTGGTCTTCGCGACTACATGACGAGTTGCGGGTGCTTCGTACCGCATATAAAACCCTGCTAGGGGTGTCGCTGTATCAACTAGTGTTTGGTAAGTCTTGCCACCTGCCAGTTGAGCTTGAGCACAAAGCCATGTGGGCAATCAAGCAGGTAAATATGGATTATGATGCTGCTGGTAGGAAAAGATTGTTGGACATTGCTGAACTAGAAGAAATTCACCGCAATGTCTATCACAATGCTGCAATATACAAAGAAAAGACCAATAGATAGCACGACAATATCATCTTGCATCGACAATTTAGCCCTGGTCAGTTAGGACTTTTGTTTAACTCATGTTTAAAACTGCACCTAAGTAAATTGCGTTCAAGATGGTCGGGCCCTTTCAAGGTTATCAACGCATTCCAAAATGGTGCGGTACAATTGCAAATCTGAAAGATGGGCAACAATTCAAAGTGAATGGCCAACGTTTGAAGCATTATGTGAGCCCAGAAGTCAAAGAACCAAACGAGGCCATCTATCTAGCCACATTTAAATAATGTCAACGCATTTTTACATTTTCTTTTATTTGTTTCACTTTTACGTGTTTCGTTTTAAATTTTACGTAGGAATAAAAATCATCTTTTTGTCGAAGCATTTAAAGCACAACTCGTCGGCGCATTCTGTGATGACTTAGCAAAGATTTTTTAGCAAGAATCGTGCTAATTGATTTCTCTCTTCTCCCGACCATTTGATCAGATGAAAAGGTATGATATACAGCTTGACATTTAATGGCTGCAGACGCAACGTTTTCCCATAATCTTTGCAATAATCATGATTTTTGCCACGCCTAGGTTATAAAAATTCATCTCTGCCAACTCTCTTCTTCTACCCACATTAGCCATTGTTACCGCAACCTATTTTCTTCTTTGTTTTTGATCTTATTTTTATTCTGTCAGTCTAATCTTTTCTCTGCAAGTTCATTTAACTTTATTCTTTAGCGATCATGGCCAAAACCAAAGGAGCAAAGAATCCTTCTAAAACCATCCCTTCAACTTCTATCACCATGGTTCAAACCACAACTCTACCACCATCCACAAGATCGGTTTTATTTTGTCAAAGGTAGCCAAGGACCGCTATCAAAACGTGATGCTGAAAATGAATGTCCATCTAGAACAAGGTCTGCAATTATCCTCGCATCAGACTTTGGGGAAGCAAGTCACGAGGACTATAAGCCGTTTGGGATGGGAGTTCTTCTGTGAACACCCCGCTGGCTACTCCCCTACGCTGGTAAGGGAATTTTATGCAAATCTTGTAGATTCTGAGCAAAAGTTTATCTTCGCGAGGGAAGGTCTAATCCCATGGAGTGTCGTAAACATCAACGTTTTACTTCAGATTCCTAAGAGGGTCGATGACCACTCTCCATTTTTGCACGGACTGACTGATGAAGGGGTTGCCCAAGTACTGAGCGACTTGTGTGTTGATGAGGCTATCTGGACAGGTAATGGGCTAGATAACTACACCAATCATCGGAGTTATCTCACAACCTTCAGCAAGGTATGGTTCCATTTCATAAACAGTCGCATCCTGCCTTCTACACACAGCACTACAGTAACATTAGATTGTATGTGCCTTCTGCACTCAATCTTATAAGGCCGTCACATTGATATCGGTGAAATCCTTCATGATCAAATAGTTGAAGCTGCTGCAAAACAAACTGGTATATTCCCCTACCCTTCTTTAATAATGCTGCTCTACAAATAGAAAGCTATTATGCCTTGGGATGGCGAGGAAGTTTTGGAAAACAAAAGCCCCATCAATGATATATCAGTTGAAAGAATGACTCGAGGCCAAGAAACGCCAATTATGAAAGAAGCATCACAAAAGAAGGACAAGGACAAAGGGAAGAAGAAGGAACAACAGGCAGATGCGCCCATAAATCACCAATTGGAAAAGAGCTGGCTGTTATGGAAGTACATATTGATCGCATTGACACGCGTACTATCCACACTATCGGCGTATCAGAAGATATGGACTATAGACAACATATCTTCTATGCGTATACAAAGGCATGGAATGAGGCAATTTTCTCCGCATTACGCAGCATGAGTCCTAATCCACTGCCAGACTTCCCAACCTTCCCTTCTATTTTTCGCCCAATGCAAGCCTCATCCTCCGACTAGCCTACACTTCTCTGTAGATAGTTTGCATGCATTTTTATTTTGTCATTGCATTTCTTTTGTTAATTTAGTTGCATTGTCGTTATATTTCCATTATATTTGTATAGTAGTGTCAGTGCATTGCAGACAATACAGACATTAAGTTTGAGGTGATATTTTAATGCAATTACACCCACATATTTGAATTTTACATGTTTCTTTAGTTAATGAAAATATGCAGAATTTCAACAAAAATGTGACCATAATATTTTTATTTTTATGCGTCATTCTTGAATTGCTTGGGATGCTGATGTGTAAATTGGATGAATGTGAATGAATAGTGAGTCTTCTTTTTTTGAATGAATTTTTGGAATTGCTTCAGCAATGAATGGATAATGTTTACGTTTGAATCTTGAACTAACTGACCAGTTGCAGTGACATTATATTAATAAAAGACACTCCAATGTGAGTGTAGTGTGACTTTTCAAGGGAGAACACTCCACTGCAGATTTTAGAAAAATCATCTAGCCAAAGGCTGCCACTGCAAGAGTGTGTGTCAACACCCCATCGTTACTACCCAGGAATAAAGGTAGAGTAATACAATGACACCTCTTAGTCACTTGAAAGAGGAAAATGATAAAAAGAAAGAAAAAGAAAAGAGAAAAGAAAAGAAGAAAAAAATGTTTGCTATAAATGTTGTATTAGTTCAGGGAAGATTAAGATTCAATGCATAATACTAACATTAATGAAGTTGCAGTTTTAATGATTCATGCCTATAAATTGTCGGTGCATTATTCTATCATATGAATACAATTTGTGTATTGGGATTTCAGGAAATTCAAGTTGCGAGAATAATGATTGAGGTGACATGTTTGCTTGTGACTTTGCTCAATTTTGTTTACTTGAGGACAAGTAAAAACTCAAGTTTGGGGGTGTGATAGCATTACAAATGACATATATTTTCTCCCTAAAGTGGTGTTTTAATTGTCTCTTTTGTATCATATATTTTCTAACTCTTTTTAGTTTGGTTTAAATTGTTGTTATTGTTACATCTTTTGTGTACTAATGTCGCTACAAGTAGCCTATATATTGTGCCTTAGAATTGTCAGCGCAGGAAATCATCTCAAAAGATCAATGCTGGAAGAAGAATATAGCCACAAGATTAGCTTGAAATTACGACCAGAGATGTCACCGCATAAAAACCTGAGCTTTGGATAAGTAAACTCATGCTAAAAATACAACTAAAAGCACTAGCGTAGGAAAATCACACGTTGTCACGCAATTGACGATTTTAGATCACGCCATGTAGCGACAACCTGCAGATCTCTGAAGAACACATTAAATCTGCGTGAGTGCACAGCTGTACTGTGACTAACTTTGACAGCTACAAATTGGATCTAGATCTGAGAATGGTGGATGAAACCTGTAACTTTTGAAGGCTATAAATAGAGGAAAGAAGATGGAAGAAATCATCAAGAGGAAAGGAATTAAATTCTGCAATTACTTGGTGTTTTTGGAGATTTAAGCTGGAAGATGGTGAACTGATTGAGCGAAGAAGCAACCACTTCTGACGAGAGGTGCTCGATGCAACGCAAGAGGAGCGGTTGAGGAATAATCCTAATAGTCTAGAGATAGTAAGCTTCGATTGTATTCGTTGACCCCTCTTTTATGTTGATGAATTCTAATGACATTTGAATGAATTCGTTGACCCCTCTTTGATTCTTATTTAATGCTTTTCATCTGTTTATTCTTGGATCTAATTACATCAAACATGAGAGTGCATTTGCAGTCTACTGACATCGAGAGATGCGGTGACAAGTTAAGTTAACAAGTAAGATAGCGAGAGTTGCTTGGGATTAGAAGAGATTCTAGTCACTAGTTCTTGAGTACACAACGTTACTCACATCGAGAGGTAGGGTAATTGTGGGTGCTTGATTCTTGATTAACGGAGAGCTGTTATTGGTAAGATTCATTGGAGCCTTATTGTTGTGACAATTCATCTATACAATACCTTGTAGGCGCATCTAGCGTTGCTACGTAGCGAAATCAGTGATCCTCTCCAATCCTTTACACTTGGTCATATTTTACTTTCCTACATTTAAAATTCCAAACCTTCAAACAACAATTTGATTTACTTTCAATTGCACTGACAATTAACCTTTATTACATTGACAATTTTTACTATTTTAGTGTGCAGATCTGATTGAATTGCGCTGACATCTCTACTCACATTATCTTAAATCTTAGTTTTAATTGGTTTGACATATAAACATCAAGAACTCATTCCCTGTGAGATTGATATCCGATAGAATTATTTTATCAACTATACTTGCTTCGACGTGTGTCCGCTTGTACATTGCTGTGACATTACAGATCGAATCACTACCCTTGCAAGATCTTCCAATTTTCCACTAATATTACGAGTCAACAAAGACTACTTATATTTTATTGTCACAATCTAGATTTGTTTGGGATCAAGGTGTTCACGAATAGGAAATAACAATTTTGGTTAATTCCCACCTAAATTGACTTTTTAGGGTTGTCAGGCCTAGAGTTTGTTTCAAGTTCTTCCTTTTCCAAACAATTGATCCGTTGAACACCCGTTTGTACAATAATCAAATAATCATACTTCCACTCCCTAATCCCCCACAATAGGATTAGTTCATCATGTTTTCTTTAGACATCATTTATTCAATAATATAAATAAACATGAAAATCACGATTAAAAATATGAACTAAAAGAAACTAAGAATTGTATAGGAATATGTTGGAATGAATCCACAATCGTTTATGCGAAATCACAAATCTCATTTCCCCACAAAACATAAATGAAAATAAAGAAAGAAATGAAAAACAACAAAAACTAAAATTATAATGAAAAACTAAAACTAAGAAAAAATATGTGTAAACCTAAGTGTTAAAGAGCCATATTTATAGCCTTTGGACGATCGTTTTCCTTAACCCTAGGTCGGCTACCATTCTTCGTGTTTAAGTTATGTTGTAAAGATTGAAACGCCCTTCACTGGATGTTATTTTCGAGTTCAGGAGTTGATGTCGAGACACACAAGGAGTCGTGTTGCGACATAGCAGGCAGTTTGCTCCATGGTATGTTTTCTGGGCGTTGTCGCGACATACTATGTCCATGTCACGACATAGAGGATAGCTTCAAAATTCTATAGATTTGGTCCTTGTGTTGCGACATAGATCATTCCATGTCGTGACATAGTGATCAGCTCCATGATTGTTCATCTTCTAGAGGTGTCCTGCACACTCATAAAGTTCGTTAGCCAACCTTTAGGCCTCACTCGTTCCTAAAGTAAATAAAAAAGACCTTTTTACACTTTTTACACATTTTATTCAATATATGAAAACTAAACTAAATCCTAAGCAAACCTAAGGAAAATGCTTAATTTAAAGCTTCTAAAGTGCGAAAACTAGTTTAATCTACTAGGTCAAGTTGCGGTAGATCAAACTCCCCCACACTTAATTCATTACTTGTCTTCAAGTAAACAAAAACAAAAATAATAGAAAGAAAAACATAAAAGTTTGAGCATATATCATGCAAGGATTGTGTTCGCAACATCTACCTTAGGCATTATATTTCTTTCAATAATTTCAATATGATGAGCAAGTAATCTTACCCTTTTTTATTAAAAAATCTAAGTTCAATAAGTTATAAAAGATAAAGATTTTATTGGTATAACTCCATAATGACTAATACAAATACTTTAATTATCCTAGTACAATATAAATAGCTATAATGGAACTGTATAATGCCATATTCATTCATGCATAAGATTGTTTTAGGTCACATAGGTCTTTTCGGCTTGTAACGTTCTAAGGCTTAGGACAGGTATGAAGTTCAAAAGAATAGTAAGAACAAAAGGTTACGAACACGAAAACAATTTGGCACATTGTATTGTTTCCTGTTCTTCCCTTTTTAGTATCACATTCCCTCTAACCACCTTATTTCTCCTTCTCTCACATTCCTTTTCTCTCTTTTTTCGGAAATCTCAATATGGTCTAATCCCTTTAGCTAGCCTACGAGTTCTTTATATTCTTGAAAAAGTTTGTCTTCTGTTTTGTTTTGACTTTGTCACTTTTCATACTTTTCTCACTTAAGATTGTTTTCTTTTGTTTATTTTGACTCATTTTTTTCTTTTCTTTTGGATTTTTTGTTTCATATTTCTGGCTATTCTAAAGTTCATATACTATATTGATTCTCCTATTTTACTCTTGTTTTACGAACTCCACCTTGAGGTGTCTACCTACCCTCAATACATATGGCCATACGTCTATAATCGTGCACATTTGGACCAAAGAAAAAGGGTAAACATAAATTGACTTGTCTAGGCTTTATGGTTTGTCATGTGGTTCATGAAGGATCAATAGCTCAAATATGGATATTAAATGGAAAAATTAGAATAAAGTTACTTTTTATCTATAAGTGTAACCAAACAATGCCTTAGGTCGTCCCTAAACTTCTCAATATGCATAAACGTCAATTTAACCACACAATTCCAAAATTACCATCTATCTTATACACTAGCGTGCTTGTTTCCTCATATTATTCATATTATTTGGTACAAATAATATCTTATAAACTATATTTCGAGTAAGCTATAGAACTTAGTAGTTTCATGCTCAAAAAGTTTAAAAACTACTCATCATCATGCCAGATTTATTCAAAAGATACAATCAACCTATTGTACATGCTTCTAAATACAGTCAACCTATTGTACATGCTTCTAACCAATCACTTATATTTCTACAAGCTCAACCACACGACAAAAGAAAAAAAAAGATACTGAAAAACAAAGCAAAACTACAAAAATTTCTATGTTACCCCCACACTTTAGAAAACACATTGTCCTTAATGTGTAGCCCTTAAAAGTAAGGGACAAAGTTATCCGATTGATCGTAAAAAGCTCCTCAACTAATGGTGGGTTCCTTCTCCTTTTTTTGTGAATAACTCCAAATGTTGTGCCTTCATCGTGTGGGATTCTTACATAAAAATTAGAAATACATATGCAAAAATAAATCTAATGCTACTTCTACTCCTACTAATAAATAAGCTTTCAAAACAAAAACCAAATCATCCAAATTACAAGTCTTTTAAAAATAAAGTTTGAAAATTAAAAATTAAAACGGTCAATCTTCCTCCATCTCATCTTCCTCATTTTCATCCCCCTTTCCACTCTCAATCTCTTCTTCATCATGTTCCTCGTTTGTTGGTCCAAACATATCCGGTGTGTAGTTAGGGACCTGAATGTTGTTTTTTTAGCAAATTCATGAAATAATGGCCCCGATTCTTGCATCCACTACATCATCTAATTGTGTTTTGGTTAACTTTTCTCAACACCTTCTTCTTGTTGGGTTGTCACTAACCTTTGTGATGAAGCTAGTGTGGTCACTGTCTCTCTTTATCTCTTCTTCCCTTTCTTAATTTGCTTGGCACGAAGCTCAACATATTGTTGGAAGAGAGTATCACCAATGATTCTCCTTGACGACTTCAAAGACTATTCGATGGATGTCATGGGCACTCCTGCCCTTTTGCATAGAGTCATAAGTAGGTGGGGGAAAGAAAACTCTCACTCTTTGGCTTCCTACACACCTACTCATGTTGTGGTGGATCAATTTTCCTACGCAAACTTGCTTTTTCTTTAAAATTGCAAAAAATAATATTGCTCGAAAGCTATTGACATTAGAAACATTTAAAGCAAGTACAATACGAGTACATATAAACTGAATCCATAGCTATATCTTTAAAATACTCTAAATCAGCTTGGTCGAAGAAATATTTTTCATAGTATGGAGCATCAAAGAATTTACAAATAAGCTTAGGGGTGACCTTAACACTAGTTCCTCTTACTATGATCGTGTCCTATGTGGTTTCATCATTGGTTCTAGATATATGATCTCTTAGTGAAGTATAGAATTCTTGAACTGCTGGGTCTACTGCTAGTCCTTTGGGAATTGTCCAAAATCGTTCCCACCTATGGTATCAAACTAGTGGCCATATTTCCTTACAAAGGACCATCAATGGATCAAACCCTCTTTCTTGAATAAATGTTTTTCCTTGAAGTTCATTGAAATACTTCTCAACATTTTTGTTTATAGATCTGGAAAGGGTTGGACCCATTAATGGTTCTGATTAAATGGTTTACCTAATTTTTGTACGGGGCATTGTAAGAAATAAAATAGTTAAAAGTGAGAAAACCCTTAAACTAAGTTGTTTGTGATTCCTCTTGCACAAGATGTTCGTATTTTAACCCCTTCAAAACTTGAACAAGAAAAGAAAAACAAGAGAAGAAAAGTGAAAAATGTTTTTTGGGTTTTAAAAATAATTAGAGATGGGTTTAGGAGTTAGTATGTGGTTTGATATTTATAGGGAATGAAAACTTGGGTTTTAAAGGTGAAAAACTCGATAAAAATAAAGTCTTACCGTCGGGTTGCGTAGTTGGGTCCAGTTGACCCTACAAAAATTACAACTGATGTCGTAACACAGGGATTCTTGTGTCGCAACATCCTTGTCAGTTTTGCTGTCTCACGATGCGATGACTTTGTGTCGCGACTTCTGTCCTTAGTTCCAGATGATCATCCAATTTGCCTCTTTTGTCATGACATGAAGGGTCAGTCGTCGCGACATCATCATTAGTTTTGGATTTCTGTAGCCTGCTACCTATGTTACGACATAGAAGATGGTGCGTCCCAACGTACCCTAGTTTCCTATTAATTACTAAAAGAAAAAACTGGTTAGAACTATTTACAATAATATATAAAATTGAATTTAAAATATCCACCCTTATGTTTTACTACCGGACTTATCCGACAGTCTTACCCTTATTGATTTGGTCTAGTGTTTCTTGGCATTCATCCACCTTTCATCATGTCGCTCCATTTTTCTTAACTGATCCCTCTCATTAAATCGATTGATTCTTTCTTTGTTCATGAAAGGGATTTTACTGTGTCCCTTGCAATCTCCCATGATGAGCAAGTTACAACGTTCTTTGCGGTCCTCTTCGTCATCTATCCTATCCCTACATTTGAAAGTTTCTACCTCACCATTGATTCTCATAGCTAATTCGTTCGTATTTAGATCAATGGTGGACCTAGATGCGGTTAGAAAGGGTTTTCCTAGCAAAATAGGTATATCCCTATCTTATTCAAAATCCAATACCATAAAATCTGCAAGGATGATGAAATATCTCACTCGAACCAACATATCCTCTAGAATCCCTTTCAAGCATATAGATGACTTATTTGCTATCTGTAAAGTTACTTGAGTATTCTTAAGATTTCTAGACCCAAGTTTCTTGAAAATTGACAAAGGTATTAGGTTTATACTTGCTCTAAGATCGCATAAAGCCTTACGAAATTGAAGATCCGTAATTTTGATTAGGATTGTAAAGCTATCGATATCCTTCAGTTTTTGAGAAATTTTCTTAGAAATAATCGCACTACAGGATGCATTGACTTCCACCTATTCTCCCACTCTAATTATCTTACGCTTTGACATGATTTCCTTTAAAAACTTAGCGTATTTTGGGACTTGTTCTATTAATTCAATCAAAGGTACATTAACATTTAGGGATTTCAACAAGTTCAGAAAACTTCTTTAGGAATACCTTTATCCTCTTTAGGAATATCATCCTTTTTCTCTGATTTTTCTTCCAATGGTACTTGTTTGGTTGATGTGACTTCAGTGTCATCATCGGAGGGTATCTCTATGATATGATATGGCTTTTTCTGCTCCTTACCCTCATTAGGTTATTTTGGGCTACTCAGTACTTTGCCTAATCTAAGTTTAATAACCTTGACATGATTTTTCCACTTCCTTTGGGGGTTATTTTCTGTGTTACTAGGGATATCGGTGCCAATCTACCTTTTAATATCTCCCATCATGCTCATCAATTGACCCATTTTCTCCTCTAATTTTGTCAAGGAATTGGAAGAGTTACTGCACTCAGACTGCACTTGCTTTACCTTAGTACGCATAGACTGCATCTCTCCCTCTATTCTATCCAACCTTTGACCACATACAACTTCTCTCTCTGTTTGCCTCTATAAGAATGGAGGTTGATAGTTCAAATTTCTTTGTTGGTCGCTACTACCACTTACTCCTTGATTTCCTCCCCATCTCAGACTTGGATATCTTTCCACTCGGGATTGTAGGTATTTGAATAATGGTTCCCACCTATATTTCCCACATAGTTAACATCTTCAGTATTAGTGAAATAGTGATAAAGAGGCTTATCATATATTTGTGATGATGGTGTTCCTGTCGCATATTCAATTCAGTTCAATCTCTCCAACAATTGTTGGTATTTTTCATCTTCGTGAATCATTTTGACTGAAGCAGATTTCTTCCCATATGTGAACTGTTCAGTAGGCCACTAATAAAAGTTTTGATCGGCTTGTAAACGTCACAACATTTATGTGTAAGTGGACACTTGTTGATGCAAGTATAGTTGATAGATTTGATCTATCGGATATCGATCCCACTAGGATAGAGTTCTTAATGTTTAATTGTCAAAGCAACTTAAGTTAAAATTAGATGAATTGCTACTAAAATGTCAGAATAACTGAATTAGATATGCACAGCTAAAAGAGTTAATTTGTCAACGCAAATATAAAATAAATTGTCAGAGTAAATTAAGATTAAATGAATAATTGTTGGGATGTTTGTAAATGTAAATTCAGAACTTAAAATAAATAGATCAAGTGTAAAGAAGTAGAGAGGATCACTGACTTCACAAGTCGTAATGCTAAATGTGACTGCAAGGTAACAAATAGATGAATTGTCACCGCAATTTTGCTTCAATGATATCTTACTACTATTACTTCCTCTGTTTAACAAAGACCCAAATGCTAGTAATTACCATACCTTATAGTGCTGGTAATGCCTTGCACTTAAGAACAAGTGGCCAGAATTCCTTCTTAGCCTCAATCAACTTCCATTGTCTTACTTGTTAATCTAACTTGTCAACAGACCTTCCAATAGCTGTGACTGCAATTGTACTTCCGGGTCAAAACAGTTAAATCCAAATATAAGTAGATAAGGGAAGCAGAATATAAATCAAATTAGATCTATCTTCAAATGGTACTTCCATACCCAATTGGTAATCAACAGTATTCATCAACAATTAATAGGTATTAAAGAAAAAAGTCGAAGCATCCTATTCCTAGTTTGTTAGAACTATTTCGTGACAGCTCCTCTTATGTCGCAGATAGGCACTTCTCGTCAGAAGTCTTGCTCCTTTGCTCGTCAGATCACCTTCCTCCGAAACTCAAGCTTCCATGGCAGCTTGTTTAGAGATTTGAGAAATTTTGCAAAGTTTAATTCTTCACCACTTGGTATCCATCTACTTCCTTTCCCTCCTATTTATAAGCTTTAGGAATTTCAGATCTCCTTCCTTCTCAGATCTAACCATTTTGGCA
Organism: Gossypioides kirkii; assembly: GCA_005610355.1. Taxonomy (NCBI): domain Eukaryota; kingdom Viridiplantae; phylum Streptophyta; class Magnoliopsida; order Malvales; family Malvaceae; genus Gossypioides; species Gossypioides kirkii. Next base: position 7,886,808 of record CP032249.1, on the reverse strand, counting down.
GTTGTACAAGTTGGTTAATTCCAGCTGTGGACTTACACAGATTTTGTGTGTTCATCAAGCATCTACAAGTTGTCGCCTCATCTCTGGGCACAATCTATAATCTTTACTTACGACGACAACTTAGCATTCTCCTGCGCTGGTACTTCCAAGTATGTTTGTAGCATGAATTCACTTGTACAAGGTGAAGGTATCTTTGCGGTGACATCTTTGGCAACATTTCCAAGTTAAATTTGTGGCTGCATCTTTGAACAATTTCCAGCACTGATCTTCCGAGGTGGATCTCTGCGCTGATAATTTCAGACGCAAAACTTATGCTGCATACAATGACATTAGTAACACAAAAGAGGCTAAAATGAAAAGAATTAAAGCCATACAACACTATGTTAGAAAATACAAACACTAAATATGAAATGTTTAACATGCAAACCAAATATGATACAAAAGGAACAATACACAAGTTTTAGGGAGAAAATAAGTGTCTTTTCTAATGCTATCACACCTCCAAACTTGAGTTTTTACTTGTCATCAAGTAAATAAAAGTTAGCAAAATCTCAATCAAAATTGTCATCGTAATCATCATTCTAGCAACTTAAGTTCTCTGGAATCCTAATGTATAAATTGCAGTCATATGACAGAATAATGCGCTGACAATTTATAGACTTGAACAATCAAGACTGCAACTTCACTAATGTTAGCTTCATTCTTTGAATCTTAACCTTTCTTAACCAATACAATATTTATAACAATATCTTTTTTTCTTTTCTCTTTTTCTTTGCTTTCTTTTTCTTCTTTTTTTATACATGACTGAGAGATGTCATTGCATTACCATACCTTTATTCTTGGGTAGTAATGATGGGGTGTAACAAACCCCCAGGAAGTATGTAATTACGCCGACACACACTCTTGCAGTGACAACATTTGGCTAGATAATTTTTCTAACACATACAGTGGAGTGTTCTCCCTTGATAAGTCACAATGCACTCACATTGGAGTGTCTTTTTATTAGCAAATATCGTAGCAATTGGTAAGTTAATTCAAGATTCAAAGATTGATATTACCCATTCATTACTAATGAAATTCCAACCATTCATTCAAAAATAGAAGGACTTAATATTCATTCACATTCATTCAATTCACATATCAGCATTCCAAACAATTCAAGATTTAAGCATAAAACAAAAATTGTGGTCACATTTTTCTTGTAACTTTGCATACTTTCATTTAACTAAAGAGAAAAGTAAATTCTTCAAATATGTGGGTGCAATTGCATTTCCATTTCACACAAATTCCCCCCAAACTAATGTCTGCATTATCCCCAATGCTCTGACAATAATATACAAATAAGAATGGAAATGCAATTATAATGCAAATGAACTAATAAGTAAAATGCACCAACAACTAAAATGCAATGACAATTAAATGAGATGCATGCAACTAACTACTGAAAAGTAAACTAACTCAGTGTTTAGTAGCAGATGATATGGCTGCCTTAGCTTTCTTTTTCTTCTTTGGGCGTTCCTCCTTGGATTTCTTCTTTGCTTTTCTTTTGTGCCTCTTCTCTTGTGGTTCAACCAGTAGAGTTGATTGCTTCTCCACAGCTGGTTGATTATCGGCTTCATCGACCGTGGCATCCGAAGGATGGATTTCAGTAAGTGGTGCCTCATAAGGCACAATAGCTAAAGGATCAAAGTCCTCATTCCTAGATGAAATAGTCTCGACCTAGCTCGCTTCAAGTGTAGCCAAATCTTCAATGGATGCCCCCACACTGGTAGATGTGATGACAAATTCCTCATCTAAATTTGTCAGGGCATATTCATCCTTCTTCTATTTATCCTTCTCCTCTTTAATTCCTTTCTCTTTCTCAGGTTTTTTCTTTTCTGTTTCATTCTCCTTCTAAGTTTTGCCTTCCTCGTCCTTTTCTTATCTTACTTCTACTTCCAAACTCACAAAAATGACTAGTGTACGTACTTCCTCAGCAGTAGCTCCCCGTTCCGCCATGTTAGCCCTAAGACTATTGGAAAATTCATCCTTGAAAAGGCTGGCGATATTTTTGAAAGAGTCCTCTATAACCTTGGAGTGTCCTTCGTGATCCTCATCATCTGAAATGTGGACCCTAGTTAGGGATGGAATGGGCTGAGGCCGATCGTCAGAAGCAGGTTGCTCGGAGGACGATGGGCCTTCCCTAACAATAGGGGAAAAATAGGGAACTTTGGCATGGGGTTCGGGCTCAAACTTCTTAATGTGGTGACAATAGCATTGTTTTACATCCTTATATAAGCATAGAAGAGATTTTACCGATAATCCATCTCTTCCAGTATGCTAACAAGTCGTATTTGTTGCATATCCATGCAGTTAACGAGTTGTTCTATCATAGTAAGCTTCTTCCCCATCTGAGGATCTGTGGACGCAGTTGCTTGTTTCTCCTTTTTCTTCCCTTTGCCTTTCTTGTTCTTTTTGGGCACTTCCTTCACCAAAGGTGTGTCCTTCCCTCTAGTCATCCTTTCTGCCGAGATATCATTAATGGGCCCCTTGTTCTCCAAAACTTCTTCATCATCACGAGACACAATGCCCTTTTCCTTGCATAACATCATTATTAGATATGGAAAAGTCTGTTTGCTTGCAGCTTTAGCAATTTCATCATGCAGGATTACGTCGACATCAATGCGACGTCCTTATAGTATAGAATGTAAGAGGCACATGCGATCCAGCGTCGCAGTGGTGCTGTGGGTAAACAGTAAAAGGCGACAGTTAACGAAACGGAACCACACCTTTCTTTGTATGGTCAGATAACATTGATGCATAGTGTAGTTATACGGATCGTTGCCAGTCCATACTACGCCTTCAATACAAAAATCTCGCATCACAATGTCGGCACCTTCATTAGTTAAGTTCTCTAGGAACTCAGTATGTGCATCTTCTCCTCCCACAATATGAAAGAGTGCATTAATGTGATTTGCACTCTAGGGCACCAAAGCCTAGCGAACAAACACAAATTCCTGCTTAGAATCCACCAGGTTAGCGAAGAATTCTCTTACCATTGTTGGAGAGTAGCCAACCGAATGGTCACAAAACTATTCCCATTGCATTCGAGAAATTGTACTAAGGACTTGTTTCCCCAATGACCGATACGAGGACAATTGGAAACCTTATTCAGGGTGACAATTCCTCTTGATCATCACATCGTGATATCGGTCCATTACTATTTTCAAGAGAAGTAGAATAGGATTTTTTTACAGTGGTTGTTTGGTGCTCTAAACCATAACGATCGATGATTCAGTAGGTGACTTTGATGAGGTTTTAGCGCCTCACATTCTAGCCATAATATCTGTGAAAAAAAGTGAGAATGTTTGTGCAGAAAAACTGAGAGTGAAAAAAGAAGATGATTATAGTAGCAATGGATGCTGTGAGCGTGAGAGTAGAGTAGGCAGAAAAAGGGTTTTATAAACTTTTGAGGTGAAGAGACGTGATTATCTCTATCGTCGTAGGAAAAAGTAACACTTGCAGCTAATAAATGGCATGGTACAGATTGTACTTTTTGGGTTGATCTAACGGTTAGGGATGATTAGAGATCAACCGGCGCGATTCTTGCCTAAAACACTTTACTGAGTCATCATAGAATGCGTCGACGAGTCGTGTTATCAAATGTGTCGACAAAAAGGAGATTTTTTTTATTTATGCATAAAACTTTAAAAGGAAACGAATGAAAATACAAAGTAAAAAGTAAAAGTAAAAATTGCAATGACATTAAGTAAATTTGACCAGATTAATGGTCTCGCTTTGTTCTTTGACATCTGGGCTTAAGTAGTGCTTCAGTTGTTGGCCATTCACTTTAAACTGGTGACCATCAGTTATATCTTCAATTGTCACTGCACCATGATGGAATACTTCAACAACTCTAAAAGGGCTTGACCATCTCGAGCGTAATTTTCCTGGATGCAATTTCAAACGTGAGTTAAATAAAGTACCAACTAACCAGGGAAAAATTATCGCCGCAAAATGATATTGTCATGTCATCTCTTAGTTTTCTCCTTGTATATGGCTGCATTTCATACGCATTTCATCCAATTTCTTCCAGCTCGAAAATGTCCAACAACTGTTTCTGTCCAGCAGCATCATAATCCATGTTTACTTGTTTAATCGTCCACATGGCTTTATGTTCAAGTTCAACTGAAAAGTGACAGGATTTACCAAACACTAACTGATACGACGACATCCCTAACGGAGTTTTATATGCAGTGCGAAGCACCCACAATGCATCATGTAGCCACGAAGACCAATCTCTTCTAGATGGGTTAACCACCTTTTCAAGAATTCCTTTAATTTGTCAATTGAAGACCTCCGCTTGTCCATTCTTTTAATTCCTTTAATTTGTCAATTGAAGACCTCCGCTTGTCCATTCTTTTATGGATGGTACTTTGTTGCCATACGATACTTCACATCGTAGCGTTTTAAAGTTGTCGCCACTTGATTATTATGGAAATAGGTGCCTTGGTCACTTATCAATGCTCGAGGTGTTCCAAATCTTGTAAGGATGTTTGTGTGGAAGAATTTTAACACCGTCTGAGCATCGTCTTTCGAAACCGTAATTGCCTCGATCCACTTGGAGACGCAGTCAACAGCAACTAAAATATACACATTTCCAACAAAGTTTGGAAATGGTCCTATAAAGTCTATACCCCAAACATCGAATAACTCCACCTCCATGATAGGTTGTTGGAGCATCTCGTTGTGTCGAGATATGAAACCTGTGCGTTGACATTTATCACATTGTTGCACAAAATTGTGGGCGTCTCAAAACAATGTGGGCCAGTAGAATCCTGATTGTAAGACCTTTGCAGCAGTCTTAACACCACCAAAATAACCTCCAAAAGGAGATCGTGGCAATGCCTCATGATAGAAGACATCTCTTTCTCAAGAACACAGCGACGAATGATGTTGTCGGTGGATACCTCAAATAGGTATGGCTCATTCCAATGATATTTTGCAGCATCACGCATAAATCTGACCTTCTTATGACTAGTGACACTCAATGGTAGCTTTCCACAAAAAGATAATTGACGACATCTGCATACCATAGAGATGCATTGACAAAAAATAGTTTCTCATCTAGAAATGCATAGATAATTTAGGATTTATTCCCATCCTCACTTCCAGCTTCCAGACGAGATAAGTGATCTGCTACTTGGTTCTCATATCCTTTCCTGTCTTTGATTTCAATATCAAACTCTTGTAAAAGTAGGATCCATCTAATCAGTCTCGGGTTGGCATCTTTCTTCTCAAAAAGGTATCTCAAGGCTGAGTGATCTGTGTAAACTGTAATTTTTACGCCAGCAAGATATGAACGAAACTTGTCAAATGCAAAAACTAGTGCTAGTAATTCCTTCTCAGTAGATGTATAATTCACCTGCGCTTCAGTCAGGATTTTACTAGCATAATAAATGGAATGAAATACTTTCTCATTGCGTACACCAAGCACAGCTCCCACAACAAAGTCGCTTACGTCGCACATCACCTCGGACTGTTTTGACCAGTCTGGTGCGACGATAATTTGGAGCTTGTACTAGTTGCTTTTTAATTGTAACAAATACGTCCAGACACGTGTCATCAAACAAAAACTTTTTATTTTGCTCCAACAAAGAGCATAAGGATTTTGCTATCTTGGAGAAATCTCAGATGAATCGCCTATAAAATCTATTGTGACCAAGAAAACTCCTTATTCCTTTTACATTTGTGGGTGGAGGTAGCTTCTCAATAATTTCCACCTTTTCTTTGTCTACTTCAATACCCTGACATGATATGCGATGGCCAAGGACAATGCCTTCAATTGCCATGAAATGACATTTTTCCCAATTTAGCACTAGATTTGTGTCCTCGCATCTCTTCAATACTTTCGCCAGATTGTCAGTGCATTGATCAAAATTGTGCCCATACACAGAAAAATCATCCATGAATACCTCCAATGAATCTTCAATCATGTCAGAAAAATAGCCATCATGCACATTTGGAACATAGTTAGGGCATTGCACAATCCAAATAGCATTTGCCGAAAAGCAAAGGTTCCAAATGGACAAGTAAACGTTGTCTTTGCTTGATCTTCCAATGCAATTGCAATCTAGTTGTATCCAAAGTAGCCATCAAGGAAATAGTAGTAGGCCTTACTAGCTAGCCTATCCAACATTTGATCAATAAATGGCAAAGGGAAATGGTCCTTCTTTATCGCTACATTTAAACGACGGTAATCCATACACACTCGCCAATCTGTAGCAATGTGAGTAGGGATTAGCTCGCTCTTATCGTTACTTGCCATTGTGATGCCACTCTTCTTGGGCACACATTGAATCGAGCTCACCCATGTGCTATCTGAAATGGGGTAGATGATGCCTGCGTCTAGCAACTTAATGATCTCTTTTTTCACTACTTTCATTTTCTTATTCAGTCTACGTTGTTACTCAATTGACTGTTTCCCCTCATCTTCCAGCCTGATTTTATGCATGCAAAAAGAGGGACTAATGCCTCTGATGTCTGTAATGCCTCAGGCAATGGCTCTTTTGTGCTGCTTCCAAATAACAATTAACATTTCTTCTTGACCTGCGTCGAGGCTTGCGCTGACAATCATAGGTAATGTGTCATTGCCACCTAGAAAGACATACTTCAGATGCATTGGCAATGGCTTTAACTCCAAGGTTGAAGCTTGTTCAATCGATGGTTTAAAAATAGGGATCGTCCTATTAGACAGATCCAAAGATTCCATTCACAAATATTAGCCTTAACTATGTGGTTGCATTCAGGTAGGATATTATCAGTAAATGTAACTGCATATTTGTCTTGAACTACTGAACTTCGTTCATTGAATTCTTCTATGATTAACTCGTCCAGCACATCAATGTGGTGACATTGCTCTTTACTTCTTGACAGAGATGCTTCGAACACATTAAAGGTGACATGCTTGTCATTATGACGCATAATCAGCTCGCCCTTGAAAACATCGATAAGTGTATGTCCTGTTGCAAAAAATGGGCATCCCAAGATAATGAGCACCTCCTTATCTACTTCGCAATCAAGAATGATAAAATCAACTGGGAACACAAGCTTATCAACTTGGACAGGATATCCTTAATCTGTCTTTCAAGTTGTGCCAAGGATCTGTCTGCAAGCTGTAATGTCACCGCAGTGGGCTTCATAGATCCAATTCCTAATTTCCTGAAAATGGACAACGGTATGAGGTTAATACTAGCTCTTAAATCACATAATGCTTTACCTAGGTAGTGGTTTCCAATAGAGCATGGAATCGTGAAACTGCCACGGTATTTCATCTTTGGTGGAAACTTGTTTGTTAGCACAACGCTGCAACACTTTGTGAGCGTAATCGTCTCGATGTCGGTAAACTTTTTCTTCTTCAACAATAGCTCTTTCATAAATGTCCCGTAGTTGGGGATCTACACAAGAGCATTGACTAGAAGTATATTAATGTGTAATTGCTTTAAGGTAGAGACAAACTTCTGATAATCTTTGTCATGATCCTTCTCCTTGAATCTCTGTGGAAATGGCAAAGGTATAGTGTCATGGGTTATTGTAAAAGATTCAACTGCGTCGACATAGGCAGTTGTGTCAACATCTTTGTTAGTCGAATTGTGGGCATAAGAGTGACTACAGGTGGCTCCTCTTCATTTATTTCTGCTGGGTCTTCTTCATAGGCAACTTATTTTTGTTGCTTTGGTTTAGATGCATCGACATGTACTTAGTTAGAATTTCTACTTAGCTTAGTATTTTGCTTTCCACTTCTCAGCGTGATCGCCTTATAATGCTCCTTCCCCTTCTTAGTCAGATTTTCAGTGTCGCTAGGCAAAGTACCAAGCGACCTAGTGCTCGTGTTGGAAGCTAATTGTCCTAGCTGAGCTTCCAATGCACGAATAGAAGAAGAATTTCCTTGAACGATTGCTTCCGTTCTCGTGATATGCTCTCGCATCAACGCTTCAAGAGTAGCCAATAGATCTGCTCTTGGTTGAGAATATTGCTGTTGTTGTTGATGTTGTCCTTGCATATTTGGCATCGCATTTTGCTGTGGCAGCATTCGATCTTGTGGCTGTATCTGATTATATAAATGCATCTGATTATGTGATTATATCTAGTCTTGTGATCGCATATTATCCGGTTGTGCATGCAATTGCAAGTTGTAATTATAGTTCTGCTGCTGTTGGTTGCAACTCCCTTGTCTAAAATTACCTTGATTTGAGGAATGCCCATATTTGAATGTGGGCGCATTCTAGCTCCCCCAAGGTTGTTATGCATGATTAGAATTACTGTACGAGTTACCATAGGAATTTTCTTTGATGTTTTTGACGTAGAATGCGTTCTCAGCATGTTGTGGACAATCCTCATAACTATGGTTGTCACCGTAAATTTCACAGGAAAATGTCCGAACATCCACCTGTTGGGCTACTTGAATAAGGGCAACGTCACTCGTCCCCTTCATATTTTTGATCATGTTCGCCAATGAGGATACTTGTGCACTCAAAGTTGATATAGCATCTAATTTCATAACACCAAGATTAGTTTTTACTTGAGCAGAATAAGAAATTGCATATTGATAGTAATTCTGTGCAATTCTCTCTAATATTCGTACAACTTCATTGTAGGTGCAATCCAATAATGGACCATTAGCAGATGCATCGATAAGTTTTCTTGTTTGTGCATTCAACCCATTGTAGAAGATCTCGATTTGAGTCTCTTGTTGGATTCCATGCATAGGACAACGTCGTAGCAAAGTCTTGTAACGTTCCCATGTAGTGTGTAAATTTTTGTTATCCAGTTGATGATATGCTGTGATATCATTCTGCAATCTAGCATTCATTGTTGCTGGATTAAATCATAAGACAAATTGCATTGCTAGCGCATTCCAAGAAGTAATGGATCTAGCCGGTAAACCAAAGAACCATGTTCTTGCCCTCCCTTGCAAAGAATAAGGGAATAGTTGCATCTTCAAGGCGTAATCAGGAACACCATGTTGACTAAAAGAAGCACATATGAGCAGAAACGATTTAAGATGTTCCCTCGTATCTTCATGAGGTAAACCTGCATATTGTCCATTCAAATTAAGCATTTGAAACATAACCGATTTCAATTCAAAATTACCAGCTTGAATTACTGGTCTGACAACCCCTGGTTGTAAATCATCAAGCACAGGAACAATGAAATCTCTTATTGTGCTGTCTGGGATTTGCTCCACTTGTGGTGGTGGTGGTATGTTATTGTTAACTCCTTGTGGTTGCACTAAAGGAACAACATTTTTTGGCAGCAATAGTGGTAGATCATTGTTATTTCTAGTCATTTTCTTTTGCTCTTGCTTCCTCCTTCGAATTGTCCGTTCGAGTTCTGGATCAAAGCTAACAATGTCTTTAGGGTGTCTCCTTGTGGATATGCAACTCCTAAAAAAATTAAGAGAAAATCAACAAAAGAAAGTTAGACAGATTAGTAAAAATAAAAAGTTAAGTAAGAAAGAATAATTGCAACTACAAAAATAAACATCAAATGAATGCCATCCCTGGCAACGGCGCCAAAACTTGATCGGCTTGTAAACATTATAGCATTTAAGTGTTAGCAGACACTCGTCAATGCAAGTATAGTTGATAGATTTAATCTATCGGATATCGATCCCACGAGGATAGAGTTCTTGATGTTTAATTGTTGAAGCAACTTAAGTTAAAATTAGATGAATTGCTACTAAGAATGTCAGCGCAACTGGATTAGATCTGCACTGCTAAAAGAGTTAATTTGTCAACGCAAATATAAAATAAATTTTCAGAGCAAATTAAGATTAAATGAATTTTGTAAATGTAAATTTAGAATTTAAAATAAATGGATCAAGTGTAAAGAAGTAGAGAGGACACTGACTTCACAAGTCGCAATGCTAAATGTGACTACAAGGTAACGAATAGATGAATTGTCGCCGCAATTATACTTCAGTGATATCTTACTACTATCACTTCCTTTGTTTAACAAAAGACCAAAATGCTAGTAATTACCACACCTTACAGTGTTGGTAATGCCTTACACTTAAGAACAAGTGGCCAGAATTCCTTCTTAGCCTCAAGCAACTTCCGTTGTCTTCCTTGCTAATCTAACTTGTCACCGCACCTTCCAGTGACTGTGACTGCAATTGCACTTCCGTGGTCAAAACAGTTAAATCCAAATATAAATAGATAAGGAAAGTAGAATAGAAATCAAATTAGATCTAACTTCAAATGGTACTTCCATACTCAATTGATAATCAACAATATTCATCAACAATTAAGAGGCATTAAAGAAAAAAGTCGAAGCATCCTATTCCTAGTTTACTAGAACTATTCTGTGATAGCTCCTCCTGTGCCGCAAATAGGCACTTCTCATTAGAAGTCTTGCTCCTTTTCTAGTCAGATCACCTTCCTTCGAAACTCAAGCTTCCATGGCAACTTGTTTAGAGATTTGAGAAATTTTGCAGAGTTTAATTCTTCACCACTTGATATCCATCTTCTTCCTTTCCCTCCTATTTATAAGCTTTGAGAATTTCAGATCTCCTTCCTTCTCAGATATAACCATTTTGGCAACTATACAAGTTGGTCAATTCCAGTTGTGTACTCACGCAGATCTGATGTGTTCATCAGGCATCTGTAGGTTGTAGCTGCATCTCTGGGCACAATCTATAATCTTTACTTATGACGACAACTTAGCATTGTCCTACACTGGTGCTTTCAGTTATGTTTGTAACGTGAATTCACTTGTACAAGGTGAAGGTATCTTTGCGGTGACATCTTTGGCCGCATTTCCAGGTTAAATTTGTGGCTGCATCCTTGAACGATTTCTAGCACTGATCTTCTGAGGTGGATCTCTGCGCTGACAATTTCAAACGCAAAACTTATGCTGCATACGGCGACATTAGTAACACAAAAGAGGCTAAAATGAAAAGAATTAAAGCCATACAACACTAAGTTAGAAAATGCAAACACTAAATATGAAATATTTAACATGCAAACCAAATATGATACAAAAGAAACAATTAATACACAAGTTTTAGGGAGAAAATAAGTGTCTTTTCTAATGCTATCAAGTTCATAGGCAAGTCCTTAATTAACCCATAAACATCTTTATAAGTTTTCTTCATTAAGGCCCCTCCTACCGTACCATCTAACCCATATTTGGTTGATGCATCCAACCCATTATAGAAGGTTTGTAATTGCAACCATTTTGGAAAACCATGATATGGGCATTTTTGCAACAATGACTTAAAACGTTCCCATGTTTCATGGAAGCCTTCTCCCTCAAATTGCCAAAAAATTTAAATCTCCCTTGTTAATTGGACTGTTTTACTAATGGGAAAAATCTCAGTAAAAACTTTCCTGTAGGTTCATCCCATGTAGTAATAGATCCTGTGGCTGCGCATCTATCCAAGAAAAAACGTTATCAGTAAGAGGAAATGGAAACAATCTAAGACGAATGACATCATCAGTAACGCTATTATATTGGAAAGTATCTCATAATTGTAAAAAGCACTTTAAATGTAAACTAGGATCTTCTGCCATGGTGCCTCTAAATTGTAGGTTATTTTGGATCATTTGGATCATGGCTGGTTTGATCTCAAAAGTATTAACAACTATTGTTTGTCTAGCAATACTTTCTCGGGTTAGATCTATATTAGGCAGAGCATACTCCCTTAATGTTCTTTTTAGTTGTGCCATTGGTTAGTTTATTGGGAGTTGTGGTGGTAATCTAACGTCTTGAACGTTATTATTAACAGGATCAACAAGTGGAAATTCTTGTTCTTCTACTTCTTTAGGCGATGGTGGATTTTGCATCAACTGTTGAGTTCTTCGGTTTCGCCTGATGAGTGCTTCGAGGTTAGAGATTGATTCTACCAATTTTCCTTGGCTCCGAGTCATAAATTGAAACTAAATAAAATAAAAATAAATACTTTAAAGAAATAATTAATTAATTAATTAAGAAAATAAAGAAATCGTATCTATAGCCTAAAAATTTCCTAGTTATTCGAAATAACAATGCAAAAATAAAAATCACTAAAGACATTGCCTCCCCGAAGACGACGCTAACAACTTGACCGCCTCCGAACGTACTCATGTTTGGAGTGTATTTCGGTCTTCTGAAAGTATATGGGTCGAGTTGTAATATAGTTACAATAAAGTAATGAGTACTCCGAAGATCGTACCCAAGAGAGGTGAAGCTATTGTAATTTAAATTCCTGCAAAGAAAAGAAGTATTTAGCCTTTTTAGGGTTTATAGTATGAAAGTGAAATAAAAGAATTTGGTTTTAACCTAAAGAACATAAAAGGAAAAGGAATAAAGAAAAGAAAGAGATAAGAAAATTCGATGAACAAATTTATGGGGGATTAGCTCTCTTCAGTATGACTTATTCAATTATCGTTTTGGGGTTTTTCTTCAATCAACTAGTCTTTACCTTAGTAGGATCTTCTGATCTTCTACTAATATAACGAGTAAACGAAGACTACTTATCTTCCGATGTCACATTCTAGATTGGTTTGGGATCAAGGTGTTCACGAATGGGCAATACCAATTTTAGGTTAATTCCCAGCTAAATGACTTCCTAGGATTGTCAGGCCTAGGGTTTGTTTTAAGTTCTTCCTTTTCCAAAAAATTGATCCATTGAAAATCCCTTTGTACAATAATCAAATAATCATACTTTCATTCCCTAATCTCCCACAATGGGATTAGTTTCTCATGGTTTCTTTGGACATCATAGATTCAATAATATAAATAAACATGAAAATCACGATTGAAAATATGAACTAAAAGAAACTAAAAATTATATATCAATCTATTGGGATGAATCCACAATCGTTTATGCGAATTACAAATCTCTTTTCCGCACAAAACATAAATGAAAATAAAGAAATAAATGAAAAACAGTTAAAACTGAAATTACAAAAAAATACAAAAACTAAGAAAAAAGATGTGTAAACCTAAGTGCTAAAGGGCCCTACTTATAGTCTTTGGATGACCGTTTTCCTTAACCCAAGGTCAGCTACCGTTCTTCGTGTTTAATTTGCATTGTAAATACCGAAACATCCTTCACTTGATGTTATTTTAGCGTTCAAGAGTCGATGCCGCGACACACAAGAGCCGTGTCTCGACATAGCAGGTAGTCCGCTCCTTGGTATTTTTCCAGGCGTTGTCGCGTCACACAATGCTCGTGTCATGACATAGAAGAAAGCTTTGGAATTCTGCAGATCTGGTCTCTGTATTTCAACATAGATCATTCCATGTCGTGACATAGTGATCAGCTTCTTGATTGTTCAACTTCTAGAGGTCTCCTGCACACTCACAAAGTTCGTTAGCCAACCTTTAGTCCTCACTTGGTTCTAAAGTCAATAAAAATCACATTTTTACACTTTTTACACATTCTATTCAATATATGAAAACTAAACTAAATCCTAAGGAAACCTAAAGAAATACTTAATTTATAACTCCTAAAGTGCGAAAACTATTTTAATATGCTAGGTCAAATTACGACAGATTAACAACTAAGTATTAGTTAAACCATAGGTACTATGGAATTTTATTTAACCAATTATTTGAAAATATATAAACAAAATGATGAAACCACTGCACTAAGGGCACAAAATCCCAACACCAACTTCGAGAGTCATAAGCTTTGACACAGTCAAATGTCTTCCATAAATGATTGTAGTATAATGCTTGATGTTGGGTATATTACAATATATGTAGCAAGATTTGAATGATCATCATACGATTTATCCCTTCTACATAATGAGAGCGATATCTTGGGCCCGTTAAGCAAGTGAGACTAAAAAAGCATTACTATACTTAAATGAGTTGATATGAGATATCAAACTTGTTTTTTTTTTTTTTATCTTAATCTACTCAAGATTGAAGAAATAAAATATTAGAATATACTACAAAATAATATTATCACATAAGTGTTCTATCGGACCATAAATTTCTACAACTTGGGTAGTAGTGTTGCACTTCTAAATGCTTGAGTTTGTAATATTATAAGTGTTTTAATATTACTACCAACATTACAGGATCCTAAGGGTCAAACCTTATGATTGGAAAGACAAGAATCTAAAAAAATTGATATTCAACAACTTATGGGTTTTTTCCAGCACACTACCTTTTCGCATGTCCGTAGAACAGCTAATGAAGCGGCGCACACCTTGGCTCGATTGGAAAGACATTCGAGTTAATCACGCTATTGGATTGAGGAAGCTCCTCTATTGGTTGAAAGAGTGGTGGCAGAAGACTAGGCAAACTATTGCCATGCTTGCTAATTTATTAAGTCTTTTTTATCGGAATTTCTCTTTATCTTTCTCTCCGATGACCTTTGGCTCACCCCTCTCCAGATCTGGTACCTTATTCTGTGGATGAATTTTCAGATATTTAGAGTTGTTTTGCTGGATTCTCAGTTCTTTGATTAAAGGAGGTGCTGCGTTTGAAGACTTTTGATTTGTTTTTTGTTGGCATTTTGCTTTCTGGCTTTGGGACTTTCATTTCTGTTTTATTGCTCTTTAATAATGAGTGGTTAAGCTTCCCAAGTCTTGTTTTGTTTTGACACTTGACCTTCATGCCTCCTTTCTTTTTAATGTAATCCAGCTATTACTTTCAAAAAAAAAATTTGATATTATAGTTGACTTGCCATATGACTTAAATTAATTATAGAAATATTATTATAAGTAATATAATTTGAAAAAGTTAAAATTAGACACAATATGTATGTGTCCGATGCACATATAAAAAATGTGAAATATATTTCACATAATTTAATCGGATAAATTTAATCCAAAAAATTAATCAAATAAGGAATATAATAGTTTCATTTAAAAAAGGATTTTAGTTATTAATATAAACTTATTTCTTTTGGAAAGAGTATTAGGTTTTTGAATGCAATCCCTAAGATCCTCCCCTAAGATGAATTACAATTTAAAACGGTGTTTTTGAATAAAAGGCAACTCTTTTGTTTTCCCTTATTTTTGCTTCACCTAAAATATATTAGTCTAGCAATAAATAGTGGAATTTTTGAATTTATCTAAAAAGTTCAAAAGAGTTTTTCAATCATCTTTTCCTGGTGGATTACATAGAGGTTGAAACATGAAAATTGTCGCTAGTTTTTATTTTTTATTAGAATGCTTCTTGCCAAGATTGGTTTGGGTATATTTTCGAACCTCTCTTTTAACTCAAATTCATTCCTCGTACATGAATGGATTACGATTATCGTATTAATTTTTTCGATGTGCCACAAGGTATACCGATGGTACAACACCCTTCTCATCCATTCTTTTTTCTATTGGCCAATATATTATTATCTTGAGATGATGTATATAGAGTAGTCGTCGAACTTCACATTAGCGATCCTAAGAGCAAGGGGTAGGGGATGCACCATTTTTCATCAAGCCTGTTGAGCTACTTGCCCAGTCTAATCCACCCATTTAGAATTTCCAACCGTATGGATGATCCTCCCTCCGTAGTGAGATGCTGCATACTATCTGAGCTTGGTCCAATCCCTCATGTCAGTTCAACAAAGGTCATTCGCATCCAGCTCATTCAGGCCCTTTAGCTCCATTACTAATCATAAATCTAGCATACACACTAGACTTTATAAATTTCCACTCTCCATCTTGTACTTACCAGGTTTAAAGTTTTACTATCCCTCATTGGTGTTTGAAGTGTCTACCAAAGATTTGGTTGAGGCCTCACCATGGAAGCTATTTCTCTATGCTATGGAACACATTTGAGAGACAATAGTGATGGTTTATAGATTTAGGGTTGTTTAGGGTTCTAAGTTTAATTGTATTTGATGTACTTTTATTTGTTTAACTAAAATTACTTAGCATAATTTTTTTTATTTTTAGTATATGTAATTTGCAATTAAAAAAGTAACTTAAATTCAATTCACAATTAGCAACATATGTCATAAATATGCACAACATTGAACAAAATTCTAAACTCAGCATAAAATAAATTTAGTTTTTCAATTAAACCCTCACATTAAAATTAAAATTACCAATTAAACAAACAATCATGCCAATTTTTCTAATCAGCCCATCAAGATAAAAAAAAACAATTTTAAGGTATTGTCCCCCAATGGGAGATTTTGTCCTCCACACTTTGCCAAGAGCTAGTATGCCTTAAGAGGATGCTTGAAGAGATTTGGTACATAAAGTCCAGAGCACCTTGATTGGTGAAGATACAAATTTCAAGATTTAAGGGAAATGTGTCAAAATTGTACATAATATAAATTACATAGTCACTTGTGTGCAGGGGGACAAATAGAACCTTACTTGAAAGTATGTGGGTTATATCCCTTCGGTTGGTGGTTTAAGTTCCCCTTCCTATAGGTAACTTCCTTAATTAATATCAAGCATTATACTAACACCTCTCCTTTGAGCTTTGTAGGATATATCTCCACCAACCAAGGTGCTACCAACTCTGTGAACCAGGCCTCTTTAAGAAATCTCTTAAAGCACGCTAACTCTCGACAGTGTACAAGGGATAAAACCCTCACCATGAGATAATACCTTAACATTGTTGGAGGCTCGACCAATTGCTAGAAAAATGACACTTTAGACACTTCTCTTCAAGGTGTTGGTTCCCTCAACACAAATTAAGGAATGGAATTTTTGCATTAACATACCTCAACACCAATTTTAATGCCCTTGTGTCGAAATCACAACTTTTTAAAATTTTACATAAACCTTGGCACCAATGGGTCATGAGGTCCATCTAAAATTTAAAATCCAGCCCTAGCCATTAAGGTTTGTATGATTTGTTTTTAATTTAAAGAAAATATCATAGTATTTTAATTGATTTAAAAATATTACCTTTTGGGGTATATGTAATGATTTTTTATAATAAAATATTATAGTAGCATTTGAAAAATTAAATTTAAATTTAGATTTAAATTTGTTTAAATTTTAGATTTGAAATTTATGAATTTAAAATTCATTTTTGTCAAATAAAATATTTTAAATTCAAAATATTGACATGTCTTTTGATAAAAAAATTATTTTCAAGGATTCAAAAAACTAAGGAATGGAATTTGGGTATTAGACATATCTCGATACTTAGGCTCCGTTTGTTTCACTAAAAATGACTTTGGAAAAATGATTTCTAAAAAATGATTTACTTTTTTTTTTTGGAAAAGCTAATATTTTCTAGTGTTTAGATAAATCTATATAAAATATTTTTTGTTGTTTAGCAGATTTCCTAAAAATATTTCATAAATTTTGTTTTCAATGAAACAAACATAAATTTGAGATTTATGATAAAGAGTTTAAATGAAGTAATGAATTGCTTACAAAGTGATGTTAAGGAGAAATTATAGTAAAAAATGAATCTTCATGATGTTAAGGATTAAATTATAAACTTTGTGAAGTTTATAATTGAAACAAAAGAAGTGATGTGCATGAAATTTTTTATGTGAAATAAGATATTATAATGAATTATTTGATTAAAGTGCTTATATGGTGAAAATAAATTACATGGCAATAGGGACTAAATTGAAAATTGTACAAAAGTTTAAGTGTGAAACAATTTAGTATGTGAATAAGAAAATTGTGATAAAACTTTAATGAATGTGGTATGAGATGATGAAATATGCATAAAGTATTGTAAAAGTGAAATTGTGGAAAAATATGGAACTTTTATGATGACAATGACCAAATTGTTAAACTTGAGAAAATAAGTGGATGAAATAATATAAGTGATATCGAAACGTTTTTTTCGAAAAACAAAAACAAGTCTTGAAAATATTTTAAAAATCGAAATATGGAGTCATAACCAATCTTTTATTTGGTGTGATTGGATCATCGCAAAATGTTTAAAATCCGTTTTGAAAAACATTCCGGTCTTCGAAATCCAGAAAAATGGGTTCGGGAGTCGGTTACGTGTGAGGAAGGATTAGCACCCTCACACGCCCAAAATTGGTACCACGTCGATTATTATCCGGTCTTGATTTGTTAAAAATTTGAAAACTCGAGTAAAATTTAAAATATGATCCTTAAATGCATGATTTATTTGATGTACACGTTTAAGAAGGAAATCAAATTTCGTAAGGAAGACTCGTTATTTCGAAATGATCGAGGAAGGAAGTCACATCTAGTGAGTTAGGCCATAACATTTCGAGATCCGAAAATAACGAGCGTTCCATTGTTTCCAATTTTAAACCTTGAAAAGGGTATTTGATTATTCCGATTTGAAGAAAAAATCGCGCCTAGTAAGTTAAGGCACAATTTTTCAAAATCCGAAATAAAGGAATATTACCTCGATATTAAAATATTCGTAATTTTAGAGAAAATTAGAAAGCAATTTTAATTTAAAGATAGTGCGTAAATTAAGTACAAATATGCAATTTATTGGCAAAATTAAATAGAACACTTAAGCAGATAAGTAAATGCAAAAATTAAGCATAAGATAAAAGACGAAATATGAAGAAAAGCGAATCAAAATCAGAAAACAGGATTAATTAAGAATACTAAGGATAATAGTTAAATTTTATATACAAAAATCGAAGAAAAAGGGAAAAAAAAGGGGTTGAAAATGAAGTTTCGGAGAATAAGGGGTTAAAACGTACTTTTGGAAAAGTTTAGGTTTAAAAATGTAATTTTGGGAAAGTTTAGGGTTAAAATGTGATTTTAGAGAAGTTTAGGGTCAAAATGTGATTTTGAGAAGGTTTTATGGGTCAAATGTAATTTTGGAGAAGTTTGAGGGTTAAAATGTAATTTTAAGAAGTTTAAGGGTTAAAATACAATTTTTGAAAAGTTTATAGGTCAAAATGTAATTTTTGAAAAGTTTATGGGTCAAAATGTAATTTTAGAAAAATTTAAGGGTTAAAATGTAATTTTAAAGAAATTTAGGGGTTAAAATGTAATTTTTAAATAAAACAAGGACTTTTTGCGTGATAAACCCAAAAGGAGTGGCACGTGGCAGCTTCTTAGGCTCCCAGAAGTCAAAGGATTAAATTGTAAAGCATTTAAAATTACTGGGCAATTTTAAAATAAATTACGAAATATTAAAAGGATGAAATTGTAAAAATATAAAAATACGGAAGGACTAAAGGAATAAATATCCCATTATCCAAAAAAGCAGATCCTGAAGGTTTGACAGGTCGGATCGGGTTGGATCTGGTCTTCTAGGCATGAAACGACGCCGTTTGGTGAGCTAAATACCCATAGCAAAACGACGCCGTTTGCATTAATGTATTTAAGCCAAAATCCTTCTAAAAAAAATTCATTTTGTCATTCCTTCCAAAAAAAACTGATTTCTCTTTTCTTTTTTCTCTCGAGCTCTCTCTGTCCGACCATGGGTTGGTTCTTGATCCGTCGTAGTCTCCATCATCCGCTATCATGATTCGATGTCGCTCGCCGCCACTCACGACGGTAAAAAGGTAAAAAAATTCTTCTTTTTTTATTTTCCTTTGAAACAGATAGATCTAGGTTCAGATCTAACTAGATCGAACCCAGATCTGTTTTTAAAATAAAAACCTTTTTTTTTCTTTCCGATTTTTTTTAATCTGTTTAGTCTTTTAATATTTTAAAATCTGTTTTTATTTTTAAAACAAAATCTGTTCTTGTTATCCTTGCTATTATTTCCTTTTAAATCTATTTTTTATCTATTTTTATTCTTTTCATTTCGTTTTTTTTTTTTTGCTTTATTATTGTTTTCCTTTCAAAAACTGACAGAAGTTATCTTTGTCAAAACTCCTCCGTGCACGGACGCTCTTGGAGGGATTCCGTCCGAGTGCTACGTCGACGACTGCTCGTGCCCAAGTACAACCCTTCACCTTTTTTATTATTTATTTAAAACCGTTTCGAATTTCGTAGAAATAAATAAATAATGAATAAGTATATTAATATATATAAAAATAATAAATTGATATATTAATATCTAAAAATAAAACGCTTTGAAAATCAAAGGAAAATAATAAATGCAAAATGAAATAAATGTATTAATGTATAATAAATAATAAGTAAATATATTAATATATATTTAAAAAAATGCTTTGAACTTCGAAGGAAATAAATAAACAATTAACTAAGTATGTTAGTATATTTAAAAACCATACCTTAAGAAAATATTGAACGCTTTGAACTTCGACTTTGGAATTTCTTGATTTTTATATTTTGTTTTTTCGATTTCAAATGCTCTGTCTCTTTTTTGTCTATTGGTTTTGAATGCTAGTCTATAGTGATTTCGAAAATGGTCTGTCACCATTATAACTGAATTGAATTCGATTTTTATAGCTTTGTTTACCATAATTACAATTTGTTTTTTCTAACTTAATGCCGATCTTTTCTTCTTTTGCAGGTGCCAGTGGCAAGTTGCTGGTGACAGTGGTGGTAGATGCTAACATGGCAGTTCCTGAGTGGGCAAGGTAGGGCGGTAGCAGCAAGTGGTTTGTTTAGGGTTTCAGCTTAGTTTAAAATTGGGTTTCGAGCCTTTTGGACTTTTGGTCATGTAATTAGGTTGTACTTGGGCTAGGGTGGTTCGTAATTTGAGTTTTTGTAATTGGACTTTTTAGGGTATTTGGACTCAAACATTTGTATTTTGGACATTTAAATTTAAAATTTATTTTTTTGGTTTATTTAAATGTTAGGCTCGAACAAATTGGGCTCCAACAAGTGAAATACATAGAAATTCGTTTTGTGAAACAAGATATTGAGATAAATTTGTTAAGTGGAAATATTCAGGTAATGTGGCTGAGTCTATTAATAATTTCACCTCACATGTCAAAGAATGGAACATGTCCACTTATGGATTCCTAGGTTCCCGCAAACAACAGCTTTTGAGATCTCTTGCAAGTATCCAGAAGGTGATGGACTGGTCGAAATCTAATCGGTTAGTCAGCTTTGGAAATGGAGATTCGAGATGAGCTGGAAAATGTACTCAGTCATAAGGAACTACTTTGGAAGCAAAGGGCTAAGTGTGACTAGCTTCAATTTGGGGATCGAAGCACTAAGTTCTTTCACAACAGAATAATTCAAAGGAGGAAAATTCATTGTATCATGGCATTGCGCATTGAGAATAGGGAGTGGTGCTTTGAAAAGAAGCGGTTGGTTTTTTTTTTCTTGAAAAGCTTTATGGTGAACCCCCTCTGCCCATGAAAGCTCTTCCTTCCAATATCTTCCCTCCCTTTAAGGACCAAGGCATTGAGTTTTGAGGAAGGTCAATTTATAATGAAGAAATTAAAAAGGCACTATTTGATATGGCTCCACTGTTAGCTCCTGACAACGATGGTTTTCATGCACATTTCTTCCAAACTCAATGGGATTTTGTTGGAGGTGCAGTTTATGAATGGGTGCAAGGTATTTTCGCTGGGAACAAAATTGAAGCAGAACTTAATAATACCATGATTTTGCTTATTCCGAAGACGAATAGACTAGAGGATTTTAGTCAGTTTCGACCCATCAGCCTCTGTTCAATGATGTATAAGCTGGTGATGAAAGTGATTATGAATATGTTCAAAATGGTATTTTCGAATTTCATCTCGCAAGAACAAGTCGGATTCATTGCGGGTTGTAATATTTCTGACAATATTATTATTGCGCAAGAGGTTATTCACTCTATGCGTAGTAAAAGAAGTGGTAGGAATTGGATGGTGATCAAGTTAGATTTGAAGAAGGCCTATGATAGGGTGAGTTGGGATTTCATTAATGCAACCTTACAAGCAACTAAGATTCCCGAGTTCCTTAGATCGGTTGTCATGGACACTATCTCTTCCTCTACCATGAAAATCTCATGGAATAGAGCCACCACTTAAAAATTCAAGCCTATTAGAGGTATTCAATAGGGGTTTCCTCTATCGTCTTATCATACCCCAAAATCGGGCTATAAGTTTTAAGGGTAAAATAGTAATTTTAGCCCACACGTGATCAAAATTTCATAAGTTTGATAACCAATAGTATTTTTGACAATGGCTATTAGGATATTAAATCAATTTCTGAAAATGAGTTTTATAAAGTTTTAATTTTGAAATAGGACTAATTTGCAAAAGAGTTAAAACTAAGAGTTTTTATGAAGTAGTTTGACCAAGTATCCAAATCAACTTTAAACCCCATTTTCCCTCCATATTAATCACATAAAAACACCCTCCCTCATGTTCAGTGGAATTTCACTCTCCCAAACTCTATCAATCTCTTTTAAATATCAACTATTAATTTCTTTAAATTTCTAGTAACCCTAAAACCTAAAATACCCATTAAAACCAAGAAAAACACCTAAAAACTTCATCCCCTTCATCATCTTCTCCAAATGTGGGTTTTTTTTGGATTAACGTCAAAGTTCATTTTTCTTCAAGCAAAGGTAACCAATCGACTTTCTATGAGTGCTTTGGAATCGCTGCTCATAGATGATTCATTATGTTAATTTGTAATTTAGAAGTAACCTAAACCCCTACTCTAAATTCAGAGTGTAAGTGTTCTTATACCTATTCTTAATATGTGAAACATGTGGTTGTGAAATTGTGAAAAAGAGAATTAAGATGTGATATGAATATGTTATGATGATTGTTATGAAAATGAAAGTGAGGGTATGATACTCACGCCATGTAACAAAAAATATGTGGGTATGTTTTTCATGCCACGTGATTGATTATACTGTGCTAATAAAGTGGATATGTAGTGAATATATGAAAGGAAATATGTGATAATAATGTGGATTGTGATTTTATAAGACCGTTGGATATAGTTGGCATGCTATAGGATTGTGAGTACTCACCTTTGTGTTGTGATATATGTAGGGCACTGAGGCCCAGGGATAGTGTTTGCAGAAATAAGGGAACACAAGCTACACTCTATTCAACGGGATATGCATGTGTGGTGTGTTTGGAGAGTGTTAACTATATGCTTCACTTATGGGATATGTTTCGACTCTATGAGTCATGTGTTTAGTGTGTTTGGAGATCCACGTATCTAATGTGTGATGATAGAGCTCACTATATGTTTCATAATCTCAAAAGCCAAATTATCATAAATTGTGTTTAAATGTGATTATATGACTGAATATAATTGTATGTGAATAAAGTGTGCTAAAATTTATGTAACTAATGTGTAACTAAATCCAAGAGAGATGATACAAATATGTTGTTTGATTGTTGGATTCATGCATGATGATTATTTATGTAGTGGTTATTTTGGGCACTCATTGAGCTTGTTAAGTTCACCCATTCCTTTTTAAACCATTGCAGGTACTTAGTGTCGATTTGAGTGGTGTGGTCTTGAGGGTGATCCAAGCCAAGTCGACTCTTAAACTTTTATTAGTAGGTTTTATAAGTTAGTTATGTTTGGGAACCTAAGGAAATGTGATAGGTTTTACGGTGAATTTTTATTAGTTTTTGCTATGTTCTTTTTAGTCATTTGCATGTCATTAAGTTTGATAAATTATGGACTTTAGAAGATGATATTTGAGATTTTTTTAGGTTTATTTTATGAGGTAAATGTTGCATGTTGTTAGAGATTTTTTAGAATGATTTATGAGCTGGTATATGATGTAATTTTTCAAGTTTGGAATAGAGGTATCGATAATCGAGTTTTAAAAACGATACCTCTAAAATTTTCGAAGTACAAGAAGTCAGTTCTGCTTGTCGGTATCGATTCCTTAGTACAAGTATCGATATTTATAGGGAAATTATTGATACCTATATCGAAGTATCGATATTTTCCGATAGTTCGATTTTAATTTGAAAATAGTAAGTTATTTTGGTATCGATTTTCCAAATAGTATGATACCCCTTCATGAAATTATCGATCCATTCTTCAAAATATTGATACCTACATAACAGTTTTGGAAAATTTATTAAACGGTCCTAATGCATGATAAATGTTTGATAGATGATATACATGATGGTATGGTTTAACATTAATTTGATTATGTATGACATTTAATGTGTATGAATTTGTGAAAATATGAACACTACAGTAAGTTAATTAAAAAGAAAAATTTGCATGAGAAATAAAATGTTAAAATGTGGTAAGCATGATGTGAGACGGTGGTGTGACTTCCTAGCATTCGACCTTGGCAACCGGGCCGGGTATAGGGTGTTACACGCCTTTTTCGGTTTGTGTATGGAATCGCTTGGTCACCTCATCCGCAAGGAAATAGGCGTAGGTAAGTGGAATCCGATTAGATTATCAAGTTCGGGTCCACCATTAACTCATCTTTTTTTTTTTGTAGATGATCTAGTCATTTTCAGCAAAGTAGAGGTGGAGCAAGCTTACTTGCTAAAAGGAATGCTAAAGCATTTCTGTAACTTTTCTGGGCATAAGATTAGTGCAAGGAAGAGTAATATGTATTTTTCCAAAGGGGTGAAGACTGACTTGGGTGCACAAATCAACTAGATTTTTGGGTTTTAGGAAGTTTCTAATATTGGGATTTATTTGGGGGTCCCAATCCTTCACGAACGGGTGACTAAAAGTACTCTGAATTTTGTGGTGGATAGAGTGAGACGTAAATTGCAGAATTGGGATTCTAGAAAACTTTCTATTGCGGGGAGGGTCACTTTGGCTCAATCAGTCCTTTTAGTAATCCCAAATTACTTCATGCAATCTATTTTTATCCCTAAAGGTGTATGTGATGAAATCGAGAAGATAGTAAGGCAATTCATATGGGGTGCTTTTGCTGGACATCCAAAACATGCTTTGGTCAGTTGGGAGTCTATTTGACAACCAAGGTCTCGTGATGGGTTGGGATTTCGGTATCTCCAAGATCAAAATTTATCCTTTCTTATGAAGATTGGATTCAACTTGGCTACTATGAAGGATGCTCTATGGGTCCTAGTTCTCCGGTCTAAATATGGATGGAAAGACCATATTTCGGAAACAATAGTCAGAAGTTAAAGCTCATATTTATGGCAATCCCTTTCTAACTTTTGTCATCTCTTTCGGGATAATTTAATGTGGTCTATTGGAAATGGCTCTAATATTCGATGTTGGAAGGATTCCTAGGTTCCTGGACAAGATCTGCTACTCTCTTATGTTCCAAACCATGCAAGCCTTGATTTGAATAGCACTCTGAGTGAGTGAGTTTTGGCTGATGACTCTTGGAACTTGGACTTGTTTCGTATTTACTTACCCGAAGAAGTTATTAATCGCGTAGTGAGTATTCCCTATCCACACCATGCTGGTAGAGAAGATGGGATCATATAGACACGTATTAGATCAAGTTCCTTATCTATTCGTAGTGCGTATTGGGCCTTAAAAGAACCAGTTGGTGTGTACCAGAAGAGGAATTAGGCACACCAGTACTTGTTATTTATGTAGCCATGACATAGAAGATATCTTACATGTCCTTAGGGATTGTTCGATAGCAAAAGAAGCATGGCAGCTTGTGATTCCATCAGAGAAACAACACAAGTTCTTTTCTGATCGTTTTCATATTTGGATTTCCACTAACTTGTGTTGACATTCTAATTTACAGGATTTGGGAATTACTTGGTCATGTCTGTTCGGACTTATCACTTGAGGGGTTTGGAAGAATAAGAATTTATTCATCTTTCTAAACACCTCTTGGACGCAATATGAAATTGTCAAAGTTTCGCTAAGTTGGGCACGACAGTTGGAACCTTTATAAATAGCTCCAAGGCTAATGCTCATAGCTTGGTTATCCAAACACATTCTGATGAAAATTGGGTACATTTATTCTCTGATGGGGTGGTGGTCAAAGACTCTGGGAATGCTTCCACTGGAGGGGTTGTTCGCGATCAATTTAGAAATTGGCTTTTGGGCTTTATCCATTTTTGGGTAAATGTTCACCTTTTGAAGCGGAACTTTAGGATATACTAGATGGAATTCTCATCCTACTAGTTAAAGGCTATAAGCGTTGACCATGGAAGGAACGATGGATTCAGGTATTACCCTACTCAGATGGATTCAAAGACTTATATGCTCTGAAGGACAATGGGAAGTTAGACATGCTCGAAGAGATTGCAATTTAGATGCAAATCAGCTAGCAAAAATTGACCTTTCATGGCAGACAAGTCTACAAACATTCGAAGGACCTCCTGACAGAGTGTCCATGGCCCTTTAACAAGATAAAGCATTTTGTGTTGCGCAGTAGTTGATTTGATGTAATTCAATTTCTTTATTCACAAAAAAAAGTGTAAAAAGAAAGAAAATTGATTTAATACGATTAATTAGTGAATATTGAACCTTTTTTCACAAAAAGAAACTAAATTGTAAAGTTATGAAAGTTTATAATAAAATATTTGATAAGTGAAGAATGTACCATCCTAGTGCTTTGACTCGATGTTCGGGTTAGGTATGGGGTGTTATAGTGAATAGAGCCTTATCAATTTGAAAAATGTCTTACGGAAAAGAATTGATAAGACATTTTACGGGAATAATGGGGTTAATTTACGTTGACTGGAAAACCTTTTACATTGACAATCCTATTTTACATGAAACAAATATTAGAAAAGGCTGAAAATATTTTCCGTAAAACTTTTACATTGAAACAAATAGAACATTAATGTCGTGATCTTTATAAAATTTAAGGTTTTGAGGCCCTTGTAAATTTTTAAAACCTAACCACTAAGGTTTATAACATTTTATTTAAAACCCAACAAGTGGCTCTAGTGGAAAAAAGAATGTTGTTTATCCTAAGGGTCCCGGGTTCGAGCGCCTATGTGTGCAAGATGTGTGTGCAAGATGTGTGTGCATTGTCAAAGGGTTAAGAAAGTATGAACAGATACTACTATGTAATCACACCAGTATATTCAAAAAAAAAAGTGACCTCGAGATCCAAAGGTGTCAGGGTCTTTAGAAACCTTAACAAAATTGAATCCTTAAAAATGTTTTTAAACAAGAGAAAATCTTGGTGTTTTTAACATTGTTATTAGTTATTTTATTAGTTTAGGGTTTAAAGTATATGTAATGATTTTTTTTTACAATAAAAGTTTTAAGATAGCATTTTGAACATTAAATTTGGATTTGTATTTTTTTAAAATCTTACATTTCAAATTTATGGTATTCAAATTCATAAATTTTAAATTCTTTGTTTGAAATGTAAAATATTTAAAATCAAGATTTCGACATGTCTTTGGTAAAAAGAATTAACATGGCTGTGGCATCAAATATTTCACTAGTGATACAAAAGGCCAAATCAAGCATATTTCATAGAATTGATACATCATCCAATATCATCCAAGAGTAGATATTTGCCTTTCTCGAGCTTTTTTGTTTTACATAGTGAACAACATTTTGTTTGGATGAGTCCATATCATCCATTTTGAAACATGTTTGTTTCCATTAAAGGTGATCAATAAGACCCTCACTCGACCTGATCTTCGGATATGGGTGCCGGCGTCACAATAAATTCGAGCTATTGTACATACTCATAATTCTCTAAGTTTTAAAAGTCAAACTATAGTTTTTATTTATATAAAAGTTGTACAATAGTTTATAATGTTTCAAGTAAAGATTTATTGTCTTAACTCCGACCTCTGAAGAAGCTATCTATCTTATTACAACAAATTCGCCCTCTTGGTAAAGTTTCTAAAGGTGACCCCTTGTCTTATGGGCATGACACTTTCCTTCATTGCCCTTTATCTCAACACGATCTAGCTTAATCCCTCCTCAAGTTCCTTGTTCCGCGTATCCTGCAACCACAAATCTAACTCTTGTAAGTTCAAATGAACTTTGTAAGTTTCTTCATTCCACAATACATACCCCACCTTGCCAAGGGTTCAAATAAATAAATGAAAATAATAAAATTCACCTGTTCATATGGATCATTTCTCTTAAGTTGTCATAGTGGACTTGAATCCTAAACCAGCTTTTAATCATGGACAGATAGATCCTCTAGTGATTTCCTTCTGGCCATTCTACCACCCTTCACTCATCCTTGGCAGTTCCTCTAATTGTCTCGCCATTTCTACGGACTCTATTCTTTCTTTTCCTTAAATTCTTTCTTCCACTATTATGCCCTATTAATGCGGCCTTCCAGCTTGCCTTCCTAGAGGCCCTTAGTGAGTGTTCTCATTATATTTAGTCCATGGCAGACACTTTCCTTATGTTAACCCCATATGACTTGCTTGTCTTCCATCCATTGGTATGACTAACAATGTTCCGCGCCATTCTGGCGAACCAAATCCCGCTTAGTCAAAATATTAGTTAGATTACTTCTTCATAATCCGCCTTATTTGCTTTCCTTGTAAGCGTAGCTCATCCTTCAGTTACAGGCTACTCTGGTCTATAATACTCAATCTCTATCATTGAGTGACCATCTAAGTTCATGATTTCTCTCTCATACTGCATTCCCACATAACTAGCCATTTGACTGATACCTCCTCAATGGTTTTCTCCTTTAATAGAAATAGTCTTGATAGACAATTCTATCATCCCGTGTATCCTTCTTTGTCAATGGGTTCTAATCACCCCTCCATTCTTTAGGGACTAATTGGTGTACATATGATACACCACTAGCTTAAATAGTTTCTCTGAACGGCCTCAATGTCCCTTAATTGTGGATCATTATCCACGATCCTTGGTTAAACCATTTCTCGTTCACATGAACATTAGGCACCACCGGTACATCAAATTCCATGAATACTTATTATTATACTTATGCCCTGCTAGGTTAGATGGGTACTATTCTCACAGTCCTTTCTCATTTCCATTACGTTCCCATTCATTGGCAAATTCCTTTGACCCATTGCTCGACTATTGAAAATCCATACTTCTAGTTTCCTTCCAATCATTTTTCCTTGTTTGCACATTGCCCCCTATTTACTGTTTTGAATTTCCACTCATTTTTACTGTCTTGACAAGCTATCTCCCTAAGCTACCATAGTTGATCCATAGTCTTACACAATATAACCCTCCCATGTTGAATGTACTAGCGAACTCCATTAGTTTCCATAGTCTATCTATGGTCTTACCCTCATAATCCTCGTGTTTATTATCTCGGTGGACTATCTAGTTTTTAACATCCCATTAGATTATACTATGTTTAATGTCTCATTGGACTATCATGTGTTTAATGTCCTGTCAAACTATCTATGATGTCATAGTGACTTTCAGTTATGGTCTTACTCATTCGACCATCAAATCATTTCCTAAGGCCATAACATCTTTCAACCATGGTCTTACACATTATGACCCCGTGTTTACTATCTTGGCGGGCTATCTAGGTTACCATAGTCCAACTATGGTCTTACACCTTATATTCCTCATGTTTACTGTCCCGACAGAGTTTTGAAGGATGTCATAGCGTCTTTTAGCCATGGTCTTACTCAGTTTAGGCGTATAGCCTCTGATTAGTCCCATGGCCTAGCCATGATCTTTACTATTCACTTATCCCATTTCTTTCCATTAATTCCTTCAATTCAATATCATATACCTTGATGCTCGAACACCCTAGTGTTCCCTCCACAAGGTTTGGAGCTTCGCACATCACGGGTGCACACAGTGATACTGCATAGCAGTATCTAGCAAAACCATCCTTTTTTCCCATTCCTAGCTTCGTCTATCCCAAATTTCGTCACCCTTTTTGTATTATGCATGCAGTAATCATACATAACATTTAGAATGTTGGATACTAAATAACATATTCAATTATGCATTATACTTTAATAGTTCCAGTTTGAGTACATAAACTCACCTGATGCTTCTTCACTTTTCTGTACACCAGAGCTTTTATTCTCCTGGTAGCTAAGCATGAGAACCAAATCATGGGTTAACCTAGCATTTTCACTTTAAACCTCAATTTTTCAGAAATATGCAGAGCCCTTAAAATGGTTCTGAAAACTCTTAACTTTGTTTTCTAAGTCTTACGTATACCAAAGGGTCAGAACCTTACCAGCTTACTAGTTTCTCTACTTTTCTGACTTAAATCTCCCTATCCGTAACACCCTTCACCCGTCTCCGTCACCAGATCAAGATTATGGGATGCTACGATAAATAACAAAATAAAATCATGTTATTTCAATTCAAAACTTATTAAAAACATTCAATTAAACATGTTATACATGCAAGACTGGGCTTAAATCAAGTTTACAAAAGTTTTAAAAATAATTCAGAACTAAGCAAGGACTAATTTGAAACATTTTAGAAAAGTGTGGCAAAAGTACAAAACATGGATCAAACAGACATGTCGCAAGGTCGTGTAACAAATTGTGGTCATGTGGACTTAATTGTAAAACTTTACAAACATTCACATACCATATATGCACTTCATACCAAATCTTAAACCTTATCAAAATACACCAAAATATACCAAAAACACCATTTAAAACATCACTCATAAGTGCCTAACCAACATGTCATTTTGGCACCATCACAACAAATTATAAATAATTATCAAAGCATTCGAAAAAAATATTACTAACATGATTCAATTATAACTTTCAACCATACATATAAGCATGTGATATCATTGTTCATCTTGCCATAAATTTCTATAAACTAACCTAAAACATGCCATAACATCTAATAGAATTGACCAACTAGGTCTCAAGTAAACATCAAGATCTATACCATGTATAATCCATCCAAAACTCAAATTTCATAAACATCATATATACCTATTAATTAACCATTTGTCAAAGCATTATCATACCATAATTCTTCATAATTCAAAAATAGGTATAAATCAACAAGGCACACTTAAACCATTCATTCTATCAACCAAGCCAAATAATCTTGTAAACATATTAAATAATATCCATTTTAACTACACAATCACATCCAATTCATAATCCCAAAAATGACCTATATGCATAACGTATAACCATTCAAACTCAAATCAAAATCAACAACTAAAGTACCAACATTCAAGATTGACAAAAAATGAATCACCTACATACATTTATAAATATACATGTCAAATTATCATATATCTCCTTTTCAACCCAACTAATCTAACATTCCACAATTTAGCATTAAAACATATCAAATTTACTTCAATAAACTCAACCTCATCAACCAAGTCTTTTATCTATGTCACACATAATTCAAACTCCTAAGTACATGTCACACATAACCGAACCTTAATACAATCAAATGACTACCGAATCGATACCGGGACAGTGCGAGCTTCTTGACAATTCATCTGTCACGTTTCGCAAGTTGACCATCTATAGGGAAAAGGAAAATAAGGGAGTAAGCATTACAAATGCTTAGCAAGTTCACAGGTATTTAAAACCAAATAACTTACCTCAGATTATAATTATAGCCTACAAGTTACTTAGCTTGGTATAATTTGCCTATTATGGCAATTAAAATATAAAAAAGGTGAGTTTAACATTTATCATACTATACAGTAACTTAATCATATAACAATTCAATATAACATTTCATCATCATTCATAAAACAAATAATCATCTAATCAATTCACTATTTTAATCATATAATACAATCTATTTACCTGTAATACATTGCATTTCAAATAATTGTTAAATATTATTTCATTTCATAATTTAAATTCTCAAACCAAATCATGTTAAACGATATGAACTTCATTCTCATTTCATATCAATTCAACTTTGAATCATATATATATATATATATCACTTGCCAATTTATTGTCAATTACTACTTTGTTTCATAATACGAATTTCTATTCACATTCAATGATTCGTCATGCTTCCATTTTGGCCCCTTGGGCTTATATAATCGATTCTCAATAAGTATATGCATCATTCGATCATTGTATCAAATCAATCTGAATTTCATTTATTCCAATTACATTATACATATCTTTATTAATTTGACTTGGACTCAGATGAATACACGGATCCAACCAACACACCAATTTGGCACTCAGTGCTTGATGAATAAATCCATAATAATTAATTACGCCTTGAGCTAGCCAATTAAACCAAAAAATAAATGTGCCTAGCACTGGTCGATATAATCGAAAACTGGGGTGCCCAACACTCTCCGACACGTAGTCGTATAACCTTGAACTCTTCCTATCCTATGACATGCCAATTATACTCGACCCTGCCCGAACAGTTAATAGGGTTCTAATCATTTTAAACCAATTCTAAATTTCAATTTCATAATCTAAGTCAACCAAATCAAGAATTCCATATATATATATCATAACTCATCACCATATTAGTATAATTCCACATTTCAAATAATATTTAATATTTTCGAAACTATTCAATTTAGTTCATTTCACATACAACCAATTTAAATCGAATCAATTCAACTTATTTTACCAAATCATCACTTTATCACATAACATATCCTATTTCAGTCCAATTCAAAGTCAATTACTTAATTTATCAAATTATATTGTCTTCAATTTTATTCAATTTTATTTTCTCTCTCACTTTTTTGTATCAAATTGAAAACAACTAGAATTTCAATTAAACATATTTACAATTATAATTTTAAATGCATAACAATTTAACACAAACATACCATATAGAAGCCTCTATGACTATCTGAGTAAAGGAAGCCTTTGTGGCAAATATGGGAAGGAACGCCTTCGTGGCGCAATTTGAAGGATGGCCATTGTGGCAACCATCTAAGGGAACGTCTTTGTGGCGAACACTGAACAAAAGGAAAGGAATTTTGAAAAACAAAGGAGGAACGACGTTTAAGATTCTCTAAAGGAATGGTAAGTATAGTACCTTAAAGATACGGTAAGTGTAAGGAACTCTAAAGGAAATAGTATATGTGGCAAGCTCTGAAGATGAACCCTAAAGGATACTCTGTGGCGGACTTTGTCCTAAGTAATTGGTGTAATCTACATTGCCCTTAAATGTAAATGGTAAAGCCAGTAAGTACGAAATGTATTTATAAATCTATTAGTAAGAAGAATAAAATGGCTAAGGTTTGTACAAAGATGAGATTTGAAGAGACATAAAAAGTAATGAGTGTGTAAATATGGTACACCCTAAAGGAAGAATCGATTTCCTCAGTATGGGCCCACTTTGGGGCCTGACAAAGTGATGGCTTAATGGTTGTAGAAGGAAGGTAAGTCCTTAAAGACACTGAAAGAAAGGAAATAGCCTCAAGTAAGAAAGGATAACTATAATATGAAGAAGGTAATCCCAGTGAAGTACCCGCCAGAGGTGAGCGGAAGGGTCAAGAAGCACAGGAAGGATATGCAAAGCATCAAATGCGACATAAGTTATTTCCTGTTTCAGGTGGTATAAGGGTACGCGTCGAGGAACGATGTCAAGGCTACGCCAAGAAGTGGGGGTTAGGGATATTATGCATACAAAGCGAGTTAAGAGACAAATTCAAGCTGAACATATGTTTATATATATACCAACACTCTAAGGTACTTAAATTAGATTGGAAGTTAAACATAGATGTAACTGAAATTTTAAGTATCATGAATCATATTTATAACCACTCATTGTACACATATTAAGATATTTCGAACCGAAGTCTGAAACTTTATAATAGTCATAGATAAAACTTTTACATAGGAAAAAGCAAAAGGATTAGATTACTTCAGTACTAGGGCGTGACACCCAATATTTGGGTTCGATTTATCGAGCCAGGTAAGGGGTGTTACAATTGTAGTGTGTTGTTCAGATGTTAAGTACAATCCCCCAATGTCCCATGCAAGATGTCTTCACAAATGTTTTAAAAATGAGTATCAATCATCTCTCATCCCATATTTTTAAAATAACAAAGCAAATTGAATAAAATTTTGGTTTCTATCTTGAGCTACGACCACTTCTAAGTTCTCATTGTACTTACCATATAAGAATGTGTCATATATTTGGACAATCGGTTAACAATACAAAAACCCTTCAAGTGGTGGTTTTTTCTATTTCCAAAACCATATCCAAAGCATATTCCTGACAACTTATCATTATACAATTTATCCCACTCTCCAAATAGATATTGCATTACATTTTGCTTCAACTTCCGTGATTTCTTATATGAGACAGAAAGTTTGTATATGGTCTGGATTTGAACCATCAAAATTGAAACAAATATGGCTAGATTTTCTTCAACCAACCAAGGATATAATTGTAAATTAAATTTAAGTCCAACTTCAAATAATATCGTTATACCCTTGAAACCATGCACATCTGTCGATATTATATTTACAAATCCCTATATATGTTTCTTTTATATATAGACTGCTCATATCTTTCAATTTTTTTGCTCAATCAAGAAATTATAGATAAAAGCATCGATAAAGCAATGCTCAAAATTACCAAAATGTAGCAAAATAAACAACACCCTACAGCAAAAACATCATTCTAGTTATAGTTATCCCGAGACATACACCTTTAAAAATAGTCTCCCTCTAAATTTAGCCTGCAGCTCAAGTGCCAGTCACCAGATCACTTGACAAAACCATCTAAAACACTTCAGACAATCAACCCTCACTCTGTTTACCTGTCTTTGCACTACATATAAAAACACATGAGCAATTTCCCCTTATCGGCCATCGCCTTTCAAATTTAACACAGATGTCCAATCCACTATAATCAAAGTAATTAACTCGAAATAAAATCACCACCATGCTTAAACCATACCACGCCTTTTAACACCAACAACAGCCAAAGCAGAGGCCATCTCATTTCCTTGCTTCTTCGCCATCGAAAAGGAGATATGCCTATGCTTCCCAATCTGGTATCAATTTCCTTGAAAATAGAATGCAATAACCACGACCTTTATCCTTTTATTCTCAAACCAACTGCGCACCTCCTTTGTTTCAAACTTAAATTAGAAAACCTTTCCCTTTCCAGACCATTTCAATATACTCATCCATAGCAATTATAATCGCTCCAATCTCCGTTGTAAAGACATCTTTTGTTGCCACTGAACCCAAGAATAATGCCCTTACCATCCCATCTGCATCTCTTAAAACCTCTCCGCCTCCAGCCTCATCCTTAATTGCCACACCTCTAACATTAAATTTTACACATCCATACCTTGGAGGACTCCATAATTTGTCGCCCACACCAGATTTATAAAAATTACACCTGCTTTTAAACGGTCTCAACCACCATGAGCTCTCTTTCATTCTTAACGCATTTTGAATCGCCCTAACCCAAACCAATCCCCGCAACTCTGAATGGAATAGCAGAGTATCAATTTTTGGCCACTTTCCATCAAACACAGCTCATTCTCGATCCTTATAATAATCCCACACAATTGCTTCTCTTGTTATTATCTCTAAACGAGTAACATCGCCCCCGTAATCCAACATTTAGTAGACTTTTTTCGCAACTCCAACAACTCTTCCCATCAAATCTTTTGCTTCAACCATTTGTTAGATGCATATACATTTATCAACACCCTTTCCCTGCCTTCGAGCACCCAACTTCCCTCAATCACTACAATTCGATTAACACAGTAATCATTTTTTTTCAAATGAAAATCTCCTTTATCCTATATCAAAATAATTACTCAAGATCAACCTACAACTGCTACATATCAAAACCCAAAATTATCATCCCATATTTTCTCACTAAATCCCCAGATGCTACCTCTTATTTTGCCTTCTGTAAAAAAAACATACATTCACCCTGTGCATTCTAACTAACCTTCTCAACATTGCAATTTTTACCTCCAATCCCAAACCCCTTACATTCCAATTCACAATTCTCATATCCTCACCCAAGAATTCCACATAAATTTAAAATAAAACAAGAATTGTATCAGCATCTGAAGCAATGCTGATCACTTTAATTTTTCTTTGTAAGCCCTTACTACTATCCTTCGAGCCTCATGATTTCCTCAATGACTTCCCTTTCTTCTCCTCTCACACTAAACCTTAATTTCTTACCCACTTCCTAGGTTTGCTTTGCCTCTTTTAAAATTACCTTCTTCTTATTGCTTATGTCCGAGTCAGACAAGGAAAGATTCACAATTTTCTCTTCGCTCCTTTCTGCAACCCTTCCTTTTTAATTTCTCCAATTTCTATCCCTATTTTATTTCTCTTTGGAAGTCAAAAACCTATCCGGAATGTTTCGCATGGAACACATTCTTTTACTGAATTATTTCTTTTTTCTGTTTCTAATTGTGTTAAGAAAGACATTTTATATCTCCTCACAAAACTCCCTTCTCCCTGTTTCCTCTTCAGCAGATACAGTGTTGGGATTTGAATGTGTTATCAGACTATTAACCACACCCAAATTCAGCCTATCCTTTCTAATTGATCTCACATCCATGACCATATCAGCTTGTGAATCTACATCTCCAACTAGGCCTACATCCAAAGCCAAACCCATATTTGATAGGTCCTCTTTGACCCAATCCTTGTACCTGTTGTCTTCAATTCCTCCTTCACTTATAATTCCATTACTTTCTAACTCCTGATTCCTTATAGTAAATGCATCCCCTAACATCCTATAAGAATCATTCCCCTCTCTGTCATTTTCAATACCCATATTCATAATTCCTTTTCCAGAAATGTTTTGTTTGCCTTTCATAGATTTTTCCAATTCTAGCCTTATTACCGATTCCAATTCCGACACACTTTCCATGGCCTTCTCCTAATGATCTTCCATATTCGAAATGATACTCTTCATATCCTCTGACCATCCTTTTTCCCTTATGCTAATCGAAAACTTGATGTTTCCAACCTCTAGAGCTATTATTTCTTCAATCTGCTTTGGTTTTTTTTATTAAGATTAGTACCTCCAACTTCTCATAATTGATTGTTTTTGTCAAGTTTTCCCCTATCAAAATCAAATCTCCTTAGTGACTAGCAACCTTTTTAAACATTTCATAATTCCAGCAATAAAGAGGTACCCTTGAGATTTTGATCCATGAAACCTTTTTTGACAACACAAACATTTCAGACCATGGCTCTATGCTTATAAAGAACTCCTTTAAGTAGACCCATTCTTTTTTCTTCAAAATTTCGACTAGATTATCATCAGAAATTTTTATAACGAAATGATTCCCTCGAATCCGCTTCACTCTGATTTCTCCAAGCTCCATCCTTGCCATTCTATCCATTAAGCTTCTTGTTTCATAAAACGTAACCACCTCCCCCACTAGATACTTCTGTAATTTCCACAATTGTTCATTTTTAACATGTACTGTCATTACTTTAACCCGATGTATCTCCCTTATGATCGATTCATCACTTATCCTCTATTCCATCGTAATTGATTTCTGTGTTCACTCAACTCCCCTCCGATTCTTTTTCCTTTCTCCTCATATACCACTCCTTGCTGGTTTGTTTCCTTACTATTTGATGGCTTCAGCTAAGTATTTACTCTTCTCCATATTTGCCTTCTACCTTTAAATCTTGCTAGCTTCACCCAAACTCTACTTCCCAGGATCATAAATCCATCTAGTCTTTGAATTGCCCTTTGAGCATTTACATAGTTAGAGAATCTCACGAACCCGAATCTTTTACCATTTTTGCTCTTTTCTCCAAGATGAAAACATCAACCACCCTGCCGTGATAACTGAATAACGCCCTAGTCCCTTCCAGTGCATTGACATTGGAATATTGTACACGAATACTGTAATTTGTTGCTCCACCTTGCCATGGATATCTTTTTTATGTCGAACACAAATACTTCAAGAAAAATGATAATTCCTATTGAATATGATCAGTAGTGGCATTGTTGGGATAGTAAGTTGCCATCATAGGGTGCATCTGTGCTCGTATCTTTCAATTGTAGTTGTCACTAAATTTTATACATTTAGTTTCATAAATGGTTTCACAAGAGTCAAGGAATTTGTAATCCATTAATTCCCTATTGTTGTAGTCCTTGATTATTCAAACTACAACCTTTTTCGATGGAAATATTACCCCCAAAGATCTCACTAGTGTCTTCAACTAAAGGGAAATTCAAGTCAAACATTTCATGGTCATATTTGAGAAATTCATGCTCATGAGTCTTGAGGTTAAAGGTTTAGTAACAACTTGATGATATTGTAAC
This sequence comes from Gossypioides kirkii, assembly GCA_005610355.1. Classification (NCBI taxonomy): domain Eukaryota; kingdom Viridiplantae; phylum Streptophyta; class Magnoliopsida; order Malvales; family Malvaceae; genus Gossypioides; species Gossypioides kirkii. Next base: position 7,848,958 of record CP032249.1, on the reverse strand, counting down.
TCAATGAGATAAAAACTTTTGAACTATCTTTCGGCTCGAGATCACTACCATCTTTTGGCTTCAAAATTGACTTCAGCTTGGGCATTGGCTTCAGCATCAACGAAATCTCCAACATCATCGTTATGATATTCTAGTTTTGGGAACTCTTTAAATAAATGAGTGGGCTTTATTTTAGACTTCTCTTACTAGAGTTTGTCTCTTACTAAAAGATGTAGGCATCTCCATGATATGTTTTAACCATTTTAAGTTGTCCTAACAATGATACAATCATGATCGTCCTTTTGTAAACTCATGATTGTTGGGCATCGTTAACTATCAGATGTTAACCTTGGGAAAGGTTAAAGGAATCTCTAGATGATATGTTAGCATAGGATCATTGATGTACTTGCATAATTTGAAATCCCATAACCACTAATGGGAATATATTCAAACTTTACTAATAACTCCATTACAACATAGCCACCTCTTCAATTTTCAAGCATCATCTCTTAACATCTTCGTCATATAAGATCTATTACATAATACTTATAGTCTCTTTTGCTAGATCTCATAAACTATACTTTATATTGGATATGCATTTAGTACCTCCATCCTGGATTTTCCTAAGAATCTTATTTTTCATGTTCTCTAAGGTAACATCACTCCTAAATGTTATTTAAAAGTTGTTTCCAACTGAAATACAACATCCTTAATTAAAATAAAATACCCATTCAAATGGATTTGAACCACAAAATGGGCTACATTTAATTTTTTTTGGTGAATTACAAGGGAAGGGCAAAGCCCTGACAATAACGCGATTGGTGTGCCTCGAATTCAGATCACATCGAGGCAATGAACACTCTTAACCATTAGAACAACACACGGGATTCCTTTAATTCTCATTTTAGTGTTATTATTTGGGAAATTCTCATTTTTCTTTCACGTTAGAAATTTAAACCACATGACTCAAGCCTTAGGTGTAAAATATGGAAAATAATAAAGGGTTTTAATGGATAAGCCTTATCATATGTAATTGAAAAATGGTCTATAAAAGAAAAAGAAAACTTGTGGTTCTGGCTTCTTTGTGTAAGCTAAGTTCTAACTTTTATTGAATGAATTATGAAAGAAAAAGCCAATTGCAAATTGCACAAATTTTGGACGGCTCCGTATAGTAGGCATACAATATGATTGATGGGTCTAATCAAGCATGTTATAATGATTTAATTCATAAAGGAAATATATATATATGTAGGAGACTCTTGTCTTGTAATTTCTATTTATTTTATCTTGTTGTTGTTTTTCTTCTACACCCAAATTATTTTTGACTTTTTGTTGGAATTGATGGCTTGTCTTGATGTGAATCTAAAGGTGGAATAGATGGTGACTTAATGGAAATTGTAGGATCCATGGATAGATCCTTAGAAAAGGATTTGACACAAAAGATACAATTAATTTCTTCCTCCAATATATGCAACTTTTTCTTTTACTTTTAAAGAAAACTAAAAAAAGTCATCATCTAAAAATATATATCTTTCATCAAATTGGGGTTTTAATGAAGATAGATATAATTGGCTTTCTTGTATATTATGTTATGAAACTTGTAACCATCAGTCCAAATCTTGAATGGGTTCGGATCGGATTCCATCGAACTCGCAAATCAAGCTTCCATGATAATGGATGTTTGTAAGAGGAATATATATACTCTTCTACGAATATAAAAGTGATATCGCGCATGGGACTGTATAAACACATGTTAAGCCTAGAATAGGATAAATACCTATATGCATAAAATTTACCTAATATGTCATATCAATTAACAATATTCATGTCATATAAATATACAAACACCATCATTTAAGGGAGACAGAAAAATACTCAAATATTATATATATATATAAAGTCATGAATTTAAAAATGAATAAACGTATGCATTGCACTTTAAGCCAAGTAGAAATGACAAAATGTAGTTGTACTAAGAAGGAAAAGATTTGTTCGTGGGTTCTCAAAATTCATAGGAATATGCAATTTGCACGTAGGCATTATGGTGAGCTCCATTCAACTCGTCTTCATCTAATGTTGAAATTCACTAATGTTGAAAAACGAATAATACAAAAGAAGTTTCGACTACATCTATTTAAAGGTTGAAAAACCTTATTTTAATCAATGTCAAATAGAAGAGGTGTAATTCTATATAGATTCAACTTGCGCGACATAACCCTCGATCCTTTACCCTTACAAATCTTCTTATTTTACCCTGTATTTTTTTTTTTAACAAATGACAAGATTCTAATCGCACAACTGTAACAAGTACCTTTTAACAGTTAATTTTGGTCAATAATTTCAAAACATAAGTCAAAGAATAAGTCTTCAAATCAAAATGATTCAACTCAACAGGTCCCTCATTTATGTATGAAGATTCAACAACTCAATCCATGCTAACATAGTAACATCCATATTTTTCCTACTCACAAAATTCAAAGAAAATGAGAAAACATAAAATAGAGAAATTATTAAAAAAAAAGGCATTGGCCATATTCTCGTGGATATCTCTAGCATGTGACAAATGGCATAATAAGCACCTTTTAATTCTAATAATTTGCACAGAAACAAGATAAAATATAATTGAGAGAAATATTGCCGACACAAAAATTGGTAGCGATTATAACAGAATCAAATTACTATAAAAAATTCTCATAATTAAAATAAAAAAGGAAACCAAGAAAGATTTTAATTATTAGTGAAGGAATATAAAAATTATAAGTTAATAAGTTGGTGATATTGTGTGTAATTTTGGGTTAGATTGTTGTAAAATCCCTTTTTATATTTGTTATACATCAATATTACTAACCCGAATCCTAAACAGGATCCAGATCTATCCATAATCTGGATAAGTTCCCACTAGACGATTGATTGTAAGGCAATCGCGAGAGGTTAACAAAGTGAGTTCGCAAAACCAGCTTGCAAGGTAAGCTCGCAGATCCAGATTGCACGAACCAAGGGAATGTCACGTTATCAGTTCGCAAATATCCAAGAAGCTTGCAGAAAGGAAAACAGCTTCACAAGCAACCCAGACACGTGTCCAGTAGGCCTGGAGTCCACAGAGAATGTCAGTACTAAAGTCAGTAAAATCAATACAAAACAATAAAAGCATATCATGAGTTGTAATAGCATATATGAATACCCAAATGTTCTTATCAATAATAGATGAGAACAATATTTCTCAACAATATTATTTTACAATTAATATTAAAATTACAGATTTGTAGGTTGAAAATTTGGAAAAGGAGGATAGGGAGGCAGAAGGGAAGAAAAGAGGAATGTCCACCCACACGTACACATGTGTCTCATTTGTCTTTTGGCTTTTTCCATTCAATTAATATTTAAATAATATAAAGTTGGGGTGAACAAGGGCCTCTTTTTGGTTCTCTTCTGCTTTTCCTTTTATGCCAGAAATGAAATTCATATATGGTAAGTACTTCAAATTTTCTTCCCTTTCCATCCCCTTCCTCACCTTAATTATTTTCTCTTCATTATTGATTCCCCCCACACATATTTTTCAATCATTGCACTCTCCACACATGCGTGCACTATATGTGAACAAGGTTTACCAATTATTCTTCATTTTTTTACTTCCTTTTAAATTATTTAAACTGTATCTTTTCCAACTCAATTACGTGCAAAGATTAAACTCATCACTCGATGTTGAAAGATTCTATTGATAACCTTTTGGAGCAGTGGTTGAAGTTTTTTGTTGTCATCTTAAAGATTGAGTTCAAACCCGATGAAAACACTAAATTAAAAGTGCGAAATCAATAAAGAAAGAGGGGTAAGATATTGTACTTTTGAAATGATTGAAAAATAGAAGGTTCATAATAGTGGTTAGCACTCAGCAATGTGTTACAAACCAAGACGTGTTACTATTAGACTCATACAATTGATCTGAATGATACTGTTACTAATGAATCAGATTGTGAAGTACCTGTAGGACCCGTAAGATTAAAAATCAATATTGCCTTACTTGTTGGCATTGAACAATCTTAATCGATGAACTTAGCCGGATGAATTGTTTTTCATCAGCTAAAGAGATGGTTGTAAGGTGTTTGATAAATTACAGAAATGAGGGGTTGTCAGTATCTTAGATTGGCAAGGATTTTGAGGGTAGTGGACCGGCTTCAATGAGTAGCTTTAAGACCAAGTTTGTCTTCTTTGTTGCGACCAAAACTTCATAATGGGTAATATGCACTGTTGGTGAGGGCATTAGTAAATGAACCATCACAATCGGCCTCGGACCCAATATTTATTTTCATCTTCTATGGAAATTAATCTTAAACTTTTGCCCAAACTTTTGTGCATTTAATAAGATTTGTTCATGATATGTAGAGGTGTGCACGGATGGATGTTTATCCAAATGAAATGATGGGTAGTTAGTATATAAACAAAATTGAATTATCTACATTATTGTCCACGATGGTACTTGTTTCTTTCTTTTGTAAGTTTACTATTCAAAATCCTTTTTAAAGGCAAATGAATGTATATTTCACTCAAACAGGTCACATTATGAACTCAAGACTATTTAATTGATTTATGTGATTAGAATGTAAAAGAATTGGGATGGTTAATTTTTTGTCTATTTATCCTTAACTTCAAAGTCTAAAATTTTCACTCAATACCCTGGATCCTACACTTAAGTTGTACTCTAATGCAAAAACTTTGTTGGTACGTGCAAAGGTGTACAATCGATTAATCGATCCAACTTAGCATTAACCGAATTAACTAATTTTTTAAACCCTTAACTGTTAACCGAATCAAAAAAATTTCAAAACAAATTAACTGAACCGAATTGACAGAAATTTATATGTTTTTTGTTTTTTGGTTAAAACAAGTATAAAACATATAAAAAAACTAATCGAATTAAATAAATCCATTCCACTAAAAATAAACGAAAAAACATATAAAATTTGGTTAATTATTTGATTTCGAACCGAATTAACCTTTAACCGAACTAACAAAAAATTGTTAACCGACCTAAAGCTGATCGTGGGCTGGGTCGGGCTGAGCTTCAATAAATTTTTGACCCAATTGCTAGGCCCAGGTCCGACTCAGCCCAAAAAATGGGCCTAAAATTTTGTTCAAGCCCTACTCGAATTATTGAAGTCAAGCCCGAGCCCGAGCCGGCCCGGCCCATATTAATTTTTTTAGATTATTTTATTATATACAACAAATTTAAAAATATATAATATATCAATACACTTAAAAACATTAAAACAAACATTAAAAAATAAACAAATTTAAAATACATTAAAAATTCTTTATATTAAGTTAGTTGTAAATAAAATAGTAAAAAAATTAACAATAAAATATAAGTTCTACAATATTCAAATAATATTAAAAAAGACAACAAGACAATAGTAAAAACACAAAAAAATAACATCCAAACAACCAAAATAGCAGCAAAAATAACAACAAAAATAGCAACAAAAACATCAACAAAAAAAAAGCAAAAATAGCACCAAAATAACAACCAAAATAGTAAAAAAAAGCACCAAAACAGTAAAAAAAACCAAAACAGCAAAAAACAACACTATAATTTTTTTATGAAAAGTGGTTAATTTATTCGAGTGGCCCGACCCATGATCAGGTCTAAATCAACCCCGACCGAATTAATTTGGTTAACCGATCAATTAATTGAATTATTTCGGTTTGATCAATTAAATCGATTTTACCCGAAATTTGTAAAACTCTAGATACGTGCATTAAGGAGCATAGGTGTGCATGTGTTAGTCCCTTCCTTTTAGAAAATAGATTAAACCATGATTCACATTTTTCTGTCCGTAAATTTAGTGGGTTATTTAGTTGTTATTCATGAAAGGTTAATTTAGTGGTTGTTAATCAAGTTTTGAAGACAAACTCTACATAATTGCAATTATTCAGTGATGGATTTCTTACTTTAATTGTAGTATATTCGTATTTTTTAATGAATTGGTTAATAAAATAATCCATTGTTTACATTAATATTCTTTGTATAATGTCCTCAACATTTTTTGCACGCAAAGCAAAATGGAAGCAAATTTTGGTTCACTAGTTATCTAACGTTTAATTAAAACTAAGTGGTATTATGTGGTTGGATCATAATATGAAAACAACTTGTATTTCTAGATGACCCTAAACATGTTTTTAGTCTAATCTAAAATGAGCAAACCAATTGAAAGACTAATATGTCGTCTATCATGTCCAATTGGGGAGATACTTTGTCTTGAACATCAAAGGAGATACTCTCAAAAGATAGAGATATAGATGTGACTGAATAGACTGACAATACATCAAACAAGACCTAAGTAGAATAAATCCTAAATTCATTTATTGATTTATTCACTTGTGGCGTTCATAGTGTGGCATACCTTAATTCTGAGTGGATGACAGATTATGCAAGTGTGACTCGTATATTTTTATGTAAGTAAAAGCTTGAGTTTAAATAGATAAGGAATCAAAAGCTGGTGTATTTGGCATACAACTCCTGCAGTATGTAGCATCATTTACAATAATGGAATTCATAGCCCTACAAAAGGGTAAATGAAATTCTCTCGTCGACATTACATGATATATGAAATGTAAATGCAGCTACGAATCATTTGTCCTTGTGATAAATGACTTGATTACTATTTTATAGTAATTAAGTTTTCATTAAGGAAGACATAACGGTTACCATGAGATAAAATAAGATCATATTGGGAGAATGAATTTGTAAAATCCAAAGATTGGGTCTAGGAGTTTGGAGTCTAGCAAGCTAGAGTGCACCAAAGGAGTTGGTGAACAAGTATTTGTTAGAAGATTTGGCAAGCAAAGGTCGCCAGTGGACTAGGCGAATTGCAAAGGTTGGTTTGGGTCTAGCAAGCTGAGAACGATAGTGTGATTAGAGAACTGGAATTCGTCAGTTGGTTTGGCGAACAAGGGTTCACCAGTAGGATGGTAAATTGGGGTTACCAATTTTGGCCACGTGAGAATAGAGCAAATATACTAGAATTAGAAAGTTAGCTTACTTTTCTCTTTGTAACACCATTCATGCACGAAACTAATTCCTACTTCTACTACAACTAAAGTATCCTAAGAACATTAGAACACACAATGCCTATAAATTAAGACCTTTCCATTAGAAATTTCATATTTTGATTCTCTTGTTAGCAAGTTCTAAAAACTCAACACCTAATCCTTAGGAACTACGGTAAGACTCTGTCTCTTTGTTTATGTTTAGGTTTGCAATAAGGTTGGCATGAACGAACCTAGGCTAGCTTATGTTTTATGCATAATTCTTAAACATGTTAGTAATTTGTGTATGTTGTGAAATTATGAACTTGATAGAACAATCCACAAGTAAGGACAAGGGAAACCCGAAGCTTGTCTAAGAATATCCAACAATCTAGTGTGTGTTCATAGATCGCCACTTGTGTGTGCGAACCGTAATGTTAATCAGGAGCTTATGGTTCTAAACCTAATTTTTTAGAGTAAGCCTTCTTTAAAAGCTTTGTTTTTATGGTGTGTTTTAGGTACTTGTTTTTCTGCAATAACGGTATTGCTCTATATGTTTATAAGTTTAGTGAGCTCTTCATAATTTGAGAGCTCTATATTTTAAGTAAATATCTATGACATAATAAACTTCTAAAACCGTTGGAATAATGACATGCCATAGGATTGTGAGTACTGACCTATATGTTTTATGTTTTGGGCATGGAGACCTTGGGACAGGTTGGAGAGATAAGGGAATGTTGAGTTTTGATCCATTCAATGGGACATGTTGGTGTGTTGGAGAGTGTCTAGCTCTATGTTGTATTTATAGGACATGTTAGGACTCAGTTAGTCATTCTGAGGCAATATAAGGAGATCCACATATCCAACAGTAAAGATCATGTTAATGAAATTATGTTTTACAACATTTTATAGACAGTAAGTGTAGACGAGTGATCTACAATAATTCAACCTAGCAGATTAAACTAGTTTTCGCACTTTAGGAACTTGAAATTAAGCATTATTGTTAAGTTTAGTTAGGATTTAGTTAAGTTAATAAAATGTGAAAAAATGAGTTTTTATTAGGGTCGATTAAGGCTTAAAGGTTGGCTAATGAACTTTATGAGTGTGTAAGAGACCATTAGAAGATGAACTATATCAAAGCTGATTACTATGTCACGACACGAGACGTGAGATGTCGTAACATAGGGACCAGAAGCAAAGAATCCTAACGTTGTCTTCTTCGTTGCGACACATGCACAGGATGTTGTGACAAGCCCTAAAAATCACACTAAAGGAGTACATTACCTGCCATGTCATGACACGGATCCTGGGTGTCGTAACATCAATTCTTGAACGTGAAAATACACCGAGTAAAAAGCTTTTTGGTCTTCACAATCCAACATTAAACTTGAAGTACAGCAGCTGACTTAGGGCTAAGAAAAATGGCTAGCAGAATGCTATAAATAGGCCTTTTGAGAACCTAGTTTTACACACCTTATCATTAGATATTTTCTTCCTTTTTAATTTAGGTTTTCTTCCTTTTTCATAGGTTTAGTTATTCTATCTCGTTATTATTTGGAAATGAGATTTGTAAGAACGCACATAAACGATGGTGGAATCTTCCAACAATCGAAATACAAATCCTTAAGTTTTTGTTACTTATATTTTCAAAACAATCTTTATGCTTATTATTTATATTGAATCTATGATGTCTTAAGAAATCATGAGGACTAATCCCTTTATGTGGGATTAGTGAGTTGAGGTATGATGATTTAATTGTGGTGTAAGGTTTTTCAGCGGATCAATTGTTTGAAAAAGGAAGAACGAGAAACCAACCCCAGGCCTGACAACCCCGAGAAGTCATCAAGGTGGGAATTAACCCAAAATTAGTATTGTCCATTCGTGAAAACCTTTACCTCAAACCAATCTAAATTGTGAGGTCGAAAGATAAGTAGTTCTTGTTGACTCGTTATGTTAGTAGAAGATCGGAAGATCCTGTTAGGGTAACAACTAGTTGATTGATGAGAAACCCGAAGTAACGGTTGATGAAATCATGCCAAAGCGAGCTAATTCCCCATAATCAAGTTTATCGATTCTCTCATCTCATTTCAAATTATTTTTATTTCTTTCTTTTTAAGCTTGTTTTTCATTATAAAAACTAAAACCTTTTCAGTGCTTCACCTCCATTGGGTATGATCCTCGGAGTACTCATTACCCCGTTGTAAACTATATTACAACTCGACACGTATACTTTCGGAGAGCTCAAAATATACTCCGAACAAGAGTACGTTCAAAGGTGGCCAATGAGTTAGGTTTCGCCTAAGTATGGCAAACCTAGACCACAGTTTTATGTTTTTGCCAAAAGCTTTTATAACTTATGTCTTGTGCTGTAGTGTGGTTTTTCTTTCCTGTATATTCACTAAGTTCGCAAGAGCTCACACATTCCTTTTTAAACATTGCAGATACCTAAGGTAGTAAGGTTGGTTGGTCAAGGTAGGTGATCCAGGAAGCACACTTTGGAAAGGTAGAACAAGCAAACCCTTGATTAAAGGCAAGGTGAGTTTCTAACATGGGATTAGAGATATCTTTCTGTTGACTCCATTGTTTGTTTTAGGATTTAGTTACTTTCTTTATGTTTTCTTTGTCTTTGTTTTTATATTTTATCTACGAACTGATAAACACCTCTGTATTTCAAATATAAGGTTTTTAATCCAAGCATAATTGATTTTTTTTAATAATATGAATTCGCAACTAAAACAAAAATTTCTAATCTTTGAGTTTGCCAAAGAAAATACCATGATCATTTTAAAACTAACAAACTGTCAAAGTTCGCCAAGGTTGTTGCGAGGTGTTGAGGGTTAAATTGCACTAAAGTGCAAACCTCAGCGATTGGCGAACTTCTATCAATGAAACCATAAACGCTTATGAGTACAAAAATCTTGCGAACCGAGTTCGCATAAATCTAGTTCAAAAAGGTAGATCACGAGACCAACCCAATTTACAATAACTTTCTCTAAAAAGACTTTGAATGTGCGAGCTATGTAGGGGTGAGAACCCCTATAGGCTGTTATGCTCTACGAAGTGTATTGTATTGCAAAACTTAGAGTCTGCATGCTATTAGTTCCTTAAACTATATCCTTGCGGGATCCCAAGAAAAATTTGTTTAGTTAATTCTAGCAAGGTAGGTTCGCATGTATCTTCCACAACGTACTCTAAAGCCTGTGGAGTAAGTTCGCAAGCTTGGGTTGTTTTAAGTTTTTGCATGTTTTACTTATGATTACATATATATATATTTGGACCCTTAATTATGCATGAGTATCCTTAATTTCTTTCTAAGTATGCGAAACCTTATTTGTATGCGAGCTAGTTAGTTTTGACTTTGGTTGTTCAGACTTGCATGTTATTCTGTTGCACATTAAGAACTTAAGCATATTTAATGTCATATTTTGTCGATGTGTTGGAGATTAGGTTGGGAGTTAATGGAGAGTCACTTTGGTGGCTAATGTGGTGTTTCATAGCTCGAGTTCGACAATCGGACCGAGTATGGGGTGTTACAAAATTTATTCCAAATAAATTAAGGATATCCTACAACGGTAACAAACTTATGACAATGTCATTAAAAAAACATTTTTTGAGTAGCATTCATAATTATATATAATTAGAGATAGCTCAGTCACAATGCTATAGTAGAATGATTTTGTGACAAAATAATTTTACAATTAATAGGCGAAAACCTGAAACTCAATTACAAATTATTTGAACCCTAATTCTATATGTCCAACCAGATTCTCCACTAGCTTGTTGAAACCAGAAATGAATTACATGTAGAACAAAATAAAAAAATGAGTGAAAATGATGAAGTTAGAGAAATGACTCGTATTAAAAAACAAATGTATTTTCTCACTGAGTATGGAAATAATTTGAGAATTAATTTAAAGTTTTCGAGTCATTATTTAATTAATGATAAACAAACAATTGATAGTAATTAAATAATTAAAGTTTGAAATGAGAATTAATTTTGAGTCATTCAATTATTCAATTGAAAACTTATTATGTTATCTATCAAGTTCTTCACTATTTAGGCATGATGATACATCATGCAGAAGTCGTATACCGAACATATCAATTTTCAGTTTCTTATCTATTTGGACTCAAGGTTTTAATATATGAAAGTATACGAGTCACGCATATATAGTCCATCATCCACTCAAGATTAAGATATACCATACTATGAACATCACAAGTAAATAAATCCATAAAGAGATCTAGATAAATTCAACTTGGTTCTCATCTGATGTATTGTCTATCCAAACAATCACATTCATGTCTTTATCTTTTGAGAGTCATTCGCTCTGATACTCTAGACAAGTTATCTCTCAATTGAACTTAATAGATAAGTACATAATAATTTTTTAATTGATTTGCTCAATTTCTATTAGATTATGGATTGTTTAGATTATTTATTATATAAGTTATCTTCTCATATTATGATCAGATCATATAATTCAAATTAATATTAGTTAAGTGTTAGATAATCAATAAGCCAATATTTGTTTTAGAGGAAGATACAGAGGGGCTAAAATGGGAAATTTTCTATTTTAGCTCTTTAAAATTTTAAAATTTTAAATTAATAAAGGTAAAAATGCACTTTGGTCCCCACTAAAAATGATAAAAATTTAAATTAATCCTTTAAAAATTATAAAATATAAAAAATTTAATTTCAACCCCTTGAAAATTTTTCCTGACTTCGCCTCTGATTTGTTTACATTTTTCTTTGCATGCAAAATATGTCGAGGACAACTACAAATGAAATTAATGTATAATGAAATTTTATCTAAATCAATCTATTCACAAAATTACGAAATGATGAATTTATTGCACTTAAAACACTAAATCCTAACATAAATACATATAATATTATACTTAACATTAAAAAAATATGTAACACTATTCATATTTAAAAATTAATAAAATAAAAATAATGACATTTTTTTTAAAATAACTTTTCTATACAATAATGAAACTTTTAGACTATCACGGTATCACATATCTCAATCATTTTTAAATTATTTTTATATTAAATAATCCTAACAGTGTAGGTGAACATATTCATTTTATTTATAGAATTTATTTTTTAATTTCCATTAAATAAAATGATTTTTCGAATCAAAAAATTCTTGTATCTTTCCATTTAAGGTAAATTACACAACAGGTCACTCAATTATGCGTAAATTTTTTTGTTACCTAACTATAAAAATTACAAAAATGGTTACTGCATTAATTACATTTGTCTTTTTTAGTTTAGTTTCGTTAAACTTGGTTAACTTTATAACAAAGAGATGATGTGGCAGTTTTAAAATTGACATGATAACAAATTTAACCCTTAATACCTATAGATTATGCCCATTTGGTCACGATTCTAAAAAAATTAACACTCACAATTTACACTTGACTCAATTTACTCCATGTTCTAAAAATATAAAATTCTTTTTTTAAAAAAAATTCTTTCTTTTCTCTTTTGTTTTAGAATCAATAAATTATCAAAATTTATGTGCTTGACTTAATAGCCAAAGAATGTTCTAACTATAAAATTCATTCGAGTTCGAGCCTCTAAAGGAAGAAGTGGAATGCAACTTTATTTGGGTAACTCCCATTATAATTGGTTTGGGTGAGTAAGAAGGAAAGAGAAAAAGGAAAAGACAGAGAGAACAGGAAGAAATATATAGAAGTAAAATATAGATTTTTTTTAGTATCAGGGCCAAATCGAAATAATATGTAAATATTTAGGATTTTTTTTTAAAATTTGATCAAATGGGCATAATGTGTAAATTTTTAGGGTTATTTTTTTATTATGTTGATTTTAGAATCACTATGTCATCTTTTCATTATAAAGTTAACGACATAACGAAATTGAACCAAAAAAGAAAAATACAATTAATTAAGTGAATATTTTGTAACTTTTTATAATCGAGTGAAAAAAAACTTTAAATATAACTGAAAATTCTATTAGATGCGTATGCGTGTGAAAACCACGTATTTAGAACATAGAAGAGTGTTTAACTAATAGTATAAAAATATAATTAATAGAGGTAATAAAATGATCATAATAAAATTAAAATGTATAAAAATAATAAGATATAACTCTAATTAAGTGGTAATTTTAAAGTTTTATTAATGCAATTAGTGTGGGTTTAAATCTCATCATATCTATATTTTCTATTAATTTTTTAAATTAAAAAAAAGACTAAAGTACCCTTGAACAATATAACTTATTTTAAATATGAAATAACATTTTTGTAATTTCTCTTATCAAGTTAGTACCCGATTGATTCGTGACACCAATTCAATTTAGGATTTAAATAATAATATAGATATATAATTGATTAAGGTAATAAGATGTGTATATTAAAATAAAAATATATAAAAAATTAAAATAAAAATTTAGTAGAATGTTAAATTTAAAATTTTACTAATACAATTAACATGAATTCGAATATCATTAAATACATATTTTTATTAAGTTTTAAATAAAAAAATTAAAATATTCTCAAATAATATAATTAATTTTAACTATGATAATATATTTTAATAATTTTTGTAACTAAATTAATACCCGATAACTACCTCCCATTTACTATCATTTATCATCCAACGAAAGAAGAACAAAGATTGTATTTAAGAAGGTTCATTAATTTTTCCATCTCCAGAGTTTCAATCTCTGTTTCCAACCAGTAAAAGCAAAAGGGAAAACTAAAAATTCAAGAGCAGATAGAAAAGAGAGGACCCCAACACAACAAAAGCAAATAAAAAGGAATATATGTTTAGAACGGTTTATAACCTCCCTCTTTTAATTTACTAATAGGAAGATAATATATTTTAGTACACTTAAATTTATATTTTTTTATATCGATAATAATATTTATATCAATTAAATTAAAATTCAATCGATTATTTTTAATTATTTTTAAAATTATTTATTTATAATATATTTCAAAATAATTGATTCATCATATATGAAATTATAAATTAATTTCTATCGTAAACTAAAATTATTAAAATAATATAAAATTTAAATTTAAATAAAAATAAAAATTGTTTAAAAATTGTACTCTCAATGACTGAGTCATGTTGAGATTCAAGAGTCATAGCTTTCCAAAAATTTAAATTTTTTCACTTTAATCCTTTGTAAATTTACACTATAAGACTTCCAAAAAATATAAATAAACCCCCTCAAAGTTTAAGATTTTTATGATTTTTTCTTTTGTATATATATTATAGCTTGTAAAATAATAAAATTTTAATTTAAACCTTTTATAATTTATAAAACTTTACATTAATAATAATAAAATTATATTTTAACCGCTCAAAAATAATAAAATTTAAATTTAAATTTTTAAAATAATAAAATATATATTATTAAAATAATAAAATTATATTTATATTATCATAAAAATATATAATTTAATTTCTACCAAAAATAATTTCTGGCTCTACACCAATGTGGATCCTAATACCTCAATATGATCATAGAAGAGAGAGAGGGGGGGTGTTAGTGGGGTTGAAGTGACATGATGATTGAGTGCACGTGTGGTTACTTGTGCCCACGTGCATCTGTTTTATTCACTCGAAAATTGATTGATTTTTGTCTCTTTGTTTCTTTGAGATTTCTTCACCTTTTTTTCTTGTCCTTTTGCTGACAGCACAGACACCCTCTATTTGGGAGCCCATCTTCTTGTCTTTTTTACTTTTTTTTTATATTTTTATTCACATTTAATAATTTCGTGTATTAGACTTGTAAGCATAACTTTTTATATATAAAAAACAAAACCATATGTTATTAATTATAAAATTACATAAATTTAATAGATTAATAATTTTGGGTAAATTGCATGCAATTAATATCATTAAATTATTAATAAATTTACGTTTTGATTATTTTATCTTGAATTTTCTAAGAATCTTACTTTTCATATTTTCTAAGGTAACATCATTCTTAAACGTTGTTTCCAATTGAAATACAACATCTTTAATTAAAATAATATACCCATTCAAATAGATTTGAACCACAAAATAGGCTACATTTAAATTTTTTTGGTGAATTATAAGAGAAAGGTCTCCTAACAACAACGTGATAGATGTACCTCGAATTTAGCTCACACTTGAAATAATGAACACTCTTAACCATTAGAACAACACATGGAATTCTTTTAATTCTCACTTTATTGTTATTATTTGAGAAAATTCTCATTTGTCTTTCACTTTAAAAATTTAAACCACATGACTCAAGCCTTAGGTGTAAAATATGGAAAATAATAAAGGGTCTTAATGGATAAGCCTTATCATATGTAATTGAAAAAGTTGTGGTTCTTGCTTCTTTGTGTAAGCTAAATTCTAATATTTATTGAATGAATTATGAAAGAAAAAATCAATTGCAAATTGCACAAATTTTTGGACGGCTCCGTACACTCGTACAATATGATTGATGGGTCTAATCAAGCATGTTATAATGATTTAATTCATAAAGGAAACATATATACGTAGGAGACTCTTGTCTTGTAATTTTTATTTATTTTATCTTCTTGTTGTTGTTTTTCTTCTACACCTAATTTGCTTTTGACTTTTTGTTGAAATTGATGGCTTGTCTTGTTGTGAATCTAGAGGTGGAATAGATGATGACTTAATGGAAATTGTAGGATCCATGGATAGATCCTTAGAAAAGGATTTGACACAAAAGATACAATTAATTTCTTCCTCCAATATATGCAACTTTTTCTTTTTACTTTTAAAGAAAACTAAAAAAAAGTCATCATTTAAAAATGTATATCTTTCATCAAATTGGGGTCTTAATGAAGATAGATATAATTGGCTTTCTTGTATATTATGTTATGAAACTTGTAACCATCGGTCCAAATCTCGAATGGATTTGGATCGGATTCTATCGAACTCGCAGATCAAGCTCGCATGATAATGAATGTTTGTAAGAGAAATACCTATACTCTTCTGTGAACACAAAAGTGATATCGCGCATAGAATCGTATAAACACATGTTAAGCTTAGAATAGAATAAATACTTATATGCATGAAACTTACCTAATATGTTATATCAATAAACAATATCCATGTCATATAAATATACAAACATCATCATTTAAGGGAGACAGAAAAATACTACATATATATATATATATATAAAGTTATGAATTTAAAAATGAATAAACATATGCATTGCACTTTAAGTCAAGTAAAAATGACAAAATGTAGTTGTACTAAGAAGGAAAAGATTTGTTTGTGGGTTCTCAAAATTCATAGGAATATGCAATTTGCACGTAGGCATTATGGTCAGCTCCATTCAAGCCGGCTTCGTCACATCCAAATATACATTGCCATTGAATCTTTCACATTGAAAACAGGATTATAAGTTAAATATCATATAACGGTCTGATGGTTAAGGATGTTCACCATCTTAAATGAGGTCTGAATTCAAGTTACATTAATTGCGTTTGTTGTTCGGGCTCTATCCTGTTATTGTAATTCACCAAAACAAACATAATTATAATTTCTATAAAAAATAACAGAATTAAAAGTCATAAAATTTGTAAATACCTTTTTCTCTATAAATTAATTGCTGGTTATTTTTTTATTAATAACATGTTTTGTTATAATTTACTGATGATGAATGAAACTCATGAATCATAATTTTTTTAAATAGTTACATTAATCAATAAAAATCGTATTTGAGTAAAATTTTAAATTTAAAATCACATTCTTCTCAATTGAGATACAATAAAAATCAAATAGTTTTTGTGTTTTCTTTATGAAATATCAATATATTATAAATTTTTATATGATAAATTTAACTCGTACAACCTTTGAATATTAAAAATTCTATTTATTCAATCGCGAGATGTAACTAAATTGTTACTCATTTATCTCATAATCAGTGATTAGAAATTTGATCCCCTTCATGAGAATGGAGCATATTATGTAGTCAACTATTTACATTTTCAAAAAAATAATGATGAAAAAATTAATACTATTGCGAATGATGAAAAACATAATTTTAACTGTAAAAAATTTTATTTATTTTTTTTTACGTATTTTTAGACAATAAAACGATCGCAAAGAGTTAATAAAAAAATAAGAACACATATATTTTACGTGACAAGTTTTTTCGGGAAAAATCACAAGCAAAGGAGAAGAAATTCACTAATGTTGAAAAACGAATAATACAAAAGAAGTTTCGACTACATCTATTTAAAAGTTGAAAAACCTTATTTTAATCAATGTCAAATAGAAGAGGTGTAATTCTATACAGATTTAACTTGTGCGGCATAGCCCTCGATCCTTTATCCTTACAGATCTTCTTATTTTACCTAGTATTTTATTTTTTTTAACAAATGACGAGATTCTGATCGCACAACTGTAACAAATACCTTTTAACAGTTAATTTTAGTCAATAATTTCAAAACATAAGTCAAAGTATGGGTCTTCAAATCAAAATGATTGAGCTCAACAAATCTCTTATTTATGTATGAAGATTCAACAACTCAATCCATGCTAACATAGTAACATCCATATTTTTTCTACTCACAAAATTCAAAGAAAATGAGAAAACATAAAATAGAGAAATTATTAAAAAAAAAGGCATTGGCCATATTCTCGTGGATATCTCTAGCATGTGACAAATGGCATAATAAGCACCTTTTAATTCTAATAATTTGCATAGAAATAAGATAAAATATAATTGAGAGAAATATTTGCGACACAAAGATTGGTAGCAATTAAAACAGAATCAAATCACTATAAAAAAATTTCATAATTAAAATAAAAAAGGAAACCAATAAAGATTTTAATTATTAGTAAAGGAATATAAAAATTATAAGTTAATAAGTTGGTGATATTGTATGTAATTTAAGGTTAGATTGTTGTAAAATCCCTTTTTTATATTTGTTATACATCAATATCACTAACCCGAACCAGACGATTGACTATGAGGCGATCGCGAGAGGTTAACAAAGTGAGTTCGCGAACCCAGCTTGCAAAGTAATCTCGCAGATCCAGATTGCACGAACCAAGGGAATGTCACGTTATCAGTTCGCAAATACCCAAGAAGCTCGCAGAAAAGACAGCGGCTTCACAGGCCACCCAGACACGTGTCCAGTAGACCTAGAGTCCACAGAGAATGTCAGTACTAAAGTCAATGGAATCAATACAAAACAGTAAGATCATATCATGAGTTGTAATAGCATATATAAATACCCAAATATTCTCATCAATAATAGACTAGAACAATATTACTCAACAATATTATTTTACAATTAATATTAAAATTACATATTTATAGGTTGAAATTTTGGAAGAGGAGGATAGGGAGGCAGAAGGGAAGAAAAGAGGAATGTCCACCCACACGCACACATGCGTCTCATTTGCCTTTTGGCTTTTGCCATTCAATTAATATTTAAATAATATAAAGTTGGGGTGCACGAGGGCCTCTTTTTTGTTCTTTTCTACTTTTCCTTTTCTGACAGAAATGAAATTCATATATGGTAAGTACTTCAAATTTTCTTCCCTTTCCATCCCCTTCCCCACCTTAATTATTTTCCCTTCATTATTGATCCCCCCCACACATATTTTTCAATCATTTCACTCTCCACACATGCATGCACTGTATGTGAACAAGGTTCACCAATTATTCTTCATTTTTTTATTTCCTTTCAAATTATTTAAACTGTATCTTTTGCAACTCAATTACGTGCAAAGATTAAACTCATCACTCGATGTTGAAAGATTCTATTAATAGCCTTTTGGAGTAGTGGTTGTAGTCTTTTGTTGTCATCTTAAAGATCGAGTTCAAACTTGATAATGAAAACCCTAAATTAAAAGTGCAAAATCAAGAAAGAAAACGGGGTAAGGGATTGTACTTTTGAAATGATTGAAAATTAGGTGGTTCATAATAGTGTTGGCACTCGGCAATGTGTTACAAACTAAGACATGTTATTATCGATACCCTTCTGAAGCAGTGATTGAAGTCTTTTGTTGTCATCTTAAAAAACGAGTTCAAACCCGATAATGAAAACCTTAAATTAAAAGTGCAAAATCAATAAATAAAGGGGGTAAGAGGTTGTACTTTTGAAATGATTGAAAAATAGGTGGTTCATAATAGTGGTTGGCACTCGGCAATGTGTTACAAACCAAGACATGTTACTATTGGACTCGTACATTTGATCTAAATGATACTGTTACTAACAAATCAAATTGTGAAGTACCTGTAGGTCCCGTAAGATTGAAAATCAATGTTGCCTAACTTGTTGGCATTGAACAATCTTGATCAATGAACCTAGGTGGATGAATTGTTTTTCATCAGCTAAGGAGATGATTGTAAGGTGTTTGACATATTGCAGAAATGAGGGGTTGTCAATATCTTAGATTGGCAAAGATTTTGAGGGTAGTGGATCTGCTTCAATGGGTAGCTTTAAGACCAAGTTTGTCTTCTTTGTTGCGACCAAAACTTCATAATGGGCAATATGCACTGTTGGTGAGGGCATTAGTAAATGAACCATCACAATCGGACTCGAACCCAATATTTATTTTCATCTTCTATGGAAACTAATCTTAAACTTTTGCCCAAACTTTGTGCATTTAATAAGATTTGTTCATGATATGTAGAAGTGTGCACGGATGAATGTTTATCCAAATGAAATGATGGGTAGTTAGTATATAAACAAAATTGAATTATCTACATTATTGTACATGATGGTACTTGTTTCTTTCTTTTGTAAGTTTACTATTCAAATTCCTTTTTAAAGGCAAATGAGTGTATATTTCACTCAAATAGGTCACATTATGAACTCAAGACTATTTAAATGATTTATGTGATTGGAATGTAAAAGAATTGGGATGGTTAATTTTTTGTCTACTTATCCTTAACTTATCTAAAATTTTTTGTCTACTCAAATGGTACTTATCCTACACTTAAGTTGTACTCTAATGCAAAAACTTTGTTGGTATGTGTAGGGGTGTACAATCGGTTAACCGATCCAACTTAGCATTAACCGAATTAACTAAAATTTTTAAACCCTTAACTGTTAACTGAATCAAATTTTTTTCAAAAAATTAACCAAACCGAATTAACTGAAATTTATATGTTATTTTTTTTTGTTAAAACAAGTATAAAACATATAAAAAACTAATCGAATTAAATAAATCCAATCCACTAAAATAAACCAAAAAACATATAAATTTTGGTTAATTAATTGATTTCGAACCGAATTAACCTTTAACCAAACTTAAAAAAATTTATTAATTGACCTAGAACTGATCGTGGGCCGGGTTTGGCCGGGTTCAGGTCGGGCTTCAATAAATTTTTAGACCCAATTGCTAGGCTCAGGTCCGGCTCGGCTTGAAAAATGGGCCTAAAATTTTGTCCAAGCCCTACCCGAATTATAGATGTTAAGCCCGAGCTCGACTCGGCTCGGCCCATATTAATTTTTTTAGATTATTTTATTATATACTACAAATTTAAAAGTTTATAATATATCAAATACATTTAAACACATTAAAACAAACACTAAAAAAAAGAAAATTTAAAATACATTAAAAACTCTTTATATTAAGATAGTTGCAAATAAAATAAAATAAAATAAATTAACAATATAAGTTCTACAATATTCAAATAATATTAAAAAAGATAATGAAATAATAATAAAAACGCATAAAAATAACATCCAAACAACCAAAATAGCCCTAAAAATAACAGCAAAACAACAACAAAAATAGCAACAAAAACAAAAACAAAAAAACAGCAAAAATAGCACCAAAATAATAACCAAAACAGTAAAAAAATAGTAAAAAA
Organism: Gossypioides kirkii; assembly: GCA_005610355.1. Taxonomy (NCBI): domain Eukaryota; kingdom Viridiplantae; phylum Streptophyta; class Magnoliopsida; order Malvales; family Malvaceae; genus Gossypioides; species Gossypioides kirkii. The sequence goes on along the minus strand of CP032249.1, from coordinate 7,828,125 downwards.
ACAACAACAAAACAGCAAAAACAACACCAAAATAACAATATAATTTTTTATTAAAAATGGTTAATTTATTTAGGTCAGGTAGTGCTAGGCCCGAGCCAAAAAACTCTTATCCGAGGCTCGACCCGTTTAGAAAATGAGCCTCATTTTTTGTCCAAGCCCATTTTTCGGGCCTATATTTTTATTCAAACCCTCTCATTTTTCGAGAGGGCCTTCGAGTCAGGTAGGGTCGGGTCGGGTTGCCTGACCCATGATCAGGTCTAAACCGACCCCAACCGAATTAATTCGGTTAACCGATCAATTAACTGAATTATTTCGATTTGATTGATTAAATCAATTTTACCCAAAATTTGTAAAACCCTAGATACGTGCATTAAGGAGCGTAGGTGTGCATGTGTTAGTCCCTTCCTTTTAGAAAATAGGTTAAGCCATGATTAACATTTTTTGTCCGTAAATTTAGTGGGTTATTTAGTTGTTATTCATGAAAGGTTAATTTAGTGGTTGTTAATTAGTTGTTAATCATGTTTTGAAGACAAACTCTACATAATTTCAATTATTCAGTGATGGATTTGTTAGTTTAAGTGTAGTATATTTGTATTTTTTAATGAATTGGTTAATAAAATAATCCATTGTTTACATTAATATTCTTTGTATAATGTCCTTAACATATTTTGCACGCAAAGCAAAATGGAAGCAAATTTTGGTTCACTAGTTATCTAATGTTTAATTAAAACTAAGTGGTATTATGTGGTTGTATAATAATACGAAAATAACTTGTATTTGTAGATAACCCTAAACATGTCTTTAGTCTAATCTAAAATGAGCAAACCAATTGAAAGACTAATATGTCGTCTATCATGTCCAATTGGGGAGATGCTTTGTCTTGAACATCAAAGGAGATGACTCTCAAAAGATAGAGATATAGATGTGACTGAATAGACTGACAGTATATCAAACAAGACCCAAGTAGAATAAATCTTAAATTCATTTATGGATTTATTCACTTGTTGGCTTTCATAGTGTGACATACCTTAATTCTGAGTGGATGACAGATTATGCAAGTGTGACACGTATATTTTTATGTAAGTAAAAGCTTGAGTTTAAATAGATAAGGAATTAAAAGCTGGTGCATTTGGCATACAACTCCTGCAATATGTAGCATCATTTACAATAATGGAATTCATAGCCCTACAAAAGGGTAAATGAAATTCTCTCATCGGCATTACAAGATATATGAAAAGTAAATGCAGTTACGAGTCATTTGTCTTTGTGAGAAATGACTTGATTACTATTTCATAGCAATTGATTTTTCATTAAGGAAGACATAACGGTTACCATGAGATAAAATAAGATTATATTGGGAGAATGAATTTGTAAAATCCAAAGATCGGGTCTAGGAGTTTGGAGTCTAGCGAGCTAGAGTGTGCCAAAGAAATTTGGCAAGTAGGTATTCACAAATTGGGATGGCAAACAGGGGGTTTGCCAAAGGAATTGGTGAACAAGTATTCGTTAGAAGATTTGGCAAACAAAGGTCGCCAGTGGACTTGGCGAATTGCAAAGGTTGGTTTGGGCCTAGCGAGCTGAGAACGCTAGTGTGATTAGAGAACTGGGATTCTTCAGTTGATTTGGCGAACAAGGGTTCACCAATAGGATGGCAAATTTGGGTCACCAATTTTGGCCACGTGAGAATATAGCAAATATACTAGAATTAGAAAGTTAGCTTACTTTTCTCTTTGTAACACCATTCATGCACGTAACTAATTCCTACTTCTACTACAACTAAAATATCTTAAGAACATTAGAACACCTAATGCCTATAAATTAAGACCTTTCCATTAGAAATTTCATATTCTGATTCTCTTGTTAGCAAGTTTTAAGAACTCAACACTTAAGCCTTAGGAACTGCAGTAAGACTCTATCTCTTTGTTGATGTTTAGGTTTGCAATAAGGTTGGCATGAGCGAACCTAGGCTCGCTTATGTTTTATGCATGATTCTTTTGTTGTGAAATTATGAACTTGATAGAACAATCCACCAGTAACGACAAGGGAAACCCGAAGCTTGTCTAAGAATATCCAACAAATTTTTTTAAAAATATGTAACACTATTCATATTTAAAAATTAATAAAATAAAAATAATGACATTTTTAAAAAAAAATAACTTTTCTATACAATAATGAAACTTTTAGACTATCACGGTATCACATATCTCAATCATTTTTAAATTATTTTTATATTAAATAATCCTAACAGGTGAACATATTCATTTTATTTATAGAATTTATTTTTTAATTTCCAATAAATAAAATGATTTTTCGAATCAAAAAATTCTTGTATCTTTCCATTTAAGGTAAATTACACAACAGGTCACTCAATTATGCGTAAATTTTTTTGCTACCTAACTATAAAAATTACAAAATGGTTACTGCATTAATCACATTTGTCTTTTTTAGTTTAGTTTCGTTAAACTTGGTTAACTTTATAACAAAGATATGATGTGGCAGTTCTAAAATTGACATGATAACAAATTTAACCCTTAATACCTATAGATTATGCACATCTGGTCACGATTCTAAAAAAATTAACACTCACAATTTACACTTGACTCAATTTACTCCATGTTCTAAAAATATAAAATTCTTTTTTTTAAAAAAATTCTTTCTTTTCTCTTTTGTTTTAGAATCAATAAATTATCAAAATTCATGTGCTTGGCTTAATGGCCAAAGAATGTTCTAACTATAAAACTCATTCGAGTTCGAGCCTCTAAAGGAAGAAGTGGAATGCAACTTTATTTGGGTAACTCCCATTATAATTGGTTTGGGTGAGTAAGAAGGAAAGAGAAAAAGGAAAAGACAGAGAGAACAGGAAGAAATATATAGAAGTAAAATATAGATTTTTTTTTAGTATCAGGGTCAAATCGAAATAATATGTAAATATTTAGGATTTTTTTTTTAAATTTGATCAAATGGGCATAATGTGTAAATTTTTAGGGTTATTTTTTTATTATGTTGATTTTAGAATCACTATGTCATCTTTTCATTATAAAGTTAACGACATAACGAAATTGAACCAAAAAAGAAAAATACAATTAATTAAGTGAATATTTTGTAACTTTTTATAATCGAGTGAAAAAAAACTTTAAATATAACTGAAAATTCTATTATATGCGTATGCGTGTGGAAACCACGTATTTAGAACATAGAAGAGTGTTTAACTAATAGTATAAAAATATAATTAATAGAGGTAATAAAATGATCATAATAAAATTAAAATGTATAAAAATAATAAGATATAACTCTGATTAAGTGGTAATTTTAAAGTTTTATTAATGCAATTAGTGTGGGTTTAAATCTCATCATATCTATATTTTCTATTAATTTTTTAAATTAAAAAAAAGACTAAAGTACCCTTGAACAATATAACTTATTTTAAATATGAAATAACATTTTTGTAATTTCTCTTATCAAGTTAGTACCCGATTGATTCGTGACACCAATTCAATTTAGAGTTTCAATAATAATATAGATATATAATTGATTAAGGTAATAAGATGTGTATATTAAAATAAAAATATATAAAAAATTAAAATAAAAATTTAGTAGAATGTTAAATTTAAAATTTTACTAATGCAACTAACATGAATTCGAATATCATTAAATACATATTTTTATTAAGTTTTAAATAAAAAAATTAAAATATTCTCAAATAATATAATTAATTTTAACTATGATAATATATTTTAATAATTTTTGTAACTAAATTAATACCCGATAACTACCTCCCATTTACTATCATTTATCATCCAACGAAAGAAGAACAAAGATTGTATTTAAGAAGGTTCATTAATTTTTCCATCTCCAGAGTTTCAATCTCTGTTTCCAACCAGTAAAAGCAAAAGGGAAAACTAAAAATTCAAGAGCAGATAGAAAAGAGAGGACCCCAACACAACAAAAGCAAATAAAAAGGAATATATGTTTAGAACGGTTTATAACCTCCCTCTTTTAATTTACTAATAGGAAGATAATATATTTTAGTACACTTAAATTTATATTTTTTTATATCGATAATAATATTTATATCAATTAAATTAAAATTCAATCGATTATTTTTAATTATTTTTAAAATTATTTATTTATAATATATTTCAAAATAATTGATTCATCATATATGAAATTATAAATTAATTTCTATCGTAAACTAAAATTATTAAAATAATATAAAATTTAAATTTAAATAAAAATAAAAATTGTTTAAAAATTGTACTCTCAATGACTGAGTCATGTTGAGATTCAAGAGTCATAGCTTTCCAAAAATTTAAATTTTTTCACTTTAATCCTTTGTAAATTTACACTATAAGACTCATGTCATATCTATTTTTCTTATACAATATTTAAAACTATTTATAATCTCTTTCTTAATTTATTAATAAGAGAATAATACGTTTCAGTATACTTAAATTCATATTTTAGTGTATCGATAATAATATTCATACCAATCAAACTAAGATTCAAGCGATTATTTTTAATGATTCTTAAAATTATTTATTTATAATGTATTTCAAAATAATTGATTCATTATGAATTTATAAATTAATTTCTATCATAAACTAAAATTATTAAAATAATAAAAAATTTAAATTTAAATAAAAATTGTTTAGAAATTGTACTCTCAATGACGGAGTCACATTGAGATTCAGGGGTTATAGCTTCTCGAAAATTTAAATTTTTTTAATTTAGTCTTTTGTAAATTTATATTATGATCCTTTCAAAAAATATAAATAAACCCTCTCAAGATTTTAGATTTTTGTAATTTTTTCCTTTGTATATATATTATAACCTGTAAAATGATAAAATTTTAATTTAAATCTTTTATAATTTATAAAATTTTATATTAATAATGATAAAATTATATTTTAACCTCTCAAAAATAATTAAAATCTTAATTAAAATCTTTAAAATTAATAAAAATATATATTATTAAAATAATAATATTATATTTATATTATTATAAAAATATATAATTTAATTTCGATATATTAAAATAATTTATCTCTATACTCCAATGTGGATTCTAGTACCTCAATATGATCATAGAAGAGAGAGGGGGCGTTAGTGGGGTTGAAGTGACATGATGATTGAGTGCACGTGTGGTTACTTGTGTCCACGTGCATCTGTTTTATTCACTCAAAAATTGATTGATTTTTCTCTCTTTGTTTCTTTGATATTTCTTTACCTTTTTCTCTTTGTCCTTTTGCTGACAGCACATACACTCTTTATTTGGGCCCCCATCTTCTTGTCTTTTTTACTTTTTTTTATATTTTTATTCACATTTAATAATTTCGTATATTAGACTTGTATGCATATCTTTTTATATATCAAAAACAAAACCATATGTTATTAATTATAAAATTACATAAATTTAATAGATTAATGATTTTGGATAAATTGTAATTAATATCAGTAAATTATTAATAAATTTACGTTTTGATCACTCAATATTAAAAAATTACAAAATAATAACTAAACTATATAAAAAAATTTATTTAAATTATCATGTTGTTAAAATCGTTATTATATAGCCCTGTTCTATTTGTACTATCTGCACTAATTGAAAGTTCTCATTTCTCTTCTCTTCTACGACTCAATTTTTTTTCATTTAATAGCTTTCAACGTCACAATTTTGTAGATCGAAATTTAAACAACTTTATTCTATGATTTTCGATATTAATTGTCAGATTGATTTAGATTTAAGGTATGTTTTTATATTCATTAATGGGTATTGATACACTATATCGATTGTTGAATTTTCGCTTAGAGAACACTAGTCAGACTTTAAAAAAAATACTTAATAACCTAGTGGCTTAAATAAAACTTTCGAATAATCAAGTTACTTAAATGAAAACTTTCAAATAATTCAGGAAATATTTATAACTTTTTAAAATTAAGTGACCAAAATATGAACTTGCTAATAATTTGGTGACCTTGAATGTAATTTACCCTATTATTTTTTGTCGGTCAAACTTTTACAATGGCTATTCAAACAGGGCTTTGGAAATTAGTGTGCCCCATGATGTTTGGTTGTTTAATCAAGGTTGAGACCCTGAAATTTTAATGATTTTGATTCAAGTTCTTTCACCATGTACAAATATTATGTATGAATTACTTTTCATATTATTCTATGTTTAAATGTCATCATCTGTGAATTATGTCTAGATTTATCCTAATCTATAGTATACTATTTGTTATATTTTGTATCGAGTAATTTTAGTTATTTGGACATATGTAAACTCCAAAAGAAATTGGTTTGTCTAATGTTTTATATCTTACGTCTAAGGAATTTATAAATACTAAAATTATGTTTAAAAATATAGTATAATCACTTAATGTTTATACTTAATTGTGACAATTTTTTATCTTAACTTGATTGACATGAGGATTGTAGTCTATGTAAAAAGACGTGGGTTCGAATGTGCTGAAACGTATTATTCTCTTATTTATGAGTTGAGAAGGGGTTATAAATAATTTTAAACATTGTGTCAAATATAATAAATATGATCAAAACTTATAATAAAATTGTTTAAAAAAAATCAAGTGAATTGTTGATAAAATATTGGATTTTTCATTAAATTATCAAAATTCAGTTTCTTATAATCCCTAGTATCAAAAGTAGAGACTAGAGAACTTAATATTTGGATAAAAAACATATTTTATTATTATTATAATGATTAATGAATAAAGATTATATGTTTCAATTATTTAGTTGTTATCCATCTTTAATAATGATAATGAAGTTGATATATATATATATATATATATATAAAAGATATCTCGAATTCCATGTTATGGTCTGATAGTCAAAGATATTCATTATCTTAGGTGTAGTTTGGATTCGAATCGTATTTATTGTTCGAGCTTTAACTTATTATTGTAATTCACTAAAAAAATATCTTAATTAATTTTAGTTTCTCCAAGTACTTTCTATTCCTTTACCAAGTTATATACATCACCATGAACTTATTCAGCATACAGGAATGAGCAACATATGAAAGTTTATAAATATTAAGCTTGCCTAATAAATAAACATATAAGGCTAGGCCACAAAAATTTTGGAATTGATGGACCTAAGACCTATGTTATTTTCTTTTTTTTTTATTTTTAAAATTATTTGGTTGGTCCATGACCCTAGTTTCAAATTCTATTCTTGCAAGAATAGAAGCATATATAAAGAAAAGTTGAATTAAATACGAACAAAACAAAAACCAAATTTTGCCACTTAAATATTAGTTAATTAGGCAATATATACACACACACAAAGAAGTTGGCAAGAGTCAGACTAAGTGAAAAGAAACTAAGGTCGCACAAGCTTCTTGCTGGAAATTTCTTAATCTATTTTCAATTTTGATTACTATTGCATACAATAGAGGTGTTCATGAGTCGATTTGGATTGGACTCATATAAAGTATTTAGATAAGTTTTTAAGTTTAAGTTTGGTAAGACTCGAAAAATGAGTTTATTTTTTTTTATTTAAATCCGATCCAATTTGAAAAAGGAAAACTAGAGTCCAATCAAACCCATTTATATTTGATTTTTTTAGATTAGTTTTTTATTTAAAAATATAATAAAAACAATAAAATAAAAAATTTCTAACACATAAAAAATTTAATACATTAAAAAAGTATTTATATTAAAAAGTACTACCATAAATATAATAAATATTTTATTATTTTAGAAAAACACAAATAAATATAATAAATGGTTTATTGGCTCTCCTTGGAGTACGAGAGACAAAACCCACCTTGGGAATAATACATTTCGTTGAAGGTCCAAGACTATCCACTCAACAAACTAACCGAATGGTACCATGGTACCATGCACAATATATGCCTTGGTCGGTGGTTTGAACCCCTGCAAGTGCAATGTTCATTAGTAATATTAACCACAATATTGACTCCTTTCACATGAAATTGCAGGTCGTATCTCTACCAATTGAGGAGCTCTTTAAACTTTGTGGAACCTTTTATGCTTTCCTTAGAGTATTAGAGATAAAATCCTGCCATGGGGATAATACCTTTCTTTAAGGGTTCGAGACTTTCACCTTAACAAACTAAGAAAGTGGTACTATGGTTCCTAAGGTAAGACCTATATTCCTTGGTTTGTGGTTTGAACCTGAGTAGGCGCAATATGCATAATTAATATCATGCACAATACTGACACCTCTCTCATAAGCTTGTGTCACAAGCCATGCAAAGGAGCCCACAACTAATGCGCACATTCTATACCCTTCATGTTCACTTGGGTCATTCGGCCTGACAGGACTAACTTATTGCTTGGAAGAGACTCAAGGCTCATCTACTTGGATCCTAGTTAAAATGTAAACACTCTAGTAACTTGTAATTTTACCAGGATAATTATTTTAAATCCTAAAGGATAAGAATGTATAGAGTTTAAATCCGTTTGGACTCTCATGTTATAGATAGACACTTATCTTAGCCATTGATGTACTCAATCTATACCGTTGGATTTGGGGAAGCTCAACTATAAATAGAGCCCCCTTATTTGTAATCATTTCATTCTTGAGTTAAAGAATATATTTGAGAGCATTTACTTAAACAATTGGTGTGCATTGCTTTCTTGTGGCTTTTCAATTCTTTTGTTGGTCTTTCGCTTTTGAGTTTGTGTTCGCTTTATTTATGTGCCTTAGAGAATTTTTGAGAGAATTCTCATCTATCGAGAGTTAGGTTGTATAACACCTCATACTCGACCTGATCGCTGGGTTCAAGCTACGAGATGTCACATTCATTGTCGGAGCAAATACAATAAATTATAATTCAATTTAATAGTTAATACAGAGTATTAAATATAAAACACTAGTCCAATATGTTATGCAATCATATCCAAGTCTTATATGAGCTTACGAAAGCTCTTTCAATAACCCGAGGTCGAATAAGGACTTAAATGTAAGACTTCAAAACTATCGAGTTGAGGTCTCAACTTCGAAGGTTCCAAATCGCGACGTTGTCCATTCCTCATCAAGAAGTGAAAGCTTCGATGTCGTGACGTGACTAGTTGTTTTCATAAGATTCATATGGTGTTGGCAAACTAGAATTAAAAGTATTTTTAAAGAACTTGTTGAAATCATTGCATTTATTGAATTTCCAAGCCATTTATTTGTACAACAAGTTTTTGAACTTAAAATGTAGAAAAATATACTACTAAATCATAATCTAAATAGTTTTTTGACTAAGGGTTGATATTTGGACAAATTATAACTAGTGCAACTTCAAAAATCATAAAAGTTAACCCTCCTTGATGTTAGAGCTGCAAACTCCAAGCTTTTATCTTAAGAACTCCAATCTGGCTTTAGGCAATGCTTTTGTGAAAATGTCAGCATATTGATTTACTGTATTGCAATAAACCAGTTGCACTTCTCCTCGCTTTTGAACATTACGAAGAAAGTAGAATTTTATTTTGAGATGTTTAGTTCTGCCATGGCATACCGGGTTACTAGCTATTGATATTGCAGCTTGGTTGTCACAAATATCTGTGTGCTTTCCTCTTGCTCCATATGCAAATCTGTCAAAAATTTTTTAATCCAGAGTGCTTGATTTACAGCAACAGTAGCGACCACATATTCTTCTTTTGTTGTGGATTGTACAACAATTTCTTGTTTCTTTGAACACCAAGAAAAAAAATTTAGAACCAAGACTAAAACAATAACTTGAGGTGTTACGCATATCATTAGTACATCCAGCCCAATCGCACTTCGAATAACCATAGAGATTGAAATTTTCAACGTGACTGAACTTTATGCCATAATCAACTAGGCTTTTTACATATCTCAATTTTTTTGCTGCCTGAAAATGAATTTCACTAGCACAGTTTATGTACTTTGATAACAAACTCACAACATGCATGATGTCTGGCCTGGTTGTTATCAAATACATCAAGCAACCAATTAAGCTTCTATACAGTTTGTCATCAACTTTTTTAGCTCCATCTTCTTTCGAAAACTTCTCCTTTTGATTCATTGAAGTTGCAGTCAGTTTGCAAGCTTCCATGTTAAATTTGTTAAGTCTTTTGCATATTGTTACTAGAACACAAAAATTTCATTTTGCTTTTGTTGTATCTATATACCAAGAAAAAAAATGACATTTCTCCAAGATTTTATCATTTCAAAGACCTTTTTCATCTCCTCTTTGAACTTGCCTGTTAGCTCTAGTCTACTTCATGTTACAAGTAGGTCATCAACATAAAGAGACACCACAGTAATTCATCACCACTCTTCTTGATATACAAAGTAAATTCACTTAGAAATTTTTCAAAACCTAAGGCAAGCGAATATCCATCAATTTTGTTATACTAAGATCTTGGTGCATGTTTTAAGCCATACAAAACCTTTTTCAATTGATACACCTTCTCTTATTTTCCTTGAACAACAAAACCTTGTAATTGTTCAATGAATATTTCTTTGTCTAAGCACCCATTCAAAAATGTTGATTTTACATCCATTTGATGTACAAGCCAACCTTTTTGTGGAGCAATGGCCAATAACATCCGTACAGCATCCATCCTAGCAACCGGAGCAAAAGTTTCTGAAAAATCCACCCCAAACATTTGAGCATGCCCCTTGACGACCAACCTCGCCTTGTACTTATTTATAGAACCATTAGAATTGAATTTGGTTCGATAAACCCATTTCACTCATTTAGATTTCTTGTGATTTGGTCTGTCCACCAGTTCACGTGTTTAATTCTTTTCAATAATGCTAAGCTCTTCCTTCATTGCAGCTATCCATTTTTTTATCAGCTACAACTTCTTCATATCCTACAGGCTCCATCACAACAACATTACACCTTTGATAGATGTTAGAATGTGATCGGGTTCCTTTAATAGGTTTATCATCTATGTAATCATCTTCCTCATGAAGCTCATCTTTTTGTCAGCATCCCAATTCCATCTATTTGACTCATGGAATTGTACATCTCTGCTAATTATGACTTTATTGTGGTCTGGCAAGTAGATTTTGTAGGCCTTTGAGGATGAGCTGTAGACTACAAAAATTCCAACATCTACTTTCTTGTCCAATTTGTCTCTCTTAACTTGATGAATGTAAGGGAAACACAAGCAACCAAAGGCTTTTAGATTAAAAACTTCAAGTTTGTAGCCATTCTATGCTTCAAATGGGGTTCTTTTATGCAAATCTTTAGTTCAAAGTCTATTAAGAAGATAAATCGCTGTGTTTGTTGCCTCAACCAAAAATTCCTTCAGTAGCCCTTTGTTCTATTTTTTCTCTCCACCATGTCATTTTCTTATGGAGTATAAGGTGCAGCCAACTGATACTTGATACTTGCATCTTGACAAGATTTGTTAAACTTTTCGAAAGTATATTCAGCTCTGTTATCATATCTGATCAATTGCATCTTACAGCCACTTTAAGTTTACACAAAAGCTTTAAACTTCCAAAAAGATGTAAAAAACTTCAAATTTCAACTTCATGAAACAAATCCAACAAATTCTTGTGTGATCATCAATGAAAGCAATTTAGTACTTACCGCCATTCAATGGTGGTGTTTTGATGAGCCCTCCTACATCAGTGTCTTACTAATTGTAATTTCTGAATAGCCCTCCAAGCCTTATTTTTTGGAAAAAGGAGCCTTATTGTTTCTCATATCGGCAAATTTCACATGCAGATAGCTCATTCTCCAAATGAGGAAAGCCTTTTTTCAAGATTATTTTTCTTCATAAAAAGGATAGCGGCATGGTGAAAATGGCCCAACCTTTTGTGCCAAAGCAAAGTATTGCTTTCTTCTTTGTGTACAACAACCTGCTCTTCTTGCATCAAGTCTAAGGAAAAGCTTTTGTCTTTCTTTTTTTGTTGCATTCGAGTTGTTCTGTTATTTAAAAATAGAGACAACAATTTCAATTAAAAGAAAATGTCACTGGAATTCAAATCTGAAAAAAACACAACCAACCACTCTACTTCCTAGACTAACAATCACCACCACGCTTAAAGCAATCACCACGATTCAGGCCTTCCCTTGCTAATGTTATTGCCAAACAACATCTCTATATTTTGCATCTTTGATCATGCAATTTTTGTTTACAAACAACATCTTGTACCATTTTCCAATATCTGAGCAACACTCAAAAGGTTCTGATTAATTTCAGGCACATATAAGGCATCAAAAATAAATTTCAAACTTATGTGACCTTCAATTGTCATTGTTCCTTTTCCTTCCATAGTGATATATGCCCCATTTCCAATTCTAATTCTAGAGACAGTAGTTTGATTAAGATCTTTGAAGAGTTCACGATCATAAGACATATGGTTTGTACAATCGATATCTATAAGCCAACTCTTGATTGAGCTACTAGTGTTGAAACAGGATGCCACAAACATTTGCTCACTATCTTGTGGATTTTTAGTAACATTAGCTTCTGATTGCTGTGGAGACCTGCATATTTTTCCACATGCCCTAATTGTCCACACTTACTGCGTTTCACATTCGGCCTCCACCAACACCTTTATGTGGGTGATTGGTCTTTTTACAATAAGGACAACAAGGAAAAACTTGAGTGTTGTTGCCATTTTTTCTGTCATCTGTGGAACCTTCAGTCTTTTTATTTCTGTTCTACATCTTTTTCTTACTTTTTCCACCATTTTCTTATGCGTCTTCTTTGTTCCTCATTATATTCTATGATTTGGCTTAAAGAGCACCCTCTACTGTTCCTCATTATCTAATGCATCTTCTTTGTTCCTGCGTTGCAAAGCGTTCAACAATTCTACCAAGGTGATGGTTAATGGGTCTTTCATGTTTTTCAAAGACGAAGTTATGGTTTCAAACCTTTCAGGAATTATGACGTTTGAACAATTCTATAATCATAGAAATCAGTGCTAAGAAGTCTTACATTGTTAATAATGTCAAGTAGTCTATCAAAGTATTCCTTGATCGTCTATATTTCTTTCGTCCTTTCCAACTAGAATTCTCTACACAAATTCTATGTTTTCATACCTTTAACCTTTTCGTCTCCATCATACTCTTGCTTTAAGAAATTACAGATCTCTCTGACAGTTTTCAAGTTCATTATTCTATAAAAAATAGAACTTGAGAATGTTACGAATAAGCTAGCTTTGACTTTTGATGCTGCTTTCGATCCTTGTGATTTTTAATTTGAGTCGCCGTTGGATTGTTTGGCACGGGAGGAATTTCATAGTCATATCCTACAACTTCCCTCACATTAATAACATCAAGATAGGCTTCTATTCTAATAACCCATCCTTGATAATTTGTGTTGTAAAAAAATGGAAGAGCAATTGCAGTGAACGAAGCTTTTGTATTCATGTTTTTAATGCTTATGGTTTTGTATTTTTGTAGGTGGATGAAGAGTGTTTATGGATTTTTTTTGGTTGTTTGATTTAACAGGTCTTTAAAAACTAGCTCTGATAACAATATGTTGGTAAATTAAAACTGACAGCATTTTTAAAGAATTTGTTGAAATCATTGCATTTATTGAATTGCTAAGCATCTATTTATACAACAAGTTTTTAAATTTAAAATGCAAAAAAAAAAAATTGCTACTAAATCATAATCTAAATTGTTTTTTACTACTTTATTCGCCTAAAAATAAGAGCTAATATTTGCCTAAAGATTAGGACAAATTATAATTAATGCAACTTCAAAAATCATAAAAGTTAACATATGGTACTAATTCAAACACCTAAACCAACATACCAATTGCATCATTTCATCCATTTAAGCTTCATACATACTTCAAACACTTCATATAACATCATTACTATCTAAATTACCAACATGACCATTCATAACTCAAAACCTAACTCAATACATATGACCATTTACATCATTTAACCATTTAAACCTTATACCATAAACATGATAACTACACCATTTTATATGCTTAAGTTCAAAATTTATATTAACAAATCAAAATACCAAATTGATCAATTCACATCCTAAAACTGATTCAACCTTATTACATACCACATTAAAATGTAAAGAACTATACAAACATTGCTTAGTTAAGAGTTATGGTTTGGATGTTGGACCAATCCTCGAGACTACGAGATCTTCTAATTCATGCACACGAAATATAAAAAATCTTACGCCGAGTGATAAAACATAGTGGTACATTCATGATTAAAGTCATAAAACGAGCATAATCACATAGAACATAATAATTTACATGTTCATTACTCATATACCAAAAGCATACACAAATCTCAATTGATAACTCTATATGAATGTTATGTCATGTAATACTTCTAAATAACAAGAACACAATAATTTTTCATTTGAATTCATATTATATGTTAGTTTATTATCTCATTCATTTCTCAATCTATTGATTTGTCTCATTTTCATATAAACCCTCAAGGCTCGTATAGACCAGTTTGCATGATATTTCACATGCCGTTATTTTTCCACATTTCATATATATATAAAACATACCAAAATCAATCACATTTGATATCTATTATCTTTTAACCAATTCATGTTTTATAAACCCTATTGACGAGACACAAACTTAATATGGATATACGGATCTATAACTCTGCCATGCTGGGTTGCCCGACAACAATGACTATTAGAACATGTATATACTATCACCCCGAGTTGCCCGAAAATGATGACTTTCACAATCTGTTTACTCTGTCATCCTAGGTTGCCCAACAATGATGACTACTAAAGTAAGTAAATTCTTCCACACCGGGTTACTTGACAACGATGATTTCTAATCCTTATACTTGACCATATGACATGCCAACTATATTTGACTCTACCTAAAAAACTAATAAGGTAATCAATGTTTCAATTACATTTCATAAACCGATTCACATGCCATTTAATCATCAATTTATATCATATATCACATGTCATTTAGTGTTTCATATCATACTCATTTCTACTATACTCAAATCAATTCACAATCTTGGCATTCAATACCGTTACATAATTCAATTCAAAGACAAGTAATAGCCTTACCTTAATAACTAATTTGCAATAATCATGTATGTATGTATTAAACCCAAATCATAAAAGTACAAATCAAAGCTTTCATCACTCGTCTTTCCATTCTCTCGCGATGACCCAATGTTGTCTTTAGCTACGTTTGATAGTTCAATAATAGAAACAACATCAACTTACATCCAATTAACATTTAAATACATAGCCAAACATATTTTTCATTTCATTCAATTTAGTCCTTATACTAGGGATACACATATTTTTCAATATCTAACATCGGATTAAAATCTGATTTCACATTCTTTCATTAGATACCTTATACTTTCTAGCTATAATTTAATGATAGTTTTTATTTTATTCAATTTAGTCCCTAATGTTACAAAGTTATCTAGCAAGCTTAATTAAATTTTTAATTTAGTCCTTATCATAATCTATGCTTATTAACTATCAAATTTAAGCTTAATTCATCAATTTCTCTATAATGACAACTTGGTAAAAACTTAACACTTGAACAAATTGATATATGGGTTTGCTAAATCAAGCTCTCATGATCATAAATATAAAAAGAAATTCATCAATTTAGCTTTGTCACCTTCATAATTTTGGTACGACAGAATGAAGCTTTAACAATGGAGTTTTCTCCTTTCTTTTTCTTTTTAGGATGGTGGAAGAAGGTGATGAATATCATCTTTCTTTCTGCTAAGCTGTTATATACACCGTACTTAATCTTTAATTAACCTTAATTAAACTAATTAATATAACATTTTCTTTATTTAATTATTATTATTAAGGTTAATGGAGATCACCATAATTTCCTACTAACCATATGAGAAACAATGGTTCAATAACAATTTAAGCCATTTGGATAATTTCTATATAGGTCCTCAAGGGTTTTCTAAATTAAAATGTATTAGCGATTGAACTTTTATAATTTAATCCTTGAGCTATTAATTATTTTCTTGATTAAATTACTTAATTAATCTTCTGTATTTTTCATACTAACTTCATTATTTTTTATATTTCATCCTTACATATTAAGTTTACGTAAATAAGGTTTAAAATCACATTTTTTGACACCAATGAAAATCGAGTCATTACAAGCTGACTTAGGCAAATTTAAAACAAAAAATGTTTAAGATCGCCAAACTTAAGTTCTAGCCCTCTAACACTTGCAGGTCGTATCTCCCCTAATCGAGGCGCTCCCTAAATTCTATGAACCCCTTTAAGCTCTCCTTGAAGTACAGGAAACTAAATCTCACCATGGAAACAATACCTTTTGTTGAGAGTCTGAAACTCTCTCCTCAACATTTACAAAATGTTATTATCTAAAGCATTTTTTTGATAAAACATAAAATATGATATGGATACTTTACTAGAAGGAAAATTATAAAGAAGAAAAAATATTATTTTTATGATTTTTATGTTAAATCAAATTATTTTTTAAATGTTAAATAAAAAATATTTTTTTAAAAAATCAATTTTAATTTATTATTCTATAATACCGTCAGTAACATTTTAATAGTGTGTTTGGTTGGCATGAATAACCAACTGATTGAGGGATGATTCGGTGGATTACATTCATTTAAGTATTTGGTTCACTTGAAGATTATTAAGCTGAATAACCTATTACAACCAAACCATGAATATATTTGTGATAACAATTGAGAGCTCACCCTACGAATAACCTATTCAGTGACAAAAAGAATTGCTTCAAAAAGAATATTTCCAAAATACCTACCATACCAGCATTCAGAAAACTGAAATCTTACGAACAAAAAATGATCAAATAATTAAAACAACAAATTAGGTGATTATTGCGTTAAAAAAACTTGAGTTATCTGCAAAACTGATGGTTTGTCCACAATATCATTAAGTGATAGTTTATCTGCATTACTGTTACACTATTTACAAGTTGGAGTATTTGATGGACTAATTTTGGGAACTCGATTGTAGTGTGTAGCGGTGATGGGTAAGGTGTTTTTAAATAAATCTTCATAAATGTTTTTTAAAAACTGCATTGCTATGGTCATGTGCATCAAGTGAAATATTTTCTTAATTGATCATGTGTTTATTTAAATTTATTTGTTAAATGACCCACACTAGGCTTAAAAAACTCACCCTTAGTGTTATAACTTTTCAGGTAATTCTCAAACATAAGACTTGGATTCAACAGTCGGTGGAGCCTCTCGGATGAGTTTATCCTATGTACCTTTAATAATGAATTTTAAAACTATTTGGATTTTTGTTTGTGGACTTTGGACATTTCTTTTTATTTTGGGTTGTGCTTATTTTTATAAATTTTAGAACTGTCATACATGCTTGCAAAAATTTATGAGATTTTAATTATTTTAAAATATGGAGTTTAATTAAAATATTTACGATTTTACTTGGTTTTAAAAAAAATTTATAACTCGTAATTTTCTAAGTAGTTTTATGAAAGTCTAGTGCGAAATTTTTTTACTCAAAACCTTTTTAATAAATAATTTTAATACAAATTCTTTATTTTCAAATAACTTAAAATGGCATTACAATATAATGTCGTCCATTTCTTTAAATTATTATATTTTTAATAAGTATTTCTCAAAGAAACAAAATCACTAAATATTCAAATTTTTAAGTTTTCACAAAACAATTCAAACCTAGTTATTTTCAATAAATAAATAAATTTGAGTATTGTTAATGTAACTTTTGAGTTTCAGCCATAACATCTAGGCTGAGTTTGGAGCATTACACAGTTAATCTACCTCATATAAGAAATACATATGTTAAACTAATGTCTATAATCAATTTTACCTAACACATCATAACATAATCACAACAAGGTGAGCTTGATTTGCGTTCAATTATGTAAAATATCAAGTACAAGCATAACATTTTATATATTCTAAATCCAATTTAATCTCAACTCAGTCATATGAATATACTAAATTTGTCATTAAACCCTCCACTTTGCTACCTTTGATCATTAAGCACATTACATGTTGTTCAATTTCCACATTTCACATATTGTAAATTACCCGATGAAACACCGTAAAAAACTCGAATACACAAGTACTAATCACATATGATTCTCTTCCAGGCTAAACATTTTATAGACACATTAAATAGCTTGACCAAAGCTATAATGTACAGGTCAGGTTAACCGTCCGGGCTGAACCTTTAGAATGACCTCAGGTTGCTCATCTGAGCTGCACATATTTTAGTATCAGGTTACCCGTCCAAGCTAAACATTTACCAACACATCAAATAGCTTGGCCAAGGCTATAAACATACATGTAAGGTTACCCGTTCGGGTTAAACCTATAAAACGACATCAGGTTACTTGTTCGAGCTAAACTTGTGTTACATGTATCTTTTAGCTTGCAACAAATGTTGGATCCCAGAATCATTGGAAATAAACTTGTAACATGTGTACAGTACATCTACAAAGTTTCATCAGGGTAATTTCCATCATGTAAGTTCATGTTTTTTCCTTTTCAATTTAATCCTAATTTCACCCTTTAGTACTAGATTGCAAACAATTCAAATTTCACTAGAACTTATACATACATATATATATATATATTCACTATATAATATACATAATGATCAAATAATAATTACACCATATGAACTTCCCTGGCAAAAACAACAACCGATAAGGTGTCAAGAGCTAATATGCAATTTTCCTTTTTTCCACGATTATCCTCCGATTAGTTAAATCCTGATCTATATCATAATTCAATTAAATTATCAATTCCAAACATCATTTAATAGCCTAATTCAATTATGTATCAGTTTAATTTCATCTATCGAATATTCCCTCATTTTTTATATTATTCAGTTTACTCCCTAAAATCAAATTGCCATAACTTTTAAATTTGAGCTTCGATTTTGAAACTGATGTCTATTTAATCCTTCTACAGACATTTATTATCTATAACTTCATAAATTTATCATCAATTTTGAAATATTTACACATTAGTCCCTATGTTCACAATTAACAATTTTTACTTTACAAATTAGTCCCTTTTCATATATAAGCTCAAAATATAACAAATTAATACCAAATTCATCAAGAATTCATCAATGGAAACTTTAGAAAGCTTTAATGGTTTTGAAAAGTAATACAAATGTTAGCTAAATCTAGCTATCACGATCTCAAAAACATGAAATTTATGAAAAACGAACTTTAATTCACTTACCATGTAAGGACCGGTTGAACAAAGCTTGAAAATGGCTTCTCCTTGATGTTTTCTTTGTTTTTTAGTTATGAAAAAGAAAGATGAACAATTAAAATGTCATTCTTTCTTTTATTTTACAATTAAACATATTATAATTTTATAGTTTTAATTTTGTTAACATTATTTTAAACAAGACTTCATCGAACCGTCCACTACCAATCTAAAATGGCTCATTTGCAATTTTAAGTCTTGGTTTGATTTCCACATAAGTCCTTTAGAAATTAAAAACCTTAAGTGATTAACTTTTATCATTTTTACAATTTAGTCCTTGTACCTTAATTAGTCACTAATTTGACAAAATTACCTATCCAAATTTTAATTTACCTATACAATAACTCTATGAATATTTTTATTACATATTTACGGGCTTGTCTTACAGAAACGAGGTCCCGATACCTCATTTTCCAACACAATTGACTTTAGGATCGTGACGCTTGTACCTTACTTAACTATTCAATTAACAAAATCATTAGACCAAAATTCAATATAAATCTAAATTGGTCTTGTAAATATTAAGTAATATTTACAAGCTTGAACATCTGAAATGGGATTCTGAAACCACCATTTCGGACGCCATTAAAAAATTGGTTGCTACAAACAAATGGTGGTTTATTTTATAACTCAAAAGAGAAAACTATGATAGTGTCAACTCATGCTACCATTCTTGAAGAAAGTTACATGAATGACTTCAAAAACTAAAGTAAAGAAGTACTCGAACAAATTTCAAGAAATATACAAAGCCTTACAGAAACGATTCCAAAACCAACTCCTAATAGTAGACCTAGAAACGATTAGCAACATAGGGTGATTTGTCGCAAAGGAAAGGGCTCTCGTACGCTTGAGTTCTTTCAATCTGGAGAAAGTGTTTGAAACATTGAATCTGTCGAATATGAAGATGATGACCCATTCACGTATGACGAAGTGATGTAGAGTGTTGATTCCAAGCTTTAGGAAATAACCATGAAAGCTGAGATAGATTCTATGAATTCTAACTCAGTGTGGGAACTTGTATATTTACCAGAAGGGATAAAACCCATAAGGTATAAATGGTTCTAATGAAAAAGTGGAAACTTATATGGCCAGACTTGTAGCAAAAGGTCATACTTAGAAAAAAGGTATTGATTACGAAGAAACCTACACTCTAGTTTCCATGCTTAAGTCAATGCTCTCCATTAAGTTTTCCAACAAAAATGGTGGAATTCATTTAATCACCAATCATCATAGCAATCCATATATTCTTCTCAACTTTAACATTTTCTTTATAAAACTCCCTTCTTAACATATATGACTATTTTTTTTTCTTGCTTTTCTTAGGCATTTCTTTAATGGCTTCCATTATAGTTTTAAACTTACCAAGCCCATCTTTCACCACTTTTATATTAGCTTTCTTCTTCAACACATTCAAACTTTTAAGTAATCCCCTTTTATGACGCAACTGCCATTTAAGTCCCTTTCAAGATTCAAAGTTCATTAAATGTCGTCTTAAGTTAAATGTTGTTTCAATCTTCGCAATCCATGTGATAATGGTGAGATTATTGCTTGTTAGCTCAGAAGAATATTTTAGATGGTTATCAACATTGTAACCATTGATATTGAACTCTTTGAACCCATCGAGGTAGGTTTTGTGGTAAGTCACAACGGAGCTTAGCAATGTTCTTATATCGTCAGCCAATTCGTAGGGGATGATAACGAGCTGTTGAGATGATCAATGTCTAAACCTAAAAGCTGATGACAATTATCCATTGCTAAATCTTCCAAGGATATAACACCTACATCCATTTCTTAAATTTATCAGATAATTGCATCACCCATGTTGGTGAAGCAGTCGTGTAAGGTGGTTCTTAAGGTGCAAGGGTGGCAGAGTGAGGAGCGATAGAGATGGGGGAGCAAGGGATGGATAGTGATGAGGATTGGTAGTTCTTATGGTAGGGTTTTTGGTTCTTATGTTGCAAATAAACGAAAAAAAAGTGTTTTGAACTAATTATAGGAAGATCCCTAGCTTTAGTCAAAAGTAAAAAAATAATGCCATGTTAGCAATCTGTTAGTAGATTAATAGAATTTTTAACGGTTGTGATCAATTCAAGCAATTATCTTAATAGGAGTGACTAAATTGACAAAAAAAATTAAAGTAACCAAAATAGTAATAATGTTGTTTTAGAATGACCTAAGGTGTAGTTTACCACCCTAAATAAAATTTTGAATTATTAAGTTGATATGTGATAAAAGTAACATGTTTTAATCCCATTCTTTATGCATTTTTTACGATTATTTGATGTAAATTAGTGAATTTTATGCTCCTAATCTTTTAAATTCATGTTTCTATACTTAGGAGAACATTTGGGAGCAAAAGGAGCGAAAAACGGAAGATTTGCGCGAGAAACAAGGGCCACATGGGCTGCACCCATGCCACACGGGCTAGGCACGCAGTCGTGTGAGCCACACGGGCGTGTGCGAGGTCGTGTGGATTTTGCGATTTGCACTCTAAATGCGCGAAAAATGCAATTTTTAGGTTTTTCAGGCATTTTAAGACATATAAATACCAATTATAATAAGAGGAGAGTAAACCGTCAGAGATTATTGCAGAAAACAATTGGGAGTTTCTTTTGATTTTATTATGAGTTTTTCTTCGTCTTGTGGTTATACTGTCTTTAAGATGTTTTTATTTGTTAGCATGAACTAATTTTTTAAATACCTAGGGGAGATGAACCCTATAATGAATTTTGTCATATGATTTCTGATTTTATGCAATAAATACTTAGATATTGTTCTCAATTATGTGTGCTTAATTCTTGATTTACTATTTTCGAAATTTTAATTCTTGTTTGATGTGCTTAAATTAGATGAGGAATAAACCTTGTTTAAGAGTAGATCTAACATAATTGAGTGGAGTTGCATGCAATCCTAAAAATAGGACGACATAAATATACCAGATTAGAGTCAAATCTAATAGGGGGATTCATAGATCGAATTAATGCAATAATAGGGGTTTTAATTAGAAAGAAATTTCAATTAATCAATCCTAGAGTCAGTTGCTTTTATTCTTGAATAGAGGTATTAGCATAATTTAGGGATTTCTATGGATTAAGATACTAAGTGAATAAATTACTTAATTCAGAATGATAATGACAGATGAAATCTAGGTGGATTTTTTCTGGGTATTGTTTTGCTTCTTAGTATTAAACATTTGTTATTTCATGATTTATTCTTTTTCGTATTTTTAGTTTATTAATTTAGTTAATTTTAGTTTTAAACAATCACTTCATTTTATCGGTTAAATAATAGGAAAACAACTATTACTAGTACTTTTAGTCCTCGTGGAAACGATATCTGTACTCACCGTAACTATATTATTAATTGATAGGGGCAATTGCCTTAGTCATATTTTTAGTTAGTTTAGACTGCATCAAGTTTTTGGCGCCATTGCCGAGGACTGAAATATTAGGAAAACTTTATTTCTATTACTTTAGTCATTTTTATTTATTTTTGATTCAATATTTTCATTTTTAATTTAGTTTTTCTATTTTAATTTTTCCTTTTTATATGCTTCTGGTAGGTTCTTTTGGTTTATAACTAGAGGAAACCCGTCGGAACCATTTTTACATGACCGTGAAATTGAAAAGTCTGCTCGCATAAATCGTAGAGAGGTCAGAGAAGCAAGGTAAGGTCAGCAAAATTTAGTAGACGATCAAGAGGAAAAGGATATTACTGTAGAGATGGAAGACAATCAAAATAATAAGCTTCCTCCTGTTCTTCCTGCTCGTCGAATCATGTATGATTATGCTAAGCCTACTCTGAATGGGATTGAATCGAGTATTGTGAGACCCACCATTGTTGCAAACACATTTGAGCTGAAGTCAAATACAATTCAAATGGTACAACAGTATGTTCAGTTCGATGATTTGCAAGATAAAGATCCGAATACTCATTTAACTAACTTTCTTGAGATTTATGACAAATTCAAGATCAATGATGCTACTAATGACGCCACTAATTTCTTAATACTTCTTGATTTTAAGGTGTAAACATATTTTTCATGGAGACGAAATGTAAATGATTTTTACATCTAATATTAAAATTACAATCTTAATTTATCCATTTTTTAAAGAATGAATATATTACATATAGTTTATAACTTTAAATATTAATAACAATTCAACTTTAGTTTAATTCGCACGATTATTATTAAAACAATTAAAATATATTCGAGTGCATTTAAATACATATTTTCTTTCGAAAGAATTATAGATAATAAACAACAATTTCATTAAAAATAAAGACAAAAAAATGAGTTGAATTACAAACAAAATGCAATAATAATATTAGTCAAATTGAAGGGGATGAACTGTTCTTTTCCTATAAATTGAACCATAAATCTTTTTTTTTCTTGTGGTACTGCTTACATGCATGTGACTATGTGATGTGTATTTTCTTCCAAATTACTTTTTATATTTTTAAAATCGAAAAGACTTATCCTAATAGCTTATGTAATTCTGAATAAAAAAAAACAAATCGTTCATTCATACTAAATTATTCAATAATTTCTTAATATCTTAATGATCTTCCAATTCAACCATCTCGAATTATATCTTTCTAAATAGACAGTTAAATATCTCATTTCATTTGGAATATTTGATCAAAATCTCTCGGTACATTACCAATAAGTAATTGAGTGTAATGGTAAGACACATTGCATTTTCAAAAGAAAGACCTAAGTTCGAACTTTGAAAATGAAATTATTGGGAGAGACAGCCATGCACCTCGAACATAAACCGTAAAATAGACATAAAAAATAGCAAAAAAATATCTAGGTACATTTGCTCTCTTTGTTTAAAAATTTTTAAAATTATCATGGGTGGCACTATAAAAAAAACATCACTGTTTTTCTTCGCACATGCTGATATATACGTGTGAGAAAAATAAGTCCAATTTATCGAAGAAGCATGTTACCTGACATAGATATGTCAAAATCTGATCTTGCTTTAATTTGATCATGGAGGTAGACAAATGGTTAAAGTTGAAAATGATTTTTTATTCTTATAAGAATTAAGCATCAAAATTACAACAGGCTTATATATATGTTGAAAACGATCCAATACAGCTATGGTACTAAAATTTGTAGTTGTCATCTTCGTAGAAATTAGCCAATACATAAAGGATCAACTTCGATAATGTTATGAACTTCATGTACTGACCTGATGATCAACTTCGTAGAAAATTGAAAAATTGAACACACAAATTTAATGTGGAAAAACTCCTTCAAAGAGGATAAAAATCATGGGCAAAGATAATTTTATTATAACGGCAAAAAAAACGAAAAGTACAAAAGATAGAGATAAAAAAATTAAATCTCGAAAACCCAAAAACAAAGAACCCTCAAAACGTAGACACAAAATTCTCCAAAAATGTTAGGAGTTCTAATCTCTAATGGGTATATTTCTAAGATTATAAAAGAGTCTATTTATAGGTTAAATTTCTAAGTCAAATAATAATAAAATAATCTAGATTAAGAGTTTAACTGAAACAAATAAACCGAGTTTAACTGAAACAAATAAATAGAGTTTAATTGAAACAAATAAACAGAGTTTAATTGGAAGATTATTTCTCAAATTTGATTTGAAATATGAGTCATACTTCAATAAATCTCTACCTTGACTCGTATTTCCACAATGTCATTTTTGCCAAAACCCGCCATGGGCCTATCTTGAACTATGCACAGGAATTAGCTGAGTCAAATCTGTTCTTAGAAGTTGGAAGTCTTCTAGCCTTTGGCTTGTGCACTACAAAATCAAAACTAACCCTGGTTTGAATTTCACGGACACAATGCCTTAACTTTTCAAAACCTGCATCCAAAAGAGAACCTCTATTCAATGAAACAGTCATACATTTTTCCCTCCTATGACCAAGTTGCCTCCGCTCCAAACGAGTTGACTTCAACTCCATAATAGACGAGGGACGTCCGATTTCACCGGTCACTGTGGAACCTACTAGATTATAAAGACTACCAATCTTTTTACCTTCTAACAAAATGAGAGCCCCACGAGACACCTTAATGCCGCTCGACTCGATGTTGATTTTTGCAACCTTTCGAGTCTAAAATACTTAAGCAGATGAGATTCTTTCGTAAATCAGATACATACCAAACATCTGAGAGTGTCCTAATCGTCCTATCGTGCATCATAATTTTAACAATACCAATACTGATTACCTTACTGGATGAATCGTTACTCATGCGCACAACTCCACCTTCAACTGAACTGTATGTGGAGAACCATTCTCTGTTGGGACACATGTGGAAAGAACATCCCAAATCTAGGATCCACTCGGACGTAAGCTCGGAGCTTTCGCTCGTTGACACTAACAAGAAATCATCACTACTTTCGTCAGCCAAATTAGCACCAGCTAAATCTTCCTCGTTACTCTTAACAGCCCTTTTATTTCGCAGTTTGTAACAATCTACTTTGACGTGACCTAATTTCTTATAATAACGACACGTTTTGTCTAGCGTATTTGATGCTACCAAAACGAAAGCTTGCTTATCTATCTTTCTATCCAAACCAAACTCATTATCGAGTTTGTCTTTACTCAACAAATGACCCTTCACATCCTCGAACAATAGTTTGTCTCTACCATAAATCAGGGTCTCCCTAAAAGACTTGTATAAAAAGGGTAAAGAGCACAATAATAGCATAACTTGATTCTCATCGTCAATTTGAACCTCAACATTTTTTAAATCATTCAAAAGAAATAATGAATTGACTGATGTGATCTCTAAGAAGCTCACCTTCGTTCAAGAGAAACATAAATAGACGTTGTTTCAACACTAAACGACTATCTAGAGACTTAGTCGTATAAATAGTTTATAGCTTTTTCTACAAGGCGGATAAGGTCTTTTCCATCAACACCTCCTGCAATACCATATTCACGAGGCAAAATTAGATTGCAAACAAAGTCTTTTCATCAAGCTCTTCCCATTCTGACTGGTTTAGATTTTCGAACTTTTTTCCCGTTAACGACCTTTTGCAAGCTTGTCTGAACTAGAATTACCATCGTTTGAACTTGCCACAGATTGAAATTTGTGACACCATCAAACTTCTTAATATCTAATCTTGTTGTTGCCATCTCTGAATGGGTTGATCTGTGAAAATTGAACTAACTCTGATACCACTTGTTGGGGATTGACTCGATTAAGTAACAAATAAGTAAAAATAGCGGAAGAAATTGAGAAATTGAACACACAAATTTAACGTAGAAAAACCCCTCCAAAGAGGATAAAAAACCATGGACAAAGATAATTTTACTATTACGGTAAAAGAACGAAGCGTACAAAAGATTGAGATAAAAAAACTAAGCCCTAAAAACCCAAAAACAAAGAATCCTCAAAACGTAAACACAAAATTATCCAAAAGTGTTAGGAGTTTTAATCTCTAATGGGTATATTTTTAAGGTTGTAAAATAGCATATTTATAGGCTAAATTTCTAGGTCAAATAATAATAAAATAATCTAAACTAATAAGAGTTTAACTGAAGTCAATAAACAGAGTTTAATTGGAAGATTATTTCTCAAATTTGACTTGAAATATGAGTCATACATCAACAGGGTGCAAGACTAAGGTTACAAAAATTCTTAAATAGTCTAAGTTGTAATTAGTGCACTTGTTAGTGAATTCTACTTTGGACAAGGCCCTTTGTTAGTGAATCATACTAGGTGCGATCCTATGTCAAGACGACAACCATGGATTCAGTGGTGGAGCTAGAATAAATTTTTTTTGGAGGGGGCGAAATTAAATTGTATATTTTTATGATAGTAAAAATGCAATTTTATCATTTTAATAGCCTATATCTTTATAATTTTTAAAGGGTTAAATCACATTTTTATCATTTTTAAGGGGTCAAATTACCATTAATAATTTAAAATTTTATAAATTATAAAAGGCCTAAATTAAAATTTTACCATTTTAAGGGGGCTATAATATATATACAAAGGGAAAAATTGCAAAAATCTTAAACATTGGGGGGCTGCTTATATTTTTCGGAGGGTCATAGTATATTTACAAAGGATTAAATTGAAAAACTTTCAAATTTTGGGAGGGCCATGGCCCCCTAGACCTCTACTTGGCTCCACTGTTACATGGATACTACTAAGGAAAGAAGCTCTATCTCACAACCACCTCTACTAGATAGCTAAAACTATGCCTACTAGAAGGCTCATATGAGAGCTTCATTAAGGGTATGAAAGAGAAGGCTAATGTCCAATCCTGATAGGTTGGGAACCTCTTACTACATTCAATGCAAATGACGCACAATCTGTTAAAATTGAGATAAGCTTAGACAACAGAGGAAGACAAAATGCCAAGGCACTCTATGCAATATTCAATGGAGTAGATATTAAAGAATTCATGCAGATTTCAAAATGTGTCTTAACTAGAGAAGCATGAAAAATCCTTGAAACAACTCAGAAATGGATTTAAGGAATCAAAATGACAAATTTGCTTAAAATCTTATTTTATGATATAATTTCTAAATTTTATGCAAAATTATGTGATATATAACTAATTAATCCTTTACTCATGTAAGGAATATTCTAAAGTCAAACAACAAGAAAGGTGTTGAGATTCCAACCAAAATGTTTTGTTATCAAAATTACAGCCATAAACAAAGCTAAAGGCATTAGTACCATGAGGGAGGATGATTTGAATGGCTTATTACAAACCTTCTAAATGAATATGGGAAAAGTATAAAGGAAAAAGTCAAAGTTGGACAAAGTGTTGCACTCAATCTTAAAACATTTCGCTACAAATATTCCATCATCTACTTTAGTAGAAGAGCTACAAGAAGAAATGGCACTTTTCATGAAAAAACTTCAACAAAACCTTAAAAAATTTCTCTAAGAATAATATAAATTTATATGGTGGTTTAACTGCTAGTAAAGACAAAAATAAACGTCCACTATCACAAAACAAGACCATATGGAGAAAAAGAAGGGAACTTAGTGTCATGAATGTGAGAGATTTGGTCACATTTAAGTAGCATGTGCAAATACTATCAAGAAAAGGAAAAAGGCTTCTAGTGTTACTTGGAATGATGAGGATACTAACATTGAAGGAGGAGAAGATGAAAAACATGTAAGCTAATATATTTCTTTCATGGTTAGATAAAAAGATATTACTACCAATGTTGCAACATGCTTAGAGACAATTAGAAAAATACAATAATATTATGATGATGCAACTAATATTTAGTTAGAAGTGACTTACAAGGACATGCTAAACAAATATGGAATGGTGTGTGAAGTTAACGAGTCACTAAGGGATCAAATCACTTTTTTGAGAAAGAAAATCAAAGAATAGTAAAAACAATGGAAGATAAAAGCATTCTCTTGGTAGATCAAGAAGCAAGCTAAAAAGAAGTTTAGAAAGAATTTGTATTTTCCCAAGTCATTCTAAAGAAGATGGGATCCAAAAGCAAGCAACTTGATAAAATTCTTACAGTTGAAAGATTTGAAACATACCATAAAGGGTTGGAGTATACTAGCGAATCATCAACCTTTGCCATTATTCTTGTGAATGAAAAAGTTATTATTGAACCAACTGATTATCTTTAGAGCTAGAAGGATGATTTGTTACACGTTATGAATCACCGTAAGAGGAAAGAAAGTCATGTATTCCACTATTGTGGTATTGTTGGGAACATCAGACCAAGGTGTTATGGGTTACTTAATGACTTAAGATAGGGTTATCATGTTTCTTCATTTGTTCCAACAAAGTAAAGAACAAAATCCAAACTTGTAAAATTGAGTTTGGAGAAAGAAAGATAAAAATACATTTTAGTTACATACACATCTTAGAAAGCTACTACTGATAATGTGTGGCAGCTTTATAGTGGGTGTTCAAAGTATATGACTAGTGAAAAGAAATTTTTAAAACAATATCATAACAAACATGAAGGAAAGTTATGTAACATCCCGCCCAGCGAAGCCTTAGTGTCTGGATATTGTTTAAGGAAATGGGGTAGATAAGATAAATTTGAATAGGTATGTGTGTAGAGTTAGAACTAGACTATGTATAAGAACTCTCTAAGCACGCCTGTGACTCTTCAATATTGGTGATCACAAGTTCTGGCGCATAATGGTGAAGAAGTATGTTTGGTTAAGAAGTATTTGCCCAAAAACCTCATTGGTACATAGAGTAGGCGAACTCCATTATTGACATAAGGGAAGGAACCTTTTGATGCACTATGTGGTTTTAGCCTTGAGCTAGTTAAGTGGTGAGGAAGGCTAGTTACAAATTGACTAAACATGAACCAAGATATTTAATAACCAAAGGAAAATACTCGATTGGTTTTCTTGGAAGTTGTATATTTGGATAAGACAACTTAATGCTGATGTGATGTTTATGAAGTTCGAATGAAGGCTCGAGTTAAGTCAAGTATTTAGGATAGTTTAAGGAGAAATATCTTCCCCCTTCCTTTCTTAGAGATAATAGAGTTGGAAGAAAGGTGAAGTATTCCTCTGAGCTAAGTCTGTGACCCTGAGCGATGAGGTGTTAATCACCCCATTGATGCTATTGGCATGTTAAGTGGGCGTGTTGTCGATATGGGATACGGCAAGTACTGTCTCAAACAAGAATGAAACATTAGGAAAAGAGGTTAAGGAAATTTAGATAATTGAGTCATCACCCACGAAGGTATGGATGTTAAGCGTGATAAGTTAAGGTACCAGTTAAGTTATAACATGAAGGTTAGAAACGAACAATAGAAGAGAACCCAAAGATATACTATATATGAATCTCTATACATGTCTTATTACAGCTATAAGGCATAGGTCTGGCAGATTGTAAGGATTGAGACGCGTGTTGTAACACCCCAAAACTCGGCCCAAAAGTTTTGACTGAATTTTGGAGGTTACATTAGCTATCAAAATGGCCCAAAACAAAACACCATTCAAATTTGTTAAAACTTATCCAAATACCCTCTTAAACTCGCATTTTACTGAAACCTTTAGCGAACATTAATTAAACTCTCAAACGCTCAATTAAAACTTTTGCTTAAAATAATTTGATTCCAATTTCACATCTTATGTATCAATTTCATGACCAAAATGGATTAGTAATTTTGTAAACTGATCTTCAAAATAAAATTTACATCGTGAAAATTAGAATCCTTTTATCTTAGGAAACCCATAAACAGTTATTTAAAATCCATGCATGGAAATCATAATTTCAATTCAAACAAAAACCCAAAACTTTACAAGTCCGACTAAAATTTATACCACAGTCCGAAAGAAAATAGTTTATTAAAATTTATGAAAAACTTTAATAAGTCAAACTAAAACGTATCATTCTAAGACCACCTGTTTGTCGAGTCTGAGCCTTATCTACGTGAATTACCTGAAATGAGGGAAAACTAAAGGGGTGGTGAGCTACACGAGCTCAATGTGAGTCCAAAACAAAAGTAAATAGGAATGCTAAAACAACCAGAAGCCAAACAAAAGTC
This sequence comes from Gossypioides kirkii, assembly GCA_005610355.1. Taxonomy (NCBI): domain Eukaryota; kingdom Viridiplantae; phylum Streptophyta; class Magnoliopsida; order Malvales; family Malvaceae; genus Gossypioides; species Gossypioides kirkii. Next base: position 7,797,431 of record CP032249.1, on the reverse strand, counting down.
TTACACAATTAACAATCATACGAAAGTCTCACTCATAAAATCAGAACACTTAATCATTAACCGGATCAATTTCACTTTATCACATCGAAAATCATAAAGTAAAAAAATTTAATTCTTATCAGGAACTTACACAGTCAGATTCATAATATCAAATGTGTAATGAATACAGGTAACAAAACCCACCTATCCTACCGAACACCAACTTCGACCAACCCTGCACACCATAATTAAGCTATAGTAGGCCTATCCATCCCTGCACACCACAAAGGGCTATGGTAGGCTCGTCCACCCAAACACACCACAATAGTGGATCTATGCCACTAAAAAAAATATGCAGTTGAGCTAACATATATATAAATTGCATTAAAGTTGTCGTAACAAAATATTGTCGTTAAAATACTGAAACAAACTTCCTTCGTCTCCAAAATCAATCCTAACTCATATGCATAAGCAAAACTTTTATCACATATAGGTAGCATACCAAATCAATCATACTCATGTTTGATCACAAAATAGTAGTAAAAAAATTTCGATATTTGCAATTAAACATTTTCATAATTCATAGCTTCCACAGGAAAATCATATTTTCAATCTATACGATTAATAAAACCAATTTTTATGAACACATATAAATACATTCAAACAGTAACATTCCCTATATAAACCTTCCTAAAGCAGAATTGATGTCCCAACACTACTACTGAAGTTTAAACGAGCAAGGGATCGCTTGGGAACCCAAACAGACATCTAACAAATTCACGTAAATTAGCACCAAAAGCACCCCTAAATGCTGATGTTAGAGAAACACACCTGAAACAAACTAAGAGTCAATCAAGGCACCTCCGCAGACTGATTTGAAAACTTAATAACAAAAAATACACCATAACCTATGAAAAACAATCACTCTTAATTAAGTAAAAAGAATCAAATCAAATGAATAAAAAGAATTTGAAAATCGTAATTACACTTCCTTACTTCAGATTCTAATAAAGTGCAAAGATGAAAGAACATACGAAATTCTTTTGACAAACGTTATATTACCAAGGTGAAGATACCAAAGAAAATAATTTAAGTTTTCTAGAATTTGTAAGGTACACTTATCGTAATAGAAAAGAAAGGAAATTGAGGAAAAGAAAGACAAATCAAAATTTCAAGAATTCAATGCCAGAGAAAGAAAAAAAATCAAACTATCAACGAACAAAAATGTGAGAGAGAGGGAAACGTGAGAATGAGTGGGAATATGGGAGGAATTTTAAGGATTCTCTTTATTATTATTTTTCAAACAATAAAATTAAAATAAAGTAAGATAATTAAAATAAAATTTAACCAAAAACCTATTAGATTTTTTTTTCAAAAATAAAAAGATTCAAACAAATAAAATCTAAATAAAATAAAATTTAACAAACTTTGACTGATCAAGTTTTTTATTAAAAATTTAAAACAAACAAAAAAATTATCACAAAGCACACATGATGGCTCAAACAAGAGACCTAAGGTAAGTTAACACCTTACCACTGAACCAACATACTCATTTTGTTCTTAAAACAAAAAAATGAATGTAAAAGTCCGTCCAAAAGAACAAACTCATCCCACCAACCTTGATACTTCTAACCCCAATTCTGGGATGTTACACATGTCACATAACCATAGGCTCAAAAGAGATATGTTAAGATCATCTGATAAGAGGGGAGAGAGTTTCCTTTCTTAAGAAGTATTCCTTAAAATCTTCATGACCTTGACAATGAACTAATTAACTATTCACCAACACATATCACAAGCATGAAAATAAAACATACCATTTTCAACTAGGCATTAACTTAATTCATTCACATGCCATGACCAACATTCAAAATCATCATCATATATCATATTCATCACAAACTCCAACTCATCAAGAATTTTATAATTTAATGTATACACTAAGACACTTATATACATGTCACAACCCTATACTCAAAATGATCATATAACTATTGATTCGGTGATAGTGTGAACTTCGAGACAATCCGGCTTGACATGTTCTGCAAGGTGTTGATCTATAAGGAAAAGGGAAAACAAACGAGGTAAGCATATAAAATGCTTAGTAAGTTCATAGGTATTAAACAGAACTTACCTTATCTTTTAACTAAATACAATAAGATACCATAACTTGACATAGTTTGGCTAGACATGGCAAATCAAAACATCAACAAGATGAGCATTATCTTATAACCAAACCATATAATATCACAAGTACATAACATGCCAATTCATGTCATAATAGGTAACAATCTCAAATTCATACTCAATCAAGGGATGTTACATTCACACACACACACACACACACATATATATATATATCAAAGGAAACACTCCAATCGGTTTTTCTTACATAATGCATTCAATAACTTACCATTTGAATATCAAGTTCATTTCATCCCATTTCAATCTCTCAATTTCATATAAACTGATTTGTCTAATGAACCCTTTTAAATGAACTCGGATACAGAGGTATCTACGCCACACCAATTTCTCTTCTGAGCTAAATATATATACATGACATGTTACCCATCCGAGATAAACCTTTATAATGACTCATCAGGTTACTCGTTTAAGTTAAACCTGTGTCATATATAGTTGAAAATCCGCAACAAATGTTAAACCTCAGTAACATATGTAATTAATCTCGTATAAGTGAGCACAAGAACCTATTGACATGACAATCGTATCCTAAACTTTACTAAGTTCACACAGGCATCTTTTACACATATAAACATCACTTTTCAATTTAGTCCAGTCCTACCAAATCACAACCAAACATATACAATTCAAACACATAAAAACCTAAGTAAATAAATATGATATGAACTTATCTAATCAAAACACTAAACAAACTGATTCTTCAGGTATTAATCAACAATTTTGACTTTTCCTCGATTACCTTCGATTTGATCCATATCTTGATCTATACAATTATTTCGTACAACCCATCAATACCAAACATTTACATATTATTCCATGACATGTATGAACCTATGAAATCTCATTTTTGATACCCCTAAAGTTTTACATTTTATTCATTTTAGTCCTTAAATTCAAAATAGCCATAACTTTTAATTTTTAGCCTCGATATAAAAATTTGACTTCAATGATATTTATTAGGGACCCTTTCGCTCCTATTTATACTGAAATTTCACAAAAAATCATATTTTATTCGCTTTAGTTTGTATTTACAAATCTAACAATTAAACATTACAATCTCATCCTTTTTAATAATCTAAGCTTAAAATCTATCAATTTAACACCGAATTCTTCAAGAAATCAACAATGGAAACTTTCAAAAACTTTAACAATTTTACAAATTGGTCATGGGCTAGTTAAATCAAGCTCCCATGACCTCATAAACATAAAATTACAAAAAAGGACTTGAAAATGCTTACCAGTTAAACGATTGAATGTTAAAAGCTTCAAAAGGTTTTCTTTTTTCCTTTCAAATTTGGAAAGAATAAGATGAGAGAAAATATGACATCTTTTTTAACTTATTTTAAATTATATAGTAGGATTAGGGACTAATTAACTTAATTAATTAAACTAATCATGTTTTAGTTAGCATAATTAACTCTTTAATTAACAAAAGTGGAGGATGTCATCATAAGCTACTAAATCCTCTAGAAAAATGGTTAATTTACAGTTTTGAGCCTTTGACTAATTTCAAGTCTTTAACCAATTAAAAGCCTATAGCGATTGAACTTTTACAATTTAATCCCTACACCTAAATTAACTATTTAATTGACAAAATTGATGGACCAAACATTAATATTCTTTTATACAAACTCCGTAAATATTCATATTTAATATTTACGAACCCAGTTTATGAAAATGAGGTTTCGAAACCTTTTTTTTGACACCACTGAAAATCGAACCATTATAATGATGTTCTAGAAACTTTTATAACTTTTCTATAGAAGAAAATGGGTAAAAAACCTACTAAACCCATGAAAACCAAGGCAAATCTCAAGAAGATGAAAAAGGATCAAGATGTTAGATTCAAAAAAAAAAAAGAAGAAGAAATCTCAATTCTTGACAATAAAAAATGTAAGGAGAGAATGGTTTTGATTAAGAAGGAAAAGATTATTATATACAAAAACATCCATCGAGATTATTTTGAGGATGTGAATGTGGTTACCTTGTTTTAGGATCAAAATCTATTATTATCTCCTTATATGTTGAGCCATGTGTAAAATTCATTGTTTTGGAATTCTACTATAACCTTCTTAAAGCTATTATGGACAAGGACTCGGATCACTAATTGAAGGTCTATGTGGGGGTGATTCACTTGATCTCTCTCATACTATCATCAATAATTTCTTAAAACATACATGTGACAATGCTTACTTTGAAAAATATCCTAATGCAATATTCAAGGACCTTAACAATTGATATAAGTATAACAAAAATTGTTTTACATGCAAAGACTATGAACACTTTCTCGAGGCTTCCATTTTTTCATTTAGTAGAAGAAAATCATGATTCTAAAAGATCAGCTCAAGTCTCATCTTCCACAAGTAAGAATTTCAAAGAAGCTAAAGAAGGAAAATGTGTGGATGAAAAATATAAAATCTGATAAAGAATAAGAAATTGAAGCAAATGTTGCTCTTAAGGTTGCATAAATTGAACTTGCCCAAAATCTTGAACCTGCTCAAAGAGCCAAAATGATTTTTTTATGTTGTGTTAAAAAACCTAACGTCGATAATGGCAACGTAGAATGATCGCAAAGAAAAGAAAGAAAAATAGAACACACAGATTTTACGTGAAAAACTCTTTCGAGGAAAAATCACGGGCAAAGGAGAAGAAAATTCACTAATGTCGAATTCAAATGATACAAGAGGAGTTTCAACCACATCTATTTATAGGTTAAAAAAGCATAATTCTAATCAATGCAAAATATATTATGCTACTAAATCTTCTAGAAAGATAATATATTTTATTTAACTTGACTTGCAAGCAATCTCTTAGAATTTGTGTCACACAACTCTAACAATCTCCACCTTGACACGAATTCTCAACAAACAAGCTTTTCACAATGAACTCTCAACGAACAAGTTCTCCACCTCTTCCACGAAACCTCTAAAGGGTTATTCTTCGACAATGAACACCAACCAAGTCCAAACAATCTCGAACTTGCTTATAGGAAGTGACTTAGTCATCATATCTGTAAGATTATCATGAGTCCTAACTTTCCTCACAACAATATGACCACGAGCAATAATATCATGCACAAAATGATCCCGAACGTTAATGTGATTTGTTCTCTCATGAAACATTTGATCCTTTGTAAGGAAGACGGCACTCTGATTTGCATCTATATCTTCAGTCACATTTAAAGTATAAGCAACAAGATCAGCCTCAGCATACCTCTTTGGAGGTTTAAACTTCTTCTAGTTCTGTTTTTGGTAATAGAATATTGTGGTGAAGAAACGACTCTATTATGAATTTCTATACTAACTTGAGGAGAAAACTTTGTTGTAGATTCTAGATCAATCTGAAGCTCCATCTGCTTCACATGTGTGTTTGAACTTTGCTAGTCTTTATTGGAAGAGTCTTTAAGAGGTAAGTTAGGTAGCATAGCAGTTTCATAAAAAATAACATCTCTACTAATTACAACTTTCCTCATTTCAGGATACCATTATCAACATGAGCATACGCGGGACACCCAAAAATCTTCAAATCAGAATAATCAGCAAGAGTATCAGACCATACCTCTTATGGAGTCTTTTTCACAATGGCAATAGATGAAGATCAGTTGATTAAAAAACATGCAATATAAGTTGCTTCAGCCCAAAATGACTTCGGTAAATTAGTATTCGACAACATAAATCGAACCTTCTCCATGATCGTTCTATTCATTCGTTCTGCAATGTCGTTTTGTTGTCGAGTATGACGAATTGGCAAGTGTCTCACGATCCCTTCTGATTTGCATAATTCGTTAAACTCACCAAAACAAAACTCCAAGCCATTATCTGTGCGAAGGTGCTTTATTTTTCTTCCTGTCTACTTCTTGATCATAGCCTTTCAAGCTTTAAATGTGAAAACACATCACTTTTCTTCTTGAAAAAGAATGCCCAAATTTTTCTGGAAAAATCATCAATGATCGCCATCATATATTTAGCGCCACCCCTCGAAGGCACTCTGGACGGTCCCCAAAGATCATAATGAATATAATCCAGCATTCCCTTTGTGTTATGGATTCCTCTAGTGAATTGAACTCTCTTTTGCTTCCCAAAAATGCAGTGGTCATAGAACTTCATTTTACTAATACCTTGTTCATCAATGAGTCCACTTTTGCTTAATTTTGTCATGTCATTTTCACTCATATGCCCTAAATGCATATGCCAAAGTCTATTAATATCATTATTTGACAAGGAAGAGGAAGGAACTGAAGCATCACCAGTAACAGTTGAACCTTGCAAAACATATAACTTGACAGTCTTTCTCTACCCTTTCATCATAACAAGGGAACCTTTGCTAATCTTTAGAATCCCACTTTCAACTGTGTAGTTGTGTCCTTTTAAATGAAGAGTACTAAATCAAATTCCTCTTCAGTTCTAGTACATGTCGCACGCCACTAAGAGTTCTAATGACTCCATCAAACATCTTTATTTTGATTGTGCCAATACCTATGATTCTACATGAAGCATTATTTCCCATCAAAATAACACCTTCAGACATTGTTTCATATGTTATAAACCAATCCTAATTGGGACTCATATGGAAAGTACAGCCAGTATCAAGGATCCATTCCTCGCTTACTTTAGAGTTGTCAACAAAAGCAACTAAGAGTTCACCATAGTTGTAGTCTTCTACTACATCAGCTTCACTGGATTATTCTGGTTCTTTTCCCTTTTGAGTCGTGGCCTCCCTTTTAATCCTATTATGTAACTTATAGCACTCAAACTTAATATGCCCTTTCTTCTTGTAGTAGTTACAAGTTTTACCTCTGTTTGAAGATCTCGATCTACCTTTAAATTTACTGTGAGGATTTCGTTTAAGTGTGCTCCCACGATTATCATTAGTATTTCGTTCTTGTTTCTCACGAACAATGAGACCCTCTCCCTGAGAGTCAGATCCAGCCACAATATGTTTCATCTTGTCATACGAGGCTAAAGAAGCATAGACTTCATCAACTGTGAGAGATTCGTGACAATACAAAGTTGTATCTCTAAAGGTTGAATAAGACGAGGGCAACGAACAAAGTAAAATTAACCCTAAATCCTTTTTATCATACTGAATCTCCATGGCCTCTAAATCCGAGACAATTTCTTTAAACACATTCAAGTATTCATGCACAGACGCACCTTCTTCCAAACGATGAGCATAAAGGCATTGTTTCATATGCAACTTGCTATTTAGGGTTTTCGACATGCATAACTGTTGCAAATTTGCCCATAATGCAGTGATGGTATTCTCCTTTAACATGTCCTATAGAATTTCATTCGACAAATGTAGTTGTAATTGTTTTAAAGCCTTTCGATCTTTACACTTCTTCTCTTCATCCGTCAATGTCGAAGGCATCTTATCTAACCCTAGCAGGGCATCCTCCAAATCCATCTACGCAAGAACTGCTTGCATCTTTACCTGCCACAATGTGAATCTGGTGTTGCGATCCAACAACGAAATATCATACTTCAATGTTGCTATTACCGTGATCGAGACTAACAACCTGAAAAGCTCTGATATCAATTTGTTAAAAAACTGAACGTCGATAATGGAAACGTAAAATGATTGCAAAGAAAAGAAAGAAAAATAAAACACACAGATTTTACGTGAAAAACCCTTTTGAGAAAAATCACGGGCAGAGAAGAAAAAAATTCACTAATGTCGAATTCGAATGATACAAAGAAGAGTTTCAACCACATCTATTTATAGGTTGAAAAAGCATAATTCTAATCAATGCAAAATATATTATGCTAATAAATGCTAAATATATTATACTACTAAATTTTCTGAAAAGATAATATATTTTGTTTAACTTGACTTGCAAGCAATCTCTTAGAATTTGGACCACACAACTCTAACATGTCGAAATGCATATCAAGGCCATCAATTCTATGATAAATCAAATTAACAAATCCAAGAAAGATTCACTTGAATTCCTTATTTAAAAAGTGCAAACATAATGTTTTTAACTTAAAAGGAGTATTGATCAAGGGGGCGAAGCAACAGGGAGCATAAAAAAAATGGGAGAAATGTGAAAATGGTGTTGTCTTTAGGAGAACTACGGTGGTGGTTGATAAGTGCTTATAAGGACAATTTTGATCATATATTGAGCTATACAACTCTAATTTATACCTATAACATATTATTTTTGAAAGGAATTAAAAGATCTAATCAGACGTATTTCACAACTCAAGATAAAAAAAAAATTAGGAATACATCTAAAAATAGCCTAGAAGTTCGCAATGCAAATCTACCAAAAAAAACTTAGAAAAACTACTCAATTCATAGTTTTAGATTTATAATCAGATATAGCCACCTTCAATATTATTATTTTTTTGTATTTTTTTTTTCCTCCTTAAATTCGTAAACTTTTTTTTTCTAGTCTAAGGGATTTCAACGTTTTGATTCTTAAAGTTATGAGATCTAATTATTCTTACTTTGGTATTTGCATATCTTTTACTTTAATTAAAAATATTTATGTTTATTAAATATTGAATTCATATTTTATAATTTAGAATTTTTTTTATTAATAAGAATTGTTAAATCAAATGAACAGATACTACCGTATAATTAAAAAATTGTTAAATCAATTGCTCTTTAATTAGAAATACTTGTGAGGAATAGCATGGTTATGTATGTCAAAGTATGCCATCATTATTATGTGAATATGTGATCTAGTCTAAATGGACCTTTCTTGTGTGTGTTTATTGACTAAAATTGGGTCTATCCTATTCTTAATGCTACTGGTAAACTAAATCTTAGGTGCATCGTTATAGGATTGTTTGTTAATAAAGAAAATAATTTTTACAAGCTTTCTCTTAATTAACGAGAAAGTAATGAGAGATTGGTTGTTAGGCACTTTGTTAGTAACCATAACCAAATTTATCATAGAATTTATAAATTATCTTTGCATCGATAATCAAATTTGTGAATCAAACTGAAATTTTACCTTTAACTAGACTCTCATCACATTGATTTTTGTATATTTTATTTCGCAATCTTTCTTTTGATAATTTTAATTTTAATTTTCGTTTTTGTTTGTGTTTTTATTTTTAAAACTAAAAAACCTCTTTATTTTCATTTTATTTCTTTTTATTAAAGAAAAGAGATTATCATTAGTCTCTGTGATTTCGACCTTACTTACTACTATATACGAAAAAAATTATAATTTTCACAAATTAATTTTTTGGTTTCAACGCCATCAAATTTCCATGTGAACAAAAAGTTCGGTGTAAATCATGCAGAGAGTAGAAGTTGAAACCCCAAATCGCACAAGAGATGTACATTGCCTTTGCATGTACAATTAAGTCTCTATAATATATTGGTTAATCGAGTCTTTTAACTTAATTAGTATCGATATTATTGTCAGTGTAAGAAGATATGGGTTCGAGTATGCTGAAACACATTATCCTCTTATTTATGGGTTGGAGAGGGGCTATGGGTAGTTTTAAGCATTGTATAAAAAAACAGATATGATAAAAACCTATAACGAGGTTAATGATAGAAAAAAAGTTGTATAGTATGTTTAAAAATCCTTAATAAAATAAATTATTAATAAAAACTGTTACACAAAAAACCTAACAAATTTATAAAATATATTTTTCCGTGTAAAATTGTAATTATACATTTAAGGTTTGAAAATATTTTAACTTATATGATAGTTCACGATTTGGGCAATGTGTTAAATGGTTACAAACTATAATATTTAAATTAACAAAATTTTTAATAAATGATTAAGATATTAACAAATAATTAAAAAATGAATTTACATATTAATAATATTGTAATAAATAAAAAATGATATTGCTGTTAATAAATCATAACAAAGTAGTGAATCATAAAAGATAAAAGGCAATTGTTATAAATTTCATCATTGAAATTTTAAATTCTGGATAAGGTATTAATAAGTTTTTTATACAGTTATAAATGTCATTGTTAGAGTTGTGTGACTCGAATCCCATCATTTTTTAAAGAAATAAAATAGAGAGGTAAAATAGGAGGATCTGTGAGAACGAAGGATCGAGGGCTATACTTTTCTATTAGACATTGATTGTAAAAGGGTTGTTTAACCCTTAAATAGATATAATCGAACTCCTCTTCTATTTTGTGTTTTTCAACATAGTGAATTTCTCCTCCTCTATCCGTGATTTTTTTCCCGATAAAAGTTTTCCACGTAAAATTTTTGTGTTTTTATTTTTACTTTCTTGTTACTTTGTGATCATTCTACTACCATTATCGACGTTTATTATAACAGTTATCATTTGTAGAACACAAATTTACTATTAAAATTATATCAGATTTGCAACTTAATTCACAAATATTAGATCATTCCATGTTTCTAATATTGCAAAACTTTTTAGAATAAAATTATTAATTTATTTTTATTATTAGCAAATAACAGAAAATATAATTGAAAATATTGATAGTCAACTTTGTATTTAGAAATATTAACAATTCTAAAATAATAATACACAGTGAATAATATTAATATTAAACCATATAATAAATTGTTAATGTTCAAATTGACATTCTGAATGGTTGAGTGGTCAAGCCTAAATATCTATGTAAGTATTTCATAATATATAGTAAACTTTTTAACTAAAAAGCGAATAAGTATAAAATAGTAGCATATGATCAACAACATAATAGTAATAAATAATAGTAAATGATTCATAAATAGTAGTAAATGATTAATAACATAGAAGTAACTAATAAAAATGTAGTAAAAATATTATGATTGTACATGATAGATATTTGATTGTATAAAAGTAAATTATTGATTAGATACCATAAGCTTTATAATACCAAAGTGTAGTTATACTTTAAAATTTGTAAAGTAATAATTAATAGTTCAATTCATTAAATTTCATGTTTTTTTTGAATTGCAAGAGGAGAGCAAAGCCCTAACAACAACGCAATTAATGTGACTAGAACCCAGACCACACTTAGGACAGTGAACACCCTAACTATCAGACCAACACATGGAATTTTAAGTTTCATGTTTTTAAATTTACTAATATGTTAACTCATAATCATTTTTAACTTATACTTTTAAGTGTTGAAAATTATAAACAAAATTATTATAAAATATTTATATATTTATATTAATCATCATTTTTATAATATTTAATTGAAAATATTTATTTATATTAAAAGTTATCATTTTAAAAAAATCAACTTATATGCTGAAAAAGGTCTTTAGTGAGCTTCCTTTTGCAATTCCTTTCTCGGTTCATTTCGCGCCGGTACAAACATTCTGCTCCTGAATCTTAGCTTGCCATCATTGCCTACATTGAAGTTTGTTGCTTTGTCAGACATCATTCTTTGCTTGAATCGATCACATTGAATATATTTCATCTGTTCCTCAAATATCTGTGAGAGATGGGTTGGTTAAACAACTAATTCTTCCAACAATGCTCCATTATAGGTAATGGTCAACTTAGCTTGGAGAAACAGCAAGGCTACCACAGTTTTTCTAGTCAATGCATCCATCACTACATTTGCTTTCCCTAGATGACACTCTATGGTCAAGTCATAATCCTTTAACAGCTCTAACCATCTCCTTTGGCACAAATTCAATTCCCTTTGAGTCATTAAGTACTTCACACTTTTGTGATCAGAAAATATATGGCATTTCTCACCATACAGATAATGTCTCCATTATTTCAAGGTTAAAACCACTACTATCAATTCTAGATCATGCATAGGATAGTTTCTTTCATGAGGTTTTAGGTGGTGCGATGCATAAGCTATAATCTTTCCTCTCTGCATAAGGATACATCCTAACCCATTCAGAGACGCATTTGTATAAACTATGCACTCAACCCCAAGCTCTAGTTGTGCTAATACTAGAGCTTCAGTAAGACTTGCCTTCAATTTCTCAAAACTCTACTAACATTCATCACTCCATACAAATTTTTCCTTCTTTTTCAACAACCTAGTGAGAGGTGATGCTAACATCAAGAAACCCCTCACAAACCTCCTGTAGTACACAACTAACCCCAGAAAGCTACAGACTTCAAAAACATTCTTAGGTAAGTTCCACTCTAAAACTACCTTAACCTTAACAAGATCCATCATAATACCACTAACTGAGATGACATGCCCAAAAAAATTCACTTCTTTCAACCAAAACTCACATTTACAGAACTTTTGCATATAGCTGATTATCAAGAAAGGTTCTCAATACAATTCTCAAATGCTCTACATAATTGGTTTCATTCTTAGAATAGACCAGTATATCATTGAGAAAGACTACTACAAACTAATCTAAGTAAGGCTAAAATACCCTATTCATTAAGTCCATGAATACAACTAATGCATTGGCGACCACCTCCGGACGTACTAACGTCCAAAGTGTGAATACTATGACAAAAGATATACTAATGAGGCGGTGTCTGCAAGTATATAGGTCAGATTGTAATATAGTTTTGTGTTACAACGAAACACTTGGGAAAGTATTTCGAGGATCGTACCCAAGGAAGGCTTTAACACTAAGTCAATGTTAATCTCTACACAATAAGATCTAATTAGTATTTTAATCAAGTTATAGTATAAAGCATAAATAAGAGGTTTTTGAGTTTTTATAAAGAAATAAAAAAATTAAACTTATTTAAAGTAAATAAAAGGATCGAAAACATGATATTAGATATGTTAAGATCTGGTAATGGGGAAATTTGTAGTTCCCAAACATTTAAACTTTTTTGCGTGAGTTGTATCAATGAATTTATCTCTACTTCTGTGGTTATGTGCTTTATTTACTTGCATGAGGTCTAGAGTTCGAGTTGTATCATCTGAAATTTTATAATCTTTTTTTCTGAATCTGAGTTTGAAATTGTGACATAAATTAATTTTAGTGCGTTGTTGTTTTAATGATGAGCCTAGTGGTTTGATGGTTAAGTATCTGTTTACCGATTCTTTCGGTTCGGTGTTTGAACATCTGCACGTGCGTTGAGAAAATATATTTTTGCTCTTTACCATAGAATTGACCCTTGACTTTTAAATTTGGTTTCCCAGTTAACGTGAAAACTTCAAAAAAACTCTATTACTGTTCCTTTTTTTTTGTTTCCCTTCCCTAGCTCTTCATTTTCTTGACTTAATTTCATTTTGTTGCTTCCGACTGTGATAATTGTTGTCATGTGTTGCACTGTTACCTACTTCAATACGGATTAAGGTTGGTTAAAACGTATGATTTTATTTTTCGTAATTATTGTGTGGTTTGGAATATCTTTGAAATGCTCAAAATAGCGAGTAATTGTTCTTGACCTTTAATTATGTTCCGATGTGTTAGGAGAGAATCAGGATTCGTCTAACATTCCTCACGCTGTCTAGGATCAGAATGGACGTCATTGTACCTTAGTGAGTGAACCCTTGGTTCATCTCATTTGTGAGTCAAATGTTCGATGAGCATTGATTGTGTTTATTGTTTACATTGCAATTGTTGTTGAAATTGGTTATTGGAACTTGTTTTAGGCTCAAAATTTGCATTTGTGGTCTACTATATCGTTGCGTAACTGGCAGGAATCGACTCCCTTTCTTTTCCTACAGAATTTACCTACGTTTTTACCAGAAACCGACACTGTTTGAAGGCACACGTGCTGACACATGGGCGTGTGTCCAGGCCGTGTGCCATGTAAATAAGCTACAAGGGATACATACGTGGGCACACGGGCGTGTGCCAGATCGTGTGTACTTTTTATTTTGTAAAATAAATTACAAAGAGCACACGGGCTCGGCACACGAGCATGTGCCAGATCGTGTGTGCATACTATTTTGTGAGTTAAGGTACAGGGGACACACGGGCCAGGCACATGAACGTGTGCCAGACCGTGTGTGTATACAGTTTGGGGGCACACGGGTATGTGTCAAACTGTGTGTGTACATTATTTTGCAATTAAAGGTGTAGTGGTCACACGGGCCAAACACACTGGCATCTGTCAGGCTGTGTGTCATATACGGGTCAGCCCATGACCGTTTGAAGTGTGTTTTGACCGTAAATACTATGTAGAGTGAGCATAAGTTGATCGTAAAACTTGTATGACCTAAACTGAATTGTGAAAGTTATTTAGCATGTTTGAAATCTGATTCTGAGTAACTGAAAATAATAATTTGTGATTTATCAATATCTGATGTATTTGAGACATATTTATATATGTAACTGAAATGTAAAAATATGATATTTGTTTCTACATCAGCATAAGGGTTGGGATTATGATTTGAAGGAAGTATCTAAACTGTTCAGTGGTTAACTCACTTGAAATTATATCTAATCTGGTAGTGAAACTGTGAACACTGCAATGTGTCATACCGACACTATATGGTGTGTAGGGATGCATATTGGTGTGTTGGGCTAGACAGAGATGGTGTGTAGGGAGGGGATTTGCATTATTATATTTGTGTCTGTAACTGATTGTGAATCTAGAATAATCTCTGTATCTGTTGATTGTATATTTAAATTCTATAAATGTTATCAATCTGACTGAAATTACTTAACGTATTATCTTAACCGTTAATGGTACTTGAATAATTTTATACATAAAAATTTGTGAAATTTCATTGTATGTTGTACTACCTATATTAATTGGATTTCAGGACCTTCTCATAACTGATGACCAACGGACGGGGAGACTCGATCATCCATAGGCTTCTGTTAGGACCTTATATAAATAACTATTGCTATGATACATATAACTCTAAGTTTAAGATTTCATTTTGTTACATGTGTGTGGATTTTAAACTTGAAGTTTATTTTCGTTTGTATGCCTTCATATTGTTTATGCTAAGACTAGGTTGCTATAGATTGATGCTGTTAGTACATTGTTTCTCTATGATGTTGATGTGACCTCCTATACTTAGTCTTTTCATCTAGCTCGAGTTTAGGGTGTTACATTTAGTAGTATAAGAGTTAAGTTTAAGTAACAGTCGGACTATGTAGTGGGTCTCTCTGTTAGCTAGAATGTGGTTACAATAAAGTATGATATTAGAATAAACTAAATAACTGATTTAAAAAGATCGAGTCTCCGGCACCGTGCTTATAAGTATCTTTTATAGGATTATGTATGCATACTGTACTGTGACAACATATTCTTTGATTAAACTGTATCTAGGATAATCTATTAGAAGATTACATTAGAATACTAAATTGATTTATGCGCTTCTAATATTGTAGAAACTGAAAGATAAGTTCACGAGGCAATTATGGATGAGGAATGTGAGGGCATCGTGGGTGTCAAAGAGGAGCTTGAGCCAAGTCATCCTCCATGGGAAGCATTCCCATTCTGAAGACCAACGCTGTTAGTAATCCTCCAACTGAGACAGGGTCTTAGACTAAGCCTATTGAGGACGACCTTATGTCTTAAGCTATGCTGCGTGTTTTAGAGAGGGTCGTTGGAACTCGTACTGGACTCGAAGGTTAAGGTTTAGTTACTAAGCAGTTCCATTTGAACGAAGATAAGTTATTTAAGGGCGTCACTGGAGTCGTTCCTACGGTGGTCGAGTATTGGCTCGAGGTCACCGAGCGTATCATGAATGACATCGACTACACACCTGCATAAAAACTAAGAGGTACAGTGTCTCTACTTTAGGACGAGACATATCAGTGATGACTGACTATTGAGTAGGGCACCCAACCTGAGTTGGTGACTCGGGATTTCTTTAAGAGTGTCTTTCAAGATAAGTATGTGGGAGCCAATTATGTTAAGGCTCGTCGATGGAAGTTCATGAGTTTAGTTCAAGGAGAGAGGTCTGTAGTTGAGTACAAGGTTGAGTTCCTAAGATTGAGCAGGTATACTCGTGCACTAGTCGCGACTGAGCACGACAAGTGCGTGAGATTCGAGGATGGACTGAGGTATGACTTGTGAGTATTGATTGCTCCTCAGAGGGAGCGAGTCTTTGCTGTTCTGGTCAACAAGGTAAAAATTGCCGAGGACATTAAGCACACTGAGCTCGATAGAAAGGATAAAGAGAGAGTTCAGGGTAAGGTTAAGAGATATGCAGGACTTCCTAGTCTCATTCAACGTCCTAAGAAACAAGCGAGACCCAATAGACCTCCTAGGGTTGAGACATCGGTAGAATCCAATGGGCGTGTTATGTTCACTACAAGAGACGTCATTTGAGCGAATGCTAGAGAAAGTTTGGGGCGTGTCTTCTATGTGGGTCGATGGAGCATAGAATACAAGACTATCCATATCGATTTGATCAAGTGCCAGCTCTAGTACCAGTTATAGTTGCAAGCATTATTCAGTCCCCGAGAATGACACCGTAGCCACCTAGAGGTCGAGGTATTAGTAGAGGTCGTAACAGTTCTTATAGGGGTCGAGGAGCGTCGGACAAAGGTACGACTCAGACTGAAGCTTGATAGCCTACTCTTGTCTATGTGGCCAAATACCGTGAGGATAAGGACAACGCCGACATTATCGTAGGTACATTCTTAATTTTTACAATTCATACTTTGCTCTAATTAACATTGGCTCTACTCATTCTTACATAGCTAATACTGTATCTATGAAACTGAATATATCTGTTGAGTATACTGTCAATGTAATTTTTGTGGTTAGTTCTTTGGGTCAGTCCATTCAAGTTGACAAAGTGTATACGTGAGTACTATTAGAAATTCAAGGAGTTGTGTTCCCGACGGATCTGATAGAGCTCTCATTTGGGGAGTTTGATTTGATTCTGGGTATGGATTGGTTGGTTGAGCACATGTTTAGTTTAGATTGTGTAACAAAAAGAATCACTCTAAGAATCGAACAGAATAGCGAGATAGTTATGGTCGGAGAGCGTCGAGATTATCTTTCCAATGTAATCTCCACTCTGGTAGTCGAAAAGTTAGTAAGGAAGGGGTGTGAGCCATACCTCACCTTCATCTCTGATTTTGCATCTGTTAAACTAACTGTTGGTGATATTCGGACAGTCAGGGATTTCCCAAATGTTTTTCCCGATGAACTGCCAGGGGTACCACCGACCCGAAAGGTTGAGTTTGGTATCAACCTTTTACCAAGTACCCCTGCAATATCCATCGCCCTCTATCGCATGACATCGAAGGTGCTTACTGAGATGAAAGCGCAGCTTCAAGAACTTCTCAATCGAGGGTTCTTCTGACCGAGTGTGTCTCTTTAGGGAGCACTTATTTTGTTTGTAAAAAAGAAATACGGCACGATGAAAATGTGCATTGATTACCGTCAGCTGAACAAGTTAACAATTAAGAACAAGTATCTATTCTCGAGAATCGATAACTTGTTTAATCAGTTCTGCGAAGCTTCAGTATTTTCAAAAATTGACCTTCATTTTGAGTACCATCAACTCAAGGTTAAAGAGATTGATGTGTTCAAGATTGCTTTTAGAACACGTTACAAGTATTACGAGTTTTTGGTTATGCCATTCAACTTAACGAATGCCCCGGTTGCGTTCATGGATCTGATGAACCAAGTCTTTCAATTGTATTTGGATCAATTTGTTGTGGTCTTTATTGGCGACATACTGATCTATTCCAAGATTGAGACTAAACATGACGAGCGTTTGCGTATTGTACTTTAGACACTTAGTGAGAAATGGCTTTACGTAAAATTTAGTAAGTGCAAATTTTAGTTATCTGAGGTGGCTTTTCTGGGGCACATAGTGACAGTTGAGGAGATTCGAGTTGATCCTAAGAAAATACAAATTGTGGTTCAGTGAAAACAACCCAAGAATGTATCTGAACTACGAAGTTTCCTCAGTTTGACGAGTTACTATCGTAAGTTTATCGAGGAGTTCTCCTTAATAGCATTTCCCCTGACTAAGCTCTGCGCAAGAACGTCTCATTCAGGTAGTCTAAGAAGCATCAGTTGAGCTTTGAGAAGCTTAAGTCTATTTTGACGCAAGCTCTTGTTCTGATTCAGCCTGAGTCGGGTAAAGAGTTCGTGGTTTATAGCGATGCGTCACATGTGGGTTTAGGATGTGTTCTGATGCAAGAAGGCAAGGTAGTGGCTTACGCGTCCTAACATCTTAAGACACACGAGGATAACTATCCTATACACAATCTTGAGTTAACTACGGTCGTGTTCACGTTAAAAATCTAGAGGCATTATTTGAACGGTGAGAAATTCATTATCTACACAGATCACAAAAGCCTCAAGCACCAACTAACTTTAAACCTGAGACAGCGTAAATAGGTTGAGTTACTTAACGACTACGACTATACGATTGAGTATCATCCTGGTAAAGCTAATTTGGTAACTAACGCTCTTAGTCTTCGAGCGATGACTGATTTGCGATCGATGTTTGCTTGATTGAGTCTGTTTGAAAAAGACAGCCTGTTGGTCGAGCTTTATATGAAACCAACTTGGGTTGATCAGGTTTTAGCTAAACAGTTGTAAGATAAGTCTCTGCCCCAGTAATTGCGTGTGATTGAATCGGGTGAAGAGTCTGAGTTCGGTTTGAATAATGATGGGGTTTTGTATTTCAAGGGTTGTATCTACGTACCTAAGGATATTGGGTTAAGACTATCGATTCTGTAAGAAGCACATAACAGCCCGTACACTATGCATCTAGGTGGAAATAAAATGTACCGAGAGTTGTACTAGTGGCCTAGTTTGAAACGGAAGGTGACGACTTTTATCTCTCACTATTTGACCTGCTAGAAGGTTAAGGCCGAGCATCAGTTGCCTTTGAGATTGCTTTAACCGGTTAAAATTCCCTAGTGGAAGTGGGAATGAGTGATGATAGATTTCGTTAGTGGGTTACCCCTAACGCCCACTAAGAAAGATTTTGTTTAGGTCATCGTCGATAAATTGACCAAGTCTGCTCACTTTTTACCTATAAGAACAGAATACTCACTTCAAAAGCTAGCTAAGTTGTATGTATCTAAGACTGTGAGGTTGTACAAAGTTCCAATTTCGATTATCTTATATCAAGATCCATATTTTACCTCTCGATTCTGGAAGAAGCTACATGAAGCTTTGGATACACGACTAAACTTCAGTAGGGCATATCATCCTCAAACGGATGGTCAGTCTAACTGGGTTATTCAAATTCTTGAGGATATGCTCCGGAGTTGCGTGATTGAAGTCAGAGGTAGTTGAGAAGATCATCTATCATTAGCTGAGTTCACATATAACAACAACCTCTGTTGTTAGCACTCAGATGGCACCTTACGAAGCTTTGTATGATCGTAAGTGTCGTACTCCTTTATGTTGGACCAAATTAGGCAAGAGACGGGTTTTGGGTCTTGAGTTAGTGTCCGAGACTATGAATACTATTAAACTAATCCAAGAGCGCATGAAAGTTGCTTCTGATAGACAGAAGTCATATGCTGACTTGAAAAGAAAAGACATTGAATTCCTCATAGGTGATTAGGTGTTCTTGAAAGTCTCACTGTGAAAGAAGGCTCTCCGTTTCAGTCGCAAGAGCAAATTGAATCCGAGATTCATAGGATCGTATCGGATTCTGAAACGGGTTGGACCTATTGCGTACTAACTTGAGTTTCCACCTAAGCTCCATAGAATTAATGATTTCTTTCATGTCTCGAGGCTGAGAAGGTATCGTTCTAACCCATCTCATATCGTCTCGGTTGAGGAGATTAAGGTGAGACTCGATCTAACTTTCGAAGAGGAACCAGTTCAAATTTTGAGCGAGACGTTAAAGTCTTGTGAAGGAAAATTGTACCTTTGGTTAAGGTTCTATGGCGGAATCATAGCACCAAGGAAGCCACTTGGGAACCTGAGGATTCAATTCGTCAGCAATATCCATATCTTTTTTATTCAAATAAATTTCAAGGATGAAATTTATTTTAGGGGGAGAGAGTTGTAATGCCCCAAAAATTTAAACTTTTATGCGTGAGTTGTATCAAAAATCTGTCTTTGCTTCTGTGGTTATGTGCGTTGTTTGCTTGCTTAAGGTTTGGAAGTTGTATCCTCTAAAATTCTATGTTTTCTTTTTTTGAATCTGAGACTTTGAAATTGTGACATAAATTAATTTCAGTGCATTGTTGTTTCAACGATGAGCCTAATGGTTCGATGGTTAAGTATTTGTTTATCGGTTATTCCGGTTCGATGTTCGAACATCCACTCGTGCATTGAGAAAATATATTTTTTCTCTTTGCCGTAAAATTGACCATTGACTTTTGATTTGGTTTTCCAGTTAACGTGAAAACTTCAAAAAAACTCCATTATTGTTTCTTTTTTTATGTTTTGCTTCCCTTCCCTGGCTCTTCATTTCTTGACTTAATTTCTTTTTATTACTTCCAACTGTGATAATTGTTTTCGTGTGTTGCACTGTTACCTACTTCAGTACGGATTAAGGTTGGTTAAAATGTATGATTTGGTTTTTCATAATCATTGTGTAGTTTGGAATATCTTTGAAATGTTCAAAGTAGCGAGTAATTGCTTTTGACCGTTAATTGTGTTTCAGTGTGTTAGGAGAGAATCGGGAAACGTCTAATGTTCCTCAAGCTGTCTAGGATCAAAACGGACGTCGTTATACCTCGGTGAGTGAACCCTTGGTTTGTCTCGTTTGTGAGTCAAATCTTCGACTTGCATTGATTGTGTTTATTGTGATTGTTGTTGAAATTGGTTATTGGAACTCTTTTTAGGCTAGGAATTTGCATTTGGGGTCTATTATATCGTTGCGTAATAGGTAGGAATCGACTCCCTTTCTTTTCTAGCAGAATTTCCCTACGATTTTACCAAAAATTGACATTGTTCGAAGGCACATGGGCTGGCACACGGATGTGTGTCCAGGCCGTGTTCCATGTAAATAAGCTATAGGGGACACACGGGCAGGGCACATGGGAGTGTGTCAAACCGTGTATACATATTGTTTTGTAAAATAAGTTACAGAGAGCACACGGGCGTGTGCCAGACCGTGTGTGTTTATTGTTTTGCAACTAAAGGTGCAGTGGTCACACGGGTCGGCACATAGCCATGTGCTAGGCCGTGTGGAGTGTGTTTTGACTGTAAATACTATGTAGAGTAAGCATAAGCTTACCGTAAAGCTTGTATGACCTAAACTGAATTGTGAAATTTATTTAGCAAGTTTGAAATATGATTCTGAATATCTGAAACTGATAATTTTTTATTTATCAATATCTGATATATCTGAGACATATTTATATATGTAACTGAAATGTAAAAATTTGATATTTGCTTCTGCATCTACGTGGGGGTTGGGATTGTGATTTGAAAGAAGTATTTGCACTGTTCAGTGGTTAACCCACTTGAAATTATATCTGATCTGAAAGTGAAACTGTGAACACTGCGACGTGTCATACTGACACTATATTGTGTGTAGGGATGGATATTGGTGTGTTGGGCTGGACGGAGATGGTGTGTACTGAGGGGATTTGCATAATTATATCTATATCTGTAATTGATTGTGAATTTGGAACAATCTTTGTATTTGTTGACTGTATATTCGAACTGCAAAAATGTTATCAATCTGACTGAGTTATTGAACATATTATCTTAATTGTTAATATGGTGTGTTGGGCTGGACGGAGATGGTGTGTACTGAGGGGATTTGCATAATTATATCTATATCTGTAATTGATTATGAATTTGGAACAATCTTTGTATCTGTTGACTGTATATTCGAACTGCAAAAATGTTATCAATCTGACTGAGTTATTGAATGTATTATCTTAATTGTTAATACTACTTGAATAATTCTGTACATATAAATTTGTGAAATTTCGTTATACGTTGTACTAACTATATTAATTGGATTTCAGGAACTTCTCAAAACTAATAACCGACAAACTGGGAGACTCGGTCATCCGTAGGATTCTATTAGGGCCTTTTATAAATGACTGTTGCTATGTTACATTTGACTCTAAGTTTAGGATTTTGTTTTGTTACATGTGTGTGGATTTTGAACTTGAAGTTTATTTCTGTCTGTATGCCTTCGTATTGTTTATGCTATGATTGGGTTGCTATGGATTTATACTATGTTGATGTTACAAAATCAGCTTGTTTTGGCAAGCTTCATCAACTATTGCTTTAGGCTTCTCGTCAACCAACTGTTGCTTCGGGCTTCTCGTCACATTCTAGTGTAGTCGGATCTCTCATGTATGATATGGTTTGCTCACGTCCAGATTTATCATATGCAATTAGTACAGTTAGAATATACATGGAAAATCCCAGTAAAGAACACTGGAAAGCAGTTCAATGGATTTTTTTATATTAGTGAGGTACTACTCATGTTTGCTTACAGTTTGGAAGAACTAGAGATTGAGTCATTGGGTTTGTTGATTTTGATTTTGCTGGAGACCTTAACAAAGGAAGATCTTTCACGGGGTATGTCTTTACTATTGGAGGTTGCACAACCAATTGGAAAGTCACTTTACAGACTGCAATTGTTTTGTTTACTACTGAAGCTGAGTACATGACGATTACTAAGGCTTGTAAAGAAGCTATATGGTTAAAGTGACTCTTTGGTGAACTCAGTAAAGACCTTCATATCAGTACGATGTTTAGTGATGTGTCATCTTCGTTATGATAGATAAATGTTTCATGAGAGAACGAAGCACATTGATGTTCGGTATCATTTTGTTTGTGATATTATTACTCGTAGTGATATTGTTGTGAGAAAAGTTAGTACTCATGATAATCCTGCAGATATGATGACTAAGTCACTTCCTATAACCAAGTTTAAGCATTGTTTAGATTTGGTTGGTGTTCATTATTGAAGAATACACCTTTTAGGGTTTTGTGGAAGAGGTGGAGAACTTGTTCGTTGAGAATTCATGTCAAGGTGGAGATTGTTAGAGTTTGTGTAACCTGAATCCCGTCACTTGTTGAATAAATAAATATAGTGGAAAAATATGGGGATCTGTGAGGGCGAAAGGCCAAGGGCCGAAGCCTGCCACAAATCCCTATTAACCATAAAATTGGAATGTGGTTGTGATCGGGGGTGCAAGGGCCGGAGGCACCCGCAGTACGGATCGTGCCGCACAAGTAGAATTCGTATATAACTGTGTTTCTTCTATTTGATATTTATTAGAATAGGGTTTTCCAACTTTTAAATAGATGTAGTCAAAACTCTTCTTGTATCATTTGGTTTTCAATATTAGTGAATTTCTCTTTCTCTACCCGTAACTTTTTTTGAAAAAGTTTCCATGTAAAATCTAATCCTTAGTCTTATTACAATATTTAATATTTAATATTTTGTCTTATAATATTCACATAACATTATGATATATGATAATTTATCAACTTTGGACAATGCTACATGGTATGTTGGATGACATGGCAATACCACATTTTTCTATTGTCATGTCATCTAATCCTTAGTCTCTAATTGTTAGATGACCAATATTTTTAATGTCCTTAATATTAGTTCCTAAATTAATAATTTTAATAATTCAATTCAGACCTCTTAAATAGTTGAATATAAATAATTTTAACTATTTAATTTATTTATAATATATGATAACTTTCATAATTAATAGATAAATAAATATAAATTAGTAATATATGATGAATGGTATAATAAATTGTTGATAAACATTAATAAATGTTTAATAATATAATAGTAACTAATAACTTTGTGTAAAGATGATATAATAGTGAATATCATGTGTTGGCCTGATGGTTAGTGTGTTTATCACCTCAAGTGTAACCTGAGTTCAAGTTGTGTTAATCGTGTTGTTGTTAGAACTTTACCTTTCTTTTGTAATTCACCAAAAATAAATTATTGATTACGTACCATATTTTTATAATACTAAATTTTAATTATACTTTAAGTTTTATAATATGATATTTAATGTATTATTTAATTTTGTTGCATATTTTAAAAATAATTTTGTTTATAAATATGTTAACTTACAGTTTAGCTTCAACTAAAATGTTTTTAGATTTTATTTCAAAAAAATATATTTCTAGATTTTAATTTTTTATTAAAATTATTAGTAAAAGATTGTATAAATGATTGATAGAATTTTAATAATTTTAATAATTTTAAGTACAAATAATTGTATATATGGTGTTTAGCATAACAGTAAATGATAACATTTTATAATTAATTAATGACAAAGAGATAAATACTTCATAACATAGTAATAAATAATTTAAAAATAGACTTATTATGAACAAAATAACAGTAAATGATATATAAAATAAAACTAAATTAATAATTAATAATAAAATTTACAATTATAATTGTAAAAATTTGTATCAATTATTAATTAATTTGAAATATATATTATTATAAATATCATTTCAAGACTTCCAAACATCTTCGAAAATGTTTTGAACACTTAGAAAAATTTTGGACAAAGTTCAAAAAACGATTTAGACTCTTTTAACTCAATTGAAACATTTTTAAATAGATTGAAAAATTGCTCCCTACAAAAAAGTATTGATACCATCTTTGATATCGATACCATTTTTGCTTTCTGACTTGATTTTTCAAACAATTAGAAAAAGTATTGATACCTTTTACCAGGTATCAATAAAATATTTTTGGTATTCTTGTAAACTAACTTTAACGATCATTGAATCAGACATTAAATGCTAATAGTATAGATACTCGTAGAAAACATATCGATACTTTTTGTTGCAGGTGAATTTAATGATCTGGTATTTTCATCCCAACGGCTCTATTTAATTCATCAACAACAGCAACAGTTAAAAATCAATTAAAGGGTATAAATACCAATTTCTAAAGGTTTTACCACAATAAGTGAGATTACAATTGATCAAGTGCTTCAAGATACATCAAAAATCCATTACCAACCACTTTGTGCTTCAATTCCTTATCTTCTTCTTGTAAACACTTGTGAGTATTCATTGTATTTTCTATCAGCTCAAGTGTTTTTCTTATATTTGTGCTTAATTGACAAACATCATAATCTTGTGAGGATTTAGTAGTAGAAAACTAACGTAATAGAATAGACAATTAAAACCGAACCACTCTTATGTTCAATTTTCTATCCTTCCTTTCTAACTTTCAATTTAAACCGAACCACTCTTATGTTCAATTTTCTATCCTTCCTTTCTAACTTTCACATAATTTTTAAAAATAAATTCATTTCCTCTTCACAATTTCGATTCGATTATTCAAGCTAATCTGTAAGCAATGGATAGAGAAGAAAATTTCCATAAGCATGCGAATTATGATGATTTGTAAAATAAGATGCCTTTCAACACAATTCTATTGAATGGGCCACTGCGCAGATCCTGACTTTATACATAAAACAAAAATCATTTGCTGAGGGAGTTTACAGCAAAATTTCCTCCAATTATTGATTAAACAATTCCATAATGGAGGAGCATCAATCTTTCATGTAATGTTGATCAGTCATATCATGCCTTTTTCTCATAATTATATTTCAATAGTAATGTTACTGTCATTTCAAATCATTCCTTAACCCTGATTTCAATGTCAACTCATTTTTCCTTTCACCTGCAACCCATCATCATCCAATTTCATTAGCATACCGCCATTTAGATAGAGATAGATACTGCTTGAGATTACGAATTCAGCTTTTATTTGTTATATAAATGCGGAGGAGGAGGTCGGTTTATCTATTTTAGAGTCGGGTGTTGGATAGGTAGAGAAATTCAGGATGAATGTATAGCGTATTATGATTTTGAATACAAAAAATTCTTCTATTAAGTGATATTTTGGAAGAATTTATAAGAGAAACGAGAATCGATTGAAGAGCCCAACCGAGTCCATAATAGGTGAAGGCTCAATAAAAGATTCAGCCGAATTTAAATTGTGATAGAGATTTAACAATATTAATTTTAAATTAATAAATACGGATAAAAACTTTAGTTTTTACTAAATAATCATAAGGATAAACTTATATGAGTTTTATCATTTTGTTTATACTCTTTTCTAAAATCAAATTGATTTTTCAAAATTTTAATTTCATAAGGTAATCTTTGAGAATTGAATTTTAGAATTTGGATTTGGATTTGGATTTCAAAAATAGTATAAATTGTGTGATAAACTATTTAAAAATGTAACATCCATGATAATTTCTTAAATCTATGGATTTATTAAATGGTTATTTAGTAATGAATTTGAATTTCTTTGAAAAAAATTTTTGATAAATTCGTATTTTTATATTTTTCAAATATATATTATATTGAATTCAAATCAATTTGTTTATAACATATGGATTTCATTCTTAATATTTAGAAATCCAAATTTTCAAATTCAAATTTCCTGCTGAGTGTAATAGTATTTAAGAGTATTTGTATAAAGTATATTACACTTAAATCTAACTAATGAAGTCATGTTAGTTGAAATGGAAAGGTCCTGTTATCCTAAATTCGAATCCTATCATACTTGAATACCATATGTGTGTTCTCCCATAGCCAATGCAGGGGTGAAGTCAGAAAACTTTTTTAGGGGTCGAAGTTAAATGTAATTTTTACGATAGTAAAAATTCAATTTTTAAAGGATTAAATCAAAATTTTATTATTTTTAAGGGGGTCAAAGTGTAATTTTATTTTTATTAATTTAAAATTTTAAAAAAAATTTAAAGACCTTAATTAAAATTTTTCCATTTTAAAAGAATCAGGACCCTTACTAACTCCCTTAGATTCGCCCCTGAGACTATGTATGTTTTTATAATGATTTGATTCTAATTATAGTTTTTTTCAAAGTATATCATATCAAGAAGGATATATAGTACCATATTATAGCAGAAGAACACACTATCAAGGTAGCAAAAACCATGTTATCTCTTCAAGATTCTGATTATAATTATTCAAATATATATTATTTGTGTAAATTTGTTAAAGAAAAAGTATATCAAATAATAATTTAATTTAAATTGGGCATAAAATAATAATATGAGAAAATTTTCAATAACTTAAAATTTGGTTATATACATTTTAATGAATCTTAAAAATGGGGAGTGGGATCTGATATGATAAAAGATACAAGGTCTGTTTATGTAGTCCAAAACTCAAAGGAATGTTATATGTACCAAAAGCACTTAGTTCATATAGTTGTTTTAAGTTGTTATGATATTTGCTATTACCGACCCACAATTCGAATGGGTTTGGATCAGATTCTATACGGTTTGAATGTTGAACTCACAAATCGAGCTCGCATGATACTAAGTGTTTGCAGGAAAAGAACTTACACTCTTCTACGAGGTCACACGTGAGACCGCATAAATATGTGTTGATATGTATAGAACTTACTTAAAATATCACATCAATGAACAGTAATATCATATAAATATACAACATTATCATCTAAAGAAGACAGAGAAAAACACTTAACACAGGCATTGCAAATATTTAGCTAAAGTGGCTGTAATACGATGTTAGAATTCATGGTTTCAGGTGTTTTGATTGTCAATATTCATCCATCACTAAGGGTTATGGTATGCAAGTGAAAATGTAATTTAAAAGAGGCTTAAAAGTTAGGTGAAGTAAACCTGCAACACTGGAAGAAAGCATTGATGGCATATAGTAGTATTTGTTAAAAGCAAAGAGGTGAAGATAAGGAAAGGGGATGTAGGTATAGCCCAAAAGGTGTGTGCTTCCAACCAACATTTTGCAAAAGATTCTTAGCTCTAGGTTGGCTCCCACAGCAGAAGCCCCCATGTGTGAAAGGGTCCCCATTTCAATTTGTTGTGATGCTAAAGTGCTTGTCTTTGCTGTTGTTTCTTTCATTAATTCCTCCTTTGCCAATCTTATTTTTATATTTTAGCCCACATTAGGTAACCTTATG
Source organism: Gossypioides kirkii (assembly GCA_005610355.1). Lineage (NCBI taxonomy): Eukaryota > Viridiplantae > Streptophyta > Magnoliopsida > Malvales > Malvaceae > Gossypioides > Gossypioides kirkii. The sequence goes on along the minus strand of CP032249.1, from coordinate 7,769,564 downwards.
TTGAAAAAGGGGTGCCACAGCCATGTGAACTGGTGGCGCTGCTTGGCCACTGTGAGAATGAAACTTAGCAACTGGTGGGGCTAGCCCTTCCTCTCCAACAATCACACTAAACAAAACAATGCCAATCTGCACGTTGCCCTCTCGTGGGTTTTTCGTATCAAACTCCTCCCATTCCTCTCACAATTGACAACTACCTGACAGTTTAAGTCACCCCATTTCACACGTTACTTTCTTTTCTTTCTACAAGAAACAAATATATATATATATGAATAATGCTTTATCATTTATGTTTTTCTTTTTTCCTAAATTCCTTGTGTTTGCATATAAATGTTTGTTTTTCTTGACTGTCATCCTTTTAGATTCTATTCCCCATTTTCTTCTCTTTTTTTCTCTTTCATTGCAGCTTTTCAAAGCATGGAATTTGATGAATCTTGTGTTGACTTCATATATAATCCAATTATTAACCTCAGAATATCTGTACCAATCTTTTCTTTATAATTATTTCCCCAAAACTTTGAGCTGAAAATTTCACCTTGGAAATCTCCATCACTATTTTTAGCTTAAAAAGGTGTTTTCTTTTAGGTCTTGGATAAGAATTTTCATATAACTATTCAGGCTAAACAAAGGATTCTCCAAAACAGTCTACCACTCAGAACAGCACTATATATATATATATATAGATGTTATCAGATTATCCTTTTTAAAGCATTATCTACATAAATCTCCATGCACAAACTCTGATGTCTTTTTCAATACTTTAGGGTATAGCTTTTGGTACCTGGTAGTCTGGACTACTTAATTAAATAATGCTTAATCAAAATCTCAGCTAATCTACAAAGTAAATCATGATCATACAACATAATTATTAATGAAATCGATCCACCAATTATAACATGAATGAACCCCATTATTTCTGGCAGGAAACATGCTAGCTAGCTAGCTGCTAGGTTATAATCAGCATGCAGATCTATGATATATTGATGATTTTCGTGTAAAATTAAACCAGATTTTGTATCATAGCTCTTAGTTTCTTGTATATTTCTTTGTTATTGCGAAGATTGCAAAGCATGTGTTGGGGTACCCTTCTAAACCAACCAACCTCACATGGTTTTACACAAAAAGATTGCTAAAAATTGACAATTGACCACTCAAATCTTCAATCACCAGACTCTAACGGCTAGCTAAACCTAATTGTTTAGTTTGAATAATTTGCAAATCATCTGTTCCTTCATTTCATGATCATAAAGTTGGAAAGTATTAATGTGTTGTCAACATCAGTGTATACAAATTAATTTTAGAGGGAAATGAGTATTAATGATCGGTTTTAATGTATCATAATTTTGTTTCGTATTTTATGAAAATTAAGAAGTTAGATGAAATTTATAATTAGACATTTGATTTTACATTTTAAATATTCAAATGTATTTTACGTGGTTTGAAGTGATTGTTGATTCGTTTTGTGTTGAATACAAAAACTTGTATATCATAATAAATTATTGTTAAGTAATTTTATCTCATATTTTATTAATGGGAATATTTGGGTATTTATACATATAATTATTTTTCACGACATGACATCACTGTTCATGATTTAACCTCATTGTTCATAGGATTGACACTCTGAGCGGATTTCGAGCATGCTAAACACATGTTCCATTCTAGGTTGTCTGCCATAGCTCGCGTTCTCCCTTCTACGAGCTCCTCGGGTGAATGCGAATTGAGATCGCGAGCTCCCCCTGGCTCATGTGAGCTGATGCTGTGATCTCCCCTCCCTGTCCTCTTGTTGTGCACCTCACACGCGTATGTCCGGTGGGACCTATCCAGATTGCAGGTCGGCGACCCGAATCCTAATTGGGTATCGGGTTGGTGATGTCCGATATATATCAATTATGTAAATGTTAGATAATGATTATAGTATGTGTGTAAAGATTAGTCAAATATATTCATGATTACAATCACTAAACAAGGCAGATATATTAAATCACATATCTCCATTGCAGCGCATGAATTAAACCAGAGATAAATTGACGGGAACCCCTCTCGTTAACTCAAGAATAAATTAATATATTGGATAAAGTAGTTTGTAAAGGCAAAGGATTGAGCAAAAATATGAAGTGTATTATTGAAATGGACAAAGGAAAGATGTATGGTTTGTTGGCCTACTAGTTTTGGCCAATATGTCGGGCCATCGGGGGAAGCTAGATGCTCATTGCCACCATGCTTGCAAAGAGTTGAAGGTGTATAATTATCAACCCATTTCTTCTTTCCTTATTTTAAACCGCTTTTTAATCACTACCCTAGATAATCTTTGTAGCCCATTTTTCATACAATGCAACATGGGATAACCCCTCATTCTGCCCCAAAGCAAGTAGCTATCCAAACCCCAGAAGATTTTTTTTTAAATGAATTCAATAATCAATTTGTTGAGTATTTCTTTCTGTCTCCCTTAGATTGTGAGGTTTGTATATTGATATGATATATTAGGTAGGTTTCATGCATATTAACACATATCCTACTCTAGACCTAACACGTTTTATGCAATCCCACGCATGGTGTGTGGCTTCGTAGGAGAATGTAGGTATCCATCCAGTGAACACCTATTATCTTACGAGTTCGGTCTGCGAGCTCGATGCGTGAGCTAGATAGAATCCGATCCGAACTCATTCGGGTTTTGGGTCGGTGTCAGGTTTTGGACCGGTAATAATAAGTATCATAACACAATTATATCAATCAAAATGAAACTATATATATATATAGTACTTCATTGTAAAGTCAATGATTTTGTAACTTAATATTTAATTTAATGGTATTTAACATATTTAAAATCTGAATTTTAGTATTGTTATATAATGATAGTAAAAAATAATTTGACCCTCTTTGAGAGGGGACGGATTAAAAAAGACTCAATTTTTATTATCTTCTTCTTTTCTTTGATTGGGGGGAAGACACTATTCTTCTCGGCATCTCAACCTTCATTGATGTTGTGTATCAACAAATATCTGTAATATCTTTTTACATTTTTTTAAACTAGTAAACAAAATGAATTATTTTTTTTATAAAAAAATGAGCAAGGAAATTGAGAGTTTGGGCTAGAGAATGAAAGTGCATTTGATTGGATCCCATAATTAAATGAATTTAGTTCATGGCATTCCTACATTAATTTATTCCATTGAAATTGGAGAGCATAATCGTCTAGATTACTTTTTAGGTAATGACAACAAAGTTTTGTATCTTATTGGATATAATAGTATATATAAGATAATCTTAAACATTGTTTTTAAATTGAGGCAAATTTCAACCCCAAATATTATTATTTTTTTCAATTTAATCCTTCTATAATTAAATTTCGATCCTTTTCTGGATTCACCTTTGTTTTCAAATATATTGGGCTAATTATGAGCCATGAAAAGACATATCATAACCTTAATATTTGCTACTAATTACTTTGTCTTTTTAATTATAAAAAATTTGATTGTCTTTTTGTGTGTATTATTGCACATGGGGGCTGGTTAACCCCATGTGTGCTTTGGTAGTATTTTAATGGTAATGAATTGTGATTATGGATACACTAAAGTGTTAAACCTAAGTAGGGATAATTAAAGAAAAAGAAAAGGAATATTGATATAACTTTTTGGATGGGGACGAGTGAATTAGTACATTTTCTTCTGGATTTATCAAAACCAAAGAATCTGAATATAGTTATATTGTGGGCATGCATAATTGCATATAATTAGATTCAATCTCATATTATAGCATATAAAAAATCAATAGGTGAGTGAGATGCTACCACTTCACCTAAAACATTTTTTTTTGTTAAGGTCCCGATCATATCTGCTCTTTATAACATCATGCCTAGAATTACTTATAGTCCCTCCCCAACCCATAAATAGGAGGGTTTATGACATAATACCTAGAACTACCTGTAACTAGAAGTGAGCAAAATCTGATTCGATTCAAAAAACTCGATAAAAAATTTAAATTTTGAATTAAATAGTTTAAGTTATTTGAGTTAATTGAGTTATTCGGATAAATTTGAATTAAAATCTAGCTTTTTTGTTTAACTCGAATATGAATTACACAATTCGAGTTATTCAAAAATCCAAATAAGAAAAGGCAAAACTAAGTCGTTTTAATAAATATTTACCTTTTTTAAAGTTAAAAATCAAAATCATTAAATTAAAAGGCAAAACAACGTCGTTTTGATAAATACTTACCCATTAAATTAAAAGGCAAAATCATTATATTATTTATGTAGTTAAATAATCTTTACTTCGTCTACTAGTTAAATAATCAGTCCATATAAACATAACATTAAGTATAAATAATAGGATTTGTTAACTCAACTCGACTTGACTCGAAATTTTTTGACTCGATTCGATTCGGAAAATTTTCAAATTGAGTTCGGTTACTAAAATAGGATTCGTCAACTCAACTAACTTGAAATTTTTTAACTCGACTCGATCGAATACTCACCCCTACTCGTAACCCCTCCCCAACTCATAAATAGGATGATATTGCGTTTCAGTGCACTCGAACTCACGTCCTCCTATACTGACAATAATGCTCATATCAATCGAGTTAAGACTCAATTGACAAAATAATTAATACTTTATCTTTGTAAAAGGGATATAAAAGAAAAAAAAATGGAATGGAATAGAGCCCAATGGACCAAAATCATGTATGAAGGATCAATCTTATTTAGTGGCCTTCAATCTGTCCATCAAAGGTTTTGTTTTAATGGGCCTTCTTAATCTTCACCAACAAAATTCATTTGTTTTTGGTTTATGGTTAAACTAAAGTAAGAAAAAGATTATGAATCATTTTAACAATACTTTTATCCTTCAAATTACAAAAAAAAAAATCAAATAAATTTTAAGTCATTTGCATCGTTGTTATTGTAACAATCAAAAAATGTGAATTTGAGTGTATTTGAGCACGTATTTTTTTTATATTTAAAAGTCAAGAGGTTTACGGGTAATATTATTACAAGAATCGATTAAGGTAATTATATATATATATATATAGTATAAAGGATTAGTATTTGATATACTGGTAGTAGAGTGTTTATGGGTCGGGTCTTGTCAGGTCCGGATCAGGTCTAAGTATTATATTAACATACTTTATGTTTGTCCAAGCCCATCCATGCCCCAAATTTGGATTTAAAACTTTGCCCAAACCCGTCTATATTTGCAAAAGACTAACACAAACTCATTTTAGGTTTGCCCATATTGTTTTTAAATTTTTAAAAAAATATATTTATATTGTTTTATTTTAATATTTAATAAGTTTATACTTTTTTATTTATTGAAAATTTTTATATAGTCATCTTAACATTTTTTAATGTTTATGTTAGAGTAATATTATATATTTAATATAGGTTTATTTTTTTTAATGTGTTCTAAATTACATAATATCTAAAAATAACATAATATAAAACTATTATACACTTAAAACGGGTCCGGTTCGGGCCTTGAATATTCAAGCCCGAGTCCAACCCATATTTTAAATGGGTTCATTTTTTCCCCAAGCCCATTTTTTCCCCAACCCTCTCGAATTTTGGACAAGCCTTCAGGCCTAAGTGAGTAACCCAACCCATGAACATGTCTAATTAGTAGTGTATTTTTTTTATTTTACAAATAGCCTTAAAACTTGCTTGTGATTCTTTTTTTTTTTAATATTATACTACACTTTTATAGGATATTTTTCAACCCTTTAACCCTACATATGAAATTTAAAAACTTCACTAGTTATATACTAAATATTATTTCTTGTATCAATTATATTATTGTATATTTATATGAATTTTTAAAAATAAACATATTCAAACAAAATAAGATATGCCCCAAATTAAATTTTAATAATTAAACTAAAAATGAATATTATTATAGACTTCAAATATGGAATTATTTGAAAATCAAAAGTTTAAAAATTTTAAGATTAATCAACAATGTGTTTTAAGTATAAAATTTATATCAAAGAGGAATAATTTAAAAGTATTAAAAATTTGATAATACATCGCTTCCAAATGTGACCTGAATTCGAATCGTGTTAATCACGTTTGTTGTTCAAACTTTACCTTGTTATTGCAATTTGATCTGATCGTGGGTCGGATCGGATTGGGTTCGGGCTGGGCTTCAATAATTTTTTAGGTCCAATTGCTAGGCCCGGGCCCGGTCCGACCCAAAAAATAGGCCTAAAATTTTGTCTAAGCCCAACTCAACCTGGCCCATATTAATTTTTTTAGATTATTTTATTATATACTACAAATTTAAAAAATATATAATATATCAAATACACTTAAAAACATGAAAACAAACATTAAAAAATTAAAAAAAATTAAAATACATTAAAAAATTTTGTATTAAGATAGTTGCAAATAAAGTAGTAAAAAAATTAACAATAAAACATAAGTTCTACAATATTCAAATAATATTAAAAAAGACAACGAAACAATAGTAAAAACGGATAAAAATAACATTCAAACAACCAAAAAAGTAGCAAAAATAATAGCAAAACAACAAAAATAACAATAAAAATAACAACAAAAATAGCAACAAAAACAGCAACAAAAATAACAACAAAAACAACACCAAAACAGCTACCAAAAAGAAAAAAAAATCAAAACAGCAAAAAAAGCTACCAAACAGTAAAAAAAAAAAACCAAAACAATAATATAATTTTTTTTTAAAAATGGTTAATTTATTCGGGTCGAGTTGGGCCCGGGCAAAAAAACTCTTACTAGAGGCCCAACCCGTTTAGAAAATGGGTCTCATTTTTTATCCAAACCCATTTTTTGGATCTATATTTTTATTCAAACCCTCTCATTTTTCGAGTGAGCCTTCGGGTCGAGTTGAATGACTCGACCCATGATCAGATCTAATTGCAATTCACCAAAAAAAATTGATAATACAAACATATCATCAAAACTTTCTTTACAATTATGTTTATGTTTTTTTTTGTAGAGTTACTATTTGAATGTATGTAATTTATAGGTCAAGAAAATAACGAGAATAATTAGTATATTCACTATAGTTAATTAAATTTTTGCAATAATTTATTAACAATTATTAGATTGAATAAATCATTTTCCATAAAATTTTGAGAAATTTATAAGAAAAATTTCTGAATAATAATTACTATTTTGACAATAGTTATACTTTTTTTGTACTTTGACAATAGTTATACTCGTTAATTATAGTTTCCTAAAAATGAGGGCATATAATTTTGCAATAAATAAGAATAAAAAAATAGAAGAATTTATTTGTAAAATATTTTGAATTTATTACTGCCTTACATTAATATTTTTATTATGAAAAAAATCAAAACTAATTCCTAAATTTAAAAAACCAAGTTAGTTATTGTATTAAAATTAGGGTAAACTATCAAAATAGTCAATTTTTTTGTATTAGCTTATATTTTAGTCACTTACGTTTGAAATGTTACATTTTAGTCACTACATTATTGTATTGTAACATTTTAGTCACTGAGCCGTTAACTGTCGTTAACGGTGTAATGGTAAGCTGACATGTCATGTTAAATCATCATTTCAAATAAAAATTTTAGGTTAAATTATATAATTGATCCCTATATTTTTTCGTTTTGAGCAATTTAAATTTTTTATGTTCTTTTTTTTTTCTTTATTTTTCATTCTCTTTTGTTTCTGGAGGAAGCTGACACCGACACCGATAAGCTGATGCGACGAAGTCGACGTCGACACTGAGGAGGAAGTCGTCGTGGAGGGAGAGAGAGAACAACATGAGGAGGGAGAAGAGGAGAAGAGTTATCGCTGCTAAGATATATATTGGGCTGAGAGCTTAAGGAAATTATAATCTACCCAAGCATTGTGATAACAACAAGGTCCTCAAAGCTCTTTGTGTTGAGGCTGGTTGGGTTGTTGAAGATGATGGCACCACTTATCTTAAGGTACGTAATTTACCCTTCTCTTCTTCTTTTCACTACTCACAAAATGGTAGATCTGTTCAAACAAGATGCAACTCTTTTCCTTCTCTACTCATTTTGTTTTGGTTGTAATTTAGTTGGATCTAGTTCCCATAGTGATTTTAGTTCAGTTATGCTTTTTGGGTTTTTTACTTGATTTGCTTTATTTCAGTTTGATTTGGCTTCTGCTTGCTTGCTTGGAATATTGGAAAAATCAAAAAGTCATACACGAAAACAGTAGTTCTTACTTAAAGACAATAATTGTTGGACTTGAAATTTTATTAATTGGATTGTGAACAAATTTTCTTGATCAACTACTATTTTTTCCTGTATAATCATCCTCTTGAGCATTGATTTGTTGATTATTATTTTTTTAATTGGATTTGTTGTTCAGGGATGTAAGCAACCTTCGATTGATATAGCAGGCAGTTCAACTAAAATTACCCCGTATTCTTCCCAAAATCCTAGTCCCTTATCTTCTGCATTTCCAAGTCCAATTCCTTCATGTCAAGTCAATCCTTCCTCCTCTTCCTTCCCCAGTCCCACTGAGGCTAATGCAAATAATCAGTTTAGTCTCCTTCTGTTCCTTCGAAGCGCCATTCCTTTGCCTCTTCTTCCTCTCAAAATTTCTAATAGTGCCCCTATGACACCACCACTTTTTTCTTCAACTTTCAAAAATTTTAGGTAAGAAGTAGAAGAGAATGGAAAATAAAATAAAAAAGAAAATTAAAAAAACATAAAAGAAAATTTTAAATTTCTGAAAACGAAAAAAATATAGGGATCATATATAATTTAACCTAAAATTTTTGTTTAAAATGATGATTTAATGTGTCACGTCAGCTTACCATTACTCCGTTATCGGCAATTAATGACTCAGTGACTAAAATGTTACAACACAATAACGCAAGTGACTAAAATGTGACATTTAAAACAAAAATGACTAAAATGTAACTTAAGGCAAACAAAATTATGAATTTAACATATTTTATATATGAAAGATGTAATATATTAAGTTAATAATTTCATGCCTAAAATTAAGGCGTTCTTGCATTTTTAGAACAACTAAATAGTTTATATTTAATTCAATAAAAATTGTTTATATTTAAAGGAATAATTTAAAGAAAAATATTTCCATTTAATAGGTTAATACATTTTTAATTATCATAAAATATATTAATTTAAAGAAATAAGTGGATTTTCATCGAAACAAATTAATATGTAATACATATTATAAAACAAGTATTTTAACATAAAAAAAAGAAGCTAAATGCTAGAGACCTCCAATTATGATGGAAACTATTGTTACCAATAAATGACCACGAAAAATGACATGGAAGTTAAAGATTTTACCCAAGGGATTTTAAAATTTTTGATTATGTAATTAAAATTATAATAAAATTTAACTATTAAATATAATAATTATTCAAATTATTATTTAGTTTTTTATTTTATTAAATAAATATTTTTATAATAAAATGGATAATATATAAAAAATTTCTTATTTTTTAATTTTACTTAAATTATCCAAATTATATAATTACATTTTTTTAAAAATTTCATGCAAATTTCTTAATTTTCTTATTTTATTAAATAAAAATAAAAGTTTATTATTGTTCCACCTATATTTCGTATTAAATAAATTTTAAAAGAAAATTTTTTAATATAATATATAATATTTAATGAATTGATTTTTTTTTTATTTTGACCAATTGAATTGGAGTCGCTTAACTCATAAGTCATAACCCATCTTCTACTTAAAATATATTAATATTTTTAATATGTTTTATGCAAAATGAATTCATTTGAAGTTATATACTTATTTTAATTCAAAGTCATATAGGCGAAAATAATTATGTAACAAAAGTTATAAAAAAAATTAATATAATCATTAATTGAAAAGGCAAAGTTGAGATACTAAATATCATAATATTTTAGATTAAATCCTATAATTTGTATGTTATTTTTTAAAATTTATATAATATATATATATATATATAATAAAATACCTTCAAAATAATATTTATTGTTTTATAAAAAATAATAGGCTTTGATAATTTCATAATTAGATTAAGACTAGACTTGATGATGGGATAGGTTACTTGCCTAGGCTTGATAGCCCGCTCGAAAAATGGGAGGACAAGTCACCCGCCTAGGCTTGATAGCCCGCTTGAAAAATAAGAGGGTTTAACAAAAATGCGAGGCCCGAAAAATGGGCTTAGATAAAATTTGAGGCTCGTTTTTTATAAGGATCAAGCATTGGACAAGATTTATTTGACCCGACCCAAATATATTATGTTATAAATAATAATTATATTAATTATATATGTTAAATAATTATTATTATTTATATTAAATCATTAATCTAATAACAATTAAATTCATTACCCAACCCAAAATATAAAATTTTAAAAATTATATTTAATACAGTGAAACGTTTATTATATTTATTTGTGGTTTTTTAATATAATAATATATTTATATATTTATGGTAGTATTTTTAATATAAATACTTTTTAATGTATTAGAAACTTTTTATTTTAGTATTTTAGTATATTTTGTGTATTATATTTTTAAAAAAATTATTTAAAAAAACTAATCTAAAAAAATCAAATATTTATTCAAAAAAAAATTAAATATGACTCTTTCTTAAATTGGGTCGAGCTTGAATAAGAAGTAAGTCAAATTTTCAGGTCAAGTCCAAACTTAAAAATTGATTTAAATACTTAACACAAACCTAACCCAACACGATCTAGCTTAACCCTTGAATACCTCTAATTAAAACTTGATTGGTGGTCAAGACCAACTTAAACACACTCTTAAATAATTGTATATATATAATACTTTCAAGGCAGCCAGTAATTTAGTAAATTATTAGACTCTGCTAATTTAAAAACTTAAATATTTTCATAAATTAAAATGTTAAATTTTAAGTAATTTATTTAATTTCATAATTATTTCATAAGATACTGAATTATGATTCATCAACACATAAAAATTAATAAAACAAGTATCTATACTATTATTTAAGTGTGTAACTGAGTTCGTATCCTAAGTTAACTTGATACCCATTATTACACAAATGTTTCACTCACATTGTTTGCATATCAATACTTACTATTATAAAGTGCGTAATTGAATTGGTGTCATAAGTCCAGAAAATTACTAAAATAATCTTACATGTTTTAAATAAGTTATAGATGCCCTTTTCTTTTCTTTTTTTTTTCTTTTCTTTTTTAAAAGAAAACTAATAAGTGTGTAACTAAGTTCATGTCACAAATCAACTCGATATCAACTTAAAAAAAATTGACAATATCAGATAAACAATTAGAGTGTATTTAATATTCTTAAATTGATATATTTACATATTTAAAAAGTTTTACTCACAATTTAAACTCTTTTTATTTTATTTTCTTATATATTACAAGTGCTATTATTAGAAGCTTCAAACCTTATGTTTCATTATTTATCGTATATTATTTTTAAATTTATATTTTTACTTTAAATATATAGTTTTCACATGCATATGATAAAATTTCTAATATTTATTAAAAGTTTATAAAAAACACAATTTTATTGAAAAGTTCCTTTCTCAGTGGCTCAATGCATTTCTTTACGTAAAGAATTGTTTTTTTTTTATGAGCTTTTAGTTGAAAATACAATAAATTAAGATAAAAAAATAAAATAGGAGAAATTTTTTAAAAAAAATTCTATGATCTTTTGAAAATTTTACCTAAATTATTTTTAAAAATATAACCAACTTTCCACAATCCTGCCAATTTAAAAAATTTAGGTATAATGATTTATTTAATTTTTTAATTTTATAAAAAATTATTTTAGTTTTTAATTTAATTTTTTATTTATTTTAATCTTAAAATTTGTATTTTTTATCAAATCGCCTTAAAATAGATATAAAAAATTAAACGAAAATTTTAAAATTAAAAATTATGAAACAAAAATATTTTTCTTATATTTTTTAATGATTTTTAATTTTTAAAAATAATTTTTATATGGGCAATAACAATTAGAATTTAAAAGTAATAAAGATAACGGGATGATCCATATACCTAGGGATCACTATGGATGGATTAGATTATATTTTATTGGGTGGAAAATTGGAAGGATGGGAAGAGATCAGAGACGAAATCAAAAAAAAAAATTTGATCAAAATTAAATTGTAATTTTTACGATAATAAAAATGTAATTTTATCATTTTAATAGCTTATATATTTATCATTTTTTAAGGATTAAATCAATTTTTTTATATTTGTAAGGAGGTAAAATGTAATTTTACTTTTATTAATTTAAAATTTTAAAAATTTTAAAATACTTAAATAAAAAATTTTCTATTTTAAGAGAGACCGAGACCCTAATCCTCTTAATTTCGCCCCCGAAAGAGATTGAGAGTAAAAGAGTGAAAAGAAAACAAAATTTAAATGTACTTTGTAAGAAAAAAAAGTAAAAAAGAAAAGAAATAGAAGTGATGATAATTTTGAACTAATGTAATTGTTTCAAATGTTTTTTTTTTTGGTAAAAGACATTTCTATTCCTCTAAAAAAATCGAAGCAATTTCATCCTTCTTAATTTTATAAGTGAGTAACTAAGGATAATTAATCACGCTTTAATATTTTCCATCAATTATACATAATTTTAATTGATATAATAACAAATTTAGTTCTCAAAATTTACACATCCTATCAAATTGATCCTTATTTAACAATTTTAACCTCCAACATTTGTGCAAATGTGTAAATGTTGAGGCTAAATTTATTATTATATTAATCAAAATTACATGCAATTGACAAAAGATATTAACATTGTGATTAATTGTCCTTAATTACTCACATTCAGAGCTGGAAGGAATTAAATTGTTTCGATTTTTTTGAGAGAGGTCAATTTGTTCAATATCGATTTTAAGAGAGATTGAAGGGATACTTTTACCATTTTCTCTCATTTCATTTTTCAACTTTATCAAGTAACGAAGGAAATGAAAATTATTTGTTCTTTCAATTTTTCCATCCTTTCTACTAAAACATATCTATGGAAAGAAAATTTATATTTTTCATCTTTCTAATCTTTTTCCCTTCAAATTTTCATCTTTCCAATTTGTTCCATTTTACTTTTTACTAATAATTTTTAATTTAATATTACAATTTGTATATGCTTTTTTTTTATCATTCGTTGCAATGGGAACGATTTTTAAAAACCTTGAAAAGTTGACAAGATTATACGAAAATTATTAATTTTATTTCTTAGTCGTTCTTTGGAATATAAGTGATCCTTATTTCTTTAAAGAGCAAACGATGTATTCACATTTAAAAATCCTTGCTAAAATACTTGAAGAGTAACTTTCATTCGACCGTCATTATACACAATATATCTATATAAATAACCTTCCATTCTTTCATGTTCAAGTAATCACTTTTAATCTCACTATCCATCATTTTAACACAATCGTACCCATTTTCTCTTCATAACCGTTTCACTTTTTTAAACTTCATTTCAAAGCCCATAAATAGAGATTTAAACGTCTCATTTGGAATATAAGTGATCCTTATTTCTTTAAAGAGCAAACAATGTATTCACATTTAAAAATCCTTGTTAAAATACTTGAAAAGTAACTTTCATTCGACCACCATTATACACAATATAACTATATAAATAACCTTCCATTCTTTGTTGTTCAAGTAATCACTTTTAATCTCACTATCCATCATTTTAACACAATCGTACCCATTTTCTCTTCATAACCATTTCACTTTTTTAAACTTCATTTCAAAGCCCATAAATAGAGATTTAAACGTCTCATTTGGAACTTTTTGATCTTTTGACAAACTTAGCACTTTAAAATTCTCTTTGTAACTCATCCTTCTTAGCACCTTATTGCATCCATCGCCACACTTGGTTTCCACAGCTTACTCCGATGTTTCTCTTTGTCATCTCTCCACAACTTCTCATTTTGCTAGATTGTAACGTCTCCTCATAACCCTCTACACAACTTCTCATATTCCTGTATATATAACAGATATATACACTAAAAACATATAAATATGCATAAAATAACCAATTGGTGGAGGAGCATTTGGAAAATGTTAAATAGAGGAACTTCCTAAAGGAGACCTTCAGTTTCAAGCAGGGATGAAGTCTATTTCGCCTACCAAATGGTGATGAACCTACCAATAGCATTCAAAGTTTTGTAAAGCCAAGATTCCACCAAAGATAACAGGGACAACAGTCATACAATTCCGAAATTTCTTTCAACCACAACATAGAGGCATTTTGTAGAAAAACTCGAGCATGATAGTAACTGAATTTTCGACAAATCACGAATACACTTACGACAACCGCAACGCATAAGTTAGCTAAAGTTTCTCTGTTAATGACTTATGTCTGTTACTATTGTAATAAAATATCGTGGGAATTCTACAATCAACATTGTTATTGATTAAGTGCATAAATGAACATGCATACATACAACAGCACAAGTGAATTCACTGACCATACATTAAAACGACACCACTGCACATTGAATCCCTCAAACTGACACGAACTGCAACTTCTCACGCCGTACATTCTACAGTCGAACTGATTTAGCCAAAATTTTGGAGCATACCAGATTTCCCAGTATAAAAATGGTTGAACTTTATGCATATCCCAATAAAAATGCCATTGCTGCCAAGAGAGTTGTCAACAGACTAAGTGTGGAGATAAGCTGGTGGGAACTGCTGTTAGGCAACCAAGGATAGGCATCGGGTGGTGGCATAACACAATTATCTCCATTGAAGTAGATTCTTCGAGGGAAAGCCCAACCCTTCTCAAAAGTGAAAGTTGCTTTGTCCTTTCGGAAAAGTAGCTCTGACTGCACATTACCGAACAGACCAGCTTGCGAAAGCAAATCGTTATAAAATTTAACACCCCATAACATGGCAGTATCATCTGTTGATTGAACAAAAGTTACTAATAGAATATGTAATCGCATTCTTCAACAGTTACGAATCCAAAGAAAAAGTAATATATTTCCTATTTACATGTAACATTTGATGCAGAGATGAGTTCTATGTAAACTATCAATGATGACATAAGATGCAAAGAGCACCAAAAAAAAAAGGACCAAGATCGATTGAACTTACTTATTGCAGTATATGGAGTTAAAGACTTGTAGTTAAAGCTGAAAATCTGGGTGAGATTGTCGAAGTTGGGATGTTGCACAACTAAGTTCCACTGTGTATAGTTCATATTAAAATTGAAATTAGTAATTGTGACCTTAACCCGCCAATACTCCTTGTAGTTTTGCTTAACATGCCAATGAACTCGGACCGGACACATATGACTTGTACATTGGACCAAAGGTGCATAGTTATTCTTCCCTGCACTTGGAACAACTGATGCTATATGCGGAGCTTTGGGGCTGCACATTAGCAACAAAAAACTTTAGGAAAGCAATAAAGAGTCAAGATAGCAATCATCCCCAACTAACATACAATGAGCAATAATTATCGGCATGTTGGTTGAACGAACTTACTCTACACAGCTCCCTGGCTGAGAAGTATTTTGACAGCCACAAGCACATTGTGGGCAAGGTACTATGGTTTCATTATAGAATGACGAGAGAGAGACGCAACAGGTAGGTGTTTTCTGAGCTAGAAATTGTGAATATGTGCAAGTAACATTCCAAGTCACTGTAATAAAGAAGCAATGTCAATTACAAGTAACATTCCCAAACCTACATTGTGCAAAGCAATTAACAAGCCCAATTTATCAATTACTAATGCTGAATATCAATAAAATGAGCGTCCAGAAAGAAAAGCTTCATTTGCCAAGGATTTCTTTCTGCAATGAGTTGGCTATAGTAAAAATTTCAGCCAATGGCATGATAGCTCGGAATGCTACTTTTACAAAGTTCAGTGATGTGAAACGTGACATGTGGCATAGCTAAAAGAAAGTGAATATCTACATAACATTCAAGATGTTAATCAAGTAACTTACTCAAAGCTTGCGTGACTCTTCTTTTGTCTGAGGTAACAAATCTACTGGGTTTCACAATTTTCGCCGGTCCACAAGTATAACCAGGCCCTGGTGCCTTCAAAGTGAAGTTTTTTGGAACTCTAACTGTCTTGTTTGTAGTTCCAGCTTGTCCCACACTCACCTGGAATGAGCTTGCTGCTGTAGCTGGATCCTGTACCCATGAGTTTAGCACTCCCCCTTTACAGCAATTCGCAATCTGCTGATTATAAGGTGTTCCTGGCAATAAATCCACGACTGTTGGGTCCTTCTTACAACAATGTGGAATGTTCCCTTTGAATCTTGAACAATCCCCTTGTTCAGTTGTTTGTCCTCCCATCATGCTCCAAATAACTTCCTTCTTAGACCATTTCCAACCTAATGTCCACCCTGGTGCTTGGATGTGACGGTATTGCTGGAAGTTAAAGATTGTGACAACTGCCTGCTCATTACATAGAGAATTTAATCACATTTTCAGCCAAAGGGGACAAGAGATAAACCATACCTAAGCCAACAAGATACCCTTTTTTCTGCAACCCCTTGTTTCTTCATTTTCAGTGTTACAGTATTAGTTCAAATGATATTTGCAATTCGAGGTTCCAAATTTCATACTACCCCCCACACTAGATAGCTAAAGCATCAAATTCTAACTTCTTACATACACAAACCTATGCATGTCTAAGTAATAACAGAAGGAAGAACACTTACAACATAGCCATCAGCAGTCCAACTCATGATATCCCATTTGATTGTGATATTTCCATTAGGGTCCAAAGGATCATAGGCTTCTGAAAATGAGTTACAATAAAGAGAATCATAACAAATGTATACATTTTCAATACCTAATCATCCATTATGATAAATACATACATTAAGAAATGAAGAAGCAAATCAATATCAGATACTCACTAGACATCAAATAGTAAAGGTCCAAAAGTTCATTTTCTCACTAAAACAATAATGTATGGAAACTTTATGTTAAGACATTTAAGTTTTCTTCAAGGGAAAGGAAAGTTATGATTCTAAATAAATGGAAAATTAATTACTCAAATTTCATCATTAACTGCTAAATCTTTCCTAAACCCATCAATCTAAAGACTACCATTAATCACAGTTAGATTAAGATAACAAAAGAATCAAGATTTCGATAGAGAAATCATAGCCTATTATGGAAAAACCAACAAAAATCCATTAACATAAACGTAGGGAAAACGACTCAAAAGACCATAAAAGGAAGAGCTTTTGCATAATTAAAGAAAACCCATTTTACCAAATTCATTCAAGAATAAAAATACCATTTTTTTCAAAAACCCAAACATTCCAACTTTCCAGACATTTCAAACAAAGAAAGAGAAAGATTGTAGAAACCTGTTGCAGTGAAACTTGAGAAAGAGAGCAAAAACAGAAGCAAGAAGCTGAAAGAGCTTAGGTTGAAGAAAGATCTAGCAATGAACAAAAAAAGATTAGCCATTTCTGTAGGATTTCAAGAGTCTTCTTTTGTTATTGACTTGTTCGAGATCTGTAGCAGACAGGGAAGACTGAGAGCGAAGAACGGAGATGAGTAGCTTTTTTGTCCAACAGGACATGACACGAAAGTTGAAGACTTTGTTTAAGTAGTGGAACTTCAATAATCTCACTGTAAAACGCCTTTTTTTCCTTTTAAATTATAAATTTGTTTTCATTAATCATGTGATATAGAACTTTAACATGAATAATCATTAAAAAATATAAATAATTTAAATATAATTATTTCTTTTTCATCCTAGAAAATCACACACTAATTTGTTTTTGTCTAATCTTGCTTATAGCATAAGGATATCATAATTTAATATTAAAAAACAAAACGCATGATATGGTTTTTTCAATAATAAAAAAAGAAAGGATAAATTTAAAAATAATCATTTTTATTTACTTCAGATTACATTTTAATCACTTATATTTGAAATATTATATTTTAATCATTTACGTTATCGTTTTATTACAAAGTAATCACTCTATTGTTAAGCTTCGTTACCTCCTTAACGACAATCTTACGTGGTAGTCGAAATAGATTTTAAATACTAATTGGGATGAAAATAATTTTTCTATCAAAATGGAAAAAAAACTAAAAGAAAAAAAAGACCAATGAATTTTTTTCCAATTTAATGTATAATTAATTTAAAATTTTCAATTAATTAAAAAAATTTTCTTGTCTCTGTTGAACATCCAAGTCGGCATTTAAAATCTATTTGGACTGCAACGTAAGATTATCATTAGCTTAACGGCAAAGTGATCACTTTGTAACAAAATAATAACATAAGTGACTAAAACATAATATTTTAAACATAAATAATTAAAATGTAATTTAAGATAAACAAAAATAATTATTTTTGAAATTTGCCCAAAACGAAAATATGGCGTATGAAACACGGCGTGTAGGTGGAAAGAAAACGCGGAGCAATGGATTATATAGACGGGTGATGTTTGGTTGCTTGACTAAAGAGGATTGAAATAAAGATTGGATGATGGGTGACAGTTGTTTGTGAGATAATAGAAAATGACAGCTTACGCAGGTTCTAGAGAATGCTAAGCCAGTCATGTTTGTGTTGTGAGAATTAGGGTTAAGTATTCGATCGAATCGAATTGAATAAAATTTTTTTTAAGTTAATCGAGTTTTTGAATTCTATTTTATTATTTTAATTTGATTTGAAATTTTTACGAATTAAATCGAGTAAGATAAAATTCGAATCAAATCGAATCAAATATATTTATTCGAATCAAATTAAAAAATTAATTTAATGTTTAATTTTATATAATTTTTTTAAAAATATTTTTATTTAATTTAGAGTTTTTTTAAAAAGAAAAAATTAATTTTGGATTTAGTTTATGAGTTTTTTGTAAGAACGAAATTATATTTCGGTAAGGTAAAAGGTAAAAAATTTAAAATATTTGGGTTTAATTTATAGATAAATTTTAACATTTAGGAAAAAAATTAGATAAGATAAAAAATTTGGGTTTTGGAGGAAAATGAAGTAAAATAAATTGAGTCTGGGTAAATATAAATTTAAAATTAAAAATAATATAGTTTTATTCGATTTATTAGAATTATTATAGTTATTCGAATTCGAAAAATCAACTTGATTCGAACTCGAAATTCGAAAAAAATTTAATTTGATTCGTTTAACTCGATTTGAATAATTCAAAATTTAAAAAAAAATTCGAATTTTTTTATTCGAATCGAATTTTACTTATTTTTAATGAGTTCGTCTGTCATTCACTAAACTCACAGCCCTTCTTCTTTTAGCTTCATCGCTATTCCCTATTAATATATTCCGGGTTAGACCATCTATTCGTATGAAATGATGGACAGTGAGTTCTTTATTATTCTTATTCTAAAATCTTTATAATTAAGGAATACTGTAAGATAATGGTCCCTCCACAGAACATTTTTAGCTGTAAGATATATGTTTTTTTAATTTGTATTTTCTCATTTTTTTAGAGATAAAAATAAAATTTTATTTTTATTAATTTAAAATTTCAAAAAAATTAATGACCTAAATAGATAATTTTTTATTTTAAAGAAAATTAGAGTCTCTACCAGCCTCATAGATTTACTCCTATATTTGTTTGTATCTAAAACTAAAAAAATTGATAAGAGAGCGAAAATATAAATATAAATATAAAATTTGTCCAATTCTTTTAAATAATGTGAATTAATCCGGTTCAAGATATAATTATCAGATACGTGTTTTTTTTTTTTGCAATTACCTTCTAAAAAATATTAAATGAATTTATTTTTAACACTTTGGAAAAATGTTTTTTTTAATATACGATTATATAAATAATATATATTCATACTTTCTTAATTTTTTGATAAGGTATATACACTTTATACACACAAGTATTCGAACTCGAGACCTTTAGGATGATTAACATCCTCTTTTTCACTGGAGCCACTTGTTGGGTTCTAAAAAAAATATTTTAAATCATATAAAATTGTTAAATTTATGATAATAAAATATATAATATACTGTAAATACAAAATATAAAAACACACAATTTTATTTTATTAATTTCCCTTCTATTTTCCTTTTTATTATTTCTTTTAATTCCGACGTCCAAGTCAACCTTCCCAAAGGCCAGCTGTCACATGATTTTAGGGTCTAATATCTACAGTACCTAATGTATTTACATTTCATATATGTTATAGATTTAAGGTTTAAATTTTAAATTTTAGAATTTTTCTTGAATAGGGTTTAAAATTTTAAGATTTAGTGTTGAGGCTTACAATTTTAAGATTTTATGTTTGGGTTTACAATTTAAACCTTTTGTGTTTGTTTAAAATTTAAAGTTTATTATGCAATTATTTATAGAATTCAAATAATTAAAAGTAAAATCAGCAAATAGAATATATATACAATATATATATTCTTGAATGAATTATAAAAAATCATTTATAAAAGTATGGAAGAGAGTGGATCGGAATAGTGTGGACCATTTATGTATATAATAACAATTTATGGATTGCAGTTCCAATAAGTTGGATATTATTGAGAAGTGTTTTTAAAAAAATTATTTTTTAGAAAAAGTTTTTTATAAAGTTTTGTAAAATATGTGGTTTATTAATTTCAAGTGTTTGAAATTGTTCCTAAAAGTTATAATATAAAATTAAAATGTTCATTTTAGATATAAAATTAAAAATTAAAAATTAAATTAATTTAAATAATATTTAAATAATTTAATATAATTATACATAAAATATATAATTTAAATATAATAATAAATAATATTTAAATAATTTAATATAATGATATATAAAATATATCAACTGTTATGAATATTTTATTTAGTGGGTGTCCATCAAGATCAAGATAAGTTTGGATGAACTTTAAATTCTAATAGTCATCAGAATCAGAGTTCTATTTCATTTATACTTTTTATGTCTATAAATATAAACCTTTGAGAAGCATTGTAACACACTTCTATTGATCAATAAAATACGCTCTCTCTTTTGCTCTCTCATTCTCTTTGTTATTTACTCTCTGTCTCTTTACTTTGTAACATGTTATCAGTATGATTCTCTTTTAAGGAAGTGATTATTAAAGTGGAAGGGAGCTTATTAAATAAGCAAGAGGTCCCTAGTTTGTGCTACTAAATTTGTTGCATGCACTTCTGGGAATCATGGGCCACTAAAAGTGGGAACATAGTGATGAATAAGAGAACAATGAGAGTTCTTAAAATAACTCTTCAAAGGGCAAAGATAACTTATGTTATCAATGTGATATGAAAGGTTTTTGACCACATATGTGATGTATGTCCAAATATTTTATTAATATTCTTTGAGGAAGGATATTAAAATATAGTAATGAATTCTATCATTATAGATAAAAAAAATATTTATCTTATTTAGTACTGAAACAAATCAATATTATTTCAATATTTGGTTGTACAAAATTGGTTGAAAGCTCCAGAAGAGCTAATATATTAATATCTTAATCCATTGGTTTTAACAGATATTTATAATGGATCTCATATTGAGAATGTGAATGAGGAAAATATTATATTTCATATGAATCAAAAGAGGATTAGGTTATTGATTTATATTGAATTGATTGTGATTATCTTGATATTCTTTTGTCATTAACCCCATTAAGGGTTTAAAGTCAAAATATTTGACTATGAAATATCTACTTAAATTGTGGAAGAAAAAATATAAGCACTGGAATATGATAATTCTATCTAAAGCTCATTATGATTGGATGCACCTGAAGTTACAAGTTTTTAAAACTATAAGTATAACTTTACAGTATTCAAAATAAGTTCTCAATTAAAATTACGTGGAAAAATATTATTGATGAGAACCTTGCAGGAGAGAACTTATTCAGTTTTTCATGATTCAAATGTGCTCCTACAGTAGCAATATCATGAAAAAAATTTACTTATGGTTGAACAAAAGTTTTTAATCATGAAACCTAATCATTCCCTGAAGAGAATGTAACATTATATGATAAATGCGAAGGACATAATCTTTGACATGGATGTAGTAAATTGGACTATAATAATAGTCATGGGGGATGATCGTGATAATTTTTCTCACCACCAAAAGTGAAAAAATGAAGAAAATAAGAAAAGACCAAGAATTTCCAATAACTCTTTAAGAAGAGAGACAACTTATATATAAAAGGTCATTGGTTATGTACCTGTTGTACACTTGAAAAATAAGATCCACTCTCAAAGTTTGCTATTAATAAATGCCTTGCATTTGAAGATTTTGGCATATTCCCTAAAGTGAATATTGCATGTAATTATTTGGAAATTATATTATATGACTTGGTGTCATTATAACCTTCACATTGATTTAGACATTTCTAGTAGTAAATGTCACAATGGTACTTGTATGTGGATACAAAGTGAAAGAAATGATGGTAACATTATCAATTTGCTACAATTTAGTTCAAATTGAAACGCATGTTAAAGTAAACCAAAAATTTACTGGTACAAATATTTACTACTTGGCATGACCAGTTAGACCATCCTGGATCATATATGATGCGAAAATTAATTGAGAATTCATATGGATATTCATTAAAGAACCAAAAGATTCTTTAATTTAAAGAATTCTCATTTGTTGGTTCTCAATGAAAATTGGTTGTTAAAAACTCACTAGCTGAAGTTGAGATTTAATGTCTTGCATTTTTGAAATGAATATGGGCTCATTAATCCACCATGTGGATGATTTTGATATTATATGATTTTGGTAGATGCATCTACAAGATAATCACATATGTGTTATCAACTTGGAACTTATCGTTTGTAAGATTGTTTGAATAATTAATTTCAGATTATGCAATTAAGACAATTCATCTTGCTAATATTGATGAGTTTAGATCTTAGTCTTTTATTGATTGAGTTTGAAAAACTTTGGTAAAAGTTTGTTATTTATGCGCATAATGATTTAGAGAAATTATTGTGATTATTACTTATGAGAATTGAACTTTCTCTTTCAACATGGGATTATGTTGATTTACGTGTTGTACGCATCAAGCCAATAAGTTTTAAATACTCCCCATGGCAATTGATTTTTGGTCAAAAGCTAAATATTTCTCATCTTTGAATTTTTGTATGTACATATATGTTCCAATTGCTCCATCACAATGCACAAAGATGAGTGAATCTTCAAAGAATGTTGGAAATATATATTATGGGCCTCCTTTTATTATGATATATTAAATGTATTGGAGATTTAATTATGATATGATTGTGATTACTATTTTGATTTTGATAGTTTTCCCGACATTAGGGGGAGAGAACTAATAACTTGTAATGAGTTAAGGGGAAGAGTAATTTGAACTAGAAGTTCAACAAGGATAAATCATTAAAGTTCCAAATATGGAAATTTTCATAAAAAGAAAAAATCTAGATGGTCATATAGTGAAGGTGGGTGCTCCAGAAGAGACCCAAGACATAACTAATAAGTAAAACTTCAAAAGAGATTCAGGTACTTGAAACTGAAGATTAAAATAGTGAAAATAAGAGATCTCGATAAGTTATGTCAATTTAAGAAAATGTCGAACCAATAATAAAAGTGGTCGACAATGGTTTTGCATGCAATATTATTGTGGAAATAATGAAATAAAACGAGGATATTGAATAAATCTCTTGGGAAATAGAGATATGAAATAAATTAACCCAAATAGAAAGACGTAATTCAAATATAATTAAATTTGTGGAGTTTTTGGACCAGTAATTCAAATATCTAAAGGTATAAAACCAGTGAGGGTACAAATGAAGTAGTTTTGCAAAAGCGAAATAAAAATATGAAGTTTTTCGCTAAGTCCTGGCATTGATTATGAGAAGATATAATATTCTTTTATGGTGGATGTAATAACCTTTAGATATATTATTAATCTAGCAGTTTATACTTGCATCTCATGGTTATTATTATAACCTTTTGTGAATCACTATATAGTAAAGTTTATATTAAAATCCTTGAAAGATTTGGAATGCCAAAAGCATATTGAAATTATAGGGAAATTGTTCATTTATATGAATTGAAATAATTGAACATGTGGTAAATTTGACTTAGTCAATAGTAGTTGAAGGAGAATTATAAAACGATTCAAAATACCTATTTGGGCTTTTATAGATGAATCATGATTAAAGTTTGTTGAAACTCTTGAAGAGATCAAAATATATTTCCCCCAAATTTGTCCTCTCATGACTTTCAAAAGAATGGTGATATAAATGCTTAGCAGATACATTCAAATAGTCATTTGAAAGACTAGTATTCAAGATTGAATACGTAAAATATGAGATATTATGTGATGTTTTTATGAGGGGGAGTAAACGCATTGTACTCTTTTTCCTTTAATCGAGATTTTGTCCCATTGGGTTTTCCTGGTAAGGTTTTTAATGAGGTAACATGTTACGCGTATTATAGATATGTGTACCCTTTTTCCTTCACTAGAAACTTTTTTCCCATAGGGTTTTTATCTTAGTAAACGAGGCACATTATCTACCAATGGACATCCAAGGGGAGTGTTATGAATATTTTATTAAGTGGATATCCATCAAGATCAAGATAAGTTTGGATGAACTTTAAATTCTAGTAGTCATCAAAATCAGAGTTCAATTTCATTTATACTTTCTATGTCTATAAATATAGACCTTTGAGAAGCATTGTAACACACTTCTATTGATTAATAAAATACGCTCTCTCTCTTGCTCTCTCATTCTCTTTGTTATTTACTCTCTGTCTCTTTATTTTATAACATCAACTTACTTTTTTTTGGTCAAAAACCTAACTTAAATAATTACCTAAGTTTGTCAAATGATTTACAAACCCTACTGTTCTTAAGGGACGCTCTAGCTCAACAGTACAATCTCTAGACAGATCTATACTATATACTAAATTGTATTGCTTTGCCCAGTTTATTGATACTTTAATAGTTTTCAAACAGCTCCAAGATAACCCTTGAAAAACAAAGAGGTTCATGTTCTTTCATATGCATCAAGCTAACAATCTAAAGAGCATAGACCATGACCTCATTCCTCCACAACGAACCTAAGTCTCCCAGATTTACCTTCACCCATTCCAAGAGAGAAGTTGAAAAGAATTTAGATAGGTAATCCCTTGGTACGAAATACAACCATACTTCTTTGGCCGCTAGGAAATCTTAGAGGACATGTAGAATATATTTTTTTCAATACCCCTTTGTACTCGTTCCATATTCGTAAATAATCGTCTTTTGCAAACAAGCCATAAGAAGAAGCGAACTCGATGCGGACCTTGTGTAACATCCGCGTTCTTGAACCGGATTTGAGTGATAAAATAGAATTGAGAATTAGAAATGTTTAGTTGAAGTAAGGAAGGTTGGAAAATTTTAAGGATTAAATAGTAAATGAGAGAAAATATGGCGACTAAATAGCGAATTATCCAAATTGAATTTTGAGCCATCATGGGAATTAGATTGATTGAGGAGGGGCAAAAGAGTAATTTGGTGGAAGATATTTTTGGAGGCAAAGTTTTGGGCCAAAGTGTAAAGTTGGAAGGTCCAGGGACTAAAAATGCAATTTTACCATTTTTATTATTGAAGCCCAATTTTGACCAGGCCCAACACTGAGTCCAATTTTTTTATTTACTTTAAGTTTGAATTTGTTCTAAATTTAAATTCATTTTTGAGTTTAAATTTACTTTAAATTTAAATTTATTTTAAATTAAAATTAATTAAAAAGTCCAAATACAATTTGAAGGGCCCAAATTAATGTCCAAGCTTACAACCCAATTGGATCAATTTCAATTGACCTAATACAAACCCAAGATCCAAATTACAAGCCCAACTTGGCCCAATTTTGAACCTAAACACACCCAATCTACTCCCACTTGCACTGACACCACCACCAACCCAGCCAACCAGGGCATGCCACGTCAGCGGTGTCACCTCCAGGCAACTTGCTTCTACCACAGCCACCATCCTCACCAGCTGCTTCGAGCCGAACCTGCAAAAGCAAAGAAGAGACAGGCATTTAATTACAAGCAACAAATTATCATCATTGTAAATCTGGTTATAAGAGCCAGATCCAAACAATTTGTAAGAGGTTACGATTTTTTTTTTAACACAAAAGAATCCATACAAAGAAATAGACTTTGAGTGTTGAATACATACAAGTTTACCTTTATAATTACTAAGACTTTTGTACTTGAATGCGAAAAGAAGCAGGCATACAGCAGCAAGAAGCAAATTCAAGTTCAGGCACTAAACTGCCTAGGTATTATTGCAGTGCTTTCATTTATTATTGTGAAATTCAAGTTTCTAAAACCCTTTCATCCTAATACATTAAATGCCCATCTATTATTATTTATTACTATTTTACGTTTCTAAAAAATGTGTGTGAATTAATTGAATTAATAATAATAATATTAATCATAACCATTAATAATTAATAATAATTAATAAGAACAAATAAGTAACGTTTCAATAAAAATAAAAGAAAGAACACAAAGGGACAGAGCACTCTCCTGTTTTGCGTTGTCGTCGCCAAAATTTCGCGCCGGAGCCTGCCACTGTCGCTGTTACAACCCCCGTGGCCGTGATCTATAAGAAACGTGAAATAGAGATTAAACCCGAAGCAATAAAATGGAAGTTACAACTTTTTATAAAAAAAAAAGAATTGAAATAGATCTAAAAAATACATCATGGAAAATGGAATAAAAACGAATGGATTTTCTAAAAAAGAGAAAGAAAGGGTTAAAATTTTCAGATATGGTTTAAAACCAGATCTGGTTTCAATGAAATAATAAAGATTGAAGAGGGGAGTTTCTTACTTTGCCGACGGCCTGTGGACGGCGGCTCGGTGGTAGGACGGTGCGTGGGAGAGCCGGAGAAGGTAGAGCAGCGGCAAAGAGCACCGGGCGCCGGCGTGTGTGGCGCGTAGCCCAGTGACAACCAGCGGCTGGAGGTTGGCTGAGCTTTGAGGAAGAAAGAGTGAGGGAGAGGAGAGAAAAAGAAGCTTTTTGATTTTTTTGAAAATGAAATTGAAGGAAATGAAAAAAAGGGTTTAAAGTGGCTATTTAAAGGCCACCAAAACGACGTCGTTTTGGGTGTGGCCAAAATGCCCCAAAACGTCATCGTTTTGAGCTTTAACCCATGAACCGACCCAACCCGACCTAGGATCCGCGTGCTTTTCAGAAAAGGGATTTTTATGCATATGGTCCTTTCTCATTTTTGATTGTTTCAATTTAGTCCTTTTTAAACTTTTAATTATTTTTAAATTGGCCCAATAATTTTTAATGCTTTTCAATTTAGTCCCTTGACCTTTTGAAAGCATCAGGAGTTGCCACGTGTCATTGTTTTGGCTTATTTCTAAAAAAGTCCCTCTTATTTTTAATTTGTTTTAATTTAATCCTTAAATCAAGTTCTGTTTAATTACAAAATTGGCCCAAAAATTTGTCATGGTTTTCAAATTAGTCTTTTGACTTCAGGATGCCTAAAAGGCTACCACGTGTCACTTGTTTTTGGTTTTATTGCCCTGGAGGTCCCTAAACTATCCAGAAATTCCATTTTTACCCCTGAACTTTCTAAAATTCCATTTTTAACCTTAAAACTTTCAAAATTTCTATTTTAACCCTAAAACTTCCAAAAATTCCATTTTTGACCTTAAACTTCTAAAAATTCCCTTTTTACCCCTAAACTTTCAAAAATTCTATTTTTAACCCCAAAACTTCCAAAAATCCCAATTTGACCCTAAAACTATAGAAAATTACATTTTTACCCTCGAACTTTTAAAAATTCCATTTTGCCTCGAAACTTTCAAAAATTACCATTTTACCCCCGAATGTCCAAAAATTTTATTTTTGATCCCGATTTTTCTAAAAATTACCGTTTTACCCCTCGAATGTCCAAATGTCATTTTTAACCCCAAAATTTTCCAAAATTACCATTTTACCCTCGAGAGTCCAAAATTATCATTTTGCCTCCGGGTATCCAAAAAGTCTCATTTCCAACTCAGATTGCATCATTTTGCTTCCTCATCAATATTTGCATTTTTAATTATCATGCACTCGTATCTTGTATTTTCGATTTTTGCATACCATTTATTTGCTTAATTATCTTACTTCGTGTTATCTAATCTCCCTTATTAACCGTTCATTCGCATTTAAAAATTACACGTTCGTTTTCAAGGTTGTTTTAAAACTAAGGCAATGTTCCTTTTGTGTGGAAACTTCGGGAAATCATGCCCTAACATATCGGGTGTGATTTTTCGTATAACTCGCATGAATCGAATATCCTTTTTTGAGTTTTTAATCCATTTTAACTTCGAGGTTTTGAGAATGTCGTGCCCTAACGTGTTGGTCACGACTTTAATTCTTTGTGAAAATTGAAGTAAACGGGCATCCCATATTCAAATTTTCCAAGTCATGTGTCCGAGGATTGCATTTTAAATACAATGCGAAATTTTCAAGTTCTCAAAATATATATTTATGTATATAAATGATTTTAAAATAAAATGAGGCAATGTCCTTTCATGTGAAGACCGCGAAAAATCAAGCCCTAACATGCTGGTTGTGATTTTTGTATAATTCAAACGATAGAATATCCTCTTTAAAGTCTTTCAAAATGTCCTTCGGTTCCGAAAGTCTGAGAACATAGTGCCCTAACGTGTTGAGCACGATTTCCAATTCTCCTAGAAATTTGAAGCACACGGACACTTTTCCTCAAATAGGATCTTTTGAAATTATACAAAGTTTTCTAAAGACCAAGGTCGTATTTTAAAGTTTACTCGAGTTTTCAACGTTTTCACAAATCAAGACCCGAAAGTAATTAATGTGGTACCAATTTTGGGCGTATGAGGGTGCTAATCCTTCCTCATGCATAACCGACTCCCGAACCTGTTTTCTGGATTTCAAAGACTAAAACATTTTTCAAAACGGATTTTAAACGTTTTGTGGTGATCCAATCACACCAAATAAAAGATTGGTGACGACTCCCATTTTTTAATTTCTAAAATAAATTTTCGAAACTTCGTTTAAAAATGGTTTCGATAGCTTAGCGACTCCACTAGGGACTTTTTTTTAAACGAGAGTCAAGCAAAAATTGATTATTTTCGGGTCCTTTTTGAAAACTTTAAAATTTTTAATTTTATTTAATATGCAATCCTCGACATCTTTTATGTGGCATTATGCTATGTGATATTGCTAGTGCAATTTTGCATCCATATACATTGTGTTATTCCCCTTTTAAGTGGAAGCGGGAAACTATTCCTTTGTGAGGTTTTCACCTCCGTGCAGGATAATGAATCGCTTTCGGGATTACAAAGTACCCTTGTTTTCGTAAAGTTTTCACTTCTTTGCAAACATGTGGGAAATGGTCCCCCTAAACCAAACTCATCCGTATGAGCTTGTAATAGGTGAGGGTCGATGAATCTGCTGGTTTGGGTACCCTTTACTTTAGAACCTAAAACCACATATAGTGAGCCATAAGAACTCGCCCTAGACGGAGTTATGCCGAGCCTTTTAGCATTTACCCGAGACAATTTCTTAGGTTCTGTGTTATATACTTATATGTTAATTTCATTATTATGTTCTGCTAACCATGTTTTGTTTTGTCTCTTTTACTTGCATTTGCATCATCATGATTGAAAAGGTGTTGATTTAAGTTCGATTACCAAATAGGCAGTTTCATCATGGAAGGCGGATTTCTTAATAAAGTGGAAGACAACATGGCTTTGCGCTTATGGTCAAAGGAAAGCACAAATTCAAAGAAGATTTAGAAGACTTGAAGGAAGATTACGCAAATTCAGATCAAGATCCTTGAAAGGAATCAAGAAACAAGTCAGGGGCACTTTCGACAAGCTTAAAGACATGTTCGAGATAGAGATTATGCAAACGATGAAAAAGCGGCTGATCACAAGCTAGCATTAGTCATCGAAGCTAAAATGAACCAAGATCAGAGCGGGGACGAAATTGGAAGACCAAAGCTCTAGGCCATAAGGCAAAGCCGTACGTAATCCGTTTTATGTGGATAATTTTGTCTTCTAGAGAAGTTGTTCTAATGGGATTGAATTTAAAATCAATGCCTTTTCTTATGCATACATGCATTCATGCAACACATTTTATTAACTTGCGTAATTCTATACAAGCTTACCTTGAGTAAGATTGTGCCAAACCTTTAGTGGTTACTTGAACAAGGTAAGAGACATAGTTACATTCTTGTTTCTTTGCTTTTAATTGCAATTTATTTCAAAATTTTATTCCTGTATTAATTACACTAACTTGTTCATTTTGAATCTATTCATATTGCATCTTCATTCAAAAGGTGCTGATTCCTATTCTATTGCTAAATAGAGAACTGGTCATAAGAAAATGGATTCCTTGATAAGGTAGAAGTCAACGTGGTCGTGTATTAATTACACTAACTTGTTCATTTTTAATCTATTCATATTGCATCTTCATTCAAAAGGAGCTGATTCCTATTCTATTGCTAAATAGAGAACTGGTCATAAGAAAATAGATTCCTTGATAAGGTAGAAGTCAACGTGGTCGTGCATATATGGTCAAAGATAAAGGTGATGACCTATCAAAGGGATGAATGTCAGGGATTCAAGATTACACCCAAGTACATGAAACTCATAGCAGTTTGCTAGAGCTGAAAAAAGTATGGAAGACAAAACAAGGCAGATGTCCAATCATGAATATATTGACTTACTTGATGCTAAAAGGAATAGGCATTGGTCCCGAGCTCTCACTTAGTATTGGAGTCCAACTTCTAATGGTTTCACACCTGGAAGATATGATACCCACGATAAAAGAGTAAATCGCTTTACCTTTTTGCCCAAGGGCTCAAAACAATAAAGTCTACTTTGAACGTGGCAATCGTCCTTACCTACTTAAGGTTAAAATAGAGATTCACCTTTTTCGAGTCCTAACACGGTATTGGAATTCAACTTAGTCGCTTCACCTTCAGAAACATGGACATATTATAGAAGAATACATTACATTGCTCCATTGCTTGAGAACTCAAATTGATAAGGTCTACTATAGACGAGCGAGCATTTGATTGCTACCCTAATTAAAGAAAAAGAAGAGAACAAGAACATTGCTTTGAAAACCCCGCAAGACATAGCACTCAGATGAAAATGTCGACATCTTCACCTCAGACACATTATTAGACTTCCCTAGAGTATTGGGGCACGTAAGAGGATGTGGTTGCAGATTTGTTTATCAGAATTGATAAGAGAATCGATTATGTTCTAACAATCTTAGCTATTAAATGCCTGTCGATGAGGAGGCAAAGCGAGACTTATCGAACATAGCTTTTTGATAATCATTTTTGAAAATCAGAAAGGTCTTTCATCGAGTATTCTCTGAAGACTACTCTCTGTTGATGGGATTTGCGACTGTTCAAAGACAAGATGACATTGCCAAAGACAATTGGAAATAAACGAGAAATGGCACCAGCACTCTTAGGGGCAAGTCTGAGATAGGGATCATGTCGCAAGCAATGACTCTACCAAGTGCGAAAAATGACTAGCCACTTGTAGACTTTGGCCATTCAAGACCGATGTTTTGAACTTGAAATCAGGGGCAAACCAGAGCAAAAATTAGCTCGGAAGATTAGGACCTTGAGTATTAAAGCACGACCATACATGCTTCTGCCTAATGTAAAAGAATTTGCTTTCTAGTAAAGTTGTCTAATGGAATGGAACCAAGAATTAACGCCTTGTTGCATGCATTTTATCATTTCATATGCATTTGCATTTCTCATGTGAGAGAGAGTCATTTACCCTAAATGAAAGCCGAAAGGAAATGTGATAAATTAATATAGGAGATAATAAAATTTGAGAAAAGTCATGTGAAGAGTGGAACCTATTGAGAGTTCGTCCCTATACCCTCGGAAGTGTTTTGGACAACTAAACTGTGGAGGAGCTTCCTGTAGTTTTTAGGACTTTTCCAGGAAAATATTCAGAATACACTTATCACTCTAAGCTCGAGAGTAATAGGGATCCTTTTATAAAGGGCAAATGACCACTATCTTTTATTTCAATAAAAAGGATGCATTGTTTTGTCCTATTTGGCAAATACCTTATCATTTTTTCCATTCGTTCATACCATAATTAATCATTCTTTAGTTCAATTATTCTTTGGACCTCCTTTTTTTGTCTTTGTGCTGGGTCCCTTGATATCAAGGATACGAGCAACACTGTTGTCGACTTAAACTCTTGTGAGTAAGACATGTGTCCAGAAATAATCTAAGGCTTTGAAAATAATCAAGAATGTAACTTGTCTCCCAATCTGCTATGAATGGTTGAGCAAGACACGAAACAGACATCACCTTGAAAAGTTGTGATTTTTAAGTGACAATCAAGACATAAGTCTTTGTAAAAACAAGGCAAGCTATATCAAAAATCCAAAGGTCTTTGCATGATCCAATCAGAGCATGCCAGGTTTAACGAACCGACGTCATAACACATAGACTCTCATAAAGGAAGAATGCAATCCAATTCAACAAGAACTTGAAGAATTGAGGCTCGACGTGTTATAAAAAAAAAGAGAAAAAAAGAAGAAAAAGGATGGGTCAAAAATCTGCAAAAGGGCATTTTAAACCCAATAAAAAAGGAAAATGGAAAAGAAAGAAAAGGAAAAAAAAGTCAAAGATGAAAACCCGCAAAGGACATCTTGAAAATTTATCATTCTTCCATGTTGTGGCCTCTTTCTATGTGAAGCATGAACACCATCGAGCCAACTTTGCAAAAGAGTTTCTAATGAGCATAAAATTAGTCTTCATGATCATTGATTACTACTTCCCAGGTCAATTGGCGATTAAGTAGATTATTGAAAATGAGAGATTATGTGTCGGTATGGAATGCCAAGAAAGGATCATATCCAACCATGACTTGAACTTGAGCAACAGCACGATAGCAAAGTTTGCAGTCAATTCAAGAACAAATATTATGACTCAAGCACCACATCGCCAAAAATGGGGCATTGTCGGGGAACCGATAAAGATAAAAAAGGATTGATTGGATTCATAGCAAGAGACCTACAAAGGCTCGACTGAAAACTCACCATCAGGCTTATATCAAAACATCCACCGGGGCAACATTTTTCTCACCAAAATGAAAGCCTTCCTACTAATTGAAGATGACAAGGGTTTACGACGAAGAAGGATTCATTCTATAGAACTCCACGAGAGAGCTCTAGTTTTGAAAAGGATCTTGCTTACAAAAGACTTCTAAGGAAAAGTGATGTCAAAATTGGGAAAGGCCCCATGAAATGAAGAAAGTCTTCTTGAAGAAGCTTTAATTTTGATCAAAAGGAACGGCAAAGACCTGCCCAACTTGGTGAACTCGGATTCAATGAAAAAAGGAAAAAGAAGAAAGAAATAAGAAAGCAAAAGAAAAGAAAAAAGAGGAAAATAAGAAGAAAAACAAAAATAGAAAAAGGGAGAGGTCGAGGTGAAAACTCGTAAAGGGCATCTCGAAACCTAAGGAGATTTAAGTTGAAAACCTAAAAAGGCGGCTCAAATTCGAATAAAAGAAAAGGGGCATGAAGTGGTCCTCTCTCTCTCAAAAGTAGCAAGGTGGAGAAACTTTACATCTTGAGTCATTGACAA
Organism: Gossypioides kirkii; assembly: GCA_005610355.1. NCBI lineage: Eukaryota > Viridiplantae > Streptophyta > Magnoliopsida > Malvales > Malvaceae > Gossypioides > Gossypioides kirkii. Next base: position 7,736,037 of record CP032249.1, on the reverse strand, counting down.
TGTACTCTAAGTTTCATGAACACATGTGAAGCTCAGAATGGTCTTCGCCAAGTTTGCTCATTGAAGTTCATACTTTGATATCTAGGGCGCCTAACTCCATTCTTTATTCACCTTACGTTTTGCAACTTTTGACCAATACATGTCATTTTTAATCCTTTTGTGAGCTTTGCCTCCATGAAATTCATTCGCCTTGCAATCTTGTCCAAGCACTTCTGCATCAAGACAATGATCAATGAACCAATGACCTTCATGCAAGCTTTAACCTTCAATCAAATTCAATTTCATCCATTTCATAACCATGTTCAAGCGCGCTTACATAACAGCCAGTGGACTAATGATTTTAATCTTTTCATTCATGCGAGCTTTGCCTCCAATAAAATTCATCCACCTAACCCTATTCTTTGCTCACTTTGTGTTTGGAAATTCTTTGACCAATATGAGTCATTTTTAAATCTTTTCATTTATGTGAGCTTTGCCTCCAATAAAATTTCATTCGCCTTGAGACCATGCTCAAGCAAAATTCTGCACCAAAATTGCGATTATTGAACCAACGATCTTTTCATTCATACGACCTTTGTTTTCCAATTCAATTTCATCTACAGCCTTGATGCAAGCATATTTTCATTTGAAATAACGGTTAATGGTCAACGATATAAGGAATAAAAAGATTTCTGCATATTGTCTGGAAAATTTCTAAATAGTACAGGGACCTGAAACGGGACCACTAGTTGGAAATGACCAAACCCGAGGGCTAGAGGGGTCTCAAAACAAATAGTCCAAATTACGATTACCTCTTTAGGTTTCACGACAAAGATACACATACATAAAACATGATAACACATCAGTGATAGGACTTAGACAAACGACGAACAATGTCGACCTAAAGACTAAAATAAAATCATTTCTCAAATATGACATTTTGCATTCATCATTTTAGGAGCATTTGACTCATCCTGATCATCGCATCCTAAACAATCTGGCCTACCTAGAGGCCCATCTGAGCATATTCCACAGGTCTCAGCACCACGAAGACAAGACGAGAAAGATCTAAGACTGCAACAGCAGATCCAGTACCACGAAGACATGAAGGGAAAGATCTAAGCCGCGATGGCGGATCCAGTACCGAGAAGACATAAGGGAAAGATCTAAGACCACAGCGGCAAATCCAGTACCACGAAGACATGAAGGGAAAGATCTAAGCCACGATGGCGGATCCAGTACCGCGAAGACATAAGGGAAAGATCTAAGTCACGACGGTGGATTCAGTACCACGAAGACATGAAGAGAAAAATCTAAGCCGCGACGGTGGATCCAGTACCACGAAGATTTGAAGGGAAAGGTTTAAGTCGTAATGGCGAACCCGGTACCTTAGAAACATGACAAGAAAGGTCGAATCCACGATGATGAAACTTCCACCTTGAATTCATAGTGGATCAGATTAAAACTACAATAGCAAGTCTTTATCTCTTTAAAGTTGCAGTAAAAGCAAGATGAAGCTTCGACATCAAATCCTAGCTTCATGAAGATGCAGTGGAGATGGATTCAAATTACATCATTTCATTTTTACCCTTAGATTTAAGAAGGGCAAAATGAAGATTCTGATCTCTTACCCGAGTAAGGGACAGATTGAAGCCATTTAATCTTTTACCTCGAGCCTGGGGCAAATCATCATCAACCAATCTCTTACCCCGAGCCTGGGGCAGATTGCAACCATCCGACCTTTTACTCTAAGCTTGGAGCAGATCATCATCAACCAATCTCCTACCCTGATCAAGGGGCGGATTGTGATTATTGAAACAAGTGAGGCGGTCATCTTCCTGGTGAGATACAGAGAAGTATACCAACTCAAGGCTTAATGAGAGTAAATCTTTGATTCCCAGCTTACTGATGAGATACTGAGAAGCAGGTCGAAGCAATAAAATAGTTAGCTTCCTGATGAGATACTGAGAAGTGGACCAAATTCGTCTTCCTGATGAGATACAGAGAAGCGGATTGAAACAAGCGATGTGGTCATCTTCCTGATGAGATACTGAGAAGAAGACCAAATCAAACCTACGCTCGCTGTGAGCAAATCTTCGAACCCCAGCTTCCTGATGAGATACTGAGAAGCAGGTCGAAGTAATAAAATGGTTAGCTTCCTGATGAGATACTGAAAAGTGGACCAAATTCGTCTTTCTAATGAGATACAGAGAAGCGAATTGAAACAAGTGAGGCGGTCATCTTCCTGATGAGATACAGAGAAGTATACCAACTCAAGGCTCAAAGTGAGCAAATCTTCGAACCCCAGCTTCCTGATGAGATACTGAGAAGTAGGTCGCAGCAATAAAATAGTTAGCTTCTTGATGAGATACTGAGAAGTGGACCAAATTCGTCTTACTAATGAGGTACATAGAAGCGAATTGTAACAAGTGAGGCAGTCATCTTCCTGATGAGATATAGAGAAGTATACCAATGCGAAGCTCAATGTGAGCAAATCTTCGAACCCCAGCTTCCTGATGAGATACTGAGAAACAGGTCGAAGTAATAAAATGGTTAGCTTCCTGATGAGATACTGAGAAGTGCTCCAAATTCGCCTTCTTGATGAGATACAAAGAAGCGGATTGAAACATGTGATGCGGTCATCTTCCTGATGAGATACTGAGAAGAAGACCAAATCAAACCCATGCTCGATGTGAGTAAATCTTCGAACCCCCAACTTCTTGATGAGATACTGAGAAGCAGGTCGAAACAATAAAGTGGTTAGCTTCCTGATGAGATACGTAGAAGTGAACCAAATCCGTCTTCCTGAGGAAACACAGAGAAGTGGATCAAAACAAGTGATGCGGTCATATTCCTGATGAGATACTGAGAAGAAGGCCAAGTCAATGAAACCAGACTCAAAGACTACAGTGACGAATTCCAATCTCCTTGAAATTTCAAGAGAATGGAGTGAAATTACAGTAGCAAATTTTGTCCTTTTGAAATTGCCTTAGGACAAGATGGAATCATAATGCTGAAGATGCAAAGGTAGATGCTGCAAAATCGAACGGTCAATAAACCGAAGGGTGGACCAATTGAAGAAAGAGCAGCGAAGAAATGAAACTTGACAAAATTGGACTTTCTTTTGGTCTTTGCTCTATTCTTGTTACACAACAACGAGCAAAAAGGGGTAACTGTTGAAGCCAAATTTTGACCGGGCCCAACACTGAGTCAAATTTTTTTATTTACTTTAAGTTTGAATTTGTTCTAAATTTAAATTCATTTTTGAGTTTAAATTTACTTTAAGTTTAAATTTATTGTAAATTAAAATTAATTAAAAATTCCAAATACAATTTGAAGGGCCCAAATTAATGTCTAAGCTTACAACCCAAATGGATCAATTTCAATTGACTCAATACAAACCCAAGATCAAAATTACAAGCCCAACTTGGCCCAATTTTGAACCTAAACACACCTAATCTGCTCCCACTTGCACTGACACCACCACCAACCCAGCCAACCAGGGCATGCCACGTCAGCGGTGTCACCTTCAAGCAACTTGCTTCTACTACAGCCACCATCCTCACCAGCTGCTCCAAGCCGAACCTACAAAAGCAAAGAAGAGACAGGCATTTAATTACAAGCAACAAATTATCATCATTGTAAATCTGGTTATAAAAGCCAGATCCAAACAATTTGTAAGGGGTTACAGTTTTTTTTTGAACACAAAAGAATCCATATAGAGAAATAGACTTTGAGTGTTGAATACATACAAGTTTACCTTTATAATTACTAAACTGCCCAGGTATTATTGTAGTGCTTTCATTTATTACTGTGAAATTCAAGTTTCTAAAACCCTTTCATTCTAATACATTAAATGCCCATCTATTATTATTTATTACTATTTTACGTTTCTAAAAAATGTGTGTGCATTAATTGAATTAATAATAATATTAATCATAACCATTAATAATTAATAATAATTAATAAGAATAAATAAGTAACGTTTTAATAAAAATAAAAGAAAGAACACAAAGGGACAGAGCACTCCCCTGTTTTGTGTTATCGTCGCCGGAGTTTCGCATCGGAGCCTGTCACCATCACCGTTACACCCTCCGTGGTCGCGATCTGCAAGAAACGTGAAACAGAGATTAAACCCGAAGCAATAAAATGGAAGTTACAACTTTTTATAAACAAAAAATGAATTGAAATAGATCTAAAAAATACATCATGGAAAATGAAATAAAAAGGAATAGGTTTTCTAAAAAAGGCTTTTAAAAAAGAGAAAGAAAGGGTTAAAATTTTCAGATTTGGTTTAAAACCAGATCTGGTTTTAATGAAATAATAAAGATTGAAGAGGGGAGTTTCTTACTTTGCCGATGGCCTGTGGACGGCGGCTCGATGGTCGGACGACGCGTGGGAGAGCCGAAGAAGGTGGAGCAACGGCGAAGAGCACCAGGCGCCGGCGCGTGTGGCGCGTAGCCCGACGACGACCGGCGGTTGGAGGTTGGCCGAGCTTTGAGGAAGAAAGAGTGAGGGAGAGGAGAGAAAAGGAAGCTTTTTGATTTTTTTGAAAATGAAAATGAAGGAAATAAAAAAAAGGTTTAAAGTGGCTATTTAAAGGCCACCAAAACGGCGCCGTTTTGGGTGTGGCCAAAATGCCCCAAAACGACGTCGTTTTGAGCTTTAACCCATGAACCGACCCGAATCCGACCCGACCTGACCTGAACTAGGATCTGCGTGTTTTTGAGATAAGGGATATTTATGCATTTGGTCCTTCCGCATTTTTTGATTATTTCAATTTAGTCCTTTTTGAACTTTTAATTATTTTTAAATTAACCCAATAATTTTCAATGCTTTTCAATCTAGTCCCTTGACCTTTTGAAAGCATCAGGAGCTACCACGTGTCATTGTTTTGGCTTATTTCTGAAAAAAGTCCCTCTTAATTTTAATTTGTTTTAGTTTAATCCTTAAATCAAGTTCTGTTTAATTACAAAATTGGCCCAAAAATTTTTCATGGTTTTCAAATTAGTCCTTTGAATTCAAGATGCTTGAGGGGCTGCAACGTGTCACTTGTTTTTGGTTTTATTGCCCTGGAGGTCCTTAAACTGTCCAAAAATTACATTTTTACCCCCGAACTTTCTATAATTCCATTTTTGACCTTGAAACTTTCAAAAATTCTATTTTTGACCCCGAAACATCCAAAAATTACACTTTTACCCTTGATCTTTCAAAAATTCTATTTTTGACCACAAAGCATCCAAAAATTACATTTTTACCTCTAAACTTCTAAAAATTCCATTTTTTGACCCCAAAACATCCAAAAATTACATTTTTACCCCCGAACTTCCCAAAATTCCATTTTTACCGTTGAACTTTCAAACATTCCATTTTTAACCCCAAAACTTCCAAAAATCTTAATTTTAACCTCAAAACTACCAAAAATTACATTTTGCCTCGAAACTATCAAAAATTACCATTTTACTCTCGAATGTCCAAAATGTCATTTTGAACCCCAAACTTTCCCAAAATTACCATTTTACCCTTGAGAGTCCAAAATTACCATTTTACCCTCGGGTATCCAAAAAGTCTCATTTCCAACTCCGATTGCATCATTTTGCTTCCTCATCAATATTTGCATTTTTTTTAATTATCATGCACTCGTATCTTGTATTTTCAATTTTTGCATACCATTTATCTGCTTAATTATCTTACTTCATGTTATCTAATCTCCCTTATTAACCGTTCATTTGCATTTAAAAATTACACGTTCGTTTTCAAGGTCGTTTTAAAACTAAGGCAATGTTCCTTTTGTGTGGAAACTTCGGGAAATCATGCTCTAACGTGTGGGGTGTGATTTTTCGTATAACTCGCACGAATCGAATATCCTTTTTCGAGTTTTTAATCCCTTTTAACTTCGAGGTTCCGAGAATGTTGTGCCCTAACGTGTTGGTCACGACTTCAATTCTTTGCGAAAATCAAAGTAAACGGGCATTCCATAGTCAAATTTTCCAAGTCATGTGTTTGAGGATTGCATTTTAAATTCAATGCGAAATTTTCAAGTTCTCAAAATATATATTTATGTATATAAATGATTTTAAAACAAAACGATGCAATGTCCTTTCATGTGAAGACCGCGAAAAATCAAGCCCTAACGTGCTAGGTGTGATTTTTGTATAATTCACACGATAGAATATCCTCTTTAAATTCTTTCAAAATGTCCTTCGATTTCGAAAGTCTGAGAATATAATGGCCTAACGTGTTGAGCATGATTTCCAGTTCTCTTAGAAATTTGAAGCACACAGACACTTTTCCTCAAATAGGATCTTTTGAAATTATACAAAGTTTTCTAAAGACCAAGGTCGTATTTTAAAGTTTACTTGAGTTTTCAACGTTTTCACAAATCAAGACCCGAAAGTAACCAATATGGTACCAATTTTGGGCGTATGAGGGTGCTAATCCTTCCTCATGCGTAACCGACTCCCGAACCTGTTTTCTAGATTTCAAAGACCGAAACATTTTTCAAAACGGATTTTAAAGTTTTGTGGTGATCCAATCACACCAAATAAAAGATTGGTGATGACTCCCATTTTTTCAATTTCTAAAATAAATTTTCGAAACTTCGTTTAAAAATGGTTTCAACATTTATTAAGTGAGATATTTTAAGTGAGATTTCTAGAGAATTTGTGAAAGGTTAAAAATCAATTAAAAGTAAAAAATATCATCTCTTTTCATAGTTCAACCGTTCATGCCATTCTCTCTTCCATCCAACTTTTGATTTTATTCCAAATAGGTTCTTCCATCATTTTTAAGCCCTCCAAGCTCCAAAATCTCCTATTTTCTTTGAAATTTCTGAAAGAAAAGTATAGAAGGGGGTTAGTAGACACCTCAAACTTCTTATAGAATTCATTTTAAGGTGTTAGGTGTTAGAGAGCATAGGGACTAAATTGAGAAATTTTGAATTCAAGGGTTAAGGTAAGAAATGGTTAAATTCTCATGACATACATGTATTTTACTGTTATTTAGCATGAAAATGATTGAATTATAGCTTATAGCTTATATGTGTTTATGTGAAATTGAAGAGAAAGAGAAGAGAGGCAAGGATCAAATTGAAGAGAAAGGAAAAGAGAAGAGCAAATAGTGAAAAGAGAAGGAAATCAGCCTTTTTGTTGTAAGTACTACAAAAGTTTTGAATTATAGTTTAATTTCTATAATGGTATGTGAATTATTAGCTTAAAAATTGTTATAGAGGTACATAATTTGAATGTTTACAACGATAAAATGAAGGGATTAATGTGTGATTTAGTAAAACAGTTTTGGACAGAACAGAGGATTAACTTCGAAAATTCACCAAAAATTGTATATAATGAGTTAAGGGTCTAATTATATATGTAATTAAATATTATTGAGTTTAGTTTCATATGGAAGAAATATTGAATTAAAAGGAATTGTATATTTCAAGATATACTAGTTTTTGTGTAATAAGGTCAAAGTAGGTTCAAGTTCTCCTGTTCTGAATTTGAAAAATAATAGAAAAATATAGAAAAATTATTAGAGACTTAAATTTATATGGATTAATCCTTAATGAGTCTATTTTCAAAAGAAACAGACATGAACATCATTTTATCTCTGTACTAAAAGATAGATAATTTTTAGTGAAGAAAGGTCGAAACTGTCAGGCAGCAGAGGAGGGGCAACTTGAAAGAATTTACTGTATAAATTGACTAAAGTAAAAATTCTGGAAATTTTATGGTAAAAATAGGACGGGGTCTAGTTTCAGAAACATCAAGAGGATTATGATTTTGAATTCTGTAGCTCAAGATATAAATAATTTAGTGACTGTGACGCAAGTGAACAACTTTGAAAATATAAATGTGAAGTATTTGATGATGTATTTATGTGAGATATATCATTTATGAGAAATGATGCTAATTGAGATTGTGCCCAAGTAGACAAATTAGAACCATTGTGATATTAGTGGCATGCCATTAAGGAACACTAGCGCGCTCTCTGTTTAGCACGTCTCGTGCTCTCTGTTATTAGCACTGTGTGTGCTCTCTGATTAGCATTTTGTGTGCTCTCTGATTAGTACTTTGTGTACTCTCTGTTTAGCACTGTGTGTGCTCTCTGTTACCCAGCACTTATGTGCTCTCTGTTAGTACTTTGGTACTCTTTATTTGTTCCGTATATCCTAATGGTTCTATGATAGTCTACTATGGGCTAAGCTACAGAAAGTGGATAAAAGTGTAGATTGTATCATTGTGGTAAGTTACAGGTTACATGTAAGTAAGGCAAGAAGTTTATATGCATGAGTACTTAAATGATCATTCATTACTTTTGTAGTGCTTACTAAGCCTTCACCGGCTTAACGCGTTTATTTTAACACGTAGGTACAAAAGCTACGAGAAGTTGAAGTCAAGCTAAGAAGACCTCTCATCACATCACATCACATCACTATTGGAAGACTTCAGTTTAGGTACATTACTTTTTGTAAAAATGGCATGTACAAATGGTATTATTATGTGTCTCCAATGGATGATTATAAATTTTGTTTTGGATTACTACGAGTTGATGAATTGAAATGATGTATTTTGAATAAAATAACTTAAAACACATCGGTTGAAATTTTTTTTATTATACTCGTGTTAAAATCTCCGATACTGTGTGTAATACTTTTATACCGGGTTTATACATGTGAACCGGGTATAGGGGTGTTACACCTTGGTACTTCCAGATGACTTTCCAACTATAATTTCGCGCGTTCTGCATGCTTCCTTTCATCATTTGATATGTACTCTTAATCGAAAACCCTCCATTTGATATTCAGGACCAAGATATTTTATTTAGACCCCTGAGAGGGTGAGGAGGAGGTATGCTAGCAATCTTCTAGATGATCTATTCTGGCAATTTAGTCTGAAATGCCTTTAGGTTCCTTGACCCTTCATCTGTTACCATATCTCCAATTTTACAATTGACTATTGGTGTGTCCATACTCGATACACGAGAAATTAATGGCCCTACTTCTGGGACCCAAGCATCTGCCCAACAACGAGCCTCTGTTCCTGAACTAATTGTCCAGCATAGATTTTCCTTCATTAAAAGTCAGACTCTTGTTGTTGCTTTCCACACTACCGAGTAATTCCCCCTTGTGATGTTGTCAGGTATTATTTCTTTGACTTTATACTTTGATCGTAGAACACAAATCCATAACGAGTCGATTTTAGTGACAATGTTAAAGCCCAATTTTAATAAAAAAGAGTCGTTTTGATCTTCCAAGTGCCTGAGGCCCAACCCGCCACAAGTACATGGTTGGCATATTGACTCCTAATCAACCAAAGCCAATTTTCGACCTACAGTAGTTGATCCCCAAATGAACTATCTTGCCAAGCGCTCAATCTCTTCACATGCCTTTTTTGGAATATGCATGGTCTGCATGAAGTAATTAGGGATAAAAAGGAGGATTGACTACGCAAAGGTGAATCTTCCTGCCATCGATAAGCGTTTCACATCCCAATTGCATAACTTAGAGCAAACCTTCTAGACCATAAATTGTATTGTAGAGCTAGTAACTCCTTTGTGGAATAGTGGGATTCCCAGATATGTTCCTAATTCTTGTACTTTCTAAAAGCCTAGGAGGTTGCTTATAAAACTACACAGATTTTCTTCCACTCCTCTGGAGAAGAATATGTTAGTTTTCCTTTCATTAACGCGATGGCCAAAAAAATATAGAATTTCTCAATAATCTTTTTTAGGAGCAAATCATGCTTTATGTCGGCCTTTAAGAAAATCACCAGATCATCTGCAAAAAATAAGTGGGATAGGATTGGCCTTGACCAAGATAACTTAATCGGGCTTCATTCTCCTAAGACCATGGCTGTTTTAATATTGTGTCATATCCACTCTATAAATAAAACAAACAAATATGGTGATAAGGGACATCCTTTGTTTACGCCTCTCGTAGGCTTGAATTTTGCAATAGGCACCCCATTCCATAGAACCTGCATAATGGAGTTTGAAATGGCAGACATGATGATCAGTCGTATATGGTTTAGAATGCCGACTGCTTGCAAGGAATTATCAATGAAATCTCATCTAACCCTATCATACGCTTTCTCTAAATCAATTTTGACTGTCATCCACTTCTTATTCTTCCCTCGCATAGAGTGAACAACTTCTTAGGCTATGACAATGTTATCGGAGATGTTCTGGCCAACAATAAATCCTACTTGTTCTTGTGATATTATTTTGGGGAACACTCTCTTAAATCAATTTGCTATAACTTTCATAATTAATTTATAGAGCACGGTGCAAAGACTAATCGATCAGAATTGGGAGATCTCCTCGGGATGTGCAATTTTTGGGATTAGAACGATGAGGGTATTGTTTAGCTCCTCATCAATAGGTCGTCCTTTAAACACTTCCTTAACCCAACCATAGATTGCATTTCCAATATTGTCCCACTGATTCTGGAATAAGAGTGCATGGTACCCGTCACTTCTTGGTACTTTTAAGGGAGCCGTATCAAAGAGTGCTGCTTTAATTTTATCATTAGATACCTTTTTTCCTAAAAAATCTGCATCATCTTGGCCCAAATGAAGGAAATAGCTGGGGGGTAGCTCCCCCACCCCATTTGGTTTCTCTCCATACAATTATTGGAAATAATTTATAGCTTTTGTTTGGATATCATCGTAGTCATATAACCAATCACCACACCTATTTCGTAATGCAGTAATTCAGTTAGTCTTTCTACCATGAATGGTACGATCAGGGGCGAAGCCAGAAAATTTTTTTAGGGGGATCGAAATTAAATTGTAATTTTTATGATAGTAAAAATGCAATTTTTAAATGATTAAATCGAAATTTTATTATTTTTAGAGAGTCAAAGTGCAATTTTACCTTTACTAATTTAAAATTTCAAAAAAGTTTAAAGGTTTAAATAAAAAAAGTTTCATTTTAAGAGGGCCAAGGCCCCTGTCAGCCCCCCTAAATTCGCTCCTGGTACGACTATGAAAGATGGCTTGGTTTGGAACCCTTGGTCCGATTGTTGAAGAGTCGTACTATTGTTGGAAGTTAGTTAGGATGTCTTGGTTTGACATGTTGGGGTTGTTTTTGTCAGGTAAAGATACAACTTTTTTACTCTAATTCTTATCGACAACTCCAATTGTTGATATAAAAAGTGGTATTGAAGATTAGAGATGATTCACACAATATGAGCAAAGTTCCGGTAGCAAAATAGTTGTTTGTAGGCTTCTTGAATATGACCATACTTTGTAGAGGAAGTAGTAAAATTATGGGAGATTTTATTGGACAGGATAAGAAAAGTCTCTGAATGGATTTGATGGCGGTCCAATTGATATACATATAAAATTCTTCAAAAGATGGTTAGATATATCACAACTATGATATAGGGACATAATAATATACATCTGAGTTTGCAACTTATGCAGCCATTGATTTTCCTGTTTCTTGATGACATGCCACGTTAGAATGAATCCAACATCTGAATTTTCTGCTTTTGTTCTGTACTTATTATACAAACCAACAAAATGGGTAAAGATGTTTTTGCAGAATAGCAGGAAAAGAAAATGCTAAAATTCAAGTAAATCTAGCTTATGATCGAAGTGGCTTTTCCAATACAGCAGAAAAGAAAGACTCATCCTCCAGTTTATCTGTCTTTGGAACAACTCTCCACAGTAGCTTCTTGTAGTGTAGCCTGGAAAATTCATCCAAATACATCTTCAACTCATCTCTTTTGCAGAAGAATCGGTCCACCCAAAGAAGTCCTTTGGGTCGAAGGACACGATCCCAATCATAAAGTACAAACTGAAGAAGATCTAATCCCATCCACCCATCTAAAAACAGGGTAGAATGTACAATATCGAGTGTGTTATCAAAGAATGGCAGTCTTGAGCCGATTGATAGGTAGAGAGGTAAGAGGCCTCTAAGTGCAATCACTTCATTAAAAGGAGCCCCTAAGTTTAAGGTAGCTGATGCAATTGTTACATTTCTTTCCTTCATTAGTGCAGCAAATGTGCCGGTTGTGGGGCTAAAATCAAGTCCAATTCTGATCTCTCCTGGCTTCAATCTAAGAACTTCATCTATGGTGAACTCAGCTGAAGTTGATTCGTTCGTTGGGATTTCCCATCCTCTTTTCGAAAGATCAAAGCAGGTTGAACATTTGAAGAAGCCTCTTTTGCCTATTGTTCCATTAGACACAAGACAGGAGTAACCTTTGCACTTGTAGCGACTCCACAAAATGTTGGTGTCAGCCGGTTGAGACCAAAGGGATGAGTTTATTGGAAGTGGTTTACTGTAACGTGGAGGTGTTTTCGAGAAGCATCGTCTTCTTGGCAATGGGTCGCAGCCACTGATCATAAGCTTCTGAGCGATGTCCCAGTCATCAGGGCACATCCTATAGATCTTATAACCCATAAAGCGATCTACTTTTGAGGCCATGTTGGCACAAAGGAGTCCTACAGATGGGCTAATAGCTTCCACCCCAAGGAAGTTTTTCTTCCCAATCAGCCTATTTGGTTTCAATGCGGTGTAGTTATGAAGCTCACCTGAGTTAAAACGATGCGTATCTGATCCTTGGTTGATTTCACTTTCATCAGGATCGCTGAAGTCTTCGTCTACAGTGCTCACTTCATTTGTACTGGACGAACTGCTGTCGTAGATATCTGATAAGCCTTCTGCAAATTTGTCTAAAGATGTGGCAATATGTAGAAGTTGATCAGCAAATGTTGTTAGTGCTTTGGATTCTGCACTTGCACCATGTAACTGCTCCAGCAGAACTCCCACTTGGCTTTGTAAATCAGTGATTTGATTCAGAAGTGAATGAGGCAAGACGAGTTGACCTTGGGAGACACTGGCCACGGAAGTGGTGGATCTGAAGACTAGCTGGGAATAGAAGATGTTGGAGCTTAAGATTGCAACCGTTAGGATGCTCGCAAGCACACACAGACATAGCATTACAGGGCCAGCAGGAAGCCATTTTCGAGATTTCCACACACTTGGTTTCTGCATTTCTTGGTTGAGGTTGAGCTATGTACGAGGAGCTATACCATCAAGTTTTCCATCATATCCCAAGAGCTATTGAGTATTGACTTGATTGGCCACTTGGATTTTCTGGTTGTTTTAATTCCTTAACTCCTCCCTAGATGTTTGACTTACAAAATTCTACTCCCCCCCCCCCCCCCCCCCCCCATCAAATAGGTTCAACTTAGAATTTTATTTGTCTTTGGCAATCTCGAAGAGGTGAACATTGTTTTTGTTAATGGCTCGATCTAATAAAGTGGCGTTTAAGTGCAGTTGTAGCAATGGTCTGTATACTTGGATGCACTTTCAATGCCTCAGCAATATAAAATAAGCTACCATAACTTATGGAAGATGCATTTCACATGGTGTTGTAGAGGGGTGTATGAACCAATTGTAGCTTAGTTTAATAACATGTAAAGAGAGAGAAAAGGTAAAAGATAATGGGCCGAAGTAGATCCATGCCACAAGAATTACAAAAGCATCATCTTCAGCTAAGAATTACGCAAACCTAAAGACAAAATTGTAAGAACTTGTTAAGTCAACAGAACATCTTACCACTAGCTGTAGGGTAAGGGTATGTGTTTCCATCAAAACTTAAGACCAAAAAGAAGGGCTAAAAGATACGACCATCACAAAGGGCAGAGGTCGACGAAAACTGTTAAAGATTCTGGGGTATGCCCAGATTCCTTATCCTGCATAAGTTATTCAGTCTTCGCGGTTATGCACTTGGTTCTTCTTTGTCATCTTCATCAATCTCGCTATCTTCATTTTCATCTTCTTGACCATCATTTTCATTGTCGTCTTCACCATCATTTTCATCATTCCCAGAGTCATATGGATCATCATTATTTCCATCATCTTTTCTACCTAGTTTGGCATACTGCTCAAGAGATGTAGAAGGAAATATTTCACCCACTCTATCAATTTCTTTGTTGGTTGTGGTTTTTGATGAACTTTTAGAGCTACTTTTATTCATCTGTTACAACAAAGGTAGGCATTAAGGCATTTGGCAGAAAAAAGCACCAGAAAAAAAACAAAAGATAAGGGAATGGATGGCAATGTTGATATATCAAGTGTAACTCCAAGTACATATGTCCCGCTCAGCTTAGAAGCACTTCACTCCATGAGTACAAAACTGATGTTGGCATCAGTAACTTGCCAATGCAGAGGTATAATGGTATATTGAAGGTACATTCAACATATTCAAAAGCACTGCTGAATTCCATATGCAACGAGTCTTAGAAAGCCTAATTACATTTCTCCTTTCCTTGATGTTTAAGTTGATGACAGAATAAATGAATTATTAACCTTGATCTACATAGTGATTTTAAGTAACTTGTCCAAAAATAAATACATGCCTATTACATTTTCTCAGTCAAGCAGAAGCAAGAGACTGAATCATGAGAAATGCAAGAAGAAATTTTGTATGCCTTGTCAAACTAACGAAGACTTAGTTGTTTATCTAACTAGGATATATCTTTTTTATGAAATAGCTAACATCCAATGGCAATTGTTGGTCTAAGATTCAAATATCCTAGCACCACCGGATCTTGCCAGAAAGAATCATATCATCTCAACCAACGTAAATTCAATTCAAGAAAGCCTAATGTAACTTCTAAGCATTAGTTTAGTCTTTCCTTCTCCTGTTACATCAAGAAATTATTAACATAGAGGTGTAAGCTACAAAGAGCTTGATTCGCTAATACAGTTTACAATCATAAGAACTTATCAACAATCAAAACTTCAAGGTAAGCAAAATTCGACCTCAATCAAGAAACCCTTACAATCAATCACAATCAGGAAAAGACTGAAATCTCATCATATATAGGTAAATCCCTTCTATGCTACTGCTTTATTAGAAGTTCGGATCCACAAAAATTTATTATGCATCACCAAAGTAATAATTAATTAGATAGAACTCCTAATTGTTAGCATAACAATCTTGATTACTATCATCAAATAGTTGTGAATTATTTCCAATGCAACGAGTTCAATTTATCAGTAGCAGACGATTGAAAGCAATAACAGAAACATCACTGGACACTTACAGCACGTAATAGTGTTCTTCTATCCCTCTCTCGAGCATTTTTAATAGCCTGAAACAACATTCGTGAAAATCAACCATTAAAACAAACACAACATCTAACACTGAAAGCAATTAATAAATAAGAAATGATATCGTTCCAAACCAACCTCCTCAAGCATCTTCTGCTCTTCTTCAACCTCCGCAGAATCCCTATACGAACGACAAAATGATAAGTTCAGCATTCGTCTTTACCCGAAACATATGCAGTGGAAATGAGAAATCATAAATTTCTCAAAAGATCAAAAAAAAAAACCTCCCAACTATTTGACCAACGCGACATCGACACTTTGCACATACTTTTTGCTCCTTAGCACATCCTAAAACAAAATATCCATCCCAATCTTATTAATTTCCATAAAAATAAACACATTTTGGCAAAATATGTCTGCTCAATTTAACAACAAGCAACTTTAGAATCAAAACAAGCAAAGAACTAAATGCAGAGGAAACGAACCAGAACAAAGATTATGATAGGCTTGACGCACATTACGTTTGGAGCAAAGCTGACTGCCAAAAACCAAGCCATAAATAAAAATCCACAAAAACCCATTATTATTCTGAAAAGAACATACCATTTTGCAGGCTCCATTAGGGGTTTATATTTGCCGTAACGACGTTTCCAATCGATTTGTTCTTTGCATCGAGGGCAAACTCCAGTTATTTCAGAGTAAGGCCTTAGCTTCCCTCCAACTTCCTATTAAAAAAAAATGAATTCCTTAGAAATTAAATAAGAAACAAGTGATTAAAACTAGTATTTATTTACCTTCTCGTTGATTTTAACACCGGCGTTTGGCTTCCAGGCGTAGCTGTTTTGGTGCTTCGGTGGCCCTCGCCGACTACTCATCTTTTGCTTGCTGCCGACTCGATCACCCTTTCTCTTACTCACGTTTGGAATTTATTACTTAAACCTAGAGTATTTTTCTATTGTTTTTTTCGAATTTACAAATAATATAAATTTGAGCTTTAAATAAAATATATGAAAATATATAAATACTCATAATTTTTAAAATTCTCTATTATTTTAAAAATTTTAATTAATTAAATTTTATAAATATATATTTAAAAACTACAATTTCAACCAACAAGTGGCTCCAATGAAAAGTTAACAGAATATAAAATCATTAAATAAAAGATAAGGAAATAATTTATTTATTAATGTTATAATTTTATTTGGATATAAAATTAGCAAAATATAAAAATAAAGATATTTATGTCTTTTAAACTTTTTTAAATTTAGAAATTACAATAACATGCTTTTTTTTAGAAATGCATAATAAATTTAGTTCATTCAATACTTATATTTTTTATCGATTTGATTTTTTATTTTTATTTTTATTTTGAATTAAATTTTATTATTAACATTTTAAAAAGAATCAAATCATTTTTAATAGATATATAGACTAAATATTAAATACTTTATGATGTTGGCATGAAAATCCACATGATAGTCCACATATATTTCATGCTTACATGATATTATTTACCTTATATGTCATGTCAATAAATAATTTTAAAAATAAAAATATTTGAGAAATAAAAAATTTAAAATTTAAAAAAATATGAAAAGTTCATAAAAATTCAAAAAGTTAACATGAAATAGATGTAGACTATCATGTGAGCTATCATGTTTAAAAATTTAATATTTTAATTAATATTTCTATAAAAAAATCAATTCAATATTTTTTTTGAAAAGTTAATGGTCAAATTTAACTTAAAAAAATTATTGATCAAATTGACAAAAAAATATAAATATCAAATGTTAAATTTATTTATTTTTGGTGAATTATAAGGAAAAGACAAAACCCTAACAATAACACGATTGATGCGACTCGAACCCAAGTCACATATGAAATAATCAACATCTAGGGACTATCTCAAACCTTATTATTTATTTCTAAAAATTCCATCAATGTCAAGCATATTACAACATCTAGGAACTTTTTGCAATTTGATGAGGTGTTTACTTTATATGTGGCAATGTTTGATTGGATGAGGTGTTTTTTAACTAAAAACAAAAATAGGGTAATGTGATTGATATAAAAAAAGTAGGGGATGCTTTGAGAAAAAAAATTAAATATCAACACAACTCAACAAGGGTAAAAATGTCATTTCCACGATTTTTGGAGATTTTTACCGATACTTGTTGGACAAGTATCGGTAGAGTCAAGTCAGTAAGAAAGTCAGAAATAGTGCAGATTTCTACCAATACATGTGTCACTTCTACCGAAACAAGTCATGCTTCTACCGATACTAAAATTCTAGAGAGCTAAGGGGTTTTACCTTGTAACTTTTACCGATACAAGTACCTAGACTACCGATACTTCTATGAATAGATCTATCGATACTTACTATGCAATTGCCGATACAACTCAAGTCAGTAACCAACCTCTCTCCTACCCTGCACTTCTACCATACATGTAAGGGTTCTACCGAAACAAGTATGCAGAATTCAATCATTCACACAAGTTTTCGTGTTCATCAAACAAATCTCATTTCAAAAGCATAAGGTACAATGGTTATCGTACAATGGTTATCATTCTTAGAGTTCATAAACATGTATAACAATACAAATTCATTTCATTGTGTCTACTTTCAACCTTAAGCAACATACAAAATAAGTTCAACAATCTAACTAAGGTTTCAACAACGAACCCATTAACCAAGATCAAGTGTTATACAAAATAACATCATCCTAGTACATGCCATATAACCAAGTGAAGTAAAAACTATCAAATGAGCTCCGCGATAGTGTGACTTCTTTGTGATGATCCGATCTTCAAGCAACAAAATAATCTACAAGGCAACAATAACATCTCTGGTAAGCTTCATAGCTTAGTAAGTTCGAAGAGTCTAAAGAGTTACCAAACATTTTTATAGAGCAATTATAACTCAACCGAGCCAGGATAAACCTTTGATTCCTCAAGCTATATTCAACATTTCAACTTTCCTGTCTGTATCATTTTTGTTATCAGTATCCGATGCTGCTCACACGAGTTGTCGAGGACTCGCAACATATGCGGTATCTCAGCCATCGGTACGGTGTATGTTTCTATAACTGTCCCCTAACGATGCTACTCACACAAGCTGTCGAGAATATGCACTTATGCATAATTCCTAGCCATCATAGGGCCTGTAATCCATTCGAGGACTTATATCTCTTTCACGAATCACAATGCTGCTCACACGAGCTGTTGAGGACTCGTAACATATGCGGTGCCCCAACCATCGTGTCGGTTTCATTTCATCGACTTAAAGCCTACTATCTTTATCGATCCCTTTCTTTTAATCTCTTTGTTTTCAAGTGCTTTCGTTTGTTTGTAACAAGAATGAAATAGATATAAGTAATATCTAAATACAAATTTACTTACGAACTTATCAGACTGGATTGTAGTGACAGAAAGGCTTCAAGGACTATTATGCTAATTTCCCTTTTCCTCAATCCGTGGCACGATCATAATTCAAATTAAAGCTCAAACTTTGGAATGCAAAACCCCTGCTTCCCTTGCTGTAGTCGTGAAGAGGATTAAGAAGAAGTCAAAAAAATCTCATTTTTCTTCTTTTAATTTCATTTATATACCGAATGGTATTTTTGTAATTTCTTCAACTTTCATCATTAAACTTAATTAACCCATCATTACCCTAATTAAACTTCATTATATTCAAGTTATATCATGACTATCCACTAACTAATTTCATTTGGTCCCTTTACTTAATCATACTCTACTTTTGCAATCTTTACATATTAATCCCTTTTGCTTATTTAATTATTCAAACTATAGAATTCTTTTTACCAAAATTAATATGACACTAATGACATCATAAATGTGCAATAATTAATAAATTTATGACTCGACTCATCGATGTTGTGGTCCCGAAACCACTATTTTTGACACCACTAAAAACGGGGCTATTACAACAAAAGATGGCCTAATTGATCTTCCAACACAAACTAGACATGCTCAATATACAATTATCAAACCATTAGCACTATTTCCATGCATAACCATTTACAATTTCATTCTTTTACTACATCATTACTCAAAATAGACCATTTTTAACTTTTAACTCGATAGTCCTAGGTACAAGCCATTTGACCAAAATGAAAAGAACTGTTCAAACTTAGTTGAGTCGCAAGTTGCGATTCGGATGCTGACTTCAGTTCGCGGGGCTTCGACAATTACCTATACCTACACACGGAATAAACAAATCATACGCTGAGTGATAAAGCTTAGTGGTAATTTCATGATTCAAGATATTATAGGATAACATTAGCAATTTATCATTGATTGCTTATAAACGAGTTAGGTAAATAATACACCAAAATATTATAATTGAGGACGGTGGTGTCCGCAAGTGCACGGGTCAAATTATAATATAGATTGTACAATGAAATACTTGGAAGTATTCGAGGATTGTACCTAAGGGAGGATGGAATAAATAACGAAAATATTTCTTACAATACTAAGTCTAAGTACTAATAGTTAATTCCTATGTTATGATGGATCATAAAATAGATTTAGAAGAATAAAAATAAATAAATAACAAAAGTAAATAAATAAAGAAAAATAAACAAATGAGTTAAATTGATAAACCAATCATAAAGATTAACTCGCTTCAGGGTTTGTAACTAACTTCGAATTAGGGGTCTAAAGTAGATTAGTCATCGATTAAGAAATTATTAGCTCCCAACTCTAATTAACTTAATCGATTGGTTGATTCTCGTTTATCTTCCGACCTTACTTCCTTAACCAGGAAAATTACGATTTACTTGGTTCAACTTATCTCCCGACCTCGTCTAGCCTATGATAACGTTTTAGAGTTTTCAAGCCTAACAAATTAAGAACACATAATTTATGCCAACTAGTCCATCTTGAGAAATCCCAAATCCTCCGTTAATCACATCCCTATCCACTCGTTAATCTCCTCTAAGGGATTTAGCCACTCATGTTATTCTTAATCTCAACTTCAATTGAATAAACCATGTGAGAAACACGATTGGTTTAGAGAAGAAAAGAGATGTAAATAATTATGGATTGAGTATTGAATGGGGGACGGAGGAGTAAATCTCTTAATTAGAATAACGAAATAAAACAAATGCATAAGAAAATATAAACTGAATACTTCAATTAAATAAACATGTCCTTGAATTAAAATTGATTTAAGAAGAAAAACAGGAACGTATTTAAAAAGTCGAAAATAAAAGAAACTAAAACTAATTTTATACTATAAGGGTTTTCGAAGGCGTCTAGGACGGCTTGATTACATTCAACCCCTAATGTCTTATTTATAGAGGCGTTGATAGCCTAAATTAGGTCTTCGTATAAGTTCAATTGCATGGATGAAAATAACCCCGAAATACATGTGCAACACGTCGGCCTTGTGTTGCACCACAGCCTTCGCGTGGCACAACACGACACCAAATTATTGCCTTGTGTCGTTTGTTTGGTGCTTTGACATCCTGAGAAGCTTGTGCATCACTCGACCTTTGCTTCCATGTCAATTAGGTATTTATATATTCATCCTACACACTCAATTGAACCAATTAGCACAACCTAAGGCCCGTGTCGACCTATTGGGTCACAACACCTACAAAATGTGTTAAAAACACTTATTTTTCTTAACTTTATATCCTAGGGCCCAAATACTAAAAATGTAAATTAAAATCCTAAATTGTTGAGAAAACAAACTCTTTAAGTGTAGAATTGACTCGGATTAACTACTACATTTGACGACAAGTAAAATAACCTCACACTTAATTCTTTGCTTGTCCTCAAGCAAGTTACCCAAAAACAAAAATAAAAAACCGAAACTAAAACAGAAAATAGGAAATAAGCATGCAAGAAAAAGAAAGTGTACTTGAGCTGACTTGATACACAAGATTGGGTCGAAGCATCAATACTAGGATGATTGGCTTAAATATATAATTCTAACTAGAAATTTAAATAATTCAAGGTTATTTACACCTAAACTGATTAGTTCAATAAATTACAAAGTAAACAAGTCAAAGAAAATTAAATCTAGAACTCCATCAAAATGTATATATACGAGTAAAGTACTTATTTTTGCAAAGTTAGTTCAAAATTTTTTCTCTTACTTGGTTTATTTTTATCCATGCTTTGAACTCTAATACAACAATATTTCCCCAATAACCTTATGATTTTTTATAATTTGTGCCAATATACTCGAGATTTTTCTCGAGCACTTTTTATAAGGGTTATACTAGTCATACTGCACCGTTTCAATAACCATGGATTTTACTAAGTATTTTCTATTTAATTCGAACATCCTATATTTCTGCAAATATATTTACCTATTCGTATCTACCTTTATTACTTGGTATATTTAATCTGTTTTTCCTATTTATAGTTTAATAAATTGAACTAATTAATCTAAATATAATATTGGGGATCGACCCGATTAAGCAACAAATAAATAAAAATAGAAGCAATTGAGAAATTGAACACATAAATTTAACGTAGAAAAACCCCTCAGATGAGGATAAAAAAACTACGGGCAAAGATAATTCTACTATAATGGCAAAAGAATGAAGAGTACAAAAGATGGAGATAAAAAACAAAACCCCAAAAACCCGAAAACAAAGAACCCTCAAAACGTAAACACAAAATTCTCCAAAAGTGTGATGAGTTCTAATCTTTAATGAGTGTGTTTTCTCAGATTGTAAAAGAGCCTATTTATAGGCTAAATTCATAGGTCAAATAAATTATGCTAATAAATGCAAAATATATTATACAACTAAATCTTCTAGAAAGATAATATATTTGTTTAACTTTACTTGCAAGCAATCTCTTAGATTTTGTTTAACTTGACTTGCAAGTAATATCTTATTTGATTGAAATATGAGGCACACTTAACAAATCTCCACATTGACTCGTTTTTTCACAATGCCATCTTTGCCAAAGCTCGCCACGAGGCTATCTTGAACTATGTAGGGAATTAACTGAGTCGAATCTATGCTTAGAAGCTGGAAGACTTCTAGCCTTCGACTTGTTCACTACCAAATCAAAACTAACTCGAGTCTAATTTTCACGAACAGAATGCCTTAACTTTTTAAAACTTGCACTCAAAAGAGAACCTATCTTCAACAAAACAGTCATACATTTTTCCCTCCTATGACCAAATTGACTCTACTCTAAACAAGTTGACTTCGACTCCGTAACGGACGAGGGACGTCTGGTTTCACGGGTCACTGTAGAACTTTCCAGAATATAAAGACTGCTAGTCATTTTACCTTTCATCATAACGAGAGCCGCACAAGATACATTAATGTCACTCGACTCGATGTTGGTCTTGCAACCTTTCAAGTCTAAAATACTCGAGGAGATGAGATTCTTTTGTAAATCAGGTACATAGCTGACATTTGAGAGTGTCCTAATCATCCCATCGTGCATCTTAATTTTAATAGTACCAATACCAATTACCTTATTGGATAAATCATTTCCCATGCACAAAACTCTATCTTCAATCGAATTGTACGTGGAGAACCATTCTTTTTGGGGACACATGTGGAAAAAATATCCTGAATCTAGTATCCACTTGGACGTAAGCTCGGAGCTATTGCTCATTAACACTAACAAAAAATCATCACCACTTTCGTCGGCCAAATTAGCACCAACTACATCTTCCTCGTTGCTCTCAACAATCCTTTTATTTCATAATTTATAACAATCTGCTTTAATGTGACCTAACTTCTTACAATAGTGACACCTTTTGTCTCGCTTCTTTGATGATACCAAAACGAGAGCTTGCCTATCTACCTTGCTACCAGAACAAAACACATTGTCAGGTTTGTCTTTACTCGACAAATGTCCCTTCACATCCTTGAACGAGAGTTTGTCTCTTCCATAAATCATGGTCTCCTTGAAAGACTTGTATGAAGAGGATAAAGAACACAATAATAGCATAGCCTAATCTTCATCGTCAATCTGAACCTCAACGTTACTTAAATCTTTTAAAAGGGTAATGAATTGACTGATGTGATCTCTAAGAAGCTCACATTCGTTAATGCAAAACATATATAGACGTTGTTTCAACACTAAATGGTTAGCCAAAGATTTAGTCAGATAAAAAGTTTCTAACCTTTTCCACAAGGCGGATGAAGTCTTCTCCATCAATACCTCCTTTAATACTCAATTCATGAGGCACAACTTGATTCCAGACAAGGCCTTTTCATCAAGCTTTTCCCATTTTGACTGATCTAAATTCTCGGGTTTTTTCTTGATAATGACCTTTTTTAGGCCGATCTGAACTAGAATTGCCATCATCCAAACTTGCCACAATTAAAATTTATGACACCATCGTACTTCTCAATGTCGAACCTTATTGTTGCCATCTCTAAACAGGATGATTTTTGAAAATTGATCTAGCTCTGATACCACTTATTGAAGATTGACCTGATTAAGCAACGAACAAGTAAAATTAACAGAAAAATTGAGAAATTGAACACACAAATTTAACGTGAAAAAAGCCTTTTGAAGAGGATAAAAAACCACAGACAAAGATAATTTTACTATAATAGAAAAAGAATGAAGAGTACAAAAGATGAAAATAAAAAACTAAACCCCCCCAAAAAATAAAGAACCCTTAAAACGTAAACACAAAATTTTTCAAAAGTGTTATGAGTTTTAATTTCTAATGGGTGTGTTTTCTAAGGTTGTAAAAGAGCCTATTTATAGGCTAAATTCGTAGGTAAAATAAATTATGCTAATAAATGCAAAATATATTATACAACTAAATCTTCTAGAAAGATAATATATATTTTTTAACTTGACTTGCAAGCAATCTTTTAGATTTTGTTTAACTTGACTTGCAAGCAATATCTTATTTGACTGAAATATGAGGCACACTCAACATATAAACAACTTAAATTATTTAATTTGAAGCTAAATTTACAATTTAAACAAACAACCTTGGTATATGCTTCTAACCAATCAATTGTATTTATGGATATATAAGATCTATTGACATATGTCTCATTTTTTTGTACATGATACAAATAGGAAATATATATACATATATAATTCAATGACTCACCACAAAGATAATCAATGTCTCTTTGTACACTGTTCCAATTGTTGAAGAGCCAATTAGGTTGCTGAAATCTTTTGATAAAGAATGAACGTGTAGATGCGAAAGATGGATTGTAAAGTTTATCAAAGTCGTTGATTTGACTTAGGGCTCTAGACTTTCAAAAAAAAACTTGGATTTTGACACAACCTGAAACACAATCAAATCCAAGTTAGATAAAACAATTAAAATAAATAACTAAGATAATTAAAATAGAATAATAAATTTACGATTAGAACAATAAGGAAGAAAATAAAGAAGATAGATGGAAAGATGGAACGTGGTATGTAGAAGTCCTAATAAGCCATGGAAACACGAACAACCCACAACCCTTTTCAAGCAGCTCTAATTTCCCCTCCAAGAAAGAAAACTTGGCAAGAAAAAGTTTAAATCTCTAAACTAAACATAATATATCTAAGCAAGAGATTGAATATTGAAAGATGAACCATTTTTTTGTAGATCAATTCTCATACATACACATTCAAACTTCCATAGTCAAGTAAGGCACATAACAAATAGACAAACGACTATCATTGGATTTTCTTGCAATCGAGATATTAGGAAGCACTACAAAATCAATGATACTTGAGGCCAGTGGTCATAGCCGATACAATGCCATTGATTCAACATCTTTAGCTTTTTTCTTTTAGAGGTCCACAGTTGTTGGCTTTTGAGATCCCTTGGATTGGATCTATGGTGTGAGAGATGATCCTTGGATTCATAATAGAAGACTTTTCTTTATCTAGGTTGACAATGTTCTTCAATGGTGTTTTTTGTTTGGTCAAATTATATAGATTACCTTGTACTATTGCATTTTTTTAGTATAATTCGCCTATCTCTTTTGCTTCAATATAGAAAAATATACAAATTCATTAAAAACAATTATGAGTTATCAATTCCATGTTGATTAGTCTGGTTTTAATCTTTAAACAAAATTTAATTACTCCAAGTCAAATTAATTTGATTGTATATTTAATTTTAACATATTTTCAATATAATCATTATTCAAACACTAATTATCCTACACCACGTCAGCATGTATCAACTCAAATAAATGCAAATTAATCTAAACATAACTCAAACAAAATTAATCTACCAAATGAATTTATAATGATTCGAATTAGATAAACTTTAAGCAAACTAATGTAAAAATTCTACCACATTTACCTTAGCCTCTCATAATTAATTAATGAATCTAAATTTAACTCGAATCAAGTTATCTTCAGCTACACCAAATTCAATTTGATTATGTAATTAATCTAAATTTAACTCAAATTAAGTTATCTTCATCTACATCATATTCAATTTAATCATTTCTAATTGGCTGAATTAGTATCGATAGGCTTGTATCGAGACTATATGCATAGTAAATGGCTAGTAATCGAACGGATTTAACTATTATTGTTTGGGTTAGGATTAAAATTTCAACCAAAATTGACCAATTAGAAAAATACAAGGTCCAAATCTAAAACTTTGGCAAAGTACAGGGACTAATAGGGAAATTCAACCGAATAATATTAAGTCAAAGTGAATTAGTTGGGACCCAAGATAAGGCTAAGTTTTCCTTTATTACAAATTTCAGCTTATCCAAAATAATTTAATCTTGTAAATATCTCGCTTTTTTTTAATCTATACTCGTAAGTATAATTGTGACCTTTTTTTTTGTTTGAGTTTTCCAATTTCATTATAACGTTGAAAAACAATCTGAAAATCCTCGTAGGTATAGAAAACACAATTTTCAACTCCAAAACAAATAGGAATTCCCATGTGGATGAGAATTGATATGATCTAAGTCAGTTTATTTCACTTTTTATATAGCTTCTGCTTATTCTTCTTCTTTGCCCTTTGCAGTGCATGGTTAAAAAACCACTTATGTATGTGCTCAAAAGAAGAAGAAACGATGGGTTTAAAGGAAAAAGATGAAGATCGGAGTTCCTTTCAATGCTTGCTAGATGCTGCTGCCTTGGTAGAAAGGTTGGATGAAGAAATGATCAAACAGAAACAAAAACAAGGGTTGAACGAAATTGACGACCACAACTCGTTTGGCCGCGATAAACAACCCAAAACTATACAGCTGTGAGAATATCTGGAATTGATATTATAACTGCTGCCATTGATGAAGACGTGATTACGAACTAGCCTCCAGCTAATTCTTCAAAGAATCAAAAAGAAAGGGTTGAGTCAAGTAGAGCAAAAAAGCCAATGCCTAAACACAAAAAGGAAAAAGCACAAGCATAAGACTACTTTTATGGCTCAACCCTGTTTGCCTCAAAGGTTAAAAGAAATGATCAAAAGCATGGATGGAAGTGTGGAGAAACTAATTATATAAAAGACACTTTACAAAATTGATTTGAGCAAGTACCATGGATGTCTCTCCATACCCATGAATCAAGTCAAGGTTAAGTTTCTTATAGATGAAGAAAGAAGTGCGTTGGAACAAGGCAGCAAGGAGGGGATAAAAGTATTGGTGATTGAGCCATGTTTGAAAACTAGGGACATGAGTTTGAGCATATGGGACATGCCAAAACCAACAGGCCTTTTCAACTCCTTCTATGTCTTAGTAATTTGGTGGAAATCAGTGGTAGAAGGTAATGACTTGAAGGTAGGTGATGTGATTCAAGTGTGGTCATTTCGGGACAATTCCAAACTATGTTTTGCACTCGTAATTGTTCCTTGAACAAGGAATCGAAGCTAGAATTTAGATTGGACTGGAGTTGTTCTAAGTTCAAGGTGGTTGTAATTTTATTTGCCATTGTTTCTTATTTTTTTGAATTTCTAATATTGGAAGCACATTCTTCAATATTTGTAGTTTGTCCCTACAAGCCTATTAACACCATATTGTGTGTTTGAGTTGCCTCCTCCATTTTCTAGCTCCATCTCTTTTCACAGTTTTCAATCTACTCCAATAAGACAAACAACACTTGATAGACAAAAAGAAAGAAAGTTAAAATTTCAACGAGACTTTGATACCATATAACAAAACAAAGAATAAAGAGAATGTTACATCAATATGGAATCAAACAATAAGATTATTTGAGAATGGATTGATCTTTCTGTTATTTTTGAACTAAAGATTACAACATAATTTAACATTTTTATAGGCTAGAATTACAAACTAACAATTCCTAAAAATCTATCATTATTCAAAACAAAGTCTACCTGACTTTTCTGTTAAGATTTCTTAATCTTGACCAAGTCTTCCATAAAGCACATAACACAAGTTATTTGATTAGAAAAATTAAAAATACTAAATAACATAACTTTACTTAAGATGCACTAAAGTTTTGACATACTGTATAGCATAAAGAGTAGCTATTTGGGTGAAATTATAGCAAAGATTTTGATGTTTTGTTGTAGCAAATTGACGACAAAGACAACAGAAAAGAACAATGGTTTGAAGGAGCTGGCAATATTTAAGGCTTTGGACTACGATTTCTGTTGAAGTTTTATGTATTACACAATCCCATTTTCTTGAAATAAACCTATCAAGATAATGTCTATGTAACACTGCTTTTTACCTTTATTTATTTATTTTATTTTTATTTTTTTAGTCAAATAAGAGTATCCTAATTAAATTGGATTTCCTTTACATTAATCAACACAACCAAATATTTTCGCTTTTCTATTTTTGGCGTGCATGATATTGACAACCTTCAAAATTTCTAAATAGTCGATGAAAATGGTGCAACCATCAATAATGAAAATACACCGATGCGTGATAAATGTGACTTAATCAATGACCAACCGAACATTAAATGCACAAAGCACGATAATGACAATACTCCCCGGATGCTTAAGGCAATACGCACAAATAAGCAATGATGGAAACCCCCACACTCTTCGGCATGCCGACTATATCCGAAGAATTTCTCACTAGTTTTATCAGACATTTTTATCATTTATTGAAAATAGCAATTTAAATAGCATTAAATTAATTACTTTGCAAAATAAATTTAGAATGCAAAGAATCACAAAATAATTTTAAAATATCAAGCTATTAAATTAACCACAATATAAGGATATCAAAACTGAAAGGCCATAGAACCTATCGAGTGGTTTCAGTGGAAAAGTGGATGTTGTTTATCCTAGGAGACCCAAGTTTGAGTACCTATGTGTGCAAGGTGTGTGTGCGTTGTCAAAGGGTTAAGAAAGTATGAACATATACTACCATGTAATCACACCAGTATATTAAAAAAAACTGAAAGGCCACATATTGAATTTTCGAATGTTTAATGCTTAGATGAAAGGAACCCTCAACGACTTTCACTTTCAACAATTAGCGTAACTCTTTTGCTTCAATATAGAAAAATATACAAATTCATTAAAAACAATTATTGAGTTACCAATTCCATGGTGATTAGTGTGGTTTTAATTTTTAAACAAAATTTAATTATTCTAAGTCAAATTAATTTGATTGTATATCAAATTTTAACATATTTTTAATATAATCATTATTCGAACACTAATTAACCTACACCACGTCTACATGTATCGACTCAGATAAATTAGCTTTAATATATCCAAATTAATGTAAACATAACTCGAACTAAATTAATCTACCAAATCAATTTATAGTGTTTCGAATTAAATAAACTTTAATATAAGCAAACTAATGTAAAATTTCAACCACATTTATCTTAGCCTCTAGTCGATGAAAATGGTGCAACCATCAATAATGAAAATACACCGATGCGTGATAAATGTGACTTAATCAATGACCAACCTAACATTAAATGCACAAAGCACGATAATGACAATACTCCCCGGATGCTTAAGGCAATACGCACAAATAAGCAATGATGGAAACCCCCACACTCTTCGGCATGCCGACTATATCCGAAGAATTTCTCACTAGTTTTATCAGACATTTTTATCATTTATTGAAAATAGCAATTTAAATAGCATTAAATTAATCACTTTGCAAAATAAATTTAGAATGCAAAGAATCACAAAATAATTTTAAAATATCAAGCTATTAAATTAACCACAATATAAGGATATCAAAACTGAAAGGCCATAGAACCTATCAAGTGGTTTCAGTGGAAAAGTGGATGTTGTTTATCCTAGGAGACCCAAGTTTGAGTACCTGTGTGTGCAAGGTGTGTGTGCGTTGTCAAAGGGTTAAGAAAGTATGAACATATACTACCATGTAATCACACCAGTATATTAAAAAAAACTGAAATGCCACATATTGAATTTTCGAATGTTTAATGCTTAGATGAAAGGAACCCTCAACGACTTTCACTTTCAACAATTAGCGTAACTCTTTTGCTTCAATATAGAAAAATATACAAATTCATTAAAAACAATTATTGAGTTACCAATTTCATGGTGATTAGTGTGGTTTTAATTTTTAAACAAAATTTAATTATTCTAAGTCAAATTAATTTGATTGTATATCAAATTTTAACATATTTTTAATATAATCATTATTCGAACACTAATTAACCTACACCACGTCTACATGTATCGACTCAGATAAATTAGCTTTAATATATCCAAATTAATGTAAACATAACTCGAACTAAATTAATCTACCAAATCAATTTATAGTGTTTCGAATTAAATAAACTTTAATATAAGCAAACTAATGTAAAATTTCAACCACAGTTATCTTAGCCTCTCACAATTAATTAATGAATCTAAATTTAACTCAAATCAAGTTATCTTCAGCTACGTCAGATTCAATTTAATCATTTCTAATTAGCCGAATCAGTATCGATAGGCTTGTACCGAGACTATACACATAGTAAATGGCTAGTAATCGAATGAATTTAACTGTTATTATTTGGTTTAGAATTAAAATTTCAACCAAAATTGACCAATTACAAAAACAAAAGGACTAAATCTAAAACTTTGGAAATGCACAGAGACTAATAGGGAAATTTAACCAAATAAATATTAAGTCAAAGTAAATTAGTTCGAATTAAGAAATTTAGCTTGGTCCAAGATAATGTTAAGTCTTCCTTTATTACAAATTTAAGCTTATCCAAAATAATTTAATCTTGTAAATATCTTGCTTTTTTTAATCTATACTCGTAAGTATAACTGTGACCTTTTTTGTTTTTTTTATTTGGGTTTTCTAATTTCATTATAAGTTTAAAAACAATCTGAAAATTCTTTTAGGTATAGAAAAACTTAATTTTCAACTACAAAAGAAATAGGAATTCCCATGTTGATGAGAATTGATATGATCTAAGTCGATTTATTTCACTTTTTATACAACTTCTGCTTCTTCTTCTTCTCCGCCCTTTGCACTACATGGTTAATAAACTACCTACGTACATACTCAAAAGAAGAAGAAATGATGGGTTTAAAGTAAAAAAGATGAAGATTAGAGTTTCTTCCAGTGCTTGCTAGATGCAGCTACCTTGGTAGAGAGGTTGCACGAAGAAACGATGAGGCTGAAACAAAAACAAGGGTTGAAAAAAATTGAAGACAACAACTCATCTGGTCGCGATAAACAATGTTGGTATTTTAGAAAAAAATATGAAAAAAGATATATTGAAAGCACAATATAATCTGTTGTATTGTTTAGATTTTATAGCAAAGAAAATAGCAAAAACTTGTTAAACTTACTCCTAAAATCGTGCCACAAACACTTAACTTACTCTTAAAATCATGTGACAAAAATTAAAAATCCCTAAAGACTTGTCTACAAACCTATTATTAAGCAAGTCTAAGGCATATTCTCAACACTCCTCCTTGCCTTAGTAATTGCAAAAGCATAATTTATTTTTTAAAATTTTAAATCTAAATTTTGGAAGAGCCTTGGTTAACATATATGCAATTTGATCTTTAGTCTTGCAAAAAACAAACTTGATTTCACTAATCTTTTGTTCTTGTTTCAAATGATATCCATCAATCCTATTTTACCAAGCCTTAGAAGTTTGCTTAAGACCATATGAGGCCTTGTTTAACATGCAAACTTTCTCCTCCTGTCCCTTAACTTGGAATGCCTCGGGTTACTTTTCCCTCATTGCTTCAATCTGCTTGTCATCCATCTCAGCTTCTTTAAACTCAATAGACTCAAATACAACAATATTGCACCTTTCATAAATTTCAGATAAAGATCTTGTATCACGAACTGGAACATCATCTATGTTGTCATCAAAGTATAGAAGAATCTCTAGCAATTGCTTCGTTGTTAGCTTCTCCTCCGTTAGATTTAGAGCAAAGCTTTCCGCTTTCATTTTTACTTTGAATACATCTCTACCTTTTGAGTCTTTGATCAAGCACCATTTGTCTTCAAATATAACCTTGAATCCTTTTTCAATCAATTACCCAACACTATAAAGATTTTGGTCAATGTCAGGCACATATAAAAATCAGTTATGTGTTCCAAAACTGTTAAACTTGTAATAGCCACTGTTCCCTTTCCCTTAACTGGAAAAATTCACTATTTCCAACTTTTGTTTTGGAAATGTTAGTTTTATCAAGTTTTCTGAAAAGTGTTGGGTCATTAGTCATGTAATTTGTGTAGCCGCTATCGATCAACCATGAATCATTGGAGAAACATGTCAGCATAAAAAGGAACTCACATTACATTGGTATTCTTTTTTGAGGTAGTCCCAATTTCTTTTACTAACCCCAAATTCATGATTCTAGTAAATATGTCGCTTAAAATAATAGAGAAATGACATGCTTTAGCTTTGGACTTCCTTGTCTTCTTCTCTTTGTGAGTCTTCAGTTGATTCATCGTTGGATTTGCTGGCAAAGACGGAACATCATAGTCTTCTTTTACTGCTTCCCAAAGATCCATAACATCAACATAGGCTGCCATTCTAACAGTTCAAGCTTGATAGTTATCACCATAAAAATTTGGTGAAACAATATGAGAAAATGACGTTGTGTCAACTTTCATGTGTCAAACTTATGTGTTTCTCTTAAATCACAGATCTCTTAAGATAAGAGCTCTGATACCAATTATTGGTATTTTAGCATAAAATATGAAATACATAAAATGTGAAAAAAGATATATTAAAAGCACACTATAATATGTTGTATTGTTCAGATTATATAACAAAGAAAATAACAGAAACTTGTTAAACTTACTCCTAAAATCATGCCACAAACACTTAACTTACTCCTAAAATCGTCTGACAAAAATGAAAAATCCCTAAAGACTTGGTCTATATACCTATTATTAAGCAAGTCTAAGTCACATTCTCAACATTCCTCCTTGCTTTAATAATTGCAGAAGCATAATTTATTTCATAAAATTTTAAATCTAACTTTTGGAAGAGCTCTGGTTAACATATCTGCAATTTGATCTTCAGTCTTTCAAAAAACAAACTTTATTTCACCAATCTTTTGTTCTACTTTCAAATAATATCCATCAATCCTGTTGTACCAGGCCCTATAAGTTTGTTTAAGACCATATGAGACCTTGTTTAACATGCAAACTTTCTCATCCTATCCCTTGACTTGGAATGCCTCGGGTTGCTTTTCTCTTATTGCTTCAATCTGCTTGTCATCCTTCTTAGCTTCTTTAAACTCAGTAGAAAATACAACAACATTGCACCTTTCATAAATTTCAGATGAAGATCTTGTGTCACGAATTGGAACATCATCTGTGTTGTCATGAAAGTACTGAGGACTCTCTAGCAATTGCTTCGTTGTTAGCTTCTCCTCCGTTAGATTTAGAGCAAAGCTTTTCGCTTTCATTTTTACTTTGAATACATCTCTGCCTTTTGAGTCTTTGATCAAACACCATATATCTTCAAATATAACCTTGAATCCTTTTTTAATTAATTGACTAACACTAAGAAGATTTTGGTCAATTTTAGGTACATATATAACATCAGTTATGTGTTTCAAACCTGTTAAACTTGTAATAGCCACTATTCCCTTACCCTTAACTAGAATAAACTCACCATTTCCAAATTTATTTTGGAAATGATAGTTTTATCAAGTTCTTTGAAAAGTGTTGGGTCATTGGTCATGTGATTTGTGCAGCCGCTATCGATCAACTAGGAATAATTGAAGCAACATGTCGCCACAAAAAGGAACTCATCTTCTTGTTGCTCAATAAATGATTTTGCCTTTTCATGTTGTTGAGATTTATAAACTTGCTCTATGTGCCAAATACTACCACATTTTCTGCATTTTGTAACACCTAAAACCCGAAACCGTCGTCGATTAGGGTCTTAAGGTCTTTCAGATCATTTACAACTATTAACAGTTACAATTTTAAACATCATTTCATACCATTACACTTATCAATCTATATTACAACTCAATTAAATATTTCATACTCATTTACAACATTTCAAACTATCAGGACTTGATTAAATCATAGTTGAAACTTCACACGAAAACATCAATTTTCTCCAAAACAGGGGTCACATGATCGTGTCTCAAATCGTGTGCCAAACCATGTGCATGCTCGAATTACTAGCACACGTTGTGTGACAAATCGTGTGACAAGCCGTTTAAGTATGCGAAATACCCTACACGCTTGTGTGTGAAATTGTGTGCTGGACTGTGTGTCTATACGAAATGGGGCCACACGATCGTGTCCCAACCTGTGTGTTGCCCATGTAAAACTTGCTTTCCAAGGTTCAGGGCACACGCCCGTGTATGGAGCCCTGTGTACTTTCGAAAGGTTATAAAAATCTCTAAAATTTTTACAACCTAACCAAAACTCATACTCTATTCATCCATCAACATCCCTAGCTACACACATATCTAATTCATGCATCCAAGTATGCTACCGTACAAATTTTCCCAAGTTCCAAGCAAGACAAATTTACCATACCCCTTTCATGAACTTCTCATAAGACATTTACTCATTCAACCCATACTAACAATTAAGTCATATACAAGCATTTCAACCATTGTATATTTCAAAAGGTCACTTAGCTACATAGCTTGTTGGACTTAACACATAAGAGTATAACAAAATAGCGTTCTTCCTAGTACATGCCATATAAGCCAAGCGATATAAAAACTACCAAAGGTGCTCTCGGGATAGTGTGATTCTTCAAGAGGACCTGATCTTCTAATAGCAAAATGAAATCTACAAAACAATAAATAGATTCACAGGTAAGTTTTCATAGTTTAGTAAGTTCGCAGGAACAATTAACTTACCAAAACAACATATTTAATTTTTAAATAGAAACAAAGAAATTTCGATGTTATCCCGATTCAACCGTAACCAGATGAGCTTCCTTGAATCGTTACATAAATATAGCTCATTCGAGCCCAGAATAGATTATTGCTCGTAGTCGAGCCAGATTTAGAAAGATGGCTTATTCGTCAAACCCAAAATAATGCTCTTTCGAACCAAATTATAGAATATCGCTCTTTCGAGCCAAAATTTAGAATATCGCTCTTTCGAGACAGAATACAAAATATCTCTCTTTTGAGCTAGAATTCAATGTAATGCTCATACGAGCCAGAACACAGAGTAATGCTATTACGAGCTAGAATACAGAGTAATACTCTTACGAGCCAAAATACCAAATATTTGTTAAGCCTTCCATTTTGATCAAAGTTTCCATGAATAATTCCAAGATAAATATAATTAGAAATATCAAAATTTAAAATTAATAGTACGAACTTACTAGACTAAATTGCAACTACGACTTAATAATAAAGACTACTTTGTAATTTTCCCTTTTCCTCGATCAACGACATGTTCTTGATCTATTACAACAATTCATTCAATTATTTAAATGAACATGAATTTTTGAATTATTTTATGCAAATAAGTCTTTTTGGTATTTTTACAAAATTACCCTCAATATTTCACTTTTATTCAATTGAGTCCCTAAGCCCCAAACAAGAAAAATGACCATTTTTTCTTTCAAACCCATACCAGTTGAACATAAAAGGGTCTCTCTACAGCCCTTACATATAATTATTTCACATCAAGTACATGTATTTTTATCGTTTTAACAATCTAGTCCTTAAACCCAAAAAATCATTAAAAACTACTTTACAAAATCATCAAACCTAACAACCAAACTTATAAAATTTCCATAAAACTTCAAGAATCAACTCACTTATCAATGAAAAAATTTATAACATTTGACAGATTAACAAATTAGTCTTCGGGCTAGCTAGATTAAGCAAATACGAACTCAAAAACATAAAAATCACTAAAAATGAATAAAATTACACTTACCTATTAAAGGATTCAAGTTGGCCGAATGGTGTTCTTCTTTTCCCCTAGGGTTTTCGGCTAAGAAAGAGTAAAAGGAAGAAGATGATGAAATTTCACTTTGGTTTTTGTTTAATATACGTTATTTAAGTAATTACAATTTTACCATTAAATTTTCACTTAACAATTTAGCTTATTAAGTGTCCAAAACCGTCCACTACTCTCCCTAAAGGTATAATTACCCTTTGAGGAATTTTCTAGGGAATTCCTTTACAAATTAACATATTTAATCAATGATTCCTACATTTTGTAGCCTTTACGATTTAGTCCTTTTTACTCAATTAAGTATCTAAACGATAAAATTTCTTAACCAAAATTTAATATAACTCTAATGACATCATAAATATTAAGAAATTAATATTTACGGGCTGAATCATCGATATTGTGGTTCCAAAACCACTATTTTTGACACTAATGAAAAACGAGCTATTACACATTTGATATCAGTCCTCCACCAACACTTCTTTGGCAAGTGATTTGTCTTCTTACAATGTGGACATGGTGAATATGTCTCGTTTTTGTTATTATTATTGGTTTCATCTTTAATTTTCTTGTGTTTGCCTCTCAAATTTCCAAACTTTGCCCGAAAAGCACGTTTTACTGATTCTTTTTGTCTCATCTTTCTCCTTTGTTCTGGAGCCTGCAATGCATTCACTAATTCTGCCAAGGATATAATTGACAAATCTTTAGATTCTTGAAATGAAGAAATTTTAGATTTATATTTTTCAGGCAAAGTGACAAGAATTTTTTGCACTATTCAATCATAAGAACAGTCCTTACCCAACAATCTTACCTTGTTTACTATGCCCTTGTCTTCTTCTCTTTGTAAGTCTTCAGTTGATTCATTGTTAGGTTTGTTGACAAAGACGGAACCTCATAGTCTTCTACTACTTCCCAAAGATTCATCACATCAAGATAGATTGTCCTTATAACAACCCAAGCTTGATAGTTATCACCATAAAAAATTGGTTGAACAATATGAGAAAACAACGTTCTGTTAGCTATCATGTCTAAAACTTATGTGTTTCACTCAACTTAAAGATCTCTTAAGATAAGAGCTCTGATACCAATTATTGGTATTTTAGCAAAAAATATGAAAAATATAAAATGTGAAAAAAGATATATTGGAAGCACATTATAATATATTGTATTGTTCAGATTATATAACAAAGAAAAGAATAGAAACTTGTTAAACTTACTCCTAAAATCATGCCACAAACACTTAACTTATTCTTAAAATCATGTGACAAAAATTAAAAATCCTTAAAGACTTGGTCTACGGACCTATTATTGGGCGAGAGTTTTTCCAAATTCAAGGTTGCTGTAATTTTATTTGTCATTTTTTTTGCATTTCTAGTATTAGAAGCATCTATCAATCCATGCAATTCTTCTCTTTTTTCTTTATTTTTTCAAACAAATTTACCTGCTTATGATATCTCAAATATATTCTGTTGTGGTTGTTTGTTGATAGAAAATGCATAATATAAGAGAAATCAATAAAAAATATTTCTTAACAATATTTGGGATGTAAAATGTGTTGATTGAGGGATATATAGGATCTATTGGCATATATCTCATTATTTTGTACATGACACAAATAGGAAATATATATGCATATATAATTTAATGGCACATCACAAAGATAATTCAGTGTCCCTTTGTACATTGTCCCAATCGTTGAAGAACCAATTAGGTTGTTGAAATTTTGGCATGCTGTTGATCTCTTAAGCTCTAATACACCTAAAATTCTATTTTGCTGCAACTATCAATAAAGAACTATTAATATTTGTAAGTTTTATGAAATTAAAAAATAGGAACTCCTAATCTTTATTTGGAAATTAAAGGAGTTTTACACTTGAAAGTTTAAATCTCCAAACTAAACATAATACATCTAAGCATGAGATTGAATATCGAAAGATGAACCATTTTTTTGTAGATCATTTCTCATACATACACATTCAAACTTCCATAGTCAAGCAAGGCACATAACAGATATACAAACAACTATCATTGGATTTTCTTGCAATCGAGATATTAGGAAGCACTACAAATCTCAATGATAATTGAGGCCAATGGTCATAGTCGATACAATGCCATTGTTGAAGCATCTTTACCTTTTTTTTTCTTTTAAAGGTCGACTGCTGTTGGCTTTTAAGATCCTTTGGATTGGATCTATGGCTTGAGAGGTGATCTTCGAATTCATAATAGAAGACCTTTTTTATCCAAGCTGACAACGTTGTTCAATGGTGTTTTTTGTTTGGTCAAATTATATAGATTGCCTTGTACTATTGTAGTTTCTTTAGTATAATTCGCCTAACTCTTTTGCTTCAATATAGAAAAATATACGAATTTATTAAAAATAATTACGAGTTATCAATTCCAAGGTGATTAGTGTGGTTTAAATCTTTAAAAAAAATTAATTATTCTAAGTCAAATTAATTTGATTATATTCTAATTTTAACATATTTTCCATTTAATCATTATTCGAACACTAATTATCCTACATCACGTCTACATGTATCGACTCAAATAAATTAGCTTTAATATATGCAAATTAATCTAAACATAAATCAAACTAAATTAATCTACCAAATCAATTTATAATGATTCGAATTAAATAAACTTTAATATAAGCAAACTAATGTAAAAATTCCATCACATTTATCTTAGCCTCTCACAATTAATTAATGAATCTAAATTTAACTCAAATCAAGTTATCTTCAGCTACACCAAATTCAATTTAATCATTTCTAATTAGCCGAATTAGTAACGATAGCCTTGTACCGAGACTATACACATAGTAAATGGCTAAATCTAAAAATTTTGCAAAGTACAAAACTAATAGGGAAATTTAACAGAATAAATATTAAATGAAAGTGGATTAGTTTGAATTAAGAAAATTAGCCCTATCCAAGATAAGGCTAAGTCTTCCTTTATTACAGATTTTAGCTTATCCAAAACAATTTAATCTTGTAAATATCCTGCTTTTTTTAATCTAGGCTCGTAAGTATAAATGGGACTTTTTTGTTTTTTTATTTGAGTTTTCCAATTTCATTATAGTGTTGAAAAACAGTCTGAAGACCCTTGTAGATAGGAAAACTCAATTTTCAACTCCAAAAGAAATAGGAACTCCCATGTTGATGAGAATTGATATGATCTAAGTCGGTTTATTTGACTTTTTATGTAGCTTCCGCTTATTCTTCTTCTCTGCCCTTTACACTGTATGGTTAACAAACTACCTACGTATGTACTCAAAAGAAGAAGGAACGATGGGTTTAAAGAAAAAAGATGAAGATCGGAGTTCCTTCCAATGCTTGCTAAATGCGGCTGCCTTGGTAAAGAGGTTGGACGAAGAAACGATGAGACTGAAATAGAAACAAGGGTTGAACAAACTTGACGACAATAACTCGTTTGGTCGCGATAAACAATCCCTAAACTATACAATTGAGAATATCTTGAATTGATATTATAACTGCTGCCATTGACGAAGACGTGATCACGAACCAACCTCTAGCTGATTCTTCAAAGAATCGAAAAGAAAGGGTTGAATCAAGTAAAGCAAAGAAGTCGATACCGAAACAGAAAAGGAAAAGCACAAGCACAATGCTACTTTTGGGGCTTAACCCTGTTTGCCCCAAAGGTTAAAAGACATGATCAAAGGCATGGATGGAAGCGAGGATAAACTAATTATACAAAAGACACTCTACAAAACTGATTTGAGCAAGCACCATGGACGTCTCTCCATACCCATGAATCAAGTCAAGGTCAAGTTTCTTACAGATGAAGAGAGAAGTGAGTTGAAACAGGGCAACAAGAAAGGGATAGAAGCATTGGTGATTGAGCCATGTTTGAAAACCAAGGACATGCCAAAGCTAATAGGCCTTTCAGCTCCCTCTATGTCTTAGTAACTATGTGGAAATCAGTGGTAGAAGGTAACGACTTAAAGGTAGGTGATGTGATTCAAGTGTGGTCAGTTTGGGTCAATTCCAAACTATGTTTTGCACTCATAATTGTTCCTTGAACAAGGAAAACAAGCTAGATTTCGGATTGGACTGAAGTTGTTCCAAATTCATGACGGTTGTAATTTTATTTGCCATTGTTTCTTAATTTTTTGAATTTCTAGTATTGGAAGCATCTATCAATCCATGCAACTCTTCTCTTTTTTCTTTATTTTTTCAATCTAATTTACCATTTTATAATATCTCAAAAATATTCTGTTGCGGTTATTCATTGACAGAAAATGCACATAAATATAAGAGAAATCAATAAAAAAAATTATTTCTTAACGATATTTGACATGTAAAATGTGTTGATTTAGGGATATATAGGATCTATTGACATATGTCTCATTATTTTGTACATGATACAAATAAGAAATATATATACATATATAATTCAATGACACAACACAAAGATAATTCAATGTCCGTTTGAACACTGTCTCGATAATTGAAGAACCAATTAGGTTGTTAAAATCTTGGCAGGCTGCTGATCTCTTCAGCTTTGGTACACTTAAAATGCCATTTTGCTGCAACTATCAATAAATAACTATTAATATTTTTAAGTTTTATGTGATTAAATAACAAGAACTCCTAGTCTTTATTTGGAAATTAAAGGATTCTTACACTTGAAAGTTTAAATCTCCAAACTAAATATAATATATCTAAGCAAGAGATTGAATATCTAAATATTATCCATTTTTTTTGTAGATTATTTCTCATACATACACATTCAAACTTCCATAGTCAAGCAAGGCACATAACATATAGACAAACGACTATCATTGAATTTTCTTGCAATCGAGATATTAGGAAGCACTACAAATCTCAATTATACTTGAGGCCAGTGGTCATAGTCGATACAATGCCATTATTGAAGCATCTTCAGCTTTTTTTTCTTTTAGAG
Source organism: Gossypioides kirkii (assembly GCA_005610355.1). Taxonomy (NCBI): domain Eukaryota; kingdom Viridiplantae; phylum Streptophyta; class Magnoliopsida; order Malvales; family Malvaceae; genus Gossypioides; species Gossypioides kirkii. The sequence continues at coordinate 7,695,799 of CP032249.1, read as the reverse complement.
GTCGAGGACTATTGGCTTGTAAGATCCCTTGGATTGGATCTATGGCTTAAGAAATGATACTTCGATTCATAATAAAAGACCCTTTTTTATCCAAGTTGATAGCATTATGCAATGGTGTTTTAGGTTTGGTCAAATTAAATCTTTTTGATTCGTTCATTTAGTAAATCGTTTCAACATCCTATCTCATAGAAATAAAAAGGAAATAAATATCTTAATCATTCAAGGCATGCAAAACATTTATTCGACATGCATAACATTTATTAAATATATATAGTCATTCACATGTTCAAACAATCATTTATAAGCAAGAGTATTACTTTGGTAACCCTAAACTCATTCACGGTGTTATGTCATTAAACATAAACATTTAAATCGTAAATTCATTCATTCATATGTTTATTCCTTCTATTCATAATCCAGGACCTAGCTGTATAATCTAATTCTCTAGATGCCATTGAAAATCTAATCAGAGGCTGGATTGAATTAAATAAGTAAATGTAAGGAAAAACTAAAATTTCAAAGTTTTAGGGGCTAGACAGCCATGTTGTTGGGAAATGTGCCCATATTGTAGTAAACATGTAACTGTTTTCTATTTATTTGAATGATGATTAAATAAATAAATTTAATTTCACATTTCACTATTATGCCTTTTGTATTTTCTGTCTTTCATATTTTGTATGCATAGTGAATTGTGACAAGCAAATATTAGCTCATTGATTGTGTAAGTTCAAATTTAAAATAAGTGGCATTCTAAGAATGTTTACATTGTGAGAAAGACAACTTACTTCAGTAGATAATCTAAATGAGTCTGTAACCCAGTAAAAAAATCAAAGTGAGTGTTTGATTCAAATACCGAGAAGGATTATTATGTCGTCTACAATTCCAATTGGGGAGATGGCTAGTCTTAGCTATTGGAGTAGTTGACTCAATGGGTGGAGACAAAAATATATTCATTGGTAGAATGATACATTGGACTGGACTCAAGATGAATTAATTCTGAATCCGTTTGTGAATTAATTCACTTGTGACGTTCATGGTGTGATTTATCTAAATCTTGAGTTAGTCACTGACTATGCGTGTGTATACAATTCATGTGCTTTGATCTAAGTGGAGGCTTATACTTTAAAGATGATCGAGCTCATAGGTGGTATGTTGGGTACATGACTTGTGTATGACGTGGCTTTACTAGAAACAGTTCATAGCTCAATTAAAGAGATAATGATATCCTCTCATTGGCATGTGTGGATTGATAAATATGAAACATGGCCACGGGTTACTTTTTCTCGAATGAGTAATATATCATAGTCATTTGTTGACCGTAACCATATTAATCATTAAGAAGACATAATGGTGACCATGAAATAAAATAAGATTGTATTGAATGAAGGAATCAAGGATATCATATGATGATAACATACACATGATGAGGTCATTGGACAAAGCACAATAACATGAAAAAGTGCAGCAACTAAACCAATTTTAATGGCCACTTACTTGAAATGACTAATAGCAAGAGTAATACTCGACAATTGGCAGCATCTTAGAGCAACAATTTTGGAGATAATTAACCGCAATAACTGAAGTAGTGAAGGCAGCAAAATTAATGAAATAGCAAGCACAAATGGCAGCAATTTGAAGCACGACACAACAGCAAAACTAAGGTGATAAGCAGCATATCAAATCAGTGTATATTACTTTGATTAAGTGTTAATCCTAGACGAATAAAAAAGGTAAATTTTGATTTATTATTTATTATTTTAGATATTACAATTAAGTTCTAGTTTTGAATTTTTTTTTAAATTTTGATTTTCCTTAAATTTTTTCGCTGTGTTTTCCAAATCGAAATAAAAGACAGGAATTCATTAACATCAGCCTAAAGGATTGGTTCGATATTAACCTATCAGATCTAGATTATTTTGCTTGCAATCCTAGTGTTTGGCCTACCCTTTTTGGTGTCATTTGTTGGCATCTTTGAATTAGAAGAAACAATTTTGTTTTTAACGCAGATTTCATTAAATTTGATAGTGTCTTGGAGAAGAGTTACAAAATTGAGAGATGTTTATCTTCATTCTAACCATGGGACAACAAGTTCTATGAGGGATAGAAAAACTAAAATTTGTAGATTAGTTGGGTGGATTCCATCTATGGATGGCATAAGGTGAACATTGACGGTACTGTTAGTAATGTGTTTGGGAATGCTTCAGCTGGTGGTTTAATTTGTGACCAACATGGAAATGGAATTGCTGATTTTTCTAAAAATATTGGTCATTGTTTTGCACTCAATGCCAAGCTTTAGGGGTGCTCTTGAGGGATTGCAATTAGCTTGGAATTTAGGACTAAAAAGAGTGGTGCTTGAGATGGATAATATTGTAGCTATTCATTTTATTCAAGCAACTTCAATAGAATAATATCACTCAATTGTAAATATATTTCAACTATCTTGGATGGTTTAGGTTACACATGTATTTAGAGATGGCAACCAGGTAACCGATGGTTTGGAATCAACGACGTCCTCAAAGCCTCTGGGTAGGTATAGCTACATACAACCATTGATGAAGTTCTCCAATTGCTATACGATGATAGTTCCGGAATAGTTAATTATTGTTTTTATTCTTCTTCTTGTACCAAAAAACATTATTCCTTTATTTAATAGCTAAATATATAAAATCATATATACAAAAAGGTACCAGGTTTGGCCCCGGGTCTTCAACGGATCTGCTCGAGAGAAGCAGCGAGGAAAGTACATTGCTTGGACTTGATAAGATTATCACATATTCAATGCTCCAACTAAACAACAAAAAGATGAAATTGAAGCTAACAACTCTCGAACTCCAAAGTTAGACTTTGGAATAAGATTTATAATCATTTCTCACTTCTTCGTCTCTCTCTCTTACCTACAAATTCTTAATTTCTAATGAGAAATCCTTCACTTCCCAGCTTTTGTTTCTATCCAGTATCTGAAAGTAAATTAAAGAAGAAGCCGAACAGGGGAAAAGCTAAATCATCTCTTCCCCAACATTTGTGCCGTCAATTTTCACTCGACGAGATCAGAGTTGCCACCAATAACTTTGACTCCCATTTGGTTCTTGGTAAAGGTGGCAGTGTAGTTGTATACAAAGGGTTTATCGATGACGGGGCTTTGGTTTTCGCTGTCAAATGCTTCTTGCTCGGGTCCTCACGACAGAAAACACTTGAAGACTTTCGAAATGAGGTACAACTTCTTTGCCAACTGCTCCACCAACATATTCTTAGTCTGATTGGATTTTGTGATGTGGCTGAAGATGAGAAGATCATAGTGTTCAATTATATGAGCAAGGGGTCGCTCTTTGATCATCTCTACAGTACTCCCTATGATCCCCTCCTACGAAAATAGAGGTTAGAGATTTACATTGGGGCAACTCGTGGGCTACATTATCTTCATGCAGGAGCAAAGCGTGCAGTCATCCACCATGACATCAAGACCAAAAACATTCTTTTGGATGACCAAAAGGTTTCCAAGATTGCGGATTTCTCCTTGTTTAAGATCGACCCTTTTATTTTATCAAACGCTCCCATCAGAATAGAGTTACCTCCTCTAGATGAAATTGAATTGGAAAAAAGTCGAACGAGGGTGTTTGGTACTTTGGGTTATGTGGCTCATGAGCTTTTCATTGATACTACCCTTGTGATAGAGAAATCAGACGTTTACTCATTTGAGGTTGTTCTGCTTGGAGTACTTTATGGTAGAAAAGCAATAAAGTTTGATACGAGGAACCATAATCATCAACATATAATTTCTTGAGTCAATGAACACCTAAAGAATGAAACTATCTACCAGATGATGGACCAATATTTGGTAGGGAAAATAGCCTCGAGTTGCTTACAAAAATTCCTAGACATCGCTCTAAGTTGCGTCCATGTTGGAAAACATAAACGACCTGCTATTGGTGAAGTGGAGGTGACATTAGAGCTTGCTTTGGAGCTCCAAAACAAAGCAGACTCCGAAGTGGAGTGGTATGGAGAAGTTATGTATGAAGAAATATGTTTCCCTGCATCTGCCTTCAACAATTTCGCTGATGACCAGAGTGATGTACTCTGGGCCCATGCAAATCTGAGGATAGATTGTGAGACATTGAAGATATACTGGGATGGATATTTGGAGGGGTGAAATTAATTAGGCATGTTTAAGCAAATGGGATGTTTCTGATAGAGTATCAAGTCAAGTCAGTTGAGCTGCAGTTACAACAGTTATTGTTAGTTATTGGCTGTTAGTTAGTTGTGAAGTCTTTGCAAATGAGTTTAAATACTGGTATTGTGCTTGTATCAAGTAAATCTTGATTAAATGAAAAAGATTTGCATTCTCTTCTTAAAGGCTTCAGTTTCATTTACTTTAACATGGTATCAGTTGTCAGTTGATCTTGGAAAGATTTGTTAGTTATTATTTTCTTGTTTTTGTATTTTTCTCATGGCTCTTAATTCCAATACGACTGCACAATCTGCTACACCAGCAATGGCTTCCAATCTCAATGATGGAATTATTGATAGCAGGTTTTTCTCTACTAAGAAAATAAGTGTGTTGCTTGATGATAATAACTATTTACTGTGGCATCAACGGGTGTTATTGGTGATCAAAACATACAAATTGCAACATTTTCTTGATTCAAATACTGTTCCTCCTTCTCGGATTGTTACTAGTAAAGATAAAAGTTCTCAAGAAAACCTTGAGTTTGATCGTTTTGAGCAGCAAGATAGTGCTCTTGCATTATGGTTGTTATCCTCGGTTAGTCAAAGTGTTCTTCCACATCTCATTGGTATGGACACTAGTGCACAAATTTAGACTGCTCTCAACAATCTGTATGGAGGTAAACTACTTCTAAAATGATGTTTTATAGGAGGGCCTTGCATGCTCAAAGAAAGAGTGATATGTCTATGAAAGATTTTCTGATAAAGGTTAAAAGTTTTCATGATAATCTTGCTAGTTGTGGGGAGATTATTAGTGAACATGAACATGTCATAGCAATACTTAATAGTTTGCCACCAGAGTATGAATCTATCATTACGTCATTAGAGCAAGTCAGATATCATATGGGGTTTAGGGAGTAACCACTCTACTTCTTAATGCTGAAGCAAGGATGCATGTTATAGTGGTTAAGGTTTCTAGCTCAGCAAATGTGGTTACTCATCAGCAAATGAAGTCTAATGCTACGCCATCCTATAGGTCTCTTGCTGGTTCTAGTTTTAGAGGTCGTAGGCGTGGGCATAATTTCAACTCACGTATTCAATGTCAATTGTGTGGCAAGATGGGATACCTTGTTGATATGTGTTTTTATAGATTTGATGCTTCTTTCAAAGGTGCAGGTTACAGGCCATTTGCACAGGCAAATGTGTGCACACTTGGAAATGGGGTTTCTTGGGTGCCATTACCTGTTCTGCCTAACTCTCAATCAAGTTGGATGTTTCCACCTTCATCAGGTCCCAGTTGGGTAAATCTTTTTACTGTAAACTATCAATAGCCTATGTCAAGTTCTCACACACCTCAGGTCTGTCTTGCAACGCTAGAAACAATTAATGATAATGCCTGGTACCTCGACTCTTGAGCCACGCACCATCTCACTCACTCTGCTGCATCTGTAGGTGATAACATGTCTTATAATAGTCCAGGTAAAGTATATATTGGCAATGGCAACTCTTTACCTATCATGGCTACTGGTCAGTCATCTTTAGTTACACATTCAAGACCATTGATAAAACGTTCATTGTTTGGCATAACCAAAAACCTTTTGCATGTATCCAAGTTTACCAAGGACAATAAGGTGATGTTTGAGTTTCTTCTTACACAGTGTCAGGTGTGTGATCTCAACACCAAAGAGGTTTTGCTTCAAGGGTCAATGCACAATGGACTCTATCGGTTGAATCTGCTTGCTCCACCTGGGAAGTTGCTGCCTACCAATCTGCTCAGTGTTTTCTTGCTTAGTTTGCCGTATCTTGGAGTACTTGGCATTCACGGCTAGGTCATCCTTGTAAAGCTACTCTTGAAAAAGCTTTAAGGCGTTGTAATATGTTAGTTCCTTCTAATAAAGATGATATAGTATATGTTGCTTGTCATTTAGGAAAGGCACACAAACTACCTTTTTGCAAATCTGTTTCTTAGTATAATACACCGTTGCAACTTGTGTTTACTGATGTTTGGGGTTTGCTCCTGTTTACTTTAATGGTTTTCGGTACTATGTGGCTTTCACTGATGCTTGTACCAGGTACACGTGGGTTTATTTTTTGAAAAAAAAAGTCAGAGGTGCTTACTGTTTTTCCAATTTTTCACAAACAGGCTGAGAGATCTTTAGGTTGTCAAATGAAGGCTTTACAGACTAATAGTGGTGGAGAGTTTCAGGTGTTAAGATACTATTTGGCTTAGCATGGAATTCAGCATCGTATAACGTGTCCTTACACGTCTGAGCAAAATGGTTTGGTAGAACGCAAGCACAAACAGATAGTAGAAACTGGACTTTCCATGCTTGCTCATGCTTCAATGCCTTTGTCACAATGGAGTGATACATTCAACAGTGTAGTGTTTCTGATAAACAAACTGCCTTCTGCTCCCTTAGGTAATATCTCTCTTTATGAAAAACTTTTCCATGAAAAACCAGATTATCAGTTTTTAAGAGTCTTTGGCTACTTATGTTTTCCCAACCTAAGACTATATAATAATCATAAACTCCAGTTCAGGTCTACCCCGTATGTCTTTCTTGGGTATTCTCTCAGTCACAAAGGTTACAAGTGTCAAGATATGACAATTAGGATATATATTTCTCGTCATGTTCTTTTTCATGAGGATACATTCTCATATAAAACCAATATTAAAGTTAACAATCAGTCAGCTCCATGTGTCAAATCCAACTCAAAATTACTAGTGCTAGCTCCTATATCTACAGTTGATCATTCTGTACCTATTGTCCAATCCCTAATACCATCAGAAGATTTATTAGTTCCTTTATCTAATAGCACTAATAACAACCCTTTACCTATAGAATCCTTATCAAATGACAAGTCTGCATCTAGTTCACCTACTATAGTTGACTTTCCTATTTTACAACACTCTAAACCAGCTTCTAACTTAGCATCACCTTAGCCACATAATGTTCTTAATACTCATAACATGATAACTAGAAGCAAAGTTGGCATTTTTAAACCAAAAGCTTATTTGACCAAGGCAGTTAGTTTGTCTGATGACACTCCTGTTGATATACATCAAGCCATGAGTGAAAATCAGTAGAAGGAAGCTGTGTATGCTGAGTTGCAAGCGCTTGTAAATAATGTCACGTGGAGTCTCTGTCCCTTACCTCTTGGTTGTAAAGCCATAAGGTGCAAATGGTTATTCAAGGTGAAAAAGAAGGCTAATGGGACTCTTGATAAGTATAAAGCTCGATTGGTGGCTAAGGGGTTTTCTCAGCAAGTTGGGACTGATTTCAGAGATACATTCAGTCCAATTGTTTGGGCAAATACCATCAGAACTGTACTCACCATTGCTATTATGAAGGAGTGGCTATTGAGGCAAGTTGATGTTAACAACACTTTTCTCAATGGAAAGCTAGATGAAGAAATATATATGGAGCAGCCACCTGGTTTTGAAGTTTCTAGTAGAACTGATCAAAAGATTGTTTGCAAATTAAAGAAAGCATTGTATGGCCTTGAACAAACTCCTCAAGCTTGGTTTCACACGCTAAGACAGTTCTTGATTGATCAGCTGGGTTTTCATGCTTCGAAGGCTGACCATTCTTTGTTCATTCGGTTATCTTCAAATAGTCAGTTGTTCCTCATGGCCTATGTTGATGACATTGTGCTGATTGGTAGCTCACAAGCTGAAATTGACAAAGTTGTGCTTCAACTACATAGTAAGTTTACTCTCAAGGACATAGGGCAGCTGAATTTTTTCTTGGGGATAGAAGTCCAACATACACCTCATGGGATCTTGCTTACTCAGAAGAAGTATTTTACTGATCTGCTTCAGAAGACTGAGATGCTAGGTGCAGCAGCCACACCTACACCTATGGTAGGCATGTGAAAGCTTGTTGCTTCAGATGGAAGTTCTTCGTTTGCTGACATTTATTTGTATCGTAGTGTGGTTGGTATGCTTCAGTATGCCTGCATTACTCGGCCTGATTTATCTTTTTGTGTTAATAAATTAAGTCAGTATATGAATGCTCCTACTGAGTTACATTGGAAAGCTGTTAAATGTATGTTGAGGTATCTGATTGGCACTATAGATCATGGCTTGTTTATTGCTAAGTGACAGTATCAGCTGGTTTGTTATTCGGATACTGGGTAGGCTTCGTCTCTTGAAGATCGAAGATCTACATCTTGTTATGTGGTGTTTCTTGGCTCTACTCTTGTAGCTTGGTGTACCAAGAAGCAAGCTATTGAATCTCGTTCATCCTTATGGTGTGACAACACATCCACCGTATCAATGGCAATCAATCCTACACACCATGCTAAAGTAAAGCATGTAGAGATTGACTATCATTTTATTCGAGAAAAGATTCTTGATGACACGTTGTAGGTTAATTTTGTCCCCTCTACAGAGCAAATAGCTGATGTTCTCACCAAGCCAATTACACCTAAGCAATTTGCATCTTTTCGCACTGCTCTTCGTGTTTTGTCTAGCAGTGAACTTAATGAAGGAAGATTAGAAAACTAGGGGAATGATAGAGTATCAAGTCAAGTCAGTTGAGCTGCAGTTACAGCAGTTATTGTTAGTTACTAGCTGTTAGTTAGTTGTGAAGTCTTTGCAAATGTGTTTAAATACTGGTATTGTGATTGTATCAAGTAAGTCTTGATTGAATGAAAAAGATTTGCATTCACTTCTTAAAGGCTTCAGTTTCATTTACTTTAACAGTTTCTTAGCTCTCTGACTGTTGTCCGTTGGAGATTTGACTGTTCTTAGTTTGTTAAGCAATAGGATAGGATAGAGACAACTTTTTTATTTTATTTTGTACGGTGATTTATTGGTGTGAAAATAGTTGTGCTTAAGAAGGAACAGTTCTCTTTAGATTTAATCGAATGATGAATTAAATAATTCTCATGTCCTATGTCAGTTTAGACTTTGTAAAAGGAGATAATTTGTTTATTTATTTATGTATTCGTGGTTGATTAATGCTCGGCTACGTAGGGAAATTAATATTTCTTTAGTAATTTGTTTTTTTGAATAATATGTCAGTTGAATTTATTAGAAATTAAAATCTAAAAACATTCCAAATGAAATTAAAATGTAGCAGAAAAATAATAAAACAAAGAGAAAAATAACGAAATATCAGACCAGCAAAACACGTCCAGTGAGCTGCAACGACAGTGATAAGATGAAACACCGGAGAAAGGAAGCAGGAAACAAAACTTTTTGTCTCTATCCACCTACACGCTTAAGGATTGAAGTAGAAGTGGTGAGCGAAACCAACAATCTTGCGGGCTACTTCGCAAAACAAATCTGACTGCATCGACAAACGAACCACAAAAAGGGATCAAACCACTAAAAGACTACCAATAATGGTAAATCAGAGTTGAGCGTTGTGAGAAAACTATCCACGAACTTAGATCTACCATGAAGGTAGACGAAAACGTGCCACAAGACAGAAGCGTGCCACAAGACAGAGAAAAAACGTGCCACAAAAGCAGATAAAAATTAGAAGAAAAAAAAATAAAAAAAAAGAACTGAATATAAAAGAGAAAGGGGCAGGAATAGCGACGGCCGACGAGCAGCATTAAAGCTGACGTCACCGTCGACTAATCAAGAACAAAAGAAAAAGATAGAACGACGCAGAAAAAAAATTTGAAAACCCTAACTCCAATTTAAAAACTAGTAATTTGTTTTTATTAAGTAGTTAATGTTTATTCTACATTTTAAGATTAATGATTTACATCAAATTAATTTTGAGTCAAGTCAGAATAACTATTTTAAATATAAATTTTAAAATAAAAATCATTTCGAACCTCATGTGTGGTTAGACCTGATCATGAGTCAAATCGTTTGACCCGACTCGAAGCCCACATAAAAAATGGAAGAATTTGAACAAAAATATAAGTCCGAAAAATGAGTTTGGATAAAAAAGAGACAAGTTTGGATAAAAATTTTGTTGGAACTCGGCTCAACCCGACCCACGATAAGCTCTAAGTGTTGGCTTGATGGTCAGGGCATTCACTGCCTCTAAATGTGACTTGAGTTTAAATCGCGCTAGTTGTGTTGCTGTTAAAACTTTGCCTTCCTCTTGTAATTAAAAAAAAAGAAATTATTTCAAAAGATTGTGAACGAATGTACATAACTCTTTAAATACGTCATTTTTTTCTTAAATACGTCATTTTTAAGATAACAAAAATGTTTTTCTTTTTGCAAGCAAATCTTACATGGCTTCTAAATAAATTAATTTCTAAATGAATATTTTGATTAAAATATTTAAAAATATCATTTAAAATTAAATTAGGAATTTTATAATTAATAATATCATATTTTATTTGTTTTATATAAATATAGATGTCCTCATCCGTTTTACAGTATGAGCTTAATCTTATACGGGTTAGAGTAATATTTAGATAAATCCTTCCAACAATATTGACTCCAAAATTTAAACTTGATCCAAATTCCATATTTTATCTAATTAATATTAAAGTAAATTACAGATTTAATCACTTATATTTATAGTTTATTAATTATTCTTAGAGTATTTTCTAATTAATATTAGACTAAATTATAGATTTAGTCACTTATGTGTGATTTAAGTTATGTTTTGATAGCATATTTTAAAAAGTTATTATTGAATCTCGTGTGTTGGTTTGATGGTTAAGGGTGTTCATTGTTTCAGATGTGATTTGGGTTCGAGTCGCATCAATCACGTTGTTGTTAGGGCTTTGCCTTCTCTTTATAATTCACAAAAAAGAATTTGATTATTAAAGTTATTGAACATTACAATATTGTTACTAATGTTATTATTTATTATATATTTTGACCACTAAACTATTAATTACCATTGATGGTGTAATCAGAAGATGATATGACACATTATGCTATTATTTCAAACGAAAATATAAGATCGAAATTTACACATACCAAATATCAAATAATACTAACTAAACATCTTAAATAATAATGAAAAACATTACTTTTTTGGTGATGGAAACAAAGCCTATTAAATAATGCTAAAATATGTTTTTTTAATGAAAATACTTTGCTAATGCATATATTATAGTAAAAAATAAGTTTTAATTCGTATATAATTGTAACACTAATTAAGTGATAATTAATCTAAAATAATAAATATAATTTAATATGGATCCAAAATCTAATTAAATAATAATAAATACAACATTGATAATAAAAATATAATTAATAATTAAAGAATTAAAGAATTAAATTTGTACATTATAAATTAGATTATCAATATATTGATATTATCTTTTTACATATAAAATGTTAATCTCACATATTTATTTATTTTATTAATTATAAAAAAAGAATTTTAATATTATTAATTATTATCTTATTTAAAATAAAATCATACTTATATATAAGAATTATATTTATTTAATTAAAATATTTGGATTTTATTTTTTTTAATTTATCCAATTATTTTCATATTCAATCATTTTATAAATTTATAATTTTATTAATTAATAAAATATTATATTATTTTTAAGTATAACTTTTAAAAGAAATAACCAAATTAATTAATTTCACACTAATATGTTATCATATTAATTAATATTTAATTAATACTATTTTTATTATTGTATAAGAATACTAATAAATTATTATTCTAATGTCAATTTAGTAATATAATTAACGATAAAATGATACTTTTATTGATTCAAAAGTTTTTTCAAACTCGTGATTTGTTTATATATTATAGATAAAGTATTTAGAATAATCATGACATTATAAAAGTTTAGATGTATTCATGGGTCGGGTCAGGTCGGGTTCGAGTCGGGTCTAAGTATGATATTAACATATTTTATGTTTGCCCAAACTAGACCCGACCTAAAATCTGAGCCTAAAATTTTGTTCAAATCCGCCAATATTTGTAAAAGACTAACCCAAGCTTATTTTAGACCTGCCCATATTATTTTTAAATTTTAAAAAAATATATTTTTATTTTATTTTATTTTAATATTTAATAAGTTTATACATTTTTTATTTATTGAAATTTTTTATATAGTCATCTTAACATTATTTTAATGCTTACATTAGAGTAATATTATATATTTAGTATATGTTTATTTTTTAATGTGTTCTAAATTATATAATATATAAAAATAACATAATATAAAGTATTATAAACTTAAAACGGGTCGGGTGGGACAGAGTTCGAGCTTGAAATTTCAAGCGGGCCTTCGGGTCTGGGTAGGTAACCCGACCTATAAACAGGTCTATATAAAAGTAGAGATATCAAATTAAGTAAAAAAATTAAAGTATAAAATTAAAATTTAATCATTATTATATAATCTAAAAAAAGAAATTAATCAGGATGAGATATTTAAAATTGAGATATCAAATTATGTAAAAAATTAAAATATAAAAATTAAATTTAAAATTTGAACATATTGTAAAGAATAAAATTAGAGCATTCTTATGGAAAGCTTATTTTTTATTTCCACAAGTGTCAATAAAAGAAATTGGTTAGTCAGAAATAGATTTTTTTTCTTCATCTTCTATAAAATACCTTAAAATATATTTATTTTTTAGGTTAATATTGATACTCTAATAATATATTTTATTTTACAAATAATTTTCAAAAATTAATAATTTTTTATAAATATATTTTATAAATATTTTATTATACCCACTTAATCTTACTTGTAGATTTTAAAACTCATAACAACTATTATTCTTTTATTTAATATCTAAATATATGAAGATGAAGTGATATATACTAAAAAGGTAACGGGCCTAACCCCAGGCCTTCCATGGACCCGCCCCCGGAGAAGCAGCGAGGAAAGTCCACTGCTTGGACTTGATAAGATCATGACCTATTCAATGTTTGTTTCATCTTGGGTAAAATGTTTTCATCTTTTTTCAATGTTTGGTAGAAGGAAAAAGGAGTAAGTCAATGTGAAATATTTTACAGTCAATGTGAAATATTTTACAGTCAATGGACAGATAGTTGTTTCTCTGTAAAATGACTTATCCAACTTGAACTTGGTAAGACATTTTACACAATTCTTAAATCCTACCTTTCTGTCTTCCTTCTTCTCACTTCTTCGTCTCTCTCTCTGGTCTTGATTTCTAATGAGAACTCCTTCACTTTCCTGCTTTTGTTTCTGTCCAGTATCTGAAAGCAAATTAAATAAGAAGCCGAGCAAGGGAATAGCTAAATCATCACTTCCCCAACAACTGTGCCGTCGATTTTCACTCGACGAGATCAGAGTTGCCACTAATAACTTTGACTCCCATTTGGTTATTGGTAAAGGTGGCAGTGCAGTTGTATACAAAGGGTTTTTCGATGACGGGGCTTCGGTTTTCGCTGTCAAATACTTCCTGCTCGGATCCTCACGACAGAAAACACTTGAAGACTTTCGAAATGAGGTGCAGCTTCTTTGCCAGCTGCGCCACCAACATATTGTTTCTCTGATTGGATTCTGCGATGAGGAAGACAAGATGATCATAGTGTTCGATTATATGACCAAGCGGTCGCTCTTTGATCATCTCCACGGCACTCGCTATGATCCCCTCCCATGGAAACAGAGGTTAGATATTTGCATTGGGATAGCTCGTGGATTACATTATCTTCATGCTGGAGCAAAGCGTGCAGTCATCCACCGCGACATCAAGACTAAAAACATTCTTTTGGATGACCAAAAGGTTCCCAAGATTGCGGATTTCACCATGTCTAAGATAGGCCCTTTTAGTTTATCAAACGCTCCCATCAGAATAGAGTTACCTCCTCTGGATGAAATTGAACTGGAAAAAAGTCGAACGAGGGTGTTTGGTACTTTGGGTTATGTGGCTCCTGAGCTTTTCATTGATACTACCCTTGTGACAGAGAAATCAGACGTTTACTCATTTGGGGTTGTTTTGCTTGAAGTACTTTGTGGTAGAAAAGCAATAAAGTTTGATGCAGGGGACGATGATCATCGACATATAATTCCTTGGGTTAATGGACACCTGAAGAATGGAACTATTTACCCGATGATCGACCCATATTTGGAAGGAAAAATAGCCCCGAGTTGCTTACAGAAATTCCTGGACATTGCTTTAAGTTGCGTCCATGTTCGGGAACATAAACGACCTGCTCTTGGTGAAGTGGAGGTGACATTAGAGCTTGCTTTGGAGCTCCAAAACAAAGCAGACTCCGAAGTGGAGTGGCATGGAGAAGTTATGTACGAAGAAGTAGTTTTCTCTGCATCTGCCTTCAATTTCTGTGACTATCAGAGTGATGTACTCTGGCCCCATGGAAGTTGTGGTGTCGAGGATGCATTTAGCTGGAAATATGAGGATATGTTGTCAGACATGGAAGAGCTGTGCAGATGAGATTGAAGATACGCAATCTGGGATGGATGTTTGGAGGGGTCAAAGTAATTAGGGGTGGTTAAGCAGATGAGGTGTTTCTCTACTTTCCTGACTACTGTGAACTGTCCATTGAAGATTTGACGCGTCACAAAGGGGAAGCTTCGTTAGTTAAGCAATAAAGACAGCATTTTTAATTTAATTTACTTTGCTACCCTGATTTATTTGTCTCATATGATGTATTAAAGTGCATTTTCTGTGTTTTTTTTTCTAGGAATATGTTAAGTATGGATTTATCGATATTCTTAAGGAGGTGGTGAATGCGCTTCATTATTTTTGATTTTGAGGGTGTTGAATCCGAAATTTAGATAACTTCAATAGTCTTCAAACTATTTTTTTATATCAACACTTTATTTTTTTGGTTTTTCTGTTTCAGTGATAGATCATCCAAGATGTCTCATAATTCAACATCAAGTATTGAGCATTTTCCTAATTGTATACAAAAACCGATGATTCAATTTTCGTCGTTGTCCCTCAAGATCCCTCCTGCAGCATCATTGCTTGATTCTATTTTAACAGAACCATCAGATCTTAGTTTCATCCATCTGTCTGTTAAGTTATCCTCAACTCTCGCCTTCTATTTTACAATAGCATTTCTTTTGGGTAGGGAAGCATACTATTTTTCCCAACTGTACGAAGCTTTGATGATCTCTTCAACACTCCGTGAATAATAAAAAGATTCATGTTTTTCCAAATGCGCCACATGACGATCCCAAACAGTGTTGACCAAAATACCTCCCCGAAAGCGAGTTTTAGATTATTTTGCAAAATTGTTTGAAAGTCAACCAAATAACACATACGTACTTTCTGAGGAACTCTTGATAGTGAAAGACCATGTTGAGGTTCCAATCCAAGTAACTTTATCTACCCTAACATAAGGATGTGGGGGAGGAATATTAATTATACGATTTAAAACCTCTTTTGGCAGCCAAACACGGAATAAATCTAGGTTCCACGAGCCTTCCTCAATTACCATATCCTTAAGGAGGCACTCTTCATCGAGGTGTTGCGTGATGGAATATGATTTAAAGAAAAAAATATATTTTTACTATTGAAATATAAAAAAATCTCGCTGATGAAAGTATTTTATGTGTCCATTTCATTATTTATAAAGATAATTTATGAAATTAGACACTTAAAAATCCCTATCCATCTCCTCCATCATCGTTGGTGACACATTGTTGGGAGAAAATTTCATCAATGCTTGAAACTGCAATCAACATCGTCATAACTTGTTGGCAGTCGACCAAGGCTTCAAAAAGTAGGCAATGTGTGCAAGGTGGACATCATTTGCTTCTTACATACAGAAGAAAACCTGTCGAACCCGGCAATTACTCTTCAACCTCCACTTTCTATTTTGATTCCTAAATCTCCTAGCCTCGTCGAACATGACAAATCAAATATTGTTTAAAACATATTAATTTTGTGAAAAACTTTTATATCAAATTATTTTGGTAATTCATTTTTTTATTATATTATTTTAATAAAAATCCTTAAGACAATCACTGAGTTTAGACTTTTTAATGGTGAATTAAATAATTCTCCTTAAAATTATAGCTCTCGGCTTAATAATGTTTGTTTAATTTTTTATGTTTTGATATGTGGCATGCATTTAGGGTTGAATTGATTTTAAGTTGTGAATTGATCAAATTGGTATTTTGATTAGTTGATCTAAATTTTAAACATAAGCATATGAAATGTTATAGTTATCATCTATATGGTATAAGGTTTAAATGGTTAAATGGTGTAAATGGTCATATGTATTGAGTTTCGTTTTGAGTTGTGAATGGTCATGTTGATAACTGACCACCACCAAACGTGCAAATGTTTGGGTTGGAAATACTGCAACATAAAGATATAGAAATAAAGCAACGTAGTCCACAAGTATATAAGTAAAATTATAATATATAGTATTGTACAACGAGATATATGAAGTACTCCGATGATCATACCTAAGGGAAGATGGATTAAATCTAAAATTACTTCTATAATAATAGGTCTAAACAAGACTCACCAAAAATCATATTATGATACAATAATAAAATTAATGTTATGAAATAAAAGAAAATAACTAGAAAGAAAATAAATCAATGAAGAAATCTCAATTAACAGACAGAAGATTAACTAGCTTAAGTGGTTGTAATTAACTTCAGAACTCGAATTTTTGTAGTGAATTAGTTATTAACTACCCAGTATTACCTCTCGGCCTCTACTAATTAGTTAATCAACCAGTACTCACTTATCTTTTGACCTCACTTCATTGATCAGGATAAATTACGATTTACTCGACAAACTCTTTTTTCGACCTCGTTTAACCTAAATTACTTTATAGGGTTGTCAATCATAGAGTTTAATCATACATAATTTAAGCCAACTAATTCTTATGAGAAACCCTCATTCTTCCGTCAATCACTCTCACACTTGCTCGTCAATCTTCTTAAAGGACTTAGCCACTCATCGATTCAATTACCATCTTCCTTAGAATTAAATTATTCATGCAAAACACACAAATTAAATTAAAACCAAAGAAGGATAAAAATTTATCCATTTGATAAATTAGATGTGCTCGATTCCACGAAATCCTTTTGACAGTTATTGAGATATTGTCGTTTGCAAACATGAAGTGAAAGAAAATAATAAAAATACTTAAAAACAAAGTCTTGGACTCAAATTGAATCCAAGTTGAAGAACTAGAAAATAAATTGTTTTGAAAATAAAATGAAAGCTAATTTAAAATCCAAAATCTACTAACTAAACCTTAAAAATGGCTAGACAAAAGCTCTCCTAAGTTTAACCTAAACTTAACTATCTATAGGCAAAGTTAGTTGCTCAATTAGGTCAATTACAAGCTTTAATTACACTAAATATGGGTTGTACGAACGAAAACACCTTTAATGAATTTTTTCCCTTACTCAGACTTATGTCACGACACACAACTTCGAATCTAAATTCTGGAGTTGAATCTGCTATGCTGTGACTCCAGTAGCTTATGTTGCGACTCGATCGTCGTTCTTGATGCTTTTGGGCCTAAAAATAGGTGTCATGCTGACCGCCTTCAAACGTGCGAACGTTTAGAGTTAAAGTCGTACAAATAAAAAATATATAAATTAACTGTAGTATCTGCAAGTGAACATGTCAAGTTGTAATATAGTTTAATGTTACAACGAAACACCGGTAAGTATTTTGAGGATTGTACCGAAAAGATTGTAGATTGGAGAAATTTAATATTAAATTAATTACAAAAAAATAAGTATTAATCTAATTTATTTACAAGTTAGCAGTGTGAATCTGTAACACTCTAAACCCAGTAGCCTAAACGAATAGACGAAACCTAGGATGTCTCACGAAATCTACTGGCACATACTTAATTATAAAACCAGTTCAATCCATAGATATGTAAATCTTACTCATCCATTGTTCAAACATATATAATTAATTCCTAAACTTATGGTATGGAAATAAACTTTAAACACACATATAAAGTCATAGTAAGTCCTAATGATGACCAAGTCTCTCGTTCACTGGCGTTCAATTCTAGGAAGTTCCTGAAATTCAATTAAGCTCATTAGTACAACGTATATTAAGGTGTTGCAAAAATAATAACATTTTGTATAAAGGAATAGTTCAAAAATTATGGATAGTTCATATAACATAATTAGACTAAATCAATCAGACTAATGATTCTTTATCGTTTCAAATAAAGAACAGTTCAAATGTGCATCAAAACAGATACAGAAATGGATTCAAATGCAAATACAGTTACAGATGTAATTAAACTACCCTCGTCCCTTACACCATCTCCAACCACCCAACACACCAGTAGGTATATAATACTTGTCCATCCCTACACACTTCATAGTGTCGATATGACACGTTACAGTGTTTACAGTCTCACTGTCAGATCAAATATAGTCATAGGTGGTTTAACCACCAAAATAGTACAAAATACTTCCTATTATAATCCTCACCCCATGCAGATGAAAAAAACAGATAACAAAAAGACACAGTTCATATACAAATATAATAAAGCAGTTCCAGTATAACAGAGATTGAAATTTATACAATTCATCACGTGCGGATATTCAGAATCAGATTGTGGTCATGCTAAAGTAATTCTTACGGCTCAATTTATAGATCATACAAGATTTACGGACGACTTACAATTGCTTCATACAACAAATATGGACTAAACAGAAAAGTCAGTTTCAAGCTCACACACCAATGTGGCTCTACATGGTTTGGCACATAGACGTGTGAGTGCCCGTGTGTCCAATATTGAGTTACACGCCCGTGTGTCTAGCCCATGTGACCAATGCACCTTAAATAGAAAAACAGTATCCACACAGGTTTATCACACGCCCGTGTGGCCTAGCCGTGTGTGTCAAATTAGAAAAAAGTAACCACACACGATCTGGCACATGCCCATGTAGCTGGCCCGTGTGCCTCAAAATAATAGCCACACATGATCTGGCACACACCTGTTTGTTTGAACCGTGTAAGCCCTGCATCCTATTTTAATGACACACAGCCTGGACACATGCTCGTGTAAGTTTGACAGTCCCGTTCAAATGACAAAAATATCAAAGGGGTTCCAACGACAAGACCCAATTAACTATAAAACTTAACAACAAGAAGGAATGTAGCGATTCTCACCTTATGAAATCAAAATTGATAACGGAAGGGACGTAGTTCAACAATCAACACACTTGCTATCAAACAGAAGCAAACATCGAACAACAACAATGGTGATAAAAGAAGAATTCGAAGTAAAATAAAATATCAGAAATGAAAAGGGAAAGTAACGAAAGAGGGAAAACTAAAACTAAACAGACTTTTAAGAAGTAAAAAGTAAAAATAACAATCGGGAACAAAAATATATTTGCTCTACGCATACGCCGAGATTCAAACACAGGACTAGAGAAAGGATAAATGATTAACCATTGAACCACTAGGCTTATCGTTGAAACAACAATGCACATAAATTAATTTATGAAACCATTTCAAAGTCTAAGGTTCAAAAAAAAGAAAACACAGAATTTTCAAAAGATGTGACTTGAACCCCCAATCTCAAGTGAGCAAACATAACACATAATCACAAAAGCAAAGATAGATTCATTGACACCACTTGAATAAAGAAAGCTTAATTTTTTGGGGCATTATAGAATCCAAATTAAAGTATTTATTAAACTAATTAACCTCAAATAACCTAATAGAATTTCTTATTCCTAGTGTCGACGACTCGAGTTCTCGATCTATGATTGATTATATCCCTAATTATCAATTGAGTCACTAATTACCATCGACTGAGTTATTTACCACTCTTAGCTAAAAATACCCTCTCGATCTGATCTTTAATAAGGATTACCACCTCAATCACCCTTTCGATCTCACCTCTTGGCACAAGTTATACTCGATAAGATACCCTCTCAGTCTCACCTGTCTAGATATTATACTAGGGGCGTCACTCCCTAATATACTAATTACTCTTGAATAAACACTTAATTTTAGATAAATAATTACTTAATTAATAAAACATATCCATAAATGAAACATGCAAGATATAAAATACACACATAATTTTATCTCAATATTCATATAAACTTAGTTGATCAATCTAACAAAATATAAATAAAAGAATAAACAAAAGGGATAAAGAAATTGCTCATGGATAAATCATTGAAGTGTAGTTTCAGAACAATCTCCGCTCACTAATGTATTCACATCGGAATAAAAAAGATCCAACTAAGCAAACATAAAAATAAAACTTTTCGCTGCTTTGAAAATTTTTAAGGGGTATCTCAGTTCTTGCTTTCATATGAAGGATCTTGGTGTTTTGAAATTTTTTTTATAGAGGTAGCTCATAACTCTTTGGGGGTTATTTCTTTGTCAAAGGAAATATGCACTTGTTATTATTTTGGAGACAAGTCTTTTGGGAGCAAAGATCGTCAATAGAGCAAAATCATAAATTAGTGCATGCTACATGGATAATTTTGTCTGATCCTAAGTCGTACAAACGATTAATTGGTCGTTTGATTTATTTGGTAGTGACCAAACCAGATTTGGCATACTCGGTTCATGTATTATCCTAGTTTATGCATGAGTCGAGGCAAGAGCATTGGGACGTGGCTCTGCGTGTTGTCCGGTACTTGAAAGGATCTCTTGGCCAAGGGATTTTTTTGAGATCTGATAGTGATTTGTCCTTGAAAACATGGTGTGATTCGGATTGAGCTGCTTGTCCGTTAACTTGGCGTTTGTTTATTGGTTTACTTGTCTTTTTTGGGACAATCTCTCATTTCCTGAAAAACTAAGAAACAACATACTATTTCTCGTTTTCTACTTAGGTTAAGTATAGGTCTATGGCTTCTATTACTTGTGAGCTCAAGTGACTGAAGGCCTTGCTATTGAGCTTAGGTTTTAATCATCCTAAAGCAATTCATTTATTTTGTGATAGTCTGTCTACACTACATATTGCACAGAATCACTATTTCACGAGCATACTAATCATATTGAACTGGATTGTCACTTTGTTAGGGATGCAATGCAAGATGGGTTGATTGCACCTTCTTATGTTCCGACATCTATTTAGTTGGCTGACATTTTTACAAAGGCGCTTGATAAAACGTAATTTGAATATCATCTCAGTAAGTTAGGCATTTATAATTTGCATGCTCCAACTTGAGGGGGTGTTAGGATATTATTATTAGATATTATCTTTTAGCCATTTGATTCCCACACAACTACTACTATATAATTCAAGAGATTACCCTATTCCTGTTAGTATCTTATTATATTAAATATATATGATATGAAATAGAAATAATAATTATCTAAATAATATGGATGAAAATCATTTACCAAAATAATATGTTTTGAATAGTATTTAATAAGCTTGACATAATTTGAATCATCATTTCAAATGGCAATTTGGGTATTTATAATTTTTTTTATTTGCCAATTTTTTTTTTAAAAAAAGATCACAAGTTTAAAATTTTGAAGTTATATAAGGTAAGGAAAAAAGTGACGGTTTCCAGCTAATGAATAGGTTAAGGTGAATGTGGATGGCTCGGTGTTAACAACGAGACCAAAGGCATCCATAGGGGGAGTGGTGAGTGGACTGAATGGAGGATGGATGAGGGGCTTTGAGATGAAGATAGGATTATTAGATATTTTTCAGGTTGAAGCTCGAGCACTATTTGAGGGATTAAAATTTACTTGGCACAAGGATACCGCCAAGTAGAGATTGAAAGCGACAAAGTCTTACTGATTATTGTCATCCAAAATGAGTTAGTTGTGAGTAGCAAGTACAGTGAAGTTTGTCAAGTATACGAGTGGTGCTTCAAAGATTGGGATGTGACATTTCGCCAGATCTTGAGGGACAACAATAAGGTGGCTGATCGTATTTCTAAAGAGGCTAGAGGCGAAATGGAGCAGTTAATTATCCATGTGGATCCATTGAAATATGTGAGAAATCTACTAGAAGACGATATACATCATGCGATACGTACATTGATTGTTGAAGATCAATGCTAGTATAGTTTAGCCTTAGCTAGTGTTTTATTGTTTACCAAAAAAATAAAAAATTTCACAACTCTCCAAATTGCCATTTGGAAAGGAATTTAGCCAAAAATAAAAAAAATAATTTTCTTGTCTAATGTGGTTCTAAACATAGTTAAAATATGCCATAAATTTCTATACTCTTCTAATTTTAAAATTTAATTTTTACACTTTTATTTTAAAGAATTTAGTCTTTCTATTTTTTAAATCTTAAAATTCAAGTCTAATTATTAATGAAAAAGCAATATGTTTGCCTTATGTCCAAACAGACCGTCCTAACATATATTTGAACACACCTTTGAATAAGATAATTTACCAATAGCAACAAGCAACTAAGAGAAAGAATGAAGTAGGAACACAAACTTTGTTAACACAGTTTGGAGAACAATCCTACTTTGCATAACTTTGCTCAGTGAATGATTTATTCAACAATCGATCTAATAACCTATTGATTAAAGTCGAATCTACCCTTAGATAAAATGTAATTGTAACCTCAATAGATAACCTTGATTCATTATAATCACTCACCCAAATGATCTCACCTGTAATAAATATTAACTCCCCAAAATGATTATAAATCGAGTGCAAAATACAAGAAAAAGATACCAAAAAATACAAAAGGAAATTTAGCACAAGCACTCTCACTAAAGGCGTGTTAATATAAGAAAATGTGCTTTCTATTTATAGGCAAAATATAGTAGCTTATCCAATTAGCTTTGTGTAGGTAAAAATAATTGTTTATGTTGCAATATTATCTGAGATAAAGTCCTCCAATCTTTACCACTTTTAAGCCAAGTAAAATGATCAACTTAATCACAAACAAAAGGCTTAAAGGATAAAGATAAACTCTTGAGATAAGTCAAGCCAATCATTCCTCCTCTTTCACATCAAAATACGATCAACCTTATTTGAAAAAGAACAAACCACAACCCTAGGATCATTTGTTGACAATATATTGCATACAAAGGATCCAAGTAAAAAATGCCAACTTTTAAATTAATCTCTATCTATTCTGAAGGCATGTTTAAATTGTTGTCCAAAGAGTTGTTCGGACACTAACAAAAACATGGTAACCAATCAAACAGTTCAAGGAGATGTTTTAACATGAGATGGAACTTCAAAAACAAGATAATTAAGGTCCCAACAATCTCATTCTTTGGCTTTTTGACAAAACATAAGCAAATGACCCAAACTGACCCCCCTATCATCATGTTGAGATCTTAAGAAATAAAGCTTGAAAAAGGCGTAAGAAAATTTTTATCATTTAACAAATGAAAAAAAAAGTTCATCCAATTAAATGCTCAAGCTCAAGCTCAAGTATAAGCAACAAGTTTGTTCAACTTTTCTAAGAAACAAGGTAAAAGAAACTCCTAAAAGAAAATTAAAACATCAAAGTATAAGAAAAACTTCAAAGTCGAAAGTAGCAGCAAACATCAAACAATCCATCTCCATAGCAACAACCAATTTTGTTGGAGTTTAACCGTTCATACGACGAGCTCATCCAAAATGGTGAGCAACAAACACATTTGGCGAGCTCATATTTGGCAATCTCATAGAAAGAGGCGAGCTCAATAAAGTGGCATACTCATAAGAAGTTACGAGCTCATTAATTTTGACAAACAAGGTTCGCAACATTCCAGCGAACACAAAAGAAGTGCGAACTTCTACAGTGAAGCTGCGAAGTGCGAGCTGTCACAGTGAACCTGCAAAGTGCGAACTCTCAAAGTGAACCCGTGAAGTAACTGAAGTTTGAAGAGCTTACTTGCATGACAACTAAAGCAAAAATATTTTCCTTCCAAAAGATTTGGATTTCATTTAGATTTTATTTTAATAATATTTTTAGCATTTATTAGTATAAAAATCTTCGTTATTTCTTTCCATATTATAGGAGTTGTTTTTAGTATAAATAACGTTATTTGTATTGGTTTTTTTGAACAAGTCGATTAAGTTGAATTAATCGAAGTGAGTGATTAATAAAAACTTAGCAGACAATTTTGTTGCTAAATTTTGTTCTTTCTTCTCTACGTTATTTTGAGTGCGTAAGGATAAAAATTCAATAGTGGTATCAGAGCTTTCTTTTTAAGGGTCATGATTATTATTTTTAAGGTGTAATGGCTTTCGTAAGGTTCTCACCAATTTTACCATTCATGTTCAATGGCGAAAACTACCATATTTGAGTTATCAAGATGAAGACCTACCTGAAGCTTTTGGCTTGTGGGAGGCTGTGAATACTGATGTCGAGCTAGCTCCATTAAGGTACAATGCATTTAGAATGGCGATGTCCTCCATTAAGGGACAAGTATAGTGACAAGCAAGCTAAGAAATATAAGGTGATGTCTTGCATTTAGAATGGTGTCTTTAACATAATTTTCATGCATATTATAGCCTATGAGACTCCAAAAGAGGCTTGGAATAAGCTAAAGGAAAAGTTTCAAGGATCCGATAAGACTAGACAACAACAGCTTATCAATCTCAAGAGAGATTTTGAGAATTTGAGGATGAAAGAGTCTGAAATTGTGAAGCAGTACACAAACAAGATTATGGCGATTGTGAACAACATCAGGTTACTTGGGGAGAGTTTGCATACAAGAGAGTTGTTGAGAAGGTGATAACAACTCTTATTAAGAGGTATGAATCGAAGATATTCTCACTTGAAGACTCAAAAGACCTCTAGGCAATCTCAATTCAGAGTTGATAAATACCCTATACGCTCATAAGAAAAGGAGAGCATCAAGGTGAGAAGAACACTTTGAAGATGCACTATGAGCTCTCAGCATTAAAGATGTAAACCCTAAGAAAAATAAAGGGAAGAAAAATAAGTCAAAGAGAAAGGAGAAGACAGTGCAAAATTATGGAAAGAAGAAATATCCTCCATGCTCGCATTGTAAGAAAAATACTCACTCTAAAAAATTTTGCTGGTACAGACCAGATGTTAGATGCATATCATGCAAGCAAATGGGCCACATGGAGAAGGTGTGCAAAAATAAAGGGCGAACCCCTCAACAAGATAATCAAGCTCAAGTAACTGAGGGAAAACACATTCAGGAGGAGCATGTACTCACAGCCACAAGTTTTACATTTGAAAATAGAGTCGCGAAGTGTTGGTTAATCGATAGCGGATGCACCAACCACATGACCTCAAACAATAGCATTTTTAGGAAGATAGACCGAAGTTGGTATCTTAAAGTGAGGATTGATAGTAGCGAACTCTTAGAGGTTATGGGGAGAGGTGGAGTTGTAATTAATTCGTCATCAGGTATAAAAGTACTCACTGATATTCTTTTTGTACCTGTAATATATCAAAATCTTCTTAGCATTGGTCAACTGCTTGAGAAAAATTAAAATGTAATTTTTAAGGATTATAGTTGCATTATATTAGACTTATTGGGACAAGAATTTATATCGGTCTCGATAAAGAATAAAAGTTTTTGGTGGACTGGAATTTGGTGAACTCAAGAGCTTATTCCAATTTAGTTGATGATGCAAACCTTTGGCATAAAAGAATGAAACATGCGAACTATAACTCCTTTAGTTGTTTGTGCGAGGCAGGTTTGGCTAAAGAAAACATCACTGTTGAGAAGGAGAATGGTATCTGCGAAGTTTGTTAACTTGAAATATAGGCGAGGTTACCATTTCCTACGAACAAGCTTGGTGAGCTCAAGCAAAGCTAGAATCGGTGCACTCTGACGTATGAGAACCAATGAAAACACTCTCTTTAAATGAGTGTAGATATTTTGTATTGTTTATTGAGAACTACTCCATGTATTACTGGGTATATTTTATGAAACAAAAAAACAAAGGTTGCTAAAGTGTTTTGGAAATTTAAAGTAGAGGTTGAAAATTAGACTGAGAGGATGCTGAAGCGAATCAGGTCTGATAATGGAACTGAGTACACCTCAGAGAAATTTTAAAACTTTTGTGAAGAAGTTGGAATCCATCACCAACTCACCAATAACTATACTCCACAGTAGAATGGCATGTACGAGAGAAAGAACAGGACAGTGATAGACATGGCGAGGTGTTTGTTTTTTTAGAGCAAATTGCCATGTGAATTTTGGGCTGAGATAGTGAACACCTCAGTGTATTTGTTGAATAGGCTAGCATCCAAGGTAGTAAAAGAGATGACTCCATATGAGGCATGGTTTGGAAACAAACCTTTAATTTCTCATTGAAAAGTTTTTGGTTGCGTCTGTTTTATACATGTTCCATAGGTGAATAGGAGCAAGTTAGAAAATAGGTCATAGCCAGGTATCTTCCTTGGGTATAGCAGTTGTCACACCTCAAAATTGGGCCTATAAGTTTTGAGGGTATTGTTAGGAATTTTAGCCTATATATGTTCGAAATTTTTTAAGGTTAGTAATTAGTAATGTTTTTGACAATGGCTATTAAGGTATTAAATTAATTTCTAAAAATGAGTTTTAAATAGCTTTAATTTTGAAAATAGGATTGATTTTTAAAAGAGTTAAAATTGAGAGTTTTTATGAAGCAATTTGACCAAACTTTAAAAATCAACCTAAAAAACCACTTTTTCACTTATATTTTTCACGTTAAAAACCCCAAGTATTTGTGTTTGTCATCCCTTTCTCTTCCATATCTCCCAATTGATTTATACTTCTAACTTTTAATTTCCTTTGAATTATAATAATCCTAAAACTTTAAATGCCTATATAAAGCCAAGAAAAACACCCAAAAACCTTCACCACCTTTATCGTCTTCTACGAATATGGGTTTTTTCGAATTTGTGTCAAAGCTCATTTTTCTTTCATCAACAGTAACCAATCATCTTTCTATTAGTTTTAAATTATATCTAGTCTCTTAAACTGAATTTTTAGCCATTAAAAAGCATGTTTTAAATAAAACCCGAAAATTAGGTCGTTAATGGATGATTTCGAGATTGTGAATTAAAACTTGGTTTTAAAGTATTTTTCAACTTTTTTTAACATGATTAGAAGGTTTCTAATATTACTTTGAAGTTTCGTTAAGTATTTCTCGAGTTTTAATGAATTTTCGTTATTATAGTCGTTGTATGTCAAAAATATTCGGTATTTTAAAATGTGTAGTTTTAAGTGGTTTAAAAGTTGGAAATCAGTCATGGGTAAATATGTAGATGAATGGAATTCATTTCACGTGAAAAGATTAAGTGTAGACCGAGATATTAGAGTTTAAAATTTACTAGGTTAAAGGTTTCGATTTAGTGTTGTGTTTAGTAGGTGACATAGTGATAGAGTTAATAAAAAATTTATTCTCGTAGGTTCTATAACACCCAAAACCCGACACTTTCATTGATTAGGGTTTTGAGATTATAAATGTTAACTATCAATATAATTACAGAATAAAACTCATTTCCACATTACACCTAGTATTTAATAAACAAATCATGTAGAACACATCATTTTCATTTACATAATCTCAATTTACAAGGACTTGATTGAAATGCAATAGAACAATTTACGAAACGTTGAAATTCAATGAAACAGGGGTCACACGATCGTGTCCCAAACCATGTGCCAGACCGTGTGCCTACACAAAATACCGTTAGATAGTCGTGTCACAAATAGTGTGACAGGTCGTGTAGACATGCGAAATTGCCCTACACGCCCGTGTGTGAAACCGTGTACTGGGTCGTGTGTCTGCTCAAAGCCACACGACCGTGTCCCAGCCCGTGTAAACCCTACAGCTATTTACCCAGGGCACTCGCCCGAGTATTAGCCTATGTGTCAAGCCGTGTTTACCTACGGAAGACCAAATTAAACAAGCAAAAATTCATACCATTCACCAAACAAGTACAATGATCAACAACCCTTGAAGTTCTATTGAAACACATCATAAAGTATACAATTTCCTCATGAGAAAGGGGCAAAACATAGCAATTAAACATGAATCACAAAACATAACAACTTCTTGCATATATACCCTACTTGAAGCACTAACCTTGCTAACAAAGTATATGCTTAATATTCACTTAGGCTATTAACATTACAACTCCTCAACCAAAATCAAGTACTAAAAAACAACATCCTAGTACATGCTATATAACCAGGTGATGTAAAGACTACCAAACGAGCTCCCGAGATAGTGTGATTTCTTCGAGATGATCTGATCTTCAGGCAACAAAAATTAAATCTTCAAAATAATAAATAGAAACGCAAGTAAGCTTACAAAGCTTAGTAAGTTTGTAATAACATTTACTTACAGAACAACCATTTTGGTTAAAAAAGGAGTAGTGAAACATCTTTGTAATTTCGTGACATTATCATCAGATAAATCCCTTCAGTCTTCTAGAAAATTTAGCTCATACGAGCCCAGACAGAGTTTTAACCAGTATACAATACTGCTCGCACAAGCTGTCAAGAAACTACAGTGTATGCAGGATCTCAGCCATCGATATGATCCATGTTACCCACTCACGATGCTATTCACACAAGCTGTCAAGCAACTGCAACATATGCAGATCTCAGCCATCGTAGGGGTCCGTACAGTCAATATTCAGTACTCAATCAGAATTCATCGACTCACAATGCTGCTCATGCAAGCTGTTAAGAAAATACAACATATGCAGAATCTCAGCCATCGCGTCAATTCAGATAACTAGCCCAAGGCCTAACATCTCGTTTCTTCAGTCATTCCTCAAATTCTTCAAATTATTAAGCATACGTAATTTTCCACAATAAAAATGGAGTATAATAAGGATTTAGTAATATAGAAATAACAGTACGAACTTATTAGACGAAATTGTAGTTAAAGCTAAAATCCAAGGACTATTCTGTAATTTTCCTA
Source organism: Gossypioides kirkii (assembly GCA_005610355.1). NCBI lineage: Eukaryota > Viridiplantae > Streptophyta > Magnoliopsida > Malvales > Malvaceae > Gossypioides > Gossypioides kirkii. The sequence goes on along the minus strand of CP032249.1, from coordinate 7,666,947 downwards.
TTTCTACAATCGATAACACGATCTTGATCTATCACAATAAATCATTCAATTCTTTCATTAAATCATATAATTTAAATCAATTAATACATTTAAGTCCTTTTTGGGAAATTTACAAAATTACCTCTAACATTTCATTTTTATTCAATTTAGTCCATAACCTAAAACATGCAAAATAACCATTCTTTCTCGAGTCTCATACCAGTCGAATATTCAAAGCATACATACAAGTCCCTACAACCAATTATTTCACAACAAATATATGTAATTTCATCTTTTTAACATTTTAGTCCATAAACCTTAAAATCATCAAAAATCACTTTACAAAATCAACAAATCTAACAACCAAACTTCCAAAAATTTCATAAACTTTCAAGAACAAGCTTATTCATCAATGGCAAAATATTTAACATTTGACAGATTCACAAATTAGTCATTAGGTTAGCTAGATTAAGCTAATACGCACTAAAAGACATAAAAATTACTAAAAACGAGCAACATTTACTTACTCAAATTGAGAACTCAAGCTTGTTCAATTTTCCTTCTTTTCTCCCAAGGGTTTTCGACTATGGTGAAAGAAAATGAAAAAGATAACCCCTTTCTTTTCTTTAATTTAGTTTATAACTTTTATTTATCTAATTACCATATTACCCTTATTATTTTAACTAAATATTCCTTATAAGCTTACCAATAATTGTCCACTTGCATCTCTTATGGTTTATTAACCATAGTGATCCTCATCATTAACTTCCTTAAGCTATTTAACACTTTCTACTAATAAAATCCAACTTTCTCACCCTTTACAAGTTAGTTAATTTTACTTAATTAACTATCTAAACTGTGAAATTTTCTAACCAAAATTTAATACGATGCTAATGACATCAAAAATATTAAATAAATAAAATTTATGACCCAACTCGTCGGAGTTGTGATCCTGAAATCACAGTTTTCGACACCATTGAAAACAAGGTTGTTACAAGTTCTAATTCAGTTAGACTCGGAGATAGATCTGAGCGTGGGAGATGTTCTCCTCATCGTTAGAGCTTTTTCTGTTTGAGGCGTGTTTCTATTTGTGTTACATCCTGTTGTGTGTTAATGCTTTGTGTTGAGTTAATTGCGTGATACTGATTTGTGATATGATATTAGTATGATCTTGTTCTGAGCTGTGTGATCGCATGTTATTATCCCATGCATATTCATTAGATTGTGAACAACCTGTATATTGTGAATAATAAACTGTGTTTTTAGATATAATATCATGAGATTGTTATTGAGACTGAGATACATGTGATATCATACCATTATGTGTTCATGGGGTGGGTTGTACGGTGGAAGACGTGGTTATCCCCCTTCAAACGGTTGATAGTAAATCCACATTGTGGTTGGTGACGATTGGTTGGGGAGGGTTCTAGGGAACATCTCCACTATGTTGATGTGTTGGAGATTGGGTGCATTGCATTATGCTTGTGTTTTATTTGCATTGATCTATAACATGTTGTGTGGTTATTTTAATGCTATGAATGACTATGATATTGTGTCTGTGGATGTATACACTTTAGAGACACACTGGCTCTTTAGCTCATTTCCCAATAGTTTTCCTTTCAGATCTATCTTAGATTTAGACGACTTAGTACTCGAAAGATCTCATGTTTTTATATTTTTATTTTATTATTCAAATTATTTTATTATCAAATATTTGGGATTTGTGATATAAATTTAGATTTGGGGTTTGGGTATTTTGGTTACACTTTTGCTTTCATTAATAGGTTTTATTTAGATTATTTTTAATAAACATGTTTTCGAATTTATAAACTTTTGAAAATCATCACAATAGTGACCTTCTAGATTAAGCCATATCTTTTAGGTCAAGTATGGAGGGTTACAATAGTGATAGGGAGGGTTATAAAATTTATGATCCTTCCTCGAAGAAAATTTTGGCGAGCAAGGATGTCGTGTTCAATGAAAATAGAACATGGAATTAGGATGCTACTAATGTTGATCAAAGAATTGGCGAACATGGTTCGTAAGATCATATTGGTGTCGAGTTGGTGTCGCAATCTAGCGATGAGGTACCCGAAACAGATTCGACGACACTCTAGTAAGGGCCATGCGATCTCTTGATAAGATATATCAAAGGGTTGATATAGCACTACTTGAACCTGTGAGCTTTGAAAAAGCTAAAACCATAGAAGGCTAGAAAGCAGCCATGCAAGAGGAGATGAATATGATTCATAAAAACTATACTTGGGAGCTCGTTGATAAACCATCACACAAAAAGGTTATTGGAGTCAAATGGGTGTTCAAAACCAAATTGAATTTCGATGGTTCACTCAACAAGTTGAAGGCAAGGTTGGTTGTGAAAGGTTTCAGTCAGCAGTATGACATTGACTACTGGGAGACTTTCGCACCAATAGTAAGGCTGGATACAATTAGATTATTATTTGCTTTAGGAGCGCAGATGGGTTGGAAGATTCATCAGATGGGTGTTAAATCGGCCTTCCTGAATGGGTATCTGCATGAGGAAATCTATGTGGAGCAACCTCTTGGGTTCGTAGTAAAAAGAGAAGAAGAAAAAGGTATTTAGGCTTAAAAAGGCCTTATACGGTTTGAAAAGGCTTTACGAGCTTGGTACGTAAGGATAGATGAGCACTTCGCAAGTTTGGGATTTGAAAAGAGTCCTAGAAAACCTACCATTTATGTAAAGAAGACCAGCGAACTCACTTCGCTAATTGTTTCGCTGTATGTTGACGATTTACTTACGATTGGGAGCAGCGAAGACTTAGTAATGGAGTTCAAACAGCAAATGGAGGACATGTTTGAGATGTCTAATATTGGGGAGATGAGATATTTTCTTGGAATGGAAGTGCAACAACTCAAGAATGGAATCTTCATTAACCAGTAGAGCTTTGGGTTGAAGATTTTTAAGAGGTTTTACATGGAAAACTACAAACCAATCAGCACGCTGGTAGCGCTTGGAGAAAAACTCAGTAGTAGTGAGAAATTTTAGAAAATTGACAAGAATAATTATCGAAGTATCATGGATTATTTGTTGTACTTAACAGCAACACGACCTGATCTTATGTTTGTTGTTGGCTTATTGTCAAGATTTATGCACTATTGTGATATTTCTCATTTTAAAGTGGCGGAGAGAGTGATGAGGTTAAGGGAACAATTGATTTTGGTATTTGGTTCGCGAAGGCGAAAACTACAATGGTGAACAACTTAAATCTTATTGGGTACACTGATAAAGAATGGGCTGGATCAATGGACGATATGTGAAGTACCTGCAGATATTTCTTCTCGCTTGGATCTAGAGTACTCTCTTAGAGTTCCAAGAAGCAATTAACAGTTGCTCAATCCATAGTTGAGGCTAAGTATGTAGCTGTAGCAGTAGTAGTAGCAATTAGTCAAGTGATTTGGTTGAGAAAATTTTTGTTTGATTTGAATAATGTGCAAGTTGAAGCAACTCAGATTTTTTGCGACAACTAGTTTACCATAGCAATAGCGAAGAGCCCAGTCTTTCATGGCAAGACGAAGCATTTTAAAATCAAATAGTATTTTGTGATAGAAGTTAAATAGAGCAAGAAGTGACTCTGGTCTATTGTAGTACTGAAGATCAACTTGCAGACATTTTGACTAAATTGCTTAGGAAGTCGAGGTCTAAAGAGTTGAGAGATAAAAATGGTGTTCGCAACATGAAGGCCGATGAGGAGTGTTGGATTTTGACCATTCATATGGCGAACACATTTGGCGAGCTTATCCAGAATGGCGAGCAACGAACACATTTGGCGAGCTCATCCAGATTGGCAAGCTCATATTTGGCGAGCTCACAACAAGAGGCAAGCTCCTAAGAAGTTACGAGCTCATTAATTTTGACGAACAAGGTTTGTAACATTCTAACGAACATAAAACAAGTGTGAACTTGTACAGTGAAGCTGCGAAGTGTAAGTTGTCACAGCGAACTTGCGAAGTTCGAACTCTCACAGTGACTCCGCGAAGCAACTGAAGTTTGAAGAGCTTATTTGCACGGCAAGTAAAGTAAAAATATTTTCCTTCCAGAAGATTTAGATTTTATTTCAATAATATGTTCAGCATTTATTAGTATAAGAATCTTGGTTTTTTTTTTCCAAATTTTAGGAGTTGTTTTTAGTATAAATACTCTTATTTGTATTGGTTTTTTTTAACAAGTTAGTTAAGTTGAATTAATCGAAGTGAGTGATTAATAAAAACTTAATAGATAGTTTTGTTGCTAAATTTTATTCTTTCTTCTCTGCGATTTTTTTGAGTGTGCAAGGATCAAAAACCTAACAAATTCCCTCTAAACACCATCTCCCCTTTTTGTCAAAAAGACCAAATGAACCCTTTACCAAGGTGTCTTCTCAAGGTTGCAAATGCTTTTAGCAAATCTGACCTTTTTGGCAGTTAGCCTTATGCATCTCCACTAAAATAGAATCCAACTCACTATTCAACTACTCCAAGAGCTGACCTTTTTGAGCAATCACAATCGAGAGGTCTAGTGTTTTATCTCTCTCGACAGCAATTGGGACAAACGTTAAGAGTGTGAGGTCATTTACCTTATTGGTTGAAAAGAATTTGTTGAGAATTTTAAAGGGCTGTGGAGTTGTAGTCACCACATCCCTGGAAAGTAACACATAATGTTGACTCATCAGAATATGGTAAACAAGGGAAGGAAAAGGCTAGAATTCCTTTGTAGCTGAAGACTCAGCATGTGCAACAATCTATTTAAACACCGATTTGGCTAGATTGAAGGGGATTTCTCTCCTAATCTTGTACAACAACCTCCTAAGGTCTTTGCTCATCAATGACTAATGTTTAGAGGGCATCCAGTTCCTAAGAGAAAGCTTGTACAAAATGGTGTATTTCATGGTTAATTGAGAGGGTGAAAGTGTCCCGTTTTTGTTAAAAAAGTACAAATGAATTGCAACTTGAGTTGACATTTTTAAAAAAATTCAACATTTTAGTCAATATTTCCGTTAAAAAGGAATTTGACTCTTTCTGAAAGATTGATAGCCAAATTTGTCTCTTTCTAAAAAATTGAGGATCAAATTTAACTACAAAAAAGAATAAAGGCCAAATTGATAAAAAGTGTAACCATTAAGGATTGAATTTGTGATTAAGAATTCTTTAAAAAGAGTCCAAGATTTCTCGAATGATTCAAATTTTATGAGAAAACCCTTTATGTTATTAAAGTATTGGGTCCAATAACAATTTTTTTCCTCTAGTTTTTTAATATTTTTGAAATTTTTAGTATTTTTATCAAACTTATATATATATTGAAAAATGATTTTATATTTTTTTAATTTTTTTAATTAACCAGAATAAGGACTAAATTGATATAACTTGTAAAATTGAGTGCTAAATTTGTTATTATTTCAATAAAAAAACCACATTAACATTCTGTTAAAAATTTGAAAAGAAAATGAGTTATCAAAATATCAAATGTAGATAATGTTAGTGACTAAAATAAAATATTTTAAACTTGTGTAACTAAAATAGAAATACACTAATAGACAAATTCTACTTGTATAGTTTACCTTTTTATTTTTTATTTTTTATAGTATTTTATAAAAAAATTAGGGTATGCTACATTGCATGCACCTCAATTATGCTTAAAGTTTTTTTTAATTTAATTTATAAAAAATTACAAAAAAATTCTTAATAATAAATTTAACCAGTAACATTTACACATTATATAAATTGTAAATTTTAATACGATTCTAACTCCAAATTCGAATTACTTATTTAAAATAATTTAGATAATTCAAATAATTTGATTTGATTAATTCAAAATTTAATTTATTTTTTAATAAAATCGGATTTTTTAAGATGCGGTGTTCAGTGGATCCGCCCTCAAGAAGCAGCGAGGAAAGTACACTGCTTGGACTTTATAAGATTCTGACCTATTCAATGTTGAAACTATAAAGTAAAAAGAGGAAATTGAAGGTAACAAATGTCCAAATCCAAACTTAGGATTTGGAATAAGATTTATAATAATTTCTCACTTGTTCGTCTCTCTCACGTACCTACAAGTTTTGATTTCTAATGAGAACTCCTTTCCTTTCCAGCTTCTGTTTCTGTCCAGTATCTGAAAGCAAATTAAAGAAGAAGCCGAGCAAGGGAAAAGCTAAATCATCACTTCCTCAACATTTGTGCCGTCGATTTTCACTCGACGAGATCAGAGTTGCCACCAATTACTTTGACTCCCAGTTGGTTCTTGGTAAAGGTGGCAGCGCAGTTGTATACAAAGGGTTTTTCGACGGCGGGGCTTCCGTTTTCGCTGTCAAATACTTGCTGCTCGGATCCTCACGACAGAAAATACTTGAAGACTTTCGAAATGAGGTGCAGCTACTTTGCCAGCTGCGCCACCAACATATTGTTTCTCTGATTGGATTCTGCGAAGAGGAAGACAAGATGATCATAGTGTACAAATATATGAGCCAGGGGTCGCTCTTCGATCATCTCCATGGTACTCGTCATCATGATCCCCTCCCTTGGAAGGAAAGGTTAGTGATTTGCATTGGGATAGCTCGTGGATTACATTATCTTCATGCTGGAGCAAAGCGTGCAGTTATCCACCGCGACATCAAGACCAGAAACATTCTTTTAGATGACCAAAAGGTTTCCAAGATTGCGGATTTCACCTTGTCTAAGATTGGCCCTTTCTGTTTATCAAACGCTCCCATCAGAATAGAGTTACCTCCTCTGGATGAAATTGAATTGGAAACAAGTCGAACGAGGGTGTTCGGTACTTTGGGTTATGTGGCTCCTGAGCTTTTCATTGATACTACCCTTGTGACAGAGAAATCAGACGTTTTCTCATTTGGGGTTGTTTTGCTTGAAGTACTCTGTGGTAGAAAAGCAATAAAATTTGATGCAGGGGACGATGGTCATACACATCTAATTCCTTGGGTTAATGAACACCTAAAGAATGGAACTATTTACCAGATGATCGACCCATATTTGAAAGGGAAAATAGCCCCGAGTTGCTTACAGAAATTTCTGGACATCGCTTTAAGTTGCGTCCATGTTGGGGAACATCAACGACCTGCGCTTGGTGAAGTGGAGGTGACATTAGAGCTTGCTTTGGAGCTCCAAAACAAAGCAGACTCCGAACCGAAGCGCCTCAGTCCTTATGGAGAAGTTATGTATGAAGATGTAGTTTTCTCTGCATCAGCCTTCAATTTCTCAGATTATCAGACTGAAGTACTCTGGCCCCATGGATGTTGTCGTGTCGAGGATGCATTTAGCTGCAAATATGAGGATATGTTGTCAGACATGGAAGAGCTGTGCAGATGAGATTGAAGATATGCAATCTGGGATGAGGTGTTGTCACAAAGGGAAAGCTTCCTTGGTTAAGCAATAGAGATAGCATTTTGAATTTATTTTATTTCTACCCTGATTAATTTGTCTCATATGATATGAAAATAGCTGTGGTGAAGGGCAGGGTTTTTTTTTTATTAGAATAGTTATTATTTTTACTCTACCATTTGATTTGATTGAATGTATGAATTAAAATATATTAAAATATTTTGGAATATGTTCACTGTATTTCCCATTTCCATTATGATATTAACATCATACTTTCTTAATCCTTTGTTTATATACACATACATTTTACACACAGGCGCTCGAATCTGAAATTTTTATGATGAACATCATCCCCTTTCCACTGGAATCACTTGTTGGGTTCCATTATTCATTGACTTTTAAAACCTTTGAATGTATATCATGTTAGTTTAAGAAAAATGTATTTTTATGGTTTCAAATAAGTGGTTCTATAAAAAACGGAGATGGAAGACCGTTGCTTGTTGAGGTGCAACCTGTTTAACTCTTTAGTTTTGCTTAAAATTAACCACTCTCTAAAATTGAAGCTTCTTATATAAAAGAAAAAAAGAATGGAAATTTCTTTGAATTTCAGTGGTGACGGGAATCATCTGGAAATCAACGATGATGAAGGTTCTCGAGAAGATGTGGATCGAAATACTAAGAAGGTCCGTCAAAGAAACCAACGATGAGGCAGACACGTACATGCTAATTGACCCGAGGCCGACCCCAAACCTATCATGGATGGAAAAACTAATGAGGAATGAAACCCGTAATTTTGGTAAGACAACAATGGTAAATTCTGGTATGGGATGATAATGATCTTGAATTCTTGGAAGGAGATATTAACATATCTATAGTTAATGGGATTCCTGCAATAGATTTTTTTGATAAGATTCAACGAATTCTTTTCCAGGAAATGAAAACTACGGTGGTTCTGAAACTATTGGGTAGGAACATTGGATATGGGGCTTTGAACAATCGGATCAGTAGCCTTTGGAGACCTTCTAAACCCTTTCATCTCATTGATAAAGAAAAAACAAGTATTTCTTAGCAAAGTTTCAGTGTACCGAATATTTTGAGGAAGTTTTATCGCAAGGCCCTTGATTAATCTACGATCAATACTTGACTGTCCAACCTTGGACAAAATCTTTTATTTCGTTGCAACCATATCCGAGCATGGTGATAACTTGGATAAGCCTACCGAGACTTCTAGGTTTCTTATACAAGAAAAGGATTCTTGAAGAAATAGGTGGGACTCTAGGTAAGGCAGCCAAAATAGATTTCAACACTGACAGTAAAACTAGAGGCTAATTTGCTTGAATGACCGTAAATGTGAATCTTGACAAGCCCCTAGTGTCACAAGTTCTGGTTAATAGAGCTCTTCAAAAGGTTGAATATGCATCACTGCTTACGATATGTTTCAAATGCGGGAAGTATGGACACACCAAAGATATGTGTTCATTGTCGAAGTAGAGTTTGACAGTGGGAAAAGAGTGAACAGAATCTGCTTTGGCTGAAGCAGTGAGGGAGGAGACGATGCAACTTATGGGCCATGGATGGTGGTAGAGAGAAAAGCTAGGTGAAACACACAGGTTAATAATAATAAGAAAGCTGATTTTTCGTGGAAAGAGGGATCGGGATCCAGATTTGATGCACTATCTAGATATCAAATATCGAAGGGCTTGGAAGGTGAGACGAGTAAGGGTCTAGAGAAGGGTTGATTCGAGGGAGGGATTAATGTTGCAAAGGGGCCTTAATTTAATGAAGGGGGAAAGCTCGATTGGTGGTAGAAGGAATGAGGATAAAGTTAGACCCTTAAGCCCAACGAGAAATGTGGAAGTTGTTTTGGGTAAAGTGGGCCAAAAGGTGTCTGGACCAAATTTTAAGCCCTTGGGAAGAAATCAGTTGGGAGCGTTAGTCCGTCCTTTATAAGCAGCGGGCCAGTAGAGGCATAAAAATCAATTGCAGACCCCATTTTGAAAACACATATGGCAGGTTTCTAAAGCAGGAAGCCGATTGTGATAAGGGAAGAGAAGGAATATCGAAATTTGGTGACTAACCTTCAAACAGATAGTCCGGGAAGCTTAATCAATAATGCAAATTACATTTCCAATAAATCCTCGACATGTTCTGGAATTTTTAATGCTTCTACCAATTTTTTAATTCTTCATCAATGACTATTTCTTGTCTTAATCCTATTTTTGAAGGAACGAAAGAAATTGTGGTTAAATAATGTGATTCTTAATGTTGAAAAACACTCATCAATCATCTTTAAAGAAAACAATGACCTAAATTGGGGAAGTTTAGGCAGTGGTGAAATTTATAACCAGGATTGTGATACGTTTATCGCTTCTAAAAAACGTGGTTCGGCAACTAAATGTGGCCAAATACGTTGCGGAAGGAGACTCAATCAGACAATTAGATATCGTGGGAAACAATTTAAAGTAGTTGGCAATTCCAAGGTTCCTCTAACGGATTCAATGAATTCGATAGTCGAGCTAATTAGTGCTTAATTGAACACAGAAGTTCGACAGGTGTTTGGAAGCATAGAGGGAGAGCCTTTGGATAAATCCATAAGCCCCAAGCAGTAAGGGTTGGTTTTCACTCTCATCCATTCCTTATGAATTTAACAATTTTTTCCTGGAATTGTTAAAGTTGTACGAATGTCAAATTCCAACAGATTTTTCGGGAGTATAATAAGGAATATAATCCGGATACTGTGACTCTACTTGAGACAAGGGTCAATGATGATAAGGCAAATAGAATTATTGTGAAGCTAGGATTTCAACATTCCTATCGAGTGGAGGCGATTGTTTTCTCTGGTGGTATTTGAGTTGGCTGGAAGGATATGATCCAAGTAGAGATTATGAGTAATCATCCACAATTTATCTTGTCATGGGTCCTCGAAGGTACTAATTCACAACTCATTCTCATTGCATTTGTTTATAGGAGTTCAAATACACGGAAAAGGAAAAGTCTCTAGGAGGATCTCAAATTGGTCTTCCGGATAGTTCTATTCCATGGTTTGCGATTGATGATTTTAATGTTATAATGTCTCCCAATTAAAATAGAGGAGGTCAGCAGGAAGTGAGGAGATATTCACTTTTTGGTAATTTCCTTGAAGAGGTTGATTTGCAGGATTTGAACTTTAAGGGTCTTAATTCTACATTGCATGGGAAGCATTTTTGAGAGATTGGATAGAGCTATTAGGAACTCTTTTTGGGGTAATGCTTTCCCTCACTATTCAGTCACTCACCTTTGTTACACTTTCTTAGGCCAAAAGTTCTTATCCCTAGGGGCACCTTCTAGGTTTCTAGTTGGATAGGCGGTGCATATCAATTTTATTAATTTTGTTAGAGATAATTGGAATTTTAATGGAAATATGGCTGAGTTTATTTTTTTTGGTTTACCATGTCCATCAAAAATTGGAATAAGACGGTGTATGGACTCTAGGATGTTCATAAAAGACAGTTGATACAAAAACTTGCCCAAATTTAGAAAGCTTTTGAAAGGTCGGATTCGAATTATTTGGTTCAGTCGAAATTTCATGTTCAAGAGGAGATTGAGAATGTCCTTTGACCGCCTCTAAACGTACTCCCATTCGGTGTGTATTTTAGGGCTTCCACAAGTATACAAGTCAGGTTGTAATATAGTTTGTTACAACGAAACACTTTGAAAAGTATTCTGAGGATCGTACCCAAGAGAGGCGAAGTTATAGTAATTAAAATCCCCACAAAGAAAAGAATTAATTAATATTATTTTTAGGTTTTATAGTACGAAACTAAAATAAATGAGTTTGGGATTGAATTAAATAACATAAAATGAAAGAAAGAAAACAAAGGAAAGAGATAAGAAATTCGATAAACATATTTGGGGAGGTTAGGTTCCTTCAGTATAGGTTCTTCAACCATCGGTTTTGGGGACTTTGCTTCAATCAACTAGTCGCTACCCTAGAAGGATCTTCCGATCTTCCACCAACATAACGAGTCAATATAGACTACTTATCGCTAGATGTTACAATCTAAACTGGTTTGGGTTAAAGGTGTTCACGAATGGGCAATACCAATTTTGGGTTAATTCCCACCTAGATGACTTTCTAAGGTTGTCAAGCCTAGTGTTTGTTTCACGTTCTTCCTTTCTCAAACAATTGATTCAATTGAAAATCCCTGTATACAATAATTAAATAACCATACTTCCATTCCCTAATTCCCTACAATGGGATTAATTCCTCATTTTTTTTACATACCCATTCCAACCATTTGACCTGCGAAGTTGTCGACGCAAATGCCAATGTCGACGCAACCGGGTGTATCACAGCAGCTCAATGTTAATAGTCGTTTCCACAACGATTCAAGGAGAAAGAACATGACAGAGAATATCAAAAGTTTGTGAGTACCTTGAAACAATTACATATTAATATACCTCTTGTTGATGCTCTTGTGCAGATTCCCAACTATGAGAAATTTATGAAGGAGCTCTTATCAAAGAAAAAGAAGTTATCCGACATTGAGACAATTGCATTCACAGAAGGTTGTAGCGCTGTACTGACAAATGAATTGCCACCCAAGATGAAAGATCCTGCCAGTTTTACAATTCCATGTTCCATTGGAAACTATTATTTAGGAAAAGCTCTTTGTGATCTAGGAGCAAGCATCAACCTTATGCCATTGTCAACATTAAAAAAATTGGGAATTGGTCACATGAAGCCTACTGCAGTGACATTGCAACTTGTGGATAGATCATTAGCACACCTGAAGGACAGATAAAAGATGTTCTCGTCCAAGTTGATAAGTTTGTGTTCCCAGCAGATTTCATCATACTTGATTGTGAAGCTGATAAAGAGGTACCCATAATTTTGGGACGCCCATTTCTTGCAACGGGGCGAACTCTTACAGTCATTTTCAAAAGCGAGTTAATAATGCGACATAACGATGAACACGTCACTTTCAATGTTTTCGAAGCATCTCCTTCTAGGAGTAAAGAACAATGTCACTACATTGATATCCTGGACGAGTTAATTATAGCAGAATTTATTGAACATAGCTCCGTAGTGCCAGAAGAATTTGCAGTGACATTTAAAGATAATTTTCTACCTGATTGCGGCTACAAGGTTGATGTAAATATTTGTGAGCTTAGACATGATTGACAGATGGAATCTTTGGATCTGACAAATAGGACGATCCCTGTTTTTAAACCGTCCATTGAAGAAGCTCTAACTTTGGAGTTGAAACTATTGCCAGCGCATCTAAAATATGTTTTCCTTGGTGACAACAATACATTGCCAGTAATTTTCAGCACAAGTATCGACGCAAATCAAGAGGAGAAATAAATCGGAATACTAAAGCAGCACAAGCGAGCCATCGCCTGGAGTATCGTGGATATTAGAGGCATTAGTCCTTCTTTCTGCATGCATAAGATCAGGCTGGAGGACGAGGGAAAGCAGTCCATTGAACAGTAACGTAGATTAAATGAGAAGATGAAGGAAGTAGTAAAAAAAGATATCATAAAGTGGTTGGATGCAGGCATTATTTACCCTATCTCTGAAAGTACATGGGTGAGCCCAGTCCAATGCGTGCCAAAGAAGAGCGGCATTACGGTGGTAAGCAATGATAAAAATGAATTAATCTCTACTCGCATTGTTACAGCTTGGCGAGTGTGCATGGATTACTGCCGTTTCATTGCTGCCACAAAAAAGTTCATTTTCCACTTTCAATCATTGATCAGATGCTGGATAGGTTGGCTGGTAAGGTTTATTACTACTTTCTTGATGGATATTCTAGCTACAACCAGATAGAAATTGCGCCAGAAGACCAAGCCAAAATAACTTTTACTTGTCCATTTGGTACCTTTGCCTTCCGTCGAATGCCATTTGGTTTATGCAATGCACCAGCCACATTCCAGAGTTGCATGATGGCCATTTTTTTTAATATGATTGAGGATTCATTGGAGGTATTTATGTATGATTTCTCTGTTTATGGTCATACATTTGATAAATGCGCTGACAATTTAGCTAAAGTGTTGAAGCGATGCAAGGGCACCAATCTGGTACTAAACTGGGAAAAATGTCATTTCATGGCAACTGAAGGAATTGTCCTTGGGCATCGTATCTCTTGTCAGGGCATTGAACTTAATAAAGCAAAGGTGGAAGTTATTGAAAAGCTACCCCCACTTGCCAATGTTAAAGGAATGAGTTTTCTTGGTCTTGTCGGATTCTATCGACGATTCATCCGAGATTTCTCCAAAATTGCAAAACCTCTTTGCTCCCTGTTAGAGCAAAATAAAAAGTTTTTGTTCGATGATGCTTGTTTAGAAGCATTTGTTAAAATTAAGTAGCAGTTAGTGCAGGCACCTATTGTATTCGCAACGGAGCGGTCATAACCATTCAAAGTAATGTGTGATGCAAGCGATTATACCGTAGGTGCTGTGCTTAGACAACGTAAGGACAAGGTATTTCATACAATATATTATGCTAACAAAACTCTTACTGAAGCACAAGTAAACTATACAACGACAGAAAAAGAGTTGTTGGTAGTAGTTTTTTCATTTAACAAGTTTCGTTCGTATCTTGTCGGCGCAAAAGTTACAGTTTATACTGATCACTCTGCATTGAGATACCTCTTTGCCCAAAAAAACGCCAAACTCAGGCTGATTAGATGGATCCTGTCATTACAAGAATTTGATGTTGAAATTAAAGACAGAAAAGGATCGAAAAATCAGGTAATAGACCATTTATCTCCTTTGGAATCTGGAAGTAAAGATGAAAATAAGTCACAAATTGTCGACGCATTTCCAGACGAGAAGCTATTTTTTGTCGACGTATCTCCATGGCATGCAGATATCGTCAATTATTTGGTCTGTGGGAAGCTACCACTAGGTGTAACTGGTCACCAAAAGGTTAAATTTCTTCAAGATGCTGCAAAGTACCATTGGAATGAGCCATACCTATTCAAGGTATGCGTCGACAATACTATTCGTCACTACATTCCTGAAGAAGAAATGCTCTATATCCTAAAGCATTGCCATGATGCACCTTATGGTGATCATTTTGGTGGTGTTAGAATTGCTGCATAGGTCCTTCAGTTCGGATTTTACTGACAGATATTGTTTCGAGGTGCTCACAATTTTGTTCAACAATGTGATAATTGTCAGTGTAGCGGATCAATATCTCGTCACAACGAGATGCTACAAGAACCTATCATGGAAGTTGAACTTTTCGATGTTCATGGGACCATTTCTCAATTATTTTGGAAATGTTTATATTCTGGTCGCTGTTGATTATGTTTTAAAGTGGGTCGAAGCAATAGTTGTTCCTAAAGATGATGCTCCGAAAGTGTTGAAGTTCTTTCACACATATATCCTCACACGATTCGGCACACCTAGAGCATTAATAATTGATCAAGGCACTATTTCCATTGTAATCAAGTTGCGATAACATTAAAGAGTTACGGTGTTAAACATCAAATTGCAACCACATATAATCGGTAAACAAATGGCCAAATTGAAGTATCCAATCAGCAAATCAAAAATATTCTTGAAAAGGTGGTTAATCCATCTAGACACGATTGGTCTTCACGACTAAATGATGCATTGTAGGCGCTTCGCACAGCATAGAAAACACCATTAGGAATGTCACCCTATCAGTTGGTTTTTGGTAAATCTTGTCACTTACCTGTAAAACTTGAACATAAGGCCATGTGGGCGATTAAACAAGTGAAAATGGATTATGATGCTGCTAGGCAAAAGAGGTTGTTGGACATTTCAGAACTGGAGGAAATTCGACGCAATGCTTATGAAAATGCTACTATTTACAAAGAAACAATGAAGCGATGACATGATAACATTATTTTACGGCGACAATTTTCTACAGGTTAGTTAGTTCTTTTATTTAATTCACGCTTAAAACTGCATCCTGATAAATTGCACTCTAGATGGTCAGGACCTTTCAAAGTTGTCAAAGCATTTCCTCATGGTGCAATGACAATTAAAGATTTAAATGATGGGCACCAATTCAAGGTGAATGGCCAAGGATTGAAGCATTATCTCAGTCCAAACAATCATGAACAGAACGAGACCATTAACCTGGTCGCATTTTTTTAACATGTCCCTACAATTTTTCTATTTACTTTTTGTATTTTATTTTCTTTTAATTCTTTTCTTTAGTTCTTTGCAGGAATAAAAGTTATCCTTTTTGTCGATGCACACAAACACAACTTGTCGACGCATTTTAATTGCTGACTTACCACTGTGAAACGTTTCAGGAAAGAATCACGCCGATTGATTCACTCTGTTCCCCAACCGTTGGATCGATTAAGAAAAAGGACAATCTGTGTCATTGCATTTATTGGATGTAGACACAGTGTCCTCTCACAGCAGTGGAAATCATCACGCCTTTTCGGTTTTATCCTCTATAAAACACCCCATTGTGCAGATGGTGTTCTTCACACTCACAGCCATCATTTTTGCTACAATATTTTCTTTTCTTTAACCTTTAGATTTCCTGCGAGCTTTCATTTTTTTCTCTCATATAGCCATGGTTAGAACTAAAAGAGCAAAAACCCCATCGAAATCAGTCGCTGAATCATCTGCGACGATGGTTCGTAACATCGAGCAACCACCACCCAAAAAGCCATCCTATTTTTAACCAAAGCTGCCAAAGACCGCTTTCACGACACTATGTTGAAATGGACCTGCAACCTAGAGCAAGGATTCCAACTATCTCCACTGTTCACACTAGGAAAGCAAGTCAACAGAACCATCTCGCGCTTGGGGTGAGAGAAGTTTTGCGACCATCCAGAGGGATATTCTCCGTCTTTGGTAAGAGAATTTTATGCCAATCTGATTGACAGGGAATAAGAATTTGTCTTTGTCCGAGAGGGGCTAGTACTGTGGGGTGCTGACCATAAAAATGTCCTGTACAACGTCACTGAGGGAGAGGATAAGCATGTCACTTTCCTGGAACAACTAACAGAGGAAGGTGTTGACTTACTGCTGAATAATTTTTGCATCGATGGTGCTATCTAGATCAGAAACAATCCTAACAATTATATAATGCATTGACATTTCCTCACGGTCCAAAGCAAAATTTGGTTCCATTTCATCAATTACCGCCTGCTGCTCTCCACTCACAGTACCACGGTCACTTTAGATAGAATGTGTCTTATCCATTCCATCATTAAAGGTCATCGGATAAATGTCGGTGCAATTTTCCATCAAGAGATTGCAGAATCTACCGCGAGACAAATAGGTATACTGCCATGCCCTTCCCTTATCATGCAATTGTGTAGTCGGAGGGGTGTTATACTTCACGAAGGGGAAGAATTCTTAGAAAATAAAGGCCCCATTAATTATGTCTCAATCAAGCGAATGATGAGAGGGACAGAGACCCCTGTTGTAAAAGAAGCTATGCAAAAGAAAGAGAAAGGCAAAGTAAAAAAGAAGGACAAGCATCCTCATGCGCCCAGATCCTCAACTTTGGAAGAAACTTAAAGGAATTGAGCGATTGGTTGACCGAATAAGTCTACGGTAACTTAAATTTGTCGCCGCAGTGGAAGATATGGAGTACTCACAGAATTTATTCTATGCTTACACCAGGGCATGGAATACTGCAATCGTTAACATGCTACGCAGCATGAGCAAGCAACCCTTGCTAGAATTCCCAGTGTTTCCCCTATAATCCGGGAGGCAACACCCTCAACTGAGAAGGATGCTTCAGAAGGGAAGACTTAATCTGTCCAGTCTCCACACATGGTCCACATTTCTGATGATGAGGACTAGGATTTACATTCCAGTGAATGTGGAGGAGTGTTTCCGGAATATCGCTAGCTTCTTTGAAGATGAGTTCTCTATCAGTTTAGGGGTAAATATAGTGGAGAAGGAAGCTGCTGTTGCTGTATAGCACACCACCATGGACTCTGTGGAGGAGAAGGTTGAAGAAAAAGAAGAAGAAAGAAAAAAAGATGAGAAAGAAGAAAACTTTGTTGCGACAAATTTATCTGAGGAATTTGAAGCCGCACCTGACAATGTGGGTGCAATTCTTGAAGACCTAGCGCCATCTGTTGCGAGTCAGGCCGAGGTTGTGACATTTAGTAACGAGGATTTTAATCCTCTGGCTATTGTGCCTTATATGGCACCACTTGATGAAATTCATCATTCGGATGTTACAGTTGATGAAGCTAGCATACAACTGAACCTGGAGGAGCAATCCACCACACCGGTTGAACCAACAGAGAAGAAACGTAAGTGAAAAGATAAAAAGAAGCGCAAGGAGGAACGGCCCAAAAAGAAGAAAAAGACCAAGGCAATCACATTTTCGGCTGCAACACACTGAGTTAGTATTTACTTTCAGTACTTAATTTAGTTTCATGCATATCATGCAGTTGTCTTTACATTTTTACTATCACTGCATTTTATTTGTTAACGTATTTGTATTGTAGTTGCATTTCCATATATATTTGTATAATATTGTCAGTGCATTGGGGACAATGCAGACTCTAAGTTTGGGGGAAATATGTATGGAACGGAAATGCAATTGCATACACATTTTTAAGTTTTATTTGTCCTTCAATTTAATGAAAGTATGCAAAGTTATGAAAAATATGACTACAATTTTTTTCATTTGATGCTTAATTCTTGAATTATTTGAGATTCTAATGCGTGAATTGGATAAATGTGATTGAATGTTGTATCCTTCTATTTTTGGATGAATGGTTGAATTTGTATTAGTAATGAATTAGTAGTATCATTAGTTGAATCTTGGATAACTTGCTATATGCAGCTATGTATATAGTTATAATTACTAATAAAAGACACTCTACTGTGGGTGCATTGTGACTATCAAGGGGGAACACTCCAATGCAAGTGTTAGAAAAAAATATCTAGCCAAAGGCTGTCACTACAATAGTGTGTGTCGGCGCAATTACATACTTCTTGGGGGTTTGTTGTACCCCATCATTACTACTCAGGAACAAAGGTATAGTAATGCAATGACATCTCTCAGTTGCATAAAAGAAAAGAGAAAGAATAATAATAATAATATAAATATATACATATATATTATAATAAATGTTGTAATGGTTAAGAAAATTCAAGATTTAAGGCATGATGCTAGCATTAGTGAAGTTGCAATTTTAGTTACTCATACCTATAAATTGTCGGCGTAATTTTCTATCATATGAATGTAATTTATACACTAGGATCTTAGAGAATTCAAGTTGCTAGAATGAGTAGTGTTTTGATAAGAATTTTGCTATAACTTTGCTAAATTTTGTTTACTTGAGTATAATTTGTTCTCTTTGTATTATGTTTAACATGCATTTTTAGCATTTTATATGTAATAATTGCATTTTCGAAGTCAATGATGTATGGTTTAATTTTCATTTATTTTATCCCACTTATGCTACTAATGTTGCTACATTTAGTATCAGTATTGCGTCTAAAGATGTTAGCACAAGGATTCACCTTAGAAGATCAAAGCAGAAAGTGTTTAAAGCTGTCGCTACAAGTTGATCAAAATTGCGCCCAAACATGTCACCACATGAGTACTTTCAGACTACATTTAGGATTTTTGCTATGTGAATATATCCAGAAGTACTAGCACATGAAGATGTCAAAGTTTTCGCAGTAAATTAAAGTATAAATTTGCGTCCAGAAATGTTGCGACAACCTGCAACTGCTTACTTCATAAACTAGATCTGCGAGAGTGTACAGCTGGAGTAACTAACTTGAACAGCTGCAAGGAAGTTAGATCTGAGAGCAGAAGGACACTTGTACTTGACAGCAAAGATAAATACTGAGCAGAGAGAAGAAAAAGGGGATAATCGAGCTCGTGACAAATTAACTCCATTTCTGATTTTTCTTAAGGAAGCTGCCATGGAAGCTTGAATCCTTGTAGGGTGAACTGATGCGACGAGAAGGCAACATCGACTTCTGATGAGGAGTGTTCTAAGTGCAACGCAAGAGGAGTATTTACGGAAGAGTTCTAGTAGGCTAGGAATAGAATGCTTCAACTTATTCTTTATTTCCTTTTAAACGTTGATAAATTCTGATGGGCTTTAATTATGTATGGAAGTACCTCTTAATGTTAGATCTATTTTGATTTTTGCTCAAATCTTCTTAACTGTTTATCTTCGGATTTAATTGTTTTAACCATGGAAGTGCGATTGCAGTCACAGTCACTGGAAGGTGCAGTGACAAGTTAAATTAACAAGTAAGACAACGAAAGTTGTTTGAGGCACGAAGGAATTCTGGCCACTTGTTTTCAATTACAAAGCATTACCAGCACTAGAAGGTGTGGTTAATGTGAGTATATTAAGTCTTTGATAAGCAGGGAAGTCGAAGGTAGTGAGATTTAATTAATTTTAATTGCAGAGAAAATTTATCTACCATTTACCTTGTAGTCAAATTTAGTGTTTGCCAACTTATTAAGTTAGGGATCCCCCATCTCTTATCATTGTTTTACTCTTTAATTTTCTTAATTTGCATTGACAAAATATCTTCAAACATTCAATTCATTTTCTATTAAATTGTTCTAACATTTTATATTATAGTTTTACAATATTTGCGCTGACAGTGTTAACCCTGTTATTTTGCAGTCTTTGACCTAATTGCACTGACATTATTCCTGACAATTTTTTTATTTTAACTTCTTTTGCTCCGAAAAAATTAAACATAAACAGCCATCTCTGTGGGATCGATATTTGATAGCTTACACCTATCAACTATACTTGCATCGACAAGTGTTCGCTTACACCTTTTGTTGTGACGTTCATAGCGCGATCAGTAATTTATTGGGAATAAAATCCACAATTGTTTATGCGAAGTTACAAATCTCGTTTCCAAAATGGAAAATGAAAATAACAAAGAAAATTGAAACTAAACTAAGGGATGTGTAAACCTAAGTGCTAAAGGCCCTATTTATAGCCTTGAATGATCGTTTTCTTCAATCCTAGATCAGGTGTCATTCCTCGTGTTTAAGTGGCATTATAAAGACCAAAATACCCTTCACTCGATTTCAAATCCGCATCCAGGAGTCGATGTCGCGATACACAGGAGTCGTGTCACGACAAAGAGGTCAGTCCACTCCTTTGGGTCATTTTACAAGCGTTGTTGCGACATACCTTACATATGTCGCGACATACAAGTCAACTTCGATATTCTTCAGGTTTGGTCCCTTTGTTCCGACGTAGATCAGTCTGTGTCATGACATAATGATCAACTTCATACCCATTTGACTTCTAAAGGTCTCCTACACACTCACGAAGTTCGTTAACTAATCCTTAGGCCTCAATCGACCTTAAAGACAACAAAACGTACATTTTTGCACTCTTTACACAATTTATTTCATAAACAAAAATTAAACTAAATCCTAAGGAAAAAAAGGAAAATGCTTAATTTAAAGCTTTTAAAGTGTGAAAAGTGTGAAAATTAGTTCAATCTGCTAAATATAGATCCAGCAGGTCATCCTTCACTAGAAAGAGTTGTTGTGAAAACAAAAAGCTAGATGCGATTGGTTGCATCTAGGAGATCGCAAAACCAAGTTCTTTCATGCTCGCACATTTCAAAGAAGGAAGCATAGCTGGATCACATGTCTAAAAAATGAAAACAGAGAATGGTTATATGATGAAGATGATCTAGGGGCTATGAGTTTTATGATCTCACAATTAAGAATATTTTTGAGACGAGAATTGTAAAAAAAATTTAGGATTTTGAGTTCGGAGGGAGAAATAAGGTTAGAGGCATTACTTTTGAGGAGGAATTGGATTCTAACTCAGTTTCTGCTATCACCTTTGACGATGTTTAGGTTCTCATACCTATCATTAATCAAGAAGTGAATTCAGAACCTCAACAAGACAATGTTGAACAACTCCCTATTCAAGATGAGGAAATTATTCCAAAAGAAAAAACTCAACAACCTCAAGAACGAATTCCATTAAAAAGGTCCACTAGAGAAAGGATTATAATGACTTTAGTGGAATATTTTGACCTTAAGCTGCATCAAATGAACATTAAGTTAATGGTTTCTCAATGGTAACATTGATCATACATTTATATAGTGCAACTAGAAAATTTTGTGTCTGATGATGCAAAGTTAATGATTTGCAAATTAAAGAACTCCATTTATGGGCTTAAGTAGACTTCTTGTCAATAGTATTACAAATTTTATCAAATGATTTTCTCATTCGGTTTAAAGATGAATTTGGTCAATAATTGTATATACGACAAGTTCAGTGGGAGTAAAGTTCTATATTTGGTTTTATATATTAATGGCATACTTCTTATTAATAAAAAGTTAAGTCTCGATCAATACCCTAAGAATGATTTTGAGATTAAGGAAATGCATAAGATTCCCTACGTCTCAAGAGTTGGGAATCTAATATAAGCTCAAGTATGTTCGCATTCGGACATTGTGTGCATTATTGAGATAATACGTAGATATTTAAGCAACCCTGATATAGGCCATTGGATAGCAACCAAGAAGGTTATAAGATATCTTTAGAGAACAAAAGATTAAATTCTCACATATCGAAGGTTTGATAAGCTAGAGATCATCAGGTATATAGACTCCGATTTTGATGGAATATTGATGCAAAATTTTGTCACTAGGGTGCAAATTGTGACAATAAATTGGTAGTACTTTATTCCAAAAAAAAAGATCACATCAAAGTCAAAACACATAAAATTTAAAGTTTTTGGTTGTTAAAGTAAATGTTCAGAGTGGTTAGGTGCCTATAAAGCAAATTGGGACAAACTCCATGATTATGAACCTGCTTACTAAGGGACTGCACCCAAGGTTTTCCACGAGCACACTACTCATATGGGTGTAATGTCATTTAAGGATATTTGGTTTTAGTGGGAGTTTGTACTTTTAAATACTTTTATGTTATAGACACATTTTTAGTTATTTCAGTTTACGAATATTAAGTTTATTTTCTGCAAAAATAAAGTTTATTTGGTTCATTCACACTCTGATTTTGATAAGGTTTGATCCCACTAGGGTTTAAAGAGGACCAGTTGGAAAGACCTATTTAGATCATATTGCATGTAATTTCTATGCTACACATCCATACTTATCTATATTATTTGGTTGTATTAATATACATGATCAAGGATGAATTTAGTTACGATACATGTAATGAAAGTCGCCTTGGTTCTATTTTAACATAATTAATGGACGAGATTGTTTGGAATACCTTTTCAGATATGATAGTAAAGTTTTGAGCAAGGTTATATAGTGACATGTAATTATAGAGTAATTAATATATGTGGTCCAAGTGGGAGATTGTTGGAAATTATGGACATTACATATATAATAAGGATAATTACATATTATTTACTATCATAATAGGTTAGCCCAAATTAAAAGTGATATAATTTGGTTAAAGTTTATTGGAAATTAATTATTAAATAAAGTATGAGTCAAATATGTGTATATACTTCAGTAACTAATTTCTAATTGATGATGGACTGATTAGAAATTAAGGCTAATGTGCCAAAATTATATATTAGGGTTATGATCCTTAAATCACACACAAGGTAACTTTCCTAATATACCATCTTTAGAAATTAGAAAAGTGAGAGCCACCTTCTCAAGCTTAATTGTGTGCTAATTTGGAATATCAAAACCATAAGATCATAGGATTTCAAGAAATCCATGGATTCAGGTACGCTTCCGCATCTAATTTCTTTCTTGATTTGTTCTAGATGATTTGACATGATAGATCCTAGTTTATAATTTATTAAATTTTATATCAAATATTATTTTATAGTTATAATACTTTACACATGAGTGTTAAGTTCAAACTTACCACTTATCTCCATTATCTTTACACAAATATATCTTGAAAGAGGAGAAAAGGAAAATACATTTGTTGGTTTTTCAATTAGCTTTACACATGAGTGTTAAGTTGAAACTTACCACTTATCTCCTTTTATCTTTACACAAATATATATTGAAAGAGGAAAAAAAGTTACTTTTCTAATTAAAAAGAGAAAGAAACGGGTTTAAGGAAACTTGGTCCTCTTCTTAATTGATACTTTTTTAAAAAAAAATAAAAGAAAATAAAAGAAAATATTTCTTACATTATTCGTGGAGTTTTTAAACTTCATATATAAAGTTAATAGATTGACAAATGTCCTATAAAAGAGAAATTATTCGATGGATCATTCTCCCCACATAAGCAATGGTTCCATCCAATTATATAATATCATGTAAGATTATTTTTACATGTCTTTGCTGACTAAGAAATTAAAAATAAATTCAAAATTTTTGTTTTCTCCTTCAACCATTCTATATTTAGAAAAGAAAAAAATTTCATCCATGCACTCATTAGTATTCTTACAATCTTTTTGATTAAAGTGAAATTTTATTGGAAAATCTTTTTTAATTTGTAATTCAAATTGAGAAAGAAACAAAATCTCATTTTGTTATTTACTTATTGAAGCTAAACCCCAAATTTTTTAAATCTCTAATTTCTAATTTATGTAAATTATTAAATCTAAAATCTCCAGTTATTTTCTAACCCTAAGCCTCAAATCGAACCCTTAATTTTTCTAATTTGCCTAATATCTCGAATTTACATTCTTCAATCCTTTATATCAAAGGGAAAATCGAAGCAAGGGGAATCATTTTGAAATTGAATAGGACAATGATAGGTGAAGATAAAGGGAAAGTAAAACATTTTATTTGGACCAAAGATCAATATTTTGTGTCTTAATCATAGTGTTTTTAGTTTTTGTTTCTTCTCATACTTTAATATCTATAAATAAAAATAAAGAAAGAACAAGAAGAAAAATAAACTTGATGATTCTCTAGAGTTTGATGTAGAATGGTTAAAGGTTGGAGAAAGTAAAATTTTTAGTACAATTTTTTTAATTTTTTAGCCAGCAATGACATGTAAAAATAATCTTATATGATATTATATAATGAGATGAGACCATTGCTTATATGGTGGGAATGGTTCATCTAATAATTTCTCGCTGTCGAGACACTATTTTGTTTTATATGCAAACAAATGATTTTAAAATTATTAAAATAAAATAGTGTCACGTTAGTATATTTGTTAAAAATAGATTAATTTAACAAAAAATATTAACCGTTAGAGTATTCTAAAAAACATAAAAGGTCAAAGTGACCAAACAATCAAACATTAAAAATTATTTTTAACATTATGTCTAAAAAATATACGATAATGTACCAAATATAAATATTAACTCAATGAGTAAATTAAATTGACTCTGTCAATAATTTTAATTTATTTTTCTAAATATTTGTTTTTTAAAATAATTTACTAGATACTTGTGAATATGACATATATGAAGTCAAATATGCTGAAAAGATATCGGGGCTGGCCACGAGTCTTTAAGGGATCCGGCCCCAGAGAAGCAGCAAGGAAAGTACACTGCTTGGACTTGAGAAGATTATGAGCTACTCAATGTTCCAACTAAAAAAATAAAAAGATGAAATTGAAGCTAACAACTCTCCAACTCCAAAGTTAGGTTTTGGAATAAGATTTATAATCACTTCTCACTTGTTCGTCTACCTCTCCTACCTACAATGTCTTGATTCCTAATGAGGACTCCTTCACTTTCCAGCTTTTGTTTCTGTCCAGTATCTGAAACCAAATTAAAGAAGAAGCCAAGCAAGGGAAAAGCTAAATCATCACTTCCCCAACATCTTTGCCGTCGATTTTCACTCGACGAGATCAGAGTTGCCACCAATAACTTTGACTCCCATTTGGTTATTGGTAAAGGTGGCAGTGGAATTGTATACAAAGGGTTTTTCGATGACGGGGCTTCGGTTTTCACTGTCAAATACTTCCTGCTAGGATCCTCACGACAGAAAATACTTGAAGACTTTCGAAATGAGGTGCAGCTACTTTGCCAGCTGCGCCACCAACATATTGTTTCTCTGATTGGATTCTGCGATGAGGAAGACAAGATGATCATAGTGTACAATTATATGACCCAAGGGACGCTCTTCTGTCATCTCCATGGTACTCGTCATCATCATCCCCTCCCATGGAAGCAAAGGTTAGAGATTTGCATTGGGATAGCTCGTGGATTACATTATCTTCATGCTGGAGCAAAACGTGCAGTTATTCACCGCGACATCAAGACCAGAAACATTCTTTTAGATGACCAAAAGGTTTCCAAGATTGCGGATTTCACCATGTCTTGGATAGGCCCTTTTAGTTTATCAAACGCTCCCATCAGAATAGAGTTACCTCCTCTGGATGAAGTTGAATTGGAAAAAAGTCGAACGAGGCTGTTTGGTACTTTGGGTTATGTGGCTCCTGAGCTTTACATTGATACTACCCTTGTGACAGAGAAATCAGACGTTTACTCACTTGGGGTTGTTTTGCTTGAAGTACTCTGTGGTAGAAAAGCAATAAAATTTGACGCAGGGGACGATGGTCATACACATCTAATTCCTTGGGTTAATGAACACCTAAAGAATTGAACTATTTACCAGATGATCGACCCATATTTGAAAGGGAAAATAGCCCCGACTTGCTTACAGAAATTTCTGGACATCGCTTTAAGTTGCGTCCATGTTCGGAAAACATCTACGGCCTGCTCTTGGTGAAGTGGAGGTGACATTAGAGCTTGCTTTGGAGCTCCAAAACAAAGCAGACTCCGAAGTGGAGTGGCATGGAGAAGTTATGTATGAAGAAGTAGTTTTCTCTGCATCTGCCTTCAATTTCTATGATTATCAGACTGCAGTACTCTGGCCCCATGGATGTTCTCGTGTCGAGGATGCATTTAGCTGCAAATCTGAGGATATGTTGTCAGACATAGAAGAGCTGTGCAGATGAGATTGAAGATATGCAATCTGGGATGGATGTTTGGAGGGGTCAAAGCAATTAGGTATGGTTAAGCAGATGAGGTGTTTCATAACTTTCCTGACTGCTGTCCATTGAAGATTTGACGCTTCACAAAGGGGAAGCCTCGTTTGTTAAGCAATAGAGACAGCATTTTGAATTTATTTTATTTTCTACCCTGATTTGTTTGTCTCATATGATATGAAAATAGTCGTGGTTAAGAGACAGGGTTTGTTTTTATTAAAAAAAGTCAAGTTTTTTTTATAATTTTGATTTGATTGTATCAATATAATAAAATATTTTATAATTTTGTATAAATTTAATTTTATAATTAATATTGTAATGCCACAGTTTTCACACTTCGAGAAATATTGGCATCATTTTGGATTCTGTTGACTATATTTCCCTCTCCATCACGATATTAACATCATTCATTGACTTTTAAAACTTTTGAATGTATATCATGTTACTTAAAAAAAATTGTATTTTTAATATTGAAATATAAATAGTGTCAAATTTAAGTGATTTTACAAATAAAGATCGTTGCTCGTTGAACATCACGCTAAAATTAAACGCAATACATAACAATCGATTTAAAAAAAATAATATTCTAATATCATAGTAAACATCATTTGCATCTTATGTACGGAAGAAAACTTGCCGAACCTAGCAATTGCTTTTCTTAAATGAAAGTTGTTACAACAATATTTATAGAGTTATTAATAGTTAATTAAAATTTTTAGAGTTACAACAATATTTTATAAAGTTATTAGTAGTTAATTAATTTATCTAAAAAATGTAAAAGAGATAATTTTATAAGCAAAATAATTTTATTAAAAGTATATTTTTATAATTAATTTTTTTTTAAAATTAGGTTAACATTAAAATTTAAAATAGACAATATATAAATGAAAATTTAAGTTTAATAGATAAATTATCTAATTAAAATTTTTATTTGATTAAATGTTTATCTAAATTTTAAAAATTTTGATTATCCAATTAAAAGTATAACTTAATATTTATTATTAATATCATAACTAAATATTTATAATTATTATCTATTAAAACTTTTAAGATTGTTTTTTGTTCATACATAGTCTCAACAGAAATAAGGATAAAGAGAGGGTTTTGAGAAGTTGAGAAAAAGAATCCAAAAAATGGTTGTCTGAAGTCCCCTATAAATGGAGCATCTTGGGGTTATTTAAATCATGAGTTAACCATAGGTTTTTGGGTCGGATCCGGATCGGGTTGTTACATATTTCATTATAATTATATAACAATTTGTCCCCCACCTGGTTGAAGAAGAGTTATAAAGTGACTCTTCTCAAACAATCTGATATTTATGAAGTGCGTGTAATTTTGGGATTACAATATAGGTTTTAACTTGAAGCTTTATTAAGCAAGTTTTGTTGTTTGATAGTGTGATACAAGAGTCAAAAATTGTATTGCAAAATACTACGAAATGTATTTCTCGTAAGAAAGAATTTGTTTGTAAATCAACAGACTCAGAGAAAATTGTTCGATACCGGCTGCAACCTTAAATTAGTGAGTTGTGTCAGAGTTGCGAGCTTAACTCAGCTAACTCGAATAACCAAAGTTTGTGAGCTTACTCAGCTAACCCTTAATAATCAGTTGAGAATGTAGGTCCGCGAGCTGTTTTGGAGTTACAGCTTAGATCAGCTAACTCAGAAAACTAGAGGTTGTAAGCTTAACTCAGCTAGCCTTTAATCATCAGTTGGGAACGTTCGAACTGTTTTGGTGTTGCGAGGTTAACTTAGCTAACTCGAATAATTGGAGATTGCAAGCTTAACTCAACTAACCTTTAATCATCAATTGGGAACGTAGATTCATGAGTTGTTTTGGAGTTGTGAGCTTAACTCAGCTAACTCAAATAATTGGAGGTTGCAAGTTTAACTCAATTAACTCAAATAACCAAAGGTTGTGAGCTTAACTCAACTAACCCTCAATCATCAGTTAAGAATGTAAGTTCGCGAGCAAGCTGTAAAAATGGGCTGTGGGTGTTAAAGGGTTGGCTACTAAACAGGCTATGGGTGGGCCTACGATGGGAAGTTAGGCTGGTGGGATTGAAGAGGTAAGGATAAATTATTGAATTCTCAAGAATAGGCCGAAAATTGTGTCTAGGCTACCCAAGTTTGGAACTAATAGTAACCAAGGTGTATAAGATGGAAAGTTTCATCCAGTCCACATTTTCAAAGAAAATCAGAATTCGAATAATCTAGCATGTTCTTCTTCTTTAATGGGGAGCAAACTGGGTTTCAAAAATCTTATTCCTCACTTTAAACTCCATCCTTTTATGAAAGAAAATAGGAGCAATAATTTTGTGACCACTAAATAGAGAGGTGATGAGGAAAATCAGAATGGCTTGGATTGTAACAACCCAAATTTTCCTTAATTTTAAAATCCTAATTTAATTAGGGACTAAATTGGAATTTTAGTGATATATAGGGACTAAATTGAGCTTTAATTAAAATTTTATGGTAAAATTAAGATTTCTAAAACTAAATGTTAAAGTAGGTAAAATCTGTAACCCCTTGCACAATATACCAATTTTGTTAGGGTTTTAAACCTTTTTTACTCTTTTCGTTTGACCCTTCAACTTCCATTTGTTTTTTCCCATCGTCGAACCCCCTCATTTCTCCCCTTTTCTTTTTTTCCTTCTTCCCGATCGAGCTCCGACCATCGTGTTTTCATCATTCATGTTTCACACCGTCGCCACAAACATGTTCCCCATCGGCCCGTGAGTAAACCCCGCCCTTCTAACACCTTCCGCCGTTGACCATTTGTGAGAAATGGTGTTAGAATTGTTCGGATCTGGCCCTCGTCACCCTTCCATCGTGTGTATCATCGTATTACTGTCGTGCTTGGAAAGGTAAGATATTTCTTGTATTAAGGGTCATTTTTGTAGGCCTTTTCATCTTGTTTTTCGACGAACTCACGTCGTCTGTCGAGGCTGGTAGGTCGGTGCCGTCAAGGGGTTGGATAAACCCTAGATTGCTATTACATCTAAGTGCGTAGGTTTGGGTGTACTAGTGGAACCCAAATTCGAGGCCCAATTTGTGACCCAAACCTGTGAGCCCATTGTGGTGAACCAAATCCAACCCAATAACTCGTGACCCAAATCCAAAACTGATCCGAGATCTATCGACCTGAGATCTATTGATCGAACTATTGACCCAACCTGACCTGTTAAGTCGAACCTAAACCGTTGATCGTTGACTGTTTACCATTGACTTTGACCGTCAACTTTTTCAAACAACTTTGACTTGACATTTCTCGACATCTTGATTTCGAATTCGCAGCTCGTTTCGTCAAATTCGAACTCGAAAGCCCCGTTTTACTATTTACAATTATTTTGAACTTAGTAACTTTTAAGGAATTGAATATGGGATTTGACTTGAATTATTCTGTGTTTAGGTGACACGACTCTAAGGCCGACGAGTTACCTCCTCCTCCAACTATGTAGACTGCCCCTGCACAAGCTCCAATAGTTGCACGTGAGTATTTAGTATTCTAATTAGAATTGTGTTTAGCAAGTGGCATAGTGATAGAGTTAATGAAAAATTTATTCTCGTAGGTTCTAATTCAACTAGTCCCAAAGTTAGATCTGAGATTGGGAAGCGTTCTCCACAACGTTAGAGCTACTGTCCACTTGAGGTGTGTTTCTTCCTGTGCTATATATTTGTTGTGTGATGGTGTTCTACACCTTGTGTGATTTTATTCTGTGTTGTGTTATTGCATGTTGAAGTTCCATGTATCTTATCAAAATGTGAATATTTTAAATAGCATGATTACTGTACTATGTACTCTGATTTATTATCATGAGACTGTGTTGAGACTGAGATAAATGTGACATCATGTTATAGTGTGTTCATAAGTTGGGTTGTACGGTGGAAGACGTGGTTATCACCCCGTCAAACGGTTGATACTAAAACCACATAGCGATTAGTGATGATTGGAGGAGAGAGGTTTTGGGAAACCTTCTCCACTATATTGGTGTGCAAGTGATTGGGTGCATTACATTGTGTATGTGATTTTATTGTATTTGAGTTGTGACATGTTGTGTGCTTATTTAAAATGCTTTGAGAAAATTACTATGATGTTGTGTTATGATTGCTTGTACTTTAGAGACACACTGGGCTCTTTAGCTCATCCCCCTTAGTTCCTCTTACAAATATTTTTGGACATAGGCGACTTGGTACCCGGAAGATCTCTCGATTTATATACTTCTATTTTATCAATTAGTATGGGTTATTTTGTGTTTTTTTCAGATTGTTATATTATCATAATATTTGGGATTGTGATTTTACTTTAAACTTGGGATCTTCGATATTTTGGATTTACTTTTGCTTGTATCTATAGATTTGATTCAGTTATTTTATTAAATTATTTTAATAAACATTATTACGTTCGAACTTGTAAACTTTTAAGATTCATTACAAAAATAGAAGTTGATTAATTTTACTAATTTCTTTATTGTAAACTATAATGTATTTATGATTTAAGTGGTTTCCTTGAGGGTAAAATTACAACTGTGACCTTTTGGATTTGACAATATCTTTTAGGTTGGGTAAATGGGGTTACATGGATAGTATGGTTCTTATTTGGCAGGTTATTCAAGGTATGGTGGATCATCTGGTGGTGGAAGGTAAAACTGCGGAAATGCGAGAGGGAAGCACAAAACAAGTAGTAATAGACCAGGTTGATAGCGGACAAATTTTGAGTCGATCATTAGGAGGAGCCCATGGGGTTGAAAGCGATGCGATACTCATGGATGACTCATTTGATGAGTGATGGAATCCTTAAAGGTTTGATTGTGCTAATTCTATTTTTTATTATGTTTAAATTTTTGTATGGAACTGTCAAGGTGCTGGGCACCGTAATTTTGGCAGAATTATGAAGGAGTACTTAAGTAAGGTTGGTCTTGGTGTAGTTTTCATGTGAACCTGAATTAGTGGATTAAAAGCATTAGTTTGCCTTATTTGCATCGAGTGGAAGCTGTGGGATATTCAAGTGGGATTTGGATTCTTTGGAAGGAGAGTATCCTGTGGAGGTTATGATTAATCATAGGAAGTTCATTCACATGAAAATAAATTTTGATGATGGTACAAATTAGGTGTTCTTTAGAGTGTTTATGGGAGTCCTCATAGGAATTTGAGCAAAGAACTATGATATGGCCTAAGTTGCATTGCTAAAAATATTAATCACCCTTGGTTAATTGCTGGGGATTTCAATGCCTTTCTTGACAAGGATAAGAAAAAAGGTGGCTCGAATATGGTGGTTGCTAGTTGTCCAGATTTTCAGCAGGTTTGTTTAGCTTGTGAGTTGAAGGATCATGGTTTGAAGGTCCCAAATTCACTTGGAATAAAGGAAACATATTTGAACACCTTGATAGAGCCTTATGCAGCTCTCGTTGGGGCTTATGTTCCGGAATATTGTTGTTTTTCATATGCTAAAAATCTAATCTAATCATCGTCCGCTCTCGATTTCGTTTGGAAGCAAGATAAGAATAAATGTTCCTTACCCATTCCATTTTTAAGTGGTTGGTTGTCTCATAATAATTTCAGTTCTATGGTCAATGAGAATTGGAACAATGAGAACCCGATGGAAGAATCAGTTAAGAAGTTTATGGCAGTAGCGAAAAGGGGAATAAGGATGTTTTCGGCCACATTATGAAGAGGAAGAGGAACATAATGAACCGAATTGATGGCATCCAAAGAGCGTTAGAGAGGCTTCGATCTAAAAACCTTCTTGATCTTGAGAAATCTTTGCAAGTAAAATTTGAAGAAATTATGGACTTGGATGAAAGTCTTTGGAGACAAAAGGTGCGGAGTAATTGGTTAACTTTTGGAGATCGAAACACAAAATATTTCCATTGCAAGGCTAATGCAAGGAGGCATACTAATGAGATTAAAGCTCTAAGACTGGCTGACGGTGAGTAGTGCTATGATGAGGAGGTTTTGAAAGTCGAAACTACCCTATTCTTTAAAACGTTGTATATAGTAGAAGCATTTAGTATGGCTCGATTTCCTATTCAAAATATGTTCTCCAACATTGAACTAGATTTATTGGATTTTCATTGGGCAAATTCCATCTCATCGAGAAGTTCATGAATCCTCTATTTGAGATGGCACCACTTAAGGTACCAGGGGCGGCTGGTCTTCACGCCCAATTTTATTAGAGCCACTGGAACATTGTAGGCGAATCGCTAGTGTACATGGTCAAAAGCGTGCTTTGAAGGTGGTAATATTAAATATTATCTTAATAAAATATTCGTTGTGCTTGTCCTAACGTTGCCTACATAAAGGTATAGGGAACTAGTAAGCAAAGCTAGACACGGAGGATTTAAATTAATGTAGAGTCGCCACTAACCAATTTGGGCTAGATTGGTTAGCCACCTATCATGTAAAAGTCTAGAATTAATACTACAAAAATCCTAAAAGTCTAAACTCGATCTCTTCACCAAATTTCGGGTTTGGGAGTATGGTTACATGTAGGGAAGGTTATAGCACCGCCACAACACCTATACGGGGACAGTCTTACGGGGTCTTAAGAGCTAGTTTTTTGTTTAGGCATATTAATGTCTTAATTTAGGCTAAAATCTTATGGAAATCTTAAATAAAAATTCTAAAAAAAAAATACTTCCGATTTACTTGTAAGTTAACTAAGACGTGTTCATCAAACTTATTTAATTTAAAACTTAAATTAAAGATTTTTATTTCTAGCGAGAATCCTAAAGGATACCTAAATAATTCTAGTAAAATTCCTTCAACTCTTAAAATTAATTCTATTTTAGAATCCTAAAAAAAACCTAGAAATTACCAATGAATTAAAATAAATATTAAAATTCATCTACAACTTATTCAATCTTTTATCATTATTATTATTTTAAAAGATTTAATTAATAACGTTGAACCTATCAAGATTTTATGAAAATATCTTATGCCAAGTTTATGATTTATCTTACTTTAAAATTCTTGATCTAATATTTAAATTCATCAAAATCCTAAAATAATATATCTTAGATGACATTTATTAGCTTTCTTAAAGAGTTTCTAAAATAAAATACTTAAAAAGACTTAATCATGATTTACAATTCACCTACAAAAATCCTTTTTAATCTTGAACAAAGTCCTAAAGAATATTTACATATTAATTATCTTATACGATATTTAAAATTAATTTAAAAGCCTAATAAAGAAATATCCTACATATTATCTATAATTTTTCTAGGGTAAATGGTAGATAAGATCTTAAAAATTAACCTAAATTCAAATGTAAAAATATTATAATTTTATTAAAATGTAACACCTACATAACTAACTTAATGTCAACATTTATAAGATGGAAAAATGATATAAAGTTCTCGCTTTTAAAATGAATAGTAATAAAATAGGAGAATTAATTAAATTAGCTAAATTTAATGAAAAGCTAAAACTC
Organism: Gossypioides kirkii; assembly: GCA_005610355.1. Classification (NCBI taxonomy): domain Eukaryota; kingdom Viridiplantae; phylum Streptophyta; class Magnoliopsida; order Malvales; family Malvaceae; genus Gossypioides; species Gossypioides kirkii. The sequence goes on along the minus strand of CP032249.1, from coordinate 7,633,327 downwards.
TTTCAAAAAAACAATAATAAAAAGGAAACTTAAATAAATGAAAGAAAAAAACTTTGATATGATGATGATAATAATAATAGTAATACATATTATTCATAATACAATAAAAGAATCAAAGTAACATAAACAAATAATATTAAAATGTATGTAAGAGGCATGTGTAAAAAAACATAAATATAAATAGACATGAAAATAAATAAAGATGAAAAAATAAATAAAAATTATACAAATGTGAATAAATTTAAAAAAAATAAAATAAAGTGCATAATTGACATCAAATATATAAAGCATAAATGCAAATAAAAGGAAGATATAAGTGTAAATAACTTATTAAAATGGAAACAAAATGACATATCTTGATTTTGGGACTAAAAGATAAAAAATGTAAAAGATAGAGGCTTGATGTAGCACTTAATTTACTTTTAATTTTGAAATATTGGATTAAATCGAAGGTTTTAATAAATAAAAAGGTTACAGGTATAAATATGTCAGAGAGTGAGGGTAGCACTGTAAAAAAGAGGTATTTTTAATAAATTTAAAAAGTTTGGGATCGAAATAAATTACCCATTTTGACACTTACAAATAGGAAAATTTTATTTTATTCTTTTATTTTCAATCTCATTTAAAAAAAAAAACTCTTCATCTTTATCTTCTTCTTTCTATGTTGGCCATGGTCCACCATCGGAGAGCTCAATGGTTCTCCAACTCCAGTGGTGGAGCCGCCATGTACGGTAAGGATGAGCAAAACTCGATTCGAATCGAAAAATTCGAAAAAAATTTCGAATTTCGAATTCTTCGAATCGAGTTATTCGAGTTAAACGAATCGAGTTAAATTTTTTTTTTCGAATTTCAAGTTCGAATCAAGTTTAATTTTCGAATTCAAATTAGTTGAATAATTCGAATAAACCGAATAAAACTATATTATTTTTAATTTTAAATTTATATTATCCAAACCCAATACCCAGGCCCAATTTATTATACCCATTTTTCCTCAAAACTCAAACCATTTATCTTATCCAATTTTCTCCTCTAATATTTAAAACCCATCAACAAACTAAACCCAAATATTTTTAAATCCAAATATAATTTCATTCTTCAAAAACACTCATAAACTAAATCCAAATATTTTTAAACTCAAATATAATTTTATTCCTAAATAACACTCACAAACAACTCCTTTTCGTGTCTAAATTTATTGTTCCTTTTTGTTTATTATTATTATGGTTAAGTGTACTTATTTAGTTTTTATTTGGAAAAGAAATTGAAGATATTAACTTTGTAAACTCAAAATCTATTTTTTCTTCCTAAAAAAAACCTTAAATTAAAACCCTCAAAAAAATAAGCTTAAGCTATTCTACAATGATTTTGTGTTATTACTGTTCGTTTATTTGATTTTTGTTATGTTGTTTTTATTTTTTGTTTTGTTATTTGGAATGGTGTTGTCGTGTAGGTTTTTACTGTATTTTGAACTTTTGCTTATGTTTTTTTATAATCTTGTTGTGTTATTGTTGTTACTTGGATTTATGTTGTTTACTTGAACTTTTGCTTATTTTTTTATTATAATCTTGTTGTGTTGTCATTGTTTACTTATATTTTTTCACTTATTTATTTCAATTTTTTGTTGTATAGTCATATTTAAAAACTTTAAATAAAAATATTTTTTAAAAAAATTACATAAAATTAAACAACACCAAATTAATTTTCTTAATTTAACTCGAACAAATATATTCGATTCGATTCGAATTCTATCTCACTCGACTCGATTCGTAAAAATTTCATATCGAGTTAGGATGATGAAATAGGACTCGAAAACTCGATTAACTCGAAAATTTTTCATTCGATTCGATCGAATGCTCACCCCTAATGTACGGTGGCTGAATTTTTTTTTTTTTAAATCTAAAATTTTCTCTTTTTCAAAACAAAATCTCTATTTTACTTAAAAATCAATATTATTTCGAAATATTTAAAAAAATTAAACTTTGTTTAAAAATTAAACTTTTTCGTTTGAAATGCCTAAAAAACATTTTTTTTATTTTTAAAAATTTAAACTTTCCCTTTTAAAAAAAAAAATCACTACTTTACTTGAAAATCTAAATTTTTATTTCGAAATTTTAAAAAAAATTAAAAATTTATTTAAAAATTTGAACTTTTTCTTTAAAATGATTAAAAAACATATTTTTATTTTTAAAAATTTAAAATTTCTTTTTTTTAAAGAAAATCACTATTTTTCTTAAAAATCCAAATTTTTATTTCGAAATAGTTAAAAAAATCAAAACTTTGTTTAAAAATTTAAAATTTTTCTTTTAAATGGCTAAAAAACAGATTTTTATTTTTAAAAATCTAAACTTTCTTTTTTTTTAAGAAAATCATTATTTTTCTTAAAAATCAAATCTTTTATTTCGAAATTGTTAAAAAAATCAACACTTTTCTCAAGATCAAGTTATTTTCCTTTAAAAAAACATTTATTTTAACAAGGGGATACGAAAGAAAACAGGATTTTTAGGGCTCCTAGGGGCGAAAGACCGATGGTCCGATATCATCCCCTTCATCAAAGCCCAAACCCAATGCTTTAGATATGTCCATTGCAAAAAAAAAAAGAGAAAAGAAGAAGAAAATAGCATGCTTGTTGTTGTTTTTTCTTCTTAACTTTTTTTAGAAAAATTAAGAATATCAAAAGCCTCCTTTTTTCATTCATTTCATGCATATATATTATTTTTTTAATCTTGTTATTTGTAATTTTTTGTTATGTTTCATTTGATCTTTTGATTAATGGCTTGGTACTATTTTGAATGTTTGTGATATGTGACAAAAGAGGAGCTATGATTCATGAAACCCAAAATAATAATAATAATAATAATAATAACAGTAATGATAATAATAATAATTTGGGCCCTTGATAAGCCCAAAAAAGAAAAGAAAAGAAAAACAAAAATCTCTATTTGACCCAAAATCGAGTGGACTTCCAACGGGCTCAAGAAAGAACAAATGGGCCTCCAAGTAGGCTCGGACAAAATCGAGTGTCTACAGTGCTAATCCCTAAAGTGAGTGCCCCGAAGTTACTCTAACAGTTTCGACCCACAAGCTTATGCACAGTGCCTTATAAAGTCCTTACGAAGGTAATTGTGAACCGCCTTAATCCTATCATGCCATCTATTATTGCGGTTAATCAGACTAGTTTTGTGGGGGGAATGAATATTATGGATAATGTGATCATTGCCTAAGAGGTTGTCCACTCAATGCAGCACAAGAAAGGGAAGAAAGGATGGATGGCAATAAAAATTGATATAGAGAAAGCCTATGATAGGATTTGATGGGAGTTCATTGAGGACTCTTGGATGCTTAGATTCCCGAGGTATTAGTTAGTGTCATTATGCGATGTGTCACAGTGGCTTCCATGCAAATTTTGTGGAATGGGTGTTTCACGGATGAATTTTTCCCCTCAAGAGGAGTAAGACAAAGTGATCCCACTTCTCCTTACTTGTTTTTGTTAACTATGGAGAAGCTTGGCCAGGCTATTAACTTGGCTCTCGTTGAATCTGTCTAAAAGCCTATTCAAATTGGAAGGGGAGGGCCTCATCTATCACACATGTTCTTCGCAGATAACCTTGTTTTATTTAAAGAAGCAAGTAAGGAGACTATTGTGGCCATGAAATCTGTCCTTCATCAATTCTGCTTGTATTCGGATCATAAAATAAACGTTGGAAAATAAAAAAAAAATTCATTTATTAGCCAAAACTGATAAATTGGTAAGGGAAATGCTTAGTAAAGATTTGGGTATTCAAAAAGTGGACAATTTGAGGATCTACTTGGGAATGTGACTGCCCCTGAACGTACTCTCATTCGGTGTATGTTTAGACTTTTCGCAAGTATACGAGTCAGGTTGTAAATATAGTGTGTACAATGAAACACTTGGTAGTATTCCGAGGATTGTACCCAAAGGAGGCGTAAAGCGATAGTAAATTAGATCCCTGCAAAAAATAAAATTAATTAGAACTAACTTTAGGGATTATAGTACGAAGATGTAACCCTTTTACCCAACCTAGTAGATATGACCGGATCCAAAGGATCACTAACGTAATTTCACCTTCACACATTCTAAAAAAACCAAAACCATTCATTGTTTAATAAATACTAACAAAATCTATAAAAATTAAATAAACAAATATTAGAAATCCCAAATCTAAATTACTTACAATCCCAAAATAAAATAATAAAAATAATAACATAATGGAAAAATCCCCAAAATAATCAATACTGAAATGTTATATATATTCAGAAAGAAACTATATAAACTAAATATTTCTCTGTGTACCAAGCGCTTATATCCAAGAATCTGTAAGGGAAAATTGTAGGGAAATAAGCTAAAAAAACTCAGTGTGTCTCTAAAGTACATACATCCTATTACATTGTCACAATATTATCATAGCACATAAAATAACCACAAAACATGATACAACCATAAGAAAAATGCAATACACCCATACTACAACACACCAACATGATGAAGAGATTCCCTAGAACCCCTTTCCAACCAATCGTCACCAATAGCAGTGTGATTTTACTATCAGCCGTTTGAAGGGGTGATAATCACGTCTTCCACCGTACAAACCTAACCCATGAGCACACAATGGTATGATCACATGTATATCTCAGTCTCAATCTCAATCTCATGATATTACACATATATCAGAGCCCATAATATTTTTATCACAATATATATTAAATTAATCACATTCTAATAGACATGCATGGCAATATCAACATGCTTTAATACAACTCAAAACACAATCATATCATTTCCACAACACAATATAAATCATTATATTGATATCATATCTCGATATCATCATAAAATATCATAAGACAAACATCACATGCAATAGGATATGTCGCAACTAGAAACACACCTCTAAAAAGCTGAAGCTCTAATTATGAGGAGGTTATCTACCACACACTCATCTAGCACCGGGTCTAATGAGATTAAAACCTACGAACACAAACTTAATATCAACACTATTCCTATGCCACCAACTAAATACAAAACTAAACAGAAATAAATCACGTGTAACTCTCAGAGCTGATGCAGGAGCAGGCTACATAATTGGAGGTGGTGGTAAGTCCTCGGCCTCGGAGTCGTGATTACCTAAACATAAATATCTCGTATTAGATTTCCCAAATAAAACCTCTAATAACTCTAAGTACAAAATCAAAAGTAAAACAACTAAAACAAGGCTTTCTGGTTTGAATTTGACGAAACGGATAGCGAAATCGAACTTAAGACGTCAAAAAATGATAATGCAGGGTTTTCTGGAAAAAGTCAACTAATCAACGAAAAAGTCAACGGTCAACGGTCAACGTTCAACGATCAACGGTCAATGTTTAACGGTCAACAGTCTGTTCGATCAAAGTTAATGGTTCAGGTCAGGTTCAATCATTGGATCGGGTCGATTTAGGTCAAGGGATCGAGTTAGGTTGATTCGGGTTGGGTTAGGGTTTGGGTCAAACGGGTCAACAAATTGGGCTTCAAAATTGTGTTTAATCCATAAAAGGCATGGGTTAAGGTTTAGGCATAACTTTAGGTCAAAAGCTTAAGGTCACATGGGCTAGCAACACAGGCTCACTCTGATCATCTTTGTAAACATAAGAAATTAAGGTTTTACAACCCTAACGGCGCCATCACCGGCGCTTCAACGAAACGTCATAATCACCATAGTAACCAACACAAACCACCATAAAAAAACGAAGCCCATACACATGTTTTCAACTTACCTACGCCAAAAGTGACAGATTTATGGAGGAACAACCGGTGAAGCAAATGGTTGAATGGTTTTACCCTTATTTTACATGAATGGCGACGATTAAGAAAATATGGAATAAAGAGTTTTGATCGCGAGGGAACAAGGAAGGTTTTGATGGTGGCGGTGTAGCAAACGGTCGTCGATAGACCGTTCAACAGAGCTTCATTGAAAAATCATGAAAAAGGAAAGAGGAGGAAGAGAAGGGAGGATACGACAGAAGCAAAGCAAGCAAAAGAAGTTGAAGGGTTAAACCAAGGGGAAAAAGAGTGTTTTATACCTAAGGAAATAAGGCATTTACTTGGAGGTCCTTAGATGATATTAGGGTTTTTGAATTGTCCCCAAAACTTAACAAGTATCACACTTAGGTCCTAAAATTCCCAAATTAGCCATAAAGTTTTATCTAGAGTTCAATTAAGTCCATAATTTTATTGAATTTACGTAATAAACCCTAAAATTCTAAAAAATTCTAATTTAATCCCTATAACAAAATTAGAGTGCTACAACTCTCTCCCACTTAAAGAAATTTCGACCTTGAAATTTAACTAGACCAAAAAGATGTGGATACTGGGCCTTAATGATGTTTTTAGGCTCCCTAGTAACCTCTTCATAACTATGCTTGCGCCATAAGACCTTAACCATCTTAATGGTCTTCCTTCTAAGAACCTTCTCATCCTAAGCAATGATCTCAATTGGTTTTTCCTCAAAACTTAAGTCAATAAAAACATCGATATCCTTAATAGGTATAATATGGGACGGGTCCGACAGATATCGTCTCAACATAGAGACATGGAAGACGTCATGAATCCGCTCAAGCTCAGACGATAACTCAAGCTGATAGGTAACTGATCCCACTCGATGAAGTACTTGATAAGGATCGATAAAACGATGACTCAACTTGCCTTTTCGCCCAAATCTGAGCACCTTCTTCCATGAAGATTCCTTCAAGAAAACCTCATCACCTACTTCAAATCAGCATAAGACTTCTGCCTATCAAAAGTAGCCTTAAGTCTCTCTCGAATTAACTTGACAGGAACAATATTTGGCCCCAACAAACGATACTCAATTAACTCAATCCAACCTATATGAGTGTGACACTTTCGCCCATACAAAGCCTTATACGAAGCCATCTTAATACTAACCTGATAACTGTTATTGTAGGCGAACTCTGCAAGTGGTAGAAAGTCCTCCAACCTATTTTGATACTCAATTACACAACCTCTCAACGTGTCTTTCAAAGCTTGAATCACATGTTCAGATTGACATCAGTATGTGGATAAGCAATAATGAAGTTTAACCGAGTACCCAAAGCATGATACAGAGACTCCCAAAACCTCGAAGTAAACCTCAAATCTCGATCAAAAATGATAGACATGGGCACCCCATGGAGATGAACTATCTCAGAAATGTAGAGTCGAGCTAATTTAATCAAGGGATAGTCAACTCTAACCAAAATAAAGTGCGCGAACTTAGTGAGTTGATCCATAATCACCCAAATTGAATCCTTCTTAGACGGTGTTAAGGGAAGACCATTCAAAAAATTCATAGTCACCCGTTCCCACTTCCACTGCAAAATCTCAATATGTTGAAGTAACCCAAAAGGACACTAATGGTCTGCCTTGACTTTTTGACAAGTCAAACACTTATACACAAAGTCAACCACATCTCTCTTTAAAACCTTCTACCAATTCCTCTCACAAAGGTTCTTATACATTCTTATTTCTATCAGGATGCATGAAATAAGGGCTATCATGCGCCTCACGGAGAATAGTTTGTTTCAACCCAGAATCTTTCGAAACACAATACCGACCTTGAAAGCATAGAATACCATTCTGATCCATGGAGAAGTCCTCAGAAGTACCTTCTTCTACCTCCCTCATACGGTGCATTAAATACGCATCATTAGACTGCTCAGTCTTTATCTCTAAGATTAATGTGAGAATAACTCAAAGTTCGGCTAAGAGATTGCCATCCTCACACAAACCCATTCTGACAAACAACGCCCTCAGCTTAGTCACAACATTACGACTCAAGGTGTTGACAACAACATTAGCCTTACCAAGGTGATACTCAATCTCATAGTCATAGTCCTTAAGAAGTTCTAACCAACAACGTTGCCTCAAATTATACTCTTTCTAGGTGAGCAGATACTTCAAACTTTTATGATCGATGAAGATGTAACACTTCTCCCTATAGAGATAGTGTCTCCAGATTATAAGAGTAAAGATCACTGCAACAAGCTCTAGGTCATGAGTAGGGTAGTTAATCTCATGCGGTTTCAACTGGTGAGATGCATAAGCCATAACCTTTCCTCCTTGCATAAGAAAAGCATCATTGTAAATAGTATAAGCCTTCTTAGACTCAGGTTGGATCAAAGCCGGTGCTTGAGTCAACACAGACTTCAACTTTTCGAAACTAGACTCTTGAGCTTCAATCCAGACAAAAGGAATATTTTTCCTCAGAAGCTTAGTCAATGGAGCTGCAATAATAGCCTCAATCTTTTTAGGATCCATACGAATACTCTCAGCAAAAACTAGATGCCCCAATAACACTACCTCTACGAGCCAAAATTCACACTTATTAAATTTAGCATACAACTATTTCTCCCTCAAAGTCTGCAGAACAATTCTAAGATACTCTTTATGCTCGGCCTTAGTCTTAGAGTAAACCAAAATATCATCTATAAACACCATCACAAACTGATCCAAGTATGGTTGAAACACCTTATACATCATGTCCATAAACGCAGTAAGAGAATTAGTCACACAAAAAGGCATTACCAGAAACTTATAGTATCCATAATGAGTTCGGAAAGCTATCTTGAACACATCAGAATCTTTGACCTTAAGCTGATAATACTTAGATCTCAGATCTATCTTAGAGAACACAATAGTTTTCCCGGAACTGATCAAAAAGGTCGTCAATACAAGGTAAGGGGTATTTACTTGTTATCGTCAGCTTATTCAGCTTTCGATAATCGATGCACAACCAAAGTGTCCTATTTTTCTTCTTAACAAACAAAACTAGAGCTCCTCAAGGTGAAACACTAGGCCGAATAAAACCCTTATTCAATAACTCTTGCAACTAAATATTTAATTCCTTTAGTTCCTTAAGTGTTATTCGGTAAGATTCCATAGACACAAGAGTCGCACCCTGATAGACCTCAATGCCAAACTCAACCTTATCACGTTTAGGTGACACACCAAGCAACTCTTTCATCAGGAAAGTCCCTCACAACACGAATCTTTTCAATCTCAAAATCTAATTGCATTGGATTTAAGATGTAAGCCAAATAAGCTATGGACCCCTTTTTTTATCATCTTCTTAGTATTAAGATCAGAGATCACATTGTACAAAAGCCCTCTACATTCACCAATCAGAGTTATCTCTCTATTATCAGAAGTTCTTAAAGTTGTCCTCTTTTTCTCACAATCCAATTTAACTTAATATTCAAAAAGTCAATCCATTTCAAGGATAAGGTCAAACTCACTGAATGCAAACTCCAACAAATTAGTCAAAAAGATTTCCCCTTATATCTCAAAAGGACAATTGTGATATACTCTATTAACCTTTATAGAATTACCCACAAGACTCTGAACAGTAACCGTAAACTCAACATTTTCTGCAAGAATCTTAAAACCTTCAGATACCACACTCACCACATAAGAATATGTAGAACCATTATCAAGTAAAGCAAAGTAAGGGATAAAATGAATAGAAAAAGTACCCGCTATGATGCCAGGCTCATCACGATCCTCATGCCTCCTAGTCACATATACCAACCCAAGTTGTCTCGCCCAAATCTCGTTGCTCCATCACTCTGAATTGGTCTACCCCTAGTAGCTGAACCTAAAGCAACAGGTCTAACCTGTCCTCTACCTCTAGCAGGACCCTGAATCGAAACCTAAGACTTACTCTGCACAAATGAACCAATAGGAGGATGTGGACAATCTCTGAAGAAGTGCTCATGAGACCTACACCTAAAATATGCCCCAGTCTTCCTCTAACACTCACCCTCATGCCTTTTATTACAGTAAGAACAGAGGTGTAAAGGATAAGGACCAGTAGAACCATCGACACTACCCTTAGGAGCTGCCAAAACTGCCGGCCTCACCCTCGGATAACTATACTGATCAGCCTATTTTCTAGGCCTCTTAGCAGATTGACTAACAAAAACAGGTTTAACTGATGTGCCTGTTTGCTTTTTACCATGCTCTTTATCTTAAGCCCTCTAAGCCTTCTTACGAGCCTTCAAACTCTCAGCAATCCTAACTCGATAAACTAAATCACTGAACACCCTATCATGATGCATGTAGACTCCATCTTGAAGCGAGAGTCGAAGTCTCTTTCTAAACCAATCACACTTCTATTTTTCATTAGTTACCAACCCAAATGCGTATCGAGCCAACCTCGAGAACTTAATCTCATAATCATTAACTGACATATCACCCTATCTCAAATTCATGAAGTCATCTTTACACTTATCGAGGAATTCCTCACATACATAATGATCCTGGAATACCTTTCTAAAATAATCCTAAGTCAATTGACCAGCAGGAGTAGACTCTTCCATTATATCCTACCAATTCTACGCCTCACCTCGTATTAAAAAAACAGTAGCCCTCAACTTTTGTCCAGCAGGGTAGTTCATTTCCACAAACAGAAAGATCCTTTAACTAGTACTCAGCAACAAAAGGATCTATACCAGTCCTACCCCCAAATACTTTCACCCTCGTAGTTATAAAATCGAAAGCTATGGGCTTCCTCGAACCCTCAAACGAACCCCAGTAGATCCATGAAGCAATCTTAGCAACTTCCGATTAATCGTAGCACTATCAAACTCTACTGTCTCACTATCTCCAATATTAGGTACATCCTCGCTAGGAATTTGATTAGTAGGTAAGTCTCCCTCAGCAGCTTGCTGACCCTCAGCACTAATAGGTAGCTCATCCTCCTCAACATGAGAAAACTCATCCATATTTACCTCAAGCTCAATTATAGGAGTAGGATCACTAACGGCCCTAGCAGTATGGTCCCGGGCTCGACCTTGGCCGCAACAAATCATAAGTCTAGAACTCCTACGTGGTGACATATTATCTATTAACACAGGCAAAGATCACTAAAGTAAGAATTTGTACCGGAGTTTAAAATAAATCTCAAATTTAATAAATCATATATGAAAATATACTATAACATGTTAATTTATTTAAAAATCCCTATTTACCCCTAAAACTTTTTAAAACCTTTTAAAGCATGTTTGGAGAGTCTCACAGTTCTAGAGTTGAACTCAACTTTGATACCACTAAATGTAACCCACTTTACCCGACTTATTAGATATGACCGGATCCAAAGGATCACTAATGTAATTTCGCCCTCTAACATTCTCAAAAACCACAACCATTCATTGTTTAATAAATACTACAAAAATTTATAAAACTTAAATAAACAAATATTAAAAATCCCAAATTTAAATTACTTACAATCCTAAAATAAAATAATAAAAATAATAACATAATGGAAAAATCCCCAAAATAACCAATACTGAAATATTATATATATATATAGAGAGAGAAAGAAACTATATAAACTAAATATTCCTCCATGTACCAAGTGTCTATATTCAAGTATTTGTAAGGGAAAACTGTAGGGAAATGAGCTAAAAAAACCTAGTGTGTCTCTAAAGTATATTCATCCTATTACATTGTCACAGTATTATCATAACATGTAAAATAACCACAAAACATGATACAACCACAAGAAAAATGCAATGCACCCATACTCTAGCTCACCAACACAATGAAGGGGTTCCTAGAACCCCTTTCCAACTAATCATCATCAATCGTAGTATGGTTTTACTATTAGCCATTTGAAGGGGTGAAAACCACGTCTTTCACCGTACAAACCCAACCCATGAGCACATAATGGTATGATCACATGTATATCTCAGTCTCAATCTCAGTCTCAATCTCAATCTCATGATATTACACATATATCAGAGTTCACAATTTTTTATCACAATATATATTAAATTAATCACATTCTAATAGGTATGCATGATAATATCAACATGATTTAATACAACTCAAAACACAATTATATCATTTCCATAATACAATATAAATCATTACATTGATATCATATCTCAGTATCATCATAAAATATCATAACACAAACATCATATGCAATAGGATATGTTGCAAATAGAAACACATCTGTAGAAAGCTGAAGCTCTAATGACAATGAGGTCGTCTACCACATACTAATCTAGCACCGGGTCTAACAAGATTAGAACCTACAAACACAAACTTAATATCAACAGTATTCCTATGCCACCAACTAAATATAAAACTAAATCAAAATAACTCACGTGTAATTCTCGAAGTTTGTGCAAGAGCAGGCTACACAAGTGGAGGTGGTGATAAGTCATCAGCCTCAGAGTCATGATCACCTAAACAGAAATATCTCACATTAAATTTCCAAAATAAAACCTTCAAATAACTTTAAATATAAAATTAAGAGTAACTCAGCTAAAATGAGGCTTTCGGGTTCGAATTTGATGAAATGGACAGCGAAAAAGGACTCAAGAAAAGTGAACGTTCAACGATCAAGTTAACGATCAACAGTCGGTCAAAGTCAACGATTTGGTTCGGTTAAATTCAATGGTTAGGATTAGGTTTGGTTAACGGGTCGAGTCGGGTCGGGTTCGGTCAATAGGTCGGGTTAGGTTGGGTTAGGGTTTAGGTCAAATGGGTCAAGAAATTAGGCTTTAAAATTGGGTTTGATCCATAAAGGCATGGGTTAAGGTTTGGGCACAACTTTGGGTCAAAGGCTTAGGGTCACTTGGGCTTACAACATAGACTCGCTCTGATCATCTTTGCAAACATAGAAAATTAGGGTTTTACAACCCTAACGACTCCATCATCGACGTTTTAACGGAACGTCACAATTACAACCTTAACCAACACGAACCACTATAAAAAACGAAGCCTATGCACATGTTTTCAACTTACCCACACCAGAAGTGATGGATTTACGGAGGAACAACCGGTGGAGCAAATAATCGAATGGTTTTACCCTTGTTTCACACGAATGACGACGACTAAGAAAATATGGAATGAGGGGTTTTGATCACGAGGAAACAAGGAAGGCTTTAATGGTGGCGGTGTAGCAAACGATCGTGAATAGATTGTTTGACGGAGCTTCGTCGAAAAATTATTAAAAATGAGAGAAGAGGAAGAGAGGGGAAGATTCGGTAGAAGCAAATCAAGCAAAAGAAGTTGAAAGGTCAAACCAAGGGGAAAAAAGGGTTTTATAACCAAAGAAATTGGGCATTTACTCGGAGGTCCCTAGTTAATATTAGGGTTTTCGAATTGTCCCTCAAACTTAACACATGTCTCACTTAGGTCCCAAAATTCTCAAATTGGCCATAAAATTTTATATAGAGTTCAATTAAGTCTATAATTTTATTGAATTTACGTAATAGACCTCAAATTCTAAAATTTTTCTAATTTAATCCCTATAACAAAATTAGGGTGTTACAGAAGAAATATAAAAAAAGTTAGTTTTGAAAAACATAAAATAAAGTAGAAAATAAATGAAAGATTTGAGATGTAGAAATTCTTATTAATGACTTTGGGGATATTAGGTCGTTTTTGTATGTGTTCTTCAATCATTGGGTTTTAGGGATTCTCCTCTAATTAACTAGTCACTACCCCAGTTGAATCTCTCGATCTTTCACCGGCATAGCAAGTCGATAGGGACTACTTATCAGTAGATGTCACAGTCTAAACCGGTTTGGGAAAAAGTGTTCACGAATGGGCAATAACAATTTTTGGTTCATTCCTACCTAAATGACTTTCTAGGGTTGTCAGGTCTATTGTTTGTTTGATTCTCTTCCTTTCCCAAATAGTTGATTCATAAGGTAAAATTCTTGTTAAACAATAATTAAATATTCATACTTTCACTCCTTAACTCCCTAAAAGAGAATTAGTTCCTCATGGGTTTCTTGATCATTATAAACACAAATATATATAAAAACATATAATTGAATAAGAGAATGAAAAAGAAACTAGAATTGTATTGGTAATTTGTCGGGAAAAATTTCCTCGAACGTTTATACGAATTCTACAATCTCGTTTCCAAAAGAAAATACAAACTTAAAACTAAAAACTGAAATCTAGTGAATGGTGTCCAGAACCCTAGTGCTAAAGGCCATATTTATAGCCTTTGTCGGTCGTTTTCATCAACCCTAGGTAAGTTGTCGTCATTCGTGCTTAAGTTACATTGTGAAGATGAAAATGCCCCTCGCTTAGTGTAGAGTTGAAATCTGGGGTCGATGTTAAGACAACTAAGACTTGTGTTGCGACAAAGTAGGCAGTCTTTTAATTCTTCATTGTTGATCCCTTTGTTGTGACATAGAACTCCCTATGTTGTGACAAAGTGATCAGTATCACTGTGGCTCAGCTGCTATTAGTCTCCGTGTACTCATGAAGTAGGTTAGCTAATCTTTAGGCCTCATTTGGCCTTGAAAGTAATAAAATAACCTTTTTAACACAATTTATTCAAAGGACAAAACTAAACTAAAAATCCACAAAACACAAGGAAAAGTACTTGATTTCAAGCCTTCAAATATGAAAACTAGTTCAATCTGCTAGGTACGAAACCGAAAGATCAAAATGCCTTTGTTCCATAAAAGAGTCACTAAGAGTACGTTTCAATTTATTATTGACAAGGTGCAAAAAAGGCTTAATGGCTTCGATGCTAAACTCCTTTCACTGGTTGGTCGAATTACTTTAACCAAGTCAATATTGTTGGCCATCCTAAGTTACTTTTTACAATCAGATATGATTCCTTTAGGGGTTTGTGAGAAGATTGAACAAATCGTTAGTAGTTTTGTTTGAGGCTCCATAAGAGATGTCAAGAAAGTGCAGTTAGTCAATTGGGATACATGTTGCTAACCTATAAAGTGTGGGGGTTTTGGCTTCAGGAGAATGGCTCCCCAAAATTATTTTTTTCTTATGAAGGTAGTATTTCAATTTATGACCAATATGGATACTTTTTAGGTACATTTATTGCGATACAAATATAAAATTATGGATCGATGCCCCAAATCCATTTATCGACCTTGTTGTTCTTATGTTTGGCGCTCTTTATCCAACATATGGGAGTAATTTAGGCAGAACATTTCTTGGAGCATAGGGGATGGGAAATATGTGGATTTTTTTATGACATTTGGATTCCTAAGTTGGGAGCGATTCGAAATCACTTGTTAACCAACCCAAACAGAGTGGAACATACCAAGGTAATTGACATGGTTACAGTGGATGGACAATGGATTTGGTTAAAACTTCAATGGTATGTTGGTCACGATGTCTTGGAATATATTGATATGTCCTCCTCATTGTGATATAGTTGTGAGAGATATTTGTCTGTGGCGAATTAATAGAGCTGGGAAGCTTTATGTCAAATCGACATACAACAATTTAACCCAAATTGATGATCGGGTAGGGGATAATACTTGGACTGGAATTTGAAGATTAATTTACCACCAAGAATCAAGCATTTCCTCTAGTTAGTTATACACCAGAAACTCTTAACTAGAGTTGAAAGGAATAGAAGGCATTTGTCTCCCTCACATGAGTGCACTTTATGCTAGAATGCTTAAGAAACAATTATCAATACTTTGCTGGATTGCACTGTTGCAGCTAAGGTATGGGAAAAGGTAATACCCCCAAATTATTTGTCTCATTTATTCAATTTAGACCTTTTAGAGTGGGTAATTACCATCATGAATAGTGATTATGGTGGAAATGTTGCCCATACAGGGTTATTTGCTATCTTGTGTTGGTTGCTGTGGAAAAATAGAAACAAATATATTTTTCGACAGGTTTCAAGTAGGCCTAATAAGATTGTACGCATGGCAAAATGTTTTGTTTCCAATATCCGTGAATTAGCAATGATTCCAAGGTCCTTAGGAGTTAATCACGATGTGAAGATTAAATGGCATCTGCCGAGAAGCGGATGGGTTAAGATTAATGTTAATGGGTCTTCTAATGTGAATGGACATTGTTTGATGGTTGGAGGTGTGGTGCGTGTTTCCGTTGGGAATTGGCTAGAAGGATTCAAGAAATATATTGGGAGGGGTTCTGCTCTAATGTCTAAATTATGGGTTATTTTAACTGGTCTTGAAATGGCTCGACTAAGAAACTATAGTAAGATTATTGTCGAGAGTGATTATTTGGATGCTATAGAGATGACATTGGGAAAATCTACGATTACTCCTTCGATGACACTTATACAACTGATCATGCAGACTGAGAGACAATTACAAGATGTTAAGTTCCAATTTGTTCAAAGAGAGGGGAATATGGTGGCTGATTGGTTAGCTAAATCAGGCTTAGATAATGATGTTGATCTCACTTTCATTGAGTTCCCTAGTTTCCTGTTAAAAATATTTTATTAGAGGATAAATTTGGTGCATCATAAGTAAGAAATACTTGATTTAAAGGCAATTGATTGCCTTCTTTTGTTATGAAAAAAAATCTCCATATATATGCACTAAAAGATGTCAACGAAATATGACAAGTTGCATAATCATCTAAACACAAGTTAAGTTGCACATGAAGTTATACCTAACGAGTGTAAGTGACATAAACCCTTGAGAAATGAATAAATCATTCATGTTGTAGTCTTCATTTCGTTATTTAGAATCTTAACTTTTTGCCTCCTTAATAAATGCCAATTCAAATATCTGCAAATGAAATTATTGGGCTCTTCAATAGATATTTAAACATGAAAACAATAATAAAGAAGGATACAATCGTTCATATTCTATTCATATAAATCAAGCATTTGATAATAAATTAAAAAATTTAATTATTTATCTTATATAAAATATTTCAATTGTTTAATAAATATTAATGTATACATAATTTTAGATTGATATGATAGAGATATCTAATCGATTGGAAATTTTTCATGCATGATAAATACAATTATATTGATAAATTGAAGGATTGAATCTCAACCATTCTTTTATTGATGTTTTCATGTTAATGGAAAATTTCTCACATTTCTATTGTATCAATTTAATTAAAAATATATGCACAAAAAATAAGTAAAAATATGAAGTAAAACTTAATTAAAAATGTTAGTATCTATGCTAAGGCTTTGCTTAGTAAGGTGAAAAGAAAATTGATAAGATGAAAATTTAAAGGAATAGAAAAATAGAAAGATAGAAAATATAATTTTTCTTTGTGTGTTTGGTAAGAAAAATGGAAAGAAATTATTATTTTTATTCATTGTTTGATAAAGTTGAAAAATGAAAGTAAAAAAAATAAAATATTTAAAAAATGCATAATTGTGAATTACTATACATATCTCTCTTATTTTCTCTCCTTTCATCATTCCAATTTCAAAAAATTAATTTTTATACATTAAGATGGAAAATAATGATCTTTTATATTTTCTTTCCTCTCACTTTTCTTCCCTATCACACTTAATTTTTTTTCTATTTTTCCGCTCCCTATTTTCTCATCATTCTACTTTTCCATCTAACCAAAGATAGAAGAAATTTGAATTCGCATTATAAACAAGCTAAAACAATTTTTTTTTTTGTGAATTACAAGGAAAGGGCAAAGCCCTAACAACAACACGATTGGCGCAACTCGAACCCAGACCACACCTAAAATAATGAATACTCTTAACTATCAGGTCAACACACAGTATTCAAACTAACTCGATTTTTACCCAAAAGAAACAAAAAGACAAATTAATTGATGCATACTTAATTAAGTTAATTGTCACCAGCTTAGCTTTTAACGTTCTAAGTTCAAAGATTACCAAATATATATTAAAAATAAAATAAAAAAAAGGTAAGTGTTTTACCATCTGCAAATGCAACCTAACAACTACAATATTATGCACAATTAATTATTTTATGACTTTTCATTGTAGACATTTAAAAATATTTACTTATCAAATTGATCAAATTACTTTAAAAGATAAAATTAGTAAATAAAAAGTGATTTATTTAATAACTTAAATTGTATTTGTTTAAAATTTAAATGAATTGCTAATAGAAGCAGTAGTAAGTTTTAGGTTAAATATATCGTGAACTTTAATTTAATGTATAATTTAATACATAAATTTTGATTTTATACAATTATATATATTAAATTTTTATTTTGGTAAAAATGTGTACATAAAATTTTGATTTTGATCAATTATACACATTAAAAAATTTAATAGAATTTTGATAGTGTTAACAATTCTTAAAATTTACATCAATATTTTAATTGGGATGAAGTATTTAGACTATCTAATGACATTGAGTTGAGGCACCAAATTATTTCAAAATTGAAGTATAGAGTTTAAATATCAAATTTGAGGGAAATATAAGGATCAAAATTGAAAATGAACTATTCTTATATAATCAATAAAAATAAAGGGATTAGATTAAAAATAAAGAAAATGGATTGGTGGCAAGGACTTCCTTCTATATAATATAAATAAAATGTGCACTTACAAAAGTTTTAATGAGAAATGATTATAGAGTTGAGCCGGACCCACTAATCTAGTGGATGTGGACCACAAAGAGTTGGAAAAGTCTTATTTCCTGCTTCCTTTTTTCTTTTAATTAATTTCATAAGCTTATAAATACATCAAGAAATTGTTCATGGTCTGGTTATTCATTCACATAAAAAAGTTTGTTTAAAATTTGGAAAGGTTTAGACAAAAATATTTAGTCCAAAAATAGGTATGGACAAAAGCATTAGGCTCATTTAAAATATAGGTCGGGTTCGGACTTGAACATTCAAATCTTGAACCTAGCTCGACTTGACTCGTTTTAAGTTTATAATACTTTATATTATGTTATTTTATATATTAATGTAATTTAAAATACATTAAAAAACAAACAAATACTAAATATAAAATATTACTCTAATATAAATATTAAAAAATATTAAGATGAATATATAAAAAAATTTCAATAAATAAAAATTTATAAATTTATTAAATATTAAAATAAAATAAAATAAAATAAATATTTTTAAAAAAAAATTAAAAACTAATATGGATGAGGCTAAAATAAACTTGGGTTAGTCTTTTGTAAATATGGGTGAGTTTGAGTAAAATTTTAGGCCCAAATTTTGGGTCGAGTTGAATTTGGGCAAGCATAAAATATATTAATATCATACTTAAGTCCGACCCGAACTTAACCCGATCCGATCCATGAAGACATCTAAATACATCTTTTAAGATGGAATTTTGGGTATTTTGGACGGGTTCCTTATTTTGTTAAATAAATAATACAAACGTGTTATAATTCAGATAGATAATTTGGAGGTGATTAATGCATTGGCTATTAAGAGATCAAAAGATTTAAGTATTATCTTACTTAAAAAAATTCAACGAATCATGAGTTCTGAAGGACTATGAATGATCAAATATTTTTCCAGAAAGTACAACTTGATTGCGAATCGATTGACGAAGCTTAACTTAGCATGAAAGTTAAATTTATAAATTTTTGTTATGCCCCCTAATGATATATCAAAAATTCTTCAATAAGACAAAGCGTGAAATGTTTTTGAACAATTGATTTGATATAATTTTTTTTTTCACCAACAAAATATATTTAAATAAAATCTTTAAATTAACACGTACAAAGCATTGATAGGATGTTAAGTACCGAACTTTATATTGGGTGAGCCATTAGTCATTTAACACTTGGTAGGGGCAGACATAAAAGAAATAACCCCAAACTTAGTGTTCTTTTTTTCTCTTTTATTTAAAAAATTAAATAAAGTGAAAGAGAGAAAAGGAAATATCTAGGAATCCCCGTTGCAGTTACATTAAAAGTAAGAAATTTTCCTAGCGTCAAAAGAAAAGTTAAGTAATTTTCCAAATTCCAACAAATAATAAAATATTAGTTTCTTTTACACTACAAGACTTTAGACCTTGAATACCAATAGTTCTTAACCACTTTTTTTTTTCGTTGATAATAAAGTAATATTGTAAAGAAAATGAAAAAAAAACAAACATATAGATTTTATGTAAAAATCTATTTGGAAAAAAATCACGGGTAAAAAATATTTATTAATATAAAAAATCGAATGATTACAAAAAAAACGATTACGTCTATTTATAGGTTGATGAACCTTATTTTAATAATCTCTATTATACAAATTTCACTTGTACAATTTGTACCCTTATTTTATCCTTACAAATCTTCTTATTTTGTCACTTGTATTTTATTTATTTAACAAAAATTTAAGCTACAAAACTCCCTCACCTTTAATATGGATCTTAGAAAGCTACAAAACCATGCTGCCTTTAATGTTAGTCCCTCTACATTGACCACAAATACCATACATTAGAAGTCTTACATACAGTTTCTTCTTTACTTTTTTGCTACCAAACCTTCCTACTCCCTTCCTTGATTTCCCTGTATATAAGTCCCTTCGCGTCCAAACAACCTCCAAAGCCATCACCATTTCCGACATGGGACATACAGAGTATTATGTCAACAATTTTGTTTCTCTTGTGCTGCTTGCTTTCCTTGGATTGATCCTACGTTTTTATCATGAGTTGGTAGTGAAGCCAATGAAGCTTCGAGCAAGATTACTCAAGCAAGGCATCAAAGGCCCGCCTCCGAGTCTGCTAATTGGAAACATAAGAGAGATAAAGAAGGCACAATCCAGCATTGTTAAGGTTCCTAGCATACAATCCCCAGCCACTCACAACTGCGGTGCGCTGCTCTTTCCATTCTTTGAGCAATGGAGGAAACAATATGGTATCGGTGTCAATAATGAATTTTAGGAGTATTAATTTATCAAAATAGTTAACACTTATAGTATGGAGTAATTTCATTAAATTTCAGGCCAAGTATTTGTGTTTTCTCTTGGGAACACTCAGATATTGTTTGTGAATCAACCTGATGTTGTGAAAGAGATTACTACATGCACGTCCTTAGCCTTGGGGAAGCCTTCCTATCAACAAAAGGATCGTGGTCCTTTGCTTGGTCAGGGAATTCTAACTTCAAATGGGGCAATATGGGCTCATCAGAGAAAAATTCTTGCTCCCGAATTATACATGGACAAGGTTAAGGTATAAATATATATGATTCACTCAAAATGATTATGATTACAGATCTACATACAGTACTAGGTATATATAAACATTAATACAAAGATAAAATCTCCTGTAGGGAATGATAAACTTGATTGTCGAATCTACATTTACGCTAGTGGACTCTTGGAAGACCAGAATAGACGTCGAGGGTGGACTTGCTGACATCAAAATTGATAAGTATATGCGAAGCTTCTCTGGAGATGTCATCTCAAGAGCCTGTTTCGGAAGTAATTATTGTAAAGGAGAAGAAATCTTCTTGAAGCTAAGAGCTCTACAGGAGGCCATGTCCAAGAAAGGTTTATCCACTGGTGTACCTGGAATGAGGTGAGCATTCTTTCGCAATTTCAAAGTCCTATGGAAGCCATTTGTATTGAAATGTTTGGGTGATTACAGATATCTTCCCATCAAAAGCAACAGAGAAGCTTGGGCACTTGAAAAGGAGGTACGTGATTTGATATTGCAGGTGGTAGAAGAGAGAAAGGGGGCAGCAACATACGAGGACTTACTGCAAATGGTGGTTGAGGGAGCTAAAAACAGTGACCTGAGTCAAGAAGCCACCGAGAGGTTTGTAGTAGATAACTGCAAGAACATATACTTGGCTGGATATGAGACTACAGCCGTTTCTGCCACCTGGTGCCTCATGCTTCTAGCTGCCAATCAAGAATGGCAGCATAATGTGCGGACAGAGGTGGTTGAAATTTGTGGGGGTCGTACTCCGGATGCTGATATGCTTCGTAAGATGAAACTGGTATACATATATGACCAAATAATTTATTATTTTATCGAGAACTGTTGTGGATATTTATATAAATAACTATTAACCTTGAAATCCTTGTTTTTCATGTGTAATTCAGCTTACTAAGGTAATTCAGGAATCATTGAGACTTTATCCGCCAGTAGCTGTGGTGTCGAGGGAAGCCTTGGAAGATATGAAATTCGGGCAGATTTTTGTTCCCAAGGGTGTAAATATTTGGATGATGGTGTTGGCATTGCACACAGACCCTGAAATTTGGGGTGAAGATGCCTATAGATTCAACCCGAATAGATTTGCAGAAGGGATAAAAGGTGCATGTAAGCTGCCACAAGCGTACATGCCATTCGGGGTCGGGCCCCGGGTGTGCCTTGGACAGAACTTGGCCATGGTTGAACTGAAACTACTAATGTCTCTCCTTTTGTCTAACTTCTCCTTCTCCCTTTCTCCCAACTACACACATTCGCCTGCTCTAAGACTGGTAATAGAGCCAGAAAATGGCGTCCATCTCTTGGTAAAGAAGCTGTGATTCGAGAGCTTTTAGAAAATTATATGAACTCATCCAAGCATTTCCATTTCATTTGAAACACAATAAGAGTTAGGTTGAACCCAATGTATGATGTAAACAATCTATATTGATTGGTTTTATTTTCTTCAGTACTCTTTAGTTGGTCTATATGCCTATGGCAAAAGAGATGAATTATATAAATCTTTGAATGAGATTCAATTGTTATTATTTAATTATTTATTTATATTTCAAATAAAAAAACTCAAAAACCATAAAATGTGACATAGTGGTATTGCTCACACCAAATTGACGAATTAAAAAATATGAGTTAAATTGCTTGAAGCATGTTAATCACTACCTTTAAGGATATTTTTTTAGTATAACGTAATTCTTAATATTCAACAAGCTTTTCTATTATAAAATGGGAACAAGAATAAATAATAGATCATAACACACACACAAAAAAAAAAAAAATACTCAACAATCTCAAAGAAGATAAAATTTTTAAAGTGGGTATAAAGTGAAAGTGAGTCATAGTTTTTATAAGACTTTTACTGATTAAAATTTGCATAAATAAATGGATTTGACTTGACTAAAAATAATTTAACAAATCTTAGACTTAATTAGATATAGCTTCAAACCATTTAAGCTATTTTTGTTTGATTAAATATATCTTACTAATTATTTTTCTATATTATATAGACTTAATCCCTTTTTTTGTTTGTGTTGTTGGCACAAAAATAATTAAGCAAAAGTTCTCACTTTAAGATGGAACTTAGAAAGCTACAAAACCATGCTGCCTTTAATTCAATGTGTGACCACATATGCTTTGAAGTTGGTAAAAGTACCAGAGAAGTCCTTGTCCTTAGGGATGGATTACATTTTCATCCCTTTACTGAAAAAATAAGTAAACTAATTTTTTATATGTTTTAAAATACGCAAATTAGCCCCTCCTTTAAATTTTTCTATGAAATAATGATGTGAAAAATGCTTAAAATTATTATTTTCATGAGTAAGCTTTAAAAATAGTCACCTAACTATGTTTTTTGTTCTATTTTGGTGTCCCAACTATTAACACTTTTTATTTAGTTACTGAACTTTTCAAAATTAAATATTTTAAGCACTCTGAACTAATGTGGATTTTTTATTGGCTAGTAACAAAATTAATCTTCTAATGTTTACACATTTTATCAATTTGATCCTAAATATAAAAAATATAATAAATTTAACCCTTAATGTTTACAAAATTTGTCATTTTAGTTCTATTTCTAAAAAAAATGGCCTTCAATATTTACAAAATCTATCAATTTAGTCCAAACTCTAAAATTTTTAAATATATATATTTAAAAAAAATCATTTTTAGTTCTTTATAACCAACCAGGTAACTCATGTGAGATATTCAAATAAAAAAAATAGTACCCTCTTTCAAGTCACTTACAACAAATTTTTTACTATAATTTAGGACCAAACCAATTGATTTGAAACCTATCTAGAATAATTGGTTGCATTACTACCCAATTAGATAACGCTTTTAATGTCTTTATTTTGTTTGGGACTTTTTTTTTTTTTTTTTGTGTTTTAGAGTTGTTACTTGAAAGAAGATATTTTTTTTGTTATTTTAATATCTCACATGAGTTAATTGTAAGGATGGTAAAAAAAAACTTGAATCTAACAGGTTTCGAGTTGATCCAACCCGATAGGATCGATTTTTTGTTGAAATTATAGGTCGGGGAGAGTTAATTTTTAAAATAATTGGATCGAGTTAGATTGGATTAGAATGAAACCATCCACCCCGCCACAGAATATTTATAACATTACCCTCTATACATACTTAATATTAATTAAATTAAAAATCCTTAAAATTTATCAATACTAGTTTCATTCTACCGCTTCTATGCTAGTCCCCTTTTACCAATGTAAGGTTATTTTTCCCATTTTCTATATTCTTAATTTAATAATTTATTAAAGGAATCTTTGTTCCTTCTTTTTTTTCTTTTGTGTTGTAATCACAACATGTGTGTAAATATACATTAGCACACAACATTAATTTGTGTGCTAATGATACAAATTTTAATTTTAAAATATTTAGAGATTAAATCAAAAAATTAATAGTTTGATGATCAAAATAAAATGAAAGGAACAGTTGGAAGATATTTTTATAGTATACCCATAAAATAATAAATTTTAACATATTTCACATCATTATTTAATAAAAAAATAATAAAAGAGCTAATTTGCATATGTTTCGAAATGTATAAAAATTAATTTATTTATTTTTCAACATAAAGACCGAAATACAATCTGCCCCTAAATACAAGTACTTCAGTGACACTTTTACCCTTTGAAGTCTTTTTTATCAACTCAAAAAGAAAAAAGGAAAAAGAAGAAAAAGAAAGAAAGAAAAGACTATATGAATTTCTAAATCAATGTTACTGTCCCTTAAAAAAAAAGGTTTTCACTTTTCATTGACCACAAAGACCATACAAAAGCAGTCTTACATTTATTTACTTTTTCGACCAAACCTTCCTACCCGCTTCCTTAATTTCCTTGAATATAAGTCCCTTTGCGCCCAAACAACAACCATAGCCATTACCTATCACCCGTAACAATCCGGTTTTTAATAATGTCAGAAATTATTATTTTAAAAGTTAATTTCTGTAAATCGAGTCTGTAAATATTAAATAAAAATATTTACAAAGTTATTATATTGATGTATTAAAATTTGATTAAGTAATTTAATAAAAAATGCGATTAATTAAGGTTTAGATACTAATTTGTAAAAACCCAATTGCTATAGATTTTTAATTAGAGAAAGACTTAAGAACTTAGATAGCAATTATTCAAAGGATTAAAATGTTTAATAAACCAATAATAAATATTGGATAGTGGACTTTGATGATGATGGATAGTTAATTTGTATAATTATGATTAAAGAAAATAATATAAATTAATTAGTGTAATAAACATTAATTAAGATTAAACATTATATATATATATATATATATATATATATATATATATATATATATATATATATATATATATCCAATTTAGTTGAGAGAAAGATGAAAATGAATTCATCTTCTTCCATCGTCGAGCAAAAAGAAAACAATGGAGAAAAACCTCTATTGTTGAAAGCTCCATTTGGCAAAAAATTCAAGTCCTTAAGCCATTTTTCTTTGAGTTTTATGGAAATTGAATAATGAGAACTTGATTTAGCTAGCTCATATATCAATTTTTTCAATTGGTGAAATTTTAATAAGTTGCATTGTTGAGAATTGGACGAATTAGATGTGAGATTGATAGAAAATAAGCTTAGCTTATGAAATAGACTAAACTGTAAAGTTTAACAAGCTTGACTATTAGCCTTGTTATATTAGAGACCAAATTGAATAAATAAAAACATATTATGAAATTGTGATAATAATAGAAATTAGAAGGTCCTTAAGGAGTAAATGTGAAATCGGATTTTAATCCGAAGCTTTAGATCAAAAGTTATGCTTGTCTCGAGTTTAATGACTAAATTGAATAAATTGAAAAATATGCATGATTTGATATTTGATTGTGAATTAGACGAAATTTGATAGTGTTATATATTTTATGACTGTTCGTGGCTAACATCGACGTGGACTTTCAAGAGGGAAAGAAAAAGTGAAAGTTATCGACGAGAGATATGAAATCTTGAATTGTACTTTTATAATTCGGGATAGATTTTGTTGCTTGTAAATACATGTTAATTGCTTGATTGATAATTGAGGTAAGTATATGGTGATAATATGAATTGTTTTGATTCAATTTGATGTGGGATATCAAATAAAGGACCAAAATAAATAAAATGAAAAATTGCATGAAACACTTGAATTATGTTATGTGATATGGTAAATGGATAGAAAAATGTTGTATTGCATGTAATACATATGTGTGGACGATGGATTGAAATATGATTATGAAATTGAATGTGAAACTGTAATGCCTCAAAATTTTAAACTTTTGTCTATAACTTTTATTAATGGATTTGCCTCTACTTCAATGGTTATGTGTTCTGTCTAGTTATTTGAGATTTGAGGTTTGAGTCGTGTTTCTAAATTTTTTTTCCCAAAACTGTAAACTCTGAAGTGGTGTAATAAATTGAGTTCTGTGCATTACTGTTTCAATGATGAGTCTAGTGGTTCAATGGTCATATACTTGTATGTTTATTCTTGGATTGTGTGTTCGAATCTTTGTTACACAATGCATAAAATTTTTTTATTTGCACCTCTTTGGTAAAATAGAAGTTAAGTTAATTAGATGGTTTCCTCTTGGTTTTACTATGTTCGTTTTTACTTTCTCTTCCTTTCATTTTTCTCTTGGTCACTACAGTGAAATCCTTCTTAATTGAGGAAATTTTTTTGTGCAAATTGTTCTGAAATCTCATTGAAGTGTTGTTTGTCTTGTGACTCTACGAATTGAGACTCTATTGAGTAAGTTTTATCGAATTTCACAATGTGATTCTAGCGGTTTTAGTGAGTTGTTATTCGAGAATTGTTGAAATTGTTGTTTACTAATGAGAATGGTTTTCTTTAGGCGAGGATCATATTGTTAACGACTTTCTAGCGCGTTAGTTCGGTGATTTCGGTGTTGTGCAAAGGTAAACATTTTCTTGAATTTGAATAGGAAATTTACGTTAAAGTTCAACAAAGTAATTTGAAAGTAGTTCATGAATTAGTGTATTGATGTTGATTTGGTTAAATAAACCTCTGTTTAGGCTTCAGTTCGGGCAAGAACGCTTTGCTTCTACTCTAAGACAAGTAGGGTATCAAACCCTTAGAGTTTTTTGCATTTTTTTGTATTTTTCGCAAATTTTGCCACTTTTCGAGGGAACACGGGCTTGTGTCCAGGCCGTGTTCTATGTAAACAAGGTACAGAGAAAACACAGGCGAGTTTCTGACTATGTGTATATACTCTTCTGGGGCATATGAGCTGGACACACGGGCGTGTGCCAGACTGTGTGTGCATATTGTTTTGTGAATCAAGGTACATGGTACACATGGGCTAGGTAAAGGGGTGTGTGATGAATCGTGTGTGTATACTATTTTGCGCCACACGGGTTTGTTCTAGACCGTGTGAATATATTGTTATGCAATTATAGGTGCAATGGTCACACACGGGCTAGCACATGTTCGTTTGCTAGGTTAGTGGACCATTTTTTATCTATAAACACTGTATAAGCGACTGTGGGTTGACCGTAGCACTTGAATGACCTAAACCAAATTGTAAGAGGATTATTGAGTAATGTTTGATTATGATTATATGTGTTTATAACTGATTTTCTATGTACTATCCATATTTGTTATATCTGACATGTGTATGTATATAGATGTATCTGAAACATAAGGATTTGATATTTGTTCTGTATTTTCATGAGGGTTGGGATTGTGAAGTAAAGGAAGTATCTGAATTGAATTGAACTAATTCAATGGTCAAACCACTTGAAATTATAACTGAACTGGCAGTGAAACTATGAACACTGCAATGTGTCAAACCGACACTCTATGGTGTGTAGGGATGAATATTGGTGTGTTAGGCTATACGGAGATGGTGTGCAGGGTTGGGGGAAATTGCATCTATATTTGTATCCATTAACTGTATAACCAAACTGTAATTGTTGGCTGAACCATTGAACTATAACTCTTGTCTACACAATTGAACTCTATCTGTTGACTATGTAATTGGCATCGAACTGACTGAAATTACTGAACCATTACTGATATTTTGAGTAAGTATGTTTATAGAGAATATGAAACTTTGTTATATGTTATTCTAAATTATTCAATGGAATTTCAGGACCTTCTCAGACCTGATGGCCAGCGAACAAGGGACTCGGTCATCTTTAGGACTATTTTAATGACTTATGTTAATGACAGCTTGTATACTATTTCTTAATTTCGAGTGTAGGTTTACTGCGATATATGTATGCACCCTTAACATGGTATTTGGGTTTATATTTCTGGTTGTGTGTGCTATGACTTAAATGCGAGGTATTGCTTATATTGTTGCATCGTATTCTCTTAATGTTGATGTGATACTCTGAACTTGGTCGTACCGGTTAGGTCGGATTTAGGGTATTACATTTAGTGATATCAGAGTCAGGTTAGACAACACTCGGACTGTGTAGTGAGTCTATTTGTGTAGCTAGAATATGATTATACAGAAGTAGAAACTGAATAACTGATTTAGAAAAATCGAGTCTCTGATGCCATGCCTGTAAGTAACTTATATAGCATTCATATGAATACTGTACTATGGTAACTGATTCTGTGTTTGAATTGCTATCCGACATAACGTGTTAGGGAAATTCTAATAAAACACTGAACTGATCCATGCACTTTTGATATTGTAGACATTGAAAAGATGAGTTCACGAGAGGGTCATGGACAAAAAATACGAGGGCACCGTGGGCATCGAAAAGGAGCTCGAGCTGAGTTATCTTCCATGGGAAGCATTCCCATCCTAGAGACCAATGAGACTATTGGTACTCTCACTGCTAAGACGGCAGCTCAGACTGAGCCTACTAGGGACGACCTTGTGCCCCAGGCTATGTTAAGTGTATTGGAGAGAGTCTATGGGACCTGTACTGGACCCGTAGCTCGAGGATCAGTTATTAAGCGGTATCGCTCGAACGAAGTTGAGCTATTCAGGGGTGTCACTAGAGTTTCTCCTATAGTGGCTGAGTACTGGCTCGAGGAATCGAGCGTATCATGAATGATTAATCGGTTGCTTAATGTCACAATAATATTGTGCAAGCGTACAGTGTCAATGCAAGTATAGTAGACAGATGTGAGTTTGTCGGATATTGATCCCACAAGGATGATTATCTATTGTCTATTAATGTCAGTACAATGAATAAGTAAAAATAAGATAATTTGTGAGAATAATTGTTGGAGCAATAACTTGAAAATAAAAACGAAATGTGATAATGATAGAATGGGATTCCTAACGTGAATATTTAATAGAATATTAAGTGTTGCTCACAAGATATGAAAGGATAGGTGATTATCGCTGCAATAGTGTACAATAAATATCTTACCAAGCTTAACTTCTATATTTGACCTAAGACTTAAACATGCACATTAACCATACCTTTCGATGATGGCAATGCAACACAGTTAAGAACAAGTGGATTAAATTCCTCTAATCCTCATGCAACTTTTGTTGTCATTATTGTTAGCTTGAACTGTCACTACACCTTCCAGTGACAGTGACCGAAATAACACCTCTGTGCTAAAAACATTCAAAACCAAATATTAAACAGTAGAAGCAAGTTGAATAAAATAACATTTAACCCAGCATTCATGTGTACTTTCATATAAACATGAAATAAAAAGTAACCACCATCATTTAGAAAAGAAATATAAAAGAAACGAGTGGAGAATACTATTCCTAGACAACTCGACTTGCTCTCTCTATTCCCTCACTTAGGGCTCCTCGTCAAGAGCTGATCTGTATCCCTTTCACGTCGGTTCACCCGTAAAAGCCCTAAGCCTCCATAGCTGAAAGCTTCAAAGGTAAGTTGAGGAAGAATATGGCACCAAAAAGACCTAAAAACTCCTTTTTTCTCTTTTCTTGTGAGTATTTATGTCCTTCCAAATTGTGCAGGTGTCCTTTAATCAGAATCAAGTTGTCGCTGGTCATACAAGTTAGTTATACTAGACTGGACAAGTCACAGATTTCTATTCTTATCCGAATAGTTATCGGATGCGACAATAATCCTGGACGCAATCTAAAAATACTCATGCAGCGACATTAGTACCAAAACATGACAAAATTAAGGGTAAGTAGGCTGGGGTCCATTGAGTTATAAAATGCAATTAACTAAACTAAAAATTGCTAAAATATGTGTTAAAGATAACTAAATAGGAACAACTTAACCAACAAGTAAGGAGAAAACATAAGCTCTTTCTAGCACTATTAACAACCTAGACTGTACTCTTGCACAAAAGTTGAGAAGTCTAGTATCTTTACTTCGCAATGAAGCCTATCAATGGTGGCCGACTGTCAAGCAGGGCCTCCGACCTGAGCTAGTAACGTGGGATGCCTTCAAGAGTGCCTTTCAGGGCAAGTACATTTGAGCCAATTATGTCGAGGCTCGCCGTCGTGAGTTCATGAACCTGGTACAGGAAGATAGGTCCATAGTTGAGTATGAGGATGAATTTCTGAGATTGAGCCGGTATGCACAAGCCCTGCTTACGACAGAGTATGATAAATGTATCCATTTTGAAGGACTTTGTTATGATCTGAGAGTTTTGATAGGTTTTTAGAGGGAGCGAATCTTCGCTGTGCTAGTCGATAAGGTAAAGATTATAAAGGAAGTTAAGCGAACTAAGCGCGAAAAAAAAGAAGCAAGAGAGGGCTCAGATTAAAGCCAAGAGAGAGACTGGATTTACTGGTACTACTCAGCACTCTAAAAAATGCGCAATACTCGATTGACCTCCGAGGGTTGGGGCATTGGTTTTATGCGACTCAATGCCATGAGGATAAGGACGACACCGATGTTATTGCGGGTACATTCTTTATTTATTCATTACCGTATTTCACTTTGATTGACATTGGTTCTACTCACTCTTACATAGTTAGCATTATATCTATAAAACTGAATATACCTGCTAAGTGTACTACTATGTGTAATTTCTTTGGTTAGTCTTTTGAATCAGTCCATTCAGGTTGACAAAGTGTTTAAAAGAGTACTATTAGAGATTCAGGGAGTTATGCTCCCGACATATTTGATAGAGTTCCCATTTGGGGAGTTTTACTTGATTCTAGGTATGAACTGGTTAGTTGAGCATATGGTTAGTTTGGACTATGCATTAAAAAGAGTCACTTTGAGAACTGAAAAGGATGATGAGATAGTAATGGTTAGTGAGCGTTGAGATTATCTCACTAATTTAATCTCTGCTCTTGTAGTTGGAAGGTTAGTTCGAAAAGGGTGTGAGACGTATCTCACCTTTATTTCTAACTCCGCCACCTACTAAGCTAACTGTTAGTGATATTCGAATAGTCAGAGACTTTCTAAATGTTTTCCCCAATGAGTTATCAAGGGTACCACCGGCTCAGGAAGTCGAGGTTGGTATAAATTTGTTCCTAGGTATTGCTCTGGTGTCCATCGCTCCCTATCGCATGGCACCAAAAGAGCTTACTGAACTGAAAGCGCAGATTCAAAAACTTCTCGATCGAGGGTTCATCCAACTGAGTGTGTCTCCAAGAGCACCTATTTTGTTTGTTAAAAAGAAGGACGGTATGATGAGAATGTGTATCGATTGCCATAAGTTAAACAAGCTAATAATTAAGAATAAGTATCCACTCCCGAGAACTGATGACTAGTTCGATCAATCTCGGGGAGCCTTAGTGTTTTCAAAGATTGACATTCGTTTTGGTTACCATCAGGTAAAGGTTAAAGATGCTGATGTGTTTAAGATAACATTTAGGACGCATTATGGGCATTACGAGTTTTTGGTTATACCATTCGGTTTAACGAATGCTCCGACTGCATTCATGGATCTAATGAATCGAGTTTTCCAACCATACCTAGATCATTTTGTAGTGATCTTTATTGATGACATCCTGATTTACACCAAGATTGAGATAGACACACGACGAGCATTTACATATTGTACTTTAGATGCTTCGTGAGAAACAACACTACAAAAAGTTTAGTAAGTGCAAGTTTTGGTTATTCGAGGTTGCCTTTTTGGGCACGTGGTGATCGTTGAGGGGATTCGAGTTGATCCCAAGAAAATCGGAGCTATGGTTGAGTCGAAACAACTGAAGAATGTCTCTAAACTTCAAAGTTTCCTCGATTTAACGAGTTAATAACAAAGGTTTGTCGAGAGGTTTTCCTTGATAGTGTCTCCTTTGACTAAGCTTTTGCATAAGAACATTCCATTTAGGTGGTCTGAGGAGCATCAATCAAGCTTTGAGAAGCTCAAGTCTGTTCTGACGAAAGCTCCAATTCTAGTTCAGCCTGAGCCGGGTAAGGAGTTCGTGATTTATAGCGATGCATCACATGTCGGCTTGGGATGTGTACTGATGCAATATGGTAAAGTGGTAGTGTACGCGACTTGACAGCTTAAGACACATGAGGGTAACTATGCTACTCATGAGATCGAGCTAGATGCGATCATGTTCGCGTTGAAAATCTAGAGGCACTATCTATATGGAAAGAGGTGGAGTTGAATCTAAGGTAGCGTAGATGGGTTGAGTTACTCAAGGATTATGATTGTACAATTGAGTATCACCCTGACAAAGCTAATGTGGTAGCGGACGCTCTGAGTTGCTGGGCGATGACCGATTTACGAGCGATGTTTGCTCGATTGAGTCTATTTGATGGCGATAGTTTGTCAGATGAGCTTCAGGTGAAATCAACCTGGGTGGATTAGATTCGGGCTAAGCAGTTGCAAGATGAATCTTTGGTTGAGCGTCTTGTAAACTGAAAAATATATAGGATTTTTCCTATGTAATTTATCACTTTTTTACTTAAATTCATTGTTAAAACTAAGTAATTGTTTAATAAATTAATGAAATATGTGAAAATATGAAATTAGGACATAGAAATTATTAAAATATGATTTTATGCTTTATTATATAGTTTTTATGCATAAAATGGCTTATTTTATAATTATTTGAACATATTATATTTTTTAAGACATAAAGTGGATCATGCATGATTAAATTAAAATAATAAAATATAAAATTATATTTAATAATTCATTCTAAAATATTTCATTAAATAATTTTGGGTGAATTAAATAATTAAATTGGGTTAATTTTATTATTTAGTCCTTTAATTAATTAACTTATTTCTGACAGGTTTAATAACTTTGTTGGATCACAAAACTGTCCTTGAAGACCAAGTCAACCTAATTTCTGCTACACATGGCTGCTTAAATAAACCACTTTTTGGTTTAATTGCACAAGGTCCTTGCAATATGAAAGAAATTAGAAATTGGCTCGAAAAGTTACGTTTGACAGAGTCTTAGTCCTTAGTTGCTATGACATTTAAATTGCTTGAAAATCAAGCAAAAATCAACTCAAATACCACTATTGATGGCCGGCCACCCATTGAATAAGCTTTGAGAGACTAAACCTTTCTATTTTTAGCAAACTACTCTCCGCTCCTCACCTATAAATAAGACTCCATTTCACCATTCCTAATCATCCCTCATCCTGCAAACACCCAACATTTTCTCTTTTCTCTCAATTCTCTCTAGCAAATTCCCATTCCCTACACCAAGCATCATCTCTTCATAGAGATTTTAGCAATTAAGCCTCTTAAAGAGCCCTTGGTCGGCCACCTCGGAGAGCCATCAACAAAGGAGCTAAGCGAAGGAACGAAGGAGCCCTTGTCGATCAGAGTCTTGGGTGACAGCCACTTTGATTTGGGTTTAATCTTTCTTTTCTTTAAATTAATCTTAAATGTTTGCTATGTGTTCTTTGTTCTTGTTTACAACAATTTAGCTTAATTTTATTTAAGTTGGGATAATTGCTTTGAATAAATAATATTTATTTGATTCATGCATAAAATGGCTTATTTTATAATTATTTGAACATATTATATTTTTTAAGACATAAAGTGGGTCATGCATGATTAAATTAAAATAATAAAATATAAAATTATATTTAATAATTCATTCAAAAATATTTCATTAAATAATTTGGATTGAATTAATTAATTAAATTGGGTTAATTCTTTAGTCCTTTAATTAATTAACTTATTTTTGACAAGTCTGATAACTTTGCTGGATTACAAAATCATCCTTGAAGACCAAGTCAACCCAATTTCCGCTACACATGGCTGCTTAAATAAACCACGTTTTGGTTTAACTGTACAAGGTCCTTGCAATATGGAAGAAATTAGAGATTGGCCCGAAGAGTTACGTTTGACCGAGTCTCAGTCCTTAGTTGCTATGGCATTTAAATTGCTTGAAAATCAAGCAAAAATCAACTCAAAATCCACTATTGATGGCCGGCCACCCATTGAAGAAGCTTTGAGAGACTAAACCTCTCTATTTTAGCAAACTACTCTCCTCTCCTCACCTATAGATAAAACTCCATTTCACCATTACTAATCATCCCATATCCTTCACACATCCAACATTCTCTCTTTTCTCTCAATTCTCTCTAGCAAAAACTTATTCCCCACACCTAGCATCATCTCTTCATTGAGATTTTAACAATTAAGCCTCTTAAAGATTCCTTGGCCGACCACCTCGAAGAGCCATTAGCAAAGGAACTAAGCGAAGGAATGAAGGAGCCCTTGTCGGTCAGAGTCTTGGGTGACAGCCACTTTGATTTGGGTTTAATCTTTCTTTTCTTTAAATTAATCTTAAATGTTTGCGATGTGCTCTTTGTTCTTGTTTACAACAATGTTAGCTTAATTTCATTTAAGCTGGGATAATTGCTTTGATTAAATAATATTTATTTGATTCATGCTTATGATGTTTGTGCCTCAATCGATCATGTTTTCAATTAAAATCAAGTCTGTATTTCATTCATACGTGATTGAAATGCACCTGAATTAGTTGAGCGATCCTGACCAGACGAAGGCTAGTGGACACATAATTGAAATGTGCATGCTTAATTTAGATACTGTCCCGATTAAATTTTAGGTTCATAACAACTTTGACCAAGCTCTATTATTTGCATAGTTTTT
This sequence comes from Gossypioides kirkii, assembly GCA_005610355.1. Taxonomy (NCBI): domain Eukaryota; kingdom Viridiplantae; phylum Streptophyta; class Magnoliopsida; order Malvales; family Malvaceae; genus Gossypioides; species Gossypioides kirkii. Next base: position 7,598,456 of record CP032249.1, on the reverse strand, counting down.
AGATTCGTGTGATTAACTGTTTCAAACCTGACACGTCCTTGTTATCTCACATGAATACTAAGAAACTCTTAGTAAATAAGGACCAGTAAAATGCACATTTACTAAGTAAAGGATTCCAAAAGGACCTAATTTGGTTTCCAAACTCATGAAAGATCGAGTTGCCATGGAATATTTTTCCAAATATTATTAAGCATGATGATAATAAATAGAGTTTAATTAAAGTAATTGTCCTAGTTTATTTATGTTATAATTGTTGTGAATTGCTAAAATTTATTTCATACATATAGTTTGCATACTTAGGTTAATTTGCATTAGGGATCATTGCATTAGTTTAATATATTTAATATATTTAATTTTAATCATCAATTCTCAATCATATTGTGTTTTTAAATTACCAAGTTGTTAATATAATTTTACAACTAATTGATTTAAAACAAATACAATCCTTGTGGAGACGATAACTCGATACTTACTTATTACTTGATAACGACTGTATACACTTGCACAAACCTACGCGTTACACGTCTGCATATGATCGAATAGGGTAACGAGTCTAAGTTTGGGTTGAACAACGACGAGATTTTGTGCTTCAAGGGTCGTATCTACGTACCTAAGGATTTTGAATTGAGATTGTTGATTCTATAGGAGGAACATAGCAACTCATACGCAATGCATCCGAGTGGAAATAAGATGTATCGTGATCTACGAGAGCTATAGTGGTCGCCTAAATTGAAACAGGAGTGACTACCTTCGTTTCGAATTACTTGACTTGTCAAAAAGTTAAGGCCGAACATTAGTTACCTTCGGGATTGCTACAACTGGTTAAGATTCCCTAATGGAAGTGAGAATGAGTGACGTGGATTTCGTTAGTGGGTTATCCCTAACCCCTATTAAGAAAGATTATGTTTGGACCATCATTGATCAATTGACTAAGTTTGCTCACCTTATACCGATTTGAACTGACTCCTCGTTTTAGAAGCTAGCGTTTGATCATTTTATGTTGGGATCCGCGTTTATGTATCTTAGATTGTGAGACTGTACGGAGTCCCAGTTTTGATCATTTCAGATCGGGATCCGTGTTTTACCTCTCGATTTTGGAAGAAACTACATGAAGCGTTAGGTACTCGTTTAGACTTTAGCATCAGATATCATCCTCAGACGGATGGTCAGTCCAAGCGGATTATTTAGATTTTAGAAGATATGCTCAAAAGCTATGTGATTTACTTTAGGGGTAGTTGGGAGGATACCGTTGGCTGAGTTTCACTATAACAACAGTTTCCATGCTAGCATTCAGATGGCACCTAACGAGGCTCTGTACGATCGTAAGTGTAGAACTCCTTTGTGTTAGACCAAATTGGGTGAAAGACAGGTATTAGGTCCCGAGTTAGTGTCTGAGAATACTGTTAGACTGATTCGAGATCAACTTAAAAGCTACTTCTGATCGACAAAAGTTGTATTAGAATTTGAAAAGAAAAGACATAGAGTACTTTGTCGTAGATCAGGTATTCTTAAAAGTGGAAGAAAGTTCTTCGATTTGAACGTAAGGGTAAATTGAGTTCGAGATTCATTAGACCTTATCGGATTTTGAAACAGGTTGGACTAGTTACGTATCAGCAAGAATTACCTCTAGAACTTGACCGTATCCATGATGTGTTTCACGTCTCGATGTTGAGAAGGTATCATTCTGACCCTTCCCACATCGTTCTAGTTGAAGAGATCAAGGTGAGACCCGATCTGACTTTCAAAGAGGAACCAGTTCAGATTCTGGAGCGAGACGTTAAAGTTTTTTTGAAGAAAATAGTACCTTTAGATAAAGTTCTCTGGCATAATCATGGCACTGAGGAAGAAACTTTGGAACCTGAGGATTCAATTCATCAACAGTATCCATATATTTTCGAATCAAGTAAAATTTTGAGGATGAAATTTTATTTAGGTAGAGAGAGTTGAAACACCCCAAAATTTTAAACTTTTGCATGTAAGTTTTGTCAATGGATTTGCCTTTACTTCTGTTGGCATGTGTTTCGTTTGGTTATTTAAGATCTAAGGTTCGAGTCGCGTTTCTGAAATTTTATGGTTTTCCCAAAACTGTAAACTCTGAAGTGATGTAATAAATTAAGTTTTGTGCAGTACTATTTTAACGATGAGCCTAGTGGTTCAATGGTCACGTACTTGTCTATCTATTCTTGGGTCGTGTGTTCGAATCTTTATGTACACAATGCGTATATTTTTTTTATTTACACTCCTTTGGTAAAATAGAAGTTAAGTTAATTAGATGGTTTCCTCTTGGTTTTACCACGTTCGTTTTTACTTTCTCTTCCTTTCATTTTGTTCTTGGTGACTAATGTGAAATCCTTCTTAAATGAGGAAATCTTTTCGTATAAATTGTTCTGAAATCTCATAGAAGTGTTGTCTGTCTTGCTACTCTACGAATTGAGACTCTATTGAGTAAGTTTTATCAAATTTCGTAATGTGATTATAGCAATTTTAGTAAGTTGCTCTTTAGGAATTGTTGAAATTGTTGTTTACTAATGGGAATGATTTTCTTCAAGTGAGGATCATACTGTTAACGACTTTTCGGTGCGTTAATTCGATGATTTCGGTGTTATGCAAAGGCCGTGTATGTATACTATTTTGTGCCACATGAGCGGGGCACACAATCGTGTTCTAGATCGTGTGAATATACTGTTTTGCAATTACAGGTGTAGTGGTCACACGAGCCAACACATGTTCGTGTGCTAGGCCATGTGGACCATGTTTTTTCTGTAAACACTGTATAAGCGACTATGGGTTGACCGTAGCACTTGAATGACCTAAACAAAATTGTAAGAGGATTATTAAGTAATGTTTGATCATGATTATAGGTGTTTATAATTGATTTTCTATTTACTATCCATATCTGTTATCTCTAACATGCGTATGTATATAGATGTATCTGAAATGTAAGGACTTGATATTTGTTTTGCATTTCCATGAGGGTTGGGATTGTGAAGTGAAGGAAGTATCTAAACTAAATTGAACTGATTCAGTGGTCAAACCACTTGAAATTATTACTGAATTGGTAGTGAAACTATGAACACTGCAATGTGTCACATCGATAATCTATAGTGTGTAAGGATGGATATTGGTGTGCTGGGCTGGACGGAGATGGTGTGAAGGGTTGGGGAAATTGAATTTATATTTGTATTCGTTGATTGTACAATCGAATTGTAACTGTTGACTAAACCATTGAACTTTAACTGTTGTCTACACAACTGAACTGTATCTGTTGACTATGTAATTGGTATCGAACTGACTAAAATTAAACCATTACTGATATTTTGAGTAATTATGTTTATAGAGAATATGAAACTTTGTTATATGTTATTCTTACTTATTCAATGGAATTTCAAGAACTTCTTAGACATGATGGTCGGTGGACGAGGGACTCGATCATCTTTCAGACTATTTTAATGACTTATGTTAATGGCAACTAGTATATTATTTCTTAATTTCGAGTGTAGGTTTGCTGGGATATATGTATGCACACTTAACATGGTATTTTGGTTTATATTTCTAGTTGTGTGAATAGATTGATAATAGAATATGGTACTGAAATGAATTATGTGAACTTCTATGTGAATCAATTGAAAATAGGTCTTAGGGGTCGAAATTAATACGAATAAGTTGATAGACTCTAGAAAGAGAATTCGATGATTCATGATTATTGATTATTGATGTGAGATGGATTTGGGATTGGATGTTATAATGTTAATGTTATAAATGTTTGATTCATGATTACTATTGAATGTTAAAAAGGCTTTAATATAGGTGTTACGCATGTAACTAGAATTAATCATTTCTATTGCAATGTTAAATGTATTGGTTTGCCAATTGATATATGTATACTCTTATGTGCTTATGATTATGGAATTAGTTGGAATTATAGGATATGTATTAGTTAGTCATTGAATTTAAGTGCATAATGTTAAATTGTTAATGTCATATTATATTGCCTTGAATCATGAAAGTACACTTAGGGCTTATCGCTTAACGTATGGTTTGTTTATTTGGTGCACATGTATAGGTATTTATCGAAGCCTGAGACGAGAGCTCAGCATCTAGATCACAATTTTCAACTCAACTAAGTTTCTATAGCTCTTTTCATTTAGTCGATGGCATGTACCTGAGGTTACCTTGTTTAGAATTGTAAATGGTAAAAACTAGTTGTATGTAAGTTATTGATATGTGGAATTGGTTTTTGTCATGCTTAAAAATGGTTTTAATAGTTTGAAAATTGTATTTTGAATATGTTGTGATGGTTGATTGGGGCTTTATGGCCAAATATGATTTTATTGAGTTAAGTTGAAGCATATGAAACTTGATAGTTGATGGACTACCGTAAAGGTCTCGACTCTAAATGTCACGACATAATGCTATCTCGTCGCGACGTTATCTCTGTTTTATTTAAAACTTTGTGAATTAGTCTTCAAGATGGGAAGCTTGGCTATTGTCTTCAAAGTCGTGCACCAAATCCTAGAAGTTAAGACATACACCTGAGACAATTTAGAAACATTATGGTTTGGTCCTTATTCGACTTCGGGATGGTATTGAGCTTTCTTAAGATCGTATTTGACACATCATGTTTGATGCATGTAATACTTGTATATGAATGTTTAGTGATGAAATTGGAATATAGTTGATCATAGTTTCTCCAACAATGAATGTGACATCTTGTAGCTCGAACCCAGTGCCCAGGTGGGGTATGGAGTGTTACATCACCACTTCTAACATGGGACTTATATAGTATTATCTTAACATTTTTGTTTCTCTTGTGCTCCTTGCTTTCCTTGGATTGATCCTACGTTTGTATCATGAATTGGTGGTGAATCCAATGAAGCTTCAAGCAAGGATCGAAGGCCCGCCTCCAAGTTCGCTAATCGAAAACATAAGAGAGATAAAGAAGGCACAATCCAACTTTGTTAAGGCTCTTAGCATACAACCCCCTGTCGCTCACAATTGCGGTGAACTACTCTTTCAATTCTTTGAGCAATGGAGGAAACAATATGGTATGTATAATAACGTATTGCATGCCTCTTAATTGTATCCGTGTCGGTGTCTATAATGAATTTTAGGAGTACTAATTTACTAAAGTAGTTATCCTTTGATAGTGATGGAGTAATTTAATTAAATTTCAGGTCAATTATTTGTATTTTCTCTTGGTAACACTCAAATATTATTTGTGAATCAACCTAATGCTATGAAAGAAATTACTTCAAATGGGAAATATAGGCTCATTAGAGAAAAAATCTGTATAATAATGTATTGCATACGTGTAAGGAAAATGAAGAAATTGAAAAATAGAAAGATTGAAAAATATAATTTGTTTTGTTTGTTTGGTAGGAAAGATGGGAAGAAAATTATTTTCCTTTTAATCCATTTTTTTGTAGAGTTAAAAAAAAGTAAAGAAAATTAGATTATTAAAAAAATTCATAATTTTTAATTACCATACACATCTTTCTTATTTTCTCTGCTCTCATCATTCATTCCAATTTGGGAGACAATTTGAATGAATTAATTTTTATGTATTAAGATATATAATGATCATCTTTCATACTTTCTTTCTTCTCATTTTTTTATCACATTTAAAATTTGTTTTCTTTCTACTTTCCCGTTTTATGTTTTAGTCCTTCCACTTTTTCATCTCACCAAGGACAGATGAACTGACCTAATTGAAGAGCAAGATAAATACATTTCCAGATATTTGAGTTGGTATTAGAAACATGCATAACCGACTTTTTTCTTTCTGGTGAATTACAAGATGAAGGCAAATCCCTAATAACAAATCAACTAGCACGACCTGAAATTAAACCACACAAGGGACAGTGGACACCCTGACCATCAAGTTAACGTTTCATGCTAAATCGAATTTGATCCCAAAAGAAAAAACACAAATTAGTTAATGTATACTTTTTTGAAATAATATAACTGGCATTGAATAAGGGGATAGAAAAAGAAATCTGTCCTAACTAGAGTACATCGGAACTCAACAAAACCAGATGTTAAGAAAACCTTCAAAAGTAATAAACCTAATACAAAACAGTAAATAAACATAAATGCAAAAACAACTCAAAAGCAAAACCCAAAAGTTACAAAAATGAAAACCAAAATGATAGAGACAAAAAATCTAAAAGTCTCAAAACCAGTATGCAAATCCTCCTCCAGAGATTCGAAAGTCGACATCCACAACAAGATCCAGAGAGGATGAAGGCTTTTGTAGAAGCATTGGAGTTAAATCTTCAAATTTTTCGATGTGCTAAAGCCATGAATTAATCAGGAGAAACAGAACGATTTATCTCTTGAGGCGACACTCTCCACCTCTTCGGGTGCCTTTTCAATCCAAAAGCTTTCCTCTCCAAATCGGCGTCCCACCTTAGCTAAGGTATGTGCTACGTTGTTAGCCTTTCTTTTGATATGGTGAAATGATACTTTCTCAAAGAACCCTAATCGACACTTAATGTTTGCCAATATTGGGCTAATAACTTATGTGTCTTCCGCTTGTTCATGTATCTACTTTATAACGATCAATGAGTCACCTTCCATCGAGATACGCTGAAACCCAACCTCTTGGGCAAAATGAAGTGCTTGTTCGCACACAAGAGCTTCTGCCAAAAAAAAAGGATCAACAACATTAACATGAGGGTAAGTACATGCCCCCCATTATCAACCCTTCGTCATTTCTTTCAATTACACCTAAACATGCTGATTTCACATGATTGTTAAAAGTTAAATCAAAATTTAATTTAATAAATCCCTTGAATGACTGTTTCCAATGGGGTTGCCAGCCCTTGATATGCGAATGGGTCACATGATTCAAACTTTCTATTTCATCTAGATAACCCATAATAAACACAGTCATGTCTTGCACATATTTACGTTGCCATCATGAAGAAGTTTATTCCTAGAATACCATATAGCCCAGACAGTGATAGACATGAGCTTTTTGTTTCTCACATCTACTGCATGAAAGCATCCAGTTAACCAAGTCTTATGGTCATGATGGTGTAACATTACAGGTATGGGCATATGTAAATATTTCTAGATCTGGCACGTTACTGGACACTTTCTAACCAGATGTTGAATAAATTCAGCCTCTGTTTGGTACAATTGGCATGAAATAGGGGAGCCAATATGTCTTTTGGTGAGATTGTCAAAAGTAGGCATAAAGTTGTTATAGACTTTCCATATAGCAATATTTATCTTCTTTGTAATTTGTAATTTCCATAGGTCTGAGAAGAAAGTTTTTGTAGCTAAGTCCATAAGATTAGGTAGTCCTTGCTGTAATTGAGATTTTCTTGTAAAAGGAGTTTGTAGCCACTTTTCACAGTGTAAACACCTGAGCCCTCCAATCTCCAGATTTTCCTATCAAGCAGAGGTGACTTGGTAAGGGAAATTGATAGAATGATCCTCGCCTGATCCTCCTCAACAATCCCATTAACTGTAGAAATGTTCCAAGTACCGTTTTCTAAATTAATAAGATGTGAAATTGTCGAATACCTGATATTAATATTATGACATTTTATGCGTCCATCACCAGATCCCGAGAGCCATGGATCATTTTAGATGTTCACAAACTCGCCACCACCTATCCGCCAACCCACAGCTCTTTCCACAATTGCTTGAGCACTTACGATACTACTCCATGTAAAGGACGAGTAAGAGCCTAACTTAGATGATAAAAATTCTGCATGAGGGAAATAACGAGCTTTTATAACATGATTAAGAAGATAGTCTGATTGCGTCCAAATACGCCAACACTATTTAACTAATAAAGATAAGTTAAATAAGGATAAATCCCTAAACCCCAAGCCTCTAACGGGCTTTGGCAAACAAAGAAAACTTCATGCGCTCCTTTACGGTTTTTTTTTCATTTCTCCACCAGAACTTATTTAACACATTTTCAATCTTAATGCACAAAGATTTTGGGAAAAGGAAGAATTGCATAGCATAAATTGGAATTGCTTGCGATACTGCCTTAATCAAAGTAGCTTTTCCTCTAAAAGATAGAAAATAAAAATTCTAGCTATTCAACCATTATTGTATTCTGTCCACATACTAAGCAAATGCTTTCTTCTTATTATGCCCACCATCATAAGCAAACCTAGATACTTTTCAGGATTCAGGGATACTCTAGCACCCAAAACCCCATTAACATTTGATTTGTCTTGAACATTCACATTAGCACCAAAATAAATCAAGGACTTATCGTAGTTGACCAATTGGCCAGATGCCCATTCATATTCAGTAATAATCCAACAAACATTTTCAGCCCCCTCCTTAATAGCTTCCCTAAATAGAATACTTTTGTCAGCAAACAATAAGTGGTTTATCATTAATCCCTTTCTTCCAATTTGAACTACTTGCACCCTTTTCTCTTCTTAAGTTGCCCTTAAGCTTGCTGATAGACCTTCTGTACATATTAAGAAAAGGTAAGGGCTAAGCGGGTCTCCCTGCCTTAACCCTCTTGAGGGAGTAAAGCTATTACTTCGACAACCATTTATTCCCACTATGTAAGTAACGGACGCCACACATCTCGTTACTAGAGTTATCCAATCCACATGAAATCCTAATTTCAGCATCATCCCAGCCAGAAAATCCCACTCCACTCTATCATACGTCTTTGACAGGTCTAGTTTAAGAGCGAAATTTCCCTTTTTTCCCTATTTCTTATATTTCAAAATATGAAGCAATTCATAATCAATCAAGACATTGCCAGATATTTGGCACCCTAGGATAAATGCCCTTTGTGACTCATGCACACAAAAATTTAATAACTCACTCATTCTATTAATTATGACCTTAACAGCAATCTTGTAAATAACATTACAAAGACTAATTGATCAAAATTGCATAATAGTCCGTGGATTACTAACCTTTGGAATTTAGACTATGTGAGTGGTGTTTATATCCTCAACCGTAATAATCCCTCCAAGAACAGCAAGGCAATAATCAGTAACGTTAGGCCCCAGAATATGCCAATAAGTCTAGAAAAATAATGCTGGGAATCCATCGCTACTCGGTGCCTTTAGTAGAATCATTTCTTTTAATGCACCTCAAATTTCATCCGCCGAGAACGGGCTCAAAAGATGAGAGTTCATGTCGTCAGAAATGCGTTATTAGACTTTTTAAAATTGTTCGATTTCTCACCCTCCTCAAATGCTTGAACAATTTTTTAAAATATTTCAAAGTTTTTTCCGCCATCTCATCATGGTCATCCACCCAACGACCTTCATCATTTTCCAGGCCCTTAATCATGTTCCTTTTCTTTCTTTCCATAGCCACCTTATGGAAAAATGTGGTGTTTCGGTCTCCATGGTGCTGCTAATTCATGCGCACCCTCTGTTCCTAGAATCTCTCTTCTTTATCGGTCTTAAGGTTTAATCCAAGCTGAATCTCCATCACTTCGGCTAGAATATCATCAATAGGCTTAAATTCTTACAAGAACGACATTCGGGCTACTAACCCTTTCTTTTGAAACTTTCGTTTTCTCCTTGTTACAATGTTCCAATCAAAAAGTTTGTTTCTCAGTTTCGAAAGATTAGTTGGGAGACTTTTCGTCATGGATTCCCAGTAAGATTGAATTAAGTCTTCACAATCGACATCTAGAATCCAATCAGCATCAAATCTGAACTGTCTTTTACCATCATCTTGGTTGGCAAGAGTCCTTCCATTTGTATTAACCATAACAGGATAGTGATCGGAATAGAATGGTTTAAATGGTTTACCTAATAATCCAGAAAAAGTTCCCACCAATCTTGGTTCGTCACCCTTGATCCAGCCTCTCCCTTATATTCGTATTCGTCAATCTCCCTCTTTCCCATGTGTACCACCTTCCAGAGAAACCTAATCATTAAGAGCACAATTAGCTAGGGTTGACCGAAAAATAAACATGTTTTTATCAGACCAAACACGACCACCTTTCTTTTTGAAAGAGAAAGCTATCTTGTTAAAATCCCCAACCACTAATCATGGGAGCTGTTGATCATTGGTCATATAACAAAGGAAATCCCAAGAAAACTTCTGAAGCTGCTCTTCAAGATTTCCATAAAATACAGTAAATTTCCAACAAACACCATTCTGATCATCAAGAATTTCCACATCGATATGATGTTACGAGAAAGTTCTAAAGGTAACCACCTCATGTTGTCTCCATCCTAGGCACAATCCACCTTTTGGACCATTAGCATCCACTTCAATACCATGTGGGAAACGACATTATCGCCTAACACCTTCCATTTTTCTTGCACTGATTTTTGTTTCCATAAGAAACAAAATTTGGGGACAAAATTCTCTCAAGTGATTCTTAAATCTTTGAACTATCCGTGGGATCCCCAACCCATGAACATTCCAGCTTAGAATCTTCATAGTTCCCGACTAACCCACCCCACGAGTTTAGCCGATTCTAATTTTGGGTAACATCGGCGTGTTCTCCTAACATCTCGCTCGAATCTTTTGTGTCTAAAACTTGCGAGACATAGCTGGTTCTAGGCCTCTTCTTTCCATCAATGGACTCAAAAGACCTGTCTTCATTAAGGGCATCCATATCCTCCAAATCAATAACATTACCACCCATATTGAGATTTGAAATTCCTGTCAAGTTAATTCCATGATTTACGCCCATCAATCCCCTCAAATTTGGGATACCATGATCCCTATGGAATCTGCTCTTTCCTTTTTCATTGTTTCCCAAAGTAGCTTCCCAGTTGCCCCTTGCATCTCTTAGCCAAATGCTTCCTCCACCTGCCATCCGTCCCGGCTTAGCCTTGAGAGTAATGTCCTAGCCCAATGGCAATTCCTTGGTACCATGTATCATCCAAATAGGGCAATAGCTTTCTCCATGTCCTAATTTTCCGCAGAGAAAGCAAAATGTTGTTTGTTTTTCATACTTAAATGACACAAAAATTTCTTTACCATTTGAAAAAAATCAATTTCTTTCTTCTCTTAAGTGGTTTACGAACATCAAGAACCACTTGAACTCTCATGAAATTTTGTAACCCCGCCGCAATAACCTTTGCATCATAATCCCTAAACTCTCCAATAAAAGCCCCAAACTATTTAGCCATTGCTTCCGTATACATCCCATTAGGGAGATCATGTATCTGAACCCAAAAAGCCGTGTGGAACAATGGAACCCCCAAAAGATCTTCTTAATCTTGTAACTTGTGAAAATTAACATATGATTATTAAATGTCCAAAGCACACCATTTAAGACTGTCAATGTCAATTTCGTAATAAAATCTAAAAGTAAACCTCTTCTCCATCATATCCATAATCGTCACGCCTCTCAATGAATGCCATAAATTTTCTAGGTGAATTTCATGGAATGATAGTTGACCGCCTTAGTTGTTAGGAAACAACCCACTAAAGTGAGGTCAAGGACCGTTTCCCCTTCCTGCACATCCTGATCCACCTTCCACCCCTCATTCTCTTCTCTCTCATCCTCATCATCAAGCCGCAAATCTGCTAAGCTTGCTTCCATGACTAAAACCAAATAGAAAGTCAACGCCAAAAGAAAGTACCAAAAAAAGACAAAAGCCACAAGAACCTACAAAGAAACCCGCCACGCAGACCTCAGTTTGAGATCTAACAATATTTAAACGTAAAATTTTAGTTGAAAATATAATTTTTAAATGAATGAGGAAATAACAATGATGAACTCGCACTATTTAAAATCATATATTAGTTAATGTATACTTAATTAAGTTAATTTGTCACCAGCTGAGCTTTTAACGTTCTAAGTTCAAAGATTACCAAATATATTAAAATTAAAAGAAAAAATATGTAAGTGATTTACCATCTGCAGATGCAACCTAAACAACTACCATATTATGAACAATTAATTATATTATGACTTTTCATTGTAAAATTTAAAAAAATGATTCACTTATCAAATTCATCAAACTACTTTAAAAGATAAAATTAGGAAATAAAAGTGATTTATTTAATAACTTTAATTTTATTTCTTTAAAATGTAAAAGAATTGCTAATCAAAGTAGCTTGATACATAAATTTTTATTTTGTGTAATTATACATGTTAAATTTTGATTTTATTTCAAATGTGTACATAAAAATTTTATTTTAATTCAATTATACACATTAAAAAAATTAATTTATCAATTTAATTTTATATTAGATAAGTATAATTATTTGAGCCTATAATATGTAAACATGAAATTATGTTATATTGATAATAATATTAGGAATTTGTCAAAATTAAATCAAATAAAAATGATATATATAAAATTGCATAAATTTAAAAGTTATATATAGCAGTGTACATTAAACCAAAAGTCCATGTGAAATTTTGAGATTTATTTCTAAATTTTTTATTATTTCAAAACTAAGTTATCATCCCTTTTTCGATTTATACTAGTATGATATTCCCGTTCACGGTTCGTGTTGGATTAAATATTTATTTATTAATTAATTATAGATAGAGTAAAAATTTAAAGGTTGCAATATGTTATGGATTCTTGTACTATTCATATATTTGAAATTTAATCTTCATATTTTTATTTTTTGGAATTTAATTCCTTTATTTTTTTTCTTAATTTTAAATTGTAGGTTTATTTGTTAACATTATTAAAATTTATTTGTTAAATTTGTTGGTGTGTCAATTTGATATTTTAAAAAATACTCATTTGATATTCATGTAAGAAAATGACATTGTAATGAACCTAAATTTATTAGAAAATTTTAATATTGTTGACGATTCTAAAATATTCACATCAACATTTTAATTGGAATAAAGTATTTAGATTAATTGATGACATTATAAAAATTGAGATACCAAATAATTTTAAAATTTAAATACAAAATTTAAATCCCAAATTTAAACCACATATAAAAATTAAAATTAAAAGTGAACTATTCTTATATAATCTACAAAAATAGAGGAATTAGAATTAAAATTTAGACTTATTTTTTTTTCTTTTCTGAAAAATCGATATTTTAAAGTTTTAGTGAGTATTTTTTTCAAGAAAATTTCCATAAACAATTTTTCTGTGGGACTCGTCCACTAATCTAGTGGATGTCGGCCACGAAGACTTGGAAAAATCTTATTTCCTGATTTTTTTTCTTAAAAAATTTAATTTCATAAGCTTATAAATACATGTCTGGTAGAACATTGAGAGAAGTTTGGGTGGATAAAAAAATTGTCTCACTTCACTCTGATTCTCATGAGTTATAAAGGATTAAAAATAATTTTTTAAAATATTTTTAAATTTTTTAAAATTAAGGTTAAATTGATAAATTTTGTAAATATTGAGGGTCAAATTTATTAAAAAATTTTGAACTAGAATAAAAATGACAAATTTTCTAAAGAGCGCTAAATTTGTTTTTTTTTTTTATATTTAGGATCAAATTTATAGAATGTGTTAACATTGGAGGGCTAATTTTGTTATTAGGCAATTAAAAAAAGCTCACATCAGCTCAGAGTGATTAAAGTATTTAATTTCCAAAAGTTTAGTGACTAAATTGAAAAAAATAATAATTGGGTGATCAAAATAGAACGAAAGGCATAGTTGGGTGACAATTTTTATAGTTTACCCATAAAAATTAAATTTCAGCATGTTCTACGTCATTATTTAACTGAAAATTTTAACAGAGGGGCTAATTTGCACATTTTAAAATGTATAAGTTAATTTTGTAACACCCTCATCCAACTTAATCGCTGGGTCCGAGTTATAAGAAACCACATCTGTGCTCCCGCACGTCATTCGGTGCTAAATTAATTGATTACCTGAAGAGTTCAAATACAGAAGAGTGAGCTATAAAGCTCAGTGTGTAAGTAAACTTAAATAAAGAACACAAATAACACAATAATCAAATCACAGTATCACAGAGAATTTCATAATGATCAAATGACCAAAACTGAATATGCATGCTTATGCAACAGTAGTATTTTTCAGAAAAACGTAATCAAAATTTTCAGAAAACATCCTACCCAACTCCGCTACATACCAAATTAGAATTCTCCAAAACTCGCCCATCCACAAACACACCAACAGCTAATTGTGAACAATGCCACCAGAGAGAGTAAAAACTGCCATATCGGATATATAGTGCCAAGCCACTATATTTCAACCAAGCTGCCATAACAAATATATGTTGTCGAGCCACTATAGTTGTAAACAATCTGCCATATAGAAGTGTGGATAAACCACCAGATAGTGCAGATCATTAAACTGCCAAAACATCCTCTTACCATAATATCCCAAGCCCATGCAATGTGACATGACATGCATATACAAAATCATAATGAAAAGCATGTAGGACATGTAGTTGTACAATAACAAAAATTAGAAAGCATAGAATTCGACGCTTTAAAGAGCATATATGTCGCAAATTAAACAAACGCAAATCAGATTCGCCATAATATCGCATGCATGATCATATAGAAAATTCAAAGATATAAAATTTAACATATCCATACGTCATATGCTCATTGAGAACATAGCAAAATGTAAATATGCCATCATAATTGATAGAACACAGACCATACATAAATAATTCACATACCTTAAACACATCACATACAAAAACATATTAACAAATACTGTGATTTCAAGTCTTATTTAAGCAACATGGACCCAACAGAGAGTCTAATTATGAATCACAACTCAAAACAACCCTAAGTGACAATTTTCTAAAAAATGGGCCTACACGCCCTTGTGACCCACATGGCCCCAAAAGGTTCAACCCGTGTGATCCACACGGCATATCACATGGTCTATCACATGACCCACACGGTCTACCAAATGACTTATCACACGATCGTGTGACGCCGACAGTAAGTTTTTTGACATTTCACCATTCGTTGCTTTTCAAATTTTTCATTACACACTTAACTATTTCTGGAAAATGATGATACGACACACTTCCCAACCCTAAAAACAACAATTAAAACAAATTAATTAGTTTAGATCTATGAAATCAAATCACTTATTCGGCCATGAACGTTAATACAATCGACCTTAAATCAGCGAATCAACCCCTACAATTCATACGATCGCTTTCTTAATCAAAACAGTAGCCTTAAAATTCCCTTAACTCATCAGAAGAACATGTTCACCTTACCAACTTCACCTAACAAAAACATAAAAGAATTCATTAAACCCGATCCCTTACCAACAATGAATTAAACCTTTCGCACCCGCCTGAACTACCGAAGTAACGCATCCCTAAAAGAGAAACAATAAAAAACTTACTCGAAACAAAATGTCCGTTTGACAACACAACACGATGGAACTCGAAAGAGAGGATAGAAGTAGAAAGAGCACGACAAGATAGACAATAGAAAAATAAATGAAGAATGGTGATTGAAAAATCCTTAGCAATCGAAATTCTCTAGACCAAAATTGCAAAAAGAAAGAAAGTGGGAGAAAGGGAATGTTTGACATGAGAGGGATTTTTGGGATTAATTTTCTAAAATTAAAATCCCAGTAAATCCCAAACTAACCACCTTATCATATTTTTTCCCCAAATTTGAAATTAACCCAATCTCTATCACATGGGCGGCACAAGAAGACATTAGCAAAAATATTTATGTTTGCACGTGCAAGGATTCAAACACAGGATCAAAGGGTAAGCTGATGCCTTACCAGTAAACCAGCAAGGTCATTCTTGTCATTGATTAATCATTGATTTTGCAAATAATTCATGACTTGATAAATATCCAACCAAGGGAAATCGTAGTTTTTAATTCATGGATTGATCATTGATTTTACAAATAATTTTCTAAACTTCTTGAATAAATTGCTTATAGCTACTCGAGATGCTGTAATAGCCTAATCACTCCTTAGATTGTCGGTATTCAAAGAGACGCTCGAATGATTACTTCTTTTGTTGATAAACAGTCCCGCGACCCTCCTAGGATTTAACTTACCAACAACATTGTGATTTAGGGGACCTAATTCTAGCCAACCATCTCACACCAGCGCGGATAATTTAAACTAGATTTTACACCTTCGTAACTTGAGTTATTCACTACACGGATCTTCCCACAATTACGGATGAGAAGATCCTAATTGGTTGTATATTAATTCGACAAATTGAAGAGTGACCAATTCATGCAATTCACAAATCAATAATAATATGAAGAACAAAAGATGTAAAAATACTCAGGAATCTAAAAACATGAAGAACAATAATCTCACAATTCAATGAATCAAAAACCTTAAATAAAACCCTTGACTAGAATGAAAAATTTAACAATCCATGAAGGGAAAAAGAATAGCAGAAGAAAATGTGAGTCTGTACATCTTTTCATGTCCCCAAAGACTCTTTAAATACCCCCCAAGATCTCCTAGAAAAGAGTTCAAAATAAAGCTTTAAAATTTAAAATCCTAATCAATCCTTGAAAATAGGGTTTTGAAGAATTCTTCCATAAAGATAGGGGTATGTTGAAAACTGTTGATAAATCATGTAGCTTTGTTTCTCCGAGTATAAGCCATGGGCATGCCCTATGCTCGGACTTTTTCTGCTCATCTTTTAGTCCACAAAATACTCAAACTTCATTTTGTCCATAAAAAACCTCTTTTTATCCTACAACATTCAACAAAAAGATGAGTTTATAAGCATTTTAGGTCATCAAAACACATGGGAAACTTCTCAAAATATAAGTAAAATTACACCCTAACAAAGACATTAGCAAAAAAATTTTCATTTGCACGCACAATGATTCAAACATAGGACCAAAGGGTAAGCTGAAGCCTTACCACTAAACCAATTGCTCATTCTTATCATTAATTGAGCATAAATAATATATAACTCTAATATCCAAAGTTAGGGGTTTGACAAAAATTAACAAAATTTTAAGAAAAGGAATTTGATCTCAAGACTTTAGAATGCAAGAAACACGCTTAACCACTAAACCAAATTAAATCACTTAATAAAATTTTACAACTTTAATTCAAAAACTTGATGTAACCATTACTGATATCATTGACCTGATTTTTACTAATTCAATTATTGCGATGTGATAGTTTTGATTACCAAATTTCAAACATATATGATATGATTATTAATGATATTGATTTATTACACTTTGATCATTGAATCATTAATTGTTGTTAATAATATAACAACAAACTAATAGGCATGGAATTTTTTCAAGAAATTTCCTGCAATCTTCTTTTCCTTTTTGTGCTTCTAAAAATGGCTTAGAGTTCTAGAAACCAAAGAAGTCCATGGCCAAACTAAGCGAAGAAATGAGCAAAACAATAAAACCAGAATGAAAATTGCAGATGGCTGAGGCATACGACTTGTTTGTATCCAATTACTATTAGACATTTTGATGGCTGTACATAAAATTAGTATATAGTAATACAATATTATATAAAATAATTATTTGGTATATAAGTAATGGAAAATTTTTATTCCACAAACGGAATTAAGATATTGTCACATGTTTTATTTATTTTTTTAAATTTTTAAATAGAATTTAAAAACACGTTGCTAAATTTTAATCCCGTTTGTGGAATAATATTTTTTTACTAATATTTGGTATTCTATCAATGTAAGATCAGGGGTTGACAAGTATCATTTAAAGATATAACAAAATATTTAAAAATAGATATTTTAATGTTGCTTATAGAATAAAAATATATATTACAAGTGTATCAAATACTAACCTTTAAAAAATATGTTGTCTAAATTTAAATTTTTAATAAAAGTAATTTAAAGTATTAAATATTAAAGAAAAACAAATATATATTTAAAGGGAATAAATTATAGCACCTAAAAAGTATAATTTTTAGGCACCAACAAAACAGTCTCACATTATTAATTTTTAAAGATAACAAAGTATTATTATACACTCATCTATATTTAATGTCTTCTCCAATTTAATTTAATTTTAATTAAATTACTTAAAATAATAAATTTTTTAAATTGTAAATTAATGTCTTTTCTTCTTTTACAAACTTTAATTATTTTGTTTTAATTTTTTCATAAGTTTATATTTTTATTTTTGTGCAACCAAATGTAAAAAAAATTAGTAATTTTTGTACAATTTTTTTTCATGTCAATACATAATTTTGATAATTATTTTACTCAGAACCTCGAACCTTAAACTCCAAATCCTAAGATTTAGGATTTGAGTTTGAGATTTAAGGTTTAAGGTTCATGTTTGGATTTGGGATTCAAGTTTTAGGTTTAGGGTTAAAGGATTTGAGGTTTAGGATTTGGGTTTAAGGTTCACGGGTTCGAGATTATGAGTTATGGGTTCGAGATTCAAGGTTCAAGTTCGGGATTCTAGATTCATCGTCTTGAGCTTGTGGTTGAGAGTAAAAAAATATCAAAATCATGTGTTAGTGACATGATAAAATTGTTGAAATGTAATTAAATAATTGAAAAGGGAACATGAATAATGTGGTGGAAAGAGTACATAAAATAATTTCTCTATGGACGAGTGTATAATAATAATTGATGCGGCAAAATTTTATTGATGCCTAAATTTTTAGGATCACTCTTATGTAAGTTATTCCCATATTTATAAAGTAAAATAAGTTTTTGATCAGGTTACAATAGATGGGTAAAATCCTAAGAAAAATGCGACTAGCGCGAATCGAATCCAAATCATACTTAAGGTGCTGAAGACCTTGATCATCAAACTAATATACGAGATTCATAATGAACAAATATTAACAAATACTTATTACGGAGAAACGTAGTGAAACCTAAGTGGTTTCATATGCTGGCGGTGACAAATGAGTCCATTGTTGTGTGAGAGTCGGGCACCAAAAAATGTACGTAGGAACATTTGAGTGGTTGATACAGGTAATGGATCGATACATAAAGTTTCAAAATTTTAATCGAAGAATTAATAGAAAGTTTTAGAAATTCTGATTGAATAAAAATTGATTCGATTTAAAAGAATTGATTTTCTTTTTAGTTTAATTTAATTAAATTAATTATTTGAATTATTCGAATTTTATAACTTTTATGGATTATGGTTTCAGACTTCTTTCTCATTGTCATTGTGAACTCTGTCTAGGTGTTTCATGTTGGGGCATTACATTTTTCATTGCTGCATTTGATCAGATGGAAGAATTATGTTTAACTGATAAAGTCCTTTCATTTGTTCTATGTTTCTTCAATCGGTTGAAGGGACAAAACTAGAAATTTCTTTTAGAGTTGAAATTAAATTGTAATTTTTACGATAATAAAAATATAATTTTTAAGAATTAAATCAAAATTTTATCATTTTTAAAAAGTCAAAATATAATTTTATTTTTACTAATTTAAAATTTTAAAAATTTTAAAAGGCTTAAAATAAATTTTTACATTTTTGGGGACTGGGCCTCTACCATCCCCAGATTCGCCCTTGATGAGTTGTCATGTTGGGCTTGGCACCCTCCTATTACATTTATTTTTCTTATTACAAAGAAAAATACTCTTATATTCCATAGATACTATTTAGATTTAATTTTGGGTAAAGTATATATTAATAATTTATATATGAGTATATATTAATAATTTATATATGGTTTAAATTACATTTTGTTCATTGAACTTTAAAGGTTAAATGTTCAAATTGGGCTCAATTTTTTAGGGGTTACTCGTATAATTATCAAATCTTTTAAAATGCTCATATAAGAGCTTAATATTTATAAAAGTGCCCAAATGAAAGTCAAACCTTTTTGAAAGTGTTCAAATAAAAATTTCTTAAATGTCGTGTATTAGGTCTAGTTTTATTCTCAAAAGTCCTTATTTGATCATTTTTATAAAGGTTAGGCCCTTATATTAGCATTTTGAAAGGTTTGGCCCTTATATGAGTAACCCCTAAAAGGTTGGACCTTAATTTGAGCATATAGCTAAATTTAAAATGTTACAATATGATCATTAATATTATCAATTTGTTACACGTTGATCATTGAGTAGTTAACTGTCGTTAGCGGTGTAACAACAAGCTGATATAGCACATTATAAAATCATTTCAAACAAAAATTGTAAGTCAAAAATTGCACAATTAGTCCCTATACTTTTTTCTTTTTGAACAATTTATTTTTTTATTTTCTTTCTTTTTGAGAAATTTAATGGTGTAACAAGATGACGTGACACATTATATTATTCTTTGAATGATTATACGCAATTATTTTTGTACGGAAAGCGAAATGAATAAATAAATATTCGTTCACTGGTTACTTAGAATTTAATTAATAATAAGTAGCATTATATGAATGGAATATAATGCGAGAAGATAATTTATATTAATCGGTAATGTAAATTTTCCATAGTTCATAAAATCAGATTAAGCAGATGATTCATGTTAAGACTATGAGAAAATATTATTTTCATCAAAGAGTATACAACAATGACTATGAGATAAAATGAAATACCGACAACAAGTACCATAATAATTGTGTTTTATTTAGTTAATAAATATGACACTAACGAAATACCGAAATTGAATTGAAAAATGAATGAATAAAGTTGAGTTGTGGACTTAATAGCAAAATAGTACAATTTAGTAAGTCAAATGTGAGGAACATAAAATGAATTAATTAGAGACCCAAAAGGATTGAAAAGAACTAAAGGAATAATTAATCAATGGACCTTGATGCTATTTCCAATAAACTGATATTAGTGGAGGAACATGATGGTTGACATTGATCCTCAAAACTCTCCACAAAAGGTGATTTCCACCGTTTGAGTCACTAATAAAGAATAGATCAATTTTAAAGTAATGGAAATTGAGATAAATTAAGCCACTTTCTTACTTGGGTTAGTAAATATTAAATTTTGTTAAAAAATATGAAATTAGTAATTTGATGCTAAAGGGAGAGATCACTTCTTAGCCACCAAATTTGTATGGAGATAGTTTTCATACTGATTATATAGTTGATATTTAGTCTGTTATGGAAGATCATATCACTTGGGGAATCTTATGTTGGAGATTGGATTGATTCGAATTTCCAAAGACAATCCCTTAGATCGTGGACTTTGGGTTGGATTGTATGCTAAGCTTCCAAGAGTCCATATTTACATTGATTGTTATTATTATAGTGTATTTCAACTTATCTTATTGTTGTATTAGTGGGACTAATATAGATCTTCATATGTAAGCAAGTCTTGAAATAAGTCTATATAATTGAAAGACTTGTCTAGGTGAATGTATAGAGAGAATTAAGCACTTAATATGTTCTTGTGAGAACCTTATTGCATGGTTGCAATCTTGATAGTAAAACCTTCATATTGTGGTTTTACTTGTTGAATTCATAAGGGGTGAATTTAGTGGTGAGTGTATTGAGTCTTCAAAATATAAAGATGAGGAAAATTGTCACGGAGTCTGATAAAGTAGTTTTACTTGTTATAATTGTTGAAGAGAGTGAATGTTTCTCACTAAGCTAGGCTCTGTAGACATAGGGAAACTGAGCTGCGTAAACAACTTCCTTGTGTTTTGTTTGTTCACTAGTTTTTCATTTGTTGGTTGAAGGATTGCCCACCACCTTGGCACCATTTTACTTTTGCAGTTTGATTCCCAACAACTGCCTAGCTCTTTAATTTGGTATCAAAGCTAGTGGAGATTTGTGGTGTTTCTAGAACCAAGCTATGGAAGGTCCATTCAGATTAAGACCTTTTATGCTCGAGGTTGGCAATTATGCCTACTGAAAGTACGCATGAAAGCATATATAAAGTCAATTGATGATAAAGCATAATGTGATGTGTTGACTGGATGCGAGTCACCTAAGATGGATACTTAGAAATGTAAAGTTGTCAAGCTAGAAGCACAGTGGACTACCGAGGAAGAAAAATTGGCAAATGCTAATTCAAAAGCATTGTATGTAATATTTTTGTGGCTTTGACATGCAAGAATTCAAAAGAATTGCTAAGTGCACTATTACAAAGAATACTTGGGACATCTTGGGAACAACACATGAAGGAACTTCCATATTCAAGCAGTCAAAGAGGCAAATGTTGACTTCTAAATTCGAAAGCTTGATGGTACAGGAGTAAAAAACAATTGGTGAGTTTTATGTCAAATTATGTGACTTACTGATTGTGTATACTTGTGATAAAATCCCTAAATTATTTTTTTGTGTTTAAGTAATTTTTTAATACCTCATTAGATTGAATTTTTGCTATTTGGAATTTTTATTGATTTGTTTTGAATTAATTTGTTAATTTTTATGTATTAATTGATTTAATCTTTAAGACATGAGAGAGTCAAACATGATAAGCTGTTTTCAGAATTAAATATTTTAGGTTGTCTCCCTGAATTGAATTATTATCTTGAAATTTTGAAATTGCAGGTTTGACATCAAAATCATAATTTTTGTGAGCTTTTGAGCCTATAAAGCATACATTTCTTCGTGCTCATGTTATTTTTTGTTGTGTGTATGTCAACTTGATTTGTTATTCTAGAACTTGTTTTGATTATACATGTTGAGACTACATTATTTATTTGATATACTGTTAAGATAGAGACACTTAGGATTTAACCCGCTTCACCTAAAAAAATTACTCATAAAATTAACCCCTAGTAAAACCCATTGAGCCTAACATTGTTTTATTCATGAACCCGTTAACGTTAATCCATTCTTTTCATTGACTTCCTTTATGTCAAGATTTGATTTGGTTAGTTGTCTAACTATTTTCCGTTATTTGAATTGTTGAATTCTATTTTGTTCTAAAAAATAAAAGAAAAAAAGAAAAAAATGTGTGAACTATAATCATTAGTCTCATATTTTGTTGAAAGGCTAATGTTTGTTCTTTATTATTTGTTTTGATGTAATTTCCTATGATTCAACAACTAATTGTTCTTCTAGTTTGGTAACTTATCAACTCGATCTCGATTTTAAATAATTCTTCTAGCCTTTTCCATACCATTAACCTTAGCCCTATTACAACCTAGTAAAAGACCTCTTGATTGGTGTATCATTTCATTCTATAGTGATGGAGATTTGATTTTCAAGGAAGCCTATGGTAATAACATTTTGTGTTTGACTATTAAGTGCTTATTTCATGAACCTTAAACACTTTGAGTGCTTTGAGTGAATCTTTAGTAAGGATGTCAATTCTTTATGATTTTGAATTTAAGGTAATTATTTAGATAAAGGGAGACATCTACATTTTTCTGCTTAAAAGTTTTAGCTTAGATTGCTTGGATCTTTAGTGTTCTTTTAGTTGAATTTCCAATGCACGATTGTTTGCAATTTATCTTAAAACATTATTGATGAAAACGACAAATTGAGAAAGTTAACTTGAATGTGGGGTGAGAATTTTGCTTCAAGACAAGTAAACACTTAAGTGTGGGGATTTTGATAAGTGTTAAAAGTAACATGTTTTAATCGCATTCTGTATACATTTTTTATGGTTATTTGATGTAAATTAGTTCATGCTTGAAAATAGAAACATCCAAGATACAGTATAACCAAAAAAAATAAAGAAACTCATGATAACTTCCTAAGAAATCAAATGGGAATGTACTATCTTGACGAAAATTTGCTTCAAAGTCGGCTTCAATGGTGTCTTTCGACTTATTTTTTTGAATATTCTATGACGGCTCACTCCTATCTTCTTATTTTTGTCATATATACGTCATAAAATGCCCGAAAAGCTTGAAAATCGTGATCTTTTGAAGTTTGGTGTGAAATCCCGTTAAAATAACACGGCCTACCACATGCTTGTGTGGAATGTGTCATGGACCGCACACCAAGGCCTGAGACTAGTACACACCAAGTTGCCCAAGAAGCAATCTACAGTATCCTGGGCCTATCACCACTCATCTAAATTGGCCCAACCCTTGGGATTGAAGAACCTTGCAACTTAGATATGGCAAGTAGCATATAATCAAGCATATTCTCTTTGATTCCTTTCCATATCCATTGTAATCTTTTATCTAAGGAATGTTTGACTAGATTTCCTTAGATTTAGGGATAAATTAGATAGCATTGTATCTCCACCGTCGATATACTTTAATCTTAGCCGTTAGAAGTAGGGGGCTTCAACTATAAATAGAGGCTAGACCCCACCTCATTTCCACACTTCATTTTTGAGGAATATACAGAGCATTCACTCAAATTTCTTGCTTGTCTTTTTGTTTGCCTTTTCTTTCAGAGTTCTTTTGCTTCCGTGAGGATCTAAGCACTTTAGCTTTGATCAGTTTCAGGCTTACTTAGGCGTTGTTTTGATCAAGAAGCGTCTAAGGCCGCACACTCCAAGCATTAAGTTTTTAGGGACATGACATGTGGTATTCGAGCTTGTTTTAGTGAGAGAGATGGCACCACAAAACTCAAGCAAGGACTCAGCAACTGAACGAGAGACTCGTGCTACTGCTGAGAAGAAGAAGAGAGAGAGTTCCAGGGACATCATTTCAACCTTGGAAAGGAGGGTCGCTAGACTTGAAGATTCTATGAAGGAAGTCAAGAAGGCCCAAGAAGAGACAGAACCATACTTCGAGAGAGTGGATTCTCTTAAGGGAGAAGTCATGGTTGCGGTTCAAAGACTTCTCGATGACATGTATAAGAAGTTAAACCAACGGGACAATTCCCTTGAAGCAGCAAGAGAGGCTAGCAAGGCCGAGTTGGTGGAGGAGATAAAAAATCTACAAAGTGAGCTAGCCATATACAAGAGAGTCATGAAGAATGGCATGATGGCAGAAATAGCGACACCTATACCCAAGATCGATGTCCCAAAGCCGAAGATGTACAGGGGACACGATCAGCCCAAGATGTTAAGAATTTCATTTGGGCCATATAGTAGCACTTCCGAGCCATGGGTATCAAGGACGAAGCAACAAAGGTAAACACTGCTTCTACCTATTTGACTTATGTCGCTCTTTTATGGTGGCGACATAGGTGCTCCGAGGAGGAGAACGGGGAAATTCCCATTAAGACATGGAGTGAGTTCTAGTCTGAGTTCAAGGAACAGTTCTATCCCAAAAATGCTCAACTAGAGGCCCATGCAAAGTTGTGACAACTCAAGCATGACTACTTAATCCAAGACTATGTCAAGCGATTCACAAAGCTCAAGCTTCAAATTCCAAAATTGGGCGAGGAAGAAAGATTCTTTGCCTTCATGGATGGACTTTAACGATGGGCCAAAATGGAGTTAAAGCGGATGAGGGTTCAAGAGCTTTACAAAGCCTTGTCTGCAACCGAGTCCATTACCGAATTTGAGATCAAAAGGACTGAGTCTACCAAACCAAAACCAAAATTCAAAGGCAATGGTGGGGGAGACAAGGAAAGACTAGCCAAGACGGAGTCCAAGAAGTCGACAAGTGGTAATATCAAGTTTCGCAAACCATGGGAAGAGAACAACGAGCCTTTCAAGTGCTACACTTGTAGAGGCTAGCACTTGGTGAGGAACTGTCCTCAAAATGAGAAAGTTGCTGCCATCCAAGGGAAGGATGCTGAAGAGAAGGAGGCTCTTAAGCTTAACTCCATCATTAGCTCCATGGAGGTTAAGAAGGGTCATAAGAAGAAGAGACTGTCTTAAGCTTAACTCCATCATTAGCTCCATGGAGGTTAAGAATGGTCATAAGAAGAACGGACTAATGTTCGTGGACATCACCATGGCAAACCAAAAGATGAGCACGCTAGTGGACACTAGTGTCTCAGAATTATTCGTGTCCGAACGGGTTACCAAGAGACTAAACCTTCGTGTTGAGAAGGCAAGTGGGTTTATTAAAACCGTCAATTCCAAAGAGGCTCCGATTGCAGGGGTGGCAAAAAGAGTCATGTTAGATATTGGAGGCTGGACCAGTAAGAAAAATATCAAGGTAATCCCACTTGATGACTTTTATTTCATGATTGGGCTTAATTTCCTTGATCGGATTAATGCGTTCCTTGTTCCCTTTACTGATTGTTTATGCATTTTGGATTCAAAACACCAATGCATTGTTCCGGCAAACCAAGAGGCAAGAGTTGGAGCCAAGATGCTATCAGCATCCAGCTTAGCAAGGGGTGCGCAAGGAGAAACCAACCTACTTAGCTGTGTTGGTTGATGATAAGCCTACAATGTCCGTTGAAGTCCTAGAAGAAGTGAAACAAGTATTGGCAGAATTCCGAGATGTGATGCCTGCTAAGTTACCCAAGAGCTTGCCACTAAAAAGGAAGGTGGATCACAAGATAGAATTTGTGCCAAATGCGAAGCCAACCACTAGAGCCCCTTACCGAATGGCTTCGCCCGAGTTAGAGGAGTTACGTAGACAATTGAAGGAACTCTTAGATACGGGGTATATTCGACTGTCCAAGGTACCTTATGTTGTACCGATACTCTTTCAAAAGAAGCATGATGGTACGCTTCAAATGTGCATCGACTATCGAGCTTTGAACAAGCTTACTATGAAGAACAAGTACCCAATCCCACTCATTGTTGACTTGTTCGATCAACTTGGTGGTGCAAAGTGGTTCACCAAGTTAGATTTGAGGTCAGGATATTATTAAGTTTGAATTATCGAATGAGATGAACCAAAGACTACTTGTGTGACACGCTACGGTACATATGAGTTCTTTGTGATGCCCTTCAGCTTCACGAATGCTTCTGCCACTTTCTACACATTCATGAACAAGGTATTACAACCCTTTCTTGATCAGTTTGTTGTTGTCTACCTTGACGATATTGTGATATATAGTAAGACACTCGAGGAATATTTGGGGCATTTACGGAAGGTGTTCAAAGTCTTATGAGAGAACGAGCTCTACGTCAAAGAAGAGAAGTTCTCGTTTGCCCAAAAAGAGGTCCCTTTCCTAGGTCACATTGTTGGAGGTGGTAAGATCCGACTGGATGGGGCCAAAATTCAGGCAATTGAAGATTGGGAATCGCCAACCAATATGACAGAGCTGAGATCCTTTTTAGGGCTAGCTAATTACTATTAAAGGTTCGTCAAAGGCTACCCCAAAATAGCCGCACCTTTGATTGAGATACTAAAGAAAGATAAGGTATGGGATTGGAGCATCGATTGCCAACAAGCTTTTGTAGAATTACCACTGGTGGGGTTCTTATGCAAGAAGGACATCCGATTACCTTTGAAAGCTGAAAGCTCAATGAGACCGAGAGAAGATACACGGTCCATGGGAAAGAAATGACAACCCTTTGAAAGCTGGAAGCTCAATGACATTGAGAGGAGATACACGGTTCATGAGAAAAAAATGACAGTAGTGGTGTACTGTTTGTGCACTTGGAGATACTATGTACTTGGGTCCAGGTTCATGGTATACACTGATAACGTTGCCAATAGTTACTTTCTAACCTAAAAGAAGTTGTCTCCAAAGCAGGTTCGTTGGCAGAAATTCCTTGTAGAGTTTGATTTTTCCATGGAGTACAAACTAGGGAAGGTGAATTCTTTTACTGATGCCTTAAGCCGAAGGTATAACATGGAGTTTGTTAGCTTGCCACAAGGACAACTATTAGAGCGCATCAAAGAGGGGTTGTCATATGACCCAACAGCCAAAATGCTCATCGATTATGCTAAAAAGGGGAAAACCAGAAAGTTTTAGCTCGAAGGGGACTTGTACGCTCGAGGACACCGCCTCTATGTACCTCAGTTTGAAGAATTACGCAAGGGACTCATAAGGGAATGCCACGATTCCAAATGGACGGGACATCCGGGGATGAACCGAACATTGGCACTAATAGTCGAGCACTATTATTGGTCGCACATGGGCATAGATGCTGAAGCCTATGTGAAGACTTGTCTTGTGTGCCAACAGGACAATATAAAGATGAAGAAACCAGCAGGACTATTGCAGCCATTGCCCATTCCCGAGTGACCATGGGAAAGTGTTTCCATGGATTTTATAGTCGGTTTGCCCAATACTGACGACTTGTCAAGTATTATTGCTGTGGTTGATAGGTTTTCAAAATATGAGATGTTCATTCCAGCGTCTAAGGTGTGCCCAGCCGAGGAGGTAGCTCATCTTTTCCTCAAGCACGCTGTCAAATATTGGAGAGTACCAAAGACGATTATTAGTGATCGAGACACACGATTCACGGGGAGGTTTTGGACCGAGTTATTCAAGCTAATGAGATCAAGCTTGAACTTCTCAACTAGTGTTCACCCCCAAACTAACGGACAAATTGAGCGAGTGAATACACTCTTGGAGATCTATTTGAGGTACTATGTGAGTGCTACGCAACGCAGCTAGCCAAAACTGTTGGATGTGGCTTAGTTTTCTTACAACTTGCAATGGAGTGAGGTCACGAACCAAAGTTCGTTCGAGATCATGACCGGGCAGTAATCGCTTACACCTAACATGGTTGTTACCAAGTATGAGGAGCCGAATCGAGCATCACACAAGTTTGCCACGGAGTGGCAAAAGCATCATGACTTAGCCCGAGCTTGTTTACATAAGGCAAGAAAGTGGACCAAGAAGTGGGCAGATCGAAAGCGTAGGGATGTGAATTTCCAGGTTGGTGATATAGTCCTTGCTAAATTGACTGGGAACTTAGCAACCCCACCATGCACAAATAGCTTGTGCGAAGATACGAGGGTCCGTTTTGAGTTGTGAAGATAGTAGTATCCATGGCCTACAGATTGAAGTTTTCACCGACCATTTGAGCTCATCCAGTGTTTCATGTTAGCCTACTCAAGCCTTACCATCAAGATGAGTCAGATCCGAATCAAGGCAAATAACATCGAGTGCTAGTTGAAAGGAAGGTCTCCTATGAGAACGAAGTTCGAGAGATCCAGGCAGAAAGAGTCATTCGACGATCGAGTTACTGACCAAGGCACGAATACTTTGTTCAGTGGAAGGGACTTCACGACAGTGAGAATAGTTGGGAACCAACCGAGGCTTTATGGCAATTTAAAGACCAAGTGGACCGATACCATGCTAGCCAAGCGATGAGGGCGTCGCCAAATTCAGTGGGGGAGAATGTCACGGATAGCACACCAAGGCCTGAGACTAGTACGCACCAAGCTGCCCGAGAAGCACTTTACAACATCCTGGGCCTATCACCACTCATCCGAATTGGCCCAACCCTTGGGATTGAAGAACCTTGCAACTTAGATATAACAAGTAGCATATAATCAAGCATATTATCTTTGATTCCTTTCCATATCCATTGTAATCTTTTATCTAAGGATTGTTTGACTAAATTTCCTTAGATTTAAGGATATCTTAGATACCATTATATCTCCATCGTCGATGTACTTTAATCTTAACCGTTGGATGTAAGGAGCTTCAACTATAAATAGAGGCGTGCCCCCACCTCATTTCCACACTTCATTTTTTAGGAATATACAGAGCATTCATTCAAATTTCTTGCTTGTCTTTTTCTTTGCCTTTTCTTTCAGAGTTCTTTCGCTTCCGTGAGGATCTAAGCACTTTAGCTTTGATCAGTTTCAGACTTACTTAGGCTTTGTTTTGATCGAGAAGCGTATAAAGCCACACGCTCCAAGTATTAAGTTTTTAGGAACGTGACAAATGATTCAGCCCGTGTGGCTCCTGTAGCTTGCTTTGATTTTTTGATTTTCACTCGTTTTTCTCCCAAGTGCTCTATTAAGTATAAAAGCGTGAATTTAAAAAATTAGAATATAAAAATCACAATTAACAACGAATAATCACCCAAAAACGTATTAAAAATAAAATTAAAACATGTTACTTTTAGCAATTATCAATTAATTTTTTAAATTCAAATAACATTAAATTTTTGTAATTCGAATATCAGGAAAACGAATTAGATAAGAAGGGGTGGTTTTAGAGTTTAGGTATAATTTTAATTTTAAAATCAACCAATGCTTCCCCAAATTTTCTCTTTTTTAGTTATTTTCTTTTTATGTTGGGTTCTTTTCCAATTTCTAATTTGCTATAGTTGCCTTAAGAGTTTAATAATTAAATTATTAGTTAGGTAATATTTTAATAATTAAATATGATAATTAATTTAACAAGGATGTTCACTATCCTAAATATGACCTGGATTTAAAATGCGCTAATCGTGTTTATTATTTGGAATTTACCCTATTATTGTATTTCATCAAAACTTTTAAAACCTACACTACAAAGAAAAATAATTCTCTCTCACTATGCCTTGTGACTGTGTTCACATATAAATAAATTATTTTCACCTAAAACGGAGTTTGTTGTTTACTTAATACAATGAAAATGAAAAAAAAAAGTTTTATGATTATCTTTTATCTATTTATTTTTTTATTTGACTCTAATAAATATATTTAAATCCATCCAATTCGAATTTTATATCATTTAATTCGATTTACTTGAATACTCAATCCAAACTTCATTTGTAACACAAATTCAGCAAAACGAAAATGTCTTCAGACTTCAGTTCCCAATCTACATGTACAATATATATATATTTATATATTATATATGCTTCAATCATTCACACATTTGATTGAAAAAAAAAAAGAACAATCGAAGACAATGTTCTTTAGATAACCTTTAACATGAGAAGAAGCCCTGATATATAAATGGTAAAAGTTTAAATAATATGAGATCAACACTTGTTATCTGCAACGCTTGTAGTATCCTTGGAATGTTTGCCAACACTACTGTACACTTTACCACTACCATCCATTGAAGAGTAATCCTTACAAGAGAGTTGATACCACGAAGAAGATCCTTCAAATCTTGATTTCGGGCGGAAAATCAAGATATATACTGCAGAAACCACGACAAAGCTCGATACAAGTCCAATAACAGTGAGAAATGTTGTTCTGATATTGTACTTTGGCCTTGTTGGTGGTGGAACAGAGGTTGTAGGCGAGCTGAATGGTATTGTTTGAGGATTGGGTCCTGCAAGATTGCCTTCATTGCTCAATTTGAAGATTTCAACCCCATTCAAGATAGCATCTGAATATCTAGTCCTCCAAGCGGGTGCAGGGTGAAGTGCAATAGACAGGTTTCTTTTCATTTCGTTACCTGCTCTACCAATCATCACGGCATAATCTCTATAGACTGGCACCCCATTTCCACCGGCCCAAGAAATTACATCCGCTTGGTGTTCAGCAACAATGTTGTCGATGTAAATCTGAAATACTCTGTCACCAAGCTCTGTTATTTCTTCCTGGAATTCGCAAAAGTGTAACCTGATATAATAAGTGAACCCGGAATCAACTCGGAATTCCCAAGTGAGTCTATAGTTCTCGTTCACAGTTTTGTTGGTCCCCATGGTCCTGGCAGTTTTATACACACGGACTGGGGCACTGTAATTTGGTATCACGCTGAACCTGGGATTAATGGTAAGATTAACAGGAAGAACACTAGGTCCACCATTAGTCAGGTATTCACCATCCTCAGACCAGCTCCTATACATACCGGTATCTTGTGCAGGTGAAGTGGAGCTGCCCCCAATATTCACTCGGTACAAAGTTTCAAGAGCCTGGTTCTTGAGGATGCGATACGGGTTCACCTGATTCACAAAATTGAACCCAGTATCATCATCTGAAGAGTAGTAAAGGTTGTCAGGCATGGAAACGATTTCGATTCCATTTATGAAAGCATAAGAATCTGGCATATTAGGATTCGGATTAAACAGTATATTCAGCTTTTCCTCATCAACATATATGCAAAATTCACTGTAAAAGACCTCTAGTTTAAGATCATCAGCTTTGAGGGCAGCGCTGAAAGTGCTGAGGACAGTATAGCCTCCAATATGGACATCAAAAAAGGCATTTGAGCGATTGAATGCTGGATAAGAAGCTGGGTGAAAATGAAGGCGAATGAATTTTGGCCCGGGTGTGACCGTAAAGGAGAAGGTGAACTGAGAGCGAGACAAGACAGCTGTTGTGTAAGGTATGGGGTCTCCTTCTGTTGGAGAAGTTGAGATAACTGATACCTTACTTGACTGATCTAAATAAATGGTGTTATCTGAGATCCAGGATCGGCCTGAAAGATCGGTTGTGTTGGTGGTGGAGCCACAATCGAGGGCTATGTTGTCATGAGGCGTGTAAGGCTTTGGCGAGGCATCAGCAGAGGCGATGGTTAGGGTGTGGAGGAAAGCAAAATGGAAAAGGGTTAAGACGGAAAGCTTATTCAGTAGAAAAACGTACCTTTTGGTGAAATTGATCATGGTGTGTACTTGAGAGAGATAAACTTAGAGAATTGAATTCAAGGTGAAAAAGCTGATAGAGCGATAAAGAAGACGGTCATGGCAGGCGGGGAAATTTCCTCCTATCTTCTTTTCCTTTCTCTTTCGCTTCCAAAAAGAATCAATCGTCAAAGTAAACGAAGTAATAACCAAAACAATAAGGGCTATAGTTTATTGAAATTTATCATTTTACATTTGTTAGGTTGTTATTAGGATGAGCAAAACTTGATTCGAATTGAAAAATTTGAAAAAAATTTCAAATTATTCGAATCGATTTATTCGAGTTATTTGAGTTAAACGAATCGAATTGAATTTTTTTTCGAATTTCGAGTTCGAGTCGAGTTAAATTTTCGAATTCAAATAATTTGAATAATTCGAATAAACCAAATAACACTATGTTATTTTTAATTTTAAATTTATATTATCCAGATCCAAATATTTTTATTTTATCTCATTTTTCCCCAAAATCCAAACCTTTTATCTTACCTAATTTTTTCCTCTAAAGGTTAAAACTCATCCATAAACTAAACTCAAATATTTTTATTTTTTATCTTTTATCTTACCCAAATATTTTTAATTTTTTACCTTTTACCTTACCCAAATGTTGTTTACTTGCACTTTTGCTTATGTTTTTTTTATTATAATCTTATTGTGTTGTCATTGTTTACTCAGACTTTTTTCACTTATTTATTTCAATTTTTCGTTGTATAATCATGTTTAAAAACTTTAAATAATTTTTTTTTTAAAATTACATAAAATTAAACAACACCAAATTATTATTTTTTAATTTAACTCGAATAAATATATTCGATTCGAATTCTATCTCACTCAACTCGATTCGTAATAATTTCAAATCGAGTTAGGATGATAAAATAGGATTCGAAAACTCGATTAACTCGAAAATTTTCGATTCGATTCGATCGAATGCTCACTCCTATTGTTGATATCTCCAAAAATAATTTTTTCTCAGGAAGTGTGATTAGACTAATTCCTTGAAAATAAATAAGAAAATAAAATTGAACGGGTTTTAAAGTTCAATTGGAATTAAAACTAATAAAAAATAATGTAGTCAAAACAATAAGATTTAAGAAAATTCAATGATAAATATCTTACCAAGGGAAATTGCAATTTTTAATTCGTGGAGTGACCATTGATTTTGCAAATAAATTGGTTATAGCTACTCGAGATGTTCTAATAGCCTAATCACTCCTTAGATTCTCGGTAATCAAAGAGACGCTTGAATGATTACTTCTTTTGTTGATAAATAGTTCCAGAGAGATGCTCTTAGGATTTAACTTACCAACAACATTGTGATTTAGAGGACCCAATTCTAACCAACCATCTCACACCAATGCAGATAATTTAAACTAGATTCTACTCCTTCATAACCTAAGTTATTCACCACACGGAGTAAAACCTTCCCACAATTACGGATGAGAAGATCCTAATTGGTTGTATATTAATTCGAAAAAATGAAAAGTGATCAGTTCATGCAATTCACAAATCAATAATAATATGAAAAATAGAAGATGTAAAAATATAAAAAAAATCTAAAAACATGAAGAACGATAATCTCACAATCTAATGAATCAAAAACCTTGAATAAAACCCTTCACTAGAATGAAGATTTTAACAATACATGAAAGGAAAAAAAGAATAATAGAAGAAAAGTCTTGTACATATTTTTCATGCCCCCAAAGCTCTTTAAATACCCTCCAAAATCTCTTAGATAAAAGTCAAAATAAAGTTTTAAAATTTAAAATCCTAATCAATCCCTGAAAATAGGGCTTTGAAGAATTCTTCCATAAAGATAGGGGTTAGTTGGAAACTGTTAATAAATCATGTAGCTTTGTTTATCCGAGCATAAGTCGTGGGCAGTGCTATGCTCTGACTTTTTCTGCCCATCTCCTTAGTCCACAAAAATCCATACAGCTTTTCTCCGAGCATAAGTCGTGGGCACGTCCTATTCTCCAACTCTTTGTGCACATCTTTTAGTCCACAAAATACCCAAATTTCATTTTGTCGATAAAAACCTCCATATGACTTCCAAATGATTCCAACTCTCTTTTTATCCTACAAAATACAAAATTCAACCAAAAGATGAGTTTACAAGCATATTAGATAGTCAAAACACATGGGTAACTTCTCAAAATATAAGTAAAATTACACTCTAACAACGTGATTAAAATTAACCATTAAATTTAAAATGTTAATTAATTTTGTCATCAATTTTAATTTTTAAATAAAATTTTATCTTTAATAATTTGAAAATAAATTTTAATGAAGAAACTATTATTTAAAGTATTATTATTTTAATAGTAAACATTAAATTAATTTATAAAATTATTAAAATTATAAATTAACTTTGAAGGTAGACTTGAAAATTTTTAAAATATATAAAAATAAATTTTTTATAAATAACAATTTTATTAATTTTTAATATTATGTTAATTGATTATTTATTTGTTTTTAATATAATGTTAATTAATTAATTATTTTTGTTTTTAATTCAATTATTACACTTGTATGGACATTGGTCGTGTGTTGGGTGTTTTTGTGCTGAGAATTTAGAAAGTTATCTTGGCCTTCCTAGTATTGTGGGGCAGAATAAAAAACGAGCTTTTGCAAGTTTACGAGATAAGGTGGGTGGTCGAATTTCTTCATGGAGCACTCGGTTGTTATCAATTAGAGGTCGAGAGGTCTTCATTAAATTTGTTCTCCAAGCGATACCTTCTTATGCGATGTTGTGTTTCCTCCTACCTAAGACGCTTTGTACTGAGATTGAGAGCCTCCTAGCTCGATTTTGGTGGCAAAAATCAGGAGTTCGTAGGGGTATGCATTGGTGTAGTTGGGCTAAGTTGTGTAACAACCCGATTTTCAGTGGTGTTGAAAACTGTGGTTTCGGGACCACAACTCCGACGAGTCAAGTCGTAAATTTAGTTATTTTAAATGTTTCTGGTGATATATGCATCGTATGAATTATGATTTGAAAATAGCATTGATTAGATAGTTACTTGAATAGAAAGGACTAAATCATAAAAAGGATAAAAATATTGATGTTTAATTAGAAGGACCAAATGAGTAAATAAACCAAAGGAGTATTAGTTAGTGGATTAGTATGATTTATATTGTTTATAAATAGGTTTAATAAAGGTTAAAAATAGTTAATTAAAGCTTAATGGTGAAAGTTTCAATAATTACAAAATTACCATTATGTATAATATGAATTAAAAGAAAAGAAATTGATTTTTCATCCCATTTTCTTCATCTTTCTTCTTCAAACGGAAATAAGGAGAAAAATTAGGGTTTTCAATTCAAACCTTTGAGCTTTGATTTGGGTAAGCAAACCTTGATCGTTTTTGGTAATTTTTATATTTTTGAGTCCGTATCAACTTAAGCTAGCTTATGCAAGGACTAATTTGTGAATCTGTCAAATGTTAGAAAACTTGTAATTGTTGAAATTTCTTGTTCTTGGATGTTTTTTTTATATATTTGAATGTTTGATACTTGGGTTAAATCTTTTTGTAAAGTGATTTTTGATGAAATTAGAGTTAAAGGACTAAAATGTGAAATTGGTGAAATTTCATGTATTGTTCTGAAAATATATATGTGAATGGGTTGGGTAAGTACCCAAGAGAATTCGGTTATGGTTGTTGTGTAAGAGAATGGTTATTTTGTATGTTTTGTGTTGAAAGGACTAGATTGAATAAAGAGAAACTAGAAGGGGTAAAATCATATTTTTTAAAAAGGGCTAAATTGTGTTGGATGACTAAATTATGTAATTTAATGTGAAAATTGAATGATTTGTGAATGTAGACTACGACCGTGCTACCGATCGTGAAAAAGGAAAATTAGTAGATTAATCCCTAAAGTCTTTCCTAAACTGCAATTTAGTCCGATAAGTTTGTAATGTCAAATTCTTATTAATAGCTACTTATAACTGCCTTTTTAATGATTGTTGAAAATGAGAAACATCGAGATGAGAATTTCTCAACCTTGTGCCAAAGATAGAAAATGGTCCGATGGTTGAGATCCTGTATTTGTTGCGGATACTCTATAGCATCATGAGTCACCGTAAGGTGAATAGAATCCGAGAATGGATTACAGGCCCTACAATGGCTGATATTCATGCTTGTTTCATGTTCTCGTCAGCTTAGTGTGAGCAGCGTCGTAGGGAACAGATGTACTGTATCGAGGGTTAAGAATAATATCGTATACTGGTAACAAGCATGACCCTTGGGTCAATAGGGAGCAAATGAGCAACATGATCTTTATGTCAACAGGGAGTAAAATGAATAGCGACCCTTGAAGTTTGGTTGTGCTGACTTGACAGATTTATAGAGTTGCTTATCTCATTAGACTTGGTAAATTGATGAACTTGTGAACTTATTAAGCTATGTAGCTTACTAGTGAACTTGTTGTTGTTTTGTAGATCTTATTTTGTGACTTGAAGATCGGATCATCTTGAAGACAATCACACTATCTTGGGAGCTCGATCGGTAGTATTTACATCACTCGATTATTTGGCATGTACTAGGATGTTATTAACTTTTGATATGGAACCAAAGATGTTGAAATCATACTATTTTGATTTTGTAAATGCACAAAGTATAACTTGATGCTTAGGCTTATAATGCTTGTAAAAACTTAGAAGTTATGTGTGTGTTATGATGTTTTAATACATAACTTATATTGGTTGTGTTTGAGGTATTAAACTGGTGTCTTGGCATCATTAATGAAATTCTACATACTTGTTTCGGTAGAATTATTGCATGTATCGGTAGAAGTACAGGGTAGGAGAGAGGTTGTTCTCTGACTTGGATTGTATCGGTAGTTCATGGTACTGATGTATTGGTAGTATGTAAGCTTGTATCGGTAGAAGTTGTAGGGAGTGGATTTTTGCTCTCTAGAGTTTATGGTATCAGTAGTTGCATGACTTGTATCGGTAGAAATCATAATTGTATCGGTAAAAATCATACTTGTATTGGTAGAACTAGTACAGGTAACGGTAGAAATCTACACAGTTCTAAAATTGTTCATTTAATTGACTACTACCGATACTTGACCATCAGGTACCTGTAGAAGTCTCCTAAAATGTTAGAAATACCATTTTTACCTTTGATAAAATTGTGTTATGTTTAGATATTGTTTTAAATTGTGAGAAATGATTTTTGTATTGAATAAAGATGCAAATAGTCGGATATTCGTAAAAGATAAACAATATAAAATGAATAGTAGACACTGGAATCCTAATCGGCGATGGTGTACGGGATTCGGGTGTTACATTCAGTAGTATCAGAGCTTTCAGTTTAGCCATTTCTTGGACTATAATGACAGTATTTTATGTTTAAAAGTACATGCCAAATAAACCAGTGATAGTGTGATATAGATGGATCCGATCTAATCATTGATCTTGTAGATAAACGTTAGATGTCTGACTCAGAAAGAGAGGAAACCAATGAAGTGAATAGTAATGTCCCAACTAATGATTCTGGAGTAAGTCACGGGATACCGATATTACCGATGACAGAAAATGAAGCAAAGAAAATGTTCTTCGTTCTGATGGGACAGTGGTTCTCAGAGTTCATGAGAAAGAACCCGATGACACCACCTCCTTCACCTCCTATCGTATAACCTGCCTCCCGACCAGTAGTGCCTCCCGCTATACCTCCACCTCCTCCTTCAGTGGTGGAACAGAGACGTCGTGTTTCGACGGACAGGGTTAGAAAGTATGGTGCAGAAGAATTTCTAGGAAACTTAGAAGATGATCCTTCCAGAGCTGAATACTGGTTGGAAAATACACTAAGAGTTTTGAATAAGATGGCTTGTCGTCCAGAAGACTACCTGAGGTGTGTGACTTCGTTGTTGAAGGACGAGACCTACAATTGGTGGACAACAATTTTAGTAGTGATGCTTGAGAATGAAGTTACTTGGGAGTTTTTCTAAGCAGAATTCAGAAAGAAATATGTCAGCAAAAGGTATCTGGACAAGAGGAAGAAAGAGTTTCTAGAATTGAGATAGGGGAATAAGATAGTGGCAGAATGTGAACGAGAATTCGTATAACTCAGTAAGTATGCCTTGGAAATTGTACCGACAGATGAAGCAATATGCGTCCGCTTTGAAGACGGGCTGAATGATGAGATCAAGATGATGGTAGGAGGGTTCAAGCTGTAATCGTTTGTGGTTACCACAACAAGAGACAGTGAGAGAAGAGGTTGCGAGAATCTGAGAGAGAGAACATCCCTAGAACTTTTTCTATGCCTCCACCGAAGAAATTTAGAGAAAATGAAATTTACGGAGTAGCTTCTTTTAGACTTCTGAGCAGGAGTAGATCGGGACCACCAGAGTCTAAATTTTAGAACCGTCCTGTAGCCAGTGTCCGAAATATGCCAAACCCATCATGTGAGCATTGCAGAAGGTATCATGCAGGTGAGTGTCGAAAGATAAAAGGAGCTTGTTATCGATATGGGGGCACAGATCATTTTATGCGAAATTGCCCGATGGCTTTAGAAGTAAAAGAAAACCAGAATGTGAAAACCCCTATTTTACAGTCAAAAGATAAATGCTTGGGATAGAGAAGCAGTGTGGGTGGAAGTCGAGGCGATAACAGGGGTAATGTAACCAACTCTAAGGCACGGGCACCTACTCAGACATATGCTATCAGAGCTAGAGAAGCAGCTACCGCTCCTGATGTGGTGACTGGTATATTTTATCTTTTTAATGATATTGTATGTGCTTTGATAGACCCAAGGTCAACTCATTCATTTATTTGCACTACTTTAGCCACTGATAAGAAACTGGTCGTTGAATCGACTGAATTTGATGTGCAAGTCACAAACCCTTTAGGTCATAGTGTCATTATTAACTTAGTATGTCGTAAATGTCCACTAAAAATTCAGGGCTATGAATTTTCTGCTAATCTAATGCTATTGCCCTTTACCGAGTTTGATGTGATCTTGGGTATGGATTGGTTATCCGAGCATGATACGATAGTAAATTACAAGCAAAGACAGGTCAGTTTCAAATGTTCGACAAGTGAGGTAATTACAGTGGAATCCGGTAGGTTGAACAGTGAAACTAGAGTGATTTCGGCTATTTCAACACAGAAGATGATTCATAGAGGCTGTAAAATATTCCTAGCATACATACTTGATATTCGAGGCTCGAGAATAGAATTGGATCAGGTACCAGTTGTTCAAGAGTATATAGATGTGTTTTCAGAAGAACTACCGGGTTTGTCACCTGTTAGAGAGGTAGAGTTCAGCATTGATTTGATACCTGGTACAACTCCGATCTCTATTCTATCGTACAGAATGACACCGATCGAATTGAAAGAATTGAAAGCTCAGCTATAAGAATTACTAGACAGAGGGTTCATACGACCTAGTGTTTCACCATGGGGTGCACCCGTACTATTCGTGTAAAAGAAAGATAGATTAATGCGGATGTGTATAGACTACAGGCAGCTAAATAAGGTGATGATTAAGAACAAATATCTATTGCCTTGAATCGATGAACTATTTGACCAATTAAAGGGTGTAATCGTGTTCTCCAAAATAGAACTTCCATCAAGTTAGTATTAGATGCGGGTGAAAGATTGTGATATAATGAAAATGACATTTAGAACTCGATATAGACATTATGAGTTTTTAGTTATGCCATTTGGGCTGACTAATACTCCCACGACATTTATGGATCTGATGAACAGAATATTCAGCCCAGTTGGATAGATTTATGGTTGTATTCATTGATGACATATTGATTTACTCCAAGACAGAATCAAAGCATACTCAACATTTGAGAGAGGTTTTACAGATTTTACGAGAAAAGTAGTTGTATGCAAAATTCAGTAAATGTGAATTCTGGCTTCGAGAAGTTAGATTTTTGGGTCACATAGTATCTTCAAAAGGAATACGTGTCGATCCAAGCAAGGTCTCAGCTATTCTCGATTGGAGGGTACCGAAGAACGTCTCTGAGGTACGTAGTTTTCTGGGACTGGCAGGTTATTACCATCGGTTCGTGAAAGACTTTTCCATCATAGCCTTACCGATAACGAGGTTGCTACAGAAAAACATTCAATTCGTGTGGTCTGAAAAGTGTCAGCAAAGTTTTGACCAATTGAAAAAGTTGTTAACTGAAGCTCTAGTTTTGACACAACTAGAGACGGGAAAAGAGTTTGTTGTTTACAGTGACGCATCTTTAAGTGAATTGGGGTGTGTTTTGATGCAAGATGGGAAAGTGGTAGCTTATGCTTCCCGACAGTTGAAATCGTATGAAAAAAATTATCTGACTCATGATCTGGAGTTAGCTGTCGTAGTTTTTGCGTTGAAGATTTGGCGATACTACCTTTTTGGGGAGAGATGTCATATATTTATAGATCACAAGAGCTTGAGATATTTGATGACACAAAAGGAGTTGAATCTACGATAGCACCGATGGTTAGAGCTATTAAAAAATTATGATCTTGTGATCAATTATCATCCAGGTAAGGTCAATGTTGTAGCTGATGCCTTGAGTCAAAAATTGATGTTTGCTTTGAAAGCATTGAATGCCCATCTTCCATTGGAAGGCAATGGTTTTATCACCGCGGAGCTTAGGACAAAGTCGTTATTTCTTCAGCGGATTCAAGAATTACAGAGAAATGATCCAAAGTTGATAGCTAAAAGGGAGCAGATACAAAGTGATGTTACTACAGGGTTTACAGTTGATATAGAGGGTATGTTGTATTACAGAGGCAGGGTATGTATTCCGAAAGATTCGAATTTGAGACGAGACATTCTGACAGAGGCTCATAACAGCACTTATTTAGTACACCCGATGAGTGAAAATGTATAATGACTTGAAGAAATTGTATTGGTGGTCAGGTATGAAATGAGAGATTTCAGAATTTGTGATTAGATATCTTATATGTCAACAGGTGAAAGCCGAACACCAGGTGCCATCCGGGTTACAATAGTCGATTACCATTCCGAAGTGGAAATGGGAACGAGTCACAATGGATTTTATCACAGGACTTCCGGTGACACCGAGAAAGAAAGATTCAATCTGGGTAATTGTAGACAGATTGACGAAGTCCGCTCATTTCATCCCCATTAGGGTAGATTATCCACTTGAGAGACTGGTCGAGCTATATGTGTTTGAAATAGTTCGACTGCACGGGGTACTAGCCTCTATCATTTTCGATAGGGATCCACACTTTACCTCGAGATTTTGGGGTAAGCTACATGAAGCTTTAGGGTTTCGGTTGAATTTTAGTACTGCATATCATTTGCAAATAGATGGACAGTCAGAGCGAGTGATACAGATTCTTGAGGATATGCTACGATGTTGTACACTTGAGTTTGAAGGAAGTTGGGAAAAGTATCTGTTGTTGGTAGAGTTTGCGTATAATAACAACTACCAATCTAGTATTAAAATGGCATCATTCGAAGATTATATGGTCGGAAGTGCAAGACACCCTTGTACCGGTCAGAATTGAGCGAGTCTAAGTTGATTGGAACCGATTTAGTTCATAAGACTGAGGACAAAGTGCGAGTAATCCATGATTGTTTGAAAGCAGCATCTGATCAACAGAAGTCGTACGCGAATCTTAAAAGGAAAGATATAAAGTTTGCTGTAGGAGACCGAGTGTTCTTAAAAGTTTCACCTTAAAAAAAGTGTTACGGTTTGGTAGAAAGGGAAAATTGAGTCTGCAGTTCATCGGGCCGTATGAAGTTATTGAGCGGGTTGGTCCTGTGGCATATAAGTTGGCTTTACCACTAGAACTTGAGAAGATTCATAATGTATTTCATGTATCGATGCTTAGACGGTACAGATCAGATCCCTCACATGTGATTGTACCCATGGAAGTTGAGATTCAGTCGGATTTGTCGTATTCAGAGGAACCCGTTAGAATATTGACTTGCGAAGTAAAATAACTGAGGAACAAGAAAGTACCGTTAATGAAAGTATTATGGAATCGTCACGGAATAGAGGAAGCCACTTGAGAGACAGAGACTTTAATGAGATCACAGTACCCTAACCTGTTTACTGGTAAGAAATTTCGGGATAAAATTTCCCTAAGGGGGGAGAGTTGTAACAGCTCGATTTTCAACGATGTCAGAAATAGTGGTTTCGAGACCACAGCTTCGACGAGTCAGGTCGTAAATTTAGTTATTTTAAATTTTTCTGGTGATATATGCATCGTATGAATTATGATTTCAAATAGCATTGATTAGATAGTTAATTGAATAGAAAAGACTAAATCATAAAAAGGATAAAAGTATTGATGTTTAATTAGAAGGACCAAATGAGTAAATTAACCAAAGGAGTATTAGTTAGTGGATTAGTATGATTTATAACTTGATGCTTAGGCTTATAATGTTTGTAAAGACTTAGAAGTTATGTGTGTGTTGTGATGTTTTAATGCATAACTTATATTGGTTGTGTTTGAGGTATTAAATTGGTGTCTTGGCATCATTAATGAAATTCTGCATACTTGTTTCGGTAGAATTATTGCATGTATCGGTAGAAGTACAGGGTAGGAGAGAGGTTGTTCTCTGACTTGGATTGTATCGGTAGTTAAATTGCAAGTATCGATAGTTCATGGTATTGATGTATTGGTAGTATGTAAGCTTATATTGGTAGAAGTTGCAGGGAGTGGATTTTTTCTTTTTAGAGTTTTTGGTATCGGTAGTTGCACGACTTGTATCGGTAGAAATCATACTTGTATCGGTAGAACTAGTACAGGTACCGGTAGAAATCTTCACAGTTCTAAAATTGTTCATTGAATTGACTACTACAGATTCTTGACCAACAAGTGCCAGTAAAAGTCTCCTAAAATGTTGGAAATACCATTTTTACCCTTGATAAAATTGAGTTCTATTTAGATATTGTTTTAAATTGTGAGAAATGATTTTTGTATTGAATGAAGATGCAAATATTCAGATATTTGTAAAAGATGAACAGTATAAAAATGAATAGTAGACACCGAAATCCTAACCGATAACGGTGTACGGGATTCAGGTGTTACAAGTTGTGTATACTAAAAGAGGATGGTGGTATGGGCTTCCAAGATTTAGCCAAATTTAACGTCTCGTTACTCGTAAAGCAGGGGTGGCGACTCCTTACAAATCTGACTTCTTTAGTTGGTAGGCTTCTTAAGACAAAGTATTACTCAAGCTTTAATTTTCTTGAAGCTAAACTTGGATCAAATCCTTCTCTAGTATGAAAAAGTATTTGGAGTGCTTGTAAACTACTAGAGATGGGTCTAAAATGGAGGGTTGGTTCGGGCAGTATGATCAAAGTCTGGGATGATAAGTGGCTTCTTGGTCTTGGTACGGGTCAGGTTGTTTCTCCTAGTATGGATTCTATTAGATGGGTTTCGAATCTCATTATATTTGGGAGTATGAAGTGGAATGATTAACTTATTGATTCAGTGTTTACTGGGGAGGAAGCTCTATTAATCAAAAGTATTCCTCTTCCTTCATAAGCTCAAGATGATCGAGTTGTGTGAGGTGAAGAGGGTTCGGGCATTTTCACAATTCGT
Source organism: Gossypioides kirkii (assembly GCA_005610355.1). NCBI lineage: Eukaryota > Viridiplantae > Streptophyta > Magnoliopsida > Malvales > Malvaceae > Gossypioides > Gossypioides kirkii. Next base: position 7,554,895 of record CP032249.1, on the reverse strand, counting down.
AGTGGGTATCGCCATTTATTACCTTCAACAGCTACTGCACCAGAGTCGAGGAAGCTGTTTAAACATATCTGGGCAGTGAATTGCCCCCCTTAGGTACGTATCGCTCTCTGAAGAATGTGCAATCTATTCCTACCACTCCATGTTGTTTAGCATTATAAAAGGATTGGAAATGATTCGAGTTGTCCGAGATGTAATTATTACATGGAGGATGTGAATCATGCATTCAGATTTTGTGTATTTGCAAAGGATGTTTGGAGTGCATTCAGGTACCATGGCCTTGATCGAGTTTCACACATGCTTTCACCGAATAGCTTTCATGGCTTTTTATACTTTTAGAGGAAATTAACATACTGAGATTGCAATCACTTTATGGTCTTTCTGGTTCAATCGAAACAAGCTATTACATGAAGGTGTTAGACAGCGAGTTGGGGATCTTGTTTCATTTATTAAAAACTACTGTAGGGAGATTACTAGTGCGGGTAAAGCAAAATCAAACCTGGTTGTTGATTCTGTTGCTGGTTGGAAACCCCTTCCATTGTTGCATGTCAAGGTAAATGTGGATGCTAGTGTCAACCTGGATCAACAAATGGTGAGTTCAAGTGTGATTATTAGGGATCATTGAGGGGAGATTCTGGGAGCTTGTGGTCGGATTACCTGGCTTGTTACTACTATATATGCGGCTGAGGCAAGGGCGGTGATTCATGGCCTTTCTTTTGTTGTGGACATGGGCTTTACTAGGATCATTGTTGAAGGTGATTCTAGGACAAATATAGAGAAAATAAACAGCGACAAAGATGACCTTTCGGAAGTGAGTGCACTCATATGGAATGCTAAGGAGTTGTCCAAGTCCTTTCAAAATTGTGATTTCCATTTTGTCAGTAGATCAAGCAATCAGATGGCGCATGAGATGGCCAGAGAAAGTTTGGTTGCTGGAGAGGATTGCTATTAGGTAGAAGATGCTCCAGATCGATTTTGAATGGCTGCTGCTGATGACCAGAGGTGACTGATTCCTCCATAGGATCATCTGGTTTAGTTTGGAAGGAGGGATTCTTTGTTTTTTGGCCCTCGAATTTTGTTTGCTGGCTTACTGTTCATCATCGTTTTACACCATACTTGTGAGTTAGTGCCGGTTGGGATTCTTTTGTTTCATAAGTCTATTATTTTTCTTTTGTGTGGGTTTGTTTTATTTTCTTTGATCTTTGTCTGTTGTTTTGTGTTGGTTTTATTTCCTCTTTATTTTAGCGTCTTTAAATATCTTGATTTTGTAATTATTTTGGTTATTATCCCATTTGAATAAAATCGGCTTTTATACTAAAAAAAAACTTAAAATTTAATATTATAATTCAATAAAAAATCAAACTTTAGTTTTAAAATTCTTTTAAGTAAAAGTAAGTGGAAAAATTTAATACAGAGTTAAAGTAGACTGGTAAGTTTACCATTAATTTAAAAGTATAATGGCAAGGATCAACAAAACTATATATATATATATATATATTGTGTATATATTATAACATAAAATAAAGAATAGTTAATACAAATATGAACTTGAAATTAGAAATATTAGTAACAACTCTTGTAAAAAGTAAGATATCTTCGAAATAAGTGAAACATTTTCTTTCTTTTTGCTAAAAATAAATCATGAAAGTGACTAAATATTATCAATTGAATTAATTTATTATTAACTTATACTTAAACATATAATACTCCTACTAAAAATAGCATAAAAGTAAAATGAAAATTGCAAAGGGCTAAATAATATAATTTTTCATTTTCTTTTGTCACTTGTTTATATCCAATTACAATTAAGTTTCTTTATATAAGTGGAGCTATTTATTCACTAATTAAAAATATAAAAGAACTTGGATAAAAGTAAAATACTCAAAAATGAGGTTGCACAAGTTCATATCTTGGTTAAGAGAAATGTAGTGGAATCAAAGCGATTTAGTGTTCTTTTGGATGGACGGTGTGTTTAACTGTAATTAATATAAAAAACGATGATGGTGAAATTAAATATTATAGTGTAAAGTAAAAAAACAAAATTAAACGCATCGTATTAAAGATAAGCATCCGTCCAAAAGGACACTTAATATGATTGCAATGACCAATGAGGAAATAATTATAAAGAAACGAAAAAGAATGTAAATTGAAGGAAAAGAAATAAGATTAATGAAATGATATATGTTTGGTTACTTAGAATTAATTTATATTTTCGTGTCATACACAGTGTGCATATTTCAAATTTTAAATTAATCATAATGTGAAAGTATTTAACATATAATATTATTATAAATTTAAAAAATCATATTTATTATGTTAAGATAAAAATAGAATCAACAATCTGTAATAATTTAGCAATATTTTAAGAATATTGTTTTGATATAAAAAGAAAAAGGGTTTTTCTTATCATTGATAACATTATGTAATAATGTAATTTAGAGTTAGCTGCGGAAATTTTCTACTAAAATAATTAAATATTACATAGAAATTTTAAAAATTAGCTGTGTCGGCAGCTGCTGTTTAGGGTTTCATTTCATCTTTGTTTTGTTTGTTGCCTTTGAAAGGGCCCTTCGTGTTAAGTATGGGAGTTATTTAAAATGGTAAAGGTTTATCTTACTTTAATCAATGATCGAGCGTTCGACTCGCACTTTCGATATAGAGTAGCTTTAAAATTCGTGGTCAGTATCTATTTCTTTAATGGGCCTATAAAATACAAAAAATTAGTTACTGAGTTTACTCCAATAGATACTTTGAAAAATCGAAGAAAAAACACCTTCCTGTTGAGTTTGCTCTTTGTGTTGGGAAACAAATTTGGATAAATGTGTATATTCATATTTTTAGAAAAGAAAATGTTTAAATTATAATAGTTTAATGTATTTAAGTTCTAAATTTGTCTGAATTTAAAATAGATATTTTTATTTTAAAGAATTCTATTTTAAAATATTGAAATTTAATAATTTTTTTTAAACATTAATATTTAATCCATTTTAATATATTTGAATCTCATAATTTATTTTCATAGAATTTTAATTCAAATATTATAATATTTTGTATTATTTTTAAAAGGCTTAATATAACATTTGGTACCTAAACTTCACACTTTTTCTTAATTTGGTACCTAATTTTTTTTGACCCAATTTGGTACCTGAACTTGACACTTTTTCCTAATTTGGTACCTAAACTTTTTTTGGACCCAATTTGGTATTTAAACTTGACATTTTTCTCTAATTTGGTATCTAAGATTTTTCTATATTCAATTTGGTACCTAAATTTATTAAATATTATAAAATTTATCCAAAACAATAATGGTGTTGAAATTTTTTTGTTATACTACAAAAATTTTGTCAGTTTTAGAGAAAATTCATGTTAAAAATAAGTATTGAGTTATGCTTAATGAATTAATATTAAAAAGAATTAGGTACCAAATTAGGAAAAAAAGTCAAGTTCAAGTACCAAATTGGACCCCAAAAAGTTTAATTACCAACTTAAAAAAGTGTCAAGTTTAGATAACAAATTAAGAAAAAAAATGTCAAGTTTGAGTACCAAATTGGACAAAAAAATTTTAAATACCAAATTAGGAAAAAGTGTTAAGTTCAGTACCAAATATTATATTAAACCTTTTTAAAATAATTATAAAAATTAGATGAAATTAATTTTTTTAAAAATAGTAATAATTGATAATATTAAATTATGGGATATGTGAAATACAGATGACTAATAGTGTAAATTAAAAAGGCAAATGAATCTATTACATAAATTGATTTGGGCAGAGAGACCTATTACGAAAATATAACATCAGCAAATAATATAAATGTTATATTTATTTTTTCCAAGAAAAGTTCATTTTCAAAAAAATAAAAAGTATTTGCTTAATAAAATAACTACATATCATCAACCCAAAATTTTAAACGTTTCATAAATATTTTGTAACATCATTCTCTTGATCTGATAATCAGGTTCGAGTTGTAAGATGCTACAATCATTACTGAAATAGCTATAAATAATTTTTACAACATTTGATCATTCACACAATATTTCCCTGCTTCAACATCAACTTTTACTTTAAGGATGCTTCTAAAAAGTGCTTTGCCCACCCTGATATGACATAGAGAAAATTTAGCTAGACCTTTACTCGATTCAAACTTCAATATAATTTGACTCGCCTTGAACTCGATCCTGAAAATAAAATAAATAAATATCACATCCCAAGTAGACTTGATATTAAATATCAAACTTAATTTATTTATCAATTAAAGAGTACTCGAAATAAAGATTAAATTAAATAATATCTCAAAATTTTCATTAAAGTAATATATATTTCATTCAGTCGAGGGCATTCCTCTAGATTAGATTAAATTAATGTAATTTTTTGTTTTTTTATCACACACCAAAAAAGAAGAAATTGGTTATTCTATTAAAAATTTCACTTATTTTTACTGTTAATAAATGGTCTTTGTACGTCAACAAGAGGTATATGTAACACACCACTTGTAACTGTCTAGTTATTTTGTCAGCAATGTTAGTTTTTAATAGTAGAAATGAGTAAAATTTTTAACAGAAAGGACTAGTTTGCTTTTTAATCTAATATACAGGAACTAATTTGCCCATTCTTTAGTAAAGATGAAAAAATTCAACCTGACTTCTTAGAAAGGGCCTCCATGGTATTTTTACACACACATAGGCATAATTATTTATTTGGCCCTCCAACTTTAGACAAAAAAAATTATTTTAACATTCCATTTAATTTTTGATTTTTTTTAAATGGGGTAAATTGAGTTTGAAAGCTAAAATTTTAGCTTATATAATTATGCAATACGACGTCGTTTTGAGCCTTGTTCCCACGGATCCAAAACTACGTCATTTTGTTATAAACTCGGATCCGACCCGAACACCCCAAGGTCCGCTTGTTTTTGTGTGGAGGGTCGATTTTTCATATCAAAATCGACCTTTCGCATTTTATAGGTTTGCAATCCAATCATTTTTTTTTCTATTTTTTCGTTTTTACGAACCCCCCTTTAATTTTATTTGTTTTACATTCCGGTCGTCTGACCATTGACTCCTCCTGAATGAGAGACAAGTGTACAAGGGTAGAATAACTACCCATTTGGTCCTTGTGTTTCTCATTTGTTCTAATTTACTCCTTTAATTCTCTTTTTGTGTTTTTACATTTTGTATCTATTTTTTTTAAAAAATCTTATTTAGATCCCTTCCTATTTAATTTATTTTCATTATTTCTGTACCTTGTATTTTATGATTATTTATGTTTTGATTTTTTTAAATCACGTATTTTTGTTTTTATCCTTAATTTAATTATGACAAATTGAAAAGCCAAGAAGTGTTTTCTCTCAAGTCCTCCGGAGAAACAGGAAATTTAAGGCTGGAGTCAAGGGGGGCTGTGGTTTTTTCAATTTAATGGAGAATGATGTGGTTAATCTGCTGGGTGAAGAATTATTGCAGCTTTCTATTAAGAGTTCTCATATTGTTCCTCCTGAGAAGTCGTCATTACTATGTTCAGTTTGGACGAAGAAGTATTATAGTCCGGACAGTTTACGTGCGCAGTTAAGTTGCATATGGAAAACAAAGAAAAAATTTGATTTTCATAGTGTAGGTCAGAATCTATATTTGTTAGTTTTTGAGGAAGAAGATGATCTTGAGTTAATTCTTAAGGGCCAACCATGGCTCTTTCGTCACAAACTAATTTTATTTGATAGACTCAAAGAGCCAATAGAGAGGAAAAATGTCAAGCTTTCTTCTCCTTTTTGGATTAAAGTTGGACCATGCCCGCCGGAGTGTGAAAGGAAGGATTTAATGTATGCAATTGGCTCTACTTTTGGTGGGTTATTGAGGGTGGAGGAAAAAAGAGATTTTTGTAGAATTAAAGTTTCTCTTGAAGTCAAAAAACCTTTGAGAAGGGGTGTCTTTATTGTTGCAAAAGATTCTAGTAAAAGTTGGGTCCCTTTCAAGTATGAAAATCTTCCTGTCTTTTGTTATGGTTGTGGGAGGTTAGGGCATAGTTTGCAAGAGTGTGAATTTTCCCCTCCTTCGTTAAAAGATTTGACTGAGGAGGAGCTTCTTTATTCCTTGGCCTTGAAAGCTAAATCGAATATGGTGGGGAAGGAGAGCAAATAGTTGGGGGCTTTATCTCGTAAAGTTGTATCAAATTGTACGTATGAGGGGGATGATGAGAAAGAAGCTGAGTTTACTAGGCTTGCGGCTGACAGTACAGATTCAACGATGGTGGCGTTAGGAGATTCTGGTAGACTCGGGGTGGAGAAAAATCAGCTAGTAGAGTTGGTATGGTTTCAAATTTAGGTAAGTGAATTTTCAGTAGTTCAATTCAAGCTATTACCCACTTATATAAGGACTCAAAGGTGTCAGTGATGGAACATGATAAAACCACTTGTGTTAATGGGGCAAAAAGAACATGATACAACCACTTGTGATGTGAGGGCCACAGATAAAATGGGTATTGTTTTAATGGGAAAGAAGTAGATGAGGTTGATAGTAATCCAATTATGTTACGTAAATGGAAACAATTTTTGAGAAAAGATAAAAAGGAACAGTCCAGTTTATTAGCAGAATATGGGAAACGTAAAAACCCAAATGGGCCTAATAATTTGATGTATGAGGATTTGGTAGATTAGAACTTTTATAAAAGAGGTAGGACCCTTAGTAATGATATGGATGAGGACCTAGTTGATACTCTAGCATGTATTGGTTTGCATAATGAAACACTCTATAATTTTGGATCGACGACTGCCAAGAGGTAAGCCGACCGGGAGCCTTGAAAACCATTTGCTGGAATGTTCGTGGATTGGAGAGTCCACAGGCGGTGCAGGTGCTGAGGTCTCACAAATCCCAGATTGTCTTCTTAATGGAGACTAAGCTTGAACGAAAAAAGATGAAGTCTGTACATCATAGATGTGGTTTTCAATATGGTTTTGAGATAGGAGCTGATGGGTTTAAAGGTGGAATTTATTTAGCATGGAAAGAGGACATTATAGTTCAGCTACAGTGTTTTTCTAGTCATTTTATTGAAGTTCTAATTAAATTGGAGAATGATAGTGTTGAGTGGCGGTTTACGGTGTTCTACGGTTTCCTTTTCGCACAAGGTAGGACAGATTTGTAGAATTTGTTACAGCAATTGACTATTAATAATACTCACTCATGGTTAGTCTGTAGAGATTTTAATGAAATTCTTTTTTTTTGCCAAGAAGAAAGGAGGTTTGCCTCGTGATGTTCGACATATTGAAACTTTTAGAGAGACTTTAGAACAATGCCAACTTATGGATATTGACTATTCAGGTAGATGGTTCACATGGGAAAGAGGGAATTTACCAGAGACAAATATTCGAGAACGCCTTGATAGAGGGGTAGCGAATGAAGGTTGGATGAGTCAGTTTCCTTTAGCATCTATTCGACACCTTTCCCACGCTATTTCAAACCATTGCCCTTTGTTACTTTCTTTGAATTTAAACTTGGCCACCCAAAGGGCCCACACATTTAAATTTGAAGCATGGTAAGCCTCGGAGGATTCGTTTAAAGCTGAAGTTAATCGATTGTGGAACTCTTACAGTTGAGATCTATTGGTGAGACTTGGGTTCTTGCGTAATGGTTTAATGGCTGGTCAAAAAGTGTTATAAAAGGTAGGAGGGGGAGAAAGAAAGGTTGACTAAAGAGCTAGAGCGACTGTTAGGTAAAGAACGGGATGAAGCGAACTTGAGCAATCTGATTGATACTAAAATATAGTTAAATTAGGAAGTTGAAAAAGAGGAAATTTATTGGGAGCAGAGGGCCAAAATTAATTGGCTAAAATCAGGAGAAAAAATACAATTTTTTCCACAGATATGCTTCACAAAGAAGACGTTCCAATATAATTAAACAGCTGGAAAGGGACGATGGTGGTTATACAGTGAATTTAAGAGAGATGGAGGAGATTGCAAAGCAATGTTTTACTAATTTATTTGCCTCACAAAGAAGAAACGGGGATTCTAGTCATATTTTATTTGGTATTGGTAGGTGTGTTTTAAGAGAGGATAATGAATTACTTACAACTCCGTATAAAACTGAAGAAATTGTTTGTGATTTAAAAGAGATGAAGCCCCTAGGGGTGACGAATTTCCAGCCTTCTTCTATCAGTGATATTGGCATATAGTGGAAGAGAAGGTTAGTACGTTTTGTTTACAAATTCTGAATAATAGGATGTCTTTAGACGCCATCAACACAACGACAGTTGTTCTTACACCAAAAATTCCTTCCCCCTCTAATATGACGAATTTTAGGCCAATTAGCTTGTGTAATGTCATCTATAATTTGATAGTAGAGGTCATTGTTAATCGATTTCAAAAAATTCTTGATAAGTGTATTGACTCGGCCCAAAGTGCCTTCGTTCCAAGCCGATTAATTTCTGATAATGTCTTATTAGCTTATGAGATGTTACATACATTGGGGAAGAAAAGGTGTGGGAGGAAAGGGTTTATGGCCTTAAAATTGGATATGAGTAAAACCTACGATCGAGTAGAATGGGGCTTTCTCAAAGCTATCATAGAACGCATGGGATTTGATAGAGTATGGATAGAAATGATTATGAACTGTGTTTCATCCGTCTCGTATTCTGTTTGTCTTAATGGGAGTATTGGTACCCTGTTTAAACTGAGTAAAGGGCTATGACAAGAAGACCCTTTGAGCCCATTTCTTTTTCTTTTATGTAGTGAAAGGTTATCATCACTAGTACGACTTAATCTTAATGATGGGTCTTTATGTGGGGTTAAATCAAGTAAAAGTGCTCCTCTTATCTCCCACCTTTTATTCGTAGAGGATTGTAGCTAATTTCTGGTGGCAAAAAGGTCATGGGAAGCATGGTATTCATTGGTGTGAATGGAGGAAGGTTTGTAAACCTAAGGATTATGGTGGATTGGGATTTCATGACTTCGGTAATTTTAATATTTCGTTGTTAGCAAAACAAGGTTGAAGATTGTTACTGAATTCAAATTCATTATTAGCAAGACTGTTAAAAGCCAAGTATTACCCACAGTCAGATTTTATGAATTCAGTTTTAAAATCAGGTTCTTCCTATACTTGGAAAAGCATTTAGGTGGCTAAGAAAGTTATAAAGGAAGGGATGTGTTGGAGGGTTGGGCTTGGAGATAAGATTTCTATTAGAGATCATACATGGATACCAGGGTCAATCAATTATAAATTAGCCGGTCTAGTTAGTAATGATAGTTTGAATTTTGTAGTAGACTTAATTAATGCAAGTAGAAGAGTGTGGAGAGTTGATGTCATTATCGATGTGCTTGAGAGGACGGATGCCAAGAGGATACTTCACATCCTTTTAGCTGAGGTTCCCCACGATGACGAGCTGGTGTGAAGAGGGGAAGCGTCTGGTGAATTCTCGGTAAGATCTGCTTATAAACTATTACAGTAAAATTTCGACCCTCCTAATTTAAATTTTACGCAACATGCAACTACCTTTTACAAACGCCTATGGAATACACATCTACCAAAAAAATTACAACTACTAGTTTGGTGAGCTACGCATAAATTCCTTCCCACGATGGAGAACCTTTCTATTAGATGGCTGGTTAATAATGTAAGATGCCCCAGGTGTAGTGATAATTCGGAGTCAATATAACATCTTTTCTGGATCTGTCCTATAGTAGGGGAAGTATGGCGATTAGTAGGATTACAGTGGGTTTTGGATTCAAATATTGATAACTGGCTAGATTGGCTTACCTGGGTCTTTGGAGTTTGCCATTCTTCCTCTTTTCGGATGTTTTGTTGTGTTATCTGGGCGCTTTGGAGTTGCAGGAATCAATGGGTACATGAGAGAGTACAGAAATCAAGTAGGGATATTGTTAGATTCATTTTTAGGTATATTAAGGAAATAAATAGTGTTGATACAAAACAACTTACCTTGCCTTTGGATAATCCCCCATGGAAACCACCTGTCGATGATATCATTAAGATTAATTTTGACGTAGCCTTTGACCAAAATAGTTACAGAGCAGGAGTAGGGGTGATAGTAAGGGGAGCAATGGGTTAAGTACTGGCCATAAAATCGGTGTTATGAACGCATATTACATCAGCCTTTGCTGCGAAGGCAAGTGCATGTCAAGAGGCACTGAGGGTTGGGATAGATCTGAGGGTATCAAAGGTCACGATTGAGGGGGATTCACTCTCGGTCATAAAAAAAATGTTCATCAGACTCACCTGATAAATCAGTAATCAGATCGTTTATTTATGATATAAATCGTTTGGCTACTAGTTTTCAACAGATTAATTTCTTGCATACTATGCGTTCTGGTAATGAATGTGCCAATGGGATAGTGAAAGAGTGCCTAGAGTCAAGAAATGAGACTTACATGTTAAGAGTAACGCCAAGCTTTCTTCTGCAACTGGTGGAGAAAGATCGACCACGTGAACTAGACTAGTAAATAGAGGTTTTTCGTATTTCCACTCCTAGTCAATCTAGAAATGGTTGGGGTTTTGAAACAAAAAAAAAATAGAGTGAGAATGCAAATCAAGGGAATCTTACCATCTGCAATGGAATGGGAAATTTTATTGGACGGGTCTTCTTCCCGAGAGAGTGGGCAGTGTTTTTATGTTTTTATATTTTCAAGATTTTTTTCCTTTTAATTTCTTTTTTAATGGCCGCTGATTTTCTGAGCGGTTTCACTTTTAGTAGTTGAAATAAAAGAAAGTTTATTCTCTGATTCGTTAGTTTGAGTAGATTTCTTGGTGGGGTTGGCTTTTAATAAAGTAAAAGGGACACCTTACGTCCAATTAGGATTTTGTTAATATTATTTTATTTGAATTAATAAAGCCCAGTCTCTTTTTCAAAAAAAAATTTATGACAAATTATGTCATCTTTATAATATTTTTTATTACTTTCGACACCATTGATAAATATTTTTGCCATCATCGCCATAGTTACATTAGCATTTTATTTGTTATTCTTATTTATATTTTCATTGTATTTATGTTGCAAAGTATGTTGTTATTAGTATTATTATTATATTCTTTTACTTTATTATGCATCTATTTGATTTTCGCCATCTTTGTATTATATACTTGTATTCATTCGTCCTCACGCTATATTTGAATAAATTAAATCGTACATTAAAATGTTATATTCGATTTTCGCAATGTATGAATAAGTAATTTTTTAAACTGAGGCAATATTTTTTTAGTTAAAGCATTCGAGAAATTATGCTCTAACGTATTGGGTATGATTTTTCGTTGAACTTACATAATTGAATATTTTATTTAAAATTAAAATATATAAGGTTGGGTTAATAAATGTTCTTTATTTTTGAAGATTCGAGGTGTTGTGCCCAAACTTACTGAACATGATTTTCCCTCAATTAACTCGAACAAAACGAGCTTTCTTCGCAAAATTCGATTTTTTAAACAACATCAAAACATTTCATTCACGCATTCAAAGATTGCATTTCTCGAGTTCTTGATTTCCAACAATTAAGACATTAAATAATCGACTAGGTACCAATTTTGGGTGTGTTAGGATGCTAATCCTTCCTCATGCGTAATCGACTCTCGAACCTGTTTTCTTGATTTCAAAGATCAAAACTTTTGTTTAAATAAATTTAAATATTTTAAGGTAATCTAATCACACTAAGTAAAAAAGATTGGTGGCGACTCTATTTTCGGTTTTAAAAACAAAAGAGACTTTTTTCCAAAAAAAAAGGTTTCGACATAAGGTTTTTCAACCTATAAATAGACGTAGTCGTCTCTTCTTGTATTATTCGATTTTCGACATTAGTAAATTTTCTTCTTCTCTGTCCGTAGTTTTTTCCCGATAGAGTTTCCACGTAAAATCTAAATGTTCTTTTTGTTTTTCGTTTTCTTTGTAATTTTTTTTTCATTATCGACGCTTAATTTTAACATATACTCTTTCTATATATATAAATGCTTGTCTGGGGATGTCAAGTTGCCAACTTCTCTCCTTTCCAGAAAACACCAAGCCATTCTTTACCGTAACATCTAGGAAAAGTGTAATAACATGTTGTAGAAGCTTGTCAGGGGATGCCAAGTTACCAACTCTCTCTCCATTTTTTTGAATACACCAAGTCATTCTTTGCCGTAACATGTAGGAAAAGTGCAATAACAAACATGAACGTCAGTTATGCATTTGAGGGGTCGATTCCATGCTTGGTTATAAAGTTGGATAAAAGTGAAAGGGACGTGCTTGGTGTAGGTTGAGATGGTGAATTAACAGTGAGAAATAATAGGTGCTATCATTGATTCTTAAACTTGTGTTAGGTATGACATTGATTACATCAATCAAACTTGAAGAGTGAAAGAGAGGAGGAATTCAAAAAAAAAAAAAACCCTTACCTAAATTTTAAGAGGTGTATATAAAAAGTTTTTGATAGGATGTAAGTTGTGGCCAAGATATTTATGTATATAATAATGATGGTGAACAAATGAGAGATACCGAAAAAAAACTACATAATACTTTAATGGGAAAAATGTTAGCTATAATGTACAAATATATAGATTGTTTTTGTAGTTGAAACAATGGTCACAATTTCAAGTAGTATTCGTTGTTACATTTGTCTATTTTTTGAGTTCGTAAATTTTATAATAAAAGTATTGGACTATCCATTTAGAAGATACCCGGACAAGTTAGAACCCAAAACATAAATACTAATTGAGTTAAAATTGAATAATTGTAGATTGATTCTTGCGGATCAAGTTTGCTTAGTGAAGACATTAACTTACAAACTTAAGTAGTATATAAGTATAAGTTTTGTCTATGTTAAAGAGAGATCGAGAGATTGAGAAAGCACAAATTTATTTAAGTTAAGAACGTTTTATGTGTGCTTTATTTTTGTAAGCAATCAAAAGAATCTCTTGTATTGCAAAACTAAGCTTTCGAGGGGGAAGCTTAATGGGAGAGTGATTTAGTTTTTGTACAACGATGAGATCGCTAAATTGGTAAGAGTTAAATTGATGTTATGACTTATATCGTTGGTTGTACTATGAGAATTGTTTTCTTATTGATGTATTAAAAATTGTGCTAAATTATAAAACTTTTACACAAGGGCGAAGTTAGAAAATTTTTTGGAGATCAATATTGAATTAAAATTTTATGAGACTTAAAATACAATTTTACTATTATATTAACTTATGATTTTACAATTTTTAAAAAAATTAAATCAATTTTTATCAAAAAACTAAAATACATTTTTATCATATATTAACATATAAAATTACAAAATTTAAAAGAACCAAACACAAATTACTATTTTAGGGGAGGCTAGTCCCCTATTGCCGCCCCTGCTTCTACCAAATATGACATAATAATATTCCTGCAAAATGATGCATAAAACATCAAGATAAATCTCAAAATCATATTTGAACTTTGATTTAATTTGAAATTTGTTAATGAATTTTAATTTTGTGCAATCATATATATGAAGTTTTGATTGTGATTTACATGCATGCATGAAACTTTCATTTTGATTCAAATCTATACATTTAAAGAAATAAATACATTAATTTATTTTTGTATTAGATAAATGTATTTATTTGTGTATGTAATATGTAAATGTAAAATGGATCTATATTAATGTTAATGATTTGTGAAAATTGAATCAAATAAAATTTAATGTATAAAATTACATAAAATCAAAATTCATATATAACATTACACATTTAATCAAAATTACATATAGTTTTGGAACTTATCCCTTTTATATACAATATTATTGTTGATATGTCTGCTGCAAAGCATGGTTCTCACATTTTTAAAAATATGTTGATGTATCTTATTCTTCTTCTTTTTATTGTTATTAGGCATAAAGATTTATTTGGTCCTTTAATTAAAAAAAATTATTTTAGTATTTTATTTAGCTGTTTTTCTATTTTAGTCTTTGAATTTAAATTATTTGTAAAATCACCTTCAATATGGATAGAAAAGTTAATGTTCATTAATTTTATTGATATGACAGTTCACGTGTATATTATGTTAACAATTAATTATTTTTTATATTTTTTTAATGATTTTTAAATTTAAAAAATAATTTTATCCTTTTTAAAATTTTAAAATTTTATTGACATCACATTTTCACAATTTACCTAAATATCTCGTCAGTAAAAGTAAGGAGTATTGCCGACTATCTTGATTTTTCCACAGACTCCAAGCCATTCTTTAATGAAGCATGTGCATAGAAAAAGTATAACAACAAAGCATGGGTCATTTATGCATGTGAGTGGTCGAATCCATGCTAGGATATAAAGGTGAATAGAAGTGAGTGTAGGTCTAATACGAAAGCGACAGATTTAATTTCTAAAAAAAAAATAGTGATTAAATTTTAATTTATAAAGAGTATTTAATTTATTTTTAATAATGCACTTATTTTCTGTATATGGGTCAAACATTTGCAATCCCACAACAGCCTGAAGTTTCATTCCTCTGTCAAGTGAGAAAATTAAACTATTGAGAGAGCAGTCAGCAAAGAAAAAAAAAATGGGAAGTAGTGTAAAGATGGATGGTGTCCGACGTATAGCAACCTTGGTGGGGATGACCATGCTTGTTTTATTCAGTAGCAATGAGGCGTCGGCATTTTCGGCTCCAACAAGCAGCAACAGCTCCGGCTTCCTCTCCTGTAGTGGCTCCATGGAGGAATGCCTCATCGTCAACGATGCAAATGATCTTTTCTCTTTCGCTGATGCAAAGGTCCGCTCACTGAACATAGGCGGAGTAACCAAGCCGACGGGGAAAAGAGAGAAACCAGTAGTAGATTGTGGGAGAGGGAGAGGTAATGCTTATTATCCTTGCGTGCCACGACCAAACAAGCCCAAAATACCAGAACACTGTGGTACATACAAGAAAGGTCTTAAGTGCAATTAGTAGGACTGGACAATTGCCTATCAGAAAATGTAAGTGAATAAATAAATAAGCATGGTCAAAGTGAGTAAATTTATGAACCCGTATGTTGGCTTGATGATTAAAATGTTCACAATTTCAAGTGTGATTTGGGTTTGAATCGTGTTAATTGCGTTGTTGTTAAGGCTTTGCTCTTACTTGTAATTCATCAAAAAAAGTGAGCAAAATTATTGTACACGTCTAATGAGTATAACTGAAGTGTAATTAGAGCATTCAAATATATTTTTTAATTTTTATGAAAAATAAAAATTAGACTATTAGAGTAATTACATTAATAATTACAAATAATTACATTTTAAATCTTGTAACACTCTATTGCTTCTCAAAGGCATCTGTACTTTAAGTTTAATAATTTATTTTTAAATAATAATATTTTAATTTTAGAATATATATTTTATTTTTAAAATATAATTATATGTTATTTTTACTAATATTGTTTAAATAATTTAAAAGTTTTATTGACAAGAAATAATTTTTCATTCATTTCAATATGTCAAACATTTCACTAAATTAGGCAATATTTATTATAAATTATTTATAATTTGAGTAAGAGTATATGTTTTATATTAGAGATGGAATAACTTAATAAATGAGCAATGCTAGAATTGTATTGATTTTACTTTTTTTTGTTAATTTTATTATAAATTGTATTATCGAATAGTTTTTTAGATCATATAATGATTTGATTTTAAATGTTGTTACTTATTTAAAAAAAATTTTAATTTTTAATTTTAAATTATATAGTTATATAATTATAATTTATACTATCACATATGAAATTATAATATAATTATACTCTATTAGATAAATACATCTATGTAATTAAATTTTTTATATTTACAAAAGAGTGTAATTATTACTTAATAATTCACTTTCATCTAATTATTTTATGATATCCAAACACACTCGAATTAACATAGAGGATAATGCACACAATATCTAGTTCATATATATATATATATATAGTTCCAACCAGTATCTCAACACGAAGCTTTCAAAAAATATACACGATACAAGGCTTTGGCAAAGTTTTTTTTAGCAATCTCATTATAGGATTTGGTTATATCTACCATTTTTTACACAATGTTTAGAACTATCAACAACTCCTCCCTAACTCATAAATAAGAGGATAATGCATTTCAGCGCACTCGAATTCATATCCTCCTGTATTGACAATTATGCTCATACCAACCGAGTTAAGACTCAATTAAATTTTTTAATTGTGGTAAAATGTGTCTGATAAAAACTTTACTGCTCCATACATGACAGTTAATTGAATTTGTGGCTTAATTAGCAAAATTACTATTACATAAAAGATTCTTATTAGTATATAACAATTATATTATTGGAAGAGGAAAAAATGACAAGATTTGAATTCATATTATTTTTTAGTGAATTATAAGAGAATGTAAAATCTTAGCAGCAACACGATTAATACGACTTAAATGTAAATCACACTTGAAAGAATAATATACTGATCATCAAATCAACACACGAGATTTAAACATATTATTTAAATGCAAGACAAAACTTTCATTATCGCTTCCAACATATCTCGACTAAACAATTTCTTCATCAAATATTTTTAAAAAGAAAAATACAAAAAAAAAAATTGCCGACACTCAACAGATTATAAAATCAATCACATGCGCTATAGTAGTATTACAACTTTTCTCACCCTATGCCAAAATGCCATCAATTATTCAGTTCACTGTATATGTACTTATTTTATCATTGATAAACACCAAACTTCTAAATCAGCCCTAATGCAAATTCTAAGATAATAGAAATTTAGCAAAAACGAAGAAGATGATGAGAGATCAGCACCACTACCTTAAAAGGCCAAGTTTACATCTACCAATTCTTCTTCTGATGTTGATGGTGATGATTCCATGGAGCACAAGCCATTATGCTTTCGACCCACAGGAGAAGAGAAACAGCCTCGGCTTCAACGGCTCGTCCGCTGAATGCTCCGGCGATGAGTTCTTGGTGGAGTCGGAAACAAGAAGAATGCTGCAGCAAGGAGGCAATGGGCCTACGACTAACACCCTTAAGCCTAATATTGCAGCTTGTGGTCGTGATAAGTACGGCTACTTATGCACTCCGCCGAGCAACACAGATGTTAAAAGATCTGAAAACTGTGGAGGGGATACCTTCAATCGTGCCTGCCACCGATTATCCAAATGAGCAGTTAGGTTGCCATATTCACCTGACCCCCCTCTCCCTCCTTTTTCATCCACTCCTTCCTTTTAGTCTCCATTTTATCCTATACTATTTCAAGGTATATCTTAGATGGTTAATGATCCGTTCGAGTTTCATTATCTACTTTAGTAAATTATTATCGCTTTCTATTGGAGTTTCTTCTT
Source organism: Gossypioides kirkii (assembly GCA_005610355.1). Taxonomy (NCBI): domain Eukaryota; kingdom Viridiplantae; phylum Streptophyta; class Magnoliopsida; order Malvales; family Malvaceae; genus Gossypioides; species Gossypioides kirkii. The sequence continues at coordinate 7,537,618 of CP032249.1, read as the reverse complement.
GGTATATGCTGATTCTTGTGTTCAAATTAGATCTGTTAATGAGCCGGGCTATTCGTCAAAATCAGAAGCCCACTTAAAATTTGAAAGAATTTTAATAGAAATATTATGCCCAAAAAATGAATTTGAATAAAAAAATTAAATCTATTTAAAATATGAATTGAATTTAAGTATGAATGTTCAAATCTGAACTCGGCCCGATAAACACCTCTAAGCCGAATACACATCTCTTATTAAATCAATTCATAATAAATTTATTTTTATAGACACATTTAACAATCCATAATAAAAATCAAATTATTTAAGTTTTTCTATAAAAAAAGAAAAATAATAAGTAAATAACCTACTTAAAATATTTTCAATTATTTAAAACAATAAAAAATCTAGCGTAATTAAAACTAGCCCACTACTTTTTTTTTAAATGAAAACTGAATGCATTAAGTAAGGGAAATGTCAAAAGGCAAAATAAATCGTGCAGCTGTTTACCTACCTGCTCAAACCTAATTGGTTCTCGAAACGGTGCATCAGTAACCACTACGAGCAATAAAAAATTATAAAATAAACTAAAATAGAAAACCCTAGAAAAGAAATTCAAAAGGCAAAACTAAACATTTCCCTTCCTCTGCATTTGGTGCCATCAAGGAGCTTCCAGGCTGTGTTCATGTTGAAAAAACTTCACATCCTCCGGAAAACCAACCCACTCCATTCAATGAGTTCATCGGACAACATTTCATTGTTGACTATGAACTCGACCTCTGGTGGTGCTTCTTCCACCCAATAATAAGGAGACATAATCCCTTGTCTCTGTTTGGCTAGCAAATGGGCTACTTCGTTTGCATTTCGAGAAACAAACTGGAATTCCAAGGTGAGGAAACAGTGTCTCATTTCTTTAATATCTTTGATAATATTACCAATAGCCGATCTATTTTCTTTCTCAAATTTGATTCTTTTGATAACAGTTAAAGCATCGCCCTCCACTACCAGTGCTTGAAGCCCAAGATCTGCCCCAAATCTTACTGCCTGAAGGCATGCCAGTGCCTCCGCCGTAGTTGGGTCTCCAACTTTCCCTAAAGGGTAATAACAAGAACCCATAACTAATGCATCTTTATCTCTAATTAAAATACCTGCTTTAGCATCCCCGGTTAAGGCTAAGAACGATGCGTCAAAATTTGCTTTAAATCGTCCTGTTAGGGGAGGTCTCCAACCCATTGAATGACTGGTGATGGTCGATTCAGTCCTTAACCCGACTTGGGCTAATTCTGAGGCATACACCTGAATGAATCCCACTACCTCCATTACCCTTCCGCTTTCCCATCTTGAAGTAGTTTATTTCGATAAAACCATACGGCCCATAACGAAATTGCAAAGAGTATACTCTGTTGAATATTAAGGACTGCAAAAATTCTTGCTAGCCATGCTGACCAGTTTTCTTCTATTTGAATCTGCGAGGTATCCACTCCAACTTTCTGAAGAACCTCTCTGGTGAATCGGCATTCTCGAAAAAGATGTTCCACCGTTTTGTCGTCTTCTGCACAAATCAAACAGGTTGCAGTCACCCTTAGTCTTCTTTTCTGTAAAGTGCCGAATGTTGGTAGGAAGTTGGCTGTTAAACGCCACATATGTATTATGATTTTACTGCGGATTTTTAAATTCCATAGCTTTGTAAAATAGCATTTTATCTCAGGCAGGACTGTAGAATAGTAATTCTCCTGACTTAATTTCTCTGTAAGCAACCATTTGTAATCGCTCTGTACTATGTAATCTCCTGGCTTATCCCCTTGCCATACTCGCGAATCTTGATGCTCTCTATTGATTAGTGGTATGGAGAGTACCACATCAGCTTGGTTTCTACCCAGTAAGTTCCGCACAACACTTTCTTTCCAAGTAAAAATTTTTGCGTTAATTAAATCTGCTACCCTTGTGTAACGAATGTTGATGTCTTGTTTTACAAATCTGTCTTTGCCAGGTAGGGGTATCCAAGCATCGTTCCATATGGTAGTTGACTCCCCATTACCAATCCGCCATCCCATGCCTCCCCATTACCAATCCGCCATCCCATACCTTTAATCAGCAAGTTACGTGCATGCCAAATGCTACGCCAGGCAAAAGAAGGGCAAGACCCCAAACCTGCATCTAAAAAATTATCTCGTGGATAATATTTTAACTTCAAAATACGTGCAATCAAACTATGAGGCTGGGTGATTAGTTTCCATCTCTGCTTAGCGAGTAAGGCAGTATTGAAGAATTCTAAAATCCTAAACCCCTAACTCCTAGATGCCTTTGGCTTACACATAGACCACCATGAACACCAATGTATCCTTTTATTGGTTTTCAGATTACGCCACCAAAATCTGCTCATTATACTTTCAAATTCTTTGCAAATGGATACGGGTAATTTAAAACACTGCATGGTATAAACCGGTAACGCTTATAAAATAGAATTAATAAACCCTTATTTTCCATCGATAGATAAATTACGGCAACTCCAATTATTTACCCTTTGCAAAATCCGCTCTTTTAATTCAATGAACGCACCTTTTTTACTCCTTCCAATCATTGTTGGAAGGCCAAGATACCTTTCTGGATTATTTTCCATGCGGACTCCAAGGATTCCACTCAGTTGCTCTTTTATATCCTCAACAACTCCTTTACTGCAATAAATAAGGGACTTACTGAAATTTACTGATTGCCTAGACATTCCTTTATACTTATTAATCGTTTCCTTTATGCTATTCACCCCATCAATCAAAGCTTCCCCATATAAAATACAATCATCTGCAAAGAATAAATGTGTAATAGCTAAATCCCCTCTTCCTACCTTTGCATTTGCAATTTTTCCTTCTTGCTTTGCCTTATTGGGTAATTTCGAAAAACCCTCTACATAAATAATGAAAAGATAAGGACTTAGTGGATGCCCTTGTCTGATAAGAACAACTGAGCATGTAACTGACCGAACACATTCCATTACTAGATTCGTCCATTTATCACAAAAGCCTAAAAATTTCATCATGTGTTCAAGATAATTTCACTTTACTCGGTCATATGCTTTACACATATCAAGTTTTAGTGCAAACGAACCAATTCTACCCCTTCTCTTCCTTTTAAAAGTGTGTAAAATCTCATACGCAATAAGAGTGTTATCCGTAATTTGTCGACTCGGGACAAAAGCACCTTGCGTCTCCTCAATATACAAATTGAACACTTTGCAAAATCTATTCACTATGACTTTTGATATTATCTTATAAACCACATTACAAAGGCTTATTGGCCTAAATTGGCCTAAGCTTGTGGGATCCATAACCTTGGGTAGCAAAACAATATTGGTTTTGTTAATACGATCCATACCTTCATTGTTGTTCAGAGTTTTTAAACAGAACGCTATTACTTCCCTCCCAATAAGAGTCTAAAACTTTTGAAAAAAGTGTGCTGGAAAACTGTCTTTTCCAGAAGCTTTAAGGGGTGCCATGCTTTTTAATGCCTCTATCACTTCATCTTCTCTAATGGCTTGACACAACTCATCATTCATGGAACGAGACATACAAGGTTGGATGATACACCTTAACTCTTCACAACTCTGTAATGCTTCAGCGGTGAATAATTTTTTGAAGAATGTTGAAGCTAAGTCCAAAACAATCTCGTCTCCCTCAATCCACTCTCTCCTATCGTTTTTTAGCTTTGTAATCGTATTTTTCTTTTTTCGTTGTGAGGCAAAACTATGGAAAAAAATCGTATTACGATCACCCATTTTAACCGAGTTGATCCTTGCTCGTTGTTCCCAATACAATTATTTATCGGCTTCTAAATTAAGAGTCAGTTTGACATTAACAATTTCTTCCAATGCCTCTTTGTCTGGATCTTTTTCAAACAACTCATCCAATTTTTGTCGAAGACTATCCTTCTTAGCAGAACGTTTAGCCACTTTGACTTTCGCCCATTGCCGCAATGAAACTTGCAATTTTTCTAATTTCATCGGGATATCCAACTCTTCTCTCTCCCAAAAGCCCCTATTGTGATCATCCATATCCTCTTCTAAAACCCAGTAGACATTATAACGAAACAAAAAATCCCTTGACACCTTTCTTTGTAGAGAACAACTCAGCATAGATAAGACTAATGGACAGTTATCCGATATACTATGGCTAAGATGTTGGAGCGTGTAAATTTATACATTTATCACATAAACTATCCTCAATACCCCACTCTTCTTTTAAACTTTCATTATTTTTTAAAATTTAAAATGAAAATTTGTTGAATTGTCCGTAACAATTAGAAATGTAAATCACGATGGACATAGAAATTGATTACGTAGTGCTTGAGCTTAAATCGAAATTTTTTTGAAGTCTCAGAATTAAATTATATATTTTTAAAAGGGTTAAAATGTAATATCATCAGTTTAATAGTTTACATTTTTATAAATATTTTAAAAAAATTTGTCATTTTCAAGGCCTAAGTGTCATTTTACCATGTGCTAACTTAAAATTGATAAATTTTAAAGGGCCAAAATTGACATTTTTCATTTTAAGGGGTTGGGGTCCTACCTAGCCCAAAGAGTAATCCACTATTGATCTGCAATATAAGATGCTATTTAAATTTAACTTACTTATCGAGTTGTAATCTGAATTCTAAAACTGATTAGATTAATCTTTGCACTATGATTTTATTCAAAGAATAGATTGTTTACAATAAATTTATGCTAACACAAGTTACTCATAGTTAAGAGAAAAGTGCTCTATCTCTCAAACATACTAAAATAAACAAGCCTTCTTTGAATAGAAGTTAAAGGCTTGTAAAAACTCTATTTAGTGTGACAGTAAATCTCCTTGAATTTCGCTTCGAGTCGGTCATCAATAAGAGAACAAAATAATAAAAGATTTTCTAAGAAGACAATCAAATCTCTTCAATTAAGGAAATCCAATCACATAAATTTTTCAAAGAGTTAAGGTCCAAATTTTTTTTTTATAAAAAAGGTGCCTACATATATGGCAAATTGCATAGTAATCTAGTTGTAAGACAAATTGTAATTAGCATTGCATCTGAAAAGTACAACAGACTTTAACAATGTCCTCCTTTTGACATATTTCAATAAAAACATAACAAATAATATTTTTTTGGCAAATAGAAACAACATTAAACAATTAAAAAAACAAACAGAAAATCAAAAGCCTGTAATATCCTTTTAGATTAACTTCAGCATAGCTTGAGTAGGTTCAAAAAACACTTGTAAATTGGTAAATTTATACCAGCTTGCTTGGCCATGAAATCCACAACTGCATTATGATATCTAGGAATATGATGGTACGGACTTACTAATTCCTTTGTAACAGTTTATGGATGGTCCGTATTTCAATAAAAGGACTATCAATAAGTTTGCCAGTCAAAATTAATTCCACCGAAAGAGCATTATCAAATTCAAGTTCAAATTGTAGCACTAGCTCTTTTCTCAAGCCAGACGTAGCCTTTCAAGCATAGATCTTGCTTCTATCTTGAAAACTTCATCTCTTCCCAATATCATCGAATAACTATATAATCAATTACCATCCTCATCTCTAATGACTCCTCCAATTGCAACCGAGTAAGAACTAACTGCACCACCTGTATTGAGTTTAACTTATCCACTCTTTGGAACTGACCATTTCATATTAGACACCATATGTCTCGTGTGAAACTTAGGCTTTGAGGGTGGTGTGTAACTTCTCATCCAACTGATACTTGTATCTACCACATCTTGGACAGAGCTATAACTGCCAGAAAATACAAACATATTCTTGTTTTTCCATAGTAACCAACAAATAATAAGAAACAATGTTTGCCAATACAACTTTTTATTGTTGCACCTTCCTACGTTCTGTAGGTTCCAAATAATCCATCCATTAAGAGTTAAGGAGAAAATTAATATTTGCTTCTACGGTGATACAATCGAAGTCCAAACTGCTCGTGGGAATGGATAATCTCAAACAACATGTAACTCTAACTCATTAGTAAAACTGCATCTTGGACAATTGCTCTCACAAACCATATGTCTCCTAACTCTCTTCTCATTCGTTAACCTTCCATAATAGCCAAATGAACACTTTGACCCACTGCGGCACCTTGACTTTCCAAAAAAATTTCCAAACATTAGAATTATTTGTCGAATGAGATTAGTACATACCTCTATATGTTTTCACCATGGAAAAGGAATTTCTATTCGTCCATCCCTAAGATAATCGATCATTCACTACATCCAGCAAAGGAGGTAACACCAAGGCTACTTGCATCACAATTGGATCTGGTAGGAAATTTCTAAGCCAAATCCAATCCTAGTTCCCAAACTTATCGACTAAATTGCAAACTCGCAAAGTATCATCTAGTTGGTTGGGTCTCATGTAGAAATTCCTTAAGGACCCACTAAATGAATCCAATTATCATTATAAAAATTCGTCAAAAACCCATTTTCAATAGTCCAATAAACATTATCCACCACATCCTGCCAAACCCGCATTATGGATCTCTTTATATAGGAGCAATTACTCTTAGTAATAGAAATCAAACACCTTAACCCTTCTCTATTGTCAGATTAGCGTTACGAAGCATTACTGTACAAAATAGAACATTCAACATTAAAACAGAAACAATTATGCAATTAAAAAACTATCATTGAATAACTCAATTTAGTTCACGCAACAATACACTTGCGGGCCTAAATTCGAGCTTTCAGTGCCTTAAAAATAAGTTGAGCACATTCAAGCTCAAGCGGTCATTCTGAAATAAAACACCAAACTTAGGATAAACATGGTCGTGTGACACAACCTAGACCGTGTGAACATTCGAAGAAGGGACACATGGTCGTGTCCCAACTTGTGTGTCTTTTCGTGTGAGTATTTGAAAAAGGGTTACACGATCGATTCACAGACCATGTGCCAGACCGTGCTCGAAATTATTTTTGGAGACACAACCGTGTCATAGATCGTGTCTTAGACTATGTGAACCTGAACATAAAAACAATAAAGGCACACAGTTGTGCGAATAGACGGTAGGCGACACATGATCGTGTGACAGCTCGTGCCTCAGGTCGTGTTTGTAACACCCAAAAATCGTAACCATCTCCGATCTAGGGTCTTAGGGTTTACAGAACTTTACGAGTTTTTTTCATACATACAAATCAATCACAATTTATACAATTACAAACTTGCAACTCGGAATAATAGCTCCATTTAATCTTACACATTCATTTACAACCTTTCAATCAAGCAAGAATCAAATTCAATCACACAAGAACTTAGGAATCACGTACAGAAATTTTCCATCGGGGATCACATGGCCCTGCGTCTCAAACACACAACTTTTATCACTAGCTAACCAAATTATAACCCAAACATACTCATCATTCATTGCAAGAAGGAATCAATATTCATATCACATATCATGACATCTATATTTCATATCAAACCATAATACCATAATATTATCCAAGCTACATCAATCATTCTTACTATCACTGTATAGTACCCAAACCTGACATCGTCATCAGTTAGGGTTTTAGGTTTTTTTAATCATTCACCGTTGACTAATTTCCAATATTACTTCATTTTAATATAATTTAATAAAATAATATATCATACACAAAAATAATTATAAACTTAAATAACAATACAATCTATTTAGGGCAAAAATGTCATTTTACAATTTTGGGGGACTTTTACTAGTACCTGTTGGACAAGTATTAGTAGAAGTCAAGTTAGTAAACAACTTAAAAATATCTATAGTTTCCTACCAGTACCTGGGAAGATCTTATCGATACAAGTATGACTACTACCGATACAATTCACACTTTTACCGATACAATAAACTCCAGAGAGCTAAGAAGTTCTATGCTATAACTTCTACCGATACAAGTATTCAGACTACCAATACTACCATGACCAGAACTACCGTTACTTCTGTAATGCTACCGATACAATGCTAGTCAGTAACCGAAGTCTCAAACTCCATGTACTTCTACCGAAACATGCAAGAGTACTGTCGAAACGTTTATTTTTGGGAAAGCAAATAAGTCTCGAACAATATTTTTAAAAATAAAAAAATGAGAGTCGCCACCAATCTTTTTTTATTTGATATGATTGGGTCACCACAAAACTTTTAAAGTCCGTTTTAAAAACATTTTGGTCTTCAAAATCCAAAAAATGGGTTCGAGAGTCGATTACGTGTGTGGAAGGATTAGCACCCAGACACGCTCAAAATTAGTACCACATCGATTATTATCCAGTCTTGTTTGTCAAAACTTTGAAAACTCGAGTGAAGTTTTAAAATACGATCTTTAAATGCATAAATTGTTTTGATGCACATGTTTAAGAAAGAAATCGATTTTCATTTAGAAGTCTCGCTATTTCGAAGTGATCGAGAAAGAAAGTCACATCCACTGAGTTAGGACATAACGTTTCGAGATCCGAAGATAACGAGCTTTCTTTTGTAGCAGTTTTTAAACCTTAAAAAGGGTATTCGATTATTTCGGTGAGAAGAAAAATCGCGCCTAGTAAGTTAATGCACAAATTTTCAAAACACGAAATAAAGGAATATTGCCTCGATTTTAAATATTTGTATTTTATAGAAAAATTAAAAAATGATTTTAATTAAAATATAGAGAGAAAAATGAGGATGCAAATTAAATACGAGTTATATAATTAATGACAAAGTTAAATCACATAAAACACGAATGAATAAATATATGAAAATAAATATAAGAAAAATAAAATACAAATTATGAATCAAAATAAATGAGAAAATACAAGATTAATTAAAAAGGTTAAAGACTTATGTACAAAAGTCAAAGAAAATAAAAAAAAGGGGGTCGAAAATGAAGTTTCGGAGAGTTTGGGTTTGAAACGTAATTTTGGAAAGTTTTAGGGGTAAAAATGTCATTTTGGGAGAGTTCGAGGTAAAAATGTGATTTTTGAGAAGTTCGAGGCAAAAATGTAATTTTTGAAAGTTCATGGGCAAAAATGTAATTTTTGAGAAGTTTTGGGGTAAAAATGTGATTTTTAGCAGTTTAAGGGAAAATGTAAGTTTTAAGAAGTTTGGGGGTCAAAATATGATTTTTGGATAGTTTAGGGACCTTTTGGGTAATAAAACAAAAAGATGGGACACGTGGTAGCTTTTTAGGATTTTGAGGTCAAAGGACCAATTTGCAAAGCTTTTAAAATTACTGGGCTAACTTAAAATAAAACTAAACCTGATTTAATGATGAAATTAAAACAAATCAAAAATAGAAAGGACCATTTGCACAAATAACGTAAAAATAGACACGTGGCAGCTTCTCAAACTTCTAGAGAGTTAAAGGACTAAATTAAAAATGAAATAAAATTAATTGGCAAATTTAAAATTAATCAAAAGTTCAAAAAGGAAGAAATTGTAAAAAAAAGAAAAGCGTAAAGATCGAATGGGTAAATAACCCCTTTTCTGAAAACACGCGGATCCCAAAGGGATCCCCGTTGGTCGGGTCGAGTTGGAGGAAAACGACATCGTTTAAGAACTTAGGAACTCTTCTCCAAACGACGTCGTTTCATGTAATGTATTTAAGCAAAAAAACCCTTCTGATAAATCATTTTTCAACTTTATTTCAAAAAAAAAATTTGCTTTCCTTTTTTCTCTGAAAGGCTTCCCCTCTGAATCTCCGTCCATCTACAGGCCATCCTTCAATCTACCGTTGCTCCGCCGTCCCCGTCACATGCGTTATCATACACAGTAGCCAAGGTAAGCGAATCATCTCTTTTTTTATTTTTATTTATTTTAAAAACCAGATCTAGGTCTAGATCTAAATAGATCTAGACTAAATCTTTAAAGAAACCGAAGTAGGACTTTTTTTAAAAAAAAAACGAATTTGATTTTATCCCTTAACGAAAGCACTAGATCTAGGTTTTGTGAACCAGATTTTCGAAAAAAGAAATGTTGATTCTACTTTTCCTTTTTTTTAATCAATTTTTTATTTAGTTTTTGAATCTGTTCTTGTTTTTTTTAATTATCATTCAGGTATATTTTTGACAAATCCTTGTGTACAAGAGCCATCGTGAGCGAGTTTTGAGCCTCCGTTCGCGGCGTCGTTGGCAACGGTTTGGAGTTCAGGTGCGTCTCTTCGAATTTTTTATTATTATTTATTTAATATTATAAATATTTATTATGTATTTATTATAAATGTTTTGAAATAAATAACCATAAATGAATAGTATTTAAAACAGGCATCTATATATTAATATGTATTTAATAATAAAATGTTTCAGAATTCGGGCAATAAACAGACAGTTATTAAATGTATACCTTGCTAACAGAGACTTGAATGCTGGGATCTGACTTTTGAACTGTATTTCCTTTGTTGTATTGCTTTCGAATCCTTCAGTTTATTGTATTGATTTCTAGAAAAGTGCTGGTAAAAAAAAGGTCCTTACAGATTTTGCATTTTTGCTCTATATAGCTATTTTTACAATCATTATAATTTATCCTTTTGTCATTGAAACTGCTGACTTCTTTTCTACAACTTGTTTTGCAATTGGCAATGACGGTGATGGGAGTCTTCGATGGTGGCAGATGGTGGGTAGCCCTGGGTGACGTGGCAAACTCTGAGTGGTTGGGCAGGATGGCTGGTCAAGTGGCAAGAGAGGGGCTACAGAAGACTTTAGTTGCTTTAGGGTTTTTGATTCTTGGTTTAAATTGGGTTTGTTAATTGGGTTTAGGTCTAGGTGGATAATTAGTCATGGGTTTGTAATTGGGCTTAGGTCATTGGGTTTGAGTGTTTGTAATTTGGCATTTTTTAAATTTAATTTAATTTAAAATAAATTTAAAGTAAGTTTAAATTTAAAATAAATTTTAATTTATTATTTAAACTTAAATAATTTAAATTTTAAAATTTAAAATTAGGTTCCATTTTGTTTAAATGTTGGGCCTGATCAAAATTGGGCTCCAACAGCTGCCACTCTTTGCTCGTTACTGTATAATAGGAACGAGGAAAGACCAAAGGAGGCCCATTTTTGCCATGTCTCACTTCTTCGACGCTCTTTCTTCAATTGACCCGCCCTTCACTTTATCAATCGTTCAACTTCGCTGCATCTGTTACTTTATATCTTCGGTGTTTGTGATACCATCTTGCCTTAAGGCAATTTTCAAAAAGACAAAATTTGGTACTGTGCCTTCACTCGATTCACTTGCAACTTTGAGGTTTGTCATCGTAGTCTTTGATTCAATCCATTGACACTTCAAGTGTTTGGTGTTGTAGCTTCATATCTTGATCTACTTCTTTGTATTTCACTAGGAAAACGGATTTGAAATTTCCACTTCACTGTAACTTCAAGGAAACTGATATTCTGCCTTCTTGACTTGAGGGTAAGATTGGAATTTTTTTAGTAAGATATTAGATGGTTGCAATCTGCCCCAGACTCGAGGTAAGAGATTGGCTGATAGTGATCTGCCCCAGGGTCAGGGTAAAAGATCGAATGGCTACAATTTGGCCCAGGCTCGGGGTAAGAGATCGAATGGCTGCAATCTACCCCAGGTTCGGGGTAAGAGATTGGCTAATGGTGATCTGCCTCAGGCTTGGGGTAAAAGATCGATTGCTGCAATCTACCCTAAGCTTGGGGTAGGAGATTGGCTGATGATGATCTGCCCCAAGCTTGGGGTAAAAGATCGAATGGCTGCAATCAATCCAAGGCTTGGGGTAAGAGATTGATTGATAATGATCTGTCCCAGGCTTGAGGTAAAAGATTGAATGGCTACCCTTCTTGAGGGTAAAAACTGGAATGATGTAGTTTGAATCCAACTCCACTGTAACTTTAAGAAGATAGGATTTGATGTTGAAACTTCATCTTGCTCCTACTGCAACTTCAAAGAGATAAAGACTTGGTATTGTAGTTTGATCTGATCCACTGTAACTTCGAGGTAGAAGATTCACTGTTACGGCTTCAATTTACTACTCTTCGTCTTTAGGGTATCAGCTCCAATGTTTTCTTGGTTCATCTCGCCATTTTGCGGGGATGTGACTTGTAAAGTATGCTTCTATAGACCTCATATGTAGGCTCGAATTATCAGGATGCAATGATTAGAATGAATCAAATGTTCCTAACTACATGAATGCGTATGATGAATGTCTATTTATTGTTTGGGCTAACATAGCCTATTGCTTGTCCAAATGGGTGCGCTGTCCTGTCTCCTTCTAGGCTCAACCTAAATTGCTTTTTTCAAGTTTTCCCATTGGTGGTCCTATTTCGGGCCCCTATACCATTTAGGAAATTACAGCGTAATGCTCATGGATCTTTGTATGATTCATATTATTAGTTCATTATCCGTTATTAAAAATGCAAAATGCTTAAACGAGATTATGAAAGAATAAGGTCCAAAATTTATTGAAGACACAATTCAAAAGAAAAGACCAAAAAGAGGCAAATTTTGGTCAAGAATTGCCAAGTATACAACAAAAGATGGTTAGATGCCTCAAATATCGCAGGATGAGCTTCTTTGAGCCGACTTGCTGAGAATCATTCTGAGCCCAAATATGTGTCTAGAAGTCTTAGAGTGCTTTGTTGATGCTTCGAGCTGTAATTTTCTTCCATCCTATTGTAATTGAAGGAGAGACGATTACTTCGAACCTGTTCTTACATTTGAGCCGCCCTTTGTGGGTTTTCAACTCAAAATTCCTTTAGTTTTCAAGACGCTCTTTACGGGTTTTCATCTTGATCCTTTTTTTCGAGACGCCCTTTACGAGTTTTCATCTTAATTTTAGGTAAAATATTTTTTCATCGAGTTTGAATTGACAGGGTTGTGTAGGTCTTTACCGTCCATTTCTTTTAGAATAAGAGCTCCTCTTGAAAAAGCTTTCTTTACCACATAAGGCCCTTCCCAATTAGGCACCCATTTCCCTCGAAAGTTTTTATGTATGGGAAGTATCTTTTTCAAAACTAGATCTCCCTCATGAAATTCTCTTGGACGAACCTTTTTGTCATAAGCTCATATCATTCTTTTCTGGTACATTTAACCATGGCGGATAGCTCTTAACCTCTTTTCTTCAATTAAATTCAATTGATCATATCAGGCCTGAATCTATTCTGCCTCATCTAACCGTAACTCAGTCAAGACTCGGAGAGAAGGTATTTCAACCTCAATAGGTAAAACTGCTTCCATACCATATGCTAGTAAGAATGGCGTTGCCCCAGTAGAAGTTCTGATTGAAGTTCTGTAAGGAAATAAGACAAATTGTAGTTTTTCGTGCTAGTCTTTGTAAGTCTCAGTCAATTTCGCAACAATCTTTTTAATGTTTTTATTAGCTTCCTCTACAGCTCCATTCATTTTTGGGCGATAGGGAGATGAATTGTGATGCTTGATTTTGAATTGCTCACAAACTTTTACTATTGTGCTATTGTTAAAATTCAAGGCATTATCAGATATGATCTTCTCTAGCATCCCATATCGGTAGATGATCTCTTTTTTTAAGAACTTGCTAACCACAAACTTCATGACGTTGGCGTAAGAAGCTGCCTCTACCCATTTGGTGAAGTAATCGATAACCATGAAGAAAAATCTATGACCATTTGAAGCCTTTGGAGAAATTGACCCAATAACATCCATGCCCCACATAAAAAATGGCCACGTAGAAGTCATGACATGAAGGTGTGATGGAGGTACATAAATCTTGTCTCCATAGATTTGACACTTATGGCACCTCTTAGCATAATTGATGCAATCCCCTTCCATGGTGGACTAGTAATACCCAAATCTCATTATCTGTCTGGCCATTGTGAAACCATTGGCGTGTGTCTCACAAATACCTTCATGAACTTCTTCTAAGATCTTTCTAGCTTCAACTACGTCGACACATCTTAGCAACACCTGATCTTTTCTCCTTTTGTACAAGATTTCCCCATCTAGGACATATTCATTGGTAAGTTTTCTCAATGTCCTCTTTTCATTTTCGGAGGCTTGCTCGGGGTACTTGCGATCTCTTACATACTGAAGAATATCTTGGTACCATGAGCGATCATCCCTTCCTTCTTCTTCTTCTTCAATATCATAACAATGAGCCGGAGATTCATAGATGCTCATCTGAATGAGTTTCATATCTTCTAGTCTATTCACTTTGATCATCGAGGCCAAAGTGGCAAGAGCATCAGCCATTTGATTCTCTTCTCGTTGAAGATAGTGAAATGTAACATCATCAAACTCCTTGATTAACTTGAGAACCAATTTACGGTAATCAACTAGCTTAAAATCTATCGTTTCCCATTCTCTTTTGAGTTGCTAGATTACTAGTACGAAGTCTCCATATATCTCCAAAACTTTGATTCCTCGTTCTATGACCGCACGGATTCCCATGATACATGCTTCATATTCTGCCATGATATTTATGCAATCAAAATTGAGTTTACTGGTGAAAGGATAGTGGTCTCTTTTTGGTGATACCAAGACTACCCTAACTCCAGTACCCATGACGTTTGAAACTCCATCAAAATTTAATCTCTAAGGATGTTCCACTGTGGTTACCTCTTCAATGGTCACAACATGCATTAAATCCTTGTTTGAGAAGTTGAAGTTTATTGGCTCATAGTCCTCTAAAGCCCTACTAGCTAGGAAGTCTGCTATCGCACTCCCTTTTACTGCCTTTTGATTGACATAGGCTATGCCAAATTCAGAAAGCAAGATCTGCCACCTAGCCAATCTTCCATTCAATGCGGTCGACTCCATCATGTATTTTAGAGGATCTAGTTTTGAGATTAACCAAGTGGTGTGGTACAACATGTATTGCCTTAATCTTTACATGGTCTAAACTAAAGCACAACATAGTTTTTCAATTGGCAAGTATCGAGTCTCACAATCAGTGAATTTCTTACTGAGATAATATATCGCCCTTTCCTTCTTTCTAGATTCATCGTGCTGGCCTAGTACGCACCTCATAGAATTTTCAAAGATTGCCAAGTACAGGATCAATAGTTTATTAGGAATTGGAGGCACTAAGATAGGAGCTTTGGACAAATAATCTTTGACCTTGTTAAAAGTTTCCTGACATTCATCATCTCATACACCTGGGTTGCGTTTCCTAAGCAAACGGAAAATAGAATAACATTTCTCTATCAGTTATGAGATGAAACGAGTAATGGAATTTAATCTCCCCAAGAACCCTCGAACTTCTTTTTGCGTACTGAGTGGTGGTAGCTCCTGTATGGCTTTGACTTTATCTAGATCAATTTCAATCCCTTTTTCGTTGACCACAAAGCCCAACAGCTTTCCTGACGTGGCTCCGAAAGTGTAATTTGCTGGGTTTAGCTTTAATCGATACTTTTTTAGCCTCCTAAATAACTTTCTTAGGATTCTTACATGCTCTTGCTCTGTTCGGGATTTCGCAATCATATCGTCGACATAAACTTCAATTTCTTTATGCATCATGTCATGAAACAAAGTTACCATGTCCCTTTGATAAGTTGCCCTTGCGTTTTTGAGTCCAAAAGGCATCACCTTGTAACAGAATGTTCCCCACAACGTGACAAACGTGGTTTTCTCCATATCTTCGGGATCCATCCTTATCTGGTTATACCTAGAGAAACCATCCATGAATGAGAATAAAGAGTGACCTATTGTATTATCTACTAAAATGTCGTTGTGAGGTAATGGAAAGTTATCCTTTGGGCTAGCTTTATTTAAATCCCGATAATCCACACACATACGCACTTTCCCATCTTTTTTAGGAATAGGGACTATATTGGCTACCCATTCTGAGTATTTAACTACTTGGAGAAACCCAGCGTCACATTACTTTCTGACCTTCTCTTTTATTTTTAATAACACATCCGGTCTCATCCTTCGAAGCTTTTGCTGAACAAGTTTGCTTTCTTCCTTTATGGGGAGTTTATGCACCACAATGTCAGTACTCAGGCCAAGCATGTCTTGATAAGACCATGCGAAGACATCTTGGAACTCTTGAAGTAACTTGATAAGATCTTTTCTAGTTTCTAGGAGATACTTGTCCCAATTTTTACTTCTCTCTTTTCATCTTCGTTCCCCAGGCTTATAACTTCCATCGAGTCTGAACGAGGCAGGATTTTTTTTCTTCTTGCTCCATTATTCTTAACAAATCAAGAGACAAATTACAATCTTGATCATTTTCGAAGTCCTGAAGTTCTTCTAAACACATATCTTGCTCAAAACGAGGCTCTAAGTTAGCATCAGGGTTACTCATATTATTGATATTCAAGGACCTATCAAAGGAATAAAAAGGAGGTCCAAAGAACAAAATAAATTTACGAAAGAATGATTATATGGTATGAGTATGAGTATGTTTGTCAAATTGGATAAGAATGTATGTATTAAGAATGATTAATTTTATTTATTGGGTATGTACAAATGGTTTGTTAAGTTGGATTAGGAATGAAAGAATAATTAACGAAAGAGTTGCCATATAAGATAGAAGATGCATTTCCATTCAAAATAATTAGATAATGATCATGGGCCCTTTTACAAAAAGATCCATATTACTTTCGAGCCTAAAGCAATAGGTGTGTTCTGCGCATTGCTCTGAAGAAGCCTTAAAGACTATAGGGAGTTCCTCTACAATCCAATTATCGAGAGTACCTCCAGGGGTGAAAGGACGAATTTCCCACGGATTTCTTCCTTCATTTCCTTCTTCTGATACAGCATTGATGCTCAAACCCTTCATTGTCCCCCTGGCTTCAATTAGTCTTCCCTATCTCTCTTCTTCCTTTGGCCTTGGATTGATTATTCCCTCTGATACGAACGTTTTTGATATATGGGAAAAAATCATGAGCTCCCATTAGATCTCTTCTCCAGTTAGTTGAGCTCTCCTTCGTTCTTGATTCTTTTTCAGCTCTTTTTTCTTTCCCTTCGCGTCTGACTTATACCCTAGGCCAAAGCGATCTTGTTTCTCTTCCAATATTGGCACATTGATTCTCCCTTGGAGAGACCTCTCTAGTCCTTTTTCGGTTAGGGCTCATTTGCCAAATATCATTTTTAGAGTCATCTTTATGGTTTTTGATATTTTGGGTACAGGGATTATGCTTCCTTCAGTGGTGAAAGTCGCATTGACGAACTCTAAGGATCGGAAAGAACATTGCAAAGCATCTTCATCTGCTCCAATGTATGGCGCATCATTTGCTATTGACGCAATTAAGTCCTCCTCAGCATTGATTGTGACTAATCGTCTTTCGGTCACCAATTTTAGCTTCTGGTATAATGATGACGGTACTGCTTCGACCGAATGGATCCGCGGTCTTCCAAGCAAGCAATTGTAGCTTGGTTTGATATCCATTACCAACAAGTCTACTTCATATGAGTTTGGACCGATTAACAATGGTATCTCGATTCAACCCATAACTTTCCTTTCTATTCCATCGAATGCTCTTACTATATTGTGACACGTCTTCATGTGAGAATTATCGATCGAAAACCTCTTTAATGTTATCAATGACAGAACGTTTAAGGCTGAACCGTTGTCAATCAATACACCAGGCAGTGTGTAACCTTTACAGCGAGTGGTGATATGTAGCGCTTTCGTTGACCCCATACCTTCTGGGGGTATTTCGTCATCATTAAAAAATATGAAATTATCGGTGCTGACATTATTGACTAAGCAATCTAGCTTGTTCACTGAAATGTCCTTGGCTACATAAGTCTCATTTAATACTTTCATCAGCGTGTTACGATGTGCTTCTGAGCTCTGCAACAGTGTTAAAATGGATATACGAGCCAGCTACTTGTGTAATTGCTCCACCACACAATATTTGCTGTGTTTGAGGAACTTGAAGAATTCCTTAACCTCATTTTTGTTACTGGCTCGTTGATTGATGACTTTAATCCACTAGCACTCTCTCTTTTCAGTTCTTCCAGTTTTTTTCCAAATGTTTCATTTTCTGTTCTTACAGGGCTATACTCTTTCCCACTACGCGTGACAAGACTCACGTCTCGAGCCCTTTCTGATTCAACCTTGGAATTTTTCCCTCTTGACACTATTATATTACAGTTGTAATTTCAAGGTACCCTTTTGTCATCCTTTTAAGGGAAAGCTACGGGTTTTTGAATTATTATTGTAGGAGCAACTCTTACTTTAGTTTCGTCATTCCTTGGTCATGAGATGATTATCATTGGGTTATTAATCCCAAAAGCTTTCTTAAATGTGCCCTCTTCGAAGGCACATACTTCTTCCACTTCTTCTTTTTCCTCAAAAAATTCTAACTCCTTATTATCCATCAATCCCTGTACCATAGTTTTGAACTTGTCGCATTCCTGAATCTCATGTCTTTCATTATTATGAAACTCACAGTAGCGTCCTTTTCTCATTGCTTTTCCCGAATCTTGAGCAATTAAGCCTACTTTTATCATTTCGTGCCACAACCATATCAAGGGTGATCTTACTTCCTCAACGCGAGTCTTAATCTTCATTCCTTCTCTTCCGGCTACTGTATTTACCCCTTGATCGAGATGTTTGGGTAATGGATTCCCTGATACATTGGGATTCACTGAACCCTCAAATCTCAGGACCTTGGCATCGATGAGCTGCTGTACATGCCTTTTTAGGGTCGCGTAGCTCTCAATTGAATGTCCGGCTATCCTTGCGTGAAGTTCACATCGTGCGTTGGTGTCGTACCAACTCGAAAATGGAAATAGCAATGGCTTTACATAGATATTTGATACTAGAGTTCCTCATACAATCTCGGATAAAGTTCCTTATATGTCTTGGGAATAGGAATGAATTTCACTTTTAGTCTCGTGCCAAACCTCTGCCTTGAATTTCTTTGATAGTTTACCCCCGTGGTTTCGGGTGACGCCATCACCATTGGTTTTGAGTAATTTCTCTTGTAAGAGTCCGTGTTGTTGATCTCATTTTCCTTTTTTCTAGGAGCTGTTCTTCTGACGCCTTCTCTCGCCTCGATTTTTTCGCTTCGAATTGCATTCTCGACCATCTCTCTTGACATAACCATGTTAGAGAAACTTTTGGTAATGTTTCCCAACATATGGTTAATGAAAGGGGACTTCAGAGTATTAACGAATAACATAGTTATTTCATTTTCCAATAACGGTGACTGTACTTAGGTTGCTATGTCTCTCCATCTTTGAGCGTATTGTCGAAAACTCTCATTTGGCTTCTTCTCCATTCTCTGCAGGGTCAGTCTATCAGGTGCCATGCCAATTACATGACTGTATTGCTTCATAAATGCTTGTGCCAGATCCTTCCATGAGCTTATTTTGGCACGACTCAACTGATTATACCATTTGGCTGTAGATCCAGTTAAACTATCTTGAAAATAGTGTATTAATAACTGGTCATTATGGACATGCCTAGTCATCTTCCTACAAAGCATGGTGGTGTGTGCTTCGAGGCAACTGGTCCCTTTGTATTTGACAAAATCCGATGTCTTGAATTTCGGAGGAACACTAGTTCTGGGATGAGGCTCAACTCCTTAGCGTCAATGTCATAGAAGGTATCAGCTCCTTTCATTGCTTTCACTTTTTCTTCCAACCACTTGTATTTGTCTTCCAGTTGTCTAGGGATCTTAGGTTTTGCTCTTTCCATCTCCTCTACATCATCCAATTCATGGACGACGGGAATGGCTAAATTATCTCCAAGGTTGGAACCGGATCCCATCTGAAAATTTACTGACCCTGACATACCGCTTGGGTGTTGTTGTGCTCTTATTGTTACAAGTACTCCACATGGATACGTTTTTGACGGTGCTTGAGTATGCATAGAAGCATAGCTTTGGAGATATCTAGGCTCCTGATTCTTCTCCCCTAGACTTATAGCAGGACCTCTTCCTTTATCCAACCCTGCTCTTATCAGCTACGTTAGCTCACTTATATTGCTATTTTGCGATTATATAATCTGGTCCTTCATATCTTGTTGTACTTTTGCCAAATGGCCTTGCAACTGCACTTGCACTTGCTCTTGCATTTCCTTTTGAATTTACTCTAGCCTTTTCTCCAAAGCTTTGGTTATTTTACGAGTGTTATAGTGATGTGAGTTTTCAATGGTTACTAACATAACTGTTAAAGTTTTAACTAGTTAGAATTATCATGCTAAAAATATGTGAAAATGCAATGTTGATGAATGCATGTATGTAAAAGAAAGGTATTGACTTATAATTCAATTTCCATTAGAAAACTTCACTAGATAACAAGTTCCTTTACATAAAGCAAATTACATAAACGGTTTTGCCTTAATGCTCAGAGCTTTGATTTTCTTGAGAAGTCCTGCTAGCTTTTGACCCTGCTCTATCTTTGTCTCATATTGTATACTTAACTCATTTGCTTCGACTACTAGTGTTTGCACGTGGTCTGCTACTCCCCGTATTTGATTCAAAGCCTCGCCCATAGCGTAATCCTTATCTCAAACTTGCTTTTGAGTTTGCTGAGGATCTCGTTTCGTATTTCTCTATTCTGCAACACGGAAACCAATTCTTCCACCCTCTTATTCAATCTCTCGATCACGACTCAACTTACCTTCAGCTCTGCCACTGAATTCTGGCTACGATGTCTATAAAAAGATTCCTCCAATTCCTTTATTTGGGCCTTTAACTCGGTCATCTCAGCTTGACTTTCCAACAGGCTTCTTTTCATGGCATTTTCTTGAATCTAGGCATCTTGAAACTTGTTCTTCCACTAACTTGTTCTATTCTTCTTTTCACGGATTTCTCGTTATCATTGTTTCGACGTCTTACCTAAATCGGCAGTCCTCATTGACAAGCGAAGCTTCTTATAGTCTTTCCTTAGGCTATCGAGATCTTTTTCGGCTTTATTCTTCCCTTTTCTCAACTTCTCTACCTCTAGCTTCTAGACATCAACGTCTAATCCTAAAAGCACCTTTTCTTTTTCTAATTTTCCTATCATCTTTTCCATTTCAGCATTCTTCCTCTCAAAATCTTGTTTAATAATTTCTAGTTCAGTTGGGACAACCTGCAAGTGTTCCTCAATTGGGCAAACAACCTCCTGGTTGGGCACAGGAATGTTGTCATTAATCCTTCTACTTCTCCACCACTCATATTCTACAGTTGTCATGGGATTGGAGCTAAATACTTTCATCCTTCGAACTTGGTTCCATGCATTCGAGATCTCTCGAATCCTCTTCTTATTGTTTTCTCCTCTATATGCAAATTCACACTGAGCTAACCCTTAAGTTACTGGTATGAACTGTCTCGACCTGTATTATCTTGAAACCAATAAAGACGCGTATCCTATTGCTCCCCAAATTTTGACCAATGAGACCTAATCGATACAAAATTTCATTAGGAATAAAGCATGGTGCTCGCCGTTCTATGTCTTCGTCTCGGAGACTTTGAAGTATTGCCATCCACTTTTCTTCTGAGAAATTTTCTTGCCTTTGCGTGACTACAAACTCTTTCAAAGGAGAATAATCTTTAGATAAGTATTGATAGGAGACTTTTTCTGTTTTTCAAAAGTGACTATGGAACCATACCATCAATAGCGGTGCGCAGCCGATAAATCGACCTTCTCCCACCTTTGTGCACGCATTTAAAGATATAAAAATTTTAGCCAATATTACCAGGATCGGTGTAACCTTTTTATTCAATAGGTCAAATAGTTATGTCATCGCATCTTCTATGTGTCCCAAAGCCTTGGGAAAAATAACTAACCCGTATATACCTAGAGCCAGAATGTCAATCCTTTTCTTCACATCTAGGTGGGCTAGGATCAAATCTCGCAAACTCTTCCACGTAATGCATTGTTGTCACATTTCACCTTAACCCGAGCTACAACCCATTGCTCACTCATGCCGGTGATATTTATTAATCTCTTGACAAAAGTCGGGACACTAGGAGCTCTAGAATAGGCTCTATCTACAGAGATCTTCGGACGACGGAGTAAAGTGGTGTATTCTTCTATCTTTGGTGTTATGTCTACATTCCCAAAAGTGAAGCACCTGTAGGTCGGGTTCCAATATTGCGCTAAGGCTCTGAAGAGGTACTTATCTACCTTAACCTCGAACAAGTATGGTAAATCTCCGTACTCTTGGTAAAAGGTTTGCTTCATGTCATTATCCCAACTGTCCCATATCTCTTTCAAATTCTTGCACACTGTTCTGAGCTGTACTAATCCTGGTATAATCCCAAAAGTCTAACTCATAACCTTCTACTAAGCTATCTCCTTTTTGGCATTGATTTTCCTCTGACCACATATACACAACCATGTTGTTCTCCACCTTATCAAGGTACTTATTTTCCATGATCAATTCTCTTAATAGTAATTGAGTTTGAATCAATACCTTTCCTTGTATGATGATGCAATGCAATGCAAAAGAGTCAAGATAGAATAAGTTAGCAAAACACATCAGTATCAACATACAGGTATAAAACAAAAAACCTAAGAATTTATCTTGGATAGTCGCTAAAAGGTTCGGTATAACTCCTTCTAAGGCAAGTACTTATGGCTCATTACATGTGATTTAGTCTCTAGAGTAAAGGGTACCCAAACCAACAGATTCCTCGATCCTCACCCATTACAAGCTCATACGAATGAGTTCGGTTTAGGGGGACACATTTCTCACATGTTTGCACGGAAGTGAAAACTTCACAAAAACATGGGTACGGATGTAATCCCGAAAGCAATCCACTATCCTGCACGGAGGTGAAAACCTCACGAAAGAATAGTTTCCCACTTCCACTTAAAGGGT
This sequence comes from Gossypioides kirkii, assembly GCA_005610355.1. Lineage (NCBI taxonomy): Eukaryota > Viridiplantae > Streptophyta > Magnoliopsida > Malvales > Malvaceae > Gossypioides > Gossypioides kirkii. The sequence goes on along the minus strand of CP032249.1, from coordinate 7,514,973 downwards.
GTAGTATCATATGCAAATGAATGCAAATCTATACTAGCAATATCGGCATAATATAACATCACACAAAATGTTTAATGATCGTATATTAAACAAAATCGAGTACTTAAAATTTTAACAAAAAGACTCGAAAATAATCAATTTATGGCTTGACTCTCTTTTATTTTAAATGTCCCCAGTGGAGTCGCTAAGTTGTCAAAACGTTTATTTTTGGGAAAACAAACAGGTCTCGAACAATATTTTTAAAAATAAAAAAAATGGGAGTCGCCACCAATTTTTTTTATTTGGTGTGATTGGGTCACCACAAAACTTTTAAAGTCTGTTTTAAAAATATTTTGATCTTCGAAATCCAAAAAATGGGTTCGGGAGTCGATTACGCATGTGGAAGGATTAGCACCCACACACACCCAAAATTGGTACCACATTGATTATTATCCGGTCTTGTTTGTCAAAATTTTGAAAACTCAAGTGAAGTTTTAAAATACGATCCTTAAATGCATAAATTATTTGATGTACATGTTTAAGAAAGAAATCGATTTTCATTTAGAAGTCTCGTTATTTCGAAGTGATCGAGGAAGAAAGTTACGTCCAATGAGTTAGGACATAACATTTTGAGATCCGAAGATAACGAGCTTTCCTTCGAAGCAATTTTTAAACCTTGAAAAGGGTATTCGATTATTCCGATTTGAAGAAAAATCGTGCCTAGTAAGTTAAGGCACAAATTTTCAAAACACAAAATAAAAGAATATTGCCTCGATTTTAAATATTTGTATTTTGGAGAAAAATTAAAAAATGACTTTAATTAAAATATAGAGATAAAAATGAGCATGCAAATTAAATACGAGTTATGCAATTAATGACAAAGTTAAATAACATAAAGCATGAATGAATAAATATATGAAAATAAATATAAGAAACATAAAATACAAATTATAAATCAAAATAAATGAGAAAATACAAGATTAATTAAAAAGGTTAAAGACTTATGTGCAAAAGTCGAAGAAAATAAAAAAAAAAGGGGTCAAAAATGAAGTTTTAGAGAGTTCAGGGTTGAAAAATAATTTTAAAAAGTTTTAGGGATAAAAATGTCATTTTAGGAGAGTTCGAGGTAAAAATGTGATTTTTGAGAAGTTCGAGGTAAAAATGTAATTTCTGGAAGTTTAGGGGCAAAAATGTAATTTTTATAAGTTTTGGGGTAAAAATATAATTTTTGGAAGTTCGAGGGTAAAAATATGATTTTTGGAAGTTTAGAGGCAAAAATGTAATTTTTGAGAAGTTTGAGGGTCAAAATATGATTTTTGGACAGTTTAGGACCTTTTGAGCAATAAAACAAAAAAGATGAGACACGTGACAGCTTCTCAAGCATTCTGGGGTCAAAGGACCAATTTGCAAAGCTTTTAAATTTACTGGGCTAACTTAAAATAAAAGCAAACTTGATTTAAAGATGAAATTAAAACAAATCAAAAATAGAAAGGACCATTTGCACAAATAACCCAAAAAATGGAAATGAGGCAGCTTCTCAGGCTTCCAGAGAGTTAAAAGGCTAAATTAAAAATGAAATAAAATTAATGGGCAAATTTAAAGTTAATTAAAAGTTCAAAAAGGATGAAATTGTAAAAATAAGAAAAGCGAAAAGACCGAATGGGTAAATAGCCCCTTTTTGAAAACACGTGGATCCTAGAGGGATCCACTTTGGTCGGGTTTGGTTGGAGGAAAATGATGTCGTTTAAGCACTTAGGAACCTTTCTCCAAACGACGCCGTTTCATGTAAAGTATTTAAGCAAAAAAAACCCTTCTGATAAATCATTTTTCAACTTTATTTCAAAAAAAAAACAAATTTGCTTTTTTTTTTCTCTGAAAGGCTCCCCTTCTGAACCTTCATCCATCTACAGGCCATCCTTCAGTCCACCGTTGCTTTGCCGTCCCCGTCACACGCGTCGTCATACACGATAGCCAAGGTAAGCGAATCGTCTCTTTTTTATTTTTATTTCTTTTAAAAACCAGATCTAAGTCTAGATCTAAATAGATCTAGACAAAATCTTTAAAGAAACCGAGGTAGGATTTAAAAAAAAAACAAACCGAATCTAATTTTATCCCTTAATTAAAAGCACTAGATCTAGGTTTTGTGAACCAGATTTTCGAAAAAAGAAATGTTGATTCTACTTTTCCTTCTTTTTAATCGATTTTTTATTTAGTTTTTGAATATGTTCTTTTTTTTATTATCATTCAGGCATATTTTTGACAAATCCTTGTGTATAGGAGCCATTGTGAGCGAGTTTCGAGCCTCTGTTCGCGGCGTCGTCGGCGACGGTTCAGAGTTCAGGTGCGTCTCTTCGAATTTCTTTTTATTATTTTTATTATTTATTTAATCTTATAAATATTTATTATGTATTTATTGTAAATGTTTTGAAATAAATAACCACAAATGTATAGTATTTAAAACAAGCATCTATATATTAATATGTATTTAATAATAAAACGTTTCAGAATTCGGGCAATAAACAGATAGTTATTAAATGTATACCTTGCTAACAGAGACTTGAATGCTAGGATCTGACTTTTGAACTGTATTTCCTTTGTTATATTGCTTTCGAATCCTTCAGTTTATTGTATTGATTTCTAGAAAAGGGCTAGTAAAAAAAAGGTCCTTACAGATTTTGCATTTTTGCTTTATATAGCTATTTTTATAATCATTATAATTTGTCCTTTTGTCATTGAAACTGCTGACTTCTTTTCTTCAACTTGTTCTGCAATTGGCAATGGCGGTGATGGGAGTCTTCGGTGGTGGCCGATGGTGGGTAGCCCTGAGTGACGTGGCAAGCTCTAAGTGGTAGGGCAGGATGGCTGGTGCAAGTGGCAAGAGAGGGGTGGCAGAAGACTTTAGTTGCTTTAGGGTTTCTGATTCTTGGTTTAAATTGGTCTTGTTAATTGGGTTTAGGTTTAGGTGGATAATTAGTCATGGGTTTGTAATTGGGCTTGGGTCATTGGGTTTGAGTGTTTGTAATTTGGACATTTTTTAAATTTAATTTAATTTAAAATAAATTTAAACTCAAAATAAGTTTAAAATAAATTTAAACTTAAATAATTTAAAATTTAAAATTTAAAATTAGGTTCCATTTTGTTTAAATGTTGGACTCGGTCAAAATTGGGCTCCAACAAGTACTACCGAAACAATTATGCAGATTTTCAACTATGCACCTAGATCTTCTAAGTTCACAACTGAATGATAACAAAACTTCCATCAGTTCTCAACACAGAATATACAATTTCTCATGAGAAGGAACCATAACATATTTCATGGATTCACAAGACAATATATCTTATGCATGTAAGTCTATTTGAAACATCAACAAACTTATAAAACATAAGCTCAACAAGTCATTTTACAACTCATCTAAATCTAGTACTATTGAAGATAACAACATCCTAGTACATGCCATATATCCAAGTGCTATCGAGTGAGCTCCCGAGATAGTGTGGTTTTTTCAAGATGATCCAATCTTTAAGCAGCAAAAATAAAATCTACAAAACAACAACAATGTCACAGGTAAGCTTTCATAGCTTAGCAAGTTCGTAGAGTTTAATAAGTTACCGAATAGCATGTGTTGTACAATTTGTGAATCAATCAACTCAGATCAGAACGGTGCTTCAATAGGCTATAATCAGAATTCATCCCTTTTGACCAAATGTCATTTCTGTTATCAGTATACGATGCTGCTCACACAAACTTAACGAGGACTCGCAACATATATGGTACCTCAACCATCGATACGGTATTTGTACATATAGCTGTTACCAGTATACGATGCTGCTCACACTAAGTTGATGAGGACTCGCAACATATGTTGTACCTCAACCATCGATACAGTATCTATACATATAATCGTTCCCTAACGATGCTGTTCACACTAAGCTGACGAGAATATGCAAACCAAGCATAAATCTCAACCATCTTAGGGCCTATAATCCATTATTGGATTCATTTCACATTTTAGTGTTTAGGGTTTAAACTTACAAATTAACCCTTTTATTTTAAATTTCTAACTTTTTCGAATGTTTAAAGGCATTCCTACAGCTCAATTTTTAAATATTTCACCTTAAGTCGTTACAAATTTATTTCTTTAACATTTTAGTCCTTTAATATAAAAATTACTAAAAATTACTTTACAAAATCATCAAATCTAACAACCAAGCTTATAAATCTTCCATAAACTTTCAAGAACAAGCTTATTCATCCATGGAAAAATTTAAACATTTAACAATTTTACAAATTAGTCACTGGATTAGCTAAATCAGGCTAGAACGAACTCAAAAACATAAAAATTACTAAAATCGAGCGAGATTTCCTTACCTAATCAAAGCTTCAAAGGTAAACAATGGAAAACCCTAAGTTTTCCCTCATTCGTCTGTGAAGAAGAAGAAGAAGAAAGGATGAAAATGTCATTTTTCTTCTTTTAATTTCATATATATATCTATGACAATTTTGTAAATATTTGGTCTTTTATAATTAACTTAATTAAACTTACTTAAACTTAATTTAATCCACTTATTACACCATTAATTGACATATAAATTCACTAAATTAACCTCCATGGTTAATTTGTTTATTTAACCCATTTAATTGAGCATTTCAACTTTTTATAATATCTACAATTTAGTCCTTTTCATTTAATTAACTTTCTAAACAATAAAATTTTGTAACCAAATTTTAATATGATACTATTAATCTCGTAAATATTAAATAATTAATATTTACGGTCTGATATATCAAAGTTGTGGCCTCAAAACCACCATTCTTGATCACACTGAGAAATAAACTAATTAGTAAATCCTCTTTTGGTTGAAATTTAATTACAATTTATTAAAACTTAAAGAATTCCACATTATTTCTATTATTAGGCCATTTAATGAAGGTCTAATTGCACAATTGACCCTTCAATTATATTAAATTTCAATTCAACAAACTTATTTCGATTTAGCCTTAAACTAATTAGGACTAAATGAATAAATATCTCAAAAGTTAGTGGAAGGTATTCATATCCTCCACCGCTTGGTATAATTAGGACTTTTGGACCTTGGTGTAATTATTACTTTGGTCTCTTTTATTTTTAATCAATAGCAATTTAACTTTTACCTCTTTTACAATTTGCTCCATTTTCCTTAATTAAGCAATTAGTCATCAAAATTATCCAATAAAACTTCAATTCACATATAATAAGACTTTATAAAAATTTAATAAAAATATTTACGACCCTAAATCTCATAAACGAGGTCTCAATACCTCATTTTCTAAAACCACTTGACTTTTGAACCAAATCTCTTATAATAACTTTTAATTCAATAATGAAAATTCTTCAATTCAAAATTTCCATATAAAATTATTATTGACTTATTTAATTTAAACACTCATATAAAAATTTTCTCGTTAGGTTTGTGGTCCTGAAATCATTGTTTTCGACACCACTGAAAAACGGGCTATTACAGTGTGTGCCAAAATGTACCTTGAAAAACAAGTTTACCAAAAATGCTTTCTTGAGCCACAAGCATACCATTTGCCAACCTTAAACCTATCCAATATACACTTAAACAAGATCAAAACATGCTAAAAATCACACATATATAACACATTCAATAAACCAATGTACCCTTAATGGTACCACAAAATACACTTCTAAATAATGTAACTAAATGGCAGAGTTTTATGCTTTAAACTTAAATCATACACTTACCATACATCCATTATAACCTCATATAAACATAGCTCAGTCATATACTTACCTTGCACTTGAAAGTGACCAAAAGAAACATACTTGTTAAGCTTTATAAGTCCAAACAAATATATACACAAAAGGCATAACCACCTCATGATAACCTAATAGCATACTTAATAACTCTCCTTACATAAAAGCCCTATACATGCCACTTATAACCGTAACCAAAGTAATAAAAAACTACCAATATAACGAATGGATAATGTGATAGTGCTCTGACGAGATTCAACCGATCGAGCTTTTCGATGATCTACAGGAAAAAAACAACAACTAATATAAGCAATAATGCTTAGTAAGTTCATATAAAGGCAACTTAACTTACTGAACATTTTAAATTAAACAACCAAGCATTATTTCATTATATCATAAACTGACTTTCGTTTTCTATACATTTCACCTCACCTGGTTAATTGGTGTAACCTTACTTATATATATTCAAATACTCATTCCAATTGGTCTTTTTTCTCATATTCATATACTTATGAATAGGGGTGAGCGTTTGATCGAATCGAATGAAAAATTTTCGAGTTAATCGAGTTGATGAATCGTATTTTATCATCCTAACTCGATTTGAAATTTTCTCAAATCGAGTCGAGTGTGATGGAATTTGAATCGAATCGAATCGAATATATTTGATCGAGTTAAATTTAAAAAAAAAACTTTGGGTCCTTGTAACCACTGTCACCCATCGTAATCAAATTTGTCAACTGTAATTAAATTTGTTATTAACTTTCATCACCTCATAATTTATTTATTAATCTTTTATATAGGGTTAGCTTCTTTGCTTGCTTAGTTACTACAATTATCTTCTAATTCTTGTTACTATGTATTTTGAAATTAAAAAAATTGTTTAATGTAAAAAATGTGATTTTTTTAATAAAAGTTATTTTAAAGATAAAATATGAAATTGATACCAGCATAAAATTTTAACACGAATATTTTATGATATCATTAATAATTCAATTTTAATATAAATATTCAATAATATAAATAGTACAAAATGTGAATTTTAATTTCATAATATAAATAGTAGATATAAATAAAATTATTACTATTTAGGTTTGTGGATTTTTTTTGGATGATTTTGATTTTTTATTTGGAGTAAAGGGTGAGAAGTAAAAGTTTACGGGAAAATAAAAAGTTTTGGAGGTTTTGGGAAGTAAAATTTCGAGGGAAAGTAAATAAGGAAATAAAATTTTGAGGGAAAATATTTAAAAAATTTGGAGGAAGAGGGAATGGGTTTGGGGTAGATAGAGGTGAGATGGGAGGGGAGTAAAAGTTTTAGGTGGAAAGTGAGAGAGAGTAAAAGTTTGGGGGGAAAATAAAAAGTTATGAGGGATTTTGGGAAAATAAATGGGGGAGTAAAATTTTAGAGGGAAAATGTTAAAAGAAAATAGGGGGAAATGGGTTTGGGGTAGATAGGCGTGGGAAGGGAGGGGGGTAAAAGTTTTGGGGGGAAAGTGGAAAGGAGTAAAAGTTTTTGGGAAAATAGTAAAAAAGTTTGGGGTAAAAAATGTAAAATATTATAGTTTAATATTTGGTTTATTCAAATTATTCGAGTTATTCGAATTTGAGAACTCAACTTGATTCGAACTTGAAATTCGAAAAAAAATTGAGTTGATTCAAATAACTCGATTAACTCGAATAACTCGATTAGTTTAACTCAAAATTCGATTTTTTTCTGAAGTTTTTCGAGTTGAATCTAGTTTTGCTCATCCCTAGTTATGAATATTTTTGTATAAACAGTTCATATAACTATTTCATATGTATATATATAATTTTTCCATATAAGCATTTCGTTTAAACATTTCTTCTTACCATATAAATTACACATTTAACACAGTCATTCTGTAAATCACCTTTCATTTCAAACTTTCATATAAACATTTCATCCATGAATTACTTACTTTTACTAAACAATGTAAAACCTAAATAAATAGATTAATCATACTTGTTAATCATTTACGAGGCACTTATGGATTAGTACTGAAAATGGTTCATTATATGCTTCCTGTACTATAATAATTCAATCCAAACTAATTCATATATTTGTATAAATATCTACCTTTAATCACATAATCATCAATATAAATGTACTCACATATGAACAAGTAGCTCATTGAACCTTTAACATTTAAGCACATAAGTAAAATTTTAAATTCCATTAACATTTAGCTCGATGAACTAAGTAACTTGACTTTGATACTTGAGGTAAGTACACCACACCAAAGGCATCATAGATGCATATCAGGGGCACATATGTGCAAGCAAAGGCACTGAAGTGTAAATAGAGACACTGAAGTGTATGCATGAGCACTGAAGTGAAAATATCGTACAAGCATGCATTCTAACCCTATTGGCATGACAATTGTATCCTAAGGATTACTAAGTCGAAACGAGCATTTTAACAACATTCAGAACTTTCATAAATCAAGGGCACTTCCATGTTTCTCAATACACATTCTGTAAATAAATTATAATCTTTCAAAAAACCACGTGTATCATATTTCATAAATATTCAACAAAGTTTTCAATAAAGTCCTTTCTCACATTGTATTCAGTTATAATATTTTGGTTCCAAACTCACAAATTAAACATCATAAATATACACATTCACAAATCAACAGTAGACATTATATATATATATGAACTTACTTGAATTATGCTTTTGGTTGTCTCGCAGGGATTAATCCGTAATTTTCTCTTTTTCCCGATTAACCTTCGTACGATACAATTCTTGATCTAAATAATTATTAAATTCAATATATCAAATTCAAATACATATTCCAACTCATTTTATGCATATAACCCTTAATTTTCATTATTACACACTTTCCCTAAACTTTTACATTTCTCTTAATTTAGTCCCTAAACCAGAAATTCCAAATTTAACAAAATTTTTGAAATACCCAAGCTAGCCAAATTTATTCCAATTTTAGTATAGTCCAAATTATTTAAAATTCACATGAATTCCTTGTAAATTTTAATATTTTAACAAATTAGTCCTTTAACTAAAAACTAATTAAAAACACTTTACAAAATAGTCTTAAACCACAACCAAGACTAAAAATTCATCATTTAACATCAAGATTAACCAAGATTCATTAATAGAAAATCCAAAATCTTTAACAGTTTTGAAAATGGAGATACGAGTTAGTTGGACCTAGTTGCAACGATCTCAAAAACATAAAAATTACAAAAAAGGATCAAAGTTACATACCATGCAAGGATAAAGAAAAATTGATCGAAGCTTGAATGTTCTTCCATGGAGCATTCAGTTTTCCAAAGAAGATGATTTATTATATATATATATATATATATTTACTATTATTATATGTTTTATTTTTATAATCATTAAAATTTAATGTATAAAAAGTATACAATTTATCCACTAACCGTCCTACTATAATTTACCATTCAAATCCTTCCACTTATGTTAACTAAACCATTTAATCATTATAATTCCATAGTGATTAAGTTTTACGACTTTAATGATTTAGTCTTTTTTATTTAATTAACTAATCAAACAATAGAATTTACGAACCGAACCTTCACATATCTAAATAGTGATAAGGCATAAGGTCACTTCAGCTTGCTTCAGATCCACTTCCCCAAAAGCATAAGGTCATCAGTAAAACATATATGTGATAAGGCTAGACCTCCCTTAAACAAAACCTAAGGCTTCCACCTTTCGTTACTCACTACTTAATCAATTAAGTTCCCAAATCTCTCCATGCATAAAACAAATAAGAAGATAGAGGGTCTTCTTGTCGTAGTCCCTTAGAAGGCCTAAATTTGTTCGTCACCACAACATTCCAAAGAACCTGGAAAGTAGCAGAAGACAAACTATTCATAATAATCGTGATCAAACTAGACAACAACCCTACTTCTAAAAGAGTATCCCTAAAGAAATTCCAATGAATTCTATCATATACCCTCTCGAGATCAATTTTTAGACTTCTAGAGCTTTGGTTGATTACTATCAATGTTTGTTTATTCTATTATGGCTTTTGGACTTGTTTATGGGTATTTGGATGCATGAGACTGTGATTTAGAATGCATGTGAGGAAGATAATTTGTTAACCATTAATATTTCTCTATTTTGCTGTGTTTTTACTGTTTTGTATAGAGGTATCAATACTCGTAGGATAAATATCGATACCTTGGAGCTATATTCAAGAAGTTAGTAGCTCAATTTGGTATCGATACTCAATCACGAGTATTGATACTTGGGGTAAAAATATCATTACCTTTGCTCATGTATCGATAAAAAGCTTTTGTTTAAAATTGGCAGAATGCTAGTTTTGTAATGATTTTCTTACTAGTATCAATACCTATCTCCTAAAATATCGATACTTATGAGCTTATATCGATACCTACATGGTTTTTCTTGGGAAATTTACTAATTTGTCCTATATTACGAGTTAAATTGTTTTTAATGTTACTTGGTGTATTGTGGACTCAAAAACTTCTATAAATGCTTGAACGTGGCGAGTGTTGTATGTGATAGAGGTTGTGTGAATGTGTATGATGTTTCGACATTTGTTGTAGCATCTTGTTACTCAGGTCTGGCAATTGGGTCGGGTATGGGGTGTTACAATAATAAGGGATAAAATCACATTTGGTTCCTATACTTTTATAAAATGTCCAATGTGGTACTTATACTTTGAAAATGTACAATGTGGTACATGTACTTTGAAAAGTCTCAATGTAGTACCTAAACTATCAATATGTGTTATATTATGGTACTTGGTTTTAACAACATTAGTAAAATGCTAAATCAGCCAATAAAAATTTGACACGTAGAACTTTATTTCCAAATCATCAAGTCCATATAGATAAACTAACATTTTGTAAAAATAAAAATAAAACAAAAGTTAAATTAAATTAAAAAACAAATAACTAAACATATGGTTAATAAAAAAGAAGTAAATATTAAACTTACGGAGAAAATAACCATATATTTAGTTATTCATTTTTTAATTTAATTAAAAATTTCAAATAATGTTATATTACTCATATGGGTTTGATGATTTGGAAAAAAAAAGTTTTACGTGTCGAATTTTCATTGTTTGGTTTAGCAATTTACTAACGTTATTAACACTAAGTACTATAATAAAATACATATTAATAATTCATGTTATCATATTGAATATTTTCAAAGTACAAGTACCATAATAGAATACATATTGATAGTTGAGGACCACATTGGGCATTTTCTAAAAGTATAGGTACCAAATGTGATATTATCCCATATAATACAAACAAATAATGTAAATAATGACCATTGGCAGCCAAGTCTTCAATGATTCGATCCAATCCAACTTCCTTGATCCAAGGGATTAGATAAGAATGATCTAATCCTCCAAATATGTTTCCTCAAGTGATATGATCTTCATTGATGGGCTAGATACATTCCACAATATCAACACAACCTAAAAATATAGGCTAATAAATTGTCAATTACTCAAATATGGACACAGGCTTTTTCTATCACAATTGGAAAAGGAGTGGGCACTGTCGTAGGAACTTCTTTTGTCTTTTCATATTTTTAACACTTTCTTTGGAATCTAATTTTCTCTTGAGAATTAGTTTCTCACAAACATGGCAATGTGATTCCCATGTTAAAAGTTGGAAAAGTTTCTTTCCAATGTGGGTTAGAAATTTAAAAAATAAAGACAAAATTAGTTGTACTTTATTTTAGTTTAGGGGCATATTAAATGTAAAAAAAAAGGACTTTTTGTTGCTTCATTCTCTCTGTACCCTCTCTTACAACACTTAACCTTGAGATATGTAGACTTTGGTTACTATCACATCCAAAAAAAATAGAGGTTAGTAGAATCAAGGTTTGTGAGATCGAGAATGATCACGCCTTGATTTATAAAGGTTATCTTTGTTCGTTTGAAAATAAATGAGTTATCGATCTAATGGTTAAGTGTTGGTGAATTTGTCTTGGAAATCTAAGATCGAATCCCTTACCTCTCCTATCAATTTTATTTATAGCAACTTTTCTCCAAACCTTAGCAAGTGTCACGTCTCGTTTTAAGGATAAATGTTGTAAGAGTTCAAACAAAAATGAGTATTTCGCCTAGTGGTTAAGTAGTGTAGCTATTCCTAGTGATCCTAGGTTTGAGTACCTTCCTCCCATTTTATTATTTTTGGCAATCTAGTTACCACACCCCCAAATATATATGATTAGGTGTTTAAATTAAGCAAGAAATAAGCTAAAGGCTTAATGGTTAAGTGTTAGTACTCCTACTGATGGGTGTAGAAACTACCAAATAAAAATTCCTATGATAAAATAATATGAAATAGCAGTATAGGATAGTAGGGTTGATTCCACATGGACTAGTTATTGTGATCAACTTTCGTGTTTTTTTTGTGAACAAAATTTTCGTCGTGCCAATGGTCGTGTCGTGCCCACGAATCGAAATGGACTTGCTGAAAAAATAAAGTAATTTAGGGGAGTTGAAATTGTTTAGAAATTGAATAAATGAAACAACAGAAATAAACAATTATATAAATCAAAAAATAAAATAAAAATAGGAAAACAAATGTGAATTTCGTAATCAAAATTATAAAGCGTTAGCCTTATACTCGATGAACTCTGGTTTCCAATTCGATCTTTGAAAATGTGTTTTCTACTTTGAACAATAAGCTAGTTATAGCAGCTAAGAACGACCTAAGTGTCAGTTCTTCCTTTCATAGTTGGTTTCGGTACAACCTACAAACCAACCCTTACCGATTGTCTAATCGCGATACACACGTTCGCATTCAAGGCATTGATAGCTTTGCATTCTAAAGAACCCAACTCGGATCAACGGCCTCAACCGTGCGGGTCGTTTAAATCCGATCACTATCTCCCTTGACGAAATTCCCGCTAGTATGACCTCGCCAAGATACGCTAATTTGTTCGCGAAAATTTGAATACAACATAGTTGACTCGTCTTCCCAACTTTACGCCAAAACGATTCCAACCCAACGTGCACTTTGCGATGAAAGCAAGTTAACTTTAAGGGATAAATTTGTACTATCTCAATATTCCGGAGAGATGGTGAATCCGTATGGAAGATCTTAAACGCAAATTTGTTTCTCATGATTCTTGTCCGAAAAGAACACCGGCCTAAAGCCAAGTTAGAAATTTAGTGAAGCGTGGATTTAATCATGCTCTTCTTGGTTTATGGAAAATAGGTTTAATGGTAATGGAAAAGGGTGGAAAGAAAAAGGGACTTGGAAAATAATTAAACCAACAAAGAAATGGAAAGGAAATTGGAATGAAAATGACAGAATGAAAAGAACAAGAAACAGACGTTTTGAACAAAGGAAATAAAATGGGAAAATTGAATTAACTTCAATAAATTTCAAGTATGTCCGTCAAGCCACCACAAATGCCCTATTTATATCCACATGATTTACTAAATATACCCTAATCACCCATTGACAAAATCTAATAAGCCCTAGATTGTTCTTAAATTTTTTATTCAACCCCACTTTATATATTGTGCTACAAATTGGTCCTTTCCAGCTCGTTTTTGACTCATAACATCTTAATTGCATTCCTATCAAGATTAAAACATAAAATTACCAATTTAACAAAGATAAATTCAAGAATTAAACTATTTAGGCACAAAAATCATACAAACTTAATAAATAACCTTCCTAGAAAATCCCAAGTTGGAACCCCTCTTTCCCTTTTAATTTCGTAAAATTTTTGGCAAAAACGCCTTAAAATATATATACGATTAAGTTTTTAAATTCAGCAAGAAGTGAGCTACAGGCTTAACGATTAAACATCAATACCCTTTCTTGGGGTCCAAGGTTTGAATCTCTCCCCTCTCATTATTTCTAATTTTTCAGCAAACCGTTAAATCTAACCTTAAATGTCACCCCTTTGTTCCTAACTTGGGAAAATTGCATGTGTTGCCCCTAAAGTTTACAAACCCTAGGAATTTAATCAATTTTTTTCCTAATTAGAATACATATCTTTCCCTTCCTCAAAATTCCAATACAATTAGAATTCCACCATATTTTTCTCCTCTTTTCCTAATTAGCTTTTCAAATTTCCCCTTTTCAAATCCTAATAGAATTTGCTCTCCATCTTTCTTCTTCTTCTTCTTCTTCTTTTTTTTTTTCTTCTTCTTCTTCTTCTTCTTCTTCTTATTATTTTTTCTTTACACCATATTTTTACCCTAATTGTTGATAATTATTTTCCTTTCCCAAATCAAATCATCCTCTATTTAATCGTTCTTTTTTTGTAACTATCGTCAATAGAATCCCTATTCTTGCCAAGAATAAGTAAGTACATCTCGTTTCTGATATTTAGATCCCAAATTTATTTAATATTACTGTAACACCCTTCACCTGTCTCAATCGTCGGATTAGGTTTATGGGATGCTACAACAATTTAAAAGATAGAAATATGTTATTTCAATTCAAAATTTACTTTAAAATAATCATTCAAAATAATCATTCAAAAATCATCTTATTCATAAAAAACGAGGCTTAAATCAGGATTACGAAACTTTAGAATCAATTTAGAAATAAGTAGGGACTAATTCAAAACATAACATAAAAGTAAGGTAAAAATAGAGAACAAAGGTAAATAACACAGTCGTGTACTCAAACCATGTGGAAGGCTAATTCCGTGTATAAAAGGGTCGCACGACTGTGTCGCCAGGCCGTGTAACAAACTGAAGTCGTGGGGACCTAAATCAAAAAAATCCTAACATAAGTAACACGGTCGTGTCCTAGACCGTGTAACAAACTGAGATTGTGAAAGTTGGAGATATAAGACCATGTGTCCAGGCTGTGTAACTCACTAATGCCGCGTGAAACACTTACTCCCGAAACCTAAGAACCACACGCTTGTGCCACATTCCCATTTGTGGCACACGATTGTGTGTCAAACCGTGTGGTAGTCTGTGTGTGCCAAAAAGTGCATTCAAAAGTAAGTCATACATGTATTAGGTTATTTAGGCCACAAGCATACTATTTTCCATTCATTCAACCTTTTCTAATCACACCAAAAATATAACGAAAACATGTCATTTGCCTAATTCTAACCAATATGTCATAGGGAACCATCACAAACAACATTCAAAACTAATGTTCAATTCCATTTTCTATCAATTTCACATTTGACTAAACAATGACATGTAATGTGTCACCAAATAACAATCATTTAACAAGGAACTATCCCTAACACATTTGCCATCAAAAGATCCAATACACATGTCATTCCATGACATCCACATCAATTATCCAACAAAAATTTCACCTATCCAAGTACTCCATATCACATTACAAATTACTTACATTTTATCTCATTCTAATATATATATATATATCATACGTAATCCACATTCATTATTTCATTTATAAACCATTAACAATCCTACCATTAATTAATCCAACACATATACATAATTTGTACAAGTACAAAACATGTATACTTTCATAAACACATATATACATATATCAAACACTCCTATTACATGTCACAAAACCAAAATATAATGGTTTCAAAGTCTACCAAAGGGGTGACTAGATAATGTGATTTTCAAGTTGATTTGATCGCCCGGTTCCACAAAACTACAAGGAAACAGGAAAATGACATGAGTAAGCTTCAATTGATCTTAGTAAGTTCATAGGTTGAAAAAACGATATAACATACCTTATGATCACATTTATAACTTAATAAAACAATTAACTAACACATAATCATGTTATCACAATCATGTCAATGGGTAAGATATTTATATGCACAAGTTATATAACCATTCAAATTGTATAAGATCATGCAATACCAAGTCACGATATAAAATTGGAAAACATGAGCACGTTTACAAGTCATTCACCAAAGCATTATTACCAAGTATCAAATACACATCATTATGACATTTAACTATCAAGATTCAGCTTGATGAACTTTATGAACAAATACGGATACACGGTTATCCACTCAAAACACGTCAAAATGCTCAACCAAGTCAATCCAATCAAGAACACGTCTGGGCACCAAATGCCCAGCCTGTAGGCTTTACATCTACCCTCAGAAACACGTCAGGATCATTGTAAATATAACTCTATAATCCGCAACAGATGATGAATTCTGGTATATTCAACATATATATCAAGTCATATATCATCATGTCACATCCCAAATCTGGATGATCCAAATTTATGGTGCACGAGAAGATATCTACTTCGGCACACTCATAAAGTTAGTTCATCAAATTGTAGCTTTTGGAGAACTAATGTTTTGGGTGAATTGAGTATTCGCCCAAGTAAGTATATCAAGATTTAGTCTTCAGTAAAGATAGAAGTGGACATATAGGAAGAGTAAGCTTTGTGCAAGTTTCCGCCAAAATGTATATTACACCTAGTTTTTTTTTGACAAAGAAAGGCAAAAAATTGACCAGCAACTTCCATTAAAACGAATCGCAGATAATAACATCATGGATTTCCTTAGGATAATCCATATTAAAAGAAACATTACAATGATTTCTAATTGCAATTTCACTAAGTTTGTCAGCAGCACTATTACTTGAGCAAGCACACCATCCAAACTTGACATTTATAAGGACCAACCAAAATATTTTTAACACCAGAAATAAAATAGCCCAGGGCAGTAATATCCTCCCTCTGTTTATTCAATTTGGTCATTATAGAAGCACTGTCCCCTTCAGTGATAACATTTTTAAAGCCCTTATCAAGCACCCACACGCTCCTCAGCCTCACAGCTTCAGCCTCCGCCCAAGTGCTACTAACCACAGTATCAAGGAAAAGCATACTTCCCCCAAGAACGAAACCATCATAGTCACGAGCTAAAATACCAATACCCAAACCCTTATCACTCCAAGCAACATCCACATTAACTTTAACAACCCCCATAGGGGGCTTTTTCCATCTTTCCATAATGTTTGGCTTAGGGAGGAGTACAATATTTGAGAAGTTATGGACCCTAAAGTCATTTAAAAGATTCCTGACATTCTGCCATATACTTTAGCATTATCCACCTTACCCTTAAAAATTCCATTGTTTCTACTGTTCCAGATATTCCAAAGAAGAAGAATCAGACTTTCAAATGCAAGTTTGTCAAGCTACCTCATGGCTTCCTCCAGCCAATCAATGCAAAAAGCCCGATCATTGTTAAGTAGTCTACCATCAATCCTTCCCAACTTTAGCACCTTTATAGTTCTCTCGCAGTCACGCATCGAATGGATAAGAGTCTCCTCAGCCAAGTTACACCTGGGACAGAGTCTATTAGCATTCAAGTTCATCGAAGCAATCTTTACATTGGTAGGCAACAACTCATGACCCAGCCTCCAAGCAAATATACGAATTTTAGGGGGATGCGGAGCTTTCAGATCAGCTTCCAAAAAATTCTATGAGGATTGAAGCCCATTTTACCTAAGGTGAGCCAAGTGTAACCAGCCTTAGTGGAATAAAATCCATCCTTAGCATGGAAACAAATAATACGGTCCTGCATGCCACTACACCGAAGAGGAAGCTCACAAATCCTATCCCTCATGTATTCACTGTATAAAGCATGCACCTGGTCCTTGTTCCATGCACACGTACCAGGCTACCAGAGATCATGAACGGAGGTGACATCAACATCCTTCCTGATTAACGAGTCCCTTTTCAGCCCTTCAAAGCCCCACTGGTCCCTTTTAATATTCTCCCTACTCCCATCCCCCACCTATCAGCCAAACCCTTCTTTTAAAACAGCAGCAACGGCCCGAATGCTAACCCTAGCATAGGACGGCCTATCAATATTTTTAGAGTAGGAGATATCTCCACCTGGGAAGTATTTAGAGCTTAAAACCTTGAAACACAAAGTTTAATTTAAATAGGTCTTATTTTTTTACCTATTTTTGAAGATTTGGTTTCTTGATTTTCTTGAAAACAAGAAAGTGAATTTTAATTTTTTTTTTGATCGTGTGCGTATTTAGGATCTTGGTAATAAAGTCTTGAATGGTCTCGTTCAATCTTGCTCGAATTTAATTGGCTTTTGACCTCATTATTGGACTTTGAGGACATTTGAACCCATCACATTCATGAGCCTAATTTTGAGCCTTGCAACTCGCATCAGTTATTAATTTTCTACTAACTCTTTATTTTCTCTTTTTAATAGGAAAAAGGGGATAAATAATTGTTATCAAAATATTTAATAGCAATTCATTTCCAGCTCCATAGATCATGGAGTGTTTTGCAATTTTACTTTGTTAAAATATATCAGCTATATTACTAGCTGTATTACTAGTATCAGTTGGTTAAGTAGTTCAGAGTTTGTTAGTAGCAGCTATGCAATACAAGTTAGAATAAATACTGTAGACTAAAAATAGAGAATTGAAGAATACACAACATCATTTTCAAATCTGAATTTACAAACTCTCTAAAATTCTCAATATCATTTCTCTAGATTGCAACATTTTCATGGTATCAGTTGCTTAGATCTTGGTAACTACTTCGAATTTTTTTCTGCTGTGCAATATGTCTAACTCTGTTGCTTCTACGTCTGTCAATAACAATGGTGATGCGCCTACTCAACATGCAAATGATCCGATCACTTCAATGAACACTGAATCTGGTAAGACTCGTTTAATTCAGTCTTTTCCTCGTCATGATACTGTGAAACTTGATGAAGGGAACTATATTTAATGGTAACAACACATTCGGCTCTTAATGAAAGGATATGAACTTACTGGCTTTCTTGAGGGGACGATCTCTGCTCCATCTCAGTTTGTTCTAGATTTAGAGGGTAAATTGGTGTTGAACCCTGAGGCTTCACTGTTTCATCAGCAGGACAAGTTGCTGTCCATGATCAGTGGATCTCTTCTCCCCTGCTACACTGGTGCTCGTACCGCGTGTGATGTGTAGAATACGGCCAATCGATTGTTCGTTGTTGCAATCGGAGCCAAGATCTCCCGAATCAGACATGAGTTGCATCAGACTAAGAAAGGTAATCTCACAATTAAGGAATATGTTTCCAAAATCCAAAATACCTGTGCATTACTTACGGCCTTCAGTCATCAGATCTCGGAGTCGGAGGTGGTGGAAATTATTCTTGCAGGGTTTTCATCGGAGTATGACGCGGTTGTCACGCTTGTGTTTTTCTCGTCCGAGCCCCTTCCCATGCGGTGGTTAATTGACATACTACTGGAGTATGAGAGCCGCCAACATCGTATGGTTCTTGATTCGGCTCAGGTGAATCTAATTGAGTCTGCATAGCCTCGATTTTCGGTGGCTGAGGAATCATTTCGTGGGCTCGTGTGGCGACTGGAGCTCGTGTCAGGGGCCTTCGTGGTCGACACAGTGTCAGATCTGTGGTCGTATGGGGCACCTAGCGTATCGTTGTTTCTATCGCTTCAATTGAGAGTATGATGGTCCTCCGGTGGTGGCTCGTGCGTCGTATGGCCGTGGTGATTTTTACACGTTATCGAGACCAGGTGGCTATATTTGTGGATATCCGATGCCGCTCCTGCCTTAGATTCCACGTGATCGCCGGCCGAGTGTTGACACTTATGGGAGAGATGATCTTGCTGTTGGTTTTGGAGATTTAAATGCCTACTCTAACTTGTCTGCAAGTGGACCACGTGTGAGGGAGTTACCCCTTGGACCAAGTGGGTCGGTTATGTGTGATGGGCCAAATGTACACAATGTGGCACTTGGTGGATCGGCAGGAGCATTTGGTGGAGGTAATAATGTTGGGCTGGCTATTGTGTGGCCTACTAAGCCTACAGCAAGAGTGGATTTTAAGCAAACTAGAGATTTATTTAGTCAGAATTTAGTGTTTACTTCTCAATCAGTTGCTGGGTCTGCTAGGTTTCATGATGCGTCTACTTTGGGGTTTCTTACTGGAGTTTGATAAATATGGTTATGTCAGGATCAAGGTGTGATCAAGTGAGGGATTCAGCTTAGTATCTTGACTCAAGAGCTACACACCATGTGTGCAAGGAGGCAACCGTTCTAAATGCGACTACACCCAATACAAGTATAATTTCTCTTTTAATGGGAACGGGACACATGCTAAGATTAATTCTATTGGTAGTTCCATACTGCCTACTAAGAGTAAGGTACTCTGGTTATCTAATATTTTACTTGTGTTGAACATATGTAAGAATTTATTATCTGTGTCACAATTCAACAAAGAAAATGATGTATTTTTTGAGTTTCACTCATCTCATTATGTCAATAAGGATTCTCAGAGTAGGGAAATCTTGCTGTGGGGCCACATTCGTGATGGCTTGCACCGGTTTGACCTAGTTGATGCTGTCAATAGTCCTTTTCCTTCTATCAATAACATTGAGACTCCAGTGTCGGCTGCGAGCTGTAGTGTTTTTGAACTTTGGCATAGAAGACTCAATCATCCATCTTCACGAGCTGTGCAGTCAATTTTAAATAGTTGTCATATTATTGCAAATAAAGATACTTTTGTTAATGTTTGTACTGCTTTTCAACAAGCCAAATTTCACAAACTACCATTTTCTAAGTCAACTATTGAATATGCTTGCTCTTTTGAGTTGGTTGTTTCTGATTTGTGAGGTCCTGCTTAGATTGAGTGTGGTGGCTGTTGGTATTATGTGTCATTCATTGATATGTTTAGTAGATTTACTTGGTTATTTTTAATACAACGTAAATCTCAAGCAATTGAGTGTTTCATGCGATTTCAAAAAATGGTTAAAACTCAATTTGAAAAGGATATTAAGCAGTTTCAGAGTGACTAGGGT
Organism: Gossypioides kirkii; assembly: GCA_005610355.1. Classification (NCBI taxonomy): domain Eukaryota; kingdom Viridiplantae; phylum Streptophyta; class Magnoliopsida; order Malvales; family Malvaceae; genus Gossypioides; species Gossypioides kirkii. Next base: position 7,494,470 of record CP032249.1, on the reverse strand, counting down.
GGTGAGTATTAGTCTTTCACAAAGGTTCTTGCTCAACATGGTACAGTTCATCGAGTAACGTGCCCTTATACATCTGAGCAGTTTGGGGTACCTAAGCGAAAACATGGCCACATTGTGAAGGTAGGCCTTACTCTCCTTGCTCAAGTAAATTTGCCCATGCGGTTTTAAGGTTATGCATTTACCTATGCTGTGCATTTAATTCATAGTCTGTCATCCCCAGTCTTAAAAGATAAGTCCTTGTATATGGTTTTATATGACAAAAACCCAACTTATGATTATTTGAGGGTGTTTAGGTGTTGTCGTTTTCCTTATCTTGGTCCGTTTTAGAATCATAAGCTAGAATTTAAGTCTCAATCATGCACGTTCTTGAGGTATAGTCCGTGTCATAAAAGGTTTCAGTGTCTTACACCAGATGGTAAAGTTATTATTTCTCGTCATGTTGTGTTTGATGAGAATCAGTTTCTCTATCGTGACAACTTGGTGGTTCTTACGGTTTCAAATGAGTGTGTTTCTACGTATGTTCCTGTTATTTCTTTTGAGTCACCTACGGTGACTAATAATACTTGTCCTATCACGACTTTGGGTTCTGGGTTACCTGCTGTGTCCAAGGTAACTGTGTCTGGTGGAGTGGTAGGTGATTCGTTGGATGTTATGCCTTCTAGTCCTGGTGGTTCAATCTCTTCTTCTTCTACTAAGAGACGTGTTAGATCAATGGTTGACTTTGCACCTCCTCCACTTGGTAACACACACTGTATGATTACTCGTTCTAAAGCGGGTATTTTTAAACCCAAAGTTCTTGTGGTTGAATTTTTTTAGCATGAACCATGTACAATTGATGAGGCATTTGCTCATGAGGAGTGGCGTGTAGCAGCTCAGGCAGAATATGATTCTTTAATTCGTAATGGCACCTGAGAGTTAGTCTCGTTGCCTCTTGGGTAGAGAGTAACTGGTTACAAGTGGCTGTTTAAAATCAAACGAAATCCTGATGGCACTATGGCTCGTCGTAAGGGTCATTTGGTTGCTAAGGGTTTCTCTCAAGTACCAAGATGTGATTTTCGAGAAATGTTTAGCCCGATGGTTAAACCTGCTATGATTCGTACTATTTTGTCAATTGCGGCCACTAAGAACTGGTTGTTACGACAGGTCGACATTAATAATACATTTCTCAATGGTGATCTTACTGAGGAAGTTTATATGCAACAACCTCCTGGTTATGTGTGTTATGGTCAGGATGGTGAATTGCTTGTGTGTCGCTTAAAGAAAGAGTTGTATGGACTGCAACAGGCTCCTCGTACGTGGTTTGATAAGTTGAAATGGTTTCTTCTTTCATCAAAGTTTGTTCTTTCTAAATCTGATGCTTCGCTGTTTATTCGTGTTGTTTGTGGATCTTGCTTGTATGTTCTTGTGTATGTCAATGATATTATCATTACGGAAGACTCGTCTGCGGCGATTGATGTGTTTGTTAAGAGCTTGCATTGAATTCTCTCTTAAAGACATGGGTGATCTTCATTATTTCCTAGGGATTAAGGTTACTCAAACTCCTACTGGTGCTCTTCATTTGTGCTAGCGGAAGTATGTTTGGATCTTCTTGATCAGTGTGGTCTAGTTAAGGCCAAAGGGGTTCATACACCTATGGTTAGCTCTCCAAAGTTGCCTAAACATGATGACAGTATGGTCAGTGATCCTACTGAGTATAAGAGTATTGCTAGTGCCTTACAGTATGTAGTTCTTACTCGACTAGATATTGCATACGTAGTAAATCACATTTGCTAGTTTATGCATGCGCCAACTGATGCTAATGTTGGTGCTTTGAAGCGAATTTTGTAGTATTTAAGTGGTACAGTTAATTATGGTGTTATTTTTTGACCGTCTGATAGATTGTCCTTAGTTGGTTATGCCGATGCTAATTAAGGATTGGATTTTGATGATCGACGGTCTACCACTGGTTATTATGTGTTTTTTGAGGTAATCTTGTTTCTTGGTGTTCTAAAAAGCAGCAAGTTGTGTCTCGATCTACTGCTGAGGCTAAATATCATGGTTTGGCTTCGACGACAACAGATGTTGCCTGGTTAGTCTCACTGTTGTCTGAGTTACATTAGTGTTTTGATGATGTTCCTGTTATCTGGTGTGATAATTCTAGTGTTGTGGCAGTAGCAGCTAATTCTGTTTTACATTCTAAGTTTAAGCATGTTGAACTTGATTTATTTTTTGTTCGGAAAAAGGTTGCTGAAAACTCACTTCGTGTTGGAGAAGTGCCTGCTTGTGACTAGGTTGCAGATATTCTAACGAAGCCACTATCAGCTGCTTTATTTGGTCGGTTCCAGTCTTTTCTTCTGTTTGTGAGGTGGAGAAGTTGGGTAAATGTTAAAATATATCAGCTATATTACTAGCTGTATTACTAGTATCAGTTGGTTAAGTAGTTCAGAGTTTGTTAGTAGCAATTATGCGATACAAGTTAGTATAAATATTGTACACTGTAAATAGAGAATTGATGAATACACAATATCATTTTCAGATCAGAAATTACAAACTCTCTGAAATTCTCAATATCATTTCTCTAGATTGTATACATTTTTATACTTTTATTCCAGATTCTAGCCTCATGAAAACCAAGGGTAATCATATGGTGTATGGTAGGTAACATTAAAGTTTGGGTAAATTACACCATTAGTTATTAAACTATAGATACGTTTTTATTTTGGTTAATTAAAAAAATTTACAATTTAATCACTGAATTATTAAAAAGTTTTCATTTAAGCCATTAGGTTGTTAAATTCAACACTATATGGTTTTATCTATTAGCATAGCTTGCACCAATCAAAAACTCTCTTTCTACTTCTTTTTTACAGTTCAAGTTTTTTTTCTTCACAAAACAACTTTGGACATCATGAATTAGCGAATTCAAACAACTTTTTCCTCTAATCTCTGATACTGACTATCAAATTAATTTAGATCTAAGGTATGTTATTCTATTCGTTGATAGGCACTGATCCACAATACCGATAGTCGAATCGTCACTTGCAACTCATTGGTGGAACTTAAAAAAATAAAAAACTTAACAACTCTCTGACTTGATTTTTTTTTAATAATTCAATAACTTAAATGAAAACTTTCGAATAGTTTAATTACTAAATTGTAACTTTTGTTAATAAAATAACCGAAACAAAAACTTCCCATAATTTAGTAACTAATGATGTAGTTATGTTTAGGGTTAAAAAGAAAGTGAACCTATGGTCAAAGTGTGATCCATAGTGTTGATGTTTCATGTGTTGAATTTTCTAGTTTGGAAAGGCACGTGATATTGAACTACAGAGGTTAAAATGTTAAGGATGACTGCTCTTACGTCAATAATAATAATAATGATTAAAATTAGTATGATTAAGCGTTCAAATATATAACTATCATTTGGACTAATTAATAATATTACAAAATTATTGGAATCAAATTACAATAAAAATTAAACTGTAGCGGTTAAATCTCAAACTTATGTGTAATAGAGAGACTAAAACTGACATTTAACCATTTTTTTAAAATTACAAAAAAGAAAAAAAAGAGTACGCACTTGTAAACTTAAAAGAAATACAAAACCACGTGATAGTAAATAAAACTTTTAAGGTGAGTATCATTATATATAAATAATGTGATGTTTTAATCGAAAAATTAATAATATTATTTATTTGAACTAACTAATAATATTATAAAAATATACAAATAAAATTGTTTTATCATTTAAGTATATATATTAAATTTCAAATTTACTCATATTAGAGAGATAAAAAAAAATTAATCATTTTGTAAAAAGTAGGAAAGGTATGTGTTGATGTCTGACACATGTATGTACAATATCGGTACAAGGAGAGATGAGCTGTGTTCGTGTTTCTACAATCTGCCAATGATGTTGCTCTACAAAACCGTTCTGCTCAGAAGTATGTGGATAAAAGAAACGATGAGAGATTACACAGAGGTGGAAATACGGAGCAACAGACCAGATTTCTTTTCAAGAAAATAAAGATTTTTATTCATCGTAATTTATAAGAATATAAATAACATTTATAAACTAGTAGATAACACCAACTGACACAGACTGTTTAGTAACAACATACCTAAATCAGTTAGTAAAACAGATTACTCTAATAGTGAATCAAGATTTCGACTGGCAAGATCAACACCGTTGCTCAATTTGAAGATTTCAAGCCCATTCAAGATGGCATCAGAATAAAGAGTTCTCCAAGCTGGTGCAGGATGCAAAGCAATAGAGAGATTTAGCTGCTTTTGAATTCCATTCCTTCCTATGGACACCACATAATCCTGATATACTGGAAACCCATTACCACCACTCCAGGATATAACATCTGCTTGAGTGTCTGCAGTTAAATTAGCCACGAAGATCTCAAACACTCTGTCACCTTGTCTTGTTATCTCTGGTTGGAACTCACAAAAATATAATCTTACAAAGTAATTGAACCCAGTATCAACAGGAAACTCCCATGTCAGACGGTAGTTCTCATTCGTGGTCTTGTCCGTCCCCATGGTCCTTGCAGTTACATAAACCTCTCTTGGAGCAGTGTACGATGGTGTACTATTGCTGAAGCTGAGTTCCACTTCGGTACCAACAGGAAGAACACTTGGTTCGCCTATTGTCAAATAGTCGACATCTGTTAACCAGCGACGGGACATTCCAGTGTCGTCTCCTGGCGGGATTTCCCTCCCACCGACGTTGATTCGATACATCTTCTCAAGGGCAAGGTTTTTTCCTATGGTGGACAAAGTTCCCTGGGCCTGGCCTAGAAAAGGTACCCCTTCATCACTCTCTGGTCTATAATATAGATAGGTTGGAATGGAAACAACTTCGATGCCATTGATGAAAGCATAAGAATCAGCGATATCAGGAGTAGGAGTGAAGATTAAGTTTAACAATTGACCATCAACGTTTACAGAAAATTCTTTGACAACTATAACTTCACCTTGAGCATTATTCAAAGCATTGAAATTCCGGAGAAGTGTAAAAGTACCAGCATGAACAGAGAAGAAAGCTTTCTTAGAAGGGTCGTCAAAGCCTGGATATGAAGATGGATAGAAGTGCAAGCGGATGAACTTTGGGCCAGAAGCGACGGGAATAGAATAGGTGAACCGTGAGTAAGAAAGACGAGCTGTAGAGTAGGGGACATTATCAACTGATGAGGGCAGTGGAAATACAGCTTTAGCCGCTGATGATTTCTTACCGTTTGGTGGCTCTATGGGGCTGAATTTTCCATTGCCATCTCCAACCCAAGAACGTTTATCGAGAGAGTCGGCATTGGTGGAAGAACCACTGTCAATGGCGATGTTATCTGTAGGGTTGTAAGGGGTAACATTCAAATCTGCTGTAACAGGAACCACAAGGTATTGACTGAAGAAGAAGAGACAGGGAAGCAAGTGAAATAAGAAGTTTTGAAGGAAAAAAGTCGCTGCTTTACTTGGATTTTCCATTGCAGGAGAAAATCAGAGAAGCAGAGAGCAATGCATATGAGGAAAGGGATAAAAGATGGACACGATAAAGATTCAGAGGACCGTGCAGGCAAGACTCAATCCTTCTTTTACGTTTCAATTTTCAAATTTTGTTTATTCAATTTAACATTTATGTCTTTATATTCAATTAAATGTCACCACCATGTTTAGGCAAGACTTTTTGGAAAGATTTGATTGATGCTATTTTTCAGTGAGATTTCCTCCTGATTTGATTGGCAGTGAGATTTCCTTTTACTATTAAATTTCAATTGCGGGGATTTGGATTCCATTCATAAAAGCATAAGCATCCGGCCTATTAGGATTTGGGATCAACAATAAACTAAATTCTTGATCATCCGTATCACAAATCAGAATTTTAAATTTCTACAAGAGAAAAAAATGTCAAGAGAGATTTTAAGTAATTTTAGATATTATATCTAAATGATATCATTTATTTTAAAAATAATTATAATTATAATTATAAATTAAAACTCTAACATTAAAAAAATAAAGGTTGATTTTATCTTTAAATTCATATCACAGTATTAATTGTTTTATTTAATACTATATATTTAAGGGGTCTAAGCATAAAATAAAAATATAATTAAAAGTTACCAATTACGGTAGCGATTGTAATAGAATAAAGATTGATTTTATGTTTTGAATTCATTCGTTAATATTTTTTTATTTATAATTAAAAATTTTACTTATCGTTACAAATAAGAGATTATTAGTATTAATAAACAGGGGTGTTCAATCGATTAATTGACCCGAATTATTATTAATCAAATTAATCGATTTTTTTAAATCCTTAATTATTAATTGAATCGATTTTTAAAAAAAATTAATCCAATCGAACTTTTTCGATTAATTCGGTCGATTAATTAAATTAACCGATGTTTATATTTTTTAATATATATATTTATATGTTTTTTTTATTTTTAGTTAAAACAAGTATAAAACATATCAAAAAGTAACCTAATTAACTAACCGATTAATTTATACTTCCAAAAAATGAACTGAACAAACCAACCCCGACCAAATAATTATATATTATAATATTTTTTATTAAATTCAGTTAATTCGATTAACCGACCGATTTCGAATTGAATTAACTGTTAATTAAATTTTCAAAAAATTATTAATCGATCTCCAACCGAATTAATTCGGTTAACCAACTGATTAATCGAATTCAATTTGTTAACTGAATTAATTCCGTTTTACTCTAAATTTACGTGCAAAACCAAATAAAAAATCTAAATTATTAATGATTTCTTTTTTTTCTTTTTTTTTAATTTAGTGGCCTCTTTCTCTTTTCTTTCCTTTTTTTTCAAATTGTTAGTTTTTTTAACTCAATTGTTGTTTTATTTTTTTCAAACTTTTAAAAATTAAGTTAATTTATTTAATTATTTTAAAAGTCAACATAATTAACAAAATTTCAGAAATTGTATACGTCCTCCTGTATTGATAATTATATCCATATCAATCGAATTAAGATTCAGACAATCTTTTTTTTTTATATTGAAGTAGGGATGAAATCGCACAATTTGAATTTGTGTTAAAATGTGTGATAAAATATTCCACTGCAACGGCTTGTCCGCTGAATGCTCCGGCGGTGAGTTCTTGGTGGAGTCGGAAACAAGAAGAATGGTGCAGGAAGGAGGCAATGGGCCTTCGACTAACACCCTTAAGCCTAATATTGCAGCTTATGGCCGTGATAAGTACGGCTACTTATGCACTCCGCCGAGCAACAAAGATGTTAGAAAATCTGAAAACTGTGGAGGGGATACCTTCAGTCGTGGCTGCCACCAATTATCCAAATGAGCAGTTGGGTTGCCCTAAAATGACAAGTAAATAACCTACTTTTTTTATTTTCTATAAAATTTTATATGTTATTTTGATTATTTGGCCAAACTTATATTTTGATTATTTGGTCAACATATCTAAATAATTGACGTGATGTGTTCTGAAAAAATTATTTTGAGAATATGAGTTCTGAAAAATAAAATTGACGAAATGTTTTCTGAAAATATTATTTTGGCGAGATGAATTTTGTTTTTGTTCAAAAAAAAAGGCTCTATGTAGGATGCCATATTGGAGGTAGTACAGAAAGAGTTTCTAGCTGGATGCTTTTTTTGTATTGATGATTCTGAAAAAAATTGAGAAGATGGTTCTGAAAAAATAACCCGGGATTCTCGGAAATTTTGATATCTGATAGTGGGTGTTGAATTTTGTAAGGAAAACACGCTCCAAGCAGGATGCATTGTACTTTTGCTGACACAACATCCTACTTGGAGCGTTTTTCCCTACAAATTTCAACCCCCACTATCTGAGGAATTATACATAAATGGCTATAAATGACCTAAATTTCATTCTCTGGTTACATAAGTTGCAGCAAGAGAAATTGAAAATGTCCAGAATATTAGAAATTTTTTGTTGTTGAGAAGGTATAAGTTGATTTTTTTTGTGTTTATATTTTATGATCTCATTATATTTTTTGTTTTGAATTTATTTCAAGAGATAATTGGTTGAAAATGAGTGGACGTATCAGTGCTGTTATTTACTACGACGATAAGGTCCGTGACATCGAGAATGGTGTTTTTTTTTATCGAAAAACATAATGTGATTGGTTTTTAACCAGAACATAGAATTGTCAGAACTTCGTAAAAGGATTAGGTGCAAAATATTCGAAACGGCGCCAGTGAGAGTCTCAACTATTAAGTATCGATTTTGTGCTTCGATCGATCTCGTGACATATGACTCATTTGAGATCAAAGGTACTCGTGGCTTGGAGGCAATGGTGCAGACGCACATCGCTAGTGAATCACACTATCTTGAGTTATATGTTGAATTTTCAAGACCAAATGAAGGGACTTCAATAGGTACTAATGTTCGAGAGGAATACATGACCCCTACCTGACACTCCATTAGTGGGAGGCAGAACACATAATCGTCTGTTTTTGGTGACACGATAGAGTACACGACCCCTGCATGACATTCCGTTAGTGGATGGGACATGCACCTTGGGGGGTCGATGTTTAATGCTGGAAATACTTACTGGGAATGGCATCAACTTCTGGTGGTTGGCAATCTACATTTGATTGAGACGTTCTGAAACTTACACGAGAAAGGATGATTTACTCCCTACAATGTCCATCGATGAAGGGACCTCCAACATGGCAGATGTTGCTGGGTCGAATTATAAATCAGATGTGGATCCACCCCGGGAGCCCGATCTTGACAGTGCAGAAGTTGTACCCATTTTTTAATCAAAGACTGTTTCAATCGAAGGGGGTTCGGATGACGAAGAAGAAGATCCATGATTCACGGTGTACTTGCCTCTAGCCTACATGCATAATGTCGATCTATCAACAGATGATGAGTTGGAGTTTCCAGTTCTACCACATAAGAGGAGTGACCACACAAGTTCATCATTGGATTTGGGTGACATAGAAGTTCATAAGGAGTTTTCCAGCAAAGATTTTTTCTTGGTACATTGAAGCGATATAGCATCAAGAATGGGGTTAACTACAACATCGTTAAATCCAAATCGAAAAAGTTCGAGGCCAAATGTGCAGTGTGAGATGGTACATGTTAATAGAAAATCATGGCTTCGGTTAAGAAGAAGACGTGGTTGTGGGAGATTAAGAAGTTCACCAGTCTACATACATGTGTTACCTTTGGTACAATATCATTTTGTTTAGGGTTTTAGAATATTAAGGTTTAAGGTTTGCATTATTTAATGTATCTATTTAGCTGTAAGTGTATCACAAGATCATCTCAAGCTGGATTCATCTATGATAGCTAGCTTAATACTACCAATGGTGAAAGTGAATCCCAAGATTGAGGTGTCGGTCTTAATTGTCAATATTTGCAGCCAATTCAACTACACGTCGTCTTACCGCAAGGCTTGGATAGTTAAGCAGAAGGCGTTGGAGAAGATGCACATTGGGTGGGACGCTTCATACAATGAAGTGTGGTAATGGTGTCAAGTGCTGGAGATGTACGTCCTAAGTTGCGTACAAGACTTTGAAACAGGTCTTGCGTACTACCACGATCGCTTGCTCCGTGGATGCCGAGTGTTCAAGCTTCTGTTTTGGAGCTTTAAGCAATACCGAGATGCATTTCAGTATTGCAAGCTATTGGTACAAATTGACGGTACCTTTTTGTATGGTAGATACACTCACCGGCAATTAATGGCTGTGGCATATGATGGTGATGGGAGGATCCTTCCAATTGCGTTTGCAATAACACCGGGGGAGTCAAGTGATGATTGGGAATTATTTCTTTCTAGATTGAGAAGGCATGTTTATCCCCAACCTGATATTTGCATCATCTCCGATCGAGGCCTTGGAATACTAACTGTAATTGAAGGGGATGCAAGCCTCTGGGATTACACACACCATTGGTATTGTCTAAGGCACGTTGTGTCCAACTATTATGGGTAACATAACTCTACCGCTCAATGACGTCAAGTAACCAACATGGGTAATTAATCGTGGCCAATATTTTTTGTTTGTAAAATACTACTATGTTTTGAATATATTTTTTGTATGTAATCATCGCTATCCACTTATATTGACAGGATACGAGATAATTAAGGACCATTTTCATGAGATGATGGCAAATTTGCAGTCAATTAACAGCCAAGGAACAAACTACCTCTGTAACATACCTTTTGATCAGTAGACACAATCCTACGACGACGGCCTACGATATGGGCAGATGACCCTGGCGGAATGCATCAATTATGTTTTAAAAGGAACCCATCATTTACTAATAACATCCGTTGTAAAAGAGACATACTTCCGTCTGGCAACACTGTTCCCAAAGCGAGCAGTGAGTTATAAAGGCCAAATGCAAGGAGGCCATTTATAGTACCAAAAGGTACTGTAAGAAATTAATCAAAATAAGGCGCGAACCAACTCCATGCATGCAGTGTGTCACGATCACAATAACATATGGTTTTAGGTGACGGAGTTCAACAGATCGAACCAAGTTATTGCTGATTGTGGGTGGTTTGACGCACTTCGTTATCCATGCGCTAATGTAATTGCAGCTTGTCGAAATCTCCGTTTGGATGCCATGAGCTATGTCGATGAAGTGTACAAATTAGAATACATGTACAACGTGTGGAGGCACGTATTCTAACTAGTCCTAGATGAACGTAAATAGTTGTCTGTATCGCTTGCTCCATTTAAGTTGTTACTGGATAGACAATTGTGTCGCAAACCAAGAGGTCAATCGTTATCGACTCAAATACGCAATAATATGGATATTTGGGAAAGAACGAGCCAACAGAAGTTATGCTGGTGGTGTAGGAACCCGGGTCATTCAATGCCAAAATGTCCACATCGAAATCAGTGAGGTGGTTGAAACAGTTCGTATAGTAATAATAAAATTCTCGAACTTTCTAATTTGGTTCTCAATTAAATGAAACAATATGCAAGAACTAATGTGTACAAAAATATTTAAAAGAACTTCGATTTTATTATCGACAGATTAATTAAATATTATTAAAAATAATTAAATTATAAAAATAAAAATAACATAATTAAATATTTTCGATCAATTTTAGTTGATATATTTTCATTTTTAACTTTTTAGGTAGAAGGGTTAAAAAACATAATGGAAAAGACAAAATCATTCAATTCTATTATTTAAAATACCATTTTTTAAATTCATTTTCAAAAATTATAATTTCATTAATTTTTTTAAATCATACAATTTTCTATAACCATTAATTTAAAACACCCTAAACCTTAAATACCAAAACCCTAATTTTAAAAATCCTAAAACTAATTAAAACAAAAACACCCTAAACCTTAAGGCCCAAATAGCAAATTTTCCAATAAAAAAGGCTAAAAACTCCTTAAAATCAAAGGGTCAAAATTGCAAAATTTCCTATTTCAAAAACACGAAGAAAAGAGCTTCCATATGGAAGCTATTTTTAGGAAAAACCTTCTGCATGGAAGCGTTTTTCATGAACACAAGGAAAATAGTTTCCACGTAGGCGCGTTTTTCCAAAAGTGGCATATTCTAGTAAATAATTTTCAATTTGGTCCATTTTCGTAAACAAAATAAAAAAGGGATTTTATTGGTATTAAACACCAATTTTGGACTTATGTTGTCTTAAGATTTATAAATTTTTTTGTTTATTTATTAATGGTTTAATAAGTCCTCACTTTTAAAAGTTTTTGTCTACTCTTGTAGTACGTTTTTTAGTCTTGATTATTCATGTAGTCTTGCTTTTGCAAGTGATTTAAGGATGTTTTGTCGTTGTTCTCTCTAGTTTGGTGGATATTCCGTTCTTTTGCCGATTTATGCCTATCACTTTGGACCATCCGGGACTGGTTTCCTTATTATATTAAGTGTTTGCAATCACTCAAATTATGTTGTGCTTGAGTTGTGACAGAGTCAATTGTCAACGTGCCATAATATTCTATTGATGCTGAGGTTGAAACTTTTGTTGTGTTGATGGAGCTTGTCCTTCACCGCCTACAATGAATATTTGTTACTTTTTCCCTCTTGAATTGTATGGTCTCATTCATTAATGAACTAATGAATTTCTCTTTAAAAAAATTCAAATTAACCCTTTTCAAATCCTACTAGAACTTACCATTTTTATTTTATTTGTATTCCTTTCATTTTTTTTCCATCTCTTTTTGTTTGAACATATTTCTCTCTTATTTTTAATGAATTTTGGGCTATTTGTCCATTAGCCCTCAAACTCTTACCCAACTCAAAATCTTTAAGTCTTTTCCTAATTTTACTAAAATTCCCTAATTATTATTTTATCAAATTAAAACCCTAAATTCTCTCTATAAATATTTCCTAATTTTCTCTCAAAATTCTCTATCTCAAAACCCTCTTATAACCTATATGTTTTACTGAAAAATATTCCTAAAGCTTTTGAAAGTTGAATCAAGTCCTCATCAATTATTCTTCTCCAAATTGTTGAAACTTGAGTCATTAGATCGTTGAATTTCTATCAAGATTAACCCTTGTACATGTTTGGATCGAACTTGAGCATGGGATAGTCTCTTGAGACCTTGGAAAAGTTAGGTGTGTGTTCTTTTATGAAAAGTCGAGTCCAAATTCAAAACTACCTAGTCGCACACGCCCTACCACACTAGCGTGTGGCTTGCCCGTGTGGATCACACGGTCTCACACACGGGCGTGTTTCGCTATTTCCCCCTGCACCCAAGCTTTGTACACGGTCTGGACACACAACCATGTGGCTCATACACGCTTTCCCCTTCACGTGCACACAGGCTAGAGCCCTATACACCGTCGAACGCACAACCGTGTTGATCTATCGCACATGGTCTGAAGGCTCGCACACGGCTTAGACACATGACCATGTGGCCCCTAAAACTTAAAATCACATTTTTACCTTATCTTTTATTATTTTATGCAAATCAGCCCCTGAATAGTTTTTAATGGCATCTAGAAAACTAGATTATGCAAATAGGTCCTCAACTAGGAATAGAATAAGGGAATACTTGAATTTATGATTTAATTGCTTACAATTGATGGCATAAATCCATGAATGATTTTATGGTTGCTAATATGATATAATTACTCATAATTTTTTGTTTTAATTCATGAATGATTATAAATATTCATTAACGTTATCCATGTTGAATAAATGTCTCATATGTTTTAATGATTGATTTATGAATTGCCTATTCTTGCAATGAAAGTAAAATGTTAACAACGATATTGAATAATTGCATTATGAATGATTGCATGGCATATGCATGGGGGACGATATGGTAAGAAGGAAGTATATGACAGTATAATTACATTTAATTGTATGCTGTGTACCCATAGCAAAAGCAGATTCCAACCGCGTTCGTTTTATCGTGCGAGCACAAGCCTCTCACAGCTTTTATTTGTGAGTAAGTTGTGCTTCCGCAGCCATTAGCAATGAAAACTGCAAATTATTGGTGGCATTAAGTCCACAACTTGGTGTGATTAGAGGAGGGAGTTCTGAGGAACCCCTATTATAGTGTGTAGCGGTTAGGGTAGGACTATTGAGTGATAAACGAATTGATCCTTCCATGACATATTGTGTAAACTCATGATAAGTGCATAACAAATCGACTGAACTATTATGGATGCATATGTCAATTGTGTAAAGTATATTGATTTGATAATTGAATATGTTTGACTAATTATGATTGATCATTAATGGTTGCTTGCTTGAAGTAGAAAACTCGTTTTACCGTATTGAGTTGATTGATAAGTAAAATTTTTTGTTATTACTGTATAGATTCGAAAATTGAATTGGTTTGTTATAGAGGGACTCACATTGAGCTTCTATAGCTCACTCCCCTTATTTTTTATCTTTTCAAATAATCTTACAGACTAGGACGCAGAGTTGACATGCGGAGGGTCTCAACCTGTTCTCGCCAACGATTTATTATTATTATTATTATTATTACTATTATTATTATTTATTATCATTTATTATCATTTTATTTTACTAAAAACCGTGGTATGAGATAATTATTTTTAATTACATCACTTAGGATGAATGTTATTTATTATTGTTATTTACCATCGTTAATGATTTAACGTTATATTAATGTTTGACATTTATTAGTGTTAATTAGTTTGGATGATATTTGTTTATTAATTGATTTAAATAGGTTAATTATTATATAAATATTAATGATTTATTTTTCGCTACTGAAGTTTGTGTTAGTTTTAAATTGATAAAATGAGATATGCACTTTTATAAATACGTTTAACATTAAAAATTGATTTGTAAAAAGATTGAGCTATCCCGATGGCGAATGCGACCTCTCCGATTCAAGTTTACCATCTAAGATGGATTAAGGAGGTTACACATAATAATCTTTAAGCAAATTGGAAATAATTTTTAACATAGCATTCCTTTTAATCCAATTCAATTCAATCAAATATATAATATAACTATGAAATCAATCATTAATTAGTTTTGATTTAATGGGAAAGAGCCTTGTGAGTTCATCATTAGATATGTACTTAAGTATGAATGGCTAAAACTTCTTATTACCATTGTTGTGTTATTATGTTAAAGTATTTTCTAGCTCAACTTTATAAAATAATTGATTAAAATATTTATATAAATACATAAAATGAAATTGTTAAAATTTATTTTTTTACATTGAAAAAAAATTTAAAGTAATTATTAATATAAATAATTACTAAAATAAAAAATAAAAAATTAGATCAAAAATAAAGGAAAATATTATCATACATATTATTTTTTATGAATTATAATATCATATTTATAATATGTTGTTAAAATAAATAATTTAAAACTTAATCGTTCACCCATAACTATTTAATATTCTTATAAAAAATTAATCACATCAGAGCATTTCCGTGGACGAATTTATTTTGAATTTGATAAATGTATTGCTTGTGAAGTATGTGTTCATGATGCCCTATAAATCTACCTGTTGTTGATCGGAAATTTGAAATGGATATTTGAAAAAATTAATAGCTTAATTACAATATTGATTTAGGAATATATTATATTCATCTTTAGTCTAATATCTTTAACAATTATTATCTATCTGCATATTATTGTTAGAACTGCGTTAGAATTTACCACATATCCATCAAGTTATTTAATATCAATATTAGATTATTCAATTTCACCTCTATAGTCACCACCACCGTTGTTTCTAAGCTTATTAAAGTTAATTTCATTGTCCACCCAAAATAAGTTGGAGGTGACATCATGAATTGACTAAATATCAAGTTATTTAATAAATGACAGTAAACTCGTTGTACAAAGTAATAAATATCATTACGAGTGTATTTTACTTTTTATATATAAAATCAATTTAAATACAAATAAATCTGGAAAAAAATGTCACATAGGGTTGGACTTGAACCTAAGATACCATCACCTTCAAAGATCCAACTTTACCATTTTAATTAAAACATCATTTATTTCTTACATAGTTTTTTTAATAAATATATCTATTATATCATTTATTTTTTCTATCACATCCAAAGTGTGATATAACCTAGTTAGTTTATTTAACCAACTTTTTTATTTTTAATAAGATAAAAATATTTTTCGGTACTTGAGTTTGTCTTCAATGTTTAAATTAAAATTTATGATTTTTTGTCAAATCGATACTCGAATTTGACTTATGTCACATATTTTAGTCCATTTCTATAACTTCGTTAAAATTGGATAATGTCAACTAATTAGATTGCTACACATGACAGGTACATAAGTTGATAATGTGGCATGCGTGCAATGTGTCTAAACCTGTTTTGTCCATATCATCCAATTTTAATGGAGTTACAAAATTAGAATAAATGAGCAATGGAAGCCAAATTCAAATTCAGGTACCAATCAAAAAAGAAATATATAAGTACAAATTTGAATACTGAAACAAAGGTCAAATACCAAAAATTATATTTATCTTATTTTAAAATTAAATAATTTTTTATACAATTTTTACTTCTACTCAGAAATCTCTAAACACTTAAATTGAAAGAAAATGCATACATAAGCATACTCGAATTTAAGTCATCTTGATTATTGCAATAACAACATTCCCAAAATTTGTTAAATTCTTCATTTCCTTTGATCAAGGAATCTTTAATAAACTGTCTATTTGAGCTAAACTCTTTAAAGTATTAGTAGGTAACTTCTTTTTTTAAATAAAATTCTTAAATAATATTTAAAAATAAAATATTCTTAATATATTAAAGGTTTAATATATTATTTGGTATCTAAGTTTGATATTTTTTTAATGTGGTACATGTGTTATTTTTTGTTCTAATTTAGTACTTGAATTTGACAAAAATTATATTTTGGTATCCAAAGGTAACAATGTTAATTTTTTTAGTGTTTAATTCGGGCTTTAGGGTTTCTTTGATGAAAGTTAATTGTAATATTATTAGGTTAGAATTTTTCAAGATTTTGTTAATAAAATAAATTTAGTGCTATTTGTGAATTTTTTAATTTTGCATTTAATTTGTCATATACAATCCGATTAATGTGGTTTAATTTAGATTTTAGGTTGGATTTGATAAAAGTTAATTGTTAATAATATTAGTTAATTATAAATTTTCATCAAATCAACTCTAAACCCAAATTAAACATTATATAGTTAACATTGTTACCTTCAATTACCAAAATGTATAGCTTTTTTAAATACAAGTACCAACGTTGGACAAAAATAAATATCACAAGTATCACATTAGAAAAAAATGTCAAACTCAAGTGCTAAATTATATACTAAGCCTATATTAAAAGGTAAACTACGATCACTCAACTATACATAATTTTTTTGTCTTCCAACTTTTAAAACTTTCAAAATGGTCACTCAATTATTCAAGTATATTTTTTTGTATGTTTCCGTGGTATCGTCTGGCATGACGAAAAGCAATAATTTTATTGTGAATTTAATGAGTTGGGAAGTGATTCCAACGTTTGGTATGTCAAAAGTTTTACTTTTTGCTAGCCCAAACAATTGCCGAGACACAAGTGCTTGGAAGAAGTGGCTAAAGGAGTGGGCACTTTTTCAAGTACTACGATAACAGGAATAAAATAGGGGACACAAAGATTATTTATGCAGTTCGGTTTCCCTACGTCTAGCGGAGCCTAGCTCAAAGAGAATTTTTTATTATTTCCAACACTTATAACATGTGAACCTAAATCTATCACATACCCGTGATAATTCTGTCACCTTTGTATCTTGAAGAGTAATATTCTCACTACTAAGTTTGCGCCTGTAAACTTGACAAGTAAAACAAAAATACAACAAGTTTTACTATCATAATGCACTTCTAAAATAAGGTTTCTTACTTGAACATATTAAATGTTCTATTTCTTAGCGTGATAACCTATATAAGTCTCTCAATTATATTGAATATTTTGCGACTTGTTAACATAAAGAATATATATCACAATCCCTATTAAATTGCAACTAAATAAGTTGAATACAATATAATAAGGGATAAAATCACATTTAGTATCTATACTTTTATACAAAGTCCAATGTGGTACTTGTACTTTGAAAATGCTCAATATAGTACCTAAACTATCAATATGTATTATATTATGGTACTTGGTGTTAACAACATTAGTAAATTGCTAAATCGGCCAATGAAAATTCAACATGTAGAATTTTTCTTTCCAAATCATCAAGTCCATATAGATAATATAACATTTTGTAAAAAATAAATAAAACAAAATTTAAATTAAATTGAAAAACAAATAAATAAACATATGGTTAATAAAAAAAGAAGAATATTTAAACTTATGGAAAAGATGACGTTTGGGCTTATGTAAATTTAGTATGTACTTCTTTTCTAATAACCATATATTTAGTTATTCATTTTTTTTAATTTAATTTGATTTTTTTTGTTTGATTTAATTTTTCAAATAATGTTATATTATCCATATTGGCTTTATGATTTGAAAAAAAAGTTCTATATGTCGAATTTTCATTGGTTGATTTATCAATTTACTAACGTTGTTAACACTAGGTACCATAATAAAATACATATTGATAATTTATGTATCATATTGAATGTTTTCAGAGTAAATGTACCATAATAGAATACATATTGATAGTTGAGGACCACATTGGATATTTTTTAAGTACAAGTACCACATCGGATATTTTATAAAAATACAGGTACCAAATGTGATACTATCCTATATAATAAAAACAAATAATGTAAACAATGACTATTGCCAGCCAAGTCTTTAGTGATTCGATCCAATCCAACTTCCTTGATTCAAGAGATTATATAGGTATGATCCGATCCGATCCAATCCTCCATATATGTTTTCTCAAGTGATATGATCTTCATTGATGGGCTAGATACATTCCATAATATCAACACAACCCAAAAATCTAGCCAATAAATTGTCAATAACTCAAATATGGATACAATCTTTTTCTATCGCAAGTGGACAAAGAGTGGACACTCTCGTAGCCACTTCTTCTGTCTTTCCATATTTTTTAACACTTTCTTTGGAATGTAACTTTCTATTGGGAATTAATTTCTCATAAACACGGCAATGTGATTCCCATGATAAAATGTGGGAAAGTTACTTTCCAATGTGGGTTAAGAAGTTAAAAAATAAAGACAAAAGTAGTTGTACTTTATTTTGGTTTAGGAGCATATTAAACATAAAAAAAAAGGGCTTTTCTTGTTGCTTATTCTCTCTGTACCCTCTCTTATAGCCCTCAACCTTGAGACATGTAGCCTTTTGTAACTGTTACATTCCAAAAAAATGGAGGTTAGTAGAATCAAGGTTTGTGAAATTGAGAGTGATCATCCCCTGATTTAGAAAGGTTATCTTTGTGTGTTTGAAAATAAATAAATTATTGGTCTAATGATTAAGTGTTAGTGAATTTATCTTGGAAATCCAAGATCAAATCCCTTCCTTTGCATCAGTTTTATTTCATACAATTTTGCTCCAAACCCTAGCAAGTGTCACATCTCGTTTTAAGAATAAATGTTTTAAGAGTTTAAATTAAATTGAGTATTTGGCTTAGTAGTTAAGTAGTATTTGGCTTAGTAGTTAAGTAGTGTAGCTATCTCTAGAGATCCTAGCTTTGAGATCCCTTCCTCCCATTTTATTATTTTCGACAATCTAATTGCCACCCCAAAATATATATACGGTAAGGTTTTTAGATTAAGCGAGAAATGAGCTAAAGGCTCAATGATTAAATGTCAATGCCCTTTCTTGGAGCTAAAGTCCCATGTTCGAACCCCTCTTTCCCCTTTTAATTTTGTAAATTTTCGACAAAAACGCCTTAAAATATATATACAATTATAACCAATATGCCATAAGACACCATTACAAACAACATTCAAAACTAATGTTCAATTCCATTTTCTATCAATTTCACACTTGACTAAACAATGACATGTAAGGTGTCAAAATGCTATAATTTCTTTCACCAAATAACAATCATTTAACAAGACACAATCCCTACCACATTTGTTTTCAAAAGAACCAATACACGTATCATTCCATGATATCCAAAGCAATTATCCAACTAAAATTTCACCTATCCAAGTATTCCATATCACATTATAACTTGCTTACATTTCATCTTATTATAATATATTACATACATAATCCACATTCAAGATTTCATTTATAAACCATGAACAACCCTACCATTAATCAATCCAACATACACACATAATTTGTACAAGCACAAAACATGTATACTTTCATAAACACATATATACATATATCAAACACTCCTATTACATGCCACAAAATTGAAATATAATGGTTTCAAAGTCTACCAAAGGGGTGGCTGGATAGTGTGATTTTCAAGCTGATTTGATCACCCAGTTCTGCAAAATGCTATCTACAAGGAAACAGGAAACAACACAAATAAGCTTTAATTGAGCTTAGTAAGTTCATAGGTCGAAAATGATATAACATACTTTATTATTACATTTATAACCTAATAAAACAATTAACTACGTAATCTTGTTATCACAACCATGCCAATAGGTGAGATCTTTATATGCAGAAGTTGTATAACCATTCAAATTGTACAAGATCATTAGATACCAAGTCATGATGTAAAATCAGAAAACATGAAAACATTTACAAGTCATTCACAAAAGCATTATTACCAAGTATCAAACACATTGTTATGTCATTTAAGTATCAAGATTTAGCCTGATGAACTATATGAACAAATTTAAATACACGGTTATCCACCAAAACACAACCGAATGCTCAACCGACCCAATCCAACCAAGAACACGTCTGGGCTCCGAGTGCCTAGCCTGTAGGTTAACAACCCTCCAAAAACATGCTTGGCTTTACATCCGCCCCCAAAAACACACCAAGATCACTATAAATATAACTCGAAAATTCCCAACAAATGTTGGATTCTAGTATGTCAGCATATAATATCAAGTCATATATCATCATTGTCACATCCCAAATCTGGATGACTTGAGCGCACTGGAGAGAAGATATCTGTTTTGGCGCACTCTTGAAGTTAGTTTGCCAAATTGTAGCTTCTGGAAAACTAATGTTTTGGGCGAATTGAGTATCCGCCTAGAGAAGTGTATCAGGATTTAGTATTCGATGTGTTCTTCAATAAAGATAGAAGTCGACATATAGGAAGAGTAAGCTTTCTGTAAGTTACCGTCAAAATCTATATTACGCCTAGTTTATTCAATAAAGAATAATTAGTATAAATTTAAACTTGAAATTAGAAGGATAAGTAAAAACCTTGGTAAAAATATAAGACCTATTTAAATTAAACAAAAAAGGATTCATTCTCTTAGCCAAAAACAACTGAAGTAAGAGTTTAAAAATTATCAATTAAAATCATTTTATTATTAACTCATATAGAGTCCACCCTCTCTATAACAATCACCTGCTATAATATAACAGCCAAGTTTCTAGAAGAACCAAGTTTTTATATTTTATTTTAACCCTCCATAACATCAATATCCATAGTTATAAAGTACACTATTTATTAAATTTGTTTTCTATAACATATGGTCTAAAATTTTAAGTAAAATTATAGTTATTTCATATAAGCAAGCCTATTAGTTATCATTTACTAAATGAAAATGATCTTAATTAAATATTATTTTAATCAAATAATTAATTTTTAGGTGAAAAATCTATTAATCATATATTATTAAATAAAAATAATCTTTTGAGAGAAATTAAGAGGAATTAAATATATTAATTCAAGAAACTATTAAGTTCCCTACTTAAATATTTTGCTATGAATTTGAAATATCATAAACTTATAAATTGATTACTTAAATTTAGTAACTCATCATGAATTAAATAATTTAATTTGATAACTCTTATTGATTAATTGAACTTGTTAAATTTTATGAACCTTATAATTAGTAATGTAAAATAATGTAAAATAAAATATAAATAAAAGCAATAATACATGTACATGTTATACTTTTTTTTTTTTTAATTTTGTTGATTTGATTCTTTTCTTTTAACATAATTCTCATTTTATTTATTAGATGAAAATTCATGATATGATTTTTATGGTAAGTATTGATACAGAGTTCAATAGGGGAGGAGACAAAAAGGAGATAGTGGTTGTTCTATTGAAGTCGGTTCCCCTAGAGAGACATCCTCAATAGGTGTATAACAACTACCTCTCTATAACAGACAGAATCTGGACAGACAATTAAGACTATTATAAAGAAGGTTGATTGTAGTAATATACTAAAACATTATGATTAGCACTAAAACATGATTAAAAAACACTCCTACCCAACATATATATTCAATGGCTGAGCCGGGGCATAGAATGAACAAATTTTCATTTAGGCCTTTTTATAATTTATAAAATTTAAATTAGTAATGATAAAATTACACTTTAATCCTCTAAAATAATAAAAAATTTATTCAATCCTTTAAAAATTATAAAAATATAAACTATTAAAATGATAAATTACTTATTATCATAAAAATATACAACTTAATTCTACCCAAAAATCCTTTAAATAATACGCATGCTTAGACCTTTCAAAGAGTATATTACAGTTTATATTTACATAAAAATAGTTTCTTATTATTCATTTACATTTAAACTATAAAATTGATTTTTTATACTAAACCGACTAACCTGAACTTTAGACAAATAATCTTTTAACAATTTGACAATATCTGATTTAATTTTCTCTTTTTAATAGGAAAAAGAGGATAAGGAATTGTTATCAGAAGATTTAATATCAATTCATTTCCAGCTCCATAGATCATGGTGTGTTATGCAATTTTACTTTTATTCTAGATTAGCCTCATGAAACCAGGGGTAATCATATGGTAGGTAACTGCTCAGTGATTTAAAACAATTTGAATTATTATTCAATGACTTGAATGAAAATTTTTGAATAATTTAATGAAATCAAAATAAAAACCTTAAATTCTAAACCCTACACTTAAATATTTAGGGTTAAAAGAAAGTAAATTCTAAACCCTACACCCAAATATTTAGGGTTAAAAGAAAGTTAACCTATGGTCCATAGTGTTGAAATTTCATGTGTTGAATTTTCTAGTTTAGAAAGGCATGTGATATGGAACTAAGAGGTCAAGGTCAATTGGATTTTTCTCTTTGTATGAGCATCTGTATTCAATAATTTAGGTAAAAATAAGATATCATTTCCTTTTGTTGTTTGTTTTGGCATAATTAAGATAATTTTTTGTCAAATTATGGAGTATAAATTTCAAAGCTAAAAATATATTCTAATTTTTTATATATTTTTTTATATTTTGAACATAGTATAAGGGTTAAAATTAAAGATTAATCATAACAACTTGCAAGTTACAACTTTTCTTAAATTAATTAGATAAGTTCTATATATTATAATTAAATAATAACACATACATCATTATTAAAATAAATAAAATATAAACAACTTGTAAGTTACAAATTTTCTTAAAATATCTAATATTTAATACTGTTGGATCTTTCTGAAATGAACTCACCGGCCGGTCCTCTCAAGATTCCCTAATCAACGTCCTTGTGGATCTCTAATCTCGGAAAACACTGCCTTTATTATGTGTTTATCAGAACCCTTTCTAATAAAACTTTGTTCATCACTTGTTAAACTGAACGAAGTAGTGCTCCTGGAATTCATGACATGGTCGCCGATGCTACTGAACACTTCCCCACTCTCATCTTCCATTGCATAGGCTATGATGGGGCTCTTCTCACCGATATCTTCCTCAATGCCAGCAATGGCATTAGGCTTAAGCCCCTCCTCCTCCTCTGCGATTTCTTGCAATTGCAGTGCGAACTGTAAGCCCCACACCACAGCATCCATCGATAGCCTTTCCATTCCGTTATCATGCAAGCAACTCATTACCACTTCAGTAAATTTTTTCAAACACTCGACCGCAATCTTTCCTTTTAAGAATGGATCAATCATATTATAAAGTGTTCCGCTTCGATGGCATTCTTGAGCCCGTGCTGCTAAGTTTACTCGAGCCTTCTCGGCCGAGCGATGAATTGCTGGTCTAGCGCATAATATTTCACAAAGGACAACTCCGAATGAATATACATCGGATTTCTCAGTCAGTTGTCCACGGCGGGAATACTCTGGATCCAACTATCCAAAGCTGCCTTTCACTACCGTGCTAACATGGGTTTGGGACATGCTCGTGGGCCCGATTCTGGACAACCCAAAGTCTGAAACTTTAGCCACCCATTTCTCATCCAACAAGATATTTGTTGTCTTTACGTCTCGATGAATGATTGTGTGTTTTGCACCTGAGTGAAGATACTGCAACCCTTGCGCAGCACCAAGACAAATCTCTATCCGTTGTTTCCATGGAAGAGGAGGGTTTGTGGTGTTGTAAAGATGATCACGAAGTGTTCCATTGGCCAAATAATCGTATAGCAGAATCATCTTACCGCCGTCGTTGCAATAGCCGATCAGTGAGACCAAATGGAGGTGGCGTAGCTGGGAAAGCATCTCGATCTCGGTCCTGAATTCGTGAGCACCTTGTTGAGACTCAGGGTTCAATCGTTTGATTGCAACTTGGGTCTCCCCACCATCGATGAATCCTTTGTAAACGTTGCCGAAACCTGCAACACCAATAATGAAAACATTGTCGAAGTTGTTGGTTGTTCGGTTGATCTCAGACAGTGAAAAGTAGCGACAAAGATCGGAAGGCAGAGATGAGCCACCACGCTTGGTTGACTCCTTTACTGGAACTCCTTTACTGGAAAACTGACTCCACTGTGAAACTCCCTTACTGGAACCGGTATCTTTGACTCTCATCTTTTGACGGTAAACGAAGAAACAAAGAAGAGAAAGAACAACAAAGCCCGATATTACGCCTCCCACAATGCCGAATACTGCTTTCTTGTTGTTATGCTTGGTTGAGGTTGGTGGTGGATTTTCTTTTTGATTTATTGGAACTGGATCTGGGCTGGCAAGAACAAAACCGTTGCTCAATTTGAAGATTTCAAGCCCATTCAAGATGGCATCAGAATAAAGAGTTCTCCAAGCTGGCGAAGGATGCAAAGCAATAGAGAGATTTTGCTGCTTTTGATTTCCTTTCTTTCCTATTGACACCACATAATCCCGATATACTGGAATCCCTTTTCCACCACTCCAGTATATAACATCTGCTTGAGTTGCTGCAGTTAAATTAGCCAATAAGATCTGAAACACTCTATCACCTTCATTGGTTATCTCTTTCTGGAACTCACAAAAATGCAACCTTACGAAGTAATTGAACCCAGAATCAACAGGAAACTCCCATGTCAGCTGGTAGTTCTCATTCTGGGTCTTGCTCGTCCCCATGGTCCTGGCAGTTATATAAACCTCCCTTGGAGCAGAGTACGCTGGTATACTACTGAAGGTGAGATTACTACTGGTATCAACAGGAAGAGCACTTGGTTTGGCTATTGTCAAATAGGCGTCATCTGTTAACCAGCTCCGGAACATCCCGGTGTCGCCTACTGGCGGGATTTCTCTCCCACCAACATTGATTCGATACATCATCTCATGGGCAGTGTTGTTTCCTAGGGTGTACAATCTTCCCTGGGTCTGGCCAAGAAAAGGCACCCCGTCATCATCAATCTCTGGTGTATAATATAGATTGGTCGGCATGGAAACAACTTCGATGCCATTGATAAAAGCATAAGAATCAGGGATATCAGGACTAGGAGTGAAGGTTAAGTTTAACCTGTGACCATCAACGTTTACACAAAATTCTTTGACAACTGTAACTTCACCTCGAGCATGAGACAAAGCACTGAAATTCCGGAGAAGGGTAAAAGCACCAGCTTGAACAGAGAAGAAAGCTTTCTTAGAAGGTTCGTCAAAGCCTGGATATGAAGTTGGATAGAAGTGCAACCGAATGAACTTTGGGCCAGAAGTGAGAGGAATAGAATAGGTGAACTGCGAGTAAGAAAGACGAGCTGTGGAGTAGGGGAATTTATCAACTGATGAGGGCGGTGGAGATACAGCTGTAGTCGCTGATGATTTGTTCTTGTTGTTTTGTGGCTCTATAGGGCTGAATTTTCCATTGCCATCTCCAACCCAAGAACGTTTATCGAGAGAGTCGGCATTGGTTGATGAACCACAGTCAATTGTGATGTTATCTGTGGGGTAGTAAGGGGTAACATTGAAATCTGCTGTAACAGGAACCACAAGGTATTGACTGAAGAAGAAGAAGAAGAAGAGACAGGGAAGCAAGTAAAATAAGAGGTTTTGAAGGAAAAAAGTTACTGCTTTACTCGGATTCTCCATTGCAGGAGATAATTAGAGAACAAGAGAGAAATGCATATGAGGAAAGGGATAAGAGATGGACAAAATACTCGGTAGACAGTGCAGGCAAGAGTCATTATTTTTTCCGTTTGAATTTTCAAATTCCCTTTTTCCTGTTTTGTTTCGATTTGTTTAGTCAATTTAACATTTTTATTTTTCTTTTATATTCGATTAAATGTCACCAAAAGTTATGCAAATGTCATGTTATTATCACTCCTCTACTCTGCAGCATAAAAGGTGGTCCCGTTCTTCACATTTTTAGGGTTTTATGTGAAATAATAAATCAAATTTTTTTTAAAAATTATAAAATTTAATATAATAAAATAAAATTATATACTAGCAATTTAATTAAAATAATACTTTTTATAACATTAAGAGAATAATATATTTTTCTAATCAAAATAAAAAATATTTTTCATTCAATCTGCGCCTATCTCATCAACTACAAAAATACAAAAAATTATAAAAAAAATGGGTTCTACGAGCATTCTGAAATGCAAAATCATTAATGATAACATCAACATCAATATTTTCCAAAAAATCCTTCTCAATTGATAAAATTGCTAGACCATTCAACCGTTCTTATGACATTGACGACCTCAAGTAAGTTTTGATTAACTTTAACTTGGAAAAACTTCTTTCAGCTGATGCCACAGTTACAGGGATCGTCAAAAAAATTCTATAAGCAATCGAAATATTCGGATAACAATCTGCAGATTTGACAAACTCAAGAATTTCAGTGGCTGACATTAATTCATTCGGTAAAGTAAATTGCAATACTTTCAATTCAGAAAAAAACTCATTTAAACCAATGTCTGATGAATCACCAGCACAACATTCTCTCAATTTCTTTTCATCCAATGACTTTAACTTTTTCGAATCAAACAAAAACCCAAAAATATTTTCAAATGTTTTTAATTGCTCAAATTTGCTCTTCAAAGAAGTAATTGACATGTCTACAATAACTAAAAAATAATCAACTCTAAATAATTCATCTGTCGATTGAATTTTTTCGTCCTCTTCGTTATTGTCATCAAATTATTTTTTTCTAATAACACGACGCTTTGTTGGAAGTGTAGACTCTATATTCATATCAAGTGCAATACTTTTAGCAATATTCATACTAGAAGTAAAGCCTTCACCTCTATACTTTTCAAAATATAGCAATACACCTTCTAATTGCTTTATAGTGGTGTCAATGCACATAGATTTAGATTACATTTTCTTGCTCTCCATATTTATAGCAAACAAAATCTCATACCAAATTACCATACTAGCAAAAACTCAAAACTCTCAAGTGCATTGACCAAACTCTCCGCTTCACTCTTTGACTTTGCATCATCACAAGATTTATATAATTTCAACAAAGCCAATCTTATTTGGGGAGTTTAAAATCTAATTGCTTTAGCACTTTTAATTCGACTCTCCCAACGAGTATTAGATAGAAATTTCAATGTTAAATCAGGGACATTATCAAGCAAAATATTCCATCTTTTTGTAGAACTTGAAAATAATGAATATATACGTTGAACAATTCCAAAAATGAAATAGCTCTAATGCAAGAATGTGCCATATTACTAGGAGTAAGATACGGACTATGACAAGTACATGGCATTTATAATGCTCTCGGATTTATTTCAAGAAATCGCTTTTGAACACCTTGGTGCTTCCCTTTCATATTAGAACCATTATCATAACCCTGACCCCCTACATCATCAACATTAAGATTAAGAGACTTCAAAACATCTTGTAATTCATTAAAAAGTCCTAATCTAGATGTATCATCCACCTTTAAAAATTCTAAAAAGTACTCCTCAACTTTTATTTTATTAGTTGACATATTCACACATCGTACTATTAGAGTCATTTGTTCTTGATGACCAATATCAGGGGTACAATCAAGAATTATAGAAAAATATTTTGTCTCTTTGATGATCTTAATTATAGAACTTTTAACACTATTAGCCAAAAGAGGAATCAATTCATTTTGAATTTTATGCCCAAGATAATGATAATGAATTTCACGATTTTGAATACGTCTAACATGATCTTGCATTATCACATCGAATTCCGCAATCATTTCAATCAATCCTAAAAAATTACCATTGCTATCTTGATAGAGTTTTTCATTGGATCCTCGAAAAGCCAAATTATGTGTAGCAAGACATTTCACAATTGAAAATATTCTAAGTAAAACTTGCCTCTATCGCTCTTTCTCTTTCATAATTTGTTCTTGTAAGTTTTTATCAATCGTTTCATTTTTATCCAACCTTATTCTCATTTCATTCCAAGTATTCATGTTAGTCATATGCTCAGCACTGTTTTCATGTTGTTTGAGCCTCTCACTAATATGCCTCCAATCACTTAAACCTTCATTTGCTAACAAACTTTTGTTACTAATAGATTTGAACAACTTACAACAAAAAAAAAATACTTTGTCAACATGTTTCGAATAAACCAACCATTTTCTATCGCTAATCTCACCATTGCTCAACTTCCTAGAAAAATAAGCATATGAAAAATGTCTATTATTATTATCGAGAGGAAAATCAAGATTCATTTCTCTTATAGGCCCCTTTTCAACTAAAATATCTCTTGTCTTGTTATCAAGATTAGTCCATTTTCTAGGATCATAAATATTCAAAGAAGAAATTGTTTGTTCTTCATCGATGTCAATATCAAGAGGAATTGTTTGTTCTTTATTAAGACCAAAGTTTTCAATATTTGATACATTTGGTACATCATTAGGCTCATTTGGATCATTAATTTCATCATTCTCATTGACATAACTATTTTCATTTAAAACTACCTTTTTAAAAAACAAATTTATCTATAGCACCTTCCTGTGATTTTTTAATTTTTCAACATATTTTCTCTTTTTCCTTTTTTCACTTCCAGATAAATGTTTTTTAGGCAACATTATATATAAAAGATAATCAAATACTTAAGTAACACAATAAAATAAAACAATAGTACCTAATAGAAGAATCCCAAGTTGGTTATCAGCTTGGAATAAAGCCTAAAATTAGCACCTAATTCTACTATCGTTTTTGCTCCACCACCTGCATTCAATTTCCAATGCTTTGCTTAATGCTTGGTAATACGGAATCAAAATTGAATACATAAAAATTTTAAGTGGAGAAATCAAAAAATTTCAACTAAAATTTGTGTTAACGAGTGTATATAGTTCTACATCTTCATGCATGCACATACATGCATAATATACATATAACATATGCAAACGAATACTATTAGATGTAGTTAAATGGAGAAAAGGGAGTGGCACTTGATGCATAATTGAACTTGGTAACTTAATTTCGTAAAGTTACCTAATAGGTATAATTAATTGGTGCTAACAGACAGATAGAAATGAATGCTAAAGCCTTGTTAAAAAAAATCTGATTTTTATTAACTTAATTAATAGGTTGAATTAAATAATTAATATCACTAGAACAACTCAGACATATTCATATTATATAACAAAAAGATTAGAAATTCAAGATTGTTTGAAATTAGAACAATTTTTTTTTTGAGAAAAATAATTGAATTATAATAAATTAATAATAGACCCATTACAAGGCAAATGGGTTACCTAAATTAAGTACAAATTTTCAGCATAATCAATCCAGCTAAAGCAAAATAAAAGAAAAAGTTTTTAGTCAAAAGTTGCTTAGGGAAGGTAAATACCAAAAAGGCAGAAACTTCCATAATAAAGAAGAAATAAAACAAATCAGGGAAAGTTAAACGTTTACTTTGCTACTGCTACTGTTACAATATAAAATTTTAGCACAAAAAAATCTTTATAAATCATAAGAAAAGAAAAAGTAAAGATCAACAACAAATTTCGAATAAAAACTAAAAAATCTCACAACATAAGCAATAATTTAAAATATTATGTGTAAAAAAAATACTATAAGAACTGAAAATACCTTGTAAGAACTAAAAATTGAAATGAAAGTCCTTTTCTTTTTGTTTTGCTTGTAAGATTGCAACTTTTTTCTTTCTATTTGTAAGTTTTTTTTTCTTTTTCTGTATTTTTTCTGTTTCTTTCTGCCCGAAATAGTGATGAAACATTTTGAAGAAAAGTAATATATTATAAATTAAAAAAAAATTTAGGCCCAAGTAACTTATTACAAAGTTTAAAGAAATAAAAAATTGTAACTGAAAAAAAAATTTAGGCCCAATAAATAAGTTTAAAAGAAAAGTACAAAAATTTATATAAATAAATAATTTTTTTGGGCTCCTCTAGTGTTGGGTCCTAGACGATTGCACTTATGAATTACCCCTAGAGACGGGCCTCCATAAGGGTGAGGGAGGACTTAGTCAGAAAAGAAAAGGACTTTTTGGCAAGACTTGATTGGTGCTATTTTTCAGCAATCCAAATAATAAGATGCAGTGAGATATTTGTTTTCCTTTCAATTGCAGGGATTTAGATTCCATTCATAAAAGCATAAGAATCTGGCATAATAGGATTTAGGATGAACAATAAGTTCAACTATCAGTCATCCACATATAGGGTTGGAGAAGGATTAAGATTGAAAGCTTTTTCAGGTGAAGTTCTTGAGAGATGTGAATAAGAAAAATAAAAATGGCTGAATAACATCGCAGCAAAACACTTGTTAATTGTAATTGCCTTTGATGAAGTTAGGGCTATCAATTAGGTGGGAGGGGTGTTGGGGGAGTCAAGAATTTTTTATCTTTCTGCGATCTGTTACGGGTATAAAACTCAAAACCATCATCGTCCCATTATTCATGTGAGCCCTCAAACCCATCTAACATTCGTTATACTCGTCATGCGATCCACTTCATATAATATATTTATAAGTATCAATTAAATAAATATAAACCAATTTTTTTTATGAAAAAAGTATGAAATACTTGTAATCCAGAGTCTCACCACATATATGATATTATTCCAATTGTCACAATTTAAAAAAAAAAAGAGTTTTTGCGACCCTTTAATTGGTAAATAAAATATAACTTTAACACGAGTTTAAAAAATTCAAAAAATAAACTCCTTATATAATATCTAAATACAAATAATATCTCAAATACATCATAAATATCTTCAAATGCAACACAAGGGCAAAAATTTCAAAAGTCAATCAATACATGTCACTCTCGTTTCTTCTATATCACATTCATCTTCTAATTCTTTTATCAATTGTGAGCATTATATCTCTTTAACTTCACCTGAACCTGCATATGTAAGCTTCTTTATAAGTAACTTGCACTTCTATTTAACAAATAAATTAAATGTAAAAAAATTATATGTTACTATTTTATAAATAAATTCAAAATAAAAATATCATAAACTATCTTTAAAATCAGTCCAAATCCAATTTTGAGCACACATTAAAGCCTCAACAGTTTCCGATAGAAATCGATTATGGTAAGAATCAAGTACCCCACCACTAGTGTTGAAATAAGACTCCGAAAGGACTGTAGAAACAGGAATTCTATTCTTTTTTTTTCTAAAAAAATAGCATTGGATGTGAGTTAAATATTGCTATCAAAATTATTTTTTAAATATACTTATTATATTATGCGGAGTTGGAGGAAATGATGTTAGGACAAGTTGAGACTGGATGAGACGAGTGGGGATAAGGCAGATACAAAGTTATACCCACTATCCATAACGAATCTAATTTTTTGATTGGGTGCGAAGTGGGATTGAAATTGCCCACCAATGCCCCTAAATGAAGAATTTTAGATGGAATAACAAAATCACACCACGATAATCACGGCACAAATATATTAACAAATAAGAGGTAGCTTGGTTAGGGAGAAACACATATGATGGGCTGGCAATGACCAATGAGTCAGTCCCTTCTTGCATGGTTAGTGGGAGAAGTGAGTTTTTGACCCACTATATAAGTCATTAAATATGTAAACTCAATACATGTTACTTGAGTGACCCACTATCATTTCACATTGAAAAGTAAGTTTTTGACCTAAATTATTATATATATATTAAATAAATCTATTCATGTGTCGGGTTGTTTGTCTAAGTTTGAAGGTTTTTTTAAAAATTGGAAGAATTTAGGTAAAAATATCAGGCCTGAAAAATAGGCAAAAAATTTAGATCAATTTAAAATATGGGTCGAGCTCGAGCTTGAACATTCAAAGTCAAAATTTGACTTAACTCGACTCATTTTTAAGTTTATAACACTTCATATTATGCTATTTTTATATATTATGTAATTTAGAACACATTAAAAAATAAATCTATACTAAATATATAATACTACTATAATGTAAATAATGTTAAGATGACTATAAAAATTTTTAATAATTAAAAATTGTATAAAATTATTAAATATTAAAATAAAAATAAAATAAATATTTAAAAAATTAATATGGGTGAGCCTAAAATGGACTTGAGATAATCTTTTGCAAATATGAGCACATTTGGGTAAAATTTTAGACCCATATTTCGAATCGAATCGGACTTGAACAACTATAAAGTATCTTAATATCATGTTTAAGCTCGATCTGAACCCAGCGCGACCCATGAGCACCTCTAATATTAAAGTGCAACTATGAAAGGAACCTAAATGAATCTAAATTATCAAAATGATTTATATTTTCTTTTTATTTTTTCATTTAGTGACCTCTTTCTCTTTTCTTTCTTTCTTTTTTCAAATTGTTAGTTCTTTTATTTTTTTTTCATTTTTTTAAAAGTCAATTCATCTATTTAATTATTTTAAAAGTCAACATAATTAACTTGAAATATGTTATATTTTTAGAATAAAATTATTTAACACACTTAATTTTATATAATAATTTTTTTATAATTGTATACAAGTAACAATAACAAGTATTATTTTTAATGAAAATATAATTAAAATATTTCAATACAATAAAAAATTACTTAATAAATAATAAACTAATAATTTATATTAAAATTAATGTTTTTGAAATTGAACCAATGGTAGAATTAAAAATATTAGCAATGCTCAAAATTTGTCGCCTAGAGCTCGAGAGGCTAGCGATTAATTCTATTTTTGAATATCACCACCTGCTTGCTCTACCTAATGAGACCAAAAAAGTTGTTTCAGAGATCAAAACCAATGGTTTCAAAACTAGGCCAAAAATTGATCGGGGTAATGGTTTGAAGATAGGGCAGGGCCTGAACTGATTAACCTGCAAATTGATACAAACAGATTGAACAAAATTAAAAAAATCAATTGAATTGATTTTTCTCTATTTTAAAATTTTATTTTTATGAATTTTTACTAATTATTTGATCGAATCGGACAAACTAATCAAATTAGGAACTGGCAGCTTGACTAGTTCGATCACTAGTCTAGTTTTGAAGAATGAAAAAAATAAAAAATAAAACATATAAGAGAGAACAATACTATTTGTCTTTTTTGCCACATGTCAATTTTTAATTGGTTTTTAAATAGACATAATCGTTCAACTAACGATTGAACCAACAGAGGTACCAACTTAAAAAAAAATTATTTAGGTATCACTTGAGATAAAAAAAATTAATAGGATTAGATTTTCACCATCCTTTTCTTTTATTTTCCTCTTCTTTACACCATATTTTTATTCTATTGTCGTTGATTCATTTTCTTTTCCATATCGAATCGATCCTTGTTCCTTTGTTTTTTTAACGGTGTTAGATTTATCTTCAAATAGCATCCATTACCTTTGCCAAGAAACAATAAGTTTGTTTCGTTTCAATGATTAAATCTCATATTTCCGTAATATTAATGTTCGACATTAATCTTTAGGTTCAATTAATCAATCTTGTTCAAATCTTGCCAAATCTTTGTTATTAAAAGTTAATTTGTATGTAATTTCCATTGAAGGACTAAATCTAAGTGAATAGGACAAAAATTGATCGTGAGGAACGCCAAATGGACCTGAGGTGAAAGGTGTGTGTCTCTTCTCAAGTGAATCAGTGGTGATCATGTAAAATTTTAGAGTGCAACACCCTATACCCGATTCAATTTTCGAGCTCAAATACTAGGATGCCACACCACCATCTCACTTCATGCTTACCTTATTTTAACATTTTATTTCACACGCAAATTTTTCTTTTTAATTATCTTACTGTAGTGTTCATATTTTCACAAATTTATGCATATTATATGTCATACATAATCAGATTTATGTTAAATTGTACCATCATACATCAATTTATAATCTATCAAACATTTATCATGCATCAACCTAACAATCAAACAATATATTCATAGCATCTTTATTTGCATTTATTTACACCTAGTTTTAAGCATACTTTATTCACAAACAAGCATATTCAGTCATATATACATATAATCACAATAAACACAATTTATGATAATTTGGCTGTTGAGATTATGAAACATATAGTGAGCTCTATCATTACACATTGGATACGCGGATCTCCAACACACCAAACACATGATTCATAGAGTCGAAATATATCCCACAAGTGAAGCATATAGCTAACACTCTCCAACACACCATACATATCCTGTTGAATGGAGCGTACCTCGCATTCCCTTATCTCTCCAAACTGTCCTTAGGCCTCAATGCCCCACATATATCACAACACAAAGGTGAGTACTCATAATCATATGGCATGCCAACTATATCCAACTGTCTCATAAGGTCACAAAGCCAAAATATCCACATTATTATCGCATGTTTTCTTACACATATTCACTGCATATTCACTTTATTAGCACAGCATAATCAGTCACATGGCATGAAGAACATACCCACATATTTTCTGTCACATGGCATGAATAAAATACTCACATATTTTCTGTCACATGGCATGAATAACATACCCACATATTCACTTTCACAACTGTCATCATAAGCTTATAGCTTATGTCACAATAACTCATGTTTATTCACAATATCACATCTTAATTCTTCTTTTCACAATTACACAAGCACATGTTTCACATATGAAGAAAAGGTATAAGAACACCTACACTTGGAATTTAGAGTAGGGGATTAGGCTATCTCTAAATTCCCAAATACGCAATGAATCATCCATGAGCAGCAATTCCAAAACACTCACCAAATATACGCTTTCTTCAAAAACCCGAAAGCTTAGACAAGCTTTTCTTTGCCTTTATCTCTGCTTATTGAAGGTCCTATTGATTCTGATGCTTCAACCACACATATCACACAAGTACACAAGTAAAAATTAGTCATCCACACATCTCATCCAATCATAAACAATAGCATAAGTTATCCTCTCTTAAACCGAAACCTTTAACCTAGTAAACTTTAAACTCTAATATTTCAGTCTACACTTATTCATTTCGCAAGAAACAAATTTCGTTCATCTACATTTACCCATGAATAATTCCCAACCTTTAAACCACTTAAAATTACACATTTTAAGATACCGAATATTTTCGACATACAATGGCTATAATGACGAAAATTCATTAAAACTTGAGAAATACATAACGAAACTTCAAAGTAATTTTAGAAACCTTCTAGCCATGTTAAAACAAGTTGAAAGCACTTTAATATCAAATTTTCATACACAAACCTGAATTTCACCATTAAAGCCCCTATTTTTGGCTTTTATTCAAAACTTGCATTTTAATGGCTAAAAACTTTGTTTAAAGATATCATTTAAAACTCATAGAAAGTCAATTGGTTACCTTTTCTTAAAGAAAAACAAGCTTTGACACAAATCTAGAAAAACTCACGTTTGAAGAAGATGAAGGTTTTTGGGTGTTTCTCTTGGTTTTTATGGGTATTTAAGGTTATTAGAAATTAAAAAGGATTAGGAATTTGTGATCAAAAGAATTTGGAAGGGATGGGAGAGCAAAGCATGACACAAAATATGGGGAGGAGAAGTTCACGTGAATTATAATTGGAAAAAGGGGGTTTTAGGTTGATTTTGGACATTTGGTCAAATTCTTCATAAAAACTCTTAATTTTGACTCTTTACAAGTCAATCCTATTTTCAAAATTAAAGTTATTTAAAACTCAATTTCAGAAATTGATTTAATATCCTAATAGCCATTGTCGAAAACATTACTGATTACTAACCTTACAAAATTTCAAACACATATAGGCTAAATTCCTAAAATACCCTTAAAACTTCTAGACCCAAATTTGGGGTATGACATAGAGCCTTATGATGTCTCACACGGGTGGACCAGACAACCATGTGCCTTGTAAATCTTAAAATAGCAGCCTATTACACAGCCTACCACACGGCTATGTCCTTACTTTAGGTTTTTTTTTTATCATTTTTGTAACCTCCCAAACCCGACCTAGAGGTAGACTCGAACCGAAAAGATCACATTAACCACTGAAGTGGCTCAGACTTTTTCAAATCAAATTTTTGATTCTAAACTGATTTTATACAAGCAATTTGTCCAAAAAAATTATCAAGAATTTAGCAGCGATAATTATTTAACATACTCTTGAAAATAAAAACAAACTTGTTTTCATTTAGATACATATATAAAGAGGAACTATACTTAATCGCATCAATATAACCCTAATAATTAAAAATAACAATTCAACTAATTATAAGATTTCCTAATAACCCATATCATGTATCCTAAGTGATCAATTTGTATAATCTTATATCCCATGTCACGGAATCCATAAACAATAATAATGACAATATCAATAATTATAGGAACGTAACTAAAAATAATAATATTCTTAGATAAAGTCCAAGAAAAGCTGATGCCCTCCGTATGTTGAGCCCGCGTCCTAGTCTGTTATCTTATCTGAAAAGATGAAAAATAGGGAAGTGAGTTTGAGAGGCTCAGTGAGAAACCATTTACAATAAATCCAATAAATATTTGAAAATGCATTTCAATCATGATAATGATATTCACATAATAATCCTAACAATACAATAATTCAATTTTTGTTACTCTAGATAAGCAGAACAATTAACATTCAATCAAATTCAATTAAGTAACACAATTATAGAGTCATAGTATTATTCATAATAGATATATGCACAATTATCAGTTCAGACGATTCATCATATACTTTTCAATGAGAACGCAAAGTAAGTAATGCAACGTTTGTTTAACGTTTCATATAACATTCGTAAATCCTACCCTCGACCTTTAGCTCTCCAAATAGGGAGTTCCCCATAACCCCCTCTACCTTTTTACTCCACTCGTGGACTTTTACCACTACATTCATATGGGTGCAAAAAAAGTTGTCGTTTGGCTGAGGATCCACAACCACTCGCAAATAAAAGTTGTTAGAGAGATCGTGGACGCGCTGTACGTAAAGTCGTAGTTGGAATATGCTAAAATGTGAGTACACAGTAAACATTCGTATGTGTAGTATTAAATGTTGTTCTTCCACCTTTCATAACATTTCCCCCATGCATATGCAATATAATCAGATCTATCAGTTCTTTCATTCAGTAATCGTTCAACGTTCTTTCACATAATAGAAATAGATCAATATGTATAACAATCATTAAGGCATGCGAAACATTTATCTGGCATGAGTAACATATAGCATATATGTATATACAATCATTCATAGATTTAAACAAACATTCCTAAGCAATTATATTCTATTGATAACCATAAAATCATTCACAGGTTTTATGTCATCAATCATAAACATTTAAATCCTATGTTCATTCATTTATGTGTTTATCCATTATATTCCTAGTCTAGGACCTAATTATAAAATTTAATTCTTTATATGCCACTAAACACCTAATCAAGGACTGAATTCCATAAAATAAATAAAAATAAGGAAAACTATAATTTTTAGGTTTTAGGGGTCACACGGTCATGTGACCAACCCGTGTGTGAGGCCTCAATCTGTGTGTGAAGCATAGAGGTGAAGGTGCAGGAGCCATAAGGTCATGTGCCCAGGCCGTGTGCGATGGATCCACAGGGCCGTGTGTGGAGCTCTAGGCCATGTGCATGCGAAGGGGGAGAGGTGGAGGAGCCACACAACCGTGTGACCAGGCCGTGAGTGATGCACGAATACAAGGAAAAAAATAAGGGAAATGGTCATGTGAGGAACCATGTGACCCACACGGGCGGGCCACATGCCCTTAAGGTAAACCATGTGTACTTGGGCAGTTTTAAATTTTGACCCGATTTTTCATAAAAAGTCACCTACCTTACTATCTCAGGATCTCAAGTGACCACCTTACGTTCAAGCTTGATCCAAACACCTCTAAGGGTCTTTCAATTGACAAATCGTGAAGATTATTGATGGGTTTTCAAGATTTGAAGGGTTTTTTAAAAAAACATTAAAGATTCATTAACAGGTTGATAAATCTGTTATAGCTCGTTATCACCTAAAATTGAAAATTTCTAATTGGTAGGGAACGTCATACTTACGTATTTTTACATGGCATGGTTTTTTAATATTATGTGAAAATAAGAGTAGAGGTAAGGTTTTTATTTGCTAAAATAACAAATAGGAATTTTAGTTGAATTAGGCAAGGACTTTTAAAGAATTGGGTTAAGCAAAAGTTTGAGGTGTAATGGGCAAATAGCCCATTTGTAATGAAAAGCATTAAAGTAGGATGACTAACATGGATTGGGTCTTTTGGAAGTGAGGGGAAAAATAAAAATAAAAATGCAATATATAGGGCTTAATGTAACACCCAAAACCCGAATACCGTCTTCAATTAGGATTTTCGGTGTTTACTATTCATTTATCACTGTTCACCTTTTTCATCATTTTATCCAACTTTATTTATTAAAGTATTTCACTTCACACGTTATCTACATATCATCATTCAATCATATACACAATTCGACAAGGGTAAAAATGACATTTCAATATTTTTAAAAGACTTTTATCGGTACCTAATGGTCAAGTATCGGTAGTAGCCAAGTCAGTAAACAAATCAAAAATAGTGTAGAATTATACTGCTACTAAAAGTTTAATTTCTACCGATACAAGTCATGCATCTATCGATACTAAAAACTCCAGAGAGCTATAATTCTCACCCTGCAACTTCTACCGATACTAACATGTAACTACCTATACATCATTACATATAATTACCGACACTTGCAAATCATCTACCGATACAACTCAAGTCAGTGAATAACCTCTTTCTTACTCTGTACTTCTACCGATACATGCATAAGTTCTACCCAAACAAGTATGCAAAATCTCAAGAATTATGCCAAGGCACAAATTTAACATCTCAAACATATCCAACACAAATTATGCATTAGGCCAACTTACAACATACATAATTTCCATGTCTGTACAAGCATCTTAAGTTTAAACATCTGAATTGTACTTCATGCACATACACATTCAACATAGTAAGATTTCAACATTTTTAATACAACAACAAAAGTTAATATCATCCTAGTACATGCCATAAGATCGAGTGATGCAAAAACTACCGAAAATCTCCGCGATAGTGTGACTTCAAAGAGATGACGATGATCCGATCTTCAGTCAGCAAAACGATCTACAAAATAACAACAATAACTATGGTAAGCTACTAAGTTCGATAGTCTAAGGAGTTACCAAACGTTTTACTAAGCAACAATGACTCCATCGAGCAAACATAATTCCATTGCTCTTTGAGTTATTTATAACTTCTTTTCCTGTTCATAACTTTCAGTTACCAATAGCAGATGCTACTCACACGAGCTGTCGAGGACTCGCAACATATGTGGTACCCCAGCAGTTAGTACGGTGCCTATCTGTACTATAAACTGTTCCTTAACGATGCTGCTCACATGAGTTGTCGAGAGTATGCATAAAGCATAGTCCCAACCATCGTAGGGCCTATAATCCATTTTGGATCCATATCTCTTTTTCGAGTCACGATGCTGCTCACACAAGCTGTCGAGGACTCGTAACATATGCAGTACCCCAGCCATCACGTCGGTACTATTTCAATGGTATAAAGCCTACTATCACTTTCGTCTCATATCCTCGATCATCTTCAATACCAAATGCTTTCGATGTTTTAAACATTGACAATGTATATATACAAGGAAATATTAAGTAAGATTTACATTACGAACTTACCGGACTGGATTGGAGTTTAGGAAAGACTTCAGGGACTAATCCGTCAATTTATTTTTTTCACAGTCTGTAGCACGATCGTAGTCTACATTCACAAATCATTCAATTCTCACATTAAGTCACATAATTTAGTCATTCAACATAATTTAGTCCCTTTTTAGAAAATTATGATTTTACCCCTAATAGTTTCCTTTTATTCAATCTAGTCCTTTCAACACAAAACATTCAAAATAACCATTTTCTTCTAAACATTCTCCAGTCGAATACTCGTAGTGCTTATACAAATCTCTACAAGTAATTTATTTCAACTAAATGCACACAATTTCATCACTTTTACATTTTAATCATTAAACCCTAATTTCATCAAAAATTACTTTACAAAAGATTTAACCTAAGCATCAAACATTCAAACATATCAAAAGCTTTCAAGAACAAGCATTTTCAATAATGGGAAATGTCATAACATTTGAAAAATTCTCAAATTAGTCCCTTCATAAGCTAGATTAAGCTAATACGGACTCAAACACATAAAAATTACTAAAAACGATCAATGTTTGCTTACCCAAATTAAAGATCAAAGGTTGGAAGAGCAAACCCTAGTTTTTCTCTAGTTTATCCGTGAGGAAGAAGAAGAAATGATGAAAATATAATCTTTTCTTCCTTTAATTTAATTTATATACCAATGGAATTTTTGTAATTTCTTAAACTTTCATAATTAACTTAATTAATCATATTTTTTTAACCTTAATCAATCCTATTATTAATCAATATTTGTCATGATAATCCACCCACTAACTATCCTTTGGTGAAATTACTCATTTGATCCTTCTAATTAATCATCTATACTTTTGCACCTATTACAATTTAGTCCTTTCTATTTTATTAATTATCTAAACAATAAAATTTCTGAACCAAACTTTAATATGATGCATATGACATCATAAATATTAAAATAAATAAATTTTTACGACTCGACTCATTGGATCTATGATTCTGAAATTACTTTTTCTGACACCACTGAAAATCGGGTTGTTAAATTTAAACTTTAGTTTTCTACACTTTCTACCAAGCTCTTAACAACTAAGCTAGGGTTTGATTCTTGATAATTTCTAAAAATCTAACCTTATATTATTTGGGATGTTATAGTTTTCCACACGGTATCAAGCTGTTACATGGTCTAGCCACACGGCCATATGATATTTGTTTTACAATTTTACTCAAAATTTTGTGATATGTTCAATTTAGTCTTTGAATTATTTTTAGTGTTTTATTCACTCAATTGAGTCCCTAATATTACGTATATTCTGGAATATGTGATTTAATGACTGAATTGCTACTGTTATGATGTATGATATGTGAATGATACATGCCTACTGTCAATATATTTATGATAAACTGTTATTGTTATTGTTGAAGCCCAATTTTGACCGGGCTTTGAACTTTGGGTCAATTTTAATTTAAGTTTAAAATGGATTTTAAATTTATTTCTAAAATTAAATTTACTTTAAATTTAAATTTAAATTCATTTTTAAATTTGAAATAATTTTTAAATTTAAAACTAAAAAGTCTAAAATGTTTACAATGTCCATCTTACAAGGCCCAATTGGACCCAGAGACCCTATACAAGCCCAATCACAAATTTACAATTGGGGCCAATTGCAGACCCAAAATTACTTTAACCCACACCTAATCTGCTAAGCAAGTGGCATCAGCCACCTCAACCTTCAGCCAATCCCAGTCCGCCACGTCAGCATTGACTAGACTCAACTTGCAACCACCACCAGCAAGTTGCACCGCCACTGCTATAAGCCACCATAGCCCATTGTATCAGCCTCCAAACCGACCTGCAAAAAAGGAAGGAAATGACAAGCATTTAGTTAGAACAAACAATTTAGCATGATTGTAAAATATGGTTATAAAACCAGATTCAATTCAATGTAAAAGGGAGAGGTTCTGAAAAAAATCAATAGACAAAACCCTTTTTTTTTGAGAAATCAGTACAATTACAAACTTTTTTTTTCATACATTCAAAAATCAATATACAAATTTCTCGAAAAGCACAGTAGAGAGATAACATAAAACAGTCAGCAAAGGCAAGATCCAATTGAACACCAGGTTACTCAAGCATTAAGGGCGATCAGGTATTAATGCATGTTTGCTACCATTCAATGTATGTTTAACTGCCATTTTTGTTTTCAATTCCTAAACCCATCAGATTCAAGTTATGCATTAATACATGCATTTAATACGCCCTTTAATATTTATTGTTTCCTAAAAACGTATTTTAAAATGTGAATATTAATTATATTATTAATAATATTATTGATAATAATTAATTATAACATTAAATAATTGTTTAATATAAAACAAAAAGGAAAACAGAAGGATGGAAACACTTCCCTGTCCAACCACCGCCGGAACCGAAGCTGGAGTCCACCGTCGTCACTTTCGCATTGTTGCGCACCCGAATATCTGCAAAATAACACACAAAAGAAGAAATAGATTTGAGAACAAATGAAAGGGATCTTAAAAAAGAAAAGAATCTAAAGTTTAAAACAACAAGAAAGGTTTTAAAAAATAACAACAAGGTTTTAAAAGTTTTTAGATCTGATTTTAAAATAAAAACGAAAAGAAGAAATAAAATGGGAATAAAGAATCAAAACCAAGATTTTGAACAAACAAAACCCGATTTGTTTGAATAAAGTTCTTAAAAAAAATAAATAACAAAAGAGAAATGAAACTTTATCGATGGCGTGGACGGCGGAGAGACGTCGGCGCAGGATTGAACACGCGTCAGCCAGCAGACGGAGATGGTGTGGGCTATGAGCGGCGGTGACGCGTAGGGCGAGTTGGCTTGCGATGATCGGCGGCTGGAGCATGGCCAGACGTGGGGTTTTGAGAGAGGTTGAGAGAGAGTGGAGAGAAAAAAGGGGAGCTGTATGTTTTTTTTTTTTTTAAATAAGGTAACCAAATGAATTTTGAAGCAAAAAAAAGTTATATACACTCTCTCAAACGACACCGTTTTGGCGTCTGTTTTCAGATGCCAAAACGACGTCGTTTTACTACCTGACCCATGTCCGACCCGACTTTGACCCGACCCGAGCTTAGGATCCGAGTGTTTTTTAAAAATGAGTTATTTCTTCATTTGGTCCTTCCATATTTTTAATTATTTCAATTTAATCCTTTTTGTACTTTTAATTATTTTTAATTTGACCCAATAATTTTTATTGCTTTTCAATTTAGTCCCTTGACATTTTGAAAGCACCAGAGGCTACCACGTGTCACTATTTTGGTTTATTTTTTAAATTAGTCCCTCTTATTTTTAATTTGTTTTAATTTAGTCCCTAAATCAAGTTCTGGTTAATTACAACATTGGCCCAGGAATTTTTCAAGATTTTCAAATTAGTCCTCTAACTTCAGGATGCCTGTGGGGCTGCCACGTGACACTCATTTATGGTTTTATTATCCTAGAGGTCCCTAAACCGTCTAAAAATTATATTTTGACCCCCAAACTTCTCTAAAAATTATCATTTTAACCCAAAAACTTCTAAAAATCACATTTTTAACCCTAAAACTTTTGAAAATTACATTTTGACCCTAAACTTTCAAAAATTACATTTTTGCCCTTGAATTTCCAAAAATTACATTTTTACCCCCAAATTTCCAAAAATTACATTTTTTACCTCGAAACTTCCAAAAATTATATTTTTGCTCGTAAATTTCCAAAATTCCAATTTTGACCCCAAAACTTCCAAAAATTACATTTTTACCCCAAACTTTTAAAAATTCCATTTTTGATCCTGATTTTTCTAAAAATTAC
Source organism: Gossypioides kirkii (assembly GCA_005610355.1). Classification (NCBI taxonomy): domain Eukaryota; kingdom Viridiplantae; phylum Streptophyta; class Magnoliopsida; order Malvales; family Malvaceae; genus Gossypioides; species Gossypioides kirkii. Next base: position 7,450,897 of record CP032249.1, on the reverse strand, counting down.
CATTTTACCCTCGAATGTCCAAAAATTCCATTTTTGATCCCGATGCTTTTAAAAATTACCATTTTACCCCCAAATGTCCAAAAATTCCGTTTTTGATCTCGATTCTTCTAAAAATTACCATTTACCCTCGAATGTCCAAAAATTCTATTTTTGATCCCGATTCTTCTAAAAATTACCATTTTATCCCCGAATGTCTGTAAATTTCATTTTTGATCTCGATTTTTCTAAAATTACCTTTTTATCCTCAGATTTTTAAAATTTCATTTTTAATCCCAAATTTTTCTAAAATTACCATTTTACCATCGAGAGTCTAAAATCACCATTTTGCCCCCGAGCATCCAAAGTCTCATTTTTAACTCTAAATTGCATTATTTTTGTTTCCTTATCAACATTTGTGTTTATTAATTATTATGCACTTGCATTTTTATATTTTTGCTTATCATTTATCTGCTTAATTATCCTATCTTGTGTTATTTAATATCCATCATTAATTGCTCACTCATATTAAATTCGCATATTCGTTTTCAAAATTGTTTTCATAAAAACTTTAAAATTAAGGCAATATTCTTTTATTTCGAGTTTCGAAACTTTGCGTCTTAACTTACTAGGTGCATTTTTTCTCTAAAATCGAAATAATCGAATACCCTTTTATCGAGGCAATGTTTCCTTATCTTCGATTTTGAAATTTTTGCACCTTAATTTACTAGGTGCAATCTTTCTTTAAATCAAGATAATCTGACATCCTCTTTCAAAAAAATTTTACAAAGGAAAGCTCGTTATTTCTGGATCTCGAAATATTATGTCCTAACTCACTGGACGTAATTTTCTTCCCCGATCACTTTAAAATAGCGGGACTTCCAAACAAAAATCGATTTCTTTTAAACATAACTCATGCATTAGAGGATCGTATTTTAAACTTTACTCGAGCTTTTAAGGTTTACAAATTAAGACCCGAAAATAATTAATACGGTACCAATTCTGGGCGTATAAGGGTGCTAATCCTTCCTCATGCGTAACCGACTCCCGAACTCATTTTCTAGATTTCGAAGACCAACATTTTTGAAACGTTTTAACGTTTTGTGGTGATCCAATCACACCCAAATAAAAGATTGGTGGCGACTCCCATTTTCTAAACACCCATTTTTCCAAAATTTAAAATATTTTTCGAAACACGTCGTTTTCCATAAAAGGATGGTTTCGACAGTTATTATTGCTACTGTTGAACTGAATGCATGCTAAAGATGTCTACTGCTACCATTGAACTGGATTCATGTTAAGCATGTCAACTATTATAGCATGCATGACATTTAAATTGATTTTAGGCTATTTGAGCTGGATTCATGTTAAGCATGTCAACTATTACAGCATGCATGATGTTTAAATTGATTTTAGGCTATTGAAGCATGGATTCTTATTTAATTATGCATGAAATTCTAGTTTTCCATTAAAACTAGGTTGAATATCACTTTTTCGCTGCTAAAGTAAATGGGTTTTGACAAAAAAACAAACTGGAAATTAACTAAGTTTTCAAAAATAGTCACCATTGCTAGGAAAATGTTAGAAACAATCGATTTTCGAAACTCATAAATTTTTGTGAGAAAGAGCTAAGAAGCTAAGTTTTCTTCTAAGATAAACAGATATTTTAAAAAGACTATTTTATAAACTCCAAAAATCTTACTAGGTCATTTTGGTGGTTTATGTAACCTTCAGAATTCAATTGTAATGTTTAAGTCGAATTAAGGAGGTTACATAAAATATATTTAACAATTTGACTGACGAGATAACCAATTTGGGAAAAATGTAAATTTAGATACCAATATGAGAAAATTAATTAACTTAAGTAATAATTTATGGTTTAAACCTAGAATACAAATACAACCTTTAAAAGCTTAACTTTGTTGGCTGCCAAGGGATTCAGCTCCTTAAAGGACCACTAACATTTGATAAAGTCTTAAAAGTTTTCAAAAATAATTTTAAATGATAAAAATTTTAAAAATAAAAAATAATTATATTTCCTTAAAAGACCACTACCACAAGCTTTAGGGATTTTCAAAAATAATTTTGGATGCTAAAAAGTTAAAATAAAAAATATATATACCTCCTTAAAACACCACAAACATGTGGAAGAAGTATAGAAATTTATTGTATAATTTAAGTTTAATATTTGTTAATACTAAAATAATATTAACATGATAATAATAAAGACATCGAGAAAGAAATATAATTTTCATTTGAATCAATTATCCCATCAATTATGAATATTTTTATTAATTTATAAGAGTTATGTTGACATGTGGTTTTTAATATAAAAAATGTGATATTTATATTCAAATTAAATTTTACAAACATTTTATTTTAATTGCTTCAAAAGGATTTAAAATTTAAATTTAATATGTTATCATATTAATGAATTTAAATATAGTTTAAATTTAACTTTTTTTTTACTTTTTGACATCACATTTAACCTTCAACATATACATCTTTTATCAATTTGACCTTTATTATTTTCTAGTCAAATTTGACCATTAACATTTCAAAAACAGCCAACTCAATTTTTTAAATTAAAATAACGACTAAAACATTATTTTTTAAACAATTTTGGTGTGGCAACTTATGTGAAAACTCACTTGTATTTTATGTTGAAACGATACTATTTATCTTATATATCACGTAAAAAAAACTATAAAAATTCTAAAAAAATAAAAAAAATTATAAAAAGTTTATAATTCTTTTAAAAAGTAGCATGAACTATATATGGATTGCCATGTGAGCTGCCATTTTTAAATATTTAACGTTTTACTCAATATTTTAGTTAAAAATCAGTTTGTCATTTTGAAAGATTAGTGGTCAAATTTGATTGTTTTTAAAACATTGGGGCCAAATTTAGTTTACAAAAAAGAATAATGGTCAAATTTATATAAGATATAAATGTGAAGGGTTAAATTTATCATTATGTCATTAACTTTTCAAAACGTTTTTTTACAACAATAATAAACACTTGAAAATTTTAAACAATACATTTTCAAAGGGGATTAAGTGTCCAAATTCAGATCCTAAACTTAATGTAAACCAAAACTTCACATCACACTTTTCATAATACATTTTTTGTTAAAATTTTTTTGAGTAAAACAGAAATTTACTCGTTTTGTCTTGCCATGGAATTGAGAGCCTCAACCATTAAAATATCATATACAGCCCGGTAAGGTTCTCAAAGACTTTCCATTCAACATTCATTCTTATGGCAAGGTTAGCCATACTGTCTGCTATTCTATTCTTATATCTTGATACATGTACAACTCGAAATTCCTTCATCCATTCCTATAAATACTTCTCTCTCCCCCTTAATAAGTTCTGATCTCGAGTATGACCACAAAATATATTGACTACCTCTATACAATTCATTTCTAAGATAATCTTCTTAGCTCCTTTCTCTCATGCTAGCTTAACTCCCTCAAAAGCATTTTAAATACATTTCTTATCGTACTTTTCAAAAGTTTTTGAAAAGGAATGCTAAATTAGTGTTGAAACTATTGAGTATGCCTCATATTTTAGTCAGATAAGAGATTGCTTGCAAATAAAGTTAAACAAAATATATTTTTTTCTATAAGATTTAGTATTTATTAGTATAATATATTTAACATTTATTAGCATAATTTATTTGACCTATGAATTTAGCCAATAAATAGGTTCTTTTACAATCTTAGAAAATACACCCATTAAAGGTTAGAACTCATAACACTTTTGGAGAATTTTATAATTACATTTTGAGAGTTATTTGTTTCCAGGTTTTTAGGATTTAGTTTTTATCTTCATCTTTTGTACTCTTCGTTCTTTTGTCATTATAGTAAAATTATCTTCGCCCATTGTTTTTTATCCTCTTCGAAGGAGTTTTTCACGTTAAATTTGTGTGTTCATTTTCTCAATTTCATTCGCTATTTTACTTGTTCATTGCTTAATCGGGTTGATCTCCAACAAGTGGTACCAAAGCTAGTTTAATTTTCGCAAATCAACCCGTTCAGAGATGACAAGAACAAAGTTCGACATTGAGAAGTTCGATGGTGTCACAAATTTCAATCTATGCCAAGTTCGGATGATGAAAATTCTAATTTAGACCGGCCTAAAAAAGATCATTACAGAAAAAAAAGCTTGAGAATCTAAATCAGTCAGAATGGAAAGAGCTTAATGAAAAGGCCCTGTCTGCAATCTAGTTGAGCCTCGCTAATAGGGTATTGTAGGAGGTATTGATGGAGAAGACCTCATCTGCCTTGCGGAAAAGGTTAAAAACTCTTTATGCAACTTAGTCTCTAGCTAACCATTTAGTGTTGAAATATCTATTTATGTTTTGCATAAACGAAAGTGAGCTTCTTAGAGATCAAATTAATCAATTTATTACCCTTGTATATGATTTAAATAATGTTGAGATTCAGATTGATGATAAAGATCAAACTATTCTATTATTGTGTTCTTTTCCCCTTTCATACAAGTCTTTTAGGGAGATCTTGATTTATGGAAGAGAGAAACTCTCGTTCAAGGACGTGAATGGTCATTTGTTGAGTAAAGGCAAACTCGACAATGAGTTTGGTTTGGATAGCAAGGCAAATAGTCAACATTCCATTTTGTTAGCATCAAAAAATCGAGACAAAAGATGTTGCTATTGTAAGAAGTTAGGTCACGACAAAGTATATTGTTATAAACTACGAAATAAAAAGGTTGCTAAGAGCAACAAGAAAGATGTAGTTAGTGCTAATTTGGCTGGCGAAAGCGGTGATGATTTCTTATTAGTGTCAATGAGCGATAGCTCCAAGCTTACATCCGACTAGATCCTAGATTCATGATGTTCTTTTCACATGTGTCCCAATAGAGAATGGTTCTCCACATACAGTTTGGTTGAATGTAGAGTTGTGCACATGGAAAACAATTCATCCAGTAAGGTAATTGGTATTGATACTATTAAAATTAGGATGCATGATGGGACGATTAGGACACTCTCAGATGTCAGGAATCTCATCTCCTTGAGTATTTTAGACTCAAAAGGTTGCAGAATCAACACCGAGTCGAGTGGCATTAAGGTATCTCTTGGGGCTCTCATTTTGTTAAAAGGAAAAAGGACCGACAGTCTTTATATTTAGAAGGTTCTACATTGACTGGTGAAATCGAACGTCCCTCATCCATTATGGAGTTGAAGTCAACTCGTTTGGAGCGGAGGCAACTTGGTCATAGGAGGGAAAAATGTATGATCGTTTCGTTGAATAGAAGTTCACTTTTGGATACAGGTTTTGAAAAGTTAGGGCACTGTGTTTGTGAAATTCAGACCTAGGTTAGTTTTGATTTGACAGCACACAAGTCGAAAGCTAGAAGTCTTCTAGCTTTTAAGCAGAGATTCAACTCAATTAATTCCCTACATAGTTCAAGATAGGCCTGTGGCAGGCTTTGACAAAGATGGCGTTGTGGAAATACAAGTCAAGGTGGAAATTTGTTGAGTATGCCTCATAACTCAGTCAAATAAGAGATTTCTTACAAGTCAAGTTAAACAAAATATATTTCCTATCTAGAAGATTTAGTATTTATTAGTATAATATATTAAACATTTATTAGCATAATTTATTTTACCTATGAATTTAGCCTATAAATAGATTCTTTTACAACATTAGAAAATACACCCATTAGAGATTAGAATTCATAAAACTTTTGGATAATTTTGTGTTTACGTTTTGAGGGTTATTTTTTCATGTTTTCGAGATTTAATTTTTATCTCCATCTTTTGTACTCTTTATTCTTTTGTCATTATAGTAAAATTATCTTTGCTCGTAATTTTTTATCCTTTACGAAGGGGTTTTCAACATTAAATTTGTGTGTTTAATTTCTCAATTTTTTTTACTATTTTACTTGTTCATTGTTTAATCGAGTCAATCTCCAACAGAATTTAAATTTTATATAATGAGGTTAGTTTTCCTTTTATCAATGTAACAAGGTTTGTTAATTCTATTAACTTACTACATAAATATTCATAATAATAAATTTAGCTTTTAATAATTATCTTTTTTTTCAATTTGTTCTTTATTTTTTTTATTTTAGTTAAACTTGACTATCAATCTTTCAAAAAAAAGTTAATTTATTATTTTTTAATAAAAATATTGATTAAAACATTAAAATTTTAAATATTATAGTCCATGTGACTATTCACTTGTTCTTCATGCAAAATTTTTAAAATTTTTGTGAACTCTTTTATATTTTTTTTAATATTGAATTTTTTAGTTTTTAAATTATTTATTGACGTGACATATGAGAGAAATAGTGTCATGTCAGCATGAAGTAAACATGAACTGTCACACAAGTTGTTAAGCCAACATCGTTAAAAAATCAATGTGTTATTCAATATTTTCATTAAAAAAAGTTATTTTATTATTTTTATAAAGTTAATAGCTAAATTTAATTAAAAATTTTAACTAAATTGACAAAAAAAATATAAACATTGGAAGTTAAATTTTACATTATACTAAATAAAATACATACTCAAGTATATAAAAAAATTACAAGTTAATCCTTGCCTCAAATAGGATTGAACAAAGCTCGATTCGATTAAAAAAATTAAAAAAATCAAATTTCGAGTTAATCAGATCAAGTTATTCTAGTCAACTCGAATAACTCGATTCGAGTTTGATGCAGTTGAAACTAACTTAAAATATGACTAAGGCAAGTACACCTATCAATTAATAGTATAGTTTCGGTGAGCACAGATATCGTTTTCACGAGGACTAAAAGTACTAGTAATTATTATCTTCCTATTATTTAATCGATAAATTGGAGTGATTAATTAAAACTAAATAACACGACAAAGAACAAATCAGGAAAATCAAATAATTAACAACCAAGAAGCGAAACAATACCCAAGAAAGAATTCACTTAGATTTCATCTGTCATTATCAATCTGAATTAAACAATTTATTCATTTAGTATCTTGATCCATAGAAATCCTAACTTATGCTAATACCTCTATTCAAGCATAAAAGCAATTGAATCTAGGTTGATTAATTGAAATTTCGATCTAATTAAAAACTCCTATTATCGCATTAACTCGATCTTTAGATCCCCCTATTAGATTTTACTCTGATTCGGTAGATTTATGTTGTTCTATTTCTAAGATTGCATGTAACTCCACTCAATTATGCTATATCTACTCTTAAATAGGGTCTGTTCATCTTCTGATTTAAGCATATCAAACATGAATTAATATTCCGAAAATACTAAATCAAGAATTAAGCACATATAATTGAGAGCAAGATCTAAGTGTTTATTGCGTAAAACAGAAACCAAATGACATAATTCATCATAGGGTTCATCTCCCCTTGATATTTAGAAAATTAGTTCATGTTCGCAAATAAAAACTTTTTAAAGACAGTATAACCACAAAAAATAAAAAAAACTCATAAAAAAATTCAAAGAAATTAAAAAGAAGTCTTCAATCTTGATGAAAATATGCTTCAGAAACGATTTCAATGGTGTTTTCCAAGTTGTTTTCTTCACTATTCTCTGACGGCTTACTCCCCTCTTCTTATATTTAGTATTTATAGATTTTAAAATGTCTAAAAAAACAAAAAAATTGTGCTTTTCGCGTGCTTTGGAGTGCTATTCGTGACATCCACACGGTTTGGCACATGCTCGTGTGGCTCACATGGTTGTGTGCCTAGCTCGTGTGGCCCTTATACCTTTCACAAATCTTTTGGTTTTTGCTCCTTTTTCTCCCAAATGCTATCCTAAGTATAGAAACATGAATTTAAACGATTAGGAGCATAAAATTCACCATTTTACATCGAACAATCATCCAAAAAAGCATTAAGAACGAGATTAAAATATATTACCTTTAGCACTTATTAGAGTTACAAGTTCAAGTCGAGTTGAATTTCACAATTTTAATAACTCTAATAATTCGAATAATGCAAATAACAATTTGGTGTAAATACCCTTTTGATCCCTGTCAATTTTGAAAATAAGCAAATTGATTTCTCAACAAAAAATTACAAAAAAAAAATCAAAATAATTTTTAAAATTTTAAAATGATTTTTAAAATTCAAAATATTTATAAAAATTTCAAAATTTATATTTTAAAAAATTTCTAAAATTTATAAAAAAAATCTAAAAAATACATAACAAAAGTTAAAATTTTAAAATTTTTCTAAAATAATAATTTTGAGAGCTAATTAATTATTCAAATTTATCATATTCAACTATTTATTATTTTTATTAATTTTCTTTGCAAAATTTCAAATATATATGGTTTCAAATTTATGTGCTCTAAAATAGAATTAGTTATACTATAATAATATTTTTATTTGACATTTTAATTTTTTTAATTTAACTCGAACAATTTCACTTGATTCGACTCGACTTGAATTTTATTTCACTCGATTTAATTCAAAAAATTCTAATTGAGTTAAGATGATAAAATAATATTTATGAACTCGATTAACTCGATATTTTCTTACTTGATTCGATCGAACACTCATTCCTAACATCAAGTAATAGTTCTGTTTTATTCGCTGCAGGCAATGATATGTACTGGAAACGGCATGAGCGAGTAAAATCAATTGAAGTACCAAGAGGCCAATAGTGGGACACATTGGTTAGTTGTTATTTGTTTTATTTTATGTCTCATTCATTTTATTCATAACATTATTGTTAGAGTTGTTATTTATTTCATTTTATGTTTTATTCATTTTATTCATAATATCTTTTAAAAAATTATTCATGAGTCGGGTTAAATTATATTTAAATTAAGTTTATGTATGATATTAATAATAAGTATAGTTGAATTTGAACAGTAAGTTTATTGGTTGAATGAGTTCATCCATATCCAAGACCAAGGTTTAATTTGCAGGTTCACTTGTGTCGCAGTGTAGTGTGTGGGCTTATAAGTTTGAACTTGTATTATATTAACAAAATAAATATAGTTGTCAAAGTTTAATTTGACTTAAAATATGATATTTACATTTTATCTAATTCGTTTATAATTGTAAATGATTAACTCAAATTTGTTTCGATCCATTTATATTATTGATTATTTTTAGAATATATTTATTTTTATTTAACATTTAATAATTATATATCTCTTTCATTGTCTATATATGTTTTTCTTTTATAAATCTTAGTATACACAATTTAATATTTTTAATATTCACATTATAGTTTAAAATATTTAATTTTCATATAATATAAATTTCATAATATATAAAATGAAATATCATAAATCTGAAAAAGGATCAAGTTAGATTAGGGGTGTAATTGAGCCAACCAAGTCAAGTCCAAATATTACCAAGTTCGAGCTTAATTTGAAATTCGGAGCTAGATACTCAACTCGAGCTCGACCGAAAATCTATTTTTAAACTTTAGTTCTATTCGAAATATAATCGAGCTCAATTTACAAATTTTTATACTAAAGCTCGAACTCGAGCTCGACTCAATAATTAAGCTTAGTGTTAATAATATATATTAAGAATAATAACAAATTTAATATATAAAAATATAAAAAGCTCGATAAAACTCGTGAGTCATTCGAGTTAAGCATTACTAAGATCGAATTCAATCTAATCGGTAGCTCAAATTTCACCTTTAACATTTCAAAAAGAGTCAATCGATTTTTTAAATGAAAATGGTCACTAAAATGCTAACTCACATGGTAGCTCACAAGTATTTTATATTGACAAGGTATTGTTTGTCTTATATGTCACGTAAAAAAATTTTAAAAATTCTAAAAATTTTCAAAAAGTTCAAAATTCATAAAAATTATAAAAAAAGTTCATATTTTTTTAAAATAACATGAACTACACATAAATTGTCATGGAAGCTGCCGTATTTAAAAATTTAATGTTTTAATCAATATCTTAATTAAAAAAACCAATTTAAATATTTTTGAAAGATTGAAAGTCGAATCCTAAACTTAGTGTCAACAGAAATTTCAAACCAACCAATAACTTGGTTTACTTTTCATAATACATTTTAAATGCATTTTTTATCTTACTTTTCAAAACTTTTGAAAAGTAATGCTAAATTAGTGTTAGAAATATGTAATGAGGTTAAGATAATATCCAAAGATACGATCAAATTAATATTTTAGGGTTGGTTACCCATTTGACTTAAAAACTTTGTGTTGAAAAGGGATGGATACACAGGTGTTGGCAAGTGGGAGGGCTTTAAAGAAAGTGAGATGCCGTGAGAAGGAATCGCCTGACGACGGAGGGGATGAGGTGATGATGGAAGAGAGGAGACCAAAACCGTTTTCCTTCAAGGATGCTGTCCTTAATACAGGATCGGAGGCTCCTAGCTTGGAAAGTCAGTAGGAAACTGAGGATTTCGACCTTCACGAAGGTGATGTGAAAAAGTTTATGGTTGATGGGGTGCCTACAATGGACTTCTCGAATAGGGTTATGGCCTTATTGATGAGAGCATGTCTAAAATGCTAGTGATGAAATTGTTGGGTCGAAAAATTGGGTACAATGCTTTATGGAGCAAAGTATGTGCGTTATGGAAGCCGTCAAACCGATTCCAACTTATGGATATTGAAAATGACTATTATCTGGCAACGTTCGAATCAAAATCGGATTATAGCAATGTGATTTCGAAGGGACCTTGGGTCATATATGGACATTATCTTATGGTTCAGCCATGGTCGTCACAATTCTTAACCCTTGAGGCCTATTCACAGACTGTCGTTGCTTGGATCCGTATCGTTGGACTATCCGAAGCTTTTTATAAAAGAAGTATTTTGCAGGAGATCGTGAGCTTGGTGGGAAATGTGGTCAAAATTGACATGTAAACTGATGTAGGTGCGAGGGGACAATTTGCACGGTTTGCAGTACACATCAATCTTGCGGAACCTCTTGTCTCTAAAATTCGCATTGCACATAGGATTCATCGAGTGGAGTATGAATCCTTCCCGTCGATATGCTTCAATTTGGGAGATTTGAGCATATGAGGGATGTTTGTCCTCATGCATCGTTAGGAACAAAAACAGAGGAAAATCAAGATAGCATGCATGGCATTGATTAAGGAATCAGTTAAAGTGCATGAAAGAGTAGAAAAATAAGAGTTCGAGGAATGGATGGTTGTTGAACATCGACAGAGCAAATAATAGCTGTAGAGGGACAGTTCTTCGGGGTCTAATCATGAAAATAATAAGATGGGATCATGGTATAATGTTCTTTCTATTAATGAGGAAAAGGGTGAACAAATCATGGAGCATACTCTGGGGCATTTTAAATTTGGAAAGTAAAATCTTGTAGGAGTTAATGCAAAAGAGTCAACGGGTGGCCCTAATAAGGAGGGTCTGGAATCGGGAGTTAAGGAGCAGAGTGCTAGGCCCAATGCAGTAACTAGACATGGGATAAAATTAGGGCTAAAACTAGAAAGATAAGCCCAATTTTACGGGACAAAAGGGGATGACTGTGGGAGCTAAAAAGGACGACATGAATTCGAGCTTAGGAGTTTTCGAAGCAGGATCTAGTAGTAGGTTGGGCAGGAAACAAAAAGATGGTAAAAATGATACTAGAACACTTGATCCAGAGAAGCATACAATGGTAGTAATAAAGGAGAATAGAAATCCGAATCTGGTCAATGATATAAACCCGAAAAATAATTTGGGTTTTAAAAATCTGGTTTCCCCTAGTTCTTTGTTACCTTTCTAAAGGAGAAAACGGTGAAGGGTATTATGGAAAATTAAGGACAGAATGAGGAGGGGACTCTGACAGATTTTATTGTTGCTACAAAAAAATGGAATGTGGAGGTGTTTGGAAATATACTAAAGAAAAAGCGAATTTTATTGTCACGTATTGGTGGTATACATAGGTGCCTTGAGAAATATGGGTCTCAAAAGCTTGTTGATTTAGAGAAGGAGCTTAGAGCCAAACTAGAATTGGTACTAGATAACGAAGAATCACTTTGGAAGCAAAAATCTCGAAAGGGTTGGTTAACACTTAAGGACAAAAATACGAGGTATTCTCATAGTCAAGTAAACAAGTTGAGGCGGTTTAACCACATTAAAGCTCTTAAGTTGGATGATGGATTGTGGTGACTAGATGAGGCAAAAATTAAGATGGAGGTTGTTACTTTTTTTTGGGTAACTTTATACAGATGATGGTGTTGTGCAAGGTAGACTCCCTTCTAGTAATTCTTTTCCTAATATCGAATCTAGATGGGAAGCTTTCTTAAGGTAACAAGACAGGAAGTTTATGATACACTTTTTGATATGGCTCCATTAAAGGCCTCGGGTATAGATGGTCTTCATGCCCATTTCTATTAATCGCAGTGGAGTGTTGTTGGAAAATCACTGGTTTTAATGGTCAAAAAGGGTTTGAGCTTGGGGAGATCAAAGAGTATCTTAATAAAACACTCATTGTTCTCATTTCGAAGGTGGCAGGCCTTAAGGTGGTGACATAGTTTCGCCCAATTGGTCTTTGTACCATGTCATACAAAGTGATTACTAAAGTTGTCGTGAACCGTTTAAAACTAATAATGCCTATATTGGTGGTAGAGAACCAGAATAGTTTCATAGAAGGGCGTTACAACACAGATAATTTAATAATTTCTTAGGAGGTGATACACTCAATGCGAACTTGGAAAGGAAAAAAGGGATGAATGGTAATAAAGATTGATATGAAGAAAGCATATGATCGGTTGAGATGAGATTTTGTAACAGATACTTTTGAGGAGGTGAAGATACCTGGTAATTTGGTGAGGTTAATCATGCAATGTGTGTCCTCGTCTATGATGCAAGTTCTATGGAACGGCGAGTTCATGGAGGAATTTGCTCCCTTACGAGGGTTCGGCAAAGGATCCCATCTATCCATACCTTTATGTCCTAACAATGGAAAGGTTGGGGCATGTGACACATAGGGCTGTGGCAAATTGCAAGTGGCGATCGATTACCATGAGAAGGGGCGAACCCTCATTGTCTAATATTTTCTTCGTCGACGATCTTGTGTTATTTGGCGAAGCGACTTTGGAAAATGCGGAGGTGATTAAAGGGATCATTAATGAATTTTGTCGATACTCAAGACATAAAGTGAGTAGTAGCAAGTCCAAGATTTTATTTTTGACGAATACGACAACAATGGTAAAGGAGAGCATTGGGAATGTTTTGGGATTTCAGTTAACTGAAGATTTAGGAAATTATTTGAGAGTGCCATTGTTTCATACAAGGGCAAAGAAATGCACTTTCCAATTCATTGTTGATAAAATTCAAAATAAACACAATGGGTATGATGCTAGGCTACTATATTTGGCAAGTAGAGTAATGCTAGCAAAGTTTGTTCTTCTCACGATCCTTGGATATTTTGTGCAGTCCGCAATTATACCTACTTGTATTTGCGAGCAAATTGAACAAATCATGAGGCATTTTGTTTGTAGTTCGACAGATTTTGGAGCTAAAACTGCATTAGTGAAATAGGACTTTTGTTGTCAACCTCGCGCTAAGTGTGGAATTGGGTTACGAAGAATGGTAGCTCAGAATATCTCTTACTTGATGAAGCTTGTGTTCAACTTGGTGACAAAGGTTAATTCCCTTTGGGTACGTATTCTTCGTTCAAAATGTAAGGTTATTGATATTTGCCCATACAATATTGATAAGCCTAGTTGTTCTGATAAAATTAAATGTCGACAATGAATAAATACCATAAAGAAAACAGGGAAAAAACACACAGATTTTACGTGGAAACCCTTTCGGGAAAAAAATCACAGGCAGAGGAGAAAAAGATTCACTAATGTCTAAAATCGAATGATTACAAGAGGGGATGACTACGCCTATTTATAGGTTGAAAAACCTTATTTCAATCAACAACTAATAGAAGTAACGTAGTAAGGTTGAAACACCTTATTCTAATTAAAATAAAATAGATGATCTATTCTAATTAAAATAAAATAAAAGAAGTCTAGTTTATTTGGACTTTACTTTTATTTTATTTTACCACTGAATTTTATTTTAACAAAAATTCTAGTCACCTAATTTTAACAATCTCCACCTTGACAAGAATTCTCTACGAACAAGAACTCTCAACAAACAAGTTCTCCACCTCTTCAACAAAACCCCTTGAGGGGTATTCTTCAACAATGAACACTAACCAAGTTCAAGCAATACTCAAACTTGGTTATGGGAAGTGACTCAGTCATCATATCTGCAGGATTTTCATGAGTACTAACTTTGCTCACAACAATATCCCCTCGAGCAATAATATCACGCACAAAATGATACCGAATATCAATGTGCTTTGTTCTCTCATGAACATTTGATCTTTTGTAAGAAAAATGGCACTTTGACTGTCACAAAATATTATACCAATATCTTCAGCCACGTTTAAAGCATAAGCCACTAGCTCAACCTCGACATACCTTTTTGGAGGTTCAATTTCTCTTCTAGGTTTATTCTTGGTAATAGAATAATGTGGTGAAGAAATGACTCTATTATGAACTTCTGTACTAACTTGAGAAGTTAACTCTGGTGTAGATACTGGATCAATCTGAAACTCTACCTATTTTTGTTATTCTTTGCTAGAAGAGTCTTTAATAGATAAGTTAGGTAATATAGTAGTTTCATCAAAAACAACATCTCTGCTAATCACAACTTTTCGATTTTCAGGATACCATAACTTATACCCTTTTACACCAGCCTTAAAACCAAGAAAAAAACATTTAATGGATCTTGGTTCCAATTTTCCATTATCAACATAAGCATATGCAGGACATCCCAAAATCTTTATATCAGAATAATCAACAGGCTTACCAGACCATATCTCTTGTGGAGTCTTTTTCTCAATGCTAACGAATGGAGACTGATTGATCAAAAAACATGCAGTAGAGCCTGCTTCAGTCCAAAATGACTTCGGTAAATTAGAATTTGACAACATACATTGAACCTTCTCCATTATCATTCTGTTCATTCGTTCTATGACGCTATTTTGCTATGGAGTATGACGAACTGTCAAATGTCTCACGATCCCTTCTCATTTACACAATTCATTAAACTCATCAAAATAGAACTCCAAGCCATTATCTGTGCAGAGATGTTTTATCTGTTTTCCTATCTGTTTTTCAACCATAGTTTTTCAAGACTTGAATGCGGAAAACACATCGCTTTTCTGCTTCAGAAAGAACGCTCAAACTTTTTTGGAAAAATCATCAATAAGAGTTAGCATATAATTAGCTCCACCTCTCGAAGGCACTCTAGATGGTCCCCAAAGATCAAAATGAATATAATCCAATGTTCCATTCGTGTTATGGATTACTCTGGTGAATCGAACTCTCTTTTGCTTCCCAAAAATGCAATGCTCACAGAACTTCAGTTTGCTAATGTCTTACCCATCAAGAAGTCCTCTTTTACTCAATTCTGTCATGTCATTCTCACTCATATGCCTAGACACATATACCAAAGTCTAGTAATATCATCATCTAACAAGGAAGAGGAAGGGACTGCAACATCACTAGTAATAGTTGAACCTTGCTAAACATATAATTTGGCAGTCTTTCTCTTTCCTTTCATCACAACGAGGGAACCCTTGCTAATCTTTAAAACCTCACTTTTAGCTGTGTACCTATGTCCTTTTGAATCAAGAGTACTCAAGGAAATCAAATTTCTTTTCAATTTTGGTACATGTCACACGCCACTAAGAGTTCTAACGACCCCATCAAACATCTTTATTTTGATTGTGCCAACACCTGCAATTTTACATGAAGCATTATTCCCCATCAAAACAACACCTTCAGGCACAACTTTATATGTTGTAAACCAATCCCAATTGGGACTTATATGGAATGTGCAACTAGAATCGAGGATCCACTCCTCGCTCACTTTAGAATTGTTGATAGAAGCAAGTAGGAGTTCACCATCACTGTAGTCTTCTACTACATCAGCTTCACCGGTTGTTCTAGTTGTTTTCCCTTTTGATTATCTGCCTCCCTTTTGATATTATTTTGTAACTTGTAGCACTCTTTCTTAATGTGCCCTTTCTTCTTGCAAAAGTTATAAGTTTTACCTTTGTTTGAAGATCTCGATCTACCTTTAGATTTACTACGAGGATTTCGTTCTTGTGCCCTCCCACAATTATCATTACTGTTTCGATCTTATCTTCCACAAACAATGAGACCCTCTCCCTGAGAGTCAGATCCAGCCACAAGATGCTTCATCTTGTCATACAAGGCTAAGGAAGCATAGACTTCATCAACTGTGAGAGATTCATGACTATACAAAATTGTATCTCTGAAGGTTAAATACAACAGTGGCAATGAACAAAAGAGAATTAACCCTAAATCCTCTTTATCATACTGAAACTTCATGGCCTCCAAATCCGAGATAATTTCTTTAAACACATTTAAGTGTTCGTGCACAGATGCACCTTCTTCCAAACGATGAGAATACGGACGCTGTTTCATATTTAATTTACTGGTTAGGGTTTTTGACATACATAACTGCTGCAATTTTACCCATAATGCAGCAGCAGTCTTCTCCTTTAACACATCTTGTAGAATTTCATTCGACAGATGTAGCTATAATTGTGTCAAAGCCTTCCAATCTTTACACTTCTTCTCTTCATCTGTCAAATTCGAAGGCATCTTATCTAGCCCTAACAGGGCATCATCCAAATCCATCTGTGCAAGAACTGCTTGCATCTTTACCTGCCACAATGCGAATCTGGTGTTACGATCCAACAGTGGAATATCATACTTCAATGTCACCATTATCGTGATTGAGACTAGTAACCCAAATAGCTTTAATACCAATTTGATAAAATTAAATGTCGACAATGAAGAAATACCACAAAAAAAGGGGGAAAACATACAAATATTACGTGGAAACCCTTTCAAGAAAAAACCACAAGTAGAGAAGAAGATTCACTAATGTCTAAAATCGAATGATTATAAGAGGAGATGACTACGTCTATTTATAGGTTGAAAAACCTTATTCCAATCAGCAACTAATAAAAGTAACATAGTAAGGTTGAAACACCTTATTCTAATTAAAATAAAATAAAAGAAGTCTAGTTTATTTGGACTTTTCTTTATTTTATTTTAACAAGAATTCTACTCACCCAATTTTAACATGTTCTTATGTGTGGCGCTTCATTACAAAAATTGGAGGGCTCTTTTGGGAAAGGATAATATGGAATGTTGGGAAAGGCAAGTTAGTTACCTTTGTTCAGGACTAGTGGATACCAAGGTTGGGGATACTTCAGAATCATCTCTTACCTGGAAAGTTCATTGCACCTCAAGGAAAGGTTGTTGACTTTGTGAAGGAGAACAGTTGTTGGAACAGGTTGAAATTGGAGTCCTATTTTTCGAGGAGTATTTTGGACCATATTGCAGCTTGTTATCCCTCTAGTGAGACTTTTGGAGATGATGTTTACAAGTGGAAGCTAAATATGAATGGCAAATTCTCAATGAAAATTGTTTATGGGAGTGTTGTAAGGAATGAGAACTTGATGGAAGACAATAGGTGGAAGCTAATTTGGGATAACTCTTTAACATCAAGTATTAAGCATTTTCTTTGGTTGGTACGAAGAGGATGACTCCTAACAAATAGTGAGCATGCCAGAAGGCAAATGACAGATAATGAGGGGTGCAGTCATTACGGGGCAATGCAGGAATCCGTTAGCCATGTCTTGCATAATTGTAAACTTGCAACAGCATTTTGGATACTACAAGCCAATATCATTATTGATCATAGTTTTTTTTAGATGGAAATGGAGGACTGGTTGCTAGTGAATTTAAAAGGACAAAGTTAGATGGGTCCAAGTGGAGAGCAAGCAACTCTTAAATTTGCAGTCATATGTTGGCTGCTATGGAAATAAAGAAATGAATTTGTTTTTCAACAAAATATGGTCAACCGAGCGACCTAGTGAAGGCTGCTGACTGTATGACTGCACAAATATGGGAATCAAATTGCAGACATACTTCCCATGTTCCAGTAGTTGTAGATGCGATTAAATGGCAACCCCTAAATCTTGGCTGGATAAAAATAAATGTTCATGGTGCTGCTGCCAAGGATGCGGAATGGTCAGTTGTGGGAGGTACATTGCAATATTCGAATGGGCGTTGGATCGTAGGGCATCAAAGGTACGTGGGAAGAGGCACGTCTTTGAACTCGAAATTATGGGCTACCTTACATGGTATGGAGATTGCGAGACAAAGAGAGTATGAAAATGTGGTTGTAAAAAGTGATTGCTTAGTGGCAATTGAGATGATAAAAGATAGCTCGGATGGGGCCCCATCAAACACCATTGTCTGGAAAATTAAAGAGGTTGCTAGGCAATTTAGCATGGTTGAATTTCATTTCGTGCGAACGGAAGGCAACTTAGTAGCGAACTATCTAGCCAGTACTTATGATACTGCTGATGTTGATATTCACATTATCGTAACACCTAGTATCTTTGTTAATAAGTTACTACTTGATGACTATACTGCCATCCATGATGTATGAATAATTTGAGATAAAGGCAATAAAATGCCTCTTTTCTTGTCAAAAATATGTAATGAGGTTAGTTAATTCTACTAACTTACTACATTAATAGTAATAATAATAAATTTAACATTTATATTTTTGTCAATTTGATTATTATTATTATTACTAGTTAAATTTGACTCTCAATTTTTAAAATAAAATAAAATAAATTTGACTATTGATCTTTCAAGAAAAGTTAAATTGTAATTCTTTTTATGAAAATATTAACTAAAACATTAAATTTTTAAACATGACAGCACACGTGACAATCTATTTGTACTTCATACTAACTTTATAAAATTTTTATGAACTCTTTTATATTTGTTTTGAATATTTAAATATTTTTATAAATTTTAAATTATTGACTGACACATGTGTCAGAAATAGTGTCATATCAGTGTGAAGTACACATGAACTATCATGCAAGTTATGACGCTAACATCGTTAAAAATTTAATATTTTATTAAGCATTTCCATTAAAAAATTGACTCTTTTTGAAAAAGTTAATGGTCAAACTAAACTAAAAAATAATAATGACTAAATTAACAAAAAAAATGTAAACATTGAGAGGTAAATTTTGCATTATTCTAAAAAATATATGTTAGGGATCGACCCGATTAAGTAACGAACAAGTTAAAAATAGCGGAAGAAATTGAGAAATTGAACACACAAATTTAACATGGAAAAACTCCTCTGAAGAGGATAAAAAACCACGGGCAAAGATAATTTTACTATAATGGCAAAAGAATGAAGAGTACAAAAGATGGAGATAAAAACTAAATCCCAAAAACCCGAAAATAAAGAACCCTCAAAACGTAAACACTAAATTCTCCAAAAGTGTTAGGAGTTCTAAACTATAATGGGTATGTCTAAAATTGGCATATTTTTTAAGGTTGTAAAAGAGCCTATTTATAGGCTAAATTCCTAAGTCAAATAATAATAAAATAATCTAGAGTAATAAGAGTTTGACTCAAATAAATAAATAGAGTTTAATTGAAACAAATAAACAGAGTTTAACTGAAAGATTATTTCTCAAATTTGACTTGAAATAGGAGTCATAATTCAACAAATTTCCACCTTGACTCATATTTCCACAATGTCATCTTTGCCAAAACCCGCCACAGGCCTATCTTGAACTATGCAGGGAATTAACTGAGTCAAATCTGTGCTTAGAAGCTGGAAGCCTTCTAGCCTTCGACTTGTGCACTGCAAATTAAAACTAACCCTCATCTGATTTTTACGAACACAATGCCCTAACTTTTCAAAACCTGCATCCAAAAGAGAACCTCTCTTCAACAAAATGGTCGTACATTTTTCCCTCCTATGACCAAGTTGCCTCCGCTCCAAATGAGTTGATTTCAACTCCATAAAGGACGAGGGACGTTCTATTTCACCGGTCACTATAAAACCTTCCAGAATATAGTGACTGCCGATCTTTTCACCTTTTAACAAAACGAAAGCCCCACGAGATACCTTAATGCCGCTCGACTCAATGTTAATTCTGCAACCTTTTGAGTCTAAAATACCTAAGGAGATGAGATTCTTTTGTAAATCAGGTACATACCTGACATCTAATAGTGTCCTAATCGTACCATTGTGCATCCTAATTTTAACAGTACAAATACCGATTACCTTACTAGATGAATCGTTTCCCATGTGCACAACTCCACCTTCAATTGAACTGTATGTGGAGAACCATTCTCTGTTGGGACACATGTGGAAAAAACATCCTGAATCTAGGTTCCACTCGGACGTAATCTCGAAGCTTTCGCTCGTTGACACTAACAAGAAATCATCACCACTTTTATCGGCCAAATTAGCACCAGCAAAATCTTCCTCGTTACTCTTAGTTGCCCTTTTATTTCGTAGTTTGTAACAATCTGCTTTGACATGACCTAATTTCTTACAATAGCGACACCTTTTGTCTCGCTTCTTTGATGCTACCAAAACAGAAGCTTGCTTATCTGCCTTGCTATCTGAACCAAACTCATTGTCGAGTTTGTCTTTGCTCAACAAATGACCATTCACATCTTCAAACGAAAGTTTATCTCTACCATAAATCAAGGTCTCCCTGAAAGACTTGTATGAAGGGGGTAAAGAGCACAACAATAGCATAACCTGATCCTCATCATCAATTTGAACCTCAACATTATTTAAATCATTCAAAAGACTAATAAATTGACTGATGTGATCTCTAAAGAGCTCACCTTCATTCATGCGAAACGTAAATAGATGTTGTTTCAGCATTAAACGATTAGCCAGAGACTTAGTCACATAAAGAGTTTCTAGCCTTTTCCACAAGGCGGATGAGGTCTTCTCCATCAATACCTCCTGCAATACCTTATTTGCGAGGCACAACTGGATTGCAGACAAGGCCTTTTCATCAAGTTCTTCCCATTCTAATTGATCTATATTATTGGGCTTTTTCCAGGTAACAACCTTTTTCAAACCGGTTTGAACTAGAATTGCCATCATCCGAACTTGCCACAAATTAAAATTTGTGTCACTATCAAACTTCTCAATATCGAACCTTGTTATTGTCATATCTAAACAAGCTGATTTGCAAAAAATGAACTAGCTCTGATACCACTTGTTAGGGATAAACCTGATTAAACAACAAACAAGTTAAAAATAGCAGAAAAAATTAAGAAATTGAACACACAAATTTAACGTGGAAAAACTCCTCTGAAGAGGATAAAAAACCACGGGCAAAGATAATTTTACTATAATGGCAGAAGAATGAAGATTACAAAAGATGGAGATAAAAACTAAACCCCAAAAATCCAAAAATAAAAAACCCTCAAAACGTAAACACTAAATTCTCCATAAGTGTTAGGGGTTCTAAACTATAATGGGTATGTCTAAAATTGGTATATTTTTTAAGGTTGTAAAAGAGCCTATTTATAGGCTAAATTCCTAAGTCAAATAATAATAAAATAATCTAGAGTAATAAGAGTTTGACTCAAACAAATAAACAGAGTTTAATTTAAACAAATAAACAGAGTTTAACTGAAAGATTATTTCTCAAATTTGACTTGAAATAGGAGTCATAATTCAACAATATATACTCATGTAAATAAATCTATAGATTAACCCTTCTGTTGGAAAAAAATGGATTATTGGAAACTTCGAGGCATATTCTCGATTGGTAAATGTGGAGATTTGAATCATAAAATTATGGTTTTATATTCTACCCCATGAGACTTTTACAACGGTATACCATATGCTCAAAATGGTGAGTGATGAATGAGAAATTGATGCTCAAAGTAAGCCACTTATGAAGTATGTTGAGGAAAATGGAAAGTTTAGATCTCACATTTGTTAGATATCTAGTGTGAAATATGTTTATATATATGAAACAACTTGATAGTTATTAAATAACTAAGCTAAAGCGTTGGCGGTGCACCTGCACGACGTGGGCAACGCAAAATATCCAGATCAGTTGTGCCTTTCTAGCTCTTCAGATATTTAAGCCCAATACGTAATTTTCTCAACAGTTGGATTGGTTGAATCCTATGAATCCACTGATTTCTGCCACTTTCGTTATTGTTGCTAGGTTGGCTGTTGGGCTTGCTTCTATTGGACCTGGAGTTGATTAAGGTATTGCTATCACTCCAATAGTCAAAATTTCCAAAAGTTTCTTGATTTTGAACTTTTCATTAAATCCGAAATAATCTGCAAGAAAGAAAAGACAATGAATTTTCTCTATTTTTCTTGAAAAAATTCGAACCTATTTTCGATAATAAAAGAAGGCTAGGTTACAGTTCGTTGATCACTGCAGTCGTGCTATTGTCGTGCTCATCTCGTTTTTGTATCTTAAGAGACAGTTGACCAACGTTTCTTCAGTACCAAAGGAGTAACCGAATCTGTCTTAAGAAAATTGTGAAAACAAACCTCAACTACCAATCAAATTTCTGTCAACCTATGAGTACAAATTTTAAATTTTCTATTTTATTTTTAATTTCTGTTTTATTTTTCAGATTTATATATATTGTTCTAGTTTGATCTTGTAATTTAAATCAATATTTTAATTACTATTATTTCGCACGTATGTGAACATCTTCAAATAACAGTTCTGCTTTTGTTGGTTAAAAATTATATGTACTGTTACCAGCATGTGTGAGTAAAATCAATTGAAGTACCGAGTGGCCAATAGGGGACGCATTGGTTAGTTGATATTTGTTTTGTTTTATTTTATTTTCCTTTCATTTAATTGAAAACATTATTCTTAGATTTGCTCATGATTCAAGTTAAATTTTGTTTAGGTTAAGCTTTTTTATGATATTAATAAAAAGTATAGTTGAACTTGAGCAGTAAGTTCATTGGTTGAATCGAATTCATTCATATTCGAGATCAAAATTAAATTTATAGGTTCATCTGTGTAGTAATGTAATGTGTGGGTGTACGAGTTTAAACTTGTATTGTATTAAAAAATAACAAATATAATTGGAAAGTCTAGTCTAGCTTTATGATATTCAAATTTTGTCTAAATCCATCTATATTTGTAAATAATTAACTCAAATTTATTTAGATCCATTCATATTATTGTTTATTTTTAAAATGTATTTATTTTTATTTAATATTTAGTAATTATTTATCTCTTTCACTATCATGTATGTTTTTCTTTTATAAATCTTAGTATACACAACTTAATATTTTTTAATATTTACATTATAGTTTTTTTTCATATAATATAAATTTCATAATTGATAAAATAAGATATCATAAACTTGAAAATGGATCAAGTCAAATTAGGGTGTAATCGAGTCAAGCCGAGCTCGAATACTAACAAGCTCGAGCTCAACTTGAAATTCAGAGCTCGATACTTGGCTCGAGCTCAATCAAACATCTATTTGTAAGCTTAAGATTGACTCGAAATATAATCGAGCTACTCAAGCTCGAGTTTAATTAAGCTTATTTACAAATTTTTGTACTAAAGCTTGAACTCGAGTTTGGCTCAATAATTACCGAATTGAGTTTAAATTTTTTTTAATCAAACTCAGATAACGTGCAAGCACCAGTGTCTCATTTGCACTCCTAAATCAAATAAAACTCGAGCTTTGAAAATTAAAATTCGAGCTTGATTTATATTTTAAACGAATCAAACTTTTTTATTTAATTTCATTTTTTAATATCTAATATTTTTATTTAAGCTTTTTCAAATTTAAAATAGATATTAGAGCTAAAAGGTAAGTAATATACAGGGTGAACTTTTTTCTTTTGGTTTTATATAATTAAAAGAAATATTAATTATTAATAAATGATTGGTAAAAATTAAGAGATATTTGAATGTTAATAATATAAGATGGGTTGATGGTAGTGAAATGGTAGTAAAAAATGCAAAATATGTGTTGCTAGTATATGAAAAAAAATGAGATAATCCCATGTTATTTGAGTGGCAGTTAATGCATTGGTTGTGGATAGAATAATTTGATGAGTTATTGGAATTTTCGTATATGGAGGTTGAAACATCAATTCGATTCACATGAGTGTCATTGTTGCAACTTGTATATATATTGCATGACCTTGAAGAGAGCAGTTTAAGCTTTGACATTGATTGAGGTTGGAGAGAGAGATTATGGAAGCCAAAATGATGAAATCATATCTCTCACTTGCAATTATACTGCTTCTGCTCTACAATCCCATGAATCCCTGTAGAGCTATGTCAATGCAAACCAACACCAACCACGACGATGAGGAGTTGGAATTGTAGTGCTTTAATACCACTAAATGTAATTTTTTAAATTCGAATTAGACGTTATGACCGAATCTCGAAGATCAGATTGATCATGTTGATGACGCAAAAAATCATTTAACTATTTATTAACGACAATTGTCCTTATTTTAAAATATCATTTTGATTTGCTTAAAAAAAAGTTAAATATTGTCTATAGGTTTTCATTTGAAAAAGAAATCGTCAAAATTATTCATCTTTAGAAAAACTCGAATATCAAATATTTTTTTTAAAAACATCATATTTCAAGAAATATTGCAGTGAAAAATAACATAATTAAATCTCGCTCATCGTTTTGAAATCGTAGTTTTAACATATCTCGTAAAATATCAATTTAATGAATAGATAGTGTTGAGTTTCAAAAACAAAATATAGAGTTGGAAAATACGATATTTGATTTGAGTTTGGCATTATTATGAAAAATCCAATTTATCTTACCAAATTCATAAAATCGTCTTAGGTAATAGTATTAAATATTCTAAACATGCAACGTAATCCAAAAATCAAAATCAAAAAGAAAAGTCCCAAGTCACATTCCAAAAAAGTAAAAACAATCTCAAAATACCAAGTATCAAAGTATAATAGTTTATCTAAAAACTTTCGAGTGCACTTCCGTAAGTGTCCTAACATCAATTATTATCTAAAAAGTCAGAAACTTAAAAAGGTAAGCTTTTCAAAGATCAGTGTGGGTTACAAATCATATCAACAAAAATTAATATAGAACATTATCAATATAACAAATTAATCATATATATACATAAATATGCAACCACATAATTGCATTTATCAGAATGCATAATGACAATGTCAATGCAACGCTTTTTCAAAAACAATGCAGATCTAATTTTTCAGAAAACAGTTTTTACCCATCTTCATTACACACCATAATGAGTTCCTCAAAACTCGTCCATCTAATAACATACCAATAATGTGGACAAGCCACCAGATATTGTAGTCGAGCTGTGAGAAACAAAGTATTGTGGTCGAGCCACCAGATATACTGCCAGATACAAAATATTATGGTCAAGCCACCAGAAATTGCAGATTATTAACTGCCAGAATCTTCCTCCGTACAATATTATCTTAACCCCATGCATGTGACATGGCTTACAAAACATAATTTTCAGTAAGCATGCTTTACAAGCGATTCAAATCTCATTATGATTTAACACAGTGACATGCTTAACATGCAAATCAGAATAATGGCATGCTCAACATGTGAATCATAGTCAGAATAATAACATGCTTAACATGAGAATCAAAATATCAATAAATCAGTGTCATGTTTATAACACATGCATATCGAATATCGCCATATATCACATAACATGAGTATCAGGAAAGCATACATCATTAAGTTTAACAGAAAAATCACATAATCACATACAAAACATCACAAATTTGAAGTTTCAAAATCACTTACTTGGAATCCTCCTTCATATGGGATTTTATCAATCAATTTGAATAGTTGTGTATTCGCTCAATTGCACTTTTCAGAGATTTTTATTATACAATTATTTAATACTTTTGTATTTTTACGATTAAAAACATTGTCATGTATTTTTAAACAAGGTAGGTCCCCACACTTTATTTTGCAAATCCGATGGCAACAACTCCGTTTCCAACTTCTAAAGGAAGAGATCTAATCTTGAGTCCTTAAAGTTAAACAATTTCTTACTGTATTAGAACAAAATTATTTTAGTGAATAACCCTCATTTTTGCTATTAGGTGAAATACTTACGTAATCGATTGTCCAATCGCACTCTTCCAAAAGTGAGGTATAGATCCGAGATTTTCAAATATCACTTTATAATATACAATAAATCGAAACGTTAGAATTAGTCTAATCAAATATAAAAAAAATACGAGAGAATATCGCGAATGGAGGATTTCCATACTTACATAATATCGAAAGAATAGCGCTCAACAACTTCCCACGAAGAACCAATTAGGGAGGAGGATTCGTAACTAGACAGAAAATAACAAAATATAAAATAAACGAATTAGATTTAGGGTGGGAAATAGTGCCTTTTATGATCAAAATATCATAATTTAGTGTTTAAAAGAATCAGTTACA
This sequence comes from Gossypioides kirkii, assembly GCA_005610355.1. Lineage (NCBI taxonomy): Eukaryota > Viridiplantae > Streptophyta > Magnoliopsida > Malvales > Malvaceae > Gossypioides > Gossypioides kirkii. Next base: position 7,424,608 of record CP032249.1, on the reverse strand, counting down.
AGTAAAGGAGGAAAAAAGAAGAACGGAGAATTTTGGTGATGGTCGACGGGGGTTAGATGGTGGTTTGGTGGCTTTTAGAGGTGGTCTAGGTGATGAAATTAAAAATTCAGATAAAATTAAATAAAAAAAGATTTTTTTTAATTTTTTTTTAGAAAAATGATGAAATAATCCCAAGGAATTTGAGTGGCAGTTAATGCATTGGCAGTGGATAGAATAGTTTGATGAGTTATTGGAATTTTCATATATGGAGGTTGAAGCATCAATTCGATTCACATGGCTTGTCATTGTTTCAACTTGTATATATATTGCATGACCTTTGAGGGTGATTATGCAAGCCAAAATGATGAAACCATATCTCTCACTTGCAATTATACTGCTTGTGCTCTACAACCCAATGAATCCCTGTAGAGCTATGCCACTGCAAACCAACACCAGTCGCATCTCATCACTCATCGCCGACGATGAGGAGTTGGAGTTCCTGATGGATTCTCATAGCCGTAGAATCCTCGCTGAAACTGATGGACCTGTGACTCACAAAACAACCATTTCATTTAAACCGGTTATAAATTGTGGGAGACTTAAGCCTTATACACCCTGCGTTCCCGACCCAAACGGCGCAAAGGTGCAAGACACGAGGGGGATTTACAAGCGTATGTGATGGCACTAGAACACCCTGGGACTTAGAGCCGGGGATGCTGAAGGTGAATGACGAATTGAACTGTTTTTAGCAATTAATTTTACTTTAAAGCCGAAGTTGATCATTTCCTTTTCAATCTGCTAGACTCAAAATCGTAATGGTCGGCAAATGATTGTAAACATGTATCAATAATCATATTTACTACATAATTTGCAGTTACTTCTGACAGCGTCATCAATCATTTTCCAAACCCAACTTTCCCATGGCTAAACGGTTTAAAGTTACTGAGTAAATATTAAATAAAATTCGCTAAATGTGAAACTTTATTCTATTCTAGGGGTGAAGTTAAAAAAAAATTTTAAGAGGATTGAAGTTAAATTGTAATTTTTACAATAGTAAAAATGTAATTTTTAAAATATTAAATGAAAATTTTATCATTTTTAAGAGGTCAAAGTGTAATTTTACTTTTATTAATTTAAAATTTTAAAAATTTTAAGTTTAAATAGATTTTTTTATTTTAGGGAGGGTCAAGGTCCTGTTCTACTCATTAACAAAACGATATAAATCAATTAATACAGATTGATAAAACGTAACATTTCAAACATAAGTAACTAAAATGTAATATGAGGTAAATAAAAGTGATTATTTTTGTAATTTATCTTTTTTCTTATTAAGTGGTATATTGAAGAAAACTGTGTATGATGTGGATTAATTTGTTTATATATATTACATTAATAATTATTTTAAAATAATTATATAAAAATATTTATCAATTCTAAAAAAATATAAAATATAACAAAAAGAGAACTCTAATGAAAAGTTTAAAAAATTCAAAAGTCTGAACATTCTTAAAAATAAAAAATTCCAAAATTTTAAAAGAAAATACAAAAAATTCTTAAAAATAAAAATTCAATTTTCATGCTCCTTCTTGAAAATTTATGATGTTAATGATTTCATGTCCAATAAAAAACTAATACATATACAATTCATTTCAATTTTTTTATTTAAATCCCCTATAAAATTAAAAATTATTATTTTAATGATTTCATGTTACCAACACATTAACTTAGGTCACATGCCATGTTAGTATTCGTAACATACAGGAATTAGGTAACCATACAAATTTGACAAATTGTTATTTGGGCACATCAGACAGGATTGAAGAAAGCCCATTGAAAAATACGGAAATTTGTCATATGCTTTAAGGAAAATTGTGAGTTTCGGGCTTATAGAAAATATTGTGGATGCTTGTTATAACAGGCCGCCTTAACCTTCTTGGGGTCGTGCACCAAAGATAATGAAATTGTACTGCAAACATATAGTGTTCAGTTGTAATATAGAAATTTCTACAATGACATATTGAGTATTTTGAGGATTTAACTTAAGAGATTGTCAAAATTAATAAATGGTAGTATCAAATTTGTAACACATCAAATTTAATCTAGACGTTATTGTTGAATTGGGAGAAATTATATTAGTTTGTTTAAAAACCCAAAAATTATAATCATAACTTTAGAAATTTTAAATTCGAAAAATATTATTTTAGCAAAACACTTGCGTGTTATTTTTAAAATTACAAACGAGCAGAAGTTATCCATTTCACAGAAAAACTCTTAACTTGATCGCATTTAAAAACTTTTGTTTCCGGTGTGTGTTTTGAAAATATAAGTGTCGCAAAACCTCTTACATAATTTAGTTAAATCTTATGTTCAAAAACACTTATCTTACAATAAAATCACTTAAAAACTTATTCGATTTCGTAGCGAAAAATTTTGAAATTTTAATTTTAAAAATAAATTCTAATTTGATAAACCGTATACTTTTACAATTTAGTGTTAAAATATCAAAAGCTGACAGAACAAAACACAAACATAAACTTAATCAAAAAAAGAATTACAGTATCAAAAGTCTAGAATAATTTATTACGAAAACCACTTTATTTTAATTAACCTTCTTGGGGTCGTGCACCAAAGATAATGAAATTATTAAACAATATGAAAACACTGTTTTCGCTGCAAACATATAGTGTTGAGTTATAATATAGAAATTTCTACAATGAAATATTGTGTATTTTGAGGATGGAATTCAAGAGGTTGTCAAAATTAATAAACGGTAGTATTAAATTTGTAACACTCCAAATCTAACTTAGACTTTATTGTTGAATTGGGAGGAATTATATTAGTTTGTTTAAAAACTTAAAAGTTATAATCATAATTTTAGAAACCTTAAATTCGAAAAATATTATTTTAGCAAAACACTTGCGTGTTATTTTTAAAATTACAAACGAGCAGAACTTATCCATTTCACATTGATCGCATTTAAAAACTTTTGTTTTCAATGTGTGTTTCGAAAATATAAGGGTCGCAAAACCTCTTACATAATTTAGTTAAATCTTATGTTCGAAAACACTTATCTTACAATAAAATCACTTAAGGACTTATTCGGTTTCGTAGCGAAAAATGTCGAAGCTTTAATTTTAAAAATGAATTCTAATTTGATAAATTGTATGCTTTTGCAGTTTATTGTTAACATATATGAAACACAAACAGAAACTTAGTCAAAAAAAGAATTACAGAATCAAAAGTCTAGAATAGTTAATTACGAAAACCACCTTATTTTAATTAACTGAAAAATAATCCGAGCTCCTGTATATCGTTCGGTCCTAAGTCTGAAGACCACTTAAAACGTATTAAATAAACGAGTGAGTTAGAAGCCCAATGTGTACCACGTCCCAAGCAACAAATCAGAAGCACGTACAAATTCTGACATATTCTCATAATCAAACACAGATACATATTCAGATACAAATGCAGATAGAGACTCAGGTACAGATGCAGACACAGATTCCACCCCATCCGCTACACACCAACTTCGTCCAACAAATCACACCAATTAGGACTACAAGAGTCCATCCATCCAATCACAATGGATCGTGGCGGTATGCCACTCAAATAAGTGCAGCTGAGCTGCCAGATAGAAATGTTGTGGTAAACCCCTAGAATCATACATCGCTAGAAGGTGCAATAATACTGCCAGAATCACACTTCCTCCATCACATATCACATCTCATCCCAATGCACATGCAAATACTAACAAATATCATATGCGTATATGTCATACATGTTTCTCACATCAGAACATGCTAACATACAATCGTAACAAATCAGAAACATAACATGCTTTATGTAAATGTCATTAACACAGATTATATCAAATAACCTACACAGAGTTTATTAGTCCGAGTTATGCTTGTCATATATAATCATACTTTCAAAATTATCAGAACACAGAACATAAATGTTGGAGCCCAATTTGTCCGGGCCCAACTCAAAATCCAAATGAACCAAAACAAAAAAATAAATTTTAAATTAAAATTTATTTTAAATTTAAAATGTCCAAATGTACATATTACGCCCAAAATACAAGTCCAAAACTCAAAACCCAATACACCCAAAACCCTAACCCAAAACAAACACATGCTTGAGTGGCCCAATGCACCCAACAAAAACCTAATTGTGTTGTTCCATCAGCTGCTGCCTCCAACTCGGTTTGCCACTTGACACCTTTGCTGTCTACCACCACCGTCACTGGCTCCTACAAGCAAGTGGATGAGAAAGTCAGTAAATTTTAGCAAAAAAACAAATTATAATCATTGTAATGTAGGCTATAAAGTCAATTCGAAAATTAATTGTAAGAGGACAAGCCCTTTTAGAAATCAATACAGAGAGACAGTGAGTCAGAGCAATACAAACCATTTTTGAAATCAAATACGCAGACAGTATATTAGAAATCGATAAGAAAACAAACAGTTGATATCAGAATACTAATCAAATTAAGTCAATCTGTTCTTGAGGTACATTTATTGCTTGTTTATTACTCAAATTTCAAAACGTTTTTCATTTTAAATGCGTGTTAATATATTTATTCATATCGTTATTGTCATTTATTACTATCATTAATACTCGAAGCGTTTTAATAAATAAATAATAAATATAAATTATATACATTAAATAAAAAAGAAATTTGAAAAATCATACCAAAATCAAAACGTCGCCGTCGACTCGTACGGAATTCCTCCGATTGTGAGGAATTTCGTTGTTTGATTTTCTGTCAAAAAAAGTGTTAATCAAAAGGTAATAAAAAAAGATTCGAAAATCAAACAGAAAAGGGTTGTTCTCATAAAGAAATAATAATAATAATAATAATAATAATAATAATAATATAATAATAATAATAACAGATTTTTTAAAAAAAGGGAAAAAAATAAGAAATGCTAAAACTTCATCTTTTTAGATCTGGAAAACCCAATAGATCTGGGGTTTTTTTGAAAAGAAGTAAACAAGTGATCAAAAGAGAATCGAACCAAATCTATTTGAATGTGTTTTAAAAAACTATTTTCATTTTGTTCTTCGGAAATCCAGGTTAAATCCGTTAAATTTATGCCTGGATCTAAGATTTTTAGAAAGAAATAATGAAAAAAGGACGATTGGCATACCGAACACCATACACGGTGTTTGTTGATGTCGGAGACCAGCGAACACAGCGGAGTAGCGATGAATGCTACGGCAGGTGAGGACCGATCATGCGATCAAAGATGGAAGGGTATTTTCCACAAAAAAAACAAAGAACAAGCTTTTTTTTTGCAAAAAATGGAATGGAGAAATGGCTTTTCAAAAGTTTTTTTGGTTTAAATACTCTCACCTGCACGACGTCGTTTTGTTGTGAAGATTTGGTGACCAAACAGCGTCGTTTGGTGCCTCGACCCATGACCCGATTCGGACCCGTTTAGGGTCCGCGCATTTTGGAGGGATGGGATATTTCTTTCCCAAGTCCTTTCGTATTTTTCAAATCCTACATTTTAATCCTTCCAAGTATTTTTAATTTGTTAAAAATTTACCCAAAAATTTTAATTGTTTTACAAATTAATCCACTAACACTTGGAAGCCTAGAAAGCTGTCACATGTCACCTTTTTGAAGGGATCCCTAAACTTTTCAAATTTACATTTTAACCCTCGAACTTTTGCAAAATTTCATTTTAACCCTCAAACTTTTTCTAAAATTTCATTTTAACCCTCAAACTTCTTCAAAATTTTATTTTGACCCTAAACCTTTTCAAAATTACATTTTAACCCCTAAACTTTTCCAAAATCATATTTTGACCCCAAACTTTTCTAAAATTATATTTTAACCCCTAAATTTTTCCAAAATTATATTTTAACTCCAAATTCTCCGAAACTTCATTTTTTAACCCCTTTTTTTTCCTTTTTCTTCGATTTTTGTACATAAATTTGATTATTATTCTTTATATTTTTAATTAATCTGGTTTTCTGATTTTATTTCACGTTTTTTCGTCTGTCTTTTTAATTATTTAATTTTGCCAATAAATTGCATATTCGTGTTTAATTTATACACTCATTTTTAATTAAATTAAAATTGTTTTCTATCCCAAAATATATACAAATAATTCTAAAATCGAGGCAATATTCTTTTATTCCGGATTTTGAAAATTTGTGCCTTAATTTACTAGGCGCAATTTTTTTTTCAAACTGGAATAATCGAATACCTTTTTAAAGTTTCGAAATCGACAATGAAGGAACACTCGTTATTTACGAGAACTTGAGAAGCTCAAGCCTTAACTTACTAGGCATGTTTCTTCCTCTTCGACTCGAAATAACCGAGTGCCTTAAAAATTCAAAATCAAGGCAATATCGCTTCATGTGAAAACTTAGAAGAATTATGCCCTAACGTGCTGGATGTGATCTTTCGTATAATTCGTACAATCGGATATCCTCTTTTAAACCTTTCAAAATGTCCTCCAATTTCAAAGTTTCGAGAACGTCGTGCCCTAACGTGTTGGACACGACTTCAATTCTCCGAGAAATTTGAAACACACGGGCATTTTTCTTGAAATTTCATTTTTAAAAATCACTCTAAACAAATCATGCATACAAGGATCGTATTTTAAACTTCACTCGAGGTTTCAAATTTTTGACCATCAAGATCGGAAAATAATAAATGTGGTACCAATTTTGGGCGTGTGAGGGTGCTAATCCTTCCTCTCACGTAACCGACTCTCAAACCCGTTTTCTGGATTTCAAAGACCAAAATATTTTTCAAAATGGATTTTAAACGTTTTGTGGTAACCCAATCACACCGAATAAAGATTGGTGGTGACTCCCAATTTTCTATTATTAAAAATATTTTCGAGACCTTTTTCTTTCGAAAAAAACGTTTCGACAATAAACATATTTTTCACATACCTTACTCATAGAACATATAGACACATATCAACAGAAGTCACATTTTTAGTCTTATTTAAGCCAAACAAACCCCATGAGAGGTCTAACTACAATTTCTGAGTTAAACGGGCCTACATGAAAATTTCCAAAAAATGGGTCCACACAGCCATGTCGCCCACATGACCCAAATGGCCCAAATCGTGTGGTCCAAATGGTCTGGCACACGACCGTGTGGCTCACACGATCTGTCACATTTGTCACACGGTCTACCACACAACCATGTGACTCAAAAATGTTTCGAAAATAGAGATTGTTTTCAAGTTTTTCCGAATTTTAATCGACGTTTCGGATTAGAATCACACATCTGGCGATAGTTCTATAAACCACACAATGGCGCACTTCCGAATCTTACAAACAATTATTAAAATGGATCGATTAACCAGCAACTATCAACCTTGAAAACTTGAATTCCATTCCTAAAGTTCAATACAAGAATCCCCAAATCTAATATTAAACTCACTTATCACGAAATTAACAGCAACCTTAATCGTTCCTAACTTGCCGAGAAATCGTTAAACATCGTAAAATAATCTCTTAAAACACAAAGAAATACAATTCCCATCATTAATCACAGAAAGAAAATCAGTAACGAACTTCACTTAACCTATCAAATTTTCCCACTTCAGAAAAGATCAATACTTCAAATCAAATTACACACTTACCAAACTCGTCACAACATTTCAATGACGCAAGAAAGAAAATGGATTAAAACACTAGAATTGCAAGGAACTAAAGTAACTTTTAGTTGAATCAAATGAAGAATTTTGGAAGAAAATGGATGAAGGAAAAAGAAACTGAAAATTGAGTAAAAGGAAAAAGTACCCATTAATTCTTTTTTGTTTGGTGAATTACAATAAAAAGACAAAGCTTGAACAACAAACGCGACTAGCACGACTCGAACTTAAGTCACACCTAAAGTGATAAACACCCTTAACTATCAGACCATCACAAGACAAAGTTTAAACAACAAATGCGACTAGTGAGACTCGAACTCAAGTCACACCTAAAATGATAAACACCCTCAACTATCAGATCATCGCATGAGATCCAACTACCCATTAATTCTTAAATAATTAACCACATCAGATTTTTCTTCATAGTTGAAAACAAAAATTAATTAAGCACAACTCTTATACACAACTACAAAATAGTTTTCAAATCATCATATACATACATAAATTAAATCATAATCATCCTCTTCTTCCTCGATATCTGTTCTTCAATTACCATTCATATTAAGATATTTTATTTTATTTTTATAATATACAATTACAATGTTGACTTATCATAAATAAATAATGTCGAAGCCCAAATTTTGATCGGGCTTAAATTGAACTCCTTTTTAAATTTATTATAAGATTAAATTTATTTTAAATTTAAATTTGTTTTAAATTTAAATTTAAATTAAGTTTAAATTTATTTTTAAAATTAAAATTATTTTAAATTTAAAAAGTCCCATTACTGAACTCAACAAGTGGCTCCAGTGGAAAAGAGGATATTGTTCATCCTAGGAGTCCCAGGTTCGAGCGCTTGTGTGTGCAAGGTGTGTGTGCATTGTCAAAGGGTTAAGAAAGTATGAACAGATACAACCATGTAATCATACCAGTATATTCAAAAAAAATCCCATTACAAACCCAAATTAAAAATCTAGAATGTCCCAAAAATTACAAAGTTTGAAGCTCATTTTACAAGTCAAAATTGACGCCCAATTTTAAATGATCCAAACAATAACCTTTGGCCTAAACCCTAAACCACCCTAGGTCAAACCCTAAAATGATTACCCCCACTTGCACTACTGTTTCCGTCCACCCACGTCTAACCAGAAGCTGCCACGTCAACACCAGTAGTACCGACCAGCAACTTGCCCTGCACCACTGCCACCGTCATTGCTACAACCTCCATTGTCGCACCTGCAAAAGAAAGAAATGTCAACAATTTAATGGCATAAAAACAAAAGGGATAATAACCAAAAAATGAATTTAAGGTTTAAACAAAAAAGGAAAAGGACTAAAGCTTTCTAAGATCTGGATTTCGATCCAGATATGTGTTTTTAAAAGGAAAAAGAAAGAGTAAAAAGAGAATCAAACGTTTTTCAAAAAGAAACTCTTCATTTTCACTTGATTTTGAAAAGTCCAAGCTAGATCCATGTGGATCTAAGCTTGGATATGACGTTTTAAAAGGAAAAACAACAAAAAAGGAGTTCTTTTTTTTTACATTGGACGATCGGCTTACCTACGAGAACCGTGTACGGCAGACGGCGATGGCATGGGTGTGACGCGTGGATGTGAAGGCAGTAGTGCGTGCACCGGAGGGCGACGGACGGTGGTACGTAGTGACCATGAGCGACGACCAGTGACGCGTGTACGACGGGACTCGACGGAGCAGCCGAACGGCCCATGGTGACCAGCCTTGAGGATTTGAGAGAGAGGGGGTACTTAAGAGAATAAAAAGGTTTTTTAAAAAAGGGAAATGAGAAATGATTTTTTTGGTGACAAAAAAGGTATTTATAACACTATATAAACGACGCCGTTTTGGTAATAAATTCTGTTACCAAAACGTCGTCGTTTCACATGACCCGTCCGACCCGACCCGAACCGCCTTTAAGATCTGCGTGTTTTCATTGAAGGGTATATTTAAGCGATTGGTCCTTCCGTTTTTTTTAAATTTACAATCAGATCCTTTTTGTATTTTTTAAATTATTTTAAATTAGCCTAATATTTTTCGATTCTTTTCAATTTAATCCTTTGACTTTTTTTAAAGTCCAAAAAGCTGCCACGTGTCAATTTTTGGGTTATTTATGCAATTGGTCCCTTCTTTTTTATTTTTGTTTTAATTTCATCCTTTAATCAAGTCCTGTTTAATTATAAAATTGGCCCAAAAATTTTAAATGGTTTTCAAATCAGTCATTTGACTTTAGAATGCCTGAGAAGCTACCATGTGTTACTTCTTTTTGGTTTTATTGCCCAAAGGGTCCTTGAACTATTTAGAAATCATATTTTGGCCCCCAAACTTTCCAAAAATTACATTTTGACCTCGAACTTCCAAAAATTACATTTTTGCCCTCAAATTTCCAAAAATTACCATTTTACCCCTAAATTTTCAAAAATTCCATTTTTAACCCTAAATCTTCCAAAAATTACATTTTTACCCTTAAATTTCAAAAAATTCCATTTTGACCTCGAATTCTCCAAAATTACCATTTTACCCTTAAACTTCCAAAAATTCTATTTTTAACCTCGAACTTCTCAAAAATTGCATTTTTACCCATGAACTTCCAAAAATTCTATTTTTGATCCTGATCTTTCCAAAAATCACATTTTTACCCTCAAACTTCCAAAATTTCATTTTTAATCCCGAACTTTCAAAAAATTACCATTTTACCCCCGAATATCCAAAAATTCCATTTTTGACCCCGAACCTCCAAAATTTACTATTTTACCCCGAAGTGTCCAAAATTATCTTTTTGCGCCCGAGTATCCAAAAATTGCATTTTATCCAGTCTGTTTTGTTTTTCCTTTCTCTCCAACATCCATACTTAGATTTTAATTATCATTCTTTTGTATTTTATATTCTATTAATTTTAGACTTTTGTGTATTATTTATCTGCTTAATTATTTTGTTTCATGTTATTTAATCTCTGTTATTAACTGCTCATTTATATTTAAAATTACATATTCGTTTTCAAAATTATTTTCATAAATCTTTAAAACCGAGGCAAAGTCCTTTTCGTGTGTAAACTTCAGGAAATCATTCCCTAACGTGTCAGGTGTGATTTTTCGCATAATTTACGCGAATCGGATATCCTTTTCCAAGTGTTTAAATGCCTTTTAACTTCGAGATCCGAGAACGTCGTGCCCTAACGTGTTGGCCACGACTTTAATTTTTCGCGAAAATCGAAGTAAACGGGCGTCTTTTTTTAAATCTTTTTAAGTCATGTGTCCGAGGATTGTATTTTAAACTCAATACGAAATTTAAGAGGATATACTCCTCGATCATGGCAGATTGAGTGATTCGACAAAAGTACTATAGGTCGCAGCATGAATACTTAGTGCGATGGAAGGGACTTCCTAACAGTGAAGCTAGTTGGGAACCTTCTCAGGCCTTATGATAGCTCTAAGTCAAGATAGACCAATTCCATTTGGAGGATGCGACGAGGGCATCGCAAGAACAGGTAGGGAAGAATGTCACGGGTTGAGCAACGGAGCCCGCAACCATGGCACACTTGAATGATCCATCTTGTTCACGAAGGATCACATGGCCCAATAAGACTAGCTCATTGCTTGGAAAGATTGAAGGCCCATCTACATAGCATGGCAAGTATGAGATGCAATCTTAGAAGATTTAATTATATAAATCTTAGTAGATTTGATTCGTAGATTGCTTTTAATCTCGGTGATTGATGTACTTTAATTTGTACCGTTAGATTTGGAGGAGCTCAACTATAAATAAAGGTCTCTCCTCCTCATTTTTAATTACTTCATTCCTGAGTAATAAAATTCTCTGAGAGCATTCACTCAAACTCTTGTGCTTTTGCTTTTCTATTCTTTCGAGCACTTTCTCGTTTGAGTTTCTTCCGCTTTGCTTTGGTACATTAGAGAGTTCTAAGAGAATTCTCAATTTTGAGAGTTAGGCCAATTTAGGCGCATTTGAAGCGAAAGAATCACCAGGCCACACAGATTGTGAGACTAAAGTTCTAGCCCCGTGACACTACCATGTCCATCTTCCGTGGGACTTTCATTTTTAAAGCATTAATAAGACCAAGGTTGTCTCACTCCATAACCACAAATTGTCATCCCTAATTCTTAACTATCTTAGAGACAAGCTTCAATATCGTTTGGGCTTCAACCATTGACACATCCAAACAAAAGGATTAGCGTATTGGCTCTACTCACAATTTGTCCCAAACAACTCCTGGAAATTGCAGAAGACCTGCAACATTGTCCTTAGAGCGAGAGGTCGCATCAATACTAACCTTGATAATATTCATTAGAGTAGAAAACCATGAAGAAGTCTGTCTATTTTTGCTAGAGAGACTATTAGCATGCTGAACCTGCATCCCAACAACCCATTTAGTGGCAAAGGTAGAAATTTTTTTGAGGGGCTCGAAATTAAATTGTATATTTTTACGATAGTAGAAATATAATTTCATTATTTTAATAGCCTATATCTTTATGATTTTTAAAGGTTTAAATTAATTTTTATCATTATTGAGGGGTCAAAGTGTAATTTTATCATTACTAATTTAAAATTTTATAAATTATAAAGTGCCTAAATTAAAAATTTACCATTTTAAGGGGGCTATAATATATATACAAAGGGAAAATTTTCAAAAATCTTAAATCTTACGGGGATTATAGTGTAAATTTACAAAAGACTAAATTAAAAAAAAATAAACTTTAGAAAAACCATGGCCCCTGAACCTTAACGTGGCTCCACCACTGAACCCATTCCCATACTTTATTTGGTTGTTGTTCAATTCCTTCAAGATAAGGGTTTCTTGCTTTCCATATCCCAACATATGTTGGCCAATAAGCCCATATCAATCTTTTGTCCAACCTAATGCTTCATTTTCACAGTGTTGTTACCATTATATTTGTGCACAATGTCCAAATCAACATTCTCACTCTGGGAATTTATTAAGGATCCATATGAATTTCCAAAAACATTAATTGTTGCAATGAAAGATGAAACAATAATCTTTTTTTTTTTATGTTAAAACAATAATTAAGTTGTTGCATTATAAGAAATCAAATCATGTATAAAATAAAATTCAGAACAACCCAAAATGATAACAAAATAAAGACTCGTGAAGATGGACAATGAAGTACTTACATAACATGAAACAATAGCCATGACTTTATTGAATTGGGAATCTATCTGCTTGGAAAATCAACGATGTCTTGGGTGTAGCATCTACGATTGTATGTGCCGCAAGGCTGTTATTTTTTAGGGTTATTGAGCTTTGGTGTGCGCAGCGTTTATGTGGATATCCGCGGCAGCAGCTTGTGTCGGCAATAAGGGATTGATATACAGCCTTACTGTTATAAGAATTAGCTGCTAGATCAGGAAATACTTGGCTTGTTTCAGACTCCACCAACACATCGTCTTCCTCGAAGAGAAGGCATTCCTGAATTGAGCCATTGCAGTGTGAGCTTGAGCTCTTCGTCTTCTCTACTAAGGCACCTACACAGTAGTGATTGTTGGTGCTCACCATCATCATTATTAGAATTGCTAAAAATAAACCTCTCCTTTGGTTGTCTTCCATATCTTATTCATTCTCCAATTCCTCTTCTTAGCTTAATATTTCTAGCTTGCTTCTTCAGAAATGACTTAACTAGGAGGGTATTATATAGACCGAGATGATTGGTTCTTAGTTTACATATAACAAGGATTGTGACATATCCTTTTGAGAGATTGGCATATCATATTCATCGGGCTAATGATGTTTATATTTTCAGGCTAATTTACCAAAATGACCCAAAATTTTTGATTATTTACGAAAATGATCCAAATTCAAAAATATACACCAAAATGACCTGAATGAACAGTAAAAGTGGAAAAGCACCTGACCAATGATTGGTGCCAGACATAAAAGTTTGTAGACAGCATGGCCGACACCTGTGTATTTTTTTAAATACGTTATTTTAATATGAAAATACGAGAATTTGAAAAAAAAAATTGGAATGGCCGACACCCCCTGTTTCAAAAAAATTTTCAAAATTTTTTGGTCTTGGCCATCAAATAGCCGACACCCCCTTTTCTAAAAAAAATTGCATTTTTGGGTGTTGACCATTGCATGGCCGACACCCCCTGTTTCAGAAAAAAAATTCAAATTTTTTTGGTGTCGGCTTTTTTCTCGGAAAAAAAATTTGCATTTTTGGGTGTTGGCCATAGCATGGCCGACAACTCCTGTTTTAGAAAAAAATTTCAAATTTTTTTAGTGATGGCCATCAAATGGCCGACACGCCCCTTTTCTCGAGAAAAATATTTCAAAATTTTTTCGTGTTGACCATCAAATGGCCGACACCTCCTATTCTCGAGAAAAAAATTTCAAATTTTTTTGGTGTTAGCCATCAAATGGCCGACACCCCTTTTCTCAAATAAAAAAATTCCAAATTTTTTTTGTGTTGGCCATCAAATGGTCGACACCAACTTCTTCTCATTCTCTATAAATAGGGTTTAATTTTTTTATTTTGAAGTAAGTAAGAAATATTTCTCTCAAAATAACAAGAAAATGAAAGTGTTTTATTATTTATCATTAGATGAGTGTTTTGTTTTGGAGGATAGTTGTGAAGTGTACAATCAAATTTCGGGGTTGAACTATATACTGTTATGTATTGCCAGAGTTGAATTATATACTGTCATATGAAGCGGCAAAGATATGTCTTCAGTGGTAAGACGATTTTCTGCGCCATTGAAGACTATCTTCGTCATTTAACAAATAAGGGGGGTGTCGGTCGTTTGATAGCCAACACAAAAAAAATTGAATTTTTTTTCTGAAACAAAGGGTGTCGCCCATGCAATGGCCAATACTCAAAAATGCAATTTTTTCCGAGAAAAGGGGATGTCGGTCATTTGATGGCCAACACCAAAAAAATTTGAAATTTTTTTTTGAAACAGGCATGGCCGACACCTAAAAATGTAATTTTTTTCGAGAAAAAGGGGTGTCGGCCATTTGATGGCCAACACCAAAAAATTATGAATTTTTTTTCAAATTCTCGTATTTTCGTATTTCAATAAAATACCGTATTTAAAAAATATATACAATGGCCGACACCTGCCTACACAAACTTTTATGTCTGACACCAATCATTGGCCAGGTGCTTTTCCACTTTTATTGTTTATTTCAGGTCATTTTAGTGTATATTTTTGAACTTGGGTCATTTTCGTAAATAATCAAAATTTTTGGATTATTTTAATAAATTAACTATATTTTAATCTATTTTCTCTTTTTTTTTCTGCCTGTTCTCTGGCCAGTTTATTGTTCTCACAAGACAAGTGAAAGAAATTTCATGTTCTTATGGGATTATAAGTAGATGAGAGATTTAAATTATAAATGATATGTAATTTTCTATTATTATTTATGCTTTTGGCTCATATATGAGAAGGGTCCCAAGACGAGTAATCAATGCGTCCCACTGTTGGCTGCTTGGGTAGTTGGATTTGATTTTATTTACACATGCCAATTCCAGTACTTATCAATTAATAGCAAACAAAAGTAGAGTTGTTAATTGACAAGGTAAATTCAAGTATGCACCAGAATTTAGAAGAAAGTAAGATGACGACTGGAGCTAACTATGGAGGTGTCTGACTCGACAGTGGATGGAAATTGGTAGATGGTGCAAGAGGAAAACGTGGCAAAGGATTCATACAAGGCTAAGTTGATGGGTGATTTATTGGATCCAATGTTAAAGGAGGAAGTGTGGGCAGTTTTAATTATCTGTCGTTTCTAGTGGCTCGGTCACATACATATTTGATTTTAACGAATTACCATCTATTGATCTGACAGTTAGTCTGCAATTATTTTGAAAAGTGGCATATAATCATTATGCGGTGTATAGGGATGAATGGGTACTTGATACCCTATATGGTGTATAAGGATGGTCGGAGATAGTGTGTAGCGGATTGAAGTAGGGTTTTGAATTTGTGTCTGATATGTTTTGTTTCTGTTTCTGAATATGAAATCTATCTGAATGAAAATTTGAAAGCATGTCAGTTATCGTTTTTGTTGAATTGAATACATGTTACACATTGTGCTTGTAAGCTCACTATGTAACACCTCTTACCCGGTCCAATCACCAGAACCGAGCCAATGGACATTACAACTATTTAAAAATCCTTATGAATTAAATTTTAAAACTAAAATTTCATTTACTTCCATTATTGAATTATTAATTTTACCCACCTATACAAGATATTCAGAAATATCATTTTTTTTGTATTTAATTATCTATTTTATTGATGAAAGTGTATTTCTACTGATACTTGTGAGATCAGGTATTGATAGAAGAAAAGACAGTAAAGAATCTGAGAATCCTACAGAATTCTACCGGTAGTCTCTAATGATCTATCGATACAACTTTAATGTCTACCAGAACATCTTAACCTTCTACCGATACTAAAAGTTCTAGTAAGCAAAATAAATCTAGCCTGGAACTTCTACCGATATTCTTAAATAAACTACCGAAACTACTATAAACTACCGATACTAATGGGACTTCTACTGACACCAAATAAGTCAGTAGTAAAAACACCATTTCCTTATCATTTCTATCGACACTTCGACTAATTCTATCGATACCACGTATTTTTGCAATCGAAGTTCTACTTGTACAAGTAGTAAACTACCGGAACTAGTCTAACAATTCACAATATAAACATTAGTAGGGTAATTGACTCCAACAATTTTCCTACATCAATAATACAAGGACTAAACCATATATCCCCATAACTTTTACAAAATATAACAACATCCTAAGTTTAAATTTTTCCTGGGTACATGCCGACCCAAAATAAATAAAAACTCACGGTCGTTTGAGGACGGGATTTATCTTTAGATGCTGAGACGTAAGTTTACCAAAATGTGTCTAGCCTGTGCATGAAATACAAACACACGCTTAGTACAATACAATGGTATACAAGTAACCTAAACATATTAATAAATTATTACAAGGTCTAAAGATCAAATTTAATATATATCCAGCCAAACCAATATAATTTCTCATGCCATATTCACAAATTGTTAATCATATTTCACATTTTCATTAATATATATATATATATATAATATTCATAAATTATTTCCTCTTTGTCACACAGAATAAGTTTCGTTTCATGATCACTTTATTTCCATCATTTACATTTTCATTAAACATAAGTCATATGCATATTTTATATGCAACTTAATATTTCACATATATCGCATGGTATTTTCGTTCCAATTATTCATATAATTCATCATTTCAATCCTCTATTAACACGACTCAGACATTGACGGATACACGGATCCAATCAACACAACGGTTTGGCACCCAATGCCTTATCGGATAAACCGAAGTAATGATCGTGCCTAGCGCTATAATAAAAGTGACACACAGTGTCTCATTGGTTAAACCGAAGTAATTTGGCACCCAGTGCCTCATCGACTCGTGGTCGAAGTACTCTAAACTCTTCCTATCCTATGACATGCCATTTATATCCGACTCAGCCCGATCAATTAATAAGGTAATCATTTCCATTAAATACCAATCCACATTTCAACGTTTAGTATTATTCCCAATAAAAAAATGCATTTTAACTCAATTTAAATATTAATTATAAATTATCAAAATCACAATTTCACATTCTACATTTACATATAGATAAATGTACCATTTAAAATCCTCATATAATCTATTTATTCAAATCAACTCAATGAGTAGAGAGTCTCTTACCTTATTTTCATACATTAATTTCTACTTTGAGCCATTAATTATAATTTGACAATTTAATAAACTAGTTTAGGTTATAGAAATACCAACCGTAAATTCCGAGCTATTCGTCGACGGCCTTCTCTTTGCCTTTTCTTTTTGAAGAGTCCGGATCAACGTTAGCTACGGAAGTAAACAAACACATATTCATTAACTCACAAACAATTTAACTCCCTATTTCTCATTCTTACACTAATTCACGTAAGTTTCTCACTTTGATCCTCACTACTTGAACTAATGACTAATTTCATCCTTTAATCTCTTTTCTCTTCTAACCCATGTCATCCATGTCCAAATGATTCCAAAAGCTCCATTCACTCATCAATGATAACTTCTAATTCTCTTGATCATTTTGAAAAATACAATATGGGTTTAATAACTTAAGGTAATGAAATTCTAAAAACATAAAATTTACAAGAAAATAACTTGATTAAACTTACCTATTTGAAGCTCGAAATTAAGCAAACCCAAAACTTCTCCTTCTCTCTTCTCTGCCGAAAATGAATGAATGAAAGAAAGATATATCTTTCATTCTCACCCACTCCACTTATAAATCATACTTTCCTTTTTCTTTTCTTAATTTTATTTTTATTAAAATTTTAAACAAAAGGTGAGCCACAATTTGTCACCTAATTCAGCACTAAGAATTTCAAAGGGAAAATTTGCCCTTTTAGTCCATCCTTTTAACTTCAATTAAAATCTTTTTATAAATTACACTTTTATCACTTATGCAATTTAGTCCTCACACTTAATTAATTCACTACACACTTAAAATTACTTATTCAAAAATTCATTATTCTACCATTTATATTCGTAAATATTTTAATTAAATATTTACAGGTCCGATTATTAAATACTAAATCCCAAAAATGCCCTTTACAAACAACCCCAAATTTGGGTCGTTACACACTATTTTGTCTGTTTGATGTTCAGGTAACCCTCAAACTTAGACGGATCAGTGCGATGGGAGCTCGGTTAAATACTTCTATTTGTTATAACCAAATTTGGTACATTCTGTTTTTGGTTTGTTTTCGGATTTTATATGTCGATTTTAAAATTTGGACGTTATTTTTCGTTTTAATTGTTTTAGACGTTTTTCTGGTAATTAATATTTTGTATTTTCAAAAATGATTCAGGATTTTCAAAATGAATTGTTGTAACTTCTTCATATTTGCCCATAATATTTAAGTCGAATTTGAAGTGTTATATATGTATTAATATTATTGATTAAAATAGAATATTGAGTTTTAGGGTTTAGGCATCATTTTTTGTTGTTGTTTTCTTTGTATTAAGTTAAATATTATCAATGTAATGAATAAAATAAAAAATTAAAATAAAATTGATGTAAAAAACACTTTTCTTAAAAAATATATTTAAAAATTCACAAAAAAATATTTAAAATAAAAAGAATTACCGCTTTTTATTTCTTATGGCATATTTATGTCTTGCAGACAATCGTAACGTTATCTTCAATGCAGAAAACAATAGAAATAAAATTATCTGGGTGAAAAAAATTTGATTCGATTCGAAAAAGTTCAAAAAATTTAGAATTTCAAATTAATTAAATTGAGTTATTCGAATTATTAGAGTTAATTAGAATAATTTTATTCGAGCAAACTCGATTATTTTGATTCGAGTTTCGAGTTCGAGTCGAGTTGAATTTCACAATTCGAATAACTTGAATAATTTGAATAATAGAATGATGTAAATATATTTTTGGTCATTATCAACTTTGAAAATAAACAAATTGGTTTTTCTGTCAACAAAAATTATAAAAAATTCAAAATTTATATTTTTTAAAAATTTATAAAACAATGTTAAAAATTATAAAAATGTCTAAAACAATGTTAAAAATTTTAAAATGTCCTAAAATAATAATTTTGGGACCTAATTAATTATTCAAAATTACCATATTCAAGAATTTTCTTTTGCTTTGAAAAAATTTTCAAATATATATGGTTTCAATTTTATGTATTATAATATGGAATTAGTTATACTGTAACAATAAATTTATTTGACATGTTTAATTTTTTTAATTTAACTCGAATAATTTCACTTGATTAGGTTCGACTCGAATTTCATTTCACTCAACTCAATTAGAAAAAAATTCAAATTAATTTAGAATGATAAAATAGAACTCGTAAATTCAATTAACTCGAAATTTTTTCACTCGATTCTATCGAAGGTTTACACACTTATAAGTAATCGATGCTTTACTTGAGACAATGAAAAAAAATATTCAAGAGAAGAAGCTGCATAAATTTTGAAAGTGGTTATAAGCCGACTATTATTTGTCGAAACATTTATTTTCGAGGAAAAACAAACAAGTCTCGAACAAAGTTTAAAAAAATCAAGAAAAAGGGTGTTTTAGATAATAATAAAAAAAGGGAGTCACCACCAATCTTTTTATATGGTGTGATTGGATCACCACAAAATGTTTAAAATCCGTCTTGAAAAAATTTTGGTCTTCGAAATCCAAAAAATGGGTTTGGGAGTCGGTTACGTATGAGGAAGGGTTAGCACCCCCACACGCCCAAAATTGGTACCATATTGATTACTTTCGGGTCTTTGTTTTAAAACTTTGAAAACTAGAGTAAAACTTAAAATACGATTTTTTTTTAAAAAAAACTTTGCATGATTTTCGAAAATACTATTTGAGGAAAATTGTCCATGTGTTTCGAATTTCTAAAAGAATTGGAAATCATGCCCAACACGTTAGGGCACTATGTTCTCAGATTTTCGAAACTAAAGGACATTTTGAAAGACTTTAAAGAGGATATTCGATTGTGTGAATTATACAAAAATCACACCCAGCACGTTATGGCATTGTTTTTCGAAGTTTTCATACTAAAGAATATTGCCTCGTTTTGTTTTAAAATCATTTATATTTATATATATCTTTTGGGAACTTGACATAGAAAACATCAAGGTATGTAACGAAAACCCAAAAAAAAAGCAAATGACGAAAGTCAAAATTAGGGGTTGTCGACGCCACACGGCCATGTGGTAGCCTGTGTGTGACACACTGCCGTGTGAGCCACACATGTTGAGTCAATTGGGTCGTGTGGGCCACACGAACGTGTGGGCCTAAATTCTAAAGTTTTACTCTAAGGTCGTATTCGTCATACGAGTCGAACGTATGCTTTTCGTAGGGTCCGTATGATATAAGTTAAGCTATAAAACATGATTTTTGATGTTCTATTAGCATAAAATACGATTTATGTACGCATGTTTGATATGATATATGTTATGTTTAATCTGTATTATATAAATATGATATGTTATTTTCTAAGCATGATCTGAATCTGTTATAAAAAGCATGTATGCCATATACATTTTTTATATTTGCTAGTTTTGCATGTGCATTGGGATGGCAAATATGTTTATGGAGGAAGTGTGGGTAGTTTAATCTATCTGTTGTGTTTGGTGGCTCAACCATATATATACATACATCTGTTTTAGCGAGATATCGCTTAATGATTTGGCAGCTAGACTGTGATTATTCTGAGAAGTGACATATAGTCATATAGCGGTGTGTAAGGTTGGATGAGTATTTAATAACCTATTTGATGTGTAGGGATGGTTAGAGATAGTCACATAGCGGTGTGTAAGGTTGGATGAGTATTTAATACCCTATTTGATGTGTAGGGATGGTTAGAGATGGTTTGTAACGATTAGGGGTAAGACTTTAAATCTGCATCTGATATGTTTTGATTCTAATTCTAATTCTGTTTATGAGATATGTTCTGATTATAACCCTGATTCTGTTTATGAAATACATCTGGTTGACATATGAAAGCATGTTTGAAATCGTATATGTTTATTTTGTTATATGTTACAGACTAGGCTTGTAAACTCATTTTCTGATTGTTTGATTCTAAACTAATCCTCAGACTTAGATAGGTTTGTGCGATGGGAGCTCGGTTAAACAACTTTTTGTTAATTATGCCATTTTATTCTAGTTTATTTTGTTTTGGATTGTTTTTCAGACTTTTGGACTGTTTTTAAAGTTTGGGTTTTATTTTTCATTTTTATTTGTTTAAACGTTTTTGGATGGTTATATTTTATGTGCAAAACATTGGATTTTTCATTAACAAATTCCTTTTTTCAAAACTAGATTCAACTATGAATTTTCATTGCAAACATAAGTGTTTTACAAGTAAATAATAAACAAATTTATCGAAATAATTAAGAAAGTTATTTTCCCCAAATAAACTCAAATTTTATATAGCAAAAACTTGCGTTTTCTTTACAAGTCTCAAACGGTTTTTGGGTTTTTAAAAGAACTTAGATAACACCTTACGATCTGGTTATAACGTCTACGTGGAGTCTAGGGTGCTACAAAATGTGCCAAGGTTGCAAGCTCCTTTGCGCAACCTATGACATTCTACCCTACATGTTCTAGCAACGCCCTCGTCGCGTCTTTCAAATGGAACTGATCTATCTTAACTTAGAACTACATAAGGCCTCGGTAGGTTCCCAACTAGCTTCACTATCGTGAAGTCCCTTTCATCGAACTAAGTATTCATGTCGTAGCTTTAGTACTTTCTTTCAATCACTCGGTCTGCCATGATGCATTCAACTTCACGATCATAGGAGACCATTACCCCATTGGCGCTTATTGGACTTGCCTCGATCTAGATCCTTTTTTATCCTCATGGAATGGCTTAAGCATACTGACATTAAGCACTGGATGAACCTTGAGTTTTGCTATCAAGTTAAGTTTGTAAGCTACCTTGCCTACTCTCTTCACAACTCGAAAGGGGCTCTCATACTTTCGTACAAGCCTCTTGTGCAAGCCACTGTGGTGCAAAATCAAGTGTAATTTTGCAAGGACTGTATCACCAACCTGAAATTTCATATTCCTACAACTCTGATCAACCCACTTCTTGTTGCGCTTACTTGTCTTATGTCGGCAAGCTCTAGCTAACTAATTGTGCTCTTTTTAATCCTTTGCAAATCAATAAGCTGTTGTATTAGGTCTTGCATAGTGGGTCGCAACAGCATTAGGTGTGAGTGGTTGTTGGCCCATCATTATCTCGAACAGGCTTTGATTCGTGGCCCCACTTCACTGAAAGTTAAAAGAAAATTGGGTCACATCCAACAACTTTGACTAGTCCCTTCATGTGGCACTCATATAGTACCGAAGATATGTCTCTAACAAAGCATTCACTCTTTCGGTACCTCCCACAATGATAGATTAAAAAAATTTGTTGCTGTTTTGTTTATTATTTTTCATTGTTTTGCTATAATTTTGCTATTTTATTACTACTATTTTGTTATTATTGTTTAGATATTGTATAACTCTTGTTTTATTATTAATTTTACTACTATTTTAAATATATTTGTTTGCTAAGTTGCACTTATCTTAGTGTTATTTAAGTATATTTTTTTCCATTTTTTTATTTGTTTGGAAACATTTATTTTAATGTTTTTAGTATATTTGATATGTTATATTTTTAATTTTATTTTTCTATAAAAAATAATATAAAAGTTTTAATACGGGCGAGCCAAGTTGGGCTCGGATTTTAACATTTTTATTCGGATCGAACTTAAGTAAAATTTTAAACATAATTTTTCGGACCGAATCAAGCTTGGATCAAGAAAATAGACCTAATTTTTTACTTGACCCAACCCGACCTGACACATGGACAACACTAATATTAGCTGTTGAAACCATTTTTTTGATGCGGGTTTTGAAAATTATTTTAAAATCGAAAAATAGGAGTCGCCACCAATCTTTTAATTTAGGTGTGATTGGACCACCTAAACGCTTAAATTTGTTTTGTAAAAAAACATTTGATCTTCAAAATCTAGAAAAGCAGGTTCGGGAGTCAGTTACGTGCAAGAAAGAGTTAGCTCCCTTATACTCTCAAAATTGATACCTAGTCGATTATTTTTGGTGGTTGAAAATTTGAAATTCGGGTAAAATTCAAAGTGCATTTCATGAACGAGATATTAAAATGAGATATTCAATTTTTAGGTTCAAAACAAGATCGCAACCAATACATTAGGGCACAATTTTTGGATTCCCTAAAACAATTGAATATCAAATAATTTTTGATTTTGAGTAAAATACTCAATTATCTAGATTTAAAGAAAAGATCGTACCCAACACGTTAGAGTATGATCTCTCAAATCCCCTTTAAATAAAAGAGTATAATTTGTAATCGAAATGACTTACAAAT
Source organism: Gossypioides kirkii (assembly GCA_005610355.1). NCBI lineage: Eukaryota > Viridiplantae > Streptophyta > Magnoliopsida > Malvales > Malvaceae > Gossypioides > Gossypioides kirkii. Next base: position 7,401,015 of record CP032249.1, on the reverse strand, counting down.
CTTGGAACATGGCATACATTTCGTTTTTATCTTTATAAAAAAATGATTTAGTAAAAGATAGGTGGGTACAATTTACAAATAGAATAGTCGTTATCAATTTTAAAATAATCGTCTAACATTTTAGGATCGAAAGAAGATAACACTCAACACGTTAGGATGTTACCCTCCGAGTTACCCAAAATGAAAGAACTTTGCCTTAAATGGATATTTAGGTATTTTTTAGACATGCAATCGGGCCAAACTATTTTAAAAAAAGCGTTTGAATGAATGTGCATTCCATTAAAGTGATTAGAAGCATAAAAATAAATGAAGTATAATCTATGAGATATATAGTAATGAACAGAACCATGGGATATAAAATAATAGTGTAGTGTTAATAATAAAAGATAGGAAGACATGTTAAGTGCAATAAGTAATAAAATAATGGCAAAGGCAGAAAATTTCATGAGATAAAAATATTTTAGCAAACAAGGAATTGAGACACATGGTTCGAAAGGAAGAAAAAGAGTGATTTGAATATTTAAAGAAAATAAAATTTAACGTGAAAAATAAAAGAACCTAGGGCTGAAATTCGAAGTAAAAAAAAAAAAGTCCAAGTTAGAGTTTGTATATTATTTAAAAAAACTTGAGGGTTAAATCGAAAGAAAAGGTGAAATTTGTTGGTTAAATTAAAAAGATAAGTTGAGTGATTTTAAAAATAAACAAAACAAGGAGGGGCTTGGTTAGAAATTTTCATTTTGTAAAGATATTTAATAAAAATAATACTGAAAACTTCATTTCTTTCGTTTCATTCTAAAATTTCTGCTCTTTCATTTCTTTGAAAAAAAAGAACCTCTCCTTCTCCGGTCGTTTAGCCCCCTCATGGTTCGCCTCATCGCTGCCACCTCTGCTTCGCCTCATCGCTGCCGTTTTTAGAGTCACCCATTCACCACGCTCCGCCGTATGCGGCGACCAGGTAAACAAACGGCCACCCTCTTTGTTTCCTTAGATCTAGATCTAGGTTTAGATCGACTGGATCTAACTTGGATCTGTTTAAAGATGAAAGAATCCTTCTCCTTTTTGAAAACTTTTGAGAAAAATCGGATCTGTCTGTTTTCTTTTTATTTATATTTAGAAAATTAAAGTTTAGTTTTAACCCAAAAAAACATGTTCCCTTCTCTTTTTTTTAAGAAAGGGGTTTAGATCTAAAATAAAAGACTTGATAATCCCTTCTTTTTTTGTTAAAAAAAATTGTTTTAGATTTGATGATTCTTTCAGATTTGCGAGAGGAACAAAAGTTTCTTGCTTTGTCTTTGATTCATTGTTTTTTGTTTTAAATTCTATGTATTATTCACTTTGAAATGGCGATGAACTAGTATATTTTAATGTATGAAGTAGATATATATATACACATATATGCGAAATGAAATACCTTGGAGATATCAACTTCTGAGATTTCTTCGTTTTGAATTCTTTGCTTCGTATTGATTCTTTGTATATATTTTGTGTGAATATTTGTTATTATTGATCGTCCCCTTTTACAGATTTAAAGAATGGCTTTTATAGCCAAAACAATTACACAAAGTACTATTATTTTTTTGTGTTGTTGCTTTCTCTATCTCTGTTATCTCTTTTTGCAGGTTACACCGAAAGAGATGGTGGCAGGTTCAACGCCGGTGCCGGGGAGAGTGCCATGCCATTTTGGTGCAAGACAGCCGAAAGGTGTTTCGGGCAGTGGAGCGTGTCGGAAGCTGAACAACCTCGTGAGCAGAAGTCAACGGTCAGCCACGTGGCTGACGTGTCTACTGACGTGGTAAGGAGTGACGTGGCAATGCTAACGTGGCATATTGACATGGACGTGATGACATGGCAGCTGACGTGGCGGATTAGGTAGATTTGTGATTTGGGCTTGTATAGTTGGGTATTTGGAACTTTGTAATTTGACCTTTAAGTTTGGGCTTGAATTGTTTGTAATTTGGACATTCAATTAAACTTTTAAATTTAAATTTTATTTCAAAATAAATTTAAACTTCAAGTAAACTTAAATTTATAATAAATTTAAAATTAAAATGAATTAAGATTTAAATTCTAAAGTTTTAATTTTTGATTCAAATATTATGCTTGGTCAAAATAGGGCTTCAACATTAGCTTTTATTTACCTTAAGTTTTAAGAAACTTAACTGATTTTATTTCTCAGATTATCTTCGCAAACAACTAAACGGTACAAATTAAGGGGCAAAAAACCTTGAGGATTGTTTTCTATCTCAATTCCAAAAATTTTGTAGGCTACAAGAAACCCATTTTATCTCAAGATAATTGATTCGATAAATGGAATATTTAATTATTTTTAAATAATTAGAAGCGTTTCCATCCCTTTTATAATTTAAAATTTGTTCTATTCATATCGAAATGATATTTAAATAAACCTCTCTTAATAATATTTACTCTAAAATTAATATAATTTATTCTATAAAAATTATTTTTAAAGGAACTTTTATTCTTATATTAAATAATTTTTTTTTTTTGCAAAATGATTGGGTTGTTAAGTGAAGCTCTGTTCAAAAAACTATTTTTTTATAACTGAGAAAATATTTTATTAATTTCATAATTAAGTTGATGTTCGATTAACCTGCAACATTAACACTTCGTGTGATTACTAATATAGTAACATAAGAAAAATGTTTATTTAATACATATGTTTTAACATGAGAAAAAAACTAGTGCACTAACATAATGAAGAAATATTCCATCGTAGTTCACCATTTGATAGGTAGATTATTTTTTTGAATATATTAATGTGATTATATAGACGTTCGAATCCGGGATCTTTAGGTTGAACAATATCTTTTTTTTCATTGGAGTCACTTGTTGAGTTCGATAGGTAGATTATTAATAATGTAATAAACATATATTTTTTTGTTTGATTGAAGGGTTAAAATAAGTAAAACATAAATGTTATTCTATAAAATATCTTTTTTGCCCATAAACCAATCATTTATGTAAAAAGTTACGATGCAACAGATGAATTGATGCAATGTCTAAATTACTTATAGTCCCTTCCTAACACTTAATTAAGAAAATAATACATTTCAGTTAGATTTGTTCAAAACTATCAGGCCCAAAAAATGGGTCTAAGTAAAAAAATTAGTCTCATTTAAAATATGAGGCAGGCTCGAACTTGAACATTTAAGGTCCAAATCCATTCTGGGCCGACTTATTTTTAAATTTATAATACATTATATTATGTTATTTTTATATATTATATAATTTAGAACACATTAAAAAATAAACCTATATTAAATATATAATACTACTCAAATGTAAATATTAAAATAATGTTAAGATGACTTTATAAAAAAATTCAATAAATAAAAATTGTATAAAATTATTAAATATTAAAGTAATATAATATAAAGATGAGTTTGGGAAAAATTTTAAACTCATATTTAGGGTCGAGTCGGGCTTGAACAAACATAAAATATGTTAATTTCATACTTAGGCGTGATCCATAAGCAGCTCTAGCTTAAGCGCACTCAAACCTACATCTTTTTTCACGGATAACAATATCGATCCCAACTGAACTAAAACTCAACCTGACTATGTGAACTTTTTTAAACCAACTAATTATTTTAAACTGTATATTCCTACCATAAAATAGGTATAAATGAATCTTTTATCTAATACTTCTTTTCTCCGTAGTTTTGAGATTTGTTTGTACCGTACGACAGACACTCATTGTCTGATATATTATTAAAATTAATATTTATGAAGTATGGAACAGTCAAGTTTACCTATTCTTAATTCAACCTTTACCTTTTCTTAATTCAATTTTTTGTTTTCAAGAATTTTGGATGCATTTAAATGGACGATGAGATGCGATATAGACTGCTTAACTTATTTTTTTATTTCACCTTATAATATCTTCACAGTATAATAATTTTGCACTCCAATTTTTTGAATATATTTTTGAATGTATTTTACAGTCCAATTTTAAGCAGTATTATTAGAAGTTTTGTAATATAACTTTTGAAGAGAGATTTATTGATTTTAGCAGTTCCAAGTTTCGAATCAAGTTTTGTAATATCACAATACAATTTTTTTTTTTTTTTTGAAATCAAGCAAATATATATTTGGATCTTTCTCAAATGAACTCAACAAAACTACTAACCAATAAGCTTCATGTTTGGATCATCGTCCTTGTGCGTTTCCAATTTCGGAAAACACTGCCTTAGACGAGTACTTATCAGAATCCTTCATACAAAAACTTTGTTCATCACTTGTTGTTATACTGAAAGAAGTAGTGCTCTTGATGTTCATGACATGATCGCCAATGCTACTGAACACTTCCCCGCTCTCATCTTCCATTTCATAGGCTTTAAACTCATCCATGTCTTCTTCAATGCCATCAGTGGCATTTGGCTTAAGGGTCCCCTCCTTTGCACTTTCTTGCAATTGCAGTGCGAACTGTAGCCCCCACACCACATCATCCAGCGATGGTCTCTCGATTCCATTATCATGCAAGCAACTCATTGCCACTTCAGTGAATTTTTTCAAACACTCGGCTGCAACCTTTCCTTTCAAGAATGGATCAATGATATTGTAAAGTGTTCCATTTCGATGGCATTCTTGAGCCCATGTTGCTAAGCTTACCTTATTCTTCTCGGCCAACCGAGTAATCGGTGGCCTAGCACATAATATTTCACAGAGGACCACTCCGAATGAATATACATCGGACTTTTCAGTCAATTGTCCACGACGATAATACTCTGGATCCAAGTACCCTAAGCTGCCTTTCACTACCGTGCTAACATAGGTTTGGGTCATGTTAGTGGGGCCGACTCTAGACAATCCAAAATCTGAAACTTTAGCCACCCAGTTCTCATCCAGCAAGATATTTGTTGTCTTGACGTCTCGATGAATGATTGTGTGTTTTGCGCCTGAATGAAGATACTGCAACCCTTGAGCGGCACCAACACAAATCTCTAGCCTTTGTTTCCATGGAAGAGGAGGGTTTTTGGTGTTGTAAAGATGATCACGAAGTGTTCCATTAGCCATGTAATCGTAGACCAGAATCATCTCACCGTCATCGTTGCAATAGCCGATCAATGAGACCAAATGGAGGTGGCGTAGCTGGGAAAGCATCTCGATCTCGGTCCTGAATTCGTGAGCACCTTGTTGAGACTCAGGGTTCAATCGTTTGATTGCAACTTGGGTCTCCCCACCATCGATGAATCCTTTGTAAACGTTGCCGAAACCTCCAACACCAATAATGAAAACATTGTCGAAGTTGTTGGTTGCTCGGTTGATCTCAGACAGTGAAAAGTAGCGACAAAGATCGGAAGGCAGAGATGAGCCACCACGCTTGGTTGACTCCTTTACTGGAACTCCTTTACTGGAAAACTGACTCCACTGTGAAACTCCCTTACTGGAACCGGTATCTTTGACTCTCATCTTTTGACGGTGAACGAAGAAACAAAGAAGAGAAAGAACAACAAAGCCCGATATTACGCCTCCCACAATGCCGAATACTGCTTTCTTGTTGTTATGCTTGGTTGAGGTTGGTGGTGGATTTTCTTTTTGATTTATTGGAACTGGATCTGGACTGGCAAGAACAAAACCGTTGCTCAATTTGAAGATTTCAAGCCCATTCAAGATGGCATCAGAATAAACAGTTCTCGAAGCTGGCGAAGGATGCAAAGCAATAGAGAGATTTTGCTGCTTTTGATTTCCTTTCTTTCCTATTGACACCACATAATCCCGATATACTGGAATCCCTTTTCCACCACTCCAGTATATAACATCTGCTTGAGTTGCTGCAGTTAAATTAGCCAATAAGATCTGAAACACTCTATCACCTTCATTGGTTATCTCTTTCTGGAACTCACAAAAATGCAACCTTACGAAGTAATTGAACCCAGAATCAACAGGAAACTCCCATGTCAGCTGGTAGTTCTCATTCTGGGTCTTGCTCGTCCCCATGGTCCTGGCAGTTATATAAACCTCCCTTGGAGCAGAGTACGATGGTATATCACTGCTGAAGGTGAGATTAATACTGGTATTAACAGGAAGAACACTTGGTTTGGCTATTGTCAAATAGGCGTCATCTGTTAACCAGCTCCGGAACATACCGGTGTCGCCTCCTGGCGGGATTACGCTCCCACCAAATTTGATTCGATACATCATCTCAAGAGCAGTGCTCTTTCCTAGGTAGTACAAGCTTCCCGGGGCCTGGCCAACAAAATGTATCCCGTCATCATCAATCTTTGGTTTATAATATAGATTGATCGGCATGGAAACAACTTCGATGCCATTGATGAAAGCATAAGAATCAGTGATATCAGGACTAGGAGTGAAGGTTAAGTTTAACCTTTGACCTTCATCAACATTTAGACAAAATTCTTTGACAACTGTAACTTCACCTCGAGCATGAGACAAAGCACTGAAATTCCGGAGGAGGGTAAAAGCACCAGCTTGAACAGAGAAGAAAGCTTTCTTAGAAGGGTCGTCAAAGCCTTGATATGAAGTTGGATAGAAGTGCAAGCGGATGAACTTTGGGCCAGAAGTGAGGGGAATAGAATAGGTGAACTGTGAGTAAGAAAGACGAGCTGTGTAGTAGGGGACATTATCAACTGATGAGGGCGGTGGAGATACAGCTTTAGTCGCTGATGATTTGTAATTGTTGTTTTGTGGCTCTATGGGGCTGAGTTTTCCATTGCCATCTCCAACCCAAGAACGGCTATCGAGAGAGTCGGCGATGGTGGAAGAACCACAGTCAATTGCGATGTTTTCTATGGGGTAGTAGGGGGTAACATTGAAATCTGCTGTAACAGGAACCACAAGGTATTGACTAAATGAGAAGAAGAAGAAGAAGAGACAGGGGAACAAGTTTTGAAGGGGAAAAGTTGCTGTTTTGGTTGGAATGTCCATTGCAAGGGAAAAACAGGGAGGCAGAGAGAGAAGATGCATATGGAGAAAGGGGTAAGAGATGAAGAAACTAGGAAATGAATAGTCAAGTGGAGATGCAGTGCAGGAAAGAGTGAGTTACTGTCCATTTGAAATTTCAAATTCCCTTTTTCCGAATTTGTTTCATTTGTGGAGTCAAGTTTAACATTTCATTCTGATATACAACTTGTAAATTGATGCGTATTCCATAGAATGCCACTCAAAACCATTTGCAAATATCATCAGTCTACACTACTGCATATGGATAATGGAGAACTTAGTCAAACAAGAATTGACTTTTTGGCAGCACCTTTTTGGTGCTATTTTTCAGCTATCCAAATAACATGATGCACCGAGATTTTTTTTTTTTTCTTTAGCATTAAATTTCCATTTGTTTTTGTTTTGGAAGAAAGTGGAAAAAAAGAGAGGAAAAAAACCGAAGTGGAATTCAATTGGTTGAAAAATATTTAATTTAAAAAATTTTAGTGATTAATTAATTAAAATAAATTAATAATTGAGTGATGAAAATAAAACTATAGACATAGTTAGGTGACTATTTTTATAGTTTATCCATAAAAAATAATTTTCAATTTGTCCACATTATCATTTAAGAGATAAAATTTAATGAGGATTAATTTACACATTTCAAATTGTGTACGAGTTAATTTATTCATTTTTCAGGCAAAAAACCAAAATACAATCCACTCCTTAATATAAATATTGAATCATGAATCATAAATTTCAAATTCTAAACCCTAAATTTAAAAAATTTCAAGGTTCAAGATTCTAGTTCAAAGTGAAAAAAATACCAAAATTATGTATCAATGACATAGGTAAATTGTTGAAATTTCATTAAATAATTAGAAATGAATCATAAATAATGCGATAAGAAGAATCTATAAAATAATTTCTCTTAAGTACCATTGACTTTGAATCATTTGTTCAGATTCATTTTTAATATTAAAAATTCTTTTTATTAATTTATATATTTTTTTAAAAAAAAATTATTTATACCTATCACGTATTATAATAAAAGTTTATCACATATCATCATGTAATTACTTGTTAATGCTACGTTAGCATAAACTAATTACTTTTGAAAAAGTTTAGATATCAAAAGATTATAGTGTTGAACTTACAATAAAGAAATCCACTCCACAAATTTTCTCTACAAGACTTATCTCCAAACATCAACCACGAAAATTAATGAGCACTAAAAGTATAATAATATAAAATTTTACTTCTAATAAATATTTTTCTCTGCAAAGATTTGTCTATGGGTGTTGACCATGAAGACTAATGGACATTAATTGATATAAAATTTTATTTTTAATAAATATTAAAATATATTAGTTTTTTTATTTTAATGGATAAAACTATTTTATGATAATAAAATATTTACAATATTGATAATATTATCTAATTTAATATTTTTTATTTTTCAAGATATTTACTAAAGCGAATTTAATAATTAATTTTTCACATTTTATAAGCCCATTAAAAAAATAAATATTGATCATGAATTTTAAATTTGTTTCATACACAAAACGAAAATAAATAAATAAAGTTGTGTAAGAAATTATGATATTGTGGAGCAAAGAACCAAGAGTTTCATTGTCCAAAAACAATTCTACAAACTCCACGAAGTTTCTCTGCAAGACTTGTCTACCAACACCGACCTCGGAGACTTGGAAAAGTCTTGCACAAAAAACAACTCAAATTTTTTTCCCTTTTTTTCTTTTAAAAGATTAATTATATAATCCTGTGAAATATATTAAGTGTTTTAAAAGATTAATTTTTTTCCTTTTAAATCTCTATTATTGGACTTGAAAGAATAAAATTGTAATAGCAATTTTACAAAATTATCCAAACAATAAACCAAACAAATGAATTATCGTAACGTGTAAAATGATGATATGATGAAATAGTTATTTCGCTGAATCAAACATCGCATAGAAAGTGTTTTTCTATTTCTCTATTATGGGAATCATCATGTTGCAATTCCATGATTTCGAGTTCATTAATCATATACCAAGTCTTAACATTGGAGTGTTGGAATTGGTTGATGATCATAAAGATGTTGGAGAAAATGATGATGGATGAGAGAGACGTTAATTCAATTAGGTGAACTTAGTTGTATTATATCACACTAATTTATTATTGTTTTTGGGGACGGATTCAGGATTTTACTCTAAAGAGGGAAAAACTTTTAAATTTGAACGATTTTTTTTTAAAGTAAAAAAGTAATAATTCTTTTTGGATACTTTTTTTTCTTATCAAACAAATCAATTTAATATTTTTTAAAAAGTATGAATGATTTAACTGTAAAAAAATTAAAAGAAAAAATCATACTATATAAAATTAAATATTTCTTTCCAATATGAAAAAACGAATAACTATTACTATACTAAAATTTTCATAAATATCATTATAATTAAAAAAATTTACCATAGCTCGGCATCAAACTCCTTTCTTTTCTTCTCAGTAGTATCGACACTATACCAAAGAAAGATAATTCTTTAGCAAAACATACAAATCAAAATACAATAAAGTCACTAACCTAATATATATGAATATGAACCAAATCAATTAATTCTGGATTCGGTTTTAAAATCTATTTTAGGCCCTTATATTTTATCTTTCAAAATTGATCATACATTAATATTTGATTATTATTATTAAGTTATATAATTAAAAATTAAAAAATATTTTATTAATACAAAGTATAATCTTATTACTTAAGAGGAAGAATTATATGTTATATAATGTGAATACTAAATTTAAAATACGTGATATTTTATATATAAAATTCAAAAATCTGAAAAATTTAAGGAGGGACTGCCCTCGCATGCCCTGTATCCATTCCTAGTTGTTTTGGTTTCCGTGGGAATTTTCTAAATAAAGTTTCATACTGTTATAAACTAACTTCTAGTGAGAAAATATTATGGTGTTGCCATTTTTAAGAAAATAAAATTCCATACACCCACGATTTTTCTCCACAAGACTTGTCTACAGACATTGACCCTTTGAAAAAGTCTTACACCAAAAACAATTCAAATTTCTGCTTTCTTTTTCCATTAAAAAAGATTAATTATAAAATATTGTGAAATATATTATTTAAGCTGCAACACAAGATTTTAACTTTTATGTCTAAACCTTTGAAAGAAATTTATGAAGTTTTTGATATTAAGTTATTGAAATAAGAATTGAATAAGTGGTTCCAGTGGAAAAGTGGATGTTGTTCATCTTAAAGTTCTCGAGTTCAAGTATCTGTGTGTGCAAGGTATGTATACGTTGTCAAAAGGTTAAAAAAATATGAACAAATATTATCATATAATCAGACCAATATATTAAAAGAAATTATTAAAATAAATTCTTTTACAAAAGGAAGTCGAGTGGTACATTTTAACTAAATATATATTAACAATGTTTTATTCAACACATTGGGTTGTTCATAAAAAGCTGGAATTAAAATTATAATTAATGGGTAAATAATTAAAGCATTTAATCTATCGTCTAACTCTCATTGATCTACTACTATTCGTAAACAATACATGATAATCTGTGAAAGATGAGTCATTTGCATTCTCATCAGATCCAATCTTGAGGTAGTCTAGGTGTGTAATCGCCTAGAACTCAACATAATTTATTATTGGGCTAAACTGTTCAATTTAGATGAACCATATACGTACAAGTATTTGGGCTGAACAATTTTGAAAATTCTGAGAATTAATATAATTATGTTTGGATGCTTTTTTGAGCAGTGCAACCATTAGCTTTAATGTTCATACATAGGGATGTTCATACATAGGGATGAGCAAAACTCAATTCTATTCGAAAAAATCGAAAAAAGATTTGAATTTCGAGTTATTCGAGTCAATTCAATTTTTTTCGAGTTAATCGAGTTCGAATCGAGTTGAGTTTTCGAATTCAAATAATTTGAATAAATCGAATATTTAACTATAATATTTTACATTTTTACCTTAAATCTTTTTATTATTTTTTCAAAAACTTTTACTCCTTCCCACTTTTCCCTTAAAACTTTTATCACCTCCCATCTCACCCCACTCCCATCTACCCCAAACCTATTTTCCCCCATTTTCTTTTAATATATTCCCCCCAAAATTTTACTCCCCCTATTTATTTTCTCAAAATTTTTTATTTTCCCCATAATTTTTACTCTCTTTTACTTTCCCCTAAAACTTTTATTCCCACCCCACCCCATTTATCCCAAACTCATTCCCCCTCCCCCTCAAATTTTTTTAATATTCTCTCCAAAATTTTATTTTCTTATTTTCTTTCCCTCAAATTTTTACATCCCAAAATCTCCAAAACCTTTTATTTTTCCCCTAAACTTTTATTTTTCACCCTTTACCCCCAAATAAAAAATCAAAATCATCCAAAAAAAATAATCAAACCTAAATAGTAATAATTTTATTTATATATACTATTTATAGTATTAAATTAAAATTCACATTTTGTACTATTTATATAATAATATTGAATATTTATATTAAAATTGAATTATTAATGATACCATAAAATATTTGTGTTAAAATTTTATGTTGGTATCTGTCGAAACGTTTTTTTTGAAAAATGTCCCAAATTTTATTTTAAAACCAAAAATGGAGTCGCCACCAATCTTTTTTAATTTGGTGTGATTGGATCATCATAAAATACTTAAGTTTATTTAAACAAAAGTTTTGGTCTTTGAAATCCAAAAAATAGGTTCGGGAGTCGGTTACGTGTGAGGAAGGATTAGCACCCTCACACGCTCAAAATTGATACCTAATCAATTATTTAATATCTTATTTGTTAAAAGTTTGAAAATTCGAATAAAAGTTAAAATATGATCCATAAATGCATGATTAACAAATTTAATATTATTTTCAAAAATCGAATTTTGTGAAGAAGGCTCGTTATTTTTAAAAATATCGAGAAAGAAAGTCATGTCCAGTAAGTTAGGGCACGTCGCTTCGAGTTTTCAAAAATAACAAGTATTCCTTTTATTATTTTTTTAAAATGAGAAGGATATTCAATTATTTCGATTCGAAGAAAAATCACACCTAATAAGTTAAAGCACGATTTTCAAATTTTCAAAATAAGGAACATTGTCTCGATTTTGGAAATAATTATGTGTTTTTAAAAAAAACGATATACAATTTATTTTGTTAAAATATTTTATAAAAGATGAATGAATATATACAAATAAATAAAAATCATCAAAATAATTAATGCACATTAAATATTAAAATGAATAATATAATATAAATAAATAAATAAATAAGCATCAAAATGAAGATAAAACAAAATGAAAAGTTTTAATTAATTTTTTTAAATGATGGGATTTAATTAAAAAGTATAAAAAGATTTAAATAAAAAATAAAATGAATAAAAGGGAATTTTAAAAGGAATAAAAATAAAAGGATTAAATTTTAAGAAAATAAAGATAAAAGGATTTAAATAAAAATAAAAAGGAAAATTTAAAAGAAATAAAATGGTGAAAAGATTAATTTTTTTTTTAAAAATGAAAAGGGGAAACTTAAAAGAAATAAAACAACAAAAGGATCAAATTTAAACTAAAATAAAATTTTTAGCAAAAATAAAAAAATGGGAGCTAAATTTGAAAATTAAAAAACAAGGGACTGCATGAGCAATTTGCCAAAACCTTAACACATGTCCACAAGTCAATGGTCAAAGGATCGAATTATAAACAAACATAAATTACAGGGTAAAATTAAAATTAAATTTAAAGATAAAAAAGGATGCAATTAAAAAGATAAAAAAATGAAAGGACCAAATCTACAAATACCCCAAATATAAAAAACACGCGGATCCTTACCTAGCGGGTCTAGTTGTCAGGTCTTTAATCAAAACGGTGTCGTTTTGGAGTGTTTTAAGCCACACCCAAAACGACGTCATTTTGGGGAGGCTATATAAACCAAAAGAACTAAAAAAACAAATCATTTGTGTTTATTTAAAAAAAAAAACTTCTCTTTTCTTTCAAACTCTCTCAAGTGCCGATCATGAGAGTCACCGTGCCTCACCGCGAGCCGTCAATAATCGGCATCAGCAAACCGCCGCCTATTGCGGTCAGATATTTAAAAAAGGGGTTTGTTTATTCCTTTTGAATCCTAGATATCAAATCTGGGTTTAGAATTTTCTAAAACCCAACCTAGATTCAAAAAAGAGCCGTAATCCTTTTGATTTTCCTCAAAAAATAAGGCCCTTCGCCTTCCTCCGATGATGCCCAAGCGAGCCCAGGTAAACCCTAGCCCCTCCTTTCCTTTTTTATTTTTATATTTTGCTTTTGAAGCCAATAAGAATAAAATAAAATAAAAATAGAATATATACAAATATATTTATAAAAACAATAAGCCTTCAAAGTTTCTTTCTCTTTTCTATTTGATTGATGAAAGTCCATCCGAACCAGGAAAAATTACAAATTTTTTCATGGCTTTATATAGTCGAAAGTACAATCATTTTTCTTTGTCTTTTTCATTTGTTTTGCTCATTGTCGTTTTGCTCTTTGTTTCTTTTCTTTTTGTAGGTAAATCGGCGGTGGTAGAGGCATGGTGCTCGACATGGGGAGTCAAAAGCATGGTGGTGGCCTCAAGAACGTGTGTTGAAGTAGTTGGGGAGTGGGTGGCAGCGATGGCAGATGGAATCCCTAACAAATTAGGTTTTCCCATTTTTCCAAAAGTTTGGGCTTTTGTGAGTGTTTGGGTTTTGGGTATTTGAGCCAATTTTTGTAAAAAGGACTTAGACTTTTAATTAAAGGGTTTTTATTTATTTGTTTGTTTTTGTTTAATTTTGTTGGGCTGGATAAATTGAGCCTTTTACAGTTGCCCCTCTTTGCTCATCATCGTGCAACGAGAACGGAGCAAAGACTAAAAAGAGGACCAATTTCGTCTAGTCCCACTAAATCTGATTTCTTTGGCACCCCTTCTTCAAGTAGCCCGCTCCTTCGTTTTATATGTTATTTAACTTCACTATACCCACTACTCGTAGTCTTAGGAAGACGAGATTTGGTGTTGAAGCTTCTCTCCATTCCACTGTGACCTTAGGGATATTAAGATTGCTTCATTTGTTTTAATCTGACCCATTGCAATTCAGAGGTATAAGATTTTGTGTTTCACTCAACTCCACTATAACCTTAGAGACGTTGAGATCCGACTTGTTTTGATCCACTTCTCTGTACCTCACCAAAAAGATGGGATTGGAAGTCTTACTCCACTTTACTATATCCTTAGGGACGTTGAGCTCGGCTTCGTTATTTTGATTCAACACATTGTTTTGACCCACTTCTTTGTACCTCACCAAAAAGATGGGATTTGAAGTCTCACTCCACTCCATTGTAACCTCAAGGACGTTGAGCTCTGTTTCATTATTTTCATCTAATCCACTACAACTCAAAGATATAGGATTTGGTGTTTCACTCCACTCTCCTGTAACCTTAGGGACGTTGAGATCTACTACTTGTTTTGACCGACTTCTTTGTACCTCACCAGACAGATGGGAATTGAAGTCTTACTCAACTCCACTGTAACCTTAGAGACATTGAGCTCTGCTTCATTACTTTCATCAGACTCACTGCAACTCAGGGGTATAAGATTTGGTGCTTCACTCCACTTAATTGTAACCTCAGGGACGTTGAGATCTGCTACCTGTTTTGACCCACATCTTTGTACCTCGCTAGGAAGATGGGATTTGAAGTCTCACTCCACTACACTATAACCTCAGATACGTTGAGCTCGACTTTATTATTTTTATCCAACCCACTATAACTCAGAGGTATAAGATTTGGCGCTTCACTCCACTCCACTGTAACCTCAGAGACGTTGAGATCCACTTTGTTGTTTTAATCTGCTTTACTGTAATTTTGAGGTAGAAGATTCATAGTTGCGACTTCAATTTGCTCCTCTTCAGCTTTAGGGACATAATTATAGATTTGTCGTTACGGCTTCAATCTTTCCCTTCACATCTCTAAGGTATAAGGTACGTCATTGCGACTTCAACCTTTCCCTCTACATCTCTAGGGTATAAGATTCGCTGTTGTGGCTTCAATCTTTCCCTTCACATCTCTAGGGTATAAGGTTCGTTGTTGCGGCTTCAATTTTTCCCTCAACATCTTTTGGGTATAAGACTCGCTGTTGTTTAACTTTTCCCTTCACATCTTTAGGGTATAATACTCGTCGTTGTAGGTTCAATATTTCCCTTCATATCTTCTAGGGTATATGAATCAATGTTTCCTCGATTCAACTCACCATTTCGTGGGATGAAACCTGTAGAATATGCTTTGATGGACCTCTATGTAAGATAAATTATTAGGAATTCATGATCAGAATGAATCAAATGCCCCTAACTAAATGAGTGTGCATGATGGACGTCAGATTCAAAATCGATTTCTTTTTCTTTCATTGTCCTTGGATTGACATGGTTTGTCACTTGTTGCAGTTTTATTACCAGAGTGCTACCATTTTTCCTTTCTGGTTTTGTGCTTTTAAACATGAAACCTAAAGAGGTAGTCGTAATCTGAACTATTTATTTCAAGACCCCTCTAACCCTTGGGTTTGGCTATTTCCAACTAGTGGTCCTATTTCAGGCTCTTGTGCTATTTAGAAATTTTTCAGAGCGATATGCAAAAATCCTTTTATTCCTTGTATCGTCAATGCCTCAAGGTGTAAAGTTTCTCTACCTTATTACTTCAGAGAGATAAGACCGTTTCATGCCCCTTCTTTGATTCGAATTTGAGCTACCCTTTCGGGTTTTCAACTCAAATCTCCTTAGGTTTTAATATGCCTTTTATAGGTTTTCGCCTCGACCTCTCCTTTTTCTTTTTCTTTCTTTTTTTCTATTTTGTTTTTTGGGTGAAATTTTTCTTTATCGAATCCGAGCTCACGGGTTTTGGTAAATCTTTGCCTTCCATCTCGGTCAAAATTAAAGCTCTTCTAGAAAATGCTTTTCTTTACTCATGAGGCTCTTTCTAATTTGGCAATCATTTTCCTTTGAAATCCTTTTGTAGGCAAGATCTTTTTCAAAACCAGAGTTCCCTTATGAAATTCTCTAAAGCGGATCATTCTTTTTCATTAGCCCTTGTTATTCGTTTATGGTATATCTGATTATGATGGATGACTTTTAGCATCTTTTCTTCAATCAAGTTTACCTGACTGCATCTGGATTGGATCTTCATCAGTTCTAACAAAATTTGGAAGGAAGGAAACTTGACTCCAATAGGTAGGACTACTTCCATTCCGTAAATTAATGGGAAAGGTGTTACCCCAACAAAATCTTGATTGATGTTCAATAAGTGTAGGAAAATAATAACTTTTCATGCCAATATTTGTAGGTCTCGATCTTCTTGATATTCTTGTTAGTTGCCTCCATTGACCCATTCACTTTTGGGCAAAATGGTGCTGAATTTGTGATGTT
Source organism: Gossypioides kirkii (assembly GCA_005610355.1). Taxonomy (NCBI): domain Eukaryota; kingdom Viridiplantae; phylum Streptophyta; class Magnoliopsida; order Malvales; family Malvaceae; genus Gossypioides; species Gossypioides kirkii. The sequence continues at coordinate 7,384,662 of CP032249.1, read as the reverse complement.
TGATTTTGAACTAATTACAGACCCTTGCTCTCGTTTGTAGATCTTGTGACATTGGCATAGGAAGCAGCTTTTACCAACTTGGTGAAGTAATCATTGATCACGAAGATGAATTTATGCTCATTGGAATCCTTTGGCAAAATTAGCCCGATGACGTCCAAGCTCTTCATAGAAGAAGGCCATGACGCGAAAAGGTGAAAGAGAAGCCCTTTGCGGGTTTTCATCTTGACTTTTTCATTCTTTTCTTTGTTTTTTTTTCTTTCTTTTTTTTTCTTGGGTTTCAAGGTGCCTTTTGCGATTTTTTTTATCTCGACCCTTTTTTTTTCTTTTTTTTTGACCTTCTTTTTTATAACACGTCAGACCTCATTCTTTGAAGTTTCTATTTGAACTGGATTGTATTCTTCCTTTATGAGAGCTTGTGCGTCATGACATCAGTTCCTTAAACCCGACATGTTTTGATAGGACCATGCGAAGACCTTTTCAAATTCTCGAAGTAGCTCTATGGGATCTCACTTTATTTTTGGAGAGATACATATCCTAATTTTCACTTTTTTATCTCTTTTTCATTTTCATTCCCCAAGCTCGCAATTTCTGCTGATTCTTTGTGAGGTACTATTTAATTCTTGTCTTGCTCAAACATTCGTAGCAGATCGAGAGACAAGTTACATTCTTGATTATTTTCAAAGTCTTGAAGTTTTTCTAGACACATGTCTTTCTCAAAAGGGCTCTGAGTCAATAATAGTGTCGTTCGTATCCTTGATATCAAGGGGCCCAACATATGGATAAGAAAACTCAAAGAATAAATTAATTTAAGAATGATTAATTGTATGGTAAGAGTATAACTGAAAGCAAAATGTTTGCCAAGTGAGACACAAAAATGCATCATTTTCATTGAAATAAAAGACAGTGGTTATGTGCCATTTACAAAAGGATCCCTATTACTTTCGAACTTAGAGTGATAAGTGTGTTTTGAATATTTCTCTGGAAAAGTCCTAAAAACCACAAGAAGCTCCTCCACAATTTAGTTGTCCAAAACACTTCCAAAGGTGTAGGAAGTAACTCTCGATAGGTTTCACTCTTCGTTCTCTTCTTCAGATATGACTTTCGCTCAATAGCTCAACATTCCATCGTTATCTTGATTTATCACGTTTTCTCTCAGTTTCTATTTAGAGTTGTTAACACTTCCTTGACACGATTGTTTTAGATGTGTAGAGGTTTTTTTATTTCTATGTAATGAAATACAATGCTAATGAATGCATGTATGCATATGAAACAAAGGCGTTGATTCTTAGTTCGATTATGATAGAACAACTTTACTAGAAGATGAATTTCTTTACATAAGGCAGATACATATATGGTCGTGCCTTAATGCTCAAAGCCTTAACCTTTCTTAAGAATCTAAGCTAAACTTTTTGTCTTGATTCAACTCCTATTTCATGCTCAACACGTCAGCTTGGATGGTTAGGGCCCGCAAGTGATTAGTCGCTTTTCATACTTGGGTCAAAGCCTCGCTCGTGACATGACCCTTATCTTTGACCTCGTAGTTCATAATTTCATAGTGAGGCCTCAAGTTTTTCTACCTTTTAACTTCTTATTCCTGATTTGGCTATCTTTCAACTTAATCGAAAATCTGAAGTCACATAATGTATATGCCCTAATGCCTTAGGGAAAATGATTGACCCAAAAATGCTTAAGGTAAAGACGTCGTCCTCTTTCCTTGCGTCAGGGTGTGCCAAGATTGAGTCATGCAAGTTCTTCTAAGTGGTACATTTATTATCTCTTTTCCTCTAATTCAAGCCACAATTCATTTTTCGCTTATCTCGACTATGTTCATCAACCTCTTTGAAAAGAGTCGAAACAATAATGGCTCTAGAGTAGGCTTTATTGACTTGAGTCCTCGAGCCACAAGGCAAAGTGATGTACCCTTCTATCATAAGTACCATGTCCTCTTTTTCAAAGGTGAAACAACTAGAAGTTGGATTCCAATACTACGTGGAAGCTTGGAATCGATGCTTCATAATAAGAAAAAATAAATAAATAATAAAAATACTTTCACTTCTTCCATTCTCATCTCTAACCTTTTGTCTTCTCCAATTCTCCCTTACATCTGATTCCCAAATTTCAACTTCTTGCATTAGAAACAAAATAAAAGAGAATCAGCAAATAAATAGGTAATGGATTTTAGATTGTATTTTTACACTTTAAGCTTTTAATATTCTTGGAGAACTATATGTTGTTTGGTTGGTTTTAATCTCTTCAACTAGAGCAAATATTATAATGTGAGTTTTATTTCTTGTAAATAAAAGAATAATATGACAAATAGCCATTTGTTTTTGTCTTTTTCTTCCTAATATTATACAAATTCTGATTTTATGTTATTTTATATTTTAAGCTTTTAGTATTATTGGGGAACAACTACATAGTTTTCAATTTCATGTTTTATTTTTTTATCAACAATTTGTCATATTTGTTCACCCAAACTTGACCTTGGGCTATTACTCATACCTTGAAGCCACTTGTTAGTGCATTAAGAGTTTAGGGATTTTGTATTAGGTTTGAATTAAATCAGTATAGTTTATGTCATTGTCTTATTAAAAAAGTTTTCTTGATGCTATGTTTCATTTAATTTTTTATTTGAAGCTATGTTTTTGTTGCTCATTTAATTTTTTAGTTAATTACAATGTTTATTTGTAACTGATAATTATAATTATGTTTATAGAATTTCAATAACTCGATTTGACTTTTGGAACTAGCAAATGTGAAAGCAAATATTCAACTTCGAATTTTTTTATCATGTGCTATTGTTTTATTTTCTTGTGTTACTTGAATATTGATTTATATTTTATATATAATGTTGTCTAAGAAACATTTCTCTGGAAGTGGAAAAAAAATAGAGACAACATGCTGAAGAGTTAAAAAAAGCACAACAAGGTGCTATTGGTAAATTTATTTTTAAAAAAAGTAAATTTCAATAAAAATTTGGATCAATCAAATGAAAGTTTGCATAATGATGTACATAAGAATGATAAAATCAATAATCTAAATGAGACTAATGATGTTCCAAATGTATCCAATATTGAAAATCTTGGTCTTAATGAAGAACAAATAATTTCTCTTGATATTGGCATTGATGAAGAACAAATAATTCCTTCATTGGGTATTTATGATCCTAGAAGTTGGGCTAATCTTGATAATAAAACAAGGGACATTTTAGTTGAAAAGGGGCCTATAAGAGAAATGAATCTTAATTTTCCTCTCGATAATAATAATAGACATTTTTCATATGCTTATTTTTTTAGGAAGTTGAGCAATGGTGAGATTAGCGATAGGAAATGGTTGGTTTATTCCAAATATGTTGACAAAGTGTTTTGTTTTTGTTGTAAGTTGTTCAAATCTATCAGTAATAAAAGTTTGTTAACAAATGAGGGTTTAAGTGATAGGAGGCATATTAGTGAGAGACTCAAACAACATGAAAATAGTGCGCAGAGTATATGACTAATATGAATACTTGGAATGAAATGAGTGTAAGATTGGAAAAAAATGAAATAATTGATAAAAGCTTGCAAGAACAGATTATGAAAGAGAAAGAGCGATGGAGGCAAGTTTTACTTAGAATATTTTCAGCTGTGAAATGTCTTGCTACTCATAATTTGACTTTTCGAGGATCCAATGAAAAACTCAACCAAGATAGCAATGGTAATTTCCTAGGATTGATTGAAATGATTGCGGAATTTGATGTGATAATGCAAGATCATGTTAGACACATTCAAAACCGTGAAATTCATTATCATTATCTTGGGTATAAAATTCAAAATGAATTGATTTCTCTTTTGGCCGATAGTGTTAAAGTTCTATAATTAAGACTATCAAAGAGGCGAAATATTTTTCTATAGTTCTTGATTGTACCCTTGATATTAGTCATCAAGAACAAATGACTCTAATAGTACGATGTGCGAATATGTCAACTAATAAAATAAAAATTGAGGAGTACTTTTTTAGACTTTTTGAAGGTAGATGATACATTTGGATTGAGACTTTTTAGTGAATTACAAGATGTTTTGAAGTCTCTTGATCTCAATGTTGATGATGTAAGGGGTCAGGGTTATGATAATGGTTCCAATATGAAAGAAAAACACCAAGGTGTTCAAAAACGATTTCTTGAAATAAACCTGAGAGCATTATATATGCCTTGTACTTGTCATAGTCTGAATCTTACTCTTAGTGATATGACACATTATTGCATTGAAGTTATTTCATATTTTGGAATTGTTCAACGCATATATTCATTATTTTCGAGTTCTACAAAAAGATGGAAAATTTTGCTTGACAATGTCCTTGAATTAACTGTGAAATTTTTATCGAATACTCGTTGGGAGAGTCGAATTAAAAGTGTTAAAGCTATTAGATTTCAAACTCCCCAAATAAGATTGATTTTGTCGAAATTATATGGATCTTGTGATGATGCAAAGTCAAAGAGTGAAGTAGAGAGTTTAGTCAATGCACTTAAGAGTTTTGAGTTTTTGCTTGGTATTATAATTTGATATGAAATTTTATTTGCTATAAATATGGTGAGTAAGAAATTGCAATCTAAGTCTATGTGCATTGACACCACCATAAAGCAATTAGAAGGTGTATTATCTATTTTGAAAAGTATAGAGATGAAGGCTTTACTTCTAGTATGAATACTGCTAACAGTATTGCACTTGATATGAATGTAAACCCTACCCTTCCAACAAGGCATCGTGTTGTTAAAAAAAAATTGATGAGAATAACTAAGAGGACACTATAGCAAAACAGGTTATTAGTGACGTTTGAACAGAAAACGCTGCAAAAGGTAAAGCAATAGTAGCTTTTTTTCTATAAACGCCGGTAAAGCAATAGCGGCGTTTATGATAAAATGCCGCTAAAGGTCAGAGCATTAACGACGTTTATAAGGAAGCGTTGCTAAAGGTCAGAGCATTTATAAGCGCCGCTAAAAGTTAGAGCGTTAGCGGCGTTTATGAGAAAAATGCTGCTAAAAGTTAAGCAATAGTGACATTTTCCCATAAACGTTGTAAATTTATGTACATTTTATTTTATTTTAAATTAACTTAACTAATAATATTATACTATGTCCTCAATTAAAAATTTTAATATATATAATCTAAAAAGAATTAAAAAAATTATATAAAAAATTAATATTATGCTATGTTATTTAATTCAAATTTAAAAATTAAATTAAAAAAATTCTAAAATTTAAAACTTATATAAACTAAAAAAATTAAATTATTTTACTTCTACGTTTTTCCGCCAAAAATCGTTTCTTTCCCCCAAATCCCCAAATAAAAAACCCATTCCTATTAAGTCTTCCCATAAAACAGAGCAGAGGACAGTTTACGGTGTCCTTAATGACCGCCTCGGCATCGGCGATTTCTTCACTTCCAAGATTGCTCTCTCCCGCCTTGCTCTCGTCTCCGAAATCGACAAGGCAGGCCGTGCAGCCCTGTATGTATAGACGGTTGTGTGGCGGACGTGATGTTGTCGCTTGACAAGGGATGGGGCTGGACCGGCTGGGGTAACGGGACTCTTGAGCTATGCAACGCTCAAGGCGAGTGGGAGAAGGGATGGGAGAAGATTTTCGATAGGGTTGCGGGTCAAAAACTCGCTCGAGAGAGGAAGCGAGTTAAAAGTTTGAAGCTGGAGGAATGTATTGGTGATTTTAGAGAAATGAAGAAAGAGGCCGTCAAGTGGGAAGCATCTACACCGGAGGAGATCTGTGGACTGGGGTTGGGCGTCTCGTAAAATTGATTCTTATTCTTTAGAATCAAAGCTTATTTAGTGTAGCCAGCGAATACGTTCTTTCGGAATTGTAATTTTTTCTTTAATTAATTTTCCAAATTTCCAAATATGAAAACAATATAAAGATGGGAAAAAAAGTCAGATCATATCCAAAGTGGTTAAGGGTTTTTTATTGAGCAGATATCGATTGATTGGAAAGATATTGGGGTGGCTGTTTCCCATTCTTTAGAACCTGCAAAGGAATTTGCACCATGTTAGTTCTTTTATAAATACTGTTTTGAGTTTTGTTTTTGGTCTTTAATGGGTTGGGTGTTAAGGATTGTTGGATTCTTGCTGAATTGTTTTGCTTTGTGCTGATCTGTAGGCTTGGACCTATGAGTAATGAGTTAAAGCAATGGAAGCCTATGGTTACTAGAAAGCGTGCTGTCAGACCAACTGATACTACTTGGCCTGATGAGGTGAAGTGTGTTCTCTGGTCTTTAGTTTTTAAGCATTATTTAGGGTTGTGAAATATAGTTGAAGAACCTCAGTAAATTCATTGTGCTTTTTTCATTTTGTTTTTTGGTGTCTCAGTAAAGTCGAAATGCAATTAATTTAAATAATTTACTTATCTCTTTTGCCATGATCATCCAATTTCAATAGTTTTGTGTTCTGTGAATGACATGATATGTTCGTTGCTTGTAGCGTCCTTTTACTGCTGCCATATCTTAGGATTTTAACTTATATAAAATGACTGGTTAGAAATTACCTGCATTATTTTGATTCTATTTGCATTATTTTGATTCTATTCTCCCTGGTTAAGGGGTATTGTTTATCAGTTTCCCTTACAAGCATTTGAATCTTATTCCTCTTCAATATACTTTACATGAACATTTTAAAATTTATCTTCTCTTAGTTGTTTAATTAGCTTTATTGTTTCTTGTTTCTGTTGTCGATGCTAAGATTGTAACAGTTTCTCATTTCATTTTTTCCCCTTAACTGCTTCATGTGCCTCACCCTTCTTTTCCTTTCCTTCTCTGCCTTCAAATATTATTCATGATGGTTCCTGCAATGGCTTACAGCACTATGCAGCCTTAGGAAGAGTCAATGTATGTTTGTGGTTTGTGGATAAGCATTTTTCCTTGTTCTGAATAATCCACAATTGACGTTGTCATGTTTGGGTTACACACACACACAGATGTTTTCTCAATATATTTCTAGACTCTGAAGTTGTGTTCCAGTTCAACTTATCTTTGTTACAAAATTATTACCCACTAGTTATCAGTTTATTGTTAGCCAGTTTTTCTGGATTAGTTATTAAAAGTGCCTTCTGTTTTGCAATATCTGAATAAAACTATTTCTTAAAACTGAAGAAATTGATAGATAAGGCATTTATATTTAGAATTTTTCTCATGTCAGAAACATTTTGTGGTTCCACTGGTAATTCTAAAGGTTTATTGCAGGTTGCACTTTATTATGTGGAGATGACTCTCGAGAGTTATATCAAGATTGCATAATGGCTGTTCATGCACCAGATGCTTTGAGTTTGTTAGGGAATCAAGCAACATATGAGGAATCAACAGTGCTTGGTGCTTTCCAATATGTCTATAGGTACCGTTATTGAATACATTATATAACTGAAACTGATATTTTATGCAATTTTCCCTGAGATATTTCCATTTACCTCAAATACCATGAAGAGAATTGGCTGTGGAGTTGGGTCGTATTATTGATCGTGGTCGAAGGTACTATTGTTATATTTTAAAAGATTTGATTGAAGCTTAACCTTTTCAGCTTTTTATCCCAATCTTCTTCTTTTCTTTGAATGTATTGGGCTTACTTATAGCGTGTGGTGGTTCTTCACTAATATTGTCTTTCTATAGAATTAGATCTTACCTAACAAGCATGTTTTTTTCTTTTATGAATGCTGTTTTGCGAATGAAGCAGTCTACTAAGCTTTTCGGGAATGCGGTGGAACTTAGTTTTAGGTTTGTCACTGTGTTGTTCTTATTGAAATAAAGGTAATTGAAGCTCTATAGTGATCTTACAGGGAAAGCAGGGATGTGGATACTGAATCACTATGTATTCTAGCTGGCAAGTTTGTCTGAGCTATTCGGATTGATCTCCACATTGTGGATAATGGAGGCTACTATTGCGATCTTTTGTGGATTTGTTACCCTAAGGCCTAAACTGAGTATCATATCATAATTTGTTTGTCTGATAATATTAGATGTTCATATTCAGTTCCAATTAATATATTTTGTGGAAACAGAAACCTTGTTGATGCTGCTAATATTGCTGCTTTGGCTGCTCTACTGCCATTCTGAAGGCCTGAGTGCTCATTAGGAGGAGAAGATGGTCAAGAAGTAATAGTACATCCACCTGAGGTTCAATTCTTAACCATTTCGGCTTTTAATATTAGTGTTTTTGTTTTCATATATATTCATTGCTTTTTAAAATAACATTACTGTGAAGATAAGAACTGGGAAGTATCTAGTGAGTTTTGAAACAAAAGCTTCTCTTCAGCTTGATCGGATTCAAGGGAAGAGAGGAATTTGGTTTTGTGGAGCATACCTGGGTGAGCATATCCTGTTATAAAAGACCCTCTGCAGACTGTCTTTGTTTTGTTAATCAGATTTTATTTTTCAAAATTCCTTTCCATAAGTTATTTAAGCAGAGTACACATCTGACTTACAGTATTCTTTTAATTTGCTGATTGCGTGACATCTAGGAAAACTAAAAATACTTATGATAACAATGCTTTTCCATTGTTTCAGTCTTTGAGAAATTTTATGTTAGTTTCATGCATCTCATTTTGAAGATGTATGTCATATCTATTTTCTAAGATTGGCCTTTTCTATTTAGTGTCTTTTTGGCTCAAAACTAGGAAACTTCACTTAAAAATAATTCATAATACTAACTCAACTTTCTTTTCAGGCTTTGGCTTCCATGAAGATGGGTTAAAGGATGTGGAGAGGAGGCATGGTATTGTTACTCTTCAGCCTATCACATCAATTGACTTTGTCTAATAGAACTTCCATTTTTTATTTCCTTTGTTAATTTATGCGGGTGAAGAAACCCTTTGAGTGCAATTGACCTCCTCATATAATGTATTTAGTGGCATCTGCATGGCTGCTTTGAACGTCTAAAATGTTATTTAGAACAAAAAAATGTTACAGTGGGGGAACATGATCATAAATATTATGTAAAATCCATTTGTATTAAGCTTTTGGAGATTCTATCATCCTTTTTAGGTTTTGTTTAGCATTGCTTTTTAAAAGTACTTTTCGGACAAAAAGCACTTTTGAGATAAAAGCATTATTAAATAAAGTGCTTGTGAGTTTTTTAAAAGTGCTTTTGGCACAAAAAATGCTTTGGAAAAACATTTTGGCCAAAAGGAGATGGATAAAATTTTAGCTTTTTCACAAAAGTGTTTTTTGGTTTAGAAGCTCTTTTAAAAAGCATTATTAAATTAGCTTTTAGTAGCATGTAATTTTTGTTATTCAATAACTAATGAAGTTTAGTTTTTTTTTATATTGTATCCAAAAAAATATTTTCTTACAACAAAGAACTTTGAAATCGAAGACGAGATTATTAAGAGGGATAAGCACAAATTCAAATGAAAATGGATTTGAATTTACAAAAAAAAAATATTAAAAAATCGGGTTTTATATGAATTAAAATGAGTTGTAAAAATTTGTTATTGATGGGAAAAGTGTCGTTAAAGATTATGTTTTTTAGTGGCGTTTGTGAGAAAAACGTCACTAAAAATCATGTTCTTTAGCGACGTTTGTGGGAAAAGTACCGTTAATGATTATGTTTTTTAGCGGCGCTTGTGAAAAAAATATCGTTAAAGATCATGTTCTATAGCAATTTTTTACGCATAAACGCCGCTATAGGCAAAAAAAACGTCGTTAAAAACATGTTTTCCTGTAGTGGGATGAAGAAATTCAGTTGGTTGATGAATTATTTAGAGTTGATTATTTTTTAGTTAACATGACAATTATTTCTTTAAAGAGCAGATTTGAGCAACTAAAAATATTTGAAAGTATTTTTGAGTTTTTGGTTGATTCAAACAAGTTAAAATCATTGGATGAAAATGAATTGAGAGAATGTTGTGCTACTTTTCACTCTACCTTTTTTCATGATGATTCATTAGATATTTATTTAAATGATCTTTTCTCTAAATTGAAAGTGTTGCAATTTACTTTACCGAATGAATTAATGTCAACCACTGAAATTCTTGAGTTTGTCAAATTTGCAGGTTGTTATCTGAATGTTTCAATCGCTTAGAATTTTTTTTAATGATCCTTGTGACAGTGACATCAACTGAAAGAAATTTTTCAAAGCTAAAGTTAATCAAAATCTACTTGAGGTCGTCAATGTCACAAGGACAATTGAATAGTTTGGCAATTTTATCAATTGAGAAGGATTTTTTGGAAAACATTGATTTTGATATTATCATTAATAATTTTACATTTCGGAATACTCATAGAACTCATTTTTTTATGATTTTTTGTGTTTTTCTAATTGATGACATTGGACTAGATTGAATGAGTTTTTTTTAATTTAGCTAGAAAACATCTTATCTGCTTAATGTAATAAAAATATTATTTTAATAAATTTATTAGTATATATATTTTTTATTGTATTATATTTTATATTTTTTTAAAAGGGGTTCAATTTATTTTTTCAGTTTAGGGTCCTAAAAATATCAAGAACGGGTATGAAACTGGTGAGATCAAAACCGTTGCTCAATTTGAAGATTTCAAGCCTATTCAAGATGGGAATCAGAATTGTTGGAAATTTGATGAAGGAAAGATTGAACGGGGCAAAAAAAAAAAAATGGAGAAAGATCAGCTTGTAATAAGTTGTTTCATTCATAAAAAATTGATGCTCTGTTTAAAAGAACAAGTGAGCTTAAATAAGCTAAAAAAATAATAAAATAATTACAACTCGGCTTAATCTTGCAGCTAGATTCATATAACTTTCTTCCTCATTGGCTCACTGTTTAAAAGGGAAGCATCATTGTTCATGCTCCTGCAAAACAAGGGTTGGGTGTTCCTGAAGATTGTTTATGGGTAGAACTGCAAAGCACTGTTTTGTTTGGTGAAAACATTTATTCTATTAATGGAATTTATTACATTCAAAAAAGAAAAAAAGATAGTTATAGACACCTTTTAGATCTGTATTTAATAGCAAGTGTACTACGTTGACAAGTCAATCCATGTGATTTTATGTACTATGACTACTTTATACTAATTCACAACTACACTTTCTTTATTGATTTAAATGTTAATTAATATATAGGAGACAAAATATAGTGAATTTTAAATATGATCTTTTTTATTTTGTTGTGTAATTTTTTCTTTTTTATTTTATTAATAGGAATATTAAGATATTTATATATGTTATCATTGTTCATGACAATATTTTATTGTTCACAATTTGATTTCATTTTTTTTAGGATTAACACTCTTCGAGTATACTGTACACGTGTACCACTTTGGATCGCCTACTAGGCCTCGCAATCCCTCACATGCAAGCTCTTTGAGTATAGGCGAACTGAGATCGTGAACTCTTATTGGCTAATACGAGCAGATGCTTCGAGCTCCCCTTATTGTCTTCTCACTGTATATTTCGCACACATTCATTTGCTGAGACTTAGCCGGGTCGCAAGTAAACGACCCAAATCTTATTTGAGTTTTGAGTCGGTGATCATTAGCGTATAATAAAGCTAATGAATCATTGTCTATTCATATGGATCTCGTTTTACCCCCAACTACATAAGCATACTACATTTATCAACTAAATTCACGAGAACTAGCGGTGAAAGATACGCATATTCATATTTCAATCATTTCATTGCCAAAAAGCCCTAAAGGCACTATATTTGGCAGGCAACTGGCAATCATACATGTCATAAGCTTAAATTTCCATAAAACAATGACCCAGATATTTTTTTTACATGTTCCTCATCTCCACACCATAAGTACTCCTCTTAAGGACATTGCATTAGTTTGCATGAAAGAAAAATGGGAAAACATTTGCCAGCACCCATCTTTTCAGCAACGCTTATTACCCTTATGGTTCTGCATATTACAAGCACCTCTCAAGCAACCAGCTTTGCTTCACTGACAGAGAAGATGAATGCTACTGTCATCATTGCTGAAAGCCACATGGAATCGGAGTTGTTAATGGACCTTGGTATGGGTAGAATGCTTTTCAACTACAGATATCTGATAAATCGGTCCGGCCTCCGTAGGCGCCCTATTGTGACTTGCAATAGAGGAAATGCCTATGCGTCGTGTTTGCCTTCTAAAAACCAACGGATAAGATCAGAACGTTGCGGTATTTACAAGCGTCGTGGATGCTTCTAAATTTATTTGCTCATGCCAAGGGGTAACTCGCGTGTATGAATTTCCTTTGTTTCTTCTGTTCTTTTTATTTTTTTTCCTTATGTTTCTGTGTCAAGATTTATGGCTTCCATTTGTGTGATGCTTAGATATGTATCTACCTTTAAGAAAATGGAATTTTATATTTTGTGTACTTAAATTTTCATAAATACTTCAAGCTTTTCAGCCATTTTTCTTTTTTCTTATATTCATTCACTGAATTAATTTAGATTAACATCGATGGATTGAACCCAAATCATAAGTCCAACTACATTTGAAAAAAAATCAAGAGAAACGTGGACAACTTAATAATTACACTATTAAGTTCTTTAGACTAAATCTTAAATTCATGTCCTATGGTACCTAATCTATTTATTCTATTAATTTCAATGTCACAGTTGAATAAATTATTTAGTAGGTAATGCAATTTTCTTTATGGTCTGTTCGGAACCATGATTTGGATAAAAAATTAGATTTAGATTTGAAAATTTAATTTTTTTATTTGGATAACAAATAAAAAGTTGTATTTGAATTTGGACAAATCTAAGTCTTATTCCATAAGAGTTAAATTTTGGATTTCAAAATCATTTTAAAACTTGAAATTTTTAAAATCCAAGATTGATTAAAAAATGTGAGAATTTTGAAACCCAATAAGTGGCTCCAATGAAAAAGAAGATGTTATTCATCCTAGGAGTCCCCGAATTCGAGCACCAGTGTGTGCGTTGTCAAAAAATTAAGAAAGTATGAACAGATACTACCATGTAATCATACCAGTATATTTAAAAAATATATGATAACTTTTTTTATTCTCCCTTCTTTCGCACTCGCTTCAAAACCCAAACAATAAATAATTAATTTTATTTATAACATATCATTAATGAAGATCAAGATTTTCATAATTGGACCAGTAGGCAAACCAGTTAAACCACTGGTTCCCAATTCAACCGGTTCATTTGATCCAATCGTTTGTATTGAATAAATTATAAAAATATCTAAAATAGACAAAATTGGTTCAATCAGTTCGATTGTTGATTTAGTTGATTCGATCGGTTCAATTGATTAACGAGTCAATAAATCTGACCTCTTATTTCAGACTGTACATTGACCAATTCTTGATCCAATCGACCTGACCGACCGGTTTGATTCAGTTATGAAAATAATGACAAAGCTTCATGTATTTAATTTAATACAATATTAATATTCAAAATTTTCATTTATACCAAAATTTCCACAATTTTAATTTTAAACCATTGACTTTTAATTTATACTTAAGCCCACTTATGCCCAGTGTATTGGTTTGATCAATTGATTTGGTCTGATTTTCAGAATTGAATTGGTGATCAAATTGATTACGACACAATTTACTGGTCCAACCAATTCGATTGGTTTGACTCATATAATCAATCCACCTGGTTTTATTAAATAAATCATTAAAAATTTAGAAAAATAAAAAAAATAAAAATGGTTCAAGTTCCTAATCAATCGATCTGTACTAATTCTCGAGTTAATCGATCTAATTTCAACAAAGTCTACAAGGGCCAATAATAATTTAATTCTTTTGATACAATTTAATCGTTGTTACACGTGTAAGAACTCCATCTTCACTATTGATATATTTGAAGTTTCTACAATGTGTCAAGGAAGTTTCCACTTCCAACACCACTACGACAAAACAACAATTTGTAATATGTGGAAGATTGACAATTTATTCAAGAAATCTTTGGGCTGTGCTGATAACATGGAGTTATACAAGTCCATCAATGAAGATTAATTAACTTAGAGAAACATATCCCGAGGATCGGATCAAATTGATTATATCAAATCCCTTGGATCAAGGGAGTTAGATCGAATCGAAACTTGAAGACTTATCTGACAATAATCATTTTTTACTTTTTTTCGTTAATATTGTAATGTATTTATTTATTTTAGTTGTTGTTTCGAAGGGATTGTGATTGATCTTTTAGTATGTTAGTAAGTGTTGAAAGTCTCTATATATTTGAGAGACTTGTATTGATTTATGTACTAATTATTGAGAGCACTATCTGTCCAGTAAGGAATGTTATTTGCGAGAGTGCATTTGGATTGTAAAACCTATTTGGTTTACAAGCTAAGTTCTCATGAGAGAATTTTGTGGTGAGAAGTCTAGTCTTTGAGATACAAAAATGAGGATTTTTTACTAGGACGTGTTAGAATTAGGATCACTAATTGTATTTGTTTCAAAAATAATGGATTCATTTCACTAAATTAAATTCTATAGACGTAAAGAAACTAAATTGTGTAAACAAATTTACTATCTCTTACTTTCATTGTGGTTGTCATAGTTATTGCAGAAATACCCACTTCTACTCATACTCTGTTCTTGCAGTTTTGCAATTGATTCAAGTCAGCAATCACAATAAAATATATAATAAAACATATCATTTATCATACATCAATTTGAGCACTTCAATCCATATTTATTATTCTTATTCATAATACAACTATTCCAATAGAACAAATAACATTTCTAATAATAGATATTAGGTCCAATTCATCTGATATTCGTATAGCTATCATTTTTACTGACATGATTAATATTTCTATCTTGGTAATTCATTAATATCCAATAAATGACTTTAGGGTAAAAAAAAAAGTCTTTAGTAAAAAATGAAAATAATCAAATGAGCCCTTAAAAAAAATCTATTTTATCGAGTTTTTAATGATAAAAATATAATCAACTAAAAGCCCTTCCAGTAACAAAAATTATTAGTTGATCAATTTGATCATTAAATGTGACAACATAGCTAACAACGACCACCAAGAGATGACATGTAGCATGTCATATGGAAGGATGTTGTCACGTCAGTTAAAAGTTCCAAATTTTTAAAAATTAATAAATTTTTAAAATATTATAAAATAATAAAAATTGATTAATAAAATTACATCTAGAATGAGCCTAGACATAAGGTTGTCTAGATTCATTTGAATTGGAAACCATTTGTCCAAATTCATTCTAGATGAGATCAAAAGTATAAAAAGTTTAGAAATTATTAATAATTATTTAAAATATATAAAAAACTAACAATTAAAAAATTCAAATTTTAATGTTTTAATGTTTTAAATTTATATTAATAATTTTTATATATATATATTGTTATAAAATAATCAAATAAAAGAACAACTAAAGTAAGTTATAGATCAAATTGGTAAAGAATTTTCTCTTATTCTATTTTCACTTACGTAAGGATTCTATTTATAAGTAATTGGCATTCAATGCAACATAAATAAATAAAGCTTACTTAAGTGCTTCATTAACACATAGATTAAATAACTTACATATTACATTCATAATGAATGGGGGAGGGTTTATCTCATAAATGAGGGAGGTTAGAATATGAACATCCACATTTATTTTTTTGTAACACTCTCCTTGGATGTCCATTAGAGAAAATTGTGCCTCATTAAAACATTTATTAGGAAAAACCCTATAGGATAAAAACCTAATGAAAGAAAAAGAGTACACAATCTTCTATTACAAGTTACCTTGTTAAAAACCTTTACTAGGAAAATCCAATGGGAAAAAACCTTGGTTAAAAGAAAAGAGTATAATGTGTTTTAGACTCCCTCTAATGGCAACATCACATTATATCTTTGAGTCGACGCATTCCAATCTTGTCACCTAGTCTTTCAAATGTTGAAGTTGACAATACTTTAGTAAAAAGATCTGCTAAATTATCACTAGAACGGATTTGTTGAACTTCTATGTCACCTTTCTTCTCAAGATCATGAGTGAAGAATAATTTTGGTGAAATATGTTTCATTTTATCACTTTTGATGTAACCACCCTTCAATTGAATTATACATGCTGCATTATCTTCGTATAAGATAGTTGACATCTTTTCCTATAAAGGCAAATTACATATCTTCAGGATATGTTAGGTTAATAACCTTAGCCAAACACACTCTTGGCTTGCCTCATGCATTGCAATTATTTTAGCATGATTTGAAGAGGTGGCAGCTAATGTCTACTTTGTTGAACGCCATGATATGGCAGTATCTCCACATGTAAATAAATATCTCGTTTGAGATCAACCTTTATGTGGATCCAACAAATATCCAGCATTAGCATAACCGACTAATAGGGATTTTGAATCATTTGAATAAAATAACCCTATATAAATGATCCCTCTCAGATATCTAAATACTTGTTTAATTCCGTTCCAATGTCTATGTGTTGGAAAAGAACCAAATCTTGCTAACAAGTTTACAGTGAAAGCTATATTAGGTTTTGTGTTGTTTGCAAGATACATCAATGCCCCTATGACACTTAGATATGATACTTCAGGATAAAGAAACTCTTTATCATTCTCACAAGGACTAAATTGATCTTTATTCACATCTATTAATCTTACAACCATCGGGTTACACAATGGATGTCTTTATCCATATAAAATTTCTTTAAAATCTTTTTCGTATAAGTTGAATGATGGACATGAATTCCATCTTTTAAATGTTTGATCTGTAGGCCAAGTCAAAACTTTGTTTTTCCAAGAGCTTTCATCTCAAATTCTTTCTTTAAATGATTTACTGCATTTTGAAGCTTTTTAGGAGTTCCAATAATATTTAGATTATCAACATAAATAGCAATTATCGTAAAGCCTGATCCAGATCTTTTTATAAAAACACATGGACAAATTGGATCATTTTTATAATCTTCTTTTAACAAATATTCACTAAGACAATTGTACCACGACGTCCAGTTTGTTTTAATCCATATAATCTTTTTTTTAATTTGATTGAGCAATTTTCTCGAGAAACTCTATATCCTTCAGGGATTTTAAATCCTTCTGAGATTTTCATATAAATTTTTTAACTATCAAGTGTACCATACAAATAGGCCGTAACAACATCCATTAGACGCATGCCAAGTTTTTCATGTACTGCTAGACTAATAAGGTATCTAAATGTGATTGCATCCACCACAGACCACAGGAGAATATGTCTCTTCGTAATCAATGCCGAGCTCTTGTGAAAATCCTTCTGATACAAGTCGTGCTTTATATGTTACGACTTCATTTTTCTCATTTCATTTTCGCACAAATATCAATTTATGTCCTACCGGCTTTACATATTTAGGTGTTTGGACTATAGGTCTAAAACCTTAATTTTTAGAAAGTGAATTTAATTTTGCTTGAATTGTGTCTTTCCATCTTGGTCAATCTTTTCTATTTCTATATTCCTTAATAGATTTAGGCTCAAGATCCTCATTTTTTTTTGCTATTTCAATAGCAACATTATAAGCAAAATTGTTGTCGAAAACTATATTTTTTCAGTTCCATCTTTTTCCTGAAGTAACATAACTAATTGAGATCTCTTCGTTATCACCATTTTCAGGTAGCTGAACCTCCTCTAGGTTTTTTTGATTAGTTATATCTTTGGCCTCTTCTTGGGCACTTGCCTCCATAATATAACCACTTTGATTATTTTCTCTTTTCCTTTTATGAGGATTTTTATCTTTGGAACCAACTGGTCTTCCATGTTTTAGGCGTGGATTACTTTCTTTTGCGCTAACAGTTTGCCCAATTGGGACATCAATTCGTATTGGAGCATTTTCAGATGGTATGTGAGATTTTGTAATTCTCTTTAGGTCAGTAAATGAATATGGCAGTTGATTGGTGATGTTTTGCAAATGTATGATCCATTGAACTTCTTATACAGATTGATTTGTACGAGGATCTAATTGAGATAATGATGATCCATTCCATGTAATCTCTTTTATCAGTTGTATTTTCTCTCCCCCTAATGTTGGGAATGTTGTTTCATCAAAATGACAATCAATAAATCGTGCAGTAAATAAATCTCCAGTTTATGGTTCAATATACTTAATTATAGAAGGAGATTCATAACCAACATATATTCTCAACCTCCTTCGAGGACCCATCTTTGTGCGTTATGGTGGAGCAATTGGAACATATATTGCACATCAAAAAAATTTTAAGATGGGAAATATTTGGCTCCTAACCAAAAACCAATTGTAATGGGGAGTATTTATTATAACTTGTTGGCCTGAAGTACACAAGTGCTGCTGCATGCAAAATAGCATATCCCTAAGCTATAACAAGGAGTTTTGTTCTCATAAGCAATGACCTAGCTATTAGTTGGAGATGTTTGATAAATGATTCAGCTAAACCGTTTTGTGTGTGAACATGAGCTATAGGGTGTTCAACTTTTATCCCAATTGACATACAATAATCATTAAAAGCTTGGGATGTAAACTCATCAACATTCTCATGACGAATAGTTTAGATTGCATAATCTAGGAATCGTGCTTTTAACCAAATTATTTGAGCAAGTAGTTTCGCAAACGCTAGGTTGCGAGTCGATAACAAACACATATGTGACCACCTATTAGATACATTTGTCAATACCATAAAATATCTAAATGGTCCACATGGTGGATGAATAGGCCCACATATATCACGTTGAATACGTTCCAGAAATGCAAGAGATTCAATTCCAAATTTAGCTGGTGATGGTCTAATAATCAATTTTCCTTGAGAACAAGCAACACAAGATAAATCCTTGAATTCAAGAATCTTCTGGTTTTTTAATGGGTGTTCAATTGAATTCTCGATTATTCTTCGCATCATAATAGATCCGGGATGGCCTAACCACTCATGCCAAATAGTAAAAGTATGTGGTTCTACAAACTTCTGGTTTGTAGTGACATGTGTTTCAATTGCATTAATATGTGTATAATATAAACTGATGAAAAAGCAAGTAACCTTTCCAAAAACATATTTCTTTCCACATTCAACATTTGTAATATATAGATATTCAATATTTTTCTTATTCATAGTCTCAATATGATATCCCTTAAGAAGAATATCTTTAAAACTCAATAAATTCCTTTGAGACTTAATGGAATATAAAGCATCATCAATGACAATTTTTGTACCTTTAGGTAATAATATAATAGCTCTTCCAGAGCCCTCAATAAATTTTGAACTACTCGATATTGTATTAAAATGGGCATTACTTATTATCAAATGAGAAAAATATTTTTTATCTTTGAGTATCATGTGTGTTGTAGCACTATCTGTAGGACACATGTCTCCATTGATTTTAGGTCAAATGAAGCTTTGTTGAATATTCATATTCTTCATAAAAATAAACAAAATATAATATGAGAAACATTGCAAATATTTTATTAAATATATAAATTATTCTTTATGCAAGAAAATAAAGCATACTTGAAACAACATGAAAATGTCAAAATAACATCAACTTTTCTAATGATTCTTCAAGAAATTTGTCATATCTAGGTGAGTTATATTATTAAGATCATGAAATTTATCACCCTCGTAAGCATGGTCAGTTTTAGTATCATAGTGAATATCTTCATCTTTTGCTTTCATTTCAACATTTTCGGATATAAAATTTATTTTAATATTCTTTCCCTTCCTTTTAATTGATGCTTGATAAAGTTTCACTAAATGCTCAGACGTACGACAGGTACGTGACCAATGCCCCTTCATACCACATTGGTAGCATAAATTCTCAACAATATTTGAAGGATTATTTTGACCACCTTATTCTTTTCCTTCATTGTTATTTTGTTTCTGGTATTTAGAAGTACCACTATTATGACCACCATTATAACAATTACTAGTACATCCTCGATAACGTCCCCCACTACGTCCATGACCACGGTCGCGATCGTGACCTCTATATTTTTCATGTTCATAATTATTGTGTACTGCTACATTCACTTCAGGGAATGGTGCAGAACTAGTGGGACGAATTCCATGATTTTTCATTGACAACTCATTATTTTGTTCAGCCACCAAAAGACATGAAATCAATTCAGAAACCTTTTAAAACCTTTTTTACGGTATTGCTGCTGCAGGAGCACATTAGTAGCGTGAAAGGTTGAAAATGTTATCTCTAACAAGTCCTCATCAGTTATGTTTCCTCCATATAATTTTAGTTGAGAACTAATTTTGAAAAGTTTTGAATTGTATTCACTTACAGTCTTTAAATCTTGCAATCGTAAGTGCATCCAATCATAACAAGCTTTAAGGAGTATCACCGTTTTTTGATGATCAAATCTTTCTTTCAAATTATTCCACTACTTTAGAGGGTCTTTCACAATGAGATATTTCACTTTTAATCATTCATGTAGATGATGACGGATGAAAATCATTGCTTTTGATTTGTTTTGATTAGATGCTTCTTTATCTGCTAATATAGTATTTCCTAGACGTTTAGCATCTAGGTGAATTTCAGCATCTAATACCCATGACAAATAATTCTTGCCTGATATATCTAAGGCCACAAATTCAAGTTTGACAAAATTTGACATTATAATCACTTGAATTAAAATAAAAAAATTAGTAAAATAATAATCATTCTCAAAGTAAAATAAGTCAATTATATATATCAAAATTTCTAAAAAGTAATATGTATGTCAAATATTGGCATACAGAGGAATAGTCACAATCATAACTTAACACAAATTACATTAATTGAAATTTTTTTTAGTAAAAAAAAACATGTATATATAATTATCATTATAACATTTGAGTTGTAAAAATAAACGTGCAAATGTTATCCAAAGCAATTTTTCATCTAGAAAGTAAAATAAAAGAATGATGAAAATATGTATACTGTATAGTTTAACAAGAGTTATACATGGAAATTATATAAATTTGAAATGATGTGAACTTCACAATGAACTGGTAGAGGCTCGTGCTGATAACGTGTTATAAAATAATCAAATAAAAGAACACTTAAAATAAGTAATAGATCAAATTGGTAAAGAATTTTCTCTTATTTCATATTCACTTACGTATGGATTCTATTTATAAGTAATTGACATTCAATGCAACATAAATAAATGAAGCTTACTTAAGTGCTTCATTAACACATAGATTAAATAATTTACATGTTACTTTCATAATGAATAGAGGGTTTATCTCATAAATGAGGGGGTTAGAGTATAGACATCCACATTTATTTATTTCTACATATATATATATATATATATATTTGAATGATTCAGATTGGGCTTTTATTGAAATGAAAATTGAAAAAGTACAGAAACTAATTCAAAACAGAAATAAAAATAGATGGCCCAACTAAAGGGTCCAATGAACAAAATAAAAACTAAATCAGCAACCCAACTAAAGGTGACCGATGAGCTAACAAAATAAAAGCTATAGGAAAATTGAAAATAATAAATAAAAGAAATTAAAAGAAACATTTAAAGAAACCTAAAGGCAGCCTAATAGAAAACTCTTGATATCCGTCCCAAAAAGGTCATCATTCATTGCTCTGACGGTTTTTAGATGGGGAGAGACTCTTCAAAAAAAGATCCAATCAGTTCATCTTCTCCCTTTTGCATTTCGTCTTACTTGTAAGTCTAGTCTGGTTCACGAGCCCAGATTGTTTCCTTATACCTTACAGCACTCCATAGGGTTTCGCCAGAAGGATGACCATTTTTGCGTTCTGTCATTACCTCATTTTCTAAGGTGTGAGCAAGATCATTTACTGAACAGGGGGATGTGTGCAAACTCGATTTTGTGAAATCGATTTGCAGCTTGCTTGATGTCTTCCATGTGGGCGCTAAGGACAGATCTATCAGGTTTGGTGTTTTTGCATTTTCTGATAATGGTTAAGGAATCCCTTACTACTATTATTGAGTGCCATCCCATTTCTAACCCTAGGCATATTGTTTTATAACAGGCTATAGGCTCTGCTGCAAAAGCAGAGGCAACACGTTCATGGACTTTCGAGCGTGAACAGAGGACTTTCCCTTTGTAGTTTTGGGCGACGACACCGGAGGATGATTTGAAGTTTGAGGCATCGTACGTACCGTCGAAATTGATTTTGATCTTGTCTTTAGGTAGGCATTTGCATTGCTCTCTTGGATCATTGAGACGAAAAGTAGGCATTTCCAGACTATCTATTTCAGCAATATACTAGGATTTGAACAAGGTAATTTCCTTACCAGATTTACCTTTTTTCCATTAGCTTGTTGATTTTTGGCTCCCCAAATAGCCCAAAGGGCATAACAAAAGACGCGCCGAAAGACAGGGGAGAACGTTTGTAAGACCTAGGTAAACTATTACTTGAAATCTATTTCACATCTATTCATGACCCATGATAGATGCAGTTCTGACCATACCGCTATTAATATTGGGCAGTTTCTAAAAACATGGATCGTGGTTTCAGGCTCGATAGAACAACAAGGGCAAACCGTACAATTGATTAGTCTTATGAGGTTTAGGTTTACGTAGGTAGGGATGTAGTTCCACAAAATTTTCCAAGCTATAATTTTTATTTTACCTGGCAAGTTTAGACCCCATATTTGGTTGTAAAAGTTTCTAGTAGAGATTTGTAATGCGTAAGCAGTAGGGTCTTGAGCAAGATGTTGTAATAGTTTGTACATGTTGCGGACTGAAAATTCCCCGGATGGCTCGCCTATCCAAACCTGCTGATCTTCTTATTCCTGCACTGCTATCGTATTGTGGAGGATCTGTTCGGCATCATCTGGCGTAAAGGTATGGATAATTTGGTCAACCTTCCACTTTGTAATAGAGCTATCTATTCAGTCTGCAACCGTAGTAAAATGCATGCCATAATATGGATGAGAGTTTAAAATTAACTGAACCCGATAGCCAAGCATAGCTAATTGCAATTTTTGTTGCTGTCCCGACTCTCCAATAGAGTCCTTGCTGCAAAAGGCCTTTTACCGCCCATAGACTTTTCTAAGTAAACGATGAGTTTCTTCCGAGAGGCACATTCATAACATCTGTATGTAGAAAGTATTTGGCCTTTAGGACTTTGGATAGCAAGGAGTTAGGAGAAGAGATGATTCTCCATCCTTGTTTTGCCAGAAGGGAGACATTGAACTGCCCTATATTTTCAAAGCCCAGCCCTCCTTCATACTTTGGCTTACACATATGAGTCCATGCACACCAATGAATGCCTTTCTTACTCTTTATCTTTTTGCCACTAAAAACCAACAATTAATTGCTCAATTTCCTTACATAAAAATAGGGATGTTGGGGTGACATAGCGTATGTTGGCATGGCTTGCAAAATTGATTTAACAAAAATTTCCTTTCTAGCTTGCGATAAGGAACGAGTGCTCTAACCTTGCTTTTAATTTGGTCCTTTAGGATTTGAAACGAAGAACGCTTTCCTTCACCGACAAAGTTTGGCAGCCCAAGGTATCTTTCAGAATTAACAAACACTCTCATACACATGAAATCAACAATTTGAGATCGATTAAATCTTTTGTATTCGAGCTAAAAAATATTGTGGATTTATGAAAGTTAACAAACTGAACTGAACAAAGCTCATAGGTTCCAGGAATGTCCTTAATAATAGTAGCCCCTTCTAAAGAAGCTTCGGTGAATATGATACTTCGTCAGCAAAGAGTAGATGAGATATTTAAGGACTGCTTCTGCTAACTTTAGCACCTTTTAGACGAAAATCCCTTGCTACCAAGAGAAGAAGAGCCGAAAGGCCTTCGCTACAAATAATAAATAAGAAAGGGCTGAGGGGATGACCTTGGCGCACACCTTGCGTTGGTTGGAAAGAATTTTCGCGGACTTCATTGACATTAACTGAGTAGGAAACCGTAGAAATACATCTAATAATGAGATCTACCCAATTTCTGTCAAACCCTATGTAGAGCCTTAAAATCTCTAAAACCTCATTCGACTTTATCAAAAGTTTTTCTCATGTCCAATTTGAATGCCATAAAGCGTTTTTTACCACTGCGTTTCTGCCGAAGAGTATGCAATATTTTGAAGGCAATCAAAATGTTGTCGGAGATGAGTTTATCCGAGATAAAAGCACATTAAGCTTCATTAATAATTTTGCCTATAATTAGCTATAGTTTTGTAAGTATTTTGTAAAAAATCGTGCATAAACTGATAGGGCGAAAGTTGGCCATTGTGGTTGGGTTTTGTGTTTTTGGAATAAGGATTATTTCTGTTTCATTAATCGCATTGAGACTCTCACCGTTGTTTAGTATACCAAGGCAAAAGCGGGTAACCTCATCACCTATAATGTGCCAATAGCGTCGGAAAAACAGAGTTGGGTAACCGTCTTTTCTGGGTGCTTTAGTAGGTCTCATGCTTTCTAACACAACAACTATTTCTTCATCCGTGTATCGAGTTGTCAAACCAGAATTAATTGAAGCGTTAATACTTTTTCCTATTCCGGACAATAGGTATGAAGCGTCAATAATTAATTGAAAAAATTATTTTTTATATTTGAATTTTGTATATATATATTATTAAAAAATTATATGCAAAATTTGAATATATTCTTCCCAACGTGACTTAAAAAAGTATTATTAAAAATTTATTGAAAAACATTAATAACTTTTGTTGGAGCCAATTTGTCCGAGCCCAAACATAAATAAAAATAAATGAAAAAACTCAATAAATTTGAATTCGAAACCAAAATTCCAAAGTCCATTTTAATTTACAAAAATACCAAATTCCAAAAACCCAATTACCCACCTAAACTACTTAAGCCCATTTGCTAAAATACCCAATTTAAAGCCCAAAACAAAAAAAGGCCCAACATGCTAAAATTTTTGAAAACCCTAACCTGCTACGGACCTTGGCGCGACACTCGAGTCACGTCATTCGTGTGTTTTCGAGGCCATCTAACACCTCACGCTTGAGACCACCATTGGACTGTCGAGGATTTGCCTGCCATTGCCTATTTACTTGCAAAATAGAGAGAGAACAGAGACAAATAGAAAGAAAACAAAATGTAATGATTTGAGTTTTGGCTATATAAAGTCATGTTGTAATCAGTTTAAGTTTTTACGAACACTTAGGAATAAAACAAAAGAAAGATTGCAAGGTAGCCTATTTGTATATTACTTTTTGTATTTTCTTATTTCGAAAATACGTATATATATACCTTTATTTCGTGTTCAAATAAATAAAAAAAGGGAAAAGAAATTTAGGGTTTACCTCTTTTCTTCCCACGCACAGCCATTGTCGTTGGCTGAGGCCACCTCTCCCGATGATGGGTGGTTCACTCCTTAGACCGAGACCCCTCGAATGGTCTCATACTTGCATGGGGGCCTTTCGAAAAGGAGAAAATAAAGGTAAATATTTTTTTTAAAAAAATAAAAACCCTAAAAGTATATATTTTTTATTTATCGAAGATTCTAGGACCAGATCTGAAGGATTTGTCCTTAGATTTGGATTTAGGGTTTTAAAAAAAAGTAAAAAAAGAAATTTTTTTGAAATTCGATCATTGTCGATGGTGGTCGTCGCCATCGATGACGCTGGCCCACGTCAATGGGCACGATGACCCTTGGTGATCGAGCACTGGCCATAAGAGAGAAAAAGGAGAATGAAAACTGTTTTTTTTAAGAGGAAGAAGAATGATTTTTTTTTTTGTAAAAATTTGGCTTTTATAGCCAAATGGAACAGCGTCGTTTTGGGCCAACTCTAATGGTCTCAAAATGATGTCGTTTTGATGTATCTGACCCGAACCCGACCCGCACATACCTAAGGATCCACGTGTTTTGATCAATGGGCTATTTACGCCTTTGGTCCCTTCGCATTTGCTTACTATTTCAATTCCATCCATTAGACTATTTTGTATTTATTGTGAATCTGCCCCTGTAATTTTATTCCGTGTCCAAATTTGTCCTCTGACCATTACTTTCAGGGCAAACATGTGTCGAGATTTGAGAAAATTTTTCACGCAATCCCTATTTTTTTAAATATTCAGGTTTGACCCCATTTTTCTGTTTTTATTTTTTTAACTTAAAACTCTATTTTTATTTTAATTTAACCCTCAAATTATTTTTTCTTTTTTTAAAATTCCCCCCTTTATTCTTTTTTTTTAAAAATTTAATCCTTTTTATTTATTTTAATTAATTTTATATTCAATTTATATTTATATATTGTTTATTTATTTTTTTCATTTTAAATTTAAGTGTATTCATTTGATTTACTCCATGCATGTATATTTTTTTATTATCTTGTCATTTTTAAATTGAAAATTAAATACATATTTATTCAAGCTTTGTAAAAATATTTTAACAAAATAAATTGTATGTCATTCTTATTACATAAATTATTTCCAAAAACGAGGAAATATCCTTTTATGTAGGAGATTCGACAAATTATGCCCTAACGTATTGGATATGGTTTTTCGTTGAACTTACATAATTGAATATCCTATTTCAAATCAAAATATTTAATGTTTGATTAACGATTGACCTTTATTTTCGAAAATTCGAGAGTGTTGTGCCCTACGTCTTGGACATGAAAAATCTAGATTGATTCGAAATAAAAGGGCATTTCTTCACAAAAATTCAATTTTTTAAAATAACATCAAAATATGTCATTCATTTAAGGATCGTATTTTAAATTTTACTCAAGTTTTTAAATTTGTAACAATTAAGACATTAAATAATCGATTAGGTACCAATTTTAGGCGTGTGAGGGTGCTAATCCTTCCTCACACGTAACCGATTCCATAACCTATTTTCTAGATTTCGAAGACCAAAATGTTTGTTTAAACGAATTTAAATATTTTATGGTGATCCAATCACACCAAATAAAAAAAGATTGGTCGCGATTTCATTTTCGACTTTAAAATAAAATTCGGCACTTTTAAAAAAAAAAAACGTTTCGACAACTTTTATTTAAAAAATATATGCTTTGATTGAATCTAGCTTTAAGGGTGTAAAAAGTCCTCGAACTTTTAAAAAAAAGCAACTAAACCCCTTTTTTTGCACTCAATTGAGTATATGAACTTTCAAAATTCATCAAAAAACCCTCAAACATTTTCAAAAAAGCAATTAAGCCAATGTTTTTTTTTTGCACTCAATTGGGTACTTGAACTTTCAAAATGCATAAAAAGGCCCTCAAACTTAAAAAAAAAATACATCAAATACATCAATTGGGTACTTGAACTTAATTTTTTTTACACTCAATTGGGGTACTTGAACTGTTAAATACATCAAAAAAGCCCTTTGATCGTTAACTTTAACAGTTGTCCGTTAAAGTTAACTGTCCCTAATTTTTTTCAATTAAAGGCACCCCATGTCACAGCCACTTTGTGACATGTGACAAAAAAAATTATAAAAATAAAAATCAATAAAAATTATAAAAAAATATTAAATTTTAATAATAATATAAAAATTAAAACTAAAAAAATTATAAAATATGTCAAAAGACCCTTTAACCATTTTTTCACACATGTCATGCTGTGATTGTGACACGTGGTGGCTTTAATTGGAAAAAATAGGGACAGTTCAAGTACTCAATTGAGTGCAAAAAAATCAGGGGCTTAGTTGCTTTTTTTGAAAAAATTTGAGAGTTTTTTTTTATGCATTTTGAAAGTTCAAGCATACAAATGTTTAATACCAATAAGTGAAACAATACCCATGAAAGAATCCACTTAGATTTCATCTGTCATTATCGTTTTGAATTAAGCAATTTATTCACTTAGTATCTTGATCCGTAGAAATCCCTAAATTATGCTAATACCTCTGTTCATGCATAAAAGCAACTGACTCTATCTTTCTAATTAAAACGTCTATTGTCGCATTAATTCGATATGTGGATCCCCTTATTAGATTTGACTCTAATCTGGTAGATTTATGTCATCCTATTTCTAGGATTGCATGCAACTCCACTAAATTATGCTAGATCTACTCTTAAACAAGGTCTATTCCTCCTCTGATTTAAGCACATCAAACAAGAATTAATATCCTAGAAATACTAAATCAAGAATTAAACACACACAATTGAGAACAAGAGCTAAGTATTTATTGCGTAAAAACAGAAATCAAATGACAGAATTCATCATAGGGTTCATCTCCCCTGGGTATTTAGAAAATTAGTTCATGCTAACAAATAAAAACATCTCAAAGTTAGTATATCCACAAGACGAAGAAAAACTCATAATAAAATCAAAAGAAATTAAAAGAGATCTTCAATCTTGGTGGAAATATGCTTCAAAGATGACTTCAATGGTGTTTTACTAGTTGTTTTCTTGAATAAACTCTAACGGCCTCCTCCCTTTTATCATATCTAGTATATATAAGTCTTAGAATGCCCAAAAGCTCTAAAAATTACGCTTTTTCATGTATTTGGAGTACAATTCGCAAAATCTACATAGTCTGGCACATGGTCGTGTGCCCAGCCCCTATGGCTCACACGCCCGTGTGGCTCCTAAAATATGCTCTTTTTGTCCGTTTTTCTCTTGTTTTTTGCTCCTTTCGCTCCCAAATACTTTTCTAAGTATAGAAACATGAATTTAAAGGATCAGGAACATAAAATTCATCATTTTAAATCGACTAATCATCCAAAAATGCACTAAGAATGAGGCTAAAACATGTTACTTTTGGCACTTATCAAATATCCCCACACTTAAGCATTTTCTTGTCCTCAAGTAAAATTTTCAACCCACATTCAAGTTAACTTTCTTAATTCTTCATTTTCGTTAATAATGTTTCAAGATAAATTGCAAACAATCATGCATTGGAAATTCATCTAAAAGAACACTAAAGATTCAAACAATCTAAGCTACAATATTTTGAGTACAAAAATATAGGTGTCTCCCATTATCTAACTAATTACCTTAAATTGAAAATCAACAAGAACTGACATCCTCACTAAAGATTCACTCAAAGCACTCAAAGTGTTTAAGGTTCATGAAATAAGCACTCAATAGTCAAACATGAAATGTTATTACCATAGGCTTGCTTGAAAATCAAATCTCCACCACTGTAGAATGTAATGAAACACCAATAAAGAGGTCTTTACAAGGTTGTAATGGGGCCAAGGTTAAGGGTATGGAATAGGCTAGAAGAATTGGTTAAAATCGAGATCGAGTTGATAAATTACCAAACTAGAAAAAAAAAACAATCAGTTGCTGAATTGAAAGAAAGTACATCAACATGAATAATAAAGAACAAACATGAGCTTTTCATATGGAACTAATGATTCTAGCTCAAACACATTTTTATCTTTCTCTTCTTCTTTTTTCAATTTTCTTTTTTTTTTCATTTTTTTCAATTTTTCTTTTCAACTTTTTTTTTTAAAACACTAAAATTCAGCAATTCAGATAGTGGAACATAGTTAGGCAACTTAACCAAATCAAATCTCGACAAAAAGGGAGTCAATAAAAGGATAAATATACCACATATATATGGATCATGGGTTAATGTTATGGGTTAATGAATAAAACGTACGGTGTTAGGCTCAATGGGCTTCACTAGGGGTTAATTATATGAGTATATATTTTTTCTTTTTGAAGGGGGTAAATCTTAAGTGCCTCTATCATATCATTATATCAAATCAATAATGATCTCATCATGTATAATCAAAGCAAGTTCTAGAATAATAAATCAAGTTAACATACACAGAACCAAAAGTATCATGAGCATGAAGAAATGTATGCTCTATAAGCTCAAAAGCTCACAAAAATTATGGTTTTGATGTCAAACTTGCAATTTCAAAATTTGAAGATGATAATTCAATTCAGGGAGACAACCTAATATTTAACTCTGAAAACAACTTATAATGCTGAACTCTCTCATGTCTTAAAGATTAAATCAACCAATACATAAAAATTCACAAATCAACTCAAAACAAAATCAATAAAAATTCCAAATAGCAAAAATTTAATCTAATGGGATATGAGAAAATTACTTAAACACAATAAATAATTTAGGGATTGTATCACAATTATACACGATCAACCTCTCCACACTTAAGATGCACATTGTCCTCAATGTACAAACAAATATAAGTAGAATAAGCATAATATCATAAGGAGGAAAGGAACTGAAACTTCCCTGAATTAGGATGATTTCATCGGAATTGGGAATGTAGCAAGTCTAAAGGAAGTGTAATTTTATAAGCAAACTAATAAGAAAATAGACAAACACAAGTAAGAGAGGGAGATAATAACTAAAAAAAACCATATGAATAAAATAGTGCATAATAAAATAAAAATAAAAATAAAAACAAAAAAATGAAAAATGAAAAATGAAAAATGAAAAATGAAAAATGAAAAATGAAAAATGAAAAATGAAAAATAAAAAATAAAAAATAAAAAATGAAAATGAAAATGAAAATGAAAATAAAAATGAAAATGAAAATGATAATTGTTAAACTAAGCTTTATTTGATAAATTATTTTGATATAACAAATTAAAATGTTTTTGAATATAAGTTAAATTTTGACAAAATTATTTTTAATCTAAGAGGTAAAATTTATCTCCTATCTAAAACTCTTAGAAAAATTGTTGAAACAAATTTCAAATCAAGTTAAAATGAATTTAACATGTCCAAATACTTGTACTAAGTCAAAAATCATTTTAACACTTAAAAATGTTTTTTTAAAAAAGTCAAAATTGCTCCAGGTCAAAAAGTATCGATACTTTTTGACTTAATATCGATATTTCTACTTTTTGACTCAATATCGATATTTCTTCAAATTATCGATACCCCTATTTAAAATCGAGACCATACAAGCATTCTATTTTGAAACCTTTGAAGAAATATCGATACCCACTTAAAGGTATCGATAGTTTTCTGAAAAATATCGATACCAAATTTATGGTATCGATAATATTTGGAAAACATTGATACCAAGGTTTAAAAATGATACCAAATAAGCATTCTGTTTTCACAAACCCTAGATGGTATCGATCTGGTATTGATACTTTTTATGGAAACGACGAGTTTCAAAAAATATTTTAAAATTTGGAAAAATGGGTGTTTAGAAAATGGGAGTCGCCACCAATCTTTTATTTGAGTGTGATTGGATCACCACAAAACGTTAAAAGGTTTTAAAAATGTTGGTCTTCGAAATCCAGAAAATGAGTTCGAGAGTCGGTTACGCATGAGGAAGGATTAGCACCCTCATACGCTCAGAATTGGTACCGTATCGATTATTTTCGGGTCTTAAGTTGTAAACCTTAAAAGCTCGAATAAAGTTTAAAATACGATCCTCTAATGCATGAGCTATGTTTAAAAGAAATCAATTTTTGTTTGGAAGTCCCGCTATTTCAAGGTGATCGGGGAAGAAAATTACGTCCAGTGAGTTAGGAAATAATATTTTGAGATCCAGAAATAACGAGCTTTCCTTTGTAAAACTTTTTAAATTTTGAAAGAGGATGTTAAATTATCTCGATTTAAAGAAAGGTTGCACCTAGTGAGTTAAGGAACAAATTTTCATAATCGAAGATAAGGAAACGTTGCCTCGATTAAGGATATTCGATTATTTCGATTTGAAAAATCGCACCTAGTAAGTTAAGGCACAAAATTTTGAACTCGAAATAAAAGAATATTGCCTCGATTTTAAAGTTTTTATGAAAACAATTTTGAAAATGAATATGCGAGTTTAATATGAGTGAGCAATTAATGATGAATATTAAATAACACGAGATAAAATAATTAAGCAGATAAATGGTAAGCAAAAATATAAAATGCAAGTGCATAATAATTAATAAACACAAATATTGATAAGGAAACAAAAATAATGTAATTTGTAGTTAAAAAATGAGACTTCTTGGATACCCGGGGGCAAAATGGTAATTTTGGGAAAATTCAAGGTTAAAAATGACATTTTGGACGTCCTAAAATGGTAATTTTTGGAAAAGTCAGGATAAAAAACGGAACTTTTTGGACACTCGAGGGTAAAATGGTAATTTTAAGAAAAATTAGGATCAAAAATAGAATTTTCGAATGTCTGGGGGAAAAATAATAATTTTGGACTTTCGAGGGCAAAATGGTAATTTTGGAAAAATTTAGGGTTAAAAATGACATTTTAGACAATCGAGGGTAAAACAGTAATTTTAGAAAAATCAGGATAGAAAATGGGATTTTTGGACATCCGAGGGTATAATGGTAATTTTGAGATTTTTGGGGTCAAAAATGGAATTTTTGGAAGTTTCAGGGTTAAAAATGGATTTTTTGGAAGTTTGGGGGCAAAAATGTAATTTTTGGAAGTTGTAGGGTCAAAAATGTAATTTTGGAGAAGTTTAAGGGTCAAAATATAAGTTTTGGATAGTTTAGGGACCTTTAAGCAATAAAACCAAAAAAAGATGACACGTGGTAGCCCCACAGGCATCCTGAAGTCAAAGGACTAATTTGTAAACCATGAAAATTTGTTGGGTCAATTTTGTAATTAAATAGAACTTGATTTAAGGGTTAAATTGAAACAAATTAAAAATAAGAGGGACTATGTGCATAAATAAGCGAAATTAGTGACACGTGGCAGCCTCTGGTGCTTTCAAAAGTTCAAAGGACTAAATTAAAAAGTAATTAAAATTACTGGGCCAAATTGTAATTAATTAAAATTACAAAAAAAGACTAAATTGAAACAATAAAAAATGCGAGAGGATCGATTGTGTAAATAACCCATTTAATGAAAACATGCGGATCCAAAGGCGGGTCGGGTCGGATTCGGGTCGGTCCACGGGACCTTTATAAAGGCCAATTTAGGTTTTTTCATTTCATTTTTCATTTCAAAAAAATCAAAAAGCCCCTCTTTCTCTCTTCTTTCTTCTTTGGGGCTCAAGTGCCGGCTAACGTGGACCTCAGGTCGTCGTAGAGCTTGTCCCGCCCGTAGGGCATCACACGCACCACACTTGGCCGCCCCACGTCGCGCCGTCCACTGCCGGTAGCCCATCCGTCGCACGCGCCGCCGTTTGAAGGGTAAAAACCTTTTCTTTTCTTCTTTTCTTTCTTCTTAGAAAACCAATCCGATTTTGGGAATCTTTTCTTTTAAAAAAACCTTGATTTTTGTTTCTTTTTATTTTATCTTCTTATTTAAAAATCTTTTCCATTTAAGCCATCCTGATTCTTTTCTTGGTTTTGTTAAAAAGATCGGATCTGGTTCTGAACCAGATTTATCATTTTGAAAACTTTTTCCCATCTTTATTTTCAAAACTGTTATAAGAAAACCCAATTCTGCTCATTTTTTAACCCATTGATTTCCATATGATTTGATTCTGTCAACTTCTTCTTTAAAACTTAGTCCTTTTTTCTTTGCAGATTCCAGCCTTGGGTGCGACAGTGACGGTGGTGGGCTCTGGTGTAGAACTCTGGCGATAGCAGTGCAGACAAGGGGAGAACACGGTCCCCTCGAATTCCTTTTATTTTTATTATTAATAATTATTATTAAAAAAACATTTATTATTATTAGAGCATTTATTATTATTAATACTTATTAAATACCAGGAAATGAATACTAATAGGCAACTATAACTATTGTAATAATATGCATAAATGTAGTTTTGGGGAAGATAACCTAGATTAATATGATAGGTTTGAATTTAATAAATGTTTATATTATCAAAACGTTTTGGATAATTCAAATAATAAATGACAATTATGATATGTTTAGTAAATACCTTAATGTATGATCAGAATGCAAAGGACTTAGGAATTTAAATCACACATGATAGTAAGGTTGCTTGGATTGAGACTGTACCTGGATACTTTGAGAATTCGAGTTCAATTTACACTCTTCAGTTGCTTTCTGCTTCTATTCGAATGTAAGAAAATGGGTTCTTGTATTCTTTTTTTTTTCAGAATGGGTTCGTATATTGATCTTTCAAAAATGGTTCCCCCAATTTTACATGGCTTGAATCTGGTTTTATAACTAGGATTACAATGATGCTATTTTGTTTTTACATCACTTAATGTCTTTCTTTTCTTCTTTTTGCAGGTTGGCTTGGCAGTGGCAGTGCAACTTGCTGTTGGTGAAGCCGGCGGTGGCAGAGGCAACTTGCTGGTCAATGCTGACGTGGCAGGCCCTGGTTGGTTGATGGTGGCAGTAACAAATGCAAGTGGGGTAGATCGGGCTTCTTTAAAGTTTGGGCTGCTGTAATTTGGACCCTAATTGGTTTGTTTAGGTCCATTAGTAATTTTGGGATTGGGCTCAGGTCAATTGGGCTAGTTTTAGACATTGGACCCAATTTGGGCCTTTGATTTGTAATTGGACATTTTTGTAATGTTTTTGGACATTTTAAATTTAATCTTAAGTTTAAAACCATTTTAAATTTAATTAAATTTAAATTCAAAAAAATTTAAATTTAAATAAATTTAGAATCAATTCAAACTTAATATAAATTCAAAAATCAAAAATTTTAATTCAACTTAGGCCCGGTCAAAATTAGGCTTCAACAGCTGTCCCTCTTTGCTCGTTGCCGTGTAACAGGAACAGAGCAAAGACCACAAGAAGACCAATTTTGTCCAAGTTTCATTTCTTCATTACTCTTTCTTCAATTGGTCTACCCTTCGCTTTATTGACCGTTCGAATTTGCTGCATCTACCTCTACATCTTCAGCATTATGATTCCATCTTTCCCGAAGGCAATTTCTAAAAAGACAAAATTTGCTATTGTAATTTCACTCCATTCTTTTGAAATTTCAAGGAGATTGGAGTTGGTCACCGTAGTCTTTAATTCTGGTTTCATTGAGTTGGTATACTTCTCAGAAAGATGACGCCTCAACAATCTGCCCAAGGCTCGGGGTAGGAGATTGGTTGATGGTGATCTGCCCCAAGCTCGGGGAAGAGATCAAATGGCTTCAATTTGCCCAGGCTCAGGGTAAGAGATCAAATGGCTGTTATCTGCCCTAGACTCGGGGTAAAAGATCAGGATCTTTATTTTGCTCTTCTTGAATCTAAGGGCAAAAATGAAATTATTTAATTTGACTCCAAACTCCACTGCATCTTCATGAATATAGGATTTGATGCTGAAGCTTTATCTTGCTCTTACTACAACTTCAGAGAGATAAAGACTTGCTATCCAACTTTACTACAACTTTAAGAGGATAGGAATTGATGTTTGAAGCTTCATCTTACTCTTACTAAAACTTCAGAGAGATAAAGACTTGCTATCCAATTTTACTACAACTTCAAGAGGATAGGAATTGATGTTTGAAACTTCATCTTGCTCTTACTACAACTTCAGAGAGATAAAGACTTGCTATCCAACTTTACTACAACAGGAATTGATGTTTGAAACTTCATCTTGCTCTTACTACAACTTCAGAGAGATAAAGACTTGCTATCCAACTTTACTACAACTTCAAGAGGATAGGAATTGATGTTTAAAGCTTCATCTTGCTCTTACTACAACTTCAGAGAGATAAAGACTTGCTATCCAACTTTACTACAACTTCAAGAGGATAGGAATTGACGTTTGAAACTTCATCTTGCTCTTACTACAACTTCAGAGAGATAAAGACTTGCTATCCAACTTTACTACAACTTCAAGAGGATAGGAATTAATGTTTGAAACTTCATCTTGCTCTTACTACAAATTCAGAGAGATAAAGACTTGCTATCCAACTTTACTACAACTTCAAGAGGATAGGAATTAATGTTTGAAACTTCATCTTGCTCTTACTACAACTTCAGAGAGATAAAGACTTGCTATCCAACTTTACTACAACTTCAAGAGGATAGGAATTGATGTTTGAAACTTCATCTTGGTCTTACTACAACTTCAGAGAGATAAAGACTTGCTATTTTGATCTAATCCATCATGTCTTCAAGGTAGAAGTTTCATCATCGTGGATTGGACCTTTCATGCTTCTAAGGTATCGGGTTCGCCGTTGCGACTTAAGCCTTTCTCTTCAAATCTTCATGGTACTGGATCCGCTGTTGCGGTCTTAGATCTTTCCCTTCATGCTTCTGAGGTACACGGCTCGCCGTTGCGATTTAGACCTTTCCCTTTTGTCTTTTTACAACGCTGGATCCGCCGTTGCAGTCTTAGATTTTTCCTATCGTGTTTTCATGTACTAGATTCACCGTCACGGCTTAGATCTTTCCCTTGTGTCTTTGCGTGGTACTAAGACCTGTAGAATATGCTCAATTGGGCCTCTAGGTAGGCCAGATGGTTAGGATGCCATGATCAGGATGAATCAAATGCTCCTAAGCAGGTGAGTATGAATGATGAGTGTAAAAATGTCATTTTTGAGAAATGATTTTTTTCTTAGTCCTTATGTCGACATTGTTCATCGTTTGTCTAAGTCCTATCACTGATGTGTTATTATGTTTTTTCTTTTGGTATGGTATCTTTGACATGAAACCTAAAGAGGTGGTCATATTTTGAATATTTGTTTTGAGACCTTTCTAACCCTCGGGTTATTTCCAACTAGTGGCCCTATTTCAGGTCCCTGTAATATTTAGGAATTTTCCAGGATAATATGCAGAAATCCTTCTATTTCTTATATTGTTGACCACTAACCGTTATTTCAAATGCAAAGATGCTTGCATCAAGGCTATGGATGACATTGAATTATATTGCAAATAAAGGTCGTATGAACGAAAAGATCGTTGGTTCAATAATCACAATTTTGGTGCAAAATTTTGCTTAAGCATGGTTGTAAGGCGAATGAAATTTTATTGGAGGCAAAACTCACATGAATAAAAATGACTCATATTTGTCAAAGAATATGCCAAACACAAAGTGAGCAAAGAATAGGATTAGGTGGATGAATTTTATTGGAGGCAAAGCTCGCATGAAAAAAGTGACCCATATTGGTCAAAGGATGCTGAATATAGAGTGAGCAAAGAGTATCATTTGGAGGCAAAGTTCGCATGGATGAAAAGATTAGTCCACTGACTGTTATGCAAATATGCTTGATCAGGGTTATGAAATGGATGAAATTGAATTTGATTGAAGGTTAAAGCTTGCATGAATTATAAGGTCATTGGTTTATCAATCATTTGTTTTGATGCAGAAATGCTTGGACATGATCGCAAGACGAATGAATTTCATGGAGGTAAAGCTCACAAAAGGATTAAAAATGACATGTATTGGTCAAAAGTTGCAAAACCTAAGGTGAATAAAGAATGGAGTTAGGTGCCCCAGATATAAAAGTATGAGCTTCAATGAGCAAACTTGGCGAAGACCATTCTGAGCTTGACATGAGTTCATAAAACTTAGAGTACTTCGTCAATGCCTCAAGGTGTAAAATTTCTCCACCTTGCTACTTTTGAGAGAAAAGACCACTTCATGCCCCGTTTTTCTTATTCGAATTTGAGCTGCCTTTTCAGGTTTTCAACTCAAATTTCCTTAGGTTTCGAGGTGCTCTTTACGAGTTTTCACCTCGACCTCTCCCTTTTTATTTTGTCTTTTCTTCTTGTTTTTGCTTTTTTTTTTTTTTTTTTTTTTTGCTTTTTTCATTGTATCTGAGCTCACGAAGTTGGGCGTGTCTTTTTCCGTCTATTTTGACAGAAATTAAAGCTTCTCCAAAAGGACTTTCTTCATCTCATGGGGCCTTTCCCAATCTGACATCCATTTTCCTTGAAGGACTTTTTAAATCAAAAGCTAGAGCTCTTTCGTGAAGTTCTATAGAATGGATCCTTCTTTGTCGTAAACCCTTGTTATCTGGTCATGACTTTAGGATTTTTTTAGTTGACTGCATCTGGATTAGATCTATTCTGCTTCATTAGCTCTAACAAAATCTAGAGGGAAAGAATCTTGACTTCAATAGGTAGGACGACTTCCATTCTGGTGAGAAAAAGTTCTGCCTCGGTGGATGTTCTGATAGAGGCCTGACAAATGGTGATTTCTCATGTCGAGTCTTTGTAGGTCTCTGCTATGAATCCAATCAATCCTTCGTTGTCTTCATCGATTCCCCGTCAATGTCTCATTTTTTGCGATGTGGTGCTGACTCGTGATATTTGTTCTTGAATTGACTACAGACTTTGCTATCGTGCTGTTGCTCAAATTGAAGTCATCATTGGATATGATTCTTTCTTGGCATTCTATTCCTGCATATAATCTCTCATTTTCAATAATCTGCTTGACCATCAGTTGGCCTGAGAAGTAGTAATCAATGACCATGAGGGCGAATTAATGCGCATTAGAAACTCGTTTGCAAAATTGTCTCACTGGTGTCCATACTTCACATAGAAAGAGGCCATGACGTGGAGAATAAATTTTCAACATGCCCTTTGCGGGTTGACCCTTTTTTTTAGTTTAAAATGCCTTTTGCGAATTTTTGACCCATCTCTTTTTTATTTTTGATTTTTCTCTTTTCTCTTTTTTTTTTGATTTTTTTTATTTTTATATATATATATATTGATAACACATCGAGCCTCAATTCTTCAAGTTTCTGTTGAATTGGATAGCATTCTTCCTTTATGAGAGTCTATGTGTCATGACATCGGCTTATTAAACCTGGCGTGCCTTAATAGGATCAAGCAAAGACCTTTGGATTTCTCGAGGCAGTTTGTCTTATTTTCTACAAAGACTCATGTTTTGATTCTCACTTAAAATCACAACTCTTTAAGGTGATGTCCATTTCGTGTCTTGCTCAAACATCCATAGCAGATCAGGAGACAAGTTACATTCTTGATCATTTTCAAAGCCTCAGAGTTTTCCTGGACACATGTCTTGCTCAAAAGGGTTTAAGTTAATAGTAGTGTTGCTCGTATCTTTGATATCAAGGGACCCAGCATAAGGGGATCCAAAGAATATTTGAACGAAAGAATGATTAACTATGGTATGAACGAATGAGAAGAATGGTGAAGTATTTGCCAAATGGGACAAAAATAATGCATCATTTTTATTGAAATAAAAGATAGTGGTCATGTGCCCTTCATAAAAGGATCCCTATTACTCTCAGACTTAGAATGATAAGTGTATTCTGAATATTTTCCTGGAAAAAGTCCTAAAAACTACAGGAAGCTCCTCCACAGTCTAGTTGTCCAAAACACTCTTGAGGGTGTAGGGGCGAACTTCTCAACAGGCTCCATTTTCCATATGACTTTTTCTCAAATTTTTATCATCCCCTATCCTGATTTATCATGTTTTCTCTCAGCTTTCATTTTAGGGTAAATGACTCTCTCACACACGAGGGTTCCAAATATGTGGAATCTTATTAAGATTTGATGCAGGAAATACTAATGCACATGAGATGATAAAATGCATGCAACAAGGCGTTGATTCTTGGTTCCATTCCGTTAGACAACTTTACTAGAAACCAAATTCTTTTACATTAGGCAGAAGCATATATGGTCGTGCTTTAATATTCAAACTCCTAATTTTTGCTCTGGTTTGCCCCTGATTTCAAATTCAAAACATCAGTCTTGAATGGCTAAAGTTTGCAAGCATTTAGTCATTTCTCGCACTTGGGTCAAATCTCACTTGCGACATGGTCATTTTGCCCTTAAGAATGTTGGAGTTATTTCTCATTTACTTCCAATTTCCTTTTGGCGATATCACTTTTTTTTGAACAGCCATAAATTCCCTAAAAAAAATAGTCCTCAGAGAATACTCGACAAGAGACTTTTTCGACTTTTCAATTGGCCATGGGGCCAAAAGTCGTGAACCAATATACCATCTTTTGCCCCTTCTTCGATAGGTACTTAGTGGCTAAGATGAATTTGCAATCGTGTCCTCTACGTGCCTCGACACCTTGAGGAAGACGACTAAGTCAACATGTTTGAGATGAAGACGTCCTCATTATTCCTTGCATCTGAGTGTACTAAGCCTTACAGGTTTTCTTGCTCTCTTCTCTTTCCTTAATCAAGAATGCAACCCAATGCTCCCTCGTTTAGAGTAAACCTTATCAATTTGAGTTCTTAGGGAATGGAGCAATGTAATGTATTCTTCTACAGTATGTCCATGTTTCTGAAGGTGAAGCGACTAAGTTGAATTCCAATACCATGTTAGAACTCGGAAAAGGTGAATCTCTATTTTAACCTTAAGTAGGTAAGGACGATTGCCATGCTCAAAGTAGACTTTATTGTTTTGAGCCCTTGGGCAAAAAAGGTAAAGCAATTTACTCTTCTATCGTGGGTATCATATTTTCCAGGTATGAAACCACTAGAAGCTGGACTCCAATACTAAGTGAGAGCTCGAGACCGATGCCTATTCCTTTTAGTATCAAGCAAGTCAAGATATTCATGATTGGACATCTGTCTTGTTTTGTCTTCCATACTTCACTCAACTCTTGCAAACTGTTATGGCTTTCATGTACTTGGGTGCAATCTTGAATCCCTGATATGCATCCCTTTGACAGGTCATCACCTTTATCTTTGACCATATATGCACGACCACGTTGACTTATACCTCATCAAAGAATTCGCTTTCTTATGACTAGTTCTCTATTTGATAATAGAACATGAATCAACACCTTTTTTATGAAAATTCAATGCAAACAGATTCAAAATGAACAAGTTAGTGTAATTAATACAGAAATAAAATTTTGAAATAAATTGCAATTTAAAAGCAAAGAAACAAGAATGTAACCGTGTCTCTTACCTTGTTCAAGTAACCACTGAAGGTTTGGCACAATCTTACTCAAGGTAGGCTTGTATAGAAATACACAAATTAATAAAATGTGTTGCATAAATGCATGTATGCATAAGAAAGGTATTGACTTATGGCTCAATTCTATTAGAAAAACCTTACTAGAAATCAAATTCCTTTACATAAAACAGATACGTATATGGTCGTGTCGCGGTATTCCAAAAGACTTAATCTTCGTCGGAAGCCATTGAAATAGTCTTGGCTCATTCTTGACTTTCGATCCACAATATCATTTTGAAAAAGTTGAGTGGTCAGTCACTTCTCGTACTTAGGCCAAAACTCAAATGATTACACGATCTTTGTTTCCATCTTGCTCATCTGGCAGATCATCGATTTTCGTTCTCTTTCTTTCTTTTCCATGTAAGCCCGACCATATCGTCTTCTATTTTATCAAGGTATCTATTTTCTTATGACCAGCTTTTCTATTAAGTAATTGAACTTAGAACTATACCTCTCTTTGTATAAGAATGTAATGCAGATAGATTCGAAATGAACAACTGTAATTAATACAGGAATAAAACTTGGAACAAGTTACAATTAAAAGCAAAGAAGCAAGAATGTGACTGTGTCTCTTACCTTATTCGTGCAACCAATGAATGCTTGACGCAATTCCACTTGAGGTAGGCTCTCAAGGAATTATGTGCAAGTTAATAGAATGAGCAGCTTATGAATGCATGTATGCATGAGAAAACATTGGCTCATAGCCCAATTATATTAGAAAATTTTACTAGAAAATAAATTCCTTTACATAAGACAGATACGTATATAATCGCGCCTTAGTACTCAAAAGCCTTTAATCTTCATAGGAATCTTTCAATTTCGCCCCCATTCGTCTTTTGATTTTTGGTCCCAAAATGTCAACTTAAGTGATCGGTCACTTTTCGTCATTGAGTCAAAGTTTGGTTCGTTGTGCAGTCTTCGTTTCTGGCTAATCATTGGCTTTTCGTCTTTCTTTTCTTTTTTTAGCGTATGCGCGCGACTGTATTATTTTCCATCTTATCAGGGAACTCGTTTTCTTATGACCAATTTTCTATTTAGTAATTGGGCTTAAATCCACATTTTTCTTTGCATGAAGATGTAATGCAAGCAACAATTAAAAAGTAAAAGAACACGGGTATGATAAAAAAGTACAGATATAAAACAGAGAACCTAGACTTGGGAGACTACTAACAGCTCGGTGTAGTTCTATCTAAGGTAAGCAACTAGGGTTCACTACATGTGGTTCAAGTTCTAGAGTTGAGGGTACCTAAACCAGCAGATTCCTCGATCTTCACCCATTACAGGCTCATATGGATGAGTTCGGTTTAGGGGGACACATTTCCCACATGTTTGCACGAAAGTGAAAACTTCACGAAAACAAGGGTACTTTGTAATCCCGAAAGCGATACACTAGCAATTTCACATAAAATGTCACACAAAGGATATCAAGGATCGTATTTTAAACGAAATCGTAAATTTTAAAGTTTTCAAAAAGGATCGGAAAATAATCAATTTTGGCTTGACTCTCGTTTTTATTTTTTTTAAAAAGGTTTCCCAGTGGAGTCGCCAAGCTGTCGAAACCATCCTTTTATGGAAAACGACGAGTTTCGAAAAATATTTTAAAATTCGAAAAATGGGTGTTTAGAAAATGGGAGTCGCCACCAATATTTTATTTGGGTGTGATTGGATCACCACAAAACGTTAAAACGTTTTAAAAAATGTTAGTCTTCGAAATCCAGAAAATGAGTTCGGGAGTCGGTTACGCATGAGGAAGGATTAACACCCTCATACGCCCAGAATTGGTACCGTATTGATTATTTTTGGGTCTTAATTTGTAAACCTTAAAAGCTCGAAAAAAATACAATCCTCTAATGCATGAGCTATGTTTAAAAGAAATCGATTTTTGTTTGGAAGTCCCGCTATTTCAAGGTGATCGGGGAAGAAAATTACGTCCAGTGAGTTAGGACATAATATTTCAAAAGTTTAAAGGACTAAATTAAAAAGTAATTAAAATTATTGGGCCAAATTGCAATTAATTAAAAATACAAAAAAGACTAAATTGAAACAATAAAAAATGCGAAAGGACCGATTGCGTAAATAACCCATTAAATGAAAACACGTGGATCCTAGAGGCGGGTCGGGTCGGATTCGGGTCGGTCCACGGGCCTTTTATAAAGGCCAATTTAGGTTTTTTCATTTCATTTTTCATTTCAAAAAAATCAAAAAAGCCTCTCTTTCTCTCTTCTTTCTTCTTTGGGGCTCAAGTGTCGGCCAACGTGCACCTCCGGTCGTTGCCGAGCTTGTCCCGCGCGTAGTGCATCACACGCACCACGCTTGGCCGCCCCACATCGCGCCGTCTACTACCGGTAGCCCATCCGTCGCACGCAACGTCGTTTAAAGGGTAAAAACCTTTTCTTTTCTTCTTTTCTTTCTTCTTAAAAACCCAATCCGATTTTGGGAATCTTTTCTTTTAAAAAAACCTTGATTTTCGTTTCTTTTTATTTTATCTTCTTATTTAAAA
Organism: Gossypioides kirkii; assembly: GCA_005610355.1. Classification (NCBI taxonomy): domain Eukaryota; kingdom Viridiplantae; phylum Streptophyta; class Magnoliopsida; order Malvales; family Malvaceae; genus Gossypioides; species Gossypioides kirkii. The sequence goes on along the minus strand of CP032249.1, from coordinate 7,341,683 downwards.
ATCTTTTCCATTTAAGCCGTCCTGATTCTTTTCTTGGTTTTGTTAAAAAGATCGGATTTGGTTTTGAACCAGATCTATCATTTTGAAAACTTTTCCTATCTTTATTTTCAAAACTGTTTTAAGAAAACCCAGTTCTGCTCATTTTTTAACCCATTGATTTCCATATGATTTGATTCTGTCAATTTCTTCTTTAAAACTTAGTCCTTTTTTTTCTTTGCAGATTCCAGCCTCGGGTGCGATAGTGACGGTGGTGGGCTTCGGTGTAGAACTCTGGCGACGGCAGTGCAGACAAGGGGAGAACACGGTCCCCTCGAATTCCTTTTATTTTTATTATTAATAATTATTATTAATAAAACATTTATTATTATTAATACTTATTAAATACCAGGAAATGAATACTAATAGGCAACTATAACTATTGTAATAATATGCATTAATGTAGTTTTGGGGAAGATAACCGAGATTAATATGATAGGTTTGAATTTAATAAATGTTTATATTATCAAAACGTTTTGGATAATTCAAATAATAAATGACAATTATGATATGTTTAGTAAATACCTTAATGTATGATCAGAATGCAAAGGACTTAGGAATTTAAATCACACATGATAGTAAGGTTGCTTGGATTGAGACTATACCTGGATACTTTGAGAATTCGAGTTCAATTTACACTATTCAGTTGCTTTCTGCTTCTATTCGAATGTAAGAAAATGGGTTCTTGTATTCTTTTCTTTTTCAGAATGGGTTCGTATATTGATCTTTCGAAAATGGTTCCCCCTATTTTACATGGCTTGAATCTGGTTTTAAAACTAGGATTACAATGATGCTATTTTGTTTTTACATAACTTAATGTCTTTCTTTTCTTCTTTTTGCAGGTTGGCTTGGCAGTGGCGGTGCAACTAGCTGCTGGTAAAGCCGGTGGTGGCAGAGGCAACTTGCTGGTCAATGTTGATGTGGCAGGCCCTGGTTGGTTGCTGGTGGCAGCAACAAATGCAAGTGGGGTAGATCGGGCTTCTTTAAAGTTTGGGCTGCTGTAATTTGGACCCTAATTGGTTTGTTTAGGTCGATTAGTTATTTTGGGATTGGGCTCAGGTCAATTGGGCTAGTTTTTGACATTAGACCCAGTTTGGGCCTTTGATTTGTAATTGGACGATTTTGTAATGTTTTTGGACATTTTAAATTTAATCTTAAGTTTAAAACCATTTTAAATTTAATTAAATTTAAATTCAAAACAAATTTAAATTTAAATAAATTTAAAATCAATTCAAACTTAATATAAATTCGAAAATCAAAAATTTTAATTCAAGTTGGGCCCGGTCAAAATTGGGCTTCAACAGTATCGATTATTTATATGCTCCAACGGTCATATACACTCCAACGGTCACTAGATTTGAAATAAAGTAAAAAAAATATCGATAAACTTTTATAAGGTATTGATACTTTCAGTTGCTTAATGAGTAGGTATTTCATCTCCAACGGCTATATACTCCTTTACAATAATTACAACGGTTGGAAACCACCTAGAGGCCATAAATACCATCCTCCAAAGGTCTAGCAACATCAAGAAGAGTGTCTAAAAAGCTTAAAGATCAATCAAAATCATCCTAGAGCTTATTTCTTTCTTACCTTTCTTATAAACACTTGTGAGCTTTCATTGTGTTCATCTAGCTCAAGTGTTCATCTTTGTTTTTGTGCTTAATTGGCAAACATCCTGATCTTGTAAGGATTATTTCTTAGTTTGCTTATTTGTTTCTCTTTTGAAGAGGGTTTATACTTAAGGTTTGGGTAGAAACCATAAGGAGTTGCCTATTAAGACTTTGAGGTATAAGTCTTAATTGATTGTAATTTTAAACCTTATCCTCAAAGGTTATACAAATCAAGTGGATTTGAGAAAATCCTTAGTTGTGGAAAGCTAAGGTAGTGGAGTAGGTATTTGGGATCGAACCACTATAAATCATTGTGTCAAATTATCTCTTCTCTCCTTTCTTTCTTCTTACAAAATTAAAAAAAAATCAATTCACTCCCCTCTTGGCAATTTCGATTCAATCCATCAAGTTAACAATAATGATAATGAAAATAAAAAAAAACTATTTTTTTTGAATTTTAAAAAAAAATAAAAGTAAAATAAATAATTAAAATAAAAAAACTCGGGTTGCCTCTCGAGAAGTGCCTGTTTAGAGTTTAAGCTCAACTATTCTCTCATGTAAATGGTTAAGGCAGATCTTGAAACCGAAGCTCTTTTCTCTCATTAGTAGTGTTGAAGCCCAATTTTGATCGGGCCCATTCAAAACCAAAAAAACCACAAAAATAAAACAAAAAATAATAAATAAATAAAAGTCCTTTTATTTAACCAAAAAAACCCAAAAATCCATTTACATCAAAACCCAATTACCCATTACCCAAATGGCCCAAATCCTAAACTAATGAGGGAAAACCCTAATTTGCTAGGGTTTTTAGCCGTCGCTCAGCCCCGCCAACTCATCTCCTGGTTCCCGAGGCCACCCACCATCCGTCTAACACCACCACGCCCTGCCACCGTCAAACCTGCACATGCAAAGAAGACAGCAAGCAAAAGAGAAGGACAAATAGAAAAAAGCAAAACATAATAATGTGTAATCTGGCTATAAAGCCCACAATGTAATCCTTTGTTTGAGGAGGGGGCACTTTTACGAAGCATTATGGAAATCAAAAACACGAATTTGAATACACAAGAAAGAATTCCAAGCATTCGATTTTCTAATCTACAAGGTATTTTTTTGTTCACATAATACATACATACATTCTTTCTTTCTATCTTTTTTGACTTTTTTATATAATTTGAATATATAATAAATAGATATAATAAATGCATAATAAATAACAAAGAGAAAATAGAAGGTCATACCTGGATCTGAGGGGTCGCCACCGTAGCTTCGGAAGGAATCCCTCCGAACTCGATCGTGTTCGTGAGGGATTCCGATAAGAGAGTCTACGTCGTTTTTTTTAAAAAGGGAAATAATAATAATAACGGATCGGAAAAGAAGAAAATACTGAAAAAAATTCGAAAGAAAACCTTTAGATCTAGATCATTTTTTAAAATAAAAAATAATAAAAACGAATTTAAAAAAATAATGAAAGAGGAAGAAAGAAAAACAAAACAGATTTTTCAAGAAAAGGGAAAAGAAACGTTTTTTAAAATTTTTTAAATATCGGGGTTCGATCTAGTTAGATCCGAACCCAGGTCTATTCATTTCAAGAGAAAATGAAATAAATAAAAAAGATTTTTACTTGCCTAGCGGCCATACACGGTAGCACGTCGACAGACAACGATCAACGATGGCTGGCGAGGATGACGACGAAGAGCCGACCGAGGCTTTGAGAGCATTTTTGAAAGTAAAAAGGCGCCGTTTTAGGGAGGGTGTTTTAATACCCAAACGGCACCATTTGGATTAATGGCCCAAGACCCGATCCGACCCATCGGACCCTAAGGGTCCGCGAGTTTTTGACCAGGGGATATTTATTCCCCTGGTCCTTCCGCTTTTTTCAAAATTTATAATTAGGTTCTTTTTTATTTTTAATTTATTTCCAAATTGCCACTTTGATTTTAATTCCTTTTTAATTCAGTCCTTTGACTTTTGGAAGCACAGAAAGATGCCACGTGTCATTTTCGGGGTTATTTGCACATTAAGCCCCTATTTTATTCAAATATCACATTTTAACCTCTAAACTTTTCAAAAATCACATTTTGAATCTTAAACTTACCTAAAATCACATTTTAACTCTCGAACTTTCCAAAATAACAATTTCACCCTGAACTTTCCAAAAAAATACATTTTAACCCCAAATTCTCTAAAACTTCATTTTTCGACCTTGTTTTTTATCTTCTTTTTCTTTGACTCTTTGTATATAAAATTAAATTATTTTCTTTATATTTTAAATTAATCCTATTTTTCGATGATTTTGTTTCGCGAGTTTTTTTTCGTATTTTATTTTATGTTTAATTTTTGCATTTATTTATTTGCTTAATTGTTATGTCCTTGCATGCTCATTTTTATTTAAATATTTTAACCAAAGTTATTTTTCTATTTTCTTTAAAAATACGAATATTTTTAAAATCGAGACAATATTCTTTTATTTCGGATTTTGAAAAATTATGCCTTAACTTACTAGGTGCGATTTTTTCTTCAAATTGGGATAATCGGTTACCCTTTTAAAGGTTTGAAATTGGCAACGAAGGAATGCTCGTTATTTTCGGATCTCGAATTGTCATGTCATAACTCACTGGGCGTGACTTCCTTCCTCGATCATTTCGAAATAACGAGACTTCCTCACGAAATTTGATTTCCTTCTTAAACATGTACATCAAATAAATCACGCATTTAAGGATCATATTTTAAACTTCACTCGAATTTTCAAATTTTTAACAATTAAGACCGGATAATAATCGACATGGTACTAATTTTGGGCGTGTGTGGGTGCTAACCCTTCCTCACACGTAACCGACTCCCGAACCCGTTTTCTAGATTTCGAAGACCAAAATATTTTTCAAAATGGATTTAAAACATTTTGTGGTGATCCAATCACACCAAACAAAAAAGATTGGTGGCGATTCCTATTTTCGATTCTAAAATTAAAAGTCGGGATGGTTTTCAAAAAACATTTCGACAACTTGGCGACTCCACTGGGAACTTTAAAAATATAAGAGAGTCAAGCCAAAAGTCGACTATTTCTGGGTCTTTTTTGTTAAATTTTTTAAACACTCAATTTTGTTCAATATACGATCCTTTGCATTTTTGTGTGATACTATATTATGTTGATATTGCTAGTTAAGTTTGCATTCATATGCATCGGTTACTACCCCTTTAAGTGGAAGCGGAAAACTACTCCTTCGTGAGGTTTTCACCTCTGTGCAAGATAGTGGATCGCTTTCGAGATTACATCCGTACCCATGTTTTCGTGAAGTTTTCACTTCCGTGCAAACATGTGGGAAATATGTCCCCCTAAATCGAACTCATCCGTATGAGCTTGTAATGGGTGAGGATCGAGGAATCTGTTGGTTTGGGTACCTTTTACTCTAGAGCCTACACCACATATAATGAGCCATAAGTACTTGCCTTAGAAGGAGTTATATCGAACCTTTTAGCAACTATCCAAGACAAGTTCTTAGGTTCTTTATTTTATACCTGTCTATTGATATTGATGTGTTTTGCTAACTTGTTCTATTTTGTCTCTTTTTCTTGCATTGCATCATCATACAAGAAAAGGTATTGATTTAAGTTCGATTACCAAATAGACAGTTTCGTCATGGAAGATGGATTTCTTGATAGAGCGAAAGATAACATGGCCGTGCGCTTATGGTTAGAGGAATGACAGCGTGGCAAAGGAGATAGTCTGAAAGAGGGGCATTTATTAGAATTTTGGGATCATACTCGAATTAAGGTGACTCAAAATAGTTTGCAAGAATTGAGAGACATTTGGGGTCAGTGGGATAATGAGACGAAGCAGATGTTTTATAGGGAGTACGAAGATTTATCCTACTTACTCGAAGTGAAGATAGACAAACACCTCTTTCGAGCTCTCACCCAACATTGGAATCCTGCATATAGTTATTTCACCTTTGGAAACTTTGACATGACGCCTACAGTGGAAGAATACACCGCACTGATTCGTTACCCAAGGATTCAAGTCGACAAGGCGTATTCGAAAGATGCATGTGTCCCAACCTTTTTTGAAAAGACTGATGAACACAACCAAAATGAGTGAACATTGGGTTGCATCCCGGATCAAGGTAAAAGGAGATAATAAGTGTATCAATTGGAAAAGCCTATGAGATCTAATCTTGGCACACCCAGATGAGAAGAAATGCATCGACATTTTCGCTTTAGGCATATACGGGTTATTCATTTTCTCAAAAGCATTAGGAAGTGTAGAAGATGTTGTTGCAAAGATCGGCTTAGAAAGAGAGTCACTTCAGTCCCAGCAATCCTTGCCGAGACCTTCAGATCATTAAATGTTCGTTGAAGAGAAGGAGAAGGGAGGTTCATCGGTTGTGCACCACTTTTGACAGGCTCAGAGACAAGTTGAAAGCACTCACCCAAATGAGAGAAACGGCTGATCACATGCAAGTATTAGCCGTCGAAGCTGATATATTGAGCATGCAATATGAATCAAATAGGGCAAGGACAAAAATTAGCCGGGCTTCTTAGGAAGATCAAAGCTTTAGGCAATAAGGCGAAACCGTTTATGTAATTCGCTTTATGTAAAGAAGTTTGTCTTTTAGAGAAGTTGTTCTAATGAAATTGAGTTCAAAATCAATGTCTTTTCTTGCATTGCATACATGCATTCATAAGCAGCACATTTTATTAACTTGCATATATTTCTCTGAGAGTCGACCTCAAGAAGAACTGTGCTAAACCGTTAGTGGTTATACGATTGTATTCTTGCTTTTTATTGCAATCTATTTTCAAATTTTGAATCTGATTGCATGGCATTTTCATCAAAAGGTGTTGATTCAAGTTCTCTTGCTAAATAAAGAATTGGTCATAAGAAAACGAATTCCTTGATAAGGTAGAAGTCAACATGGTTGTGCGTATGTGGTCAAAAAAAATAACAACGAAAAGTGATGACCTGTCAAAGAGGTACATATCAGAGTTTTGGGATTACACCCAAATAAATGAAACTCATAACAGTTTGCAATAGCTAAAAAAAGTATGGAAGACAAAATAGACAGATGTTCTAATTCGAATATGATGATCTACCTTACCTACTCAAGCTTAGTTGCTTCACTTTCAGAAACATGAACATGAGATAGAAGAATACGATACGTCGCTTCATTGCCCAAGGATCCAGAATAATAAGGCCTATTCTAGATGAGGAAGCATTGGGTTGCAGCCCTGATCAAGGAAAAGGGGATAACGAGTGCATAGTACACTCAAATGTAAGAAAGAATGTTAACATTTTCGTATAAGTTAGTCGTCTTCCCTAAAGTATTGGGGCACGTAGAGGGTGCGGTTGCAGATTTGTTTGACCAATTTGACAAGAGAGATAATACTCATGTTCTAGCAATCTTTGCCATTAAACACCTGTAGAAGAATGGGCAAAAGAAGGTGTATTGGTGCACAACTTTTACTAGTATGGTTCCGTGGCCATTTCTGGAAAGTCGAAAAAAGTCTCTTATCGAGTATTCTCTTACAACTACCCTCCATCGAAGGAATTTATGGCTATCCAAAGACAAGATGATTTCCCTAAAGAAATTGAAAATAAATGAGGAATGACTCCAACGCTCTTAGGGGCAAGTCTGAGATAGGGACCATCTCGCAAGCAAAGATTCAATCAAGTGAAAGAAACGGCTAACCACTTGCAGACTTTAGCCATTCAAGACCAATATTTTGAACTAGAAATCAGGGTTAAACTGGAGCAAAAATTAGCTTGGAAGATTAAGACTTTGAGCATTAAGGCATGACCATACTTGTATCTGTCTTATGTACAAAAAATTATTTTCTAGTAAAGTTGTTCTAATGGAATGGAACCAAGAATCGATGCTTTTTTGCATGCATTTTATCATTTATTTGCATTACACTTAATGCATTAAATTTTAATAAGATTTCACATATCTGAAACATTCATGTGTAAGGGAATCATCAACCCAAAATGAAAATTGAGAGGAAACATGATAAATCAAGATAATTTGGGAATGCTAAAAAAAATTGAGCAAAAGTCATACTGAGAGGGGAACCTATCGAGAGTTCATCCCTACACCCTTGGAAGTGTTTTGGACAGCTAGACTGTGAAGGAGTTTCCTGTAATTTTTAGGACTTTTTTGGAAAAATATTCAAAACACACTTATCGCTCTAAGCCCGAGAGTAATAGGGATCCTTTTATAAAGGGCACAGGACCACTGTCTTTTATTTTGAAGAAAATGATGCATTTTTTGTGTCTCACTTGGCAAACATCTTGCTTTTCTTTTTCAACCGTACTCATACCATATGGTAAATCATTCTTAAATTCATTTATTCTCTTACCCATATGTTAGACACCTTGATATCAAGGATATGAGTGACATTGATGTTGACTTAGACCCTTTTGAGTAAGACATGTGTCCAGGAAAACTTTGAGACTTTGAAAATGATCAAGGATGTGACTTGTCTCCTGATCTACTACGGATGCTTGAGCAAGACTGGAAACAAATATCACCACGAAGAGTTGTGATTTTAAGTGAGAATTGAGACATGTGTCGTTGTAGAAACAAGGCAAGCTGCCTCGAGAATCCAAAGGTCTTTGCATGGTCCTATCAAAGCATGCCAGGTTTAAGGAACTAATGTCGTGACACACAGGCTCTCATAAAGGAAGAATGCAATCCAATTCAATAGAAACTTAAAAAATTGAAGCTCGACGTGTTATAAAAAAAAGAAAATATGGGTCGAAAAATCCGCAAATGGCATTTTAGAACCCAATAAAAAAGGAGAAAAAAGAAAAAGAAAGAAAGGAAAAGTCAAGACGAAATCCCACAAAGGGCATCTTGAAAATTTATTCACCTTTTCACGTCGTGACCTTTTTCTATGTGAAGCATGGATATCATCTAGCCAACTCTACAAAAGATTTTCTAATAAGCATCGATTCGTCCTTATGATCATTGATTACTACTTCCTATGCCAATCGGCAGTTAAATAGATTCTTGAAAAAGAGAGATTATATGTCGATATGGAATGCCAAAAAGGATCATATCCGATGATGACTTGAATTTGAGCAACAGCACGATAGGGAAAGTTTACAACGAATTCAAGAACAAGTATCATGACTCAACACCACATCGCAAAAAAAAAGTGAATGAGGGCATTGAAGGTGACCAATAAGAACATCAAAAGGATTCATAGTAGAGACCTATAAAGGCTCGGCATGAGAAATCACCATTTGTCTTTCAGGCTTATCGGGCTTCTATCAAAACATCCATTGGGGCAGTACCTTTCTCACTAGAATGAAAATCGTCCTACCCATTGAAGTTGATTTTCTTTCCCTCCAGATTTTGTTAGAGCTGATGAAGCAGAATGGATCCAATCTAGATGCAGTCAGCTAAACTTGATTGAAGAAAAGATACTAAAAGTCATCCATCATGATTCAAATGACAAGGGTTTACGACAAAGAAGGATCCGCTCTAGTGAATTCCACGAGAGAGCTCTGGTTTTGAAAAGGATCTTGCTTACAAAAGACTTCCAAGGAAAATGGATATCGAATTGGGAAAGGCCCTATGAGGTGAAGAAAGTCTTTTTTAGAGAAGCTTTGATTTTGATTGAAATAGACGACAAAGACCTGCTCAACTTCGTGAACTCGGATTCAATGAAGAAAAATAAATAAAAAAGAAAGAAAAATAAAAGAAAAATAAAAAAGAAAAAAAGAAAAAAAGGGAAAAAGAAAAGGAGAGGTCGAGGTGAAAACTCATAAAGGGCATCTCGAAACCTAAGGAGACTTGAGTTGAAAACTTGAAAGGGCAGCTCAATTTTGAAGAAAGGGGCATGAAATGATCTTCTCTCTCAAAAGTAGCAAGGTGGGGAAACTTTACACCTTGAAGCATCGACGAAGTACTCTAAGTTTCATGAACACATGTCAAGCTCAGATTGGTCCTCATCAAGTTTGCTCAATGAAGCTCATACTTTGATATTTGAGGCATCTAACTCTATTTTTTGCTCGCCTTATGTTAGGCAACTTTTGACCAGAATGGGTCATATTTTTCATTTATGTGAGCTTTGCCTCCAAAAAAATTTTATTCGCCTTGCGACCATGTTCAAGTATTTCTGCATCAATAACGGTTCATGAACTAATGATATTTTTTTTCATCCGAGTTTTGCCCACCTTATAACCTTTATTCAAGAATTTTTGCATTTGAAATAACGATTAGTGGTTTAACGATATAAGGAATAAAAGGATTTTTGCATATCATTCTGGAAAATTTTTAAATAGTATAGGGACCTGAAACAGTTCCACTAGTTGGAAATAACCAAACTCGAGGATTAGAAGGGTCTTGAAACAAATACCTCAAGTTACGACTACCTCTTTAGGTTTCACAACAGAGATACCTTACCAAAAGAAGAACATGATAACACATTAGTGATAGGACTTAGACAGACGACGAACGATGTCGGCTAAGGACTAAAAATAAAATCATTCTCAAAGATGACATTTTTTGCATTCATCATTCATACTCACCTGTTTAGGAGCATTTGATTCATCCTGATCATGGCATCCTAAAAATCTGGTCTACATAGAGGCTCATTAAAGCATATCCTACAGGTTTCATTACCACGAAATGGCGAAATGAATCAAGAAAACATGAAGATTTGAAGGGAAAGGTTGAGGCCGCAACGGCGAACCTGGTAACTTAGAAGATGAGATGGGAAAGGTTGAGGCCGCAATGGCGAACTCGATACCATGAAGACATGAAGGGAAAGGTTGAGGCCGTAACGACAAACCCAGTACCTTAAAAAACGTGATGGGAAAGATTGAGGCCTTAACGGTGAATACGGTACCATGAAATGTATGGGAAAGGTTGAGGCTGCAACGGCGAACCTGGTACCTTAGGAACATGACAAGAAAGATTGAAGCCTCAACGATAAATCTTCTACCTCGAAATTGCAGTGAAACAGATTGAAAATACAATAGCAAGTCTTTATCTCTTTGAAGTTGTAGTAAGAGCAAGATGAAGCTTCTACATCAAATCCTATCTTCCTGAAGTTGCAGTGAAGTTGGATTAAAACTGCAGTAGCGGATCTCAATCTCCCTAAAGTTACAGCGGAATGGAGTGAAGTTACATCATCATCCAATCTCTTACCCTGATCATAGGGCAGATTGCAGCCACCTGATCTTTTACCCCGATCATGGGGTAGATTGCAACCATCCAATCTCTTACCCCGATCATGAGTCAGATTGCAGTCACTCGATCTTTTACCCCGATCATGGGGCAGATTACAGCCATCTAATTTCTTACCCCAATCATGGGGCAGATTGCAGTCATTCGAAGCAATAAAGTGGTCATCTTCCCGACGAGATGCAGAGAAGTGAACCAAATCCATCTTCCGGATGAGATACAAAGAAGTGGAATGAGGCGATCATCTTCCTGATGAGATACAGAGAAGTAGACCAAATCATTGAAGCACAGCTCAATGTGAGTGAAAATTCAAACCCCATCTTCCTGATGAGATATAGAGAAGTGGGTCAAAGCAATAAAGCGGTCATCGTCCTCATGAGATACAGAGAAGTGGATTGAAATAATGAGGCAGTCATCTTCCTGATGAGATACAGAGAAGTAGACCAAATTAATGAAGGGAAGCTCAATACGAATGAGACTTCAAACCCCATCTTCCTGATGAGATATAGAGAAGTGGGTCAAAGCAATAAATCGATCATCTTCCTGATGAGATACATAGAAGTGGACCAAATCCGTCTTCTTGACGAGATACAAAAAAGTGGATTGAAATAATGAGCCGGTCATCTTCCTGATAAGATACAGAGAAGTAGACCAAATCATTGAAGCTCAGCTCAATGTGAGTGAAAATTCAAACCCCATCTTCCTGATCAGATATAGAGAAGTGGGTCAAAGCAATAAAGCAGTCATCTTCCTGATGAGATGCAGAGAAGTGGACCAAATTCGTCTTCCTGATTCAATTTAATTAATATTTAAATTTAACTCAAATTAAACCCAATAAAAATTATTTTAAAATTCCTTTTTCGACCCAAATTAATTTTTTTCACTAATAATTATTTAATTACTTTAAAATTAATTTTTCAAAAATATTTTTATTTTTTCAGATTATTGTTTAATCGATTTTAGATGAAATTGACCTCCTAAATTAAATTAAAAATTACTATTAACCCGATAAATTCTTAAATTCACGCTTAGAACCGAAAAATATACCTGAAACTACTAGACTCGATTTAGGGATATCATGTAAAGACTTATCTAAGTCTAAATGCTTTTTTTGCATTAAGAAAGGGCACTTCAAGGTGAACTGTAAAGAGTGGATGGAATACCTAACCACCAAAGGCAAATGTATGAAACTCTTTATGTTAAAAGCTTGTTTAGTGGAAGATTCAATAGACCACTGGGTCATTGATTCGGGGGCCACTAATCACATATGTGTTTCACTACAGGGGTTCGAGGAGATGAAAAATCTTGAAGATAAGAGTCTATCATTGCAGATTGGAAAGGGGAAAACTATGGGAGCTGAAGTAGTGAAAGATGTATATCTTTTTTTTTGATAATTTTAAGAAGATTATTTTGAAAGACATTCTCTATGTACCAAATTTCAAATGAAACTTAATTTTTGTTCATATTTATATAAAGACTGCTTGACTGTGACTTTTAATAATAATATTACAATATTTAAAAATCGCAAACTTACCTATAATGGATGGATGTCAAATAATCTCTACTTTATCAAACCAAAGATGTACACACTGCTTGAGACTGAAATATCAAATAAAGAACTTAAAATTTCTCACTCTAATGAGGCGTACTTTTGGAAGATAAGATGACTTGTGATAAATTTTAAATGCCACTTATTCATACTAGACTTTTAAAATTTCTCACTAGACTTGTGAAAGATGACACTTTAAGTTCATTTAACGAAGTTGATCTTCCACAATGTGAATCTTTCTTGGAAGGTAAGATGACTAAGAGATCTTTTAATGCAAAAGGAACGATGGCTGTGAAACCCCTAGAACTTGTGCACACTGACTTATGAGACCCTATGAGTGTCAGTGCAAGAGGTGGTTATGAGTATTATGTAACCTTTATTGATGATTATTCCAAACATAGGTATGTGTACCTAATGCACTGCAAGATTGAAACTTTTGATAAATTCAAAGAGTTTCGTGCGGAAGTGCATAAACAACTAGGTTTACCTATAAGGACACTTCAGTTTGATCGAGGAGAAGAACATTTGTCAGATGAGTTCTTAGGGTACCTCACAGAGAATGAAATTCTATCTCAGTTAATCGTGTTAGGCACTCCACAATAGAATGGTATGGCAATAAGAAGGAATCGAATGTTGATGGACATGGTTTGTTTAATGTTAAGTTATTGGAAGCTGCCAATCTCTTTTTGGGGATATACAGTACAAACGACTTGCTATATTTTGAATGATGTGCCAACTAAGGCATCATTAAAAACTCTATACAAATTGTGGCATGACAGGAAGCCAAATCTAAACCATTTAAGGATATGAGGATGCCCGACCCACATATTGGATAAAGATGCGAGGAAGTTAGACTTAGGGACAAAATTGTGCATGTCTGTAGGATATCTAAAGGGGACAAAGGGTGGTTTGTTTTATAACTCGAAAGAGCAAACTATAATAGTGTCAACTCATGTTTTGTCAAAAAAAATTGTGTCAACTCATGCTACTTTCCTTGAGGAAATTTATATGAATGACTTCAAACTTTAGAGTAAAGAAGTACTCGAAGAAATTTTGAGAAATATACAAAAACCTATTGAAATGGTCTAGAACAAACTCTTAATAGTGGACCTACAAATGATCAGTAGCATAAGGTGCTTCGTCACTATGGGAGGGTTTCTTGTAAGCATGAGTTCTTCCAATCTGGCTGAAGTGTTTTAAACACTAAGTCTGTAGAACAGGAGGATAATGACCCACTCACATATGATGAAGCGATGTAAATTGCTGATTCCAAGCTCTGAAAATAACTATGAAAGCTGAGATGGATTCTATAGATTCCAACTCAATGTGGGAACTTGTAGACTTATCAAAAGGGATAAAACCCATAAGGTGTAAGTGGAACTACAAGAGGAAAAGTAATATAGATGGAAAAGTGGAAACTTATAAGGCCAGACTTGAAGCAAAATGTTATACTTAGAAAGAAGATATCAATTACGAAGAAACCTTCTCTCCAGTTGCCATGTTAAAGCCAATTTGTATATTGTTATCCATTACAGTGACTCTCAATTACAAGATCTGGAAAATGGATGTCAAGATAAAGTTTTTGAATGACTATCTTGAGGAGAGCATCTATATGATGCAACCCACTGAATATATAGCTAAAGGAAATGAGTATAAAGTTTGCAAGGTGCTTAGATCCATATATGGGCTTAAGCAAGCATTCCGCTCATGGAATCAAAGATTTGATCAAGTGATTAAGACTTTTTAATTTGAGAAATACGTAGATGAACCTTGTGTTTATAAATGCATTGGGGATAGAAAGGTGATATTTCTTATTTTATATGTCGATGACATTCTACTCATTGGGAATCATGTAGGGACATTGTCATTGGTTAAACTATGGTTAACGCAACAATTTAGCATGAAAGGCCTAGGAGAAACTAATTTTGTTCTAAGCATTTGAATCCTAACGGATTGAAAGAATAAAGGTATAACATTATCGCAAGCTTCATACATAGACACGATATTAGAGCGTTATCCAATGACTGATTCTAAGAAGGGAAATCAACCTTCTGCATCGGGATTTCATCTCTCTTTGGGGGACTTTCCTAAGACAGCGAAAGAAAGAGAGAACATGAGAAAGGTTTCTTATACTTTGATAGTAGGAAGCCTCATGTACGCTATGTTGTGCACACGCCTAGATATTTGTTTCGCAATGGGGTTAGTAAGTTGATATCAGCCAAATTGAGGACCAAGACACTGACAAGCAGTTAAGCATATACTTAAGTATTTACGGATGACGAGAGATTATATGCTTGTGTATTCCGGAGGAGATCTTACTCTTATTGAATATACTGATTTTGACTTCTAAACTTGCCGAGATTTGAGGAATCGACATCGAGCTGTGTTTTTATCCTAGACGATGGATCCATTGTGTGGAAAAGTGTGAAGTAGAGCTATATTGCTGACTCCAATATGGAGGCCGAATATGTGGTTGCTTTAGAGGCTACTAAAGAACAAATATGGCTTGAAAGTTCCTTACAAATCTTAAAGTATTTCATGGTATGGAAAAAAGCCATCACATTGTATTATGGCAACAGTGCAACAATAGCTAATACCAATGAGACGAGAAAGCACAAGAGGACAAAACATTTTGATTGAAAGTATTATATCATAAGTGAGGCAATTGTAGACAAAATTGTGGATGTAGTCAAGGTCGCATCTGAGGACATCCTTGTAGACCCGTTTACCAAGAGTCTACTAGCTAGGAGTTTCGAAAAACATGTGGAGAGCATGAGAATGTAGAATATGACTCATCTAATTCACTAGGGCAAGTGGAGGCTGTTGGATTTGGTGCCCTGAGTGTAATATATTTGTTTATAAATTTGCAATTTTTTTGAACTAGATTGTTTAATAAACCAATTCATGGAATACATTAATATTCTTTGTATAGTTGTCCTATGACGTTGGGGAGATTTCAGTCACGATACTATAGCGGAAAAACATCTTAACTAATTGAATTTATAATTAATAGACGAAAAACTGAAACTTAATTACAAATCATTTGAGCCCTAATCAGATACATGTTGAATCAAAATGAACAGAAATGGATAGAAATGATTAAAATGGTGAAATGGGAGACATTTGGAAATGAATGTAGTTTTCTCCAAAATGAAAATGAAAATGGAGAAATGAAACCATTTGGAAATGAATGTAGTTTTCTCTAAAATGAAAATTACCTGAAAATGAATTTATGGTTTTTGAATTAAATGAAGTTCGAAAATGAAAATAAATCATTTGGTCATAATAAACCCATTGAATGTAAAAATATTGAATATATTTTCTCATAGATTCTGTTACGGTACAGTCATTATGATTTTAACAAAATTAGAATTAGGTTGAGAAGATTATTTAATTGAGAAATTAATTGAATGTTTATTTTGAGAAATAGAAAGACAAATATCGGGTTGAATCGAATTATAAAGTACTAGGTTAAAAGTCCTTGAAGTGCTTATAATTGGACCCAATATGAGAGAGGTCCAAAAGCTCCTCCCGTTAAAAGGGAGACCTAATATTATTAATTAGGGTTGTCGCCCCCTATACTTCTAGTTAGACTAGGAGTTCGTTTTTCTATTTGAAATAAAATTCTACAATTCAACAAGGGTTTTTCTTTTTCTCTCTATAAATAGATGGGACGGGTAGGACAAAATACACAACTTTAAGATATTGCTACTCAACCTGAAAATAATGAGAGTTTATTCTCTAAGTATTAAATCAATTTTCTGGAATAACAATTATGTCGGTTTCTAAGTATTAAATCAATTGTTTGAGCCCACATTCAAAATAGTTCGTAGTACGAAAGTAGCAGAGAAAACTATTCGGTTGAAACTCACTATTTTTATGCTTTTTATATTTGCATTCTATATATGTTTCATGACTATAACACTTATCATTAAACATTACATAACAATTGGTTTAGTAATTAAGCCTCATATTTTTTCATTTTATTATCAAAACAGCATATATATAGTTAAAACAAAACTAATTTTGGAACCATTTCGACCTTCACTTTGGTGGTAGATGATAACAAAGTCACCAATCGTTCATATTTATAAACTACGTTAATGCATCATTTAATAACTATGAAGATAAAAATTATAAAGAATTTCCTTACCATTTACTTTCACTGGAACTTAAGAGATCAAACAAGGTTCCATCATCTCCTTCAAGCTCTCTTTCTAGTAAACCAAGGCTACTCAAACTTTTCTCACCACTGAATTATCACTAATAATATGGCCTCTCACCTCGGTTAGATTTTTCTCTATCAATTTTATCAAAATCCCCCTCTAATTGGCTATGGTGATACACTGTTTGAGGATGAAAACCAAGAAAATCCTCTTTCTCTTTATTTATTTAGTTTTTTGGTTGAACGCCGAAATCATAGAAGAATGGAAAAGCTTGTCACCTTTTTTTCTATATGTTAATGATAATTCAGCTTAAATTCTCTCATTTTTCTTCCAAAGTTCTTCAAGCTTCTCCACGCATTCTCTTTCTTCCACTTACTAAATCAATGGTTTACAACCAGATTGGTGGACTTTAATGGCAATGTTGAAAAACTCCACTAACATTATTTTAGCTTTGGTTAAACTACCCAACAAGGTCACGGCAAATAGCCACTTAAATCCATAAAATCTTCATGCTTCTCACTTCCTTAATTTTAGATTTGGCATGTCACTTTGCTCCCTTCTACAAATTAGTCCTTAGATCCTTCTATTAATTCTATATATAATTCGATTCCGTTGGTTTCTTGGTACCACAATTAATTATTAAAAAAAATTAGCATTCAAAGTGAGGTTTGTACTTAGAAATTAATTCGCTTGAACCCAATGAATGGTTCCAGTGGTTAAGAGGATGTTGTTCATCTTAGGAGACTCGGGTCCGAGCACCTGTGAGTGCAAGGTGTGTGTGCGTTGTCAAAGGATTAAGAAAATATGAACAGATACTACCATGTAATCACACCAGTATATTAAAAAAAATTAATTTGCTTAGTCACCAAGACCATGCGATTTAAAATTTTAATGTGTTACGAACCCAATGAGTGGCTTTAGTAGAAAAGAGGATGTTATTCATTCTAGGAGACCCAGGTTCGAGCACCAATGTATGCAAGGTGTGTGTGCATTATCAAAAGGTTAAAAAAGTATGAATATATATTACCATGTAATCATACCAATATATTCAAAAAAAATTTAATGCGTTACAATTTCATATACTATTATTGGAGTTTAAGATTTCCACAAATAGGATTAAATAGGTCATACACATCTTTTGTTTTTTTTTTTGAATAATTAGATGAATGTAAAGCTTTAACAGTAACACGATTAACGAGACGCGAACCGAGATCATATTTGAAACGATGAACATTTTAATCACTAGATCAATACATGAGATTCCGATCACACACATCTCTTTAAGATGTACAAAATAATAAAAAAATATTTAAAAATGCCACAATATTTAGACCTTATTTGTAGAAAGAATTATTAATAAATCTTTATTCGAATAATATCTGTTCAAGCTGATCTATGTTTCGTAAAGAAAAGATTGTTTAAAATAAATCCAAAATCATTAAATTTTTTTTCGCATGTAAAAAAATCGATAATGACTTCAACTCTGCTTTTTTACTCTAAGGATAAAATAATGGAATAATCAAGTTATAATAATATGGTTTAATATTATTTTTTTTCAATTTTTTTTGAAATACAATAACAGGAAAAAACCGAATAACAAACAAGATTAATACAATTTGAATTCAGACCACATGTAAAACGGTGAACATCTTCACTATCAAACTATCACTTAGAATTCTTTTTGAATTTTTACTTTCATCATGTATTATCCTTTCATTAATTTAATTTCAATACTTTTATTTTGTATATTTCATTATTCTCATCTATATTTTCCTTTAAAAAAAAAGTTAAATCAACTAATGGCATGGGTGAAGGAAAGTAGTACTTAAAATTTCATATATATATATGAATTAAAAATTTTAAAAAATAAAATCTAAGAACCCAAAAAATCTTGAAACTTAGAAAATTATAAAAAAGAAAGCGTAATTAACTTTTGAAAATTTTAAGTATGCAAAACTTCATAACAATTTATAAACTCAGATAAGTTTTTTTTTTTAGAAAAAATATTAGAATCTTATGAAACTTTTAAAGAACTTTATATTTTTAATGTAAGGATTTTCTTTTCATTTTATAAAAATTTTGATATTTTTAGTTCAAAAAATATCATAAATTTTTTAAAATTTTCATAAAATTCTAAGATTGTTATAAAATAAAAGGACAGAGAGTAAAGAACAAAGAGAATGAGAGAGCAAAATAGAGCATATTTTATTGATCAATTAAAGTGTATTACAATGCTTCTCCAAGGTCTATATTTATAGACATAGAAAGTATAAACGGAATAAAACTCTAATTTTAATGACAACTAGAATTTAAACTTCATCCAAACGTATCTTGATCTTAATGGACATCCACTTAATAAAATATTTATAACACTCCCCTTGGATGTCCATTGGTAGATAATGTTCCTTGTTAAAACTTTTACTAAGATAAAAACCCTGTGGGAAAAAAATATTCCTGGTGAAAGAAAAAGAGTACACATATCTATAATACGCATAGCATGTTGCCTCATTAAAAACCTTACCAGGAAAACTCAATGGGACAAAACCTCGGTTAAGGGAAAAAGAGTACAACGCGTATTTACTCCCCCCTCATAAAAACATCACATGATATCTCATATTCTATGTATTCAATCTCGAATAATAGTCTTTCAAATGACTATTTGAATGTATCTGCTAAGCATTTATATCACCATTATTTTGAAAGTAATGAGTGAGGGAAAATTTGGGAGAAATATATTTTGATCTCTTCAGGAGTTTCAACAATAATCATAACAAACTTTAATCATGATTCTTCTATAAAAACACAAATAGGTATTTTGGATCATTTTATAATCCTCCTTCAACTACTATTGACTAAGTCAAATTTACCACATGTTCAATTATTTCAATTCATATAAATGAACAATTTCCCGATAATATCAACATGCTTCTGGCATTTCAAATCCTTCAAGGATTTTAATATAAACTTTACTTTATAGTGATTCACAAAAGGTTGTAACAACCATGAGACGCAAGTATGAATTTCCAGTTTAATAATATATCTAAAGATTATTGCATCCACCACAAAAGAATATTATATCTTCTCATAATCAATACTAGAACTTAGCGAAAAACTTCATATTTTTATTTCGCCTTTGCAAAACTACTTCATTTCTACCCTCACTAGCTTTATACCTTTAGATATTTGGACTGCTGGTCCAAAAACTCCACGAATTTAATCGTACTTGAGTTGCATCTTTCTATTTTGATCAATCTATTCCATATCTATACTTCCCAATAGATTTATACTATGTCCTCCTTTTATTTATTAAATAAAAAATAATATTACATGCAAAACTATTGTCGACTACTTTTATTATTGGTTTGATATTTTCTCAAATTGACATAACTTATCGAGATCTCTTATTTTCACTATTTTAATCTTCAGTTTCAGGTACCTGAATCTCTTCTAAAGTTTTACTTATTAGTTATGTCTTAGTTCTCTTTTGGAGCACCCGCCTTCACTGTATGACCATCTAGATTTTTCCCTTTTATGAAAATTTCCATATTTGGAACCTTAATGAGTTATCCTTGTTAAACTTCTGGTTCAAGTTACTCTCCCCCTTAACTCATTACAAGTTATTAGTTCTCTCCCTCGAAATCATGTCATAATTGAATCTCCAATACATTTAATATATCATAATAAAAGGAGGTTGGTCGGTGTTTTTACGTCACAACGATTGTGCAAGCATACACACATCGATGCAAGTATAATTGATAGATAATTCTATCAGATATCGATCCCATGACGAATGGGTTCTTGATGTTTAAATGTTGGAGCAATTAATACTGTAATCAGGTAAGATGTGAGTAAGGATGTCAGTGCAATTATGTCAGATCTGCACACTAAAATTGTTAATACTGTTAATGCAATCAAGGTTAATTGTCAAAGCAACTGAAAGTAAATCAAAATGTTATTGAAGTGTTGAGTATTTAAATGCATAAAAGTAAAGGTTTGATCAAGTGTAAAGAATTGGAGAGGATCACTGACTTCGCTAAGTAGTAACGCTGGATGCACCGACAAGGTAAAATATAGATGGAATGTCGTTGCAATGAAGTTCGTTTGAGTTCTTACCAACAACAACTCCCTACTTAATCCTGACTTAAATACCCACAATCACTCCACCTCTCGGTGCGAGCAATGATGTGTATCCAAGAACAAGTAACTGGTTTCTATCCCAGTCCCGAGTAGCTCTCGCCTAATCCACTTGTTAACCTAACTTGTCACCGCATCTCTCGATGTCGGCGCATTGCAATTTCACTCTCGTGCTTAAAGCGGTTAGATCTAAGAATAAACGGATAAGTAGTGTAAAGTAAGAATCAAAATGATCTAATATTAAAAGACACTCTCGTATTCATTTAATATCATCAAAATCCATCATCGTTTAAGAAGAATTAAAGAGTACAACGAAGCTTACTATCTCTAGTTATTCCTCATGCCCAGCACCAAGCACTCCTCGTTAGAAGTTGCTGCACACTTGCTCCATCAGCTCACCCTCCTCCGATGTCAAGCTTCCATGGTAGCTTGCTTGAAGATTTGAAAGATTTATGGATTTAAATTCTTCAATCCTTGATATTTATCTCCTTCTTCTTTCCTTTATTTATAAGCTCAAGAAATTACAGATTTTCTCCATTCTCAGATCCAACAACTTTGTACAGCTGTAAAAGTTTTTTATTGACAGCTATGTAAATCTGATTTGTTTACTGGACTGTTGCAGAATATCGGAGCAATTTATAAATTGCACTGACAATTTGTCAGCAGAATGTTGCCGCATTTTTGGACATCTCTTCTCAGATCCAGATGTAATTATAGCTGTCACAATTAGTTAAATTCCAGCTGTTCACTCACGCAGATCTGGTGTGATAACTCTGCAGATTGTCCTCGCATTTTTGGTCGCGATCTGAATTCTTTAATTGCAGCGACAACGTGTAAAATTCCTACGCTGGTGCTTTCAGATGTGCTTGTGGCTTGAATTCACTCAAACAAAATAAAGCTTTCAATGCGTCGACATTTCTGGTCACAATTCTAAGCTATACTTGTGGCTGCATTCTTCTTCCAACATTGATCTTCTGAGATGAGTTCCTGCGCTGACAATTCTAAGGCGTAATATATCGGCTGATTGCGACGACATTAGTGCAAAAAGAGGTGAAAATAACAAGAATTTAAACCAAACAGCAATGAGTTAGAAAATATAAAAACTAAGTATGTAATGTCTATTATGCATGCTAAATATGCTACAAAAGAGACAATTAATACCCAAATTTAAGGAGAAAATATATGTCATTTGTAATACCATCAGAGGCCCATAATTGATATATATGTCCAACTTTCTTTGAAGATTCACTCATCTTTGTGTGTTGTGGTGTAGCAATTGGAACATATACACACATAGAAAAATTCAAAGATGAGAAATATTTAGCTTTTGACCTAAAATCAATTGCAATGGAGAGTATTTAAAACTTATTGGCTTGATGCGTACAACACGTAAATCAACATAATCTCATGTTGAAAGAGAAAGTTCAGTTCTCATAAGAAATAATCAGAGGCGTTCAATCAATAATTTCTCTAAACCATTAAGCACATAAATAACAAACTTTTACCAAAGTTTTTCGAACTCAATCAATAAAAGATTGAGGTATAAACTCATCAATATTAGCAAGATGAATTGTCTTAATTGCATGATCTGAAATTTAATCATTCAATCAATCTTGCAAACAACATGTTGCAAGTTGATAACACATATGTGATTATTTTGTAAATGCATCTACCAAAACCATATAATATCAAAATCATCCACATAGTGGATGAATGAGGCCATATTCATTTCAGAAATGCAAGAGATTAAATCTCAACTTTAGCTAGTGAGTTTTTAACAACCAATTTTCATTGAGAACAACCAACAAATGAAAATTCTTTAAATTAAAGAAACTTCTAGTTATGTAATGAATGTCCATATAAATTCTCAATTAATTTTCGCATCATATATGATTCAGGATGGTCTAACTGGTCATACCAAGTAGTAAATATATTTGTACCAGTAAACTTCTGGTTTAGTTTAACATGCGTTTCAATTGTACTAAATTGTAGCAAATTGATAAATTTACTATCATTCCTTTCACTTTGTATCCACATATAAGTACAACTATGACATTTACTACTGGAAATATCTAAATCAATGTGAAGTTTATAATGACATTAAGTCATATAATATAATTTCTAAATAATTATATGCAATATTCGTTTTAGGGAATATGCCAAAATATTCACATGTCCAAAATCTTCATAATTGTTATGTATTGCTACATTCACTCCAGGGAATGGTTAGGTTTTGTGGTAAAAAAACTTTTGAATCATGATATTGCTACTGCAGGAGCACATTTGAATCATGAAAAGTTAAATGAGTTCTCTCTTGCAAGGTTCTCATCAGTAATATTTTTTCACCTAATTTCAATTACAAACTTATTTTGAATACTGTAAAGTTATACTCACAGTTTTAAAAACTTGTAACTTCAGGTGCATCCAATCATAATGAGCTTTAGATAGAATTACCATATTCTATTGCTCATTTTTTTTCCACAATTTAAGTAGATATTTCACAGTCAAATATTTTGACTTTAACTCCTTAATGCGGATAATGACAAAAGAATATCATAAAGATAATCACAATCAATTTAATTTATAATAAATATAAATCAATAACCCAATCATCTTTTGATTCATATGAAATATAATTTTTTCCTATTCACAATCTCACTATGAGATCCATTAAGAATATCTTTTAAAACTAATGGATTAACCATCACAAGATATTAATATATTCGCTCTTTTGGAGCTTTTGACTAATTTTTGTACTACCAAATATTGGAATAAAAATGATTTGTTTTAGTATCAAATAAAATAAATATTTTTCATCTGTAATGATAGAATTCATTACTATATTTTAATATCCTTCCTCAAAGAATATTAACAAAAATAAAATATTTGGGCATACACCACATATGTGGCCAAAAACCTTTCATATCACATTGATAACATAAGTTATATTTGCCCTTTGAAGAGTTATTTTGAGAACTCTCATTGTTCTCTTATTCATGTTCCCACTTTTAATGACCCATGATTCCCAAAAGTGAATGCAACAAATTTAGTAGCACGAACTAGGGACCTCTTGCTTATTTAATAAGCTCCCTTCCACTTTACTAATCACTTTTTTAAAAGAGAATCGTGCTGATAATGTGTTATAAAATAAAAAGATAGAGAGTAAATAACAAAGAGGATGAGAGAGCAAAAGAGAGCGTATTTTATTGATCAATCGAAGTGTATTACAATGCTTCTCTAAGGTCTATATTTATAGACATAGAAAGTATAAACGGAATAGAACTCTAATTCTAATGACAACTAAAATTTAAACTTCATCCAAACTTATTTTGATCTTGATGGAAATTCACTTAGTAAAATATTCATAACAAAGATTTTCTAGTTTGAAGTTTTCCATAATTATAAATTAAAAACATTTTTTTATAATTTTCAAAAATAGAATATGATGGCTTTTAAATTTTTTATAACTTTGTAAGTTTTAAGTTTTTTTTAGTTATTTGAGTTTTAATGATTTTTAGTTTTTATATTTTTAAAATTTTAAGTATATCTTTTTTTTTAAAATTTTTTTGAGATGTGGCAACATATCATTGGTTCATTTAAATTTTTTTAACGAAAATTTGGGTTGAGACAATGAGGATTACCGAATGATTCTAGGAATCTACTTCATGTAATTAACCATACATATATTTTAATTTAGAAAAACAATACATATAGTTTTAATCATTATAAATTTGAAAATAGGATGTGTTGTATGACTCAATCCTGGGATCCACGGATGAAGTCAAATTTTTTTAAAAAAAATCAAAATTAAATTATAATTTTATAATAATAAATATGAAATTTTACCATTTGAATAATTTATATTTTTATAATTTTTAAAGGATTAAATCAAATTTTTATTATTTTAAAAAGAAATTAAAGTGTAATTTTATTTTAAGTAATTTAAAATTTAAAAAATGAATTTTTTTTTATTTTATGTAAGTGACAGCTGCCTAGATTTGCCCCTGGCCGTACCTTTGGTGCGATTATTGATTTATGAAAATTGTGATTTAAAAGAGTTTGGGTTTGGTAGAATAGTGTGGCAAAGGCGCAAAGCTTCATTTTTATTGGAACATCAACTCACATGGGTCCACGAAAACTATAATCCCACCTTATTTGAGTGGCATTTGGCAGTGGATAGAATAGTTTAATGAATTAGCTTTTAGTTATTGGAATTTTCATATATGTAGGTTGAAACATTAATTTGATTCATATGTTGTATTTTTTTTGAATTTTAAAGGTAGAACAAAATTTTAATAATAACTTAATTGATATGATTTTAATTCAATTCACATTTAACTTTTGACAATCATATTAATACTCAGGATTAATGGGTTGTCATTGTTTCAACTTGTATATAAATTGCATGAACTTCGAGAGAGCTGTTTAAGCTTTGTTATTGATTGAGGTTGGAGAGAGAGATTATGGAAGCCAAAATGATGAAATCATATCTCTCACTTGCAATTATACTGCTTCTGCTCTACAATCCCATGAATCCCTGTAGAGCTATGTCAATGCAAACCAACACCAGCCGCACCTCATCACTCATCGCCGACGATGAGGAGTTGGAGTTCCTGATGGATTCTCATAGCGGTAGAATCCTTGCCGGACATGGTGGATATGTGACTCAGAATACTGGCAATCGTGATCGACCAGCTGCAGATTGTGGGAGAGGTCACCCTTACAAATCCTGCCTTCCCAACTCGAATCCAGACGGCAAAACGCCGGAAAATCCTGGGGTTTATAACCGTGGGTAGAACACCCTGGGACCTACAGCCGTGGATGCTGAAGGTGAATGACGAAGTGAACTGTTTTTTGTATTTAGTTTTTCTTTTTTTGGCCTTGGTTGCCTTATGTATTTCTTCAGAAAATTATTTATATTTTTCCTTCAAAATTTCCTTTTTTTTTTCTATATTATATATGTTTAATTTGATTAACCTTTATATACAAACAAAGTAAATAAATAGGAGTAAATTTTATTTTATTAATTTTTATAATTATTATATCTATTTAATATATTTTTACACCATTTACTCTTTCTATATATGTATGTTTATTTACATTTAATTTTAAACAGACTATTAAATATAATTTTATGTTTTCCACATCTTGTTTTTCTTTCTCTCATTTTGCGTGTTATTTTTAAAAAAAGAAATTCACTACTAAATAAGTTTTTACTCCAATATTTGTTGTTTCTCATTTTATATGATAATTCACTTCATATCACCTTAATTTGATAACTTTTTTAAGAATGTCATTAAAATATAATACAATCAAGATTAGGGGTGAAGTCAAAAAAATTTTTAGGAGTCGAAATTAAATTATAATTTTTATGATAGTAAAAATAAAATTTTAAAAAAATTAAATCAAAATTTTATTATTTTTAAGAGATCAATGTATAATTTTACTTTAATTAATTTATAATTTTAAAAATTTTAAACAACTTAAATGAAAAGTTTTTCGAAAGATCAGGGCTATCAACCTCCTAAATTCACCTCAAATCAACACCCTACCTCTAAAGATTCGATAGAAAAGCTGGTTAATTAATAAATATATTTAGTACTAAAATCATTTAAAGTTTTAGATTTTATATTCGATGATTAATTTTGATCAGTATTGTTTTAACAAAGTTTCCTAAATATATTAACTAAACCTTTGATTCACGGTTAAGTTTATTATTTTTTTCATTTATATTTTTTAATCACGGAAGTTAGGTAAAATGATAAAGGTTTTTTTTTATCTTAATTAGTGGTAGAGGGTTTGATTCTCGCTCTGGGTATGGAGCAACTTTAAAATTCGTGATCAACATCCACCCCTTTAATGGGTCTACAGAATTCAGAAAATTAATTATTGGACTCGCTCCGATAGATATCTTGAGAAATAAAAAAATATTATTTTTCAATTCACGGTGTAATTTTATTTTAACAATGCTAAAAAAACTCTTTATTATTTTGATTTAATTAAAGTCTTATATTATTTTGATCTATAAAGTCTTATATTAGTACGCAGAAACGCATTATCTTCCTATTTAAGGGATGGAGAGGTGTTATGGATAATTCTAAATATTACATTAAAAAGAGTAAATATGATAAGAACCTATAATGATATTATTATTCAAAAATAAATAAATAAATAAATAATAAAAAACAAGTCATTTATATCAAAACTTAAAATGTTGATATGGAGACAAAAATCTTTAAACTAAACATAAATTTTAATCTTTAAACTTTGATTTATTACAATTATACACATGAAACCTTGATTTTGGTTCAAGTATATACGTGGAACTTTAATTTAAATTCAATTGTATACATTTAAAGAAATAATTACATCGAATTATTTTATATTAGATATATATAATTTTTTTGCATGTAACATATAAACTTAAAATGGTGCTATATCAATAGTTGTGTTAATAGCTTGTGAAAGTTGAATCAAATCAATTTTTTATGTATGAAATTGCACAAAATCAAAGTTCACGCATAACATTGCACGTTGAACTAAAGTTCATGTGTAGTTTCAAAATTAAATCCTTTATATGTATAAAGAAGAAGAAAAAAAAGCCAAACTTAACACTATGGTTGTGTTTATGGTGAAGTTAAACAAGGGAGGATTAGGATGGTTGTAACACCCAAAACCTGTCCCCGTCACTGGGTAGGGTTTCGAGGCTTACGGAACATCCATTACCAAACAATCACATAATCACATCATAATTTAACGTCATACTTAGTATATTAAAGTAAAACTCCATTTCAACACATCATTCTCATTTTTGTCATCTCAATTCACAAGGACTTGACTGAAAAACAACCGAAACATTACACGAAACATCGAAATTCAACGAAATAGAGGTCACACAGTCGTGCCCTAGGCCGTGTGTCAGATCGTGTGCATACACGAAATACCCTTACACGGTCGTGTCACAAACCGTGTGACAGGCCGTGTGGACATGCGAAACTGCCCCACACACCTGTGTGTGAAATCGTGTGCAGGGCCATGTGTCTGCTCGAAATAGGGCCACATGGTCGCTCATGTGAACCCTGCACCTATTTTACCCAAGGCACACGCCCGTGTGGTGGCCCATGTTCCAGGCCGTGTGTACCTGCGAAATGCCAAAAATAATATGCAAAAGTTCCATAAGACCTACTCAACATGTACTTAACTTAACATAGTTTAATTACATATAAACATACACCAAAATAAGGCAAATAATACTTATATTCATGACATATCATTGATAATCATCATTCTAAATGAGTAACTCATTACTTTACACAATGCATATCAAAACATATAAGTCAAGCAAGCATTATACATTTTCTTCTAAGTTGAATTCCATAAAAGTAAATTTATTTTAAAGCTTAACAAACTTAAGCAAAGTACCAATTTATCGTCCTAATACATGCCATATAACCAAGTGATTTACAGTCTACCGAACAAGCTCCCGAGATAGTGTGATTCCTTCAAGATAATCTGATCTTCAGATAGCAAAATGAAATCTACAAAACAGTAACAAATACACAAGTAAGCCTACAAAGTTTAGTAAGTTCACGACTGTGTAGCTTTTCCACACGCCAGTGTGTCAAACCGTGTGTCAGACTGTATAACTCACTGACTTGGGCCGCACGCTTGTGTCTTTGCCTGTGTGAACCCTGCACTTAACACGCCCGTATGGACTGTCCATGTGTGACACACGGCCGTGTGACAGCCTGTGTCCCAGGCCATGTATGCTTAAAAGTGACCCATTTCATGCTAAATTCTCACCCTAATGCTCAAGTATATTTACCATTCCATAACATACAATCACTGGGTCATAACCACACCATAGGATAACCAAAGCATGCCATTCTAACCTCCTAAGACTTTGCCTATGCATCACACAATTATTTACTATAAAATACATATACACATCTAATGACAAAGCTAGCATACTTAAAACCTTAACACAACCAAACCAGCCATTCAAGCACATCAAAGCTACTTGCATATACCATTTTCATATCATGACCATGTTCTCAAAGTTTAACTTCAAGTTTTAGCTAGCAAAACACACAAGACTCTTATTCATCATTGTATACACCAAATATCGCACTCATAGCTAAGGAATATAGCATCACAACCATTTACCCTATTACATGCCATATAAGCCCAAAATGTTATATAGTCTACCAAGAGTCCTCATGGTAGTGTGAGTCTTCGAGTTGACCCAATCTCCTATCCACAAAATGTAATCTACAAGAAAAAGGATAAAACACGAGTAAACTTACGTAAAGCTTAGTAAGTTCATTGATTAAATGATACATCTTATCGAATTAAACACAATAATTCAAATAAAAAAGAATTTAAGAACAGAGTTCCTGTCGCAAGGTTATTTTCAGAATTCTAGTCAATCACAGCTCACAACAGATGAGTAATGTTCAATACAATAATTCAAATCAGTTCTCATATTTTAATAACAATCAAAGATCAATAAAACATAGCCCGATGAACGACAAGTGGATACGTGTACACGATTAACCATCCAACACATCAGATGCTCGTGTGAGCCAATCCATCCAGCACACCAAATGCTCGTATAAGCTAGTTCAACCAACAACTAAATGTTGTAACATATCTTGTTAGTCCACAATAGATGCATGACCCCAATATATTCAATGAACATATAATCTACTGTAATCAAATGCCCGTAAGAGCTAGTCCATCCAACACACCAAAATATTGTATCATATCTCGTTAGTCTGCAATAGAAGTAGGACCTCAATATATTAAGTGAACATATAATCTGCTGTAATCATCTTCACTACTCCCATCAACCCCATATCATGCGTAACATAACCTATTGGCATGCCAATTATACTCTATCCTACGTCCATCGGTTCATAGCGTTCCATCACAAAATAATAAACGAATAAATCACTATCTCATATTCCATATGCAAGCATTAGTGCAATAATCAAACATTCATCGACTCAGAATACCTCAATTCATGATCGACATCATATTAATTCAATATTTCTAGTTTCAATTTCATGCACCAATATAACCCAACATAATATAATTAAGTTCATATTATACATTTAAAAATGTATTAAAATTAAACCGAACGAACTTACCTGACTAAACTACAGCAGTACACAGTATAAGGGCTATTCCATAACTTTCTTTTTCTGTGATTATTAGCTCGTTCTTGATCTAGAATAATAATTTTATTCAATTAACTAATTCCAATAACATAGTTAACTATTTTATGCAATTAGGCCCTTTTTGATATTTATACAAAATTGCCCCTAATATTTTACTTTTATACGATTTAGTCCCTTAGCTTAAAAATTGCAAATTAACCATTTTTAAATAAAATTAAACTCAGCCAAATATTCATGTGCTTTTCAACAGCCCATTTTTGCAATTATTTAACATCAAGTCCTTGTAATTTTACTATTTTCACATTTTAGTCCTTAAACATTAAAATTAACAAAAACTATTTACAAAATAGTCTTATTTAACAACCAAGCATAATAATATATCATTAAAATTTAATAACACACTAAAATCATCACTGAAATAATCCATAACATTTGATAATTTTATAAATTAGTCCCTGAGTTAGCTAGATCAAACTAAAACGAGCTCAAAAAATAAAAATTACTAAAAACGAGCAAGATTTACATATCCAATCAAGGTGCCCTAGCTTGACTGAAAGCTCCCTTGTTTCATCCATGGCTATCCAGTTCTTTCACAAGAAAAAGAAAGGGAAAATGATGATATTACCTTTAATTTCTTTAATTTAACTTATCACTTAACCATTTACAAAATTAACCTTCAATTATAACTTATAAAATCATTAAACATGTCCATAAATGTCCATAATATATGTACATCGTATAATTACCATGTAAGGAAGGTTTAATTGCATAATTGGTCTTTTAATTATTTTAAATTATTAACTAAACAAGCTTAATTTCAATTTAACCCTAAATTAATTAAGACTAAATGAATAAATAACCCAAAAGTTAGTAAATGATAATCATGTCACCACCACTTGGACTTTTTGACCATCATTTAGTTACCATTTTGGTCCCTTTACTATTTTAAATCTATAGCAATTAACTTTTACCTCTTTTACAATTTAATCCTTTTACCTTAATTAAGCAATTAATCGTAAAAATTACCGAACCATACTTCAATTCACCTATAATACGATTCTATAAATATTTAATAAAAAATTTTACAACCTTAAATTATAGAGACAAGGTCCTAATACATCGATTTCAGAAACCACTAGACTTTTGAATTGGACCACTTATACTAACTTTAAATTCATTTAATTAAAATTTAATATAAAAATATTATTGGCTCTTATAATTAAAATACTAATTATACTTACTTACTCGTCGGATTTGTGATCCCGAAATCACTATTTTTGATACCATTAAAAAAGGGCTATTACAGGAAATGGGGACCGAACCTATTAGTTATTGCCATGGGCGAAGCTCCGGGCCTTGCAGACGGAACATTGCGGTGTTCAAGCATCAATGTTAGATAGTGTAAATGGGGTAATGGAAGGAGGATTAGGCCAATCTGGTCTGGACTGTGACATCGAGAGATAAATAGTTCTTGTCAACTTATTAGGTTTAGTGGAAGATTGAGAGACCCTACTAGGTTAATGACTAGTTGATTGAGTAGAACCCGAAATACGAGTTAATTATGAACACTGAAGCAAGTTAGTCTACTATCATTCAATCTGATAAAATTTGCAATCTGTCTCCATTATTATTTTTCTTTTTTTATAAAATAGCTTTTCTCATCACCTTAGGATTAATTGTGATATAATTTAACTAAATTACCAACTAGACCTATTAGCATAAAAGTTAATCTTAGATTTTTCTCGCATCCCTTAGGTATGATCTTTGGAGTACTTCTATACTTTGTTATAAAAACTATATTACAACCTAACCCATATACTTGCGGATACTACCTTCATTCATATCTTTAGTAAGCAGTATTCTCACTTCCGAAGTTGGTATGTCGGGAGGCAATCATCACCGCATCCATAGTTGATGGTGAAGTTCAACAAAAAAGAGAGGATTAGGATGGTTTCCGAAGATTCACCTGGCTTAATGTGAGGAGGAGAGACACTATGAGTGGTGATTAGCAGGGTGGATGGGGAAGCTCGACGAAAGGTAGAGAATGAAGAAGAGGAGAGAGAGTGTGAAACACCCCAAACCCGACCTAGACGTTATGACCATATCTGGAGATGTTACCAAATCATTTAAAAACCCAGATTCCATTTTGAAACAGTAAAATGATTACAAACAACAAGCAGTGAATAAAACTCCAATTTATTTGAAGAAAACTTTCTTTTGGATAATTTAGTAGTTTTGTCGATGAATATCACTTAGTTTTGCAATGAAATTTCTTAATTAAATTTAGTTTTGGAAAACACGATTTAACTTTTGAAAACCAACATTCATAGAAAGATTTGGTACCATCCAAGTCGTTTAAATGGTTTTAAATGAAAAGTAAAAACTAGAATTAAAAATAGTCCTAAATTCCAAAATAGTCCAATGAAACGAAAATAGATTAACTAGCAGAATTTACGAAAAAAATAAAGCGAACATGAAAAATTGAGCTCTTTCCATACCGATCCGCTTTATGTTTGAGGATTACCTGAGAATAAAATAAAAAAAATGTGAGCTTATGAGCCTAGTGTGTAACACATTCTATATAATAAATCAGAAGCACGTGTTTTAATGGTTTATGAAGCAGATATAGACTTAGATGCATATTAGAAACATAGTCGGATGCATAACAAAAACATATTCAAATGCATGTCAGAAACATATTCAAATGCATATCAGAATCAGATTCAGATCTTACTCCCATCCACTACACACCATCTCCAACCATCCCTACACACCAATTAGGGTATTAAACCCATCTAGCCCCACACACTGCTAAGTGATCATATGTCACTTTATAGTATATATGCAAACTAGCTTCCAGATGCAGTAATCCGCCATATACATATATTCGTTACTGATAATAAATAAATTTGGTGTTTTTATTCATTTATTTTTGGTTAAATTACAAGTAATATTCTTCTAAACTTGTGTTTTTCTTATCAAGTATACATTAGGAGTGCCACAATTCAAATCAAGCAAAATGGGGTTTAATTGGAACAAAAGTGAAGAGATGGGCCAAATTAAAAAAAGTTGAAGAGTTAGGGGGTTGACTAAATTCAAGAATTTTATTGTTTGAATTTGTCAAATGGTCAATAGTAAAAAATAAATCTTATTTTTATTATTTTAGTTGATATTTTCTTTATTTTAGCTACTGGGGACTTTTTCTTAGGAAAGTTCTTGCTAATTTTAGCATTAAAATTGTGTATAAATAGCTAATTATAGACACAATTGAATCACATTTGAATTTGATTGGAATTAAAGAAATTGTTCCTTTTTTATTTTCTTTTCAAATGTCTGTGCACTTCTCTGCCATTTTTGTTTCATTTTTTTTCTTTTCAATAATTTGTTCAATTGCCTTCCAAGCCCTTTTTCTTTCCATCTTCCATAATTTCACTAAATCCATTTTCATAAACCTACCAAACATGATTAATTTCATGCTCAACTAAGTCTTAGCTCGGTTACCACTCCGAAAAGAAAAAAATCGTGAGTTATGAAACCACACTAAAAAACCTTTCAACTCGGTATTCGCTATCTCTCGGATTTATGTGATAGTACAAATTCGTCCCTTAAAGTTAATTCAACTTTGATTCAAAAAGTGCACGTGTTTGGCGTATAGTTGGAAAGTTGATTTGACTGTGCTGTATTCGAATTCCCACGAACAAATTAGCATGTCCAGGTGGGAAACAACTAGTTGGATTCCGTCAAGGGAGATTGTGACCGGATTTAAAGGACCCACGTGGTTAAGGCCATTAATTCGAGTTGGGCTTTTTAGATCGCAAAGCTGTCAAAATCTTAAATTACAGGCACGAGCAACGTGGTTAGACATTCGATAAGGGTCGGTTTACAAGTCGTTCTAGAATCGACTACGAGAGAAAAAGTTGGCGGTTGGGACACTCTCGGGCGCCATAACCAACTTATCGATTGAAAAGGGAAAAATCAATTTTCGAGAATCAGTTCAAGTTCGGAGAAAACCGAAGCTGAGGCTAAGATTTATTATATATATTTTCTCCAATTTATTTTATCTCAATTAATTTATTTTGCAACAAGATTTTATTTTACTTTATTTATTTCGTTTTATTTTTTTAGTTTAATATTTTTATCTCTAAATCCCCTCTAATTTATTTTCAAGAAGATAGTCACAAGTCAAGGGCGCGATCATTCCCGCGACAGTAATTTTTTCAATAAGAGAAAGAGAATTTAAACATCTAGTCCCTGAGGATTCGACCCTACTTTTATTTTTTTCGTAGAAATTATATTTAGTGACTTGGCACACATCAATTGCTGAGCCACCAAATAAGGCAATTAAATTATACTGTCAACACTTCCTTCATAATCAGAATCCCAACCCCAAAGCACATAAATAATTGAATAACATATATCGTATTCATGGCAGATATACATGCTATACACAACAAATCCAGATCATGCGAGCATAAACATAAACATATCAAGTTAATACATATATGTACATTTCATGCGTTCATAAGTCATGATTAACATAATCAAAATATTAGAAAACATGCTTTAGAGTCACATTTATACCATACAGGCCTAACAGATGGGCTAAATTCGATTCGCACAATAAATTCGATCGAAGGGTAAG
Source organism: Gossypioides kirkii (assembly GCA_005610355.1). Classification (NCBI taxonomy): domain Eukaryota; kingdom Viridiplantae; phylum Streptophyta; class Magnoliopsida; order Malvales; family Malvaceae; genus Gossypioides; species Gossypioides kirkii. The sequence continues at coordinate 7,307,170 of CP032249.1, read as the reverse complement.
ATAATGGATCCACATGTCCGTGTGGCCCACACAATTTAAATAATCAGCTCGTGTAGCCTACACGACTTGACACACGTCCGTGTGACCCACACGATTCAATTAATCCAGACCGTGTGGTGCAATAAATTCAAGGCATTCGATTGCTTACCACGCTTGCAGTAGTAGTTCCTAAGTCCTCACCTACAAGAGACCATTAACGATCAAAACGGAATTAAAGACGCACTAGAACCACCCACCTTACACGAAATCAAAAAAATAAATAACATACTACGGGAAAAAAGGATTGTGATTGGCACTAACACAATGATGAACCTGCTAATTCGTCCAAAACACACAGCACAAGGGTTAGAAAAAAAAAACATAGTTGATGTCATAACAAAGGTAGAATGGCAGAAAAAAGACAGTCCCCACAACAATAATTGAAACAAAATGGAGAAGAGAGGGAATTTTCTAGAGATCAAAATGGAGAAAAGGAACAAAAATTTTGGGAAAAGAAAACGTCAGAGTAGTTCCAGATAATTCTCTTTTTTTAAACCACCCACTAACTCTTAATAAATCTGATTAGTTATCTTTATCAGAATTTTCCCCAAAGTTTAAAACAAAAATAATTTCCTCTTTGTATATGTAAAGGGATTTCAACACAACACCAAAAGAAAATTTAAAACCTTACCACTGAACCAATAGGTTGATTCTTAACATTAGTTGAGCGAAAATAACATAAAAGTTAGAGGTTGAAACAAAAATTAATAAAAATTCAAAAACTAGGATTTGAACTCAAGATCTCTCACACACAAATATAACACTTAACCACTAAAACAAAACATATAACTTCACCTAATTTTCACAACCTTAATTCAAAACAGAACATGAACACCCTTGATTTCACTAACCCAATTTTTACTATCCCAATTTTTGGGATGTGACCTGCATTATATTTGTAAAACACAAGAATGTCATGGAATTAGGTAATTTGTTTTTAGAGTGGTTATATTTGATATATATTTACTTTTATACACTCTCATATTGAGTTGATCAAAAATTTTTGAAACTTTGTAGAAAAGTTCAACATATTACTTGTGTTAATGATATTTTACTCAGCGTAGATAATTTGATTTAATGTTTGTAGTCAATTTTACATAATGTAAGTAGATCTCTCTATAAAAAAAATTACATTATTTAATTAAAATACTTATTATTATGTGATATTATTCGAAAATGCATGCATGGATTTCTTTTTCTTTTCAAAAGCAAAAGGCAACCAATGTTCTTATCGTCTATGGTTAGGTGATTTGCACTTCAACAAGGTTAGAGAGACCAAAACAAAAGGCAAATTAAATTTATAGTCTTCCTGCGTAGAAACAAACACCAATTTACACATTGCTAATACATTGAAAACAAACCCTTAATACAGATGACAAAGGCTAAAGCATTAATTACCAAAATGAAAAGAAATTAAGGGATGTAGCCTTTTGGCTGCATGAAGTCTCCAATTTTGATTTTCTAATTTCCTATGCTTTTTGTGTTGGTGGTGGTGCTGAGAAGGTGTCCATTGATGTGCTTGAATCAATAGTAGGATAAGTCAGTTCAGTAGTATCTGAATCTAATATCCCTACTCTGCATACATTCGAATCCAACTCCGAATCAACCTCTGATTCATCGTTGAAGTCCATGTCTCGAGCAACTGGGAACACTATATCCGGGTAGCTACATTCACTTGCAGGATCCATCTTCGACATCTCGGCATCAGCAGCCTTTTGCAACTCTATAGCAAACCCCAACCTTTCCATCACATCATTCATTGATGGTCTATTGATTCCCACATCTGCTATGCAACTTTCTGCAATTTCGACAAACACCTTAAAACACTCTGGAGCTATCTTTCCAATCAAATATGGATCAATAACCTTGTACAGTGTCCCATCTGAAATGCATTGTTTGGCCCAAAGTGCCAGGCTCATTTGAGCTTCTGGCAATTTCCTATTCACAGCTTTTCTTGCACATAACACTTCAAATAACACAACACCAAATGCATATACATCTGATTTTTCGGTTAATTTATGACCCCGAGCATACTCCGGGTCCATGTATCCGGGGGTGCCCTTTATTCCGGTTTTGAGCACCTCGACTTTGGAGTCTTCTTTCGACAACCCAAAATCCGAAACCTTGGAAGTAAACTTATCATCTAGGAGAATGTTGCTTGTCTTCACATCACGGTGGATAACAGTATGCCTCACTTCTCTATGAAGATAGTTCAATCCAGTTGCAGCTCCCTTGCAAATCTCAAGCCTTTGCTTCCATGAGAGAGGATCATAGGCTAAGCTAGTACCGTAAAGATGATCCGAGAGAGTCCCATTACTCATAAAATCATACACCAGAATCATCTCTCGTTTCTCATTGCAGTATCCGATTAAGGACACCAAATGAACATGGCGGAGCTGAGACAACATCTCAATCTCTGTTAAGAACTCACGAATACCTTGACTGGATTCTGGATTCAGGCGCTTGATTGCAACTACCTTTTCTCCTTCATCCATGAAACCTTTGTATACTTTTCAAAACCCACCTTTCCCAACAACTAAATCATCACGGAAATTGTTGGTAGCATCTTTGATCTCATCCAGTGAAAAATGGCGGCATAGTTCATCTGGTAATAGTGAGGTCCTTGTGGATTTCCCTTCGTTTTGAGATATCCACCAGCAAAGCCAACCTGTTCCCTTTCTTTGCCGCCGAACAACCATGCAAATCAATAAAGAAATTATGGCGATCAAACCAGCCGCACATCCGACACCAGTAATTAGCAAGCTTCTCTTCTTGGAATTTGCACTTGCAGAATTGGACGAATCCGGAGGTGGTGGTGGAGCCACCCGTAGTTCAGGATTGCCATCAGAGTTGCTCAATTTGAACACTTCAATCCCATTTAAGATAACATCATAGTACTTTGCTGCAATAGGATGCAAATCTATGGTGATGTACTTCTCTGATACTAGCACGATATAATCCTTATAAATCGGAACTCTGCCGTGCCTAGCGAACGTAATCACATCAGTATTTTGTCTAGCCGTCTGACTGTTTATAAAGATCTTAAACTGCCGGTGTCCCTGAGAGTTTACCAGATCTTGTGGTTCACAGAAATGGAGCCTCACCATATACTTGAATCCCGAAACCACGGGCAATCTCCAAGATAAGTTATGCTTCTCGTTGTACGCAAGACTAGGCCCCATTGTCCGTGCAGTCTGATAAACCATCTCCGGTGCCGTATATTCGGGAATCATTGTGTAATTGATTGGCAAAGAGGTGTTCACAATGACATAGCCAGCTTCTGTATTGTAAAAAAAGTCATCGGACCAAAGCCTGAAAAGGCCAGTATCATCTTTGGGCGAAATGATTTGGCCCCCAACATTCAATCGATACGCCATCTCAAGTGCGATGTCATTCTCGACAGGGAATGGATAATTCTTACCAAAGAAAGGGACCTCCATTGAGTCAGGCGGTGTGTAGTAAAGATTGGTAGGCATCGACACGATCTCGATTCCATTGATGAAAGCGTAAGAACCGTTTGAAGGACTACGAGATGGGCTGAAAACAAGGTCCAACACCTCATTATCTTCCACGTTCAAACAGAATTCTCTGAAAAACCATTTAACATCCTTATAGGAATCAGCAACAAGGGAAGCACTGAAAGTTTTTAGCAAAGTGAAAGAACCAGCTTTGACAGAGAAAAAGGCCTTAGATCTGTCGTAGTCTTTATAGGAAGCTGGATGGAAGTAGAGACGAACGAATTTCTGGCCTGGAGTAACAGGGAAAGTGTATTTGAATTCGGAACGGGAAACTCGGGCCGTCATGTAAGGCACCCTTTCGGAGCCGTCGTCAGTATCAGCTTCGTAGGCTTGGGATTTGTTGTGGGATGATTCGAAAGGTCCAAATTTTGAGGTCTTGTCTGCTGCCCAAGATCTGCCATCAAGAGCAAGTAAGTCGGATATAGCTCCACAATTCAGGGTGATATTATCTGTTGGAACGTATGCAGGCTGCTCTGATGCAACAAAAATGGCTGACTGAAGGATGGCTATGAGAATTATTACCGAGTACTTCTCCATGGAAACAAGTGAAAACTGACTATCAGACTAGCAGTATATTTGTCTACGTAAATATATGTTGATGGAATGTAAACATGTTTTATCAGTATATTTGCAAATTCATACAGCTTTTTCTTCACAGATTATGAGTTTTTTTTTTTTAAATTTATATTGCTTTAAATTAAAGCTAGATGATTGGAAAGATATGCAGAAAAGGTAGTCGTGATACACGTTTGAATTAAAGATATTTTCACAAATAAGATTGACCGAAGTTCAACCACTTAACTAATTGAATTAAAATGGGATAATGTCACATTTGGTATCTATAAAAGATGTTTAATGTGATGCATGTACTTTGAAAATGTTTAATTTGATACCTAAACTATTAATATATATTATTATATTACTTGGTGTTAATAACATTATTGAATTGTTAAATCAGTCAATGAAAATTAGACAAATAAAATATTTTTCAAATTGAAAAAACAAATAAAATAAAAAATTAAATTAAATTAAAACACAAATAACTAAGCATATAGTTAATAAAAAAAGAAGTGAATACTAAACTTACATGAAAGTACTTGTATAAATTATTATTAATAAAAAATATTATTTCAAATGAAAAACTCTTCAGAGAAGATGACCATATACTTAAATGGAGAGGATGAAGTTTTGGTTTATGTAAGTTTAGTATTTACTTGTTTTTTATAAATCATATGTTTAGATTTGTGTTCTTTATTTATTATTTTTAAATTATTCACGTAATGTTATATTATTCATGTGGACTTGATGATTTGAAGAAAAATTTTTACATGTCGAATTTTATTGATGGTTTAGCAATTCACTAACGATGTTAACACAAACTACCATTGTATTGGTAATTCATATATCACATTGGATATTTTCAAATTACAGGTACTATATTGAACATTTATGAAAGTACATGTACTAATGTGACATTATCTTGAGTAAAATTAACTGTATGGTTCAAACATTAAAATCAGATTGAATTTAAAAAATTATCATACCTTTTTAAAAAATTTATCTAAATTGCAACGAGGCCTTGGTGTGGTTGATCAAGGTGGAGGTTTTTGGTATTTGACCAACCAAGTCCAAGTCTTATTATGTGTAATTGCATGCGAAAGATCATGCGATCTAGGGTCGATATGAAATATGGAAAATCAATAGATTCGATTCAAAAGCAAGATTGTGAAACAATCAAATGGAATGAATTAAAATGGTAACGTATACATCCTTAATGGTAGAAAGTTGTCATGTTATGTTTACATTGAATTGCTAATTGCGATAGTGAATGAAATTGCCAAATGAATCATGAATAGATGAATTGAATTGGTTAAAATTGAATTATGCATTGGTTGTATTTTTATTTTGTTAATGCTTTTGCTTAAAAGGATTGAATCATGAAACTGTCACTAAGCTTTATCACTCAATGTACGGCTTGTTTATTTCATGTGCATGTATAGGTTGATCTCGAAATTCCAAGAAGCAGCTCCACATCAAATCCATAGCCCTCGACACAACAATTGTTGTAGAGTCCCTTTTACATTTTGATATATGGAATGTACCTAGGGTTCGGAGTCAATTTTGTATCGAAATGGTCATTTTGAATTCCAAATTAGCAATATAGTTTAAGTCAAGTTGATAACTTGGTAAATGTACATATATGAAAATCACATAAATAGTTTAGATGACTTAAATGGTTGAACTTGTCTATATTTGTAATTTTATTGAAGTTAAAATGATGATTTGTGTAATGCATATGCATATATGATGCTAAAGGAAAGAAGCAGGCATATGAAAATGGTTTAATTGTTGAAATGGTTGAAATGGGGTATTATATTGTTTTATTTAGGTATTATAAATTAGTACCATTCAGACCTTTTGAAAACAAATGGTCACATCGTGATGTCAGGACCTTAATGTCGTAAATAGGACAAGTAAATGAGTTGTGTCACGACCTAGAACCCCCGAAGTCATAACGTCAACCCGATAGTTTGAAAATGTTACAATTTCATCCTCATTCGACCTCAAGTTATCTAAAGAGATTTCGTAGTTTGCTCGTAGTTGCTTCGGCAACAAATGTGACATCTCGTAGCTTAGACCTAGTGATCAGGTCGGGTATGGGGTGTTAAAACGAGATTACACTTCAATTTATATCAATAAGGCACAGAGCACACATTACTTTGGTTTATACCAATGAGGTACGGAGCATAAATTATACTTAGGATGTTACGATGAGACACTTGGTGTTATATATATTGGTGTCATAGTTGGATGATTTGTGTATCTGTCTTGAGTGTGTGCTCGATAATAGGGAAAATAAAGCATTTACCTTGCTAAATGGCATTTCATATGAAAAGCTATTAGTAAGTGATGTATCTTGTATATTAATGTTAAAGTACCAAACGATGGCATGTGAAAGATCATGCAAATTGGTAAATGTTGGAAAAAATGGTTTAAAAAATGGTTTTCTATCGTAACAAAAAATTATAATTTGAAAATCGAGCCAATTTTTTATATTTATAGTAATAAACTATTTCCAAAAGACTACCTGTGATTTGAGAGAAACGAATCCTAGACGCCTCTAACTCTCAACCGAATGATCTTTTCTGCTATTCTCATACCACAAATTGCTTTGAGTGTGGACTCGAACAATCACGAATCAAATATAGAATCATAAATTATTTATTACTTTCAGTAGGAAAATAATTCTCCCTCAATAGAAACCAATAGAATTGTGATTCCAAAAAAATAAAATTTATACTTAGAAAATAATTTCTCTCTAATTTTGAGAAGAATTGTTACACTCCAATCCCGACTTAGAAGTTTTGACCGAATCTGGCACAGTTACATTAACACATTGAAAATTGGTTTTGTGTTTACACATATTTAGTTATCGATGACTTAAGTAAAAATCAAAATGAGTGCAAGTCAGTTTCAAACCCGAAATATATAGTCATAGTTAACTTAGTGCAAAACAATCCGAGCTCTCGTACGCCGTCCGATTCCACGTCAGATACCTACCTGAACAAATAAGACAATTGGTGAGCTACCAATCTCGGTATATAGCCACAATCAAATACAATTAAATTGTAATAATATAGGTAAACTTAATGACATTTACATAACCGGTACCTAACAGTTCCAGAGTATCGTAGAGTTGTCAAATTACAAATCAAAGGAATCCTACGTGAAGTTGGACTCAATATCACTTCACATCTCAATAAACAGACACAACACATAACCACTAGATCAGAGATGAATTCAATTCAGTCACATAACAGAAGGTCAGACAATACGAATTCAAGATCTCAGTATAGAAATAATATAGATACAATCATGTCAAAGATACAGTCACAGATATAGTCATGTCACAAATATAGTTACGGATGTAGACATGATACAGATACAGTTACATATACAGACGTGATACCCCCATCCGTTATACACCATCTCCGTCCAACCCCACACACCATATAGTGTCGGTATGACACGTTGTAGTGTTTACAGTGTCACTGCCAGTTCAGTGGTAACCTTGCAGTGTTTATAATGTCACTGTCGGTTCAATTATAATATTGCAATGTTTACAGTACCACTGCCAACTCAGTAAATATTCTCAAGTGGTTTAACCACCAAATCAGTTTAGTTCAGTTACTTCCTTCACTTCACAGTCCCAACCCATGCAGATGTCGAAAACATATGATAGATATGTATAATCTAGCAATAGACGTGATCATACAATCCCAATATAACAGTGTGCTGAGATTATTCGTAATCATTTCATACAGTTATCCATATACCACATATCCTTAATCAAAACAGTAACACAGAAGCGTACATGTATGCTTAATAGAACATGAGTCATACCTGAACGGAATGCACACTATAACGCATCCAACCAAACACATTACACATTATCAAATCGCTATTAAGTTTCCTATATTAGTGTAACCTACGTACATATAGCACATTGTAGACTAACAAATCACAAATATCGAGTTTATAGCTTACTACAGACCATGTGTCTTAAAAACATGTACCCACACTCATGTGTCAGCTCATGCGTAAGCCCATGTTCCCTAAAACAGTATACACACACCCTGACACACGCCCATGTGTCAACCCGCGTGCCCCAAAATAGTATACACACACCCTAACACACGCCCGTGTGCCTTAGAACAGTATACACACACCTTGACCCACGCCCGTGTGCCAGCCTGTATGCCACCAAACAGTATACACACACACCCTGACACACGCCTGTGTGCCAACCCGTGTGCCTCCTATACCTTACTTTAATAACACACACCCTAGACACACCCTCGTGTGTCAGCCTGTGTGCCTTCAAAAGGCACCATCCGACGCGAAAAATGTAGAGAAAGACATGCAATTCAAAGGGGTTTTGATACCTACATGTAATACGATGATATAGGAGTCCTAAATTGCGAATTCCAATCCTAAATCAAAATCAAACATTCAATTCAGCAACAATCATACTAACTCAAACTCAACAGAGGTTCGACAAACCCTAAACTTGTAAAAACTTCCATTACCTTCGAGCGTGAACTAAATCTCGACCACACACGCTAGGAGATATGTACACCTTAGCAACCAATTTGATAGAATAAAACAATAAATTAAAAACTATCCTGAATTCTATTACAAATTTTCAGTTCAAAGAAATAAGAGCACACCTTCTAATTCAACAACAGGATTTTAACTAAGCACAACGATTTCGAGCCACCATAGTACCAGAACAACCGAAAGCAAAAATGAAAAATAAAAATAAGAAAGGAAAAGAACCAAATACCATCTGAGGATAGAAACGAATGGGAATAAAAAGAAGAGAAGTTATTCACTTAACTTAAAAAAAATTAGTTTTCTAGAGAACAACAAAAATATATTTCCTTAACGCATACATAAAGATTCAAACACATGACTAGAGAATAAACAGACAGATGCATGACCATTAAACACTAGGCTCATCGTTGACATTAGTTGATCGCAATATCTTATAATCCACATAATTAAAGGTGGAGGTTTAATAAATGATTGAAACAAAAAGAAAAGTTCAAAACACAGGATTCGAACCCAGAACCTCACACACATAACCATTGAACCAAATCAAATCAATTGTCAACATTTCCCAAACTATAGCTCAAAATTGAGAGATAACCAGTCATGACTCTAGTAACTCAATTTCTTCAAACCCGATTTTTGGGATGTTACAAGAATAACAATATCTCAAAGTAATGTGTAACTTTTGTTGTGTCAGTAGCCCTAACAGTGTCATCCATTTATAAGGAGAGATAAGAGAATCCTAGCTGAATTAAAAAAACTCAAATAATATTTATTTAATAGAAAAATCAATTTTCTAGTTAAACTAGAAGAGGGGGCAACACACCCTAGTAAAATATACTAGGGCTGTCGTCCCCTAAAATGTAATATGAGGGGATTTGGATTTCTCAAATATTGAGTTCAATTTATATGTGATTTTTGAGATTTTAATCCAACACTTTATAATTTAATCTAACCCAATACATGTTTTTCTATTTCTCAAAATAAATATTATTTATTAATTAATTTAATTAGATAAATTAATTTTTCAAGCCAAATAATTTAATTTTCATATTCAACGGATTCATAATGACTAATTAGTTTAATTCCATTTTCAAACTTCAATTATTTAATTAAATAATAATTTGAAAATCTTAAATTAATTCTCATGTCATTTCTATATTAATTGAGAAAATAAATACATTTGCAAATGTGACTCATTTCTCTAATTTTATTATTTCCATTCATTTTTGTTCATTTGGTTCTACATGCAATTCATTTATAATTTCAATGAGCTAGTAGAGAGACCGATTGGACATATGTAATTAGAGCTCAAATAATTTATAATTAAGTTTTAGTTTTTCACCTATTATTTATAAACTTAGTTAATTACGAAGTCAATCCACTATAGTATCGTGACTGAGCTCTCTCTTATCACATGTCATTACAAAAGTTACTTAATCATTGCTCGTCTAGTGTCCTTGTTATAAGCGTTTTATTTTCATAGGATATCAATAATATATTTGGGATAAATTCGTTTTCCAATATGATTTTATTTTATCTCATGGCAACCATTACATCTTCCTTCATGAAAAGTCAATTATTATCAAATAGTAATCAAGTCATTTATCACAAAGATAAATGACTCATGGTCACGTTTACTTTTCATGTATCATGTAATGCTAATGAGATGATGTCATTTACCCATTTCTTAGGCTATGAATTCCACTATTGTGAATAATGCTACATACTGCAAAAGTTGTATAACCAATGCACCATCTTTTGGTTCCTTACCTATTTGAACTTAGGCTTTTACTTACATCAAAGTATACGAGTCATGCATACATAGTCCATCACAAGCAGGGTTAACGTATGATACACTATGAACTTCACAAGTGAATAAATCCACAAACAAATTTAGGATTTATTCTACTCGGGTCTCGTTCGATGTTTTATTAGTCCAACGAGTCACATCTATGTGTCCATCTTCTAGGAGTCATACGCTCCGATGCCCAAGATAAAGCATATCTCCAATTAACTTGATAAATGACATATTAGTCTTTTAATCAGTTTGCTTATTTCCGATTAGACTAAGAACATGTTTAGATTCATTTACTAATACAAGTTGTCTTTCCTTATTACGATCTAGCCTCGTAATATCGCTTAGTATTAGTTAAATGTTAGATAACCAGTAAATCAATATTTGCTTCCATTTTGCTTTGCATGTAAAAACAATTGAGGACAATATACAAAGGATATTAATGTCATTAATGGATATTATTAAACCTATTAATTCAAAAAATACAAGTGAACATAGATAAAATACTGCACTCAGGGCACCAGATCCAATAGTTAAAACAAGCCTTGAGGGCCGATATAAATATAAAATGAATCTATAGATTCAAGATAGAAATGAGAACTGAATGGACTTGTAGTATGCTATGCCATATATGAAACTGAGATATGATGAAAAGAAATTTCATGAATGAAATGTTAAATGAAATTTGGTATTAGGCTATGTACTTGAGACATGAGAATGCAAATTGATTTAGTTGATAGTTGAATCACATATTGGTTGTATTAATATCTTATTTCTATTTATCATCAATTTAAATCATGAAATTATCACTGAGTCGTATCGCACAACTTACGATTTGTTTATTTCTGTGCGTAAGTTTTGTAGTTCTCGAAGTCACTAAATGATCAGCAATATCCAGAACCAACTCTAGACTCAATAATTTTTTACATTTTTTTTGTTAATTGCAAGTGATATGTACCTAACATTTGAGTCGGTCCTTAGGTTCAAGTTGTCATATTGGTACATAAGATGGAAAAGTTTATATTTTAAGTATGTCTACATGTGTTTGATGTTAAATATATTTATATCTTTAGTGAGTGATGGGTGTCGAATCCACCAAATATAAATATTCCTACGACAAATAATACAGAACAGTAGTATAAGGCAGTAGGATCGATTCCACAAGGATTGTTTCATGCAATCTACTCTCGTGTTCTTCTCTTGAACGTCGTGTCGAAGGGCGTGCCCACGACTTGTGACTGTCTCCTATAAAAATAAAAATAAATAAGTGGGGGTTTAGTGACAAAATGTTAAACTAAAGTAAAACAAAATAAAATAAATAAAGTGAAATAAATCTTGATGCAAAATAGTTAATCGAGATTAAAATAAGAAAAAATATATTTAATAAGCTTAGCCTTAGCCTCGGTTCTCTCCGAACTTAAATTGATCCTTGAAAATTAATCTTCCCTTTTTAATCAATAAGCTAGTTATAGCACTCGAGAACGTCCCAACCGCCAACTTTTCCTTTAGTAGCTGGTTCCGGTATGACCTGCAAATCGACCCTTGCCAAATGTCTAACCACGTCGCACGTGCTCACGATTTAAGATTTCGACAGCCTTGCACTCTGAAAAGCCCAACTCGAATTAACAGCCTCAATCGCATGAGTCGTTTTAACCTGGTCTCTACCACCGTTGACGAAATCCAACTAGCTTTTTCCCACCTGGACACGCCAATTTGTTCGCGAGAACTCAAATGCAGCACGGTCGACTCGACTTCCTAACTGTACGCCAACCTATTTCGATCCAACGTGCACTTTTTGAATCAAAGTAGAATTAACTTGAGGGACGAAATTGTACTATCCCATAAACCGGAGTGATAGCTAGTACCAATAAAAAGATTTTAGCACGATTTCGAAACTCGCGATTATTTCTTGACGGAGTGATAACCGAGCTAAGGCTAAAAAGTATTTAGTGACACATGATTTTAATCATGCTTGGTGGATGATGATGGTGAATTGTTTGATTATGAAGGATGGAAAGGGGGAGGGATTGATATAACAATTGGACAAATTTGCAAAAGAATGAAATAGAGATGGAAAATGGCATCAAGGAAACTGACGAAATTGGAAGAGAATAATTAAATGCTCAATTGCTTCTTTTACTCACTAAAATCAAGTACATTTTCAATTGAACCCAAACAACCTTATTTATGCACAATTGGATTACTAAAAATAGTTTGAGTCCTTCTAAACTAAATTACCCTATTTACTTTAAATAAATAATTTTAGTCAAAATAAAAATTAAGAAAATAACAAATTTAGTCAAAAAAATAAAATAACAACTTTGAATAAACTTGTTTGACCTTTTCAACTAAGAATTTCTTTTGCAATTAAGCCCTCAAAGTCCCCCAAATTTGAATATAGTCTATCTCTTCACACATGTCTTCAATTTAATCCACTTTTGCTTGCTTTTAGGTAAAAAAACATCAATTTGTGTACCTGATAAGAAAATGTAGGAAATTAGAAGTACTTTCCTCAAAATTAATCCAAAATACACAAATAAATTACTTAAATAATTTCCTTATCAAAATCCCCCGTACTTAGCCTATGCTTGTCCTCAGGCATAATGTTTAGTCTATATTAATGTTTGTTAAACTAAGCCTTATTGGATAATATGTTTAGATATAACAAATTAAAGTGTTTTTGTATAAAAGCTAAGTGCAAAAGACTCCAGTAAGACTTTTCCCAATACAACTCCACTTCTATCGATACCTTGAAGACTTCTACCGAAACAAGTCAAGTCAGTAGCTAAAATTCATCCTCCCCTTCACTTCTATCGATACTTTGATGGGTTCTACCAATACCAAATGAAACCCTCAGAGTTCTACCGATACAATTAAGCATCTACCGATATAACGACTCCAACGATAATATTTTGTAAAGTCATCTACCCTGGGACTTCTACCGGTAGAACTCCTCTTCTACTGATACAACTACAGTTCTACCGATACAAGTATGCTTCTACTAGAATAACTAAGTTGCAGGCTGCTTTTAATGTTGGTTTTTATGGCTGCAATGGCTACATTTCTTTCCCAACAACCACAATAGTTGGAATTCACTTAGAGGGTATAAATACCATCTTCCAAAGGTCTGGCATCAAGAAGAGCAATGTGTAAAGCCTAAAGATAAATCAAAACAACCAAGAGCTTTATTCTTTCATACATTTTCTTGTAAACACTTGTGAGGTTTCATTATATTCTTTTAGCTCAAGTGTTCTTCTTTGTATTTGTGCTTAATTGGCAAACATCCTAATCTTGTAAGGATTGTTTCTTTGTTTGCTTGTTTGTTTCTCTTTGAGAGAGGGTTGATACTTAAGGTTTGGGTAGAAACCTTAAGAGAGTTCTATCTTAAGATTTTAGGGTATAAGTCTTAAGAGAGATTGTAAGGTTAAACCTTATCCTCAAAGATTATACAAATCTAGTGAATTTAGGAAAATCCTTAATTGTGGAAAGCTAAGGTAGTGGAGTAGGCATTTGGGGCCGAACCACTTTAAATCCTTATGTCCTTTGTTGCAAAATTAAATTGCTTCCACCACAACTTCTAAAATGTCGATTCAACCTTCGTTACCGTCATTATCGAGTTGAACCATCGAGCTAACAATTGCTATCAAAGCTAGAACTATAGAAATGGTTTAACAACCAAGAAAAGATCCTCGGAGAAGCTCAAACAATCAACAAGTCTTCCAACATCAATGACGTCAACTTTCGGGTCAACATTCATGGGAGAAGGATTTTCCACCGTTAGACCTCTTCTATTCAATGGCTTTGACTATTCTTATTGGAGAACAAGAATGAAGTTATTTATCCAAGCCAATGATTATGGAGTGTGGAGGATAATCACAAAAGGTGTTAGTGTTAGTGTTGAAGGTGTTAATGTTGCAAAGGAGGAGAATGAATGGGATGCAAATGAAATCAAGAAGGTGCAACTTAATGCAAAAGCTATGCACACTTTATTCTGTGCTCTTGGTGAAAATGAGTACAATAGAGTCCTCTCGTGCAACGATGCCAAAAAAATATGGGACAAGCTTGAGGTCACCCATGAAGGAACGAATATAGTCAAGGAATCAAAGCTAAGTATTCTCACCCTTGACTATGAATTATTTAAATCAAAACCGGAGGAAGGAATCAAAGAGATGTCCGATCGATTCACTAACATTATTAATGGTCTTAAAGCCCTTAGGAAGGTTTATCCCAACAAAGAGAAGGTGAAAAAGATGTTGAATAGTCTCCCAATATCTTGGGGACCAAAGGTGACGGCCATAGAAGAATCAAAGGATCTCAACTCACTCTTCCTTGATGAGCTCATTGGTTCTTTGCTTACATATGAGATGAAGCTTAACAAAGGGAGTGAAGAAGAAAGACTTATGAAGAAGAATGTTGGTAGAGCTTTTAAATCCACCACCATTGAAGAAAGTGAATCAAGTGAAGAGGTGGATGAAGATGAAGAGATGAAAAAGCTTGCTAGAAGATTCAAGAGATTCATGAAGTCCAACAAAGGAGGAAAATTTTGAAAGAAATGACTCAAACTTGAATCAACCAAGGAGAAAGATCTCATTATTTCTATGAGTGCAAAAAGCCGGGACACATCAAGTATGATTGTACTAAACTTAAAAAGAAGGGGTCTAGCAAACAAAAGATTTATGTTGATTGGAGTAATGAAGACTCATCCGATGAAGAAGCCAAATTAGTCCTTTTGGCCATCGATGATCTTAAGGTAACTTCTAACTCATCTACTTTAAATGATTATTCTTTTGATGAGTTGTAACAAGCCTATGATGAATTGATTTTGGAATTAAAAGTCATGATGTCAAAACACAAGAAAATTATTTCAAAACTGAAAAATGAAAATGGCTTACTTTCCAAAATCAATCATGAACTTGAAGAGAAAGTAAACAAAAAGCAAGAAATCATTAATGATTTTGAGAAGAAAAATTTAGACTTGCATAATTTACTTTCAAAAGTTCATGAGGATCATCAAAAGCAACTTGAGTTGCTTAAGAGTGAAAAAGCTCACTCTAACAAAGTTTTTGAAAAAGGAGAATGTTCAAAACAAAACTTTGTTAAAAATAGCTTTAATTTCTATAAATATAGAGGGTCCTCAATATTTTACAAGGAAAACTTGTTAAGAGTGTATGGGTCCCTAAAAGACTTAGTACTACTAAAGACAAGGAAGCTCTTTCAAAATGGTTACCTAAAGGGACTAAGATTTTGAAAACTAATGAATATGGACCCAAAAGACATTGGGTACCAAAAACTTAATTCTATGTTTGTAGATAAGGTGTATTGCTTCAAGGTAAACAAATGCAAATTCTATGTGATTGCACCTTAATATTGATTGGTATGCTAGTTCATTAATTCTTTATATTTAATATCTATATTTGAACTAACCACTTTCTTTTCCTGTTAAGTTTTATTTGTTTATTTTTGATATAACAAAAAGGGGGAGAAGAGAAAGGTAAATTTTATGGTTGATTGATTGCTTATATTAGTAACAAATTTTTGAAAGAAAACTGAATGTCAAATTTGAACTTATTGGAAACTTATGCTCCAAACCTTTATGTTTTAAATTGAAAATGAATTTTATATAAGAGGAGCTTGAATTGAAAATGACTTTTATTAAGGGGGAGAAATCTATTCAAAAACAAATTTACAAAATGTTTTGTTATATCAAAAAGGGGGAGATTGTTAAACTAAGCCTTATTGGATAATATGTTTTGATATAACAAATTGAAGTGTTTTTGAATAAAAGCTAAGTGCAAAAGACTCCAGTGAGACTTCTACCGATACAACTCCACTTCTACCGATATCTTGAAGACCTCTACCGAAACAAGTCAAGTTAGTAGCTAAAATTCATCCTCCCCTGCACTTCTATCAATACTTTGATGGGTTCTACCGATACCAAATGAAACCCTCAGAGTTCTAACGATACAATGAAGCATCTATCAATATAACGACTCCAACGGTAATATTTTGTAAAGTCGTCTACCTTAGGACTTCTACCGGTATAACTCCCCTTCTACTGATACAACTACAGTTCTATCGATACAAGTATGCTTCTACAGGAACAATTAAGTTGCAGACTGCTTTTAATGTTGGTTTTTATGGCTGCAATAGCTACATTTCTTTCCCAACAACCACAACGGTTGGAATTCACTTAGAGGGTATAAATACCATCTTCTAAAGGTCTAGCATCAAGAAGAGCAATGTGCAAAGCCTAAAGATCAATCAAAATAACCAAGAGCTTAATTCTTTCATACCTTTTCTTGTAAACACTTGTGAGCTTTCATTGTATTCTTTTAGCTCAAGTGTACTTCTTTGTATTTGTGCTTAATTGGCAAACATTCTAATCTTGTAAGGATTGTTTCTTTGTTTGCTTGTTTGTTTCTCTTTGACGGAGGGTTGATACTTAAGGTTTGGGTAGAAACCTTAAGAGAGTTCTATCTTAAGATTTTAGGGTGTAAGTCTTAAGAGAGATTGTAAGGTTAAACCTTGTCCTTAAAGGTTATACAAATCTAGTGGATTTGGGAAAATCATTAATTGTGGAAAGCTAAGGTAGTGGAGTAGACATTTAGGGTCGAACCACTATAAATCCTTATGTCCTTTGTTGCAAAATTAAATTGCTTCCACCATAAGTTTTAAAAGGTCGATTCAACCTCCGTTACCGTCACTATCGAGTTGATCTATCGAGCTAATAATTGGTATCAGAGCTAGAACTCTAAAGACAGTTTAACAACCAAAAGAAGATCCTCAGAGAAGCTTAAACGATCAACAAGTCTTCTAACATCTATGACGTCAACTTCCGGGTCAACATTCATGGGAGAAAGATTTTCCATCGTAAGACCTCCTTTATTCAATGGCTCCGACTATTCTTATTGGAGAACAAGAATGAAGTTATTTATCAAAGCCAACGATTATGGAGTGTGGAGGATAATCACAAATGGGTCATTCATTCCAATAAAGATAGTTGAAGGTGTTAGTGTTCCAAAGGAGGAGAATGAATGGGATGCAAATGACCTCAAGAAGGTGCAACTTAATGCAAAAGCTATGCATACTCTATTTTGTGCTCTTGGTGAAAATGAGGATTGATAAAAAATAAGCAATTATTATTTATGAGCTCCTAATTATCCAAATGAACCAAGCATAAGAAAGAATTCAATCGTGAAAATAATTATCAAATAATATTAATAGCATAAGCAATATACAAAGAGAAAAATCATGACATGCATAATGAATCCCCCTACTTAATCCCACATTGCCCTTAATGTGTAAATAATGGAAAAAGATTGGGCAAAGTGTACTCCCCGTGTTTTTTTATGAGGCAAAGGATGGTTTAGACAGTTCGGGTTAGTTCTGACTAGTTCAATCTTGAGTGTACATTTCAACACATGACAATACTGAAATTTGACAAGGCATGCCCACGCAACGACTGATACTAGATTTTCGTAAAATGCCATGATGCACCCTGAAAATGACACATGAAATGGATTAAACGATAATCTTTATTCAATTGAAATTAAACTTAAAAATTAAAAATTAAAATAAAAATGAATTTGGGTTGCCTCCCAAACAGCGCTTTTGTTTAACGTCATTAGCTCGACGAACTTAAATGTTATCCGTTTGGCGTATTACGGGTCAATCCTTCCATTACATGCACTTGGAAGTTCTCGTAGAAAGGTTTTGACTTTTGCTCATTGTTCTCGAAGCCCTTCTTGAGTTCTTCCATTTTTTCATAGTTTCGAGGTCTAAACTCCTGCATAAGACAGTCTGTAACCTATCTACTTCACAATATTCAAAATGCAAATTCGTTAGTGGTTCAATAATATCAACACTAAAAACATTCAACATTGTACTGGTCGGTACATCGCTTCATAAACATTAAATTTGACAACCTCACCATCGAATTCCATAGTGAGAGCCCCACTACGAACATCAATCTTCGTATGAGCAGTGCTTAGAAGCGGTCTTTCAAGTAGAATATCAGAAGAGTTCTTCGAGTTATCGTCCTCCATGTCAATGACATAGAAATCTGCAGGAAAGATTAACTCATTTACCTTAATGAGGACATCTTCCAATACCCTTTCTAGATACACGCACGATCTGTCTGCCAATTGAATTATTACCCTTGTTTCTTTCAAAGGACCAACATTTAGAGATTTAAAAATAAATAAAGGCATGACATTGATGGATGCTCCTAAGTCGCACATGGCTTTCTTAATGCCAACATTACCTATTTTGCAAGAAATTAAGAACATACCTTGGTCCTTACACTTGGGTGGAATTTTCTTCTGTAACACGGCGTAGAGGTTTTCTCCCATATTCACCCACTCATTTCCTTAAAGTTTCTTTTTCTCGATGCAGAATTCTTTCAAGAATTCTGCATAGCGCGAAACCTGTTTGATTGCATCGAGTAAGGGAATATTGATTTTTACCTTTTGAAACGTCTCTAGAATTTCTTTCTCTTCTCGCTTCTTTTTGCATTAGGCTAGCCTTCCTGGAAATGGGGGTTGTACAATAAGTGGTTTTAGTGGTGTCGACTCCATTGGAGCTTCTGAATCTGGTTTCTGTTTTTTGCGTTCAGCGTCGTGGGCACGACTAGTGCCAGTCACGGGTTCTAAGATCGTACCACTCCTTAACGTAATAGCGCTTGCATTATGTCGAGGGTTGAGTTTTGTTTGGGACGATAGCCTTCCTTGAGACTCCAAACGGCTAACCGTGAGTGCTAGCTTACTGATCTGTTTGTCTATCTCCTGCAAATACATGTTAGTCTTTTCTTGAAATTTTTTAGTGCTAGTGGCTAACCTTTCGACAATAGCTTCCAAAGATGTCTTTTGAGGTGGTAGTTGTTGATTTAGAGATGGCCTCTGCTGATACGGCTGATTGAACTGAGGATTCGATCCATAACTTAGATTCGGATGATCCCTCCACCGCACATTGTATGTGTTCGAATAGGGATCGTACCGTCTTTGGGGTGGACCTATAAAATTTTCGACAGCATTTGCTTGTTCTGCCGAATCCTCGTGTAGGATAGGATATGAGTCCGTCGGATGATCTGACATGGTACAAATTTCGCACAGCTTCGCTAGGTTTGACTTATCTGTAAGCAAATTTTGCACAATATTAGTAAGCTTATCCACACAAGCTTATCTGACATGGTACAAAGTCCGTCAGAGTGCTTAACTCATGAACCCATCTTGTAGGTTCTGTAGCTAGTCAGAATTGTTAAGAGTTCGCAGCTATCGTTGAAATCAACTCTCTAGCTCTTTAAGGGGTCATGTTGACAAGTGCTCCTCCACTAGCTGTGTCGATCATCTTTATCTCCATGGGGAGTAGTCCCTCGTAAAAATACTACAACAGTGACTGTTCAAAAAGTCCGTGTTGTGGGCAACTCACGCACAACTTCTTATATCGCTCCAGTAGTCGTAAAGCGTTTTAGTCTCTTTTTGTCGAATTCCCATTATGTCTCATCTCAGCTCGGTTGCTCGTGCTGCTGGAAAAAACCTATCAAGGAATAAACGAGACATATCAGCCCATGTGTTAACAGATCTTAGTGGTAAATAAAACAACCACTCTCTAGCAGAGTCGGCTAATGAAAAAGGAAATGCACGAAGTTTAATTTGGTCTTCTGTTACTCCTAGGGTTTCATGCTCGTGCAAACCATGTGGAATTCCTTTAAGTGCTTGTGTGGATTCTCGTTTTGAACCCCACGGAAAGTGGGCAATAGATGGATTAAGCCCGACTTTAACTCGAACGGTGTTCCTCCTGTTAGATAAGTTATACACAATGGCTGTTGTTCGTCCGGTGCTGTTACAAGTTAACGAATAGTTTGATCTTCCATTTTCTTTGTTTCTTCGTCACAGAATATTTCTCTAGTGAAAGCTTCTTCTTCAAACTCTGTCTGTAGATGTTTTCCATGAGCTTCTTTTCTCAACCTTCGGGCTAATTTCTCTATCTCCGGTTCAAAGTCGTTAAGAGGTGTCTTCTCAGACCTTGTCATAAAGAAAACAAATGAAAGTTAGAAAAATGTTACTTGTCCTCGGCAACGGCGCCAAAATTTGATGGTTGTCGAATCCACCAAATATAAATATTCCTACTACAAATAATACAGAACAGTAGTATAAGGCAGTGGGTCAATTCCACAGGGACTGGTTGCATGCAATCTACTCTCGTGTCCTTCTCTTGAATGTCGTATCGAAGGGCGTGCCCTTGACTCGTGACTATCTCCTAAAAATAAAAATAAATAAGTAGGGGTTTAGTGACAAAACGTTAAACTAAAGTAAAACGAAAATAAAATAAATAAAGTGAAATAAATCTTGATGCAAAATAATTAATCGAGATTAAAATAAGAAAAACTATATTTAATAAGCTTAGCCTCAACCCCGATTCTCTCCAAACTTAAATCGATTCTTGAAAATTAATCTTTCCATTTTAATCGATAAGTTTATAACGCTCGAGAACGTCCCAACCGCTAACTTTTCCTCTTGTAGCCGATTCTGGTATGACTTGCAAACCGACCCTTGTGTCTAACCACGTCGCACGTGCTCGCGATTTAAAATTTCGACAGCCTTACGCTTTGAAAAGCCCAACTCGAATTAACGGCCTCAACCGCGTGAGTCGTTTAAATCCGATCTCTACCACCCTTGACGGAATCCAACTAGCTTTTTCCCACCTGGACACGCCAATTTGTTCGCAGGAACTCAAATGCAACACAACCAACTCGACTTCCCAACTGTACGCCAACCTATTTCGATCCAACGTGCACTTTTTGAATCAAAGTAGAATTAACTTTGAGGGACGAATTTGTACTATCCCATAAATCAGAGTGATAGCTAGTACCGATAAAAAGGTTTTTAGCACAGTTTCGAAACTCACGATTATTTCTTGATAGAGTGATAAACGGGCTGAGGCTAAATAGTATTTAGTGACACATGATTTTAATCATGCTTGGTGGATAAAGATGGTGAATTGTTTGATTATGAAGGATGGAAAGGGGGAGGGATTGATATAGGAATTGGACAAACTTGCAAAAGAATGAAATGAAGATGGAAAATGGTAGCAAGGAAACTGGCAAAATTGGAAGAGAATAATTAAATGCTCAATTGCTTCTATTACTCACTAGAATCAAGTACATTTTCAATTGAACCCAAGTAACCTTATTTATACACAATTGGATTACTAAAAATAGCTTGAGTCCTTCTAAACTAAATTACCCTATTTACTTAAAATAAATAATTTTAGTCAAAATAAAAATTAAGAAAATAACAAATTTAGTCAAAACAAAATAAAATAATAACTTTGAATAAGCTTGTTTGACCATTTCAACTAAGAATTTCTTTTGCAATTAAGCCCTCAAAGTCCCCTCAAATTCGAATATAGCTCATCTCTTCACACATGTCTTCAATTTATCCACTTTTGCTTGCTTTTAGGTAAAAAAATATCAATTTGTGTACCTGATAAGAAAATGTAAGAAATTAGAAGTACTTTTCTCAAAATTAATCAAAAATACACAAATAAATTACTCAAATAATTTACTTATCAGTGAGTTAGATTTTACTTACCAATTTGATCATGTTATACTTATGATGGAGTTGTTGCTTGCTTGCCAAATAAATGAATTATTATGTACTTGTGATCACATATTTTAAGGTATTTGTTATGCCAAGTAAAGTAGTTTGGCATTTAAATTTATGCTTGAATTTCAATGTGTTGCCTTTTGGGGTCATTTTGACCATTTAGTCTTTGTGCTTAACAGATTTAAGATGAATGAAGTAAAATTTGGGGGAAATTGCTTTCAAAATTGTGACACTCCCTTGTTGGTGTCACGCAATTGAGTTTCAATTTTTGTAGTTGCGATTCTCCCTAATGAGGTCGCGACATCGAGTCCCATGTCCTCAAGTCACGATGTTTCCCTATTGAAGTCAAGACGTCAACTTCATCATATTAATTAAATTGTTAAGCTTAAAATATAGTAATTATTGGTAATTAATAATATATAAACTAAATAACATGTAAACAATTATTAGTAATTTATAATATATTAATATTAATATTCAAAGTTGAATTTTTTAGACTAAGGACCACAAATGAAGTAGGTAAGATAGACCAATCATCATGAAATTGAGTGTGAAATAACATGATGGGGTTTAAAAAGATAATAGTATATTACAACACATTGAATAGGAAAAAAATAAGGTGTTCATCGTCTTAGGTGTGGTCTGTATTCGAGTCATACTAGTAACTTTTGTTGTTCGGGTTTTATCTTGATATTGTAATTCACAAAAAAATATTAATATATGTTGGTTCAATGACAAAGCAAGGTTTGAGTTATGACTATGTTAAGGGTGTATTTAGTATTATTTTTAAGAAGTATTTTTTTTGGATAAAAAATACTTTTAAGATAAAAACATTTTTGAATAAATTTTTTTTTAGAGAAAAAAATACTTTGCTCAAGTAAAAACTTGACCTAAAAACACTTTTTTTTTAAATAAAAAATAAAAAGTTTAGTGTTTAACTTTTCCTCAAAATTTTTTTTCTAAAAATATCTAATACTTGTTTAACGAAAAAGTTGCAACAAATAGCTTGACTACTTGAGTCATTTGCAATCGGACCCATTTGATGTCAAAATGTTTAGTGGGAGACATCTCCTTTCCAATTTTCAGACTTAGACCTGCTGCTTCCTTTGTTCAGGCCCCAATTATCACTAAAAAAGTTTTATCCTCCAAGCTTTTACTTTAGAATTTTATTTTTTTCTAAAAGAAAGTAGAGGATATAGTGGTGTGATTTGATAAGCAACGTGAATCCATACTTTTTTTTTCTTGTTTTCTCTTTATTGATTGAGAATTCTTTAATTGACAAATCAAAGTTGGTGGCAATTAAACATTAGCTTTGCTAGTTTTTTTATATTGTTGAAATTGATTGATGAAGATTTTAGATATTGAAATTTAAGGGTTGATTGTTCATCTATTAGTTAGTATTTTGGTAAAGCTCTTAATTTGCTTGAAAAATTACTCTGTCCACCTACACAAATTTATAATTTTTACTTTTGGTACATTTTTAATATATATAATTTTACTTTTAAGATTTCAAGGGTTTGGCTCTAACAGTACTCAGCAAAGGAGATTATAGACACATGATCATAATAGCGTCCTTAGATACTGTGTATTGAATGATGTTGAAATTTTTGTGTAAGATGTGTTTGATTAATCAAAAGGAATTGTTGGTTCAAAGCTTAATCTATCATGCAATTTCAATTAATTTAACATATTTTCACTAAGTAAAGATTTAATCGTAGAACACCACACCAATTTACACATTGCTAATACATCAAATACAAACCCTTAATAGATATGACGAAGACTAAAGCATGAAACTAGTTCGACAAACCTGATTTACTAATTACCAAAAAGAAAAGAAATTAAGAGATATAGCCTTTTCGCTGCATGAAGTCTCCAATTTTGATTTTCTAATTTGCTATGCTTTTTGTGTTGTTGGTGGTGCTGGAGAAGGTGTCCATTGATGTGCTTGAAGCAATAGTAGGATAAGTCAATCCAGTAGTATCTGAATCTAATAACCATACTTCTCTGCATACATTCGAATCCAACTTCGAATCCACCTCTGATTCATCGTCGAAGTCCATGTCTCGAGCAACTGGGAACACTATATCCGGGTAGCTACATTCACTTGCAGGATCCATCTTCGACATCTCGGCATCAGCAGCCTTTTGCAACTCTATAGCAAACCCCAACCTTTCCATCACATCATTCATTGATGGCCTATCGCTTCCTACATCTGCTATGCAACTTTCTGCAATTTCGACAAACACCTTAAAACACTCTGGAGCTATCTTTCCAATCAAATATGGATCAATAACCTTGTATAGTGTCCCATCTGAAATGCATTGTTTGGCCCAAAGTGCCAGGCTCATTTGAGCTTCTGGCAATTTCCTATTCACAGCTTTTCTTGCACATAACACTTCAAATAACACAACACCAAATGCATATACATCTGATTTTTCGGTTAATTTATGACCCCGAGCATACTCCGGGTCCATGTATCCGGGGGTGCCCTTTATTCCGGTTTTGAGCACCTCGACTTTGGAGTCTTCTTTCGACAACCCAAAATCCGAAACCTTGGCAGTAAACTTATCATCTAGGAGAATGTTGCTTGTCTTCACATCACGGTGGATAACAGTATGCCTCACTTCTGTATGAAGATAGTTCAATCCAGTTGCAGCTCCCTTGCAAATCTCAAGCCTTTGCTTCCATGTGAGAGGATCACAGGCAAAGCTAGTACCGTAAAGATGATCCGAGAGAGTCCCATTACTCATAAAATCATACACCAGAATCATCTCTGGTTTCTCATTGCAGTATCCGATTAAGGACACCAAATGAACATGGCGGAGCTGAGACAACATCTCAATCTCTGTTACGAACTCTCGAATACCTTGACTGGATTCTGGATTCAGGCGCTTGATTGCAACTATCTTTTCTCCTTCATCCATGAAACCTTTGTATACTTTCCCAAACCCACCTTTCCCAACAACTAAATCATCATGGAAATTGTTGGTAGCATCTTTGATCTCATCAAGTGAAAAATGGCGGCATAGTTCATCTGGTAACAGTGAGGTCCTTGTGGATTTCCCTTCGTTTTGAGATATCCACCAGCAAAACCAACTTGTTCCCTTTCTTTGCCGCCGAACAACCATGCAAATCACTATAGAAATTATGGCGATCAAACCAGCCGCACATCCGATACCAGCAATTAGCAAGCTTCTCTTCTTGGATTTTGCACCTTCAGAATTGGACGAATCCGAAGGTGGTGGTGGAGCCACCCGTGGTTCAGGGTTTGGTTCGGCCAAATTGCCATCAGAGTTGCTCAATTTGAACACTTCAATCCCATTTAAGATAACATCATAGTAAACTGAAACAATAGGATGCAAATCTATGGTGATGTACTTCTCTGATACTAACACGACATAATCCTTATAAATCGGAACTCTGCCATGCCCAGTCCACCTAATCACATCAGCCTTTTGTTCAGCCGTCTGACTGTTTATAAAGATCTTAAACTGCCGGTCTCCCGGAGAGTTTACCGGATCTTGTGGTTCACAGAAGTGGAGCCTCACCATATACCTGAATCCCGAACCCACGGGCAATCTCCATGATAAGTTATGCTTCTCGTTGTACGCAAGAACACGCCCCATTGTTCGTGCAGTCCGATAAACCATCTCCGGTGCCGTATATCTCTTAATCGTTGTATAGTTGATTGGCACAGAGTTGTTGACAGTGACATAGCTACCTACTGTAATGTAATCAAAGTCATCGGACCAAAGCCTGAAAAGGCCAGTATCATCCTTGGGCGAAATGGATTGGCCCCCAACATTCAATCGATACGCCATCTCAAGTGCGGTGTTATTCTCAACAGCGAATGGATAACTCTGACCAACGAAATGGACATCCGAGGAGTCAGGCGGTGTGTAGTAAAGATTGGTAGGCATCGACACGATCTCGATTCCATTGATGAAAGCGTAAGTATCGTTTGAAGGACTACGAGATGGAGTGAAAACAAGGTCCAACACCTCATTATCTTCCACGTTCAAACAGAATTCTCTGAAAAACCATGTGACATTCTTTGAATCAGCAACAAGGGAAGCACTGAAATTTTTTAGCAAAGTGAAAGAACCAGCTTTGACAGAGAAAAAGGCCTTGGATCTGTCGTAGTCTTTATAGGAAGCTGGATGGAAGTAGAGACGAACGAATTTCTGGCCTGGAGTAACAGGGAAAGTGTAATTGAATTCGGAACGGGAAACTCGGGCCGTCATATAAGGCACGGTTTCGGCACCGTCGTTAGTATCAGCTTCGTAGGCTTGGGATTTGTTGTGGGATGATTCGAAAGGTCCAAATTTTGAGGTCTTGTCTGCTGCCCAAGATCTGCCATCGTTAGCAGGAAAGTCGGTTGTAGCTCCACAATTCAGGGTGATATAATCTGTTGGAACGTATGCAAGCTGCTCTGATGCAACAAA
This sequence comes from Gossypioides kirkii, assembly GCA_005610355.1. Classification (NCBI taxonomy): domain Eukaryota; kingdom Viridiplantae; phylum Streptophyta; class Magnoliopsida; order Malvales; family Malvaceae; genus Gossypioides; species Gossypioides kirkii. The sequence goes on along the minus strand of CP032249.1, from coordinate 7,280,646 downwards.
AATGGCTGACTGAAGGATGGTTATGAGAATTTTTACCGAGTACTTCTCCATGGAAACAAGTGAAAACTGACTATCAGTATATTTGTCCATGTATATTTGCAAATTCATACAGCTTTTTCTTTACAGACTATGAGTCTTTTTTTTTTTTTTTAATTTTTATATATTGCTGCAAATTAAAGCTAGATGATTGGAAAGATAGATAGAAAAGGTAGTCGCGAAACACGTTCGAAGTAAAGATATTTTCACAAATAAGATTGACCCAAGGTCAACCACTTAACTAATTGAATTAAAATGGGATAATGTCACATTTGGTACCTATACTTTTTTATAAATATCTAATGTGACACATGCACTTTGAAAATATCTAATTTAGTACCGAAATTATTAATATGTGTTATTATGATATATGGTGTTAATAATAGTGAATTGTTAAATCAATAAATGAAAATTCGACACGTAAATTTTTTTTTCAAGTCATAAAGTCCACATAAATAATATAATGTTACCTGAAAAACTAAATAAAACAGAAAAAATTAAATAAATTAAAAATCAAATAAATAAGCATATGGTTAATAAAAGAAGAAGAAGTGAATACCGAACTTACATTAAAGTACTTGTACTTTTTATGTATAATAAAAATTTTATTTAAACATAAATTAAAATTATTATTTCGAATGAAAAACTCTTTGAACAAGATGACCAAATACTTAAATGGAGAAGATGAAGTTTCGACTTATGTAAGATAGTATTTGCTTCTTTTTTATTAATCATAAGTTTAGTTATTTCTTTTTTTAATTTAATTTATTATTTTTTGTTTTTTAATTATTCATATAATGTTATATTATTCACGTGGACTTGATGATTTGGAGGAAAAATTCTACGTGTCAATTTTTTTTTTATGGCTTAGCAATTCACTAACGATGATAACACCAGATACCATATTAAAAACACATATTGATAGTTCAATTATCATAATGGACATTTTATGAAAGTACATGTATCATAATAAAATACATATTAATAGTTCAAGTACCACATTGGACATTTTCAAATTACAGGTATTACATTGAACATTTATGAAAGTACATGTACTAATGTGACATTATCTTGATTAAAATTAACTGTATAGTTCAAACATTAAAATCAGATTGAATTTAAAAAATTATCAAACCTTTTTAAAAAATTTATCTAAATTGCAACAAGGTCTTGCTGTGGTTGATCAAGGTGGAGTTTTTGACATTTGACCAACCAAGTCCAAGTCTTATTATGTGTAATTGCATGTGAAAGATCACGCGATCTAGGGCCAATATGAAATATGGAAAATCAATAGATTCGATTCGAAAGCAGGATTGTGAAACAATCAAATGGTATGAATTAAAATGGTAACGTATACATCCTTAATGGTAGAAAGTTGTCATGTTATGTTTTCATTGAATTGCTAATTGATATAGCAAATGAAATTGGCATATGAATCATGAATTGATGAATTGAATTGGTTAAAATTGAATTATGCATTGGTTGTATTCTTATTATGTTAATGCTTCTGCTTTTATGGATTGAATCATGAAAGTGTCATTAAGCTTTATCACTACAACAAAACAGGTCATTAGCGGCATTTTAGTGGCGTTTGGAAACAAAACGCCGCAAAAGGTAAAGCATTCGCGTCGCTTTCCACAAAGCGCCGCTAAAGGTCGGGTCATTAGCAGCGCTTATAGAAAAGCGCCGCTAAAGGTCGGGTCATTAGCGGCGCTTATAGAAAAACGCCACTAAAGATCGGGTCATTAGCGGTGCTTATAGAAAAGCGCCGCTAAAGGTCTTGTCATTAGCGGCGCTTATAAAAATACGCCGCTAAAGGTCTTGTCATTAGCGGTGCTTATAAAAATACGCCGCTAAAGGTCTTGTCATTAACTGCGCTTTTATAATAAGCACCGCTAAAGGTCAGGTCTTTAGCGGCGCTTATTAGAAAAGCGCCACTAAAGGTGTGAATTAGTGGCGCTTTCCCATAAGCGCCGCTAATTTATTTAACTTTTATTTATCTTAAATTAAATTAAATTTATAGTGGTGTGATTACTTATGGTAGTATCTGGTCATACTTTCTTATCCTTTGACAATGCACACACAGGCACTCGAATCCGAGACCCCAAGGATGAACAATATCCTCTTTCCAATATATTTATACTTATGTGTAGGACCTTCCTGGACCTAAGATATCAAACACTTGAGATTTATATCACCTGCTTCTGGTTATAGTTTGGATTTCCAGCCATTCTTAGATTATATCATTAATATTATATGTGGGTTCGATCTTGCCCTATTTCATGATCATCCCTAAACTGTCATCATCGTCAAGCTCAAACTTTGGACCTTTGCTGGATCATTTGAATTAAGTTTATCCAGGAAGGGTTTTGAAAAGGAAAAGCTAGCCGAACACACCATCACGAATGAAAAAAGAAAAAAGCACGTGTATATATCATGGCCTGTTTATATACCCACACGTGCACATGTTCCATGCACGCACTGCCCACCAGCAACTAGGGATAGGGATTTTGTTTAAAGATTACATATAGCCATATAGACCAAATATAACATAGGTTTTTAGTAATGCTTCATCTCAAAAAGCGAAAAATTATTGCGTGTATTTGTTTGTTAAAATTTCGAATGTTATAAAAAATAAATTCAAATTAAAAAATTATAATATATTAGTAATAGAATTATTTAGTGAAATTTACCTCATATCTTTAATAAATTTTATAATTTAATTTTGTTTATTAAACATTATTTTCATTTAATAAAATATTATTAATGATTTTTTTAAAATTAAACATAATATTTAATTAAACTTTATTATATTTAGTTCACTTCAGAGTACAAATTTGAGAGAAGAATTGTAACAATAAAATATTTGATTGTTATAAAAAAATTATTTATATATAGTTTTCTCTTCGCTAAAAAATAAGTAAATTTATCTATAAAATAAAGGTGATTAAAGTCAAATTCTCATTATTTTAAGTTTGAGCTTTTACATGTGTGGTTCTCTTTAAATTTGTTATATTTTAAATTTCACATTCAAATTTAAAATATTCTAAAATTTAGTTTGATTAATTTAAAAAAAATTAGATTTAAAAGAAAAAAACAAATAATGAAGAAAAGTCATTTTAAAATCTAAATATATAAAAGAATAAATTAAAATGATATGGGCAAAAGGCCCATAATACCCATAATATCCCAAAGAGGCCCAAGACCCACCCTTTTGTTCTCCTACGTACCAAAATCAGCCAAAATCTGAGAAAAATAAACAACGAATACTACAAGGAAGAAACTTCAATTTTTCAAGGGTTGAATCTACACTCTCTTGTCAAGCTTTGATCTTTTGACTTTAAAGGTAACATTTTTACCCTCATTAACTTCAGCACCCTTCCTTGAAGCTTCAATCGGTCCATTGTTGTTGCTTAGGTTTATCATTCCTTGAAGCTTTTTTGCCTAATTTTTTGACACTGTAAGTTAGGTTGAACTTCGATTATTAGTTTGCTTTTATTAGTGACTATTTGCATGTTTATGCATATGGGTTTGAAGGAAAACTCCTTTTTCATTTGTGGATTTTATTTATTATTGGTTTTATTATTAGGTTGTCTTTTGAATTTGGGGGTTTTAGTGTAATGGGTGTTTTATCTAATGGAATTTATTATTTATTATGCCTTTTTCCTTGAAGCTTTTTTGCCTAATTTATCTAATGGTTGTCGTTGGCTCTGAAATAGTACTTGAGAATTCTGAACAAGAACATCTACAGCAGCTAAATATGGAGCTACTGTTAGAGTTTTGTTCACAAAGTGAACACGATCTTGAATTTTTTTCTGCTTTACATAATCTCGTAATTCCATTTCAAGTTTCGTATGAGCACTCATGTCACTTCCCACAATTACTGCATGCAATGGTGGCACCTGCATTTTCTTTTGCTTGATCAGTTGTAAGGCCTCGTAGAAACTGGGTTCCCACAAAGAGTTCCTGCCCTTTTCTAAAAAGGGTTCCCACTTTTTCAGTTTAAGCATTAGAATATTCATCGGTTTTAAGTTTTCCAAGAATGAACTGGTGGGCAAAGGCAATTAGCTTGAACTAAGAATGACATGAAATTTAGCTAGTGTCCCTCGGAATACACAATCAGCTAGCTAAGCACGCATTAGCTTTCTTCAATTTATTTATCTTATTTCTCATTTTCTTACCTTTTATATTTTTTCCTTCCCATATATAATCACCAAAGCAGGCTCTTATGTTGCTTCTCTAATTTGCATGTGTATGCTTATGGGTTTGAAGGAAAACACCTTTTTCATTTGTGGATTTTATTTATTATTGGTCTTATTATTAGGTTGCCTTTTGAATTTGGGGTGTTTGGTGCAATGGGTGTTTTTTATCTAATGGAATTTGTTTGAAAATCTCGTTTGTTTTGTTTACGCTGTTATTATTAGCCATTTGATTTCATTGCTAGGATGGAATTTGCTAGGAGTTTTGACTTAATAATGAATGCAAACTTCTTATTCCGAGATTAAGATAACAGAGCTTCATTTGAATGAATCGAAGCCAACTTTTGTCCTTCATTTCTTTTGAGCTTGTTAGGAAGGTATTACAGTCAGTATTACCCATTTCTGATATTGGTACTTAGAGAAATTCTTGCTCATAGATCATAATGGAATTGGAAGTCAAGCATTCCTAACACACGAATCTACTTCCTTCCTTGCTTGCTTCTAGTGATGTTTGATTCTTGAAAATTTTCAAAGATAACACACGAATATCTGCATAAAAATATGGGCTATTCAAATAGGCTGCTCTAGCATTTTTGCCATAAGTTGATAATTAAAACCATTGTTTGTATCCCTTTTGTTACCATCTGCTCCAATGTCTTGATTATACTGCTTTTTTCTTTAACTTTCGAGTGTTACATTGGCTCAATAATTCTCAATCTCTTTCTCTCTCTGATGTAGAAAACTAAACCTACACACCATATTGTCCGAGAACTTAGAGCATTAAGTTTGACTCCTCATATACCAAGTCAGGTACACTGCCTCGCATTGATTTTTTCACTAGAATCGTTTGGAGAATTGCATTATTGTATTTTATCTTTCTAGAGTTTTATTGCACTGGCTCATTGTACAACTTTTAGGCATTTTTATTAGTTTTTAAATGTGTTGGCATGCACTGCTTTTTTTTCTAAATATTATCATTTATTTTTGGAACTTACAATTATATTTATCGCTGAATTTTTTGAGATGATCAAATCATATAATTTATCCTATAGGAGCAATGGTAACATGACAATGTTCGATTTCCATCTCACAAATCACAAACATCCAAACTTCACCGCCCACCTTAATTTGATTTTACTGATTTTATTCTACAATTTGATCCATTAACCCACCAAAAAAGTATGCCATTAAGATCAAAATGGGTTCAAAACAATCAGCTTCCATGGCTTTCCTTTTGATGAATAAAATTAAAATATTAAAGTAAATAATTATATTTAATTATTTAATTATGTTTAATTATATATTTAATTATAAACAGTATTAGTTAATTTAATATTTAATTTGAAAGATTTAATTATTTAATTATATTTAATTATTTAATTATGTTTAATTAAATATTTAATTATAAACAGTATCAATTAATTAAATATTTAATTTAAAAATTTAATTATTTAATTATATTTAAATGAATAAAATTAAAATATTAAAGTAAATAATTATATTTAATTATTTAACTATGTTTAATTATATATTTAATTATAAATAGTATCAGTTAATTAAATATTTAATTTGAAAGATTTAATTATTTAATTATATTTAAATGAATAAAATTAAAATATTAAAGTAAATAATTATATTTAATTATTTAACTATGTTTAATTATATATTTAATTATAAACAGTATTAGTTATTTAATATTTAATTTAAAAGATTTAATTATTTAATTATGTTTAATTAAATATTTAATTATAAACAGTATTACTTAATTTAATATTTAATTTAAAAGATTTAATTATTTAATTATGTTTAATTAAATATTTAATTATAAATAGTATTAGTTAATTTAATATTTAATTTGAAAGATTTAGTTATTTAATTATATTAAAGTAAATAATTATATTAAATTATTTAATTATGTTTAATTTATTCTTTAGGAGCAATGGTAATATGGCAATGTTCGATTTTCACCTCACAAATCACAAACATCCAAACTTCACTGCCCACCTTAATTTAATTTTACTGATTTTATTCTACAATTTGATCCATTAACCCACCAAAAAAGTAGGTCACTAAGATCAAAATGGGTTCAAAACAATCAGCTTCCATGGCCTTCCTTTTGATGAATAAAATTAAAATATTAAAGTAAATAATTATATTTAATTTAAACAATCAGTATTAGTTAATTTAATATTTAATTTGAAAGATTTAATTATTTAATTATATTTAATTATTTAATTATGTTTAATTAAATATTTAATTATAAACATTATTAGTTAATTAAATATTTAATTTGAAAGATTTAATTATTTAATTATATTTAATTAAATATTTAATTTAAAATATTAAAGTAAATAATTATATTTAATTATTTAACTATGTTTAATTATATATTTAATTATAAACATTATTAGTTAATTAAATATTTAATTTGAAAGATTTAATTAAATATTAAACTAAATAGTTATATTAAATCAATTAATTATGTTTAATTATGTATTTAATTATAAACAGTATCAATTAATTAAATATTTAATTTAAAAGATTTAATTATTTAATTTATATTAAAGTAAATAATTATATTAAATCAATTAATTATGTTTAATTATGTATTTAATTGTAAACAGTTTCAATTAATTAAATATTTAATTTAAAAGATTTAATTATTTAATTTATATTAAAGTAAATAATTATATTAAATTATTTAATTATGTTTAATGATGTATTAAATTATAAACAGTACCAATTAATTAAATAATTAATTTAAAATATTTAATTATATTAAACTAAATAATTATATTAAATTATTTAATTATGTTTAATTATGTATTTAATTATAAACAGTATCAATTAATTAAATAATTAATTTAAAATATTTAATTATTTAATTATATTAAAGTAAATAATTATATTAAATCAATTAATTATGTTTAATTATGTATTTAATTGTAAACAGTATCAATTAATTAAATATTTAATTAAAAGATTTAATTATTTAATTTATATTAAAGTAAATAATTATATTAAATTATTTAATTATGTTTAATTATGTATTTAATTGTAAACAGTATCAATTAATTATTTAATTATATTTAATTAAATATTTAATTTAAAATATTTTCGTAAATAATTATATATAATTATTTATTTTAATTATTTATTTAATTATTTAATTATACTAAATTAAATATTTAATTATTTAATTAATGAAAACAACCAAAATATTTAAGTAAAATGTTGTCACTAATATATATATATTTTAAAGTAAAATGTTGTCACTAATATATATTTTTAAATTTAAATCAATTTATAACACTTAAGTAACCATAATTTATTCTCAACTTTAGACTTCAAGAACTACGAAATGGATAAGAGTTGGATGCAATTGTCAAGGGTAAGCAACGACTATCGGAATGGAGTGCAAACTTTTCTAAATTTTGCATTTCAAAATGCAAGTGAAGAGAATATGATTCTTTGCCCATGTAAGAAATGTGGCAACATCAATTAGCATATTCATGAAGTTGTCTACGGACATCTAGTTGTTGATGGCTTTATTCGAGGGTATAAAAAATGGATTTTCCATGGAGAGTGTACACCTAGTAGAACCTCTTCAACAATTAATCTGAGTTATCCTCATTATGCTCATCATCAGTATGCTAGAGAAGATGACATGGAAGGTATGTTGCGGGATGCATTTAATATGCACAATCATGGTTTGCAATCATTTCCATCTGAATTTATTGCACCCGATGATTGTGATATTGGTGATAATGTATTTACCGAAACGGGAACAAGTGCACCTGATGAAAAGCCAAATGGAGAAGCGGCGAAGTTCTACAACTTACTTAATGAAATGAATGAAGAACTCTATGAGGGATCAAAATTCTCAAAATTGTCTTTCTGCATTCGTCTTTTTCACTTAAAATGTTTGGGAGGGTGGACCGGAAACTCTTTTACGCTGCTGTTAGAGTTGTTGACAGATATATTTCCATTTGCAAAAATCCCTCATTCATGCAAAGATATGAAGAAACTGATAAAGGATTTAGGCCTTGGGTATGAAAAAATTCATAGTTGCCCAAATGACTGCATGTTGTATTGGGGTGATCAGAGAAGCCAACAATCTTGTCATGTTTGCGGTACATCTCGTTGGATGAATAAGAATGCAGAAAATGTGAATGAGGATGAAGGTGAGCCACAGTCAAGAAAGAAGCCAGTAAAGATTCTGCGGTATTTTCCATTAATACCAAGGCTTCAAAGGCTTTTCATGTCATCAAAGACGGTCGAGTCTATGAGGTGGCATCATGATGAACGAACCGATGATGGATTATTAAGGCATCCCGCGGATTCTTTAGCTTGGAAATCATTTGATAATAAATTTCCAAGCTTTGCAAGTGATCCTCGGAATGTGAGGCTTGGGCTAGCATCTGATGGATTTAATCCATTTAAACTCATGAGTACTTCGTACAGTACTTGGCCTGTAGTGCTTGTTCCTTACAATTTGCCTCCGTGGATTTGCATGAAGCAATCTTCTTTTATCTTATCTATGATTATCCCTGGAGAGAAAGGTCCCGGGAATGATATTGATATTTATATGCAGCCACTTATTAAAGAGTTGAAACAGTTGTGGGTCGGTGTTGAAACATATGATGTCTCCAGAAAGGAGAACTTTTATTTACGTGCAGCTCTGTTGTGGACCATTAATGATTTCCCAGCTTATGCCAATTTATCTGGATGGAGTACCAAAGGACGTTATGCTTGTCCTTGTTGTGCAGCGCAAACATGTTCACAGTGGTTATATAATGGGAAGAAGTTCTCTTATATGGGGCATCGTCGGTGGTTAGATAGAAATCATAGATTTAGATTTCAAAGAACTCAATTTGATGGTACCGAAGAGTTGAGAGAAGCTCCTGAGCAGACCATTGGATCTGAAATCTTATTCATGTTGAAAGATGTAGATTTTAGTTATGGGAAGATGAATCAACCATCCAACACGCAAAGAAACAGAAGACCGAGGGAGGCATATGTTGGCGATGTTGACCGGGAGAGTGATGATCAATCTAATGAAGAGGATGATCCTAATTAGGCAGAGTTGTGGAAAAAAAGAAGTATTTTTTTTTATTTGCCTTATTGGGAGCATCATATTCTGAGACACAATCTTGATGTCATGCATATTGAAAAGAATGTTTGCGAGAACATAATCGGGACAATTCTCAATGTCGATAGAAAATCGAAAGACAATCTTAAGAGTCGACTTGATCTAGTTGACATGGGAATTTGGCATGATCTTCACCCCCAATTACTTCCGAATGGAAAATGTCGGTTACCGCCTTCTATTTTTACAATGTCGAAGAAAGAAAAAGAATTGTTCTGCACGGTGTTGAAGGATATAAAGGTCCCAGATGCATATGCATCAAATATATCTCGATGTGTGAGTCTTAAAGATCAAAGACTATATTCCTTAAAATCACATGATTATCACATCTTGATGCAAGATTTACTGCCAGTTGCTTTGCGGTGTTGTATGTCAAAAAAGGTGACGTCTTGTATAATTGAACTGTCCAATATAATGAAAGTTATTTGTGGCAAAGTTCTGGATGTTGAAGAACTTGAGAAAGTACAAGATCGAGTCGCCTTGACGTTATGCAACTTGAAGAAGATCTTTCCACCTTCATTCTTCACTATTATGGTGCACTTGTTAATCCATCTCCCTCATGAAGCAAAAGTTGGTGGACCGGTTTTCTATCGGTGGATGTATCCTATAGAGAGGTGCTAATTAATTTGCAAAGCTTTCATTCATTGATTAATATATCTTTAGTTACACTTTTTGACAATGTTATACATCGTGTTTAGGTTTCTATGCAAATTGAAGTCTTATTGTCGTAATAAGCGTTATCCAGAAGGATCAATTGCTGAAGGTTACTTAGCTGAGGAGTGTATGACTTTCTGCTCTAGATATTTAGAAGATGTTGAAACAAGATTGAATAGACTAAGTAGAAATGCTGGGCTCAATAATGATCATAGCTTAGCTGAAACTTATCTATTTCAAACTTGTGGACAACCAATCGGGAAAGTTGAAATTGCACACTTAGATGACATATCTTGGGTACAAGCACATCGATATGTTCTTTTTCACCATGATTCAATTGAACCATTACGCAAGTAAGTTTTAGAATTTCATAAATATTCATCCTTTTCATTTGTTTATTTTTTTGCTAACTAATTTATTAACTTTTGAACATAGTGAGTATAAACAACTCTTGAGATCTCGTTCACGCTCCCGAAGATTACAACATCGAGAGATTCATAAGTTATTCATAGAATCTTTTCATGAATGGTTGGGGCAGATGGTATGCAACTGAAGCTTTCAATGATAAATAATAATGTTTTCGTATAACATTATAATTAATCAATTTGCTTTCAATTCGATAGGTTTGGAGTGGGAAGGACGTCAGTGAAGAAGTTAAATGGCTTTCCCAAGGTCCCAATAGAGTAGTAAAAAGATATAATGCCTTCTTGATTAATGGATTCAGGTTTCATACAAAATCTCGCGAAAGATTAAGGAGGACTCAAAATTCTAGAATAGTTGTTAATTCTTCAATTACAAGCTATGCTAGTGCTAGGGATAATAATCCTATTGAAGGAAATGTGGAGTATTACGGAATTCTTACGGACATTATTGAGTTGGATTACTATGGAAAATGGAAGGTTGTTTTATTTCGATGTGATTGGGTTGATGTTAATACTGCTCGAGGAATTAGAAAAGATCAATTTGGTTTTACAATGGTGAACTTCTCTCGATTAATTCACACTGGGCAACAATTGATGGACGAGCCGTATGTATTTTCTTCTCAAGTCAAACAAGTTTTTTACTCAAGAGATCCAACTGATGAGGGTTGGTACGTTGTACTTCGTAACACCCCTAGAGACTTGTTTGACATGGGCAGTGGAAGTAGAGATGACATGGACGAAAGATCAGAAACTTTGCCTTTTCCAGAACAAAACTTAAATGAAACTATTCCTAGTACTAGTACACAATTTCAATGGGTTCGGTAGGATGTGGATGAAGATATTTACGAATCATAATGTAGTAAGATTTTACGTTTTTTTAATAATATGTATGTTATAATTTAAATCTTGATCTTGTTAAATATATCCATTACTATTATTGTTGTAATTAGTTACTAATATTCTAACTATTTTATGTGTATTGCAGATAATATGCCTAGAAGAAAATTTCGAGATCTAAGTATTATCCAAAATTCTCCAAATTCGGAAGGAACAAATAGTGAACAACAAACTGACATTGGATCTTCGAATGTTCCAGAAACTGTAGAAATTGAAGGTAATGTTAAGTTTAATTTTCATGCATGTTCACTTTTCATTTTTTATTTTTGTTTCAAATTCTAATATTAACATATAGAATTTTTTTTAGCTGAATATACTGAGGGGCGTAGAACTCGAGGACATACCGTATTAAAGGATTTATACAATCTAAATCCTGAGGAGCGTGTCAAAGTATCTGAAAATAGTCATGGTCAGCCTGTTGGATCAGAAGCTCGACTTTTGGGAGGATACTTGGGCATAGTGGCACGAAATGGCAGTCTGTTACCAATCAACTATGAGTCATGGCATCATATGCCTGATAGTAACAAAAATCAAGCTCTCGATAATATTAAGGTAATAATGTGAATATAATTTATAATACTTTGATTTATTTTAATTTATATTTACTTTCTAAACTTGTGTTATTTGCAGGAAAGATTTAATTTAGAGATCTCAGACAATTATGTAAAGAAATCATTAGGAAAGAAATGGAGAGATCATAAGAGTGCTATAAAGAAAGATTATTTTAAGAATAATATGAGCCTCGAAGATAAATTGCGAAATGTTCCGCCGGGAATGCTGAGGTACCAATGGGAAGAACAAGTTAGATTTTGGAGCTCAAAGAAAGGGGAGGTATTATGTACTACAAAATGCTTATAATTATTTCGGTTTATAGTATTTATTATATACATAATAATAATTAATGTAGGATCGTGAGCGTGTTGGAACTACAAGTAGGCAAAAATAAAAATTCACGCACACAGCTGGATCGAAAAGTTTTGCTTGTGTAGCTGCTGATGAGGTATTTTGAGTTTATTAATTGTGTCAAATATTAATTACTTTCTACTAATTAATATTTTTCCTACTATAATGTAGGAACAATCGTCAGGTCAAAAAATTGGACGACTTCAGCTTTTTGACATTACACATAGAAAAAAAGATGGATCTCCTATGACTTCTGAAGCTGCAGAAATTATGGTATATTAACTTTATAAAATTTGAATTATTTTAAATATTTATCGTGTTTAATTATAATAGTTTAATTTGTCGGTTGTAATACAAATAATGTCAAGTTATGTTGCATTTGTTTGATTATATATTTTGTTTCTAACTTTTTGATTGACTTATTAGGATAAATTAAAAGATAAGAAGGCGGAGTATGAAGCGATGGCTTCAAGTGATAGTTCGGTTAATCTAGAGGACATTGATAACCGAGTTATTACTGAAGTTTTGGGTCCTGAAAAGTATGGTCGGGTTCGATTTCAAGGATCTTTTGTTAGCCCATCTCGATATTTTGGATCCAACTCGCAGAGATACATGCCTTCGGGGAGTCAGGATCAAGCTGAAGTTCAGAGGTTAGAAGATCAATTGGCTCAGGTACAAGCGAGCACAGTTGAGCAAATTGCTCAACTTAAAGAGGAGGCTGCAGCGAGAGAAGCAGAGGCTCAAAAAAAATATGATGAACTCCATCTAAAACTTAAAGAGGAGGCAGCAGTGAGAGAAGCAGAGTCTCAAAAAAATATGAAGAACTCCATCTACAACTTAAAGTGGAGGCAGCAGCGAGGCAAGCGGAGGCAGTAGCGAGGCAAGCGAAGGAAGCAGAGGCTACAAGAAAGTATGACGAATTGCAGCTACAGCTTCAAAATATGATGAAAATGTTTCAGCAGAATCCGTCATCTTAGACTTTTGTTTTTTTATTTGAGAATAATATACTACATTTGAAATTTATTTTTCATTGATTTATTAATTTAAATCATATGTATATTTCTTTCATTTATCATTTACCTTTAAGATTTGAAGTTATTGGTTGGATTTGCATTGGTTGGATTTGAATTTACAGGAAAAATGCTGAAATTCGGGTTCTATGTGAATTAAAAAGGGCTGTCAAAATCTATTATATTAGCGGCGCTTTTGGAGAAAGCGCCGCTAAAGAACATGGCCTTTAGCGGCACTTATGGAGAAAGCGCCGCTAAAGAACATGGGCTTTAGCGGCACTTGTGGAGAAAGCGCCGCTAAAAAACATGCCTTTAGCGGCGCTTGTGGAGAAAGCACCGTTAAAGAACATGGCCGTTAGCGGCGCTTGTGGGAAAAGCGCCGCTAAAGAACATGGCCTTTAGCGGCGTTTGTGGGAAAAGCGTCGCTAAAGGCCATGTTCTTTAGCGACGCTTTTTCGCATAAACGTCGCTATTTTTTGCGGCGTTATCTTTGGCGGCATTTTTTACGGCGCTTTAGAAAGCGCCGCTAAAAAACTGTTTTCCTGTAGTGTATCACTCAACATACGATTTGTTTATTCCATGTGCAGGTATAGGTTGATCTCAAAATTCCAAGGAGCAGCTCCACATCCAATCCGTAGCCCTCGACACAACAATTATTGTATAGCCCCTTTTACATTTTGATATATGGAATGCACCTAGGGTTCGGAGTCGATTTTGTATTGAAATGGTCATTTTGAATTCCAAATTAAAAATATAAAGTCAAGTTGATAACTTGGTAAATGTACATATATGAAAATGACATAAATAGTTGAGATGGCTTAAATGGTTGAACTTGTCTATATTTGTAATTTTATTGAAGTTAAAACGATGATTTGTGTAATGTATTCATATATGATGCTAAAGGAAAGAAGTAGGCATATGAAAATGGTTTAATTGTTGAAATGGTTGAATTGGGGTATTGTATTGTTTTATTTAGGTTTTATAAATTTGTACCATTTGGACTTTTTGAAAACAAATGGTCACGTCGCGATGTCGGGACCTTAGCGTCACGATGAGGATAAGTCAATGAGTTGCATCGCGGCCTGAAACCCTCGAAGTCACGGCGTTAACCCGATAGTTTAAAAATATTACAATTTAATCCTTATTCAACCTCAAGCTATCTAAAGAGATTTCGTAAGCTTGTATATGGCTCGTATTTGTATAGCATGTAATAATGATGTTTTGAACTTAAAAAATGTAATACTTATTATATTGAATTCTAATTCGATCATAGTTGCTTCAGAAACAAACGTGACATCTCGTAGCTTAGACCCAATGATCAGGTCGGATATGGTGTGTTAAAACGAGATTACACTTCAATTTATACTGATGAAGCACAAAGCACACATTATTTTGGTTTATACCGATGAGGTGCGGAGCATAAATTATACTTAGGATGTTACGGTGAGGCACTGGGTGCTAGACATATTTGTTGGATTATCTGTGTATCTGTCTTGAGTGTACGCCCGGTAATAGGGAAAATAAAGCATTTACCTTGCTAAATGACATTTCATATGAAAAGCTATTAGTAAGTGATGTATCTTGTATATTAATGTTAAAGTACCAAAAGATGGCATGTGAAAGATCATGCAAATCGGTTAATGTTAGAAAAATATGATTTAAAAAATGGTTTCTATCACAGCAAAAAATTATAATTTGAAAATCGAGCTAATTTTTTATATTTGTAGCAATAAATTTTTTCCCAAAAATTACCTGTGCTTTGAGCGAGACGAATACTAGACTCCTTCGACTCTCAACTGAAAGATCTTCTCTGCTATTCTCATACAACAAATTGCTTTGAGTGTGGACTCGAATAATCACGAATCAAATATATAACCATAAATGATTTATTACTTTCGGTAAGAAAACAATTCTTTCTCAATAGAAACCAATAGAATTGTAATTCCTAAAAAATAAAATTTATACTTAAAAATAATTTCTCTCTAATTTCGAGAAAAATAACAATATCTCAAAGTAATGTATAACTTTTGTTGTGTCAATAGTCTTGCCAGTGTCATCTATTTATAAGGAGAGATAAGAGAATCCTAGTTAAATTAGTACAACACAAATAATATTTATTTAATAGAAAAAATAATTTTTTAGTTAAACTAAAAGGGGGGCGACACACCCTAGTAAAATATATTGGAGTTGTCGCCCCTCAAATGTAATATGAGGAGATTTGGGTTTCTCCAATATTGGGTTCAATTTATGTGTTTTTTGAGCTTTTAACCCAACACTTTATAATTTAATCCAACCCAATATATTTTTTCTATTTCTCAAAATAAATATTATTAATTAATTAATTTAATTAGATAAATTAAATTTTCCTATCAAATAATTTAATTTTCATATTCAACGGATTTATAATGACTAATTAGTTTAATTCCATTTTCAAACATCAAATATTTAATTAAATAATAATTTGAAAACCTTAAATTAATTCTCAAATCATTTCTATACTTAGTGAGAAAATACACACATTTGCAAATGTGACTCATTTCTCTAACTTTATCATTTCCATTCATTTCTGTTCATTTGGTTCTACATGCAATTCATTTCTAGTTTAAACGAGCTAGTAGAGGGACTGATTGGATATGTGTAATTAGAGCTCAAATAATTTATAATTAAGTTTAAGTTTTTTCCTATTAATTATAAACTTATTTAATTACGAAGTCAATCAACTATAGTATCGTGACTAAGCTCTCTCTTATCACATGACATTTCAAAAGTTACTTAATCATTGCTCGTCTAATGACCTTGTCATAAGTGTGTTATTCTCATAGGATATCGTTAATATATTTGGGATAAATTCGTTCTCCTAATATGATTCTATTTTATCTGATGGCAATCATTACATCTTTCTTCATAAAAAGTCAATTATTACCAAATAGTAATCAAGCTATTTATCACAAAGACAAACGACTCATGGTCACATTTACTTTTCATGTATCATGTAATGTTAATTAGAGGATATCTGTTGAATTATGACTCCTATTTCAAGTCAAATTTGAAAGATAATCTTTCAGTTAAACTCTGTTTAATTGTTTCAATTAAATTCTATTTATTTGTTTGAGTCAAACTCTTATAAGTCTAGATTATTTTATTATTATTTGACTTAGAAATTTAGCCTATAAAGAGGCTTTTTTACAACCTTAGAAAAGATACCCATTAAAGTTGAAAACTCCTAACACTTTTGGAGAATTTAGTGTTCATGTTTTGAGGGTTCTTTGTTTTCGGGTTTAGTTTTTTATCTTCATCTTTTGTACTCTTCATTCTTTTGCCAATATAGTAAAATTATCTTTGCCCATGATTTTTTATCCTCTTAGGAGGGGTTTTTACACATTAAATTTGTGTTCAATTTCTCAATTCATTTCGCTATATTTTACTTGTTCGTTGCTTAATCGGGTTGATCCCAATAAGTGGTATCAGAGCTAATTTAATTTTCGTAGATCAACCCGTTTAAAGATGGCAACAACAAGGTTCGATATTGAGAAGTTTGATGGTGTCACATATTTCAATCTGTGACACGTCCGGATGATGGCAATTCTAGTTCAGACCAGTTTGAAAAATGTCGTTACCGGGAAAAAGCCCGATAATCTAGATAAGTCAGAATGGGAAGAGGTTGATGAAAAAGCCCTATCTGCAATCCAATTGTGCCTCACGAATAGGGTATTGCAAGAGGTATTGATGGAGAAGACCTCATCCACCTTGTGAAAAAGGCTAGAAACTCTTTATGCGACTAAGTCTCTAGCTAACCGTTTAGTGCTAAAACAACGTTTATTTATGTTTCGAATGAATGAAGGTGAGCTTCTTAGAGATCACATCAGTCAATTTATTACTCTTTTAAATGATTTAAATAATGTTGACGTTCAGATTGACGATGAGGATCAGGCTATGCTATTATTGTATTCTTTACCCCATTCATACAAGTCTTTTCAAGAGACCTTGATTTATGGTAGAGACAAACTCTCGTTCGAGGATGTGAAGGGTCATTTGTTGAGTAAAGATAAACTAGACAATGAGTTTGGTTCAGATAGCAAGGCAAATAAGTAAGCTTCTGTTTTGGTAGCATCAAAGAAGGGAGATAAAAGGTGTCGCTATTGTAAGAAATTAGGTCACGTCAAAGCAGATTGTTACAAACTAAAAAATAAAAGGGTTACTGAGATCTAGCTGGTGCTAATTTGGCCGATGAAAATGGTGATAATTTCTTGTTAGTGTCAACGAGTGAAAGCTTCGAGCTTACGTCCGAGTGGATCCTAGATTCAGAATGTTCTTTCCACATGTGTTCCAACAGAGAATGGTTCTCTACATACAGTTCGGTTGAAGGTGGAGTTGTGCACATGGGAAACTATTCATCCAATAATGTAATCGGTACTGGTACTATTAAAGTTAGAATGCACGATGGTACGATTAGGACACTATCAGATGTCAGGTATGTACTTGATTTACAAAAGAATCTCATCTTCTTAAGTATTTTAGACTCAAAAGGTTGTAGAATCAATATCGAGTCTAGCGGCATTAAGGTGTCTCGTGGGGCTCTCATTTTGTTAAAAGGTAAAAAGACTGGCAGTCTTTATATTCTGGAGGTTCTATAGTGATCGGTGAAATCGAACGTCCCTCATCCATTACGAAGTTGAAGTCAACTCGTTTGGAGCGGAGGCAACTTGGTCATAGAAGGGAAAAAAGTATGACTATTTCGTTGAAGAGAGGTTCTCTTTTGGATGTAGGTTTTGAAAAGTTAAGGCACTGTGTTCGTGAAAATCAAACCCGGGTTAGTTTTGATTTGGCAGTGCACAAGTTGAAGGCTAAAAGTCTTCCAGTTTCTAAGCATAGATTCGACTCAGTTAATTCCCTACATAGTTCAAGATAAGTCCCGTGGCGGGCTTTGGCAAAGATGGCATTGTGGAAATACGAGTCAAGGTGGAGATTTGTTAAATTATGACTCTTATTTCAAGTCAATTTTGAGAAATAATCTTTCAATTAAACTCTGTTTATTTGTTTGAGTTAAACTCTTATTAGTATAAATTATTTTATTATTATTTGACCAAGAAATTTAGCCTCTAAATAGGATTTTTTACAACCTTAGAAAAGATACCCATTAAAGTTGAGAACTCCTAATACTTTTGGAGAATTTAGTGTTTGCGTTTTGAGGGTTCTTTGTTTTCGGGTTTCGGGTTTAGTTTTTTTATCTCCATCTTTTATACTCTTCATTCGTTTGCCAGTATAGTAAAATTATCTTTACCTGTGGTTTTTTATCCTCTTTAGAGGGGTTTTTCTACGTTAAATTTGTGTGTTCAATTTTTTAATTTATTCTGTTATATTTTACTTGTTCGTTACTTAATCAGGTTGATCCCCAACAATATCATTTACCCATTTCTTAGGCTACGAATTTCACTGTTGTAAATAATGCTACATATTGCAAAATTCGTATAACTAATGCACCAACTTTTGATTTCTTACTTATTTGAACTTAGGCTTTTACTTACATCAAAGTATACGAGTCATGCATACATAGTCCGTCACAGTCAAGGTTAAGGTATGCTACATTATGAACTTCACAAGTGAATAAATCCATGAACGAATTTAGGATTTATTCTACTCAAGTCTCGTTCGATGTATTATTAGTTCAACCAGTCACGTCTAAGTCTCTATCTTCTAGGAATCATCCACTCCGATGCCCAAGACAAAGCATATCTGGACTTGATAAATGATGTATTAGTCTTTTAATCGGTTTGCTTATTTCTGATTAGACTAAGAACATATTTAGATTCATTTACTAGTACAAGTTATCTTTCTTTATTACAATTTGGCCTCGTAATATCGCTTAGTATTAGTTAAATGTTAGATAACCAGTGAGTCAATATTTGCTTCCATTTTGCTTTGCATGTAACAACCGCGTTTTTAAATCGAAGCTGGAATAGTATTTAGATTGGGTCAAGGATTAGAAAATGTGGTAAAAATAAGAAGATTAGAAATCTAAGAGATAATTAGTAATTGTGAGAAAGAAGGAAGGATTAAGTAGAAATTTAGCCAAAATTAAGTCATGAGTCATCATAGGAATTATGGTGATTAGAGAGGGGCAAAAGAGTAATTTAGTTTAGAAGATATTTTATGTGCAATTATTGGGGGCTAAATGTGTAATGGTAAAAGGTCTAGGGACCTAATAAGGAATTTTACGATTTTTAATTAGGTGGG
Source organism: Gossypioides kirkii (assembly GCA_005610355.1). NCBI lineage: Eukaryota > Viridiplantae > Streptophyta > Magnoliopsida > Malvales > Malvaceae > Gossypioides > Gossypioides kirkii. Next base: position 7,261,142 of record CP032249.1, on the reverse strand, counting down.
ATATTATTAGTGGAAATGTCTAGAGAAATTAAAGAAAGGATGAATTGATATCATCCATTCTTTTCTCTTCCACCGTGAGAACACCCCCTATCTTTATCCCATCTCTTCTTTCATTTTCTTCCAAGCCATTCCACCATTGTTGAAGCTTCAAGCTTCAAATTCTTCTATTTTTCTTTGAAATTTCTTTAAGGAAATCATAAGATTTAGCTATTAGCTACCTTAATCTCTTGAGAAAACCCACTTTGAGGTGTTTAAGAAGACAAAGCTTAAGCTAGGATTTTGGGGTTTTCAAGTGCAAAGGTAAGAGATGGAGAAATTGACATAACATACATGTTTATTTTCATTATTTAACATGAAAAGATTATTTGATTTGAGTTTTTAGCTCATATGTGAAATATGTGTTTATATGAAATTGAAGAGAAAGAAAAGAAGGAGAAGGACCAAATTGAAGGGAAAGGAAAAGAGAAAGCTAAGGAGTAAGAAGAGATTATCAACCTTGTGTTGTAAGTACTACAAGATTAAAGATTAAAAATTGTTAATTTTAAGTGTTTATGATTTTTAGTAAATAATTAATTATGATGAAAATGTGAAATATGACATGTTTATTTATAAATATTAATTATGTAATTAAATGGTGAAATTGTGGAATTAATTGAGAAAGTAAAGGTAAGAAATACATAATGATGTATTTGTGAAGAAAAATGTGTATGTGTTATATTAGTTAAGAAAAATGATGTTAATTGAGATTTAGCCCATGTAGACCAATTTAGAACCATTGTGATATTAGTGGCATGCCATTAAGGGACCCTAGTGCGCTCTCCGATTAGCACGTTTGTACTCTCCGTTTATTTGTGCATTGTAATGCACCTCCGTATTAGTTCCGTATATCCGATAGGTTCTATGATAGTCTACTATGGCTAAGCTATGCTAAATTGTGACATAAGGATGAATGTGTGAAATTATGATATGGAGGTGAGTTAAATGCTATATACATGAAAGGTAAGTATTTTTATATGTATGAGTATTAAAATGCTTGTTAAAATGAATTAATAAGAAGGTAAATGATTAATTATTCTTGTAGTGCTTACTAAGCCTTCATCGGCTTAACGCATTTATTTCAACGCGTAGGTACAAGTTCTCTAAGAAGCTAAGGTCGGATTAGGGACCTCTCATCATATCACATCACTTTGGAAGAATTCAAGACTAGGTACTTTTATTTTGTGTAAAATGGCATGTACAAAGGGTACTTCTAAGTGTCCCTAATAAATGGGTTTGATTGTTGTTTTGAAATACTATGAATGGTATCGATACCCAATTGACAGAATGGGTCATTGGTCTCGATTTTTGTGAAAAATTATCGATACCTCCATTCCAGAATGCCCTCTTGGTCTCAATTTTTAAGGATGGTATCGATATTGACGTAAAATTATTGATACCTTACAAAAGGTATCGATCCCAAATTGATAGAATGTCATCTTGGTCCCGATTTTCAGAGTTGGTACCAATATTTTCTAAAAAGTATCAATACCTAAGTCATGGTACCGATATTTTTACCCTGTTTTGAGTAAAAATCATATTTTTATTATTTAAAATTTTGTTTAAGTTCCAATATTAATTATACAAGATTGTTTTATCATATTTTGGATAAAATGATTTTAAAACCACATTGTTTAAATTTCAATGTGTTGCCTTTTGGGGTCATTTTGACCATTTGGTCTTTGTGCTTAACAGATATAAGATGAATGAAGTAAAATTTGGGGGAAATTGCCTTTAAAATTGTGACACTCCCTTGTTGGTGTCGCGCAATCAAGTTTCGATTTTTGTAGTTACGATTCTCCCTTAATGAGGTCTCAACATCGAGCTCCATGTCCTCAAGGTCACGATGTTCCCCTACTGAAGTCAGGACTCCAACTTCTTGTCTTCAAGGTCGCGATTCACCATAATTGAACTCGCAACATCATGATTCTACCCTTAGTGTCACAAACATGCATTCATGGTCACGACATTGTTCCTATATTTTGAATATTTTAAGCGTTAGTCCTCATTCATTATGGGTGCTGCATAAAAGTTTTGATGAGCTCGATTATAACCCAGATCTGAATATAAAATGTGTTTTTATTAAGTATTAGAAGTAAATTGCTTGTATGACTCATCTGTTAAATATAAAAATAGAATCATAGTTGCTTTAAAAATGAATGAGATATCTTATTTCTCAGATTCGGAGATCAATTGACTATGAAATGTTACATCCTTGACCATTATTTGCCCAACCATTACCTTTTGTTAAAAAAAATGGAGCTAATAAAAATTACGTGACATGTGCAATTATAAAAAACTTTTTAAACCAATATTTAAAAAATTAAATTAGTATCTGCTGAATCGTGTTTGTTGTTCGAATTTTTTCCTGTTATTTGTAATTTATTAAAAAAATTAAATTATTATTTAATATTATATCTTTTTTCTCCCCTCTCTCTTTCTCTCTGCCCCTCGTCTTCATCTTCATCCTTTCCAAGTCTTCCATCTTCACTGTGCATATTAGTTTATGGCATATCCCATGCTACCGCCAACGATGTACTTTATTTTCCCTTATGATTTTCATTTTTTTAGTTGTTTTTTTTCCTTTTAGAAAGAGGGTATATATTTCAAGAAACAGGAGCGAAGCTGGAAAAGTTTTTTAAGGGATCGAAATTAAATTGTAATTTTTTATAATAATAAAAATACAATTTCATAATTGTAATAATTTAGATCTTTATAATTTTTAAAGGATTAAATTATTTTTTTTATCATTTTTAAGGGGACAACATACAATTTTACTTTTATTAATTTAAAATTTTAAAAATCTTAAAAAACCAAAATGGAAATTTTTCTATTTTAAGGAGGGTCGGCCTAAAATTTTTTAAATGCAAATTCTGTAATTTTTTTCATTATCTTTTATTTTTTACAATTTAATTTATTTTTCTCACTTATTATGTAGAATATTTTTAGGGGTGTGTGTGTGAAATTCATCGGATTTTATGATGTAGGATTTAATTTTTTTAGAGCCAATTACTTTTAAATGTTTGATCTTTATTGCAGTTTGGTTATCTTGGATTTCCTTTTTGAGTGGAAAATTTGGTGGATTGATATTGAATTCCCTCTATGATACAAGAAGATGAATTTAGGCTTTAGAGGTGTTATAATGAATTTTTTTTTGAAGAATTTAGATTTTAAGGTTTTTGGTTAGGAGAAAAGATTATTGTTTGAATATCAGGTTTAGGGTTTTGCTAGATTGGTTTTAGTAGAGATTGATTTGTTATGTTGTTACGAAGAATCTAAATTGTTTGAGCTTAAAACCTCAAAGTTCAAAGATATACTAGAAAGAATTAGGTGGAGGTGCACAACACCACCCCGTAGACCGGACAATGCTCACAAAGGAGGCCAAAAGTCAAGCTTTGGTGGTGAGACAATGAGGGTTCTAGAGAGTTTGGTGAAGTTTTTAGTATTAAATTTTATTTTATTGAATTTCGTGTGTTGACTTGATGGTCAAGAGTGTTCATTACTTCAGGTGTGACCCTCTAGTTGCATTGTTATTAGGGCTTTATTCTCCTCTTGTAATTCACCAAAAAAATTTATTTTTTATATTTATTATCTCAGGATCCTTTTGTAGCTTTTTTTTTTTGAATAATGTTGTGAATAAATTTGTTGTTTAATGTATAAAATAATTTTTTCCTTGTTTATTTTGAATTTGGTTAATAGTGGATTTTTATTCAAAAATTTTATTAAAGGGTATTTTATATAATTGATTGATATTTTATATTTGAAATATATTCAATCTCATTAATTTATTTAATGTTTTTAATATTTTATATACATATACATATATTTAAAAGAGTATCAATAAATTCTAAAAGGTACAATAAAATTAACCAATATCATATATATATATATATGTAAACTAGACCTAAGACTTGTTTAACCAACAAGTTGCAACAAATAGCTTGACTACGGGAGTCATTTGCAGTCGGACCCATTTGATGTGAAAATGTTTAGTGGGAGACATCTCCTTTCCAATTTTCGGACTTAGACCTGCTTCTTCTTTTGCTCAGGCCCCAATTATCACTAAAAATGTATTATCCTCCAAGCTTTTACTTTAGAATTTTATTTTTTTCTAAAAGAAAGCAGAGGATTTAGTGGTGTCATTTGATAAACGATGTCGAATCCTACTTTTTTTTTTTTGAAATATAATGGATTATTTTATTCATTCCATCGAAACTGGGATCATAAAGAATAGATTTCAAATATAAAACATTAAAAGATAACTACCTTAAGTTTGGGAAAACAACCACCAAAACAAATTAAAAAAACAGAAGAAAAACAGTAAAATAAAAGAGCCCATAACTTTCGGAAAACACACCCATCACAACTCCACTAAACTGCATAGAACAGATGGTTTCGTTTCCCACCTCACAGACTTCCATTTTCAAAGAAACTTTTCTTCTACCCAAATAGAAACTGAGCAAAAACGCCTAGTCCTCAGATGTCATAGTCTTTAAGTCTTCCTTCCTTCTAGTCAGGTTCTTGAATCGAATCATCCAGCAATGCTTTGAGTGCGAAATTAGGAACAGATCCTTCCAAGGAGAACTGATATTGCTTCTTCAGGCATTCCGAAGCAATTCTATTTGCTAGACCATTTGCCGATCGTCGGACATGCTGCATAGACCAGGAAGTCAACCCTTGCAAGGCAAATCTAATATTTTTTACATACGCTCCCAACTCTGACTTATCACTTTCCCCTGATCTGCTTTTCTTCACAACTGTTAGAGAATCTCCTTCTAATGCAGTGTTGTCTTCCCCAATTTCCTTACCCATTTTGATGGCTTCTAAACAAGCAAGAGCTTCAGCAGCAAATGGTGAGCATACCCTCTCATGGAGTACCGCTTTCGACGCAATAACTATGCCATCAGAGTCTCGTGCAACTATTCCCGTCCCCGATCTGAAACGCTGAGCTTCGAAGGAAGCATCAAAATTAATTTTCACCCCTTTACCTTCAATAGGTGCCCAGTGATCCTTGACCGCTACTAGTCGGTTCTTTACTGCCCCTATACCATCGATTTCTACTAGATAATGAAAGATGCTTTTTGAAATCTCCTCACTGCTCCTGTCTAATCCATCATTTATTTTTTTATTTCGTTCAAGCCACAGGAAACTCAATGTGCAACACACCAGACGACACTGATCCGATGAACAACCTTGAAAACTTCCAGTAAGCCATTCTTGCCATGATTGTACATTATGTGTCAAAATCCAATATAAATCTACTAAGTACCATACCTTGACAGCCACAGGACATTGACAGAAAACATGCATCAACGATTCCGTTCCTTGCCCACAACGAGGGCACATCGCATCGGGCAGAAGGCATTGACTTCTCAAGTTCTCCATAGTGGGGATAAAATTATTGAAAATTCTCCACCATGTAATTTTGTGTTTAGATGGTATATTTAGGCTCCAGAGACGTTTGTAAAAAAAAATTTCCCTTTCATTTTCTTGATTCATATGGGAAAATTGACTGCCCTGTACTAATAATTTGTGCGTGCTTTTAACGGAAAAAACCCCAGAGGGTTCACACCGCCAAATAACTTCATCATCTTGCGGGACATCAGACAAGGGTACACGGAGGATTCTGGCCGCATCATGTTCATCGAACGGGCTGGTAATGAGTTCTTCTTTCCAGTCACGCTTTTCACTGTCAATAATATTTGCCACTTTCTCCAACTCACAATTAATAGGCGGATTTAAAATTCTGTAATTATGTGACCCCAAAATCCAATTATCATTCATAATGTTAATGCGCTCCCCAGTACCTACTCGCCACCCCAACCCTTCTTGCAAAACCTTCTTTGTTGCCCAGAGGCTTTTCCAACCGTACGAGGCCCCAGCTTTAAGATTGAAACTCATAAAATCTGAAGAAGGAAAATATTTTGTTTTCAATACCCTTACAAGTAACGAATTTGGCTGAGTCACAAGTCTCCACCCTTGCTTGGCTAAAAGGGCAAATATTAAACCGGGCTAAATTTCTAAAACCCAAGCCACCATAAGACTTTGACACACACATCTTTGACCATTCACACCACTGGATCCCACGCTTCTCATGACTCTTTTGCCATCAAAATAGGGCCATAACACTTTTCGTTTCATCACAAAGAACCTTTGGAAGCAAAAAAACAGGACATGAAATATGTCGGAATTGCTTGAAGAACTGCTTTAATGAACACCTCCTTATCTCCTAAAAATAAAGATCTAGTACTCCAATTATCTATACGTTTCTTCGTACGATCCTTCAAACCAAGGAATGAGGCTTTTTTCCTTTTACCAATCATATTAGGTAACCTTAAGTATTTCTCCGAATTATTTGAGCACCGGACACTTAGCTCCCTTGTCACAAAATCCTTAGTCTCTTCTATCGTATTCGCACTAAAAAACACAGTCGACTTCTCATAATTCACACATTGCCCAGAAGAGACTTCATGTTCTTCCAAAATAGATTTCAACACCTCTACACCATTATATGAGGCCTCCCCGAAAATTATGCAATCATCAGCAAACAATAAATAAGAATATGAGGACCTCTTCGACTTGCTTTGATCTCCTTCAAATGCCCCTCCTCAACTGCCAAATGCATAAGAGAGGATAAACCTTCACTATAAATAAGAAAAAGAAAAGGACAGAGTGGGTTACCTTGACGAAGACCCTTTGATGGTTTAAAGGGCACACTCGTCTGCCCATTTAGGCTAACCGAATATGTCACTGAAGAGATACATTTCATTACTATATTCACCCAGTTTTCAACAAAACCCATCTTTAGCATCATCGCCTTTAAGAAACCCCATTCTACTCGATCGTAGGCTTTACTCATGTCAACTTTTAGTGCCATTAAACTCGTTTTCCCCCTCTTTTCCGTCCAATTGTATGAAGCATTTCGTAAGCAAGCAAGACATTATCAGTAATTAATCGTCCCGGAACGAAGGCACTCTACGAATGATCAATACACCCATCCAACATCTGTCTGAGCCTAATTGCCACCATCTTAGCAATAATTTTGTAAACAACACTACATAAACTTATGGGGTTAAAATTAATTATAGAACTTGGGTTAGGGACTTTCGGCAATAGAACTATATTAGTGAAATTCATATCATCTAAGCTTGCCCCATGATTAAGAACATTAAGACAAAATCGACTTACCTCCTTCCCGATAATGTGCCAATATTTCTGAAAAAATAATGCCGAAAAACCATTCACACCTGGTGCCTTAGTAGGTCCCATATCATTGAGTGCTCCTCGAACTTCTTCCTCAGAAAATGGTTTGCATAACTCCACATTGGATGATTCCGACACACAACAATCCACTCCTGAGAGAATATGTGACATATAATTATTATCATGCTTCAACGTATACAATTCCTCAAAGAAACTTTTCGCAATACCCACCATCTCATCTAAATTTCCGGTTACTCTGCCATTACCATGCTCCAAAAAATTCACAGTGTTAACACTTCTTCTTTGACAAGCTTGCTTGTGGAAAAAACTCGTATTTTTATCCCCACATCGAAGCCAATTAACTCTAGCCCTCTATTCCCAATATAGCTCATCTTTTTCAATTTCCATATTTAAATGGAACTTAGTTTCAATTAATTCACTCAAATTTTCCTTATCCCGATCGGCCTCCATCAATGCCTCCAATCTCTGTGTTAACTTTTCCTTTATACCTCGCCTAACTTGCTTAATCCGCTTCTCCCAACTATAAAGTCCTAACCAAAGAGTTTCTAATTTAGAGCCAATCGAGCCAACGGTAGAATCCCATAACCTACTCACTTCTGTTTCAAAAGAATCCTCCAATGTCTACCGTGATTCAAATCTAAAATGTCGAACTCTTTGACCCATGTCTTGTTGCAATTGAAGTAAAAGGGGGCAGTGATCTGAATAGGAATTAGGTAAATGCCTTAGAGAGGCAAAAGGGAACAAACCCAACCAATCCACATTAGCCACACCTCTATCAAGACGTTCTTGAATGTTCATTGCCGATGTGTTTCCCCTTTCCTACGTGAACCATGTACCAGAGAAACCAATATCAAACAAACCACACACTGCTAGTGTATCCCGAAACACCTCCATCCGCTTCTCATCCCTTGGTCAACCCCCTTGTTTTTTTGAATTATACAAGATTTCATTAAAGTTACCATACACCAACCATGGGAGATCTCCTTGTTGCTTTAACATTTTTAATTCTTCCCACGAATTTGCTTTATTATGAACAAACAGTGACCCATAAAAACTCGTAAAACGCCAAGCATTCCCATCACTAGAGTCACCAATCTTGACATTGACAAAATTACTGGAGAAACGAAGCAAAGTAACCAGAAAATCGGGTTTCCAAGCAAGACACAAACCATCTTTACTACCATCAGCATCGATATCAATATCGTGAATATGACCATAATGTCTCCGAATTGTCTCCATTCTCACTTTATTTATTTTTGCCTCCATTAAGAAGACCAATTGAGGTTTGTGTAACTTCAGCATCTGCCGAAGTTGGCACACTGCCCGTGGACTCCCTAATCCACGGACATTCCAACTTAATGTTTTCATTTTTCCCGGTCGGCTTGCCCCTTGGCAGCTGTCCATCTAAAAGATATGTCTATCCCACTAGAATTATCCCCCAATACACTCCTTTCCACCACATTAATTAGCTCTCCTTTTTCTACACTAACTTTTGTCTCTTTTCCAATATCCCACTATTATAAACGTGACCCACCTCCTTTTTCTCCAAATTCATCCCTTTTCTTTTGCCCTAAACCCCACCACCACTTTTTGAATTAATAATTAGTTCTTTAACAACCCCATCATCATTCAACAACTCACCTTTTTGAATCCTACTTTTTCTAGTTTTCTCTTTATTGATTGACAATTCTTTAATTAACAAATCAAAGTTGGTGGCAATTAAACATTAGCTTTGCTAGTTTTTTTTATTGTTGTTATTGTTGAAATTGATTGATGAAGTTTTTAGATTTTGAATTTTAAGGGATGATTGTTCATCTACTAGTTGGTATTTGGTAAAGCTCTTAATTTGCTTGAAAAATTACTCTACCCACCTGCACAAATTTATAATTTTTACTTTTAATGCATTCTCAATGTGAATGAATTGAATTTGTTCAATGATTTTTCTTATAAATGGCAAAAAGTCTATAGGTCTTCGCCAAAATGATTCAAAAGATTCATGGTACAGAAGATGGGAGGCAATACAAGGGACTATAATGAAATAGGATGACCAATCGAAGGGCTAATGAAGTATGATAGATTGCCACTATTTTGTTACTTGTTTGGTGTTGAGGCAGTTATGAGAAGAGTGTCAATTGCACTTAGCACCGTGCAAGTCACATAATTTATCTTATTTAGAATTGGCAATATTTTGGATCAAAATAGTTTGGCTTTGATCTTTGCTAATGTTTTAGATGTATGATGGTCTCTCTTTGAAGATTGATCCATTTGAAGAAACATATCTTGGAGATTGGATCAAATCGGATCAAACAATCGGATTCCTAAATGTTGTGCTATGTGCACCAAAAACAAACAAAATATAATCAATAATCAAGTAATTGTACTACAATTATACAGGTCTAGTTGTAATATAATTGTTACAATGAAATACAGAAGTATTTTGAGGATCAAACCCATAAGAGATGTGTTGATTACTGTAAAACCCCTTACCTAAGTTCTTACGATTACTCGAGGAAAGGATGATACATTTACAAACTAAGGGAACTAACTTGAATATCATCAAAGTCACTTCATCTTAACCAAAACAAGCTCATTTGAAGTGGTTCAAGTCTTAATTGAGCTTATGAAAGCTATCAAGATTCATCAGTACTGAAACAAAGGCCATTTTTCAAAAATAAGGGAAATAAGGTTAAGGTTACGACATTGGTAAGTGAATATCGCAACATTGGGATCGAAATGCTTTATGTTGCAAAGTTGGCTAGGTGACCGCCTCCAAACATGCGAATGTTTAGAGTAAAAATCATGAAAATAAAAATATATAAAATAAGTGCGATATCTACAAGCGAACATGTCAATTTGTAATATAGTTTAGTGTTACAAAGGAACACCGGTAAGTATTCTAAGGATCATACCTAAGAGAGGTTGAATTAAATCTAAAAATATTATCTACGATAGCAGGTCTAAACAACAATTATACTACTATTCATATTACGAAAATTAATATTAAAAATAAAGGTTGTAAAATGAAAACTAAACTACTAAAATAGAGTTAACAAACGAAAATATCTCAAGTAATTGGCAGAAGATTAACTCACTTCAATGGTTGTAATTAACTTCAGAATTTTGGTTTTATTAGGGAATTAGTTATTAACTAACCAGTATTACCTCTCGGCCTCTAATAATTAAATAATCGACTAGTACCCATTTATCTCTCAATCTCACTTTCCTGACCGGGATAAATCCACAATTTACTTGATAAACTTATCTTTCGACCTCGTTTATTGTAGATTACTTCCTAGGATCGTTAATCCTAAAGTTTAAACACACATGAATTTATACCAACTAAATCTATTGGAAAATCCTAATTCCTTTGTTAATCACTCTCACATCCGCTTGTTAATCTCACAAAAGATCTAGCCACCATCGACTCAACAACCATCTTTTCCACAATTAAATTAATCATGCAATAACACAAAATTAACGTAAAAGAGAAAGAGATAGAAATTATTTGTTTGATAAATTTGATGTGTTCAGAATAACGAAATCCTTTTACAGTGATTGAGATCTCGTCGTTTGCAAACAGGAAACGAAATAAAATTATAAAAATATAAAATAAAAAGACTTAGACTCAAATCGAATCCAAGTCGAAGAATAAGAAATAAAACTATTTTAAAATAAAAATAAACCTAAACTAAAACCTAAACATAGCTTGGCAAAAGCTCCCTAAGCTTTGCCTCAACTTAACTATCAATAGACAAAGTTTAGCAGCCCTAATTAGATCAAATGCAAGCCTTAATCACGTAAAATATAAGTTGTGGTGATGAAAATACCTTTGCTTATCACTATTAGGAAAAATTAGGAAAAATAGTGCTAACATCAAATTTTTTTTTCAAGAGGAAAAACCATGTCACTCGGGTAGAATAATCAATAAATGAAACATACCACCTAGAACCAAAAATATTTGGAATAGTAAAAAACCCCCAAATATCACTATGAATGAGAGAAAAAAGAACAAAGGTTTTTTTTTTTGGTTATTGAGAAGGAAGCACGTTTGTGTTTGGCAAGTTCACAATCATTACAATGAAAGGTTTTACAAGAAATACCTTTAAATAAATAAGAAAACATCAACCTGAGAACTCTAAAAGATGAATAACCTAAACAATGATGATGAAGCCAAATTTTATTTTGGTTTGACATGACAATCTAAAAAAACATGAGGCAAATATGGGATTTTCACCTTTTGTTATACTACTTTATTTTTCAGGAAGTAGAAACTATCTCTCTAACTAGCACGTCTAATCACCTTCTTCGTGTCTAATGCCTGAAAGACACAATGTGAAGGGAAAAAGGTTACATTGCAATTTGAATCTTTGGTTAACTTTTTAATGGAAATAAGGCTTGCAAATATCATTGGAACATGGAGGATATTTCTTAGTGTTAAATACCCCCTTAGTTAGCTATGAAGGTGATGGATCCATTGGCTATTGTGATCTTTTTATGGCTACAGCTCGGAGCATAAGAGAAAATGTTTGGAGGAATAGGTCATATGGGCAATGTCTCTGAAATTAATCACCTACATGGAGGGATAATTTCTTTATAAGACATTAGTACAAGAGGAAGAAGAAATATAGGAAAACACCAATGAACAAGTACCTATCGAAGTTGGCTTCTCAAAAGATCCCCAAAAAGGTTTTTAGTTTCTCGATTTCTTCGATCTTGAATTCAAGAGCAAATTTCTTGGAACTTTCTTCACTAGTCGACAAGTACTCACCATATGTGCCTAACTTTGATTAGGCTTTTCATTGAGCTTGCCATGAAGTTTTCAAATCTCTCCTGGGTGTGACAATACTTCTTGCAATATGTGCAGAATAGAGAATATCGGTTGAATGGTTTCGTTAAGTCCCCTCGAATAACTAATGAAAAAGTGTTCGCCTCTTTCAAATTTATGGTTTTAGTAACAAGTATAGAATCATCTCCCCCTAAGGTTCAAGCATAACACTTCTGGTTACCTAAAATCTACACTCTTACAGCATTAAATTCAATGTTTAATCTAGCAAGAAAATCATAAATATGATTTTTCTCCACAAATTGCTTCAGAATTTTTGCATCTTCAATGCAGCGCATTTGGATGCATTAATAGTGGTCCATCTCTTTCCAAAAGCCTTGTAAGAGACTCAAATATTCAATGACAGCCTAAGCCCCTTATTTGGTTGTTAAAATTTTCTTCTTAATTTCGTAGATTTGTGTAGTATCATTAACCTTGGAATATGTCTATCAAATAGCTTCCCAAATCTCCTTGGCATTTTCGAGAAACATACAGGTATCATTAAATTCTGCCAACATATAGTTCCATAACCAAACATAACCATGGAGTCTTGTTTGTCCTACACTGCAAATTTGGGATCGTCATACGATGGACCTATGCATATTAAATGGCTCAATTGTCCTCTACCCTCTAGAAAAATGGAGACCAATTGTGACCACTTCAAGTAATTCTTGCGCTTCAATCGATATATGTGACTTGAATGTTTTGCAAATCTTTGATTATAGCAGCAACGATATTCTAGAATGCAGGGGCACTGGTAACAAGGCTAGTGATTCTAATAGAACTTTCGCACGATTCTGACATGATTGATTGAATGGAAAAATGGATACAAACAAGGAAATATGAGAGAGAATGCAATGACAATTGAGAGGATAGAGAAGATGGAGCTTGGTTGGATATGACCAAAGAAAAAACAAGAAAAAATTCAGAGTTTATCATAAAAGAGCCAACAACTCTGATACCATGATGAAAAAATCATAAGAGAAGAATGAATTTCTAAATTATTTTTTTTCATATTTAAATTATGTTACAACATTGGTTTATATACATAATTATCTAGCTTAAAAATGGTAACAAAATCCCTAAAAATATTAAACTCTTAAAATATGAAACTAAATTTATATATATCTCTAATTCCTAGAAATTAGGATTTATACATGACTTTCTATAACTTCACAATCTTTACATAATTTGACATCGATTGTCATACTAATTAGTCACTTTAGTAGCCTAGTAGACTTTCTCGTACATGTATTCTTATTGATAGCATTTTAATTATGCATTCTCATCTGGGTTTGATCCTTGGAATACTCCATGTTCCATTGTAACATCTTTATTACAACTTCACTTGTGCATAATCTCAATAGAATACAATTTGTGCTAACAACGTTGGTGCATTATATCTCAAGCTTGATTTTCGTAATTTTAGCTAGGATAATATTAAGTTGACTATTACCTGTATATGTTATAGTTAATGGTTAGCAAAACTATGCCTTCATTTAATTTCTTAACCATTAACAAAAGAATTGCTTTACAATAAGCATGTAATTTTATTTGCATCAAGTCAACATGTATGAAATATTTGTCTCGTGAGAATTGATTTCCAATTATAAGTCAATAGATTCCATCCAAGAATATCTGAATGTGCGACATATATTTCATATTTTACCATAACACACTAAGATGGATCACCAAGTATGAAGTTGAGAACTTTTAAAATTTTTATTAGATGTTTAAGTTGAAGGGAGATATATTTATAATTTTGAAAAAGAAAAAGTATTATCATGTTGCAAATTTTCTCAACATTAAGGGGAGACAAATTAGTTAAATAATTATGTTATCATTTTTTTATGATCCTCACTAAAATTATGTGCACAAAGTTTGAAGGATAAAAATTATTTCCTAGATATTTTTAATGATGACATTTAGAGATTCCATATATTAGCTGATACATATACCAGCTAAAATGTTCCAAATAATTATATGTCCCAAAAAGAAAATGTGATAAAGATAAGTTTTAAGCATGCTAGAAGCATGATAAACTAGTCGATTCCATAAAACAAAAAATTCTTGAAAGAAATGAAGATGGCCATATGCTTAAGGAGAAGGGTACTCATGAAGAGAACCAAGGCATAACTTTAACATCATCAAATTCACTTCATTTTAACCAAAATAAGCTCATTTGAGGTGGTTCAAGTCCTACTTGAGCTTATGAAAGCTATCAAGGTTCATCAATACTGAAACAAAGGCCATTTTTCAAAAATAAGGGAAACAAGATCAAGGTTGCGACATTGGTAAGTGAATATCGCAACATTGGGATCGGAACGCTTTATGTTGCAACGTTGGCTAGGTGACCACCTCCAAATGTGCTAACTTTTAGAGTAAAAATCATGAAAAGAAAAATATATAAAATAAGTGCGATATCTACAAGCGAACATGTCAATTTGTAATATAGTTTAGAATTACAACGAAACACCAGTAAGTATTTTAAGGATCATACCCAAGAGAGGTTGAATTAAATCTAAAAATATTATGTACAGTAGCAGGTCTCAACAACAATTACTAAAAATCATATTATGAAAATTAATATTAAAAATAAAGGTTGTAAAATGAAAACTAAACTACTAAAACAAAGTTAACAAACGAAAATCTCTCAATTAATAGGCAGAAGATTAACTCACTTCAGTGGTTGTAATTAACTTCAGAATTTAGGTTTTACTAGGGAATTAGTTATTAACTAATCAGTATTACATCTCGGTCTCTACTAATTAACTAATCGACCAGTGCACATTTATCTCTCGACCTTACTTTCCTGACCGGGATAAATCCACAATTTACTCGATAAACTTATCTCTCAGCCTCGTTTATCGTAGATTACTTCTTAGGATCGTCAATCCTAAGGTCTAAACACACATGAATTTATACCAACTAAATCTATTGGAAAATCCTAATTCCTTCGTTAATCACTCTCACATCCGCTTGTTAATCTCCATAAGGATCTAGCCACTCATCGACTCAACAACCATCTTTTCCACAATTAAATTAGTCATGCAATAACACAAAATTAACGCAAAAAAAGAGAGAGAGAAATTATTCATTTGATAAACTTGATGTTTTCAGAATCACGAAATCCTTTAACAGTGATTGAGATCTCGTCGTTTGCAAACAAGAAGTGAAAGAAAATTATGGAAATATAAAATAAAAAAGACTTGGACTCAAATCGAATCCAAGTCGAAGAATAAGAAATAAAACTATTTTAAAATAAAATAAACCTAAACTAAAAACCTAAATATACTAAACTAAAACCTAAACATAGCTTGGGAAAAGCTCCCTAAGCTTTGCCTCAACTTAACTATCAATAGACAAAGTTTAGCAGCCTTAACTAGGTCAAATACAAGCCGTAATCATATAAAATATAAGTTGAGCTAATGAAAACACCTTTGCTTAATTTCTGTCAATCGTCGCACTTGTGTCGCGGTACACATTAGTGCGTGTCGCGACACACAACTTCGTAAGTGAAATTATGAGTTGGCTCGGTTGTGTTCTGACTCTGAAAGCTTGTGTTACGACTTAATTGACATTCCTAATGCTTTTTTGGGCCTCAAAACAAGTATCATACACAATCCATTAAAGTGTTTAAACCACCTTTAGCACAATATTGACCTAATAGGTCAACTAACTCGAAATAAGTAAAAATGCTTATTTTGCAATAATTTGAATCTAAGCTACAAAATGTGAAAATGCAATAAAATACATTAAAATGATTAGAAAAAAGCTTGTTAAGTGTCAAATTTAATTGAAAAATGATAAGCATTTTGAAAAAAGGATTCATCTTTGAAAAAAGTAACATCAACTGACAAAAAAAATTAGTAGGTGATGAAAACATTTGTAATCCTTTTACTTGGAGGAATATCCAATAAAAATGCATCAAAGAGCACGTGGATTTAATTTGCTCCTATTGTGAGAATGAACATGAACAAATGCAACAAACCCAAATATTCGAGGAATAAGATTTTTTGAAGCAGAGAAGTTTGGGAAAAATTTTGTGAGAATATCAATTGGACTTTTGAACCCCAAGAACACTTGTCAAGAGCCTGTTAATAAGATAGGTAGCGATTAATACAACTTCACCCTAGTATTGTTTTCAAACTTTTTTGTGAAATAACAATGCTTTAGTGATATCTAGGAGATGACCATTCTTTCGCTCAACCACTCTGTTTTGTTGTGGGATGGTAACATATGAGGATTCATTAATAATCTCTATTTTTTGAAAGAATGGAGAAAAGGTTTGATTAAAATAATCCTTTGCATTGTTTGATCAAATCTCTAAATTTTTACATCAAACTAAGTATTGATCATGTTGTAAAAATTAAGAAAAATTAGTGCTAACAATGAATTTATTTTTCAAGAGGTAAAACCATGTCACTTGGGTACAATAATTAATAAATGAAACATACCAACTAGCACCAGAAATATTTGGAATAGTGGAAAACCCCAAAATATCACTATGAATGAGAGAAAAAAGAAAAAAGGTTTTTTTTATTGGTTATTAGGAAGGAAGCACGTTTGTGTTTGGCAAGTTCACAATCATTACAATGAAAGGTTTTACAAGAAATACCTTTAAATAAAAAAGAAAACATCAACTTGAAAACTCTAAAATATGAATAACCTAAGCAATGATGATGAAGCCAAATTTTATTTTGGTTTGACATGACAATCTCAAAAAAATGAGGCAAATATGGGATTTTCACCTTCTGTTATACTACTTTATTTTTCAGGAAGTAGAAACTATCTCTCTAACTAGCATGTCCAATCATCTTCTTCATGTCTAATGCCTGAAAGACACAATGTGAAGGGAAAAAGGTTACATTGCAATTTGAATCTTTGGTTAATTTTTGAATGGAAATAAGGCTTGCAAATAGCATTGGAACATGGACAACATTTCTTAGTGTAAGGTCCTTATTTATGTAAATATCCCCTTAGTCAGCTATGAAGGTGATGGATCCATTGGCTATTGTGATCTTTTTATGGCTACAGCTCGGAGTATAAGAGATAAAATGTTTGGAGGAATAGGTCATATGGGTAGTGGTTCCAAAATCAATCACCCATATGGAGGGATAATTTCTTTTTGAGACATTAGTACAAAAGGAAGAAGAAATACATGAAAACACCAATGAACAAGTACCTATCAAATTTGGCTTCTCAAAAGACCCCCTAAAAGGTTTTTAGTTTCTCGATTTCTTCAATGTTGAATTCAAGAGCAAATTTCTTGTAACGTTCTTCACTAGTCGACAAGTACTTACCATATGTGTCTGACTTCGATTAAGCTTTTCTATGAGCTTGCCATGAAGTTTTCAAATCTCTCCTAGGTGTGACAATGCTTCTTGTAATATGTGCAGAATAGAGAATCTTGGTTGAATGGTTTGGTTAAGTCCCCTCGAGTAACTAATGAAAGAGTGTTAACCTCTTTCAAATTTGTGGCTTTAGTAACAAGTACAGAACCATCTCCCCTTAAGGTTCAAGCATAACACTTCAACGTCCCTCTTCAGCACATATAATAGAAATTGTCTCATTCATAGATGGCAGGTCTAGTTTCCTAAAATCTTCACTCTTACAGCATCAAATTCAACGTTTAATCTTGCAAGAAAATCATAAATACGATTTTTCTCCACAAATCGCTTCAGAATTTTTGCATCTTCATGTAGTGCATTTGGATGCATTAATAGTGGTCCATCTCTTTCCACAAGCCTTGTAAGAGACTTGAATATTCATTCAATGACAGTTCAAGCCCCTTGCTTGGTTGTTGAAATTTTCTTCTTAATTTCGTAGATTTGTGTAAAATCATTAACCTTGGAATATGTCTATCAAATAGCTTCAGAAATCTACTTGTAATTCCCGAGAAACATACATGTATCACTAATTTCTGCCAACATCTAGTTCCATAACCATAACATAACCATGGAATCTTGCTCGTCCCACACTGCAAATTGGGATTGTCCTACGATGGATCTGTGCCTATTAAATGGCTCAATTTTCCTCTGCCCTTTAGGAAAATTGAGACCAATTGTGACCACTTCAAGTATTTCTTGCCCTTCAATCGATATGTGACTTGAATGTTTTACAAATCTCCGATTATAGCAATAGCGATATTCTAGGTGACAATGCTAGTGATTCCAATAGAACTTTTGCACAATTCTCACATGATTGATTGAATGGAAAAATGGATAGAAATAAGGAAATATGAGAGAGAATGTAATGACAATTGAGAGGAATAGAGAAGATGGAGCTTGGTTAGATATGACCAAAGAAAAGAATGAGAAAAAATTCAGAGTTTATCAGGAAAGAGCCAACAACTCTGATACCATGATGAAAAAATCATAAGAGAAGAATGAATTTCTAAATGAATTTTTTCATATTTAAATTAGGTTACAACATTGGTTTATATACATAATTGTCTAGCTTAAAAATGGTAACAAAATCCCTAAAAATAGGAAACTCCTAAAATATGAAACTAAATTTGTATATATCTCTAATTCCTAGAAATTAGGATATTATACATGATTTTCTATAACTCCACAATCTTTACATAATTTGACATCGATTGTCATACTAATTAGTCAGTTTAGTAGCCTAATGGACTTTCTCGTACATGTATTCTTTATTCATAGCATTTTAATTATGCATTCTCATTCGGGTTTGATCCTTGGAATACTCCATGTTCCATTGTAACATCTTTATTAAAACTCGACTTGTGCACAATCTCTATAAAATACAATTTGTGCTAACAACGTTGGGGCATTATATCCCAAGCTTGAAGTTCGTAGTTTAGCTAGGATAATATTAAGTTGTCTATTACCTGTATATGTTATAGTTAATGGTTAGCAAAACTATGCCTCCATTTAATTTCTTCATCATTAATATAAGAATTGATTTACAATAAGCATGTAATTTTATTTGCATCAAGTCGACATGTATGAAATATTTGTCTTGTGAGAATTGATTTTCATTTATAAGTCAATAGATTCCATCCAAGAATATCTGAATGTGCAAAATCTATTTCATATTTCACCATAATGCACTAAGATGGATCATCAAGTATGAAGTTGAGAAATTTTAAAATTTTCATTAGATGTTTAGAAGTTGAAGGGAGATATATTTATAATTTTGAAAAAAAATATTGTCATGTTGCAAATTTTCTCAACATTAAGGGGAGACAAATTAGTTAAATAATTATGTTATCATTTTTTTGTGATCCTCACTAATATTATATGCACAAAGTTTGAAGGATAAAAATTATTTGTTAGATATGTTTTGTGATGACATTTAGAAATTTCATATACTAGCTAATACATATACCAGCTAAAATGCTCCAAATAATTATTTGTCCCAAAAGGACAATATGATAAAAAATAAGTCTTAAGCATGCTAGAAGCATGATAAACCAGTCAATTCCATAAAACGAAAAATTCTTGAAAGCAATGAAGATGGCCATATGCTTAAGGAGGCGGGTACTCATGAGGAGACCCAAGGCATAACTTTTGATAAAACCTTAAAAGGGGTTCAGGTACCTAAAATTATGAATATGATGAGATATCTCAATTAGTTTTTTCATAACTAAATATGATGAAGTTGACAAAATGAAATTGTTGTCAACAACGATAATATACGTAGAACACTTAAATATTAAGGAAAAGTGATGATCTTGAATGAAAATATAATTGAAAGCATTGAGATGAGAACAAGTTATCAAAATAAATAAACATTTCTATTATAACTTATGAAATGTATCTCGAACAAGAAGTCCAAACACCCAAAATGTGTAAAGCCAAGGGGAGTACATGTTAGCATAATAGCGAAAAAATGCAAGTCATAATATATAGAATTGACTTGTAACAAGAATGTTCACAAGACACTTTGTTTTGTTTTTGAAAAATGATCAATTTGTGGTGGATGCAAATACCAAATAAAGTTATTTACTTACGTCTAGTGAATTTATATTCAGCTGATATAAATTATTTGATAATATTGATGCACGAAACATAAAACTCGAGTTTCATGAGAAAATCATTAAATGTGAATATGATTTTGTTCAGAAATTTTTATTAGTTAATGTATTTATACATATAGGTTATTATCATCATTGTTGATATTAATGTATCAAATATCATTGGAGTTCCCAAAGAATTTTCAAGAGTAATAATTATTCGATAGATAAACTTTATAATGAAACTAAATCTAAAAAAATTAAATTTTGTCATGACCTAAAGATTGAGTGTTCAATAAGAACAAATGGTCATACAATAATGTGATAAGACGATTGTCATGAAGTACAATTTCTTTATGTGCCCAATGCACTCATTGTATTGGTAATAGTGAATGATGCAATTCATCACGCTTTATAAAGTTGTTGGTGATATCTAAAGCATGAGAATTCAACTGAATTTTATTGCTATATTGATACGCATCAATAAAATTTATGATATGTGTTGAGGATTTATTATTGATAAATAGTATTGAATGTCTCAATATTATGTTATAAAATGATGTTCAAATAAGGGGGAGAAAAATATGAATTGTTGTAACACCCTCACCCAATGCGAAGAATAATTGAGAATTCAATTAGGCACTCCCTACCATTATATTTGAGAAGTTAATTTTCAACATTGAATTGTGTCATTTCAAATATCTTAAGTGATGCTTACATGAGGGGAGTAAATTAGCACTACATTTTTCTTTTAAAGTTGTGACATACTATGTATCAAAGGATTATGTACTCCTTTTTCCTTCACTAAGTTTTTGTCCCACATGGATTTTCTTAGTAAATTTTTTAATGAAGCATATCCTTGATACAATTAACATCCAAGGAGAAGTGTTATGAATTGTATTAAGTGGATGTTCAACCTTTTATCTTCGTTAATTTTTCACCTTTCATCTTCCTTAACTTTTCACCTTTCATATTCTTGTAACCCCTTTCCTATTTATGTATTAAAAAATAAGGAGTCTAATCTCCCTATATATATATTTATTTCATATTCCTTAACTCTTCACCTTTCACATTCTTGTAACCTCTTTCCTATTTATGTATTAAAAAATAAGGAGTCTAATCTCCCTATATATAGAGAAAGAGAAATATACTACTTGTAGGGATGATGAAAAATGGAAAGAAATGCAATAGAAATCTCACTTTATTATCATCTATTATTATTGTGTTCTTTGCATTATTATTTTATAACACAAATAATTTAATTGTGGTGTTTGAACAATTTTTTTGTTCACAAATTAAAAAATCGAGACCACCAGAATTAAAATATCTTTTTTATTTAATTTATAATTATTTTTAATTTTTTTGTGATGTGAAAATAAATATAAACTAGTGAAAATAAATTTAAAATATTATATAAAAATTGTTGTTTAAAAAATAGTTTATAAGATTTATTGATTATTTATTATTTACTTGAAAAAATAATTTTCAAAAATATTTATAAAAAGATTTTAAATTTTTATCAAATAATATTTAAAATTAAAAAATTAAAAAAATAATTTTGTCAAAATTGTAAAATTAATATAAAAGAACTAAAAATCAAACAACCCAAAAAAATTAAAAAAAAAACTCAATTGAATCAAATGGAATCAACTCAATCCTATTTAATAATTAGGATGTTTGTTGATTGAGAAGGGTTTGTTTATATCAACGTAAAACTTTTTATGGAAAATATTTTCAGCATTTTTCAATGTTTGTTTCTTGTAAAATAGGAAGGTCAACATAAAATTACTCTTTTATTCTTGTAAAATGTCTTACCAATTTTTTCCTTAAGACATTTTCTAAACTGATAAGATTTTGTTCACTGTAACACCCTCATACTTGACTCGAACATCGGGTCAAAGCATCAGGATGTTACGTTCTTTACTACATTCTTCACTTATCAAATATTTTTTTTATAAATTTTCATAACTTTTCAATTTAATCCCTTTTTGTCATCAAAGTTCAATATTCACTAATTAATCATATTAAATCAATTTTTTTGTTACACTTTAATCACATAATTTATCTCAATATCTTGTTTCACATATCAAATTTCTATGTATTTCACTTTTATAATTTTATCTACATATTTTCTCAAGTTTAACAATTTAATCCTTAGCATCATAAAAATTTCATATTTTTCCACAGTTTCACTTTTACAATACTTTATGCATATTTCATCATCTCATAACACATTCAATAAACTTTTACCACGATTTCCTTATTCACATATTAAATTATTTCACACTTAAAACTTTTGTATAATTTTCAATTTAGTCCCTATTGCCATGTAATTTATTTTCACCATATAAGCACTTTAATCAAATAATTCATTATAATATCTTATTTCACATAACAATTTTTCATGCATATCACTTCTCTTGTTTCGATTATAATGCTTAACATCATGAAGATTCATTATTAACTATAAATCACTTTGTAGTCAGTTCACTACTTTTCATAAATCTCAAATGTATGTTTGTTTCATTAAAAATAACTTTTATCAAATGTTTTCAGGAAATCAACCAAACACCAAAAAATATGAACTTTTTCAAAAAAGCAAGTCATTTTTCAAAAATCATTTTCCGGAAGTTGTTTTCAATGAAACAAGCGGTGATATTGATATTTTTATCTAGAAGCATATTTATTCTCTTATTTAAGAATTGGAATTTATACGTAAAAACCTAAAGGCTTAATATAACATTTGGCACCTTAACTTGACATTTTTTCCTAATTTGGTACCTAAACTTTTTTGACCCAATTATGTATCTAAACTTGACATTTTTTTTCTAATTTGGTACCTAAGCTTATTTTTAGGTTCATTTTGGTACCTAAATTTGTTAAATATTATAAAAATTATGCAAAACAATAATGGTGTCGAAATTTTTTTTGTTATGCTACAAAAATATTGCTAGTTTTAAAAAAAAATTCATGTTAAAAATAGGTATTGAGTTATGCTTAACAAATTAATTTTTTAAAAAAATTAGGTGCCAAATTAGGAAAAAGAATCAAGTTCAAGTACCAAATTGGACTTCAAAAAGTCTAAGTACCAACTTAAATAAAATGTTAAGTTTAGGTACTAAATTAAAAAAAACTGTCAAATTTTAGTATCAAATTGAACAAAAAAAAATTTAAATATCAAATTAGTAAAAAGTGTCAAGTTCAAGTATCAAATGTTATATTAAGCCAAACCTAAATAAACTAAGAAAAATAGTGCGCATTGCATGCTTACATTTTTTTTTTGGTGAATTACAATGTAAAGCTAAACCAACAAACGCGACTTGAATCCAGACCACACTTGAAACGGTAAACACCCTTGACTATCATGTGATTGGCATGCTTGTATATTTCAAGAAACAAAAAATTATATCTCCAACATTTAGCAAGTCCTTTATTGATAACTCTGATCCAACCAAGAGAAAAACAGGAGATTGATTTATTAGCAGAATAAGACGTAGCGACACCATAGCTGAAAGGGATACAGGGAAAACCATACGTACAACTCAAAGCAAAATAAGAAACAGATCAGAGTCCACAAAAGTAGCAACCTATCTATCCTTTACAATAAGTGCCCTGACCATTACCATTACATTTAGAATTATGATTATCTGGGGGGGGTTTTGGAATACATTTCCAATAAGGAGTGCAGGGGACTACTGGCTTACCAGGTTTAAGCGCGTCCGTAGATATGTGACCGGGAGCGTCCGCGAGGATTCGGATAACGGTTGAATCCATCATCAACAAATCCAGCTCCAACTCCAATTCTTCCCGGATCCCGCAGCCGCCGAGAAGGCCATTGCACGGGTAAGTGGCGTTGCTCCCCAGTAGTAGGACGGCGTCCCTGCCGCTAATTGGCTTCAGGAGAATCATCATCATCATTAACCCCAGACATAACTCACGAAACCCCATTTTCCTTTGCTTCTGTTTCTCCTCACCCTGGAATGGGAAAGCGGCCTGCCCATTTATAGAGTGTAAGGGAGAGATCAAATAATTATTGGAGGCTAATATATTTAACAAGTCCTTCAACTTTGTTACTTTATTTTAATAAGCCCTCGTACTTTTGTTCTATCCAAATAAACCCTCAAACTTTCACTAATACCCAAGTAAGCCCTTAATCATTGACATATGTCTAAGTTATTGATGGTAATATTTGTTTATATTTTCTTAACCTTTTGACAAGACACACACATCTTGCACACACAGGTATTCGAACCCAAGTCTCCTAGGATGAATAGCATCCTCTTTTTCACTGGAGCCACTTGTTGGGTTCTCATATTTCCATTTACTATACACCTTCAATTAACATAATTATTTATGTATGCAATATATAAACATAAAATGACGAATAATATCAATAATGATTTGAGAAAATTGAATAAAATAAAAATTTCTTATATAAAATCACATAAAAACCAAAATTCGTATATAATATTACACATTAAATCAGAATATCAAAATTCATAAATCTCTATATTATTCCCTTTTAAACTTTCCTCACTTTTACTTTTTTTTTCTCTTCTTCCATTCTTTTCATCCAAACAAAGTATCATTGTATAAGTGTTTATAACAATCAAGGAATATATATTATTTTTTGCTTCTAAAAAGGGAAGACAGTCATAAAATTAAACTACTCACAAAACTGAAACTAATTAAAAATATTATGAAGAAATTTGGTAAAATATATTATGAGGACAAATTACAAAATAATTGATGAAATTACAACTTTCAATTGATAAAATATATATCTAATTTGCTACTGAGAAAAAAAATTAAAAGATTTTGGCCATAATTTTTTTTTATAAATAAAATAGCATTAAACTATTATAATAACAAACAAAAAATCAAAAATTCATAATATCTTTTTGAATTAACTTTCGCATAATATATGAGATTCGAAAAATACCCGAATATTTGTGAAACCTGTAGCAACCACCCATTAATTGTAAAGGGACATTAAGCACTTTACAATTATGTAGTTTAATTCCAGAAAAGTAAAGAAGGGAATAAGCTTTAGCTTTATACTTTTTTTCTTTTGTCGTAATCACGCATTACCAATAAATAAATAAAAGTAAATCAACAAAAGGTATAAACTAGAATTTAGATTCTTATCCTATCAAATATACATAAAAAATTTAAGGGTCAAAATTAAACTATAATTTTTACGATAATAAACATGTAATTTTATTATTTTAATAATTTATATTTTTATAATTTTTAAAATATTAAATCAAATTTTTATATTTATAAAGCGGTCAAAATACAATTTTATCATTATCAATTTAAAATTTTAAAAATTTTAAAAAACCTAAATAATTTTTTTTTCATTTTAAGAGCCCCTTCTAGCCCCTAATTTCGCGCCTGCATATATATTTGTTACAAAGTTTATATTGTCAAACAATTTCACTAAGTATTGATTAGCTTGGGTAAGAAGCTTGAAATAAATATTGTAGATTTGAAGTAAGTATATGCATTTAGTGTAAATATCTTGTTCAAGTATAAAATAGATTATAATCATATAATAATTTGAACTTAAAATAGTTAAAAATAATATTTATTTTTTTAAAGTAATTTACCAAATATATTTTTAGTTGGGTATATAAATTCAAATTATGCAGGAGATCTTGACAAAAGAAGATATTTCACAAGTTATTTGTTCACCTTCGAAAATAACATTATTAGTTGAAAAGTCACCCTTTATATGGCTATTATAGATGCTGGGAAAGAGTCCATTTGGTTAAGAGACCTATTGGGGGAGCTGGTTGATAAAAATGACGGAACTATCGTATGTTGCAATAGTCAAAGTGTCATACATCTCACGAAAAAACAAAACATATAGATATTTGGTACCATTTTGTTCGAGAGGTGATTACTTAAGGAGATGTTTAAATTCACAAAATTGGCACAGAGAACAATCCAACAGACATGATAACAAAGACTCTTCCAATTTCAAGTTCAGGCATTGTTTGGGCTTCGTAAGCATTTGACAAAGATCGAGTTAGGCCCCTAGCAAGCTTCGACAAAGAAGACTTTTCAAAAATACAAGTCAAGATGTAGATTTGTGGAGTTTGTCTTGCATTTCAGACAAAACAGAGCTGACGTTGTGATGAGTAAGGGTCATCGTCCTGATGACACGACTACGACGTCTCGATAAGAAGTAATGCCACATCCTAACAACGCGATGATGGACATCCCGACGAGCTGAAAGTAACGTCATGACATGGCGACGTGTTCCCTACTCAACTTGGTTTATTCTTCTAGTTAAACTCTATTACATTTTCCTAATCTAACTCTGATTATTCAATGGATGTTTTAGTAATATTTGTACACGAAATTCAACTTTACAAAATTTGTGAAAATTTTAGGGAATCTTTGTATTTTGGGTTTAAAGGAAACTTCGGGGAATAACAACAACCAAACTAATGATGAGTAACTAAAATGAAAAGAACTATCTACCAATGGTGCTATATTTAAAAATTTAGCATTTTCAGTGATCAAAATAAAAACTTACAAAAGTCCATTAACTAACTATATAGTTTATACATTTATTTAATATTAATTTTTTTGACAGATACTATCATGTAATCACACCAGTATATTAAAAAAAAATTATTTGAGATTTATTATGGATGTGATTCATTAAAATAAATCAAAATATTGTACAATAATTGTTTTGGACATAAAAGCAAAAGTTGAAAAAGCAAAAGGCAAAACATGAAACATATGGTACATAAAATATATTAAAGTGAAAGAAAAAGTGGGAAAGTAGGAAGGCAATTATAGAGGAAGATGTCTTCACTTATAGTCTTTGGTCTTTCTTTATTACTAATATTCAGTTAAAGTTAATATTTTATTCTTAAACCATTTTCTCATTTGATTTAATTAAAAAAATTGGACCTTTATTATCCTAAAAAGAATAATAGTACGTAAGATAGACTTATTGCTCCCTTAAAGCAAATTAATTTCTTTGACTACATAAAGGCATCACACAAGTGTGATGAGATTCAAGACATTATTTATGACATATAATTGTTATCCATTTAATTAAAAACTTAATATTTAATATATTAATAATATTAGGACGAGTAAAACTCAATTTAATTCGAAAAAATTGAAAAATAAATTTGAATTTCGAGTTAATCGAATCGAGTTGTTTGAGTCAATTCAAATAACTTGATTTGAGTTTCGAATTTGAGTTGAGTTGAATTTTACAATCCGAATAACCTGAACAATAGATTGGTGTAAATACTCTTTTGATTCCTGTCAACTTTGAAAATGAGCAGATTGGTTTCTCTCTCAACAAAAATTACAAAATAATTTTTAAAATTTTAAAATATTTATAAAAAATTCAAAATTTATATTTTTAAAAAAAATTAGAAAAATATAATTTTAAGATTTTAAAATTTTTCTAAAATAATAATTTTGAAGACTTAAATAAGTTAATTAATTATTCAAGTTTATCATATTAAAGTATCTTTTTTGCTTTGAAAAAGTTTTCAAATATATATGGTTTCAAACTTATGTGCTCTAACATGGAATTAGTTATACTGTAATAATATTTTAATTTGATGTTTAGTTTTTTTTTTAATTTAACTTGAGCAATTTGATTCTATTCAACTCGATTCGAAAATTTAAAATCAAGATAGGATGATAAAATAGAACTCGTGAACTCGATTAACTAGAAATTTTTTACTTAATTCGAGTTGATTCAATTGAGTGATCACCCCTAAATAATATATATACTTTTTATATAACAATTAGACTAATTCCTTAAATTGGGTAAAGAACTAGGACCCAAAATTTGACAAGGTTATGAATAATTTTCGAGAAATGATTTCTAAAAAAATTAATTGTTTTTTATGAAAATTTATATTTTCTAATATTTGAATGATTTTAATTAACATATTATTTATTATTTGATAAAATTCTTTAAAATTATTTTTTAAAAGTTATTTTCGGTGAAACAAACGAATTATAAATTATATTTGTTACAAAATATTGTAAAAGTATTTTCTTTTGACAACTAAATTTTTTTTTGGTGAGAGAGAAATCGAAAATTAATTACATCGAGATAATCTGGAAAGGACTAGCACTGTTTGTCCTATCCGACTCTAAGAAATCAAGAACTAAAGCAGACGAGGTGTCAAAATATTGCAAGTCTTCTTTTTTGGTCATCGCGAGTTTAGCAAGGTAGTCTGCAACTCGATTTTGTTCTCTGGGGACATAGATCAAAAACCATTGCTTTTCTTGTGCCAAGATACTCCGAATTCTACTAATTAGACCTAAGTTTGGGGTAGAGTGATCACTTCCATGAATAGCTTTGACTGTTTCTAGACTGTCAAAGCGGATGTAGACATTATCATGCCCTCTTCGTTGGATGAGCTTGAGACCATCCAGGATTGCCCACAACTTGACATTGAAACTTAATTTATTTTATGATAAAATAAAATTTTATAATAACTAATATCTTATAAAGACTTAAGAATAACCAAAGCCTAATTAAAAGTTAATTAGAAGCTACATATATTACATATATGAGAGTAGATAGTGACCCATTATAATTAGAACACATAAATGAAGCTAAACAAGATAAACAAATACTAATATTTATACTATTAAAATGTTCATATTTTATACTATAAAATATTTCTTACTAAATATTTGTAAATTGTAAAATATATTTATTTATAAAATATTTTTCAATAAAATATTAAGAATATCATTTGAACTTAAAATTATTATTAATATTGAAATTTATTATTAAAATTAAATTGTATATTAAATGATTTTTTTAAAATCATAAATAATATTATTTATATTATTACTTTATTATATTATTAAATATAAATATATTTGTTTAATAATATTAAATATTCTAATATTTGAGATCAATATTTTAATATTTAAAATTAAAAATTAAAAAAAATATTATTAATATAATAATATTTAACTTGATTTAAGTTAAACCGATTTTTTTTTTAAAAAAAAGAATAACTTGCGTTTTCTTAAAAGGAGATATCAATTTCAAGTATAAAGAGCTTTTTTTTTAATCAATAAATCATTTTTGGGTGACCAAACCATTTTCCATAAAACAAACACAAAAAAATGTATAAATATTTTCCCTAAGTCATTTTCTACAAACCAAAACTCTCTTTATTTTGAGAGATTAAATTGATAATTATAAAAGAAGTTGGGAGAGGAAATCTGAATGAACTTGGAGCATTGTGGATATAAGAAAATGACAATTTGGAAGCCTAACAACACAACTTGGGCTACTTAATATCAAAGCCATATGGCAAGAATGTGCAGCTCTTCACTCCTACAATGACTTGGGCTTATCTCCATATCCTTCAAAATTTATCCTTTCTAATTCAAATTATGGAAGGGTTTATTTTTTTTTGATGAATTGTAATAAGAAAATAAAATCCTAACAGTAATATGAATAGTGCGACTCGAACTTATATCACATTTGAAGTGATAAATATTTTAATAATTAGACTAACACTATATTCGAAGGGGTTTACTTTTGATCTTCCATTCTTATGATCAAAGAACATAAATTAATAAATTCTTTTAACTAAGTTACATGAAAGGAGAGATGCATGGTTTTGATAACTTTGGGAAGGTAGGGATTACTTTTATTAGGGTAGATGATGTGATGTGTTGACAGTGATGAGCTACCAATTACATTTACCATGTAAATTACTTTTGGACTAAAATAATTGGAAACAAATATGGTAGGTGATCTATTTTCAGTAATAATAATACATTTTCCTCTTTATCTCTAAGATTTCTATATCCCATATACAAGAGGTTCGTTTACAAAATTGATAAGAATGTCAATGAAAGTTGTTTAAATACCAATAACAACTTTTTCAAATAATTAAAACACTAAAATAAATGTTTGTTAGGTTGGGTGGAAAAAATATGGATGTTCCTTGTATAAAATTTGGGATTCGATGAAAAAGATAATACTAAAAGTCTTCTTTTAGAGATTCGAGTTAAATTGGGTTGGAAAATGTATCCATATTGTAATAAATATGTAATTATTTTTTATTTATTTAAACGATGAATAAATAAATAAAGTTAATTTTATATTTCACTATAATGTCTTTTGTATTTTTCATCTTTCATATTTTGCATGCATAATGAAATTGTGATAACCAATTATTAGCTTATTAATTGTCTAAATTCAAACTGAAGATAAGTGTCATTGTAAGAACATTTACATTGCGAGAAACACAACTTACTTCAATAGATAATTTAAATGAGTCTGTAATCCTGTAAAAGAATCAAAGTGAGCGTTTGATTCAAATATTGAGAAGGATTATTATGTTGTTTACAATTCCAATTGGAGAGATGGCTAGTCTTGGCAATCGAAGCAATTGACTCCACGGGTAGAGACATAGATGTATTCATTGGTAGAATGATACATTAGATTGGACCCAAGATGAATTAATTCTGAATCTGTTTATGAATTAATTCACTTATGATATTTATAGTGTGATTTACTTAAATCCTAAGTTAGTCACTGACCATGCGTATACAACTCATGTGTTTTGATATAACTGGAGGCTTATGCTCTAAAAACGATCGAGCCCATAGTCAGTATGTTGGGTACATGACTTGTGTATGACATGACTTTACTAGCAACAGTGGAATTGATAGCTCAATTAAAGAATTTAATGATATCCTTTCATTGGCATTATGTGGATTAATAAATATGGAACATGACCACTGATTGTTTGTTCTCGAACTAGCAATTTATTACAATCATTTGTTGGCAGTGATCATATTAATAATTAAGAAGACACAATGGTGACAATGAGATAAAATAGGATTGTGTTGAGTAAACGAATTTAACTCAAAGGAATCAAGGATATCATATGAGGGTAACACACACATGACGAGGTCATTGGATAAAGTAGTTGGATGAATTGCTTTCGTAAAGAGTATACAAGAAGGAGTTTTCAATCATGGTACTTCTTGTGGACTGACTCCATGATTAAGTAATTGCGAATTATCGAAGCGATGCTTCTAGACATAATTGCAATTGCTAGAGCTTAATTGTATATGTCCGATTGGTCCCTCCGCTAGCTTAACAAAAGCTCGATCGGACTGCATTGAATCAGAAAAAACTTCTATGACTTTGAAAATAATTTAATTGAGTCGATTTATTCGATGTGGAATTAAATTTAGGTGGTCGTGAGAATTACTCAACTAGAGAATTTGATTAAAGAATTTTTTTGAAAAATTAATTTGGAAAACCTAAGTGATATTTGGAAAATTAATTTTGATAAAGTAAAATTAAATTAATCAAATTAATTAAAATTAATATGATATTTTTGAAAATTAATTTTCAAGTTAGACAATTTGCCCAATGGGTAATTGAACTTGTCATATTAACTATTCCAAAAATAACACTATTTTAATAGTTTAATATTAAATTTAATTTAATAATTATTTTAATAGTATTTTATTAATTTAATATTAAAATGATTATCTTAATATTAAATTTAATTTAATGTTTATCTAATATTTATATTGTAAATAAAGATTTTATATTTTAATAAGATTTAATATTAATTTAATCTAATAATTATCTTGATAAGTATTATATTAATTTAATATTAAAGTGGTTAAGTTTAACCATAGTTAAACTCTCTAAACTCTTCCTATATAAAGAGAGTATTGGGTCATTATTTTAACACACTTGAATTCAAGAGAAAATTGTAGAGAGAAAATTCTCTGAAAATATTTTTTTTAGAAAATCTCTAAAGATATTTTTTCTATTTTACAACTTGACTCAAAAGTTTAGAGAAATTGCGAAAGTACCCCACTTGTAATTTTTGTGAAAGTTTTTTTTATTCAAAACGAGCCCATATTCGATAGAAATGAGCTTGAGGATAAAAGAGAAGATTACTCGGTCAAAGTGCTCATCCTAGATGAATCGAAAATGTATAATTTTGATTAAGTATTTATTACTTTAGATATCACAACTAAAATTTTGTTTTTGGAAAAAATTTAAAACTCTCTATCCCAATCAGAATAAAATTCTCTTATTCTTGAATGTTAGGATTTTGCTGAGGTGTTATTGGTTAATAAGGGTAGATTCTTTAGTAATCCCAACATTTCCAATCAACATTGTAATCTCTTTATCCATTGTCATAGTATCTTTGCCATAACATTCTTAATTGTTTACTTGTTTGTTTTGCATATTTTACACATCATCATTCTCTTAATTACCAACGCATTCTTGCTATTGTTTTTCCATAGTGTTAATCACACTTCACTATAACAACTTGACTAATTTATGCCTATCCAATCTCTGTGGAGGCAATCTCACTCATCACTTTATTACTTGATTAGACATGTATACTTGCACAATTCGCATATCATATTCACATGTGACACTTTTGAGGCAACAAAAGAAACAATGTGGCTTTGAAAGTACTTAACCGATCTTGAAGTCATTCCTAGTATGGAAAAAGCTATAACATTGTATTATGATAATAGTGTTGGAATAGCTAATGCCAAATAAACGAGAAGTCACAAGAGGACGAAAGACATTGATCGGAAGTGTCACTTGATACGAGAGGATGTAGTCAAATGAATTGTAGATGTGATGAAAGTAACTTCGGAATATAACCTTGCGGATTTGTTTACTAAGACTCTTGTAACTAGGAGTTTTAACAAACACCTCGAGGATATGAGAATGTGAAACATGACACATTTACGTCACTAGGGCAAGTGGGAGATTGTTGGGAAATGTGTCCATATTGTAGTAAACATGTAATTGTTTCCTATTTATTTGAACGATGAATAAATAAATAAAGTTAAATTCACATTTCACTATTATGTCTTTTGTATTTTCTATCTTTCATATTTTGCATACATAGCGAAATTGTGACAAGTAAATATTAGCTCATTAATTTTCTAAGTTTAAACTGAAGATAAGTGGCATTCTAAGAACATTTACATTGCGAGAAACACAACTTACTTCAGTAGATAATCTAAATGAGTCCATAATCCTATAAAAGAATCAAAGTGAGCGATTTATTCAAATACTGAGAAGGATTACTATGTCATCTACAATTCCAATTAGGAAGATGACTAGTCTTGGCTATCGGAGTAGTTGACTCCACGGGTAGAGACAATGATGTATTCATTGGTAGAAAGATACATTGGACTGGACGCAAGAGGAATTAATTCTGAATCCATTAGTGAATTAACTGACTTGTGATGTTCATTGTATGATTTACCTATATCCTAAATTAGTCATTGACTATGCATATACAACTTATGTGCTTTGATATAAGTGAAGGTGATAGTAGTAAAAAGAGCCATTGATTTCTCCATACTTATTGCTTAAGTTGTTCCCATTTGGTCATCCTTAGCATACATTTTTAGCATTTTTATTTTAGTTATTGCATTTTCTAACTTAATGGAACTCAGCCTAATTGCCTTTGAATTTATAATATTTTTACTACTGATGTCACTGCATTAGTCTGTTTAGCATTGAACCCAGAATTGTTGCTGTAGGAACTTGTTTAGAATTATCACTACGTGAATATATCCAGAGTTTTCGCTCATAAGTAGGTCCAAGATTGCGCCCATAACTGTCGCAGCATCTGACAGTTGTCTGGTTAACACATTAGAAATACGTGAGTTGTACAACTGGTGTAACTAACTAGTACAGCCAGAGATTGTTAGATTTCAAGGAAAGGACAATTGTATTATTTAACTACAGTTAAATACTCATGAGAATGAGAGAAAAGGCCTTCTTCTTTTTTCGGATTTATTTTCTTCTTGAATCCATTTTCAAAGCTTGCATACATGGCAGCTTAAACTTCTTAAGGGCAGCCTGACGCGAAGGAGGAGGCAAATATGCTCCTGACGAGGAGCCCCTAAGTGCGACACAAGAGGAGAGTAAGAGAGCAAGTCAAATAGCCTAGGAATAGATTCTCCATTTATTCTTTTATATTTATTTCGTAAACGCTGGTGATTCATGTTTATTTCAAGATTGTATGGAAGTACACTTGATTTTTGGACTAAATGATATTTTATCTAAGCTTGTTTTTACTGTTTAATTTTTGGGTTTGAATGTTTTGATCACGGAAGTATTATTGCAGTCACTGTCAATGAAAGGTGCAACAACAATTTAAACTAACAAGCAAGACAACGGAAGTTACTTGGGGATTGAAGGAATTTAATCCACTTATTCTTGAATGTGTTGCACTGCCAACACTAGAAGGTGTGGTTAGTGTACATGTTTAAGTCTTAGATCTAATAGAGAAGCCAAGTTTGGTAAGACATTCATTGTGTAACACCCTTTACCCAGCCCGATCGTCGAACCCTAACAGTTAGGTGTCACGAGTAAATTAATCTAACAAGAAACAAATTAAAACATTATATCTCTTATTATCACATTATTATTATTATTATTATCATTAACATTATTATAATTTATTATTTAAAACATTGGATATATTGATCTTTGAAAACCATTCGAATTATCTCAATTTTTGAAAATAGTTGAACTTCTATCGATACTTGAGGGAACAGGTATCGGTAGAACCTAAGTCAGTAAAGACTTGAAAATAATTGCAGAATCCTACCGGTAGAAGTTCACTTCTATCGATGCAACTTTAGGCTCTACCGATACATCCTACCCTTCTATCGATACAATAAGTTCTAGAACGCAAAATGATTTTTTGCCTAGAACTTCTACCGAACCTAGTAATTACACTACTAGTACTACTATAGAACTACTGATACAAACCAGACTTCTACCGACATGACACAAGTCAGAAGCTAATTACATTTTCCCTTGTACTTCTATCGATACTCTGATAGATTCTACCAAAACCATAATTTCCCATCAGAGATCTACTGGTACAAGAGTAAGACCACCGAAACAAGTTACTAATTTTATGACATATACATATCAACCTAGACTAACATCATCAAAACATTATACAACCAAAAAATATATGGCATACTCAAAACACGACTTATCCTAGGTACATGCCTACTCAAAATAAAATAAAACTTACAACTCTTGAGTTTGGGATTGTTTTTGGATGTTGAGTCACGAATCTAACAAAAATACTTAACCTACGAACGAAAAGCAAATTGCACGCATAAGTATTAATTAGTGGTGTTTCTATAACTAAACATTAATTAATATAAATACATTGTATAAATTGAATTAATTTTAGTTCATGCTAAGACAAATACCATATTTTGTCATCTTATACCGAAATCATTATACTAACCATACATATGTATATAAGTATCATATTTATCTTTTAATTCGTAAATTATTCATGCACATTATTTAATTACATGAACTATTACCGTTTCTTCGATCTCAATATACCATTCATTTCGTTTTCTCGTTTTAATTCCATTTATGCATAATATCAATGCATATATATATCTATATACCATTTCTTGATTTCTCGATACATTTCTCATGTCTATTATGCATATTATCATCTTGCATAACTATTTCTCATTTCTTTGATTTTTCAATACAACATTCATAATATTTTCATTCCATGTAAATTTAATATTCATTATTTATAATTCCCTATTAACACGACTCGGACTCTGACGGATACATGGATCCAACCAACACACCGGTTTGGCACTCAGTGCCTCATCGGATAATCCAAAGCAATAAATCGCTCCCTGCACTAAAATAAAGTTTACAACCAGTGTCATATCGGTTAAACCAAAGTAAATTGGCACCCAGTGCCTCATCAACTCGTAGTCGAAGTAACTCTGAACTCTTCCTATCCTATGGCATGCCATCTATATCCGACTCGGCCCGAATAGTTAATAGGGTAACCTTTTCCATTTAATATCAAACCACGTTTCCATATTTAATTTTATTCATAATAAAAATGCATTTAAAAGGCAATCTAATAATAACTATAAATTTATTAATAATACAATTTTCTCATCATACATTTATACATGAAGAATATACAATTAAATTCTCATACCATTAATTTATTCAAATTAACTCAATTGAGTAGAGAATTTCATATCTTATTTCCATACCTTGATTTCTACTTTGAGCAATTAATTATAATTTGACGATTTAAATAAACTAGTTAAAGTTATAGAAACACCAACCGTAATTTTCGAGCTACTCGTTGTCAACCTTGTTTTTGCCCTTTCTTTTGGAGTAGTTCGGGTCAACATTAGCTACAAAATTAAATACACAATGTTTTTCATTAAAACTCAATAAATTTATTTCTAACTAAATTTAACTTGTTACTTTCTCATTCTTACAATGATCACCAAATTTCCCAATTTGACCCTTATTAAATTAAAATTAACAATTTATCTCACTATTTATTTATATTTCACTTCTAGCTCCAAAATACATCAAATTATCCTTAAAGCTCTATCTACTAAAAAATGATGGTATTTAATGTTTTCAATAATAAAGAAAAATACGACATGGGTCAAGAAGAGGGAGGTATCGAAATTCTAAGAATGCAAAAATTACAAGAAAAAGACTTAATTAAACTTACCAATTTGGAGCTTTAACTTAAAAAAAACTCGAGGTTTTCTTCTCTTTTCTCTTCCCCCCTCTACTGCCGAAATTTGCTTCAAATGAGTGGAGATATATATTTTTCTCTTTCA
The DNA here is from genome assembly GCA_005610355.1 of Gossypioides kirkii. Taxonomy (NCBI): domain Eukaryota; kingdom Viridiplantae; phylum Streptophyta; class Magnoliopsida; order Malvales; family Malvaceae; genus Gossypioides; species Gossypioides kirkii. Next base: position 7,224,378 of record CP032249.1, on the reverse strand, counting down.
TCCTAACACCCATACTTAAAATCATCATTATTTCCTTTTTTCTTTCTTTTATTAATAATTTTTAAATCCTAAAAATTTATAAGCCACATTTCCATTTTATTTCTTTTAAATTAAAGAAATTCCTAAACAAAATTTAAGCCATAGGTTCTCACCTAACGACAATAGCACTTTCAATGGGGAATTTACCCCATTGGTCTCTCTTATTTATTCCAATTGAAATCCCTATTATAAATCGTACTTTTACCAATTATGCAATTTAGTCCTCACACCTAATTAATTCACTACACACTTAAAATTACTTATTCAAAAATTCATAATTTTACTATTTATTTTCGTAAATATTTTTATTAAATATTTATGGGTCGGGTTCACAATACAAAGTCTCGAAAATTTATTTTTTTACAATCCTCGAATTCGGGTTGTTACACATTGTGCCTTATTGCAGCGACAATCACCTGTTATTTTAAACCTTGTGAGCCACACTTAGTATTCTATTGACTATTCACATTACGGACCCCATTTCATTATTATTGCATTTTATTTTTAATTTTACATTATTTCTTCGACAATCTCTCTCACAATTTTATTGCATTTACTTATTCTTTGCAGTGTAATTATAGACAACAAACATCCATCCTCGTGGGATCTATATCCGACAAATTCACATCTGTCTACTATACTTGCATCGACAGTGTACGCTTGCACATTTTTGCTGTGACGTTCATAGCACGATCAAGTTTTGGCGCCATTGCCAAGGATGGCGTTTGTTTGAAGTTTATTTTTGTTTTTGCATTTTATTTCTATTATCTAACCTTTAGTTATTACTAACTTGTTTTCTTTTTGTTACTAATTTTTCATTTTATTTTAGGTGTTTTATGACTTGGAGAAATCCTGAATTTATTGTTGGATTAGATCCTGAAATTGAACGCACCATTCGAAGGAGACGACAAGATAACGAAATATGGCTCTACCAGGAAATGATGCAGCCTTACATAATTGCCGCTACAAAATCCTGTTATACCTCCTATACAGCCACAAAATGTTAATAATCCATCACTGCTGCAAGAAGATCAAATACAAAATCAAACTATTCGAGATTTTGTTGTTCCTGTTTTGGATGATTTGCAACCTAAAGTTGTCAGACCAACTATTTGAGTTGGAAATTTCGAGTTAAAGCCAGTCATGTCCAGATGCTAAACTCTAATGGGTAGTATGTTGGACTACCACACGAAGATGCAAGAGAGCACCTTAAATCTTTTCTATTGATTTGTACTTCTTTCAATCAGCAAGGTGTTCCTGATGACGTCTTAAAAATGCAGCTATTCCATTATTCATTGCAAGGACGGGCTCGTACCTGGTTCCTTGGGTTACCTGCTGAATCAATGACTTTATGCGCTTGTAACCCAATTTGTTTTGCATTTTAATCCACCGACTATGAATGCTCATCTTAGAAACAATATTATTGTGTATCATCAGCTGGATGATGAAAATTTGCATATTACGTGGGAGTGTTATAAATCTCTTTTTCGATGCTGTCCCATGCATGGAATTCAACAACAGACGCAGATTAAAATTTTCTACAACGGGTTGAATCCACAAACAAGAAATCTTGACGCATCTACTAATGGTCTTTTGTTGGACTGTACATACAATGAAGTTATAGAATTCTAGAGAAAATTTCTCAGAATGATTATCAATATCCGATCTCTCGAGCTACACAAGTGAAAGCAAATCCTAGAGTTGTTGAATTGGATGCTATATCTACTCTAAGTGCACAAGTTTCCTCACTTGCAAACATGATAAAAAATATGAAGGGGACTAGTGACGTTGCACCCATTCAAGTTGCTCAACAAATTGATATCCCTACATTTTGCTGTGAAATTTGCGGTGACAACCACAGTTATGAAGATTGTCCACAACACGCATAGAATGCTTTCTATACTAATATCATCCGTGGAAATTCTTATGGTAATTCCTATAATAATTCTGCGAGAAATCAACAGCCTTGGGGACATCAGAATGTTGCAACATTCAGATATGGATATTCATCTAATAAAGACAATTATAGACAAGGGAATTACAATCAGCAGCAGCAACATTACAACCAGAGTACTCAGATGCATTCACATCAAGACCAGATGCAGCCACATTAGAATCATGTATAGCCATAACAAACTCTGATGCCAAATCTAAATGTTCAAGGATAACAGCAACAGTAGTACACGCAAACACGATCTAATCCGTTAGCAGCCCTAAAAGCCTTAATGCATGAGTATATAACTCAAACGGAAGCCATTGTGCAAGGAAATTCATTCTCCATCCAAGCATTAGAAGTAAATTATGGTAAATCGCTTCGAATTTAGACACACGACCACCAGATGAATTACCTAACAACAAAAAAATTCCAAATTCGAAACGAAAGGTGTATTGCAAAGAAATCACCCTTCGGAGTGGTAAACAAACTGTCAAGCCAACTACTAACTCTACTATAGTACCTATATATACTAGTGAAGTGAATCAGGGTGAGAGAGTTGTGTCTGAAGAAATTGTAGATGAACCAGATAAGGAGGCTTCACAAATTGTCACCCAAATGCCTACTATCCGACCAATGAAGATGTCAACACAACCGAAAATGTCGACACAACTTGATGTATCCATACCTTTTCCTTTCCCATAAAGATTTAAAGAAAAGGAGCATGATAGACAATATCAGTAATTTCTGACTACATTAAAGCAACTTCGTGTCAATATCCCTCTCGTGGACGCTCTTGTACAGATTCCTAGTTATGGGAAATTTATGAAGGATCTATTGTCAAAAAAGAAGAAGCTGAATGATATTGAGACAATTGCACTCACAAAAGGATGTAATGCAATCTTAACAAATAAGTTGTCGCCCAAGATAAAAGATTCAGGAAGCTTTACGATCCCATGTTTGATTGACAACCACTACTTGAGTAAAGCTTTATGTGATTTAGGTGCAAGTATCAACCTTATGCCGCTGTTTACTTTTAGAAAATTGGGGATTGGTTATATGAAGCCCACTACAGTGACATTGCAATTAGCGGATTGATCCTTGGCACAACCTGAAGGACAAATCAAAGACATCCTAGTTCGCATGGATAAGTTTCTGTTCTCGACAGATTTTATTATACTTGACTGCGAAGTAGACAAAGAGGTACCCATAGTCTTTGGACACCCATTCATCGCTATCAAACGCACTCTCATCGATGTGTACAAAGGTGAGTTAACAACGTGACATAATAAAAAACATGTTAGCTTCAGTGTTTTTGAAGCTCTTCCCTGCAAGGACAAAGAAGAATGTCACACTGTTGATGTGCTGGACGCATTAATTGAGGAGGAATTTAATGAGCGAAGCATAGTATTTTCAAAAGAATTTAGAGTGACATCGGATGAAGAATTTCTAATTGATTGTGACAACAAGGTTGAAGTAAACAATATTGAGCTTAGGCATGGATGGCAAATGGAATCTTTAAATTTGACCAATAGAACGGCTCCAGTCTTTAAGCCATCTATTGAAGAAGCTCCTACTTTGTAGTTGAAGCCATTGCCTGCTCATCTTAAGTATGTCTTTCTTGGCGACAATAATACTCTACCGATTATTGTCTCTATAACATTAGACGCAACTAAAGAGGGAAATTTGATCCATATCCTGAAACAGTATAAACGTGTGATTACTTGGAGTATTGTCGACATTAAAGGCATTAGTCCCTCTTTTTGCATGCACAAAATTAGGTTGGAAGATGAAGGAAGGTAATCGATTGAACAGAAAAGGAGATTGGATGAGAAAATGAAGGAGGTGGTTAAAATAGAGATTATCAAGTGGCTTGACGCGAGCATTATTTACCCAATTTTTTATAGCAATTGGGTAAGTCCAGTTCAATGTGTCCCTAAGAAAAGTGGTATCACTGTGGTGAGTAATGACAAAGATGAGCTAATCCCTACACGCATTCCTACAGTTTGGCGAGTATGCATGGATTATCGTAAATTGAATGTAGCCACAAGGAAGGATCATTTCTCACTTTCTTTCATCGATCAGATGCTGGATAGGCTTGCTGGAAAAGAAACTATTGCTTTCTCGACGGTTATTTTGGCTATAATCAAATCGTTATTACGCTAGAGGATAAATAAAAAAACAACTTTTACTTACCCTATTGGCATTTTTGCTTTTCACCAAATGCCTTTTGGCCTTTGCAACATACCAGCCACAGTTCAAAGGTGCATGATGGCAATCTTTTTGGATATGATCGAGGACTCTTTGGAGGTATTTATGAATAATTTTTCATTTTATGGACAATGCTCTGACAACTTGGCTAGAGTTTTAAAGCGATATGAAGACACAAATCTTGTACTGAATTGGAGAAATGTCACTTCATGGCAACTAAAGGCATTGTCTTATGTCATCACATTTTCGGTCAAGGCATTGAAATGGATAGAGCTAAGGTGGAAATTATTGAGAAGCTTCCTCCGTCGAAAAATATGAAGGGTATCTGAAGTTTTCTTGGGCTTGCAAGTTTTTATCACCGATTTATTCAAGATTTTTCCAAAACTATGAAAACCTTATGCTTATTGTTGAAGCAAAATAAATAATTCTTGTTTGATGATGCATGTTTGGATACATTTCTACAAATAAAGAAGCAGCTCGTGAAGGCACCCATTGTCGTTGCACCAGATTGGTCGCAACCATTTGAAGTGATATGTGATGTGAGCGACTTTACGATGGGTACATCCTAGGATAACGAAATAAAAAAATATTTTACGTTATATATTATGCCAGCAAGACTCTCACAGAGGCTCAGATTAATTACACAACCATAGAGAAAGAATTATTGGTTGTAGTATTTGCTTTTGACAAATTTTGCTCATATCTTGTCGGCGTAAAGGTTACTGTATTTATTGACCATTTAGCGTTAAGATATCTTTTCGCAAAGAAGGACATAAAACCATCGCTAATACGTTGGATCTTATTATTGGAAGAATTTGATATAAAGATTAAAGATCGAAAGGGGTCAGAAAACCAAGTTGCAGATCACCTGTCTCTTTTGGAAGTTAGTAGTGAAGACGGAAATACACTTCAAATTGTCGACATATTTCCTGATAAGACGTTGTTTGCTATCAACGCAACCCCATGGTATGCGGATGTGGTTAATTATCTGGTATGTGGGAAGTTACCTTTGAGGCTCACAGGCCACAAGAAAGAAATATTTCTTCGAAATATAGAGAAATACTACTGGAAAGAGCCATATTTATTCAAAGTATGCAATGACAATATCATTAGGCATTGTGTTCAGGAGGAAAAGATGCTTTCAATCCTAAAGCATTGCCACGATGCTCCTTCTGGAGAGCATTTTAGTGGCATGAGAACTGCTGTAAAGGTTCTTCAATCAGGAATCTATTGGCCTTCATTATTTAAGGATGCCCACAACTTTGTGCAGCAATGTGATCGGTGTTAGCACACTGATTCTATATCTCAACGTAATGAGATGTTACAACAACCAATCATGGAAGTTGAACTCTTTGACGTTTGGGGTATGGACTTCATGGGACCATTTCCAAGTTCATTTGGAAATGTCTATATTCTAGTTGCTGTTAACTACGTATCAAAGTGGGTGGAAGCCATTGCAGTCCCAAAAGATGATGCAAGGACAGTGCTGAAGTTTTTTTACAAACATATACTCACTCTTTTTGGCACGCTTAAAGTATTGATTAGTGACCAAGGCACTCACTTCCACTGCAACCAGGTAACAGTCGTACTAAAGCGGTATAGAGTTAACCATAGAATGACGACCACTTACCATCCGCAAACCAACGGACAAGCTAAAGCATCTAATCGACAAATTAAGAATATTCTCGAGAAGGTGATAAACCCATGAAGAAAAGATTGGTCTTCTAGACTTGATGATGCGTTGTGGGCATTAAGGACAACATACAAAACCCTACTTTGGATGTTGTCGTATCAGCTTGTTTTTGGAAAAGCATGTCACTTGCTTGTTGAATTAGAGCATAAAGTAATGTAGGCGATTAAGCAAGTGAACATGAATTATAAGGATGTAGGGAATAAAAGGCTATTAGACATCACTGAACTTAAGGAAATTAGGTGCAATGCCTATAACAATGCTGCAATTTACAAGGAAAAGACCAAGCGATGGCACGACAAAATCATTTTATAGCGACAATTTACTGCAGGTCAACAAGTGTTATTATTCAATTCTCGACTAAAATTACACCCAGGTAAATAAAGCTCACGTTGGTCTGAACCATTTGAAGTTGTTGAAGCATTTCCTTATGATCCAGTTACAATTAAAGATCTACATGATGGACACTGATAGCATTAGAAAAGACCATTAATTTCCCCTTATTTAGGGTATAATTTGTTCCCTTTGTGCATGTTTAGCATTCAGTTTTAGCATTTTGTGATGACTCAAAATCAGTTTACAATCGACATGATTGTATCTATAGTCAATATCATAGATGCTAAAAATTAGTTTACAATAAGCTAAAATAGTTCACCTATCTCAATTCAGTTTATATGAGTCTTACGGTTAGCTCACGTTCGCCTTATATAGTAATTACGGACAAAGCGAAATTTTAGAGTTCAGGGTCACATGACCGTGTGCTACTCGTGTGGTCCACATGGTCTAGACACACACTCGTGTGACAACTGCATCTTTAATAGAAAAATAGTATACACACATAACCTGACACACGCCCGTGTGTCTGGTCTGTGTGTCTCAAAATAATATACACACATGACCTGGCACACCCCGTGTGTCCACTATACCTTAATTCTCAGAATAGTAGCCACACATGATTTGGCACACGCTTATGTGTCCTCTGTAGCTTATTTTAATGGCACACATCTTGGATATACGCCCGTGTGTCAACTCGCGTGCCTTCGAGCAGTGATGATTCTAGGAAGAAAAACATAGCGAAATGTAGAAAAATTAAAGGATCTCGATACCCACATGTTATGAGATTGAAATGAGGTCTTTCCTGTGATTTTTAAAGCCTAGAAACACAAGACAATGACCAATTGACGAATATTCAACTCACGCCAATGAAACAACAAATTGAATCGCGTCGAAAACTTCAACGTCACAACTCGAGCAAAACCACATACTTACCAGTAATGATTGTGCATGAAACTGAACTAAACTGTTGGAGGAACACTTCCCTCAAGACCTCCGCCTAACGTGAGTAAACAACGGTTATAAAACATCAAGGACTAACAAAATCCCCCAACTCTAATTAATGAACAAAATCAATGATAACAAAATAGAAAACCATTAAACTTATGAACAATTTCTCACAATCAAAGTGAGGAACAGAACGGTACGCTCAATTTATCCAAACAATGATCATACAGTAGTAATCCAAAAACAAAATCGACGAATGAAGAAAAGAAAAAAAATAAAAAAAGAACAAAGAGGGAAATGTTATTTTTTAAAAAAGAACAAAGAAGTTTAGAATTTCAAAATATTAAGAAATAAAAATTGAAATATATATTCACCCCTCGCATACGTAAAGATTTGAACATAGGATCAAAAGATAGGCAAATACTTAACCATTGAACCACTAGACTCATCGTTGAAATAACAATGCAAAGAAATTAACTTATAGAACAAGTTCAAAGTCTAGGATTCAATAAAGGAAAACACAAAATCCTAAAAGATACGACTTGAACCTCAGATCTCAAGTAAGAAAATAGAACACATAACCACAAAAGTAGATATAGATTCATTGATAGAATTAAATAAGAAATGATAAAAATTTTGGGCCGTTACATATAACTTTGCATAGAACTTAGATATGGTCTCATTATCCTGCATCCTCAAGTTTTTAAATCTTGTTGTCAGCATTTAAAACTTGGATTGCTTAATAACTTTGGTTCCTTCATAAGCAATCTCAAGAATGGTATGAGCTTCTTTAGTAGTAGTGCACTTTGAAATACAAACAAACTCCTAGGGACCTACTCCCTTGAAAATCGCATTAATGGCTTTGGAGTTTGCATTGGCCAATTTATCTTCACCACTAGTCTAAATAACTTCTGCTTTCAAAGTCTTTACATCATTAACATCAATTTTTAAAGGTTTGCAACCTATTAAGATTAAACACAAAAATTTTCGATCTATGGACTTGATAGACGCTCTCCTCCTTGCCTTCTAATGGGTCTAACTTCTTCAATTTAGCTTGTTAAAGTTTTCAATATGGAAACCAAATCTCTTCAAGTGCATAATCTTAATCGCATTGAAAGAATTCAAAATATCCTTACTTAACATGATATTCTTTATATTTTATCTTTAATAATGTGTTGCTAAAATTCCTCAAGGATGTGCTTTTAAAGAGTTCAACAATTTTAGTCAAAAGATGCCAATTAAATACGGCAATTTACATTGGCCTACTAGATGTAAGGTAAGTTTCAACTAGAGTTTGTGTTTGGCCATGAAATTGTCACCAATACTTTCATTCATAAATAGAGCCAAGCTCTTACTAATTTTCTCAAGTTTTAAAGAGTTTCTTCCATTGAAGAAACACTATGAGAGAGAACTTATAGTCAAATGTGTTATATATAAAAAAAATTAAGAAAGAAAATGATTAAAAAAGCATAAAAACTAGTCAAAATACTAAACTAATATTGACACACATTGGAATTAAAGCCCACTTGCAAATCAAAATTTTCTTTCTTCTCCCCTTCTTGATCACAAAGAGTCAATAACAAAATCTTATATTGACCTTGACACTTTTAAATGTCGAGGCCCTTCATTGTAACACCCTAAACCCGACCTTAGAGGAACAACGAAGTCAAGGACGTCACAGAATTATAGAACATAACACAGTGATAACAAGCACACATTATATCATAAAAATATAGCAATATGTTAAACATCAAGTTAAAGTATTAACATAAGTTCGAAGTCCCATTAATGAGTTCCTAACATAACATATGATAGCTAACCCTAAGTCCTACGAGTTCTAAGGTGACCGAGCTCCCCATCCACAGGCCGTCTAGTTTGAGAAGTTCCTGTACACCATTTAATGAGTTAGTACCAATTATAATAAGGTTTCATAAGATTCTGTAACAATAGCATATAAGACATTCAATCGATTACTTAATATCCTCTACCCTTTTCGATTATGAAAATAGTTGCGTTGTAATTCAATATCAGTCTGGTAGTGTTTATAGTGACACTACCTATTCAGTATAGCACTCCGGTGTTTATAGTGTCATAGTTGGTTTAGTATTGATTTCTAATATTTACAGTGTCACTGCTAGTTCAATATTGCATTGCAATGTTTACAGTGTCACTGCCAATTCAGTATCGCGTTGCAGTGTTTACAGTGTCATTGCCAGTTCAGTCTAGCGTTATAGTGTTTATAGTGTCACTGCCAGTTCCATAGATAACCAACATGGATAATCCACCATAGCAGTTCAGTCATCATTCAGTTTAATGCTCAGTTTCCCATTGTATACATGCTTAACAGTTCCCAGTAATCAGTTTAGGTCAAACATACCCAACGGTTAACTTACAATCCCATATACCTAGTTTATGCTTGAAATTACACTGCGCACGGCTTAGCCCACAGCCATATGCTCGCCTTTGTGAGACACACGTCCGTGTGGTCACTGTTCTTGGAAGTGCAAAACAGTATGCTCACATGGTTTGGCACACGGCCGTGTGTGCAGTCCGTGTGGCTGAAGTTAGTATACACACAAGGTCTGGGACACACCCGTGTGTCCAACCTGTGTGTCTTAAGTCAGTGCACACAAAAAACAGTATGCACACACGGTCTAACGCACACTCGTGTGTCCAGCCTATGTGTCTCAAGTCAATTTACACACAAGGTCTGGCACACGACCGTGGGCATAGCTCGTGTGTCTCTTGTAGTTTAATTGTGTGGCACACAGCCTGGACACATGCCCATGTACCAGCCCATTGGCCTTTGAACAGCAGTAATCCTGGCACAATTTTTAGAAAATGACAGAGAAACTCAAGGGGTTTGATACCCTACCTTTTGAAATGACGAAATCCTGCCAAATAAGTACTCTTGAAGCCTAAACCGAGACAAAACAACCAATTACGTAATCAATTCTTAATAATGCGAAAATTATCAACCAAACCTCCACCTTCGGGAAGTTCTTAACACAATCAAAGATCACAGCCAAAATACCTTTATTTCGGCAATTCACGCCTTATGCTCTTCGAAGGAATCGCCCTCGACAGGATGCTCTCCTAAAACATTACAGTCAACGTTTAGACACAAAATTCATATAATTTTCAAAGGAGTTCCAAATTCAACAATGGTAACAATTAACTCAAGTTGCTTTGTTCGCTAGAATCCAATAACTTTTAAAACTTACCGCAACTATTATCTCTACCGTTCGCAGACAAGAACCAACGAACAACAGTACACTTGTAATGTCAGGAAGAAAAAAAGCGTATATTTTAAAAATAAAACACTCTAACTCTTTTATCTGTTTTGGAGAAGGAAGAACGATAGATATTGGTTTCTTTTAAAACTAAATAAATAAAAATAAAATAATGAACCAGTGTCCAGTGGAGTGCAAAAAGATACTCAACGTCTGCTCACATAAGGATTCAAACACACGACCCCCAAGAATAGATAACAAATGCTAAACCATTGAACCACTAGGCTCATTATTGACACAACTCAAATAGAAAAATTTAAATTTTTGGGGCTTTACACTCATCTAAACTAGAAAAAGATGTATTTTGGTAAGTAATTTTTTGTGATGCATATTTTGGAAAATAATAAAAAAAGCACACTATTTTTAAATACAAAAGCATATTTAGTTTTTATTATAAAATATAATATACTAAAAAGCTCTTAAATTACTACACTTTTTTATACAAGCCCTTAAACTATTTTTGTAGTTAAATGAGCCTATGTCCTACTATTTTTACCCATAAAATCCAAGATTTTTGTAATACCCCAAATCCAACATAGAAGTTATGACTAATTCTGGAGAAATTACATCGACTTATTTGGAAATTGATTTCAGTAAGTATTTAGTTTTGGAAACAAAAAACCATTTTGTCAACTTAAGTGATTTTGCAGTCTCGCGTTAGAAATTAGCAATTACCGACGAATTAAACATAAACCCAAAACAAGTTTAAAACCAGATTACAGACCCAAAAAGACAAAAACAAATAATTATGAAAATCACAATATTTATGTTAAGTACGAAAATAATCCGAACTCCCGCACGCCGTCCGGTCCTAAGCCAGAGAGTTACTTGAACAGACAAAGACAAAACAAAGGGGTGAACCACGCCTACCTATTTCTTCCTGACTTGTTTGTATTATAGAGGCTTCGCCAGAAGGGCATACCTACAGCCTTCAAGTTCGTAGCCAAGTCTATCGCTTAGTTAGAGCACGTTCCGTTTCCCTTCCTTCTTCGGATCTTACCAGGGTCATAAGGACTTTGTTGGGCAGAATGTTACAAAATTTAGCTTAATCGAAACTTTTACAACGCCTTAAACAATGGCCTAAGCCACAAAAAGAAGTTCGTTATAATAGAACATGGAACGAGCAAGTAAAAAACCCAACAAATTTCAATGAAAAACAAAGCTGAATTGTAAATTAAGTAAAATAAAATACAGTATAAACTTGTGCTTCAACCCTTAAAAGAGAAATAATAATAAGTGTAAGATTTATTCTACGGTTGAATCATACATCAAAAGATAAAATACTTATATTCAATTTTTTTGTTAACACCATCCATAAATTTGATCCTAAACCATTCTTGCTCCTTATAAATGACCAGTCTATCAATTTGGCTCGTCGACTCTTTACAGTAATTTAATCTCTATTTTATTTTTCAAAAAAATTTACTGTTTTTATTTTTTATTTTTTAAAATTTTTTAAAATCAAAAAGCATATTTGATAAATAAAAAATTTATTTTCAATATTAAAAATATGAAAATATGTTTAATACACTGTTTTTTATTTTTATAATAGAAACTTGAGAAATAAAATAAAAATATTACTTTTATCTAGATTCGAATTGAAGTAAGAGATATTGATATTTTAAAATTGTTGAAAAAAAATATTTTATGTTTAATGGATTGAAATCAGGACCAATTCATTAATTAAATTTAAAGTTAAAATCTATTATTTTCAATTTTTGAATTTTACAAAACATTTTTAATGAAAATTTTCACATATTTTCATTTTCCAAAAATTATTTTCAAATTTTTTAAGAAAACAAATTTTCTTAGTGCTTTTTATTTCTTAAAAAAATGAAAATAATTCTTGTTTCCTAAAAAACCAGACAAAGACATTTTTCATGTAATATAAACTTAAGATACTTTTGCTACATGTATGAAGAAGTAAACATGATTTATAATGTTAATGTAAAATAGTTTATATAGTGATGTGAACTTGTTTTATTTTATTTTTTGATTTTTGTTGAAGATCTTTTTTTATTTGAAGGTATTATTGGGTTTTAGTTAACTTGAACTTGTTTCATGTTAGAATCTCAGTTTGCTCTCTGTTCAATTTGATGTTTGGACAGATGTTCAAATACAAGTTCGAACATAACATAGGTAGTAAGCAAATAAGAGAAAGAAATAAACATAAGAGATTTGTTAACGCGATTTAGATTCATCAATCCTAATCTGCAGAGTCTCGCTCAATGAATGATTTTATTCGACAATTGATTCAGTAATCTATTGGCTAAAGCCCAATCTACCATTATACAAAGAAGTAATTGCAGCCCCAATAGATAACACTAACTTGTTACAAATTACTCACTCAAAAATCTTACAATAGAATCAATAAAACTCTCCGATAAAAAAGCTTAACACAAATAGTGTGAAAATACCAAGTAAAATATAAATAAATAACCAGCCAAAAACACTCCAAAAGCATACTTGAAGTGTGCGGCACATCAACCTATTTATAAGCTAAAATTTGATAGCTTCTCCAAGTAGTCTTGATAAGGTAAAACTCTTAATTATAGTTGAATTTATCTTCTTGAATTATCTCCAATAATTATCCTAAAATAAATCTTAAAAAATCAAGATAAATTAACAACTTAATCTCCAAATAAATAACTTAAAGGATAAGGATAAGACTTATGGGATAAGGTCTATTGATCTCCAATTATCTTTAACAGCAAATTTTGATCACCATGGTTTGAGATGAAATAAAACACGTCATGGGATATATTTGCTTATTGAGAAAACAAATATGGAGATTCAAGTAAAAAGTGTCAACATCCAATAACACTTAGGTTGTTCTAAGGAATTTTGTCTACACAATTATTTAAATAGATCATTTAAATAGGTTGTTTCAAAATCAACACTTGATAGCAAAAACTCATGCTAAAGTTGTGTGACCTGAATCCTTTTTAAAGAAAAATATAGTGGTAAAACTAGGGGGTTTGTATAGGCTTAAGGTACGAATCGTGTCTCACAAGTAGAATCCCTATAGAACTACAGTTCTTCTATTTGATATTAATTAAAATAAGACTTTTAACATTTAAATAGATGTATTTGAAACTCCTCTTATATCATTCAAATTAGAAATTAGTGAATTTTTTTCTCCTTTACCTGTGGTTTTTCACGAAAGGATTTTCCACGTAAAACCTGTTTGTTTTTATTTTTCTTTCTTATTGTTTCACGATCAATTTTCTTGTCATTATCGATGTTAGTTTATTAAACTAGTATCAGAGCTTTTCGGGTTGCTTGTCTTGATCACAGTAATGTCAACAATAAAGTATGATATTCTGCTATTAGACCACAACACCAAATTTGCATTGTGGTAGATAAAGGTGTAGGCAATTCTTGTACAAATGGATTTGGAGGATGCCCTGCTAGGGTTAGATAAGATGCCTTCGACATTGACAAATGACGAGAAGAAGCATAAATATCGAAAGGCTTTAACGCAATTGCATTTGCATCTGTCGAATGAAATTCTACAAGACGTGTTGAAGGAGAAGGCCACCGTTGCATTATGGGTAAAGCTACAGCAACTATGCATGTCAAAAACCCTAACTAGCAAGTTGCATCTAAAGTAGCGTCTTTATTCTCATCGTTTGGAGGAAGGTGTGTCTATGCTTGAACACTTAACTGTATTTAAAGAAATTGTCTTAGTAAGAGGCCATGAAGGTTCAGTATGATAAAGAATATTTAGGGTTAATTTTACTTTGTTCGTTGCCCTATCTTATTCAACCTTTAGAGATAAAATTTGTATAGTCGCGAATCTCTCATAGTTGAAGAACTCTATACTTCCTTAGCCTCGTATGACAAGATGAATCATCTTGTGGTTGGATTAGACTCTTAGGGAGAAGGTCTCATTGTTCTTGGGAGACAAGAATGAAATATTAGTGATAATCGTGGGAGGACACAAGAATGAAATCCTTGCAATAAATCTAAAGGTAGATCGAGATCTTCAAACAGAGGCAAAACTTGTAATTTCTACAAAAATAAAGGGCACATTAAGTTTGAGTGCTATAAGTTACAGAATAAGATCAAAAGGGAGACTGCGAATCAAAAGGGAAAACAATCAGAATAATCCGGTGAAGTTGATGTAGTAGAAGACTATAACGATAGTGAACTCCTGATTACTTCTGTTGACAACTATAAAGTTATTCAACCTTTAGAGATACAATTTGTATAGTCGCGAATCTCTCACAGTTGAAGAAGTCTAAACTTTGTTAGCCACGTATGACAAGATGAAGCATCTTGTGGTTGGATTCGACTTTTAGGGAGAGGGTCTCATTGTTCTTAGAAGACAAGAATGAAATATTAGTGATAATCATAGGAGGACACAAGAATGAAATCCATGCAATAAATCTAAGGGTAGATCGAGATCTTCAAACAAAGGCAAAACCTGTAATTTTTACAAAAAGAAAAGGCACATTAAGTTTGAGTGCTATAAGTTATAGAACAAGATCAAAAGGGAGACTGCAAATCAAAAAGGAAAACAACCAAAATAATCCGGTGAAGCTGATGTAGTAGAAGACTATAGCAATGGTGAACTCCTAGGTACTTCTGTTGACAACTATAAAGTAAGCGAGGAGTGGATGCTCGATTCTGGTTGCACTTTCCATATGAGTCCCAATTGGGATTGGTTTACATCATATGAAATAGTATCTAAAGGTGGTGTTTTGATGTGAAATAATGCTTCATGTAGAATCGCAGGTATTGGCATGATCAAAATTAAGATGTTTGATGGAGTCGTCAGAACACTTAGTGGTGTACGATATGTACCATAATTGAAAAGAAATTTGATTTCATTGAGTACTCTTTATTCAAAGGGTACAAGTACAAAACTGAAAGTGAGTTCTAAAGATTAGCAAGGGTTCCTTGGTTGTGATGAAAGGGTAGAGAAAGACTACCAAGTTATATGTTTTGCAAGGTTTAACTGTTATTGGTGATGCAACCATCGCTTCCTCTTCCTTGTTAGATGATGATGTTACTAGACTTTGGCATATGCTTCTTGGGTATATGAGTGAAAACGACATGACATAATTAAGCAAAAGCGGACTTCTTAATAGACAAGGCATTAGAAAACTGAAGTTTTGTGAACATTGCATATTTGGGAAGAAAAAGAAAGTTTGATTCAATAGAGGGATTCATAACATGAAGGAAACACTAGATTATATTCATATTGATCTTTAGGGAGCATCAAGAGTGCCTACGAGAGGTGGGGCTAATTATATGCTGACAATCATTAACAATTTTTCCAGAAAAGTTTTGGCATTCTTCCTGAAGCAGAAAAGTAATGTGTTTTCCATGTTTAATGCTTGGAAGACTATGATCAAGAAGTATACATGAAAACAAATAAAACACCTCCACACAGATAATGTCTTGAAATTTTGTTCTGATGAGTTTAATGAATTGTGCAAATAAGAAAGGATCGTGACACACTTGATAGTTCGTCATACTCCACAGGAAAACGATGTTGTAGAACAAATGAATAGAACAATAATGGAAAAGGTTCAATGTATGTTGTCGAATGCTTGTTTTTCAAAGTCATTTTGGGCTGAAGCGGTCTTTACTGCATGTTTTCTAATTAATCGGTTTTCTTTCATTTCCATTGAGAAAAAAACTCGACAAGAGTTATGGTATGGTACTCCTGCTGATTATTCTGATTTGAAGATTTTCAGTGTCCTGCATATGCGTATGTTGATAATAGGAAATCGAAACCTAGATCTATTAAATGTGTTTTTCTTGGTTATAAATATGGTGTTAAAGGGTATAAGTTATGGTGTCCTTAGACGATGAAAGTTGTAATTTGTAGAGATATTATTTTTGATGAAACTGATATGTTTTCTAAGTTAT
Organism: Gossypioides kirkii; assembly: GCA_005610355.1. NCBI lineage: Eukaryota > Viridiplantae > Streptophyta > Magnoliopsida > Malvales > Malvaceae > Gossypioides > Gossypioides kirkii. The sequence continues at coordinate 7,208,048 of CP032249.1, read as the reverse complement.
TGTTTAAAGACTCTTTCAATAAAGATTAGCAAAGTTCCAAAACACATGTGAAGTTGGTAAAGCTTCAGATTAATCTAGGATCTACAATAGAGTCTACTCCCCAAGTTAGTATAAAAACTCAAAGTAGAGTTTCTTCTTCACATAGTTTGCACCATAATTTCTATTGCCAATAACAAACTTAGGGAGAAATTAAACCACCAAAGAGGTTCACAAAGGCTGATCTAATTGCTTATGCTTTAAATGTTGCTGAAGATATAGATGCAAATCGAGAGTCATCTACTTATTCTGAGGCAGTTAGCTGTGAAGATTCAGGAAAGTGGATGTTTTCCATGCAAGAAGAGATGAAATCATTCAATAAGAATAGAACATGGGACCTAGAGAAGCTTCCTAAGGGTAAAAAGGTTATTCGTTGTAAATGGTTGTTTAAGAAGAAAGAAGGGACTCCAGGAGTTAAAGAACCCAGATATAAAACAAGGCTAGTTGCAAAAGGTTATATTTAGATTCTAGGTGTAGACTTCATAAATGTGCTTTCACCAATTGTGAAGCATAGTTTGATTCGAGCCTTACTTGGTATTATGGTCATGTATGATTTGGAGCTTGAGCAGTTAGATGTAAAAATAGAGTTCTTGCATAAGAACTTGAGGAAGATATTTACATGCAACAATTAGAGGGATTTTATAGTCTTAGGAAAGGAGGACTATGTTTGTTTGTTGAAAAAGTCTCTTTATGGTCTGAAACAGTCACCAAGGCAGTGGTACAAGAGGTTTGATTCATTTATGACTACTCATGATTTCAAAAGAAGTAACTTTGACAGTTGTGTTTATTTTAAGAAAAACAATGATGGTTCATTTATATATCTATTATTTTATGTTTATGACATGTATATAGCAGCCAAAGATAAAGGAGAGATAAGAAACGTCAAAGGCCAGCTTAGTAAAGAATTTGAGATGAAAAATTTAGGAGCAGCAAAGAAGATACTCGAGATGGAGATTTTCAAAGATAAAAAAGCATGTAAATTGTACCAAAGTTAGAAAGGGTACATTGAGAAAGTTCTTTGTAGATTCAATATGCAGGGCGTCAAGCCTGTTAGTACTCTATTAGCAGCCCACTTCAGACTTTCATCGACCTTAACTCCGCAATCAGATGATGAGGTTGACTACATGTCATGTGTTCCATATTTTATGGAATCTCTCATGTATGTTATGGTTTGCTTATGTCCAAATTTATCGTATGCAGTTTGTGAAGTTAGTAGATACATGGTGAACCTCGGTAAAGAACATTGGAAAGCGGTTTAGTTTCAGATACTTATGAGGTACTACTGATGTTTGCTTATAGTTTGGAAGAACAAGAGATGGAGTCATTGGGTATGTTAATTCTAATTTTTTTAAAGACCTTGATAAAAGAAGATCTCTCAGATGGCATGTATTTACTATTGAGGGTTGCGCAATCAATTGGAAAGCCACTTTGTAGACTACAGTTTCTTTGTTTACTACTGAAGCTGAGTACATGGTGATTACTGAGGCTTGTAAAGAAGCTATTTGGTTAAAGAGACTCTTTGGCGAACTCAATAAAGACCTTCAAATTAGTACAATGTTTTGTGATAGTCAAAGTGTCATCTTCCTTACGAATGATCAAATGTTTCAAAAAAGAACAAAGCACATTGATGTTCGGTATAATTTTGTGCGAGATATTATTGCTCGTGGTGATATTATTGTGAGCAATATTAGTACTCATGATAATCCTACAAATATGATGACTAAGTCACTTCCTATAACCAAGTTTGAGCATTGGTTGAACTTGGTTGGTGTTCATTGTTAAAGAATACCCCTTAGGGTGTTTCGTAAAAGAGGTAGAGAACTTGTTCATTGAGAATTTGTGTCAAGGTGGAGTTTGTTAGAGTTGTGTGACCTGAATCCTTGGTAAAGAAAAATCCAGTGGTATGGACCTTGCCACACAAGTAGAATGCGTATAGAACTGTAATTCTTCTATTTGACAGTAATTAGAATAAGGTTTTTTCAATCTTACTACTTCTTCTATTTGACATTGATTAGAATAAGTTTTTTCAACATTTAAATAGATATAGTTGAAACTCCTCTTGTATCATTCAAATTAGACATTAGTGAATTTTCTTCTCCTTTGCCAGTAGTTTTTCCTGAAAGGGTTCTTCACATAAAATTTGTGTTTTAATTTTTATTTTCTTATTTTTTCGTGATCGGTTTTATTATCATTATTGACGTTAATTTAATAGCTCAATCCTTCCCTCACTTCCTCCCCAAATTTGATCAACAATTTTTAGGATGAGATTGTAATAGCCTAGTTTATAGTGGTACTGAAAACAGTGATTTCAAGATCACAACTCAGACGATTCGAGTCATTAATTCATTTATTTAAATATTTATGACTTCGTTAGCATCATATTAAAAGTTGGTAATGAAATTTTAATGTTTAGATAGTTAATTGAGTAGAAAGGATTAAATTGTAATAGGTGTAAAAGTAGAGATGATTAATTAGAAGGACCAAATGAGTAAATTAACCAAAGAATTGTTAGTGGGTAGATTAGTATGATTTATATAAGTGTAAATAGATTTAGTTAAGATTAAAAGTGGTTAATTAAAGCTTAATACTGAAAGTCTTGAAAATTACAAAATTGCCATTAGTATATATATTAAATTAAAGGAAAATTAAGTGAAAATTTTTAATGTTTTCACTTATCTTCTTCCTTTTCATGTCTAAAAGAGATATGGATAGGTTTTCCATATTCAAATTTTGAGTTTTGATTTGGGTAAGCATACCTTGATCGTTTTTAGTAATTTTTTTGTTTTTGAGTCCGTATTAGCTTAATCTATTTTATCTAAGGACTAATTTGTGAAACTGTCAAATGTTATGAAACTTGTCATTGTTAAAAATGCTTGTTTTTGAAAGCTTTTGATATATTTGAATGTTTGATGCTTGGGTTAGATCTTTTTGTAAAGAGATTTTTGATGAAGTTAAGGTTTAAAGAGTAAAATGTGAAAATGATGAAAATACATGTTTTGTTGTCAAAATAAATTTGTGAAGGGGTTGGGTAAACACCGTATAGAATTCAACTAAGGTTGGTTGTGTGAGAGTATGGTTATTTTGCATGTTTTGTGTTGAAAAGACTAGATTGAATAAAAGGAAAATATTAGGGGTAAAATTGTAATTTTCTCAAAAAGGACTAAATTATGTTGAAAAACTCAATTATGTGAGTTAATGTGATAATTGGATCAATTGTGGATGTAGACTATGATCGTGTTTCAGATCTCGAAAAAGAGAAATTAGCGGAGTAGTTATTGAAGTCTAATCGTAACTGCAAGTTAGTCCGGTAAGTTCATACTGTAAATTTTACTTAATATTTCTTGTATGTATATTGACAATGTACAAAAAATCGAAAGCACTTAGAATTGAAGAGATCAAGGAAATGAAACGAAAGAGATAGTAGGCTTTATGTCGTTAAAAAAGTACCGAAGCGATGGTTGGGGTATCGCATATGTTGCGAGTCCTCCATAGCTCATGTGAGCAACATCGTGATTTGAAAAAGAGATATGAATCCTAAATGGATTATAGGCCCTTCGATGGTTGGGACTTATGCTTTATGCATGCTCCCAACAGCTCATGTGAGCAGCATCGTTAGGGAACAGTTTATAGACAAACATCGTACCGATGGTTGGGGTACCACATATGTTACGAGTCCTCGACAGCTCATGTGAGCAACATCGGGTTCTGGTAACAGAAAGTTATAGATAGGAAAATGAAAGATATATTTAACTCAAGAAATAATGAGATTATCCTGGTTCGTTTGAGCTATAACTGCTTTATACGAACATTTGGTAACTCTTTAAACTATCAAACTTACTAAGCTTTGATGCTTGCCAAGATGTTATTATTATTTGGTAGATCGTTTTTGCTGATTAAGGATCGGATCATCATCATCATCTCTTTGAAGCCACACTATCGCGGTGCTTGTTAGTAGTTTTTGCATCACTCGATCTTATGGCATGTAATAAGATGATGTTATCTTTTGATTTATGTACTTGGCATTGTGAAAACCTTGTTATGTTGATGAATGTAGTAAATGCATGATGTGCAACTTGGAGTATAGACTTAAAGCACTATGTTATGACTTGGAATCTATATATTTCGTGTTGACTTAATGCATAATGATGTCATGAATGTTTTGTGTTAATAAACTTGTGTTTGGCATGATTCTTGTGATTTTGCATACTTGTTTCGATAGAACCCATGCATGTATTGATAGAAGTACAAGGTAGGAGAGAGGTAGCTCACTGACTTAGGTTGTATCGGTATTCATGTGTTTAGAAGTATTAGTAGTTTGTATACTTGTAGCGATAGAAATAGCAGGGTAAGACCTTTAGCTCTTTGGAGTTTTTAGTACTGGTAAAAGTAAGACTTGTATTGGTAAGAGAGTCACTTGTATCGGTAGAACTGTCACTTGTATCGGTAGAAGTCTGCATTATTCTTAAACTATTTACTGACTTGACAACTACCGATACTTATCCATAAGGTACCTGTAGAAGTCTTTAGATATCGAAAATGACCTTTTTGCCTTTATTGAATTGCGTTTATAATCAAATGGTGAAGTATAACGTGTGAAATGAAATTCTTTAATAAAAATAAGTTTGTTTAACATTATGTTAAAGATGAATGCTGATAAATAAATAGTAAAACATCGAAACCCTAATCGATAATAGTCTACAGGTATAGTGTTATATTTAGTGGTATTAGAGCTTACAGTTTAGTCGTTTCTCAGACTATTATGACTACATTAAATGATTTAGTAGCACATGCCATATGAACCTTTAATAGTGTGATACAAATGAATCTGATCTCATCATAGTTTTTGTAGATAAAGGTAAAGATACTTGATTCTAAAAGAGATGAGACCAACGAAGTAAACAGCAATGACCCGATGAGTGATTTTGGGGCTAGTCATGGGGCACCTATCTTACCAATGACAAAAAGCGAAGCCAAAAACATGTTCTTTGGCTTAATGGGACAGTGGTTCTCAGAATTCATGTAGAATAATTATATGACGCCACCTCCTCCTCCCCTAGCTACACAGCTTGCTCCCCGACCTACGACATCGCCGATAAGGCCTCCACCTCCTCCTATAATAGAATAGATACATCGTATCCCGACGAATAGGGTAAGAAAGTATGGGGCGAAAGAATTTCGCGAAAATGCTGAGGATGATCCATCCAAGGCTGAGGATTGGTTGGAAAACACCCTGAGGGTACTGAATGAAATAGTTTGTCCACCTGAAGACTGTGAGAGGTGTGCCGTTTTGTTGCTAAAAGATGAAGCTTATAATTGATTGGGTGATAACATTAGAAATGACACCTACTTTTTCCCTAAATTTGTGTATTAATTGTCTCTTTTGTATTATATTTAGTATGCATAATAGGAATTTCATACTTAGTATTTATATTTTCTAACTCATTATTGTTTGGTTTAAACTCTCATTTTATCCTCTTTTTACACTAATATCGACGCATGCAGAATATATTCATAACTGTCAGCGTAGGGATCCATCTCAGGAGATCAGTGCTTGAAAGAGTTTGAAGATGCAACCAAAAGTTAGCTTGGAATTGCAGCCAGAGATGTCGACGTATAAGAAATCTTTACTTGGTACAAGTGAATCCAAGCTACAAGCACACCTAGAAGCACCAGCACAGGAATTTCACACATTGTCACTGCAATCAAAGAATACAGATTGTGACTAAAGATGCCGCGACAATCTGCAGATCCATAAAGAACACACCAGATCTGCGTGAGTGCGCAGCTGGAATTTAACTAACTTTGACAGTTGCAATTAGATCTGGATCTGAGAAGAGATGAGGTCTACCATTCCTGAAGCCTATAAATAGAAGGGAAAAGATGAAGAAAAAAAATAGAAGAAATTAAATCTGTAATTACTTTGTATTTTTGAAGTTTATTGGAGATCGATAAGCTGACTAAGCAAACGAGCAACCACTCTTGACGAGGAGTCCTTGGTGCAGGCACAAGAGGAGCGGTTAAGGGGTAGTCCTAGTGGTCTAGGATAGTAACTTTGATGTATACGTTAACCCCACTTTTATGTTGATGGATTATTATTTACAATTGAATGAATATGAAAATATCTTTCATTGTTAGATTACTCTCATTTTACTTAATCCTTTTCATCTGTTTATTCTTGGATTCAATTGCATTAAACACAAGAGTGGAAGTGCAATCTACCGACATAGAGAGATGAGGTGACAAGTTGAGTTAACAAACAAGTCAACGAGAGTTGCTTGGGATTGGAAGAGATTCTATCACTTGTTCTTAAGTGCACAATATTGCCTATATCGAGAGATGGGGTAATTATGGGTACTTGAGTCTCGATTAAACAGAGAGCTATGGTTGGTAAGATTTCATTGTAACCTCATTGCTACGACAATTCATCTATACAATACCTTGTCGATGCATCCAGCATTGAGAATTAGTGAAGTTAGCAATCCACTCCAATTCTTCACACTTGATCATCATTTTACTTTTTTGCATTTAAATTTCCAAACCTTCAACAACAATTTGATTTACTTTCAGTTGTACTAACAATTAACTTTTATTACATTGACAATTTTGATTATTTTAGTGTGCAGATATGATTTAATTGTGCTGACAACTTTACTCACATTAACTCTAATCTTAGTTTTAATTGCTTCGACATATAGACATCAAGAACTCATTCCCTGTGGGATCGATATCTGATAGAATTATTCTATGAACTATACTTGCTTCAACGTGTGTCCACTTGCAAAAATGTTGTGACATTACAGGCCGATCAAGTTTTGGCACCGTTGTCAGGGACTGGTGTTTTTTCGATGTTAACTATTGTAGTAGTAATTATTTCTTACTTAACTTTTTGTTTTTACTAATCTGTTCAACTTTCTTTTGCTGATTTCCTCTTATTTCTTTAGGAGTTGCATGTCCACAAGAAGAAATCCTAAGGAAATTCTAAGCTTTGACCCAGAACTTGAAGAACACTTAGAAGGAGAAAGCAAGAACAAAAGAAAATGGCTAGCAACAACAATAACATAAGTCTACCACCATTGCTGCCACAAGATGGAGTTCCTCCAATACTTCCACAACGAATAAATAATTTACCACCACCGCCTCCACAAATTGAACAAGTGCAAAATAGGACAATTAGAGATTTTTTTGTTCCTATCCTTGATGATTTACAACCAGGGGTTGTACGACCAGCTATACAACCTGGAAACTTTTAATTGAAACCGGTTATGTTTTAGATGCTCAACTCAAATGGGCAATATGCGGTCCTACCTCATGAGGATGCACGAGAACATTTAAAATCACTTTTTCTTATTTGCGCATCTTTTTGCCAACATAGTGTCCCTGATGATGTCTTAAAAATACAACTATTTCCTTATTCGCTACAGGGAAGAGTAAGAACATGGTTCTTGGGTTTCCTGGCTAGATCCATTACATGATGGAATGCATTAGCAACGCAATTCGTTTTACAATTCAATCCGTCGATAATGAACGCAATGTTACGCAATGACATTACAGCATATCATCAGCTGGATGATGAGAATTTACATACAACATGGGAGCGTTATAAGACTCTACTTAGACATTGCCCAATGCATGGAATTCAACGAGAGACCCAGATAGAGATCTTTTATAAAGGATTGAATGCTCAGACAAGGAATCTCATCGACACATCTGTTAACGGTCCCTTGTAGGATTGTACCTACACTGAAGCTATACGAATTCTAAAGAGAAGTGCACAGAACGATTATCAGTATCCAATCTCTTATTCTACTCAAGTAAAAACTAATCCTGGTGTTCTTGAATTAGATGTTATTTCTGCTTTGAGTGCCCAGGTATCCTCTTTGGCCAATATTATAAAGAATATGAAGGGCACAAGTGATGTTGCCCCTATCCAAGTAGCCCAATAGATGGATGTGCCAATATTTTCCTGTGAAATTTATGGTGACAACCATAGTTATGAGGACTATCCACAACATGCTGAAAATGCATTCTATGTCAACAACATTCGAGGAAATTCCTATGATAACTCATACAATAGCAGAGCTCAACAACCTTGGGGGAATAAAAATGCTTCCACATATAGATATGGAAATTCTTCAACCCAAGGGAGTTATAGACAAGGGAGTTACAATAACCATCAATAGGAGAATTTTAATCAGAATTCGCAGGTACATCCGCATCCTGATCAATTGTAGACACATAGCCAAATGCAACCACAAACGCAATTGTAGCCACAATAGAATGCAACACCACATATGCAAGGACAGCACCAGTAACCACAACAGTATTTTTCTCAACCAAGGTCAGTTCCTATGGCTACTCTTGAGGCACTGATGCGAGAGCATATCATGCGGACTGAACCAATAGTGCAAGATAATTCTTCTTCTATCCGAGCATTAGAAGCCCAACTAGGGCAATTGGCTTTTAATCTAAGTACAAGGTCACCAGGTGCTCTACCTAGTGATAATGAGAACCCAACGCAAAGAGGAAAGGAGCGTTGTAAGGCTATCATTCTGCGAAGTGGAAAACAAACGGCTGAACCAAGCAGATATTCCGACCAAGAACATGACGATGCATTCGAATCAATGCAACAAGGAGAAATTGCAGCTGAAGTAACTCAGCAAAAATAAATGAGGAAGAACCAACTATGGTGAAATCTATGCCTATTATTCGCCCAAAAAAATGTCGACGTAACTACCTATGTCGATGCAATCGATTATTCCATAACAACCTACCGACAATATACCTTTGCCATTTCCACAAAGATTTAAAGAGAAATACCATGATAAGGACTATCAAAAGTTTGTTTCTACTTTGAAACAATTACATATTAACATACCTCTTGTAGAGCTATTGCGCAGATACCCAGTTATGGGAAATTTATGGAGGAGCTATTATCAAAGAAAAAGAAATTATCTGAAATCGAGATGATTGTGCTCATAGAAGGGCGAAGCTCTGTGTTAACTAACAAGTTGCCACAAAAAATGAAAGACCCTGGCAACTTCACAATCCCATGCTCCATTGGAAATCATTATCTAGGTAAAGCTTTATGTGATTTGGGAGCTAGTATTAATCTCATGCCTTTGTCCACATTCAGAAAATTATGAATAGGATCAATGAAGCCCACTGTGATGAGCTTGCAGACAGATCTCTAGCGTAACATGAAGGTCAAATAAAAGATGTCCTTGTACAAGTAGATAAGCTTGTGTTCCCTGTCGATTTCATAATCCTTGACTGTGAGGCAGACAAGGAAGTGCCCATCATATTGGGGCAACCATTTTTAGCAATAGGATGCACTCTTATCAACATTTTCAAGGGTGAGCTTGTCATGCATTATAACGATGAACATGTTACCTTTAGTGTGTCCAAGGCATCTCCGTTGAGAAGTAAGGAGCAGTGTCGCCACATTGACGTGCTGGATGAAATAATTATGGAAGATTTCAATGAATGGAGTTCAGTAGTCTTAGATGAAGATGCTACTACATTTGTTAATGAAACCCTAAATAGATGTTAACACAATGCTAAGATCAACAGTTTTGAGTTGAGATAGAATTGACAATTGAAATCTTTGGATCTATCCAATAGGATGGTCCCCGTGTTTAAATTCTCAATTGAATAAGCTCCTACCTTGGAATTGAAGCCATTGTCAATGCATTTGAAATATGTCTTTCTGGGTGACAATGATATGTTACCTGTAATTGTCAATGCAACCCTCGACGCAAAGCAAGAAGAGAAGCTCATCGCAATTCTGAAGGAGCACAAAAGAGCTATAGCTTGGAGCATTGCAGATATCAGATGAACCAGTCCCTCTTTTTGCATGCACAAGAAAAGGTTAGAAGATGAAGGGAAGCAATCTATTGAGCAACAGCGATGACTCAATGAGAAGATGAAGGAAGTAGTGAAGAAGGAGATTATCAAGTGCCTAGGCGCGGGCATCATCTACCCTATTTCTAATAGCAATTAGGTGAGCTTTGTCCAATGTGTGCCCAAAAAGAGTGGTTTCACAGTTATGAGCAATGATAATAATGAGTTGATCCCTACTCGCATTGCAACTGGCTGACGAGTATGCATGGATTATCGTTGACTCAATGCAACCACAAAGAAGGATCACTTCCCACTACCGTTCATTGACCAGATGCTAGATAGGCTCGCTGGTAAAGCTTATTATTGCTTCTAGGATGGCTACTCTAGATACATGCCCATTTGGAACCTTTGCATTTTGACGTATGCCTTTTGGATTGTGCAATGCACCAGCCACCTTCTAGAGGTGTATAATGGCTATCTTCTCGGACATGATCGAGGATTCTTTAGAGGTATTCATGGATGATTTTTCTGTTTATGGGCCAACTTTTGACCAATACGCTGACAACCTGGCGAAAGTTCTGAAGAGATGCGAGGACGCAAATTTAGTTTTGAATTGGGAAAAATGCCATGACATGGCAACTGAAGGCATTGTCCTCGACCATCGCATATCATGTAAGGGTATTGAGGTAGATAAAGCAAAGGTTAAAATCATCGATAAATTGCCACCGTCAACAAATGTTAAGGGAATAAGGAGCTTTCTTGGACATGCTAGTTTTTATAGGAGATTTATTCGAGACTTTCCAAGATTATTAAACCATTATGCTCATTACTAGAGTAGAATAAAAAATTTGTGTTTAATGACGCCCGTTTGGACGCATTCATCACAATAAAGAAGCAGCTAGTACAAGCTCCAATTGTCGCCACACCGGACTGAACTCAACCATTTGAATTTATGTGCGATGCAAGTGATTTGTTGTAGGAGCTGTACTGGGCCAACACAAAGAAAAGGTATTTTATTCCATTTATTATGCTAGTAAAACTTTGACTGAAGCGCAAGTTAATTATACAACTATAGAGAAGGAATTACTAGCAGTAGTTTTTCCATTCGACAAGTTCTGTTCATACCTTTTCGGCATAAAAATTATTGTTTACACAGATCATTCTGCATTGAAATACCTTTTTACAAAGAAAGACGCCAAACTAAGATTGATTAGATGGATCCTGTTGCTGCAAGAGGTTGATGTGGAAATCAAGGATAGAAAAGGATCCGAGAATCAAGTAGCTGACCACTTATCTCGATTGGAAGTTAGAAGTGAAGATGGGAATAAAGTCCAAATTATCGATGCATTTCCAAACGAGCTGTTATTCTTTGTCGACGCATAACTCAAGTATGCTAATGTTGTCAACTATATTGTGTGTGGGAAGTTACCCTTGAGTGCTGTGGGTCACAAGAAAGTCAGATTTTTGTGCAACGCTGCGAAGTGCCATTGGAATGAGCCATAATTATTCAAGGTATGCACCGACAATATTATTCGTCGCTGTATTCCTGAAAAGGAGATAACTTCTATCCTGAGATATTACCATGATGCTCAATATGAAGGCCATTTTGGTGGTGTAAGGACTGTTGCAAAGGTCCTACAGTCAGAATTCTATTGACTCACATTGTTTTGAGATGCCCACAACTTTGCATAATAATGTGATTGATGTCAACACACTGGCTCAATATCTCTACGCAACGAGATGCTCCAACAGTCTATTATGGAGGTGAGGTTATTTGACGTTTGGGGTATAGAATTAACGGGGCCATTCCCAAACTCTTTTGGGAATGTGTACATTTTAGTTGCTGTTGTTTATGCATCGAAGTGGATCGAAGCAATCGCGATACTAAAAGATAATACTCGAACAGTGTTGAAGTTTTTCCACGCTTACATCCTCACGAGATTTGGAACACCTAGAGCATTAATAAGTGATCAAGGTACTCACTTCCACAACAATCAAGATGCAACAACATTGAAAAGATATGGTGTGAAGCATCGTATGGCCACAACATACCATCCATAGACAAATGGCCAAGTGGAGGTGTCTAATCGACAGATTAAGAGCATCCTTGAAAAGGTGGTTAACCCATCTAGGAGGGATTGGTCTTCACAGCTACATGATGCATTGTGGGTGCTTCGCACCGCATATAAAACGCCGTTGGGGATGTCGCCATATCAACTAGTGTTTGGTAAGTCATGCCACTTGCTAGTTGAGCTTGAGCATAAAGCTATGTGGGCAATCAAGCAGGTAAATATGGACTATGATGCTGCTGGAAGGAAGAGATTATTGGACATTGCTGAACTAAAAGAAATTCACTGCAATGCCTATGAGAATGTCGTAATATACAAAGAAAAGACCAAGAGATGGCATGACAATATCATCTTGCGTCAATAATTTAGCCTTGGTCAATTACTAGTTTTGTTTAATTCATGTTTAAAACTGTATCTAGATAAATTATGCTCAAGATGGTCAGGCCCTTTTAAGGTTGTCGGAGCATTCCAAAATGGTGTGGTGACAATTGAAAATCTGAAAGATGGGCAACAGCTTAAGTTGAATGCCAACGTTTGAAGCATTATGTAAGCCCAGAAGTCAAAGAACCAAACGAGACCATTGATTTAGTCACATTTAAATAATGTCAACGTATTTTACATTTCCTTTTATCTTTTCACTTTTATTTGTTTCCTTTTTAATTTTATGCGGGAATAAAAATCGTCATTTTATCGATGCATAACAAGCATAACTTGTCGATGCATTCCGTGATGAAATAGTAAAGCTTTTTTAGCAAGAATCACGCTGATTAATTTCTCTCTCTCCCCAGCCGTTCGATCGATATAAAAGGTACGATCTATAGCTTGGCATTTATTGGTTGCAGACATAATATTTTCCCACAACTTTTGCAATCATCACGTCTCCTTAATTTTCAAGTTTATGAAACCCTTCTCTACTGATTTCCTTTTCCACTCACATTCGACATTGTTGTTGTAATTCTTCTTCTGTATTATTTTTGCTATTACTTTCTCACGAGTTTATTTCTTTCTCTGCAAGTTTCTTTTAACCTTTTAATTGAGTTATTATGGCCAAAACAAGAGGTGCGAAAACTCCTTCTAAAACCCTTGAAACTTCTACCACCGTGGTTCGATCCACTGACCACCCTCTACCAAAGGAGTTGATCCTATTTTTGTCTAAAGCGGCCAAGGATCACTACAATGATGTGATGCTGAAACGCAATTGCCACCCGGAGCAGGGTCTCCAATTATCCCCACACCAAACTTTGGGGAAGTAAATCGCACGATCAATCAGTTGGATAGGCTGGGAATTCTTCTGTGAGCACCCAGCCGGATATTCCCCTATAATGGTAATGGAATTTTATACCAATCTTGTAGATTCTGAGTAAGAATTCGTCTTTGTAAGAGAAGGCTTGGTACAATAGAATGCTGCCCATATCATCGTTCTGTCTCAAATTCCTACGAAGGTAGATGACCACACTCTATTTTTGGAAAAGCTGAAGGATAAAGGAACTGACGAGGTGTTAAGACACCTCTGTGTTGATGGTGCTGTCTGGACGGGCACCGAACCACACAACTTTACCATGCACCGTCGTTATCTAACAACCTACAGTAAGGTGTGGTTCCACTTCATCAATAGCCGCATCTTGCCTTCTACACACAGTACAACGGTGACATTAGATTGCATGTGCATTCTGCACTTAATCTTAAAAGGCTTTCACATTGATGTCGGCGCAATCCTCCATGACCAAATTGCTGAAGCAACATTCAAGCAGATAGGTATACTACCTTTCCTTTCCTTAATAATGCTGATGTGTAAACAAAGGGGGATTATGCCCCGAGATGGTGAGGAAGCATTGGAGAACAAGAGCCCTATCAATGATATTTCCATTAAGAGAATGACGAGAGGCCAAGAGATGTCGCTGATGAAGGAAATACCTAAGAAGAAGGATGAGGGAAAAGGGAAGAAGGAAAAACAGGATGATGCACCTATGGATGCTCAGTTGGGAAGAAGGTTGGCTGTAATGGAAGTAAAAATTGATCGCATTGACATGCACCAAATTCATATTGTCAGTGCATTGGAGGAGATGGACTACAAACAAAATCTATTTTATACGTACATAAGAATATGGAACAAATCTATTATCAACGCATTAAGAAGTCTGAGCCCAAATCCTCTACCTGAGTTCCCTATCTTTCCACCCATTGTTAGGGAATCTTCCTCATCTTCCGAACATCTTACTCTTGATGGGCTATTTCTTTGGAAAATTGTGCTCAATTTCATATGTGGCAATTCCGCCAAGATATCTTCTTTAGTTGGGGGAAGAATCCACACGAATCGGATTTTTTGAGAAACATATCGAGAGAGAATTGGATTTGGTTAGACAATGTATGGTTGGTAAATAGGGATCAATTTTTTAGCAAGGTACGGAATGTATCGTCAAATATTCAATATGATTCCACAAGATCTAGTTTCATTCAAGTAATGGATTCTCACCAATTGAATAGTTTCATTCAAGTAACGGATTCTCACCAATTGAAATGATCTTATGATCAATCTAGAGATCGTTTCGATTCCATTAGTAATGAGGATTCGAATATCACACATTGATCAATCAAAGAGAGATTCAACAACTAAAACAAAGATCGATTCTTGGGATCCTTCCTTTCTTCAAACGGAACAAATGAAGATAGAATCAGACTGATTCCCTAAGTGCCTTTCTGGATATTCCTCAATGTCCCGGCTATTCACGGAATGTGAGAAGCGGATGAATAATCATTTGCTTCCGGAAGAAATCAAAGAATTTCTTGGGAATCCTACAAGATCCATTCATTCTTTTTTCTCTAATAGATGGTCAAAACTTCATCTGGGTTTGATGAAAGAATGAGATGTTTCTTTTGTCCCTTTCAGGCGATCGAAAAATAAAGAAATAGTTAATATATTCAAGATAATTACGTATTTGCAAAATACCATCTCAATTCATCCTATTTCATCATATCCAGGATGTGATATGGTTCTGAATGATGAAATGGGTAGTTCCAATAAGATTTCATTCTTAAACAAAAATCCATTTTTTGATTTATTTCATCTATTCCATGACCAGAACAGGGGGGATACACGTTACACCATAATTTTGAATCAGAAGAGAGATTTCAAGAAATGGCAGATCTATTCACTCTATCAATAACTGAGTCGGATCTGGTGTATTATAAGGGATTTGCCTTTTCTATTGATTCCTACAGATTGGATCAAAAATAATTCTTGAATGAGGTATTCAACTCCAGGGATGAATCGAAAAAGAAATCTTTATCGGTTCTACCTCCTATTTTTTATGAAAAAAATGAATCTTTTTATCGAAGGATCAGAAAAAAATGAGTCCAGATCTCCTATGGGAATGATTTAGAAGATCCAAAACCAAAATAGTGGTATTTGCTAGCAACAAAATAATGGAGGCTGTCAATCAAGATAGATTGATCCGAAATCTGATTCAAATCCAATATAGCACCTATGGTTACATAAGAAATGTATTGAATCGATTCTTTTTAATGAATCGATCTATCGGCAAGAAAGCTTTTGCAATTCATTTCAAAAGACTTCAATTGGTACACGCAAAAAATAGGCCAATTTAGCAGCTTTTTGTTAAATTTTGCGTGTAGTCAAATTCTCACCAGTACGAGTCAAGGGAACGACCCCTTCGCCTCTGATTTCCATATAAAGGACGCGACGGGCATAAATACCCTCTTTAACTTCTATTCTGATGGACTGAATATCTTTCATAAGGAATTGTAGAAAGATGCGATGATTTTTTTCCAGGAAAACCCCAACGAAAAATACATACTATTCCCTCCTTTTTATCGAATCGATCATAACCACTACCTACATTCCAAAAAATCGCGCACCATAAATAGGAACTAATAAAGAGGCCTGCGATCCCATAGAAAGACATCACGATTCCTTGTGGAAAAAAAAACTATTTGCTGAGACGAAAATAAAGATATCAAATTCCTACCAAGATAACTACAAGCTCCAACTAATAAAAACCCTAATGAACCAAAAAAAAAGGATAAAGGCCTAGTAGAAATTGCTTATTTTTTGAGATCCCACTATAAATTCTATCCATATAGATTCTAATCACCAACTCATACATACTAGATCCAGTTGCATTTTATTCGAATTGAGAGAATAACCAAAAAAATTCGACTTTACTTTTTTTTTCGAAGTAACTCTAATCAACTAGTACCATTTTGATATGAACTTTTAGAAGGAATTCATCAAATTGCTTCGATCTAATATCATCCCCTTTATATGATCTCATATACGGATCTACTAAATATATAGACATTAATTTCATACATCCGTTCGGTACCGATCCACTTGTTATAATTCATTTAACCTTATATCATGTTTACGTATGCATAAGAGGGGCTTTTTCATTTATGTTCGGTTTGGGGAAGCCAGATGCTATACAATATTCGACTAAATAGGTATCCATGACATCTAAGTCTTGAAAAAAATGGATAAGATTTGGTCTTAGCCTCATCGAATCTAAAAAATCTTAATTTTTTGAACATACAAAGATAAAGAAGTCATTATAATTGTTGGAAATACTAGCCCTAATAAAGGCACAAAAATAGAGGGAAAACTGTTGAAAGTTGTCACAAAATGGGTACCTCAATTTAATATTTGTACCTGTTATTGTTATATTGTTAGTTAGAAATATATCTTATAACGATTATATTATAATCCTATATTATACTAATTATATCTAAATACTAAATATATCTAAACGAGTCTATATATCTAATATATATCTAATAAGTGCAAGGAATGTAGAATTAAATAAAAGGACTTGCCCATCTTTCTAAATCAAATAAAATAGGTGTATGATAAGATAATCCACTTTCTTTATTATCTTACTTTATTCTTACTTTTCTTATTATTCTATTGTTATTGTCTTCTAATTTGAATTTTTGAATTTAATAAAGAAAGAGTTTATTACAAATTGTCGAAAGATTCGATTCGTTAGAATCCGATCCAAGCACATGGATTATTAGTAAAAATAGAATTTTCGGGAGATATAGAAAGATGCAAAACTCTATATTTCTATTCTATTTTTTCTCTATTTAAATTATATATACATACGCAATCGAGGAAGATAAAATTCATTTTATTTGTCTCTCCAAATTGAATTTCATTTCATAGAAGGAAAAATTTGCTTTTTATCTTGTTGCTATAGGTTTACTCATTAGTAATATCGGATAATAATAATTAACCACATAATTTGTTTTTCAACAATTCCATCACAAAGTCAAAGCCCGCGTAATGGACTTTGACTTTGATTCTGATAAACTAACTAACTACCTTTTCACTACAAATAAAATAATTTCACTTAAGACTTTACTTGATTGAATTTTGATTCAAAGGAAAAAAATCGTGGAGTTGAACTAACTCACCCAGAACACCTTTTAAAGGATTACGTGGTACGATTGGATCGAATAAACCCTTATGGAATAAATATTTAGCCGCCTGTGAACCTTTCGGTATTGTTTTATTCAATGTTGCTCAATTACTCTTTTACCCGCAAATGCAATATAGGTATTGGGTTCAACAATAATGATATCCCCCAACATACCAATACTCGCGATCACTCCACCAGTAGTAGGAGATGTAAGAATTGATACATAAAATAACTTTTTCATTTGATTGATAATCATATAAAGCAAAAGATATTGTACAGTGACACATCTTTAAGTGGGTTGGGATGCGTTTTAATGCAAGATGG
The DNA here is from genome assembly GCA_005610355.1 of Gossypioides kirkii. Taxonomy (NCBI): domain Eukaryota; kingdom Viridiplantae; phylum Streptophyta; class Magnoliopsida; order Malvales; family Malvaceae; genus Gossypioides; species Gossypioides kirkii. Next base: position 7,190,344 of record CP032249.1, on the reverse strand, counting down.
GAAAGTGATAGCTTATGCCTCCCGTCAATTAAAGCTGCATGAAAAGAATTATTCGACTCATGATCTGGAGTTAGCTGCTATAGTCTTTGCATTAAAGATTTGGCGTCACCATCTTTATAGAGAGAGATGCCATGTGTTTACTGATCATAAGAGTTTGAGGTATCTGATGACACAGAAGGAGTTGAATTTATAGCAGCACCGATGGTTAGAGCTATTAAAAGATTACAACCTTGTGATTGACTATCACCCAGGAAAGGCTAATGTTATTATCGATGCCTTAAGCCGGAAATAGTTGTTTGTACTGAGAGCATTTAATACTCGGTTGTCTTTGGAGAATGATGGTTCTGTCATTGCTAAACTGAAGACGAGACCGTTATTTCTACAGCGGGTTTGAGAGTTACAGGGAAATGGTTCGAAGCTTGTAGCTAAAAGGGCCAGATACAGAGTGATGTCAGGGTTTACAGTAGATACAAGGGGTATGTTGTATTACAAATACAGGGTGTGTGATCTGAATGATTCAGATTTGAGACGAGACATTCTAATAGAAGCTCACAGCAGCACTTATTCCATTCACCCAAGAAGTGTGAAAATGTATAATGACTTGAAGAAAAGGTATAGGTGGCCGGGTATGAAATGAGAGATTTTAGAGTTTGTGACTAGATGCCTTATATGTCAGCAAGTGAAAGCAGAGCACTAGGTAATTGTAGACAGATTGACAAAGTCAGTTCACTTCATCCCTATCCGGGTAAATTATCCACTTCAGAGATTGGGTGAGTTATATGTGTCGGAGATCGTACGATTACACAACAACTATCAACAGCAGAATTTTAATTCACAAGTACATTCGCATCCTAATCAATTGCAGGCACACAGCCAGATGCAACCACAAGCGTGATTGCAACCGCAACAGTATGCAATGCCACATATGCAAGGATAGCACCAGCATCCACAATAGCAGTTTTCTAAACCAAGGTCAAACCCTATGGTTGCTCTTAAGGTGTTGATGTAAGAGCATACCACGCGGACTAAAGGAATAGTCCAAGGCAATTCTTCTTCTATCCATTAGAAGCCCAGCTAGGACAGTTGGCTTCTAAGTTAAGTGCAAGGTCACCAGGTGCTCCACCTAGTGATACTGAGAATCCAACACAAAGAGGGAAGGAGCATTTTAAGGCTATCACATTGCGAAGTGGAAAACAAACAGCTGAACCAAGCAAACACTCCGACCAAGAACATGTCGATGCATACAAATCAATGCAACAATGAGAAGTTGCAGCTGAAGGAAACGCAGCAAAAATAAATGAGGAAGAGCCAATTGTAGTGACTTCTATGCCTACAATTCACCCAACAAAAATGTTGATGCAACTGCCTATATCGATGCAACCGGTTACTCCTCAACAACCCATTGATAGTATACCCATTTCTGCAAAGATTTAAAGAGAAAGACCATGATAAGGGCTATCATAAGTTTGTTTCTACTTTGAAACAATTACATATTAACATACCTCTTGTAGATGCTCTTGTGCAGATACCCAGTTATGGGAAATTTATGAAAGAGCTATTGTCAAAGAAGAAGAAATTGTTCAAAATTGAGATGATTGTGCTCACAGAAGGGTGCAGTGTTGTGTTGACTAACAAGTTGCCACAAAAAATGAAAGACCCTGGCAGCTTCACAATCTTTTGCTCCATTGGAAATCATTATCAAGGTAAAGCTTTATGTGATTTGGGAGCTAGTATTAATCTCATGCCTTTATCCACATTCAGGAAGTTAGGAATAGAATCAATGAAGCCTACTCTGGTGACATTACAACTTACGGATAGATCTCTAGCGCAACTTGAAGGCCAAATCAAAGATGTCCTTGTGTAAGTTAATAAGCTCGTGTTCCCTACCGGTTTCATAATCCCTGACTACGAGGTAGATAAAAAAGTGCCCATCATTCTGGGGCGATGATGGTATTACAAATGACATATATTTTCTTTCCAATTTAGTGTTTAAATTGTCTCTTTTGTAATTCATTTAGCATGCATTGTTAGCATTTTATACTTAATTTTCATATTTTCCAACTTATTGATAGTTAGTTTAAATTCTTGCTATTTTTATCTATTTTTGTACAAATATCGACGCAAGAAGCCGATATATTGCGTCTTAATATTGTCAACGCAGGAACTAAACCTAGAAGCTTAATGCTGGATGAATGTAGCCACAATATCAATTGGTAATTGCGACCAAGAGATGTCACAGCATTGAAACTAAACCTTGAATGAGTAGAGTTAAGTTGAATTCATAACTAGAAGAACCAATGAGAGAATCTCACAGATGTCACTACAATTATGATCTCAGAATGCGCTCAGCGATGCATTGACAATGGTACCGCTTGCTGACATATTTCTTCTTAAATTCTGTTTAGAAGAAATCCCAAGTAACTTCATTTTCAGGCATCATAGCCACGATCATAGCCCACCAGTGGTAAGCCTCATCCTTCAACTGTGACGCGGCACACCTTACATAATCTTTAACAGGACAGGCCATCTCATTCAAGACTCTCAGTGTATTTTCCAACCAGTATTCAGCTTTGGAAGGATAATCTTCTACACTACCTCAGAAGTCTTCAGCTCAATTTTTTCTAACCATATCTATAAGGATACGATGCCTTGATCCCACCCTTAAAGGTGGTGAAGGCCTTTCTGAGGGTGCTACCGGTCGGGCACCTGGCTGTGTGATAGGAGGCATAGGGGGTGATGCCATCGAATTATATCTCATGAATTTCATGAACCACTGCCCCGTTAAACCAAGAACATATTCTCTGCTTCATCTTATCATTAAATTATACAACCTCATTAAAATAATACACTTCACATGTTGCACTTCGTCATCTAAACATAAACACAAATCAACAAGGGTAAAAATGGTATTTTCAATACTTTGGGAGGCTTTTACTGGTACTTGATGGTCAAGTATCGGTAGTAGCCCTATAGAAAAACAATTCCAAAATGATGCAGATTTCTACTAGTACCTGTACTAGTTCTACCGATACAAGTATAATTTCTATCGATACATGTCATGCATCTACCTATACTAAAAACTCTAGAGAGCTATAATTTCCACCCTGCAACTTTTACCGATACAAGTATGCAAACTACCGATACATCTATACATATAACTATCGATACTCACAGTTCAACTACCGATACAACTCAAGTCAGTGTACAACCTCTCTCCTACCCTGTACTTCTACCGAAACATACATGGGTTCTACCGAAACAAGTATGCAAAATCAAAAGATTTATACCAAACACAAGTTTATTAACTTCATACATACACAACTTTAATTATACACTTAAGTTAACACAATTTCATGATTTATGTTAATACAAGGTACTTAAAGTCTACTTTCAACATTTCACCAAAATATAACAAAGTTTTTCACAAACTCAATGTACAAAAGCAAAGGGTAACATCATCCTAGTACATGCCATATTAACCAAGTGATGTAAAAGTCTACCGAACAACTCTAAGATAGTGTGATGCTCCAAGATGATCCGATCTCCGAACAGCAAAATTGAATCTACAAAACAATAGAAATTTCACAGATAAGCACTTCTTGGCTTAGTAAGTTCAGAAAGTTAAATAGATTGCCAACTTCAACAGTTTGTAAATCAAATCAACTGAATTGATTGAACAGTATACATTAAGGTAAATTTAAATTCGCATTTGATACTCACGATGACACAAAATCATCGAACCTTTAATCCGCAATAGATTTCACTTCATTCATATACTCACGATGACACATAGCCACCGTACATTTATAATCTGCAAGGGATTCGTATACTTACAATGACACAAAGTCATCAGACCTCTTAATCCATAAAGGATCCATATACTCATGATGACACTTAGTAAACAGACCGTTTAATCCGTAAAGGATTCATATACTCACGTTGACACTTAGTCTTCTGGCCGTTTAAAGCATAAAGGATTCATATACTTACGATGACACTTAGTCATCGAACCGTTTAATCCGTAAAGGATCCATATACTCACGATGACATTTAGTCATTGAACCGTTTAATCCGTAAAGGATCCATATACTCACGATGACACTTAGTCATCGAACCTCTTCGTTTATGGCTCAAAGCCCGTTTACCTTCCATTTTTCCTTCATTCTCATCTTTCACGAGTCCGATTATCATTTAATCTCAATACAATAGTTTACATTACAAGAATATGCAATTTAAATTAGTATTTAACCATGCAAACTTACAGGACTGGGTTGCAGTTGTGTATGGATTCTAGAGACTATTTCGTTAATTATCCTTTTCCACGATCGGTGGCACGGTCGTACTCTACATTCACAAATCATTCAATTTCTCACATTAAATTACACAATTAATTCATTTAACATAATCAAACTCCTTTTGGTAAAATTATGATTTTACCCCTAATACTTTCTTTTTATTCAACTTAGTCCTTTTAACACAAAACATGCAAAACACCCCTTTCTCCTTAACCCATACCAGCCGAACACTCATAGTCCTCATACAAACCCATACAAATCCATTTATTACACAACAAGTACATCAATATCACCATTTTAACAATTAAGTCTTTAAATCTTAATTTCATCAAAAATCACTTTACAAAAAGATCCAACCCAATCATCAAGCATTCAAAATTATCAAAAACCTCCAAGAACAAACATATTCAACAATGGTAAGATCCACAACATTTGATAGATTCACAAATTAGTCCTTACATAAGCTAGATTAAACTAATACGGACTCGAAAACATAAAAATTACTAAAAACGGGTGAGATTTCACTCGCCAAATCAAAGATTAAGCTTGGCTGGATATTCTTCTTTCTTCTCTATGGTTTTCCTTTGTTTCAAGGTTGAAGAAGATGATTAAAATCATTCAAATTATCTTTTACTTAATATTTTCTTATTTATTTGCATTTTACAAAAATAACCTTAATGAATTAACATGATTTTCACCAAATAAGGGTCCATAACCGTCTATACCTTGTTAAGGTATATTCACTCATTAAGGACCCTTCCTAAGTCATTCCTCTACAATTCAGCATGTTTGGTCAATGATTCATACATTTTGTGACTTTTACGATTTAGTCCTTTTTACTTAATTAACTATTTAAACATTAAAATTTCATAACCAGATTTTAATACGATACTAACGAAGTCGTAATTATTTAAGTAAATTAAATTTCGACTCGACGTGTTGGATTTTGATCTCAAAATCACTGTTTTTAACACCATTAAAAATCGGGCTATTACAACTCTCCCTCCCTTAGAGAAATTTCGTCTTGAAATTTCTTACCAGCGAACAGAGTAGGATATTGTGATTTCATCAAATCCTCGATTTCCCATGTAGCATCCTCAAGTCCGCGTCGATTCCACAGAACTTTTACCAATGGTACCCTCTTGTTTCGCAGTTCTTTTACCTCGCGAGCTAGAATCTTAATCGGTTCTTCAGAATACGACAAATCTGGTTGTATCTCAACCTCATAAGGTGTAATCACATGTGAAGGATCTGACCTGTACTGTCTCAGCATCGAAACGTGAAACACATTATGAATCTTCTCTAATTTCGGTGGTAAAGCCAGCTTATATGCCACAAGACCAACTCGTTTAATGATCTCATACGGCCCAATAAACCGTGGACATAACTTTCCTTTCTTGCCAAACCTCAGTACTTTGTTCCAAGGTGAAACTCTCAAGAAGACTCGGCCTCCCACTACAAATTCTATATCTTTCCTTTTAAGATCTGCATAAGACTTCTGTCGGTCAGATGCTGCTTTCAAATAGTCGCAGATCACCCATACCATGTCTTCAGTCACATGAATCAAATCAGTTCCAACCAACTTAGATTCGCTTAACTCTGACCAATACAAAGGTGTTCTGCATTTTCTACCATATAATGCTTCAAAAGGAGTCATTTTAATACTGGTCTGATAGTTATTGTTATATGCAAACTCCACCAATGGTAGATACTTTTCCTAGCTACCCTCAAACTCAAGAATACAGCACTGTAGCATGTCTTCAAAAATTTGTCCACCCGTTCTGACTGGCCATCTGTCTGTGGATGATATACAGTACTGAAATTTAGTCCAGTTCTTAAAGCTTCATGCAACTTACCCCAAAATCTCGAGGTGAAATGTGGATCTCTGTCAGAGATAATAGATGTTGGTACTCCATGTAGTCATACTATCTCAAATACATACAATTCAGCCGACTTCTTTAATGGAAAGTCCATTCAAATAGGAATAAAGTGAGCTGATTTCATCAATCTATCCACTATAACCCAGATCGAGTCTTTCTTCCTCGGCGTCATAGGTAATCCTATAACAAAATCCATAGTGACCCGTTCCCATTTCCACTCAGGAATAATAAGAGGTTACAACAGTCCAGACGGTACTTGGTGTTCGGCTTTTACTTGCTAATACACTAAACATTTAGTCACGAACTCAGAGATTTCTTGTTTCATACCTAACCACCAATACATCTTTTTTAGGTCGTTATACAGTTTCACGCTGCCTGGATGAATGGAGTGAGTACTATTGTGAGCCTCCGACAGAATGTCCCGTCTCAAGTAAGAATTAGCGAGAATGCACGTTCTATCCCAAAAATATAACATACCATCCTCATCAACAGTAAACCTAGTTGTTACGTCATTCCGCATCTATTCTTTTCTAGCCTTAAGCTTTGAGTCATCTTCTTGCAACCCTCATATTCGTTGTAAGAATAATGGTTTCGTCTGAAGTTCCATTGTAACAGAACCATCACCCTCAAGTGACAAATGAGCATTCATTGCTCTCAATGCAAATAACGATTTTCGGCTCAAAGCATCAGCTACAACATTAGCCTTTCCCGGATGGTATTCAATTACCAAATCATAGACTTTAAATAATTCTAACCATCGACGTTGCCTCAAATTCAGTTCTTTCTGAGTCATCAGATACCTTAAACTTTTATGATCTGTGAATACGTGACACTTTCCCCCGTACAAATAATGTCGCCAGATCTTCAAAGCAAACACAATGGCAGCTAACTCTAAGTCGTGGGTCGGATAGTTTCGTTCATGCGGTTTTAATTATCGAGAGGCATAAGCTATTACCTGTCTTGCTTGCATCAATACACAACCCGAGCCATTCAGAGATGCATCACTAAATACGATAAACTCTTTACCTGTTTCACGTTGTGTCAATATCATAGCTTTTCTTAATAATTTCTTCAACTGATCAAAACTTTGTTGACACCTTTCTGACCACACGAACTGAATATTCTTCTATAGCAATTTTATCATCAACAATGCTACAATAGAGAAATTTCTCACGAATCGACGATAATAGCCTACTAATCTCAAGAAACTACATACCTCGAAAACATTCTTAGGTACCTTCCAATCGAGAATAGCCGATACTTTACTTGGATCGACCCGAATCCCTTTTGATGATACTACATGGTTTAGAAATCCCACTTCTCAGAGCCAAAACTCGTACTTGCTAAACTTTGCATACAACTATTTTTCCTTCATTATTTGTAAAATTTCCCTCAAATGTTGAACATGCTCTGTCTTTAACTTGGAATAAATCAATATATCATTAATGAACACCACTATAAATCTATCCAGCTGAGGTTTAAAAACTCTGTTCATCAAATCCATAAATGTTATCGGAGCGTTAATTAACCCAAATGGCATCACTAGAAACTCATAATGTCTGTATCAAGTTTTGAATGTTGTCTTCTATACATCACTATCTTTTGCTCGCATCTGATAATAACCGACCGAAGATCTATTTTAGAAAAGACGGTTGCATCTCTCAACTGATCAAACAACTCATCACTATGAAGCAATGGGTATTTATTCTTGATTGTTACCTTATTTAGCTGTCTGTAGTCTATACACATTCTCATCGACCCATCTTTTTTTTCACAAACAATATTGGTGCGCCCCAAGGCGATATGCTCAGTCGGATAAAACCCCTGTCCAACAACTCTTACAATTGTGTCTTTAACTCTTTCAATTCAGTGGGTGTCATCTTGTACGGTGGAATCAAAATCGGTGCAGTTCCAGGTACTAAATCAATGCCAAACTCTACTTCTCTGACCGGTGGTAAACCCGATAACTCCTCTAGAAACATATCTGTGAATTCTTTGATAATCGACAGTTGTTCTTACTCTATTCTGGTACTCCGAGTATCAAGTATATAAGCTAGAAATGCTTCACAACCTTTACGAATCATCTTCTGTGCTGATAAAGACGAGATTATTCTGGTGCCATTGTTTAACTTCCTAGACTCAACTGTGATTACTTCTCCTGTCGGTTTCAAGTCAATCCGTCTTCGTTTACAGTTAACTATTGCATCATGCTCAGTTAACCAGTCTATTCCCAGAATTACATCGAACTTAGTAAATGGTAATAACATCAAATTAGCAGGGAACTTACAGTCTCGAATTCTCAGTGGACATTTACGACATACCAAATTAACAATGACACTATGACCCAAAGGGTTTGTGACTTGTACATCAAACTCAGTCGACTCGATAGCTAATTTCTTTTCAATAGCTAATGCATTGCAAATATATGAATGAGTCGATCCTGGGTCAATCAGTGCACACACAATATCATTAAAGAGATAGAATATATCAGTCACAACATCAGGAGCGATAGCCTATTCTCGGGCTCGGATGGCATAAGTTCATGCAGGTGCTCGAGCATCAAATCTAGCTACAGTATCCCTGTTATCTCTGCAGTTTCCACCTGTACCGTTACTCTACCTCAGATGTCTACTCTTTTGTGGTGTAGCAAGAGGTTTTACACTCTGTTCCTCCTTTGCTTCAGATCTCATCAAGCAGTTCCTTAGAAAGTGATCTGCACTTTTGCATCGATAACATGTCCCTTTCATCTTGCAACACTCGCCTGCATGGCTCCTCTTACAATACCCACATATCGGGCTAGGTATATTACGGACGCTAGCTATATTGTCTATGAGTCTATCTTTAAATTTGGATTTTAGGGGTCTCGACTTACTCCAACTCAGAAATCCTGAAGAAACTGGACCCCGACTAGCCTCCTCTTTAAATCTCTTTGGCAGTGGCATAGAGAAAGTCCTTGCGATGTTTTTTCTTCCCAGATTCTTGAAACCTTCTTTCCCTTTATCTCTTGCTGTTGTAGATTTCTTCCATCTTTTGAGCTCTATCCGCTAACACTACTAGCGGTCGAATTTCAGAACCACTCACCATCATTCTAATCTCGTTGTTTAACCCCTCTTCGAAATGGACACACATAGCTTCATCGATTGCAACCACTTCTCTGGTGTACTTGCTAAGCTGCACAAACTCTCATTCGTAACCTACCACTACTTTATTTCCTAACCCTATCTATAAGGATGCAATGCCTCGATTCTACCCTTGGAGGTGGTAAAGGCCATTTTGAGGGTGCTATCGGTCGGGCACCTGACTGTGTGACAGGAGGCATAAAGGATGATGCCGTCGGATTATTTCTCATGAATTCTGTGAACCACTGCCCCATTAAACCGAAGAACATATTCTTTGCTTCATTTTCTGTCATCGGTAATATTTATGCATTATGACTAGCTTAGAGTCATTAGTCGGAATACTGTTGTTTACCTTATTAGTTTCATCTTTTTTATAGTTAGACATCCTGTATTTATCTACAAAAATCATAGTTAGATCAAATTCATCTAAATCACACTATCACAGGTTCATATGGCATGTACTTCTAAATCATCACACACGACCAATACAGTCCAAGAAATGGCTAAATCGTAAGCTCTAATACCACTAAATGTAACGCCCAAAATTTGAATATCGACGCCAGTTAGGATTTTTGGTGTTTTACTATTGATTTGCACTGTTCATCTTATCATTAAATTATACAACCTCATTTATTAAAATAATACACTTCACATGTTGCACTTCATCATCTAAACATAAACACAAATCAATAAGGGTGAAAATGGTATTTCCAATACTTTGGGAGGCTTTTACCGGTACTTGATAGTCAAGTATCGATAGTAGCCCTATCAAAAAAATAATTCCAAAATGATGCAGATTTCTACCGGTACCTGTACTAGTTCTATCGATACAAGTATAGTTTCTACCGATACATGTCATACATCTACCGATACTAAAAACTCCAGAGAGCTATAATTCCTACTCTGCAACTTCTACCAATACAAGTATGCAAACTACTGATACATCTATACATATAACTACCGATACTCACAGTTCAACTACCGATACAACTCAAGTCAGTGTACAATCTCTCTCCTACCCTGTACTTCTACCGAAACATACATGGGTTCTACCGAAACAAGTATGCAAAATCAAAAGATTTATACCAAACACAAGTTCATTAACTTCATACATACACAACTTTCATTATGCACTTAAGTCAACACAATTTCATGATTTATGTTAATACAAGGTACTTAAAGTCTACTTTCAACATTTCACCAAAATATAACAAAGTTTTTCACAAACTCATTGTATAAAATCAAAGGGTAACATCATCCTACTACATTCCATATTAACCAAGTGATGTAAAAGTCTACCAAACAACTCCGAGATAGTGTGATGCTCCAAGATGATCCGATCTCCGAACAGCAAAATTGAATCTACAAAACAGTAAAAATTTCACAAATAAGCACTTCTTAGCTTAGTAAGTTTAGAAAGTTAAATAGATTGCCAACTTCAAGAGTTTGTAAATCAATTCAACTAAATTGATTGAACCGTATACATTAAGGTAAGTTTAAATTCGCATTTGATACTCACGATGACACAAAGTCATCGGACCTTTAATCCGCAATGGATTTCACTTCATTCATATACTCATGATGACACATAGGCACCAGACCTTTATAATCTGCAAGGGATTCGTATACTCACGATGACTTAGAGTCATCGGACCTCTTAATCCGTAAAGGATCCATATACTCACGATGACACTTAGTCATCAGACCGTTTAATCCGTAAAGGATTCATATACTCACGATGACACTTAGTCATCAGACCATTTAATCTGTAAAGGATTCATATACTCACGAAGACACTTAGTCATCGGACCGTTTAATCCGTAAAGGATCCATATACTCACGATGACACTTATCATCGGACCTCTTCGTTTATGGCTCAAAGCCCGTTTACCTTCTATTTTTCCTTCATTCTCATCTTCCATGAGTCTGATTATCATTTCATCTCAATACAATAGTTTACATTACAAGAATATGCAATTTAAATTAGTATTTAACCATACAAACTTATAGGGTTGGGTTGCAGTTGTGTATGGATTCCAAGGACTATTCCACTAATATTCCTTTTTCATGATCAGTGGCACGATCGTACTCTACATTTACAAATCATTCAATTTCTAACATTAAATCACACAATTAATTCATTTAACACAATCAAACCCCTTTTTCATAAAATTACAATTTTACCCCTAATATTTCTTTTTATTCAATTTAGTCATTTCAACACAAAACATGTAAAATACCCCCTTTCTCCTCAATCCATACCAGCCGAACACTCATAATCCTCATACAAACCCATACAAATCCATTTATTACACAACAAGTACATCAATATCACCATTTTAACAATTAAGTCTTTAAATCTTAATTTCATCAAAAATCACTTTACAAAAGGATGTAACCCAATCATCAAGCATTCAAAACTATCATAAACCTCTAAGAACAAACATATTCAACAATGGTAAGATCTACAATATTTGACAGATTCACAAATTAGTCCTTACATAAGCTAGATTAAGCTAATACGGACTCGAAAACATAAAAATTACTAAAAACGGGTGAGATTTCACTCACCAAATCAAAGACTAAGCTTGGCCGAATATTCTTCTTTCTTCTCTAGGGTTTTCCTTTGTTTCAAGGTTGAAGAAGATGATTAAAATTATTGAAATTATCTTTTATTTAATCTTTACTTATTTATTTACATTTTACCAAAATACCCTTAATGAATTAACATGATTTTCACCAAATAAGGGTCCATAACCGTCCACTATACCTTTTTAAGGTATATTTACTCATTAAGGACCCTTCCTAAGTCATTCCTCTACAATTTAGCATGTTAATGATTCCTACATTTTGTGACTTTTACAATTCAGACCTTTTTACTTAATTAACTATTTAAACATTAAAATTTCATAACCAAATTTTACTACGATGCTAACGAAGTCATAATTATTTAAGTAAATAAATTTTTTACTCGACTTGTCGGATTTGTGATCCTGAAATCACTGTTTTTGACACCACTAAAATTGGGCTGTTACACATTTCTAATTGCTACTTTGTTAATTTTTGTTTACTTGAGGACAAGTAAAAACTCAAGTTTGGGGGTGAGATGGTATTACAAATGACATAGATTTTCTTTCCAATTTAGTGTTTAAATTGTCTGTAACCCCCTATACTCAGCCCAAATGATACGATCGGATCTAGAAGATTATTTAAATAACTTACCCACGCCCAACTCGACAATCCAAAATCATTCACATTCATTCCCAAAGATAAACATAAACATACATATATAAAATTTTAAATCTATAATTAAAAAATAAAATAAGTTAATTAAACTCCCAAAAATAAAATATCAAAATTCCCAAAATAAATTGTATTTACAACCCAAAACGAATAGTTACTAACAAAGTATATTAATAATCCAAAATCATAATAATAATAATAATAATAAAATAATATAACATAAATTTGTAACTAAGCCTCCGGGTACCAAGTCACTTAATTCCAGTTTACCTGTAAAGAACTGTGGAGGTATGAGCTATAAAGCCCAATGTGTCTCTAAAGTACATACAACCTAATGTATTTTTACAAAAACAACATAACAATTTATATCACAAAAGGGTAACCACAAATCATATTTCATAAACAAGCATAATGCAATGCACCCATACTCCATCACACCAACATAGTGAAAAAGTTCCCCTGAACCCTTTCCCAACTAACGTCACCAATCGCAGTGTGGTTTTAGTATCAACCTTAAACGGAATGATAACCACTTCTTCCACCTTACAAACCCACCCCATGAACACACAATGGTATGACCACATGATTATCATATATATATATATATATTGCCTCAATCTCATTCTCAATTATATCCCATGAATCTCAATCACTGTAAAATAATCACAATAATTACCCGTCACATGCTCAAGGTACATATATATATGCATAACATCATCATCATACACTTTCACAGCTTAATCAATCATACCATTATTATTTTCATTTTTTTTATCACATCACAACCATCTCAATATCAACATACCTCAAACAACATGAAATCACACAATCTCAACCACATCACATACATTAAGGTATATTATAGTTAGAAACACACCTCAAGCAAATAGAACTCTAGCGACGAGAAGGTCGTCCACCACGCACTGCACGAGTTCTCGGTCTAACGGAATTAGATCCTACAAATACAACTAAATATTATTACAAACCTAGCCACCACTTAAACACAAAACTAAACTAAAGTAACTTACGTGTAGCTCTCGGAATCGATACAGAAACGGGTTGAACAGGTGGAGGAGGTAAATAGTCCGCCTCTGAATCGTGATCATCTAAACACGAATATTTTATATTAGTAAACTCCAAATTAAAACTCTAAAATAACTTAAAGTACACAATTTAAGATAAAACTGTCAAAACGAGAATTTCAGGTTAGAATTTGGCAAAACGGACAGCAGAATCGGACTCAAGACGTCAAAAAATAGCAGGGTAGGATTTTTCAAAATAAGTCAATGGTCAAGTCAGCGGTTAATGGTCAGCGGTCAATAGTCAACGGCCAATGATCAACGATCAACAGTCAACTGTCAATGGTCAACAGTCAATGGTCGATCAACGATTAGTTAACGATCAGTCAATGGTCGGCCAACGATCGGTCAACGGTCGGTCAATGGTTTGCTTGGTTCAGTTAGGTTTGGTTCACTTTGTTTTGGGCTTAAAGGTTTGATTTGGGTCCAAAAAGGTTTGGGTTTCTATAATTAAAAGGTTTGGGTTTATTGGGTTAAAACTTTAGGTTTGGTTTTTCAACTGGGATTGGTCTTAATGGTTTTTAAAGGGTTTAAAAAGTTATTGGGTTTTACATGGATAATAAGGGTTGGGTTTAATGGATTAAATAAAAAAGTTTTGGGGTTTATGATTGGGTCAAAACTTGGGCTTACCTTGGCTTGGAAATTGGGTTTAGACAACCTAGCCTACTTTCTCAATTACCACCAAGAAAGTAAAAAAGGTTTCCAAACCCCGCTTTCACACGCCGGTGGCACTAATAACTGCCCAAAGCCGTAACCGGTATTCGACCATCTAGAACAACACACCAACCAACTCTAAAACTAACCACAACCATGATTTCCACACTTACCCACACCAAAATCTAACGGAACCACAAAGGAACCACCAAGAACAAACGGTTGAGTGGCTTGATCCAAAACCCATGAACGGCACCTGCGATGGTAAGTTTTGGAGAAAAGGTTTTGCTCGTGCAATCTCAAGGATAAGAAAGATGAAGACGGTGTAACCAATGGACCAAGGTTCGACTTTGAACGGAGGTTGATCGGAGAACACAAAGGAGAGGGAAGGGAAAGCTTGTGATTTCGGCAGAGATGGGTTTCCAAATGGCAGAAGAAGAGTTTCAAAAAGTGGGTTTAGGGTGTTTAAAAATTCAATAAATGGTTTATTTCCACAGGGGTCCCTAGAGTATACTAAGATTTTTAAATTAACCCTGAACTTTCACACTCATCACAAATAAGTCCAACTTCCTCAATTAACGAATTTTAACCCAATAGACCCTTAAATTTGTAATTACCTCACTTTAATCCCTAAAATTCTAGAGTGTTACAACTCTCCCCCCTTAAAAGGAAATTTCATCCTCGAAATTTAACTGGACAAAAAAGATGTGGATACTGGGCCTTGATGACAGATTTGGGCTCTCAAGTAGCCTCCTCATTACCATGACTGCGCCACAAGACCTTAACCATCTTAATGGTCTTCCTCCTAAGAACCTTTTCATCCTGAGCAATGATCTCAATCGGTTCCTCCTCAAAACTCAAGTCTGGACGAACCTCAATCTCCTCAACAGGCACAATGTGAGACAGGTCCAATCGGTAATGTCTCAACATAGAAACAAGGAAGACATCATGAATCCTCTCAAGCTCAGGCAGTAACTCAAGCTGATAGGTAACTGGTCCCACGAGATGAAATACCCGATAAGGGCCGATGAAACGAGGACTCAACTTGCCCTTCTGCCTAAACCTAAGCATCTTCTTCCATTGAGACACTTTCAAGAAAACCTCATCTCCTACACTGAACTCAATATCTCGATGCTTCATGTCGACATAAGACTTTTACTGGTCAAAAGCAGCCTTAAGCCTCTCACGAATCAATTTAACAGTCTCCTCAGACTCGTGAACTAGATCTGGTCCCAATAATCGATGCTCCGTTAACTCAGTCCAATCGACAGGGGTACGACACTTGCCCCCATAGAAAGCCTCACAAGGAGCCATCTTAATACTAGCCTAGTAACTGTTATTATAAGCGAATTCAGCTAGTGGTAAGAAATCCTCCCAACTTCCTTGATACTAAATCACACAACCCCTCAACATGTCCTCCAAGACCTGGATCACCCGCTCAGATTGACCATCAGTCTGCGGATGGTAAGCAGTACTGAAGTTTAACTGAGTACCCAAAGCACGATGCAAGGATTCCCAAAATCTCAAAGTAAACCTCGGATCTCGATCAGAGATGATAGATAATGGTACCCCATGAAGACGAACTATCTCCGAGATGTAGAGTCAAGACAACTTACTCAAAGGATAATCGACCCTCACTGGAATGAAATGTTCGGACTTAGTGAGTCGGTCCATAACCACCTACACAGAGTCTTTCTTAGACGGTGTTAAGGGCAAACTACTCACAAAATCCATAGTCACCCTTTCCCATTTCCATAGAGGAATCTCAATCAGTTACAGTAACCTCGAAGGACACTGATGCTCAGCCTTAACTTTTTGGCAAGTCAGACATTTTGACACAAAATCCATAACATCCCTCTTCAAACCCTTCCACCAATACCTATCATAAAGGTTCTTATACATCTTATCTCCGTCAAGGTGCATGGAATATGGGCTATCATGTGCCTCACGGAGAATAGTCTGCTTAATCTCAGAGTCCCTCAGAACACAGTATCGACCACAGAAACATAGTAAATTGTTTGATCCATAGAGAAGTCTACAGATGTACCCTCCTTTACATCCCTCCTACGGTGCTCTAGATAAGGATCATTAGCTTGCTCAGCCTTAATCTCTGAGAGTAGAGTGGGAATAACTCGGAGTTCAGCCAATAACCTGCCATCCTCAAACAAGCTCATTCTGGTAAACAACGCCCTCAGCTTAGTCATAACGCTACGACTTAAGGCGTCGGCAACCACATTAGCCTTACCAGGGTGATACTCAATCTCATAACCATAGTCCTTAAGTAGCTCCAACCAATAACGTTGCCTCAAGTTAAGCTCCTCCTGAGTAAGCTAGTACTTCAAGCTCTTATAATCAGTGAAGATATAACACTTCTCCCCATAGAGATAGTGTCTCCAAATTTTAAGAGTGAAGATTACCGCAGCAAGCTCAAGATCATGAGTAGGGTAATTACTCTCATGCAGTTTCAACTACCGAGAGGCATAAGCCACGACCTTTCTCTCTTGCATTAGTACATATCCCAATCCAGTGTGAGAAGCATCACTGTAGCCAGTGTAAGCTTTCCTAAGCTCAGGTTGGATAAAAACTGGTGCTTGAGCCAACACAGATTTCAATTTCTTGAAATTAGCCTCTTGAGCCTCGGTCCAAACAAATGGAACATTCTTTCTCAGTAGCTTAGTCAACAGAGCTACAATAATCGAGAAACCCTCAACAAACCTTCGATAATAGCCAGCTAAACCTAAGAAACTACGAATTTCAGAAACATTCTTGGGTTGCTTCTAGCCCATAATAGTCTCAATCTTCTTCGGATCCACACGAATACCCTCAGCAGAAACTATATGACCCAAAAACATCACCTCAGATAGCCAAAATTCGCACTTACTGAACTTAGCATAAAGCTGCTTCTCTCTTAAAGTTTGCAGCACAACTCTCAGACGTCCCTCATGCTCAGCCTCAGACTTAAAAGTATACCAGAATGTCATCTATAAACACCACCACAAATTGATCCAAGTAGGATTGAAACACCCTATTCATCATGTCCATAAAAGCATCAGGGGCATTAGTTAACCCAAAGGGCATTACCAAGAACTCATAGTGCCCATAGCAAGTTCGGAAAGCTGTCTTGAACATATCTGAATCTTTCACCCTAAGCTGATATTATCCAAACCTCAAGTCAATCTTAAAAAACACAGTAGCTCCCCGAAACTGATAGAATAGGTTATCAATACGAGGAAGGGGTACTTATTCTCAATCGTTAGCTTATTCAGCTTCCGATAGTCAATGCACAATCGAAGTGTTCCATCCTTCTTCTTCAAAAATAGAACTGGAGCTTTCTAAGGTGAAACACTTGGTCGAATAAAACCCCTATCCAACAGCTCCTACAACTGCACCTTCAACTCTTTGAGTTCCTTAGGTACCATTCTATAAGGTACCATAGACACAGGAGTCGTGCCAGGATAGACTTCTATGCCAAACTCAACCTCATACGCTTAGGTGGCACCCCAGGCAATTCTTCCGGAAACACATCGGGAAAGTCCTTCACCACTCAAATCTTGTCAATCCCGGAGTCAGATTGCCTTGGATCAAGAATGTAAGCCAAATAAGCCATGGATCCCTTTTCTAATCAACTTTTCGATTTTAAGGGCTGAGATCACATTGGACGGAAACCCTCTACATTCACCAACTAGGTTATCTGTCAGTTATTAGAAGTTTTCAGAGTTGCCCTTTTCTTCTCACAATCCAAATTAACTCGGTGCTTAGAAAGCCAATCCATACCAAGTATAAAGTCAAATTCACTGAATGCCAACTCTAGTAAATCAGTAGAAAAGATTTTCCCTTAAATCTCTAAGGGACAATCACGGTATATTCTACTAACCTCCACAGAGTTACTCATCGGACTTTGAACAGTTACCGCAGACTCAATTTTTTCAGTAGTAATCTTAAGACCCTAAGACACAGCACTAGCCACATAGGAATGTGTCGAACCATTGTCAAGCAAAGCAAAATAATGAATGGAATGAACAGAGAAAGTACCTGCTATGACGTCAGGCTCATCACGATCCTCATATCTCCTAGTAGCATATACCAACCCAAGCTACCTCACCTCAGATCTAGAAGCTCCTCCACTCTGAACTGACCTACCTCTAATAGTTGAACCCGAAGTAACCGGTCTAACTTGCCCTCTACCCCTAGAAAGAGCCTGAATCGAAGCCTGAGATTGACTCTACATAAACGCTCCAGTAGGAGGGTGTGGACAATCTCTAAAGAAGTGCTCCTGCGATCCATATCTAAAACAAGCCCCGATCTTTCTCCAACACTAACCCTCATGCATTTTATTACAGTAAGAATAGAGATGCATGGGACGAAGTCCAGTAGAACCACCAACACTACCCACTAAAGCTGCCGAAATCGTAGGCCTCACTCTCGGATAACTAGGCTGAGCCGTCTCCTCTCTAGGCCTCTTAACAGAAAGTCCACTCGTAACAAGCTGAGCTAATGGACCTGCTGGCTTCTTACTACGTTCCTTATCTTGAACTCTCTAGGCCTTAGTACGAGCCTCCAAACTCTCGACAGATCTAGCTCCACTAACCAGGTCCCTAAATACTCTGTCGTGGAGCATATTAACCCCAGCCTATAATGAAAGTCATAGTCCCTTCCTAAACCAATCATATTTTTCTTTTTCGTTTGTTACCAACCCAGATGCATAGCGGACCAACCTCAGGAACTCTATTTCATAATCATTAACAGACATGTCCCCCTGTCTTAAGTTCATAAAGTCGTCTTTGCACTTGTCGAGAAACTCCTTACCCACATAATGATCCTAGAAGGCCTCTCTAAAATAATCTCATGTAATCTGACCAGCAGGAGTAGACTCCTCCATAGTGTCCCACCAATTTTGGGTCTCACCCCTCAGTAAAGAGACAGCAGCTCTAACCTTCTGTCCAGCAGGGTAGTTCATCTCTACAAACAACCTCTGTAAATCCTTCAGCCAATACTCAGCAACTGAAGGATCTGTGCCAGTCCTACCCTCAAACACCTTCATTTCAACAGTAATAAAATTAGTAGAAATGGGCCTCATCGGACCTTCAGACTGAACTCCAGTGGATCCACAAAGCAATCTCAGTAACTTTCGATTAACCATGACACTGTCGAACTCCACGGTCTCACTATCCCCAATATCGGGCACATCCTTAACAGGAGCCTCCTCAGTAGGTAAGTCTCCTCCAATAGCTGGCTGACCCTCAACACCCATGGGCAACCCATCCTCAGTAACATGAGGCAACTCATCTACATTTGCCTCAGGCTCGAACACAGAAGTAGGGTCGCTAACGGCCCTAGTAGTACGGCCCCGGCCTCGACCTTGACCACGATCAGTCGTAAGTCTAGCGCTCCTACGTGACGGCATACTATCTATCTACATCAGTAAAGAGTACTAAAGTAAGAACCGGTATCGGAGGTTTAGAATAAATCGCTTATATATATATGTAACATAATTTATTATAACTCATCAGTTTATTTAAAATCCCCATTTAACTCTAAAATTTTCAAACCCAAGCCTGGAGAGCCTTACAATTCGTGGGTTGAACTCGACTCTGATACCACTAAATGTAATCTCCTATACTCGCCTCAAATGATACGATCGGATCTAGAAGATTATTTAAATAACTTACCCACGCCCAACTCGACAATCCAAAATCATTCACATTCATTCCCAAAGATAAACATAAATATACATATATAAAATTTTAAATCTATAATTAAAAAAAATAAAATAAGTTAATTAAACTCCCAAAAATAAAATATCAAAAGTCCCAAAATAAATTGTATTTACAACCCAAAATAAATAGTTACTAACAAAGTATATTAATAATCCAAAAACAAAATAATAATAATAATATAATAGAATATAAATTTGTAACTAAGCCTCTAGGTACCAAGTCACTTAATTCCAATTTACCTGTAAAGAACTATGGAGGTATGAGCTATAAAGCCCAGTGTGTCTCTAAAGTACATACAACCTAATGTATTTTTAAAAAAATAACATAACAATTTATATCACAAAAGGGTAACCACAAATCATATTTCATAAACAAGCATAATGCAATGCACCCATACTCCATCACACTAACACAGTGAAAAGGTTCCCCTGAACCCTTTCCCAACCAACATCACCAATCGCAGTGTGGTTTTAGTATCAACCTTAAAAGGAATGATAACCACTTCTTCCACCTTACAAACTCACCCTATGAACACACAATGGTATGACCACATGATTATCATATATATATATATATATATATATATATATATATATATATATATATATATATATATATATATATATATATTGCCTCAATCTCATTCTCAATTATATCCCATGAATCACAATCACTATAGAATAATCACAATAATTACCAGTCACATGCTCAAGGTACATATATATATATGCATAACATCATTATCATACACTTTCACAGCTTAATCAATCATACCATTATTATTTTTATTTTTATTATCACATCACAACCATCTCAATATCAACATACCTCAAACAATATGAAATCACATAATCTCAACCACATCACATACATAAAGGAATGTTATA
This sequence comes from Gossypioides kirkii, assembly GCA_005610355.1. Taxonomy (NCBI): domain Eukaryota; kingdom Viridiplantae; phylum Streptophyta; class Magnoliopsida; order Malvales; family Malvaceae; genus Gossypioides; species Gossypioides kirkii. Next base: position 7,169,470 of record CP032249.1, on the reverse strand, counting down.
GTTAGAAACACACCTCAAGCAAATAGAACTCTAGCGACGAGAAGGTCGTCCACCACGCACTGCACGAGTTCTCGGTCTAACGGGATTAGACCCTACAAATACAAATAAATATTATTACAAACCTAGCCACCACTTAAACACAAACTAAACTAAAGTAACTTACGTGTAGCTCTCGGAATCGATGCAGGAACGGGTTGAATAGGTGAAGGAGGTAAATCGTCCGCCTCTGAATCATGATCACCTAAATACGAATATTTTATATTAATAAACCCCAAATTAAAACTCTAAAATAACTTAAAGTACACAATTTAAGATAAAACTATCAAAACGAGACTTTTGAGTTAGAATTTGGCAAAACGGACAGCGGAATCGGACTCAGGACATCGAAAATGACAAGGTAAGGTTTTTTGAAAAAAGTCAACAGTCAAAGTCAACGGTCAAAGTTAACGGTCAAAATCAACTGTCAACGGTCAGCGGTCAATAGTTAACGATCAATGGTCAACGATCAACGGTCAACAGTCAATGATCAACAATCAACTGTCAACGATTAACGATTGGTCAACGGCAAGTCAACGGCCGGTCAAAGGTTTGACTTGGTTCAATTAGGTTTGGTTCACTTTGGTTTAGGCTTAAAGGTTTGATTTTGGGTCCAAAAAGGTTTGGGTTTCTATAATTAAAAGGTTTGGGTTTATTGGGTTAAAACTTTGGGTTTGGTTTTTTAACTGGGATTGGTCTTAATGGTTTTTAAAGGGTTTAAAAAGTTATTGGGTTTTATATGGATAATAAGGGTTTAATGGATTAAATAAAAAAGTTTTGGGGTTTATGATTGGGTCAAAACTTGAGCTTGCCTTGGCTTGGAAATTGGGTTTAGACAATCTAGCCCACTTTCTCAATTACCACCAAAAAAAAAAAGGGTTTCCAAACCCCTCTTCCACACGCTGGCGATACCAATAACTCCTCAAAGCCGTAACAGGTGTCCGACCACCGAGAACAACACACCAACCAACTCTAAAACAAACCACAACCATGATTTCCACACTTACCCACACCAAAATCTAACGAAACCACCAAGAACAAACGATTGAGTGGGTTGATCCAGAACCCACGAACGACACCGACGATGGTAAGTTTTAGAAGAAAAGGTTTTGCTCGTGCAATCTCAAGGATAAGAAAGATGGAGACGGTGTAACCAACAAACCAAGGTTCGACTTTGAACGGAGGTTGATCGGAGAACACAAAGGAGAGGGAAGGGAAAGCTTGTGATTTCGATAGAGATGGGTTTGCAAATGGTAGAAGAAGAGTTTCAAAAAGTGGGTTTAGGGTGTCTAAAAACTGAATAAATGCTTTATTTCCATAGAGGTCCCTAGAGTAGACTAGGATTCTTAAATTGACCCTAAACTTTCACACTCATCACAAATAAGTCCAACTTCCTCAATTAACGAATATTAACCAAATAGACCCTTAAATTTGTAATTACCTCACTTTAATCTCTAAAATTCTAGAGTGTTACATTGTCTCTTTTGTATTTCATTTAGCATGCATTGTTAGCATTTTATACTTTGTTTTCATGTTTTCTAACTCATTGATAGTTATTTTAAATTCTTGTTATTTTTATCTATTTTTGTACTAATATCTCTGCAAGCTGTCGATATATTGCGTCTTAATATTGTCAGCGTAGGAACTAATCCTTAAAGCTTAATGTTGAACGAATGCAGCCACAAGATCAGCTAGTAATTGCGACCAAGAGATGTCACAACATTGAAACTGATCCTTAAATGATTAGAGTTAAGTTGAATTCACAACTGGAAGCACCAACGCAGGAATTTCACAGATGTCGCTATAATTATGATCTCAGAATGCACTCAGCAATGCAACGACAATCTGCAGATCTATGAAGAACATACTAGAACTGCGTGAGTGTACAACTGTATTCTAACTAATTTTGACAGCTGTAAAATCCAGATCTAGATCTGAGAGATAAGGCTGAATCCTGAAACATTTTAGAGGCTATAAATAGACGAATGAAGAAGGAAAGAAATCATCAATAGCCAAGGGATTTAATTCTGAAAATTCTGTGTGAATTAAAGATTTGAGCTGAAAATTGGGGAGCTGATGAAGCAAGTCTACAACTGCTTATGACTAGAGGTGCTTGATGTCGAGCAAGAGGAATAATTAGGGAGTAGGCCTAATAGTCTAGAGATAATAAGCTTCGCTGTACTCTTTAATTCTTCTTAAACGATAATGGATTTTGATAATATTAAATGAATACGAGAGTATCTTTTGATGTTAGATCATTTTGATTCTTACTTTACACTACTAATTCGTTTATTCTTGGATTTAACAGCTTTAAACACGAAAGTGAAATTACAGTACGCCGACATCGAGATATACAGTAACAGGTTAAGTTAACAAGTAGGTTAGGCGAGAGCTGCTCGAGATTGGAATAAAAACCAGTTACTTGTTCTTGGATACACATCGTTACCTGGACCGAGAGGTGGAGTGATTGTATTTGAGTCGAGATTAAGTAGGGAGTTGTTGTTGGTAAGAACTCAAAGGGACTTCATTGCAGCGACATTTCATCTATATCTTACAATGTCGATGCATCTAGCATTGTAACTTAGCAATATTCAATGAACCATTTCTACCCTTTACAGTTGGTCACATTTATATTTCATGCATTTTTATATTTAGTATTCAACACTCAACACAATCGGATTTATTTTTAGTACACTGACATTTAATCTCTGAAGTTTAACTCTAATTGCATTAACATTGATTGACTATTTTAGTGTGCAAATCTGACATATTGCACTGTCATCAGTACTCACATTACATTAATTTCAGTATTGATTGGTCCGACATTTAGACATCAACAACCCATTCCTCATGAGATCGATATCTAATAGATTTGTCTATCAACTATACTTGTATTGACGTGTGTACGCTTGCACAATCGTTGTGTCATAAAAACACCGATCAGGCAACTATTTTTGGCAACAAGATGCACTCTTATCGATGTTTTCAAGGGTGAGCTTGTCATGCGACATAACGACGAACATGTGACCTTCAATGTGTTCGAGGCATCTCCATCCAAGAGTAAAGATTAGTGTCACCATATTGACGTGTTGAATGAAATAATTATGGAAAAGTTCAATGAACGGGGTTCAGTAGTCTTAGATGAAGATGCAGTGACATTCGTTGATGAAGTCCTAGCTGAATGTGACTATAATGCTGAGGTTAATAGTTATAAGTTGAAACAAAATTGGCAATTAGAATCTTTGGATTTGTCTAATAAGGTGATCCCCGTGTTTAACCGTCGATTGAACAAGCTCTTACCTTGGAGTTGAAGCCATTGTCGATGCATTTGAAATACGTCTTTCTGGGTGACAATGAAACATTACCAATAATTATCAGCGTAACCCTCAACGCAACGCAAGAAGAGAAGCTCATCGCCATTTTAAAGGAGCACAAAAGAGCTATTCATCGCCATTTTAAAGGAGCACAAAAGAGTTAACACCTGGAGCATTGCAGATATCAGAGGAATCAGTCCCTCTTTTTGCATGCACAAGATTAGGTTTGAAGATGAAGGGAAGTAATCTATTAAGCAACAGCGACGACTCTATGAGAAGATGAAAGAAGTAGTGAAGAAAGATATTATCAAGTGGCTAGACACGGGCATCATCTACCCCATTTCTGATAGCAATTGGGTGAGCCTTATCTAATGTGTCCCCAAGAAGAGTGGTTTCACTATTGTGAGCAATGATAAAAATGAGTTAATCCCTACTCGCATTCTGACTAGCTGGCAAGCATGCATGGATTATCGTTGACTGAATGCGGCTACAAAAAAGGACCACTTTCCACTACCTTTTATTGACCAGATGCTGGATAGGCTAGCTGACAGTCCCTCTTTTTGCATGCACAAGATCAGGTTTGAAGATGAAGGGAAGTAATCTATTGAGCAACAGCGACGACTCAATGAGAAGATGAAAGAAGTAGTGAAAAAAGAGATTATCAAGTGGCTAGACGCGGGCATCATCTACCCCATTTTTGATAGCAATTGGGTGAGCCTTATCCAATGTGTCCCCAAGAAAAATGGTTTCACTGTTGTGAGCAATGATAAAAACGAGTTAATCCCTACTTGCATTGTGACTAGCTGGCGAGCATGCATGGATTATCGTTGACTGAATGCGGCTACAAAAAAGGACCACTTTCCACTACCTTTTATTGACCAGATGCTGGATAGGCTAGCTGATAAAGCATATTATTGTTTCCTAGATGGTTACTCTGGATACAACCAAATTGCCATTGCGCTAAAAGATCAAGCGAAGACCACGTTCACATGCCCATTTGGGACCTTTACCTTTCGACTTATGCCATTTGGATTGTGCAATGCACTAGCCACATTCCAGAGGTGTATGATGGTTATCTTCTCAGACATGATCAAAGATTCTTTAGAGGTATTCATGGACGATTTTTCAGTTTATGGGCAAACTTTTGACCAATGCACTAACAACCTGGCGAAAGTTCTGAATAGATGCAAGAACACAAATCTAGTTCTGAATTTGGAAAAATGTCACTTCATGGCAACTGAAGGCATTGTCCTCGACCATCTTATATCATGTCAGGGCATTGAAGTAGATAAAATAAAGGTTGATATCATCGAGAAATTGCAACCGTCAACTAATGTTAAGGGAATAAGAAGCTTTCTTGGACATGTTATGCTCATTGCTAAAGCAGAATAAAAAGTTTGTGTTTGATGATGCATGTCTGGATGCATTCATCACAATAAAGAAGCAGTTGGTACAAGCTCCAATTGTTGTCGCACCGAACTGGACGCAACTATTTGAATTAATGTGTGACGCAAGTGATTTTGCTGTAGGAGCTGTGCTAGGTCAACGCAAAGAAAAAGTATTTCATTCCATTTATTATGCTAGTAAAACTTTGACTGAAGCGCAGGTAAACTATACAACTACTAAAAAGGAGTTACTAGCAGTAGTGTTTGCATTCAAAAAATTTTGCTCATATCTTGTCGGCACAAAAGTTATTATTTACATAGATCATTCTGCATTGAAATACCTTTTTACAAAGAAAGAGGCTAAATCGAGGTTGATTAAATGGATCCTATTACTACAAGAGTTTGATGTTGAAATCAAGGATAGAAAAGGATCCGAGAATCAAGTATCTAACCACTTATCTTGACTGGAAGTTGAAAGTGAAGATGCGAATAAAGTCTAAATTATCGATGCATTTCCAGACGAGCAGTTATTCTTTGTCGATGCATCACCATGGTATGTTAATATTGTCAACTATCTTATGTGTGAGAGGCTACCCTTGAGTGTTGTTGGTCACAAGAAGATCAGATTTGTACGCGACGCGCAAAGTATCATTGGAACGAGCCATACCTATTCAAGGTATGCGCCAACAACATTATCCGTCGCTACGTTCCTCAAGAAGAAATGACTTCCATTCTGAGACATTGTCATGATGCTCCTTATGGAGACCATTTTGGTGAAATGAGAACTGCTGCAAAGGTCCAACAATTTGGATTCTATTGGCCTACATTATTTCGAGATGCCCACAATTTTGCACAATAATGCGATTGATGTTAATGCACTGGCTTAATTTCTTAACGCAACGAGATGATCTAACAATTGATTATGGAGGTGAAGTTATTTGATGTTTGGGGTATAGATTTCATGATGCCATTTCCAAACTCTTTTGGGAATGTGTACATCCTGGTTATTGTTGACTATGCATCGAAGTGGATCGAAGTAATCATGGTGCCAAATGATGATGCTCGAGCAGTGTTGAAATTCTTCCACACGTACATCCTTGCGAGTTTTGGCTTACCTAGGGCATTAATAAGTGATCAAGGTACTCACTTTCACAATAATCAAGTAATGACAACTTTGAGAGGATATGGTGTGAAGATTGCATGGCTACAACAAACCATCCACAAACAAATGGCCAAGTGGAGGTATCCAATCGATAGATTAAAAGTATCCTTGAAAAGGTGGTTAACCCATCTAAGAGGGATTTGTCTTCGCGGCTACATGATGCCTTGTGGGCGCTTTGCACCGTATATAAAACCCAATTGGGGATGTCACTATATCAACTCGTGTTTGGTAAGTCATTTCACCTGCCAGTTGAGCTTGAGCATAAGGCCATGTGGGCAATCAAGCAGGTGAATATGTATTACGACACTGCTGGAAGGAAATGGTTGTTGGACATTGCTGAACTAGAAGAAATTCACCGTAATGCCTATGAGAATGTCGCAATATACAAAGAAAAGACCAAAAGATGGCACGACAATATCATCTTGCATCGATAATTTAGCCCTGGGCGGTTAGTACTTTTGTTTAATTCACGTTTAAAACTGCATCCAAGTAAATTACGTTCAAGATGGTCGGGCCCCTTTAAGGTTGTCGAAGCATTCTAGAATGGTGCGGTGACAATTAAGAATCTTAAAGATGGTCAACAGTTCAAGGTGAATGGCCAACGTCTTAAGTATTATGTGAGCCCAGAAGCCAATGAACCTAACAAGACCATCGATCTAGTTACATTTAAATAATGTCAACGCATTTTACATTTCCTTTTATCTTTTCACTTTTACTTGTTTCCTTTTCAATTTTATGTAGGAATAAAAATTTTCTTTTTATCGATACATCACAAGCACAACTTGTCGGCGCATTCTGTGATGACTCAGTAAAGCTTTTTTAGTAAAAATCGTGCTAATTAATTTCTCTCTCTTCCTAGTTGTTCGATCAATCAAAAGAGTACGATCTATAAAATGGCATTTATTGGCTACAAAAGTAACGTTTCCCCACATTCCTTGCAATAATCATGACTCTTGCCATTGAAAGGTTATAAAATCCTTCTCTGCTGACTTTCTTTTTCTACTTACAATTGCCATTGTTACTGCAACTTATCTTCTTTGTTATTTTCGTTCTTACTCTCACAAGTTTATTTCTTTCTCTGTTTCTTTTAACCTTTTTTACTGCGTTATTATGGCCAGAACAAGAGGTGCGAAAACTCCTTCTAAAACCCTTGAAACTTCTACCACCATGGTTCAGTCCACTGACCAACCTCCACCAAAAGAGTCGATCCTATTTTTGTCTAAAGCGGCCAACGACCACTATCATAATGTAATGCTAAAAAGAAATTCCCATCCGGAGAAGGGTCTGCAACTATCCCCACATCAGACTTCGGGGAAGCAAATTGCATGAACAATCAGTTGGTTGAGCTAGGAATTCTTCTGCGAACACCCAGTCAGATATTCCCCGATAATGATAAGGGAATTTTATACCAACCTTGTTGACACTGAATACGAGTTTGTTTTTGTCAAAGAGGGCTTAGTACCATAGAGTGTCGCCCCATATCAATACTCTATTCTGAATGGCTGAAAAAGAAGACACCCATAATGTGTTTTTGGAAAAACTGATCGATGAAGGTGCCGACCAGTTATTGAGATATCTTTATGTTGACGGTACCGTCTGGATGGGCACGGGGCCACACAACTTTACTATACGCCATAGGTATTTGACAACCTACAATAAGGTGTGGTTTCACTTGATCAATAATCGCATCTTGCCTTCTACACACAACACAATGGCGACATTAAATCACTAGTGCATTCTACACTCAATCTTAAAGGGTTGTCATATCAATGTCGACGCAATCCTTCACGACCAAATTGCTGAAGCAGCATCCAAGCAGACAGGTATACTACCTTCTCCTTCCTTAATAATGCTGCTGTGTAAACAAAGAGGGATTGTACCCTGAGATGGTGAGAAAGTACTGGAGAATCAGAGCCCTATCAATGATATCTCTGTAGAAAGAATGACGAGAGGCCAAGAGACGCCACTGGTAAAGGAAACATCCAAGAAGTAGGAAAAAGAGAAAGGCAAGAAGAAGGAAAAATAGGCACGCCCATAGACCCTCAATTGGGGAAGAAATTGGCTGCAATGGAAGTAAATATTTGTAACACTCTAATTTTAATTTTAGGGGCTTAATTGGAAATTTTGAGAAAAATAAAGGTCTATTTTGTAATGCGAGAACTTTAGGACTAATTTGTAATGCGTGTAAACCTTTTGAGAAAAATTAAAAATCCTACGAAACTTCAAGGACCTCCATGTAAATGACCCTATTTCATGGGTTATTTAAACAGCATAATCCTTTTTTGTCTTTTCTCCTTCCATTTGTTTTTGTTGTTGTCGAATTCCTCCCTAAAAACCTCCTCCCTCTTTTTTTCTCTCTAATGATCAACCGTTCGATTCCAATAATCGATCGTTCGATGGTCGTTTGCTACATCACCACCACCAAAGTCTTCCTTGTTCCCTCGCGATCAAAACCACACCCTCAAACCTTCCTTACCTGCTGTCAGTTGTGAAAAACTTCTTGAAGAGATTTTCAGCGTTTGTTTCTTTGTACATCACCGCTCTTTCCATCGTTTTTGTGTTGGTGAGTTCTGAAATCGTGTTGTGGCTTTAAATTTGGTGTTGTTTGCGTGTTGGTCACGACGGTCGGACGTCGTTTGGGGTAGAAGGGTGTTGACGGTACCGAATGGGGGGATACCTAACCTTAATTTTTTTTAGCCTTATTGTGTGTTAAGGATTTGGGCCCTTATGTGCCTTAGCCCAAACCAAAGTAACCCAATAAACCCAAAACCTTTGGAACCAAACCCAAACCTTTGACCCAAACCAAGTGGACCAAGCTGGTTGACTCGAACCCCGACTCGACCCGTTGATCGAATCATTGACCATTGACTGTTAACCATTGACTGTTGACCTTTGACCATTGATGTTAACTTTTTCTAAGAAACCCTACCCTTTTTCGTTGTCTTGAGTTTGATTCCACTATCCGTTTTTCCAAATTCAAACTCGAAAGCCTCATTTTGACTGTTTTATCTTTAATTCTATACTTTGAGTTATTTAGAGATTTAGTTTGGGAAGTCTAATGTGAGATTTTTATGTTTAGGTGATCACGACTCTGAAGCTGACGATTTACCTCCTCTTCCACTTGTGCAACCTACTCCTGCACCAGTTTCGAGAGCTACTCGTAAGTTATTTTAGTTAAGTTTTATGTTTAAGTGGTGGCTAGGATAGTATTAATATTATTTGTGTTTGTAGGATCTAATCCTGTTAGACCGGGTACTCGATTAGTGCGTGGTGGATGACCTCCTCGTCGTTAGAGTTCTGCTTGCTATAAGTGTGTTTCTAACTATAACATAACCTAATATGAAATGTTGTGTTATATGTGATTGTATATTGTATTGTGATATTTTGTTAATATGATGATTTTGCTGAGATGAGAGAATGGTATGATTGCTGTTGAGTTGAAAATGCATGTTGATAATGTCGTGCATATATATATCGAGCATGTGGAGATAATTATTGTGATTATTCTACTGTGAATTGTGATATATGAGAAATACAATGAGATTGAGACTGAGAGTAATTGTGATAATTATGTAATCATACCATTGTGTGTTCATGGGGTGGAATTATATGGAGGAGGAAGTGGTTATCATTCCTTTAAACGGTTGATACTAAAACCATATTGCGATTGGTGACGTTTGGTTGGGAAAGGGTTCTGAGGAACCTTTTCACTATGTTGGTGTGTTGGAGTATGGGTACATTGCATTGTGCTTGTGATTGTATCATGATTTGTGGTTACATTTCATGTTTTAAACTGTTGTGATAATATACTAGGTTGTATGTACTTTAGAGACACGCTGAGCTTTATAGCTCACTTCTCTACAGTTTCCCTTACAGATACTCGAGACATAGGAGACTTGGTACCCGGAGACATAATAATAGACTTATTTCATTTTATTTTATCTTATTAATTTACTTTTGGGTTTTTATTATATTTTGTTAATTATTATCTATTTGGGTTGTAAGTCAGATTTTATTTTGGGGATTTTAGTATTTATTTTTGGAAATTAATTATTTTATTATTATAGACTATATATATTTTTATATGAATGTATGTGAATAATTGTGATCTTTTGGATTGCGTGTGGGAATAATTACGTAAATAACCTTCTGGATCTGGTTATATCTCCTAGGCTTGGTAAAGGGGATTATAATATTGATTGCATCGAGATGCGCCAAATTCATATTGTCAGTGCATTAGAGGAAATGAACTACAAAAAAATCTATTTTTTGCGTCTACAAGAATATGGAGCAAATATATTGTTAACGCATTAAGAAGTCTGAGCCCAAATCCTCTGCCTGAATTCCTTGTCTTCTCACCCATTGTTAAGGAAGCTCCCTCATCTTTCGAACAGCCTATTTCTGATGGTAGGCCTCCACATGTCCCCTCTCCAATGAGAATCCACATTTCAGATGACGAGGAGCACAAGGGGCATTCTAATGTTATGGAGGATTGCTTCATAACTATAGCCAGCTTGTTCGATGAACAGTTCTCCAATAGCCCTGGGGCTAATGTGGCAGAGCAGGCAGCTATGGTTAAGGAGGTGACTACCCCGATTGTATCTATGGGTGTGGATGTAGAAGAAGACGCCGACAAGACCCCCATTAAGCAGGAACAACCTGAAGCAGAGGAAGCAGAGCACGATAAAGCCCAAGAGAAGGAAAAAGAACGAGAGAAAGAAGAACTTGAGAAGGACTCTGCAGAGGAGCAAGAAGACAAGCAAGATGAAGCCCCGACAGATATCACTGAAGATATTATCGAAGCACCAGAAAGTCTAGGGGCATCTAGTGACAACATGGCTCCACTTGATGCGAGTCTGGCTGAAGCAATTACCAGCTGCGCAGAGGAGTTCAATCCTCTCTCCATTTTGCCCTATATGGCACCGCTAGTTGAGATCCACCTATCAGATGTAACTGTCGATGAGGCCGTCACCCAACCAGATGTGGAAGAACAATCAGCTACTCCAATTGGTTCGCAGGACAAGAAGAGGAAGAGCAAGGACAAAAAGAAGAAGTACAAGGAGGAAGGAGAGCGCCCAAAGAAGAAGAAAAAGAAAACCAAAGCAGCCACAACATCGGCTGCTGAATAAATGAGTTAGTTTACTTTTCTCTAGGTAGTTGCATTTATTTCATTGGCATTTCATTGTTATTTGTCACTACATGTTTCATATTAGTTTAATTGCATTGTAGTTGTATTTCCATTCTTATTTGCATAATATTTGCCAGTGCATTGAGGACAATGCAGACATTAAGTTTGGGGAATATTGTGTGAAATGGAAATGAAATTGCGCCCATATATTTGAATTTTACTTGTTTCTTTTTAGTTAATGAAATTATGCAGAATTTCAACAAAAATGTGACCACAATTTTTTATTTGATGCGTAAATCTTGAATTGACTGGGATGCTGACATATGAATTGGATGAATGTGAATGAATATTGAGCTCTTCTATTTTTTAATGAATAATTGAATTGTTTCAGTAATGAATGGATAGTAGTAATCTTTGAATCTTGCACTAACTTGCCAATTGCAACGACATTGTATTAATAAAAAACACTCCAAGGTGAGTGCATTGTGACTTATCAAGGGAGAACACTTCACTGCATGTGTTAGAAATATCATCTAGCCAAAGGTTGTCACTGCAAGAGTGTGTGCCGACGCAATTACATACCTCCTAGGGGTTTGTTGCACCCTATCGTTACTGCCCAGGAACCAAGGTAGAGTAATATAATGACGTCTCTCTTTCACATATATAAAAAAAATGAGAAAAAGAAAAAAAAGAAATATTGTTATAAATGCTATATTGGTTTAAGAAAGGGTAAGATTCAAAGCATGTTACTAACATAAGTGATGTTGCAGTTTTAATTGTTCATGCCTCTAAATTGTCGGCGCATTATTCCATCATGTAAATGCAATTTGTACATTAGGATCCCATAAAATTTAAGTTGTAAGAATAATAATTGCAGTGACATGATTGTCTGTGATTTTATTGATCTTTTGTTTACTTGAGAATAAGTAAGCCCTCAAGTTTGGGGGCGTGACAGCATTAGAAATGACATCTATTTTCTCCCTAAATTTGTGTATTATTTGTCTCTTTTGTACTATATTTAGCATGCATGTTAGGCATTTCATACTTAGTATTCATGTTTACTAACTCATTTATGCTTGGTTTAAATTTTGTTATTTTATCTCTTTTTGTGCACTAATGTCGTCACATGCAGCATATATATATTGTGTCTTAGAATTTTCAACGCAAAGATCCATCTCAAAAGACCAAAGCTAAAAAGAATCCGAAAATACGACCACAAATTCAGCTATTGTGGTCAGCGATGTCACCGTATAGGAATCTTTACTTGAAATGAGAGAATTCAAGCTGCAATCACAATTGGAAGCACCAACGTAGGGGAAGAGCACGTTATCGCCGCAATTGAAGGTTTCAGATTACGCCTAGCGATATCGCGACAACCTGCAGATTCATTAAGTTCACACCAGATCTGCGTAAGTGCACAACTGGACTGTAACAATCTTTTACAGCTGCAATTGGAACTGGATCTGAGAAGAGAAAAAGTTTACCATTCTTGAACCCTATAAATAGAAGGGAAAAGATGGAAGACATTAAGAGGGAAGGAATTAAATCTGTAATTACTTTGTGTTTTTGAAGTTTTATGAAAGATCGGTGAGCTGACTGAGCTAACAAGCAACAGCTCCTGAATAGGAGTGCTTGGTGCAAGCACAAGAGGAGCAGTTAAAGAGTAGTCCTAGTAGTCTAGAGATAGTAAGCTTCGATGTATTCGTTAACCCCTCTTTTATGCTGATGGATTATTATTAACAATTGAATGAATATGAGAATATCTTTCAATGTTAGATTACTTTGATTATTATTTGATTCTCCTCATCTGTTCATTCTTGGACTTAACTGCATTAAACACAAGAGTGGAATTACAGTCTACCGACATCGAGAGATGTGGTGACAAGTTAGGTTAACAAGCAAGACAGCGAGAGTTGCTTGGGATTGAAAGAGATTTTATCACTTGTTCTTGAGTGCACAGTGTTGCCTACATCGAGAGATGGGGTAATTATGGGTACTTGAGTCTTGATTAAACCACGACAATTCATCTATACAATACCTTGTCGACGCATCCAGCGTTGCGAATTAGTGAAGTTAGTAATCCACTCCAGTTCTTCAGACATGATCATTATTTTACTTTTCTGCATTTAAATTTCCAAACCTTCAACAACAATTTGATTTACTTTCAATTACACTGACAATTAACTTTTATTACATTGACAATTTTGACTATTTTAGTGTGCAGATTTAATTGCGCTGACATCTTTACTCACATTATCTCTAATCTTAGTTTTAATTGCATCGACATATAGGCATCAAGAACCCATTCCATGTGGGATCGATATCTGATAGAATTGTTCTATCAACTATACTTGTTTCGACGTGTGTCCGCTTGCACAACTGTTGTGACGTTATAGGCCAATCAATCATCTATGTTGTCATCAAAGTATTGAGGACTCTCTAGCAATTATTTCGTTGTTGGCTTATCCTCCGTTAGATTTAGAGCAAAGCTTTTCACTTTCATTTTTACTTTGAATACATATTTTCCTTTTAAGTCTTTGATCAAGCACCATTTGTCTTCAAATATAACCTTGAATCCTTTTTTCAATCAATTGCCCAACACTACGAAGATTTTGGCCAATGTTAGGCACATATAGAACATTAGTTATGTGTTTCAAACCTGTTAAACTTTCAATAGCCACTGTTCATTTTCCCTTAACTGGAATAAACTCACCATTTCCAACTTTTAATTTTGGAAATGATAGCTTTATCAAGTTCTTTGAAAAGTGTTGGGTCATTGGTCATGTGATTTGTGCAATTGCTATCGATCAACCAGGAATCATTAGAAAAACATGTACACACAAAAAGGAACTCATCTTCTTGTTGCAAAATTAATGTTTTTGCCTCTTCATGTTGTTGAGATTTACAGAGTCGCTTTACGTGCCCAATACTGCCACATTTTCTGCATTTGATATCAGGTCTCCACCAACACTTACTTGGCAATTGATTTGTCTTCTTACAATGTGGACATGGTGGATATGTCTTGTTGTTATTATTGCCAGTCTCTTCTTTAGTTTTCTTGTTTTTACCTCTCAAATTTTCAAACTTTGCCTGAAAAGCACTCTCTATCGATGCTTCTTGTCTTATCTTTCTCCTTGGTTCTGGGGCATGCAATGCATTCACTAATTCTACCAAGGATATACTTGACAAATCCTTAGATTCTTCTAATAAAGAAATTTTAAATTCATATTTTTCAGGCAAAGTGATAATATTTTTTTTGCACTATTCGATCATCAAAAAAGTCCTTACCCAACAATCTTACTTTGTTCAATATGCCCTCCAACTTGTTAGAATAGTCTTTAATGGTTTTTGTCTCCTTCATTTTCATCATTTCAATTTGTCTTATCAGATTGAGCATCAGCATATTTTTTGTTCTTTCATTGCTTTCGTATTCTTTTTTAAGGTAGTTCTAAATTTCTTTTGCTGATCTCAAATTCATAATACTTGTAAATATTTTACTTGAAACAGTAGAGAAAAGACATGCTTTAGCTTTGAACTTCCTTGTCTTCTTCTCTTTGTGAGTCTTCAATTGATTCATCGTTGGATTTGCTGGCAAAGACGAAACATCATAGTCTTCTTCTACTGCTTCCCAAAGATCCATCGCATCAAGATAGACTGTCATTCTAACAGTCCAAGCTTGATAGTTATCATCATAAAAAATTGGTGGAACAATATGAGAAAACGACGTTGTGTCAGCTCCAATGCCAATTATTGGTATTTTAGCAAAAATATGGAACACAAAAAACAATGTGAACAAAAATATATTGGAAGAACATTATAATCTATTGTATTGTTCATATTATATAGCAAAGAAAATAACATAAACCTATTAAAATTACTCCTAAAATCATGTAATAAAAAATTAAAAATTAAAAATTCTTAAGCAAATTTAAGGCACATTCTCAACTACATTCTCAACTACTGGTAGATTTATTCACCAAGAGCCTTGATGCTGTTAGGTTCAAAAAAACTAAAGAATTTAGTCAAGATGTGATAACTCTGACTTGGCACCTAAGGAAAAGCACTAAAATTCAAATTCCAAGTTTCATTTTGCCTTTTATTATTTTTGGTAATTTTTGTTCCTGTTTTTAATTTTAGAGGGTTATTTCTGCACCAAAATATTCACTTTCCTTACTTTTGGAGGCAAAAACTTGCAAAATTATTGGGTACTTAATGATATTAATGTTAAATACTTAGATAAGTGGAATTTACATGAGTACTTATTAAGCTTTCATAAAGCTAAATGTGTAGTTTTTCAAACGTATAGTGTACATAAAAGTAATTGTGTGTGAAGAGTTTGAATGGGACAAATAGAATCTCATCTCATCAAAGAAAAGTTTGAGAATTAAGCATTTGAATTATAGACATTAAAGTGGCATGTACATAAGTGTTCAATTGGTATGAAACTGGAAGATAGCGCATTAGTTCATACAAAAGTTAAGTTGAAGTGGAAAGATTTTGAAGACAATGTGGTCATGTGTTAAGATGAACATGTGATGCTTTGAATGTTATTTTGGTGTAATTTAAGGTTGGAAAATGATTAAGAATTATTGGAATTGAATAGAGTATGTTTTTGGGAAGTTTTTAGGTGTGTTTAACTTTGATTTTGGCTCCCTTGCACTCAAGTACCAATACTTGAAGGATTTGTATTGGTACAACATCAATAAAATGCAACAAATGAACAATATTAAGTAGAGGTATTGATACCTAGAGGAGTTGTGCGGATACAAATGTCCCATTTTACTTTAATTTAAATGTTTTCTCATCCAAAAGACTCCAAATAATCTCTGATTGAAGTCAAATTGTAGAATAAACTTAAAAATAATTAAAAATAGTCTTAAAAGACTTAAAATAAACCTAAAGAATGAATGGAACTTGAACAAAAAAAGGTACATTTCAAGTCAAACACTTCACTTTAATACCAAACATGACATTCAAGTTTAGGTTTAGGTTCAAGAGGTGTTACAATATTTCATATTTTGGTTTTAATAATTAACAATAATAAAATATTAAAATTTAATATATAATTAATCAATCTAAATTGTATAATTTGCAATACTTGTATTTAGATTTTAATTATGTTTTTTTAGAATAAGAGTATTTTTTATGTTCGTTTTACAGTTCATAAAAATTAGTTTTTTCGAGATTTGTGATTGTCCCTCTCAACAATATTGTTTTCAAAATTTAAATTTAAACTTTTTCATTGGGATGTAACTTGCCTTACCTTTGAAATTTTATTTATTTTTCTTACTTTAATATGTCGGACTTTATGGCTTTGCTTGTTAAAGTCGATATGGCTAGATTTCCATGCTGTTATTTAATCTATGAAATGCTATTTTATGATAAAAAAATTTTAAAAATTTTGATTCAATATATATATATAATAAATTAATCTAATATTTTCATATTGAATAAATATAATTATTTATATAATAAAATAAATAAATTTAAATTGATATCAAGTTGATAATAGTATTACGAATTCCAAAAATTAAATTAAAATATTTTATGTTTACAATGATAAAAAATTAAAATTATAAATCAATTTATAATTTTTTACTCAACATCAAATAACATTAAATTGAAATTCATTTATAATTTTCATATTTATCAAAATCATTTAAGTTAAAGTTAACTGAAAAAAAATTAAAAAGTGTTAAATTAAAAAAATTATGATTTACAAGCCTGATAAGCGTTATTAGTGAGAAAAAGAAAAAATGGTAAGACATTCCTTCTGTAAAAGGTTCACCTGCTCAAATTTACAACCAACATTCTACTCGCTACCCTTTCACCCTTTTCCATCATTGCAAAAAGGGTCAATTCAGTAATTTAAACTTCCACAACAACAATTTCATACGTGGCATTCCCACTCGGCGATTACCGCCAAGGATACAGACAGCTGCGAATATTAATGTGGGAGCATTTAAAATTTTTTCCTTAATTACGTTTAAAAAAGACGTTTTTAGAGGAAATAAATCATAATAATATTTCCCTCGTTTTGTGGTATTTCAAATTTCAAAAAACGACCCAACAACTCTCCCTTCTCCTTTTCTCTGTTAAATCATCGATTCCAAAAAATAATCCAATAAACCAAGAATCCGATAAATGAAATGGTATGCGATTTTTTGAATCGGGACTCAGGGTTAGGGAAAATCTCGAGATCAGTGGTGAGGTTTCTTGATTTGACGGTGTGCAGAGCTATGGGATGTTTCTTCCACTGTTTCGGCGTCAGAACCGATCGTTCCCGCCCTCACCTCGTCGCTTCCTGTTCCAAATCCACTGTAAGTTTTTCTATTGTTTGTGTTTTCGCACTTTCATTTTCCAGTTTTCTTGTACCTGCGTTTGGTTTCTCGGAAAATTCAGTTCAAGAAACATTTTCTTTCCTAGTCTTTTTCTTTTTATATTTCTAAAGAGAAGACAAACTTGAATGAAGCTAGCTTCGTTTATTTTCGTTTTGGCTGAGCAGGAAAGTACTGTTTCTCGAAATCGGTTATCGTCTCTCTTTGTTGATGAAGGTAACTATATCTGTATCTATTATTTAGCTTATTAGTCGATTTAGCTAATTTCAACATTTTTTTGCCCCCTCAAATTTGATTGTTCCTTTGTTTGAAAGTGTGATTATTTTGTTTTCTTGTTTTGGTTCTAAAAGAGAAAGGAGATTCTCCATCCAACGATTTGGAGTCTCCACAAATTAATAAAGGTCTCAAGGATGAGGTATGTATATCGAGCTATTCGATTTAGATTGATTGCTTTGTATGTTCAATGCGAATTACAATTCAATTTTTTTACCTTCCCGTAGGCAAAGTTCCTTCAATCTTGTGGCACAATACCAGAGACTCCGATAGAAATTCGCAAAGCATCTCACAAGTTTAAACAGTCCCCTCCTAGTGGTGGAGATTCAGGGTCTTCAAAGTATCGCTCTTGGCTTCCAAACACATCTATTGATAAGTTTCAGTTGGATAAGCAATCTGATCAGCCACCCACTCCAAATAAACTTTTCGAGGTGTTGGGGAGGTCAGATTCTCCGGATAATACACCTAGCAGGTTATCAGATTTAACTTCTGATTTTAAAATTTTTAATCAACAAATCGAAACATGTAATTGACTTCTCACTGAATTTAGAATTGCTTCGCGGATAATAGTATTCTTCTTAGAAATGAAGTAATACTATCTGCAATTTTGTTGTGTGATTTTGTGAATACATTTTCGCATAATTTTGAAGTCTACCTGACAATTGATTGGTGCTATTTCTTTTTTAGTTGCATATCGAATGCAGCAAACACTGGGATGTCCTCCATGTGTTCTACTGAAGGTAGTGAGGCGACGACTGCTGATAAAACAGCCAAGACTGGTATCTTTTCAACTTCAGCTTACGAAAGGATCAAGTCTGTGCGATTTGAATGTGAATCTGATGCTTCTTCTAAATATGAAAATATTGGTCAAAATCCGGAGAAACTTGAAGCACTAGGTTACCAAAGTGCATCAAAGTACTCGCCAAACCCAACCCCGTTAAAGCTTTCTGATGAAATGCAAACCCCAGGTACTGTTTTTCCCTCAAACGTGGGGATCTTGGCAAATGGGAAGACTCGGGTCCGGTCTGAATACGTTCATTCAGTTCTGAATCCGGTTGGGAATGCCTCTCCGTTAAATGCAATGAAGAAAGAGCCATTGAGCGCCAAAGAGATGTTTAATGAGCAGGAAGAATCTCCTGAACGATTAGAAAATGGCACCCCCAAGCTAGGAGTAAAACAAGCTTCACTTGGTAAAGGTTCAGAAGATGAAGGAAGTTTGTCTTCTTGGCTGAAGCCAAAACAGAATACCATAGATGATCCTGATAATAATATTCATGTTATGTCCAGCAAAACCCCTCAATTTATTAGAACCCCGGGAGATAGACCGATCATTGGTATGGTAGCTGCTCACTGGAACGAAGATGAGTCTTCCCGCATCTCACCCAAGTGGTGGGATGGGAATGGAATCCCAAATTCAACTAATAAATACAAGGAGGTAAATCTTTATATTTTTCGGCTGCATTTCTACTTGCAGTTTGGAGACACCTATGCTTGATGGATCCTTGTCCTGTTTGCAGGATCAGAAAGTGAGTTGGCATGCAACCCCATTTGAAGAGAGGCTGGAAAAGGCTTTATCGGAGGAGAGTCTTATCTCTCAGAAGTATGTTTAATTTTCCCTTGCTAAATTCAATACCTATGATGCCATTTTATGTTGCTCTAATTTGATGGCAAGCAGTAATCATTCAAAGTATTTCACCTCAAAAACTCTTAGGAGATTACCTGGCGTGGTTTAGTTGTGTGAAGCACAGTTTAACATAGATTTTATACATTTTCAATATGCAAGCATCTTTCTGGTAATACTTTCTGTAACTCAACACCAATATCTGCTTTCTCTTTTCTTGTTTTCCATTTTCCTAAATATCTTGGGGGGCTGAATTGATTTTTAGAACTGAAAGTTCCAGTTCTTTTACTGGGAAAGTAATTCATTCACTTTGCTTTGACATCTTTTGTCAAAAGTGTACAAACATCATCCTAGGTAGCTAGATCACAATCCCCTATGATATAATTCAAAATGCTTTGCAGAAGCATTTACCTACTATTTATATGAACTATTTTTTAGATAACATTGACCCCTTTTGATACATTCGGATATCGGTGTGGGGGATATCCATGTTCGATGCTTACATCCAAATCCGGGTTATTTCGATCTGATTCATAAAGTTTGATACATTCCTGTGTTATTAACTTCACATCACAGCTATATCTAATTGCTAGCTTTAATTACAGGAAGCCTGTTGACCGGCCACTCATGTCTCTTGATGAGATTGATGAAAGCGACACAGCACTGTCTCAGCTGCGACCTTCCTCACATGCCAAGTCAGTTGTTTCATTCTGATTACAGTAATGGCTTCCTTTTTCACATTTGATGAACCCAGATGTAATTTTGAGTCCTTCAAAAACCTGAACCAATGGTATAAAATCATGAATTGTGGTTCATGGTTGGTTTGGCATGAGCCATTTAGTGGAGCTTTTCTAGGGTCTCTGCTTGAAGTGCAAACCAACGATTTTTTAAAAAGGTTTTACATCATTTTACGGTACTTGGCATCGGGCATCACTCATGATTTTAATGCATAAGTTGGAGCACATTGTCCTTGTAACTTAGCTTTGGTGCATTTCCATGGATTATTTCTTTTACTGATAAAATAACATGTAGTGATCCATATACATGATAAAGTTTCAGTTAAATCTTTAAAAAAATATATTGATTGAAGTTTCAAAAAAAATGATTTATTTAATTTTAGCCAACCATGGGATTTAATTATATTATTATCCATGTAAAATTTTAAATCAATTTGACTTTACTAGGATACTATTTCTTTAATATATAGTTTAAACATTTAAAAATTTTGAACATCACATTGAACAAATAGTTTAACATAATTTAAACAAAATTTAAAGAGAATTTTTTTCGTACAAAATTATAATTTAACTTTCCACCAATATTAGTAGACATTTATTTTTTTGGTGAATTAAAAGAGATCATATCTTAACAATAAGATGATTAGCGTGATTTGAACTTAAATAATAATTGAATTAATAAATATCTTAACCATCAGGTTAGTATAAGAGTTTAGTAAATACTTATTTCAATTCAAAAGATGTAACACTTTTTAAAAAAAATGCTTTGACATCTATTAGAGTGCTTTTTTTTTAATAAATATAAAACATTCAAAGTGAAACAAACAATTCTAATGTAAACCAAAAAAATTGGAGTCAATCAAAAGTAGCTCCATAATTACTTGTGCGGATCCTCCAACATAGTTATACATGTCAAGTCATGACTAATAATTTTTGACAAACTATTTACTATAGCATTTTGAGTTCGAGGAATGCGTCAAATATAAACTACCCAAAAAGAATGTGCATATCATATACCAGCCTTAACTTCATCATCTTACTATCAACAACACCTCTCATAAGAATAGATTCAATTACCAAGCTATTATCCATTAAAGTGCTTTCACACTTCATTATGCAAAACAATGAATTGTGTTAACATGAAAATGCTTTGATATCCCATTATGTATTAAAAATCAATAATTTAATAAAAAGTTCTATGCAAAAGAGGGAATTAATGCTGAGAGACTAGAGCTCTCTATAAATAGCTCCATATTGCAAATGAAAAATCAAGTCTTCTTTGTGAGAATTCAGTTGGGAAAGTTTGAAGCAATATAATTTTCGTTTCTTTCAAGTAGTTTACAAATTCAAAAATTATTTCAAAGTCCTCTAACTTTTATTTTGAAAATCAGATTGTGCACTTGAATCTTCATATAAGTGGAGGCTAGAAGGAGCTAATGACCTGGTTGAATAGACTCCTATTAGAAATACATGGTTAAGCCAAATTACCAAATTTTGTGATGGTACAATTGAATAAAATCTAATGGTTGACTCAAATTTAGGGTCCGTTTATTTACATGTAAAAAGTTTTACGAAATTTTTTTTGTATTTTTTATATTTATTTCACAAAATATAGTTTAGTTAACTGAAAATAACTTACAGATAACGTAAAATAAACATTTTTCATGTAAAATAACTTATCTTCTTGACAAGCGCAAATATTTTTTGAAGAGCTCCTCTATAGGTAATTTTTTTAAATATAAAAGTTAACTTAAATCAAACTTAATATTATTATATTGATATTAAATTTTATTTTTTAAACATTTAAAATAACTCAAATTTTAATATAAAATATTATATTTTTCAATATTATTAAACATACATATGTAATTATTTATATTTAGTCATATACTAAATTATTAATATAATTTATTATTTTAATAAATTATTTGATATTTCAATTTTATTTTAATAATAAATTTAAAAATAATAATTTAAAATATTCAATATTAACATTTTAATAATAAATATTTAATATAATTATAAATAAATTAATAATAAATATTTTGTAGTATAAAGGTTAAAGTACTTTTCACAAATTTACAATTTAGTCTTTGTATTTTTATTTTCAAAAATTTAATCCCTCTATTTTTCAGATTTGAAAATCAAGTCCAATTGTTGACATAGTTAATTTTTTTTTGTCAATTTTGTTGATGTCATATTTTTAAATAAAAAATACTCATTTGGTAGTTATGTAACTAAAAAATTATGTTATAATGAACTTGAATTTAAAAAAATGTTTTTAATATATACAAAAACAATGTAAAATATAAATTTATAGATATAAAATAAACTAAATTAAACAATGAAAAAAATAAAAAAAATCTCAAATGTATGTTTCATTGAAAACAGTTTTTATGAAATATTTTTAAAAAAATCTATCAAATAAAAAAATTTATTTTACACAGATTAATCAAAACATCAAAAAGATAAATTATTTTCCAAAAATTATTTTTCGAAAATTGTTAAATATAAAAGAAGACTCAAATGCTGAAAACACAAAGAAATTTTTGAATGGTTATACATATAGAATTTAAAGTCTAGAAATTATTAAATTAAACAAAAACAAGTAGAAACATGTTAGTAAATTAGCTTGTAGCTTTGTAATACCTTGATTTCAAATGATGGGCCAGGAATTGAATTATATAAAGAAATTGAAATCATTACAAACATCTGGAATTGTAAAAAGGATAGATCCTATAAACTTTATGACAATCCATTAATAGCAATGCTTTC
The DNA here is from genome assembly GCA_005610355.1 of Gossypioides kirkii. NCBI lineage: Eukaryota > Viridiplantae > Streptophyta > Magnoliopsida > Malvales > Malvaceae > Gossypioides > Gossypioides kirkii. Next base: position 7,146,701 of record CP032249.1, on the reverse strand, counting down.
TCATAAATTCAAAAAAAAAATAAATGCTATGAAGTTGCAGAATAGCAGGCTTAAAACAGCAAGATTGAATGCCCAATTCATACATAAGACCACGAATCTTTACATTTCTCCTGTTTAACTGACCACGAAATCCCTACAATATATATATATATATATATATGTATGTGTATACATATATTTGTCAAGGCTTGTGGTTGACTGCAGGGCTCACAACAGATATATCATGGCTGCTTCCCTCTGCCTCAGGGGCTATCTCTCTTACATCAGCTATTCTTGCATCTGTTGCCTGAATATCACTCCATTCACCTTCACCAACTGGTTGGACGTTAACTTCATCCGCTGCCATGTGGACTACACTCTCCTCAGGTACCGGTGCTGTTCTCGAGACACTAAGACAAGCTTTGTCTACATTCTCTGACAACTCAACATCCTTTGTATCAGGTGCACTGTTGCTAGTATTTGACGACTCCGTCTTTTCCTCGAAAATTTGCTTCGTGTCACTCTGTTGTCTGCAAACAAAAATAGAAGACAGGATCAACTTTTGTCGGCCCGCAACTAAGGATATTTATGCTAGCTTCAGTTCTATGACAAGCAACTCAATAATTCTGAACCAAGCTTTATTGTTCCAGTATAAAAGTAGCAGTAACAAACCATGTCAACAAATCAACTAAAAATGGAACGTATCTGACTAAATGATTGAATTAACCTGGATTTTAAGTAATTTACAGACGCTTAAAGTACATGGAGAACGGATTAATCAACCAAAAGTGGGAGGAAAACGAAAGTGTTGTTTGCATTACCATAGTAAAATAATAATCACAGACACGGTTCTTTTCTCTTAATGACCAATGATTTCGTCTTTGATTTTGCATTTCTAGATCAAAGAGTGAGGAGAAGTTGGATGAAAGCAAACACATTTTTATTCGGCTGCAGAGGTAGATTTCTATCCAAATATCCTCCTAGAGCAAATTAAAGATGGCCATGAAATACACTATTTCATTATGAGATGTATAAAGGGATCTGCATTCCCCAGAAGCAAGATACCGGTAGCATATCACAAAATTAGCTTGTCTTGTCAATTATTTCTACAACTTGTGTTGGTGTATCAAGTGCATGATTTTATGAACCATGGTTCCAAGGTTTCCAGAAAGGTAAACGCAGGACGATTATGAAAATGCTTAAAAATATAATAATTCAAACCTTTGAAGATGTGCTTGTAACGCATTCACATATGCAAGAAGGTCTTGCTTTTCCTTCACAGCGGCTGCCTCTTTCTGCTCTGCTTCTTTTATTCTTGCTTCAGCATCTGTTTCTGCAACTCTGACCTTCTCCTCTGCTCTCACAACGGCTGCTTCTAATATTACAACACGCTCTCGAGCCTTTGCAAGCTCATTACGCCACATATGTGCCTCCTGCATGGCAGAGTCTCTCTGCTTGATCAATTGATCCCTTTCTTTACTTAGGAACCCAAGCCTTTCTTCGGACTCCCTCAGCTATAAACACCAAGGAAAAACTTCAAATAAACAAAATTATAATGCTTATATTTGGACATAGAAATCATGGCTACCCAAATAACAACTTCGTCAAGACAATTAAAAGTAACTTCTCAAAAGTTAAAATCAACATGATAGACTTATGATTCTTGGATGAGAATTCTATTAAATTCAAAACTCTAGCCACACCAACATGTGAGCAATTTTAGCTATACCTTTAACATGAATGCTTCCCTTTGTTTTTCTGAATCTTTTGTTAAGCGCTCAATTTCTTCACAAGCAATCCTCCTATGTTCATCCATTGCATGAGCTGCAGATGCTGCAGATTCAGCAGCTTCAGCAGTCTCAGAAAGTTTATCTGCTATTTCTCTTATTGTTGAATCACGAGCACGAAGATCTCGAGCCAAATTCTGCAATTCCTCATCCTTGACTCGTAGTGTCTCCTACAAGAATTAGCTGCCACTCAGAAAACCAAATCTAGGGAGAATGAAATGGCCTTAATTGACTAACCACTAGCCACAATATAGAGACAAGAAGCCAAGTGAGAAAGCAGATTGAGAGACCCAAACAACACAAATAATGCACTTATAGCTGTCAAGACAGGAACATCCACCAGGTTTAACAGCCCAGTTTGGCATAAAGGTATTCTTAGGCACCATTCTAGTCAGAATATACATCAGCATCCAATTTGGCCCATTTCAACTAGCCCTCACAATCATGCTTTGAAATCTAGATTAATATAACAAGACATGCACATAATCTAAGTGCTAGCTAGAGTTACTCTTCCAAACATTTAGCATAAATGTGCACATTCAAATATCTGAATATTAAAGCATTTTCCTAACCACTACACAAGGATGAACCTAGGACCCAACAGCTAGAGGAGTCACCTCGACATCCACTGGTATGTTCAAATAACTTAAAAGCACAGCATACAAGCACAATAGGTTGAACAGATAAACTGCTCATAGCATACCTTCATAATTGTAAAATCATCCATCGGACCATCAGTGGGTCTATTTGCCACCAATCCTAAAACATTTCTCAAGGATATCTGCATTGCGGCTTCAATTTCTTTAGAACATTCCTTGGCTGTTGAATTGGCAGCTGCAACTACTGTTGCAACTGTACCTAATTTTGCAGAGCCATTGCCACTTAAGGAATTGACAGCTTCTTTGTGAGCCTTTAGAACCAATTGTGTCGCACTAATTTTTGGAAGGGAGAAGAACACCAAACAGATGACATCAACCATATATAAAAAATTAGTTGCCAAAAGAAGTCCAAAAAATATATGGCAAGATACTTTTCAGACTACAAGAAGATATCCACAGTCAACTTTAGACAATTGGAGAGAATGCAAAGAGTAATAAGAATTTATGCTTTTCTTTTAACATGAATCTCTTACCATTTCAGGCATTTTGGCCTCTTAAATACAACCAACCAAAAAATGACAAGTGCAAAAGGACATGTGAAATGTTTCTTATCAAGAAAGCCAGCAGAGAGTTACAAGAGAGTTAGAAGCACAACATACAATACTGACCCTTAAACACAAACATATACATTCCCTCCCCTGCTTTCAGAAAAAATATATATACCCTCCCCATAAGTTTGATTGATCCGTCACCTTTGAAGTTCAAGTACCCACCACATATCACCCACAAGACATCATAGCATAAACTTGATCAATCAAACTTACGGAGAGGGAATATATATGTGTGTGTATCACTTCTGAAACAGAAAACAGAATAATAAAAAGACTGATATAGTGCAGCACATTGTAAAAAACTTACTGTAAAGTTGATACCCAAGCTCTAGCAGCACCAGGCGTCTCTGCACAAAGAAAGTAGTCCTTTTTCTGGGGTGTTCCAATATCTAAATGGTATAGTTAAGAAGCACACAAGTTTAGCAACTGAGAACTTCTTCCACAAAACATAAGCAAAAAGACCCTCGAAGCTTTTCAGTTTCTTAACAAGTTATTGGATACAGAAACAGCAGCCATCATATTTTGGAAGTCCACTGTAATGAAAAAACAAACAAAAACAAAAAGATGGGTTAATAACAATTCCCAGCTAAAGAATCAAGACTCACAGCAATAACTCAGAGGTGACAAATATGGATATATGTCAACATTGGCATGATCATTTCTCTTTTCCATATATTTCAAGGATCATAACTCTGTGCCTATGTCAAAATATATATCAAACACAAGTGCATGTGTACTTTAGGGAAAGTAAAGTCCAGGTAACAGACAACAACAATCAACCAAACAAGGAACAAGAAAATTGTCTTACTGAAAGTTAACAGGAGACATAGAGATGACGCTGTTTTCATCAAACGTGATGATTCCCTTAATACTTGGCTCATTCCTCCTAGTCCTACAAAAACAAAAACAACAGAATTTCTAGTTTAATTTTCACAGTTTCGAAGAAAACCAAAAAGAATTAAGAAATGGAAACACACTTACTTGTATTCCATTTTACCCGTCGTAGGGTCTAATATCACCCACCTTTCATTCCATTTCCTCAGCTGTTAAACCAATGTACAGTATATACACTAAATCATCAAATTGCTTGAAAATTCATGAATTTAAAAGAAAATTACAATTTTACGAAATCCATAACTGATAATAAAATCGAAAAACTAAATGAATTTTAATACTGCTAAATTCCAGTTATAAAATTGAGAGAGAGAAGAAGAAGATCGTACGGTCTCAGATCGCTTGAGAAGTGGACCTTGGAGCAAGTTCCTACCGGAGCCGGAGGCCAGTTGCCGTTTGATCTTTTCCAAACTGTTTTCCGTAGCATCCCTAACTCCTTGCTCCTGTTTTCCAAAATTAAATACCAAAAGGAAAATCAATTCCAATTACCACAAATGGAGGAGGAGGAGGAGGAGAAGAAGAAGAAGGATTTACCGTAGAAGCACCATTGGAAGCCATGAGAGAGGAAATCCAATAGAAAAGCTTTAATCTTCAGCTGAAGAGGAAAAAATTGGTTAGGGCGAAATGTGGATTATATTTGAAGGGAAATTGGGGGGGGGGGGGGGGGGGAGGTGTTGAAACTGAGAAAGGCTGTTAGGTTTAAGGCATAGACTAGCAGTTAGAAGTAATGTTCAAACAAATCAGATTGAAGACGAAATAGTTGATTCACTTCTGTTGGTTTTTTTATTCCGTAGGTGTTTACTAAGTTTTCTTTCACATTATTTAGTATTATTATCTTATTTAAGGATTTGAATAAAGAGTGAATTTTCTTTTGAGTCGAGTCTAATTGATTTAAATTTTTTTAAATTAATCAAGTTCAGATGTATACGAACGAGATATCCAACAACAAAAGAAAGAAAAAGATTGAATAGAAGAACTCTTGAACATTTGGCGATCTCAAATGTGTTAATATCGACGGTGAATCATTATTTCAATAAATCAGTTTTTCGAACAAAAGACACTTACTCGAAATCTCACTTATCAGATTCAATTGTAAAAGACACAATTTTTTTCTTAAAATTTTTTTATTATATATCTAATTCATGTATAATATCATGAAAAATGGATGCAAAGTTTTTACTGCTACTTAGTATCGACAATAGGTCTGAAACGGTATTTAAAAATATCAAATTTATATATTTGTACCTTGTCGAAGTAAGGAACCATGACATATATGTTTGGAATAGATTCCATTTTGAAAGAGTTGAAAAAACACTATCTCGTTGAAATGTTTTATATATCCACCATTTCTCAAAGCATTTTTATCTTAGCAACTGAACTTAATTTGAAAATTTTCAAATACAATTTGAAATTTTTCGAATAGAATAAAAAAAATTTCAGTCGAGTTAACGAATCATATTATTTATACTCAATGTTGCATTTACATGGATTGATTATTTAACTAGTAGACGAAGTATAATATTATTTAACTATAAGTAAGACTGATGGATAAACATTTATCAAAACGACGTAGTTTTATCTTTTAACTTAATGATTTTGACTTTTAATCTTAGAAAATGTAAACATTTATCAAAACAACGTAGTTTTATTTTTTTTATTTAGATTTTCGGATAACTAGAATTATGTAATTCATATTTGAGTTAAATCGAAAAAATTGATTTTTTTTATTCAAGTTGATCCAAATAACTCGATTAACTCGATTTATTTAATTCAAAATTTAAATTTTTTATCAAATTTTTCAAATAAAATCTAATTTTACTCAGCCCTAATTTGAATGAAGATATTAATAATTTTAAGTATTCTATAAAAAAAAATGTGATAAAAATATTATATCTTGAATTGTATTTTAGTATATCAAGAAAGTAGATAAAATAATAACTTGAATTGTACTTTAGTTTAGTTATTAAAAAAATAGATAACTTCATCTATATATCTTAAATGAAAATTTTTTTTCCATAAAATTATATCATTAATTTTTTTTAATATTTTATGTATAAAAGATATATCATTTATTTAATTTTTTTATTAATATACCAACTGAATTTATTTCTATTCTTTCATTTAAAGCAAATTGGCCCTCATTAATTTCATTATTCCATGGGGCTATTTTATTTTTTATTTTACATTAATAAATAATTTAAAAATTATAATAAAAAAAAGAATTATTTTTTTTTCCAAAAATTCATGAAATTTAAATGTGGATTGTCAAAATACTATATTATTGGTCAAGAGAAGAATTAGAAGCTACCATATAATTCAAAAAATTCTAAATGTCTTTTTTAATTTTAAATAAAATTTTTAATTTTAATTTGAAAATGTAAAAGAATTTTATATTTAGAAAATAAAAGCTTCCAAAATTTTAAAAAAAAACTTACAAAAATTATAAAAGAACTTTTTCAAGAATACATAATTTTTGGAAATTTTTAATTAAAAATAAAATTCATTTCAATTTTTTTAATTTAAGAATTTTTATTTAAATTTTGAATATATATATATATATACACTATTTTAAAATTTTATTTATCAAATTTTGAATAGTTTTTTTCATAATTTTAAAATTATAGTTTTAAATTATTTTAGCTTTAAAATTTTTATAATTTTAAAATAACCTGATGACATGACACATAAAATAATAATAGGACGTCAACAATAAAAAGTTGAATATTAATTTACTTCAAATAAAAGAGTAAAAGTCAAACCAATTAACATAGTAAAGATTGATGACTAAATTTATTTTTATATTTATATATAAAAGGCGGAAATAAGCATATGACATACAATTTTAATAGAATAATTTATCCATTTTCAATATATTTTACCATATTTTATGTTTTTTTTCAAGTTTTTATCTATTTTTCATAATTTTTTAAAAAAATTATTGTTGATAGAATTTTTAATTTTATGATATGTACTAACAAATCAATGATATAGGGTTTAGGGTCAAAATCAGAAAATTTTTTAAGAGATCGAAATCAAATTGTAATTTTTACGATAAAAAAAATATAATTCCATCGTTTTAATAGATTATATCTTTATAGTTTATAAAAGATTAAATCAAATTTTTATATTTTTAAAAGATACTAAAATATAATTTTATTTTTACTAATTTAAAATTAAAAAAAAAAACCCTAAAAAGAATTTATTTTAAGGAATACCGAAATCGCTGCCAGTCCTTAATTTCGCCACTCCCAGCGTTTGAATAAATTTGAGTGATAGATTGGTTTAAGACGGATTAAATGATGCCTTTCCTTTTGTGTACTATAATATAATATTCCCATTCATTATAATCCATTCTTATTCTTTATTCCTTTTTGAGTTTTATGAATTTAAGCAAAGTATAAAAAGTGAATGCTACTTACCATTTTGCCTTCTTTTGATTACCTTTATTGGATTTTCAATCTGTTTATTCTCAGTGCGATGCGTTTAATTTTTTTGTTTTACGTTACATTTTAATTATAGTATTTAATTTCACCGTCACTGTTATTTTTATACTAACCGCAGATAAAAACATTATCCATCCAAAAAGATCCTTAATAAAATTAAAAATAGGCCAGTTAATATTAATTATTGTAGTAGTGAGATTGAATATTATAATAATAAAATTAAAATCATCAATGAAATATTTGTTTGGATTCAATTATAATGATGGTAGTGAGATGAGAGTATAAATTATCACTAAGAACATTAATTTAGAATGTGTTGATAACGTAATAAATAATTAAATTTATATGTATAGTAAATAACAAAATATAAATTAAAATTATATTTTTACTAATAATAATTAAAATAATTGTATTACAGCAAAGTTTTTTTTTTTAATTTTGTATATGATTATTTACTTTTAGATAAATTATATATAATAATTAAATTGATTTATTTATTAGTTTGATATTTTAAATTTTTAAAATGAAAAGAAAGGAAAAAAATTAACGTAAAGTGTTGTTTGATAAATTGAAAAATAAAGCATTGAAAAAAATAAGTCTTGAAAAATTAAATATTGAAAATTTAAATATTAAATTTAAGTTATAAAATTTGTTTGATATATTACTTAAAGTTAATTACGAGATATAATTAGATTGTTTGATAAATATAAAATTTAAATTATAAAAAAATTATATTGTAGATTTCATCTTTTGTTTTAAACGTTTTAATTTATTCTAAACAAAAATAAATAAAGTTTTAAAGGTAAAGTTTTATAAAAAAAATTATAATATTAAATTAAGTATTAATTGAAAATATTTTTCATTTAGTGATAAGTCACTCTTATTTTTTTTATTTTTTATTTTCCTCTTTTTGTAAAAAAATTTTATCATATTGTTTTAAATTTTTTTTTGAATTATAAGTGAATGATAAAGCCCCAACATCAACGCTATTGACACGACTAGAACCACACACGAAATTCCATATTATTTTAATTTTGAATTATCAAACATGTGTAAAAATTAGACCATTGCTTATGTTTATAATATATAAATGTGTTTATATATTTATACTATTTTTAAATGTTTTATTAAGTTTGATATTATAAGTCAAGTAGTATTAACTTGATTATGAGGAGAGATGCAATAGTTGCTCATTTCATCCCTTGATTATGTGGTTGAGAGTTTGATCCCGACTAATAGAAATAAAGCGTATTTCATAACCAATCGTTTACCTTTTTAGAGGCATTCGTAGTGAAAAATTAGTCACTCTTATGGATGGAACCCTGGTTACGACAAATAAAAATTAAAAATTCAAATTTGATTTACGTAAAATATTTTCTTGAAAAATAAAAAAAAATAAAATGAAGGCTTCTAAAAGTTTTTTTTTTTGAATTTTTTTTAAATCTAATTTTTCGTATTTATTTCAAATGTAAAATCACTTAAAAAATGTTATTTCTCTTTGTTTATTTTCTTTCTATCTTACGAGAAATTTTATTGATGATGATATGCCATAAGTCACGATTGGAGAGGTCTTCGAGTGAAATGAACTTGTGGATGTAATTGTGCGGTGAGAATATATGAAGCAAGTTTTATTTTGATTTCAGCTTTCGCATTTTTTTTCATAAACAAAAATAAAGTTTTAACAAATGAAAGCCATAGAAAAACTACGTTAAAAGAGATGGAGAAAAGAGGATAACAGAGAGAGAAGTAGAAGAGAATGGAAAATAAACAAAAAAAAGTTAAAAGAACATAAGAGAAAAAGATTAAATTGCTTAAAACAAAAAAAAATATGGGGATCAATTGTATAATTTAACTTAAAATTTTTGTTTGAAATGATGGTTTAACGTGCCACGTCAGCCTATCATTACATCGTTAATGATAATTAATGGCTCAATAATTAAAATGTTACAACATGTTAACGTAAGTGACTAAAATGTAACCTAAGGTAGATAAAAGTGACTATTTTGATGGTTTACACAATTAAACAACTTCATTATAAATATAAAAAATCAACATATATTACTCGAAATCTCAAATCAATAATTTGAATCTATAAAATCTTAAGAATGGGTGAATAAAAAACCAATTTATTCTCAATAATTTAAAATCACGAGGCTCGGATATATAACTTGTTAGAATCATAAAATTAATAAAAAATTGATTTTTTCTCAATTATTTGACATGATGAGGCTTGGATAAACCGTCAAGGGCGAATCTAGGGGAAATTTTTTTATTTAAGCCCTTTGAAATTTTTAAAATTTTAAATTAGTAAAAGTAAATTTTCACTTTGACTCCCTAAAAATGATAAAATTTTGATATAATCTTTTAAAAATTAAAATTTTACTATCGTAAAAATTACAATTTAATTTCGACCCCTCTAAAAAAAATTTTGGCTTCGCCCTTGTATACCATGTCATATCCCCAAAATTGAGTTGATAGAATCAGGATCGTAAGTCAGGATTAGCGAATGGAAAATTGAAATTAAGTTAGATCAATAGAATAAATAGAAATAGTGTTAATAAATAGGACTAAATTAGAATAATAGTTAAATTAGAGAACCTAAATCGATAAATTAGGACTAATGGTTAGTGGAGGATTTATTTAAACAAGGGAAAATATATGGAGGGACCTATAGAGCAAATAAACCAAGTTTAGGAATAATTTTGGCTATATAATTAGTCACTGTTCAACATCATCCTCACAAGTATTTCATTTTTTGCATTTCAAAAAGTAGTTGCATTTGACAGTTAATATTTTCTCTCAAAATTTCTACATTCATCCATTTTCTTGGTAGCCAAACATTATTTTCTTCTTTGATTTCTCAAGTAAAACACTATTTTCTTCTTAAACTTTGGTTCGGTTATTGAGCGGACACTCAAAGGTCACAAAAGATAGTAAGATCGAAGGTAAGCAATTTGTTTCTCAAATTAAATCTGCATGAGATGCTTTTTATTTGAGTATTTACGGTTTTAGATAAGAAATATAAATGATCTTTAGTTTTTGAACATTCGATTTCAAGAAAGTGAGAAATCAAGGTTGATAAAGCTCATATGTAATCTCTAAAATGATTTTCCAAACGATTTTCGAATGAGATTTGAAGCGATCAAGAGATTTTTACCATTAAATTAACAAAACTTTTCCGAAAAGGCATAAACTGTTTACTTGTGCTCTTGAGGAAGAGGATGAACAATAACCGTTTTCAAAGGATAGAGTCAAGTTAAATCACACTTAGTTAATAAGTTAGATCTATTAATATCTGTGAGGTAGGAAGGTAAGAGAAGATAGGTTAAGTAACTAAACTATGCGAGCTTAGTAGAGATCACATAGGTCATAAGTTGTAGTTGAGCAAAGTAAGTTTTAAGTTACTTTGAATGATAAGTAATATGCATGCTTTTGTCAGAAGCTGCGAACATTGGTGAAGCTTCGACGAGCAGAGACAAAGGCAAACAGAAGGTCATCTAATATATGCAGCGAGGTGAACTAAGGTGAGTACACTATATACTGCATTTGAGAATGAGGTCGCGTGCTACTAGAAGCCAAGTAAGACGTGTGAACCCTTATCTTAATGTTGCAAACTAGATACATGCATATGTGAACTCTTTTACATGATGTGTGAACTACTTTACATGTTATGTGAACTCTCTTATATATTATGCGAACTCTTTTAGATGTTGTGTAAACTCTCTTATATGTTATGCGAACCCTCTTATATGTTATGAGAACTCTTTTAGATGTTGTGCGAACACTCTTATATGTTATGTGAACTCTTTTAGATATTGCATGAACTCATTCACATGTTATGCGAGCTCTTATGCATGGTATGAATTTGTTTGTATGTGATCTTACATGTTGTGCAAACCTTTACATGTGGTATGAATAAATCTGATTCTGTTTTGCATGTTAAGCATGCCATATCACATGCATGAAGTCGGGATATAATTGTGCGAATCATGATTTATGGGATAGGCAGTCTCTCATTCGATGATATGAAGGGTCATTTGTTGAGTAAAGAGAAACTCGACAATGTGTTTGGTTCAGATAGTAAGGTAGGTAGGCAAGCTTCCGTTTTGGTATCATCAAAGAAGCGAAACAAAATGTGTCGCTATTGTAAGAAGTTAGGTCACATCAAAGCAAATTGTTGCAAACTGCAAAATAAAAGGGCTGCTAAGAGTAACAAGGAAGATGTAGCTGGTGCTAATTTTGTCGACGAAAGGGGTGATGATTTCTTTTTAGTGTCAATGAGCGAAAGCTTTGAGCTTACGTCCAAGTGAATCTTAGATTCGGGATGTTCTTTCCACATGTGTTCTAATAGGGAATGGTTCTCCACATCCAGCTCAGTTGAAGGTAGAGTTGTACGCATGAGAAATGATTCATCCAGTAAGGTAATCGGTATTGATACTGTTAAAATTAGGATACACGATGGGATAATTAGGACACTCTCAAATGTCAGGTATGTAACTAATTTACGAAAGAATCTTATCTCTTTGAGTATTTTAGACTCGAAAGGTTGCAGGATAACATTGAGTCTAGCGACAATAAGGTGTCTTGTGGGGCTTTCGTTTTATTAAAAGGTAAAAGATCGATAATTTTTATATTCTGGAAAGTTCTACAGTGATCGATGAAATCAAACGTCCCTCGTCCATTACGGAGTTGAAGTCAACTCGTTTGGAGTGGAGGCAACTTGGTCATAGGAGGAAAAAATGTATGATCATTTCGTTGAAGAGAGATTCTCTTTTGGATGCAGGTTTTTAAAAGTTAGGGCACTGTGTTCATGAATATCAAACCCGGGTTAGTTTTGATTTGACAATGCACAAGTCGAAGGCTAGAAGTCTTCCAGCTTTTCAGCACAGATTCGACTCAGTTAATTCCCTGCATAGTTCAAGAAAGGTCCGTGGCAAGCTTTGGCAAAGATGGCATTGTTGAAATACGAGTCAAGGTGGAGATTTGTTGAGTATGACTCATATTTCAGTCAAATTTGAGAAACAATCCTTCAGTTAAACTCTGTTTATTTGTTTCAGTCAAACTTTGATTAGTTTAAATTATTTTATTATTATTTGATCTATGATTTTAGCTTATAAATAGGCTCTTTTATCACCTTAAAAAATACATCCATTAGATATTAGAACTCATAACACTTTTGGAGAATTTTGTGTTTATATTTTGAGGGTTATTTATTTTCAGGTTTTGTTTTTATCTTTATCTTTTGTACTCTTCGTTCTTTTGTCATTATAGTAAAATTATCTTTACCAGTGGTTTTTTATCCTCTTTGGAAGAGTTTTTTCACGTTAAATTTATATGTTCAATTTCTCAATTTTTTCGCTATTTTTACTTGTTAATTGCTTAATCGAGTCGATCCCCAACATGTTGAATATAAATAATTCAATTTATATTTAGATTTGATTAAGGATATAGTTTTTTATATTGATTAGTTAGATCCAATTTTAGTTTCAAAATTAGGTTATATTCAAATTGAAATTTGGTTAAGAATGGTTGATATTCGATTTTGAGTGAAATTCAATTTAGGAATCATGTGAAAGAAACACAGACTTAGTTTATTTGGTAGGCAAAGATTATGTTTCTAAGTGAAGAATATAAGAAGATAGAAAAACAAAGGAGAAGAAAAAAAAAAGGAAAATAAAAAAATAAAAAATTAAATTGTTAAAAAAATAAAAGTATAGGGACACATTTTAACAAATGGAAAAACATAGAAAAATTACATTAAAAGAAATGGAGAAGAGAGGAAAACAGAAGGAAAATGAGAAGAGGATAGAAAATAAAGAAAAAAAAGTTCAAAAAACATAAAAAAATTTAAATTGCTCAAAACGAAAAAATATAAGGACCAATTGTACAATTTAACATAAAAATTTTCGTTTGAAATTATTATTTAACGTGTCACGTCAGCTTATCGTTACACCATTAACAACAATTAACGTTCAGTGGCTAAAATGTTACATTAATTATAAAATAATATTTCAAACATAAGTCACTAAACTATAATCTAAAACAAACAAAAAATAATTATTTTAATAGATTACTTTTAATTTTTTTCATGAGAATTGTTTTTTAAAGTCTTGAGATTTATTAGTTTCATTAATCATAAAATAAAAAAATAATGCACTAATTTTTATTTTTATTTTTTTAGTTTTGATGTCCAAATCCTCACCTCACATTGTATGATGTGGTGTTTTTGAATGGATAATAATTGTAGTATGATAGAATTTTTTATATTATAATCATATTAATTAATTTTACTTTTATCACTGTTTTTAATTTTATCAAAGATAAATGCAATATGTGCTTAAATGGAAATTGACTGCCACAAGGACCACATCATTGAGCTGCTCACCCCTCGAGATTTACCCACTTGATTAAGCACAGGACGGCTTCGGAATTTGAAGAGAGGCATGAAATGACTTCACCTCCGCTATTGGCTAAGTTGGCCGGTCAGATGCACCACCAATCTCTTCTCCTCATCGCCATTAATGCTTCATTTGCACTGTTTTTAATATATCTTTGACTGTAGGAACTACCCTTTTTCATGCATGTCTCTACATATTTCACCAACCAACTTGTTGATTTCTTATGAATATGATGATTGTCAAATTACTTATTTTTGTTCAAAAAGGAATACATAAAAATCCCACATTCTTTCACCAAAAATTAAAAATTCATGAGTCACGTACAGGAATTCACTCCTAATTTATTGCCATACAATGCCTCGCGTATTGGGGTGGGAAGAAATTGGAGGAGATCATAGAAACGCTAGTTTGAGGGCAGGAAGCATTTTGTCTGACATTATCTTGTTAGCTCTTTGGGAGGGATGAAAGGCATCCCAAAATACGTACTTGTCTGCATCTGAACAGATGTGTGCTGTAAGGCGATTGCACAGTATCCCCGTCTCAAACAGCCCTGTTCCGCAACATGCTTCTTCTGCAACCTCAAATCCTGTCACTCAACCAGCAAGCTTCAGTCTTTATCCCACCTTATACCACACATATTCAAATGTGTGCCCATTAAAAACTTACCGTATTGGGAGGGTTGTGTGATGAACTGCAGAAGCAACGCATAAACATCTGCGTACAACACTTTTAACCCTGGAAGTTCGGTCATCAGCTTTACCACCGAAGCTTTTAACTTTTCATTGAACTCCAAAGCAACTTGATTCCGTTCCTCCAAGCAGCTATGTGGGTTTTTTTGGTTCAACGTTCTTTGCAGTGGCAAACACCCCATCGGTGGGAGTCCGGTCAGGGACAACTTCCGAGCTCCCAGACTGTAAATTTGCCTGATGAAATCCTCAGCATTGCCGATGAGGAAATCCTCGTATTGTGGAATGGTGAATTGGGTCTTTCTTGGAGGAAAGTTATAGTAGTTTATGAGGAAATCATTGGTCCCTACGCTTGTAATATATAAGGCCTCGGAGATTACCTCGTTCGCCTTTCCATCACCAAGATAGGCTCGTAGTTTGGTTTGGTACTCCTTGAAGTATTCCACTTCTTTCCATAAAGGAATCACTTTCTGTCAAATACATAGTCAGTCAAACGGTTAAAGCCTTTAATGGAATATAATTTCATTGAATTACCATTATATCAGCTGTAGAGTTGTCGTAGCCAGTTGCAGCAGAACCAAAGCAAACACCAGTGGCGAAGTCAGAGATGTTAAAGGTAGGGTCCAAGTAAGCCGGGATGATAGGTTTGAGCCCAAAGCTCTCGGATATGAAATCCGGAGGAAGCCGGCCATTGCAGAAACGCCCGGTGGGGGTGCCACCGGGAAAATCACGGCCATAAGGCTCGAAATTGCACCTGGCAAGTGTTGGGATGTAATTGTTATTACCCGAATCAATAGATGAATCTCCGAAGACGAATATAGCAGGCACTGCAGCTAGAGTTTTGGAACTGATGGCTAAGATTTGAATGAAGAAAATCCAGGGAATGATAATGGATGATGCCATGCCACTTCGATAATCCCGGTGAGCATGGAGCAAGCTGCAAGCATTTACACATATATTTATAAATTATTGTGATGGGCTGAAAAATTAAAACTATATATTTATAAAATATTGAATTAAATAATAAATGGGGTTTTGTTGAACGTTAAACACAAATGTGAAACGTAAGGCTGCCTAATGATATTTCCCGCAGTCCAATTCAAAAAAATAAATTATTTTAGCTCCCTAATTAATTTTATAAATTTGTAATTTTTGTCAAACCGCTTTAAAATTAATGGAATTGTTAATTTTATTAACTCAGTATGTACGTGGATGATACGTTAACATTTAATTAATTTTTTAAAATTAAAAAATATTTTTATATTTTTTAATAATTTTAATGATTGTTAATTTTAAAAATAACTTTTATATATTTTTGAATTAAAAAAATTAATTAAATGTTGATATGTAAATCACGTAATAATTCACATATTTATTATGTTAACAAAGTTAAAAATCATTAACTTTTTCATCTATTTTTTAAGTGATTTAACAAAAAATTACAAGTTTAAGGATTAAAAAGGTGAAAATTTTAATGGAGAACTAAAATAATTTTTTTATAAAGTTGAAAGGCCAAATAAATCATTATAATTTCTTATTATGCGTGTACCTTTTTTTTTATTTTTCTATGTAGAAAATGTAAAATGATAAAATACTTTCAAAATAATACAATTTACTTTATGAAGTAAAATATTTTTTGTCATTACTCAACCAAGTTAGTATTTGATTGACTTGTAACACCAATTCAATCCAATGCTTAATATATAGCCTAGATAAAATATGACAAGTCTAAAAAAGACTAATCTTCATATATTGTAAAACGAACATTAATGATACTTTCATTATACCAAAAGAAAAGGCTTAACTTGTAAATTGATACTTAAATTATATTATTTTTTCCATCTTGGTACTTAAACTTTTTTTGTCACAAATGATATCTAAACTATTTTTTTCCAAATTGGTACCCCCATTAGTCAAACCCCATTAGTCAAACCGTTAAATCTATTTAAAAAAAGCTTAACATATAAAACGGTACCTAAGCTATGCCATTTTTTCATTTTGGTACCTATTTTTTTTTTCTAAAATATAAGAAAAAATAATACTATTTATCTATTTTTTATCACATGATAATTTCTAATTAGTTATATTTTATTAAATAGACTTAATGGTTTGGTCAACGATTTAACTAAAATGGGTACCAACTTGGAAAAGTATTTTACGTAGTACTTGTGCAAAAAAATGTATAGGTATCAAAATGAAAAAATTGGTATAGTTTAAGTACCAACTTATAGGTTTGACTAATAGTTGCACTAATGGAAGTATTAACTTGAGAAAAATTACAGTTTAAGTATTATTAGTAATAAAAAGGGGTAAATTACACCAACAGTCACTCAACTTTGAGGTAGCTCACAAACTAGTCACTTTGGTTTAATTTCAGTCACTCAACTCTAGAAATATCAAAAAGTGACAAATCAGTCACTTATTAACATTTTTCGTTATTGTCTTAATGGGACCGTTGATGTGGCAAGTTAACTTGCCACGTTGGACAAGTAGTCAAAGAGTCAAAAAGAAAAAATAAGATGATTGGTTAAGGGTAAAAAAAGAATAAGAGAAATGGGGAAGAAGAATAAGAAAAGAAAAAGAGGAGAAGAAAGGAAAATGGAAGGAGCTTACCTCCATTGAAAAACAAACCATTGAACCTGGAGCTATTTTTGTAAGAGAAAGCCACGTTGGACAAGCATTCAAGTCCCTTTGAATAAGTCCTTTAAATAACCTAGAGCTTATCTCCATCAATTTGTGAAAGAGTAGATAAATACATGCAAACAAAACATACATGTGGTTAAAAAACAACTTTAAGAAAAATAAGAAAAAACCTGATTTACTGGTTAAATAAGTCCTTTCTTGCTCGTTTTCTTCTTATGATCTTTTATGGAGATAGACTTAACCAAACTTTCCTTCCTGCCTTCATTACTAGCAATGACTGGCATAAACTCCTCAGATGTGGCAGTTGAGGCATAGGATATAGAGTTAGATGGCTGGCTTTCAGCCAAGTTAGTTGTTGGAACCACCCTAGAATGTTTAGCTGCAACTAATCACGATTTGGATGTTAAAGATCTAGTTCTAGGTTTTGGCTGTCGTACAATGCTCCCCTGACAAGCATCCAAGTCCCTTTGAGCTTGAGATAAGCTAATCTCGCTACCTAAAATTGAAGGCTTGAGGGACCTAACATTTTCAATAGCAGGTAAGTGACCGCCTCCGAACGTACTCCCGTTCGGTATGTATTTTAGGGCTTTCGCAAGTATACGGGTAAGGTTGGAATATAGTTTGTTTATAGAGAAACACTTTGGAAAGTATCCCGAGAATCGTACCCAAAGAGGTGAAGCTATAGTAATTAAAATCCCTACAAAGAAAAGAATTAATTAGTACTCTTTCTAGGGTTTATAGTACGAGAATAAAATGAAGTTTTGGGGTTTGAATTAAAGAACATAAAACTAGAGAAATATAACAAAGGAAAGAGATAACGAGACAATATAGACTACTTATCTCTTCATGTCACAATTTAAACTGGTTTGGAGTAAAGGTGTTCACGAATAGGCAATACCAATTTTTGGTTAATTCTCACCTAAATGACTTTCTAGGGTTGTCAGGCCTAGAGTTTGTTTCACATTCTTCCTTTTTCAAATAATTGATCCGATTAAAAATCCCTATATACAATAATTAAATAACCATACTACCACTCCTTAATCCCCTATAACGGGATTAGTTCCTCATGGTTTCTTTAAACATCATAAAATTAATAGCATAAATAAACATGAAATTTAAGATTGAATATATGAAGTGTAACAACCCAGTTTTCAATAGTGTCGAAAATAGTGATTTCGATATCACAACTCCCACAAGTTGGGTTGTAAATTTTATTTATTTTGTATTTATGATGTCATTAGCATCGTATTAAATTTTGAATAAGGAATTTTGTCGTTTGGATAGTTAATTAAATAAAAGGACTAAATTGTAAAGGGGTAAAAATTTAATTATTTAAAATAAAGGGATCGAATAAATAAATTAACCAATAGGGGTTAATTTAGTGGATTAATTATGAAAAAGAAAGGTTAATTAGGTTTAATAATGGAAAACTTAAAAATTACAAAAATGTCATTAGTATATAAATGAAAATAAAGAAAGAAAGATGATATTTTTCTTCTTTCTTCTCTTCTTCTTCATTCACACGGCCAAGGAAAGAGAAATACTAGGGTTTTTCATTTTTAACTTTGGAGCTTGATTTGGGTAAGCAAACATTGTCCGTTTTTAGTAATTTTTATGTTTTTGAGTCCGTATTAGCTTAATCTAGCTAACCCAAGGACTAATTTGTGATTCTGTCAAATTTTAAATATTTTTCCATTTATGAATCAGATTTTTATTGAATCTTTATGAGAATTTTGGAAGTTTGGTTGTTAGAATTGTTGTTTTTGTAAAGTGATTTTTGATGATTTTAGGGCTTAAGGACTAGAATGTTAAAATGACGAAATTAAATGTACTTGTTGTGAAATTATTTCTTGTGAGGATGTGTAGTTAAGCCATGAAGGTTCGGGTAGACTTGGGTGTCGAAGAAAATGGTCATTTTGTGAATTTAAATGCTTAAGGACTAAATTGAATAAAAATATAATATTAGGGGTAATTTTGTAAATTACCCAAAAGGACTTAAATGCAAGAAATGATTTAAATTTCATGATTTAATGAGAAGGTTGAATGATTTATTGATTTAGGTCACGAGCGTGCTGTTGAACGAGGAAAAGAGAAATTAGTAGAATAGTCCCTAGAGTTTAGTTTTAACTGCAATTTCATCCGGTAAGTTCGTACTGTTATCTTCTATTTTGTTATAATCCTTCTTATACTCTATTGTTATTGTAGAAAATTAAATATGCTTAATACTTTGAGGAATTTGAGAAATGAATGAAGAAATGGGATGTTAGGCTTGTGTCAGAGAACTATATTGACACAATAGTTAAGATTCTACATACGTTACAGTTTCTTGACAACTTGTGTGAGTAGCATTGTGAGTCGATAAATTCTTATTGAATACTGAATACTAACTATAAAAACCCTTACATTGGTTGAGATCTTGCATATTTTACGGATTCTTGACAGCTCATGTGAGCAGTATCGGGAGTGAGTAATATGGACCGTATCGATGGCTGAGGTCCGACATACGTTACGGATTCTCACTAGCGTGTGTGAGCAACATAGCATACTGGTTAAACTCTATCTGGGCTCATTTAAGCTAATTTCTGGAAGACTGAAGAGAATTACCTGATGTTAATATCACAGAAATTAAGAAGATGTTCCACTACTCTTTCTATTACTGAATTGGTTGTTTTCTAAGTAAATGTTATTGTGAACTTACTAAGCTTTGTAAGCTTACCTGCGTATCTGTTTGTTGCTTTATAGATTTCATTTTGCTGTTTGAAGATCGGATCACCTCGAAGAAATCATACTATCCCGGGAGCTCGTTTGGTAGACTTTAAATCACTTGTTATATGACATGTATTAGGATGTTAAATTGGTAACTTGCTTAAGTTTTGTAAGTTTTGAAGTGAATAGTTTGAAGAATACATCATGGAAGAAAATGTATAATGCTTGGTTGAATTGTATGTTTTGATATGCCTTGTGAAAAGTAATGAGTTTACTAATTTAGATTGATGATTATCAATGATATGGCAAGAGTATAAGGATTATTTTCCTTATTTTGATGTATGTTTATAGGTAATTGAACCATGTTAAGTTAAGTACATGTTGAGTGGGTTTTATGGAAATTTTGCATGTTATTTATGGCATTTTAGCAGGTACACACGGGCGTGTGCCTTGGGTAAATACATGCAGGGTTCACACGGACTGGGACACGGCCATGTGACCTTATATCGATCAAACGCACGGCCCAGCACACGATTTCACACACGGGCATGTGGGGTAGTTTCACATGTCTACACGGCCTGTCACACGGCTTGTGACACGACCGTGTAAGGGTATGTCATGTATGCACACGATTTGGGACAAGACCATGTGACCCCTATTTCGTTGAATTTTAATGTTTTGTAAATTGTTTCTATTGCATTTCAATCAAGTCCCTATAAATTGAGATGACATAATTGAAGATGATGTGTTCTACTTGATTTGTATATTAAATACTAAGTGTGATATGGAAATGAGTTTTAATCTGTAATTATATTGATAGTTAATGTTTGTAAGCTTGGAACCCTAATTGGCGATGGTGTCAAATTTTGGTGTTACATGAAGTGAAAGAAACTAAGAATTTATATAGCAATCTATTAGGACGAATCCACAATCGTTTATACGAATATTACAAATCTCGTTTCCACAAAACAGAAATGAAATAACAAAGGAAATTAAAATGATAAAACTAAATATGTTTAAACCTAAGTGCTAAAGGGCCCTATTTATAGCCTTTGGACGGTTGTTTTCCTTAACCTTAGGTCAGTTGTCATTCTTCTTGTTTAAGTGGCATTGTAAAGATCGAAACACCCTTCACTCGATGTAATTTTCGTGTCCAGATGTCAATGTCACGGCACACCAAGCCTTGTGTCGCGACATAGTAGTCAGTGTACTCTGCTATAAACATCTTTAGGGGTTTGTCTCGACACCAATATTTCGTGTTACGACATAGGGTATGTCGTGACACAAAATTCTGTTTCATGACATAAAAGGCAGATTCATGATTTCTTCATTCTGGTTCCTATATTGCGACATCCATTGTCTCGTGTCGTGACATAATGATCAGTTTTGATATAGTACACCTTCTAATGGTCCCTTGAGCACTCACAATGTACATTAGCCAACCTTTAGGCCTCAATCGACCCTAAAGTCAATAAAAGACTCATTTTCGCACTTTTTACACATTTTCTTTACTTTATTGAAAACTACTAAATCCTAAGTAAATTCTAGCAATAATACTTAATTTCAAGCTCCGAAAGTGTGAAAACTAGTTTAATCTGCTAGGTTAAGTTACAACAGATCAATAAGTTACTTGAAAACGAGGAATCTACAACCTTTTCTCCAAGAGAAATAATGGTTGGCTTAACCTTAACCTGTACCGAATCGTTGTTCTTTAAAGCCTAAAAAGCTGAACTTTTTTATTGTTAATTGACAGAGATAATGATTGAAAATACAATTGACATAAAAAGTGAGAAAATGTTTGGGGGAGAAATAATGATAAAGTAACACAATGAATTTGAGTTTAAGAGGAGTCAAATCGAAAGCAGAGTTGAATCAACATAAACTAGAGATTGAAGCTTCAAAAATTAGATGAGAGAAAGTTGATTTTAGAATAGGGGATAAAGATGACGATTTGTTACCTTTGGAGTTTGGAGGACTCACTTGCAGAGATGCAGTATGGGATTGATTTGAAAAATGGAGGCATCTCCATTTTTTCTCTTCTTCCTCTTTTTCTTCTTCTTCTTCTTTTTCTCTTCTTCTTTTACTGCATAAACCCTAAATTAGTGCTAAAAGGGTTGTTAAAATTGGTGCTAACCGGCCAGTTGGACGGTTAATGCCACCAAACAATCTGTCATCTACCATGTCCCTTTGCCGTTACATCTGTAACGGAAAACAATTAAAAGAACTATTTTGTTATTTTTCTAAAGTTGAGTGACTGAAATGAACCAATGTGACTGATTTGTCAGGTACCCAAAGTTGAATGACTGTTGGTATAATTTACCCTAAAAAATTTAAGTACAAAAATACAAAAGTATAATTTAAAAGAAATTATTTGATATACTATCAGTGAAGTTTTTAGACTGTACAAAAAAAAAAATCAGTGATTGACAAATATCTTATAATTATATTAATTTAAATACCAATTCATAAATTAAAGTCAAAAAAGGAAATAGCAGTAAAAATTTGGTTGGAGATTTCCAAGAATGAAAGAGAGAAATTGGATCACGTGTTTCCTCTTAAAATAGTTTAACATGCATTTCACTCGCTCAAGGGTTTAGGGTTATTTAAATATAAATTATCAACATCACATAAAATCATTAAAAATAAATTAAAGTATGAAAATATAACATCATGAAAACATGTTTTAAAAATAAAAGGTATAATGAATTTTGGTAAAAAAATATCAATTAAGTCTTTTTCTCATAACGTATTCAAGTAAATTTTTAAATTTTCAAATTGCATCAATTAAATCATTTGATCAACGTTTTTCATCTTTGATCATTAGAATAATGATGTGGTCATTAATTGTACTGTCATGGTGCTCCATGTCAACAAAAAAATAAAAATAATTTTAAAATTTTATTCAAGTTTTTTATTCAGAATGAATTTAGATAAATGATTAAAAATTTTAATTTTTATGTTTTGAATTTTTTGAATTTTTTTTATTTTAGTTGATGTGACTTTGTCACGTTAAAATCTATCATTAACATAAAGTATCACATTATTCCTGTAACGATTAAAAAAGAAAATTTTTTTAATAGAGAAAGACAAAAAATGTTAGTCAAAAGATTTAATTGATGTAATTTGAAAATTTGAGCGTTTAATCCAATGCGTTTTTGCTTAGAGATTTAATTGATTTTTTTACTCAAATTAAAGTGTATATATACCCCTTTAACCAAAAAAAAAACATTTCAATTAGTCAAACATGTTTTGTACAAACAAAAGAAATAAAACATAAAAATGAAAATGAAAATAAAAATTAATATTTTTATTTTTCAATTTCATTTTCAAAATACAGTTTTCTGTTTCTATTTTATAAAAATTGAAAAAGACCGTTAGAAATAATCCAACATGTTTTACAATTTAGAAACATGTTTTATAGAAATGAAAAGGTTTAGATTCGACCCATGTTTAATAAAATAAAATTAATGAAAATATGTCTTTAAAATAAAATTATTGTTTTCAATTTTTGAAACATGTTGTTTTTAACTATTTTTTTTATAACAGAAACATAAAAATAGAATAAAAAATTACATTTATATTGATTCCAATTGAGATATCAAATTTAATATTTTTTATATTTATGAGTTTGGACGAGAGTAAAGGTATTCATGAGTCGGATCGGGCCAGGTTGAGCCTAAGTATGATATTAGTATATTTTATGTTTGTTTAAGTTTGATCCATCCTGAAATATAGGTATAAAATTTTGTTCAAATCCGTTCATATTTGTAAATGACTAACCCAAGTTCATTTTAGGCCCGTCCATATTATTTTAAAATTTTTAAAAAATATTTATTTTATTTTATTTTAATGTTTAATAATTTTATACATTTTTTATTTATTGAAAATTTTTATATAGTTATCTTAAAATTATTTTAATGTTTACATTAGAGTAGTATTATATATTTATTATATGTTTATTTTTTTGATGTGTTTTAAATTACATAATATAAAGTATTATAAACTTAAAAATAGGTCGGATTGAGTTGGGCTTGGGCCTTGGATGTTCAAGCCCGACCCATCTTTTAAACGGATCTATTTTTGTTAAAACTCATTTTTCAAGCTTAATATTTTTATCCAAACCCTTCCAAATTTCGAGGAGGTCTTTGGGCTTGGGCTACCAACTCGACTCATGAACAGATCTAGATGAAAGTAAAATCATTAAAATTAAACTTTTTTTTTATTTTCACTTTTACAAAATTTTTTAATGAAAATAACATTTTTTATTGTTTTCTTATTTAATATATTTTCATTTTCATTTAAAAAAACATTTTTCAAAATTTCAATCAAACATGTTTTCTTTAATATTTTCTCTCTTTTTTTGGTAATTTTTCTTTAATATTTTCATTTCCAAGAAAACAAAAACAACATATGTTTTTGAAACCAAAAAGAGTGTATTTTTTTTATTATTTAAAAGATACAAAAAGATAAAAAAAAATACCCTCAATGTTATAAAAGTAAACTTACACTTTTATATTTCTAAAAATAATAAACTTTTGATTTAATCTTTTAAAAATTTTATTTTACTATCTTAAAATATACAATTTAATTTCAACTCCCCTAAAAAAAATTTCTGACTTCACTCCTGATTGAATTACTTTGAATTTTAATCATATAACATTCATATCTTTTTTATTATCTTATGTTTCAAAATTTTGAAGTTGTGGAATTTATTTATTTATAGATTGTATTTCTTTTATATATATCTTTTAAATTTAAAATTTAACCGAAAAATAGCATTAATTTTTTTTGATGTTTTTCATATTCATTTTATGATATATAATCTCATAATATGACATTCAATCAAGTATAATAGAGTGAAAGATTCGTTTAAGAAGGGATAAATCTTAAAATTATACATAAATTTGATTATAATGAGTAATTTTATATATAAATTTTGATTTTGTGTAATTTTATACATAATTTTTTTTTAATTTTATAAATGTGATCCGCAGAAAAGACATTCAAAGACTTTAATTAATGTATTTAAGACATTATAAATTTTATTTTATTTTATACAATATTAAAAGTAGACAGTTGAAATTATTAAATGTGTTTAGTAAGATTAATGAAAATAAGGATGTAAGTTATATTTTTTTTTTCATTTTATTTTATTGATATGGATGGAAGAAAAGAGAATTAGGACAACAGAACTAGAACACCGCTAGCTTAAGCACAACAGAACTACCGCTAAGAACAAAACACATTTAGTTTTGGTCATAACACAACAAAAATACTAAATTAACAAAAATTCATCTAAACACTGAACTAATTTTTTAGTATTTTCTTTCTTTATAGTATATATATTTTCAAAAAAAAAGTACTATTTTTTAAGTTTTGGAAATTTTATCTAATTTTTCATTATAATATTCTTATTTTTAATTTTTTTGAGATTATTTGAATTTTCGTAGTTTCTCTTTTTTGTATTTTATGTATTTTTTTTTAATATATATATTGTTTTCTCAAGATATCTATAAGAACAAGTTCAGTGATTAATCATCCGCGTTTTGTAAGCTTTTTAAGAAAATTTTTGAAGTTCTTCAATTTTTACTGTTTTTAAATTTTCTTGAGAATTTTCTAAATTGTTTTTACATTCTTTTGTATTCTCGCTCTTTTCTGTATTAATGTATTTTTGAAAAATAAAAGCATAATTTCTCAATGTTTGGAAATTTTATATAACTTACCATATTTTTTTTCTAATTTTCTGTTTTTTTTAATTTGTTTGAAATTTTGATTTTTTCAGTTTTTTCATTTTATGTTTTTTTTTAAAAACAAAGTAAACCTTTTTTAATTCCTAAGAATTTTACATAAATTTCTATGTTCTTCGAGGTTTTTTTTCTATTTTCTTTTTAAATTTATTAAAAAAAGTAAAAATTGCTTACTTTCTTTTCTTTCTTGTAACTCTTCTTTTATGTTTTTTTAATATTATTAACGATTCAGGTGAAGTGATAAGTGACCTCATAGTTAAATTGGCCTTTGAAAGTAAAGAAGACCTTCAATAGTTGGAGTCATCCCCAGAAACAGCCTTAGCTACTCTTGCGGTTGTAAAAGTGAAGAATTTTGTGTTCTACATTCCAACTATGTAACTTAGTTTCGTAAGTTGTAACTCACAAAAAAAAAGTGATACATGGTTGGAAATGTCAAGTACTAAATTAATAGAAAATGATTTTTTAAGTACTAAAGTGATAATTGAGTACAACTTTGGGGGTAAATAGTGCATTAACCCTAAAAAGAATTAAAGAGATTAAAAGAATTGAAAAAGATTAAATTTAAAAAGAGAATTTATGGCCTTAGATTGCAATTTGGCCAAAAGTTCTTGGTTTTTTCTCCTTTTGCTGCATTTAAGTTGGGGGAGACCAAAGGAAAGAAAGAAAGAATTAATTTTTTTTTGGTTTTGTATAAAGAAATTATATATCTATAGTCCTTCTCCAACCCGTAAATAGGAAGATAATTCATTTCAGTATGCTCGAATCCATACCTTTTTGAATTGTCAACAATGCTCATGTCAATTGATCTAAGAGTCAATCTTTCATTATCTTAGTTATCTTTGATGGAATTATAAAAACCGATTATTAATGAAAAGAAAAAAAAATAAGAAAGGGGAAAGAGATGGGAGAAATGAAAAAAAAGGAAGAGGATAAATAAATAAGTTTGTGTTAGATTATTTTATTTTTTTAGTATTATAATTTTGTTGTAATTTATTTCTTGATATTAGTTTTATATAATTTATTGATATTATTGCGTATTTATGATCATTGACTCAAAACTCGAGTATAGTTCGGATCGTCTACTCGCGATCCGGTTGGGTCCTACCAATTGGATGTGTGCAGGTCTCGTAATGGGGGATCGCCAGAAGAGCTCGCAAGGATAGTTCATAGTCCCAATTCGTAAATATCAAGAGTTCGCGTATGGGGATTATGAAGTATAGTAAGCAAGCCAAAATAATATACGTATCCTGCATGCGTAGAACCTACCAACTACCAAGAACGTCAATTCCATAAATAGTAATCATGTGTATAAATACTCGATTATCCCCTTCAATGAGACACAACGAAAAACACTCAACAAAAATATTTATATATTTATGTCGTATTTATGCTATTTTATATTATATTTTAATTATTTTACTATGGTACCACTAACATTTATTGATTAAATAAATACAAATTTAAAGAAGATATTTTAAAACCTTTTTATTTTAATTAAATGATCTAGAAATTTCGATAATCGAAAAAGGATAATAATGTTTAAAATAAATATAAACTCCCAAAAAAATATAAAAAAGTTTGGCACTAATAATTTAATCTATAGCCAAACTATATCTAATGAATAAACAATAAATTAAAAACGTTTAAAACTAATTAAATATTTAATTTTACAAGTCTTGAAACTTTAATTAAATGAATAAATAAAATATATTAAATAAATTTTTATCTAATATAAAATTTTAAAACTTAAGCCTAAAAAATATTCGGATCTTATTAAAAAATAGCCACAAGTTGATGGATGTTTCAAACCCTCCTAAGTTCGTACCATTCTCCCCCTTTTCAAAAAGGATTCACCCTGGGATCCAAACATTATGTGAGGAATGGTATAATCATGCTGCTCCCATTAGATTCACAAAAATCTCGTATGTATCTTCTCTTACCAATTGTGAGTTGAGAATATTATTTTGATCGCTCTTGGCCTCTTTGCAAGACGTAATCTCACTATTTAAAACTTTTCACGAATTTGAATTTTATCGATTCTAAAGGAAATGGTGGTATTGTAATATCCGTGTTCTTGATTAAATAGAATTGAGTAATAAAATAGAATTGAGAATTAGAAATATTTAGTTGAAGTAAGGTAGGTTAGAAAATTTTAAGGATTAAATAGTAAATGAGAGAAAATATGGGGACTAAATAGCGAATTATCCAAATTAAATTTTGAGTTATTATGGGAATTAGATTGATTGAGGAGGGGCAAAAGAGTAATTTGGTGGAAGATATTTTGGAAGCAAAGTTTTGGGCCAAGGTGTAAAGTTGCAATTTGGTGGATGAACCGTTCTGATTAGCACTGTGTGCGCTCTCTATTATTAGCACTTTGTGTACTCTCTGTTTAGCACTTTGTGTGCCCTCTGTTACCCAGCACTTATGTGCTCTCTATTTAGTACTTCGGTACTCTCCATTTGTTCCGTTTATCCGATAAGTTCTATAAAAGTCTACTATGGGCCAAGTGGATAAATAAGCTAAGTGAGCTATGGTTAAGAAAGCTATGATGGCTAGATTGTGAAAAGTGAAAAAATGTGCAAATTATGACATTGAGATAAGTGAAATGATAAATACATGAAAGATAAGTATTATGTGTATGTGTAATCAAACGTTAATAATTAAGTGAACTAATGTGGCTGAAATGACTAAGTTGTGAAAAATGGATGAAAATATAAAATCTACCATTAAGGTAAGTTGGAATATGAGAATGAATATGTGTTATGGTGGCATTAAGGTAAGTTAAATGTTACATGCAAGAAAGGTTGTAAATTTTATACACATGAGTATTTAAATATTTGATAAAATTAAGCAATAAATAAATAATCATCTATTATACTTGTAGTGCTTACTAAGCCTTCACCGACTTAACGCGTTTATTTTAACGCGTAGGTACAAATAGCTACGAGAAGTTAAAGCCAAGCTAGGGGACCTCTCATCATATCACTCTGGGAAGATTTCAAGCTTAGGTACTTTATTTTGAAGTAAAATGGCATGTACAAATGATATTACTTAATGTTCTTAATGAATGAGTTTCATATGTTGTTTTTGAAATTTTATATATATGGAAGAAAAATTTTATCATATTAATGTTTAATTCTCTAGTACTGTATGTAATATTCTTATATTGGGTTTATACGTGTGAATCAGGTGGAGAGGTATTACAAGTATATCTAACTCTTTGAAACTAGACTCTATTATATAACTTTTGAATTCATCGCAATTTACAAGTTCACTATCATCATTATTACAATGCACTATGTTCAGAGTTCATGGATACTTTTATCAATAATGTTATCTTCAAAATTTGAATTTAAATCTTTTTTTTTTTTGACGCACCTAAGCTGAAGAGACGAAAGAAAGAAAGAAAATGTATATTTTTTTAGAAATTCTAAGGCAAAAAATTAAAAACGATAAAAAAAAATAAGAGATAGATTTATCTTATAAAATCTTAATATATTTGTGATTAAAAATATCAATAATCGAACTATCAACGAAACTCTTAGAAAGATTTCTAGAAACATCGATAAATAAAAGAAAAATTACTCAACTCTCAAAGAAACTTTCTTCCCTAAAAAAGAACGAAAACTTCAAATCTATTCAATTTTGTCCAATTTAACTAGCCAACCTCTTTTCATAGATATTTACATAATAATGTTTAAAATAAATATAAACTCTAAAAAATAATAAAAATGACACTAATAATTTAATTTATAGTCGAATTCTATCTAATAAATAATTAATTAATTAAAAATTCTTAAACTAATTAAATATTTGACTTTACATGTCTTATATAAAGGAAACTCTAATTAATGAATAAGTTAAATTAAAATATTTAAAATAAATATTTAAGTAATATAAAACTTTAAAACTTACCTAAAATCTATGAGAAAAATAAGTTATGTTTCAAAATGTTAGGTTGATGTCAATCTCAACCTCAAATTGTATTAAATGTAGTTTGGTGAAATTAATGTTATTGCATCAGTTGCTCAGTTGCTGTGTAAGAGATGGAAAGTATAAGTTTGTCATATTTCGAGGGTTCAGAATGAGATTGCAGATCACATGATTAAATGTTGCAACAATTTTTTTTTTAATATGGTTGTTTGAAGTTCGTCCAAGTTCAATTAAAAATTTATTGATTATTGATCGTAATGATTCCAGATCAATTTAATATGAATTGATTGAGATAATCACTTTGTGCTGTGATATCACATGTAAATAATCTTAGACTATCATGTCATTTTCTTTTATCATGTTATAACCATTGACTAAAAAAATTTAGATACTAAGTTGGAATAAGAAAAAACCTTAAGTTTAAAGTTGAGAATAGTGTCAAGTTTAAAAACCAAACAAGTATTTAAGTCAAAACATAAACTAAATTTTAGTTAGTTTGACTTTATTTTTTGAATTCGATTAAAATATCATTCATGCTTGTTTTATGGTTTATGAAAATTAATTTTTTGAATATCTGTTGCGGGTTATCTTTAGTATTTGAACTCGAATTTTTTTTACTAAGACTACAGTATATTTTATCATTATATGTAACATTTATTGATTAATTAGTATGAACTTTAATGTAATATGTATCTTTAAAATTAATACATATATTTGTTTTTACAAATGCACCAAACACGTGCATATGCCATGAATAAATTTTGTCCATTTCTTTTCAGTTTCTCATCTGTTGTACTAATTTGATTTTACATCTTAATTGTTCGAATATTTATTTATACACCGTTTTATATTTGTAATAGTAAAATTTTTCAAATAAAATTATCGTTAACATTTTATATAATAAGGGTAATTATTTGATACACAAGCAGTGGAAAATTTTGATTCCATAAGCATGGTTGATATTTCGTCAAATGTTTTTCTTTAAATTTTTAAATACAAGTTAATGACACATGACAAAATCTCAATGCTGCTTGTAAGGGTGAGTGTTCGATCAAATTGAGTGAATTTTTTTTTAAATTAATTGAGTTCACGAGTCTTATTTTATCATCCTAACTCAATTTAAAATTTTTTCGAATCGAGTCGAGTGGAATGAAATTTGAGTCGAGTCGAATCAAGTGAAATTGTTCGAGTTCAATTAAACAAATTAAACATGTCAAATAAAAATATTGTTACAATATACCTAATTTCATGTTAGAGCACATAAATTTAAAACTATATATATTTGAAAAAAATTCAAAGCAAAATTTAAAAAAAAAAGATACGATAAATTTGGCTCATTAATCCCCAAAATTATAATTTTAGAAAATTTTTAAATTTTTTTATATATTATTTAGAACTTTTAAATATAAATATTGAATTTTAAAAATTATTTTGAATTATTTATTATTTTTATTGAGAGAAATATCAATTTGTTTATTTTCAAAGTTGGCAGTGACCAAAAGAGTATTTACACCAATCTGTTATTCGAATTATTCAAGTTATTCGAATTGTGAAACTTAAATCTACTCGAACTCGAAACTCGATTTGAGCTATTCGAGTTGACTCGAATATTTCTAATAATTCGATTTGATTATATTGAAATTTGAATCAAATCGAGTTTTACTCACCCCTTACTACTTGTGGATTTAAAATTTTCCACTACGTAAGAGGGCTGAACAAAAAATAACCCAAATCGAAAAGTCGAGTTAAACTAACAATTCAATTCAATTAAAGTTTTTTATAGTTTAGTTTTATTAGATAATTTCATTGAACCAGATCAATTCAATTATGTTTTAATTGATTCCATTAAACACCAAAAAAAAATTAAAATTTTCAAAAATAGCCAATATTTTTTTGAACATATAAGCCGAATAAATAAACCCATTTAGAACCTAAAATAAAATCCATTGCTTCTAATTCTAAATATAACTTTTATTATGCTTTTAAATATTTTATAATTAAATAAAAAATAAATCCTAAATCTAATTTGAGTTTGAGTCTCTCGTTAATTTATTCTTTATTTATTATTGTTATTAAAATTTCCAAGAATTCAAGTGTTCATCTCATTTTTACTTATTATGCATTGTATTCTTTTTTTAATTGTTATTGTTATTAAAACTTTTAAAATTTTGGTTATTGCTATTAACATTTTCAAGTTCAGTGTTTTTTTTCGAGTTATAAAATACAAATAATTTAATATTTGATTATATTTAATGAAGATTGAGAATGATTAAATTAAGATTTAATTAGATTTTTAATAAACATTTATAATTATAAATTTTACAATTTATTTTTTAGATAAATATATTAATTAAGATGTTATGTATAATTGAAAAAAAATTTAAAAATTCTCAAATAGCGTTTAAGAAACATAAAACAAAGATAGCTTTATCTAATTAAAGTTGAAAAGTTCAAATCCAAAGATAATTTTATTTAAATAAAATCCAAAAATTAAAAGCTCAAAAACAATGTGAAAACCTAAAACCCGAATCGATTTAGTATGATTTGGTAATAACTGTTTTCTTATATTCACTGATTCAATTTACTTCGAAAAAAATGATAAAAAAAAATCAAATACTCTAACTCAATTAAAAAAATAAAATAAAAAATCGAACTGGACCGAACCGATCTCATCTTCCTACCAGAGCACCAGAAACATATTGGAAGATGGGCTTTGTATAATTTGGGTGGATCTGAGGTATTAAGGCCCAGTTAAGCCCCAACAACTTAAAAAGAAAGTATTATTAGGGTTTTATTATTCAGAGAGAGAAGCAAAGGGAGAAACCAGGAAACCAAACCAAGCTAGTGAGCCGCAGCTTCTCTTCTTCTGTATCTCAAAATGGTTGCTTTTAGGGTAAGTTCAAATTTCTATTTTCTTTTCTTTTTCATTTTTTTTGTTGTTGAGAAAATGGTGATGGGATTTTGGGTTTTGATTTTTCTTTGAAAAAAAAAACAGTTTCATCAATACCAAGTGGTGGGCAGAGGTCTCCCTACAGAAACAGATGAGCATCCCAAGATTTACCGTATGAAGCTTTGGGCCACTAACGAAGTCCGTGCCAAATCCAAGTTTTGGTCTGTAAATTTGCATTTTTCTGATAATTCCTGATTTCGTTTGTTTTGGTTTTCTTGATGGGATAGGGGATTGGGATTTTAATTTTGGTGTTCTGGGTGTGTTTTGTTTTCCATGTTTAGGTATTTTTTGAGGAAGCTGAAGAAGGTCAAGAAAAGCAATGGACAAGTTTTGGCCATCAATGAGGTATTCAACCTTACTTGTTCTTCAAACTTGAACCCCCCATTAGTGTATAGCTTAAGCAACCTAATTGCATTGCATTTTATCATATAGGAACCTTAGGTTATTTTGTTCATAATTGGGAGTTACTGCATTATGAGTGAACATACAAGGTGTTCAAGAAAAGAGGGGGAAAACAAAAAAGTTGGCCTAATCACGTAACTTTTGACTTGGAGGTTTTCTTATGCCTATATTTTAAGAGAAAAGGCGTTGTAAATAAATCACATTGGTTTTGTGTTCATTGTTTATTTTAGAAGAGAAAGTCTTTTAAGCATTAATATCTTTCTTAATTTGATTGCTTTGTTTACCATATACTAGATGTAGAGTTGTCACTGCTAAACATAGTAGGCTTATGTTCTATCCATTCGGTTTTGTTTAGCCAGATCTCTTTTCTCAAGAGGGTATGACCATTTCCATGTATATTGACTTAGACATTTTAAGCCGCTTGAGTTAATATATGTGTGTGTTTCAAGTGTTGCATATTGGATAAGAAATGTTCTATTTTTTATTTAAAAAAAATGATCTTCTCATACCTGAGCTTGAAATCGTCTTCATCTAGAAACATGTTTGGATCAATCAGTTTGATTGGATTTAAAAGAAGCATCATGCTAAATGATTAGCCTTAGATCTAATCATGGGTGGTATTTAGTTATTCATCTGAGCCTGGTATATTGGGTCATTTGATGCACCAGAATGAAGTACCACTGTGAGTGAAGGTAAAACCTTAGATTGAGATAAGAAAACACTTCTGAAACTCTTTCGTTTTGAGAGTTTGGACGTTTCGGAGTTGGGACAGTTGAGCTATGTTAACGGGACTCAGGACACAGGTAAGGATCAAGTGTTGGACACTGTAATTCTTGAAATCTCAGACACGGGGAGTAGGGGACACTGTCCAAAAGTCGAACACTGAGTCTCCCATTTAAAAAATATAGTTATTTATTTTCTCAGCTCTCACAGTGCCATGTCCATCGATTTTTGCTAGATCTGATCCGTGTCCAGTGTTGGATTCCATGTTGGATTGTATTGACACCAGTATGGCACCCCTAACTGCCAAGTCCGGGTAACGGAGCAGTTGAGTAGAATAGACATCTACATATTTACCTGTGTAGAGAATAGAATATGGGAAGAAAATGATGCTTTATAGCTTAAATTACTGTCAAACCTTGTTGCAATGCATCTGTGTTTTGATGCTGGCTCACTTGTGTTCCATTGTTATTTTAAAGAGAATGATGCATTCTTTCTAAATTACCATGAAACCAATTTTTTTCTCGCAATAAATATATTTGACTGCAGATCTTTGAGAAAAACCCTACCAAGATCAAGAACTATGGCATTTGGCTGCGATATCAAAGTCGAACCGGTTATCACAATATGTACAAGGAATACCGAGACACAACCCTCAATGGTGCTGTAGAACAGATGTACACCGAGATGGCATCTCGTCATAGGGTGAGGTTTCCTTGTATTCAAATCATCAAGACAGCTACCATCCCAGCAAAACTTTGCAAGAGGGACAGCACCAAGCAGTTCCACAACTCCAAAATCAAATTCCCACTGGTATTCAAGAAGGTCAGGCCACCAACTAGGAAGCTCAAGACGACATACAAGGCAACCAAACCCAACTTGTTTATGTAGTTGTCTTTCATGACTGGTGGTGGGTAGGTCTAATGCCTTATAGTTTGATTACTTCCCATGTTAGATTGAGAGGGGTTATCAAATTTTGAACACTTTTATGTTTACTTTTATAGTTTTATGTTTTGAAGATTGTGTTTTGATGACTTTACTTTATAATTTAATGAACATGGTGAATTTGCTAATTTCTAGTTGGTGGTGAATAATCTGTATAATGTATCTGCAATGCATGGTGCGGTTACATTTTATCTTCTTCCAACTCTTGTTTTCTTTAAATATCTGCATTAGTGTGGATCCTAACATTTGAAGGATTTGAGAGAACTATTGCATCAAAACCAGAAAATGTGGGAATTTGAGAGAACCAATAATTAGCCTAAGATAACTGGTTTATTCGGGAAAGCTTGAAATAACTGATGGCTCAGTTCGGCCAAAAAACATCCAGTTGGTTCATCTCTATGTATGGTGGATCTGCAACCGATGGTGCATCTTGACCTCAAGAGAACCAGTGAAGGGTGAACAAAAATGGAGAATGAAAGATACTCGAAAATTGTGGTTGTATTGAACGATAAAAAAGAACCAATGAACAGTAAATGGTGTGGTTGTGAACCACCACTAATGCCGTCTATGGCTTCAGCACCACCTAAGAAACTTGGGTCAATTTACCCTAACGAGAAAGTTCTAGGCTCCAGTTTTTTTTTTTGGTACAAATCAAGTGTGGTTAACACCACGAAAAACTAATATACGCTTTGAAAGCATATGTAGCTTATTGTTTTCCAGCATAGCCCGTTATGTATGTGGATAGAGTGGAGGTGCTTGATATCATCAAGTGCTGGTTGGAGTTTTCACTTACTGCGTTCACGAATGATATTCAACATTTTTTTGTCACTTCCAAAAAACTTACGTGAAAAATTATTATGATTTTCTAGAGTAAAGATAGAATGGAGAGTGAGAAGCCTGATCTGAATTTTGTTGACAAACTTGGAACTTCCAATGGACAAAATCTGAACGATAGTAGCTCCACCAGTCATATTATTTCGCCTGCGATGGACAATGCAAAAAAGATAGAGAGAGATTATTTGCACCTGTCTCAGGAGCTTGATTCCTTGACTGATGATTTTGCAAAATATCGAGAGAATCGTGGAGGCTTTGAATCCTGAGAATTGCCCTATTGGTGAGGGTTTAGCCATCCAAAAGATGAGTTCATTCCTTGATTTCCAAATTATCCAAAGGGTACAAATCATGTAAGTGTGAAGCTGCCTCGAGTTAAAGAGAGATATTGTTCGAGTAAAGCCATTGAAGAAACTATGAAGATAAAAGAAGGAATTTGGAGGGCATAAGATCAGAGGACAAAAGGAGTGTCGCACCAGATAGCCTAAGGAACAGGTGTTTAGTAGATTCCTATTAACCTTGCAACAAGGGCAGAGATTATCAGCATTGTGTTACGGGATAAAATGTATGGCTGGTTATGGAGGGAGAATTTATGTTCTGTCATGTTTGTTGCATAAATAATGGGTATGAAAGGATTATTATAGTCAAAACAATGGGTTTAATCATATAAGGTAAACAAGGCGTTTTGTAATCTAGTTATATGGTGCATTTTATTTTAGTCTTCAAACAATGAGTTTTGACAGTTGTATTACCAACTGCTATTAACTGTTAGTTTTGTTTCATTTTAGCTAGAAAAGGGAGGTGGTTGTACATGAAAAAAACAATTCTTAATTTTAATCAATCTATTGACTTTCTCCTTGTTCTTTTCTACTCTCTGGCTTCTCTCTTCTTTCCTTCTTTTCTATCAAATTTCTATCCTTAATAAAAGTATCAGAGCTTCAGTCAATCCGCTATGGCTGGTGATGAGTCGAATCGAATCCTCCTGACCACAATTCATCATATGATTTATCCTATTATTGAGGAAGTGCTCCACCAAATATTCGATTAGATTTGATAACCCTAACAAAACCTCTACATTGAAATGCTTAGAACTTAGAGTTTTATGGGATGATTCGAGTGGTGTAGAGAATTATAAATGGTTGGGGTATTGAGTTCAATTGGCATCCTAGGATTCTAGTTGTTGCCTGATCATATTCTGTTTTATTACTTGATTTTAGGCATGATGAATGTAATGTAATTTGCTTAGCTAAGATTGAGATATTGAACCCATATGATGTGGTTGATGGGCATAAGTTCCTAGTGTTTTCTAGAGCAGGAGTTGATGAGTTTCAGTTTGTTTTGCCTTCCAAAAGTTTATTGATTCTTTGTGATGTGCATATGCCAATAGTGCCATTGTTGTGTTGGGCTCATGATCTAGATAATCCGTGCTTCATTGATGTGATTAGGCTATTAGAATTAAAGTCACAATCTAGGGATGATACATATCAGTGGGCAACTAAATCAGATTTTTGAATAATGCTGGGATCATTTTAGACTTGTGAGGTCAAGCTGTTCTGTTATGGCCTTTCTTCAGCCTATGAAGGATATGTTGCTATGGAAATTTCAAATTTTTGCAAACCCTTTTTGAGTAGGGATCTCTCGAAGTTGGTGTGCGAGTCTGAAGAAATTGGTGGGTTAATTTTGATTCGGCTAATGTCTTCAAGGAAGATTGAAGCTCAACGATATTATGCCTCATGGGATTTGGTGCAGAATTTTGATGTAGCTCACAAAGAACCATTGTTCAATTTTGATAATAGCTTACTTGCTAATCTTGAGGTATCTTATGCAATTGAAAATGAGAAAGATGTACATACAACTACAAGCATATACATTGTGGACGGAGCTATTTGTGATCGTATAGTAGGTATGCAAAAAGATATGGTGACACTGGGTTTGCTGGGCAGATTAGTATACTATTTCCTGGTAGTGTTGGGAAGTCATTTGCATGCTTCCTAACTCTTGGAATGAATATTTAGCTTATTGGAGAAGTTAACGATTATGTGGGAAAGGGTATGGTTGGAGAGTGCTTTGCTGTAAGAAACTCACTTGCCCAACCAGTGGTTGGAAGCACTGGTGACCGTTGCTGTGAGTTCATGACTAGTGGTTGTGTGGTTGTACTTGGAAAAGTGGGGAGACATGTTGTTGCTAAAATGACTGGAGGTTTAGCATACATACTTGATGAGGATGATACTCTAGTACCAAGGTAAATAAGGAAATTGTGAAGACCTAAAGAGTAACTGGCCTTGTTGGACATATGCAACTTAAGAGCCTTATCAAGGCCCATGTTGAAAAAATAGAGAGTGCCAAAGGCTCTACAATTTGCTTGAATGGGACAAGTACTTACCACTGTTCTGGCAATTGGTTCCACCTAGTGAGTACAGTGAGCCAATCACTTATTTTTTGTCACTTGTTCTCGAAGTTGGTCTTTCATCAAACGTCTTGGTCTCTTCGTCATGGTTGCCTTCATTTTGGCACAACTCATAGCTATACTACTTGTTATTTATGCACATCGGGGCCTTTCCAGAATCAAAGGTACCGATTGGGTGGCCAATGCGTTTTTAGAGACACCACTTGAGAGCCACCGCAACAGCTGCAAGTTATTCATCCACACTTTGATCCTTGAGGACAAAGATCTTTTCGGGAGGAGAGTAATTGTTACAGGATAAAATGTATGGCTGGTTAGAGAGGGAGAATTTATGTTATGCTATGTTTGTTGCAGAAATAAAGGGTAGGAAAGGATTGTTATAATCAAAACAATGGGTTTAATCATATAGGTAAACGAGGCATTTTATTATCTAGTTATATGATACGTTTTATTTTAGTCTTCAAATGATGAGTTTTGATAGCTATACTACCAGCTACTATTAGCTGTTAGTTTCATTTCATTTTAGCTAGAAAAGAAAGGTGATTGTTCACGAGAAAAACAACTATGAATTTTGATCAATCTATTGACCTTCTCCTTGTTCTTTTCTG
Organism: Gossypioides kirkii; assembly: GCA_005610355.1. Taxonomy (NCBI): domain Eukaryota; kingdom Viridiplantae; phylum Streptophyta; class Magnoliopsida; order Malvales; family Malvaceae; genus Gossypioides; species Gossypioides kirkii. Next base: position 7,108,415 of record CP032249.1, on the reverse strand, counting down.
CTCTCTGGCTTCTCTCTTATTCCCTTCTTTTCTATCAAATTTCTCTCTCAAATTTCTATCCTAATCACATTGGAGAGCAGATCCTTAGTTGGGAGACAATTTGTGGAGACAATTTGTGGAGTTTTTCCAGAGAAAAATGATTAGTTTGTAAAGAAGTTTGAGCTTCCATAACGACGTAAGTGGTTGAACTAATTGATAACGGAGGGCATAAACATTTAAAATCGAATTTCCAAATAATTTTATCTTCTCCATAAACTAATTAAAAGAATCAATTTTCTCATGATAGACCCAGCCTTTCAACACCTTAAACCATGAGTGGGGCTGAAGCCTAATTCACACCTAACAAACCATCAGTTCAACTACTGATTCGGGTTTAGAAGATGACCAAATTCACAAGTTCTTTTATGAGCTTGTATAGGGGTTGTAGTCCATCGAAAGTCTGGTACCTGAGGTGTCATTGAAGCTGAGATGAGGTCCCTTTTGACAGCAAACTATGAACGGTGCCACAACTGATCACTACGCCATTGTCGAGGGTGGCATGGTATTTTCCCTAGACAATTAACTGCAAACACAATATCACCTATAGGCAAAGATAAACTAAAGAAACTAAAGACCAGCGAGCCTCGCATCATAGCATCCCATCCAATACTTCTATAAACATTGAAGCAATCTCACTGGAAAAGATTTAGACTACTTGCACCAAGGCAACACTCACAAATTTATTGTCTGTTACACTCAATCTGCAATCTCTATTTCTCTTCATAAATGTTCCCACAACACTAGCTTTTCTCCCATAAAACAGGCAAAAGAATATACACACAACAATACCTGACACTTCAAAATCATTTACGTTTATAATTATGACAACCTTAATGTGATCATCTATATATATAAACTATGACACGCCTTGGAATGACAAACGATCCCGAAGAGTGTCAAAAAGTGAGGAAGCTGCTGCATTTTGCGCAAATGTCAATTTCAATCTACCCAGCAATTCACCATCTTTTGCTTGAGAAGCTGCATCAGCAGCTTCTTTGGCCATGCCAATCCGAGCATATGCCTGTCAGTCATAACCATAAACAGTTATTGAGCAAGGATATAATGATAAAATCTTATAACATCTACTCTAAACAAGATCACTTGCAGATAGATTAAATAGAAAAGTCAAAACCAATGATGATTCCCATGAAAGTGGAAGAACAAAAAGATCAAATTAGACATGTATTGTTACCTCGGCCCTTTCACGGAGATCAGCAAGCTTGGGGATATATTTTAGAGCTTCACCTTTCTCGTCAGCATCAATGCATGCCTCAACAAATGGCCTATAACCTGTTTGATGCAGACACGCACAAAAAAAAAAAAAAAAAAGAGATACTATAAAAAACTAACATGCCTTGGAGAAAAATAGGAGAAGAAACACTAATTATTGTAAAAAAGCTAATTTAATTCATGTATTCAAACAAACTCAACATATTTTACACCATGAACTATTTCTTCTTACATACTCTTCTGAAACAATAAAAAAGTCAAAGGGAGGCCAGCATTTCGCGTATGAATTAGATAATACACAAAAGTACCATATGTTTACTTCACAAAAATAATTTAGGCTAAACCTACTTAAGAAACAACTAACTAAATTCTTCTTTCTAATAAGTTATTAAGTTAAATTTTAATGTAAACAAACATCATTACTTTTCCCATTTTACTTTGTTTCTTCCTTTAGTATAATTCTTTTATCCCAGCCAAATCAACAATAAGGAAGGATACAAAAATTGGGAAGAACGTAAACCTTAAGAAAATCCATCCTGTATCAATTCAACTTGTGATGTTAATTTAGAATCCAAGATAATGTTATATCAGGTAAAGAGATCACTTGCAGACATTGCAATTATTATATCTTTCATAACAGCAGGTAGCCTAGATCACTTGCAGATAATGCTTGATTATGTCACCTATCTTGCACCCTGTAATTGAACAAGAATGTTGATAGCTTACCAATTGGTGGTCTCTTCTCTTTTGAGAACTTCTCAAGAGCCTCCCAATCTCTAATTGTAGCCAAAGCAAAAACTTTAAGCCAATACCACCTCTTCTCAGAAACCTGAGACAATAAAGCAACAGTTATGATTCGGTAAGTAATTTGAGCAATCTAAAAGGATCATGCCTAAATTGTCAAAGATGCTGAAGAATAAATGTTATATGTTGTGTGCCACCAAGGGAAATTCTTTCGGCAAGATAGAATATAGGGGAAGATTTTTTTGCGTGTGGCTAAATAGAAAGTAGGGGAACTTTATGAACCTTGAACTCGGTCTTCACTTTCATTGCAGCGCGATGATTCCCCAGAACAATACATGTACGTATAGTATCACTGATACTTGAATCAACAAATATGGCCTGCTTTGTACTTACTTCTAACTCATGTTGTATTCTGTAACATTTGGAAGTATTTGAACACAAATAGGCAACCATATTAGTAGGCGACTCATTTTAGAATAAAAATAAAAAAGAATACTGAAAGAAAAAAAAGTACATCGATTTGCTTATAATGGTTGGGAACTAGGACGGACTATTGACAAACTATGATCTCCAATCATGACATAACATTTCCTTTTCTAATATAGTCTACATCTTGCTTATGAGCACGGAGAATCCATACTTAGCTTTATAATCCCACTTTTCCCATATTGGAGGGTATTTTTTTTTTTTGTTGGAGGCCAAATTTAAACTGATATGAAGATACACCATCACTTCATTCTTCCCACATATTAAGCACAATAAACCATCAGAAACGTATGAACTGAGAACAAATAATTTGAGTTCTAACCCATCTTAAGAGTCACATTAAAAATCATTTGGCAGTAGACCACATGCTTATCTTTAAGAGAACTGAGAACAAACCACCAACTGGACTAAAAAAAAGAGGCGACAGTCTTCCAGCTTTTATTTAATAATACGATATTAAGCATTCAACATAAAACCAAATTAGCATCAAGCACAGATGGGCAACTTCGAAAAAACTTTGCCACTACCCCAAGTTTTGGCTTTTACATAGACATTATCATGTAGTTTATGCTTCGCATCAACTATGTTAGGCATTTGTAGTTATTTGCTAACTAGATTAGGCCACTCCAATTGCAATTTAGTTTGAAGTTTGATGCCTTGAAAAACAAAAAACAGTAAATTGATATCCCTCACCTCAACAACTTTGCATGCTCCTCAGCAGCCTTGGACTCAAAGGTATGTTCCTTGGTTTCTGCAAAAAGATGCTGGGCCTTGTCGATTAGTTTTATGCGTGGACCATGAAGCGGGGATCCCTTGCTTGCCATTGGATTTTTTCCAAGTTCCCATGATTCCTTCCACAGAAGAAATGCAACTTCCTACAATACAACAAACTTTACTTCAAAACAAAATGGACAATCATTTATCACATATCCAACCAACTAGAGAAATGTCACTTGGTGGGTCTTTGATGCATATTTAAGCTTTAACCAGTAGAAAGCTTAAAGATGAACAAAAATTCAACTTACAACAGAATGCTGGACTGAATGAGCAAGGAAGAGAAAGAAATTCATCCTTTTGTTTTCCTAGCCATTTATGAATTTACCCTCAACCTTTAAATTCCCCATCTCTTATCTACTGTTCTGATGGCAAGAAATGCCTAGGACATCTTCATTGCTTAATATTAGATATTTAATTATTCATTCATTAATCATAGCACTTGAACATTTACACAGTACAGGAGGCACCTGGTTTCATGCCTGAATACTTATCTCTTTGAAAAATTCCCTGAATGTGCCTCATAGATCAATTAGATTGGCAAATTAAAATATTGCAGGGTTGTTAGTGGTCATGTCAAGCAGCATTTGATAACAAATATGAATTAAAATCTTTGATCCATAAGGAGAGCCTACACCAGTAAACTTCTTTGATCCATGAAATGGGTAGTTGACAGAGTAATAGAGGTAAACTAGTCCAGCCATAGCTGAAAATTAAGAAGTCATAAAACTGATAACTGTTTGAAATAATCCACAAGTCTTTGATAATCAGTAAACCTAGTATATTATATCATCTGAAAAATTAGCATACTAGATACTCTTATTATCAGAAACCCAAGCAATTCTAATGACTTCAAAGCTGGATACTCTTTCCAATGCCAGATATCATTCAACAACAGACAATATCCTTTTTGGCAGTTGAATCTTTTCTTATAAAGCATAATAAGAATCAGAAAGAATAGAAATAACAATAATGATAAAAACACCAATAACATCAACAATAATTCTAAGAATGATAAGTAGTATAGCAACAAAAGCACCCAAAGCTAAAACTTACTTGAAGTTGTCCAGTAGAAAGAAAGAAATCTTTCAAAAATTCATGCTTATAGCACCTGACACACAAAATACCATGAATAATCAACAATAAACATTGACCCATACAATCAAAGAATCTGAAAATTACAAAATACTTGATGATAAAAGCTTCATTTTGACCACCATTATCAAATAAATGACTGCTAATAGCTCAATGGCCACCATAACCAGAGCAAACACCTATTCAAGGAAACAATCCAAAATTAAGGATAAAAGCATACCTCCTAAAATGATATATATACAATTTTATCATTATTCAATAACATCCACTACTTAATACTATAAAAGTATAACAAAAATCTAAGTGGTGCACCATGTATTGCCCCTTGTATGATCTACTCAGCCTCTCAGATAACATATCAAGTCTTACTAGATCATGATTACATGTAGCCTTTCATAATTTTAATTTGACATTTATTTGCAAACTCAAGTGCTATTAGAAATAGAATATTTAGGAGTAATAGTAATAATAGTATTCCTTGAGTACCTACCTTGCATAAGATATAAACAAATCACGTGGAAGGGGTCTAGCCTGAATCATTCCAAAGAACTCCAAAGGTGGCCTCTGCATGAACAGAAATGTAACCAATTCAAAAAAGTTTATTGGCAACTCCATGTCTAGTATCCCCAGGCTACTCAGGACAGGTAATTAGCAAGAATTCAGTAAGGAAAGTCAAACCAAGTTCTATTACATAGATGGTGAAACCCTACAAATTTCAAGTATCACCAGGCTACTCATAACAGGTAATTAGCAAAAGACATTCAATAAGGAAAGTGAAGCCATCTCTATCCTCAACATATATTAACTCAATTTTATGGTTTGTGTAACAAAGTTCCTTGTCCTATCAAAGCAGTACCTTTTGCCAGATGTGGAAAAGAACAAGATAGACAAGGTCAGTGTCACCACTTTCTGTTGCCTTCATCAAAGCAGTATCTTCTTCTCCTATGCTTAACAGAAGCGGCACCTGAAGTGAAATGATCATAATCAACATGCATAATATGGTAAGATCCCAAACAGGACCCTGTAAACAAAATGTAATCATATAAGGATAAGGGATTTAACCTGTTTAGAAGAGCGAGGTTCATGCTCAACAAGCATCGCAGCTAACTTTCGCCGACCATTCTTATCTGCATGAGCTGCAACTGCTGCATATGATATGCCTCTGCATAATTTTAGCTGAAACTCAAAAGGCACATTAATTCAGGTAATGAATTTGCACGAAATCAAATTAAAAAATAAACCAAAATTCTTTGGCTACCTTATCAAGTAGAATTTCTAAGAGTGTGGCATCTGGAATTGCTAATGAAGCTGTCATCTTCGAGCATGCCCAATGCATTATCACCACCTCCTGAATGAAACCAATCAGTGGAAAATGAAATCTTACGAAAACATAATAATTAATAAAGGTCTAACCTAATTCCCATCAAACAAATGAAGTTTGGGTGCAGTCTTGTGGTTTGACTCTAGTTCTATGTATAAGGCAAAATTTGTGGAAATTTAATATAGGCAAAATCAGTAATTCAAACTTACTTGATTCATTCCAACATGCTCTGATATCCGTAGTGCAAGAAGGTGGCTATGGGCATTAATCAAACGAGCAATCAGCACAGATGGTGTAAGCAACTAAGAGAAGCACATTATTCAGTAGGGGGAAGTTAAAAAATAAAAATAAAAATTCAGAATCAAATTTAAAATGCAAATCATTAAATCTTTAAGACCTTATATTGATTAATACTGAGAGGGATGCCAATCTCAGGATCACGCACAGCATTTAAGACCCGCAAGGTTTTACACATCTCCTGAATGCGATCACGTTGAAAAGTGCTGCCAAAGCCAACTGGATATAATTATCAAGAGCATAAATCATACGGGAAACAAAACATTCACGGTAGAAGGTAGCTACAGAATTAGTAAATTATCATCACGATAATAAAAAATGCACCATAGCTAAAGAGGACAATAAGTATAGGAAAAGTGGAGATTGCAGTAGCCAAAGAAAACCTAAAAGTGAAGTAAACTATGCTGGCTTCCTAAAACCATTTACACTTCTTGTAAATACAGCCTACAAGTTGCAGTTGGCTTACCACATGCCTTCCAAAATGCAGGGAATGTAAAGAGGCACGTGGAAAACTTTAGAACTATGTATACCGGACAAAGAATAATAAATGTGTGGGCAACAGCTTGATGATCTTTCAACTAAAGATTCCAAATCAAAAAAAGAACAGTAAGGCTCATTTTCAGATAGGTGTTGCTCAATAACAACATAAATTGGTAAAATTACAGACTTAAACTAAGCAAATTTCAATCTTGTTTGACAACCATATAAACAACTAAAACAGTCAGCAAAGAAAACCTAATTATTGCTGAACGTAGAACACATCATCCCAAACATGTTTCAAAGTTTGTTTCTCATACATCTTACCGCGCTTGATACTGTCCAATGTTCCCTACCATGTTACTGTATTATCTGTCACTGCACCATACAAATTTTTATGTGCAAATTGAAAGTTATTAAGGATAGGGTAGGATAAATGGGTTTCCAAAACAAATTAACCAAGTTCAGTTCTTCATTTTTAAATATATAAGATGTAGATTCATTTGTGTGACTTCAATCTTAAAGGCATTCAAAACTAACAGTAATAATTCAAATTTTGATTTCAAATACTAAAAGTTCACTTTTATAACAAAGCATGTAACCACGAAATATATTTGATGTTTTACGATTAAATTTTTGCATTTTTATAGGTTTCAGTTAAAGAAGTAACGGATACCTGCAATGTATTGTCTGTTTATGATATTTAAATCTATAAAAGCAAAGAAAGTGAACTCAGTAGTTGCAATCAGTTTGACGATATTCATCAGAACTCCATACAACTACAAAAGGTATGCATATGAATTACATTTAAATAAGTTTCCAGCATCATCTTATCTTAACCTCCATTCTCATTTTTCTTTAGTAACAACACCAGCATAAAATGTTAGATTCCTAAAAAATTATGCTCTATATGCATCACAATACTTCAACAAAAGCATAACCATTCCATTTAAATGCACTGAATCCATGGTTTTACATCTGGAGATTATCAGTCGCAGAACAGTGACAAGTTTCTAGTTTAGTGCTAAACATGCAATCAAAGGAACTCAAATCAAACTTCAAGATGCTTTCATTACAAGCAGCTTGTTCTAGCATCATATCAATCAAACAAGAATTCCAACTAACCTGCAGAAGGCTTGTCCATAGCTTGCAGCTCTTAATAGAGTTCTTTGACGTGTAATATCAAATTCATGACCAGCAGCATCAATGCAGGCTTCAACAGCCTCAGGCAAGGATGACTGAATCAATCTCAAATTTTCATCTGCCTGATAATAAAAAGGCAACAAAAATATCTTTAAGAAATCATGCAAAGAAAAAACCATTCCATCTCAACACCAAACTAATTTCTTTATAACTGTGGTTATTTTAGAGGAGAATGAAAAGGGGAAACAATCATGATTATTAGGATAGTAAGGATAAGAAGCCGCCAATAGCACTTAACATATTCTGTGCATATACACCAACATACATCAGCAAAATTTAAACATATATCAAGCAGCAATACAGCTAGCTTTATCTTGCAGCAAAGAAATCAGCAAAGTTGACAACATTTACCAAACTAAACTCGAAATCAAATATTTCTCTCAGTAAAAGAAAGCATTGGTACCTTGGCACTTCTCCTGTCAAAATGATCCAAGGCATCATAAAGCAATGCAGCAGGTGATGTGCTACCAATTTTGAAGATGGATACAGTAGAATCTGGAACCCGTTGCAGAAACTCCAAACTTGTGTTCGATAAAATCCTCACTCCGTCACACTCTGGGATCAAAAGCAGTGGCTCATCGTAAAAGTAATGCACTGGATCTCCCCGAGGGCCCACCATCAATAATGGTGTATCATCCCAATATAGAAGTACACTATCCAGTCCACACCAAGCTAGCTGCTCTGGAGGAAGAGCTGACTGTATATGCACAATTAATTAATAACAAGCAAAAGTAAAAACTTAAAAACAGAGGTTAAATTTTTGAATGAAGGAAAAAAATAGTAGCATTCAGATTCCCCCACAGAAATAAAATGGATTCACAACATTTCCATCAAAGCATTAAAGTTCACAAAACAGTTATCGAAACATCTATAATATCTATAACATCACTCATTTTCCACCCATCAAAATATGAATTTCTAAAGCTCCATTTGTCTCTTACTTCTGTTCTTGCTTTTATCTCTTAAAAACTTCATTTAAAGAAAAAGCAGCTAGCAATTAATTAAAAATGATCAAATGAATAGTGTAACTTCGAATTCTAACAAAATTGTTCTACATAAAACTATGATCACATATTTTGTTCTCTGAAAGAATTTAAAACTATTCATATATTTTGTTCTATGTATGAAGGCAATCAGCAAAAGAAATAGCAAGTGGCACCAAACCAAACAAAACTGATCAAACGCTATCAGATTTATTGTCCCTATAGAATTTTAATGATTTCACAAACATTTTTATTAATGTTATTGAAGTTTTAAGCAACATTAATACTACCATCTTGAACATTTCTACTTTCATCATTTCAACAAGTCAAAAAACTTCTAGAAAATTGGGGTTTTATAAGTTGTTCTCTACAATCAAGATATAACCATAAATCATCAAAGTAATTACATGAACCAATTAAAAAACAAAAAAGCGAGGAAAGAAACCTATTGAACTAACCTCACAATTATACTCCAACAAAACTCCCTTGAAATTAATATCCGTCACCAAAATCCGCCCATCATGCGTAAAAATGGCCAAATATTTGCCATCCCAAGAAACAACCATTTTCTGAACCGGACCCTGAACCGCTTCCCCATCCACTCTCTGTACTCCATCTTCATCCACAATCAAAATACCATCACCAACGCCGACCAACACTTCCACATTCCCCGAAACCGTGTATTTTGGCTCGATAACCGCCATGCAATTGGGCAAATCCTCCACCCCCGTCTCCGCCAGCTGGCAGGGACGCATCACCTTAAAATCGGGGATGCAAAACAACAACCCCCCTTCAGTCAAGCACACAACGCCGTTTCCCCAAAAGATGCATTCCACCACGTTTTGCTCGAAACACTCTTTTCCGAGCGTTACGTTGGGTTCGATCAGCTCGGCGTGGATGTTGTAGCGGTAAACGGTGCCGTCTTGGACGATGCAGATTAGGGTTTGGTCTTCGGTCCAGGACATGCCGATGAGACGACCGCCGGGGTTTTTCCATACGGTATCGGAGATCAGGACGCCGGAGGAAGTGAAGATACGAAGCTTCCGGAGAGCTGATTCAGAGTAGAGCTGAACGATCTTGGAATCGTCGCGGATGACGGCGATCGGGCCACCGAAGGGAGCACAGGCGACCTTGTTGCGGGATAAGTCAATGTTTTTCCATCTCAAAGGGTAGAGCTCGGGCTTACGGTAGTAGCGGTTATAGAGGAGCTGCCATTCTGCAGCTACTGAAACATTGGCCATTTTATGGTTTGAGAGTGAAATTGAGGAGAAAATAAGAGGTTTGGAGAATTATTGGAAATAGAGACGGCATGAGAGCATGATGTTAGATCGGGGTGGGGAAGGCAGCGATTTGATTATGTTATTTGCTTTTCTTTCTCCTATTTTTCTCAACTATCTCTGTATTCAGAATCGCTAATTTTTTTTTCGATTATTTGAAGATTTGAATAACATTAATCGTTGGTTATTTGAATTTATCAAATATTATTTTGTTAAATTATTTATGTCAAAATAATATAGATTTTAATTTTTTTACAAGTAATAATAATTTATTTTGTGAAAATTTAAATAATATAATGCATTTTGAATAAGAATTTAATCATGGTATCATATTTGATTTTTTTTGATAATTTAGCTTTTAAGTAAAATTTAATTGGAATAGATTTAATATATTATATAAAAATATTATTTATGATTTTTTTGAAATTAGATTGTAATTAAAAAATAAATTTTAAGATATTTTTATATAATAAATATTAATTCTCTTATAATTTAAATTTATTTAATTCATTTTAATAATATAAGAATTAAATTAATTTATTTAATATTAAAGGTAGTAATATAATACAATTCCTATAGTACATGGACTTCCTAAGAAGTTTAACCCATTAGTATCTTCTGTGCTTTAGCAGATTAGGTTTTACCTCCCCGTCTTCCCTCTGTTTACTCCCCTCCCACTTCTGCAGTTATTTTTACTTATTTCCAAACACTATTTATGGGTTAGGTTATCTGCTAAATTCAAAATGTTTATTTAAAATTTGGGAGGATTTAAATAAAAATATTAAGTTCAAAAAATAAATTTGAAAAAAAATTAGACCCGTTTAAAATAAAAGTCAAGTTGAGGCTTGAACATTCAAGACCCGAACTCGGCCCATTTTAAAGTTTATAATACTTTATATTATGTTATTTTTATATATATATAATTTAAAACACATTAAAAAATAAATCTATACTAAATATATAATACTATTGTATAATATAAACATCAAAATAATGTTAGGATGACTATATATAAAATTTCAATAAATAAAAAATGTATAAATTATTAAATATTAAAACAATATACTATAAATATTTTTTTTTAAAAATATAAAAAATAATATGGGTGGGCTTAAAATGGATTTGGGTTAATCTTTTATAAATATGAACAAGTTTGAATAAAATTTTAAGCCCATATTTCGAACCCAACCGAGTTTGGAAAGCATAAAATATGTTAATATCATATTTAGGCTCAACTTGAACTCGGCCCATGATCACCTCTAGTTGTCCATCGTCCTACTTAATTAAGTTTGACTATATGAAGTGATAATTAGTTTTGCAATTTTTTAAGAAAACAATAGTATAATTTTCATGCTTCGCATTGATTGATTATTTGTTTGTTTTAATTTTTGAAGTATAAATTTAAAAGTTAAAATATATTTTAATTCTACTTTTATTTTCAAAAATTCAGATTTTTTATTTTTTGGATTTAAAAATTTATGTCCTATTGTTATCACTATTAAAATTCTTCTATTAAATTCACTTGTATGATATTTTGAAATTAAAAAAAAATCACTTGATAGTCACGTAAAATTAATTATAACATTGAAAATGTTTATATAGATTTAGAAAAAAAAAATCATTCATTCGAACTGTCATGATAAAATAACTTTTTTGTTGAAATAGTGTTTTTAAGAAAAATTGACGTCAACATTTTTATGGAAGTAATTAACAATTTTAAATATTGAGACTAACTAATGACATTATAAAAATATAATGATCAAAGTATGTAAAAAATAAAGTATATAGATTAAATCCCAAATTTCAATATAGCATAAAGCCTACAAGGGAAGTTAGATCATTGCTTATATTATATATATATATGGAATAAAAAGCTACATATTTATCACTAAAATCTTTAGGGCATCAAATTATATATAACCACATAATGTTTTAGTAAAAAGTTTAATGATATTAACTATTTGAACTAATTAATAATATTATAAAACTATAAGGATGAAATTACATTAGAATTTAAAAGTGTCAATTAATCTCAAATTTAGGCAGGGATCAAATTTGAAATAATTTAACTATTTTTTAAAACTGCAAAAGAAAATGGGGTATGCATTGACGTTAATAGAAAGTTGCATATCAGTTTTTAAGATTATTAGGGTATTCAAATTATATATAACCATATAATGTTTAAATCGAAAAGCTACCATATTAAATATTTGGACTAATTAATAATATTATAAAAATATAGGGATCAAATTGTATTAAAAATTAAAGTATATAGATTAATTTCAACTTTAAACATATTAAAAGGTCCAAATGTGAAATTTAACTGTTTCTGTAAAATGAAGAAAAAGGAAATGAAGCTTGGAGAGAGATGTGTTATATATAAGTATCTAGATATTAGAGGGACCAAATCTAAAATTTAACTATTTTAATAAAAAGGAAAGAAAAGGCTCGTGATGAAGAGCCACCTGTTAGCAAAGTTTATATATAGTTACTAGTATGGGTCTCAAACCACCTTGCGTTGGGCGATTATTATAAAGTAAAAAATTGAAGTTAAAATATGCTCTAAATCTCTATATATTTAGTACATTTAGAATTTAGTTTTTTTACATTTAAATTCAGGAATTTAGTGCTTTTAGTTTTCAAATTTAAACATTCAGGTCCAATTATTATCAGTGTTAAAATTCTTTTATTAAATTATCTGTGTCACATTTTGAAATTAAAAATAAACACTTGATAGTCATATAACAATAAAAATAATGTTAAAAATTCTGATTAAGATTTTTTTCTTAAAAGCACCCATTAAAACTCATTATGATAAAATAATTTTTTATTGGAGTAATGTTCTAGAAAAATTGACATCGTCACTTTGACTGAAATAGTTAACAAGTAACTATTTAGGCTTACTAATGAAATTATAAAAGTAAAGGCATCAAATTATGTTAAAAAGTAAAAAATATAAATTAAATTTCAAGTTTCAACATAGTTTAGGGGTTGAAAATGAAATTTGATCATTATCTTATAATGTAAAAATGCAATGCGAGCCTAAAAGAAATATGAAGTCACGTGTCAGTCTTTAAGACTCTTATGACATTCAAATCATATATAATCATGTAATATTTTAATCAAGAAGTTAAATATTTTAATTATTTGGATAAATTAATAATATTATAAAAATATAAGGACTAAATTATGTTACAAATTAAAGTATAAAGATTAAATATTAAATTTAGACGTAATAGAGGGACCAAAATAAAATTTAATTATTTCTCTAAAATGTAAAAAAAACAAACAAAGGAAGACATGTGGTGGAAGGAGGACATAATAGAAGGACCAAAACAAAGGAAGATATGTGGTATAAGGAGAGCATTATGGACATTACATTTATTCAAATTCAACAAGATTCAAAAGGTTTGAAGAAAAAGCTCTATTGAAGAAATGAAAAATCCTAATGATTCACAAAATTCTCATACAGTAGAAGGAGGTTTCTCCTGTATTGAAGAATTGAAAAATCACAAACATAACCAAAATGGTGATGTCACTCAAACTTTGAATGATTTATTTGGATTCTCTAATGATGATAGTTTATTGAACAGAGAAGGAAGAAATGATGCATCATCTGAAGGAGGTTTTAATTCAAACACAAGAGGTGCAAATTCGATTCAATGTGAAGAACTTGATGATTAAGGTGTTGATGTTCAAGGTTTAACTTTCATTGTTTTTTAGATTCCAATTTCCTTACTCCTAGAAATTTATAATCTTAAAAGTAAAAAAAGTCAAGAGTACTCTCCTTGAGTATCCAAGAGAAACAGGTTGCACTGTGGTTGGGTTGAAGAAGAGTGGTGACCTTTTTGTGGAGTGAGTGGAGTGATGGAATCAGATGAGATCTCCTTGTTGGAGGAGGAACTCGTTTAGTTAACGGTGAGGAGTTCGAAGATTGTCTCGTCGGATCATCCGGCCCTTCTTTATATCATCTGGACGAAAAAAACGTATAATCCTGACAGTTTTCGTGTACAAATGAAAAGCTTGTGGAAAACAAAGAGAAAATTTGAGATTAAAGGTGCAGGGCAGAATCTCTTTCTAATTCAGTTTGAGAGCGAAGAAGATTTGGAATCAATATTGGATGGAAAGCCTTGGTTATTTCAACGACAACAAATTCTTTTTGAACGGTTGGTGAAACCGATTGACCATGAACATATTCAAATTGTTTCCTCTTCTTTCTGGCTTAAGATTGGCTTGTGTCCGCCAGAATGTGAAAGGAAAAACCTCATGCATGCTATTGGTTCGACATTTGGAGGACTGTGCAGAGCAGAAGAAAAGGGTGAGTATTATCGAATCAAGGTTAAATTGGATGTCACAAAACCCCTTCGATAGGGTATATTCGTATCTTCGGCTTCCCAAGGGAAAATTTGGTTGGCTTTCAAATATGAGAATCTCTCTACTTTTTGTTTCTGTTGTGGGAGATTGGGGCATGGGGTAATTGATTGTGGTAAACATAAGCATGGCAATTGGGTGAATATAGAGGACGATTGGCCTTATTCAGTAGCCTTGAAGGTTGAGTCGGCTTTGATGGGGAAAGAGTGGATGAAGTTTGGGGTTGCATCGAGGAAATCTATGCGTCAACGGGTGTATGTGGGTATGAAGAAAGTGGATGATGAAAAGAAAAAAGTCGCGGTTGAGATTGAATCACCAGAAAATTTTCCAGTCACCGAGAACAAAAACGATGATTGTATGATAACTGCGGAGTCTCAATCATTTTTGGAATCAACAGATCATAGGTGTGATTTGGGGAATGAGTAAATATCATATATACCTTTATTCAAGGGATTGGACGAGAATATGAGGATTGCAAAAGATAAGTTGGAATTAAATGAGAATGAGTTGGTAAATAATAAAGGGCCGAAGATGGGGGATATGAAAAAAAGGGGCAGATAAGGCCCAAATGGATGGGCGGGCTAGATGGAAATGAGTTCAAAGAATTAGCCATCAAGGTGAACAGCATATTAATGCTGAGTTTGGAAAACGCAAGTCAGATGGAATAAGACTGGACGTAGATGAATCAGAGGGGAAATTGGACGGTATTTTCAAAAAAATACGATTTGAGGTCTCGAAGGATGAAAACAAATCAGTTTCGATGGATGTGCGAAGTTTGTAGGAGCAAGAAAATGTTCTTAATCTTATTATATTGGCGGCTACTAAAGGGCAAGCCGACCGGTCCTAATGAAAACATTATGCTGGAATGTCTGTAGGTTGGGAAGCCCACAAACGGTAAGGAGGCTTCTGTATACGCTGAAGACTCATAATCCTCATGTAGTCTTCCTAATAAAGACTAAAATTGATGTCTATCGTATGAAGAGAGTTCAAATGTAGTGTGAGTTTGTGAATGGAATTGAGGTAGGGGTGGATGGTTCTCGTGATGGCTTATGCTTGGCTTGGAAGGAGGATATGGTTGTAGACCTTCAAACTTTTTCTAAAAACTACATTGATGTTCTCATGTATGAAATGAATAGTGATAAAAAATGTAGATTTACGGGATTTTATGGAGCACCTTTTGTGAGTGAGTGAAATAGGACTTGAAAGATACTGAGAAGATTGGGGCAAGATAGACGTGACCCTTGGATAGTGTACGATAATTTTAACGAGATAATGTACTCTTTTGAGAAAAAATGGGGATTACCTTAGGAGGAGAATCGGATGAAGGTGTTTAGGGAAATATTGGAGGATTGTAATTTAGTAGATGTTGGTTACTCGGGGGTGAGGTTCACATGGGAACGAGGAAATTTGCCCGAGATGAATATTCGTGAGAGATTGAATAGTGGGTTATGAATGAAGCTTGAATGAATCTCTTTCCAAACACTAATTTTAGACATTTGCCATATTAACATCCAATCATTGCCCTTTACTGGTTATAATAGAAAGGACACATAGGCGACATATGGAGGTTAAGTTCCGATTCGAGAATTAGTGGATGATGGAAAGCTCATTAGAGGGTGAAATTCAAAATCTATGGGATCATTCAACAGGATATATTTTTGACAAGCTTGAAAATATGAAGAAAGGGCTTGTGATTTGGGCAAAAATGGTCCAAAGCAAATGAAGAATACTGAAAAAAAAACTTACCAAAAAACTGGAGGCTAGATCAAGATCGAAATGATGATAATTTGACAAGTCTAATTGACACTAAAGTGCAGCTTAATTTTGAAATTGATAAAGAAGAGGTTTTTTTAGAGTAAAGATCATGTGTTCAATAGCTTTGATTGGGGGACAAAAATACCTCTTTTTATTTTTATAAAGTTGCGACTGTTAGGAAATGCATGAACTTTATTTTGAGACTAAAACGTGAGGATGGTTCC
This sequence comes from Gossypioides kirkii, assembly GCA_005610355.1. NCBI lineage: Eukaryota > Viridiplantae > Streptophyta > Magnoliopsida > Malvales > Malvaceae > Gossypioides > Gossypioides kirkii. The sequence goes on along the minus strand of CP032249.1, from coordinate 7,092,139 downwards.
GAAGCAAACACTGAAGAGGATATTGAGGAGTTAGCTACCTCTTATTTCAAGAATTTATTTACATCCAGTGGTGTGGGTGATCGGTGTTTTTACGACACAATAATTGTGCAAGCGTACACACGTCGATGCAAGTATAGTTGATAGACAAAGCTATCGGATATCGATCCCACGAGGAAATGGTTCCCGATGTTTTAATGTCGGAGCAATCAGTACTAAAAATCAGTATAATGGGAGTAAAGATGTCAGCGCAATTATATCAGATCTGCATATTAAAATAATCATTACTGTCAATGCAATTAGAGTTAAATATCAGAGGTTAAATGTCAGTGTACTGAAAATAAATTCAAATGTGTTGAGTGTTGAGTGCTAAAAATTTAAATGCAGGAAATATAAAAGTGATCAAGTGTAAAAGGGTGGAAGTGGTTCACTGATTCTACAGGTTGCAACGCTGGATGCGTCGACAAGGCAGAGTGTAGATGAATTGTCGTAGCAATGAAGTCTCTTCGAGCTCTTACCCACAATAGCTCCCTATTTAATCTCGACTCAAATACACTACTCCACCTCTCAGTGCGAGCAATGATGTGTATCCAAGAACAAGTAACTGGAGTCTGTCCCAGTCCCGAGCAGCTCTCGCCTAACCAACTTATTAATCTAACCTATCACCGCATCTCTCGATATCCGTATACTGTAATTTCACTTTTGTGTTTAGAGCGGTTAAATCCAAGAATAAACTGATAAGCAATGTAAAGTAAAAATCAAAATGATATAACATTAAAAGATACTCCCGTATTCATTTAACATCATCAGAATTCATCATCGTTCAAGAAAAATTAACGAGTATAACGAAGTTTACTATCTGTAGACTACTAGGCTTACTCCTTAATTGTTCCTCTTGCTTGGCATCTAGCACTTCTCGTCAGAAGCAGTTGCAGGCTTGCTTCATTAGTTCATCGATTCCAGCTCAAATATTCAATTCACACAGAATTTCTAGAATTAAATCCCCTTTTCTCTTGATACCTTCTTCTTTATTTGTTCTTCTATTTATAACCTCTAAAATGTTGCAAGATTTAGCCTTCATTTTCAGATCCAGATCTAGATCTTGCAGCTATCAAAATTAGTTAAATTACAGCTGTGCACTCACGCAGTTCTAATGTATTCTTTAGAGATCTGCAGATTATCGCTGTATCGCTGGATGCAATCTAAAAGAATAATTGTGGCGACATTTGTGAAATTCTTGCGTCTGGTGCTTCTAGTTATGAATTAAGCTTGATTCTTCGACTAAGTTCCTGTGCTGACAATATTAAGACGCAATATATCGGCTGCTTGCGTCGATATTAATACAAAAATATGTGAAAAAAACAAGAATGCAAACTATCTAACAATGAATTGGAAAACAAGTAAACTAAGTATAAAATGCTAATGATGTATGCTACATTAACTACAAAAGAGGCAATTTAAACACTAAATTGGGACAAAAATTTATGTCATTTGTAATACCATCATACCCCCAAACTTGAGTTTTTACTTGTCCTCAAGTAAATAAAAAAAATTAACAAGTAACAATTAGAAATGTCACCACAATCTTTATTCACACAACTTGAATTCTCTAAATTTCTAATGTTCAAATTGCATTCATATAATAGAATGATGTGTCGACAATTTATCAGTAAGAACAACTAAAACTACAACTTCATCAATGTTAGTATCATGCATTGAATCTTATCCTTCCTTGACCCATTTTAGTAATTTATTCTCTTTTTCTTTTCTTTCTTCTTTTTCTCATTTTTGTCATTCAAGTGATTGAGAGATGTCATTGCATTACTCTACATTTATTCTTGGGCAGTAACGATGGGGTGCAACAAACCCCCAAGAGGCATGTAATTACGCTGACACACACTCTTGCAGATACAACATTTGGCTAGATAAATTTTCTTTTCTTTAACTGCAGCGGAGTGTTCCCCCTTAAGAATCACGAAGCACTCATATTGGAGTGTCTTTTATTCATACAATGTCGTTGTACTGGTCAGTGAGTTTAAGATTCAAACATCAACACTATACATTCATTACTGAAACAATTTCAATCATTCATTCCAAAATAGCAGATTCATCATTCATTCATACTCATCCAATTTCTACATCAGCATTCAAACAATTTAAGAATTACGCATTAAAATAAAAATTGTAGTCATCTTTTTGTTGAAAATTGTCAATTTTTCATTACTGAAGAAAAATAAAAATCAAATAAGAAGATGTAGTTGCATTTCCAAATCACATTAATTCCCCCCAAACTTAATGTCTGCATTGTCCCCAATGCACTGACAATAGTTATACAAATTGTATGGAAATGCAACGAAAATGCGCTATATCAAAATGAATGCAGTGACATTAAAAATGCAGGCACAATAAAATGCAAGAATGCTAACTAAAAAGGGATGTACCAATTTATTCAGCAGCAGCTGATATAGAGGCTGTTTTTGTTTTCTTCTTTTTTTTTCAAGCGCTCTTCCTCATCATGGTATTTTCTCTTTTTCTTATCTTTAAGCTGCTTTTCTTCTTATCCCTCGAACCAACCGGATCGATGAATTGCTCCTCTTCAGTAGGTTGGGTGATGGCCTCATCGATAATCACATCGAATGGATGGATTCAGCTAGCGGAGCCACATAAGGCATAATTGTTAACGGGTTAGGTTCTTCTGCAATGCTGGTGACTACCTCAGCCTGACTCGCAGCAAATGGAGTTTTATCTGAGCTTGATGTGCTTACAACATCCTCAATGATCATTGTGGGGATATCAGGTTCCTTCTCGTCCCGCACCAAGGCAGGTTCATCATTTTCGCTTCGTCCTTCTCTTTATCCTCTTGTTCTTTATCCTTCTCGGCATGAACATCCTAATTTACCTCCTCTTCCTCAAGTTGAGTAGGTTCAATTGGGCTAATGTCAGCGTATCCAACTGGAACGACATCTTCATTTAGCACAGCCTCCCTTTTTGCCATATTCGCCTCTAAGCTATTTGAGAACTCATCTTAAAAAAAATAAGCAATGTTACGATGCAGCAGATCATCATCCGGTGACTACTCTCCATCGTTGTCATCATCAGAGACATGGATGTGAGTGGGTACAGGGGTGGGCCTACCATCAGGAGTAGGTTGTTCGGATGAGTAATATTACATTGGGCGGTAAATGGTCAAAAATTTTGGGAAGTCTAGAAGTGAGGTCTGAATGATTTGACGCAATGCAGCGACAAGAGCTTCATTCCACACCTTGGTATATGCATAAAATTTATGGAGCCGAAAGTCCATGTCATCTACTATACTATCAGTGTGGATAGATCGTCTGTCGAAGTGTTCCAAGTGTGACTCCATCAGGGCCAGTGTCTTTGTCATTTGTACCATTATCGACGTAGCAGATTTGTCGGCCTTCTTTTTACCTTTCCCTTTTTCCTTTTCCTTGAAGGTGGCCATCAGTATGTCTTGGCCCTTTGTCATCTGCTCGATGAAAATGTCATAAATTGGGCATTTATTATCCATGACTTCCTCATCCTCCCTTGGCACAATACCCTTATGCTGGCAAAGAAGCATAGTAAGAGATAGAAAATGGATAATACCAGTTTGCTTCCCCGTTGCCTCTACAATTTGGGCATGTATCAGCTCACCAATATCGATATGACGATGATGCGAGATGGAATGTAACAAACACATACGGTCTAGAGTGGCTGTAGTACTATGGGTAGAAGGCATCACTCGACTATTAACAAAGTGAAACCATACCTTGCAAAAGGTCGTCAGGTAATGTCTATGCATTGTGAAATTGTGGAATCCACTGCCCGTCCATGTGGCATTGTCGACGTAAAGGTCAGTCATCATCTTAGTAAGGTTATCCTCATTTAGACTGTGTAGGAAGTGCGAATGATTGTCTACCCGTTCTGTTATCCGTAGTAGGACGTTGATGTGTGCCGCACTCTATGACACAAGTCCTTCTCGAACAAAAATAAATTCTTGTTCTTGATCCACCAAGTTCGCGTAAAATTCTCGAACCAGAGTAAGGGAATAACAAAAGGGGTGGTAACAAAAAAACTCCCACCCTAAGCAACTGATAGTGTGGTGGACTTGTTTTCCAAAAGGCAACTCTATAGACAACTGAAGGCCTTGCTCAATATGGATATTGCGTTTAAGCATAGTGTTGTAATATCTTTCTTTGGCGATAGTTATGAGAAACAGTACTGGATCTGAGGGTGGTAGTGTCGTGGATGGAATCTTGATAGGGGTAGTTGGAGTGGTTTTAGATGAAGTTTAGGATTAGCTTTAGAAGCGCGAGTCTTAGACATGATTGAAAGAAAAAAATATAAAGAAAAGTTGCAGAAGGATATTGCTTCAAAATAGAAGAGAAAGAATCTGTAGATGGTTTGAGGAGATGGTTGCAGAAACAATGACGATTGTGAAGAAGAAAGGTAACTGTAATGGAGGATTATATAACCTAGGTGCAACGAGTGGAAAAGCACGGGGAAATGTTGCGTCTGCAGCCATTAATTGTCAAGCTGCAGATCGTACTATTTCGGTTTAATCCAACGACTGGGGTGAAATGAAATCAATCAGCACGATTTTTGCCCAAAAAGTAATGCTGACTCATCGTAGAATACGCTAACATAATGTGCTTCTATGATTCGACAAAGAAAGGATTTTTATTTCTCTAAGAATATGAAACAACACAAACAAAAGTAAAGCAAATAAAAGAAAATGATTGAATGCATCGAAATTATTTAAATATCACCAGGTTGACAGTTTCGTCTGGTTCACGGACATCTGGGCTGACGTAGTATTTGAGACGCTGACCATTCACTTTAAATTGTTGGCTATCCTGTAAGTTTTCTATTGTCATCGCACCACTAGGGAATGCTTCGACAACTCGGAATGGACCGGACCACCTTGATCGTAAAATTCCTGGGTGCAGTTTGAAACGTGAGTTAAATAGGAGTACCAACTGCTCAGGATGAAATTATTGATGCAATATAAGGTTATCGTGCCATTTTTTCATCTTTTCCTTGTATATTACCGCATTCTCATAAGCATGGTGTCGGATCTCCTCTAATTCTATGATGTCCAACATTCTTTTCTTACCAGTTCATCATAATCTAAATTTAGTTGCTTAATTACCCACATGGCTTTATGTTCCAGCTCGACAGGTAGGTGACATGATTTTCAAAATACTAGTTGATATGGCGATATCCCCAAGGGAGTTTTGTAAGCGGTGCGTAGTGCCCACAATGCATCAGGTAATCGCACAGACCAGACTTTCTTAGATGGGTTAACCACCTTTTCAAGTATTCCTTTAATTTGTCGATTGGAGACTTTGGTCTAACCATTAGTTTGGGGGTGATATGCGGTGGCCATTCGATACTTCACACCATATCGTTTCAATGCAGTTGCCACCTGGTTATTATAAAAATGAGTGCCTTGGTTGTTAATCAACGCTCGCGGTGTTTCAAACCGTGTGAGAATATACGTGTGAAAGAATTTTAACACTGTCCGAGCGTCGTTTTTTGGTACTGCAATAGCTTCAATCCATTTGGAAACGTAGTCAACAGCTACTAGTATATACACATATTTCCAAAAGAGTTTGGAAATGGTCTCATGAAATCAATACCTCAAACATCGAAAAGTTTTATTTCCATGATAGGTTGTTGGAGCATCTCATTACGACGAGAAATGGAACCAGTACGTTGATAACAATCACACTGTTGCACGAAATTATGAGCATCTCGAAACAAATTGGGCCAATAGAATTCGAATTGTAGGACCTTTACAGCAGTCCTTGTTCTACCAAAATGACCTCCGTAAGGGCCATCGTGGCAATGTCGCAGTATTGACATCATTTATTCTTCAGGAACACAATGTTAAATTATATTGTCAGCGCATACCTTAAATAGGTATGGCTCGTTCCAATGATATTTAGCAGCATCTCGTATGAACCTGATTTTTTTATGACCAGTTGCACTCATGGGTAGCTTTCCACACACAAGATAATTGACTACATCAGCATACCATGGCGATGTGTCGACAATGAATAGTTACTCGTCAAGAAATGCTTCGATAATTTGAGTCTGTTGTCCATATTCGCTTCCACTTTCCAACCGAGACAAATGGTTAGCTACCTGATTCTTGGATCCCTTTCTATCTTTGATTTCAACATCAAACTCTTGGAGGAGTAGGATCTATCTAATGAGTCTAGGTTTAGCATCTTTTTTTGTTGAAAAGGTATCTCAAAGCTGAGTGATCCGTATAGACTGTAGTCTTTGCGCCAACAAGATAAAAGCGAAACTTGTCAACTGTAAAGTCCACTGCTAGTAACTCTTTTTCAGTTGTGGTGTAATGAACCTGCGTTTCAGTTAATGTTTTACTAGCATAGTAAATAGTATGCAATACCTTTTCTTTCCTTTATCCTAAAATAGCTCTTATAGCGAAATCGCTAGCGTCGTACATTAACTCAAATGGTTGCGTCCAATCCGATGCGACGACAATCGGAGCTTGCACCAACTTTATCTTTATTGTTGTAAATGCATTCAGACAGATGTCATCGAATACAAACTTTTTATTTTGCCCTAATAAAGAACATACAGCTTTAGCTATCTTGGAGAAATCTTTGATAAATATTCTATGAAAAACCTGCGTGTCCAAAAAAACTTCTTATTGCTTTGACAGTTGTAGGTGTTGGTAATTTTTCAATGGTCTCTACCTTTACTCTATCGACCTCAATGCCTTGACAAGAGATGCGATGGCCAAGGACAATCCCTTCAGTTGCCATGAAATGACATTTTTCCTAATTCAGAACCAAGTTTGTTTCCTCGCATCTTCACAAAACATTTGCCAAGTTATCGGCGTATTGGTTGAAACTCTGTCCATAGACCGAAAAATCATCCATGAATACCTCGAGTGAGTCTTCAATCATTTCTGAGAATATCGTCATCATACATCTCTAGAACGTTGTTGGCGCATTACACAAGCCAAATGGCATCCGTTAAAAATAAAAGTCCCAAAAGGGCATGTAAATGTGGTTTTTGCTTGATCTTTCGATGCAATAACTATTTGGTTGTATCCAGAATAGCCATTTAGGAAGAAATAATAGGCTTTACCATCTAGCCTATCTAACATTTAATTGATGAAAGGTAGTAGGAAATGATCCTTCTTTCCGTCGGTAATCCATGCATACACGCCATCCAGTTGCGATGTGAGTATGGATCAACTCATTTTTATCATTGGTCACAACAGTAAAACCACTTTTTTTAGGAACACATTGAACAAGGCTTACCCAATTGCTGTAAAAAATAAGGTATATTATGCCCACATCTAACCATTTGATGATTTTCTTCTTTACCACTTCTTTCATTTTCTCATTGAGTCGTCTTTGTTATTTAATGGATTGCTTCCCTTCTTCTTCTAACCTTATCTTATGCATGCAGAAAGAGGGACTAATGCCTCTGATGTTTGCGATGCTCCAAGCTATAGCTTTATTGTGTTCTTTTAAAATTACGATGAGCTTTTCTTCTTGTATTACATTGAGGGATGTGTTGATAATAACAGACAGTGTCTCGTTGTCACCAAGGAATACATATTTCAAATGTGTCGATAATAATTTTAACTCCAAAATAGGAGCTTGCTCTATAGACAGTTTAAGATAGGAATTATCGTGTTAGACAAATCTAACGACTCCAATTGCTAATATCTTTACAACTCACAATTGTTCACCTCCTCTTTGTCAACACAGTCTTCTAGGATATCATCAGTAGATGTCGCCGCATTAGTATCGGATAATGTTGAATTCCTGGTATGAAATTCTTCAAAAATAATTTCGTCTAACACATCAACGTGGTGACATTATTCTTTGGGCCCTGACGGTGCTGCTTCGAACACACTGAAGGTTACGTGGTCATTATTATGGCGCATCACTAGTTCTCCCTTAAAAACGTCAATAAGTGTTCGTCCCGTTTCTAAAAATGGCCTTCTTAAGATAATGGGTACCTCCTTATCAGCTTCACAATCTAGGATGATAAAATTAGCAGGAAACACCAACTTATCAACTTGAATAAGAACATCTTTGATTTGTCCCTCCGGTTGTGCTAGAATCTATTCGCTAATTGTAACATTACCGTAGTGGGCTTCATTGATCCGATTACTAGCTTTTTAAAGTAGACAAAGGCATTAGGTTAATGCTAGCTCCTAAATCACATAATGCTTTACCTAAGTAATGATCTCCGATGGAGCATGGAATTGTGAAGCTGCCAAGATCTTTCATCTTGGTTGGCAACTTGTTTATGAGTATAACGCTACACCCCTCTATTAGCGCAATCGTCTCGATTTCGGATAGTTTCTTTTTCTTTGATAGCAGCTCCTTCATGTATTTCCCATAATTGGGTATCTGTACAAGAGCATCTATTAGAGGTATACTAATGTGCAATTATTTCAAAGTAGAAACAAACTTTTAGTAATCTTTGTCATGGACTTTTTCTTTGAAAAATTGGGGAAACGATAAAGGTATAGTGACATAGGGTTGCTGTGAATATATCGGTTGCTTAGATAGTGGTGTTTGTGTTGACAACTTAATTGGACAATCCGTAGGCATAAGTTGTACTTCAATCGATTCTTCAGCAGTATTTTACGGTTGATTTCCTTTAGTTATAACCTCGTCTTGTTGCTTCGAAATGGATGCTTTGACATGGTCTTGGTTAGAATCGCTTCTCTCTATTGTCTGTTTGTTACTCCTTAACGTAATTGCTTTGCAATGCTCCTTCCTTCTTTGCATAGAATTTTTAGTGTCACTAGGCAAAGTGCTTGATAATCTGGAGTTAAGATTAGAGTCCAACTGTCCAAGCTGGGCTTCCAATGCTCATATAGAAGAAGAATTGCCTTGTACTTTCACCTCAATTCTTGTGATATGTTCGCGTATCATAGCCTCAAGAGCAATCATAGGGTTTGCCTTTGGTTGAGCAAATTGCTGCTGTTGATGCGAATGAGGTTGTTTTTGCATTTCTGGTTGCAAGCTTGATTGTGGAGGTAATCGTGATTGTGGTTACAATTGACTATGTGACTGCATCGATTCAGATCGAGGATGTACTTGTGAATTATAATGATAGTTCTGCGATTGACTATTATTGTAACCTTTTTGCCTATAACCTCATTGGTTCAAAAAATTTCCATATCGAAATGTGGATGTATTCTGATTTCCCCAAGGTTGTTACGAACGATTGTTGTAGGAGTTACCAAATGAACCCCCTCGGATGTTGTTAACATAATATGCATTTTCTGCATGTTGTGTGCAGTCTTCATAGCTGTGGTTGTCACCGTAAATCTCACACAAAAATATCAACACATCCATTTGCTGGGCCATTTGTATAGGAGTAATATTGCTTGTTCCATTCATGTTCTTAATGATGTTGACCAAGGAAGAAACCTGCGTTGACAATGTAGAAATAACATCTAATTCAAGAACTCCAGGTTTAGTTTTCACCTATGCAGAATGAGAAATCGGATATTGGTAATTGTTTTAGGATATCCTCTTCAAAATTCTAACAGCTTCATTATATGTGCAATCCAACAATGGACCGTTTGCAGATACGTCGACAAGATTCATTGTTTGAGCATTTAAACCATTATAAAATATCTCAATCTGAGTCTCTTGTTGAATCCCATTCATTGGGCAGCGTTGAAGCAATGCTTTGTAGCGCTTTCATGTTGTGTGTAAATTCTCGTCATCGAGTTAATGATATGCAGTGATGTCATTTCGTAACCTTGTATTCATTTTCGGCAGATTAAATCTCAAAACAAACTATGTTGCCAATGCATTCCAAGATGTAATGGATCCAGTCAGCAAACCTAAAAACCATGTTCGTGCTTTTCCTTGTAACAAGTAAGGAAATAATTGCATTTTCAAGGCATCATTAGGGACACCATGTTGACTGAAAGATGCACAAATGAGTAAGAATGATTTCAAATGTTCGCGTGCGTTTTCATGCGAAAACCTGAATATTGCCCATTTGAGTTGATCATTTGAAACATCACCGATTTTAGTTCAAAGTTACCAGCCTGAATAGCTAGTCTCACAACCCCTGGTTGTAGATCATCGAGTATAGGCATAACAAAATATCTTATTAGCCTATTCTATATTTGTTCTTCTTGTGGGCGTGGTGGTGGTAAATCTTGTGGCAGCACTAGAGGAATGTTATCCTGTGGTAGCAATGGTGGTATATTATTATTGTTGTTGTTACTAGCCACTTCCTTTGTTCTTGGCTTCTCCTTCTAAGTGTTCTCTCAAGCTCCGGATCAAAGCTTACAATGTCCTCAGGATTTCTCCTTGTGGACATACAATAACTTCAAAACTAGAAAAGAACAATAAACTAATTAATAGAAGTTAAAAGTTAAGTAAGTAAAATTGATTGCAGCAACAAAAGTAAACATCAAACAAACGTTAATTTCCCTGGCAACGGTGCCAAAACTTGATCGGTGTTTTTACAAAACAACGATTATGTAAGCGTACACATGTCGATGCAGGTATAGTTGATAGACAAAGCTATCGGATATCGATCCCACGAGGAAATTGTTCCCAATGTTTTAATGTCGGAGTAATCAGTACTAAAAATCATTGTAATGCAAGTAAGGATGTCAGCGTAATTATATCAGATCTGCATACTAAAATAATCATTACTGTCAATGCAATTAGAGTTAAATATCAGAGGTTAAATGTCAGTGTACTGAAAATATATCCAAATCTGTTGAGTGTTGAGTGCTAAAAATTTAAATGCAGAAAATATAAGTGATCAAGTGTAAAAGGGTAGAAGTGGTTCACTGATTCTATAGGTTGCAACGTTGGATGCGTCGACAAGGTAGAATGTAGATGAATTGTCGCAGTAATGAAGTCCCTTCGAGTTCTTACCCACAACATCTCCCTATTTAATCCTGACTCAAATACACTACTCCACCTCTCGGTGCGAGCAATGATGTGTATCCAAGAACAAGTAACTGGAGTCTGTCCTAGTCCCGAGTAGCTCTCGCCTAACCCACTTGTTAATCTAACCTGTCACCACATTTCTCGATGTCAGTGTATTGCAATTTCACTTTTGTGTTTAGAGTGGTTAAATCCAAGAATAAACTGATAAGCAATGTAAAGTAAAAATCAAAATGATATAACATTAAAAGATACTCTCGTATTCATTTAGCATCACCAGAATTCATCATCGTTCAAGAAAAATTAACGAGTACAACGAAGTTTACTATCTCTAGACTACTAGGCTTACTCCTTAATTGTTCCTCTTACTTGGCATCTAGCACTTCTCATCAGATGGAGTTGCAGGCTTACTTCATCAGTTCATCGATTCCAGCTCAAATCTTCAATTCACACAGAATTTCTAGAATTAAATCCTCTTTTCTCTTGATACCTTCTTCTTTCTTTGTTCTTCTATTTATAACCTCTAAAATGTTACAAGATTTAACCTTTATTTTCAGATCCAGATCTAGATCTTGCAGCTGTCAAAATTAGTTAAATTATAGCTGTGCACTCATGCAGTTCTAGTGTATTCTTTAGAAATCTGCAGATTGTCGTTGTATCGCTGGACACATTCTGACAGAATAATTGTGGCGCCATCTATGAAATTCCTGCGTCTGGTGCTTCCAGTTATGAATTAAGCTTGATTCCTCTCAATTGAGGTTTAGTTTCAATGCGGCGACATTTCATGGTCGCAATGTTCAGCTGATCTTGTGGCTACAATTGTCCAATATTCCATTCCTCGATTAAGTTCCTATGCTGACAATATTAAGACGTAATATATCGGCTGCTTGCATCGACATTAGTACAAAAATATGTGAAAATAACAAGAATTCAAACTATTTAACAATGAATTGAAAAACAAATAAACTAAGTATAAAATACTAATGATGTATGCTAAATTAACTACAAAAAAGGGTAATTTAAACACTAAATTGGGACGAAAATCTATGCCATTTGTAATACCATCAGTAGATGATGTGACACATTTGCTTTCAGGTATTCAACCATCTATTTCTCATGAAATGAATCTTTATTTAATGAAAAAGTTTACAACAGAGAAGAATTTTACTGCCTTGTGAGACATAGGGCCGAATAAAGCACTGGGTTTTGATGGATTTCCAGCTGTGTTCTTTCAGTGATATTGGCATATAGTTCAAAATGATGTGGTAGAGTATTTTTTTGAGTATCTTGCATGATGGTAAAGCTCTTGATTTAGCCAATAATACAAACATTGTTTTAATCCTAAATTGCCTAATCCCTCCAACATTGTGAATTTTAGGCCAATAAGCCTCTGTTCGGTAATTTATAAAATTGTGGCTAAAACTATAGCCAATCGAATTCAAGGGGTGATAGATAAATGTATAGATATTTCATAGTGTGTGTTTATACCTAAGAGGTTAATTACGGATAACGTGCTATTAACCTATGAATTAATACATAGCTTGAAACAAAAAACGCATTGGGAAGATGGGTTATATGGCTTTGAAATTAGATATGGTGAAGGCTTATGATAGGGTGGAATGTGGCTTCATTGAGAAGGTAATGGTGCGAATGGGTTTTGATGGTAAGCTGGTTGAATTGATTTTACGCTGTATATCTTCTCCTTTGTATTCGGTTATCACTAATGGCAATAGGGATCCAAAATTTCAGCCGTCGAGGGATCTTAGGCAAGGGGATCCCTTGAGCTCGTTTTTCTTTCTTATTTGCAGTGAGGGACTTTCAACCCTTATACGTTTGGCTAAGAAAGATGGGTTGATTTGAGGTCTTAAAGCTAGTCGGCACGGCCCACAAATTTCACACCTTCTATTTGCAGAAGATAGTATTATGTTCGGGGAAACTTCTGTTTCGGGTGCTATGGAAATGAAGGCAATTCTTCAAGAGTATGAATGTGGGTCTGGGCAATGTTTGAATTTTCACAAATCGATAATCTTTTACAATTCTAATACAGAGCAAGTTATGCAACAAACTGCTTCGAATATTCTTGGAGTTTGAATTTCGACAAATCCCAAAAAGTACCTGGGATTACTTAACATGGTAAGAAGGGGGAAGAAACAATATTTCCAAAATCTAAAGGATAAAATTGCAAGTCGTATTGAAAGTTGAAGTTCGAAGGTTTTGTCTTAGAGGAGAAGGAGGTTTTCATGAAACCAGTTCTTCAATTGATTCCCAGTTATGCTATGTCATGCTTTCTCCTACCAAATTCATTTTGTGATGAGATGGAGGGTGTAACACCCAAAACCCGAGAACTATTACCAACTAGGGTTCCAGTGTCTTTATTCATCTTTTACTGTTCATCTTTAAAAAAATCATGTCTTTTAATCATACATTATCAAAGAAATTTATCCAACACGTCATAAATCATCAATTTAGTGTAACCACAATTCAACAAGGGAAAAAAGGTCATTTCCATGATTTTTTGAGACTTCTACCGGTACTTGTTGGACAAGTATTGGTAGTTGTTGAGTGAGTAAACATTTTAGGATTTAGTGCAAACTTCAACCAATACTTGGGACAATACTACCGATACAAGTGAGACTTCTATGAAACATATCATGCTACTATCGATACTAAAAACTCTAGAGAGCTAAGAAGTCACACCCTGCAACTTTTACCGATACAATTACATAAACTACCGATACCTACTATTCAACTACCGATACAACTTAAGTCAGTGAACAACCTCTCTCCTACCCTGTACTTCTATCGGTACATGTATGAGTTCTACTGAAACAAGTATGTAGAATCTCAAGAATCATGCCAAAACACAAGTTTATCAACTCAAATCATTCACAACTTCAATATGCATTAAGCCAACAAAAAATACATAGTTTTCAAGTCATTGCATAGTATTTTATGTCTATACTCTAACTTGCACAAACATACATTACTACATTCAGCATTTCATCAAACATAACAAGGTTTTCACAATCTCAATTACATAAAGCAAAAGATAACATAATCCTAGTACATGCCATAAAACCAAGTTATTTAAAAACTACCAACGAGCTTCGCGATAGTGTGACTTCTGAGAGATGAACTGATCCTCAATCAGCAAAACAGTCTACAAAACAACATATTTGGTAAGCTTCACAGCTTAGTAAGTTCGATAGTTTTAAAGAATTAACAAACACTTGCATGAAGCAGATATAACTCAAGTGAGCTAAGATAATCCCATTGCTTCCTCGAGTCAAATTTTACCTTTCACTTTCCTATCTATAACATTTTTATTATCGGTGCCCGATGCTGCTCACACAAGCTGTTGAGGACTCGTAACATATGCGGTGCCTCAACCATCGGTAAGGTGTCTGTCTGTAAACTGTTCCCTAATGATGTTGCTCATAAGAGCTATCGGGAATATGCATTAAGCATAAGTCCCAACCATCGAAAGAGCTATAATCCATTTAGGATTCATATCTCTTTTTCGAATCACGATGCTGCTCACACAAGCTGTTGAGGACTCGTAACATATGCGGTACCTTAGCCAACGATATTGTATCTTTTTAACGGTTTAAAGCCTATTATCTCTTTCATTTCATTTATTCGATCTCCTTAAATCCAAGTGCTTTCATTTGTTGAGCAATTGATAATATATATACAAAATATATAAGTAAAAATTTACATTACGAACTTACCAGACTAAATTGCATTTACGATTAGACTTCAGGGACCATTCTGCTAATTTTCCTTTTTCGCGATCTGAGGCACGATCGTAGTCTACATCCACAAATCATCCAATTCTCACATTATATCACATAATCGGGTCATTCAACACAATTTAGTCCTTTTTGGAAAAATTATAATTTTACCCCTAATATTTTCCTTTTATTCAATCTAGTCCTTTCAACACAAACATGCAAAATAACTATTCTCTTACATAATCAACCTTAGCCGAATTGTTTAAGGTCTTTACCTAACACCTCCATTCTACTATTTCACAACAAGGGCATGTATTTTTACCATTTTTATAATCTAGTCCTCAAACCCTAATTTCATTAAAAATCACTTTACAAAATCAATGAATCTACTCATCAAACATAAGAATCTATCCATAACTTTCAAGAACAAGTATTTTCATCAATGGAAAACTTTATAAAATTTGACAAATTCACAAATTAATCCTTAGATTAGCTAGATTAAGCTAACATGGACTCAAAAACATAAAAATTACTAAAAAGGGCCAAGGTTTCCTTACCCAAATCAAAGCTCAAAGTTTGCAAAAGAAAAACCCTAACTTGTCTTTGTTTTGGTGAGGAAGAAGATGAAGTGTTGAAAATATGATTAAAATTCTCATTTTAATTCATTAATTTAACTTATATACCTAATGACAATTTTGTAAATTTTAGGACTTTCATAATTAACTTAATAAATCATTCATTAACCTCAATTAATCCTATTTAGGTTTAATTCATCTCATGACAAATCACCCACTAAAGCACTTTTGGTTAATTTACTCATTTGGTTCATCTAGTTATACAACTTAACTTTTATACCTTTTACAATTTAATCCTTCTTATTTAATTAACTATCTAAACTCCAAAATTTCATAACTAAATCTTAATACGATGCGAATGATGTCATAAATATTAAAAATAATTAGATTTATGACTCGACTCATTGGAATTGTGATCCCGAAATTACTGTTTTCGACACCACTGAAAATCAAGCTGTTATAGAGGGGCCATTTGCAAAGTATTGGTGGTAGAAATCTAAGGGTAAGAGGGGCATATACTGGTGTAAATGGAGTCAAATGTGTCAGTTGAAGAGGGATGGGGGAATGAGGTTCAGAGACATGGGAAAATTCAATATAGCTTTGCTAGCTAAGCAGGGATAGAGAATCTCAATTAATCCTAATTCATTATTAGCTAAGGTATTAAAGGCAAAGTATTATCCTAATTTAACATTCATTGAGGCGCAGTTAGGCAATAATCCCTCCTACACTTGGCAAAGTCTATGGGCTACAAAAGGAGTTTTGAATGATGGTAGTTACTGGAGGGTAGGGAAAGGGGATAAGATTGTAGTTGCTGGAGCGTAGGGAAAGGGGATAAGATTGTGATTAATGATGTCGGTTGGATACCAGAGGAAATGAATTACAGATTATCTCATACTGTGTTAAGCTTGCTGAATGTTAAAGTTGCACACTTAATTGATGAGCATAACAGAAAGTGGAAAGAGGAGTTTATTTTCAATACCTTTTCACTGGAAGATGCTCAATGGATTCTTAACATCCCGTTGTCGACGGTGGAGACTGAAGATCGGATGGTGTGGGGCTATGAGCATCAGGCAAATTTTTGGTACATAGTACATATAGAATCTTACAGACGGAAGGGACCCTTACTGCTGATACTCTACAGAATGATGCTAAAGATTTTTACAAAAAAAATTGGAATTTAAATCTCCCTACGAAACTAAAAATTACATTATGGCAAATTTCTTGGAACTATCTTCCCACGTTCGTAAATCTGAGATTGATAAACTCGACGACCACAGTTGTTTGTCCCCGTTGTAATATGGAGAACAAGTTTGTAGATCACCTATTTCGAAAATGTAGTAAGTCAACAGATATTTGGAAGGAGCTACATATGGGTCATATCTTGGTTAACGATGATTGGGATTTTCAAAGATAACTTACATGGGTATTTGTAATATGTTCAACTTCTCAATGCCGAATCCTTTGCTGCGCTTTCTAGGCGATTTGGTGGTATTAGAATGTTAAGGTTCATGAGATGAAAGAAATGACTGGTAAGGAGATTGCCCAATTTGTTATCAATTACATTACAGAATTAGATGGGACTGAGAATAGAGTTCTTACACGAGGACATAAGATGGCTAATTGGGAAAAACCTTTGGGTCTTATCATTAAAGTCAATTTTGATGGTGTATTCGATGAAAAAAGCTCCAGATTTGCCTCTAGTGTTGTGGCTAGGGACCAAATGGAAGATGTTCTGAGATCAGAATCTTCGATTCATAGGAGAACAACCTCGGGATTTGTTGCGGAAGCTTTAGCATGTCAACACGCCATGGAAATGGCCCTTGATGCAGGTTGGAAGGATATCATTATTGAAGGGGATGCGTTATCCATAATCAAAAAGTGAATGAGAAATATTCCAGATAAATCCCTAATTTGCAACTACGTTCAGACCATCAAGCACCTTCAGGAAAAATTTGATAAATGTGTTTTTCGACATGTTCCTTGTAACATCGCGATTTTTAGAGTGACCGAAAAACTTTAGTAGTTATTTTTGGAATTTATATTATGATTATTTAGTGATAGCAAATTAGTTAATAATACTTAATACAAAATATTAGCATGAGATGGTAGAAATTAATTAGTGAAGTTGCATAATGAAAAAGGTAAAACTTCTTAATATTAGGAGTAAATATAACAACTAGTAAAATTATAGAGAAATGTGTAATTTTTATATTATATAAAGGATGGAAAGAATTAAACCATTTACATGAGCTAGTTGATGATGTGCACTAGACCTAAAGGAAATTAAATTTAAAGAGTGAGGGTAATTATGTAAAAATGCATTTATGAGTAGAATGAAATTAGAAGGAAATGATGGTGATTTTATTTTTCTCCTATTTTGTTCTTCTTTGACCGTGAGAGAGAAGGGGGAAAAAGCCATTGTTGGGTTTTTGAGCAAACAAAGACAATCAAGCTTGCATGGTAGGGGTTTTGAAATTATTTTTGGTTAATGTTGATGTTTTTGAGATTTATGTACATGGGTTGAGCTAAATCATCTCTCAAATTGTGAAATCTTGGTTGTTTTGGAAGTGCTCTTGAGGATGAGTTCATATTTAATGTATGTTAAAACTTTGTTTTTCTTGAGCTTAGATGAAAGAGCATGAGTAAAATTGAATGGGTGTTGATGGAATGGAACTCGGAAGCTTAGTTATGGAAAATGATTTATATTTATCTAATTTTAGCATGATTATGGTATTTGGAAAATTTTGTAGATCACCATGGAACCATCTATGCTTGGATGTTTGAATAAATGAAATATTTTAGAATTTGGTGTATATTTGAGTATAAAATATGGAAATTGGGATACGTGGGAAAATAAGTTCTTGATGTCAAATGTTAATATATGTATGTGTCGGATGAGAAATGAGATTTTATAAAATTACTAAAATTTGATTAAAATTGTTATGAATAGATCAAGAGCCAAATTTGAGGGATCAAAACCGAGGAAAAGACAAGATCATGGAGTAACTTAGTATTCAACGGAAGTAATTCTTAGGTAAGTCCTAGTGGCTTCCAAATTTAAATTAAGTTTGAAACGGTTATATTATTATTTAGTCATTTAAAATAGAAAAATATATATATACTTGTGCTATTGGGAGTGTTGGCAATAATAGTTAAAATTTGTGTAGTCTGAATCTCACTACGGTGCCCCTGTACTCATTATGGTGCCTTTGTATGCACTTCGGTGCCCCTGTACGCACAATGGTGCTCCTGTATGCACTTCGGTGCCCCTGTACGCACAATGGTGCTCCTGTATGCACTTCTGTGCCCCTATATGCATTTCGGTGCTCCTGTACGTACTTCGATGCCCTTGAATTTTTATCATGTTAATTGGATACGAGGATGATAAAGATAAAAAGACTTGCTATGTAGTATTATTTTGAATTATAGGATGAATCAAGTAAAATGTTCTTGATTTTATATGGTTTCTAAAGCTTATAATGTTTTGATGAAGTGATGCTTGAAAGATGTGGTTATGGTTGTTTGAATCTCATGACTTATGTGTATCTTTTTGTGTTTTTTTGTAGATTTTGAGGCTTTTTGGAAAGGATCAATCAAGGCTCACACTATTCATCCCTTTTGGTAGATATTTTTTGAAACTTTTGTAGGGTAGTGGCATGTATATAGGGCTCAATGTATAGTTGGTCACTTCTTTTGTATAGCTTAAGGTCAAATGTATAGAATATGATGAAACTTTTGGTTGAACAAGTTTAAGGGCGTAATGTACCCCTTGTTGTGATAAAAGATGCTTTTGAAACTTGCATTTTGAAGAGATTATATGATAGGTAATAAAATGAATTCACTTCTTGCAAATTGGTAATTGGTAGGTTCTTATATGTATTTATTGGATGATGAAATGTGCATTTAAGTATTTAGTAAATAAGTCTATTGCTTTTGTAACTTGGTCATGAAGGTAGGGTAACAAAATGTCTTGGATTAAAATAAATTTATAGAGGCACACGGCCTGTGACACAGTCTGTTACACGGCTGTATGTGCATTTTTAGGTGCAGGGCATTATTTCAAGTGGGTACACGGCCTGTGACACGAGCTGTCACACGGTCGTTTATGGATTTATTTATTGTTCGAAAAGAAACACGGGCTGTTACACGGTTCAAGGCACAGATGTGGGTTATATGTTTGTAAGATTTTTTGTAGTTGAACACGGGCGGGCACACGTGCTGATACACGACCGTGTGATCCTATTTCGAAATCACACAAAGGCAAACACACGGTCTGGCCCACGGTCGTGTATCCCTGTAACACATGTATTTCTCACTTTCTTCCAGATTTTTCGATTGATAATAAATTTGTTTCTGATTGTTTTAAACTAGTTTTTAGCATGAAAATTTATATAGTTGAGTATGAATTGTATGATATTGAATTGGATGATTGAATTGAATTACTCTTGTGCATTATTGAGTCATAATGATGGTGTATTAATGGTGATGCCATCTAACCTTAATCCGGTGACGGATAGGGGTTAGGGGTGTTACATTCTTAGAATGGCTAATGGTCTTGCTCACATAATAGCAACAGAAACTCTCAAGAAAGGTGAGGAGATCTACCTTTTGAACACTGTGCCTTCCTTTGCGGTGGTTTATCTTGCTGCAGATGGATCGAGGGCATCGGAGTGAAGATTAAAAGCCAAAGGGTTTATGCTGGTGATGATTGTTGATATCCCTTTGCTGTTTCGTTTAGAGAATTGGAACCGTTTGGACTCTATCTGATTTTTGTTATTGAGATGGTAAAGTCATTCTCTTTTGATTGGGTGTTGCATTGATGGTTTGGCACTTGTTTGTTTTTTGTGTGTTTTGTTTTTTGAAGAATTTTTGGGGCTTGATAGGTCTTTACTGGTATTTTTCTGGACTTTGATTTCTTTGTAAGGTGTTTATTCCATTTGAATGAAAAGCCCAACCGATGTTTATTAAAAAAAAAAAGATGTTGATGTTCATAGGTCTTTTGATACCAATATATGTAATTGGGAATGCTCCTTTGCTTGTGGACACAACCTATGTATTAATGAATTTTTGTAATTTTTTTCTTCTTCCTTGTGCAAGTGCCTTGTGTAACATGTTTATATTTATGTATGTATATGTACAAGTAAAAAAAATTGTGAATTCAATCATAATGTTGTGGTCTAGTTTACAATTTTGTTTAGTGACTTTATCTAAACAATTAAAAGACGAAAAAAAATCAAATTTATGTTTGTTTCATTTAAAAAAACTTTTTTGAAATATTTTCAGGAAATCTGCCAAACAATAGAAAATATTTTATGCAGATTCTTCCAAACACCAAAAAATATTAGTTTTTCCAAAAGTAAGTCATTTTCCAGAAATCATTTTTTGAAAGCCATTTTTAGTCAAACAAATAAAACCTTATATTAGTAGGTAAAATGGTCTGTAGTTTGAATAATCAAAATTGAGAAAATTAATTCAAGAGATTATTATGTTGTCTATCAAATCCAATTGGGTAGATACCTTGTCTTGGGTAGGGGTGTAAATGAGATATTGGTGCTCGCAAGCTACTCGAGTTTGACTTGAAAAATATATGAACTCAATTCAGTAATTGTCGAGACAAGCTAGAGCAGCTTGAGTTATCGGCCAAGCTGAATTCAAACTTAGTAATACTTGACTCAAACGACTCACGAGCCTTATCGAGCTTTTCATTTCTTTTATATTATTAAAATAAATTATTACTCTTAATATATATTGTTAACCTTAAGTTTAATTATTAAGTTGAGCTCGAGCTTGAGTAAAACTATGGTAAACGAGCTTAATTGAGCTTGAGTATATCAATTATATCTCGAGTTGAGCTCGAGCTCGACCTTGACAATATTTGTGCTCAGCTCAACTTGATTACACCCCTATTGTTGAATATCAGAGTAGATGACTCCTAGAAAAATAGAGATATAGGTGTGATTATTTGGACTAACAATACATTAGATATAATCGAAGTTGAATTTATCCTAAATCAGTTTATAAATTTATTCACTTAACGTTTATGGTGTGACTTACCTCAAACTTAACTTTAGTATTGTCACAAATAGTAATTAATGTACATGTTTATTTCAAGTATTAATTTTTTATTTTTTAACTTAATTATAATATAAACTATACAGATTCAAACCAGCAGTGAACACTCTAATTTCGACAAAAAATATTAAGCATTTAAATAATTTTCTTTTTACTTTTTCAATCATAAACATTATAAATCTTGTAACAAAATTTTAAGTAAACAAATATAATATATTTTAATTAATACATATAACTAAATTCATACATTGGAAAGGATAAGAAACTAATAATGTATAAAATTATAAATTGAGTTGATGAATTTTTTTTGAATATATTGGTGTGATTAAATGGTAGTATCTGTTCGTACTTTCTTAACGAGTTGATGAAATTTAATTCTTAGTATCATCTCGATTAGTACATTTTTTTTCATAAACTAATATCAGAATAGTTTAAATTTTATTTAACTACTTATAGTTTATGATGATTCATATATTATTAAATTAATACCTGTTAGAGTTGTGTGACTTAAATTTCGTCACTTGTTAAAAAAAAATACAGAGGCAAAATAAGGAGATTTGTGGGGGCGAATGACCGAGGGTCAAATAGGATTTTTTAACTTTTAAATAGATGTAGTTGAAACTCCTCTCATATTATTCGTCTTTAATATTAGTGAATTTCTCTTCTTCTGTCTTTGATTTTTCTCAAAAGAATTTTTCACCTAAATTTATATATTTTTATTTTTATTGCTTTGTGATCGTTTTACTGTCATTACTTATATTAATTTTAACGATACTTTTAGAAAAAAGAAAAAGTAGTTAAAGAAAAACGAAGAAGTAGTTAAAGAGTTCCAATCAAATGAAAAAAGAAAGGAAGAAAAACCCAACGCACTTGATTATGCTTCAAATACAATTTGTCGATGGCGAAAAGGTTGAGGATAATTGAATAAATGATGAAATCTCCTAATTCTAGAATTTAAATACTTTGATGAAGTGTTGGCTTTTATCACTTTTTAACCAAAACTTTCTAAAATTACAAGTCAACGAATCCATTTTAATTTTCTTCCAATTTCATGATCATGCTTTGGCTGTTGAATCACATGTGAGATGCCAGCAACTGTAAGTATGGTAATGATTGGGTCATGTGTGAGTCCAAATTGAATAATACTAAATGAGTACAATGTTACTCTAAGAGATGAAGTAATACGATTTAAATTCGTGTCAAATAAATATTTAATAAAAATTTTCTGAATCCACCTGTGACGTAAAGAGTATGAAAAGTAATACTTATCCCAAGTTCAAAGTTGAGAATAAAATTATCCCTTTCTACCAAAAGTTACAGATTACCATTACCCTATAACTATGATAGAAAACTGACACTGAACTTTTACACTCTTATCTTACAGGTAAGAATTAACAATAAAGATAATAGATCCAAATGATTATCACGAGGGACCTCAAGGAATTTTGAGTGCACTATTTGATGATATGAACAAGGACCACCATCCCACATGCATACTTTTACAGAAAAAATTTCCCCCACAACCCTAAAAAGTTGTATTCTTTACGTTGCTTTTAGCTTTTGGAATTTGTAACCATCCGTGGAAACAAAACCTGTTTTTCCTCATAATTTCCTTATGCAAATATATATGTGTGTGTGTGTGTATTGTATGCTTGGAGTTGGTGTAATAGTTATGTTTTGGATGTAAATTATGGTGCAAGGGGAGTAATGGGAAGCAGTGGATAGTGTGGAGTCTGCCAATGTCCACTCTATAGTCTCTTCTGATTGTCTTCTTCTAGCTTCTGTATTTGAAATCTAGCCTCACCTTTTAGCTCTGAAATTCCACCTTCTGCAACACCCCAAAAAAGCTAGTCCAGAAATGAACCCCACATGGTTAAAGTTAAAGTTGTAAACTATTCGAAAATGCCCCCCCAGCCCAAACTATCCACTTCCATGCAATATGCACAAACGAATTGTATTTAAAAGATACTACTCTCTGGCATGTTTTAAACAGAAGGGTACATTCTGAAAGCTACACTTCAGCTTTATCAAATTTATATATACATTTACATCATCTTTTTCCATTTTATTATGTATGAGTCTTTCTAAGAGAGGATTTCCTTGCCTTTTCAGCTCCATTTGTGTTCATCTTTATCTTTCACTAATAGAAGAACAATGCAAGTTCTGATCGGGAAACTGTTCCCTTTCACCATGTTTATATGTCTTATGAACATAATTGTTCTGCCATTAGTCAGCTCATCATCTCAACAACATGCGAAGTCCATTGACAGCATTCATAAGGTACGGGATTCATGTTCTTCACTTAGCATCTTATTACGAGTAATTGAATTCAAATATATTGCTTTCAGTTTACAAATCAAGAAGCTTGAGAATATTTTGTTTCTGGTTTTGGTTTCTTATTAAATAGGTGAGTCATAAACTGTTGTTTGAGATTAGACTACATGGATTCCTCCTTTGGGCATCAATGGGGTTTTTGATGCCTGTTGGGATACTTGCTATTCGGATGTCATATAGACAAGAATGTGGAGCAAGGCTTAAGATTCTTTTCTATGTTCATGTAGTTTCACAGGCAAGTTCATCTTTACTGTTACTATAACATCAATGCTATTTATGTGTGTATATATATATATATGAATGCTTGAGAAGCAAGTTTTGGTTCAGCAGATCCTTTCTCTACTTATTTCAACAGCTGGGGCAGTCATGTCTGTCAAAAACTTCAATAATTCCTTCAGCAACCATCACCAAAGACTAGGGTTAGCTTTATATGGTATCATATGGTTGCAAGCCTTGACTGGGGTTCTTCGTCCATGCAGGTAAGCCACCATATCCCCCTTCTATTCCGGAGAATTTCATGACATTCTAACACATATTGTGCATAAAACATTCACTGCAGGGGATCCAAGGGAAGAAGTGGATGGTTTTTTGCACATTGGTTACTGGGAACTGCAATTTCCATTTTAGGTATAATCAACATTTACACTGGATTGAGGGCATATCATGAAAAGACATCAAGAAGCATAAAGCCTTGGACCATATTTTTGACTGCTGAAATCTCTTTGATTGCTTTCGTTTACTTGTTTCAAGACAAATGGTTGTATATTCAAAAGCAAGGACTTATTTTGGGAGATGAATCAGTAACACCCAAACAACAGGATAGTTCATCCACTGAGAAGCAGAAGGAATCAAGTAGTGAGAAATGTTAAAGAAAATAAAACATTCTAATCAGTGAGTTAATTACGAACAATTTAGTTGTTTTCGTCCATTTTTGTTTCCCTTTTACGATAATCTTATACACAATACATTATTGGTTGGCTTATTTGATGATAATGCTGTTACTTTTTTTTATCATCCTTCTTATCCGAATTTGAACCCTGTGTGTTGGTCTGATAATCAAGGTGCTTACTACTTCAGGTGTAATCTTAATTCGAGTCGCGTTACTGTTAGGGTTTTGTCCTCTTCTTGTAATTCACCAAAGAGTAATAAATCAAATATATTCAAGGCATATTTAAATATTGATGAATAATGGTGCATGCGGTTAAAATTATCAGATTTTTTATTTTTATATATAAATTATCTTGTATTTTAGATTTGGTGTCCATATTGTATAACATTTGCCCCCTGACCAAATTGTATTCTATATAATTCTCCCTCTTAAGTCATAAGATTATACTTTTTATTAATAAATTATTTTTCAATTTTTAATTATATAATTTTAATAATAATCAAATATTGATGTATGATGGGTCTTGAAAGATTAAACTTATTGCCTAATATGTACTTTAAAATCAAATTTCAAAATTAATTGATTTGACCCATATCCATACATGAAAATTCAATTGGAGTATTTTCAACTTGATGCTCATCAAAACATGGAGTTGTAGAAAGTTTCTATAGTTGCTGAGTTTTGTTAAGTGCTAACTAAGATAAATAAGTCAAGTATTTATCCTCTTCTTGATAGAATTATTCGTCTTGTGTTAGCCCTTCCCGTGTCTACTGCAACAACCAAACAACAAGCATTTTCAGCCATGAAAATTGTAAAGACAAGGCTTCACAGTAGAATGGAAGATGATTTTCTTTCAACTTACATGATGACATACATAGAAAAAGAGATGGCTCAAAAATTTTCAACAGAATTTATCATTGATGAGTTCGATCTTCTGAAAAAGCGGAAGGTGCAATTTAGTATGCCTAGTATTGAGAAATAGGATTAAGGTAAAGTTTTTTTAATTTAAGTTTTAGAATTATAATGATATTTATGAAATTTTTAGTATAGTGTTAGTTATTCTTTTTTACATATCGGAAAAAAAATTTAATTTTATATAGTGTGATTTTTTTCTTTTAATCTTTTACAATTTAATCGTTCATGCTTTTTAAAAAACATTAAATTAATTTGTTTGATAAAAAAAAAAAGCATCCGAGAAGAATGAACACCTTTTAATTAAAAAAAGGTCATTTGAATTTAAAAGTTTCACCTCATTAGAGTAAAATCCTGGATTGTCTTACTTCTTTGATTGCTTCTATCGTACCAAAAGCACTTGCTGAAATTTTTGCCCTATCAAACAAACTCAGGTTTGTTGATCATAGTAGGATTATCCAAGTCGAATGGCATCCTCATAATCATGGTTGATACAAACTTTTATAATTTATCCATAAAAAATAATTTTCAATATGGAAACGTCATTATTTAACAGAAAAATTTAACGAATGAATTAATTTATACGTTTTAAAATTTATAAGGATTAATTTATCTATTTTTTTAAAAGAGGGCTGAAATACAATCCATCCCTAAATATAGGGGCTTCCCTAGTACTTTTACCAACAACCAAACAATGTGATATTATTATTTATCTATTCTATTCAATCAACCAAACTATATAATACGAATTACATCTCTATTTAATTCTCATCCAGTAGCTATTCATTTTTAACTTTATTCTATTACAGTAAACCAAACATGCTGTTAAAGGTTTACTAATTTAATTGACATGAGTTCAAATATCATAAAATGCATATTTTTATTGATTTTTATTAAAATAAAAAGACTAAGATAACCTCAAATAATATAATTTATTTTAATTACGGAAGGACACTTTCATAATTTCTCTTGGTTGAATGATAAATTTAAGATTTTATCAATACGATTGACATGGATTTTAAAATTAAAAAGACTAAAGTAAAGTACCCTCAAATAATATAGCATCTTTTAATTATGAAAGAATATTTTTGTAATTTATGTAATTGAGCTAAGATCTGATTGATAGGTAACACCAACTTAATAAAAAGCTTAATAAATAATATAAAAAATATAATTTAATAATTGTACATATTCATATGTCCCAAGTAACACAATGAGGAAAAACATTCAGACAAGCGAGTGTCCAATTGAGCACCAAATGATAGATGAAAATTGCGCAAGTTCCTGCAATGACAATACTCTACTGCACGATAAACACGACCTAATCAATGACCAACCAAACATCAAATGCACAAAGCGTAACAATGACAATATTTCCAGACGCTCAAAATAGTCCGCACAATGAACAATAAGCAATGACGGGAACTGCTACACAGTATAGCATATTGACTATATATGAAGAATTTTCAGCTAGCTTTACCGAGCATTTAATCAATTATTAAAATAGTAATTTTAGCAATGATTTTCAAAAAATGATCAATTAATAAAAATAGCAATTAATAATAGTAGCGAGCTTTAAAATCAATTTAATAAACTACCATACAAATAATTTTTTTTGGTGAATAAATAATACGAAGTTTAATTACATAGTGACATTCTTAAAAGGAAGAACATCCTTAGACTTATCAATCTCCAACAAATTTTGAATCAGCGTAAAGGGAGTTTCGAGTAAATGCAAGACGTCAATTTCAGTTAAAGCTTGTTTAGCCAAAAAATCTACAACTTGGTTTTTGTCTCTCGGAATGCATCGTAGTTCCCATTGGATTTCCTAAGTTAAGATACTTTGAATTCGTCTAATCAGTGCTGAATTTGACATTGCAGAGTTGCTTCCACGAATGCCTTTGACAACTTTCAAACTATCAAATTGGATGATAACTTTATTATGACCTCTGCGTTGTAAAAGCTCGAGGCCCTAAAAAATGCCTCATAACTTGACGTAAAAAATCGAACACTTTCCAAGATGCCACTGGTAAACAATGATCCAATCTCCATGTTTATTCCTAACAACTCCTCCAGCAGCGACAAAACCATATTCCAGTTGGACTGCATTATCAGTATTAAGACATAACCAATCTCCATTGTCCTGGCCTTAAGAGGGATAAATAAGGCTGTCAATCGAAACTTCGTGATAGGAAGAGCCAGACTGAATCACCTAACTATAAGATACGTGGACTATTTCCCTTGAATTCTAGAATTTTCCTTGAAATATGAATAGGTTTCAATTTTTCTAGAGTTGCCAAATGATGAGCCCAAAAAGGCATGCCCAACTAGCTCCACCATCATGAATCTTACTATTATCCTGCATATTAACAAGAAGCCAATCCTGTAAATTTGCATTAAAGAAATTCGTTAGGAGATTACCTGAAAGAACTTGAGACCAGACTTCTTTAGCCACTGTACAATCTCGCAGGATATGCATAGAATCTTCAGAGTGAAAACCATAGATAGAGCATGTGGGGTCATTCGCTAACCCTCTTCTAACTCTTTCCACGTTACTAAGAACTCTTCCTTGTAAAACAGTCCAAATAAAAACACGAATTCTTTGAGGTCCTGGGAACTTCCAAACACTCTTCCATTTCTCATCTCTAGGATTCCAAATACTTTCATTTAGAACCTTATAAGCAGATTTGACAGAAAATACCCCTGACAAAGTATGGCTCCAAGAGATTCTATCTAAGCCTCTAGATTAATGAGGAGGAGGGATACCTTTGATAAAATGAACCACGTCTTCCGAAACCCAAACTCGAAATAAATCCAAGTTCCACGAACCATCTTCATTAATCATTTCGTGAAGAAGACAGTTTAAATCGAGATTAGCCCCAGCAGGAATATGTTGAACCGGAGGTCCTATACTTGAAATCCAATTATCACTCCAGTAACGAATTCTATTACCATCTTCTATAGACCAGTGCAAATTTCCTCGAAGCACACTTGAGCCCAGAGAGCTTCCTTATTAGAAACAATATTGAAACCCAATTTCAATAAAAAAGAAATGTTCTGATCTCGGAGCTTCCTCAAACTAAAGCCACCACACCTTTTTGGTTGGCAAATCGAATCCCAACCCATCAAAGACATCTTCTTTTTTCCATTGGAAGATCCCCAAATAAACAGTTTTACTATACTCTCAATCTCATTAGTGATTTTCCTCGGAACCATTATGGATTGCATGAAGTAACTAGGAATGGAGAGAAGGACATACTAAGCTAGAGTGATGCGACCAACTATAGAAAGATTTTTGGCTTCCTAACTCTGTAATTTCCCACGAACTTTTTCAACCACAAATTGCAAAGTACTATTCGTTACCCTTTGATGAAAAAGAGGAACTCCTAGGGAATGTCCAAGATTCTGAACTCTTTGAAAACCGAACAGAGTGCTAATCATATCAATCATTGAACTAGCCACCCCTTGAGAGAAAAAAATGTTAGTTCCTCGCATTAATTTTATGCCCAGAAAAACCACAAAAGCTATCCAAAATGTCTTTTATAATTCTGCTATGCTCCATATCTGCTTTATTGAAGATGACTAAGTCATCGGCAAAGAACAAATGCGAGAGAGCTGGCCCAGAGCGAGATAATCGAATTGGCCACCATTTGCCTTTTGAAATAGCTGAATGTGATAAATGTCCAAGCCATTCCATGCACAAAACAAACAAGTAAGGGGATAAAGGACAATCTTGTCTAATACCTCTAGCTTGTCTAAATTTAGACAAAGGAACTCCATTCAACAATACCTTCATAGTAGCATTAGAGATAGAGGACATAATTACATTACTAAGATACTCAGAAATACCTGCAGCTCGGAGAGAAGTACTAATGAAATCCCATCTCACTCTATCATAGGTTTTCTCCAGATCAATTTTAATCGTTATCCACTTTTGAGTTTTTTGACTTCCATGGAATGAATGACCTCTTGAGCTATGATAACATTATAGGTAATGTTTCTACCGACAACAAAACCAGCTTGTTCCTACGCAATAATTTTAGGAAAAATAAATTTAAAATGGTTAGAGATTACCTTCATTACAAGCTTATAAAAAACGGAACAAAGGCTTATTGGGTGAAATTGATCGAAGCTTTCTGGATTTTGAACCTTGGGAATAAGAACAATCAATGTATTATTTAGATCAGAATCAATGATGTTCCCTTCAAAGACCATCCTAA
Source organism: Gossypioides kirkii (assembly GCA_005610355.1). Lineage (NCBI taxonomy): Eukaryota > Viridiplantae > Streptophyta > Magnoliopsida > Malvales > Malvaceae > Gossypioides > Gossypioides kirkii. The sequence continues at coordinate 7,062,472 of CP032249.1, read as the reverse complement.
CCCAGTCACAAACTGCTTTTCCAACGGTGTCCCACTGCTTCTAAAGAAAAGTGCATGAAAACCGTCACTACCCGGAGCTTTGAGAGGGGCCATATCAAAAAGATCCTCTTTAATTTCAACATTTGACACCGATTTTCCCAAAAAATTAATGTCATCAGCCTCGAGTTGAGGAAATTTACTATATGGAAGAGTAACCGAAGGTCCAAGATCCTCTCCATATAATTTTTGAAAAAAGGTATTAGCTTTGTCTTCAATGGCCTCTGAATCATAAATCCATTACCATCAGAATTATAAATAGCTAAAATACGATTATTTCTCTTTCTTTGCAAAGTACGAGAATGGAAGAATTTGGTGTTCAGCCAGTCACACCTTGCTTTTTGCTTCCAAAGAAGTTCTTCGTGATGAAGTACACTTTCCAACTCTTCCCTAAGCCGCAAAATCCTCATGAGCAAGTCGATTAGAACAAGAAAAATCCATTCTTCTCTGGATGTCAGCAATCTTATTAACAAGAATTTTTTTACGAGTTGAGATATGGCCATAAACTCGTTTATTTCGCTCCTTGAGATTATGAGTAAGCTTTACAAAAGAATCAGACATACTACTCGTAAAGCTCCAATTATCTTCCAAAAACTCCTTAAAATCAGGGTGCTCAACCCAACCAGCCAAAAACCTAAAAAGTCTCCCTCGAGGCAAATTAAGATGCGAATTAAGTGATAGAAGAAGAGGTCAATGATCAGACTTAATATTAGGAAGATGAGTAACCACACAATTAGGAAAAATACGAACCCAAACATCATTTCCTAAGGCCCAATCAAAATGCTCAAAAAGAGAACCTCTATGCCAAGTGAAAAGGGGACCCCTAAACCTTTTTTGTTTTTTTGAATATGGGGACCCCTAAACCTTAAATCATGAAGTTCAGCTGAATCAACAAAATCACCAAAGAAAGGGAACCTCCGTCCTCTAGAAATACCCCCAGATTTTTCAGAGGAATAAAGAATAGCGTTAAAGTCACCAATAGCAGCCCATGGAATTTGGCCCAACGGAATCGAGAACCGAAATCCTTCCAAAGATTCTTACACACCTGTGATTAGTACTTCCATATACAAAAGAGATGAGAATCGGTTATGGATAAGACGTTTGCCAAACTCGAGTCAGAATAAATTGTGAGTGATTGTGAATCACCTCAAGACGGATAGAATCTTTCCAATCAAGCCAGATTCCCTCAGAAAAACCGATCGCCTCCAATCTATGAGAAAATTGGAATCCTAACTTTGCAATAATGTTATCTATCACTGACTCTTGGCTCAAGCAAACTAATAATATTTGGCTTATGTTCCAAGTTATATTCTCGAAATATTTTAGAAACAAATAAAATTTCAAATGCAAAAAATTACAACATCACAATCACTAAGCTAATAATTTAATTAACTACAACATTAAAATATTTTAAAACATAAAAATCACAAACCGAATTTCTAAATATTTATTTTTTAAAAGCAATCAACCCACAACGAGCTTCAAGATGATTTGTAACAATGTATAAAATTAATAATCAAGAAAATAATTCACCAAAAAAGAATAATCAAAAAAATAATTTGATTAAAATAAACAGATAAATAATCATGTGTCTAAAATAATCAAAATTATTATGCTTTTAAAAATTAAACTAAATCACATAAATAATGAATTTTAATTTAATGCATGTAAGAGCACATTTAACCATTAAGATATATCAATGTCTCATAAATGAATAGTAAGTATTGGCACTTATTTATTAAAAAATTAAGTGGTAGGATGAGGTGCGGTGAGTTTAATTTATTTTTTATCTCACATTATAATATCGTTACAGTATTTAATTTTGTCGTTATCGCTATTTTTACATTAACTACAATAAACCCACCACCCATTCAAACTCATTTTGCATCTAAATAATTAGACAAATGTTAAATTTCGAGTGATTCTGAATTCTTGCACATAATTCGTGGCATGATGAATTTGCGAACTTGATCTTGATCTCCATTATCAATCTAGACTCTCTATAAGATCCATGATCGGGTGTTCAGAGAAGAGTATAAACAACTAAAATAATCAAAACATAATTGCCAAGATAGAATTAGAAACTAACATCTCAAGAACTAATAAAAAAACAACATTTAAATAAAGGTAGACATATCAAGAAAGAATTAGAATCCCTAATCCGCTAATTATATATTCTAATATATTTAATAATTCAAATAAAAAATATTGTTTTACGTTAATTATTACAATTAAAAATATAATATTTTAAAAAATTAATTAAATATTAAACACGTAACATCACATACAAGGCATGTAATATTAAAAGTTAATAAGCAGAAATACAACACTTTTTAGAGATAATGATGTATTTGACTCCTAAACTTTATCAACTCTTTAAAGAATGTACTTCTACTTTAAAAATACCTGTTTTAGTTAAAGCTTTAGTTAAAGAACGTACTAAGAGTGACCTTCAGTGGCCTTATCTCTTTCCATATTGGCTAGGTAATTTGCAGGAGCATCTTCGAATAACCTCAACTCGCCAGGGTGCAGCGACATCTTCTTGGCAACCCGCTGATCCTTGTCACCAACGACGCATAAGGACTTTGGGCAGCAGACAAGCCATTCACCAAATTGACTACATTAATGCTGTCTATTTCCACAACAATCCGTCGAAAACTTCTGAACCAAGCAAGTTCCAAGCCATCGACAACAAGCCATAATTCAGCTTGGAGAATATTCGGTATTCCAAGATTCCTACTATATTCAAGACTCCATTGTTCGTTATTATCCCGAAACACTCCACCTACTGACCCAATCCCATTTCTCGTCTCCATAGCTTCATCCGTATTGAGCTCAATCCACCCGTATGTCTTATGTTCCCCGATTGAGATGTTGTAATATGTCTAGCCCAAGCCGTACTTTTGCTAATAAGTGAGTCACGACCGTTATACTCCTCATAAAAAAGAGAACAGAGACTTAAGGTCCGTTTGTTTCATTGAACATGATTTTCGAAAAATAATTTTTTAAAAATGATTTATGGTGTTTGGATAAATGTGTGTAAAAAAATATTTCTGTTGTTTGACATATTTCTTGAAAATATTTCATAAAAACTATTTTTAATGAAACAAACATACATATGATATTTTCTTATCTTTTCATTGTTTAATTGAATTTATTTTATATCTATAAAATTTTATTTTACATTGTTTTTGCATATATTAAAAATATTTTGTTAAATTTAGGTTCATGACAACATCATTTTTTAGTTACATGACTACCAAATGAGTATTTTTTATTTAAAAATGTGACATCAGTAAAATTAACAAAAAAATAAAATTAACAATATTAACAATTGGACTTGATTTTCAAATCTAAAAAGTAGAGGGACTAAATTTTTGAAAATAAAAGTACATAGACTAAATTACAAATCTTTGAAGAGTACATACACTTATGACAAATTTTAACCTTTATATTACAAAATATTTATTATTAATATATTTATAATTGTAATAAATATTTATAATTAATATATTAATATTGAATATTTTCAATAATATGTGAAGAATATTATTTAAAATTATTATTTATAAAATTTATTATTAAAATAAATTGAAATATTAAATAATTTATTAAAATAATAAATTATTTTCATTATATTAATAATTTATTATATGAATAAACATAAATAATTAAATATGAATGTTTAATAATATGAAAAATATAATATTTTATATTAGTATTTTAATAATTTTGAATATTTTTAAAAATAAAAAAATTTATTATCAATATAATAATATTAAGCTTGATTTAAGTTAATTTTTATGTAAAAATAAAATTACCTATAGAGGAGCTCTTTTCCGGAAAACGACTTACGCTTTTCAAAAGGGTAAGTCATTTTACAAGAAAAATGGCTTATTTTACATTGATCTGTAAGTCATTTTCCATTGATCAATCTATTTTTTGTGAAACAAACACGGAAAAATACAGAAAATATTTTCTATAAAACCTTTTACATGTAAACAAATGAACCCTTAAATGAAAATTTTTGAATAGTTCAATGACTAAATTGTAACTTTTTTAGTTAAGTGACCAAAACAAAAACTTACCCATAGTTTAGTAAGTAATGGTGTAGTTTACCCAAAATTTAATTACAAAATTGGTCCCCCATTAAAATTTGAAAATTTAATTTAATCCCCAATACCAAATCATAATTCAATTTAGGTTTCGTTTGTTTGACTGAAAATGATTTCTAGAAAATAAATTTTGGAAAATGACTTATTTTTCTAGAAAAGTTAATATTTTCTGGTGTTTGGATGAATCTGTGTAAAACATTTTCTGTTGTTTGATAGATTTTCTAAAAATATTTTATAAAAATTATTTTCAATGAAACAAACATACATTTTAGATTTTTTATCTTTTCATTATTTAACTAAGTTTATTAATACTAATGGAAACATATTAATCAGTTGTCATAACTATTCTCTCTTTTTTGCTTAATATAAAAAGTGCTAAGACAATAACAATGTTTGTTTTTGTATGAATTCGACTTAGATGATATTATAGTGTAGTATTGAGATTTGAGATGACAATGCAATTGTGCTCAAAATGATATTCACAAAATACATCTTTTTTTAAACTTTTTGTGCAAATTGTACATTAGATTGATACTCGAAGATTATAAAAGACTGATAAAAGAAAAACACACACACACACAAAGAATAGTTCAGCTCCACTATCTCCTACTTCATGGATAGATCATCCATGATGCTATACAAGTAATGAATTTCCAATGCTACTACTTTTCTTTAATATCTATGCCTTCTAATCAACATTTTTCTTTGGGGTTATAACTGCATTGGTGGCACCAAATTTCTCAGCTTTTCCCACCATAGCTCAATCTTTCAAAAATCAAAGACAAAGACAAACAAAGAATTAGACATATGAAAACAAAGATTATAAAGGATTTTTCGTTGGGCACCCTTGCTTGTTTAGCATCCTAATTGAAAAATCCTTGTTTTCATGTCTAATTCTTTGTTTGTCTTTGCCTTTGTCTTTGTTTTTTGAAAGATTGAGATTGTGGTGGGAAAAGCTGAGAAACTTGGTACCACCAATGCAGTTATAACCCCAAAGAAAGCTGCTGATTAGAAGGCATAGATATTAAAGAAAATTAGTAGCATTGGAAATTCATTACTTGTATAGCATTATGGATGATCTATCCATGAAGTAGGAGATAGTGGAGCTGAACTATTCACATTATCACATTATCTAAGAGAAATTATTTTATGGTTTCTTCTTATCACATTATATATGATTCATTTCTAATTATTTAATGAAATTTCAACAATTTGTCTATGTCATTGATACATAAATTTGATATTTTTTTTAGTTTGAACTAGAACCCTGAACCTTAATATTTTTTAAGTTTAAAGTTTAGAGTTTGAAGTTTATGATTCATGATTCAATATTTATATTAAGGAGTGGATTGTATTTCAGTTTTTTGACTGAAAAATGAATAAATTAACTCGTACACATTTTGAAATGTGTAAATTAATCCCCATTAAAATTTATCTCTTAAATGATGCTGTGGACAAATTAAAAATTATTTTTTATGGATAAACTATAAAAATAGCCACCTAAATATGCCTATAGTTTTATTTTGATCACTCAATTATTAATTTATTTTAATTGATCACTAAAATTTTTTAAATTAAATATTTTTCAACCAATTGAATTCCACTTCTGTTTTATTCCTCTCTTTTTTTCCACTTTCTTCCAAAACAAAAACAAATGGAAATTTAATGCTAAAGAAAAAAAAATCTCAGTGCATCTTATTATTTGGATAGCTGAAAAATAGCACCAAAAGGGTGCTGCCAAAAAGTCAATTCTTGTTTGACTAAGTCCTCCATGACCCATATGCAGTAGTGTAGGCTGATGATATTTGTAAATGGTTTTGAGTGGCATTCTATGGAATGCACATCTATTTACAAGTTGTTTATATGAATGAAATGTTAAACTTGATTCCACAAATGAAAACAAATTTGGAAAAAAAAGGAATTTGAAAATTCAAATGGACAGTAACTCACTCTTTCCTGCACTGCATCTCCACTTGACTATTCATTTCCTAGTTTCTTCATCCCTTATCCCTTTCTCCATATGCATCTTCTCTCTCTCTCTCTCTGCCTCTCTGTTTTTCCCTTGCAATGGGCATTCCAACCAAAACAGCAACTTTTTCCCTTCAAAACTCGTTCCCCTGTCTCTTCTTCTTCTTCTTCTTCTTCTTCTTCTTAAGTCAATCCCTTGTGGTTCCTGTTACAGCAGATTTCAATGTTACCCCTTACCACCCCATAGATAACTACCACCCCATAGATAACATCACAATTGATTGTGGTTCTTCCACCAATGCCGAGTCTACCGATAGACGTTATTGGGTTGGAGATGGCAATGGAAATCTCAGCCCCATAGAGCCACAAAACAACAATTACAAATCATCAGCGACTAAAGCTGTATCTCCACCGCCCTCATCAGTTGATAATGTCCCCTACTACACAGCTCGTCTTTCTTACTCACAGTTCACCTATTCTATTCCCCTCACTTCTGGCCCAAAGTTCATCCGCTTGCACTTCTACCCAACTTCATATCAAGGCTTTGACGACCCTTCTAAGAAAGCTTTCTTCTCTGTTCAAGCTGGTCCTTTTACCCTTCTCAAGAATTTCGATGCTTCACTCCATGCTGTACCCAAAATTCCACTTATCAAAGAATTTTGTATAAATGTTGACAAAGGTCAAAGGTTAAACTTAACCTTCAATCCTAGTCCTGATTCTTATGCTTTCATCAATGGCATCGAAGTTGTTTCCATGCCAACCAATCTATATTATACACCAGATAGTGATGAAGGGCTACCTTTTATAGCACAGGGAAGCATGTACTCTCTACGAAACAACACTGCCCTTGAGATGATGTATCGAGTCAATGTTGGTGGGGCGGAAATCCCGCCAATAGGCGACACTGGGATGTACCGGGGCTGGTTAACAGATGACGCCTATTTGACAATAGCCAAATCAAGTGTTCTTCCTGTTAATACCAGTATTAATGTCACCTTCAGTAGAATACCATCGTACTCTGCTCCAAGGGAGGTTTATATAACTGCCAGGACCATGGGGACGAACAAGACCCAGAATCAGAACTACTATCTGACATGGGAGTTTCCTGTTGATTCTGGGTTCAATTACTTCGTAAGGTTACATTTTTGTGAGTTCCAACAAGAGATGACCAAAGAAGGTGATAGAGTGTTTGAGATCTCACTGACAAATTTAACTGCAGAAACTGAAGCAGATATTATACGCTGGAGTGGTGGTAATGGGATTCCACTATATCAGGATTATGCGGTGGCAATCGGAACAAAAGGAAATCAAAAGCAACAACTTCTCTCTATTGCTTTGCATACTTCGCCAGAACGGAGAACTGTTTATTCAAATGCAATCTTGAATGGCCTAGAAATCTTCAAATTGAGCAACAATTTTGATCTCACCGGCCCTAGCTTTGATCTTATTGGACCAAACGTTCATCATGTAAAGAGGACAACAATTGTTGCTGTTGTTGCTCCTATTTCAGGCTTTATTACCGTCTCTTCTTTCCTTTTTCTAATTTACCGGATACATTCCAATAAATTTGCCAACAGAAGCAGCCCTACTCCACCTTCAGATATTTGTTCCCGCTTCTCACTAAGGGAGATCAAAACAGCTACCAGCAACTTCGATAAAAATTTCATTATCGGAAGAGGAGGATTCGGCTACGTCTACAAAGGATTCACTAATGCCAGCTCCACCCCTGTTGCTATCAAACGCTTGAATCCAGGTTCACAGCAAGGGGTGCTTGAGTTTAGGACTGAAATCGAGATGCTTTCCAAACTTAGGCACCAAAATTTAGTTTCTCTGATCGGATATTGTGAAGACAACCAGGAAATGATCCTAGTGTACGACTACATGGTTCATGGGACCTTGAGAGATCACCTCTACAACACTGATAATCCCCCTTTACAATGGGAGCAGAGGCTGAAGATGTGTATTGGAGCTGCACATGGGCTGCACTATCTCCACCGAGGTCCAAACCACACCATCATTCACCGAGACGTGAAGACAACAAATATTTTGGTAAGTGAGAAATGGGTGGCCAAAGTATCTGATTTCGGATTGTCTAAAACGAATGACTTATCCAACACTCATATCAGCACTGCTGTCAAGGGCAGCATCGGGTACTTGGATCCCGAATACTACCGTCTTCTCAAACTAACCGAAAAATCTGATGTCTACTCTTTTGGTGTGGTGCTGTGTGAAGTACTATGTGCAAGAGCACCAATAGATCGAAATGCTGAGGATCACATGCAAATAAGTTTAGCGGAGTGGGCACAACATTGCTACAAGAAAGGAAACCTTGATCAGATAATTGATCCTTATTTACAGGGTCAGATCAAGCTTCCAAGTCTATTAAAATTTGGTGAAGTAGCCATAAGTTGTTTGGCTTCAGAAGGGATGAAAAGGCCGGCAATGAGTGAAGTGGTGTATGGACTTGAACTTGCGTTGAAGCTGCAGGGAAGTGAAAAAAATGGAAACGATGAGAATCCGGGAAATGACTCATCTTCCACAGATTATCATGTATTGTTTACGAGTGGTAGTGGATCAATGAGAGTTGGTCGGTAGATTAGATGCTTTAATTATTTGCCTATTAATTGTAATATTAATCCATGTGTTAAATTAGCTACAAGTTTTATCATGCATGTGTAATCTTTCTAAAACATCGTTAATATATATTTAGTTAAAACTTACCACTCGACTTTCTTTTGTTAAGAACTTTATTTCAATAACTTATTATCAAAAACTTCATAAATTTCTTTCAAGGTTTAGACATAAAAGTTAAAATCATGTGTTGCAACTTAAATAATATATTTCACAATATTTTATAATTAATCTTTTTTAATGGAAAAAGAAAGCGGAAAAATAGAGTTGATTTTGGGGCACGGCTTTTCCAAGTCTTCATGGTCAATGTCTGTAGATAAGTCTTGCAGAGAAAATTTGTGGGGTACATGCAAAATTTTTTATTTTTATTTAAAAATGACAACACCATAATTTTATCTCACAAGAAGTTCATTTGGAAAATTCCCACCGACGTGAAAACAACTATAACTAACACAATGTAGTTCATCTAATTGAATTAGGGAGTAAATTACATAAGTATGATTTTAAAAATTAATATTTTTATGCACCAACAAAATTTTACCAAATAATCAAATTTTAAAGATATAAAATTATTATCATACATCCATCCATAGAGAAATTATTTTATGGATCCATCCACCCATATTAGTCATGTTTTCTTTCTAATTATTTAATTACATTTTTTTTAATTTTTCTCATGCTATTAACACATAATTTTTATATTTTTTAACCCAAACCAAAAACAATAAATTTAAAATCCCAAACCCTAAACTCAAAATATAAAACCTAAAACCTAAACTTTTGTTTATAATTCGTCTTTCTCATGCATCATCATTTTCTCCAACGTCTTTATGATCATCAACCACTTCCAAGTAGAATTGCCATTACGACTTCATTCTTTCAAGTCCAAGTAGAATTGGCATTTCGGCACATGACAACGATGGCTTTGTCTTAGGTGGCAGTATGAGTTTCGTTGAAAACCTGGTGAGCAGCGCGAGGGCGCGCGGAGGCTGAAGCAGTGCGGTTGGGCTGCATTTGGGCGCTGGATAGAGACCTTTAGGAGGTCATCATCGAAGGAGACTGCAAATATCTTTAACAAATTAAATAACCAAAAAGAGGATATTACTACAGTTGGTTACTTTATTTCTGAAATTAAAAATTTGGTGGCTAAGTCCTTTAGTTTCAAATTTAATTGGTGTGCTAGGTCTCGTAATAGTGCCGCGGGTCATCTTAGTGATATTGCCTCTAGGAATTGTTGTAATCATTTCTTCAATATAGATTATCCTCGGGAAATTCATGATATTATAATTCGTGATTCGTTTTACGATTAGTTTTATGGCCTTTGATTGTTAAAAAAAAGTTAGTGACTTTTTTGTATTTTAATTTGTATGTCTTGCTAAAAAATTATCTTTTTTTTGGTAAAGTGTCAACACTACTGAGAGAAAAAGAAAGGAGTTTGATGTCGAAACTAAGGCCAAATATTTTAATTTAATTTTTGAAATTATAATGATATTTATGAAATTTTTAGTATTGTATTAGTTATTTTTTTTGTATATTAAAAAGAAATATTTAATTTTATATAGTATGATTTTTTTCTTTTAATTTTTTTACAATTAAATCGTTTATGTTTTTTAAAAAATATTAAATTGATTTGTTTAATAAAAAAAATATTCGAAAAGAATTGACACTTTTTTATGTCAAAAAATATTGTTTAGATTTAAAAGTTTTGCCCTCTTAAAATAAAATTCTGAATCTTTCCCTAAAAATAACAATAAATTATAGTATGATATAATACAAATAAGTTAACCTAATTGAATTAACTAAATATATTTCACAGCATTATATAATGTATCTTTTAAAAGGAAAAAAAAAAGGAAGAAAAATTGAGTTGTTTTTTTGTATAAGACTTTTCCAAGTCTTTGGTCGATGTCGGTAGACAAGTTTTGCAGAGAAAATTTGTCCGGTTTGTAGAATTATTTTTGGACAATGAAACTCTTGGTTGTTTGCTCCACAATATAATCATTTCTTACCAAAAGTTAGTTTTTAATATTTATTTTCAAAATATTAAGTTTTGATAATATTATGAAATGTTATAAATGTTTTATTATTATAAAATAGAAATTCATTAAAATAAAAAAATTAATATATGTTATAAAATAAAGAGACAGAGAGTAAATAACAAAGAGAATGAGAGAACAAAAGAGAGAGAGTATTTTATTAATCAATAGAAGTGTATTACAATGCTTCTCCAAGGTTTATAATTATAGACATAGAAAGTATAAATGAAATAGAACTCTAATTCTAATGACAACTAGAATTTAAACTTTATCCAAATTTATCTTGATCTTGATGGACATCCACTTAATAAGATATTCATAACACTCCCTCTTGGATGTTCATTAGTAGATAATGTGCCTCGTTAAAACCTTTATTTAGATAAAAACTTTGTGGGAAAAAATTTTTCTAATGAAGGAAAAAAAAGTGCATATATCTATAACACGCATAACATGTTGTCTTATTAAAAATCTTACCAGGAAAACCTAATAGGATAAAACCTCGATTAAGGGAAAAAATACAATGCATATTTACTCTCCCTCATAAAAATATCACATAAAATCTCATATTTTATGTATTCAATCTTGAATATTAGTCTTTTAAATGACTATTTGAATGTATTTGCATCATCATTCTTTTGAAAGTCATGAGTGAGGGAAAATTTGGGAGAAATTATTTTGATCTCTTCAGAAATTTCAATAATAATCATAACAAACTTTAATCATGATTCTTTTATAAAAACAAAAAATATGTATTTTGGATCATTTTATAATCCTCCTTCAACTACTATTGACTAAGTCAAATTTAACATATGTTCAAATATTTCAATTCATATAAATGAACAATTTCCCGATAATTTCATTATGCTTCTGACATTCCAAATTCTTCAAGGATTTTAATATAAACTTTACTATATAGTGATTCACAAAAGATTGTAATAACAACTATGAGACGAGAGTATGATCTGTCAGTTTAATAATATATCTAAAGGTTATTGCATCCACCACAACAAAATATTATATCTTCTCATAATCAATGCTAGGACTTAGTGAAAAACTTCATATTTTTATTTCACCTTTTCAAAACTACTTCATTTGTACCCTCACTGGTTTTATACCTTTAGATATTTGGACTACTGGTCCAAAAACTTCACGAATTTAATTGTATTTAAGTTACGTCTTTTTATTTTGACCAATTTATTCCATATCTATATTTCCCAATAGATTTATTCAATATCCTCCTTTTATTTCATTATTTCCACAATAATATTGCATGCAAAATCATCGTCGACCGCTTTTATTATTGGTTCGACATTTTCTGAAATTGACATACCTTATCGAGATCTCTTATTTTTGTTATTTTAATCTTCAGTTTCAGGTACCTGAATCTCTTCTTAAGTTTTACTTATTAGTTTTGTCTTGGGTCTCATCTGGAGCACCCGCCTTCACTATATGACCATCTAAATTTTTTTCTTTTATGAAAATTTTCATATTTAGAACTTTAATGAGTTATCCTTGTTGAACTTCTAGTTCAATTTACTCTCCTTAACTCATTACAAGTTATTAGTTCTCTCCCATTAATGTCAGAAAAACTATCAAATCAAAATAGTAATCACAATCATGTCATAATTGAATCTCCAATACATTTAATATATCATAATAAAAGGAGTCCCATAATTAATATATATTTTCAACTTTCTTTGAAGATTCACTCATCTTTGTGCGTTGTGGTGGAGCAATTAGAATATATACGCACATACAAAAATTCAAATATGAGAAATATTTAGCTTTTGACCAAAAATCAATTGCAATGGGGAGTATTTAAAACTTATTGGCTTGATGTGTGCAACACATAAATCAACATAATCTCATGTTGAAAAAAGAACTTTAGTTCTTATAAGTAATGGTTTAGCCATTAATCAAAGGCATTCAATCAATAATTTCTCAAAACCATTATAGGCATAAATAATATACTTTTACCAAAGTTTTTCAAACTCAATCAATAACACATATGTGATTATTTTGTAGATACATCTACCAAAATCATATAATATGAAAATCATTCACATGGTAGATGAATAAGCCCATATTCATTTCAGAAATCTCAACTTTAGCTTGTGAGTTTTTAACAACCAATTTTCATTGAGAACAATAAACAAATGAGAATTCTTTAAAATAAAAAATCTTCTAGTTCTTTAATAAATGTCAATATGAATTCTCAATTAATTTTCACATCATATATGATCCAGGATAGTCTAACTGGTCATGCCAAGTAAATATATTTGTACTAGTAAACTTCTGGTTTACTTTAACATGCGTTTCAATTTGAACTAAATTGTAGCAAATTGATAATTTTACTATCATTCCTTTCACTTTGTATTCACATATAAGTATCATTGTGACATTTACTATTGGAAATGTCTAAATCAGTGTGAAGTTTATAATAACATTAAGTCATATAATATAATTTCTAAATAATCATATGAAATATTCGCTTCAGGGAATATGTCAAAATATTCACATGGCCAAAATCTTCAGGTGCATCCAATCATAATGAGCTTTAGATAGAATTAACATATTCTATTGCTCATATTTTTCTTCCACAATTTAAGTAGATCTTTGACAGTCAAATATTTTGACTTCAACCACTTAATGGGGATAATGACAAAAGAATATCACAAAGATAGTCACAATCAATTCAATTTATAATAAATAGAAATAAATAACCCAATCCTCTTTTGATTCATATGAACTATAATCTTTTCTTCATTTACAATCTCAATATAAGATCCATTATAAATATCTTTTAAAACTAATGGATTAACCATCACAAGATATTAATATATTAACTCTTTCGGAGCTTTTGACTAATTTTTGTACTACCAAATATTGGAATAATATTGGTTTGTTTCAGTACCAAATAAAATAAATATTTTTCATATGTAATGATAGAATTCATTACTATATTTTAATATCCTTCCTCAAAGAATAATAAAATAAAATAAAATATTTGGGCATACACCACATATGTGATCAAAAACCTTTCATATCACATTGATAACATAAGTTATCTTTGCCCTCTGAAGAGTTTTTTGAGAAATCTCATTGTTCTCTTATTCATACTATGTTCCCACTTTTAGCGGTCCATGATCATATCTTTCATTTTCTTTATGTTTGCATTCACTTCTAGGAATGCAACAAATTTAATAGGATGAACTTATAAATATCCCGCTAGATAATAAACATGAAGATCTTTAACATCATGATATAATAAATAAATCATAGTGAAATATACATGAACTTTGATTTGGTACAATTATACACGTGAAACTCTAATTATGATTCAAAAATATATTTGAAACTTTAATTTTTATTTAGCTGAAACAATATAATCATTACCTAAATATTTTCAAAAGTAATTAGTTTTTGTTTTTCTTTGGATTTAGTTGTTATCTGAATTTGTATTTCATTACACATTTTGATACCTTCACATTAACATCGATACTTTATGCTAACATAGCATTGCCAAGCAATTACATGATGACATATGTAAGCCTTTTATTATGATACGTGGGGCATAAATAAAAAATTTTAATTTTTTTAAAATATATAAATTAATAAAAAGATTGAAAATATTTTTTTTCATATTAAGAATGAACCTGAACAAATTATTCAAAGCCAATGGTGTCTAAGAGAAATTATTTTATGAACCCTTTCCACCACATTATTCATAATCCCTTTCTAATTATTTAATTATATTTCAGCAATTTTGTTTCATGTCATTGATAAATAAATTTGGTAAATTTTTTACTTGAATCCTAAACCCCAAACTCAAACTCTAAACCTTAAAAGATTCATGGTTATGAGTTTTGGGCTTCAAAATTCGAGGTTTATGATATAGGTTAATTTTTAAAGCTTATTAGAGAAACCGCAAGATTTACAAGTGTGCTGCAAATGAACGTAAAATAAGGTGTGGGTCTTAACTCAAAAACTTGAATGTTAATGATGATTTTAATAATACAATTGATGAATTAGCTTGCTGATCGGGCTTGGCTAAATAGCTAAGTATTAAATTTGTAAGTAGTCGAACCAGGTACATTTCGAGCCTAACTATTTGGCATGTTAGCAAAGTTGCTAGTTTGACTGAATGATGGCATGATTGACATTGTTGTGAAGGATTGATTAATTTGATGTATGATTGGTTGCATGTATAGCATGATTCTGAATGACAATAAAGCTTATGCATGATAGATTTGTACAAGTAATTTGCTATGAAATGTTTGAAAGACTATTATACATGCACACAGAAAAGTTGATAAGAATACATGAAATTGTGATTTGTTGAATGATACCACCTTAATGGTAATTTGAAAGTTGCATCATTGATCCTATTCACTAAAAGTATTTGATAATTTGAGGGCATGTTGAACATGCCAATAAAATGTGAAGATATTAAATTATTGCTATGAATGAGATTATATGACATATTGCATGTGCATTGGGTGGATTATTATTGTGGTTGACGGAGGAGTTTCGTGGAATACCGACGACATATTAAGTTCACATTTATTCGTAGTCAGTGCACTACACCTGGAGTACTGTGGAGATTGACGATTTTATCGCATTATTAATATTCGGTAGATTTTCTGCATTTATGTTTATTCGGTGATTTTACCACATCGAGCTTTACTCGCATTCGTTGGAGTTTGAAAAACGGATTCTGGAGAACTCGCTGTGTGTAGCGGATGGTTGGGATAGGAACTCATATGTGCACTATGTCATGATCATTATTTACTAAATTGTTGATATAGTTTGTTTGATTGTGATATTTGGTTTCATGTGAAAATGCTTGAATGTATTCTAAATGCTTAATTGTTTAGACTCACATTGAGTTCGTTAAGCTAACCCCATTACTTCAACTTCACATGTAATGAACAAAATTAGGATCGGACTTGGCATGCGGATGTACGACGGACTTTGGACTCTATTTCAAACCATTATTTTTATTTTTGTTTTATTTAAAATTTCCTAAGTATGTAAAGTTATTTGGACTGTGGTTTGAGACTGTTTTTGTTTTTGGAGTTTTCATGCATGCATTGTTTTCATACTTGGGAATTGATTTATAATTATATATTTAAATTGGATTGAGCATGTTACTTGGCTAAATTAATAATTAAGTTTTTGATTGTTTCCCGCTGCAAACAAGATAAACAAAGTATATTTCAAAAACAATGACGTGCAAAGAGATTTTCTAAAATCATGTCAGTTCATCTAACTTGACTTAATAAAGATTGATTTAATTAATGAATGTTTTTCCCAAATTAATATGGGTAACTGCGGTTTTATTGGAAGAGAGAGTATTGGAGGTTTTCAAACATCGATGGTGTAATTCGACGTTTAGGTATCCAATGTGACTTCCATGATTCGACCAAAATATCTAGGTCGGGTTTGGAAGGTTACATTTTTCTTCTTAAAATGATTAAAAGCGATAATCTGATTTATTAAGAGAAGTTACTTAAATTAATCATGTGTTACTAAATGTTTTCGATGATAATAAATTATTTTGAGATACTTAAAATTTTCATAAGAACGAATTAAATATAATTGTTTTAAATAGAAAAAGTTTTTCTATGGAATTAACGCGGCTTCTAAAATTTGGCTATAACGTCTAGGCCAGATTTAGGAGGTTACATATATTTTTGCAAGTTTTAGTTGCATGAAGAAATTGTATATGTGAAATTCATATGAATGCATAAATACATGCCATTACATGTTAGTATGTGACATTGAAGGTGCTTGACAAGCATAGCATCGATTGATGATAAAATGCATAATGCTAAGTACATGTGCATAATTACATGAAATTGGGTATGGAGGATAGAGGAATTTCGTAGGAGACAGTGGCAATTTTTAAGTCCACACCGAAGTCAATACTGGACGAAGTAGGTGATAATGTCATCAAAATTGGATAAGCTAGGCTGGTAGGCTAAAAAGCCACCAAATCGAGACGACCAAGATGATAGATTATTGTTGTAAAAACCATCAAAATCGGGCAATTGAGGTCATCGAAAATAAAACCCTAGATGATCAGTTTTTTTATATGCGTTTTTAAGTGTCAAACCATTACCTTAAATGTTTATTGCCGCTTTATAAAATACTTAATGTTTTGATAAAAACTCTTTAAAAATTTAACTGTTTTCTCAAATTTTCACCTCTATATACTGTAATTGAATTGTTCAGTAAAACCAATTTAAATTAATGAATGTATTTCTTAAAAACAAAAGGGTGGTTTTCATATAAATCAATTCAAGCAAAAGAATGACTTTATAGGATCATGTCGATGATTGAATGTAACGCCTTCGATTTAGCCGAAACTCTTAGGTTGGGTTTAGGGTGATACATAAATACCTTTTGCCATGTAATACAGATCAAGGGGCCTAGACAAAATTAGGTGTCTTCATTAAGGTTACATAGGCTGTTGAATATAATTGGGCAGTTTACAACGTGAATGATGTAGAGAGCCTTTAGATTGATATTCCTAAAGGGTTTGACGTTAAGTTTTAGCAAGGTGTGGACTATCTGGTTTACATGTGTCATTGTCTTGTTGCTGAAGAGGTATCTATAGAAGGAGGGTGGTTGGACATAGGTCCTAGCTATTGAGTCTCTTACTCTATGGGTGTTGTGTAGAGTTATGGATGTCAGCTTAAAGCATTGTTGGAGTTGACTTGAATGGATTGGGCGAGGCTCTTGTCAAACTAAAATGTGATGGATTAACGAATGACATTAAGAGTTATTCCTCATTTATCTTTTGAAGATTATGTGGGCCTGCTCGGTGTAATAAGATGTTTTTTGCTCCTCTAGCGAGACTATGAGGCCAAGCTTCGTGATGCATAAACTTGAGCTTTGCGAAGTCTTTTGTACCTTTTAAATGATTTGACGAGAAGGTTCGAAATGAGAGTATAACAATATTGATTTTATATATTTTTATTTAATTTTTCACTCATAATGTGAGTGAAAATTAATTTAACTATTCAAATCTTTTTACCTTACAAATGATATTCTGATAAAATATAATTCTATTTTCTCTGGGTTAATGTGCAAATTTACTATTATACTTTATATAAAAAAATAAACTTGTCACCATATTTTAGTTTTATTGATATTTGTACACTTTTGAACTAAAGATACACTTACCACTCAACTTTAACTCTATATTGAATTTTATCAGTTCACTTAAGTTTGATTTTTTATTAATTTTACCATTCCATTATAATTTTAAATAATTAAAAAAATTAATAAAACTATTTTTATAATTTATTTTAATAATTGAAATAATGAATTAATTAATATAATATTAAGTATTAATAAAAAATTCTATTTATAGAGGCTTAAGGGTGTAAAAAGCCCTCAAATTTTTACAAAAAAAGCAATTAAACCCTTTTTTTGCATTCATTTAGATATTTGAACTTTCAAAATTTATCAAAAACGCCATTAAATCTTTTCAAAAAAAGCAATTAAACCCCTATTTTTTTTTGCACTCAATTGGTACTTGAACATTTAAAATGCATAAAAAAGACCTTCAAACTTTTTCATAAAAAGCAATTAAGCCCTTGCTTTTATTAGAAAAATATAAAGAATATAAAAAATTAAAATCAATAAAGGTTATAAATATTATTAAATTTTAATAAAAATATTAAAAATTAGAAAAAATATAAAAATCGTAAAAAATATAAAAATATAAAATTTTATAAAAATCGTAAAAAATTATAAAATATATAGAAATATAAAAAATTATAAAATTTTATAAAGTCATAAGAACATTATACAGAATATAAAGAAATATAAAATTCGTAAAAAATTATAAAAATTATCTTACCAAAAGAAACATTTTATAATTTTTCTATAACTTTTATTGATTTTTATTTTTTTATCATTTTCGTCATATGTCACGCTGTGCTGCGACACGTGATGACTTTAATTGAAGGGATCGTTAACTTTAACGACCAACAGTTAAAGTTAATTGTTAAAAGGATTTTCCATGCATTTTATAATTTTTTATGATTTCTATAAAATTTTACTATTTTTATAAAAAATTTTGAATTTTTTTATAAATTCTAAAGTTTTTATATTCTTATTAAAATTTGATAATTTTTCTAAAATGTATTTTTTATAACTTTTTTTTTCTAATTTTTAATAAGAGCAAAGGCTTAATTGCTTTTTTGAAAAATTTTGAGAGTATTTTTGATGCATTTTGAAAGTTCAAGTACCCAATTGAGTGGAAAAAAAAGTAGGGGCTTAATTGCTTTTCTTTGAAGAAGTTTGAGAGTTTTTTTTTTATGTATTTTGAAAGTTCAAGTGCTCAATTGAGTGTAAAAAAAAAGCTTAATTATTTTTTTTGAAAAAATTTGAAGTCTTTTTATACCTTTAAGCCATTTATAAATAAGAAAGTAACTTTCCTATTTCATATTTAATCACCATTCATTGTGAAATTTTCCTATTTCATAATGTTAAGTATTAATTAATATAATGTTAAGTAAGAGAAAGGATTGTATGAAACAAGAATATTATCCATTTCCAATAGTTTTATGACATATCAACAATTTCATCCTAAATTTCAGGATTTTAATTGTAATTTGATTTTTTTCAGGATGAAAATGTTGAAATTAAGAATGAAAATACTGATGTGGCATAAAACTATTGGAAAAGGGACACAAATGACGTGGTGTCACTGTTTCATTCAATCATTTTCCGTTAAAGTATTAATACAATATATGCAATATTGTTTGCTTTGCCCAGCTTAGGGATACTTTAATAGTTTCCGAACAGCATTGCATTGTGAAATTTTAACACTACTAAATAGTAAAAATATATATTTCTATTTTTTAATATTTTTTGGTAGAAAAAGACAATATTAAGTGATTACATTTGAAATAGAACGATTACAAAACTAGAAACTTGCACCATAGCTATCCTCCTGAAGCAATCGTAAAACTGAATCTAGAGGAACTTTCAGAATATGGATCAATGAATCATCTGAAACAACACATTTTGTCAAGGTATCTGCAACACTGTTAATACTTCTCTGAACACCCCTGATACGGACCTCCTATTCCCTTCACAATACCTGGTGCAATAAGCACACCTCCATCAAACTACTACTACCACCGCCACCTGATAGGAACAACTCAACCAATAAAGCGTTATCACATGCGACTTTGACCTTGTGAAACCTTTTATCCCATATATTTGTATTCCTTTTATCAACATTTTTTTCTTTCCTTTCTATATTTCATATTTGTAGGACTCAATTGAACCAAACTCTATAGTTTCCGATATTTTAGTTAAAGACATTAATGCGTACCCAAATTATTAGAACATTCAATTAAAACTCCCAAAATTCCAAATTCATCATTGATGAGAATCTATTTGATTTTTCAACCAATTCAATTCCACTTCCTTTTCCCTTTTTTTCTTCCCAATTTCTTTTAATACAAAAACAAAAAGAAATAGAAAAATTAATGCTAAAGAAAAAAAAATCTCACTACATCTTATTATTTGGATAGCTCAAAAAAGGTACCACTAAAAAGTCAATTCTTATTTGACTAAGCCCCCCATTACCCATATGCAATAAAGTAGACTGATGAGATTTGAAAATGGTTTTTAGTGACATTCTTCATCCCTTATCCCTTTCTCCATATGCATCTTCTCTCTACCTCTATGTTTTTCCCTTCCAATGGACATTCCAACCAAAACAACTTCAACTTTTTCCCTTCAAAACTTGTTCCCCTATCTCTTTTTCTTCTTCTTCTTCAGTCAATACCTTGTGGTTCCTGTTATAGCAGATTTCAATGTTACCTCTTACTACCTCATAGATAACATCACATTAGACTATGATTCTTCTACCAATGCCAACTTTCTCGATAATCGTTCTTGGGTTGGAGATGAAAATGAAAAATTAGGCCCCATAGAGCCACAAAACAACAAGAACAAAATATTAGCGACTAAAACTGTATCTCCACCGCCCTTATCAGTTGGTAGTGTCCTCTACTCCACAGCTATTTTTTTTTACTCACAGTTCACCTATTCAATTCCCCTCACTGCTAGTCCAAAATTCTTCCACTTGCACTTCTATCCAACTTCATATCAAGGCTTTGATGACCCTTCTAAGAAAGCTTTATTCTCTATTAAAGCTGGCAGTGTCACCCTTTTCAGCAATTCCAATGCTTTGCTTTATGCTGGGGGCGAAGTTCAAACTTGTCAAAGAATTTTGGGTTAACATTAATGAAAATAAATGGTTAAACTTAACCTTCACTTCGACTCTTGATATCACGATTCTTATGCTTTCATCAATGGCATTGAAGTTGTTTCCATGCCAACCAATCTATATTATACACCAGAGAGCGATAAAGGGGTACCTTTTTTAAGCCAGGCCTAGGTAAGCTTGTACATCCTAGGAAACAATGTTGCCTATGAGAAGATGTGTCGAATCAACATTGGTAGGATGGAAATCTCATCAGGAGACGCCACTGGGATGTTTCGAGGTTGGTTAACAGATGACGCTTATTTGACAATAGCCAAACCAAGTGCTCTTCCTGTTAATAACAATATTATTCTCACCTTCAGCAGTATACCATCGTACTCTACTCCAAGGGAGGTTTATATAACTTGTAGGACCATGGGTGTTAAGCAATGGCTTAACATGCATCACATTTTAGAGCACTCTGTAGTAGCATTTCTAGTTTAAGAAGCTAGTTTATTTTGTATTTTTGTTATCTTAGTTTGTTTTGAACTAAGTTGATGATGTAATGCCTTAGTTTTTAATGCTGATTTTAAGTGTTTAAGTCAGCTAGTTTAGGCTCACAAGCTATGTTAATGTAAGCCATACTTCTTACTATTGATAGGTAAATTAATGTGGCTGATTTGATCTTGCACCATACTAAATGGTTGCTTAACTTTATAATATTTGACTTTACAATGTAATACATATCAGGTAATAATTTTACAAGCTTTTGTTCTTATCTTTTCTCTCTTTTTCTCTGCATTTTTCACTCCTAAAACTTTGTTTCTTCTGCAAGTTTCTAAAGCTTTATGCTTAAGACACTGCAAAAGCTTATTAAAATTGTCCATTACTCCATCAATTGGTATCTAAAGCTTGCTTCTTAAAGGACCTTTCTTCTTTTTCAATCTCGAAAACTCAATGTCTTCATCAGGTTACTCTCCAACACCACCACCACAGTTTAATGGTGTGAACTGCCACATTTAGGTAGTAAAAATGAAGACCTACCTGCAAGCATTTGACTTGTAGGAGGTTGTCAATGCTGATGTTGAACCACCACCCTTGAGAGCTAACCCCACAGTAGCTCAGATTAGGAAACACTCTGATGATAGGGCCAAGAGATACAAGGTAATGTCTTGCCTTTGAAACAGTGTGTCAGACTTGATTTTCACAAGGATTATGGCCTGTGAGACTCCAAAACAAGCTTTGGACAAGCTGAAAGAAGAGTTTCAAGGCACTGAAAAAACAAAGCAACAATAGTTGATCAACTTAAGGAGGGATTTTGAAAACTTGAAGATGAAGGAGACCGAGACAATCAAGGAATACTCAGACAGGATTATGGTAGTTGTTAACAACATAAGACTTCTAGGGATGTGTTCAATAAAAGCAGAATAGTGGAGAAAGTTTAAGCTACCTTACTTGAGAGATATGAGGCTAAGATATATTCTCTAGAAGACTTAAGGGACTTGTCGAAGATTACCTTGACAGAGCTGATCAATGCTTTTTATGCACAAGAACAAAGAAGAGCTAGTATACAAGAGGAGCATCATGAAGGAGCCTTTCAGACAAAAGGCAAATCATCCTTGAGCTCTTCCAACAGCAAAGGGAATAAGCCACGGACTGAGAACAAAGAAAAGTCCAAAAGAGATGGTGCCAAGAAGAAATTTCCTCCATGCTCTCATTGTAAAAAGACCACTCATTTGGAGACTTATTGCTGGTCTAGGCCTAATGTGCAGTGTAAGAGTTGCAAGAAGATGAGACATGCTGAGAAAGTTTGCAAGAACAAGGCTCAGCAAAAGCAACAACAACCACAACAGCCAAATAATCAAGCTCAAGTGGCTGATGACATTGATGCTCAGGAGGAGTAAGTTTTTGATGTGTCTTGCTCAACAATTAGGAGAAAAATGACCAAGGGTTGGTTGCTAGATAGTGGCCACACAAACCACATGACACCTGATGTTGATATCTTTAAGAGGTTGGACAGAAGCTTCATTACTAGAGCCACAGTGGGAAATGAAAAGTACATCAAAGTAAAAGGAAGAGGAGATGTGCTGATTGACACTTCTTCAAGTACCAAACTTGTTTCCAATGTACTTTTGGTTCCTGAAATAGATAGAAATTTGCTAAGTATTACTCGGTTGCTTGAGAAAGGATATTCTGTTGTGTTTAAGGATAAAGAATGCATGATTAGTGATCCAAGTAGATCAAAGCTGATGTCAGTCACCATGACTGATAGAAGTTTTGTTGTGGATTATAGATCATTAGTTCGACTGTCCAAGGAAGACTTGGTTGAAAACTTCACAAATTTGGTTGAACGACATGATGTCTGTGATGTGTGTCAGATGGGAAAGCAAGCAAGGCTCCCTTTTCCAGCTAACAAAGCTTGGAGAGCCTCTAAAAACTTACAGTTAGTCCATACTGATGTTTGTGGTCCAATGAAGACTAAATCTTTGAATAGCAGTAAGTATTTCATTTTATTTATTAATGATTATTCTAGATTTTGTTGGATTTATTTCCTTAAGCAAAAGTCAGAGGTTGCTTCAGTGTTTTAGAAGTTCAAGACAATTGTTGAGAATTATTCAGATTATAAGCTGAAGACTCTAAGGTCAGACAATGGGATAAAGTATACTTCTGAGATGTTTCAAAAGTTTTGTGAAGATTCAGGAGTAGCAAACCAGTTCACTAACATCTATACAACTCAACAAAATGGTGTTAGTGAAAAAAAAATAGAACCTTGATGAATATGGCCAAATGTCTCATGTTTGAAAGAAACTTGCCAAAGAATTTCTAGGTTGAAGCAGTCAACACTACTGTCTATCTTCAAAACAGGCTACCAACTAAAGCCTTGTTGGAGAAAACACCCTTTGAAGTTTGGTTTGGCTTTAAACCATCTATTGAACACTGAAGATCTTTGGTTGCATTTGTTATGCAAGTGTTCCTGCTGTCAAAAAGGAAAAGTTAGATAGAAGAGCTCAACCTGGCATATTTGTTGGCTACAGCAGTGATAAGAAGGGCTACAGAGTACTTGATCCTTTAACACTCAAGGTGCATGTGAGTAGAGATGTAGTGTTTGATGAAATATCTTCATGAAATTGAGATAAGTCTGAGCCAGAGAATGTAACTGAAGATTTAGTGCCAGATCAAAGTGATGCAGTCCAATCTAATCAAGAAATGGACTTTGATGATGAACTTGTTAGAGGAACAAGACTCCTTAGTGAAGTTTATGAAAGAGCTGACTTGGTTGATGTTGAGCCAATCGTCTTTGATAAAGCTGAAACACAACAAGGTTGGAAAGATGTCATGCTTGCTGAAATTAATATGATCAACAAGAACCAAACATGGGGATTAGTTACAACACTAGTTCATAAGAAGGTTATTGGGGTGAAATAGGTGTTTAGGGTCAAGCACAATGCTGATGGATCTTTGAACAATCTTAAAGAAAGGCTGGTAGTAAAGGGTTTCAGCCAAAGGTATAGAATTGACTACTTTGAGACATTTGCACCTGTGACAAGGCTTTACATTATCAAATTTTTACTTGTATTGACAGCTCAAAGGCAATGGAAAATTCACCAGCTTGATGTGAAATTTGCCTTCCTCAATGATTTTCTAATGAGGAAATATATGTTGAACAACCTGATGGCTTCAAAGTGGCTAGTGAAGAAATAAAAGTCTATAAGTTAAAGATGGCTTTGTATGGTTTGAAGCTGTCACCAAGGGTCTGGTATGATAAAATCGATAATTATCTGTCAAGCTTGGACTTTGAAAGAAGCATCAATGAGCCAACTTTGTATGGTTTGAAGCAGGTACCAATAGTCTCCTTATATGTTGATGATCTATTGGAAACTGGTGGAAATGAGAAGATGTTGATAGACTTCAAGAAGAAGATGGAAGAAATGTTTGAAATGTCTGACTTGGGACAAATGTCTTATTTCCTTGGCATGGAAGTATTTCAGACTCAAGAGTGTATTTTATAGGTCAAAGGGCCTTTGCTTTGAAGATTTTAAACAAGTTCTGCATAGAGAACTACAAACCAACTGTCACTCTTGTAGCTGTAGGTGAAAAACTCTCGAGCTCAGGAAATTTTGAAAAGATTAGTGAGTCTGATTATAGAAGTTTGGTGGGATGCCTACTCTGTTTAACAGCTACCATACCAGGTATAGTATTTGTAATAAGTCTCTTATCAAGATTCATGCACTGTTGCAATGCAACACATTTGTAAGCAGGTAAAAGAGTTCTAAGATATATCAAAGGGACTTTAAACTATGGAATCAAGTTTACCAAGATAAAAGACATTAAGATGTTAGGATTTTTTTATAGTGATTGGGCAGGATCTATGGAGGACATGAAGAGTACTTCAAGGTATTTGTTCACCTTAGGTTCTGTTATTTTTAGTTGAAGCTCGAATAAGCAAACAATTATGGCACAATCAATAGCTGAAGTTGAATTTGTTGCAGCTACTGCAGCTTGATGCAGTTGAAACTAACTAAAAATACGACTAAGAAAAGTGCACGTATTAATTAATTGTATAGTTACGATAAGCACAAATATCGTTCCCACGAGGACTAAAAGTACTAGTAATAGTTGTCTTCCTATTATCTAACCGATTGAATAGAGTGATTGTTTTAAACTAAATTAATAAACTAAAAGTGCGACAAAGAATAAAATAAGAAATAACAAGTGTTTTAATACCAAGAAGCAAATAATACCTAAGAAAGACTCCACCTAGATTTCATCTGCCATTATCATTCTGAGTTAAGCGATTTATTCACTTAGTATTTTGATCCGTAAAAATCCCTAAATTATACTAATACCTCTATTCAAGTATAAAAGTAACTTACTCTAGGTTGATTAATTAAAATTTCATTCTAATTAAAACCCTTATTGTCGTATTAACTCGATCTGTGGATTCCCCTATTAGATTTGACTCTGATATAGTAAATTTATGTCATCCTATTTCTAAGATTGCATGCAACTCTACTCAATTATGCTAGATCTACTCTTAAACAGGGTCTATTCCTCCTCTGATTTAAGCACATCAAACAAGAATTAATATCTCAGGAATAAAAAATCAAGAATCAAGCACATACAATTGAGAACAAAATCTAAGTATTTATTGCGTAAAATTAGAAATCAAATAATAAAATTCATCCTAGGGTTTATCTCCCCTAAGTATTTAGGAATTTAGTTCATGCTAATAAATAGAAACATCTCAAAGACAATATAACCACAAGATGAAGAAAAACTCATAATAAAATAAAAAAGAATTTAGAAAGAGGTCTTCAATCTTGATGAAAATCTGTTTCAAAATGACTTCTATGGTGTTTCTTCAGTTATTTTCTTCAACAATCTCTGACGGCTTGGCTTGGGGAATGAAAGATTTTACAGAAAATTCGAAGTTCTTGATTCATATCATTCCATCCCCTATTTATAATACTTGGAAATCTCTAGTTGGATCCAAATTAAATTCTAAAAAGATAATTAAAATTAAATCTAAACAATAATTCCCTAATTTGGATCCAAATTAAACTCAAAATTATAAAACCTAAAAGATAAATTAAAATTAAATATAAACAATATAATAATAATCCTAAATATTAATCCTAAAAAATAGAGTTTAAATTTAAATAAAGTCTTATGTCCAATAAATCTCTTCCTAAATTTTCCACATTCACGCTTTTTACCTCAAAATTTCCTTTTTATCTTCAATTTAGTCCATGACCATGTGTCCAGCCCGTGTGGCTCCTAAAATCTACTTTTTTTGTCCGATTTTCGCTTTTTTCGCTTCTTTCATTCCTAAATGCTTTTCTAAGTATGAGAACATTAATTTAAACGATTATGAACATAAAATTCATTATTTTAAATCCATTAACCATCCAAAAACACATTAAGAATGAGGCTAAAATATGTTACTTTTGGCACTTATCACAGCTGTTAGCCAAGCTATCTGGTTAAGGAAGCTTATGAAAGTCTTAAACTTACACCAAGAAGAAGTAACAGAGATCAAATGTGACAATCAATTTGCTTTTGCAATTGCAAAGAATTCGGTGTTTCATGGCAAAACAAAGCACTTCAAGATTAAATTTAATTTTGTGAGGGAAGCTTAGCAATCCCATGAAATCAAATTGATTCATTGTTGTTCTGATGATTAGTTAGCTGATATTTTAACAAAACCTCTTGGTATAACAAGGTTCAAAAGTTTGAGAGCAAGACTAGGAGTTTACAACATGTAAACGAAGGAGGAGTGTTGAGCAATGACTTAACATGCGGTACATTTTGGAGCACTCTACAGCGGCATTTCTATTTTAAGAAGCTAGTTTATTTTGTATTTTTGTAATCTTAGTTTGTTTTGAACTAAGTTGATAATGTAATGTTGATCGCTCTATGAACGTCTCAGAAATTTGTGCAAGCGAACACTGTCGATGCAAGTATAGTTGATAGATTTTAGCTATTAAATATCGATCCCACAGAGATGGTTGTTAATGCTATAATTGTCGAAGCAATTAGAGTTAGAATAAAAGGAATTGTAAGGAATAATCTCAGTGCAATTAAATCACAGGCTGTAGAATAAAAATGAATTAAAACTGTTAAAGCAGATGTTGTGAAACTGTGATACAATATGTCAAAGCAATTTAATAAGAAAATATAATGAAAGTTGAAAATATTTTGTCGATGCAAATTACAAAAATTAAAGAAGTAAAACAATGATGATGGAATGAGGGGATCCCTGACTTGATAAGTCGGCAATCACTAAATGTGACCACAAGGTAAATGATAGATAAATCATCGCTGAAATTAAGCTTAATGAGATCTTACTCACTTAGACTTCTCTATTTATCCAAGACCCAAATACTCACATTAACCACACCTTCCAATGCTAGCAATGATTTCAATTGAGAACAAGTGACCAGAATTCCGTCGTATCTCAAGCAACTTCTGTTGTCTTGCTTGTTAATTTAACTTGTCACTGTACTTTCCAGTGTCAGCAATTGCAATAACACTTCCGTGATTAAGCAATTAAATCCAAAGATAAACAGATATGAGGAATTGAACAGAAATCAATTTAGATCTAAAATTAAAAGGTATTTTCATACACAATTAAGTTCATCAGAATTTATCAACATTTAAGAGGAAATAAAGAACAAGTTGAAGCATTATATTCCTAGCCTACTAGAACTCTTCCCTAATGATTCTCTTGTGTCGCACTTAGAACACTCCTCATCAGGAGTAGATGTTGCCTTCTTTTCACATCTAGTAAAAAATGAGAAAAACGGAATTGATTTTTGTTACTAGTTTGATGATTCCCCTTTCTTCTATTCTCTCCTCAGTATTTATCTTTACTGCCAAGTACAGGTGTCCTTCTTCTCTCATATCTTACTTCCTTGCAACTGTATAAGTTAGTTAATCTAGCTATTCACTCACGTAAATCTGGTATACGCAGTAAGCAGTTGCAGGTTGTCGTGACATTTCTAGGCACAAATTTAGATTTTAATTTACTGCGACAACTTTGATATCTCACACATTGGTACTTCTGGATATGTTCAAACAGTAAAATCCCCGGTGCAATCTGGAAGTGCTCATACGGTGACATGTTTGGGTGCAATTCTGGATTAAAATTGTAGCGACAGCCTTGAACACTTTCCTGCTTTGATTTTTTTAAGATAGATCCCTGCACTGACATCTCAAGACACAATACTGATACTAAATGTAGTGACATTAGTAGTAGCATAAGTATAATAAAATGAAAGAAAATTACACCAAACATCACTAACTTAGAAAATGCAATTACTAAATATAAAACGCTAAAAATGCATGCTAACCATGGTACAAAGGGAACAAATTATACTCTAAATAAGGAGAAATTAATGGCCTTTTCTAATGCTATCACACCCCCAAACTTGAGTTTTTACTTGTCCTCAAGTAAACAAAAGCTAACAAGGTCATAACAATATTTTCTTTCAAAGCAATAATCATTCTAGCAACTTGAATTCTTTAGGATCCTAGTGTATAAATTACATTCATATGATAGAAAATTTGCACCGACAATTTAAAGGTATGAATAATCAAAACTGCAACTTTACTAATGCTAGCATCATGCTTTAAATCTTAAATCCTCTTGACCCAATACAACATTTATTATTCTATATATATATATAATCAAAACTGCAACTCTATTAATGCTAGCATCATGCTTTAAATCTTAAATCCTCTTGACCAATATAGCATTTATTATTTTATATATATATTTATCTATTTTTCTTTCTTTCTTTTCTTTTATGCGATTGAAAGATGTCATTACATTACTATACCCTTGTTCTTGGGCAGTAATGATGGGGTGTAACAAACTCCCAGGAAGTATGTAATTGCACTGACACACTCTTGCAGTGACAACCTTTGGCTAGATTTTTTTCTAACACTTGCATTGAAGTTTTCCCCCTTGATAAGTAACAATGCACTCACATTGCAGTGTCTTTTATTAGTAGTTATAATTATATATAGTTGCAGATGGCAAGTTATTCCAAGATTCAAATAATGATACTACTCATTTATTACTAATGTGATTCAACCATTCATCCAAAAATAGAAGGATACAACATTTAATCACATTCATCCAATTCACACATTAGCATCTCAAATAATTCAAGAATTAAGCATCAAATGAAAAAATTATAGTCATATTTTTTTCATAACCTTGTATATTTTCATTAAACTAAAAGGACAAATAATTTCTTAAAAATGTGGGTGCAATTTCATTTCTATTCCATATACATTTCCCCCAAACTTAGAGTCTGCATTGTCCCCAATGCACTGACAATAGTATACAAATATTTATGGAAATGCAACTACAATGCAAATGCATTGATAAATAAAATGCAAGGACAATTAAAATATGATGACAATGCAACTACAACTACATGATGTGCAACTAAATTACGTACTAAACAAATTAAAAGAAAACTAACTCAATGATGTGCAGCTGAAGATGCGGCTGCTTTGGTCTTTTTCTTCTTCTTGTGGCGCTCCATCTTACGCTTCGCCTTATCTTTGCGCTTGCGTTTACTTTCTGTTGGTGCAATAGGGTTGGCGGATTGCTCCTCCATATGCGGTTGTGTACTAGCTTCATCGACGGTGACATCAGAAGGATGAATTTCAGTAAGGGGTGCCACATTGGGCACTATAGCCAGAGGATTGAAATCCTCATTGTTGATTGTCATAATCTCGGCCTGATTCATAACAGATGGCGTCAGACCATCATTAGTTGCACCCAAATTGTCCAGTGCGGCGGTAAATTCTTCAGGTAAATTTGTCACAACAAAAACTTATTCTTTTTATTCTTCTTTCTCCTCCTCGATACCCACAAATTCCATGGTCGTGTGCTCCTCATCAGTAACAACTTCCTTGTCAGCGATATTTGCCGCTAAACTGTTAGAAAATTCATCTTTAAAGAGGCTAGGAATATTATGGACACACTCCTCAACATCCCTTAAATCACATCTTAGTCCTCATCATCAGAAATATGGACCAAATGCGGAGACTCGACAGAGTAATACTTCCTTTCCAAAGTAGCTTTCCCAGTTGATGGTGTTGCCTCCTTGATGATAGGGGAAATACTAGGAATTCTAGCAAAGGATGCTTGCTAATGCTACGTAAGGTGATGACAATTGCAATATTCCATGCCCTGGTATAGGCATAGAATAAGTTTTTCGAGTGCTCCATGTCTTCAATTTTGGCAACAAGTTTAACTTGCCGCACATTCATTCTGTCAGCCAGTTGCTCGATTTCTGTAATCTTCTTACATAATTTAGGATCTGTGGGGGCATGAAACTATTTTTCTTCCTTCTTTGCTTTTCCTTTCTCCTTCTTTGGTGTAGCTTCTTTCACCAAAGGGGTCTACTTCTTTTTTGTCATGCGTTCAACCAAGACATCATTGATTGGTCCCTTATTTCCTAAGGATTCCTCCCCCTCACGAGGCACAACATCCCGTTATTGACATAAATACGTTATAAGAGAGGGGAATGACAAAACACCTATTTGCTTTGCTGCTCCATTTACAATCTCTAGATGTAGGATTGCACCGACATCTATTCGGTGGCCTTTAATAATTGAATGTATGAGACACATTCTATCTAAAGTTACCATGGTGCTGTGGGTAGAAGGCAGTAAGCGACAGTTGATAAAATGAAACCAGACTTTACTCTGAACCGTGAGGAATAGACGATGTATTATATATTTGTTGGGGTTGTTGCTAGTCCAAACGACACCGTCAATGCACAGATCATTCAGTAATAAGTCAGCACCCTCCTCCGTCAGTTGTTCTAAGAAGGCGATATGCTCATCTTCTCCCTCAGCAATGTTGTACAGGGCATTGATATGCGTAGCACTCCAGGGCACTAATCCTATCGAACAAAGACAAACTCTTATTCCTTATCAATCAAATTGACATAGAATTCCCTGACAAGGAACGGAGAATACCCTTCAAGATGGTCGTAAAACTTTTCCCACCCCAGGCGTAATATGGTTTTGTAGACTTGTTTTCCCATCGTGAGTAGTGGAGATAGCTGGAATCCTTGCTCTGGGTGGTAGTTACGCTTCAACATATTGTTGTGGAAGCGATCTTTGGTTGCTTTTGTGAAAAATAATACTAGTTCGTTGGATGGCAGCTACTCTGCGTTGCGAGCCACAGCAACAGAAGATTCAGCGACTGATTTAGATGGGGTTTTGGATCCTCTTGTTATTGCCATAATTGTATAATAGAAAGATAATGAAAGTTACAGAAAATTGGAAGGTTGAAGAAAAGAAATTTTTGCAGTAACAATGAAGGTTGTGATTGTGAAGAACACCGTCAACACAATAGGGTATTTTATAGGGGATGAAGATGAAGAGGCATGATGATTTCTACTATAGGGATAGGATGTTGTATCTGCATCCAATAAATACAATGACATATATTTTCCTTTTTCCAAATCGATTTGACGGTTGGGGAATTGGGTGAATCAATCGTCGTGATTCTTTCCTGAAACATTTCACTGTGATGAGTCAGCAAGTAAATTGCATTGACAAGTAGAGTTTTTGTACATCGACAAAAAGGACAACTTTTATTCTTGCAAAAGAACTAAAAAAGATAATTGAAATAAAATAAAATACAAAAACTAAATAGAATAAGTGTAATGATAAGTTGGCAATAACTAAATGTGACCACAAGGTAAATGATAAATAAATTGCCGCTGCAATTAAGCTTAATAAGATCTTACTCACTTTGACTTCTCTGTTTATCCAAGACCCAAATACTCTCATTAGCCACACCTTTCAGTGCTAGCAATGCTTTGCATTCGAGAACAAGTGACCACAATTCCTTCGTGTCTCAAGCAACATTCGTTGTCTTGCTTGTTAATTTAACTTGTCACTGCATTTTCCAGTGTTAGTAACTGCAATAACACTTTTGTGATCAAGAAATTAAATCCAAAGATAAACAGATATGAGGAATTGAGCAGAAATCAATTTAGATCTAAAATTAAAAGGTACTTCCATACACAATTAAGTTCATCAGAATTTATCAACGTTTAAGAGGAAATAAAGAACAATTTGAAGCATTCTATTCCTAGTCTACTAGAACTCTTCCCTAATGCTCCTCTTACGTCGCACTTAAAACACTTCTCGTTAGGAGCAGATGTTGTCTTCTCTTCACAGTCAGTTCACTCTGCAAGATAATTAAACAGCCATGGAAGCAAGCTTAAAAAAATGAGAAAAGCGGAATTGATTTTTGTCCCGAGCTTGATGAATCCCCTTTCTTCTTTTCTCTCCTTAGTATTTATCTTTACTGCCAAGTACAAGTATCCTTCTTCTCTCAGATCTAACTTCCTTACAACTGTACAAGTTATTTAAACCAGCTATACACTTACACAGATCTGGTATATATAGTAAGTAATTGCAGGTTGTCGCGACATTTTTGGGCACAAATTTAGATTTTAATTTCCTGCAACTAATTTGATATCCTTACACATTGTTACTTGTGGATATGTTCAAACAGTAAAATCCCCAGTGCAATTTGGAAGTGCTCATGCGATGACATGTTTGGGCGCAATTCTGGATTAAAATTACGGCGACAGCCTTGAACACTTTCTTGCCTTGATCTTTTAAGATAGATCCCTACACTGACATCTCAAGACACAATACTGACACTAAATGTAGTAACATTAGTAGCATAAGTATAATAAAATCAAATAAAATTACACCGAACATCACTGACTTAGAAAATACAATTACTAAATATAAAATGCTAAAAATGCATGCTAAACATGGTACAAAGGGAACAAATTATACTCTACATAAGGAGAAATTAATGGTCTTTTCTAATGCTATCAAATGCCTTAGTTTTTAGTGCTAATTTTAAGTGTTTAAGTCAGCTAGTTTAGGCTCACAAGCTATGTTAATGTGAGCCATACTTCTTACTGTTGATTAGGTAAGTTAATGTGGTTGATTTGATCTTGCGTCATACTCAATGGTTGCTTAACTTATGTATACTTGACTTTACAATGTAATACATATCATATAATAATTTTAGAAGCTTTTGTTCTTATTTTTTCTCTCTTGTTCTCTGTATTTTTCACTCCCAAAACTTTGTTTCTTCTGTAAGTTTCTAAAGCTTTATGCTCAAGACACTGCAGAGCTTATTAAAATTATCCACAACTCCATCAATGGCAACGAACAAGACCCAAAATGATAACTACTATCTGACATGGGAGTTTCCTGTTGATTTTGGGTTCAATTACTTCGTAAGATTACATTTTTGTGAGTTCCAACCAGAGATAACAACATAAGGTGACAGAATGTTTGAGATCTTCATGGCTAATACAACTGTAGAAACTGAAGCAGACGTTATATCCTAAAGTAGTGGAAATAGGGTTCGAGTATATCAAGATTATGTGGTGTCAATAGAAAAGAAAGGAAATCAAAAGCAGCAAAATCTCTCTATTGCTTTGCATACTTCGTTAGGATGGAGAACTATTTATTCTTATGCCATCTTGAATGGGCTTGAAATCTTCAAATTAAGCAACGTTTTTTCTCTCTCTGGACCTAGCTTTGATCTTACATTTGGACCTAACATCCATTCTAGGAAGCCGTCGGTTGTGCAAATAACAAGAAAGAAAAGAATAATTGTTGCTGTTATTGCTCCTATCTTAGGCTTTATTACCGTCTCTCTTTTACTTTTTCTAATTTACAGGATACATTCCAATAAATTTGCCAATAGTAATGGCCTTACTCCACCTTCAGATATTTGTTCCCGTTTCTCACTAAGGGAGATCAAAACAACTACCAACAACTTCGATAAAAATTTCATCATCGGAAGAGGAGGATTCGGCGATGTCTTCAAAGGGTTCACTAATGCCAGCTCCAACCCAGTTGCGATCAAACGCTTGAATCCAAGCTTACAACAAGGGATGCTAGAGTTTAGGACCGAAATCGAGATGCTTTCCAAACTTAAACACCAAAATTTAGTTTCTCTAATCGAATATTGTGAAGAAAAGAAGGACATGATCCTTGTGTATGACTACATGGTTACACTAATAACCACCCCTTTACAATGGGAGCAATGGTTGAAGATGTGTATTGGTACAGCACAAGGGCTGCATTATCTCCACAGGGGTCCTAATCACACCATCATTCACCGAGATGTGAAGACTACAAATATTTTGATAAATGAGAAATGGATAGCCAAAGTATCTGATTTTGGATTGTCTAAAATGAATGACTTATCCAACACTCATATTAGCACCGCAGTCAAGGGCAGCATCGGTTACTTGGATCCCGAATACGATCGTCTTCACAAACTAACCGAAAAATCTGATGTCTACTCTTTTGGTGTGGTGTTGTGTGACGTACTATGTGCAAGAGCACCGATAGATCGAAATGCTGAGGATCACATGCAAATAAGTTTAGCAGAGTGGGCACAAGATTGCTACAACAATGGAAGCCTTGATCAAATAATTGATTCGTATTTAGAGGGTCAGATCAAGCTTCCAAGTCTATTAAAATTCGGAGAAGTAGCTATAAGTTGTTTATCTTCCGAAGGGATGAAACGGCCGGCAATGAGTGAAGTGGTGTATGGACTTGAACTTGCGTTGTAGCTGCAGGGAACTGAAAAAATGGAAACGATGAGAATCATGGAAATGACTCATCTTCCATGGATTATCACGTATTGCTTACGAGTGGTAGTGGATCAATGAGAGTTGGTCGGTAGATTAAATGCTTTAATTATTTGCCCATTAATTATAATATTAATTCCATCTTTTCATGAACAACTCCATGTGTTAAAATAGCTACAAGTTCTATTATGCATGTGTAGTCTTACATTGTTAATATATATTTAGTTAAAGTTTACCACTCGACTTTCTTTTGTAAAGAACTTTATTTCAATAATTTATTATCAAAAACTTCATAATTTTCTTTCAAGGTTTAGACATAAAAGTTAAAATCATGTGTTGCAACTTAAATAATATATTTCACAATATTTTATAATTAATCTTTTTTAATGGAAAGAGAAAGCAGAAAATTGAGTTGCTTTTGGTGTGAGATTTCAAGTGTCACTGTCTGACGAGTCTTGTAGAGAAATTTCGTGGGTGTATGAATTTTTTTATTTTTTATTTAAAAAATGGCAACACCGTAATCTTTTCTCACTAGAAGTTAGTTTATAACAGTAAGAAACAGCTAGGGATGGACCGACGCGGCGCGGGTGCGGTGGCTCTTGAAATTTTTAGATTTTTAAATTTTATATAAATTATCATGATATTCGCCACTTAATCAAATTATATTTCATATAATTCGTCCCATTAAGTCATAAAATTATATTTTATATTAATAAAATATTTTTTTAATTTTTAATGATATAACTTTAATAATAATCAAATATTAATGTATTTCATATTATTTTTTACATATTTGAAAGTAATATTTAATTTTATATAGTGTGATTTTTTTCGTTTTATTTTTTACAGTTAAATCGTTCATACTTTTTAAAAAATATTAAATTAATTTATTTGATAAGAAAAAATATCAAAAAAAATTGACATTTTTTCATACTAAAAAATTATTGTTTGGATTTAAAAGTTTCGCTCCCTTGAAATAAAATCCTAAATCTATCCTTAAAAACAACAATAAATTATAGTGTGATATAATACAACTAAGTTCACCTAATTGAATTAACTCGTCTCTGTCATCCGTTGTCATTTTCTCCTAAGACTTCCAACACTCCAATACTAAGACTTGGTGTATGACTAATGAACTCGAAACCATGGAATTGCAACATGGTGATTCCCATAATAGCAAAATTTAAACACACTTTTTAAGTAATGTTTGGTTAAACGGGATAACTAGTGATAGAACATAGTAGAGATTCAGAGGTCATGTCTCATTTAAAATGATAAATTCTTAATTTAGGTTTTTTATAATTTATAAATTGTTAATTATAAAATTATATTTTAGTCTCCAAAATTTTAATTTAATCTTTTAAAAATTATAAATATATAAACTATTAAAATGATGAAATTACATTTTTACCATTATAAAAATATACAATTTAATTTTGTCCAAAAAAATTCAAGTTCCATCATTTGGTTTATTGCTTGAGTGATTTTGTAAAATATATTACAACTTTATTTTTCTAGTCCAAT
The DNA here is from genome assembly GCA_005610355.1 of Gossypioides kirkii. NCBI lineage: Eukaryota > Viridiplantae > Streptophyta > Magnoliopsida > Malvales > Malvaceae > Gossypioides > Gossypioides kirkii. The sequence continues at coordinate 7,025,748 of CP032249.1, read as the reverse complement.
AATAGAGATTTAAAAGGAAAAAAATTAATCTTTTAAAATACTTTTTTTTTAAATATGATTATATGGTAGTATCTTTTCATACTTTTCTAACCCTTTAACAAGGCACACACACAGGTACTCAAATTCGGATCTCTTAAGATGAACAACATACTCTTTATCACTGGAACCACTGGTTGGGTTCATGTATGAAAATACTTAACATAATATATTTCACAGGATTAGATAATTAATCTTTTAAAAGGAAGAAAAATTGAGTAGCTTTTTGTGGAAGACTTTTCCAAGTCTTCATGGTCGACGTCGGTAGATGATGTATCGAATCAATGCTGGTGGGTGGGAAATCCCACCAAGAGACGACACTGGGATGTTCCGGGGCTGGTTAGGTAATGACGAATATTTGACAATAGCCAAACCAAGTGCTCTTCCTGTTGATACCAAAGTGGAACTCAGCTTCAGCAGTGATATACCATTGTACTCTGCTCCAAGGGAGGTTTATGTAACTGCCAGGACAATGGGGACGAACAAGACCCAGAATGAGAACTACCAGCTGACATGGGAGTTTCCTGTTGATTCAGGGTTCAATTACTTCGTAAGATTACATTTTTGTGAGTTCCAACCAACGATAACCAAAAAAGGTGATAGAGTGTTTAAGATCTCCGTGGCTAATACAATTGCAGAAACTTAAGCAGATGTTATATCCTAGAGTGGTGGAAATGGGATTCCAGTATATCAGGATTATGTGGTGTGAATAGGAATGAAAGGAAATCAAAAGGAGCAAAATCTCTCTATTGCTTTGCATCCTACGCCAGCATGGAGAACTCTTTATTCTTATGCCATCTTGAATGAGCTTGAAATCTTCAAATTGAGCAACGATTTTTCTCTCTCCGGACCTAGCTTTGATCTTACATCTGGACCTAACATCCATCCTAGGAAGTTGTCGGTCGTGCAAATAACAAAGAAGAGGATAACAATTGTCGTTGTTGTTGCTCCTATCTCAGGCTTTATTACCGTCTCTCTTTTACTTTTTCTAATTTACCGGATACATTCCAATAAATTTGCCAACAGCAACAGCAGCCCTACTCCACCTTCAGATATTTGTCCCCGCTTCTCACTAAGGGAGATCAAAATAGCTACCAACAACTTTGATAAAAATTTCATCATTGGAAGAGGAGGATTCGGCTATGTCTACAAAGGATTCACTAATGCCAGCTCCACCCTAGTTGCCATCAAACGTTTGGATCCAAGCTCACAACAAGGGGTGCTTGAGTTTAGGATCGAAATCAAGATGCTTTCAAAACTTAGACACCAAAATTTAGTTTCTCTGATCGGATATTGAGAAGACAAAAAGGAAATGATCCTTGTGTATGAGTATATGGCTCATGGGACCTTGAGAGATCACCTCTACAGCACAAATAACCCCACTTTACAATGGGAGCAAAGGCTCAAGCTGTGTATTGGTGCTGCACAAGGGCTGCATTATCTCTACAGGGGTCCTAATCACACCATCATTCATCGAGCTGTGAAGACCACAAATATTTTGATAAATAAGAAATGGATAGCCAAAGTATCTGATTTTGGATTGTCTAAAATGAATGACTTATCCAACACTCATATTAGCACCGCCGTCAAGGGCAGCATTGGGTACTGGGATCCCGAATACTACCGTCTTCAAAAAATAACTGAGAAATCTGATGTTTATTATTTTGTACGAAACAATGCTTCCCTTGAGAAGATGTATCGAATCAACATTGGTGGGTGGGAAATCCCACCAGGAGACAACACTAGGATGTTTCGGGGCTGGTTAGGTGATGACGAATATTTGACAATAGCCAAACCAAGTGCTCTTCCTGTTGATACCTGTCGAAACCATCCTTTTTGGAAAACGACGTTTCGAAAAATATTTTAAAACTTTGAAAAAAATATTTAAAAAATAAGAGTCGCCACCAATGTTTTATTTGGGTGTGATTGGATCACCACAAAACGTTTAAAATACGTTTTGGAAAAGTCTTGGTCTTTAAAATCCAGAAAATGAGTTCGAGAGTCGGTTACGCATGCGAAAGGATTAGCACCCTCATACGCCCAAAATTGGTACCGTGCTGATTATTTTCGGGTCTTAATTTGTAAACATTAAAAGCTCGAATAAAGTTTAAAATACGATACTCTAATGCATGAGCTATGTTTAAAAGAAATCAATTTTTGCTTGGAAATCTCACTATTTCAAAGTGATCGAGGAAGAAAAATTACATCTAGTAAGTTAGGACATAATATTTCGAGATCCAGAAATAACGAGCCTTCCTTTATAAAACTTTTTAAATTTTGAAGAAGGATGTTTGATTATCTCGATTTGAAGAAAGGTTGCACCTAGTAAGTTAAGGTGCAAATTTTCATAATCGAAGATAAGGAAACATTGCCTCGATTAAGGGTATTCGATTATTTTGATTTTGAAGAAAAATTGCACCTAGTAAGTTAAGGCACAAAATTTCGAAGCTCGAAATAAAAGAATATTGCCTCAATTTTAAAGTTTTTATGAAAACAATTTTGAAAACGAATATGCGAATTTAATATGAATGAACAATTAATGATGGATATTAAAATGCGCGAAGAAAAATAATTAAATAGATAAATGGTAAGCTAAAAAATCAAAAGATATAAAATACGAGTACATAATAATTAAAGCTAAATGTAAATATTGATAAGGGAGAAACATAAAGCAATTAGGGTTGAAAATGATACTTTGGATACCCGGGGGCCAAAATGGTAATTTTGGACTCTCGAGGGGTAAAATGGTAATTTTAGAAAAATTTGGGGTTAAAAATGAAATTTTAGAAATCCAAGTGTAAAACGGTAATTTTTAGAAAAATCAGATTCAAAAACGAAATTTTTGGACATCCGAGGGTAAAATTATAATTTTTAGAAAAATCGAGATCAAAAATGAAATTTTTGGATATTCGGGCGTAAAATGGTAATTTTTAGAAAAATCGGGATCATAAACGGAATTTTTGGATATTTGGGGGTAAAACGATAATTTTTAGAAGAATCGAGATCAAAAACGAAATTTTTGGACATTTGGGGATAAAATGATAATTTTTAGAAAAATCGGGATCAAAAATAGAATTTTTGGATATTCGGAGGTAAAATGGTAATTTTTAGAAAATCGGGGTCAAAAATAAAATTTTTGGAAGTTCGAGGGTAAAAATGTAATTTTTGGAAGGTTCGGGTTAAAAATGTAATTTTGAAGAAGTTCAAGGGTCAAAATATAATTTCTGGATAGTTTAAGGACCTCCAGAGCAATAAAACTAAAAAATAGGTGACACGTGGAGCCCCACAGGCTCCTGAAGTCATAGGACTAATTTGTAAACTATAAAAAAATTTTGGATCAATTTTGTAATTAAATAGAACTTGATTTAAGGATTAAATTAAAAACAAATTAAAAATAATAGGGGCTAATTGCATAAATAAACCAAAATAGTGACATGTGGCAGCCTCTGGTGCACTCAAAAAGTCAATGGACCAAATTGAAAAGTAATAAAAATTATAGGGCTAATTTATAATTAATTAAAAGTACAAATAGGACTAAATTGAAACAATTAAAAAATACGGAAGGGCTAAATGCATAAATAACCCATTTTTTAAAAACACGCGGATCTCAGGAGCGAGTCGGGTCAAATCGGTCAGACCATGGGTATTTTAATCAAAACGACGTCGTTTTAGGGCTGAAACTCAGCCGTCGTTTTGAGGGTCCTTATAAAGCCATTTTAGGTTTTTTTTTATTCATTTTCACTTCATTTTAAAACAACAATCAATAACTCTCTCACCCTGTCTCTTAATCTCCGTGGCCGGTCGATCCAAGCCTCTTTTCGTCCAAGCGCCAGTCGTCGCACGCGCCTCACCGGCCGTCGCACCCAGTCCCCGCGAACCAACGCGGGTCGATCTTCGCGAGCACGCGCCGTCGGCTCCCCACACGCCGCTGTCTCCGGTGAGGTAAAGTTTCTTCTTTCATCCTTTTTCTTTTTAAACCCAGATCCATATTTTCCTTTGAAAATCTTTTCTCTTTTTTATTCTTAAAAAAGTTTTGATCTTGGTTTTCAGTTTTATCGAGACCAGATCTCAAACTTTAAAACTCTTTTCTTTTTTTTTGTTTTCAAATCCATTTTTGAGTTCCTTTGCTTTCCTTTTTTGTTAAAAGATCCTCATTTGTCTTTGTTCACTCAAACTCCTTTTGATGTGTTATTACAGATGATCAAAGTGACAAAATCGACGACGGTCGGAGAGTTCGATCGGTGACAACGACGGCAACCCGGCTAGGGGAGTACTGATCCTGACCCCTCGGCTATCCTTTTCCTTTTTTTATTTTTCATCATTATTAATATTATAATTATTATTAATGTATTTATTATTATTACCATAACTATCATTAATGTCATTAATGTTATTAATAATATTATTATTAATATTAAAACGTTCTTTAATACTTATTACTACATTTAAACAAAACAATGAATGCCAACCAGGTATTAATTATATGTATCAATACACATTTAGAATCTGATGGGTTTTAAAACTTTAAAATCTAAATGACATTGAATACATGTTAAACGTACCTGGCTTGAGACCGTGAATCTGTTTCGATTGCTTGATATATCTGCTCAAATGTCCCTACTTGTTACTAATTTCTCTTGTTGCTAATGTTTCAAAAGTCTGTTTGTATTGATTTTTTAAGAGTTTGTACTGTGTATTGTTTTCTCCGAAAAGGGTTCCCCCCTTTTTACATGGTTTGAATTTGGTTTTATAACCAGTAACTACAATGATGCTAAATTGTTGTATGCAATTAAAACTTGTCTTTTCTTCGCTTTTGCAGGTCGGCTCGGCAGTGGGCTATGGTGGCTTGTAGCAGTGACGGTTGGTGCAGAGCAAGTTGAAGCTGGTGGCACTGTTGGAGTTGACGTGACACACCCTGAGTGGCTGAGGATGGCAGTAGCAGTGCAAGTTGGTTGTTTTAGGGTTTCACCTTAAGGTAGATTAGGATTTGGGCTAGTTTGGGCCATTGTATTTGGATTCGGTGTTTTGGATCGGGCCCAATTGGGCTATGATTTGAGTGTTTTGGGTTTGTAGGTTAATTAAAGATTGGGTCAATTTAGAAATTAGACCCCAATTTGGGCCCTTGGTTTATAATTGGGTCTTGTAACTAGACACTGTAATTGGACTTTAAAATTTTGTATTAAGTTTAATATTATTTTAAATTTAAAGTAAATTTAAATAGCAAAATTTAAATTTAAAATCAATTTAAACTCTAATTGAAAACCAAAAGCCCGAGCCCGGTTAAAATTGGGCTTCAACAATATCAAAGTGGAACTTAGCTTCAGCAGTGATATACCATCGTACTCTGCTCCAAGGGAGGTTTATGTAACTGCCAGGACAATGGGGACGAACAAGACCCAGAATGAGAACTACCAGCTGACATGGGAGTTTTTTGTTGATTCAGGGTTCAATTACTTCATAAGATTACATTTTTGTGAGTTCCAACCAGCGATAACCAAAGAAGGTGATAGAGTGTTTAAGATCTCTGTGGCTAATACAACTACAGAAACTCAAGTAGATGTTATATCCTGGAGTGGTGAAAATGGGATTCCAGTATATCGGGATTATGTGGTGTGAATAAGAATGAAAGGAAATCAAAAGGAGCAAAATCTCTCTATTACTTTGCATCCTGCACCAACATGAAGAACTCTTTATTCTGATGCCATCTTGAATGGGCTTGAAATCTTCAAATTGAGCAACGGTTTTTCTCTCTCCGGACCTAGCTTTGATCTTACATCTGGACCTAACATCCATCCAAAGAAGTCACCGATCGTGCAAATAACAAAGAAGAGGATAACAATTGTCGCTGTTGTTGCTCCTATCTCAGGCTCTATTACCGTCTCTCTTTTACTTTTTCTAATTAACCAGATACATTCCAATAAATTTACCAACAGCAGTAGCAACCCTACTCCACCTTCAGATATTTGTCCCCGCGTCTCACTAAGGGAGATCAAAACAGCTACTAACAACTTTGATAAAAATTTCATCATCGAAAGAGGAGGATTCAGCGACGTCTAAAAAGGATTCACTAATGCCAGCTCCACCCCAGTTGCTATCAAACGCTTGGATCCAAGCTCACAACAAGGGGTGCTTGAGTTTAGGACCGAAATCGAAATGCTTTCCAAACTTAGACACTAAAATTTAGTTTCTCTGATCGGATATTATGAAGACAAGAAGGAAATGATCCTTGTGTATAAGTATATGGTTCATGGGACCTTGAGAGATCACCTCTACAGCACAAATAACCCCCCTTTACAATGGGAGCAAAGGCTCAAGCTGTGTATTAGTGCTGCATAAGGGCTGCATTATCTCCACAAGGGTCCTAATCACATCATCATTCATCGAGATGTGAAGACCAAAAATATTTTGATAAATGAGAAATGGATAGCCAAAGTATCTGATTTTGGATTGTCTAAAATGAATGACTTATCCAACACTCATATTAGCATCGCCGTCAAGGGCAGCATTAGGTACTTGGATCCCGAATACTACAGTCTTCAGAAAATAACTGAGAAATCCGATGTTTATTCTTTCGGTGTGGTGTTGTGTGAAGTACTATGTGCAAAAGCCCCGATAGATCGAACCATAGAGGATCATATGCAAATAAGTTTAGCAGAGTGGGCAAAACATTGCTACAACAATGGAACTCTGGATCAGGTAATTGATGCTCATCTCCAGGATCAGATCAAGCTTCCAAGTCTGTTAAAATTTGGTGAAGTGGCTATAAGTTGTTTGGCTTCAGAAGGGATGAAAAGGCCCGATGAGCGAAGTGGTGTATGGACTTGAACTTGCATTGAAGCTGCAAGAAGGTTTCAGGAATCTGGAAAGAAGAATATCACCAAAACTTTTTCTATGCCACCGCTGAAGAAATTTAGGGAAGATGAAACTCGCGGGGCAGTCCCTTCTGGATTTTTTAGCAGGAGTAGATCGAGACCATTAGAGTCTAAATTTTAAAATTGTCCTGCAACTAGTGTAGCCAGTGTTCGAAACGCACCAAGCCCATAGTGTGATCACTACAGAAGATACCATGTTGGGGACTGCCGAAAGTTAAAAAGAACCTGTTATCGATATGGAGATACAGATGCGAAATTGCCCGATGACATCGAGAGTGAAGAGGAACAAAGTGTGAAGCCTCATATTACTCCATCGAAAAGTAGATGCCCGGGACAGAGTAGTAGTACAGAAGGGAATCGAGGCGATAATAGGGGTATTGTAACCCGATCTAAGGCCCGTGCACCTACACGGACATATGCCATCAGGGCTAGAGAAGAGGCTACCGCTCCCAACGTTGTGACCAATATATTTTATCTTTTTAATGATATTGTGTATGCTTTGATTGATCTAGGGTCGACTCATTCATATATTTGTACTGCATTAGCAACTGATAAGAAATTGTCAATGGAGTCAACTGATTTTGGTATACAAGTCACAAACCCGTTAGGTCATAGTGTCATTGTTAATTTGGTATGTCGCAAATGTCCACTGAAAGTCCAGGGCTATGAATTTCTCATTGACCTAATGTTGTTCCCTTTAACCGAGTTCAAACTGATCTTGGGTATGGATTGGTTATCCGAGCACGATGTAGTAATGAACTTCAAATGAAGAAAGATTGATTTGAAAAGCCTGACAAGTAAAGTGATTACGGTTGAGTCTGACAGATTGAGTAATGAAACTAGAATGATCTTAGCTATCTCAACACAGAAAATGATCAGCAAAGGTTACAAAGCGTTTTTGGCATATATACTTGACTCATGAGTTTCAGGGACAGAATTGAATAAGGTATCGATGATCAACAAATTTACAGATGTGTTTCCAGAAGAATTGTCGGGTTTGCCACTGATCAGAGAGGTAGAGTTTGGTATTGATTTGTTACCAAGCACTGCACCGATCTCGATTCCACCATACAGAATGGCGCCGATCGAGTTGAAAGAATTAAAGGCTCAGTTACAAGAGTTGTTAGACAGAGACTTTATACGACCAAGTGTGTCGCCTTGGGGTGTGCTAATATTGTTTGTGAAGAAGAAAAACGGTTCGATGAGAATGTGCATAGATTATAGACAGTTGAACAAGGTAATAATCAAGAATAAGTACACGTTGCCTCGCATTGACTAGTTATTTGATCAATTAAAAGGTGCAACTATATTTTCCAACATAGATCTTCGGTCAAGTTATTATTAGATGCGAATGAAAGATGGCGGCGTGATGAAAACAGCATTCAGAACCCGGTATGGACATTATGATTTTTTGGTAATGTCGTTTGGGTTGACTAACGCTCCAGCAACATTTATGGATCTGATGAATCGAGTGTTCCAGGCTCAGTTAGACAGATTTGTGGTTGTATTTATCGATGGCATACTGATTTATTCCAGCACAGAGTTGAGCATACTCAGCATTTTATAGAGGTATTACAGATTTTGCGAGAAAAACAGTTGTATGCAAAATTCAGCAAAAGTGAATTCTGGCTTCGAGAAGTTGGATTTTTGGGTCATGTGGTATCTGCAAAGGGAATATGAGTTGATCCGAGTAAAATTTCAGCTATCATCGATTGAAAAGTTTCGAAGAATGTTATTGAGGTACGTAGCTTTTTGGGATTGGCAGGTTATTATCACCGATTTGTGAAAAATTTCTCTGTTATAGTTTTACCGTTGACGAAGTTGTTACAAAAGAACACTCAGTTTGTTTGGTTGGAGAAGTATTAACAGAGTTTTAATCGGCTTAAGAGAATGTTAACAGAAGCTCCGATACTGATACAACCTGAATCGAGAAAAGGATTTTTGTTTACAGTGATGCGTCATTAATGGGTTGGGTTGTGTTTTAATGAAGGATGGGAAAGTGATAGCTTACGTCTCCCAACAATTAAAGCCTCATGAAAAAAATTATCCAACTCATGATCTAGAATTAGCTGACATAGTCTTTACATTAAAGATTTGGCGTCACTATCTATATGGCGAGAGATGCCACATATTCACTAATCATAAAAGTTTAAAGTATCTGATGACGCAGAGGGAGTTGAATTTGCAACAATGCCGATGGTTAGAGCTATTGAAATATTATGACCTTGTGATTGACTATCATTTGGGGAAAGAAAATGTTGTTGCTGACGCCCTAAGCTGAGAATCATTTTTCGCCTTGAGGGCAATAAATGCTCATTTGTCATTGAAAAGTGATGGTTTTGTCACCGTTAAGCTCAGGACGAGACTATTATTCCTACAGCGGATCCGAAAATTATAGAAAAATGATCCAAAGCTGGTACCTAAGAAAGAAAAATACAGAGTGAAATCGCTACTGAGTTTACAGTTGATACGGATGGTATGTTATACTTAAGAGGCAAAGTGTGTGTTCTTAATGATTTAGACTTGAGGTGATATATTCTGACAGAAACTCATAATAGTACTTACTTCATACATCCCAAGGATGTGAAAATGTATAACGACCTGAAGAAGATGTATTGGTGGCCAAGTATGAAATGAGAAATCTTTGAGTTAGTGACTAGATGTCTGGTGTGTTAGCGAGTGAAAGTTGAGCATCAAGTACTGTTTGGATTGTTACAGCCTATTACCATTCTTAAGTGGAAATGGGAACAAGTCACTATGGATTTTGTTATGGAATTACCAGTGACATCGAGGAGAAAAGATTCGATTTGGGTTATAGTTGACAGATTGACTAAATTAGCTCGCTTCATTCCTATTCGAGTGGATTATCCATTAGAAAAGCTGGTTGAGTTGTATGTATCTAAGATCGTGTGACTGTACGGGGTATTGGTATCTATCATCTCTGACAGGGATCTACATTTTACCTCGAGATTTTGGGGTAAGCTACATGAAACTTTGGGAACCAGGTTGAATTTCAGCACAGCATATCATCCATAGAAAGATGGTCAATCTGAGCGAGTGATACAGATCTTGAAAGACATGTTACGTTGTTGTATTCTCGAGTTTGAAGGTAGTTGGGAGAGGTACTTGTCATTAGTAGAGTTTGCTTATAATAACAGCTATCAGGCTAGCATCAAAATGGCACCGTTTGAGGCACTATCTAGTAGAAAATGTCGAACACCTCTGTATTGGTCAGAGTTAAGCGAGCCTAAGTTGGTTGGGACAATCACGTCTAATCGATAGAAGTCCTACATAGATCTAAAGAGGAAGGATATAGAATTTATTGTTGGAGCTCGAGTCTTCTTGAGAGTTTCACCTTGGAAGAAGGTGTTATGGTTTGGTAGAAAGGGCAAGCTGAGTCTGTGGTTTATTGAACCATATGAGATCCTTGAGAAAGTTGGTTCTGTAGCTTATAAACTAGCTTTACTGTCGAAACTTGAGAAGATCAACAACGTATTTCATGTTTCAATGTTATGACAGTACAGGTCAGATCCTTCACACATGATTACTCCCTGTGAGGCTGAGATACAATCGATCTATCGTATTTAGAGGAACTAATAAGAATTATGGCTCATGAGGTAAAAGAGCTGCGAAATAAAAGAGTACCTCTGGTGAAAGTCCTTTGGAACTGGGACAGGTTAGAGGAGGCGACATGGGAGACAAAGGCCTTGATGAGATCATAGTGCCCTAACTTATTCATTGGTAAGAAATTTTAGGACAAAATTTCCCTAAGGGAGGAAGAGTTCTAGCAGCCTGATTTTTAATAGAATCGAAAACAGTGATTTTGGGACCACAACGTTGACTAGTCAAGTCATAAATGTTAATTATTAAATATTTGTGATATCATTAGCATTGTATTAAATTTTGGTTAAGAAATTTTATTGTTTGGATAATTAATTGGGCAAAAAGGATTAAACTGTAAAGGTTACGAAAGTGAACTTTACTTAAGTAAAAGGGCCAAATGGTCAATTAAATCCAATGTATTAGGTTAGTGGAATGGCATGAGTATTAGGTGAGTATAGCATGATTAATAAAGTTAACAAAATGGTTAAATAAGGTTAATTATAAAAGTCATAAAAATTACAAGTTTACCATTAGTATATATATGAAATTAAATTAAGAAAATGATAAAAAGGGCATCATAATTTCTCACCTTCCTTCTTCATTTGGCCAAGAGGAGAAAGTTAGGGTTTTTACACTTTCAAGCTTTAAGCTTTGATTTGGGTAAGCAAATGACAACTGTTTTTTGTGATTTTTATGTTTTTGAGTCTGTATTAGCTTAATCTAGCTAACCTAAGGACAAATTTGTGAATCTATCAAATGTTATAAAAATTTTCATTGTTGAATATGCTTGTTATTGAAAGCTTGTGATAGATTTGAATGCTTGATGCTTAGGTTAAATTTTTTTGTAAAGTGAGTTTGGATGAAATTAGGGTTTAAGGACTAAAATGATAAATAGATAAATTTACGTGTATTTAGTGTGAAATAATTGAAGTGTAGGGACTTATGGAGACCTATGATTGTTCGGCTGGTGTTGGTTGTGTAAGAGGAAAGGTTATTTTGCATGTATCGTGTTTAAGGACTAAAATGAATAAAAGTAAAAGATTAGGCGTAAATTTGTAATTTTAACAAAAAGGATCGAATTATGTTATATGATTTGACTGAGTGTTTTAATGTATGAAATTGAATGATTTATGGATGTAAACTACGATCGTGCTACAGATCGCGAAAAAGGAAAATTAACAAATTAATCCCTAAGGCCTTTCTTCAACTACAATCCAGTCCGATAAGTTCGTAATGTTAAATTCTTACTTGTAACTGCTTATAATTGTCTTCTTTATGGATGTTGATGTTTGGAATAACAAATTGAAGACATGAAAGATAGAAACGGCAGAAAAAAGATTACTCGACCTTGTGCCAAATTTAATGGTCCGATGATTGAGATCCTGGATTTGTTGCGGATTCTCTACGGCATTGTGAGTCACATAAAGTGAGTAGAATCCAAGAATGGATTATAGGCCCTACGATGGCTGAGATTTATTCCTGATTGCATACTCTCGTCAGCTTAGTGTGAGCAGCATCATAGGGAACAGATATACCATATCGATGGCTAAGAATAGCATCATATACTGGTAACAAGCATGACCTTTGGATCAACACGGATAAAAATGAGCATAATGACCTTTAGGTCAACAAGGAGTAAAATGAGCATCATGACCCTTGGGGTCAATAGGGAGTAAAACGAATAACGATCACTGAAGTACAATTTTGTTTTGGCTCGACCGATTTACAGTTTTGTTCAACACATGTTATTCGGTAAATTGATAAACCTTGCAAACTTATTAAGCTATGAAGCTTACCAGTGAAATTATTCTTATTTTGTAGATTGCATTTTGTGACTTGAATATTGGACCATCTTGAAGACATCACACTATCCCAAGAGCTCATCGATAGTATTTACATCACTCAGTTATATGGCATGTACTTAGATGAAATGACTTATTCTACTTATATGGATGAATGAATGTTTTGCTGTGAATTTTAGTTAAATGTTGTACAAGTTTGTACGTTAGTGCAATGTGAAATATACTTACTATGTGAGATGTATGAAATGTTGAATCTATGTACAATGTATTTCCATGTTAAGTCTTTAAGTTATGAAAGATGAATGGTTGAGAACTTGAATTTAGGCATGATTCCCTGAATTTTATACACTTGTTTCAGTAGAACTCATGCTTGTATCGGTAGAAGTACAGGGTAGGAAAGAGGTTATTCTCTTACTTGAGTTGTTTCGGTAGTTGTAATAGGTATCGGTAGTTCTATACACTGAGGTATTGGTAGATCGATAGAAGTTGCAGGGTAAGATTTCTCAGCTCTCTGGAGTTTTTAGTATAGGTAGTAGTATGACTTGCATCGGTAGTTGCCTCACTTGTATCGGTAGAACTGTCAAGGGTATCGGTAGAAGTCTGCCTTGTTTCATGAATTATGTACTGACTTGACAACTACCGATACTTGTCCAATAGGTATTGGTAGAAGTCTCCAAAAATTTTGAAAATGATCTTTTTGCCCTTGTTGAATTGTGATTACAATTAAATGATAATAAATGATGTGTTGGGCGTATTTCTTTTGTAATGTAAGATCAAATGACATAAATTTAAAGATGAATAGTGATTGATGAATAAAGTGACACCGGGACCCTAACCGACGATGATTTTCGAGTTTTGGGTGTTACATTCATAGACCTCAGCACGAGTCAACGAGAAGGTATGTCTCTGTAACTTGATTTAATCAGGCTTGTTTCTATTGATTATTATAATTCCATGTTTTTAGTAGACAACAACCTCGTATGTTATGGGCTAGAATGCGAAATGGTGAATTGTGAAATGATGAGTTAGCGAGGAGTGTTAGTGAAATTGTTTTGGGGTTTCGCTATCCTTTATTTTAGCAGATTTGTTAGTAGAACAGTTAAGAATGAAATTGACATGATTTTTTTCCTTCTCTCAATTCGCTCCATGATTTCCTTCTTCCTTCAATTTACTAATTACAAGATTTTTTGAATCTTACGGCTCATCGATTTAAGATCACAGCCTTATACTTACAAGATTTTCGAATCTTGTGGCTTGTTGATTTAAGATAATAGCCTTATACTTACAAGATTTTTTGAATCTTGCGGTTTGCTGATTTAAGATCATAACCTTATACTTACCAGATTTTCTAAATCTTGTGGCTTGCCGATTTAATATCGCAGCCTTATACTTAAAAGATTTGGAAATCTTGTAGTTTGCCGATTTTTTTTCAAATCTTACGGCTCACCAATTTAAGATCGTAGCCTTACACTTACAAGATTTTTGAATCTTGCGGTTTGCCGATTTAAGATCGCAACCTTACATTTATAAGATTTTTTGAATCTTGTGGCTCGTCGATTTAAGATCGCAACCTTATACTTACAAAATTTCCATAATCTTGTAGTTGCTGATTTAAGATCGCAACTTTCTCATGTAGTTGATTTCAATTTTAAAGTTTTGCCAAAATTGACATAGTTTTTTAGTACAGTTCGCAGTATTTTTACCATCCAGTCTGTAGTACTTTTGCAACATTGTTCGCATTATTTTTCCAATACAGTTTGCGGTATTTTCAGAATACAACTCATAGTATTTTGCAGTACCAATTACAATATTTTTAAACCACAACTCACTGAATTTTCGTTGTACAACTCATTGTATTTTTGCTGTACAATTTGTCATATTTTCAAAGTACAACTCGTTGTATTTTGGCAATTCAGCTCGCAGAATTTTTGCTAAACAACTCGCCTAATTTTTCGATATACAATTCGCCATATTTTCTCTATACTGCAAGTATTTTTTTCCATACAATTCGTTGTATTTTTGTTATGCTGCTCACTGAACACACTGTTGTTATCCTCAATGTTACATGCTAAATTAAGTGGTAGTTTTAATGGGAAAAAAACCAAATCAGCATCAGTGAAACCACTCAAAGAATCGAAGTTTACACACCGCTGTCACGCAACAAAGTTTACTCAGTAAGTTTCATTTAAAATTTATGTAACAAGCCCTCAATTATACAAGTAGAGCATGTAAATCTGTCTCAGACGAGTCACTTTATAACTTTTCTTTGACAAAGTGGGGGGCAAATTCTTATATAATACTTCACAAACTTGAAATTTGGTTCGCTCAACTGATCCGGAATCCGACCCGATCAAGGAACCTTCTCTAGCTCTCCATCTCCTTATTTGTATACCCACAAGGATACCTCTTCGAGGAACCCCTCATGGGATATGTGTCAGGTCTAGGGGGGTAATATTTCCTCATGCATGTCATTTAGTTATCCTCTAATACATCCCATCAAAAAATCATATTTTATAAATACAAGGAGTAATACCATGAAAAGGAGACGAAGAGAGAACCATCAACAATAATAATTAAAGAAACCTAAAATTTTATCCTTTAACCCTTAAATAGTTTCCATTATTAAGATTTTATTATAATAATTTTAAGATTTAAAAAAACAATAGTAATATTTAATATACTCAAAAATAGAAATTTACCAATGATGTGATGTACGAAATTATAGCCTAAATTATTTAAATCATAATTAATCAATTCTTAAAATGTAGTTTTGCAAAATGTGAGAACTCAAATTTTATTCTTTATCAAAGGAAGAAACAAATTCGTTCAAAAGAAAAAAGAGTTTTAAAAACAAAGCAACTTTGTATTTCAAATAAGTCAAATATTTAAGAAAAGATAAATGTAATTATTTTTCGTAAAAAATGTAATTTACTTTTTAATGTATTCTATAGACATAAAAAATATTTATTTACTAATTATATGCATTAAAATTATGGGTAAATTATACCAATAATCACTCAACTTTGATCTCCATAAAAAAACAGCCACTCAACTTTTGATTTAGTCACTCGACTTTCAAAAAATAACAAACTGATCGCTAATGTTATCGAAAAATGATAAATCAATCTCGCATTAACATTTTCCATTACAGACCTAACGGATTAGCTGACGTGACTAGTTAACTTGCCACGTTGGACATGAAGAGCATAAGGGTCTTCTTCTTCTTCTAAAATCAATCCCTTCTTTTTTTCTTTTCTTCATTTTTTTTATCTTTGTGATCTATATCTAGAATAATCTCATTTGGTAGAATTTGATTTTGAAGTTGAAAGTTTGAGTTTTATTATACTCGTTAAACTTTACCTCCAAACTATTCCAATTATACTCGTTTTTCATTAAGAAAAAAATAAAAAATAAAAAATCAAATAAAACAAAAATCAAACAACAACCTAAAAAATTTAAAACCCAATTTTAAAATGGATCACTTCAATTTCAAGAAAGAAATCAAAGAATTAAAAGATAAATGAAACCCTTAAATTTTTTTTCCCACATGAGAAAGGAAATAAGGAGGTAAAAATAATTGTTTAATACAAAAAAAAAAAAAAAAGAAGCAAAGAGACAAATAAGCAAATGGAAAAAAAAAATACAACTTTCATGAAATTAAAAGATTAAATTTGGGGAAAAACAAGAAAATAATACCTGAATTTTCCCTTTATTTTCTCTCTTTGATAGTTGGAAGAAACTTTATCTTCTTCTTTCTAGGGTTTATTAACAGTTGTATTGGATTTTTGGATGAAGGGATTGTTCTAAAGAGAGAAAATAGATAGAACAATATAACAAACAGAGATAAACAAAGAAGTTGAAAAGAATTTTAATTTTTAGTTACAGTAACTCAACTTTGATTTCTTTGTTATCTTCCCTTATTCTCCTTCTATTGTCTATTTAGGGTTTTTATTGGGGTTGTTTAAATGATAGCATAGACTCCAACGTGGTCGATTAAATGTCCGGTCAATTTGTCGTTACGTCTGTAATGAAAAATGGTTAATAAGATCGATTTGTTATTTTTTGAAAGTTGAGTAACTGAATTGAAAATTAAGTGATTGTTTTGTCATTGATATCAAAGTTGGGTAACTGCTAGTGTAATTTACCCTAAAATTATATGATATTGTTAATTTCAAGTGTTAAGCAATAAAGTTACTTCAAATAAGGTTTTGGGACTGAACTTGATAATGTTGATAATTATAGTCGATTGAGTCTTAACTTGATTGGTATCGATATTGTTGTTAATGTAGGAAGACATGAGTTCAAGTATGCTGAAACGTATTATTCTTTCGTTTAAGAGTTGGAGAGGGACTATAAGTAATTCTAGATATTATATCAAAAAGAACAGATATTATAAAAACTTTTAATGAAATTAATATTAAAATAAAAAAATAATTATTAGCAATAAGAGTGTTGACTTCTATTAGTCACTATATTCAGTAACTCCATATCAAGTATAAATAGCTTATCTTACATTGGGTGTAAATATTGCAAAAACATGTAAACATGAGGATTTGTTACTTTTATTCTCAACTCTTTTTCAATCAACATATCTTCTATCTTTCCCCACACTGATTATATTTATATATTTATGGTTTATTTTGTTCTTCTTTATTTTTCCTTATGTTTTCTTTTAGGAGGAATGGATGATTGGTATTTCCTTAACTACTCTACCATTTTTGCTTAGGCCAAATTGCAAAGCTTGATTTAACAACAAATAAAGATAGATTTTGAGTGGGGGACTGAGTAGAAATATATATAAATATTAAAATATAATCTGTGAATAATTATATCAAGCAAAGTATTTAAAACAATAAGATCAATACTAGTGACGAATTTAAAGGTTGGCAAAGACCTCGACCCTCTTAAAATGAAAAGTTTTCATTTAAGCTCCTTAAATTTTTAAATTTTTAAGGGTAAAATTATATTTTATCCTCGAAAAATGATAAAAGTTTATTTTAATTTTTAAAAATTATAAAGATATAAACTATTAAAATGATAAAATTATATTTTTATTATCGTAAAAATATACACTTTAATTTTATCCCTCAAAAATTTTTTAACTTCACCTAAAAACCACTTCTATTGCTCCTAATAGAAAAAACAAAACAAATAATAGTATCATATATAATTCAAAATAAAAAGACTATTAAAGAGAGAAGTCAAATAAACTAAGAAAATAATAATAAAAAATGTAAAGAATAAACAATCAACTAAATCAAACCTAACTGAAAACGACTATCCTACTTTTAGAAAGAAATCCAAATTCAAATAAAAAAAAATTATTGATTTGCATGTAATCTAAATGTATGAAGAATTTTTTTTAATATATTAATGTGATTTTAGAGGTTTAAATTCAAGTTTCTTAAGATGAAAATCATCATTTTTTTATTGAAGTCACTCGTAGAATTCATGTATGAAATATTTTTAGAACAAAAGAAAGTAGAATCATAACTCAAATTGAAAAAAAAAACTTTTTTACTAAAATTATATAGAAAAAATGAAAAGATATAAAGGAAGATGTTTGAAAGTAACACCATTTTAGTTGAAAGAAACAACTGAAATAACTAAATTTTCATAAAATAAAATTTTAAAAATATATATATAAACTTATATAAAAATAATACATAAGAAAATAATATATTTACTTGAAATAGTACAACTCAAATATGATATAGAACATATTTAAAATATGTGAATTATTTTATAAATACGTGAATACTTACCACATGGATAATTTAGATTAAAAAGAAGAAGAAATAATTTTCTTAAATTATATTGACATTTAAAGTTGCTCATATTATAAATACATGTTTTACTTTAAATTAGAGTCGATATTTAATGCTTAACTTGATGATTAAGCTAATAATAAGACATAATTGATATAATGTTAAAATTATAAGGAATAAAACAAATGAAACAATAAATCATGCATAGTCTGATGGTCAAGAGTATTTATTATTCTAAGTGTGGCCTGGATTAAGTCTTATTAATCGTGTTTATTGTTCGAACTTTATCATATTATTGTAATTAAAAAAAATCATGCTCAAGCATGTGGGAATGGGGTTTGGTCCAATCCAGGTCTTTTTCTTCCAAAATGTAATTATGTACCCATACAAGTAAAGTGTATTAATAAGTTTAACATTTCTTAAGGATAATGTCTTAACAATTCTCAAGTTTCATTTTCTGGTGAGTTGTATGGATGTATATAAATTATATAGGCAGGGGTTCAACCATTAATTGCACTTTTAGTCCTTTCTATAATCTTAATACTTCATTTT
The DNA here is from genome assembly GCA_005610355.1 of Gossypioides kirkii. Lineage (NCBI taxonomy): Eukaryota > Viridiplantae > Streptophyta > Magnoliopsida > Malvales > Malvaceae > Gossypioides > Gossypioides kirkii. Next base: position 7,007,115 of record CP032249.1, on the reverse strand, counting down.
AATCTCTTTCTCAAATTAAAAATTCAATTTAATCCATTTTTAAATAAAAAATTTATAATATAATATATACTTTCAAGGGATTCATTTGCATTAATATAACACATTATAGTTATTTTTTTACAATTAATATTTTAAACATTTACTATGAATATAAAAATATTTTATTTATGTCGATTAAATTTTAATTCGATTGGTATCGATATTATTATTAATGTAAGAGAAATTTGAATGTGTTAAAACATATTATCTATAGAAAAAAATTAAAATAATTTTAGACATGATATAAAAAATAAATATGATAATAATTTATAATGAAATTTATATCCACCCAAAAGAATTTTCACCCTTTTTTGTTTTTTTTTCCTTATACTACGTATTGACTTTTTGTAATAATAACAGTAAAAATACAGACATTTTTTCAGACAACTATTTTGACCATTTCCTTTTCTTTATCCATTTATTTAAATAAGCAAAGCTTGATACGATTAGAAAACGTTTCAGTTTCAGCTGATAAGATCGAACGAACTATTCAATCCTACATCAACAAGTTCTAAAGTTGTTCAATATTTTTATTCTGGGTATTCTCTATTTCCAATTTGTTTTATTTTTTTGGATTTTATTTGGCTATGGCTATGGCTATGGCTATGGCTGTTTTTTTGTTTTTGTTCTCCCATTTATGTTCATTCCCTTGCTCCTGTCTTACTTGGATGACTCGTGCTCTGCTTGGTTGCTGAGAAAATGGAAGAAACAAAAATATAATTATAGGAAATTCATTGTTAATTTGGAATTGTTTTTGTTTAGGATAGACTTCTCCCAATCCATTTCAGGTGAGAGTTATAAGCATCACAGTTAAATGATCCTACCCCTTTTTTAATCTATCATATGCTTATATGGAATATAAGAAGAGCTATTCTAGGAATCATTATTTTGTCTTTTATTTTCTGGGTTTTTTAGGGTATGGGTATTTCTAACATACCCATTGACCATCTGGATAACTTGGATTTTTAAGCCACGGTTTTAGGGATTTCTTTTTTACTTTTAAGGATTTGCTGTTAAGCTTTTAGGGTCATGGATGATTGTTAGCTTTTGATTGATGTTCATATGTTTGATTTTGTGTTTGCTTGATTTGGAGGGTTATCAACCTTTTCCTATCAGTATAATTGATGGCCTAAATTCTTGCAATCTCATGTTTTCTTGGCTGAATATTTTTATTGAGACAGTATGAGTGAAGGGCAGCACAATAATGCAAGTGCAAGCTCCAGCTCGAGTTTGAATAGCAGTTTCCAAGATACCGAGGATGATCAAGCCATAGCAAGCATCTTAGCAGAAGAGGAAAACTTACACTACAATGCAAAGCTTGGAAAACGGCTCTCTCATCTGGATTCCATTCCGGTTTAATAATCTCTAATCTCTTATTTGTTAGTTGGTCACTTTGTTGAAAAACTATTTGCATTTGTTTTAAAACTGTACGGCATTGCATTGCCGTAGTATTTTGTTTCCTAAAATATAATCTATTTTCTTCTCTTTAATTCCACAAGGACTATGTTCTGCTGAATGAAATGCTATAATTTGGAAACTTTAGGAATTATATGTCTACTACAATAGGTGCCTATAATTGTTCAACAATGTGTTATTTTCTTCACTTCTGAGATTCCAGCAATATTTCTTTCTTTGCTTCATTCTAAAGTTTTCTTTTCTCATTATAGTTTGTTTTCTCAGTCCTTGAGTCATATGCATTATTATTGCATAATTGCCATTGCCTGAAGCAGACATTCTCATAATATGAAATTGATCATTGATCATTGGAATTGGTTAAAACATGTTCTTTGTGCATTTTCTGTCTCTGTTGTAATTTTATGACAACTCAAAAAACAAGTGCAGCATGACTAGGAAGAGTGGTCCTTTTGTCTGTAACGTCTCTTACCATAGATATAGGAGTCTACCAAAGAGTAAGTTGGTGCCATAGTACTGCCTTTCTGTCTCTCTTGCACTTGATTAGAAAATTGTGAATTCAATCTAACATGGTTTTCAAAAGACTATTAAGCCTATTTTGGGCTACTATAATGATTAATTCAATGTTTTCCCTCACCTGTGTTACTTGCGATTTGACTTATTATTGTTGACATGATCATTTTGTTGACAGCACACTCCTCGTGTCAATGGGGAAATACCTGATGTGAATGATGCAACCTTAGATCATGAGCGACTGTCTGAAAGGTTGAATTTTATCATAGTCACTATATCAATTTCTCATTGTTCGTCTCATTTTAGGTTGTTCAGTACTTGTAGTCTGCCCTACTTTAGGGTTTTAGCAAAATAAAATGCTTTGGACTGCAGTTTAGTCTTTAATTCTGTGCTTGTTATGATGTTTAATTTGTCTGTTAATTTTGAGGGAGGGAGGGAGGGAGGGAGGTTGACTGACTTCAAGTTTGATAAATCCTCTTGACAAATAATTTTTAATAATTTGATTCATTATATGGCTCCTAAAAGGCTAAAACCAACTGCCTTCCTTATTGGGTCTGTTTTTATTAACTTTGTGGTTAACAACAGCACAAATATGAGCTGTTGGTTGGTCTCGGCATTTTCGGTGGACTACCAATGCACGAATACATATTCTTTTCATAAAAAAATGTTAAAACTACTGGAAGAGTAACATATGAGTCATCTCAATAAAATAATTTGGATGAATCCCTGCTGTTGCATTCTCATTTCAGATCCTTTATGGCCTTATCCTCGCATGTTTGATTCCTTATAGTTGATATGTCAGACACAAAGATACATGCCCATACCTGACACTTGTACTCGAGTTCTGGCAACATAGCAAATACGACATTAACCTGAAGAGTCAATTCCTGACATGATGGTTGCGATTTATATGATATCCAGCCTTTCACACTCTACGTTTCAGATATCCATTTAAATTGGTTTTTGTTTATTTAGTTATCATATGTTTTTTCTTGTTCAGGTTGGCTACTTATGGTTTAGCTGAATTGCAAATGGAGGGTGATGGAAATTGCCAGGTCTTTCTTTTTTGCTAGGATTAATCCTTTCTCTATCCTCACTTTTTATACCCACATCTATCATGAATATTATACCTATCAATATTTCCATGCACAGATGCACACATATGCAACAATGAGATTTCAATGTGAAAGTCAATGATTATTTGCGTTATTTTGTCTCCGTTTTCCTTGATAAATCTTTCTTGATGTTGTGTTTCTTTATAGTTTCGAGCATTAGCAGATCAGCTGTTCCGGAATCCAGACTACCACAAACATGTTAGGAGGCAGATTGTCAAGCAGGTAAGGTTTTTCTACTCCACAAATGCAAACATCTCCTCTCAACTTACTTTGAGATATTATCCTAATAGATAAAGAAGCTTCTTTCCCTTAGCAAATTCTCTGACTTGTTATTTCTCCTTGTTTATATTTATTGACTCTCTATTATTCTTTTTTGTTTACATTTAATTTCTTATTCCTCAGCTAAAGCATTCCAAAAAGTTGTATGAAGGCTATGTTCCAATGAAGTACAAAGGCTACCTGAAGAAGATGAAAAAGTTAGATATTGATTCTTTTTTAATTTCCTCTGGATGGGTAGAAATGATTTTTTCTAATAATTTAAAATGTGTGAATACTAACTCATTTAGTGCAAATTTTTTGTTCCACCAGATCCGGGGAATGGGGAGATCATATCACTCTACAAGCAGCTGCTGACAGAGTAAGTTGAAATTCTCTTCTTGACTCTTTAGAATGACTTCTTGTCACTGCCCCATTGAAACGTGTTTTTCCCAAGCTACTGTATATTGTTTGTTTCATCTAAAAAATGAGTCGCTCGGATCTTCCATTGTATCTGAAATTTGAAGAGTTATGTTGAGCCTGAAGTAGCTAAGTTAAGCCCACATTATGCTCTTATATTAGATTTGTAAAAACATGTTGCATTAGTATATTAAATGGAATTTTTGTTTATATCCTTGAAACTGAATTAATTTCGGAGACATTTTACGTCATTAACATCCTCTTTGTGGACATGGCAAACTTTCCCTGCTATTTGCATTCTAATTGCCTTTGACTTGGGAACATGTTTGTGAACAATTAAAAAATATATTCATAAATAATAAACAAACAAACAATAAATAATCATATATCTTATTACTTAGATATAAAATAATCAAAATATTAATATTAATAATTATCTAGTAATCGAACAATTAACGAGGTCTATACGAGCTTAAATAATTTATTAGATGAGTTTTAAATGAACATAAAGAGCCTGTTTATGAATATAAATGAACTAAACAAGCTTTTTTTGTGTTCCGATCGTTTAATAAACAAGCCTCAAAATTTACAATCTTGTTACTGCTCATTTATTTAGCTTGATAAATGTGTTCACTGAATGTTCTATTCATTTACAACCTTAGTAAAGTGTTCCATCTTTTTTCCCTCCTTTCTTGTTTCACTCTATTTCTCTACTTATCCTCCATTTTCTTTCTATTCTATCTCCTCAAACATATTCTCCATCAAGTAGTTTGTGGAGATCGGATAAAAATTAGTTGCAGAGCTACAAGGTTATAGCATGTAATATGTCTTTTGCAGGAGATGGATAAGATAATCCATGCTAATGAAATTGAATGAAAAGACATTTCCTTTTGTGTATTAGTTCACTATGCAGCACTCTCAAGTGCTTGCATGTGTTTGTCTAAAGTTTATTAAGTTGAGCTTATGCAGAAATGCTCAAACCTTAAAAGAGTCCCCTTTGCAATAAGTTTATTTTGTTGTTCTATCAACTGCAGTTCGGAGCCAAAATTTGTCTGGTCACCTCTTTTCGTGACACTTGCTACATCGAGATCATGCCCAAACAAGCAAGTCCTACTAGAGGTACATATTATTTATGTCTTGCCTGATTTCTTACACGACGAACCAATGACGCCTTCTCTCTTTGTCCTTTATTTTACCAGCTAATGGTAATGTAATTTTTGAAGAAAACCCTAATAAAAAGTTGCATATTATTGTGTATTCTAGAAATTTGGCTGAGCTTCTGGAGTGAAGTACATTACAATTCATTGTATGCAAGTGGAGGTGAGACCAACTTTAGTAGTTTTCATTTCTTGTTCTTTTATCTTTCACCCAATGCTTGCAATTTCAACAGCCAGATTAATAAAGTCCATATACTTATATATGTTTACAGATGTTCCTACCAGAGCACCAAGAAGAAAGCATTGGCTTTTTTAGGATTTATATAGTATGACACATTCCCAGTTTATTATATCTATTATATGTATATATTTACTCACCTTTATGTGCCATTCAGAAATGGTATGCTATTACAAAACTTATTAGTTGTTTGATCATTTAACTTTATTTTGTATACAAATAATCAACATTCAGAAAAGATAGAAAGTATTGACTGTGCAGCCACTTGTACAGTTGCATAAGTTATTTGTATTCTAATTTGATTAATTTTAGTCATGTCCCAAATAGTAATAGTTAAAGTTATTTTGTTATATTCAGCTTCTAGCTTTCTATTGTGCATAAGTTGTTGAGATAATCACTATTCTTCAATTTTTTTATATTTTTAGTTCGTATATTTTTTGAATGTTGAAATTTCAATTTAGATTCAAATGATGATTGTTAAATTCATTAACTAAAAAAATCAATGATGTTTGAATCAAATCTAAATTCAAAGAATTATATTAGATTGATTGAATTGCGAATTGGTATAGATTGAGAGTTGGTAATTGAATTCGTTATTATTATTTATTCTTTGGTTTTAAAAAGTTAAAATAATGATGATATGTTTTAAGTATTTTGTGAGAATAATAAATTAACATGACATTACATGGGTGGTGATATGTTTTTCTATATAAAATGTTACAATATGATTGAAAATTGAAATCGAAAATTTAGAATATAGAGGTTAAATTTGCAAATCACTCATGGAATAATAAAAGTTAAATTATAAAAAGGAAATACCACAAATTATTATTATTTGAAGTTAATACCACAAATTATTGGAAGTATCAAAATCTATTACAAAATGTGCTCATGTAACCATATTATGTCATGTTCATTGTTTTTTTTTATTGCAGAACACTTGAAAGGGAGGGCTAGAAAGAACAATAAAAAAAGATCAAACTAACAAACCGCAGCCATTGATGAAAGTTGAAGAACAGATAAAATTTTATATACGAATATAAAAGAATATTAAAATATGAAACAATTGTAATGCAAAGAAAAAGCAGTTCGATCAGGAAGCGTAGATAGAAGCACGACAAAGCGGGCAATGGGAGTTCATAAGCAACCATCGATCGATGCAAGAAAGATGGTAAACATGTCGGCAATTGCTTAACATCCGGCAACGATCCCCTTCTTTCACTTCTTCCAGGCATATTGCACAATCCTTGCTTCCACTCTCTTCTTCCGTGCTAATGATATTCTTCTTCTTGTATATTACAACTGTCCCTGCCGGTTGCTGCATGGATTGACGGCCGGCCTCAATGTCTTGAGTCGGATGTCGGAGCTGCCTCATGGCCTTTTCATAACAAGTCATCATGATGTAAGTTATAAACACTGTTATGGGGACAGAAGCGACAACAGTTAGAAGTCGGACCAGAGTTAGTGGTCCTTCAACGTCAATCTCAGCCGCAACTGGTGGCATTGCCATGCTTCCTTCAATGATGAAACACGAGTTTAGTATTGTGTGAATCAGAATATTTGTACCCAAGTTTTCCTTCTTCAAATTGTAAGGAATTTCACTCTCTTTTTTTTTTTTTTCTATAAATTCAATCTGAAGATTCTTCCTTAGAGACCAAGTTAAATCTTTCTAACAATATAATTATTTTATTTTATTTTATCCCATCATGTTTAATACAAGAATTAAAAGATAATCGCATCTCTTATATACATAAAAACCAAACCATAGAATAAAACAATAGATATTAATAAACTCACATAAGTAATTAACTTTTTTAATTAAAAATATGAAACTATCTCTATTATTGATTCACTACTACTCTTTTAAAAGATACTCCTACGATATCTCAAGAAAAAGCCTTTAATTCGTTTTCACTGATTTTTCATTCTAATTATCTTTATTTATAAATATATTTTTTTTAAAAATTATTTTATAATGTTAAATTAATTTTCTAACTAGTTTCACTCACGAGTGTATAGGAATAGCACTAGTATTTTTATTAAAATTTTACTTTATTATTTAGCTTTTATTTAATTAACAGAGTTTGATATGGGTTTTTGACAACGGTACCAACAGCCAATATGGGATTAGAATTAAACCTGTTCATGTTTGGGTTATCCCATGCCCAAAAGCCCACTTAAAGTTTGAGATTGTTTGTACAAAAATATTAAGCTCAAAAATAAATTTGGACAAAAAAATAAATATAAATTAAGTTCAGATTTAAACATTCAAAATTCAATCCGACTCGATCCATTTTAAATTTATAATATTTTATAGGAGTAAATCGTAAAATTATACATGAATTTTGATTTAATGTAAACTTTAATTTAGTGCTATTATACACATGAAACTCTAATTGTAATTTAAATGTATACTTGAAATTTTAATTTTGATTTAATCATATATATTTAAGAAATAAATACATTAATTTATTTTTATATTAAATAAATATAATTATTTATATGTGCAATATATAAACATAAAATGACGTTATATCAATAATTATGTTAAATTACAAAAATTGAATCAAAATCAAAATTTTATATATAAAATTGTACAAAATCAAAGTTCATGTATACAATGTATATTAAACCATAGTTCATATATAGCTTTGAAAGTTATCCCTACTTTATATTATGTTATTTTTATATATTATGTAATTTAAAACACATTAAAAAATAAATATATACTAAAAAATGACTATAAAAAAACCAATAAATAAAATATAAATATTTTTTAAAAGTTTTTTTAAAAATAATATGAACGAATTTAAAATAAACTTGAATTAATTTTTTGCAAATATAAATAGATTGAGACAATTTCAAACCTAAATTTTGGACCAGATCAAGCTTGAACAAACAAAAAATATGTTAATATCATGTTTAAACCTAATCCGAACCGACCAATGAACACCTCTAATTAGAATAAGGGTGGCTGTCTTTGCATATCTGATTTTCTGTTGACAGGCAGCTCAGTCTCAGTATCTTTGACGACGGCTCCACGTAGAAATAGACCTCTATACTAACAAAAATGTCTGCACAGAGGAAACTAGCAGAGAATACCACGATTTCACAAGATGTAGAATTTAGAAGAAAGATAATCTCAAGAGAAGAAAAGACAAGACAAGCTACAAACCCTGCTTTGCATTTAGGATTAAAAGAGATGTTTGATCATATAAAACATTTCTTTTTCTATTATTACAGGTTGATTTTGAATTGCTCTGAGAAGCCAGCCCTTCATCCCCCACCCCACCCCCCTTCAATAACTCAAGTAGACTAAAAGAACATTTGGACATCATCGGACTCCCTCGGAGCTACTGTAATTGGAACAGTATAGAAAAGGAGTGTTTCCAAGGTTCAGTAAGCGACCAACTGTACATTCATTTTCATTCCAACCCATTAATACTACAACTACTACGACTATGACTCCCCTTGGTATCGGAGTGTCTCAAAGCAGAGCACCAAAATAAAGCTCCACACAAGCTACACTAACAATCTCCAATCACCAACTCTCCCCCATCACACCACACATTCATCTGTGTTGCTAGGGTAAATTCGATCAACTTTCATGATCTTAGGAAAGGGGGAGAAGAGAGGAAGGAAGGCAATAAGGCTAATATTGTTAGCCCCTTCTAAACCGGACTCCTAAACTGTAAAATGCACACCTCTTCCCCTCTGTTCTCTCATTCTACATCCTATCAACTGCATTGTTCACAAAATTTGCATGCTACCCTGCCCTTCTTTATTAGACCCTTACTGATTCGGAGTTGATTCGGCTAGCACTCCCAGCAGGTGAATTGGATCCGTTCATGGGCACCGAACGCTGAGAAAAGTCCATCAAAAGCTTCCTCTGGGATTCATTAGTGTGAGGAAGACTAGCTCGTAGGAGTTCACAAGGCATTTCATGCCTTATAGCCTCTGAACCGATGACTTCTGTGGTTGGCTGAGGCTGGTTATGTATTGATTGGATTATCGTCTCATATTTACTTACACAGTACTTGGTAAGAAGGGCAAAAAATTCATCGAAGGAAGCCCTCCAGAGAGTATAATTAGGCATGCTGCAATTTCTGGAGGGATGACTTAGAAGTTGACTGGCCCTTTCAAGAACTGATTTTATGATAACAGAAGCACCATCCCCAGCAGGGCTTCCAATAGGCCTAAGTGGTGGTTGCTCCGAAGAACAAACAACTGCAACAAGGCACGCACTAAGCGCACGAAGATCCATGCCATTAACACACACAGAAACTGTCTTTGCAAGGTCATTAGTTGTCTCGGCTGCTTCCAGATCAGCAGAAAGACCACCAAACAATAATCTCAAGTAACGGAAAATGGTCATGCACACTATTCGCACAAGCTCACTACCAGGGATGAGAACCTGAAGGAGCCTAGTGATGAGCTTCCGGCCTTTTGCAAGGGAGACTAATCTTAGGAACACGATGTCATCTTTGGGAGCACAGCTAACTGCATGCCCACCTTTGCTAAGCGGATCAACAAGCTGAAGTGATGCTGCCATACCTTCAAGCAGGATCTGCCGCCTCCTTTTGAGTTGAGCCCCACCATCTTGGGGCTGACTGAATTGTATGAGCCGGTCAATATCATCTATTTCAAGAAGAAGGTAAAGACCATCTTCAATGGTGATTCTAGCTGCAAGCATAGGTTCTTGCTCCAGAGGCTTCTCAGTTTTCTGATCAGAACCATCACCTGAGCCCAAGGGAGGATCAACTTCAAGTAGAGGACGGGGTCTACGAATGGAAGAGAGGGGGACCTTCCCGAGTGCATCAACATGGTGATGCAAATGCTGCTCTCCACTGTTACGGGTTCGAGAATGTGAATCTTTCGGGTGAGATGGGTAAAAATGATGTTTAGCCCTGGATCCAGAAGATCTTTTGGCAACACAAGCTTGGTGGTAATAATCATCAACATAAGGATCGTTACTATGCGTGGCGGCATGCTGCATCTTGAGAATATTCTCTATCTCTTCACCTGTCATATACCTGGATCTGAATTGTACCAACCCACTCTCACTTTTCTGGCTACTGGCATCAGAACTTTGCTGAGACAAACGCATGCTCTGCCTGTTTCTTTGTGATGATTTAGTTCGATGTTCCCTAAGATCAGCCAGTCCAAGCATCATTTTATGTGAAGAAGGATGAGATTTATACACTTGAGATTGCAATGCGGCAAAATGTGCCAAAGATGGTTGAACTGAATGGTGTATTCTCTGCTGTTGAGGCGACATTAACTGTGGGAACAATAGGCCATTTTGATGAGGTATTTTCTGTTGCAACATAAGATGCAAAAGACCAGCACGTTCTCCATGTAGTAGACCAGACTGGTTAACCCAATGATTTAGCGACCTACTACTAAAAGATGGGCCAGGAGATGTTAACTGGGACAAATTACCACCAAAATGCAATCCATGAGATAGACCAGCCAGATGAAGACTGGAGTTGGACAATGAAGAGAGGCTTGCTGCAGAGAAGGGTGACGGAGATCCACTAGTAAGAACTGGAGCTTTTAGGTTTCCAGGTGAAGATTGTTGGCATCTGCTACCAGGAGGAGGGAAGGATGTGAAGATTGATGATTTCGGCTCAACAATTGGATCACTTGAGAAGCGAGGCTCTGGCGGCTGCTCGGGATATGACGAAGTTCTATACAAAGGCTTTGATTCTGAAAAACGAGCAGAAGTCAGTTGTGGCTGTGAGGACCACCTTTTGCTTTCTTGGGAATCTTCTGTATCAAACATATGTTGATCCATCCAGTTTAAATACTCTCCATCTAGAGCCCAGTCAGTAGCAGATGAACCTGAAAAGAATTTTTCACAATATGAAACATACTTATACTGATATTCTTGGGATAGCAAAGAGGGATGCTTGACACTGAGATTTTCAAGTTTTTTTTTTTTCAAATTCCAACTGATATTACTTTGTTCATTCATCAATAGAGATTGTAACTGCAACATAAAAGCATAAAATATGGCATAATTCTACTTACTTTCCCTTGAAAAAGAACCGGATCTATCACCAATAACTCCTGGATGTCTTGGTCCTGTGACAACCCTATTCAACTGCAGAGAAAAAATAAAATCTAATCATCATGAAAGGAGTAACTCTGAACTCCTCTCTTTCTCATTTCACACTATCATATAAGGTAAAAGCAGGTCTCATATCTAAACACAAATTGTTGGGAAGAGTCGGGATTCAATTTCTCAAAAGTAGTCATAGGAACAGATCTAGCATAGACAAGGTGAGACTCAAAATGATTGGATCATCTAAAGAGAACTCCTGAAGATATTTTTGTTTAGCCAATTTCCCTTAATTTAGAACTGCTTACAGGACCCAATGCTCTAACTAATTATCCACAGCAAAGTTATTTCTATGTTATATATGTATCTGCCTAAGAACATGTCGGTTTTGGTAATAATCATTTTAATTAGACAACCTTTATCAAATCAAACAAGCTTCTTACAAAGCATGTGGCTTTTTGGATATAGATGATGAAATGTAATGATTAAAAAAAATGTCATAAGAGCCACAATATTTGAACCCCATTGCCTAATTTGTAACATACGCATGTTAATCTCTACGATACCATCAAGCCATTCCTCAAATTTACTTTAAACAACTGTAATTTAGGTGATTGATTTAATTAGACCATGCACAAAAGCACAACCTTGATTATTCCCAAAAGAAACCTAAGTGGACAGCATCTTGAAAATATATATGCAGTGTTTATCAACTTAGATGAATGCTAAAGTACAAAAAAAGAAAATAATAATAATCATAATAATAAAGGTAAAGCATGCTTGGTACCAACATACAAGCGTGATATTAAGTGGTGTGCCACATATGGAGAGACAAAACAGTTACAGACATAATAAGACAATAGTTTACTAATTTAATTTCTCTCACATTCATTTCATACATCAAAAAGATCCCATTAGTTATGAGATCATCAGAAAGAAAATGCATCAAAGAATATCATGCTTTTTTTCCCTAATGCTTGATAAGTTTCTAATTACCGAGGGTCCATATCATGATAGGCTGTTGATCCATTCCTTATGCCAAAACAGTTAGATATCACAAGCTACCCATAATTAGCATCCTTGACCTCAAGTTAAACCATCATCTTTTACACAAAGTCCTTTACATGATATAGCACAACATCAATGTTAACATAACTATCTTTATATATGTTAACATCAGTAGAACATGAAAAAAATCCAAATTCTTTAGAAAAATGAATCGATTAACCATAAAAGTTCAAAGGAACTCAGGAAACAAGCATATTAAGTCTTACAAACAACTGTTAGTGAGAAAGGTTAGCTATTGACATTCATCACAGTGCAACATTTACAAATGCATAGAACATACCTTTGCAAAAGTACTAGCCAAATCATCCATGTCAGATAGTGACCCTAAACTTCCAACCTACAAATTAAATAACAGGTATATTAGAGCTGAAATACTCAAATTTCAAAATCAAGAAACACCACAAGCTGAAATCAATATTTGAGTTTAGCACATGATTGATTACTGCATATAGGTGATGGGAAAGGCAGCAAAATCAATAACTAAAAAATATACAAGGCAAAAAGTAAAATCAATTAGCATGATTTCAGAAAACAATGGCATTATTGTTTTATAACATGAACAAAGTTCAACAGAAAGCTAATACAATAACTGCTTCACTTGAAGCATGACAACACAAACATAGTAAGGAATCAAATGTTCCATTAAAGCTTTCTTTTATGAGCCCATCCTCCTGCTTTCAGGTGTCCCTTAAAGTGTTAATTTGGCACATGTTAAGTTATGAAACAACATTGCTACAGCTCAAAGTGACAAACAATAACTTAAGGACCAACAAACTCTATGACATATTTTAGGGTCAGAAATATAAAGGAAGGAAAAGGTAGCAGTAGCTACAAAGCAATGCAGAAGGATTAGGGAAAATAAAACATGGATTTGCAGCACAATTCGTAATCAAAGGAACGAAATCTCACATCTCCTTTATCAAACAAATGGTATTCGTCATCTTCAATAGATGCAAAAGCAGGAGCTTCCACTTCACCATCTTCCAAACCTCCCAACTCCACTTCTTCCATGGCATTTTGACCAAAAAATTCGTACTGGGAAGCATCAAAATGCCCATTATCTGCAAAATTCTTAACAAATTAGCTAATCAACAATACCATAGAAGCCGATCAATCAAATATCTTAACAAACCATCCAATTATAATAAACAGAAGCAAAAAAAAAAATCTCTAAAAGCAACAAGAAAGAAAAATAAAAAGAGAGAAAGACTGTTTGTTAGAAGGTAAACAAGTAACCAAGCAAAGGCAACAAAAAGAACGCGGGTTTAACGGTTAAGACCCCTTTGGTAGCTAAGAAAATGGAAGTTTCCAAGAAATTTTAATTTCTTTAGATCAAAACAAGCAAGTGAAAGGATTGAAAACAGAAAAAAAAGAAGAAACCTGAGGAAGTTTGAAAGAAGTTGCTAGGAAGTTTGCCAATAGATCTCTCCATATTTTCAAACCCAACCTACAAGGAAAACCCTAGAAACCGCAGGAGCAAGAAGAGGATGAGGAGGACGCGTAAATTAAGGGGGATTAGGAGGGTTTTTATTTAGGTAGAAATAGAATGAAGGAAAGAATGAAATCTCATTGTCTCTCAGTCTCAGAGAAAGTGAGAGAGACGAAGGAGATAATAATAAAATTGAAAGAAAAAGGGATGAGGGGATTACAAATTTATTTGTTATATTTAACTCTTTTTGTTTTTTTACATATTTCTTAAATAATTCTTTAAATATTTTGAAAGTTTTAATTAATTAAATTAAAGAATACTATTTAAATAAGAAGTGTAATCAAGTCAGCCGAGCTCGAATACTATCAAGTTGGATCTCAATTTGATATTTGGCTCCAGCTCAATCAAAAATATATTTACAAGCTCAAGCTCTGTTCAATATATAATTGAGTTACTCGAAATCAAGCTCAATTAAGCTTGTTTATCAATTTTTTTTACTCGAGCTCGATTAAATAATTAAACTTAAAGTTAATAATATTAAAGGTTATAATGTAATTCAATAATATAAAAATATAAAAAAACTCGATAAAATTCACGAGTCGTTTGAGTTCGATTCAACTGATAGCTTGAGGTCAAGCTCAGTTCAATAATTACATATTCGAATCGAACTAGAATAGCTCATTAGCACCATTATCTCATTTATACTCCTATAATTGCAATCGATTTTTCTAAATCTTAAATAGAAAAAAATACATTTAAATTTATATTTTCTTTATTATTAAAATAGCTCGATATTTATAATCGAGTTAAAATTAAATCATTGTTATTTTTAATGTACTAAATTAAAAAGGTTATTAGTAACGGTGGTGGTAAACTTTTTCCCATCTCTTCGTTGCAACGTAATTGTTAACTTGTATATTTTATAAGATTTAATTATTAATAATTTATAATGTTAATGAATTTATATATTTTTTAATTTTCTTTCATGGAATTTTTTTTATGTATGTTTATAAAATAAAAAAATTAAATAATAAAAGAAATGAGAAAGATTTAAATATTTAATTAAAAAATAAGAGTGGGATTAAAATGGTGAGTGTTTTGGAGATTGAGGACAGACAGTGACACAAGTGCACTCTCCCTCCTTGCAAAATTAACTGATAAGATGGAAACCATTTAAGTAGGCCCACTTTCTTTTTTTATTATATTTTAAAAATTAAAATTAAAATTAAAACATAAAGTTTAACAAAAATACAAAATTAAAAGCATATTTTAAAGTAAAGATTCTGCACCATAATAAAAGTTATATTCTCTCTTTTTTCCCTTTTGTTTCTCTTCATTAAAAAATAGATATTTTATTTTTATTTTTATTTAAATTTAATTATACAATATATTTTTATTTAAAAATTATAAACTGTTGTTGATAAGAAATTTAATAAAATTTTGGACCATGATAATGATATTTTTTTTTTAAAATGCATGTAATAATGTAATATGTTTTTATAAAATTTAATTAATTGAATATTCAAAATAAAAAAAGAAAAGTATAATGCTTATTTAAATAATTATTATTATACCAATATTTTTCCCTTCATGGCTAACTCTTGACTCAACATGCTAATAAAACAAAAAATGCTTTTAAATATCAATAAAACTCCATCCCATCGATGCTTTACTTTTTCTACTTAATTTTTTTTTTAAGTTATTACTAAGGTTAGTTATGGGTCGTGCAATCGAATTCAATCAAGTTTAAGTATGATATTAATGTATTTTATATTTATTTAAGTTTAATTCAATCGAAATATGAGCTTAAAGTTTTATTTAAATTCATCCATATTTGTAAAAAAATTACTTTAAATCTATTTTAAGTTCGTTCATATTATTTTGTATGTTTTTTGAAAAATATTTATATTATATTATTTTAATATTTAGTAATTTTATATATTTTTTATAGTCATCTTAATATTATTTTAATGTTCACATTAGAGTAATATTATATATTTAGTATAAATTTATTTTTTTAATGTGTTCTAATTACATAATAAAAAATATATTTTTATGCATACATAATATAAGATATTATAAACTTAAAAAAAGACCAGGTCGGGCCAAACTCGAGCCTTGAATGTTCAAGCTCGAGCCCAATCCATATTTTAAACAGGCCTAATTTTTTTTTGCTCAAATCTATTTTTCGGACTCAATATTTTTGTCCAAACCATTCTAAATTTCAAGCTAACTTTTAGGCTTGAGCGAGTAACCTAACATATGAACAAATCTAGTTAGTACACAATAAAAAAGCAAACTAAGCCATAAAAAATGGATGTACCACCAATCAAAACATAATTAAATTATTTATGTTAAAAAAAGAGTTTTTACATATTATTGCAGAATAAAATTTTAATTATTGTACTCATTTTTTGGTAAATTACAATAGGAGAGTAAAACCTTAATAGTAACGTGATTAATGCAATTCAAAATCAAGATAGACCTAAAACGATGAACATTCTGACCATCAAACTAACACACGAGGTTCAATTACTGTACTAATTTTAATTATGAACTTAAAAGTCGAATAATTTTTAAAATACCTCTTTGAAATTTGAATAGGCATGTGCTTTGACATAAATTAAAAAAAATTATAAAAAAATCATATTATATTAAGTATGAATATGGTGATGAATAGTAAAAAGGAGAAAGAGGGAGGATGCATGTTATCTTAAAATTTAAGTATAAATAAATGGCATGAGGAAGAAACATGTAGATGTGTGTTACTGGACATATAGATATGATAAGCTGGCTAACCACATGCCAGCATTGATGAAATGTTTGACTAAGAGGAAGGAAGAAGTGGGGCACCAATTCCATTTAGATTTAGCAAAAGATGGAATATCAACAATTTGGGAATTTATTTTAATAAATAAAAACAAACTTGCAACATGGGTTGTTTCAGAATATACTCTTTATGCAATCATTCGTGAATACGTTACAGGCTCAAGGATTGGATTAGTATACAATTTTATCTTTGAAATATTTAAAAATATTACGTTTTAGTTACTTATGTTATTATTTTATTACGAAGTAATCATTATATCGTTAAGTTTCGTTACTTCCATAACGGCAATCTTATGTTACAGTGCAAATTGTTTTAAATATTAATTTAAATGTCTAAATGAAATGAAAATAAATTTAAAAAAAAAAAAAAATAGAGTTTCTTTCAAACTAATCTCTTTCGAATCCCAGAGTCTAAATCCAAATAAAATATTTCCCACCTTTCCTCACCATCACATTCTTCCCACACAAATTCCCCCAACCAAATTCACTTGTTCCATATCTCCAATCTACCTCTCTTCTCTTTTGTTTTGTTTTCTTCACTTTCTGCATCAAACATCTTCCGCTGTCTGGCATAATTGAATCTTTGCCGAGAAAAATGGTATCCCGACGGCAACTGGGTCGGAGGACCTGGTCTCCTCTGACAATCCCAATGCTTGAATTTTTTATGATTATGATTTGTTAGAAGACATTCATCTCCTCTCACTTGACCCTTCAACCCCAATCTAGTCATCTCCCTGCCTTGTTCTACTCCTCTGAGGTTTCACTTTTCTCCATTTTTCTCCATTGCTTATGAACTTTAAAATGGCATGTAATTCATTATTAGTTGTAAAACCTCAAGTTAGATTAGCTCAACTTTCAAGTGGGCAAAAGTACCAGGGAAGGATTTTTCTAACATTATAGTACTCAAAGCAATGGTTTTTTTTTTTTTTAGAATTTTTCTAGTTCTATTCCAGTTTGTTATTTGTTTAGCCTTATATTTTGCCATTATGTTTAGCAATGGATTAAGTGGTTGGCAAGCTACCAAGGCCCCGACTTTTCTTTCAAGTTAAGCTATGTTAATTTTCTCACCGTTCTTGAAACCTGCTCATTGACCTT
This sequence comes from Gossypioides kirkii, assembly GCA_005610355.1. NCBI lineage: Eukaryota > Viridiplantae > Streptophyta > Magnoliopsida > Malvales > Malvaceae > Gossypioides > Gossypioides kirkii. The sequence goes on along the minus strand of CP032249.1, from coordinate 6,989,480 downwards.
TCTAAATGCTTCTGCAGTGTTGAATTCACTGAATCGTTTGGGAATTCAGAGAGGATTGGTTTATCAAATTATTCTTTCTCTTTTGCTTTCCAAGTCGTTCATTTACCATTGTCACATATCGACTGTCATCTAACTCTAACGTAATTTTGTTGTTTTCTGCAGTTAAGGAATTCATTGGTCTCATATGGGTGCTCGATGGCATGGCAAAGGGCATGATGCACTGGGTTATCCACAAGAAATTTTGGTTGCTTATGATGAATATGGACCTGTCTGCCATTATTTTTAGAAAACTACCTTTTAAATGTGATTTATTTAGAAACATCTCAAAGACACTTAACTCATTTGATGTGCAGCAAAACAAATAGCTTTTGCTGCTATGACTTTGCCTAATCAAAAGATCTTCTAATGTTGTGCAGTTTTATGAGTTTAATTATCCCTTTTGTTGTGTTCTAAAGGACTCCCTATATCTTATATATTTTCTTATGAATGAACATCCTAAATTTTCTAAGTCCATATTTTTCTGTTCATATTTTTTTCATTGTAAGGCTTGAGATTCATTTATGTTTATATAAATTTCATTATCTTGATTTACTTTCTACTAGTTTCCCATCAGATAGTAGCCATTTATGTTACCTAAATTTTACAAGTGTTGGATGTAGCCGTGTGGAACATGAGCATATTCAATTTTTGAAATATTTCAGTATATTTTATGAGATTACCTTAGTATAACCATATTAAATGTGTTATTTGAAAAAAAACCAGATAGCTCAAATATGTGGGGTTTTCTTACTGTTGATTCCTATGAATTTAGTTCATGTAGTTAATATTTTTAGTTTTTGTATTTTTACGATTTTTGAAATTTGCTTGGTTTCATACTTGGTTTGCTTTAGTAATCCCTTTCTTTTTGTATATAATGAGCTGAGGTCTATTTGTTAGATGCATCAGTATTGCTTAAAATTTCTAGGTGGCTTGAGTGTCTATTTCTTCTTGTATATAATGAGCTGAGTTCTATTTGTAGGCTGAAAAGAATGAACTTCGTGATGAGAAGTAGTGGCTAAAGACGAAGCAACTGGCGGGAAATTGGTGCATTTTGTTGGCTATCCCGGAGTTTCCATGTGGTAATTCTTGCCTCATGCTGTTGTTGATACATCACAGGAATCGTTGTTTTCATGACTTTCGGCACCAAAGTCGACATCTACCCTATTATTATAATTTAATAGAAAAATGCAATTTCTTTTGAGATCTTTTGATCATAATTGTTTCATTTTCCATGGTAAAGCAAACAATTTTGGTTTCAATTTTTTTATTGATGATTTCAGGCAATTGCTGCAGCTTTTGCTACGGACCAAAATGGTTATGACGTGGCTTTTATCACTCATTCGACTCATCATGTGCTCTTTTTTTTCATTCCAAGTCCTAAGTACCAATTAATTAAAAGTTCACATTTAGAAAAAAAAAAGTAATTTTTGTTCCAATTTTTAAAAAGGTTACTTAATTATTTAGGTTCAAAGAAAAATCATACCCAATAAGTTAAGCATAATTTCTCTAATTCCTAAAAGAATATTACTTTTTTTATTTAAAAAAATTATAAATTTTAAAAAACAAAATACAATTTATTTTGTTAAATTTTTTGCAAAAGATGATAAATATACATTTACAAAAAAAAATAGCAAAATTAAAAATGACATAAAAATAACATTAAAATATTAAATGCAAATCAAATATCAATCTTAAATAAATAGAAAATACAATATGAAGATTAAAGTTTAAGAAAATTAAAAATAATAGGACTTAATTTAAAAAAAAGGGGGGGAAATAAAAGAAAAATTTTAAAAGAGAAAAAATTTAAAGGGTAAAATTAAAATAAAAATTCAAGTAAAAATTAAAAAAATGAAATATTCAATATTTAAATCTTAGATTTGAAAAAGACTAGGGATTGAGTGGGTAATAACCCCAAGTTCTATACACGTGTTGCCCCTAAATACACCCAAAGTCAGAGGACCTAGATGTAAAAAGGAGTTAATTTCGAGGTAAAATAAAAATAAATTAAAAAATCAACAAATGAAGAGATTGAAAACCAGGAAAAATGCGGAAGGACCACGAAAGTAATTAAACCAATTAAGAAAACACGCGTATCCCCTTTGGCGGGTCAGGTCTGATTCTACCAGACTTCTTCTAGAAGCTGTACGAAATGCTGAGCTGTGCAAGGAAGTATCGGCTTGCTTCATCCTATAAATACTCGTAAGCAACAAAGAAGAAAGCGTGAAGTGTGAATGAAAAAATCTAAGTGAAGAATTGAGAAAATCACGCACAATCAATGCGCAAATCATGAGTGGATTCCGTGGCATGCAGGGAAAGAAAATGACGACTCCATTGAAGAGTTGAGCACGAGGGAGAAGACGCCTTACCCTCCAAATCTAGCCAGAGCGCCAGAGAAGGAGGAGGTTGGTGATAGCAACTCCTATTTTCATCCTTGGGTTTTAGTTTTTCTTAATTGAGTTTGTTGAGATGAATATGAATGTTATTTTTCTAGGTTTATTCGGATGATATTTTTTTATATTTTTATGAATGATTTATGGTTAATCTAATGTTTTACTATTTATTCAATTGGACTTCTTACAACACATGCTTACCGTAAAAGGGAGTTTAAGTGTGTAACAACTACCAAGAGAATTGCGTGACAGATCAATATAAGCTTTAGAGGTTTGCCATGGCATTCTAGGATATATGAATCTAATTTGAATATACTCAAGTTTATCATTCATCATAGTCTCCCCTTGATATCTTGTCAACACTTCCATCGTCGTTCATCACATATCATTTACATTTTACCATTTACTTTTCTGCATTTAGTTTATCATTTGTTTTTTCTTACTTAGTCTATCATTTATTTTATCATTTAATTTTCATTATCTTTTACTCTCAATACTCTATTGACTTTAATTCTTTTATATTACTTTTCTATAGCATAATTTCCATTAACTTTGACCTGACTTTATTTCTTTGTCATGACATTAATGTACACTGACTATACCCTGCATAATTCTTTTGCCAAGACAATAACTTAATTAGGTCATATTAATTTTGATCCCTATGGAGAGCGATAATTCACTTATCACTTTATTACTTGAGTGACATGTATATTTGCATAGTTTGCACATAGGTTACAGCCTCAACAATACCACCATGACCCAGTGTGATTGGATGGATGGATGGACTCTTGTAGTCCTATTTAGTGTGATTTATTGGATGGAAATGGTGTGTAGTAGATGGGGCTAGTTCTTGTTCTGATCTGATATAACATTCTGATATGATATATGTTTTTAGAAATATGAAATTCTGATTTGCTATATATTTCTGGTAATGTGACATTCTGATCTGATATTGGTATATGTGAACATTATAAGTAAAGTTCTGTGTTGATAATTTCATTAGTGTATGGTATAAGAAAATTCTATTTGTGGGTCAAGTCACACACTTAGCTTCTAACTCCCGAGTTTGTTTAATATGTTTCAGGTGATCTTCAGACTTAGGATCGGACAGCATGCGAGAGCTCGGATTATTTTCTCAGCTAATTAAATATGGTGATTTATATTAGTAATTTTTTATGAACTTTTGCAATGTAATCTGTGTTTGGGCTTTGATTTGGTTTTTGTTTTGTTCATCAGTGTTTGATATTTTCAAACATAAAAACTGAAAAAAAAAATTCCACTAGTTCATAAACTAAAATTCGAATTTCGAAACTAAAACATCAAAATTTTTTCGCTGCATAATTAAGTAATCAACTAAGTATTTTTTTTGTAAATATATAAATATTTTTTAACAAATGTTAGCATTAACTAGATATGATTTGTCCAAAATTGATACTTTCAAAGAAAACAAACTCGAATTCAAATTCTGGATCTGAAATAAGTATTTTCAGACTTAAGTTTCTCTAAACATTTGTGAGAGTTCTGCCAAATTTTATTCTTTCGGAACGCACAACTAAGTTTGGTTAAATTAAAAGTTTTTAAACAAGTTAACATAATTTCTCAAGATCCAGTCATAACATTTAGGTTGGGGTTGAGGTGTTACATCTTTCATATCAAAATTTTTAGAAAGAAATTGTTTCACCTCATGTAGCATACTCTGGCATTCTTGAAAGTAAGATGTTGTCCACATATAGAATAAGGGAACAGATTTTACTCCCACTGACCTTCTTATATATGCATTGATCCATGATATTTTCAACAAAACTAAACAAAGAGATAGCTTCATGGAATTTTAAATACCATTGTCGGGAGGCTTGTTTTAATTCATATCTACATTGTAACGCCCCAAAGCTTTTATATTTAAGTTGTTAAAATTTTGTCAAGTAATTTGGTTTGCTTTGATGGTTGAGTGCTTTGTTTATCTGCTTGAGGTTTTGGGTTTGAGTCTGTATATGCGTAATGGACATATTCTTTTTTCTATTTCATTTGTTCTGCCGCCATTGGTAGTAATATGTTGGTGGGATTCAAATTCTACTGGCTGGAAAAGGATAGAGTAGTTGGTTTAGTTGGAGTATTAACCTTTTTTCTTTTATTTGGTTGATATTATTTTAATAATTATTCAAAATATTTTCTCTCCTAAAACCACTCTCCCACTACCGTACCCAATTCTGTTTGTGTTATTGATTTTATCATTTTATTATTTTTATTTCTTTTCTTTTCAAGGCACATTCTTTTCTCTCCTTCTATTTTCGGCCTTTAGTCTTTTTATTTCTTTCTTTCCCCTTCACCTTCGTTTTTCAATTTTCAATTCCAATCATTTGTTTTGCAATCTTGGTGGTTGGTGTTAAGTAATTGCGACTGGTTTTGAGGAATTGTTGAGTGGCTTCGGTAAATTCGAGCAAAGTGCAAGTATCGTTGTGTGATTTTCTTGGTTTTGAGGCTTTAATTGTTCTTCGATTTAAGGTGTGGATTTTGTAAGTGTTTATTTTCATTCCGGTTGGTGCTAAACATAATTGTGTTTTGATTAGGTGAAACAGTTGAAAATCAATTTCCCCCAACAGAGTAGGTCCCGATTAGACGTAGTTTCCGGAGTGGTAAGTGCTCATCTTCGTTTTGGGGATTGTCGTTTTGATAGTTGTAAGTTATTTTGGAGGAATATTTTGGTGTATAATTTGTATATGTATTGGTTAATTGTAGGATTTGTGAGTTCTCGTTAGTGTTTAATCAACTACGCAATCCGGTGTGTGATTTCGATCCACGAACTCATTAAAAACTCATTTTAATTGCGAAGCGAAGATGTTTTTCGAAACTGCCCAGCGTAACACGATCGTGTGACTATGTGTTGTCACACGACCATGTTGATGGCCGTGTGTCAGGCCTTGTGGTAGACACTATCGTGTGGGATTTTTGCAGGTCGTGTGCTAGATTGTGTTGGCAACATGAGTTGGGTTTTTGTTCCGTGTGAGCCACATGGCCATGTAGGCCTTCTTGGCCAATTGTAAGGATTGATTAAGCGTTGTTTTGGGAATATGAAATTTGGGTCCGAGAACATCGTAAGGCATGAAAAATTGTTAGTTTAGTACTTAAATTCGTATTTTACATGCATAGCGAAATTGTGACAAGCAAATATTAAGTTCATTCATTGTTTAAGTTCAAATTGAAGATAAGTGGTATTGTAAGAACGTTTACATTGCGAGAAAGACAACTTACTTCAGTAGATAATCTAAATGAATTCGTAATCCCGTAAAAGAATCAGAGTGAGCATTTGATTCAAATATTGAGAAAGATTATTATGTCGTCTACAATTCCAATTGGGGAGATGACTAGTCTTGACTATTGAAGCAATTGACTCCACGGGTAGAGACATAGATGTATCCATTGGTAGAAAGATATATTGGATTGGATCCAAGATGAATTAATTTTGAATCCGTTTGTGAATTAATTCACTTGTGACGTTCATGGTGTGATTTACCTAAATCCTGAGTTAGTCACTGACCATGCGTATACAACTCGTGCTTTGATATAAGTGGAGGTTTATACTCTAAAGATGATTGAGGCTATAACTAGTATGTTGGGTACATGATTTGTGTATGGCATGACTTTACTAGCAACAATGAAATTCATAGCTCAATTAAAGAGTTAATGATATTCTATCATTGGCATTGTGTGGTTTGATAAATATGGAACATGGTCACGGGTTGCTTGTTCTCGAACAAGTAATTTATCATAGTCATTCGTTGATAGTGATCATATTAATTATTAAGAAGACATAATGGTGACAATGAGATAAAATATGATTGTATTGTGTGAACAGATTTAACTTAAAGGAATCAACGATATCATATGAGGGTAACACACACTTGACGAAGTCATTGGACAAAACAGTTGGATGAATTTCTTTCGTAAAGAGTATACAATAAGGAGTTTTCAATTATGGTATTTCTTGTGGACTGACTCCATGATTAAGTAGTTGTGAATAATCAAAACGATGATACTGGACATAATAGTAATTACTAGAGTCTAATTGTATATGTCCAATTGGTCCCTCCGATAGCTAAACAAAAGCTCGATCGGACTGCATTAAATTAGAAGAAAATTTTATGACTTTGAAAATAATTTAATTGAGTTGATTTATTCGATGTGAAATTAAATTAGGCGGTCATGAGAATTGTTCAACTAGAAAATTTGATTAAAGAATTTTCTTGAAAAATTAATTAGGAAAATCTAAGTGAAGTTTAAAAATTAATTATCAAGTCAGACAATTGATCTAATGGATAATTGAACTTGAAAATTGGACTATTCCAAAAATAATATTATTTTAATAGTTTAATATTTAATTTAATTTAATTCTTATTTTAATAGTATTTTATTAATTTAATATTAAAGTTATTATCTTAACATTAAATTTAATTTAACAAGTTAAACATTCTATTATTTTAATAAGATTTACTATTAAATTTAATTTAATATTTATCAAGATAAATATTATATTAATTTAATATTAAAGTGATTAAGTTTAATCATATTTGAACTCTCTAAACTATCTCTATATAAAGAGAGTTTTGGTTGACACACTTGAATTTAAGAGAAGGTTGTAGCAAGAAAATTCTCTGAAGAGATTATTTTAGAAAATCAAATTATAACTTTAGCTTGTTTAATAGTTAAATCAAAATATTTTAGTAAATATTTAGGGTTTTATACTTAAAGTAGTAATTTACTCTTTCTAGTAGTTTTTATTACATTTTATATATTTAAATAAGGTTACGTGGTCTTGTAGGTCAAGTCGGGAGCAAAAGATGCTCATTCGGGCCAAAACTAATGCCTATGTCGTGACACTAAGACACCAATATCGCAACATCGAAGATAGGAGCAAAAAAAAGCCCTGAAGTGAATCTGATGTATATGTCACTACACAGACTTCTTGTGTCATGACATACCCCCTGCATTGCCCAAAAATCCCTAAAAGTTTTAACTACGTTTTGGAGGGAAATTAGGTGTATTTATCCTAATCAAACTCTAAGGACTTCAAGATTGATTTAGGTACTTTAATATTCCAAGTTAAGTTTATATAATGGTCATTGTAATAAGTTTAAACACACAATTTTTAGGGTTTGATTCATATGGTTTTCTTTCATTCTTAGTTTTTTCTTAGGTTATTTTATGTTCTTGTAATCGGGGGATCCTATTTCGAAGTGAGAGTCTCACGAGTGGAGATTGTTCCGGAGCCACGCTTTCTTCGATAAATCCTTGAGCATCTCTTTCCTTTATTCTATTCTTTATATCTCTTTCTTTAATATTGTTTAATTGAATGTTTGTGTAAAGATTATAATTAATTTATGCTTTATACATATTTCACATGTTTTAATTGTATGAATCTTATTAATTGATTGAAAGGAAGAGTTTTCTTATCGGATCAACTATTTGGGAAAGGAAGAATGTAAAAGAAACCTTAGGCCTGACAACCCTAGGAAGTCATAAAAGTGGGAATTAACCCAAAATTGGTATGCCTTATTCGTGAACACCTTAACCCCAGATAGATCTGGATTGTGAGGTTGGAAGATAAGTAGTTTTTGCTGACTCGTTATTCTAGTGGAAGATCGAAAGATCCTGATAGGGTATCGACTAGTTGATTGATTAGAACCATACATCAATAATTAATTAGCTAAAACAATTGGATCTAGGCTAAAAGGAACTCTCGTAGTCAAAACAAGGAATAGGAAAAGCTGATACATGAACCTAGGAGTAGATTTAGGTTTATTTAAATTTATTTAGTTTTTTATTATTATCATCTTGCCTCTTCATTAACACTACTAATTTGTGACTAAAGTAGATTAATAATTATTTCCCATAATTAGTTTGGTAACAATTTTCTCTAAACTGCAATCCCATGGATACAATCCTCAAAATACTTACAAAGTGTTTCGTTGTAAATAAATTATATTACAACCTAAACCGTATACTTGTGGAAACATCCTCAATTTCATATCTTCAGTTGCAGTATTCACACTCTAGACATTAGTACGTCTAAAGGCGGTCAAGTTGTTGGCGCTGTTGCCATGGATTGCGACGGTGATAATTGTTGTTGAATTAATTTCTTGCAAATAATATTAGTCAAAAGACAAACAAGCTAGACAGTGTACTAATTTTATTCTCAATTTTTTTATTTACTTTATTGTCTAAAAGATTTAATTATGGAAAATTTTGATTACAAGTGGTTTATTGATGAAAGGACTTCTTGGGATAATGAATGGAACTACATAACAAGTTGGTCAAACGGAGTCACGATGAATCAATGGAGCAATAATTACAGGTTTAAGGACAATGAGTATTCATATGAACCTCTTTATGAGTCATACAAAAAAGACAATGATATACCCAAACACTCATATGAACCTCTTTGTGATTTGCATAAGATTCCTTCATGTGAAGCGAACCGTCCAACTTCGAAAGATTATCAAACATGTCAAACATGATGGAACAAATGAGGAAAATGCTCCAAGAGATATCTGAGGTGCAACCTCCAAGGGAAGAGGTCATGTATGATGTTCCCAATCTTGATCTAGAGGGCCTTTGTATTATCATTGACCACTTTGAATTAGACAAAAAAAGTCAACAGGAGTTTGGAATTGGAGATCATGGAGATGAAATGAATATGATCGAAGTGATTTTTGATCCAATTGATAAAGAATCATACATAACAGTAGATGCAGTCTCTAATGTAAAAGTAGAAGTAACCACTAACATGGAGCTTAAGCCGATTTTGAATAAAAGTGTAGAGGAGTCAATACACTTTTTGGCCATAGAAGAGAAACTACCAGCCAAAGAGATCGATGAGTTCCACTCATTTTCATTTGACAAGGGCAACAAAGTTCCAGTGACCAAACATTCACGTAACATTGAGGGGAAGAAGCTTGATGCATTAATACCTTGAAAAATGATTTGGGGTTGGCTCGGATTTGGTACCAAATGGCTTGTAATGTGGATGTTGCATTGATCGAAAATAAGGCACCTTTGTTGGAATCGACCGAAAGGGTTGGTTCATATATATCAACAGAGGAACAAACATCGGATCAAAGTGTCGAGAATTAGCCAGAAGTTCTTCTATGGTGGCTGTAGAAGCCCAATTTATCCGGCCCAGAATAAAGCAAACCAAAAAACCAAAATAAATTGAAAACCCTTTAATTAAAAAAAGCCAAGATCCATTTACAAAATAACCCAAATCCCATTTACAAACAAACCCTAACTAAAATTTACAATAGGCCCATGAAGCTTAAAACCTTAAACCAAAGTAAAACCCTATTTTCTGCCTTAGCCTTTAGCGTCGTTCACCTGCCACATCAGCCATGTGCCCCAAGGTCAAATCTGACCCCTTCTCTACCATGGTTTTGTCGAAATGGCAAGCTTTGATGCCACCACCGTCGTAGATGCCCTACCATTTACCATGAAAGCCCCTGCAAAAGACAAAGAAAAAACTCAAAAACAAATGTAAAATCGACTATAAGAGCTGCACCAAATCAGTTGTAACCTTACACGGAGAAATAAAAAACAAAAAATCAAGATATTTTTGGGCCTTGTTCTTTTAATTTTCGAAGAAAATATATATAAAAAAGGAATTTGAGTTTCGTCTTTTTTACCTTTAATCACTCCGAACATCATCACCGCCGTGGGTGGTCAAGGTTACCCCTCCAAATCCCTTAATATTTGTGTGGAGGGGCTCCGCAAAAAAAAAACAAAGTTTTCTTTTAAAAACCCTAAAAGATCGAAAGGTCTTCTCGATTTTTTAGGTTTTTGGGGCCAAATCTTAGGATTTTAATCCTAGATTTGGACTTAGGGTTAAAAAGAAGCCAAAAAAGGGTTTTTTTTGGGTTTTCAGGCAACCGGGGATGGTGGTCACCACCGCCGGAGATCAATGGTCGCAGCAAACAGATAATGAGCCCAAGGTTGGCTAAGGGAGGGGCGTTTGAGAGAAAAACAAGGAGAAGGAAGGTTTTTTTTAAAGCACAAGGCAAAAATGATTTTTTTTAAAATTTTTTAGACTTTTATAGCCCCCCAAAACGGCATCATTTTGAGTGCGGCTCAAAATACCTGAAACGACATTGTTTTGATCCTTTGACCCAAATCCGACCTGAACACCCCTTAAGATCAGCATGTTTTTGTAAAAAAGGGGTATTTATGCATTTGGTCCTTTCACTTTTTGTTTTGCTCTAATTTGGTCCTATTTAGTTTATTTAATTCTAAATTGTACCCTTTAATTTTATTTTTCATGCAATTTAATCCCCTAACCCATTGTAGACCCTTTGGCAAATGGACGTGTACGTGAGAAAGGGTAATTTCTTCCCAAGTCCCTCTGATTTTATATTTATTTAAATTTAGTCCTTTTCAACCTATTTAATTTTATTTCTCATTTGCCCATTAATTTTATATTTTTTTACATTGTAATCCTTTGACTGATTGACTTGTTTGGGTAAGGTGACAAGTTATTAAGGGTGGGATAATATTCCTTTTGGTCCTTGGAAATTTGCACATGTTCTAATTTATCCCTTGTGATTTTTTTCTTTATTTTATTTCTTGCTTTAAATTTCATTTTATTATAAATTTAATCCTTTAATGTTTTTATTGTTTCTTGCACTTAATTTTATTTTGTTTGCAATTCAGTCCCTCATTTTTTTATATATCACTTTATTTTATTTTTTCTATTTACTATTTATTTTTATTTTTGCTTATTTACTCTTTTATCTTTTTATTTTTAGTATATTTGATTTTAGGTATTTATGCTTTGTTCTTTTTTATGCAACTTAATTATTATATTTGTTTTATTTTAGTATTCTTCTTATTTGATTGATATTTCATTTCATTGTATTTATTTTTATTATTAGCATCATTGTCATTTTTTTACTATATTTAATTTTATATTTTTGTTATTATATTTGTGTTTTTGCATGATTATTTTATTTATTTTATCATAATTATATTGTATGTGGCATTTGTATACCTTCATCCATTTTTTAATTAATAAATAAATTAATCGTATTCCTTATTTAATGTTCGTATTTGACTCGTACATGAAAAATAAGCAATTTTTCTTAAATCGAGGCTATGTTCTTTTATTTAAGAGATTTGAGAAATTATGCACTAACGTACTAGATATGATTTTTCGTTGAACTTATGTAATTGAATATCCTATTTAAAATCAAAATACATTAGGTTTGGTTAATAAGTGTTCTTTATTTTCAAAGATTCGAGAATGTTGTGTCCTAGCATTCTGGACATGGCTTTTTCTCTCAATTAATTCAAAATAAACTTTTCTTCGCAAAATTAGATTTTTTTAAAACAACGTTGAAATATGTCATTCATTTAAGAATCACATTTTAAATTTTCTTCATGTTCTCAATTTTCAATACTAAGACATCAAATAATTGATTCGGTACCAATTTTGGGTGTATGAGGGTGCTAATCTTTTCTCATGCGTAATCGACCCGAACCCATTTTCTTTTGATTTCGAAGACCAAAATGATTTTAATAATTTTAAATAGATTTCAAGGTAACCCGATTATACCTATTTAAAAATGATTGGTGGCAACTTCATTTTCGATTTTAAAATAAAAGTCGAGACTTTTTTCAAAAAAATGGTTTCGACTGTGGCGACACGGATCGTCCCGATTTTTTAAGAACTTCTATGTCATGCTTTAAATTTTGTTAGTTTTTTATTTATTTTATTATTCGTTTATTTTATTATTAATTTTAGTTGTGTTTAGTTTTTTTCTCATAGAAAATGTAGATATCATTGAGTGACAGAACCAAAAAAACGAAGAAATCAAAAACTAGGCTCAATGTTGCGACATCGCACCCTAATGTCGTGACATCCTAGACAGAATGCACCTCGCAACATTAAAAGCCCAAGTTCATCCGAATATTTGTACTCTTTGTCCGCTTGGAGCACATAAATCCTAAAATTATCATAACAACAAGGACTCGGCCTACTTAGGGAAGTTTTCTTGATTATACTTTAATTATTTTCCATTAATAGTAGTGTATGTTCTAAAGTGTGGGGGAAGTATATAGGATTAATTTGTGCTTTATTTATTTGTTTGGTTATTTTGTTTTAGTTAATTGTTTATTTCCTTTAAAAAATATTATTATTGTTTTTGCATGATGCTTGGATTATATTAATACTATAAATAGTGGTTGAAAATAATGAAGCATGTAATGACTTTTATCAAGCATGAAGTTTTTTATTGATATGAGATAATTTTATTATTTTTTAAGGGAAATTAATTAGGTTACTTAGTTAAATTACATAATAGATTAGAAGTATCTAAGTAAGAATGTTTGATGATGCCATATGAGATATAAGTCTTATAGATTATCGTAGAGACATGAATGCTTGGATTAATTATTATTCGTTTGGTTTAAATTGAAGCATGAAAGAAATTGTGTATGGTGGGATGTTTAGGGATGACTTAAGGCATTGTTTGAATAGCCAATTCTCAAATGACTATACCTTAATGCTATTAATCCCTAGTGTTTTTATTTGAGCTTGATAACTCATTTTTTATGAACCTACAAAAATTGAAACCCAAAGACCACACATAAATTGAAAACTTGAACTCTTCCCTATTCTTGGTCCTTTAATACATTACGAAATAGAAGTCAGACAATAGATATTAAGGATTTAGGTAGATACATTACAGTGGTTTAAAAAAAAGAGTGAAAAAGAAAGAAACAATGTGATACAGTGATTATAGGTCGGGCAAAAATGTGTGAAAAGTTCAAAAATAAAACGAGAAGAAAAAGTATTGCACAAAGACAAAAGTATTGAGATTGAGAAAAGAGTAAAAGTCATGTGACAAAACAAAAAGTCACAAAAGTGAGAGAAAACTCAGTCATCATGCACCAAAACTCATTAAGCCGATCATAGTTGCTAGTATCATATTCTATCATCCTACATGGAGAGTTAAGGTAGGTGAGAGAGGGAGACAAAAATAGTGAGCTTGGATGGGGCATTAAGGGGGAAGAGAGGGAACAATGTCATGTGCTAACTATTTCTAGTGTTTGAACCGTTTTGAGTCATATCTTTTTTTTAACTCACACCGTCCTTAGCCTCAAAACATTACAAGCCGAAATGACCAATGTGACTTATGCGTTCTTTGTGTATAATCTTCCGGAATTGCTAACAATTATACTTGATGAATATTTTTTTATTAACATGAATGTTTTTGCTACATATTTGTTTGATTTATGTTAATGGTAATATTATTAAATATTTGGAATTACTTCTAATTTGTTAGTGACATAACTTTGTAAACTAATCCTAATTTACTTCAAAAAGTTTTCAAGGCATCGAACTATCAAGATTAAGTTACATCTGTGATAAAAATTGTTATACATCTAATATTTGATAATCATGTTCTTAGTAGTAATAAAATCCAAAGGATGTATTCTTATTGCATGGTATGTGTCTAGGCTTGGTTTGTTTGAGGACAAGTAAAAAGTTAAGTGTGGGGGAGTTTATGTGTGAGGTTCTTACTCACATCTAGCTTCACTAATTTTAGCTTGTTTAAAGAAAGAAATTAAGTAATTTTTGTATTAAATTTTTTCCTATATTTGTTCCATTGCTATATGACAAGCAACAAGTTAAGTGTGAGGGAGTGATTTGCCATGGATTATACTATTAGTTACATCCTTTTTACACAAAACTTTAGCTTGTTTAACAATTAAATCAAAGCATTTTAGTATATATTTAAGGTTTTATACTAAAGTAGTAATTTATGCTTTCTAGTAGTTTTATTATATTTTATATATCTAAATAAGGTTACATGGTCTTGTAGGTCAAGTCGGGAGCTAAAGATGCTCATTCGGTCCAAAACTGATGCCTATGTTGTGACACTAAGACACCAATGTCGCAACATCGAAGACAGAAGCAAAAATAAAGCCATGGAGTGAATTTGATGTCAGTGGTGCGACACAGACTTCTTGTGTCGTGACATACCCCTCTGCGTTACCCAAAATTTCTTGCAAGTTTTAACTACATTTTAGAGGGAAATTAGGTGTGTTTATCCTAGTCAAACTCTAAGGACTTCAAGATTAATTTAGGCACTTTAATGTTCCAAGTTGAGTCTATATAAAGGTCATTGTAATATATTTTAACACATAATTTTTTGGGTTTTCTTTTATTTTTAGTTTGTACTTAGGTTATTTTATGTTCTTGTAATCGGGGGATCCTATTCCAAAGTGAGGCTTTTGCGAGTGGAGATTGTTCAGGAGTCACGCTTTCATCAATAAATCCATTAGCATCTCTTTCTTTTATTCTATATCTCTTTCTTTAATATTGTTTATTTAAATGTTTGTGTAAAGATTAGAATTAATTTATGCTTTATAAAAATTTCTCATGTTTTAATTGTATAAATCTTATTAATTGATTGAAAGAGAGTTTTGTTATCGGATCAACTATTTAGGAAAGGAAGAACGTAAAACAAACCCTAGGCTTGACAGCCCTAAGAAGTCATAAATGTGGGAATTAACCCAAAATTGGTATCACCCATTTGTGAACACCTTAGCCCCGAACCAATCTGGACTGTGAGTTCGAAAGATAAGTAGTTCTTACTGACTCGTTATTTTAATAAAAGATTGGAAGATCCGGCTAGGGTATCGACTAGTTGATTGATTAGAACCCTACATCAATAATTCATTAGGTAAAATAATTGGATCTAGCTATAAGGAACTCGCGTAGTCAAAACAATGAATAAGAAAAGTCGATATATGAACCTAATAGTAGATTTAGTTAAATTTATTTAGTTTATTATTATTATCATCTTGCCTATTGATTAACACTACTAATTCGTGACTCAAGTATTAATAATTATTTCCCGTAATTAGTTTGGTAACAATTTTCCCCAAACTGCAATCATTTTTGTACAATCCTCGGAATACTTACCAAGTGTTTTGTTGTAAACAAACTATTTTACAACTTAACCTGTATGCTTGTGAAAACCACCTCAATTCCATATCTTCAGTTGCGGTATTCACACTCTTGACATTAGCACATCCGGAGGTGGTCATTACCCCACTAGTATTTTTTTGTGAAATGTTTTTTATTTGAAACGAACACACACTCGGCAGACGTGAGCTTGAGGATAACAGAGAAGACTACTCGATCGAATTGCTCATCCTAGATGAATCGAAAAGGTACAATTTTGATTACTTTAGATATTACAACCAAGATATTATTTCTGGAAAAATTTTAAAACTCTGATATTTCCTAAATTTATTTTCCGTTGCATTTTTAACCCTTTTTTCCTAACAATTATGATATGTATAAGATATGTATATGCCTGGGGTGAGATATGCTATGATGGAGAAAGTATATATGGCAGTTCTTACAATAAATATGACGGTTAGACCACAAAACTATATGTATGGAAGCTTAGCTGCAATTAAATGAGTGGCACACCACCACTTATTGGTGTGACTGGATGGATGGACTTGTGTAGTCCAATATGGTGTGATTGGCTAGACGAAGTTGGTATGTAACGGATGGGGTTAGGACATGATATGCATTTTATGATTTGATTCAAAATATTTGATATGATTCAGAATGATAAGTATGATAAGCTATGATCCATGTGAATTTCTGATATGATACGAATCATCTATTTATAAGTGATATATAAGAAAATGTATGTCTTTGAAATATGAGTAAATTCACACACTGGGCTATAAGCTCACATTTTGTATGTTTCATTTCAAGTAATCCTCCTACTTAGCATTTAACGACAATATTGGACACTCGGGTTTCACATTTTGATTCAGTTATTTCGGATTTGTTTCATTGGCTACTTTGGGCATTTTAGACTTTGTTTTGGTTTTTTTAAACTTCCGGACATTTTGTGTTTTGCTTAGAACGTTATGATTAAAATTAATTTATCAAGGTAAAGTTCAAACCGATAAATGACACTAAATTTTAAAAAATTAAGATGAAATCCAATTTTCCAAAACAACGAGAGTTTAAGTTTTTTCGCTGCAAAATTTAATGAAAGGTTTTGAAAAAGTGATTTTGTATGTAAATATGATAAGAAAATTTAGGTTAAACTTTTGGAACACAATTAAGTTCTAAGGAGTTAGATGTATTTTTTATTTGTTTACAATCCGCTAAAATTGGTTTCTTCAAATCTATCATTTGTTTACTTTATACGTTGTAACCTTCATAATTCGACCATAACGTCTAGGTCGAGTTTTGGGTGTTACATACATCTTGCATACCAAGTGTTCACCATCACTAGAGGTGAATCCATCAGGTTGTTTCATGTATACCTTTTCCTCTTGTTCACCATTAAGAAAGGTGACTTTCACATCCATTTGTTGCAACTCAAGGTCAAAAAGAGCTATTAATGCTTACACATTGCGCAAGGAATATTTCTTAGATACAAGACTGAAAGTCTCAGTACAATTGATTCCTTCTCACTGAGTGAATCCTTTCGTAACGAATCTAGCTTTATATCTTTCTATATAGCCCATTAAGTCTCTTTTTGTTTTGAAAACTCATTTACATTCAATGGCTTTTACGCCTTCAGGCAACGGCATGAAATCCCAAACATCGTTACTTTTCATGGAATTCATCTCTCCTTATTGTACCATAATTCTGACTCTTTGCAACTCATGACTTGTGAAAATGACTCAGGAACATTCTCAGCTTAATATTATAGTCAGACTCTTACAGATACACAATATAGTCACTAGAAATTGTTGATTTCTCTTCTCTAGTAGATCTCCTCAATGTTGAACCAACAATTTTTTGTAGATCATGTTGTTCAATTGGTTGTTCAATAATTTCTACATTTTCTTAAACAACTTGATCTATTATAGTGTTTTTAGTAGCTTGTGGATTTTCATTTATTGGTTGTTCAACACCTAATTCAACTTTAGGGGTTTTATGTATGATAACCAATCTCTCACCTAAAGTGAAAGGTTGACCTACGAGAATTGTGTCCCAAGATAGATGGCTCTCACTGATTGAGTCATTCTCAAGAAATTTTGTATTTCTCGATTCCACAATTCTAGTGCTATGAGATGGACATTATAATCTATATCCTTTGGACCTTTCGACATATCCAATAAAATACTCACTAATGGTCCTTAGGTCCAGTTTCTTTTCTTGTGGATTATAAACTCTTACCTCAGAAGGGCATCCTCATATGCGTATATGTCGTAAACTCAGCTTCCAACCTTTAAAAAAATCAAAAGGTATCTTTGGGACAATCTTGGTTGGAACTCAATTTAATATATACACATCCGTTTAGAGAGCTTCAACCTATAAGAACTTAGGCAACTTAGAGCTATTAAGCATACTTTACACCATGTCCATTAAAGTTCGGTTTCTTCTTTTCGTAACACCATTCTGATCAGGTGGGCTTGGCATGATGTATTGGAAAACTATATCATCATATTGAAATTTTTTCAAAAATGCACCAGGTGCTTGTCCATCCTCAATTGATCTACCATAATACTCACCACCTCTATTGGTTCTTACAATCTTGATTTGCTTATCATATTGTTTCTCTACTTCAACCTTGAAAACTTAAAGGCTTCTAATGATTCGCTCTTGTGATGAAGCATGTAAAGATACATGTATCGTGATCGTTTACAAAAGTGATGAAGTATTTCTGACCTTTCACATCCATATTTGGGCAACATATATCATAATGGATGATTTCAAATATGGTCGAACTGCTCTTTCCACCTTTCTTTGGCTTATTAGTTTGCCTACCCTTAATGCAGTCTATACAAGTACTGAAATCAGTAAAATCTAAAGTAATGAATACCCTATCATTTACTAATCTCTTAATTCTTTCAATAGAGATGTGTCCTAATCTCCGGTGCCATAAAATAGGGGGAGCTTCATTTATAACATAATGTTTAGTACCAATTTGAACATGCATAACATTATGAGCGACATTATTTTACAAATTAAGAGAATAAAGGCCATCAGGTAAAACATCATTTCCAACAATTTCAAATTTATAAACTAAACTAAAACGAGTGCTTGAAAAACTACAAAAAAAAAATACCCAAATGGTGGTAGTCTTGAAATAGAAACTAAATTTCTAAAAAAAATTGAGAATATAAAAAGTCTTCTAAAATTAAAACAAAATCACTTTTAAGCACTAATTCGCATGTTCCAATTGCTTTCACATGCGAATCCATCTTATTTCCTGAATAGATGTGTCGCTCAGCTCCCACTGGTTCCCTAAAGTTTCTTAATCCTTGTAAGGAATTTGAGATATGGATTGTAGAACTAGAATTAATCCACCATTTATTATAACTAACATCAACCATATTGGACTCAAAGAAAACAACTGAGATTGATTTATCTTTCTTTTCAAGCCAACTTTTAAACTCGACACAGTCATTCTTTAAGTGTCACTCCTTTTAAAAAAGAAACACTTGGACTCTTTCTTTATGTCAGCTTGGGTTTGCAATTTAGCCTTCCCCTTTTGCTTGGCTTGGACCATCTTTTTGCCTTATGTAACCGTCAATGCACTCTCTCTCATCTATAGTATGAGTCTAGCCTCTTCCTAGTCACACATGGTCAAAAGCTCAACGATAGATGATCGGCATGTAAACGTCATAGTAATTATGTGCAAGCGAACACTGTCGATGCAAGTATAGTAGACAGATGTGAGTCTGTTGGATATCGATCCCACGAGGATAGTGTTTTTGTTGCTTAATTCTGTCGAAGCAATTTAAAATGAAAAGAATTTTTAAGAGTAATGTCAATGCAAATTGGTTAAAACTACACAAGGTAAGAGTTAAATCTGTCAGTGCAATTGTAATATAAAATGTCAGAGCAATTTAATAAAAGATGAATTGGTTGTTGAAGATGTTAGTAAATGTAAATTCAGAAATATAAAAGAATAGATCAAGTGTAAAGAATTGGAGAGGATCACTGACTTCACAAGTTGGCAACACTAGATGTGACTACAAGGTAAATGAATTGTCACCACAATTACGTTCTAATGAGATCTTACTGCTATCAAACTCTCTATTTAACAAAGACCCAAGTACTAACAATTACCACACCTTCCAGTGCTGGTAATGCTTCACACTCAAGAACAAGTGGCTAGAATTCCTTCTTGCCTCAAGCAACTTCCGTTGTCTTACTTGTTAATCTAACTTGTCACCTCACCTTCCAGTGACTGTGATTACAATCTCACTTCGATGGTCAAAAAATTAAATCCAAATATAAATAGATGAGAAGAATTGAATAAAACTTAAAGTAAATCTAATATTAATAGATACTTTCGTATACAATTAATAGTCCATAGAATTCATCAACATTTAAGAGGGATTAAAAGATAAATAGAAGCATGTTATTCCTAGTCTACTACAATATTCCCTTAATCGCTCCTCTTCCGTCGCACCTAGACACTTCTCGTCAAAAGATGTCACTTCCTTGTTACATCAGGTCACCTTCCTCCGAAATCAAGCTTCTATGACAGCTGACTTTGAGAATGAATGAGAGAAATTATAGAATTGAATTCTTCACAGCTTGATATCGATCCTCTTTCTCTTCCTTCTATTTATAATCATTGGCAATCATAGATCTTTCTTCTTTTTCATATCTAACTCCCTTTTTGCAGCTGTAAAAGTTTGCTATTGCCAGCTATGCACTCACACAGATCTGGTTTGTTCATTAGGCAGTTGCAGATTGTCGCGATATTTCTGGACGCAAATTATGATTTTAAATTGCTGCAACAACTAGACATTCTCCTGCGCTGGTGCTTTTGGATATGTTAGCAGCCTAAAATCCCTGATAAAATGTAGAAGCATTCATGTGGTGACATATTTGGTCGCAAATCTGGATCAAACTTGTGGCCGCAACTCTGAATGCTTTCCTACTTTGATCTTCCAAGGTGGATTTTTGCGCTGACAACTTTAGGCGCAAAACTAATACTAAATACAGCGACATTAGTAGCATTAAGTTATAAAATGAAATTTCTAAGTATGAAATGCTAAAAATGTATGCTAAATATGTTATAAGAGGAACAAATTATACACTAATTTAAGGAGAAATTAAGTGTCATTTCTAATGCTATCACACCCCAAACATGAGTTTTTACTTGCCCTCAAGTAAATAAAACTTAGCATAGTTATATCCAAATTCTTGTCACCACAATCATCATTCTAGCAACTTATATTCTCTGGAATCCTAATGTATAAATTGCATTCATATGTTGGAATATTGCGCCAACAATTTATAGGCATAAATAATCAGAATTGCAACTTCACTAATGCTAGCATCATGTTTTAAATATTAAATCTTCTTAACCCATACAACATTTATTGTATAATAATAGACACACACACATATATATATATATATATATATTATTTTTTATCAACTTTTTCTTTCTTTATCTCTTTCTTTTTTTTATGTGACTGAGAGATGTCATTGCATTACTATACTCTTGTTCCTGGGCAATAACGATGGGGTGCAACAAACCCTTAGGGAGCATGTAATTACGCTGACACACACTCTTGCAGTGACAGCCTTTCGCTAGATAATTTTTCTAACACTTGCAGTGGAGTGTTCCCCCTTGTTGAGTCGCAATACACTCACATTGGAGTGTCTTTTATTAGTAGATATAATTATATGCATAGCTGCAATATGGTAAGTTAATTCAATATTTAAAGAATGATACTACTATTTTATTACTAATGCAATCTCAATTATTCATCCGAAAATAGAAGGATTCAACATTCAATCACATTCATCCAATTCACGCACTAGCATTCCAAATAATTCAAGAATTAAGCATCAAATGAAAAAATTGAGGCCACATTTTTCTTAACTATGCATACTTTCATTCAACTAAAGAGACAAATGTATTCTTAAACTTGTGGGTGTAATTGCATTTCCATTCCAAACTTCTCCCCAAACTTAGTGCCTGCGTTGTCCCCAATGCACTGACAATACTATACAAATATTAGTGGAAATGCAACTACAATTCAAATGTAAGAACAAATAAAATGTAGAGACAATAAAAATGTAATAACAATTAAATGAAATGCATGCAACTAAACTAACTACTGAAAAGTAAACTAACTCAGTATGTTGTAGCCGAGGATGTGGCTGCTTTGGACTTCTTTTTCTTCTTCGAGCGCTCCTTTTTGCTTTTCTTCTTTGCCTTATGTTTGTGCCTTTTCTCTTTGGGTTTAACTGGTGGAGTTGATTGCTCCTCCATGGCTGGTTGAATGTTGACTTCATCGACAGTCACATCCGATGGATGTATATTAGTAAGTGGTGCCACATATGGCACAATAGCCAGAAGATTGGAATCCTCATTGTTGGATGTGATTGCCTCGACCCAGCTCACCCTAGATGGCGCCAATTGTTTAACAGATGCACCCATATTGGTCGATATGTCGATAAATTTCTCTGATAAATTTTTTGGGGCTATTTATTCTTTTTCTTCCTCCTCTTCTTTTCCTTCTTCTTCTCTCTTTTCTTCTTCTGTCTCAATACTCACAGAAACAATTGGTGTGTGCTCTTTCGCAATAGCAGCCTCCTTTTTTGCCATATTGGCACCGAAACTGTTCGAGAGCTCATCTTCAAAGAGGCTGGCTATGCTTCGGAAGCAATCTTCCATATCTTTAGAGTACACATCTTGATCCTCATTATTAGAGATGTGGATTCTGTTTGGGGACTGGACGGATTGATTTTTTCCTTTTGAAGCATGCTGCTTTGAAGATGGAGTAGCCTCATCGATAATAGAAGGAAAGACAGGAAATTTTGACATCGGGTTCCTACTCAAGCCGCACAATGTGCTTAGAATAGCAATATTCCATGCCCTAGTATAGGCATAAAATAAGTTCTGTTTGTGTTGCATTTCTTCTACTGCGTCGATAAGTCTAATTTATTTGCTACTCATCCGATCAATAAACTTTTCAATCTCAGCAAGCTTCCTCCAAATCTGAGGATCTATGGGCACATGGGCCTGGGTGGCCTTATTTTTCCTTTTACCTTTTTCCTTCTTTGGTGGGACCTCTTTCACCATAGGGGTTTCTTGCCCCCTTGTCATTCTCTCTACCGAAACATCATTGATTGGGCTTTTATTCTCCAAAAACTCTTCTCCTTTATGAGGCACGATGCCCCTCTGTTTACACAACATCATTATCAGAGAAGGGAAAGGTAGGATACTTGGTTGTTTGGTGACTGCTTCAATAATTCCTGATGAAGGATTGTGCCGACATCAATTCGACGTCTCTTGAGTATAAAATGCAGCAGGCACATTCTATCCAGCATTGTAGTGGTGCTATGAGTAGATAGTAGGAGACGATAGTTGATAAAATGGAACCAAATCTTACTTTGAACAATGAGGTAGCGATAGTGCATGGTGTATTTATTTGAATTGTTCATCTTCCCTCTCAGCAATGTGGAAGAGAGCATTGATGTGTTCAGCACTCCAGGGTACCAACCCTTCACTAACGAATATAAACTCCTATTCTGGATCAACCAGGTTAGCATAAAATTCCCTTACAATAGAGGGAGAGTATCCTATCGGATGGTCACAATACTACTTCCATCCCAAATGAGAAATTATTCTGGTGACCTGTCTCCCTAATGTCAGTTGCGGGGACAACTAAAATCCCTGCTCATGATGACATTTTCTTTTCAACATAATCTCGTGATAACCGTCTCTAACTGCTTTCGATAGGAACAGAACAAGCTCTTTGGGTTGTGGTTGGTCGGCGTTTCTGACCATAACAGTCGAGGATTCAGCCATTGATTTGGATGGGGTTTTCGCTCTGCGAGTTCTTACCATGACTACTAAAATAAAGAGAGTGAGAATATCGTGCAGAAAAATGAAGGTTTAAGAAAAAGAAAATTACAACAATAATGGTGGTTGTGAGTGTGAGAGAACAGTTGGCACAAAAATGGAGTTTTATAAACTATGGAGGTGAAGAGTCATGATGATTGTTGCTGCCGGGATAGTACACTATGCCTGCAGCCAATAAATGTTAGGACATAGATCGTACTTTTTCGTAACGATCCAACAGTTGGGGATTAGGGTAAATCAATCGGCGTATTTTTTGCCCGAAACATTTTACTGAGTCATCAATTAAATGCATTGACAAGTCATGCTATCGTGTGCATCAATAAAAAGAAAATGTTTTATTCCTACATAAAACTAAAGAAAATGAATTAAAAGATAATAAAAGACAAAAAGTAAATATAAAAGTTGCAATGATATTCTTAAGAAAATGTGACCAGGTTAATGGTCTCGTTATATTCGTTGATGTTTGGGCTGAGGTAATGCTTTAATCGTTGGCCATTCACTTTGAATTGGTTCCCATCGTTCAAATCTTTAATTGTCACCGAACCATGTGGAAATGCTTCGACAACTTCGAAAGGACTTGACCACCTTGAGCATAATTTTCCTCGATGCAACTTTAAACATGAGTTAACTAAAAGAACTAATTGACCAGGAGAAAATTGTCGCCGCAAAATGATGTTGTCATGTCATTTCTTAGTTTTTTCTTTGAAGATGGCAGCATTTTCAAAAGCATTGCGTCGAATTTCTTCTAGCTCCAAAATGTCCAACAATCTTTTCTGTCCAGTAGTATCATATTCCATGTTCACTTGCTTGATTGCCCACATGGCTTTATATTCAAGTTCGACAAGCTAGTGACATGATTTACCAAAAACTAGCTGATATGGGGACATCCCTAACGAAGTTTTATAAGCAGTACGAAGCGCCCACAATACATTATTCAACTACAAGGACTAATCTTATCTAGATGGATTAACCACCTTCTCAAGAATACCTTTAATTTGTCGATTAGAGGCCTCCATTTGTCCATTCATTTTTGGATGATACGTGGTTGCCATGCGATGTTTCACACTGTAACAGTTCAAAGCTGTTTCCACTTGATTACAATGGCAATGAGTGCCTTGATCGCTTACTAATGCTCGAGGTGTTTTGAATCGTGTAAGGATATATGTGTAAAAGAACTTTAACATCGTCAGAGCATCGTCCTTTGGAACAGCGATTGCTTCGATCCACTTAGAGACATAGTCCTAACACCACCAAAATGGCCTCCATAAGGAGCATAGTGACAATGCTTCAAGATAGAAAGCATTTCTTCCTCAGGAACGCAATGATGAATGATGTTGTCGGTGCATACTTTGAACAGGTATGGCTTATTCTAATGATATTGTACAGCATCCTGAAGGAATTTGACTTTCCTGTGACCTGTTACACTCAATGGTAGCTTTTTACAAACTAGATAATTGATGACATCTGCATACCATGGAGATGCATCGACAAAGAATAATTTCTCAACTGGAAATCCTTGATCTCAACATCAAATTCTTACAATAAAATGATCCATCTGATCAGCCTAGGTTTGGCATCTTTCTTAGCAAAAAGGTATCTTAAAGTAGAATGATCAGTATACACTGTAATTTTTATGCCGACAAGATAGGAACAAAACTTGTCAAATGCAAAAACTACTGCTAGTAACTCTTTCTCGGTGGTCATTTAATTCACCTGTGCTTTAATTAGAGTCTTACTAGCATAATAGATTAAAAGAAATATCTTATCCTTTCTTTGCCCAATCACAGCACCTACAGCAAAGTTGCTCTTATCGCACATTATCTCAAATAGTAGCGACCAATCTGGGGCGACGATAATGGGTGCCTACCCTAGCTGCTGTTTAGTCTTTAAAAATGCATCCAAACAATCTTCATCGAACAAAAACTTTTTATTTTGTTCCAACAAGAAGCAGAGTGGTTTTGCTATTTTGGAGAAGTCTCGAATAAATCATCTATAAAATCTGGCATGGCCGAGAAAACTCCTTATTCCCTTTACATTATTTGGTGGAGGTAACTTTTCAATGATTTCCACCTTCGCTTTCTCTACTTCAATGCCCTGACAAGATAATCGATAACCAAGGACAATTCCTTTGCACTTGTCTCAATATCGGATAGCTTCTTCTTCTTCTTCAATAATAGCTCCTTCATAAATTTCCCATAACTGGGAATCTGCACAAAAGCAGTATATTAATATGTAATTATTTTAAGGTAGATACAAACTTTTGATAATCTCTGTCATGCTCTTTCTCCTTGAATCGTTATGGAAATAGAAAAGGTATGTTCACAGTGGGTTGTTTTGTTATAACCGGTTGTGTTGACGTGGGCAGTTGTGTTGACAACTTCGTAAGATGAATGGTCGAATAGGTGTGACTATTGGTGGTTCCTCATCATTTACTTCTACTGTGTCTTCTTCAGGTGCAACTTCTCATTGTTGCTTTGGTTCGTTTGCGTCGACAAGTGCTTGGTTAGAGTACTACCGTGTTCGATAGTTTACTTCCCACTCTACAATGTAATAGCCTTGCAATGCTCTTTACCTTTCTGATTTGGATTTTCAATATCATTGGGAAAAGCACCTGGTGGTCGTGTGCTAATGTTAGAAGCCAATTGTCCTAGTTGAGCTTCCAACGCTCGGATGCAAGAAGAGTTTCCTTGTAAAATAACTTTTGTTCTTATAATATGCTCAGACATCAAAGCTTCAAGAGTAGCCAAAGGATTTGATCTTGGTTGAGAATATTGCTATTGCTGTTGTTGATGTTGTCCTTGCATATTTGACAGTGTCGTCTATTGTGGTGGCATTCGAACAAGTGGCTACATCTAGGTTTGTGATCGCATTTTATCAGGTTGCGCATGCATTTACAGATTGTGACTATAATTGTACTGCTGTTGACCATAACTCCTTTGTTTAAAGTTACATTAATTTGAGGAATTTCCATATCTGTATGTGGACATATTATGACTCCCCATGGTTGTTGAGCTTTACTTAAACTGTTATATGAGTTACCATATGAATTTTCGAGGATGCTATTAAAGAGAATGCATTTTTAGCTTGTTGTTGACAGTCCTCATAACTATGGTTATCGCCGTAAATTTCACTTGAAAATGTCGAGACATTTATCTATTAGGCTACTTGAATGAGGGCAACATTACTCATCCGCTTCATGTTTTTTATCATGTTTTCCAATGAGGATACTTGTGCACTTAAGACTGATATAACATCTAATTCATAACTTCAGGATTTGTTTTCACCTGAGCAGAACGAGAAATTGGGTATTGATAATCATTTTATGCAATTCTCTTTAAGATTCGTTCTTCACTGTAAGTGCAATCCAACAAAGGACCATTAGTAGAGGCATCGACAAAATTTCTTAACTGCACATTTAATCCATTGTAGAAGATCTCGATTTATGTCTCTTGTTGGATTCCATGCGTGAGACAACGTCTAAGCGGAGTTTTGTAACGTTCCCATGTAGTATGCGAATTCTTATCATCCAATTGATGGTATGCCTTGATATCATTCCACAATCTAGCATTCATTACAGGTGGATTGAATCGCAAAACAAACTGAGTTGCTAGCGCATTCCATGAAGTAATAGATCTAGCCGGTAAACCAAGAACCTATGTACGTGCCCTTCCTTGCAAAGAGTAAGGGAACAACTGCATCTTTAAGGCGTCATCAAGAACACCATGTTGATTAAAAGAAGCACATATAAGCAAAAAAGATTTGAGATGATCCCTCGCATCTTCGTGAGGCAAACCTGTACATTATCCATTCGAGTTAAGCATTTGGAACATCACCGATTTTAATTCAAAATTCCTAGCTTGTATTATTGGTCTAACAACCCCTAGTTGTAAATCATCGTGCATAGGAACAACAAAGTCTCTAATTTCCCTGTCTGGAATCTGCTCCACTTGAGGCAACGGTATATTGTTGACTACTTGTGGCTGCACTGGAGGAATAACATTTTGTGGCAGCAGTGGTGGTAGATCGTTGTTATTTCCAGCCATTTTTCTTTGCTCTTGCCTTTTCCTCCGAATTGTCCTTTCAAGTTCCGGATTAAAACTAACAATGTCTTTAGGATTTCTTCTTGTGGACATCCTAACAAAAATCGGAAAGAATTAACAAAAGATTAGTAACCAATAAAAGTTAGAAAATAAATAATAAATGCAACTACAACAATAAACATCAAACAAACGCCATCCCCAGTAACGGTGCCAAAACTTGATTGGCCTATAAACGTCACAACAATTATGTACAAGCGGACATTATCAATGCAAGTATAGTAGATAGATGTAAGTCTGTTGGATATCGATCTCACGAGGATGGTGCTCTTGTTGCTTAATTCTATCGAAGAAATTTAAAATGAAAAGAATTGTTAAGAGTAATGCCAACGCAAATTAGTTAAAACTACACAAGTTAAGAGTTAAATTTGTCAGTGTAATTGTAATATAAAATGTCAGAGTAATTTAATAAAAGATGAATTGATTGTTGAAGATGTTTGTAAATGCAAATTTAGAAATATAAAAGAATAGATCAAGTGTAAAGAATTGGAGAGGATCATTGACTTCACAAGTTGGCAATGCTAGATGAGACTACAAGGTAACTCATAGATGAATTGTCACCGTAATTATGTTCTAATGAGATCTTACTGCTATCAAATTCTTTGTTTAACAAAGACCCAAGTACTAAAAATTACCGTACCTTCTAGTGTTGTTAATGCTTCGCACTCAAGAACAAGTGGCTAAAATTCCTTCTTGCCTCAAGCAACTTCCATTGTCTTGCTTGTTAATCTAACTTGTCACCGCACCTTTCAGTGATTGTGACTGTGATTGCAATCGCACTTCTGTGGTCAAAATAGTTAAATCCAAATATAAACAGATGAGAAGAATTGAATAAAACTCAATGTGAATCTAACATTAATAGATACTTCCATATACAATTAATAGTTAATAGAATTCATCAACATTTAAAAGAGATTAAAAGATAAATTGAAGCATGTTATTCCTAGTCTACCAGAATCTTCCCTTAATTGCTCCTCTTCAATAGCACCTAGGCACTTCTCGTCAGAAGCAGTCGCTTCCTTGTTACATCAGGTCTTGCTTGTTAATCTAACTTGTCACCGCACCTTTTAGTGACTGTGATTGCAATCGCACTTCTATGGTCAAAATAATTAAATCCAAATATAAACAGATGAGAAGAATTGAATAAAACTCAATGTGAATCTAACATTAATAGATACTTCCTTATACAATTAATAATCTATAGAACTCATCAACACTTAAAAGAGATTAAAAGATAAATTGAAGCATGTTATTCCTAGTCTACTAGAATCTTCCCTTAATTGCTCCTCTTACATCGCACCTAGGCACTTCTCGTCAGAAGTAGTTGCTTCCTTGTTGCATCAGGTCTTTCTTGTTAATCTAACTTGTCACCGCACCTTTCAGTGATTGTGACTGTGACTGCAATCCCACTTTTGTGGTCAAAACAGTTAAATCCAAATATAAATAGATGAGAAGAATTGAATAAAAATCAATGTGAATCTAACATTAATAGATACTTCCGTATACAATTAATAGTCAATAGAATTCATCAACATTTAAAAGAGATTATCTACTAGAATCTTCCCTTAATCGCTCCTCTCCCGTCGCACCTAGGCACTTCTCGTCAGAAGCAATCGTTTCCTTGTTGCATCAAGTCACCTTCCTCCGAAATCAATCTTCCATGGCAGCTGACTTTGAGAATGAATGAGAGAAATTATAGAATTAAATTCTTCACAGCTTGATATCGATCTTCTTTCTCTTCCTTCTATTTATAATCATTGGCAATCATATATCTTCCTTCCATTTCAGATCTAACTCCCTTTTTGTAGCTGTAAAAGTTTGTTATTGCCAGTTATGCACTCACGCAGATTTGGTTTGTTCATTAGACAATTACAGATTATCGCGACATTTCTGGATGCAAATTATGATTTTAAATTGCTGCGACAAATAGACATTCTCTTGCACTGGTGCTTTTGGATATGTTACCAACGTAAAATCCCTGATAAAATGTAAAAGCATTTATGTGGTGACATATTTGGCCACAATTCTAGATCAAACTTGTGGCCACAACTCTGAATGCTTTTCTACTCTGATCTTCCAAGGTGGATTTTTGCGCTGACAACTTTAGACGCAAAACTAATACTAAATACAGCGACATTAGTAGCATAAAAGGGACAAAATGAAAGGAAGTAAGACCATAGAACACAGAGTTATAAAATGCAAATACTGAGTACGAAATGCTAAAAATGTATGCTAAATATGATACAAAAGGAACAAATTATACACTAAGTTAAGGAGAAATTAAGTGTCATTTCTAATGCTATCAATAGACCACTTTTCCTTATGTGTGCTATAGGAGATCTTAAAAGGCCCATAATGAGGTGGAAGAGTGTTTAATATAAAGTGCACTAGGAAAGATTCAGACATTAAAACCTCATGTGCTTTTAACCAAGTTGCTAAATCTCTCGTTTTGTGTACATAAAACACCTAATAGAAATCGAAAAGAATTATCAAAAGATTAGTAACCAATAAAAGTTAAAAAAGAAACAATAAATGCAACTACAAAAATAAACATCAAACAAATGCCATCCCCGGCAACGGTGCCAAAACTTGATCGGCCTGTAAACGTCACAGTAATTATGTGCAAGCGGACACTATCGATGCAAGTATAGTAAACAGATGTGAGTCTGTCGGATATCGATCCCACAAGGATGGTGTTCTTGTTACTTAATTCTGTAAAAAGCAATTTAAAATAAAAAGAATTGTTAAGAGTAATGTCAACGCAAATTGGTTAAAACTACATAAGTTAAGAGTTAAACCTATCAGTGCAATTGTAATATAAAATGTCAGAGCAATTTAGTAAAAGATGAATTGATTGTTGAAGATGTTTGTAAATGTAAATTCAGAAATATAAAAGAATATATCAAGTGTAAAGAATTGGAGAGGATCACTGACTTCACAAGTTAGCAGTGCTAGATGTGAATACAAGGTAACTTATAGATGAATTGTCACCGCAATTACGTTCTAATGAGATCTTACTGCTATCAAACTCTCTGTTTAACAAAGACCCAAGTATTAACAATTACCACACCTTCCAGTGCTGGTAATGCTTCACACTCAAGAACAAGTGGCTAGAGTTCCTTCTTGCCTCAAGCAACTTCCGTTGTCTTGCTTGTTAATGTAACTTGTCATTGCACCTTCCAGTGACTATGACTGCAATTGCACTTTTGTGGTCAAAACAGTTAAATCCAAATATTAACAGATGAGAAAAATTGAATAAAACTCAAAGTAAATCTAATATTAATAGATATTTTCGTATACAATTAATAGTCAATAGAATTCATCAACATTTAAGAGGGATTAAAAGATAAATTGAAGCATGCTATACCTAATCTACTAGAATCTTCCCTTAATCGCTCCTCTTGCGTTGCACCTAGGCACTTCTCGTCAGAAGCAGTCGTTTCCTTGTTGCATCAAGTCACCTTCCTCCGAAATCAAGCTTCCATGGTAGCTGACTTTGAGAATGAATGAGAGAAATTATAGAATTAAATTCTTCACAGCTGGATATCGATCTTTTTTCTCTTCCTTCTATTTATAATCATTGGCAATCATAGATCTTCCTTCCATTTCAGATCTAACTCCCTTTTTGTAGCTGTAAAAGTTTGTTATTGCCAGTTATGCACTCACGCAGGTTTGGTTTGTTCATTAGACAGTTGCAGATTGTCGCGACATTTCTGGATGCAAATTATGATTTTAAATTGCTGCGACAAATAGACATTCTCTTGCGCTGGTGCTTCTGGATAAGTTAGCAACGTAAAATCCCTGATAAAATGTAGAAGCATTTATGTGGTGACATATTTGGCCACAATTCTAGATCAAACTTGTGGCTACAACTCTGAATGCTTTTCTACTCTGATCTTCCAAGGTGGATTTCTACGCTGACAACTTTAGATGCAAAACTAATACTAAATACAGCGACATTAGTAGCATAAAAGGGACAAAATGAAAGGAAGTAAGACCATAGAACACTGAGTTATAAAATGCAAATACTGAGTATGAAATGCTAAAAATGTATGCTAAATATGATACAAAAGGAACAAATTATACACTAATTTAAGGAGAAATTAAGTGTCATTTCTAATGCTATCAATAGACCACTTTTCCTTACGTGTGTTATAGGAGATCTTAAAAGGCTCATAATGAGGTGGAAGAGTGTTTAATATAAAGTGCACTAGGAAAGATTCAGACATTAAAACCTCATGTGCTTTTAACCAAGTTGCTAAATCTCTCGTTTTGTTGATATGTTCACGTACACCTTTCATGGTAGTGAGCTTCATTGATGTGAACTTCATGATTAGGGTGTTGACTAATGATTTTTGAGAAGTTTTGAACTGTTTTCAATAGACGTTAATAATTCTTAAACATTCTCATAATGCTCAATTGATCCACGAACATAAATAGGAACCTTACTCTTTATGAACATGATACTTAAGTGATTAGATTGCTCCCATTTTTCATATAGAGCAAGATCAACTTGAGTGTTGGTTTCAGTAATATGTGGCTCAAATTTCCTTGTGACCCAAGCATCCCAATTGGAGAAAAATACTATCATCTCAAAACTTAAAGTTCTCATTAGTTAATTCAAGGATATCTACTTTATTATCAAACATATTCACAGATTGTAAAAATGCAAAATAAATGAACATGCATGCTTAGAAAACATTTTTAGGCAAACATAAATCATAATTTACAAATGCAAATTATGTAAATAATAAATCTAGTGACATAAAAATTGTGTGTGGGCTAAATTTTTAATTCAATTAGATCCGTCATATGATAGAATTATTTATTATCCTTTTGATAAAAATTATTAAATTCATTTTTATAATTCTTGTGCGTAACTATGAAAATTATTTAATAATTTTATCTTAATAAATTATACAATAAAATTTAGTACATATGCTTTTCATATGTGATTTTTAACTATAATAATTATATTTAACTAAAGATTTTGTGTCTAGTCTTTAAGTAAAATTTTATGAAATTCACTTAGCTAGATATTAACCCTGAAACTTTATTCAAGATTGTTTCTAAGCCATTATGCAACAACTAAAGTATATAAACCTTATGAAATCCTTACTATAATAAATAATTTCATTTAATTATTTTTTTGTGACTAAGTCTCCAATTAAAAAAAAATTGTTTGGATCCCTAGACATATATTCTAAAGTTTTATTGCTAAATATCTTATGCAATAAGTCTAAAATATTTTATGTACCTAAAAAAATGTATGTAACTAATAACCAGATAATTCACATACAAATATTTACTCCAAACATATAAAATATATATATTCAAACAACAATTTTTTAAAAATTTTCACTAAATTATTTATAACATAATTAATTCTAAATATTTCACTTTAATAAAATCCAACTATTTTTTACAAAAATTTGTAATAAAAATTCTCAAAAAAATGTTTAAAAGTCAAAGAAATAAGACATCGTTATTTTGATAAATTTTTACAAACTTTTAGAACTGGACAAGGGAGAGATTAATCTGACTCAAATACTAAATGAAACATAAATTATGGCTTAAACATTAAAGTGTAACGAAAAAGATCGAACATAAATACCTCCAATCATTACTTGAACTAAATGTCAAAATCCTATCATTATAACATCACTATCAAGCGCATCAAACAACCGACGAGGAAGTCGAATTTAGCTATATAAAAACTCGAAAATCATCAAAATTTTCTAAACACTCGAAAATCTTACTAAATGAAATTATTTTTTTAATTTTTATGCTTAAAAACCTTATAATTGAGGATATTTATAGTAATGGTTCCGTCAAAAACCACCAAAACATGTCCTACTACCACACATACAAAGTGAAAGTGGAGCAAAATGTGGGAATGGAAGCAAACGTGAGGGTTATTCCCACGAACATTGATATTAGTTTCAAAGAAATTAATAATTAACGCATTTGTTTATTTAAATTAAAAGTTGGTATATCACTAACCTTGTATGCTATGTAAAGATAAAGCTAAGCGTATCCTCTTTGCCTTTCTTCTTCTTCTTTTTGCTTCAATTAAATTGATATAATGAGAAATTGTACCAATTAACTCTTCTATCATCCAAAATATTTTAATTTGAATCAATTAATAATTTAATAATTTAATTGATATAATGAGATTAACAGGTGTTCGGTTCCATCTTAAAATAATTTTTTTATTTATATTCTTTAAAATTCTAAATTTATAATTATAAAATTACACTTTAATTTCTTTAAAAAATTAATTTAATAATCCAAAATTCTCATTGGACTTTCCTTTTGAAGGTAATTCCAATAATGGCTATTCATGCCATACTAATTTCGATAATATTATTGATATATAAAAGGTAATTAAAATATAATATAAAATCTATAAAAAACAAATAAACTAAATACAATAACAAAAATTAATATATCAGAATTTTATAAAAAAACATATATATATATATTTTTAAATTTTAAATTTTAATAGGAAATTTCTTATATATATCAAAATATTAAAAATATTTTAGAAGGGTATTTTGATGGATCACTTTTAATAATTTTAGAGATATGTGTGTTCGGGAGGAGTCCAAGTGGGAGATTGTTGAAATATATGGACATAATGTATATGTTATAAAAATAATTACATGTTAATATTTACTATTATAAAAGGTTAGTCCAAATTAAAAGTTATTCGATATGGTTAAAATTTATTTAGCTTCAATTATTAAATAAAGTATGAGACAAATATGTGTAAATACTCTAATAATTAATTTATAATAGATAATCAATTCAAAAAAAATTTAGGTGACAAAGAATTGATTAAAAATTAAGATTATTGAACCCCGTGTGTTGACCTGATGATCAAGGGTGTTCATTGCTCCAGGTATGGTATCAGTTTGAGTCGCGTTAGTCGCGTTGTTATTAAGGTTTTGCCCTCTCCTTGTAATTCATCAAAAAAATTAAGGTTAATGTATAAAAGTTATATATTAGTGTTGTGATCCCCAAATTATATATCCATAACTTTTCTGACATCCTATCTTTAGAAAAGAATGTCACATTCTCTAAAATATATTTGTGTGTTAATATGAAATATCAAAACCACAAGACTCAAATATTTCAAGATATTGATCGATTTAAATACACTTTCGCATCTAATTTTTGTTTTTGATAATTTAACATGACAAATATTGATTTATTAAATTTTATACCAAATTTTTATGGTGTAATAGAAAGGTCAAATTATACCAAATTTTGGGTGCAATAGATTAGACTTGTTCATGAGTTGAGCCACCCGCTCAAGCCCAAAAATCTGTCCTAAATTTGGGACGGTTTGGAAAAAGATATTAAGCCCATTTAAAATATGGATCGGGTTTGGGCTTGAACATTCAAGCCCAAGCTTGGCCCGACTCAACTCATTTTAAGTTTGTAATATTTTATATTATGTTATATTATGTAATTTAGAATACTTTAAAAAAATAAACATATACTAAATATATAATACTACTATAACATAAATATTAAAATATTGTTAAGATAACTATATAAGAAATTTTAATAAATAAAAAATGTATAAATTTATTAAATATTAAAATAAAATAAAATAAATATTTTAAAAAAATTAAAAAAATATGGATAGAATAAACTTGAGTTAATCTTTTGCAAATATGGGCAGGTTTGGGCAAAATTTTAATCCTTATTTCAGGCCGAGTTTGAATAAGCATAAATTATGTTAATATCATATATAGACCCAACCCGAACCCAACTCATGAGAACCTCTACAATAAATGATAGTTTTGAGTAATTTATCCGCATTTATAATCAAATATAAGATTAATAAACTTGCATATAGCTTAGCTAACAAACTATATGTAAATATACTACACATTTTTAAAGGTCAATGGCAACAAAATCTGTTCAAATCTTGCCATGGTAAAATTGCCAAGAGATCCCTATATTTGTAGTGGAATTGCATTTTGCCCCCTCTACTCAAAAAATGAGCAAATTAATCCCTATACATTAGATTAAAGAGTAAATTGATCATTCTATTAAAAATTTCATCCGTTTTTGCTGTTAAAAATTCTATTAAAAAATTTTCAAGGTCAATAGCAACAAAATATGTTCAAATCTTGCCACAATTTACATTTTGACCCCTCTACTCAAAAAATGAGTAATTAATCACTACATATTAGATCAAAAAGCAAATTGATCATTCTTTTAAGAATTTTATGCATTTTTATTGTTGAAAATTGGTCATTGTACGTCGGCATTAGATACGCATGACAGACCATAAGTCACTATTTTGTTATTTAATCAGTCATGTCAATTTTTAATAATACAAATAAATAAAAAAATTTAACAGAAAAGACCAAATTTCTCTTTAATCTAATCTAATGTACACAAACTAATTTACCTATTTTTTTATTA
The DNA here is from genome assembly GCA_005610355.1 of Gossypioides kirkii. NCBI lineage: Eukaryota > Viridiplantae > Streptophyta > Magnoliopsida > Malvales > Malvaceae > Gossypioides > Gossypioides kirkii. Next base: position 6,953,630 of record CP032249.1, on the reverse strand, counting down.
TAATGGAAAAATACAACGCGATGATACTTTTAGCTCTTGCCACATCTTAGAGATTTGAAGGCCAATCTGAAAAATCTAGGGCCAATTTCTCCGCAAAAATGCAAATCCGGAGGTTCAGGCAACCCCTTTTGCAATGGAATATACAGTCATTCTATGTTGGAAATGAGTATGGATTATTTTTACTTTTTACTTCATTTCTAGGGAAATTCAGGTTCATGCTTTATTCATCAAACAAAGGGCAGAAGGGGAGGACTTTTATTAGATTGCAATATGCTTTACACAATCTTTGTTTAAGATCAGGTACGTACAAGTTCAAGAGCCTCACCAGCTCGCAATTTCGTCGACAGCCGCAGCTTCCTGTACTCCTCATACGTGAATGAGTTGTAAAGCCGCGGGTGGTCCGAATCCACCAGCTCAGGTGGCGGATCCACCGCTTCCTCTTTCGGTCCCAAGAGGAATGTGGCGATGGACACTCTAGTTTTTGACTCCTTGCACTGCACTCTATGCTTCACAGTGTGTAACCTTCCATTGCTCCATACCTGAATCAGAATCAACAACAAGATTACACACGAGAATACACGAATTGCCACATCTAAAGAAAGGGATGATTAGCTCACCGTGGCCATGTCCCCAAGATTGACAAGGAGGCTGCCAGGCAAGGGATCAACAGCTACAAATTCACCAGATTTGTCCATCACTTCAAGTCCACCAACATTCTCATCGTCTTGAAGAATTGTTAAGAAGCCAGAATCAGTGTGTAATTGAACCCCAGCCGAGCCTACAGCTTGAGGGGTGAAATGGTACTTATTTATCCTAAATTGGCAAGGCCATTCCTTGCAGTAATCACCCTTCACTCCCATACTCTCTGCTAATTTTCCACCTATATCCATGATTACCTCATGTATTGCTTTAGCATACTTCTCTACCGTGTCTCTGGGTCAATATAAATCCAACCGAAATTCATTTGAACATGTCGAATCATATGAACTTCAAATTGGGTATTCAAAATCTAAAATCGAACAAGAACAATCCCATGAAGACAAAATCAAAAAAATAGGGGGAGGGGGGCAGACCTTTGTGAAGGAGAGGCATCCAACTGAGAGCAGAAGGTATGAACAGCTTGGGAGGAGGCCATATCATAGAGACCCAAAGCTTCATAAAGAGGGTTTTTAGGACTGGGAGCCCAATAACCACTTCCGGCAATGACATCGACATTGTTTTGCTTGATTTCGAGGGGGAGGTCAAGCAATGATCTCACAACTTTCTTCATTTCCTGCATCAATTCGAAAGGGATGTTGTGGTTGACTACCCTGAAACAACCCCATTCTTCACATGATTGCCTTAGTTTCTCATACTGTGCTGGAAAATCTGAAAGATTAATGGTTGGAATACTCTGGGTTTTATCCATTTTTTTCTCACTCACTTTCCTCTGCTTATTTCAATTGTTGATATGGGAACTGATAATAGCTTTTATATAAGGGTATTAAGTATTGAATTCTTCACATGGAAGCTTATAATAAGGGTATTAAGTATTGTTGACCCTTGGTTAATGCTGAAAGTGGGGGAGTGAGCCAGCAGCAAGGGGACAGCTTTTAGCTTCTTCTTCCGACAAAGTGAGCAATTTTCCAAGAAAAAACAAGGAAATCCACGACATAGTGTTTGGATTGAAAGCAATGGAAAACTGGCAATGTTGTACAAAGATGGAGAAAAGTCCAAAAGAAAGAAAATAATAATAATAATGGGTGTAAGTGCATGATCCAAAAATCAATCACAATTTTAACGTTTTCATTCTTTGGTAAGCATTTTGCCAAACCAATACGCAACTCAAAGATAAGAGTTTCAACAAAAGCCGTGGCCATCAATATATAAGAAAGAAAAAAAAACAAACATTCAACTAAGTGCCCGCCAGCTAACCCTTCCTTTTTAGGAAATTAAATTATCATATAATTTTTATATATAATGTTTAGAATTATTTATAATTAGGGATTTAAATGAACAAAACATTCAATGAACTATTCATGAACCATTCGTATAACGTTCGTTTATTGAGCTAAATAAACGACAATGAACAAAAATTTTATGTTCGTTTAATAAACAAACGAACACGAACAAGCTCATTTATTGGCTCGTTTATAAGCTCGTTTATAGCTCGTTTATTTATTAATGATATTTTCTTATAAAATATTAAAATAATATCTATGTGTATGTTTTTATTGTTTGTTTGTTTGTTTGCTTATTATTCATTATTATTCGTGAACATGTTCAATTATATGTTAGTGAACATGTTCGTTTAATATTCGTGAACATGTTCGATTAATGTTCGTGAACATTAAACAAACGAACATAAACACATATCATTTTAAATAAACGAACATGAACAAAAATTTGAAATTCTTAACAAACACGAACCGAACATGAATAACTTCAAAAATAAATAAACGAACACGAACAAAGGTTTGTTCATTCAAGTTCGGTTCATTTACAGTCCTACTCATAATTCATCTTAATTTTTAGATAGAAAAATAATGTACTTCAACGAACTCGAAATTATATCTTTCTGCATTGATAACAATTTCGATGCCAATCTTCTCAAAAGTGTTTTGGCATCAAAATCGCTTTTGGAATCATAAACAATACTAAACAGACGACTTTTAGAGTTAAAAGTGTTTTTGAAAAACGCTTTTAAACCCAAAAATAAAAGCAATTTTTTTTAGCTTGTGATTTTAGTAACAAAAAATAATTTTAATCCTTATAAAATATTTTATATAATATTTATATGGGATATATGATTACATTCCCATTAAAATTTATTTTAAATATATAATATTATATATTTAAATTTTTATTTGTTATATTTTAATATTTAAAATATAATATATATATTCAAACTACATTTTGGAAATAATTAATATCAATTGCTTAAAAATATTTAAAATTTATATTTTATATGTTAAAATATTTCATATTTAAAATACTAAATATTTAAATATTAAGACAAACTTTTCAAAATTATTTTTTCTCAACATTTTTTAAAAACATCTCTCAAAAATAATGAAAATCTAAAAAAACCTCTCAAAAACAATGCTAATCTAAGTCTAAAGACTCAATCAACGACATATAATTTTTTTTATAAAAATAAAAAATCTAACAATTCAAACTAATAGGTGATCAAATTAATCAGTCTATTGATTTATCTAGTTTAATTAAACAAGTTATTAAAAAATTATTATCAACCGGTTCATACCCATTCATATATCGTTCTGTTGAACCCTTATTCCAAATCATACCCCTATCAGTCCGATCTTGCTCTAAAAAGAGTACCCTACCCTCGAAGCACTCGGGGAGACGTTAATATTGAACCACCCAAACTCAATATTTCAAACTATAATACTGAAACATAACCCCTCAAATCCACCGCTAGAATGATATAAATGCAATCTCAACTCAAAATACTATGAATAAAGTACCAACAGATACCAAAAGCAACCAGTTTTCTGGCATTCATTCTACAAAATACAAGTTCCATGCTAAAACACAACAAAATTAAGCAAATTCTAGCTTCATTTCCTGTATGTATAGAACAGTGAGAATACACTTCAATGGTGCCTACCTCTACCTGGCTCCAATGCTTCTTTAGGTCAGACGAGCACAAAATTGTGGGGAAGAGGAAAACAGTTGATCTTCTAGAATGGCTAATGCAATTGTATCAAAGATAATTAAGTTGCTTTCTGACGAACAAACCGCTGTAAACTTTTCGGCATTTCAGTTTCCAGATTGGTTTTCTGCTTCTTTCTAGACGTTTCATGTTCCTGTATTTGTTGTTCCAAGAACGGTTTCTTGGCTCTTTCGATCATCTCTCTTCTCTTCTTTGCTCTCTTACTCGGCTTGTTCCTTCCCTTTGTTTTCTTTTTAAAATCGGTATCCTTTGCAGTTTCGATGGCAGCTTCCATTTCATCTTCTATCTCCTTCTTTGTTGGCTTCTCTTTCTTTTGTCGGGCTCTCACTGTACCAACCTTGGTTGGGTCCAACATTATTGTTTCGGGGGGAAGCTTGTCAAGCAGAGAGTGCACTTCCTTCTCTCGCCTCTGTTTAGATGTTTCGAATGGATTTGCCACCCAAGAATCAAAGTTGGGTTCCCCGGATCCAGGAATAAGAATACTAGACCAACCCATGGAGTGTCCTATCCCCAAAACATCTTCATACGGTCGAAACAAAACTTTCCCTACCTGGTAACCTTTAGCCATAGAATGAGTCATGTAACTATTATAATTCTGAGATCCAGAAAAATCAGCTAAAATTTTTATAAATGATCCGGTTCCAGCAGCAAGCAAGCCTTTCTGACTGAAATTCAAGGTCTTTGCATGGCCTGGCATTGTTTGAATAACCTCAAACTTCCTCAAGTCCCAAATCTTGATTTTATTTTCTTTCCCGGATGTAGCCATGAGATGGCCATTTGGATGGAATGCCAATGACGAGACAGGTCCAGGATGGCACAGCATCTTTACCAATGGGACAGAACTGGTGGGCTTCCACATGGTTACTGTACCACTAGAATGACCCAATGCAACAACTCCGTTAAATGGATTGACCTGCATAACATCAGTGCGGCCTAAACCAGTCCGGAAATTGCCTACCATCTCACCCATTGTAACATCCTGATAATGAAGCTGCCCAAATTTGTTTATTGATGCCAAGAGGAAGTGGTTTTTCAGAAATTGGAGTCTTAGTACTGCACCGTGTTCCTGAAAAAAAAGAACTTTTAACTCGGTTTGCTTAATGCATCAACGGTAAACTTCATAACCAATAAAGAATGAATTGCTAACAATGAATTCAAACCCCGAAGGTGTAAACTTGCTAATAGCGAAAGGATTTTGGTAGCTTATTCAAAGAATCATGATCTGATTTAATGAGCCCATGAATTATCTAAACTGCAAAATAAACAGCTAGGCCCATGAATTATCTAAACCGCAGAATAAACAGTAGCCTCATGCTTCATAAAAAATAGCCTCACCAAAGCTTTTAATCTTCTTACAGTGTAAAAAAGAAAAATATAAAAAATAGATGAAATAGAGTAGCAATTTAACTAGTTTCTAGAGATGATACGTGATTTAATACCATGCACAGAGCAGCTAATTAAGTAGCAGTGTCCATAGAAAGGTACACTGACCTTTAAACAATGGAGCTCAGTTCCATCACGATTATAAATATAAGGGTACCTGCAATAATAAGCACCTTAGCTGTGCATTACTCCAATAAAGCTCTGAAGGGCTCTCATTAGCAGCATATATTTTTCATATCAATTACATAATAATAGAAATATGGCAACATTAATATATGGAACATAAATTTTAATTAGGTATAACTGATGAAGATAAATGATTTGCCTTCATAAGACAGTATTACATCCAGCAGACAGAAGGCCTATGTCCAGGCACATGCACAACTAATCATAGAGATTATGAGATGCACACTCCGTGCAGATGCAAACATAAGGTTTGTTCTTTGTTTTTTGTTTTTTGTGATAAAATGAAAATTTCACTGCAAATACGAGAAGACTTACTTTTTCTGAGCAGCAGCAAAAAAGAGTTCATTATGCAAGTACACTACATCCCGTACTGTTTCTTTAACCTGCAATAAAATTAATGTAAATCAAATTAATGCTTTAGCGATGGACAGAAATATATTACCACTTCTGTCAAATCCATGCCATACAATTAATTTTTGAGTAAGAGATCAACATTAAGCATTAACTGATAATCTGAAATACAAGAATAAAGTATAAATTGCAAATAACCATTTCAATTATGGTTGATTATATAAATACAATAACATCCCAGGAAAGAATCCTGCAGCAGTAAATCAAGTTTATTGATCACTTCTATAACATTGAAAGCATGTGATCAATGTTCTACTTTCCTCAAACTTGCAGAATTCTTGGGGATGCTACCTGACTGAGGACTTAGACTAACAAAAAGCAATGACAAGACAGATGCACATTCAAACATGACAAAAATAGCCTCTATCCTTCTGAATTTATTTGTCTATAAAATATATAATCATTTGCAGAATTCTTGGGCACCTTAGGATGCTACCTGACTGAGGACTTAGACTAACAAAAAGCAATGACAATACAGATGCACATTCAAACATGACAAAATTAGCCTCTATCCTTTTGAATTTATTTGTCTATAAAATATATAATCATGAATGAACAACAAAATCACAGTTATTAATGTCCATCACATCTACTACCTTAGGTCCTCTATAACAAAACTATAGCATGGCTGCCAAATATAAGAACAAGAGAATGAACCAATGGACCTTGCACTAGAAAAGAAGACACCCAGATTCAAATGAACTTATCAGCTGTAGGTTTTAATGAGATTAAGTGCAGTCTAATAAATTTTAGATTCCTCCAACAGATATCTATTTGAAATTTTGATCCAAATTATCATTTTCTTAAACTAAATATTGCAAACAAAGCCTTATGCAAACGGGTGGAATGAGAAACCAAACATGTATCACATGCATTTGTCTTGTAAAATGAATTGTAAGAAAAATTGCTCCACACGACACCCATCTTCAAGAATAGACATTAAATTGAAACCACAGAACAACCCGTATTTTAAATACTATGGTAAAACTCAACACCAAGCTGATTTAGGTCAAAGCATGGGTGAATTTTCTTATAAATAACATTAAAATTGGGAACTTTTGAAATGCAAAATCAGACAATATCACTAAATGTACAAGAAACAGCATCCCCTTCAACTACAAATTTGATCTTTGCTGGAACAGTGCATTACCTGAATCTCCTTAATTAGGTTTAATGTCTTCATATCAACAATAGCCAGATGGCCCTTACGTCCAGCGGCTGCCATATACCGACCATTTGAGGTGAAATCTAGAGTGTATGGACCAAGTTCTGCACATGCAGACAGAATCTAAATGAGTACAACAAAACCAAATATAACTTTAAACAAGTTATAATCAGCATCTAATCCTTAGTCTAAACAACAAAAACCTTGACTACAAAACGAATTATGAACATTAGGGAAAGTAGGCACCTGGTAAAACAATATCATACTGGTTCTTTAAGCTTGAGATGTCAACCTCACGAGCAATGGATTCTTGCTTGATCCTCCATGTCTTCTCAATACCCTCTGCCTCCAAATAACCACCCTCACTTGGCAAAAGCCACTGAAAAACCAAAAAAAAAATAATATTAAGAATAATTAAAATACACAAAGACAATTAAATTAAGAAATAAAAAAAGAACCCATTGCTCAAAAGGGAAGCTCAAACTCACTTTCTCAATCTTGGCAGCAGTTTTCGCAGATTTTCCATACAAATCTTCTCTTACAGCAAGCTGGCCCTTTAGTTTCTTGTCCTTTAATCCCTGCAGAAAATAAATGAAAAAAAATTAACAAAGAAAAAATTCATAAAAAAGAGAGTAAAATCCAATAAATAAACACAAACACTAATTACCTCCAAATTTGCAGCTTCTCCTCTAAGATACTTCTTCACTTTTTCGTCCATCTCATCATCGTTATTCTCCTTTTTAGCACCCATTATGAAGAAAAAAGAACCCCAATGACAACCTGACTGATGCAGAGTGTCGTAGGCAGACGCAGCGGCTGAAGATAGCTGGAAAAGAAGAGGAAGTCGGCAGAGGTAAATATAAGGGTAAGGGTATTATGTTTAATTTTAAATGGTTATGTGGGTTGGGCTTTTGTAAAGGGTTAGTTATGGTATTTTCATGCAAGTTTATTATTTATTGGGTTTAAGGTTAGTTATGGTATTTTGATACAAGTTTACTATTTATTGGGTTTAAGGTTAGTTATGGTATTTTGATACAAGTTTATTATTTATTGGGTTTACGGTTTAAAATAAAATTATTTATAGAGAATTTCATTTCTCTGTCTCTATTTACATAATGTTGGTTTAATTCTACTATTGACTTTTGGTTAAATTTTGTAGTGAATTTTAAAATTTTAATCACAACTCGAATGTTAATAATTATATTCATTTAATTTTGTTATTAATTTTGTATTATACGTAAAGTTATAGATTTAATTTATAGTTTTTAATCTGTTCATTTTAATTTTTATATTTTTTAAATTGGATAAATTATATTACAAGTTACTCAATTATGTTTAGATATCTTTTTTGATCATTCAACTTTTAAAACATTCAAAATAGTCATCCAATTAATTGGGTTTATTCTTTTTGACCCATTTTCATTAAGTGTCGTTAAGTATTTTACAGAATGGTGAGGTGGATTCCAAAAATTGGTATAATAACAAATTAAAGGGCATATATTTAGAATTATCCATGGGTTGGGTTAAGCTCGTTCGAAAAATGAGAGGGTTTGAGTAAAAATATAGGCTCATTTAAAAAATAAGTCGGGTCTCGGGTAATAATTGTCCGGGCCCGACCTGACCCGACCCAACCCAAATTTGCAATAAAAATCACTTGTTGTTTTTCCATGTCTTTTTGTTTCTTTCTCACTTTTTTACTACTGTTTTGCTACAATTTCACTATTATGTTGCTACTATTTTGTCGTTAATGTTTGAATATCGTATAACACTTGTTTTATTTTTAATTTTGCTTTTATTTTAGAGATATTTGCTTGATAAGTTGCACTTATCTTATCTTAGTGTTATTCAAGTATAAAGACTTTTTAAATTTATTTTCAATTTGTTGAAAAAATTTATTTTAATATTTTTAGTATATTTGATGTATTACATTTTTAATTTTTTATATAAAAATAAAAATTAGTACAAGTGAGTCGGGCCGAATTCGATTAGTATTTTTATCTGGGTCAAACTCGAACAAAAATTTAAGCCCATTTTTCAAGTTGGACTGAACCCAAACCTATCAATTGAATCTAAAATTTTATTAAAACTTAACTCGACCCATGAACAATTTTACATATATTTAGTTAATATTACCATGAATGCATTAATTAAAATATATTCTACTTTGACCGATCCAATTATATGCTTTTTTATATATTTATATATACTATCTCCATCTCTAGAAAAAATATATTTGAAGTTAGTAGTAATAAAAAAATTGCATTAAAGAATAGTAAGTACTTACCAATACAAGTCTTGTTTTATTTTTTTAAAATGTTTATATTATTACATTTCACTTTCTTATTCCTCAATTTGTAGAGATTTTCTTATTATAGAAGTTTTGATTTTTGTAATGGAAAAGGTAAATTCTTTAAAAAGAGACAAATCATTGGAATCAACTGATGTTATATTTGTAATATTTTATACCCGATCACTAAAAAACAGGTTATTACAATTTTTTTTATATAATTGATTTTTTAACTCTAGTTTTATTTCTCATGTAATATGAAAGGTCAATCTTCTTCAAAGAGATTGCTTTTTAAAGTCTTCATTTACCAGTTGATCACTACAAAGAGGAGCTTGAAAAATATTTGAAGGAGAAAAGCAATAATCCTTTGAATATTAAATGTTTAATGTAATAGAATTGTTTACTTTTATTGAATTATATGGATATGTTAAATATATATGTTGTTTAAACAATTATTACTAATTACATATTACTTTCTAGCCACAATATGTATTTTTATATTTTTTTAAAAAATTGGGGTGAATTTGAGATATTTGTAATGTTGAAGGTTGATTTTTTAATTATATTTAAATTGATAAAATATGCAAAAGTTGAGGGTTAAATTTGTTATTATACTAATTTTTTGATTACCAGCTCATCCTTCTATCAAATACTTAACGACACTTAATGGAAATGGATCAAAAAGAACAAACTCGATTAGTTAGGTGACCATTTAGAAAGTTTTAAAAGTTGAGTGATAAAAAATGACATCTAAGCAAAGTTGAGTGACTTGTAGTGTTGTTTACCCATTCGAATTTGAAATTTCAATCTTGACATAAAATGACAATCATTAAATTCATTTTTTGGCTTTTTTAGAGTAATATGTGAAAATAACAAACTAACATGACATTACACATGTGATGATATGTTTGTAGCATAAGATTTAAAAAATAACAAAACTTAATAAATTTAACAGTAATTGTTTTGGTCAGGTTTGAATTTTCCATGTTCAAAAAGCATATGAAATGAAAATGATCAAATTAAAATATAAGGACTAAATTCACAACGTAAGCATAATATAAGAACTAATAGCAAGAACTTAATCTAGGGTTAAATATAAAATTGGTACCATAACTTGTCTACTTCTCCCATATTGATATTTATGGTTTTTTTGTCCCAAATACCTAAACTTTTTTTTCCATCAACTATTTGGTACCAGAGTCTAGCGCCGTTACTTTTTTGTTGATGTAGTAGTGTTGGTCACTCGCACGACGCCACATGTCATCCTCTTTGTACCTCTTTTTTTCTTTTTCATTTTCCCTCATATTCTTCCCTTTTTCTTTTCTTCTTTTTTCTTTTTTCTTCTTCATCTCTCATTTTTTAGCTTCATGGTTTTTATTTTTTTAAGGGTAAAATTGGTCAGCAAACAAGCAAACATTTTGGGGAGCATGCAATAATTAATAAATAAACACAAAAACAAAATAAAAAAAGTTCAAGAAGTTGAATTTTTACTAGCATTTGGTGCATGCCCGTTAGCTTCAACAGATTTTAGCCTCCCATTTTCGAAAACCCCAATTTCTCCCATAATCCCGTTATTGTTCTTCGAATCATCATCTTGTAAAGTATTAAAATCAGTCTTTAAATATGAAGCCCTCTTATCCAACTCCTCGAATTTCTTCCTCAGTATTTCCAACTCAAATTTAGCTTTAGCTTTCTCATTTTCAAACTTGAAATTATTTCGATAATTTCGTGTTCTTTCTCATACATATTATTCACTTCCTCAGACAATCTAGTACACATTTCCTCAGCAGACTTTCCTCTTCCCCTCAAAACCATCTTTTCTTCCTGTAACTTTGAAACCTCACCCCTCGTATCCTCCAATTCTTTCTTGCATTTCCTCAAATCGTCCGTAAAGCCCATTTTTTCCAACCTCTCTTCTTCGAATTTGTAGGGAAATGAATCCTTTGCATGTTTCAGTGACTTGATTTCTAGATTTGATTTTTGCTCTCTCGCCAATAATTCCCTTTCTACCATGGCAAAATCGTTGGAACGAAAAATGGATTTTAAAAGTGAAGTCATTTTGGGAATTCTCCAAGTGTTGATATTTCCAATTTCATTGTCACCCACATCTATCGAATTAACGATCTCAATCTTAATAACCATTGTTTGTGAAACTGAAAATAAAACAAAGAAAAAGAGAGATAAAGTGTCGTAAAGAAGAAGCAAAAAAAGACTTTCAAAAATTACCCTTAAAAAATCAGAAACCATGAAACTAAAAAATGGGAGATGAAGAAGATAGTGAAGAAGAAAGATGAATCAGCGTGGCGGTCAGGGTAGGAAAAGAGAAGAAGAAAAAGAAAAAGAAAAAAAGGGAAGAAAATGAAGGGAAAAGAAAAAGAAAATAAAAAGAAAAGAAGGTATAAAGAGGACAACACATGGCATTGCGTGAGTGGCAAGCACTACCACGTTAGCAAAAAATAACGATATTAGGCTCTGGTACCAATATAATTGACGAAAAAAGTTTTAGTACCAATTCGAGATAAAAAAAAACCAGAAGTATCAATCTAAGAGAAGTGGACAAATTTGAGTACCAATTTTATATTTATTATAACTTTTAACCATTTTATTACTATTATATATATTATTAGGATTAGAGCCCCAATCTTTATAATTTTCTATAATTTTTAATTAATTATTGATAAAAAATTTAAAATTAAAACTAATTAAATTTTTTAATATATTGATTGACTTCTGAACTTGAAAAATTTTCTTACATTGATCTTTAAACTTTTTTTGGATCATATTAGTCTTTAAAGTTGCCAATTATTACACAATAGCCGACAAAATGGACAAAAAAGATAATGACACGTATCAAAAAAATTTTAAATAATAAATTTTAATTGTAAATATTTTTAATTTTTAATTTTTAAAACCATTCAAAGAAAGAGAAAAAAATTTTGACATTCTCTTTTATATAACTAAATAGTAATTAATAATAATAATTGAGAATTTTGTTTAAAATTTAAATTAAAAAAGAAAAAAAAGCTTCAACTGAATCCATGTTCTTTTTATCTTAACTAAAACCTGAATCTAATGCCAAAAAACTATTTTAAATTGAAAAATTAATCTTAAATTGCTCCAAAGCTTAAAGAAAATAAAATGGACTATTAGCATAAGAATGTGAAGCATGAGTCAAATATTAAATAGTTTGTTAAAAACTTAACTGTCTGTTGTAACTAAGTTTTTTTTGTACCATTTATTAGTTAGTAAGGTAGTTAAAATTGTTGTATAAGGGTTATAAATATGATAATGGATTGGATGAAATTGTGATTTCACGTCATTTCTATCCATTTCCAATAAAAGGATAATAAATCAGATTTTTCCTCTTAATTTTCAACTTTTTATTAAGAGGAAAAATCTGATTTGTCATTCTCCTATTGAAAAGAGATAGGAATGATGTAGAATCACAGTTTCACACAATTTTTTCTCTGTAAATATTGCTACCTAATTATCAACGAAAGCGACTTTTGGTGAGTTACTAACATCACCAATAGTTTTCTTCGAAACTTTTCCTTTTTCTTTACTAATTTTTTTAATTTCTCTTCAAGCAATCATTATGTTTTTATTCATATTCAAGATTTTAAATTGGTATCAGAGTGAAAATTCTCTTAATTCCATTATCATGATAGATCGATTTTATGTTTGTTATTGTTGCTTAGATCAAAGTTAGCTCAATTTATAAGGAGTTCGTGTCAATGATTATGGTAGAAAATTCAAGTATTGCATGTGAAACTCATACCTCAACAAGTGGTCAATCAAATGAGCAAGAAGGGTGTAACATCCTTGAAAACCTCTTGGTCATAACAATATTATTTTGAGCAATTATGAATCAAATTTCTCAGAATAAATAAAACGTGATTTATAAGTGTTAGTGGAAAGGGTAGTAGGAAATTGAAGAAATATTAAAAGACTTATATATTGAGAAATATTAATTCGGGTATAGATTAAATTGTAAGGTTTTACAAAGCATTGGGGCCCAAGTGAGAAATTTAAAGTAGAAAATGATTAAATTAAATTAGTGGTGAAATGTGTGAGGAAATGAAGAATAATTTTACTAAGAGCTAGTGGTTAATGATAATGGTTAATTTTTTATGAATAAGTTATAATATTTTATTTTATATTTTATTATTATTGATATTATAATAATGATGATATTGTAAAGGAAAGATGAAGAATATTCTTCATTATCATCTTCTTCACTTTTACGTTACAAGCATTTGGGGAGAAAAAAACTTTTTCTTTTACAATCTAGTCCCCTATCATCATTAAAAGCGCTTCCAAGCTTGAAATCATCAGATCTTCATAGAAACCTTAGTTAAATCAAGTTACCTATAACCTAGCAAGCTTAATTTTTAAGTTGGAAGAGGAGAGTACATGTTTGAAGAGAGAGAAAATCTAGATAATGTGAGAAACTAAGATTTTAAGATAAGATATTCATGATTTAGTAGTAGCTTCATGTCTACTTTGGTTATTTGAGCATGAAAGTGTTGTGGATTAAGAATATTGATATCCCACATTTTATAATATTTATATGAAATGAATAGAAAGATAAGGAAGAAGCTACAAGGAGTTTAGACAAGGGAAACCAAGTAAACAAAGCTTGAAGGAAGTATTAGTTTAGCCAAATTTGTAAGTACTTTAGAATTATTCTTACTTAATTAGGCTTTGAAATTTTATGCTAATGTAAGTGTTAATGTCATGACTTTAAGTACTTGTATCTTGATAAATATGTGAATAATTCAAGAAAGTGGCATTAGTGTTTATGAATTTAGCACTCTGATGCTCATGAATTTAGCAGATTAATGAATTTAGCACTCGTGAATTTGGACTTGTGGGATATATGTAATACTCAAAACCCGACATCGTCATCGATTAGGGTTTCGAGGTTCTTCAAATCATTTACCATCATTTAAAATCATTATATTCTAACATTTTAGTATCACTAGAATTATTTAGGACATTAATATTGAGTTTGAATAACGTATTACATCAATGAGGTGTAAAAATGTCGTATAATAAAATCTAAGGGACTTCTACCAATACTTGTTAGACAAATATCGATAGAAATCAAGTCAGTAAGCTTTGAAAAAATAGCTACAGTTTTCTACTGGTAGAAGAAGGGGTTCTATCTATACAAGTCTGGATACTACCGATACAATACACACTTTTACCGATACGAAAAGTTTCAAAGAGCTAAGAAGATTTACCTTGCAACTTCTACCGATACAAGTGTCCAGACTACCAATACTACTAGATCAGAACTATCGATACTTCAAAGACTTATATCGATACCATACAAGTCAGTAACCAAAGTTCAAATACCCTGTACTTCTAATGATACATGCAAGAGTTTTACCGAAACAAGTATGCAGATTCCAAATATACAATTAAGTTTCTAAGTTTCAAACATTCTTCATCATATGATAAATTCACAAAATCACACTAGGATGAATAACATCATGTTGATACTCAAATCATCTCATGTCAACAAATACACTTAAAGATACGTCAAAGATACTACCATTTTAAGAAACTGCATATATCAAAATAACTCATTACAAAATCCTAGTGCATGCCATATAAGCCAAGTTATATGAAAGATTACCAAACAAACTCCGGGATAGTGTGATTCTTCTGAGGATTCGAACTTCAACAGTAAAATGGATCTATAAAAAAAGGAACAGATACACAGGTAAGCTTATTAGTAAATTTGTAGAACAGTTAACTTACAAAATAGTATATTTGGTTATAGAAAAGGTAATTAAACAACTTCATTATCCCATGACATTTTCATCAAGTTGATCTCTTCGAGTCTTCCTATAATTTAGCTTAAACAAGCCCAGGTAGAGTTTAGTTCTTACGAGCCCAGACAGAGTATCGCTCTTTCGAACCAGACAGAATATCGCTCTTACGAGCTAGATAGAATGTCACTCTTACGAGCCAAACAAAATATCGCTCTTACGAGCCAAACAGAATATCTTCATAGTCTTCCATCGTGTTTCCCACGTCAAGAATATAACAAAGACAAAAGAGATTAGAATTATTAAAAAAAATTATGATCGCACGAACTTACCGGATGAGATTAAAATTATAGCTAAACTTTAAGGACTATTTTATAATTTTCCCTTTCCTCAATCTGCAGCCCGCTTGTGATCTAAATCAACAAATCATTAAATTTCCACATTAAATAATGAAATTTAAATAATTTCTTGCATTTATGTCTTTTTAGGAAATTTACAAAATTATCCCTAACCTTTTATTTTTATTCAATTTAGTGCTTAAGTAGAAAACGTGCAAAATGACCATTTCCTCCACACACAACCCTAGCCAAACATTCAAGGCTTTACCACCAAAAGTCGCATGCTATAATTTCACCATAAATACATGTACGTTTAACATTTTAGTAATCTAGTTCTTAAACCCTAAAATCATCAAAAGTTACTTAACAAAATCAACCAATCTAAAAGCCAAACTTCTAAAACCATCATAAACTTCCAAGAGTAAGCTCATTCATTAATGGAAAAGTATTCAACATTTGATAGATTCACAAATTAGTCCTTGGGTTAGCTAGATTAAACTAATACGGACTCAAAAACATACATATTACTAAAAACAGATTAAAAATCACATACCAAAGGTTAAACCTAGCTTGGTCGAATGTCTCTCTTCTCCTCTTAGGGTTTTCTTTTCTAATTTTGCTAAAGGAAGAAGATGACATAAATTTTCTTAAGTTTACTTAATAATTCTTTATTTACTAAATTACTCCTTTACCCTTGTTAAATACATTCAAACTTAACATTACTCATGCCCAAACCGTCCACTCTAATTACTAAAAGTATATTTACCCTTCATGTTCTTATAATTGTCGTTTCATAGTTTTTTGACCATTTAACTAATGTAATTCAATTTCTTCAACTTTTACGATTTAATCTTTTTCACTTAATTAACTATCCGAACGATAAAATTTCATAACCAGAATTTAATATGCTACTAATAACATCACAAATATTAAATAATTAATGTTTATGACTCGACTCATCGAAGTTGTGATTCCAAAACTATTGTCTCCAACACAACTAAAAACCTGACTGTTACAACTCTCCCCCCTTAGGGAAATTTCGTCCCGAAATTTCTTATCAGTGAATAGATTAGGGTACTACGATCTCATTTTTAGCCTTTGTTTCCCATGTGGCCTCTTCTAGTTCGTGTCGATTCCACAAAACCTTTACTAGTGGTACTCTCTTGTTTCGCAATTCCTTCACTTCACGAGCTATAATCTTAACCGGTTCTTCTGAATACGAGAAATCTGGCTGAATCTCAATCTCACAGGGAGTGATCACATGAGAAGGATCTGATTTGTACCGTCTCAGTATCGAAACATGAAATACAATATGAATTTTTTCAAGTTCCGGAGGTAAAGCTAATTTGTAGGCTACAGGACTTATTCTTTCAATAATCTCGAACTATACGAACCTTCATGAATCAAATTAGTTCTAACCAACTTAGACTCACTCAGTTTTGACTAATACAATAGTGCTCTACACTTCCTACCATACAGAGCTTCGAATGGTGCCATCTTTATACTTGACTAGTAAATGTTATTATAAGCAAACTCTACTAGCAGTAAATATCGCTCCCAACTGCCCTCAAACTCGAGTATACAATATCATAACATATCCTTCAGAATCTATATTACTTGCTCAGACTGACCATCTGTCTGTGGATGGTATGCAGTGCTAAAATTCAATCTGGTAATCAATGCCTCATGTAACTTACCCAAGAATCTTGATGTAAAATGTGAGTCTTTGTCAGAGATAATAGATATTGGTACCTCGTGCAATCGCACAATCTTGGATACATACAACTCTACTAACTTCTCTAGTGTGAAATTCACACGAACAGGGATGAAGTGAGCTGATTTATTCAATCTATCAATAATAATCCAGATAACATCTTTCTTTTTCGGCGTCACTAGCAATCTTGTAAGAAAATCCATAGCAGCCCGTTCCCACTTTCACTCAGGAATGGAAATAGGCTACAATAAACCAGACGGTACCTGTTGCTCAATTTTTACCTATTGACATACCAAACATTTAGTCACAAACTCAGAAATCTCACATTTCATACTTGACCACCAATACATTTTCTTCAGGTCGTTATACATTTTCACACTTTTCGGATGAATGGAGTAAGTGCTACTATGAGCCTTTATCAAAATATCTCCCCTCAAATCTGGATCATTAAGAATACATACTCTATCTTGAAAATACATCATACCCTCAACATCGATAGTGAATCCTGAGGTGAGATCGTTTTGAATCCGTTCTTTCTTGGCTATAAGCTTCAGAGCATTTTACTAGAATTCCCGAATCCACTATAAAAATAATGGTCTTGTCCTAAGTTCAGTTACAACTGATCCGTTACCCTCCAATGGCAAATGTGCATTCATTGCTCTCAAAGCAAACAATGATTTCTAACTCAGGGCATTTGCAACAACATTAGTTTTTCCCGGGTGGTAATCAATCACCAAATCAAAATCTTTCAATAGTTCTAACCATTGACGTTGCCTCAAGTTCAGTTCTTTTTGAGTCATCAGATACTTCATGCTTTTGAGGTCTGTGAATATATGACATTTGTCACCATAAAGATAGTGTCATCAAATCTTCAATGCAAAGACAATGACAGTTAGCTCCAAGTCATGAGTCGGATAATTTCTCTCATGTGGCTTCAACTGTCAGAAGGCATACGCTGTTACTTTCACAGCTTGCATCAGTACACATCCCAACCCATTCAATGACACATCACTGTAAACAACAAATTCCTTCCCTATCTTAGACTGTGTCAAAATTGGAGCTTCAGTTAACATTTTCTTTAACTGATCAAAACTCTGCTAACACTTTTTTGACTAGACAAATTGAACATTCTTTTAAAGTAAAATTGTCACTGGCAATGCTATGATGGAAAAATATTTAACAAATCGACAGTAATAGCTCGCCTACCCTAGAAAATTACGTACCTCAGAAACATTCTTCGGAACTTTCTAGTTAAGAATTGCATACACCTTACTCGGATAAACCTGGATTCCTTCCGAAGACACAATATGCCTCAGAAATCCAACCTTTCTAAGCTAGAACTCACACTTATTGAATTTTGCATACAACTGCTTTTCTCGTAGAATCTACAACACTCCTCTCAAATGCTGCATATGATCATCCTTCGTCTTAGAATAGATTAGTATATTGATGGTATTACAAATGACATATATTTTCTCCTTAAATTAGTGTTTTAATTGTCTATTTTGTATCTCATTTAGCATACATCATAAGCATTTCATACTTAGTTTTTATATTTTCCAACTCATTGCTAGTTAGTTTAAATTCTTGTTATTTTTATCTATTTTTGTACTAATGTTGACGTAAGTAGCCGATATATTGCACCTTAGAATTGTCAGCGTAAGAACTCAGCTCAGAAGATTAATGCTAGAAGAAGAATGTAACCACAAGATCAGCTAGGAATTGCGACCAGCGATGTCACTGCACAAAACATGAACTCTGAATTGGTAAACTCAAGCTAAATTCACATTTGGAAGCATCAGCGCAGGAACATCACAAGTGTCACTGCAATTACGATTTTAAATTGCGCTCAGCAATGCAGCAACAACCTGCAGATCTCTAAAGAAAACATTAAATCTATGTGAGTGCACAATTGTACTGTAACCAAATTTAGATTTAAGAAATTGAGGCTGAAACTGGTAACTTTTGAAGGCTATAAATAGAAGAATAAAGAATGAAGAAATCATCAAGAGGTGGAGGATTAAATTCTGCAATTTCTATGTGATTTGGAGATTTAAGCTAGAACGGTGAACTAATAAAGTAAGGGGGCAACCACTTTTGATGAGAAGTGCTCGATGCTGCGTAAAAGGAAAAATTAAGGAGTAGTCCTAGTAGTGAGAGATAGTAAGCTTCGATTGTATTCTTTAATCCTTCTTTTATGCTGATGGATTCTAATAACATTTGAATGAATACGAGAGTATCTTTCATTGTTAGATCACTTTGATTCTTATTTAATGCTTTTTATCTATCTATTCTTGGATCTAACTGCATTAAACACGAGAGTGGCTTTGTAGTCTACCGATATCAAGAGATGCGATGACAAGTTAGGTTAACAAGTAAGACAATGAGAGTTGCTTGGGACTAGAAGAGATTCTAGTTACTTGTTCTTTAATGCACATCATTGCTCGCACTGAGAGTTCATTGATGCATTATTCCTGTGACAATTCATCTATAAAATACCTTGTCGGCGCATCCAGCGTTGCGATTTAGCAAAACCAGTGATCCATTCCAATCTTTTCCACTTGATCATATTTACATTTCATGCATTTAAATATTCAACACTCAGCACTCAACACATTTGATTTACTTTTAGTACATTGACATTTAACTCTGATTGCATTGACAATATTAACTATTTTAGTGTGTAGATCTAACGTAATTGCACTGACATCCTTACTCATATTTTACTTAATTTCAGTATTAGTTGCTCTGACATTTAAACATCAAGAACCCATTTCCTTGTGGGATCGATATCCGATAGAATTGTCTATCAACTATACTTGCATTGACGTATGTTCACTTGCACAATCGATGTGACGTTTTAGATGCGATCACATATCATCGATAAATACCACCACAAATCTATCCTACTAAGGCTGAAAAACTCTGTTCATTAATTCCATAAACGCTGCTGGTTCATTAGTTAACCCAAACGACATTAGCAAAAACTCATAGTGCCCATATCGAGTCTTGAATGCAATCTTTGGCACATCACAGTCTTTTACTTGTATCTGATTGTAGCTCAATCTGAATCTATTTTAGAGAATATGATTGCACCTTTCAACGATCAAATAATTCATCAATATGAAGTAATGGATACTTATCCTTCACTGTAACTTTGTTTAACTACCGATAGTCAATGCATATCCTAATTGAACCGTCCTTTTTCATTACAAACAGCACTGGTGCATCCCAAAGAGACATACTCGAGCGAATAACCTATCTAGTAATTCCTACAACTATGCCTTAAGTTCCTTCAACTCAGTTGGTGCCATTCTATATGGTGGGATCGATATTGGAGTGGTGCTAGGTATCAAATCAATGCCAAATTCCACCTCTCTAATCAGCGACAATCCTGGTAACTCTTCAAGAAACATATTTGTAAACTTTCTAACAATCGATACCTGATTCAATTCTGTTCTTGACCCTCGAGTATTAAGTATGTAAACTAAAAATGCCTCGCAACCCTTACGAACCCTTTTTCATGCAGAAATAGCTAAAATCACTTAAGCATCATTGTTTAATTTACCGGATTCAACTGTAATTATCTCACCTGTCAGGCATTTTAAATCAATCTGTCTCTGCTTGCAGTTAACCACCACATCATGCTCAGATAACCAATTCATACCCAAAATCACATTGAACTCATAAAAAGGTAGTAACATCAGATCAGCAAGTAATTCACAGTCCTGAACTTTCAGTGGACATTTACAACACACCATGTTAACTATAACACCATGACCAAACGAGTTTGTGACATGTACATCAAATTTAGTTGACTTGACAGATAATTTTTTATTAGTTACCAAAGTAGTACAAATATATGAATGAGTCGACCCTAGGTAAATCAAAACACACACAGTTACACAAAAAAGATAAAATATACCAGTCATAACATCTGATGTAGTAGCCTCCTCTCGAGATCAGATGGCATAAGTTCTGGTAGGTGCTTGGGTCTCAGATCTATTCGTACCATCTTTAGTATCTCCCCGACTACCACTCACATTACTGCTCTATCTTGGACGTTTCCCTTTTTGAGGTGTGATTGAAAGTTTTACACTCTGATCCTCCTTTACATCAGGCGTTACCGGACAATTTTGAACCAAATGATCAGTTGCTCCACACCTGTAACATGCCTCCTTCTTATAACGACACTTTCTCGGATGAAGTCTCCCAAATACTCGCATGCAAGAATTGGTGCATTTCGGACACTAATCACACTATTCATAGGTCGATTTTAGAATCTAGACTTAGGTTGTCCCGACCTGCTCCTACTTTGAAAATCAGACAAAAAACTATACGATTCTTATTTTCTTTGAATTTTTTTGGTAACGATATAGAGAAAGTTTTAGAAGGAGCCTTCTTACTAAACTTTCTAAATCTCTTTTCTCTCTGTCTCTTGTGATTATAAATTTCTTTTATTTCTAAGCCCAATCTGTCAAAACCAAAAATGGTCGCAATTCTGAACCACCAACCATCATCTTAATTTTATCATTTAACCCATCTTCAAAACGTATACACATAGCTTCATCAGTTGGCACAATCTCCCGAGCATACTTGCTGAGATATATAAATTATTGCTTATATTCAACAACTGACTTGTTTCCTTGCTTTAATTCCAGAAACTCTTTCTTCTTTCGATCTAGATATCGTTTGTTGATATATTTCTTTTTGAATTCAATCTGAAAGAATTCTCAGCTAATCTCACTTTCAGGAACTACAGCCATTACTGTCATCCACCAACTATAAGCCTCATCTTTCAGCAGCGACGCAGCACACCACAAATAATCTTCAGGAGGGCATGTCATTTCATTCAAAACTCTCAAGGTGTTTTTCAATCAGTATTCAGCTCTAGACGGATCATCCTCGGTACTTTCTTAGAATTCTTCAGCCCCGTATTTTTTGACCTTATCTGTCAAAATACAACATCTCTGTTCTACTGCAGGAGCAGGTAGAGGCACAATCGGTGTTACTACAGATCGTACAATAGGTTGCATAGGTGGAGATGGAGGCTGTAGACTTGTCTGATTATTCCACATGAATTCAGAAAACTATTGGCCCATCAAGCCAAAGAACATGTTTTTGCTTTATTTTTTGTCATTAGAAGAATCGATACACCTCGACTCTAATCGAAATCAAAAGTTGAAACCTCATTAGTCTCTCCCCGTTCTGAATTAGACATATTTACTTATTAACAAAAATTTAAGGTTAGACCAGATCTATCATAATCACACAATCACAGGTTTATATGGCATATAATTCTAAACCTTTAAATTCACAATTTCAGTCTAAGAATCGGTTAAACCGTAAGCTTTGATACCACTAAATGTAATACTCAAAATCCAACACCGTCATCGATTAGGTTTCCAAGGTCCTTCAAATAATTTATCATCATTTAAAATCATTATATTCCAACATTTTAGTATCACGAGAATTATTTAGGGCATTAATATTGAGTTTGAATAACGTATTACATTAATAAGGGGTAAAAATGTCATATAATAAAATTTAAAGGACATTTACCGGTACCTGTTGGGCAAGTATCGGTAAAAGTCAAGTCAATTACCCTTTGAAAAATAGCTATAGTTTCCTACTAGTAGAAGTGGAGGTTCTGCCGATACAATTCTGGATACTACCGATATAGTACCATTTTTACCGATACGAAAAGTTCCAGAGAGCTAAGAAGATTTACCCTGTAACTTCTACCGATACAAGTGTCCAGACTACCGATACTACTAAGATCAGAACTATCGATACTTTAAAGACTTATATCGATACAACGTAAGTTAGTAACCAAAGTTCAAATACCCTGTACTTCTACCGATACATGCAAGAGTTCTACTGAAACAAGTATGTAAATTCCAAATATACAATTAAGTTTCTAAGTTTCAAACATTCTTCATCATATGATAAATTCACAAAATCACACTAAGATGAATAACATCATGTTGATACTCAAATCATCTCATGTCAACAAAATACACTTAAAGATATGTCAAAGATACTACCATTTTAAGAAACTGTATACATCAAAATAACTCATTACAAAATCTTAGTACATGCCATATAAACCAAGTGATACGAAAGACTACCAAACGAACTTCAGGATAGTGTGATTCTTTTGAGGATCCGATCTTCAACAACAAAATGGATCTACAAAACAAGGAATAGATACACAGGTAAGCTTACTATAGAATAGTTAACTTACAAAATAGTATATTTGGTTACAAAAAGGGTAATTAAACAACTTCATTATCCCATGACATTTGCATCAAGTTGATCTCTTCGAGTCTTCTAGAAACTTAGCTCAAACGAGCCTAGACAGAGTTTATCTCTTACGAGCCCAGACAGAGTATCGCTCTTTCAAGCAAAAAAGAATATCGCTCTTACGAGCCAGACAAAATATCGTTTTTACGAGACAAATAAAATATTACTCTTACGAGCAAGACAAAATATCTTCATCGTCTTCCATCGCATTTCTCGCGTCAAAAATATAACAAAGACCATAGAGATTAGAATTATTAAATAAAATTATGATCGCACGAACTTACCGGATGAGATTGCAGTTATGGCTAAACTTTAGAGACTATTCTGTAATTTTCCCTTTCTTAGATCTTCAGCTCGCTCATGATCTAAATCAACAAATCATTACATTTCCACATTAAATCATTTATTGCATTTAAGTCCTTTTGGGAAATTTACAAAAGTATCCTTAATCGTTGCATTTTTATTCAATTTAGTCCCTAAGTACAAAACATGCAAAATAACCATTTCTTCCATACACAACCCTAGCCAAACATTCAAGGCTTTACCATAAATCCTTACATGCTATAATTTGACCACTAGTATATGTATATTTAACATTTTAGCGATCTAGTCCTTCAACCCTAAAATTATCAAAAATCACTTAACAAAATCAACCAATCTAACAACCAAACTTCCAAAACCATAATAAACTTCCAAGAGAAAGCTCATTCATCAATGGCAAAGTATTCAACATTTGACAGATTCACAAATTAGTCCTTAGGTTAGCTAGATTAAGCTAATACGGACTCAAAAACATAAATATTACTAAAAACGAATGAAAAATCACATACCAATGGTTAAACCTAGCTTGGCCGAATGTCTCTCTTCTCCTCTTAGGGTTTTCTTTTCTAATTTTGCTAAAGGAAGAATATGACACAAATTTCCTTAAGTTTACTTAATAATTCTTTATTTACTAAATTACTCCCCTTGATTTTTTTTTTCTGGCTTCGCCGTTTATTTACAAGTACCAACATGTTTAAATTGTATCGTATGTATCATAATTATAGATATAATAAATGTTACTATAATACATTGTAAAAGAAAGAACAATGATAACATTGCTGTTTAAATATATAACAATGCATTCATCACTTAATTTCATTTTTTTTTGGTATGATATATGTTTTTTATGATTTGTATTTAAGTTTCGTGATTGTTTTTAAAACTTGAATTTATATTTTTTCTTAAGAATATGATAACTTTACTGGTACGTACATATTAAGAAAACAAATTAAGAAATCAACAAAGAGCTACCAACTTTCTAAAAGAAAGTGTCAATGATCGGTGGTGTTTCAATTATGATAGACACTGTCATCTATTCATTACAACTTGCGGAGATAACAAAAATACTCATAAAATAGATTTGCAAACTAAAAAGGAGAAACGTATGAAGTGGATGAAAAGAAAAGGAAAAAGAGGATTGATGGACAGAAGAAAAAAATAGGCGATAATTAACCCAAATACTAACACCGCAGCTAAACAAAAACACAAAGATCAAACCACTTGGAAAAAAATTAGATATTTATTATTATTATTAATTCATACTTATCTTATGAAATTTGACATACATATTTTAATTATTACTTGATGGACTTTGATACCTGAAAGGAGAGCTTATTAAATTGACCGCTATCTTCTCTATCCCTTCAATGCAAACTACAAACCAAGGAATAAATTGCCGAATGGATTAATGATGAGAGAACCAAATCTTACCTAATATATCTAAACATCTAAATTTCCATATTCACAACATGTTTTATGGATAATAATTGTTTTTTTGTTAAGTTAGTATTGATATTATTGTCAATGTAAAAAAAATAGATTCGAATGTGTTGAAACGTATTATCCTCAAATTGAAGGAAGTTATAAGCAGTTTTAGATATTATATCAACAATTAAAAATTAAAAATCATAGTGTTACACTCATATAAAAAGAAGTGAATAAAAATAATAAAAAATAATTCATATTATATTAAGTAGTATCATGTTTTGATCTTTTAACACATGTAGGAATTTTTTATTAAGGAAAAAAAAATCATTTTCAGCATCTTCTTAATGTCCTGAGACTTGATTTTTGTCGATCATCCACACGCACACCCTATCCATTTCCTTGGAAAAATTCATATATATAGTTCTGCTTCAGATATTTTCAATCATACATAACGAAAACCCAAGTACAATTTTCCCAGAAAATTAACAATCAGCCATGGGAAAGAAGGTAATTCATCAGCTGACATCCAAGAACGTCGATAAGCAACTTCACAGTGTCATCAAAGGTTTGAAGCCCAAGGTTTACATTACCGACAGTTCAAGCTTCAAGCACCTTGTTCAAGAGCTGACCGGTTACCGCACCCAAACCGTTCCAATCCCCGATGAAGTTGCCAAGGTCATTGAAATTGAAAAACGGGTAGAAACATTCCCAGATTTCACCACAACCTTGTCTACGGATTCCTCCTTGGGTTGTTCACCCGAGTTATGTGACGATCAAACCTTTCATTTGGATGATATTAATCAATTAACTGGACTGTTGGAGACAAACGATTGTGACATGTTCGATGAAATGTCTAACTTGTCGACGAATTACCAACAAATGGATTGGTTAGGGTGCCGGAACCTTGAGTCTTGGCTTTTGGATGAACAAGAGGGCAGCCTGTTCGACTATGAGTTATTATCTGGGTTGATATGAGGTGCTTTGTTCATATGTGTGTATATATATATATATAACGTGTATGATTTAACTAATTTTGTTGTATAAAAAGTTCAAATGCCCTTGTATGCGCCAATCATATTTGGTTGCCCATAACTGAATTTTAATATGAATATGCCATTAATTTCATTGAAAACAAAGAATAGTAGGTGTTGAAGATGAACTCAAACTATAAAAAATATGTATGTGGGTGGGTGAAAGCTAAACAACAAATACAGACTCTTATGAACAGTCGTGGACGGAAGTATCTGTTTCTTAATTATTGGTTTAGATTTTTAATCATGAGTATTGATAGACGGTAAGATGTTATGCATTTAGTTTTTTTTTAATAAATATTAAAAATAACAAATGTTGTGATGTCGAAAAATTACTGTCAACATCACATGGTCGTGTTTCAAATCTTATGGGTTACATTGATTAAGTTAATTGAGTTGTGTGGATCACACAGACGTCTATTAGGTCATATAAACCACACGAACTGGATTAATTGAATCGTGTGAACTCAAATATTTTATTTTTTTGTAAATTTTTGTTATAATAATAAAATATTTATATTCATAATATTATCTAACTTAATATTTTAAAAATAAATATTAAAAACTAACTTTTAGTAAGAAATGATTATATTGTGGAGCAAACAACAAAGAGTTTCATTGTCCAAAAACAATTCTACAAACTCCACGAATTTTCTCTGCAAGACTTGTCTCTACCGACATCGACCTTGAAGACTTGGAGAAGTCTTGCACCAAAAACAACTCAATTTTCTTCCTTTTTTTTCCTTTTAAAAGATTAATTATATCATCATATTAAGTTAACAAGACAAAGTATTTTAAAAGATTATTTTTTTCTTTTTAAATATCTATTGTTGAATTTGAAAGAATAGAGTTGTAACAGCAATTTTACAAAATCAGTCAAGCAATGAACCAAACAAATGAACTATTGTAATGTGTAAAACGGTGACAGAATGGAATAGTTATTCATAAAAAGCTGAAATTAAGATTACAATTAATGCGCAAATAATTAAAGCGTCTAATCTACCTACCAACTCTCATTGATCCACTACCACTCGTGAACAATACATGACAATCTATGGAAGATGAGTCATTTCCATGATTCTCATCGTTTCCATTCATTTCACTTCCCTGCAGCTTCAACGCAAGTTCAAGTCCATACACCACTTCACTCATTGTCGGCCTCTTCATCCCTTCCGAAGATAAACAACTTATAGCAACTTCTCCAAATTTTAATAGACTTGGAAGTTTGATCTTACCTTGTAAAAAAGGATCAATTATCTGATTAAGGCTTCCATTGTTGTAGCAATGTTGTGCCCACTCTGCTAAACTTATTTGCATGTGATCCTCAGCAGTTTGATCTATCGGTGCTCTTGCACATAACACCTCAAACAACACCACACCAAAAGAGTAAACATCAGATTTCTCGGTTAGTTTCTGAAAATGATAGTATTGAGGATCCAAGTACCCGAAACTGACTTTGACAGCAGTGCTGATATGAGTGTTGGTTACGTCATTCATTTTAGACAATCCGAAATCAGATACTTTGGCCACCCATTTCTCACTTACCAAAATATTTGTTGTCTTCACATCTCGATGGATGATGGTCTGGTTGGGACCTCGGTGGAGATAATGCAGCCCATGTGCAGCACCAATACACATCTTGAGCCTCTGCTCCCATTGTAAAGGGGGATTACTAGTGTTGTAGAGGTGATCTCTCAAGGTCCCATGAACCATGTAGTCATATACAAAGATCATTTCCTTATTGTCTTGGCAATATCCGATTAAAGAAACTAAATTTTGGTGTCTAAGTTTGGAAAGCATCTCGATTTCAGTCCTAAACTCAAGCACCCCTTGCTGTGAATCTGGATTCAAGCGTTTGATTGCAACAGGGGTGGAGCCTGCATTAGCGAATCCTTTGTAGTCTTCGCCGACTCCGCCTCTTCCAATGATGAGATTCTTATCGAAGTTGTTAGTAGCTGTTTTGATCTCCCTCAGTGAAAAGTGGCGACAAACATCAAATGGTAGAGAAGGGCAGTTGTTGTTGGCAAATTTATTGGAACGTAATTGGAAAATTACGAAAAGTAAAAGAGAGATACTAACCAAGCCGGTAACTGGAGCTGCAGCAGCAACAACAACAACATTTATCGTCCTCTTCTTTCTTAATTGCAAAATGAGCGTTGGATCAGAGTTAGGTCCGCTAAGATCATCGCTCCTGCTCAATTTGAAAATTTCAACTCCATTCAGGATTGCATCAGAATAAAGAGTTCTCCATGCCGGGCTAGGATGTAGCTGAATTGCAAGATTTTGTTTCTTTTGATTTCCTTTAGTCCTTATTGCCGC
Organism: Gossypioides kirkii; assembly: GCA_005610355.1. Lineage (NCBI taxonomy): Eukaryota > Viridiplantae > Streptophyta > Magnoliopsida > Malvales > Malvaceae > Gossypioides > Gossypioides kirkii. Next base: position 6,925,285 of record CP032249.1, on the reverse strand, counting down.
TACGTAATCTCTATACATTGGAATCCCATTTCCACCACTCCAAGATATAACATCTGCTTGAGTTTCTGTAGTTGTATTAGCCACGAAGATCTCAAACACTCTATCACCTTCTTTGGTTATCTCTGGTTGGAACTCACAAAAATGTAATCTTATGAAGTAATTGAACCCAGAATCAACAGGAAACTCCCATGTCAGCTGGTAGTTCTCATTCTGGGTCTTGTTCGTCTCCATGGTCCTGGCAATTACATAAACCTCCCTTGGAGCATAGTACGATTGTATATTACTAAAGGTGAGATTAATACTGGCATTAATAGGAATAGCACTCGGTTCGGCTATTGTCAAATAGGCGTCACCTGTTAACCAGCCCCGAAACATCTCAGTGTCTTCTGCAGGTGAGATTTCTTTTCTACCAACCCTGATCCGATGCATCATCTCAAGGGCAGTGTTGTTTCCCCAGCTATACAGCCTACCGGTTGTATGGCCAAAGAAGGGAACACCTTCATCACTGGCAGGTCTGTAGTATAGGTTGGTGGGCATAGACACAATTTCAATCCCGTTTACAAAAGCATACGTATCTGAGATAGCCGAACTTGGAGAGAATGTTATATTTAGGGTCTCTCCATCTTCCACGTTAGCGCAAAATTTTTTAACCAGATTTTCCTTGCCTAGAGCATGAAGTAAAGCACTGAAGTTTCTGAGAAGTGTAAACCGACCTGCTTTAACAGTGAAGAAAGCCTTAGACAGATTAAAGCCAGGGTATGAATGTAAATGAAAATGCAAGCGAATGAACTCGGGACCAGCAGTAAGGGGGATCATGTAGGTGAACTCCGAGTAAGAAAGGCGGCTTGTGATGTAGGGTTCATAGCCATTAGAGGCACTCAGAAACAAAGATTGTTAATTTTGTGAATTTAGAACGTGGAATCTAGAACTGTTTTCTGCACTCCAAAGACGGCCATCTGAAGCTAAGGAGTGAGAGAAAGAGCCACAATTAATGGTGATGTTTTCAATGGGGATATATGGAGGGACTACTTCCCCTATAGTAACTGCAATCAACACTCTTTTTGCAATTTAATCCACCGACCATGAATGCTAGATTGCAAAATGATATTATGGCATATTATCAACTGGATGATGAGAATTTACACACTACATAGGAATGTTACAAAACTCTATTGAGACGTTGTCCCATGCATGGAATCCAATAGAAGACACAAATCGAGATTTTCTACAATAGATTAAATATGCAGACAAAAAATCTTGTCGATACATCTGCCAATGGTTCATTGTTGGATTGCACCTACAATGAAGCCATATGAATATTAGAGAGAATTGCATAGAATGATTATCAATACCCGATTTCTCATGCTGATCAGGTAAAACCAAATCCTGGAGTTATGGATTAGATATCATTTCAGCTTTAAGTACACAGGTATCCTCATTGGCGAACATGATCAAAAACATAAAGAGGACAAGTGATGTTGCCCCTATTCAAGTAGCCCAACAGATGGATGTCCTGACATTTTCTTGTGAAATTTGTGGCAACAACCATAGTTATGAAGATTGCCCACAACATGTTGAAAATGCATTTTATGTTAATAAAATCCGTGGAAATTCCTATTGTAACTTGTACAACAGTTCAAGTAGAGCTCAATAACCTTGGGGGAGCCAAAATACATCCATATACAGAAATGTAAATTCCTCAAATCAAGGTAATTTTAGACAAAGGGGTTACGATCAATAGCAACAGAATTATAATCCTATTCCGTAATTGCATGTGCAACCGAGCCAGATGTGATCACAGACTCGAACGCTGTCGTTTAATCAAATGCAGCCACAAGTTTGAATGCCACCATAACAAAATGCTATGTCAAATATGTAAAGACAACATCAACAACAGTAATAGCAATATTCTCAACCAAGAGTAGATCCATTGTCTACTCTTGAAGCTTTGATGCGAGAGCATATTACCAAAACTAAAGCAATTGTACAAGGAAATTCCTCTTTCATCCGAGTGTTGGAAGGTCAACTAGGACAATTAGCTTTTAACATGAGTACACGATAACCAGGTGCTTTACCCAGTGATACTGAAAATCCAAATCAGAAAGGTAAAGAGCATTGCAAGGCTATTGCGTTTCGGAGTGGGAAGCAAACTACTGACCATAGTACCAACTATAATCAGGCACCTGTCGACAAAAATAAACAAAAGCAACAATGAGAAGTTACTTTTGAAAAAGACAAAGTAGAAGCAAATGAGGAAGAACAACCATTTGTTACACAGATTCCTACCATTCACCCTAAGAAGTTATAGTTGCAATTGTCCAGGTCGTCATAACCGGTTACAACAAAACAACTCGCTGAACACATACCTTTGTCATTTCCACAGTGATTCAAGGAGAAAGAGCATGACAGAGATTATCAACAGTTTGTATCTACCTTGAAACAATTACATATTAATATACCTCTATTTGATGCTCTTGTATAGATCCTCAGCTATGAGAAATTTATGAAGGAGCTATCTTTCCGATATTGAGACAATTGCGTACACAGAAGGGTGTAGCGATGTGCTAACAAATAAATTGCCAACAAAAATGAAAGATCTTGGCAGTTTCACAATTTCATGTTCTATTGGAAATCATTATTTAGGTAAAGCTCTCTGTGACTTAGGAGCTAGCATTAACCTTATGTCGCTATCAATTTTCAGGAAATTAAGGATTGATCATTTGAAGTCGACTACGGTGACATTGCAACTTGCGGACAAATCTTTGATGCAACTTGAAGGGCAGATTAAAGATGTTCTCGTCCGTGTTGATAAGCTTGTGTTCCCAGCTGATTTCATTATTCTTGATTGCGAAGCTAATAAGGAGGAGCCCATTATTTTGGGACGCCCATTTTTAGCAATGAGATGCACACTTATAGATGTATTCAAATGCGAGCTGATCATGCGTCATAATGATGAGCATGTAACCTTCAGTGTTTTTGAAGCATCTCCGTTATGTAGTAAGGAACAATGTCACCACATTGATATTCTAGATGAATTAATTACAGAGGAATTTAATGAACGAAGCTCAGCAATGCTGATGGTATTACAAATGACATATTTTCTCCCCAATTTAGTGTATTTATTGTCTATTTTACATTTCATTTAGCATGCATCATCAGCATTTTACACTTAGTTTTGATATTGTCTAACTCATTGTTAGTTAAGTGAAATTCTTATTTTTTTAATCTATTTTTATACTAATGTCGACGCAAGCAACCGATACATTACGTCTTAATATTGTCAGCGCAAGAATTCAGTCTAGAAGCTTAATGCTAGACGAATGCAGCCACAAGATCAGCTGAAAATTACGACCAAAAGATGCTGCCGCATTGAAACTAAACCTTGAATGAGTAGAATCAAGCTGGATTCATAGCTGGAAGCACCAACGCAGGAATTTCCCAATTTTCGCTGTAATTATGATTTCAAAATGCGCCTAGTGATATAGCAACAATCTGCAGACCTCTGAAGAACATATTAGAACTGCATGAGTGCACAGTTGTAATCTAACTAATTTTTTTAGCTACAAGATCTAGATCTAGATTTGAGAATGAAGCCTGAAACCTGCAACATTTTAGAGGTTATAAATAAATGAACAAAGGAGGAAAGAAGACATCAAGAGTAAAGGGACTAAATTTTGAAAATTCTGTGTGAATTGGAGATTTGAGCTGGAAATTGGCGAGCTGATGAAGCAAGTTTGAAACCACTTCTGATGAGAGGTGCTTGATGCAAAGTAAGAGGAACAATTAGGGAGTAGGCCTAGTAGTCCAGGGATATTAAGCTTTGTTGTACTCTTCAATTCTTTTTAAACGCTGATGGATTTTGATGATATTAATTGAATACGAGAGTGTCTTTTAATGTTAAATCATTTTGATTCTTATTTTACACTACTTATCTATTTATTCTTGGATCTAACCACTTTAAGCACGAGAGTGAAATTACAGTGCATCGACATCGAGAGACGCGGTGACAGGTTGGATTAACAAGTACGTTAGACGAGAGCTACTTGGGACTGGGACAAACTCCAATTACTTGTTCTTGAATATACATCGTTGCTCGCACCGGGAGGTAGAGTGATTGTGGATATTTAAGTCAGGATTAAGTAGATAGTTGTTGTTGGTAAGAACTCAAAGGGACTTCATTATAGTGGCATTGCATCTATGTTCTACCTTATTGACACATCCAGCGTTATAACTTGGCAGAATCGATGAACCATTTCTACCCTTTACACTTGATCACTTTTACATTTCATGCATTTAAATATTCAACACTCAACACTCAACATATTTGATTTACTTTCAGTACATTGACATTTAGCCTCTAAAGTTTAATTCTAATTGCATTGACATTACTGATTATTTTAGTGTGCAGATTTGACATATTGCACTGACATTAGTCCTCACATTACACTTAATTTTAATATTGATTGCTCTGACATTTAGGCATCAAGAACTAATTCCTTGTGGGATCGATATCCGATAGATTTATCTATCAACTATACTTGCATCGATGTGTGTCAAGTTGCACATTGCTGTGACGTAAAAACACTAATCAAGTTTTGGCGCCGTTGTTGGGGAATTGCGTTTGTTTGATGTTTACTTTTTGTATTTGCAATTAATTTTACTTACTTAACTTTTAATCTTTAGTAAACTGTTGTTATTTTTCTAATTGTTTTCTTTTTCAGATTATTAATTGTTGCATATCCACAAGGAGAAATCCTGAGGACATTGTAAGCTTTGATCCGGAGCTTGAGAGAACACTTAGGAAGAGAAGGCAAGAACAACGGAGAATGGCTGGTAACAACAACAACAATAATTTGCCACCATTGCTACCATAAGATGGAATTCCTCCAGTGCTTCCACAAATTGTTAACGATATACCACCACCACGTCCACAAGAAGAACAAATACAGAATAGGACAATAAGAGATTTTGTTATGCCTATTCTTGATGATTTACAACCAGAGGTTGTGAGACCGACTATCCAGGCTAGCAATTTTGAACTAAAATCGATGATGTTTCAGATGCTCAACTCAAATGGGCAATATTCTGGTTTTCCTCATGAAGACGTACGAGTAAAATCAATTTTGCTTATTTGTGCATCATTTACTCAACACGGTGTCTCTGATCATGCCTTGAAATTGCAGCTATTTCCTTACTCGTTACAAGGTAAAGCAAGAACATGGTTCTTAGGATTACCAGCAGGATATATCACATCTTGGAATACGTTAGAAACGTAGTTTGTTTTGCGTTTCAATCCACCGACAATGAACGCAAGGTCGCGAAATGATATTACTTCATATCATCAGTTGGATGATGAGAATTTACATACAACTTGAGAGCGTTATAAAACATTGCTCTGACGCTGCCCAATGCACAGAATTCAGCAGGAGACCCAGATTGAAATATTTTATAATGGTTTGAATGCTCAGACAAGGAACCTTATCGACGCATCGACTAATGGTCCCTTGTTAGATTGAATATACAATGAAGCTATAAGAATTTTAGAGAATTGCTCAGAATGATTATCAATACCTTATTTCTCGTTCTGCACAGGTAAAAACTAACCCTAGAGTTCTTGAGTTAAATGCTATTTCTGCTTTGTTAGTGCAGGTATCTTCACTAGCCAACAGCATAAAGAATATGAAAGAAACAAGCGATGTTACTCCTATTCAAGTGGTTTAGCAATTGGATGTGCTGATATTTCAACGATAACCATAGCTTGAGGACTGCCCACAATATGCAAAAAATGCATTCTACGTCAAAACATTCGAGGGGGTTCATTTGGTAACACATATAATAACCGTTCTTAACAACTTTACGAAAATCAAAATACTTCTACGTACAGATATGAAAATTCCACTAACAGAGGGGGTTATAGACAAGAGAGTTACAATACCAATCCATAGCAGAATTATCATTAGAATTCACAAATAAATTCTCGTTCTGACCAGATACAATCACATAGTCAAATGCAACCGCAATCAAGATTACAGCCACAACAGTCTATACTGCCATAACTGCAAGGACAACATCATCAGCATCAACAGCAGTAATTTGCTCAACAAAAGGTAAATCCTATGACTGCTCTTGAAGCAATGATGCGTGAACATATCAGAAGAACAGAAGCGATTGTGCAAGGCAATTCTTCTTCCATACGAGCATTGGAAGCTCAACTCGGTCAGTTAGCTTCTAGTCTCAACACCAGATCACCAAGTACTCTGCCTAGTGATACTAAAAATCCAACACAAAGCGAGAAGGAGCATTACAAAGCAATCACGCTAAAGAGTGGAAAATAGACGGTAAGGCCAAGCAATTATGACCAAGACCATGTCGACGCATCTGAACCACAGCAACAAGGAGACGATATAGCTAAAAAAAGTCAAGCAAAAGAAAATGAAGAGGATCAACTATAGTGTCATCTATGCCTACAATTTGCCCAACTAAGTTGTCGACACAACTGCCAATGTCGACATTATCGAGTTTTCCACAACAACCCAATGTTACAATACCTTTGTCGTTTCCACAACGATTTAAAAAAAAAGTCCATGACAAAGAATACCAAAAGTTTCTTTCTACTTTGAAACAATTGCATATTAATATACCTCTAATAGATGCTCTTATGCAAATACCCAGTTATGGGAAATACATGAAGGAGTTCTTGTCAAAGAAAAAGAAATTGTCTGACATCAAGACGGTTGTGCTCATATAGGGTTGCAACACTGTGCTTACAAATAAGTTGCTAACCAAGATGAAAGATCTTGGTAGTTTCACAATTCCATGCTCTATTGGGAATCATTACTTAGGTAAGGCTTTATGTGATTTGGGATCAAGTATTAATCTTATGCCTTTGTCTACTTTCAAGAAATTAGGAATAGGTTCGATAAAGCCCACTACCGTGACATTGCAATTGGCGGATAGATCCTTAGCACAACCTGAAGGACAAATCAAAGATGTTATTGTCCAAGTTGATAAGTTAGTGTTCCCCGCTGATTTCACCATCCTAGACTGCGAAGCAGATAAGGAAGTACCCATAATTTTGGGAGGCCATTTCTAGTAACGAGACGAACACTTATCGATGTGTTCAAAGGAGAATTTGTCATGCATCATAATGATGACCATGTAACTTTCAGTGTGTTTGAAGCATCACCATCTGGACCTAAAGAACAATGTCACCACATTGATGTGTTGGACAAAATTATTATGAAAGAATTTAACGTAAGAAGTTCAGCATTGTCTGATGATGATGCGGCGACATCTACCAATGACATTCTGGATGACTATGTCGACAAAGAGGAGGTTAACAATTGTGAACTGCATTAGAATTAGCAAATGGAGTCTTTAGATTTGTCTAACAAGACAATCCCAATGTTTAAACCGTCTATTGAGCAAGCTCCTACCTTGGAGTTGAAGCATTTGCCGATGCATTTGAAATATGTCTTCCTTGTTGACAACGAAACATTACCTGTAATTGTCAATGCATCCCTCGACGCAATGCAAGAAGATAGGCTTATCACGATTCTGAAAAAACACAAAAAAGCCATAGCTTGGAGCATCACAGATATCAGAGGCATCAATCCCTCTTTTTACATTCATAAGATTAGGCTAGAAGATGAAAAGAAGCAATCAATTGAGCAGCAACAAAGACTCAATGAAAAGATGAAAGAAGTAGTAAAGAAGGAAATTATCAAATGGTTAGATGTAGGTATTATATACCCTATTTTTGATAGTGATTGGGTAAGCTCTATTAAATGTGTGACTACAAAGAGTGGTTTCATAGTTGTGACCAACAACAAGAACGAGTTAATCCCTACTCGCATTGCACTGGATGACGAGTATGCATGGATTACCGACGACTGAATGCGGCCACAAAGAAGGACCATTTTCCACTACCTTTCATTGATCAGATGCTGGATAGGCTAGCTAGCAAAGCCTATTATTATTTCTTAGACGGTTACTCTGGATACAATCAAATAGGTATTGCACCAGAAGATTAAGCAAATACCACATTCACATGCCCTTTTAGAACCTTTTCTTTCTAACGGATGCTGTTTGGGTTGTGTAATATGCCAGTAACATTCCAGGTGTATGATGGCAATATTTTCGGACATGATCGAGGATTTCTTATATGTATTCATGGATGATTTCTCTGTCTATGGACAGAATTTTGATCAATACGCTGACAATTTAGCGAGAGTTTTAAAGAGATACGAAGACACAAATCTAGTTCTGAATTGGGAGAAATGTCATGTCATGGTAACTGAAGGCATTGTCCTCGAACATCGGATATCTTTCCAGTGCATTGAGGTTGATAAAGCAAAGGTAAAAATCATCGAAAAACTACCACCACCCACTAACATCAAAACAATAAGAAGCTTTCTTAAACACGCTGGTTTTTATAGAAGATTCATTTAAGATTTCTCCAAGATAGCTAAACCATTATGCTCATTGCTGGAGCAAAATAAGAAGTTTGTGTTTGATGACATCTGTCTGGACGCATTCATGACAATAAAAAAATAACTAGTACAAGCTTCAATTTTCGCTACACTTAACTGGATGCAACCGTTTAAACTTATGTGCGATGCAAGCGAATTTGCTGTGGGAGCTGTACTTGGCCAACGAAAAAAAAAGGTATTCCATTCTATTTACTATGCTAGTAAAACTCTAATTGAAACGCAGGTTAATTACAACATGATTGAGAAAGAGTTGCTAGCAATAGTCTTTACATTTGACAAGTTTCGTTCCTATCTTGTCGGCGCAAAGACTATAATTTACACGAACCACCGAGCATTGAGATACCTTTTCAACAAAAAAGATGTCAAACCTAGACTCATCAGATGGATCCTACTCCTTCAAGAATTTGATATTAAAATCAAAGATAGGAAAAGATCTAAAAAAAGTAGCTGATCACTTATCTCGACTGAAAGTCGGAAGTGAAGATGGTCAGACATTCCAAATTATCGAAGCATTTACTGACGAGCAATTATTCTTTATCAATGCATCGTCATGGTATGTCGATGTCGTCAATTATCTTGTATGTGAGAAGCTACCCATAAGTGTTACTGGTCACAAGAAGATCAAGTTCATACGCGATGTTGCCAAATACCATTGGAATGAGCCATACCTATTTAAGGTATGGCCGACAATATCATTCGTCGTTGTGTACCTGAAGAAGAAATTATGTCAATCCTGCGACACTGTCATAATGCTCCTTATGGAGGCCATTTTGGTGAAATAAGGACTACTGCAAAGGTTTTACAGTCAGGATTTTATTGGCCTACATTGTTTCGAGATGTTCACAACTTTGCAAAACAATGTGATTGTTGTCAACGCACTAGTTCAATATCTTAGCGCAATGAGATGCTCCAACAACCCATCATAGAGGTAGAGCTCTTCGACGTTTAAGGTATAAACTTTATTGGACCATTTCCAAACTCTTTTAGAAATGTGTATATTTTAGTGGCTGTTAACTACGTTTCGAAGTGGATCGAGGCAATTGTATGCCAAAAGACGACGCTCCGATGGTGTTGAAGTTCTTTCACACATATATCCTCACGAGATTTGGAACACCGAGAGCTTTGATAAATGACCAAGGCACCCATTTTTATAAAAACCAAGTGGCAACTGCATTAAAATGATATTGTGTGAAGCATCGTATGGCTACCACATATCACCCACAAACCAATGGTCAAGCCGAAGTATCCAATCGTCAAATTAAAAGCATACTTGAGAAGGTGGCTAATCCATTTAGGAAGGATTGGTCTGCGCGGCTACATGATGCATTGTGGGCGCTTCGCACTGCCTACGAAACACCATTGAGAATGTCACCATATTAACTAGTGTTTGAAAAATCTTGTCACTTGCCTGTCGAACTTGAACATAAAGCTATGTGGGCACTTAAGCAGGTAAATTTAGACTATGATACTGCTGGAAAGAAAAGACTATTGGATATCACAGAATTAGAAGAAATTTGACGCCATGCTTATGAGAATGCTTCGATATACAAGGAAAAGACGAAAAGATAGAATGACAACATTATCTTATGTCAACAATTTCATCCTGGTCAGTTGGTACTTTTATTTAACTCACGTTTAAAATTGCATCCAAAAAAATTACGATCATGGTGGTTAGGACTATTCAAAGTTGTCAAAGCATTCCCAAGTGGGACAGTGACAATAAAAAATCTAAAGGATGGACAACAATTTAAAGTAAATGGACAACGTCTTAAACATTATGCGAGTTCAGATGTTCAAGAACCAGATGACACCGTCAATCTGGTGACATTTAAATAATGTCGATGCATTGCGTCATTTACTTTTATTTGTTTCACCTTTCTTTGTGTTCTTTTAAATTTTTTGTAGAAATAAAAATCAAATTTTTGTCGAAGCATCAAAGTAGATACTGTCGACGCATTCTGCAATGAGTCAGCATTACTTTTCTAGTAAGAATCGCAACGATTGATTTCTTTCAATCCCAACCCTTAGATCAAATGAAAAAGTACAATCTGTAAAATTTGGCAATTAATGGTTGCAAACACAACATTTTCCTTCCACTCATTACGCCTAGGTTATAAAGTCTCTCCTTGCAGTTACCTTTTCTCTTCACATCCTCCATTATTACTGCAACTTCTCTCTTTCATTGTTTGCATATTTTCTTTTCTAATTTCGGAGCAATCTTTATTTGCAAAGTATTCTTTACCTTCTTTTCACCTTACCATGGCAAAAACCCGTGCTTCAAGAAACACTCCGAAACCCTCCTATAAAACCATCCCAACCACTTTTATTGTGGCTCCGTCCATAACACCACCACCTTTGTCCACAGGCCCAGTCTTGTTTCTAACGACTGCAGCCAAAGATCAGTACCACATTGTCATGCTTAAGCACAACATCCACCTCGAACAAGACCTCCAACTTTCTCTGCACCTGACCCTTGGAAAGTAAGTCAATTGTACCATCAATCGCCTCGGGTGGGAATATTTCTACGACCATCCTTCGGGCTACTCCCTTACTTTGGTTAGGGAGTTTTACGTCAATCTAATGGACCAAGAGCAAAAGTTTGTATTTGTCTGAAAGAGGCTTGTTCCATGGAGTGCTGCACATATCAATATATTACTAAGGATTCTGGAACGGGTGAACACTCTTGCACCTTTTATGCATAGTCTGGACGATAATTACTTGGCTCAAATGATGAAAGATTTTTACATCGATAGCGCTACATGGCGAGCAATGGCTTTCACAACTATACAATGCACAAGCGATACCTTTCAACTTTTTGTAAGGTATGGTTTCATTTTATCAACAGTCGTGTTATGCCTTTAACCCACAGCACTACGGCCATATTGGATCATCCGTGTCTATTGCATTCCATCCTGTATCACCGACACATCGACATCGATGACCTCATACATGCCCAGATCGCAGAAGTTGTAGGAAAGCAAACTGGTATCCTTCCTTTCCCTCTCTCATTATGAAACTTTATCAACACAAGGGCATTGTGCCCAAAGATGACGAAGAGGTCTTGGACAAAAAAGGTCCAATCAATGATATTTCTATTGAGAGGATGACACGAGGCCAAAACACTCCAATGGCCAAAGAGACCTCCAAGAAAAGGGACAAAGAAAAGGGTAAGAAGATGGCTGACAAACCTAATGCGCCGACAGAGACTTCAGTACCAAAGAAGTTGGCATTGATGGAAGTTCACATAGACCGCATCGACATGCATTCTATCCACACCAACAGTATCGTGGACGATATGGATTTTCGACTCTACAAGTTTTATGCATACACTAAGACGTGGAATGAAGCCCTTGTCGTTACATTGAGTCAGATCACCCAGACCCCACTACCAAATTTCCCAACTTTCCTATCCTTCTACCGCCCGATGAAGTACTCATCTTCCGAGCAACATAACCCTGATGGTAGGCATGCTCCTGCACCAACCCGGATCCATATTTCCAATAATGAGAAGGATGACGGACAGTCACATACTGATGACGATCTTCATCACAACATTGCCCACTTATTCGAAGATGAGTTCTCCAATAGTTTGGGCACAAATATGGCAGAAAGGGTAACTGCTCTGGAAGAAGATGTCGATGCAGTCGATTACGCTGACATTGGCCCAGTTGAATATGAGCCGCGTGTAGAAGAGGATGCAAATCATAGAGGTGATCATTTGCAAGAGAAGGATCAAGACGAGGAAGAAGAGAGAAAGGAAGAAAAAAAGGAAAAAAAGAGCTTGCAGACATGCAGAAGGAGAAGGACACCGATGCCCTAACAATGATCGTTGAGGATGTTGTGAGGACATCCAGCTCAAATGAGGCTCGACCTACTACGAGCCAGGCTAAAGTTGTTACTGGCGAGATTGAAAAACTAAATCCTCTGGCTATTGTGCCCTTTGTGGCCCCACTCGCTAAAATCCACCCATCAAAGGTAACAACTGATGAGGTCGTCACCCAACCCGCTGAGGATGAACAATTCATCGAACTAGTTGGTTCAAAGGATAAAAAGCGGAAGAGGAGCAAGGGCAAGAATAAGAAACACCATGACGAGGGAGAGCGCCCGAACAAGAATAAGAACTAGTTGTTACTGCATCGACTGCTGTTGAATAATTTGGTACATTTCTTTTTAGTTAGTTTTCATGCATTCTTATTATGCCTGCATTTTAATTGTCACTGCATTCCTTTCAATTTAGTACATTATAGCTGTATTTCCATTATATATGTATAACTATTTTCAGTGCATTAGGGACAATACAGACATTAAGTTTGGGGGGAAAGATTATGTGAATTGGAAATGCAACTACACCTTCATGTTTGACTGTTATTTTGTTTCTTTAATTAATGAAAATTTACAAAATTTCAACAGAAATGTTACCACAATTTTTATTTCAGTAATTCTTGAATGGTTTGAATGTTAATGTGGAAATTGGATGAATATGAATGAATGATAAGTCTGCTATTTTTGAATGAATAATTGAAATTGCTTTAGTAATAGATGGATAGTATTAGTATTGAATCTTGGACTAACTAACCAGTACAACGACATTGTATTAATAAAAGACACTCCATTTTGAGTGAATTGTGACTTTTAAGGGATAACACTCCGCTGCAGACTTAGAAAAAAAACTCATCTAGCCAAAGGCTGTAACTGCAAGAGTGTGTGTCGACGCAATTACATGCCTCCTGGGGGTTTGTTGCACCCCATCGTTACTACTAAGGAACAAAGGTAGAGTAATGCAATGACATCTTTCAGTCACTTGAAAAATAAAAAAAATGAGAAAAAGAAGAAAGAAAAAAAAAAAAAAAAGAATAAATTGCTGAAAGGGTTCAAGGAAGGTTAAGATTCAGTTCATGATACTAACATTGATGAAGTTGCAGTTTTAAGTTGTTTATAGCTATAAATTGTCAGTGCATCATTCTATTATATGAATGCAATTTACACATTAGAGATTTAGAGAGTTCAAGTTGTATGAATAATGATTTCGATGACATTTCTAATTGTTACTTTGCTAATTTTTGTTTACTTGAGGACAAGTAAAAACTCAAGTTTAAGGGTGTGATGGTATTACAAATGACATATATTTTCTCCCTAATTTAGTGTGTTTATTATCTCTTTTGCATTTCATTTAGCATGCATCATCAGCATTTTACACTTGCACATTGCTGTGACATAAAAACATCGATCAAATGCCAAAAAAATATGCGGTGATAACTGACGACAATATCCCATCTAAATGTGACCACACAATTGAGGCTAATGTTTGCAAGCTAAAAGATGGCTAGCAATTGGAATCTTTGTATCTAACTAATCGAACGATCCTTGTGTTTAAACCATCAGTTGAAGAAGCTCCAACTTTGGGGTTAAAGCAATTGCCAATACACTTGAAGTATGTTTTCTTAGGTGACAATGAAACATTGCCTATAATTGTCAGCGCAAGTCTCGACGCAAGTCAGGAAGAAAAATTAATCGGAATACTAAAGCAACACAAAATAGCCATTGCTTGGAGTATAGCGGACATCTGAGGCATTAGTCCCTCTTTCTGCATGCATAAGATTAGGCTGAAAGATGAAGGAAATAGTTCATTTAGTAACAATGAAGACTGAATGAGAAAATGAAGGAAATAGTGAAGAAGGTGATTATTAAGTGGTTGGACGTAGGCATCATCTACTCCATTTCGGACAGCACATGGGTGAGTCCGATCCAATGTGTGCCTAAGAAGAGTAGTATCATAATGGTAAGTAACGATAAAAATGAGCTAATCCCTACTCGTATTGCTACAGGTTGGCGAGTGTGTTTGGATTACCGACGTTCAAATGCGGCCACAAAAAAAGATCGCTTCTCACTTTCATTCATTAATCAAATGTTAGATAGGCTAGCTGGTAAGGCCTATTATTGTTTCCTTGATGGGTATTCTGGATACAACTAGATTGTTATTACGCTAGAGGATCAAGCACAGATGACTTTCACTTGCCCATTTGGAACCTTTTCTTTCTGGTGAATGCCATTTGGATTGTCAAATACCCCAGCCACATTCTAGAGGTGCATGATGATCATCTTCTTGGACATGATCGAGGATTCATAAGAGGTATTTATGGATGATTTTTCTGTGCATGGGTAAAGTTTTGATATATGCGCTGACAATCTAGCCAAAGTTCTAAAAAGATACGAGGACACCAACTTAGTTCTTAACTGGGAAAATCTCATTTAATGGCAACCGAAGGAATTACCCTTGGTCATCAAATATCTTGTTAGGGCATTGAAGTTGATAAAGCGAAAGTGGAAATCATTGAAAAATTACCTCCACCCAATAATGTGAAAGGAATAAGGAGTTTTCTCGATCATGCAAGATTTTATAGAAGATTCATCCGAGACTTCTCCAAGATAGCAAAACCATTGTGCTCCTTGTTGGAGTAAAATAAAAAGTTTTTCTTCGATGATGCTTGTTTGGAAGCATTTTTGAAGATTAAATAGCAGTTGGTACAAGCACCTATTGTCGCCGCACCATATTGGACGCAACCATTTGAAGCAATGTGTGATGCGAGCGACTTTCCTGTAGGAGCAATGCTTAGACAAAGAAAAGATAGGGTATTTCATTCTATCTATTATGCCAATAAAACTCTAACTGAAGCGTAGGTATATTACACAACCACTGAGAAAGAGTTGCTAGCAATAGTTTTTGCATTTGACAAGTTTAGTTCATATCTTGTCGGCGTAAAAATTACAGTATACACTGATCATTTTGCTTTGAGATACCTTTTTGCTAAAAAAGATGCCAAGCCTAGGTTGATCAGATGGATCCTTTTGTTGCAAGAATTTGATGTTGAGATCAATGAAAGGAAAGGATCATAAAATCAAGTAGCAGACCACTTATCTCGTTTGGAAGCTGGAAGCAAAGATGGCAATAAGTCACAAATTATTGACGCATTTCTAGATGAGAAATTATTCTTTGTCGACGTATCTCAATGGTATGCAGATGTCGTATTATCTAGTTTGTTGTAAGCTATCGTTGAGTGCAACGGGTCATAAAAAAGTCAGATTTCTACGGGATGCTGCGAAATATCATTAGAGTGAGCCATACTTGTTCAAGGTATACGCCGACAGCATCATTCGTCGTTACGTTCCTGAGGAGGAAATGCTTTCCATCCTGAAGCATTGCCACGATGCTCCTTATGGAGGCCATTTTGGTGGTAAGATTGCTGCAAAGTCCTACAATTAAGATTTATTGGCCTACGCAGTTTCGAGATGCCCACAATTTCGCGCAACAGTGCAATAAATGTCAATGCACTAGTTCCATATCTCGATGTAACAAGATGCTTCAACAACCTATCCTGAAGGTTGAACTCTTTAATGTCTGGTGTATTGACTTCATGGGACCATTTCCAAAATCCTTTGGGAATGTGTATATTTTGGTAGCTCTTGACTATGTCTCCAAGTGGACCGAAGCAATTTCTACTCCAAAAGATGATGCTCGAGCGGTGTTAAAATTCTTTCACACATATATCCTTATATGGTTCGGAATACCTCGAGCGTTGATAAGCAATTAAGGCACTCATTTCCATTGTAATTAGGTGGCAACAGTATTGAAACGCTACGGTGTGAAGCATCGTATGGCAACCACGTATCATCCGCAATCAAATAGACAAAGGGAGGTCTTCAATCGATAAATTAAAAGTATTCTTGAGAAGGTGGTTAACCCATCTAGACGAGATTGGTCCTCGCGGCTACATGATGCATTGTGGGTGCTTCGATTGCTTATAAAACTTCATTAGGAATGTCACCATATCAGCTGGTCTTTGGGAAATCATGTCATTTGCCTGTTGAACTTGAACATAAGGCCATGTGGGCAATCAAGAAAGTGAACATGGATTATGATGCTGCTGGACAAAAAAGATTATTGGACATTTCAGAACTAGAAGAAATTCGACATAATACCTATGAAAATGCTGCCATCTACAGAGAAAAAACTAAGAGATGGCATAACAACATCATTTTACGGTGACAATTTTCTCCTGGTCAATTAGTACTTTTATTTAACTCACGTTTAAAATTACATCAGAAAAAATTTACAAGACAACATAAATCAGAAAAGCATATAGTGGCCAAGTTTAACATAGCATTAGTACTATCAGAAGACAACCTATTCAAATCCACCAAATTTTCAACTCTATTCTGATGCCTTCTCTCAGAAGCAAACTTATGGAAAAAAAGGAGTGTTACGATCCCTATTTTTCATCCAATTAACTCGGGCTCGCTACTCCTAATACAGTTCCTCCCGATCCATCTCAAGATTAAGAGCTTGCTTAGTTTCAACAATATCACCTAGAATAGCATCCGAAGGATATTCAGTATTCAACCAAAGAAGACGCCTCTCAAGTTTCCTCTTAGTAAGAACCTTTTCCCTACGGATTTTTTGGAACCAGTGTTTCAATCCGTCACCAACCATTTTAAGACGATAAGGGACATTACCAGCAGATTCATTCCAAAGCTTAAACACAATCGGTTCGCAACTGTCTTCCAATAACCATGCTGCTTCAAATCTGAAATGATGATGTTGAGAATTTACAGAACCCCTATTAGTACTAAGCAAAATTAGACAATGATCAGAAAACCCATTAGGTAAATGCCGAAGTTTGTAATTCGAAAGAGATTACCCCACCCATCATTAGCCAAACCTCGATCAAGTCTTTCTCTGATATTATTAACATTATTACGCCCTTACTCTCAAGTGAACCATTGGCCTTGGTAACCCAAATAAATAAGAGAACAATCTGAAATAGTCTCACAAATTTTTTACATTTGTGATTCCCTCCGAGGAAGCTCACCTTTCTTTTCAGAAGAAAAATTAATTTCGTTAAAATTACCTATAACAACCCAAGGGCAGTTCGAGCAATTATCCAAAGAACGCAATAATCTCCATGATTCCTCTCTTCTACATTCTTTCGGAGCTCTATAGAAACCCGTAAGCCTCCAAGATTTACCATCGATGTCCTCATCAATCATAACATCAATATGCCTTCGAGAATAAGATCGTAAAGAAATTCTAAGGTCACTTCGCCAATCCAACGATAAACCTCCACTCCGACCATCAGAGTCAACATCAATACCATTCTATAATCCTCATCCACGTTTAGTATCCTCTATTTTCGAACCCTGTAGTTTCGTTTCAATCAAAAAACTACAGTAGGATTAATATCTCTCAGTAACTGCCGGAGATGACGAACTGTTTGAGACATCCTTAAACCCTAAACCCTAAACGTTCTAGCTAATCATCTTCATTGTTCTCAGCTGGCCTACATAGTAAAACCTACCGATATATTAGATTGAGGTTCCAAAGTAGAGACACCTATAGCTTCATTCGAATCTTGTGCATGAGAAACTCCTAAAGTAGAATATTAAGAATGTAGGTGTGTAAGACCATCTGAATGTTTAATTGGGTTGTCCAGCTCATCATGAACCATCATAATAGCATCTAAATCTGTATCAAAATTATTTCCTCTATTAAAAGCAATCCCTTGTGTAGGCCCCGCCAATAAAGGAGCACTAACCATTTTCAACATGGAAAGAGAATCAAAATTCAAAACTTCAAATTATTTCCCTCTATAATAGCATTCCCCATGCAAATCCCTATAATTTCTCCCTTCGACAAAATTATTGGGCTTTTTAAATTTTTAACTCGCTCCACCCACACCACCTTCCTCCTCCACTAACCATTTGCTAGAATAATTGGAAGTCCTTCTCGATTGTGCCCTGAGAGTGATATCCCACTGAAAAACAAACTCGTGATTTAGATTATGGGCACGAATAGGACAGAAGCTCTCCCCGTGTCCTAGTTTTCCACAAATAAAGCAGAAAAGTGTGAGCTTCTCATACTCAAAACAAACAAAGCATGACTGACCATTCGATATAGTGAGACTTTTTCTTCTCCTGAGCGATTTCCTAATATCCAATCGAACCTGCATTCACATAATCTGTTTATAACCCAGTTGAACAGAGGTAATATCATATTCTAGAAAGGAACCGATAAAATCTCCCAATTGTCTGGCTACTGTTTCAGACATAAAACCCATAAGGACATCATGAATTAAGACCCAAAAGTCTACCCAATGTAGCGGAATTGCAAGTGGATCATCACCATTTTTTAGTTTGTACAGAATGAGAAGGTGAGAACTAAATGTCCATGGTCCATTCTTCTCAATCCTTTGCGCATCAACTTCAAAATAGAAGCGAACAAGAATCTATCATTTCCCAAATCAGATATGGACACCCCACCAACCGGATGCCAAACATTGGCCAGCGTTGACTTCATTGCTGGAAAATTAATCCCACTAGACGTAAGAAAAGTTCCCACAAAGCAGTGATCATAATCGATAACATTCTCCGAAGCCTCAGCACCTAACCAAATTGACTGCATTTCCTCATCCTCCAAGGATAGATCAACAAAAGCATTAACTATGATAACAAGACAAAGAAGAAAAGAAAGAAGAAAAGAAGGGAGACTACGAAATTGCAAAAAAAAAAAACGAGATTGCGAAAGTGCAGAAAAACGAGTCAAAAGATCGAGAGAGAGCTATGTTCACTTTTTGCTTCTTTCAATATTTTAATTATGACATAATTTATAGTATTTGAAATTTTGAATCTAAAAGGTAATTATATTATGAAAATATAAGATCAATAAAAATAAATTTATTCTTAAATATTAAAAACCTCATATTCCTAATATATAATAAATAAACGTCGTGTGTTATCTAATAGTCAAGGGTGTTCATTGTTTCAAGTGTGATATGGATTCGATTTGCGCCAATTGCGTTGTTGTTAGGGTTTTGTTCTCACCGTGTAATTTACCAAAAAAATGATTTACTTATTTGAATAAATATATTGGAGAATTCCAATATATATATAATAAATACAATAATTTTGATTTAATGTAAATTTTTATTTCATTTTGTTATACTAATAAAATTTTGAACCATAATTTGAAAATATTTAATAAAATTAACCCTTATCTATCATTACATAATAAAAATATCCCAATTTGGATTAAAGATGATACTTGAATTTTAAAGGAAATAAATTATAATGTTACATAAGCTTGATTTAATATATAATATAATTCGATAATTATGCTTTAATGTAATTTTACAAATATATTTTTTATTTTAATTTAATTATACATATGAATTTTTTTTTATTTAATCGTATGCATTTAAGAAAATAAATTAATTCAAATATTCTTATGAATTATTTGTGTATATGGCAAAGAAAATGAATATATTCAATTGCTAGATTATTTGCAAGAGGAATTGCAATTTGATTGTCATGAACTTATCGTTTACCCAAATCTTAAAGGGAAATTTTCAGTTAATCATTTCCTTGCATGCCTCAGTAAGGGCAACGCATTCAACTGCATTAGTGGAAAAAGCCACTATTTTTGTAAAGGCTGGAAGCACAAAATTTTTTAGGGATAAAAATTAACTTGTCATTTTATTATAGTAATAATGTAATTTTATTGTTTTAATAATTTTTATTTTTATAATTTTTAAAAGATTAAATTAAAATTTTTATCATTTTTAAATAGGTTAAAATATTATTTTATTTTTATTAATTTAAAATATTAAAAAAATTAAAAAACTTAAATGAAAAATTTTATTTCTGTCAACCACCCTGGCTACCCCGCTGTTCGACACAGATGAGTTTTCATACATGTTGGAAAGCTCCTTCATTATATTAGCCAATCATTTTGTTGTTGATGATATACGCAACTTTCCTACCCGAAGTTAAACGAATAGCCCCTACGGCTTGTTTGTTTAGTAACTCTCATGTAGGAGAATTCACACACATATATATATGTATTATCTTTTTCCTAGGTAATGGTTTAGGAAGCTTCTTTTTATAAGATAATTATCTTTTTACCTTTTAAAAATCAAAATCAACACCTTTAAATTTCTTAATTCTTACTTTTCCATAGCCTTTATTGGTTGCAGCATTGCAGCTTTTGAGATGGATAGGGTCTTCTATAGCCTTTATTTCTGGTGGTGATTTTTGTCAGTTTTGGTGATGTTAAGAGCTGAAGAAATTGACAGTTTGGTTAGCGGCATTTTTATTATGGATCATGTGTTTATTTTTTAATATTGGTGTTTGTTTGCTTGTGCTGGGATGGTAGCTGCAATAGGCAGCATTGCTGTCATTGAAAGGGCTTGGTTTCACCAACCCCTCATTATGTAATATTCTGATTGAGCAAAAAAAAAAATTCTTACTTTTCCACCTTTTACGGTTATCACTCACACTTTCCCATCAAACTTAAAACTTTGGTATTAGGTAGAAAATGAAACATTAATATAAACAATCAATATCATCTATATCTTATTGTTATATATCAATAGCCACCAATCCGAGCCTCAAAAAAGATTTGGGTTTTCGACTCGAGACTTGAATAAGTCTCACTTGAAGATTAAATATAAGACGAACCACGAGAGGACAATAAGACGAGCTCGCATACATAGCTCACAAAGAAAGCTCTCAAACACAACTCGTTGTGGGAGTCCACGAGCACAGCTCGCAAGGTAGGGTCGTAGGTCCAGCTCGAAGAAACCTAGAGAAGGCCACGGTCTCAGTTTGTATGTGCCCAGGAGGTTTGTAAAAAGGACCGAGTGCCATGCAGGCCACCCAAACATGTGTCCAGCAGGTACGGAGCTCGCTCAGGGTATCAGTCCCAAGAACATAAAGGACCGTGTGCTCCATAGACAAGTGTCCAGCAGGTCTGGAGCTCACAGAGAATGTTAGTACTAGGGACAAGGAATGTCAGTACCAGAGGCAACAGAGCCGAGACAAAGTAATGGTCCCTATCATGAGCTATAATAGTACTAGTAACAATATGTATAAATACCCCAACCTTCCTATCAATAAGATACGAGCAAAATATTACTTAACACTTACTATAACATAACGTCCGGTATAATGGAAAGTAGTTACTTTTCTAAGAATTTAATCAATTGAAAAGTGATTCCAACGTTTGGTTTGTCAAATTTTATTATTTTCTTTGGAATGTAATTTTCCCTTGAGTGTTTCTTTCTCATGAACATGGCAATATGATTCTCATGATAAAAGTGAGAAAATTGATTTCCCAATTTTTAATTGTTGTTCGAGTGATTATTATTAATCATGTGTTTAAAAAAAATAATATATTGTATTCTTATGACACTGGAAAACACTTAAATCATTTTTGTTTGATACTCTAAGAAAAAGATAGCTCATCATACCCCAATTGATATTTTTTAAAGCAAAAGAAGAGAAATTTATTTATTTTTTTAAAAAAAACTTACATCTTTTAACGGTTAATATAACATTTGATGCATTATAAATGTATAAATTTTATGCACCATCCGTGCATCACAGTTTGTAACATTATTAATGAGTAAAATAAAAAAAAATAAGCACGAAGCCATAATTGTAAGAATCGCAACGGATCAAATTTTATAAGGTAAACTATAAAAATAGTCATTTTTATTTGTCTCAGGTTATATTTTAGTTACTTATATTTGAAATGTTACATTTTAGTCACTTATGTTAGTATTTTGTTATGAAATGATTACTGTACCGTTAAATTCCGTTATCTCCCTAACGGTAATCCTACTTGGCAGTCTAACTAGACTTTAAGTGCCAATTTGGATTTCCAAATGGAATGAGAATAAATCTTTAATCATTCCATTTGGAAATCCAAGTTGGCACTTAAAGTCTAGTTGGACTGCCACGTAGGATTACCGTTAGGGAGATAACGGAACTTAACGGCACAGTGATCATTTCGTAACAAAATACTAACATAAGTGACTAAAACATAACATTTCAAACATAAATGACTAAAATGTAATCTGAGACAACAAAAATGACTATTTTTGTAGTTTACCCATTTTTATATGATTATCCTATGTTCATATTTAAATTTTCTAAATTTTAGTAAACCCTAAAACTTTTTAGTTTTGTCTCGATACACAAGGAAGGAGATAAAAATATTATAAAGGAAGAAATTAAAATTAATTTTAATTAGGTTTAAATAAATTTTAAAATATTTATTAAAAAGTCTTTAACTTTTTCTATTTTACTCCTTAGTGTTATGACAATTTATAATGTATTGATGATGCATAAAGTTTGTGCCGTATCCCATCTTTTAATATATAAAGGCTTAATATAGCATTTGGTACTTGAGCTTGTTACTTTTTTCTAATTTGGTACCTAAAGTTTTTTTGTTCAATTTTGTACTCAAACTTGACACTTTTTCCTAATTTGTACTTAAACTTTTTAGAGTCCAATTTGGTATATGAACTTGACTCTTTTTCCTAATTTGGTACCTAATCTTTTTTAATATTAATTCATTAAGCATTATTCAATACCTATTTTTAACAAGATTTTTCTCTAAAACTGACAATATTTTTGTAGCATAACAAAAACTTTTCAACGTCGTTATTGTTTTGTGTAGTTTTTATAATATTTAATAAATTTAAGTACCAAATTGAATCTAAAAAAGTTTAGGTACCAAATTAGAAAAAAAATGTCAAGTTCAAGTATCAAATTGGGTCAAAAAAAGTTTCGACACTGAATTAAGAAAAAATATCAAGTTCAGATACCAAATTGGGTCAAAAAAAAATTTAGATACCAAATTAAAAAAAAGTATCAAATTCAAGTACCAAATATCATATTAAGCCATATATAAACTCATGCCACAAACTTTTTCCCCGCTCATTTAATTGGCTGGAAACATACTTGGTTAAAAGGCATAAAATCATCATAAAAAAATCATATTTTAGGCAGAGTTTTTTTTTTTGAATATATTTTAGGCAAAGTTAGGTGGATTATATAGGCATAACTATATATGTACTTGAGTAATTTTTTTAGGGTTAATTAGAGATTTATGTCGAATTCAACGAGTGATTACAGTAGAAAAGAGTATGATACTCATTTTAAGATATCCGAATTCGAGCACTTATGTGTGTAAGCGTGTATGCATTATCAAAGAATTAACAAAGTATGAACAGATAATCTAGTATATTAAAAAAATTAGGCATATATGTAAATTTAAAAAAATTAAAGTTTTAGATTATTTTTTAAAATTAAGAAAATATATTGTTTTTAGAGAAAAGTTATTTTCATCCTCTCTCCTATCAAGTCAAATGAGAACGTTTCCTATACTAATATTTTTTTATGTCGAGAACAAATATGTTATTTGAAGTTATTACGTAAATTTTAATTTCTTTTATTTTAATATGTCTTAATTATAATAAAAAGAATTTAGTTGATAGCAGGTAAAATGGATATACAAAAGTTTTGATATCATTTTCTAATAAAAATTTGTATATTTTTGTGTTGCAGGTGCATGGAATGAATGTGAAGGCTTGTTAAAATATTTGTATTATTTGTATCTTTATATGTGGGGAAAAAAAAAGTCGTGTTTGATGTATGATATTAATATCGTGTGATGTATTTGGCAGGCTATGAACGGAATATGATATTAGAATAAATTCACGTCATCCAAATCTATTTTTTTTTTAAAAAATAAATCAATTTTTTTTAATTTTCAGTTTTTTACTTATAAAAAAAATTTAAATTCAATTAAAATTAATAAAAATTATGAGGAAAAATTTTGATTTGTCATTTACTTATTAGAATGAAATAAAAATATCTCCCATATATACATCTAAGTAGAAGAGATTCATTTCAAAACAGAAGGAAAATAAGTCCAACCTTGACTAGTACAAACACCAAAGCGTTATTAGAGATTATAAATACGTACGATCGTGATTATCCAAGGGGTTAAAAGATAAGAGGGTTTTCGAGTTTGCCTTACATGAAGTTAAGGTTCTTGCACAACGAGGAAAAGCTTCGCGAATATGCCAATTTAAAAAAATTGGGGATGACAAAAACACTTTCTGTAAGGAACGTTTCAACTGACGTGATAGGAGAGAAAGTGAAAACGCTTCCTCTAAAAACTGACTTATTTTTTTAATTTTCGGGAAAACGGATGTAAACCCCTAAATTTTTCTTTAAAATCGGAATATACCCCTCGTTAACTTTTCTTTTATCAATTAATCAAAATTACAAATAGAAATGTTTTAAGATGTTTTAGTGAAGTGAATTTTGTTGAAGTTGATTGAGTACAAGTACAAAAGCCTTGAGATTACCGGCAACTCTAGAACTAGCCTCTTCTCCCACGGTTCTTTGGTATATCTTCCTTAACCTTTCCTCCATTTCTTCATCTTGCATCACCTTTTTCACCGCTTCTTCAACATCTTTTTGACCCAACCCTTTCACTTTCACCCCAATTTTCCAAACCTTAACGATGTACTTACAATTCACGAATTGATCGCCGGCCACCGGATAGCACAGCAATCGTTTCCGGCATTGAATGGCTTCCATGGTTGAGTTCCACCCACAATGCGTGAGATATAAACCCACGGCTTTATGTTGCAGAACTTGAACTTGTGGCGCCCATAAAACCACTTTGCCTTGCTTTGAAACCCTCTCTGAATACCCATTTGGTAAACCATGACGCCATGATTCGGCCAAGACCCAAATAAATGGTCGGTTCAATGATTGGAGTGTTAATGCGAGGGTCTTGATTTTGGCATCTCCGATGGGGCTAACCCAACTCCCGAACGAAATGTAGATGACTGAGTTAGGCTTTTGGTGGTCCAACCATTGTAAGCAGCTGGTATCTTCTTTCCAAAAGCTAGGGTTCTTTGGTGTTGCTAATAATGGTTTGGTCAATGGTCCGACTGGGAAAATAATTGGATTGTTGTGAGGTGGAGAGATGTAATCGTCGCCTTGGTATTCCTCATCGGGGATGATGAATTCTTGGGGAAAGGAATTGAGGAGGAGCCACCGGAGAGATGTTGAACGATCTAAGGTTCTGATCCAGAATTTGAGTCTAGCTTTTCTTGAAGCTTGGGTTCCGATCAGCCATGGAAGATCTTCGGTTGATAAGAATGGCTGACTCGGTAGGGATGACACCGTACCCTGATGTCGAGGACACCCTGCAAAATTACCCTTCATTTCATTTACTTTTTCTATAATGGGTTGAAATGAGTGGAGGTTTCTATTTAAAATAATAAAATATAATTATTTTTTTTAATGAATTTTTTTTTAATAATAAACGTGATTAATGCTACTCAAAATTAAATTATATCTTTAACAATAACACAAATAACATAATTTAAATTCAAACCACACTTAAAAATCATAAAAAAATTTAACCATAAATCACCACAAGATTATAAAATGTAATTATTTGATTTGACTTTTTAAAATTTTTGATAGAATCCATGGGGCACATATTAAATAACCAAGAATCGTATCTAGCGTATCCATCTCATACTTGTGATTCAAATTGATTCAGCCATGCAGTTTTATGAGCTCACAAGTTTATTTTATTGGAAATTTGCATTTAATTTAGTTATGCTTCAAGATATTTCTGAACAATAAAATAAATACTTGAATAATGATAATGATATTTAAAAAATAAAATAATAAAATAATTTGCTATTATTTGGAAGTTACAAAAAATATTTTTAGGATGAATTATAATAATAAGATAAAACTCGAATAACAAATACGATTAGTACGATTCAAACTTAAACTATACTTGAGACGATAAACATCCTTAATTATTAGGTCATCACATGGTATTAAAAAAATAATTATCGAAATTAATAAATTTTAACATTAGAAAAATAAAATGTTTAGGTCAACCCATTTGTGGCATTGGAAAATAATATTTTTACCATGTGCTATTGGTCAATATCATCGAGAACTGAAACGAATAGTTTGGTCAATCATAAACAAAAAGGTTTAAAATCTATTTTAGGTCCTTGTATTCTTTATATATTTAAAATCTAATCCTTTTATTATTTCAAAAAATTTAATTTTTTTTCTTTATGGATTTAAAACTTTTCGAAGAACTTCTATTTTTATTGATTACAATTTTTTTTTTACTTGACTATCAATTGAATTTCTTTTAAAAATGTTGGTGAATTTAATATAAAAATTTTAACGATATTAATAATTTAATCAAAGGTAAAACCAGAGAACTGATTAAAATGAATAAAAATAAAATGTATTTTTACCACCGTAAAAATTATTATTTAATTTCGACTTTTAAAAATTTTTCTGCTTTTCCCTTAGTTTAACTTAAATTTTAAAATTTAAAAACTAAATTTTAAAAAATAAAAATAAAGGAATGAATTGGTAAATTTACCAGTTTCGGAAATCAGGTCAGCGTGGATCATCTCCGGTATGGCGGTGATCAACCGGTAAGTAGCTTGCATAGCCGGCCAGAATCCAGCAGCAGGGATCCCACATCGAGTAGCAACTTGAATGGCCCAAGAAGCCAATAAATCAACAACCATACAAACCACTGTTCCATCGTCGTCTTCGTGATCAAGTTCATGAAGGAGAGTCTCCAAATGGTTGGGCATGATATTCTCCATAGATTTCTCGATGGCAAAGAAATCATAAGGACCTTCTTCTCCGGAGAAGCCATCGGGTATGGACATGAACCTCACTTGGTCGTCGTTGAGGTCCATGTTGGCTACGATCCGACGGTGAATAAACTCAGGGGTTACGATGATGGGTTGCAACCCATGGGCAAGTAAAGCTAAGCCTAGCTTTAGCATGGGATTCACATGACCTTGTGCTGGATATGGAAGCAGCAAGATTTTAGGCTTCTTCGCAATACACTGAACTCCCATTTCTATTTTCTGCGATGAAATAATTTGGGAAGGAAAGCACACGGTAAGCGTTTATATAGGGGGAAAGGAAGGATAATGATGCGCTCTCTGTAGCGGCAAATAAAGCACGTGGTGAAGATTTATCCTCAGTCTATAGCCTATAAATCCTATGGCTCTTACTTTATCCGACATACGTTTAAAATAATCTTACCGACTGCTTATTCCTTACTTATTTTGGAATGAGATTATAGTATTTGGATTGTAAATATTTCAGTTATTTTGTATTATCACATTAGAATAGTGTCAAAATATTTTAATATGGGATTTATCCTTTAAGTTATTTTAAATTACAGTAATATTAAATTTTAAATTGATTTATTCTTTATTTTTAAGGTAAATTATAAAATAGCTATTTTTGTTTTACTCAGATTATATTTTAGCCACTTATTTTTAAAATGTTACGTTTTAACCACTTACGTTATCGTATTGCTACAAAGTGATCACTTTGCTTTTAAGTTCCGTCACTTTTCTAATGATAATCCTACATGGCAATCCAAATGGGTTTTAAATGTCAACTTGGATGTCCAATTAGGACGCGAATAGGTTTTTAATCAAATAAATTTAATTAATTGAAATTTTAAATTAATTACACCTTGAACTAGAAAAAAAAATCGTTCGTCTATTTTTTCTTTTAGTTTTATTTTCCAATTTGACTGAAAAGACTATTCTCATCACAGTTGGACATCCAAGTTGACATTTAAAACTCATTTAGACTGCCAAATAGGATTATCATTAGGAAAGTAACGGAGCTTAACGACAGAGTGACTATTTCGTAACAAAACGATAATGTAAGTAATTAAAACATAATATTTCAAACATAAGTGACTAAAATGTAATCTGAAGTAAACAAAAATGATTTTTTTTATAGTTTACTCTTATTTTTATTATTTTAATCAGCTTGAACTTTTTTTAAAATAAATTTTAAGACTAATTAAAAAAAAGTTCTTATAAGAAACCAGTAGATGTCATACATTACAATTATTATATTTTATTTAATAATTTATTTATTAATATATTAATATCAGTATAATTGTTTGGGCTTTATCTTGTTATTGTAATTCATCAAAAAAAAATTATTAGTATAATTATAATTATGTTTGGTGTTGCAATCGGTTTTCATGAATTATTATAATTATAATTTATAAATTTATTTCTACATAATATATTTACTAATTAATATATGAATTGTAATAAAAAGTACAAATTTATCATAATTTTATGAAAATTGAAACTAAAAAATATTAAAGGAATTAAACTTGTTAAAAAAATAAATTTTATAACAAGTACAATTGGGTTAATATATTTTTAAGTAATTTTATATTCCGTTAATCAAACACATAAATTTTACATTTCAATCAAATGAACCAAACAAAATAATCTTACTTTAATCTTACATTCTCATAATTGTATTATGGAATGTAATTAAAACACTTAAATATTAATAAAAAATTATAATTAATTAAAAATATTATTGAATAATAATTTGATTCCAACCATCCAAACTTAAAATTTTGGTCTGACTTCCAAAAGAGGTCAACAAAGTTTAATACTTAAATAAAAATAGAAGATTAATTGTTCTTCTCTGCGCATTAAAAAATTAGTTTCACTATTTTCAATTTTGGGAATTTAGTTTAGTTTGATTTAACAAAGTTAAATTAATAAGTCTATTAAAGGATCTCCATTCAATTGAATTATCAAATACTTATAAAATAAAAAAAATATTGAAACTCGTGTATTGACTTGATGATTAGGATATTAACGATATCAAGCGTGATTTAAATTTACAAAAAAAATACTCACATTACTTGTATTACAAGGGTGAAATTGGCTAAATCCGATTTGGGTTATGTTCGGGTTTAAAATTTTCAACCCGATTGATTACGGTTACCGTTTTACTATATAAAATAATAAAATAAATTTATTTTGATATTATATTTATATATTTTATAATTAAATTTAAATATTTTTTTAAAAAGAATTAACTTTGAAATAAGTTATTTGACAGAGCTTTGTTATGATTAGATCAAGTTTGAGTTTGAGTTTAACTTTTTTTTTTAAATTAACTTTCACACAATTTAAAATTAGCACGTGAGTAAATTTTTTATTTTACAAATACAACATAATCCAATTTCACTAAAATTTTATTATAATTTTATTAATTGAACTTAAGATCATATTACCATTGAAACTAAAAAAGGCTTTTGAAAAATAAGGTGAAGTGCTCAAAATTTTTTTTTTTTTGAAATGTAGATCGTTATCAAAAAGTATTTTTGAGAATAGAAAATGATTATTCTAGACATGAAATTGTAAAGTAAAAAAATATATATTTAAATGGTATTAAAATTTGTTAATATTCTTATATATGAAATATATAAATTTAAATTATAATAAAAATATATAATTGACTCTATTTATTTTCAAGTGGATATTATTATTATTATTATTATTATTATTATTATTCAATATCCTTCATGTTTGTTTTATCGTCCATGTTGAGGGTTCAAAATTGTCTCTTCCAATAATATTATCTTCAGAGTTCGAACTTATGTTCTCTTCTTGAGATTTCTACACTTATTATTATCATCATTATTATTACAATGTTGCCATGTCATTATTATTTTGACATTAACAAATATTCAACTTAAATTATAGTAAAAAATAATAAAATAGTTTATGATAACTTATTATTAATATTATGATATATGAAATGTAAAATTTAAATATGTTTTAAATGATTAATATAAATTATTTGTAAAATTTATTTTGACTATATAAGTGATATTTGTCTTTTATAGTTAATATAAATAAATGAAAATTTTATAATTTAATACCCAATTTAGCTTATGAAAAGCTAAAGCTGAAATTATGGTTTGACTTGAAAAACTATCTGTTGGGGATAAACTCGAATTAAATGATGAACAAGAATAAATAGAGAAAATTGGCCATAAATATTACGTGAAAAAACTCCTTTGAAAAAGATAAAAAATCATAAGTAAAGAAAACTTCACTAAAATGGAAAATAACTTACGAGGAGTACAAGATGGAGAAACAAAAACAAACCTGAACCCAAAATAAAAAGTTCTCTCGAAATTCCCACAAAACTCTCTCTTTATATTGTTATTGAATCAATCTCTCTAGGGTTTCTAAAAGCCTTATTTATAGACTAAAATTTGTGGGCTAATCTAATTAAAATATCCCTAGAGAGTTCGTCTGGAAAAAAAATCAGAGTTTAACTAAGAGAAGAAATTCGGTTTAGTAGGGAACACATCGTGGTGTCATTTATCGGCTTGTCAGAACGTCACACATTGCGTCGCCAGGACGTTGGCTCTTCCTCGTCATGACGTCGACTCTGCTTCAGTCAAAATGCGAGGCACACTCCACAAATCTCCATATGTACCTTCCGACTGCACTGGAATATGAACCAATGACATGTACTTTTCTTCGTTTTCGTCTTCAACTTGTTGGGGATTGACCCGTATAAGCAACGAAGTAGAAAAAGTAAAGAAAATCGAACACAAATTTTACATGGAAAACACCTTCGAATAGGGTAAAACCCACAATCAAAGAAGACTTCGACTTTTCATTAAATGAGTAAGCAAACAAAAGTACAATATGGACAAGATAAACCTAAATGTACAAACCCAAATCTCGAAAATAAAACCCTAACTCTCATAAAGAAAACCCATCAAAAGGGGTACAAAATTTTCCACATAGTTACCACGAAAACTCTCACCAAAACTTATCTATGACTACATCTGGTCGTCCTAAAAAAAAAGTATTGTAGCGTTACATCTTTAATTGCCTCTTATTTGGCTTCTCAAAGCAGGGATACAAGGTCCCTTTAAGGCTAAGATTAGAGATCTAATCATACTAAAATATCTCTGGAGTAATAAGAGTTTAATTGAGAAAAGATAACAGAGTTTAACTAGAAGGAGAAACCCGATTTATGTGGGGATCAAGTTGCCACGTCGCAACATCCCCATTTGTGTCGTCCGTCGTTGCAACGTCGAGAAGCTTCTCATCGTGACGTCGCCGTCTATTCGATTGAAAATATGAGGCACATCCCATACTATCTATTTACCATTGCTTTTGACTTAAAGCTAGTTTGGCATCATTATTCTAATTTGAAAAGTGCTTTTGAAATGTTTTTTTTAATAATACAAATTGGCTGAAATATTATTAAAAATAATACTTAGTACAAACATAATATAAAAGCAAAATAGACCTTAATAGCAGTTCACGCAAGAACCCAAAGAAATAAATGGAAACTAGAACACTTTAAAAACAAAACACCATAAAGAAGAATAATAAAAGCACCGCAAATTCAGCCAATCAGAATAGCAAGTGACACCAGCCTTAATGTAAAACTGATTAAAAGTACCTAATCTGACTGTTCACTTATAAAGAAAGGAGCAAGCAAAAAGCCAGAGAATCAGAAAAACTCCCTTCCATGGAAAACTAAATAGAATCTGTTTACCATAAAAAAAATGCAGAAAAACAAGAGGAGCATTAAGAGACAGCGCCTCCATGGGAAAACCTCTGATCAAGGAGTACTTGGACCTCCACCTGCATTTTTCGTTTGGCCAAGGTATGAGCATAATCATTCCCCGATCTGGGAATGAACAAAAATTGGATATCATGAAACCAAGTTTTCCTTCTAATGATATTTGCAATCAATGAACCAATGAGGGATTTATCTTGACCATCCTTTTTACATTTCTTGATAATGGACAAGGCATCCCCCTCCACTATAAGCCGCCTCCACCCATTATCAATCCCAGTCTGGATTGCCAACAAACATGCCCAGGCTTCAGCAGCAAACGCTGAAGAAACATGTTGTAAAAAACTTGACTTCTCAAGAAGGATTGCTCCTGTATCATTTTTAGCCACAACCCCCAATGCCACACAGGAGGTATTCTGGTGAAAAGCCCCATCAAAATTTATCTTTATGATCGAGGGTGGTGGTGCCTTCCAATGAACCTCTACTTGTTCTTTGGTAAGTTGTTTCTCTTTAATCCCTTCAATCTCTGCCACATAGCCTTTTATAAAGAGGACAGTATCCTTCCTGGTGATCGTTCTTCGTTCGTGAACTTGCAAGTTTCTGTCTTTCCATATTACCCAAATAACACAACAAAACAAAATGAGTTGAGGAGCAGAACTGACCTAAAAAACCCAAGTAAATCACTGCATTGTATCCATATTCTGAGAAATTAACAAGTTCTGGCAATTAAGATCTGACCGAATTTCTTCTGATCGGGGACACATTCTAACCACATGCTCAATGGACTCTTCCCCGATACCACACCGAGGGCAAGTCACAGTAGCACATAGCCTCTTTGTGTTCAGATTAGCAAATGTGGGAACATAATTCCAAGAAAAACACCAAATAACATACTTTATTTTTGCGGGAATTTGTAAACTCCATAGATTTTTGTGGAACTGTTTGAGCAATGGTTGTAAGGCATAGACTATAAGAACTTGAAAATTATTCTGTAAAATTCTGTAAGCGCTACGGACTGAGAATTCGCCCGATGGTTCGCTGCCCCACACCAAGCAATCTTCATGATCTTCATCAGCAAGGGGAATACGGAGAATATTACAAGCATCAGGCTCCGAAAAGGTATTCTCTATGAACTCTTTTTTCCACGTACGATTATTTGCAATCAGATCCACAACTCTTAAATTCTGAATATTAACATCAGAATTAGACAATTTAAAATTGATATTATTTGGAATCCAAGGATCAGAAGCCACTAAAATAGAATCACCATATCCCACTCTCCAACACAACCCCTTTTGCAGTACCCCTTTAGCAGCCTAAATACTTCTCCAAACATAAGAAGGATAATTGCCTAAACTGGAACTCATAAAATCCGATCTAGAAAATTATTTTGCTTTAAAGACTCGAAAAATCAAAGAATCAGGTCTGGAAATAAATCGCCACCCTTGCTTTGCCAGAAGCACAATATTGAATTTTCTCATATCGCGAAAACACATTCCACCCTCCTCTTTCAACCGACACATGTGTTTCCATTCACACCAGTGAATTCCATGCTTCTTAGGACTATGCTGCCACCAATATCTAGCACAAATTCTACCCAAGTCATCACAAAAAGAACGAGGTAACAAAAAGCACGACATCGCGTAGGAAGGTATAACTTGCAAAATTGATTTAATAAAAATTTCTTTACCCCATTGTGAAAGCGTTCGCATATTCCACTGGCTAATTCTCTGATTAATTCGATCCTTAAACATCTGAAACAACTCCTTTTTCCTCCTCTCTACCATATTTGGCAGCCCCAAGTACCATCAGAGTTTGAAGAAATTCTCATCCCCATCAAAGCAGCCAAACTAGTTTTATCCACTTCATTTATATTTGAGCTAAAAAGAAGCATAGATTTATCATAATTAACCATTTGGCCAGAACACTACTCATATTCATTTAATATATCCTTCAAGAAACCCACTTTCAAGAGACGCTTCCCCAAATAAAATTCAGTCATTTACAAATAGTAAGTGAGGCAGTCTCGGACCACTTCGACTTGTACGAATCACTTTCAAATAACCATCAGCCATTGCAAGTCTAAGTAAAGCCGAAAGGCCCTCAGCACATATCAAGAACAGAAAAGGGCTGATTGGATCCTCTTGTCTTAAACCACGAGAGGGAGTAAATATTTCCCCCAACCGTCCATTGAGTCTCACCGAATAAGAAGTAGAAGAAATACATTTCATTACCAAATGAACCCAATGGGGAGCAAAACCCATTTCAACATAATAACTTCCAAAAAGTCCCACTCCACATGATTGTAAGCCTTTGACATGTCCAATTTCATAGCAAAATAACCCTTCTTTCCCATCCGCTTCTTCTTAAAAGAATCCAACATCTCATATGCCACCAAAATGTTATCCGAAATGAGACGACCCGACACAAAAGCACTTTGGGACTCGTCAATACAATGCCCAATAACATGCTGTAATCTATTTGTTAAAACTTTTGCCACCAGTTTATACAAGACAAAGCATAGGCTAATCGGTCTAAAATTCGTAAGAGAATTAGCATTTGGAGTTTTGGGAATTAAGACAATCTCAATAACATTCGCAAAATCAATAGGTATATCTGAGTTTAAAACACCAAGGCAAAAGGAGACAATATTTCTTCGAACAATCGTCCAAAATTTTTGACAGAAAACTGTTGGGTATCCATCAAAACCAGGTGCCTTAGTAGGGCCTATTGATTGAAGAGTCGAAAAAACCTGAAAAGCGCTCAAGAAGGAAATTATTGTCTTCAGTCGAAACCACCTGTTGAACCCCAAACAAGAGCCTATCCCAACTGTCAGTACGATTCGAAGTAAACAAAGACTGGAAATACTAAGCAATCTGCCGAATTTTCATTTCATCATTAGTTTTCAAACCATCTGGCCGTAATAACTAATCCACTCTATTTTTCTTCCGTCGAGATGAAGCGAAGCGATGAAAAAAAGAGAGGTATTTTTGTCACCTTGTCGTAACCAATTCGCTAGCACTCGTTGTTCCCAATAAGCCTCGTTCTTATCAATCTTCATATTCAAATGAATACGTGTATCAATAATCTCAACCAAGTCATTATCATTCCTACCACCCATAAGCAAATTAGAAAGTTTCTCCTCCAAATTTCGCTTCAATCCAACTCTATATCTTTTGATTTTTTTCCCAATCCAGCAAAACTTTACTAAGACGCTCCAATTTCTCAAAAATAGAACTAGATGGCAACTCCCAAAATTCCTTAATAATGTCTTTCAGAGACTCTTCCATCAACCACCACGTTTCAAATTTAAAAGATTGAAACACATGCTTTTGATTACAATATGATGTATTCACCAATAAAGGACAATGGTCAAAGAAAGTATGAGGGAGATGATATAATTTTCCTGTATTAAAGAGATGAAACCAAGCTTCATTGGCAACCCCTCTGTCTAAACGTTCCCTGATGTTCGTCTCAGGAAGATTCCCACGTTCCCATGTAAAATTACTACCCCTGAAACCCATGTCTTATAACTCACAATCTTACAATACTTCCCGAAAAGCCATCATCCTTCGTTCATCCCTCGAAATCCCTCCTTCCTTCTCGAAAGAATATAAAATCTCGTTAAAATCCCCATTAACCAACCAAGGGAGATTATTACCCTCGCCCAACCGGCGTAAAAGATTCTACGTCTCAGATCATCTATCAATATAAGGCTCCCTATAAAACCCTGTATATCACCAAACCTTACTACCATTGTCTTCACTGATTAAAACGTCTATATGATTATGAGAGTAACTACGAAGTTGAACATTAAAATCTTCTCTCCAAGCCAGACATTAACCTCCACGCGATCCAGTAGTACTGACCTCAATACCACAGTTAAAATCGCATCTCCTTCCCACCTTCTCCATCCTTTTGTCATCAAGTTTAGTCTCCATAAAAAAGACCAAATAGGGACAATTTGACTTCAGAACATGCCGAAGTCATCGCACCGTCCGAGGTCTCCTCAAACCCTAGACAATCTAGCTCAAAATCCTCATTGATCTCGATCGGCTTGCC
Source organism: Gossypioides kirkii (assembly GCA_005610355.1). Classification (NCBI taxonomy): domain Eukaryota; kingdom Viridiplantae; phylum Streptophyta; class Magnoliopsida; order Malvales; family Malvaceae; genus Gossypioides; species Gossypioides kirkii. The sequence goes on along the minus strand of CP032249.1, from coordinate 6,889,412 downwards.
CCAAGGCAGCTGCCGATCTAAGTTTTTGAGACACTTGCTCTTGATCAAATGGAATAGATGACATTTCCAAATAACCAGAAGCATCAGAATCTGCCACATCAACTCTTGCTTTTTCCTAGAGTCATCTACATGTACAACAAGATCCACCGCATGCAATTCTTTTAAATCCACTTTCCTTTTACCCAAAATTCCAAAATCACAACGCATAATATCTTTCAAATCACGTGGGATTCGTTTCCAAAAAATTCCTTTTGACTTTTTACAAGCACCATTCAATGAGAGCTCTATTTCTTCCTTCATTCAATCATGCAAGATGCGCCAACCCCATCCATATCCTTTAGATCAGAAGAGTAATTTATGCTATTATTCTCTGCAGCAATCAAGGGATATTATCATTCCAAAAAATATCATTTTCCAGAATATGCGCAATTTCCTTAAAAGAGTCATCACCATTCCCACCCTTCTCCTCCAACACCACCACCGGTGTGCCTGCTTTCTGTTCTGATATACTCTGACCATTTTTTGTAGTAGACTCACCCTGCTCACCAAAATTCCCAATATAGTTACATTGTCTTTTCAATGATTTTTGAGACTGGCTGAGATATAGGAAATTCCGTCCCAACACTTTAGATTCGACACGTAAAGCAATGCTATACGGGTAAGCATCCTCTCCTTTTTCCTTAACATGCATCGAAGTGAATTCACACTCATGAACGCTATGCCCCATCTGTCCACACCCAAAAAAAAATTGGTAAGTTCTCGTACTTGAACGCTAGCCATAATTTCTCCGTCTCATATGTCGACACGAAAATTCCCCGTCTAAGCGATTTTCGAACATCGACAATAACACATATCCGACAGTAATTCCCAACCACCTCAGCCTGATGCAATCCCCCAAAAGTTTACCCTACAGCATGCATGAGATCCTTTTTCTCACATTCAGGGGGGCATGGCCCAATTTTTAGCCATAACGGAGATGTAACCATTTTAATATTACTTCCACTGATCAGAGCCTCCAGTTTCTCAAAAAGAATCAACTGTCTTCTAAAAAACCATGGTCTACCAGCCATTATTTGCTCCATGTCAATTTCATTAGAAAACTTAATCAAAAAAAGGCTTTGACCAACATTTTCAATAACATATTTTTGACTGGATTTCCAGACACTCTACATCTGGACACAAAAACTTTCTGCATTAAAAAATTTCTTGATCCAAATAGAACACAACAAAGAATTCTGGCCGTTAGGTTCAATCAGGGAACTCTTTATTGTTAAATGGACAAGCTCCTCCCCAAGGAGAGAAACCTCATCCTTTGCCATAGCCCACAAAAGTCACCACTCACTCTCAACTCAACCATAGCACAGCCCTGCAACCTCTGAGTCACCAGAGAGAGCACTCTCGACTAAATCAGCATTAGAATGACCCCTTTTTTTCTTTTGAAATGTTTGGTATGGAAAATGCTATGAAAATATGTTGTGAAAAAGTGTGGTTTGTAATTTCAAGTGTTTGACATTTATGTTAAAAATTCATTTTAGACAGGATGTTAGAAACTAAAAAAATAAGTTAATTTAGATGATATTTAAATAATTTAGTATAATTATACACGAAATATATATTTTAAAATTTTAAATATAATGATAAATGTTATTTGAATAATTTAATATAATGAAATATAACATACAAATTAATCTAAAACTTTAAATACTTTTTTAATAGTTAATATAAATAAGATTATTTTGATAATTTCACTTCAAAACATAAAATTCAAAAGCACTTAAATCTCAATTTACTTTTTGATGGAAAAACCCTTTTTTATCGCAAATTTAACCCCTAAACTTTTTACATTGTTTTTGGGGTTGAAAAGTACTTTTCCTCTCAAAACAACAATGTCGAATGGCGGTTACAAAACTATTTTGACTTGAAAGGCATTTTTAAAATTCAATGGTCAACTAACCATTAAAATTTAAATAAAACAATAGAGAGATAAAAATCTTAGAGATTAAAAGTTGAAGGATTAAATGTTAAATACGCGAAGAATATAATGACTAAGCATAGAATTACACCATTTTATGATATATATATATTTAAATATAATGATATTGAAAATTTTTGAAATAATAAAAAGTAAACTTTATGTTGATTATATTTTAAAATTTCTAGTAATGAATATAAATACGGTTTATTTAATTTAAAAATAAAATTTTTTTTTACATAAATCGATTTCTAATTTATTTAATATATTAAATTGATAAATTTTACTTTTAATTATTATGATATATTATAATATACGTTAAAACAAACTTCACGTAAAATATTCTTTTCAAAATATTATCTTTAATATTTAAATTTTAAAAAATGAAACGTGATTCAACTTTGTACCCAACACTTATCGATAATATATATCGTTAAATAAGCATAGTATGGGCAAGTGGACCAAAAACATGATACAAATAAAATAATGCATCTAAAAATAATATAATGAATAAGATATGATATGATACATTGTATCATATTGGTATTTATATAGTTGACAAGAAAAAAAGAAATAAAATGAAAGGTGTGGGATATTTGGCATCAGGGGGGAGATTAAAGGGTGCCCCTTGTTTTGGTACTTGCATGTTCAAGCAGATGGATGCCAACTAGGTGGCTCATAGCTGGCCAAATTTTATGTAGCTCTCAAGCTTTCTTTATCTTTCTTATTTAATGCAGCATTTTTATCAATAAACAAACAAAGTTTTAAGTTCATATTAAATTTTTTTTGTTTTTCGATGCAATATTAGAGATGGAATTGGAATATTTCCATTCAGTACATATTCGCCTTTGAGCTATTTGAAACAAATAAAATAAATAGGATTTTTGAAACAACAATTGATATCTTTATTATATTAGTTAAAATTTATTTGTTTTTTTTATTTCTATCGCAACACAATGGACTTTACTTAGATTAAGAATAGATCAATTATTAAATTTTGGGTGAAAATTTCTTTTATCCATTTCTCTCGATAATCTATTATTAACGTCTTTCCAAGTAAAGAAAAAGAATATGACTTGATTCAAACAAAAAAAAAAAACAAATGTAAAATTATTGGGACGAAAGTAATACAATTTAAACTCATACCAAATAGATGACTAATAAAAATTTAAACTACCGTCTCATTCAAGTTAAAACAATTTTCTTTTTATTTTATTGCTACATATCATGTTTTTTAAGGTTAATGTTCAAATTTGTGACTATATTTTTAGATAAAAACTAGAATTTACCTATATATATTACTTTGATGTTTGTCATTGTATTTTTGAACTAGTACTAAATATTAATTTAAAATAATTTAAAGATAAAAATTAAGATTTTTAAAATATTTTTTTAATTGAACTCGATAGATCAGTCGAACTAGCAAACTAGTAGCCTGATCGATTCGACCATCAATCTGATTCTGAAAACCTTTGTTAGAATATTTCATTCTTACACATGCTAATAGTTTGATAATGACATTTTGGTTTGATAAAATATTAAAAAAAATAAAAAATCGGTTCTATTGCCCGATTCCCAGGTCAATTAGTATAATGGTTTTCCTCGGACCGATATCCTTCCCGATTTCGGGCAACCATTGTAACTCAAGTTTTTATGATTTTTATATAATTTTTATAAGTTTATATCAATTTCAATAATTTTAATATTTTTTTATAATTTTTTACAATTTTTTCTGATACATTTTTTTAATTTTGAATATTTTAAATAAGTTTTATTAATTTTATATTTTTTTTATAATTTATGAGATTTATTATATTTTTATAATACTTATAAGTTTTTATAATTTTGATAAGTTTACATCAATTTTAATATTTAATATTTTTATATTTTTTTCTTATCTTCTTATAATTTTTATGGGAAAGTTATTAGATTAAATTAGAATCTGTCATGTGTTACCATTTGATTGGTTCGTTAATTTATTTTAATAGTCAATGTGATCAATGATAAAAACAATTAACAAAGAGACTTAATTAATTATTTTAATTAAGGACATGAGCTTAATTGAGTGCCAATTTAATACAATAATTTTATTATTATTATTATTATTATTATATTTTAGAAAAGAAAGGTGAAAATATCATAAAATGCGTCGAACATGTTGGGCGCTACCCCTCCCTTGGAAAATTTGTTACTATAGTCTCTTTAAATCGCAAAAAATTTAAATTAATTTAATGGTAAAATTGCATTTGATTTTTAAAATTCAAAAATTTAATTTTAACTCTTCCAAAATAAAAATTTTAGAGTTAATCACTCGATAAATTATAAACTTTTACATTAATACAATGATAAGTTTCATATTAGCTCACTCAAAATTTTATAATTCAGCTTCACCCTTAAAATTTTTTTTGCTTCACCCTTAATTTCGAAATTCTTAAATTACCTAAAAAAAGCTAATAAGAAAATTTCACTTCTATATTCGAAATATATAAAATTATTGACTTAAGATAATCTTTACAAAACAAAATGAAAATATTTTGGTGGAATGTAAATAAGCCTAGGAATATAAAAAGACTTTAAGTAAACACCCTCTTAAAGAAGATTGAAATTAAGCAAATAATGTTATCCTTAATTATAAATATTTTTTTATTTCAAATATGCATATTTAAAACGTCTAAAATAAAAATGAAAAAAAAAGATAGTGGGTTAAGTAGGCATGGTTTGGCATAAAAAAAAAGTAATGAAATTTCTTTAATGGAAAAGGTTTGTTAGGCTAATAAGCACCAATGCTAACAATATATACTTTTTGCCTTGCCTTTCACTTTTTGCTAATGCACGCTTCAACCATGTTTCTTTCCTACTCACATCACGCTTTCAATTTCTTTAATCTCTTTTCAATCAATTATTAAATAATGACTTGTCTTTTATTCTTTAAATTTGAAATTTGATATTGGTTTAAACAATCAATCTTTTTTCCCTTTATTCTTACCTTTTGTAAATCGACCCAGAATGCTAAATTAATAGGTTTACATCAAAATTTGGTTACACATTTTAAAGAGTTGTACAAGATGTGATTTAAGTTCAGTTCACTTACTAAGTTGCAACATCACTCCTATGAATAATATAGATCATTGTCCATTTCAGACTTCCCTTCTAGAAAGTTTAATTGCAAATTGAACCACAAGAGCAACTTGTTTACAATAATTTTACACTAAAATAAGTTCCGCATCGAACAAGATATGTGCTTTGTTAATCTCATACCATAATATATGACAAGCCTTCTTTTAGAATAGGTGTATATTGGCTTGTAATTCTCTAGTTAGTGTGAACCTATATCTTCTTTAACTTTTGCTTCAAGTAGGTAGATAAGGAAAAAAAATATTAGAGATCTTTTAGGAGTAGTATTTTTTCAAAAAAATGGAGTTCTTTTACTTAAAGAATCTTGATCATGTTAAAGGTCTTCAAAAGAGTTCTTGCTTGATTTTAACTTCTTCAAAAGTAATATCTCTTTAAATTATTTAAATAAACCATAAGGCTCTTGAAAACTTGTCTTACTTAATCAAATACCTACTTTAATTATAATCTTGAAATTTACTACTCACAATCCTAAAAAGGTGTAAGTAAATTGTATACCCTTACGCTACTTGGACACCTGTCAACAAGGTGTAGGGCGTTGGTGTCCCTTTTGACTCCACTTGACACAATACCTTAGGGGACCACTGATTTCCCAGTTGTGTACCTAGCAAATTAAACTAGTTTTCACACTTGAAGAGCTTGAAATTAAGCATTTTATTTATACTTCTATAGGATTTAACTTAGTTTTTATCTTTTAAATAAATTGTGTAAACCACGTGCTAAAAGGTTAATTTATTGTCTTTAAGGCCAATTGAGCCCTAAAGGTTAACTAAAATACTTTGTGAGTGTACAGGAGACCATTAGAAATTGAACAATTGTGAAACTGATCACTATGTCACGATATAGGACGCTCTACGTTGCAGCAAAGGGAACATGCTTGAAGATTAAGGGAACTGACTTCTTTGTCGCGACATACATAGGCTATGTCGCGACAACGCCTACACGATGACACCAAATAAGGGGACTAACTTCTTCATCTCGACACAGGTCTTGGTGTGTCGCGACATCGACCCCTAGACACGGTTTCTACACTGAGTGAAGGGTGTTTCGATCTTTACAATGTCACTTAAACACAAAGAACGGCAGCTGACCTAGGGTTGAGGAAAACGACCATCTAAAGCTATAAATAGGGCCTTCAGCACTAGGGTTTTACACACATTTTTTTAGTTTTTAGTTTTTACTTTGTTATTTTCATTTAGCAACGAGATTGTAATTGTCAAATAAATGTTCGAGGAATTATTTTCCGACAGATTGCCAATACAATTAAAGTTTCTTTTTCATTTCATTTCTTCAATTTTATGTTTTTATATATTATTGTTTTTATGATGACCAAGAAAACCATGAGTAACTAACTCCATTTTGGGGAATTAGGGAGTGGAAGTATGAATATTTAATTATTGCATAAATAGGGATTTTCAATCAGACCAACTGTTTAGGAAAAGAAAAGCATGAAACTAACACTAGGCTTGACAACCTTAGAATGTCATTTAGGTGGGAATGAACCCGAAATTGGTATTGCCTATCTGTGAAAACCTTTTCCCCAAACCAGTTTAGACTGTGACATCTAGCGATAAGTAGTCTCTATCGACTTACTATATAGAAAGATCCAATCGGCATAGTGACTATTTGATTGAAGTAAAATCCCCAAAAACCAACAGTTGAAAAAACCATACTAAAGCGACCTAATCTCCCAAACCCGTTTATCGAATCTGCACAACTCGTCATTTACTTTGTTTTATTTATTTTTCATGTTTTCACAACAAACTTCTTAATTTTATTCTTGTATTATAATCCCTAAAATTAATACTAATTAATTCTTTTCTTTGCAAGGATGTAATTCACTATTGCCATAAGCCTTCTTTGGGTACGATCCTCGAAATACTACCAAGTATTTCGTTGTACAATCTATATTACAACTTGACCCGTATACTTGCGAAAAGCCAAAAACACATACCCAATGGGAGTACGTTCAAGGGCGGTCAAATTGTTGGCATCGTTACCGGGGAGACAACGCTTTAGTGATTTCTATTTCTTCTTTGTTTAGGTTATAGATACAATTTTCTTTATTTTTATTTTATTTTTGTTTATTTTTATTTTTTATTTATTTGTTTAAATTTTTTTTATTACTCGGAGTCAAGGTAACTTGGTAGATCTGGTCTCCAACCCTAAAGCATTGATTAGACGTAATTGCAAAAATTAGCAGTCAATGCAAAACCCACCACCACCAAAAAAACGAGAAGAACAAGACATTCCACTCGAATATCCTATGAACAATATCGAAGACGTCTATATACCTCTATAACTCCAAACAAAAGAACCAATGGTAAAAGCACCAAGAACTTTGAGAGAGTATTCTATACCTACCCTAGATCTAACACAAGGAAGTATTGCTAGACCCACTGTAGCCGCTAATAATTTTGAAATTAAACCAGTTATGATCCAAATGATACAAAATAATCTGCAATTTAGAGGGACCATGGCTGAAGATCCTAATTTACATTTAAAGCAGTTTTTACAATTATGCGATACTTTCCGTTATAATGGCAGTACTAATGATGCCATTCATCTTAGACTATTTCCGTTCTCCTTAACTAATAACACATTTTCTTGGCTAGATGCGTAGGCACCAGGTTCTATTACCACATGGGATGAACTAACAGGGAAATTCTTACAGAAGTTTTTCCCTATGGGTAAAGCAAACCAACTTCGGAGAGAACTATCAAAATTCCGACAATTCGAGGGCGAAGGGTTCCATGAAACATGTGAATGATTCAAAATCTTGCTACAAAAGTGCCCAAATCATGGTATGCTAGAGTGGATGACACTACAAATGTTTTATAATGGGTTGGATACATTTGCCAGATCAGGATTAGATGGTGCGATCGGAGGAGCCCTAATGAATAGAACCTATAACGATGCTTATGGTTTAATTGAGAATATGAACATAAACTCTTGCCAATGGCCTACTAAGAGGTTCACATATGGGAAGAAACCCGCTTCAGTCAAAATGATCCAAGAAGACGATAAATACCAACAGTTATTGGAAAGATTAAACCGAATTAATTTTGCCACTAGGGCACCATCATCAAAGGAGAAGATAAGTCTCGATACCACTATCTTACCAACACGGAGGATGTTAACTATATTGGTAATAAAGGTGGGGAGGAAGTCAAGGAGGAAGTGGTAACAATAACACACAATCGAGAAACCCAAGTTACCAACCTCCATTCTTCTAAAGACAACTAGAAAGAGTAGTTTAGAATGACCATACTGTATGTGGTCAAAGGCTAGATAAGATCGAGGGAGAGATGAGCGGATGTGAAACAAGTGCAGTCTGAGTGCACTAATGCTGCTAGATTCGTAGCAAAGCTATAGGAATGAATGAGCCAATCGATAAATATGATAGGAGATCTCACATGACAAATTGGCACCGGTATCCCTAGCAACACTGAAAATAATCCCTGAAGAGAGGGGAAAGAACACAGAAAGGTAATTGAGTTAAGTTCGGGAAAAGTATTGAGTAGCCTAGAACAGTCCAAAAAGGAGGAAGAACAGAGCAATCCCTATGAGATTATAGACATTCCTTTTGACAATGATACGGAAGTCATAACACCCAAGGAGGTACCAGTGAAAGAGGCCCTCGAGAAGAAAGAGGATATGCCTAAGGAGAATAAAGGTACCCCTATTCCATTTTCAAAAAGGTTAGAAGAGAAAAGGAAGCAAGATGACGACAACTTTGTAAGTTTTCTAAACCTTTTTAAATCTCTAAATGTCAACTTACCTTTGATCAAACTTATAGAAAAGGTACCAAAATACACAAAGTTCTTAAAGGAAATCATGTCAAGGCGTAAAAAGATCAAGGTAGGAGAGCAAGTGGAAGTGAACACATCATGTAATGCAATTATCTCTAAAACAATTCCTCAAAAGCTGAAGGATCCCGACAATTTTACTATCCCAATCAAAATTGGGAACCTTCAGTTTAACAGAGCATTATGTGATCTTGAAGCAAGCATAAATTTTATGCCTTTGTCGGTTTTTGAGAAACATGGGAGCGGAGATCTTAAAAATACCCAAGTGACTATGCAATTAGCCGATCGATCATCTGTGAGTTCGAAAGGAATTTTAGAGGATGTGCTAGTTCATGTAAGAAGTTTCATCATCCTTGCAGATTTTGTGGTGCTAAATTTTGAGGAGGACAAGGATATACCCATTTTTCTAGGAAGGCCATTCCTAGCCACGTCTAGATCTACCATTGATCTCAATACCAATGAGCTAATAATGAGAATCAATGGTGACATAGAGACTTTCAAATGTGGGGAAAAAATGATGGAACAGAAAAGCATAATGAGCGTTGTCACTTGCTTGATTTGGATAAAAATGAAGGCCTCAATCAGATCCATTTCATGAACAAAGAACAGATCGATAGATTTAAAGAAAAGGATCGAATAAAGAAAACATAGAATATTGATGGGAAATGGACCAATGTGGAACAAAATTGAACTCGCTCAGCAAGGGTAAGTATGCCAGATGTGTCCGGTAGTAAAACATGAAGGTAAACAGGTGGTACTAACTTTTGTATATTATTGTATATATTTCTAACAAGTATTTTTCAACAATTAATAGGAAATAAGGGTATGTTCCGACATACCACCCTTTGTGTCGCAACATAGGTGATAGAACAAGAAAAACCATAGACTGATGTCGATGTCATAACACAAGACCTTCTATGTCATGACAAAGAGTACAGACTGGGTGACATTCGAAACTGAGGAAGACATTTCGATGAAGCCTTGAGTATGTCGCGACAATGTGGGACTGATAAGTTAGTCGTGATGTAGTTGCCCTATGTCGCGACATCGACTGCAATATTTACAGGATCGACCCGACTCGACTACACAACCCGACGACTAAAAGATCCCTTTTTTCGAATTTTAACACTTTAAAACCCTAGTTTCTAACCTCTATATATACTAAAACACTATTTTAAATACTTCATTATATTTTAAACCTTCAAAACCTTTTAAAAACACCTAAAAATCTTTCTTTTGCCTATTTCTCTTCTTCACTTTTCAGGTTCATCGATCTCACAAGGACGAGCATCAAAGCGAGGAAAGAAGCATACCGAATCAGATATGAACGAGGTAATTACATACTTAACTGAAATAAGGGAAGAGGAAATCATGAGACTCAATAGCTGCACTAACTTCTACACAAAGGTTGACACTAGCCCAACAAGAAGTTGGTGAAGGAAGTCATCCAAAGCTCGATTGGATGATACAATAGATGTAAGTATTTCAAGAGTTTGATAGACAATACAACATTAGGGTCCCTAACTACACATCGAACAATGTTTGGGATGGTAGATGAGAAGCATGATGAGGAGGAATCGGAAGAAGGGAATGATAGTGATGAGAATGAGGAAGAGATGGACGAGGATGAATGATTGCTTTGAACAATTTTTATTTTTTAATTTTTGGGATGTTTTAAAGACTTAAATAAATTATAGAAGTAGGAGTAAAATTAAAATTTATTATTGCCTATACGTGCTTAATTTTTATGTAGGAACCCCACACTATGGAGACACATGAGAAAAGGAAGAAGGACAACCACCATAAGAGGAGGAATTTCCACGATCAATCGGGTAACTTCTTTCTTTAATATTTAAGGGGCTACAAATTGAGGACAATGTGTTATCTAAAGTGTGAATTTTTGCATATAGTTTAATTTTTAGTTTTTATGTGTGCTTGAGCTTGTAGAAATACAAGTGATTGGTTAAGAGCATGTATAATAGGTTTATTGTAATTTTTGATAAATTTGGCATGATAATGAGGAATTCTTAAATTTTTTAGTATGGAATTATTAAGTTCTATAAGTTACATTAAGTATAGATAAAGAAGTATTGTTGATACGAAATGATGTGTATAATATAAGGAAATAAGCATGTTAGTATATATGATAGATAATAATTTTGAGATTGTGTGACTAAATTGATATTATGCATATTGAGGTGTTTAAGGATGACCTAAGGCATTGTTTGGTTACATCTAGAGCTAAAAAGCTAAATCTTTGAACCTTATGACCCTCCTTGATGAACCATATTACAAACCTTTAAAAGCCTAAAAAAGATGATTTGTGTCTACTCTTTTTTTTAATCCTATTTTGCATGATAATAGACGTATGGTCATATGTATTGAGGGTAAATAGACACATTATGGTGGAGGTTATAAAATAAAGAGTGAAATAAGAGAATCAATATAGTGTATGAACTTTAGTATAACCAAAAAGAAAGAAATAATGAAAAGAATCAAAAAAAATTTGAGTAAAAAAAAGAAGAAATTCATGAGTCAGACAACATATGAAAAGTGACAAAGTCACAAAAATACCAAAAAGAAGAAAAAAAATCTTACTTAGGAAACAAAAGAATACTCATAGGCTAGCTAAGGGGATTAGACTATGTTGAGATTTCCTAAATTGGAGAAAAAAGGAAGGTGAGAGAAGGAGAAATAAGGGGGTGAGATGGAATGAGACATTAAGAGGAAGAATAAGGAACAATATAATATGCCAAACTATTTTTCTGTTTGTAAAACTGATAAACATTTTGGTTTATTCCATTGATGAGTTTAGTGTGTTTTTGAAGTTTAATGATAAATTATAAAGCTTGGTTTTTGAAGTAATTTTTAGTAAATTTCATGTTAAAGAACTAAAATATAAAAGTAGTAAAAGTACAAGGACTTGATGTTAAATAAAACAAATATGGGTAGTATTGGATTGCTATAATATTCAGCTGAACTTGTTTCTAAGGAAAAATGGTTCATTTGCAAGTTTTGAGCTAAGGGACTAAATTTCATAAAAGTAAAATATTAAGGGTAATTTTGTAAAAATGTCAAAAAGGACTTAATTGCATAAAATAATTTTATTTTATTGTTGGAATTATTTAATTGAATGAAATTATTATTTTAGATCAAGAATGGATTGAAAATCGAGGGAAAAGGGAAATTTTCAGAATAGTCCTTGGAGTTTCATTTTAACTGCAAATTTGTTCTGTAAGTTCGTACTATTAACTTATAAATTTAATATTTGCAATTATATATTTATTGTTTTTTATATATTCTTGATGGCGAATCGAGACTAAAGGCTTGAGGAGTAATCTGATTCTAGCTCGAAGGAGCGTTATTCTGTTTGGCTCGTAAGAGTGATATTCTGTTTGGCTCGTAAGAGTGATATTCTGTTTGACTTATAAGAGCGATATTTTGACTGGCTCGTAAGAGCGATATTCTGTCTGGGCTCGTAAGAGCTAAACTCTATCTAGGCTCGTATGAGCTAAATTTTTGGAAGACCCGAAGAGATTAACTCGATGCCGATGTTGCGGGATTTCGAAGATGTTCTTATTACTCTTTCTATAACCAAATATGTTATTCAGTAAGTTAATCGTTCTTGAGAACTTACTAAGCTTTGTAAGGTTACTTGTGTATCTGCTTATTGTTTTGTAGATTCATTTTGCGATGGAAGATCGAATCCTCAAGAAGAATCACACTATCTCGGAAGCTGAGCTCGTTTGGTAGTCTTTCGTATCACTTGGCTTATATGGGCATGTATTAGGATTGTATTACTTGAGTTGTTTCGGTGTAATGGTTAAATAGCATGGTAACATTTTGATGAATGTTTTGAAATGTATCTTATTATTATGTGAAGAATTAAATACTAACATGAAAATGTCTATGTAACACCCAAATCTCGAGTACCGTCGCCGGTTAGGATTTCGATACCTTCTATTCATTTTATACTATTCATCTTTTACATATATCCGATTGTTCACATCTTTATTCAATTCAACAGTCATTTCTCACAATTTAAAACAATGTCTAAACATAACACTATTTTGTCAAGGGTAAAACTGGTATTTCCAACATTTAAGGGGACATTTATTGGTACCTGATGGTTAAGTATCGATAGTTGTCAATTCAATGAACAATTCTAAACAGTGCAGATATCTACCAGTATCTGTACTAGTTCTACTGATACAAGTATAATTTCTACCGATACATGTCATGCATCTACTGATACTAAAATCTCTAGAGAGCTAAAATTTCTATCCTATAACTTCTACCAATACAAACAAGCAAACTACCGATACTTCTATGCATACAACTACCGGTACTCATAATTTAACTACCGATACAACTCAAGTCAGTGTACAACCTCTCTCCCACCCTGCACTTCTACCGAAACATACAAGGGTTCTACCGAAACAAGTATGCTAAATCTCAAGAATTATACCAAACACAAGTTCACTGATTTCATACCGGCACAACCTTTAGCTATACATTCAGGACAACACAAATACAAGATTTATATCAATACAAGTCACTTAAAACTACATCCAACATTTCATCAAAACACAACAAAGTTTTTCACAACTCATTGTATAAAGAAAAGGTAACATCATCCTAGTACATGCCATATTAATCAAGTGATGTAAAAATCTATCGAACAACTCCGGGATAGTGTGATGCTTCAAGATGATCTGATTTCCGAACAGTAAAATTGAATCTACAAAACAAATGCAAATCCAAGGGTAAGCACTTTAAGGCTTAGTAAGTTCATAAAGTTAACTAGATTTATCGAAGTTCAAGAGTTGAAAAAAAATCCAATTAACCGAATGGAATACTGTGTCTATCCAAGGTAAGTCTCACTCACATTTAATACTCATGATGACACACAGTTATCGGACCCTTGATCCATATTGAAACTTATTCATTTAATACTCACGATGATATATAATCATCAGACCTCTCGTTCCATATAGGAATCTATAAACTCACGATGACACTTAGTCATCGGAGCTTTAATCCATACAGGATTCATTTACTCACAATGACACTTAGTCATTGGACCATTAATCCATAAAGGATTCATTCACTCACGATGACACTTAGTCATCGGACCCTTTCGTCTATAGCTCGAACCCATTTGTCCTCCGTATTTCATTCATACTAGTCTTCCACAATTTTGATTATCATTTCATCTCACTACAATAGTCATAGCACAAGAATAAGCAATTTAAGTTGGAATTTAACCATACAAACTTACCGGACTGGGTTGCAGTTGTGTATGGATCCTAGGGACTATTCTGCTACTTTTCCCTTTCCACAATCGGTGGCACGGTCGTAGTCTACATTCACAAATCATTCAATTTCTCATATTAAATCAGACAATCAATTATTTAACATAATCAAACCGCTTTTTGGTAAAATTATGATTTTATCACTAATACTTTCTTTTTATTCAATTTAGTTCTTTCAACACAAAACATGCCAAATACCCCCTTCCTCCTCAATCTATACCAGCCGAACACTCATAATCATCATACAAATCCATTTATTTTACAACAAGTACAATAATATTACCATTTTAGCATTTTAATCCTTAAATCCTAATTTCATCAAAAATCACTTTACACAAAGATCTATCCCAAACATCAACCATTCAAATATATCAAAAGCTTTCAAGAACAAGCATTTTCAACAATGGCAAGTTTCATAACATTTGAAAGATTCACAAATTAGTCCTTGCATAAGCTAGATTAAGCTAATACGGACTTAAAAACATAAAAATTACTAAAAACGATCAAGGTTTACTTACTCAAATAAAAGCTCAAAGATTGAATGTGTAAACCCTAATTCCTCCCTCTTTGGCCATGTGAAGAAGATGAAAAGAAATAAAATATGTTTTCTTTCTTCTATTAATTATATATATATATATATATATTAATGGCAAACTTGTAGTTTTCATGACTTTCATCATTAAACTTAATTAATCCTTTTCTTTAACTTAATTAATACACTCTTTTCACTTTAATATCATATCATTCCACTAACTAAATCTCTTTCTTGGCTAATTTGTTTAATTGGTCCTTTTAATTAAACAATATTACTTTTGCACCTTTTTCAATTTAGTCCTTTTTATTAATTAACTATCTAATCGATTTAATTCTTTAAACCAGAATTTAATACGATGCTATCGACGTCATAAATATTAAAATAAATAAATTTACGACTCGACTCCTAAGAGTTGTGATCCCGAAATTACTGTTTTCGACACCATTGAAAATCGGGTTGTTACAGCCTATACAGGTATGATTTTGAGAAATTGGTAAATGATATAGACTACTTTGCAAACTTAGAAATTTATGTGTACATTTGAAATTTACATACTTGTTTTGGTAGAGTTCTTGCTTGTATAAGTAGTGTTACAAGGTATTTAAACTTTGGTTACTAACTTCCATTGTATTGGTATAAGTCTTTAAAGTATCGATCGTTTAATTCATAGTAGTATAATAGTTTGAACACTTATCGGTAGAACCTTCACTTCCACCAGTAGGAAATTGGTCTTATTTTCCTAAGCTTCCTAACTTGACTTTTATCGATACTTGTCTAACAGGTATTGGTAGAAGTCCATCATATTTTGTAAATGATATTTTTTACCCTTATCGATATGAAATGTTATTAAAGATCAAAATTTAATGCATGTATATTCTTGTGATATTGAATTGATGAGATTTGAGGATTTAATTAGCGATAAATGATATGAAAGACCTCAGGACCCTAACCGATGATGGTGTCGGGTTCAGATATTATATAGTGATAATTAGAATGAATGATGTAGCTCGTTTTTTTAGCTGTGGTATTATGGTTTGGTATGGAATATAGATGACACGGTATTTGATATGAGTATTGATTCTTTCTTGGTAGTTAGTAATGAAAGTTGTGTGTTCAAGACATAGGGCCATGTGATCCCTAGTTAGGAAAATTTCCAAATGTGATCCTAAGTTCTTATATTATTCAATTTGATCCTGGTTTGTTTGAAATGTTGTAAACAAATGAGCAAAATTAAATAAGGTATATTTTGAGTTGTTAAATGTAATTGTATGGATTTGTTATTGATTTGTATTTAAAAAAATCGCAAAGTTCTGTAATCCCCTGAGATCCTTAATAGGTGATGGTTACGGATTTTGGGTGTTACACTTTGTTTGTTTGCTTTATTTTGTTTTGTCTTGCTTGGTTTGCTTGAGGACAAGCAATGACTTCAATGTGGGGGAGTTTGATTTGTCGGTTTTGTACCTAGCATATTGAACTAGTTTTCACACTTGAAGAGCTTGAAATTAAGCATTTTATTTATATTTCTATAGGATTTAACTTAGTTTTTATCTTTTGAATAAATTGTGTAAATCAAGTGCTAAAAGGTTAATTTATTGTCTTTAAGGCCGATTGAGCTCTAAACGTTAGCTAACATACTTTGTGAGTGTACAAGAGACCATTAAAAGTTGAACAATTGTGAAACTAATCGCTATGTCACGACATAGAATGCTCTACGTCACAACAAGGGATCAGGCTTGAGGATTAAAGGAACTGACTTCTTTATCGTGACATACATAGGCTATGTCGCGACAACACTTGCACGATGACACCAAATAAGGGGACTAATTTCTTCGTCGCGACACAAGTTCTGGTGTGTCACAACATCGACCATTGGACACGATTTCTGCATCGAGTGAAGGGTGTTTTAGTCTTTACAATATCATTTAAACACAAAGAACAATAGTTGACCTCGAGTTGAGGAAAACACCATCTAAAGCTATAAATAAGGCCTCTAGCACTAGGGTTTCACACACCTTTTCTTAGTTTTTAGTTTTTACTTTGTTCTTTTCATTTTAGAAACGAGATTGTAATTTTTGCATAAACGTTCGAGGAATTATATTCCGACAGATTTCCAATACAATTAAAGTTTCTTTTTCATTTCATTCTTCAATTCTATGTTTTTATATATATTATTGTTTTTATGATGATCAAGAAAATTATGAGGAACTAATTCCATTTCGGGGAATTAAGGAGTGGAAGTATGGATATTTAATTGTTTCATAAATAGGGATTTTCAATCGGATTAGCTATTTAGGAAAGGAAAAGCATGAAACAAACATTAGGCATGACAACCTTAAAAAGTAATTTAGGTGGGAATGAACCCAAAATTGGTATTACCTATCCGTGAAAACATTTTCCTCAAACTGGTTTAGATTGTGACATCTAGTGATAAGTAGTCTTTATCGACTTGCTATGCTGGAGGAAGATCAAAAGATCCAACCAAGGTAGTGACTAGTTGATTCAAGTAAAATCCCAAAAAAAAAACAGTTGAAGAAACTATACTGAAGCGACCTAATTTCCCAAATCCGTTTATCGAATCTACACATCTCATCCTTTACTTTGTTTTATTTATTTTCATGTTTTCACAACAAACCTTTTTATCTTATTCTCATACTATAATCCCTAAAATTAGTACTAATTAATTCTTTTCTTTGCACGGATATAATTACTATCACCTTAAGCCTCCTTTGGGTACGATCCTCGGAATACTACCAAGTATTTTGTTGTACAATCTATATTACTACCTAACCCGTATACTTGTGGAAAGCCAAAAACACATCTCGAACGGGAATACATTCGGAGGCGGTCAACCAACCTTCTAAACTAGAGGAATGGCATCCTCCCATTACCGAGCTCGTTCGATAGGTGGGAACACTCCTCAAGTGTGGACACATTCTCGATATAACAAGGTGTGTAATATCCCTAAACCAGGTCTAGTAGTTTCGGGTATATTTTTTTATGTTTCGAGCGTGAATTTAGGAATTTATCAAGTTAATAGTAAATTTTAATTTAATTTAGGAGGTTAATTTCATCTAAAATCAATTAAACAATGATCCGAAAAAAAATAAAAATATTTTTAAAAATTTAATTTTAATGCAATCAAATAATTAATTTGGGTCAAAAAAGAATTTTAAAATAATTTTATTGGGGTTAATTTGAATTAAATTTAAATATTAATTAAACTGGATTTAATTGTAAAATAAGGGAAATTTTGGAATATTTATTTGAGGGAAATGTGGGAGTGGCCATTGGGAAAATTTCCTAATTTTTTAAATTTTCTGATTGGTTGTTTCAACTTTAAAAATAATATATCTTGCCTACTTTTCACACCATTTACATCAGATTAGAGAGATTTAAAATTTGTTTTCTTTACATGGTTTTAAAGATCGATCATTAGAGAATAGATCTAACAAATTTCCTTCTCAAAATACTCTCTTTTCACCCGAAATTATTCACAAAAGTAGCCAAAAATATTCTGAAATTTCTCAAGATTCTTGAATCAATATTTTCAATCAAAGAATTTAGGACGAAACAAAAGTAATTACTATTTCTAAATATATTTTTATGATGATTAGAAACATATTTACATGATTTGAGTGATAATTACATGATTTTTTTATCAATGTCATCTTCTTCAAGATCTTAAGGTGCTTTAATGGTGGATCTTGAATTTTGAGAGGAAATCCACAAATCAATGGATGTTCCAACTTAAAATGGATCTATTAAAAGGTTTTTGATCGTATTTATCAATATTAAACATGTTTTGTAAGATAATTTAAAGAAATTCTAATTTCATCTTCTTCATGAACCGATTTTTCAGATTTTTGTGAAATTGATGCTTAGTATATGTTTATTGGTCTAGTATTGATGTTTGAAAGTGATTAGGAAGGCTAGAGTGATCGATTTTTTGAGGAATCGAATTTTCGACTTGATGCTACAAATTCGAGAAGGTAACTTTGTGAGAGAATTTCCTGTAGCCTAGTTGATGAAAATTTGTGTTTAATATATCTTTTGAAAGGTGGTAATCTCTATTTTATCTCTATTGAAGTTTCGAATCTTGAAGAGGATTGAGCTAATCGAAATTGAAACTTGGATTTACTTGGTTGATCACTTGGTTGTGGTTGAGTTGGTTGTGTGGTGAGCGTTATTAAAGGGTAATTTGGTAAATTCACCCTTATTTATGCTTAATTAGATGATTAATTACTATTTACAAATATTTAATTAAGTTTTGGCTGGTTGATTTTGCAAGATTATTGATATATGTCTAAGTAATGAAAATTTTATTAAGTGTTGGTAAGTGAGTATCTAGTGATTTTATGTGCTTTTATTTGATTGATTATAATGGTGATTTAAGTAAGTTTGCTGGAGTTTTTGGTTCATGGTATGTTGATATTTCAATTGATAATGAACATTGATAATTGGTAATTGGTATGCTTGATTTAATTTCATGTTAAAATGACTGTTACATGATTCACATAAGCATTTTGACACTTTAAATTGAGCACATTATTAACTGAAATTATGTTATGATTGATTCATTATATTGGCATTATATCATGGTGGATCCATTGGATATAGTTGACATGCCATAGGATTTGTGAGTACTTAACATATTGATATGTTATTTGTGAGTAACGAGGCTCTAGGAGGACTGATTTGGAGTAGATAAGGGAGTGTTGAGCTTCTGTCTCCACTCAACGGGATTGATTTGAGGTGATATAAGGGAGCATGTGGCTTGGGCCCGCTCAATCTAGGATTGATTTTGATTCTGATTGGGAGTAAGAAGATCCGTTTGTCTAATGTATGATCACCCGATTAAGCCATGATTGTATATGCCAATATAAATGTATGATATGTTATATGCTAAATTGATGATTGTATGCCATGATTAATTATGATTTTTTATACATGGTTAAGCATATGACATTGAGTTATTATAGACTGATTTTGTGACTGAAAATTGGTATTTGATTGGTTACAATTTAAGCATGATTTGGATGCTAATTTACTTGTCGGTTTATTAACATTCACTAGGCTTTTTAAGCTCTCACCCTCATATTCGTGCAAATATCCAACGGGATTGAGGAGCTGAGGAGCCGAGCAAGAGAGTTCCAAGAGATTAAGGCTCGATAGAGATTTAGTTATACGTTTTAGAGATGTTAATCGGGCATTGTGGAACTCTGGGGACTTAGTTTAATTTTTTTGTAATTGGACTTGGACACTGGACATTTTTAATTTGGGTGGTTTTATAATATTATATATGCATGTTTGAGTTTGATTATTGAATAATTTATAGTGTATTGTTTCTTGATAACACGATGTGTGAGGCATGATATTTACACTAACCATTGTTTAATGAAGCTTCCATGGAGTGGTTTACTAGCAACTAAGGTACGCCATTTGTTTGAATTAATCAATCGGTAATATGCATGAAATTGATTGTTTAATTCTATATAATTGAGACTTAATTGGTGTTAATAAATTCAATTGAAGGTGAATGAATATGTATGGTATTTAATCGTAGCTAAATCGAGTTAATTAGCCATTAAAATACGTAAAATTGACTTTAAAATCAAATTTTTCGCACAAAAAAACTGCAATGCACGTCACATGAGCGTGTGCCCATCACACACGGGTGTGTTTGGGTTATTGGGGGTTGAAATTTTGGTCTTTTTAAATTGGTTCTCTAGTCTGTTTAAATTACAAGTTAGTCTTGTAAATTGATAAGACTAATTAGAGCCTTAAATGATAAAGAAACTTGATAAAATTTTATGATTAGACTTGTAATTGATAAAATTTGTTAGAAACGCACTCAATTTAATATTTGGGTATAATACTGATAGTTTGAAAATGTTACGATTTAGTCCTTAATGTTAAAACTTGAAATAGTCATAGTAAATAAACTCGAATTAAGCTGAAATTTTTAGGGCTTAATTAAATGGACTAAAAGAGTGTTGGTAACTTTTTAGATCTAAAATCGGGTTAGTTTAATCGTAGGTGGTAAAATGACGAAAATGCCTTTAGGTTAAATTACTTATAAAATATTAAAATTTGTTCACAAATTGCTTTTGCATTAATAAGTTAATAATAATTAGATAAGACTGAGGTGTTATAAGGTCGAGGGTGTCTTGGGAGGTCGTTAGTCGGAGAGTCACTTAGGTGGCTAATGTAACGATTCGAGTTCGAGTCGGTCTAGGCGTTTTGACCAAATCCTAAAGGTTACATTAGTCACCTAAATGGCCAAGTAAAAATGTTCGGTTAATAAAATTCTAGTTTGAACAATTTTTCAAAAAACATAGCTCGTTTGCCTTAGGTTTATGAAAAACCACTGGTTTGATGGGCCATCTATAATTTAAGATCAATTTATGAGATGGTCGTGTAGTTTGAAAATAAAATCCGTAGTTGACTCTGTCAACAAACCTTTTAAAAGTATCGTTTTATTGTTATACAAGAGAAAAAGTGTTGCATTCGATTTTGTATAAAATCTATATTTTAAGTTGTTTTAGGTCGATTATTTAATTTGTTCAGTTTCCATTCAATTATCTCATGCATACAAAAATCTCAAATAAAAATAACTCATACCACAATCCATACTTAATAAGAATTACAGTCCCAAAATAAACCAAATAAATAAAATAAAATTTAAAATACTTTATTACGGAAAAGTTCGATATGAGACCTTCGTACGTCGAATATGGCCCTAGTCCTGAGGGTTATCTATAAAGAGTAAACTAGGAGTGAGCTTAAAAAGCTCAGTGTGAGTCTAAGCAAAAATAACAATAAATCAATGAGATATACAATTAACATACAGTTCATACAATTGATCATGGCATATCAACATATGTATATGGCATGCTCAATGATATTGTGCAATAGTCCTACCATCCATCCGATACACACCACAAGTTCCTCATAACCCGTCATTTGAACACCAAAACAATAAGAGCTGAAGCTCGATGTGGTTAAACTACCAACAACAATATGCAATTAAAACTGCCAGTAAAATGCAGACAAGCTATTAGTAAGATACAATAAGTCGCCATTACTCCTCAATACTCCAAGGTGCAATTATACTGCTAAACAATATGTCACAGCCCATACTTTATTTACTTTAATTCGCTAATACATGTGAAATAAATTCAATTAGCCTAGTGGTTAAGTGAGAAAATTATTTCCAAAAAGACTTAAAATCAAGCCTCCACACTCTTAACTTTTAAATTAAATTTTTGTGACAATTTTTGCATGAAATGTGAAATGGGCGAATACACTAAGTATTCAAATTGATTGATCAATCCGTTAAAAAGGAGGATCCCAAGTAAGTTATTTTTAACTTTCAGATCTGTGAAACATGAATGTGATTGTCCGATTTTCTAGTAAATGTGACGTTTTATGATTTTCTGATACTCATGTATTATGACATATGGCATTATCTGAAATGTCTGAAAATTAACATGCCACTACTACTATTGATATTTTGATTTGCATATTAAGCATGCCATTATACCGATTCTGATTCGCATGTTAAGCATGCCACTATATTGATTCTGATTCGCATGTAAAGCATGTCACTGTGATAAATTGTAATGAGATCTGATTCGCATGTAAAGCATGCCTACTAAAAATTATGTTTTGTATGCCATATCACATGCATGGGGTTTGGACATGATTGTATGGAGGAAGATTTTGACAATTTAATAATCTACACATTCTAGTGGTTTAACCACATCATCTCGCATTATACCTGCAAAAGTGGTGGCTTGACCATAATATTTTATATCTGGCAGCTTGATTGTATTATCTAGTGGCTTGCCACAATATTTTATTTCTAGCAACTTGGATGCATTATATGGTGGCTTGTCCACATTATTAGTGTCATATTAGATGAACGAGTTCTAAAAAACTCATTATGGTGTGTAGTAGAGATGAGTAGAAAATATTTTCTAAAAAATCTGCATTGTTTTTGAAAATGTGTTGCATCGACGTCATCGTTATGCATTATGATAAATGTGATTCAGTGATTGTATACTTATGAATATGTGTTATGTTATAGTGAATTAGATTCTGTCTTAATTTCTATTGCTATGCTTATTGACCCACACTAGGCTTGAAAAGCTCACCCCTTTAAGTTTTTGATTTTTCAAATAATAATTGAGGTTAGGACATAGGCTCAACTTACGGAGGTGCACTAAGATATTTTCGAATAAATTATCACTCTTTAAATAATTAGTATTTTGGTATTGTTATTATTATTTTGGATTGTGGTTTGAGATTTTTTATTTAGATTTTTGATGTTTCAAATGAGTTAGCATGATTGAGCTTTTAAAACTATATTTTAAGACGATTCATAGATTTGACAAGAAAACTGGATTTTTCAACCTAGCGATAAACTCGATACAATGATTGTTATTTCAAAATAAATACTTCTTTTTTGAAACTCAACTCTATCTGCTCATTTAATTGCAATTTTACAAGACATGTCAAAGTTATGATGTCAAGTTGATTACTCAAATTTAGTTATTTTTCGCTACAACATTTCCTTGAATTATGATATTTTTTATGAACATTCTAAACTTGAGATTTTCAAAAAATAATCAATTTTTACAATTTCTTTCCAAAAGAAAATTTATACAATATTTAGCTTTTCTCAAGCAAATCAAATGAGGATTCTAAATAATGACGTTAGTCGAGACAAAATAGTTAAATGCTTCTCTACGCCATCATCGTGACTAATATGATCTTCGAGATTCAACCATAACATCTAGGTCAGGTTTAAAGGGTTACATTTAGTGATATCAGAGCCCAATTTAAAACTCAGACTATGAGTTATTTTCGAAACTACATGCATATATGAGAAAGCGGTATTTTGGGAAAAATCTATGCCACGGCTAAAAATTACTTTTGTATAAAGTTTTGTTCTGTTCAAAAAATCCGAGACTCTGAAGCTCGCCTAACATAAGTACTTTTAATATATTGAAACTTTAAATTGTAAAACTTTAGATTGTGAAACTATAGACTGTGAAAATTTAGATTTTGAAAACTATAGATTTTGAAACTATAGTGAAACTATAACGAAAGTTTTAAACTGAAAACATTTTGAAATAATAATGAAAGCTCATTTCTAAATTGTCAGATAAACTTCATAAAACTTAGAAAAATTTGATAATGAAATTAATACTCAAGGTGTGCAAACCTGGGGTATGAAAGCTCGTCAAGAGCAGGATCAAAGGACCCAAATCGATCCGTCTGTGTTGCAAGTGCGCACTCCCGAACTAATGGCCGAGCATGTTGAGCATGCACCTACTATTGATGAAAGCAAACATGAGCCAGCTGATTATGTTGTATCGTAGGCCATTCTTAGGGTGCTACAGGGAGTAGCTGGAGTCCATTATAGAGCAAATAGTTGTGGGACTATCGCTAAAAGGCTTTAATCTAATGGTGTCGAATGACTTAAGAGTGTTGTTGAGATGACCTTTACTGTAGCAAAATATTGGTTGGAGGTTATGGAGAGAATTCTAGATGTTATCGAATGTATTTCGGAGTAGAAATTAAGGGCTACTATATTGCTACTTAGAGACAAGGCTTATTGATAGTGACAAGACATCGTAAGAGGTACTTAGACAGAGAGGTTGACATGAGAATATTTTCTGGATGCTTTCCAGAATAAATATATGGATAGCCGATATGTTGAGATCGTAGGCTGGTGTTCATTGAGCTCAAATAGAGGGACAAATTCGTCGTCGAATATGAGGCTGAATTCTTGAGCTGTGTCACTACGCTCAGGGAATGATAACAACAGAACAAGATAAGTGTGTCAGGTTTGAAAATGGACTGAGATATGAATTGATGGTGCTAGTAACCCCTCATCAGGAAAAGGTTTTCGAAACTTTGGTGGAGAAAACCAAGATAGTCAAGGAGGTTAGGCGTACAAAACGTGAGAGGAAGGATAAAGTTAAAGTCCCTACTAAGAGAGATATTGGTTCTATTGCTCAGGCTCCGTAACCCAATAATTGGGCCAAAGATGATAGACCATTATAGAATAATAGAACTGTTAGTAATGTAATTGTACTTAGTCCCTTAGGACAATCTATTTTTGTGAACAAAATCTATAAGAGGTGCTCGTCAGAAATTCAAGGAGATGTATTTCCGACAGACTTGAGAAATAACCCTTTGGTAAATTTAATTTTATTTTTTGAAATGGTCTGATTGGTTGAACACCAAGTTAGTTTGGACCATGCTACAAAGAGGGTTACCTTGAAAACTTTTGTTGGGAAAGAGATAATAATGGTTAGAGAGCGTAAAGATTACTTATCTAACGTAATCTCTGCTCCAATGGCCGAAAAATTGGTACGTAAAGATGCGAAGCCTATTTGGCTTATATTTTGGATACAAATGTTAGTGGATCAACTGTAGAGAACATTCACATAGTGAGCGATTTTCCCGACGTCCTTCTAAAGGAGTTACCTAGATTACCTCCAAAGCGCGAGATTGAATTTGACATTGATTTATTGCCTAGAACAATACCGGTCTCCATTACCCCAATTCACATGGCCCTTAAAGAGTTGGTGGAACTTACAACACAATTATAAGAACTTTTGGATCGTGGATTCTTTAAATCGAGTGTGTCATCTTGGGGAGGTCCTGTTCTATTTTTAAAGAAGGATAGATCTATGAGACTCTACATTGATTATTCACTACTAAACAAGTTGATCGTAAAGAATCAATACCCATTATCGATATTTGATGATTTATTCGATCAGTTTAGGGATGCAAAGGTGTTCAATAAGATCAACCTAAGGTTCAGATACTATCAGCTGAAAGTAAAAGATAAGGATGTTCTTAAGATCGCATTCAGGACTCGGTATGGTCACTAAAAGTTCCTAGTGATGCCCTTTGGTTTCACAATGGTCCAATAGCGTTTATGGACCTAATGAATCGGATTTTATAGCTTTATCTTGATCAATTCATTGTAGTCTTCATCGACGACATCTTGATCTACTCCAAATTTGAAACAAAACATGATGAACATTTGAGAGTTGTCCTACAGATTCTCCGTGAGAAACAACTTTATGCTAAATTAAGTGTGAGTTTTGGCTCCACAAAGTGATGTTTTTAGGATACGTGGTATCAATTGAGGGTATCCATGTCGACCCGAAGAAAATTGAGGCTATCTTGGACTGGAAACAACCTAAGAATGTCAATGAAATTCGAAGTTTTCTAGGATTGGCCAACTATCATAGGAGGTTTGTGGAAGAGTTTTCCTTAATTGCAGCCCTTATGACCAAGCTATTGAGGAAAACTGCACCTTTCAAGTGGACTGAAGAGAAGCAGGAGTGTTTTGAAAAGCTTAAGTTCATGTTGACTCAAGTGCCTATTTTGATCCAGCTAGAGACCAAGAAAGATTATGTGGTATATAGTAATGCATCTCATACCAGTCTTGGTTGCATTTTGATCAAGATGGTAAAATCAAGGCCTACGCCTCGAGAAAACTTAAGCCTCATGAACATAACTATCCAACCAATGATCTCAAGCTTGTAGTTGTTGTCTTTGCTCTCAAGATTTTGAGGTATCATTTGTATGTTGAGAAGTGTAGTATTTGCACAAATCACAAGAGTGTTAAGTATTTCCTCACCTAAAAGGAGTTAAACTTGAGGCAAAGGAGATGGATTGAGTTGCTTAAAGATTATGATTTTACCATTGAGTACCATATGAGAAAAGCGAATGTTTTAGCTGATGCATTGAGTAAAAAGTCGATGATTGATTTGAGAGTAATGTTCGCGAAGTTGAGTTTGACTGAAGATGGAGGTTTACTTGTAGAATTGCAAGTGAGACCTACCTTAATCGATGATATTAGATCAAATCAATCTGTTAATGCATCTCTTGCACCTCGATTCAAACAGGTTGAAGAAGGTAAGACTATCGACTTTGGGCTTAATTCTATTGGAGTTCTGTGTTTTTGTGGGAGATATTGTATGCCCAATGATCGAGAATTGAGATAGACTATACTTCAGGAAGTGCAAAGCAACCCTTACGCTATGCATCTTAGAGGGAATAAGATATACTGAGATTTAAGAGAATTGTATTGTTGGAAAGCGCTTCAGCGTGATGTAATCAAGTATGTGAGCAAGTGTTTGACGTGCCATGTAACACCCAAAACTTGATACCGTCGTCAATTAGGGTCTAAGTGTCTTTCCAATCATCTATCGCAGTTCATCTCTTAATATTATTTTATGCAATCATATTTTAATAAAGTAATGCATTAAGCACAACGTAAATCATCAAGTAAATATAATCATAACTCAATAAGGGCAAAAATGTCATTTCCACGATTTTTGGAGACTTCTATCGGTACCTGTTGGACAAGTACTTATAGCAGAGAAGTCAGTGAGTAATTCAGAAACAGTATAGATATTTACCATTACTTGTGATAATTCTACTGATATGAATGAAACTTCTACCGAAACAAGTCATGCTTCTATTGATACTAAAGACTCTAGAAAGCTAAGAAGTCTTACCTTGCAACTTCTACCGAAACAAGTGTCCAATTTACCGATACTATTAAATACAAAACTACTGATACTTCTTATGGTACTACCGATACAATGTAAGTCAGAAAACAGCCTCTCTCCTACCATGTACTTCTACCAATACAGGTAGGAATTTTACCGAAACAAGTAGGCAAATTTCAAAGATTTACTCAAGTTCATTAACCAAACATTCATTACATAGACATATAGTATAAGTAGACAACATAAGTGATCAAGATTAACATGACAATACATTTTAGTCCTAGGTGCCTACTTCCAACATTAAGCAAGCATTCAAAGAGTTCAACATTCAAACAAGTCTTACAAAGTACCAATTAACCCTGAATCATGCATTTACAAAATAACATCATCCTAGTACATGTCATACAACCAAGTGATGTAAATACTACCAAATGAGCTCCTGGATAGTGTGATTTCTTCAAGATGATCCGATATTCAAGCAGCAAAATAGAATCTAAAAACAACAACAAATTCACTGGTAAACTTTCATAGCTTAGCAAGTTCGTAAAATTCATAAATTTACCAAATAACATGTGTGGTACAATCTGTAATTCAATCGAACCAGAACATAATTGTACTTCAGTGATCTATATTTGATTTCATCCCTGTTGACCCAAAGGTCATTTCTGTTACTAGTATACGATGCTGCTTACACTAAGCTGACAAGAACTCGCATCACATGCGGTACCTCAACCATCAATATGGTATATGTACGTATAACTGTTCCCTACAATGCTGCTCACACTAAGCTGACGAGAATATGCAAAACGAACATAAATCTCAGTCATTGTAGGGCTTATAATCCATTTTTTTGGATTCATTTCACTTTATAGTGACTAACGATACTGCAAAGAATCCGCAACAAATGCAGGATCTAAACCATCGGACCATTTTCAATCTTTGGCACAAGGCCGGGTAATTCTCCTTTTGTCGTTTCCAATTTTTGCAACAATCATAAGAAAGGTAGTTATAAACAGTTATAAATAAGAATTTAACATTACGAACTTACCGGACTGAATTGCAGTTATGGATAGGCTCTAGAGACTATTCTGCTAATTTCCCTTTTCTGCGATTCGTGGCACGATCGTAATCTAAACAAAAAAATTATCCAAATTCTAACATTAAATCACAAAATCAAATCATTTAACACAATTTGATCCTTTTTGGAAAATTATAATTTTACCCTTAACCTTTTACTTTTATTTGATTTAGTCCATAAGCATAAAACATGCAAACCAACCATTTTACATTCTCACTTATACCAGCCGAACATCTATGGGTGTTCACCTAACACCTATATGCAATTATTTCTCAACAAGAACATGTACTTTCACCATTTTCATAATTTAGTCCTCAAACCTTAAATTCATCAAAAATCACTTTAGAAAATCAATAAATCTATTCATCAAGCATACAAATCCATCGAAAACTTTCAAGAAAAAGCATTTTCAACAATGGAAAGTTTTATAACTTTTGACAGATTCATAAATTAGTCCTTAAGTTAGCTAGATTAAGCTAATATGGACTCAAAAACATAAAAATTACTAAAAAAGATCAAGGTTTTCTTACCCAAATCAAAGCTTAAAGTCTCAACAATGGAACCCTAGGTTTTTTCGTCTTTGGCCGAATGAAGAAGATGAAAATAAGAAGAAATAAGCTAATTTTCTTCTTTTAATTTTACTTATATAACAATGGCAATTTTGTAAATTTTGTGACTTTCATCATTAACTTAATTAATCACTTTTAATCTTTAATCAATCATTCCATTAACCTTTAAATGTCATGATATTCCACTATCTTAATCTCTTTTGGTTTATTTACCTATTTGGTCCTTCAAATCAAACAATTCTACCTTTGTAACTTTTTACAATTTAATCCTTTTTACTTGATTAAATTTTTAATCAGTAGAACTTCCTAACCAAAATTTAATATGATACCAATAACACCATAATTATTAAAATAAATAAATTTACAACCTGAATCATCGGAGTTTATGATCCCAAAATCACTGTTTCAGTCACCATTGAAAATCGGGCTATTACATGCCAACAAGTTAAAGCTGAGCATCAATTCCAATCTGGCTTATTACAGCCTATTCATATTCCTTAATAGAAGTGGGAACGTGTGACCATGGACCTCGTTAGTTGGTTTTCTTTGACACCTACTAAGAAGGATTCCATCTGGGTTATAATGGATAGGTTGACCAAGTAAGCACATTTTTTGCCTATTCGTATTGATTATTCACTGCATAAGTTGGAGAGGTTGTATACTTCAGAGATTGTGAGACTTCATGGTGTACCATTGTCTATCATTTCTGATCAGGATCCTCAGTTTACATCTCTATTTTGGAAAAAGTTACACAAGGCTTTAGGTACTCGATTGAACTTTAGTATAACTTTTCACCCACAGTCTGATGGGCAGTCAAAACAAGTCATTCAAATTCTAGAGGACATGTTGAAGGCTTGTGTGATTAACTTTAGTGGTAGTTGGGAGGAACACTTGCCATTAGTCGAGTTTGCGTAAAATAACAGTTTTTAATCAAGCATTCAGATGGCTCCTTATGAAACACTATATGGTCAAAATTATCGTACACCTCTGTGTTAGACTGAGATTGGGGAAAATAAAGTATTGGGTCCAAATTTGGTACAAGAGGCTGAGAATGTGGTGAAACTGATTCAGGATTGATTTAGAGCAACATCTGATCGATAGAAATCTTAAGCCAACTTGAGGCGGAGAGATATAGAGTTCAGTGTTGGGGATCAAGTTTTCCTTATGGCTTCATCATGGAAAAAGGTGCTGAGGTTCGGATGCAAAGGCAATCTGAGCTTGAGGTTCATTAGGCCTTATAGAATACTTAAGAAGGTTGGATTAATGGCTTACCAGTTAGAGTTAGCTTCAAAATTGGACCGCATTCTTGACGTGTTCCATATTTCTATGTTGAGAAGATATCGTTCTGATCCATCTCACGTGATTCTGATCGGTGAGGTCGAGGTAAGGTCTGATTTGTCATAAAAGGAAGAGCCAATTTAGATTTTGGACCGTGAGGTCAAAGTATTAAGGAAAAAACAAATTCCTCTAATAAAAGTTTTATGGCGGAATCATGGTGTTAAGGAAGTCACTTGGGAGCCTGAAGAATCGATGTGACGTCACTACCCTCACTTGTTTGGACCAGGTAAATTTCGAAGACAATTTATTTTAAGGGGGTAAAGTTGTCACACCTAATAATTTATTTTCTTTAATTAGCTAGTACATGTTAAATAAACTCAAATAGCTTAGTGTTTAAGTAAGTAAATTGTTTCCAAAAGGTCACAAGATCAAGCCCCCACACTTTCAACTTTTTAATTAAATTTTGTGACAAATTTTGCATGAAGTCAACACCCCATGCCATCCAACCCCTAATTTTCCATGCTTGGGAAGATTCTTCCCTTGTTAGAATGGTTAACATTCCCTTTTTCACTCCTTTATTCCGTTTATGATCTACCATTTGCTCCCCTTGTCCCAAACTTGCCTTTCTCCCCTCCTTTGAATGGTTGGTGTCATCCAAAGTAAGTAGACACATGCTTCATTTTTATTTTTTTCATCTTGCTCTCCTCCCCTCTCTTTGTCGTCCTCCTCATTGCTCCTCCTCTTTTCTCTCATTTTTTTTCATTTTACCACCCAATCACTCTTTTTATTCCTTTCTCCTCCACCTAACCACCACCTCATCACCACAACACCATTGTCAAACCATCACTGTCATCGCATCACCACACCGCCATCGTCATCGCCATCACGTCGTCGCACCGTCGTCGTGTCGTCATCATTGTCCATCACCGATTTTCTCCTTTTTTCATTCTTTTCTCCTCTTCTACTTGTAATTCATTTTCTAATCATTCAATTTTAAATTTAAATCTTAAAAAAGGATTTATTTACATCCTATTTCTAATCCATCTTTTTAATTTTTTTTATATTATGGTTAGTTGTGAATCCTCCTCGCTAATCGATTCAGTGTGGGAAATTGTAGAGCCCCTATCCTTTCGTGATTATGTAAGTATTGAAGATCCTCCGATCACAATATATTCTCTTAACTTTATACTCGATTAGGATGTTTCTAACGTTATGATTTATTGTGCATTCATGAAGTGATATTCACATATCCCGGATCCATACTTCACATTTTTTAAGAGTACGTTTGGATAGCCGATTAAGTAAGTATTTTACTTAATCACTAAAATGAGAGTTATTCATTAAAATAACATTATTTAGATACGATATGAAATTTTTCAAAATCTAAGGACTCAAGAATTGACCTCCTCCCTTAGAGTTGGAAATGGAGTTGTTATCATCGAAATTCGAGAAATAAGGTGTGAGAATTGATCTTCTTAAAATAAATGAAATTGTTGTTAATAGTAAAAATATGTAAATACTAAATATTCATTTAAGAAAACTCTGAAATGTGAAAATGGGGGAATACACTAAGTATTCAAATGGATTGATAAATCGGTTAAAAAGGAGGATCCCAAGTAAATGATTCTGAACTTTCGGATCTGTGATAACATGAATGTGATTGTGTGATTTTTTGATAAATGTGATGTTATATGATTTTTTGACACTTACGTATTGTGGCATATAATGTTATTTGATATGCATGAAAATGAACATGCCACTATTTCTGTTGATATTCTGATTCGCATGTTAAGCATGCCACCATACTGATTCTAATTCACATGTAAAGCATGCCATTATGATAAATTGTAATGAGATCCGATTCGCATGTAAAGCATGCCTACTGAAAATTATGTTCTATATGTCATATCACATGCATGGGGTTGGGATATGATTGTATGGAGGATGATTCTGGCAGTTTAATAATCTGCACATTCTGGTGATTAACCACATTATCTAACAATATATCAACAAATTTGGTGGCTTGACCAAAATATTCTGTATCTAATAGCTTGACTGCATTATTTGATGGCTCAACCACAATATTCTGTTTCTAGAAGCTTGTCTGCGTTACCTGGTGGCTTATCTACATTATTGGAGTGATATTGGATAGAGGAGTTTTGGGAAACTCATTATGATACGTAACAGAGATGAGTAGGAAATGTTTTCTAAAAAATCTGCACTATTTCTGAAAAAGTGTGGCATCAACATCATCGTTATGCATTCTGATAAATGTGATTCCTTGATTGTATACTTATGAATATATGTTATGTTATATCGAATGAGATTGTGTCTAATTTCTATTGCTATGCTTATTGACCCATAATAGGCTTTAAAAGCTCATAAATTTAAGTTTCTGATTTTTCAGATAATAATCGAGATTAGGACATGGGCTCAGCTTACAAAGGTGCACTCGGATATTTTCGAATAAATTATCACTTTTTAAGTAATTGATATTTTGGTATTGTTATTATTTTGGACTATGGTTTGAGACTTTTTATTTAGATTTTTAGGGTTTTGGATGAGTTTACATGATTGGATTTTTAAAATTATATTTTAAGATTATTCATAGATTTGACAAGGAAATTAGATTTTTCAACCTAAAGACAAACTCAACATAATGATTGTTATTTCAAAATCAGTACTTTCTTTTTGAAACTCAACTCTATTTGCTTATTTAATTGAAATTTTACAGCACATGTGAAAGTTATGATTGCAATTTGACAAATGAAATTTAGTTATTTTCTGTTGCGACATTTCCTTGAATTATGATATTTTCCGTTAAAATTTGGAACTTGAGATTTTCTAAAGATAATCAGTTTTGACAATTTCTTTCTAAAAGAAATTTATAGACATTATTTGGTTTTTCTCAGGCAAATCAAAATGACGATTTTAAATAATGACGTTATTCGAGAGAAAATAGTTAAATGATTTTCTACACCATCATCGTGGCCAATGTGATATTCGAGATTCAGCTATAATGTTTAGGCCGAGTTTAACGGATTACACAATAATTTTGCAGATAAATTGTCAGTACTCTACTAAATTCCTCCATCACCCAATCAATACCCAAACCCATCCAATGCAATATGAAATATCAATCATGTAGCATATCATTCTAATCGGTAACGATAACAATATCAATGACATGCTTAACATGCTTTCAGTTTAACAATCTCAGTGACCTGTTTAACATGCTTTTAGTTTAACAATTTTAGTGGCATTCTTAATCATTCATTAATTTAACAATATCAAAACAAAAAACTAGAAAAAGTTTTCTCTCTTTTATTTGGGGTGAAAACGAAAATTCTCTTTTTTAATAGAAACAGGTAGAATTTTTATTCTGGAAAAATATATTTAATAGTTTAGAATAAATTCTCTTTATATTTTGGAAGAGTAACAAACTCTCAAAGTTCTATTTTATGCCCTACCGATGCCTTATAATTATAAGAAGAGAATATAGAACCCTTGTTGAGTTGTAGTGGTTTATTTCAAATAGAAAGACAACTTTCTACTTAGAGTAGGAGTGGGGTGGACGACACACCCTAGTATCCTACTAGGGTTGTCGTTATTTCATGTTATATAAGGGTTTTTGAGCCTCTTTCACATCGGGTCCAATTACGAGAACTTCTTAGGCCTTTTGACTCGTTACTTTGTAATGTGATCAACCCGATTCGGTATTTCTATTTCCCAAAATAAACTTTAATATTCTATATTAAAAAAAATTTCATCCTTATTTTACCCCAATAAAATTTTGATGATTTTACCCCGATAAAATTTTTTCGATTTAACCCCCGATAAAATTTTGAGAAAATATGTTTAATAGTTTGCAACTCAACATGTTCACTGTGACCGAATGATTTATTTTTATTTTCGGGCTTTAAAACAGCTCAAAAACATAAACTCATTCCTCCAATCTTTTTTAAGTAGTCAATATAGAATTGAAAATGAATCATTTCCATTTCCATTTCCATTTCCATTTCCATTTTTAATTTTGGAAACCTACATTCATTTCCAAATGATTCCATTTTTCATTTCAGAAAAAACCATAATCATTCTTAAATGTTTCTCATTTCTCTTTTCATATTCATTCTGTTCATTTCTATTCAAACACGCAACTCATTTATGGTTTCAACGAGCTAACGGAGGGATCGATTAGACATATGTAATTAGGCCTCAAACTATTTATAATTATGTTCCAACTTTTTCTTATTAATTATAAACTCATTTAATCACGAAGTCATTCTACTATAGTATTGTGGCTAAGCTTTCCCTAAAGACATACCATTACAAAAGCAACTACTCAGTGCTCATCCAATGACATTGTCATAAGTGTGTTACCCTCATAGGATATCCTTGCTCTCTTTGGGATAATATTTGTTCTCCAAATATGATCCTATTTAATCTCATGGTAACCATTACATCTTCCTTCATGAAATGTCAATTATTATCGAATAGTAATTAAGTCATTCATCACTAAGACGAAAGACCCATGGCCATGTTTACTGTTCATCAACCATGTAATGCCAATAAGAGAATATCATTTTCCCAAGTCTCGGGCCATGAACTCCACTATTATGAATGATCTTATGTACTACAAAAGTCGTACACCCAACGCGCCATCTTTTGGTTCCTTATCTATTTGAACTCAGGCTTTTACTTACATCAAAGTATATGAGTCATGCATACATAATCTTCCATCCACTTAGGATTTAAGTATGCCACACCATGAAAGTCACAAGCGAATAAATCCATAAATAGATTCAAGATCTATTCTACTTGGGTTTAGTCCATGTACTTACATTTAAGTCAATCACATCTATGTCTCCATCTTCTGGGAGTCATCCGCTCTAATGCCCAAGACAATGCATCTCCCCTATTGGACTTGATTGACGACATATTAATCTTTCAATCGGTTCGCTCATTTCCAATTAAACTAAGGACATGTTTAGGTTCATCTAGTAATAAAAGCTTTCTTTTCGTATTATGACCTGATCATGTAATTCTACTTACTATTAGTTAAACATTAGACAACCAATGAGCAACATTTGCTTCAATTTTGCTTTGCGTGCAAAACCATTTGAAGACAATAATACAAAGTACATTAATTGTAATCAATGATCTTTTATTAATCAATATGTTCAAAAAAATTACAAGTTTACAAACGAATATACTACACTCAAGGAACCATATCGAGCAAAGCTTTCTTTTCATATTAAAATCCGAACACATAATATCGCTTTGTATTAGTTAAACATTAGACAACCAATGAGCAACATTTGCTTTCATTTTTCTTTGCATGAAAAATCACTTGAGGAAATTATAGAAAATATTAATGAAATTCATGAATACTTTTATTAACCAATTTGTTAAAAAAATTAAAAGTGTACATTAACGAAAATACTATACTTTGGACACCAAATCTAACGTGATAGACTTTTATAACTTTCATACGCCATGGCCATGGACTTACTTACACATATGAGGCTTAAAGCCTTAGACTTCGCAGAGTCTGATACATACATAGTGTCACACTCGAATATCTTTAAGGACTCAAATTTAAGAGAATTTTGGGACCTAATTGAGTGCATGGAAAGTTAATGGACTTTACATGGAATTTTGGAAATGTTTGTAACTGTTGGGTAAATAGTTAAGTTCCAATTCTAGTTTGGTTCGGATGAAATCGGCTAGTTCCATAAAAGGGAACATAATGATTTTCAATGATTGGAAAAGAGGGTTTGAGAGACCATGTATAGGAGATATATACATATATATATATATATATATGAAAGTGAAAATTCTGGAGAAAAAGAAAATTTCTCTTTAATTCGGTCTGTAAGTTTCTTTTTAATTGCTTTGTCTTCTTCGGTTGCTCCAGAGAAGAAGATAACTTAGGAGAGCTCTGTATGGATCAAAAATTGTGAGAATAGGAGTATGAAAGTAGAGATATTTTGAAATTGGTAAGCTTTCTAACTCTCGGTGCTCGAGAATTTGAGAAATAAGGAAGGCAAGGGCTCCTAATATTTGGGTTAAGGTTTGTGTGACTTCAATTTAACCAATTTATGCTATTGTTATGCTTAGTTGCCAGAACGAATGAGGCTCTAGCGTAAGGAAAAACTAAACTGACAAGGAGAAAGGGTTTAAGGTGAGTTTTTATACTCCATTTTTGAGTAATTTATGATGTTATGTTATATGTCTGAACCATATTCACATATGTTCTGAGTCATGACTAGAACCACGGTTCTATATGGTTATGGAAAATGAGTAATTGGTGTATGAATAATATTGTGACTGTGTACTCTTGCAAGTCTAATTACTTAATGATAATATTTAGTGAAATAAAATGTATGAAAATACTTGTTAATATTGTGTGCATAATACGATGGGATTTTTCTTGACAGGGTAGATGAAATTAAGAATAAGTGGCAGAATGGAGGAATGAACGAATTTTTAAGGGAATTCAAGGGAGTTTGGCTACGTCGTGGAATGTTACCGATTGGCTCACTAGAGAAAAATCGTGACGACAATCTATTGACTCTTTGGAGTGACACAGCGATGGCTTTAAGGTCTTTTGGGGCGACACCTCAAAAAAGGTTACATGTGTAAGACCATAGCTCGGCTACGGTAACATGAGGTTACATGTGTAAGACCATAGCTTGACTATGGAAACATGTGGAGTCTACCGGGATAGTAAACACAAGGTAGTCCACAGGACATTAAACATGAGGTTACATGTGTAAGACCATAGCTCGACATGGCAATAAGGGGAGTCCGTCGAGACAGTAAACACGGGGTAGTCCGTCAAGATTACATGTGTAAGAGTATAACACGGCTATGGTAACATGGGGAGTCCATCGGGATAGTAAACACAGGGTAGTCTGCCAGGACATTAATCATGGGGTTTATTTGTAAAATCATAGCTCGACTATGGCAGCATGTAAAGCCTGCATATCAGTAAACCAAGAGACCAACCAAGGTATAAAGAAGTCAGAGTGTGACTTACGCGACAAATCGCAAGACAAAATGGACTTGGCACATCTAGGAACACAGACTAACGAGATAACAAGGGGATTCACCAAAGGCAATGATCAGTAGAGCCAAGGAAGCGTCCTAACCGAATTAGGCATGAAAGGAGAGAGAGATTCCTTAGACAATATGGTAAATGTGATATCTGTTAAGAAGAGTTCACCAGAGAATTCGCAGATCCCACATTGTTTAAGCAGAGACAAAATAGGCTATAATAGGTTACAATCTTAATTTGGCTATAATATGCTATAATAGATTCCTTAGATAATATAGTAAACATGCCCATGTTCCTTCGGGAACTCTGTCTTTCCAGTGAATAAATAGTATTATATATATCGGGATTTTGACACCCTACCTGAAACGGCGACAATACAGAAGTAGTCCTGAGACTCCCAAAGTCTAAAAAATTAGATCCAATAACCAAATCAACGCACAATTCAAACCAAAATGCTAAATCGCATCAACCAATTTATGTCAAACACTTCGACACACAATTCTTACCTTTGTCCGATACTGCAATTTGTGGAACTAATTTGCTGAGGAAACGTTATGCCTACAATCCTCGCCTAAAAACATCCATATACTTCAGTAAAAGGGTTCAACTCCTTGAATCGAAACTTGAGTCAACAACAAGTTATAGAACGAAATAACAACTAACGACAGAACTTTACGATAATAATCAACCACAGATTACTCGTCTTACCCGTTTACAGTCAAAAAATGCTCGAGTAGCAGTCATGAACAACCTCGAAGAAACAATGACAAAAGGGGAAAAAAGATAGAATGAGGAAGAAGGAAGAAGAAATGAAAATAAAATAAAAAGAGAAAAAATGAAATGTTAATAATCTAACTGAATAACTTAAGCAGGAGTATAAAAATAAAATCCCCTATTGTTTATGTAGTGATTTGAACATAAGACCCAGGGAGACATATATATGCTTAACCATTGAATCACTAAGCTCACAATTAAAAAAACAACACACATGATTTAACTTATGTGAAGAATTCAAGGTCTAAGATTCAAAAAAAGGATACACAAAATTTCCAAAGATACGACTCAAACCTCAAATCTCAAGTGGGCAGTCAGAACACAAAACCACAGAAATAAACACATATTCGTTGATAGAGTTAGACAAGAAATTATCTAATTTTCTAGACGTTACAGCATATTTGACTTATTAATTACATAGCTTTTGATTTAATCTTATTAAGTAGCAAATGAATAGCTAGGGACATTTCAAATGAGATTAATGAGATTATTATTCATTCGAATGACTTGGAGAAGAAGTAAAGAAGGTTGAGATGATTGAATATCCTTATCCTTATCCTTACCTCTTGGAAGAGTTTTAAAGTTGATGGGAAGCTGATTTAAGAAGAGTTTTATTTGAATATTTTCAAGATAATCTAAGTGATAACATTTAGATTTTAAAGAGTTTAAAGTCTTATCCAAGGGGTGTGATGATTTCGATTTGAATTAGAAATTCTACTAGGACTTCTTGATATCTTCTAAGTAAGCTGCTGATGATTTAATTCAAGTAGGAGTCTTACTTTCCATGGAGTTGGTCATGTTTACTTTAAGTAGAATTGAACTTGTTTAGGTTGTTGACCTGTCCTAGTTCAAGTTGGAGATGAAATTATTTGAAGCCTATTTAAAGGTTGTTATACCGCACAAAGGTGTGCTTTTGTAGGTGTTTTTCTTAAGAATTCGAGTGTTGATTATAGTGTATTCCAGCACCTTCTATTTAGGCATTTATTGGAGAGTTATATCGTTTTAATTGTGTGGTTTTTGGGAGAATGATTTGTAACAATTTGAATTCAAGTTTGAGGTCGCAATCCATTATTAGAAAGTAGATTATGCTTAAATCAATAATTATACTGAAAAAATTGTAGAATAAAATCATTCTTTAAGCGAGGCTCTACAGATATAAAACTAATGAATCCAAACTACTTTAACAAACTTGTTGCATTGATTCTCTTTTCCTCCTTGCATATTTTCAAATAATTGTTTGTTCCATCTTCCAATCTCAACTATTAAATACATAAAATACATTAAATACATGAAAATATGATTTAATATGTAAAAATGATTTAATGTATTTAATGTATTTAATGTATTATAAAATTAAATTATTTTTACAAGATAATCTAAGTGATAACATTTGTTTTTTTTCATGTATTTAATGTATTATAAAATTAAATCATTTTTACATATTAAATACATGAAAAAAAACAAATGATTTCCTTAAAATGACATTATTATCCTTAAAAAAGATTAAAAAATACACTGCTTTGTTGGGAATGAATTATTGTGATTGAAACTTCTCATGAATTTAAAGGGACAAGTTTGTATGGAGATAGATTGATTCACATTGACCATTTAAAATGCAGCCAAAATATTTCGTTTGGAATTTATTGATCCCTTTTTGCTTTTGTCACTTAATGTATTTCTCCACTATTATTTGTTTGTTTTCGCTTTTTATTTTTGGTAGTGAGCACGGACGTTTCAATTTTAATTGACAGGGCAAGGTGTCGTTATATACACGTGATTCATTATTCTCAATTGCTCCTTTCGTCCTACTATCACTCTCCTCCTTGGTCGATGTATATATTTTTTATATTATGCATGTCTGTTTTATGATTTATATTTAGAGTTCGTAATTATTTCACTCAATATTATTATTTTCGAAGTTTGAATTTACGTTCTCCCCTTAAAATTACGATATATTTTATCATTACATTTAACCATTTGTTAATAGTTAATCGGTATATATTAGTTAACGTTTTCAACTAACAATACCATAATGATTTGTTTTTGATTAATTCATAAATGGCTTTTTTTATTACAAGCCGACAATTGATTATGAAATTAAAAATTTCCACTTACTCTAAATTAAATGCTAATCTTTGATTAGTGAAATTTAATTCTATGATTACTATTGGGTGTTTCAATTATTTTAGTTGCTTTAATCCAAATTTAGTATTTCAGTAAATTACATTATTAGCAATTCAATTATTAGTAATTTTTTAATTATCCAATTATGAAAAGTTACAAAATGATCATTTAATTATTCAATTTTTTCTTTTCTGTTATCAATTGCGGCTAACGGGGCAACTTTTAAAATTCACATAATAGTAACTTTAACCCTTTATATTTATACATTATATCAATTTAATCTTAATTCTAGAAAATCTAACCGTCAACATTTGCATATTGTACAAATTGATTTTCTTTTTCATTTTTGCTTTACTTTGTGACCCTTTCATCGAAAGAGGTAAAAAAACACATTTATCAACTTAATTTGATTGAAAATATACAAAAGAAAATGGAAACGCCCAAAAATTCCAAGATAATAATTTTCATCTCTCTTTTTTCGTTCTTTTAAAATTAACCTTCAATGTCAAAATAAAATAAAATTGAAAAAAACCAAATTACACAATGTAAAAATGTTGATGGTTAATTTTTTTAGAATCAAAATTAAATATATTGACATAATTTATAAATGTTAGGATTAAAGTTGCTATTATATCAATTTTAAAAGCTACAACCTTAGCCTGTTGATGACCAAAAAAGACAAAATTGAATAGTGGGTGACCATTTTATAATTTTTCATAGTAGAGTGATCAAAATAAAAATTCATTAATAGTTAAATGACAATTTGTAACTTTTTATAATCAGATGATAAAAAACAAATTACTAATATTTGGGTGACTATTAGTGTAGTTTATCTTTAAAAAAAATACCGAGTTGTTGATATATTTTTTTAGGAAATAAGTTGTTTTCTAACGATTAAAAATCAAACTATTGCTAAGAATTAGTTCAAACAATGGTGACGAGGTTGTTGGTGGGAAGAGGATGAAGGTGATGTTTCCGTATTGATCGAAGGTGGGTTCAATGATAAATGGAGATGGTGGATTCTTGATCTACAAGACAACGGGAAGAAGAAGAAGATATGTCATGTCACGTTTTTTAAAATATTATTTTACAATCATTTTACAATAGTTTAATAAATTTTTTGTCCAATTAACATCATCAACGAGATGTTAATAATGATCAACGATAGTCAATATGTCACATCATCGATGACGCGTCATGTTCTTCTTGGGCTTTTTTTGTTTAATATCGTTAGTTTTAGGGGTCAAAAAATATAACACCATAATAGTTTAGGTACTCAAATGAAAGAAAAAAAAATTTGGTATTAATGTGAGAAAACAAGTATAATTTAGAGGTCAAATCGTTAATAAAGTCCTTTTTTTATATTACATTGGCTATGGATAGAAAAATTCAGCAAACTATTAAAATTTTAATGACAATGATGTAGTAATCCATATATGCTTCATCGCTAATGTAGATAATAATTTTTTAAATTTTTTAATTTTATTAATTGTTATGTTTTATTTTAAAATTTTTATGAAGTACATGCTCAAATGGATTACCATATCACTATCGTTAAACTTTTAATAGTCCAATCAATTTTTTTGCTTAAACAAAAGTAATTTGACTATATTTTAAAGATTGAAGGTTAAAATGATCTAGAGAAAAGAATTAAGGCCAGAGTGCAAAATCAAGTAAACAGCAATGAGACTTGGGTGTAGTGTCACGAAGAGAATTAAGTCCAAATTTTAAAAACAATACTATTAGAAGCGACAGTCACAAACCCCAAAAAAAATAAATTTCATAAACTGTAAAACCTAAATGATTGGTATTGGAGCAAGCTCAACAAGATTTTTTTTTTAAATTTAAACCCACTTGATTTGATATAATAAAAAAGAAAGAAAAGCTTGAACAAGGTTTGGTGGAGAATCTTAGATGCTTTAATTTTGATTATGAGAGTAAATAGCAAGGATGGATCAATTGAAAAGGCTATGATGCCAAAACTAAAAGAGCCATAACGGAAGGGACGTGAGAGTGATCTCTTGGAATTGTTGAAGGGTTGGGTCAGCCTTGATAGTTCACACCTTAAAGGAGTTAAGGAAGAAAAATGACCTAGGGATGGTGTTTTTAATGTCAATAAAAAATGGTTTGATGAATATGAAGAGGGTGAAAAAGATTTGTTATCTTTAAAATACACTAAGAAGAGGTGAATTGTTATTTAGAAGTTAAAGAAAAAAAAATTCAAAAACTTTGCACAACGATTTCAGAATGGTTTAGTCTCAACTGTTTACCATCACTATCTTAGTTTTTCTCAATTAAGGATTTTTTACAATTCACTAATTGATATCTTTTAATGATAAGGAATAACCTTTAGAAGACTCTATCTTTAAATATGGTAAGATGTTTTCTACCCAAAACATTGAGTAAATTTTCAAATAAGAGAAATAAAAATATGAAACAAATGAGACCTCCTAAAAGTGGATATTAAAAGTTTAAGCACTCACAAATATAATTAAGCACTTGTACAATGAATTGCAAATAAAAGTATTTTTGAAAAGAAGATGGGTAACAAATGAAAGATCGGATTATTGCTTTTTGATCTTTGTAAGTTTGTTTATTGTCTTCATTGGACCGTCATTGGACTTTATTTATATCCTCCCATTTATTTGTAGTTTCTTAGAATTGTTGGATGGAGTTTTTAGCTATTAAGAGTATTAAATTCATGCATTAATGACAACTTATAAATATAAGTATCTGTTAGGTCAAAAAACACCAAGAGAGCGGATTTTAAAATTTCTACAAACTTTTCTAAAATAAGAGGAGAAGAGAAAAAAGTTTAGACAATTGATTTATAGTGGTTTGATTCTAATTTTCTATACCGCTGCCTTAATATACCACAACTAAGATTTTTCCTTTTTGTGATTTATTCGATCGATTTTTTTATTTTAAATTTGCAAGTTGAATAATCAAAATAGTTTTTAATTAATAAATCTTAAACCCATGTGTATACCAAGACCCAAATAATCCAATACCCAATTGGGCCGTTAATGGTCTCACTATGTGGGAGCCCACATCCATATGTGCCCAACATATGTAAATAGTTTGTTGGGTTGTTGAAAAAAAAGAGTGTGTGCTACAAGTTCAAAAAAGAAAGGAGAAAAGTGGGAGAGAAAACAATTTTACTTTACACAAACTAACTTTTGTGTTTTCTTCGATTGGAGGTCTGTTTGGTGTCTGCTGGAGTTAATTTTTTTATGGTAGCTAGTATACTCGAAGACTTTTAATGCATGCAGTCACATTTTTATTTGGGGTACTGTAGCTTCAACTTTTCGACTTTCCAAGATAACCTCTTTTTGGTGATATTCTCAACTTTTCTCTTAAAATTTGCTTGAAATTATTTGTTGATAGCCTTGCTTGAGTTGTATACTCTTTATTGTGGCTTGTTTGTGATCTTGTAGCAAGACTTTGATTATAGTAGAATTTTTGGTGGACTTTCAAAGTCCTGTGGTTTTTACCTTTTGCTTTAAAGGGGTTGTTTACGTAAAATTTTGCGTCCTGATTTATTATTTTTTGGTTGCGATATTGTGGTTGGTTTGTATCAATTATTGATATATTGTGTTATTGGGTTTGCCATAATTATCGAATTGAGTTTTCATGAGTGAAAGAAATCGACTATGCATCTGCGGTATTTTGTCGAGTTTAGTTTTGTCCCAACAAACTGGTATTAGGAGCTTGGTTCCCGTGTTTGATAATCATGGAAATTAGCATTAGTAAGATGATTATGTTGAATGACACAAATTATCAACTTTGGCGGAACAAGAGGAAAGATTTTTTTGTGAAGGCTTTGCATCTTCTTGTTTTTGCTACTCAAAAACTCGAGTCAAAAATTGATAAGGAGTGGTAATTTGAGCATCACCAAGTGTGTGGTTATATTCGACAATTCGTTGAAGAAAATGTCTATAACCACATTGATCAAGAGACACATGCAACCATATTGAGGAAAAATCTTGAAAACTTGTATGCTTCAGAGTCCGAAAATAACAAGTTGTTCATGTTTAAGAGAATGATGGTGTTAAGTTACAAGGAAGGAACTTCTATAGTCAACCACTTGAATGAGTTTAAAGGTTTGTTATGTAACACCCCTCACCTATCTACGTCGCCGGAATCGGGTTACGAGATGTTACAATAATAAACAAAACATGAACATGTGAATTTAAATCAAAGATTCATCAAAACATATTTTAAAGCTTAATCATTCAAATAAAACATGTTTAGTGTAACACCCTCGCCCGACCCGATCGACGGATTCAAGTATGGAATGTCATAATTGGACTTGATTTGAACTAAGGAGAAAAGTATTAACTAAATAGATTTTAAGCGAATTTCATTAAATAATATATATCTCTTATAGCAGAATCCTTAGATAAAAGTTTACTAGTTAAAATTTCCAGACTCAAGGGTTACTAAAGCTTACGATACCATTTGAAAGAATGGAGCTAAACACAAGCACCAGAAACGAATCATGAACTGTTTGATTTGAAACATTTAAAGCTTTGAAGTGTGATTAAGATTGTATTTATTGTTTTAGAAAAAAAATATTTCTCACATTGACAACGCCTCAATATAGTAAAAAAAACAATGCTGGATCATGCTAGCATGTTTCATACTTTATAATTTCATTCATATGTTGAATTAGGTTGATCCATTCTTTGAAGATCACATGAATGAATGCGACCCTAAAAATTTTAATGACACAAATACATATTTAGATTCAAATTTAGATGATAATGAATTTAGTGAATAAGAAA
This sequence comes from Gossypioides kirkii, assembly GCA_005610355.1. Classification (NCBI taxonomy): domain Eukaryota; kingdom Viridiplantae; phylum Streptophyta; class Magnoliopsida; order Malvales; family Malvaceae; genus Gossypioides; species Gossypioides kirkii. Next base: position 6,844,434 of record CP032249.1, on the reverse strand, counting down.
TAGATAATGATAAGAAGTAATATGTTAAATGTTATAGAAGGATAACACAACAATATGAAATACCAAATAAAATTGCATATAATATTTATTTTTCTTATTATTTTAATTAGTAATTGTATTACGATTTACTTTATTGGATTAACATATTACATATAATAGTTTGATTTTAATATTTGCTATTCTTTTAGAATTTTTTTCATTGTATTGTTAATTTTTTATAGTAATCAATATTTTTTAAAATTATTGATTATGTAATTGTATAATTACAATTTATACTATGAAACATGATATAAAAAATTACAGATTTAGATAATTACAATTATTTGAGTAATTACACTTTTATTGAATTATATTGTATTGTTAAAACATACCTTAAATATTTAAAATACATTTATACACATAAATATATGTATTAAAGTAAGTAATTACCAATTAGAATGTAAGAACAAACGATAACTTTCTAACCTCCCTTGTCGAGGTTTTCTTTTATCGCTTATGACCTTGTCAAATTCTTGTTCTTTTTAAAATTGAAGTTTTCATAAGTATACTGTATACGGCACTAAAATAAAGGTATATCGGGAAATGTTCAATCTTTAATGTTAAATTGTGGGTCATTTTAGATGAAATCAATCTTATCCAACGTAAAGGTATTTTGTCAAAGTCATATAATTCAATTTGATGGTTTGGAAGTAGTTAAAACTATCTAAGGAAGTGATCCCTCTACGTCAAACTCAGTTTTGATCAGACGAATTTAAAACATTTTGACGCAAGAAAAACAGTGACTCTTACATTACATTTCTCGAGAGCAAAATCAAGTTGCGGATTACTTAAATAAACTAGCATTGGTCAAAAAAGGAGATTTACAAATTTTTGATCTCCCTCCTACGATAGTTCTAGATTTCTTAGAAGTAGATTAGGCAAAGAATGTTTTTACTTCTCAAAATATTTTTATGTAATTTTTTTCATATTTAGGAAAATAGGTTCATTTTGAAAAAAGAAACAAAATTTATTAAATCAAATGGTTAAATGTTAGTGGTTTTGTCCTTGAGTTCGAAGTTCGATTCTCTCCTACTCATATTGTTTTTATTTCATGTTGTTTTAATTTTTTTTAAATTTTTAATTAATAAATATATTGTTTTTAATTTTTTTAATTCATCTTTTTAATTAATAACTTTTTTATTTATATAAATAAAATAATAAATATGTAATTATATAATACAAATATTATATATAGAGAAAAAGAGGTGCTCATGGGTTGGACCAAATCGGGTCTATGCATAATATTAACATATTTTATACTTGTCCAAGCTCGGTCCGATCCAAAATTTGGACCTAAAATTTTGTTCAAACCCGCCTATATTTGCAAAGGACTAATCCAAGCCAGCCCATATTATTTTTTAATTTTTTTAAAAAATATTTATTTTATTTTATTTTAATATTTAATAATTTTATATAATTTGTATTTATTGAATTTTTTTTATATAGTGATCTTAACATTATTTTAATGTTTACATTAGAGTAGTATTATATATTTAGTATAGGTTTATTTTTTTAATGTGTTTTTAATTACATAATATATAAAAATAACATAATATAAAGTATTATAAACTTAAAATAGTTCGGGCTGAGCGTAGCTTGGGCCTTGAATGTTCAAGCCCAAGCCTAACCCATATTTTAAATAATGCCTAATTTTTTTGCCTAAAGCCTCTCAAATTTCAGGTAGACTTTCAAGCTTAGACGGATAACCCGACTCATAAACAAGTCTATATATATCATTATCTTAAAAATATTTATTAAGAACTAATTTATTTATATATAATAAATATATAAACACAGTTTTTTAAACCAAATAAAAAAAGCTACAAATTTTAGCTTTTGATTCTTTAAAATCAGTATTAAATTTATATTTACCGCTCATTTATATTGATTATAAAAGATAAATAAAATTTATATATTCAAGTTAAATTTTATAAATAATTTATTATTAAAAATATTTAAAATATATATTTCATAGATCACAATATTAACAAAAAATTAACATAAATTATTTTATTATGTTTATATTATAATCTAAGAATATTTGTTAATACCAAAATAATAATAATTTATCATCGTGATAATAATAACATATGAAAAATAAAGATATTTACATTTGTATCAATTATAATTTTTATTATAATTTAAACTTATATATTTCATATATCATAATGGTAACGAATTTGAGTTTATATATGACATGTATTTCATATATCATAATATTAATTATTTAATAAATTCTTTTTATTTTATTGAACAAAAAATTTATTTTTATTATAATTTAACTTTGGTTAAAATATGTAATTAATCCTTACTTTGATAAAAAATTGAAATTTAGTTCCTGTACTTAAAATTTTGAAAATAAGGTCTTCCTAATTTTTTGGTTTAAAAATCTTAGTCCAATCATGAAAATGATAAGTATTTTCAATTTCTCGATTTGACATGCTAATTACTTTCATGTGTCATGGTGTATGAGTAACGAAAAATAAACATATTATGTTGACAAATCTTAACGAAAACTACCAATGACAATAATGAATGGACTAAGATTTTTAAATTGAAAAAGTAGGAGGATTTAATTTTCAACTTTTAAAATACAAGGACTAGTTCTCAAATTATATAGAAGTATAAGGACTAGTAGCACATTTTAGCCTTTAAGTTTATATATTCGATAATTAAAATTTAAATACGTCTAAAATGAACACTAAAATAACTTAAAAAGAAAACAGAAAAAAACTAGAAAGGAAATTGCCGAATAATTGAGAAGATGAAGCCAAAGTCAAAAAAATGTTGTATAATTAAAATAAAGCTACTGGGAGGGAGACGTGTAAATGGACGTTTGGTCGCATATTATCACCACCACCCGCCCATCCAGCCGGCCGCCGACGGTAATTCCAAAGAGAATACGTCGCTTTGGAAAACCCTCCGATATTATGTTATACCCTTTGCGCTCTTCTCTTCCCTTTCACATATATATACACGTACAAAATCCCAGTTTCCTCCATAGGAATTACTTTCTTCTCATTTCTTGAAAACCCGTATCTTTGTTTCCCGCTTGTTCGAACTAGATTCGAAGATGAACCATAACTACCAGCAGCAGCAGATAAATCAACCTTCAGGTCACCACTCTTCTTCACATGCTATAAATATGATATATATATATATATATATATATATAGAGAGAGAGAGAGAGAGAGAGAGAGAGAGAGAGTTTTCAATAACTATGGTTTCTAAGTGATGCAAAAACCAGCGATTAATTCCGGTTTTAGTTGTTGAATTGTTGTTCCAGCTGCAAGCCAACCAGCATCCACGGAAGCAGGTCCGTATGTGGCTCCACCGCCGGCTGGTTACCCAATGAGCAAAGACGATTCCCAAAACCCTGTTGCGGTGGAAACCAAGTCCAGAGGTGATGGATTCTGGAAGGGTTGGTAAGTAACAAAAGAATTATCCATATTAATCAGTAACAGTTTGATAAAATCCATTGGTATTAATTTGTTTGAGCTTGATTGCAGTGCTGCTGCTCTATGCTGTTGTTGTGTTCTGGAAACATGCTGTTGATGAATTACACAGCTTTTAGATTCACTGGAGTTTATTCTTCCATTTATTTTTCATTATTTTCTTAAATGGAGATATCAGACATTTTATGTTTCTCCCTTCATACTTAAATAAATTCAATCCTTAAATAAATTCAATCCGATTCTTAATACCATATGTAATACCCTATATTCGATTTGATCTCCTGACTCAAGCTCTAAAGTATTACAATTATAAAACTTTTTTATCTTTCACAATTAATTTAAAAATAAACAAATAATTCATTTCCAATCATTTCCATGTTATTCAATCAAAACGGAATTTAATTCGAGCTTACGGAACAATTAAAACAAATTAAAAATAACTCTGAATTAAAATAAAATTTTAACTTAGAGATCACACGACCGTGTGACTAAATCGTATAATAGAATTTAGTCTGTGTGACTCAAAAACATGATTATATGAACAAATCATGTAACAAACTGTGTCTATATAACTCAATGTCACACGCTCGTGTTTCCAAACCGTATGAGGCACAACTTCTTCTATGATTCGCGGTTGTATTGTTCTACCTTTAACTAACACAAAATCACACCTCCAATTAAATTCCAGTATTTTTATATGATGAAACATTCATATTAATTTAGAGTTCATTCCTAGGTAGATATGGAGTGATAAAAAGTTTGTGTTTTAAAAATTGAATTGAATTCTTAAATAAAACTTATTTTATATTTATCATTTTTCCGTAAACAGGGATGAATTCATAAATTATTTTAAGGTTTTGGAATTGAATTATAATTTTTTGAGAAATTAAAATATAATTTTATTATTAATTTATGATTTTTTTAATTTTTTTTAAGGATTTGTTTTTGGAACAAACAATTTTATCATATATTAATTTTTAATTTAAACAATTTTTTAAGAGGTTGTACAACAAATTTTTTTATTTGGGGAAGGGGTCTGTTTACTCCTTTAAATTCACTTTTTCCCCAAACTAATTAGAGATTTAAATGAGTTAAATTATTTGTAAATTACAAAATAGGATTAAAAAATATCATTATTTCAGTTTAATAAATTTTATTATAATATAATGATTTATGCATTTGAGTACAATTTGTTGATGCAATAATATTATAATCTCTTTTTAAAATGAAGTTTCTTAACCTATTGTAAAATTTTAAAAAAAATAATGCTTAATGTAACAATTTAGGGTAAACTATTAAAATAGTTAAGTTTGTTTACCTCAAGTTATATTTTATTTACTTAGGTTTAAAATGTTACGTATTAGTCAATGAACTGTTAATTGTCGTTAACGGTGGTAAACTGATGTGACACGTTAAATCATCTTTTCAAACAAAATATTTAAATTAAAATTATACAATTAATTCCCACATTTTATAAACTTTTAAATATTTTAAAACTTTTTCTTTATTTTCCATTTTTCTTTTATGTGGCATGGACAAGGAGATTTCAATTTCAGAAAACACCACCATTTTTGTACGAAGCCAGCCACCACCGTCCACTTATTAGAGAAGAAAAACATATAATTATCTTTCGCACTTAAATTGTATAATTTAACCTAAAATTTTTGTTAATATATCTCTCGAAATCAGCTAATGTATCTCCCTATATTTTAATAAATGGAAAACATAGAAAAACTATTTTAAAAGAGATGAAGAAAGGAAGAAAATTGAGAGAGAAGTAAAAGAGAATGGAAAAAAGTAAAAAGAAAGTTAAAACAACATAAAAGAAAAAAAAATTAAATTGTTCAAAACGAAAAAATGTATGGGGACCAATTGTATAATTTAACTTAAAATTTTTATTTGAAATGATGATTTAACGTGCCACGTCAGTTTACCGTTACATCGTTAACGACAATTAACGTTCATTGACTAAAATGTTACAACACGATAACGTAAGTGACTAAAACGTAACATTTCAAACATAAGTGACTAAAATATAAACTTAGACAAATAAAAGTGACTATTTTGGTAATTTCTAAAATAAATGTTTCCCAATAAATTGAAAATAAATTAAGAAAAGTTTTATACTTAAATAACACTAAGATAAGTGTAACTTAACAAGCAAATATCTCTAAAGTAGTAGCAAAATTAACAATAAAATAAATGTTACACAATATCCAAATATTAACAACAAAATAGTAAAAATATAATAGTGAAATGACAGCAAAATAATGATAAAAAAGTAAGAAAACAATAACAAAACATGAAAAACAGCAACAAAAACATGATTTTTTTTTTTTGAAAATTCAAGCTAAGTTAAGCCAAAAAACCTTACTTGAGGCTCAATTCATTTTCTAAACAAGGTTTTTTTTGTCCAAACTCATTTTTTAAATTTATATTTTTATCTAAACTCTCTATTTTTCAAGTCGGACCGAATAATCTTACATACAACATAAAATTTCATGTCTACGTATAAATTATAATAGGGTCACAAATTAATTAAATTAGTTTCCATTTAAAAACTCAAATAAAATATATGATGAGACATTATAAATATATGATTTTATTTAATTAAATCTTCCATTGTTGGGTTTCTAGCGAAAGTGAGATATTGGTCAATAAAAAGGAGATAATAAATGAGAAATATTTGATATGTTATATAACATCACACATCATTATTAAGTAAAATAAAAAATCGTAAAAGATTTATAAATAAATATTAATAAATTTATTTAAATATAATTAAAAATAGTAGATAGGATTCATTTATATTCGTGTAAACATAAAGTAGTTTTACACCTATTATTATATTTTTATACGTTTAATATTTTAACTATTCAATCGTTGAACTTATCAATATAATTGTATTTATTATGCATATAAATTTTCAAATCGATTCAACATTTCTATCAAATCAATCTAAAATATTATATATATTAATATTTCTTGAACGATTGGCACTTCTTTACATAAAATCAAATAGTTAAAAATTTTAATTTACGTGAAATTTAACATACATAATTTATATGAATGGAATATGAAATATAATAATTAAACCATTAAAATATTAAACTATATGCAATGATACAAAAATATTTTAATTTTACTTTTACACCGGTATTGCATAAATGTATCCCTTTCTAAAAATAATTATTTAATATATTAAATAAAATTAATTATTTGATGGGTAAACTGTTAAAATAGTCATTTTTGTTTACCTCAAGTTATATTTTAGTTATTTATGTTTGAAATGTTACATTTTAGTCACTTATGTTTGAAATGTTACGTTTTATTCACTTATGTTAATATGTTGTAACATTTTAGTAGTTTACTCATTATTTTAATATTTTTAGTGTATTTTATGTATTATATTTTTAAATTTTTTATATAAAAAATAAAATAAAAAATTAATACAAACTTGATTCAAATTTTAACACTTTTATCCGAACTAGGCTTAAGCAAAAATTTAAACTCTTTTTTCGAAATCAAATTGGGCTCAAACTTAACAGTCGAAACTAAACTTTTATTAAGGCCCGACCAGAACTCAACCCGACTCAAAACAATTATAATTGTATGTTATACCATACAAATTAAATGATGTTTCAAAATTGCGGTGAACTTATAATATTCACAAAATTAATTTTGGATATTATCATATCATATGTATGTAAGTCGCATAAAATTTTATGTCGTAAATTACACCATGCACTGAAGTTTATTATTTAATAGCTTTAAATTTTTTTAATTATAAACAGCGATTAGCACGATTCAAATCCAAATCGCATTCGAGACGGTAAACATTTTTAACCATCAAATCAATACATGAGACTCATCTAATAGCTTTAATTGTATCTTATTTCATATAACTATAATATTTACAAAATAACATTTTTTTTATAAATGGAAGAAAATCACACATAATATATTCATGTTATATGTTTGACTAATTTACCAAAATTTTTTGACTAAATCCTTAATATTAATTTTTAATCACAACTTATATATATTGAAAACTTAGTATTTCAAATGAAGTTATGAATAAAAATACATACAATATTTATGACATAATTAAAATATAATAAATTATGTTCTGAACTTGTGCTTATATGCATACTTAGTGATCATAATGATTATATTAAAAACCGGTATAATCTAAATTAAAATTGATGAATTAGATTAATTGAACTAAAACCTATATACGATAACCGCACGTGATAACTTGGAGATTCATGCACATATTTAAGTTTCACATTTTGGATAAAATCATGTAGCACTTTCATTGTAGTTTTCATATTTATTTTAATAAATAATCTTGAACCTATATTATTTTGAGTATTGTTTTCATACCATTCAAATAAAAAAATTAGATAGAACCCAACAAGTGGCTCCAGTGAAAAAAAAGATGTTCATTCTAGGGGTTCGGGGTTCGAGCGCTTGTGTGTGCAAGGGGTGTGTGTGCGCGTTGTCAAAGAGTTAAAAAAGTATGAACAGATACTACCATGTAATTACACCAGTATATTAAAAAATGGATAAAAACACATGAATGAACCATATCATAAAAAAACAAATTATTAATATATAAATATTTAAGATAAATTAAATTCAATGTCACTAAATTATTAATAAATTTACGTTTTGATCACTCAACTTTAAAAAATTACAAAATAATCGCTAAATTATTTTAAATTTTTTATTTAAATCACTAAACTATTAAAACCGATGTTGTATGGTCTCTTCTTTTCTCTGTTCGAACGTAATTAAATTGATACGAATCGGACCTAATTAGGCCCATTACTCGCCGAAAACATTAAGGCCACCAAAATGTAATCCAATTAAGTCTAGCAAGGGAGTTCATAAATTTAAGCCCAAGCCCACCAAGATTCCGAAAGTTCTAGGGTTTCACTCAACTCGCAGTATATATAACCTCATTTCCCATTTTCCTTGTTTCTTTACTTAGGGTTTTTGGGAGAAGAGAATCAGAGCCGCAGCTGCCGCCGTCGCCATGGTGAAGTTTCTTAAACCAAACAAGGCAGTTATCGTCCTCCAGGGCCGATACGCCGGCCGCAAAGCTGTCATTGTCAGATCTTTTGACGATGGCACACGTGACCGCCCCTATGGCCATTGTTTAGTTGCAGGGATAAAGAAGTACCCGAGCAAGGTTATCCGCAAGGACTCCGCGAAGAAAACCGCCAAGAAGTCACGCGTCAAGTGCTTCGTTAAGCTCGTCAATTACCAGCACCTGATGCCCACGCGCTACACCCTCGACGTGGACTTGAAAGACGTGGTTACCACTGATGCTCTGCAGACCAAGGACAAGAAAGTGGCCGCTTGTAAGGCAACTAAGGAGAGGTTTGAAGAGAGGTTCAAGACTGGGAAAAACAGGTGGTTCTTTACTAAGCTCAGGTTCTAAGTGTTTTATTGGAACATGTTTTATGCTTATGTAGTTTATCGAACAGTTTTGAATTTAATGACGGATTTTGAATCTGTTTGGATAAGATATTTCTGGGTTATTATTTTTGTTATATTATGGAACGTGATTTGCTCATTTCTATAAGAAATTTAAGCTTTTGAACTATTTTGTGTCCTTTATGATTTATCATTTTGTCTTAACGTAGATCTGTGGACCTTTTATAATGTCATCACTGTTACTGATATCTTTTTGGATATTTGAATGTTTTAGCAAACCCAAGAAATGGGTACGCTTTGCTGCATTTTGAATATGCTTGGATGTGGCTTTTCTTGGTTATCGCTGTTTCTGTAAATCTGCATTGATCGAGAGATTAAGCTTTTAGTTTAGGGTTCATCCATTATACAAACTATTAGATTCTTAGTTGAAGTGAGCAGCATATTGTGCTTGTGTTTGGCTATGGATGCTTGAGGTAGTGGAGTGGAGCTTATTGAAACCGGAATCATAATCCTTATGGGATGATGGGGTAGTGTAACTTTTAGTTGCTTTCGTCCTATATTGTTGGGCATAAGAACAGCAACCAATAGATTGTGATGACTTGCTGTGCAATTCCAGTGCACAGGGGTTGTTTGTTACCTGTAGTTTTCGGTATAATGATTGCTGCAGTGAACATTATGCATTCATTACACAACCACCACTTAAAGGAAAGTTCATGCAAGTCAAGCAAATAGTAGGCAAAACTTATGGGAGGGTGGGGTAGTGTAACTATTAGTTGCTTTCGTCCTATATTGTTGCACATAGAAACAGCAACCAATAGATTGTGAGGCCTTACTGTGCAATTCCAGTGCACAGAGGTTGTTACCTGTAGTTTACGGTATAATGAGCTCTGCAGTGACATTATGCACTTGGTACACAACCACCACTTAGAGGAAAGTTCATTTCTAGTTTTACATTTCTAGTTTTCAGAATCTGATCTACTTGGATCTTTTTACCCTGCATTGTTCCTTTGAGTTTAAAGTAGTGTTCATTTTTGTTATACCACCTCCGATAATGGTTCAACATGTCAGCCCTTGAACACCATGCTCCTCATAGACTACCTTCATCAAGAGTACTTGGCTTCACGTTCATTGATTGCTAAGCTGCCTTATAATGTCTCAACGTCGATCTATGGGGTCATGTCTCAGCCTGTATAAAGGGACAACAAGATGTGACCTTGTCATCAGTAAAACATTGGCACATGGCATCTCCTTTATCTTTGTATGTAAGTCCTCTCATTCTTCTAATAAGGGGCCTTTCCATTCCAGTATCTTGAACTAAGCCAATCCTCTACCTCTCTACTTGCTCTCCTTCCCTAGAACATTTGCAACTGTCCTGCTACCTTAGATGGCTCTCTGCCTTTTAAGGGTGAGCAGCCACCTTTCCTACCAGTTTGTTGATTTCCACCATCAACAGCTTTGTGTTTTATGTTATACATTTGATTCATCTTTTTTGGGCAATTATTTAATTTTACACATTATATGGGTTTGGATTAGCAATGTGAGTTGAAAGTAAATGATTTGCCATCTCACACCAATCTGAGATGTTAAACAACACGAAGACGACATAATCAAAACAAAGGCATATATATATATATATATATATATATATATATATATATATTTTTTTTTTTTTTTTTCATATCATGGAGGACATCAACTTTTTAAGAAAGTTGCTGCAAAATCTATAGGTGTGAGTGTTTTGGGCTAGAACTTTAGTATAGTAAATCAGCTCTCAGATTTAATGTTACAATTTAAATTTTACAAGATGAGAGTTCAAAGGGATTTAAATTTTATATAATTATATTTCTTAAGATATACAATATTTATCATGATAATTTTAATTTTTTTATTCTATTGGGTCAATAATGCTTCAGTTAGATTAGTTTTTTCATATGATCAATTCAAGTGGATTAAATAAATTTTATTTAATCAGTTAACTTTTATGGGATATTTTATGTGCTTCTTAATCATTTTTTGGTTTCACTAAATGTTGATATTTTGTGGCCAAAATTTTTGTCATTTCAATTATTTAAAATATTTTAATTAATTAAATTTTATAAAAATATATTTAAAACCTACTTCAAAGAATGTTCTTATAATATATTTTATATGGATAGCTAAATTTTTATTCATAATAAATTTTAAATAATATGTCAAAGTTGAAATTTTTTACCATTAAAAATGAAATTGAGACAAGTATATTGAAAAAAAGAGTATTACTTAAATTTGATTATAATTATAATTATTAATATAAATTTATTTTTATTTATAAATGAAATCCAATTCAACCCAAGTACACTCATACCAACAAACAAAAATAGAAAATTTTGAGCACGATTACCTCTACTCGTAACATCAAAAAGAAAAAAAGAAAAATTAATTAATCATTTTTGGGAAAGATTTCAACTTAAAAAATTAATTAAGACATAATCAAAGTATTGCAATTAAGGTAGTTAAGTTTAAAATTGAATCATTTAACTGCAACGTGGACAATAAAATTTAAGGGTAAATTCTTAAAATAGTCATTTTTGTTTCTTTACATTTTAATTATTTATGTTTGAAATATTACATTTTAGTCACTTTCATTATCATGTTGTAATATTTTGGTCACTAAGCCATTAACTGTCGTTAACAGTGTAACGGTAAACTGTTGTGGGACGTTAAATCATCATTTCAAACGAAAATTTTAGGTTAAATTATCAATTGGTCCCTGTATTTTTTTTGTTTTGAGTAATTTATTTTTTTCTTTTATATTCTTTTAACTTTTTTTTTCTTTATTTTCCATTCTCTTCTGCTTTTCCTTCTGTTTTTCTCCCTTCTCCATTTCTCTTAATATAGTTTTTTTATGTTTTTCGTTTGTTAAAACAGCTATGCATATAGGTTAAGCTCTTTTAGTTTGACATTTTTTGTTTCTTGCTTTTGGGAATCACATGAAGGAAGGGAGTTCAAGGGGCACAATCAGGTTTATTCTTGACTGGATGCAAAGGTTAAGAATTGCGATTGATGCAGCAAGGGGCTTGGAATATTTGCACGAGAAGGTTCAACCTTTGACTATCCACAAAGATATTAGATCTAGTAATGTCCTTTTTGAAGACTTCAAAGCAAAGAGTACCGATTTTAACCTCTCAAACCAGGCTCCCGATATGGTTGCTCTTCTTCATTCTACTTGTTTTTTGGGAACCTTCAATTATCATGCACTTGAGTATACTATCTTAAGCTGCTTTATATCATTGTTCATTTCTTTTCCAAACCAACCAGTCATTGCTTATTACTAGCATAAATAATTGAAGGAGGGAAAATCAAAGGAGAAGCAAAAGAGAATGAAAAAAAAAAAGAAAAAGGAAAGTTAAAAGAGCATAAAGAAAAAAAATAATTAAATTTCTCAAAATAAAAAAGTATAAGGACCAATTGTACAATTTAACTTAAATTTTTTGTTTGAATGATGATTTAACGTGCCATGTCAACTTACCACTACATCGTTAACGGCAATTAACGACTCCATGATTAAAATATTACAACATGATAACGTAAGTGATTAAAACATAACATTTCAAATATAAGTGACTAAAATGTAATCTGAAACAAACAAAATATAATACCTCGACTCTCAGTGATATCGAGAACAGTAGTGTGGGACCATATACTTTGGATGAGTAATTAAATAATATGGTAGTTTAATATTTATGAGAATTTGGGTAGAGTGGTTTGGTTAATAATTTTTGGTACAACGGGTGATAAGATTTAAATGTCAGGGAAAAACGACTAAAATGGGAAGGAAGATTAAATGGTAAGAAATGTCATAAAGTTAGCACATTTTGATGAAATATGTCAAATAAATATGGAAAAGATGTGATAGGGGTTTAAGTGAGAAATAAACCTATTTAGTTGAGATAGTGGAGGAATTAGGTGATAAAAAAAAGAAAGAAATGAAGATATTTTTATAAAAAAAATATTATTATAATGGTGATAATGATGACCCGTGTAATAAAAAGGAAAAAAGAAAAAGAAATTTCATAACATTTTCTTACTCTTCTTCTTCTCCAAAACGTTGGAAAACACCATTTTTTGAGCCTAGGGGTTTCTCAAGCTTTTCTTTTTGATTTGAGGGGATTTTTGAGATCAATAATCACAACGTGTTGGGGACGTACGAGGTAAAGGGAAGGCCGTTGAGTAGTTCGGTTGATTGAGCCGTACGACATGGTAGTGTTTCCATAAATTCTCTTATGTTTGATTATAAATAAGTTTTATCAATGGTTTCTTCCTTATATAAATTCTCTTAAAATGTAATTAGTAAGATAATTTCCATGAAAATATTAGAGATTTAAATTTATGAATCATGTTGAGTGATGTGAGTAAAGGTTTCATACGTGGCATTTTTGTCAATTATAAGTTCTGGTTGAATTTCTGCATGTGTTGCGGACTCGAAATAATATGAGACTCAAATTTTTGACAAACTCAAAGCTATCTGTTGTCAAATCATACGATTACTCTAGTTTTGGCCAAGTTAGACCGTGCATTTGTTGGGTTAATCCGAAAGGGTAGCCTAATGACATTTTTGAAATCTGAAATTTATTCATACGAGTATCATATGTTTTGAGTTTCTATCAATCGATTTTATTCACTTATGAGAGAACTTATTCAGTATTTTATACTTACCTTGATTGTTGTTTTTTTTTTTTGTAGATTTTAAACTTTTGAGATCAGGCAGATTGGACCACCGGAGTATACACATCAACCTATGCCAGTAATTGATAGATTTTGATGTCTTGACTTTTGGTTAATTTTGACATGTGTCTAGGTTATTTTGTTGTAAAGAAATATGGACATTGGTTTTGTAGATAACATACTCTCATGTATTTGGTCATGTGTATGCATTATTATCTTGTTTATGAATTTTGAGGATTGTAGAATAATGTAAAATTTAAATCTTTGATCTGTCTATATTAGTGTAAATTGGTACAAAGTGTTATGTTGTGAGTTGTTATAGTTAAATGATGTTAGATTAGTATGTTTTAATGGTAAAATGTGTTAATTGAAAGATTAGACTTTTGGGGTGTTTGAATGCATAAATTTTTGGTTGTTTAGAGGCTTACATGGGCGTGGGACTTGGGAGTGGTTGTTGCAGGGCACACACGGCCTGGTAAATGGGTTAATCCACGGTCATGTGTCCTATTTTCACAGTAATATACGGTCTAGCGCACGATCTAACCTACGGTCGTGTGGCCTAGATTCGCAGCAACCCACTGTTTGGCACACAACCCAACACACGGTTTGGCATACGGTCTAACCCACGGTCGTGTGGAATTCTATGAAAAGATGCAGTGGTCACATGGCCTAGCACACGGTTGTGTTACCTATTTTCGAAACTATACACGGGCAAGAACATGGCCTGGCACACGATTGTGTGTCTTTGTTTTTCAAGTTTTTCCCAAACTCCTTGAGATGTTTCCGAGTTGACCCGATTTGTCCCAAAGATATTTTTAAGGCTTTGAAAGCCCGATTGAAGGACGGTATACTTATACTTCACTTTTAATGATCTTCTATTGTTCTATATGTTATGAAAATGTTCCTGCTAGTATAGTAACTCTCCGTATCCTCACTCTGGTGATAAAAATGAGATTCAAGCATTACACAAAAGTTAAGAGATATATATATATATATATATCATATTAATTAGCTTAATTATCAATTTGAACGCTAAATATTAACTCGAAAGATCAAAATTTAAATACATTTATACTTATTGCATCCTACAACATAGATATGAATGTCTTAAAAAATAGTAAATATGCTCCTTTTTTTATGGACTAACATGTCTATGTTATAGCTACACTATACAAGTGCATTTAAAATTTAGGTTAAAATTAAATAGTAGTCATTGTACTTTGTAAAATGTTGTGTATTTAGTTTATATACTTTAATTTAATCAATTATAGTCTTTGTATTTTTTCATTTAGTTAATTTTAGTTCTTTTACTTTTTAAAATTTGAAACTTTAGTTTTGACCCAAATAATAACAATTTAATCCATTTGATTAAGTTCAATTCTACGTATAATTGTAGATTTAGTCAATCTTTTCTAATTGGATCATCTTAAATTTTTATACTTTTTGAATTTTGAAATTTCGATCTTGACGTAAATGGCAATTGTTAATCCATTATTTGGTTTTTTAATGAGTAATATGTGGAAATAACAAGCTGATATGATATTACACATATGATAATATGTTTGACGTGTAAAACTTTGGAAATAACATAACATAACTTAATGAATTTAACAATTATCATTTAGTGAGGACTGAAATTTTAAAATTAAAAAAGTATAGGGACCAAAATGATCAAATTAAAGTATAATGACTAAATTCACAACTTTTGCAAAGTACAAGGACTAAAAGAAGAATTAACCTAAAGTTTACATATGGGCACTTAACACTTAAGCTGACACAAGGATGATGGAAAGACCAAATTGATAACATATTTATATTTTGAGGATTCAATTAAAATATTTGAAAGTTTAAGGATCAATTTAAAATCGAGATTATCGTTTGGGATTTATTGTAGAGTTAACCCTTTTTTAGTTTAGATTTTCTTTTCCCTTTTTCCTTTTATTAAATTAGTGCTAATAAGATAAATATATAAATATCTATTTGAATACAAAAATTTGTACCAAATTCAGTTGGCTCAAAGCGGTCTCCATTTTCAATCACAGTAGCAGCGGCAGCAGCAGCAGCAGCAGCAATGTAAGCTTTCAACTACTCTACAACTTTAACAATTTCGTTCTTCCTTTCCTCAATTGCTTTCCTTTGGTTGGTAAACAAGAAATTGAATTCAAATATTCTTTTTCTACGTTTTTTAATAAATATATATTAGTCAGCTAATAAGATCTTATTGTTAGATTTTAGGGTTCAAATTTAACCCGAAAGTTTCAGAAAACCTAGTTTAACTGTGCTACCGAAATGAAATTATAGTGTTTTGTTTTAAAATTTCGTGTTAAAGTTGTGAAAAAAATTAGGAACAATTCAAGGAAAATTTTTCATTGCCCCCTGTACTTGATACTTTAAATTTTATTAGTAAACCCAGGCTGCAGGTTTTGCTAATAATTGAAACTCTGCCAAGGTGGCAGGTAAGGTAAGGCTGTGTGTGAATTTCATATTTGTGTTCATTGCTTGAGTTTTATTGCTGCTATTCTGCTCTGCTGCAGCAGGAGCTGTTAGGATTAAGAAAAGAATAACTAGTTATTAATTTCACCCTCCCAGTGGATGTGCATAGAACTTGTTGTGTTGAAAGAACTTGATTTTCATGTTCCTTGATCTTGTAGAGGCTATGAATAGTGTAAAAGGAGGCGCCAGCTGAACTTAAGAGAAGGTATTATTGTATAATACTTATTGAAACAATGTGAAAGTGGAAGTCAAGTCGAAATATGATTTGAGAAGTGGACTGCAGATCTCATATTGAGGATGCATTGGTTTGTTTGGTTGGCTTATGGAGAAATGACAGCAGTCAGCTGTGAAAAAAAAAAGTAGAAAAGTTTTATCATTAAATGAACATAAATTGAACTTTGCTTGCAGTCTTTGAATGTGTGCACCCAAGAACCACTTTCAGTAATGACAGATCATAAATACTCCAGATAAGTATATTAGGGTCAAAGTAAATTAGCATTCTTTTATAAAACGGGAAGATAGTCATTATGGCTCTGGAATTGCAACTTTTTCTTTTCCATAAAAACGAAAGTATAAACATTGGCATAGGCTTCATATGGCCGCTAATGATGCTTTCTTTCTCTTTGTTTTCAGGTGTCTTTACTGAGCATGATAGGTTTTTCAAACAAGTTCAATGTTTTCCATGGAAATAGATCTTGAGGTTCCTTCAAAAGAACAAGAGAAGTTAATTCCTGGATCAGATGAGAATAGCGATGTCCTGGACGCTGCAGAGGAAATAGATGTGGAAGATAATGATGGAACTCCTGCAACCAGTGAGCATGCTGTGGAAGCCTGTGAACCAAATTTGATAGAGAGTTTTACTGGTTGTGAGGACCATGTGGATGTGACTACTGTTGAAGCAAATGTTCACGAAGGTGCCATTTTTGAGCCTCGAAATGGTCTGGAATTTGAATCAAAGGAATCGGCATATGCTTTTTACCGAGAATATGCTCGGTCTGTGGGATTTGGAATCACAATAGTTTCTAGTCGTCGTTCAAAAAGATCTGGAAAATTTATTGATGTAAAAGTTGCATGTTCTAGATTTGGAAGCAAGCGTGAATCTAACACAACTCTCAATCCTCGATCATGTCCAAAGACTGGCTGCAAGGCACGCATGCATATAAAGAGGAGGCAAGATGAAAAATGGGTAATCCATAGTTTTGTAAAAGAGCATAATCATGAGATTTGTCCCGATGATTTTTACTATGCTATCAGGGGAAGAAGCAAAAAGCCTGGTGCAGTGTCATGCCAAAAGAAGGGCCTGCAGTTGGTTCTAGACGAGAAAGATGTAAAATTGATGCTTGATTTTTTTATGTGCATGAAGGATGAGAATCCAGGTTCTTTTTATGCAATTGATTTCGATAATGAGAAATGTGCAAGGAGTGTGTTCTGGGTTGATGCAAAAGGTAGGCATAATTACAGTCACTTTGCTGATGTGGTATTTTTTGATACCTTTTTTGTTAGAAACAAATACAAGATTCCTTACATTCCTATTATTGGAGTAAATCATCACTTCCAGTACATGTTGATTGGATGTGCCCTTATTGGGGACAATACTACATCAGCTTTTGTTTGGTTAATGCGTTCATGGCTTAAAGCAATGGGTGGGCACGCTCCTAAAGTGATACTTACTGATCAAGACAAAGTTTTGAATGAAGCTGTTGCTGATGTGTTTCCTGACTCTCGCCATTGTTTCTGTTTGTGGCATGTACTAAGTAAATTTCCTGAACATTTGGGTTGTATTATGAACCAGAAGGAGAATTTCATGAAAAAGTTTAATAAATGCATTTATATGTCTTGGACGCATGAACAATTTGAAAAGAGATGGTGTAGGATGGTTGACAAGTTTGAGCTGAAGGAGCATGAATGGGTTCTTTCATTATATAATGACCGGGAAAAGTGGGTTCCTATTTATATGCGGCATATATTTTTAGCTGGAATATCTACGACAGATCGATCTGAAAGTGTTGCATCTTTCTTTGACAAGTTCATTCACAAAGCAGCTACATTTGGTGAGTTCATTGAGCAGCTTAAATCATTCTCACTAGAGTTGTCTGAAATGGAAGCCAAAGCTGATTTTGAAACCCAAAGTAAGCAACCTGAATTGAGATCTGTCTCAGCTTTTGAGAAGCAAATGTCCATGATCTATACAGTTACAGTGTTCAAGAAATTTCAGGCTGAGATTTTGGGAATTGTGTCTTGTCACTTACAGAAGGAAAGCGAAGATGAGGACAATGTTGTCTTTCGAGTTGATGATTTTGAAGAACGTCAAAATTTCCTTGTAGCTTGGAGCAAAAGAGAATTTGAAATATGTTGTTTATGCCGTTCATTTGAATACAAAGGATTCCTTTGTAAGCACTCCCTCCTTGTTCTTCAAATGTCTGGTGTTTCTGACATTCCATGCCACTATATATTAAAGCGTTGGACACAAGAGGTGAAGATTAGGCAAACCCTAGGTGAAAAATCAAACAGGCTTCATTATCGTGTGCAACGTTTCAATGATCTATGTAAGCGAGCCATCAAATTGGGCGAAGAAGGTTCTTTATCTCAAGAAGCATATACTATTGCACTACAGGCAATGGAAAAAGCTTTGAAAGTTTGTGTCAGCGTGAACAACACTAGCAAAAGTGTTTGTGAGCCAAGCACATCATCTGTTCATGGTCTTCTTGAGACTGATGCAGAGAATAATTGGAATGCAACAACCAAGTTGTGTAAGAAGAAGAAAGCATGTAAAAAGAGAAAGGTTTGTTTAGGCTCAATGTTTGAAATGCATATTCTTCAACTATATTTTTGGCAATATTGTATAGGCCTTTAGAAGTAGACTATTTTCCTATTGTAGGTTCATTTTGATTTGGAAGGAGTATCTATGGGACAAGACAGCTGCCAGCAAATGGTTTGTTGCCCATCTTACATATTTTGACTGAATATATGCAATTGATTGCAACATTAGCATAAAAAATATTAATCCTCATCTTTGATTTTGTGTAACAGACAAGCTCAAGAGCCAATGTGTTAGATGGTTGTTCTGTTTCTCAGCAGGACATGCATGGGATGGTATGGAATATCCTTTATATAATCGTAGTGGTTTGTTATGATGAAGCTGATTAGCGATATGATTTCAATTTTGGTATCTAACACAACTTTTGTAGGATGTAAGCTCTAGAGCCCCAACTCTTGATGGTTACTATGGTGCTCAACAAAATATTCAAGGAATGGTATGGAGTTTCTTAATGATCACATTATAATGACATGCTTTTTCTGCCTTCAAATGGTAAAAAAGTAAATCTTGATTATAAATAGCCTTATTGGTTTCGTACTTTCTGCAGGGACAGTTGAACTCTCTTTCTCCGTTTCGTGGTGGTTATTATAGCAATCAACAAAACTTATTAGGGCTGGTATGTCCCAACTGTTGGGAGTTTCTGGCATAACGTTTTGAAAGCAATATAGTGCCCTAACCTTATGCTTTTTTAACTTATTAATTATCTTTAGGGACAGCTACATTCTCTAGCAGCCAGTGATAATCACTACGGGAACCAACAGAATATCCAGGTACTGAGACTAAACCTGCTGCTGGTTACTGCTCTTTTCTCTTGCTGATTTTGTTTGATGAAACTATTTCATTTTACATATAAAGTGATTCAGAATCGGTTAATTGATCCCCTCTGGAACATTGTTGCAGGGTTATCTTCGCACCAGCCATGCAGGGTTTTGACATTCAAGAAGGCCTGCAAGATGAGGTACGCACTTTCTTAGGATAAAAATCATTAACGGTTTGCTGTGAATAATGATGCATGCCTTTTATCATGGATTCATTACTCTGATTGCAGGAGCGACCCCTGGACTCGACTCATTTTCTTGGCACTGCATCAAAGCATCTTCATGATAAGCTCCTTTCCTAGTAGCTGCAAATAGTAACATTTCCGTACATTAATACAACGAAAGAGTCAATATTAACATCATGATATTGGTAGGATAAGTTAGAGTCCATTCCTTTAGGGTTGCCCAAATTCACAAGTCGAGAATCTAACCTTGTTTTTTCTTTTACTGGAAATTAAAAACCCCAGTAAGCTTTCTAATGAACTTGACAGTTAAATCCAAGTTGCCAATGCTATTTGAAGAATTTAGTGTTATTGGTATTAGGGGAAAGAAACACTTCCTGCAAGCAAAACCATGGAGCATAATTTTTTTGAAGGAAAATAGTGGTATAGGAAGCCATATAAATAAAACCATCTTAAGTTGATTTGCCAAAAGTTCATTAATCCAAAATAGCATTTCAGTGTTTGGAAAATATTCATCCAACATTGATGGAACAATGGAATATGAATTTGAAACACATCATGCTACTTTAATTCACATTCAATTCTAAATGATTTTGAATATAATATTTGGAATAAATGTATATTGATATTTTAATTTGAATGAAGTTTAGAAAAAAAATAAACCTAAAATATCTAGAAACAAAAAAAGCCACAAGTAGTCGTTATCTATTTATCATCTTTAATATTTTTTATTAAAAAAAATTCTAGAGATAATGTCACCTTTGGTGGGTGATGATAGAGGGTTGGTAAGCGTTTCGGTCATTTCAAAATGGGAATATCAATCTTTGATTTTTTGAAATTTATAAAATTTTAAATTAATATATGATAAAATTTCATTTTATCTTTTCAAAATGATAAAAAAATTTATTTAATCATTTAAAAAATTATAAAAATACTGTGATATTATATTTAACTCTTATAAAATTATACAATTTAATTTATTTCGCTCCTGTTAAGAATTATAAAACATGAAGTGGGAAGAAAGAGAATATTTTCTTCTTTCACCATCAAAATTTCGAAACAAAGGAGAAAAGGGAGACGAGCAGCGTTATAGCTTATAAGTAGATAAGGTAATATGCTTGAAATATGATAGTAAATGATTGGTATGTACATGCTAGGTTGAATGATTTTAATGACTTTCTACATGTTTATATGCTTGATATTGAATCATTGTTATAAGGTGCTTAAAATGTTCAATTGATGTATGCTATATTAAATGGAGTTGTGGTGAAAAAAATTGGTTTCACCCCTATTGGTCTCATACATGCATTAAATGTTCAATGTGATATTTAAATTATAGATATATATTTTATTATTGTATCTGTAATTTTATAAAATGTCCAACGTAGTACATGTGCTTTGAAAATGTTTAATGTCATACGTTAATTATTACTGTGGTGTTAACATCATGAATTGTTAAGCTAGTCAATGAAAATTCGACCCCTATAATAAACTTTTTCTTGGCATCCTTCTTAAATCAAAAGACTAGCTTGTGATTTGAGATCATACACACCCAAAACCTAGGTGAAAAAAATTATATAAAAAATATGATTATAAAAATTAAATGAAGTTTTTATTAAAATAATAAAATTAAAACTTTAGAAACTATAATGTTTTAAGTTGAAATATTGTAGTATTTTATATAAAAATATTTAAAAAAATCATGATTTGCAAAAAAAAAAAATCATTTCTAAAATGAATTAGGATTTTTCAAGAAAATAGATGTAAACAAAAAAAAACAAAAACAAATAAGTCCTTTAAAAGAAAAAGGATAAAGTAACATTCAGGAATTGAATTTGATAAAATTTTCCAACTTAGTTTGTGGAATTTTTTGTCTAGTTTTGGAACTTGATAGTTTTTTTTGAATTGGTTCTTGAATTTTGGATTCAATTAAAATATGATAACATGACACTCTGTAGCACATCATTACTTAAAAATTTTAAATTTTCAAGTGATGATAGAACCAAATCTTAAAATGCCATATGATCATTGCTTAACAGAATCCAAATTTAAAGATTAAATTGAGAAAAGTAGTGAAGTTCTAAACCTAAGGTGAACAGAAAAAATTTAAAAACTAAAGTGAAAAAATTACCATGTTCAAATATTATAAATTATTAATTATAACTTTCAAAAAAATTATATGTTATGTAATTAATATCTATAAAAATTAAATATATATTAGTTAAATATTAAAAAATATTATAATCATTTACTCCTGTTTAGCACGATTTCAAACTGTGTTACCCCATTCCAATATTACATAAAAAATAAAAAAAATTATTTTAACTTTTTTCTAAATAGTGAATTTACCAATACTTAAAACTCATATTTCACACACACACACTATATATATATATATGTATGCATATGATGTTAGACATCATATGTAGGCATAACTTTAACTCACATGAACACCTCTAACAACAATCCACCGTTGCATTACCTCTGGTTTTCATGCAAGTGAATGGTCAGAGGGAAAACATGTATGTTTGATATTTTGTCAATATTCCTGTAATCTTTCTTCTTTTTCTTTCTTTTTTTTTTCCAGCAATCTGAATCAATCCCTACCATTTGTAGAGTAAACACATAAATTTAATTTCCTTTTCAGTAAGTCCAAAAATACGTTGTACACTTTCTATAAGTTTAGATACAGTGGTGAAGAACAAATATCAATGGCCATTAGACCTCCTCTTTAGCTTGCACCACAATCCATTCTTAGTGTGAATTGTTGCTCCTGTAACTAGCTCCACAGATTCAGGGGATCCTTTTAGTTCCACATCAAACTTTTGCAACAACATGGCCAATGCCACAGTTGACTCCATGAGTGCGAATTGATCTCCCACACACTTTCTCGGTCCCCCACCGAAGGGTAAGAAAGCAAAATCGGATATAATCTGGCAGTTGAAAATAATGACAAACATGCATATAAGAAACATGAATTTTCAGCATGGTGTGGTTTGATTGAAACATTGAGTTTATGATGATAAACCTCATTAGGATATAATGCTCCGGGGCTCCGAGATGGGTCAAAACCAGCCCATCCTTCAATGCCTTCACTCTCCTTTTGTAACTGAAACCTCTCTGGAACAAAATCATGGGGCTGGTCCCAAAAATATGGAGATCTATGAAGATTATATACCTGAAACGCAGATAGGACTCAGAACAAGAAACTTTCTGAAAGGGTTTATGAAGAAGCAGATACTGGTTTAACTCACAGAAATGAAGATGTCAGTCCCAGCAGGAATGCTGTAGCCATCTTTGTCACCTTTGTAACCTCCTGTCAATAAAAACCTTAGCTTTTAAGCCCAAAATTAAGGAAGCCATTTACACCCAATTTGAAACCACTGATATATGTTGCAGCAAATGGCTTCTTTTTTTTATAATCATTTAAAATCTTCATACACTTTCATCTCACTTTCCGTAGAACACCATGTAACCTTCCTCGTATGGTCACATGATCATAAGTTTCAGTTATTTCCAACTCTCTTATTTTCCTTCCATTAATATTTTTCAGCTCTTTAATCTGTGAATGTTCACCCTTATAATCGCCTTCTACATAAATGACCTATATGCTAACAACTTCAAGCAGTAAGTGCACATGCTAAATATATCAGCTCCAAAGAATAACATCAATCTCCAACAATATGTTGCTTGTTAAAACCAAATCCAAGAGTTTGAAATCCGTGAGAGAGAGTCTATATGAGATATACCTGGTAATACAACTTCTTCAAGTGCACGTCTGATAAGCAACGGAGGTTGAGGATATAAACGAAGAGACTCTACGACAATAAGTCTTATGTACCTAAAGGGAACAGCAGAATCCAAAATAACATTATACTTTGAAAAGATCCAATATACCTGTAACCGATCAAATGGAAATGATTGGCTTTGTGTGCAAGTAATAGGGAACAAATAATAGACATCTTATTTGTGAAACATTAGTGTCAACTTAAGAGACTGCACGGTATTTTGTTAACATATATTGAAGCTTACTCAACTTTGGGCATCAAAGGCGAAAAGAAGAGGGTACAATTTGACCACTAAAACCGATAATAATATTTTAATAATGTCTGTTGTAATTAACATATAACATGTGTTAGCCCCTTTCAGCATGCTACTTATCATGTCACAGGCTGCACTAGTGGACTTTTAGAAGCTAATCATAGCATAGAATGAGGAGCACGAAGTTTTCATCAAAGTGGTGACTTGGAGACTTACTCTAACTTTTTAATTGATTCAAAAGTTGGTCTCTCTTGGCCGAGAACTGAATCGACCTCCGCTTGAGCTTTTGTAATTTTACATGGGTTCTGCATTTTCACCAAAATCCCACACATAAGTATGGCTAAAAATAGTGATATATATTGTCCAAAAGTTGGTACTAGGAATCATACTTGTGCAAGAAGGAAAACAGCCCAAGTAAGAACAGCTGCAGTTGTTTCATGGCCAGCAATAAGCATCGTCATTAGATCATCTCTCAGCTGTTAAAAAAAAGGCCACAGGGTTGTACAAAGCTCAATGCTAAATACCAGTTTCGTGCATAATTCAGAAATGTCAAAAGAATTATTGTTTAGTGGCAGTTTGAACCAGCCAAATAATGTTTCTACACCTACATTGAATGAGAAAAGGTATTTATGCTGATCAAAATAGCAGGAACCACTAGGAGGTGGCTCCCTTAACTCAAGAAAGGAGACATGAGAATAGACCAAGGGAGAACTAGAATAACATCAACAAGAAGAGAAAACATATGATATTGAGTTAATCCTATTCTTCGAAATACAAATCAGCGGAGGATAATTTACCTGACGATCATCAACATCAGCTCCCCTCATGTCCACCAAAAAACGCAAAAGACTTGCATCCTGAAGTCATTATAGTTACGATATCTAAATTTCAAAAGGGTCTCTAAAACATATGACCGCCCATCTATAGAAGGAACAGGAAACATTTAGTCGAAGGACACTTCTATGAGGATGTAACTGCACCTTAATATTGAAGTAGTCCCTTTGCTGCAGCTTTTCAACATCCGCTTCCTGCCATGAAGCATTAGCAATATTCAACATTTAGTTAATATTGGACATGCTAGAAAGATGAACCAACTTTCATTGCATTCTCCACAGAATGGTCTTTTCATTTTTTTTTAAAAGAAGGAGAAACATAAACAGAAAAAAACATGGTTTTCAGTAAAAAAAACAATAAAGAATACAAAACTAAACAAAAATTAAGTTTGGGGACAGGGTTTGGGATTCTTAAAACAAATAAGTGTGAGTGTGAGTGTGAGTGTGAGTGTGAGTGAGCGTGAGCATGACAGTCATTTATGGATTAAAGCCAAACCTGTCTGCTATCTTTTGCATTTCTGATGAGTCCATCGAGGCAGTCATTGATGATCTTAAGGTCATAGTGGAACTTCCATTGTCTAGGTACCACCCACCTTGCCAGAGGAATTTTCCAGTATGGGATGTAAAAGGTAGATCTATGCTCAGCTTCAAAGAGAGTACCATACACTGCCTGCAATGTTGTTCAGAAAGGTGAGTAGGAAACTAGACGTTAACTGTGGCTCAAGCCATAATGATATCATGCAATGTAACCTGCACATTCGAGGTTATAGTAAAGTTTAAGCTAAATACCTAAATATAGAATTATTCGATCAGAAAAATTTCAAAAATCTTTTTGTTGCAAACTTCTGTTTATCACAGCAATAGTTAACTATTAGACATTAAAATGGAGAAACCTACTGTTCTGATCCAGCCAAAGGGAAAAACTTGCTTGAAATATTTTGCATAGTTGGGGAGTTCCTTTGCCAAAAAGAGAATGTTTTCTGACAAATTTGTACCTTAATGTCTCAAACAGTATCATATCCACACTTAGGATTAGGGCATTTTAAATCCTCTCTGCCCTAGCATTTTCTGATTATTAATCTTTCCTTCTCTCTACTAAATTATAGGTTTAGTCATTATCTATAGCAAAAAGTAAAGCAAGTTAAAGAACAGATTACAGGACAGAATCACAAATGAGCAGGACTCTACTCAACAAAGCCTCACTTCAGAGTTAACCAACATTAAGTAATATTTCCCCCATCTTCGGCAAAATCCTTATTTTTATAAATTCATAATTTGGCCACTGTTGTCTTAAAACTTTAGTTGAAACTTTTTTGTAGTTTCCTAGTCCTAATTAGCTCCTCAGTCCACAATGCCACAAACATCCAGAAACTGTACACCCAGCTATGCCATCAACATCCTTTCTCAGGCCTGTAATGATGTGTTAAGGTGAAGGATCCAGGAAACAACATATAAACTATAAGTTGTAATCCACATGGGACAGGATAGTAACAAGAAAATCTCAAATTTGCATCTGGTTCTGATGGGAAATTTGCAGTATAAAAATTTGCCGTACATAGAGAAGGTTGAGGAAGCAGCTAAATTTGAGCAATTCATGATGACAAGAATGATTTCATGGTTCTTCACATGACTATTTGAATTTAGTTGCAGGCACAGGTATGGAACAGGCATAGCAAAGAATATTAGCTAATAAGACTTGCCAACTACAGAACTGCAAAATATAAATGTGACAAATAGGATAGAAAACATTTTAGTTTAATATGTGCAGGAGTTTATTATTTTACTCGGCTATCGGTAGACCATTAATTAAAAGAAATAGAGTACCATGCTGAGGTGCTCTGCAAGGGATAAATGCAACAGAATTGCAGATTTCCAGAAAGTATTGTCGGACCTGAATTACAGGAGATTCTTTTGTAACAGAACCAAAGTCATAGTTGAAGACACCGAGTCCAATAATATCCAAAGCTAAGCTTGAAAATTCTGCTTCAAGGTCTAACTCAATTGCATCTCCTCCACGTGAACGTTCTCCATCTAAAAGCTTTTCAAATTTTTCAATTGTTCGTCCTGAACAATCAGTGAATACTTTGACCATAGCTTCCAAGTATAGTGCATGGAACCCAGGAGCAATAACTGCATATTTTTAAAACAAATTAAACATTACCAAAAATATTAATGGTAAGAAATTTCTTTTCACCTCAATAGAAAAAATAATCATAAATTTTGAAAGCCATGAATATCTCCAGAAACTAAAATAGTTTAGAATAAAATTAGAATATTATATATAGTTCAAGTTTACTAGGTCCAGATATTAGGTGTTGACAATACAACTCATGCTCTCAGACTAATCTACTCGAATGAATGCCATGTTTATGGAACTTACCCCTTTCTTTTTGTTTTTTCTTTTCTCTCTTGTAAAGAAATATATATACCAGATGAGACACTCTAAGGCCACTCTACTTAACTCTCTCAAAATCCTTTAGAAAATTTTCTTCCATTCTAAAATCTTGATATCTTCTAGGAAATATTTTAATCCGTCTTTATGCAAAATTCAAAGCCAATATGAGCGGTGGAAGTAGGATAGACAATCACACCAACACTTGAAACATGTATAGTTTTTGTCATCGTCGAAAAGGAAGGATTTTGAGCAGATATGCATGTTGACCAAATATGATGGAACAAAACATGTGATGCATTAAAAGAGAAATATATAGACATTCATAAAAAAAAAATACCTCTAATTCACGGCTTACATCAAGAGAATAACAAATCTAAGGATTTATTAAAATGTTAAAGAAGGAACCTGGAAAATGAAGTTCATAATAAAGTTGATGAAATTGCAGTCTGTATATATATGCATGCATGCATGTGTATGCATGTATATGTGTATACATATTCTGAACCAATCAAATTTGTATTACCAAGTCAGTCTGAAAGGAGCAAGTGTTGGTTTTTTACTTTAAGTTCCCTAAATTTGAGCCACTGGGTATATAGTTTGAAGATCACAAGTGTGTGCTTTAAATAAAGCAATAAAAGCAAATAAAAAAAATCATAAATGCTGAAGATAACTATCAGTCAGAGAACAAAAGAAGTGCCTTTTGTTCCCATTATATGTAGATAAACTTCCACAGCAAATAACATAAATTTCATACCTCTTCTCCTTTGTTTCCATGTGTCCAGGTCGGCAGGTATAAGTCCTTTCCCCATTATTGGTTCTAGTATATCAGCAAGAACTCCCTAGGTAAATATCGAAATTTTGGTAAATGGATTCAAAATTTTAATCAAGAAAAAAAAAAACCATGGTGGATGACAAGCTAAGCAATTGCTTGGCTCATTGTATTTGATTATTAGAAACCTCGCTGATTATATTTATTTATCTTTCAATGTCAAAGAGTTTGTAATAGTATTCAACAGGAAAATGTGGCAGAAAACAAATCATATAAAGGCCTCATTTAGATGAGGTGCTACAAAGTCCATTTCATTAGTCTGCGTCTAAACTCATAGTTGATAATCAACTATAGAATAAGAAAACAGAACTCAAGTCTTTTGATGCATAGGTTTCTAGTGAAACACAAAGGAAACAGAATTTTTTTTTTTATGCCAGGTTAGCATATAAAGATGTCTTAACATGATACAGTTAGGGTCATATAGGAAATAACAAATTAAAGTTTTTGAAGGGCAAGGAAAGCAATTACCAAGATGTAAAAATTGGTACCTTGTCGAAGGAGAACGCATTTTCGCGAAGAATATGCTTTACAACAACAGGATCTGATACAACAACAAAAGCTTTTGGTCCAAAAGCAAGTTTATACACCGAGCCATGCTGCCACATCAATTAAGATATTGAACAAAAGCAAAAATCAGAAACCTCAGATCATCAAGAACGATAAGCAACAAAAGGACTATAGTGCATGACAATGGGAAAATAAAATTGAGCCACAAGGTTACACAGCATAATAACTGTTATGATTCACATATGTATTAGCAACTAAAATTTTCCGGACAATCCAACATTTAAGACATGAGATTTCCAACCAAATTCTCATATCCAAATCTTGGGACGGGGGCTTATGGTTGCTATGGTAATATTGGACACTATGATTACATGATATGGAAAAAAAAAAAAACATAATAGAAACACGACATGGAGAAAGAAACACGAACACACACTAACATACAAACATGCCAAAATCTTTATGATGGGAAATTATTAACTTGTCAAAAGTAATATAAATATAAAATAACTTCAAGCACAATTATGACACAAGAAAGCACACAGAAACCACATGAATTGCCAGGTCTAGCTTATAGGATAGAAGAAGTCACCTTTGTGTCAAATTCCAATAGGCCATCAGTTGTAGTAAGAAAAACAAAACTATTGGCAGCTCAAAAGTTCAATTGAACCTCTACCAACTTCCAATCATATAAAACATTAGAAGATGCATGCATGGGGGCAGAAGCAGAAGAAGCAGAGATGATCAGATCACAATAAATCCAACATAGTATCAAATCATTAATAGTACCCATATTAAAAACTTGAAAAAAATATAAAAGAGTAAATGAAGTACAGTACCTCTAAGAACCAATCATACAAAGAGAAGAACAGAGGTCGACCAAACAAATCAGAAACAGCACCTTCAGCAACGGGCATAGAACCAAGACTTCCTCCACTTAGGAAATTGGTAAGAAGGTTGCTTGCATTATCCAAGAGATTCCTTTTAGCTTTAGGTTCTTTGGTACTTGTGGATTGACATCTGCAAAAAAAAAAAAAAATCAATCAAAATACGATCAATAAAACAAATCCAAATCCGACTTACAAGAAAATATTTGAAAAAAGGAAGTACCCACCACCTACTTTGCACTTTTTAACTTACCTGATGGCAGCAAAGGCATTTAGTTTTGGGTTGAGATATGAAGGAGGTTTTGAGACACCCAAAAGCATGAAATCACCGGCTCGTAAACTTCCATGAATGGCAGGTGAGGAAAGGTGCAGAGATGAAGCGGCTGCTTCCATTGGGAATAAGGCAGGCAGCTAGTTTGGGTGGTTTTCAGTGGAGAAAGCAGAGATTAAGATAATGGATTATATAAGGCGTTTGTGGGAGATGGTCATCTTCCGTTCCATGTGCCCAACACTTTCCACTAATGTCCCAACTATTTATATTTTTGTGTGCGGCCAATTGTGGTGTTTTGATTGGTTTTTTTTTTTCTTTTTATTGTTTCTCTAACAACCTTTTTAAACTAATTTTTAACTCAGATATTTTCAATGAAAATTTTTCTAGAAGCTTGAAAATTGTTTAAAGTCAACATTACAAATGAAAGATTTATAGATATTATTTCGGATAAATTTCGTGTGTTGGCCGAATGGTTAAAATGTTCGTTGTTTAATATGTAATTTAAATTTAAGTTATGTTAATTGTGTTGCTTTTAAAATTTCATCTTCTTTTTATAATTTTAAAAAAAAATACATCAAATTATTAAAATTTGAAAAATAAATAAAATGTAAATTTAATTTACCTTCAAATGAAAATATTTCATATTTTGATTTTATTTGCAAAATTTAAATTTTCATTTCCCGTTCTATTTTTTAATTGGTGAAAATTTAAATTAATTTAATTTAATATGGAATAATTATCTTTAACAAACTTGAACTAGATTAGGGCTCTAATGCGATAGAGGTTTTAGGTTAAGCTTTTCATGAGTGTTAACTAATAAATATTAATCTCAAATATTATTAAATTACATAAAATATTAATAAATATTAATTGAACCCCGACCTTATGATTAAGAGATGAAATGAGTCAGGATAGATATAGGATTTTATTCCAACGAGTGAAATTTCTAAATTCGAACGATTTTTTTAACTTAAAAAAGTATCAATTCTTCTCGGATATTTTTTTCTTCTTAAACAAATTAATTTAATATTTTTTAAAAATATGAACAATTTAACTGTAAAAAATTAAAAGAAAAAAAAATCATATTACATAAAATTAAATATTTCTTTTCAATACCGAAAAAAGAATAATTAGTGTATTTCGAAAAAGTATAACGACTCGAATTTGAGGTTATCTAAAAAGTGCATTTCGAGACTCCGTGTTTATAAATCGGACCCGTATATATTTAATAAAAATATTTACAAAAATAAATCGTAGAAAAATTTATATTTGAATAAGTGATTTTGAGTGTGTAGTGTTTTAATTAGGTGTGAGGACTAAATTGCATGTAAGGTAAAAGTGTAAAATATAAAAGGATTTTAATTAAATAAAAGGAGGAAGGATTAAGAGCTGTTAAGTGGCCATTTGTGGATGAAAAACTTGTTTAAAATTTTAGCTAAAAATTAATTAAAGAAAAAGAAGTGGAAAAGCATCGCTATAATAGGGTAGTGGTTGAAATCAAAGAAAGATATTTTCTTTCTTTGTTCAGCCATATTCGAAATAGAGAAAAGGAGAAGAGAAGTTGGGTGTTTTGGTTCAAGTTTTAAATTGGTAAATTTAATCAAGTCATTTTTTTGTAAATTTTATGTTTTTGGAATCCCGGTATCTCATTCTTCTTGATCCATATCGTATTTTTTGTTATTGTTGAAAATATTAAATACCACCATTGTTGGATGAATAGAGTTTTAAGGATAATTTGGTGTATTTTAGGAGCTAGAAGTGAAAAAAATAAATGGTGAGATAAATTGTCAATTTTATTATAATAAGGGTCAAATTTAGAAAATTGGTGATTTATTATAAGAATGAGAAAGTAAAAAGTTAAATTTAGTTAGAAATAAATTTATTGAGTTTTAATGAAAAATATTGTGTATTCAATTCCGTAGCTAACTTTGACCCCAACTCCTCAAAAAGGAAGGACAAGGATAAGGCCGTCAACGAGTAGCTCGGAGTTTTCGGTTGGTATTTAACTTAAACTAGTTTATTAAATTGTCAAATTATAATCAATTGCTCAAAGTAAAAATCAAGGTATGAAAATAAGGGATGAGACTCTACTCATTGGGTTGATTTGAACAAATAGATTATATGATGATTTTAAATTGTATATTTCTCTATATGTAAATGTAGAATGAGAAATTGTGATATTGGTAATTTATGATTAATATTTAAATTGAATTTTAAATTCATCTTTGTTGTAAATAAAACTAAACATTGAAATGATGATTGGTATTTTAATGGAAATGATTATCCTATTAATTGTTCGGATCGAGTCGGTTATAGATGGCGTGCCATAGGATAGGAAGAGTTCAGGGTTATTTCGACTACGAGTCGATAAGGCACTTGATGCCAAGTTACTTCAGTTTAATCGATGAGACACTGGGTGTCAATTTATTTTATAGCGTTGGGCACAATTTTTACTTCGGATTTATCCGATGAGGCACTGGGTGTCAAACTGGTGTGTTGGTTGGATCTGTGTATCCGTCAGAATCTGAGTCGTGTTAATAGGGAATTAAAATGATAAGCAATACACATATTTAAAAATGGAAATGTTATAATATATATATGATGAGAGAAGGAATTAAAATAAAGTATGCATGAAAATATTATGCATAATGGATATGGAAATGATGATTATGGAAATGGAAATGTAATGCAATGTGCATTGAGAATTAAAATGAAGTGTGAATATGTATACTGGTACTATGACATGTGAATATAA
Organism: Gossypioides kirkii; assembly: GCA_005610355.1. Taxonomy (NCBI): domain Eukaryota; kingdom Viridiplantae; phylum Streptophyta; class Magnoliopsida; order Malvales; family Malvaceae; genus Gossypioides; species Gossypioides kirkii. The sequence continues at coordinate 6,811,962 of CP032249.1, read as the reverse complement.
ATGTATTGATGAATTGCAAAAATGTAATTGAAATCTTTATGAATTTGAAATAGCATAAATTATTATTGAATTAATTACATAAGTAACAATTATGTTTGTTTTAATATTTGTTTATAGTATTACCATTGAGTTATACTCATGCATGCGATTTTGCTTCTCGTGCGCAGGTTAGGAATATTTTAGTTATATCTGCGATCGAGCATCCAAGAACAAATCTCGTACTCAAGAGATTGTGAGTTTTTTTTTATTTTGGAGTCGGCATGTACCTAAGTAAGGTTGCGGTCTAGGACGTTTCGTATTTTGATAGATTGTATATCATGCAAAACTTAGGGAACTTTGTTAATTGATGTTGGAATGTAGCCAGTTAAATTGTTGTGATGTATGTTATGAAATTGTTGACTTGTTTCGGTAGTTCTCCATTTGTACCGGTAGAACTCTAATGGTGAAATATGGTATTGTACCGGTAGAACTCTAATGGTGAAATATGGTATTGGTAGAATTCCATCATAGTACCGGTAGAAGTGTAGGGGAAAAAATATTTATCTACTGACTTGTGTTGTGCCGGTAGAAGTCTTAATAGTATCGATAAATGTATAGTAGTTGCGGTAGTTTGATTTGAAGGATCGGTAGAAGTCCTAGACAAATTTTATCTTGCTTACTGGAACTTGTAGTATCGATAGTAATAGGTGTTGTATCGGTAGAATGCAGGGTTGTACTGGTAGAATCTAAGTAAGTACCGATAAAATTCTACAGTAAATCCTGAGCCATTTCTGCTTTTTGTACTACCAATACCTACCCATGCAAATATTGGTAGAAGCTTTCTAGTCATAAAAAAATGTTTACAAAAATGAAGTAAAACAACTTGTTTTATAGATTTGATTTCATTAATATCTTTCAGATAAAATATAACCCCGTAAATAATATGGAAATAAGGTTTAAATTAGTTTGTTATTAAATTAGAGTAGTTGTGACACCTATTTGCTCGAGTCCGACGATTAGATCGGGTAAGGGGTGTCACAAAGTAAATTAAAAAAACTTGGCCTTAGTCCTATTTCTCAAGATTAGGCATCCTAAACTGCATCTTTCGCTTTTTCATAAGATCAAACTCACCAATGACAGAATCTGTTGAAAATTCTCGAGTTATCTCTTTTTCGATGTATGCCACCAAGTAAGTTGAAAGAAAATCATCCTCCATTCTATAACAAAAGGATATTTAGATCTTTCATTGATCTTCTTCCATGATCGAAATCCTTGGCTTGTAAAAGTATTTTCATGATGCCCAAATGACTTGTTGAAGAGAAAATGAGGAAGACAATATGTGGCATTCTTGCTTGGTGAAAACTCAAGCCAATCCAAGAATAACTTGTACAAAGCTGGACGACGTCCATTCTTGTCAATATACCAAGGAGATGTTAGAGCCTCACTTGGAGGAATCAGTTGATATGGTCCAAACTTAATGTAAGGTCGACGGACTTCACCCTGTTCATTTGGAGGGTAATCCCAAATAGATTTTCAAAGTCCTAGATCACACTCTAAAGAATAAACATCACACTCCTTTATTTCGACTCTCGGCACCTTACGAGGACGTTTAGGAACTTGAGAAGACCCAATATCTTGTTCAAGAGCTTGGGAAGACTCGATATCTCGTTCAAGATCTTGGGATTGAGAAGACATGATATCTAGTTTAGGAGCTTAGGAAGACTTGATATCATGCTCAGGAGCTTGGGATTGAGAAGACATGATATCTCGTTCAAAAGCTTGGGAAGATCCAATATTTGATTTTTTTCCCACTAATAATAGAAGGTTGAGGAACCTATTGATCATTATTGCTTTCTTACACCCTTTTCTTGAAAAAATGATTTTGATATTTTTGTTTACCATAATTTAATTGAAAAACCTGAAGACTGTAATATTGTATTAAACAACAACATATTAGGAAAATAATAATAATAAGTCAAATAAATGAAGAATACAATTTATGCAAAAATATTAATCGAGAGGTCTTTTGCGTAAAGAGTCGAGAGGAAAATAATTTGTATTTTTTACTTTGTGCTCTCAATCTTGGCACCAAATTATTTTCTTTTTCTCTCAACAATGTCGACATCTTATCAGAGGAAGATAATTCATTAGCAAGACATACAAATCAATATACAATAAAGTCACTAACCTAATATGTATGGGTATGAACCAAATGAATTAATTTTGGAATTTGACTTTAAAGCTCATATTAAGCCTCTAAGTTTAATCATTCAAGGCCTATCATACATTAATATTTGATTATTATTATTATTAAAATTATATAATTAAAAATTAAAAAAATACTTTGTTAATATAAAGTTTAAGGCTTGAAAGAACGAATTATATGATATACAATTTAGTCAATGGAGCGAAAATTGTATAATATAAACATCAAATCTAAAATACATAATAATTTATATATAAAATTAAAAAATCTAAAAGGACGACCGCCCCCACGCTCCCCTGAATCCATCCCTGAAGTGAGAGTATATAGATTATAATATGCGAATGGGAACAAAGGTAGTGTAAGAGGTGACATCAGATGAGAAGTTAGAAATCAGAAATGGGGCATGTTGGCTGTAGCAATGCATCAGCTCAGCTGCTGAATCGTGTCTGTCATCTATTCTGTGCTAACCTTAAAACCTGCCCATTGGAAGGGAAGGATAAGCTTCAATTCCATATTTAGGTGCCGATTGGAAGGGTTCTTTAAGCTATTTTATTTATTTTCCAACGGAATGACAAAATATTTTAATCATTCAAAATATATTTATAAAAAACGCTTAATAGAATTAAAATGAAAATCAATCTTAAATAAATTTATTAGGTAGATCATTTCTATTATATTATTCATGGTTCCGATAATATTTTTGTCTTAGAAGATTCTATCTATTGAAAATGTTTTTCGTTTAGCTTTAATCGGTCGTGGTCAAGAAACTATTGATTTCGCTTGGTGAATCAAAAATACCTAACTTATCAATTTATCCAGTAAACTATTGGAGGCTCATGTAATCCATGTCAGATTAATCATATTTTGAGGCGAAACAATGAACCTATTTGAAATGATTCATTTTATCCTAAAAAAACTCATGTACGAATAAACTATAAAAATTATAGACACCTTTCCATATGGATGCTATGGTAGGAATGACTTGATAATTACTTGATACAATGGTAGTGTTGTTGCATAAAAAACAAGAAGGGAGGCCAAATTGGTGGAATTCGTTTGGTATAGTCTTGCAATAAACCACAATAGGATCGAGCAACCCATTTTTCACATGAGAATTCTTAAGGCGACTTGTAACAATAAGGTTTGCAATGCAAAAAAATTGTCACAAAGGGCTCATAACTTGGCCAACATGTTAGTTATTGTGCATAAAAAGTGGTGAATCTGATATTTAGGGTCAGTTTAATATTATATTTTAAAAGTATTTTTGAGTCAAAAATATTTCTGAGTAAAAATTAAAATTTTTTATTTCTGTTTTTGGTTAAAAAATGATTTTTCAAAACATTTTTTTGTCCCAAAAGCATTTTGAAAAGTTTAAAAATATTTTATTTAACAATATTTTTATTTTATAAATATTTTTTGTCCCAAAAATATTTTTTAAAAGTAATACACCGTGATAATTAAGTTCGTACCTACCTAAAGGAGGGGGTTTCCATTTGACTTTAATAAAGGAGGGATGAAGGCAAAAATTCCCTTGCAAGGGAATAATGGAGTCTTGACAAAAGGTTGCAGTAAGGCACAATACCTTAGGGAATTTGCGTTGGAGTATTTCCAAAATCAATAATTTGATTATTGTAATAACATATATATATTTGTATAATTTATTAATAAGGAGATTTTCATTATTATTTTCAGTTTCTATTTATGTGTTTTAAATAAATTTATTAATAATAATATCATGAGAATAATATGATTATTCTTAGATGTAGACCTGTTAATGGGTCGAGTTACCTGTTCAAACTCGAAGGCTTATTTGAAATTTGGGAGAGTTTAGACAAAAAAATTAGGTCCGTTTAAAATATGGATCGAACTTGGGCTTAAACTTCAAAGCTCGGTTCTGCCCAACCCATTTTAAGTTTATAATACTTTATATTATATAATTTAAAACACATTAAAAGATAAACCTATACTAAATATATAAAACTACTCTAATGTAAATATTAAAACAATATTAAGATGACTATATAAAAACTTTCAATAAATGAAAATAATAATATAAATATTTTTTAAAAAAATTTAAAAATAATATAGGCGGGCCTAAAATGAGCTTGGTTAGTATTTTGCAAATATGTGTGGGTTTGAACAAAATTTTAGGCCTAGATTTCGGGCTGGGTCGGACTTGGACAAGCATAAAATATGTTAATATCATACTTACACTCGACCCGGCCAATGAGCAACTCTACTTAGATGTCTTTACTCAAATATTATTCTAGGCTTGGACAATATTAATGCATTAAGACTACTATGTGGTTGATTGATGATAAGTTGTTGTCTTGGATATGATATATCAAATCAACACATGAATACATGTTAGAAGAATATTGTACTAGATTGACCCACCATAAGAATATTTTTTGAATTATTATGTAACAGTTTCAATAATTTTATGGCGATAATGATAGTAATGATATTTAGACTTAAGGTCATTATAATTCTAATATCAAAAGTCGTATACTTTATACAATTAAATGTCTTTTATAAATGATTGTATTATAAAGATTGTTATTGAGTATATCACAAACTGCACCACCTAAAAAGTTTTGGTGTCAATGATAATATTATTTCAGGGAAATAAGTACCAATTTTTTGAGAAAGTGAGGAGTATTAACTGAAAAAAATTGTAGAGTTCAATTAGGCACCAAGAAATGAAATTATGAAAAGTGAATTATTGGTAATGACTAAAATAAATTTAGTAAAAGTATGAGGATTAAAATGCAATTTGATCATGAAAGAAAAATGGGGAAAAGCAATTAATTATTTATGTAAAAATACCGTTTAGAATTAAAAAAAATCATGGTTTTGAATAAATTGAGAAAAAATTAGAGAGTGTAATTTTGCTATATGAATAAATTATATCTACATAAGTAATAATTACAAAATAACACCTAAGTATGCTAGGTGTCAACAATTAAGTGATGGAAAAAGTTAAAATAATAATTTTACCTTTATGGATAAAATAAAATATATTTTAAAGGGTATTTTGGTTATTTTCCAACAAAGATTATTTTGAATTTTAGTGGAAAAGTAAGATATTTTGGTGGGATTAATATTAGCCATTGGATTAAAGTTTCAAGATTTAAAAATAGCCATTGGTTTAATAATTAAATAATTAAAGAATAAATAAAGAAGAGTAAGAAAAATCTAGAAAATTAGAGAAATTCCTCACTATCGTATGATTGTGTGTTCCAATGTGGGAAAAGAGAAGCAGCAGAAGGCTTTGCCGAAAAAAATCTCACCAATCTTATAAAACCATGAAAATTTCAGGAAAATAAATTTAGTTTACATATTCAAAAGTATATTTAGTTTACATATTCAAAAGTATTCTCTTAGAATTTCAACTATGGAAGCTTGGAGATGGGAAAGAGAAGTGAAAGAGAGGATGGACATGAAGAGAAGAGAAAGTAACTTGGAAAGATTTATGTAAGTTGAATAATTTATTTTGGATGAGTTTCAATAAAAGAATTGTTATATGTATTGGATTACTTTGCAAGTATAATTCGTATGTTTATAATGTTGAGAATATTGAATTTAGTGTGTTGGTTTGACGGTTAAGGTGTTCATTATCCCATATGTGACTTGAGGTTCAAGTCGTGTTAATTGCATTGCTATTAGTGTTTTGTCTTTCTCTTGTTATTCACCAAAAAAAATATTTAGGAGTGACATCCATGAGGTAAATATGTTACAATTAGATAACTTGATTAAGTATGTGTAATGATCTTTTATTAATTGTTGATTAATTAATTGATTAAAAATAAGTAATGAAAACGATTAAATGTTTAAGAATTAATTTTATGTAATATTTGAACCTCGTTTGTTGGATTGATGGTCAAAGGTGTTTATTATCTCAGGTGTGACTTGGGTTCGAGTCGCGTTGTTGTTAGGATTTTGCCTTCCTTTTATAATTCACCAAAAAAAATTATGCAATACCCCAACTTTGCATAGGGAAATGATTAAATCAGAATATCCTCCTCCACCATTCCCATGAAGATTGCAAAGGAATAACTTGGATAAGCAATTCTAAAAATTTCTTGAGGTATTTAAAAAGCTTTCCATTAATATTCTTTTCGTTGAAGCTTTAGAATAGATGCTTATCTATGTGAAATTTATGTATGACATTTTGTCTAAAAAGATGGTTTGGCGATTATGAGAATATAACACTTACTGATGAGTGCAGTGTCATAATTCAGAGGAAGCTTCCTCTTAAGTTGAAGAATCATGGAAGTTTCACGATTCCCTGCGCCATCGGCTTGCATAATTTTATAAAAGCAGTTTGTGATTTGAGAGCGAGCATTAATTTGATGCTACTCTCTATAGCTCGAAAATTGGTGTTAAGAGATATCATACCTACTTCAGTCACGTTACAAATGGCAAACATAACTCCTTGTTTTCAAAAAGAGGTGGTTGAAGATGTGCTAGTAAACGTGGACAAGTTAATTTTTGGGCAGATTTCATTATCTTAAATATGGAGAAAGATAGAGAGGTTCCACTTATTCTAGGCAGATCATTCCTTGCAACTAGAAGAGCATGGATTGCAAAAGTAAGACTCGTTTAAAAAATGGACCGAGCTTCGGGTAAGGTTTTTTGGCCCGAACCCGGCCTGACCCGAATTTACAATAGAAAAACCTATTGTTTTCTCACTTTTTGTCACTGTTATGCTACAATTTCACTATTATGTGGCTACTATTTTGTTGTCAATGTTTGGATATTATATAACACTTATTTTATTGTTAATTTTGTTACTATTTTAGAGTTAATTGCTTATTAAGTTACACTTATCTTAATGTTATCTAAGTATAAATTTTTTTTTAATTTATTTTTAATTTGTTGGAAAATATTTATTTTAATATTTTTAGTGTATTTGGTGTATTATATATTTTTTTATTTTTTTATATAAAAAAATAAAAAATAATATGGACAAATCGGACTCAAGTTTTAGTACTTTTATATAGACCGGACTGAACTCAAGCTTATCAATTGGACCTAAAATTTTTATGAGATTTTTATAGTTGTATATTGCAAGGAATGGTAGTGGTCTTAAAAGAGGTTTATGGCTTAATTAACAGTTTTCAAAATATTTAAGGGTTATTGAGGCTATTTAAGGTAAGGCTTATATTTTTTTTCTTTTCCATTTTCTAATTAGCTAATTTATTTTTTAAAATTTTTAACCCGTGTGGCGTGTTGTCAATACGTTAAATGACATCAATTTAAAAAGATAAAATTTTTATTCTCATATTATATTTGTTTAGTATTTAAAGAAAAAATATATATATTTTTTGTGTTCTTAAAAAAATGGAATCACTTAAAAAATATTTTTTCATCACTTAATAAGATAGTAAGCATATCCTTCAACTCATTAAAGCTCATGAATTTAAGGTAGGCTCGATGCATTTCAAGAAAAATCTAAACATTGAATTGATTAAATAAGTTAATGTAAGAGTGATGTGGTAAAAAATTAAACTATTAAATTAAAAATAAATATACAATTTTCAATCTTGTCAAGCTCTTGGATTTTTCTTCAATCTTTTTGGTGTCTTCTTGTGATGATGATTTTTGAATCCAATCTTGAGTACACACAATAGCTTGTACAATTTTAGGAGTTAAAGAACTCTTAAATTGATAAAACACACACTCCCCGATGCTAAATGCAGACTCTGAAGCAAACCGTAGAAATCAATATAACTAACATATCTCTAGCCATCTTTGAAAGAGTAAGAAATCTAGGGCTATTCACTTTCTACCACAATAAAATATCAAAATTTTCAACAAAATTCTCATTAGCCTCAGCTAAATATTTATCCAATTTAGATGTTTTGTCCTCACCACCATTTTTCAACTCACGTTTTTTATACAAAGCTTGCTCATGCCTTTCGATTTTTTTGTTGTGGTTCACCGATAGAAACATGTGCTGTCACACTCGATTGGCTACAAGCACTATGAAGTGAAGGCTTATACTCATCAAACAATTCAAGCAAAGCTTACTTCAATTTTTGCATCATTTCATAAGTTTTTTCAGCATTAAACATTTTACAAAGAGCAAATTCAAGATACTTTAATTTTTTACTAGGATCTAAAACACAAGCAACAAACATAAGCAAATTCATCTTATCAATATCACTCAAATACTTATCATACTTTTCTTTTATATTCATGGCCATAACACTAAAATCAACATCAATATTTGACTGAGCATCTCGTAAAAGGATATCAATTTCAGAAAGCTCATAAAAAACTACTAGATGTGACATATGAGGTGTTAGAAATACGCAAAGTGACTTCATAAAAGTGTTTCAAGAAACCCCTCAAGTTTCTAACACTAGCCCAATCATCTCTACTAGGCCAACCTTCTCCCCTTTCAAGTTCAGCCGTAAAATTTGTGTCTTGCTCCTCAAATATCTCAAAAGCTCTCTCAAAGTTATGAGCAGTATCTAATATTAAGTAGGTTGAGTTCCACCTAGTACAAACATCAAGTCACAACATCTTCTTGCACTCTATTTTTCCACCACAACACACTCCTTAAACTTTTGTAATGTAACTGAAGATTGTCTCATATATCTAACAACCCCCCTAACACGTTTAACAAATTTATTCATTTCCTTTAAGCTTTCAACAATAATCAAATTCACAATGTGTGCCATGCATCTCATGTGAAGATATTTACCGTTTTGAACTAAACCCCTTCAAGAGCTAAATTTCTTTCTCAAATAACCAATAGCAACATCATTTGAACTTGTATTATCAACTGTGACAGTAAATAACTTATCAATCCCCCAATTCAACAACTTATCATTTGAATTAGAATTAGATTGAGAAAATTGTGTAATTGGAAATTAATTTAATTAATTAATTAATATTTATTTGGGAAATAGTAAATAAATATTAAGTTGAATTAGATTGAGAAAATTGTGTAATTGGACTCAATACATGAGAGGTTAAAACCTTTCATATGATAAGTGTAGGGCGGCAACCCTAGTAATTTTTACTAAGGGTGTGCCGCCCACCCCTCTCTTAGTTACATTGGGAGAGTGTTTTCTATTTAAATAATGTTATTTTACAAGGGCTTGTTCCACTAGGATTCTTATATCTCTCTATATAAATAGATGATACCAATTGACCTAAAATCATAAGTGTTGGGAATCGACCTAATGAAGTAACAAGCAAGTAAAAATAGAGGAAGAAATTGAGAAATTGAACACACAAATTTAACATGGAAAAACCCCTTCAAAGGGTGTAACGACTCGAATTCAGGGTTGTTGGAAAAAGTATTTTCGAGACTCCGTATTCGTGAATCGGACCCGTAAAAATTTAATAAAAATATTTACGGAAATAAATTGTAGAATAATTGATTTTTGAATAAGTAATTTTTAAAGGTGTAATGTTTTAATTAGGTGTGAGGGTTAAATTGCATAAGTGATAAAAGTGCAAATTATAAATGGGATTTTAATTGAAAGAAAAAAGGAAGGACCAAAGGGGAAAATTTCCCTTTGAAACCTTTACAGTACGTTTGGTTCGCTGTAATGGAATAGAGGTGTAATGGAATATAGCTGTAATGGAATAGAGCTGTAATCAGTAATTCAATTGTTTGGTTGATTGGAATGGAATAGAGCTGTAATAATATTCTTGTGTTTGGTTGAATGGAATGATGCTGTAATAGCATAAGAAAAAATGCTTAAATGACTAAAATACCCTTAACAGAATTTTTTTAGTTAGATGATTATTGTTATTAAATTTTAATGATTATTATTAAATATAATTGAATAAAAATATTAATTTATTTAATTATATTTTAACATAATTATTATTAAATACAATTTAATAAAATAATATGTAATTTAATAATATTTTTAATATAATTATTATTAAAATATGAATTAGTAAAAATTATAATATATAATTTTAGAAAAATAATATATAACCTATTTTTTAGTTTTAAATTATGATGCATATATACTAAGCTTAAATATCATTAATAAGATAAATAATTTAATTATCTTCTGAACTAAAAAAATAAAAGATTAGAAATATAAATAGCTTGATAATTATATTTTACATTCAAACATAATCTACACATCATAATCTATATGTTAAATTTTATAACATCAAAAAGTTACAACAGTCTGCGATATTCTATTAATACCATCTTACGATCCAAATATTACATATACAAAAAGTTAACAAAACAACACCAACACAACCATGATTTTTAATGGTCTGAAAGAAATCTTCTCACCCATTCCAGTCGCACGGAAGGAGGCAGACTAAAGAAAACGATCATTTGCGTTGGATTGTCCGGGATTTTGCTCAACGCAGAATATCGTTCATCCTCCGTTAATCCTTCCACTTCGCATAAAGCCGGATATAATTTCTGAGCACTTTCTTGAATGATCATTTCTGACTTTTGTTGAATTAGCACTTCGGAGGCAATGCTTCTACTTATTTCAAGGCCGACAGTTTGTATATTTTTCCCTAATAATGTGGCAGCCTCAAGAAATGAAGTAGAAGAAATTTGTTCACTTGCATCAGAAATCTTTTTTTTCTTCTTTGAAGACCTGGAATCATCTTCATTTCTAGATTGTTGCGGTTGTGTACCTGAAAGATCCATCTCATCTAAAGAAACATCAGCTTCACACTCATGGTCAATGTTTCTTTCTTCATGAGTATTTGCAGTAGCTACATCTTCAGCATCTATTTCTTCAATAATATCAGCGGCCGTTTGAGCATCTTTCCCAGTGGCACGATCCTTTGCGTAGATGGCAGTAAGTTGGTCGTAGTAAGGGAAATTGCGATGTCTGAATTGACCGGCTTCTTTATGACTCTATAAAAAAAGAAGAAATTCATATTAGATATAAGTTAGGTCAAAGCAAGATAGTAAATACATGAAATAATTCTTACACTTATATACGAGTTCCACACAGCATCTTCGGCAACAACAAGCTGTCTATGCTCATCCCAACCAAAGCCGCTATTGTCTTTTCCACTGAGCATGTCATAAACGATTGCCCAATCCCTTTTCAATGTCCTAATCCTCGATTCAAGATTAGGTTTAGCCTTCAATTTTGCATGAGGTAAAACTTTTTCTAGCATCTTTTCTGGCTCATTTAAATATCCGGCCTTGAACCCCGTATCGGCATTAAAGGTTCCGACATTGTGCAAGTCAACCATACAAGCAACCAACGCAGCATCTTCTTCTGGAACCCATTTCCTTTTAGTTCCTCGAGAATTTTGAGATGAAGCTGTTGATTGTGAAAAGCCTGACATAACTATCTTAAGAGAAAAACACAAATTAAAATTAAAGCTTGATATCATGAATAAGAAGGTCAACACTTTATAAAATTATAACACATAGCGAATCAAATTAAAATAGATTAAATTTGCAATCCAACAAGTCTAGTACAATACATAAAGACAATTCAAACACCACCAAAGTTTCATAAACTAGGTACATTAAATAAAATAAAAAAATTAAACTTCCACTGTGTTTTAATAAACCTAACTAATTTCTAGATGTTTGCCATTCATAGAACATTTGATTGGCTAGTTCCATTCTCCAAGTAGCCCATGCATCCGATGGATGAATGTTTACAATATTCGACTCATCCTCATCTATCAAATTACTAGATATTTGTTCTTCCAACTCCGCTTCAATAGGATCAAGACTCATATAGGTTCGAATAAAATTATGGAGCAAACAACATGCAATAATGATTCTATTGTGCACTCTCACAGGATAGAATGATGGACTCCTAAGTATTCCCCATCTAAGTTTTAATAACCCAAAGCATCTTTCAATAACATTGCGTGCCGAAGCATGTTTCATATTGAAAAATTCTTCTGGAGTACTTGGTTGGTAACCTTGACGCCACTCATTCAAATGATATCTTTGTCCTCTAAATGGCGCAAGAAATCCTTCACAGTTTGTATAACCAGCATCAACTAGATAATAACAACCTATAAAAAAGAAACAAAACTAATTATCATGGTCAGTTTTTCGAAAAAAGTACTCCAGAAAAATTAATTCAAATTCCTCTAATTCTGCACTTTACCATGAGGAACCTTCAGTCCATGTCTCCTACTAATGGCATCTCGAAGAACCCGTCCATCAGCAACAGAACCTTCCCAACCGGGAAGAACATAAACAAAATGCATATCAGGTGTACAGACACCTAACATATTTGTTGCTATGTCACCCTTTCGCGTTCGATATCTAGGTTTATCAACTGTTGGAACCCTAATCTTGATATGGGTTCCATCTAAAGCACCTAAGCAATTCTACACGAAATGTATAAAACCTCGAGTTAGGATACTATATTTAAATCTAAATCAACTAAACGATGTACGAGCTATATTGAAACTCACTCCAATACCTTGAACCATTTCCACCTTGGGTCTGTAGAATTACCCATAATTGGATCTGCCTTTTTAAATAGCACATCTTGTAAGCGTATGACAGCATTTAAAACATTGTGAAATGATCTGCTAACGGTTTCCCCAGACCTATTAAAGTGATGCTTGATAACTCGATTTTTAAGGTGATGAGAAATAATATGTAAAAACATTGCCACTTGCTCATCAACAAGCATGTTCCTTGACGACTTCAATTCTCCTAAAGTTTGTAACATCTCACATAGTTTAAAAAAAGTATTTCTATTCATCCTAACTTGTTCAATACAAGTCTCATCACTAGCATATACAAGTCTTTTCACATAATCTCGTTTTGCATAAAAATCTAAAATATATGATCTAATCCTTGGTCTATAAGTATGTAGGCTATAGATGGTAGCCAATGAAACTAAGAACCAACTTGCAACTGTGCACATTTGCAGCCATACTGTCACAGCAAGACCAATTCTTCTACGCCTTTCACTTTGTACTATTAAAGGTAAACGAGCCATTACTGCAAGATATTAAAGTGTTATAAATCTTCAAATCATATACTTAATACAATTCCAAATATAAATCATTCTTAACATAAAATGTTATAATGTTATGAGCTATGATAAAGAAAGCTATGGGTACTGAGATTGAGAGTTCTGTGGCTACTGTCAATTGTGTGTGATAAAGAAAGTTATGGGTACTATGACTTGATGTTGTTGATGATGTTTGCGTTGTTAATGTAAAAAATAATTGTTACTAAATGAGTTTATACTCCCTGCTTTTGTTAAATTAGTATAGTTAGAGTTTTAATTTATTTAAATTAATATGTTAGATAATAGTTTAGATTTTAATTAAGATAATTAGAAGTTTGAATTGAATTATGACAATTTATTAGACTTTAAATTTAGACAAGATAACTAGGTTTTTAAACTAAATTATTGTGTTTGGTTGAATGGAATGATGCTATAATAACATAAAAAAAAATGCTTAAATGACTAAAGTACAATTTAAATTAGACAAGATAATAGAGTTTTTTTAGTTAGATGATTATTGTTATTATTTTAATGATTATTATTAAATATAATGTAAAAAAAATTTAATTTATTTAATTATATTTTAACATAATTATTATTAAATACAATTTAATAAAATAATATATAATTTAATAATATTTTTAATATAATTATTATTAAAATATGAATTAGTAAAAATGGTAATATATAATATTAGAAAAATAAAATATAATCTTTTTTTAGTTCTAAATTATGATGCATATATTATTTTATAACAATAAAATATATAATTACAAATGGTAATGGGTAAAGAGTAAGGAGTGTTGATGTCCTAAAAAGATAAATAACAATAATGGTGGGAACTGAATCAGGCAATTGGTGTCCTCCACTTTCACCATCTCATAATGCAATGCAAGAACTTTGTCCAACTCCCTATTAAAGCAATAGTACTCCATCAGCAAACAACAGGGAACTGAATCAGGAATTTAACAACTTTGTCAAAATTCCCATTTTTGTAAAGAATTAGAGCAACCAATGACCAAGAAAATGAATCAGGAAAAACAGCTACACAAAAACCCAAATCACAGAGAAAAGTTCACAAAAAACCCAAAGTTGATAACCCAAATCAAAAAAATGGGTGCTTCTGAATCAATTCCTCAAAAATCAATCCATGAATTTACAGTCAAGGTTGATTTTCTTTCTTTCTATTACAAGATACAAGGCTGAATACCCTATTTTCCAAAAGGAAATGAAAATATGTACCTATGTGTGTATCCTTCGTTCTAAATTAACCTCAACTTAAAACGATTGAATCCGAACATAAAACAATCCCAACAAGTAACTCAAATTGATGCAACCCAAAAACCAAAAGTATAAAGCTCGAAATCTACCCGAACCCAAAATGACCCTAAAATTTTACAACTTAAAACCATCCCAATCCACTAACTTGAATACATATGACCAACTCATTTTTGATGAATGAAAGCTTTGACTGTTCATCATGTTTGCTGCTTTCTTCAATACACGGACATGTTGGGGACTTTGCATTTGCTAACTTACTGCTCATTGCTGCTAAATTATTTGTTTTAATATTTTCTTTTGCATGGTAGTGGAGGTTGTAGGAATAAAATGGTGGCTAACTATGGAGTTTAGATCGAACAAGAAAATTACCATTTTTTCTTTAAATTAGAACAATGTCTCTCAACTGACTCTAATCCATTTGTCTATAAAAAAAGGAGGCATCCACGGAGTATATATGCTTGGGCTCACTCTCATCAACTGAACCCAACTGAAAAAGTAAAGCATTCTCTCTTTCTTTTCCTTCCAAAACCATCAATATGATCTGCTAAGCTGATCTTAATTTTTTGGATATTTCTTAAATCCTATGCTTTTAGTTTTTAGGTGGGAAGGTCTAAACTCCAAGTCTTCAAATCCCCATTTCCATATTTGTTATTATTATTTTTTGGCTTAAAATATGGAACCAAAAAGAGGCTGATTTGGAACTGGATTTGGGGTGTCATTAATGGAAGAAACGGTTTAAGATTCTAGGGTTTCTCTTCTTTTTTTTTCCTTGTGGAAGGAGAGCCCTTTGATTTTCGGGTATAGTGGGTGCCTTGCCCTTAGCTTGAAGGAACAAGATGAAGGTGTTTATAGGAAGTCCAGGAACGATGAGTGGGTTAATGCTAAGGATATATCAATGTGCATTTGCTGCTGCTTCCATTGCAGTCATGGTCTCTGCCTCTGATTTCTCTTCCTACACCGCTTTCTGGTACTTTCTGTTTTTACCTTTTTTCTTACTTTCGATTCTGCTCTCAAATTTTACGTTTTTAGATTCAATGGGGCTTTTTTCCTTTTGTTTTTCCCTGTTTGGGTTTATGTGGAAAATTTAATTTTCTTTTTATTTTTTGCCATTATATCAGTATTCCGAGGTTTGATGATTAACATAATTTTAGGTGAAACTATGTGTTTGAATCGGATTACTTATCAGCTTGGGAGCATAATTTTGTTAGGCAAAAACTGTGGGTGAAAGATAATTACCTTAGCTGATTTGTAGACTTGTGGATTATTACCTCTTTGAATGTTGGTGCAAATTTTGTTTCTAGTGCTAATTTTTATAAGAATCCTGTAGCTGTTTTTGCTACTCTGGGTGTTCTGGTTTCAATTTATTGGATGTTGTTTAATTTCTAGATTTGTAATCTGGGCATGTTCAGTTTTTAAGTTTAGATCAATTTTGGATCCTAGTATTTATGCTTTCTTTTTCTTATGTCAGCTGAGAAGCTTTGAGTATTGAACTTGGAGGGTTTCATTCCAAACTCTAGTGTTGTGTTTTTTGTTAAAAATGGAGATGAATGAGAATTTGCTACCTTCAAATTTACGGTTTGCTTGCATGAATGTTTAGCCTACCTATTCTTCTGAAATTTTATTTTAAGCTGAATAAGAAGATGTAACAATGGTGTCTGGGGAAATAATAGAAAGTTGGTTGTTTCAAGTGTACTTTTGTTCTTAATAGCAAATTTTGTTTCGAACTGAGTGATTATGTTGGGTTAACAGCACAGCAGGAAAAATGAACTGATCTCTATGGAACTTTTCTTCTACTATACATAATGCAGTGATGACGGTTTACAATATAGTGACAGTCTTTAACATAGCCCTTCATTTGTGTTAATGACATTCGAGACAGAAATATAATATAGGTTTGAATGAACTTGAGTGTATAGTTGACTAAAACTATATAATCTCTTTATGAGTCTTCTGTTTTTCATGTCTGATGTTTCAAATATGCAACTCTGTTGGAACTTGTTCTTGTTCCTTTTTTAAGTCTCACAAAGTGTGGGTTTCTGTTGTGAAAATGTTGAAACAAGCTGTTTTGACATGTAAAATAGGATTTAAGCTTATCTTGTGTGGAAAGGGGGAAAATGTTTAGGTTTGATGGGGTGGAAAGGTCAATGGTCCAAAGACAGAGCCTGTCTACAAGTTCTTAAAGACAAAAAAATCTGGGTTCTTGGGAAACAGGATAAAGTGGAACTTCACTAAATTGAAGGAGTAAATCCATAGCCTCTGGTTCTCCTAAACACCTCAAATCCTTCCATAAAAAGACCCTTTTTTGAATAACATTTGAGCAACTAACTTAAACTAGATATTGTTAAAAACCTAAACCTTAAAGCAACGGTGGAGGATGCGACTGAATCAGGGAGTGTAAAAGAGGGTCTAGGGATGGGGAAACTCCCGAACCGAGAGTGAAATTTGGAAATATTCCTATGACAGTAATCGAAGGGAAAAAAAAGGCAGGGAAATGACAGAATGAAATGAAAAGAATGGAGGGAGAACTGTTTACCTGAAGGACGCTGCGACGAAGGTGAAGACTGCTATGGCCGGAGTCGGAGGAATACAAGCTGTAATCGGTGCTATGACAGTTTGGTTGGAGAGGGTAAACTGGGGAGGTCTGTAATGAGGGTTGTAATCGTCGATTTCTGCAAGGAATAGGAATGGGACGATTTTGCTGAATAAAAGGGTAATGGAATAAGGCTGGAATCAAGCATTCCAGCCAACCAAACATATGCATAAGGGTGGGCTGTTGAATAAGCCTGTAATGGAATGGCTATTACAGCCAACCAAACATATTGTTAGTGTCGTTAGGTGTGCATGAGTGACTCCAAAATTTTGTTTAAATTTTATAATTAAAAGAAATTATGGTAACGATGATAATAGGTATAAGCTAGAAGAAAGATAAAACAAAAGAAGAAAATATCTTCTTCTCCCATTGTAACTAATCGGCAGTAAGGGGAAGAAAATTTTGATAGAAAACTTTGGGTTTTGCTTAAGTTTAAGCTTCAAAAATTGGTAAGTTTAGTCAAGTTTTTTTCTTATAATTTTTATGGCTTTGGAATTCCAATACCTCACTTTTCATGACCCATGTCGTGTTTTTTGTTATTATTGCGAATATTAAATACCACCATTGTTGGGTAGATAGAGCTTTAATGACAGTTTAGTATATTTTGAGCTAAGAGTGAAATAGAAATAAATGGTGGGATAAATTATTGACTTTAATAGTATAAGGGTTAAATTTGGAAGTTTAGTAAGTTAATGTAAAAAAATGAGAAAATAGTGAGTTAAATTTAGTTAGAATAATATGAATGTGTTTTAATAAAATATATTGTGTATTTAATTTCGTAGTTAACGTCGACACGAATTCCTCGAAAAGGAAGGGCAAGGGCAATGACAAAATCGTAGACGAGTAACTCGGAAACTATGGTTGGTATTTCTATAACTTAAACTAAATTATAACTTGTCTTATTTTAATAAAATGCTCAAGGTGAAAAATTGAGGTATGATTACTCTACTCTATTGAATTGGCTTGGAATGAAGTAATGGTACGAGGATTTAAAGTTTGTTCTTTTATGTGTGAATATATGAAGTGATTTTGTGACATGGAAAAATATATGAATATTATCATTATTATCTTGAACTTTAAATGTATTTATGATGAGATTAAAAATCAAATATTGAGATATTGATTGGTATTGAATTTGACGATTACTCTATTAACTGTTCGGGCTGAGTCGGATATAGATGGCATGCCATAGGATAGGAAGAGTTTAGGGTTACTTCGACCATGAGTCGATGAGATACAGGGTGCCAAATTACTTCGGTTTAACCGATGAGACACTGAGTGTCAACTTTATTATAGTATAGGGCGCGATTTATTACTTCAGATTTATCCGATGTGGCACTGGGTGCCAAACCGTTGTGTTGGTTGGATCCGTGTATTCGTCAGAGTCTGATTTGTGATAATAGGGAACTATAAATAATGATTATTATGCTCACATGGAATGAATATATTATGAATGTTGTATTGGAAATCAAAGAAATGAGAATTAATTATGCATGATGATATTATGTATAATGGACATGGAAAATGTATTGAGAAGATTGAGGAATGGTATATAAATATGCGTAATGATATTATGCATAATTGAATAGAAATGGAAATATGAACTGAATTGTGCATTAAGGCTTAAAGACATGGTATTTGTACATGTAATCAAATAACATGCACATTGGGATAAGAATTGAGAGATAAATATGATCAATGATTCATGAGTAAGATGATAAAATATGATAATTGAATTAACATGAGCTAATATTAGCTTAGAATCTATAAATTGTATATATATTGTTTGATGTTTAGTTATAGAAATATCACTGAGTAATTCTCATGCCTACGGCTTATTTCTTGTACGCAGGTTAGGTACTTTTTGATTAGACCCATGACTCAGCATCCAAAGACAATCTCACTCTCAAGAGTTAGTGATAATATCTTATTTTGTTATGGCATGTACCTAGGATATCTTTTGTTATTGAGTCCTTATTTTGAAAGTAAATGATGATTGGGTTTTTGGTTGATATGTGCTTATATGATGGATGTAATTATGTGTGAAAATGAAAATGGTAGTTCTTATGATGGTCATCTATAAATACATATAATTGGTTGAGTGGTTGCTAGGTTAAATTATCCAAATATGGGATTCTTAGAGTGAGATATTGCTTGAGGAATTTATTTGGTTGATTTTGGATGTTGGATTGATTTTGACATGTTCCTAGATACATTTACAGTGTCTTTGAGTCCTTATAGGCTAGGTAAAAGTTGTAATATTGAAAAATATAAGTTTTTCTAAGTTTTATAAAAGGTATAGATAATTTCTTGTAAGCTCAAATTCTAAAATTTAACAGAATGCTAGGTTGGTATCGATTTTTATTTGGGTACCGATAATTTCAAAAAAATATCGTTACCAGGGAATTATTATCGATACCACTAGTTTTGCATGGAAAACAGAATAGAGGTTTGGTATTGATACCAACTATAATTTTTGAGAGAATAGTTTAAACTTTTAGATTTCACAAATATCACCTCGTACTGTGCTCGTATGTCACGATTAGGTCCTTATAGGAAATTAAATTTTTGGTATACATGAATATATGTGTTTTCTTGGATTTAAATGTTGAATAGTGATTTATGGTAGCAAATATTAGTTATTAAATTCGTTGTGACACTTCCTTGTTTGGGTTCGGCGATCAGACTAGGTAAAGAGTGTTACAAAGAGGATAAAATATCACGTGCAAAGATAATTTTATTATAATAGCAAAAGAACGAAAAGTAAAAAAGATGGAGATAAAAACTAAATCTCAAAATCCGAAAATAAATAACCCTCAAAACGTAAACACAAAATTCTCCAAAAGTGTTATGAGTTCTAATCTTTAATGGGTATTTTTCTAAGGTTGTAAAATAGCCTAATTATAGGCTAAATTCGTAAGTAAAGCAATCTAGACTAATCAGAGTTTGATTGAAGCAAATAAACAGAGTTTAACTGGAAGATTATTTCTCAAATTTGATTGAAATATGAGGCATACTAAACAAATCTCCACCTTGACTCACATTTCCACAATGCTATCTTTGCCAAAACCCGTCACGGGCCTATCTTGAACTATGTAGGGAATTAATTGAGTCGAATATGTGCTTAGAAGTTGGAAGACTTCTAACCTTTAACTTGTGATTGTCAAATCAAAACTAACCCGAGTCTGATTTTCATGAATAAAATGCCCTAACTTTTCAAAACCTGCATCCAAAAGAGAACCTCTTTTCAACAAAATAGTCATACCATTTTCCCTCCTATGACCAAATTGCCTCCGCTCTAAATGAGTTGACTTTGACACCGTAACAAACGAGGGACGTCTGATTTCGCCGGTCACTATAGAACCTTCCAAAAAATAAAGACCATCGGTCCTTTTACCTTTTAATAAAATGAGAGCCCCACGATATACCTTAAAGTCGTTTGACTAGATGTTGATTCTGCAACCTTTCGAGTCTAAAATACTCAAGGAGATAAGATTCTTTCATAAATCTGGTACATACCTGATATCTGACAGTGTCCTAATCATCCCATCATGCATCATGATTTTAATAGCACCAATATCGATTACCTTACTAGATGAACCGTTTCCCATGCGCACAACTCCACTTTCAACAAAACTATATGTGGAGAACCATTCTATATTAGGACACATATGGAAAGAACATCCTGAATCTAGGATCCATTCGAACGTAAGCTCGTTGCTTTCGCTCGTTGACACCAATAAGAAATCATCGCCCCTTTCATCGGTCAAATTAGCACCAATTACATCTTCCTTATTGCACTCAGCAGCCCTTTTATTTCATAGTTTATAACAATCTGCTTTGACACGACCTAATTTCTTATAATAGCGACATCTTTTGTCTCGTTTCTTTGATGCTACCAAAACGGAAACTTGCCTATCTGCCTTGCTATCTGAACCAAATTCATTTTCAAGTTTGTCTTTGCTCAACAAATGATCCTTCACATCCTCGAATGAGAGATTATCTCTTTCATAAATCATGATTTCCTTGAAAGACTTGTATGAAAGGGGTAAAAAGTACAACAATAGCATAATCTGATCCTCATTATTAATACGAACCTCAACGTTATTTAAATCATTTAAAAAAGTAACGAATTAAATGATTTGATCTCTAAGAAGCTCACCTTCGTTCATGTGAAACGCAAATACGCAGTGTTTCAACACTAAATGGTTAGTCAGAGACTTAGTCGCATAAAAAGTTTCTAACATTTTCCATAAGGCGAATGATGTTTTTTCCATCAATACCTCCTACAATACCCTATTCACGAGGCATAACTGGATTGTAGACTACCTTTTCATTAAGCTCTTCTCATTCTATCTGATTTAGATTCTCAAGTTTTTTCCCGATAACAGCCTTTTTCAGGCCAGTTTGAACAATAATTGTCATCATCCAAACTTGCTACAGATTGAAATTTGTGACACCATTGAACTTCTCAATGTCAAACCATGTTGTTGCCATCTCTAAACAGGCTGATCTACAGAAATCAAACTAATTCTGATACCATTTATTGGGGATCAACCCAATTAAACAACGAATAAGTAAAAATAGCAGAAGAAATTGAGAAATTGAACATACAAATTTAACGTGAAAAAACCCCTCCAAAGAGGATAAAAAACCATGGGTAAAGATAATTTTACTATAATGGAAAATGAACGAAAAGTACAAAAGATGGAGATAAAAACTAAACCCCAAAATCCAAAAACAAAGAACCTTCAAAATGTAAATACAAATTCTCCAAAAGTATTACGAGTTCTAATCTTTAATGGGCATTTTTCTCTAAGATTGTAAAAGAATCTATTTATAGGTTAGATTCATAGGTTAAATAATAATAAAATAATCTAGACTAATCAAAGTTTGATTGAAACAAATAAATAGAATTTAATAGGACGATTTTTTCTCAAATTTGATTGAAATATGAGGCATACTCAATAATAAGTTTTGATAAGTTTTCATTCACAGTTATTCTGCAAGAAAGTTGTGAGAATTTATTAATTTAGAATAAATTTTATTTTCTGGGAATTACGATATTTTCCAGTTTCTATGGAGAGAAATTACTTTCCTATTGAAAGTAATTACATCATTTTTTTCAGTATTTAGTTCGTTTGGCTCGAGCCCACACTTGACGCAATTCATGGTACTAGGATAACGGAGCAGGTCGTTCGGTTGAAAATCGGGATTGACTCAAATCCATCTCGCACAAAACACATGTACTATTCGATTAAAGTTTATTACTATAAATATCACAAAATGACTCATATTTGAAAATTTTTAAATCTTCTATTATAACTGTAAAATTATTTTCTTAACCGATTTTTTTCCAACAATAAAAAGACATAACATTCCTTGTGCAATCAATTGTAAACATTGTGACTAAAGATATACAATAAAGTTAATCATTCATTTACGGTATATTACAAATCTATGCACATCTTATGAGACATGCAACATTTACCAAAGAAAATCACAAATTTTGGATATGACTAGGAAAGCGCAAAGTGAATCATTCAAAGTCCCTTACAATCTAACCATGGAAACTCCAAGGACTATTTTATGAACAATACATAGCATGCTTTCATATCATATTCAATCACATTAACTCACATGCTACCTACTTTGCAATCACGTGCAACCAGGGCAAAGTTAGGAAAAAAATTTTAGGGAGCCGAAATTAAGTTGTTTATATCTTTATAACTTTTAAAAGATTAAATAAAAATTTTATCATTTTTAAGGAGGGCCAAAGTGCAATTTTACCTTTATTAATTTAAAATTTTTAAAAATTTAAAAATCAAAATGATAAAATTTTCATTTTAAAGGGGCAAGACTCTATCGGCACCTTAAATCGTCTCTGCGTCCAATGTCCTTAAATAAATAACTTTTCTTAGTACATGTAAAACTAAATATCACTTTTTTTAAGAGAAAATTGAACAAAAATTACTAAATATAGAAAACATGCATGAAACATTTCAAAATCCCCCTCACACTAAAATCAAATATTATCTTCAATATTTAAAAGTATAAAGAAAAGATAAATTAAATCGTAACTCGATTGGCATCGACATTCTAGTAAGTGCAGAAGGACGTGAAGTCGAATGTGCTGAAGTACATTATCCTCCTATTTAAAGATTAGAAAGAGATTATGAATAATTTTAAACAGATGTGATAAGAACCTGAAATTAATATTTAAAAAGAAATACAAGAAAAAGAAGAACTCTCTCGATTTAAGCTGGAATCTACGGATAAAGGTAACTACTTCTCCACAAATGATTTGGACAATTTTGGCCTCCAAACATGTGGTAAACCTATAAAGATTCAAACAAAACAAAACATAATAAAAATTCTAATTTTTTAAAAATAATATCCTAAATAATTATTACATGTCCCTAAAATAAAAATAAAAGCTTGAGATTGTTTTGGGCACTGTAACACCCAAAACCCGTAACCATCACCGATTTAAGGTTTTAAGGGTTCACAAAACTTTTCGAGTTTTTTTTAATACAAATCAATCACAATTTATTTAATAACAACTTGCAACTCAGAATACTAACTCCATTTAATCTTACATATTCATTTACAATATTTCAATCAATCAAGAATCAATATTCATATCACATATCATGACATCCATTTTTTCATGTCTGTAACACCCAAGATCCGAAAACCATCGCCGATTAGGGTCTCGGTGTCTTTCTATTCATTTATCATTGTTCATCATTTTAATATCATGTCATGAATAATCAATTAAATATAATCATAACTCAACAAGGGCAAAAAGGTCATTTCCAATATTTTTGGATACTTCTACCGAAACATGTCATGCTTCTACCGATACTAAAAACTCCAAAGTACTAAGAAATTTTATCCTACAACTTCTACCGATACAAGTATTCAGACTACCAAAACTACTATGAACAGAACTACCAATACTTCGTATGTTACTACCGATACAATGTAAGTCAGTAATCAACCTCTCCCCTACTCTATACTTCTATTGATACATGCAGGGGTTCTACCGAAACAAGTATGCAAAATTCATTTAATCACACAAGTCCTCAAATTTATCAATAATCATTCAATATAAGACTCTGATTCAAATTCTCATCTTGCAAATCTATCCATGACAATACTTGTTTCATCTTATAACACAAAATGCAATCAATAAACACAAGGATTCTTAAATTCACATGTTAACTCAATACTAAACACATTTGCTTAATTAGAACATCAAGTAAGCATGTAAGTTTAATTCACAAAGAAATAAACAATTCAAAATCAAGCATTTCAAGGATAACATGATCCTAGTACATGCCATAAGACCAAATCATAGGATTACCATCGAACAAATTTCGGGATAGTGTGATGCTCCAAGATGATCCGATTTCCAAACAGCAAAGTTAAATATACAAAACAACAATTTTCACAGGTAAGCATTTCAAAGCTTAGTAAGTTCATAAAGTTAAATAGATTCACCAAACTTTAAGAGTTGTAAAAATCTAATCAACCGAATCGAGTAAGCTGTATACACCCGAGGTAGGTTCCGATTCGCATTTGATACTCACGATGATATAGAGTCATCGGACCTTTATTCTGCAATGGAATTCATTCCATTTAATACTCACGATGACACATAGTCATCGGACATTTTCTTTATTTACGACACAAAGCCCGTTAGCCTTTCCTTTCCTTTGTTCCCGTCTTCCACACTTATGATCATCATTTCAACTCACAGCAATTGTTTACAATACAAGAATATGCAATTTAAATTGGAATTTAACCACACAACTTATAGGATTAATTTGTAATAACGGCTCAAGTACAGGGACTACCCGTCAATAAGACATCCAAGACTAGCTCCCGATTCTATTTAGCCCCTGATGATATGTCCTTTATGTCCCAATTATTTACGAAGTTCATATGTGTCATATACTGTGTTCGTTGCAATTAACTTTCATCATGTTATATCATTTCGAGCAAACATCCATCAAAATCCTTATTTACCAAACATAGTATTGAATTAAACTAACAATGTCATTTAGTTCAATTTACTATTTGTCATATATCAATAAAATCAATTCATTTGTAACATGAATAATAACTAGCACAACACTTAATAATTTAAGCGTTTCGTTGCCACCTAATTTCAACCATATTATTTCGTCACTTTCAATCATGCTTCTCAATGAAATTTCATTTTAATATAATTCAATTCATCAATTTAATAGTTACTAAGCAACAAATTTAAATACAAAATACTTAAATTATTACAATAAATTTACAAACAGAAATTAAATCAATTATCTTACTGTTCGAACTTACCGGACGAAATTGTAATTAAAATGAACTCCAAGGGTAAATCCGTAATTTTCCTTTCTCCACGATCAATACCGTATGGAACCAAGCTTGACCGAAGCTTTCTCTACTCTCCTCTATGGTTTTTCGGCAACTTAAGAATGAAGAAGATGATTTAAATTTCATCTTTGTTTTTTTTAATATTACCTTTAAAAAATTACCATTTTATCCTTTAAATTTCACTTCAATTTTGGCTAAATACATGTCAAAACCGTCCACTATAAATATTAATGATTTAATTACCATTTAGGCACCTTACCTTATCTTCCAATTAGCATTTAATACCTTTAATTAATAAAATTCAACTTTTTCATCTTTTACGATTTAATCCTTTTTACTTAATTGATTGTCTAATAAACAAAATTTCATAAACAAAATTTAATATCACACTAATGACCTCGTAAATATTAAATAATTAATATTTACGGTCTAACATATCGAATTTGTGACCTCGAAACCACCCTTCCGATCATACTAACAATAAACTAATTAGTAAATTCTCATTTAATTAGGATTTAAATGAAATTTATCAAAATCTAAAGAGTTTCACATCATTTCTATTATTAGGCCATTTAAAGAGGGTCCAATTTCATAATTGATCCTTCAATTATATTAAATTCCAACTAAATAAACTTTATTTCAATTTAACCTTAAACTACTTAGGACTAAAGGAATAAATATTCCAAAAGTTAGTGGAAGGTAATCATATCCTCCACCGCTTGGACTTTTTGACCATGGTGTAATTCCACTTTGGTCCATTTTATTTTTAATCAATAGCAATTAACTTTTACCCCTTTTACAATTTACTCATTTTTCCTTAATTAAGCAATTAATCGTCAAATTTACCTAACCAAACTTCAATTCACATATAATAAGACTCGGTAAATATTTAATAAAAATATTTACGGGCCTTAATTTTAGAGACAGGGTCTCGATACCTCATTTTTTTAAAACCACTTGACTTTTGAACCAAACCACTTATACTAACTTTTAATTTAATAATTAAAATTTCCCAATTCAAAATTTTATATAAAATTAATATTGACTTATTTAATTTAATCACTCATTATAAAAATTTTTCCGTCGGGTTTGTGGTTTCGAAACCACTATTTCCGACACCATTGAAAAACGGGTTGTTACAGGCACAAAACTCTTTCACTTAGGATCCGTTTGTTTCACTGAAAATAGTTTTTGAAAAATGATTTACTTTTTTTAGAAAAACTAATATTTTCTGTTGTTTGACAGATTTTTTGAAAATATTTCATAAAAACTGTTTTTAATGAAACAAATATACATTTGAGATTTTCTTATCTTTTTATTATTTAATTAAGTTTATTTTATATCTATAAATTTATATTTTACATTGTTTTTTCATATATTAAAAATATTTTTTTAATTTCAAGTTCATTACAACGTCATTTTTTAGTTATATGACTACTAAGTGAATATTTTTTATTTAAAAATGTAATATCAATAAAATTAACAATATCAATAATTGGATTTTTTACAAGAATAATACAAAAAAAATATTATACACCAAAATGATATACTCCCCCATTATTTACCAAAATAGTACACTTGGGGGGAGTGGTGCCATTTGGGTAGGCGGCATCACTGCCATTTCTAACACAATAATGTTTTTTTATTTGTTTAATATTAAACAAATAAAAAATATTTAAATAATAAAATTTAAAAAAAATATTGATACGGGTTTGGATCAAATCCGGTATTTAAATACCTGTTTAGTATTATTGGGTGGTGCCTACCTGACAAGCGGCACCAATGGTGCCTATTTGACAGGCAACACCTAATGATGTTCCCCAAACTTGCGCAGCTGTGCCCTCTGCTCCCTTGCTGCCTATTGCTTGTTGCACTGCTTCTCCTATTGGCAGTCACGAGAGAGAGGCCATATGGGGACCTTAAAATGGTTCCCAAACACAAAGCACACTCACACACTAGAAGAAAAAAAACAAAGAAAGAAAAGAAGAAGAAGACGGTGGAACGGCAGCAATAAGGAAGGAAGGAAATGAGAGGAAAGAAGAAGAAAAAAAAGAAAGGTATGTTGTTTAGGGTTTGATTATTATTTAAATGTTATTTAAATTTAAATTTTATCTACTTAATTTTATCTTAGTTAGTATATTTACACTTTAAATCATGTAAAAAATTTACATTAAACTAAATTTATCCCCTAAACAAAAATATATTGTTAATGCTCTTAATATTTGTATTATAAATAATATTTAACAAGTTAACAACCTCTTAAAATAATCGCAATTATAAATATAAAAATTTGAATTCGATCTCATATATAAACAACAAAATTCCATCTCATTCTCCATTTTTCATATAGCATTCATCAGGTAGGTGACCGAATTAATAATTCTATTATGGTTGCTTTGAAGAGAAAATTAATTGAGAAAGAGGCAGATTGGAGGGAAAAATCGAAAAGAAAAGAATAAGATTTGATAATTTTGACAGTAAATTTTTTAACATTTTTTTATTAAAACAATATATATATATAACTCAATTTATTAGATTATTACTGTGATGCTTACTTAAAATTTTGTTAGCTTTGATTTATTATAATTTTAATATAATAATATTTAGAAATAAGTATATATTTAAATAAATGAAAAATATGTTTCTACTGTATTAAAATTTTAAAATAAAAAAATATTTTTAAATATTTTCAAGTTCTATAAATACTAAAAAAAATACATTCTTAATAATTGATCTCTCCCTTACACGGTTGATTTAATTTTAGCTATCGTGTCCATTATTTTTTATTCTTTCTAACTTTTTAATTGAAATTTTTAAAATGATAAATTAAAAATAAAAATAAAAAATATTAGTAATTATTTTAATATTTTTAAAAAAGAAACATTAAAATGTGGTTAATTGCCCTTCGTGTAATTTTTTTATATTTTTTCTTGTTATAAGTAATTTTTAAATTTTTATAATGCGAAAATAGTAAAAAAATATTTTATCAAAAATAAACATAAAAATACAAAAATTTGAAATTAGTGTAAAAAAATAGAAAATCAAAATATTATATTAATAAAATTAAAAGTAAAAATAAATAATCTCAAATTAATATTTATTTTCATCAAACAAAACTCTTATATTCGATATTTATATTTTAATAAATTACGAAATAATTTTTTAATATAAATTTAACACTTAACCCACAAAATGTAGGAGTAAATTCAATACTTAAAATTTTAATTTATCAAAGTAATCAATATATAATTATTTGTTTTATATATATCAAGAATTTTAATTACTTCTAACAGATTAATAATCTTAATTTTTTTTATTGCAGATATGAATATGGATTCGTTAATTAAGGATGATGACCACATATCGACACCTGCATATGTACATGTAATAATTTGTTATTTGTTACATTATAAAAAGTTCATTTAATTTACGATATTAAACTAAGTTATATTAACCATTTCGGTAATTTAATAGTCTCAAGATGTATACCGGAAATTAAGGGCTCGCGTAAATGAAATAAATTATGAATCGGACTAACGCATCATGCCATACTTGATTGCAGCTGGATTTGGAGCTGCTTCACTGATTCGGACATTCGATTTGCGTCAGGACTTAATTTTCGCTTTGGTTGAGCGGTGGCGGCCAGAGACCCACACGTTTCACTTACCATGTGGTGAGTGCACCATCACACTAGAGGATGTTGCATTGTAGCTTGGGCTTTCAATCAACGGGATGCTCGTTACGGGATCATCGACGATATCTGACCCGATGACCCTTTGTGAAAGCTTATTGGGAGTCTCACCCGGTGATGGTGAATCAAGATTCACGGGATTGAAGTTCACATAGTTAAGGGAAAGATTTCACCATCTACAAGCTGATGCCACCGAATTTGATGTGATGTGTGCCGCTCAGGCTTATATATTGCACCTTATAGGGGGTGGACTGATGCCGACGACAAGTGGAAACAAAGTGCACATCATGTACTTGCCTTTATTGACCTATTTTAATGAAGCAGGTTAATATAGTTGGGGCTCGGCAGTATTAGCGATGTTGTATCGCGAGCTTTGTCGATGCACAAAGCCTACTGCCTTTGGTGCTGCCTGTCAGATAGGCACCTCTAATGCCGCCTGTCAGGTAGGCACCTCTAGTGCCGCCTGTCAAATGGGCACCACCCCACTGTATTACTTTCGTATTTAAATACCGGGTTTATATTTTTATCAGTATTTTTTTTAAATTTTTTATTATTTAAATAGTTTTTTATTTTTTAATATTAAATAAATAAAAAAAATTTTGTGTCAGACATGACAGTAGTGCCTCCTACCCAAATGGCACCACTCCCCCAAGTGTACCATTTTGGTAAATAATGGGGGGAGTATATTATTTTGGTGTATAATATATTTTTTTTGTATTATTCTTGTAAAAAATCCTCAATAATTGGACTTAATTTTCAAATTTGAAAAGTAGAGGGACTAAATTCTTGAAAATAAAAGTATAGAGATTAAATTGTAAAT
The DNA here is from genome assembly GCA_005610355.1 of Gossypioides kirkii. Taxonomy (NCBI): domain Eukaryota; kingdom Viridiplantae; phylum Streptophyta; class Magnoliopsida; order Malvales; family Malvaceae; genus Gossypioides; species Gossypioides kirkii. The sequence continues at coordinate 6,782,049 of CP032249.1, read as the reverse complement.
TTTTGAAGAGTACATAGACTTATGTCATATTTTAACCTTTATATTACAAAATATTTATTATTAATATATTTATAATTGTAATAAATATTTATTAATAAAATATTAATATTAAATATTTTCAATAATATGTGAAGAATATTATTTGAAATTATTATTTTAAAAATTCATTATTAAAATAAAATTGAAATATTAAATAATTTATTAAAATAATTGATAATTTATTATATGACTAAATATAAATAATTAAATATGTATGTTTAATAATATTGAAAAATATAATATTTTATATTAATATTGTAATAATATTAAAAATTCATTATTAAAATAAAAATAAAATAATTAAACGTTGACCTGTAAGTCATTTTCCGTTGACCAAGTAGTTTTATATGAAACAAACACAAGAAACTACAGAAAATATTTTTCGTAAAACCTTTTACATGTAAATAAACGGACCCTTTAATCTTTAAATTTCTTTACTCATTCACCCTATATCAAACCCGTTCTTGACATTTTTGAGGTCCTAGGCAAAATAATAAAAGTTGAAAAAAAAAATTTGGTCTCTTAAAAATTAGTAAAAAATAAATTTGAGACCCTTAAAAATTAAAATAAAAATTGGAACCCTTAAAAATTGATAATTCTTTTTTTTGACTTGTATAAGTTAAAAAAAAGATTGGGCTCTTTAAAAATTTAAAGAAAATAAAAAATTAGATCATTTTAGTCTTGAAACTTGAGCGGCTGCACCTTTGGATGACCCTCAGGGCCGGGCCTACCCTATATATATATATCTTCATCTTCACCATTATTATCCTTCTCAAACAAGGACGTATTCGCCAAATCTACCAATATTTTTTTATGATTCTCCTGAAGGTAAAAAAAACATTGCTCTTTCCCTTCTCCGTTAGTTCTCTTTGATGCTTCTCACAAGATCTTTTCATTATGTCTTCAATCTTGCTTATCCATGTTGAACTTTATTCTCACTTTTGCGAGTAAGTTTCATATCTTCAACAGAAAGTATTATTTCACTCTTGGGTTTTGTTTTTCGTAGTCCAAAATGAGCCTTAAAAGATTCACGGAATGTAAAAAATATCTCAATTGATATAGATATAACTTGGAAACTCACAGAGAAATTTCAATATTGTTAGAAATATTAATAATGCAAAATGTGGTTACGAGAGATCGAACCATTGATCAAGGCTTACCTTAGCATACCTAGACAATCCAATCCTTCGAACTCTCCTTTAAGTGCAGGAGACAAAATCCCCACGTAGGATTCTTTTTGTTGAGGGTTTGAGATTTACTCTTCTCAAAACCCGCTTTTTAAGATGATGTTATTATGATGATATCATTTGATACGTGATATTTTATGATTAGTTGGATATTTTAATCGATTTAAAAGATTAAGTGGGCAAAAAATATTTAAAGACAAGGTAAGAAAATGATATAAGACTATGATATAAGACTAAAGTGTGTAAGTCAAGAATAAATTATAAAATACAAAGAGTAAAAGAGGAAAAGAAATTGAAGTAAATAAAATAGAAGCGTAAGAAGCGCGTATGCATTCTCCGCCAGGCTGTAGTTTCAGAGAAAAGCCGAAATCCAATTTATATTATTATTACTATTATTATTTATTATTATGAGACAGAATAAATAACACAACTCCCAATTTCCTTTTCCCTTTTTTCTTAATTCTAGAATCTCCGCCATGAACAACAACGGTAACAATAGCAACAGTTCCGATCCCGATCGCCCTGTCCGTGTTTACGCCGATGGGATCTATGATCTCTTCCACTTTGGCCACGCTCGCTCCCTGGAACAAGCCAAGAAATCGTCCGTTTTAATCCCATCTCTCTCTCGCTCTTTTTTCTATGTTTGATTTTATTACTTTTCTGGGTATCTTTCGAATTTTCCCGTGATTAATGGGTTTCTTTCAAAATCTTCATGTTTGGGTTTTTTTTTTATCTGTGTTACTTTTCTGGGTTTTTTTTAATGTCAAGTTTTTGTGAATTTTTATTATGTTTGTTTGCATAAAAGATGCTTTTACTTGATGTTATTTATGCACAACTGCATGCTTGGATTGCTTTTCCCCTGATTATGCGATTCGATTTTGTGCGATTTTAGGTTTCCCAATACGTATTTGCTGGTTGGATGTTGCAATGATGAAACGACACACAAGTACAAGGGCAAAACTGTTATGACCGAATCAGAACGTTATGAATCTCTTCGCCATTGCAAGTATAACTCTCAGCCATCTCTGTTTATTTTACTGAAAATATTATAAAAAAAAGATCACCCAGGATGGATATTTGAGGTATAGTTTGGTTGTTGCTTTTGCTACTTGAGTTTTGCTTTTGAGAGTTTCAAGCAAAATTTTCCTTTAGTTGTAAAAGTAGTAGATTTGAAGAATTAAAATTGTAATTTTTTTTGGATTAGGCTTAATTTTACTATTCAACGGAATAATTATGTTAGAATTTGATGTTGTGTTATTTGTTCTCGTTTAATCAATTATTGCTTTTAGGAAGTAAAATCTCGGTAAATTTGCTTTAGCAAAGGCCGCAATCTAGTGGAATCTGAAATATAGATTTACTTTAACTTTTTGTTTACACTTTGAAGTAAATCAGTTATCTTCTCTTATAGTAAGATTTTTCATTTTTGATTTGCAAAATGTGAATTAACTATGTTCCTCAAAATAACTGTTAATTCATTTAGTGGAACCTTAAATATAGATTCACCTTGAAGGACTTCGTTATTTCTTTTGTTACAGGTGGGTTGATGAAGTCATTCCTGATGCTCCGTGGGTGATCGATCAAGAATTTCTGGATAAACACAATATTGACTATGTGGCTCATGATTCGCTTCCGTAAGGATAGACAATTCTTGCTTTGAGATTAATTTCTTAATGTTGACTACAGGGATGTTAAGAAAATAAGTATATAAATAAAAAAAACTATGGCCTAATTGTATAAAATACCCTACTACTTTCTAGTTCTTGCCCCGTTAAACTAACAGTTCCAGATAAATATGTAAATACCCATCATTAAAATATTCATGTAGTCTTTACACTTTGCCATAAACCGTATACAGCTATGCTGATGCCAGTGGAGCTGCAAACGATGTGTACGAATTTGTAAGCTTATTGAGACAATCCTGCCCACTTGTTGAATTTGGTGCTTTAAAATTTTGTATTATATTAAGCAACCTCATGCTCTCAGGTTAAAGCTGCTGGGAAGTTCAAGGAGACAAAACGAACTGATGGGATTTCTACGTCAGATATCATAATGAGAATTGTTAAAGATTATAACCAATACGTGCTGCGTAACTTGGACCGTGGGTATTCTAGGAAAGAGCTTGGAGTTAGCTATGTGAAGGTAAGATCTCTGTCTTGAATGTCTTGTTTTAGTTGCGAATGCTCCTTTGTTGATATTCCTTTTTAATGTCAACAGGAAAAGAGATTGAGAGTGAATATGAGATTGAAGAAACTACAAGAGAAAGTTAAGGAACAACAAGAAAAAGTGGGAGAAAAGGTATGTTCACTCTTATGTGAGGTTGATCTAGTTTAATGTTCATTCCCTTTTTTGTTATGCTTGTATCACATAAGCTGTATGATTGGAAACTATTACACCGTTGGAAGATGCTCACTTTATAGCAATTTTAGCTTTTCGAATGCACTTGACATATTTTTGTCTCAGTTCTTGACAGTTAGTCTTTCCGTTATACTTTTGGCTTGTTTATCACATATTTATTCTTTAAATTTGCCTCAAATTTTGGAGCATGTGCATAAAAAATTGGTGGCTTGAAGTTGTAAACATTTCTTAGAGAAATAACCAAGTAGCAAAATTAGCTTGGTTCTAATGTAATTATTTGTCATTATAGTTGTCATGCTGAATTTCTTTATGTGGATGTATGTTATATGCTTGTATGAAGTCTGAACTCCCTGAATTTATTAAAGTTAAACTTTTGGAGAAACTATATTAGGAAAATCTCTTATATCAAACTGAAAAAAAAAAAAGCTTGAAGGGTTTCTTTGTGTTTTCATTTGACTTAATTCATAGCAGTATATCGAAATCATGTTGTCCTCAGGGTACTTTGTTCTCCTTGTAACTTCAGTATAGAGAGTGCAGTGTGTGCATAGCTAAGTAATTTAATATTGACTTGTTTATGCTTTTTTCTAGACTTTTACAATTTCATTAATGTAAGATTGTACAGACTCCTTTCATGTTTATGTAACTTGAATAGCATTGTGACCTTTCAGTAAACATTTCTGCATTACATACACATAACTCATCTCCTCCCCCGTGCCCTTTGTCACAACACCCTGGTACCTCCCCATTTGTCTGCCTGTCATTTTTCCCTCTACCACCCTTTACTTCCAAATGTTGATAAAATGTTTTATAAACTTGCACATATGCATACATGGTAATAACCACCCTAAAAAGAGTTATTTACCATGAAGAACCTGGGTCTTGGGAGGACCCAGCTTAAGAACTGCTAAACTTAAAATCTGTTGCTTGGGGCAGTGCTGAAAATATCAAAAGCTAAATTGCTTCATGATTCATATTTGATCAATTCTGCATCATGTTTGTACTTTTATGCATGGTTGCACCTTCATCATGCTGGCTAGAGAAGTTGGATTTCGGTGAATTGACTGTCTGGTTGGAGACTACAGCCATAAGATCAATATACGAAATCAAGTGCCATCAGAAGTTAAGGTGATAGTATGATACATGAATTATAGAGGGTTATGGTATTTTGTTCGGTTCCATTTTCTTCATTTTCACTGCTTGATCAGATTGGTCTAGATTTAAATCTTTGTATTTTGCCATGGGTTTATAGTGAGACTGTTAACTTCGTAGTTGGGCATCAATCTGCAAATTCTTCCTCCATCCCCTGGGTTTATGCCCCAGAAAGGATCATTAAAGTTATGAATGTGAGGCTAACTGTTTCTAGTAACAAATTGTATTCAAGTTCTATGAGTTGGTGAGCAATCAGAACACCATTCACCCAGATTCATATATTAGGTTTTGTGTCACGTGTTTCAGTGTTTTTTCTTCTTCTGGTATATGAATCTTTATATGTATGCATGCATATATCTATGTATTATCTACGCATGTAGTTGGCCACGTACTATTTGGCTGGATCTTGAATGCTCAGTTTCCGAACCTTATCAGAAGCATCTTATCTGTCAATTCTTTCAGATACAAATTGTTGCTATGCACCGTAATGAGTGGGTGGAGAATGCTGACCGATGGGTTGCTGGATTCCTTGAGATGTTTGAAGAAGGTTGCCACAAAATGGTGAGCGAAACTAATTATCTAAGCATATAGTAATGACTAGTGCATGCATATAAAAAAGGACAAGTTTCAGGAATACAATCAATGATTATGTTACCTCACTTAGAACTCGGGTGTTTTTCAGGGCACTGCAATCAGAGATCGAATCCAAGAGCGGTTAAGGGGGCAGCTGCTGCAAAATGGCAAGGGTGATGACGATGATGATGAAGAATATTATTACGATGATGATTATTATGATGATGAAGATGACGACGCCGATGAATACTACTATGATGACAACGAATATTATGATGAGAAAGATAAGAAAAATGAGAAAGAGAAGAAATAAAATTGTTCCTGCTTCCAGTTTTTACTAATATTATGGGTTACCTTAATAGTTCTAAATAGTAGTGTTGTGGGATGTGTGATATGTTGATGTTGTAGCTGAATCGAGCCAGGCATTGAGCAGAAGCTGTGTTTTGTACTTTGTTTATTGATGCTGTGTTAGGCAACGATACTCGTATCCCTGCCATAGCCATACCTGAAACGTGGTTCGGGCAGTGATTCTGTTTGCTAAAATTTTGGCCCCTCATCTTCCCTCTTCTTATCATGTAAATTGGTAAGATGCAAGGGCTTGTACAACTTTTCATCGCACTTATATAAGATATTTAAGTTTTTATATATATATATATATACATCACATATTGCCCTTAGACATGTTTAGTTATGTTTTTACTTCAATGGGAGGTTTGCGTTATGGTATGCTACTGAACACTGTAATCCAAAATATTGGCTGGAGTTTAGAGCTCCAATTGACTGCTTTGCAAGTCCAAAAACAGGCTTAATTATTAATTTGCCCCTCAAATTCTTCCTTTATTGTTTATTTCATTTAATACACACAACATAAGTCTAATACATCATTATTTAATATAATTTAATTTTTATAATTTAGCATAAATATTCTACTATTTGATTTAAATATAATTTGTAAAACATTGTGATACTCTATCGTATACACATTTTAATTTAATGTTTTTAATTGAATTTTTTTATCTCATCTCATTATCAATTATGCTTGAATCCAAATATAATCTCACTACTAATTTTAATTTCATCGTTTCAATAATTAATCTTACATCATTGTTATTTTTAATCTCACCGGAACTAATCTATTTAATCCAAATCCAATGCATTTGAAATATTTTTTGGCCGAATCGCATCATACCAATCCATTTAGGCAAAGATGACAAGGTGCTGACCCTCTTAAAATAAAAAAATTGATGTTCAAGCTATTTAAAATTTTAAATTAATAAAAATAAAATTATACTTTAATCTCTTAAAATCATAAAATTTTAATTTAATTTTTTAAAATTATAAAATTATGAACTATTAAAAATTGAAATTTAATTTCAACCTCTAAAAATTTTTTTTAGCTTTGTGATTGCGTTTGGATCGTAAAGATCAGCACGATTGGAACATCACTCATCGCACTGCACACGGGTTTCTCGACCGGAGCTTTATGCTCCAGTCAAATGTTCCAACATCCATTGGCGTTCATTTTTCCTTTTACACCCTTACTTTTATTTTTTTTCCATTTTACTTTTTTTTCTCTTTCTTCATTTTACCTTTTGCTTCAATAACTTTGTATATTTTCAATTGTAAGATACTTTTATTAATTTTTAAAATAACAACCATTTTCCTCTTTATTTTATAATAAACTAATATACGTTATTATCAAAACAACTTTTAATTTCTCATTTCTTTAACAACTCTTAAATTGAGATTGGTAACTTGTGGAACATGCCAATAGAATTTACGGGAAGGTCATACTATCCCGTTATTAATTTGGTAGTCTTTTAAAGCTCGATTTTATGGCATGTATATAGATGTTATGCTATTATTAACTTGGAAGTTGATATGATTTGAGTCTTATCTACAGTCTGATTTTCGAGAAGATTAATGTCCATATGTATGTATGTTTTGGTAACTTGTTGTGACATTGTGAATGACATTAAATGATATGTTTGAATATGAAATGATATAATAAAGAGGATGGTAATCGATAGTTAAATGCATGAATGATTAGATTGAATAGAACAAGCTAAATTGGTATGTTTTGATGTTCAATTGAAGTTATCTTGGATTGGTTGAATTGAGATGATGTTATGAAATTTTTTGTACGTGTTTTGGGATGATTCTATGCAGGTAAGATTGTGTAATTATGCACCAAACTTAAAGTTTGAAAGGTTGACATGAAATAGGTACCAAGTAGTTTAATTTGTACAAAAAAACAAAATCCTCATCTCGATGACCACATTTTCTTGGCGCAACGTCGGCTAACAAAATGTGACGTCTCATCATCAAGTGACTTGACGTCATGACATGACAAACCATTTGGTGACGTCACAGCGTGAAGAAGGTGACGCTGCAAAGTCAATCTTAAATTTTTAGAACTTTATAATTTGATCTTATTTCATACTCGAGTCTCGCATAAACTAGGATTACCATTACCTTGATAAAGTCTAGGATAAATCAAAGCATTCCAAGATATATCTTTAAATTATTCAAGCAAGTCTCCACTAAATAAGGGATATGAATTGCTTGATCCGAATTGATCTAATTTCAAAGATTTGTTTCTTCATAGTATCGATTTGTTCTTGATATCAACTAAGTCATGACCTAACCGTTTTGAATTCCAAATAAAATAAGTTATGAAACTCAAGCAGTTAGACTCTCATGACAATCTCAACATAATTAAAAATATTCTATAAAAAATCCCTCCTACATTAGGAGAAATACCCACATCTTATACATTTTTATCACAAAACGAACATACCAAATAAGCTAAACTCATATTGATTACGAATGCATTATTTTAGAAAAAATAATAGCAAGTTACTGAAATTTTCATGGCAGGTTGTTCAGGACATCATCAATAAAACGACATAACGTGGAGTGTGAAGATGCACCGTCCATCAAAGCCTTTTTACTCAGATCACTCATCTCTTTCATCCTCTTCCGAACGTCACTATCATGTTCCATCAACCGCCTGATTCCTCTCTCTATTGTTTCCGCCTTCACAATTTCAACCTCACCTCGCCATCTATCCTGTAGTCCATTTTAATCTCCACCGCTAATCCCAACTCCTTCACCATTGTGAAGGCATTCATCTGTTGCTCTGCGTAGAGCGGCCACGTCGCCATTGGCACTCCAAACCATATACTCTCCAATGTCGAGTTCCAGCCGCTGTGTGATACAAACCCTCCTGTTGCAGGGTGGTCCAAGATGGCCACTTGTGGTGCCCACCCGATAATCTTACCAATCTCAACCGTTCGATCTAAGAATCCTTCCGGCAACACCTCTGCCACATTCTCGTAATCAGTCAGGTGTTCCATCTTTCCGTTTACTTGCTCCGGGGGTCGACGTAGAGACCACAAGAATCGATGCCCACTTTGCTCCAGCGCGCAAGCGATTTCTTTTACTTGATTTGCACTAAAGCTTCCCATGCTCCCGAAGCAAAGAAACACCACCGATGAACGAGGTTGTTGGTCGAGCCATTGCATGATTGAGTCATAATTCTGATGGACCCCACTAGACCCTCCAAGATTCAATATGGGTCCCACCGGGTAAATGGGCGGAAACTTACCATCAGAAAGGGAGTTGACTGCATGTGATTCGAGCTCTGAAAATGTATTTACCATTATACCCTTCATCTCTCTCACCCCTTTCGACATGTTAAGGAGGAAACCAAAACCTTCAGGCTTGAACGTTAAAGATAGAAAGAGTTTAGTGGAAACCGAGTTGATATACGATGGAATGGTGAACTCAGTGCCCGAGTCTCTTAACTCAACGAACTCAAAGTTTTGCTCATCATGAAGCTTGAAGGAAAAATAGGAAGCCAAGAAAACCAGCACCCGAAGTGCAAAACACGTAGCTAGGAACGCCGAAGTCGTTAGCCAAGTCTTTATAAGGAGTAAAAAACATGTCGAGAACGAATCCGGCTAGTCGAGGTGAGCCGGGAACTGAGTTGGAGTGCTCAACTATTTTGGTAACGGCCTCTTTGACAAGTGGTTCCTGGGATTGAACTGAACTCCTAATAAAGTTAACCATATCTGTGTCTGAGTCAGGTTGAGGGAAGTCGATGAATTTGATGCGAGTGATGGTGGCGGTGGCGGTGGCGGTGGCGGTGAGAGAGTCGACGTAGGCAGTGACTTCAGCGTCGAAGGGTGGCTTGATGGTGAGAACAGAGATGGAGAGGTTGGAATTGAGATCCACTAAAAGCTTAGCCACTTCAACTGCGGATACCAAATGGCCCATTGCAGGGAATGGGATGAACACAAGCTCCGCTTTCTTCATCATCGAAATGAAAAAGGAAAAAGGAAACAGGAAAAGAGAAGTCTGTGTGTGGAAGAGTTGAACAGCAAAGGATCGGAAAGTTGCTTTGGGTTTGTGTGGTTTAGTTTTCTCCCGCTTATCTATTAGTAAAGATGAGAGTGTGTCAGTCAGAAAAGCTAAATGGTGCCAAGTCAGATGTCATTGCTTTCCTGTCGCAACGTCTGGAATTATTTGGTTCTTCATTATTTATTAACTGATCAGAAATTTAATTCTATTGGACTGGATTAATTAGTTAACAGTAAAAAGTTTATTTTGGTTAACCAAGGTTATAAGTTTATTTGATGGTGATTTAGATTTAATTTTGTTAAGTTTTTTTATTTGTTCATTTAATGTATTATTTTTATTTGATTTAGATTTTTAATACATTTTTAATTTAATATTCGAAGGATATTAATATTTTTTATTATAATTAAAGTATTTATTGTCGATCGCAGTGATTAATTCTTCCATCGTAATTGCTCTAAAAAAAATAAATCGTCATGAAATATACTCTAATCTCATGAACGGTGATTGAGTCCCGACCACATAATTAAAAGATAAAGTGAGCAACTCTCACACCACACTTCATAGTTAAGGATATTAATATTTTTATTAAATTTTTTCAACTTAATTTGTGAAGACCTAAAATATGCTTTCGAATAAAATTGTAATTTTATTATTTTGATATACTTTTTAGGACGGAACCGTAGAAGTTTTTGATTGTTCACATGTGATTTATTTTTCTTCTTTAATATTTTGAAATATTATGAATGTATGAATGACGATAAATCGAATAGCATGTTCATGTTTATAAATATAAATAAGCATGCCATATTAATTTAGGAAGAATGCTACTTATACTTGTGTGCATAAATTTCATCATTCATGCTTGGAATATTGTTTTTTTTTTAATATTGAGTGGTAGAAGGTTGCTAAAAATCTACATGGCTTGATGCAATTGGCATATATATATATATTGTTGTAGTTGAAATGTTAAGTATTATTACAAGTCTCACAAACTTGTACCATGTTGATTTTTATGGAAACAGTATGTCACGTCGTGATAATGTATCCCTAATATTGCAATGAGAAACAATCAAGGATTCACATTGCGACGACGTGTAAATGAGATCACGATGAGCATAAATTAGAGAGTTGTGTCGCAATGAGGAGCTCTTGATGTTGCGACGTCAACCCAGGGTTTTGGAATATTTACAATTTGATTTTATTTCAACCTCGGGTTAGCAAAAGAGCTTTCGTAAGCTCATATAAGACCCAAAATGATTATGCACCCTTTTATACATATGTGTTACTTATATACGAGTGTTTAATGAATTTTAATCGAATGTAAATTGATCGTAATTGCTCCGATGATGAATATGATGCCTTGTAGCTCGAATCCAATGATCTGATTGGATAATAGAGTGTTGTAATGCTTGTTTTGCTTAAAATTATACTCACTAAAACAACTTACAAATGAATAAATCAAGTGCTTAAACTCTCAATATATCTAACCTAAGCAAGTCTTAAATGTATTAAATATTATTGCAGTTGATATACATATCAATTACAATATTAATCCCCATCAAACTAGCCAAATAATTAGGATTATCAATATCCTAACAAAATTTAAGATAAATCAAAGAATTTTAAAATATTTTTTCAAATCATTTAAGAAAATCTTGACAACATAAAGAATCCAATTTACTTAATCTGAATTAATCTAATTTCCAAAATTTTGTTCCTTCATAAGATGGATTTTCATATATGAAATTTGAATAGTTACGGTATAATTTTAACTGCTCTCATAACAACCTCAACAAAATTAAAAATATTCTATAAAGAAACCCCTCTCCTGCATTAGGAGAAATAGCCACATATTATACATTTTTTTATCACAAAATGAGCGTACCAAATTTATATTTTTCTAATATAAGTATATTAAATAAGCTAAGCTAAATCTTGATTATGAGTACCTTATTTTAGAATTCATAATACCAATGGCAATGTACTAAAAATTTCATGGCATGTTGTCCATGACATCATCAATAAAACGACATAACGTGGAGTGTGAAGATCCACCGTCCATCAAAGCCTTTTTGCTCAGATCACTCATCTCTTTCATCCTCTTCCGAACGTCACTATTATGTTCCATCAACCGCCTGATTCCTCTCTCTATAGTTTCCGCCTTCAAAATTTCAACCTCACCCTCGCCATCTATCCTGTAGTCCATTTTAATCTCCACCGCTAATCCCAACTCCTTCACCATTGTGAACGCATTCATCTGTTGCTCTGCGTAGAGCGGCCACGTCGCCATTGGCACTCCAAACCATATACTTTCCAATGTCGAGTTCCAGCCACAGTGCGACACAAACCCTCCTGTTGCAGGATGGCCCAAGATGGCCGCTTGTGGTGCCCACCCGATGATCTTACCAATCTCAGCCGTTCGATCCAAAAATCCTTCCGGCAACATCTCTGCCACATTCTCGTAATCAATCGTGTGTCCGATCTTATCGTTTACTTGCTCCGATTGACGTAGAGACCACAAGAATCGGTGCCCACTCTGCTCCAGGGCACAAGCGATTTCCTTTCCTTGATCCGCACTAAAACTTCCCATGCTCCCAAAGCAGAGAAACACCACAGATGAACATAGCTGTTGGTCGAGCCATTGCATGATTGAGACACAATTATGATGGACCCCACTAGAGCCTGCAAGATTCAATATGGGTCCCACCGGGTAAACGGGTGGGAAGCTTACCATTAGATAGGGAGTCAACTGCATGCGATTCGAGCTCTGAAAATGTATTTATCATTATGCCTTTCATTTCTCTCACTTGTTTCGCAATGTTATGGAATAAACCAAAACCTTCAGGCTTGAACGTAAAAGATGGAAAGAGTTTAGTGGAAACCGGGTTGACATATGATGGAATAGTGAACTCAGTCTCCGAGTCTGTTAACTCAACGAACTCAAAGTTTTGCTCATCATGAAGAGCTTGAGTGAAAAATAGGAAGCCAAGAAAACCCGCACCCGAAGTGCAAAACAGATAGCTAGGAACGCCGAAGTCGTTAGTCAAGTCTGTAAAAGAAGTACAAAACATGTCGAGAACAAACCCAGCGAGTCGAGGTGAGCCGGGAACTGAGTTGGAGTGCTCAACTATTTTGGTGACGGCCTCTTTCACAAGTGGGGTTTTAGCTAAACTCTTAACAAAGTTAACCGCATCTATGCCTGGATTAGGTTGAGGGAGGTCAATGAATTTGATGCGAGTGGTGGTGGTGGCGGCGGTGAGAGAGTCGACGTAGGCGTTGGTGCGTTCAGCGTCGAAGGGTAGCTTGATGGTGAGAACAGAGATGGAGAGGTTGGCATTGAGATCCACTAAAAGCTTAGCCAGTTCAACTGCGGAAACCAAATGGCCCATTCCAGGCGCTGGGATGAACACTAGCTCCGCTTTCTTCACCATCGAAATGAACAAGGAAACTCGAAAAGAGAAGTTGTGTGTGGAAGAGTTGAACAGCGAAGGATGGGAAAGTTGCTTTGGGTTTGTGTGGTTTAGTTGTCTCCCACTTATTAATAAAGATGAGAGTGTGTCTGTCAGAAAAGCTAAATGCTGCCAACTATGACGCCATTGCTTTGCGGTAGCACGTCATGGAATTATTGGGTTCTTCATTATTGAAATTCTACTGAACTGGATTAATTAGTTACTAATAAAAAGTTTATTTTGGATAGCGAGTTAGGTTTTATTTTGTCTTTAAGTTTTTGTATTTTTTATTTATTGTATCATTTTTATTTGATTTAGATTTTTACTACGTTTGTAATTTAATATTTGAAGGATATTAATATTTTTTATCGTAATTAAAATATTTATTGTCAATAATAATAATAATGATTATTTTTTTCATGATAATTATTCTTTAAAAAAATAAATGATCAATTATAAAATATATTCAATTATTATGGATGATAGTTAAACTCCCGACCACATGATAAAACCATCATATTTTCCACAAAATAAGAATAATCTTTTTTTTATATATTTGTTTTATATTTCCTTTACTTTCTTTCTTTTTTTTCCCATATTTTCTCTCACCTCTCTCTAAAAAAAACCCAAGCCAACCAGCATTCAACTACAATCCCCCAACCGGCGTTTAGCCACCATGCACTCCAATAAAACTTCCATTTATTGACAGAACCATGGTGCGTATGAGTTTCATCCTAACCAAACCAAAATTGAAGCTTAATTATTTACTCGATAGTCACAAAATTTTCCCAAAATTTTTGGTAGAGACCATCAATTTACTATGCATTCAATGAAGTCCTGAATTTCATTTAAATTAAAGTTCTTTACAAAATTATAGTGTGACATTAGCTGTAAAAACCATGTCAATTCTTGATACTAGATGTCCTCTGGCTGCCCAAGTTAAGGCTAGAATCCATTGACGAAATTCTGATGAGATAGCTCGTTGGTATATATAGGGGTAAGTATTCGATCGAGTCAAGTCGAATCGAGTCAAAAAATTTTGTTTTAGTCGAATTGACGAATTCTATTTTAGCAATCGAACTCAATTTGAAATTTTTTCGAATCGAGTAAAAAATTTCAAGTCAAGTCGAGTCGAGTTAACGAATCTTATTATTTATATTCAATGTTGCGTTTACATGAACCAGTTATTTAACTAGGAGACGAAGCACAAGATTATTTAACTCCATAAATAATATAATGGTTTTACCTTTTAACTTAATGGGTAAATATTTAACAAAACAACGTGGTTTTGACTTTTTTTATTCGAATTTTCGGACAACTCGAATTATATAATTCATATTTGAGTTAAACTAAAAATTTTGATTTTTTATTCGAGTTGATCCGAATAACTCGATTAAGTCGAATAACTCGAATTATTTAATTTAAATTTTAAATTTTTTATCGAGTTTTTCGAATCGAATTAAATTTTGCTCAACCTTAGATATTTATTGATAAGCATGACCAATACCCTTTAAAAACAACTGGAGAGATATGAAATCATAAAAGAGATGATTTATAAAATATTTATTTTTAAAAAATTTATAAATATAATTATATAATTATTAAAAATCTTAAAAATATATAAATATGTTGAATTATATTTATAAAAAATCCAAAATGAAAAATTTGTAAGCTTAAACAAGCAGATTATCAAATCAAGTTTATTGTATTAATTATCTTGTTTTTGTTATCTAACTTATACAAGTCTTAAATATATTAAGTATTATTGGACTTAATATACATATCGATTACAATAATATTCCCCACCAAAATAACCAATAAAATAGGATTACTAAAATCTTGATAAAGTCTAAGATAAATAAGAAAATTTCAAGACTTCAAGTCATTCAAGCAAATCTTCACAAAATAATGGATCCGAAATTTACTTGATCCGATCTAATTTAATTTTCAAAGATTTATCTCTTCATAAGATCGAATTTTATATATAAATCAACACAAGTCCTTAATATCAATTAAGTCATGATGTGACTTATTTTAGATTCCAAATAACACAAATTATAAAACTCAAATAGTTACATGCATAATTTTAACTGCTCAACATAATTAAAAACATTCTATAAACAAACCCCTCTACCCACATCTTATACAATTTTATCACAAAATGAACGTACCAAATTTATATTTTTTCTAATGTAACTATATTAAATGAGCTAAACTAAATCTTGATTATGAATACATTATTTTAATAATAAAACTAGCAATTTACTGAAATTTTCATGACATCATCAATAAAACGACATAACGTGGAGTGTGAAGATCCTCCGTCCATCAAAGCCTTTCTACGCCGATCACTCATCTCTTTCATCCTCTTCCGAACGTCACTATCATGCTCCACCAACTGCCTGATTCCTCTCTCTATTGTTTCCGCCTTCACAATTTCCTCACCCCCGTCATCTTTCCTGTAGTCCATTTTAATCTCCACCGCTAATCCCAACTCCTTCACCATTGTCAACGCGTTCAACTGTTGCTCTGCGTAAAGCGGCCACGCCGCCATTGGTACTCCAAACCATATACTCTCCAATATCGAGTTCCAGCCGCAATGCGACACAAACCCTCCTGTCGCAGGATGGCCCAAGATGGCCAATTGTGTTGCCCACCCAATGATCTTACCAATCTCAGCCGTTCGATCCAAGAATCCTTCCGGCAACACCTCTGCCACATTCTCGTAATTAGTCGAGTGTCCCATCATGCCGTCTACTTTTTTTGGGGGTCGACGTAGAGACCACAAGAATCGATGCCCATTCTGCTCCAGAGCACAAGCGATTTCCCTTACCTGATCCGCACTAAAACTTCCCAAGCTCCCAAAACAGAGAAACACCACCGATGAATGTGGTTGTTGGTCGAGCCATTGCATGATTGAGTCATAATTCTGATGGACCCCACTAGAGCCTTCACGATTTAATATGGATCCCACCGCGTAAACGGGTGGAAGCTTACCATTAGAAAGGGAGTCGACTGCATGCGATTCGAGCTCTGAAAATCTATTTACCATTATGCCCTTCATTTCTCTCACTCGTTTCGCCATAATAAGTACTAAACGAAAACCTTCAGGATTGAACGTTCCAGATGGAAAGAATTTAGTGGAAACCCGGTTGACATACGATGGAATAGTGAACTCAGTCCCGGAGTCTGTTAACTCAACGAACTCAAACTTTTGCTCATCATGAAGAGCTTGAGCGAAAAATAGGAAGCCAAGAAAACCAGCACCCGAACTACAAAACAGATAGGAACGCCGAAGTCGTTAGCCAAGTCTCTAAAAGAAGTAAAAAATAAGTCAAGAACAAACCCGGCGAGTCGAGGTGAGCCGGGAACTGAGTTGGAGTGCTCAACTATTTTGGTGACGGCCTCTTTCACAAATGGTTGCTGAGTTTGAACCAATCCCTAACAGAGTTAATGGCTCAGGTTTAGGGAGGTCGATGAATTTGATGCGAGTGATGGTGGTGGTGGCGGTGAGAGAATCGACGTAGGCTGTGACTTCAGCATCGAAGGGTGGCTTGATGGTGAGAACAGAGATGGAGAGGTTGGAATTGATATTCACTAAAAGCTTAGCCACTTCAACTGCGGATACAAAATGGCCCATACCAGGGAACACAAGCTCCGCTTTCTTCATCATCGAAATGAAAAAGGAAACAGGAAAAGAGAAGTTGTGGGTGGAACAGTTGAACAGCGAACTATGGGAATGCTTTGGGTTTGTGTGGTTTAGATTTCTCCCGCTTATTAATAAAGATGAGAATGTGTCAGTCAGAAAAGCTATATGCTGCCATGAATGATGTCATTGCTTTGCTGTCGCAACGTCTGTAATTATTGGGTCCTTCATTAATGAATTAGCTTATCAGAAATTTACTGACAGAACCTTGGTGCTTTTATGAGTTCTCAGGAAATTGATCTTATAACACTGACGAGGGTTGTATTGATTTGATTTAAAAGAATTCATAGTGAGCAGTTGCAAGGGGTTTTCTAAAGGTTTGAGATTCAATTTGTTTCTCTCAAATTGTAAGGAGTTTCTGTTCAATTTACTAGTCAGTGAAGCATTAGAGAGATATCCACTTATCCAAATAAAATAAGTAACAAAACATTCTGATTCAATATCAACAGAGCTTTAGTCGCAATATACGTAATTACGAAGTTCCTCTTTGCAAATAAATAGCAACATAATCTACTTTCCCTCATTTATAATAATAAATTGTTGGGTGCAGATGAGTTTCACCTCATTTCAGGGTGCGGCTTGGGTTGTCTCAGGAAGGTCATTTTGGGGTTCTAAATCCTCAAGCCTTGACCCAGATTTATCAGCAGAAGGTCATTTTGTTTTGTGTCTTGTTGCTTTTGCTGTGGAATGTGCAGGTGGAGCTTTGCACAGCCTTGTAGCTTGGTTGTGGGCTTATCTTCTGGCTTGATTCAGTGGTGTGTTGATTAGTACAAGGCAAATTTAATTGTCTTCTTCTCTAGGTCTAGATGGAGTGGTAATCAGCTTGTTTGTGAAATTAAAAATAGCAATTTGCAGTCATATATGTCCAGTTTGTTCTTATATAAAGTAAGAACTCTTATTTCTCTAAAAGAATATATAAAGGGCAAATTATTTATTATTCCTAAATTTTCATCACTGAATTATGAAGTTCCTGTTGGCAAGTAGAGGTTCTTCATTGGTCTTTTCCCTTTGCTAACATGAATCTTCATTGCTTGATCTAGATTTAATTATCTGCAGTTTTGGTTGCATTGTCTGAACAGAATCAGAAGCCATCCTTAGCCCTTGAGTAAGTTTCAAATTTTGTGTCTTTTGTTTAAGTTATACTATTCATATCTGTAATCCAAATTTCTTATTGCTAAGAAACTTAATTTTTTTAGCGAAAGCTTCTCCCTAATTTCTTCTTAATACTAATTCAGTGCACCTGATTGCATTTCATTACTATGAACATGCTTTATGAGTAATGATTTTTGGAACTGTTCTTTTGAAAAGAATTCCATGCTCATGTAATTTAGTGTTATTGATTTTGATTTTAATACCAAATTCATGTTTCTTAAATCCTCTTTCAATTCTCGTATAGTATGAGAAATGCTTTGACGTGTTACTGCAAATTTTTTTGGTTCTTCTCTGCAATTATTTCTTCTTTAGTATCAAATTTCTAACAATTGATATCAGAGTCACCTTCTTAAGGGGCTATTATTATTCTTTCTAGTTATACATAATTTCTGCAAAATTTTCACCGCCTTCGCCGTTCGATTTCAATGAGAACAGACATGCTTTGCATGTGTATAGAACCTCTTGTTGAAATAAAGTCTAGCTCTAAAAATTGCTTTAATTATGCATGTATTATGTTTCAACCTATATCCAATAATCCATATAAATTATGATCCCTTCACTCTTTACCACTTTATGTTTATTTCATAAAATCCTCAAAACTCACCAAGCTAGGATGAAAAAGAGAAAGGGAGACTATGGCACATATATGGCTTTTTTGGTGCCCCAACAACACATGCATCACCACAAGCGCTGGCAGTACAGTACAGTTGTAATGGGTAGGAGCATGGCACGCCAGCAGTAGAATCAAGTGCCAAAATCAGGAGAAGTTGTAAAGGTCTAATAAGAATCTCGAGGAAGGTGAAGAAACAGAGCAAAAGGATTGAAGCTTAATTATTTACTCGCAAATCCTCAAACCCTCTTAGCCAATTGCCGATAATCATTATGTCTCTCACCATGGAATCAGTCAGTTCCATCCTAACCAAACCAGAATTGAAGCTTAATTATTTACTCAACAGTCACAAATTTTTTTCCCAAAATTCTAGGTAGAGGTGCCAATTTACTATGCGTTCAATGAAGTCCCAAATTTCATTTAAATTAAAGTCCTTTACAAAATTCGGGTGTGACACTTAAGCTGTGAAAAACATAAGTCAATTCTTGATACGACATGTCCTTTAGCTACCCAAGTTAAGGCTAGATGTAACACTCTAATCTCGAAGATGGCGTACTCGAAGACTAAGGTGTTACATCGGATCACCGGAGCAACCCAACAAAATTTTCAAATAATTTAAAACATTGAAATACATTTTATATAAGAGAAAATATAAAAGAAAATACCATACATAGTTATACTAAAAATAGTAATAAAAGTAGTTATAAAAAATATGTGGAGCTCTAATATTATCGTATTTCAAAATAGTCAAAATAGCCAAAACGATAAATGAGTTACAAACCTACAAAATACGAGTAAGGCCTTAGGAGTACAATGCCCACTAACAAATAAGGTATAGTACTCTTTATACGTGATGTTGGAGGTCCCTCATCGATGATGCTCCTCGGACACGAACAAAAGTCTACTAATCTAAAAATGAAGACAATTCGAAGGCTGAGCTTTATAGGCTCAGTGGTACACAACTAATCTACCGTAAACCAATTCATAAATAAGCATGCAAATCAAATGTATACATAGAAGCATGACATGAGTATCGAATAATCAAATCATTAGTCATCTCAATCTACAAAACCAAATCACTTGCATATCAAACTTGTCAAACTTGTTAGATTGCACATGTGCTCAAATAATTAGGTATCTGAATAGTCCCGTGCCACTCATGGCCGCTGGTCAAATAATCCCGAATGTCTGTAATGTTATACTGAGCACCACTCATGGCCACTAGTTAGGTTAGAGCTCAAAGGTTGAGAGCAAACAAAGTATCAAACATATAATCACAAATATACAACCATGACATTCGAGCCTCATACTCGTTTGAACTTGCTTATCATTCCGACTAAAATATTAACTAATGAATTATGGCAGTCTACTGCCTTGACATTCTGATCTTTTCTCATTCAAAAATTAATAACTCTTAATATAAAACTCTAAATCAAGCATCATTTGTTTTAAACAAAATTAGATTTCCGTATGGTTATAGAGATATAAGGCTCATTTCCTATTTTATCTTGTGAAATTTTTGGTGATTTATCAAAGTCATTGCTAAATCTGTATTATAAGAATTTTGCTACCAGTTTTTTATGACCTTTCAACAGTAAAAAATTCATATATTTTAAAATACAAATCGAAATTGATCTCCGTTTGTTCTAAACGAAACTATACTGACTCACGGTTACAACCATGTATAGATCACTTCCTAATTATTTTTACGAAATTTATGGCAAATTTTCAAACTTACTGCTCATGTAATAATTTGTTTTTGGTATATTTCACAACTAAGTTTTTAGCTTCATTTTAATCATCCAAATATGATTTCCACCCAAAGACATGCAACATGAATACATTATCATACAAGCATCATATTTATGACTTACCAAGAAGCATAGGAGAGTTAGAGGGTACCACATTGATGGAAGAACACCAACAAAGCTTCTTGCCTAGCTCTCCACCACTTTGCCTTTACCCTTAGCTTTAGAAGATTCACCACCCTCTTTTTTTTGGTGAATTACAAGAGGAAAGTAATGCCCTAACAACAATACGACTCGAATTCAGGTTATACCTGAGGCGATGAACACTCTGACCATCAGGCTAACACATGGGGTTCATTCACCACCATCTTTAACTAATAACATGCATCACACAAGATTTCCCACATAAATAAGGGTTTATAGGATGCAAAAACACACGCTTTAAATAAAAATATGAGAAGATGGGTAGAGACTTCCTTAAACTCAAACCCTCTCGAACACCCAATAACTTCCACCTTCATCCTTGAAGAACATAGATTTTTTCCATGAAACTTTAAAAGGTTAGACCAAGACCTTGTTAGATCGCCGATAAAACCCATGGCGCAGCGGAAAAATTAAATCCGACGATCACATCTACGGATCCATGTGCAAGGAACGAATCAGGTGAGAAGGGTATGAACAATTACCTTTAATCATCTGAAAACTAACTGTTGTGAAACTAAATGCAATTGTACGTCGATTCCAAGCCGTTACGAATAGTTTTGGCCTCTACGTAATCTACCCGGTGTGATAATGAACGACAAAAACCCTTTAAACTTTTCAGAGATAATTTTTTGTGTTGACAGCTACTAGACCCTATACACAATTCTGCTATAAAACCCTAACACAATTCGGGATATTCTTTCCTTTTATTTAATATCACATAATGAAATTATCCCTTTAGAGAAAAATATGGAAAGTTATTAAAACATTATATCCTTTCCAAAAGGATATTAACTTTCATATTTTAATATTTGATTGAAATTATTATTATAATTATTTATTTTAATAATTTAGGTAAACTATATTCAGTTAATATTAAACTTTTATATGAATCAAATTCATATATTAATATTAACTCTGTTCTCTATTCGTGTACAACAAATTTGTACAAAAAATGTGTTTAATATTTAATTTTCAAATTAAATTAAATTAATAATTAATTTAAATCATGTGATAGCTAAACATGTAACACCCAAAACCCATTACTGTCGTCGGTTAGGGTCCCGGGGGTCTTCTTATCATTTATCGCTATTCATCTTTCAATTTTAAATCCTTTTAAACATATTTAATAAAATAATACATCATGCACGACCAAAAATCATTAAATAAATATCAACACAATGCAAAAGGGGCAAGAATGTCATTTTCATGATTATGGAGACTTCTATCGATACCTATGATAGTTCTACTGATACAAGTGAGACTTCTACCGAAACAAGTCATACTTCTACCGATACTAAAAACTCTAGAGAGCTAAGAAGTCCTACCCTGCATATTCTACCGATACAAGTACATAGACTACCGATACTCCTATGAACAGAACAACCGATACATGTTATACAACTACAGATATAACTCAAGTCAGTGGACAACCTCTCTCCTACCCTATACTTCTACCGATACATGCATGAGTTCTACCGAAACAAGTATGTAGAAATTAATGAATCTTGTATAAACTCAAGTTTATCAACCATTAATCATTTCATAACTTCAAAATATAATATACCAATACGTTGTTCATAGTTTTCAAGACATTTCGTACAACTCTTAAAGTATATAATTTACATTGAACTAGAATACAAGATTATGTTCAACATTTAACTAAAATTCACAACTAGAAACTCAAAATCCCATACATGTAATACAAAGACAACTTCACCCTAATACATGCCATATAACTAAGTGATGAAAAACTACCAAATGAGCTCCGAGATAGTGTGACTTATTAGAGATGATCCAATCTCAAGCAGCAAAATAATCTACAAAACAAAAACAAATTCATAGGTAAGCTTTCATAGCTTAGCAAGTTCGTAAAGTTCATAAATTTACCGAATAACATGTGTGGTACAATCTATAAATCATTCGAGCAAAACAAAACTGTACTTCAGTGATCTTTATTCGATTTCATCCTTGTTGACCCGAAGGTCATTTCTATTACCAATATACGATGCTACTCAACCTAAGCTGACAAGGACTCGCATCACATGCGGTACCTCAGCTATCAATATGGTATAATTGTTCCCTACAATGCTGCTCACACTAAGCTGACGAGAATATGGAAACGAGCATAAATTTGCTATCATAAGGCCTGTAATCCAATCTTGGATTCATTTCACTTTACAGTGACTCACGATGCTATAGAGATCCACAACAAATGCAGGATCTTAGCCATCAGACCCTTTTCAATCTTTGGCACAAGGTCGGTAATACTCCTTTCGTCGTTTCCATCTTTCACGTCTCCAATTGTCGTTTCCCATTTTTCAACATCCATAAAAAAGGCAGTTATAAGCAGTTACAAGTAAAAATTCAATAATACGAACTTACCGGACTAAATTGCGATTACAGATAGGCTTCAGGGACTATTCTACTAATTTCTCTTTTCTGCGATCCGTGACATGCTCGTAACCTAAATCAACAAATCATCCAAAGTTTCACATTAAACACACAATCAAATCATTTAACACAATTTGATCCTTTTAGAAAAATTATGATTTTACCCTTAACCTTTTACTTTTATTTGATTTAGTCCTTAAGTATAAAACATGCAAAATAACCACTTTATAATCTAACTTATACCAGCCGAACATCTATGGGTGTTCACCTAACACCCACATGCAATTATTTCTCAACAAGAACTTGTACTTTCACCACTTTCACAATCTAGTCTTCAAACTTTAAATTCATCAAAAATCACTTTACAAAATCAATAAATCTACTCATCAAGCACACAAATACATAAAAACTTCCAAGAATAAGTATTTTCAACAATGGAAAGTTTTATAACTTTTTACAAATTCACAAATTAGTCCTTAGGTTAGTTAGATTAAGCTAATACGAACTCAAAAACATAAAAATTACTGAAAACGATCAAGATTTCCCTACCCAAATCAAAGCTCAAAGTCTCAACAATGGAACCCTAGGTTTTCTCTCCTTGGGCGAATGGAGAAGATGAAAATAAGAAGAAATAAGCTAATTTTCTTCCTTTAATTTTACTTATATAACAATGGCATTTTTGTAATTTCTTAGACTTTTATAATTAACTTAATTAATCTCTTTTAACCTTAATTAATCCCATGATAAAGTCAACATATATGTCATAACTATCCACTATTTAACCCCAATTAGTCAATTCATTCATTTAGTCCCTCTAATTAAACAAGTCTACTTTCGTAGCCTCTTACAATTTAGTCCTTTTTACTAAATTAACTATCTAAACGATAAAATTTCTCAACCAAAATCTAATATGATGATATTGACATTATAAATATTAAATAAATAATATTTATGACTCGACATGTCGAAGTTGTGGTCCCGAAATCACTATTTTTGACACAATTGAAAATTGGGCTGTTCAAAACATAACACCAATTGTGTTAGGATTATGTTCGTTTCAACCATAGGGTGTGACCCTCTAGGCTCTTGTAACATTAGTAATTGTATTAGAACAATTCTAATAGTATAAACAATGAGTGACAACTAGCAATGCATCATTACTACCTAAGTTACAGGAAGTCATGATTCGACATAACCTCTCTGTTAATACCTTTCATTTATTAAATCTTTTTTTCCTTTATATCTAGAATGGACACAAGTCATGGAATAATCACACTTGCATAGTAAATCTAATGTTTCTTGATATCTTGAGTAGACTATGATAAACAAATAAGTATGATATCTCATATCAGCTTATTCGAGCATGACCATGCATTTCTAGTCTCACTCAATCAAGTGACCTAAGATATTGCTCCCATTATGTAGGAGAGAAAAATCCTATATTAATCAACCATATCCCACTACATAGATTATGGTATATCCAGCTTTAGCCTTTATAGAATAACCAGTTACGGTGGACGTTTAACTATATCAAAATATACAACTCACGATTGGGATAATGATGATCTCAAGTCTGAGGATCGTATACATAGTAATCGCTATGAGTAATCTTGTGACTATTACATAATAATCCAAGAAACATAGTCATAATAGGTTAATCCAATATGTTGTTCTCTAACACACGTACTCATGTATTGATTTTGACATCTCATGTCAATGACAACAATTTGTCATCAATAAATTACACGTTAGTCGTAATGCATTATTCTTGCTCAAGCCCACAATAATACTCGACTAGGACCTTTTAAGAATAATCATATTATTATCATGATATTATTATAAAATAGTTTATTTATATACACAAAAAAAAGAAACTGAAATAATAATGACAATGGCTTATATTAGTAAATGAGGTAAAAAAAGTATGTTATTACAATCATCTCATGATTGGTCTTTGGGCATACTCTAACAGACCCTTACCTTCTTTGAAATTTAGAGGATTAAATGGTAAGAAAACTCACTCAAATCTCTCTCTACATGGCTTGCTAAGGAAAATAGATGGAAGAAAGAAAACAAAATGAAGAAATGTAGAAAGAAGTGTGTAGAAGCTATGGAAATGAAGAGAAAGAAAGAAAAATAGGGTGATTATAATATAGGGAAAAATGGGGACAAATCAACTTTATCCCTCACCTTAATTTGTCGAACAATCTTTTCCCATTAATTGGGAGAAGATTTTTATCCAAAAATGGTAAAATCATCATATTAACCATCCATCTTCCCTCCGCTTCACACAAGCTTCCCATCATCCTTAATTTCTTATAAAAAGGTCTAAAATTCACCCAAATTAATTCCAACAAAACTCGATCCCTAAATAAATTTATCCATTGCTAACTCGAGTCAACGCTCGAACATTGACTCAAGAATTTGGGCCGTTACAACTCTCTTCTCTTTAAAAGAAATTTTGTCCTCGAAATTTACTTGAATAAATAATGTGCGGATACTGTAATTTCATGGACTCCTCTGGCTCCCATTTCGCCTCCTTAGTTTCGTAATTCCTCCACAGGATCTTCACTAAGGGGATCTTCTTGTTTCTATGCTCTTTGATATCTCGGGTTAAAATTCGAATCGACTCTTCTTCATATGACAAGTTTGGACTCACCTTAATCTGCTCAAGTGGTAAGATATGGGAAGAATTAAAATGGTACCTCCTAAGCATGGACACGTGGAACACATTATGTATACGCTCCAACTTTAGCGGTAAGCTAACTGATATGCCACTGGTCCAACTATCTCTAGAACTTCATAAGGTTCAATGAACCTGAGACTCAATTTCCCTTTACGTCCGAAGCACAAAACTTTCTTCCAAGGTGAAACCTTAACATTGTTGCCCACCGCAAACTTTATCTCCTTGCTTTTCAAATCTGCATATGACTTCTGACGATCGAGCTGCTCTTAGATTATCTTGTATCATTCGAACCTTATCGTCAGTCTCTCTGATAAACTTTGGGTCAACAATCTTCCTTTCATTAAGCTCTATCCAACACAATGGAGTCCTACACTTGCGACCATATAATGTCTCAAAAGGAGTTATCTAAATGCTATATTGATAATTGTTGTTGTATGTGAACTCGGCCAAGAGAAGGTGCTCCTTCCAACATCCCTCAAACTCAATGATATAACAACGAAGCATATCCTTGAGAATCTGAATGACTCACTCTGATTGACCATCATTTTACGGATGAAAAGCTGTACTGAAGTGCAAACGAGTACCCAACGCCTCATGAAGGGCTCTCCAAAATCTTGAAGTGAATCACTGATCTCTATTTGAAATAATCAAAATCGGCACTCCGTGAAGCCTTACTATCTCATCAATATACAATCTGACCAACCTCTCAAGAGTGAAGTTTATGCGCACTGGCAAAAAATATGTAGTCTTCGTCAATTTGTTCACAATTACCCAAATTATGTCGTGTCTACACCGAAACACAGGTAACCCAGTCACAAAATCCATAGTGACTCTATCCCATTTCCACTACAAAATCTGGATAGGTTAAAGAATACATAAAGGAATTAATGCTCTGTCTTCATCTATTGACAAGCTAAGCATCGAGTCACAAACTCTGACACATCTCTCTTCATCCTTGGCCACTAATAAAATGGATGAAGCTCCTGATACATCTTGTTACTACCTGAGTGCATAGTAAATGGACTGCTATGTGCCTCACGAAGGATTTTATCCCTCAACTCACCTGCTGGAACACAAAGCCACCCTTTGAAATACAATACATTGCCATCTTGCAATTCGAAGCCTGATGCTTCTCCTCGCCTCACCCTATCTGCTCTGGCGACCAAACTATCATCAAACTTCTACGCCTCTTTTACCTCTCGCACCAATATCGGTTCAACCTGAAGCTCAACTATGCTCTAACAAGCTCAAACTCGCAAACATCACTCGCAACGCTGCCACTGATTTACAGCTCAATGCATCTGCTACCACATTAACTTTTGCCCGAATGGTAGGCAATGACATAGTCATAGTCCTTAAGCAGCTCGATCAGTCTACGCTGCCTCAAATTTAGCTCCTTTTGGGTGAGCAAATATTTAAGACTTGTGGTCGGTATAGATATAACACTTCTCCCGCAAAAAGATAGTGCCTCCAAATCTTCAATGCGAAAATCACTACTGCTAACTCCAAATCATGGGTAAGGTAGTTACGCTCATGCAGCTTAAGCTTCCTAGATGCAAAAGTGACTACCTTACCTTCCTGCATGAGTGTAATATCCCTAAACCGGGTCTAGTAGTTTTGGGTATATTTTTTGAATTTCGAGCATGAATTTAGAAATTTATCGGGTTAATAGTAATTTTTAATTTAATTTAGGAGATCAATTTCATCTAAAATCGATTAAACAATAATTCGAAAAAATAAGAATATTTTTGGAAAATTAATTTTAAAGTAATTAAATAATTATTAGTGAAAATAATTAATTTGGGTCGAAAAAGAAT
This sequence comes from Gossypioides kirkii, assembly GCA_005610355.1. Lineage (NCBI taxonomy): Eukaryota > Viridiplantae > Streptophyta > Magnoliopsida > Malvales > Malvaceae > Gossypioides > Gossypioides kirkii. Next base: position 6,754,618 of record CP032249.1, on the reverse strand, counting down.
TTTTAAATAATTTTTATTGGGGGGTTAATTTGAGTTGAATTTAAATATTAGTTAAATTGGATTTAATTGTAAAATAAGAGAAATTTTAGAGTATTTATTTAGCAAATAAACCTCTAAATTCGAAATTTTGGAGGGAAATGATCAAATGGTAAAGTAAGGAAAATATGGAAGTGAACATTGGTCAAATTTTCCAATTTTTAAATTTTCTAGTGGGTTGTTTCAGTTTTAAATTCAATGTATCTAGCCTACTTTTCACATAATTTACATTAGATTAGAGACCTTTAAAATTCATTTTCTTTGCATGGCTTTAAAGATCTATCATCAGAGAATAGATCCAACAAATTTTCTTCTCAAAATACTCTCTTTTCACTTGAGATTATTCACAAAAGTAGCCAAAAATATTCTGAAATTTCTTAAGATTCTTGAATCAAGATTTCCAATCAAAGGATTTAGAACGAATCAAAGGTAATTACTATTCCTAAACTGATTTTTACGATGATTAGAAACATATTTACATGATTTGAGTGATAATTCATGATTTTTTATCAATGTCATATTCTTCAAAAGCTTAAAGGGCTTTAATGGCAGTTCTTAAATTTTGAGAGGAAATCCACAAATTAATGGATGTTCTAGCTCAAAATGGATATATTAAAAGGTTTTTAATGTTATTTATCAAGATTAAACATGTTTTGTGAGGTAATTTAAAGAAATTCGAATTTATCATCTTTATGAACCGATTTTCTAGATTTTTGTGAAATTGATTTAAATGTGAAATTGATGCTTAGTATATGTTTATTTGGTCTAGTATTGATGATTGAAAGTGATTAGGAGGGTTGGAGTGATTGATTTTGTGAGGAATCGAGTTTTTGACTTAATGTTACAAATCCAGTAACGTAACTTTGTGAGAGAATTTCATGTAGCCTAGTTGATGAAAATTTGTGTTTATTATATCTTTTGAAATGTGGTAATATCTATTTTATCTCTGTTGAAGCTCCAAATCTTGAAGAGGATCGAGCTAATCGAAATTGAAGCTTGGATTTGCTTAGTTGATCACTTGGTTGTGGTTGAGTTGGTTGTGTGGTGAGTGTTATTAAAGGATGATTTGATAAATTGACCCTCATTTATGCTTAATTAGATGATTAATTACTGATTATAAATATTAAATTAAGTTTTGGTTGGTTGATTTTGCAAGATTATTGATATATGTCCAAGTGATTAAAATTTTATTAGGAGTTCGTAAGTGAGCATCTAGTGATTTTATGTGCTTTGATTGGATTGATTATAATGATGATTTAAGCAAGTATGCTGGAGATTTTAGTTCATGGTATGTTGATATTTCAATTGATAAATGAACATTGATAATTGGTAATTGGTATGCTTGATTTAATTTGATGTTAAAATGACTATGTTACATGATTCACATATGCATTTTGACACTTTAAATTGAGCACATTATTGGCTGAAATTATGTTATGATTTATTGATTATATTGGCATTATAGCATGGTAGATCCATTGGATATAGTTGGCATGCCATAGGATTAGTGAGTACTCACCATATTGATATGTTATTTGTGAGCAATGAGCCTCTAGGAGGACTAATTTGGAGTAGATAAGGGAGTGTTGAGCTTGTGTCTTCTCTCAACGGGACTGATTTAAGGTGATATAAGGGAGCGTGTGGCTTTGGTCGCTCAATCCGGGACTGATTTTGATTCTGATTAGGAGTAAGGAGATTCGTTTATCCGATGTATGATCACCCGATTAGACCATGGTTGTATATGCCAATATAAATGTATGAAATGTTATATGCTAAATTGATGATTGTATGCCATGATTAATTATGATTTTTGATACATAGTTAAGCATATGACATTGAGTTATTATGGATTGATTTTGTGATTGAAAATTGGTATTTGATTGGTTTCGATTTAAGCATGATTTAGGTGCTAATTTACTTGTTGTTTTATTAACATTCACTAGGTTTTTTAAGCTCACACCCTCGCACTCGTGCAGATATCCAATGGGATTGAGGAGCTGAGGAGCTGAGCAAGAGAGTTCCAAGAGATTAAGGCTCAATAGAGATTTAGTTACACGTTTTAGAGATGTTAATCAGGCATTGTGGAACTCTAGGGACTTATTTTAATTTTGGTTGTAATTGGACTTGGACATTGGACATTTTTAATTTTGGATGGTTTTATAATATCATAATGCAAGTTTGAGTATGATTATTGAATAATTTACGGTGTATTGTTGCTTAATAACACAGTGATTGATAAGACGATGTGTGAGGCATGATGTTTACACTAACAGTTGTTTAAATGAAGCTTCCATGGAATGGTTTACTAATGACTAAGGTACGTCACTTGTTTGAATTAATTGGTGGGTGATATGCATGAAATTGATGTTTAATTCTATTTAATTGAGGCTTACTTGGTGTTAATAAATTCAATTGAAGGTGTATGAATATGTATGATATTTAATTGTAGCTAAATCGGGTTTAATTGGCCATTAAAATACTCAAAGTCAGATTTAAAACGAGTTTTTCGCAAAAATAGGTGCAGCAGGTCACACACGGGCGTTTGTGCTGTTAGAGGTTTGAATTTTGGTTGTCATAACATTGCCTACATAAGAGTACAGGGACCTAGTAAGCAAAGCTAAACACGGAGGGCCTAAATTAACGTAGAGTCACCACTAACCAATTAGGGTTAGGTTGGTTAGCCACCTATTGTCTAAAAGTCTAGAACTAATACTACGAAAAATCCTAAAAGTTTAGACTCGATCTCATTACCTAATTTCGAGTTCGGGAGTACGGTTACGTGTGGGGAAGATTATAGCACCTCCACAACGCCTATCCGGAGATAGTCTTACGGGGTCTTGAGGGTTAGTTTTTTTATTTAATCATATTAATGTTTTGATCTAGGCTAAAATCTTATGGAAATTAAATAAAAACTCTAAAAAAAATGCCTCCGGTTTACTTGTAACTTGACTAAGACGTGTTCACCAAATTTATCTTATTTGAAACTTAAATTAGAGATTTTTACTTTTAACGGGAACCTTGAAGGATACCTAAATAATTCTAGTAAAATACCTTTAATTCCTTAAATTAACTCAATTCTAGAATTCTAAAAAAACCCTAAAAATTACTAATGAATTAAGGGAAATATTAAAATCCATCTACAACTTATTCGATCTTTTATTGTTAATATTTTTTTAAAAATATTTAATTAATAACATTGAACCTATTAAGATCTTACGAAAGTATCTATATAGGGTTTATGATTTATCTTGCTTAAAATTATTGATCTAAGGTTTAAATTTGTCTACATCCTAAAATAATAGATCTTAAATAACATTTATTAGCTTTATTAAAGCGTTTCTAAAATAAAATATTTAGAAAGGCCTATTCATGATTTAAAACTCACTTACAAAAATCCTTATTTTTAATCTTGAACAAAGTCCTAAAGAATATTTATATATTAATTATCCTATTCACTATTTAAAATTAGTTTTAAACCCTAATAAAAAAATCCTACATATTATTTATAATTTTTTTAGGGTAAATGGTTTCATTAAAATATAACACCTACATAATTAACTTCATGTCAACACTTATAGAATGAAAAAATGGCCTAAAGTTCCCTCTTTTAAAACGAATAGCAATAAAATAGGAAAATTAATTAAATTGGGCAAAATTAATGAAAATCTAAAACTCTTTCAAAAAGGACAATAATAAAAAGAAACTTAAATAAATGAAAGAAAAAAACTAACACGAAGATGATAATAATAACAATAATACACATTATTCATAATACAATGAAAGAATCAAAATAACATAAACAAATAATATTAAAATGTATGTAAGAGGAATGTGTAAAAAACATAAATATAAATAGACATTAAAATAAATAAATATGAAATAAGAATAAATAAAAATTATACAAGTGTGAATAAATATAAAAACATTAAAATAAAATGTAAAATTGACATAAAATATATAAAATATAAATGCTAATGAAAGGAAAGGGAAGATATAAGTATAAATAACTTATTAAAGATAAAAATAAAATGGTATAGCTTGATTTTGAGACTAAAAAAAAATGTAAAAGATAAAAGATTGATGTAACAATTAATTTGCTTTTAATTTTGAAATTTCGGATTAAATTGAAGGTTTTAATAAATAAAAGGGTTACAGGTGTAAATAGACCAAAGAATGAAGGTGACACAGTAAAAAACAGGGTATTTGTTCATAAATTTAAGAAGTTTGGAGTGAGAATAAATTATCCATTTTAGCGCTTATAAAGAAAAAATCTATTTTATTCTTCATTTTTAATCCCATTTTAGAAAAAACTCTTCTTCTTTCTCTTCCTTCTTCTATGTTGACCATGGCTTCACCAACGGAGAGCCCAATGGTTCTCTGGCTCCGGTGGTGGAGCCACCACATATGGTGGTCAAATTTTGTTTTTTTACAAAATTAAAGTTTTCCTTTTTTTAAACAAAATCACTACTTTTCTTAAAAATCAAAATTTTTATTTCGAAATGGTTAAGAAAAAACAAACTTTATTTAAAAATTTAAACTTTTTCTTTAAAATGGAGATTTTTATTTTTAAAAACCTAAACTTCCTTTTTTTTTTTAAAATATTACTTTTCTTAAAAATAAAACTTTTATTTCGAAATAATTAAAAAAATCAAAACTTTTTTAAAAATTTAAACTTTTTCTTTAAAATGACTAAAAACAGATTTTTATTTTTTAAAAATCTAAACTTTTTCTTAAAAACCAAAACTTTCATTTTGAAATAGTTAAAAAATCAAAATTTATTTAAAAATTTAAACCTTTTCCTTTAAAATGACTAAAAAAACATATTTTTTATTTTTAAAAATTTAAACTTTTTTAAAAAAAATCACTATTTTTCTTAAAAATCAAAATTTTTATTTCGAAATAGTTAAAAAAATCAAAATTTTGTTTAAAAATTTAAAATTTTTCCTTTAAAATAACTAAAAACATATTTTTATTTTTAAAAATCTAAACTTTTTTTTTAAAAAATTTTTGTACTTTTCCCAATATGAAGCTATTTTTCTTTAAAAATTGTATTTTAGAAAGGAGAAAGGAAAAAAAAACGAGATTTTTGGGGCTCTTAAGGGTGGAGGATCGACGTTTCGATGTCGTCTATTTCATCGGAAGCCAAACTCGATCCTTCATAACATGTCTATGGCAAAAAAAAAAAAAAGAGAAAAAAAATAACATGCTTGTTGTTTTTCTTCCCTTTTTCTAAAAAAAATCAGAATATCAAAAGCTCTTTTTTTTTTTCATTTCATGCATATATAATATTTTTTTAATCTTGTATATTTGTAATTTTTTATTATGTTTCCATAATATTTAATAATTGTAGTAGTAATGATAATAATAATTGGGGGCCTTAATAGATCCCCCCCCAAAAAAGAAAAGAAAAACAAGGTCCCCTCCGCCTCAAAAAAAAGAAAAGAAAAACAAAGATACTATTTGACCAAAATAGGGTGGGCTTCAAACGGGCCCAAAAGAGAACAAATATTTAAAGGGAACAAATGAGCCTCCAATTGGGCTCGGGCAAAATTGGGTGTCTACATTGTTCTTTTTAGATTGGTATTCTAGTCCGTATAAATTACAAATTAGTCCTGAAACTTGATAAGTCTAATTAAAGCCTTAAATTATAAGGAAACTTGGTAAAATTTTAGGATTAGACTTGTAATTGATAAAATTGTTAGAAATGCTCTCAATTTAATAGTCGAGTATAGTACTGATAGTTTGAAAATGTTACCATTTAGTCCTTAGTGTTAAAACTTGAATTAGACATAGTAAATAAACTCGAGTTAAGTTGAAATTTTTAGAGCTTACATAAATATCTAAATGAAGGTTGATAAATGTTTAGATCTAAAATTGAGTTAGTTTAACCGTAGGTGGTAAAATGATGAAATTACCCTTAGTTTAAATAACTTATAAAATTTTAAAATTGATTCACAAATTGCTTTCGCATTAGTAAATAATTAATAATTAGATAAGATTGAGATATTATAAGGTTGAGGCGTGTCTTGGGTGATCGTTAGCCGGAAAGTCACTTATGTGGCTAATGTAACGCTTCAAATTCGCATTGGTCTATCTCGGTCGGGTTTGGGATGTCACAATAAGAACGCAGCAAAGTCCATTCAAGGACGCATCACTGAACACTACATAGTTCTTGCTTGACTCTGGCTAGGTCAAAATTGGTGCCTCTATCAAAATTGCCTTAAGCTGATCAAAACTCTGTTGGTGCTTCTCATTCCACTCAAATAGAACTCCCTTTTGTAGCAACATGGTCAATAGAGTAGCAATCATCAAAAAACCTTTAACAAATCGTCGATATTACCCAATGAGGCCCAGAAAACTACAAACTTTAGAAACATCACACAGTGGCTTCCAATCCACCATTGCCTAAATCTTCTTCGGATCAACTCGGATACCATACATAGCAGCAATGTGACCCAAAAAGGCAACCTCGGAAAGACAAAATTCACACTTACTGAATTTGGCAAAAAGTTGTCTCTCTCGAAGGGTCTGAAGCACAACTCAGATATGGTGATCATGCTCATCCTCATATCACGAATACACCAATATATCATCAATAAAGACCACCAAAAAATTGATCTAAGTAGGGTTGAATGATATGGTTCATCAAATCCATGAAGGCTGTAAGAGCATTTGTAAACCCAAATAGAATTACCAAGACCTCATAATGGTCATATCTAGTCTTAAAAGTTGTCTTCGGGATATCCTCCTCCTTAACTTTCAACTGATGGTACCTCAATCTCAAATCAATCTTAGAAAACATGCAAGCACCTCTCAACTGGTCAAACAAGTCATCAATCCTCGAAAGTGGGTACTTGTTCTTTATTGTCACCTTATTTAGCTTACGATAATCAATGCACAATCTCATCGACTCATCTTTCTTTTGGATGAATAGCACTGGTGCTCCCCATGACGACACACAAGGGCGTATAAAGTCACGCTCATGCAACTCTAGCAACTGAGTTTTTAATTCTTTCAACTCAATCGGTGTCATGAGGTACGGGGTAACGGATACCAGAGTCGTACTAGGCAACACCTTGATCCCAAACTCTAACTCTCTATTTGAGGGGCAATCCATAAAAATTCTTGGGAAAAACATCTAGAAACTCCTTCACAGTCCGTAGGTGCTCCAATGCTGGACTTTAGGCCCTTGTATCCACTACATGAGCTAAGAAGGCTTCGTAGCCTCTACTAATTAACCTTTGAGCTACAATCGTAGAAATGACACGAGACAAACATTCACTAATCTCATTAGTCACTAAGATTTTAGTTCCATCCAACCTACGGAGCTTAAGCTACCTCACTCTACATCTTAAACTTGCATCATGCTTGGTCAATCAATCCATGCCCAAAATTACATCAAACTCTCAAAAAGGCAACACTATGAAGAATGCCAGAAATAGCTAACCCTGAATCTCAATTAGACATCTCTGATACACCTTATCCACCAACACATCAAGTCTTAACGGGCTGGATACTTGAACCCCAACATTTAACTCCTCAACAAAAATACCTCTCTCTCAAATTATCCCGTTACAGATATATTAATGCATGGACCTGGAGTCCACTAATACAGTAATGGGAATGAAGAATAATGTGAAAATACATGTAATCACATCAGCGGCGTTGCAATCTTCCTAAGCTTTCACAGCGTACTACCAAGATGGAACTAGAATATTTGATCCAGCTGTAGATCCAATCGTACCTTTATTATGCTGGCTTAAGGTGACATTATCACCACCATGAGCTGACTCTACCATGTTGAAAAGAAGGTGTTGATCTCTGATTTTAAGCAAGCGAAGCACCACTAGTCCTCTGATAACACTCCTTAAGATGTCTATGGCCATAAAAATTACAAACCAGAAAAGTCAGGTCCTAACTAACCCTCCAAAACTTGCTAGCGATAAGGAAGTCAATAGTCTCCTACAAGCCTCTAGTCTTAACCCCTAACTTGATCTCTGAGTCTGTGTCGATGGAACTTTTCTAAATCCTCTAGAATCTCGAATCCTCTTAGCTGCTGTTTGAGATGGACTCGCAATATCAGAAGTCCTCTTACTTTGGATACTAGACTCGTCCATCGAGCTCAATCTCATACTTAGATCCCTATCGTCAGCTTTAACTTACCGTACCAATTTTGAAAATACCTCGTGCGGGTCTGCAGCCAAATAAGTGTGAATATCAATGTGCAGTCCCTTATAAAATCTCCTACACCTTAGACTCTCAGTAGCCACTAACTTAGGGGCAAAGCAACTCAATCGCAGAAAGTCTCTCTCGTACTCATACACCGATCAATTGCCCTATACCAATCGTGAAAACTGTATCCTCAAGTCATCCATATGAGCCTGACCGATTACTTCTCTCGGAATATGGATAAGAATTGATCTCACGTTTGCTGCTCTGGTTGTAAAGCCTGTCGAAACCATTTTTTTTGAAAAGAAAAAGAGGTCTCAAAAAATATTTTAAAAATAAAAAATGGGAGTCGCCACCAATCTTTTATTTGGTGTGATTGGATCATCATAAAACATTTAAAATCCATTTTGAAAGATGATTTAGTCTTCGAAATCCAAAAAACGGGTTCGGGAGTTTGTTACGTGAGAGGAAGGATTAACACCCTCACACGCCCAAAATTGGTACCACATCGATCATTATCCGGTCTTAATTTAAAAATTTGAAACCTCGAGTGAATTTTAAAATACGATCCTTAAATGCATGATTTATTTGATGTACGCTTAAGAGGAAATCAAATTTCAAGAGGAAGTTTCGATATTTCAAAATGATCAAGAAAGTCACGTCTAGTGAGTTAGGACATAACATTTCGAGATCCGAAAATAATGAGCCTTTCTTCGTTGCCAATTTTAAATTTTGAAAAGGGTATTCAATTCTTTCGATTTGAAGAAAAATCGCGCCTAGTAAGTTAAGGCATAATTTTTCAAAATCTAAAATAAAGGAATATTACCTCGATTTTAAATATTTGTATTTTTTGTAGAAAACCAAAAAGTGACTTTAATTAAAATAGAGATAAAAATGAGCATGCAAATTAAATACGAGTTATGCAATTAATGATAAAGCTAAATAACCTAAAGAATGAACAATTATACGAACGAATAAATAATATGAAACTAAGCATAAGAATAATAAAATACGAAATACAAAAAAATGTGAATCAAAATCGAAGAAAAAAAGATTAATTAAAAATGCAAAGAGTGATAATTAAATTTTATGTACGAAAATCGAAGAGAAAGAAAACGGAGGTCGAAAAATAAAGTTTTAGAGAGTTTAGGGCCAAAATGTAATTTTTGAGAAGTTCAGGGGTTAAAACGTGTTTTTTGGAAAGTTTGGGGGTTAAAATGTAATTTTTGGAAAGTTTAGGGGGTCAAAATGTGATTTTGAGAAGTTCAAGGTTAAAATGTGATTTTTGAGAAGTTCGAGGTTAAAATGTTATTTTTGAAAAGTTCGAGGGTCAAAATTTGATTTTTGAGAAGTTTAGGGTTAAAAAGTGATTTTTGAGAAGTTTGAAGGTTAAAATATAATTTTAGAAAAGTTTTAGGGTTAAAATGTGAATTTTGGAGAAGTTTAGGGGTTTAAATGTAATTTTAGAGAAGTTTTGAGGTTAAAATGTGATTTTTGGAAAGTGTAGGGACCTATTGGATAATAAAATCGAAAAATGAGACACGTGGCAGCTTCTTATGCATCTTAAAGCCAAGGGATTAAATTGAAAATCATATAAAACAGTTGGGCAAATTTAAAATTACTTAAAAATAGCATTAAGGATGAAATTATAATGTAAAAAAAGGAAGGACCAAATAGGAAATTTCCCCCTCTTTGAAAAACAGCTTTAAAACCCCACAGCAAAACGCTGTCATTTTCGTCAGGGTATTTAAACCAAAATTTGCTAAAAAATACTTCATTTTCTTTCATTTCTTTTCAAAAAAAAAAATCGTCTCTCTCTCTCTCTCTTTTTTCTCAAATCTCTCTTTCTCTAATCATGCTCCCATGTCCGACCTTGGTGTCTTCGTCGGTCCGTCGCCGATCGTCCCCGTCTACCACAGTGCACAGCGGTCAATAAGTGAGGAAAACTCGTCTTTTTCCCTTTTTTTCACCATAAACAGATCTGAGTTTAGATATATTGAGATCAGACTCAGATATTTAAACAAAAAGGAAAGTTTGATTTTTGTTTTTTTTTTAAAAAAAACATGTTCTAAAAAAACCTAGATCTACTCAGATCCTTTCGGATATAAAAATGTTTTGAAGTTTTCTTTATTTTTTAGATCGATTATTATTATTATTTAAAAAAACTAAAAATATTCTTCCAGATCTAAAACGTAGGTATTTTGATATTTTTTCTTTTTTGAAATTTGTTGTTATTATTATTTTAATGTTTGCTCTTTTTTACAGATATTCTAACAAGGGAGTCCTCGTGAGCAAGGAACAACTCGGAGGGACTCCATTCACGGCAGTCGACGACGACGGTTCGGATCCATGTAAGTCCCTTCAAATTCCTTTTTATATTTATATTATTATTATTATTATTATTTTAAAACCGTTTCGAAATAAAAACTAATAAATAGTAATAATATTATAATAAATAATATATTAATATATATTTAGAAAATAAAGAGATTAGAAATTTAAATCATAAATGACAATAAATATGTATGTATTGGGACTGTACCTTGATAACTTAATGCCTAAAAGCTTTGAATCTGATTCGTATTTTGCTATTCAATTCTTCCTCAAGTGCTATATGTTTCTATTGGTTTCAAATGCTTGTTGTTTTTCTGTATTAATTTCTCTAGAAAACTTGTAACCTTACAATTGTTTTTAATTTAGCATTTATAGCCTTTATTACAATCATTATACTTTGTTTTTTCTAACTAAATGCCAGTCTCTTCTCCTTTGCAGATTGCAGTGGCGATGGTGCAACTTGGTGGTAGCGGTGCTGACGTGGAGAATTTAGATTGGGCAGGACAGAGGCGACAGCAGCAAGTTGCAACAGATTAGGGTTTTTTTTCCAGATATTTTTGTAATATTGGGCTTATTGGGCTTAGGGTGTAATTGGGCTTAATTGTAATTGGACATTTTAAATTTAAAATAAATTTAAATTTAAAATTTTATTTTTTGGTTCAAATTGGGTTTAAGGTTGGGCCCGGACAAATTGGGCTCCAACAATTGCCCCTCTTTGCTCGTTACCGTGTAACTGGAACAGGGCAAAGACTAAAAAGAAGCCCAATTTCGTCAGGTCTCATTTCTTCAATGCTCTTTCTTCAACTTGCCCACCCTTCGCTTTATTAGTTGTTCAACTTCACTGTATCCGCTTTTCTACAACTTTAGGAAGGTAGGATTTAGTGTCGCTTTCACCTTACCCTCAAGCAATTCCAAAAAGACAAAATTTGCTACTGTAGCTTCACTCAATTCGCTTGCAACTTTAAGGAGATTGAGGCTTGTCATCGTTCTTTGATTTAATCCACTGACACTTCAGGTGTTTGGTGTTGTGACTTCATCTCTTGGTTTACTTCTCTGTATCTCATCAAGAAGATGACCACTTCATTACTTCGACCCACTTCTTTGTATCTCATCAGGAAGATTGGGGTTTGAAGTTTCACTCGCATTAAGCTTCACTTCATTGAATTGGTCTTCTCTGTATCTCATTAGGAAGATGTCCGCTTCATTGTTTTAATCCACTTCTCTGTATCTTATCAGGAAGACGAATTTGGTTCACTTCTCTGCATCTCGTCAAGAAGATGACCACTTTATTGCTTCGCCCACTTCTCTGTATCTCATCAGGAAGGTGGGGTTTTGAATTTTCACTCTTCCTTATGATCAGGGTAAGAGATCGTATGCTTCAATCTGCCTCGCAGTTGGGGTAAGATATTGGTTTTCTTTTGTAAGAGATTGGATGGTTGCAATCTGCCTCTGTCGCGGGGTAAGAGATTGGCTGACGGTGATCTGCCCAATAATCGAGGTAAAAGATTGAATGACTGTAATCTGCCCCAAACTCGGGGTAAGAGATTGACTGATGGTGATCTACCCTATGATCGGGGTAAAAGATCTAATGGTTGTAATCTGCCTTAAGCTCGGGGTAAGAGATTGGCTGATGGTGATCTACCTCAGGCTCGAGGTAAAAGATCGAATGGCTGTAATTTATCCTAGGCTCGGGGTAAGAGATTAGCTGATAGTGATCTGCCCTAGGCTCGGGGTTAAAGATCGGATGACTACAATCTGCCCCAAGCTCGGGGTAAGAGATTGGCTGATAGTGATTTGCCCCAGGCTTGGGGTAAAAGATCAGATGGGTGCAATCAGCCCTAGGCTCGAGGTAAGAGATTGGCTGATGGTGATCTGCCCCAAGCTCGGGGTAAAAGATCGGATGGCTGCAATCAGCCCTAGGCTCGGGGTAAAAGATTGGCTGATGGTGATCTACCCCAAGCTCGAGGTAAAAGATCGGATGGCTGCAATCTGCCCAAACTCGGGGTAAGAGATTGGTTGATGATGATTTGCCCCAAGCTCGGGGTAAAAGATCAGATGACTGCAATCTACCTCAGGCTCGGGGAAAGAGATTGGCTGATGGTGATTTACCCCAAGCTCGGGGTGAAAGATCGGATGATTGTGATCTGCCCCATGATCGGGGTAAGAGATCAGAATCTTTAATCTGCCCTTCTTGATTAAGGGTAAAATTGGAATAATATAGTTTGAATCTAACTTCACTGTAACTTCAAGAAGATAGGATTTGATGTCGAAACTTCATCTTACTCTTATTGCAACTTCAGAGAGATAAAGACTTGGTATTGTAGTTTGATCTGATCCACTGTAACTTTGAGGTAGAAGATAAACTGTTACGACTTCAATCTATTCTTTTTCGTCTTTAGGGTATAAGACTCGCTTTTGTGGTCTCAATCTTTTCCCTTCATGCTCTAGGGTATCAGCTCTAATGTTTCCTTTGTTCATCTTACCATTTTGCGGGGATGTGACCTATAAAGTATGCTTCTATAGACCTCATATGTAGGCTCGAATTATCAGGATGTCATGATCAGAATGAATCAAATGCTCCTAACAACATGAATGCGCATGATGAATGTCAGATTATTATTTGGGTTGACATAGCCTGTCGTCTGTCCAAATTCTGTCATGGGTGCGCTATTTTGTCTCCTTCTAGGCTTAGCTTGAGCTGCTTGTTTTCAAGTTTTTTTTCTAATTAGTAGTCCCGTTTTGGGCCCTTATACTATTTAGGAAATTCCAGAGTAATGCTTATGGATTTTTGTATGATTCATATTATTAGTTCATTATCCGTTATTTTAAATGCAAAATGCTCGAACGAGATTATGAAAGAATAAAGTCAAAATCTATTGAAGATACAATTCAAAAGAAAAGATCAATAGAAGGCAAATTTTAGTTAAGAAATTACCAAGTATATAATAAAAGACAATTAGATGCCCCAAATATCGCAGAATGAGCTTCTTTGAGTTGACTCGCTGAGAATCATTCTGAGCCCAAATATGTGTCTAGAAGACTTAGAGTGTTTTGTTGATGCTTCAAGCTGTAATTTTCTTCCATCTTGTTACAATTGAGAGAGAAACGATCACTTCGAACCGTTCTTAAATTTGAGTCTCCCTTTGCGAGTTTTCAACTCAAAATTCCTTTGGTTTCAAGAAGCCTTTTGCGGGCTTTCATCTCGATCCTTTTTTTAGGTGAAGTATTTTTTCACCGAGTCTAAGTTGACGGGGTTGTGCAGATCTTTACCGTCTATTTCTGTTAGAATGAGAGCTCCTCCTGAGAAAGCTTTCTTTGCCACATAAGGCCCTTCTCAGTTAAGCATCCATTTCCCTCAAAAGTCTTTATGTATGGGAAGTATCTTTTTCAAAACTATATCTCCCTCATGGAATTCTCTAGGGTGAACCTTTTTTTCATAAGCTCACATCATTCTTTTTTGGTACATCTGACCATGGTGGATAGCTCTTAACCTCTTTTCTTCGATTAAATTCAATTGATCATATCGGGCCTGGATCCATTCTGCCTTATCTAATTGTAACTCTGTCAAGACTCGGAGAGAAGATATTTTGACCTCGATAAGTAAGACTGCTTTCGTACCATATGCTAGTGAGAATGGTGTTGCCCTAGTAGAAGTTCTGATTGAAGTTTTGTAAGCAAATAGGGCAAATGGTAGTTTTTCGTGCCAGTCTTTGTAGGTCTCAGTCATTTTCGCAACGATCTTCTTGATGTTTTTGTTAGCTGCCTCTACAGCTCCATTTATCTTTGGGTGATAGGGAGATAAATTGTGATGCTTGATTTTGAATTACTCACAAACTTCCGCTATTGTGCTATTGTTCAAATTCAAGGCATTGTCGGATATGATCCTCTCTAGCATCCCATATCGGCAAATGATCTCCTTTTTCAAGAACTTACTAATCGTAAATTTTGTGACGTTGGCGTAAAAAGTTGCCTCTACCCATTTGGTGAAGTAGTCGATAACCACGAAGATAAATCTATGACTATTAGAAGCCTTTGAAGAAATTCACCCAATAATATCCATGCCTCACATAGAAAATGGCTAAGGAGAAGTCATGACATGAAGGTGTGATGGAGGTACATGAATCTTGTCTCCATAGATCTGACACTTATGGCATCTCTTAGCATAATTGATGCAATCCCCTTCCATGGTAGACCAGTAATACCCAAATCTCATTATCTGCCTGGCCATTGTGAAACCATTGGCGTGTGTCCCACAAATGCCTTCATGAACTTCTTCTAAGATCTTTTTAGCTTCAACTACGTCGACTCATCTTAGCAACACCTGATCTTTTCTTCTTTTGTATAAGATTTCTTCGTCTAGGACATATTTATATGGAAGCCTTCTTAATGTCCTCTTATCATTCTCAGAAGCTTGCTCAGGGTATTTGCGATCTCTTACATACTGGAGAATATCTTGGTACCATGAGAAGTCATCCCTTTCTTCTTCTTCTTCTTCTTCAATATCATAACAATAAGTTGGAGCCTCATATATGCTCATTTGAATGGGTTTCATATCTTCTGGTCTATTTACTTTAATCATCAAGGCCAAAGTCGCAAGAGCATCAGTCATCTGATTTTCTTCTCGTGGGAGATAATGGAATGTGACATCATCAAACTCCTTAGTTAACTCGAGAACCAATTTTCGATAATCAATTAGCTTAGAATCTCTCATTTCTCATTCTCTTTTGAGTTGATAGATTACTAGTGTGGAGTCTTCATATATCTCCAAAACTTTGATTTCCCGCTCTATGGCTGTACGGATTCCCATGATACATGCTTCATATTCACCATGTTATTTGTGCAATCAAAATAGAGTTTATTGGTGAAAGAATAGTGGTCTCCTTCTGGTGATACCAAGACCGCCCCAACTCCATTACCTGTGGCGTTTGAAGCTCCATCAAAATTTAATCTCCAAGGATGTTTTACTGTGGTTCCATCTTCAGTGGTTGAAACATACATTAAATCCTTATTCGGGAAGTCGAAGTTCATTGGCTCATAGTCCTCTAAAGCCCAACTAGCTAAGAAGTCTGCTATCGCACTCCCTTTTACTGCTTTTTGATTGACATAGACTATGTCGAATTCAGAAAGCAAGATCTACTACCTAGCCAATCTTCCATTCAATGCGTCTGACTCCATCATGTATTTTAGAGGGTTAGTTTTGAGATTCACCTAGTGGTGTGGTACAACATGTATTGCCTTAATCTTCACGTGGTCCAAACTAGAGCACAACATAGTTTTTCAATTGACGAGTATCGAGTATCACAATCGGTGAATTTTTTACTGAGATGATATATCGCCCTTTCCTTCTTTCTAGACTCATCGTGCTGGCCTAGTACGCATCCCATAGAATTTTCAAAGACTGACAAGTACAAGATCAATGGTTTATTAGGAATTGGAGGCACCAAGATGAGAGCATTGGACAAATAATCTTTGACTTTGTTAAAAGTTTCCTGACATTCATCATCCCATACACCTGGGTTGCACTTTCTAAGCAAACAGAAAATTGGATCACATTTCTCAGTTAGCTGTGAGATGAAACGAGCAATGTAATTTAATCTCCCTAAAAACCCTCAAACTTCTTTTTGCGTACTGGGTGGTGGTAGCTTTTGTATGGCTTTGAATTTATCTGGATCAATTTTAATCCTCCTTTTGCTGACCAAAAAGCCTAACAGCTTTCTCGAAGTGGCTCCAAAAGTGCACTTTGCTGGGTTTAGCTTTAGTTGATACTTTCTTAGCCTTCCAAACAGCTTTCTTAAGATCCTTACATGCTCTTCCTCTGTTCGAGATTTCGCAATCATACGTCGACATAAACTTCAATTTCTTTATGCATCATGTCATGAAACAAAGTCACCATGGTCCTTTGATAAGTTACCGCTGCGTTTTTGAGTCTAAAAGGCAGCACCTTGTAACATAATGTTCCCCACAGTGTGACAAACATAGTTTTCTCTATATCTTCAAGATCCATCCTTATCTGGTTATACTCGGAGAAACCGTCCATGAATGAAAATAACGAGTGACCTACTATATTATCTACTAAGGTGTCGATGTGAGGTAATGGAAAGTTATCCTTTGGGCTAGCTTTATTTAAATCCCAATAATCCATACACATACGTACTTTCCCATCTTTTTTAGGAAGAGGGACTATGTTGGCTGCCCATACTGAGTATTTAACTACTTGGAGAAACCTAGCATCAAATTGCTTTCTGACCTCCTCTTTTATTTTCAATAACACATCAGGTCTCATCCTTCGGAGCTTTTGCTGAACAAGCTTGCATTCTTCCTTTATGGGGAGTTTATGTACCACAATGTCAGTACTCAGGCCAGGCATGTCTTGGTAGGACTATGTGAAGACATCTTGAAACTCTTGAAGCAACTCGATAAGATCTTTTCTGGTTTCTAGGGAGATGCTTGTCCCAATTTTTACTTCTCTCTTTTCATCCTCGTTTCCTAGGCTTATAACTTCCACCGGTTCCGAATGAGGCAAGATTTATTTTTCTTCTTGCTCCATCATTCTTAATAGATTAGGAGACAAATTACAATCTTGATCATCTTCAAAGTCTTGAAGTTCTTCTAAACACATATCTTGCTCAAAACGAGGCTCTAAGTTAGCATCAAGGTCACTCATATTATTGATATTCAAGGACCTGTCAAAGGAATAAAAAAGGAGGTCCAAATAACAAAATAAATTTACGAAAGAATGATTATATAGTTTGAGTATGAGTATGTTTGTCAAATTGGACAAGAATGTATGTTTTAAAGAATGATTAATTTTGTTTATTGGATATGTACGAATGGTTTGTTGAGTTGGATTAAGAATGAAAAATAATTAGCGAAAGATTTTCCATGTAAGACAGAAGATGCATTTTCATTCAAAATAACCAGATAATAATCACAGGCCCTTTTATAAAAAAGATCCATATTGCTTTCGAGCCTAAAGCAATATATGTGTTCTGAGCATTACTCTAAAGAAGCCCTAAAGACTACAGAGAGTTCCTCTTCAGTCCAGTTGTCGAGAGTACTCTCGAGGGTGAAAAGACGAATTTCTCATAGGTTTCTTTCTTCATTTCCTTCCATGGACACAGTGTTGATGCTCAAACCCTTTATTGTCCCTATTACCTCAATTAGTCTCCCCTCTTTCTCTTCTACCTTTGGCCTTGAATTGTTTATTCCTCCTGATATAAACGTTTTTGATAAATGGGGAAAAATCATTGGCTCCCATTGGATCTCCTCTCCGGCTAATCGAGCTCTTCTTCGTTCTTGCTTCTTTTTCAGCTCCCTTCTCTTTCCCTTCGCATCTGGTTATACCATAGGCCAAAGTGATCTCGTTTCTCTACCAACATTGGCACATTGATTCTCCCTTGGAGAAACCTTCCTAGTCCTTTTCCCGTTAGGTCTTCTTTACCAATTGTCATTTGTAGGGCCATCCTCATAATCTTTGATATTTTAGGTATAGGGATTCTGCTTCCTTCGGCGATGAAGGTTGCATTAACGAACTCCAAGGATCGGAAAGAACACTCCAAGGCTTCTTCATCTGCTCCAATGTATGGCGCATCATTAGCTATTGATTCAATTAAGTCCTCCTCAGTATTGATTGTGATTAGTCGACCTTCGGTCACTAATTTCAGCTTCTAGTATAATGATTATGGCACTGCCTTTGCCGAATGGATCCACGATCTTTCGAGCAAGCAGTTGTAGCTTGGTTTGATATCCATTACTTAGAAGTCTACTTCGTACGAGTTTGGACTGATTAACAATGGTATCTCAATCCGACCCATAACTTTCCTTTCTATTCCATCAAACGCTCTCACTACATTTTGGCATGTCTTCATATGAGAAGTATCGATTGGTAACCTCTTTAATGTTGTCAATGGCAGAATGTTCAAGGTTGAACTGTTGTCAATCAATACACCAGAAAGTGTGTAACCTTTACAGTGGGTGGTGATATGTAGCACTTTTGTTGACTCCATACCTTCTGAGGGTATTTCATCATCATTAAAAAAGATGAAATTATCGGCGTTGGCATTATTGACCAAGCGGTCTAATTTGTTCACTGAAATGTCATTGGCTACATAAGTCTCATTTAATACTTTCATTAGCGCGTTGCGATGTGTTTCTGAGCTTACTAACATCGTTAGAATGGATATAAGAGCTGGTTGCTTATGTAATTGCTCCATCACGCTCTATTCACTGTGCTTGAGGAACTTCAAGAATTCTTTAGCCTCTTTTTCTGTCACTGGCTCGTTAATTGGTGACTTTAGTACACTAATACTTCCTCTTTTCAGCTCTTCTAGGTTTTTTTCCAAGTGTTTCATTTTCTATTCTTGCAGGGCCATAGTCTTTCCCACTACGCGTGATAAGACTCACGTCCTAAACTCCTTCTGATTCAACCTTGGAACTTTCCCCTCTTGATACCATTACATTATAGTTGTAATTCCAAGGTACCCTTTTGTCATCCTTGTAGGGGAAGGCTACGAGTTTTTGGATTATTATTGTGGGAGCAACTCTTGCTTCAGTTTCGTCGTTCCTTGGTTGTGATATGATTATCATTGGATTATTAACCCTAAAAGTTTTCTTAGCCGTGTCCTCTTCAGAGGCACACACTTCTTCCATTTCTTCTTTTTCCTCAAAAAATTCTAACTCCTTATTATCCATCAATCCCTGTACCACAGTTTTGAACTCGTCGTATTCTTGAATCTCATGCCCTTTATTATTGTGGAACTCACAGTAGTGTCCTTTTCTCACTGCTTTTCCTGAATCTTGGGCAATTAAACCCACTTTTACCATTTCGTGCCATACCCATCTCAATGGTGATCTTACCTCCTCAATGCGAGTCTTGATCTTCCTTCCCTCTCCTCCGGCTATTGCATTCACCCCTTGATCGGGATGTTTGGGCAGCGGATTCCCTGATACATTGGGATTCGTAAGGTTCTCGAATCTCAATACCTTGGCATCGATGAGCTGTTGCATGTGCCTTTTTAGAGCCGTGCAGTTCTCAATTGAATGTCCAACTATTCTTGCGTAATATTCGCATCGTGTGTTCGTATCATACCAACTTGGGAATGACGGTAGCAATGGTTTTACATGGATTGGCGACACGAGATGTTCATCATACAATTTCGGATAAAGTTCTTTGTATGTCATGGGAATAGGAGTGAATTCCATTCTTGGCCTCGAACCAAACCTCTACCTTGGATTTCTTTAATAGTTTCCTTCCGTTGTCCTAGGTGACACTATCACCATTGGTTTTGAGTAATTTATTTTGTAAGAGTATGCGTTGTTGACCTCATTTTACTTTTTTCTAGGAGCTGTTCTTCTGAGACCTTACCCCGCCTCGATCCTCCCACTTCGGATCGCGTTCTCAACCATCTCCCTTGACATAACCATGTCAGAGAAACTTTTGGTAGCGCTTCCCAACATATGGTTAATGAAAGGGGCCTTCAAAGTATTAACGAATAACATAGTTATTTTCTTTTCCAATAATGGTGGTTGTACTTGGGTTGCTATATCTCTTCATCTTTGAGCGTATTGTCGAAAACTCTCATTTGGCTTTTTCTCTATTCTTTGCAGGGTCAGTCTATCAGGTGCCATGTCAGTTACATGATTGTATTGCTTCATAAATGCTTGTATCAGATCCTTTCATGAGCTTATCTTGGCTTGACTCAACTGGTTATACCATTTCGTCGCAGATCCTGCTAGACTATCTTGAAAATAGTGTATTAATAACTAGTTACTATTGACATGCTCAGTCATCTTTCTGCAGAACATGGTAATGCCGCCAGGGTGTTGTTGTGCTCTTATTGTTACAAGTACCCCACGTGGGTACGTTTCTGACGGTGCTTGAGTATGCACAGAAGCATAGCCTGGGAGATATCTAGGCTCCTCACTCTCCTCCCTTGGGCTTATAGCAGGACCTTTTCCCTTATCCGCCCCTTCTCTTATCAATTGTGTTAGCTCACGTATCATGCTCCTTTGAGATTATATAATCTGGTCCTTCATATCCTACTGTACCTTTGCCAAATGGTTTTGCAGCTGCACTTGCACTTGCACTTGCTCTTACATTTCCTTCTAGATTTGTTCTAAACGTTCAATTCTTTGATCCATTACTTTTCGAGTGCTGTAGCGATGTGGTTTCTCTATGGTTTTTAATTTAACTGTTTAAGATTTTAATTAATTAGGGATGCATGTTGATGAAAAACAATGCTTATGAATGCATGTATGCAAAAGAAAGGTATTGACTTATAATTCAATCTTCATTAGAAAACTTCACTATATAACAAGTTTCTTTACATAAAGCAGATTTACATAAACGATTTTGCCCTAATGCTCAGAGTTTTGATTTTCTCTAGAAGTCCAACTAATTTCTGACCCCAATCTGACTTTGTCTCATACTGCACACTTAACATATCGGCTTCGACTGCTAGTGTTTGCAAATGGTCAGTTACTTTTCGCATTTGATTCAAAGCTTCGCCCATAATATAATCCCTGTCTTGAACTTGTCTCCGAGTATGCTGAAGATGCCATTCATTTGTTTCCATTATCCTCTCAAGAATCTCAATTCGTATCTCACTATTTTGTAATGTGGCTTTCAATTCTTCCACCCTTTTATTCAACCTCTCAATCTCAACTCGACTTGCTTTCAGTTCTACCATCGAGTTTCGACTATGATGTCTATACAAGGTTCCTCTAACTCTCTTATTCGGGCTTTTAAGTCAGTTATCTTAGCTTGACTATCCAACAAGCTGCTTTTCATGGCATTTTCCTGA
This sequence comes from Gossypioides kirkii, assembly GCA_005610355.1. Taxonomy (NCBI): domain Eukaryota; kingdom Viridiplantae; phylum Streptophyta; class Magnoliopsida; order Malvales; family Malvaceae; genus Gossypioides; species Gossypioides kirkii. Next base: position 6,733,277 of record CP032249.1, on the reverse strand, counting down.
ACTTGAGCATCTTGAAACTTATTTTTCCACTGATTCATTCTAATCCTTTCTTCATGGATTTCCCGTTGCCATTGCTCTGACGTTTTTCTCAAACCAACAATCCTCATTGACAAAGGAAGTTTCTTGTAGTCTTTCTTCAGGCTATCAAGATCCTCTTCAGCCTTGTTCTTCCCTTTTCTCAATTTTTCTGCTTCTAATTTCTAAACATCAACATCTAATCTCAAAAGTAACTTTTCTTCTTCCAATTTTTCTATCATTTTTTTCATTTCAGAATTCTTTCTCTCAAAATCTTGTTTGATAATTTCCAATTCTGCCGAGACAACCTGCAAATGCTCCTTAATTGGAAGAATAGCTTCTGGGTTTGGTACAGGAATGTTGTCATTGATCCTTCTATTCCTCCACCAATCATATTCTTCTTCCAATTTTTCTATCATTTTTCCATTTCAGATTGGCGTTGAACACTTTCATTTTCCGAACTTGGTTCCATGCATTCGAAATCTATCAAATTCTCTTCTTATTATTCTCTCCTCTATATGCAAATTCACACTGGACTAATCTTTGAGTTGCTGGTATGAATTGTCTCGACCTGTACTGTCTTGAAACCAATAAAGGTGCGTACCTTACAGCTCCCCAAATTTCGGCCAATGGAACCCAATCGAAGTCTCTACATGAGACAAGATTTTATTAGGAACAAATCATGGTGTCTGCCATTCTATGTCTTTGTCTCGGAGACTTTGAAGTATTGCCATCCATTTTTCCTCCGAGAAGTTTCCTTGTCTTTGCGCAGTTACAAACTCTTTCAAAGGAGAATAATCTTTAAAAAGGTACTAATAAGATAACTTTTGTCTTCCAAAAATGACTGTGAAACCATACTATCAACAATGGTGCGCAGCCGATAAATCATCCTTCACCTTCTTTTCTGCATGTATTTAATGATCTGAAAGTTTCAGCCAATATTGTCGGGACTGGTGTAACCTTTTTATTCAACCTATCGAACAAGTCTGTAACCGCATCTTCTATGTGTCTCAAGGCTTTGGGAAAAATGACTAACCCGTATATACTTAGAGCCAAGATGTCAATCTTTTTCTTCATATCCGGGTGGGCCAGGATCAAGTCTCGCAAACTCTTCCACGTAATGCATTTATTGTAGCCTTTCACCTTAACCCTAGCTGCGACCCATTGCTCGCTCATGCCAGTGATGTTTATTAATCTTTTGACAAAAGTTGGGACACTCGGAGCTCTTGAGTAAACTTTATCGGCCGAGATCTTCGGAGAACGGAGTAGAGTGGTGTATTCCTCTATTGTAGGCGTCATGTCCACATTCCTAAAAGTGAAGCAACTATAGGTCGGGTTCCAATGTTGCGCCAAAGATCGAAAAAGGTACTTATCTACTTTAACCTCGAGCAAGTATGGTAGATCCACGTACTCGTGGAAAAAGGTTTGCTTCATGTCACAATCCCATTTGTCTTATATTTCTTTTAACTCTTGCAAATTGTTCTGAGCTGTACTAATTCTGGTATAGTCCCAAAAGTCAGATTCATGCCCTTTTACTAAGCTATCACCCTTCTGGCGTTGATTTTCCTCTGACCATATACGCATAACCATGTTATCCTCTACCTTATTAAGATACTTGTTCTCCATGATCAATTCTCTTATCAGTAATTGAGTTTGAATCAATATCTTTCCTAGTATGATGATGCAAATGCAAGCAAAAGAGCCAAAATAGAACACATTAGCAAAACACATCAATATCAGTATACAGGTATAAAACAAAGAACCTAAAAACTTATCTTGGATAGTTGCTAAAAAGTTTGGTATAACTCTTTCTACGGTAAGTACTTACGGCTTATTATATGCGGTTTAAGCTTTAGAGTAAAGGGTACCTAGCAGATTCCTCGATCCTCACCCATTACAGGCTCATACAGATGAGTTTGATTTAGGGGGACACATTTCCCACATGTTTGCACGAAAGTGAAAACTTCACGAAAACATGGGTACGAATGTAATCCTGAAAGATATTCACTATCCTGCACGGAGGTGAAAACCTCACGAAGGAGTAGCTTCCTACTTCCACTTAAAGGGTGTAGTAACAGATGCATATGAATGCAAGCTTATACTAGCAATATCAACGCAATGACATCACACAAAATGCAAAGGATCGTATATTAAACCAAAACCGATTGTTTTAAAAATTTTGACAAAAAGACCCTAAAATAATCAATTTTTGGCTTGACTCTCTTTCATTTTGAAAAAATTTCCCCAGCGGAGTTGCCAAGCTGTCGAAACCATTTTTTTTTAAAAGAAAAAGAGGTCTCGAAAAATATTTTAAAAATAAAAAAAAGAGAGTCACCACCAATCTTTTTATTTGGTGTGATTGGATCACCACAAAACGTTTAAAATCCGTTTTGAAAGATGTTTTGGTCTTAGAAATCCAGAAAACGGGTTCGGGAGTCGGTTACGTGAGAGGAAGGATTAGCACCCTCACACGCCCAAAATTGGTACCACGTCGATTATTATCCGATCTTAATTTAAAAATTTGAAACCTCGAATGAAGTATAAAATAAGATCCTTAAATGCATGATTTATTTGATGTACGCTTAAGAGGAAATCAAATTTCAAGAGGAAGTCTCGATATTTCTAAATGATCGAGAAAGTCACGTCCAGTGAGTTAGGACATAACATTTTGAGATCCGAAAATAACGAGCTTTTCTTCATTGCCAATTTCTAATTTTGAAAATGGTATTCGATTATTCCGATTTGAAGAAAAATTGCGCCTAGTAAGTTAAGGCACAATTTTTCAAAATCCAAAATAAAGGAATATTGCCTCGATTTTAAATATTTGTATTTTTTGGAGAAAATAAAAAACTTTAATTAAAATAGAGATAAAAAAGAGCATGTAAATTAAATACGAGTTATGCAATTAATGATAAAGCTAAATAACACAAAGAATGAACAATTATACGAATGAATAAATAATACGAAAATAATCATAAGAATAATAAAATACGAAATACAAAAAAACGCAAATCAAAATCAAAGAAAAAAGGATTAGTTAAAAATACAAAGAGTGATAATTATATTTTATATACGAAAATCGAAGAGAAAGAAAAAACGAGGTTGAAAAATGAATATTCAGAGAGTTTAGGGTCAAAAAGTAATTTTTGAAAAGTTCTAGGGTCAAAATGTAATTTTTGAAAAGTTTGATGGTCAAAATGTAATTTTTGGAAAGTTTAGGGTCAAAATGTGATTTTTGAGAAGTTCAAGGTTAAAATGTGATTTTTGGAAGTTCGAGGGTTAAAATGTGATTTTTGGAAGTTCGAGGGTTAAAATGTGATTTTTGGAAGTTCGAGGGTTAAAATGTGATTTTTGAGAAGTTTGGGGTTAAAATGTGATTTTTGAGAAGTTCGAGGTCAAAATGTGATTTTTGGAAAGTTCGAGGGTTAAAATGTGATTTTTGAGAAGTTTAGGATCAAATGTGATTTTTGAGAAGTTTAGGGTTAAAATATAATTTTAGAAAAGTTGTAGGGTTAAAACATGATTTTGACAAAGTTTAGGGCTTAAAATGTTATTTTGAAGAAGTTTGAGGGTTAAAATGTAATTTTAGAAAAGTTTGAGGGTTAAAATATAATTTTGAAAAATTTTTAGGGTCAAAATGTAATTTTTAAGAAGTTTAGGGATCAAAATATAATTTTTAGAAAGTTTAGGGACCTATTAGATAATAAAACCGAGAAATGGGAATGTAACAGCTTCCTATGCATCTTAAAGTCAAGGGATTAAATTGAAAATCATATAAAACTATTGGATAAATTTAAAATTACTTAAAAATAGCATTAAGGGTGAAATTATAATTTAAAAAAAGGAAAGACCAAAGGGACAATTTTCCCCCTCTTTGAAAAACAACTTTAAAACCCCACAACAAAATGCTGTCATTTTCGTCAGGGTATTTAAACCCAAATTTGCTAAAAAATACTTCATTTTCTTTGATTTCTTTTCAAAAAAAAAATTTCTCCCTCTTTTTTTTCTCAAATCTCTCCTTCTCTGATCATGCTCCCATGTCCGACCTTGGTGTCTTCGTCGATCCATCGTTGATCGTCCCCGTCCACCACCGTGCATGGTGGTCAATAAGGAAAACTCATCCTTTTCCCTTTTTTTTTAACAATAAATAGATCTTTGTTTAGATCTATTGAGATCGAACCCAAATCTTTAAACAAAAAGGAAAGTTTGATTTTTTTCTAATTTGTTCTAAAAAAACCTAGATCTACTCAGATCCTTTCAGATCTAAAAAATGTTTTGAAGTTTTCTTTATTTTTTAGATCAATTGTTATTATTATTATTATTTAAAAAAAACTAAAAATGTTCTTTCAGATCTAAAAACGTAGGTATTTTGATATTTTTGATATATTTTTTTCTTTTTTGAAATTTGTTGTTATTATTATTTTAATGTTTGCTCTTTTTTTACAGATATTCTAACAAGGGAGTCCCTCGTGAGCACTAAACGGCTCGGAGGGACTTCGTTCACGGTAGTCGACGACGACGGTTCGGATCTGAGTAAGTCCTTTCAAATTCCTTTTTATAATATTATTATTATTTTTTAAAACCGTTTCGAAATAAAAACTAATAAATAGTAATAATGTTATAATAAATAATATATTAATATATATTTAGAAAATAAATGGATTAGAAATTTAAATCATAAATGACAATAAATGTGTATGTATTGGAACTGTACCTTGATACCTTAATGCCTGAAAGCTTTGAATTTGATTCGTATTCTGCTATTCAATTCTTCCTCAAGTGCTATATGTTTTTATTGGTTTCAAATGCTTGTTGTTTTTCTATATTGATTTCTCCAAAAAACTCGTAACCTTACAATTGCTTTTAATTTAGCATTTATAGCCTTTATTACAATCATTATACTTTGTTTTTTCTAACTAAATGCCCGTCTCTTCTCCTTTGCAGATTGCAGTGGCGGTGGTGCAACTTGGTAGTGGTGGTGCTGACGTGGCGGATTCAGATTGGGCAGGGTAGGGGCGACAGCAGCAAGTTGCAACAATTAGGGTTTTTTTCTAGATATTTTTTGTAATATTGGGCTTATTGGGCTTAAGGTGTAATTGGGCTTAATCGTAATTGGACATTTTAAATTTAAAATAAATTTAAAATTAAAATTTTATTTTTTTGGTTCAAATTGGGTTTAAGGTTGGGCCCGGACAAATTGGGCTCCAACAAAGCCATCTCAACCGTCTCCCACCAATCATATATATCACCCTTCAACAATGAGATGATGCACTAGAAGTTACCCTCAAGGGTAAAATAGAGCGGTCTCAAAGTCCTTAGTGTGTCCTTTAACCACTGACCAGCAACTATCGAGTCATCCTCACTAGTGCCATAAAAGTTCTCTGTCTTACATCTGCGAAATATCTCTATTGGAGTCTCCTGTGGAATGACAGGGGATGGTGAAGCAGATGGGGTAGGTTGAACCCTCGAGATCGTTCGAATGATCCGATGTAGCGCAAAACTAAGATTCTGTAAGTAAGTTGCCTCATCCACTCCCGGACTCATTGGAATGTCAAAGTCGTCGGTGTTCGAGACAAACCCATCTCTCGTATAATCCATCGGAGAAGCATGACTCTCCTCCCTAGCCTCATGGCTACGATATGAATCATCGGACATGTCAAATTTGAAAACAAAACAAAAAAGAGAAAGCATCATCAGACTTCCAATCTTAGAAGAGTTCACTCTTAAATTAGGGGCATGTATTCATTGACACCGTACTATGACTGACCAATTGATCCTAGAATCGACTAAACTTAAGTTCTGATACTACTAAATGTAACACCCTAATCCCAAATATGGATTACCCGAAGACTAAGGCGCTACATCGAGTCATCAGAGCAACCCAACAAAATTTTTAAATAATTTAAAACATTGAAATACATTTTATATAAGAGAAAATACCATACATAGTTATACTGACAATAGTAATAAAAGTAGTTACATAAAACATGTGGAGCTCCAATATCATCGTACATCAAAATAGTCAAAATAACCAAACGATAAATGAGTTACAAACCTACAAAATACAAGTAAGGCCCTAGGAATACAATGCCGACTAACAAATAAGGTACTGTACTTTGTATACGTAATGCTAGAAGTCCCTAGTCGATGATGCTCCTCAGACATGAACAAAAGACTACTAATATGAAAATGAAGATAATTCGAAGGCTGAGTGTAACACCCCCAGACCCGACCCAATCATTGAGTCAAGGTACTAGGATGTTACATTCGTTGCCGGAGCAACTACTAAAATTTTCAGAATCAATTTATCATATTATTTAATTAATGTAAATCATTTACTCATTTTAGAAAATATTGAATTTACGGCAGCACTAATTATGAGTTAAAGGAGCTCATCAAAACATCCACAATTGGTCAAAGACCAAATTGTAAAGCCTATAAAAATTTTGGACTGTCGTCGCGACGTTGGGGTTTCATGTCGTGACATGGCAAATTTGTCATCATGACGTCGTCTCCGTTTTCTTACAAGTTCCACACTTTTTATTTATTTATTTATTTCATTATCTAAACCGTATTCAGATGTCATAATCGCCACTTCATTTTTACATATCATCCACTTACATCTATTTCTACTCTCAAGTCCTCATAGAAACATGATATTCAATCAAAGATAACGAAATTTATAAAATTAACACAAATATTTAAATTTTACAAATAAGACCTTTGGAGGACTTGCACTTTCAAAAGTAGTTTACCCACTTTATGTATATTTCATATTTATTTCAAAATTTTGCCAATCAATTTAATTCTTCATAAAATTTTAATAATGATTTTAATATCACATCAATTAATCATTATTCACTTATTATTATCAATTAGTTTAAATATACTCACATGTATTAATCATTCCATCACTTATAACCATTTTGAAACATTTCAAATTCATCTATTATGTATATTTTTCCTCCTCCTCCTCTCCATTCCACATCCTTTATGTATATTTATATATTTATTACAATTTTTAGCTTTTAGTATATAGCATGCTTATATATAGTAATACATTATCTATAATTCCACTATTTACTTATGTATTAATTTCAAAGTTGTCCACTTGAGTCATAATCACTAAATTATTTATATCTTGAGCTACAGAATTCGAAATTAAGATTCGCTTGATGTTTTTGAAACTAGACACAAATATCTTTTTACCATTAAAATTTTAGGATTTCTAATTTAGCCAATCCATACAGAAAATTCTTCAAAGTTTCCCCTTCTCTGCTGCTTGACAATTTCGACCTTTCTTTACTAAAAATTAATTGTCTATCAATACAAGATTCGGATGATGTTTCCATTTGTCTCTCTTGAAAATAGACTCATTAAGAATTTAAGCATATAAATGTCAGCCTCTAATAATTCTTTTACAATTTTTTATGATTTTCCAAAGTCAGAACAGGGAAACTTGAATTTACTCCAACATTGTTTCCCAAAAACTAATATATCTCAAAATATACAATTCCGTTTCTTTCACCGTTTCTTTCATATGAAACTAGACTCAATAATATTTAATTACATATTTAACTCAACCTCTAACTAATTTCTATAATTTTTGGTGAATTTTCAAAGTTAATTCACTGCTACTGTCCAAATTGTTTTAATGAAAATGTTTCCTTTTCCATGTTTCTTTGCACTATGTTTCATTCAATCACACATAATTCCCTACTTTTGATTACTATGCAATTTAATCACTTATGTTTATGTGTAGATTACATATTCATTTCTTAATCTTAATACTTTTCACCATACAGATCACATTCTCTCTTACCAATTTAGTGTTTTTAAGCCTTTATTCTTCATCAAATACTTTCTATTTCTAGTATTAGATTAAATACATGTATCATACATCTCACTCAAAATATTTTAACTCAATCTATTGAAATACAAGTAGGTTTAGTATGAAACTTACCTCCTTTGTCAAGAATTTCTTCCTTTCTTCTTCATTTTCGTGCATTTCTCTTCTTCATCACTTTTCTTCCTTTTTCTTCTCATTTTCTCCACTTTCATCTACTATTTTCTAGCTTCTAAATTGATGAACATATTCTCTAGAATCTCTACTTCATCTTCTCTCTCTAATATCTAAGGAAATTTAAAAAAAAATTAGGTAAAAAGATAGATTTTCATGGAAAATGACCAAATTGCAAAAAAAAAAAAACTTCCTTTTCTCACCCTTTTACCCACGTTAGAAGGATGATAAATTTCCTTCATCCTTCCTTTCTTTTTATACTACCATTTTCTAAATAAAATAATAATAAATATTTAAGTAAAATATTAATAAAATAATTAATTAATTAATTAATGAAAAATATCTCCAAATATCATCAACATTATCATTACATTCTAGAATTCTCCCTCTTGCTAATTGATCAATTTGCCCTTATTGATCTTTCAAAATTCCATCCTTGAGTCATCACTTAATTTGGAAAAATTACAATTTAGTCCCTACATGCCAATTCCATATCATAGTAAATTGGTATATTTTCACTTTTGGTCCTTCAACTTTGTCATTTTTTTTACACTTTGATCCTCTAAATTTTGAATATTTACACTTGAGCTAAAAAAAGTTCACGTATTTATGATTTAGTCCTTACTTTTAAATCAATATACTAAAACCTACTTCTTAATAATAATAATAATACTATTATTATTATTATTATTATTATTATTATCATCATTTTACACTCCTCAATCCTCTCTTTTATATTGTTTTCTCATCTTACTAAAAAAAATCAATTATACATTATTCAACTTATTACTTCTTTTATTATTTATAAATTTTAGGGATGTTACACTGAGCTTTACAGGCTCAGTGGTACACAACTAATCTACCATACTACAAGCGATTCATAAATATAAGCATGCAAATCAAATGTATACATAGAAGCATGATATGAGTATCGAATAATCAAATCATGAGTCATCTCAATCTACATAACCAAATCACTTGCATATCAAATTTGTCAAACTTGTTAGATTGCACATTTACTCAAATAATCGGGTATCTGGATAGTCTCGTGCCACTCATGGCCGCTAGTCAAATAATTTCTAGTGTTCGTAGTGTTATCCCGAGTGCCACTCATGGCCGCTAGTTAGGTTAGAGTTCGAAGGCTAAGCACAAACAAAAAATCAAACATATAATCACAAATATACAACCATGACATTCGAGTCTCATACTCGTTTGAACTTGCTTATCATTCCGGTTAAAATATTAACTAATGAAATATGACAGTCTGTTGCATTGACATTCTAACCTTTGCTCATTCAAAAATTAATAACTCTTCATATATAACTCTAAATCGAGCATCGTTTGTTTTAAACGAAACTAGACTTCCGTACGATTATAGAGATATAAGTCTAACTTCCTATTTTATCTTGTGAAATTTTTGGTCATTTCTGAAAGTCACTGCTAAATCTGTTTTATAATAATTCTGCTGTCAAATTTTTATGATCTTTCAGCACTAAAAAAATCATATATTTTAAAATATAAATATAAATCGATCTCTGTTTGTTCTAAATGGAACTAGACTGACTCTCAGTTACAACCATGTATAGATAACTTCCTAATTATTTTTACTAAATTTATGGCAAATTTTCAAATTTACTGCTCATGTAATAATTTGCTTCTGACAGATTTCACAACTAAATTTTTAGCTTCATTATAATCATCCAAACATGATTTCCACCCAAAGACATACAACATGCATACATTATCACACAAGCATCATATTTATTATTTATCAAGAAGCATAGAAGAGTTAGAGGGTACCACCTTGATGGAAGAACACCAACAAAGCTTCTTGCCTAGCTCTCCACCAGTTTGCCTTTACCCTTAACTTTAGAAGATTCACCACCCTCTTTAACTAATAACCATGCACCACACAAGATTTCTCATATAAATAAAGGTTTATAAGATGCAAAATACATTATTTAAATAAAAAATATGAGAAGATGGGTAGAGACTTCCTCAAACTCAAACCCTCCCAAACACCCAATAACCTTCACCTCATCCTTGAAGAACATAGATTTTTTTTCATGGAACTTTAAAAGGTTAGATCAAGACTCTTACCTTCTTTGAAATTTGGAGGATGAAAATGGTGAGAAAACTCACTCAAATCTCTCTCCTCTACACGGCTTGTTAAGGAAAATAAATGGAAGAAAGACAAAAAGTAAAGAAATGTAGAAAAAAGTGTGTAGAAACTATGGAAATGAAAAAAAGAATGAAAAATAGAGCGATTATAATATAAGAAAAATTCAAATAGTTACATGCATAATTTTAACTGCTCAACATAATTAAAAACATTCTATAAACAAACCCCTCTACCCACATCTTATACAATTTTATCACAAAATGAACGTACCAAATTTATATTTTTTCTAATGTAAGTATATTAAATGAGCTAAACTAAATCTTGATTATGAATATATTATTTTAGAAATAATATTAGTAGAACTCATTAAATAGTTTCAATGGAAAAGAGGATATTGTTCATATTAAGGGTCTCGAGTTCGAGCGTTTGTATGTGGAAAGTATGTATGCGTTGTCAAAGAATTAAAAAATATGAACAAATATTACCATATAATCACACTAATATATTAAAAAAAAAATAATAGCAATTTATTGAAATTTTCATGGCATGTTGTTCATGACATCATCAATAAAACGACATAACGTGAAGTGTGAAGATCCGCCGTCCATCAAAGCCTTCCTACTCCGATCACTCATCTCTTTCATCCTCTTACGAAGGACACTATCATGTTCCATCAACCGCCTGATTCCTCTCTCTATTGTTTCTGCCTTCACAATTTCAACCTCTCTCCGGCCATCTTTCCGGTAGTCCATTTTAATCTCCACCGCTAATCCCAACTCTTTCACCAATGTCAACGCGTTCAGTTGTTGCTCTGCGTAGAGCGGCCATGTCGCCATTGGCACTCCAAACCATATACTCTCCAATGTCGAGTTCCAGCCGCAGTGCGACACAAACCCTCCTGTCGCAGGATGGCCCAAGATGACCGCTTGTGGTGCCCACCCGATAATCTTACCAATCTCAGCCGTTCGATCCAAGAATCCTTCCGGCAACACCTCTGTCACATTCTCGTAATCAATCGGGTACTGTCCCATCATGCCGTCTACTTTTTCTGGGGGTCGGCGTAGAGACCACAAGAATCGGTGCCCACTCTGCTCTAGGGCACAAGCGATTTCCTTTACCTGATCCGCACCAAAACTACCCATGCTTCCAAAGCAGAGAAACACCACTGATGAACGTGGTTGTCGATCGAGCCATTGCATGATTGAGTCATAATTCTGATGGACCCCACTAGAGCCTTCACTATTCAATATGGGTCCCACCGGGTAAACGGGTGGAAGCTTACCATTAGAAAGGGAGTCAACTGCATGCGATTCCAGCTCTGAAAATGTATTTACCATTATGCCCTTCATTTCTCTCGCCCCTTTCGCCATGTTAAGGAAAAAAGCAAAACCTTCAGGCTTGAACGTTTCAGATGGAAAGAATTTAGTGGAAACTGGGTTGACATACGATGGGATAGTGAACTCAGTGTCCGAGTCTGTTAACTCAACGAACTCAAAGTTTTTCTCATCATGAAGAGCTTGAATGAAAAATAGGAAGCCAAGAAAACCAGCACCCGAAGTGCAAAACAGATAGCTTGGAACGCCGAAGTCGTTAGCCAAGTCTCTAAAAGAAGTACAAAACATGTCGAGAACAAACCCGGCGAGTCGAGGTGAGCCGGGAACTGAGTTGGAGTGCTTAACTATTTTGGCGACGGCCTCTTTCACAAGTGGTCCCTGGGTTTCAACTAAACTCACCAGAAACTTAAACCTATCCATGTCTGGATCAGATTGAGGGAGGTCGATGAATTTGATGCGGGTGGTGGTGGTGGCGGCGGCGGCGGCGGCGGCGGTGAGATAGTCGATGTAGGCGGTGTCTTTAGCGTTAAGGGGTTGCTTGATGGTGAGAACAGAGATGGAGAGGTTGGCATTGAGATCCACTAAAAGCTTAGCCACTTCAATTGCGGAAACCAAATGGCCCATTCCAGGCGCTGGGATGAACACTAGCTCCGCTTTCTTCACCATCGAAATGAACAAGGAAACTTGAAAGAGAAGTTAATGTGTGGAAGAGTTTAACAGCGAAGGAAAGTTGCTTTGGGTTTGTGTGGTATAGTTGTCTCCCACTTATTAATAAATATGAGAGTGTGTCCAGTCAGAAAGTTAAATGCTGCCAAGTATGACGTCATTGCTTTGCTTTCGCGAAGTTAGGAATTTATTAGGATCTTCAATATTGAGTTTCTAGAAAGAATTGTATGAAACTAACCTATTATATCATTTCTATCTTTTTTTTTAATAATTAATATTATTTTAATATTTTTTAAAATTTCAGCAACACATTGATTTAATCTTTTTCAAAATAAAAATGTTAAAATTTAAAATAAAAATATTAATATGATATTAAATTATTAAAAGAGATAAAAAATTATATGATATTTTAGTTAATAAAAAAATAATTTAATTGAATTAAATTAATTAGTTAATTAGTTTATTATGGTTAATAAATGTTAAACGTACTAAATACCCATAATGATAAGGGAGAGTTGAGAACTATATAATTAATAGATCCATATCATAAATATATTATAATGTTATAATTATGAGAGTACTCTTAATGGAATATATCTATGTGAGTGGAACTGTAGTTGCTTCTAAGAACTTAAAGACTTGACTCTGACAACACTCATGAAAGATATTATAATATATATGATATTTTAATAGTTACAAATGAAAAGTTATAACTAATAAAAAATTATGGCACTTGGTTATTAACCAAAAGTTATCACTACTTATTGTGATGAGTAATATCGGGTAATTTATCCAAATGACTCAAAAAATTTTATTATTTACGAAAATGACTCAAGTTCAAAAATATACATTAAAATGATCTAAAATGAACAATAAAGATTCTAAATACCTATCTAATAGCCGACACCTCATCAGATTCCACCTCAATGATTGATGTCAAACATAAAAAATGGTATTTTTTGGTGTTGGCCATGCAATGGCCGACACCTATGTATTTTTTTAATCCGATATTATACTGATATACGAAAAAGACCATTGCATGGTCGACACCACCTTTTTATCTGATAAAAAATCAAAAATTTTTGAAGTTAGCCATGCATTGGCTGACACCACCTTTTTATCAGATAAAAATAATTTTTTTGCTGTTGGTCATTGCATGATCGACATCACCTTTTTTATCTGATAAAAATTAATTCTTTTTGGTGTTGGTCATTGCTTGGCCGACATCATCTTTTTTATCTGACAAAAAATTTAAATTTTTTTTTTGTGTTGGCCATGTATTGGCTGACATCACCTTTTTATCTGATAAAAAATCAAATTTTTTGGTATTGGTCATTGCATGATCGACACCATTTTTTTTATCTAACAAAAAATTAAATTTTTTTGATGTTAGCAATGCATTAGCCGACAACAATATTTTTTTTATCAAATTTTTTTTTACCAAATTTTTTTTTTGTGTTGGCCATTTTTTGGTCGACACCACATTTTTTATCGGATAAAAAATTTAAATTTTTTTGGTGTTGGTCACATTGCTTGGCCGACACCACCTTTTTTATCTGATAAAAAATTTAAATTTTTTGGTGTTGGCCTTGCATTGGCCGATACAACCTTTTTATCAGATAAAAAACAAATTTTTTTGGTGTTGCATTAGCCGACACTAACTTTTCATCCTTTCTCTATATATAAGGTTTACGTTTTGATTTTGAAATTGTAAGTAAGTAAGAAATAACAACAAAATGAGAGTGTTTTTTTTTATTTATCACTACATGAGTGTTTTGTTTTGATGGAAAGTTGTGAAGTGTGCAATCGAATTTCGGGGTTGAACTATATACTATCATGTATTGCTGGTGTTGAATTATATACTATCATGTCTTCAGTGGTAAGACGTGAAGACTATCCAAGATGTCCAAAGAAGATGGACATTATTTTATGTTGGAAGAATTGTTATCCTGCAACTCAACAGTACAACTGTTGATTTATTGATTCAACGTAGATGATATAATTGTCGCTATATGTAACTATATGGTATAACCGTAAAGGTTATGCTATCAAAGGTCGATTGACCAAACTCTGTCATCGAACGGCCGAACGAGATGACTTGGCCTGGTATTCAGGCAATATGGCCCCATAGTGCTTGAGGGTTACAAGAATTTAATGAAATTGGTCAGATAATCAAGAAGATGAATATTATCTAACCAAGTCGAGTCGGGTAGGTTGAGGGTTATTTAGGTTATTTTGTATTATTGTTGTTAAAATTTTAAATTTCGTGTATTAATAATAACAATTATTTATACTTTATTGTATCTGTAAATTTAATTTGTTGCATTGTAATATTCAATAATGTTTGTATTTTATTGTATTAATATAATTTCGATTTATTAAAAAAATTATTAAATATTTTGTTGTGAAAATGTTAAGAAATAATTATTATCGACAAATTAAAAGTATATTGTAATAATTCAATAATTAAAATTAATGTTGAGAAATAAACGAAAAAAATCAAAAGAACAAGAGTTTAGTTAATGGGAAAAAAATTAGTTTTTGAGTTTTTACCATCCAAAAATATATTCGAATTATTACCATCTAATGGTCGACACCCACTTTTAACCATAATAGTATATATATATATATATATAACTGTCAGTACTAAAGATTTGAGCTTTTTGTTTTCATTATCAGTACAAAATATTTGTGTTTTGTTTGTTGAGAGAAAATCACAAGTTTTTTCAATGTGAGTTCCAACATTTTCTTTATTTATGTTCATTTTGATGGAGAAATTATCAATACAGATGATAAAGGTTGTGTATTTCGAAGTCGAGAAAAAATCGGAATGAGATTGAACAAGCGTGTTTCGCTGGACGAATTGAAACGGAAGATCAATACAAAGATAGCTACTCGTTGCGGGAAGCAAATGTTGAGACTATTTTACAAATTTTTGATTTCATCAGATCCGATCAAGTTCTCGAAAATGGAGCTTGTTGATGATGATGATCTAGGGACAATGATTGAAATTTATTGCCCCTTTGAGATAGAAAATCCCTGCCCGATTGAGTTGTTCGCAGAGATAGCACAACCCGAACCAATTCAAGTTTTAAATCTAATAAGCCAGCGTTCTAGAATAGATATTGATCTTAATGTATGTTGGGAAGATCAATCGGGTATTGGAGGGTTGACTCCAGAAAATCCAAACACCGGTGGGTGTTTGTATAACATCCAAAACATGTGTCATCGTCTACAATTTCATCTAGAGGTGTTGGCCCCCATAGAAGATGATGATGAAAATGAAGCTTTAGAAGACCCAGATTTGGATGACATCCTCGAAGACTTAGATGAGGAGGGGTCGGTGGAGGGTGATGATGTTAACACCCATTCGATCGAAAATACGAGCCCGAGTATAGTTATCAGGAATAACCTCGAGGCCTTCATGAGCGACGTAGACCCAGATGCAGCTCGAGCTCGTGAGTTTCCGGAATATAGAAACATAGTTTTGACTCACCTACTCGACGAACAAACAGACGAAGAAGAGTTATTCGTAGGACAACAATTCGAGAACAAGAAGGACTGCTTAAATAAAATAAAGTAATATAGCTTGAAGTTAGCTGTAGATTATAAAGTGACGAAGTCATTGCAGTCTTTGTACATCGGAGAATGTTGGAAAGTCAAGAGTGGGTGCAAGTGGCGTATTTGAGCCGCGTTAATACAACAGAGTCAACTGTAGACAATAAGGAAAATGGAAGGTCCTCACACATGCACCATGGCTCGGTTAACGTAAGACCATCGAAAATTAGATGCAAAGACCATATGCAATTGCATCATGCCTATGGTAAAAGCGTCCCCGTTGAATAAGGTATCGATCTATGTTGCGGTCATGCAAGCTCGCTTCAATTATAAGGTTTCGTACCGGAAGGCATGATGGGTAAAGCAGATGGCGATGCGAGAGTTGTATGGTGACTGAGATGCATCATACAACGAGCTTCAAGGGTGGATAGCCTGATACGAGAGTATGTGCTTGGGACAATCACTGATTTACAAACACTGCCGTATGAAGGTCCGGATGGGGTGATTGATCCGGGAAAACGACGTTTTTATCGATTATTTTGGACTTTCAACCCGTGTGTTAGGGTCTTTCCTCATTGCAAACCGATGCAAAGACCATATGCAATTGCATCATGCCTATGGTAAAAGCGTCCTCGTTAAATAAGGTATCGATCTATGTTGCGGCCATGCAAGCTCGCTTCAATTATAAGGTTTCGTAACGGAAGGCATGGTGGGTAAAGTAGATGGCGATGCGAGAGTTGTATGGTGACTGAGATGCATCATACAACGAGCTTCAAGGGTGGATAGCCGCGATACGAGAGTATGTGCTTGGGACAATCACTGATTTATAAACACTGCCGTATGAAGGTCCGGATGGGGTGATTGATCCTGGAAAACGACGTTTTTACCGATTGTTTTGGATGTTCGACCAGTGTGTTAGGGTCTTCCCTCACTGCAAACCGATGGTGCAAGTTGATGGAACCTGGCTGTACGGTAAATACACATAAATACTACTGATTGCTGTTGCACAAGACGGCAATTGAAATGTGCTTTCTATTGCTTTCGCCATAGTCAAGAAAGAGTGCTTCGAGTTGTGAGAAATTTTCTTAAAAAATCTGAGGAGGTACGTTGTTAGGCAAGACAACGTTTGCCTTATATAGGACATATCGAATGGACTACTTGCTGCAATAAGGCGATTGGAGGTTTCGTGGAGGTACGTTTATTGCATCCGGCACATGTCGGTAAACTTTCATAGTGATTATAAAAATAAAGGATGGAAAGCAAAACTCGTGAAAATGGGTAATAAGTATTGTTTGTATTTTTTATATTCGATTTAATTTTAAATTTTATCAGTTTGTGAATTATTAAAATACTTATTCGAAATTGCATATGCAACTCATGAATTTTAACCGCGGAGATTCAGACAAAAGTTCACAAAGCTTGAAGCTAAGATGAAACATTTACCAAATGGTAAAAATCTTTGTGGATGGTTGGGTAGCGTCTAGACGTATCAATGAACACAAAGTTACGATGAGGGGGCTCGGTATGGCCAGATGACGATCATCTTGGTCGAGTCGGTTAACTCCGTATTAAGGCAAACACGACATCTACCGATTGCTACTGTTTTCTTGGCAACCTTCTATAGGTTGGCCACATTGAGGCCTACGATGGGCCAGCGACAAATGGCACAGATGGAGGCCAAACACGTGTACGTTAAGGACATTTGAAGGGCCATAGCAGAAAATAGTCAGAGAGCTCGAACGATGAATGCAGAAATATATTCGCGGGAGTTGGAGATTTTTCGAGTTTTAGAGTACATCGGTCGTCGCTCGGGTGTTCCGTCGAGGTCGTACGCAGTTGATCTGGCAAATAGGTGATATGAGTGCTTCAAATTTCAAACTCTCTAATATCCGTGTGCGCATGTTCATGCAACATGTGCGACTGCAAATTTAAATGTAAAACAATTCATAGACGAGGTGTACACGCTGCAACGTACATTGCGTATCTATGAGAATGAATTTCCCGTAATGCCCGATGTATCAAACTAGGAAGTTCCACCGGTTGCTTTTGAGATGTTGCCAGACCATAGTCTCCGTAAAAAGCCTAGAGGTCGACCACCTTCGACGAGGATTTGCTTTGATATGAATATTAGGGAGACAGGGGAACCGAAATTGTGCAGTGTTTGCCGAAGGCCTGGCCATAATCGATCCACTTGCCCACATCGTGTCTATATTTCCAGTCAATCCTCTCGTAATGCCAGACTGTCCGATGAAGAATGAGCGCATGTCCACTAGTATACATGAAAAATATTTGTGTAAAAATTAATTTGAAAATTAAATTAAGTTGAAATTAATTTGAAAATTAAGGTACATGTTTAAATTTAAATAATTTAAACTTCATAATTATACAAGTTTGAATTTAAAACTCTACTTTAAATTTGAAGTTGAAATTAAAATTATATTTAAAATTAATTTAAGATTATTTAAATAAAATAATTATTATTATATTTCAATTTATATCAAATAATGTGTTGATTTGACAATACATTATTTATCAAATTTTTATATTTAAATTTATTTAAATAAAAGAATTATTATTATATTTTAATTTATATCAAATAATGTGTTGATTTTACAATACATTATTTATCAAATTTTAATATTTAAATTTATTTAAATAATAAAATTATTATTATATTTTAATTTATATCAAATAATGTGTTGATTTTACAATACATTATTTATCAAATTTTAATATTTAAATTTATTTAAATAAAAAATTATTATTATATTTCAATTTATATCAAATAATGTGTTGATTTGATAATATATTATTTACCAAATTTAAATTTTAAATTTATTTAAATAAAAAACTATTATTATATTTCAATTTTTATCAATACATTATTTACCAAATTTAAATTTTAAATTTATTCAAATCAAAAACTATTATTATATTTCAATTTTTATCAAAGTTTAAATTTATTAACCAAAATAACCTTAATTGACATTAAAATTACAAAACTACCATCAATGATCCCCTACTATAAATAGCATTGGACCACCCAAATTCCAGTTCACCTAAATTGAAATTCCAGCTCACCAAAATCGAAATTCCAGCTCCCCACCACCCAAATTTCGTTGTTGACCGTCGTTGACAACCGTTGACCGACTTTGATCGCCATTAATCGCCGTTGTCCGACTACCGTCCCTCACTTATGGATTCGAACGTCATTTTTCGTAGTCATGACAACCACCGTGTGGGCGCGATTCGAGCAGATCAGGATTTTTATAAGATGGTCAGATCTCGACATCATCATCCGGGCTATAAGCCCTATAGATTAGCTCAACAATATATAGAAGATGCGGGGTTCGAGATTGCTTCCCGTATTAAAAAATGTATATCCGGGCCGACTTAATAACGGCCTTAGTCGAAAGATGGTGTCCCGAGACCCACAAGTTCCACCTCCCATGTGGGGAGGCAACAATTACATTAGAAGATGTTGTAATCCAGCTCAGGCTGCCCGTTGAAGGTGATGCGGTAACGGGTTCGGGTACACTAGACGATCCTTGTGGCACTTGCTATCGGTTACTTGGCAAGGTGTCCCCGGATACTGAAAACAAAAAATTACCATTTTTAAAGTTTACGTGGCTGCAAGATAACTTTTGACATCTCCCTCAAAATCCAATGCAGCTAGACATTATCTACCATGCTCGCGCTTTTCTTTTACAATTACTAGGCGGTATCCTTATTCCGGATATTAGCAATAATAGAATAAGCACCGCCTTCCTCCCATTGTTGGATGATTTGAAGGCAGCCAGGAAATTAAGTTGGGGCCCGGCAATGTTGGCCACATTGTACCGAGAGCTTTGTCGAGTGACAGATCTCGCAGTTAATGCCATGGGTGGCTGCACGTATCTACTCCAATCATGGATATTATAACGACTGCCTTCCATCACCAACGTCGGACGCATGCCATATTCGATGCCACTAGTTAATAGGTGACTCGATAAATTTATTTTATATTTTTTTAAATTTTATTAAATATTATTTTTATTCTAATTATTTTTCAATTTTTCAGATGGTCTTCATATCTAGGATTTGGGCTACCCGAAAAATGTCTCCATTTTCTTGTCTGGTTAGACAAATATGGAGGAGATGATGTAAGGTATATTTTTGAATTTTTATAATATTTTTTTTCTATTTTTGAAATATTTTTATATTTTCGAATTTTTTAAAAATAATTTTTTTATATTTTCAAAATATTTTTAAATTATTTTTGATATCTTCAAAATGAAATTTTTTACATATATTTTTCATATTTTCGAAATATAAAAAATACAGTGTCGAAATATTTTTTTACAAATTAAAAATCTGATATTTTTTATATTTTCGATTTTTTTTTACAAATGAAATATTTTTAATATTAACTAAACTCGTGTTGTTTATACTATGCAGTTTGTGTGGCGGCCTTATATCTTGGACGAAATTGCGCCTTTCATTCCACCATTTGTTTAACAGCACAATTACCAACTATTCTCGTGTACTGTGTCGGTATTTAATTTCCATATGGTGGAATGGCACGTTGGGGATCGGGTCTTGTGGCAGTTCGGTGCTATGCAACATATCTCGAACCCTCCCTTTCAACTCGGTGAAGTCCACTAGCTCGACAAAAAGGAAACGGGTAGAGACAGAATAAATTGGGCCCCTGATCTTGAGCCATATATCATGCTTTGGAATGACCAAGCGAATAGGTGTTCAACCTTGTATTTGTATAACGGGGATTTTTACGGTACCCCACATTACAAGCAATGGTATATGGCATACGGGATGCCAGTGGTTTATCCTGGGGAGTATACGCCGAAGAGACTTATTCCAGAAGACAACAGATGGCGTTAGGCGAATAACCCACGTCGACGCCATGGTCAGATCCCCGGTTCAGATTCCGAGCCCGAGGATGAGCCCAATGACGAGCCTGAGTACGAGCTCGCGGACGAGCCCGAGGACCAGTCCGAGTACCAGCCAGAGCACTAACCCGATCCCCAATATCAAACATCTGGCTCTTCATCTTTTTTGTCGCACGACTATTACCATCGTTCCATGGAGGAGATTTTTGGCGTCGACCCCGACCCTACACGTTCATGTTACTTCGGTTCTTCCTCATATCAATCGGAGATCCATCGTGAAGAACATACACCGACAATGGAGGATATTTTTGGCTCGACACCTCCGATCACTCAACATACTCCCGATGATGATGACGATACGTACGATTTTACCACCTTCTTACGTACGCCGATCCGGACACCAAACGTTGACACCATTGAGGATGAGCCAAAGAATAAATATGAAATGCCTCCTCAACGAAGTGGACTACGGCCTCGACCTCGCCGAGCCCGAAGGAATCCTATCTGTTACACACTAGCACTGAGGACGTCACCGAGATCTACTCAATTTTGATTTTTTCGTTTATTTTTAAATTTAATTTGTAATTTCATTTATATTTTAATTTAATTTCTAATTTCATGTATATTTTAATTTTAATTTCTAATTTCGTTTATATTTTAAATTTCATTTCTAATTATTATTTTTTCAAAATTTATATCATCTTTTTCAATAATATTTATTTTCCCACATTTTCACAACAACATATTTAATACTTTTGTATATAATTCGAAATTATTTTAATACAATAAATTACAAATATTGTTGAATATTACTAAGCAACAAATTAATTTTACACATACAATAAATTAAAAATATTTGTTAATATTAATACACGAAATTTAAAAATTCAAACAACAATAATATAAAAAAAATAAATTTATAGATATAACAAAATACAAACAAAGATAATGTCCATCTGCTTGAATACCGAGTTACAAACGTTAGTATCGAGAAACTTGCTCGGGTTACCGTCAAACATGGCCTTTTTCAGTTGGTAAGACACAATGCAGTCGGTTTTGGTTACCTGTTAAATGGCGGAGAAAGTCATCCGACCTTTGACAGCATAACCTTTACGGGCTTACCACACCGCCCACATACGGCGACAATATATCTACGTTGGATTAGCTATTCAATATTATTTCTCGTGGTAACAAATTATTCCAACGTAGATGATGTCCATCTGCGTTGGACATCTCGAATAGTCTTCAATGGTGCAGAAAATCGTCTAACCATTGAAGACATATCTCTTGCGCTTCACATGAGAGTATATAATTCAACTTCGGCAATACATGACAGTATATAGTTCAACCCCGAAATTCGATTGCACACTTCACAACTCTCCTCCAAAACAAAAAACTCATCTAATGATAAATAAAAAAACACTATCATTTTGTTGTTATTTTAAGAAAAATATTTTTTACTTATAATTTCAAAATCAAAACGTAAACCCTATATATAGAGAAAGGATGGAAAGTTGGTGTCGGCTAATGCATGGCCAACACAAAAAAAATTAATTTTTTTGTCAGATAAAAAAGATGGTGTCGGCCATACAATGGTCAACACCAAAAAAATTGATTTTTTTATTAGATAAAAAGGTGATGTCAGCCAATGCATGACTAACATAAAAAAAATTTGAATTTTTTATCAGATATGCATGGTTGACACCAAAAATTTTGATTTTTTTATCAGATAAAAAGGTGGTGTCGACCAATGCATGGCCAACACAAAAAAATTTGAACTTTTTATCAGATAAAAAAGGTAGTGTCGGCCATGCAATAACCAACACAAAAAAATTTTGATTTTTTTATCAGATAAAAAGGTGGTGTTGGTTAATGCATGGCCAACACCCAAAAAAATTTGAATTTTTTGTCAGATAAAAAAGGTGGTGTCGGCCATGCAATGGCCAATACCAAAAAAATTTGATTTTTATCAGATAAAAATGTGGTGTTGGCCATTGCTCTGATAAAAAGGTGATGTCGGCTAATGCATGGCCAACACCAAAAAAATTTGATTTTTTATCAGATAAAAAGGTGGTGTCGGCCATGCAATGGCCAACACCAAAATTTTTTTCGACACCAAATTGTTTTTCAAAATCTCGTATTTTCATATATCAGTATAATACCGGATTAAAAAATACATAAGTGTTGGCCATTGCATTGCCGACACCAAAAAATACCATTTTTTATGTTTGACACCAATCATTGGGGTTTAATCTGATGAGGTGTCGATCATTGGATGGGCATTTAGAATCTTTACTGTTCATTTTAGGTCATTTTGGCGTATATTTTTGAACTTGAGTCATTTTCGTAAATAATAAAATTTTTTGGGTCATTTGGATAAATTACTCGGTAATATCTGTTGTTACCAAATGTTATGTCAATTAATAACAAAGTGCCATAATTATTCAAGTAGATATCTATTGAATGATTATGTTTATTGCTAAAGATATGACTATCAATTTTAGGTAGTTATGTCCCTATGAAGAGACATGAGATCTCTTATAAATATGAGTGGATTTTTATTTGTATGACACACTTAGAAACATAGAAACAAAGTTTCTTTCTATTTCTCCCACAATCTTTTATATTCCTAGATTATTTTATAAAGAATTATTGTAGAAATTCTTTATAAAATTTGATATTCTTGCTATGCTCCGCTCAATTATCAGTGGACTGTTTTCGTTAGTGCAAAATGTCGATAGTCATTGGGCTTCATTGTATCATCGAGGTTTATTTGTCAATAACTCTTTTGTAAACTGAAATATAGGTCGGGGGAAATAGAACCTTAAAGAAAGTGGCATTAATTCACACCTTGAAGCCTTCATTAATTTCTCATAAGTTTATTTTTATCCTCACACACCAACAATTTTAAGGTTGTATTTTTGCAATTTATGAGAAATTAAAGAAGGCTTGTTTGTTCATTGCACATTCACATGCAACTATAAGTATGGAACTATGAGGATGGATATTGACAAATGTGGTTGCATCAATGTTAGTAATCTTGACAAATTTTGATTTAGAAGAAATTTTTATCATAAGAAAAGGTATGTCAAATTTATTGTTTTACTCTTGTAGGAGCCCTTTTTTTTCCGGGCTCCTACCAATATTATTCATTTATTACCCAAAATCCCAACAAATCCATTTTCATTTTATTTAACCCAAATAAATCCATTTTATTGATTTGTTTACAACCCAAACCCAATATCAAGCCTAATGTTTACAATATAACAGCTCGATTTTTAGTGGTGTCGGAAACAGTGATTTCAGAATCACAACTTCGACGAGTTGAGTCAAAAAACGTATTTAATATTAATAATTCTAATGTTATTAGCATCACGTTAAAGTCCGGTTAAGGAATTTTGATGTTTAGATGGTTAATTGAACAGAAAGGACTAAATCGTAAAGGGTGCAAAAGTTGAGTTGTCCAACCAGATGAACCAAATAAGTAAATTAACCAAAAGTGTTTTAGTGGGTGATTTGTCATGAGATTAATTAAACCTAAATAGGATTAATTAAGGTTAATGAGTGGTTAATCAAGTTAATTATAAAAGTCTCAAAATTTACAAAATTGTCATTAGGTATATAAGCTAAATTAATGAATTGAAATGGGAAATTAAATCATATTTTCAAAACTTCGTCTTCTTCCTCAGACCAAAACAAAGAGAAGTTAGGGTTTTTCTTTTGCAAACTTTGAGCTTTGATTTGGGTAAGGAAACCTTGACCGTTTTTAGTAATATGTTTTTGAGTCCGTGTTAGCTTAATCTAGCTAATCTAAGGACTACTTTGTGAATCTGTCAAATGTTATAAAACTTACTATTGTTGAAATTGCTTGTTCTTAGGAGCTTTTGATAGGTTTGAATGTTTGATGCTTAGGTTAGATCTTTTTGTAAAGAGATTTTTTTTATGAAATTAGGGTTTATGGACTAAAATGTGAAAATGATGAAAATACATGTATTGTTGTGCAAATGAATGTGTGAAAGGGTTGGGTAAACGTCCTAGAGAATTCAACTAAGTTTGGTTGTGTAAGAAAATGGTTATTTTGCATGTTTTGTGTGGAAAGGACTAAATTGAATAAAAGGAAAGTATTAGGGGTAAAATTATAATTTCTAAAAAGGACTAAATTGTGTTAAATGACTTGATTGTGTGATGTAATGTGAGAGTTGGATGAATTGTGGATGTAGACTATAATCCTGCCTCAGATCGCGGAAAATGAAAATTAGTGGAGTAGTCTTTGAAGTCTAACCGTAACTGCGATTTTGTCTGGTAAGTTCGTAATGTAAATTTTTTACTTAACATTTCTTGTTTGTACATTATCATTGTTCAACAATTGGAAGCACTTGGAATTTAAGAGATCGAAGAAAGAAACGAAAGAGATAGTAGGCTTTAAGCCGTTGAAAAGGTACCGACGTGATGGCTGGGGTACCGCATTTGTTGCGACTCCTCGCCAGCTCGTGTGAGCAGCATCGTGATTTGAAAAAGAGATATGAATCCTAAATGGATTATAGGCCCTTCGATGGTTGGGACTTATGCTATATGCATATTCCCTACAGCTCGTGTGAGCAGCATCGTTAGGGAACAGTTTACAGATAGACACCGTACAGATGGCTGGGGTACCGCATATGTTGCGAGTCCTCGACAGCTCATGTGAGCAGCATCGGGTATTGGTAACAGAAAGGTTAGACAGGAAAAGTGAAAGATTATAATTGACTCGAGGAAGCAATGGGACTATCTTGGCTCGGTTGAGTTATAGCTGCTTTATACAAATGTTTGGTAATTCTTTAAAACTATCGAACTTACTAAGCTATGAAGCTTATTGAAGATGTTGTTGTTGTTTTGTAGATTGTTACTGATTGAAGATCGGATCATCACCTCTCAGAAGTCACACTATCGTGGAGCTCGTTGGTAGTTTTTACATCACTCGATCTTATGGCATGTACTAGGATGATGTAATCTTTTGCGTTATGTAATTGTGATTGTGAAAACCTTTTTATGTTGATGAAATGATGAATGTAGTAATAAATGTTGTGCAAGTTGGAGTATAGACTTAGAAGTACTATGTAATGACTTGGAATCTATGTATTTTGTGTTGACTTAATGCATATTGAAGTCATGAATGTTTTGTGTTGATAAACTTGTGTTTTGACATGATTCTTGTGATTTTGCATACTTGTTTCGGTAGAACCCATGCATGTCTCGGTAGAAGTATAGGGTAGGATAGAGGTTGTTCACTGACTTGGGTTGTATCAGTAGTTGAATAGCAAGTTTTGGTAGTTATATGTTTAGAAGTATTGGTAGTTTATATGCTTGTATCGGTAGAAGTAGCAGGGTAAGACTTTTAGCTCTCTGGAGTTTTTAGTATCAGTAGAAGTAAGACTTGTTTCGGTAGAAGAGTCACTTGTATCGGTAGAACTCTCACTTGTATTGGTAGAAGTCTGTACTATTCCTGAACTGTTTACTAACTTGACAACTACTGATACATGTCCAACAGGTATCGGTAGAAGTCTCCAAAAATGTCAGAAATGACCCTTTTTACCCTTGTTAAATTGTATTTATAATCAAATGACGATATATGACGTGTGGAGTGAAATTCATTAATAAAATAAGACTAAATGACATGATGTTAAAGATGAATAGTAAGACACCAAAATCCTAACCAATGGCGATTTATGGGTTTTGGGTGTTACATACAAGCCTACATTAAAACACAAAAAGAAAAAAGAAAACCCTAAACTAAAAACCCTAACCACCTGTTACCCCTCTAATGGTCGGATGACCGACGCTGCCCTTTGCCCTGGTATCTTCAAGATACGGGTTTGCAAAAAGAAGGAAAGAAGATCAAGAAAACAATTGAAAATCAAATAAAAAAGATATGTATTTTTGTGTATAAAATAGTCGAAAAATCTATGTAATGGGGAGGGATTTTTTTGTGTAAAAACATAAATCAGATCTAACTTCTTTTTGCGATTCAAAAAATATTAGATTTTTTTGCATACAATTGTTCAAAGAATTCAAAGCAATTGCAAACAAAGATTAAGGTATTAGTTTTTTTTATGTATTTTCGAAACTAACCCTAAATCAGATCTAACTTCTTTTTACGATTCAAAAAATGTAAAAAATATAATAAAAAAAGATTTTAGTGTTTGGTTGTTACCTTTGTGTCTTTTACCCTTCCCCGCCACCGTGAGTGCCCATTGGAGGAGTCGTGGATGAACGGAGCTTAAGACCGAAGGTATTTTGCACTCTCGAAGAGCATAGGGTACGATTTTGGTGAAACGAACCTCAGATTCAAACTTAAAAGACTTGAAAAGGTAAGGAGGTGATTTTTCAAATTTTTGACCATCGTAGACGGTGGTCGTCGGTGTTGGAGTACGATGGACTAGTGACGATGGCACACCGGAACTCCTGATCGAACGAACACCTATTTAGAGAAAAGAGAGGAAGGTTTTTGTGTTTTTTTAAAGAGTTGCAAAAAAATGAAATTTTTTAACATAAAATGTTATATATATACATGCATAAAACGACGCCATTTTGTGCCTAATACAATAGGCATCAAAGTGACGTCGTTTCGATTAAGAATCCGATAACTTGACCCGTTTTAGCCTCAAATCCGTGCGTTTTTAAAGCAATGTGCTAATTCCCATTTGGTCCTTCCGTAATTTTAGGTGTTTTAATTTAATCCTTTTTGTATGTTTTAATTTTTTAAATTAGCCTTTTAAGTTGTTTTTTATTACGATTCAGTCCCTAGTTCAATTTGACCCATTAATTATATATATTTTAATTTTAACCCCTATAGTTTTAATTCTTATTCGATTTGGTCCCGCTTTTATTTGTTTTTTACTTATCAATTATTTATTTGTGATTTATTTTTTTACTAACTTTATTTATTTATTTTTGTATAGGTATTTAATTTATTTGCCCTCAATTTCCATGAGTAATTATTATAAATTTATTGTCTATATTTGATTTATTTTTTTTGGGTTTATGCTATTATTATGATTTTCCATTTTTACATTAATTTGATTATTATTTTACATGATTTGAGAATATTTTTAATTGATTAATATTTATTTCCATGATTATATTATTATTGTATTATCTATTGTGTATATTTAATTATATTTATCATATTCATGCATTTTTATTTTTGCCATTATTGTAAATTGTATGTATATTCATTTTTTTGCATGACATCTTTTTTTTTGAGAAAACATCAGATTGGGTTATTTTATTCAAATAAGAAAACCTTACAAAAACAAAGTCTAAAAACCAACCAAGCCCAATAGAGCCAAATATTGTCTGACAAAATTCAAAGTAAACAAAGCAATAAAACCAAGTGTCCTATCACCGCAACAAAACCCAATCAGAAGAGAATAGCTGCACCATCACATCATTAAAGAAAAATTAAAGTCCAGACGGTTCCAATTCTCTAAACAAAAGCAAAGAGACATCCACAAAGATACCAGCACAAACCCTTTGTATTCTAAACTTCAATCCGACGCCCTCATCTTTCTGCTGCAAGAGAATCCTTCGCAAATGAAGGCACATCATTCAACAAGTAAATCTCCTCTTCTCTTTTGAGTGTTTCTGTAACAAGTATGTGAGGAAGGCCATTAGTCGTTCTAAGTACATGATGAAAAACACAGCTAACGAAATTAACTTGAAGATGCTTGATGTTTTGAATATAGTGGCAGATTAGGGATGAATCAGAAATTTTGCTCTTGCACTTGTTGATTATTGTAAGGGCATCACCCTCAATGATGATCTCCTTCCAGCCAGCATTGAGAGCCAATTGCATGGCGTGTTAACAAGCTAGAGCTTCCGCAGCGAAACTCGAAACTGTTTTGTAACGAATCAACGATTCAGATCGCAGAACTTTCCCCATATTGTTTCTCGCCATAACGTCGACGACCGATCTATAATTTTCCCCGTCATAAGCACCATCAAAATGAACTTTGATGTACTGACCCAAAGGTTTGTCCCAAATTTTCGTCTTCTCTCCCTTGGTATTGCTTCTTTGCTCAGTATCATCTAATTCTTGAATATAGCTACAAATAAAATGGGCAATTTCCTGACCCTCAACATCTTTTCTTTCATGAATCTTGACATTCCGATACCACCAAATCACCCAAAACACACAACAAAGTAGTCGACACTGAGAGGTAGAGCTGTTTGCAAATACCCAGGTAAGCCAATTAAAAATCTCCTTCCATCATTAATTAAGATATGGTCCATATGTAACTCTTTCCAGACAGCAACGGACTTATTACACTGTCGAAAAATATGGTCAATAGATTCATTCTCCAAACCACATCGAGGACAAACAATTGAGGATACCAAGTTCCTGCGTCTCAGATTGACAAATGTGGGAAGATAATTATGAGAAATTCGCTAAAGAGTTATTTTTAATTTCATAGGGAGCTATAAATTCCAGATTTTTTTTGTAAAAGTTAGTTGTAGCTTTCTGTAAAATTTCAGTATTAGGGGTACCTTTAGATTGTAATAATCGATACGCACTGTGTATCGAAAATTGACCTAATGCCTCATGGCCTCAAACCAACATATCTTTATTCATCACCAGTGATAGGGGAATGTTGAGGATCCGTTACGCATTTACAGGAGAAAAGGTATTGAGAATCAACTCCTCCTTCCACTTTCTACTATGCTCATCAATTAAATATGAAACTTTTACATGCTGCAATCTTGATACTGTATGATTTAATTTATAAATAGGCTCATCCAGTAACCATGCATCATCATTAATCATAATCTTGTCACCCTTTCCAACCCTCCAACAACTACCCTCCTCCAAAATTCCTTTAGTGGCCCAAAGGCTGCGCCAAGTATAGGAAGGATTATTACCCAAATGAGCCTCCAAAAAAGTAGAATTAAGATAATACTTTGCCTTTAACACCTTAGCTAACAAAGACTCAGGATTAGTTTCAAGCCTCCAACCCTGCTTAGTAAGCAAAGCTATGTTAAATTTGCCCATATCTCTAAAGCCCATTCCCCCCTTCATTTTCAGCTGGCACATATGACTCCAACGACACCAGTGTATACCTTGCTTCCCCTGAGTCTTCTGCCACCAATACTTCGCAAACAAACCCTCTACTTCATCACAGAAAGATCTCAGAAGTAAGAAGCATGACATTGCATAAGTAGGGATTGATTGAAGTACCGATTTCATGAAAACTTCCTTCCCCCCTTGGGAAAATACCTGCGAGCTCCAACTATCAATATGACTAGCAATTCTATCTTTAAGATTCTGGAAGGATTGCTTCTTATCTCGACCTACCAGATTAGGTAACCCCAAGTACCTTTCAGAACAAGTGGAAATTTTAACACCTAAAATATTCGAAATGTGCTGCTTCACATCCTGTTTTGTATTGGAACTATAAAAGACTGTGGATTTATGAAAATTCACACATTGTCAAGACCCCCTTTAATACTCTTTAAGAATTCCTTTCAATTTCATAGCACCTGAAACAAAGGCCTCCCCAAAAATAATACTATTGTCCGCAAATAAGAGGTGAGAGATTTGTAAACCATACCTGCTAGCTTGAACTCCTCGAATCGTTCCATCATCTATAGCCAAACGTGTAAGAGCTGAAAACCCATCTGTACAAATGAGAAACAAAAATGGGCTAAGGGGATCCCTTACCTAAGACCCAGTGATGGTTTAAAGAGTGGACCTCTACTCCCAGTAGTGATCATCGAATATAAAGGGGAAGAAATGCATCGTAAAATCAGCCCTACAATCTTTTCATCAAACCCCATTCGACCAATTAATTTCTTTAAAAACCCTCACTCCACTCTATCTACACCTTTGCCATATCAAGTTTTAACGCCATGTAGCCCTTTTTCCAAGCTTTTTTGTTTCAACCTATGCATCAATTCATATGCTAAAAGCATGTTATATGTAATTAGCCTTCCAGGAACAAACGCACACTGAGAAGGATCAATACACTTTTTTATTACCCCTTGAATGGGATTGGCTATAAATTTTGCCACAATTTTGTAAATAACTGAACATAGGCTAATTGGCCTAAAATCCATCATACTGGATGGATTAGATAATTTGGGGATTAAAAAAATATCAGTGTAATTAGCCATATCAATGTCCTTCCCATCATTCAAAATACTTAAATAATAATCCAGCACATCTGTTTTAACAATATGCCAATAACGTTGAAAAACACAGCAGGAAAACCATCAAACCTCTGTGCTTTATTTGGGCCCATATCACGTAAAGCATTAAAAATCTCATATGCAGTATATAATTTATTCAAAGTGACATTCATTTCAGCAGTAATAGTTGGTTCAATACCTAAAAGCAAGTGCGCCACATCCCCCACACCGTCAGAGGTAAATAAATTCATAAAATAAGAGGTAGCTAATTACTCAATTTTCGCCTTTGTACAAGCTTCTGTCCCATCATCTCGTTATAGCCTCAAAATACATCTTAATTAACCTTGAAAATATGTAAATTATTTTAAAAACTAAGGCAATGTTCTTTTTTTCGGGAATTTAAAAGAATCATGCCCTAACTCAGTGGGTGTGATTTTTTTTCTTTGAATCGAGATAATTGAGTATCCTTTTTAAAATAAAATTACGAGATTTTGGGATAATAATTAAGAATGCTTGTTATTTCTGAAATTTCGAATTGTTATGTTCTAACTTACTGGATTTGACTTCTTCTTGATTAATTCGAAAATAACGAGTCTTCTTTGGAAAAATATTTTTAAAAAATAAATAAATATGACATGCATGCATTTAAGAATCACAATTTAAATTTTTCTAGAGTTTTTTAATTTTCAACAAATAAGACTTTAAATAATCGATTAGGTACCAACTTTTAGGTGTGTGAGGGAGTTAATCATTCCTTGTGTGTAATCGACTCTCGAACCCATTTTATGGTTTCAAAGACAAAAATTTATTTTAATGATTTTAAAACTTTTTAAAAGGTGACCCAATCACACCTATTTAAAAAAGGTTGGTGGCGACTTCATTTTCGATTTTCAAAATATAATTTGAGACTTTTTTCAAAAAAATGGTTTTGACAGCTTGACGACTCTACTAGGGATATTTTTTAAGAGGGTCAAGCCACAAGTCGAATATTTTTGGTCTTTCTGTTGAAAATTTGAAATCCAATTTAATTTAATTTGTGATCCTTTGCATTTTATTATATATATGTTGCTTTGCATTTTATTTTTATTGTATGTATATTGTGTTTAATTTGTAATATTTATATTTCCACATACATTTGCATTCTTTACTACACCTTTTAAGTGGAAGTGAGAAGTTACTCCTTCGTGAGGTTTTCGGCTCCGTGCAAGATAGTGGATCACTTTCGAGATATATCCGTACCTATATTTTCGTGAGGTTTTCATTTCTATGCAAACATTTGGATAATGTGCCTCCTTGAACCCAACTCATCCGTATGAGCCTATAATGGGTGAGGATTGAGGAATCTGCTGGTTTGAGTACCTTTACTCTAGAACTCAAGCTACATATAGTAAACTTTAGGTGCCTATCCTAAGTAGAGTCATGTCGAACTTTTAGTGATTACCTGAAATAGATGCGTAGGTTCTTTGTTTATGCTTTTAATTTGTTGTTAAATTTTTATAATGATTATACTAACTTGTTTTATTTTTGTCTGATTTGCATTGCATCTTCATTTTAGGAAAAATATTGATTTAGGCTCGATTTCTAATGGATAGCTGGTCATTGAAAAGGGATATCTAGATAAGGTGGAGGTTAATATGGCCGTGCGCATGTGGTCAGAGACTAAGAAACTTGAGAAGGGTGATAGCTTGGCTGATAGACATGTATTAGATTTTTGGGATTTTACTCAGATTAGTGTGACTCAAAATAATTTGCAGGAGCTGAAAGAGATATGGGATCAGTGGCACGATGGTATGAACAGACGTTCTACTATGAGTATAGGGATTTACCGTATTTACTTGATGATAAGGTAAACAAGCATCTCTTTCAAGCCCTTGCACAGCATTGGAATCCAGCTTACAATTATTTCACCTTCGGGAACATGGACATGGTGCCTACGATCGAGGAGTACACCGTTTTGCTTTGTTGCCCAAAAATTTATGTAAATAAGATCTACTCGAGAGCTACTAGTGTCCCAACTTTTCTTAAGAAATTGATGAATATTACGGGGATGAGTGAGCAATGGGTCACAGCTCGAATTAAGGTAAAAGGCGATAACAAGTATATCACTTGAAAGAGCTTGCGAGATTTGATCTTAGTACATCCGGACGCGAAGAAAAAGGTGGATATATTTGCTCTTAGTTTATATGGATTGGCTGTCTTTCCTAAGGCTTTAGGGCATACAAAGGAGGCTATCACTGATCTATTCAGCCGGTTAGATAAAAGGGTAACACATGTTTCGTTGATTTTGGCTAAGACTTTCAAGTCGTTGAACGCATGTCGGAGGGAAGGAGAAGGAAGATTCATAGGCTTCGCACCACTATTGATGGTTTGGTTCCATAGTCATTTCTGGAAAGTGGAAAAGATCTCCTATTGAGATTTTCTAAGAGTTATTCCCCTTTGATAGACTTTGTGACTACACAGAGGTAAGAGAACATTTCTGAAGAGAAGTGGATGGCGATACTTCATAGTCTTCGAGATGATGACATCGAATGGCGAGCACCATGATTTATCTCTGATGACATACTTTATCGATGTGGAGACCTTGATTAGGTACCACTACTTGGGATATGGGGAGCTGTAGGATATGCCCTTTTGTTAGTGATGAGATAGTATAGATCAAGGCAGTTCATCCAAGCGACACAAGGTTTGGCTTAGTGTGAGTTTGCGTATAAGGGTGAGAACAACAAGAAAAAGGTTAGAGAGATATCAAATGCCTGGAATCAAGTTCGCTTAATGAAGACGTTTGCTGCAAATCCCATGGTAACCCCGGTGTATGATGAGTGAAGGAGTAGAAGAACCAATGACAACATCCCTATGCCAAATCCAGAAAATGTCTGCCCAGTTCATGAGCATTTACAGGTAATTCCATCAAAATTAGAACTTATAAAGAAAGAAAAGAGTTCTGAGTTAGGAAAGAAGATAGAGATACTTAAAGAGGAAAAGATGCAGCTATGATTGGATGTTAATGTCCATAGGTTAGAGGCTGAAAAGCAGAAGAAAGGAACGAGAAAGGTTGAGGAGGAATTGAATTATTTGAAGAAAGACTACAAGAAGGTTTGTTTGTCCATGAGAACCGTTGGGATAGGTAAGACATTAGAACAATGAAAACAAGAAATTCAAGAGGAAAAAATTCGAGTGGAATAGTGGAAAAGAAAGTTTCAAGATGCTCAAGTTCAAGAAAATGCCATGAAGAGTAAGTTTTTGAAAGTCAATTAGAGAAAGCTAAGTTAAAAGCTCGAGTAGCTAAGTTGGAGGAGTCCTTACATAGGCATTGTAGTCGTAACTCTGTAACCAAGTTGAGAGCAAGTCACGCTGAGAAAATAAGAACTGAACTTCCAAACCAACTAGAGGAACATTGTAAACGGTTAGAGGAAAGCTTCAAGGCAATGGAAGGAGCTGAGATCTTTAGTGGAATTGATGCCAAGGAACTAAGTTTGGGCCTAGATCTAGTACTCCCTCACAAGTTTAAGGCTCTAGAGTTCAAAAAATACAATGGGATAAGTTACCCAGAAGCACATATCGCTATGTTTTGTAGAAAGATGACGGGGTACGTCCACAATGATCAATTACTGATTCACTGTTTCTAAGATAGTTTGACGAGAACGGCTACAAGGTGGTACAATTAATAAAGTTCTGCTAAGATCAGTTCTTGGAAGGATTTAACATAGAATTTCATGAAGCAGTATAGCTATGTGACTGATAGGGCTCCTGATAGGATCATGTTACAAAATGCAGAGAAAAAACATATTTAAAGCTTCAAGCAATACGCCCAAATGTGGAAGGATATGGCTACTCAAGTGAAGCCACCATTATCTAAAAGAGAAACAACTATGCTTTTTGTTAATACCCTCAAACCGCTATACATTTATCACTTGTTGGGAAATGCTACCAAAAGTTTCTCTGATATAGTCATGTCAGGAGAAATGATTGAGAATACAATCAGAAGTGAGAAGATTGATGCTGGAGAGAGTCCTAAGAGGTCTGCTTCTAGAAGGAAGGACAACGAAATAAACGAAGCAAGCTTATACAAGCCAAACTATGCTAAGCCGACCATGGTGACGCAACTGAAAGCCCCGATAGCCAATTATCAAAGTACTCAAAGACAAGAATTAGGCTCGAGGTCGAATTTTGAAAGAATTCAATTTACTCCTATTTTGATGTCATACAAAGAGCTCTACAAAAATCTATTCGATGCTCGTATAGTAACCCTGCACTATTTAAAGCCATTACAACCACCATTCCCAAAATGGTATGACGCAAATGCTCAATGTGACTACCATGTAGGAATAACTAGGCACTCAATTGAAAATTGCGCTACCTTCAAAAGGCTAGTTGAGAAATACATTAGTATAGGAATTGTGAAGTTCGACGAGCCAGAGGGACCTAATGTAGTTGAAAATCCCTTACCTAATCATCCTGATCAATGAGTGAATGCGATTATGGAGGAAAAAGGAAAGAAGATTAAAATTGATATCGGGAAGGTCAAATCTCCATTAAAATGAGTTTGGCGGTAGACGGTTAACATGGGTTTGATTATGCAAGATGTGGAAGACGCACTAAAAGCTGAGAATTACTGTGAGTTTCATGCCACCGAGAGGCATAGAATTCAAGAGTGTGTCGGATTCAAAGCCTTAGTACAATAAATGATGGATAATAAGAAGCTCGAGTTCTTTAAGAAGACAGATGATACAAAAGGAGAAGACATTTGCGCTTCAAAGGAAATGGCATCCGAAAGAGTTTATAAGGCTAATTCACTAGTTTTAATCATATCTAAGCCAAGAAATAATGAGGTTAGGGAACGAATGACATCACGAGTCATTATTCAGAATCCTACGATGTTCCCTTACAAAGATAGTAAAAAGGTCCCATGGAGCTATGATTGCAATGTGATGGTGCCAAGAGAAGAAGGATTAGTGAGAGATGTAGGTTTAATCACTTGTAATGGGAAGTGCTATAGCCAAACGGAAGGGGAAAATAAAGCTAACAAAGGAAAAGCCCTGATAATTGAGCCTAAAGGGAGGAAAGGCAATAAGCTTAAACCACCAGTAAATGAGCCGATAACTAAAAAGGAGGCCAATGAGTTCTTGAAATTCCTAAAGTATAGTGAGTATAACGTGGTGGAACAATTACATAAGCAACCAGCTCGCATATCAATCTTAGCCCTGTTGCTAAGCTCAGAAACCCATCGCAACACATTAATGAAAATGTTGAACAAGACATATGTTGCTGATGACATCTCAGTAAACAAGATGGACCAACTGGTTAATAACCTGAGTGTTGATAATTATATCTTCTTTAATGGTAATGAAATACCTCTAGGAGGAATGGGCTCAATAAAAGCTTTACACATCATAACTCTTTGCAAAGGATACACGTTACTAGGAGTATTGATAGACAACGGCTCTACCTTGAATGTGCTACCATTGACAACATTAAAAGGCTACCAATCGGTAGTTCCCACATGAAGACGTGTCACAATACAGGGAGGGCATTTGATGGAACTGAAAGAGAAGTGAAGGTGAGAATTGAGATTCCACTCCAAATTGGGCCAAACATATATGAAGTGGATTTTCTAGTAATGGATATCAAGCCTACCTATAATTGTCTACTGGGAAGACTATGGATTCATTCGACAGGGGCAGTACTGTCATCACTTTATCAGAAGCTTAAACTAGTAACAGAGGGTCGATTAATCATAATAAATGCTGAGGAAGACATTATTGCATTCGTAACCAGTGACGCACCTTACATTGGGATAGATGAGGAGGCCATGGAATGCTCATTCAGATCTTTAGACTTTGTGAATGCTACCTTAATTGCTGAAGGAAGTAAGATCCCCATACCAAAGATGTCTGCAAACACCTTGATGGGTTTGAAGATGATAGTTGGAAGAGGAGCTTTACTTGGAAGAGGATTAGGGAAATATCTTTAGGGAAGGATTACTGTGCAAATATTTCTGGAAAAACAAGACCGTTTTGGCTTAGGATTCAAGCCAGATGCAAGAGAAAAAAGAAAGGAATTACAAAAATGGTAAGAAAAAAGTAGTGCAAGAATAAGTAGGGAAGAGATCAAATGGGAACCAATGGTCTTTCATCATATTCTTAAGACATTCGTGTCAGGAGGTGTTATCGACCCTGAACAAATGCCGATAGAGAATGAAATGGTATAAGTAATGGTAAACCTAAGCATTAACGCTATTTTTGAGGAGAAGAGTGAAGAAAGAGACTTATTAGGAATTCATCCTTACGCCCTCGAAAGTGTTTTGGACAATTAGACCGCGGAAGAACTTCCTATAGTTTTTAGGACTTTTCCATAGTAATGTTCAGAACAACCTTATTGCTCTAAGCCTGAGAGCAATGGGGATCTTTTTGTAAAGGGCACTTGACTGTTAGCTTTTATTTCAATAAAAAGATGCATTTTGTTTCACCCCAATTGACAAACATTCTTGTTATTCTTTTCCTTCGTTTCATGCAACAATAAATACACTTAAATTCATTTATTCTTTGCATCTCTTTTTTCATATGGCAAGTCTCTTTATATCAATGATATGGGTAACATTGTTACCGACTTAGAGCCCTATTTTGAGCAGGATGAGTATTCAGAAGAATCTCAGGATTTCTAAGATGTTCAAGATAGTAATTTATCTCCTAATCTGTTATGGATGGTTGAGCAAGACGAGAAATAAATCCTACCTCACAAAGAACCCATAGAAGTTTTGAGTTTAGAGGATGAAATTGAAAAAAGAGAGGTGAAGACTGGAACCTGTATCTTTGCAAAAACAAGGCAAGATCTTATTGAATTTCTTCGAGAGCTCAAAGACGTATTTGTTTGGTCTTATCAAGACATGCTTGGTCTAAGTACTGATATTGTGGTCCACAAACTCCCTATAAGGGAAGAATGCAAACCGGTCCAACAAAAGCTGCGAAGAATGAGGCCTAATGTGCTCTTGAAAATAAAAGAAGTCAGAAAACAATTCGATGCTAGATTCCTACAAGTGGTGAAATACTCAGAATGGGTAGCCAACATATTGCCTGTTCCTAAGAAAGATGGGAAGGTACGAATGTGCGTGGATTACAGGGACTTAAACAAAGCTAGCCCAAAGAATAATTTCCCTCTACCTCATATCGATACTTGGTAGACAACACAACAGGCCATTCCTTGTTCTCCTTTATGGACGATTTTTCTAGGTACAATTAGATAAAAATGCATCTTGAAGATATGGATAAAACCACCTTCGTTACAATGTGGGGAACCTTTTGCTACAAATTCATGGCATTTAGACTGAAGAATGCAGGGGTAACATATCAAAGGGCTATGGTAACTCTGTTCCTTAACATGATGCACAAGGAGATTGAGGTTTATGTCGACGATATGATTGCAAAGTCTTGAACAGGAGAAAAACAAGTAAAGGTTTTGAGGAAGTAGTTCTTGAGATTGAGAAAGTTCCAGTTAAACCCAAAGAAATGTACTTTCGGGGCTGCTTCAGGCAAGCCTTTAGGCTTTATGGTCAATAGAAGAGGAATTGAGATTGAACTTGATAGATTCAAAGCTATACAAGAGTTACCACCGTCACATACCCAAAAGGAAGTTCGAGGATTTCTAGGGAGATTAAATTACATTGCTTTGTTTATTTCATAACTAATCGAGAAGTGTAATCTCATCTTCGGTCTTCTCAAGAAGCACAACCTAGGAGTATGGGATAACGAATGTCAAATGACCTTTGACAAAGTTAAACATTATTTGTCCAATGGTTCAGTGTTAATGCCATCGAATCCAGATAAACCTTTGATCCTGTAGTTGGCTGTATTCGAAAACTCTATAGGATGCATACTAGGCCAACATGATGAGTCAGGAAAAAAAGAAAGAGCAATTTATTATCTTAGTAAGAAGTTCACTGAATGCGAGATAAGATATTCGCCAATCGAGAAATTGTGTTGTGCTTTGGTTTGGACTACTCGAAGGATGAGGCAATACATGTTATACAATAAAACTTGGTTGATTTCAAAACTGGATCTTCTTAAGTTCATGATGGGGTCAACTGCATTAAATGAAAGAATGACTAGATGACAAATATTGCTCTTTGAATTCGATATAGTCTATGTGAATCAAATAGCGATAAAAGGAAGTGCAATAACGGATTTTTTGGCTAGCAGAGCTCTTGAAGTCTATGAGCCATTAGACTTCGATTTCCCAAATGAAGATCTAATGTATGTTGCGATTGCAGAAGAAGCGCACCCATGGAAGATGAATTTGGATGGCGCTTTAAATGCCACTGGTAAAGGAATTGGGGCAGTTCTGGTATCCCCAGAAGGAGATCATTACCTTATCACAAGAAAACTAGACTTCGATTGCACAAATAACATGGCAGAATTTAAGACATGTATCATAGGTCTTCGTACAACTATAGAATGCAAGATCCAGGTTCTTGAGGTATATGGAGATTCTGCATTGGTAATTTATCAACTCAGGGGTGAATGGAAAACAAGAGACTGTAAGTTGATTGATTATCGAAAATTGGTTCTCGAGTTAATTAAATAATTTGAGGACATCACCTTTCATTACCTCCCGCAAGAAGAAAATCAGATGGCTGATGCTTTGGCTACCCTTGCCTTTATGATTATGATCAATAAATAAGAAGACATGACGCCCATTCAGATAAGCATATATGAGGTTCCAGCTTATTGCTATAACATTGAAGGGGAAGAAAAGGATAATCATCCTTGGTACGAGGAAATATTGCAATACATAAAAGACCTCAAGTACCTTGAGCAAGCCATTGAGAATGATAAAAGGACGCTGAGAAGGCTCGTAATCGATTATGTCCTTGATGGAGATATTATGTACAAAAAGAGAAATGACCAGGTTCTGTTGAGGTGTGTTGACACTATTGAGGCTCAGAAAAATCTAAAAGAAGTCCATGAGGGCATTTGTTGAACGCATGCCAATAGTTTCACAATGGCCAGACAAATCATGAGATTCGAATATTATTGGTCAACCATGGAAGGAGATTGCATTAGCTATGCTAAAAAATGTCACAAGTACCAAATTTATGTAGACAAAATTCATGTTCCTCCTTCACCTCTTCATGTTATGACTTCCCATGGTCTTTTTCTCTGTGGGGCATGGATGTTATTGGACAAATTTCACCAAAGGCTTCTAATGGGTATAGGTTCATTTTTGTGGTCATCGATTACTTCACTAAATAGGTAGAAGTTGCTTCCTACGCTAATGTTACCAAATCAGCGGTCAACAACTTCCTAAAGAAAGAAATCATGTTGATATGGAATGCCATAAAAAATCATATCCGATAATGCTTTGAACTTGAACAATAGCACGATAGCAGAAGTCTGCAGTCAGTTCAATATCAAGCATCATAATTCAGCACCGTATTGCCCAAAGATGAATGGGGTAGTGGAGGCAGCTAATAAGAACATTAAGAAGATCGTTGGAAAAATGACAAAAACTTATAAAGATTGGCATGAGAAGTTACCATTTTCTCTTTATGCCTATATAACGTCTGTTAGAACTTCTACTGGGGTAACACCGTTCTCATTAGTATATGGAATGAAGGCTGTTCTACCTATTGAAGTCAAGATTCCTTCCTTTCGAGTCTTATCAGAAGTAAAGTTAGACGAAGCAGAATGGATCCAGTCAAGATATGATCAATTAAACTTGATTGAGGAAAAGAGGTTGAAATAGATCCTGCATGGTTAAATGTACCAAAAGAGAATAATGAGGGCTTATGACAAAAAGGTTCGCCCTAGGGAATTCCATGAGGGAGATCTAGTTTTGAAAAAGATTCTTCCTATACAAAAGGACTTTCAAGGGAAATGGATGCCAAATTGGGAAGGCCCATATGTGGTAAATAAAGCCTTTTATGGAGGAGCTTTAATTTTAACTGAGATGGATGACAAGGATCTGTCAAACCCTATAAACTCCGATTTAGTGAAAAAATATTTTGCCTAAAAAAAGTTTCCAAAAGTTTGAGTTGAAAACCTGAAAGGGCAGCTCAAACTAAAAAAAAAGGCCGAGATGAAAACCCGCAAAGGGCGGCTAAGATTTTGACCAAAAGATTGGGCATGAAATAGTCTTCTCTCTCAAAAGTAACAAGATGGAGAGACGTTGCATCCTGGGCATCAACGAGGTACGACAGTTTCCATGGGTACACATCAGACTCAAAATGGTTCTCATCAAGTTTGCTTGAAGAAATTCATATGTTGATATCTAGGGCATCTAGTTGTATCCCTTTTTATTCACCTTAGCAACTTTTGATTGATGTTTGCCAACATTTACTATTTTGATAAATGTTTGTAATCTTTTTCAATCAAACCCACTTTTTGATCAATATTGATATTTTTGACCCATGTTTGTTATCATTCATTCCCATTTAAGCCTTGTCTTCAATAACTGCAATTTTATCCATGATCAAGGCACTCTTTGCATTGAAATAACAGTTAGTAGACTAGACGATATAAGGTACAAAAAGATTTCTGCATATCACTCTAGAAAACTTCCAAAACAAGTAGCTTAGAGTATGATTACTTTTTAGATTTCATGTTGAGGACACCAAACTTGAAAAGAAGACATGATGACATATTAGTGATGAAACTTAGGCAAACGATGAACAATGTGGATCTAAGGACCAAAACAGAAAATCATTCTAAAATATGACATCTTTGCATGCATATAAACATTATTCATGTACATTTATACACGAGCATTTGGTTCATTCATATCATGACATCCTAGTTGCATGGCCTAGATAGAGTCCCACAAAATAGATTCTACAGGTCATATCCCTAGAGAATGACGTGGTAGGACAAAAACTCCTATACCCTTAAAATTGCAAAAGGGCGGAGAAAAATAACAAATCTCAACCTCCCCTGAAGTTGCAGTGAATGAAGCGAAGTTACCATACCAAATCCTATCTTCCTAAAGTTGCTGTGAAGTGGACTAAAACTACATTAGATGATCTCAATCTCCCTGAAGTTGTAGTGGAATGGAGTGAAGTTACATCATCCCATCCAATCTTTTACCCAAACAAGAGGGCAAATTGAAGACACCATCCAATCTTTTACCATAACAAGAATGCAGATTGAAGACACCATCTAATATTTTACCCTAAAAAGAGGATAGATTGAAGACACCATCTAATCTTTTACCCTAGTAAGAGGGCAGATTAAAGACACCATCTAATCTTTTACCCTAACAAGAGGGCAGATTGAAGCCATCCAATTTTTTATCCTAAATAGAGAACAAATTGAAAACATCATCCAATCTCTTACACTAACCATGGGGCAGATTGAAGCCATCTAATCTTTTACCCTAACTAGAGGGCAGATTGAAAATACCATCCAATCTCTTACCCCAACCATGGGGCAGATTGAAACCATCCAATCTTTTACCCTAACAAGAGGGCAAATTGAAGACACCATCCAATATTTTACCCTAACTAGAGGGTAGATTAAAGTTACAACACCAAAGCTTATCTTCTTGAAGTTGCAATGGTGGAAGTTAAAACTGCAGGTACAATAGAGTAGAACTACCAACGAGATGAAAGAACAAAGAAGCACTAAAGGCCAAAAGATCGTACAAAATTGGTCTCCATTAGAGTCTTTGCTCCATTTCTGTTACACAATAATAAGCAAAGAGGGGCAGCTGTAGAAGCCCATTTTTGTCCGAGCTCCTACCAATATTATTCATTTATTACCCAAAAGCCCAACAAACCCGTTTTCATTTTATTTAACCCAAAATAAAAATAAAATCACAAAATAAACCCATTTTATTGATTTGTTTACAATCCAAACCCAACACCGAGCCCAATGTTTACAAGCCCACATTAAAACAAAATCACTAAACTAAAAACCCTAGCTGCCTATTGCCCGTTCAACGATCGGATGATCGACGCTGCCCTTTGCCTGGGTATCTCCGAGATACGGATCTGCAAAAAGAAGGAAAGAAGATCAAGAAATCAATTCAAAATCAAATAAAAAAGATATGTATTTTTGTGTATAAAATAGTCGAAAAATCTATGTGATGGGGAGGGATTTTTTTGTGTAAGAACATACAAAGTTTCGAATAAAAGGCTCAGGCAATTTCAGCAATCAGATTTTTGTTTCACACAATTGTTCAAAGAATTCAAAGCAATCGCAAACAAAGATTAAGGTATTAGTTTTTTTTATGTATTTTCAAAACTAACCCTAAATAAGATCTAACTTCTTTTTACGATTCGAAAAATATAAAAAAAAGATTTTAGTGTTTGGTTATTACCTTTGTGTCGTTTCCCCGCCACCGTGGGTACCCATTGGAGGAGTCGTCGAAAGAACGGAGCTTAAGTCTGAAGTTATTTCGCACTCTCGAAGAGCATAGGGTGTGATTTTGGTTAAATGAACCTCATATTCAGACTCAGAAGACTCGAAAAGGTAAGGAAGTGACTTTTCATATTTTCGAACATCGTAGACGGTGGTCGTCGGTGTCGGAGTATAATGGACCGACAACGGTGGCACACCGGAGCTCCTGATCGGACGAACACCCCTTGAGAGAAAAGAGAGGAAGGTTTTGTGTTTTTTCTAAAGACTTGAAAAAAAATGAATTTTTTTAACAGAAAATGTTATATATATACATGCATAAAACGATGCCATTTTGTGCCTAATACAATAGGCATCAAAACAACGTCGTTTTGATTAAGGACCCAACAACTCGACCCGTTTTAGCCTTAGATCCACGTGTTTTTAAAGTAATGGGCTAATTGCCCATTTGGTCCTTCCGTAATTTTAAGTGTTTTAATTTAATCCTTTTTGCATGTTTTTAATGTTTTTAAATTAGCCTTTCAAGTTGTTTTCGATTACGATTCAGTCCCTAGTTCAATTTGATCCATTAATTATATTTTTTAATTTTAACCCTTATAATTTTAATTCTTATTCGATTTGGTCCCTCTTTTATCTTTTTTTTACTTATCAATTATTTATTTGTGATTTATTTTTTTACTAACTTTATTTATTTATTTTATAGATATTTTATTTCCATGACTAATTATTATAAATTTATTGTCTATATTTGATTGATTTTTTGGGTTTATGCTATTATTATGATTTTCTATTTTTAAATGAATTTGATTATTATTTTCCATGATTTGAGAATATTTTTAATTGATTGATATTTATTACCATGATTATATTATTATTGTGTTATCTATTGTGTATATTTAATTGCATTTATCATATTCATGCATTTTTATTTTTGCCATTATTGTAAATTGTATGTATATTCATTTTTTTGCATGACATCTTAATTAACCTTGTAAATATGTAAATTGTTTTAAAAATTGAGGCAATGTTCTTTGTTTTGGGAATTTGAAAGAATCATGCCCTAACTCACTGGGTGTATTTTTTTCTTTGAATCGGGATAATTGAGTATCCTTTTTAAAATTAAATTACAAGATTTTGGGATAATAATTAAGAATGCTTGTAATTTTCGAAAAATCAAATTGTTATATCCTAACTTACTGGATGTGACTTCTTCTCGATTAATTCAAAAATAACGAGTTTTCTTAGTAAAAATATTTTTAAAAAATAAATAAATATGCCATGCATGCATT
Organism: Gossypioides kirkii; assembly: GCA_005610355.1. Classification (NCBI taxonomy): domain Eukaryota; kingdom Viridiplantae; phylum Streptophyta; class Magnoliopsida; order Malvales; family Malvaceae; genus Gossypioides; species Gossypioides kirkii. The sequence goes on along the minus strand of CP032249.1, from coordinate 6,688,876 downwards.
TAAGGATCACAATTTAATTTTTTCTCGAGTTTTTTAATTTTTAACAAATAAGACTTTAAATAATCGATTAAGTACCAACTTTTGAGCATGTGAGAGGGCTAATCTTTTCTTATGCGTAACCGACTCCCAAATCCGTTTTATGGTTTCAAAGACTAAAATTTCTTTTAATGATTTTAAAACTTTTTAAAAGGTGACCCAATCACACCTATTTAAAAAATGTTGGTGGCGACTCCATTTTCGATTTTCAAAATATAATTCGAGACTTTTTTTCAAAAAATTGTTTCGACAACTCTTATTGCATGAATTATATAATATATATTATATATCATGCAAGAAAGAAAGAATATGGATGTATTGAAAATATACGATTGGTAAATGATCTATCAATGGATCGAAACAATAATTTTGTTTTGAACGGTGATGACATGGTTCATACATTAGTTGAACAGACTTTTAGCCAATAGAAATATTATAACCATTTGGGAAAACTTTCTTAAGCTAAAAAATTGTGTTGTTGAATCCAACAATTATTTTTAAAAAGTTGGATTGAAATGGTTTCTTAAAATAAAAAAGTGCAACATGAAAAGTGATGTTTTTAAAGTCACTTATACACTTGTCAGGGTATTATAAATAAACAATAAGTTTGGAGAATCGAAATTTAATTCATTTCATCCAATTTGTGAATGAAATTTTTAGTAAAAAAAGTATTTTTTTTATGATATATATTTAATTTGAGATATGATATTATTTAATCATTATATTGGTAACTGGCATTTGGATTGTATTGACGAGACATCATTTTCATTGCTAAAAATGAAACTTTGTAGATGATCATATAATATAAATATTTTTGGTTGTGTTTTTGTTTTAAATAACCTTAAGCTAAATGATTTTTACCTATGATTGCACATTTTTTATTCTATATTATAAATTTGGACTAGAAATGAAATAAGTCATATGCATATTCATGGTTAATTTTACTAGTCAATGTAGAATAGTGGAAAGCATCGACTTATATAAGGAGATCACAATTCTGGTATGGAATCTTCTAGTGATAATATATAATGTGATAATCATATATTAGAAATCGAGATCAAATTGTGCATATTTACGATTTCGCATATGGTTTTTTTATATATGACTTGAATATGATCTATAATCACGTGGTTTCTATAAAATTTTGAGATGTAAATTTTGAAATTTATTTTGGAAGCTATGAATCAAAGATCTCGTGAAGTATGAAATAGAAATATGAATGTTATTTGACTCATTTAGATGATGGACATTTTTTTTTTATCATAGTTAGAAAATAATTGATAATGTTCATGGTGAAGGGTTAATAAATGTGATTTTATAGTTACTTGATTGGACAATTGATGATTCTCTAATATGACTATATATGTGACACCCTTATTTATATATGGTGTGTTAAGAAAAACAATGTTATTTGAATATGAATGCAAAAAAAAAAAAGTTTTAAAGTCATGTATTGATTTTGAAAAGAAGCTATGCCAAATAGCAAATATGTTGTTAGTTTCACCAAGGATTCGAGGCCCCTTTACGACAACTTATTTGGTGAAAAAGTTTACAATAACTTACTTGGTGAAAAAAAAAAACATGATACATGGTTTCATATATTTGGTGATTGTGAAATTAATTTCTTGTCTATCAAGAAATAAACAAAGTAGCCAAATATGAAATTATAATGATAAAAAAAATATAAAGTGACCAATGTAATTTGACAATAGTAGAAAATATATCCTTGATATCGTTTTTTTTTTTGCGAAAGAATGAGTAATTGAACATGATGGGCATGTTGGTATTGTGAAATTTCAAGACAATATAAAGTTTTACTGTGTGGTATAGATAATTAACATAGTTTGTTGAGAATTTTGAAAATTTAGGAATGATGTACAAGCCTATAATATTTGAGTCACCCATGATGGAAACTCAACTCAATATTTGGACTGCTAGCACTATAAAATAATATATAATATATCATCCCAAGATAAAAAGTGTTAAGCATTCATAATGATAAGGAGAAGGATGAGTATTATACTCTTAATAAACCCATAACATAAATATGTTATAGTGTTATAATTATGGGAACATTCTTAATGAGATCTACTTATGTGAATGGAAGTGTGGTTGCTTCTAGGAGCTCAAGGGTTTGGCTCTAATAACACTCATGAAAAAAAAGGTTATAGACACATGACCATAATAATGTCCATGGATACTATGCATTGACTGGTGTTGAAATAATTGTATGAGATGTGTTCGGTTAATCAAATGAAATAGTTGATTTAAAGCATAGTCTATCATGTAATTTCTATTAAATTTAACATGTTTTCATTAAGTGAAGGTTCAGTCATAAGACATTTTCATTTATGCCATTGATTGTCAATATTATCAAAATCTAGAATATTGTGAAATGGGAGAGATTATTGAAACATTTTCAAAATATATATAATGTTCCAATAGTTACAAATGAAAAGTTATAAGTAACCAAAAAAATTATTTTAGAAATTTAGTTTTATTAGATTGAATTAGTTAGTTAATAATTTAAAGTTTGGTTAAGTTTATTTGATTGTAAGTTAGATTTGATTTTGTTAAGTTTTGTATTTCTTTATTTATTGTATTATTTTTATTTGATTTAGACTTTTAATATGTTTTTAATTTAATATTTGAAGGATGTTAATAGTTTTTTTAATAATTAGGGTATTCACTATTGACAGTAATAATTAATTCTTTTATTGCGAGTGTTCATCGTAAAGGTAAACAACTAGCTATGAAATGTACTTCATTCTCATAGGCAGTGGTCGAACCTCAGACCATATGGTTAAAATATGAGTTGAGCTAGGGATACGCAAAACTCGATTCGACTCGAAAAATTGAAAATAAATTTGAATTTCAAGTTAAACGGATCGAGTTATTCGAGTCAACTCGAATTTTTTTTGAATTTCAAGTTCGAATCGAGTTAAATTTTTTAGTTCGGATAACTCGAATAATTCAAATAAACCAAATATCAAACAATAATATTTTATATTTTTACCCCAAACCTCAAATTTTTTTATTTTCCTCCAAAACTTTTACTTCCCTCTTATCCTAACCCCATCCCCCCCAAACCCATCCCCCTCAAATTTTTTTTGAATATTTTTCCTCCAAAATTTTACTATCCCATCTACTTTCTCCTCAATTTTTACTCCCTAAAACTTTTTATGTCCCCCTAAACTTTTACTTTTCACCTTTTACCCCCAAATAAAAAATCTAAATCATCCAAAAATTTCCTAAATCTAAATAGTAATAATTTTATTTATATATACTATTTATATTATTAAATTATATTTCACATTTTGTATTATTTATATCATTGAATTGTTTAATTATAGGGACAAATTTCAAAACTATACATGAACTATGGTTTAATGTGAAATTGTATATATGAATTTTGATTTTGTGCAATTTTATACATGAAATTTTGATTTGATCTGATTCTTATAAATTATTAACACAATTATTGATATAACATTATTTTATGTTTATATGTTGCATACATAAATAATTATATTTATTCAATATAAAAATAAATTAATATATTTATTTATTTAAATGTATATGATTAAGTCATAATTAAAGTTTCAAGTATATATTTAAACCACAATTAGAGTTTTACGTATATAATTGCACCAAATTATAATTCATGTATACAATTACACATTAAATCAAAATTCATGTATAGTTTTGAGATTTATCCCTTAATCATATTGAATATTTATAAATTTATGTTCAAATTGAATTATTGATAATGCCATAAAATATCAGTGTTAAAATTTTATGTTGTGTCGATTTCATATTTTATCTTTAAAATAAATTTTATTAAAAAAAATCACATTTTCACATATTTTTAATTTCAAAATATATAGTGACAAGAATTAGAAGATAATTGAAGCAAGTAAGCAAGCCAAGAAGCTAACTCATATATAAAAATATTAATAAATAAATTATGAGTTGATAAAAGTTAATAACAAATTTGATTACGGTGGGTGATAGTGGTTACAAGAACCAAAAGTTTTTTTAAAAATTTAACTCGAATAAATTTAATCCACAAGTTGATATCTAAAGTAAGGGCGAAGCAAAAAAATATTTAGGGGGCCGAAATTAAATTTTAATTTTTAATAGTTATATTTTTATAATTTTTAAAAGATTAAATCAAAATTTTATAATTTTAGAAGGGATAAAATGCAATTTTACCTATACTAATTTAAAATTTTAAAAAAATTTAAAGGACCTAAACAATAATTTTTTATTTTAGAGAGTCAAGACCCTACGAACCCTAGATTCGTCTCTGATCTAAAGTATACTATTTTTCTCAAGTTAATACTTAATTTTTTTTTTTTAGTAACAAGTGGTGCTTAACCTGTTATATTTTTCACAAAATAAAAATAAATCCATGCAATTATCATCCCCAACCATCGTTTAGTCACCATGAATTGCGATAAAACTTCCATTTACTGACAAAAGTATATATGGAAAGACTAAATTCGATATATAATGTGATATACTGACAGTAAACTCAAATTCATCAATATAAGATGAATATACATAGATGGAATATACAGTGGGGCAGTCACTAAAAGATTCAGGGGTCATGATTTTCATAAAATAATAAATTTTTAATTTAAGTTTTTTATAATTTATAAAATTTTAAATTAGTAATAGTAAAATTATATTTTGACCTCTAAAATAATAAAAAGTTTATTTAACCCTTTAAAAATTATAAAAATATAAACTATTAAAATGATAAAATTATATTTTTACAATTGTGAAAATATACAATTTAATTTTAATCTCCAGAAAAAAATTTCTGATTCCATATATCTATATATATTCCAACTTTTTTTTTCTTACGTTCCTGATCTCAATGCTTTAATTTTTATCTCCCGTTTTTCCTTATTCCATTTCTTCTTTCATATAGTCTTCTTCCTCTCTAGGCATAGATGGAGTGGTAATCAGCTTGTTTGTGAAATCAAAAATAGTAATTTGTAGTCATACATGACCAATTTCTTCTTATATAAAGTAAAAACTCTTGTTTCTCTAAAAGAATACATAAAGGGCAAATTATTGATTATTTCAGGATGCCAAAAGCTTTTATTTTTCCTGCTATAGAATGTCTGCTAACATATAAAAGAATATATAAAGGGCAAATTATTTATTATTCCTCAATTTTCATCATTGATTTATGAAGTTTTGCGTTGCAAGTAGGGGTTCTTTGTAACACCTAGTTTTGGTGGGTTCTGAGTTCTAGCGAGTAGATTGAGAGTAATTTGTGAGACGCAACTTATCCGCCCAATTTTTGTTTTGGGGTATGGATCAGGCATATAACATATATTAGAATATTATGCAGGGATTGTCCCCATAATGTATTAAGTTGTAAAGAATAAGAGATTGGTATGAATGTTGAGAACCCTGTAAATAGGGGTTATCACCAAAAGTATTTGATCGGGCTATGAACGTCACAGCAATGGTGCAAGCGAACACTTGTCGATGCAAGTATAGTTGATAGATTTTAGCTATCAGATTTTGATCCCACAGATATGGCTGTTTATGCTATAATTGTCGAAGCAATTAGAGTTATAATAAGAGAAGTTGTAAGGAATAATGGCAGTGTAATTAAATCAAAGACTACAGAAATAAATGAATTTAAGCTATAGGAGCAAATGTTGTGAGACTGTAATCCAATATGTGAAAGCAAATTAATAAGAAAATGTAATGAAAGTTTGAAGATAATTTGTTGATGTAGTTTTATGAAAATTAAAGAAGTAGAAAAATGATAATGCAATGGAGAAGATCCCTGACTTGATAAGTTGGCAATCGCTAAATGTGACTATAAAGTAAATAATAGATAAATTGTCGCTGCAATTAAGCTTAATGAGATCTTACTAACTTCGACTTCCCTGTTTATCCAAGACCCAAACACTCACATTAACCACACCTTCCAGTGCTGGCAATGCTTTGCATTCGAGAACAAGTGACCAAAATTCCTTCGTGCCTCAAGCAACTTCCGTTGTCTTGCTTGTTAATTTAACTTGTCACTGCACTTTGCAGTGTCAGCAACTGCAATAACACTTCCGTGATCAAGCTATTAAATCCAAAGTTAAACAGAGAATAGGGAAATCAATTTAGATCTAAAATTAAAAGGTACTTCCTTACACAATTAAGTTCATCAGAATTTATCAGCGTTTGAGAGGAAATAAAGAACAAGTTGAAGAATTCTATTCCTAGCCCACTAGAACTCTTCCTTAATGCTCCTCTTGTGTCGCACTTAGGAACACTACTCGTCAAGAGCATATGTTGCATTCTCGTCACAGTCAATTCACCCTCTAGGAAATTAAGCTGCCATGGAAGCAAGCCTAGAGAAAATTGCAAAGCAGAATTGATTTGTTGCCAGCTTCTCGATTCGCCTTTTTTTTCTCTCTACTCAGTATTTATCTTTAATGCCTAGTACAGGTGTCCTTCCTTTAGATCTAACTTCCTTACAGATGTACAAGTTAGTTAATCCAGTTGTACACTCACGCAGATCTGATATATGCAGCAAGTAGTTACAAGTTGTCGCGACATTTCTGGACACAAATTTAGATTTTAATTTGCTGCGACAACCTTGATATCCTCATGCACTGGTACTTTTGGATATGTTCATGCAACAACATCCCTGGTTGCAATCTGGAAGTGCTCATATGGTGACAGGTTTAGGTGCAATTCTAGATTCTAAATTGCGGCTACAACCTTGAATACTCTTCTGCTTTGATCTTTTAAGACAAATCCCAGCATTGACATCTCAAGACGCAATACTGAACACTAAATGTGGCAACATTAGTAGCAAAAGTAAGATAAAATGAAAGAAAATTAAACCAAACATCACTGACTTAGAAAATGCAATTACTAAATATAAAATGCTAAAAATGCATGCTAAACATGATATAATGGGAACAAATTATACTCTAAATAAGGAGAAATTAATGGTCTTTTCTAATGCTATCACATCCCCAAACTTGAGTTTTTATTTGTCCTCAAGTAAACAAAAGCTAGCAAGGTTATAGCAAAATTCTTATCAAAGCAATAATCATTCTAGCAACTTGAATCTTCTAAGACCCTAATGTATAAATTACATTCACATGATAGAAAATTACGTCGACAATTTATAGGCATGAATAATCAAAACTGCAACTTCACCAATGCTAGCATCATGCTTTAAATCTTAAATTCTCTTGACCAATACAACATTTATTATTCTATATTTTTTTTTCTTTTATCTTTTTCTTTCTTTTCTCTTTTTTTTATGCGACTGAGGGATGTTATTGTATTACTAAACCCTTGTTCCTAGAAAGTAATGATGGGGTGCAACAAACCCCTACGGAGTATATAATTGCGCCGACACACACTCTTGCAGTGACAGCCTTTGGCTAGATATTTTTTCCTAACACTTGCATTGGAGTGTTCCTCCTTGACAAGTCACAATGCACCCACATTGGAGTGTCTTTTATTCATAGTTATATCTATATACACATAGCTGTAATTGGCAAGTTATTCCAAGATTCAAATAATGATACTACTCATTTATTACTAATGCAATTTCAACCATTCATCCAAAAATAGAAGGATACAACATTCAATCACATTCATCTAATTCATACATTAGCATCTCAAATAATTTAAGAATTAAGCATCAAATGAAAAAAAAATTTGTAGTCACATTTTTCATAACCTTGCATACTTTCATTAGACTAAAAGGACAAATAATTTCTTAAAAATGTAGGTGCAATTGCATTTCCATTCCATATACATTCCCCCCAAACTTAAAGTCTGCATTGTCCCCAATGCACTGATATATACAAATATACATGGAAATGCAACTACAATGCAAATGCGTCGACAAATAAAATGCAGTGATAATTAAAATGTGATGATAATGCAATTACAACCGAAGATGTGGCTGCTTTGGTCTTTTTCTTCTTCTTGTGGTGCTCCTCCTTGCGCTTCGTCTTATCTTTGCGCTTGCATTCTCTTTTTGTTGGCTCAATCGGGTCGACGGATTGCTCCTCCACATGTGGTTGTGTGCTGGCTTCATCGACGGTGACATCAGAAGGATGTATTTCAGCAAGGGGTGCCACATAAGGCATTATAACCAGAGGATTGAAATCCTCATTGCTGACTATCATAGCCTCATCCTTATTCACAGCAGATTGTGCTAGATCGTCATTAATTGCACCACACCTTCGGGTGCGGCGGTAAATTCTTCAAGCAAATTTATTGCGACAAAAATTTCCTCTTTCCCTCCTTCCTTTTTTACTTCCTTCTCTTCTTTTTTCTTTTCCTCAATAACCATAAATTCCACAGTCGTGTGTTCCTCATCAGCATTGGCTTCCTTTTCAGCGGTATTTGCTCCTAGGCTGTTGGAAAATTCATCTTCAAAAAGGCTAACAATATTGCGGAAGCAATCTTCAAGATCCTTTGAATTCACATCCTAGTCCTCACTATCAAATATGTGGACCATATGAGGAGACTCGACAGATTGGTCCTTCCCTTCCGAGGCAGCTCTTTCAGTTGATGGTGTCGACTCCCTAATGATAGGGGAAAAAATAGGAATTCTGGCAGAAGATGCTTGCTAATGCTGCGTAATATGCTGACAATTGCACTATTCCATGCCCTGGTGTAGGCATAGAATAAATTTTGCGAGTGCTTCATGTCCTCAACTGTGGTGACAAGTTTAATTTGCCGCACACTAATTCTATTAGCCATCTGCTCGATTTCTGTAATTTTCCTCCATAATTGAGGATCTGTGGGAACATGAGGTTGTTTTTCTTCCTTCTTTGCTTTTCCTTTTCCTTTCTTTAGTGCAACTTGTTTCACCACAGGGGTCTCTTTCCCTCTTATCAAACGCTCAACCAATACATCATTGATTGGTCCCTTATTTTCTAAGAACTCCTCTCCCCTCACGAGGCACAACACCTCGTTGTCGACACAATTGTATTATAAGAGAGGGAATGGCAAAATACCTATTTGCTTGGCTGTGCATTCTGCAATCTCTTGATGTAAGATTGCACCGACATCTATTCTACGACCTTTAATAATCGAATGTATGAGACACATTCTATCTAAAGTGACTGTGGTGCTGTGAGTTGACGACAATAATCGGTAATTAATAACATGGAACCAGACCTTGCTTTGCATAGTGAGGAATCGACGATGCATGGTATAGTTATTGGGGTTATTGCATGTCCAGACGGCACTATTAGTGCACAGATCATTTATTAACAAGTCAGCGCCCTCTTCAGTCAATTGTTCTAGGAAGGCGATATGCTCATCTTCCCCAACATCAATGTTATACAGGACATTGATGTGTGCAGCACCCCAAGGCACTAGTCCCTCTTGAACAAAAACAAACTCTTGTTCCTTATCAATCAAGTTAGCATAAAATTCCTTAACGGAGGACAGAGAGTATCCTTCAGGATGGTTACAAAACATTTCCCACCCTAGCGCGAAATGGTCCGGTGGACTTGTTTACCCAGCGTGAGAAGGGGTGACAATTGGAATCCTTGCTTCGATTGGTAGTTACGCTTCAACATATTATCATGGAAGCGGTCTTTGGTAGCCTTTGTAAGAAACAGTACTGGTTATTTGGACGGTGACTGCTTTACATTACGAACCACCATAGTAGAGGATTCAGCGGGTGATTTAGAAGGGGTTTTTGATCCTCTTGTTCGTACCATGACTTTATGATATAAAGAGAGTAAAAGATGCAGGAAATTGGAAGGCTTAAGAAAAGAAACTTTTGCAGCAATAATGAAGGTTGTGGTTGTGGAGAACACCGTCGGTACAGTAGGGTGTTTTATAGAGAATGAGAATGAAAATGAAGATGAAAAGGCGTGATGGTAGCCACTGCAGGGATAGGACGCTGTGTCTGTATCCAATAAATGCAATGACACGAATTGTCCTTTTCCAAATCGATCCGACGATTGGGGTGCAGGGTGAATCAATCGTTATGATTCTTTCCTGAAACGCTTCACTGTGATGAGTTAGCAATTAACTTGCTTCGACAAGCAGGGTTTTCTGTGCTTCGAAAAAAAAGAGTAGCTTTATTCCTGCAAAAGAACTAAAGATGATAATTGAAATAAAATAAAAAATACGAAAAGTAAATGGAATAAATGTAATGACAAGTTAAGAAAATGTGACCATATTAATGGTCTCGTTCTTCTACTGGTCATCTGGGCTAAGATAATGCTTCAACAATTGGCTATTTACCTTGAATTGGTGCTCATCATTTAAGTCTTTAATTATCACCACACCATGAGGAAATGCTTCGACAACTTCGAATGACCCTAACCATCTGCAGGGCAATTTTTTAGGATGCAGTTTTAAACGTGAATTAAATAAAAGTACTAACTGACTTGCAGAAAATTGTCGCCGCAAGATAATATTGTTGTGCCATCTCTTAATTTTTTCTTTGTATATGGCAGCTCGTATGCATTTCGTCGAATCTCCTCTAATTCAGAAATGTCCAACAATCTCTTTTGTCCAGCAGCATCATAATCTATATTCACTTGCTTAATTGCCCACATGGCTTTATGTTCAAGTTCCACAGGCAAATGATAGAATTTACCAAAAACAAGCTGATACAATGACATTCCTAATGGTGTTGTATATTTTGTGCGAAGCGCCCACAATGCATCATTGAGCCCTGAAGACCAATCTCATTTAGATGGGTTCACCACCTTTTCAAGGATATTTTTAATTTGTCGATTGGATACTTCAATTTGGCCATTCGTTTGTGATGATATGTGGTTTCCATTCGATGTTTAACACCATAACGCTTTAATGCGATCACAACTTGATTATAATGAAAATAAGTGCCTTGGTCACTGATTAATGCTCTAGGTGTGCTAAAACGAGTAAGGATGTATGTGTGAAAGAATTTCAACATTGTCCGAGTATCATCTTTAGGGACAGCAATTGCTTCAATCCACTTGGAGACATAATCGACAGCGACCAAAATATAAACATTTCCAAAAGAGTTGGGAAATGATCCCATGAAATCCATACCTTAGACGTCGAAAAGCTCAACTTCCATAATAGGCTGTTGTAGCATCTCGTTGCGTCCAGATATCAATCCAGTGTGCTGACACTTATCGCATTGTTGAACAAAGTTGTGGGCATCTCGAAACAACTCGAAACAATGATGGCCAATAAAATCCTGACTGAAGGACCTTTGCAGCAGTCCTAACACCACCAAAATGGCCTCCACAAGGGGCGTCATGGTAATGCCTCATGATAGGAAGCATTTCTTCTTCAGGGATGTAGCGACGAATAATATTGTCAATGCTTACTTTGAACAGGTATGGTTCGTTCCAATAGTACTTTGTAGCATCTCGAAGAAATCTTACCTTTCGATGACCATTTGTACTCAATGGTAGTCTTCCACAGACCAAATAGTTGACAACATCCGCATCATGGGGATGTGTCGACAGAAAAGAGCTTCTCATCTGAAAATGCGTCGACAATTTGTAAAGTATTTCCATCTTCACTCCAAAATTCCAGACGAGATAAATAATCTGCTACCTGATTTTCTGATCCTTTTCAATCCTTAATTTCAACAACGAATTCTTGTAACAATAGGATCCATCGAATCAATCTTGGTTTGACATCTTTTTCGGCAAAGAGGTACCTCAATGTAGAGTGATCAATATATACTGTGACTTTTGTGCCGACAAGATACGAATGAAACTTATCGAATGCAAGAACTACTACCAACAACCCTTTATTTGTGGTTGTATATTGACATGCACTTCAGTAGGAGTTTTGGTAGCATAATATACCATATGAAATACCTTATCTTTGCGTTGCCCAAGCAATGTACCTACTGCATAATCGCTCGCATCACACATAACTTCAAATGGTTGTGACCAGTTCGGTGCGAAGGTAATAGGTGCCTCTACTAATTATTGCTTAATTTTTAAAAATGCTTTTAGACAGGAAGAATCAAATAGAATCTTTTTATTTTGCTCCAATAGTAAGTAGAGAGGTTTTGCAATTTTTGAGAAATCTCGGATGAATCGTCGATAGAATCCTGCATGACCGAGAAAACTCCTTATTCCCTTAACATTAGTGGGTGGGGGAAACTTCTCAATAATCTCCACCTTTTCCTTATCTACTTTGATGCCTTGACTGGAGATATGATGTCCAAGGGTAATGCCTTCAGGTGCCATGAAGTGGCATTTTTCCCAATTTAGTACTAGATTAATGTCCTCGCATCACTTTAAAACTCTATCTAAATTGTTAATGCATGTATCAAAAGTGTGACCATAAACAGAAATAATCCATGAATACCTCCAACGAGTCTTCAATCATATCGAAAAAATTTCCATCATGCACCTTTCAAATGTAGCCGGTGCATTGCATAGATCAAATGACATTCGGTGAAAAGTAAAGGTACCAAACGAACAAGTAAAAGTCATTTTTGTTTAGTCCTCCGGCGCAATTGGAATCTGGTTGTAGCTAGAATATCTATCAAGAAAGCAGTAATAGGCCTTACTAGCAAGCCTGTCCAGCATCTGATCAATGAAAGGTAGTGTGAAGTGATCTTTTTTTGTGGAAGCATTCAAACGACGATAGTCCATGCAAACTTGCCAACCTGTAACAATGCGAGTAGGAATTAATTTATTTTTTTCATTACTTACCACCGTAATACCGCTCTTCTTTGGAAAGCATTGGACTGGGCTCACCCATGTACTATAAAAAATGGGGTAAATAATGCCTGCATCCAACCATTTGATGATCTCTTTTTTTTACAACTTCCTTCATTTTTTCATTTAATCTCCTTTGCTGCTCAATGAACTACTTTCCCTCGTCCTCCAAATTTAATATTGTGCATGTAGAAAGACGGGCTAATGCCTCTAATATCCGCAATGCTCTAGGCGATGGCACGCTTATGTTGCTTCAGTATTCGGATCAATTTCTCCTCTTAACTTACGTTGAGATTTGCAGAGACAATTACTAGTAGGGTATCGTTGTCACCAAGAAAAACATATTTTAAATGTGTTGGCAATGATTTCAACTCCAAAGTTGGAACTTCTTCAACAGATTCTTAAATACAAGGATCGTTCTATTGGTCAGATCTAAGGATTCCATCTACCAACCATGTCAAAACTGAACAATATTTGCTTCAAACTTGTGGTCGCAGTCAGATAGGAAATTGTCTTCAGTTATCACCGTAAGTTCTTCTAAAGCTGTTGTACTATGCTCACTAAATTCTTTCACAATTAATTCATCCAGTACATCAATATGGTGGCATTGCTCTTTACTCCTACAGGGAATTGCTTCAAAGACACTGAAGGTAACGTGTTCATCATTGTGTCATATAATTAACTTGCCTTTGAATACATCTATAAGAGTGTGACTCGCAGCAAGAAATGGCCATCCCAAAATTATGGGTACCTCCTTATCATCTTCGCAATCAAGAATAATGAAATCTACTGGGAACACAAACTTATCTACTTGGACGAGAACATCTTTGATTTGTCCTTCAGGTTGCGTCAAAAATCTATCCGCCAGCTGCAATGTCACCACAGTGGGTTTCATGTGACCAATTCCTAATTTTTAGAATGTTGATAAGGGCATAAGGTTGATGCTTGCTCCTAGATCACAAAGAGTTTTTCCTAAGTAATGATTTTCAATGGAACATGGAATTGTAAAACTGTCAGGATCTTTCATCTTGGGTGGTAATTTATTTGTTAGTACAGCGCTGTAGCCTTCTATGAGTGCAATTGTCTCGATGTCGGTCAACTTCTTTTTCTTGGATAAGAGCTCCTTCATAAATTTTCCATAGCTAGGAATCTGTACAAGAGTATTGATAAGAGGTATATTAACATGTAATTGTTTCAAGGTAGCTAAAAACTTTTGATATTCTCTGTCATTTTCTTTCTCATTAAATCTTTGTAGAAACGGAAAAGGTGTTGAAACATTAGGGTGTAATTACTAGTGGCTCCTATTCATTTAGCTCTACTGCTTCTTCTTCGAATACAACTTTTTCTCTTTGCTCTGTTTCATTTACGTCGACAGGTGCTATATTGGAATTGCTGCTTTGTTCAATAGTTTGCTTTCCACTCCAAAGAGTAATAGCCTTGCAATACTCCTTCCCCTTTTGAGTTAGATTTTCAGTATCACTCGGTAAAGCACCTGGTGGTCTCGTGCTCATATAAGAAGCTAGCTATCCTACTTGTGCTTTCAATGCTCGGATGGAAGAAGAATTTCCTTGCACAATAGCTTCAGTTCTTGTAATATGTTCACGAATCAAAGCTACAAGGGCAGCCAATGGATCTGCTTGTGGTTAAGAGTATTGTTGTTGCTATTGTTAATGTTATCCTTGCATATTCATATTTGGCATTGCAGTCTACTATGGCTAAATATGAGCATGTGACTGCATCTGATCAGGATGTGCATGCACCTGAGGATTGGGGTTGTAATTTTGCTACTGCTGATTGTAACTCCTTTGTCAAAAATTTCCTTGACTCGAGTAATTTTCATATCGAAATGTGAACGCATTTTGATTCCCCTAAGGTTGTTAATTCTTGGTTGAACTGCTATTGACATAAAACACATTTTCTGGATGCTGTGGACAATCCTCGTAGCTATGATTGTCACTGCAAATTTCACAAAAAAATGTCGAGACATTTAGTTACTGGGCAACTTCAATGGGAGCAACTTCACTTGTCCCCTTCATTTTTTAATCATGTTAGCTAATAAAGATACCTTTGCACTTAAAGCTGATATGAAGTCTAATTCAATAACTACAGGATTCGTTTTTACTTGAGCAGTTCGAGAAATTGGGTATTGATAATCATTTTGTATGATTCTCTCCAAAATTCGTACAGCCTCATCATAGGTGCAGTCCAACAAAGGACCGCTTGCAGATGCAACAACAAGTTTCTTGTGGAAAATTTTGATTTGTGTTTCTTGTTGGATTCCATGCGTAGGACAATGTCGAAGAAAAGTTTTGTAATGCTCCTATGTGGTATGCAAATTCTCATCATCCAGCTGTTGATAAGCAGTGATATCATTCCTCAATCGAGCATTCATCGTGGGTGGATTAAACTGCAAAACAAATTGAGTTGCAAGTGCATTACACGATGTAATAGATCTAGCAGGTAATCCAAGAAACCAGGTACGAGCCCGTTCTTGCAATGAATAAGGAAATAGTTGAATCTTCAATGCGTCATCAGGAACACCATGCTGACTAAAAGAAGCACAGATTAGCAGAAAAGATTTAAGATGCTCTCTCGCATCTTCATGAGGCAAACCAGCATCTTGCCCATTCAAATTTAACATTTGGAACATAATCGATTTTAACTCAAAATTTTCAGCTTGGATCATTGGTCTAACAACCCCTGGTTGCAAATCATCTAGCACTAGAACAACAAAATCTCTAATTATTCTGTTTTGCATTTATTCTTCTTGTGGCAGTGGTAGATTGTTGAAGTTTTGTGGCTGTACTAGAGGGATAGGATTTTGTGGCGGCAATAATAGAATTGCATCATTTCCAGGTAAAGCCATATTCCTTTATTATTGTCTTCTCCTTCGAATGGTTCTCTCGATTTCAGGATCTAAGCCAATAATATTTTCAGGATTTCTCCTAGTGGTTATAAAACACCTAAAAGAGAATTGAAAAGAGTCAACAAGAAAAAAATAAAACAAATCAGTAACAAATAAAAATCAGGAAATAAAGTATAATTGTAACTACAAAAATAAACATCAAACAAACGTCATCCCCATCAACTACGCCAAAACTTGATTAGGCTATGAACGTCATAGGAATGGTGCAAGCGAACACTTGTCGATGCAAGTATAGTTGATAGGTTTTAGCTATCAGATATCGATCCCACAGAGATGGTTGTTTATGCTATAATTGTCAAAGTAATTAGAATAAGAATAAGAGAAGTTGTAAAGAATAATATCAGTGCAATTAAATCAAAGACTGCAGAAATAAATGAATTTAAACTGTCGAAGCAAATGTTGTGAGAATGTACTACAATATGTCAAAGCAAATTAATAAGAAAATGTAATGAAAGTTTGAAGATAATTTTTCGATGCAGTTTTAAGAAAATTAAAGAAGTAGAACAATGATAATGCAATGGAGGGCATCCCTGACTTAATACGTCGGCAATCACTAAATGTGACTACAAGGTAAATAATAGATAAATTGTCGCTGCAATTAAGCTTAGTGAGATCTTACTAACTTCGATTTCCCTCTTTATTCAAGACCCAAACACTCACATTAACAACACCTTCCAGTGCTGGCAATGCTTTGCATTCAAGAACAAGTGACCAAAATTCCTTCGTGCCTCAAGCAACTTTCGTTGTCTTGCTTGTTAATTTAACTTGTCTCTGCACTTTGCAGTGTCAGCAACTACAATAACACTTTCGTGATCAAGCAATTAAATCCAAAGATAAACAAATAAGAGGAATTGAGCCGAAATCAATTTAGATCTAAAATTAAAAGGTACTTCCATACACAATTAAGTTCATCAGAATTTATCAGCGTTTGAGAGGAAATAAAGAAAAAATTGAAGCATTCTATTCCTATCCTACTAGAACTCTTCCCTAATTCTCCTCTTATATCGCTCTTAGGAACACTCCTCGTCAAGAGCAGATGTTGCCTTCTCGTCACAGTCAGTTAACTCTCTAGGAAATTAAGCTACCATGGAAGCAAGCATAGAAAAAATTGCAGAGCGGAATTGATTTATTACCAGCTTCTCGATTCCCCCCTTTTTTTCTCTTTCTCCCCTCAGTATTTATCTTTAATGCCCAGTATAGGTGTCCTTCTTCCTTCAGATCTAACTTCCTTACAGTTGCACAAGTTAGTTAATCTAGCTGAACACTCATGCAGATCTGATATATGCAGCAAGCAGTTACAAGTTGTCGCGATATTTTTGGACACAAATTTAGATTTTAATTTGCTGCGACAACCTTGTTATCCTCATGCACTGGTACTTTTGGATATGTTCATGCAACAACATCTCTGGGTCTAATCTGGAAATGATCATACGGTGACAGGTTTGGGCGCAATTCTAGATTCTAAATTACGGTGACAACCTTGAACACTCTCTTGCTTTGATCTTTTAAGACAGATCCCTGCATTGACATCTCAAGACGCAATACTAAACACTAAATGTGGCGACATTAGTAGTAAAAGTTAGATAAAATGAAAGAAAATTAAATCAAACATCACTGACTTAAAAAATGCAATTACTAAATATATATGCTTAAAATGCATGCTAAACATGATATAATGGGAACAAATTATACTACAAATAAGGGGAAGTTAATGGTCTTTTCTAATGCTATCAATATTGTACTCCCGGTTCATTGAGTTAATGTGCTAGTTAAGTTGTAGGTGAATTGGTTAGAAGCTAATTAGACAGAGGAATAAGAGAAGTGTTAAATATTGAACTTTGATAGCTATTAAACATTTTTTAAGGCAGTTTTGAAAGTTTGTGACGCGTGCCAAGTTTCAATAGGAACTTATGTTATATATATAGACATTCAGGTTAGAAATGAGGGAGTTTTTCTTCTTCTTTCTTCAAGAAGTACTTCTGTCTAAATCTTAAGGAACCTAAAGAATTTCTTTTCCCCCCTTAAGCTAAGGTTGTAGATTTGAATCTCTGTCATTGGTTGCTCTATGTCAAAGTAAGTTTTATGGCTTTACATGTTATGTTATGAAAGATTAGGCTTGTAAGAGTGCACGAACAGTAAGATGAAGAAGTAAGGCTTTATATGAGGGTTAAATGGGTTTGAGATGATGGTAAAGGTTGCGAATGAGTTTTAATTGTGTTCTTCTATTTTATAATCAGTAGTTGTTGCAGTTTCTTATTGGATCTGGAGTTTAAGCTACTATCTCTGGTTGTTAGGTGAGTCTCTTTATACTAACTCTTGTGTGTGCACTGTTCATACTAGATGATCTACAGAAAACTAGTTAAGGGTGATATTGAGATCTTGAAAGTTATAGCATGATATGTTTGTGACAATATGAGAGACTATTTAAGGGTATCTATGATTGTAAGTTTGTTGAGGATGGTATGTACACCTAATATAGATCTGATGAGTTCAAGTAATGTGATAGAAAGTATGATCATGTATGTGCATCTTAAATGTATGTTATGTGGTATGTTCTGTTAAGAGTCTTTGTTTGTCTCCATGAAGTTGTCCAAAGGGGTCCGTCGGGACTTTAAACACAAATTATGAAAGGAAAAATCCATGGCCATGACATTTTCTGAAAGGAACTAAAAGACAGTGCTTACCTAATGGGGTTCTCTACATGTCCCAGGACGATGATTGAAAAACCATATGTAACGTGAGTTTAGGCAAATCCATATCGAAAACACGTCAAGGAAAGAAAAGCCTTTGTGGCAAATCATTAATGAGAAACCATTGTGACAAATCATGAATGAATAGCCTTTGTGGAAAATAATGAATGAATAACCTTTATAGCAAATCATGAATGAGTATCCTTTATGGAAAATCATGAATGGATAGTTTTTGTGGCAAGTCATGAATGAATAACCATTATGGCGAGTCATTAATAAATAGCCTTTGTGGCGAATCATGAAAGATAAGCCCTTGTGGCAAACTATAAAGGAATATACCTTATGAAAAACAGTGGAAGAATAGCCTTATTGATGCACTCTGAAGAAATAACTTTCATGGAAAACCCTATCAAAGATGTTCCTTATGGCAGATCATAATAAGACTCTAAGTGGCATACCCTAAAGAAATATTCTTTGTGGCAGGTTTTGTATTAAGTTAATTGGCGTAAACTGCGTGGTCCTTAAGAGTAATTAGTAAGGTATAATATCCCTAAGAATTACACAATGGAGTATTATATGAGGGTATGACTCGACTGAATATAATGAATTGAAGAGACATAGAGAAGTGGTACAACACTAATCTACCATATTTTAAGAATTTCATAAATATAAGCATGCAAATCAAATGTATACGTAGAAGCATGACATGAGTATTGAATAATCAAATCATTAGTCATCTCAATCTACATAACCAAATCACTTGCATATCAAACTTTCCAAACTTGTTAGATTGCACATGTGCTCAAATAATCGGGTATCCGGATAGTCCCGCGCCACTCATGGCCACTAGTTAGGTTAGAGCCAGAAGACTGAGAGAAAACAAAGCATCAAACATATAATCACAACTATACAACCATGAAATTTGAGTCTCATACTCATTTGAACTTGCTTATTATTCCGGCTAAAATATTAACTAATGAAATATGACAGTCTATTGCCTTGACATTCTGACCTTTTCTCATTCAAATATTAATAACTCTTAATATAAAACTCTAAATCGAGCATCGTTTGTTTTAAATGAAACTAGACTTCCGTACGATTATAAACATATAAGGCTCACTTCCTATTTTTTCTTGTGAAATTTTTGGTGATTTATCAAAGTCATTGCTAAATCTGTATTATAAGAATTCTGCTACCAGATTTTTATGACCTTTCAACACTAAAAAACTCATATATTTTAAAATACAAATTGAAATTGATCTCATTTATTCTAAACGAAACTATACTAACTCACGGTTACAACCATGTATAGATCACTTCCTAATTCTTTTTGTGAAATTTATAGCTAATTTTCAAACTTACTACTCATGTAATAATTTATTTTTGACAAATTTCATAACTAAGTTTTTAGGGTCATTTTAATCATCCAAACATGATTTCCACCCAAATACATACAACATGCATACATTATCACACAAGAATCATATTTATGACTTACCAGGAAGCATAGGAAAGTTAAAGGGTACCACTTTCATGGAAGAACACCAACAAAGCTTCTTGCCTAGCTCTCCACCACTTTGCCTTTACCCTTAGCTTTAGAAGATTCACCACCCTCTTTTTTTGGTGAATTACAATAGGAAAGTAATGCCCTAATAACAACACGACTTGAACTCAAGTTACACGTGGGGAAATGAACACCTTGACAATCAGGCCAACACACGGAGTTCATTCACCACCCTCTTTAACTTATAATCATGCACCACACAAGATTTCCCACATAAATAAGTGTTTATAGGATGCAAAAATACATGCTTTAAATAAAAATATGATAAGATGTGTAGAGACTTCCTCAAACTCAAACCCTCTCAAACACCCAATAACCTTCACCTTCATCCTTGAAGAACATAGAATTTTTTTCCGTGGAACTTTAAAAGGTTAGATCAAGATCCTGTTAGATCGTCGGTACGCCTCACGGCGCAACGAAAAAATTAAATTCGGCGATCACATCCAAGGATCCATCTATGAAGAACGAATCGGGGAGAGAAGGGTATGAACGACTACCTTTAATCGTTTGAAAACTAACTGTTGTGAAACTGATTGCAATTGAACGTCGATTCCAAGCTGCTATAAATAGTTTCAACCTTTACTAATCCACCCGGTGTGACAATGAACGACAAAAACCCTTTAAACTTATCAGAGACAATTTTTTTTTGTTGATAGTTGCTAGACCCTATACACAATTTTGTTATAAAACCTTAACACAATTCGGGATCTTCTTTCCTTTTATTTAATATCACATTTTAAAAATAAAATTATCCCTTTAGAGAAACATATGGAAAGTTATTAAAAAATTATATAATTTTCAAAAGGATATTAACTTCCATGTTTTAATATTTGACTAAAATTATTATTGTAATTATTTATTTTAATAATTTTGGTAAACTATATTCAGTTAATTTTAAACTTTTGTATGAATCAAATTCATATATTAATATTAACTATATTCTCTATTCGTGTACAACAAGTTTGTACACATAATATGTTTAATATTTAACTGTCAAATTAAATTAAATTAATAATTAATTTAAATCATGTGATAGCTAAACATAACACTAATTGTGTTCGGATTATGTTCGTTTCAACCATAGGGTGTGACCCTATAGGCTCTTATAACGTTAGTAGTAATACTCGAATAATTCTAATATTACAAACAATGAGTGGCATCTAGCAATGCATCATTGCTACTTAAGTTACAAGAAGTCATGATTCGACATAACCTCTCTATGATTAACCCTTCATATATTAAATCCTTTTGTCCTTTATATCTAGAATGGACACAAGTAATGGAATAGTCACACTTGCATAGTCCATCTAATGTTTCTTGATATCTTGAATAGACTATAAACAAATAATATGATATCTCATATCAACTTATTCGAGCATGGCCATGCATTTCTAGTCTCACTCAATTAAGTGGCCTAAGATATTGCTCCCATTATGTAGAAGAGACAAATCTTATATTTATCAACCATATCCCACTACATTGATTGTGCTATATCCAACATCAGCCTTTATAGAACAACCAGTTACAGTGGATGTTTGACTGTATCAAAATAGATGACTCGCGATGCTGGGATAATGATGATCTCAAGTATGAGGATCGTATAAATAGTAATCACTATGTGTAATGTTGTGACTATTACATAATAATCCAAGAAACATACTCATAGTGGGTCAATCCAATATGTTGTTCTCTAACACACATACTCATGTATTGATTTTCACATCTCATGTCAATGACAACACTTTTTCATCAATAAATTACACGTTAGTCTTAATGTATTATTATTGTCCAAACCCACAATAATACTCGACTAAGGACCTTTTAAGAATAATCATATTGTTCTCAAGACATTATTATAAAACAGTTTATTTATATACATAGAAAAAGAAACTAAAATAATAATGACCATGCCTAAATTAATAAACGAGGTAAAACAAGTATGTTATTACAATCATCTTATGATTGGTCTTTGGGTATACTCTAATAGATCCTTATCTTCTTTGAAATTTGGACGATGAAAATGGTAAGAAAACTCACTCAAATCTCTCTCTTTACAAGGCTTGCTAAGGAAAATAGATGGAAGAAAGAAAAAAATGAAGAAATGTAGAAAGAAGTGTGTAAAAGCTATGAAGATGAAGAAAAAGAAAAAAATAGGGTAATTATAATATCGGGAAAAATGAGGACAAGTCAACTTTATCTCTCACCTCAATTTGCCGAACAATCTTTTCCCATTAACTGAGAGAAGATTTTTAATCAAAAATGATAAAATCACCATATTAACCATCCATCTTCCCTCCACTTCACACAAGCTTCCCAACTTCCTTAATTTCTTATAAAAAGGTTCAAAAGTTCACCTAAATTAATTCCAACAAAACTCGAACCCTAAATAAATTTATCCATCATTAACTCGGGTCAAGGCTCGAACATTGACTCGAGAATTTGGCCCGTTACAACTCTCCACTCTTTAAAAAATTTGTCCTCGAAATTTACCTAAATAAAAAATGTGCGGATACTGTAATTTCATGGACTCCTTTGGCTCCCATTTTGCCTCCTCAGCTCTGTGATTCCTCCATAGGACCTTCACTAAGGAGATCTTTTTGTTCCTAAGCTCTTTGATATCTCAGGCTAAAATCCGAATCGACTATTCTTCATATGACAAGTCTGGACTCACCTTAATTTGAGCTGTAAGATATGGGAAGGATTGGAATGGTACCTCCTAAGCATGGACATGTGGAACACATTATGAATACACTCTAAATTTAGCGGCAAGGCTAATCGATATGTCACTGGTCCAACTCTCTCTAGAACTTCATAAGGTCCAATAAACCTAGGACTCAATTTCCTTTTGCGTTTAAAGCGTAAAACTTTCTTCCAAGGTGAAACCTTAAGAAAGACCTTGTCACCCACCCCAAACTTTATCTCCTTGCGCTTCAAATTTACATATGACTTCTGACGATCGAAAGCTGATCTCAAATTATCTTGGATAATCTAAACCTTATCCTCAATCACTCTGATAAACTTCTGACCAACAATCTTCCTCTCATTAAGCTCTGTCCAACATAATGGAGTCCTACAGTTACAACCATATAGTGCCTCAAAATGAGTCATCTAAACGCTAGAATGATAATTGTTATTGTATGAGAACTCGACCAAGGGAAAGTGCTCCTTTCAACCTCTATCAAACTTAATGATACAATAACAAAGCATATCCTCTAGAATCTGAATGACTCACTCTGACTGACCATCATTCTATGGATGAAAAACTGAACTGAAATGCAAACGAGTAGCCAATGCCTCATGAAGGGATCTCAAAAATCTCTAAGTGAATTGTGGATCTTTATTTGAAATAATCGAAGTCGACACTCTATGAAGCCTCACTCTCTCATCAATATACAATTTGGCCAACCTCTCGTGAGTGAAGTCCATGTGCACTGGTAGGAAATATGCAATCTTCATCAATCTGTCAACAGTTGCCCAAATTGCATCGTGTTTGCACCGAGACATAGGTAACCCAGTCACAAAATCCATAGTGACTCTATCTCATTTCCATTATCAAATCTGGATAGGCTGAAGAAGACCTAAAGGAACTTGATGCTCTATCTTCACCTGCTGACAAGCTAAGCATCGAGTCACAAACTCTAACACATCTCTCTTCATCATTGGCCACCAATAAAATGGACGAAGCTCCTGATACATCTTGTTACTACTTGGGTGCATAGTAAAAAGACTACTATGTGCCTCACGAAGGATTTTATCCCTCAGCTCACCTGCTGGAACACAAATTCGCCCTTTGAAATACAATACATCACCATCTTGCAATTCGAAGCTTGATGCTTCTCCTTGCCTCACCCTATCTGCTCTGGTGACCAAACTATCATCAAACTTCTATGCCTCTTTTACCTCTCGCACCAACATCGGTTCAACCTGAACCATAGATAATAAACCACCATGCTCTAACAAGCTCAAACTCACAAACATCACTCGCAATGCTGCCACTAATTTACGACTCAATGCATCTACTACCACATTAACTTTACCCGGATGGTAGTCAATGACACAGTCATAGTCCTTAAGCAGTTTGATCCATCTATGCTGCCTCAAATTTAGCTTCTTTTACATTAGCCAATATTTAAGACTCTTGTGATCGGTATAGATATAACACTTCTCCCCAAAGAAATAATGCCTCTAAATCTTCAATACGAAAACCACTACTGCTAACTCAAAATCATGGGTAGGGTAGTTACGCTAATGCGGTTTAAGCTGCCTATATGCATAAGCGACTACCTTCATTCCTTCATGAGAACGCAGCCAAGTCCATTCAAGGATGCACCACTGAACACTACATATTCCTTGCCTGATTTCGATTGGGTCAAAATTGAGGCCAATATTAAAATCGCCTTAAGCTGATCAAAACTCTGTTGGTGCTTCTTGTTCCACTCAAATGGAACTCCTTTTTACAGCAACTTGATCAACGGAGCAATAATCATTGAAAAACTTTAACAAATCATCAATAATACCCAACGAGGCCCAAAAATATTACGAACTTCAAAGACATCATGCTGTGGCTTCCAATTCACCACTACTTGAATCTTCTATGGAACAACTCATATACCATCCATCGTAACAATGTGACCCAAAAAGGCCAGCTCGAAAAGCCAAAATTTACACTTACTGAATTTGGTAAAAAGTTATCTCTCTTAAAGGGTTTGAAGCACAACTCAGAGATGGTGATCATGCTCATCCTCATATCGTGAATAAACCAATATATCATCAATAAAGACCACCAAAAATTGATCTAAGTAAGGTTGAAAGATACGGTTTGTAATAGCCTGATTTTTAGTAGTGTCAAAAATAGTGATTTCGGGATCACAACTCCAACGAGTCGGGTCATAAATATTAATTAGTGAATATTTTTGATGTCATTAGTGACATATTAAACTTTGGTTAGAAAATTTTATCGATTGGATAATTAATTAAGCAAAAAGGATTGAATTGTAACAAGTGCAAAAGTATAATTATTTACTTAGATGGGCCAAAGAGGTAAATTAGCCAATAATGGTTATGTAATTGGATTGGTATGATAATTAGGTGTGATTAATTAAGGTTAAAATGGGTTAAATTAACTTAATTATAAAAGACTAAATATTTACTAAAATGCCCTTAGTATATATATGAAATTAAAAGAAAGAAAATGGATAATTTCATCACATTTTCTATCTTCTTCTTCTTTTTCCATACGGCTTAGGGAGGAAAATAGGGTTTCTCTATTCTTAAGCTTTGAGTTTTGATTTCGGTAAGCAAAGGTTAACCGTTTTAGTAATTTTTATGTTTTTGAGTCCGTATTAGCTTAACCTAACTAATCCAAGGACTAATTTGTGAATCTGTCCAATGTTACAAAATTTTTCATTGTTGAATAAACTTATTCTTGAAATTTTTTGATAAAATGGTATGGTTGATGATTAGATTTTGTGATTTTATTAAGTGATTTTTAGTGATTTAGGGTTAGAGGATTAGATTGAGAAAATAGTGAAAATACATGCCCTTAATGTAAAATAATTGAATGTTTGAGTTGAGAATGCATTTAGGAGTATTCTGCTGGTATGGTTTGGACTTGGAAATGGTTATTTTGCGTGTTTTAACGTTAAGGAATAAATTGAATAGAAATGCAAAGGTTAGGAGTAATTTCTTAATTTTTCTAAAAATGACTTATATGTGTAAATTGATTAATTATATGATTTAATAGGAGAATTGATTTATTTGTTGTGATAGATCAAGATCGAGCCACTGATCGCAGGAAGGGAAAAAGAATAGAATAGTCCCTAGAGTTCCACTTGAACTACAATTTTGTCCGGTAAGTTCGTTTGTTAGATTTCCTATTTGAACTGCTGATTATTACCTGATGAGGATGTACTTGAAACACTCGATGTATAAGAAGGAAGACTCATGTCTCGGGTTGAGCATGAGAAATTGTATAAATGGAAGACTTATGACTCGGAATGAGCATGAGAATATGATAAAGGAAGATTCATGTCTCAGGATGAGAATGAGATTTTATTAAAGGAAGACTCATGTCTCGAATTGAGCGTGAGATTATGTTTGAAAGGAAGACTTACGACTCGATAAAGCATAAGAATGTTTAAACAGGAAATTCTATGACTCTAATGTTAAACGTTGTTACAATGTTTAAATATTGAGCTGTGATACACTATTTGCGAACTTACTAAGCTAGAAAGCTTACCTGTGTATTATTGTTGTTTTTTAGATTTTGTTTTCGTTGGTTGAAGATCGGATTACCTCGAAGACATCATACTATCCGGAGCCGATTAGGTAGTTCTTACATCACTTGATTATATCGCATGTACTAGGATGAACTTGGTATGTTTTAATGAAATATTGAAGGTTGTATTGTATGTTTGTTCAAGTTGGAATTAGACTTAGAAGAATAATGTAATAACTTGGAAACGATGAATTATGTATTGGTCTAATGCATTTTGGATTTATGAATGTTATGTGTTGATAAACTTGTGTTTTGACATGATTCTTGAGATTCTGCATACTTATTTCGGTAGAATTCATGCATGTATCTAGCTTGCATTATATTAGTAGTTGTATAGTAGGTATCGGTAGTTCTGCACTTAGAAGTATTAGTAGTTTGTGTACTTGTATCAATAGAAGTTGCAGGGTAAGACTTCTTAGCTCTCTGGAGTTTTTTAGTATCGGTAGAAGCATGCATGTTTCGGTAGAAGTTCACTTGTATTAGTAGTACTCCCTCAAGTATCGGTAAAAGTCTGCACTATTCCTGAATTGTTTACTTACTTGACAACTATTGATACTTGTCCAATAAGTACCAGTAGAAATCTCCAAAAATCTTAGAAATAACCTTTTTGCCCTTGTTGAGTTGTGGTTATAATTAATTGATGGTACGACATGTTGGGTGTATTATTTTAATAATTTAAGATTGAATGACATGATATTTAAAAGATGAATAGTGATAATTGAATAGGGAGACCCTGAGACCCTAACCAATAATTATTTTTGGGTTTTAAGTGTTACACGGTCATCAAATCCATGAAGGCTGCAAGAGCATTCATAAGCCCAAACGACATCAGCAAGAACTCATAATGGTCATATCTAGTACTAAAAGTTGTCTTCGGGAAATCCTCCTCCTTAACTTTCAACTGATGGTACTTCGATCTCAAATCAATATTAGAAAACAAGCAAGCACTTCTGAACTGGTCAAACAAGTCATCAATCCTCGAAAGTCGATACTTGTTCTTCATCGTCACCTTATTGAGATGACGATAATCAATGCACAATCTCATCGACCCATCCTTCTTTCGGACGAATAACACTAGTGTTCCTCATGGCAACACACTAGGGTATATAAAGTCGCGCTTAAACAACTCTAGCAACTGAGTCTTCAATTCTTTCAACTCAATCGATGTCATGTGGTACGAGGAAATGGATAACAAAATCGTACCAAGCATCAGCTCGATCTTAAACTCTAACTTTTTGTCTAGGGGCAATCTTGGTAACTTCTGTAACAGCCCGATTTTTAGTGGTGACGGAAATAGTGGTTTCGGGGCCATAACTCTGACGAGTCGAATTGTAAATATTATTTATTTTACATTTATGATGCAAATATCCTCGTGTTAAATTTGGTTCTAGAAATTTTATCATTTATATAGCTAATTGAGTAGAAAGGATTAAATAGAAAAAGGTGTAAAACTTGAGTTAAGAGATTTGAAGGACCAAATGAGTAAATTAACAAAAGGAGTGCTAGTTGGTGGATTAGTATGATTCATATTAGTTGAAATTAAGTTTAATTAAGGTTAAAAGTGACTAATTAAGACTTAATGATGAAAGTCTTTAAATTTACAAAATTGTCATTAATATATATATATTAAGTTAAAAGAAAATTAAGTGAAAAAAAGAGTCATTTTCACTTATCTTCTTCATTTTCATGGCAAGAACATAAGGAAGCTAGGGGTTTTCTTTGTCAACTTTGCGCTTTGATTTGAGTAAGCAAACATTGATCGTTTTTAGTAATTTTCATTTTTTTGAGTCCGTATCAGCTTAATCTAGCTTATGCAATGACTAATTTGTGAATCTATCAAACATTATCAAACTTTCTAGTGTTGAAATTGCTTGTTCTTGAAGGCTTTTGATATATTTGAATGTTTGATGTTTGGGTTAAATCTTTTGTATAGTGATTTTTGATGAAATTAGAGTTTAAGGACTAAAATGGAAAATGGTGAAATTACATGTGTTGTTGTGAAAATAAATGTTTGAATGGGTTGGTTAGACACCGAGAGAATTCGGCTATGGTTGGTTATGTGAGAGAATGGTTATTTTGTATGTTTTGTGTTGAAATGACTCGATTGAATAAAAGGAAACTATTAGGGGTAAAATCGTAATTTTCCCAAAAAGGACTAAATTGTGTTTAATGATTAAATTATGTGACTAAATGTGAGAGTTGAATGATTTGTGAATGTAGACTACGATAGGACTGCAGACCATGAAAAAGGGAAATTAGCAGATTAGTCCTTGAAGCCTTTCTCAAATTGCAATCCAATCTTGTAAGTTCGTAATGTTAAATTCTTATTAATAATTGCTTATAACAGCCTTTCTAATGAATGTTAGAAATGAGAAACGACGATTGGAAACGTGAAAGATAGGAACGATGAGTTGAGAATTTCTCGGCCTTGTTCCAAAGATAGAAAATGGTTCGATGCTTGAGATCCTGCATTTGTTGCAGATTCTCTTCAGCATCGTGAGTCATCATAAGGTGAATAGAATCCATGAATGGATTATAGGCTTACGATGGTTGAGATTTATACTTGTTGCATTTTCTCGTCAGCTTAGTGTGAGCAGCATCGTAAGGAACAGATATACCATATCGATGGTTAAGAATAACATTATATACTGGTAACAGGCATGACCTTTGGGTCAATAGGGAGCAAATGAGCATCATGACCTTTTTGTCAATAAGGAGTAAAATGAATAATGTTCTTTGAAGTTCCGTTGTGCTGGCTCGACAGATTTATAGAGTCGCTTATCACATAAGACTTGGTAAATTGATGAATTTGCGAACTTATTAAGCTATGAAGCTTACCAGTGAACTTGTTGTTGTTTTGTAGATTTTGTTTTGTGACTTGAAGATCGAATCATCTTGAAGACATCACACTATCCTAGGAGCTCATTCGATAGTATTTATATCACTTGGTTATTTGGCATGTACTAGGATGACATTATCTTTTGTTTGTTTTAGAAATGATAAACCCTAATATGTAGCATGTGGTTTTTACATGAAGTGTAATTTGGGGTTGAATTTAGATGCTATGTAAAGATTTGGATAATTATGTATGGTGTCAGTTAGCTTAATGCATAATTTGTATTGAATGTGTATGAAATGTTAAACTTGTTTCTTAGCTTCATTCTTGAGATTCTGCATACTTGTTTCGATAGAACTCATGCATGTATCGGTAAAAGTAAAGGGTAGGAGAGAGGTTGCTCACTGGCTTAGATTGTATCGGTAGATGAATTACAAGTGTCGATAGTTATGTATACTGATGTATCAGTAGTTCGTTTATTAGTATCGGTAGAATTTACACGGTTAGAATAGTAGCTCTTTGGAGTTTTTGGTATCGGTAGATGCATAACTTGTATCGGTAAAAATTGCACTTGTACCGGTAAAACTAGCACAAGTATCAGTAGAAATCTGTACAGTTTTGAATTATTCATTAATTTGACTACTATCGATACTTGACCATCAAGTAGACCTTGAATCTCAACTAGATATCTTCGATACACCTTATCCACCAACACATCAAGTCCTAATGGGCTGAATACTTGAACCCCAACATCCAACTCCTCAACAAGAATACCTCTCTCCCAGATGATCCCATTAGAGATATATTAATGCGTGGACTCGAAGTTCCCTAATGTAGTAATGAGAACGAAGAATAATGTGAAAATACATGTAATCACATCAGTGGCATTGCAGTCTTCCCAAACTTTCACAACGTACTGTCTAGATAGAACTTGAATATCAAATCTGGTTATAGATCTGATCGTACCTCTATTATGCTGGCCTGACGCGACATTATCATTATCATCACCATGAGCTGACTCTACCACCTTAAAAAGAAAGTGTTGATCTCTGATCCTAAGCAAGCGAAGCACCACTAGCCCTCCGATAACACTCCCCGAGATGTCTCTAGCCATAGAAATTACAAACCAGAAAAGTTGAGGTCTTGATTAACCCTCAAAAACTTGCTAAGGACGAGGAAGTCAATAGTCTCCTATGAGCCCTTGGTCCTGACCCCTGATCGGATCTTTTAGACTGTGCTAATGGAGCTCTCCTGAATCCTCTAGAATCTTGAATCCTCTTGGCTGTTGTTTGAGACGAACTCGCAATGTCAGAAGTCCTCTTACTCTGGATACTAGACTTGTCCGTCGAGCTCATCTCATACCTAGATCCCTCTTGTCGGCTTTAACTTGTCGTACCAATTCTAAAAATACTTCGAGTAGGTCTGCCACAAAATAAGTGTGAATATCAATGTGCAGCCCCTCACATAATCTCTTGCACCTCAAACTCTCAGTAGCCACTAACTTAAGGGTGAAGTGACTCAATCGTAGAAATCTGTCTCGTACTCATACACCGATCGATTGCCTTGTACCAATCATGAAAACTGCATCCTCAAGTCATCCATATGCGTCTGACCGATGTACTTCCCTCGAAATTCGAGTAAGAATTAATCCCACGTTGGCTGCTCTAGTTGTAAAACCATCTTAATCGTCTCCCAACAATCATATATATATATACACCCTTCAACAATGAGATGATGCACTCTAAGTTACAATCAGTGGAAAAATAGAACGGTCTCAAAGTCCTTAATGTATCCCTCAACCACTAACCAATAGCTATCAGGTCATCCTCGCTGGTGCCATAAAAGTCCTCCATCTTACATCTGCGAAATCTCTCTATCTAAGTCTCTTGCGGAACGACAAGTGATGGTGGAGCAGGTGGGGTAGCTGAACACTCGGGATCACTCAAATGATCCGATGCAATGCAAAATTAAGTGTAACGACCAGTATTTGGTGGCACCGAAAACATTGGTTGTGAGACTTTAATTTTGAATTATGAGTCCAGGAATTTTAAATTAATTATATTAAATTAATTGGAATAGAGTAGCATATAAATTGGGTTAAGAAAAATTTGGAGTTGATTGGAGTATTTAGTTAAAAAGGATTAAATTATAAAGACTTGAAAAGTATGTTTCTAGAGTTAAAAGTATTAAGTAATTATTAGATAAAATATTGATGATCTATGTGATAATCCAACCAAGTTAAATATTAATGGACAATCTTGGACTAAGTGTAGTGGATGGTAAAAGTATAAAGCAAGGACAATTAAGTAATCACATAATAAATAATAGAAAAAGAAAACACAAAAGTAATCAAAATAGAAATAAAAAGGGGCATCTTCTTCTTGGAAGTGCCGAAATTAAAGAGGGAGAGAGAGAGAAAACACCATTGGAGGGAAAAGCTTGAGCTTTGAAGGGTTGAAGATCTTTCATGTAAGTGTTTTGTACTTCATTTTTAATGGTTTTTAAACTTTTTGAATTCTTAAAGCTTGGCTAAGCTAAATGGGGGATTAAATGGACAAAATGGGATAAGTATAGGGACTGTCATGGGTCCGAAAATGGTGCAAGAAAAATAGGTGTAGTTTTAAAATGTAGGGATTTGAGAAATGAGTGACCATTGATATTCTTAAAATTATAGTGATAATATTCTTGGATTTGAAATTTGATGATAGTCTTAGCTAATCATTAAGGGAAGTTTGGTTTGTTGAGTATAATGAGACTAAATTAAAAGTAAATAACATAGATGTGTTAATTTTGAAGAAATTTATTAGGTAAGGCATGAATGTGGTACATGTATATATATTAGTTACTAAATGGTTGAAATAAAAAGAAAATAATTAAAGGAATAATTATGCTGTAGTCTTGAGGACTAGAATGAACTAATTATTATATAAGGGGTCAAATTGAGATAAATGGTGACATGTTAGGGACTGGGTTTTTTTTATACTGTTAATGTTATTAAAAATGTTGGAAGTATTGATGAGTTTTGGGTTGTGATTGAACTCTTTTATGAGAGATTTTTTGCTAAATATTCATCTTTAGGGAGTTAGAAGTATGAAGAATAAATTGAAAGGGTAAAAGCTGTAAATTTAATGGAATAATGGACTGTTAATATGCAGCATAAATTCAATTAGTTGAAAAATAAATTTAAGGGGGGTTAAATAGTTAAGGCTTGAACAAGGACCGAATTGTTTATGAGAAAAATGTGGAGTATATAATGTGTAAAGTATTATTATTAGTGGGAGGAATCAAACTCTTCTATTTGTTATGTAAATAAGTGATGATTGAGTTAGTAAATTTATTTAAATTATTATTTTTAGATCGGAATAAGAAGCCTGGTTGATAACCGTGAAAAGGAAAAAGGTAGTCGGGTAATCGCTTACGATTGTAATTTAGGTAAGTTAGTAATCCTTAAAACTCGAACTTTAATTATTTAATTAGTTATGTTATTAATTAAATTGATATCCAATTGGAGATATATTTATTTAGATGGTTGGTTTCGTATATATAAAATGGTTATGGAATGAATCATAGATATTTGATATAGATGAATAATGCAAATGATTTAAATTATGGAATGATGTATTTATGTAATTGTTGATTTATTCGAGTACAGTTATTTGATATTTAATTATGTTCTTATGTGTGTAATTGGATAATCCCATTGAATGGAAAATTATGAAAATATATATATACATGTATGATTATGGAATAGATCAAGAATTACTTATAATCATTTGTTGTGAAATGGTTAAATTATGAAATGAGGAATTGTTGATTATGTAATTAGGTAAGTTTGTATTCCTGAACTTATTTTATTTCTATTAATTGTGATTTAAATTTAATTATGTTTAAATGTTATAGAACTTTTGACTCATGTATAACATAACTTGTGTATATGTAATTAAATACTAATGGATCTTGAAATGATGAAAGGGTAGAAATTGAATTGTTGTGATGGAGTATGAGTTGAATAAATTATGGAAATGAACTATTAAATGTTCGTCAGTTTAACTGACTAGAGCTGGGCTCACTTTTACGGT
The DNA here is from genome assembly GCA_005610355.1 of Gossypioides kirkii. Taxonomy (NCBI): domain Eukaryota; kingdom Viridiplantae; phylum Streptophyta; class Magnoliopsida; order Malvales; family Malvaceae; genus Gossypioides; species Gossypioides kirkii. The sequence goes on along the minus strand of CP032249.1, from coordinate 6,655,767 downwards.
TTATCCGCTAGGCACTGGGTGCCAGGATTTGACAGATATTGCTGGTTAATCCAACTAGAGCTGGTCTCACTTTAGCGATTTATCCGCTAGGCATTGGGTGCCAGGATTTGACGGATATTATGGGTTAATCCAACTAGAGCTGGGCTCACTTTTGTGGTTTATCCGCTAGGCACTGGGTGCCAGGATCATCGGTTTATCCGACTAGCACTGGGCGAAAACCATTAGTTAATCCAACTAGAGCTAAGCTCACTTATCACTGTTTAACCGCTAGGCATCGGGTGCCATGAATTGACGAAATTGGTTAAAAATAAAGAGAATGAATTCTTAGAAAGGTTTGATGATGTTTACATATATCATGAAGTAGAAAATATATATATTTGAACTAAGATTAAAGTTTATTAAGTAAATGCATTATGTTGAGAATTTGTATACATTCATGTAAATGTTTATCTAGTTAATAAAAGTTTACTAATATGAGTAAATTTATCATGATTTCAGGATAGTATGTCAGTAGATCACAAATCAACATCACAGCAGAAATCCCATACTCAAAGTTGGTGATGATTTCTTTTGTTAGTTTGGCATGTACCTAGGAAGTGTATAGGTGTCTAGTGTACTTAGAACATGCGTAGCTTTGTGAATATTGCTTGTTATGGAAATTGGTGGAATGGTTGTGAAAAATATGTTAACTTTTGATATAAATGTTTATATGTGCATATCATAGTTATGTGAAAGGAAATTTGCATAGTATTACATGTTAAAGGTTAAAGATTTGTTGATTTGAATAACTGATTGTAATAGGTTAGTTATATTGACTTAGTTAATGTTAGAATTTTTCACCTTTTGCATCCTTTTCTCATATGGTTAAGTCGAGTATAATGTGCACTTAATTTGTAGTTTAATGGGTGCATTAGAACCAATTAAGTTTTAGTTGCAAACATTAGATACGGACATGTTTTAATAGCCTTATTGTTTAGGTTGGCTAGATAATGTCAAGGTGTAAACATAGTTGTTTTGAATGCACTCATGAACTTGGGAAAGTGACTCAATTAGGATAACTTGCTAAAGAATTTAGGTTTAAAAAATACCTTGTTTGAAAAGAAAAGCAAGGTGCACACGGCCTGTGACACGGGTTGGTACACGGTCCTGTGGTTCAATTTCGAATAGAAACATGGTTCAGCACACGGGCGTGTGCTATGAGTTCGCATAGACACACGACCTGTCACATGGTCTATGACACGACCGTGTGGATGTCTTTCGCGTAGGAACATGACCTAGAACACGGTCAGGGACACGATCGTATGTCCTTGTTTGTAAGAAATTTTCTTGTTTCCTCTAAGGTTTGTAAGTTATTTGAAAGTGATCCATGAATGATTGTAATGCTTACATATGGTATGTGTGATATAAATTTTATTAGCGTATGTGTTTTAATGTATAATTTGGTATGTGAAGTAATTTCTTATGATGAAAGAAATAATTGCTTAAAGTAGATCAATGTCTGTAAAATGTCTTGTGACACTTCGAGACCCTACACCAGCGACAGTTATGGGTTTAGGGTGTTACATTAAGATTCCAGAAGTAAACTGCCTCATCCACGCTTGAACCCATTAGAATGTCAAAGTCGTCAGTGTTCGGGACAAACTCATCTCTCGTATCATCCATCGGAGAAGCATAACTCTCCTCCTTGGACTCATGGCTACGATATGAATCGTTGGACTTGTCGAATCTAAAAACGAAACAAAAAAGAGAAAACATCATCAGACTTTCAATCTTAGAAGAGTTCACTCTTAAACTTAGAGGCATGTATTCATCGACACCTTACTACGACTAACTAGTTGATCCTAAAATCGACTAAACCTAAGCTCTAATACCACTAAATATAACACCCTAATCCTGAATAAGGAGTGCCAAAAGACTAAGGTGCTACATCGAGTGTAAGACCCAAAACCTGACACCATCGCTGGTTAGGGTCCCGGGGTCTTTTCGATCATTTATCGTTGTGAACCCTCATATCTAATCATTTTCAATATTTCCAAAAACGTATACGTGACAAGTTATAAGCTTTTAATAACAATATAAATCAATAAGGGTAAAGTTGTCCTTTTACAAAATCTGAGGGACTTCTACCAGTATATGTTAGACAAGTATCGGTTAAAGTGAAGTTAGTAAGCAATTCAAAAATAGTTGTAGTTTCCTATCGGTAGTTGTGAAGGTCTACCGATACAAGTTTGGTTACTACCGATACAATATACACTTCTACCGATACAACGAGTTCCAGAGAGCTAGGAAGACTTACCTTGTAACTTTTACCGATACGAGTGTTTAGACTATCGATACTACTATGAACAGAACTACCGATACTTTAGAGACTTATACCGAAACAATGCAAGTCAGTAACTAAAATTCAAATGCTCTGTACTTTTATTGATACATGCATGAGTTCTACCGGAACAAGTATGCAAATTTCCAAATCAACATACAATTTCTCATGGAAATAAAGCAACATACCAAGTATTCATGGTTTCATAAGACATTATACCTTATACATATATGCATACTTGATACATTAACAAAACTTACAAAAACCTAAGTTCAACATTCAACCAAATCATTATCATTTCACAACTCATTCAAAATTGAATACTATAAAAGATGACAACATCCTATTACATGTCATATAACCAGGTTAAATACTACCGAATGAGCTCCCGAGATTGTGTGATTTTCTTCTCGAACTGTATTAACCTTATGCTCCAACCGAGTCATAAGTTATTCCATTTACAAATAACCTTATGCTCCTACCGAGATATAAGTTTTCCTTTTATAAACAATCTTATGCTCTAACCGAGACATAAGTCTTCCATTTATAAATAATCTCATGCTCTATCCGAGACATGAGTCTTCCTTTTAGTAATCACCAAGTCTTCCATTTATCAAATAGTTCAAGAAACTTCCAAGTTAACATCAATTAGCAATTCAAATATAAAACTTAACAAACGAACTTACAAGATTAATTTATAGTAATGGCTCAAGTACAGGGACTACCCATCAGTAAGACATCCAAGATTAGCTCCCAAAACTGTAAGGCCCTTAATGACATGTTCTTTGTGTCCCAGTTATTTCACAAAGTTCATATGTGTCATATACTATGTCCATTTCAATTAACTTTCATCACATTATACCATTTCGAGCAAACATCCATATAATCTTTATTTATTAGACATAATATCGAATTAACTAACAATGTCTTTTAGTTCAATTTACTATTTGTCATATATTGACCAAATTAATTCATTCGTAACATGAATAATAAATAACACAACACATAATCATTTAAGCGTTTTGTTGTCACTTGATTTCAACTATATCATTTCGTCACTTTCAATCATGCTTCTCAATACAATTTCATTTCAATTTAATTCAATTCCTCAATTTAATATTTACTAAGCAAACAATTTTAAATACAGCATACTTAAATTATTTCAATAATTTACAAACAGAAACTAAATCAATTATTTTACTGTACGAACTTACTAGACTAAGTTGTAGATATGACTTAACACTAGAGACTATTTTGATATTTTCTCCTTTTCCTCGATCTACGGCACGTTCTTGATCTATTATAATAATTTCATTCAATTATTTAAATCAACATGAATTTTTAATCATTTTATGCAAATAAGCCTTTTTATATTTTTACAAAATTACCCTTAACTTTTCACTTTTATTCAATTTAATCATTTAGCTCAAAACTTGCAAATTAACCATTTTATTTTAAATTTTCAGCTTGTCGAATATTTAAGTGCCTACCAATAGCCCACCTTTGTAATTATTTCACCTCAAGTCATTGCAAATTTATCACTTTAACATTTAGTCCTTAAACATTAAAATAATCAAAAAACTACTTTACAAAATTGTTCTATTTAACAACCAAAATTAATAATCCATCATAATATTCCAAGAACATAAAAAAATCATCAATGGAAAAATCCATAACATTTAACAAATTCACAAATTAGTCCTCAGGCTAGCTAGATTAAGCTAATACAATGTCAAAAACATAAAAATTACTAAAAACAAACATGATTTGCTTACCCAAATCAAAGCTTCAAAAGAGAACAAATAGAAACCCTAAAATCCCTATTTGTCCGTGAAGAAGAAGAAGAAGAAGAAGAAATGAAGAAATGAAGAAAAATATCATCCTTTCTTTCTTTAATTTCATTTATATATTTAGAGTATTTTTGTATTTTTTAGTCTCTTATAATTATACTTAAATTACACCTTATTAACCTTAATTAATCTCATTCTAAATCAATTTATCTCATAAAAATCCACTAACTTAACCTCTTTGGTTATTTTACTTGTTTGACCCCTCAAATTAAATAATTCAACTTTTGCATCATTTACGATTTAGTCTTTTTTACTTAATTAATTATCTAACGATAAAATTCCTTAACCAAAATTTAATACAATACTAATGACCTCATAAATATTAAATGATTAATATTTACGATCTAATACATCGAATTTGTGGCCTCGAAACCACCATTCCCGATCATACTAAAAATAAATTAATTAGTAAATTCTCATTTAATTAGGATTTAATTTCAAATTACCAAAATCTAAAAAGTTCCACATCATTTCTGTTATTAGGCCATTTAAGGAGTGTCCAATTACACAATTGATCCTTCAATTATATTAAGTCCAATCAAACAAACTTATTTACAATTAGTCTTAAACTAATTAGGAATAAATGAATAAATAACCCAAAAGTTAGTGGATGGTAATCATATCTACCACCACTTGGACTTTTTGACCATGGTTTAATTACCATTTTGGTCCCTTTACTATTTTTTAATCAATAGCAATTAACTTTTACCTCTTTTACAACTTACTTATTTTTCCTTAATTAAGCAATTAATCATCAAAATTATCCAACCAAACTTCAATTTAGATATAATAAGACTCTGTAAATATTTAATTTACGGTCATATACCTTAAAAACGAGGTTTCGATACCTCATGTGTAACACCCAAATCCCGAACACCGATGCCGGTTAGGATTTCGGTGTTACTATTCATTTAATACTGTTCGACTTTCAAAATATCCAAATATCCAAATATTTTAATTTTTATTAATTACGAAGTTCACCTCCCATATTTTAGATCAATATTTAATTATAACACAATTTCATCAAGGGTAAAAATGGCATTTCCAATAATTTAGGAGACTTTTACAGGAACCTAATGGTAAGTATTGGTAGTGGTCAAGTCAGTGAACAATTTAGAAACTGTGCAGACTTCTACCGGTACATGTGTTAGATCTACCGATACAAGTATGGTTTCTATTGGTACAAATCATGCATCTACCGATACCAAAAACTCCAGAGAGCACAAATCCTCACCCTGCAACTTCTACCTATATATGCATACCTACTACCGATACATCAAAGCTAACAACTACCGATACTCATTATTCAACTACCGATACAACTCAAGTCAGATGACAACCTCTCTCCTACCTTGTACTTCTACTGATACTTGCACAAGTTCTACAGAAACAAGTATGCAGAATCTCAAGAATTGAGCCAAGACACAAGTTTAACATTCAAGTACTTCCAATACAAGTTATGCATTAAGTCATCACACATCATACATAACTCCTAAATCTTTACAAGTATCTTGAGCTTAAACATCTAAGTTGTACTTCATGCATCCAAGTACATGCCAAATAACCGAGTGATGTAAATACTATCGAACGAGATCCCAGGACAGTGTGATGTCTTTAAGATGATTTGATCTTCAAATCACAAAATGAAATCTACAAAACAATAACAAGTTCACTGGTATGCTACACAGCTTAATAAGTTCGCAAGTTCATCAATTTACCAAGTGTTATGTGATAAGCAACTCTATAAATCTGTCAAGCCAGCACAACTGAACTTCAAAGGTCGCTATTCGTTTTACTCTCTGTTGACACAAAGGTCATGATGCTCATTTGCTCCCTATTGACCTCAGGGTCATTCCTATTACCAGTATTCGATGTTATTCTTAACTATCGATACGGTATATCTATTCCCTACGATGCTGCTCACACTAAGCTGACGAGAATATGCAGACAAGTATAAATCTCAACCGTCGTAGAGCCTGTAATCCTTTCTTGGATTCTATTCACCTTATAGTGACTCATGATGTTATAGAGAATCCGTAACAAATGCAGAATCTCAACCATCGGACCATTTTCTATCTTTGGCACAAGACCGAGAAATTCTCATCTCGTCATTTCTCATTTCAACAATCATTAGAAAGATAGTTATAAGTAGTTATTAATAAAATTTGAACATTACGAACTTACTAGACTAGATTGCAGTTTGAGAATAACTTCAAGGACTAATCCGCCAATTTTATTTTTTCACGATCAGTAGCACGATCGTAGTCTACATTCACAAATCATTCAATTCTCATATTTAGTCACATAATTTTATCATCGAACACAATTTAGTCCTTTTTAGAAAAATTACAAATCTACCCCTAGTAGTTTCCCTTTATTCAATCTAGTCCTTTCAACACAAAATATGCAAAATAACCATTCTCTCACACAATCAACCATAGCCAAATTCTCTTTGGTGTCCATCCAACCGATTCACACATTTATTTTTCACAACAACACGTAATTTCACCAATTTCACATTTTAGTCCTTAAACCTTAATTTCATCAAAAATCACTTTACTAAAAGGTTTAACCCAAGCTTCAAACATTCAAATATGTCAAAAGCCTTCAAGAAAAAGCATTTTCAACAATGGCAAGTTTCATAACACTTGACAGATTCACAAATTAATCCTTGCATAAGCTAGATTAAGCTGATACGGACTCAAAAATACAAAAATTACCAAAAATGATCAAGGTTTGCTTACCCAAATCAAAGCTCAAAGATTTGAATTGAAAACCCTAACTTTTCTCTCCTTGTTACCGTGTGAAGAATAAGAAGAAGAAGAAGAAGAAGAAGAAGAAGAAGAAGAAGAAGAAGAAGAAGAAGAAGAAGAAGAATGGGATGAAAATCAATTTCTTTTCTTTTAATTTTCATATATATAGTAATGGTATTTTTGTAATTATTGAGACTTTCAACATTAAGCTTTAATTAATCATTTTTAATTTTAATTAAATCTATTTACACTTAATATAAACTATGTCAATCCACTAACTAATATTCATTTGATTATTTTATTCATTTGGTCCTTCTAATTAAACATCTATACATTTACCCCTTTTATGATTTAGTCCTTCCTATTCAATTGACTATTTAATCTATGAAATTTCAAATCATAATTTCATACGATGCATATATCACCAAAAATATTCAAAATAAATAAATTTATGACTCGACTTGCCAGAGCTGTGGTCTCGAAATCACTGTTTCTGACACCACTGAAAATCGGGCTATTACATCATGTTCTAAAACCACTTGACTCTTGAACCAAACAACTTATACTAACTTTTAATTCTGTAATTAAATTTATTCAATTCAAAATTCCATATAAAATTATTATTGACTTGATTAATTTAAACACTCATTATGAAAATTTTCTTGTCGGGTTTATGGTCCCAGAACCACCATTTCCTACAACACAGAAAAACGAGCTATTACATCGAGTCACCAGAGCAACCTAATAAAATTTTCAAATTATTTAAAACATTGAAATACATTTTATATAAGAGAAAATATCATACAAGGTTATACTGAAAATAGTAATAAAAGTAGTTATAAAAAATATGTAGAGCTCCAATATCATCGTATATTAAAATAGTCAAAATAACCAAAACGATATATGATTTATAGACCTGCAAAATACAAGTAAGGCCTTAGGAATACAATGCCCACTAACAATAAGGTATTGTACTCTGTATACGTAATGCAGGAAGTCTCTCGTCGATGATGCTCCTCAAACACGAACAAAAGTCTACTAATATAAAAATGAAAACAATTCGAAGGTTGAGCTTTACAAGCTTAGTGGTACACAACTAATATACCATACTTCAAGCAATTCATAAATATAAACATGCAAATTAAATGTATACATAAAAGCATGACATGAGTATCGAATAATCAAATCATGAGTCATCTCAATCTACATAACCAAATCACTTGCATATCAAAATTTCAAACTTGTTAGATTGCACACATGCTCAAATAATCCGGTATCCAGATAGTCCCGTGCCACTCATGGCCGCTGGTCAAATAATCTCGGGTGTCCGTAGTGTTATCCCGAGCGTCGCTCATAGCCGCTAGTTAGGTTAGAGCCCAAAGGCTGAGCGCAAACAAAGCATCAAACATATAGTCACAAATATACAACCATGACATTCGAGTCTCATACTCTTTTGAACTTGCTTATCATTCCGACTAAAATATTAACTAATGAAATATGCAATCTGTTGCCTTGACATTATGACCTTTGCTTATTCAAAAATTAATAACTCTTAATATATAACACTAAATCAAGCACCATTTGTTTTAAACAAAACTAGACTTCCGTACGGTTATAGAGATATATGTCTCACTTCCAATTTTATCTTGTGAAATTTTTGTTGATTTCTCAAAGTCACTGCTAAATCTGTTTTATAAGAAATCTGCTACTAGATTTTTATGACCTTTCAGCACTCAAAAATTCATATATTTTAAAATACAAATATAAATCGACTTCTGTTTGTTCTAAACGAAACTAGACTGACACACGGTTACAACGATGTATAGATCACTTCCTAATTATTTTTACGGAATTTATGGCAAATTTTCAAACTTACTACTCATGTAATAATTTGTTTCTGGCATATTCCACAACTAAGTTTTTAGCTTCATTTTAATTATCCAAACATGATTTTCACCCAAAGACATACAACATGCACACTTTATCACACAAGCATCATATTTATTATTTATCAAGAAGCATAGGAGAGTTAGAGAGTACCACCTTGATGGAAGAACACCAATAAAGCTTCTTCCCTAGCTCTCCACCTCTTTGCCTTTACCCTTAGCTTTAGAAGATTCACCACCCTTTTTAACTAATAACCATGCATCACACAAGATTACTCACACAAATAAGGGTCTATAAGATGCAAAAATCCATGCTTTAAATAAAAAATATTGGAAGATGGGTAGAGACTTCCTCAAACCCTCCCAAACACCTAATAACCTTCACCTTCATCCTTGAATAACATAGATTTTTTTCATGGAACTTTAAAAGGTTAGATCAAGACTCTTACATTCTTTGAAATTTGGAGGATGAAAATGGTGAGAAAACTTACTCAAATCTCTCTCCCTCTACACTGCTTGCTAAGGAAAATAAATGGAAGAAAGACAAAAAATGAATAAATGTAGAAATAAGTGTGTAGAAGCTATAGGAATAAAGAAAAATAAAGAAAAATAGGGTGATTATAATATAGGAAAAAATAGAGACAAATCAACTTTATCCCTCACCTCAATCTGCCAAACAATCTTTTCTCATTAATTGGGAGAAGATTTTTATTCAAAAATAGTAAAATCACCATATTAGCCATCCATCTTCCCTCCCCTTCACACAAGCTTCCCAACATCTTTAATTTCTTATAAAAAAGTTCAAAATTCACCCAAATTAATTTCAACAAAACCCGATCACTAAATAAATTTATCTATCGCTAACCTGGGTCAACAATCGAATGTTGACTCAAGAATTTGAGCTGTTACACTAGAATCCTTTGACGGAATTCTGATGAGATAGCTTGTATGTATATATTGATAAGCATGACCAATATCCTTTAAAAGCAACTGGAGAGATATGGAACCATAAAAGGGTTGAATTATAAAATATTTATTTTCAAACAATTTATAAATATAATTATATAACAAGTATTAAAAAATCTTAAAAATATATAAAAATGTTTGAATTGTATTTATAAAAAATTCAGAATGAAAAATTGTAACCATAAATAAGTAACTTATTAAATCAAGTTTGTTGTACTAATTATCTTGTTTTATCATCTAATTTACTAAAAAAAAGTTTTTAAATACGTATAGTCATATTGACAACAAGATTTCAATATAGTTAACTTAATTTTTTTAACTTAACTTGAACAAAAAAATTTCAACTCAACATGAATTTTATTTCACTTAACTCGGTTAAAAAAATCAAATCGAGTTAGTATAATAAAATAAAACTTGTCAATTCATCTAACACGAAAAATTTCACTTGATTCTATTCGACTTAATTCGGTTGAACGCTCACCCCACTTGTGTTTACTTACAAATTGTACTCACTAAAACAACTTCCAAATGAATATGTTAAGTGTTAAAACTTTCAATATATCTAACTTGTACAAGTCTTAAATATATTAAGTATTATTGAACTTGACATACATATCAATTACAATAATATTCCCCACCAAAATAGTCAATAAACTAGGATTACCAATATCTTGATAAAATTTAGGATAAATAAGAGAATTCTAAAAATTCAAATCATCCAAACAAATCTTCAAAAAATAATAGATCTGAAATTTATTTGATCCGATTTAATTTAATTTTCAAAGCTTTATCCCTCTATAAAATCGATTTTCATATATGTACCAACACGTTGTTAATATCAATTAAGTCATGGACTAACTTATTTTAGATTCCAAATCACGCCAACTATAAAACTCAAATAGTTATATGTATAGTTTTAACTGCTCAACATAATTAAAAATATTCTATACTGAAACCCCTCTCTCGCATTGGGAAAAATACCCACATCTTATACATTTTTATCACAAAATGAACATACCAAATTTATATTTTTCTAATAATGGTATATTAAATTAGCTAAGCTGAATCTTGATTATGAATACATTATTTTAGAAATAACATTAGCAAGTTACTGGAATTTTCATGGCATGTTGCTCGTGACATCATCAATAAAACGATATAACGTGGAGTGTGAAGATCCTCCGTCCATCAAAGCCTTCCTACTCCGATCGCTCATCTCTTTCATCCTCTTCCGAGCGTCACTATCATGTTCCATCAACTGCCTGATTCCTCTCTCTATTGTTTCTGCCTTCACAATTTCAACCTCTCCCCCGCCATCTTTCCGGTAGTCCATTTTAATCTCCACCGCTAATCCCAACTCCTTCACCAATGTCAACGCGTTCAGCTGTTGCTCTGCGGAGAGCGGCCATGTCGCCGTTGGCACTCCAAACCATATACTCTCCAATGTCGAGTTCCAACCGCAATGCGACACAAACCCTCCTGTCGCAGGATGGCCCAAGATGGCCGCTTGTGGTGCCCACCCGATAATCTTACCAATCTCAGTCGTTCGATCCAAGAATCCTTCCGGCAACACATCTGCCACATTCTCGTAATCAGTCGGAGGTCCCATCATGCCGTTTACTTTTTCTCGGGGTTGGCGTAGAGCCCACAAGAATCGGTGCCCACTCTGCTCCAGGGCACAAGCGATTTCTTTTACCTGATCCTCACCAAAACTTCCCTTGCTCCCAAAGCAGAGAAACACCACAGAAGAACGTGGTTGTTGGTCGAGCCATTGCATGATTGAATCATAATTCTGATGGATCCCACTAGAGCCTTCAAGATTCAATATGGGTCCCACCGGGTAAACGGTTGGAACCTTACCATTAGAAAGGGAGTCAACTGCATGCGATTCGAGCTCTGAAAATGTATTTACCATTATGCCCTTCATTTCTCTCACCCCTTCCGCCATGTTAAGGAAAAAACCAAAACCTTCAGGCTTGAACGTTGCAGATGGAAAGAATTTAGTGGAAACCGGGTTGACATACGATGGAATAGTGAACTCAGTCTCTGAGTCTGTTAACTCAACGAACTTAAAGTTTTGCTCATCATGAAGAGCTTGAGTGAAAAATAGGAAGCCAAGAAAACCAGCACCCGAAGTGCAAAACAGATAGCTAGGAACGCCGAAGTCGTTAGCCAAGTCTCTAAAAGAAGTACAAAACATGTCGAGAACGAACCCGGCGAGTCGAGGTGATCCGGGAACTGAGTTGGAGTGCTCAACTATTTTGGCGACGGCCTCTTTCACAAGTGGTCCCTGGGTTTCAACTAAACTCCCCACATACTTAAACCTATCCATGTCTGGATCAGATTGAGGGAGGTCGATAAATTTGATGCGGGTGGTGGTGGTGGTGGTGGTGGTGGCGGTGAAATAGTCGATGTAGGCGGTGTCTTTAGCGTTAAGGGGTAGCTTGATGGTGAGAACAGAGATGGAGAGGTTGGCATTGAGATCCACTAAAAGCTTAGCCAGTTCAACTGCGGAAACCAAATGGCCCATTCCAGGCGCTGGGATGAACACTAGCTCCGCTTTCTTCACCATCGAAATGAACAAGGAAACTCGAAAAGAGAAGTTGTGTGTGGAAGAGTTGAACAGCGAAGGATGGGAAAGTTGCTTTGGGTTTGTGTGGTTTAGTTGTCTCCCACTTATTAATAAAGATGAGAGTGTGTCTGTCAGAAAAGCTAAATGCTGCCAACTATGACGTCATTGCTTTGCTTTCGCAAAGTTTGGATTTATCAGAATCTTCATTATTGAGTTTCTAGAAAGAATTGTTTGAAAGTAACCTATTATATCATTTCTATCTTGTTTTCCAATATTTAATATTTTTCAACATTTTATTTGAATTTCAGCCCGATTTATTTCAAAATATAAATATTAAACTTTAAAGTGGAAATACAGAGATAACATTAAATAAATTGTTTTTATCTTGTTGCTATAAATTTACTTATTAGTAATATAGGATAATAATAATTATTCATATAATTTATTTTTCAATAATTTCATTTTTTGTCATAAAGTCAAAGTTCATTACATGGGCTTTGATTTTGATTATGATAAATTAATTAACTATTTTTTCATTACAAATAAAATAATTTCATTTAAGACTATTAAATTTTGATTCAAAAAAAAAAAGTTTGAAAAGAATATAAATGATACGGTATCTCAGTTAATAAAAAATTTAATTCAATTGGATTAAATTAGTTAGATAATAAGTTTATTTTGGATGGTGAGTTAGATTTAATTTTGTTAAGTTTTTACATTTGTTTATTTATTGTATTTGTAAAAGCCAATTTGTTCGGGCAGTTAAAAAAATTATTTTTTTCATTTTTCATTTTTATTTTATTTATTTATTTATTTTATAAATGTAAATAATAAATAAATAAAATAATAAAATGAAACTTATTATTTTAAAAGTTCATTACATAACTTAAAGCTCAAATACACCCTCAAACTTAATTACCTAGTCTAAATTTAACAAAATCTAAATTTAAACAAAACAAAAAAAAAAACTTAACCCTAGCCTTTGAATCTGCCGCCACCGTCAACACGCCCACGCAATCATCGTCGCCGCAATCCTCAAGTTTGAGACTCCACGATCAGCATGGAGTATGGATCTTGCACATCACCGAAAAATCCAGAAATTAAGTGTAAAAAATGTTATAAAAATATATTAAAATTGAATTTTTTTTTACAAAAAATATGAGAAAAACTAAGATTTTCGGCAATCAAAACTATACGAATACAGCAGTAAAGGGATTATATTTTTTTCAAGGTTTATCAATTGTGAATTTACGTTTATTTGTTTATTTCATATATATTTTTCTATTTTTTCAAACAAATATTAAACAAATAAAATAAAAACAAAAAGAAAACCAAAAGTTAGGCTCACCTCCAGTTGTCATCAGCCGCTGTTGTGGTCACGAGGGGGAGAAAATATTTTTTTTTTTAAAAACCCAAAAGACCGAATCTTTCTAAATCAATTTGGAAATTTTAGGGTTGATGTTAGAAGATTTAAACCCCAAATCGAGTATGAGGAAAGAAAAATGAAGCAAGGGGTTTTTTTTTTTAAGTTTCCGACCATCGGGCTTGGCGTTTGCTGTCGTCGGTGTTCGATAGTCGTGTTTGAAACTATGGTTGTCTTAAGTGCCGGGGATGAGGGGATATGGAAAAAAAAGGAGTTTTGAGGAGTTTTTTTTAGAATGAATGAAAAAAATGAGAATTTTAAGTTTTTTTTTTTTTGTGTTTTATAAGGCCATTAAAACGACATCGTTTAGGGCCCTGCATTAATGCCCTAAAACAGTGCCGTATTGACGAAGCCTAATGATCCGACCTGTTTGATTCTTGACCCACGCGTTTTTTAAATGGAAGGGTTAATTGCACGTTTAGCCCTTTCGCTTTTTTGGTATCTTAATTTAATTCTTTTTTCCTTTTCATATTATTTTTAATCAAGCCCACAAATTAATTATTTTTTTATATTTTAATCCTTGGCTAAAATTTAGTTTTTTTTTCTAATTTTAACTATATTATTTTAACATTTATTCAATTAGATTTTTTTTCATATTAATTCCATTACACTTACAGGATATCATTTTGGTTTTTAAAATTAGTTTGTATTTTATCCTTTCCTACTTAAAATATCTATATTATGTATTAATCGGTTTTTGTGTGTGTATACATTCTGCTTCCTTAAATTATATATGTATAGTTTATTCTTTATATATATATATATATATATTATTCTGTATGTTATATTAATTTGACTACTAATTTACTTTTTTTTTGTATATCTTTGATTGTTCGCATTTTATTCGTTTAATTAGCATGACTTAGAGTATTTTACCTATTTATTTGCATGTACATATTATTAAATTATAATGAGTGTCTTGTGACTTTTTTTATTATTTGTTCCATCATTGAATATCCACCACACTCATGTGTTTTTTCCTTTTTAAGAAATATTTGAGTTTGGACAAAGTAAAATTTTTATCATTAATGCAATGTTATTATTTCGGAAATTTGAAAAGATCGTGTTTTAATTCATTGGATGCGTTTTTTTATTGAACCGGGATAATTAAATATCTTTTTGAAGATTTAAATATGAGATTTTTTTTTTGAAAGTTCGTTATTTTTAATATTCGAATTGTTATGTCCTAACTTATTGGATGTGACTTTTTCTCGATTAATTCAAAATCACGAGCTTTTTTCGGAAGTAAAATTTGTTTTCAAAATAGAATAAATTTGACATTCATGCATTTAAGGATCGCGACTTAAATTTTTCTCGAATTTTTAATTTTCAATAAATAAGATTTTGAATAATCGATTAATGTATTCAATTTTGGGTGTGTAATGATACTAACCATTCCTTATGCGTAACCAACTCCTGAACTCGTTTTATGGTTTCAAAGATCAAAATTTTTTTAATGATTTTTTTATAAATCTCGAGAGGTAACCCACTTACACCTATTTTAAAAAAATTATTGGTGGCGATTTTATTTTTATTTTTCAAATCGAGGCTTGTTTTTGTTTTTTTTCAAAAAATGATTTCGACAGTATTATTTTTATTTTGTTTAGATTTTTAATATGCTTTTAATTTAATATTTGAAATATATTAATATTTTTATGGTAATTAAGATATTCATTATCGACAACAGTGATTAATTCTTCCATTATGATTGTTCTATAAAAATAAATAAACGGTCAACTATGAAATGTACTTTATTATCATGACCGGTAATTGAACTCCCAATCACGTGATAAAACTACCATATTTTCTCCAAAATAAAAATAATCTTTTCTCTATATATTTGTTTTATATTTCCTTTCCTTTCCTTTCCTTTCCTTTCTTTCTTCTTTTTTCCATATTTCCTCTCACCTCTCTCTAAAAAAATCCAAGCCAACCAACATTCAACTACCATCCCCCAATCGTCGTTAAGCCACCATGCACTGCAATAAAACTTCCATTTACTGACAGAACCTTGGTGCGTATGAGCATTATCTCATGGAATCCCTCAATGCTTTTATGAGTTCTCGGGAAATTGATCTTATAATACTAACTAATGAGGGTTATTGATTTGAAATATATGCATTGGGGTTTTTCTGAAGGTTTGAGATTTAATTTTTTTTTTTTTATTGTTGTCGAAACCTTTTTTCAAAAAAATAAAAACAATTCTCAATTTATATTTTGGAAAATAAAAATAGAGTCTTCATCAATAATTTTTTTTAAAACAGGTGTAATTGGGTCACCTTTCGAGATTTTTTTTAAAAAAAACATTAAAATAATTTTGGTCTTTGAAGCCGTAAAACGAGTTTGAGAGTCAGTTATGCATAAGGAAGGATTAGTACCCTTACACGTCCAAAATCAGCACTTAATCGATTATTCAAAATCTTATTTGTTGAAAACAAAAAATTCGAGAAAAATTTAAATCGTGATCCTTAAATGCATGATTGTCATATTTATTTTATTTTGAAAATAAATTTTGTTTCCGAATAAAGCTCGTTATTTTGAATTAATCGAGAAAAAAAGTTACATCCAGTAATTTAGGACATAACAATTAGAATACTAAAAAATAACTAGCTTTTCAAAAAAAATCTTGTATTTAAATTTTTAAAAGAATATTCAATTATCTCGGTTCAAATAAAAAAACGAAACTCAGTGAGTTATGACATGATTCTTTCAAATTTTCAAAACAAAAAAAAAACATTGTCTTGATTTATTAAAACGATTTATGTATTTTAAAAACAAATGACCATGTTATGCAAAAATATGCACATAATTTTTAGGTATAAACAGTATATACATAAAATACAATAAGATTATAAATCGAATAAATAAATAACTAAATAAATGAATAAATAAAGGAACAAACAAATAAAATAATATACATATGCATATAAAAGGGATTAATAAAAAAAACAAGATAAACAAGAAAAATTAAAAGCATGTAATATATATACATATAGGATAAAATAAAAAAATAAAATAGGGTCAATTTTGAATTTTTGTAAAGTTCAGGGGTCAAATCCAAATTTTTAAAAAGTTCAGGGGTCAAAACATGATTTTAAAATAAAGCAGAGACTTCACGGGTAATAAACCCAAAAATTTTGATACGTGACAGCCTCAAAGACACTTTTGGGTCAAAGACCAAATCGAAAACCAAGTAAAATTATAGGGTCGAATTGAAAATAACAAAAGAGGGCATCAAGGATTAAATTAAAACATTTAAAAATTCGGAGGGACCTAATGGAAATTTTTCTAATTTTTAAAAATGTGCAGTAACACCCCCCTCAAAATGGCATCATTTTCATTGACTATATAAGCCATTTTTTTTGTTAAAACCTTTCATTTGTTCATTCTTTCTCAAAACAAAAAAAAACTTTTAGTTTTCTCTCAAATGACTGATCGGCCGACCCATGCCCGTGTATCCCTTCGCCGTCCGTCCACAGCACGACGTCGCCGATAAGGTCCGTTAAAATCACTCTTCTACGCATTAGGCTTCTCTGAGCTCAGATTTGGGACTTTTCTTTCCAAAATCGCACCCCACAAGCCTCAAACGAGTGGAGACCTTTCGAATCTAGACATCACCCCTCCGAAGGCTCCTCCAACGGGCACCCGTGAGCATTCATGGAGACGAGGAAGGGCGATCAATAGGAAGGGTAAACTTTTACCTTTATTTTTTCTTTGTATTTTCGAGTAAAAAAAAATTGTTAGTGCCAAAATTTCGAAAAAAATAATAAGAGTATCTCGCTGGACTGTGATTTGTGAATAGCTGCTCGTATTTTCATTGCTAAATGCCTCTTTCAATTGATTTTTCTCGTGATTTTTTGTACAAATTTTGTGTTTAAATACATGATTTTTATTGTGCCTTTTTAACACTTTTTTACAACTTTTTTTCGGATTTTTCGATGTGAATCGAGCTATGTGCGAATTGTGGAGTCCGGATACGAGGGCGATGGCGTCGACAGCGACGGTGGCAACGAGTGCATGGCTGGCGGCGACGGTTGCTAGAGCAACAAAGAGGGCTAGGGTTTTTTGTGTTTGAGTTAATGTTTTGGGCTATTTGAGCTTTTAGGGTTTTTTGTTTTTGGGTTTGTATTTTAATTGGATATGGTTTGGGTTTGAGTTTTAATTAGATTGATCATGGGCTAGACCACTCGACCCGACCCGAAGGCCCGCTCGAAAAATGGGAGAGTTTGGACAAAAATATAGGCCCGAAAAATGGGCTTGAACAAAAAGGAAGGCCCATTTTCTTAAAGGGTTGGGCCTCGAGTACAAGTTTTTTGGCCCCGACCCGGCTCGACCTGAATAAATTAACCATTTCTAATAAAAAAATTATATTGTTGTTTGGTGCTATTTTTTACTATTTTGGTTGCTTTTTTTTTGCTATTTTGTTGTTGTTGTTTTTACTGTTTTGGTTGTTGTTTTGGTTTTTTTTTTTACTGTTTTGATGCTATTATTTTTGTTGTTATTTTTCTTGCTATTTTTGCTATTACTTTTGTTGCTATTTTTGTTGTTTTGCTGTTATTTTCACTGTTATTTTGGTTGTTATTTTTATGCGTTTTTACTATTGTTTCGTTGTTTTTTTAATATTATTTGAATATTGTAGAACTTATATTTTATTGTTAATTTTTCTACTACTTTATTTGCAACTATCTTAATATAAAGAATTTTTAATGTATTTTAAATTTGTTTATTTTTTAATGTTTGTTTTAATGTTTTTAAGTTTATTTGATATATTATATATTTTTTCAATTTGTTGTATATAATAAAATAATCTAAAAAAAATTAATATGGGTCGGGCTCAGGCTTGACTTCTATAATTCAAGTCGAGCTTAGACAAAATTTTAGGCCCATTGTTCGGACCGAATCGAGCTTGGGCGTAGCAATTGGACCTAAAAATTTGTTAAAACCTGGCCCGAACCCGACCCGACCCGGCCCACGATCAGTTCTAGTTTTAATTTGTAAAAGGGGTTTTTGAACTTGGGTATTTGTATTTGGTTTGTATTTGTTTAATTTTATTATTTATTTATTTTTCATTTGTATTTATTTATATTTATAAATAGATAAATAATAATAATAATAATAATAAATAAAATTAAAATAGAATTGGGCTTTGCAAATGGGTTTAGACTTTATTTTGGGTATTTTATTCTATTTTATATTTTATTTATTTACTTATATTTATAAAATGATAAATAAATAAAATAAAAATTACAAAATAAATAGAATTGGGTTTTGTAAAGGGGCTTCTTAATTTTGTTTTAGTTTTCATTTTTATTTATTTATATTTATAAAATAAATAAAATTAAACAAAATTGGGCTTTTAAAAAATGACATTGGGCTTCGATGTGGCACGGACGAAATTAGTTTTATACAGCTGCCCCTCTTTGCTTATTGTCGTGTAACGAGAATGGAGCAAAGAAAAAAGAAGACCAGTTTCATTCGATCTTACTGAATTTCGTCTTTTCATGTCTCTTATTTTTAGCAACCCACCCTTTTCACTTTATTAACTGCTCTATTCCATTGTATCCGCTTCACTGCAACCTCAAGAAGATAGGATTTAATACTGTAGCCTTATCCTGCTCCACCTCATCTTTAGGGAGATAAGATTTGCTAATGTAGTCTCCTTCTAACCTAGTGGATATAAGATTTGATGTTGTAGCTTCATCTTGCTCCATTACAGCTTTAGGAAGATAAAAATTTGCTTTCATGACTTTAATCCAACCCACTACAACTTCAAGGGTATAGGATTTGGTTTTGTAGCTTTATCTTGCTCTACTGTAACTTCAGAGAGATAAGGATTCGCCTTTCGTAGCTTCACTCCGTTTCTCTGCCACTTCAATGAAGATCGAGGTCTGCTGCTGTGAGTTTTAATTCTCCCCTCTATAACTTTAGGGGTATAGGATTTGCTTTTGTAGCTTCAATTTGCCCCTCTATAGCTTTAAAGGTAAAAGATTGGATTGCTTCAATCTGCCCCATGGTCGGGGTAAGAGATTGGATGGTGTCTTTAATCTACCCTCTAGTTAGGGTAAAAGATTGGATGGTCTTCAACCTGCCCTTTGATTAGAGTAAAAGATTCGGGGTTGTAACTTCGCTCCATTCCACTACAACCTTTTTCAGCTTCATGGGTATAAGATTCGCCATTGTAACTTCAATCTGCCCCTCTACAGCTTTAGGTAAATGAGATTCGCCATTACGGCTTCAATTTGCCCCTCTACAGCTTTAAGTGTATGAGATTTGCCATTACAGCTTCAATCCGTTCCTCTACTGCTTTAGGGGTATAAGATTCGTCATTTTATCACCATTCTCTGAGGATATGATCTGTAGAACCTATTTTATGGGCCTCTATCTAGGCCATGTAACTAGGATGGCATGATTTGAATGAATCAAATGCTCCTATCTAAATGCGCATGAATAATGCTAATATGCATGGAAAGATGTCATTTTAAAAAGGTTTTTTATTGTTTTAGTCCTTAGGTTGTTACTGATCGTCTTTTGCCTAAGTTCTAACATTAATGTGTCACCATGCCTTTCCTTCAAGTCTGGTGTTCTTGATATGAAATTCGAAGAGGTAATCATAAGTTGAACTTATTTGTCTCAAGATCTCTTCAACATTCGGTCAATTATTTTCGACTAATGGTCCTGTTTCAAGTTCCTGTATTATTTAGAATTTCTCAAAGTACTATGCAGAAATATTTTTATACCTTATATCATCAAGTCCATTAACCGTTATTTCAATGCAAAAAATGCTTTAAGTAGGGTTACAAAAATGGATAAGATTGAATTTATTGGAGACAATGCTCGAATGGAAATAAATGAGAAGATATCAAAATATTAGTCAAAACATTAGTCAAAATAACAAATGTCGGTAAAAAACTAGCAAACATTGATCAAGAATTGCTAAAGTGAGCAAAAAGAAATAAAACCAAATGCCCCAGATATCAACGTATGAATTTTTTTGAGCAAACTTGATGAGTATCACTTTGAGTTTGATGTGTGCCCATGAAAACTATTACACTTCGTCAATGCCCAAAATGTATAATGTCTCTCCATCTTGTTACTTCTGAGAAGGAAGCCCACTTCGTGCCCCATTTTTTATCCAAATTTGAGCCACCCTTTCAGGTTTTCGACTCAAATCTCCTTAGGCTTTAAGATGCCCTTTGCGGGTTTTCATCTTGGCCCCACCTTTTTTGTTTTCTTATTTTTTTATTTTTTTGGGTTTAAGCCGCCCTTTACGGATTTTGAACTCAACCTTTTTGTTTTTAGGTGAAGTATTTCTTCATTGAATCTAAGTTCACGGGGTTTGACAAATCCTTTCCGTTCATCTCACATAGAATTAAAGCTCCTCCAAAGAAGGCTTTCTTTACAACATATGGGCCTTCCCAATTTAGCATCCATTTGCGTCGGAAGTCTTTTTGCACAGAAAGGATCTTTTACAAAACTAGATCTCCCTCATGAAATTCTTTAGGGCGAACTTTTTTATCATAAGCTCGCATCATCCATTTTTGGAACATCTGCCATGTTGGATAGCTTTCAGCCTCTTCTCTTCAATTAGGTTTAACTGGTCATATCTTGACTGGATCTACTCAGCCTCATCTAACTTTACTTCTGATACGACTCGGAGGGTAGGAATCTCAACTTTAATAGGTAAGACTGCTTCCATTCTATATACTAATGAGAAAGGTGTTGCCCTAGTAGAAGTTCTGATAGACGTTCGATAAGCGCAGAGAGTAAATAGTAACTTCTCATGCCAATATTTGTAAGTCTTTGTCATTTTCCCAACGATTTTCTTAATGTTCTTATCAGCTGCCTTCACTGGCCCGTTCATTTTCTGCTATTGTGCTATTGTTCAAGTTCAAAGCATTGTCGAATATGATCTTCTCTGGCATTCCATATCGATATATAATTTCTTTCTTCAAGAACTTGTTAACCATTGATCTCGTGACATTAACGTAGGAAGGATCTTCCACCCACTTAGTAAAAAAATCGATGACCACAAAAATGAATCTATGCCCATTAGAAGATTTTGGCGAGATTGGTCCAATGATATCCATGCCACACATAGAAAAAGGCCATGGGGAAGTCATAACATGAAGAGATGAAGGAGGTACATGAATTTTGTCTCCGTAAACTTGACACTTGTGACATTTCTTAGCATATCTAATGCAATCTCCTTCTATTGTTGACTATTAATACCCGAATCTCACAATCTGTTTGGCCATCGTGAAATCATTGGCATGTGTTCCACAAATACCCTTATGAACTTCTTCTAAGATTTTCTTAGCCTCAACAGAATCAACACATCTCAACAGGACTTAATCTTTTTTCTTTTTATACAGAATATCCCCGTCAAGGACATAGTAAATTGTGAGCATTCTCAATGTTCTTTTGTAGTTCTCTATGGGTTGCTCAGGGTATTTACGATCTTTTACATATTGCAAAGTTTCCTGGTACCAAGGGTGATTATCCTTTTCTTCCCCTTCAATGTTGCAGTAATGAGCTAGAACCTCGTAGATACTCATCTGAATAGGCTTCATATCTTCTTGCTTATTGACCATGATCATGAACGCAAGAGTAGCCAAAGCATCGACCATCTGATTTTCCTCTCGCGAGAAGTAATGGAAGGTAATGTCCTCGAATTCTTTAATTAGCTCGAGAACTAACTTTCGATAATCCATCAACTTGGAATCTCTCGTTTCCCATTCTCTCTTGAGTTGATAAATTACCAACGCAGAATCTTCGTACACTTTCAGAATCTTAATATTGCGTTCTAAAGCTGACCGAATACTCATGACACATGCTTCATATTCTGTCATGTTATTTGTGCAATCGAAGTCGAGCTTGCTTGTGAAGGGATAATGATCTCCTTCCGAGATACCAGAACTGCCCCAATCCCTTTGCCAATAGCATTTGAAGCACCGTTAAAATGCATTTTCAATGGTTACTATTCTGAAGCTTCTTTTACTGTGGTTGCATCATACATTAGATCTTTGTTTGGGAAATCAAAATCTAATGGCTCATAATCCTCGAGAGCTCTGCTAGCCAGAAAATCTGTTATTGTACTCCTTTTTATCGCCTTCTGGTTCACATAGACTATGTCAATTCAAAAAGTAGCATTTGCCATCTGGCCATCCTTCCATTCAATACAACCGACGCCACCATAAACTTTAGAGGATCCAATTTTGAAATCAGCCAAGTCATATGATATAACATGTATTGCCTCAACCTTCAGGTGGTCCAAACTAGAGCACAACATAGTTTCTCGATTGGCGAATATCTTATCTCGCATTCAATGAACTTATTGCTGAGATAATAAATTGCTCTCTCTTTTTTCCTGACTCATCATGCTGGCCTAATATGCATCCCATAGAGTTTTCGAATACGGCCAAGTACAGGATCAAACGTTTGTCTGGATTCGGTGGCATCAAAACTGGAGCATTGGACAAATAATGTTTGACTTTGTCAAAAGTCTTTTAGCATTTATCATCCCAAACTCCTAAGTTGTGCATTTTTAGAAGACGAAAGATAGGATCACATTTCTCAGTTAGTTGTGAGATGAACCGAGCGATGTAATTCAATCTCCCAAGGAAACATCTAACTTCCTTTTAGGTACGTGATGGTGGTAACTCATGTATAGCTTTAACTTTATCGTGATCGATTTCAATTCCCCTTTTGCTTACCACAAAGCCTAACCGAAAAGTACATTTGTTTGAGTTTAACTTCAACTGGAACTTTCTCAATCTGAAGAACAAGTTTCTTAAAACCTTCACATGTTCCTCTTCTGTTCAAGACTTTGTGATCATATCGTCAACATAGACCTCAATCTCTTTATGCATCATGTCATGGAACAGAGGCACCATAGCCCTTTGATATGTTGCCCCTGCATTCTTCAGTCCAAATGGCATGACCTTGTAGCAAAAGGTTCCCTAGACGCTGACGAATGTAGTTTTATCCATATCCTCAAGATGCATCTTTATTTGGTTGTACCCAGAAAAACCATCCATGAAAGAGAATAAGGAATGACCTGCTGTATTGTCCACCAAAGTGTCGATATTAGGTAGTAGAAAATTATCTTTTGGACTAGCCTTATTTAAGTCCCGATAGTCCACGCACATTCGTACTTTCCCGTCTTTTTTAGGAATTGGCACTATGTTGGCCACCCATTCTGAGTATTCTACCACTCATAAGAAGTCGACATCAAACTATTTTCGAACCTTTTCTTTTATCATTAAGAGTATATCCGATCTCATTCTTCGAAGCTTCTGTTGGACCGATTTACACTCTTCTCTTATAAGGAGCTTGTGCACCACGATATCAGTGTTTGGATCGGGCATATCTTGATACGACCATGCAAACACATCTTTGAACTCTTGAAGCAGATCAATGAGATATCGCCTCATTTCTGCAGAGATATAGGTTCCAATCTTCATCTCCCTTTTATCAACTTCATCCCTTAAACTCAAAACTTCTATTAATTCTTTGTGAGGTAGGATCTGTTTCTCGTCTTGCACAACCATCCGTAGCAAACCAGGAGATAAACTATATAATCTTGGGCTTCTTCAAAATTCTAAGATTCCTCTAAACACACATCTTGCTCAAAATGAGGCTCTAAGTCAGCAATAACGTTACTCATATCATTAATATCTAGGGACTTGTCTTATGGACCAAAAGATCCGAAAGATAAATGAATTTAAGAATGTTTATTGCGGTATGAGATGAATGGAAAAAATAGTGAGAATTTTGGCCAATTTAGATGAAAAAAGTGCATCTTTTTTATTAAAAAATAAAAAAACAAATGAACATGTGTCCTTTACAAAAAAGATCCCAATTGCTCTCAGGCTTAGAGCAACAAGAGTGTTCTGAACATTATTCTAGAAAAGACTTAAAAGTTACAGGGAGCTCTTTCGTAGTCCAGTTATCTAGAACGCTTTCGAGGGCGTAGGGACGAATATCTGACAAATTCCTTTGTTCACTCATCTCTTCGAAAATAACGCTGATGTTCAAATTCTCCATAATTCCTGCCAACCTATCTTCTATCGATTTTCGTTCAGGGTTAATAATACCTCCCAATGAATGACTTTGAAATATGAGAAATGACCATTGGCTTGCTTTTGATCTCTTCACCACTTATTCGTACTCTTCTCTCCTCTTATTTTTTCTATAGTTCTTCCTTTCTCTATTTCATATTTGGCTTGAATCCTAAGCTAAACTGATCACTTTTCTTTGGCAATACTTGCACTGTAATCCTTCCTTGGAGATATCTCCGTAATCCTCTTTCAGGTGAAGCTCATTTTCCAATCATCATTTTCAGCCCCATCTTGGTGATCACCGATATCTTCGGTGTGAGGATCTTATCTCCTTCAGCCACAAAGGTAGCATTCACAAACTCCAACGATCTAAAAGAGCACTCCATGGCCTCCTCATCTGTACTTATGTAGGGCGCATCGCTAGTCACTGATGCAATGATGTCCTCCTCAACATTATTAGTGATTAATCGATCCTCTGTCACCAGTTTTAACTTTTGATGCAGGGATGACGGTACTGCCCCTATTGAATGGATCCACAATCTTTCCAACAAGCAATTATAAGTGGGCCTAATGTCCATCACCAAAAAGTTCATCTTATACGTATTTGGATCAATTAAGAGTGGAATCTCAATTCTGCCCATCACTCGTCTCTCTGTTCCATCAAAGGCCCTTACTACGCTATGACATGCTTTCATGTGAGAGTTATCTCTCGGTAACCTATTCAGTGTTGTCAGTGATAGCACATTCAAGGTTGAGCCATTATCTATCAATACGCCCGGTAAAGTGTACCCTTTGCATCGAATCGTAATGTGAAGAGTTTTTGTTGAGCCTATGCCCATTGAAGGTATTTCATCATCATTGAAGAAAATGAAATTATCTGAACTTAAGTTATTAACCAGCCTATCCAACTTGTTTACCGAGATATCCTCCGCCACGTACATTTCGTTAAACACTTTCATTAACACGTTACGGTGGGCTTCCAAACTTGATAGCAGAGCTAAAACTGATACTCAATCTGGTAGCCTATATAATTGTTCCACCACGTTGTCCTCGCTATGCTTTAGGAATTTCAAAAACTCCTTGGCCTTCTCTTTAGTTACTGGCTCATTCACTGGTATCCCAAATTTGATGTTTTCTCTCTTCTCAAGCCCAACCATCAAGGCTTTCTTATTAACCTCCTTTTCTACATCTGTAAGACTTGCATTTTCATTCGATCCTTCCTCATTCGGTATCGTTACACTGCAGTTATAACTTTCTAGTACCTTTTTATTGTTCTTATAAAGAAATGCCACGGGTTTCTGAATGAGGATCCATGGTGTCATTCGACCTCCAACCTCACCCCTTGGCCTTAATATAATTACCACTGGTAGGTTATCCATATAAGCCTTTTCCGGTGCCCCTTCCTTAGAAGCATAAACATCATTTGTCCCTTCATCTTTTTTCTCCTCAAAGAACTCAAGTTCTTTATTATCCATCGACTTTTGTACCAAGGTTCAAAATTCGACATACCTTTGGATTTTATGCCTCTCAACGACGTGAAACTCGCAGTAATTTTTAGTTGTTGTCACCATGTCCTCTCTCTTTTGCATGATCAAACCCCTGTTGACCATCTATTACCAAACCCATTTCAATGGAGACTTGACCTTCCCCACGTCATTCTTAATCCTCTTGCTCCTCTTTTCTGTTATTGCGCACACCCCCTTATCGAGATAATTTGGCAAGGAATTTTCAACCACTTTAGGTCCCGCAGATTTTTCAAACCTTATGATCCCCATCTTAATAAATCTTTCAATCAGCTTCTTGAAAGCAGTGCAATTCTTGATGGAGTGACATGTTATTCCTATATAGTAGTCACATTAAGCATTTGTGTTATACCATTTTGAGAACGGGAGTTGCATTGGCTTCAAATAATAGGGGGACATCAATCGGGCATCGTATAAACTTTTGTAAAGCTCTTTGTAGGTCATCGGGATGTAAGTAAATTTGATTCTTTTAGGGTTCGATCTCGAGCCTGATTCTTATCACGGTCTACTTTGAAAACTGGTTGTCGGGGCTTTAGACTGTGTCACCATGACTGGTTTTGTAACATTTGCCTGGTATAAGCTTATATTATTCACCTCACTTTCCTTCTTTCTAGGAGCGGACCTTTTGGTACTTTCTTCGGCATCGATTTTTTCCCTTCGAATTGTATTTTCAATCATTTCTCCCGACATGACTATATCGGAGAAACTTTTAGTAGTGTTTCTCAGTAGATGATTGATATACGATGCCTTCAAAGTACTAACAAAGAGTATGGTTGTCTCTTTTCAAACAGTGGTGGCTGTACTTGGGTGGCCATATCTCTCCACCTTTGAGCGTACTGACTGAAGCTTTTACCCGGCCTTTTCTCAGTATTTTACAACGTAATCATGTTAGAAGCTATGTCGATGACATGATCATATTGCCTCAAGAAAGCCTGCGCCAAATCCTTTCAAGAACTAATCTTGGCACGACTTAATTGATTATACCACATTGTAACTGATCCCATCAGACTGTCCTAAAAATAGTGGATTAGCAGCTAATCATTATGGACATACCCCTTCATCTTCCTACAAAACATAGTGATATGTGCCTCCAAGCAGCTTGTCTCGTTATAATTCTCAAACTTCGAAACTTCAAATTTGGGGGGAAGTACCAGGTTGGGAACCAAACTCAGCTCCTTAGCATCAATCCCATAGCACCCCTTAGCTCCTTCTAAAGCCCTAAACCTCTCCTCTAACCATTTTCAGCGCTCCTCCAACTGGTTAAGAAGTTCGGCTCTTATTTTTTCTAGCTCTATCACCTCATTTAAATCAGGAACGCCAATGTCAACAAGATTATTTCCTATGTTAGAACGAGAACCCGTTTAGTAGTTTGTCAGTTTTGGTGTACCAAACAAGCACGATTGCAGGTTAATAGTGACAGATGCTCTTCGAACACACATTTCTTGTGGCGCGGGGTAACATTTGAAGGACACGAAAGATCATCACTCCCTTCTTTTGGATCCATTACAATACCCTTTCCTTTACAAATTTTCCCAACCAGTAATTGAGTTAACTTATTGATAATATCTTTCTAGGACTCAATAATCTGGTCCTTCATGTCTTGCTGCACTTTTGTTAACTATTCATGCAGCTGATATTGCATTTCTTTTTGCGTCTGTTCTAACTTTTCCAATCGTTGATCCATTGCTCTTGTCTTAGTACGAGTGTAGTAACGGTGTGATTTTTCCAAAGTAATTTTTAAAGGAAAATTTTAATTAATTAGAAACATCTTTCTTGAAATTTTAATGCATGAAAATGCAATACGAAACTTTATGAATGCATGAATGCATATACAAGAAAGGTATTGACTCTCAATTGAATTCTGATAGAATAACCTTACTAGAAAATGAATGTATTTACATATGATAATTACAAATAAGGCCTTGCCCTAATGCTCAAAGTCTTAATCTTTTGAAGGAGACATGCTAACTTTTGGCCTTTATCAGATACCGACTCATACTCTATGCTCAAAGCATCTACCTGGACAGCTAACTTCTGCAAGTATTCTACCACTTCTCTCACTTATGTTAATACTTCACCCATGTCATGGTCTCGATCTCTAACTTACTTCTGAGAGTGTTGAAGTTGCATATTACTTGTCTCCAAAGTTCTTTTAAGGAACTCGATCCCAATCTCACAATTCTGCGATGAAGCTTTAAGTTCTCCAACCCTTCTCTTTAATCCTTCATTCTCAACCTGGCTTGCCCTCAATTATGTTACAGAGTTGCGATTGCGATGCCTATGCAAAAACTCCTCTAACTCAATTATTCGGGCCTTCATCTCAGCTTACTTGACCTGATTCTCTAACAACTCGCTTTTTATAGAATCTCCTTGAACTTGAGCATCCAAAAATTTTCTCTTCCACTGATCCGCTCGAACCCTTTCCTCTAGGATTTCTTGCTGCCACTGTTCTGATGTTTTACGTAACCCAGCAGTTCTCATTGACTAACGAAGCTTCTTGTAATCCTTCTTCAAATCATCCAAGTCTTCCTCAACCTTTCTCTTCCCTTTCCTTAGCTTATCGGCTTCTAACCTTTGGACATCAACATCCAAACCCAACTGCACCTTTTCCTCTTCTAATGCTTCTATCGTTTTCCCAATTCAAAACTTTTCTTTTCAAGTCTTGCTTAATGAGCTCTAATTCCGATGGGACTACTTGCAAATGCTCCTGAACTGGGTGGACATTGTCGTGATTTGGCACCAGGATGTTATCATTTACTCTTCTACCCCTCCATTCATCATACTCTTAGGTTTTCATGGGATTTGCAGTAAATGACTTCATTTTACGAACTTGATTCCAGACATTTGACATTTCTAGAACTCTTTTCTTATTGTTGTCGCCTTTGTATATAAACTCACACTGAACCAAACCCTGAGTTACTGGGATGAACTGTCTTGACCAATACTGTCTTATTACTAACAAATGAGCATACCTTACACCTCCCGATATCCCCAGTACCGGAACCCAGTTGAAATCATCGCATCGATAAATAATTTAGTCGGGAATGAACCACAGTCCTTGCCATTTTATGTCTTCATCTCGGAGACTATGGAGTATTGCCATCCAGTTTTTCTCAGAAATGTCCTTTCGGCTTTGTGTAGTAACAAATTCCCTCAAAGGAGAATAACGCACAGAAAACACTCAGCAAGGAACATTTTCCACTTTCCAAAAGTGGCTATGAAACCATACTATCAGTAGTGGTGCGCAACCAATAAATATCCCTTCACCCTCTCTTCGGCATGCATTTAATGTCTTAAAAGTTTCGGCTAGAATTATTAGAATAGGTGTACCCCCCTGGTCGAGCCGATCGAATAAATCAGTGATCGCCTCATTTATGTGTCCCAATGCCTTGGGAAATATAACCAGTCCGTACGAATTGAGAGCAAATATATTAACCTTTTTCCTTGCATCAGGACAAGCTAAAATCAAATCCCTCAAGCTTTTCCAAGTAATACATTTGTTATCGCCCTTCACCTTAATTTGAGCTGTGACCCATTGCTCACTCATTCCCGTAACGTTCATCAGCTTCTTAAGGAAAGTTGGCACATTAGCAGCTCTCGAATAGGCTTTATTTACCTGAATTTTGGGGGTAACGAAATAGAGCGATATATTCCTCAATCGTGGGCATAATATCCATGTTCCCAAAGGTGAAATAACTATAAGCCGGGTTTCAGTGCTGTGCAAGGGCTTGGAAGAGATGCTTGTCCACCTTAACTTTTAGCAAGTACGACAGATCCCAATAATCTCGATAGAAAATCTGCTTCATTCCATCATCCCACTGATCCCAGATTTCTTTCAACTCTTGTAAGCTATTTTGAGTCACACTGATTCGAATGAAATCCCAATAATCCAATACATGGCCTCTAGCTAGACTATCACCCTTCTCACATTGTCTATCCTCTAACCATATACGCATGGTCACATTGTCTTCTACCTTATCAAAATACCCATTTTTCATGACCAGTTCTCTATTAGTAATCGAACTCAAGTCAATACCTTTCCTAATATGAGGATGCAAATGCAAATAAGACAAAATAAAACAAGTCAGTACCATAAACATCATAAAATTTATCACCAAGTAAAAACATACAACATAGAACCTACGCATCTTATTTTAGGTAGTTGCTAAAATTTCAACATAGTCCTACCTAGAGTGGGCACTTAAGGCTCATTATATGTGGTTTTCGGTTCTAAACTAATGGTACCCAAACCAGCAGATTCCTTAATCCTCACCTATTATAGGCTCATATAAACGAGTTCAGTTTAGGGGGACACATTTCCCGTATGCTTGCACGGAAGTGAAAACTTCACGAAAACATAGGTACGGATGTATCCCGAAAGCGATACACTATCTTGCACGAAGGTGAAAACCTCAGGAAGAAGTAGCTTATCACTTCCACTTAAGCAGTGTAGTAACAAATGCATGTATGCAAAAACATAAACATATAATATTAACATGATATTATTACAACAAACATATAAAACACAAAAATGTATAGGATCGCGAATTAAATTAAACAGAATTTGAAATTTTCAACAAAAAGACAAAAAATAATCGACTTATGGCTTAACTCTCTTATTGTTCCCCAGTGGAGTCGCCAAGCTGTCAAAACCATTTTTGGAAAAGATAAAAACAAGTCTCGATTTAATATTTTGAAATTTGAAAATAGAGTCACCGCCAATAAATTTTTTAAAACAGGTGTAATTAGGTCACCTTTCGAGATTTTTTTTAAAAACAATCATTAAAATGATTTTGGTGTTTGAAACCATAAAACGAGTTCGGGAGTCAGTTACGCATAAGGAAGGATTAGCACCCTTACACGCATAAAATCGGTACCTAATCGATTATTCAAAATCTTATTTGTTAAAAATTAAAAATTTGAGAAAAATGTAAATCGTGATCCTTAAATGCATGATTGTCATATTTATTTTATTTTTTTCGAAGAAAACTCGTTATTTCGAATTAATCGAAATAAGTACCATCCAGTAAGTTAGGACATAACAATTCGAATATTCAAAAAATAACGAGCTTTTCACAAAAATATTGTATTTAAAGTTTTAAAAGGATATTCAATTATCTCGGTTTAAAGAAAAAAACGAAACCCAATGAGTTAGGGCATGATTCTTTCAAATTTCTAAAACAAAAAAAATATTGCCTTAATTTATTAAAACGATTTATGTATTTTAAAAAAAATTGCCATGTTATGCAAAAATATGCACATAATTTACAGGTATAAACAATATATAAATAAAATACAATAAGATTATAAATTGAGTAAGTAAATAACTGACCAAATGAATAAATAAAGGAACAAAAAAATAAAATAATATACATATGCATATAAAAGGGATTAATAAAAAAATAAGATAAATGAGAAAAATTAAAAGCATGTAGTATATATATACCTATAGGATAAAATAAAAAAAAACTAAAATCGGGTCAAATTTAAATTTTTGGACAATTTAAAGGTCAAATTTGAATTTTTAGAAAGTTTAGGGGTTAAATTGAAATTTTTGGAAAGTTCGGAGGTCAAATTCAAATTTTTGGAAAGTTTGGAATCAAATCTAAATTTTTGGAAAGTTTGAGGGTCAAATCCAAAATTTAGGAAAGTTTAGGGGTCATATTTGAATTTTTGGGAAATTTGAGGGTTAAATTTGAATTTTTAGAAAGTTTGAAGGTCAAATCTAAATTTTTGGAAAGTTTGAAAGTCAAATTTGAATTTTTAAAAAGTTTGAGGGTCAAAACATGTTTTTAAAATAAAGGAGAGACTTCACGGGCAATAAACCCAAAAATCTTGACACGTGGTAGCCCCAAGGACACTTTTGGGTCAATGACTAAATTGAAATCCAAGTGAAATTATAGGGTCGAATTGAAAATAACAAAAGAGGGCATCAAGGTTTAAATTGAAACCTTTAAAAATTCAAAGTGACTTATTAGGAATTTTCCCAATTTTTAAAAATGAGCAATAACACCCTCTCAAAATGGCATCATTTTCATTTGCTAAAACCTTTCATTTGTTCATTCTTTCTCAAAACAAGACAAAAAAAAAAGCTTTTAGTTTTCTTTCAAAGACCGATCGGTCAACCCATGCCTGGTGTATCCCTCTACCGTCCATCCACCGCACGACGCCGTCGATAACCACCGTACGCGATTGTTGAAGGTTCAGTAAAATCACTCTTCTACGCGTTTAGCTTCCTCAAGCCTAGATCTGGGACTTTTCTTACCAAAATCGCACCCCACAAGCCTTAAATGAGTGGAGACCATTCGGATCTAGACATCACCCCTCTGACGGCTCCTCCAACGGGCACCCGTGAGCATTCACGGCTACAAGGAAGGGCGGTCGGCACGAAGGGCAAACTTTTACCTTTATTTTTTCTTTGTATTTTCGAGTAAAAAAAAGAAATTGTTAGTGTCAAAATTTCGAAAAAAATAATAAGAGTACCATGCTTGACTGTGATTTGCGAATACTTGTTCGTATTTTGGTTGCTAAATGCCTCTTTCAATTGATTTTCTCTTGATTTTTTGTACAAATTTTGTGTCTAAATACATTATTTTTATTGTGCCTTTTATAACACTTTTTACAACATTTTTCGGTGTGAATCGAGCAACGCGCGGACTTGCCTCTTTTTGGATCTAGGGGCGATGACGTCGACGGTGGCGACAGCGACGCGGGCATGGCTGACGGTGACAACGGATAGAGCAACAAAGAAGGCTAGGGTTTTTTGTGTTTGAGTTAAGGTTTTGGGCTATTTGAGCTTTTAGGGTCTTTTTGTTTTTGGGTTTGTATTTTAATTGGGTATAGTTTGAGTCTGAGTTTTAATTTGTAAATGAGGGTTTTTGGACTTGGGTATGTGTATTTGGTTTATATTTGTTTAATTTTATTATTTATTTATTATTTATTTATATTTATTTATATTTATAAATAGATAAATAAATAAATAAAATTAAAGCGAAATTGGGTCTTTGCAAATGGGTTTAGACTTTGTTTTGGGTATTTTATTCTATTTTATACTTTATTTATTTACTTATATTTATAAATGATAAATAAATAAAATAAAAATATAAAATAAATAAAATTGGGTTTTATAAAGGGGCATCTTAATATTGGTTTAGTTTTTATTTTTATTTATTTATATTTATAAAATAAATAAAATAAAAATAAAACAACATTGGGCTTTTAAAAAATGACGTTGAGCTTCGATTTGGCTCGGACGAAATTAGGCTTATACAACTGTAATTATGAAAATTTATGGAATTGTTCTTTTGAAAAAATTCCATACTCATGTACTTTAGTGTTGTTGATTTTGATTTTAATTCCAAGTTCACGTTTCTTAAATCCTCTTTCAATTTTTGTATAGTATGAGAAATGTTTCGATGTGTTACTGCAAAATTTCTTTGTTCTTCTCTGCAATTATTTTTTTAGTATCAAATTCTAGCATTTGGTATCAGAGTCACCTTTTTAAGGAGCCGTTATTATTTTTTCTAGTTATCCATAGCTATCGCGAGTTTTTTATTGCTTTCACCGTTCGTTTTCAATGAAAACAAACATACCTTCAAATTTTGCTATAATTATGTATGTATTATGTTTTAACCTATATCCAATATTCCATATAAATTATGGTCCTTTCAATCTTACCACTTTATGTTTATTTCATAAATATGGCTTTTTTGGTGCCCAAGAGGCACATGCATCACCACAAGCGGTGGCAAAACAATTGTAATGGGTAGGAGCATTGCACGCCAAAAGTAGAATCAAGTGCCAAAACTATGAATAGTTGTAAAGGTCTAGTAATGATCTCGAAGGTCAAGAAACATAGCGAAAGGATTGAAGCTTTAATTATTTACTCTCCAATCTCCAAACCTGTTGGAAAAATGATATTTTTGGGTAACTTTGAGGCATATTCTCAATAGGTAAAGGTGAAGGGCTGAATCATAAAATTATGATTTTATATTCTTGTAACACCCCAAACCTACATCCGCCGACGGATAAGGTTACAGAGCATTACCGTATAATATAAGCATATTACATAGAAATTGCCATAAGAATTCAACTCATTCATACGACTATATATAAATACAAATCAATTCGATATTAATCATATGTCCCCAAAACATGTCTTTGATATTTTAAAAATAGCTTGGAAACAGTCCAGGATTAATTTGAAACAATTTAGAATACATAGGAAAAAGTTGCAAAATTTGGTGAAACAAGGGCACACGGTCGTGTGCCAGCCTATGTGCTTGCCCGTGTTTTCACTCGAAGAAGGGTCACACGATCGTGTGCCAGGTCGTGTGTCAGCCCGTGTGACCCCTGCACCTAACACAATCAAGACACATGCCCGTGTAGTAGCCCGTGTGCAAGTTGTGTGTAGCCATTTATGACCAAAACCATTGCTCAAAATTTACCTATATACTTAGGGACTAAAACCTATACATACCATCATATATTCCCATGTTTAAATCACAAACAAACCTCTTCAAAATCATTTCAATACATCTAACATTTTCCTAACACTAATGCATCAAAGATTATATCATATTTGTACATGCAAAAATAATTCGATTAACAATGTTGAAACTATACACCAAAATCCAAAATAGAGATTTACTCTAACTACTCTAACTAAGTTCCAAATCAATATAACTACTTCATGATTAACATCTTAATTACATGCCATAACCCAAAAGAGATACAAAAAGATCTACCAAGAGGTGGATAGTGTGAGCTCTGCCGATGATCCTTCTAGCCAATAGAATTGATCTCTAAAAAACAACATGAAATTTTAATAAGCTTACATGGCTTAATAAGAATGTAGAGTTCATAAAATTTACTCAAGTCATGTTAGATTCAAACAGGGGCACCAAAGTGCAAACAATAACCAATACGCATCATTCACATATCATTCTCTCTCTCTCTCTCTATATATATATATAACCAATACGTGTCATTGCTTTTCTTTCGCAAAGTCAGGGATTTATCAGGATCTTTATTATTGAGTTTCTAGAAAGAATTTTTGAAACTAGCCTATTATATCATTTCTATTTTTTTCAATAATTTAATATTATTTTAACATTTTTGTTTTAAATTTCAGCAAGACATTGGATTTAATTTTTTTCAAAATAAAAATATTAAAATTTAAAATAAAAATACTAAGAAGACATTAAATTATTGAAAAGAAATAAACATAATATGGTATTTTAGCTAATAAAAAATTTAATTCAATTGGATTGGATTAATTAGTTAATAAGTTTATTTTGGTTGACAAATGTTAAAAGTATTAGGTACCCGTAATGATAAGGGAAAGATGAGAATCATATTATTAATAGATCCATATCATAAATATATTAGAGTGTTATAATTATGAGAACACTCTTGATGGGATTTATCTATATGAGTGGAAGTTTGATCGCTTCTAAGAGCTTAAAGGCTTGACTTTGACAGCATTCATGAAAAAGATTACAATATATATGATGTTTCAATAGTTGCAAATGAAAATTTATAAGTAATTAAAAAAATTATGGCACTTGGTTATTAACCAAGAGTTATCACTACTCATTGTGATAAGTTATGTCTCTTGGTACCAAAAGTTATGTCAATTAATAACAAAAGGTCATAATTATTCAAGTAGATATCTATTGAATGATTATGTTTATTGTTAAAGATATGACTATCAATTTTTGGTAATTATGTCCCTATGAAGAGACATAAGATCTCCTATAAATAAGAGTGAACTTTATTTTTTATGACACACCTAGTAACATAAAAACAAAGTTTCTTTCTATTTCTCCCATAATTTTTTATATTCCTAGATTATTTTATAAAGAATTATTGTAAATATTCTTTATAAAACTTGATATTCTTGCTATGCTCCACTCAATGATCAGTGGATTGTTTTCGTTAGTGAAAAATGTCGATAGTCATTGGGCTTCATTGTATCATCGAGGTTTATTTGCCAATAACTCTTTTGTACACTGAAATAAAATGTCGATAGTCAACGCTCAAACGTTAACTAGAGAATTTGGGTCGTTACAACTCTCCACTCCTTAAAAAATTCATCCTCGAAATTTACCTGAATAAAAAATATGCGGATACTGTAATTTCATGGACTCCTTTGGCTCCAATTTCGCCTCCTCAACTCCGTGATTCCTCCATAAGACCTTCACTAAGAGGATCTTCTTGTTCCTAAGCTCACTGATATCTCGGACTAAAATTCAATTGACTATTCTTAATATGACAAGTCTGGACTCACCTCAATCTGAGCAGTAAGATATGGAAAGGATCGAAATAGTACCTCCCAAGCATGGACACGTGGAACACATTATGAACACACTCCAAATCTAGCAGCAAGGCTAACCGATATGCCACTGGTCCAACTCTCTCTACAACTTCATAAGGTCCGATAAACCTAGGACTCAATTTCCTTTTTCATTTAAAGTGTAAAACTTTCTTCCAAGGTGAAACCTTAAGGAAGACCTTGTCGCCACCACAAACTTTATCTCCTTGCGCTTCAAATCTACATATGACTTCTGACGATCGAAAGCTGCTCTCAAATTATCCTGGATAATCCGAACCTTATCCTCAATCTCTTTGATATACTTCTGACCAACAATCTTCCTCTCATTAAGCTCTATCCAACACAATGGAGTCTTACACTTGCGACCATATAGTGCCTCAAAATGAGTCATCTAAATGTTAGACTGATAATTGTTGTTGTATGCGAACTCAACCAAGGGAAATTGCTCCTTCCAACCTCTATCAAACTCAATGATACAACAACGAAGCATATCCTCGAGAATCTGAATGACTCACTTTGACTAGCCATCATTTTATGGATGAAAAGTTGTACTAAAGAGCAAACGAGTAGCCAACGCCTTATGAAGGGCTCTCCAAAATCTCTAAGTGAGTCGTGGATCTTTGTTTGAAATAATCGAAGTCGGTACTCCGTGAAGCCTCAATATCTCATCAATACACAATTTAGCCAACCTCTTGAGAGTGAAGTCCATGTGCACTGGCAGGAAATATGCAGTCTTCGTCAATTTGTCAATGATTACCCAAATTGCGTCGTGTCTACATCGAGGCATAGGTAACCAAGTCACAAAATCCATATTGACTCTATCTCATTTTCATTACGAAATCTAGATAGGCTGAAGAAGACCTAAAGGAACTTGATGCTCTGTCTTCACCTACTAACAAGCTAAGCATCGAGTTACAAACTCTAACACATCTCTCTTCATCCTTGGCCACCAATAAAACGGACGAATCTCCTGTTACATATTGTTACTACTTGGGTGCATAGTAAATGGACTACTATGTGCCTCACGAAGGATTTTATCCCTCAGTTCACCTACTGGAACACAAAGTCGCCCTCTGAAATATAGTACATTGCCATCTTACAATTCGAAGCCTGATGCTTCTCCTCACCTCACCTTATCTGCTCTCGCGACTAAACTATCATCAAACTTCTATACCTCTTTTACCAGACTTCGGCTGGGTCAAAATTGAGTTCTCTATCAAAATTGCCTTAAGATTATCAAAACTCTATTGGTGCTTCTCGTTCCACTCAAATAGAACTCCTTTCTGCAGCAACTTGATCAACGGAGCAACAATCATCGAAAAAACTTTAACAAATCATCAAAAATGCCAAACGAGGCTAAAAAAAATTTTGAACTTCAAAAACATCATGCAGTGGATTCCAATTCACCATTACCTGAATCTTTTATGAAACAACTCGATTATCATCTGCCGTAACAATGTGACCCAAAAAGGCCAAGTCGGAAAGCCAAAATTTACACTTACTGAAATTGGCAAAAAGTTATCTCTCTCAAAGGGTCTGAAGCACATCTCAGAGATGGTGATCATGCTCATCCTCATATCCAAATACACCAATATATCATTAATAAAGACCACCACAAACTGATCTAAATAAGTTGAAAGGTACGATTTGTAACAGCTCAATTTTTAGTGGTGTCGAAAGCAGTGATTTTGAGATCACAACTTCGACGAGTCGAGCCATAAATATTAATTAGTGAATATTTATGATGCCATTAGTGACATATTAAACTTTGGTTAGAAAATTTTATCGAATGGATAGTTAATTAAGCAAAAAAGATTGAATTGTAACAAGTGCAAAAGTAGAATTGTTTACTTAGATGGGTCAAAGAAGTAAATTATCCAATAGTGGTTATGTAAGTGGATTGGTATGAAAATTAGGTGTGATTAATTAAGGTTAAAATGAGTTAAATTAAGTTAATTATGAAAGACTAAATATTTACAAAAATGCCCTTAGTATATATATGAAATTAAAAGAAAGAAAATGGATAATTTCATCACATTTTCATCTTCTTCTTTTTCCATATGGCTTAGGGAGGAAAAATAGGGTTTCTCTATTTTTAAGCTCTGAGTTTTGATTTGGCTAAACAAAGGTTAATCGTTTTTAATAATTTTTATATTTTTTAGTTCATATTAGCTTAACCTAACTAATCCAAGGACTAATTTGTGAATCTGTCCAATGTTACAAAATTTTTCATTGTTGAATAAGCTTATTATTGAAAGTTTTTGATGAAATGGTATGGTTGATGATTAGATTTTGTGATTTTATTAAGTGATTTTTAAAGATTTAGAGTTAGAGGACTAGATTGAGAAAATAGTGAAAATACATGTCCTTAATGTAAAATAATTGAATGTTTGAGTTGAGAATGCATTTAGGAGTATTCAACTGGTATGGTTTGGACTTGGAAATGGTTATTTTGCATGTTTTGACTTTAAGAACTAAATTGAATAGAAGTGCAAAGGTTAG
Source organism: Gossypioides kirkii (assembly GCA_005610355.1). NCBI lineage: Eukaryota > Viridiplantae > Streptophyta > Magnoliopsida > Malvales > Malvaceae > Gossypioides > Gossypioides kirkii. Next base: position 6,616,576 of record CP032249.1, on the reverse strand, counting down.
GGGTACTTTTGTAATTTTCCTAAAAAGGACTTATATGTGTAAATTGATTTTATTATATGATTTAATAAGAGAATTGATTTATTTGTTATGATAAATCAAGATCGGGCACTGATCGCAGGAAGGGGAAAATCATATAATAGTCCTTGGAGTTTCATCTGAACTGCAATTTCGTTTGTTAAGTTCGTTTGTTAGATTTCCTATTTGAACTGCTGATTATTACCTAATGAAGATGTACTTGAAACACTCAATGTATAGAAAGGAAGACTCAAGTCTCGGGTTGAGCATGAGAAATTGTATAATTGGAAGACTCGTGACTCGGAATGACATGAGAATATGATAAAGGAAGACTCATGTCTCAAGATGAGAATGAGATTTTATTAAAGGAAGACTTATATCTCGAATTGAGCGTGAGATTATGTTTGAAAGGAAGACTTATGACTCAATAGAGCATAAGAATGTTTAAAAAGGAAATTCTACGACTCTAATGTTAAACGTTCTTACAATGTTTAAATATTGAGCTGTGATACACTATTTACGAACTTACTAAACTAGAAAGCTTACCTTTGTATTGTTGTTGTTTTGTAGATTTCGTTTTGGTTGGTTGAAGATCAGATTACCTCGAAGACATCACATTATCCGGAGCCTGTTTGGTAGTTCTTACATCACTTGGTTATATGGCATATACTAGGATGATGTTATCTTTTGTTTTACTTGTTCGAGATTGTGATGAACTTGATATGTTTTAATGAAATATTAAAGGTTGTATTATATGTTTGTTCAAGTTGGAATTAGTCTTAGAAGTACAATGTAACGACTTGGAAACTATGAATTATGTATTGGTCTAATGCATTTTGGATTTATGAATGTTATGTGTTGATAAACTTGTGTTTTGACATGATTCTTGAGATTCTGCATACTTGTTTCGGTAGAATTCATGAATGTATCGGTAGAAGTATAGGGTAGGAGAGGCTGCTCTCTGGCTTGAGTTGTATCGGTAGTTGTATAGTAGGTATCGGTAGTTCTGCACTTAGAAGTATCTGTAGTTCGTGTACTTGTATCGATAGAAGTTGCAGGGTAAGACTTCTTAGCTCTCTAGAGTTTTTAGTATCGATAGAAACATGACATGTTTTGGTAGAAGTCTCACTTGTATCAGTAGTACTCCCTCAAGTATCGGTAGAAGTCTGCACTATTCTTGAACTGTTTATTGACTTGACAACTATCGATACTTGTCCAACAAGTACCAGTAAAAGTCTCCAAAAATCTTGAAAATAATCTTTTTGCCCTTGTTGAGTTGTAGTTATAATTAATTGATGGTACGGCATGTTGGGTGTATTATGTTAATAATGTAAGATTGAGTGACATGATATTTAAAAGATGAATAATGATAAATGAATAGGGAAACACCGGGACCCTAATCAAGGATAGTTTTTGGGTTTTGGGTGTTACACGGTTCATCAAATCTATGAAGGTTGCAAGAGCATTTGTAAGCCCAAACGACATCACCAAGAACTCATAATGGTCATATCTAGTCTTTAAAGTTATCTTCAGGACATCCACCTCCTTAACTTTTAACTGATGGTACCCCGATCTCAAATCAATCTTAGAAAACAAGATAGCACCTCTCAACTGGTCAAACAGGTCATCAATCCTCGAAAGTGGGTACTTGTTCTTCATTTTCACCTTATTGAGATGACGATAATCAATGCAAAATCTCATTGACCCATCCTTCTTTCGGACGAATAACACTGGTGTTCCCCATGGCAACACACTAGGGCGTGTAAAGCCGCACTCAAACAACTCTAGCAACTGAGTCTTCAATTTTTTCAGCAATCGGTGTCATACGGTACGGGGCAATGGATACCAAAATCGTACCAGGCATCAGCTCAATCCCAAACTCTAATTCTCTATCTAGGGGCAATCTCGATAAATTCTCGAGAAAAACATCTAAAAATCCCTCACAGTCCGTAAGTGCTCTAATGTTGGACTTTGGACCTTTGTATCCACTACACGAGCTAAGAAGGCTTCGTAGCCTCTACTAACCAACCTTCAAGCTACAGTCGTAGAAATGACACAAGTCGAGCATTCACTAATCTCATTAGTCACTATGATTATGGTTTCATCTAACCCATGGAACCTAAGCTACCTCGCTCTACATCTTAAACTTGCATAATGCTCGATCAACCAATCCATGCCAAAAAATTACATCAAACTCACAAAAGGGCAACACCATCAAGTCTATTGGAAATAGCTGACCTTGAATCTCAACTAAACATCTTTGATACACCTTATCCACCAACACATCAAGTCCTAACGAGCTGGATACTCGAACCCTAACATCCAACTCTTCAACAGGAATACCTCTCTCCCAAATGATCCCACTACAGATATATTAATGGATGGACCCGGAGTCCCCTAATGTAGTAATGGGAACGAAGAATAATGTGAAAATACATGTAATCACATCAGCGGTGTTGTAGTCTTCCTAAACTTTCACAGCGTATTACCTAGAAGGAACTTGAATATCATATCCTATTGCAGATCCGATCGTACCTCTATTATGCTGGCTTGAGGCGACATTATCATCAGCATGAGCTGACTCTACCACGTTGAAAAGAAGGTGTTGATCTCTGAGTCTAAGCAGGCAAAGCACCACTAGCCCTTTGATAACACTCCTCAGGATGTCTCTGGCCATAGAAATTACAAACCAAAAAAGTCGAGGTTTTGACTAACCCTCCAAAACTTGCTAGTGACGAGGAAGTCAACAGTCTCCTATGAGCCCTTGATCTTGACCCTTAACCGGATCTTTGAGACTGTGCCGATGGAGCTCTCCTGAATCTTCTAGAATCTTGAATCCTCTTGGTTATTGTTTGAGACGGACTCGCAGTGTTAGAAGTCCTCTTACTCTGGATACTAGACTTATCCATCGAGCTAAATCTCAAACCCAAATCCCTCTTGTCAGCTTTAACTTGTCGTACCAATTCTAAAAATACCTCGAGCGGGTCTACCGCAAAATAAGTGTGAATATCAATGTGCAGCTCCTCACGGAATCTCATGCACCTCAGACTCTTAGTAGCCACTAACTTAGGGGCGAAACGACTCAATCGCAAAAAGTCTCTTCTTTACTCATAGACCAATCGATTGCCCTGTACCTGTCGTGAAAACTACATCCTCAAGTCATCCATATGCGTCTGATCGATGTACTTCCCACGGAATTCGAGTAAGAATTGATCCCACGTTGGTTGCTTTGGCTGTATAACCATCTCAATAATCTCCCACCAATCATATATATATCACCCTTCACCAATGAGATGATGCATTCTAAGTTACAGAACGGTCTTAAAGTCCTTAGTGTGTCCCTTAACCACTAACCAGCAACTACCAGGCCATCCTCATTGGTGCCATAAAAGTCCTCCGTCTTACATCTGCAAAATCTCTCTATCTGAGTCTCTTGCGGAACGACAAGTGATGGTGAAGCAGGTAGGGTAGGCTGAACCCTCGGGATCACTCGAATGATCTGATGTAATTCAAAATTAAGATTCTGGAAGTAAGCCGCCTCATCCACGCTCAAACCCATTGGAATGTCAAAGTCATCGATGTTCGAGACAAATGCATCTCTCATATCATTCATCGAAGAAGCATGACTCTCCTCCCTGGACTCATGGCTACAATATGAATCGTCGGACATGTCGAATCTAAAAACGAAAAAAAAAAGTATCTCCAGATTTCCAATCTTAGAAGATTTCACTCTTAAACTTAGGGGCATGTATTCATCGACACCTTACTATGACTGACCAGTTGGTCCTAGAACCAACTAAACCTAAGCTTTAATACCACAAATGTAACACCCTAATCCTGAATACGGAGTGCTGAAAAACTAAGGTGCTACATCGGGTGTAACACCTAAAACCTGACACCATCACTACTTAAGGTTTCAAGGTCTTTCCAATCATTTACTGTTAGATCATATCTAATCATTTTCAATATTTCCAAAAACATATACGTGACAAGTTATAAGCTTTTAATAACAATATAAATCAATAAGGGTAAAATTGTCATTTTATAAAATCTGAGGGACTTCTACTGGTACCTATTGGACAAATATCGGTAAAAGTGAAGTCAAAAAGCAATTCAAAAATAGCTGTAGTTTCCTACCGATAGTTGTGAAGGTTTTACCAATACAAGTTTGGTTACTACCGATACAATATACAATTTTACAGATACAATGAGTTCCAGAGATCTAGGAAGATTTATCCTGTAACTTCTACCGATACGAGTGTTTAGACTACCAATACTACTATGAACAGAACTACCGATACTTCATAGACTTATACCGAAACAATGTAAGTCAGTAACTAAAATTCAAATGCTTTGTACTTTTATCGATACATACATGAGTTCTACCAGAACAAGTATGCAAATTTCCAAATCAACATACAATTTCTCATGGAAATAAAGCAACATACCAAATATTCATGGTTTCATAAGACATTATACCTTATACATATATGCATCCTTGATACATTAACAAAACTTACAAAAACCTAAGTTCAACATTCAACCAAATCATTATCATTTCACAACTCATTCAAAATCGAATACTATAAAAGATGACAACATCCTAGTACATGCCATAAAACCAAGTGATGTAAATACTACCGAACAAGCTCCCGAGATTGTGTGATTTTCTTCGAGATAATCCGATCTTCAACCAGCAAAACGAAATATACAAAACAACAATAAATCACAAGTAAGCTTTCTAAGCTTAGTAAGTTCATAAACATTATATTTTATCACATCTTTAAGTCTTACAATGACATAATTCATCCGAGTCTCATTTACGGAATATCAATCCTCTCGAACTGTATTAACCTTATGCTCCAACATAGTCATAAGTTCTTCCATTTACAAATAACCTTATGCTCCTACCGAGACATAAGTTTTCCTTTTATAAACAATCTTATGCTCTAACCAAGGCATAAGTCTTCCTTTTATAAACAATCTTATGCTCTAACCGAGACATAATTATTCCATTTATAAATAATCTCATGCTATATCCGAGACATGAGTTTTCCTTTTAGTAATCACCAAATCTTCCATTTATCAAATAGTTCGAGAAACTTCCAAGTTAACATCAATTAGCAATTCAAATATAAAACTTAACTAACAAACTTACAAGATTAATTTGTAGTAAAGGCTCAAGTACAGGGACTACCCGTCAGTAAGACATCCAAGACTAGCTCCTAAAATTGTATAGCCCTTAATGACATGTTCTTTGTGTCCCAGTTATTTCACGAAGTTCATATGTGTCATATACTATGTCCATTTCAATTAACTTTCATCACATTATACCATTTCGAGCAAACATCCATATAATCCTTATTTATTAGACATAATATTGAATTAACTAACAATGTCTTTTAGTTCAATTTACTATTTTCATATATTGATCAAATTAATTCATTCGTAACATGAATAATAAATAACACAACACATAATCATTTAAGCGTTTTGTTGTCATCTGATTTCAACTATATCATTTTGTCACTTTCAATCATGCTCCTCAATACAATTTTTTTTCAATTTTATTCAATACCTCAATTTAATATTTACTAAGCAAACAAATTTAAATACAACATTCTTAAATTATTTTAATAATTTACAAACAGAACTAAATCAACTATTTTACTGTACGAACTTACTGGACTAAGTTGTAGCTACGACTTAACACCAGAGACTATTTTGATATTTTCCCACTTTCCTAGATCTACGGCACGTTCTTGATATATTATAATAATTTCATTTAATTATTTAAATCAACATGAGTTTTTAATCATTTTATGCAAATAAGCCTTTTTGATATTTTTACAAAATTACTCTTAACTTTTCACTTTTTTTCAATTTAGTCATTTAGCTCAAAACTTGCAAATTAATCATTTTATTTTAAATTTTCAGCTTGCCGAATATTTAAGTGCCTACCAACAGCCCACCTTTGTAATTATTTCACCTCAATTCCTTGCAAATTTATCACTTTAACATTTAGTCCTTAAACATTAAAATTATCAAAAACTACTTTACAAAATTGTCCTATTAAACTACCAAAATTAATAATCCATCATAATATTCCAAGAACATAAAAAAATCAATAACGGAAAAATTCATAACATTTAACAGATTCACAAATTAGTCTTTGGACTAGCTAAATTAAGCTAATACAATGTCAAAAACATAAAAATTACTAAAAACGAACATGATTTGCTTACCCAAATCAAAGCTTCAAAAAAGCACAAATAGAAACCCTAAAATCCCTATTCGGCTGTGAAGAAGAAGAAGAAGAAAAGAAAATATGAAGAAAAATGTCATCCTTTCTTTCTTTAATTTCATTTATATACTTAGGGTATTTTTGTATTTTTTTAGTCTTTTATAATTATACTTAAATTACACCTTATTAACCTTAATTAATCTCATTCTAAATCAATTTATCTCATTAAAATCCACTAACTTAATCTCTTTGGTTATTGTACTCATTTGGCCCCTCAAATTAAATAATTCAATTTTTGCATCTTTTACGATTTAGTCCTTTCCACTTAATTAATTATCTAACGATAAAATTCTTTAATCAAAATTAATACAATACTAATGACCTCGTAAATATTAAATAATTAATATTTACGGTCTGATACATCGAAGTTGTGGCCTCGAAATCACCATTCTCGATCATACTAAAAATAAATTAATTAGTAAATTCTCTTTTAATTAAGATTTAATTCCAATTTACCAAAATCTAAAGAGTTTCACATCATTTCTGTTATTAGGCCATTTAAGGAGGGACCAATTATACAATTGATCCTTCAATTATATTAAATTCCAATCAAACAAACATATTTACAATTTAGCCTTAAACTAAGTAGGACTAAATGAAAAAATAACCCAAAAGTTAGTGGATGGTAATCATATCTACCAATAGCAATTAACTTTTACCTCTTTTACAACTTACTTCTTTTTCCCTAATTAAAAAATTAATCATCAAAATTATCAGACCAAACTTCAATTCAAATATAATAAGACTCTGTAAATATTTAATAAAAATATTTACGGTCCTAAATCTTAGAACCAAACCACTTATACTAACTTTTAATTCAATAACTAAAATTCTTGAATTCAAAATTTCATATAAAATTATTATTGACTTGATTAATTTAAACATTCATTATGAAAAATTTTCTTGTTAGGTTTGTGATGCCGAAACCACCATTTTTGACACCACTAAAAAGCAGGCTGTTATATCGAGTCACCGGAGCAACCTAACAAAATTTTCAAATAATTTAAAATATTGAAATACATTTTATATAAGAGAAAATATCACACAAGGTTATAATGAAAATAGTAATAAAAGTAGTTATAAAAAATATGTGGAGCTCCAATATCATCGTATATTAAAATAGTCAAAATAACCAAAATGACAAATGATTTACAGGCCAACAAAATACAAGTAAGGCCCTAGGAATACAATGCCTACTAACAGATAAGGTAATGTACTCTTTATACGTGATGCTAAAAGTCTCTCGTTGATGATGCTTCTCAAACACGAACAAAAGTCTACTAATATGAAAATGAAGACAATTCGAAGACTGAGCTTTACAGGCTCAGTGGTACACAACTAATCTTTCATACTTCAAGCAATTGTTAAATATAACCATGCAACTTAAATGTATACATAAAAGCATGACATGAGTATCGAATAATCAAATCATGAGTCATCTCAATCTACATAACCAAATCACTTGCATATCAAATTTGTCAAACTTGTTAGATTGCACACATGCTCAAATAATTGGGTATCCGGATAGTCTCATGCCACTCATGGCCCGCTAGTCAAATAATCTCTAGTGTCCGTAGAGTTATCCCAAGTGCCACTCATGGCCGCTAATCAAATAATCTCGGGTGTCTGTAGTGTTATCCCGAGCGCCACTCATGACCACTAGTTAAATTAGAGCCCGAAGGCTGAGTGCAAACAAAGCATCAAACATATAATCACAAATATACAATCATGACATTCGAGTCTCATGCTCTTTTGAACTTGCTTATCATTCCGGCTAAAATATTAACTAATAAAATATGGTAATCTGTTGCCTTGACATTATGACTTTTGCTCATTCAAAAATTAATAACTCTTAATATATAACTCTAAATCAAGCACCATTTGTTTTAAAAAAAACTAGACTTCCGTACGGTTACAGAGATATAAGTCTCACTTCCAATTTTATCTTGTGAAATTTTTGGTGATTTCTCAAAGTCACTGCTAAATCTGTTTTATAAGAATTCTGCTACTAGATTTTTATGACCATTCAGCACTCAAAAACTCATATATTTTAAAATACAAATATAAATCGACCTCCGTTTGTTCTAAACGAAACTAGACTGACACACAGTTACAACAATGTATAGATCACTTCCTAATTATTTTACGGAATTTATGGCGAATTTTCAAACTTATTGCTCATGTAATAATTTGTTTCTGGCATATTTCACAACTAAGTTTTTAGCTTCATTTTAATTATCCAAACATGATTTTCACCCAAAGACATAAAACATGCACACATTGTCACACAAGCATCATATTTATTATTTATCAAGAAGCATAGGAGAGTTATAGAGTACCACCTTGATGGAAGAATACCAATAAAGCTTCTTCCCTAGCTCTCCACCTCTTTGCCTTTACTCTTAGCTTTAGAAGATTCACCACCTTTTTTAACTAATAACCATGCATCACACAAGATTTCTCACATAAATAAGGGTCTATAAAATGTAAAAATACATGCTTTAAATAAAAAATATTAGAAGATGGGTAGAGACTTCCTTAAAGTCAAACCCTCCCAAACACCCAACTCAAACCCTCCCAAACACCCATAAATTTTTTTCATGGAACTTTAAAATGTTAGATCAAGACTCTTACCTTCTTTGAAATTTGGGGGATGAAAATGGTGAGAAAACTCACTCAAATCTCGCTCCCTCTACACAGCTTGCTAAGGAAAATAAATGGAAGAAAGACAAAAAATTGAAGAAATGTAGAAAGAAGTGTGTAGAAGCTATGGAAATGAAGAAAAAAAAAAGAAAAATAGGGTGATTATAATATAGGAAAAAATGATGACAAATCAACTTTATCCCTCATCTCAATCTGCCGAATCATCTTTTCCCATTAATTGGGAGAAGATTTTTATCCAAAAATAGTAAAACCATATTAGCCATCCATCTTCCCTCCAATTCACACAAACTTCCCAACATCTTTAATTTCTTATAAAAAAGTCCAAAATTCACCCAAATTAATTTCAACAAAACCCGATCCCTAAATAAATTTATTTATCGCTAACGCAAGTCAACGCTCAAATGTTGACTCAAGAATTTGGGTTGTTACACTAGAACCCTTTGACGGAATTCTGATGAGATAGCTTGTTGGTATATATTGATAAGCATGACTAATATCCTTTAAAAGCAACTGGAAACCATAAAAGGGATGAATTATAAAATTTTTACTTTTAAAAAATTTATAAATATAATATATAAAAATTATTAAAAAATCTTAAAAATATATAAAAAAAAAATTTGAATTACATTTATAAAAAAATTCAGAATGAAAATTTTGTAACCTTAAAGTAAATTATCAAATCAAGTTTGTTGTACAAATTATCTTGTTTTTATTATCTAATTTACTAAAAAAAATATCAAATACATATAGTCATATTGGCAACAAGATTTCTACTCGAACAAAATTATTCAACTCGACATAAATTTTATTTCATTTGACTCGATTAAAAAATCAAATCGAATTAAGATGATAAAATAGGACTTGTCAACTCAACTAATACAAAAAAATTCACTTGATTCTATTCGATTTAATTCGGTCGAATACTCACCCTACTTGTATTTACTTACAAATTATACTCACTAAAATAACTTCCAAATGAATATATTAAATGATAAAACTTTCAATATATCTAACTTGTACAAGATTTAAATATATTAAGTATTATTGAACTTGACATACATATCAATTACAACATTATTTCCCACCAAAATAGCCAATAAGCTAGGATTAACAATATCATGATAAAATCTAAAATAAATAAGAGAATTCCAATAATTCAAGTCATTCAAACAAAACTTCATAAAATAATGAATCTGAAATTTATTTAATCCAATTTAATTTAATTTTCAAAGCTTTATCCCTTCATAAGATCGATTTTCATATCTGAACCAACAGTTTCTTAATATCAATTAAGTCATGAACTAACTTATTTTAGATTCCAAATCACACAAACTATAAAACTATAAAACTCAAATAGTTACATGCATAGTTTTAACTACTCAACATAATTAAAAATATTCTATAAACAAACCCCTCTCTTGCATTGGGAAAAATACCCACATCTTATACATTTTTATCACAAAATGAACGTACCAAATTAAATGAGCTAAGCTAAATCTTGATTATGAATACATTATTTTAGAAATAACAATAGCAATTTACTGGAATTTTCATGGCATGTTGCTCATGACATCATCAATAAAACGACATAACGTGGAGTGTGAAGATCCTCCGTCCATCAAAGCCTTCCTACTCCGATCGCTCATCTCTTTCATCCTCTTCCGAGCGTCACTATCATGTTCCATCAACTGCCTGATTCCTCTCTCTATTGTTTCTGCCTTCACAATTTCAAACCTCCCCCGCCATCTTTCCGGTAGTCCATTTTAATCTCCACCGCTAATCCCAACTCCTTCACCAATGTCAACGCGTTCAATTGTTGTTCTGCGTAGAGCGGCCATGCCGCCATTGGCACTCCAAACCATATACTCTCCAATGTCGAGTTCCAGCCGCAGTGCGACACAAACCCTCCTGTCGCAGGATGGCCCAAGATGGCCGCTTGTGGTGCCCACCGATAATCTTACCAATCTTAGCCGTTCGATCCAAGAATCCTTCTGGCAACACATCTGCCACATTCTCGTAATCAGTCGGAGGTCCCATCATGCAGTTTACTTTTTCTGGGGGTCGGCGTAGAGACCACAAGAATCGGTGCCCACTCTGCTCTAGGGCACAAGCGATTTCTTTTACCTGATCAGCACCAAAACTTCCCATGCTCCCAAAGCAGAGAAACACCACAGAAGAACGTGGTTGTTGGTCGAGCCATTGCATGATTGAATCATAATTTTGATGAACCCACTAGGGCCTTCAAGATTCAATATGGGTCCAACCGGGTAAACGGTTGGAAGTTTACCATTTGAAAGGGAGTCAACTGCATGCGACTCGAGCTCTGAAAATGTATTTACCATTATGCCCTTCATTTCTCTCACCCCTCTCGCCATGTTAAGGAAAAAACCAAAACCTTCAGGCTTGAACGTTGCAGATGGAAAGAATTTAGTGGAAACCGGGTTGACATACGATGGAATAGTGAACTCAGTCTCTGAGTCTGTTAACTCAACGAACTCAAAGTTTTTTTCATCATGAAGAGCTTGAGTGAAAAATAGGAAGCCAAGAAAACCAGCACCGAAGTGAAAAACAGATAGGTAGGAACGCCGAAGTCGTTAGCCAAATCTCTAAAAGAAGTACAAAACATGTCGAGAACGAACCCGGCGAGTCGAGGTGATCCGGGAACTGAGTTGGAGTGCTCAACTATTTTGGCAACGGCCTCTTTCACAAGTGGTCCCTGGGTTTCAACTAAACTCCCCACAAACTTAAACCTATCCATGTCTGGATCAGATTGAGGGAGGTCGATAAATTTGATGCGGGTGGTGGTGGTGGTGGTGGTGGCGGTGATATAGTCGATGTAGGCGGTGTCTTTAGCGTTAAGGGGTAGCTTGATGGTGAGAACAGAGATGGAGAGGTTGGCATTGAGATCCACTAAAAGCTTAGCCAGTTCAACTGCGGAAACCAAATGGCCCATTCCAGGCGCTGGGATGAACACTAGCTCCGCTTTCTTCACCATCGAAATGAACAAGGAAACTCGAAAAGAGAAGTTGTGTGTGGAAGAGTTGAACAGCGAAGGATGGGAAAGTTGCTTTGGGTTTGTGTGGTTTAGTTGTCTCCCACTTATTAATAAAGATCAGAGTGTGTCTGTCAGAAAAGCTAAATGCTGCCAACTATGACGTCATTGCTTTGCTTTCGCAAAGTCTGGAATTTATTAGGATCTTCTTCATTATTGAGTTTCTAGAAAGAATTGTATGAAACTAACCTTTTATATCATTTCTATCTTTTTTGAATAGTCTAATATTATTTCAATATTTTTGTTTTAAATTTTATCACATATTATATTTATTCAGAATGAAAATTTAAAATACATTAAATTAATAAAAATGAATATAAATGATATGGTATTTCAGCTAATAAAAATTTTAATTTAATTGGATTAATTAGTTAATAAATTTATTTTGGTTGACAAATGTAAGGGAAAAGATGATAATTATATATTAATTATAATTTTTTTCAATAGTTGTAAATGAAAAGTTATAAGTAATCAAAAAAATTTATGGTACTTGGTTATTAATCAAGAATTATCACTACTCATAATGATGAGCTATGTTTCTTGTTACCAAAAGTTATGCCACTTAATTACTAATAAAGGATCATAATTATTCAAGTAGATACCTATACAATAATTATGTTTATTACTATATATATGGCTATCAATTTTGAATAGTTATGTCCCTATGAAAAGACATGAGATCCTTTATAAATAGGAGTAAACTTTCATTTATATGACATACATAAAAAGATAGAAACAAAGTTTCTTTCTATTTCTCTCGCAATCTTTTATATTCTTAGATTATTCTATAAAGAATTACTGCAGAAATTATTTATAAAATTAAAATTCTTGCTATGCTCGCTCAATGCTCATTGGATTGTTTTCGTCATGCCAAAATGTCGATAGTCATTGAGTTTCATTGTATCATTGAGGTTTATTTGCCAGTAACCTTTTTGCACATCGAAATATAGGTAGGGAAATAGATCCTAAAGAAAGTGGCATTGATACTCGCTTTGAAACCTTCATTAATTTTTTATAAGTTTATTTTTATTCCCACACACCAACAATTTAAGGTTCTATTTTTGTAATTTATGAGAAACTAATGAAGGCTTGGTTGTTCACCGCACATTCACATGCCACTGTAAACATGATACTATGAGGATGGATATTGACAAATGTGGTTGCATCAATGTCAATAATCTTATCAAATTTTGATTTAGTAGAAATCTTTATCACAAGAAAAGGTATGTGAATTTATTGTTTTACTTTTATTGTATGAATTATATTTCAATTGTTATGTGTTTATTGAATTGCATTATGCAAAAGATGTGGGTGTCTTATACATCAATTACTTGACAAAAATTGAATGCTAATTCATTGTATGCATGAAATTTTAAGATGCATGATTATGATTGGTATAGAATTATATAATATATATTATATATCATGCAAAAAAGAAAGAATATGGATGTAATGAAAATGCAAGAATATGGATGTAATGAAAATGCACGGTTGGTAAATGATCTATCAATGGATCGAAACAATATTTTTGTTTTGAATGGTGATGACATGGTTCAAACATTAGTTGAACAGACTTCTAGCCAATAGAAACATTATGACCATTTGGGAAAACTTTCTTAAGCCGAAAAATTGTATTATATATTGAATCCAAAAATTATTTTTAAAAAGTTGGATAAATGGTTTCTTAAAATCAAAAAGTGCAACTTGATTGAAAAGTGATGTTTTTAAAGAGTCACTTATGCACCTGTCAGTGTATTATAAATAAATAATAAGTTTGAAAAATTGAAATTTAATTCATTCCATCCAATTTATGAGTGAAATATTTAGTAAAAAAAGTATTCTTTTTATTATATATATTTAATTTGAGATATGATATTATTTATTTAAGTCATGATATTAGTAACTAGCATTTGGATGATGTTGACGAGACATCATTTTCATTGCTAAAAATGAAACTTTGTAGATGATTATATAATATAATAATTTTAGTTGTGTTTTTGTGTTAAATAACCTTAAGCTAAATGAGTTTTATATACGATTGCAAATTTTTTATTCTATATTATAAAGTTTAGACCAGAAGTGATTTTGATGAAATAAGTCATATGCATATGCATGGTTGATTTTACTAGTCAATGTAGGATAGTGAAAAGCATTGACTTATATAATAAGATCACTATTTTGGTATGGAACCTTCTAGTGATAATATATAATGTGATAATCATATATTTGAAATCAAGATCAAATTGTGCATATTTACGATTACACATGATTTTTTATATATTGCTCGGAAATGATCTAGAATCACGTGATTTCTATAAAATTTTGAGATGTAGTAAATTTTGAAATTTATTTTGGAAACCATGAATCAAAGATCTCGTGAAGTATGAAATAGAAATATGAATGCTATTTGACTCATTTAGATGATGGACATAATTTTTTTTTATCATAGTTAGAAAATAATTGATAATGTCCATGGTGAAGGGTGAAAAAATGTGTGATTTTACAGTTACTTGATTGGACAATTGATGGTTCTCTAATATGACTATTATATATGGTGTGTTAAGAAATTAATGTTATTTGACAATGCAAAAAAAAAAGTTTTAAACTTATGCATTGACTTTGAAAAGAAGCTATACCAAATAGCAAATATGTTGTTTAGTTTCACCAAGGATTCGAGTCCTCTTTACAACAACTTACTTGGTGAAAAAATACATGATGCATGGCTTCATATATTTGGTGATTGTGAAATTAATTTCTTGGATATCAAGAAATAAACAAAGTAGCCAAATATGAAATTTTCATGATAAGAAAATATAAAGTGGCCACTATAATTTTAACAATTGTAGAAAATATATCCTTGATATCATTCTTCTGCGAAAGAATGAGTAATTGAACATGATGGGCATGTTGGTCTTGTTTTTCAAGACACAATATAAAGTTTCATCGTGTGGTATAGATAATTAACATAGTTATGTTGAGAATTTGAAAATTTAGGGATGTTGTACAAGCCTATAATATTTGAGCCACCCATAATGGAAACTTAACTCAATATTTGGTATAACGTCAAGTTTTCAATTCAATGAGACAAAGTACAGGTAAAAAGTGTTAAGCATTCATAATGATAAGGAGAAGAATGAGTATCATACTCTTAATAAACTCATAACATAAATATGTTATAGTGTTATAATTATTGGAACACTCTTGATGAGATCTACTTATGTGAGTGAAAATGTGGTCGCTTCTAGGAGCTCAAGAGCTTGGCTCTAACAGCACTCATGAAAAAAAAGGTTTTAGACACATGGCCATAATAGTGTCCCTAGATACTGTGCATTGATTGGTGTTGAAATAATTGTATGAGATGTGTTCAGTTAATCAAATGAAATAGTTGGTTTAAAGCCTAGTCTATCATGCAATTTCAATTAACTTTAACATGTTTTCACTGAGTGGAGGTTCAATCGTAAGACACTTTCATTTATGTAATTGATTTTTAAGATTATCAAAATCCAGACTATTTTGAAAATGGGGAGATGATTGGAACATTTTAAAATATATATAGTGTTTCAAAAGCTGCAAATGAAAAGTTATAAGTAATCACAAAAATTTATGTAAGAAATTTAGTTTTATTGGACTAGATTAGTTAATAATTTGAAGTTTGGTTAAGTTTAGATTTGGTTTTGTTAAGTTTTGTATTTGTTTATTTATTGTATTATTTTTATTTGATTTTGACTTTTAATATGTTTTAATTTAATATTTGAAGGATGTTAATATTTTTTTTTGTTGTAATCAAGGTATTCATTGCCGACAGTAATGATTAATTCATTTCCTACGAGTGTTTTTTGAAGAAGTAAACAACTAGTCATGAAATGTACTTCATTTTTATATGCAGTGATCGAACCTCCGACCATATGGTTAAAAGATGAGTTGTGATAGGGGTGAGCAAAATTCGATTCGACTCGAAAAAATCGAAAGAAAATTCAAATTTTGAGTTAAACGAATCGAGTTATTCGAGTCAACTCGAATTTTTTTCGAATTTCAAGTTCATATCGAGTTGAATTTTCGAAATCAAATAATTTGAATAATTTAAATAAACCAAATATCAAATTATAATATTTTATATTTTTACCCCAAACTTTTTTATTTCCTCCCAAAACTTTTACTCCCTCCCATCCTACTCCCATCTACCCTAAACCCATTCCCGCACTCACAAATTTTTTTGAATATTTTCCCTCCAAAATTTTACTCTCTATTTACTTTGCCCTCAAATTTTACTGTCCAAAACTTTTTATTTCTCCCTTAAACTTTTACTTCTCACATTTTACTTCGAAATAAAAATCAAAATCATCAAAAAAAATCTCTTAATCTAAATAGTAATAATTTTATTTATATATATTATTTGTATTATTAAATTAAATTTCACATTTTCTACTATTTATATCATTGAATTTTTATAAATTTATGCTAAAATTGAATTATTGATAATGTCATAAAATATGCGTATTAAAATTTTATGTCGTATCAATTTCACATTTTTATTTTAAAAATAAATTTTATTAAAAAAATTATATTTTGACATTTAATATATTTTTAAATTTCTAAATACATAGTGACAAGAATCAAAAGATAATTGAAGAAACTAAGCAAGTAAATAAGTTAACCCACATATAAAATATTAAGAAATAAATTATGAATTGATGAAAGTTAATAACAAATTTGATAAATAAATTATGAGTTGATGAAAGTTAATAACAAATTTGATTACGGTGTGTGACAGTGGTTACAAGAACTCAAAGTCATTTTTTATAATTTAACCCGAACAAATATATTAGATTCGAATTCTATTTCACTCGACTTGATTCAAGAAAATTTCAAATCGAGTTAGGATGATAAAATAGTATTCATCAACTTGATTAACTCAAAAAAAATTTTCATTTGATTCAATCGAACACTCACCTCTAAGTTGAGCAACTCTCACACCACACTTCATGATTTTTTTTTTAGCACACAAATTGATATCTAAAGTATATTATTTTTCTCAAGTTAATACTTAAATTTTTTTAGTAACAAGTGATGCTTAAACTGTTATATTTTTCACAAAATATAAATAATATTATTTTATCTTTTTTTCTATATATATTTTTATATTTACTTTTCTTTCTCACTCTTTTTCCCATTTTTCCTCTATCCTCTCTCTAAAAACTCAAATTCTTTAAGTTGAGTATACATAGACGGAATATACAGTAAGGGAGTCACTAAAAGACCCACGAGTCATAAAGAACGACACCAATTAAAATATTTTTTTTTTTGTTTTTACTTTTTTTCAAAAATATTTATATATTTTTAATACCCCACTGATAAAAATAACGGCACAGAGAATCACTATAAATAATAATGAAGGTCCCAATAAATTCCAGACGTTGCGGCAGCAAAGCAATGACGTCATAATTGGCACCATTTAACTTTTCTGACTGACACACTCTCGTCTTTATTAGTAAGTGGGAGAAAACTAAATCACACAAACCCAAAGCAACTTTCCCATCCTTCGCTGTTAATCTCTTCCACACATAACTTCTCTTTTCAAGTTTCCTTCGAAGATGAAGAAAGCGGAGCTAGTGTTCCTCCCATCACCTGGAATGGGCCATTTGGTATCCGCAGTTGAAGTGGCTAAGCTTTTAGTGGATCTCAATGCCAACCTCTCCATCTCTGTTCTCATCATCAAGCCACCCCTCAACGCTAAAGCCACCGCCTACATCGACTCTCTCACCTCCGCCACCACCACCACTCGCATCAAGTTCATTGACCTCCCTCAACCTGATACAGACATGGATATGTTTAAGTTTATGGCGAGTTTAGTTCAAACCCTGGGACCACTTGTGAAAGAGGCCGTCGCCAAAATAGTTGAGCACTCCAACTCAGTTCCCGGCTCACCTCGACTCGCCGGGTTTGTTCTCGACATGTTTTGTACTTCTTTTAGAGACTTAGCTAACGACTTCGGCGTTCCTAGCTATCTGTTTTTCACTTCGGGTGCTGGTCATCTTGGCTTCCTATTTTTCGCTCAAGCTCTTCATGATGAGCAAAACTTTGAGTTCGTTGAGTTAACAGACCCGGAGATTGAGTTCACTATTCCATCGTATGTCAACCGGGTTTCCACTAAATTATTTCCATCTGTAACGTTCAAGCCTGAAGGCTTCAGTTTCTTCCTTAACATGGCGAGAGGGGTGAGAGAAATGAAGGGCATAATGGTAAATACATTTTCAGAGCTCGAACCGCATGCAATTGACTCCCTGTCTAATGATAAGTATCCTCCCGTTTACCCGGTGGGACCCATATTGAGTCTTGAAGGCTCTAGTGGGGTCCGTCAGAATTATGACGCAATCCTGCAATGGCTCGACCGACAACCACGTTCATCTGTCGTGTTTCTCTGCTTTGGGAGCATGGGAAGTTTTAGTGCGGATCAAGTAAAGGAAATTGCTTGTGGCCTGGAGCAGAGTGGGCACCGATTCTTGTGGTCTCTACGTCGACCCCCAGAAAAAGTAAACGGCATGGTGGGACACCCTACTGATTACGAGAATGTGGCAGAGGTGTTGCCGGAAGGATTCTTGGATCGAACGGCTGAGATAGGTAAGATCATCGGGTGGGCACCACAAGTAGTGATCTTGGGCCATCCTGCGATAGGAGGGTTTGTGTCGCACTGCGGCTGGAACTCGACATTGGAGAGTATATGGTTTGGAGTGCCAATGGCGACGTGGCCGCTCTACGCAGAGCAACAGATGAACGCGTTCACATTGGTGAAAGAGTTGGGATTAGCGGTGGAGATTAAAATGGACTACAGGAAAGATGGCGAGGGTGAGGTTGAAATTGTGAAGGCAGAAACAATAGAGAGAGGAATCAGGCGGTTGATGGAGCATGATAGTGACATTCGAAAGAGGATGAAAGAGATGAGTGATCGGAGTAGGAAGGCTTTGATGGACGGTGGATCTTCACACTCCACGTTATGCCGTTTTATAGATGATGTCATGGACAACATGCCTTGAAAATTTCAGTAATTTGCTATTGTTATTTCTAAAGTGATGTTTTCATAATCAAGATTTCGTTTAGCTTATAAGACTCGTACATGTTAGATATATTGTAATTGATAATAGTGTAATTGATATGTATATCAAGTCGAATAATATTTAATATATTTAAGACTTGTATATGTTAGATATATTGAGAGTTTTAGCATTTGAAGTTGTTTTAGTGAGTACAATTTTTAAGTAAACACAAGTGGGGTGAGTGTTTCATCGAATTAAGTCAAATAGAATCGAGTGAAAATTTTTGAGTTAGTCGAGTTGATAAGTTTTATTTTATCATCCTAATTCAATTTAATTTTTTTTAATTGAGTCAAGTAAAATGAAATTTAAGTCGAGTTGAATAAATTTATTCGAGTTAAATTAAAAAAATAAATTAACCATATTAAAATCTTGTTTACACTGACTAATTTTCAAGTTGAAGAATATAACTACCATATATATTTGAAAATTCTTTTTAAATTTAAAATTAAATAAAAAAAACAAGATAATTAGTACTGTACAAGCCCAATTTCGTCCAGGCCTCGAAACTCAATTCTATATTTCTTATTATTTTTATTTATTTATTTATTATTATTTTTATGAACATAAATAAATATAAAATAATATTTATTTTATTTTATTTTATTATTTATTTATTATTTTATGAATATAAATAAATAAATGTAAAATAATATTAATTTTATTTTATTATTTATTTATAATAATAAATAAATAAATAAATAACAAACCAAAACATTAAATCCAAAGTCAAAGTCCTCAAATCCTTGAAAATTAGTCCTCAAAGTTCTCACAAATCTCATTTAAACCCCTCCACTTTTGGTGCCTTTATGGATTTGCCCCAAGCTAGTTTCAAGCAAACTTTGAATTAGTCAAAGTGCTCAAAAAGTGGCTAGCCATGGGATTGAGTGGCTGAAATTCGTTTTTTAAAAATAGCTTCTAATTCCCACCTATAAATACCCCCCTAAGCTACCCATTCGAATCACAAATTCACTAACACATTCTCTTCTTTATCTCATTTTCTCTCTAGCTTTTCCCTTCCATTTCCCTTCCACCCCTCTGTCGATTTTTCCCTCTTGGGAAAGAGTGGTCTTCAGCCTTGGAAATAGCTTCATTGGGAGTTCATCAGAGACCTCGATTTGGGAAAAATCGAGCAAGAAAGACGAAGAACGTGACAACAGTTCTTGAGAAATTGTACTATTAATTGCATTTATTACATTTTTATTCTTTTATTTATATTTGTAAGTTATGTGCGTATTTGCATAACATGTTAATTCATTTTTTTTAAAAATACTCAAATTGTTTTAATAAATCAAGGCAAAATCTTTTATCTCGGGGATCTGAAAAATCATGTCCTAACTCACTAGATGTGGTTTTTTCTTTGAACCGAGATAATTGAATATCCTTTTAAAAATTTAAATATGAGATTTTTTTGAAAAGTTCGTTATTTTTGAATATTCGAATTGTTATATCCTAACTTACTGGATGTAACTTTTTCTCGATTTATTCGAAATAACGAGCTTTCTTCAAAAACAATTTTTTTTTCAAAATAAAATAAATATAACATTCATGCATTTAAGGATCGCAATTTAAATTTTTCTAGAACTTTTAATTTTAAACAAATAAGATTTTGAATAATCGATTAGGTACCAATTTTGGGCGTGTAAGGGTGCTAATCCTTTCTTATGCGTAACCGACTCCCGAAATCGTTTTATGGTTTTAAAGACCAAAATCATTTTAATGATTTTTTAAAAAAATATCTCGAAAGGTGACCCAATTATATCTGCTTTAAAAATTATTGGTAACAACTCCATTTTCATTTTCCAAAATATAAATCGAGACTTATTTTTATTTTTTTTTTCAAAATATAGTTTCAACAGCTTGGCGACTCCGCTGGGGACAAATAAGAGAGTTAAGCCGCAAGTCGATTATTCTTTTTCTTTTTTGTTGAAAATTTCAAAGTCGATTTAATTTAATTTGCGATCCTATACATTTTTTTGTGTTTTATATGTTTGTTGTGATAATAGCATGTGGATATTATATGTATATATTTTTGCATACATGCATTTGTTACTACACCGCTTAAGTGGAAGTGAGAAGCTACTCCTTCGTGAGGTTTTCACCTCCGTGTAGGATAGTGAATCGCTTTCGAGATACATTCGTACCTATGTTTTCGTGAAGTTTTCACTTTTGTTCAAACATATGGGAAATGTGTCCCCCTGAACCGAACTCGTTTGTATGAGCTTATAATGGGTGAGGATTGAGGAATCTGTTGGTTTGGGTACCATTACTTTAGAACCGAAAACTGCATATAATGAGTCCTAAGTGCCCATCCTAGATAGAACTATACCGAACCTTTAGAAACCACTTAATAGATGCGTAGGTTCTCTGTGGTATATTTGTTGATACATTTTATAGTTGTTGGTACTAACTTGGTTTTTTTTGTCTTATTTTGCATTTGCATCATCATATTAAGAAATGTATTGACTTGAGTTCGATTACTAAATAGAAAATTGGTCATAAGAAAATGGATTTCTTGATAAAATAGAATACAATATAGTCGTGCGTCTATGGTCAAAAGAAGGACAGATGAGTAAGACGGAAAAGAAGATCGCATAACGAGCCACTTTAACCCGAGTACGAGAAGTGACTGATCACTTAACCATTCAAGCTGACATTTTGGACCAAAAATCAGAGACGAACCAGGGTGAAATTGGATCATTTCCTATGAAGATTAAGGCTTTTGAACATTAAGGCACAACCATATATGTATCTGACTTATGTAAAGAAATTTGCTTTCTAGTAAAGTTATTCTAATAGAATCGAGCTATGAGTCAATACTTTTCTTATGCATACATGCACTCATAAGCATCACATTTTTTTTAACTTGCATTTAATTCCGTGAGAGCTTACCTTAAGTGGAACTGTGTCAAACCTTAGTGATTACCAAGTTAAGAAGTACAATTATATTCTTGCTTCTTTGCTTTTAATTGCAAGTTATTTTCAAGTTTTATTCCTGAACCTGTATTGCATTTTCATCAAAGAAAAGGTGTTGATATAAGCCCAATTACCAAATAGAGAACTTAACATGGAAAATGAGTTTTATGATAAAGTGGAAGACAATGTGGCCGTGTGTATATGGTCAAAGAGAAGACAACTAGAGAATGATGACGTCCTGCTAGAGGTGCATATATCAAAGTCTTGGAATTTCACCTAGATAAGCATGATTCAGAAGCCGGAAGAAATATGAGATCAATGGGATAATGAGACAAGGTAGAAATTTTACCGAATATAGTGATTTGTTTTACTTACTCGAGATTAAGAAATTAATGAGCATAACCGGGGAGCGAGCATTAAGTTATGATCGGGATTAAGAAAAAGGGATAAAAAGTACATCGCTTGGAAGAGTTCGTGAAACTTAAATTTGGTGTACCTTGTCGCAAGGAAAAGGTCGACATATTCAGCTTAAGAGTTTATGGAGCAATCATCTTCCCCAAGGCATCAGTGCATATAGAGGATGTGGTCTCGAATTAGTGACTAAGCTAAAAGGCAAGCCAAGCCAAGAATGAAGAATTCAAAAGTAGAAGAACTTGAGGTCTCATTGTGAACTACGAGTTGAGCTTTTCAAAGAAACTGTAGAAGCAAACAGTGAATGTTGGAAAACAATTTTAACGTTTTCACAAGCAAGTCGAAGATAAAGATTATATTGCGAATGAAGCTTTGTTCCAAATGCGAGAAGTAACTAACCACTTGTAGACCTTGACCATTCAAGACCTACGTTTTGAGCTTGAAATCAGAGTTAAACTAGAGAAAAATTAGCTTGAAAGATTAAGACTTTGAGCATTAAGGCACGATCATGTATGTATCTGCCTTATGTAAAGAAATTTGTTTTCTAGTAAAGTTGTTCTAATGGAATTGAACTAGAATCAACACCTTTTTGCATTCATTTTACCATTCATTTGCATTACACTTCATGCATTAAATTTCAATAAAATCCCCCACATCTGAAACATTTGTGTGTGTGAGAGTCATCAACCCTAAATGAAAACTAAGAGGAAACAAGATAAATCAAGATAATGAGAGAATTTGAGCAAAAGTCATGTAGAGAGTGGAACCCATCGAGAGTACGTCCCTACGCCTTGGAAGTGTTTTAGACAACTAGACTGTAGAGGAGCTTCTTGTAGTTTTTTAGGATTTTTTCAGATTAATATTCATAAGACACTTATTGCTCTAAGTCCGAGAGTAATAGAGATCCTTTTGTAAAGGGCACATGATCACTATCTGTTGTTCCAAAATCGATGCATTGTTTTGTCCTTTTTGGCAAACATCTTACAATTCTTCTCATTCAATCATACCATAATTAACCATTCTTTAATTCAATTATTCTTTGGATCCCATTTTGTCTCTATGTTGTGCATATGAACTACGTTACTGTTAACTTGGAGCCTCATTGTGAGAAGGACATGTGTTTAGAAAAACTTCAGGACTTTGAAAATGATCAAGAATGTAACTTGTCTTCCGATTTGCTACGGATGGTTGAGCAAAATAGGAAACGAATATCAACTCGAAGAGTTGTGATTTTAAGTGAGAATTGAGGTATATGTCTTTGCAGAAACAAGTAAAGATGCTTCGAGAATCCAAAGGTCTTTGTATGGTCCTATCAAATCATACCGGGTTTAAGAGATTGATGTCGTGGCACACAGGTTCCCATAAAGGAAGAATACAATCCAATTCAACAAAAATTTGAAGAATAAGGCTTGACTTGTTATAAAAAAGGAGGTAAAAAAAGGGGTCGAGATATAAAACCCGCAAAGGGCATCTTGAAACCTAAGGAAAAAGAAAAAAGAAAAAAAAGAAAAAGTCAAAATGAAAACTCGTAAAGGGCATTTGAAAATCTATGTATCTCCTTCACCTCTCCATGTTAGGGCCTTTCTTTATGTGAGGCATGGACATCACCGAGCAAATTTTACTAAAAGTTTCTAATGGGTTTCGATTCATTACTTCATCGAGTGAGTAGAAGCTGATTCCTATGCCAATCGGTGGTTAAGCAAATTCTTGAAAAAGAAATATTATATGTCAATATGGAAGGCCAAAAAGGATCATATCCGATAACGATTTGAATTTGAACAACAGCACGATAGCGGAAGTCTGCAGCTAATTCAAGATCAAGTATCACAGTTTAGCACCACGTTGCCAAAAGGTGGATAGGGCAGTAGAGGCAACCGATAAAGACACCAAAAGATTGATTGAAAAATAGCAGAGACCTGCAAAGGCTCGACATGAGAAATCACCATTTGCACTTGATGCTTATCAGACTTCTGTCAGAATATCCACCGGGGCAACACCTTTCTCACTAGAATGAAAGTCGTCTT
The DNA here is from genome assembly GCA_005610355.1 of Gossypioides kirkii. Classification (NCBI taxonomy): domain Eukaryota; kingdom Viridiplantae; phylum Streptophyta; class Magnoliopsida; order Malvales; family Malvaceae; genus Gossypioides; species Gossypioides kirkii. Next base: position 6,592,102 of record CP032249.1, on the reverse strand, counting down.
ACCCATTGGAGTCGAGTTTTCTTCCCTCCAGATTTTGTTAGAACTGATGAAACAAAATGGATCTAATCCAAATGTAGTCAGCTAAACTTGATTGAAGAAAAAAATACTAAAAGTCATCCGTCATGAGTAGGTGACAAAGGCTTACGACAAATAAGGATTCGTTCTAAAGAATTCCACGAGAGAGCTCTGGTTTTGAAAAGGACCTTACTTATAAAAGACTTCCAAAAAAATGGATGTCGAATTGGGAAAGGCCCCATGAGGTGAAGAAAACCTTTTCTGGAGGAGCTTTGATTTTATCCGAGATAGACGGCAAAAACCTACTCAATCTTGTGAACTCAGATTTGGTGAGGAAGAAATTTCAAAAAAAGACAAAAAAAAAATAAAAAAGAAAAAAGAAAAAAGAAAAAAGAAAAAAGAAAAAAAAAAAGAAAAAAGAAAAAAAAAAAAAAAAAAAAAAAGAAAAAAGAAAAAAGAAAAGAAAAGAAGAAAAGAAAAAGAAAAAGGGGAGGTCGAGGTGAAAACCCGTAAATGGCATCTCGAAACCTAAGGAGATTTGAGTTGAAAACCTAAAAAGGCGGCTCAAATTTGAATAAAAGAGAGATGTATGAAACGATCTTCTCTCTCAAAAGAAACAAGGTGGAGAAACTTTACACCTTCAAGCATCGACGAAGTACTTCAATTTTCACAGACACATGTCAAGCTCAGAATGGTTCTCATCAAGTTTGCTCAGCGAAGCTCATACTTTGATATTTGGGGAACTTAACTTCATTCTTTGCTCACTTTTTTTTTGGCAACTTTTGATCAATGTTTGTCATTGTTGATCTGTTCACCTCACAATCATGTTCAAGCATTTTTGCATTGAAATAACAATTAGTAGACTAGTGATTTTTAATCTTTTCATTCATGCGAGTTTTACCTCCAATCAAATTCAATTTCATCCACCTTACAACCTGATTTATGCATTTTTGCATTTGAAATAATGGTTAGTGGTCTAACGATATAATGAATAAAAGGATTTTTGCATTTTGCTCTGGAAAATTCCTAAATAGTACAGGGACCTAAAACTATACCACTAGTTGGAAATAACCAAACTCGAGGGTTAGAAGGATCTTGAAACAAATAGTTCAAATTATGACTACCTTTTTAGGTTTCATGTCAAAAAAACCATACCAAAAGAAGAACATGATAACATATCTGCTATAGGACTTAGACAAACGACAAACAATGTCGACCTAAGGACTAAAAATAAAATCGTTCTCAAAGATGACATTTTTGCATTCATCATTCATGCGCATTTAAATAGGAGCATTTGATTCATTCAAATCATGACATCCTAGTTACATGGCATAGATAGAGGCCCATAAAACAAGTTCTACAGGTCATATCCTTAGAGAGTGGCGATAGAACAACAAATTTTTATCCTTAAAGCTGTGGAGGTGTAGATTGAAACTGCAATGGCAAATCTCATACACCTAAAGCTGTGGAGGTGCAAATTAAAACCGCAATGGCAAATCTCATACACCTAAAGCTGTAGAGGGGTAGAATGAAGCTGTAATGGCAAATCTCATTCACTTAAAGCTGTAGAGGAGAAGATTGAAGTCACAAGGACGAATCTTATACTCTTGAAGCTAAAATGAAGCAAAGTTATAACCTCCAATCTTTTACCCTAACCAGAGGGCAAGATTGAAAACCATCCGATCTTTTATCCCGATCATGGGGCAGATTGAAGAAATCTAATCTTTTACCCTAACCAGAGGGCAAGATTGAAGACCATCCGATCTTTTACCCCAATCATGGGGCATATTGAAGAAATCCAATCTTTTACCATAACCAGAGGGCAAGATTGAAGACCATCTGATCTTTTACCTCGATCATGAGGCAGATTGAAGAAATCTAATCTTTTACCCTAACTAGAGGGCAAGATTGAAGACCATCCGATCTTTTACCCCGATCATGGGGCAGATTGAAGAAATCCAATATTTTACCCTAACCAGAGGGCAAGATTGAAGATCATCCGATCTTTTACCCCGATCATGGGGCAGATTGAAAAAATCTAATCTTTTACCCTAACCAGAGGGCAAGATTAAAAATCATCCAATCTTTTACCCCGATCATTGGGCAAATTGAAGAAATCTAATCTTTTACCCTAACAAGAGGGCAAGATTAAAGATCATCCGATCTTTTACCCCGATCATGGGGCAGATTGAAGAAATCTAATCTTTTACCTTAACTAGAGGGCAAGATAGAAGACTATCCGATCTTTTACCCCGATATGGGGTAGATTGAAGAAATCCAATCTTTTACCCTAACCAGAGGGCAAGATTGAAGACCATCCGATCTTTTACTCCGATCATGTGGCAGATTGAAGAAATCTAATCTTTTACCCTAACAAGAGGGCAAGATTAAAGATCATCCCATAGTTTACCCCGATCATGGCGTAGATTGAAAACATCCAATCTTTTACCCTAACCAGAGGGCAAGATTGAAGACCATCCGATCTTTTACCCTGATTATGAGGCAGATTGAAGAAATCTAATCTTTTACCCTAACGAGAGGGCAAGATTGAAGACCATCCGATCTTTTACCCCGATCATGGGGGCAGATTGAAGAAATCTAATCTTTTACCCTAACTAGAGGGCAAGATTGAAGACCATCAGATCTTTTACCCCAATATGGGGCAGATTGAAGAAATCTAATTTTTTTACCCTAACTAGAGGGCAAGATTGAAGACCATCCGATCTTTTACCCCGATCATGAAGCAGATTGAAGAAATCTAATCTTTTACCCCAATTAAAAGGCTGATTGAAGACCGTCAGATCTCTTACCTCGACCATGGGGCAAATTGAAACAATCTAATCTTTTACCCCTAAAGTTATAAAGGGGCAGATTGAAGCTACAAAAGAAAATCTTATACCCCTAAAGTAATAGAGGGGCAGATTAAAACTTACAGTAGTAGACCTCAATCTTCATTGAAGATACAAAGAAATAGATCGAAAGATGAAGTTACGAGCACCAAATCCCTAAAGTGTTAGTGGATTAAATCAAAGACTACGATGGTGAACCTCAACCTCTCTGAAGTTGCAAGTGGAATCGAGTGAAGCTATAGTAGCAAATTTTGTCTCTTTGGAATCGACATAGGGTAAGGTGAAATCACGACACTAAATCCTACCTTCCTAAAGTTGTAAAGAAACGGATACAGTAAGTTTGAACGTCCAATGAAGCGAAAGATGAGCTACTTGAAGAGAAGGGCTAAAAAGACCAAATCTAGTGGGATCGGACAAAGTTGGTCTTCTTTTTCTTTGCTCCATTCTCATTACACGATAACGAGCAAAAAGGGGCAATTGTACAAGCCCAATTTCGTCCGGGCCTCGAAACTCAATTTCATTTTTCTTATTATTTTAATTAATTTATTTATTATTATTTTTATGAACATAAATAAATATAAAATAATATTAATATTATTTTACATTATTTATTTATTTATTATTTTATGAATATAAATAAATAATGTAAAATAATATTAATTTTATTTTATTATTTATTTATAATAATAAATAAATAAATAACAAACCAAAACAATAAATCCAAAGTCAAAGTCATCAAATCCTTGAAAATTAGTCCTCAAAGTCCTCTCAAATCTCATTTAAACCCCTTCACTTCTGGTTCCTTTATGGAATTGCGCCAAGCTAGTTTCAAGCAAACTTTGAACTAGTCAAAGTGTTCAAAAGGTGGCTAACCATGGGATTGAGTGGCTGAAATTCGTTTTTTAAAAATAGCCTCTAACTCCCACCTATAAATACCCCCTTAAGCTACCTATTCGAATCACGAATTCACTAACACATTCTCTTCTTTATCTCATTTTCTCTCTAGCTTTTCCCTTCCATTTCCCTTCCACCCCTCTGTCGATTTTCCCCTCTTGGGAAAGAGTGGTCTTCAGCCTTGGAAATAGCTTCATTGGGAGTTCATCAGAGACCTCGATTTGGGAAAAATCGAGCAAGAAAGACGAAGAACGTGACAACAGTTCTTGAGAAATTGTACTATTAATTGCATTTATTACATTTTTATTCTTTTATTTATATTTGTAAGTTATGTGCATATTTATATTTGCATAACATGTTAATTCATTTTTTTTAAAAAAACTCAAATTGTTTTAATAAATCAAGGTAATATCTTTTATCTCGGGAATCTGAAAAATCATGTTCTAACTCACTAGATGTGGTTTTTTATTTGAATCGAGATAATTGAATAACCTTTTAAAAATTTAAATATGAGATTTTTTTGAAAAGTTCGTTATTTTTGAATATTCGAATTGTTATATCCTAACTTACTGGATGTAACTTTTTCTCGATTTATTCGAAATAACGAGCTTTCTTCAAAAACAAATTTTTTTTTCAAAATAAAATAAATATAACATTCATGCATTTAAGGATCGCAATTTAAATTTTTCTCAAACTTTTAATTTTCAACAAATAAGATTTTGAATAATCGATTAGGTACCAATTTTGGGCGTGTAAGGGTGCTAATCCTTCATTATGCGTAACCAACTCCCGAACTCGTTTTATGGTTTTAAAGACCAAAATTATTTTAATGATTTTTTTAAAAAAAAATTTCGAAAGGTGACCCAATTTCATTTGCTTTAAAAATTATTGGTGGCGACTCCATTTTCATTTTTCAAAATATAAATCGATACTTATTTTTATGTTTTTTTCAAAATATAGTTTTGACAAGTACAATAAACTTAATTTGACAATTTACTTGTTTAAGGTTTCAAATTTTTTTATTTTGGATTTTTTAAAAATATAATTAAACATTTTTTTATATATTTTAAGATTTGTTGATAATTTTAAATTTTGAAATTTTTATATTTATATATCATCCCTTTCGTTGTTTCATATCCCTTTAATTACTTTTGAAGGGTACTGATCATGCTTGTCAATATATACTAACGAGCTATGTTATTAGAATTTTGTCAACAGATTCTAACCTACCTTAACTTGAGTAGCTAGAGTACATCTAGTATCAAGAATTGATTTATGTTTTTCATAACTTAGGACAATGTTGATGTTTAGTTTCCAGTTCTTATAGTTGTGTACTTTTAGTTTGTTTTCAGTAATAATATTAATAAGAGAGTTGGTGTTTTTTCGAATTAAAAAATAAAAATTCATTTATTAATTATATTTGTGTTAAGCAAATATTTGAATTTATTTTGCAACATACATTATGCATTAATATTATTGCATGTGCTTCACATTAAACTTTAAAAAAATTTGTATGTCCATTACAACAATAATTCTCACATCCATTAAAGTAAGTTACTGTGAGATAATTTTAATTAACTAGTAAGAACATAAATTTTAATACAATTAATATGTGAATCTAAACATATTAGATCCCACACATTAATAATCATTTTACGTTTGACCACTATTCTAACTTAAGTAAAACTTTGTGGGAAGTTACTTAAGTAAAACTTAAGTGTTATTATGCTATCACATACAGATCATTAATTAAAGAGCTAAGTCTTGTTTAGTAACTTTCTCCCAATCAATATTTAAAAAAAAAAAAAAGAAGAAAGATTTTATTTTCCAATTTCAAGCATGATTGATCAAATTTATGGAGACAAGTATAGGTGGCATTCTTCCTAAGCTAATATGGCATGCTTATTTATATGTAAATACCTGAAGATGCTATTCGATTTATCGTTATTCATACATTCATAATATTCAAATATATTAAAGCAGCAAAATCAATTGACTTTGACCAATTCCATCATAAACGATATATTTAAATAAGAATAAAAATTACAATTTTTATCTTAAAACATGCTTTGGGTTTTCACAAATTAGGTCAAAAAATCCCAAGAACACAAACCCAAATCTTAAGTTGTCCCCACCATTTCCATCATCGGTCACCACATATAGGGGTGAGCAAAACTCGATTCGATTCGAAAAAATTGAAAAAAAAATTGAATTTTGAGTTAAATGAATCGAGTTATTTGAGTTAATCGAATTATTCGAGTCAACTCGAATTTTTTTCGAATTTCAAGTTTGAATTGAGTTAGGTTTTCGAATTCGAATAACTCGAATAATTCGATTAAAACGAATATCAAACTAAAATAATTTACATTTTTACCCCAAATCCCAAACTTTTTTACTTTTCTCCCAAAATTTTTTACTCCTTCCCACTTCCCCCCAAAACTTTTACTCCCCTCCCATCCCACCACCCATTTACCTCAAATCCATTTCTCCCCTATTTTTTAATATTTTCCCTTCAAAATTTTACTCCCAATTTATTTTCCCCAAAAACCCTCAAAACTCTTTATTTTCCCCCAAAACATTTACTCTCTCTCACTTCCCCCTAGAACTTTTACTCTTCTCCCATCCAACTTCCCATCTACCCTAAAACTCATTCTCCCCTCCCAATTTTTTTTGAATATTTTTCCTCCAAAATTATACTCCACTATTTACTTCCCCTTAAAATTTTACTTCCCAAAACTCTCAAAACTTTTTATTTTCCCCCTAAACTTTTACTTCTCACATTTTACCTTTAAATAAAAATCAAAATCATCCAAAAAACATAAATAATAATTTTATTTATCTACTATTTATATTATCAAATTAAAATTCATATTTTGTAATATTTATATTATTGAATTGTTTAATAATATTGAATATTTATATTAAAATGAATTATTAATGATGTCATAAAATATTCGTGTTAAAATTTTATGTTGGCATCAATTTTACATTTTATCTTTAAAATAACGTTTATTAAAAAAATCACAATTTTACATTTAATATATTTTTAATTTCAAAATACACAGTGATAAGAATTAAAAAATAATTTAAGCAAGTAAAGAAGTTAATTTTATATAAAAGATTAATAAACAAATTGTGAGGAGATGAAAGTTAATAACAATTTTGATTACGATAGACAAATTTGATTATGATGAATGATAGTGGTTACAAGGACCCAAAGTTTTTTTTAAAAAAAAATTTAACTCGAACAAATATATTCGATTCGAATTTCATTACACTCGACTCGATTCGAGAAAATTTCAAATCAAGTTAGGATGATAAAATAGGATTCGTTAACTCGATTAACTTAAAATTTTTTCATTCGATTCGATCGAACGCTCACCCCTAACCACATAAACATTATTGTTGCCAACAAGGCCAGCCTAATGACGACCTAAGGTGCTAATCGCTTAGGCTACCTAGCCGGCTCGTGGCATATCCACGTTGTGGAATGTGAGGCCCTTGGTGGTTTTGCTTGGCATTGTGCCATTCGGTGTGCGATGCCATGTTTGAAAAAAATTTGGTTTGAAAATGCTTTTCTTGGATAACAAAAAATTAAAATTTTGAAAATGAATCTAGTTTATGATATTTATAGCAATAAACGCTAACTAATTTCATACATGTATTTTCGGCCTAACGGATATTTGTTGTTCCCAATTTTTAACCAAATGATATTATCTATTATTCTCATGTCACGAACTGTTTCAAATATGGGCTTGAACCAAAAAATGATACCAAGGTATTTTTTTACCCTGTATTATACTGATATAATCAATTGATATATGATTATATCAGTATTTAAAAAAAATTGATTTTGATCATCTAATGGTCGACACAAATAGTGGGAATTTAAAAAAAAAATTGGTGCTAGCCGTTAAATGGAAGGCATCAAGTCTCATTACAGAAAAAAAATATTTTTTTGATTTTGGCTTACATATAATCGACATCACCTTTTTTGAGACTCAAAATTTTTTTATTTTCAAAATATATATTAAATTATGATTCAATTTTATTTTTATTTTTTAAATATTTTTTTAATTATATTATTTAATTTTTTTCTTTAATTTCTTTTCTTTTTCCTAATAAATCTCATCAAACTTTCAATCTCAAAATTAGATTGACATGTTCAAGTCTGACTCCAGCCATCAGATGGCCAGGACTGGACTGATGCTGCACACCACATGGGCCCAATTTCCTAGCATTGAAACAAAGGAAAACTTGTGGGGTTTTTTGTACAAATGATCCAAAATTTTTATTATTTATAAAAATGACTCAAGTTCAAAAATATAGATCAGAATGACCTAAAATGAACAGTAAAGATTCTAAATAGACATCCCATGACCGGCACCTTCTCAAATTTCACCCTATTGATTGGTGTCAGGCATAAAAAATTATTTTTTGGGGTGTCGGCCATGGCAAGGGCGACATCTCTGTATTTTTTTAATTCAATATTATACTGATATACAAAAATACGATATTTTGAAAAAATAATTTTGGGTGTCAATCGTTTTTTATATTTAAAAAATACAAATAAAAAATATTTTTTTGGGTGTCGCCCATGCCATGGCTGACACCCAAAAAATATTTTTTTATCTGAAAAAAGGGGTGATGATCATGACTTAGCAAGCGCCAAAAAATAATTTTTTCATCTGAAAATGACAATCACTCAAAAAAATTTTTATCTGATAATAACAATCACTCAAAATTTTTTTTATTTGATAAAGAGGGTGATAGTCATGGCTTAGCCATTACCTAAAAAATAATTTTTTTATCTGAAAAATGAGTGATGGTCATTGCTTGGCAAGCACCAAAAGAATATTTTTTTATTTGAAAAAAAAAGTGATGGCAATGACTTGACAAACACAAAAAAAATATTTTTTTATCTGAAAAAGAGAGTGATGGCATGACTTGGCAAATACACAATTTTTTTTATCTAATAAAAAGCATGGGCGACAACCAAAAAGGTTTTTTTTTATAAAAAACATTTTTTATTAGTATTTTTTTAAATATAAAAAAGTGGGTATCAGCCATGGTATGGGTGACACCCAAATTTTTTTTCTTTAAAATATCGTATTTTTGTATACCAATATAATACTGGATTAAAAAAATACAGGGTGTCACTCATTGTATGGTCGAGACCCAAAAAATTATTTTTTATGCATGACACCAATCATTAAGGTGAAATTTGAGGAGGTTTAGAATTTTTACTGTTTATTTTAGGTAATTCAGATATATATTTTTGAACTTAAGTCATTTTTATAAATAATGAAAATATTTGCATCATTTGTATAAAAAAACCTAAAGTTGTTTGTGTTTTTTTGTCCTAATTTATTATTAATCTTTCAATGCTTTTTATTTTATTATATTTTAAATAACTAAAATATAACCCAACCCCAGAAAGGAAAACTGGAAACCGAGGCTCAAAAATATAATTATTTTTCATTGAGGACATGTAATTTTATAAAAGAAGTTACAAACAAATTTTTTCATTTATTTTAAAAAATTTAAGAAATACAAAAATGTGCTGCTTTTAAATTTCAGAAACAAATTATAAACTGTAATTTAAGTCTTATTGTAAAACATAGTAGTAAATGGATTCCATATGTATACATGTAAAATTTAAATATTTATAATACATGCTTGTAAAAAATAATATATAATAAATAATAAAATTTATTATATGCATGAAAAATACTTTAAATTAAATTTGATAAAATTAATGTCGGCCATTAATGTCTCAAAATATATTATTTTTTTTGAGTTTCGAAAAAATTGGTATCGATCATCTATAAGTAAAAATAAAAAAAAAATCGTATCTCAAAAAGGTGATGCCGACTATTTATAGGCCAAAGCAAAAAAAAAAATTGTGATGGGACTTGGTGTCTGTCATTAACCCTCAAAAAAATATTTTAAAATTCTCACTATTTTATGTCGACCATTAGAGGGTCAAAACTCAATTTTTTTTCAAATATTGGTATAATTGTATATATACGAAGTAAAAGATATCTTGATGCCGATTATTAGATGATCAAAATCTAAAAAATCATTTTTTAATGTTTGATATAATCATCAAGTAATTATCGAGTATAATTTTAAAGATATGCCCAACATTAAACGGTCAAAATCCACTTGGATTGTTCATTTTAAATCATTTTAATGAATGTTTTTATTTTGTAAAGTGAGATGGGTAAAATAGCCCATATTTGTCATACAACACATAATTCATCAAACGGAATTTTTTCTATTACAGATTTGAGGGTGACATTTAACTATTATGGAATTATTATAGGATTTTCCAATCACCTTTATAAGATTCTTTTCTATAGCTATACGTGTTTACAAATAAAAGAACAAAAATCAAGATATAACATGTTTTTTAATCTCGTTTATACATGTAATTTTGTAAAAGTAATTAGGGATTGTAGAAAACAAAGTAAAATACGACACCGAGATCAAACACTAGAGAAAAATAAAAGAGGACAATCAATTAAAAAGAAAATATTAAATATTTGTAAGGTGTTTACGATATCATGGAAGTGGATATCATATTACTAAAGTTGGCAGAAAGGGAAGATAGAAGAAGAAATGGTGCGGGTGGGGTTCATGTTCCGACTTTGGCTGAAACTGGTAAACGATCTTTTGAATTATGTTTTCTGTACTTTGGCCGAAATTTTCATGGCATGTTGTCCATTACATCATCTATAAAACGATATAACGTGGAGCGTGAAGATCCACCTTCCATCAAAGCCTTCCTACTCTTATCACTCATCTCTTTCATCCTCTTTCGAACGTCACTATCATGCTCCATCAACCGCCTGATTCCTCTCTCTATTGCTTCTGCCTTCACAATTTCAATCTCACCCCCGTCATCTTTCCTATAGTCCATTTTAATCTCCACCGCTAATCCCAACTCCTTCACCAATTGCAACGCGTTCATCTGTTGCTCTGCGTACAACGGCCAAGTCGCCATTGGCACTCCAAACCATATACTCTCCAATGTCGAGTTCCAGCCGCAGTGTGATACAAATCCTCCAGTTGCAGGGTGGTCCAAGATGGCCACTTGTGGTGCCCACCCGATAATCTTACCAATCTCAACCGTTCGATCTAAAAACCCTTCCGGTAACACCTCTGCTACATTCCCGTAATCAGTCAGGCGTCCCATCTTCCCGTTTTCTTGCTCCGGGGATCGACGTAGAGACCACAAGAATCGATACCCACTTTGCTCCAGAGCGCAAGCGATTTCTTTTACTTGATCTGCACTAAAGCTTCCCATGCTCCCAAAGCAAAGAAACACCACCGATGAATGAGGTTGTTGGTCGAGCCATTGCATGATTGAGTCATAATTCTGATGAACCCCACTAGAGCCTTCAAGATTCAATATGGGTCCCACCGGGTAAATGGGCGGAAACTTACCATCAGAAAGGGAGTTGACTGCATGTGATTCGAGCTCTGAAAATGTATTTACCATTATACCCTTCATTTCTCTCACCCCTTTCGCCATGTTAAGGAAGAAACCAAAACCTTCAGGCTTGAATAATCCAGATGGAAAGAATTTAGTGGAAACCGGGTTGACATACGATGGAATGGTGAACTCAGTGCCCGAGTCTTTTAACTCAACGAACTCGAAGTTTTGCTCATCATGAAGAGCTCGAAGGAAAAATAGGAAGCCAAGAAAACCAGCACCCGAAGTGCAAAACACGTAGCTAGGAACGCCGAAGTCGTTAGCCAAGTCTTTATAAGGAGTTAAAAACATGTCGAGAACGAATCCGGCGAGTCTAGGTGAGTCGGGAACTGAGTTGGAGTGCTCAACTATTTTGGTGACGGCCTCTTTGACAAGTGGTTCCTGGGATTGAACTAAACTCCTAACAAAGTTAACCGCATCTATGCCTGAGTCAGGTTGAGGGAGGTCGATGAATTTGATGCGAGTGATGGTGGCGGTGGCGGTGAGAGAGTCGACGTAGGCAGTGACTCCAGCGTCGAAGGGTGGCTTGATGATGAGAACAGAGATGGAGAGGTTGGAATTGAGATCCACTAAAAGCTTAGCCACTTCAACTGCGGATACCAAATGGCCCATTGCAGGGAATGGGAGGAATACTAGCTCCGCTTTCTTCATCTTCGAAATGAAAAAGAAAACTTGGAAAGAGAAGTTACGTGTGGAAGAATTTAACAGCGAAGGATGGGAAAGTTGCTTTGGGTTTGAGTGGTTTAGTTTTCTCCCGCTTATCTATTAGTAAAGATGAGAATGTGTCAGTCAGAAAATCTAAATGGTGCCAAGTATGATGTCATTGCTTTGCTATCGCAACTTCTGGAATTTATCGAATAATTTAGGTATAAAATTTTGTATAAAAATGATTATTTTTTTACAGTGATTCTCGGTGTCTTCACCTCTATTAGTGACATAATCTTTAGTCGTTATTAAATGATTGTAGGTTTTAAAAAAATAATATTTTTTTTTAATATTCTCATTTCATTGACGGTATTAACATGTATTTTTCTACATACTCTCTAGAAATATAAGCATTATGAAAAAAGAAATAATATTTTAATAAATATCGTTGTTCTCTTTAACGGCATTAATAATTTTTTTAGAAACATGTCAAATAAAAAAGTGTGTGTCAAAAAGAATTGTATATTTTTTTATGTCGTCATTCTCGTTGATGACACTCGTGTTAAAAATTTGTTTTTTATTTTGGTGTCGTCTGGCTAAGTGGAAGCATTAGTGTGTTTTTAAAAAAATATTTTTTTGTGCCATCAAGCTGTGTGGCAACACGAAAGGGTTATACATACCCATATCCAATGGAAGATCAATATATGTTGAAGTAATTGATTTTTTTTAAAAAAATTCAATCGAAGAGAAGAAGAAAAGGGAGAAAATTTTATGATTAGCTGTGAGGGAGAACAGGAAAAAAAATTAAGTATTGAGAAAACGAGGAGAGAATATTTTTTTTTTTTTTTGTTTTTACATTTGTGCTTCAGTTAGAAATTGTGGTAGTTTGAATGTATGTTTTATTTAACGATTATCTGGTGTAGACCAGACATCGACAGATTTCATTTGTTGTTCAGGTAGTGCATCATATCACCTGTAGATTTTATTTCTCAATTGATAGTTATGTATACATGTGAAATTTAAATATTTATAATACATGCTTATAATAAATAATAAATTTTAGTATTTAAAATTAATAATTGTTAGCTCTAATTTTTCAAGTATTTTGATATAATAAAAAGTACATTAAAAATCCCTACTTAAACTTGCAAAAATCATTTATAAGTCATTAAAATTATTTTCAAAGTGTTGGACAAAATAAACTTTTAAAAAGTCTTGAAATAATTTAGTTTTTGACAAATTTTTGAAGTCTGGAACTGATACTTAGAGGAAAAGTATCGGTAGAACTCAAGGTAAAAAAAACCTTTGTAATGCTTCAGACTTCTACAGGTAGAACAGGACAAACTATCGATTCATATCTTGGTTTTACCGATACAACCAAGATTTCTATTGGTAGTACAAACTCCAGAGAGCAAAGAAGTTGTGGCTTGAGACTTCTACCGATACTTGAAAGGCTTCTACTAAAACAAGTCAAGTCAGTAGTCAAATTTAGCATCCTCTGCACTTCTACCGATACTTTGATTGGTTCTACAGATATCAAATGAAACCCTCAGAGTACTACCGATACAAGGTAGGATCTACCGATACAACGACTCCAACGATCACATTTTGCAAATACTTCTACTGATACAAGTTTGCTTCTACTAGAACAACGAAGCTGTTGTCTGCATTAATTGCTGGTTTTAATGGCTACAATGTCTCTATTTTATTTCTAACGACTACAAACGTGTTCAAAGTTGTTAGAGGACTTAAATACAAGGTCAAGGCTTCCTATTGAAGTTAACAAAGACAAGAAGCAGTGCTTAACTTTAAAGAACTCATTTTTCAACCTTTTATCAATCTTCTAGTAAACTTTTCTTGTACACACTTGTGGGTTAAGTTTTCAATCATTCTTTCAAGTGTTGTAACTTTGTGTGATAGTGCTTCATTGTTGATCATTTACCTTTTGAAAGTATATTCTCATTCATTCTTATTTTCTCTTATTTTGTGAGGTGTTACTTAAGGTTTTAGGGTTCTATCTTACCCTTGAAAATATAGAGATTTGTAAGGTTAAACCTTATCCTTAAAAGTTCAAATCTAGTGGATTTGGGAAATCTTTAGTTTAAGAAAGCTAAGGTAGTGGACGTAGGCAATTGAGGCCGAACCACTATAAATTTTTGAGTCTATTGCATTCCTCAAATTTACTAAAAACCTTTTAAAAACACCAATTCACCCCCTCTTGGTATATTTCATTATTAACAATTGATATCAGAGCTACAACTCTAAAGACGGTCTTACAACCAAGAGAAAAGATCCGAAAGTTATCCAAGATGGAGATCACAAGTTAAGAGATGTGCTTCATGGCATCGGAGCAAAATTTCATCATGGTGGGAGAAGGGCACTCTACCGTGAGGCCTCCTCTATTCAACGACACTAACTACTTTTATTGGAGAACAAGAATGAAGTTATTCATCCAAGCCAATGACAATGAAGTTTGGAGAATAATCACAAATGGGTTATCCATTCCAATGAAGAGGGTCGAAGGTGTTGTTATTCCAAAAGAAGAGGATGAATAGGATGATCACGATATCAAGTTGGTGCAATTGAAAGCAAAGGCTATGCACACTCTATTTTGTGCTCTTAGTTCAAATGAGTACAATAGAGTCTCCTTGTGTAACAATGCCAAAGAAATATGAGACAAACTTGAGGTTACCCATGAAGGAACAAGTAGAGTCAAGAAATTAAAGATAAGTCTTCTCACCCTTGATTATAAACTATTTAAGGCAAAATCGAATGAAGGAATCAAAGAGATGTTCGATCACTTCACCAACATTATTAATGGTCTTAAAGCTCTTAGGAAGATCTATCCCAACAAAGAGATGGTGAAGAAGATTTTGAATAGTCTTCCAACATCTTGGGAGCCAAAAGTGATGGCAATAGAAGAGTTAAAAGATCTCAATGTACTCTCCCTTGATGAGCTCATTGGTTCCTTGTTGACATACGAGATGAAGATCAACCACCATACAAAAGTAATCAATGAAGTGCCAAAAAAAGTGAGAGTTGCCTTCAAATCGATAACTAGTGAGAAGGATGAAGATTCTAATGATGATAGTGATGAAGAGGAAAAGATGGCTATGTTGGAAAGGAAATTCAAAAGATTCATGAAGTTCAACAAAGCCAAAAGATTTCCAAGAAAAGACATCATCAAGGGTGAATCAATCAAAAAGGAAAAAGACCCAATCATTTGTTATGAGTGCAAAAAGTCGGGTCACATCAAATTTTATTGTTTACAATTGAAGAAAAAAGGGGCATCAAAACAAAATAAGAAAGCCATGAGGCAACTTGAGGCGATAGTGATTCATTCAATGAGGAGGAAGAAAATGAAGTTGCTAAACTATGCCTTATGACTATTGAAGAACAAAAGCTAAATCTAAACTCTAGTGAATTAAATGAATATACTTTTGAATAGTTACAAGATGCATTCGATGAATTGACTATAGATTTTGAGACTATGAACTTGTAACACCCAAAAATTGTAACCATCTCCTATCCAAGGTCTTAGAGTTTACAAAACTTTTCGAGTCTTTTCTCTTCTTTTTTTTATACATACAAATCAATTACAACTTGTAGCTCAGAATACTAACTACATTTAATTTTACACATTCATTTACAACCTTTCAATAAATCAATAATCAAAATCAATCAGTTAAGAACTTAGGAATCATGTACAAATATTTTCCATCAGGGATCACATGGTCCTGTGTCTCAAACACATAGTTCTTACCATTAGCTAATCAAGCTATAGCCAAACATACTTATCATTACAACGTAGAAGGAATCAATATTCATATCACAATCATGACATCTATATTCCATATCAACCATAATATCTCAATACCATCCAAGATACATCAATTATTCTTACTACCATTGTATAATACCCAAACCCAACACCGTTGTCGGTTAGGGTTTCGAGTCCATATGCATTCATGCCTCAAATCGTTACCTATTCAATCTTATTTCAACATTATTCTTGATTTAATAAAATATATACAATTATAATTTGTTCATTTTACTTTGTTTATTAACTCAATAAGGGTAAAAATGTCATTTTCATGATTTTAGAAGACTTCTACCGATACCTGTTGGACAATTATCGGTAGTTGTCAAGTCAATAAACAATTCAAGAAACAGTGCAAACTTCTAACGATACCTATGAGTTCTACCGATCCAAGTGAAGCTTCTACCGAAACAAATCATGCTCCTACCGACACTAAAAACTCCAGAGAGCTAAGATATCCTACCTTGCAGCTTTTACCGATACAAGTACATAACTACTGATACAAATCAAGTTAGTGAAAAACATCTCTCTTGTTCTGTACTTCTACCGATACATACAAAGGCTCTATCGGAATAGGTATGCAAAATTTAATAAATCACACAAGTCCTCAAGCTATCAACCATCATTCAACATAATACTCCTATTCCAAATTCTCATCTTACAAAATCTATATATGACAATGTTTGTTTCATCATATAACACAAAATACAATTAATCAACGCAAGAATTCTTAAATTCAGATGTCAACTTATTACAAACTCATTTGCTTAATTAGAACAGCAAGCAAGCATGCAGGTTTAGTTCAGTAAAGATACCGACAATTCAAAATCAAGCATTTTAATAGTAACATAATCCTAGTACATACCATATAACCAAGTGATGAACAACTACCAAACAAGCTCCGCGATAGTGTGACTTCGTGAAGATGATTTGATCTTCAAGCAACAAGAAATCTACAAAACAACAATAACATCTTTGGTAAGCTTTATAGCTTAGTAAGTTCGAAGAGTCTAAAGAATTACCAATCATATACATGAAGCAGTTATAATTCAACTGAGCTAAGATGAACTGTTTCTTCCTCAAGCCATATTTGGTGTTCCAACTTTCCTGTCTATAACTTTTTTGTTACCAGTACTCGATGCTGCTCACATGAGCTGTAGAGGACTTGCAACGTATATGGTACCCCAGCCATCAGACGATGCCTGTCTGTACTATAAACTATTCCCTAATGAAGCTGCTCACACGAGCTATCGAGAGTATGCATAAAGCATAGTCCTAGTTATCGTAGGGCTGTAATCCATTTTGGATCCATATTTCTTTTTCCAAGTCACGATTCTGCTCACACGAGCTGTCGAGAACTCGCAACACATACGGTACCTAGCCATCGTGTCGATTTCAAATCACCGGCTCAAAGCTTGATATCTCTTTCATTCATTACTTTTTCATCTTTTCTCAATTTCACGCACCATAATCTATTTTGCAGCAATTATAAAGAATACAATAATGTACTATTTAAGTAAAATTTTAACGTTACGAACTTATCGGATGAAATTGCAGTTAAAGTGAACTTCAAGGGTAAATTCGTAATTTTTCCTTTTCCACGATTAGGACGCGATCTTGTTCTATCCAATAATTTCATTCAATTTTTTAAATAAACATGAAATTTTAATCATTTTTATGCCAATAAGCCCTTTTGGTATTTTTACAAAATTTTCCTTAACTTTTCACTTTTATTCAATTTAGTCTTTAAGCCTTAAACTTGCAAATTAACCATTTTTTGTTCCAATTTCAATTTTGCCGAATGTTTTAAAGCATTCCTACAGCCACTTTTTGCAATATTTCACCTTAAGTCCTTACACTTTTATTCTTTTAACATTTAGTCCTTTAACATAAAAATTACTAAAATTTATAAATCTCCCATAAACTTTTCAAAAACAAGCTTATTCATCAATGGAAAAATTCATAACATTTGAAAAAATCACAATTTAGTCCTTGAATTAGCTAGATTAAGCTAACACGAACTCAAAAACATAAAAATCACTAAAAACGAGCAAGGTTTACCTATCCAATCTAAGAACTCAAGTGACCGAAGCTTGCTTCTCCCTTTGGTAATGGAGTTTCGGCAAAACAAAGTGTAAAGAAAAAGATAATGAATTTCATTCCCTTTTGTTTAATTAATAATTTAAGTAATTATCAATTTGCCCTTTCTTATTAACACTTAAATTTTAGCCAAAAAGGAAGTCAAAACTATCCACTCACCTTAATAATGGTTTAATTTTCCTTTAAGGACTTAACTATGCCTTTCCCTTATCAATTGACATATTTAATCAATGATAACCACATTTTGCAACCTTTTCAATTTAATCCTTTTTACTTAATTAACTATCTATGCATTAAAATTTCATAACCAAAAATTAATATCATACTAATGACCTTGTAAATATTAAATAATTAATATTTACGGTCTAATATATTTAATTTTTGGCCTCAAAACCACCATTCCCGATCATACTAAAAATAGACTAATTAGTAAATTCTCATTTAATTAGGATTTAAAAGCAATTTATCAAAATCTAAAGAGTTTCACATCATTTCTATTATTAGGCCATTTAAAGAGGGTCCAATTTCATAATTGGCCCTTCAATTATATTAAATTTTAATTAAACAAAATTATTTTCAATTTAATCCTAAACTAATTGGGACTTAATGAAAAATAACCCAAAAGTTATTGGATGGTAATCATATCCACTACCGCTTGGACTTTTTGACCATGGTGTAATTACCACTTTGGTCCATTTTATTTTTAATAAATAGCAATTAACTTTTACCTCTTTTACAATTTACTTTTTTTTTCCTTAATTAAGCAATTAATCATCAAAATTACCTAACCGAACGTCACTTTGCATATAATAAGATTCTGTAAATATTTAATAAAAATATTTATGGCACTTAATTTCAAAAACGAGGTCCCGACACCTCATTTTCTAAAATCATTTGACTTTTGAACCAAACCACTTATAATAAATTTTAATTCAATAATTAAAATTCTTTAATTCAAAATTCCATATAAAATTATTATTAACTATTTAATTTAAACAATCATTATAAAATTTTCTCATCGGGTTTGTGGTCCCAAGATTACTGTTTCTGACACTACTGAAAAAGAGGCTGTTACAGTTCTCCCCCTTAAGAAATTTTGTCCTCGAAATTTTTATATAGCAATACCTGTTTATTCTAATGTTTCCTCATAATAAAAATCATTACTAGCTCATCCAAATATAGAGAATAACAATCTCATAATTATGACTGTATCTAAATATCTAAATAAGATTGAACAGTCTGATTCATTGTATTCATAATTCAACAGAGACATTAATTAATCTAGACAATATTATCAGAATTCTTAATGATTATCTCAAGTTCAAAAGAAGTATTTTTAATTTTAATTAATTTTTTTTAATTTTTGAATTTATTCCCTTATCGGATTTAGACAGGAATATCAAAAATCTTTCAAGAGAAAAATCAAAATACCCATCGGTGAACGGTACACAATTATCCTCATATCCTTTTTTTTAATTGAGTATTCAATATATATATATAATATTTCAATCATTTTAAGTCATTTCTTGTACAAATTCATTTGAATAACTATGATTTATACTATCTGATTTACCAGACTCAATCATAAAAATACATTAGTCCACCATTTAGGTCATTTCATTTCAGCCTATAATTCACTATAGTATCATATAATTTCAGTCAATCTATTCTCAACATAATATCAAATTCATGATTTAATAATAACATCAAATCATCAGGAAAAATCACAGTCATAATTTTCAACATATAGTTTTGACATACTAACTCTAGCCTATCGAATTATGATTCAATCATTAATCTCATTGGTTAGGAAATAAATCCCTTTTCCTTATTAATACAATGCAATGTGAGAATAAGTAACCCCATCGCAATCAATCATTTCACAATAAACAATATCAAGAGAATAGAACATACTAGAAATAATATCGAGCACTATAACTCAAGTCTATCATTATGTCCTCGATCTCACTTTGTTTACCTATACTCAGGGATAACAATCGCAAAGCTACTAAATTAGCTTGCACAATTTTTATAAATCACTATCTTAGCAAATCCAAAAGACATTTGACTTTACCATCAGACATTTGTAAAACTGATAAACTTTAACTCACCTTTTTGTTTTCAAATATTTATGAAACCAGTATATTATGACTGGTACCAGAATCAGTAATCAGAATATTACTATTAACTTCATTAGTTTCATCATGATCAGATTCAGATAACATCTTTAAAATCTGTAATAAAACAAGTGTTAGATCAGATCAATCAATATCACAATATCACAGGTTTATATGGCATGTACTTTTTAAACTTTAATCACACTATACTTAGTCCGAAAATCGACTAAATCGTAGCTCTGATACCACTAAATGTAACACCCAAAAATCGTAATCATCTCTTTTCTAAGGTCTTAGGGTTTACAAAACTTTTCGAGTCTTTTCTCTTTTTTTTATACATACAAATCAATTACAACTTGTAGCTTAGAATACTAACTACATTTAATTTTACACATTCATTTATAACCTTTCAATCAATTAATAATCAATTTCAATCATGCAAGAACTTAGCAATCACGTACAAATATTTTCCATCAAGGATCACATGGTCCTGCTTCTCAAACACACAGTTCTGACCATTAGCTAATCAAGCAATAACCAAACATACTTATCATTACAACGTAGAAGGAATCAATATTCATATCACAATCATGACATCAATATTCCATATCAACCATAATATCACAATACCATCCAAGCTATATCAATTTTTCTTACTACCATTGTATAGTACCCAAACCCAACACCGTCGTCGATTAGGGTTTCGAGTCCATATGCATTCATGCCTCAAATCATTACCTATTCAATCTTATTTCAACATTTATTCTTGATTGAATAAAATATATACAATTATAATTCGTTAATCTTACTTTGTTTATTAACTCAACAAGGGTAAAAATATCATTTCCACAATTTTAAGAGACTTCTACTGGTACCTGTTGGACAAGTATCGGTAGTTGTCAAGTCAGTAAACAATTTAGGAAATAGTGTAGACTTCTACCGATACCTATGATAGTTTTACCGATACAAGTAAAGCTTCTACCGAAACAAATCATGCTCCTACCGATATTAAAAACTCCAGAGAGCTAAGATGTCCTACCCTATAGCTTCTACAGATACAACTCAAGTTAGTGAACAACCTCTCTTTAGTTCTGTACTTCTATCGATACATACACGGGTTCTACCGGAACAGGTATGCAGAATTTAATAAATCACACAAGTCCTCAAGTTATAAACCATCATTCAACACAAGACTCCTATTCCAAATTCTCATCTTACAAAATTCATATATGACAATGTTTGTTTCATCATATAACACAAAATACAATCAATCAACGCAAGAATTCTTAAATTGACATGTCAACTCATTACAAACATATTTGCTTAATTATAACATCAAGCAAGCATGCAGGTTTAGTTCAGCAAAGATACCGACAATTTACAATCAAGCATTTCAAGGGTAACATAATCCTAGTACATACCATATAACCAAGTGATGAAGGACTACCAAACAAGTTCTGTGATAGTGTGACTTCGTGCAGATGATTTGATCTTCAAGGAACAAGAAATCTACAAAACAATAATAACATCTTTGGTAAGCTTTATAACTTAGTAAGTTCGAAGAGTCTAAAGAATTACCAATCATATGCATTAAGCAGTTATAATTCAACCGAGCTAGGATGAACTGTTTCTTTCTCAAGCCATATTTGGTGTTCCAACTTTCATGTCTATAATTTTTTGTTACCAGTACTCGATGCTGCTCACACGAGCTGTCGAGGACTCGCAACATATACGGTACCCCAGCCATCGGTACAGTGCCTGTTTGTACTATAAACTGTTCCCTAACGATACTGCTCACACGAGCTATCGAGAGTATGCATAAAGCATAGTCCCAGCCATCGTAGGGCCTATAATCCATTTAGGATCCATATTTCTTTTTTCGAGTCACAATTCTGCTCACACGAGCTGTTGAGAACTCGCAACACATACGGTACCTCAGCCATCGTGTCGGTTTCAAATCACCGGCTCAAAGCTTGATATCTCTTTCATTCATTACTTTTTCATCTTTTCTCAATTTCACGTACCATAACCTATATTGCAACAAATATAAAAAATACAATAATGTACTATTTAAATAAAAGTTTAACGTTACGAACTTATCGGACGAAATTGCAATTAAAGTGAACTTCAAGGGAAAATCCATAATTTTTCCTTTTCCATGATCATGACGTGATCTTGATCTATCCAATAATTTCATTCAATTATTTAAATAAACAATAAATTTTAATCATTTTATGCCAATAAGCCTTTTAGGTATTTTTACAAAATTGCGCTTAACTTTTCACTTTTATTCAATTTACTCTTTAAGCCCTAAACTTGCAAATTAACCATTTTTTGTTCCACTTTCAATTTCGTCGAATGTTTTAAAGCATTCCTACAACCCACTTTTTGAAATATTTCACCTTAAGTCCTTACAATTTATTCTTTTAACATTTTAGCCCTTTAACATAAAAATTACTAAAATTTACTTTACAAAATCATCAAACTTATCACCCAAGCTTATAAATCTCCCATAAACTTTTCAAAAACAAGCTTATTTATCAATGGAAAAATTCATAACATTTGACAAAATCACAATTTAGTCCTTGAATTAGCTAGATTAAGCTAACACGAACTCAAAAACATAAAAATCACTAAAAAAGAGCATGGTTTACCTATCCAATCTAAGAACTCAAGTGACCGAAGCTTGCTTCTCCCTTTGGCAATGGAGTTTCGGCAAAACAAAGTGTAAAGAAGAAGATAATGAATTTCATTCCCTTTTGTTTAATTAATAATTTAAGTAATTACCAATTTGCCCTTTCTTATTAACACTTAAAATTTAGCCAAAAAGGAAGTCAAAACCGTCCACTCACCTTAATAATGGTCTAATTTCCCTTTAAGGACTTAACTATGCCTTTCCCTTATCAATTTACATATTTAATCAATGATAACCATATTTTGCAACTTTTTCAATTTAATCTTTTTTACTTAATTAACTATCTATACATTAAAATTTCATAACCAAAATTTAATATTATACTAATGACCTAGTAAATATTAAATAATTAATATTTACAGCCTAACATATATAATTTTTGGCCTCAAAACCACCATTCTCGATCATACTAAAAATAGACTAATTAGTAAATTCTCATTTAATTAGGATTTAAAAATAATTTATCAAAATCTAAAGAGTTTCACATCATTTCTATTATTAGGCCATTTAAAGAGGGTCCAATTTCATAATTGATCCTTCAATTATATAAAATTTTAATTAAAAAATTTATTTTCAATTTAGTCCTAAACTAATTAGGACTTAATGAATAAATAACCCAAAAGTTAGTGGATGGTAATCATATCCATCGTCACTTAGACTTTTTGACCATGGTGTAATTACCACTTTGGTCTTTTCTATTTTTAATAAATAGCAAATTAACTTTAACCTCTTTTACAATTTACTCCTTTTTCCTTAATTACGCAATTAATCATCAAAATTACCCAACCGAACTTTAATTCACATATAATAAGACCCTGTAAATATTTAATAAAAATATTTATGGCACTTAATTTCAGAAATGAGGTCTCGACACCTCATATAATAAGACTGTAAATATTTAATAAAAGTATTTAATAAAATACTGAAAATGAGTAAAATGTGAGTAAGGATGTCAGTGCAATTACGTCAGATCTGCACACTCAAATAGTTAATATTGTCAATGCAATCAGAGTTAAATGTCAGAGGTTAAATGTCAATGTACTGAAAGTAAATCAAATATGTTGAGTGTTGAGTGCTAAATATTAAAATGCATGAAATGTAAAAATGATCAAGTGTAAAAGGGTAGGAATGGTTCACTGATTCTGCAAAGTTGCAATGCTGAATGCGTCGACAAGGTAAAGTTTAGATGAATTGTTACAGCAATAAATCTCTATTAAGTTCTTACCAACAACAACTCTCTATTTAATCCAGACTTTAATACCCACAATCACTCCACCTCTCGGTGTGAGCAATGTTGCACATCCAAGAACAAGTGACTGGAATCTTTCCAATCCCAAGCAGCTCTCACCTAACTTACTTGTTAACCTAACTTGTCACTGCATCTCTCGATATCGGCAGACTACAATTTCACTCTCGTGCTTAAAGCGATTAGATCCAAGAATAAACAGATTAGCAGTACTAAATAAGAGTCAAAATAATCTAAAACCAAAAGATACTCTCATATTCATTTAATGTCATTAGAATTCATCATCGTCAAAAGAAAAATTAAAGAGTATAATCGAAGCTTACTATCTCTAGACTACTAAGACTACTCCTTAATCATTCCTCTTGCCCAGCACAAAGCACCTCTCGTTAAAAGTTATTGCATACTTGTTTCATCAGCTTCCCAATTCGCAGCTCAAATCTCAAAATCACACAAAATTTGTAGAATTTAATCCCTTAGCTCTTGATGATTTCTTCATTCTTCATTCTTCATTCTTCTATTTATAGGCTCAAGAAATTACAGATTTCAGCCTCCCATTCTCAGATCCAAATCTAGATTTTGCAACTATCAAACTTAGTTAGAGTACAATTGTGCACTGACGCAGTTTTAATGTTTTGTTTAAAGATCTGTAGATTGTCGCTGCATTGTTGGACACAATCTGAAACCATAATTGCAGCGACATTTGGGATGTTCATGCGCTGGTTCTTCCAAATGTTAATTCTACTTAAGTTTACCAATTTAGAGTTCATGTTCAGCGCAGCGCCACCGTTGGTCGTAACTCTAAGCTGATATTGTGACTGAATTCTTCTTCCATCATTAAGCTCCTAGACTGAGTTCCTACACTGACAATTCTAAGGTGCAATATATCGGCCTACTTGCGTTGACATTATTACAAAAATAGATAAAAATAACAAGAAATTAAACTAACTAGCAATGAATTAGAAAATGTAAAAACTAAGTATAAATGGTTAAGATGCATGCTAAATGAGATATAAAAGAGACAATTAAAACACTAAATTAGGGAGAACATATATGCCATTTATAATACCATCACACCCCTAAACTTGAGTTTTTACTTGTCCTCAAATAAACAAAAATTAACAAAGTAATAAGCAGGAATGTCACCGTAATCATTAGTCATACAGCTTGAATTCTCTAAATTCCTAATGTACAAATTGTATTCATATGATAGAATAATGCGCCGACAATTTATAGGCATGAATAATTAAAAACTGCAACTTCGTAAATGTTAGTGACATGCATTAAATCCTAATATTTATTGAACCAATACAGCATTTATAAAAAATTTCTTTCTTTTTTTGTCTTTTTCTTCCTTTTTTTCATTTTGTTTCTTTTTCAAATGACTAAGAGATGTCATTGCACTACTCTACCTTTTTTCCTGGGTAGTAACGATGGGATACAACAAACCCCTAGGAGGTATGTAATTGCGCCGACATATACTCTTGCAGTGACAGCCTTTGGTTATATGATTTTTCTAAACCTGTAGCAGAGTGTTCTCCCTTGGAAAGTCATAATGCACTCACATTAGAGTGTCTTTTATTTATATAATGTCGCTGTAACTAGTCAGTTAGCTCAAGATTCAAACATCAACACTATCATTTCATTACTAAAGCAATTCTAATCATTCATTCAAAAATAGCAGACTCATCATTCATTCATATTCATCCAATTTCCTCATTATTATCCAAACAATTCAAGAATTGCGCATAGAAAATAAAAATTGTGGGCACATTTCTGTTGAAATTTTGTAAATTCTTATTAACCAAAGAAACAAGTAGAATTCAAATGTGTGAGTGTAATTGCATTTCCATTTCACATTATCTCCCCCAAACTTAATGTCTATATTGTCCCCAATGCGCTGACAATATATATACATAAATAATGGAAATGCAACTATAATGCAACTAAGTTAACAAAAGGGATGCAGTGACAAAATAAAATGCAATGAAAATAAAAATGCATGAAAACTATCTAAAAAGAAATGTACCAATTTGTTCATCAGTAGCCGATGCAGATGATGCCTTTGTTTTATTTTTCTTCTTCTTTGGGAGCTCACCCTCGTCATTGTGCTTCTTCTTCTTTTTGTCCTTATGCCTTTTTCTCTTTTTATCCTTCGTGCCAATCGGTTCGCCGGATTGCTCCTTCTCAATAGGTTGGGTGGCGACCTCATCGGTTGTTACATCTGATGGGTGGATTTTTGCGAGCAGTGCCATAGAAGGCACGATAGCAAAAGGATTCAGTTCTTCAATCTCGCTGGTAACAACCTCAACCTGGCTTGTAGCAGGTTGAGCTTCTTCAGAACTGGATGCCCCCACACTCTTTGGTATGCCGACAACTTCTATAGCGATCGTTGTCGGGGCAATATATCGACCTGCTTGCGTTGACATTAGTACAAAAATAGATAAAAATAACAAGAAATTAAACTAACTAGCAATGAATTAGAAAATGTAAAAACTAAGTATGAAATGCTTAAGATGCATGCTAAATGAGATACAAAAGAGACAATTAAAACACTAAAATAGGGAGAAAATATATGTCATTTATAATACCATCAATAACCTCCTTAGCATTAGTCAACTTTGTGACAAGGGATTCAAAGTAATATTTGAGTCCAATGGATGCAAAGTTGTAGATATTGTAAATAATAAAATTCTTTTTGTAGGACATAGAGTAGGTAATATTTTTATGTTACATTTTGATGACATATCTTCCTCTAATATTTGTTTTGTGGCTAATAATGAAAATATGTGTTGGCTATGGCATAGAAGATTAGGTCATGCAAGCATGAGTGTTATTTCAAAGCTTATTAAAATTGAACTTGTTGTTGGCATGCCTAAATTTTCTATTGACTTTGATAAAATATGTGATGCATGTGCTAAAGGTAAATATAGGAGAGCATCTTTTAAATCTAAAGATATAGTTTCTACATCTAGAGTAAACCAACTTATTCATATTGACCTTTTTGGACCAACTAGAACTATGGTTTTAGGAGGTAAACAATATGGATTTGTTATTGTTGATGACTATTCTAGATATACATGGGTTTTCTTTTTGTTTTCAAAAGATGAAACTTTAGAAAAATTTATTATTTTTTATAAAATTATTCAAAACCAAGTGAGATATTCGATTTCAAGTGTAAGAAGTGATCATGGAAAAGAATTTGAAAACCTTGGCTTTGATAATTTTTGTAATAAACATGGTATTAGTCACAACGTTTCGGCACCTAGAACTCCTCAACAAAGTGGAGTTGTTGAAAGGAAAAATAGGACTTTACAGGAAATGGCTAGAACCATGTTATGTGAAAATAATTTGCCAAGATATTTTTAGGCGGAAGCCATAAATACTTCTTGTTATATTATAAATAAAACTATGATTAGGCTTATTTTGAAGAAAACTCCTTATGAACTTTTAAAGGAAGAAAGCCTAACATAAGCCTTTTTCATCCTTTTGGTTGTAAATGTTTTGTTTTGAATAATGGAAAAGAAAATTTGAGAAAATTTGATGCCAAAAGTGATGAAGGTATTTTTCTTGGATATTCCACTCATTCTAAAGCTTATAGGATTTTTAACAAGAGAACCCTTATTATGGAAGAATTTATACATGTTATTTTTTATGAATCTAACTCTTCTTCTAGAAAGAAATTTATTGATTTTGATGATGATGAAATATATCAAATTGAGCAAAATCAAGCATCACATGAAGATCAAGGCATGAGTGAATTGGTTCAAGAACTCAAAATTGATGAACTTCAAGAACCAACTCATGTCGAAAGAGAATCTAGCCACCCAAGAAAGCTTTTGTAACCCCCTAAACCCGGCCCAAAAGATACGATCGGATCTAGAGGATTATTTAAGTAATTTACCCACACTTTGACTTGACAACTCAAACTCATCCTCAGAAATACATATAAATATTCATAAATAAAACTTTAAATCTATAATTAATAATAAAATAAATTAATTAAACCTCAAAGAACAAAATACCAAAAATTCCCAAAATAAATTATATTTATATCCCAAAATAATAATAATAATAATAATAATAATAATAAAATAGAATAGAATATTCTAAATTTTGTATTTAAGCCTCCGGGTACCAAGTCACCTAATATCCGAAAACCTGAAATGAAACTGTGGAGGTATGAGCTATAAAGCCCAGTGTGTCTCTAAAGTAAATACAACCTAATGCTAGAATACATCAACATATCAATTTTAAACACGAAAGAGTAACCATAAATCATACTGCACACACAAGCACAATGCAATGCACCCATACTCCATCACACCAACACAATGAAAAGGTTCCCCAGAACCCTTTCCCAGCCAACGTCACCAATCGCAATGTGGATTTAGTATCAACCTTAAAAGGAATGATAACCACTTCTTCCACCTTACAATCCCACCCCATGAACACACAATGGTATGTTTACATGCTTATCAGATATTCATATTTTTCCCAATCTCAAGCTCAATTAATATTGCACATATTACAACCCCTGTAAGCATAGTACATTAATTATCTGTCACATGCTCA
This sequence comes from Gossypioides kirkii, assembly GCA_005610355.1. Taxonomy (NCBI): domain Eukaryota; kingdom Viridiplantae; phylum Streptophyta; class Magnoliopsida; order Malvales; family Malvaceae; genus Gossypioides; species Gossypioides kirkii. The sequence goes on along the minus strand of CP032249.1, from coordinate 6,563,648 downwards.
ATGTAAAATTATAAATGTATGCATGACATTAGCATCATACACTTGCACAACTTAATTAATCATACCATTAATTATTTTTATCACAGCACAATCATCTAAATCAGCATAAAATCACATAACCTCAGTATCATCACAAACATTAAGGTAAATTACAATTAGAAACACACCTCGAGCAATTAAAACTCTAGCGACGAGGAGGTCGTCCACCACGCACAGTACGAGTTCCCGGTCTAACGGAATTAGATCCTACGAATACAACTAAAAATTATTACAACCTAGCCACCACTTAAACACAAAATTAAACTAAAATTACTTACGAGTAGCTCTCGGAACCGATGCAGGAACGGGTTGAACAGTAGGGGAGGTAAATCGTCTGCCTCGGACTCGTGATCACCTAAATACGAATACTTAATATCAGTACCACTCAAATTAAAACTTTAAAATAATTTAAAGTACACAATTTAAATTAAGACATCAAAAATGAGACTTTCAAGTCGAAATTTGGCAAAACGGACAGCGGAAACGGACTCAGGACGTCATAAAATGGCAGGATAGAGTTTTTTGAAAAAAGTCAACGGTCAAAGTCAACGGTCAACAGTCAAAGTCAACAGTCAATGGTCAACGATCAACGGTCAAAGTCAACGGTCAACGGTCAACAGTCAAAGTCAACGGTCAGTCAACGGTCGGTCAACGCCGGTCAACGCCGGTCAACAGTTTGACTTAGTTTGGGTTGGACTTGGTTCAAATGGGTTTGGTTAGGTTTTAAATGGGTTTGGTTTAAATGAATGTGGGTTTGGTTTAAATGGGATTTGGGCTTGATGGGTTTTTAAAGAAATAAAAATTATTGGGTTGGTTTGGGTAATAATAAGGTTTGGGCTCTCACAAAAAAAAAAAGCTATTAGGTCACAAATTTGGCACCAACATTGGCCTGCCACTATTCACCCAAATTCACACTAACAACACAACAACAACAACCCCCTACACACCTCCTCTGCCCACCGACGGCACTACCACACCACCACCACGCATGGCACAACACCACCCCAATCTACAAACAAAAAACTCTTAAATCTAACCCCAACACAATTTTACAACTTACCTACACCAAAAATCAACAAAACACAAAGCAAAGCAACCCACAAAAATCGATCGTCTCCTCAAAATATTTCTCACAATCGACAGCAACAAGAGGGAAGTTTGAGGGCGTGATTTTGCTCGTAAGAACTAACGATTGCAAGGTTGAAGATGGTGAAGCAAAAGAACAAGAAAATCAATTGAAAATGGAACAAAAAGGCATGTAAGGCAAGGGGAAAAAGAATAAAATAGAAAGAAGGAAGTTTGGGGCACCAAATGGCAGAACTAAACAAAAGGGAAGGAAAGAAATGGCCAGGGAGAAAAAGGTGGGTTTTATACCCAATAAAATTGGGACATTTATGTGAGAGTCCCTAGACAAACATAGGGTTTTTACTATGACCCTACACTTTCACACTCTTCACAATTAAGTCCAAACTCCTCAACTAACAAATATTTACCTAACAAGTCCTTAAAATTTTACAACCAACACACTTAAAACCTTATAATTTTAGAGTGTTACAGCTTTCATATGTTAAGGATGGACATATCATTGGTGATCCATCTAAAAGGGTAATTACTAGATCTTCAATTAGAAATACTTGTAATTATGTTGCTTTCATTTCTTGCATAAAGCCTAAGAGCATTGATGATGCTTTAAATGATGAATTTTGGATAATGGCTATGCAAGAAGAACTAAATCAATTTGAAAGAAATCAAGTATGGAATATTGTTGATAGAACTAGTGATCATCCAACTATAGGAACTAAATGAGTCTTTAGAAATAAACTTGACGAAAATGGTAATATTGTTAGAAACAATGCTAGATTAGTTGCCAAAGGATATAGCCAAGAGGAAGGTATAGACTATGATGAAACTTATGCACAGGTAGCTAGGTTAGAAGAAATTAGGATGTTATTAGCCGCATGTTCAAACAATTTCAAACTTTTCCAAATGGATGTCAAAAGTGCATTTTTAAATGGTCTTATAAATGAATAAGTTTATGTTGAACAACCTCCTGGTTTTGAATATTCACATTTTTCAAATCATGTTTTCAAATTGTCTAAGGCTCTATATGATTTAAAGCAAGCTCCTAGAGCTTGGTATGAAAGGCTTTCCAAATTTTTAATTGAAAATGGCTTTAGAAGAGGCAAAGTAGACACCACCTTGTTCATAAAGACTAAAGACAAAGACATTTTAGTAGTACAAATTTATGTAGATGATATTATATTTGGTGCTACTGCTGAACTTCTTTATCAAGAGTTTTCTAAGATTATGCAAGGTGAATTTTGAGATGAGCATGATGGGTGAGCTCAACTTCTTTTTGGGGCTCCAAATCAAGCAAACTCGAAATGGCATATTCATCAATCAAGCCAAATACATCAAGGAAATGCTCAAGAAGTTTAAAATAGAGGACTTGAAGCCTCAATCAACGCCAATGAGTACTTCAATAAAGCTTGATAAAGATGAAAGAGGTAAATGTATTGATACTAAACTTTATAGGTCTATGATAGGATCATTACTTTATCTTACCACAAGTAGATCGGATATAATGTTTAGTGTTTGTTTATGCTCAAGATTCCAATCATCTCCTAAGGAATCACATTTACAATCCATTAAAAGAATCTTTAGGTACCTTAAGGACACTCCAACCCTAGGACCTTGGTATCCCAAAGATTCATCATTTATTTTGCATACTTACTCCGATGCGGATTTTGGTGGATGCAAGTTGAATAGAAAAAGCACTTCCGGAACTTGTCAATTTTTAGGCAACATGCTTGTATCTTAGTTCTCTAAGAAACAAAATAGTGTAGTTTTATCCACAATCGAAGCGGAATATGTTGTCGTAGGTAGTTGTTGTGCTCAAATTCTTTGGATGATGCAACAATTAGTTGACTATGGAATTGGTATGGATCACATTCCTATAAGGTGAGAAAACACTAGTGCTATTTGCTTAACCAAAAATCCTATCCAACACTCTAGAACAAAGCATATAGAAATAAGACACCACTTCATTAGAGATCATGTGCAACGAGGTGACATAGATCTAGATTTCGTAGATACTTGGCATCAACTAGCGGATATTTTTACAAAGCCTTTAGATAAGAAGAAATTTTGGACAATTAGGGGAGAGCTAGGACTAATGAACATGCCTTCTTAAGCTTCTTATATATATATATATATATATATATATATATATATATATAATTGATTTTCTAGTAATATTTGTTTAAGTATAGCATTTTATTGTGTTATGTATGTTATCTGTGTTTTTGTACTTCTTTCTATTTAACTTTTCATTTTTTTGAATAGTTATTTTGGTAGTACATAGGATGTATCGAGGGCATTTCTAGGTTTGTGTTCTTAAGATATCGGTAGAATCAACCAAATGTCGATACCTGGACACTTCTATCGGTAGAAGTGTACATGTATCAGTAGTTTCGGGCATTTATATACCCCAACAGCAGTTTTTTGACAGAAAACCTAACTTTAAAACCTTTTTTTTTGTCATCTTCTTCCCTAAACCACCATCCCCATTTTCGATCCTCACCTTCCAACCCCACCTTCCACCATTTTCACTTATTTTTTTCACTAAATCTTGTCTCCCATGTGCTTCCACTTCATTCTCAAGAAAGATTTTTGTCAAAAAGGGTCACATTTTTCCCATTTCCCACATTTCTTTTAAGGTAAAATCTAACTTTTTATTTTATTTTATTTTATTTTCAAATTTATAAATAATGTTAGTTTTAGGAGAACTTAGATTAGTAATTTTATATACAATTTTTTTTAAATTGTATATTTTATACATTTTTTTATACATATATACTATTATATATATATACAATCTTATATCCACATTATATATATATATACACACACACACACAAACATATACACTATTTTATATTTACACATTATTTTTACATATATACTGATATATATATATATCTGACTTATTTTTTTATATAACATCATTGTCTAATATTTCAAAATTGCATCTACTGCTATTGGGAATATAAATTGTTCGTATTTTTTTTCTGCAGGTCCATTTTTTACCCGACCCATTACCCTTTAGTTTAACCCTTCCTTATATAGAATGCCTTCCGTTACATATCGTAAGCGTCCAACCTCTAAACGTGCTAAAGGTGAATCATCTTCCGATCCCTTGGATCATCCTTCGGTACTTTAATGTTACGAGGACAGTGATGCTCTCGAAAATTAAACACCTATTTTGCAACCCCTTCAGTTTAAATATCTCGTCCTATTGATCTCAACTTCTTAGCCGACACCCTTAAATTCAAATACCTCGATCAACTCCGCGATTGGGGATGGCTAGAGTGTCTCCAGCTTAAGGGTCCCTACTACGACAACCTTTTCGGGCGTTACTCTAACGCTAAACATTAACACGACCCGAACACTCACTTAGTTACCTCTATCACCTCTTTAGTTATGGGCCAAGAGATTACTATCTCGATCGACACCCTCTCTATGTATCTTTCTATCACCAATGAGGGTGATGATTATCATACCGGCCCATATGACCACTCCTTAGTTAGACTAAATGACTATGTAGGCAATGACATAGACCTTCACGATCGTATCTTACACCTTATTTTCACATGGATCGTTGCCCCAACCAACAAACATTTCGGTTTCCGTCACACCGATTATTGGATGTCGCATTGCTTTAAAACCAACAATCCTCTAAACTTAGCTTCTATTATTTTTCTAAATCTCATCGAGATCGTTAGATTACCGGTGTCTAGCAACAAAACCTTACGTTACGGTACTTTACTCTCTCATATCTTTCGTACTCTTCGCATTAATGTAAGTGTAGACCTAGGTCGTGCCATTAATTCTTTCATCAACATCTCGATTGTACATAGCTGTAATTGAAAGCTTGATGATGAAAGGAATTCGAAAGTTTGATCGCCAATCCTCAGCAGCTCAAGGATCGACGGTTCCACCGATAGCTCCACCATCTTTCGATGCTCCTCTGTCTTCACAGGAGGAACATCCAGCTCTCCTCCCTCCGCCGTCTTTGCATACCGTATGCCTATTAGAGTCGAGTAATGGACTGTCATTGCAAGTCAATGCACGATTTAATGCATTAACTGCTCACATCGATGATCGTTACAATCAACTCGACGAGCGTTTAAATGAGTTGGCCTCTAGATTTCCTCCATCGGAAGATTAGGACATCATATTTTGGTTGAGTTATACATGTTTTTTGGTTGGATTATTTTTTGAATTGTTTGGTTGTTTGTCTTAGGATTTTTTATTGTTTGGTTGCTTTAGGATGTTTTTATTTTGATTATGTTTGAATGTTTTTGGTTCCAAAAGTACTACCATTTTAGATCATATTATCTAATTGTTTATGCATAATTCTTCTTCACTTGTTCTTTTTATTATTCTTTTGGTTCAAGTTTTAGATCATATTATCTAATTGTTTATGCATATTTCTTCTTCACTTGTTCTTTTTATTATTCTTTTGGTTCAAGCATTGTGCATTACTTTCTCTAGTTTTTTTTACGGCTTCTATTCTTTTTGATATTACAAAAAGGGAGAGATAAATGTAAAATTTTCTTAAAATAATTTTCAACTTAACTTTTAAAGCAAATTCTTCAAGTTCGAAATTTAAATGAAATAACATCTAAAATTTTTTATAGGAGCTTATTTTGAAAAAAATATTTAAGATAAGGGGAGTTAGCAAATCTTTTCAAAATGTTTTGTTATATCAAAAAGGGGGAGATTGTTAACCCTAATTTTTCAAGTATTTTGATATAACAAAAAAGTATATTAAAAATCCCTACTTAAACTTGCAAAAATTGTTTATAAGGCCTTAAAATTATTTTCAAAGTGTTGGATAAAATAAACTTCTAAAAAGCCTTGAAATAACTTAGTTTTTTGACAAATTTTTGAAGTCTGGAAGACTTCTATCGATACTTAGAGGAAAAATACCGGTAAAACACAAGGTAGAAAAAACCTTTGTAATGCTTCAGACTTCTACTGGTAAAACAGGACAAACTATCGATTCATATCTTGCTTCTAGCGATACAACCAATATTTCTATCGGTAGAACAAACTCTAGAGAGAAAAAAATTGTGGCTTGGGACTTCTACCAATACCTAGAAGGCTTCCACCGATACTTGGAAGGCTTCTACCGAAACAAGTCAAGTCAGTAGCCAAAGTTCAGCATCCTCTGCACTTCTACAGATACTCTGATGGGTTCTATCGATACCAAGTGAAACCCTCAGAGTACTACCGATACAAAATTGGATCTATCGGTACAACGATTCCAATGGTCACATTTTACAAATACTTCTACCGATACAAGTCTGCTTTTACCGGAACAACGAAGCTGCTGTCTGCATTAAATGCTGGTTTTAACGGCTGCAACATCTCTATTTTATTTCTAACGACTACAAACATCCACAAAGTTGTTAGAGGACTTAAATACAAGGTCAAGGCTCCCCATTGAAGTCAACAAAGACAAGAAACAAGTGCTTAACTTTAAAGAACTCATTTTTCAATCTTTCATCAATCTTCTAGCAAACTTTCTTGCACACACTTGTGGGTTAAGTTTTCAATCATTCTTTCAAGTGTTGTAACTTTGTGTGAGAGTGCTTCATTGTTGATCATTTACCTTTTGGAGGTATATTCTCATTCATTCTTATATAGTGGTTTTATCTTACCTTTGAAAAGATAGAGATTTGTAAGGTTAGACATTGCCCTTAAAGGTTTAAATCTAGCGGATTTGGGAAATCTTTAGTTTAGAAAAGCTAAGGTAGTAGACGTAGGCAATTGAGGCCGAACCACTATAAATTCTTGAGTCCATTGCATTCCTCAAATTTACTAAAAACCTTTTAAAAACACCAATTCACCCCCCTCTTGGTGTATTTCATTCTTAACAATAATAATACAATATATGCATGCAGAATACTTTAAATTAAATTCGATAAATTTGGTGTCAGTCATCAATGTCTCAAAATATCAAAAAAAATGGGTTCGAAAAAAGCTGGTGTCGATCATTTATAGGTCAAAACCAAAAAAAATTCTCGTACCCCGAAAAAAGTGATATCGCCCATCTATAGACCAGAGCCAAAAAATATTTTTTTTTATTTGTAATGAGACTTGGTGCCGACCATTGAATGGCTAGCAATGAAAAAAATATTTTAAAATTTCCACTATTTGGTGTCGACCATTAGATGATCAACATTCAATTTTTTTTCAAATACTAGTATAATTGTATACAAATATAATATGGGGAAAAAGAATACCTTGATGTTGATCATTAGATGGCCAAAACCCAAAAACTCTTTTTTTTAATGCCTGACGCAATCATCAGGCAATTATTGGTTATAATTTTAATGGGAGTGCTGACCGTTAGATGATTAAAACCCATGTGCATTGTTCATTTTATGAAGGTTTTTTTATTAAAATAATATAAAATAATAATTTATTTGTCAAAATAATATCTCAACCCCATTAATTACCAAAATGGTATGCTTTGTGGGGTGGAGGATAATCAAATGATGGCACCATGGGAAAAATATGACACATTTTTTAATTATTTAATTATATTTATATATTATTAAAAAATAATAATCAAATATTGGTGGAAGGATATCAAATAGCGGCACCAAATGGCATAAAATATGAATAAAATACACAAATAAAAATACCTGATATAGGGTAAAGAAATATCAAATGACGACACCAAAGAGAAACTGGAACACGTGTCAAGCCCCTAGTGGCCCGTGTGTGTGAGGGGTTTGGGAGGCAGATCTGTTGGGAGTTAGGAGAAATTAATTTTAAGGTTTTGTTTTTTATTATAAAAGAGAGTACCACTATTATTTTATTTTTTTAAATTTTTTAATATATAAATAGAATAAAAAATAAAAAAATTGAAAATCTTTAGTGTCACCATTTGATATCCCTCCACCCATGTGTCAGGTATTGTATCCCATACTCATATTTAATTTTCTGATCTGTATTTTATATGTATTCCCCTTGGTATCGCCATTTGATATCCTTCCACTAATATTTTATTATTATTTTTTTTAATAATATATAAATATAATTAAAAAATTTTAAAAATGTGTCATATTTTTTTTCCATGGTGTCACTACTTGATTATCTTTCAGCTCACAAAACATATCATTATTAATGGAGAGGATATTATTTTGATAAATAACTTTTTTATATTATTTTAATAAAAAATATTTTTATAAATATTTTTGAATCAAGATATTTTTTAAATTAATTTTTAATTTTGAGTTAGATGGGTAAAATAACCATACTGCACATAATTCATCAAACTGAATTTTTTCTATTACATATTTGAGGGTGACATTTAACTAATATGGAATTATTATAGGATTTTCCAATCACCTTTATAAAATTCTTTTCTATTTCTTTCGTGTTTTCAAATAAAAGAAAAAAAAAACAGAATGATTTTCAGGATGTAACATGTTTTTTAATTTTTTAATCTTGCAAAAGTAAATAATTTTAGGGATGGTAGAAAACAAAGTAAAATATGACACCAAGATCAAACACTAGAGAAAAAAAAAGAGGACAACCAATTGAAAAGAAAATATTAAATATTTGTAAGGTGTTTACGATATCATGGTAGTGGATTTCATGTCACTAAAGTTGGTAGAAAGTTTTGGGGTGGGGTTCATGTTCCGACTTTGGCTGAAACTGGTAAACGATCTTTTGAATTATATCTTCTGAACTTTGGCTGAAATTTTCATGGCATGTTGTCCATTACATCATCAATAAAACGATATAACGTGGAGTGTGAAGATCCACCTTCCATCAAAGTCTTCCTACTCCTATCACTCATCTCTTTCATCCTCTTCCGAACGTCATTATCATGCTCCATCAACCGCCTGATTCCTCTCTCCATTGTTTCTGCCTTCACAATTTCAACTTCAACCCTGCCATCTTTCCCATAGTCCATTTTAATCTCCACAGCTAATCCCAATTCCTTCACCAATTCTAACGCGTTCATCTGTTGCTATGCGTACAACGATCACGTCGCCATTGGCACTCCAAACCATATACTCTCCAATGTCGAGTTCCAGCCGCAGTGTGATACAAATCCTCCTGTTGCAGCGTGGTCCAAGATGGCCACTTGTGGTGCCCACCCGATAATCTTACCAATCTTAACCGTTCGATCCAAGAATCTTTCCGGCAACACCTCTGCCACATTCTCGTAATCAGTCAGGTGTCCCATCTTTCCGTTTACTTGCTCCGGGGGTCGACGTAAAGACCACAAGAATCGATGCCCACTTTGCTCCAGCGTGCAAGCAATTTCTTTTACTTGATTTGCACTAAAGCTTCCCATGCTCCCGAAGAAAAGAAACACCACCGATGAACGAGGTTGTTGGTCGAGCAATTGCATGATTGAGTCATAATTCTGATGAACCTCACTAAAGTCTTCAAGATTCAATATGGCCCGCCGGGTAAATGGGCGGAAACTTACCATCAGAAAGGGAGTTGACTGCATGTGATTCGAGCTCTGAAAATGTATTTACCATTATACCCTTCATTTCTCTCATCCCTTTCGCCATGTTAAGGAAGAAACCAAAACTTTCAGGCTTGAACGATCCAGATGGAAAGAATTTAGTGGAAACCGGGTTGATATACGATGGAATGGTGAACTCAGTGCCCGAGTCTTTTAACTCAACCAACTCAAAGTTTTGCTCATCATGAAGAGCTTGAAGGAAAAATAGGAAGCCAAGAAAACCAGCACCCGAAGTGCAAAACACGTAGCTAGGAACGCCGAAGTCGTTAGCCAAGTCTTTATAAGGAGTAAAAAACATGTCGAGAACGAATCCGGCGAGTCGAGGTGAGCCGGGAACTGAGTTGGAGTGCTCAACTATTTTGGTAACGGCCTCTTTGACAAGTGATTCCTGGGATTGAACTGAACTCCTAATAAAGTTAACCATATCTGTGTCTGAGTCAGGTTGAGGGAGGTCGATGAATTTGAAGCGAGTGATGGTGGCGGTGAGAGAGTCGACGTAGGCACTGACTTCAGCGTCGAAGGGTGGCTTGATGGTGAGAACAGAGATGGAGAGGATGGAATTGAGATCCACTAAAAGCTTAGCCACTTCAACTGCGGATACCAAATGGCCCATTGCAGGGAATGGGATGAACACAAGCTCCGCTTTCTTCATCATCGAAATGAAAAAGGAAACAGGAAAAGAGAAGTTGTGTGTGGAAGAGATTAACAGCTAAGGATGGGAAAGTTGCTTTGGGTTTGTGTGGTTTAGTTTTCTCCAGCTGAATAATAAAGATGAGAGTGTGTCAGTCAGAAGGAGAAAAGCTAAATGGTGCCAAATCTGATGTCATTGCTTTCTGGAATTTATTGGGATCTTCATTATTGAGTTATAATCGAATTAGCTTATCAGAAATTTAATTCTCTTTGACTGGATTAATTAGATAATAATAGAAAGTTTATTTTGGTTAATCAAGCTTATTTTATTAAGGTTTATTTGGTTGTCAGTTAGATATAATTTTGGGCAAAATTAAATTAACAACTTTCTTTAAAATTCTAAAAATATATATTTTATTTTTTTTAAAAAACATCAACTAACTATTTTGATACATTTTTCTTATTATTTGTTAACTTTTAAATTCATGTTTTTATTTAATAATTTTTTATTTACATTGACAAAATAACAAATAAATAATTATATGATGAAATATATTTTTTCAATGTTAAATAATATAAACTGTTTATTTTGATTTAATACAATTATATTAAGGCATAATGATAAAATTAGTCTTTAACATTTGGGTGTTTGATCACTTTGATCCTTAAAGTTTTTTGGGTTCACTTTCATATATAATCTTTTTTTTTGTCAAATTGATAATTTTTAACAGTCTTGCTGACGTGGTCGTTAAGGGACTAACGATGTTGACGTGATATTTTTTTTTCTACCTGAACCCTTTTACGTATACAACTGCTGACGTGACACATAAGATAAAAAATGTTACGTCAGCAAAAATATTTTAAACTTAAAAACATAATTAAAATTAAAAAAAACTTTAAAGCACCGTATCTCACACACACGGGGGCAAAAGTAAAAAAATTAACAGCTCCCCTTTGAAGAACCCCAAATCCCAAATTCTCCATTCAAAATCTTTAGAAATTGAAGTTTGAAATTTAATGAGTTTCCATCTTCTTCGAAAATATTGTTTGAAAAAAGTGATCAGAAGCCATCAATGGAGAAGTTTTCTTATTTGAAGTTGGTTTCATCATCTGCAAATGAGTTTCTAAGATTTTCTTTTCCTCTCTTCAAATCCTTTTATTTTTTTATTGAATCCATCATATATAATCTGCAAATAGATTTTTATACTGTTTGTTTGTTGAGTTTTTCTTTTCTCAGTTTTCTTTCATGATTTAGATGGAAGATTTTGTGGTGTTTGAAGAGTTCCTAAAAATTTTAAGGTTTTTCTAAATCTTTCTCAATTCAATGAATTGTTTATGGTTGTCGAATTTGAAGATTTTAGGTTGTTGAATTTAGAGATTTTGGGTTTTGGGTGGTCGAATTTGGAGAATTTGAGGATTTTGGATAAGAGTTTTGATTTGGGGATTTTTGTTTAGAGTTTTCAATTTTGAAGATTTTAGGTTAGTTTTGCTCTGACGGATAAAGATACTTGCATTGATGGATTCTCAAGTAGGGCTATGACTGGTGAGGTGGTGTTTGGGTTCTACATTTTGTCTACAATGGATACTCTCAACCTTCCTTCTTTCACCATTTGAGTTTAGGTTCCTTTTGGTCTTCTTCATTATCTGACCTTTGAGATCTGGGTTTTCAACATTTATTGTTTGTTGGTTGTAGTGTGAGTAAGACCCACTAAACTGAAAATGGCTAGATTTCTCGAATTGGTGGCCAAAGGATGCTAGGAAAGGGATACCCGTGGTAGTAAAAATGGAGAACCCTAACTACTCAGTGGTGGAAATCGAAATAAAAAACTCAAAGTAAAAAACTCATTTGCTTGATAAAACAAATGTCTTCATCTGGTTTGAATCAAAATAAAAACTTCATTTGCTTGATAAAATCCAAACTAGAGAGCAAAGACCATAATTGGAAAGCAAATATTCGTTTCTTATCAAAACTTAAGAACAAATTTCAAAAACCTAGAAAAAAATTAAGGAGGTTTCAAGAACGGGATGATGATGATTATAATTTTAAAATAATTTTAATAATTTTAATAATTTTATATTTTAAAAAATCATTTTAAATTAATTTTATATTTTAAAAAATAATTTTAATAATTTTAAAATCATTTACTGATGTGGCATACAAAATAAAATAGTGCCACGTCAGCATCTTCATATGTGAAAGTGTCCAGGTGGAAAAAAAATTTGCCACTTCAGCTCCGTTAGTCCCTTAACGGCCACTTCAAGAAGACTGTTAAAAAATAACCAATTTAACCAAAAAAAAAATTATGTATAAAAGTGAGCTAAAAAAAAAAACCTTAAAGACCAAAGTGCTCAAACACCTAAATATTAGGGGCTAATCTAGGGTAGTTGGTAAGGGCTCTAACCCCCTTAAAATGGAATTTTTTTATTTAGATCCTTGAAATTTGTTAAAATTTTAAATTAGTAAAGATAAAATTATATTTTGTCCCCTAAAAATAATAAAATTTAAATTAATTCTTTAAAAATTAAATTTTTATTACGGGAAAAATTATACTTTAACTTTGGACTTTAAAAAAATTTTCTAACTTCAGTCTTGATTATGAATATATTATTTTGAAAAAACAGGATAACAATAAATTGAAATTTTCATAGCATGTTGTCTATTACATCGTCGATAAAACGACATAATGTGGAGTGTGAAGAGTGATGAATTGAGATCCACTAAAATCTCAGCCACTTGAACAGAGGATACCAAAGGGCCCATTCCAAAGAATTGTGATGAACGCTTGCTCTGCTTTCTTCATCCTCCAAACGGAAAGGAAAAGTTTGTTTTTTCTTGCAAGAGAAGTTATATACGGAACAATGGCAATGTTGTTATTGATAAAAAGGTAAATGGATTGTATGAAATAGAGATATTATTTCTTTTTAATTTGGGGTGAGTATTCGATTGAGTTAAAAAAATTTGAATTAGTTGAGTTGATGAATCCTCTTTTAGCAACCGAATTCAATTTAAAATTTTTTGAGTCGAATCAAACCGAGTCAAATAACAAGTCAAATAAATCTGAGTCGAATTAACGAATCCTATTATTTATGCTTAACATTGCATTTACATGGATCGATTATTTAACTAACAAATGAAGTATAATATTATTTAACTATATAAACAATAAAATGATTTTGTCTTTTAACTTAATAGGTAAAAATTTATCAAAACAACGTAGTTTTTTTTTATTCGGATTTTCGGATAACTCGAATTGTGTAATTCATATTCGAGTTAAACCAAAAAACTTGATTTTTATTTGAGTTGATCTGAATAACTCGATTAACTCAAATGACTTGAACTATTTAATTCAAAAATTAAAATTTTTATCGAACTTTTTTAATTAAATCAAAATTTACTCACCTCTATTTCTAATAATTTAATGATACTTCAACAATTTCGTTATAAATATCAATATTTTGACGATGAAGTATGATGTCACTACTTTGCTGGGAGGGGTATGGAGCCACTTCTTGAATTTATTGGGTTTTTCTTCGCAAACAAAAAAGTATTGGATTAAATACCTTTGAACTTTTCACATTATCGTATTTATGATATTTATTCTATTTTATTTTTTATAGAAGTGTTAAGTTTAATACACAATTTTAAACAATGACATATAATGATGTTGATGACTACAATGTTATAATTTAATTTTTTGTAGTTTTTAAAAACTTTCCATTTTTATTTTTTATTTTAAATTTTTTATATATACTTTTAAAATTTTATATTTAAAAAAATCAAATTATGACATCAACACTATCACGTGTCATTGTATAAAAGTGTCACGTGTATCAGACTTAACACCGTTACTAAAAAGTGCCAAAAACCTTGACAGAATGAAAATTAGAGTACCAACTTGAGATAAAAGAAACCATAAGTACCAATTTGAGAGAAAATGACAAGTTTAGGGGGCAAATGTATTTAAACCAAAAGTACTTTATTGGTTTTTTTATTATTGAGTTTAATCAAATTAGTTTATTGAATTTAGTGCTAAGACATATTATACTTTCAAGGAAGAACGTAAGTTCGAATTATAGAAATGATTGTTGAACAAAACACGTTAATGAACACATATAAATATGATTATTTATATTAAATACAAAATCTCAACAAAATAATATAAACAAATATTTATGTTTATGTAAAAACATCATATTTAAATAAATTAAATTAAATAAATATTTATATTTATTTAAAACATCATATAGAAAAACAATTTAATTAAACAAGATCCATAAAATTCCTAGCGTTCTCTTTAAAATAACCGAAATTCAAAATAAAATAAAAAATTGTCAAAACTTCTAGTTTTTTTTAAGCTAAAAATCTTTTAGTTTTGGATTCTCTTTATTGGGAAGTTTTAAAGCACTTTTAAGGCATAAATATTAAAGTTATATATTACTTTATAATATATTAGTTTTAATTTGATGTATTTGAATATATTAAATTTTAATTTTAGTTCAATTTTTACATTTCATTGATTCCATCATTTATTTGACACAATTTTTTATTAAATCATGCGTAAATTATGGACATCCTAACATTTTATTAAGCTAGATCATCAAATAAATTTAAATTCTTTCCACCTATATTAAAAAATAAACACACTTGCAAAAACGATTTTTTATTTTTCCAAAAAATCTATTTTTTAATCTAGGCCGAAATAATTTAAATTTATTTTTTTAACTTCATGCCATATTAGCAATTTACACGTGATTTAACTAAAATTTGTGTCACATAAATAACAAAGTTAGTGAAATCTGAAAATTGAACCAAAATTAAATTTTGATGTATACAAATGCACCAAATTAAAGTTGATGCATAACATTGCAAATTGTACCAAAGTTAATGTATAATTTTGATATTCAATCCAAAGTTTTAAGTGATGGAAAATTGATGTGGATTTTTTTATTTGCCTAATAATAAATTTAACTTTTCAACGCTGACACATTCTATCAATTTGAATTTAAAATTAAAAAAATTCAACAAATTCTATTAAGAAACATCTAAACCTTTTTTCACTCTCGACAATGCACACCCCTGGCCCTCTTGTCAATCACCATACATTATTGTTAACTTGATGGATTGAACCGAAATTGTCAAGGGGATGAATTGGCCTTTTAAAGTTGTTGGAAGAGAAGAGAGAAAAATAAAACAATTTGACACAAGAATTTAGAGTGGTTCAGCCCCAAATGCCTACTCTACTACTTTAGCTTTTCACTACTAAGGATTTTCCCAAATCCACTAGATTTATAGAACCTTTAAGGAGAAGGTTTAACCTTACAATCACTTAAGTTCACTTAAGATTTATACTCAAATCTTAAGTCTCAAATTCTCTCAAAGAAATACAAATTGACAAACAACAGACAATCCTAACAACATCAAATTGTTTGCAAATTAAACTCATAATACAAAGAAAATACATTTGAGTAAAGAAATGAAAGTAAAGCTCACAAGTGTATGAAAGAAAGATATAAAAATTTAAGCTCTTGAGGTGTTTGATTGAAGATATTTGCTTGTAATTACTTTGTTAGTTGTTGTAGGTCCTTGGAAGATGGTATTTAAGCCTCTAAATAGCTTTCTAACCGTTGTGGTTGTTGGTGTCATAAATAGAGCCACTGGGGATGAAAAACTAGAGCATTTATGTGACTTGCAACTTTGAGTATCGATACTGTACAAAAAGGTATCGATATTTTTTGCATTTAATGCAAAGTCAGTGATCGTTGGTACTCTTAAAAATCGATACTTCAAACAAATTATCGGTACCTTCTCCAAAAGGTATCGATACGGGGTCGATACTTCTTGGGGTTTGTGAAAAACAGAATGCTCTTTTGATATCGTTTTTGAGCAAAGGTAGCGATGTTTTTCAAAAATTATCAATACCTATAAATTGGTATCGATATTTTTTTGAGTGTTGTCAAAAACAAAATGCAAGTTTGGTCTCGATTTTACAAGGGGTATCGATATTTTAGAAACTATCGATACTGAGCCAAAAAGTATCAATACTTTTTGGCCTGAAGCTATTTTGACTTGTTTGAAAAACATTTTTAAGTGTTAAAATTATTTTTGACTTAGTTCAAGTATTTTGACAAGTTTAAAATTATTTTAGCTTGATTTTAAAATTGTTTCAAATTTTTCTAAGAGTTTAATATAGGAGTTTAAATTTTACCTCTTAGATTTTAAAATTGATATATAATTTTGTCAATTTTAACTTATATTCAAAAACATTTAAATTTGTTATATCAAAATATTTTATCAAATGAAACTTAGTTTAAAAATTACCCATCACTAATTGAATCTCGTAGACTTATGTAAGATTGCAACTTGAGAGCTCCTATATATTTTTTTTTAATTTGGTAAATTTAAATTTTCGTTTTGGTCACTTAAATACAATTGTGTATTTAATTATCAATCATAAAATAATTAATTGACATAATAATAAAATTAATATTTATACATTATGCCAATTTGATCCATATTCTAAATGATTGTGCTCCATTGCCTTACATCCACCTTTCAATGCTCCTAATTAAGATACTGACAGTACCAAAATTCTCTACACAATTGATGAGGTGCACCATCACTCACTAAAATGATCTTCCTTTGCCAACCAACTTCTAATCCATCAAGTATTGGTCCAATCTCTGCTTGGAGCACTGAGACACTTCCAATGTTTTGCCCAAAGCCAACTACTTGGTTTCCTTCACTATTCAAATTATCATCTCAAGCACAGACAGTATTATCCTCAAGCTCTACATTGCCCTTGCCACCTTTTACTCCTCTCAATGAAGCAACCAGAGAAATTCTAGTTATTTCTTGATAGAATTTGTTTTCTTTTTTAATTTAAGATTAAATTGATAGAATGTATAATTGTTAAAGGGTTAAATTTGTTCTTAAGCCAATAAAAAAGGGTCTATTTCAGCTTTCCCAGCTCATTCATCTAATTAACGGGAGGGTGATTAAAATATTTAATTTTGAAAAGTTTGAGTGACTAAATTAAAAAAAAAATTAATTGTTGTGTAATCAAGATAGAACCAAATGTATTGTTGGATGACTATTCTTGTAATTTACCTTAACTTGAATAATAAAAATATAAATATTAATGTAAATTATTTTTTTAATATTTAATAAATATAAAAACATATAAAATATTAATTACTTTTTAAATATTTAATAAATATTAGAAATAGTATCACAAGCGTATGCATGTGGAAAACACATATTTAGAACACAAGCGTATGTTTAAAAATAACATAAAATAAAACACCGATTCAATCCCTAGACATGTTAAAAGTTAATTTTTTAAAATTTATTTTAGAATTATTATTAATGTAATGGTAAAAAAATTGTTTATAACATCTATTAAACACGAGTTCAATCCTAAGAATGTTAATTTCTTTGTATTTATTTAAAAATTATATAAAAGTATGAAAAGAAAAAAAATTACAATAATAATAAAAGGATCTATTAGTTATTTTTCTAATCAAGTTGATACCCGATTAATTTTTAATATCAACTTAATCAAAAATTGTATTATTAATAATAACCCTTTTATTAAAAGAAAATTCAATTATTTTTTAATTAAAAAGTTTATTAATAATATAGATAAAAAAAAAGGAGGCAAAATAGTGAGTTATTTACCAAAAAAAGCTCATTTCCGAAATTATTTATGGAAATAGGTCAAAGTGAAAAATAATTATTGGAATAGGCCGTTTTTGCAAAAACGTGCTTACATGGACGCTATGTCAGAGGAAACTGCAAAAATAATTACTGGAATAGGTCGTTCCTTGAATGGGACAAAAAAACTCCTACGTGGAAGCTTTTTTCAAATTAGTATCCACGTGGACGCGTTTTTCAGCGTATTTTTGTCTTAGTCAAGAAAAAAGGCTCTTATGTAGAGGTGTTTTTGTCTCATTCAAGGAAAAATACTCCCACGTGGAGGCTTTTTGTCTCATTTAAGGAAAAGTGCTTCCACGTAGAAGTGCTTTTCTGCACTTTCTCTTGACATGGTGTCCATGTAGGCCCTTTTTTCAAAAACGGCCTATTCCAGTTATTATTTTTCACTTTGACCTATTTCTGTAAATAATTTTAAAAAATAAGCTTTTTATGGTACATGACCCCAAATAGTAATCTAGAAATTCAAATTGATACCGACCCAAATGGATGAATATTATTTAAAGAAAAGAAATGTATTTTTATATTTAAATTATTTATTTTCAAGTCTCTTTTTCCGATTTTTATACAAATGACCCAAAAAAATTATTATTTATAAAAAATGAGCCAAGTTGAAAATATACACCAAAAGGACCTAAAATGAATAGTAAAAATGCTAAAAGTTCATGTGATGGCTGACACCCCCTCAAATTCTACTCCAATGATTGGTGTCAGGCATAAAAATGATTTTTTTTGTGTCTGCCATTCCATGGCCGACA
Source organism: Gossypioides kirkii (assembly GCA_005610355.1). Classification (NCBI taxonomy): domain Eukaryota; kingdom Viridiplantae; phylum Streptophyta; class Magnoliopsida; order Malvales; family Malvaceae; genus Gossypioides; species Gossypioides kirkii. The sequence goes on along the minus strand of CP032249.1, from coordinate 6,544,945 downwards.
TCCCTGTATTTTTTTAACATGATATTATACTGGTATACGAAAATACGATATTTTTTGAAAAAAAATTTGGTGTCTGCCAAATCATGGCCGACACCCACTTTTTTATATTTAAAAAATTATTTTTATGGGTGTCAATCAAGCCATGGCCGACACTCAAAAAATACGAATAAAAAATAATTTTTTCGGGTATCTACCATACAATAACTGACACCCCTTTTCTATATATCCAAAAAAAATTGGGTGTTTGACAAGCCATGGTCGACACACCTTTTTTCAGATAAAAAAAATATTTTTTGGGTGTCTGTCAAGCCATGGTACCTCCTTTATCAGATACAAAAAAATAATATTTTTTGGGTGTTTGCCAAGTCAGATACAAAAAATATATTTTTTGAGTGTCGACCAAACCATGGCCAAAACCTTAAAAAATACAAATTAAAAAATATTCTTTTTTGGTGGTTGGCAACGAATGGTCAACACCAACTTTCCCTCGTCTATATATAGGACTGAGGTTTTGGTTTTGGAATTGTAAGGAAGAAAAATATCTCTCAAAGTAACATAGAAATGAGAATGTTTTCTTGTGTATCATCAGATAAGTGTTTTGTTATGGGGGAGAGTTTTGAAGTATACAACCGAATTTCGAGGTTGAATTATATATTGTCATATATTACCGGAGTTAAATTATATACTGTCATGTGAAGCGGTAAAGATATGTCTTCAGTGGTTAGACGATTTTCTGCGCCATTGAAAACTATCCGAGATGTCCAACGCAGATGAATATTATCTACGTTGGAAGAATTTGTTACTACGAGAAGTACTGTTGAATAGTTGATCCAACGTAGTTATATTGCCGCCATATACGGGCATTGTGGTAAACCCGTAAAGGTTATGCTGTCAAAGGTCGGATGACTTTTTTCTCCATTTAACAACTAACCAAGACTGACTGCATTGTGTCTTACAAACTAAAAAAGGCCATGTTTAATGGCAACCCAAGCAAGTTTCTCCGGTACTAACGTTTGCAGTTAGGTATTCAAGTAGATGGACATTATCTATGTTTGTATTTTATTATATTTGTAATTTTAATTTATTTTGTATTATTGTTGTTCGAATTTTAAAATTTTGTGTATTAATATTAACTAATATTTGTAATTTATTGTATCTGTAAAATTAATTTGTTGCTTAGTAATATTCAACAATATTTGTATTTTCTTGTATTAATATAATTTTGAATTATATAAAAAATTATTAAATATGTTGTTGTGAAAATGTGGGGAAATAATTATTATTAAAAAATTAAATATATATTTAAAAAATAATAATTACAAATTAAATTTAAAATATAATCGAAATTACAAATTAAATTTAAAAAATAAACGAAAATAAATCAAAATTGTGTAGATCCTGACGACGTCCCTGGTGCTGGTGTGTAACGGTTCAGGTTCCTCCAGATTCGATAAGGCCGTGGTGCACCTTCTTGAGGAGGCGTTACATAGCTACTACTCGGTTTGGCCTCTGGTGTCCCAAAGTTCAATGTCTCAATCGGCATACATAGAAAGGAGGTAAAATCGTACGTATCGTCATCGGGAGTTTTGGAGTGTTGAGTGATCGAAGGCGTCGAGGCAAAAATATCCTTTATTGTCGATGTACTTTCTTCTTGATGGATCTCCAGTTGATATGAAGATGAACCAAAATAATATGAACGTTGAGGCTCTGGGTCGTCGCGAAAAATATCCTCCATGGAACTAGGATGTTGGTGTTGGGGCAAATAAGATGACGAGCCGGATGCTTGATATTGGGGCTCGAGCTTGTTCTCGGGGTCGGGCTCGAGCTTGAAATCTGAATTGGAGATAGGACCACGACGTCAACGTGGGTTATTCGTTGGACGCCATCAGTTGCCTTCCAAAACAAGTTCAGACGGGATCAACATATACTGCCTGACAAAAACCAACGGCATCTCGTATGCTATATATCATTGGTTGTACTGTGGGGTACCGAAAAAATCTCCGTTTAGCGAATACAAGGTACAACACCTATTCCCCGAGTCATCCCAAAGAAAGATATATGGCTCAAGATACCGAGCTCAATTTATTTGGTTTTTACTTGCTTCCTTTTTGTCCAGCTTGTGAACATCACCGAGTTGGAAGGAAAGATTCGGGATATGTTGCATGACATCGAACTATCGCAAGACCCGATCCCCAGCATGCCATTCCACAATATGAAAATTAAATATCGGCTCACCATACGAACTACACAGTATAAACAACACGAGTTTAGTTAATATTAAAAATATTTAAAAATATTTTATTTGTAAAAAACATATTTCGAAAATGTAAACAAATATTTTGAAAATATAAAAAATATAAGATTTTTAATTTGTAAAAAATATTTCAAAAATGTAAAAAGTTATTTCGAAAATATAAAAAATATATCTAAAAAAATTTATTTCGAAGATATAAAAAATATTTTAAAAAAATTCGACAATCTAAAAAAATATTTTGAAAATATATAAAATATATGTAATAAAATATTTCGAAAATATAATTTTAAAAAAATTCGAAAATATAAAAATATTTTGAAAATAGAAAAAAATATTTAAAAATTTTAAAAATATATCTTACCCTATCTCGTTCATGTGTGTTTATTTGCATACGATAAACGGGCAATTGGCTGAGTCGCCCAATTTCCGAATTTGTAAACCATTTGAAAAATTGAAAAATAGTTGGAATTATTTATTCCATGCAATAAATTAATATTTAATAAAACTTAAAAACAGAAGATAAACTCGATTTATCGAGTCACCTATTAATCAATGGCATCTGAAATGGAAAGTGACCGACATTCACGGGAAAAGGCAGTCGATATAATAACCATGATTAGAGCAGATAGGAGCAACCGCCCATGGTCGAAGCATCGGGATTTTTCACTCAACAAAGCTCCCAGTACAATGTGACCAACACTGCAGAGCCCTAACTTAATTTTTCGACTGCCTTCATGTCATCCAGGAAAGGGAGGTACGCGATGCTTTTTTTGTTATCAGTATTGTGTGGAATGAGGACACCACCTAGCAACTGTAGAATAAACACTCGAGCATGGTAGATAATGTCCAGCTGTGTTGGATTTTGAGGTAGATGTCGGAAGTTTCATTTCAAACATGGTAATTTTTTGTTTTTAGCGGTCGAGGGCATCGTGCCCTAAGGATCGTCTAATGTGCTCGGACCCATTATTGCAATATCGTCAACGGGCAGTCCGAACTGGATTGCTACGTCTTGTAGCGTAATAATTGCCTTCACACATGGGAGGTGGAACATGTGGGTTTTGGGTCACAATCTTTCGACTAAGACTGTTATTAAATCGGTCCAAACTTTCATTGGTTGAATGCGGGTGGCATAATCGAACCCTGCATCTTCTAGATATTGCTGAGCCAATCGGTAAGGGAAATAGCCCGAATGATGTACCCAAGCTCTAACCAACCGGTAAGACTTCTGATCATATCAAATAATGCTAACTTGGTGGTCACGATCATTAAGGATGACGTTGGGATCCATAAGTCAAGGTCGGTCATTGATGGTCGGAAGTGATCGGAGGTCTGAATACGACGGAATACGACGAGTCTCGGATGTCGGAAGGCGGTGGTAAGCTGAAAGCTTAGTGGCCAAATGCCATTTATAGTAGGAGACCATTGATGATATTTTTATAATTTTCATTTTAACAAAGGGTAAATTGGTAAATTTAGTGTCACATCAAAGTCTTTAGTTTCAAATTTTAATTTGAAATTTAAATTTAATTATAAATTAATTTATATTTTCATAAATTTAAAAAATTTGAAATATAAACTAAAATTTTTTAATTTAAAAAATCATTTAAAATGTTTTTAATTTAAAAATTGAATTTATGTTTGTTAAAATTTTATTTAAGTTTATTAAAATTTTTAAAAACATTGTATTTTTTATTATTTAAATCATTTTGATTTTTTAAAATTTATTTATTATTTTTAATTAAATATTTTTTTCCTAACTCCCAATGGCTGACGAGCTTGACACGTCTTGCTACCAATGCATGGTCGAGATTGACAGGCCTGTTGCCAGTCGACCTACACATGGCTGCGACCCAAGGGAGACCAGCAATTGGTCGAGACCCAACCCCTTGCCCAAGATGCGTGTCAGGCTGGTGAAGGCCATTGCATGACCGACACCATGAGTTTTTGCCCAACCCATTGAATGGCCGACACCCAAAGCTATTATTATTATTTTTTAATTTCAACTTCAAATAAATTTTTAATTTTCATTTTCATTTTCATTTTCATTTTAATTTTAATTGTAGTTCATTTTTTTAATTTTATTTTTTAAATATGAAATTATTTTTAAAATTTTTAAATTTAAACTTTATTAATTTACAGTTTAAATTCAAATTTAATTTGATTTTTTTAATTTCTTAATTTTTGAATTTTCATTTATATAAAAAAAATTGCACTTTACACTAATATTTTAATTTCGAATTTAAACTAGTATTTCAAACTCTATTAATTTCAATTTCGATTTTAAACTATAAATTAATTTAAATTCCATTTCAACTTTAATTTCATTTTATTTTGTATGTATAATTTTTAATAACAACAACAACAACAACAACAACAATAATAATAATAATAATGTATTTCATTTCTAATAATTAAAATTTGAACATGTAATTGAATTTAAAAAATTAATTTAAACAAAAATATTGTATGTATACTCGTGGACATGCGCTCATTCCTCATCGGATAGTCTGGCATTACGAGATGATTGACCGAAAATATAGACACGATGTGGGTAAGTGGACCGGTTGTGACCAGGTCTTCTACAAACACTGCACAATTTTGGTTCGCCTGTCTCCCTTATGTCCATATTAAAGCGAATCCTCACCGAATGTGGACGACCTCTAAGCTTTCTACGGAGATTATGGTCTGGCATCATCTCGAAAGTAAGCGGTGGAACTTCCCAGTTTGATACATCGGCATTACGGGAAATTCATTCTCCTAGATACGTAATGTGCGTTGTAACGTGTACACCTCGTCTATAAATTGTTCAACATTTAAATTTTTAATCGCACATGCTGCATGAACATGCGCACATGGATACCGGAGAGTCTGAAATCTAAAGCACTCGCATCGCCTGTTTGCCAGATTAACTGCGTACGACCTTGGCAGAACACCAAAGCGACAATCGGTGTTCTCTGAATCCCGAAAAATCTCCAACTCGCGCGAATAGATTTCTACATTCATCGCTCGAACTCTCTAATTGTTTGCCGCCATGGCCCTTCAAATGTCCTCAACGTACACGTGCACTGCCTCCATCTACGTCGCTTACCGCTATCCCATCATAGGCATCAATGTGGCCAACCTATAGAAGGTTGCCGAGAAAACAGTAGCAATTGGTAGATCTCGTGTACACTTCAAGACAGAGTTAATCGACTCGACCAGCTTGGTCGATATCTGGTCATACTGATACTCTTCATTGTAACTCTGTTTCCATTGATGCGTCTTGATGCTACCTAACCACCCACGGAGATTTTTACCATTTGGTAAATCTTTCATCTTAGCTTCAAGCCTTGCGAACTATTGTCTGAATCTCCGCGATTCAAATTCATGAGCTACATATGCAATTTCGAATAAGTATTTCAACAATTCACACACTGATAAAATTTGAAATTAAATCGAATAAAAAAATAATAATAATTTTTACCCATGTCCACGAGTTTTTGTTTTCATCCTTTATTTTTACAATCACTGTGAAAGTTTGCCGACATGTGACGATTGCAATAAATCGACCTCAACGGATCCTCCTATGGCTTTATTGCAACAAGTAGCCCCTTCGGTCTGTCTGATATAAGGTAAACGTTGTCTCGCCTGACAACGTGCCTCCTCAAATTTTTTAAGAAAAATTCCCAAAACTCGAAGCATTCTTTCTCGACTATGGCGAAAGCAATCGAAAGTACATTTCGATTGTCGGCTTATGCAACAGCAATCAGTAGTATTTATGTGTATTTGTCATACAGCCAGGTTCCATCCACCTGCACCATCGGTTTGCAGTGAGGGAAGACCTTAACACACGACTTACACGTCCAAAACAATCGATGAAAATGTCATTTTCTCGGTTCAATCACCCCATTTGGGCCAATATATGGTAATGTTTGCAAAACAATGACTATCCCCGGCACATAATCTCACATCACGACTATCCACCCTTGAAGCTTGTTGTATAATGCATCCCAATCACCATACAACTCCCGTATCACCATTTACTTCTCCCACCATGCTTTCTAGTATGAAACCTTATAATTGAAGTGAGCTTGCATGGCTGCAACATAGACCGATACCTTATTCAACGGGGACTCTTTTACCATAAGCATGATGCAGTTGCATATAGTCTTTGCATCTAACTTCCGATGGTCTTGCGTCATACAAGCCATGTTGCATGTGTGTCGACCTTCCATTTTTCTTCTTATCCATAGTTGAGTCCGTTGCATTAACGCGGCTCGGATACGCCACTTACACCCACTTGAGGCTTTCCAACATTCTCCGATGTACAAAGACTACGATAACTTCATCACTTTATAATCCACAGCTAACTTCAATTTGTATTGCTTTATTGCATTTAAGCAGTCATTGTTCTCGAATTGTTGTGCTACGAACAACTCTTCTTCGTCGATTTCTTCCTCAAGTAGGTGAGCCGGAACTATGTTTGTATATTCCGTGAACTCACGAGCTAGAGCCGCATCTAGGTCTACGTCACTCTTAAAGTCTTTTGGATTATTCCTGATAACTATACTCGGGTCCGTGTTTTCTACCAGATGAGTGTTAACATAATCACCCTCCATCGAGCCTTCCTCATCTATGTCTTCGAAGATGTCATCCAAATCGAGGTCATCCAAACCTTCATTTTCATCATCATCTTATATAGTGGCCAACACCTTCGGATGAAATTGTAGACGATGACATGTGTTTTAGATGTTATACACATCCACCGGTGTTAAGATTTTCTAGAGTTGACACTCAAAAACCCGCTTGATCTTTCCTACATACATTAAGATCAAAATCTATTCTAGAACGCTAGCTTACTGGATTTAAAACTTGAATTGGTTCGAGTTCTACTATCTCTGCGAACAACTCAATCGGGCAAGGATTTTCGATCTCAGAGGGGCAATAATTTTCTATCATTGTCCCTAGATCATCTTCATCAACAAGCTCCATTTCTGAGAACTTGATCGGATCTGATGAAATCGAAAATTTGTAAAACAGTCTCAACATTTGCTTTTCGCAACGAGTAGCTATCTTTGTACTGATCTTCCGTTTCAGTTCCTCCAGCGAAATACGTTTGTTCAATCTCATTCCGATTTTTTCTCGACTTTGAAATACACAACCTTCATCATATGTATTGATAATTTTTCCATCGAAATGAAAATAAAAATAGAAAATGTTAGAACTCATCTTGAAAAAAATTGTGATTTTCTCTCAACAAACAAAACACAAATATTTAATATTGATAATGAAAACAAAAAGCTCAAATAGTAGAAAAGACACACACACACAAACACACACACACACACATACACATATAGTACTGGGGTTAAAAGTGGGTGCCGGCCATGGGATGGTAAACACCCGAAAAAATATTTTTGTTATCTAGAAAAGGGGATGTCGGCGATGGCTTGACAGATAACAAAAAAACTAATTTTTTTATTTGTATTAACTAAACTCGTGTTGTTTTGATTTTTTTCGTTTATTTTTAACTTCAATTTGTAATTATTATTTTTTCAATAAATATTTAATTTTTCGATAATAATTATTTCTTAACATTTTTACAACAAAATATTTAATAATTTTTTTATATAATTCAAAATTATATTAATATAATAAAATAAAAACATTGTTGAATATTACAACGCAACAAATTAAATTTACAGATACAATAAATTATAAATATTTGTTAATATTAATACACGAAATTTTAAAATTTGAACAACAATAATACAAAATAACCTTTTAAACCCTAAACTGCCCAACTCGTCTCAATTAGATAATGTCCATCTTCTTGAATACTTGGTCAACTTCAAGAAATTCTTGGACAACTTGAAGGAATTTCTGGCCAACTTCAAGAAATTCCTACCAACTTCATGAAATTCTTGGCCACCCTCAAGGAATACGGGGCCAACTTTAAGAAATTCCTTGCTAAGTCGTCTCGGTTGGCCGTTAGATGACAAAGAAAGTCATCCGACCTTTGATAGTATAACATTTACGGTTATACCACCTAGTTACATATGACGGCAAATATATCATTTACGTTGGATTAATATCTCAAAATTGTACTGTTGAATCGCAGAATAATAATTCTTTCAACGTAAATAATATCCATCTTCTTTGGATATCTAGGATAGTCTTCAAAGGCACAAAAAATTGTCCGACCATTGAAGACATATATTTGCCGCTTCATATGACAGTGTATAATTTAACTTCGGGAATACATGATAGTATATAGTTCAACCCCGAAATTTGATTGTACACTTCAAAACTCTTCCCTAGAAGAAAACACTCATTTCATGATACATAAGAAAACACTTTCATTTTTATGTTACTTTAAGAGAAATATTTTTTCCTTACAATTTCAAAATCAAAATCTCAGTTCTATATATACACGAGGGAAAGTTGGTGTCGACCATGGCTTGGCAGACATCGAAAAAATATTTTTTTATCTGAAAAAAGGGGTGTCGACCATGGCTTGGCAGACACCCAAATTTTTTTTTCAAAATATCGTATTTTCGTATACCAATATAATATCGATTAAAAAAATTATTTTTTATTCCTGACATCAATCATTAGAATAGAATTTAAGGGGGTATTGGTCATTACATAGACTTCTAACATTTTTGCTATTAATTTCTAGTTATTTTAATGTATATTTTTTAACTTGAATCATTTTTATAAATGATAATTCTTTTGAATTATTTGTATAAAAAAACCCTCTTTTTTTAACCCCTCAATGGGGATTTAACCCACCAATCACATCAAAGGTCATAAAATGATCTAACGGCTTAAAACAAAAGAAAGACATAAATACACTCTTTTATAGACTTGACCTTCTGGAATTGACTTGTAAGTTTCCCTCGTACTAGACTAGGTAATCGTTGGAGAAAATCTTGTCTGATGAAAATGATTTGATGGTTCCATGGAAATAACTATATCCCTGTTCTTCCTTTCTCCACTGACTTTGATGTTATTTCGATTTTGACTGATATTAAAAAAACCCAAGCACAAATTAAATCGATGTATATTTAAGTAATCATGTATTATTTATTTATACTATAAATTTAGATTTTTATTGAATTGATATTATAATCAATTAAGTGTTAATTTAGTCGAGTAATAATTAAAATATTATTTTTTACAATGTAATTTATATTATTTTAAATGAATTTTTATCTTTTTATATTGTTTGTATAAAAAATAGAAAAGAAAAGATTCACTTATATCGATGTAAAAATATTTTAGTTTTACACTTTTTTGTATAGTTTTATGTGACTAATATTTATATGATTAACCGTTGAATTTATCAATAAAATTATACTTATTATGCATATAAATTTTTGAATCGATCTGATATTTTTATCATATCGATTTAAAGTAGTATAAATATGAAATATGATAATTAAATATTTAGGATATTAATTGTACAAAAATATACGAGCGAGAGACTTTACCATTTAGGAATAAAAGCCATGATAATTTAATTTTGAGCTAGAAAAGTGAAAGTTTTGAAGGAAACTTAAAATGATGGATTTTTATATCTATTTTTATAAATTTATGAATAAGGGTGAGTTTGAAAGAAAAGTTTAATATAATATATAATAAACTAAATAAATTTATGATAAATAAATACAATAATATAATATTACTTTATTATGGATTGAAATATCATCTTTCATCTTTATATGTTACTATCATTCAAATATGACTCAATATTTTCTTATTGAAAAACCTTGTCAGTTAGATTTAATTTTAGGCAAAATTAAATTAACAACTTTCTTTAAAATTCTAAAAAATATATATTTTATTTTTTAAAAACATCAATTAATTATTTTGATATATATATATTTGTTATTTTTAACTTTTAAATTCATGTTTTTATTTAATAATTTTTTATTTACATAGACAAAATAATAAATAAATAATTATATGATCAAATATATTTTTTCAATGTTAAATAATATCAACTATTTATTTTGATTAATACAATTATATTAAATCAGCTAAATTAAATCGTGATTATGAATACATTGTTTTGAAAAAATAGGATAACAATAAATTAAAATTTTCATAGCATGTTGTCCATAACATCATCGATAAAACGACATAATGTTGAGTGTGAAGAGTGATGGAAAGGTTGGAATTGAAATCCACTAAAAGCTTAGCCACTTGAACAAGGGATACCAAAGGGCCCATTCCAAAGAATTAGATGCTATGAAATAGAGAAATATTTTTTTTTATTTGGGGTGAGTATTCGATCGAGTCGAGTCGAATCAAGTTAAAAAATTTTGAATTAGTCGTTGACGAATCTTATTTTAGCAATCGAACTCAATTTGAAATTTTTTCAAATCGAATCGAACCGATTCAAAAAATTTCAAGTCGAGTTAACGAATTTTATTATTTATACTTAATATTACATTTGCATGGATCGATTATTTAACTAATAGATGAAGTACAATAATATATAACTACATAAACAGTATAATGGTTTTATTTTTTAACTTAATGGGTAAAAATTTATCAAAACGACGTAGTTTTGCCTTTTAACTTAATGATTTTGACTTTTAACTTTAGAATAGGTAAACATTTATTAAAACGACATAGTTTTTCTTTTTTTATTCAGATTTTTGGATAACTCAAATTGTATAATTCAAATTCGAGTTAAACCGAAAAACTTGATCCGAATAACTCGATTAACTTAAATGACTTGAACTATTTAATTCAAAAATTAAAATTTTTATCGAATTTTTTAAATTGAATCAAATTTTACTCACCTCTATTTCTAATAATTTAATGATACATCAACAATTTTGTTATAAATATCAATATTTTGACGATGAAGTATGATGTCACTACTTTGCTGGGTGAGGGGTATGGAGCCACTTCTTGAATTTATTGGGTTTTTCTTCGCAAACAAAAAAGTATTGGATTAAATACCTTTGAACTTCTCACGTTATCGTATTTATGATATTTATTCTATTTTATTTTTATAGAAGTGTTAAAGTTTAGTACATATTTTTAAACAATGACATATAATGATGTTGATGTCACTACAATGTTATAATTTAATTTTTGTAGTTTTTAAAAATGTTTAATTTTTTAATTTTAAATTTTTTATATATACATTTAAAATTTTATATTTAGAAAAATCAAATTATGACATCAATACTATCACGTATCATTGCATAAGCATAAAAGTGTCACATGTATCAAACTTAACACCGTTACCAAAAAGTGCCAAAAACCTTGACGGAATGAAAATTGAGTAACAACTTGAGACAAAAGAAACCATAAGTATCAACTTGGGAGAAAGCAACAAGTTCGGGAGTTAAAGGTATATTTAAACCAAAAGTACTTTATTGGATTTTTTTTATTACTGACTTTAATCAAATTAGCTTATTGAATCTAGTGCTAAGACATACTATACTTTCAAGGAATAACGCAGGTTCAAATTAAGGAGACGACTATTGGACAAAACACGTTAGCGAACACATATAAATATAAATATTTATATTAAATACAAGATCTCAACAAAATAATATAAATAAATATTTATGTTTATGTAAAGACATCAGATTTAAACAAAACGAATTAAATAAATATTTATATTTATTTAAAATATCAGATTTGAAAACAAATTAATTAAACAAGCTGAAAAAACAGAAATCAAATAGAGAGGATCGAGTAGTCAAAGAGAGTTATTGTGAAAGAGATGAAATTCTTGTTGTGATTGTGGATATATAAATTTACATTAGAATGTATTTATTTGGTTTTCTCATGTATTGTGAGTCTTGAGTAAGCATATTATTTATGCAAAAGTTAAGCCATTGTAGGTGATTTGTAAACTACCCCAAGAGAGGGTTTTAAAAATGAATCAATTGTTGAAGTGGAAATTTAAATGCTAAATATGCTATTTATATGGTGACATGTATATATATAAACATGTGTAATATGAATACGTTGAATTAAGGAAACACATATAAGCTGACGAGCGTAAATGTGTGCAAGCTGACGAGCATAAATGCACATATAAGCTGACAAGCATAAACATGTGCAAGATGACGAGCGTAAACGTGTGCAAGCTGGCGAGAATAAATGCATATATAAGCTGACGAGCATAAACGTATGCAAGCTGACGAGTGTAAACGCATATATATATAAGCTGACGAGCGTAAACCCATATAAGCCGACGAGCGTAAATGTAATGAATATGTATATTGATCCTTTAATGATAAACTGTTGAAACGTTACATGAATGTGATCTTGACTTTAATGAAACCTAATAGACATGGGAAATTATTACGAAAGATGAATGATTTGTATTAGACTTCTTTGGAAACTATTACACATTTTCCATACTTACCTATTTTATTTGTTTTGTAGATTTTGAACTTTTGATTTCTTCGTGGACGCATCCACCTTCGGTAGTTCTTGATGCTCACTTTTGGTTAAATATGGCATGTATATAGGATGTCTCATTTTGATAGCATAAATTAAGCTACAATTAAGTTTGTAAATCAGATTCACCTTAGTTCTTGAATGACCTTTTGGGATATTGTAAGTATGTTATTTGAAATGAGTTTGTCTTAATGATTTTAGTATGCAAATCCATGCTGATTAGAAGGTGAATTTTTGGGTATTTATGAAATTAAATGAAGTGTATTTCATAATTGTAACACTTCTAGGTGCATTTTAAGCTATGGCAAAGTGTGACATGATTTGGTTTAGGCACTTAACTCAATAGAGGATGTTTTAAGCTCGGTTTTTAGGTTTTTTGGGCATACATGGGCGTGTGTCTCATGGGTGTTAGTTGCAGGGCTCAAACAGCCTAACACATGACCGTGTGACCTATTTTCGTAGCTACACACAGGCTAACACACGAGTAGATACACAGGCGTGTGGCCCAAGTCAGAATACACACACGACCTGGCACACGGTCGTGTAGAATTTCATACATAGGTGCAGTGGTCACACGGTTTGACACACAGCCTAGCACACGACCGTGTGACCCATTTTCATAGTCACACACGGGCAAGCAAACGGGCTGGCACACAGTCGTGTGCTCCTGTTTTCTCAAATTTTCAACTTTCACTTAAGCTTTCTAAATTGATTCAAATTGGTCCTTGATTGTTCGAAAGTTATTTTTAGGGCTTCAAGGATCCAATTTAAGGACTGTATAAACATATTTCATATTAAATGAATTTCTTTTGTATCAAATGTTATGAGAATGTTCCTACATGTACAGTAATTCTCTGTATCCTTACTCCAGCGATAAAAAAGGGATATGGGTGTTATATTTAGTGGTATTAGAGCTATGATTTAGTTGATTCTAATATTGAACATAGTGTGCATAAAGTCTAGAAATTACATGCCATATTAACCTGTAAGTTATGTGATGCTCACGATCCAATATAATAATATTTTCTTTTAATCCATTAAAAATGGTAAACAAAAATAACCCTGTGGATAATGACGAGGTAAAAAATCATGCTCCGATTACTAGTGAAGGAGCAAATCCGAATGTATTTGGATCTCAAATGGTTGGAAGTGGGAATCATGATATGTTCTTTTAGATGATGAATGAGTGGTTTGCTCAATTCATGCAGAATAATCTGGTGGCTCCACGGCCTCCACCCCCTTCGGTGTCTTCTAACATTTCTACATGGCCTCAGAATATAAAGCAGGTATAGACTCCTTGTCCACCCATTGATAAAATACATAAGCGTAGGGCTGAAGAATTTTTGAGACTTTATAATGATGACCCTGCTAAAGCGAAGTATTGGCTAGTAAATACTCAGGGCGTATTTGATGAACTAAACTGCTCCCCTAAAGATAGTCTGAAATGCGTTATTTCGCTTCTAAAAGAAGTTGCATATCAGTGGTGGATCACATTGACTTTCGTGATTCCTCGTGAACGGGTGATGTGGGAGTTCTTTCAAGTGAATTTAGGAAGAAATATGTCAGCCAATTGTACTTGAAAGATAAGAAAAGAGAGTTCTTTGTTTGAAACAAGGAAATATGTCAGTGGTAGAGTACGAGCGCAAGTTTGTTAACTTGAGTAAGTATGCTTGGGAACAAATGACTTTTGGAGATAAGATGTGTGCTGGATTCGAAAGAGGTTTGAATGAAGATATTCGAGCCATGGTAAGGATGTTGAAAATTAAAGAATTTGTGGAGTTATCACAACGTGCTCAAAAGATGGAAGCAATATGGAAAGAGAAGAAACAAGCAAAAGCTAAAAAAGGGACCTCGAGTAAATGAAGTGAAGTTAGAAATTTTTTTGCTCCTCCACCGAAGAAGCCACGTGAATTCCATAGCCACCCCGTCTCTATTAGGGGAAATCCAAAGAGAAGCATGTTTAGTCAGTTTCCTTCAAGGTCTCAGGATACTTCAATGGCAAGTGCTGGCAGTGTGAGAAATATCGATGTTCCTGTTTGCAAACTATGTGACAAATCCAATGGAGGAGAGTGTAGGGTCAGATCTGGGGCTTGTTTTCGTTGTGGGTTATTCGAACACCATATTAGAGAATATCCACGAAGGAGTGAATTTAGTTCAAAACCGTTAACGAAGTCTACGACCACTCTACAAAAGAATAGAAATTCAAGGCCTGGAAGTATATCTTATGTCAATCAAAACGAGTCACGTGATTCAACCTTTAGATTGGAGGGCCGAGCACCAGTTAGAACATATGTGATCCAAGCTAAAGAAGAAGCTACATCACCTGATGTCATTGTTGGTACTTTTACTCTTTTCGATACTACTGTTATTACATTAATTAATCCTGGATCCACACATTCTTACATGTGCACCACATTAGCCTCTATAAAGAAAGTACCTATTGAATCTACTAAATTTGATGTTAGAGTGTCAAACCCAATAGGCCAGAGTGTGATAGTTAATAAAATTTGTAAAAATTGTCCATTAAAAATTTGGGGTTATGAATTTTCGACCGATTTGATGTTGTTACCATTTGATGAGTTTGATGTTATATTGGGAATGGATTGATTAACTATTAATGATGTGGTGGTTAGTTGCAAGCACAAGCAAATTATCTTAAAGTGTTTGAATGCAGATTCATTAAGTATTGAAACAGAAAGGTCTAATTGCACGACCAATTTGATGT
Organism: Gossypioides kirkii; assembly: GCA_005610355.1. NCBI lineage: Eukaryota > Viridiplantae > Streptophyta > Magnoliopsida > Malvales > Malvaceae > Gossypioides > Gossypioides kirkii. The sequence goes on along the minus strand of CP032249.1, from coordinate 6,529,547 downwards.
CGACTCTGAATGTACAAAAGTTAATTCATAAGGGCGCTAAAGCTTTTCTAGCCTTCGTTCTAGACACACGAACATTCGAACAAAAGATAGATCAAGTTTCGACCGTACGAGAGTTTATGGATGTCTTTCTTGAAGAATTATCGGGTTTATCGCCGAAAAGGGAAATTGAATTTACTATTGAAGTGACCTCGGGAACCACTCTGATTTTTATGGCACCGTACAGAATGGCTCCAACCGAATTAAAAGAATTAAAGTCTCAGTTGCAAGAATTATTGGAGCACAGATTTATTAGACAGAGTGTGTCACCTTGGGGAGCGTCTGTTTTATTTGTTAAGAAGAAATATGGTACCCTGAGGTTATATATAGATTACCGACAATTAAATAAACGGTAAAGAATAAATACCCGTTACCGTGAATAGATGATTTATTTGATCAGTTGAAAGGAGCGACTGTATTTTCAAAAATTGATTTGCACTCTAGATACTATCAGTTGAGAGTAAAAGAATCAGACATTCCAAAAAAAACATACAAAACTCGCTATGGACATTACGAATTTTTGATTATGCCGTTTGGTTTAACAAATGCTCCTGCTGCATTCATGGACCTTATGAATAGAGTGTTTCAACCACACATAGACTGATTTGTAATGGTATTTATTGATGATATTCTGATATATTCGAGGAACAAAACAAACATGATCAACATTTGAGAATGATGCTACAGATTTTACAAGAAAAGCAACTTTATGCAAAATATAGTTCAACATATTCACCACCACGATCACTTCTCACCATTTTATTAAGTTGGTTTTCAACTTCTTGCTTATAGAGAATAACTTTCTTTATAGTTTCGGTTTTACTGTTTAGCAAATACATGTAGCAATGTTTTGTGCTTTCATTAATAAAGGTAATAAAATATTTATCCCTCCTCTCATTTGAACAAATCTTAACTCACAAGCATTGTTATGTATTAGATCAAGTGATTATGTGCTTCTTTCAACAGTTTGAAATTAAGACCTTGTTAATTTTTCCTCAACACATGTTACACATTTATGAATATAATTAATGTGAAACAAAAGAATTTGCTCTAAGTTAATTAATCTTCGTAAAGTATTTAATTAACAAGTACCAGCCTGCTAAATGACTCAAACATATAAATGAAAGAAGCGACATTTTTATTAATTTTCATTGCTTTTACAGAGACTACATTACAAATCCCCTTCCCACATAAGCCTATATCAAGCACACAAGTCTATATCAGACACTTCCTTGGAAATTTCTTCCATAACATTGGCCTCATCAGCTCTGACTTTCTTCGAAAGCCTACAGTCAAATGACTTGTGTCATATCTTCTTACAATTGAAGCATTTCCCTTGAATTTTTTTGCTTCTTGGAAACACCACCTTTTGGTCCTAGTTTAGACCCATTTTGAGGTTGTTTTCCCTTCTTGAAGTCCTTCCTAACTTTTATCTTGTTTTCCCTAGCACAAGTGACATTTACTACTTTGGTGAGCCTTTGTTTAGTACCTCTATCGTCTTTTCAATTCGAAGTCTGACAATCAGGTCTTCTACTGTCATTTCCTTTCTTTTGTGCTTTAGGTAGTTCTTGAAGTCATTCCAAGCAGGAGGTAGCTTTTTGACCATCCCTTCAGCAAGAATTCTGTGAATGATCACTTGAAGTTCTTGCACATAATTCACAACTAGTTTTGAATTAATCATTACAAAATTCAAGAATTTAGCAACTAAAAACTTTTTAGCTCCAGCTTCTTTGATTTTGTATTTGTGGTACAGTTTTGTCCATAATTCCTTTTCTGTCTTCTTGACACTGTATGCCTCGTATAGTGCATCTGACTATCCATTTAGGATGTAATTTTGATATAAGAAATCAGATTGCCCCCAAACATCAACAACAATGAAGGCGGTAATAGCATCTACCTCACCTTCTTTAACAGTAGGAGGGTAATTCTTTAAAAAATTTGTCAAGTTTAACATGCTCAAATAGAACATCTTCTGTTTTCATGTCTTGAAATTTTTCCCACAGAACTTCGTAGGCTTCTCGTTGTGGCTTACAGCCACCGACATTCGTTGGATTTGAATTCGAAGCCTAAGTCGGAACCAACGTTGCAAATCTCCAATTGGATGAATTGGTGGGAGTTTCCATTTTCTGTTAATATTTCAAAAACAGAACCAAAGTTAGAAAAATTATCAACTTTTGCTAGATAGTAGGAATTTAATAAATTAAAACCCGAAACAAAAGTTTACACGGTCTAATCGAAAACACAATAATAACAATGCATCAGGTAGTTAACCTTGAAAGAGAGTTGGTGCACTTGGCACGCTTAAATACCAAGTCTCTCAAAGAACCAATCCTAGACGTGCACTCTCATATTGTATTTTTAATTAACCTTTGATAAATTTCTTTTTATTTGATGTAACAATTTGAAGCTATAATTTAAGCTTTCACGATTTAAAGCCTCAATTAAGGCCACAATAAACTAGAAAATTTAATTTCCAATTTATACTATCCTTTGATTTTGTTAAACAGCAGAATTAAAATTCTGAAATAAAATCAAAATCAATTCTATTAAACTGTAGGATTAAATCCTGAAACATAATTTAATTAATCCTAAATTGGAAACAAAATAAAAAAAAATCTGTTGAATGGCAGGACTGAATATCAAAATAGAATTTTTAATTTTAATTCTTATTTGAAAACTAAATCAAAATAGATTAAAATATGTTGAACGACGGGAATAAATCTTGAAATAGATTTATTCAACTTATACTTGTTTTGGAAACAAAATCAAAATAAAATAAAATTTGTTTAACGGCAGGAATAAATCCCGAAATAGATTTATTCACTTAATTCTTGTTTAGAAACTAAATCAAAATAGAGTAAAAATAAATTGAAAGGCGGGAATAAATCCCAAAACAGATTTATTCAATTTTAATTTTTATTCTCAAATAGAATAAATTTTTCGTCTTGGTGTTTCGTTCGTCTCGAATTAGAGAATTGTAAAATATAAATCTATCTTAAGATTGTTGGACAAAACACATTAACGAACACATATTAATATAAATATTTGTATTAAATATAATATCTCAGTAAAATAATATAAATAAATATTTATGTTTATGTAAAAATATCATATTTAAACAAAAGGAATTAAATAAATATTTATATTTATTTAAAACATCAAATCTAAAAAATAAATTAATTAAACAAGATCTGAAAATCCAAAAATAAAATAAAGAGGATTGAGTTTTACTAGATGTTGAGGCATGTTTTCACAATTTCCTTAAGATAGATTTGGCCGCTCCTACAATACTTGGAGAAACGTTAGTCATCTATCTCCCAGAATACAACAACAAAATGATTTCGACAATAGTATCTCTGCAGTGATCAACGAACAAACCTTGCCTTCTATGACCGAAATGTTTGAAAATTTGGAGAGAAAAAGAAAACAATTTTTTAGAGTGTAATAAACTCGTGTGTCTATAGAATTCTGCAATATTTTTTAGGCTTTTATAGGCATTTAATGTGGAGGAATTTAGGAAATTTACGTGAATAAAGATACAAATCTAATTTAAAGGAGTCTTTAAATTAATTTGAATAGAATCAAATAAAATCGAAAATCAATTTGATTGGAATAAAATCAAATTGAGATATTTGTCCTTTTTAAAATAGATTCTGTATAATATCTGTTGAGGAAAAAAAATAAATTACGTATTGTGCTAAAATATCCGCAGACCCTTTTTGGGCCTGACCGATCCAAACATTTTTTCATCTCTCATGTCGTGCGGTTGCGCCCCAACCCCGATAGGTTTGGATCTCCACCCCCATGCGCGCGAGGCAAGGCTTTAAGCTTAGTTATTCAATAACCCCTTAGTGGGTTTTCATATATGTACATATATCACACTTGGTATCTAACCAATATGGTATCTAAGTTTTTCTTTTCCTTAACTGTACACAATTGACTTACTTTGAGCATCAATTTCTTATTCATCACTAATTCATTTTAAACATATGATATATCGTTGTAAAGGTCTCATGGAGTAGAATATAAAATCATAATTTTATGATTCAACCCTCCACCTTTTCCTATCGAGAATATGACTCAAAGTTACCAAAAAAAATACATTTTCTCCAACAATCCCCACATGAATGAAAAATTGATAGTTTTAACAAAAAACCATTGACTCGATGTGGTGATAGAATCTACGATCGATAGTTTCATAGGATAGGTAGGCTTCCCCCTTCGAACCTTCCCTTGTGAAAGTATATTTACTTTATTTGCTAACCAGTAGACGCGATGTCCTTGAACTGTTCTGTCGTTTGTGTAAACGATGATATACCTCACACAACTACTTCCCTGGCAAGGTTTTTTTGTTCTCATGGGTATGTTCATATGGCTGTGAACATCTTCCTAGTTCTACAAGAGTTTGAGAGCTCTATACCCCAATAGTCTCCTCGAAACGGCCCCACTTCACTCTCACATAGATGACTCATGTTGTTCGTGTAACAGCTCGATTTTCAGTAGTGTCGGAAATAATGGTTTTAGGATCACAACTCCGACAAGTCGTAAATTTAGTTATTTTAAATGTTTTTGGTGATATATGCATCGTATGGATTATGATTTGAAAATAGCATTGATTAGATAGTTAATTGAATAGAAAGGACTAAATCATAAAAAGGATAAAAGTATTGATGTTTAATTAGAAGGACCAAATGAGTAAATTAACCAAGGAGTATTAGTTAGTGGATTAGTATGATTTATATTGTTTATAAATAGGCTTAATAAAGATTAAAAATAGTTAATTAAAGCTTAATGGTGAAAGTTTCAATAATTACAAAATTACCATTATGTATATATATGAATTAAAAGAAAAGAAATTGATTTTTCATCCCATTTTCTTCATCTTCTTCTTCAAATGGCAATAAGGAGAAAAATTAGGGTTTTCAATTCAAACCTTTGAGCTTTGATTTGGGTAAGCAAACCTTGATCGTTTTTAGTAATTTTTATGTTTTTGAGTCCGTATTAGCTTAAGCTAGCTCATGCAAGGACTAATTTGTGAATCTGTCAAATGTTAGAAAACTTGTCATTGTTGAAATTGCTTGTTCTTGGAAGTTTTTGATATATTTGAATGTTTGATACTTGGGTTTTGTAAAGTGATTTTTGATGACATTAGAGTTAAAGGACTAAAATGTGAAATTGGTGAAATTTCATGTATTATTGTGAAAATAGATATGTGAATGGGTTGGGTAAGTACCCAAGAGAATTCAGATATGGTTGTTGTGTAAGATAATGATTATTTTGCATGTTTTGTGTTGAAAGGACTAGGTTGAATAAAGAGAAACTAGCAGGGGTAAAACTATAATTTTTCCAAAAAGGCTAAATTGTATTGGATGACTAAATTATGTAATTTAATGTGAAAATTGAATGATTTGTGAATGTAGACTACGATCGTGCTACTGACCGTAAAAAAGGAAATTGACGGATTAGTCCTTGAAGTCTTTCCTAAACTGCAATTCAGTTTGGTAAGTTCGTAATGTCAAATTCTTATTAATAACTGCTTATAACTGCCTTTTTAATGATTTTTGAAAATGAGAAATATCGAGATGAGAATTTCCCGACCTTGTGCCAAAGATAGAAAATGGTCCGATGATTGAGATCCTGCATTTGTTGCAGATACTTTATAGCATCGTGAGTCACCGTAAAGTGAATAGAATTCGAGAATGGATTACAGACCCTACGATGGCAGAGATTCATGCTTGTTGCATCTTCTCATCAACTTAGTGTGAGCAGCATCGTAGGGAACAGATGTATCGTATCAATGGTTAAGAATAACATCGTATACTGGTAACAGGCATGACCCTTGGGTCAATAAGGAGAAAATGAGCAACATGACCTTTGTGTCAACAAGGAGTAAAACGAATAGCGACCCTTGAAGTTCAGTTGTGCTAACTTGTCAGATTAATAGAGTTGCTAATCTCATAAGACTTGGTAAATTGATGAACTTGCGAACTTATTAAGCTATGTAGCTTACTAGTGAACTTGTTGTTTTGTAGACCTCGTCTTGTGACTTGAAGATTGGATCATCTTGAAGACAATCACACTATCTTTGGAGCTCAATCGATAGTATTTACATCACTCGGTTATTTGGCATGGACTAGGATGTTATTAACCTTTGATATGGAACCAAAGATGTTAAAATCATACTATTTTAATTTTGTAAATGCATGAAGTATAACTTGATGCTTAGGCTTATAATGCTTGTACAGACTTAGAAGTTATGTGTGTATTGTGATGTTTTAATGCATAACTTATATTGGTTGTGTTTGAGGTATTAAACTTGTGTCTTGGCATCATTAATGAAATTCTGCATACTTGTTTCGGTAGAATTATTGCATGTATTGGTAGAAGTACAAGGTAGGAGAGAGCTTGTTCTTTGACTTGGATTGTATCGGTAGTTGAATTGCAAGTATCGATAGTTCATGGTACTGATGTATCAGTAGTATGTAAGCTTGTATCGGTAGAAGTTGCAAGGAGTGGATTTTTGCTCTCTGGAGTTTTTGGTATCGGTAATTATATGACTTGTATCGGTAGAACTAGTACAGGTATCGGTAAAAATCTTCAAAGTTCAAAATTTGTTCATTGAACTGACTACCACCGATACTTGACCATCAGGTACCAGTAGAAGTCTCCAAAAATATTAGAAATATCATTTTTACCCTTGATAAAATTGTGTTATGTTAAGATATTCTTTTAAATTGTGAGAAATGATTTTTGTATTGAATAAAGATGCAAATAGTCGGATATTCGTAAAAGATGAACAGTATAAAATAAATAGTAGACACCACAATCCTAACTGGCGATGGTGTACGGGATTCGGGCATTACAGTTTGACTCACCGAGACATACAACAGTCGTTAAAAGCATAACTTAAGCTATCTCATTTTTTAGTCACTATTTACATCATAGGAATGGACATGGGATACTAACCCTCACAGTGACCTCCTAAGTCTATGCAAGTAGGTTGTCCCTTTGAACCTAGATCTTGGGATCTCCAATCAGTTAGGTAGGGTTTTCCTTCACATAGCGTCTTTTATTTTCATGGGCTTTAATCTCATTCCTTTCGATGTTTTATAGACCTGATCTCGATTTAAGTCTTTAATTAGTGGATCCGTAATGTTATCTTTTGATTTTATAAAATCAATAGATATAACTTCGTTTGAGATTAGTTGTTTGATGGTATTATGTCGACGACTGATAGGCTATTTAACGTCATAGCAATAAAGTGCAAGCATACACTGTCGAGGCAAGTATAATAGACAAATTTGAGTCTGTCGGATATCGATCCCACGAAGATGGTTGTCTATTAATATTAGTGCAATGAATAAGTAAAATGCAATAAATTGTGAGAGTGATTGTCGAAGCAGTAACTTGAAAATAAAAACGAACTGTGATAATAATAAAATGGGATCCCCAACGTGAATGTTCAAAAGAATGCTAAGTGCTCACAAGGTATAAAAGGATAGGTGATTGTCGACGCAATAGAGTGCAATGTATATTTTACCGAGCTTAACTTCTATATTTAAAGTATAGATAAGACTTAAACATGCACATTAACCACTCCTTTTGATGATGGCAATGGAACACGATTAAGAACAATTGGATTAAATTCCTTTAATCCCCAAGCAACTCCCGTTGTCATGCTTGTTAGCTTAAACTGTCGCTGCACCTTCCAATGATAGTGACCGCAATAACACTTCCGTGTTAAAAACATTCAAACTCAAAGATTAAACAGTAGAAGCAAGTTTGAATAAAATAACATTTAACCCAGAAATTATGTGCACTTCCATATAAACATAAAATAGAGAGTAATCACCAGCATCAGAAAAGAAATGTAAAAGAGATAAATAGAGAATAATATTCCTAGACAATTGGACTTGCACCCTCACTTCCCTCTTGTGTCGCACTTAGGGCTCCTCGTTAGGGGCTGATCTGCATCCTTTTCACATCAGTTCACTTGTGAGGGTCTCAAGCCTCCATAGTCGAAAAGCTCAAAAGCTAGATTAAGGAAGATAATGCCCAAAGGAGACTAAATGGGACACATTTTTCTCTTTCTTTGTGAATATTTATATTCCTCCAAATTGTACAGGTGTCTTTTCTGCAGAATCAAGCTGTCTCTAGTAGTACAAGTTGGTTATACCAGACTGGACAGCTCACACATTTTTATTCTTATCCAAACACTGTTAGATGCGGCGACAATCCTGGACGCAATCTGAAATTACTTATACAGCAACATTAGTACCAAAATACGACAAATTTAAGAGTAAATAGGCTAAGGACCATTGAGTTAGAAAATGCGATTTACTAAACTAAAAAAAATGCTAAAATGAGTGCTAAAAACAACTAAATAGGAACAACTTAACCAATAAGTAGGGCGAAAACAATGGTTCTTTCTAGCACTATCAACGACGCATGTCTCAACTTACCATTACGTTAGCAAGACACCCCCACACATTCAAGTGGTTATAGGATGGTTTTCTACCTTTCCATAAATCATATGGTGTCTTCTCACTTTCCTTATAAGGAACCTTATTTAAAAGGTAATTAATTGATAGAATAGCTTCCCCCACATGTTCTATGATAATCTAGAGCTTCCTAACCATGCATTCATCATTTCCTGTAGAGTTCCATTTTTCCGTTCAACTACTCCATTTAATTGAGGAAAATATGGTTCAACACATTCACCACCACGATCGATTATCACCATTTTATTAAGTTGGTTTTCAACTTCTTGCTTATAGAGAATAACTTGCTCTATAGCTTCGTGTTTGCTCTTAAGCAAATACACATAGCAATGTTTTATTCTTTCATCAATAAAGGTAATAAAGTATTTATTCCCTCCTCTCATTTGAACAAATCTTAAGTCACAAGGATTACCATGTAATAGATCAAGTGATTCTGTGCTTCTTTCAATAGTTTGAAATGAAGATCTTGTTAATTTTTTCTCAACACATGTTTCACATTTATGAATATAATTAATGTGAAACGAAAGAATTTGCTCTAAGTTAATTAATATTAATAATTTATTTAATTAACAAGTACGAGCATGTCATGCCATAAGTTAAATGACTCAAACATATAAATGGAAGAAGCAATATTTTTATTAATTGTCATTGCTTTTACAAAGATTGCATTTCATATCCCTTTCCCACTAAACCTATATTAGGCATATAAGTCTATATCAGACACTTCCTTGGAAATTTCTTCCATAGCATTGGCCTCATCAGCTTTGACTTTCTTTGGAAGGCTACAGTCAAATGACTTGTGCCCCATCTTGTTACAATTGAAGCATTTCCCTTGAATTTTTTGCTTCTTGGAAACGTCACCTTTTAGTCTCAATTTAGACCCATTCTGAGGTTATTTTCCCTTCTTGAAGTCCTTGACTTCTACCATGTTTACCTTAGCACCATTGACATTTGCTTCTTTGGTGAGCCTTTGTTTAGTACTTTTATTGTCTTCTTCAATTTGAAGTCTGAGAATCAGGTTTTCCACTATCATTTCCTTTCTTTTGTGCTTTAGGTAGTTCTTGAAGTCATTCCAAGCTGGGGGTAGCTTTTCAATAATTGTTGCCACTTGGAAGGATTCTCTTATAATCATCCCTTTAGCAAGAATTTGTAAATGATTAGTTGAAGTTCTTGCACTTGATTCACAACTAGTTTTGAATCAACCATTACAAAATTCAAGAATTTAGCAACTAAAAACTCTTTAGCTCCAGCATTTTCAATTTTGTATTTATGGTCCAGTGTTATCCATAATTCCTTTGATGTCTTCTTGACACTGTATACTTCATATAGTGCATATGATAATCCATTTATGATGTAATTTCGACATAAGAAATCAGAGTGCTCCCAAGCTTCAATAGCAGTGAAGGCGGTAACAACATCTGCCTCACACACTTTAACAGTATGAGGCTCATCCTTCAAAAATTTTGTTAAGTTCAACATGGTAAAATAGAACAGCATCTTTTGTTGCCATTTCTTGAAATTCTACCCACAGAACTGCGTAGGCTTCTCATTGTGGCTTACAACCACCAACATTATTGGATTTGGAATCGAAGCCTTAGTCGGAATCAATGCTGCAAATCTTGAATGGATGAATTGGTGGGAGTTTCTATTTTCTGCTAATATTTCAAAAACAGAACTAGAGTTAGAAAAATTATCAACTTTTGTTAGATGACAAGAATTTAATAAATTAAAACCCAAAACAAAAGTTTACACTGTCTAATTGAAAACACAATAATAACAAAGACCAAGTAAGTAACCCTGAAAGAGAGGTGGTGCACTTGGCACGCTTAAATACCAAGTCTTTCAAAGAATCAATCCTAGACACGCAATCTCATATTGTATTTTTATTAACTGTTGATAATTTTTTTTTCTTTAATGTCACAATTTGAAGCTACAATTTAAGCTTTCACAATTTAAAACCACAATTAATAGAAAATTTAATTTCCATTTTATACTATCCTTTAATTTTGTTAAATGGTAGAATTAATATTCTGAAACAAAATCAAAATCAATTATGTTGAACGGCATGATTAAATCCTAAAACATAATTTAATTAATTCTTAATTAGAAACAAAAACAAAATCAAATAATATCTGTTGAACGGTGAGAATAAATACCGAAACAAAATTATTTAATTTGAATTCTTGTTTGGAAACTAAAACAAAATAGAATAAAATCTGTTAAACGGCAGGAATAAATCCCGAAACAGATTTATTCAACTTATCTTGTTTTGGAAACAAAATCAAAATAGAATAAAATATGTTGAATGGTGGGAATAAATCCCGAAATAGATTTATTCACTTAATTCTTGTTTGAAAACTAAATCAAAATAGAATAAAATCTGTTGAACGGCAGGAATAAATCCCGAAACAGATTTATTCAATTTTAATTTTTATTCTCAAACAGAATATGTTTTTTGCCTTGGTGTTTTATTCGTCTCGGATTAGAAAATTGTAAAATATAAATCTGTCTTAAAATTGTTGGATAAAACACGTTAGTGAACACATATAAATATAAATATTTATATTAAATACAAAACTATATAAAATAATATAAATAAATATTTAAGTTTATGTAAAAACATCATATTTAAACAAAACGAATTAAATAGATATTTATATTTATTTAAAACATTAGATTTGAAAAATAAATTAATTAAACGAGATCTGAAAAACCAGAAATCAAATAAAGAGCATTGAGTTTTATTATATGTTGAGTAATGTTTTCACAGTTTCCTTAAGACAGATTCGACCGCTCCTACGGTACTTAGAGAAACGTTGGTCATTTGTCCCCCAAGATACAACAACAAAATGATTTCGATAGTAGTACCTCTGCAACGATCAATGAACAAACCTTGACTTCTATCACCGAAACGTTTGAAAATTTGGAGTGAAAAAGAAAAGAATTTTTTAGAGTGAAATAAACCCATTGTGTGTCTAGAAAATTATGCAGTATTCTTTAGACTTTTATAAGCATTCAATGTGGAGGAATTTAGGAAATTTCCATGAATAATTATACAAATTGATTTAAAGGAGCCTTTAAATCAATTTGTATAAAATCAAATCAAATCGAAAATCAATTTGATTGGAATAAAATCAAATTGAGTATTTGTCCTTTTTTAAAACAGATTTTGTATAATATCTACTGAGGAAAAAAATAAATTACGTATTGGGCTAAAATATCTATGGGCCCTTTTTGGGCTTGATCGGTCTGGACATTTCTCGTCGTCCACTTCACTCTCACATAGGTGACTCATGTTGTTCGGCTCACCGAGACACACAATGGTCATTAAAAACATAGCTTAACCTATCTCTTTTTGAGTCACTATTTACATCATAGGAATCGACATGGGATAATAAACCCCACAGTGACCTCACATGTCTATGCAAGTAGGTTGTCCCTTTGAACCCAAATCTTGGGATCTCCAATCAGGTAGGTAGGGTTTTCCTTCACATAATGCCTTTTATTTTCATTGGCTTTAGTCTCATTCCTTTTGATGTTTTATAGACCTGATCTTGATTTAAGCCTTTAGTTAGCGGATCCGCAATGTTATCTTTTGATTTTATAAAATAAATAAAGATAACTCCGTTTGAGATCAGTTGTCTAACAGTATTGTGTCGACGATGCATATGTCTCGACTTATGATTACGTTAGCAAGACACCCCCACACTTTCAAGTGGTTGTAGGATGATTTTCTACCTTTCCATAACTCATATGGTGTCTAGTCCCTTTCCATATGTGAAATCTTATTTAAAAGGTAATTACTGATAGAACAGCTTCGCCTCACATGTTTTGTGATAACCTAGAGCTTCCTAGCAACGCATTCATCATTTCTTTTAGAGTTTGATTTTCACCACCACAATCACTTCTCACCATTTTATAAATTGGTTTTCAACTTCTTGCTTATAAAGAATAACTTTCTCTATAACTTCGTTTTTGCTCTTAAGTAAATACACGTAGCAATGTTTTGTTCTTTCATTATTGATGATAATAAAGTATTTATTCCCTCCTCTCGTTTGAACAAATATTAAGTCACAAGCATTGCTATGTATCAGATCAAGTGATTCTATGCTTCTTTCAATAGTTTGAAATGAAGATCTTGTTAATTTTCCTCAACACATGTTTTACATTTATGAATATAATTAATGTTAAACGAAGAAGTTTTCTATATGTTAATTAATCTTCGTAAAGTATTTAATTAACAAGTACGAGCTTGTCATGCCCTAAGTTAAATGACTTAAACATATAAATGAAAGAAGAGACATTTTTATTCATTGCCATTGTTTTTACAGAGATTGCATTACATATCTTTCTTCCCACATAAGCCTTGTAACACCCAAAAACCGTAACCACCTCCGGTCTAAGGTCTCAGGGTTTACAGAACTTTTCTAGTTTTTTTTAAACATACAAATCAATTACAATTTATTTAATTACAAACTTGCAACTCAGAATACTAACTCCATTTAATCTTATACATTCATTTAGAACATTTCAATCAATCAAGAATCAATATCATGACATTCATTTTTCATGTCTGTAACACCCAAACCCGAAAATCGTTGCAGGTTAAGGTCTTAATGTCTTTCTATTCATTTATCACTGTTCGTCTTGTAATATCATGTCATAAAGAATCAATTAAATATAATCATAACTCAATAAGGGCAAAAATGTCATTTTCATGATTTTTGGATACTTCTACCGGTACTTGTTGGATAAGTATCGGTAGTTGTCAAGTTAGTAAACAGTTCAAGAACAGTGCAGACTTCTATCGATACTTGAGACAATACTACCGATATAAGTGTGACTTCTACCAAAACATGTTGTGCTTTCTACTAATACTAAAAACTCCAGAGAGCTAAAAAGTCTTACCCTGCAACTTCTACCAGTACAAGTATATAAACTACCGATACTTCTATGAGCAGAGCTACCGATACCTACTATGCAACTACTAATACAACTCAAGCCAATGAACAACCTCTCTCCTACCCTGTACTTCTATCGATAAATGCATGAGTTCTACCGAAATAAGTAAGCAGAATCCTTAGAATCATACCAAAACATAAGTTTTTCACACATATCATTTATAACATCAAAATGCATTAGACCATTACATAATTCATAGTGTCCTAAGTCATTGCATTGTAATTCCAAGACTATATTCTATCTTGACCATGCATACATTACTACATTCAATATTTCAGTAAAGTATAACAAGATCATTAAAATCTCGAACAAGTAAACAAAAGTTAACATCATCCTAGTACATGCCATATAACCAAGTGATGTAAATACTACCGAACGAGCTCTCGAGATAGTGTGATTTTCTTCGAGGTAATCCGATCTTCAACCAGCAAAACGAAATCTACAAAATAACAATAATAAACCGGTAAGCTTTCTAAGTTTAGTAAGTTCACTATCATTGTATCATAAAACAGTATTAAGCCTTGCAACGACATTTAACAACTGAGTCGTAGATCTTCCTTTTAAACAATTTTATGCTCTATCGAGTCATAAGTCTTCCTTTAAATATAATCTCATGCTCATCCCGAGACATGAGTCTTCCTTTAATATAATCTCATGCTCATCCTGAATCATGAGTCTTCCTTTAATATAATCTCATGCTTATCCCGAGACATGAGTCTTCCTTTAATATAATCTCATGCTCATCCCGAGACATGAGTTTTCCTTTAATATATCAAGTGATTCGAGAACTTCCGCAATTTAATATTTACTAAGCAAACAAATTTAAATACAACATACTTAAATTATTTCAATAATTCACAAATAGAAACTAAATCAATTATTTTATTGTACAAACTTACCAAACGAAATTGCAATTAAAGTGAACTCTAAGACTAATTCGTAATTTTCCCTTTTCCACGATCGACAGCACGATCTTGATCTATGACAATAATTTCATTTAATTATTTAAATCAACATGAAATTTTAATCATTTTATGCAAAGGCTTATTTTTACAAAATTGCCCTTAACTTTTCACTTTTATTCAATTTAGTCCTTTAGCTCAAACTTGCAAATTAACCATTTTTAAAATAAATCAAGTTCAGTCGAACATCATACCATTCCAATACAACCCACTTTTTGCAATATTTCACCCCAAGTCCTTACAAATTTATTCCTTTAACATTTTAGTCCTTTAACATAAAAATCATGAAAAACTACTTTACAAATTAATTCTATTTAATAACCAAGCTTAAAAATCAACCATAAAACTTCAAGAATATCAAAAAATCATTAATGGAAAAATCAATAATCTTTAACTATTTTGAAAACAAAGATACGAGTTAGCTGGACCTAGTTGCAACGATCTCAAAAACATAAAAATCACTAAAAACGGACAAAGTTTCACTTACCTATTGAAGATTCAAAAATGGCCGAATGAGTTCTTATTTCCTTCAGGGTTTTTCAGCTAAGAAGAACAAAAGAAGAAGATGATAAAGTTTCTACTTTGTTTTGTTTAATATTACTTATTTAAGAAATTACAAATTTACCCCATTTAATTTCACTTAAAAATTAACCAAAAGGAAGTCAAAACCATCCACTCACCTCCCTAATTGTCTAATGATCCTTTAAGGACTTTTCTAGGTCATTCTTTTACCAATTTAACACATTTAATCAATACTTTTTACATTTTGCAGCTTTTACGATCTAGTCCTTTTTACTTAATTAACTATCTAAACGATAAAATTTCTTAATCAAAATTTAATACCATACTAACGACCTCATAAATATTAAATAATTAATATGTACGATGTAACGCATTGAATTTGTGGCCTCGAAACCACCATTCTCGATCATACTAAATTAAACTAATTAATAAATCCTCATTTTATTAGGATTTAATTGCAATTTATCAAAATATAAAGAGTTTCACATCATTTCTATTATTATTCCATTTAAATAGGGTCCAATTTCATAATTGGTCCTTTAATTATTTTAAATTTTAATTAAATAAACTTATTTTCAATTTAATCCTAAACAAATTAGGACTTAATGAATAAATAACCCAAAGTTAGTGGAAGGTAATCATATGCTCCACCGCTTGGACTTTTTGACCATGGTGTAATTATCACTTTGCTCCTTTTTATTTTTAATCAATAGCAATTAACTTTTACCCCTTTTACAATTTACTCTTTTTTCCTTAATTAAACAATTAATCGTCAAAATTACCCAGCCGAACTTCAATTCACATATAATAAGACTCTGTAAATATTTAATAAAAATATTTACGACCCTTAATTTCAAAAAAAAATGAGGTCCCAATATCTCATTTCTAAAACCACTTGACTTTTGAACCAAATTATTTATACTAACCTTTAATTCCATAATTAAAATTCTTCAATTCAAAATTCCATATAAATTTATTTTTGACTTATTTAATTTAAACACTCATTATAAAAATTTTCTCGTCGAGTTTGTGGTCCCGAAATCACTATTTCCAACAACACTGAAAAACGGGCTGTTACAAGCTTCTATTAGGCACATAAGTCTATATCAGTCACTTCCTTGAAAATTTCTTCCACAGCATTGGCCTCATCAGCTTTGACTTTCTTTGAAAGTCTACAGTCAAATGAGTTGTGGCCCACCTTGTTACAAGTGAAGCATTTCCCTTAAAATTTTTGCTTCTTGGAAACACCACCTTTTAGTCTCAATTTAGACTCATTTTGAGGTTGTTTTCCCTTCTTGAAGTCTTTCTTGACTTCTAGTTTGCCTTAGCACAATTGACATTTGCTGCTTTGGTGAGCCTTTGTTCAATACATCTACTATCTTCTTCAATTCAAAGTCTGACAATCAGGTCTTCCACTATCAAATTGGAGAGAAAAAGAAAATATTTTTTTAAAGTGAATTAAACTTGTTGTGTGTTTAAAGAATTCTGTAGTATTTTGTAGGCTTTTATAAGTATTCAATGTGGAGGAATTTAGAAAATTTCCGTGAATAAGGATTCAAATGTAACATCCTTACTTTAAAAATATATATTTATGGTAGAAGTCCTTGAATCAAGAATTTATAAATAAACAGTAGTATAAGAAGTAATGATCGTTTTTAGAGGAAACTATTAGACATGGAAAAATAGAGAATTATTATTAGGAGCATGTGGTTAGTTAAAAAATTCGTTATTGAGTTCAGGGACTAAATTGAATAAGTTGAAAAATTATAAGACTAAAGTGTAAATATTCTACTTTTATTTTGATTGAAGGACCTAATGACAATTTTACCATTACTTTAAAAAAATCAATGATTTTTATTATTATCATTATTATCAAAAGATATATTAATTAATAGTAATATTTTATTATTAATAATATAAAATATAAGAAAAGAAAGACAGAGAACATTGTTCTCAATTCTCATCTTTTCTTTTGCTTTGTTCCATGTTTTCTGTTTCTCTCACAAAAAGGAAGAAAAAAATTTCTTTCATAATTTTCATTCAAAATTCAAGCATAAGGTATGGTTTTCTTCAAAATTTTCATAGATTTTGAATATTTAAAGCTTGTTCTACATATATATACCAATAATTTTTTATTTCATCAAGTATTTTCAAAGTTGCCATTAAAGAACATTGATGGAAGCTTAGAAAATTTAAGTGAAATAGGTATATTTTCTTGAAAGAGAATGATTAGAAGATGAATTCTAGCTTATTAGAAGTGTGAAAAAGAAATGAAATTGGTTGGGAAGTTTATTTGGCTAAGTTGAAGGGGTAGTAGAGAAAATTGATTATTTTGAGTAATATTGGTGCTAAATGATAGTTTATAAATTAGTGAGTACTCCGGTGAAGACGGAATTGAAAACGGATAATCGAGTTGAAAGATATGAGAATTTCAAAGTTGAAAGCTTAGTATATTAACTTGATTAATCATGCATATTTATGTTGTTTTTATTAGTTTTAGTATTAAAATGGGTAAATGATATTATTTCGTATTGAATTGCTCATATTGTAGCTAAAAACAAAGCGAGCACCTTGAAGGAGAAAGACGAAGAGAAGAAGTAAAGCGATTAAAATTCGGTTTGTGCTAATATCTTATTTTCATTACATAAAGCTTTAGTATAATTAGACTATTATGATTAATTATATTAATTTTATTTTTATATTATTTTTTTATGAGTTTTGAATGAGTTGAACTATTTAGTTAATATTTATAAAATTATGATTTGAGTTGGAACATGTTTATTTTTTAAATGATTAAATTAACAAATTCATGGTTATGGTTTGAACTTGAGTATTATGATTTTATATGTTTGAGCAAGAAAATATTTAATATGTTTTTGAATTGGAAGCCTAATTTTACATTAGGCAAAATATATGATTTGATCATGATATGAGACCAAAAATGAGAATGATATGAAAAATAGAATTAAAATGAAACTTGATTTTTATCCCGGTACACTAAGTTAGACTAGATCAGATATAATTGGCATGCCATAGAGTCTTTATATCAGAGGATTTAGATCTCTCCAATTCCCAGAGGGTCGAGGGAGAAAAGACCAAATTGGTCAGTTTTTATTATTGTTAGCCCCAATTCCCAAAGGATCGTGGGCAGTCCCAATTCCCTGAGGGTCGCGGACTACTCTGATAGCCATCGTTGCCGAACAACTCGGGGTGGCGGATTCGTGTATCTGGTTATGAGTCTAAACTTTGGTACGGGGTTTAGATTGAAAGAAAAGCAAAAACAAAAGTTGAATATATTTGAATTTCCTTATTGTGTGAATTAAATTGATTATATGATTTTAAATTTGATTAAAAAGCTTATTGTTATTTATTTACTTTTATTAACTAATTTATATTTAATAATTATGTAATGATTTATATGATATTAGCACCACTGAGCATAAAAATTGCTCAGCGTACAGTTTGTTTATTTTTTCGTGCGCAGGTAATTAGATTCAGTAGATCGTACGAACAGCATCCGAAGAACAGGAATTCAGCTCAAACAAAGTTGGTGAAAAGTTTACTTTTTGATTAATATTTATGGCATGTACATAGGCTTATATAGATATAATATTATCTCATAAATTAAATTTAAATATATTTATTATGTCTCTTTTGCTAGTACTTTATAATCAATGTTTTGATGAAATGGTTAAAAGTAGATATTAAGTTTATTGAAATGCTTTACGAAATTGAAGTGTTGGGAATTGATTTGGGAGATTATTTGAATGCGAATATATTGTGAAATGCAAAATTTTATAGGGGGATTTTACGTAAGTAAGAAGAAATGTTGCCAAAATTTTTATAAAATATTTTTTTCACTGCGCTTTAAAAAAATAGGAAAGTAAGTTGCTTCGGCAACGAAATGTGACATTTTATATTCGGATCCAACAACTGGGTCGGGTATAAGGTGTCACATCAAATATAATTTAAAGGAGCCTTTAAATCAATTTGAATAGAATCAAATTAAATCGAAAATCAATTTGATTGGAATAAAATCAAATTAAGATATTTGTCCTTTTTAAAATTGATTCTATATAATATCTGTTGAGGAAAAAAATAAATTACGTAGTGGACTAAAATATCCGCAGACCCTTTTTTGGTCTAACATTTCGCATGGCTGCATCCTAACCCCAATGGGTTCGACTCTGCACTTCCTACGCACGAGGTAAGGCTTCAAGCTTAATCATTCAATAACCCTTTAGTAGGTTTTCATATATATACATATCCCACACTTGGTATCTAACCAATGTGGAATCTAAGCTTTTCTTTTTCTCAACATTATTCACAAGTGGCTGACTTTTAATTACTCATTCATTTTGAGCATATGATATATCATTGTAAAGGTCTCATGGAGTAGAATATAAAACCATAATTTTATGATTCAACCCTCCACCTTTACCTATCTAGAATATGCCTCAAAGTTACCAAAAAAATACATTTTTTTCAACAACAACATCATTGGGAAGGGTAATCACGAACCCTGAATATGAGCCGTAAAATGGACATAAAAAATATTCACAAAAGTTAGCGCATAAATTTTTAATTCTATTAGACCGAGTTAATTAGTGAAGGATCAATACACTATTTGAGGCTTGAACTTGGCAAGTGTTTCTACATTAGAATCTAAAATTTTTTTTGTCCAAGTTAATTCTTGAACTTGGCAATTATTTCCACATTAGAGCCTGAACTGTTTTTTATCCATGTTAATCCTTAAACTTGGAAATGTTCTGATATCGAGGCTTGAACCTTTTTTGCCCAAGTTAATCCAAGATATTTCCATGAAATAAGTTGGACAAAAAAAAATGTTTAAAGCCTCCAATGTGGGATAAACTATTAAGTTTAATGACTAACTTGGATAAAAAAAATTAGGCCCCAATGTGGAAACAATTGCTTAATTTAGACCCTAATGCAGCAACAATTATCAAACTTAAGGGCTAACTTGTGTCATGGGTTGTGCATGGGAGCCCGCAACCATGGCACACTTATGTGATCCATCGAGTTCAAGGGAGGTCTTTTGGCCCAATCAGACTAGCCCAGTGCTTGGAGAGATTGATGGTCCATCTACAAAGTCGGGAATAATGGAATGTAATCTTCAAGATAGTCAATCTTAGAAGATATGATCCTTGTGATCTTAGAGATTTGATTTTAATCTTAAAGATTCTTTTTGTAGATACTTTTCAATCTTAGCCATTGATGTACTTTGATCTGTACTATTGATTTTGGGAAGGCTCAACTATAAATAGAGGCCTCTTCCCCTCATTGTAAATCACTTCATTCTTGAGCAATAAAAATTCTTGAGAGCATTCACTCAAAACTCTCTATCTTTTGTGTTCTTTGTTTTTCATTCGTTCATCTTGAGTTCTTCCTCTTTTGTGTTGGTGCCTTAGAAGAAATTCTGTTGAATCCTCATTTGTTGGGAATTAGGCTGACTTAGGCGTTTTTAGAGCAAAGAAGCGACCTAAGGCCACATCGATTGCATGGGAAATATCTAAGTCAGTGACAGTTGGTATCCGAGCTAGTGTTGCGAAGGCACCCTACAAGATGTCGAAAGACACCGTTTAACATGTTGAGCCTATGGAGACCCGCGAAAGGGTTAGAAAGGCTAGTCGATCGAGGGACATGCTGTCGAGCTTGGAGAATCGTGTGGTCAATCTCGAAGATTCCATGGGAGACATGAAAAAGACACTTGAGATTGCCATGAGCCGTATTGATGATCTAAGGGAAGATAGCAAAGAGTTTATGATTGATTCTCTTAGGTCCACTGCTGATAGGTTGACAGTAAGAGATGATACTCTTGAGGCCTTGGTGACGGCCTTGAAGGAGGAGATTGCTGAGCTTAAGAGGGAGCTCACTATCTATAAGGCTGCCTTAGGAAGTGGGATGATGGCTTCAAGTCCGAAGCAACGCAAGGTTGATGTTTCAAAACATGAGAAGTTCAAGGGGGCTAGGTCTGCGAGAGAAGTAGATTTCTTGGAGAGTTGAAGAAGTAGTTTTACCCGCAGCATGCTAAGAAAGAGGCTCGAGCCAAGTTGCGACGGCTTACGCAACAAAGCACTGTTCGAGAAAATGTGCGGAAATTCAACGAGTTGATGCTTCAGATCTCAGACTTGAACGAGAAAGAAGCGTTCTATTAGTTCGAGGAGGGGCTGAAAATGTGGGCGAAGCAAGAGCTACGTCGCCAAGGCATCATTGAATTGACCATAGCCATGGCTGAGACAGAAAATTTCTTGAAGATTGGAGGAAGAAAGTCCGAGAATAATGAGTCCTTCAAACCCAAGCCAAAAGCTAAGGGTAATGGTGGGGGAGACAAGAAGAATGATGGCCCAAAAGCTAGTCAAGGCAAGACATGGGAGCGAAAGGGACCATTGAAGTGCTTTCTTTGTCAATGCCCACATAGGATGAAGGATTGTCCAAAGAGGGAAGTCTTTAATGCCAGGAGGCACGTGGAGGTGCCAAGGAAGCTGAGAAAGATACCAAAAATCTTAATGCAATTTTGGGAGGTGTCGAAGACAAGACGAGTGAGGGGCTAATGTTTGTGGACATTACTGTGGCTGGCAGAGGATTAAATGCACTTGTTGAAATTGGTGCGTCTGATTTATTCATGTCCGAAGAAATGGCGAGGGAACTTGATCTCAAAATCGAGAAAGATTCGAGTCATATTAAAATAGTGAACTCGAAGAGCATGCCTGTAACGGGTATAGCAAAGGGAGTAGAACTCCAGCTTGGTGAATGGAGAGGCAAAGCTAACATTAAGGTGATACCACTTGATGATTTTGACTTTGTGGTTGGTTTAAGCTTACTTGATCAGGTTAATGTGGGTATTTACCCTTTCGGTAATTATATGGTGATCAACGATTCAAACCATCAATGTATGGTGAGAATGAAAAGGAAAGCAAGTATGGAATGGAAGACCTTGTCAGCAATCCATTTCGCTAAAGGAGTACGAAGAGATGAAGTCTCCTACTTAGCTGCCTTAAAGGTCGATGAGGGCTTGAAATCCGTTGGTGAAATTCCAAGGGAAGTGGGTCAGTTATTAAAGTCTTTCCAAGATGTGATGCCAGCTAAGTTGCCCAAGAAGTTGCCACCTAAGAGGGACGTAGACCATAGAATCGAGTTGATGCCTAATTCGGAGCCGACAGCTAGGGCCCCATATAGAATGTCTCCGCCTGAGTTAGAGGAATTACGGAAACAATTGAATGAGCTTTTAGATGCCGGGTTCATTAGACCATCTAAAGCCCCATTTGGTGCACCGGTGTTATTCTAAAAGAAGCACGATGGGTCCTTGAGATTGTGTATCGACTACAGGGCTTTAAACAAGATTACTGTGAAGAACAGGTATCCCATTCCTCTTATTGCAGACTTGTTCGATCAACTTGGTGGCGCGAGATGGTTTACTAAGTTGGATATGCGATCGAGGTACCATCAAGTGAGAATAACCGAAGGGGATGAGCCCAAAACCGCTTGTGTGACTCAATATGGATCCTTTGAGTTCCTTGTAATGCCCTTCGGATTGACGAATGCTCCAGCTATATTCTACACACTGATGAACAAGGTATTGCATCCATTCCTAGATCGTTTTGTGGTTGTTTATCTTGATGACATTATGGTGTACAGTAAGTCGCTTGAGGAGCATGTGGGACATTTGAGGGAGGTGTTCCAGACCTTGAGGTAAAATGAGCTATATGTGAAAGAAGAGAAATGCTCATTTGCCCAACAAGAGGTGTCATTCCTTGGTCACATTGTGGGATATGGCAAGATTCGTATGGATGAAAGCAAAGTTCGGGCTATTGCTGATTGGGAGCCACCAACCAAGGTAACAGAGTTGTGGTCTTTCGTTGGGTTGTCAAACTACTATAGGCGCTTTATTGAAGGCTATTCCAAAATCACTGCAACCTTGACGGATTTGTTGAAGAAGGGTAAAGTATGGGATTAGGATCCTCGATGTGAGAATGCTTTCAAGCAAGTGAAGCAAGCAATGACGAGTAAGTCGGTACTTGCTTTACCATATTTTTCTAAGGCGTATGAGGTACGCACGGATGCATCAGAATATACAATTGGAGGAGTACTGATGCAAGATGAGCATCCGGTGGCTTTCGAGAGTCGAAAGCTCAATGAGACAGAAGGGCGATATACGGTCCAAGAGAAAGAGATGACCGCTGTGGTGCACTATTTACGCACATGGAGGCACTATTTACTGGGTTTCAGGTTTTTGGTATACAGCGATAATGTTGCAAATAGCTATTTCCTGACTCAAAAAAAATTATCTCCCAAGCAGGCTCGTTGGCAAGTTTTCCTCACAGAGTTTGATTTTCGCTTGGAATACAAACCGGGGAGTGCCAACATTGTTGCTGATGCACTAAGTCAGAAGATAGAATTGGCAACAATAAGTCAGCCCGATAGTTCCCTATTGAAGCGTGTTCGAGAAGGATTATCCCATGATCTCATGACCAAAAATTTGATAAAGCTTGCCAAAGATGGAAAAACAAGGCGATTTTGGCTCGAGGGAGAATTGCTATACACTTGAGGACACTGTCTTTATGTGCCACAATATGGGAATTTACGAAAAAAAGTCATGAAAGAATGTCATGATTCAAAATGGGCTGGCCATCCAGGTATGCACCGCACTTTGGCTCTCTTGGAGGATCGATTTTATTGGCCTCACATGTGTGATGATGTGGAGACCTATGTGAAGACTTGTTTGGTATGCCAACAAGATAAAGTCGAGTTAAAGACTCCCGCCAGTTTGTTACAGCCTTTGCCTATTCCGGAGCGTCCATGAGAGAGCTTATCCATGGACTTTATTGTGGGTTTGCCTAAATCTGATGGGTTTACGAGTATCTTGGTTGTGGTAGACAAGTTCTCAAAGTATGCAACTTTTATTCCAGCAACCAAGAAGTGTCCTGCTGAGGAGGTAACTCGTTTGTTCTTAAGACATGTGGTGAAGTACTGGGGAGTGCCACAGTCTATCATAAGTGATCGAGACGGGCGATTCATGGGACGGTTCTGGACGAAATTGTTCAAGTTAATGGGTTCAGACTTGAACTTTTCCACTAGTATGCATCCATAAACCGATGGGCAAACAGAACGAGTGAATGCGTTGTTAGAGACGTACTTACAACACTATGTGAGTGCCACACAAAGGGACTGGCCGAAGTTGTTGGACGTGGACCAATTCTCGTACAATTTACAACGAAGTGAGGCGACGAATCAGAGTCCATTTGAGATAGTGACGGGTCAACAGCCACTTACACCTAATGCTGTTGCAACTCATTATGCGGGACCAAATCCAGCAGCTTACCGATTTGCGATGGATTGGCAAAAGCAAAATGATTTGGCTCGATCTTGCCTTCACAAGGCAAGTAAACGCAACAAGGAATGGGCGAATCAGAATCGAAGGGACGTGCAATTTCAGGTTGGTGATTCAGTCCTTGCTAAACTCCACTTGATTTTGCGACATAATGGCTTGCACAAGGGGCTTGTGCGACGGTATGAGGGACCATTTCGAGTTGTAAAGAGAGTGGGCAAGGTGGCATACAAGCTTGAGTTACCTGCAAAGCTCAAAGTCTACTCAGTGTTCCATGTAAGTATGCTTAAGCCATTCCATGAGGATCAAGAGGATCCAAATCAAGGCAAGTTCGAATGAGCACCAATGGGGGTAAAGGTCTCCTACGATCGTGAAGTTGAGAGCATCGAGGCAGACCGTGTGTTCAGAAGGAAGTACTATCGGCCATGACATGAATATTTAGTTCGATGGAAAGGATTTCCCGAAAGTGAGACAAGTTGGGATCCTACTGAGGCCTTGTGGCAGTTCCAAGACAAGATAGACCAGTTCCATGCAAAGGACGTAACGAGGACGTCGCTAGATTCGGTGGGGGAGAATATCATGGGTTGCGCATGGGAGCTCGCAACCATGGCACACTTATGTGATCCATCGAGTTCAAGGGAGGTCTTTTGGCCTAATCGGACTGACCAGTGATTGGAGAGATTGATGGTCCATCTACAAAGTCGGCAAATATGGAATGTAATCTTCAAGATAGGCAATCTTAGAAGATATGATCCTTGTGATCTTAGAGATTTGATTGTAATCTTAAAGATTCTTTTTGTAGATACTTTTCAATCTTAGCCATTGATGTACTTTGATCTGTACCGTTGATTTTGGGGAGGCTCAACTATAAATAGAGGCCTCTTCCCCTCATTGTAAATCACTTCATTCTTGAGCAATAAGAATTCTTGAGAGCATTCACTCAAAACCTTCTCTCTTTTGTGTTTTTTGTTTTTCATTCGTTCATCTTAAGTTCTTCCGCTTTTGTGTTGGTGCCTTAGAGGAAATTCTGTTGAATCCTCATTGGTGGGAATTAGGCTGACTTAGGCGTTTTTGGAGCAAAGAAGCAACCTAAGGCCGCACGGATTGCGTGGGAAAAATCTAAGTCCGTGACACTTGGATAAAAAAAAGTTTAGGCCCCAATATGGTAATCATTACCAAGTTTAAAGACTAATTTGGACCAAAAAACTTTACTATTGTTCCCATATTAGAGCATAAACTAGGCAATTAATTCCACATTGGGGCATGAACTCATTTTTGTCTAAGTTAATTCCTAAAGTTGACAATTGTTCCCACATTGAGACTTGAAATTTTTATCCAATTTAGTTTATGATATTTCCTTGAAAAAAGTTGGAAAAATCAAGTCCCAATATTAGAATAATTGCCTAGTTCATGCCCTAATATAGGACAATTGTCAAGTTCAGTGATTAACTTGAACAAAAAAAGAGTTTAAACGTTAATGTTAATTTCGGAACCATTATGTTAAGTGCGTAATTTTTAAATTATTCATGATATTTCTTGTCTTGAATTATGCTATTTAAATCCTTATATATATTATTTATACTTATATTATATTTATTATTGATTTTGGTGAATAATTGTATAAAAAAATTTTAAAGTTTATTTTTAGCAAGTTTTTGCATATTATATTTTCAACACAACACTACTTTAATATTTTGGCCATAATATGAGCTACAGAACTCAACTTTAGGTTTATAATATACCGGTTCTAAGGGAAATGAAAAATCTAACCAAAGCTATTTCATGACTTAAGCCCAAAATGTGTCAGGAAGGCGTCAAAAAATGCATAAAAGTTTGGCACAGAAATTGCTAAGAAAAATAAAAATATTATGCTTTATTTAATTAAGGGAACTTTTATACTTTTTTTAGTCAAAGAAACTTCGAAGTTTGATTCGAATAGTTTTTGAGATCTAATTGTTCTTCATATTTTTTTGCTATTTAGTATTTGTATGTCATCTTATTTGATTACAAATAATCATGTTTGTTTAATATAGGGCATATGTTAAATTGCTTAGAGAATTTGCCTTGTCAATTAGAATTGTAAGTCGGTAATTGTTAAATTTATTCTAATACTTGTGATGAGCAACATAGGTGGGTATGATAGAGATATGCATTTTATGTTCTATGGGCATGTGATCTAACTTAAATAAATCATGGTTGTGTGTTTATTTGTTAGAATTGAGTCTTTTTCATTCTTAATTCTATTGATAGATTAAATCTCAAGTGGTCGTTATAGAATTGTTTATCGATAAGAAAACTAATTAATGACAATTGTCTTAATTATCAACGAGGCAAAAAATGATTGGTTGCTAGGTGATCATCGACAAATACAATCAATTTATTAAAGAACACTGAAAATCATATTTATATCGATGATCAAACTCTTGATTCAAACGAAGATTTTTATTTATTTTTGTAGAAGAAGTAAAATTATTATTGATCTTTAGGTCGAAAACACAGGTATAAATATCACAATCGGATCGATTTTCAAAATTTTAAATTTCACTTTGTAAAAAAATCATTTTCAAATTGAATTTTTTTTTAACAGTGCATCACATCCTGAATGGCATAACGCCAAGCAAAATTGCCAAGGGCCTCACACCCTCGACAAGTTGACTAGGTAGCCTAAGCGATTAGCACCTTAGGACATCATTAGGCTAGCCTTATTGGCCATCAATGATAGCTATGTGGTGACCAACGATGGAAATGGTGGGGACGACTTAAAATTTGGGTTCGTGTTCAATTTTGAGATTTTTCAATCTAATTTGTGAATACCCAAAGTATGTTTTGAGATAAAATTTATTTTTTATGCTTATTTAAATATATTGTTTAGGATGGAACTGGTCAAAGTCAATTGATTTTTCCACTTTAATATTTTCTAATATTATGAATGAATGAATGACGATAAATCGAATAGTATGTTCAAGTATTTACATATAAAAAGTCATGCCATATTAGCTTAGGAAGAAAGCCACCTATACTTGTCTACATAAATTTATCAATCATGCTTGAAATCGAAAATAGAACTTTTCTTTGTTTGTTTTTTTTAAATATTGAGTGGGAGAAGGTCGCTAAACAAGGCCTAGATTCTCCATTGATGGTCTCTATGTGATAGCATAATAATACTTCAAGTCAATTTTACTCTAACCTTACCCTATGTACGATATGTATTATTATGTGGGTTCACTAGGGAGATTTCCTATAAGGGGACAACTAGTCATGTATGATACTTATTGATATCATCCCATGATGACTCAAAATAGAGTACATACTCATGATGAATGTTGAGTTGACGGTTTTACACTCAAGACTCTTCTAATTAAATAATTTTCCACAAAGCTTTACTTAAGTTAGAATAATGGTCAAACGCAAAACGATTATTAATATGTGTAGGATATAATGTGTTTAGTTTCACATATTAATTTTATGAAAATCCATGTTTTTACTAATTAATTAAGATTACCTCGCAATAACTTAATTTAATGGGTGTGAGAACTATCGTTGTAATGGACTTATAAATTTTTATAAGGTTTGATGTGAGACACATGCATCATTATTAATGCATTATGTATGTTGCAAAACAAATTTAAATATTTGCTTAACACAAAAATAATTAATAAATGAACTTTAATTTTTTTATTCGAAATAACACCAACTCCCTTATTAATATTATTACTAAGAACAAACTAAAAGAAAACAACTATAAAGACTGGAAATTAAATCTCAACATTGTCCTAAGCTGTGAAAAACATAAATAAATTCTTGATACTAGATGTCCTCTGGCTACCCAAGTTAAGGCTAGAACTCTTTAGCGGAATTCTTATGACATAACTCGTTGGTAAATCTTGACAAGCATGACCAGTACCCTTCAAAAGCAACTAAAGAGATATGAAACCGCCAAAGAAATGATATATAAAATATTTTTTTCAAAAAATTTATAAATATATAATTTTGAAATTATCAGAAAATCTTAAAGATATATACAAATATTGAATTATATTTTTTTAAAATCCAAAATGAAAATTTTGGAGCCTTGAACAAGTAAATTATCAAATTAAGTTTGTTGTACTAATTATCTCGTCTTTTTATTTAATTTATTTAAATAGAGTTTTCAAATATATATGGTAGTTATATTCTTCAACTTGGAAATTAGTTTTATTGTCAACAAGATTTCAATATGGCTGACTTAATTTTTTTTAACTCAACTCGAATAAATTTATTAAACTCGACTTGAATTTCATTTCACTTGACTCGGTTTGAAAAAAATTCAAATTGAGTTAGGATGATAAAATAAGACTTATCAACTCGAATAACTAAAAAAATTTCACTAAATTCTATTTGCCTTAATTCGATCGAACGTTTCCCCCATTTGTATTTACTTACAAATTATACTCACTAAAATAACTTCCAAATAAATAGGTCAAATGCTAAAACTGTCAATATATCTAACATATACATATCAATTAAAATATCATTCCCCACCAAAGTAGCAAATAAACTAGGATTACCAATATCTTGATAACGTCTAGGATAAATTATAGAATTCCAAGACTTCAAATCATTCAAATAAATCTTTATAAAATAAGAGATCCGAAATTTACTTGATCCAATTTGATTTAATTTTAAAGATTTATTCTTTTATAAGATCAATTTTTATACATGTACAAACACACATTTTTATTATCAACTATTTAATCAATTAAATTATTTTAAATTACAAATAATTATGAAACTCGAGCAAATGCACACATACTTTTAACTGCTCTATGCTATAAAAATACCCCATCTTATACATTTTTACCACAAACTGGACGTACCAAATTTATATTTTTCTAATATAGGTATATTAAATGAGCTAAACTAAATCTTGATTAAGAAAACATCACTTTAGAAATAACAATAGCAAATTATTGAAATTTTCATGGCATGTTGTCCATGATATCATCAATAAAACGACATAACGTGGAGTGTGAAGATCTTCCGTCCATCAAAGCCTTCCTACTCCGATCACTCATCTCTTTCATCCTCTTCCGAACGTCACTATCATGCTCCATCAACCGCCTGATTCCTTTCTCTATTGTTTCTGCCTTCACAATTTCAACCCCACCACAACCATCTTTCCTATAGTCCATTTTAATCTCCACCGCTAATCCTAACTCTTTCACCAATGTCAACGCGTTCAGCTGTTGCTCTGCGTAGAGCGGCCACGTCGCCATTGGCACTCCAAACCATATACTCTCCAATGTCGAGTTCCAGCCGCAGTGCGATACAAATCCTCCTGTCGCGGGATGGCCCAAGATGGGCACTTGTGGTGCCCACCCAATGATCTTACCTATCTTAGCCGTTCGATCCAAGAATCCTTCCGGCAACACCTCTGCCACATTCTCGTAATCAGTCGGGTGTTCCACCACGCCGCTTACTTTTTCTGGGGGTTGACGTAGAGACCACAAGAATCGGTGTCCACTCTGCTCCAGGGCACAAGCGATTTCCTTTACTTGATCGGCACTAAAACTTCCCATGCTCCCAAAGCAGAGAAACACCACCGATGAACGAGGTTGCTGGTCGAGCCATTGCATGATTGAGTCATAATTCTTATGAACCCCACTAGAGCCTTCACGATTCAATATGGGTCCCACCGGGTAAACGGGTGGAAGCTTACCATTAGAAAGGGAGTCAACTGCATGTGGTTCGAGCTCTGAAAATGTATTTACTATTATGCCCTTCATTTCTCTCACTCGTTTCGCCATGTTAAGGAATAAACCAAAACCTTCAGGCTTGAACGTTACAGATGGAAAGAATTTAGTGGAAACCGGGTTGACATACGATGGAACAGTGAACTCAGTCTCCGAGTCCTTTAACTCAACGAACTCAACGTTTTGCTCATCATGAAGAGCTTGAGCGAAAAATAGGAAGCCAAAAGCACCAGCACCCGAAGTGAAAAACAGATAGCTAGGAACGCCGAAGTCGTTAGCCAAGTCTCTAAAAGAAGTACAAAACATGTCGAGAACAAACCCGGCGAGTCGAGGTGAGCCGGGAACTGAGTTGGAGTGCTCAACTATTTTGGTGATGGCCTCTTTCACAAGTGGGGTTTGAGCTAAACTCCTAACAAAGTTAACCGCATCTATGCCTGGTTCAGGTTGAGGGAGGTCGATGAATTTGATGCGAGTGGTGGTGGTGGCGGCTGCGGTGAGAGAGTCGACGTAGGCGGTGCGTT
The DNA here is from genome assembly GCA_005610355.1 of Gossypioides kirkii. Taxonomy (NCBI): domain Eukaryota; kingdom Viridiplantae; phylum Streptophyta; class Magnoliopsida; order Malvales; family Malvaceae; genus Gossypioides; species Gossypioides kirkii. Next base: position 6,498,965 of record CP032249.1, on the reverse strand, counting down.
CAGCGTCGAAGGGTAGCTTGATGGTGAGAACAGAGATGGAGAGGTTGGCATTGAGATCCACTAAAAGCTTAGCCACTTCAACTGCGGATACCAAATGGCCCATTCCAGGCGCTGGGAGGAACACTAGCTCCGCTTTCTTCATCTTCGAAATGAAAAAGAGAAGTTACGTGTGGAAGAAATCAACAGCGAAGGATGGGAAAGTTGCTTTGGGTTTGAGTGGTTTAGTTTTCTCCCGCTTATCTATTAGTGAAGATGAGAGTGTGTCGGTCAGAAAATCTAAATGGTGCCAAGTATGATGTCATTGCTTTGCTGTCGCAACGTCTGGAATTTATCGAATAATTTAGTTATAAAATTTATGTATAAAATAATTTAGGTATAAAAATGACTCAGTTTATTATTTTTTTATAGTGATTCTCAGTGTTGTCACTCTATTAATGACATCATTTCTCGTCGTTATTAAATGATTGTAGGTTTCAAAAAAATAGTAATTTTTTTTAGTATTGTCATTCCTATTGACAGTATTAGTATGTATTTTTCTACTTACTCCTTAGAAATATAAGCATTATGGGAAAAAGAAAAAAAGAAAATAATAATAATTTTTTAATGGGTATCGTTGTTCTCTTTAATGGCACTGAATATTTTTTTTTAAAAGCGTGTTAAATAAAAAAATATGTGTAAAAAAATTGTATATTTTTTGGTGCCGTCGTTCTCGTTGGTAGCACTCATGTTAGAAATTTGTTTTTTATTTTGGTGCCGTCAAGTTAAGTGACAGCACTAGTGTGTTTTTAAAAAAAATTAATTTTTTTGTGCCGTCAAATTGTGTGGCAACACAAAAGGGTTATATGTATCCATATTCAATGGAAGATCAGTATATGTTGAAGTAATTGATTTTTTTTTAAATTTTTCTGTCGAAGAGATGAAGAAAAGGGAGAAATTTTTGTGATTAAGTTATTGGGGAGAACAGGAAAAAAATAAAGTGTTGAGAAATCGAGGAGAGAATATCTTTCTTTATTTTTGCGTTTGTGTTTCAGTTAAAAATTATAATAGTTTGAAGGTATGTTTTATTTAATGGTGATCTGATAGAGCTCGAACATCGACAGATTTTATTTATTGTTTAGGAAGTACGTTATCACTTGAGATTTTATTTCTCAATTGATAGTTATGTGATCACGGTTTCAAGTAAAAATAGAGCTCTCAGTTAGCAATGATTATGTTGTAAGGGAACCCTTTAGGGGAGGAGGTGTGGATTACTGTGGGCACAAGTTGATGGTAGTCTTGGTGCAATAGTAATTCTAGTTATTAAGGTGACTCATTATATGAAGGCTGACTAAATCTTGTCTCACTAAAAGCACCATTGGGTCACGGAATTGTTGAGGGACTCAAATCAAGCCAAGTTTAATGTCACGGGTTTTTTAATTGACCTAACTCAATCAAAAGATGATGAAATTAAAGAAAATACTTATAAAATTTCATTAGCAACTAGGTAATGTGATTATTCCATTGTAGTTAGTATTATTCTAATAAAGGTTAAGATGATAGCGGAGGTAATCAAGTTTTTGATCTATTATTCATGTAAGTAGAAATATGATAAATAAAAAGAAAAGTTTTTTTAGTTCACTAGAAAAAGAATTATCGTTTTTAACCTCCAAAAATAAATTCATATCTAAACTGATATAAAATCGAGAAAAATAAAACAAACCAAGAAAGGATGAGGAAAAATGATGAATAGAACAAACCAATAAAAAATATGAGAAAGAGAAAGGAAAAAAAAAGCGTGAACACATGACAGTGTAGAAAAAATTGAAAAAAAGATAAAAAAAATTCTGAAGGAAAAAAATTGAAACGGAGATGAACAAATGGTGTAGGTGTAACACCCCAAACTCGACCTAAATATTATGACCGAATTTCAGAAATTACATTAACAACGTACGAAATTATTTGCTTATTTGAAAAATAGAAATGTTAGTTTGACAGGTAAAAATCTCTAAAATTGACTAATTTTATCTTTTCGAATAATATTTAGTAAAATATATTTATTTTTAAAATAAAATCGTCATTTATTTGTAATGTTGATTGAAAATATTTAAAAACGAAAGGTCTTATATTATAATTATAAAAGTGATTTTTTATAAAGAAGCTTGTAACGGATTTCATAAAATTATTTAGAAAATTTACAAATTATTATTTTATTTAAAATTTAAGAAATAATAATAATTAATTTAAAAAAATAACATTATCAAAAATACTTGAAATCTCATAATTTTGCATGCATGCATGATAGTTTTTAAGTCATAAAAATATAAATCATAAACTAAAATACAAGTAAAGTCTAAAGTCCAAACTCCCCAAAAACACAACCTAAAATTCACATAGTTAAAAATCCAATAAATATATCCATGATGTAAAAATTTTTGAGAGGCTCCACCAAGTGCTGATCCATAGTTATATGTTTGAGTGTTACTTGAAAGGTTGAAACACTAATGAGGTGAGCTTTTTTTTTTTCAACCCAATGTGTGATTAACACAAACTCATTCACAACATAAAACATATACAATACAAAGTCATAAAATCACGTATCTCAATATTTCATAAATATATCATGTATGATCATGTCAATGCATAATTCATAAAACAATGTAGATTTTAGGAAAATAGTCCTATCCATCTCCGCTACACACCATAATCGAGTTTGCCCAAAATTTGTTCAACCAACATACCAAATTGTGAACAGTTTCACAGTAACACAGATAAACTACCATATAAACAAAATTATGGACAAGCCACCAGAGTCGCAGATAAACTGTTATATAATCAGAATTGTGAACAGTGTCACATTAATGCAGATAAACTGCCATATACTTGCACCTTTCACATATCCCACCCCATGCATGTGATATGGTCAAAACACTCGAAATTATATAGGCATGTTTAACATGCAAATCACATACGTAATCAAGGTACCAAATTTTCACATCTTATTTTCATACGAATATCACATATGCCATATAATCACATACATGAGAATGAAAAGTACATGTTTTTCATATTATTAGCAAACATCAATATCACACAACATGCTTTTCATAAGTATACGGTTTAAGAAAAACACTTACTTGATAAAAATCCATATGGATGACTTATCTCACTTTATGGATACATATACTATCCCCATCAAACAATATTATTTTAATGACAACATTTTTATCAATATAATAATAGTCTTAATTTATTTAATATTTATTAAACCCACACTTGATCGTAAATCTAATGTGCAATAAATCTCTCAGAGCACTCACACGTTGATCTACAATTAGATTACCTAATCGAGCAACAAATGATGATATTGAGTTAGGACTATCATCTTAAAGATTATTATGATAAATTGATTATCGATTATTATTAACACTTACCCTTAAAAAGATCTCTTGGATTAACGATTAACGGTCTCAAGGGTTGATGTCAATCAACCCTTCTACACACAAGATACATGAAATATTAATTATTGAGAAAATAAATCACTAAGGCCTCCTTAAGTAATTGGCCAAGGGAAAGAAAAATAAAAAGGAGAAAATCTTTTTATATTTACTCTAACAAGGATGGAATGGAGGATCAACGAATCAAATTGTTCACGAATCGGAAGAGAATGAATGATCTAGAGGAGGATTTATTCGAAAATAATCCAAAGGAAGAAATAGAGTTTTTGAATTAGAATTCAAATGAAATTATTAGTGCAGAATTTTGATTATTAAAATAAAAATAATAAACATTCAAAATAAGAAAAGGAAAAAAGGAAAAGATCTCCACCGTCAGCAATGGTGCTACGACAATGATGACAATGATGGCGGCAGCGACAACGGTGATCTAACAACAGGGGAAGCAGTTCGGCGGAGGAAAAGGAAGGAGCAATGATTCGGTCACTTTCTTAATGAAGAAGAGAAAACAAGAGAAGAGAAAGAAAAGAAATAAGAAAAATTGAATCAATCTATTGTGAATGGAGTAACTTTTTTTTTTTGAAAAATGGATGTGAGACAGGCGGAGCATTCTTTTTCTTTTGGATAATAAGTATGAAGCAGTTATGATAATTGTTTCTCCTGTCCTACCCCACTTTACTCCACTATATAAAACTATCATTTTAGTCTTATATATAAAAATTATTAAAAGGATGAAAATATAATAACATAATATAAAAAAATCATATATTTTATGTTTAAATATTTACTTGATTTTAAAAACAACTTGAAAATATTAAAAATGAGTAACAAAAATTAAATTGAAGCGGAGCGAAACGAGATGGGATAGATGCATCCAACATTTTTTAAAACGGTAGTAATTTTCAATATTATACATTCATAGTGAAGTAGGGTGTGTCAATTATAGAACGATGATAGAATTAGCAATATGCACCTCCAACCCGTTCCATTGCTATCCCTAAATATAAAAAAGTAAACACCACAACCTTAAATGTTAGAGTTACTTAAAATCAATTATAAACAAATATATATATATATATATATATATATTTTTTTTTATTTTTTTTTGAATATGCTGATGTGATTACATTCTCCAATATCCTAAACAGTAAATGAAACTTATTTTCATCGGATGCTTTAAGGAATATGAAATAAGAAGTATTCTTTGTCTGAGTAGAAAGCAAGCAAAAACAAAAGGTGAAAACCCTCCAATTTTCCCCATGCCCAAGCAAGCATATAATCTATACCAAGCTGAAAGAAATGATTAGAATCTGATTACAGCATTGATTGCCTTTGAATCTTCTTTAGTTTCCCTCCCCTTGCTGCCCCTACCTTGTTTCACTCCTTTTTCCTTCTCCCTGTCCACCAAATGCCCTTTGCCCCTCTTCTTCTTATATATTTATTCAACCTGGATCATCCCCTAACGCTTGCTCATCTCTGTTACAACCCTAGCCATGGAGTCAAGGCCCCACTGTTTAAGCTTTCTCTATGCAGTCCTATGCATTTTAGCCTCTATTCTCTTCACTCACTCCGGTATGTAAATTCCTTTACTTTTCCCATTCTATTCATTTTCAATTGATGGATTGAATGTATGATTTGTTGTTTCTTTTATGTGCAAATTCTGTAAAGATGCCAGACTCATGGTTCATGTATGGAAGAAGCACCAAGGCTCAAACCTCCATGAAAAGCTAAAAACAACGGATCATATCGGCTCCGATGGTGATCCATATACCCTTGACTCACCTTTCTACCTACCACAGTCTGACTCATTATCACCACTACTTCCTCAGCCTGACCACTCTCCTGCATTTACCTCACAATTGCCTTCCAACCCTCCGCCACCTCCGGCGAGTTACGGCCTACCAACACCTCCACCACCAAGTAACATCATCAACAGCCAACCAACACCTCCACCACCGAGTAACATCATCAACAGCCCGCCAGCAAATCCACCGGAACCAGGTTCTCCCGAGCATGGGTTCAATCCACCTAGCATTTTCTTAAGTCCACCCCAACATCAACCTAACCCACCAAAAAATGTGTCAACGCCCCCTAAGCAAGTTCCAGGCCAACCCATTTCTGAACCGCCAGTGCTGAACCCACCACCTCGTTCCCCCTCACACAAAGGGTCACGGTCTGGTACTTGGTGTGTGGCTAAGCCAACAGTGCCTGATTCATTGATCCAAGCAGCCATGGATTATGCATGCGGGTCTGGTGCGGATTGCAAGTCGATTCAACCCAACCAGGCCTGCTTCCAACCGAACACGATGATCTCTCATGCATCGTATGCGTTCAACAGCTACTGGCAAAACAAAAAGGGCAGCGGTGGCACTTGTGATTTCGGAGGAACCGCCATGCTTGTTAATGTTGATCCTAGTAAGTTTCTGAAATCTGAACTTTCCCAATATGCGGAAAAAAAATAAACTTACGAATTTCTCATTTTTTTTGTAATGAAAAATGACAGGTTTCGGTAAATGTCAGTTCAGAAACAACTGATCAAAACCACGAACACACAAAAGAACCATTTGGAAGACCAATTATTCGGAGTTTGAACCAGCAGTTTGCCTTACATATAGCAATTTAATTCAGCTATTGAGCAGCCTATTTAGCTGGTAATTATTAGCTTGTTTCATTCTATGAAGCTGATAGGGTCCAAAGAACAGTGCCTTTATATTAGTTTATGTTTTTATGATATCATAATGTATATAAGAAAAAAGGTTTATTATAATGTCTTATGTTTTGTTCCCAAAGACAAAAAAAATGCATAAACAAAAAAAAATTTAGAAAAAATATTATGAAATAGATTTTTTCCCAAACTTTCTTTGGTTGGGAAACCAGAAATGAACAATATATTATTGCTTGGGCAATATTATCTTTTTAATAGGGATTACCACCTTAATTGTTAATGAAATTTCAGATTTCCTAAATTAAATTAGTAAAATAACTCATTTATTAAGGGTATTTTTTTTTAATTAGGAACAGGGGAAAGATAAAAGATTATTCCATTGTCACTAAATCAAAATAAACCAATTTTTTAATGAAAAAAATAAGCACATCTTAATGTTTAAAACCATTATTCACGTTTGAAGTTCCTGACTATCGCTTGCAATGAACTAAATCTATACTTTAACTGAAACCAATTTAACTGACTATTCATACTACCAAAAAAAAAGAGAAAATGAAAATAATATAAACAGGAGTGAAAGAAAAAGAGTTATTAATTATTAATTATATTATTTAATAATTAATTTATCCTAATTTACCAGCAAACAAGTGCTTTAATGGGTTCTCTTAAGAGAAGGGAGGGGAAAGGAAAGGAGGGAAAATGAACAGAACACTATTGGTTTAAGTATGCCGGATCATAATGAACACTTATAAATCAGAGACTTTGTACGACTTGGGAGTTTGAATTCTGCTTAGTTCCAATAGCTAACCGGATTGTATTAACACCATTGCTTGAACACATTAACAAATCTCATCTCTAGAAAACTCCTTAATGTAAACACAGATGTCAACAGATTCAAAATATTGTTAGCAATTTTTAGCATCTAGACCATGTGTATTATAGGAAGAAGTATTGGATCACATTCACATGATTTACAATAAGAGTCCCCCCTATCACCTTAATTCTATAGAACCACCAAGATAACTGACAACTTCTGCCACAGGAAAAAGATCCCCTTATAGAAGAAGAGATAGGACAGAGAGTTGGGAGGGGGGACCGGGGGGGGGGGGGGGGGGGAGGAACTGAAAATATGGGAATGAAGAGGAAACTTCAAAATTCTACAAAGAAACTCAACCAGTAAGTATCAGACATACCTTGGGGTTTATGCATAAGGATCAGATCCATTCCTTAGGATTCATGCAGGCATCTAACAATTTCCACTCTTCACTTCCCTCTTCTGGTTTCTGCATGTCAAGCAAGAAATAGGCCTCTAGTAATCAGTTATAGCTTCTTGGTAACATATCATCGCAAACATTTTCACAGAATGTGGACGGGAAGATGGAAATAGGTAAGGAAAGCTTACATGATCATATTCCCATCGTGCAGTTAAAGGAAGAGACATAAGAATACTTTCAATTCGACCTCCTGTCTTCAGTCCAAATGTTGTACCTCGATCATATACCTTTCATTAACAAATCAAAATTATAAGGATCTGGTTTGGAGGAATCTTAGATGTGAATCTCTCTAGTTTAGTTATAGCTCAATCCAATACCAAGTTGAATTCTACATAGCGGCCCCTCCGCAGCTGTTGCCATGCCTTGTGGCTCTCATCAAATGGTGTATCCTTCCTTTTTTCTAGGATGGGTATGTATGCAGGAACCACGGAATTCGCACATTCTGAAGATCAAATAGAAAAATGATACAGAGAAAAATAGCAAATCTCCTGGAATATAGTCATGAGGAATTACCAGTGGCAAATGAAAGAAGCATTTCTTGATCATAGTCATTTAGATCATCAAAAAATATTCCCCCAAGACCTCGTCTCTCACCTCGATGCTGCATAAAAATTAAAAGTAAACATGAATTTAAAACTTCATCCACAGTTGAATGGGAAAACAGGTAATATTATGAGAATATGCAACAAGAGAATGTGTTTCTATCAAAAGAAAGATTTTAGAACATATATGATCACCAAGAAGGCTACTGATGTTACTAAAAATTACAAAGTTTCCACCCTGAATAACACTGCCTCCATCCTAATCTAGAAGACAGTTTAAAAGATGCACATTTTGAGAAAGTGATTATCTTCCCATTTGTTACTTCAAATGCTATACGCATATTATAAAACTAAGGGAAATAAACAGAAACTAACAAAATACCCAAAAAAAAATATGGCAAGATCATACCATACCTTAATGAAAAAATAGTCATCACACCATTTTTTGAACCGAGGATAAAAGAATGGATCAAATTTATCACAAGCCCCTTTCTGTATCTAGAAAAGAAGGCCAACGTTAGCAAACAAACATTCAGCAAAACATTTCATTTTCAAAGTCTACAAGGCTTGATCAATGTTCTGCACATACAGACATAGCATAGTTATAGAATTTTGCAGTTTTCTTTAAGGCTGAGATGTGCAATGCACTGGCAGTAGAAACATTAATCTCCAGTGTATCTATCCATCTAATACTAATATGTAAAAGGAACAGAGGTTGCTGCTCTTATAGAATTTAATCTATGTGCTTACAACAAAATCTGTATATGATATTTAGTAAGATACTTAAATATGAAGGTTCTGCTCAAATACTTGAATTTCTTCATGTTGGTTTTCTATTTTCTTAAGAGTATCAGTATTTGAATTAATTTAACTACGTAAGCTCCTTGGTATTTGAATCATGCAAAAAGCTGATTCTCAAGCTTTATACGGGTTAGTATAATATACAAAAATTTGCCACAAAACCATGAAAAGAAGAAAAATCCCACTTACTGAATGGAAGTGTTTGACATCCTCCTCAAACATGTAAGCTGGAGTCAAATCAGTTCCACCACCAAACCACCATTGTCTAGGTGCTCCAGGAGTATCTGCACATTTTCAAAGCACAAAAGGCCTAATGCAACTCATACAAAAGCAAACCATACAGCACAATATGCATTGCTACTGAATTGCCAATAAGAAGAAATGCACTGTTTTTGTTAGATTATTATGGGGATAGATAACTTAATAATAAATAATTGAGGATAAAGTAAGTACCTTTAGGAGCATCAGTCTCAAAATACCTATAATTAAAATGCAATGCAGGAGCAAACGGATTCTTCGGATGCAAAACCTGCCACAGAAGAAAAAGTTACCAAAACGGTAGCAAGTATCCGCATTTTCTCCTTTGAAAGAAATAGTGATAACTGATGAATTACGGAGCTGATGCCAGCGGCGAAAAAGGGAACGGGACCGGGCTTCTGATCGGCAGCAGAAGCCTTGGCAGCTCGATAGGCTTCAGGAGGCATAACTCCATAAACAACAGAGATATTAACACCAGCTTTTTCAAAAACAGCACCATCTTGCAACACTCTGCTAATTCCTCCACCTCCTCCAGGCCTGGTCCAGGCGTCCTCCTTGAACTTCCCGGCTCCGTCGAGAGCCTCCAGGGCGCCGCACACGCTTTCCTGCACCTCCAGTATCATATTCTGGAACCGCGACCTGATGGAGCCATCATCTTCGCCGTCGGTTTGACGGAGGAAAGTGTGGGGCCTCTCGGAGATTACAGTTTCTTTCTCGATGGAAAAGGCGGAGGTCGTCATGGGTGTGCGGATGGGAGGGGAAGCGAAATTGGTGACGGTGATGGAGGTGGCGCCAAAAGGGCAGAAGCTTAAGCGAGAGGTTCCTCGGAAAGAGCGAAAGAAACGGAGAGGGTAGCAGTGGCTGTTGGCATTGCAATATTTTGGAACGGATAATGACTTTTGCAGAAATTTAACAGAAATTTATTTTGGAAGTCAAATAAATGATTAATTATAGTGATTTTTTTTCAATTATATATTGATTAAAGTGATGATGAAAGTGAACGGAGTGAGATTTTACAAAGGATGGACAATTTTAATAGGTTATTTAATGTTGTAATTTATTCTGTGTAATTATATTACGAGAAATATCATAAAATAGTTTGATGAAGTATAGATTTATGATATTTTTAGTGGTCATGAATCAGATTAATTTTAAAATGTTAAGTGTTGTATTCAAAAGTTTATTGATGATTGTTCTTTTATCTCAATACTAGAATAAATATGTATTGATTTTAGATACATGCCACATTTTAAAGTAAATTTTTAAAATTATAACTTTATATTTGATTTTAAGGAGTAACATTGATATAACTGCATGTTGATATTTGATCATATTTATTTAGGATTGTATAAGTGCAATTGAATGTACACATATTGTTATTATTCTTACACCAAATAAATAGATTCCTTATGTCGAAAGAAAAGGCGCCCCAACTCAAAATATTTATGGTAATATGATATTTTAATATGTGCTTTACCTTTATTCTGGTTAGATAAGAAAAATTAGCTCATGACACTAGAATATTTTTTGATGTAATTCGCGAACTAAGACTCAAATTTTCACACCCACCAAATAGTAAAATATTTCAAATATTTATTTTTTAAAATAATTTATAAATTCTTTAAGTATACATTTTTAAGTTATTTTTATTATCTTATGATGTATAGGAAAATATTATATTGTTGGTTCTAGATATCCTTAAATGAAAGGCTTTCTTAAACCATATAGAGACAAAGATATCATTTACCTGACTTTTATAGAGCTAGATTTATATTTGGTAAATAAGAGATATTCAATTATTCACAATCATCATTACGTAGTGTGATTAAGCGAACTTTTAAAGCACTTTAAAAAATAAGTCATTTTAAGCTATATGCCAAGTTATAGTTTTGAAAAACAAAGGTTGATTTTTGTTGCTACAATGGTGATACACAATTTCATTCGAAAACATGCAGGTCTAGATGATGCAGATTTTTTTGGAATATATTCAGACTAAATTAATATAATTTATCAATGTTAAGGGTTAAAGATGATATTATGCCAATTTTAAAAATAAAAAAAGACAATTGAATAGTTGGTTGACCATTTTGTAACTTTTCATAATTAGGTGACCAAAAAAAATTACTAAGTTGGGTGACCATTTTGTAACTTTTCATAGTTGAGTAGCTAAAAATCAAATTTAGTAATAATTAGGTGATTAGAAACGTAATTTACTCTAAAATAAAACAATGATTTAATTTATAACATACAATATAACATTTCAAAGTCATCTGTTCAATCTTCAAAGCTTTGCCGCCATAAATCCCGAATCATGATAATACCCTCCACCACTAAAACCAATGCCATTTCTCACCGCCAACGAGCTAGGGTTCCTCCTCGAATCCGCCATCTCCACTCGGTCCCTCCTATTCGGCCGAGCCACTCACGCCCACATTCTCAGAACTCTTGAAATCCCTCTCCCTTCTTTCCTGTCCAACCACCTCATCAACATGTACTCCAAACTCAACCTCCCCAACTCCGCCCACCTCGTCCTCTTACAAACCCCGCCTCACTCACGTTCCGTCGTCACTTGGACGGCCCTCATTTCGGGTCATGTCCAGAACGGCCTTTTCTCTTCCGCTCTCCTCCATTTTTCCCGCATGCGTAGAGAACGAATTTCTCCCAACGATTTCACCTTCCCTTGCGCCTTCAAGGCATCCGCCTCGCTTCGGCTACCTGTTGTGGGAAAGCAAATTCACGCGCTGGCTTTGAAGTCTGCCCAGATTTTCGATTCATTTGTTGGGTGTAGTTGTTTCGATATGTATATGAAAACGGGGCTTAGATATGAAGCAACCAAATTGTTTGAAGAAATGCCTGAGAGAAGTATTGCAATGTGGAATGCAAATATTTCTAATGCGGTGCTTGATGGGAAGCCGAATATAGCTGTGGATGTTTTTATTGAGTTTAGAAGGATTGGCGGCAAACCTGATACGATTACCTTCTGCGTTTTCCTTAATGCGTGTTCAGATGCTTTGTATTTGGATTTAGGGAGGCAGTTACACGGGTATGTTGTTCGAATCGGTTTTGATCGGAATTTGTCCGTCTGTAATGGACTTGTTGATTTTTATGGCAAGTGTAAGGAGGTGGAAGGCGCAATGATGGTTTTTGATGGGATGGAGAAAAGAAATGCTGTTTCTTGGTGCTCATTGATATCTGCTTATGAGCAAAACTACGAAGAAGAGAATGCCTGTGGAATGTTTTTGGAGGCAAGGAAAGAAGGGATTGAACCTACTGATTTTATGGTCTCGAGTGTTATCAGTGCTTGCGCGGGGATGGCGGGGCTTGAGTTGGGTAAATCAATTCATGCACTTGCTGTTAAGGCTTGTGTTGAAGGGAATGTTTTCGTTGGGAGTGCATTAGTCGATATGTATGGTAAATGTGGAAGCATTGATGACTCAGAGCAAGCATTTCATGAGATATCTGAGAGGAATTTAGTTAGTTGGAATGCAATGATTGGTAGCTATGCTCATCAAGGGCTTGCTGATATGGCTTTGTCATTGTTTCAAGACATGTTGTCTTCGGGTGAAGTTGTTCCCAATTATGTGACTTTGGTTTGTGTATTATCAGCTTGTAGCAGAGCAGGGGCAGTAAAAATGGGAATGGAAATTTTCAAATCAATGAAGGAAAGGTTTCAAATTCAACCAGGGGCAGAGCATTATGCTTGCATTGTGGACTTGTTAGGGAGAGCTGGGATGGTTGAGCGTGCTTATGAGTTCATCAAGGAAATGCCAATCCATCCAACGATTTCCATCTGGGGGCTCTTTTGAACGCCTGTAGGGTGTATAAAAAACCAGAATTGGGGAAGATAGCAGCTAATAAACTATTCAAACTCGATCCTAAAGATTCGGGCAACCATGTGTTGCTATCTAATCTGTTTGCGTCTACTGGGAGGTGGGAGGAGGCTGATCTTGTGAGGAAGGAGATGAAAGATGTTGGGATAAAAAAGGGTGCAGGTTGCAGTTGGATCACAGTAAAGAACAAAGTCCACATCTTCCAAGCAAAGGATACTTCACATGAGATGAATTCTAAGATACAAGAAATGTTGGCTAAACTCGGGAATGACATGAAGGCGGCTGGCTATGTTCCGGACATCGATTTTGCGCTCTTCGACTTGGAAGAAGAAGAGAAAATGTCAGAGGTTGGGTACCATAGTGAGAAGATTGCTCTTGCCTTTGGTCTTATAGTTATACCTCCAGGAGTACCTGTAAGAATCACAAAGAACCTTAGAATCTGTGGAGATTGCCATAGTGCCTTCAAGTTTATATCAGGCATTGTTGGGAGAGAAATTATTGTTAGAGATAATAACCGGTTTCATCGATTTAGGGACAGGCAATGCTCTTGTAGAGATTATTGGTGAATAGTTTTATATATGATCAACCAAATTTTTTGATGAAATACAATCTAATTTTTTGAACAATCTTATTATAAGTTCAAATCTTATCTGTTCTTTTTGAAACAATACTTAAAACTATTCATAACCCCTCTCCGACTCATAAATAGAAGGATAATGCGTTTCATTGCGCTCGAGTTCACGTCTTTCTACATAGATAACAATAATCATGTTAATCAAATTAAGACTCAATCGACAACTATAATTAAAGTTAATTATTATAAAAACACAAGTAGGATATAAATAGGAATAAGTATGGACTGAAAACTCGCAAATGATTTAAATAAACATAGGATCTTAAAGTTCTCCAAGCCTTAAAGGTTGTCATTAAGCCAATGCCTCATGTTCTGTAAGTTTATATATCTTTTTAAATCTTATAAATAATAATTATATTTTATTTTTGTATCTTATTTTATTTTATTTTTACTTTTAATAATATTTTATGCAAATACATGATAAATATTTAAATTTTATTTTAATCATATATATTAACTTTGAGGAAACTATTTTTTTTCTTTTATATTTTAATAAATTTCCTTTCTATTAAAACCTTCTAGATAATGTTATTTAATTAAGTTTAGATAAAATAATCTAATTAATGTATCTTAAAATTATATATAAACTTTAATTTAATATGTAATATCATACGTAAACATAAAATTTTAATTTTAATTTAATTTTTACATACAAGTAATATAGTTAATTATGCGACACTATTTTTAATTAAATTATGTGTATGTAGCTGTTATGATTTTTTATTAAACTAAAACACAAATGAATAAATTTAAAAGATTTTCACATAAATTTAAAGTATGCTCTTTTTTAAATAATTTAAAATTTTTTTCACCCTGTTATAATGATAAAAAAGGGTGTATTTTTAAATGTAGAAATATTTTTTAAAATTTAATTCAATTGTGAAAGCATCTGAACGCTTTTAATTTAATACAATGTTTAGAATTACATATAACTCATCCCAATTAAGGATGTATCTAACGAAGTTGGTAAGAGCCTCCGTCCCTTCTAAAATGGAAAATTTTTCATTTAGATTCTTTAAAATTTTTAAAAATTTAAATTAATAAAGATAAAATTACATTTTACATCTTAAAATGATAAAAATTCGATTTAATCTTTTAAAATTATAAAAATATAGGCTATTCAAATGGTGAAATTTTATTTTTACTATCGTAAAAATTACAATTTAATTTAGGCCCCCTAAAAATTTTTTTGACTTCGCCCCTAATCTCAACCCTTAAATAGAAGGATAAACGTATTTCAACACGCTCAAACTCATGTCATTTTCTTTAAATTAATAAATGTCACATTAGTATTTTTTTTATATGATTTAGTAAAAAATAATGTCACATGGATGATGGTGTTTGTAGAATGTGAAAATTGAATCAAAATTTCAAGTATATAAGTACACAGAATCAAAATTCGTGTATGACATAACACATTAAAAGTTCATATATAATTTTGAAATTTCTCTCACTATAAAATTAAAATCTTAATTTTAATTTGATTCAAATATTTTTTTTATGAAAAAATTTAAATGTATTTAATTTTATAGTACTTCAATATGTAATTAAATTTTCATTACTTTGCAATTAAAAATAGAGAAATGAACAAAATATTAAAAACATATAGATAAGTTATAAGGGTATAATTATCTTTTTTATTTAAAATTTGTATAGTAAATAATTCCCAAAGAAGTAAAGAAATTTCCTTAAGAATCTTATTTGATGGTTTGATGATCAAAAGTGTTTATCGCCTCAAATGTAACTTGAACTTGAATCACGTTAATCGCATTTATTATTCAAATTTTACCCTATTATTACAATTCAAAAAAATTCTTAAAACCTAAAGCGTAAATGGGCATTTTTAAACTACAAGCGAATAAATGTATTTTATTTTATGTTTTCTATTTTCTATTTTTATTTAAATGTATTTTCCTATAAATACCTACTAGGCACATCAATAACATTCATCATTCATTCTTCAATATCCCCCTATCTTTTATGGTATCAAGTTTGATCTCACACTCTTGTGAGTCCAATCATGTAGGTTAAGATATAGTGTCTTAAGTATAGTTTATTTGTCATTTATACTTGTAATTTTTCGAATTGGTTAGTTTAAATAATTTTTCATTATTCATATTAATATCATTTGTATATGTTTTTAACAATTATTGTATGTAAAGCAAAATGTAAGAAAATATTAGATCATTGGTTATCTAATGTTTAACTAATATTAAATTGCATTACGTGGTTAGATTGTAATGCGATAAAACAACTTGTATTTATTGAGTATGACTCTTATTTCAGTTAAATTTGATAAATAATCTTCTTGTTAAATTTTGTTTATTTGTTTCAATCAAACTCTAATTACTCTAGATTATTTTATTATTATTTGACCTAGGAATTTAGCCTATAAATAAGCTCTTTTATAAACTTAAAAAATACACTCATTTGATATTAGAACTCAACACTTTTGGAGAATTTTGTGTTCACGTTTTGAGGGTTTTTTTTGGGGTTTCAGGCTTTAGTTTTTATCTTCATCTTTTGTACTCTTCGTTCTTTTGTCATTATAATAAAATTATCTTTGCACATGGTTTTTTATCCTCTTCGGAGGGGGTTTTCCACGTTAAATTTGTGTGTTCAATTTCTCAACCTCTTCTGCTATTTTTTACTTGTTGGTTGCTTAATCAGGTTGATCCCCAACAGTATTAGTAGGTAATCTAAAAGATCCATAGTTTGATGAATTGAAATTGAGCAAATCGATTTAAGAACTATTATGTCTCTATCAAGTCCAAATGGGGAGATACCTTATCTTAGGTATCGAAGTGGTTTACTCCCGGAATATAAAGACATAAATGTGGTTGTCTAGATTGACAATACATCAGACATGAGTTAAGTTGAATTAATCTTAAATTTGTTTATGGATTAATTCACTAATGACGTTCATAGTGTGACTTACCTCAATACTGAGTAAGTGATTGACTATGCGTGCATGACTCGTATACTTTGATGTATTGAAAGCCTGAATTTAAACAACTAAAGAGTTGCAAGCTGATATGTTGGGTATATAACTTCTTCATGACATAGCTTCATTTACAATAGTATAATCCATAGCATAATAAAAGGAAAATTATATACTCTCATTGGCATTACATGATAGATGGAAAGTAACATGACTATAGGTCATTTGTCTAGGACAAATATTTAATTACTATTTGTTAGTAATTAACTATTTCATGAAGGAAGATGTAATGACTATCATGAGATAAAATAAATTCGTAGATAAATGGATTTAACCCAAAAAGATTAAGAATATCTTATTAGGGCAACAAACTAATTACAAGGTCATCGAACAAAAACTTATTAAGTTACATTCACAATGGTATATAATAAGGAAGAGTTCAATCATGGTACTTAGTGGAATGACTTAATAATGTTGTAATTAATAGATGAAGAGTCGTAACTTAATTACAAATTTATTGAGCCCTAATTATATATTTCCAATTGGTTCCTCCACTAACTCAATATAACCCAAAGATCAAATTCTTCTATTAGACCATGTACTTTGAATAAGTTTTGGATTTAGTACTCATACTTTAATTTGATTAATTTTAGTCCATGAACTTTTCAAAGTTTAAAAATTCAATCTAGACCAAACAGTAGTTGTTAAATCTATCTGGTTAAATTCTACTATTAGTCTTGTATTAGGTGTAAAGTTAGAGATTTAGTCTATGTTCTTCAACCAGATTATTCTTAATCGCTATATTTTGGATTTCAAAATTTTAGTCTTAATATAAACGACATTCGTTAAACCTATTAACTGGTTTTTTTAGTAATATATAGAGATGGCAAGCTGACATGGCATTACACATGCGATAATATATTTGATGCATCAAATTCTGAAAATAACATAACTTAACTTAATAAACTTAATAGTTATCATTTGGTTTGGACTAAAATTTTAAAATTCTAAAAGTACAAGGACCCAAAATGACTAAATTAAAGTACATGTACTAAATCCACAACACACTCAAAGTACAAGGTCTAATAACATAATTTGACCTAACCCAAAATTAATTGCATGTAGAACCCCAATCAAGAGAAATAGACCACATGTATCACTATCTGCAGTAAATGCACTTTCTCACTAAATACAAAAGATGAATTAGAAATTAAATTATTTTTTCGAATTATTATTTAATTGAATACAATTAAATAACTGACGTTTGAAGTGAGAATTAAGTTAATTAATCATCATAGTTTTATCAAATGAGACAATTAAATATATTTCCCCATAAATTTTAATACAATAAAATTGTCATGATTTTAATGAAATTAAAATTAGATTGAAAAAAAATTAATTGGATAAATTAATATTTTGAGAAACAGAAGGTAGTTATTGGATTGAATAAATTATAAGTGTTGGATAAAAGTCCAAATAACACATATAATTTTACAAATACATGATATGGACCCAATGAACCCACTCTATGTGAGAGGAACGGCAAACCCTTGAATCTCTTAGGGTTGTCGCCTCCTAGGGTTTCCCAAATAAGGGAAACTTTATTTTACTATCAAAATATTACTATTTAATTACCCATCATTCAAGTAAAACTCTTGTATTGTTTCTCTATAAATAGGATCTATGTGATGAGTCAAACACACCAATTATTTATATTTTAAGCATTGTTACACATTAGAAAACTGTGACAATTTATTTAATGAATAAATTTTATTTTCTTAAGAGCTCAAGTTTTTGGTTTCCCATAGAGAGAATTGACTTTTTTGCATTGGAAATTAATTAAAATTTTTACTTTGTGTGATCAGTTCATGAAGTTAGAGTCCACACTCTAAAACAGGCGGGATTCAAGGATAGCGAAAAAGATCATTTGGTTTTGACTAGCTTGGCTTTTAAGAAATAAAATTAAACTTCCGTTGTGCATCTATTAATGTTTTCTAAACTGATTTTTCCAACAATTGGTGTTGACCAAGTCTTTGTGATTGCCTATGTGCCAAGGGAAGTGCTCACTACCTATATCACTACATGTTGAGTATGACTCATATTTTAGTCAAGTTTGAGAAACAATCTTCCAGTTAAACTTTGATTATTTGTTTCAATCAAACTCTAATTAGTCTAGAATATTTTTTTATTATTTGACCTAGGAATTTAGCCTATAAATAGATTATTTTACAATATTAGAAAACACACTTATTAGATATTAGAACTCATAATACTTTTGGAGAATTTTGTGTTTATGTTTTGAGGGTTCTTTGTTTTCAGGTTTCGGGATTTAGTTTTTATCTCCATCTTTTGTACTATTCAATTTATTGGCATTATAATACAATTATCTTTGCCCGTGGTTTTTTATCTTATTCGGAGGGGTTTTTCCACGTTAAATTTGTGTGTTTACTTTCTCAATTTCTTTTGCTATTTCTACTTGTTCATTACTTAATCGGGTTGATCTCTAACAAATGGTGTTAGAGCTAGTTCAATTTTTGTAGATCAGCCCATTTAGAGATGGAAACAACAAGGTTCGACATTGAAAGTTCGATGATGTCACAAATTTCAATCTATGGCAAGTTAGGATGATGACAATTCTAGTTTAGATCGGCTTAAAAAAGGTCGTTACCGAAAAAAAGTCTGAGAATCTAGATCAATCAAAATGGGAAGAGCTTGATGAAAAGGCTCTGTTTGCAATCCAATTGTGCCTTTCGAATAGGGTATTACAAGAGGTATTGATGGAGAATACCTCATTCGCCTTGGGGAAAAAGCTAGAAACTCTTTCCACATATGTCCCAATAGAGAATGGTTCTCCACATACAGTTTGGTTGAAGGTGGAGTTGTGCGCATGAGAAACGATTCATCTAGTAAGGTAATTGGTATTGGTACTATTAAAATTAATATGCACAATAGGACGATTAGGACACTCTCAAATGTCAAGTATGTACCTGATTTACAAAAGAATCTAATCTCTTTGAATATTTTAGACTCGAAAGGTTGAAGAATCAATATCGATTCGAGCGGCATTAAGGTGTCTCGTGGGGCTCTCGTTTTGTTAAAAAGTAAAAGGACCAACAGTCTTTATATTCTGGAAGGTTCTACAGTGACCGGTGAAAACGGATGTCCCTCATTCGTTACGAAGTTGAAGTCAACTCGTTTGGAGCGGAGACAACTTGATCATAAGAGGGAAAAATGTATGACTGTTTCGTTGAAGAGAGGTTCTCTTTTGGATGCAGGTTTTGAAAAGTTAGGGCACTGTGTTCGTAAAAATCAAACTCGAGTTAGTTTTGATTTGGCAGTGCACATGTCGAAGGCTAGAAGTCTTCCAACTTCTAAGCACAGATTCGACTCAGTTAATTCCCTGCATAGTTCAAGTTAGGCCGATGGCAGGCATTGACAAAGATAGTATTGTGGAAATACGAGTCAAGGTGGAGATTTGTTGAGTATGACTCATATTTCAATCAAATTTGAGAAATAATCTTCTTGTTATACGCCGTTTATTTGTTTTAATAAAACTCTAATTAGTCTAGATTATTTTATTATTATTTGACCTAGGAATTTAGCCTATAAATAGGTTCTTTTACAACCTTAGAAATACACCCATTAGAGATTAGAACTCATAATACTTTTGGAGAATTTTGTGTTTATATTTTGAGGATTGTTTATTTTTGGGTTTTGAGGTATAGTTTTTATCTCCATGTTTTGTACTCTTCATTCTTTTGCCATTATAGTACAATTATCTTTGCCTGTGATTTTTTATCCTCTTTGGAGGGGTTTTCTACGTTAAATTTGTGTGTTTAATTTCTCAATTTCTTCCGCTATTTTTACTTGTTTGTTGCTTAATCGGGTCGATCTCCAACATTACGCCAAGAACATAGCTTGTCCTATTTGTTAGCATGTTTGACGAAAATATTTTGATGATTTGCTTGCATCTTTTTTGGGATCTTGTGCAATCAATCTCAAGTTTATCATTGGAGAAAAGAATGAAGCAAGCAATATTATTTTTCAAGGATTCTTATGTGCTCTACTTACCTTATATATTAAGATATACAATCAATGAAGATATGGGTTAATTTTATGATATTTTGTATCCTTTATATTAGGATGATTAGTTTAATGAGATATGGGCAAATCAAATGTTACCTTGTGAATATTGATTCATGCTTTAAATATGGAAGGCTTCAATCATGATGGAGATTTTATTGTTGAGGCAAGTGTATTTTTAAGTTGCTGTTGAAGTGCCAAGGAAGTGACCACTTTCACTAGCAGATCAATATGCAGTATAAGTTACTTAATTTGGGGATGGAAATCCTTTGAACCAAATTAGTAGGGCAATGTCTTAAATGATTTTATGGACATTTGCTTAATCATATTTGAATATCCATCTTGTGAAGAAAAGAACCTTTGAAAATTCGATCATATCTGATCAAGCAATCTAATAATGTGAAATTTGGAGATTGAATCAAAGCTAATTTGAAGACTTACCTTGAAAATCTTTTATTTATTTTAAAATTTATTTGGATATTTGTAAAGCCTTTTTATTAGGCTATTTTAGTGGAATATTGGTTGTAATTTATCTTTATCTTAGCTAGTCAATAAGTCTTATCTGTTAAATATTTGTGTAAATTAGAATGTATGTAACGAGAGCACTTATTAGTTCATAGAGAAATGGTATTTTATGCGTACTTTTGAGAGTGTAAAACCTTTTGTTTTTGGTTTTATAAAATAAGTTCTTAAAGGAAGAATTTAATGGTAAGAAATCCAATCTTCGAAGTAAAAGAGTGAGGTTTCTTCATTAAGGTGTGTTAGAATTAAGATCAATGGTTCTGTTTATTCAAAGATAGTGGATTTATCTCATTGAGCTAGGCTCTGTAGACATAAGGAAATCAAATTGTGTAATCAATTTGGTGTCCCATGTTTTTGTTCTGTTTTCTATAATTCTTGCAAAAGTACTCACTTTCATAGCCACTGTTGCTTCAATTTAATAATTGGTATCAGAGTCAAGTTATGTTATATTTATAATATAAATTGAATATTGTATTTAGTTTCTCTCATTGTTTGATTAAATAAGATAAAAAAGCAACAATCTTAAATTGTATGCATGTTTCAGATTATTGTATATGTGGATGAATGTACGTATTTATTTTATAATTGATATAAAGTAATTTTGCCAAAACATGTTATTCCTAGCATTAGAATGATTGTATTTAAGGTTTTTAATTTTTTTGGGTTTGTAATGCATGTTTTAATTTTAATTTTTTAAAATTAGAAAAATTTATGTAAATCAAAAACATACTAGGTAATATTTTTTTGTAATCTTAAATTTTCAACGAAACTAAAAAAGTGTGGCGATTCAATAACCCAAACCAATCAATAGAGAAACAACGAATGAACGACAAGTCGTCGTTGGTGGCAGTGTAATACCCAAAACTCGAAATCGTCATCGGCTAGGGTCTCGATGTCACTCAAATCATCTATCACTGAACTTCTTTTAAAATAATATCATCCGTTCTTACATTATTAAAGAAATACACCCAACATGTCATAAGTTATCATTTATTTATAAAAACAATTCAACAAGGGCAAAAAGGTCATTTCTTAGATTTTTGGAGACTTCTACCGATACTTGTTGGACAAGTATCTGTAGTGGTCAAGTCAGTAAGCAATTTAGAAACAATGCAGGCTTCTACCGATACTTGTGATTGTTCTATTGATACAAGTGTAATATCT
Source organism: Gossypioides kirkii (assembly GCA_005610355.1). Classification (NCBI taxonomy): domain Eukaryota; kingdom Viridiplantae; phylum Streptophyta; class Magnoliopsida; order Malvales; family Malvaceae; genus Gossypioides; species Gossypioides kirkii. Next base: position 6,476,820 of record CP032249.1, on the reverse strand, counting down.
ACCGAAACTAGTTATGCTTCTACCTATACTAAAAACTTTAAAGAGCTAAAAAGTCCTACCCTGAAACTTCTACCGATACAAGAATTCTAACTACAGATATAAACATGCACAGAACTACCGAAACTTAAAATGCAACTATCAATACAACCCAAGTCAATAAACAACCTCTCTCCTACCCTGTACTTGTACCGATACATGCAGGAGTTCTACCGAAACAAGTATGTAGAATTCTCAAATTTATACAAGTTCATATACAAACTTCCTTCAGAGACATAATTTGAAATGGACAACACCTTAGAGTTCAAAATATAATACTTAGCATAATATTGAAGTACTAAATGTCAGATATAGCATTCATCAAGCATTCAATTTTGACATTTAACCAAAGATCTACAAGTATCATAATCTCAAAATAAGCATACAAAAACGACATCGTCCTAGTACATGCCATATAATCGAGTGATGTAAATACTACTGAACGAGCTCCCGAGATAGTGCGATGTCTTTAAGATGATCCGATCTCCAAGTCGCAAAATGAAATCTACAAAACAACAACAATTTCACTGCTAAGTTTCATAGCTTAATAAGTTTGCAAGGTTAAAGAATTTACCGAATAACATGTGGTAAACATCTCTATAAATCTGACGAGCCAAGATAGAACTGAACTTCAGTGATCGTTATTCATTTTACTCCCTGTTGACTCTAAGGTCATGATGTTCATTTACTCCCTATTAACCATAAGGCCATACCTGTTACCAGTATTTGATTCTATTTTTAGCCATCGATACGGTATATTTGTTCCCTACGATGCTGCTCACACTAAGCTGACGAGAATATGCAAACAAACATAAAGCTCAACCATCGTAGGGCCTGTAATCCATTCTTGGATTCTATTCACCATACAGTGACTCACGATGCTTTAGAGAATTCGCAACAAATGCAGGATCTCAGCCATCAGACCATTTTCTATCTTTGGCACAAGGCTGGGAAATTCTCATCTCGTCATTTCTATCTTTCACGTTTCCAATCGTCGTTTCTCCTTTCCAGCAATCATTAAAAAGACAATTATAAGCAGTTATTAATAAGAATTTAACATTACGAACTTACCGGACTAATTTATAATTACGATTAGACTTCAAAGACTACTCCGCTATTTTTCCCTTTCCGCGATCTGAAGTACGATCGTAGTTTACATCCACAAATAATTCAATTCTCACATTAAGTCACATAATTGAATCATTCAACACAATTTAGTCCTTTTTTATAAAATTATGATTTTACCTCTAAAATCATTCAACACATTAAGTCACAACTAACCTTAGCCAAATTTTCTAGGGTGTTCATCCAACTCCTACATACCAACATTTTCACAACAATACAAGTAATTTCATTGTTTTCACATTTAGTCCTTAAACTCTAGTTTCATAAAAATCACTTTACAAAAGCAACTAATCTCACATCCAAACTTCTAAAACTTCCAGAAACTAGCAATAATAAGCTCATTCATCAATGGTAAAACATTTAACTTTTGACAGAATCACAAATTTGTCTCTAGGTTAGCTAGATTAAGCTAACACAGACTCAAAAACATAAAAATTACCAAAAACGGTCAAGGTTTATTTACCCAAATCAAAGCTCAAAGTTGAATGTAAAAACCCTAATTCTTTTCTCTCTTAGCCGTATGGAGGAAGGAGATGAAGTGAAAATGATAAATTTTCACTTAAAATTTCTTTAATTTAATATATATATATACTAATGGTAATTTTGTACATTTTAAGACTTTCATCATTAAGCTTTAATTAGCCCTTTTTAGTCTTAAATAAACATATTTATAATTAATATAGCCCATGCTAATCCACCCACTAAAATACATTTGGTTAATTTTCTCATTTGGCCCTTCTAATTAACCAATTTTACTTTTGCACCTTTTACAAATTAATCCTTTCTACTCGATTAACTATCTAAACATTAAAATTTCATTACCAAATTTTAATACGATGCTAACAAAGTCATAAATATTTAAATAAATAAATTTATGACTTGACTCGTCAGAATTGTGATCCCAAAATCACTGTTTCTAACACCATCGAAAATCGGGCTGTTACAACTATCCTCCCTTAAGGGAATTTCGTCCCGAAATTTCTTACCAATGAATAGGTTAGGGTATTGTGATCTCATCGAAGATTCTATCTACCATGTAGCTTCTTCAAACCCGTGTCAGATCCATAATACCTTCACTAATGGTACCCTTTTGTTTCGCAGTTCTTTTACCTCGCGAGCCAGAATCTTAACAGGTTCTTCTGAATACGACAAATCCGTCTGTATCTCAACCTCACAAGGTGCAATCACATGAGAAGGATCTGATATGTACCTTCTTAGTATCGAAACGTAAAATACATTGTGAATCTTCTCAAGTTCCGGTGGTAAAACCAGCTTATAAGCTACAAGACTAACCCTCTCAAGAATCTCATACGGCCCAATAAAGCGTGGACTCAACTTGCCCTTTCTACCAAACCGTAACACCTTTTTTCAAGGGGAAACTCGCAGGAAAACTCGATCTCCGATGGTAAACTCTATATCCTTCCTCTTTAGATTTACGTAGGACTTCTACCGATCCGACGCTGCTTTTATACAATCACAGATTATCCGAACCTTTTCTTCAGTCTCAAGTATCAAGTCAGCTCCAACCAGCTTAGTCTCGCTTAACTCTAACCAATACAAAGGGGTTCTGCATTTCCTACGGTATAGTGCCTCAAACGGTGTCATTTTAATATTAGACTGATAATTGTTGTTATAAGCATACTATACCAACGATAGATATTTCTCCTAGCTACATTCGAACTCGAGTATACAATATCGTAACATATCTTCTAAAATCTATATCACTCACTCAGACTGACCATCTGTCTGTGGATGGTATGTTGTGCTGAAATTCAACCTGGTTCCCAAAGCTTCATGTAACATACCCCAGAACCTTGACGTGAAACGTGGATCTCTATCGGAGATGATAGATACCAGTACCCCGTGCAATCGCATGATCTCGGATACATACAACTCAGTCAACTTTTCTAAATGGGTAATTTACTCGAATCGAAATGAAATGAGTCGACTTAGTCAACCTGTCAACTATGACTCAGATAGAATCCTTTTTCCTTGGTGTCACTGATAATCCCACAACAAAATCCATTGTAACTCGCTCTCATTTCCACTTAGGAATAGAAATGGGCTACAGTAATTCAGAAGGTACTTGATGCTCAGCTTTTACTTGCTGACACATCAAACATCTAGTCACAAACTCAGAGATTTCTCGTTTCACACCTGGCCACCAATACATCTTCTTCAGGTCATTATACATTTTCACACTTCTCGAGTGAATGGAATAAGTGTTGCTGTGAGCTTCAGTCAGAATGTCTCGTCTCAGGTTTTATTCGTTAAGAATACACACTCTGCCTTTGAAATACAACATTCCATCCATATCAATTGTGAACCCCGTGATGGCATCGTTCTACATTTGTTCCTTTTTAGCCACAATCTTCGAATCATTTTCTTACAACTCTCAAATCTGCTGTAAAAATAATAGTCTCATCCTGAGTTCAGTAGTGACAGAACCATCACTCCTCAATGACAGGTGAGCATTCATTGCTCTCAACGCGAATAATGACTTCCAGCTCAGGGCATCCGCAAAAACATTTAATAGCTCCAACCATCAGTGTTGCCGTAAATTCAACTCCCTCTGCGTCATCAGGTACTTCAAGCTCTTATGATCCGTATATACATGACATCTCTCACCATACAGGTAGTGACGCCAGATCTTTAGTGCAAAGACAATGACATCTAACTCTAAATCATGAGTCGGATAGTTCTTTTCATGCGGCTTTAATTGTTGGGAGGCGTAAGTTATTACCTTTTCAGCTTGTATCAATACACAACCCAAACCATTCAAAGACACGTCGCTATAAACCACGAATTCCTTTCTCGATTTAGGCTGGGTTAGTTACAGAGTTATTGTTAACATCTTCTTAAGCTAATCAAAACTCTGTTGACACCTCTCTGACCAATGTTTGTCAGAATACGATGTCTCTATTCCACCATTGGAGGAGATGGAGGCATAGCTAGAGGTATTACCGATCGAACGGTAGGTTGTGCAACAGGAGGTGGAAGAGGTGGTGTCATCGGGTTATTCCTTGTGAACTCTAAGAACTACTACCCCATAAGTCCAAAAAATTATTCTTTGCTTCATTTTCTATATCAATAATATCGGTGCCTTGTGACTAGCTCTAGAATCATTAGTCGAGGCATTACTGTTCACCTCACTAATTTCCTCTCTTTCTGAGTCAGACATTCGAACGATTATCTGCAAAAACTATGATTAGATCGGATCTATCTATATCACACTATCACAGGTTCATATGGCATATACTTCTAAAACATAAAGCACAGTCATTACAATCTAAGAAATAGCTAAACCGAAAGCTTTGATACCATTAAATGTAACACCCAAAACCCAAAACTATCACCGACTAAGGTCTTAGTGTCACTAAAATCATCTAGCACTAAACTTCTTTTAAAATCATGTCATCTGTTCTTACATTATTAAAGAAATACACCCAACACGTCGTAAGTTATCATTTATTTATAAATACAATTCAACAAGGGCAAAAAAGTCATTTCTCATATTTTTGGAGACTTCTATCGATACCTGTTGGACAAGTATCGGTAGTAGTCAAGTCAATAAGCAATTTGGAAACAATGCAGACTTCTACCAATACTTGTGATAGTTTTACCGATACAAATGTAACATCTACCGAAACTAATTATGCTTTTACCGATACTAAAAACTCTAGAGAGTTAAGAAGTCCTACCCAGCAACTTCTACTGATACAAGAATTCTAACTACCGATACAAACATGCACAAAACTACTGAAACTTAAAATGCAACTACCGATACAAACCAAGTCAGTAAACAACCTCTCTCCTACCCTGTACTTGTATCGATACATGTAGAAGTTCTACTGAAACAAGTATGCAGAATTCTCAAATTTATATAAGTTCATATACAAACTCCTTCATAGACATAATTTGAAATGGACAACACCTTAGAGTTCAAAACACAATACTCAGAATAATATTGAAGTACTAAATGTCACATATAGGATTCATCAAGCATTCAAGTTCAACATTTAACCAAAGATCTACAAGTATCATAATCTCAAAATAAGCATACAAAAATGACATTGTCCTAGTACATGCCATATAACCGAGTGATGTAAATACTACCAAAGCTCCCAAGATAGTGAGATGTCTTTAAGATAATCCAATCTCCAGGTCGCAAAATGAAATCTACAAAACAACAATTTCACTGGTAAGCTTCATAGCTTAATAAGTTCGCAAGGTTCAACAATTTACCGAATAACATGTGGTAAACATCTCTACAAATTTGATGAGCCAGGATAAAACTGAACTTTAGTGATCGTTATTCGTTTTACTCCCTGTTGACTCTAAGGTTATGATGTTCATTTACTTCCTATTTGTAACACCCTGCTATTAGTTATAATTAAGATAAAGGTTTAAGATTAAAATTAATGGAAATTAAGAGGATGTTTTGTAATAAAAATATTTAAGTTGGGTAAGGAGGTTAATTAAAAAGGATATAAAAAGAGAGAGTAATGATAGATAAGGACTAGGAAGATAAATATACCATGACTTGAGATAGTGGATATTGATGTGTTAGCATAATGGTAATTGTAACTAATTTAATGGGGTATAATAGTAATTAAATAAATGAGGAAATGTGGGTTAAGAAGAAAAAGACCATTAAAATAAGAAAAACTTTTTTTTTGTCTCTTGACTTTCTTCCTCTACCAAAAAGTTGATTAAAATTGAAGCCATTGTTGAAGCTTAGGGTTTGGTCTTTGTGGGTGGATGCATGTAAGTTCACTTGTCATGTTTGCTTTCCCTAGGACCCTTAATACGTTTTTAACACTGAGAGGCTGAATATATGCTAGGGCAATTACTTATATTGCCTTTTTATTTTTGGATGGCAATTATATGTTTTTTTCGTTCTTTTGTGGCCTTGGCTAGAAATATGAGTTTTTGGACATGGTTTTTGAGTTTTAGCACTTGTTTGGTTGCCAAGAAAATGGAGGATGCGGGGCAATTTTAACGATGAGTTACAAATTTTAATTTCAGGAGAAGTTGCTGTAGTTCTTTTAGTTTTGCTCTTTAAAAGGTTATATAAGCTTTCTTATGTAAATCTTTTCTGTTTTTATCTTTAATTTGGTTCCCTACATTTCTAATTAGTAGGGGAATTATGTTTGTACTTCACTTGTAGTATTTGGTTTGGTTGCTTCTTAAGCTTATCTTTTAACATTTGGAGTCCATTGAGCTTTACATGGTAGCTTTTGATGCTTGTTTTTCTTAATGGAGGTAGCCTTTTCATTTTCTGTTAATGGCTGCTATCCATTATTCCATATTTCTATTTTTTTTAGTCTACCAGACTACCAGCTTTTTATATATATACTTTTAATTTAGTGATTAAGAAATCAAACTTTAATTTAGCTTCACAAATTTGAGTACTGTTTCATATTGAGTAATAAGGATGCAACCTAATTTGATAAGGAATCAAGGAAAAATGGTGCCATTAACAAAAATAAATAAATGCTTTTTGCTATGTTAATTATATTGAATATTTTGGATTGTTGAAATGAGTTGAATACAAAGGATTAATGAAAGATTTGAATTTTTATATATATTAATATGCATATTTGGTGGCTGGAAATAAATAAATAAATGCTTTTTGCTATGTGAATTATATTGAACATTTTGGATAGTTGAAATGACTTGAATGCAAAGGATTAATGAAAGATTTGAATTGTTATATATATTGATATGCATATTTGGTGGCTGGAAATAAATAAATAAATAAATGCTTTTTGTCACGTGAATTATATTGATCATTTTGGATTGTTGACATGAGTTGAATACAAAGGATTAATGAAAGATTTGAATTGTTATATATATAGAACAAGAAACGAGTAGAACTGATATTAGACGAGGAAAGGAGGTTATAGAATAGTCAACTACGACTTAAGCGGCAATCGTACTTTGGTAAGTTCGTATTCCCAAACTTATTATTTTCATTAATTACTATCTAAACTCAATTATGTTTAAATGTTATAGAACTTTTGTCTCATGTATAACATAATTTGTGTATATGTGAATAAATAGTAATGGATATTGAAATAATAAAAGGGTAGAATTGATTTGTTGATAGTGAGTATGAATTGAAAAATTATGTAAACGATCTATTAAATGTTTGTCAATTTAACTGACTAGAGTGGGGCTCACTCTTGCGGTTTATCCGTTAAGCACTAGGTGTCATAACCGTCAGTTTATCTGACTAGCACTTGGCGTAAAATGTTGGTTAATCCAACCAGAGCTGCGCTCACATATCGCGGTTTATCCGCTAGGCACTGGGTGCCATAACCGTCAGCTTATTTAACCAGCGCTGGGCGCAAACCGTTGGTTAATCCAACCAGAGCTGGGCTCACATATCGTAATTTATCCGCTAGGAATTGGGTGGCATAACCGTCGATTTATCCGACTAGCGCTGGGCGCAAATTGTTGGATAATCCAACTAGAGCTTGGCTCACATACCGCGGTATATCCGCCAGGCACCGGGTGCCATAAATTGACGGGAAACAAATAGAAAGTTTTGATGAAACCTTTGTGGTAAGAACGTATAAACTATTGAGGAAGAATAACGAATGAGTACTATTGTATATAAAGTACCTAGAAAGTCATGTGTGATTATAATGCTATTTAAATTTGAAAGAAGTGATTTGGTTTGAATTGTATTAAAGATATTAGAAATTAAGTTTATTCGTTTGGATTCTTTGACTTGTGATTATTATAGCAATGAGAATTTAACTAATGTGAAGTATCTTCTCATGATTTAGGTTAGGCATCTATTAGATTTGGACTCAGCAACTCACAAAAATCACGTACTTATAGTCGGTGATATTCTCTTTGATATTTTGGCATGTACCTAGGACAATGTAGGTGTCTAGAGATCCTTAGGTTATAAATATGGCTTGCCTGGAATTTAGCTTGAAATGTGGTGAATGATATAATAAGTTTGAATATTTTGTTGTTATGTATATCAATATATAAATAGGTAAATATATATAATGTGTTATGGTATGAAGTGTGTATGAATTTATAATGTAATTATTTGGTGAATGGATGAGAGGTGAGATAGTTTATTTATGTGTTTAAATAAGTTAGTGCATTTAGAAGAGCACATTGGTTAGGTATAAGTACTATGATATTGATGATTGGTTTTTTCATTTTGTTGATGGTTGAAATGCAAGTTAGTATATGTTGAATATACATGAATGACTAAATTTGCTTGATTAATTGATAATGGAATATAAATTGGTTGTGAGCATATTATTTGCTTAAATATTGATTGTTATGAAGGTATATTATTTGAATAATTTAGTAATACTTCAGAACTCTACTCCGACGATGGATATGAGTTTCGGGTGTTATACTATTGACCATAAGGTCATGCCTGTTACCAATATTTGATGCTATTCTTAACTATCGATACAGTATATTTGTTCCCTACGATGCTGCTCACACTAAGCTGACGAGAATATGCAAAAAAACATAAATCTCAGTCATCGTAGGGCCTGTAATCCATTCTTGGATTCTATTCACCTTACGGTAACTCACTATGCTGTAGAGAATCCGCAACAAATGCAGGATCTCAACCATTGAACCATTTTCTATCTTTGGCATAAGGCCGGGAAATTCTGGTCTCGTCGTTTCTATCTTTCACGCTTCCAATCATTGTTTCTCATTTTCAACAATCATTAAAAAGGCAGTTATAAGCAGTTATTAATAAGAATTTAACATTACGAACTTACCGAACTAATCTGCAGTTGCGATTAGACTTCAGGGACTACTCCGCTATTTTCCCCTTTTCGTGATCTGAAGTACGATTGTAGTCTACATCCACAAATCATTAAATTCTAACATTAAGTCACATAATTGAAGCATTCAACATAATTTAGTCCTTTTTTGGAAAATTATGATTTTACCCTAATATTTTCCTTTATTCAATCTAGTCCTTTCAACACAAAACATGCAAAATAATCATTCTCTTACACAACTAACCTTAGCTGAATTTTCTAGGGTGCTCATCCAACCCCTACACACCAACATTATCACAAAAATACAAGCAATTTCATTGTTTTCACATTTTAGTCCTTCAACTCTAGTTTCATAAAAATCACTTTACAAAACCAACTAATCTCACATCCAAACTTCTAAAACTTCCATAAACTAGAAAGAATAAGCTCATTCATCAATGGTTAAACATTTAACTTTTGACAGAATCACAAATTGGTCTCTGGGTTAGCTAGATTAAGCTAACATGGACTTAGAAACATAAAAATTACCAAAAACGATCAAGGTTTACTTACCCAAATCAAAGCTCAAAGTTGAATGTAAAAACCCTAATTCTTTTCTCTCTTAATCGTATGGAGGAAGGAGATGAAGTGAAAATGATAAAATTTTCACTTAAAATTTCTTTAATTTAATATATATACTAATGGCAATTTTATAAATTTTAAGACTTTCATCATTAAGCTTTAATTAACCCTTTTTAGTCTTAATTAAACCTATTTATAATTAATATAGCTCATGCTAATCCACCCGCTAAAATACCTTTGGTTAATTTGCTCATTTGGTCCTTCTAATTAGCCAACTCTACTTCTACACCTTTTACAATTTAATCCTTTTTACTCAATTAACTATTTAAACATTAAAATTTCATAACCAAATTTTATTACGATGCTAACGAAGTCATAAATATTTAAATAAATAAATTTACAACTTGACTCATCAGAATTGTGATCCCGAAATCACTGTTTTTGACAGCATTGAAAATCAGGCTGTTACAGGCAATCACTACAAAGTAATGTAGGTGGAACCGCTTGAGTGTCACACGACAAGCGAAGGGTGCCACGCCACATCGAACGAACACAACACAGACAACACCGAGGGATTGTTGGGGCATCACACCCTTAGAGGTTAATTTAATTGGCAACTAAGGGTCGGAATGACCAAGTGTCGTGCCTTATCGAGGCCTAGTGCGTGAAAAGCAGCTAAGGCATCGTGCCCCATGACTTCTACTATTATTCTTACTACTTCTCCTAATGATGCTCATGTGGATGATTCTCTCCATCAGTAAGTTATTGGTAAAATCCATTACTTATCTTTCACTCACCTTGATACAGTTTTCATTGTAAATAAGTTGTCACAATTTATGCCCCATTTGCATCGTTCTCATCGGAAATCGATTAAAAGACTTGTGATATCTCAAAATGCACATCAAAATTTGGCATTCAAATAATAAAAGAACTAGATACACAACTTCATGTATACTCTAATTCAAATTAGGTAAGAGATCTTTTTGAACGAACCACTACATCTAGTTATGTTACTTATTTTATTAGCACACTTTTCTCTTGGTCTTCAAAAAAGCAACATTATATTTCACTCTCCTTTACAGAGGTTGAATATCGAGCTGTACTTGTTTCACTTGTTAAAACATATTGGGTCACACATTTGCTTCATGAGCTACATTTTCCCATCACAAGTATTGCTTGAATCTTTTGTGACAATGTTAGCGCTACATACATCTACGTCAATCTTGTCTTCCACGGCAAAATGGAACGTACTAAGTGCAAAATAATGATGTTGAATTTAATTATTTGCACACTACTTGTCAAGTTATTGACATCCTCATAAAACCATTTCCAGATAGCTTTTGAGCGACTCTTTTCTAAGTTGGGATAGAGAAAATAATGTTGGAAAAGCTTTACTCTTCGTTTAAAGGTTTGACCAAACTCAACTCTATATTTTGTCGAAGCCAATATGAACAATTTTGATAATTTATGGATAAAAATTTTGAACTCTAAATTCTATTCATAATCAGAATACAACTTCTGTATTATGTACACACAAATTTCAAGTAAAATATTGACTTTCAAAATTTGGAGTCAATTTTTTTATCAACTTGAAAAAAGTTACAACTTCTGGATATTTCTCTATAAAGAAAAAACTTCTTTGATTCTTATCTTTAATTGGTTTCAATCAAAAGGTCGTCTAGACTTGATCTTGAAAATATGCAAGTCGTTTTAAGTGTCATGTTGACTTGCTCTTGAAAAGGGTTTGATCCTCCTTTCTTCAATTGAATCAAATCAAAAGGTAGCTTTTCTTCAGAAATAGCTTTTGACTTTCTCTCCTCAATTGAACTAGATAGGAAGATGACTTTTCCTCAAAACGGATACTATATTCGTCAGAATTTCTTCAAATTTTTCAGTTTCTTCAGAGAACTTCTAGACTTTTGAACTGGTGGATGTATAGAATAACTTGGTGGTGACTAGAGGCGAGGTGTTCATGGGCTGGGTCTGGATATGATATTAAAATAATTTATTCTTGTCCAAGACCAGCTCGACCCGAAATATGGGCCTAAAATTTTACCCAAACTTGGTCGTATTTGTAAATAGCTAACTAAAATTTATTATTTTTTAAAAAAACAAAAAATATATATTATTTTTAATTTAATATTTTTATTTATTAAAATTTTATATAGTATCATCTTAATATTTTTAATGTTTACATCATACTAGTATTAACAATATATTTATATTATTTTTAATTTAATATTTTTAGTTATTAAAATTTTATATATGGTCATTTTAAAATATTTTTAATGTTTATATATACTACTATAGGTTTAATTTTTACGTATTATAAGTTACATAATATATAAAAATAATCATATAAAACATTAAAAATTTACACAAACGAGCTGAGTCGGACCAAGCTTAACCCTTGAATGTTCAAGCTTGAGTCTAGCCCATATTTTAAACAAGAATTTTTTTTCAAACTCATTTTTTGAGCATAATATTTTTGCACAAGTCCTCTCAAATTTCGAGTGGACCTTCGAGCTTGAACGAATAGCTCGACCCATGAGAAGGTCTAGTGGTGACCGCCTTTGATAATGTCAATCACTTGAGTAAAAGAGAGTTCTTTGTGGAATGTAAATTCTTCATTTAGAGTGATTCATAAATTTTAACTCTTTTATAAAATTATATCTTTTTAATTTAATTAATTTAGATATAAAATAATCATTCAATATTATCAATTAATTATTTTATTTTAACTTGTGATAATATAATATTTTATTATTTATCTTATAATTAATTTAAATTAATTGAAAAATAATTATAACACGAAGATGATGTCATCAATTTCATCCATGATAATATTGACTTGATTCATGATAACTTAGCTTGACACGTGACGCTTTGTAATTTGTTCAAAAAATTATTTGTTTGCATATTATTTCAAAATCAAGATACCATGTAGAGCTTAACTTTATGTGGTATGATATTCTCGAGATAAAATATAAAGTTTAGGCTCTATATGATTTTTAAAAATATTCTTTAATTTTAATTTTATAAAGCAATTTTTATTTTTTTTAGTTTTTTAAAAACTTAAAAATATGTATGGTAAATTGAAATAAAAAATTTCTTCCAATAATGAAATTATGAAAATTCATTTGGTTACTTCATTTTTGTTACTAGAATAAAAGAGAAAGGAAGAAAAGATTGATAAATTAATTTATAGTGGTTTGATCTAAATAGCTACTATCGTTATTTTACTATACTTCAATTAAGAATTCCCAATAAACTATTTTAATTTGTTAGCTCTCAAAGAAAATGTACGGTGACATATTTAGAAAGTTGGCAGGGATTTCAATCACTTTAAAATGAAAAATTATCCATTTAAGTTTTTTAAAAATTTTAAAATTTTAAATTAATAAAAGTAAAATTACACTTTGGTCTCTTAAAAATGATAAAAATTTAATTTAATTTTTTAAAAATATAAGATATAGATTATTAAATTTTAAAATTTAATTTCGAATCTATTAAAAAAAAATTCTGACTCCACTCTTGAAAATGTATAATCTTTAAAATCCTTATCATTTACAAAAGCTTAGATCCAATCTTTCCGCCTAGTTTTCCAAGACTAACTTAGAACCTCTTTAATTTTTATGGCTCAACTGTAAGCTCTCTCTCAATTTACAATTGATGAAAGATGAAGTAAACAAATAGGCATATTAAAGGTAAGTGTTTACAAAATTTGGCTCACTAAAACCTATACAAAGATTTACAATAAAAGCTCCTAAGATTATGTACAAGAGAATAAAGGGGAAAAAATGAAAATTTAATGAAAGCCAAGGATTTACAATAAAATCTAGATCTTGTAGAGTTGTTAATGAGTATTTATATTAAGGAAATGAATTCTAGCTATTGTAACACAGGCACTAATACCTACAATGTGATTATTGGTAACTTTATAAAAATATAGTCGTTAGTAGTCAACAACCTCTTGACTCAATGGCAAAAGCATTATGTTGTAGGTACGAGAGTTAGAGTTCGATCCAAAACAACCGCGTTCCCCTCCCCAATTATAAAAAATATATATAATTGGTGGTAGTCATTATAGTAATCAAGGTATCATACATTAATGTAGGTATCAATACCTAATGAACACTTGAGAAATTAAAACTAACAATTCTCATAATTATATATTTAAAAATAAAATAAAATAATTATTACATTTATATGGACTTGAGTTACCATGAGAGATTTCATATTTAAAAATTGATGAAAAAATATTTGTGCATGTATATGGATTTGAACCACAAACAATTCTTCAAAATTAAAAACCCTTATTTTAAAATTTTCCAATTTTGCAATACATTTTTAGTGAATACAATTTTAAAATCATTTTTAAAAAAATTAACCAAACATTAAATTAACCTTAAACCAATGATAGCCTTAAATTTTTCTTCGTGAAGAAATGATAATCAACACAATAATCACATTAAACTATTAATATTCAACGGATTCTTGCAAAAAGTTGCAGATCCTCATTTATATTAAAAGTCAACTTTGCAATACGATCATAAAATCTATTGAATAATGATAGCTTTAAATTTTTTGGTGAATTACAATGGGAGGGTAAAGCCTTAATAACAATGTAATTGACACGACTCGAACTCAAACCACACTTGAGATAATGAACACTTTTGACCATCAGACCAACACGGAATTCATGGTAGTCTTAAATTTTGATATCTAATTTAGCATTAGATTCTTGAATTAAATTCTAACCGACCAAAAGAAAGATGTAGTTGTGATAATAGAAAATTCAAGTTGTAGGAAGGGATAAGTAGGTATGGACCAAAAGTTGTAGTGGGAGTGGACGCACCAAGTCCTTTTCTGTCCGCCAAGAAGACCTCCTCAAGTGGGCAAAATACATGCTAAAAACGTGACCATCAATAAATAAAACAAACCTACTTTCCTTTTCCCTTTGGCAAAAGATTTTATGAAATAGTGAGCTCATATTACCTGTATTTTTTTAATAATTTTATATCACATCAATATTTTTTATTAAATTTTAATATTTTCACATTAAAAAAATTAATTTCAAATTAAAATTTTAAAATTTAAGATAAAATTATTATGTGGGTACTTATTTATTTATGTATGTATCCAAGTCAAACTAACCCCACCCTTTCTTTAATATAAAAACTTCCTCGGAATTGACACTGCTTTTCTTCATTACCAGCATTGCACGTAACTCCCCAACGTGAAAGTTATAAAAACTTGAACACAGTCCATGATTTTTTTTCAACTTTGCAATTCAGAATTTGACATGAAATTTGGAACAATTTATTAATTAAAGGTTAAAAAGAAAATCCTGCACACCCTTCTTCCTCAAAAGAACAAAAAAAATTATAAAGAATAGAAGGGATCTTAATTTCTTCTAATTTGCTGCAAAATTACTGGAATTGCTGATTTTATTGTTGCCATTGCTGTTGCTGTTACTTGTGGTAGTGACATTGCCATTGCTGTTGGTGGCAGACGTGAGGTTTTGTCCATTGTTATTAGCGACGTTGTTGGTGTGAGAACTCCCGATAATAGAAGTGATCGCGGCGGCCAATGCAGCGGTGAAGTTAGGGTCGGAAGCAATGGCGGCCGTGGCTGCGTTCACGGTATCTGCAAGTGATTTTTGCTGCCCTTGTTGATGTTGGTGACTCATTTGAGGTTGTTCGATATCGTGAGACATTTGCAAACCGGAGAATTTGGATTGGTTGTAAAGTGCCTGACCGAATATCTGAGGCAGCAATGGCAACGGTGAGAGCTGGGAATTAGGAAGATTGTGCGGTGGTGGGTTCGGGAATGGGACCTGGAATTGTCCTTCGGGTCTTGCAAACTGTAAAGGGTTCGGGGTCTGGGTAAGGTCCAAGGTGACGGTTGGGAATGGGGCGGAAGCTGATATGGTGGCCATGCTAGAAGAGCATGGGAGGAGTGTTCTTGTGAGGAAATTCGAGTTCATTAGTCCATCCGCACTCGACATTGAACCGGATAGCAACATTCGTGCTGCGGACGATGTCGTCGACGCCATCGCCATTGCTGCCGGAGGCAATGGATGGTTGTGGTTGCCTTCATATGTTGTGATGAGAATCGTTCGATCTTCTGCACATCTTTGTACCTGTTACAATTACTTCATGTTAATTCGTATGAATATCAATAAATGTGAGCAAAATTAGGCTAAACACAAGCTACCAACTTTTCAATCAAATATCTCCAATAATGTAAGCAACTCCTCATGACTAGTCTCTATTATGTTAGTGTTAATTAAATTCCAAGTGCAACGAACTTTTGACGTTTGATAGTTAATGCAGATCCTTCACCAATCCCTAATTAATTAAAATGAACATTTGAATCCCATTTATTGACTTGATGATCAGAATATTCATCATCTCAAGTGTGATCTGAGTTCGAATTGACTAGTCGCGTTGTTATTAAAGCTTTACGTTTTTATTGTAATTCACCAAAAAAAATAAATATAATGTTTCCAAAGGAATGGGAAAAACCTGTTTTCTAACAGGGCAACCAGCGGCCATGGTACATCGATAATATGCTCGGGGACAAGGATTGCCTTTGGCCATTTTCTGTCCATACTTTCTCCATTGGCATCCATCGGTAATCTTTGACAAAAAGAGATTCAAATTATAAAACAAATCATTTATTTCGATTCGATTCAATTCAATTTGATAGAATCAGAAAATACCATGGGAGTCTCTGATCTGGCTCGAACAGAAACCCGTGCCTTCCTCATGGTCGCCTCGGTTTGATCAACATTTTTCGAAGAATTAAACCTAGGAACCTTATTAGCATCGGGGCTATCTTCTCTTCCGATTCCCCGACCTTCTTCGCTACTCCCACGCTTCCTCGATCTGAATTCCTTGGATGCTACCTCGACGTTAGGCGATCCGGACCGATCGTGACTCCTCCCTTCCGTCGAAGACACCGATGGTTCATCCGTATCAACTTCCGCAGCAGCAGCAGCAGCTAAACCGAGATCCATAAATTGTCTCGGCACAATTAGTCCTCCATTAGATTTCTTTTGTTCGTCGTTTTTTTCAGGTTTTCCGTCTTGTTGTTGTTGCATAAGGGTGACCAGATGTTTTTGCACGGTATTGTAGTTGCTTGTAACTTGGCTCAACATCTCCCTTAGCCGTTGATTCTCGGTGTTCATCCGTTCAAGCTCAACTTGTAAAACCGCTAGCTAAGAAAAACAAATCAATGGCACGTAAAAAAAATTATAACATGATCTTAAATCGATCAAAATTTCCAATTCCTCGGTTTTTAATCAAAAGGGTCACCTCGTTTTTAGCTCTTTTATCTTCCATGTTTGAAGAGATACCATCATCCACTGAGGATTGATCGCTACTGGTGTTCGTCGTTAACAAATTCAAACCAGTCTGAAACTCAACAACAAAACATACATTTATATATGAATTCCAATTCATCGATTCAAAACTGAAAGTGAGGGTTCGCGACTTACGTTAACGTTAAGCTCGAGTGCAGTTCGATCGATGGAGTCATTGATGTCGGTGGCATTGGCATGATCGGAATCATCAACGTGATCATCGACGAGTTTATAATTCTTTTCTGCGAAAAAATCCATTTCGCCGATGATCCTCCGGGGGATGTCATCGTGGGAACAGTTGAGATTAACAGGAAACTGAATGGTGGGTGGTGGAGGAGACCTGTTTGGTGTGGAAGCATCATCCATGGTGGTGAGTAGTTGGGATTGTGGTCGTTGATGTTGAGGAGGAAGATGGATTGGTTGAGTGTGTAGGGGGGGAAGGAATTAAGGACAGTTAAATATTGGGATCTGAATCAATGGAGAGTCCACTGGGTTTGGCCATAAATCAAGAGAGAAAGAGAAAAGTCTTTGAAAGGGGCAACGGACCAGGCAATAAAATGGGAGTTGAGACTTTAGAAGAAGACCAAACTGTAGTAAATATAGTTAGCTACCAATTTTCATTTAAGTGTTGTTCTTTTTTCTTTTCAATATTTCTTCTTTCTTCTTTCTTATATTAGATTTATTGTCAAATTAAATATATATTACATTATATAAAGAGTCAAACATAATTTATATTCAACAAACATTAAAATTTTAAAAAATTTTATTTCAAAAAAAATTACATAAAGGAATTAAATATTAAATTTTAGTCACTTATATTTGAAATGTTACGTGTTAGTCACTTACTACGTGTTAGTCACTTACGTTATCGTGTTGTAATATTTTAGTCATTGAGTCGTTAATTACCGTTAACAATGTAACGGTAAGCTGACGTGACACGTTAAATCATCATTTCAAACGAAATTTAGGTTAAATTCTACAATTGGTCCTTATATTTTTTTTTCATTTTGAACAATTTAATTTTTTTTCTTTTATGTTTTTTAACTATCTTTTTTTCTTTATTTTTCAGTCTCTCTTGCTTCTTCCTCTGTTTTCCTCCTTTCTTCATTTCTTTATTGTAGTTTTTCTATGTTTTGCATTTGTTAAAACTAGTCCAAAAGCTTGCCTCACTCAAAAAAATTAAATTTTTCAAAAAATAAAAATATAGGAGCTAGTTTTAACAAATGGTAAACATAGAAAAACTACGTTAAAAGAAGTGAATAAGGGAGGAAATAGGAGAAGCAGAAGATAATAAAAAAAGTAAAAAAACATAAAAGAAAAAAATTAAATTGTTTAAAACGAAAAATATGAGAACCGATCGTATAAACTAGTCTAAAAATTTTGTGTGAAATGATGGTTTAATGTGTCACGTCAGCTTACTGTTGCACTATTAATAACAATTAACAACTCAATGACTAAAATGTTACAACGCGATAACATAAGTGACTAAAACGTAATCTTTTCAAATTCATAAGTTGATCTCTGAAATCTGAAATTATTACAATAATAGTTATATTTTTTTAAAGCTGCTCCATACTCAAGGAGAGGATCGAACCCTCAACCACTAGTTAAGGTAGGAAAAATATATATTTTTACTATATAATTACATATTTATTATTTGATTTTACTAATAAAAGAGTTATTAATTAAAAAGATGAATTAAACTAAAAAACTTGAAACCAATATATTTATTAATTAAAAAAAAACTTCAAACTTCATGAAATAAAAATTACATATGTGTTTAGGAAATGAGAATTGAACCTAGTCTCAAAGATGAAATTATTTTTATTTAATCATTTAACTAAGGAAACTAATGTGTTAAAACTATTCATTAAAAAAAGAAGCTTAAAACAACATGAAATAAAAAAAATATAAAAAAGAGTGAGAGAAGAATTGAACTTAGGACTTAAAAATAAAACCATCAATATTTAACCATTCAACCAAATAAATTAATTATATTAAAAAAGTCAAAAATTGCAACATAAAAGGAAAACGCATCCAATTAGGTGAGCTTTCTTGACACGTGTAAGGAAAGCACATCCAGTTGGACGAGCTTTCCCTCAAAATCGATCTATTTCCCTAATTATTTTTAAAACCGATGTAAAATGTTAAATATTTTTTAAAAAAAACGACATATTTCACTTATTTAACCTTATTAAAGTCACATGAAGAAGACAGAATCTAGGGTTTAATTCCAATGGGGCAAAATGTAACTATAATCCAATAATAAAAATAAAATAAATTTTTTAAATGTTAATATAGTCTACTTAAAAAACATAAAGGGATAAAATAAAATTATACAAGAACTTTGATACAATGTGTAATTTGATATACAAAGTTTGATTTTGTGTAACTGTACACATTAAATTTTATATTTGGTTCAATTGTCTACATAAAACTTTAATTTTGATTCAATTGTATATATTTAAAGAAACGAATACATCAATTTATTTTTGTATTGGATAACTATAATTATTTGTGTATGTAATATGTAAACATAAAATGATATTATATTGATAATGATGTTAATTGTTTATAGAAATTGAATCAAATCAAAATATCATGTATAAAAGTGCACAAAATCAAAATTCATGTGCAGTTTTATGATTTACCTCAAACATAAATCAAATTAAATTAAGATACAACACAATTTCTTAAATTTGAGCATCCTAAGTTGTACTTTTCGATTTTTCATTAAATCGAAGTTGTTGACGAGAGAATCGTTGAAAATTATTTAGCTATGTCCTTCTCGGTGTATGCCATCTCGAGTAAGGTAAAACAAAACCATCCTCTATTTTATTTCAAAGCTTTGTCTTCTCGATTCTTATAACTAAAAATATTTGTTCTGTTGTCGTAAATCAAAAGATTTGTTCCCATAGCTTAGAGAGAAAAAAATGGATTTTTTTTTAAAAAAAAGGAGAGATCTACTTTGAAAGTGAAATATAGTTACTAAACTGTAAAACTTACTTTTGAAACCCCAATTTACATCAATATTTGGTATAATTAATATTAACATTTTGAATTTAGTAATTAAAAACTTACACTCTTGACAAATAATACATAAATTCGAAGCTAAAAGGGTGATTTATTAAAAAGTGAGGGATGAATCAAGAATATAATTAAAAATTAATATAAAAATATGAGAATATGAAAATTTTGTAACAACTCGAAAGTCAATCATGTCGAAAAGTGCGATTTCATGATTAATTTTCGTAAACCGAATTCATAAATAATTTTATTAAATATTTATGGAGTTATATTATAGGTGAATTGAATTTTGGATATGTAATTTTTGCAAATTAATGATTAATTAAGGTATAGGGACTAAAATATAAAATTGGTAAAAATTCAATTGTTAGAGAATCATTAATTAGAAACAAGAAGCAAGGATTAAGAAGGCAACTATACCTTTCTAAGTTATAAGTGAAAGGTTAGGTAATGTAAATTATTTTAATAATGTTAAAGTTAAATAATTAAGATATTATAAAATGTATGTATATTATTTTAGCCTAGTAGAATGAAAGAGAATTAATCTTTTTTATTCCTTGCATGCCGAAATTGGAGAAGAAGAGGAAGGAAGTTTCGGCCTTAGGTTTCCAAAGTTCAAACCTTCAATTGCTTGGTTCAATTTAGTTATTTTCTTGTAATTTTTATGTTTTTAAAATTTCGGGAGCTTAATCTAATTGCCCCGTTGTTAATTTTTGGAATTGTTAAAGTTTTAAAATAATGTCATTGATGAATTCTTGAAGTTTTAGGTGTTAAATTGATAGATTTTAAGTTTAGGAGTGAAAAAGACTAAATTGTGAAGTTAATTTATAGTTTTATACTATAGGGACTAAAATGCACAAATTTTGAAAATATAATGATTCGTCTAGTCGAAAACACAGGTGCGATTTAGGTAAAGGGTTTGCTGCTATAAATATCATAAATTGGCTCGGTTTTAAAATTTTTTATTTTTTGTTGTGCAAGAAAACCGTTTTCAAATCGGACTTTTTCTAACAAACCATTACATATTCCTTCATGAAAAATCAATTAGTATCAAATAGTAATCAAGTCATTCATCACAATGACAAACGACCCATGGTCATGTTTATTTTTCATCTATCATGTAATGACAATGAGAGGATATCATTTACTCGTGTCTTGAGCTATGAATTCCACTATTTTGAATGATGCTACATACTATAAAAGTCGTATCACTAATGCACCAACTTCCAGTTCCTTACTATTTTAACTCGGACTTTTACTTGTATCAAAGTATACAAGTCACACATACATAGTCCATCATCCACTCAGGATTAAAGTTTGTCACACTTTGAATGTTACAAGTGAGTAAATCCATAAACAGATTCAGGATCTATTCTTCTTGGCCCAGTCCGATGTATTATTAGTCCAATTAGTCATATATTTGTCTCTATCTTTTGGGAGTCACATGCTCTGATGCCCAAGACAAGACATCTTCCCAATTGGACTTAATAGATTGTAACATTCTGTCCGGCGTAGCACTGTAGTATTCTCATATTGTTCTTATAAGGAAAACCTAATAGCACAAGTTCTAGTAAGTAAAGTGTAGAGAAGATTCTTGAGTAATTGAATACTTCGACTGCACCTTTGAGTGTGAGTTGAGTTGAGGCGAT
Organism: Gossypioides kirkii; assembly: GCA_005610355.1. NCBI lineage: Eukaryota > Viridiplantae > Streptophyta > Magnoliopsida > Malvales > Malvaceae > Gossypioides > Gossypioides kirkii. The sequence goes on along the minus strand of CP032249.1, from coordinate 6,455,275 downwards.
CTTAGAGGTTGATGAATCCCCTTTTTGAGTGTGCGCCACCCCAGTATTTGAATGTTGAGTTTATCTCTTAAACCCTTAGTCCGAAAAAATAGTTAGTTTCACCATTTTAGCTAAAATAACTGGTTGGTTAATGGACACTCGTCAGGATGGGACTAGATATCTGAAATTGATAGGACAAACATTAAAGATGAGAGTGAAAGCTATTTGTCACAGATGACAAAGGAAAGATAGTGGGGAGGATAAACTTTCCCATTAAGTTTCTCTCCCATATAATGACATAGCTTTCTGGTTAAGTTTTGAGTTTTTTTGTAAAACTTTGTCTTTCTCTTCTCAAATATCTTCTTGTGTTCTCTCGGAAATTCTAGAGCTAAGGCTAGCTTGAAAGTTCTAGTTCGCTGTAGTTAGAAAACTCCTTTGACATTCAAAAACTTGGTAAGTGTCGATGAACTTGAACTATTTTACATGACCATTTACGGGACTCTAGAGTTCAATATTTTGGGGGCAATTTGAAAAGTGAAAAGAAGGAAACTTTTAGATTTTGGGTTTCCTTACTGATATACTTGTTAATATTTTTTGTCTAGTCTTGTTAAGAAATCTGATAGAACAACTCTTGTTGTTATAGCTTAAGAGATTCTTAAAAGTTCCCGAGATAAGGGCAATAGTCCTTTTGTTTGAGCTTTTTTGTATTTTCTAGTAAGTTCCATCTTACTCCATGTGTGTGTGATTTCTTTCATGTATGTTCTAGTTGAGTAAGTATACATGTTGTGTGATAGATGTGATAATTGTCCATTGAAAAAGGGTTTTGGTCTGATATGTCTGCATGAAGGTTATAAGGACCTTGCTTCATGTTAAGCCACTACTCCCCTGTTACTCTGAAAGGAACAATATGGTCACAATGAAAAGGATAATGAATTCATGGTGACGTCTTCAATGGGATGTCCGTTGAACTAGCAAATCACGTTATATGAGATATGGTTGTGTAGCCTTTGGTAAGACAAGTGATTTTTGCAAACCAGATAGGCGGGGCATAACAAAGTAACGAAAGAATCTATGCAATGGTCAAGGGTTGGGCTAACGTGAAGAAGGTTGTTTGCATGTTACATGGGTGAAGTATAAGTGTCAAGAGGGATGTTGTCTAAAGCAAGAAAGTTAGGTTTAGCCAATGGGCGAACTACCTAGAGTTCGCTTTCGATCAATGTCCACCATTGGGCAAATCATGTGTTTTATTTAGTAAAGAAGTTTTGTTGAATTATGTGTATTGTTGTTGGTCTATCTTGGTACTCACTAAGTTCTATGAACTTACTCCAATTATTTTCCCTACTCAGGATTAACGAGGAAGTAGGATTAACAAGGACTTCGCCAGAGAACATTTATGTGAATCTTTTGAAGTAGGTGCTGTTAGACAAAAGGCAGTATAAACAAAAAAATATGATTTAAATTTAATAATAAATTTAAAAATAAATAACAAGTATACTTTACGTAGTATTTGTAGATGGATTGTAAATAAAAATCCATTGAGGCCTGTATAAATAGTCTCCTTAAGACAGATTCGCCCTCTTCTAGGTGCTAAAGAATTTTTGGACGTCTATCTCCCAGGATATAACAACGATCAATTACCAAATGCAGCATAACTTTTGTAACAGGCGAATGCTAACCAAGTCTCCTCTATCACCAAAAACAAAATTGGAATTATTTTTTTTTGAGAGAATTTTGAAAGAGAGACAAAGTGTTTCTTCTTCCCGTGATGTGTAAAATGAAAAGAATAGAGGCCTATTTATAGTGAAAATTTCATGAAACGGTTATATGAAATTTAAAATAAAACATTATGAGAAGAGTTACAAAATAATGTTATATGAGATATGGTTGTGTAGCCTTTGGTAAGACAAGTGATTTTTGCAAACCAGATAGGCGGGGCATAACAAAGTAACGAAAGAATCTATGCAATGGTCAAGGGTTGGGCTAACGTGAAGAAGGTTGTTTGCATGTTACATGGGTGAAGTATAAGTGTCAAGAGGGATGTTGTCTAAAGCAAGAAAGTTAGGTTTAGCCAATGGGCGAACTACCTAGAGTTCGCTTTCGATCAATGTCCACCATTGGGCAAATCATGTGTTTTATTTAGTAAAGAAGTTTTGTTGAATTATGTGTATTGTTGTTGGTCTATCTTGGTACTCACTAAGTTCTATGAACTTACTCCAATTATTTTCCCTACTCAGGATTAACGAGGAAGTAGGATTAACAAGGACTTCGCCAGAGAACATTTATGTGAATCTTTTGAAGTAGGTGCTGTTAGACAAAAGGCAGTATAAACAAAAAAATATGATTTAAATTTAATAATAAATTTAAAAATAAATAACAAGTATACTTTACGTAGTATTTGTAGATGGATTGTAAATAAAAATCCATTGAGGCCTGTATAAATAGTCTCCTTAAGACAGATTCGCCCTCTTCTAGGTGCTAAAGAATTTTTGGACGTCTATCTCCCAGGATATAACAACGATCAATTACCAAATGCAGCATAACTTTTGTAACAGGCGAATGCTAACCAAGTCTCCTCTATCACCAAAAACAAAATTGGAATTATTTTTTTTTGAGAGAATTTTGAAAGAGAGACAAAGTGTTTCTTCTTCCCGTGATGTGTAAAATGAAAAGAATAGAGGCCTATTTATAGTGAAAATTTCATGAAACGGTTATATGAAATTTAAAATAAAACATTATGAGAAGAGTTACAAAATAATGTTATATGAGATATGGTTGTGTAGCCTTTGGTAAGACAAGTGATTTTTGCAAACCAGATAGGCGGGGCATAACAAAGTAACGAAAGAATCTATGCAATGGTCAAGGGTTGGGCTAACGTGAAGAAGGTTGTTTGCATGTTACATGGGTGAAGTATAAGTGTCAAGAGGGATGTTGTCTAAAGCAAGAAAGTTAGGTTTAGCCAATGGGCGAACTACCTAGAGTTCGCTTTCGATCAATGTCCACCATTGGGCAAATCATGTGTTTTATTTAGTAAAGAAGTTTTGTTGAATTATGTGTATTGTTGTTGGTCTATCTTGGTACTCACTAAGTTCTATGAACTTACTCCAATTATTTTCCCTACTCAGGATTAACGAGGAAGTAGGATTAACAAGGACTTCGCCAGAGAACATTTATGTGAATCTTTTGAAGTAGGTGCTGTTAGACAAAAGGCAGTATAAACAAAAAAATATGATTTAAATTTAATAATAAATTTAAAAATAAATAACAAGTATACTTTACGTAGTATTTGTAGATGGATTGTAAATAAAAATCCATTGAGGCCTGTATAAATAGTCTCCTTAAGACAGATTCGCCCTCTTCTAGGTGCTAAAGAATTTTTGGACGTCTATCTCCCAGGATATAACAACGATCAATTACCAAATGCAGCATAACTTTTGTAACAGGCGAATGCTAACCAAGTCTCCTCTATCACCAAAAACAAAATTGGAATTATTTTTTTTTGAGAGAATTTTGAAAGAGAGACAAAGTGTTTCTTCTTCCCGTGATGTGTAAAATGAAAAGAATAGAGGCCTATTTATAGTGAAAATTTCATGAAACGGTTATATGAAATTTAAAATAAAACATTATGAGAAGAGTTACAAAATAATGTTATATGAGATATGGTTGTGTAGCCTTTGGTAAGACAAGTGATTTTTGCAAACCAGATAGGCGGGGCATAACAAAGTAACGAAAGAATCTATGCAATGGTCAAGGGTTGGGCTAACGTGAAGAAGGTTGTTTGCATGTTACATGGGTGAAGTATAAGTGTCAAGAGGGATGTTGTCTAAAGCAAGAAAGTTAGGTTTAGCCAATGGGCGAACTACCTAGAGTTCGCTTTCGATCAATGTCCACCATTGGGCAAATCATGTGTTTTATTTAGTAAAGAAGTTTTGTTGAATTATGTGTATTGTTGTTGGTCTATCTTGGTACTCACTAAGTTCTATGAACTTACTCCAATTATTTTCCCTACTCAGGATTAACGAGGAAGTAGGATTAACAAGGACTTCGCCAGAGAACATTTATGTGAATCTTTTGAAGTAGGTGCTGTTAGACAAAAGGCAGTATAAACAAAAAAATATGATTTAAATTTAATAATAAATTTAAAAATAAATAACAAGTATACTTTACGTAGTATTTGTAGATGGATTGTAAATAAAAATCCATTGAGGCCTGTATAAATAGTCTCCTTAAGACAGATTCGCCCTCTTCTAGGTGCTAAAGAATTTTTGGACGTCTATCTCCCAGGATATAACAACGATCAATTACCAAATGCAGCATAACTTTTGTAACAGGCGAATGCTAACCAAGTCTCCTCTATCACCAAAAACAAAATTGGAATTATTTTTTTTTGAGAGAATTTTGAAAGAGAGACAAAGTGTTTCTTCTTCCCGTGATGTGTAAAATGAAAAGAATAGAGGCCTATTTATAGTGAAAATTTCATGAAACGGTTATATGAAATTTAAAATAAAACATTATGAGAAGAGTTACAAAATAATGTTATATGAGATATGGTTGTGTAGCCTTTGGTAAGACAAGTGATTTTTGCAAACCAGATAGGCGGGGCATAACAAAGTAACGAAAGAATCTATGCAATGGTCAAGGGTTGGGCTAACGTGAAGAAGGTTGTTTGCATGTTACATGGGTGAAGTATAAGTGTCAAGAGGGATGTTGTCTAAAGCAAGAAAGTTAGGTTTAGCCAATGGGCGAACTACCTAGAGTTCGCTTTCGATCAATGTCCACCATTGGGCAAATCATGTGTTTTATTTAGTAAAGAAGTTTTGTTGAATTATGTGTATTGTTGTTGGTCTATCTTGGTACTCACTAAGTTCTATGAACTTACTCCAATTATTTTCCCTACTCAGGATTAACGAGGAAGTAGGATTAACAAGGACTTCGCCAGAGAACATTTATGTGAATCTTTTGAAGTAGGTGCTGTTAGACAAAAGGCAGTATAAACAAAAAAATATGATTTAAATTTAATAATAAATTTAAAAATAAATAACAAGTATACTTTACGTAGTATTTGTAGATGGATTGTAAATAAAAATCCATTGAGGCCTGTATAAATAGTCTCCTTAAGACAGATTCGCCCTCTTCTAGGTGCTAAAGAATTTTTGGACGTCTATCTCCCAGGATATAACAACGATCAATTACCAAATGCAGCATAACTTTTGTAACAGGCGAATGCTAACCAAGTCTCCTCTATCACCAAAAACAAAATTGGAATTATTTTTTTTTGAGAGAATTTTGAAAGAGAGACAAAGTGTTTCTTCTTCCCGTGATGTGTAAAATGAAAAGAATAGAGGCCTATTTATAGTGAAAATTTCATGAAACGGTTATATGAAATTTAAAATAAAACATTATGAGAAGAGTTACAAAATAATGTTATATGAGATATGGTTGTGTAGCCTTTGGTAAGACAAGTGATTTTTGCAAACCAGATAGGCGGGGCATAACAAAGTAACGAAAGAATCTATGCAATGGTCAAGGGTTGGGCTAACGTGAAGAAGGTTGTTTGCATGTTACATGGGTGAAGTATAAGTGTCAAGAGGGATGTTGTCTAAAGCAAGAAAGTTAGGTTTAGCCAATGGGCGAACTACCTAGAGTTCGCTTTCGATCAATGTCCACCATTGGGCAAATCATGTGTTTTATTTAGTAAAGAAGTTTTGTTGAATTATGTGTATTGTTGTTGGTCTATCTTGGTACTCACTAAGTTCTATGAACTTACTCCAATTATTTTCCCTACTCAGGATTAACGAGGAAGTAGGATTAACAAGGACTTCGCCAGAGAACATTTATGTGAATCTTTTGAAGTAGGTGCTGTTAGACAAAAGGCAGTATAAACAAAAAAATATGATTTAAATTTAATAATAAATTTAAAAATAAATAACAAGTATACTTTACGTAGTATTTGTAGATGGATTGTAAATAAAAATTCATTGAGGCCTGTATAAATAGTCTCCTTAAGACAGATTCGCCCTCTTCTAGGTGCTAAAGAATTTTTGGACGTCTATCTCCCAGGATATAACAACGATCAATTACCAAATGCAGCATAACTTTTGTAACAGGCGAATGCTAACCAAGTCTCCTCTATCACCAAAAACAAAATTGGAATTATTTTTTTTTGAGAGAATTTTGAAAGAGAGACAAAGTGTTTCTTCTTCCCGTGATGTGTAAAATGAAAAGAATAGAGGCCTATTTATAGTGAAAATTTCATGAAACGGTTATATGAAATTTAAAATAAAACATTATGAGAAGAGTTACAAAATAATGTTTTGTGGGTAACAAAAATGGTGAGTTACAAAAAATTAAAACAAATAAAACTATGTAATTGCCTTTGGAACATCAAAGGACAGTTCTGTTGAAGAGAAAAATATTTAAATGGGCTAAAAATTTCAATAAGCCCAGTAAAGCTCAATCGGTCCGAATATTTCCCATCGCCCACGTCGTGCGAGTGCACCTCTAACCTGTTTTAGTTTGATCAGCACCCCCCTGTGCATGAGGGAGAGCTTTGGTATAATCATTTACTAATCAATATGTTGTTTTTAGCTTATAAACTCTTCTGATTACCACACTTTTAACAACGTGGGGTATGAGATTTTAAGCACTATTTTTCCTCAACAATCATTTTCATGTAACTTATTTTTAGCTTCAATTTCTCATTCATTATTCAATCATTTTGAGCATATTATATATCGTTTTAAAGGTATCATGGAGTAAAATATAATAATAAAATTTATTATTTAAAAACTCCAATTTTACCCATAAATAATATGCCTCAAAGTTTCCTAGTAAACATTATTTTTCAACAGGAGCTATGCATGACATAGGGAACGAAATTTGAACCACTGTTTTCAAAGATCAATATTTTGTAACTAAATTGTCTTCTTGTTTTCGCCAAACTGTGACGTGATATATTTGTTGAACTCAAGGTTTCCTTTAATTTTAGTATTATAATTCAAAAGATCTGAATGCTTCAATCTTTTGCCATTTATGTAACTATCGATTCTTATATCACCTATATTTCCGCTAAAGTGATTTTCTGTCTTACGCATTAAAAGAGGTTCTACGATTGTAATATGCCAATCCTGAGCCATTGAGCCCTCCATAGGTGTCGGGTTGGGCACTACATAGATATCATGTTAGTTTTTCAATCAATTTACTTATTTTTAATTAGACTAAAGATATGTTTAAGTTTATCTACTAATAAATTTTTTTCTGTATTACGATCCGACCACGTAATATCACTTATTATTAGTTTAAACATTAGACAACTAGTGGACTAATATTTGCTTCTATTTTTCTTGGCATCCAAAAACCACGTGAGGACAATATACAAGGGTATTAATGTAATTCATGAATAATTTTATTAATATAATTGTTCGAAAAATTACAAGTATACATTGACGAAAATACTACACTTAGGACATCGGATCCAACAGTCATCCACATACCCTAATGAAGTAAATGACTCACATTCTGCATTTCCATAACTTAAAATTTTTATTTCTTGTATATGATGAGGATTAAATTTTTCGTTGCACTTTATAACTTAATTAATAGAGTTAGCAATTCTTATATTTTTTTTGGTGAATTACAATAATATGGTAAAAGCCCGAACAATAAACGTGATTAAAGCGATTTAAACATATGTCACACTTAAAACGATAAATACTTTTAACCATTATACCATTACATGAGGTTTAACAATTCTTATTGAAAACTTGCATCAATGTAGTGCTCTATTAAATTTGACAAATAATAAAGGTGTATTTGAAAAGTCACATAATAATGGAATCTAAATGTAATTACTTATAATTATATATGTATGACATATTTAGATAATCATATCGATTAGTTGTTTCCATTGAATTAAGTATAATTGAAGCATCCAAGTACTTGCTTCAATTCTTAGAGAGGAGTTGAAAATTAGGAAAAATTAGTGTTGATGACTTTCAAATTTCTCGTTCTTATTTATATTTTAAAAAATACAATTATATAATTACAATTTATATTACGAAATATAACGTACAAATTTAAAATAATTATAAATTAATATCTTTATGTAATTAAAAAAAGATAATTACTATTCAAATAATTACATATTTTTATGATTGTTATATTAGTTCTAAAGGTGCTTATAGGTCGAACTGGATTGGGTTCGGGTCGGGTCGAGTTTAAGTATGATATTAATATATTTTATATTTGTTTAAACTCAGCCCGGCCTGAAATCTAAGTTTAAAATTTTTCCCAAATCAGCTCATATTTGCAAAGTATTAACCGAAATCTATTTTAGGCCCTCTCATATTATTTTTAATTTTTTAATTATTTATTTTATTTTAATATTTAATAATTTTATATATTTTTATTTATTGAAATTTTTTATATAGTAATCTTAACATTATTTTAATGTTTACATTAGATTAGTATTGTATATTTAGTATAGGTTTATTTTTTTATGTGTTTTAAGTAACATAATATATAAAAATAACATATTATAAAGTATTATAAATTAAAATAAGTCGGGTTTGGGCCTTGAATGCTCAAGTCTAGTTCAACTCATATTTTAAACAGATTTATTTTTTTTGCCTAAGCTCATTTTCGAACCTAATATTTTTGTCCAAAACCTTTCAAATTTCAAGCTGATCTTTGAGTCTGAACGAGTAATTCGACCCATGAATAGATCCAATTAACTGTATTTCTTTTATTATTATTTTTCATCATCTTCCACCTTAAAAAAACGATAATATATCACCCAAAATGAGATTTAGACAAGTAGGGCCCAAATCCAAAGAATGAGAGTAAACATGTAGAAAACGTGATTCAATTAATTGAATCTATGATATGTTTTATTTATTTATTTATTATTATTATTGTTGTTGTTGTTGTGTGTACTAGATTTTTTTAGCACTTTTTTTTTTCAAAATTATTATTTAGGAAATATTTTAAGTTTTATTTGAAACTAATTTATTATATGCAAATGGTGTTCTTCAATATTTTATTTTCTAAATACTTTTAGAAAATCTCTTTCTAGATGTGAATATGAATGTGAAAAAGCACAACTTTATTGTGACTAATTAAAAATAATAATATTTTTAAGTAAAAAATTTTAATATATTTGTGCTAGACTTAATCATGGGTCGGGTCAAGTCCATCCAAAATATAAAAAGGTTTGATAAAAATATAAGTTCAAAAAATGAGTTTGGATAAAAAACGATGCTTGTTTTTTAAATGGACCAAGCCTCGGGTAAGCTTTTTTGGCTCGGCCTGAATTTGCAAAAAAAAAAACATTACTTTTGCTGTTGTTTTGTCATTGTTTTGGTGTCGTTTCACTATTATATTGCTACCATTTTATTTTTATTGTTTGGATATTGTATAATGCTTGTTTTATTGTTAATTTTACCACTATTTTAGAAGTATTTGCTTGCTAAGTTGCACCTATCTTAGTGTTATTTAAGTATAGATAATTTTTTTAATTTATTTTCAATTTGTTGGGAAACATTTATTTTAATTTTTTTTATATATTATATTTTTAAATTTGTTTTTATATAAAAATAATAATATAAAAAAATTAATACTGACAGACAGGACTCGAGTTTTATTATTTTTATCTGGATCGAGCTTGAACAAAATTTTAAATCTATTTTTCAGACCAAACCGAGTTTGAACCTAAAAACGAGTTTAAAATTCTATTGAGACTTGACCCGACCCATGATGACATCTAGTTTGTACATATGTAGAGACCAAATGAAACATTTATTATTTTAGTTGATTTTGTTCATATTGTTTTAATTTGATAGTTATTTCATTATATTGTTTTAATTTGATAGTTGATTTTGTTTATATTGTTTTAATTTGATTTTGTTGGCATGATGATCAAAGGTATTAATTATTCTAGATGTGGCTTGAGTTTGAGTCGCGTTAATCGCATTGTTGTTAGGGTTTCACTCTCCCCTTACAATTCAAAAAAAAAAAAAATTACTTGAGGTTTTGAAGTTAAAATCAATTATTAAGATTTATAGTTATTTTTTTCAAATAATATCTTTTTTAAAGTTTGAATTCGAATTTTTCTTTGTAATGTGATGTATCATTAATTATATAATAATATAAATTATGTTAAATATAGTTGTTATTATTACAAGATAAAATATAAAAAACGAATAGTAGTTTAAGTGTGAAAGCATTAGTAGAATTAATGCACTACCTGTAAGGTTAGATTTTGCTATCAATTTCTATATTTTGCGAAAGTTGTGGATTTAGTCTTTATACTTTTATTTGATTAATTTTAATTTTTGTATTTTTTGAATTGGATAATTTTAATCTGTGTACTTTTCAAAACTTGAAATTTTAGTCCCGACCCCAATAGTAGTAGTTAAATTTAATTACTAGTCTTGTATTATGTGTACAATTGTAGATTTAGTCCATTTTCTCCAATTGGATCATTTTAAGTCCCAAAACTTTTTGAATTTTAAAATTTCAATCTTAACACAAATGACAATGATAATCCATTAATTGTATTTATAGTGAGTAATATGTAAAAATAATAAGCTAATATGATATTAAAGATATGATAATATGTTCGGCACATCGGATTTTGAAAATAACAAAATATTATTTAATGAATTTAATAATTATTGTTTGGTAATGATTGAAATTTTAAATTTTGAAAAGCATATGGACTAAAAAGGTCCAAATAAAAGTACAGTGATTAAATTCATAACTTTTTTCTAAATTTAGGGACTAATAGCAATATTTAACCCTACTTGTAATGTAGCGGTATGGAGGCCCTTATATCAGGAATCATATTCCATTTTTCCCTATCTACTAAAAAATAGACAAATTAGTCCCTGTACATTAGATAAAAGAGCAAATTGTTCCTTGATGTTAAAAATTTCGTCCACTTTTAATGTTAAAAATTGATACAATTAACAGAATAATCAGACAATGACACGTAACATGTCATGCGTACCTCATGCTGACATATAAAGGCCAATTTCTTTTTATGGTAAAAGAGGCATTATAGAGGCCAATTTTTAATAATAAAAAATAGATAGAATTTTCGATAGAAAGATTAATTTACTATTTGATTTAATATACAATGATTAATTTATTATTTGATTTAATATATAAAGATTAATTTATTTATTTTTAAATAAAAAAATAAAAAAGATAAAATATAATCTAATTATTAATATAAAAACCTTTATGATACCATGATATATCCCATGCAAACTCATTCGTGAGGCTTAGTCACATAAAATTTGTGTTCACATTCAACAACCAACTTTGTGCTCACATTCAACAACCAACTTTTTGTTTCCTTCTTACAAAAACGTGTAACCATTTGACTTTGACTTGCAGTGACCAACCATATTTATTTATTTATTTTAAGTATTGTTTGTTGATTATGATTTTTCTTGGGTCCTAATTTAAGAATATTTTTTAAAAGTATTTTTGAGATAAAAATATTGAAGTTAAAATTTTTAATTTTTGAAAAAAGCATTTTTAGGTTAAATTTTGATTTGGGAGAATTATTTTTTCTCATAAAAAGCAGCTTGTTTAAAAATGTTTTTCAAAAATATTTTTAAAAAAAAAACACTTTTTGAAAAGAAGTTAAAATTTTCATCTTCTAAAAAAAGTGATTTTGGGCCAATTTTTAGTTTGGAAGAAGCACTTCTTCTTTTAAAAAACAGTTTGTTTAGAAATGTTTTTGTCTCAAAAGTATTTTTTATCTTACAAATGTTTCTTAAAAACAATACTAAACATATCTTTATTAATTAGAGATTTATGTTGATTTTTATAAATCTTTTAAAATTTAATTTGTCTTGAGTACAAGTATATAAAATATAGTAAATTACAGTTTGATCCTCAAATTTTCTTTAGTTTTTTCTCCTTCAAAGTTTTTTTTTACTGCTTTATAATGTTCGTAAGTTATTATTGATAATAAATATTTTACATATTTTAGTGCTCCTTAATTTTATAATAAGTTAAATGCTTTTATATACATTTTGGGTTTTTAGTATTAATAGGCAATTTGACTTTGGTAGTTACTTCAAAGTTTAATATAACATTTGGTATCTAAACTTGATATTTTTTTTAATTTGGTATTTAAATTTTTTTTACTTAATTTAGTACTTGACATTTTTTCTTAATTTGGTACTTAAACTTTTTTTACCCAATTTGGTATTGAACTTGGCTTTTTTTCCTAATTTGGTACCTAATTTTTTTTAGATTCAGTTTGGTACCTAAATTTATTAAATATTATAAAAATTACGCAAAATAGTAACGGTGTTAAAAAAATTTTATGCTATAAAAATATTGTCAGTTTTAGAGAAAATTGATGTTAAAAATAGATATTGAGTTATGCTTAGCGAATTAATTTTAAAAAAAAGATTAAGTACCAAATTTGAAAAAAAAAAGTCAAGTTCAGGTACCAAATTAGGTCCAAAAAAGTTTAAGTACCAACTTAAAAAGAGTGTCGAGTTAGGTATCAAATTAAGAAAAAGTGTCAAGTTTGAGTACCAAATTGAACCCAAAAATTTAAGTACCAAATTAAAAAAAATGTCAAATTCAAATGCAAAATATTATATTAAGCCTTACTTTAACAATTAAGTGAGAATTTAAATAGCAGAGGTCGGTATCTATAATTTCTGGCAATATATGAGTGAGATAAAGGTGGAAAATGAGCATACTTAGTTGAATCTGTCTACCTCCATCAAAATAATATGGAAACTTCTTAAAGAAGGGGTCTAGTGATAAAATCTAATGAAATATCTTTTGTATATTATCTTCGAAGGTTTTTGCACAGAAACAAAATAAAAAAAATATTAATTCATTGATTATTTAATATTTAATTAATAATATATTGGATTATGTGGTCGGATCATAATACTAAGATTTGATAGTTTTTTTTGAGGACTAAATAATTCTCAAATGGATCCAAATTATGATGTTAGCATATGCATCATTACCGAAAGTAATTTTTTTTTAATTTTTGATTAAAACGAGTATAAAAAATATAAAAATTAATTGAATTAATTAAATTAACCGAATTAACCGATCGATTTTTGAGCTTATACTTATATATTATAACATTATTTATTAAGTTTGGTTAATTCGGTTAACCGACCGATTTCGAACCGAATTAACCGTTAACCAAACTTTCAAAAAATTATTAACCAACTCCCAACCGAAATAATTTAGTTAACCGACTGATTAACCGTATTCCGTCAGTTAACTAAATTAATTCAGTTTTATCCAAATTTTACATGCCCCTACCCTTACCCAATCCAATCATCGGAACTAAGCTAAAAGGAGCTACCACAAACGGCAGAAACAATTGTATGTTGAATTTCAAATCCAATATCTAAATAAACATTGAATTATCTCACACATCATTTTGGTAAAAATAGAAACTTCATATAATTTGATGATTTAACCTCATACATTCAAATTAACAATTACAACAGAGCTTAAAAGAGTTCTTTTCAAAATACAATATGAGAGTTTAAACCCATTGGGTGCCCTGATGCCTATACATGTTACAAAGCAAAAAGTGACAAGCTTACACTAGACTTGAAAACTCTGGCTTAGTTCCTCTCAACGTCGTTCAACATTTTAGATTACTTGAAATAAAAGGAGAGAATCATGGTAAGTTCGTAAGGAACTTTGTAAGTTCACGGATAAGTTACTTCCCTTTTTGATAGTTAACTTAAGAGCTTGCCACGGGTCGCACTTAGACAACACTTGCACATTCATATGGCGTTCATGGAAATAAAACATGTAAAATAAGTTTCTGCAACTTTTACTTGGGCTTGAATTTTTACAACAATGCAGTACATAGCGCGTGAATGTTCCTTCTATAAATGATCATAACGCTCTTAGTCTCTACGTGCAAACTTGTTACGAGTGAACCTTGTCGAAACGTTTATTTTTGAAAACGTGTTTCGAAAATTATTTTAAAATTGAAAAATGGGAGTCGCCATCAATCTTTTTATATAGTGTGATTGGATCACCACAAAACGTGTAAAATCCGTTTTGGAAATATTTGGCCTTCAATATCCAGAAAACAGGTTCGAGAGTCAGTTACACATGAGGAAGATTAGCACCCTCATACGCCCAAAATTGGTACCACAGTGAATATTTTAGGGTCTTGTTTGTAAAATTTTGAAAACTCGATTAAAGTTTTTTTAAAATACGATCCTTAAATGCATGAGTTATGTTTAAAAAGAAATTGATTTTTGGTTTAGAAGTCTCGCAATTTCGAAGTGATCGAGAAAGAAAAGTCACTTCCAATGAGTTAGGACATAACATTTCGATATCCAGAAATAACGAGCTTTCCTTTGTTGTAAACATTTAAAACGTTTGAAAAGGATATTCGATTATCTCGATTTGAAGAAAAATCGCGCCTAATAAGTTAAGACACAAATTTTCAGAATCGAAGATAAAGAAACATTGCCTTGATTTAAGGGTATTCGATTATTCTGATTCGAAGAAAAATCGTGCCTAGTAAGTTAAGGCACAAATTTTCAAAACTCGAAATAAAAGAATATTGCCTCGATTTTAAAGGTTTCTGACAATAATTTTGAAAACAAATATGTGATTTTAAATATGAACAATTAATAACGAATATTAAATAACACGAAACAAAATAATTAAACAGATAAATGATATACAAAAAATCAGAAATACGAAATACGAAAGTATAATAATTAAAAACTAGATATAAACATTGAAGAGAAGAAAAACAAAATAAACGGAGTCAAAAATGTGATTCTTGGATGCCCGGGGTAAAACGGTAATTTTGAATGCTTGGGAAAAATGGTAATTTTTGGAAGGTTCGAGGTTAAAATGGAATTTTTAGACATCCGGGGGTAAAATAGTAATTTTTGGAAGTTTCGGGATTAAAAGTGAGATTTTTGGATATTCAGGGGTAAAATGGTAATTTTTAGAATTTTTGGGGTCAAAAATATGATTTTTGAACAGTTCAGGGACCTTTAGGGCAATAAAACCAAAACATGGTGACACGTGGTAGCCTCTCAAGCATCCTGAAGTCAAATGACTAATTTGAAAATCATTTAAAATTTTTGGACCAATTTTGTAATTTACAGAACTTGATTTAAGGGCAAAATTGAAATAAAAATAAAAAGGGGAAGGACCAATTGCATAAATAAACCAAAATATTGACACGTGGTAGCTCTTGAGGCTTTCAAAAGGTCAAGGGATTAAATTGAAAAGCAATAAAATTGTTAGGCAAATTTGAAATTAATTAAAAGTATGTAAAGGATCAAATTGTAAAAATCAGAAAAAGCGAAATGACCAAATGCAAAATATACCAATTTTCAAAAACAGGCCGATCTTGAGGCTGGTTGGGTCGAATCGGGTCAGGCTATGGATCTGAGCATGAAACGGCGTCGTTTTGAGGCTTAAAGGCCTTGACCAAAACGGCGCCGTTTTGATCTTTTATAAAAGCAATTTTAACCTTTTTTCTTTCATTTTTCATACCTCTTTTGCAAAAAAACCCTAAAATTCTCTAAAAAAAAAGATCCTCCCCTTCCCCATGGCCGGCCAACTCCGGTCGATTGCTCTGCCGTCCTTCACGCGCGTAGCCACCATGCGCCATCCACCCCCATCGCTGATCGTCGTGCGCACTAGTCTCTCCTCTCACACGCCGTCGTCCAGGTAAAGTCCGTTTCTTTTCTTTTGTTTTTTAGTCCAACTTTTATTCTCCTTTTGTTATTTCCTTCATATATACATGTATTTAAAAGTAACAAATCCAAACCTAAAATAAGTTTCCAGGTTTTCACAAAAATCAGATCTTGATGATTTTTTTCTTTTCCTTTTTAGAATGATGCTGTCTCATATTATTTGTTCATAAATCTTTGAATCTTCTTTGTAGATCTGCCGTTCCAAAGGTTTCTTCTCGCGATTACGGGCGTTGTCGGACGAGTGGCAATCGGAGCTACGGCAGTGACGGTGGCAGCGGCCAAATGCCAAATTCGAGCCTTCGTATTTTATTATTATTTTGTTACTATTATTATTATTTTTAAAATTAATTAATATTTAATATGCATTTAATGCGTGTTTGAGGAAACAAATAAGTGAAATTAATAAAACAAGTAATAATTTTTAATATACATATATGTATATATGAGAAAGGATTGTATGAAACATGGATATTATCCATTTCCAATAGTTTTATGCCACATCATCAATTTCATCCTTAATTTCAGGATTTTAATTTTAATTTGATTTTTTCAGGATAAAAATGTTGAAATTAAGAATGAAAATACTGATGTGACATAAAATTATTGGAAAAGGGACACAAATGACGTGGTGTTACTGTTTCATTCAATCTTTTTTCATGTATATATGTGGTAAAAACGCTTGAGTTAAATAGCAATAAATAACAATATTGATACGTTTAATAAGTATTAATGTATAATATTTATGATGAAGACATTTGAAGTTGAATAATAAACAAAAGCAAACCAATATTCAACGCATATAATTAATGTACCTTACAAGTGTTCAATGCTTTCTATTCTGGTAACGATTGGTACCTCTGCTTGTTATTAACTGCTCCTATTTTGATTTGCCAGTGTTTTGAAAGTCTATTGGTTGATATTAGTTTGAAATGTTCATGAAAAAAAAAATCAGAAATTGGTGCGTGTATATTGATTTCGAAAATATTCAAAATCCCCCTCTACAATTGTTTAAATTTGGTTTTTATAGCTAGTGTTACAATCATCATGTTTTGTTTTTTCTCAAATAAATGCCCATCTTGTCTTCTTTCTTTTGCAGGTTCGGCAGCGACGGTTGGTGCAGAGGCAAGTGACAGTTCAAGTTGTTGGTAGTCGGTGGTTGATGATGGTGATAGGGTTGCTGACGCTTACGTGGCAGCATACCAGTGGCTGGTGATAGAGGCAGCAGCACAAGTTGCTCTCTGGGGTCTGACTCTCCTTTATTTAGGCTAAATATGTAACTGGCCTGTTTAGGTTCAAATTTAGGCCAAGTTGGATTTGTAATTTGTGGGCATTCAATTGGGCCCAATTAAACTTGTATTTTGGACTTTTTTAATTTTAATTTAAAGTAAATTTAAATTTTTAAAATAAATTTAAACTCAAAGTAAATTTAAATTTAAAATTTAAAAACAATCCACAATTGGATTCAAGTTGGTTTCAAGATTGGGCCCGGACAAATTGGGCTCCAACAAACCTGGCAAATAACCCACCAAGTGGATAGATACATTACGGATTCACTAGGCGAACAATCTTGCGGACTCTTACATGCGGATTCATAGATGCAAATTTAGAGATGCGAAATAATAGATGTGGATTCGTACATGGGAATTCATATATACAAATTCATACATGTGTGTTCATGGGTATGGATTCATACATACAGATTCATAAATACAGATTTGTAGATGCAGATTCATATATGAGGATTCATATATACAGATTCATGAATCTGAATTCATACATGTGGTTTCACAAATGCGAGTTCATATATATGAATTATGTTTCAGACTTTCATATGACGGAGTCCTACGTAAAGCTTTAACATGAAAACTTGAGGACAAGTCCAACGGACAATCATAACTTGTGTATACCCATGGCCATGGGACTTGCATACATACATGCATATATATAATATTGCTATAGTATCTAGTTTTATTGTCACTACTCATGTACTTCAAGTGTTTATTCCCTGTATTGACTCATGTACTTGCATTTTAATTACTTAAAAACCTAGGCAACTTTGGAAGAGTTTCAATAGAGGGGGATGTTTGTTTATTGCCATTAAATTATGTTTTGGCTGTTGATGGATTGATATATGATACTAATGAAGACTGCTGTCATGGATCTGGCTACAAAATAGAGGGCGCATCTCTTTTTGATTTTTTCGAGAATAAAGTTATGCGTACCATTTTTGACATACAGAATAGGCATACAATGTTACATTTTAGGGTTAACGTTAGATCGAATCAAATGAAAAGTTTTAAGTTAAACGAGTTTTTGAGTTTTATTTTATCATCTTAATTTAATATAAAAATTTTTGAATTAAGTCGAGTGAAATAAAATTCGAATCGAGTAAAATTATTCGAGTTAAATTAAAAAATTAAACATGTCAAATAGAAATATTGTTATAGTATAACTAATTTCATGTTAGAGCACATAAATTTGAAATCATATATATTTGAAATTTTTTCAGAACAAAATAAAAAAAAAAAATAATTGAGTATGATAAATTTGAACCATGATAAATTTGAACCATTAATTGGGTCTCAAAATTATTATTTTAGAATTTTTTTAAATTTTTTTATATATTTTTAAATTTTTTTTATGTATTTTTAAAACATAAATTTTGAATTTTTTTATAAATATTTTAAATTTAAAAATTAATTTTAATTTTTGAAAAATATTTTGATTTTTTTTTGTAATTTTTGTTGAGAGAAAGACCAATTTGCTTGTTTTCAAAGTTGGTTGGGACCAAAAGGATATTTATATTAATATATTATTTGAATTATTCTGAGTTATTCGAATTGTGAAATTCAACTCGACTCTAACTCAAAACTTGAATTGAGTTATTCGAGTTAACTCGAATAATTTGAATAACTGAATAACTCGATTTAATTAACTCGAAATTCGACTTTTTTTTATCTTTTCAAATTAAATTAAATTTTACTCACCTCTACTACACTCCTTAAACAATTGAGCCAGGCTTCAAACTCCATCTCCACTACCATGTTCAAAGCCTCATTGATCTCCAAAACTCTTCATCTTTGATCAATAAAACCCTAATTTTTAATTTTTTTTATTTGTGGTGGTTATTTTTCATTTTTTCATGAAAAAAATGTTAAATTAGTTTTATTCATCAAGATTATAAATGATGCGATGAAAGAGTTTATAAAATAATTTCTCGTAAAAATAAATATTTGATAAATTTTAAAATATATTTTTAAATTTATATAACTCTATATTCAATTAAAGAAGGACTTAAAATTTTTTATTTTAAAAAATGACAAATATTATTACGAGAAACTTATTATTATTTTTATATAAAATCTAAAAAAATCTTTTAAACTCATAATTAGAGGTGCTTATGAGTCGGGCTGGGTCGGATTCGGGTCGGGTTTAAGTATGATATTAACATATTTTATACTTATCCAATCCCGGCCCAATCTGAAATCTGGGCCTAAAATTTTGCCCAAACCCACTCATATTTGCAAAAGACTAATTCAAATCTATTTTAACCCGTTAATATTTATTTTTTATTTTTTTAAAAAATATTTATTTTATTTCATTTTAATATTTAATAATTTTAAATATTTTTTATTTATTGAAATATTTTATATAATCATCTTAATATTATTTTAATGTTTACATTAGAGTAGTATTATATATTTAATATAGGTTTTTTAATGTGTTCTAAATTAAATAATATATAAAAATAACATAATATAAAGTATTATAAACTTAAAACGGGCTGGACCGACTCAGACTCAGGCTTAAATGTTTAAACCCGAGCTCGACCCATATTTTAAACGGACTTAATTTTTTTGTCCAAGCTTATTTTTGGACATAATATTTTTGTCTAAACCTTTTCAAATTTCAGGTGGGCTTTCGGGACTGAACGAATAATCCAACCATGAATGGGTCTACTTATAATAAAACTAAAAAAATATCGATACATAGTGAGACTTTATACTACTAAAATAATCAAGATTTCAATTTTACCATTTTAATTAAAAATTTATTTTTTATAACCTTTTAAAAATATAATTATAATATATATTTTTTACAAATATCGTGTAGATGCCATAATTTAGCATGTATCTAAACAAAATAATTAATTTAAATAAAGAAAAGGGGGAGAAAAATAAGTAAAAAATAGAATTGCGTTTTGAGAGAGAGAACATGTAATTGAAACAACGAAATAGCATTGCGATTAGGGTCGGGTGATCCGTCTTTTGAATTTTGACCCGAGGATGACGGGAAAAAATTCAAAATTATATATTAAAAAAATAGCGGTTCCTTCTCTTGAAATTTGGCGCTTTATTTCCAGTCATTTCTCCGAAGAAGCAAAGGGAAAATCACTTGACCAAATCACCGCCCACCGGCCTCCGAAACGACGCCGCTGCAAATTGAACTCTGAGAGGAGTAAAAAGAACGATGGTATTGCTCCGGCAGCAACAACCGTCACGGAAGAGATCTTCCTCTTCCTTTGTCCCTCCATTTCCTCCGCCCAAAATCCCCAAATCTCAAAACGACATCGGCACTGCCGTTGATGCTGTTGAGAAGATGGTTTCGATCTTAGCTGAGGGCGGTTGTACCTTGGTAAACCCGTTGGGCCCGCCCTCCCTTCCATCAGATCCCTACAAGCTCCGCCGCCACCTCTCCCGCCTTTTTTCTTCTCCTGACGATCGCTCTGTTTTTCTATCTGGTTTATCTTCTTACATTCAATCTTCCTCCAATTTTCGCAGGTCCGTTCACTCTTTTTCCAATTGCTAACATAAAATTTTTCCTTTTTGCTTCCCCGTTTACATGCATAATCTATCTGTTGCCTAGCTTTGTAACTTATCGTACTGGATTTTCTTTTAGTTTTTAGCTTTATTATTTTTTTGGATTTTAGGACTAATCAGTTATCTATCCTTCTATATATATGGTTTCTTGAGAATAGAATGAGATTCAGTTGGCAGGTGTTTTAAGGTTTTCGCATTGCTTACTCCATTGGTATTTATGAGCAAATGCCTCATTTTTCCTACAAATTAAATGCTTTCAGGGTTCTCATGTCTTCAAACGGAAGTAGTTTTGGTCCTGCTAGAAGTGAAAGCTTAGTCCGACATCTCTTGCTGGTTGGACCGATCCAATTAGACCTCCAAATTATGCTCCTTGAGAAACTTCCTGAATATTTTGATGTGGTTCCTGGAGATTCCCAAACATCATTGTCCCTCGAAGATGATATTTCTAGGCTTATCATTAATCAGTTTCGGTGGCTTGATTTTGTTGTTGATCCTAGTTCCTTCACCGATAAGTTATTGCAAGTTCTTTCCATTTGTCCTTTACACTTGAAGAAAGAGATAATTGGATCATTGCCTGAGATCATTGGTGATCAAAATAATAAGACTGTTATCGATTCCCTTGAACAAATGCTTCATGAGGACCCATCTGTAATTGTTCCTGTGCTTGATTCTTTTTCAAATCTTAATTTGGATGATCAGTTGCAAGAACAGGTTTATTCTCTTCTGTTTAGTTTTTCCACTACATGGTTTACTTGATTTTTATTTTATTTATTTTAATGTTCTATCATATAATGACATTTCTTATACGTGGTAACAAATCTGCAACGTAGTTATTGCAAGGTTAATGCAAATGAAACCTGCTCTTCAGCATAGAAGACAACGATACATCTTGGATTCGATATTTTGTCTTCTTGTCCTACAATAATACAGCTATTTAATGCAGCGCAAAGTAATCAGTGGTTCAGAGTCTTTTGTTCAATATTACACCTGAAATAAAATACAGGATTGGAATTGAGTATTGAATGTTACAATTCAGTTCTTTTATCAGTCGTAGATAAGTTAGAAGTTTATGTATGTTTGGTTGCCCAGAGTTAGGTAATTGTCGTTATGGTAGACTAGCTGTGCTCCCGGGTTTAGCAGTTAAGTTGAATTAAGGATAATTAGCACAAAGGCTGTTGAGTTTGGTAATTGAGGTTTCTAAGGAGGGGGGAAAATACCTAGGTGATTTCACTTTGTGTTCTCTAGGCACTCACAGCTATAAAAGGTATTCAACTTCACCTGAATTCACTCGGTATTTGATAAAGAAACCTTCTTATTGTGTCTTCTGGAGTTAGAAGGCTAGGTCAGGCTATACATAGACCAACTTTGGGTTGCAAGAACGAGGCAGTTCCAAACGGGTTCACCATACATAATATTAGTACACCAATGTGAGGCCCCTGAAATTTCCAATACACTCATTTCTAGGAAGACTTGAATTTACAGGAATGTCTAAACCGAAACCAAACCATTAAAAAAAAAACTTAAACCGAGCCAGCCACAAATAACATTAAGCCTAGATCTGCAGAGGAGTCCCAAATTATAATTTAGTGACCTTAATCAGCCTTCTTTGCCATTAATACACTTTTTATTTGATCCTTCCAGTAATTTCATCAAATGTATATTGCCTTTTTTTTTTTTTTTGTATTTCTACTTGATGTGAAAATATGTAATGCCATTAGCTCAACTGAATATTCTCTAAAAAATATATAAATATTTTCCTTTCAAGTGGCTTTTTTACCTTTACTGATTGGAGAAAGTTGACTTGAGCCCTCTTCTTTTCATCATTCTAATACATTTTTAGCAACCGGTGAAAATTTTAAGGTTTTATGTAGCTCTTGTAATGATATCTAATTTAATTCTCTTTCTTTACATTGAAGGTCATAACCATAGCACTTTCATGCATTAGAACAATTGATGCGGAGCACATGCCCTGTCTGCTTCGATTTTTACTGCTCTCTGCCACACAACTAAATGTTCGAAGAATAATCTCACAGATACGTGAGCATTTAAAGTTTGTTAGGACACCACATAATCGCACAATGCAAAAAAATAAACTCAAAGGGAAGTTGCTTGTTGACAACACAGAGGCATCCATTCTAGATGCTTTGAGATCTAGCCTTCAATTTAAGAGCGTAAGTAATTTATCCTCTTTCCTATTTGACAATACATGTTTTTATATCCTCTTTCTTATTTGAAAATTTATGGTTTTAATTTGATACACTCTTCTATATCTACGCATTACCTATAGCTACTTTGTCAAGAGATTTTGAAGGAATTGAATGGCCTTGAAAAACCTCGAGATCACAAAGTAATCGACATGTGGCTGCTTATACTATTGTACACAAATGGTGAGTCCATGAGAAAAAGCGTTGAAAAGGTGTTTAAGAAGAAAATTGTTGAAGGTTGCATTCAAGAAGTTATGCTTGATCAATGCATTTGTGGGAACAAGGAACTCGCACAGGTATATGTTGCTATTCTTTGACATTAAGATCATTCCAATTTTGCTGAATACATTCCAGAAACTCATCTGATTGCATCTTTTTTTTTCTTAGGAATATTTCTTGTCCTTCCTTTCTTTATCTGAGTATATATTGGCTTGCAAAGAACAAAAGGCAAGGGATTTTGGCATTTACATGTATACTCTTCTTTTTGAAGAGTTTGCTGATACTTATTCAAGACAGGAAGTAAGCATCAATATATTCCTTTCTTTGAAGATTAGGTTCATTTTCTCCAAGAGACTTTTGTGTGGCTTTGTGCAGGTTCTTGGTGCACTAGTTACTCATGTGGGCTCTGCTGTTAGTTTTGAAGTTACTTCTGCTCTTCAGATTATGGCTTCACTTGCCTCAAAACATGCAAGGGAACTGATTCCACTTTCTTATCATATAAATGGTAGCTAAGTTTTTGCTTTCGGATTTTCTTTATCTTTTGCTGCTATTGTGTTCTTAATTAGTTTAATGTTATTCTCAGGAATCTTGGACTACTTGGAGGGATTGACTGTAGAAAATCTTTATAAGGTTTATTGCTGCTCATTATATTTTTGATCTTTTAAGCTTTATAAGGACAAAGTTGTACGTGGCAGTGTCATTAACATTCAGTCAGTGCAGGTTTATGAGGTCTTCAGCCATATGGCACTGCTAGGACGCTCTAGTGCTGACTGTTTGGGCTCTTCCATTGCAAATGAACTTTTTATTATTGTTCGGAAGCAGGTATCTCTTGAGAATAGAGTGCTTTGAACATTGACTTTTAGTGCAATTTTTAGATTGTATCTCTGAATTTTCTGTGCTGTAGATTTAAGTGGAGGATCTTAGCAATAGAAGTTACTTTGACTAGCATTACCTTCAATTGGGCAGGTCGGCCATCCGGATCTGAAGTACAAAAAGATGGGCCTAATTGGAATCTTAAAAATAGTTTCATGTCTAGGGGTTGAAAGTAATGTCACTTCATTGTCACCATTTCAGGTATAGGACCTAGTATCAGTGTATCCCCTATTTGTGACTCTTGGTTATTATATTGCTATTTAGTTGTTGATTACGTGGTCTTACTTAAAGATTGCAGCATATTATTATTTTAACTGTACACACTACATGTGGCATGTTGTGATCTTGAATGTAAATTGCTGTATTTTTTTCCTTTAATCATGTCTGTTGTTTATCCTTTAATCCTGAAGACTGTTTAGAAGCAAAACAAAAGCAGAATCCTGCTGAAAATTGACAAAAACTTTTATCTTGACATATCACAAGCTACTGTAGAAGTTTCTTTCCAGGAGTTTGATGGTTTGAATAATTACTTCGGCTGGGCATTACTGGCATAAAAACTGTTAGTCAAAAAGTCTACATTACAGCTTGGGGTAACTGAATGCATTTGACCATGCATATGAGAAGGATATGATGTAAATTGATAGTTCCACTGTCACTGGTTCCAGTAAATCCATAAGCAGTCTGAAGAACACAGTTTTTTCATTAGTTACAAGAAACTTTTTAATGACTTAAAAAATTAACAAGTGCATCTTCAGTCTAGTCCATTATATGGATGTTAAAGTAGTGCATCAAAGGTATGGAGATTAATAGTTGTGCTTGAAACAATTGAAACCCTTCTTCCAATGTTTCAGACCATAATAAAAGCTAAGATATGAGTGAAGTTGTGGTTTCTGGATAAGGTATATAGAAAAGTCTCCATATCTCAAATGCAGCCACATTTTAAAAGGGAGTCAACAGCTTCTCTAGGATAGAAAATAATTGCACTAAGGCCTCCTTAGTGGACAGAACGGTTCAAACAGGTTGGATGGATCCTAGGTTGAAGAATAGTTGTGCATATTAAGAAGAGAGCAGAAACTGAAATTGAATCTACCTTCAATTTTCAAATTCTTTCTCTTCTGGAACTATTTTACTGCGTAATGCTTGGTTCTTGTCTATGTTTTTTTTTATTGTTTTCCAAGTACTTATAAGTGTTGATTGTGAAATCCTTTCTCGTGCTTTCAACTAACAGGAAAATATAGGAAACTTTTGTCATTCTCTTTCCCTGTTGATTAGCTTAGGATGTTTGATTTCACCTTTACTGTTCATTCACCTTTGTGAGATCTCAAATTTATTATCTTGAGCAAACAGAAATCAAATGCTGAGGAGGCTGTGGAGCTCCTTGAAACCGGCTTAGAATCTTGCAAACAATCATGCTTGTCATTGATCTTCTTTTACGATGAACTGACTGCAATTTTAGAAAGTACAACCCTTCACCCTATTATCATGGATTGGTGAGACAACTTCAACAATCTATTATTACTGTTATGTAGATTGCAAGTTTTAAGCATTTAGGAAGATAATAAAACTATTAATTGCACGAGCGAAAGTTGTCTTTTGCAGGATTGGCAAGCATTTAGGAGAATTTGAATCTATGTTTCTGTCTGATCTTGATGATGGGCAGTTGTCTAGCAGGATCTCATATTGCGGTTTAGAAGGTAGGTTTAAATATGCTGTCTGTGCTTGCCTGAAGTTTTATGTAAACTCATGATAGACTATAGTTTATTCTTTCTACTTTTTACTTCTTAGGGGAGCTATGGATGAACTTGGACGGTGAAATGTCTCCTATTTGTCTGAACATTCTGCCATTGGCTTCTTCTTCTCAGTAATGTTCCTTAATGCTTCCCCTTGAATCTGAATGTCTATTATCATCCTCCTTAGAGATTGGGTATGGTGAACTTGGAATCTTCTCTTGCAGAAATGCTTCTTTGCAATTTCTTCCTGCTAACTTCCATTTACTATCAACCGTAAGTGTATACTGTTTTAGTCATCAGAAGTATTATAAAAGAAAGCTTTCTAATAAATTGATATCAATGGCAGGTTGAACAGTTGACGAACCAAGGATCTCTTGGTGGAATTGATGCATTACTTGGCTGTCCTATGCTACTTCCCTCGTCTAAGGTCAGATAAAGCATAACACTCACGACCATCATATTGTTTCACCATTGAGTCTCAGAGTTTCATCATTAAAAATGATTTTCTCAGTGTGATTTTCCTCTATGTAATAGCTATTTTTTGAGTTAGATCCTTAACGTTTTAATCTTCTGTTTACAATTGTGATTTGTTCATGAAGTTTGCTGAATATTGGAAAACTTCAAAACTAATACAACTTTCTATGATTTAAAACTATTTTATGTCAACCTCTAAGTGTTTATCCACATTGTTTTCCTTGAGAGGACAGTTGTTTTCTTCTCATTTCTTCTATGATTTAAAAGTTGTGAACGTTTTTGTTTCCTATCCTAAGGTACTTGAAATTTTGTTGATCTTTTTTAGATCTCTATTTTTATTTTATTGTTCATATTGTTTGATTGGACCATTTTTCTGACATGGACTCCTTTTCTACAATGCCAGTACTTCTTAGAAGCTGAATGGCAATCTCTGACAGGAAAGCAGAAACAGATTATTTGTCTCTCTCTTTACTATGCAATGAACTGGATAAGAGAACTGGTAAATAGTTTACTCTGAGATGTTGATTTCAAGTAACATGATTGTTAAACATGCAATTGAGGTTTATAGGTCTTCCACTGCTACAGCTCAATGCCTTCTGCTCACAAGTAGGTGGGAGACTTGAATCCATAAGTCAGACCTCAAAGGATGACATAATGCAGAAGCTATTAAAGCGAATGAGGAACCTAGTGTAAGTCATAAAATCCTCACTCCTTGCTAGTTTGTCCATTGACTATTGACAGACTTGTTAATCAAGGCTGATCTGATTTCTTAAGGCTAAAGTATTGAGATTTTATTTATTTTATTTATTGTGAAGATTGTATTTCCTTAAGTAGTTCAACATAGTTGTGTATATATATCCATGTAAATACTTAAGTTAATGGACAAGGAAAAAAAATTCCTATTTTCAACACACTGGGATTGAAAAAAATTGCATCGGATGAAGGTATACTAAAAAAGAAGGATCTTATCTTATGTCAGGAGAAAAAGGAAAGATGTTGGCCCTCACCTGACATAGAATGTAGTAAGTTAGTTACCATGCTTCTGTAAGGAAGAAGTTAGTTTTCCCTACTTAACAATTCTCCCTTCACAAGAGGAGAGGCTAAGGCTGGCTTAAGCATATTTTTGGTTTAGTGTTCTCATTTAGGTTTTGCTTTCCTTGCTTGGTTGCTAGAAAACATGGCAACCTTTTAGCAGTAGTTTTCTCCTTATCCAGTGAATTGAGGATATAAGAATAATCACGAACAAAATTGGTGTAGTGGAACTATGAAATTTTAATTATTCACCCAACTAAATAATACAAGTCATGTTTTAGTGTGACATAGAACTGTTTACGGAAATGTAAGTATGTTGAGGTTCTTGGTAGCCTAATTCATTATTATGAATTACAGCTTCTTTGGTTTATCCTTCGGGGTGTCGCATATCATATCATATCATGAACTAATCCTATATACTGATGGTAAGAACCAGCTGGCTTTTAATGCAGATTTCTCGAAAGCTTGTTAAGTCATTCCATCAGAATGTGTCCTGTAACACTACCTCAGCTCCATCTTCGAGTGGAGCATTGTGGATCAATATTCATAAACCAATCAAACCATGTGGGGAATAAAGAAAAGAAGAATGAGCCTAAGATGACACCTGAATCCACATCTCCAAACAAGAGGAAGCATAAAAAGATTTCAAAGACCTCAGCAATTGGTACAGATGGAAACCTACACCAGCAAACATTGTTTGATGTGTTTAGAAAAGCAGGAGTAGTGACAAGCCAAGAGGTACCAGATAAGGTTTCTTCTAAAGATATGGCAACCTCAGCATCAGTGGATCACAATTCTCATGTCTTTAATGAGTCGGTGCTTATAGAAGTTTCTCCAGTTTCCCAAGCTCTGGAATCACAGAAATTTAGGTTCAGGCCTCTTCTATTGGAATGCTTTTCCATTTTGACTTTTTCAAAGGTGTGTCTCCTTACAGTTTAACTCTCAACTATTGCACAGTTCCTTTACATTTTGTGTTAGAATGTGGCATTTGACTGGCCCGTGCATAATCATTTGTTGTATGTGATTTACATAATCTTGGGACTCAGTAAAGATAATTCATCTGAACTTCTCATGGCATTCCTGTCTCTGTTTCAAGTGCCTTTAAAGTAATATGTTTATTAACCTTTATTATGTGCTAATTAAGTTGTTTGCTCATTGCTTGTTGACCTAGCAGGTATAGTGTTTAGTCCTAAAATATCAAAATGCATTTTTACTTAATGAGGCTTATTTTTCTTGTTTTCCATTAAAAGAATGATCATAGTCATTGAGTTTGACTTTTCAAATGTAGGACCATGACATCTGTTGCTCTGACCCTGTGGCTGAGGTATATTTTCATGTAGTTCTTTCTTTCCTTCAAATCATATAGATAAAATGATTAGGTGACATGTAGAAAACTTGTTATTTCTGGACAGTTGCCCCTATACCTGTACCTTATTCATGATCTTCAACACAAGCTGGATTACTTTGCTGCTCCGAGCAAACAATGTTCCTCAAGGAACATTATTACTGCTGCTGTTACCAGGATGACATTGGATGAATTTCTTAGCAAAATTAGACCACTCTTGCAAAGTCTTAAGAGCAACTTAGACAGTTCGTTCTGTATTCTTAAAGAAGGAGAAGGTAACATGATAGTTTCATTTTGTTGCCAACATCATGTCTTCTATACTCTTGTAGTCTTAACAAATGTATTGTAGGTAACGAAACTTGTCAAGAACACTGGAAGTTTCAATCCACCGCTGCTAGCAACCCAGATTTAACCAATGTTGTGCCATCAAATTCTTCAATTTCTACCATGGTGTTTAAGGAAATACTTAATATTTTCAGTAAGGTGAATACTTTTACTCTCACCTTTTCCTTTGAATGTAAATACATGTCTGTGCAGCACTTTCCATCTTGACAACTGATGCTTTTATTTGGTTTATGTTTCGATAGAAAAATTTCTTGTCTGAAAAAGTTGTATTCTACTCCTAAAATAGTTTTTCCTCGAACAGATGCTAAACCTGTCTGAAGTTCAAAGGAACAGATCAGTTCTTCCGGATCTCCTTGAGGCCTTTCAGCCTGATAAAGCATTAGATACTGGTTCCTTAGATGTGCACCCTTGTCCTTCACCTGGTACAATAGAATATTTGTATCTTGGTGCTTGTTCGTTTGTAGAGTGTATCCTTGATGCAGGTGCAAAACTCTTGCCTTTATTCCATTGTTCTTTTATGGTGCTTATTTATCCTTTCATTGTAGCTAATTTGTATCTGATTCTACTCCACAGCATGTTCTTTCTCCTTTAATCTGGCATCAGAGGCTCTTTTTACTTTGGAGTCTGCTGTTACATCATTTCAGAAGGTTATGGATAAGTTGGACGGAGATGATAAAAACATACAGTCAGCGTTTCACCAGATCCTTTCTTTATTGCGTGGCAGACTTGCATCTTCTGCTAAGAAACTTTTAAAGTATAAGTGGGACAATAAAAATCTTGAGAATGGCTGGAAGAACAAAGTGAGACCAATTACATTATGTTTGATTGTGATTTCTTACTTTAGCATACCATGTTGTTATGCATATAGTTACTGAAATACATGCTGGTTTTTCCAGGGAGAAATGGTACAAAAGATACTGCGGACTTACTTGGAATATGATGAGTCAATTTCTGATTTGCTTGATGAGCTTGCCTGCACAATTTTGCCACAGGTATTTGACTTTGTTGAGTGAAATTTGTTGCAAGGTTAATAGTGTGCTTCAGAAATTGTCCTTCAATGCTATGTTTATACATTAGGGATCTGCCAGTTTTTTTATGTACGTCCTCTGTCCTAGCAATAGAATTGCTCTTCCTTCTTACAGAGTTAAAAGCAGTTTACTTACATGTGATAAAGGACAAGGTCAGGCTAGTTCTATTGGAAGTGTCGATAAAAGTTTGGGTATCTGTTGCTGGCATTTTGTGCAGGGATATGTTGGTCATTTCTTTTACTTAAATACTTTAACATTTGATCCTGCATTTTCTCATATTAAGGGGATAATGGTGTGGAATATAATCATGCTTATTGAAGGATTATATTTTGGACGTGTTTCATTAGTTTCGTATTATATTTTATTGGGTTCAATTGTAAATTTCAGTATTGAGGAAACTTTTAGTGAATTTAGAGTTATAATTGGTGTTTGATTTTTATATTAATATTAACGTTTAAGGTGTAGCACTGTAGCCTATGAGTGTTCATCTTGACTCTTAGTCATAGATAATACTATTGGGTTCATTTTTATGGGTTAGTCTCAGGAGTTAAAAGACACATTCAGTTGCAAAGTTTATACAAATAAGAATAAGGGAGATATGTGCATTAGCTTCTCACAGTGAGTTTTAGTTCTCATACTTGTTTTAGTTTCATATCATTTAAAATGGAACTGCCAATTTTAATAAAACACAACTGCATATTTTTTGCTACTTGTTTCTCTTTCACACGAAAATAATGGTTGCCACAATTTGGATTACGGATTATTGAGATCTAAATATTGATAAATTGGATTTCCTTGCCCTAATTCTCTTTTCTTTCTGATTTCTACCCCTAATTTCTTTTATTTGCTCACAAGTTCCTCTGTCTTCTCATTTTATTTGTCTCTTTTGTTTTACCATTGTTCTGGGTTATTGCATCTACTTAATATTTAGTTTAAGATGACAATTTCCAGTTAGAATGAACCATGAGGGTCATTTGGCGTACAATTCTTATCAATTGAATCCATTTTCATTTGTATGTAGTACCACTAAAAGGTGATTTCTTTGTCAGGTCTCTCTTACAACAATGGCAGAAGATGAGGATTATGGTTTCCCAGCTCTATGTTCTGCAACTTTCCTCTCATGGTACCGTGTGCTGGTAGGGCATCTTCTGTTTTCCAAGTTTTTTTCAAAGATTACTCTTATTGTTGATTGAGCTTGTCCCTTTGTGCAGTTTGAAGTGAATCTCACAGTTCTTGAAAAATTGGTAAGCGGTAAATTTGCTGCTTTGTTTCCATTGATCATAAGGGATAGAAAACACTAGTGAAAAGTGTTGCAATTGTTATCCTTTTTCTCTCTTTGTAGGTTAAGGAAGTTGTTCGCTTAGAGAAGGTTCAACCTGGTTTTCAATCTGTAAATGTTCACACACTTTTGATCAGGTTGCAAAGGAATGTTAATGTGGTTGTTGCACTAGTTAGCATGTGCAGAACCCATGACAAGGTAACCAAATAGAATTGTGGTTTTCTTTGCCAACATTTCTTAGATACTACTTATTGAATATGTATATTACATTCCCAGCCTAGAACCTTCCCCACCACTAGGGAAATTAGTCAAGTCTCTGATTTCTGTACATGAATCGCCTTCATTTCAGATTTGATTTTATGACATTTTCCTTTAGCTTTCATTTGTTTTTGGCCTTCTTGATTTCTGTCACTTCTATAACATTGTTTTAGGAATTCTTTTGAGAGAATTTTATGATTGTATGAGAGAACACCAGGATCATGAAATCGCTCTCCTTTGTCCATTTGGCATGTGTAATTCTATGGATTTAATATACTGTAGAGCCCTTGTACTTTTTCATGACTATACTTTATCTCAGGTAAAAGTTCCCTAGAATAGTTTGTAAGAACTTTTATTGTTTCTGAGGTTTAGGAAAGTTGGGCACAGCTAGGTTTTACTGAGTAAAAAGCTAAATGACTGCTTATCCTAAATTGTAAGTGTATGTGATGGTTAATCAATAGAAGTGCCTTTGCTTATTACAAAAATTTCTTGCTAAGATGTCATGTAGTTAGTACCTCTTTTTTGTTGCTATGCTTCAGGCAGTAATCTTGTTGACATGTGATGGCATAGGTCACCCTGCATGCCATGGCAGTCAAGTACGGTGGGAAATGCATTGATTCCTTCCTTAAAGGTAGTTATATCTTAGAAATGAATATGGTCATTGATTGCTGTCTGCCCTAGCACTGACATCTAGGTATTGCAGCTTTTGACTTCTTGCAGGTTCACTTCCAAATGCATAATGAAGCCATACTTCTGTTGGTAAGATCAGATACAATTTTTTTTTCTGACATGCTTGGTCCAAGTTTGACGCTTAGAAGAAAAGGCCTTATTACTTGTTCGTTGCATTAGGTGAAAGAACTTCAAAAGGCTACACGAACTATTCAGACCCTATGTTCTGAAGCCAAGGTAAGCCTTGCATATCAAATCCATTTGAGGCTTAGTCAGAAACTTTGAAATGATAGCAGATTATATTGAATTGTCATATTTGGTACTTGAAGGGCTTGAAACAAACAGCCATCACTAGCAAAATACCTGCTACTAAAAGATCTTTGGAACGCTTTTTGTTTCGAGTCAAGGCTCTTCTCCATTCTACCTCTAACGGGTGCACTTTCTGGATGGGTATGTAATGCATTATCTTATTTTTAGCTTTTTTTTTTGGGGGAGTTGGGGACCTGGGTTTGGTTTAGAACACTACATTCTTCATATTTGGAACACTAATAAGCTTCATTGATATTTTCATTCTTTCTTAAAGAAGCGTATGCTCATTTAAATCAGTATAAAAGTTTTTAATTTTATTAATTATTATTAAGGTAGCTTAAAACAAGTTAGGGTTAGATAAACAATTAGCCTTTGCTCTAGGACATCTTTTAAAACTTCCAGGTCACTTGTGAAATTTATCTGGTCTAGCTCTTGAATCTAACTTAAAGAAAAGATTCGTACAATATTCTTATGTTGGTGCTTTAAAATAGATGATGTATTCTTTCATCAAATTGGAGATAAAATATTGCGACTTGCTATTGTATTTATTGCAAAATCAGTGTGATTTTACAAAATTCTTTGTTGGCTTTTTACTTTTTGAAAAACTAGATTCCCAAAGAGTCAAAATTTTACTTCTGTTTAATGCTTTAAATATCTTATTTATCTTTATTGAAGTCAAAACTGGCAATGATTGGATAACTCGTCCTCCTAGTATAGGATGAGTATGTGCCACTGAAAGGGGATGATACTGTTAATCCTCCGGCTAGATTTGTACTTATTAAGTTATATATATATATATATAAGAAATGTTGGCTTATATTATTCCAACTTTTGGAGATAAGTTAAAATTTTCAGTTTCTTAAAAAAAAATATTTTTTGGTTTGGAAGTAGTTTTTCTCTAAAAAATAATTTGTTTAGGAATGTTTTTATCTCAAAAGTGCTTTATAGAAATAGTATTAAATAGACTTTTAGAAGTGAATGTTAGAGACGGATTTATGTTTAAAATGTGTATACTTAAGTTAAGATGGGTTTTATAGAAAAAAATTGTAACTGTTCTAGAAAAATCAAAATGGTAATTAAATAATCCTCAACTGGTTTCTATAGTCACTGGTTAACCAGACCCATTGACTGTTTATCATTACAAGTGTGTATTTACAATTGCACACTGAAATCTAATTTTGGCCAAACATAATATTTTGATAAGTGAGGGTATGGGTGGGGGTGGGGTGGCCAAACATAA
The DNA here is from genome assembly GCA_005610355.1 of Gossypioides kirkii. Classification (NCBI taxonomy): domain Eukaryota; kingdom Viridiplantae; phylum Streptophyta; class Magnoliopsida; order Malvales; family Malvaceae; genus Gossypioides; species Gossypioides kirkii. Next base: position 6,421,728 of record CP032249.1, on the reverse strand, counting down.
TTAGATCATCCTATTGTAAACTCCAAGCTTCACACACTGAACATAGAATAATATGTATGGAATATCATGCGCCTATCAAACATGGAATAAGATAACATAAATCTAATGTTATCATCAAATGCCACCCTAAATGCTTAGACTTGTTTCCAGTTTCCAATATATCTTTGTATTTACAGGTAATCTAAAACACAAGGATCTGAGAGGACAGGTGGTGAGCTCCCAGGCATATGTAGATGATGGAGTTGACAGCATTGACGAAGATCCAGAAGGAGCTGTTGATGTGGATCCACAAGGTAGTGTTCCTTCTGCTAGTGAAAACAGTGAAAATGAATGAATAGTTCTTTCCCTATTATTCTAAATAGATCAAGTTTCTTATTTATCAATTTCCGCGGAAAATAATATATAAGAAAGATGATTTTGTTATTTTTTAAAAAGTGTTTAGTGATTTCATTTAGTTGGTAGAAAATGAAATTAGCCACACGGTTTCATTGTATCTTATGATTATTTGATTTATTAAATGAATAATTTTTTATCCGGTCCAAAGCTTTTTCACTGAAAAATGGGGATTATTTATTCGAGTATTATTTGATTTATTAAATGAATAATTTTTTATTAGGTCCAAAGCTTTTCCACTAAAAAATGGGGATTTTTTATTCGAGTAGTTGATTTATTAATTGATAAATGATTTCCGGTTCAATTATATTATACTATTTCTCCGAATTGGTTACCATCAGAAAGTTTAATGCTTAGTTTGGTAATTGATTGGGAGCAAATAACATATGTAGGATTATATATTGTATACAAAAATAATATTTATCTAATATATAAATAAATTGATGCATTTATTTATGTAATTTATACAGTTAAATCAAAATCAAAATTTTATGTATATATTTGAATTAATTAACATTTTACGTGTATGATTATATTAAATTAAAGTTCATGTATTAAATTACACGTTAAATCACTATTATTAATTACATTCATTGCATTTAAGAATGCTTTAAGGGTCTTGGAAAAAAAAAAGCCTTAAGGGTATGTATCTTCTTCGGCTTCGTCCATTCATTAGCAAAGTGATCTTTTTTACCACAATTAAATCACTTTAGTTTTATTTTTATTATCGATGTATTGGGAGAATTTTTGTGTGCCTAATTATGTTTTCTTAAAAGCTTTGCCTTTGTATTTACCGTATGATTTGCGTTTGAAGTTCGAAGCTTCATTGGAATTAGTTTTTATCAGGGATGAATAAAATTCGATTTGATAAAAAAATTAAATTTGGAGTTAAATAATTTGAGTTAATCAAGTTATTCAGATAAACTCAAATAAAAAAAATTAAATTTTTCGGTTTAACTCGAATATGAATTATATAATTCGAGTTATACAAAAATCCGAATTAGAAAAGGTAAAATTACATCGTTTTGATAAATATTTACCTATTAAGTTAAAAGGTAAAATCATTATATTGTTTATATAGTTAAATAATCTTGTCCTTCTACTAGTTAAATAATCGATCCAATATAAATGGAAGGATTCGTTAACTCGATTTGATTCGATTCGAAAAAATTTTAAATTTAGTTAAGTTGTTAAAATAAGATTTATCAATTAAATTAACTCGATATTTTTTGACTCGATTGAATATTCACCTTTAGTTTCTACATTGTACAAATCAATATTAGGTTTGGTTGTATCTATTCATTTTTCTTTCAATAATAAATGGCTTAAAGCAACATCTAAATTCTTGATGCTATAATTGTGGATGAGATGTAGGTTATATGCTCCTAACTATTAGGTAAAGATTGGATAAGTGCTCGAATCTGTTGTTCACAAATAAGTGTAACTTATGTCTTTCGTCTCACTTATCATATTTGACATTTGCTTTTACATGCTGCCTTATATTATGATTCGAATTTAATTTTGAGTTATTTGATTTTAGTGATGGATGTACCACCAAACTTCACCTTAAGAGTTGTCTACGTTTCCTTTTCTATTTCATGCTTTTTGAACTTACGCACGGCTTAGCAACTTAATCCAAGCAATGGAACATTTCTTTTTCCAAGCAGCCTCTTGATCTCTTAGATGGCGGGTCGTTTGTCCACATTATTTAGGACGAACCTGTTTGTTAGTTTGATGGTTAAGGATATTCATTATCTCAAGTATGATCTGGATTCAAGTTGTGTCAGTTGTATTGTTGTTAGGGTTTTGCAAATGCCAAAGACATTATGCCCGTAGTAAGCTTAGGATACACATTTTGTTTATTTATGTTACCTGCAAATGTTGGAAAAATTATTGAAGCTGACAATATTTTGTTTTTGAATAAATATTTTTGCTCGATGGTTTTAAAGTTTTCGAAATTTAATCTTAATTATTGTTTAAAAAAATTAATTTTAAACCGGAATAAATTTTGAAAAAACATATATATATTTTTTTAAATTACAATAACAGTGTAAAATTTAAATAACAAATATAATTAACATGATTCAAACTCAAGTCATAACTGAGACGGTGAACACCGTTACCATCGCATGGGTTAACTAACTATTATGGCTGAGTCCAAGAGGAAGTTGGCGCGCTTTATCTTTACAAGTTAAATTTACTCCCATTCTCTTTCTTTTTTGCTTCTTTCCCTCTGCAAATCATGCTGGTTTCCAACCTCTCACTTTCTCCGTCGGAGGAGAAAATGGATAGAAAGGCGGAGGCTCCACCCTCATTCCGACCCATCCGTAACCCCTGTATGAACCTCCTTCAGATCTACCGTTCGGTTCGACAGCTTCGATCATTGGAAATCGGAGAGCAGTGTCTTGATCTTCTTTCCAAGGTATCCCCTTTCTTTTTCTTCTCCACTATCTGTTTGGTTTCTGGAAAAAGAATACGTAATCAAATAACTCAAAACCATAGAAAAGTTAGAATCTGTACATAATAAAAGAAAAAAAAAAGAGACTAGTTTTATTTTCTTGGCTTCATAAAGGAATGGTAGAATAGAACCGTTTTTAATATTCCAAAAATATTAACTTACGAGTAATTATATCCAACATAGATAGTACTTGATACATGTTTTTAGAAAATTTTGAATCTTACAAGGAAATTCCAATGCCTGTATTAGGTTTTCGAAAAAGGTGGAGTTTGAGAGATTGAATATTTGCCAATGCCATCACTCATCATTCAAAGATTTGCACTCTTTTTCATGATTGTTACCCTCAACTCAACTCAACTCACCTCACCTTTTCTCTTTCTTTTGTTAAACTTTTCAAGTTCTTCCAAGATCTTATTCCACTAAATTAGAGCTTTGATTAATATATATTATATAATAGCTTTATAGTAAAACGCATGATATTTTCTGATTGGCTCGTTTGTAATCTTTTCTTATCCCCCCAGAATAGACATTTTTGTAAACTTTTGGCAAATTTCTTATGGAGTTCCCCTGGTTCTATGAGGCTACTTTTACTGGTAGGTCCTGCTATTTCATTCTATGTTACTCCACACTCTTGTTCTATACAATATTAGGACATGGCTATGGAGGTACAATCCTCCAATGTTATTGAAAAACTTCAAAAGAAATAAGCAAATTCGTATTAGACAGATCCCTGAATGCAACACTCACAATTTAAACTTTTGTTGCTGTTATTTCACTCATTGTATTAATTAGTTCTAATATATCTCTAGAATAGTGCTATTTTGTCCGCCAAGAAAATTATAGATTTGAAAGCTTTATTGATGATACATACAATGTCCACAGCAAATCAATACTAAATGATTGATTACCTATTCATTATTCAGGCAATAACTTCCGCTTACCGTCCACTAGTATCCAATAGACTTTCAGAAAGAGTTGTAAGACGAGCTTGCAATGCTATAAGGCTTTTCCAGGTTCACTCTTCTAGTCTTGTAATTATCATAGTGTTTTTAGTATTGTATGATTCTATCAATAGATTTCAGTCCAAATATGTACTGTATATCTATCAATGACATCCATTCTTTGTATATCTTTACAGACTATATCTTCTCACCCTGATACAAAGATGTCATTTGTCAGAGGTAACTTCACTTTGAATCCTATAAATATGTGACTACTTTATGAACTTCATAAGTCTTCGAGTTCAATTGTTTTGCTTTAATTGTCAAAGGTAACTTCAATTGTTTTGTTAAGTTGGAGTTTAGTTTTATAAAAAACTCTTGTAATTGAAATATTTCTTTGTAGCTTCTATGCCAGAGTATCTTTATGCCTTCTTGAACACCAGCAGAGAAAGGAACTATGAACGTCTAAGGTTCGCCAGCTTAGTTGTGATTGGGTCCCTGGTAGAGGTAGCCTTGGCTCACATCTTCTGTTCATTTCTCATGTTAATCTCTTCCAGAATACATACATCTTTAGAGCTCATGGAGTTGGATAAAATGTGTTTTCAGTTTCTTCGTTTTTGATTTCTTCAGGTTGACAATCCAGAAGTAGTTGATTACCTTCTTGCCACAAAAGTGTTTCCTTGTTGCCTATGCTGCATGGAAATTGGCACAACATTGTCAAAAACAGTGAGTGACTGGATTTCTTTAACTGTTATATCATTTGTTTTTCTGGCTTGATAATTATGAGGGAAAAATTGTTATATACAGCTAGGGATTAGAGTCAGCTAAATTCGAAGTTTAACCATATTCAAATGCATGTAGAGTCCTGGTAACATACTTGAGACATTTCTGTTTATGATGTGATCATGTGACAAACTGTACATTATTCCACACTTTCACTGTAAAAATTGGAGTGATGACTCTTAGGAAGTCCAAGAAAATGAAATTGAGGTAAAATGGAATAAACCGTTGAGCTTATTACACATATCGTGACTTCAGGACCATAATTGTATCATCTATGGCGTTTACTACAATCTTGGACATGCAACCTTCTTAGCTATATTCTTGAAGCTAATATGTTCAACAATTGGAGGTACAGGTGGCCACATTTATAATTTACAGAATCTTACTAAATGAGAAAGGGCTCAATTACTTGCTCTCTATGCCGGAGCGATATCTGGTGCTAACCCATTGTTTGGAAAACATGGCTGAAATGCTTGATGTAGAAGATGAAGCATATTTGCCACACTTGCTGAAATACATCATTGGCTGTTATCTCAGGATCTCAGAAAATGCAAGGTTAGCAAATAGTACATTATATACTATATATTATGATGGATGGATGTATCATATTTACTTGTTCATTCATTAATGTTTGAAACTGTGTTTGGAAAAGTAGGATACGAGCAGACTTGTCAGGTTACATTCCATGGTTGTTGGTAGATGACAAATATGTTAATATCATTCGTGTAAGCTTCAAAACTTTCGTTTAGAATATTCGATCGGAATTTAGGTAATTACCATCTTTTGTTTCCAGAAAGAAAAGGCTCATGCCAATTTCCTTTTCCAGGGTGATCCTGAAGCCTTTGGTAACCTACTGAGATTGATTTGGCTTTTCGGAAGTGGCGCAGGCATGCAAGACAATCTACCGGTGAGCCACCCGGATTGTTCATTGGATGACGAAGAATGCAATCATTTGGTTCAATTTTTGGATAAAATTTGAGTAAAAAAATTGGAACAATTTTTGGATTTTAATAAATTAGTTCAGTTCTTGAACAGATCTATGCGACCAATAATTAGATCGATATTAGCATTTTGTATTACTCATCGTTGTTAGCTTAACTCAGTCAAAGCTATAAATAAAACTATAAGCATATTGGATTAAGTCGCACACTTTATTGTTACAATTTTGTGTACTCACAATGCATTACTTAGTGAACAAAATAAAGTGCTCTCAAACTCGATACCAACCTATAAAAGTCTCCACAATTATAAGTGAATAAGACTTGCTAACATATTATATATTTTACAATCAATTATCCCTTCAAATAAGCAATATAACTTGCACAAATAAGCAATACTTAAATCATCTGGATTAAACTTCCTTCTATGGCTTAGGTTCAATTTAAGAGGTAAAGCAGACATACGTAACCATGTCCCTATAGTTGGTTCTAGTTTTTCCTATGTTTTTTTCTCCATCATGTATGTCACCAATTACATCATTGATTGGATGATTTTTCCTTACCTTTGAAGAAGGCTGGAAGTGATCATCATCATGATGTTCATCAGATCCCTCAACATCATGTACCACATCTTCTATTTTCTCTTCTTCTTGACTTGTGCCTAAAAGAGTGAGCAGTAGGTCTGGGACTGTTTATGCTACTCCTTTATCTTTATATGTGATACATTTCTGAACATATTCATCATCAATAACAACATTAAATGATTCCATTACCTTCTGAATTCTTTTTTTTCTTGTATACTTCACAGGCTTTGCTAGTCTCAGAATAGCACGGAAAGATTCTCTCATCACTCTTGAAACTCCACTTTCCTTGATTCTCTTTGTATTTGAGAATGTCACAGAGGCTACCAAAGATGTGGAAATGCTTAACATTTGGCTTCTTCCCTTTCCACATATCATAATATGTCTTGCGAGTATACAATTGTATTGACAACTTCAACCTAGAATTTATAAGGAATGTTCTTTCTGTTTAATATAACACGAGCCATTTCTTGAATTGTCTTATTCTTTCTTTCAACCACATCATTTGACTGAGGTGTTTTTGCAGCTGAGAATTCATATTTAATGCCTTCTATTATCACAGAAATATGAGAATTCATCATTCTCAAATTCCTTACCATGGTCGCTCCTGATCTTGACAATTGTCCTAATGGTTCTCCCCTTCTCATTCACTAGTCTCATTCAGAGTATATTATCCAATCTTGGAATTATTGATGATATCATAGTATTTTTTTGATACAATATTGCGGGTGGGAGATGGGAGTCACACAGATTGAATCTGTGTCAAAAGAATATTTGATAAGAGTTTTAACCACGGTTTCATACAAGTCAAGATATTATTATTTTTTCAATATATAATCTTATTTATAATCCCTATTCAAATATGATATATTTTTTAATATTTATAATCCCTATTTATGATGAATATGTGTTTGAGGACCAAATTGATAGAATGTGTAAGTGTTAAGCACTAAATGTGTTATTATACCAATTAAAAAAGGTTACACCATCGTCCTCGTTACAATTTTGATGGAGAGTGAATAAAACAGAAACAATTAAAAATGTTAGCAACTAAATTAAAATTTTTATAGTTTAATGACCAAAATAGAAACACACTAATTGTTTGAATTAGTCAAATTTTAGGTTGTTTTATTTTCTGTTTCAATAAGGACTAAACTGATTTCCATAATTATAGGGTTGTTGGACGTAGATTTTATTTTGATTCCATTTGTAAAGCTATATATAAGCCAGTACCTTGATTTCAATAAAATGTGGTGTGAGTTTCATCTACTTAGAAAACCTGAGTTTGTTTATTTCATTTTGGCCTCAGAGCTAGGTTAAGAGAAAATAATTGACATGAGTGAAGAAAAAAATGAAGGTAGTCTCACCAAAATTCCCCATTTTGATGGTATTCACTACGACCATTGGAGTGAGTTGATGGAGAATTTGCTGAGATCCAAAAGGTTATGAAACCTAGTTGAGGTTGGGTTCAAGGAGCCTGAATCGTCGATTGTGCTGACCATCACACAACAGGTGCAGTTGTATGAAACAAAGATGAAGGATCACAGGGTCAAGCACTATTTATATCAAGCCATAGATCGTGTAACTTTTGAGCAGATTTTGGATAGACGAACTTCCAAAATTGTCTGGGATTCCTTGAAGAGCAAATTTGGTGGAAATGAGAGAGTGAAAAGATCTCTTCTCAACACCTTGAGAAGGGAATTTGAGGTGTTGGAGATGAAGAAAAGAGAAATGATCAAAGAGTATTTTTTAAAGTGATGGTTGTAGCAAATCAAATGTGGAGCAATGGAGAGACCATGCCTGACTCTATGATCGTAGAGAAGATTTTAAGGACCTTTACAGAACGATTCACCTATGTGGTGGTATCCATGAAGAGGAAAAAGATACATGTATTATGTTGGTTGATGAGTTATAGAGCTCATTGTCTGTGCATGAACAAAAATTTAAGAGGATGGATAGAGAAGAAGATCAAGCTTTAAAAGTTGTTATTAGAAATGAAAGGCTTGAAGGTAGAGGGTGTGGTACATATAGAGGATGTAGAAGAGGTAGAGGAAGATCATTTGACAAAGCTTTGGTGGAGTGCTATAAATGCTATAAACTGGGGCATTTCCAGTATGAATGTCCAAGATGGGAGAGTAAAGCCTATTTTGTGGAACTAGGTGAAGAGGAAGACCTGCTCCTAATGTCTTTTGTGGAGACACAAGATTCAAAACAAGATGGTGTATGGTTCTTTGATTCGGAATGTTCGAATCATATGTGTGGAAATAAGAAATGGTTTTCACATTTTGATCCAAGCTTTCGACACACTGACAAACTCGAAAATAGTACAGAAATGGCAGTCATGGGAAAAAGGGAGTGTAAGATTGGAGATTGGAGGTATCAAACATGTAATTTCTGAAGTTTATTTTGTTCCGGAGCTAACGAATAATTTGTGTAGCATGGGACAGTGCCAGGAGAAAGGGATTGATATTCTGATTCAAGGAGGAGAGTGCAAGTTATATCATCCACAAAGAGGGCTCATGGTGACAATGAGAATGACCAGCAATCGGATGTTTGTGCTTCCAGCAACTGTTTTACCGAGCACATACTTCAAGCCGCTTATTCCATCATGCTTTCAAACTATCACAGAAGATGTTTCTGACCTATGGCATTGCAGGTTTGGTCATTTGAACTACAAAAGTTTACAAACAATGCATCCAAAAGTTAGTTCGTGACTTACCAACAATCACCATTCCAAACAAAGTCTGTACTCACTGTCTGGTTGGAAAGCAACATAGGGAGGAGATGTCAAAAAAGAGTTCATGGGGAGCATCAAGAAAGATGCAGCTGGTTCATTCCAATATTTGTGGACCTATCACACTAGTCTCGATGAGTGGGAAAAGGTATTTACTCACCTTTATTGATGATTTCAGTCATAAGTTTGAGTTTATTACTTATGTGAAAAATCAGAGACATTTAGAGTATTCCAAAAATTTAAAAAATATGTTGAGAAGGAAAGTGGTGAGTTTATATAATGGTAGAGAGTTTACCTCTCATGAATTTAATAATTTTGTGTGGAGAATGGTATTCGTAAACAGCCAACTATAGCCTACACCCCACAACAAAATGGGATAGCAGAGAGGAGGAATCGAACCATTATGAACTCAGTTCGAAGTATGTTGTTTGAGAAAAGGGTTCCAAGAGAATTCTGGCCAGAAGTAGTTCAATAGAGTACCCATGTGATGAACAGACGCTTGATAGTAGTTGTGAATGGAAAAAACCAGAGGAAGCATGGAGCAATGTCACACCATATGTAGGCTATTTTCGAGTATTTGGATGTGTTGCTCATGTACACATACCTGAACAAAGAAGAACAAAGTTTGATGACAAGAGCTACAGTTGTGTTTTCTTTGGTGTGAGCAACGAGTCTAAGGCTTACCGGTGGTATAATCCTGCCTCTAAGCATATTGTGATAAGCCGCAGTAACAACTAAAACCCGAAATCATCGCCGATTAGGGTCCCAGTGTCTTTTCGATTATCTATACCAGTTTATCTCTTAATACTATTTCATTTAATCATAATTTAATAAAGAAATGCATTAAACACATCATAAATCATTAATGAGATAAAATCACAATTCAATAAGGGTAAAAATGTCATTTCTATGATTTTTGAAGACTTCTACCAATACCTGTTGGATAACTATTGGTAGTAGTGAAGTCAGTGAGTAGTTCAAGAACAGTGGAGATTTCTATCGATATAAGTGAGAGTTCTATCGATACAAGAGACTCCTCTACCGAAACAAGTCATGCTTCTACCGATACTAAAAACTCTAGAGAGCTAAGAAGTCTTACCCTGCAACTTCTACCAATACAAGTATCCAAACTATCGATACCTCTGTGAACGAAACTACCGATACTTCTATTGGTACTACCGATACAATGAAAGTCAGAATGCAACCTCTCTCCTACCCTGTACTTCTACCAATACATGTAGGAGTTCTACGAGACAAGTATGCAGATTTCAAATATTCACACAAGTTCAACAACCAAACATTCATTTCATAAACTCATGATTTAAGTAGACAATACAAGTGACCAAGATCAGCATAACATCTCTTTCTAGTGCTAAATGTCTACTTCCAACATTAAAAAGCATTCTAAGAGTTAAACATTCAACAAATCTCACAAAGTACTAATTGACCCGATTTAAGCATTTACAAAATAACATCATCCTAGTACATGCCATATAACCAAGTGATGTAAATACTACCGAACGAGCTCCCAAGATAGTATGATTTCTTCGAGATGGTCCGATCTTCAAGCAGCAAAATAGAATCTACAAAACAATAACAAATTCATTGGTAAGCTTTCATAGCTTAATAAGTTCGCAAAGTTTATCAATTTGCCAAATAACATGTGTTGTACAAATCTGTAAATCAATCGAGCCAGAACAGAACTGTACTTCAGTGATCAATATCCAATTTACTCCCTATTGACCCAAAGGTCATTCCTGTTACCAGTATACGATGCTGCTCATACTAAGCTAACAAGGACTCGCATCACATGCGGTACCACAACCATCGATATGGTATAATTGTTCCTTACAATGCTGCTCACATTAAGCTGATGAGAATATGCACACAAGCATAATTCTCAGCCATCGCAGGGCCTGTAATCTATTCTTGGATTCTTTTCACTTTACAGTGACCCACGATGCTGTAAAGAATCCGTAACAAATGCAGGATCTCAACCATCAGATCGATTTCAATATGTGACACAGGGCTAGGTAATACTCCTTCCGTCGGTTCCATCATTCATGTTCCTAATCGTCATTTCCCATACTTGCGACAATCATAAGAATGGCAGTTATAGACAGCTACAAAATAAGAATTTAACATTATGAACTTACCGAACTAAATTGCAGTTACAGGTAGGTCCTAGGGACTATTTTGCTAATTTTCCTTTTCCTCGATCTGTGGTACAATCGTAATCTAAATCAACAAATCACCCAATTTTCCTCATTAAATCATGTAAATAAGTCATTTAATACAATTTAATCCTTTTAAGAAATTTATGAATTTACCCCTAATGTTTTACTTTTGTTCAGTTTAGTCACTAAACACAATACATGCAAAATAACCTTTCTCTTATACAACCAATACCATCCGAATAACCATAGGCCTCCACAAGTCCCTAAAATTTAATGATTTCACACCAAATACACACAATTTCACCATTTTAGCATTTTAGTCCTTTAACCCTAATTTCATCCAAAATCACTTTACAAAAAGATTCAACCTAAACATCAAACAAAGAAATCCATTAAAAGCTTTCAAGAAAAAGCATATTAAACAATGGAAAGTTTCATAAAATTTGATAGATTCACAAATTGGTCCTTAGATTAGCTAGATTAAGCTAACAGAGACTTAAAAATATAAAAATTACTACAAACGGTTAACATTTGCTTACTAATCAAAGTTTGAAGTTTAGGATGCAAAACCCTAAATTCTTCTTGGTCTTGCCGTGAGGAAGAAGAGAAAATATGAATTTTCTCTTCTTTTTCTCTTAAATTTTATATTTATACCAAATGACAATTTTGTAAATATTTAAACTTTCATAATTAGCTTAATTAATCACTTGTTTAGCCTTAATTAATCATATTTACTTCTAATATATCTCATGATAATACACCCACTGAAATTCTTTAGGTTAATTTATCCATTTGACCCTTCTGACTTATCAACTCTACTTTTGTACCTTTTACAATTTAGTCCTTTCTACTCAATTCACTATCTATACATTAAAATTTCATCGTCAAATTTTACTACGATGCTAATGACCTCATAATTATTAAAATAAATAAATTTATGATTCGACTCATTGGAGTTGTAATCCCAAAATTACTGTTTCCGACACTATTGAAAACTGAGCTGTTATAACTCTCCCCCTTAAGGAAATTTCGTCTCGAAATTTCTTACTAGCAAACAGGTTGGGATACTGCGATCTCATTGATGCCTCTGTTTTCCAAGTTGCTTCTTCCAACCCATGACGATTCCACTAGACCTTTACCAATGGTACTCTTTTATTTCGCAGTTCCTTTACTTCACAAGTCAAAATTTTGACCTGTTCTTCTGAGTATGACAAACCTGGCTATATTTCAACCTCATAGGGTGCAATCGCATGAGAAGGATCTGACCTGTACTCTCTCAACATCGAAACATGAAATACATTGTGAATCTTCTTAAGTTTCGGTGGTAAAGCCAGCTTATAAGCTATAGGGTCAACTCTCTCGAGGACCTTATACAGCCCAATAAATCGTGGATTCAACTTGCCCTTTCTACCAAACTGTAATACCTTTTTCCAAGGTAAAACTCTTAGGAAAACTCGATCTTCGACGGCAGACTCTATATCCTTCCTTTTTAGATTTGTGTAGAACTTCAGTTGATCAGACTCTGCTTTTAAACAATCACGGATTACCCGAACCTTGTCCTCGGTCTCGTGTATCAAGTCAGTCCCAACCAACTTAAGCTCGCTCAATTCAGACTAATACAATAGTGTTCTGTATTTCCTACCGTATAGTGCCTCAAATGGTGTCATTTTTATGCTAGTATGATAACTGTTATTATAAGCGAACTCTAATAATGGTAGGTATCTCTCTCAGCTGCCTTCAAACTCAAGTATACAACATCGCAACATTTCCTCTAGAATCTGTATCACTCACTTTGACTGACCATCTATCTGCGGATGATATGCAGTGCTGAAATTTAATCTGGTCCTAAAGCTTCATGCAACTTACCCCAAAATCTCGAGGTAAAATGTGGATCCCTATAAGAGATAATAGATACCGACACCCTGTGAATTCGTACAATCTCGGATACATATAACTCAACCAACTTCTCTAGTGGATAATCCACCTGGACAGGGATGAAGTAAGCTGATTTCGTCAATTTGGCTACTATTACCCATATCGAATCTCTCTTCCTCGATGTCACTAGTAGTCCTATAACAAAATTCATAGTAACCCGCTCCCACTTCCACTCAGGAATGTAAATCAGCTGTAATAATCCAGATGGTACTTGATACTCAACTTTTACTTGTTGACACACCAAACATCTACTCACGAACTCAGAGATTTCACGTTTCATACTTGGCCACCAATACATCTTCAGGTCGTTATACATTTTCACACTCTCTGGATGTATGGAATAAGTATTGTTGTGAGCTTCTGTCAAAATGTCTCGTTTCAAGTCTGAATCATTAGGAACACACACCCTACCTCTGAAATACAACATACCATCCATATCAACTGCAAACCCTATAGTGATATCATTCGGCATCTGCTCTTTCTTAGCTAGAAGCTTTGGATCATTTTTATTCAACAATCGAATCTATTGTAGAAATAACGGTCTAGATCATGAGTTGAAAAATTCTTTACATGTGGCTTTAACTGTCGGGAGGCATAGGCTATCACTTTCCCAGCTTGCATCAAAACACAACCCAAACCATTCAAAGACACGTCGCTGTAAACAACAAATTCTTTCTTCGACTCAGGTTGTGTCAATACCGGAGCTTTTGTTAACAATTTCATTAGCTGATCAAAACTCTATTGGAGCTTCTTTGACCAAACAAACTAGATATTTTTCTGTAGCAACTTTGTCATCGATAAAGCTATAATAGAGAAATTTTTCACAAACCGACGGTAATAACTTGCTAATCCTAAGAAGCTACGTACCTCAAAAACATTTTTCAGAACCTTCCAAACGAGAATAGCTGAAATTTTGCTCTGATCAACTCGTATTCCCTCCGCGGATACTACATGTCCCAAAAACCAACCTCTCGAAGCCAAAACTCGCATTTGCTGAATTTTGCATATAACTATTTTTCTCGTAAAATCTGCAACACTTCTCTCAGATGCTGAATTTGCTCTGACTCTGTTCTGGAATAAATCAATATGTCATCGATAAACACCATTACAAATCTATCCAATTGAGGTTGGAACACTTGGTTCATCAGATCCACGAATGCTGATGGGGCGTTAGCCAACTCGAACGACATCACTAGAAACTCATAATGTCCATACCTGGTTCTGATTGTTGTTTTCATCACATCACTATATTTCACTCGCATCTGATAATAACCTGATCGAAGATCTATCTTGGAAAATACGGTCGCCCCTTTCAGCTGATCAAATAACTCATCAATGCGAGGCAACGAATACTTATTTTTAATTGTTACCTTATTCAACTGCTTGTAATTTATGCACATCCTCATTGAGCCGTCTTTCTTCTTTAAAATAGCATAGATGCACCCCAAGGCGATACATTAGGTTGTATGAACCCTCTTTCTAATAATTCTTGCAACTGAGTCTTCAACTCTTTCAACTCTGTTGGTGCCATTTTATACGGTGAAATCGATATCGGTATGGTGCTAAGTATCAAATCAATACCGAACTCTACCTTTCAAATTGGTGGTAAACTTGATAACTCTTCCGGAAACACATCTATGAACTCGTTAATAATAGGTACCTATTCCAACTCTGGCCTGGAACCTTATATGTCGAGTATGTAAGCCAAAAATGCTTTGTAGCTTTTACGGATGATTTTTTGCACTAAAATAGCTGAGATCACTCTGGTTTCATTGTTCAATCTGTCAGACTCAATTGTGATCACTTTACCTGTCGGGCATTTCAAATCATTCTTTCTTCGCTTGCAGTTATTATTACATCATGCTTAGATATCCAATCCTTACCTAAAATCACACCGAACTCGATGAAAGGTAACAACATTAAGTCAGCAGGAAATTCACGACCTTGGACTTTCAGTGGACATTTACGACACACCAAATTAACTATGACACTATGATCCAACGAGTTTGTGACTTATACATCAGATTCAGTTGATTCAACCGATAATTTTTTATCATTTGCTAATGCAATACAAATATACAAATGAGTCAACCCTGAATCAATCAAAGCACACATAATATCATTAAAAGATAAAATATACCGGTCAAAACATCGGGAACGATAGCTTATTCTCTAGCTCTGATTACATATGTCCATGCAGGTGCTCAGACCTTAGATCTAGTTACATTACCCCTGTTATCGCCTCATTTTCTACCTGTACTATTGCTCTGTCCCAGGTGTCTACCTTTCTGCGAAGTAATAGGGGGTTTCACACTCTGTTTTTTTTTCACTTCCGAAGTCATCGGATAATTTTGCATGAAATGATATGTACCTTCGTACCGGTAACAAGCTCCTTTCATCTTCCGGCACTCACCAGCATGGTACCTTTCACAATGATCGCTTGTTGGATTAGGTGCATTTCGAACACTAGCTACACTGTCTGCAAGGCAATTCTGAAATCTAGACTCTGGTGGTCCTGACATACTCCTGCTAAAAAATCCAGAAGAGATTGCCCCGCAAGTTTTACTTTCTTTGAATTTCTTCTATGGTGGCATAGAAAAAGTCCTAGTGATATTCTTCTTCCAAGACTCCTGAAACCTTTTCTCTCTCTACCACTTGTTATTGTAGATTTCTTTCATCTTTTAAGCTCTGTCTGCTAGAACCACAAACGATCGTAACTTAGAATCACTCACCATCTTCTTGATCTCGTCATTCAGTTCGTCTTCAAAACAAATATATATAGCCTCATCTGTCGGTACAATCTTTCGAGCATACTTATTAAGTTGCACAAATTCTCGTTCATATTCTGCTACTGTTTTGTTTCCCTGTCTTAATTCTAAAAATTCTTTCTTCTTTTTATCCAGGTACCATTTGCTGACATATTTCTTTTTGAACTCTATTTGAAAGAATTCCTAGTTAACTTCATTCTCAGGCATCACTGTTAGAATCATCGTTCATCAATTGTAAGCCTCGTCTTTTAGTAACGAAGCAGCACACCTCAAGTAGTCTTTTGGAGGGCAAGCCATCTCATTCAAGACTCTTAATGCATTTTCTAACCAGTATTCAGCGTTGAAGGGATTATCTTTTATACTTCCCCGAAATTCTTCAACCCCATATTTTGTAACCTTGTCCATCAGAATACGACGTCTCTGTTCCACCACTGAAAGAGGCGGAGGCATAGCTGAATGTGCTACCGATCGGGTAGCAGGCTGTGCAATAGGGGGTGGAAGAGGTGGTGCAATCAGATTGTTCCTCATGAACTCCGAAAACCACTGCCTCATTAATCCGAAGAACATGTTTTTTGCTTCATTTTTTTTCATTGGTAATATCTGTGCATCGTGACTGGCCTCGGAATCATTAGCCAGGACATTGTTGTTTACCTCGTTAGTTTAATCTCTTTTTGAGTCATACATCATGTAATTATCTGTAAAATCTATAGTTAGATCGGATCCATCTATATCACACTATCACAGGTTCATATGACATGTACTTCTAAATTATTTAAACATAGTCAATATAGTTCAGAACCGACTAAATCATAAGCTCTGATACCACTAAATGTAATACTAAAACTTGAAATCATCATCGATTAGGTTTCCGATGTCTTTTCGATCATCTATAGCAGTTTATCTCTTAATACTATTTCATTTAATCATAATTTAATAAAGAAATGCATTAAACACATCATAAATCATTAATGAGATAAAATCACAATTCAATAAGGGTAAAAAATTATTTCCACGATTTTTGGAGATTTCTATCGATACCTATTTGATAAGTATCGGTAGTAGTCAAGTTAGGGAACAATTCAAGAAAAGTGCAGAATCTACCGATACAAGTGACAATTCTACTGATACAAAAGACTCTTCTACCAAAACAAGTCATGCTTCTATCGATACTAAAAATTCCAGAGAGCTAAGAAGTCTTACCCTGCAACTTCTATTAATGCAAGTATCCAAACTACCGATACCTTTATGATCAGAACTACCGATACTTCTATTGGTACTGCCGATACAATGCAAGTCAGAATGCAACCTCTCTCCTACTCTGTACTTTTACCGATACATGTAGGAGTTCTATCGAAACAAGTATGCAGATTTCAAATATTCACACAAGTTCAACAACCAAACATTCATTTCATAAACTTATGATTTAAGTAGATAATACAAGTGACCAAGATCAGCATAACATTTCTTTTTAGTGCTAAATGTCTACTTCCAACATTAAACAAGCATTCTAAGGGTTAAACATTCTACAAATCTTACAAAGTACTAATTGACCCGATTTAAGTATTTACAAAATAACATCATCCTAGTACATGCCATATAACCAAGTGATGAAAATACTACCGAACGAGCTCCAAGGATAGTGTGATTTTTTCGAGATGGTTCGATATTCAAGTAACAAAATAGAATCTACAAAATAACAACAAATTCACTGGTAAGCTTTCATAGCTTAATAAGTTCGCAAGGTTTATCAATTTACCGAATAACATATGTTGTACAAATATGTAAATCAATCAAGCCAGAACAGAACTGTACTTCAGTGATTAATATCCGATTTACTCCTTGTTGACCCAAAGGTCATTCCTGTTACCAGTATACAATGCTACTCACACTAAGGTAACAAGGACTCGCATCACATGCGGTACCTCGACCATTGATACGGTATAACTGTTCCCTACGATGCTGCTCACACTAAGTTGACGAGAACATGCATACGAGAATAATGCTTAGCCATCGTAGGGCTTATAATCCATTCTTGATTCTTTTTACTGTACAGGGACTCATGATACTGTAGAGAATCCGCAACAAATGCAGGATCTCAATCATCAGACCGATTTTAATCTGTGGCACAGGGTCGGGTAATACTCCTTCCGTCGTTTCCATCATTCACGTTCCTAATCATCGTTTCCCATACTTGCGACAATCATAAGAATGGCAGTTATAGATAATTACAAAATAAGGATTTAAAATTGCGAACTTACTGGACTAAATTACAGTTATAGGTAGGCTCTAGGGACTATTCTGCTAATTTTCCTTTTTCTCTATCCGTGGCACGACTGTAATCTAAATAAAAAAATCACCCAATTTTTCTCATTAAATCATGTAAATAAGCCATTTAATATAATTTAATCCTTTTAAGAAATTTATAGATTTACCCCTAACGTTTTACTTTTGTTCAGTTTAGTCCTTAAACACAATACATGCGAAATAACCTTTCTCTTATACAACCAGTACCATCCGAATAACCATAGGCCTCCAGAAGTCCCTACAATTCAATTATTTCACACCAAATACACACAATTTTACCATTTTAACATTTTAGTCCTCTAGCTCTAATTTTATCCAAAATCACTTTACAAAAAGATCAAACGCAAACATCAAACATACAAATCCTTCAAAAGCTTTCAAGAACAAGTATATTGAACAATGGAAAGTTTCATAATATTTGACAGAATCACAAATTGGTCCTTAGATTAGCTAGATTAAGCTAACACGGACTCAAAAAAAATAAAATTACTAAAAACGATTAACATTTGCTTACTCAAATCAAAGCTTGAAGTTTAGGATGCAAAGCCCTAATTTCTTCTTGGTCTTTCCGTGAGGAAGATGAGGAAATATGAATTTTCTCTTCTTTTTCTCTTAAATTTTATATTTATACTAAATGACAATTTTATAAATATCTAGACTTTCACAATTAACTTAATTAATCACTTGTTTAGCCTTAATTAATCACATTTACTTCTAATATATCTCATGATAATACACCCATTACAAATATTTAGGTTAATTTATCCATTTGATCCTTCTGACTTATCAACTCTACTTTTGTACCTTTTATGATTTAGTCCTTTCTACTCAATTCACTATCTATAAATTAAAATTTCATCGTAAAATTTTAAAATGATGCTAATGACATCATAATTATTAAAATAAATAAATTTACGACTCGACTCGTCGGAGTTGTGATCTCAAAATAACTATTTTTGACACCATTAAAAATTGGGCTATTACTGTCGTGATGTTGTCTTTGAAGAAGATTGATGCTGGAATTGGAGTCGAAATTAAGGAAAAAACCAGGGAGCTGGAATGGGGAGAGAATATTTTTAAGGATAGTGATCATGGTTGTGAAGATGATGCATTTCAAGAAGAACCAAATATGGAGGAAGCAGTTCAAACTTCTCCAAATGGATCACCGCTAAGTCTGAACGCACCACCCGTGGTTCAAAAGAGGACTAGATGAGATCCGGAGTGGCAAAAAGATTATGTGAGTGGGGCAGGATTGGGCCTTTTTGATGAAGATGAAGAAGGCAACAACTTTATTCTATACATTACGCTAGATCAGATCAGTTTTGAAGAGGCTAGTGGAAGTGAAAAATGGCTTGAAGCTATGAAACATGAGTTTCAAGCCATTGAGAAAAATAGAACATGGGAATTGGTGGAATTGCCAGTTGGTGCAAAGAAGATCGAAGTAAAATGGGTGTTTAAAACTAAGTTAAATGAACTTGGTAAGGTTAACAAACACAAAGCACTCTTGGTGACGAAGGGATATGCCCATAAATATGGAGTTGATTACAATGAAGTTTTTGCACCGGTTGTTAAATGGGATACAATCTGATTGGTGATTACAATGGCTGTACAAAAAGGTTGGAGCATTTATCAACTTGATGTTAAAAGTGCTTCCTTTATGGAGAGTTGATGGAGGAGGTTTTTGTTGATCAACCACGTGGCTTTGAGAAAGAAGGGGAGGAGCATAATGTCTACAGGTTGAAGAAAGCATTGCATGGTCTTAAGCTAGCCCCAAGAGCATGGTATAGTCACATTGAGTCCCACTTTACCAAGGAAGGTTTTGAAAGGTGCCCATTTAAACCTACTCTCTTCATTAAATTGATTTGAAAGGTAGGATTCTGATTGTCAGTTTGTATGTTGATGATCTCATATTTACGGGAAATGATGAGGGATTGATTAAAGCTTTTAAGAATTCCATGATGCATGAATTTGAAATGATTGATCTTAGGAGGATGAGATATTTTCTTGGAGTTGAAGTGTTACAGAATGAGAAGGGCATTTTTATTAGTTAGAAAAAGTATGCTAATTAAGTTCTTAAAATATTCGGTATGTGTGGGTGCAATACTGTTAGAAGTCCTATTGTTCCAAGAACAAAACTTATGAAGGATGAAGATGGAGTTAGAGTATATTGCACTGGTTACAAGCAAATTGTGGGAAGTTGATGGTATTACAAATGTCATATATTTTCTCCCTAATTAAGTGTTTTAATTGTCTCTTTTGCATCTCATTTAGCATGCATCTTAAGCATTTCATACTTAGTTTTTACATTTTCTAATTCATTGCTAGTTAGTTTAATTTCTTGTTATTTTTATATATTTTTGTACTAATGTCAATGCAAGCAGACCGATATATTGCACCTTTGAATTGTCAGTGTTGGACCTCAATCCAGGAGCTTAATGATGCAGCCACAAGATCAGCTTAGAGTTACGACCACCAGTGTCGCCGCACTGAACATGAACTCCGAATTGGTAAACCCAAGCAGAATTCACATTTGGAAGAACCAGCGCAGGAACATCATAGATGTCACAGCAATTATGGCTTCAGACTGCGTCCAGCAATGCAGCGATAATCTGCAGATCTCTGAAGAAAACATTAAAACTGCATGAGTGCACAGCTATACTCTAACTAACTTTGATAGCTGCAAAAGTCTAGATCTGGATCTGAGAATGGGAAGCTGAAATTTGTAATTTCTTGAGCCTATAAATATAAGAATGAAGAATGAGGAATGAAGAATGAAGAATGTAGAAATCATCAAGAGCTAAGGGATTAAATTCTACAAATTCTGTGTAATTTTGAGATTTGAGCTGGGAATTAGAAAGCTGATGAAGCAAGTATGCAATAACTTCTGACGAGAGGTGCTTTGTGCTGGGTAAGAGGAATGATTAAGTAGTAGTCTTAGTAGTCTAGGGATAGTAAGCTTCGATTGTACTCTTTAATTTTTCTTTTGACGATGATGAATTCTAATGACATTAAATGAATATGAGAGTATCTTTTGGTGTTAGATTACTTTGACTCTTATTTAATACTACTTATCTGTTTATTCTTGGATCTAACCTCTTTAAGAACGAGAGTGAAATTACAGTCTACCGACATCGAGAGATGCTATGACAAGTTAGGTTAACAAGTAAGTTAGGCGAGAGTTGCTTGGGATTGAAAGATTCCAATCACTTGTTCTTGGATGCACAACACTACTCACACCTAGAGGTGGTGTGATTGTAGGTATTTAAGTCTGGATTAAATAGAGAGCTGTTGTTGGTAAGAACTCAAGAGAGATTTATTGCTGCAACAATTCATCTAAACTTTACCTTGTTGACGCATTCAGCATTGCAACTTTACAGAATCAGTGAACCATTCCTACCCTTTTACACTTGATCATTTTTACATTTCATGCATTTAAATATTCAGCACTCAACACTCAACACATTTGATTTAATTTAAGTACATTGACATTTAATCTCTTACATTAATTCTGATTGCATTGACAATATTAACTATTTTAGTGTGCAGATCTGACATAATTGCAATGACATCTTTATTTACATTTTACTCATTTTCAGTATTAATTGCTCCGATAATTAACATCAAGAACCCATTTCCTCGTGGGATCGATATTCGATAGTATTATCTATCAACTATACTTGCATCGACGTGTGTACGCTTGTATAATCGCTGTGACATTTCAGACGCGATCAAGTTTTGTCGCCGTTGCCGAGGAAATTGGCGTTTTTTTGATATTTACATTTGTAGTTGCAATTAATTCTACTTAACTTTTAATCTCTACTAATTTGTTTATATTTCTCTAATTGTTTTCCTTTTCAGATTTTTAATTGTTGCATGTCCATAAGGAGAAATCCTAAAGACATTGTGAGCTTTGATCCGGAGCTTGAGAGGACACTTAGGAGAAGAAGGAAAGAACAAAGGAAAATTGTTGGTAACAACAACAACAATAATTTGCCACCATTGTTGCCATAAGATGGAGTTCCTCCAATGTTTTCACAAATCGTTAATGATATACTACCACTACGTCCACAAGAAGAACAAGTGCAAAATAGGACAATAAGAGATTTTGTTGTGCCTATACTTGATGATTTACAACCAAGGGTTGTGAGACAAACTATCCAAGCTGGAAACTTTGAGCTAAAATCGATGATGTTTCAAATGTTAAATTCTAATGGGCAATATTTGGGTTTCCTCATGAAGATGCAAGAGAACACTTAAAATCATTTTTGCTTATTTGTGCATCTTTTAGTCAACATGGTGTCCCTGATGATGCCTTGAAAATGAAATTATTTCCTTATTTGTTGCAGGCTAAAGCAAGAACATGGTTCTTGACATTGCCGACAGGATCAATTACATCTTGGAATACGTTAGCAACACAGTTTGTTATGCGTTTCAATCCGTCGACAATGAACATAAGGTTACGTAATGATATCACTACATATACTAGTTGGATGATGAGAATTTAGATACAACATGGGAGCGTTATAAAACATTGCTTCGACGCTGCCAAATGCATGGAATTCAGCAGAAGACCCAGATTGAAATATTTTACAATAGTTTGAATGCTCAGACAAGAAATCTTGTTGACGCGTCTGCTAATGGTCCCTTGTTGGATTGTACATACAATGAAGCTGTAAGAATTCTAGAGAGGATTGCTCAGAACGATTATCAATATCCGATCTCTCGTTCTGCACAGGTAAAAACTAACCCTGGAATTCTTGAGTTAGATACTATTTCTAGTTTGTCAGCACAGGTATCCTCATTAGCCAATATCATAAAGAATATGAAGGGAACAAATGATGTTGCTCCTATTCAAGTGGCTCAACAATTGGATGCGCCGATATTTTCTTGTGAAATTTACGACGAAAACCATAGTTATGAGGACTGCCTACAACATGCAAAAAATGCTTTTTATGTCAGGGAAGTTCATTTGGTAACACATACAATAATTGATCTCAACAACCTTGGAGGAATCAAAATGCTTCCATATTTAGATATGGAAATTCCTCAAATCTCGAGGGTTATAGACAAGGGAGTTACAATAATAATCCACAGCAGAATTATAATCAGAATTCGCAGGTCTGAAAAAATGTAGTCACATAGTCTAATGCAACTACAATCTCGATTACAGTCACAACAGTCTGTGCTGCCACATATGCAAGGACAACATTATCAGTATCAATAGCAACAATTTTCTCAACCTAAGTTAGATCCTATGGCTACTCTTGAGGCATTGATGCTCGAGCATATCAGAAGAACTGAAGCAATAGTGCAAGGCATCTTTTCTTCCATTCGAGCATTGAAAGCCCAACTAGGGCAGTTGGCTTCTAATTTTAGCACCAGGTCACTAGGCACTCTGCCTAGTGATAATGAGAATCCTACGCAGAAGGGGAAGGAGCATTGCAAGGCAATCATGCTGAGGAGTGGCAAGCAGACGATGGGACCAAGTAGTTTTGGCCAATACCATGTCGACGCATCTAAACCTTAACAATAGGAAGAGGATGCAGCTGAAGAAAGTCAAGCAAAAGAAAATGAAGAGAAACCAACTGTAGTGCCATCTATACCTGTAGTTTTCCTAAGAAAGTTGTCAACGCAACTATCAATGTCAGTACCACCGAGTTTTCCACCACAACCCATTGTTACAATACCTTTGTCATTCCCGCAAAGAATTAAATAGAAAGTCCATGATAAAGAATATCAAAGGTTTGTTTCTACTTTGAAACAATTGCATATTAACTTACCTCTTGTTGATGCTCTTGTGCAGATACTCAGCTATGGGAAATTTATGAAAGAGTTGTTATTAAAGAAGAAGAAATTGTCCAAAATCGAGACAATTGTGCTCATAGAGGGATGCAGCGCTGTGCTTACAAACAAGTTGCCAACAAAGATGAAAGATCCTAGCAGCTTCACAATCCCATGCTCCATTAGGAATCATTATTTAGGTAAAACTTTATGTGATTTAGGAGCAAGTATTAATCTTATGCCTTTGTCTACTTTCAAGAAATTAGGAATAGGTTCGATGAAGCCCACTACGGTGACATTACAACTTGTGGATAAATGCTTAGCACAACCTAAAGGCCAAATCAAAGACATCCTTGTATAAGTAGATAAGCTCGTGTTCCTTGTTGATTTCATTATCCTAGATTGCGAAGCAGATAAAGAGGTGCCCATTATCTTAGGGTGACCATTTCTAATAACGAGACACACGCTTATCGACTTTTTAAAGGATAACTTATCATGCGTCACAACGATGAGCATGTGACCTTTAGTGTGTTTGAGGCATCTCCGTCCAAAACTCAAGAGCAATGCGACCACATCGACGTGCTGGATGAAATTATTTTGGAAGAATTCAATACGAGGAGTTCAGCAATATCAGATGAAGATGCGATGACATCCACCGATGAAATCCTAAATGATTGTGTCGACAAAGAGGAGGTTAACAATTGTGAGTTGAGACAGAATTGGCAATTGGAGTATTTGGATTTGTCTAATAGGACAATCCCAGTGTTTAAATCATCTACTGAGCAAGCTCTTACCTTGGAGCTGAAGCCATTGCCAACGCATTTGAAGTATGTCTTCCTTGGTGACAACGAGACATTACCTATTATTGTCAACGCATCCCTTGACGCAACACAAGAAGATAAGCTCATCACAATTTTGAAAGAGTATAAAAGAGCCATAGCTTGGAGCATTGCAGATATCGGAGGCATCAGTCTCTCTTTTTACATGCATAAGATAAGGCTAGAAAATGAAAAGAAGCAATGAATTGAGTAACAAAGACGACTTAATGAGAAAATGAAAGAAGTGGTGAAGGAAATTATCAAATGGTTAGATGCGGGCATCATATACCCTATTTCTGATAGCAATTGGGTGAGCCCCATTCAATGCGCGGCTAAGAAGAGTGGTTTCACGATTATAACCAACGACAAGAACGAGTTGATCCCTACTCGTATTGTGACTATTTGGCGAGTATGCATGGATTACAGTCGACTGAATGCGGCCATAAAAAAAGACCATTTCCCACTACCTTTTATTGATTAGATGCTAGATAGGCTAGTTGGTAAAGCCTATTATTGGTTCTTAAATGATAATTCTGGATATAACCAAATTGCCATTGCGTCAGAAGATTAAGAAATGACTACGTTCACATGCCCTTTTGGAACCTTTGCTTTCTAACGTATGCCATTTGGGTTGTGTAATGCACCAGTGACTTTCTAGAGATGTATGATGGAAATCTTCTCGGACATGATCGAGGATTCCTTAGAGATATTCATGGATGATTTCTTTGTCTATGGATAGAATTTCGACCAATGCGCTGACAATCTGGCAAGAGTCTTGAAGAGATGCGAGGACACAAATATAGTTTTGAATTGGGAGAAATGTCACTTCATGACAACTGAAGGCATTATCCTCAGGCATCGGATATCTTGTCAAGGCATTGAGGTTGATAAAGAAATGGTAAAAATCATCGAAAACTTACCACCACCCACCAACGTCAAAGCAATAAGAAGTTTTCTTGGACACACTTGCTTTTATAGAAGATTCATCCGAGATTTTTCCAAGATAGCTAAACCATTATGCTCATTGCTGGAGCAAAATAAAAAGTTTGTGTTCGATGACAACTGTCTTGACGCATTCATGACAATAAAGAAGCAGCTAGTATAAGCCCCAATTATCGTTGCACCAGATTGGATGCAACCGTTTGAACTAATGTGCAATGCAAGTGATTTTGCTGTGGTAGCTGTACTAGGCCAAAGAAAAGAAAAGGTATTTCATTATATTTTCTATGCTAGTAAAACTCTTATTGAAGCACAGGTGAATTACATTATCACTGAGAAGGAGTTGGTAGCAGTAGTCTTCGCATTTGATAAGTTTCGTTCATATCTTGTCGGTGCAAAGGTTACAGTATACACAGACCACTCCGTATTAAAATATCTTCTTACAAAGAAAGACGCCAAGCCTAGATCGATACGATTGATCCTACTCCTTCAAGAATTTGATGTTGAAATAAGGGATAGGAAAGGATATAAAAATCAAGTAGCAGACTACTTGTCTCGACTGGAAGTTAGAGGTGAAGATGGGCAAACGTCTTAAATTGTCAAAGCATTTCCAGACGAACAATTATTCTTTGTCGATGCATCGCGCTGGTATGTCGATGTTGTCAATTACCTTGTGTGTGGGAAGCTACCCTTGAATACTACTTGTCATAAGAAGATGAGGCTCATACACGATGCTACAAAATATCAATGGAACGAGATATACTTATTCAAGGTATGCACTGACAACATTATCTGTCGTTGCGTACCTGAAGAAAAAATTACTTCAATCCTATGACATTACCATGATGCCCTTTATGGAGGATATTTTGGTGGCCGAAGGACTGCAGCTAAAGTCCTACAGTCAGGATTTTAATGGCCTACATTGTTTTGAGATGCCCATAACTTCGCACAATAATGTGATAATTATCAACGCACTGGTTCAATATCTCGACACAATGAGATGCTTCAACAATCGATCATGGAGGTAGAGCTCTTTGATGTTTGGGGTATCGACTTAATGAGACTATTTTTAAGCTTTTTTTGGAAATGCGTATATCTTAGTGGCTGTTGACTATGTCTCGAAGTGGATCGAGGCAATTGTGGTGCCAAAGGATGACGCTCGGACGGTGTTAAAGTTCTTTCACACATACTTCCTTACAAGATTTGGAACATCGAGAGCATTGATAAGTGACTAAGTGACTCATTTTTATAATAACCAAGTGGCGACTGAATTAAAAAGATATAGTGTGAAGCATCGTATGGCTACTACGTATCACCCACAAACTAATGGTCAGGCTGAGGTATCCAATCGACAAATTAAAAGCATACTTGAGAAGGTGGTTAATCCATCTAGGAAGGATTGGTCTTTGCGGCTACATGACATATTGTGGACGCTTCGCGTTACTTATAAAACCCCGCTGGGAATGTCACCATATCAGTTAGTATTTGGTAAGTCTTGTCACCTGCTAGTTGAGCTTGAACATAGAGCCATGTAGGCAATCAAACAGGTGAATATGGATTATGATACTGTTGAAAGAAAAAGATTGTTGGACATCACTAAACTGGAAGAAATACGCTGACATGCTTATGAGAATGCTGCAATATACAAGGAAAAGACAAAGAGATGGCACGACAATATCATTTTGCGTCGACAATTTAGCTTTTGTTAGTTTGTGCTTTTATTTAACTCACGTTTAAAATTGCATTCAGGTAAATTGCGATCAAGATGGTCAGGCCCTTTCAAAGTTGTCGAGGCATTTCAGAACAGGGCGGTGACAATTGAAAATATAAAGGATGGACAACAATTCAAAGTAAATGGCCAACGTTTAAAGCACTGTGTGAGCCCATATATTAAAGAACCAAACGAGACCATCAACCTGGTCACATTTACATAATGTCGACGCATTTGTTTATTTACTTTTATTTGTTTCACTTTTACTTTTGTTGTTTCAAATTCCTTATAGAAATAAAAATCGTATTTTTGTTGTAGCATCGAAGCACGAATTATCGGCACATTCTGTGATGAGTCAGCATAGCTTTTTGAGCAAGAATCACGCCGATTGATCTCTTTTCTTTCATAACTGTTTGATCAAATGAAACAGTATAATCTGCAGAATGGAAATTAATAACTGCAGACGCAATGTTTCCCCATAATTCTTTTCAATCATCACGCCTAGGTTATAAAACCTCTCTCGTGTAGTTTTCTTTTCTCCTCAAATCTCCCATTGTTGCTACAACTCATCTTCTTCATCGCCTCTGTATTTTCTTTTCCATTCAGAGAGTAATCATTTTTTGTAACCTTTTCTAACTTCTTTCTTCCATTACAATGGCTAAAACCCATGCCTCGAAAAATTATTCAAAAACTCATTCCAAGAACACCTCGACAACTTCTATTAGGGCTCCGACCACAACACCACCTCCTTCTATAGGCCTAGTCTTATTCTTGACGACTGCGGCTAAAGATCGCTACCAAAATACCGCTGAAGAGAAAACTCCACCCTAAACAAGGTATGTAACTTTCTCCATACCAGACTTTAGAAAAGCATGTTGTTTGCACCATCAGCCACCTTGGTTGAGAGTTCTTTCGCGAACATCCCTCTGGTTACTCCCATACACTAGTCAGGGAGTTCTATGCCAACTTGGTGGATCCGGAGCAAGAGTTTGTTTTTGTTTGGGAGGGGCTCATTTCATGGAGAGCTGCTCAGATAAACGTGTTGTTGAAGATTCCCGAGTGGGTGGACGACCATGCACAATTTCATCAACTACACTATGACTGTATGGCTTAGATGATGAAGGACTTATGTGTCGATAGAGCTACTTGAACTAAAAACGGGTTCCACAACTACCCTATACATAGACAGTACCTTACAACTTTCTGTAAGGTATGGTTTCATTTCATCAACAGCCGGATAATGCCTTCAACACATAGCACTACGACGACATTAGACCGTATGTGTCTCTTGTATTCAATCCCGTACCACCGACACATCAACATCGCTAAGATCACCCACGCCCAGATCGTGGAGGCAGTTGGCAAGCAAACTGGTATACTTCCATTCCCTTATCTAATTATGATGCTTTATAAACAGAAAGGCATTGTACCCAAGGATGGTGAGGAGGTTTTAGACAACAAAGGACCGATCAACGACATTTTTGTTGAAAGGATGACACGTGGCCAAGAGACCCCAGTGGCCAAGAAAGCCTCAAAGAAAAAGGATAGAAGCAAAGGTAAAAAGAAGGCTGACCAAATCGATGTGCCAATAGAGTCACAAGTGGCGAAGAAGCTGGCTTTAATGGAAGTAAATCTCGACCGTATTGACATGCACTCAATCCACACTGATGGTGTTGTCGATGACATAGATAATATGCTGCATAAATTTTATGCTTACACAAAGGCATGAAACGAGGCCATTATCCCAGCACTACTCTAGATTAGCCCCACTCCATTGCCAAACTTTCCAACCTTTCTATCCATCTTCCGTCAGATGGAGTACTCATCATCCGATCAGCCTACCCATGATAGTAGACCTGTACTTGTACCAACACGGATTCACATCTCAGATGATGACAAGGAAGAAGGGCACTCGAAATCTAATGAGGACTGCTATCGCATCATTACTGATCTGTTTGAGGAAGAGTTCTCCAACAGTCTTGGAGCAAATATGGCTGAACGTGAGGTTGTTGTATATAAAGACATCGACGCAGTGGAATGCGCTAACGTTGGCCTAAAAGAACCAAAGCAGCATGAGGATGAAGGTGCGGATTATGGAGATGACCTATTGAAGGAAAATGAAGAAAAAAAAGAGGAAGAAAAGAATAAAGAGAATGACCCTGCCGAGGTGTAGGAAGAGAAAAAAAATGCTCCGACAACGCTTGCTGAGGATGTTATCGGTACACCAGAGAGTATGGGGGCATCTAGTTTTGAAGAAGCTAGACTTGATTCGGGCTAAGCTGAGGTTATTATGAGCGAAATCGAGGAACTGAATCCTTTTGATATCGTGCCTTATGTGGCACTGCTCGCAGAAATCCACCCATCAGAGGTAACACCCGATGAGGCCGTCACCCAACCTATTTAGGAGGAGAAATCCACTGAATCGGTTAGCACGAAGGATAAAAAGAGAAAAAGGCGCAAGGACAAGAAAAAACACCATGAAGAGGGTGAGCGCCCAAAGAAGAAAAAAAGGAAAACAAAGGCAGCCTCTTCATCGGTTGCTGACGAGTAAGCTAGTACATTTTTTAGATAGTTTTCATGCATTTTTATTATCATTGTATTTTATTTTGTCACTACATCCCTTTTGTTAACTTAGTTGCATTGTAGTTGCATTTCCATTATTTCTGTATACATATTGTCAGTGCATTGGGGATAATGCAGACATTAAGTTTGGAGGAGATAATGTGAAATGGAAATGCAATTACACCCACACATTTGAATTCTACTTGTTTCTTTGGTTAATGAGAATTGACAAAATTTCAACAGAAATGTGCCCACATTTTTATTTTTTTGCATAATTCTTGAATTATTTGGATAATAATGAGGAAATTGGATGAATATGAATGAATGATGAGTCTGTTATTTTTGAATGAATGATTAAAATTGCTTCAGTAATGAAATGATAGTGTTGATGTTTGAATCTTGAGCTAACTAACCAATTGCAGCGACACTATATAAATAAAAGAGACTCTAATGTGAGTGCATTATGACTTTCCAAGGGAGAACACTCCGTTGCAGGTTTAGAAAAATCACATAGCCAAAAGTTGTCACTGCAAGAGTGTGTGTCGACGTAATTACATACCTCCTAGGGGTTTGTTGCGCCCTATCGTTACTGTCTAGGAACAAAGGTAGAGTAATGCAATGACGTCTCTCAGTCATTTGAAAAAGAAACAAAATGAAAAAAAGGAAGAAAAAGAAAAAAAGAAAGAAATTTTTGATAAATGTTGTGTTGGTTCAAGAAAGATTAGGATTCAATGCATGTCACTAACATTTATGAAGTTGAAGTTTTTAATTATTCATGCCTATAAATTATCGGTGCATTATTCTATCATATTAATACAATTTGCACATTAGGACTTTAGAGAATTCAAGTTGTATGACTAATGATTGCGGTGACATTTCTGCTTGTGACTTTGTTAATTTTTGTTTACTTGAGGACAAGTAAAAACTCAAGTTTGGGGGTGTGATGGTATTACAAATGACATATATTTTCTCCCTAATTTAGCGTTTTAATTGTCTCTTTTGTATCTCATTTAGCATGAATCTTAAGCATTTCATACTTAGTTTTTACATTTTCTAATTCATTGCTAGTTAGTTTAATTTCTTGTTATTTTTATCTATTTTTGTACTAATGTTAACGCAAGCAGGTCGATATATTGCACCTTAGAATTGTCAGCTCAGGAACTCAGTCCAGGAGCTTAATGATGCAGCCACAAGATCAGCTTAGAGTTGTGACCATCAGTGTCGCCGCACTGAACATGAACTCCGAATTGGTAAACTCAAGCAGAATTCACATTTGGAAGCACCAGTGCAGAATCATCACAGATGTCGCCGTAATTATGATTTCAGATTGCGTCCAGTAATGCAACGACAATCTGCAGATCTCTGAAGAAAACATTAAAACTGTGTGAGTCACAGCTGTACTCTAACTAACTTTGACAGCTGCAAAAACTTTAGATCTGGATCTGAGAATGGGAAGCTGAAATCTGCAATTTCTTGAGCCTATAAATAGAAGAATGAAGAATGAAGAATGAAGAAATCATCAAGAGCTAAGGGATTAAATTCTACAAATTCTGTGTGATTTTGAGATTTGAGTTGGGAATTGGGAAGCTGATGAAGCAAGTATGCAGTAACTTCTGATGAGTGGTGCTTTGTGCTGGGCAAGAGGAATGATTAATGAGTAGTCTTAGTAGTCTAGAATAGTAAACTTCGATTGTACTCTTTAATTTTTCTTTTAACGATGATGAATTCTAATGACATTAAATGAATATGAGAGTATCTTTTGGTGTTAGATTATTTTGACTATTATTTACTACTACTTATCTGTTTATTCTTGGATCTAATCGCTTTAATCACGAGAGTGAAATTGTAGTCTACCGACATCGAGAGATGTGGTGACAAGTTAGGTTAACAAGTAAGTTAGGTGAGAGTTGCTTGGGATTTAAAGATTCCAATCACTTGTTCTTGGATGCGCAACACTGCTCACACCGAGAGGTGGAGTGATTGTGGTTATTTAAGTCTAGATTAAATAGAGAGCTATTATTGGTAAGAACTCAAGAGAGATTTATTGCTGCAACAATTAATCTAAACTTTACCTTGTCGATGCATTCAGCATTGCAACTTTGCAGATTCAGTGAACCATTCCTACCCTTTTACACTTGATCATTTTTACATTTCATGCATTTAAATATTCAGCACTCAACACTCAACACATTTGATTTACTTTCAGTACATTGACATTTAACCTCTAACATTAACTCTGATTGCATTGACAATATTAACTATTTTAGTGTGCAGATCTGATGTTATTGCACTGACATCCTTACTCACATTTTACTCATTTTCAGTATTAATTGCTCTGACAATTAACATCAAGAACCTATTTCCTCGTGGGATTGATATTCGATAGAATTGTCTATCAACTATACTTGCATCGACGTGTGTACGCTTGCACAATCGCTGCGACGTTTTAGACGGGATTAGAAGTCTTTGATGTTTAACTATGACTAGACCAGATTTGACGTATGTGTTTGGACTGGTGAGTCGGTATATGGAGAAACCTATTGAACTTCATCTTAGTTCAGCAAAAAGGGTCCTTCGATATCTAAAAGTAACCTTAGAACTAGGCCTTTTTTATAAGAAAGGTGGAACTGGAGAGTTAATTAGCTATAGAGATAGCGATTATGATGGGGGTCAAGATGACAGAAAAAATACTTCAGGGTATGCATTTCTGTTTAGAGAAGGAGCTGTTGCATGGTCTTCGAAGAAACAACCAGTGGTAACGTTATCCGAGGCAAAGTTCGTAGCAGCAGCATTATGTGCATGTCAAGCAGTTTGGATAAGAATAGTCTTGAATGCTCTCAACCATCCTCAGAAAGAAAGCATCACATTGTATTGTGACAATGCTTCCACCATCAAACTCTCAAAGAATGCAGTATTACATGGGAGGAGCAAACATATTCATGGAAGGTATCACTTTCTACGTAAGTTGTTTAATGATAAAGTTATTGAGATTGTTCATTGTGGAACGGAGGAACAAAAAGCAGACATCATGACCAAGGTATTAAAGCTGAAGACTTTTGAGAAGTTGTAACAACCCAAATTTTCCTTTATTTTAAATCTTTTATTTGATTAGGGGCTAAATAGTAAATTAAGGAAATTTAGGGGACTAAATTGAACTTTAAATAAAATTATATGGTCAAATTGGGATTTTTAAGACTAAATTGTAAAGTGGAAAAAGTTTAGGGGCCAATTTAAAAACACTAATTTATTAGAGCCTCTTTGTGCAATTTACCTTTTTTGCTTGTTTTAAAAACCTTTTTTTCTTTTTGGTTGACCCTTCATCTCCCTAATTTTATTTTCCCCTTAGCCAATTACCGTCTCAAACTCCCTCTCCTTCTTTTCTTTTTTTTCGGCCAAGCTTCGACGAACGCCCTTCTGTCGTCCGTGCGTCGCAGTACTGCTACTATCCTGTTCCTCGTCATCTCGCGAACAAAACCAACCCTCCAATCCTCCCTTGTCGCTGTCCGTTCGTGAGAAACGACGTTTGTTCAGTTTGGTTCTCTTTCGTGCCACATCTGTCCATTGCTCCACTATTTCACTATCATCCTTGGCGTGGGTAAGTGGGTTCTCGTGACAGGGCCATTTTTTTCCCTTGGTTCCTTGTTATTTATCACCGTTGAGCATGCGTCGTTCATTGGAGCTGGGATGACGCTGTCGAGGGTTAGGAAACCCTAAAAGCATTTGCTGCATATGAGAGGTTGGGCCACTAGTTGCAAACCCAAATCAACTAGCCCAAACCATGACCCATTAACCTGTGAACCCTAAAACTCATTTGGCTAAGTGAGAGTGGGTTTGGGTCGACTGAAACAGACCCAAATCGAGTAACCCAAACCATGTATAAGATGTGAGCCCAAAGCAAGTGACCCAAATAGTGAGGCCTTAAACCTAACCCAAGTTTTGGACCCAAGCCAACCTTGTACCCGAATCGTGAGCCCATTGAGTTGATCGACCCGTTGACTTGAACCCGACCCGACTCGTTGACCGACCCGACTTGTTAACCGAACCGTTGCCTTTTGATATTTGACCGTTGACTTTTTCAAAAAACCTTGACTTGACATTTTTCAACGTCCTGATTTTGATTTCGCAGCTCGTTTCATCTAATTTGAGCTCGAAAGCCCTATTTTACTATTCATAACTTTTTGTACTTAGTAATTTCTAAGGAAGTTAAAAAAGGGATTTGACTTGAGATATTCTATGTGTAAGTGATCACGACTTTGAGGCCGACGAGTTACCTCCTCCATCTATGTAGACTACCCCTGCATAGGCTTCAGGAGCTGCACGTGAGTTTTTAGTATTTGAGTTAGTGATGTGTCAGTAGGTGGCATAGTGATAGGTTTTTAATGTAGAGTTTTCTCGTAGTTTCTAATTTAGCTAGACCCGGAGTTAGTTCTAAGTGTGGGAGGCATTCTCCATGACATTAGAGCTATTGCCCGCTTGAGGTGTGTCTCTGTCCGTGCTACATATTTGCTGTGTGTTTTAGTCTGAGCTACATTTTTGTTGTGTGATGGTGTTCCACACCTTGTGTGATATTATTTTCTTTTGTGTTATCTGTGTGATATTATTCTGTGTTGTTTATCGCATGTTGATTTTCCATGCATATATCTATCAGATTATGGATATTTGAGTATCATGATTAATGTACTGTGCACTATGATTTAATATCATGAGATTGAGATACATGTGACATCATGCTATTGTGTGTGCATGGGTTGGGTTGTACGGTGGAAGACGTGGTTATCACCCCTTCAAATGGCTGATACTAAAACCACACTGCGATTAGTGACGATTAGATGGGGAGGGGTTCTAGGGAACCTTTCCACTGTGTTAGTGTGCATGAGATTGGATACATTGCATTGTGCTTGTGATTCTACTACATTTGTATTGCGACATGTTGTGTGCTTATTTAAAATGTTTTTGAGAAATTACTGTGATATTGTGTTTTTAATTGCTTGCACTTTAGAGACACATTGAGCTCTTTAGCTCATCCCCCTCAGTTTCTCTTACAGATAATCCTTGGATATAGGTGACTTGGTACTCGGAGGATCTCTTGATTTTTATACTTCTATTTTATCAATCAGTATAGACTATTCTTGTGGTTTTCAGATTATCTTGATTTTCATAATATTTGAGATTGATATGTAAATTTAAACTTGGGATTTTGGATATTTTGGGATAAACCTTTTTACTTGCAACTTTAGGCTTGTTCGAGATTATTTTATTAAACATTATTACGATCGAATTTATAAATTTTTGGGATTTTTTTATGATAAGGAAGTTTTTTTGTTTTAATGTTATTTAATTGCCAAATCATAATGTTTTTATAATTTAAGTAGTTTCCCTGAGGGTGAAATTACAATTGTAACTTTTTAGATCCGATCATATCTTCTAGGTCGGGTATATGAGGTTACATAAACTTAGAAGGAATCTGGGAATGTGTGGAGTAACAGAAGTAAACTGACTGCAAGTGTACAGAACAGTTTAGGGGAGGAATCGTTTGAATTAGTCAAATTTTAGGTTGTTTTATTTTCTGTTTCAATAAGGCCTAGTCTATATGACTAAATTGATTTCCATGATTATAAGGTTGTTGGACGTAGATTTTATTTTGATTCCATTTGTAAAGCTATATATAAGCCAGTACCTTGATTTCAATAAAATGTGGTGCGAGTTTCATCTACTTAGAAAACTTGAGTTTGTTTCTTTCATTAATTATTGGTTGACAAATTGTATAATTTACCCAATGAAATAATAATAATAAAACTAATGAATCAATTATCCAGTTTTTTTATTCAAGCAATATTTAGTCACTCTAATTAAAATAAAAGTACTAATTCTTTATTGCCTCTCTCCTCACTACAACATATTATTGTATCAACGACAATATCTTGTGGTGTTTAACGAGGAAAGCGCCACATAACTATACTTATAGCGACGTTTCTGGTAAAAATGCAACTATATATACAAGATGTAGTGGTGTTTATCAGGAAACTGCCACTAATTCATAACATCAAAACGCAAGATTTCATTCTCTCGTGCAAAACGCAATCACACCTTACGTTTAACGACGTTTTTCTCATAAGCCACATAATAGATTTGAACATACAGTGTCATTTCGTTTTGCATCGCCATAAATTCTACTGTCAAAAAATAAAATTACTTTTTAAAAATAACGAATTGGGTTAAAATATCATGTACCAGTGTTTTGGCTAAAATCGTCGCTATATATGTAATTTTTTTCAGCATAGAAAACACCGCCAAAACTAAAGAAATCACTTAGAAATTAGCGGCACTTATGCTTTAGATCACCACCAATAATTAGCGACGGTCTTTTCTCTGGAAGATTTTGTGGTTCTTTCACAAATGTTGTTATACCCATTAGCAACGTTTATAAAAGCTGTAGTATGTGAAAGAACACTATTAATACATTATTTTGGTGTACTACTTATTACAATTTATTTATTCGAGAAAAGAAATATGAAATTAATTTAATAAAATATAAATTCTATCACGACAATTTTGTGAAATGTATTTCAACTAATCTTAATTTCCACAACCAAACATCAATCATATGTAGAAATATACTGAGTAATCTTATATTCCAATTGTCCTATCGCGATAAATAATTTTACGTTACCTAAACCAAAGTCTCTCCTAAAGTAAGTATGAAAGTAAAATAGTAGTTTTAAAAGTCGAATTCAGTGGAGAAGAATGTTTATCATAATTTCCCCACTTTATTATGTGTATTTATATTTAAGAAAAATGTTTAAATCCAAGATTAGCCCTCAAATTGTATGACATGTTTTAATTGGACCCGTGCATTTTTTTGGCTAAAAAGCTATAGTTACTTAAGAAGATATAATAATATGTAGTTTGGCACCTCGACTTGAAACTCTACCTCTCCTAATCCAATCCGACCGTAGTTTTATTTTATTTTATTGCTTCAAAGTAATTAATTTGATATAAACTTGTTAAATCAATTTGTTGATATTGCTACAGATTTTGCTAACAAATTTGGATATATATATATATATATATTGGAAATCGATACGATTAAACAACAAACAAGTAAAAATAACGGAAGAAATTGATTAAAAAATAATCTTTCAATTAAACAAATAAACAGAGCTTAATTAAAAAATTATTTCTTAAATTTGACTAAAATATGAGTCATATTTCAACTATATATATATATATATATAAAATTATAATTTCGTAAATATTTCAAGAGCGAAGTCGGTAGATTTATGCCAAGATCGAATCTAACCCATTCCCAAATATTTTTTAAAATTAATTCAACTTGACCCGATCCATTTCGAACTCAATTTTGAAAAAGAATTTGACGCTAACCAATTGTATGGAAACTTGTAGATTTTGAATTTTTTAATCACTAGTTAAGCCTTTTAAAGAAAACTCTTATGGGGTTTGTTATCCTAAATAGGGTTAATATACTACTTGGTGTTTCAATTTAGTTTCAATATTCAATTTGATATTTAAGTTTTTTTGTCCCAATTTGATATCAGAGCTTAACTTTAATGTTCACTTTGATACTTGAGTTTTTTTAATTTGATATTTTAGTTTTTCTTTGTCCTAGTTAAGAACGTGAGTTTGGCTTCAATGTTTAACTTGACATCCGAGCTTTATTTTTTGTCCCAATTAAGTACCCCTATTATTTTTTGTACTAATTAAAGTACATATGTCAAGCATTCATTAGGTTATTTGGTTTGGGTGTCAAATTGAATATTGAAGTCAAAGTCAAGTACCAAATAGTTTATTAACTAGTCCTAAATAATACATTTGTCACCATTCAAAAAACAAAAAAAACTCAAGAGAGATAGAAAAATAAACTAAAAATATGAGTGTGTGTCTCTGTTTGTGTGTTTTGAAGAAAACGTACAACTTTCTTGTTTTCATCTTTTTCTGTTTGGTTATATCCTTGTACAACTCATACTAGTAAAGGCAGTGTCAAAAATTAATAAAAACAAATTTTATATGGACAATTTAGTGAAATGTGTTAGTGATGTTCATAAGCGGCGTACTGTGCGAAAAAAACGCCGCTAATACATCATTTTATTGTAGTGTCTATTCTAATTTATTTATTTGAAAAAAGAGAGATGAAATTAATTTAATAGAAAAATGCATTCAGTTATTAGTAAAATAAAATACTACAAGCTTCAATTGTTTTTCGTGGTAATCAATAAAAAAACAAATTTTATAAGGACAATTTAGTGAAATGTGTTTAGATAATCTTCAATTTCGACAACTGAATATTAGAATTTTATATTCCGATCAAAGGAATCAAATAGAGCAATGTATCATACTGATTAATATACCAAATAATCTTTTATTACCTAAACTAAAGTCTCTCCCAAGTAATTATGAAAGTACAATAGTATTTTTAAAAGTCAAATTCAATGAAGGAGAACTATTTATCATAGTTGTCCCACTCTATTACTGTGTATTTATATTTAAAAAAAAAAGTTTAAATGCACAATTTTTGTTATCTAAATAGGAATAACAATATAGTTTGATGTATTGAGATTTAACTTAGTTAGCATGGTTGCTATTGCAATAATAAGAACATAAGTTTGAATATGCTTAAAAGTGTCTTTAATCGGAGGTAAAGGCACACTTGAACCATCATCCTCTTAATTATTGCAATAGCAATGATGCCAACTAAGCTAATGCTCACTCGACAAA
Source organism: Gossypioides kirkii (assembly GCA_005610355.1). Lineage (NCBI taxonomy): Eukaryota > Viridiplantae > Streptophyta > Magnoliopsida > Malvales > Malvaceae > Gossypioides > Gossypioides kirkii. The sequence goes on along the minus strand of CP032249.1, from coordinate 6,383,172 downwards.
ATATACATATATTTTTTCAATAAATTTTGAGTTTATATCAAGACATTTAAGGTAGTAGATGAGCGGTGGCTAAATTACTCGGGACTAAGAGAATATAATTTAGAGATTTAACCTAATTTTTTATCATATATATAGATAGTTTTGTAAACGTTCTGAGAGACGAAGCAGGCGTTTACCTCAAAACCAAATCCAATCCAATCCCAAATATATTCAAAAATAAATTTGACCCGACTAAATTCATTTGAAACCTAATTTGAAAAAAAAATCCGACCTTAACCAATCAAATCGAAACAAGTTGATTTCAGATTCTTTTTCATCCCTAGTTAAGCCTTTAAAATAAAACGCTTATGGTTTTCTTGTCTGAATAGGCTAATACATTTATCACCATTCGTAAAATGACAAGTTTGTGGATACGAGTGTGAGTGTATGTTTGGAAAAAAACGCACGACTCCCTTGCTTTTTCTTTTTCTGTTTGGTTCTTTCCTTGTGCAGCTCATACTAATAAATACAATATCTGAAATTATATTGCTAGAACAAAAAGAAGATATCATCTGTAGTTTCAATATTTTTGTAACGTATTTTTCAGTCTCTTCTTCCAACCCTCGTCGGAGAAAATGGTTCCAGGTGCGTCTACTCCAATCACTCCCAGCCGTGCTAGAGTCATAGGTTTGATTCGAGGACTATCTTCTGAAGAAACCCGAGAGCAATCACTTGAGGTTCTTTGCAAGGTATCAGACACCTTTACTTTTTTTTTTCTTCTTAACTATCTTTTTGGTTTCAAAGAAAAAAAAAATCAAATAACCCAAAAACCATAAAAAAAAATTAGAACATGCACATAAGGTAACAATATATAAAATAAAAGACTAATCAATTTTTGGGGTCTTTATTTTTTTTTGGTTTAATAAAAAAATATGGTAGAACCATTTTTCATATTTCAAAATATTAATTTTCCTATATTTTTTTTTAATTTTTTCTTATCAAAGAATAATTAAAAAAATCCATATAATTTTTTTTTGAAATAATGAAAAAGGGGGAAATTCTAAGTAAATTAAACCTTCAAATAACTATGGGATGGAGTAATATAGATTTTACCAACCTAAATACATACATGCATGTATAGATGACTTGTGTTTGATATTCAAACATTTCTCTCTCTTTCATGTATAGATATATATTTTTAATTTTTTTAATTTTTAATTTTCAAGCTCTAGATTATTCTAAGAAATGGCTGCTCATTTGTAATCTTTTCTTCTCTCTACAGAACAGACTAGCTTATGACAATTTGGCTGTGCTGTTATGGAATTCTTTTGGTACTATTAGTATCCTTTTGCAGGTAGGTCTTCCTATTTCATTCTATGTGACAATTGAAGGAACAAAGAGCATATTTACATCATATACTTGTAGATTTCATTTTCTATATAGGCTAGATTTGTTTCACCGAAAACATTTTTTTAGAAAATAAATTAATTTTTTAGAAAAGTTGATATCTTTTTTGCGTTGGATGATTTTGCGTAAAATGCTTTTTATTGTTTGATAATTGTTTTTCTGAAATTATTTTTAAAAAATTGTTGTTGGTGCAACAAACCCAACATAAATATATTCATATTTTTATACAATTAAAATATTAAATTATATTAATAATTTATTATATTATTAAAAATAAATAATTAAATATGTATGTTTAATAATATTGGGTATTATAATATTTGATGAAGTTTTTTTTTCAGAAAAACGACATGCAGTTTTCAAGAGGATAAATCAATTTCTTTACTTTTCATTAATCTGCTGGTACTTTTTGTTGCTCAAACTATTTTCCATCAGGAAAAAAACCCAAATTTCTCTTCATTCATCCCTAGAATAGTCATATTCATCTACCAGGCCATGTTACTCTCTAAGAAAATCATAAACTTCAAAGCTTTGTTGATAGATACAATCATATGCATTGGTCACACCAATTCAGTAGTAAATGGATTCATATATCTGTTCATTTTTCAGATCATAACTTCAGCTTACCGTCCACTGTTATCCGATGGCTTTACTGAAAAAGCTGTAACTCAAGTCTGCAATGCTATAGCCCTTTTCCAGGTCCACTCTTCTACTTTCATTTTTGTTTTATTATGTTAAGAATCTCAAAGGTGGCAAGCTTGTATTTGTAGATTATATTAATTTTCACTTGAATGAAAATCTTAATGACATCATTCTTTGTATTTTTATAGTCTGTAGCTTCTCACCCTAATACAAGGATTCCATTTATCAGAGGTAACTTCACTTTTGAGTCATCAAATTCAATTGTTGTTGGCTGCTCTAATTGAAATAACATTTCCTTTGTAGCTACAATGCCAGTGTATCTTTATCCCTTCTTGAACACCATGAACAATGAAAGGAGCTTTGAATGTCTGAGGATTACCAGCTTAGGTGTGATCGGGTCCCTGGCAAAGGTAGCTTCACCTAACACTTTCTGTTCTTTTTTGTCATGTCAACTTCTGGCAGAATACATACATACATACATAGAGGTCATGATGGAGTTGAATTAGATGTTTTGTTTTCCAGTTAATATGAATTGTATTAATGTTGATGGGGTTTTGGAACTGTGCAGGTAGAGGATCCAGAAGTGATAGAGTACCTGCTTTCAACTCAAATATTTCCCAGTTGCCTACGCTGCATGGAGGTTGGCAAATCATTGTCAAGAACAGTGAGTCACTGCACTTTCTTATAATATACAAACCTATAACTGTTGTTTCACTTGTTTCTTATCTACTGTTAACAACAATGGATATGAACTAAAACCAACATGCCTAGTGACTTGAGGTTATACTTAAAGAAAGACATTATTTGATTCGAAAGTTACAATTTTGACATTATTTTCAGGCCCCTTGCTGATAAATTTTGGGTTAATATTTCATACCTATATCTGGTTTTCATGTTTAATTCGATACCTGAGTTTTTGCCCCAATTTAGTACCTGAGCTTGGTTTAGTATATGAGTTCTTTCAAATTGGTACTTGAGTTTTTCTTTGTCTCATACAAGTACTTATATTTGACTTCAATGTCCAATTTGATACCTAAAATTTTTTTTGTCTCAGTTAAATACCTATGGCAGTTTTTACTAGAACACATATGTCAAATATTTATTAGGCCACATGATATTTAGTTTGGATACCGAATTGAGCATTCAAATCAAACTTAGGTGCCAAATTGGTAAAAAAAAAAACTTCAGGTACCAAAATAAATATTAAAATCAAATATAGGTATTTGTATGAGACAAAGAAAAACTCAAGTATAAGTTCCAAATGATATATTAACCTTAACTTTTTTTTGTACACAGCTAAGTTACTTGGATTCTGGGTTAGGGTTTAGTGTCGAATATACTTGGATTTTGGGGTTAGAGTTTAGTGTGGAATATGAATATATATTTAAATGATGTTTATGAAAAAAGAAAATTCCGGGGTAACTTAGACACCAAGTGATGTTGTGACTACCGTGCATTATTCCACATTTTCAGTGTAAAAATGAGAGCAATGAAATCTTAAGAAGTCCATGAAAATGAAATTAAGGAAAAAATTAAACATCTTTTGGGAATAAACCAGATATATTGTAATTGTATCATCTATGGCGTTACTACATCTTAGACATGCAAACTTCTTACTTGTATTCTTGCTGCTAATACAATAATGGATGGTACAGGTGTCCACATTCATAATTTACAGAATCTTACTAAGTGAGAAAGGGCTCCAGTACTGTTTCGTTCTTGCTGAACGATATCTCTCTGTATCCCAATGTTTGGGAAAATTGGTTGAAAACCTTACTGAAGATGATGCAGAAAACTTGCCTCGCCTCCTCAAAAACATCATCGGATGTTACCTCAGGCTCTCCGAAAACGAAAGGTTAGCTACAAACACATGTTTTAATCTTACCAGTTCATTCTTTAATGGATGTAACTCCGTGTTTAGGATGAGGCCACAACTGTCGACCTACGTTCCATGGAAGCTGTTAGATCGCAAATATGCTAGCATAGTTCGGGTAAGCTTCAAAGCTTCATTTCGTGCATATGAACGAACACATGGTTAGACCCTAAACCCTATATATGATATTCAATACCTTTTGCAGAGTGATCCAGAAGCCCTTGCTGACCTACGACAATTGGTCTGCAATTTAAGGACCAGCACGAGCAGTACAACCCAGTGTACCGACGAGCCAGCGGCTAGCAGCGACTCACCCGGCCGTCCACACCATGATGGTGACCTTATTCAGACTGGGCAAGGCAGTGACTGGGGAACATACTATATGCAATATCAATACCCCATACTCGTTAAGATATTACACCTATAGAACTGTACTGTAGGTGTATAGGGATGCTTATGTAGGCCAAAAACAACTCCGTAATGGCTGCTAGTTAATTACCCCTAATACTTTCTGCTTACAGATACAATGCTAATTTCTGTCTTGCCCATATCTATATGGAATATATATAAAGAATAAATTTGAATATATCCGTGAGTATTACAGGCCAAATCACTTGCTTTTGAATATATCTAGTAAGGAGCTCGCAGGTATGGGTTCGCCTGACAGAGTTCACATCTTTAGTGACTTCGCAGGTTTGGTGAGTTCTCACATTTGATGAGCCCGCAGTCTTGGTGAGCTCACAGATATAGTGAGCTCGTAACTTTGGCTGAGATCATATGTTTTGGGTGGGCTCGCATATTTGTAGAAGCTCCTAGTTGTGCGAACAGCGTTCACCAATACATGGAGGACCACTTTGCAACAGTATTATCAATCCGTCAGCTTTCACACTGATGTTGAATTTGAGTTATTTTTTTCAATTTTAATCAATTTGTCTTCACATATTTTAATTGAGTTTCAAGTAGTAGATTTATATAATCAAATGGATTAATTTTTAGTAAAAAAATGACTTTTGGAATGTAATAAACCTTTAAACATGAACCGGTTCTGGAACCAAAGAGCAATAAAAAATCAATGGCTCACTCATCTATCAGATTTGATACTATTTAGTACATCATCTTTTCTTTGAACAATTTAAAAATCAATTTAATCAGTAAAAACTTGTTCTCTTCGAAACTTATATATTTTCCATTGAAAATAGGCTAAATTTAATAAAATTCAGAGTTGAAAATTTTAAAATTGTAATGATTCAAAAAAGATTAATGGATATTAAAATTGCATATATTGTAGGGTAAATTACATTAATAGTCACTCAAATTTAATCTTAATGATAAAACAATGTTTCAACTTTTAATTTAGTCACTCAACTTTTAAAAAATAACAAATCGGTCATATTAACCATTTTCTGTCACAAATGTAACGGCAAATTGACATGGCATTTAACCGACCACGTCAGAGTTTATCCTTTCATTTAAACCCCAATAAAAACTCTAACTCGACACTAAAAGAAGAAGAAGAAAATAAAAAAAAAGAAGAGAAAAAGAGAAAAAAAAAAATCAAAGTTGTATAACTGTTACCAAAAATTAAAATTCTTTTCAACTTATTTGTTTATCTCTCTCTGTTATATTTTTCTCTCGATTTTCTCTCTTTAGAATAACCCCATTATACAAAAACCCAATACAACTGTTAACAAATCCTAAAAAAGAGGAAGATAAAGTTTCTTCCGATGATCAAAGAGAGAAAATAGAGGGGAAATCTAGGTATTATTTTCTTGTTTTTTCACCCCAATTTTAATCCTTTAATTTCATGAAAATTGTGTTTTTTTCGTTTTATTATCTATCTCTTTGCTTTTTTGTTTTGTATCAAACAATTATTTTTACCTCCTTATTTCCTTTCTCATTTGGGAAAAAAATTAAGAGTTTCATTTATCTTTTGATTCTTTGACTTCTTGAAATTGAAGTGACCCATTTCAGAATTTAATTGTTCTGAGTTGTTGTTTGATTTTTTATCTTTAATTTCTCTTTGCTTAATGGAAAACTAGTATAATCGATGTGGTTTGCTAGTAAAGCTTAACGAGTATAATAAAACCCAAAACTTCAACTTCAAAATCAAACTCTACCAAATGAGATTATTCTAGATATAGTACACAGAAACAAAAAAATGAAGAAAAGAAAGAAGGGATCGATTTTGGGAGAAGAAGAAGAAGACCCTTTTGCTCCTCATGTCCAACGTGGCAAGTTAACTGGCCACATCAGCTAACCCGTTAGGCTTGTAACGAAAAATATTAATAGGTGTTCGATAACGTTAGTGATTGATTTGTTATTTTTTGAAAGTGAGTGACTGAATTAAAAGTTGAGTACTTGAATTGAAAATTGAGTGACTATTTTGTCATTGATATCAAAGTTGAGTGATTGTTGATGTAATGTTATCTTTGAAAACTAATTACGTAAATGTGTTGATACATAAAGATTTGGAAATTGTCTTTTGTAATATTTGCTTTTGGTAAGTGCGAATTTCTTGGCCTTTTCAACGGTTGTGATTTTACCAGAACCCCCACTAAATTGAATCATACCCCTTTGAAACACGTCAGCTAGAATTAATGAAGCCGACATAGTCACATTGCTTATTCGACTCACTAGGCGACCTGGTTTGTGGCCTATTCGACCACAACAAATAACTCAACAATTTCTTCCCCTTCTCCATGAACCCTCCACGAACTAACTAACTCAAGAATAGAAGAAGTATTTGTTATTCAAGCATAGCATTACTGAGGTTTGTATATTAGTATTTATACAAGACTTAACTAAGCTCATATAGGTATAACTAATTTTAACAAAAAACTAACTCAACTAACTCAGTTGCAACTAATTTTAACAAAAAACTAACTCAACTAACTCAGTTGCAACTAATTCAGTTACTTAGTCTGCTAACATTTTCCTTGCACTCTTCAGAAAAACTGCTTAATGACATCACATTGAGTTGTTCTTGAAAATGCTCAAACATCCCAACAGTTAATGGCTTAAGCTAAAACATCAGCAACTTGATCACTCCCTGGTACAAAATTCACTTGCAGCTGCCCACTGGTGACTTTGTCTCGAACAAAGTGAAGATCAATTTCAACATGTTTTACTCGAGCATGCAAACTGGATTTACAACTAAACATATAGAGCTTCACACTAGATGATTGGTACTTTAGCAAGAACAACTTCAAGTTTAGCAAGTAATGACTGAAACCTAGTGAGTTCTACAGTAGCATTGGTAAGGCTTCTATATTTTGCCTCTGTGGTAGAACGAGAAACTACAGACTGCTTCTTAGATGACTAACCAATAAGATTAACTCCAAGATATATGCAATAACCAGAAGTATACTTCCTATCCTCCAAGGAACTTGCTTAATCAACATTTGAAAATCCTACTAGTGTGACTGTAGATGATTGAAAACATAAGCCAAAGTCTAGAGTACCTTTAACATATCTCAAAACATGTTTAACAGCTGTCCAATGCCATCATATGGTGAGTGCATATACTGATTGATTTTATTTACTGCAAAAGCAATATCAGGCCTTGTCAAGCATAGATACTGCAAGCCTTTTACAATCTTCCTATACAATGTTCCATCTGCCAACTGAGTTCCCATATGTGTAGACAAAGTAGGAGCACTCACTATTGGAGCAGGTACAAGCTTAGTAGCAACCATTCATGCTCGTTCAAGTAGTTCTCGAGCATACTTTGTTTGAGACACATGCATGGCATCCTCTAATTGAGTAACCACCAGTCCAAGGAAATAACTTAAATGTTCAAGATCCTTGAGAGAAAATTTTTGATGACGACAACTAAAAATCTCATCTATCTCAGCTTTGAGGGAGCTTTTTATCAAAATATCATCAACATACACCAGCAAGATAAAACATCAAGAGGTAAACAGTTCATGACAAAAGAGTCATAATTTGGTTATTTACCACAAAATTTCATGATAAGAGAGTCCCTATTTAATGCCTTAGTAGGTAAACAGTTCATGAGATACACAACAACTTTAAAAGCATAGCTCCAATAAGATAATGGAAGCGATGCTTGAGCTAGGAGTACCAAACCTGTCTCTACTATTTGTCGATGTTGATGTTCCACAAGCCCATTTTGCTTAGAGGTATGGGGACAAGTCAAACAATGCTTAATACTAAAGCTTTTCAAATGTGAACCAAAGCTTTGAAACTCACCTCCTCCATCAGTGTGCAGCTGTTTAATCTTGCATCCTAGCTGCAATTCAACATATTTCTTAAACAAAAGAAATGTAGCCAAAGCATATGATTTTCGTTTAAGGAAAAAAAATCCCATATATGTCTAGTAAATGCATCAACAAATAAAATATAATATTGCATTCCATTAGAAAAACAAGGTGCAAATCCTCACAGATCAGTGACTATTAATTCCAGTGGTGCATTATACACTGATGTAGAAGCCAAAAAGAAGGCAAATTATGAGATTTTCCTAATGCACGGGCATTACACATTGAAAAACCCTTAGTTCTGGGCACTGATAGATTGTAGGTCTTCAAACAACTAGCTAAGACATCAGCTGAAAGATGTCCAAGTCGTTTATGCTAAAGATTAACCAGTGTAGCATATGATGTTGAGCATGAACCATCCTGATGTACATTAACAGCATTGAAACTCTGCTCATCTGCTCTTGACTGAAGTTGATACAATCCACCACACTCAGGACCTTGAAGCAGAATCTGGTGTGACACTAGATCCTTCACATAACTGCAAGTAGGATGAAACTCAAAGTATACTTGATTGTCTTTTGCAAACTTAGAAACAAACAACAAATTCTTATGTATTTGAGGAATATGAAGCAAATCTTTGATCACCAACTTGTCATTACCAGATGATAAGAAAGAATTGTCACTATGTAAAATAGGTATAGAGCTACCATTACCAATAACAACTTTACCTGTGTTATTATAGGGCTGACAATGAGCAAGACGAGCAGCATCATTTGTCAAATGTGTAGTGGCACCACTGTTTGGATAGCAAGCAGAGTCACTCACAGTACGAGGAGTAGCCACAGTAGAAGCAACATGAGACTTAATAAGTGGAGCAGAGAAAGAACCTACATTGTGACCAGTACTAGAAGCACAACCACACAACTGATGTGAACCATAATCAACATAACAATGATATGCTGCTACATCTTGAGCAGGGTGATTTGAATGAGCCCTAGGGGATGAACCTACACTATCATTATTTTCATATCGATAGAAACAACGACAAGCACCATGACTAATTTTATCACATATTTGACACTTTGGTCGTAAACCTCTAAATTTACCACGACCACAGCCACTATTATATCCCATTGTAGACCTTGGTGTATGAAACGATAAGCATTCACAGCATATGATGATAAAGAAACGCTAGATGCAGATTTATGTGTAGAAACATTTGCAGTAACTGTCACCTATGCCAAATAAGCATTTTGACGAGCCTCAACATCAAGCAAAGTAGTTGTGATCCCCTACACATCAAAAGGCATTGGACTTGTGGTAATAATAGACACTATATGATCATACTCTAGTGGTAGTCCATTAAGAATAGCTGACTTCTGTTCTTCCAAGAACACTTGTTGTCCACAGCCAGCCAGGCAATCACAAAGATGTTTGATTCCAGCAAGATAGTCAGACATATTCATATCATTCTTGAGATAGTTATGAAGTAACGAATGATACCTCATTGCCTTTGTAGTAAAGTGATGACCAAAGATTCGATTTAAGGCTGACCATAAGTGAGCAACAGAAGAGGAATCCCCAATCAACCGATTATGTAAATCAGGACTAATAGTAGATAATAACCACGTAGAAATAGCAGCATCTTGTTGCTCATATTGTGCAAACTCAGGATTTTCTATTGAAGATCCACTCTCATCAAGAATCGTGGATGAAGGAACACGAACAATACCATCAAGATAATAATGATGACGATGAGTTTTAATAACAAGCAATACATGTTGCTTCCATGCAAGAAAGTTACCATCATCAACGAGTGTAGCAACCTTTTGAGAAGAAAACTGTAACACCCCTAAACCCGGTTCATACGTATAAACCTGGTAAGAGTATTACATACAGTGTCAGAGAGTTAAAAATGAATATAATAAAATTTTTCTTCCAATATATATATATATAAAGTTTCAAAAATAACATTTGAAACTCATTCTTTAAGAACATCAAGTAATACCATTTGTACATGCCATTTTACTTCAAAATAAAGTACCTAAGCTTGAAGAGTGATGTGATAAGAGGTCCCCTAGCTTGGCTTTAACTTCTTGTAGCTATTTGTACCTACGCGTTAAGCCAGTGAAGGCTTAGTAAGCAATACAAGCAAAATAGATGATTATTTATTGCTTAATTTTATCAAACATTTAAATACCCACGTGTATAAAATTTCTAACCTTTCTTGTATGTAACATTTAACTTACCTTAATGCAACCATAACACACATTCATTCTCATATTCCAACTTACCTCAATGGTAGATTTTACATTTTCATCCCTTTTTCACAACTTAGTCATTTCAGCCACATTAGTTCACTTAATTATCAACATTTAATTACACATACACATATAGTACTTATCTTTCATGCATTCATCATTTCACTTACCTCAATGTCATAATTTTCACATTCTTTCACTTTTCACAATTTAGCTACCATAGCTTTCTTAACCATAGCTCACTTAGCTTATTTATCCACCTGGCCTATAGTAGACTTCTATAGAACCTATTGGATAAACGGAACAAACAGAGAGTACCGAAGTACTAAACAAAGAGCACATAAGTGCTGGGTAACAGAGAGCACACAAAGTGCTAAATAGAGAGTACACAAAGTACTGAGCACACAAAGTGCTAATCAGAGATCACACGAAATGCTAATAACAGAGAGCACGAGACATGCTAAACAGAGAGCACACACAGTGCTAATCAGAGAGCACACACAGTGCTAAACAGAGAGCGCGTTAGTGTTCCTTAATGGCATGTCACTAATATCACAACGATTCTAATTCATCTACATGGGCATAATCTCATTTAATATCATTATCCACAACTTATACATCATATATACATTTTTCTTCACATATACATATCATGTATTTCTCACCTTTATTTTCTCAAAGGTTTCCACAATATCACCATTTTATGATATAATCAATATTTATAATTAAACACATAATATTTCACATATACATTATTCATCACATATATATCATCATATACCTCTTTACTTTTATTTTCACATTAATTTTCAAAACTGTCCATTTGAGTCACGTCACTAAATTATTTATATCTTTAGCTACAGAGTTTTAAATTTTATCCGCTTGATTTTTTCTGAAACTAGATTCAAATATCTTTTTACCATAAAAATTTCAGAATTTTTACTTTCGTCAATTCGTACAGAAAATTCTTTCAATTTTTCCTACCCCTTCTCTGCTGCCTAACAGTTTCGACCTTTCTTCACTAAAATTATCTATCTTTTAGTACGGAGATCAAATGATGTTCCCGTCTATTTTTTTTTAAAATAGACTCATTAAGGAATTAACCATATAAATTTCAGTCTCTAATAATTTTTTTTATATTTTTTCTATGATTTTTCAAAGCCAGAATAGGGGAACTCGAACCTACTCTGACCTTGTTATACAAAAACTAGTATATCTCGAAATATACAATTCCTTTTCTTTCACTGTTTCTTCCATATGAAACTAAACTTAATAAGATTTAATTACATATTTAATTTGACCCTTAACTCATTATATATATATTTTAGTGAATTTTTCGAAGTTAATCCTCTGTTCTGTCCAAACTGTTTTACTCAATTATATATAATTACCATTCTTATAATTATACATATCATTCTATTTTTTATCACAATTAATCCCTTCATTTCATCATTGTAGATATTCATACTATGTACCTATATAACAATTTTTATGCTAATAATTCATATACCATTAGAGAAAGTAAACTATAAATCAAAACTCTTGTAGTACTTACAACAAAACGTTGATATTCTTCTCTTCTTACTCCTTGCTCTTCATTTTTTTCCTTTGTCTTCAATTGGTGGTCCTTTCCTTCTTTCCTTTCTATTCAATTTCACATAGACACATGAAAGCTAAATGCTATAATTCAATGATTTCCATACTAAATTACAGAAAAATACATGTATATCATGAAAATTGAACCATCTCTTACCTTATTTCATGAAAACCCAAAATTCTAATTCAATCCCTTAACTCTTTAACACCTCAAAAGAGACTATATATGAGAATTGAGGTGTCTACTAACTCTCTTCTATGCCTTTCTTTTAGAAATTTCAAAGAAAATGGAGAATCTTGAAGCTTGGAGAGCTTAACAATGGTGGAAGGACTTAATTGAAATAAAAGCAAAAGTTGGATGGAGAGAGAATAGGCATGGACGGTTAAGTATTTTGAAAAAGATGATATTTTTCATCTTTTATTTCTTTTTATTTCTCTCAAATTCTCTAGACTTTTCTTCAAAAATATCTCACTTAATAAAAATGGTAAAATTGCTTTTTTAGTCCCTGGGCCTTCCAACTTTACTCTTTGGCCAAAACTTTGCCTCCAAAAATATCTTCCACCAAATTACTCTTTTGCCCCTCCTTAATCAATCTAATTTCCCATGATGACTCATAATTCAATTTGGATAGCTTGCTATTAGTCCTTCCTACTTTCTCACAATTACTAATTAATCCTTAATTTTCTAACTTTTTCTTATTTTAGCTATATAGTCTAATTCTCAATTCTACTCTAATACTGTTCCAAATCCAATTCAAGAACGCGAATGTTACAAAAACGCAAGAGGATTGAAAGACTTACCACCGATGGCAATGGTAGACTCCACCACAGCAAGAAACAAAAGCAAAAAACAATTACTTACAACTCTAGTACCATATCAGAAAACTAACTAACTCAAGAATAGAAGAAGTATTTGTTATTCAAGCATAGCATTACTGAAGTCTGTACATTAGTATTTATACAAGACTTAACTAAGCTCATACAGGTAGAACTAATTTTAGCAGAAAATTAACTCAACTAATTTAGCTGCAACTAATTCAATTGCTTAGTCTGCTAATAATGAGAAGTGAGTTCAAAATCCTTCCCGCTTGTGCATATTGAAGTACAACAGTCGGGTTGAACCGCAACGTTCTGTAAACAATTGAGTTCACCAACTCCATCTCTTTCATTGACTCAAAACTCAATCTCATTGATAGCTTAGCTAGTCTTCTCACTTCTTCTCTTAGCTTAGCTTGTAACTTCGTTTTATCACTAGCTACATCGTTGAACAATGTCGACAAAAACACTGTGAAACCACCAAAGGCATTGAACCCAAAAACGAAGATCAAGTTATGGAAGGCTTCACTTCGGGAAGTCGAAGTCTTCCACGTCGTGGCCATGACGGAAAGTTACTAAGACAGGTCTAAAAACTTAAACCTTCATGCATGTCAATTTCTAAAGAAAGTAAATTTTCACGGCAAAGACTATATAAGACTAATGAAAAATACAAACATATCATAATTGAGCTAACATGTAACATCCACGTTTTAACCCGGGGTTAGAAACAGTAACGGATCGGGTCAAAAATTAGCGCACGTGGTTGAAATCGAATAAATGAGAATTGTGAGAATAATTATTAGGAAGATTTTATATGAAAGCCTTGAATTGAGTTAAAGGATAAAGAGTTATTGTGGCCAAAGTAAGAAAAATAATAAGTTAGGTGATAATTAGTAGTAGTGGAAAGGAAGGATGATTAAGTAAAAATTTAGCCACAGTAAATTATGAGTCATCTTAGGAATTATGAAAATGAGAAGGGATAAAAGGGTAAATAGGTGAGTAGATATTTTTAGGTGTAATGATTATGGGTAAAAGTGTGATGATGGATGGCTTAGGAACCTTTTAAGCAATTTTACTATTTTTATTAAAAATGGGTGAGATATTTATAATATGTTGTCGAAAATTTGAGAAGAAAAGAAAGAAAAAAATGAAAATATATCATTTTATTTCACCATTCCAAAACGTCACTTGCCCATTTGCTCTCACCCAACTTTCCTTTTTATTTCCTTTGTATCCTTCCACCATTGTTGTGTTCTCCAAGCTCAAAACCTTCCATTTTCTTTGAAATTTCTTTAAGTAAAACATAAAAGAAATCTAGTAGTTACCTTAATCTCTTGAGAAAGCCCACATAAAAGTGTTAAAGAGAGTAGAGTATGAGCTAGGGTTTTGGGTGTTTAAGTGTTAAGGTAAGAGATGAAGAAACTCTCATGGCATACATGTTTATTTTCATAATTTAGCATAGAAAAATCCTTTGAGTTTAGCTCGACCATAGTATTTTCACTGGCTTAACGCGTTTATTTCAACGCGTAAGTACAGTTAGACTCAAAAAGCTAAGGTCGGGCTAGGAGACCTCTCATCACATCACTTTTAAAGAGCTACAAGTTTAGGTATTTCATTTTATGTTAAAATGGCATGTACATAGTTGATCAAATGTGACCCTAAATGGTAGGGCTTGGATGTTATTTTTAAACTTCATTGTTTTGGTATTTTGAATTAAATTGTTTAATTATATAAAAGTTAAGCTATTGTTGTCATAATGTTTGCACAAGTGTTTTGTTAATATGGTGATCATGATTGGAATTGAGGTTGTTTAAGTAGTCATAATGGGTCTTGTTTTAGTTTATGATGTTGGAATTAGTTCTAAACTTTTTCAGGGAGTTTTTATTGATTTTTCAATTGATTTTCATGAAATTTAAATAGAGGTATTGATACCAATGATGGAGGTATCGATACCCAAGTGACAGAATGCATTCTTGGTATCGTTCTTAAAATCAGTATCGATATTCGGGTAAAAATATCGATACCTAAGTATAAGGTATCGACACTTTCTTCAAAATCGAATTTTTTTAAAGTTTCAGAACCTCATTTTGGTATCGATTTTAATTCATGGTATAAATACTTTTCATAAAATATCGATACTATCAAAGTAGGTATCAATATTTTACCTTGTTTTGAATAAAAATAATATTTCAACTATTTTTAAACATGTTTTATGATCCAATAATGATCCGATATGATTATTTTAAGTAAATTTGGTTTAAAGGAGTTAAAACATCTAGTGTAAATGCAAAAATCATTTAGTATCCATCTACGTCGCTTTGGCACCGTATGTAATAGTCTTATACCGGATTTATAGGGATGAATCGAGTATAAGGGTGTTACATAACATATAAAAGAAACTTAAATAAAATCAAACATTATATTTGCATATGAGCTAACTTATTAACAAATTTATTTTTCTGAACATTACTTTATTTTCAGCATACTTATGTGTAAATTGAAAATTTTAAAAATCATGCAAGAAAGAGAGGTGAGTCATGAAGATTGCTTAAGTACCAAGTCTTTTTTTGAAAAATCCAATTCTAGACATGTAAATTCGTATTACCACACTATTTTGTTCTTTGCTAGAGAACAAAATTAATGGAAAGGCATCAGACTTAATTTATTCATAATTGCAACTTAATATTTATTATGCTAAAAATGTAAAATAATAGTAGAGAAAGGAAAAAATTAAAAAAATAAACGACAACTGAAAATATAAAATAATGAAAGAGAAAAGTTAAGAGAATTCCCTCATTTTATTCGGAATCAACACTAACCGAGATAGTGTCACAAGACCATCTATCATACCAACCATACTCATATAGGAAGTAACATATTCTTGCCCAGCAAATCTGCCCAACATTGGATGCGGGAAAGAAAACCATAAATGATTTTTTTCGGTGACCCTGTTTAACTTCCTGTAATTCATGTAAATCCCCCAACCTGTGACTCGAATCTCTGAAATAATTCATCTGATACCCTTCTTGTGCCTTTCCAAAACCACAAGTGACTCTTCTTCTTAATTTTGGATGAACTCAATTGAAATAATGACCGACAAAGTCGAAGATAGACCCAAATAATCATATTTCAAATGAAGAGGCAAAGTCTTCAGTTCCAATTCAATTGACTCTTCAATCAATGCTTTTGGTTGTGTAGACTCCCAAAATGACAACTCTAATGATTCGAGTGGATCTTCTTGAGTGAATTCCTTTGAATTAGCTTCTAACAAAGCAAAACATCCCTTGTCTTCATCATCACTTGCCAAATCCACTGGTAGAATATGTTTTAACGGGTAGTCTAGAGAATTGAGTTCCAATTCTGTAGAAGCCAGTATTCTATCTTGGAAACAACAGAGCATTCTTTGACTACATTTAAGGATTCAATAGCATTGAAGTCATTAGAAGTCACCTTGTCATCCAAAATTTCTTCAAATTGAGTATCTTGTTACTGCTTGAGCCTTTGTGGAGAAGAAGGTGGTGGAACCCTAATTGGAATTGGACAATCCTTCTAAGGTAATGTTTCTTCATCTGAAAAAGGTGTTAGTTTATCAGAATTAACTAGTTCAGGGTTTACCTTATCATATTTTTCAAGATTTGGCTTCTAAGGAGCGGTAGTTTCAACTCTTGATTGAACTTCCTCCTTATCAATAGGCCCATCTTCGACCTTAGCTACCTTAGGCTCCAACGTCTTCCCACTCCATAAAGTGACCGTTTTGCTATATTCTTTTCCCAAAACTCTTGGATTTTCGGTATTGCTAGGCAAAACTCCTTGCGATCTATTCTGGAGTTTAGTGGCTAGTTGACCCACTTGATTCTCCAAATTCCTCAACGTTGTTGCTTGACCTTGGATCAATGCATCATTCTTCGCCATGTATTCTTTCAACAAGTTCTCCAAACTATTGGAAGATTCGGATTATGGTAGTTTTTGAACTTGTTGAGTGAACCCTGGCGATTAATTATGATTTCCCATATAATAAAAGGACTCTAGGTTTGATGGGCAATTTTCAAATGAGTGTCAATGTCCATAGTATACACAGGAAACATTTTCATATTGACTTCGTGGCTAAGCTACAAAGTTATTAAAATCGTTAGATGTAAAATTCTTAAGCATTGAGGATATAAAAGATACCTGAGCTTCAAGCAAAGTGAGGGCATCAACTTCATGTACTCCTTCTACTCGTATTCTTGAGGCTACTTGGTTGGTTGGCCACTGGTAGTTATTGTTTACAATTCTTTCAATAATCTCGTGAGCCTCGTTGTAAGACTTAAAAATAAGGGCTCCATTTTTTTAAGCATCAACCATCATTCTAGTATGGGCATTAAGACCAATATAAAAAGTCTCCATTTGAATGTAATAAGGAATACCATGGTGAGGGCACTTTCATAATAACTCCTTTAACTGCTCACATGCATCCTATAAAGATTCTTCATCAAATTGATGAAATGAAGTGATTTCATTTTGAAATTTGGCAATCAGAGATGGGGGGAAGTATTTCATTAAGAAACGTTCAACCAACTCTTGCCATGTAGTTACAGAACAGGATGGTGAGGAGTTCAACCATGCTCGTGCTCTATCTCTTAAAGAGTATGGAAATAATTTCAGTCTCAAGACGTCTTCTGTAACTCCGATCAATTTGAATGAGTCACTTACTTTCATGAACAAGCGAAGATGAAGATGTGGATATTCAGTTGGCATCCCACTAAATTAACCCATATTTTGCAACATCTGGAACATGATTGGCTTTAGTTCGAATTGACGTGCCTCAATTTTGGGTCTCACAATACTCGGATTGAGCTCGTTGAAGAGAGGAATAACATATTGTCGAATGGCGTAGTTTTTGTCATTGGAAATAATGATCGGATTGTGATCATTATAAGGAAATGCTCCTCCTTGAACATGTTGTCGAGGATCCATTATCACCTAAATAATAGTGAAAACTTATTAAAGTAAAAATAAAAGAAAATTTAACCAAATTGCAAAGAATAATTTCATAAATATTGATTAAGGCAACAGTCCTTGGCAACGGCATTAAAAACTTGGTTCACAATGGAATGTGCAAGTGTACATAGTCATTATCAAGTAATATGTAAAAGAGTTATGGTCTATAGAACGACTGTATCTGTTAATCAAATAATTGCAAAATTATGAATTTATAAGTTGATAAAGAAAACACAATAATTTAGGTTGATGGATGTTAAATTAAATTAATTAACTAAATGCAAATTAACCTAAATGCAAATGAGATGAAAATGCAATGAGATGGTTTAGCAGCAATTTCACAAGTTTAACAACAATAACATGAATAAACTAGAATAATTACAACATTTGACTCAATTCATTTTTCATCATGCTTAACAATGTTCTAGAAAAATTTCATGGCAACTCGATCAGTCATTAACTTGGAATCTAATATAAATTCTTTCGAAATATTATATTTAGAAACATATATATTTATATGTTCATATTTAATTAAGGATTCCTTAGAATTTATGTGAAGTAACAGTGACGAGTTAGGTTTTAAATTATTTAATCACACCAACCTAAAGTTATGGAACGTAATAGAGCTCTTTTGAGTTAATACAAACCTTAATTTAATCGGATTAGGATCTATATTAAGCATGCACCTTCCAATTATTGTGTCCATTAATCACCATCTGATTTGGATTAATCAACTAATTTTAATGCATCCAAACATATTTTAATGCATGAATAACATAAATGATTTTAATTGGAAGCATGAACAACTGAGGCACTAAACATCATAAACATGAATAAAATGAATTTAATCAAATTATTGCAACCATCTTAGCTAAAACTAATTTAAGTCATCATCATTAAGAGAAAAACAATTAAACAAAATTGCAAACATGTTTAAATAACTAAGAACAAATTTAAGATAAAAGAAAAAGAAACTCTTGATGAATTCAGTGATTTCTCGAAGTGAAGATTGGTCGTGGTGGCTTCTTCTAATTCCCGTGATTATTCCTTCGCAAATCACTCCTCAAGGTGACCAGCCAAGAGGTGCTTTTCTCAAGAAAATGCTTGCTAAAGAGATGGAAAGATGGAGAGCTTTAGGCATAGAAGAGAGGAATGAAATATGAGAGAATGATGTAAATTAAGGGATGTATGGGATGACTGAAATGAAAGATGAGAGGTGATATATATTAGATGAATACAGGTAGTAGTTAGCAGAAGTTAAGTCTGTTAGTAGTTAGCAGAAGTTAAGCTGTTAGCTAGGTCAGTTGTATGGTAGTTATGAAGCAGTTATACAAGTTGTATAAAAGACTACTAGTCTGTACATGTGGATACTTGAGATAATGAAATCTTGAATCATCTTCATTCTCATTTGCTGATATGGTATTAGAGGTGAATCCTCTTGCTTTCGCTTCACAAAAAGTTGCCAACCCCAAGACAGTTATTGATCAGGCATGGTATCCTGATAGTGGGACCTCTGCTCACATGACTAATGACTCTTCTAGACTTGTGCAGACAAAGGCTTATGAAGGATCAGATAAAGTAATAATTGGTGATGGTAGGTCTCTTCCCATTTCTCAGATTGGTTGTTCTTCTTTAAATTCTTTGGTCATTAATGATGTGCTGCATGTACCACAGATTCATAAAAATCTGCTATCAGTTTCAAAATTTACAAAAGATAACCATGTTTATATCAATTGCAAGTTGCTTCATGTTCGTTTGGTTTGGTAGCTGATACTAGTTCAAGTGTGTCTGCTGTTACTCAATTTGGATTATGGCATAGGAGGCTTGTTCATCCATCTGTTTATGTTGTAACTCAGTGCTTAAAAGCTTGTAATTTGTCTATTCCTAAAGATTTTGTTAGATCCTTGTGTAGTGCTTGTGAGTTAGGAAAAGCTCACAAGTTATCTTTCATGTTGTCTCAAACTGTGTATAATGCTCCTCTTGATTTGGTTGTAGCCGATATTTGGGGCCCTGCACCCTGTTTTTCAACTGGGAATAGATACTACATCTCTTTTGTTGATTCCTTTTCTCGTCACACATGGATTTTTTTCTGACTAAGAGATCTGATGCACTGGCAGCATTTACCTTGTTTAAGAAACAAGTGGAACTACAGCTGGGTTGCAAGATTAAGCAGATACAAACAGATGGGGGAGGTGAGTTTAGGAGCTTTGTTCCTTATTAGCAAGAGTGTGGCATTCAGCACAGGCTCTCCTGTCCTTACACGTCTGAGCAAAACGGTCTTGTGGAAAGAAGACACAGACAGATCGTGGAGACTTGGTTAGTTTTGTTGGCACAAGCTTCTTTTTCGTTGTCCTATTGGTCTGATGCTTTTTCAACAGCAGTATATATCATGAACTACTTGCCTACAAAAGTGTTGGAAGTCTTGTCTCCTATTATGAAGTTGTTTGGTAAGCAACCAAATTTTCAATTTCTCAAAGTGTTTGGCTGCAGGTGTTTTCCACTCTTGAGGCCCTATAACAAACACAAGCTTCAATATCGGTCAACACCATGTATTTTTTTGGGATATGCCGATAGTTACAAGGGTTATAAGTGTGTGGACAAGCATGGACAAGTCTATATTTGTAGACATGTCAAGTTTGCTGAAGATGAATTTCCTTTCAAGGAATCAGTGGTTTCTGTTACTTAGGCTGTTAATGAGTCTACTGGGTCTCCTTGGGATGTGACATCTTTTCCTGTGTTTGTTCAGTCACCAAGGGTGATGTTTGATACATCAACAACTGCTGAATTGTGGATGTGGATGATGCTAGTAGTGTGCGACCAGCTCATACTTCTGAGATGGAATATTCAACTGAATCAGCTGTAGTAGAAGTTGTTCAGGCTAATGATGATACATCTGGTAAGTTTGTTGCAGGTCTTGAGTCAGAAGCTGGTGGTACATCTGGAGTTGTATTAAATAATGTACATCCCATGATTACAAGGAGCAAGGCTGGAGTGTTGAAGCCTAAAATTTATGTGGCAGAGTTGAGTGCTACTAAGCCTAAAAATGTTCATGAAGCTATGTTGAATCCTGCTTGGAAGAAAGCTGTTGATGATGAATATCAAGCTTTGTTAAGGAATGGCACATGGGAATTAGTAACTCAGCCTCAACACAGAAACCTTGTAGGGTGCAAATGGCTGTTCAAGGTAAAGAAGAATCCAGATGGCAGTATTACAAGATACAAAGCTAGATTAGTAGCACAAGGTTTTTCTCAAATAGCTGGTTCTGATTATCATGAGACTTTCAGCCCTGTTGTCAAAGCAAATACAATTCGATTGGTCTTGGCTGTTGCAGTGTCACAACAGTAGAGAGTTCATCAAGTTGATGTAAATAATGCGTTCTTGAATGGTAAACTTCATGAGGAAGTATATATGAAGCAACCTCCTGGATATGAAGTGCTGGATTCTGAAGGTAATTTACTAGTGTGCAAGTTACAAAAGTCCTAGTATGGACTCAAGCAAGCCCCTCGAGCTTAATTTGATACCTTGAAGAAGTTTTTGACTGAGGTGCTGAGATTTACAGGGTGTAAAGCTGATTCTTCTTTGTTTTTTAAGAAAACAGTAGTCGGATACATATTTCTGCTTGTATATGTTGATGATATTTTGGTTACGGGAACTCAAGAAGATGAGCTAATAGGTGTTATTCAAGCCTTGAATTAG
Organism: Gossypioides kirkii; assembly: GCA_005610355.1. Taxonomy (NCBI): domain Eukaryota; kingdom Viridiplantae; phylum Streptophyta; class Magnoliopsida; order Malvales; family Malvaceae; genus Gossypioides; species Gossypioides kirkii. The sequence continues at coordinate 6,361,702 of CP032249.1, read as the reverse complement.
CAGTTTTCACTCAAAGATCTTGGTGATTTGCATTTCTTTCTTGGTCTTGAGGTGAATAGAAATGATCATGGCATGCATGTGTCTCAGCAAAAGTATGCTCGAGATTTGCTAGAACGAGCTCGTATGAATACTGCTAAACCAGTGTCCACACCCATGGTGAGTGTACTTACATTGTCTTCGTTGACTGGAACCAAGTTGACTGATGGTACATTGTATAGACAAATTGTGGGAGGACTACAATATTTGTGTCTAACCAGACCTAATATATCATTTGTTGTAAATAAAGTGAGTCAGAACATGCATTCTCTACATGATGAGCATTGGTGTGCAGTGAAAAGGATTCTGAGATATGTTCAAGGAATTGTGGATTTTGGCCTACGATTTTAGTCTTCTGCTATTACTCTCACTGGCTTTTCTGATGCTGATTGGGCAAGTTCTCTGGAGGACCGGAAGTCAACCTCAGGTTACTGTATGTATCTTGGGACGAATCTTGTAGGATGGTCATCGAAAAAGTAGTCGAGTGTTTCTCGATCTACAACAGAATCAGAGTACAGGAGTTTAGCCAATGCAACTTCAGAGCTAGCATGGTTCCAGTCATTGCTTGCTGAGATAGGAGTTACACCTACTGGTGTGCCAACAATCTGGTGTGACAATGTGAGTGTTGTCTCTCTTGCTGCAAATCCAGTGTTGCATGCCAGAGCTAAGCACATTGAACTTGATTTACATTTTGTTCGTGACAGAGTGCTAAGAGGTGACTTACAAGTGAATTTTGTGCCATGTAGTGATCAGGTTATTGACATATTGACTAAGCCTTTGAGTGTTGGTAATTTTCAGAGGTTTAGAGATCAGTTGAGTGTTATGTCTCTGGCTGATTTTGAAAGAGAAAGCAGGGAGAATATTAGATGAATATAGGTAGTAGTTAGCAGAAGTTAAGTCTGTTAGTAGTTAGCAGAAGTTAAGCTGTTAGCTAGGTCAGTTGTATGGTAGTTATAAAGTAGTTATACAAGTTGTATAAAAGACTACTAGTCTATACATGTAGATACTTGAGATAATGAATTGTTGAATCACCTTCATTCTCATTTGTTGATAATATATATACTAGATGAATGACTTGGGAGTTTGCTAAAAATAGCATGGAGATCCCTTGGATTTCTCCCTTTCTTGACCATCCATAAATTGTGGGATGAGAGTTGAGTGGTTGCTTGATTCATGCTTGAATCATGCAAAGGGTTGGAAGATAATCAAAATTTTAGTTAGGGGATGATTTGTGATTTTTTCACACATGTAGAGACCTTCAATTCAATTTTTTTAAAGCTAATTTAGGCTGCTCTTCATGCCTTAGCCGAATTGGGCTCTTCTCACCCCATTGGACAGTTTTGGCAACCCAACTAATTAGCAGACTAGCCCTTTTCAGCAAACAACTTTCAATTGGGTTTAATCATTTTTTTCTAGGTCAAATTTGTTATCTTGTCGTCCACATGAAGTGGATTTTAGCTCATGTTCATGTGTGTTTTTATTGGCTCCCATATTTATCAATTCAGTAGTCCAACTGCAGCAATTTGAGCACACAAAAATTAACATGTAGCATAAAATAGTAAAATTATGTAAAATTAACAACTAATTATGAAAAATTACTAACTTTACTAAAATCATGTTCAATGTCTCAATATGAACTAAAATAACATAATTAGTTGTCCACATGCACATGCTTGGAATTTGCATAGTTTCTAGTAAAAATATGCTCAATAAACCTATATAATTTAGACGTATCACATGCACTTCATGCTTTTTATTAACTTTATGAACTTTTTATATTTTTAAATTCACATGAAGTATACATGAATTGTGTCATGTGTAAAAGAAACGATTAGACTCTTTTTAAATGATTAATGATCAAACTTAACTAAAAAAAAAAAAAGAATAGACATCGAGAGCTAATTTTAACATTATGTAATTGATAATATTATTTTTAAAAATTAGTATTTGAAAGACTAGCAATAAAACAGGTTGAAATATGATCACATTTCTCATTTAAAAAAAAAAAAAACTTTTTGTGATATATAATGCAAGCTCTCTAGCTTCTTTTCTCATTTCTTTGTTTGGGAACTCTCCAGTACAACCCTCTACCTAATGCATCAGTTCTTTAATGTCTGCCATTGTTGGTTGGGACAAGTTTCAACCCAACATTCGTTCTGCCTTAAATGATGTTCAACCTTCTATTTTGCCATTCTTGTGTGGGAAAACTTCATTTCTATTTTTCCCAACTCATTTACAATGTATCAAAAACTTGAAAAATTATATATTATATCTTTTAATTATGTAAAGATATACGTTGATGACCAGCGTGAACATGTACAACCTACCAGGTGAAACAAAAAGAAGCGTCTTAAGGTTTCAAACGTTCCTTGTTAGCTTCAGGTGAGGAGAAGGATGATCCACCATGTTTACTAGATAATGGCGTTGACCTTTTAGACGTGCGTTTTGTAGCGATGAGGGAAGGTTCCACTTCCCATTCTTCCATGGCTACATCAATCTTGTCATCATCTGCACTTTTGAATACCGGGTGAATGTACGCGTTCTGAAGGAACCCTTTTAGGTTCAAGTTTGGTTCCCTTGCTCGCTCCAATGTATCCTTCATCATTGCTTCCTGAAAACACATGCACACACACACAAAAAAAAGTTATCAGATGCATGTATGGTCCAAGTTCTTCCTGGTTTCTTTTTGTCGAAGTACTTCAAGTTCTAGTAATATAAGGTTGGTTTGACAGATAACCTGTAAAGGATTTCGGATAAAAGCCGGTTCGTAACGCCCTTTGCAAAATCTGTGGAACCATATGGTTAATACAGGAAGGGTGATAAGCAATGGAGTCGACGAAGCAGCTTCTTTTGTGCTCAATAATCCCATTAGTAGCAGCTGCGAGACGATTAATGCGACAATGATACGTAAATGAACATCGGGCCAGTATGCAGCAGCACTTTCGTATTCTTGATTGTAGACATTTATGATCTACAAGTTCATTTAAATACGTATTAGAGCAAGAATTCCTAAGAGATGATAAATCGAAAAGAAAATACTGTGGTTAATCATGTGGAACCGCTATCGAAAAGCATAAATTCCAAACAACCTCAATTGATTTTATGAATGCTAGGTGCAAGCTATTAGTTCTATAATCACTAAATAGTCTCACTGCCTTTTCACTACTGACCTGAAAAGTAATAAGCCTACTCCGGGAAGATGTCAGTTCTTACCTGATGGCGAAATACGACATAAGCCAATGCGAAGAAGACGATTATGAAAGGAAGCAGGATAGGAGTAACTATAGCATACACAAGACCAAGTAAGAAGTAAAGTTGTATTTGAGGCTCTCCTGTATTGAAACCAATGGTTCCAGGATCCATTGCCTCTTCCCGGTCCTTTTCGGTCTTAACCAAGAAGAAATTCTTCAAGTGATAGATTATCAAAGGTTTCAATCTCAGTATCTCAGCAGCAACTCCAGCCCAACCATCAACCATTATGTAAGTAATGAAGAATGTTGCCTTCATTGGAATTGAGGCACCAATTGTCTTCGGTATCCTACAAGTAGCCACGGCATGTCATATAAGAGAAGCACCGGATGGTCCACACGAACAACATAAAAGATTAGTCAGATTAATGAGGATACGGAAGAGCAAAGAAACGGCTTGGCCGTTGATATCCTCAATGAACAGTTTATGCCATATCCAAGGTTCACAACACTGAGTATCAAATCAAAGCTGATACTCACCATGTCTCTGTTAAGAAAAAGGAAAAAAAAAAACAAAGAAGGCAAAGCTAGAGCAGAAGGCAGTAAGCTTGATTGTATTATAGAGCAGAAAGGCATATATGAGAACATACTCATTTGTAGACTGGTGTATAAAATTATTTAGTTGCTGAAATGCAGTTCCGGTGATTATGCTCCCGAGAAAAACATTGATAAATTGGAAGAAATAATATCTACTGGCTGATCTCCTTTCCAGAGCCGATAGGCTAAAAAAACCTTCGAACTTTGACATTATCATCAATATTGTGGGCAGAAATATAAGAAATATCTTCAGAGCAATCCCAGGAAGAAAGCCTTGAATGAATGACTTTATGACTTTCCTGCAGGAAATATGGATGTTATTTTAAGCAAGGAACAAAAATGAAAGTTAATTGTAATGGGAGCATCAAGGTCCAATATCCTTTTCCCTATGGAAATCTTCAATTTTATCGAATAATAATGATAAAGTTTTAGTAAGGTTGATGTTGAGAGGAAATGTACATGTTCCTACACTAATAAAAAGACATAAAATTTTCTTTTTCTTCAATGCAAGGCCAAGATCGTTATAAAGAAGACAAAGAAGAAAAAGAAAACTCACACTTCAATTATAGGTTTTAGGAAGGGAAGCGTTTTCTCGATGCTCTCTATGTTAGCAAGGGATTGCACGATTGCAATAGGAATCATGAAAAAGAATGTAAGGAAGAAAAATGCAACAGCGACAATGAGCCTCCGAATTGTAAGAAAAACAAATGGAATTGCTAGGTTTTCCCAGTACACATCTCGTGGTTCTGGAGCCCACTCAGTCAACCATATAGTTGGGTTCCTACTTTGTTGAGTTTGTGCACAAACAGCAGCTCCCCATCGAGTTTTGAAGGAAACAAATGCTGCTGCCATAATTGATTTAGGGTTGCTGGTAATCTTCTCCCTCTCCAAGGATATCTGGCAGTCATTGAAGGAACAGATGATTAAGCACACATGTTTCCACATTACATGATTTAAATGTGCAAACAAATTGCTGATCAGTTCGAAGATTAAGAAAGCAACCCCCCAATTATCCTAATGAGATGGTAATTCAAGCAATAAAGCTGGATTTAGAAACTGAAACTAATAATTGGACATTTATGATGCATGCAGGCAGGCAGGCAGGCAACTTACCAATGAATGAAGAAACAGAACAGAAAATAATCAGAAATGTGTGATAAATACTTCGGGCAGCTTCACATAAAAGATTAGATTAGAATGTAGAGGTTCTCGATTGGAAGTAAAAAATGTTTGCAACGAATCCTACTGTCAGTGGAGATACTGTACATCCTATGTTTCTTGAGTTCAGTTGCAAGTGTCTGACAAGGGTATGCAAACAGCAAGAGTATTTTAATTTTTCTTTTTTCAAAATTTTCATGTATTTAGAGAACCCTTGGAGAATCATATCCGCATTCCTATGTCTAGATATGCATTGATATGGTATTGGACACAGGTACTTAAAAATAAATAAATAAGGGCCTGAGCAAAATAATATACAGCTGCTCTCCTACCCCATCCCCCATGGCTGGAAATCTTGGAACTTCTAGGCAAATAAAAGTTGATCTCCTGAGTTTCGGAAGTAAATAACAATGCAGGGATAAAAAGAAATGTCACTTACGTCTCTAGATAATCTCTCAATTTTCGCTGTATAAAAGTCGACTGCATCTACGCTCTTTCCCCAGAGGCCAAGGAAACCCGTCTGCTTAATGGAAGAGAAATTCATCAAAGGATGCCAAGTATCCAGAAAGGGAGGAATAAAAAAAGAACAATGTCTCATCAGCTTTATTTTGAGTTGAATTCCAAAAGATAAAACAAATTATTGATGGGAACTTAAGAATGCAAAAGGCAAGGATAAAATAATATTTCTAGACATATATAATAAGAACAGAATTTGCAAAAAGAAAAAAAAAAAAAACCTTTAATAAAGGTCTCTTAAATGGATTTCTTTCATATTTATTTTGATAGTAGTCAAGCCAATTCTGAATTTTCTTTTTCTCATTGACCAATTCTGAGAGCTTGTTAGCATTATAAACAACCTGCAAGCAAATAATTAAGACAAAAAAACAAGAATATTTCAGCTTAAAAACAAGTTAAAACTAAGCTAAACATGTCTAATAATACATAAGGTTATGTAGGATAAATTGATTTCTGCATTGAAGTCTAATATCAAACCTGATGACTCAGATAGTGTTCTGGATGGTTGACAAGAAAGAAATGTTCGACAAGCTCACTAACGGATTCATCAGGATCAGGTGGGACATTCTTTACCAGCACCTTTACCGACAAAATGATGTCAGAACCAAGATTCAAACCAGCAGAAAGAAAAAAAACGATTTAAGATGTTGTAACACAATAAATCTCAATTATTTTGAACTAAGCTAAAGGAGAAAATGAAATCCATAATAAACTCAATAATTGCTTGGGGAACATAGAATTCAAAAAGGGGAAATTTAGCTTCATATATCACTTTAGGATATGTGCTTACTGTAAATTGGTCTGGGCGCCGTTGTTCCGATGCAAGGAAATGTAATCTCATTGATGCCACTATCTCATACTCTCTTTTCAGCACGTAGCATGTCCAAAAGGTGAAGGCATAAGCCATTACCAAATGTGTCCAAAATCTGCAAACAAGAATATGTATTAAAAAGTGATATAGTTATGGAACTAGTTCACCGATAAAAGCTTCTCCGAAGTTCTACCGAGGAGTTGGGAAAAACCCCAATTGCTTTCCAGATTTAGGTTTTCTAAGAAATGAAAGAGCAACAAATTTCCATCCGAACAAGGAAAAGGAAATAGCAATTCAAGTTCATCAATAAGGACATCCACACCCTAAAGATTCAACTCATCTATGTGGAAAAAAGAAGGGATTTAAACATCTTATTATTCTTCGGATATCTTATGTTTGAAGCAATAAAGCCATTTGCCTCTTTGCAACTTCGAAATAGTAAAAGAATTTCTTAATGCTAATTAATGTACATTGAAATTATAAGGACAAAGCACAATTGAAATAACATTAAGTTTAGAAATTGCTCTAACTGTCAACTATATCTGGTATCTTTAGAAATTATAAACTATGTCAAAGAGTTCTTTTAAAAGATATAGGAAAATGAAAAAGATAAAGCTTGAAAAGAGAAAGTTCTGCATACCTAAGTGATCCATTTGGTATATTTGATATCGATAGTTTATCGATATCACTGAATGTTAAGCCTGAATGTTCCAGGGTATTATTGGTCCAATTAACTGGCACCATAATTGTAAATGCTAAGAACGCAATAGGAACAAAAATTTTAAGCCTGCACTTCAATGAGAAAAAAAGAAGAAAGGGTAAACAAAACAACACATTAGTCCAAGACATAAAAGTAATAAATTACATCTTCACAATAGAATTATAGATTTACAATCTAAACCATCCGTGACTATAGGATTTGTGTGTGTTGTGAATAGTTAAGATTCAAGTCTCTACAATTCTCTTGGGAAGAAACACCAAAAAGAAAAACTAGCAGTTAAAAATAAACCAAGATCAGTGATAGAAGTTAACGAGGCCCATCGAAACATGAAAGCAGGAAAAAGTAAGAAACATCCCTAAAGTATTACCATAGTTTGCTCATTATGAGTTCAACAGACCAGTTAAGAGTTGAGATCATTTCATTTACATAGTAAAAGAGAAGGTCCACTAATAAACCGAATAAGACATAAATATGATCTATACATACACACACATAAGCACCAATGGATGACTGAATTCATCTTATCATACAACTGTGTACCAATATATAAATAACTGATAGAAAAATCCATATTCCCACTTTACCAGTTCTTCAATATACTTTTTTAAACTGTAACCATTTTTTACCGAATCTCTGTTCATCTAAAATGAGAATAACCATTGTATGTTCCTAGATTCATGCTTTTCTTGCCTACAGTTCAACTTAATACTTTTCATTCGTCTCTATGACGGTCAATTACCTATTAGCCTAGATATTCCTGCAGCTTGTATGACAGGATAAATTATTCGGCCCAACAAGCACATTCAGATATAAGGAACATTCACTTGAACATGCAAGAACATACGTACCCCAACAAGTAAATCCTCAAGTAAACAGAAGAATCCAATCCGGCATGGTCGATCAACTCGGGCTCTGGCATTTGGAGTGCATCAGGCATCCAGTTGAGAAATCTGGCATACGACCTGAAGTCCAAATTCACGAACTTGCTTACAAATGTACCGTTGGCCAAAGGACTGCACCTTAAACCTTTGAGATACCATTTGGGGAAGTACACCCTGTCATTCACTGGTTGAATCCGAAGAATTGCAAATGCCAAAAAGAAGGCAAATGCACTGAGAATATTGATAGCTGCTGCAACTCCAATATCACTTAGAGTTGCCATGAATTTGCTTCAACAGTGACTACTCTCCTGAAAATAGAAAAGGAATTTGTTTCAGAAAAAAAGGGTAAAGCCTTCATCTATGCAATTAGAGGTAACTATAAGCCAAAAAAAGGTACAAACTTTAGGCCAAATGTTTACTGTTTTAAAATTTTAGCCACTTTTGACTTTTGTGTGCTTTCGGTAGCTGTGCTCCCACAGCTGCCTTGTACAAAAAAAACAGCAAATGTTGAAATCAGATGCCCAATATTTTGAGGTTTTCTCTTTCGTTACCAATAAAATCCTTTCAAGGACCAAAATAAAAATAGAATTTTCTCTGAAGTTTGAAACTCATGAAAAGCAACAGCCATCAAACTTAAGTAAAAAAAAAAAAAGATGAACAAATAGCATATTAGTATAAACAACAGAACAGTAGGATCAAAAAGAAAAATGAACAGTTGATGTTATGAGAAGTGTTTTCTGCTCAGATTTTCTCGGCAACCAAACAAGAACTTATCGCTTACCTCCCAACATATTAACAATGAAGGAAACACTAAAAGATAGACGTTATTACCCTTATCGAACCCGAAAACAGTGCGTTTGAAGTCCAATGCAATTTAAACTCGTCAGAAAAAAGCCGAAACAGATGAGAAAACTCAATAATAAACACTTAAAAACGCTTCTTCTTCTTCTTTTCAGGTTTTTTTTCCCCACCTTTGGCCAAAGAAGTGAGAGAGCTATAATTTGAAAACAAGGAAAGAAAATCTAGTAATTTTCAAAATATTGGGTCAGAAAAATAAAATCAAAATCAAAATCAAATCGAAGTTGAAGATTTACTGCTGGGATTGCATATCAATTCCCTTGTATGTTATAGTCTATTCCAAAAAGGCGAGAGATGAAAGCAGAAAAGGGGAGGGAGGTGGGTGTTTATATATATAACTACAGAAAGGAAGCAGATTTAAAAACACAAAAGCAACTATTTATTAATTAAAACATTGATTTGTAATAAAAAGTAGTTTGTCGGTAGAAATGCCATGTGCGAGAAAATTGAATAAAACACATCTCCAACGGCTACCCCTTGCTCTCCCTTATTCGTAATTATATATTTGTATTAATTTCACACATATTTTTCTTTAAATATTACTATAATATTTTTATGATTAAAATAATATAAAAAGCAGAAAAGAAAATGATCGAAAATGAGATTTGAATCATCTCTCTCAAGAAGGTTTTTAAAATTATATTTTAAAATATTTTGCGAATTAAATTCTAGGTCGGACAACGAATCGAATTATTTTTTTATCATTATATAATAATATTATATAATTAAAAAATATATTAAGTTTTTTTTTTGGACAGTAAAATCAAAATCTGATTTTTTTTTCAAAAAAAATTATTTTTCTTTTGCCTTAATTTAATTTTTAGATATGATATTTGATGAATACGTTTTAAATTATTGAAGGTTTTTTTTTTTAATTTGAACAAATAAACTCATTCAAACAAAGTTGAAAAACCAAATCGAAATGGTGGCTGAAATTGTTCATTGAAAATTAATGGTAGCGAGTTTTAAAAGTTTATTAAATTAATTCCTTAAAAAATAATATTATTAAATTAATACAAAAAATGTTATATCAAATTTATTATTTTTAATTAAAATTTTAAAATAATAAAATTTTAAGCAATTGTATTTACAATCATAAATAATATATGTCCAAGCAATTATCCGAATCCCCTATGATTGGGCCAAACATGCTTTGAAAATTAATCAAAATTTTTTGAATGCGGAAAGCAAGATGATCTTGTGCTCTAATTTCCCAGAGGGTTCGGTATTTTTAAATATTGATTGTTCTGTTAGGCTTGAGGATGATTCTGCTGCAACAGGAGGGGTTGTGAGCGATTAAAATGGGGAATGGATCATTGGTTATAACAAGTTTCTTGGTAGATGTTCGGTGTTTGAGGTCGAATTGTGAGGGTTATTAGATGGTCTAAGTATCATAATTAATCGTGATTTGGATAATGTGAAGATTCAGACTAATAGTCTTGAAGTGATGATGGCCATTCAGGAGAGTTTTAAAGGAGGATCTAATACAGCTCTAATTAGGAGGACTCTTCAATTATTGTCTCAGGTTTCACACTGAAATATTTTTCACATACTCAGAAAAGTTAATCAAGAAGCTGATAGAATTATCAAGATGACTCACTAGGGAAAACAAGATTTGCGAAAGTTTGAAAGACCCCGTTTGGGGGGTTAGTCTAGTTAATGTAATTGTTTTCTTGCATTTTTTTATTATTCACCAAAAAAATAAACTCAATAAAAAGTACAGTCAAATTAAACGATTTGACTCCATTTTATTATTATTTTTCATTCATTAAATTGATTTTTTTTAATATTAATATCATTAAAGGTCTTTTCCAACTCTTAAATAAAAAGATAATGCACTTCAACCCACTCGAATTTACGTCCTCCTACACTGATAAAAATACCGATATCAATTGAGTTAAGACTTAATATTGAATTGATTTTAATTATAAAAACTTGTATTATTTATAATTATAATTTCTTAAACATATATTATTTATATTTATTTTTTTTATACAATACTTAAAACTGCTCATAATCCCTCTCCAATTCATAAATAAGAGGATAATGTATTTCAACGCATGCAAACCATATCCTCTTACATTAATAATAATATTCAAATCAATCAAATTAAGACTTAATCTACTTTCAAGATAATACTTAAAATTGGCTCATATAGCTCATCATTCGTGAAACGTGTCCTTGTTAATTTTATTTAGATGACGATAATTTCTTGAAAATTTAATTCAACTAATATAATATGAATGCTTTGTTGATTTGGACATTTGGTTAAATCATGGTTACGATATGTTGTTTACACGTGGGCAAGCTTTTTTTCTTTTCCAAACAAAAAATATTATTGTGTTAGGCAATGCTTACCAAATCACTATTTAATCAATAATTGTGGTTCATTTGTTTCAGGATTCTAATAATGCATCCCATAATTTAATATTGATTTTGGTTTAATTAGATGATTATTTAAGTTTATTAAAAATAGATTATTAATCAATAGTTTATTAATATTAGAATAAGGCACACTTAAAAAATTATATAAAAAATATTTATTAAAAATTTATATAAAATTTAAATTAAACTTTAGTTAAAATGGTAATGTAAAAGTTTAAGGGTAGGTTTGGATGAACGGTGGTGTACTTAACTTATTTTTTTATCTCACGTTACAATATTTAATCTCACTGTCACCGCTACTTTTACATTAATCGCAAATAAATGCATCGTCCATCCAAATCTACTTTAAATTTGTTGTGGCTAAAACTAAAGAAAAGGAGAGTGAAAGTTTATATGGTGGTACAATGCAAAGAGTTTATTATGGTGGTGATTCGGTTGAGTTTATTTGGTTGAGTTTTGGCATAAGAGAGGAAAGTCTTGAAATAAATATGCAACAAAAATTAAATTTCTCTTAAAAGTAATAATACAAAATAATGTCATTTAAAATAATTTTTTTAAAATTATCAAAATATAGATGTACTTCTCTCACTCATTCTACTGTCACAGTGCTAAAATAATAGCAATGAAGGACTTATATGGTGACCGAGGTGCCTCAAACAATGAGATACAATATTGGTCGACAACAATGCAAGAGTATGTGCCTGAAATGATTGTACGACTGCAAACGTTTGATGCATACAACTAGGCAGATGAGCTCGTTTTGTGAAGATATTCTTGTTGGGAAATGTGTCCATATTGCAGTAAACATATAACTATTTTCTATGTATTTGAATGATGAATAAATAAATAAACTTAATTTCATATGTCATTATTATGTCTTTTGTGTTTTTGTTTTTCATGTTTTGTATACATAGCGAAATCGTGATAAGCAAATATTAACTCATTGACTGTCTAAGTTCAAACTAATGAAAATATGAATAAAAGTATTTATGAAGTTAGTATGAAGGTATATTAAAAAAGCAACTTAGAAATTAAATCAATAAATTAATTAATTAAAATTTAGGGATAATTGTAAAAGTTCAATCATTATTGAATTTTAAATAGAAAAATGCTAGAGGACCAAATTAGCATTTGGTCAAAGGACCAAATGGTTATTTAACCAATAAATTGAAATGAGTTAGTGGAATTTGATGGTAATCCACTCACTCGTAATTAATAAGGTTAATTAATGGATTAAACATGTTCTAAGGTTAATTAAGTTGAATTAAATGGTTAATCATCATATCTAATGTCATATTAGTGGATAGATGAAGGACATTCATCCTTCATCCTCCCAGAGTGTCGTCCAAGTGAGGAAAAGAAAAGAAAGGAAGAAAATTTAGCCCCTTTTCCATTTAGTCCAAAATCCGTAAGCTAAAGATGGACGTCGGGCCGTCTCGAGAGAAAGAAAAGGTAAGAGTCGTAAACGAGTAAAAAATACAGTTTGTACTTTCATTATTTGAGTTCAATACATATATATACTATTTTTTACAAACTAGCATATTCGAGGAAGAAACTTTAGGGTTTCTTCCGTTTAGTCCAAAATCCCTAAGCTAAAGATGGACGTCAGGCCGTCTCGAGAGAAAGAAAAGGCGAGAGTCGTAGACAAGTAAAAATACAGTTTTTACTTTCATTATTTGAGTTCAATACATATATATGCTATTTTGTTACAAACTAGCATGTTAGAGGTAACTTGTCTCATGATTCGGGTTGTATATGATGATATGGAATGTCGAGAATTGAATTGAGATGAGCATGGTGTAAATGAGCATTGTATGAAATTATGATATGTGATCATGAATAAATATATATATATATATATATATATATATTTGAATAATTGGTTACCTTATTAACTGTCTCGGGTAGAGTCGTGTATAGTTTATATGCCATATGATTAGTGTATGGGATTATGCTTAGGTTTCTACTGATGAAGCATGGAGCGCAATTTATACTTCGAACGTTCCTATGATGCACTAATGCTAGATACATTGGTGTGATGATTGGATGATTCGTGTATCCATCTTGAGTCTGCGCCTGGTTAATAGGGATTATTAAACATAAACTTGCTAAAGGATAGTTGATATGAAATGTTGATGAAAGATGGTATATCATGTATATATATATATATGTAATGTGACAAGTGATAACATGTGAAAGATTATGTGAATCGATTTAAATGAGTCTAAAGGTAGATGTGGATATGAAACGAATCAATAGATTTGAGAAAGAAATGAGAAAATGAAATGAATAAGTGATATGCTATGGAATATAAATGAATGAGATGTAATGATAAAGAAAACATGGTATGGTATATTAATACGAGTTTGCCAAATGAGATAGGGTATGAATTTTGGTACATGAGACATGAATGATGAATTGAAAATTTTGCAAACTAGATCATGTTTTGATTGTATTCTTGACAAGCTATTTTTATTGTAATATTGATTTGAATCATGAAAGTAGCCCTGAGCTCTATCGTTCAGCGTACAGTTTATTTATTCTCAGGTATTGTTAGATCTCGAGGTCTCGAGGAGTGAAACAACATCTAGATCACAATCTCAACTCAGTAAGTTTGTATAGTCTTTTTATGTAATCAATAAGTGGCATGTACACTTTAGGTGAAAAATTTTAACTTGAATATGAGCATATGAATTGAAAGTATATATGTATAAAGCATAAGACTCAAGTGGATTTAGATATGCTTAAGGTCATATGTATTAAGTTGTTGTAAATATCGATGAAGCTAATTGGGTATTTGAATTAATGTCTAAGATGTGTTAAATTGCATTTTTGGGTCACTTAAATCAATCGAATTATGTGATTGGTAAGTTTTAGTTAAATGATGCAAAGTTTGAAAGATTTTGCCTTTCGAGTCGAAACACCACTATATTGATGTCACGACATCGAGCTTCTGTTTCCATGGTCGCGATTTTACCCTGTTGAGGTTGTGATAATGAATCCCCCTGTCTTCAAAATCACGACATCGGCCCCTTATTTTCAAGGTCGCAAGTTACCTTAATTGAAGTCATGACGTCGAGCTTTTGCTTTCAATGTCGTGACATGATCCCACATGGTCGTGACATAATCTTAATAATTTATCTAATTTAATTTCTTAATAATTTCTTTTTCAATTCTCTTTCTTACCTCGAAAACCTTTCAATTCAACTTTTCAAAATGGCTCTATTTAAGAAATCTGGTCTTAAAACCAAAATTTTTAACAACGAAGAAAATCGGGTCATTACACAAATAATTTGTAATTAAGTTCTAACTCTTTGTATATTAATTATAACATTATTTAATAATGGATTCATTCCATTAAAGTACCATGATTGAACTCTCCCTTATTATATACCATTATGGAAGCAACTTTAATAAGTGTTTGTCCAATAACCTTGTCATAAACGTATTGGGGATGGAAAAGTGGTCTTTCTCATTCTGTATTTCGACAACATTCTACTCATTGGGAATAATGTAGAGAAATTGTCATCGATTAAACTTTGGTTAACCCAATAGTTTAGCATGAAGGACTTGAGAGAAACTAATTTTGTTCTAGTAATTCAAAGCCTACGGGATTGAAAGAATAAAGTGATAGCACTATCACAAGCTTCATACTTAGACAATATATTGGAACATTATACAATGACCGATTAGAAGAAGGGAAATCAACCTTCTATATCGGGATTTCATTTTTCTTTGGAGGATTGTCCTAAGACAGTGAAAGAAAGAGAAAACATGAGAAAAGTTCCTTATGCTTCGGCAATAGGAAATCTCATGTATATTATGTTATGCACGCATCCAGATATATATTTCGCAATGGGGTTGGTGAGTCGATATCAAGTGAATCTAAGACCAAGACTTGCAATCAGTTAAGCATCGACTCAAGTATTTAAAAAGAACGTGAGATTATATGCTTGTGTATTTTGGAAGAGATTTTACTCCTAAAAGATATATTGATTCTAACTTCCAAATGTGTCAAGATTCGAGGAAATCGACGTCAGACGGTGTTTTTATCCTAGGCGACAGGTCCATTATGTGGAGAAGTGTAAAGTAGATGGATTTCATTTTTCTTTGGAGGATTGTCCTAAGACAGTGAAAGAAAGAGAAAACATGAGAAAAGTTCCTTATGCTTCGGCAATAGGAAATCTCATGTATATTATGTTATGCACGCATCCAGATATATATTTCGCAATGGGGTTGGTGAGTCGATATCAAGTGAATCTAAGACCAAGACTTGCAATCAGTTAAGCATCGACTCAAGTATTTAAAAAGAACGTGAGATTATATGCTTGTGTATTTTGGAAGAGATTTTACTCCTATAAGATATATTGATTCTAACTTCCAAATGTGTCAAGATTCGAGGAAATCGACGTCAGACGGTGTTTTTATCCTAGGCGACAGGTCCATTATGTGGAGAAGTGTAAAGTAGAGTTGTACTGCTGACTCCAATAAGGAGGTCGAATATATGGCTACAAAAGAAGTAACATGACTCTGAAAGTTCCTTACGAATCTTGAAGTCGTTTTTGGTATGGAAAAAGCTATCACATTGTATTATGATAACAATGCAGCAATAACTAATACCAAGAAGACGAGAAACATAAGAGGACGAAATATATTGATAGAAAATATCACATCATAAGGGAGGCAATTATAGACGAAATAATGGATGTAGTCAAGGTCGCATCTGAGGACAACTTTAGGACCCGTTTACGAAGACTCTACTAGCTAGGAGTTTTGAGAAACATGTGGAGAGCATGAGAATGCATAATATGACTCATCTACTTCATTAGGAAAAGTGAGAGACTGTTGGATTTGGTGCCCTAAGTGTAGTATATTCATTTGTAAACTTGTATTTTTTTTCGAATAGATTGGTTAATAAAATAATTCATGGATAACATTAATATACTTTGTATAATGCCCTCATGTGATTTTTGCATGCAAAGTAAAATAAAAAAATATTGACTCACTGATTGTCTAATGTTTAAACTAATACTAAGCGGTATTACGTGGTCTGATCGTAATACAAAAAGAGATCTTATATTAGTAGACAAACCTAAACACGTCCTTAGTCTAATTAGAAATGCGCAAACCAATTGAAAGACTAATACATCGTTTATCAAGTCTAATTGAGGAGATTCCTTGTCTTTGGCATCGAAGCAAATGACTTCCAAAAGATAGAGACATAAATGTGGTTGATTGGACTAACAACACATTGGACATGACCCAAGAAGAATAGATTCTAAATTCGTTTATGGATTTATCCACTTGTGATGTTCAAAGTGTGACATAACTTAATCTTGAGTGGATAACGGACTATGTATGCATGACTTGTATACTTTGATGTAAGAAAAAGCCTGAGTTCAAATAGGTAAGGAACCGAAAGCTGGTAAGTTAGGTATACGACTTCTGCAATACGTACCATCATTCAAAACAACGAAATTCATAACCCGAGATATGGGTAAATGATATCCTCTTATTGGCATTACATGGTTGATGAAAAGCAAACGTGGTCAGAGGTCATTCGTATTTGTGTTGAATGACTTGATTACTATTTGATAGTAAATGATTTTTCATAAAGGAATATGTAATGGTTACCATGAGAAAAAATATGATCATATTGGGAGAACGAATTTATCCCAAAAAGATTAAGGATATCCTATGAGGGTAACACACTTATGACAAGGTTATTAGACATGCAATGATCGAGTTGCTTTCGTAATGGTAAGTTATTATGGAGAGTTTAGTCACGATACTATAGTGGAATGACTTCGTGACTAAATGAATCTATAATTAATAGGCGAAAACATGAAACTTAATTATAAATCATTTAAACCCTAATCGCATATATTCAATCGGTCCTCCCGCTAGCTCGTTGAAACTAAAACTGAATTGTATGTTGAATCAAATGAATAGAAATGGATGAAAATGGTAAAATTAGAGAATTGTGAAACATTTGAAAAATGAATGTGGTTTTCTTTAAAAGGAAATGACCTGGAAAATAAATTTATGGTTTTTCAAATTATTATTAAGTGATTAAATAATTGAAGTTTGAAAATGAAAAAAAAAATATTGGTCATGGTGAATCCATTGAATGTAGAAAACTTAAATATATTTTCTCATAGATTCTTTTACAATAAAGTTGTCATGATTTTAACGAAACTAGAACTAGGTTGAGAAAAATATTTAATTGGGAAATTAACTTATGTTTATTTTGGGAAATAGAAAAACAAATATCGAGTTGGATTGAATTATAAAGTACTAGGTTAAAAATCCAAAAAGTACTTGTAATTGGACCTGATATGGGAGAGGCCCAAAAGCCCCTCATGTTTAATTCTAGGGACGACAAACCCTAGTTTGTTTAACTAGAGTTGCCTCCCAACCTAATCCTAGTTAAACTAGGAATTCGTTTTTCTATTGAAATAGACTTTTACAATTCAACAAGGGTTTCACCTCTTCTCCCTATAAATAGATGGCACCGATAAAGCTAAATATACAACTTTGAGATATTGTTATTCTGCCCGAAAATAGGGGGAGTTTATTCTGTAAATATTAATTCTATTTTCTGAAATAACAATTTTGTCAGTTTCTATTAAAAGAAGTTTTGCTTTCACCTTGAAAGTAAAGAAAATTATTTCTGATACTGTGTTTGATTCGAATCGTTCGACCCCAAACTCAAAACGGTTTGTGGTACGAGAATAGCGGAGAAGACCATTCAGTTGAAAGCTAAGAACGACAAGGATTCATCTCACCGAAAACACAAGTGTGATTTTGGTAAAAGGTTTATTGCTATAAATATCATAAACCGTCTCATTTTTCAAAATTTTAATTTTCTAATGTGCAAGAAAACTGCTTTCAAATAAGATTTTTTTTCAAGATTTGATAAGATGAATAATAAACTTTCCTCATGGAAATCCAAGTGTTTGTTGGTTGGAGGTAGACTTACCCTCATCAAGTCCACTCTTGCTTCTCTCCCCATTCATTCTCTCTCAACCTTCAAAGCTCTTGATAATGCGTATGATAATATTGACTAAATCACTAGAGCTTTCTAATGGGGCCATGAAACAGGTGAGAAGAAGCTTCACCTTTGTAATTAGGATAAACTTTGTGCCCTCATCTCGAAAGGTGATTTGGGAATTTGTAGGACCAAACTCATCAATGAAACTCTTCTTTCTAAGCTTGCATGGTGTATAATGACTAAGCTAAGTTTCCTTCTTTTTAGAGTCTTAACCAGGGATTCAAATAACGGTCGGGTAGCGGAATAGCGACCGCTATATAGTGGTAGCAGTACCATCCGAAACCGTTATTGTCAAAAATAGCAGTGTGAAGCGAAATCACACCAATAGCGACGGATAGCGGCTGTAATTTAATGGGTAACGGTCGATTACGGTGATAACGGATCGCTATTCCTATCTTTTCCCCGTCACACCGTAAAACTTTTAAAAAAATAAATAAAAATGAAAAAAAAACCAAAAAAAGTAAAAGTAAAGTCTGTACTCTGTAATACCAGAGGCAGAGAATATATTCTTGTAAAATCTCTCATCTTCAATCTTCAATCTTCATCTTCATCAAGAACCTCAATCAAAAAAAGAAAAGAAAACAAGTGAAGTGGAGAAGAAACTTCTACTTTCAAAATAAACAGAAAAAGCACTTTGACGTTCGACATTCGACCTTTGAAGCTTTGGAGAATAAACTTACCGGAGATTTGAACTTGGAGATCGTCGGAGCAGCAAAGCCTTCAAAGGTAAGAGATCAGAGACGTTTTCAAAGGTAGGAGATTTGAACTTTAGACAGACACAAAGAAGTTTTCAAAGGGAGAGTTAGGGCTTGAATTTTTTTCTTATTTTATCATATGTTTGTGGCTTTGTGCTTTGTGGTTGAAGTTGAAGAAAGTAGAAACAGGCAAACAGTAAAGGCAGAGTAATGGACGGTGGGAACTGGGAGGGGACTGGGCACCCTTTGATTTTTTTCAGATAATTTATTGTGTTGTCTACTCTCTGCTACTACTATGCTGGGTGATTGAGGGTCCCTAGGGCATGCCAAATGCCTCTGTTTTCAATGCTGCTGGCTGCCCTAAATGCTAATATTAATTTTAAATTAATGATATTTGTCAATTGTCATTAATGATTATTTTTTGATGCTTATCCTAATATTAATTTTAAATTAATGATATTTTCCCTAAATCTTAATATTTTACTATAATTTTTTTGTTAAATTAGTTTTTTAAGAAAAATAATTTTTTTTCTCTAATATTTACTATCTTATAACTTAATACTAATATTTTTATCACTTCAATTTTTAACTTTTTTTGTCAAATTATTATTATTTTTTAAAAAATTTAATTTGGCCACTAAATTTTAATAGTAGTATTGTGATAATTTATGTGACAACTTATGTACTTCATAAAAACTAAATTAACATTATATAAAATGACAAATAAATACTATTTCAAAATAATTAAACAATAGCCATTGATTTTTTTTAGGATTAGATTCAATCTGTCACTAAGTCTAAGACTTTATTGTTCATTTTAATATTTATTTAACGAGAATATGTATTTAATTTAGTGAAAGAAGTTTAATATAAAGCTTAAATGTTCAAATCTTACCAATTAAAAATATTTTAAATATAATAAAATAGTAAATAAATTTAAAAAATCTATGTACTACCCAGTTTAAATATCCATCTAATTTGTTTTTGTCATCAATTCAATTGATTTTTCTAGTGTAGTATTTGAAAATTTAATTTTATATTGCACGTGGAGTAAATAATTTATTGATTTTTTTGGTGAAAATATTTTATTGATTTTTATTATACTTATGATTTAACTTATTTGATTTTAATAGTTGATAGGAAGTATTTTGATTTTTAATATGTTTTTGTTTTATCTTGGTTTGATTATATTTTGTAGTTACTTGGGCACATATTTATTTTGGCATTATCACAAGTAATGATATATTGCTTTTATATTAGTGTTTTATATTATTTTGTTATTTAATAGTTTATGCAATAAATTTAATTTTTCAATGTTATTGATGATTATTTTTTGTATTATGTTATTGATAATATAAGTAATGAATTGCTTATATTTCTAAATATAATTTTATGTTTCTTGTATATAAATAAAAATAAAGCATGCCGTCACGTGAAGAGTTTCCGACTACAGGATTGGAGGGTGCACCAAGTAATGATATAGGTTGGCACTTTGGAACTCCAGTGCCAAATACGAAAAGAAATGTCGTATGTAAACTTTGTGGTAAAGTTGTGAAAGGAGGAATAACACGATTTAAAGAGCACATTGCTCATAAAATCGGCAATGTTGCACCATGCCCTAATGTTACTGGTATGTGATAGTGATACTTTATTATTAATTTTAAATGTTATTGCAAATTTATCAATAAAGATTAAAGATTATACATAATTGATAATAATATAAAAATGTGGATTATTTTTATTTTATAAACAAGTGTCATTAGAGAAAGTATGATGAATATACTGAAAGAAAGCAACACAAAGAAAATAAACAAAAAGAGGAGAACAGATGAATTCTTATCCCAAATAAGAGGAGAAGAGGATGAACACGAGGAATTCATTGATGAGGTTTCTGCTATAAGGCAAGCAACTCGAGAAAGTATCCAATCACAACACAAGTGGCATAGAAGGGAAGAATTCAGACGAAGTACTGGTGGTTGGAGTAACACTTATGAAGAAGGGCGATCTTCTCATGGCTCAGCTGGAGAATATCATAGAGAAAGAACAGGTAAATCTATCTCAAGTGAGTCTGAGTTTACCTTAAGGGGAGCTATACCTGAATTGGTTAGAAGCAAAAGCTCAAAGCAACCAAAGGTCAGTGGCTCTTTTTTAAAGACTTTCCGCATGAAGATAGGTGAAGCGGTATCTAAATTTTTAATATATGAACGACTTCCTTTCTAATTAGCAAGCTCTCCATGGTTGTATAACTTAATTCAAGTGTCAATAGAACTTGGACAAGGTCTAAAGCTCCTAACACCGTATGAGGTTTTAGATGTGTATTTGGAGTCAGAGTATCAACGAGTTCGTGATTGGGTACATGGACTAAAAACTCATTGGAAAGAACTGGGTGCAACTCTAATGTGTGATGGTTGGACCAAAAGTTTGAATCAAATGCACATAATTAATTTCCTTATTTATTGCAGTAAAGGAACTGTTTTTTGGAAATCTGTGGATGTCTCGAGTGTTCGTAGGAGAGATACTGAATTCTACTACGGTTTGTTAGATTCAGTTGTAGAAGAAATTGAAGAAAGTTACATAGTCCAAATAGTGGCTGATAATGAGGCAACAATGAAGGCTGCTGGAAAAAAATTAATGTTGAAAAGAAAGCATCTATATTGGACCTCATGTGCAGTTCATTGTTTAGATTTATGCCTTGAAGATATTGGGAAAAAGCCCAGTGTAGCAAAAGTGTTAGATGAGGCTAAGAAAGTGACTTGCTTCATATACAATCACATTTGGACTGTTGATTTGATGAAGAAGTATACACAAGGGAAGCAAATACTTCGACCTGCTCTTACTCGATTTGCAACTCATTTCATTCAACTTGAAGAGATAATAAAGCAAAAGCAAGGTCTGAGAGAAATGTTTAATTCAAAGGTTAGTATTTTATAAGTAGTTAATATAATTACTTAAATATAGTAACCTTTAATGATTTTATTAGTCCAAATAATTTAAATTATATTATTTTAAAAATTTTCTTATGAATATATAGGAATTTAAAGAATCAAAATGGGGACAACAAAAGTCAGGGCCTGCTTATGAAGCCAAAAAAATTGTTTTGGGAAAATATTTTTGGAAAAAGGCTAATGATCTCATAAAAGTTTATGAGCCCTTAGTAAAAGTATTGAGACTTGTGGATGGTGATGAAAAACCAACTATGGGCTTTATTTATTAGGCTGTTGATAGAGCTAAACGAGCAATTCAACAAAATTGTCGATATTTCACTGAGTACGAAAAGATTATCGACAATAGATGGAATTTTATGCATTCCGACTTACATTCAGCTGGTAAGATAAAATGTTTCATATAATAAAGAACTATTTTATATTTTATTATTTTAAGCTTTAGATTATTATTATTTGATGATATTCTTATAAATTATACTTAGGTTATTTTCTCAATCCTCAATTTCAATTTGGGGTGGAGCATTCTGAGAATGTACTAATAGAAACATTAGAAGGTACAAGATCAGTAATTGAAAGATTAGAACCTTCTCTTGATACTCAAGTCAGAATGGTTAATCAGGTTAGATTTAAGTACTATTATTTGTAACTTAATTAGTTACATAATTTGAAATGAATTTTTTTATTTATTTTTACTATCTTTTATTTATACAGTTGTTACTATTTAGATATCAACATGAGACATTTGGCACTCCACAAGCACAAAGAGCTAGGAAACAAATGAATCCGGGTAAATAGTTAATTAAATTATTTAATTTAAATTAATTTATATTATTTAATTACATTGTACATTTTTAAGTTATTTTCAAATTTAAATAATATTATGCAGCTGAATGGTGGATAATATATGGCACATGTGTTCCTGAGTTACAAAGATTAGCAATTAAAGTGCTTAGTCAAACAACTTCTGCATCAAATTGCGAACGAAATTGGAGTACATTTAGTTATATTCACACCAAGGCAAGAAATAGGTTGAAGTACAAAAAACTTGAGAAACTAGTGTTTACCTACTATAACATGAGGCTTCAGATAAGGCATCAAAAAAGAACGAGCATTGATGATATAAACGCTAGTTTTAATCCTATCAGCCTTGATCATATCTTTGAAGATGTTGATCCACTATCAGAATGGCTTCAAGAGAAAGAGAATTCATTGTTAGATGGTGAAAATGTCGGTGTGTTGCCTGTGGATACCTCTGATGATGAAATGAATGTTGAACAATCTCAACAACAAAATTTTCTCATTCAAGTTCTAGTGCAACGCCAAGTCAGAGTGGTGATGAACCTGATGGTGGTGGTTTAAGTCCAATTGATGACGATGATGGACATAGTGGTGATAGAGGTGAAATTAGGTCTTCTAGTCGGTATGGAGGAGAATATGGGGTTGGTACCACTAGTGGACATTTCCGTGATAGATCAAAATTTGATGGAAATATGTTTCCTGAATTTGGGAGGGATAGAAGTGAACCTAGAGCTCCATCAAAAGGAAAAGGCAAGAAGCATACTTCTGTATGCTCTTCATCTAGTAGGAGATCGAGTTCTAGTAACCTTGGGTATAGTGATTCATCTACTAGCACTCAAGGTTTTCATCCATCGGAACAACCTTCACATGGTTATCCACAACCATATGGTTATTATCCACAATTTCCTAATTATGGTGTGCCATATCATCCTCAAATGCATCCTCCACCCCCAATGTATCACCCACCTCTATTGCCGATGTATCCTCCACCTCAAATGTATCCTCCATATCAGTTATATGGAAACCAAGGTGAAAATGTTACTTTTTTTGGATATATTTTTGAACAAAGGTCAGGGGAGTCAAGTCAAGAACGCTCTCAAAGTGAAGGTGAAGGATCTGATCTTCCTCGTCATTCCACTACTTGGTGAAAATTAAATTGTACCACTACCACTATTTGTAAGGTATGTTTTTTTTTATAGAAAACCTTTTTTAATGTTTTTTAATGATATTAAAACATTTAAAATACATCTATAGATAAATGAATGGAGTATATTTTATGAAACATAATTAAGAATTCAAGCATGTTAAATTATATATGAAAGTAGAATGTGAGCGAGAATAAGTGGTAGGAAATAGAAATAATTAATGGGAATCTATACATTTATCTATTGTTTTTTTTCCTTCTACAGGCTGCAACATAGAATATTTTGATATTTTCACCATCTTCAAAACTATCAAGAAATACTGAAGACCTCTTTCATGTATGAATTTTTAATTATTTTATCTATAAAAATTTTCAAACATGTTAAATATGATGAATGTTTAATACTTCCTATTTTTTTACTTTGTTATTAGTCACTATAATATTCTTAGAAAATTCGTAAATAAATATGAGAATAATTAATTATTGTTGTGTTTTCATATTAATAAAAGTTTAGAAATGTTAATAACACCCTAACAGCCATTAAAAATGATTTTTTTTATAATTATAATTATAATTATAATTATTATGTTTTACAATAAATTGTGCGAATTTAAAAAAAATTCACGACCGCGATACCCTCAGTGACTGCAATAGCATCCGTTATGTCCGCAACCGCTATAAACGCAACGCGACCGAAAACGTGGCCGTAACCGCAATTTAAATCCCTGGTCTTAACAACCAAATACTATAAACATCACCCTTTCAAATTTGTCTAACGAAAACCTTCAACTTCGTAGGTTTGGAAAAGAATCCTTATAGGTAGAGACATTTGCAATAAAAGGGAAAGATGTTCAAATTTGGGGCGAAAGACACTACTGGCTCTCTCTGAACTCAAATGAAACTCTTTTGAATGCAGTCAGTTGAATCAATGGCTTAACCATCCATGTGTAATCATGCCTTGACTATTCTACAAATGGCTGGAACACAAGTGAGACGTTGGAAATCCATAACACTAGTTGTGTAATGCCCTTCTTAATAGGCCAATAGCTATTCAAGGTGGTATGGATGAAATAGTGTTGATAAATGACCACAACGGATTTTTCTCTGTAAAAAATACTTACTCTTTGCTTTGGTGCTCCCGTTATCATGCTCCCACCCCCAATAATCCCTCTCAGAAGGCTTGGAACAATCTTCAGAGTGTAAAATTCCCTTTCAATATTACCATCTTCCTTTGACAAAATTATAATAATGGGCTCCCCACCAAGTACCTTCTCTATCATCGTTTTGCCTCCATTGATGATTTGTGCCCTTCTATAAGATCAGAGTGAAACTTTGGAACAGCTCTTGAATTATCAATTTGCATGAGCAGTTTGGTTTGGTACCCCTCTTTCTTCGTTTTGAATCCCTTCATATCACTTCATTACCCTCTTAGCTTCTCCAATGGTTTCTCTCTAATGATATTGACTTCTATAATAATAATCTTTTACACGCTCGTTGCTTATACGTCATGGATGATTTGGAAATCTAGAAATGAGCTCATTTTTAAAAATATTGACCCAAACCCTCTTGGGGCAATCAAAATGATCAATGATCTTCATACCTCTGTCTTGAACTCTTTTGTTCTCAGCCCCTTCTAAATCCCAGAAATCCCTTGATTAAGGTTTCACTTCAACACAGTGGACTCTTTTCCTACGCATCAGTAGCAACTCATTTTTAAACCTTATAGGTGGAGTAGCGATTGTCTAAGAAGCTAATGGCTCACAATTGATCCCAAATAAAAGCTTCAAAGCAACCAGCAATTTACAAGCTAGAATCCTCACTTTACGATCTATCCTAATGATTCTCAAATCTCACAATGTCTCATTCTGTAGGCTTCTTAGAAAGGATCGATAATGGATTAATATCACCCTCAGTCAAACTATTGTAGGTTGGAAGATTTTTCCGGTGTATAATGACATTTGCCACCTCCTCAACTCAATCTCCATACACCAATAAATCAATGACAACCTGCAATTAAGGAAGGAAGGAAGAAGATGAGCCACTTGCACATCAATGAACTACATCATTTACTCCTAGTCGTAATGCTTACTATCTTACCATGCAAAAAAAAATGTATCTTTCCCAATAAGGCCTTGACTTATTGGTTAAGGTGGAGGTTCTGAATCTTTGAGTATTTAGGTTTGATTCTCACAATTTTCAATTGTGTTGTATGGGTCTTCATCTCATCATGTGTGGGTTTTGTCCAATTTTTCATCCCTTGTGTCGAAACCACCTCGAAAATGGAATTTCGAAAAATTATTTTAAAATTTTGAAAAAAGAATAAAAAGGGAGTCGCCACCAATCTTTTATTTGGGTGTGATTGAGTCACCTCAAAACGTTTAAAACGTTAAAAATGTTGGTCTACGAAATCCAGAAAAAAATGGGTTCGGGAGTCGGTTACGCATGAGGAAGGATTAGCACCCTCATACGCCCAAAATTGGTACCACATGATTATTTTCGGGTCTTGTTTTATGAAAACAGTGAAAACTTGAGTAAAGTTTAAAATGCGATGTTTATTTTGAAAGGTTTCGTACATTTTTTAAATAAATCTTTTTAAGAACATTTGTCCCCGTATTTCGAGTCTCTATGAGAACTAAAGTCGTGTCCAACACATTAGGGCACCATATTCTCGGAGCTTCAAAATTGAAGGACATTTCGGGAAATTTTAAAGAGAGTATTCTATCGCGTGAATTATACGAAATTCACACCCAGCACGTTAGGGAGATGGTGTTTCGAGGTTTTCACACGAAAGAACATTGTTTTTTTTGGTCTTAAAATCCTTTGTAAACATATAAGATTGAAGAATAGTTTGGAAAACTTTTGAAAAGGATATCCGATTTGCATGAATTACGAAAATCACACTTAACACGTTAAAGCACGATTTTTCGAAGTTTTCACGCAAAGGACATTGCCTCGTTTTAAAATTATTTGTGACATATGCATATAGATATACTTTAAGAATTAAAAAAATTCGTATTAAATTTAAAATGCAATTCTCGAACATATGATTTGAAGGGTTTAAAAAAAATTTACCCGTTTACTTCGATTTTCACGAAGAATTAAAGTCGCGACCAACACGTTAGGACACGACATTCTCGGAGCCTCAAAGTGAACGGGCGTAAAAAGCTTGAAAAGGATATCTGATTCGCGCGAGTTATACGAAGAAATCACACCCGACATGTTAGGGTAAGATTTTTCGAAGTTTACACTCGGACGAAATATTGCCTCGATTTTTTTTAAAATAACTTGTAAATGGATGCGTAAGTTTAAAACACAAATAGCGATTAACAAGAGAAGTTAAATACGAAGCAATATAATAAGCAGATAAATCATATGCGAAAATATAAAATGCGGGTGCAAATAAATGCAAACATTGGTAAGGAAGAAGAAATGACGAAATAGGGGTTGAAAATGAGACTTTTGGATACCCAGGAGCAAAATGGTAATTTTGGACGTACGGGGGCAAAATGGTAATTTTTGGTGAAACTTGGCTTAAAAATGGAATCTTGGAAAGTTCGGAGGTAAAATGGTAATTTTTGATGAAACCGGGGTTAATAATGGAATTTTGGAAAGTTCGAGGGTAAAATGGTAATTTTTGATGAAATCGAGGTTAAAATGGAATTTTAGAAAGTTTAAGGGTAAAATGGTAATTTTTTGTGAAATCGAGGTTAAAAATGGAATTTTGGAAAGCTCGGGGGTAAAATGGTAATTTTTGATGAAATCGAGGTTAAAAATGGAATTTTAGAAAGTTCGAGGGTAAAATGGTAATATTTAATGAAATCGAGGTTAAAAATGGAATTTTAGAAAGTTCGAGGGTAAAATGGTATTTTTTGATGAAACCGGGGTTAAGATAGAATTTTGGAAAGTTTAGGGGTAAAATGGTAATTTTTGGACAGTCCAGGGACCTACAAAATAATAAAACCAAAAAAGAGTGATTGGCAGCCCTACAGGCATCCAGAAGTCAAAGGACTAATTTAAAAATCTCAAAAAATTCCTGGGTCAATTTTGTAATTAAGCAAAAGTTGATTTGAGGATTAAATTAAAATAAATTAAAAATGACAGGGACTAAATGCACAAATAAGCCAAAAAGTGACATGTGGCGACCTCTGGTGCAGTCAAACAGTCAAAGGATTAAATTAAAAAATGCGGAAAGACCAAACGCACAAATAGACCATTCAGCGAAAACACGCGGATCCCAGAGCGGGTTCGGGTAGGTTTGGGTCGGGTCTGTGGGTACTATAAATTTTATTTTTTAGTTTTTTTTTTAATTTCATTTCCCATTTCTTAAAATTTACCCCTCCCCTCTCTCATTTTTCTCTCAACTCTCTCATCCCCTCTTCCTTGGTCGGCCATGCTCCGGCCGAGCTCCGATAGCCACCAAAGCCGCGCGTGAGGGCGCGTCCTCGACGCTCCCTGTCACTCACTTCCATCGCAGGTCTTCTCACCGTGCGTAGCCATCACGCACCACCATCAACCGTCGCCGTGCATGCTTTCCTCCTCACGCGCCGTCGTCCAGGTAAACCAAAAGCCACCCTTTTTTCTTTTCTTTTTTATTCTTTTCTTTGGATCTTTTACTTTAAAAGATCAGATCTGATTTTTTAGAAATTTAAATCTTCCCTTTTTTTTAAAAAAAAACCACAACCGATTCGATCTTTCAAAAAAAATATTCGGCCATTTACTTCTCCAAATTTGTTGTAAAAGTTTGGATCTTTGTTGTTTCTTTTTAAAATAGTATTTTGGATCCACTTAGTGTTTGTAAAATGCTAAGTTTCCTCTTCTTTTTTGTAAGTACATGCATATCAAGGCAGGATCAGCGGCGGTCGGTGGACGGTGGCGATACGACTCCGGCGTTGGTGGCCGATCAAAAGGGAGTGACTCTAACCCTTTCGAATTCCCTTTTTTTTAATAAATATTATTATTAAAATAATTATTGCTATATTTATTGGTATTAAAGATAGTCATTAAAGTCCTTAATATTATCAGTGTTATAATTAATATTAATATTATTATTATTAAGGCACTCTAAATTATTATTAGCATTCTTTACTATCAAAACGTCCGAATATCAATAGGATAATAAGTAGCAATAATGTTAGGTTAAAAGGGGGGTTAATGCATCTCATTTATAGCAAAACAATGAACAGACAAATAAACAACATGCATTCAGTGTACCTTGCGAGTGTTCAAGGCCTTGTATCTTGATAGTGCTCGCTGCTTCTGCTTGATACGATCTAGTCTTGTTTTGATTTCCAATATTTTTGTATTTTGTATTTTTTTTTTTGGATGTAACAAATTCGCAACTATATTGATTTTTCAAAGAAGGATTTGTAACCCCTTTACAACGAAATCAATTCGGCTTTTATAGCCAAGTGTACAATGATCTTCTTTTGTTTCTTACAATTAAATGTATTTCTAATCTTTCTTTTCTTTTGCAGGTGCTCAACAGTGGCGGTTAGGAGCAGTTGGCAGCCGGCTGTGGTAGGAGCAAGTTGGCTGCTGATGTGGCGAACTCCCATTGGCCAAGCTTGAGGTGGCAACAGCATAAGTGGGCAAATTTTTCTCTACTATGGGCTACTGTTTAGTTGGGTTAATTGGGCTAAATGTAATGGGTTTAGGGTGTAGATAAGTTGGGCCAATTGGGCCTTTGTTTTGGACATTGTAAATAGACTTTAATTTTAATTTTTAGTTTAATATCATTTTAAATTTGATTAAATTTAAATTTAAAGTAAATTTAAATGAGTAAATTTAAATTTAAAATAAATTTAAAACCCATTTAAACTTTAATTAAAACCAAAGGCCCAAACCCGGTTGAAATTGGGCTTCAACAGCTGCCCCTCTTTGCTCATTTCTATGCAACAGGAATGGAGCAAAGACCAGAATGAGGCCCAATTTTGTCTAACTTTCGTTGTATTCCCGCTCCATTGTTGACTGCTCCATATTGACGGCACTTGACTTGATGCTCTATTCCAATCCCCTGCGACTGCGAAAAAAATGGGGTCTGCTATCTGACTTGCTGCATCCTCAAAAGTAGGGTCTGATGTCAGGGTTTTATCTTGCTCTTACTTCAATTTCAGAGAGGAATGATTTGATATCCAGCTCTACTTCAATTTCAAGAGGATAGGAAAATGATGTTGGTCTTTCTTCTTACTCTTATTTCGATTTCAGAGGGACGCAGGCTTGTTATCCAGCTTTACTTCAATTTCAAGAGGATAGGAAAATGATGTTGGTGCTTCATTTTACTCTTACTTCAATTTCTGAGGGACGAAGGCTTGTTATCCAGCTTTACTTCAATTTCAAGAGGATAGGAAAATCATGTTGGTGCTTCATTCTACTCCTACTTCAATTTTTGAGGGACGAAGGTTTGTTATCCAGCTTTACTTCAATTTCAAGAGGATAGGAAAATGATGTTGGTGCTTCATTTTACTCTTACTTCAATTTCTGAGGGACGAAGGCTTGTTATCCAGCTTTACTTCAATTTCAAGAGGATAGGAAAATGAGGTTGGTGCTTCATTTTACTCTTACTTGAATTTTTGAGGGACGAAGGCTTGTTATCCAGCTTTACTTCAATTTCAAGAGGATAGGAAAATGATGTTGGTGCTTCATTTTACTCTTACTTCAATTTCTGAGGGACGAAAGCTTATTATCCATCTTTACTTCAATTTCAAGAGGATAGGAAAATGATGTTGGTGCTTCATTTTACTCTTACTTCAATTTTTGAGGGATGAAGGCTTGTTATCCAGCTTTACTTCAATTTCAAGAGGATAGGAAAATGAGGTTTGATCTGATCCACCATGATCTCCAGGTAGAGGATTCATCGTCGATGATTCGATCTTTCATGCTTCTAAGGTACCGGGTTCGTTGTAACGACTTAAACCTTTCCCTTCGAATCTTCATGGTATTGGATCCGCCGTTGCGATCCTAGATCTTTCCTATTGTGTGTCATGATGCTGACTTGTAGGATATGCTCAAATGGGCCTCTAGGGAGGCCAGATACGTTTAGGATGTCGTGCTTGGAGTGAGTGAAAAATGCTCCTATTCTTAGAATGAATGTACATGATTTAATGTTTTAAATTTTCCAAAGATTAGTCTTTTTTTGTTTTGAAGCCATCTCTTGTCGTTTCCTTGAATTCAACTCGGCAGATTCATCATTCAAATCGCTCCTTCCAGATTTTAATCCTTTCAACTGGCAGTTGTTTAGGGTTCTCGTGTCTTTTAGAAATTTCCTAAAATAATTCTCGTGAATCCTTGTTTTCTTTCATGACCTTTTATCCATCATCTTAATATGAAAATACTTGGACAATATGGGAAAGAATGGGATTGTATTAAATTTGGAGATTTAATGGCTATGATATCAAATATTTACAAAGAACAAACAATGACAAAAGAACAGTATTAGACTAAGATATCAGATATAAGTTTCCCTGATCCAAAGATCATCTTTTGCTTGATATGTTTCTAGAGGTCCTGGAATTACTTCGTCGATGCCCCAAGATGTAAAATATTTCCCCTTCGCCCCTTTTGAAGGAATAATTGGTTGCCCCTGTTTTTGCATTTGAGCCACCCTTTCCGGGTTTTCAACTCAAAACCCCTTTGGTTTTCAGGATGCCCTATCTACGGGTTTTCATCCTGACCTCTCCATTTTTTTTATGCATAATATTTCTTCACCGAATCTGCATTCACCGGGTTGTATAGCTCTTTGTCATCCATTTCAGTCAAAATTAAGGCTCCTCCAGAGAAGGCTTTCTTTACCACGTACAGCCCCTCCCAATTGGGCATCCATTTTCCTCGAGAGTCTTTGTGTATCGGAAGTATCTTTTTCTAGACTAGATCTCCCTCATGGAATTCTCTTGGGCAAACTTTCTTGTTGTAAGCACGCATCATCCATTTTTGGTACATTTGACCGTGGCGGATAGCCCTTAATCTCTTCTCTTCAATCAAATTTAACTGATCATATCTGGCTTGGACCCATTCTGCTTCATCCAAATTCAACTCTGACAAGACTCGGAGAGAAGGAATCTCTACTTCGATGAGTAAAACAGCCTCCATTCCGTATACAAGTGAGAACGGCATTGCCCCAGTAGACGTTCTGACAGAAGTTCTATAAGCAAAGAGAGCGAATGGTAATTTCTCATGCCAATCCCTATAGGTTTTTGTCATTTTTACAATAATCTTCTTGATGTTTTTGTTCGCCGCTTCTACTGCTCCATTCATCTTGGGCGATATGGGGATGAATTATGGTGTCTGATCTTGAATTGCTCACAGACCTCGGATATTGTGCTGTTGTTCAAGTTCAGTGCATTGTCTGATATGATCTTTTCTGGCATTTCATATTGACATATGATTTTCTTTTTCAGGAACTTGCTGACCGCAGACTTTGTAACATTAGCATAAGAGGAAGCTTCTACCCACTTGGTGAAGTAGTCGATAACCACAAAAATGAATCTATGTCCATTGGAGGCCTTTGGTAAAATTAGTCCAATAATATTCATGCCCCACATAAAAAAAGGCCACGGGGATGTCATGACGTGCAGAGGTGAGGGAGGCATATGGATCTTGTCCCCATAGATTTGGCATTTGTGGCATTTCTTGGCATAATTGATACAATCAGTCTCCATAGTCGACCAATAGTACCCAAATCTCATGATCTGCCTAGCCATTTTGAATCCATTCGCGTGTGTTCCACAAATCCCTTCATGGACTTCTTCTAGGATTTTTTTAGCCTCGATTGAGTTCACATACCTCAATAACACTTGATCTTTCTTCTCTTATACAAGACCTCTCCATCTAGAATGTACTCGTTCGCGAGCCTTCTCAATGTCCTTTTGTCATTTTCAGTAGCTCCTTCAGGGTATTTTCGGTCTTTCACATATTGAAGAATGTCCTGGTACCAAGGATGCCCCTCTTTTCTTTCCTCCTCAATCTCGCAGCAATGGGCTG
The DNA here is from genome assembly GCA_005610355.1 of Gossypioides kirkii. Lineage (NCBI taxonomy): Eukaryota > Viridiplantae > Streptophyta > Magnoliopsida > Malvales > Malvaceae > Gossypioides > Gossypioides kirkii. The sequence continues at coordinate 6,328,939 of CP032249.1, read as the reverse complement.
GAGTTTCATAAATACTCATTCGAATGGGCTTCATATCCTCTAGCCTATTCACTTTTATCATCGAAGCTAGAGTAGCCAAAGCATCAGCCATTTGGTTTTCCTCGCGTGGGAGGTATCTGAACGTGACCTCGTCAAATTCCTTGATCAGTTCGAGGACCATATTTCGATATTTAATTAATTTGGAGTCCCTTGTCTCCCATTCTCCTTTGAGCTGGTAGATTACCAATGCTGAATCTTCATAGATTTTTAAGACCTTGATCCCTCGATCTATGGTTGCTTGGATCCCCACGATACATGCCTCATATTCTGCCATATTATTTATGCAATCAAAGTCAAGCTTACTAGTGAAGGGATAATGGTCTCCTTCTGGCGACACTAAAACTGCACCGATCCCGTTGCCCATAGCGTTTGAAGCGCCATCGAAGTTCAATCGCCACGAATGCTTGGTCATTATCTCCTCTTCGGTAGTTGCAACATACATCAGATCCTCATTTGGAAAGTCAAAATCTATCGACTCATAGTCCTCCAAAGCCCTACTGGCTAGGAAGTCTGCGATTACACTTCTTTTAATTGCCTTTTGGCTTACATAGACGATATCAAATTCTGATAACAGGATCTGCCATCTAGCCATTCTCCCATTTAGCGCGGTTGACTCCATCATGTACTTTAGAGGATCTAGTTTTGAGATTAACCATGTAGTGTGGTATAGCATGTATTGTCGCAACCTTTAGGTAGTCCAGACCAGTGCATAGCATAGTTTTTCTATTTGAGAGTATCTTGTTTCATAGTCAGTAAATTTTTACTGAGATAGTATATGGCTCTTTCTTTCCTTCCCGTCTCATCATGTTGACCCAAGACACATCCCATAGAATTCTCGAAAATCGTTAAGTACAAGATTAATGGTTTGTTGGGATTTGGTGGTACTAGTATCGGAGCATCAGACAAATACTGCTTAACTTTATCGAAAGTTCTTTGGCACTGGTCATCCCAAACGCCCGGGTTATGCTTTCTAAGTAGGCGAAATATGGGGTCACATTTCTCTGTTAACTGTGAGATAAACCGAGCAGTATAATTCAACCTCCCAAGAAAACCTCGAACCTCCTTTTGCGTACGAGGCGAGGGTAACTCTTGTATGGCTTTAACCATGTCTGGGTCTATCTCGATTCCTTTTTGGCTGACCACAAAACCTAACAATTTTCCCGATGTAGCTCCAAAAGTGTACTTGGCAGGGTTCAATTTTAGCTGGAACTTCCTCAATCTCATGAACAATTTCCTCAAGACATTCACATGTTCTTCCTCTGTTCAGGACTTTGCAATCATGTCGTCGACGTAGACTTCAACTTCTTTGTGCACCATATCATGAAACAATGTTACCATGGCTCTTTGATATGTTGCCCCCACATTTTTAAGTCCGAATGGCATCACCTTATAATAGAATGTTCCCCATATTGTGACAAAAGTAGTTTTCGCCATGTCTGTAGGGTCCATTTTTATTTGGTTATATCCGGAGAAACCATCCATGAAGGAAAAAAAGGCATGCCCCGCTGTATTATCTACTAGGGTGTCGATGTGAGGCAACGGAAAGTTATCTTTTGGGCTGGCCTTATTTAAATCCCGGTAATCTACGCACATACGTACTTTACCATCTTTCTTGGGGACAGAAACAATATTGGTAACCCATTCCAATATTCAACCGCTCGGAAGAAACCCGCGTCGAACTATTTTCGGACCTCTTCTTTTATTTTGAGCAACACATCAGGTCGCATTCTACGGAGCTTTTGTTGGACGGGCTTGCATTCTTCCCTTATTGGGAGCTTATGGACCACAATATCGGTGTTTAGCCCGGGCATGTCTTTGTAGGACCAGGCGAAGACGTCTTTGAATTCTCTTAACAGCTCAATAAGATCTCTTCGTGTTTTCACTGAGATGCTGGTTCCAATTTTCACTTCCTTATTTTCCTCCCTCTCTCCTATGCTTACAGTTTCAATCGCTTCTTTGTGAGGCAAAATCTGTTTTTCCTCTTGTTCCATCATTCGTAGCAATTCAGGAGATATATTACTATCCGGGTCATCTTCGAAGTTCTAAGGTTCTTCTAGACACATATCTTGTTCGAAATGAGGTTCGGAGTCAGTGTCACTCATATTATTGATATCCCAAGATCTGTAAAGAATGAGAATGGCCTAATGAACAAAATAATTTAAAGAATGTTTGTATGGTATGATTATGGGTGTATGTGTTCAAGATTGATTTATTTTTTACAGGCAAATAATTTATCTAGAATTGAGAGGAAAAGAATAAAGAGATAGTTGTCAAAATGCATCTTCATTTAAGATAATGGATAAAAACTCAAATGCCCTTTTACAAAAGATTTCTATCATTCCCGGGCATAGAATGATAGAGGTGTAACGAGTATTACTTTGAAATGTTCCTAAAAGCTACGGGGAGCTCCTCTTCTACCCAGTTGTCCAAATTACTCCCAGGCGCATACGGACAGATCTGAAGCGAACTCCTTTCTTCAGCTTCTTCGGAAACAGCATTTATGTTCAATTCCATCACAAGTTTTGCAACTTTTTCCTCCTCAAGCCTTACCCACCAAAATGAAAATTTCGAAATATGAGGGAAGGTCATCGGTCTCCAACTGATTTCTTCCCCGGCTTGTCGTGCTCTTCTTGTCTCTCGTTTTCGTTCTATCTCTTTCTTCTTTTCTTTTCTTTCACATCTGGCTTGTACCCTAGACAGAAACGGTCCCTCTTTCCAAATGGCGACGGTGCGGTAACATTCCTTGAAGATATCTCCCGAGCCATTTTCCCGGTAATGCCCCTTTTCCAATCGTCAAACGCAACCCCATCTTCATTGTTTGTGATAATTTAGGTTCAGGAATTTTACTTTCCCTCTCCAATAAATGTGGCATTGACAAATTCTAACGAACAGAAAGAGCATTCTACTGCATCTCTCATCTTTGTCTATATACGGGGCATCATTTGTTACAGACGCAACAATAACCTTCTCGACATTGATTGTAACCAACCTTCCGTCGGTTACTAGTTTGAGCTTCTGGTGAAGTGAGGACGGTACTGCCCCTGCTGCGTGAATCCAAGGTCTTCCTAATAAGCAATTGTAGGAAGGCTTGATATCCATCACCAAGAAATCAACCTCGTAAGTATTTGGGCCTATTTGCAATGGTATTTCAATCCTGCCCATCACTTTTCTTTCAGTTCCATCAAAAGCTCTGACTATGTTGTGGCACGTCCTCATATAGGAGCTATCGATGGGTAGTCTTTCGAGAGTGGCCAACGGTAGAACGTTTAAAGCTGAGCCGTTGTCGATAAGCACTCCGGGTAGAGTGTACCTTTTACAGCGAGTGGTAATATGCAATGCCTTGGTCGATCCCATACCTCCAGATGGGATTTCGTCGTCGCTGAAGGAAATAAAATTATCAGCGCTAATGTTGTTAATCAGTCGATCTAGCTTGCATATAGATATATCTTGGTCACATAAGTCTCGTTGAGCGCCCTCATTAATGCGTTACGGTGTGCCTCTGAACTTAGCAGTAACGCCAAGATCGATATGCGTGTGGGCTGCTTATGTAACTGCTCAACTACGCTATATTCACTGTGTTTCAAGAATTTCAGGAACTCTTGTGCTTCTCTTTCTGCCACCGGCTCATTTATCGGTTCCAACTTACTAGTCACTATTTCGGGCTCGACCGCTACAGCTTTTCCTTTGGTAGCTGCTTTCTCTTCCAAGTTGTAAGGTTTAACCGCTACGTGTGACCAGGTTCACATTTTGCAGCTGCTCCTCCTTGGGTGCTACAATGTTGCACCCGTAATTCCAAGGAACTCTTTGCTGCCTTCAAAAGGAAATGGCATAGGTTTTCGTATGATAACACATTGTGTCTCTTGTCTTCTCGTCTCAGCTCCCTTGGATGTGGAGATAATTATTATCGGGCGATCAGGCTCATGTGTCCTCTTTCCTTCGAAAGACCAAATATCCCCCATCTCTTCTCCCTATTCGAAGAATTCCATTTCTTTACGGTTCATCAAATCTTGTATTAGAACCTTAAACACCGTACAATGCTGAATTTCATGACCTTCAGCATTGTGGAAGTTGCAATAGTTCTTCGTCATTACCATCTTTTCGCCGTTCTCTGCAATTATTCCTCTAGCCACCAGCTGACGCCATACCCATTTCATAGGAGATCTGACCTCTTCAATGTGAGCCTTAACCTTTTTCCTTCTACACTAGTAATCGCATTTACTCCTTGATCAGAATGGACGGGTAAAGGGTTCCCGGCTACATTAGGTCTCGATGGCTCATCAAATCTTATTTTCTTCATCTTAATTAATTTTTCTACCAATTTCTTGAAAGTGAAACAATTTTCGATGAAGTGCCCAATCACTTCTCTATGAAATTCACATTGGATGTTGGCATCGTGCCATTTCGGAAATGGTGGTGGTACGAGCTCCGTGATATATGAGGCCACCACGTGTTAATCATATAACTGCTGGTAGAGGTCTTTGTACGTAACAGGAATTGGAGTGAACTGAATCTTCTCGGTATTCTTCTTTCAGTTTGATTCTGATCTTGGTAAACTTTGATAATTGTCAGAAGGAGGTTTTGATTGCGTCATCGTAATTGATTTCGTATAATTTGGTCTGTATGTGCTTACATTATTCACCCCGGCTTCCTTCCTCTTAGGTGCTACCCTTTTTCCACTCTCTTGCATCGATTTTTCCGCTTTTAATCGCGCTCTCAATCATTTCTTCTGACATCACTACATCCGAAAAACTCCTTGTAGCATTACCCACCAAGCGATCAAGATACGGTGCCTTTAGTGTGTGGACAAAAAGCATCGTTGTCTCTTTTTCTATACCATTTTGCAGCGGATCCAACCAAACTATCTTGGAAACAGTGAATTAATAATTTTTCATTGTAGACATATCTTGTCATCTTCCGACAGAACATCATAATGTGTGCTTCTGGGCAGCTTGTCCCGTTGTATTTTTCAAATTCGGGCATCTTGAACTTCGGGGGTAGCACTAGGTCTGGAACCAGACTTAGTTCTTTGGCATCAATTCCACTATAGGCGTCAATCCCCTCCATTGCTCTAACCTTGTCTTCTAACCATTTGTACCTTTCTTCTATTTGTTTGGATACCTCTATTTTCGTTCTTTTCACCTCCATCGTATCGTCGAAGTCAGGGTGGATGGGATTCGCAGCGGTTTCACCCGGTTCGATCCTGATCCGACCAAGTAATTAGTTTGTCCTGATGCTCCAATGAGTTATGGTTGCGCCCGAATGAGTATGAGTGTTTCTCGCGGGTTTGTTTCTGGCGGGCCCTGATAGTGTGTGGGTGTAAAGCCGAGAGGATATTGAGGATCCTCGTTTTCCTCTCTCGAGCCTTTAGCGGGACCTTTTCCTTTATCTGAATCTCGCAACAACTGGGTTAATGATTAATTATTTTACTTTGAGATTCGATTATTTGGTCTCTCATGTCCCTTTGTACTCTCTCTAGCTGGTCTTGTAACTGAGCTTGCATCTGCTCTTGTATTTCTTTTTGCATTTGCTCTAGCCTCTCTATTCTCTGATCCATAGCTTTGGCCTTCTTACGCGTATAAAAACGATGTGGATTTTCAATGTTTACTGTTGTTAACTGATTAACTTTAATTAGTTAGGAGATGTTATGTCAATAATATGCAAGATATGATGCAAAATGCATGTATGCAAATGCGAGAAAAGGCATTGATTCTAAAGTCCATTTTCATTTAGAGCAACTTCTCGAGAAGAAAAACTTCTTTACATAAAATAAAGTTTATACAAATGGTTTGGCCTTTCGACCTAGATCCTTAATCTTTCCTAGCAATCCTGCTAACTTCTTTCCTCGTTCCAACCTTGACTCGTACTGAAGGCTCAAAACGTCAGTTTCAGCGGCTAGCTCTTGCATGTGATCGGCCGCTTCTCTCATTTGAGTTAGTGCCTTGCTCATGATATGATCTCGTTCCCCGACCTCTCTTTGGGCTTGACGGGTGTGCCATTCTCTGGTTTCTAAATTTCTTTCCATAATCTCGAGTCGAATTTCATTATTATGGAGTGTGGCCTCCAGTTCTTGCACTCTTTCTCTTAGTTCTTGTCTTTCGGCCATGCACGCTTTCAGCTCCGATATTGTGTTTCGATTTCGGTGCCTTCATAATGACTCTTCTAACTCCTTTATCCTCGCTTCTAGACTGGCCATCTGAGCTTTCAACTCGGTCTCCTCGACTCATTTTTCTAGTAGCTCTCCTTTCAAGGCGTTCTCTCGGGCTTGACCATCTTGGAACTTTCTTTGCCAATGCTCCGTTTGGTCCTTTTGTTCCTAAATTCCTGACGCCATTGCTCAGAAGTTTTCCCTAACCCTGTGGTCCTCATGGATTGACGAAGCTTTTTATAGTGTTTCTTTAAATCTTCAAGGTCTTCTTCCGCCTTATTTTTCCCTTTTCTCAATTTCTCGGCCTCTAACCTGTGAAAATCCACATCTAGCCCTAGCTGCATCTTGTCTTCCTCCAGTACTTCTATCCTCTTTTCGAACTCTGAGCTTTTTCTTTCAAAGTCATGCTTGAGGATATTTATCTCCGTCGGGACCTCTTGCAAATATTCCTCCAAAGGGGGAACATTTTCTGGATTTGGGGCAGGAATGTTGTCATTCATTCTCTTACTCCTCCACCAGTCATAATTCGAGATTGTGAATGGATTGGCACTGAACTTCTTCATTTTTTGCACCTTTTTCCACGAATTCACCATTTCCCGAACTTTTTTCTTATAGTCGTTCCCTTTATAAGAAAAGTCGCAATGTGCCAGGCCATGTGTAGCAGGGATAAACTGTCTTGCCTTATATTGTCTCAAAACAAGCAGCGGAGCATATCCAGTAGCACCCCAGACTCCGAGTAACGGGACCTAATCGAAATCACCACATCGGTAGAGAATCTCATCTGGGAGGAACCAAGGTGCACACCATTCTCGAAGATTCTGGAGAACAGCTGCTCATTTTTTTTCGGATATATTTTGTTCACGTTGCGTGGCCACAAAGCCTTTTAAACGAGAAATCTGTTGAAAATACCTTACAAGAGAATTTCTCCACTTTCCAAAGGTGACTGTGAAACCAGACCATTAAAAGCTGAGCACAACCAATGAATCTTCTTTCTCCTTCTCTCCGGCATGCACTTAACGAGCGAAAAGTTTCTGCCAAGATAGCAGAGACTGGGGTGATTCCCCTACTAAGTCGATCAAACAATGGTACTACCGCATCCTCGATGTGTCCCAACGCTTTCGGGAATAAGACCAACCCGTATATGCCGAGGGCGAAGATATCAACACGTTTTCTCATATCTGGATGTATTGCAATCAGTTCTTACAGACTCTTCCAATTAATACATTTGTTATCTCCTTTTGCCTTAATTCGGGAAGCAACCCATTGCTCACTCATCCCTGTGACACTCATCAACCTTTTCAGAAATGTAGGAACACTTGCGTTTTTTGAATATGCTTTATCGGCTTGGACTCTAGGACAACGAATTAAAGCAGTGTATTCTTCTATTGTTGGTACCAAGTCTAGATGCCCGAAGGTGAAGCAGCTATAGGCAGGATTCCAATGTTGGGAAAGAGCTCAAAACAGATGCTTGTCGATCTTTACTTCGAGTAGGTAAGACAGATCTCCATAATCTCGGTAAAACATCTGCCTCATTTCATCATCCCAATGCCCCCAAATCTCTCTTAACCCTTGCAAGTCGTTCTGAGTTACATTAATACGAGTGTAGTCCCAAAATTCTGATAAGTGCCCGTCTTTCAGGCTGTCACCCTTCTCGCGTTGTTGCTCTTCGGACCATAGGCGTGCCACCATATTGTCTTCTACTTTATCTAAAAATCCTTCTTCCATGATGAAGCTGCCTAATTTGTAAACGGACTTAAATCAAACCTTTTCATTCATAATGATGCAAATGCAAGTAAAAAGAGACAAAATAAACACGGTTAGTAACATGTAATAATCAGCATGCAAACATATAACTCAGTACCTAAGAATTAATCTTGGGTGAATACTAAAAAGGTTTAGCCTAACTCCATCTAAGGCGAGTACTTACGGTTCACTATATGTAGTTTAGGTTCTAAAGGTGAAGGGTACCCAAACCAGCAGATTCCTCAGTCCTTACCCATTACAGGCTCATATGGACGAGTTCGGTTTAGGGGGACTCATTTCCTGTATGTTTACACGGAAGTGAAAACTTCACAAAAACAAGGGTACTTTGTAATCTCGAAAGCGATCCACTATCCTGCACGGAGGTGAAGACCTCACGAAGGAGTAGTTTCCCACTTTCACTTAAAAGGGTAATAACACAATGCACGTGGATGCAAAATTACACTAACAATATAACAGAACATAATGTCACACAAAAATGTCGAGGATCGCATGTTAAATAAAATCGAAATTTAGACGTTCTCAAAAAGACCCGAAAATTATCAATATTAGCTTGACTCTCGTTTATTTTAAAATATCTCCAATGGAGTCGCCAAGCTGTCGAAACCATCTCGAAAACGGAATTTCGAAAAATCGTTTTAAAATTTAGAAAAAAGGAATAAAAAAGGAGTCGCCACCAATCTTTTATTTGGGTGTGATTGAGTCACCTCAAAACATTTAAAACGTTAAAAATGTCGGTCTACGAAATCTAGAAAAAAAATGGGTTCGGGAGTCGATTACGCATGAGGAAGGATTAGCACCCTCATACGCCTAAAATTGGTACCACATGATTATTTTCGGGTCTTGTTTTATGAAAACAGTGAAAACTTAAGTAAAGTTTAAAATGCGATGTTTATTTTGAAAGGTTTCGTGCATTTTTTAAATAAATCTTTTTAAGAACATTTGTCCCCGTATTCCGAGCCTCTATGAGAACTAAAGTCGTGTCCAACACATTAGGGCACCATATTCTCGGAGCTTTAAATTGAAGGACATTTCGGGAAATTTTAAAGAGAGTATTCTATCGCGTGAATTATACGAAATTCACACTCAGCACGTTAGGGCATGGTGTTTCGAGGTTTTCACACGAAAGAACATTGTTTTTTTTGGTCTTAAAATCCTTTGTAAACATATAAGATTGAAGAATAGTTTGGAAAACTTTTGAAAAGGATATCCGATTTGCATGAATTACGAAAATCACACTTAACACGTTAAAGCACGATTTTTCGAAGTTTTCACACAAAGGACATTGCCTCGTTTTAAAATTATTTGTGACATATGCATATAGATATACTTTGAGAATTAAAAAAATTCGTATTAAATTTAAAATGCAATCCTCGAACATATGATTTGAAGGATTTAAAAAAAAATTTACCCGTTTACTTCGATTTTCACGAAGAATTAAAGTCGCGACCAACACGTTAAGACACGACATTCTCGGAGCCTCGAAGTGAACGGGCGTAAAAAGCTTGAAAAGGATATCCGGTTCGCGCGAGTTATACGAAGAAATCACACCCGACACGTTAGGGCGTGATTTTTCGAAGTTTACGCTCGGACGGAATATTGCCTCGATTTTTTTTTTAAAATAACTTGTAAATGGACGCGTAAGTTTAAAACATAAATAGCAATTAATAAGAGAAGTTAAATACGAAGCAATATAATAAGCAGATAAATAATATGCGAAAATATAAAATGCGGGTGCAAATAAATGCAAACATTGGTAAGGAAGAAGAAACGACGAAATCGGGGTTGAAAACGGGACTTTTGGATACCCGAGGGCAAATTAGTAATTTTGGACGTGCGGGGGCAAAATGCTAATTTTTGGTGAAATCGAGGTTAAAAATGGAATCTTGGAAAGTTCGAGGGTAAAATGGTAATTTTTGATAAAACTGGGGTTAAAAATGGAATTTTGGAAAGTTTAGGCGTAAAATGGTAATTTTTGATAAAATTGGGGTTAAAAATGGAATTTTGGAAAGTTTAGGGGTAAAATGGTAATTTTTGGTAAAATCGGGGTCAAAAATGGAATTTGGGAAAGTTCGGGGGTAAAATGGTAATTTTTGATGAAACTGGGGTTAAAATGGAATTTTGGGAAGTTCGGGGGTAAAATGGTAATTTTTGATGAAATTGGGGTTAAAATGGAATTTGGAAAGTTCGAGGGTAAAATGGTAATTTTTGATGAAACCGGGGTTAAAACGGAATTTTGGAAAGTTTAGGGGTAAAATGGTAATTTTTGGATAGTCTAGGGACCTACAAAATAATAAAACTAAAAAAGGGTGACACGTGGTAGCCCTACAGGCATCCAGAAGTCAAAGGACTAATTTAAAAATCTCAAAAGTTCCTGGGTCAATTTTGTAATTAAGCAAAAGTTGATTTGAGGATTAAATTAAAACAAATTAAAAATGACAGGGACTAAATGCAAATAAGCCAAAAAGTGACACGTGGCGGCCTCTGGTGCAGTCAAACAGTCAAAGGATTAAATTGAAAACCAATTAAAATTATCGGGCAGAATTGCAAATAATTAAAAAATGCAAAAAGGACTAAATTGAAACAAAGAAAAAATACGGAAGGACCAAACGCACAAATAGACCATTAAGCGAAAACACGCGGATCCCAAAGCGGGTTCGGGTCGGATCGGGTTGGGTCGAGTCTGTGGGTACTATAAATTTCATTTTTTAGTTTTTTTTTTTTAATTTCATTTCCCATTTCTTAAAATTTACCCCTCCCCTCTCTCATTTTTCTCTCAACTCTCTCATCCCCTTTTCCTTGGCCGGCCATGCTCCGGCCGAGCTCCGGCAGCCACCAAAGCCGCGCCTGAGGGCACGTCGTCGACGCTCCTTGTCGCGCACTTCCATTGCAGGTCTTCTCACCGTGCGTAGCCATCACGCACCACCATCAACCGTCACCATGCATGCTTTCCTCCTCACGCGTCGTCGTCCAGGTAAACCAAAAGCCACCCTTTTTTCTTTCTTTTTTTTATTCTTTTCTTTGGATCTTTTACTTTAAAATATCAGATCTGATTTTTTAGAAATTTAAATCTTCCCTTTTTTAAAAAAAAAAATCACAACCGATTCGATCTTTCAAAAAAAATATTCGGCCATTTACTTCTCCAAATTTGTTGTAAAAGTTTGGATCTTTGTTGTTTCCTTTTAAAATAGTATTTGGATCCACTTAGTGTTTGTAAAATGCTAAGTTTCCTCTTCTTTTTTGTAAGTACGCGCATATCAAGGCAGGATCAGCGACGGCCAGTGGACGGTGGCGGTACGACTCCGACGTTGGTGGCCGATCAAAAGGGAGTGACTCTAACCCTTTCAAATTCTCTTTTTTTTAATAAATATTATTATTAAAACAATTATTGCTATATTTATTGGTATTTAAGATAGTCATTAAAGTCCTTAATATTATCAGTGTTATAATTAATATTAATACTATTATTATTAAGGCAATCTAAATTATTATTAGCGTTCTTTACTATCAAAACGTCCGAATATCAATAGGATAATAAGTAGCAATAATGTTAGGTTAAAAGGGGGGTTAATGCATCTCATTTATAGCAAAACAATGAACAGACAAATAAACAACATGCATTCAATGTACCTTGCGAGTGTTCAAGGCCTTGTATCTTGATAGTGCTCGTTGCTTCTGCTTGATACGATCTAGTCTTGTTTTGATTTCCAATATTTTTGTATTTTGTATTATTCTTTTTTGGATGTAACAAATTCGCAACTATATTGAGTTTTCAAAGAAGGATTTGTAACCCCTTTACAACGAAATCAATTCGGCTTTTATAGCCAAGTGTACAATGATCTTCTTTTGTTTCTTACAATTAAATGTATTTCTAATCTTTCTTTTCTTTTGCAGGTGCTCAACAGTGGCGGTTAGGAGCAGTTGGCAGCCGGCTGTGGCAGGAGCAAGTTGGCTGCTGATGTGGCGAACTCCCATTGGTCAAGTTTGAGGTGGCAACAACACAAGTGGGCAGATTTTTCTCTGCTTTGGGCTACTGTTTAGTTGGGTTAATTGGGCTAAATGTAATGGGTTTGGGTGTAGATGAGTTGGACCAATTGGGCCTTTGTTTTGGACATTGTAAATGGACTTTAATTTTAATTTTTAGTTTAATATTATTTTAAATTTGATTAAACTTAAATTTAAAGTAAATTTAAATGAGTAAATTTAAATTTAAAATAAATTTAAATTTAAATAAATTTAAAACCCATTTAAACTTTAATTAAAACCAAAAGCCCAAACGCGATTAAAATTGGACTTCAACACCTTGCATATTGTATTGATTTGATTCTACATTGCAGTTGGTTAGACACATATTTATACTTATTTTATATTTGTAACTCAAACTAAAGAATTAAATGTAATCTTTTAACCCTAAAAAAGTGTAAAATTTTGTGCAACGATGTCTTGGTAGTGTTGAAAAAGGCTAATGTCCTAAAGTTTTGATATTCCATTTTTTACTCTCATTTTATGTAAATACATGTGTGTTTTTTCTTGATTTATTCTAACTTAAATCTCACTATTCTGATCAATTGCTTATTTACTAGGGAAAAGTATTCAATCTCCTTTACGTTTTGATAAAAAAAATCCACTTACCTCTTGTGGTCTAAAATTACCCACCAACCACCTAAGGCGCGTTCAGATAAATAAATTTGTTTATAAAACGGTGAGGTTAATGAAATTTAATAAATTAAAAAAATAATGATATTAAAAATATATAATATAGAAATATGTAATATGAATATCATTATATTTGTAAAAATATATAAATATTTTTAATAATATAAAATATAAAATATTAATTAAAAATAAATAAATAAATTTCAAATTTAATGCTTTTAATTTACTATAGGGCAACATGTTTTGAATGAAAGCATTTTTTGAAAAGTCGAAATTTGAATTTGAGTTACTCAAAATTCCTTTCGAAATTTCTTAAAAATTTTAAAATTTTCTATATGTTTACCCAAACAAATAAATTTATTTTTAAAATTTTAAAAATTTGCTAAAAATGGAAGTCTTCCAAATCTCTCACCGAAACCCACTTTAAGATTTGATGAAAAGTTCATTAACCACATAAGATTTATTTATTTAATGAATTTTAAATTAAAAGATAATTTTACTATTAATTAATTATTATTCTATTTATTTTTTATCTTCAATGTTTATATTCAACAATTTTTAATTAAAATAATAAAAAATTAATTAGTTATAAAAATAATTTAACTATTATTAAATTAATTTATAAATTGCATTATATTATAATATAATCATATGTTAAATAAAATGTATTTTTCAATTAATATATGTGAGATTCTTTGAAGTTACACGTAGAATTAGGGGTGTGTTTGGAATCTAACGAGTGAGTCCAATAGAAAAGAGGATGATATTCATTTTAGGAGATCCAAGTTCGAGCACCTATGTGTGTAAAGTATGTGTTGTCAAAAGGTTAAGAAAATATAAACAGATACTACCATGTAATCACACCAGTATATTAAAAAAAATGTATTTGATTTGTTTTCGATTTTTGGACAAAAATTGAACTGATCCACTTCATTCGATTTTTAACTTTTGAAACTGAAATTGAAATCGTATTGAATAAAAATTGAAATATCTAAAACCAATAATAGTTTGGTTCGATTTGGTTAGATGGTTTTTAGCAAATTTAAGCTTTATAAGAAAAACAATATCACCTTACTTTGAGCCTAAAAAAATCTAATATTACAATTATCGGTTTTCGTTTCACAAAAATCATAATGCATGCTCTAAATTAATTTATACATTTATAAAGTGAATTAAATAATTAAATTAAGATCATAATCATGCACAAAAACATTAAAAATTTATTTTAATTTAGCCATTAAGTAAATAAATCATTTAAAGTTGCTGAAAGGAAAACTAATATATAAATCATTCATATACCTAATCTTTTGTTCTGTCATTTCTTTTAATTAGTTATAACTGAACCATTACAATAGGCCATAAAATCGACTAATTTTATAATTATCAACATGTGAATAATTGCTTCTTTTATAAATAAAATATTGTAAAGTTTCATAAACTATATTTCTAAAATTAAAATTATGCTTATAATTATATTATTATATTTAAGAAATGATCTACTTTCTCTAATATAAAACTATAATTTTATAACTTCTTTTATGAAATATTTCCATAACTTTAACTTTTTGTATAATCATATCTAAATTTTTTAGTAACATAATAATAATAATAATAATAATATGTTAACCCTAATTTTTTAATTATTTTGATATAACAAAAAGTGCTTTAAAAATCTTTACTTAAATTTGCAAAACTTGTTCATAAGTCCTTAAAATTATTTTCAAAGTGTTGGACAAAATAAAATCTTAAAATGCCTTAAAATAAATTTTTTTGAAGTCCGAAAAACTTCTACCGATATTTAGTGGAAAAGTATCGATAGAACACAAGGTAGAAAAACCTTTGTAAATGCTTCATACTTCTATCGGTAGAACATGACAAACTACCGATACCTGCCTGACTTCTACCGATACAACCATGACTTCTACCTGTAGAACAAACTTCAGAGAGCAAAGAAGTTGTGGCCTGGGACTTCTACCGATACCTTGAAGGCTTCTACCGAAACAAGTCAAGTCAGTAGCCAAAGTTCAGCATCCCCTGCACTTCTACCGATACTCTAATGGGTTCTACCGATACCAAATGAAACCCTTAAAGTTATACCAATACAAGGCTGGATCTACCAGTACAACGACTCCAACGGTCACTTTGGGCAAAGGATTCTACCGATACAAGTATACTTCTAACGGAACAATGAAGCTGCTGTCTGCATTAAATGCTGGTTTTAATGGCTGCAACGTCTCTAATTTATTTCTAACGGCTACAATCGTCCACAAGGTTGTTAAAGGACTTAAATACAAGGTCAAACCTCCTTATTGAAGTTAACAAAGACAAGAAACAAGTGCTTAACTTTGAAGAACTCATTTTTCCATCTTTCATCAATCTTCTAGCAAACTTTTCTTGTACACACTTGTAGGTTAAGTTTTCAATCATTCTTTCAAGTGTTGTAACTTTGTGTGAGAGTGTTTTTTTGTTGATCATTTGCCTTTTGGAGGTACATTCTCATTCATTCTTATTTTCTCTTATTTTGTGAGGTGTTACTTAAGGTTTTGGGTAGAAAACCTTAAGGGGTAGTGATTCTATCTTACCTTTGAAAAGATAGAGATTTGTAAGATTAAAAGGTTCGAATCTAGTGGATTTGAGAAATCTAGTGGATTTGAGAAATCTTTAGTTGAGGAAAGCTAAGGTAGTGGACGTAAGCAATTGAGACTGAACCACTATAAATTCTTGAGTCGTTTGTATTTCTCTTTTGCCAAAACTTTTTAAAAACACCAATTCACTCCGCTCTTGGTGTATTTTGATCATAACAAATAATAATAATAATAATAATAATAATAATAATAATAATAATAATAATAATAATAATAATAATAGGGTTAAATGAATTAATCTATATAGACATTGAAATGATCAATCAATTATTCTATTAGAACTATTCTTTTAAATAGAGATTTTTTCCATTCGATTTTATATGAATAAAAAGGTTCCATGTGGAAAACCAAACCTGAACATAATTATACGGTTTGGGTGATAACATTAACTCGAAACCAGAGGCGTATTTAGAGGGTTGGCAGGGGCTCGGTCCCCTTAAAATTATTATTTTATCATTTTGACCCTTTAAATTTTTAAAATTTTTAAATTAGTAAAGGAAAAATTACACTTTGACCCCCTAAAAATGATAAAAATTTGATTTAATCCTTTAAAAATTATAAAGATATAGATAATTTAATTTTGTCCCGCTAACTTTTTTTCATGGATTCGCTCCTGCTCGAAACCGAACCGAACAATACAAAACCCAAACAAAACTGAACCAAATATATCGGGATTTGAATAGATTTTTCAATTTTCTTGATTTCTTTGCTCAACCCTACGTAAAATTGTAATTATAATTACAAATGATACATTTAAATAACTATTGTAATTATATTTTTATTATTAATTATTTATTATTCTATTTATTTTTTATCTTCAATGTTTATATTCAATAATTTTTAATTAAAAATAATAAAAATTTAATTAGTTATAAAAATAATTTAACTATTATTAAATTAAGTTATAAATTGCGTTATATTATAATATAATCATATGTTAAACAAAATGTATTTTTTAATTAATATATGTGAGATTCTTTGAAGTTACACATACAATTAGAGATATATTTGATTCGGTTTGATTTTTGAACAAAAATTGAATCCAACCAATTCATTCGATTTTTAATTTTTGAAACTGAAATTGAAATCATATTGAACAAAAATTAAAATATCCAAAACCAATAATTGCAAGTCGGTTCGATATTTTTAGAAAATTTGGGCTTCATAAGAAAAACAATATTACCTTATTTTGGGGGAAAAAAAACAAATATTACAAGGTCCACAAATGATGGACATAATTTACAATGAATATTGAGGGAGAATTTACACATGATTTACATAAAGTGAAACTCAAGCATAAGGTTTTAAAATTTTCATGACGTTAATCTTATCATTAAACTAAAACCTAGTTGATTATAAGTTCATTTTGATTTAATAACTATTTATGCAAATGTATGGTAAATATTTAAATATTTAATTATAAAATTAACTTTCAGATAATTTTGTATGTTTGTATTTTAATGAATTTCTTTCTCATCAAAACCTTCTAAATAATTTACATTATAACTTATCAAAAATTATAATATTTAATAAAGTACAACACATTTTCTTAAAAAATAGTTGAGTCAAATATATTTAATATTATAACATTTCAATATGCAATTAAATTTTCATTATTTTGTAATTAAATAGAAAAATAAAAAAACTAAATAAATACTACATTAGATAAAGAATAGCAAACGTATAATTGTAATTTTATTTAAAATTGCTTAGCAAAAATATCCCTAGGGAGTACATAGGCAGTTTAGAAACTATAGAAGTGTAAATTTAGACTAATCCAAAAAATGCCTATCCCACACAAAAACTATAAAGATTAAAATGCAATAATAACAAACCCGTGTGTTGACCTAATGATCAAAAGTGTTCATTGTCTCCAATATGATCTGGATTCGAATTACGCCAATCGCGTTGCTGTTAGGGCTTACCCTTCTCTTATAATTCACCAAAAAAATACATTGTATTAACAACAAGGCCACCACGGCTAATAAACTACTGTATTAGCATTTAGCAAAGTTGCCATTCTTCTTATATAAAGAATACCATTCACATGATTTATATTTTCCGTCTCTCACAAATGATGCCCCATAGTTCTTATATTAGATACAGATCAGCACATCAGTTTCTTTGATTCAAGCACATATGTCAACAACTGCAGTGTTGTGTGTTTGTTTTTTTTCTTTTAATAAACAAATTGAAACCACGCAAAGAATTGCTGATTTTGGACTTCATCGGAATTGGGAAGTTGACATTAGTTCTTCTGGTGAACAGCAATCTGGTGGATGTCCATGTCTTTCAACATTACAGAACGTCCGCAAGAATCACATGGAGCAGTCCTTGAGCCACAAATGCTCTCATGCTCCGAAAGCCCTCTTAATCTGTCGCGAACATCCATAGCAGAGCTTCCAGCTTGAACCATGTCTCCACAAAACCGACATGTAATTAAGCGCAGGGGACAATCTGAGGCTTGGTGTTGCACCTGTCAATACAAAATGAAAGTAAAGGTTTATCAGAAAGAAAAGAAGGATGCATTTGAAGTTCCCATTTCCAATCACCCAGTTCTTGTTTCGGTTACTCTAGGAGATAAACAAAGACCATGATGAATCCCATAAAATATGAAATATTCCACCTTCATGTTTAGAAACAGAAAACCAAATTGTTGGAGTGAGTTTACGCATGCCACAATGGGTGCCAGCCATTTGCGGTTCTCTATTATACACACAACTATTTTAAAGTTTCCATTTTGCTAGACCATATCTAGATCATGTCGACAGCAATAGAAACTCTAAATGTTCAACATTGTATATAGTATTGACAACCTTATAAAACACCTAAAACTGTTTTACAATACGCATTCATGCTCAGTCCTATTCATCATCTGCAAGCATAGAAGCAGGCTAGTGGGTATATGATCTTTATAACTCGAACTGGCAAAGAATGACACACCATATAATAATGAACTAATTAAGCAACATTCTTACAGAACCAAAACAGTAGTTATTATGTTCTTAAGTGCTTATGAAAAAATAAATGACAGTAATAATGATCTAATTAATTCAAATAAAGTAAAATGAAATGAATTACTGCAAAAGGAGTTTGGCTTTACCATATCTTCCTTCTCAAGGACTACTCCACAAGGACACCTAAGTGGTTCATGAAACACTTTCATGTGTTTCTCCATCTCTCCTAGATGAAAAGCTTGCCCACATTTGTCGCAATGCACATGATTTTTAGCCTCTTCAGTCCTAAGAACTATTCCGCAACCAGCATGTGGACAAACAACATTATGTCTGCTACAGTATGCTTCATGCAAGGCTATACTCCTACTGGGAATAAAATGCTTGCAATTTCGGCACTCCACAGTATCCACCTCCATCGAAGATGAATGCGAAGCTTGTTGACCCACCTTATGCTTTCTGTTCTCTTGAACATGCACCGATACCTGGTACTTGGTTGTTCCTTTGAAGCCATAGACAGCAAGGCTGTAAGTACCGGTACCAAGGTTCCTATCTTTGGAACTGAGGATCAAAGTCTTCGAACCAACATCATGGGAAGACCATTCATGTTGGTGTCGGTTTGGGAATATGAGGGGATGCTTGGATACATAAAGGTCAGTATCTCCGCCATTTGCCTCTGCATCTATCTTCACCTCTATTTTGATATCATCAGAAACAATTTTTTCCCATGTATCATCATCAATTGAGAACTTATAATACATGTAATTTCCCTCCTCAACCAATCCGGATTCTGATGCACCAAAAGATAGTGGTTTTAGGACATATTGATCAGTCCTCTCTGATTCAACACCAGGGTTGACAATATCCACCTCAATATCTGTTTCCAAGACAGATATGCTTGAAGAGGGTTTTAGCTCAAGAACACGTAACTTATATGTCAACTCCCCATATTTAACTGTAAGAACATCATCTTGAGAAAGGGTAGCATGCTGACGAAGGCTTGTCTCGAGAATGGCCTTGTGATTTGGTAAGTCAGAAAAGCCAATTCCATCTGGTTGAAGTTTAGCATACGTACCTTTCGAGAGTCGAACGTAGCGAACCTCAACCAAGGGAATCTTTGGAGCATCCACAGGGAACAAATTACTCAATACATGGGGAGGAATTGCAACAGAACCTTCATCTGCAGTGAATTCCAAAACACCTGAATGAGTGGTCCTATTACTTTCCTTTTCATCATCCTTAGTAGCTGAAGAACCCTCTTGATGAACCAGCGACAACTGAAAGTACATTGGTCCCTTGTCAAATGCACCTTGATCAGACAATTCTGTGAAACAGGATGGTGGCAATTTGATCTTATCTCCACTACCCCGAAAAGGTACAGCTTCTAAGATTTTATAAAACACTACTCCTCTTCCCGCGAGTAAACTTTCTCCCATTTTCTGTTCAGCCTGAGCAAGACAAGTAAAATTATTAGAAGCGCCCACTACTAAATATACCAAAAAATGTCAATGCAAAATAATTAAAGTATATATGAAGGCACTCTATGCATACGGACCCCACCATCAAGCAATCATAACAGTTAATACATAAACCATGGTAGATTGAAATATCCAAACAGAATTATTAACTCAAGGTATGTTCAATAATTAAAACTTAAAGATAATAGGAAAAAGGGTTGTAAGTACTAGAATTGAACCCAGACAAATTGGACGCCACCTTTTAAAGGTGGTTGCAAAAACAAAGTGAGCTAAACCCTGATTCTAGAACAATCAAGATTACATCTTACTATTGTGTTAGCCAAATTGTTATGGGCTTCCATATTTTTTTCAAAACCCAACACATATTCAGTTGCAATATTATTCCTGTACTATAAATTGCTCAAGAATCTTCTTATACACACCCATGTTTTTAGCTATTTCAAGTAAAGCATCGCTTGCCGGATCGAAATTTTGATGCGAATCGACACAACGTATATGATCTCAATAAAGCTAAACATTGAAAAATTCAATAATTTCCCCATAAAATAGTTCCCATCTAACCGCCTAACAATGACAATAAAAGTTAATTTCCGGATTATTATATTCAAATTCAATAGAGGGATCGACAAACATATATTACAAAAAATCAATAAAAAGATCGGGGGAGGGGTGGAATTGTAGTACCTTGAGCTGAGCTTCAATGGCATCAAGCCTTCTAGATCTTTGAGCAGCTTCAATGGCATCTCGTTGTTTCTTAGCCTCTTCTTTTGCTTTCCTCTCTCTATCTAATTTCAACTTGGCCCTTTCCTTCCTTTCCCTCTGCTCTTTCTCAAGCTTCTCTCTGGCTCTCCTTAGTTCGAAATCCATAACTTCAAGAATTTCTTGGAAAAGTTAGTAAATTTTGAGATGGGTTTTTTCTTGCTCTTCAAGATTGTTTGAAATTTGTGATGTTTAATGAAAATATAAAAGGAAGGAGTTGTAGAGTTGGTTTTGGTAATGGTCAAAGATTTCAGGAAGCGAACAACTGTTTTATTTTTTGCTTTCTGTATAACTTCGAGAATGATCTGGGCCTTTCTCCCCAATAAATGGGCCGGGTTTATACCTACCAAATCTAATCCCAATTTAAAAGTTCCCTATTTGACTTAAAAGGGTAAACTGTAAAAATAGTCTATTTTGTTTACCTCAGATTACATTTTAGTCACTTACATTATCGTTTTGTTACGAAGTGATCAATCTGTCATTAAGCTCGTTACCTCTTAACGACAATCCTACGTGGCAATCCAAAATGGTACTAGTTAAATAATTGATTCATGTAAACCCAACATTGAGTATAAATAATATGATTTGTTAACTCAACTCGACTTGACTCGAATTAAAAAGAATTTCAAATTGAGTTCGGTTTCTAAAATAGGATTCATCAACTCGATTAACTTAAAATTTTTTAACTCTATACGACTCGACTCGATCGAATACTCACCCCTAACATCAACTTATAAAGTCTATCAAGTCCGAAGAACAGAAAAAGAAGAAAAAACTAGAAAAGAGAAGGATTCAAACTCGAGACCATCAATAACTCTCATTACCTTTAATCACTAGGCTATCACATCATTTTTGAAAAATATGTGTCAAGAAATTTATTTGTATCTGTACATTTTTTTTCATTCGAGGATTGAAAATTAAATTTATTCTTCGAAATCATAGACACCAGATATTTAAAAACTCCATTTGAAGAGTTAGGCTAGTTGACTTTTTTTATTTCTTTGTAATTTTCTTTTTACCAGAAAGTCAAAGTAGATCTTGGACACTAAATACTTAACAATTAGATAGCATGTTAAGTTTATGAAAGCACTAAATAAATATTTTTTTAATATACTGGTGTGATTACATGGTAGTATTTGTTCATACTTTCTTAATTCTTAGACAACGCACACACACCTTGCACACATAGGCGCTCAAACCCGGGACCCCTAGGATGAATAACATTCTCTTTTCCACTAAAGCCACTTGTTGAATTCCCCAATAAATATTTAAATACACAAATCTTCAATTAATTCCATTTTCATGATGTTTGTGATTTATTTACAATTTTCTAAGATTCAAATTCTACAATAATTATGTGCTATAACTAAAGATCATAAAATTATTTATATTTACAATGAAATGATTGTATGTATTTATAAATTTAATTTTGAACATATTATTAAAAACTTATAATATATTAAGGGGTTAATTAAGTTGGTGTCACCCATCAATCATATCCCAACTCAGTTAGGAAATTATTAAAAAAAAAATTCTTTTATAAAGTAAAAAATACTATTTTGAGAGTATTTATACATTTTTATATTTTGATAAATCTAGAAAACTAAATAAATATAATAAAAAAATAAGATTTTAACCCAAGTCATTATAGCTTTTAAAGCAAACTATATAATTAATCACTCAATTATAGATAAATTTTCATTTTGATCACTTAAGTAAAAAAAAAGATACAATTTGATTACGAACGTTTTTGAAATTGTTCTTTTTTTGTCACCTGACATTAAAATGGTTAATTGTGGCACTTTTTTAATTGTAATAATTTTAGTTCTCGACTTTTATATTTTTTGCCAATTTAACCTTGTTTCTACATAAAAATGATAAAAATTTGAAATTCTTTTTAAAAAATTAGAATGATCTAAAAATTTCAAAAAATTTGTAAAAAAATATGTAGAAAATTCAAAAATTAAATAAAAATAGATAAATTTTTCAGATCAAGTGAGAGAAAATGAGAAAAAAAATTGTTGTTCATTAGAAAATAAGAAAACTATTTGAAATATAACTTGTTTTTTCTACTTGGGTTTTGAAAAATAATTTAAATGAGTTTGAAAAAGAATATTTTGTGGTATATTTTGTTACTCTTTTACATTAAAAAAGTCAATTTCACAAGTTTTTGTAATATTAATTTTAGAAATTCTTCAACATCATGGAATTCAATTTGAGATATTACTAATTTGGTTTTGTTTTATTTTTAATTTGTTTTTGGAATTTATTGAATGATTATTTTTATTCTTATGTTTCAATATTGAATAATCTTGAGTTTTATTGCAATAGAATATTGAGTCCTCTTGTATGAACATTATTTTTTTTTATCATATTTAAGTTTTATACCAGATGAATATTATGTTATGAGATTGAAATTGATCTAGTTTTTTATTTGTTTTCATGGCAACATTGAATATTTATTGTTGCAATAACCTGAATTTTTAAATAATTTTTTTTATTTTTAAATAATACTATTTTTTTTTGTAATTTTGAGATTAAATTAGGATTAAATTAACTGAAAGTATAAAAGTTAGAGATTAAATTTGTTATTATATCAACAAAAAAATACCACAACTAGCCACTTAATAGTCAAGTGAAAAAAAATAATTTTAAAAATATTAGTGACTAAATTGTAATTTGCTCTTTATATTTTTATAATGTTATTAATTAGTTTAAATAGTTTATATCGTGACTTTTTAAATCTAAAAAGTAAATAGATTGAACCCAACGAATGGTTTCAGTGAAAAAAAAGATGATGTTCATCCTAAAAGTCCCTAGTTCGAGCACCTATGTGTGCAAGGTGTGTGTATGCGTTGTTAAAGAATTAAGAAAGTATAAACATATAATATCATGTAATTACATCAGTATATTCAAAAAAAAGTAAATGGATTAAATTCTTGAAAATAAAAAGAGGACTAGTTTACAAATGTACAAAATATACTTAGAGTCATAGTAGTTTGAATCGGATCGAACAAGCCTATATTGTTCCAAAGAGACACACCAAATTGATTAACTCGTAAATCGATATGAACTTATTAAACCAGGTTAAAAACCAAAAAAATAGATTTTTTATTTTTAATTTTTTAATTTAATGATTTATTTAATCAAATCATATAATTAATGGCCTAACTGGTTTGACCACCAATCCAATCATAAAAATTTGGCTTAGAGTATATTTTAATCTTCAAATTTTTATTCTATAATTTGAGACAAACAAATATTCAAAACAAAGCGATACGTATGAGGACAATACTAATAAAGTAAGAAAACCCAGATATCATTAATATAATTGTAAAAAAAAAACATAAAATGCATAATACTAATGGTCAAGGTATTCACCGTCTCAAGTGCAACTTAAATTCGAGTCACGTTAATTGCATTGTTGTTAGAACTTTACCCTCCTCTTATAATTCGCTGAAAAACAAATCTACTAGGTATCTTGTTTGTCCAAGATTCTGAGAATATTATCCAAAGCATCTTTAGCAGCCCTATTATGTGCAATTTCCTTCTTAAGGCTACATGAACCTCTTCCTACAAATTGGTCATCTATGAATACATCAAATGTTGTGCTCTCTTTCCACAAATCTACAAATTTTACTTTTAAATTTTTCTTTTGGCACATTTCATACAGTTGAGTTACTGGATGTATTTTTAACGTTTCCCGCCTGATTATCGGTTCCAACAATTCCTTGAATACCTGTACATCCAAATCAATGTTAATTTATAGAAAGTATGATATAAATTATATTATATATATAGTCGTAAAGATAGAGATTAGAATTAAATTGTATATTTTTATGATAGTAAAAATATAATTTCACCATTTTAATAGTCTATATCTTTATAATTTTTAAAAGATCAAATCAATTTTTTATTATTTTTGAAGATGTCAAAATATAATTTTACCATTACTAATTTAAAATTTTATAAATTATAAAAAATTTAAATAAAAAATTTCTATTTTAGGAACCTGCCAACCCTCTTGGCTCCGCGATTGTATATATATTATGAATGCAATGAATCAACACTATTAATGTAACTTTTTTTGTATAATATAATATAGGTTTAATATAAAATTTGGTATCTAAATTTTTTTTTGTCTAATTTGGTACTCAAACTTGACACTTTTTTTCTAAATTTGGTACTTAAACTTTACACTTTATTTTAAGTTGGTACTTAAACTTTTTGGTGTCCAATTTGGTACTTGACTCTTTTTCTAATTTGGTACATAATCTCTTTTACTATTAATTCGTTAAGTATAACTCAATATTTATTTTTAACAATTATTTTTTCTAAAACTGACAATATTTTTGTAACATAATAAATAAAAAATTCAATACCGCTATTATTTTATATAACTTTTATAATATTTAATAAATTTAGGTACCAAATTGAATCTTAAAAAATATCAAGTTCAAGTATCAAATTAGGTCAAAAAAGTTTAGGTACCAAATTAAGAAAAATGTAAATTCAAGTATTAAATTGGATAAAAAAATTTAGGTATCAAATTAAGAAAAAGTATCAAATTCAAATACCAAATGTTATATTAAGCCTATAATATAACATATGTTTGGAATTGGATAATGAAAAGTGATGAGAAATAATAAAAGATTATTAATGCAAATACGTACCTTCCAAACAACATCAATGGAGGAATTACAGTCGATGAAAACAGCCCCAATTATAGATTCAACAAGATCGGCTAATGCCTTCGGCACATCAACCAGTCCATTTGAATGCAAAGGATACCGTTGTATTTCTTCACAAAATTGTCGAATCTATTTTAAAAATTACTAAAAATTAGAAAAAAAATTATTTGTTCTAATATTTTAATTATTTAAAAGAAAAACCATCGCCACTTACTTGATCCTCAAGAAGAGGTTTCTTATGACGCAAAAACCGATGAAATCCATGTTTAATGGCGACACGAGCAAGCTTATCGGAATCAACATTAGCCGCCCGAAGTCGAGTCAAAACCCCCGGCGACAAATCAGGGTACTCAAAGTACTGCTCTTTAGTAAAAAGTAGGTTAAGGACGGAATCGCCGACGTACTCTAACCGCTCGTTAGAGAAGTCCTCACCGAGCGAAGCATCCGTAAAAGCTTCTTCCAACAACTGTTTGTTCGTAAACTCGTAACCCAAAATCGCCTCCACCTCATCAAGACTCAGCGGCGTGGTGAAAGATTCTGTTTTCTGAGTTGACTCGACAGACGAGTCGGTAGGTTTTTCATTAACACACAGATCAAGGAGTGGCTCTAGGCTTTTCATGACTGTCTTTGAAAAATACAAAAGAGTTGATGAAACCAAACTACAAGTGGAATTATTTATAGACACAAAACTTGGGGGAAAAGAAACCATGCTGCTTGGTTTCAAATTAAATTCTATTACCACTATTATTTTTAGTTTTTATTTTTATTTTTATGTTAAATATGATAATAATTAATCATGTTAAAATTAATTTTTATAATTAATTAAAAATTAAATATGTGAGATTAATATTATATATAAAATAATATCAATATGTTGGTAATCTAATTTATAATGTATTAATTTATTTGTTTTTTTATAAATACTAAATATATCTAGTTAAATCGATTCAATGCAACACAAATCTCGACTTAATAAATAGTATAACTCATATCAATATGTCGAACTTAGATTATTCTCGAGATAGATGAGCGTTTAGCTGATAATCCTTAATTATGAATAATTGGTGAATTTTTAGTTTTTAAAAATCTAACTTACTTATATAGTCGTATTAATATATTACTTTTCCTAATTTTATATTATTTTCATTTTTATTTTTAATTAAATTTATAATTAATATTACTTCGATATTAAGACTCCCTTTTTAGTTTTAATTTTTATTTTCACATGGCGTCCGTGCATTGCAGAAAGCATGATGCTCCACAATTCTTAATTACGTGACCCAACCATATCTAATGAATTGGAAAAGAAAAAGCTTTATAGTTTAATTTGTACTAATATTTATTTATTGTAAAAACACTAAAATAATATAAATCTTCGTATTTATATATAATTATTATATATTTTTTTAAAAATCGATTAAATCTTAACATGATTGATATGAGCATTGTTGTCAATACAGGAGAACGCGAATTTGAATGCACTGAAACGCATTATCCTCCTATTTATGGGTTAGAGAGAGGCCATGGGTAATTTTAGGTATTGTGTCAAAAAGAACAGATATAATCAGGACCTATAATAAAATTGTTAAAAAAACTAACAACTTATTTAAGTAGATTTCTTTAGGGGTGAGCAAAACTTGACTCAACTCGAAAAAATCGAAAAAAAAGTTTGAATTTCAAATTAAATAAATCGAGTTATTCGAGTCAACTCGAATTTTTAGTTCAAATTGAATTGAGTTTTCGAATTCAAATAAACTGTATATCAAACTATAATATTTTACATTTTTTTCCAAACCCCCAAACTTTTTTGCTTTTTCTCCAAAATTTTACTACTTTCTACTTTCCCTCGAACTTTTACTCTTCTTCTATCCCACCCCCATCTACCCCAAACCTATTTTCTCCAATATTTTTTTTAATATTTTCCCTTTAAAATTTTACTCCATCGTTTACTTTCCCCAACATTTTACTCCCTAAAAATCCTTAAAACTTTTTATTTTCCCCCAAAACTTTCACTCTCTCCCACTTTTCCCCTAAAACTTTTACTCTCCTCCCATTCCACCCCCATCAACCCAAACTCATTCCTTCCCCCACAATTTTTTATGAATATTTTTCCTCCAAAATTTTATTCTCACTTCTACTTTCCCTCAAAATTTTATTTCCCAAAACTTTTTATTTTCCCTCTAAACATTTACTTCTCATCTTTTACTCCCAAATAAAAAATCAAAATTATCCAAAAAAATCTCTAAACCTAAATAATAATAATTTTATTTATATATATTATTTATATTATTAAATTAAATTTCACATTTTGTACTATTTATATTATTGAATTGTTTAATTATATTGAATATTTATATTAAAATTGAATTATTAATGATGCTATAAAATAGTCGTATAAAATTTTATGTTGATATCAATTTCACTTTTTAAAAATCACATTTTTTCATTTAATATATTTTTTAATTTCAAAATGCATATTGACAAAAATCAAAAGATAATTGAAGCAACTAAGCAAGCAGCAAAAAAGCTAACTCGTATATAAAGGATTAATAAATAAATTATAAGGTGATGAAAGTTAATAACAAATTTGATTACGGTGGAAAATTTTGATTACGATAGATGTTAATGGTTACAATGACTCAAAGTTTTTTTTTTAATTTAACTTAAACAAATATATTTAATTTGATTCGAATTCCATCTCACTTGACTCGATTTGAGAAAATTTCAAATCTAATTAGGATGATAAAATAGGATTCGTCAACTCAATCAACTCCAAATTTTTTCATTCAATTCGACTCTATTGAACGCTGACCCCTAGATTTCCTAACTTGAGTTATTATATCAACTTAATAAAAAATATGTTAATGGTAGTATAGTAAAAACATGCCAAAGACATGCAAAAGGTCCAAAAGCATACCAGCTTGGATAAATAAATAAAGGTTAAATTTTGTTAGTAGTTATTGTATTTTGTAAAAGTTGTGGATTTAATCTTTATGTTTTAATTTGATCGATTTTAGTCATTGTATTTTTTTGAATTGGTCACTTTTAGTTTGCTTTTCAAATTTTAAAATTTTAAACTCGATTCTAACAATAGTAGTTAAATCTATTAGGTTAAATTCATTAGTAGTCATTTATTATGCTTACAGTTGTAGATTTAATCTATATTATCTTTTTTTTTTGTGAATAAAAACCTCATAAAGTTAGATTACATGGTGGGAATTAGGAATACAAAATATCCTATCTTTGTCTGCTTTGGTAAGAGTTAAGATCGCTTCCGAAGGGTCCTCAATCATAGTAAATTCTTCCCTCCTCTCGAAGGCCAATTTGGTTATGCAATCAGCACATTAGTTCTCCTCCCTCAAGATGTAACGAAGGGTCCAATTTTCCTCTTGTGAAAGTATACGATGAATCCTTCTGATCAAAGCACAGTTGGAATTACTTGAGGTGCTATCACAAATGCCTTTAACGACTTCCAAGCTATCCGACCAGATCTCTGCCTTGTCGTGACCTCTTCGTTGGAGAATTCTCAAACCATCCAAAATACCCCAAAGTTCTGCATCAAAGACTGAGCAGTTTTCTATGCATCTATTGTATCCAATGATCCATTCTTCATTAGTATCACGTATAACTCCACCAGCAGTTGCGCACCTTAAAGTTGCTCGAACAACACCGTCTGTGTTAAGGATAACTTCGTCCCGTATATAAAGCTCTCTACTAATGGTGAGATCTTCGTTCACGTCGTATCTGGCTATCGAAAAGAAATGCTTGGCCCAACACAGAGAGGCATTAAGAACCTCACTAGGACTCCATGATTTGCTCTGAAACATGAATAAATTTCGATTCTTCCATAGTCTCCAAGCAAGGATACCAAAGAGACACGCCCATTTGATTTCTCCATTATGAATCTTTGAATTGTCATGCAAGTTAAGGGAAATTCAGGCATGCAAAGTATTAGAGAAAAAATTAGCTTGGTGGTTAATCGGAATTACCTGAGTCCAAACTTCTTTAGCCATTGTGCAGTCGTGGATAACATGAAGTATGTCCTCTGACTCGTAACTAGAAACTGGACAGAAAGGGTTAGCTGCTAATCCTCGTCTAACTCTTTCCACATTAGTTAACAGTCCAGAAAAAGAAGCGCACTCGTTGTGGACCCGGATACTTCCATGCTATTTTCCAAAGTTCATCGCTGGAACTCCACGACTCCTCCTTCAACAATTTGTACGCACTCTTAAGAGAAGGCCCCCGTTACGGTGTGGCACTATATATTCTCTAATTTGATCATTCCAAATCTATATTTTTCAAATTTTGAATTTTCAATTTTGACACAAATGATAGTCGTTAATTCATTAACTAAATTTTTAGTGAATAATATATAAAAATTATAATAAGCTGGATATGACATTACACATATGATTAGGGGTGAAGATAGGGGGCAAACAAGCCTCCACCCCTCCCCCTAAAATGGAAAAAAAATTATTTTAGACCCCTTAAGTTTTATAAATTTATAAGCAATACATGGTACAATTATAGTTTGTACACTAAAATTATATAAATTTGATTTAGCCCTTCTAAAAACTGTAAAATATAAGTGAATACAATGGTGAAATTTTATTTTAGCTCCCATAAAAATATATAACATAATCTTGGCCCCAAGAAAAAATATTTTGGCTTTACTTTTGTATATTATAATATATTTACCGCATCAAATTTTGAAAATAACATAACTTAATTTAATGAATCTAATAATTATCATTTGGTGAGGATTGGAATTTTAAAATTTGAAAAGCATAGGGACTAAAAATGACCAAACTAAAATACATGAACTAAATCCATAAATTTCGTAAAGTATAGGGACTAATACTAGAATTTAACCATAAATAAATAAAGTGTTGAATATTTTTAATTATAGGTTAAAATATACCATAGGTCCTTATACTCTTCACAAATGTAAAATTTAGTCCATGTGTTTTTACTTTCAAGAATTTAACCCCTCAACTTTTTAGATTTCAAAATTCAAATCTTATTTTTAGTATTGTTATGTTTTTTTTGTTAAATTTGTTGGTTGATATTTTGAAATAAAATAAATATTCACTTGGCAGCAATATAACTAAAAATTAACCTTGTAACGAATTCGAATTTAACAAAATAATTTTATTAATGTTAATAATTGAACTTAAATTTAAAATTTTAAAATATAAAAACTAAATTATTAAAAGTAGAAGTATAAAAATTAAATTTCAAAAATATAAAAGCAAATTAATGAAATATTTTAACCTTATTTATATACCATTATTTCAACCGACCAAAAAGTCAAACACCCTTTAATACGAAAACCACGTTTACAAAATCCGCTGACTCTGCTTTCTATTATTTCTAGGACTACTCACGTTCGGAGCTCACGCAAATAACAGAGTGAACCAAACCTTCATACAAACCACCCTTAAAATAATAATAATAAATTAATAAAATTTATCACTTTATCATTAAATGATAATATAAGAATAAGAGTATGTTTATACGAAAAAAATTTAAAATAACCAAAATAGGAAAAACCCGTATTTAAAATAAGTAACGTGATAGTATAGAAAAATTTCTTGAAAATGTAAATAATTATAATATAACCATTTAAAAAAAATTTAAGATCAAGTGACGAATCTATTTTTTCTCAATATAAATAAAATAATTTCATTTTGTAACATTTAAAGCGAATAAATAAAAATAATGGTAATTGTTTGATAAACAATATAGTTGAAAATGTGACAAGTGTTTATTTTGTTTATATATTATTTTTAAAGTTTTTACTATATTTTATAGGACACATATCATATCCTAAATTTGCTTATGAAGTCTAAGATAGTTTTTCTAATAACAATTGAAAATGAAGTTAATTATTTTATTATTCATTTTACCATGGTTTGAGTTTTAAAATAATATAATTGTTATACCCCCCATCTATTTTAGGGCACGTGACAAGTCAAAAAGGCACTTAAACAATAAGTCAATTGCCAGCAAGTCAGGAAGTCACCCATAAGCCTTTCTTTCTAAGAAGACCATCCGGACAGTTTTAAGTCATTCATCACTAAGTCTCCAAGCTTTCATTGGGAACATAAAGCTATTGGTCACCAAACACCACGTGGTCTTAACTACCATATACCATCAAGCCAAAGTGAATGACAAAATCTATCCATCACAGACATCCTCATCCCATTGAAGACATTCGCCCCATGCTTTTCGTAATGATGGCTAGATGGCAAGTTCAACACGTTAACATCGCCTTACACAAGAGCTTCACCTATAAATACCTCTAGGAACGATGAAAAAATGATTGACTCTTCTAAGATACCAAGCCAACACTTTGTCAATATATCTCCAGCTCCCAGCCTTAGCACCCTCCTCACTTCTAGTCTCTTTTACCTCTAGATCTCTACCCCGATTAGGTGAACTAGCCTCCACAACCACCACCACCACTCTCTCTTTCACATCTCCTCATTGTTCTATCACAATAAGCTCATCACTCCTCCTTTCGGACTTTATTGTAGTAGCCTTTCTAAACTTTGTCATGATAGTTTTCTGATCCTTTACCACCTCTCTTGGCGAGGCACGACCAATGCGGTCACCACCTCTACTTTGATTCTTCCTGGCCGTCCATCTTTCTTGACCATTTTTCTAGCAAAACGCCAAAAAAACCCTCGCAACAAAAAAGAGAAGAACTCCAAGACAAATCGAAGCAAGCAAATTCCTAAAATGCAAAAATCGTTGCAAGAAACTAACCAAAACCAAAAAAATGATAAGAACAATTGTAGAAAATTTCAAAAACAAAGGAGGCAAAATAACCCCAATGAATAAAACCCAAAGAATATATAGACCTATCTCTCAAAATGCATCATTTCAAAAAACAAGCAACACACAATGGCAACTCGCTACCTATTTCAAGACTGTTGTTCATCATTATCACGATTCCCCAAGAACGCAGTCCTTAAAGTGCATTTTTGGTAGAATTTTAAAGGTTTTGATGCTACATTTCACCCTTAAATAAGACTACCATTTGGAGCAAACTATTAAAAGGAAACGACTAGCAAATCAAGATGTCTCGAGGAAAGGCACTTTGTAACCCCCTTCTCGACTAGAATGGGGCATATTTTTATACCCCCATCTGTTTTAAGAAATGTGGCAAGCCAAGAAGGCACCCAAACAATAAGTCAGTTGCCAGCAAATCAGGAAGTCACCCACAATGCCTCCTTTTTCGGGATGACCATCTAGACAATTGTAAGCCATTCGTCACCCAAGTCTCTAAGTTTTCATTGGGAACATAAAGCTATTGATCACCAAACACCACATGGGCTCAACTATCCTATACCATCAAGTCAAAGTGAATGACAAGATCTATCACATCACAAACATTCTCGTCTCATCGAAGACATCCGCCCCCATGCATTCTGTAATGATGGCTAGATCGTAAGTCCAACACGTTAACATCGCCTTACACGATACTCTCGCCTGTAACTACCTCTAGGAATAATGAAGAAAGGATCAACTCTTCTAAGATGCTAAGCCAACACTTTGTCAATATATCTCTAGCTCCCAGCCTTAGCACCCTGCTCACTTCCAGTTTCTTTTACCTCCAGCTCTCCGCCCTGATTAGGTGAACCAGCTTCCACAACCACCACAACTCTCTCTTCCACATCTCCTTATTGTATCATCGTATCAACAATAATATTTTAAAATGTAAAAATTCTAAAAATTAATGAAAATTTTCAAATTGTGAGAAAAAAATGCAAAATTGTATATGATGTTCAAAAATTTTCTAAAAGAATTTTTCAAAAGAAAATGACAAAAAAGTTCTATAATAGGAAATTTTTTTCTAATATTTTTTTTCTTAAATTGTATCCATATCACTTCTAAATTTTAATAATTTTAACAAAAAAGTAATTTTTTATGAAATATATGTTGAAAATTATATTTTAAACTAAATATCAATAGTAAAAAGTACTTCAAACTATTTTTATTTCAAAATCAAAAAATTTATCATAAATAATTTTAATATTATTAGATCAAAATAAAAATAAAAAATTTTTGTTCTTCAGATCAAGTTTAATAATCTGTTTATTAAAAAATAATAAAACATTTTCTCATTAAAAAAATTATACTACTAATTTAAATCAGATTAAATCTAAATATATATTATCTAAATTTTTTTATCCAATTCCTTTTTCCCTAAAAAAAGAAAAAAACTGATCCTGAGCATGTCTTGGTTCTAAGTTTCAAACAGGCGAGTAGTTGGACGGCTGACGTGTACTACAACGTTATGTGTGGGAAGTACCGAAAGAAAAGGAAAAGACATTGCTTTTCTTGTGCCCCAAGAACCGATTGTCTAGTGGTACAGATCTGAATCCCAGCTTTTATTTGTCTTTTCTTTTACTTTTTGTTAACCAATTCCCTTTCTAACATCAAACATTTTTAAACCCTAAATTTGAAATTTGAAATTATTTTTTATAAATCAAATTGATAATTTTTTAGTAGAATTAATTTTTAATATTTTATTTTAATTCTTTATAATAATTTTTCGTTTATAATAACAATTATAATATAAAATATATTTTTATTAAATTAATTCTTTATAACTATATAATCTCAAAATTTAAGTAATATTATAGTTATTTCATGTAAGTAAATTTATTCATTTTATTTTATTAATTAATCACAAATATAAGTGCTATATTACCACCAAAAGAATGAAATCTATCATAATGAAACTAGGGATTTAGGGTTTTAACTAAAAATTATTAAACTCAACAAAATGTTGTATTTCTTCATTTAATTAGAGTACTTTTCAAGTTGATATAGTCAAGAATTTTAGAGAGAGAGATTTACATATGATTTCTTTTAAGAAGAACATTAAGGGAAAAAGAAAGAGAAATTAGGAAGGGGTAAGGAAAAAGATGGAGGGATAAGGAGAATATATGAAGAGGAAGGGACAATGCATTCGGGTCTAGTGTTTTTAGTGTAGTATTTTCATCTATATGTATTTAAATTTTTTGAATAATTTGGTTTAATGAAATATCCATCAGATTCATTAATATCTTTTGTATATTGTACTAAATGATTTTTGCATGCAAAGTAAAATATGTTAAGTATGACTCATATTTTAAGTCAAATTTAAGAAACAATATTTTTGTTAAACTCTATTTATTTGTTTTAATCAAACTCTGATTAGTTTAGATTATTTTATTATTATTTGACCTAGAAATTTTAACCTATAAATAGGCTCTTTTACAATCTTAGACAAAACACCCATTAGAGTTTAGAACTCTTAATACTTTTGGAGAATTTTGTTTTTATGTTTTGAGGGTTCTTTATTTTTGGGTTTTTAGAGTTTAGTTTTTTATCTCCATCTTTTGTACTATTCGTTCTTTTACCATTATAGTAAAATTATCTTTGCTAGTGGTTTTTTATCCTCTTCAAAAGGATTTTTCCAAGTTAAATTTGT
Organism: Gossypioides kirkii; assembly: GCA_005610355.1. NCBI lineage: Eukaryota > Viridiplantae > Streptophyta > Magnoliopsida > Malvales > Malvaceae > Gossypioides > Gossypioides kirkii. The sequence continues at coordinate 6,294,324 of CP032249.1, read as the reverse complement.
GTGTTTAATTTCTCAATTTCTTCCGTTATTTTTTACTTGTTAGTTGCTTAATAAGATCGATCTCCAACAAAATAGAAAGTAAATATTGACTCAATGATTATCTTAACATTTAACTAATATTGAGTAGTATTATGTGGTCAATTGTAATATGAAAATATAAATTATATTAGTAGATAATCTAAACACATATTTAGTCTAATCAAGATAGAGCAAATCAATTGAAAGACTAATATACCCTCTATCAAGTCCAATTGAGGAGATATCTTGTCTTAGGTATCAAAATGAATGACTTCCAGAAGATAGAAACAAAGATATGACTGATTGGATTGATAATACATCGAACGACATCCAAGTAGAATGGATCTTAGAACCATTTATGGATTTATTCACTTGTGACGTTCATAACGTGACATACCTTAATCATGAGTGGATGATGGATTCTGCATGTGTGACTTGTATACTTTGATGTAAATGAAAGCCCGAGTTCAAATATATAAGGAACCGAAAATTGGTACATTGGATATACAACTTCTACTATATGTAGCATCATTCCACAACAGTGGAATTCATAGTCTAATTAAAGGGTAAAACATATCCTCTCATCGGTATTACATGATAGATGAAAACTAAACATGACCACTGACCATTTGTTTTTATGATAAATGATTTAATTATTATTCAATAGTAATGAGTTTTCATGAAGGAAGATGTCATGGTTGCCATGAGAAAAAATAGGATCATATTGGGAGAAAAAAATTATCCCTAAGAGATGAAGGATATTCTATGAGGGTAACACAATTATTATAAGATCATTGGACGAACACTTATTAAATAACTTTCATAATTGTATATAATAAGGGAGAACTCAATCATGATATATTAGTGGAATGACTAAATAATATTGTAATTAATAGGTGTAAAGCTAGAACTTAATTACAAATAATTTGGGTCCTAATTATATGTGTCCAATCAGTCCTTCCGTTAACTCGAGATAAAAACAAAAAAATTGCATGGAAGATAAGAAATAAATGAAAACAATGAAGTAAGAGAAATAGATCACATGTGTTACCATTTATAATGAAAACGTTTTCTCGCTAACTACAAAAGATAAACACGACTTCATGCCTATATTAAGACATGGACATTGACATATTAGGTGACAAGTTCCATCCCCAAGTTATTTATTTCTGATTTATTTCTTTCCCAATGGAAACATAATTATTTTCAATCATTTATATACGGCTATGGACGATGAATAGTATGGAATTTGGCTATAGGATTTATTAATTTCATAGCAAAATTGTTAAATACGAATCCATTATTAGGTTTATTTTTGGAAAGTCGTATAAGAATCAAAATGTTGCATTTTTTTTTTTCAAATGGTGCATGTTGCTCTTTGAAAAAAATATAAATCATATATATTATACCAAATTTAAATTACAAAAAGTATAAATATTATATATATTATACTACATTTAATCGAGTTGATGTAATAAGTTATCCGAGCATTAATTTAATAAAAAAATTCTTAAAAATCCATTTTGCTCATGACCTATACTTGTGCTAGTCTCAAACCCATAATTTAAAATCAGAATCATATCCATCAAACGTATTCATATGCATATATTCCACCCCTTAACCCCTCATATCATTCTTGTTTAGCTGAACATGTTTTCTCGTGATCTGTGATTCCGGTTTGCAATATAACTACCTTATCGGAGGCATCACAAACATATCTCCTTCTCATTTATCACATATCATATTTCACATATAGATGGTATTGGTTCGTGCAGAAAGAAGGGTATTTTACCTCGAACATGAACTGACCATACTCACTCTGACAACATTGGTTTAACACCACCATAACCAGACACCACACATTACATCATTGAAAAGGAACACTTACCTTTCAAAATTTATACAACAAAAGGATTTTATAACACAAGGAAGTAAGAAGAAACTCATAAGAAAGTCTAGTATTGAATCTACTCTATAGGCCCTTTTCTTTTCTAAGTGAATTACCTTAAAGTCTTCCTTGCCTTTCTAGTGATCGATCTGTAGCTCAACTCATTGTGCTGCTGCTACAGTTGGGACATTTTTGGAGCTAATAGTCTTGATCTTCTTACTTGATTTTCAAATCGAGAGACCAAGTTTACCATAGCTTTTTTCCATATGAAAAAATCTGAAGCCCCCGTATCAACAAGAGCACTCTTTCCTTGACTTGCAATGTTGATGTCTACATACATAAACCCTCTCTGCTTTTGATCCCTCTTCACCTTTGAAGAGTTGAGTATCATCGACCCAAGCTTTAAAGCCTCACACTTTGGCTCCGCTTCAACTTCTTTATTGCTCACGGACAACTTAGATCACTCTAGAAAGTCTCGCATCCTATGCGGACCATAACAAAAGAAGCACTTCACTGGCTTTTTCTCATTCTCTCTGACTCTCTTGGCTTCAATAGAACGCACAATCGAACCAAGTCTTATTGATATTTTGTCTGGCTCATCGTCCCCTTCAATGGCAGAAAACATAGTTTCTTTGGACAGTCCCTCACCATATGCGGACCATCATAAAGGAAGCATTTCACTGGCCCCTTTAGTCTATTGTTGGGCATCCACTTCACATTATGTTGTATCCCACTGCCACCATTTCCATTTTCATCTTCCTCATATCCTCTCTCACCATTTCCCATCTCTTTAGGCTTGGAAGACTTGAACTTGTCTTTCCTCGGACCAAGCTCGATAAAGGATTTCGCCTTAACCATGGCTACAGTAAGCTCAGTAATACTTTGTTGACGTAACTATTGCTTCTTGCAAGGATTCAACCCATCTCCTAACCAGTAGAAAACTTCTTTCTCACTCAAGTTAGAGATTTGAAACATCAACTCATTGAACTCTCGAACAGTGCCTTGTTGCGTAAGACGGTGCAACTAAGCTTGAGCCTCCTTCTCGACACACTACGAGTACAATTGCTTCTTGAACTCCTTTTGGAACTCCTCTCAAGTTTCAATTGTAGTCTTACCTTGTCTCTCATTTGTGGATTACAACACCTCCATAAAAAAGTGACATCAGTAAAATAGATCGCAACAATGTTTACCTTAGTGACATCTCCTCAATGCCCATCCCATGGAAATATTATTCCATCATAGAGAAAATTGTCAAAATCTCTTGTGGACCTCGTCCTTTCAAACTCTTTCGGCTTAGGGACATCCTGTAACACCCCTACTCGACCCGTTCGTCGAATCTAAGTACAAGCATCACAACAAAATCGAGTTTGATAGTACAGAAAATGGGTCTGTCATCTTGATCGAGATAGTTTTATCCCGTCGGATAGTCATTCTAGTATTTGGAGCACGGAATATATGAAATGGATCACAAAGTATTTGAACTATGATTCATACTTAATATTCAAACCTCGCAGCCGGACTCAAAAAAAAATTCACAGAAAGAGTTATATTATTTATAAATCGAAAGATTTTTTATTCTTTCAAACTCTCCTTTAGTTTATGCTTATTTTGATCAAAGGACAAACCTTTCTTTTCTTTGTATTTTTTTATTATATCTATTCTATTGATTGAATAAGTGATGATCCAATGGTTCTTATTCATAGAATCTTTGGACTTAGTTTGAAGGTTTTATTGAATCATCGCGGTTCTGATATGAATCTGAAGTTTCAATTGATTCATAGGTGTAGAAGCCCAATTTTGACCGGGTCCGAAAATAAACAAATAAAACCCAAATAAAAATAAAATAAAATATTATTACTTAAAAGTCCATTTACAAAAGCCCATACAAGCCTAATGCCCATACAAGCCCAACAATCTAAAAAATAAAAAAACCCCAAGTTGTTGCTCCAATCGCTTCCACATCAGTTGCCACATTAGCTGCCACGTCATCACATATCCACGTTAGCATGTGTCCACATCAGCAAGCTCCACGTCAGCGCCACGTGACCCTTCAGTGGCTGGCTGTTGACTTTTCAGCTCCCGAAACGTTTCTTTACCCAAGATCCCTTGGTTACCCCGAGGCTTTCCCTCTGCCCAAGGACCTCTCTACCGCCCTTGCACCAAAATGGCCATGGCACAGCTCCTGGTGCTGGCGTTGATCGCAGGAGATGGTCATTTTGGTGATACCTGCAAACAGAAGCAAGGAACAACAACAAAACAAAACACAAGATAGAGAAAAGAATAGTAGATTCTGTAATTTATTTCGGCTATAAAGAGCCATTTCAAATCTGTAATTTACACACAATCAATACGAAAATAACACACAAAAGATCAATACCAAGAAGAATCGCATATCCAAGTACAAGCATCTCCATGATATTTTTCAAGGTATATCAGTTTATTAGTGTATATTCGTTCACATATACTCGTAAATCTATCATTTTAGTTCAAAAACATTTTCTTTTTTCACACAATAAAAACAAAATACGTGATAAAGAAGGGTCATCGAAATCCATTAAAGAATTTTTAAAAAAAAAAATAAGTTTAGATCTGGATTTTTTTTTATAATAAAAACAAAAGATATCAAGAAAACCAAATAAGAAACTTTCTTCCCTTTTTTTGTAGATCTAAAAAGAGCATAATCAGATTTTAAATATTTTTACAAAAAGGGTATTGACCCTTTCGTTTTTAGATCTAAAGTTCGAATCTAAACCTCTTTTAAGAAACAAGTATAAAAATGGAGATTGAAGTTATTTTTCTAAGAAGAAAAGAAGATTGGAAACCCAGTTTAAATATTGCTTTTATAAAAAGTTTTTTTTAAAGGAGATGTCTTACCTAACCACCATGAATGGCGGCCCGTCGTCGTCGAGGGGCAGTGGTGATGGTCGGATTCATGGTGGCCTTGCATCGGGGTAAACGGCTGGGCAAAGGGGAAGTTTTAAAGTTTTGAGAGAAAAAGATTTAATAGCTTAGGTTTTTTTTAGGAAAGGGTGATAAAATGAATTTTTTTGACAAATTTTGAAACTTATAAGGTCACCATACGATGCTGTTTCAAGGCCTGCCCTTATGCCTAAAAAACGACGTCGTTTAACATGTCAACCCGCATACCCGACCTGCTCTAGTTCAGATCCGTGTGTTTTTTTGGGTGTCGGGATATTTATGCTTTTACTCCTTTCGCTTTTTAAAACCTTTCCAATGTCATCCTTGCTTTTGTTTTCAATCTATTTTAAATTGGACTTGATCTTTGTTTCGTTTTTCAAATTAATCCCTTGACCAGTAACCTCTGTAGTGGATACGTGTCCGAACTTTGAGAAATTTCCCATACGATCCCTGTAATCTTTTATACTAGAATTAAAGCCTCGATTTCTTTTTTTTTTTTAAATAATAATAATTTTTTTCCTCGAAATTCTATTTATTTTAAAGTTAACCCTTTATTATTATTATTATTATTATTATTATTATTTATTATTATTATTATTATTTCTTTTCCCTTTTTTAAAAAAGAAAAAGAAAAAATATTTTCCTGATAATTTGTTTCTTCAAACTTTATCCTTTTTGCCTCTTCTATTACTCTCCCATTACGCCTTTGGTTTTCTTCTTTTAAGCTCTCAAATTCGTTTATCTATAAACAAATTAATTTATAAAAATACGTATATTATTTCATCATGCATTCACCAGTATACAAGTTTACATTTGGTCATATGTGCATGTGCACATGCATTATAATTCTTATCCCTTATTTTTACATTTTTAAACACCTTTTCTGTAATCCATCATTATTTCTCTTTCAAAAAAATTGAGCCTTGCATTTTCATAAGTTGCTTCAAACCACAAGCTCTTTTGAAACTTTCATTCGTTTCTTATAATAATTAACATATCCACTTGTGTTACGTTATTTTCGTGAATAAAATTCCATGAAATGAGTAGTTTTTCATGCCTTATTGATGTTTGCGTCATTAACTTGAAGATGGAGTACATGCCTATTCCAACGGTCTTTGAAAATAGTCCAACTAAATGATGTGTTTCTTTTTTAAAAAAAAAATCTTCAAAGTTGAACTTTGGGTCTGTTATTTATTTTAAATCTGGTTTTGATTCAAACTACTATTCAATTTTTGTTTCGAATAGATTGTTTCCTCTTTGTTAATGTTAACATTTCGGTTAAATTGTGAGCTTCGAAAATACACAAATTATCATTTTTGAGGGCAAAGTTTGTCATTTTGGGAAATTTGAAAATAGTGTCCTAATGTATTGGGTGTTATTTTCCTCAAAGTCCAAAACATCGAATGACCTATCAAAATTGATAACGGCTCCTTTATTTACAAAATCATATGTCTTTACTCACCCGTTTTGCCAAATTTTTGAAACATATCATTTTCCAAGGTATGTAAATTATTTTCAATTTAAAAAGCAATGCTCTTTTATTTAAGGGAAATTGAGAGATTGTACCCTAACATGTTGGGTACGACCTTCCTTTGAACTTAAATAATAGAGCATCAAGACCGATAATTATTCGATACTCTATAATGGGTGAGGATAGAGGAATCGGCTAGTTCAGGTACCCATACCTTAGAACTCAAACCGCATGTAGTTGACTTAAGAGACTACCAAACATCGCGACAAACCTTAGTGGTCACCTAGATAGGAGAGACGTGTCATAATTTCTGCTTTTAGCTGTAATTTCATGATTATATTTTACCTTTGTGATTAATGTACTGACATGCCTTATTTTTGTCTTTGTTTTATTTTGTGCATTGCATTCTCATTATAAGAAAGGTGTTGGTTCATACTCGATTACCAAATAGAGAGCTTTGATATGAAAAATGGGTTTCTTGATAGAGTGGAAGACAACATGGCCGTGCGCTTATGGTCTGAAGGGAGACAACGCGAGAATGGAGACAATCTGACAGAAGGCCATTTATCAGAATTTTGGGATCACACTTGAGTAAACGTGACCCAAAACAGTGTACAAGAGCTAAGAGATATTTGGGGTCAATGGAATGACGAAATGAAACATGTGTTTTATAGAGAATATGGAGATTTACCCTATCTGCTTGAGGTGAAAATAGACAAGCACCTTTTTCGGGCTCTCACTCAGCATTGGAATCCATCGTATAGTTGTTTTTCTTTCGGGAGTTTCGACATGACGCCTACCATAGAGGAGTACACCACGCTAATCCGTTGCCCGAAGATTCAAGTTGATAAGGTTTATTCAAGAGCTGTGAGTGTCTCGACCCTTCTGAAAAGGTTGATAAATATAACTGAGATGAGTGAACAATTGATGACATCTAGAATCAAGGTAAAAGGGGACAATGAATGCATCACTTGGAAGAGTTTGAGAGATCTGATAATAGCGCACCCGGATATGAAGAAACATGTCGATCTTTTTGCTTTGAGCATTTATGGGCTGGTTACCTTCCCGAAAGCATTAGGGCACATAGAGGATGCAGTTATAGATCTCTTCGACCGCTTTAGCAGGAGCGTCACACCTGTCCCGGCAATCCTCGTCGAGACCTTCAGATCGTTAAGTGCTTGTCGACGGGAAGGCCAAGGAAGATTCATTGGTTGTGCACCGCTTTTGATGGTCTGGTTTCATAGCCATTTTTGGAAGAAAGAGAGAATTTCGTATAAGGTATACTTAGTGGACTACTCGCCTTTGAAAGAGTTTGTAGCGACAAAGAAAGAGTTAAATATATTTGGGGAAAAATGGATGACAGTTCTTCAAAATCTCCGAGAAGAGGACATAAAATGGAAAGCATCGTGGTTTATTATTGATAAGATCCTTTATCGTTGCGATAATTTTGACTGGGTTCCTTTACTCGGGGTATGGGGAACCGTAGGATATGCCCCTCTACTCGTGTTAAGGCAGTATAAGTTAAGGCAGTTTATACCGACAACACATGGTTTGACTCAGTAGGAGTTCACCTATAAAGGGGATAACTACAAGAAGAGGGTCAGGGAGATAACAAACTCATGGAGGCAAGCACATAAGATGAAGATATTCGCTGCAAACCCGATGACGACGCCAGAACATGATTGGTGGAGGAGTAGAAGGGTCAATGATAATATCCCGACATCGAACCCTGATGACGCCAAATCGTTAAAAGAATGCTTACAAGTAATTCCATCAGAGTTGAACATCATAAAGTAGGATTTTGAAAGAAAGAGCCTGGAATTTGGGAAAAGGATAGAAGTCTTAGAGGAGCATAAGATGAAGCTAGGGTTGGATGTAGACATTCACAAGTTAGAGGTTGAAATGTTGAGAAAAGGGAAGAATAAAGCTGAAGAAGACTTGGAGGATTTGAAGAAACATTACAAGAAAATTCGTCAATCTATGAAAAACGCGGGACTTGGTAAGACTTCTGAGCAATGGCAACGAGAGATTCGGGAACAAGAGGACCGAGCAGAGCAATAGAAAAGGAATTTTCAAGATTGTCAAGCTTGGGAAAATGCCATAAGGGGAGAACTGTTAGAAAGCCAAGTTGAAAAAACTGAATTAAAAGCCCTGATAACTGAGATGGAGGCTAGAGTTATTGAATTGGAGGAGTCTCTACATAGGCACCATAGCAGAAACTCTATCATAAAATTCAAGGCAAGTCAAGCCGAAAATAGAGAATTGAGGAGAAGAGTACAAGAGCTCGAGGCTTCACTCCAAAACAACGAAATAAGGGTTGAAATTTCAGAAAGGAACTTAGAAGCGAGTGAATGGCACACCCAGCAGGCCCAAAGTCAAGTAGGAGAGAGAGACTATGCCATTGGTGAAGCGCTTACACGGATGCGAGAAGCGGCTGATTACGTGCAGATGCTAGCCATGGAAGCTGATGAGTTGAGCATACAGTATGAGTCGAAGTCAACACGTGGACAAAAATTGGCCGAACTTCTTAGGAAAATTAGGGCTTTAGGCACTAAGGCAAAGACATTTATGTAACTTGTTCTATGTAAAGAAATTTGTCTTCTAGTGAAGTTTATTTAATGGAATTGAATTCAGAATCAACGCCTTCTCTTGCATTGCATAAATGCATTCATTCGCATTTCATTCTCACATTTTAACGCAACAACTCTAACTAAATAAAATTTGAAACAGTTTAACTCGAAAACATAGAGAACTCACATCCTTACGGTTCTCGGAGAGCGATGGACCAAAGAATAAAAAGGTTGGAGCAGTTACAAAAAGAAATGCAAGAACAAATGTAAGCACAGTTGGCGAGGGTCTAACAGGATATGAGAGAATAAATTATTGAGTCTCTAGGGAATATAATCAACCGTTTGACCCAACTTTTACAAGAAGCTGAGAAAGGAAAAAAATCTTGTAGCAAGCTCAAAGGAGGAGAATAAAGACCCCCGATACCCTCCTGGTTTTACTCCTGTGCACAATCAAGTTCCACCAGAAACAAACTCGCGAGGGGCTCTCATCTTCATCCGAGCACAACCACATCCCATTGGTACTTCAGGCCAAGCCAATCATCCGACTGGATCAGGGTCTAATCCAAGGAAAAATGCTGCAAATCCCATCAGCCCTGATTTCAACGAAATCATGGAGACAAAGAGAACAAAATTGGAGGTTTCCAAGCAGATAGAGGAACACTACAAGTGGGTGAAAGATAAGACCAAGGCAATGGAAGGACTGACACCTACTGTGGGATGGATGCCAAAGAGCTGAGTCTAGTCTCAGACTTAGTATTACCTTCAAAATTTAAAGTTTTCGAGTTCGAGAAATATAATGGGATGAGTTGCCCAGAAGCTCACATCACCATGTTTTATCGCAAAATGACAAGATATGTCCATCATGATCAATTACTGATCCACTGTTTTTAGGACAGCTTGGTGGGATCCGTGATAAAGTGGTATAATTAGTTGAGTCACGCGAAGATCAGTTCATGGAAGGACTTAGCCCAAGCCTTCATGAGACAATACGACCATGTCACCGATATAGCTCCTGATAGGATCACTTTGCAAAACATAAAAAAGAGGTCGAGTGAGAGCTTCAGGCAATACGCCCAACGATAGAGAGATATGGTTACTCAAGTATAGTCACCGTTAATGGGGAAAGAGACGACTATGCTCTTCATCCATACCCTGAAAGCCCCTTATCTTAACCACTTATTGGGAAATGCTACTAGGATTTTCTCGGACATGGTTATGTCTGGAGAAATGATTGAAAGCGCAATCAAGAGCGGTAAGATTGATGCTGGGGAAAGTAGGAAGAGAGCAGCCCCCAGGAGGAAAGATGCTGAAGTAAACAATACAGGCATGTATAGGCCAAACTATACAAATTCGATCATGATTATGCAAGCCAGAACCCCTGTAAACAACTACCAAGATCGTCTGAAGACGGAGCCAAGCTCTAGAAAGAACACAGAAAGAATACATTCAACCCTATTCTGGTGACATATAAAAAGCTTTACCAGCAACTGTACGATCAACATGCAGTAGCCCCGTATTACACAGATCCGATAAAACTCTCTTTTCCAAAATGGTATGATGCAAATGCCAGTGTGAGTACCATGAAGGAGTAGTCGGACACTCCATTGAAAACTGTTTCACTTTCAAGAAGATAGTGGAAAGACTAATTAAGATGAAGCGTATAAGATTCGATGAGTCGTCTGGACCTAACGTGGTCGAGAATCCTTTACCTGCTCATCTTGATCAGGAGATCAACGCAATCACGGGAGCAAAAGGTAAAAGGGTTAAGACTAATATCGGAGAGGTTAAATCATCTTTGAAATGGGTATGGCGTCAAATGGTCGAAAGAGAGATAATCACACGAAACAATGAAGATACAATAATGACAGTCGAGAACTATTGTGATTTTCATAACACTGAAGGACATGAGATTCAACATTGCACAGAGTTCAAGATTTTGATTCAGGACCTGATGGATCATAAAGAACTGGAGTTCTTTGAAGAAGAAGAGGTGAAAGACATTTGTGCCTCTGAAGAGAAAGGGACAAACGGGCCTGATCGCCTTGTAATAATTATCTCCGTGCCTAAAGTTGTCGAAACAAGAAAGCAAATGACACCTTGTGTCAACATACAAAAACCTTCGCCATTCCCTTATGAGGATAGCAGGAGAGTCCCTTGGAATTATGAGTGTAACATAATAACACCTAAAGAAAAGCAATCCAAAGAAGGCATAAACCTTGTTACCCGTAGTGGGAAGTGCTATGACTCGAAAGAGGAAAAGAAAGAGACGGCTAAAGGGAAGGCCTTGGCAATTAAACCAGAAGAGAAGGAAACCAACAAGCCTGAGCCAGTAAATGAGCCGATAGCAGAAAAAGAAGCGAAAGAATTCTTAAAATTCTTAAAATACAGTGAGTATAGCATGGTTGAGCAGTTGCACAAACAACCCGCACGCATATCAATCTTGTAACATCCGCGTGCTTGAATTAGATTTGGAACAGTGATGGAGTACAATTTAGAATTAGAATATATGGTTGAATTTAGAAAGGTTTGGAGAAATCAAGGATGTATTAGTAAAGGTGAAAAAATAGGAAGGACTAAATAGCAATTTATCCAAATTGAATTTTGAGTCATCATGGGAATTAGATTGATTAAGGAGGGGAAAAAGAGTAATTTGGTGAAAGATATTTTTGGAGGCAAAGTTTTGGGCCAAAGTGTAAAGTTGGAAGGCCTAAGGACTAAAAGTGCAATTTTACTATTTTTATTAAGTGAGATATTTTTGAAGAAAAGTCTAGAGAATTTGTGAGAGAGAAAAATCAATTAAAAAGCAAAGATATCAGCTCTCTCCATAAAGCTAACAGTCCATGCCATTCGCTCTTCCATCCAACTTTTGCTTTTATTTCAAATAGGTCCTTCCACCATTTTTAAGCTTTGCAAACTCCAAAACCTTCCATTTTCTTTGGAATTTCTGAAAGAAAGTCATAAAATAAAATTAGTAGACACCTCAAACTTCTTATAGAATTCATTTTGAGGTGTTAAAGAGCATAGGGACTAAATCGAGACAATTTTGAATTCAAGGATTCAGGTAAGAGATGGTTAAATTCTCATGATGTACATGTATTTTACTGTTATTTAGCATGAAAACTATTGAATTAGAGCTTATAGCTTATATGTGTTTATGTGAAATTGAAGAGAAAGAGAAGAGAGGCAATGATCAAATTGAAGACAAAGGAAAAGAATAGAGCAAGGGGTAAAAGAGAAGAAATTCAGCCTTTTTGTTGTAAGTACTACAAGAATTTTAGTTCTATTCTTCATAATATATTTGAGTTGTTAGCATGAAAATTGTTGTTTAATTAGGTGTTATAAAGATGATTAAGTGAGATTAGTGTAATAAAACATGAGAAAGAAAATGTTTTCATTGAAACATATTGGACAGAATCAGAGGGTTAACTTCGAAAATTCACTAAAAATTGTGTATATTGAGTTAAAGGTCAAATTATATATGTAATTAAAGATTATTGTGTTTAGTTTCATATGGAAGAAACAGTGAATTAAATGGATCTGTATATTCTGAGTTATAACTGATTTTGTGTAACAAGGTCAGAGCAGATACGAGTTCCCCTGTTCTGACTTTGAAAAATTATTAAAGACGGAAATTTATATGTTTAATTCCTTAATGAGTCCATTTTCAATAGAAATAGACGGGAACATTATTTGATCTCTTTACTAAAAGATATATAATTTTAGTGAAGAAAGGTTGATACTGTCAGGGAGGAGAGAAGGGGTAACTTGAAAGAATTTACTGTACAAATTGGCTAAATTAAAAATTCTGGAAATTTTATGATAAAAATAGGATTGGGTCTAGTTTTAGAAACATCAAGCGGATTATAATTTCAAATTCTGTAGCTAAAGATATAAATAATTTAGTGACTGTGACGCAAGTGGACAGCCTTGAAAATTAATGTGAAAATAAAAGTAAGAGGTATATGATGATATATATGTGATGAAAAATGTATATGTGAAATATTATGTGGTTAACTATAAAGATTAATTGTGTGAGTAATTGGTGAAATTGTGGATTTATTTGAGAAAATAAAGGTGAGAAATACATGATTATGTATAATGTGAAGAGAAATGTAAATGTGATGAATGAATTGTGGATAATGATGCTAATTGAGATTGTGCCCAAGTAGAAAAATTAGAATAGTTGTGATATTAGTGGCATGCCATTAAGGAACACTAGCACGCTCTCTGTTTAGCATGTCTCGTGCTCTCTGTTAAAATGTAATATCTACCATTGAGGTAAGTTGGTATATGAGAATGAATGTGTGTTATGGTGGCATTAAGGTAAGTTAAATGTTACATGCAAGAAAGGTTAGAAATTTTATACGCATGAGTATTGAAATGTTTGATAAAATTAAGCAATAAATAAATAGTCATCTATTATTCTTGTAGTGCTTACTAAGCCTTCACCGGCTTAACGCGTTTATTTTAACGCGTAGGTACAAAGTAACAAGGAGTAAAGTCGAGTTCAGGGACCTCTCATCACATCATATCATCCTTTGGTGGACTCCAAATATAGGTATTTTTTTAAGGAAATGGCATGTACAATGGTACTTGTGTGAATCCCTAATGAGTGGGAAAAATGTTATCTCGAATGTTATGAATTATGAAAATGAAATGATTAATATATGATATTTCGATTTGAATGGCCTTAAAAGGCATCGTTTTTTCTTAAAAATTTCTGTTACTCGACTTTCTGTGTTGTACTGTAATGTAATGCTCCTATATTGGGTTTATACGTATAAATCGGGTATAGGGGTGTTACAAATCTTAGCCTTCTTGCTAAGTTCAAGAGCCCACCGTAAGACACTGATGAGGGTACTCAACGAAACATATGTGGCTAATGACATATCTGTGTGCAATCTGGATCGCCTGATTAATAACATCAGTGCCGATAACTTTATTTTCTTTAGTGATGACGAGATCCCATCTGGGGGAATGGGGTCGACAAAGGCTTTGCACATTACCACTCACTACAAAGGGTCTACCTTACCTAGAGTGCTCATTGATAATGACTTAGCTTTAAATGTATTGTCGCTAACTACCCTGAGACGATTACCATGTCACAATATAGTCAGAGCTTTTGACGGAACAGAAAGAAAAGTGATGGGCCGAATTGAAATACCATTGCAGATTGGCCCGAACACCTATAAAGTAGACTTCCTGGTAATGGACATTAAGCTCTCATATAATTGTTTATTGGGAAGACCCTGGATCCATTCAGCAGGGGCAGTACCATCCTCTCTTCATTAGAAGCTTAAACCGGTAACCAAAAGAAGATTGGTTACAATAAATGCAGAGGAGGATATTATCGCATCCATGACAAGTGACGCCTCATATGTAGAGAGAAATGAGGAGGCTGTGGAATGCTCCTTCCAGTCATTGGAGTTCATTAATGCAACATTCGTTATGGAAGGAAGCAAAATTCCCGAACCGAAGTTGTCACGGACTACGAGGATGGGTCTACGATTGACAATTGCAAAAGGGCACTACTAGGAAAAGGGCTTGGAAAACATCTGCAAGGGACAATCAATGCACCGGTACCACTAGGAAAATGGGATCGTTTTGGCTTGGGGTACAAGCCAGATATGAAGGAAAAGAAGAAGGAGATTGAGAGGAAGAGAGAAACGAGAAGAGCACGATTGATCGGGGGAGAGATCAATTGGGAGCCAATGGTCTTTCCCCACATATCAAAGACTTTCATTTTCGGTGGAATGAGGATTGAAGAGGAGAAGAAGACTGGAAGAATTGCGACAAACTTGAGCATTAATGCCATCTCTGAAGAAGACGAAGGAAGGAGCCTATCACGAATTTACCGATACACACCAAGAAGCGTTCTAGACAACTGGACCGAGGAGGAGCTCCCTATAGCCTTTAGGAACTTTTCATAGTAATATTCGATGTATATCTATCGCTCTATGCTTGAGAGCGATAGAGATCTTTTGTAAAGGGCATTTGACTATTATCCATTATTTTAATGAAAATGCATTTTATCCCTTTCAACAAATATATCTTTATATTCTTTCATTCTATTCAAACAATTTGTTTACACTTCACCTACACAATTAATCATTCTTGAATTCTGTATATATATACTCATACTCATACCATACAATCATTCTTAAAATTACTTTGTTAATTGGACCTTTCTCATTCTTTAAACAGATCTTTGGATATCAATGATATGAGCAACACTGTTACTGGCTTTAAGCTTCATTTTAAGCAAGATATGTGTCTCGAAGAGTCCTAGGACTTTGAAGATGACCAAGCCAGTAACTTGTCTCCTGATTTGCTACGAATGAGGGAACAAGAAGAAAAATAGATCTTGCCCCATAAAGAGATAGTCGAAATTGTGAGTATAGGTGAAAAGAAAGAAGTAAAAATTGGGACCAATATTTCGGCAGAAACACGAAAAGATCTTATTGAGTTACTCCAGAAATTCAAAGATGTCTTCGCATGGTCTTACCAAGACATGCCTGGGTTAAACACCGACATTGTAGTTCATAAGCTCTCAATAAAAGAGGAATGCAAGCCTATCCAGCAAAATTTTTGAAGGATGCGACCATATGTGTTGCTAAAAATAAAAGAAGAGGTTCAAAAGCAGTTTGACGCGAGTTTTCTCTAAGTGGTCAAATATTCAGAATGGGTCGCCAACATAGTCCTCGTTCTAAAAAAGGATGGAAAAGTACGTATGTGTGTGGATTACCGAGACTTGAACAAAGCCAACCCAAAGGACAACTTCTCACTACCTCACATTGACACCCTGGTGGACAACACGACACGTCATTCACTATTCTCTTTCATGGACGGCTTCTCTGGGTACAACCAAATAAAAATGGATCCCGAATATTTGGCAAAAACCACATTCATCACAATGTGGGGCACATTCTATTATAAGGTGATGCCATTCAGACTTAAAAACGAAGGGGCAACATATCAAAGAGTCATTGTGACATTGTTTCATGATATAATGCACAAGAAAATCGAGGTCTATGTCGATGACATGATCGTAAAGTCTCGACCTGGGGAAGAACATGTGAAGGTCTTGAGAAAGTTGTTCTTAAAGTTAAGAAAGTTTCAGTTAAAGTTGAATCCCGTCAAATGTACTTTTGGAGCTACTTCGGGCAAATTGTTAGGCTTCATGGTCAGTGAAAGAGGAATTGAGATTGATCCAGACAAAGTTAAGGCCATATAAGAATTACCACTACCCCGTACGCAAAAGGAAGTTCGAGGTTTCCTCGGAAGATTGAATTATATCGCTCGGTTTATCTCACAACTAACTAAGAAATGTGATCCCATCTTTCGTCTTCTTAGAAAACACAATCCAGGTACGTGGGATGACGAGTGCTAAAGAACTTTTGGCAAGGTTAAGAAGTATTTGTCCGATGCTCCAATTTCAGTACCACCAAGCCCCAACAAGCCGTTAATCTTGTATTTAACAGTTTTTGAAAATTCCATGGGGTGTGTGCTGGGCCAACATGACGAGACTGGAAAGAAAGAAAGAGTCATATACTACCTCAGCAAAAATTTCATCGACTGTGAAGTAAGATATTCGTCGATCGAAAAACTATGCTGCACGTTAGTTTGGACTACTCGAAGATTACGACAGTACATGCTGTACCACACTACTTGGTTAATCTCGAAATTAGATCCTTTTAAATACATGATTAAGTCAACTGCATTGAATGGAAGAATGGCTAGATGGAAAATCCTACTTTCAGAATTTGATATAGTCTATGTAAGCTAGAAGGCAATAAAAGGAAGTGCGATAGCAGATTTCCTAGCTAGTAGAGCTCTTGAGGATTATGAGCAAATAAATTTTGACTTCCCAAATGAGGACCTAATGTATATTGCAACCACCGAAGAGGGGACCGCGTTAAGGTATCCTTGGCGATTAAATTTCGATGGTGCTTCAAATGCCACGGACAATGGAATCGGGATAGTCCTAATGTCACTAGAAGGAGACCATTACCCTTTTACTAGTAAACTCAACTTCAATTGCACAAACAATAGATTCACCATTGGTAATCTATCAACTCAGGGGAGAGTGGGAAACAAGAGTCTCCAAGTTGATCGATTATCGAAAGATGGTCCTTGAGCTAATCAAGGAGTTTGATGAGGTTACATTCCAGTACCTCCCACATGAGGAAAACCAAATGGCTGACGCTTCGGCAACTCTAGTCTCGATGATAACAGTAAACAAGCCAGAGGATATGAAGCGCATCCAAATGAGCATTCAAGAGGCTTCAGTCCATTGTTACGAAATTGAAGCAGAAGAAAAGGACGATCATCCATGGTATCAAGACATCCTCCAATATGTGAAAGGTCGTAAATAATCCGAGGAAGCTATTGAAAATGATAAGAGGACATTGAGAAGGCTCGCAAATGAGCACGTCCTAGATGGGGAGATTTTGTATAAAAGGAGAAAGGATCAGGTGTTGCTAAGATGTGTTGATGCAATTGAAGCCAAGAAAATCCTAGAAGAAGTCCATGAAGGCATTTGTGGAACACACGCCAATTGATTCAAAATGACTAGGTAGATCATGAGGTTTGGATACTATTGGTCCACTATGGAGAGTGACTGTATCAACTATGCTAAGAAATGTCACAAATGCCAAATCTACGGAGATAAAATTCACGTACCTCCATCACATCTGCATGTCATGACTTCTCCATGGCTTTTTTCTATGTGGAGCATGGATGTTATTGGGTCGATTTCTCCGAAGGCTTCTAACGGGCATAGATTCATCTTTGTCGTTATCGACTATTTCACCAAGTGGGTGGAAGCCGCCTCTTACGCCAATGTTACCAAGTCTGCAGTCAGCAAATTCCTAAAAAAGGAAATCATATTCCAATATGGGATGCCGGAAAGGATTGTATCGGATAATGCACTAAACTTGAATAACAGCACGATATCAGAGGTTTACGAGCAATTCAAGATCAAACATCATAACTCATCTCCATATCGCCCAAAGATGAATGGAGCGGTGGAAGCAGCAAATAAAAACATCAAGAAGATTATGGCAAAGATGACAGAAACCTATAAAGATTGGCATGAAAAGTTACCATTTGCCCTTCTTGCTTATAGGACTTCTGTTAGAACGTCTACTGGGGCAATGCCATTCTCACTCGTATATGGGATGAAAGCCGTTTTACCCATCGAGGTGGAAATTCCCTCTTTTCGAGTCTTGTCAGAGCTAAATTTGGATGAAGCAGACTGGGTTCAAGCCAGATATGATCAGTTGAACTTGATCGAAGAAAAAAGATTAAGAGCTATCCGTCATGGTCAAATGTACCAAAAACGAATGATGCAAGCTTACAACAAAAATGTCCACCCTAGACAATTCCACGAAGGAGATTTAGTCTTGAAGAAAATACTCCCTATACACAAAGACTCTCGAGGAAAATGGATGCCTAATTGGGAAGGGTCATATGTGGTGAAGAAAGCTTTCTCCGAAGGAGCTCTCATTCTAACTGAAATGGATGACAAAGAGCTATACAATCCAGTAAATTCAGACTCGGTGAAGAGATATTTCACCTAAAAAAAAGTAGAGGCCAAGGTGAAAACCCGCAAAAAGGGCATCTTGGAACCAGAGGAATTTTGAGTTGAAAACCCGAAAAGTACAGATCAAACGTGAAGTAAGAATGATCAATTGTTCCTTCAAATGTGACAAGACGAAGAAATTTTACATCTTGGGCCATCAACGAAGTATTCTAGGTCTTCTAGATGCATGTCATGTTAGAAATTGATTCTCAGACCAGAGAAACTCATATTTGATATATAAGCATCTAAAATTGTTCTTTGTAATTATTTTACTCCTAGTAAATATTTGGCAATTTTTCTATGACCAATAATTCTTCGAGCTTTGACTCTAACACAATCTCATTCTTTCACTACACTGCCCAAGTATTTTCATATAGAGATAATGGATAATAGACTAATATCATAAGGTATGTAAAGGTCTGCGAGTGTTATTTGGAAAATTCCTAAACGATACAGGGACCCTAAATAGGACCACCAGTTAGAAGAATCAAGCCTGAAAAGAATGGATCAAATTAAGAATATTCTACCAAATCCCGTTATAGATTTGAGAAGACATAATGAGATAATCCCAAAGCAAAAGAAATTAATTAACATTAATCATGCACATTCATCTAGGTAGGAGCATTTGATTCATCTTGATCTTGACATCCTAAGCAATCTGGCCTGAAGGCCTATATGAGCACATTCTACAGGTTTTATTATGTTGAAGGGAAAGATTTGAGTCGCAACGGTGAATCCAGTACCACGAAAATACAAAGGGAAAGGTTTAATTCGCAATGGCGAACCTTATACCTCAGAGGACGTGAAAGGAAAGATTTAAGTCGCAACGGCGAATCCAGTACCATGAAGATACAAATGGAGAGGTTTAAGCCGCAACAGCGAACCTTGTACCTCAAAAAATAAAGGGAGGGATTTAAGCCGCAACAGCGAATCCAGTACTACGAAGATAATCGAGGAAAAGGTTTAAGCCGCAATGACGAACCTCGTACCTCAGAAGCATGAAGGGAAAGATTTAAGCCGCAATGGCGAATCTAGTACCACGAAAACATTGCAACCGCAATGGCAAATCTCATACCCTAAAAATAAAGAGGGACAGATTTGAGCCATAATGACGAATCTTCTACCTCGAAGCTAGAGTAGATCAGATCAAGATAACGAGCCTTCATTTCTCTAAAGTTACAGTAAGAGCAAGATGAAGCTCCAACATCAAATCCTATTCACTTAAAGTTGCAGCAAAACTGAATTAAAACTGCAATAACGAATCTTGACCTCCTTGAAGTTACAGCAAAATGGAGAGGAGCTACATCAGCAAATTTCGCCATCTTGGATTTACCTTGGGGCAAGGTAAGGCGGCAGATACAATACAGTTGAAGTAATCAATAGTGGAGCCAGGGTTCAGCAGGATTGGACAAGATTGGACTTCTTTTAGTCTTTGCTCCATTCCCGTTACACTGCAACGAGCAAAGAGGGGCAGCTGTAGAAGCCTAATTTTGACCCGACCCAAAAATAAACAAATAAAACCTAAATAAAAATAAAATAAAAATTTATTACTTAAAAGTCCATTTACAAAAGTCCATTTACAAAAAACCATACAAGCCCAATGCCCATACAAGCCCAACAATCTAAAAACATAAAAAAACCTTAAGTTGTTCCTCCAGACGCCGCCACATTAGCTGCCACGTCCTCACATATCCACATCAGCATGTGTCCACGTTAACAAGCTCCACGTCAATGCCACGTCAGCCACATGACCCTTCAGTGGCTGACCGTTGACCCCTCGGCTCCCGAAACATTTCTCTACCCAAGACCCCTTGGTTGCCCCGAGGCTTTCCCTCTGCCCAAGGACCTCTCTGCCTCCCATGCACCAAAACGGCCATGGCACAGCTCCCGGCGTCGACATTGACGGTAGGAGACGGTCATTTTGGTGATACCTGCAAACAGAAGCAAGGAACAACAGCAAAACAGAGCATACGATAGAGAAAAGAATAGTAGATTCTATAATTTATTTTGGCTATAAAGAGCCATTTCAAATCTGTAATTTACATATAATCAATACGAAAGTAACACACAAAAGATCAATACCAAGAAGAATCGCATATCCAAGTACAAGCATCTCCAGGATATTTTTCAAGGTATATCAGTTTATTAGTGTATATTCATTCACATATACTCGTAAATCTATCATTTTAGTTCAAAAACATTTTCTTTTTTAACACAATAAAAACAAAATAAGTTATAAAGAAGGGTCATCGAAATCCATTAAAGAGATTTTTTTAAAAAAACAAGTTCAGATCTGGATTTTTTTTATAATAAAAACAAAAGATATCAAGAAAACCAAATAAGAAACTTTCTTCCCTTTTTTTTGCAGATATAAAAAGAGCATAATCAGATTTTAAATATTTTTACAAAAGGGGTATTGACCCCTTCGTTTTTAGATCTAAAGTTTGAATCTAAACCTCTTTTAAGAAACAAGTATAAAAATGGAGATTGAAGTTATTTTTCTAAGAAGAAAAGAAGATTGGAAACCCAGTTTAAATATTGCTTTTATAAAAAGTTTTTTTTAAAGGAGATGTCTTACCTAACCACCATGAACGGCGGCCCACCATCGTCGAGGGACAGTGGTGATGGTCAGATTCATGGTGGCCTTGCATCGAGGTAAACAACTGGGCAAAGGGGAAGTTTTAAAGTTTTGAGAGAAAAAGATTGAATAGCTTAGGTTTTTTTTAGGAAGGGGTGATAAAATGAATTTTTTTGACAAATTTTGAAACTTATAGGGTCACCATACGACGCCGTTTCAGGGCTTGCCCTTATGTCTGAAAAATGATGTCGTTTAACATGTCAACCCGCATGCCCGACCCGCTCTGGTTCAGATATGCGTGTTTTTTTGGTGACGGGATATTTATCCTTTTACTCCTTTCGCTTTTTAAAACCTTTCCAATGTCATCCTTGCTTTTGTTTTCAATCTATTTTAAATTGGCCCAGATCTTTGTTTGGTTTTTCAAATTAATCCCTTGACTAGCTACCTCTGTAATGGATACGTGTCCGAACTTTGAGAAATTTCCCATGCGATCCCTGTAATCTTTTATACTTGAATTAAAGCCCTGATTTCTTTTTTTTTTTAAATAATAAATTTTTCTTTTGCCTCGAAATTCTATTTCTTTTAAAGTTAACCCTTTATTACTATTATTATTATTATTTCTTTTCCATTTTTTTTTAAAAAAAGAAAAAATATTTTCCTAATAATTTGTTTCCTCAAACTTTATCCTTTTTGCCTCTTCTATTACTCTCCCATTACGCCTTTGGTTTTCTTCTCTTAAGCTCTCAAATTCGTTTATCTATACACAAATTAATTTATGAAAATACGTATATTATTTCATCATGCTTTCACCGTTATACAAGTTTACATTTGGTCATATGTGCATGTGCACATGCATTATAATCCTTATCCTTTATTTTTACATTTTTAAACACCTTTTCTGTAATCCATCATTATCTCTCTTTCAAAAAAATTGAGCCTTGCATTTTCATAAGTCGCTTCGAACCACAAGCTCTTTTGAAACTTTCATTTGTTTCTTATAATAATTACGTTATTTTTGTGAATAAAATTCCATGAAATGAGTAGTTTTTCATGCCTTATTGATGTTTGCGTCATTAACTTGAAGATGGAGTACATGCCTATTCCAACGGTCTTTGTAAATAGTCCAGCTAAATTATGTGTTTCTTTTTTTAAAAAAAAATCTTCAAAGTTGAACTTTGGGTCTCTTATTTATTTTAAATTTGGTTTTAATTCAAACTAATATCCAATTTTTGTTTCGAATAGATCGTTTCCTCTTTGTTAATGTTAACGTTTAGGTTAAATTGTGAGCTTCGAAAATGCACAAATTATCATTTTTGAGGATAAAGTTCGTCATTTTGTGAAATTTGAAAATAGTGCCCTAATATATTGGGTGTTATTTTCCTCAAAGCCCAAAACATAGAATGACCTATCAAAATTGATAACGGCTCCTTTATTTACAAAATCATATGTCTTTACTCACCCGTTTTGCCAAATTTTTGAAACATATCATTTTCCAAGGTATATAAATTATTTTGAATTTAAAAAGCTATACTCTTTTTATTTAAGGGAAATTGAGAGATCGTACCCTAACGTGTTGGGTACGACCTTCCTTTGAACTTAAATAATGGAGCATCAAGATCGATAATTATTCGATACTCTATCATGCTAGGGGATTTTAAAATTGCGCCCTAACGTGTTGGGTATGATTTTATTTTGAACCTAGATGATCGAATATCTCGTTTTAACATTTAACTCATGAATGGCATTTTAAATTTCTACTCGAAATTTCGATTTTCAACAAAGACACTAAATAATCGATTAGGTACCGATTTCGGGCATGTGAAGGTGCTAACCCTTTATTGCACGTAACCGACTCTCGAACCTATTTTTTTTTATTTTGAAGACCAAGCGTTTTACAAAATAAATTCAAACCTTTTAGGTGATCCAATCACACCAAATTAAAAAGGTTGGTGGCGACTCCCAATTTTAAAATAATTTTCGAAACCTGTTGTAAAAAATGGTTTCGACAATAAAGTCTGAACAAGAGAATTCCTATCAAAAAGAAGGAAAACAAGAATAAAGCCACATTTCATACAAAGAACAAATCAAAGCAAAGAAAAAAAAATAAGTAGGTAAATAGAAGATTCAAGAGGCTTGTAACGATCAACATAAAGACGACTGCGCCGACTTGATTTTTTGGCATTATAATTACAACTACAAAAAAAAAGAGCTTTTGGATTTTCTCTTTTTTATGTCTTTAGATAAAATTAAATGAAAATATTAAGAAGTTTCAAACATTCTATTCCGTATCTGTTTCAGCTATTACTTGGGTGTTTTTGTTTGAGCTGTACGAGATGAAATTCTCATATACGGTTCTCAGGGGGGTCTTCTTAGTTTACGTATCTCAATAAAGTCTATGATTGGTTCAAAGAACGCCTCAAAATTCAGGCGGTTGCGGATGATATAACTAGTAAATATGTTCCTCCTCATGTTAACATATTTTATTGTCTAGGAGGAACTACGCTTACTTGTTTTTTGGTACAAGTAGCTACAGGATTTGCTATGACTTTTTACTATCATCCAACCGTTACTGAGGCTTTTGCTTTTGTTCAATACATAATGACTGAAGCTAACTTTGGTTGGTTAATTCGATCAGTTTATCGATGGTTGGCAAGTATGATGGTCTTAATGATGATCCTGCACGTATTTCATGTCTATCTCACTGGTGGTTTTAAAAAACCTCGTGAATTAACTTGGGTTACAGGCATGGTTTTGGCTGTGTTGACCGCATCTTTTGGCATAACAGGTTATTCCTTACATAGGGACCAAATTGGTTATTTGGCAGTCAAAATCGTAACAGGCATTCCGAAAGCTATTCTGGTAATAGGATTGCCTTTGGTAGAGTTATTACGTGGAAGTGCTAGTGTGGGACAATCCACTTTGACCCGTTTTTATAGTTTACACACTTTTGTATTACCCCTTCTTACTGCTATATTTATGTTAATTCATTTCCTAATGATACTAAAATCTCATTATTTTTAAATCAAACTGTAATACTTATTTATGAATTAAACTTATATCAGAGACAAAATTTCTAAATAAAGTTCGCTATAACTACGCCACCCTAAGGAAACTACAGAATCTAAAGGAACTACAAAATTGCAATATATTCGCCCCTAAGGTGAAGTTCCTAAGGGTGCCCCCTTCCTATGTGCATGACTCTATTCTAACGATAAATCTTCGATTCCACACGATTTGGCTTGGTCTCTTCCTCAAGTCTTTCATTCCACATTTCCTGCAAAACACATGCCACTCTTTGTTAAGTTCAAATGAACTTAATGATTTCCTATATTACTTAATATTTAGCTGTCCCCAATTCATGTAATTTGTTTTTGGCCTAACAAATTTTGAAAAGCATATATACGAACAACCTTTTTCCTTAACATCAAAACATTTTTCAATCCAACAAATTTATAACAAATATAGTTTAAACAAAAAAAAAATGCTCATACCCAGAAATCCTCACAACCATAGAACCTTCTACATGAGTTCAAATCACTCCACGATGTCTCTCGTGGTGCTAATTTCTTACAATGGCATCATATTTCTTCCCCATCGTAAACGAACCCCTTCCCAAATTTGTCACAAGAGTTAACTTCCATAGACTATTTATTCAACAAAGGAGGTTATAGATTTTGATAAATTAATGGTTAATATTTCAAACTCGAGGGCTACTTTTTTTTTATTAGAGCATAATTTCTATGTATTTCTCATTTTTTATTTTCAAGGGTTAGGGATTTCAATTACTTTTACTAGAATGATTGAGGGTTTAAGGAATTTAGAGGGAAAATATTGTTTTTTTTTTATTGTTAGACGTGGAATCTCATGTGTTTAATTTTTAAACGCTTTGGCGCACCACATCATATGATTAATGATACATTAATTTTTCCGTCTATTTTGGGCTACTGTGACAAACAGTGTGATTTAAAGGGTTAAAATTGGCATAAATTTATTTGGAAGGCTAAAATGACTATCTTTGCAAAGTGGGAGGGTGAAAAAAGTCATTGTGCCATTTAAAAAATACCATAAATTGGACATTTATATGTTCCATAACACAACTTGCTCTATTTTAGAATTAGGACAAAATTCAAATAATATGTAAATGTTGATGGTTAATTTCTTTAGAATCATAACCAAATTAACACATCGTGTAAACTGTGAGAGTTAAATTTGTTATTATATCAATTTTATAACTAACACGTTATCTCTCCATGATAAAATTGAGGACAGCTAGTGAAATTAGACCAAAAAATAAACAATGATCATTTCGTAAGTTTTTATAATTAGGAGGCCCAAAAAACTTATAATTGGAGGACTTGCAGAGTAATTTAGCCATTTTTAATATTAGAAGAACACAAATTGAGGTCCATGGGCTGAACCAACCCAGTTACCCAGCCTGGGTGGGACAAGTCTATTAGATGACGACTGGTCTGTGACCATAGTTGCGCTAAAAATATATACATTGAGAAATGACAACGCAAATTGCCGGTATGCTGGGCTAGAAGTGGCAGGCTCTTGTAAAACAAGAGTGAAGCTTGTAAATGCTTTTCAATCTTTAATAATGGTGAAGACAATTGACTCACTTTGCAGGTGTATGGGATTGGCTATTTCCTAGTCTAGTCTATTAGGAATTGGGTAGAGGAGGAGGAGTGAACGTTCGATAGAATCGAGTGAAAAAATTTCGAATTAATTGAATCGACAAGTCCTAACTTATCATCTTAATTCAAATTGATTTTTCTGAATCGAGTGAAATTGTTCGATTAAATTAAAAAAACTTAAACATGTCAAATTAAAATTTTATTACAGTATAACTAATTTCATGTTAGACCATATAAATTTGAAAGTATATATATTTGGAAAATTTTCCAAAGCAAAATAATAATAAAAATAATATATTTTAGTGTGATAAACTTGAATCAATAATTAATTTATTTAGGTCCCAAAATTACTATTTTAGAAATTTTTAGTTTTCATTATATAATCTTTAGATTTTTTTTAAAAAAAATTATAATTTTTTAAAAATATACAATTTAAAATTTTTGAAAATTATTTTGAATTTTTGTTGAGAGATATGAATTTGCTTATTTTCAAAATTGACAGGGACCAAAGATATATTTATATTAATTTGTTATTCAAATTATTTAAATTATAAAATTAAACTCGATTCGAACTCAAAATTCTATTTTTTTTCGATTTTGCTCTTTGTTAACTAGGAGAGCATGTGTTTTAGAGAACATATTGTTTTTATAGGTCTTGCAAATCGTCAGAGATCCTTTGACTTTAAGCCTAGTATGTATACACATGATTTATGTGATATATTAAATATGTTGCGTGTAGTTATTCACCTTATGTATTAAGTAGAAATATATTTAATTATAATGATAAAGTAAAGTTTGAACAACAAACGTGATTAGCGCGATTCGAATTCAAATTATACTTGAAATGGTGAACATTCTTAACCATCAAATCATCACATGAAGTTAGATTTTTGCACATGCAAATACAACATATCTTGATTTCGATTAAAAATATATTTAATTAAAATACATATTAAATAAGATATTTTAAAATAATAATTAAATAATTCTTAATTATTATATTATTAAATATGGTTAAGAGCAAATCTCGTAATGAATTCAGAGGTAATAATGAAGACAACTATATAAATGTAAATGAAATATTTGTATAATATTTAAAAGATCGTCGAACCCAATGAATGATTTCAGTGAAAAAGAAGATGATGCTCATCATAGGTGATCTGAGTTCGAGTATTTATATATATAAAATATGCATACATTAACAAAAAATTAAAAAAATAAATAAATATCATTATATAATCATACCAATATATTAAAAAAAAATTAACCGCAAAACATACTGATACATAAAATATCAATATTTTTATACACATTTGGAACTTGAAGTCAACTCATCCAAACAACCCGTTTAGGAAATTGTGCCGATCAACAACTGCATGTCTTGCCCTTTACTGTCACTTTCACTTATTAAAATTCATTTTTTTTTCAACTTAAAACTTTTTTAAATTGGTGTATAAATTTTAAAATATTTTAATTAAAATTTTAATATATTAATTTATATCAATCAAAATTTTTTATGGATCTAACAATTAATTTAAACATTAAATATTAGTTTGAATAAAATTTAAAGTATATTTAAAACACGTAAATTGAATTATAAATATACACGTATATATTACATAAACAATTTGGATTGAATTCTATGTACCTATCATTTAATAATATAATAAAAAAGTTTAAAGTTCTAATCGAAATTGGAGTCTTAAGAAAGTTGTGATTGACTGAACTTTGTGGATAAGGCTTGTGTTTATCTTTTATCTTATCTTGGTATTTTTATGTGAATATTTTATGAGGATTAATCTTACTTTATCTTGAGATAAATTATAAATTATTTATCCAAATATTTATGTTGATAAAGTTGTGTTCATCTTTGATTGTGCTGATAGACTAGGCTGTCATATTAAGTCTATTAATAGGCAGTTGGTTCGCATGTGCAGATGCATCTTGGGGGAGTGTTGTGCTAAACTATCGATTCTTTTCTTTTCTTTTTATTTGTAATTTCACACTTAATTAGCAGGCATTCTTTGTGAGAGATTGAACCTTTGTAAGTGAGGTTTTGGGTGAGTGATCTTAACAAGTTCGGACTAGCTATTGAGGTCGCAATTACTTTTTGGTGTAAGGATAGATTATGGTTTAGCCAATAAGTGGTTGGATCAATTGTGGAATGAAACCATTCACTGAGCGAGGTTTATCGATGTAGGATTATTTTCATATTGCGTTAACAAACGACCATGTGCAAATCTATCTTTACTCTCTCTGTTTTTCATTTATATTTAATTCTCTTTTCTAACTCGTGTCTAAAAGTGTGTTTAAACTACAATTTGAACTAATGACAAACTAATTAGTTCTTTCAATTGGTATTAGAGCGACCTTTAAAAGGTGTTTAAAGACTATCCTAGTGCTATTTATTACTATGAAGGCCATGAAAGAAGGAAGATCCATCACTCGAGCTTCATTTCTTGTTGCTTCCTTAAACTATGCTTATCAAAAAGTTTAAATAAGGGCTTTATAATGTCTATTGATGAAGTTGTATGTGAAGCAATGAAGGATAGATGACTCGACTTAAAGTTACTGGTGCTGATGGAACAACAAAAGACCAAAGAGAAGAACTAGTGCACAACTAATGAGAGAAGAGTTGCTCAAGCAAACTCCAAAAATTTTTATGTTATACTCAATAAAGTTGACATAGAGCAATTTAAGATGATCTCCACTTGAGAGTCAACAAAACAAGCATGGACTATCTTGCAGAATAAAATGAGGGGAATGTTGTTGTCCAAATGTCAAAATTGTAAATTTTGACTACAACGTTTGAAATTTTGAAAATGCATAAAGATAAAATTATTTCAAATTTCTATGCCAGATTGCGTGATATATCTAATGAAGCATTTTGTTTTGGTGAATGTTTCTCTGAGGTAAAACTGGTGAGGAAAGTTTTGAGGCCATTACTAGAACATTTTGCAATTAAGGTCACAACCATAAAAGAAGCTAAAGACATCACCACAGTTAGATTGGATGAGCTGATAGGTTCATCTAGAAACTTTGAATTGAATCTAGAAGAAGGGAAATGTGACAAGTTACGATCTAAGGTTCTTTGCCTTCAATGTTCAACTTACTATTCAATTTGAAAACATGATAGATGAGGTAACTGATGAAATCAAAGAACAAATATATTTGCTTTCCAAAAATTTCAATAGGGTATTAGAAAGAATTTTAAAAAAAATACCTTAGGGTGGTTTTGGTTCCAGTAGTATGAACAAAAAGTTTCAATCAAAAGAAGACAACTCTCAAAACAAAAAGAAATAAGTTTAGTGTTTTGAATGCAAAGGGTATGGACATATTTAGTCAATATCATGAAGAAGTAGAAATTCTTATTTGTTACCTAAAGTGATGAGGAAGATAAAAGTGAAGGTTTTAAATCTAATGAGGAGATAAGCAGTTATGTGGCCTTTACTTTTGTTGTTCAAACATCCATTTAGACAACTTGTGAAACTCCTAGAGAATCAAATTATGGCATTGGTACTATTAAGGATCCCTACTTCCAAATGATCAAAAAGTTGGATTGTATGTCAAATGAATGATGATTTGAGGGACGAAGTGTGCATTCTGAAAGAATAAAATAGAAGGCTCAAAATGGAAGTGTAAGAAAAGATAAAACTTTAAAGAATATTGAGAAAGAACGAAGTTGCTGCGTGTCTAAGTATTGAATACTTTGATAGTTTAATAGCAAAAAGAACGAGGAGAGAGGAAAAGCATGCTTCAAAATGTGTTTCAGAAGACGCTTTTTCATCGAATAATAATAATGAAAGTCTCTTTTGTGCTCGAAAATACGTTTCAGAGATCAACTAATTTCGTTAGACGCATGCTTCAAATGGTCTTCAGTGTGCTTGAGAATGTAGTTGGGATTCTCGATATCAAGACACTTTTTTTCAAGTTTAAGTGGTGGTGGTGAGAAAGCTCGTCCAGCTGCACGAGCTTTCTTACTGACATGGCAGGAAAGTGCAGCTAGTTAGATGCGCTTTCTTGTGATGAGCTTTCTCACCGCAACCAATCAAAGCTTGAAAAAAGTTCCTTGATCCCGAGAATCCCGAGTAAGATTTGAGGCTCCTCTTTCAGATATTCGATGAAAACACCTCTTTTGTGACACATTTCCAACCACGAGGTTTTTTTCTTTCCAATATCACCCCTTCCTGTCACCTATAAAAAAGGGTTCTCCCTTCATACTCCATTACCCCTAAACCTATCATCTATCTCGACCATCATCCCTCCACTTTACAATATTTCTCTCTGTAGGTTTTCTTCCTCGCTTCAGTGTTAAAAAAAATTGTTGCTAATAATATTTCTTGTTTAAGGTATTATTGAGTCATTAGTGATGCAATATCGCTCTAAGACACATACATTTCATATATCTTGCCGAGATGAGACCATTACCTCAGAAAACTATCATGTGAAAGTCGGGTTTCGGGGTGATTTTGCTTTATATGGTCACGGGTGGAAGTCTACATAGAGGTCTCGATCGACGATCGCTATGAGGTCATGGATCAGAGTATAATTGTAATGCTTCCCACTATAATCGGTGTAAAATTTTTTCCATTCCCATTCAATCGGTATATTTAACTTTCCTTCTCATCTGAAGGTCGGCATCATCGTGGACACAGGAGGACTCTAGGCGGGGAACGATTGTTTCGGTGGAGTAAAGGTTATGCTCCTTTCATGGTGACAACAATTGTCGTTATTAAACAACCCATTAATAACTACAACTTTTGTCCCGCTGACCCAAATTTGATCTCTACTTTCGCCGAAACATTTGCTCTCCTCCTAAGAGACCTCTTGTGTCCACCTCGGTGTTAGCCTTCGGATAAGAATGAAAGTTTAAACAGATCGGCTACCTATAAACTTTCACAATTTCACTTTTAAAACCCAAAACCCTAAACACTAATTTTCTAACCAAAAAACCCTAACCTTAAAAAATACTAAAAAAGCGAACGTTGAGAAGAGAGTGTGAAAGTGCGACGACCTATTTCCCTAAATTTTAAAAAAAAAGACCTATTTGACCAATAAAAAAATAACATATTAGGCTAAATTTAGCCAATATTTTATGAATCATTATTAATATTTTTATTACAGATATTGGAAATATAGCACCTAAAATCTAACTATGAATGTAAGGGTGTAAATGAACAGAACGTTTGATGATCTGTTCGTGAATCGTTCGTATAATATTCGTTTATGTTCGTTTTTTAAGCTAAATAAATGAGTATGAACAAAATTTTTATATTTGTTTAATAAACGAACGAACACGAACAGAAATGTGTTCGGTTCGTTTATTAAACGAACAAGCTCGTTTATTTATTAATGATATTTTTTTTATAAAAATAATAAAATAATTTATTTTCAAACTATTGTTAAATCCCATAACAATATTATGGGAGACCCACTTCTATATATGGTGAGCCCATTCTCATCCTTCAAAATAGTAAAAAGTCCAAATAGTAAAATCTAAAAAAATATAAATAAAAACAAAAGTTTTATATCATTTTCTCTGTGTTTTTTTCAAAGTTCAAATAATTTTGCCTATTTGGTTTTTGGGTTTTCCATCTTAACAAGGTTCTCATTTCAGTCGTGGAATCCACTTTCAATTCTCTTCATCTTCTTCAAGGTGTCGTTTCCTTCCTCTTAAATTAAGTTTATGAAGTGTTTTTCTTCATTTACTGATTTACACACCTTCTTTTCTTGGTCGAGCTTCCATCTAGACTACTTGGGTTAGCGCTCGTTGGACTCATGAAGAATTTTGCAGAATTTTCCATGGCTCCACTTGATAAGGTCAGTCTATTTAACGATATTTTTATAAAGGTTTAATATAACATTTGGTACTTAAACTTCACACTTTTTTCTAATTTGGTACTTAAACTTTTTTTTACCCTGGTACTTGAAATTGACACTTTTTTTATTTGGTACCTAAATTTTATTTGACCAAATTTGATACTTAAACTTGATATTTTTTTCTAATTTGGTACCTAAACTTTTTTTTAGATCCAATTTGGTACTTAAATTTATTAAATATTATAAAAATTACACAACAATAACGGCGTTGAAATGTTTTTTGTTATGCTACAAAAATATTGTCGGTTTTAAAGAAAAATCTTGTTAAAAATAGGTATTGAGTCATGCTTAATGAATTAATATTAAAAAAATTAGGTACCAAATTAGGAAAATGAGTCAATTTCAGGTACTATATTGGATCCCAAAAAGTTTAAGTACAAATTAGGAAAAAGTGTCAAGTTTAGGTACCAAATTAGGAAAAAAATGTCAAATTTGAGTACTAAATTGGACCAAAAAAAAGTTTAGGTATCAAATTAGAAAAAAGTGTCAAGTTCAGATACCAAATGTTATATTAAGCCTTTTATAAACTCATATTCTCTAGCCCAAAATGCCTGAACTTCTTTCAGTTTCAGTGTCTCTTAAAAACCTCTGTAAATCGATTTAAAAACAGCCCGTCCTACATTGAAAAGCCTAAAGGCCCCAACCCTCATCCTCGTCCTTTTTTAAAAATAGAACTGAAACCCTAATCACAAGTAGTCGACGACTAGGCATTACCTTTGTCTCTGAGTTTATGGGTATTTGTGATTCTTGTTTTGTTGTTGGTAAAAAGACAACCCATATTTAAAGGGCTCTGGTGATGAGTATTAAATGCTGATAGTCGTTCCAATTTCTAAATGCTTCATTGTGGAACTAAACTCACTCTGAGGGGCATGACATATCCACCTTCTTTCTCACTCTCTCCATTATGTTCAGCTGCTTTGTAGATCTCCCTTAGAGAAGAATTAGATTCTAACATGATATTGAATTGCCGATCAAAGGAAGCTGAACAATTGATGTTGTTGTCTTTTAAACTTAAAAAAAGAAGAATAATCTAGATTGTCATGTTTTTCGAGGAATTCAAATGCACAATACCTCCTTTTTCGACTTCAGAGATGGAGAAATTCTACATTTGAGTAAACTTGCTGATTATATGGATCCCTCCCTATCAATGCGCTTGTAATTGGACTGATTGTGAGCTTAAGGATGGTAAACGACCATGGTTGTGGTAAGGGTGTTTCTAGAGAATTGAATGCAAAATTTGACTTTTAAAAGAGTTTTACTAGGACACCTACATTTACACCATTGATTATGAACTGACGAAAGTGAAATTAAGTTAGCAGTCTAAGTAAAGCTTCTTTTGAAGAAACCAAGTTGAGTGGAGGAATTTGCAGTTACGAATTCTCTGATTAGTCAAACTCAATGAACTTGAATCATATCAACTTTTGGACTGATATTACTAGGCTCCTCACTAGATAAATGGGAGAGTAGCACATCCTGTTCCACTATCCTAAGGTAATTAAGCAATGCTTTCATGGAATTCTATACTAAAGACCCCTCTTCCTTGTTCCTTAGTATTGTTAACTCTTAACATTATGTTATTCCATCTATGCTAGAGTCAGTTTTCTCTTATTTCTTGGCATTCTCAACTCTCTTGAAATTAACAATTAAGATGTTTACCTATTTCTATTTATTTTAAAGTTAGTTCTCGCTTATTTCTCAGGTGAAATTGGGTCTCAATCAACTCATCTGTATTAAATCCAAAGTCCAATATAGCCAATCAACTCAAAGAATTTGTTGCATCTCTTGATAAATTTCATTGCTCAACTTCATAAATCATCACAAATACTAGATTTTTATTTCCCAGCGGTATGCAAAAGAGTTTTCTTTTCCTTTTTTTGTTTCATATATTAGCAATATGCATATCCTCCAAAGATTCGACTCTTTCTAACAGTCTCTCCAAAAATAATGTTCGAGGAGGCCACAAAGAGTTCGGGGGAGACATTTTCATATCTTTATTTGTGGTATACCATTCTTTTTTATCTTGATTAATCAATTTATTTTAGTATAAATTAATGTTGAGACCTTTCAAGTTAGAATTATAGTTTCGTAACTATTATTTTGCTATTATTATCTCTAAATTTAGCTTTAGAGATATTGCTTTAAACGTCTACTACCCTTCCTTAGGGTCTATTTACTTCTTAAGGACCTTAACCTATCTTCAAATTGACATCTAATATCTTTAATTAATAGAATTCAACTTTTGCACCTTTTGCAGTTTAATCCTTTTTACATAATTAACTAAACAATAAAATTTCGTCAACAATTTTAATACGATACTAATAACCCCGTAAATATTAAATAATTAATATTTATGGTTTAACATATCGAATTTGTGGCCTTTAAACTACCATTCCTGATCATATAAAAAAATAACTAATTAGTAAATCCTCATTTAATTAGCATTTAATTGAAATTTATCAAAATCTAAAGGATTCCACTTCATTTCTACTATTAACCATTTAAGGAGGGTCCAATTACAAAATTGGTCCTTCAATTATATTAAATTCAATTAAACAAATTTGTTTTCAATTTAACCTTAAACTAATTAGGATTAAATGAAGAAATAATTCAAAAGTTAGTGGATGGTAACCATGTGACCACCGCTTGGATTTTTTGACCATGGTTTAATTACCATTTAGGTCCCTTTGCTATTTTTAATCAATAGCAATTAACTTTTACCTCTTTTACAATTTACTCCTTTTTCCTTAATTAAGTAATTAATTATCAAAATTACCCAACCAAACTTCAATTCATATATAATAAAACTCTGTAAATATTTAATAAAAATATTTATGGCTCTTAATTTTAGAAAAGAGATCCCGATACCTCATTTTCTAAGGACACTTGACTTTTGAACAAACCACTTATACTAACTCTTAATTCAAAAATTAAAATTCATCAATTCAAAATTTCATATAAAAATTATTATTGACTCATAAAATTAAATACTCATTATATGAATTTACTCGTCGGATTTGTGATCCATAAATCACTATTTTCGACACCACTGAAAAACAGGCTGTTATAATGCTTCTTACAATGATGCATCTGTAAGGATGTTGAAAGATAACATTTCATTTCATAAAAGGCTTCCTTTGAATGAGAAATTGTTTCATGTCCTTTGTTGTGCACACATCTTGAATCTATTGGTGAATAATGGTCTTTTCAAAATTGAAGATGTAATTGATAATGTAAGACAAAGTGTGAAGCTCATCACAACATCCACTGTGTGTTTGACTATGTTCAGTGATGTTGTTAAACAACTTCAATTGTCAAATAAGAGGTTGATTTTAGATTGTTGTACACGGTGGAATGTAACATATGCTATGTTGTCATGTGTATTGGAGTTTAAGGACGTATTTTTACGATATGCTTAACGAGATGCAAGTTATAAGTATTTTCCAAGTGATGAAGATTGAGTGAGGGTTGAGGAAGTTGTTATTTCTTGGCACTTTTTAATGAAGTTACCAACATTATCTCAGGTAAACAATTTAAGTATATCTAGTTTTATTTCATTATTTCTTAATTTTCATTTATGTTATTTAATTTAATACATGATATTTCCTTTATAAATTTTAGATCTGAATATCCAACTTCAAATTTATTTCTTCCTGAACATTGGAGTATCAAAGAGTTATTGATGGAGAAATCTTTGAGTAAGGAACTTTGGATGAGACAAATGACCGATAAAATGCAAAGAAAATTTGATAAATATTAGGGGTGAATGCAATTTGCTGATTTCTATTGTTACTATACTAGATCCTAGGAATAAGATGAAATTGATTGACTTCAATTTTCGTGTTATTTATTCTGAAGAAGAAGCTCCTAGACAAATTTGCATTGTGCGTGATAGTCTATATGAGCTTTATAAGGAATATATGGATGAATATGCAGTAGCTAAAGTTGGTACATCAATGGAAAATGATGTGCAAGAAAGTGGTGTTAGCAATGCTTCTACCACTAGTAAAATAGGCAAGGGAAAAATTATGACTGGGAGGTCCAAGTTTGAGAGATATATTAGAAGTGTTGACACAGTTGACAATGTTAAGTCTAAACTAGATATATACTTGGAAGAAGGAGTGTTCATTTGTAAGGAAAACTGTGGTGATTTTGATGCTTTAGAGTGGTGGAAGGTTAATAACCTCAACTTTCGAATTTTATAAAAAATGGCTTGTGAAATCTTGTATATTCCTATTACCATGGTGGCTTCAAAATATGCTTTTAGTGCTGGTGGTAGAGTGATTGATGTATACAGTGCATCTTTAGGAATTGATACGGTGCAAATGTTACTTTGTGGTTCCGATTGGTATCGAAACTTTATGGGTTGAAAAAGAAAACCAAACTGAGTAATTTTTAAGTATTTGTTTTATTTATTTAATATTTAAAATATTATTAAATTTGGTCATCAAATTTTATTTTTTTTATGTAGAGTAAAGTAGAAATTAAAGAGATTTTTTACTTTGAAGTTAGAATTTTGAAGAATTTCACAGGTATTTAATCTAGTAATTTTCAAGTTTTTATGTTGTTGTCTTATT
This sequence comes from Gossypioides kirkii, assembly GCA_005610355.1. Lineage (NCBI taxonomy): Eukaryota > Viridiplantae > Streptophyta > Magnoliopsida > Malvales > Malvaceae > Gossypioides > Gossypioides kirkii. Next base: position 6,258,206 of record CP032249.1, on the reverse strand, counting down.
GAATTTGATGGGTGAAACTCATGAATTTTTTATTTGGTGTTTTCAGGATGTGTTTTCAAGTTTTTATGTGCTATTTATGCGGTCAACTTTTCTAGTTGATGTTTATTGCGGCATTTTTGGTATTATCTTTTTGAATTGCTTCCTTGTAATATATTTTGTTTTGAATCGATCAAACTACTTGTTTGCAACTTAGTTTTTTATTTAGTTGATTTTGTTATTTAATTTTTTTTTAGTTAACATAAACGAACATGTTCGCGAACATATAAACGAACATGTTTGTGAACATTATACGAACATGTTCGCGAACGTATAAATGAACATGTTCGCGAACGTTAAACGAACATGTTCACGAACATATAAACAAACATGTTTGCGAACACTAAACGAATCGAGCCTGAACACACCAAATAATAAACGAATCGAATTCGAACATGATATTAAAAATTTAAACGAACACAAACCGAACATGAATAATTTCTAAAATAAACAAACGAACACAAACATAATCTTATTCATTTCAGCTCCATTCATTTACACCCCTATATGCATGTAGTTTTCTACTTTCACATATCTTTTAGTAAAATGATAAAATATTATCAATATAATTTTTAAACTAAAAATAATAATTATATATATTTTATTAATAATATTAATTAGAAGAACATATTAAAAATGACTTTAGATATAATTATAAGAGAGTAAAAAAAAAAATCAGGCCACAACATTAAAAATTAATGAAATATTTTTCATCAAATATTTTAATAAGTTTACACATTAGTTGATTTAGTCTTAGCTCGATTGGTATAGGCATTATTACCAATGCAAGAGGGCGTGGGTTCGAATACGTTGAAACGCATTATCCTCCTATTTATGAGTTGAGGATGGACTATGGATAGTTTTAAACATTATATCAAAAAGAACAAATATAATCAGAACTTATAATGAAATTGTTCAAAAATAATAATAATTTACACATTAAATATTTTTATGAATCATTATTAATATTATTATTGATATTAGAAGTATAACACATATAATTTGACCTTGAATGTAGGCTTTTAGTTTGAGGTTTTTTATTCAATACAAATGATAAAATATTATTAATATATTATTTAAACTAAAAAAGCAGTAAGAATTATCTTGAAAAATATAATTAGAGTTATTAACTAGTAATATTAATGAAAATAACACATTGAAAATTACTTTCAATATTATTTATTTTAGAACTTAGAATAGCATTATTATTAATGTATTTAAACATGTTCATCTTTTAAGCATTATACAAATACAAATATTTAAAATATTTTATATATTCCACATATCTTTTAATAATGATTACTATAATTAAAATTAAAATATTTTATTAAAAATAACTAAATATATATATATATATATTCACATGCAGCAGATGTAATATAAAAAAACTAATAAAATAAAATGTTATAATAAATTTCGATTGCAAAGCAATAAAAAAAGAAAATAAAACACAAATTTTTATGTGAAAAATCTTTTTAAGAAAAACCACGGGTAGAGGAAGAGAAATTTACTAATATTGAAAATCAAATGATACAAGAGGAGTTTCGACTATATCTATTAAAAATTGAAAAACCCTATTATAATAAATATCAAATAAAAAAAGTGTAGTTCTATAAAGATTTTACTACTCTCTATCCTTCGCTCTATAAATTCTTTTATTTAACAAAAAATTACGTTATTTTTATGAATAATTAAATTAGTGAAAATAAATAGTTATTATTTTGAAACTGTGTTATGGAATTTTCAATAAGTGGGGTAAATAATTATATCAAAAGACTTTTTTTAAAGAATGATTATAAATATAATTAAAGGCAAACAGAAGAAGAATAATAATTATTAAGAAAACGTCAATCACAATGATTACAATAAATTAAATAGTAGCAGTAAACAAAATATCCCTGAAATTCAAGGTTCCATTTGATGATAACTATGATTTCCATTTTGCAAATATCATTTCATTTCATGCCTTTTGAGGACTTAAAGAATCTGAACTCTATACTCGATTAGACAGCACCAACCTAGTTTATTTTTTTTTCTTTTAAAATAAAAAATTTGGCGAAAAATAAAACTTACAAAACTAAGTTACAGAATTGAAAATTGGAATACAAAGATTCTTCCCTTTATCATCTTTAATAAGTGCTAAGGTTGTTTTTGGGGGAGTTTCAATTAGTTGTAATTTTTTTTTAAAAGTCAGTTTGATTATAAAATCAACACTTTGATTTTACTTCTTAAAAATGTAGCGTAAGAACCAACTGTTTTTTAAAATTTGATGCGGTGTATCTTTTTTATTAGAGTAGAATATGACGTTTTAAAATTTTAAAAATATAATGATTTCAAGATTTTACTAAATTGAAGTGAAACTTAAGAATATAAAATCGAAATTATTGTCGATTAAATATTAGCTTGATTGATATAGTCATTGTTGTCAATACAGGATAATGTGGGTTCGAGTGCACTAAAGTGCATTGTCATACTATTTATGGGTTGGGGAGAAACTATGGATAGTTTTAAGCATTGTGACAAAAGAAAACAAATATGATTAGATGTGAGCATTCAATGGAGTCAAAAATTTCGAGTTAGTCGAGTTGATTAATCATATTTTAGCAATCAAACTCAATTTGGAATTTTTTCAAATCGATCAAGTTAATGAATCTTATTATTTATACTCAATGTTGCATTTACATGAGCCGACTATTTAACTAGTAGATGAAGCACAAGATTATTTAACTATATAAACAATATAATTTACTTAATATATGTAAAAACTATTTTAAACATGCAAAGTAACTATACATAACGTTGCAAGACGATCATTGCAATCTAATTCGAGTCAACTATATAAGCTATTACACCACACACATAGTTATATTTACATAGTGCATAGTTATAATAAAATGATATACCAAAAGTATAATATAGGGACACATGTCACTACTACACAAAATATGAAATAACAAAATGATGCACAAAAAGTACGATATAGATGCTGTGATGCTCCAAAACTCGGATTCAACAAAATAGATCCAAGCTCTTGCACAACAAAATCAAGACCGCATAGTTTTAACTTTTAACTTTAAAAAAGGTAAACATTTATCAAAACTATGTAGTTTTGCTTTTTTTTATTCGGATTTTCGGATAACTCGAATTGTGTAATTCATATTCGAGTTAAACAAAAAAATTATTTATTTATTTGAGTTGATCTGAATCACTTGATTAACTCAAACAATTCGAACTATTTAATTCAAAATTTAAATTTTTTTATCAAATTTTTTGAATCGAATCGGATTTTGCTCACCTCAAAATATGATCAAAACATAAAATGAAATTCTTAAAAAAAAACTCCTGAAATTTCTTGATTCGTGATCATTACAATTGTTTTATAGTTGTAAATTATAGCTTATAAAAATATTACTTAAAATTAAAAATAATTTCTAACATCTAATATATATACTATAGCAATTTAAAGTTACAAAAAATAAATTCAGCACTAAGAAGTTGTAGTCTTTCATAATTTAGGTGCTTCAATGGATTTTGATACCCTCACGCTAGAAAAGACATTTACTCTCTCCCTAATGAAAATAAAAGGATGGCATGATGATAAAAATTCTATAGGTTTTAGGTATTTATGTTAGAGTTTTGTGATCTGAATCCCATCATTTATTTGTGTGTTTTATTTTTTTTATTGCTTTGCGATCATTTTATTGTCATTATTGACGTATATTATAACGAGTTTAAATATATTTTTTTCTAAGAAGGTGAAAATAATTTTTTATTTTATTTTTCGACAACACAAAGATATTATTTTTGTTTCAAATACAAGTTATATAACAAAAAAATGACTATTTTTTTGTGAATTACAATAATAGAGTAAAATCCGAATAATCAAAATGACTCGAACCCAGACCATACCTAAAACGGTGAACACAGTTAACCATCAGCTCATCACATGAGGTTCAAAAATAATTTTATTTTATTTTTAAAAATTCTATCCACCTTATGATATTCTCACAACTTAAAACTAGAGGTTTAAGTTTTATCAGTGGTGTGTAATTATCAATTTTAATTTTTTGACATGTACTTCTATAATTTACAAAAAAAAATTAATCTTATATATTAATATGATCATTTAATTTATAAAATACGCATAAATTTAATAACGTTAAACATTCGGTTACATTGATTTTCACTTTAATTTTAATGTACTCTATTTACACAAATTAAATTGAATTTTAAATATAAAAATTATATATAATTAACCCGTACACAGTTGCGTATCTACGACGGTCCCTTAAAATGAAAAATTATTTATTTAGGTCTTTTAAAAATTTTAAAAATTTAATTTAGTAAAAATAAAATTATATTTTGACACTCTTAAAAATGATAAAAATTTGATTCAATCCTTTAAAATTTTTTTTTAACTTCATCTCTGTCCATACATCACACAAAAATGCAAATTAATTATAATATATTCAAACAAAACTAAATTTAAACAAACATCGCCTATATGAAAAACATGCGTTGCCCATCACCAAAACATTGGAACAGAAATATATATCTATGAATTGATTTGGTCAGATTTAGAAACCCAATTGCCCCATTTTGTTTTTTGGTACAAAGCTTTGAAAAATGTCACCTTCACTTTTATTAGTATTTTACACAATGTAGTTCCCCCCAAACTCATGTGAATTGATAATAAAAAATTAGCTTTTTTTTTTTTTCTCAATATATTTATCAAAACGAGTCCAGTAGTTAATTCTTCATATTCTATAAGTCCATTAAAGGAGTGGATACTGACCTCAAGTTTTAAAGTTGTTCTATACCTAAGACGAAGATTAAACCTTCGACCACTATTTAATGTAAGAGATACCTTTATCATCCCACCTAACTACCGTAGTTAAAATTAACTTATTTCTTTATTAAATAATTAGCATTATTAGATTTAGAATCTTTTGTGAGAATTGATTAACTTTTCTCTCTCCTAATCTCTATTTTAAACTTTTAATTTTATGTGAGGGTTTTTTTTATTATTGAAGTTTACTAATCCCTTAATATTGACTTTGCTTTTCTTTTCAAAAAAAAATTTATTCCAAATTATAATCATATAAATATATGTATTGAAAAATCTCATTATAAATTCTAATCATATTCGGAATCATTTATAGCATCATCTCAACTCATAAGTAAAAAAATAATGTGTTTCAACGCACTCGAACTCACGTACTCCTAAATTGATAATAATACCTATACTAATCGAGTTAAAACTTAATCGGCATAATCATATAAATATTAAAAGATAAAAATAAGAAAAAGTAGGGAAAGTTTTGGTGGCCGTAAGGGTCCAACTCTAACTCCCTTTTCTCCTTGCATTTTTCAACATTTCATCATTTAAGGACAAGAAAATTTCCTTAACTTTGCAATAACCACACCAAGTTTGTGGTTAGGTTTTTGGGAGTATGGTAAGGGTTTGAGTTTCAAATTATTATCTCAAAAAAAAAAAAAATTGTATGAATTAAGGGCTCAATATAGATATTTCATTGAAATCATATATCACATAATCAAGTACGAATTTAAAAAAAAAATTAGAAGGATTGAATTTTTTTTTGGAAAGTTAAATTTGATCATATATTAATTTATAATTTCATCATTAATGAAGGAACTGAATTAATTTTTTTTTTTTCATTTTTGAGATCAAAACCTCAGCTTATCCCTTTAAATTGACCTCTAACATGATAATTTTTTTTTAAAGAGTATCTATTACAAAATCATCCATGAATAATTGAAATAAATATTTATTTAACTTTTATATAATATAACATGATTTAGATAAAATAAATGTATGCTTTGTCAACAGGGCTATTGAAAAATGGAAGCCTTAAATCTTGAGTATCTAGATTTGAGATTCGCTGTGCGTAAATATATGCGTTGGTTTCCATGTCTTATCATGTGTAGTTTTTATGTGGGGGTTTTAGTCCAATTAGTTCAAATTAGTTTGTTGGGCAAACTAACATGATTAACACGACTCAAACTTAAATTATATTTATAATGGTGAACATCCTGACCATCAGACTAATACACGAGATTATTATAATACTTTTAAAAAATAATAAACGTATGCTTTATCACAAATAAAAAATCATACGAATTTTGTCAAAGCATAATTGTATTAAAATGAATGCATTTGAAATTTTTGTGTACAATCAAAGTCTCATATTTCGATTCGATGAAGACTAAAATTCCAATATCCATGCGTGTCGAGTGTCTACGCTTTGTATTGGTCAAGCTTTTATAGTTTCCCCACAAATATAATTAATCGAGTGCGTGGGCGTAAGAATTTTGACTTTTTGGTCGTCTTTCTTAATAATACATGACGACGAGCTTGAACCATGAAGTGTGATGTGGTTATTTTTTTTCTCATCTTTTAATCACGAAGTTGAAAGTTTAATTCTCGTTTATAAGAATAAAATACATTTCGTGATCAGTCATTTAATTTTTCGGAAAACACTTGTGACGAGGAGTGAACTAGTCACTGCTACCCAAAAAATGGTCTAAAGATGTTCGTTGATACCCCTTGGCTCTCTGATCCAACGGTGCTAAGTCCATTGGTGTACGTTGAGACAAATGGGGTCGTCAACAAGACGTAACAGGTTTAAGAATCGGCATACATACTTGAGAAACGGACCAAAGCCTGGCCATATATAGTATAAGAAATAAGTTGGCTAAAGGCTTATCAGTATCGCTCTGAATCTGCCTTTCCATATGTCCATCTTTCTTAAAGGGAAAAAAGATGAATCGCTTTCAGCTTTGGCCCCTTTTTATGATTCTCATCCTATTTTTTACTCCCAAGATTCAAGCCTCCCGGAGAAACGTAGTTGCATTCCACACTTCTTCAGCCAAAGGAAGCAGACAAGCTGACCCACAGTTTTTTCATCCACCACGGTTCACGGGACAAGCCAGGCAGTTCGAGGAGAAGCGAAGAGTTCCAACAGGATCCAACCCACTACACAACAGGCGGTGATGATATAGCCATGAACTCCAAGTTTATCAGATAATTTATATGATCTTTTCCCCTTTGAAGTTGCAGCCTCTTTTCTCTTATATATGCTATATATAATCATATTTTTTTTTGGATGCGACAATATATAGCATAATTTACATTCCTAACTAGAGACACTGTATAGAAGGTAGAGATGAGTGTTGTTTTTGGATCAACTCTTTCATGTTTTCAACCAGGGATATTATTTCTATATGTAGTTGAATTTCTCCCAAACAAAAATGGGTGAATCATACTTTACATATATTTCATTTTCTCAGCCTCTTTCATACATGACTCTACATTATCCAACATGGTCTGAAGGAAGGATTCCAGAAGTCTGGATTTAAACGCAGATTTACTGAATATTTCATTTTACCAACAAAAAAAAAAAGTTAAGGTCGTGGTTATGGCTAAGAATTTGGTAGGGCTAAGGATGAAAAAACCAGTTTGAATGGTTGAGTGCGTCATCATTATATTTTGTAGATCAATAGTGAATGCAATCTTGATTTGAAATTCAAAGCTACACTATGCAAACCCCCAAGATCATTAAAATGACCCATGCATTGTCTGAAAGTTTGTCTCGAGTGGACTGAGTTAGCAAGTCACGACCTTCCTGACTCACTGACTCTGTTTTAATGGCAGTTTAATTGCCCAACAACCATGCAATTAAGCCGGGGTAACATTTCTGTAAAATAATGGAATATTTTGTAAGCCATTGGGCCATAAATGCTGCCCCCCCTTCACATTTATTGTTTCTGCACCTTCTTCCTTTAGTTTTTACCCTTATTTTACCATCCACTGTGCAATTCCAAAACACATCAGGATTTGCAAGGATGCAATTCGGTTTTTGACCCTATTAAGTTACTTTTAATAAATTCTGCCTTCTCTAAGTAAGTCTCTCTCTGCAACGTCTGGTTTGGTTCAAGTGTTTACAACTGTGTGTTTTACATTCCCTTCTGTCTTCAAGTCTTTTAATTTCCAAGACTATTTGTTTGGGTGTCCCTTTATGTTTGAAGGACTTGTATCTTTTTGTGGTTTTGTTGGAGTGGCTCATCCTTTGTAAGTCCTTTGAGTGTCCTACATGGTCCTTGATAGCGACAATGAAGAATCCATGAAAGATATCGTGGTGGGTGATTTAGAATATGAACTTCTCACATTGGATTTACAAATTTATTATGACAATTTTGAAAATTGCTATGTCATCTTTCCGTTAGCCATTTAACAACTACTAATTAAAAAGAAAAAAATCGAATAATTGGATGATCGTTTTGTAACTATTCATAATTGGGTGATAAAAAAATAAATTTATCAATAGTTTGATGACTACAAATGTAATTTACTAAAAAAAAGACTTGATATGGGAAAAGGTGACGAGCCATCCAAGAATTTATCGCGAAAGGATGACTTACCAATAGAAGAATTTACTATGTGAATAATCATCATTGCAATCTATAAAGTTGAAGTCCCAACTTAGTTTAAATGAGAATGTTGAGTATGTTTCATATTTCAGTCAAATTTGAGAGATAATTTTCAAGTTAAACTATGTTTATTTGTTTCAGTCGAACTCTGATTAATCTAAATTATTTTATTATTATTTGACTTACGAATTTAGCCTATAAATATACTTTTTTACAACCTTAGAAAATGATGTTTTAATGCTTCTGTTAAGGGTTATATAGGTTGCATACGGCCTGTGACAAGTGAGTTAAATGATTTGAGAACATAGGCATGTGGAGTAGCCACACGGGCATATGTGTTAAACACATGACTATGTTATGGGTCACACGGTTGACCTGTGTCACACGGTCTGCCACACAGCCGCGTGACTCTTGTATTAATTTTTCTTTAATTTTCTTTAAATCTTTCTGTTTTGTTTCAATTTGATCCTTGTATGTTCTTAATTTATTTTTGTGATCTCATGTGCTCGAAGTAACGTTCGTAACTATAATTTTTGTCATGATTAAATATTAGTTTTTTTTGTTGTGTATTAAATTGCTTAATTGTTTTCAAAGCTCAATATCTATTATATTTTGATTGATAATACTTTGAATCCTTAAACCGACGATGGTTACTAATTAAAGGTATTACAAATTATTCTATATAAGAGCATTTTGATCATTTCAGATGAAATTATTATTAGATTTTTTTTGTTGAGATATTATATGATTGAGATTATATTTGAACCGTTTTATATGTTTTTAGCTTGGAGGTTGATTGTGCACGGCACATTTTACATAAATTTGACTTAGACTTTGATCATCTGACTTGATCTTATTTTTAATTGTATTAAAAAAATAGACAAAATTCCCATCTCGTTTAGCCGTTTCTACAAACCACTTTTCTCCAGCCATAGGAAAAAAAATTCCCCTTTTCATTTTCTTGGCGTTTTCTTCAAAATCAACCTAAATTTTGCCCAACCAACTCGGATTTCTCACTAAAACCACTTAAGATAATCATTTTCTAAGCACATTTCCTCCATCAATATTTCCATTAAAACTTAGAGCTTATATGGTTTACAAACAGAAAGTTGAAGCTAAAAAGAGAAAGCTTGAGTAAGGTAAGAAATTATGTTTTCATCATTTTTACCTTCAGTGGTAGAGCTAGAAATTTTTTTTTCAGGGAACTGGAATTAAATTGTATATTTTTATGGTAGTACAAATAAAATTTCATCATTTTAATAGCCTATATCTTTATTATATTTAAAGGCTTAAATTAAATTTTTATCATTTTTGAGGGGGCCAAAGGTAATTTTATCATTACTAATTTAAAATTTTATAAATTATAAAGGGCCTAAATTAAAAATTTACCATTTTAAAGGGACTATAATATATATACAAAGGGGAAATTTTCAAAATCTTAAACCTTGGGGGATCTACTTATATTTTTGGGAGGGTCATAGTGTAAATTTATAAAGGACTAAATTGAAAAAAATTAAACTTGGTTGGGCCTTAACTTAACTCCACCACTACCTACCTTGTATATTTGAGGTTTTTGTCATAAGAAAGCTTAAAAACTTATGTATTAACATTTTTTTTATATCTTTGATTTTTTAAAACAAAGGGAATAATGGAAAGTGAGCTTCTTAGCTAATGCGAGGAAAGGTTACTCTGTTTTGATTTTTGGCTCATCCAAAGGTAAGTACCTTGGATTTACTAACTTACCCTAAGAATGTTATCATGTGATTTGCTAATTAGTATAAAAAATTACTCAAAGAAATATGTGTATTAGAATGTAAACATGCATGTGTTGGTGTGTTGTGAAATTTGGATAGAAATAAATAATATTGGTAACTCTTGGCTTGAAAAATATGAAAATGAAATTTGTATTATATTTAAAATTTTGAGTGTTATGACATAAATTTTGATTGGAATGAATATACATATGTATTAATATGTCATATTATAGAGAGGATAAAATGTGTAATGTGTTATATTGTAGTAAGGAGGATAAAATGTGAACTTCAAATATGGCCTAACATGATAAAAACATTGCAATTATACAAATAAGTGGTCTATTAAAATATGTGGTATGATGACATGGCCACTCGATGAATAAATGAATATAAGAGTTTGAAATATGAAAAGAAACATTGCTTAAGATTATCTTTAAGAGAATGTCACCATATGATAGAATATAAGTGATATTAGGTGTCATCAAGCATTTAAAACATGAAGTGTATGAAATATGAGATTCATTGTGTGATTGGAGAACACTAAAAAATTTGTGATATGAGAATACATAAATTGTTTTATGATTAGTGAATCATTTAATTTATTAATATTGTGAATGCCCTTGTCAAGTTGGTAGATTAGCTAGGATGCAATTGGCATGTCATAGGAATTAGATGAGCACATGCTTGAGTTTGTATGTTTGAGGGAGATATAATACAATGCCTTACGACATAGCACATTTGTGCTCTATCCTGAAAATAAGCCCAAGTGATAATCAACCTGCGTACCCCTAACCACAGACTGCCACTATCGATAAGCTTCGTCCTTTAATAAGGACACAGTATCCTTTAACTTTTGTTTTGGAGTACAATCTAGATCTTCCAAGATCCTCTCAGTTATCTTCATCCATTACTATGCCACAGTAGGGGTCATTCCAACAATACCCCTAGATAATTCAACCCCATTAGACCAGAGCCACTCAGTAACGGATCCACGGTTCTCAGATCCAGTTTAGGCTCTAGTAACCCTTTAAAGAACCCTCAACATCGTTTGCGACACTGCATCCTCTTTATTCTCATAACCTCTGCCACCATTAGTAGTTGAATTCTTTACGTAATTCGCCTCTGATTTTGGGGTTTCACCCTGTATAATAGTCGGCTCAATAGGTGCAACCCTACACGGGCTACCCCTACCACATCTGCCTTGAGTGTTATTAATGAATTTTCTGAAATTTAAAGTCTAGAGTATATCACAGTTCAAAAATATGTTAACTAATTAGAATTCTTTCTATCTAAAGTTTATCTACAGTTTTCAAAAATAAAAATAACTAAGTCAAGATTGGTATTTGAGTCTCAGATTTAATTCCCTTGAAGAAGATCATTTTTCAAAAGTATGTGGCATGGTTTTTTTCCAATATACCCTTTTTTTGACATGCATGCAAACTCATTTAAAAAAAAATCCACAATTCAAGTTTTGCAAACCTAGCTCTGATGCCACCAAATGTAACCTCTCAGACTCGGGTTAGACATTATGATCGAATTCGAAAGATTACATTGGCCATCGAAATGGCCTAACAGAACTATTAGAGTTTATAAAATAGTCGTTTAAAACATTTGCATATTTTTAAGATAACTTTAGCATGTTATTTCTTTTTACTAAAAGATAAAATTTTTCAAAAACGATAGATTTTAAAGTTTACTTAGCAAAAGTTGATTACAAGTTTTATCTATTTTTCAAATCTCATTTACATAACAACACAACAGAAAAGTATTACTCAAAATTGTTTTAATGAAGAAAACCCAGAATTTATGCATAATTAATTCCAAATCCATTTTTCAACTTCCTAAAATCAAATTAAATGTCATGCATGTCAAATAAACCCAAAACTTAAGTCTCATGTCACAATTCATATAAAACAATGCAATTCTAAGTAACAAAAATCATAATAATAAGTCTAAAATACTTTAAATTAAAATATTAATCCGAGCCAAGACCTTTCAAATGTCGAGTTCAATCAAAGATGGAAATTAAAGAGGGTGAGCTTAAGAAGCTCAATGTGAGTTCAATCACAAGAAAATCGGTGTAAAACAATAATCAAAGCATATGAAATAGCAATTCTTAGAATAATCACAATCGTATAGCAATTCAAAGTATCAAATTTTCATATCAACACATCATAATCTTCTATAATTCCCAGTTTTGCATGTACATCCTTATGAATGGCAAAGCAATTTCATTTTATCAGAAAGGATCCTACCCAACTCCCCTACACACCACAATAAAAGTTCCCCAAAACTTAACCATTTGTTGCACACTACGTTGTGGATATAAACCAATACTGATTTGCAGATTAACTGCCAGTAAAAATTGTAGGCAAACCACCAGTATTTTCAAATAAAAAGTTCGCAAATAAACTGTCACTATGTTGTTGATGAACCACCATTGATGTAGATTATTAAATTATCACTTCTTCCTCCGTTCATATCATCCCACCCAATGCAATGCAATATGACATACTTGTAACAAAATAATACAAAAAAATAGACATGCTTAACATGTATTCAATTCAATACTTGTAACACCCAAAATCCGTAACCATCACTTGTTAAGGATCTCAGGGGTTTAAAGAACTTTACGAATTTTTTTATACATACAAATCAATCACAAATCCATACAATCACATTCAACAATTTAGAATATTAATCTTGTTTTATCGTACTCATTCATTTACAATATTTCAACTAAATCAGGATCAAATTGAATCATATAAGAACTCAGGATCATATTAGGAAATTTTCCCAATAAGAGATCACATGGCCCTGTGTCTCGAACACACAACTGTCATTACTAACTAGCCAAGAAAGAATCGATACTCATATCAAATATCGTGTCACCTATATTCCATACCAAAACATAATACCACAGTTATCAACTGAGCTACATCAATCATTCTTACTATCACTATGAAATACCCAAAATCAGATACCATCGTCGGTTAGGGTCCTGAGGTCTTTCAGATCATCTACCGTTGATTAAATCATCATATCTCAGTAATTCAGTATCACCAGAATATACATGCATTAAGTTTTAAGCTTTATCAACATTCTATTCAATAAGGGTAAAAAATGTTATTTTATACAATACGAGGGACTTCTATCGGTACTTGTTGGACAAGTATCGGTAGAAGTCAAGTCAATAAGGTTTGAAAAATTAACAGTAGTTTTCTACCAGTAAAAGTGAAGGTTCTACCGATATAAGTATGAGTACTACCGAAACAACCTACACTTCTATCGATACAACGGGTTCCAGAAAACTAGGTAGATTTCCCCTGCAAATTCTACCGATACAAGTGTTCAGACTACCAATACTAATATGAGTTGAACTACCGACACTGTAAGGACTTATACCAATACAATGTAAGTCAGTAACCAAAGTTTAAATACCTTGTAACTCTACCGATACATACAACAGTTCTAGCGAAACAAGTGTGCAGATTTTGAATATACACATAAATTTCTAAGTTTGCAAAATAGTCTACTTCATTTGCCAATTTCTCAAAATCATACCTACATAGACATTTCTTGTTGCTACTTAATTCTTCACATAACAACGAAGATACATTCAAAAACATTGATCAAGTTGTTACCATGTTATTTAACCATTTACACCAAACAACCCAAGTAACACAATCCTAATACATGCCATATAAGCCAACTACCGAACGAGTTCCCGGGATAGTGTAATTTCTTCTTTAAGGATCCAATCTTCAACAGTAGAATGAATCTACAAAATAGTAAACAGATACACAAGTAAGCTTACAAAGCTTAGTAAGTTCACGAGAATATTTAACTTACAATATAATGCATTTGATAACATAAAGACTGAACAATCATCCTCATCGTCTCGTAATATTGGCATCTAGTAGATCTCTTCAAGTCTCCCAATAATTTAACTCATAGGAGTTCTTCAAGATTCCCAGTAATTTAACTCATACGAACTCATCTAGACTCCCAATAATTTTTAGCTCTTACGAGCCCAATCAGTAAATTGCTCTTACGAGCTAGTATCGCTTTAGAGTCTTCCATCTCGTTCCAACCTCAAGATTATAACCTAGACAATTGAAGTTAGAATAACCCAATAGAAATATAATTACATGAACTTACAGGATCAATTTGTAGTAACGGCTCTTGTACAGGGACTACCCATAGGTAAGACATCCAATACTAGCTCCCGAAACTGTATAGCCTTAATGCCATGTCCTTTGTGTCCCATTTGTTAACGAAGTTCATATGTATCATATACCATGTCTATTTCAATTAGCTTCCTTCACATTATACCATTTCGAGCACGCATCCATATAATTCGTATTTATCAAACATAATATCGAATTAACTAATAATACCATTAGTTCAATTTACTAATTGTCATATATCAATCGAAATAATTCATTTGTAACATAAATAATCTAGTACAACACATAATCATCATTTAAGCGTTTCGTTGACACCTAAATTCAACTATATCATTTCTTCACTTTCAGTCATACTTTTCAATACAATTCATTTCAATTTAATTTAACTCCTCAATTTAATATTAGTTAAGCAAATAAATTTAAATACAACATACCTAAATTATTTCAAAAATTTACATATAGAAACTAAATCAATTACTTTATTGTACGAACTTATCGGACTGATTTGTAGTAATCGCCAATGTAACATCCACATTTTTAAAAATCAAAGTTGAATAGTATTTGAATTAGAATATTTGATTAAAATAAGAAGATTAGAAAATTTAATGATTAAATAATCATTGTGAGAAAGAAGGAAGGACTAAGTAGATATTTAGCCCAAAATAAATGATGAGTCATTATAGAAATTATGGTGATTAGAGATAGGCAAAAGAGTAATTTAATTTATTAGATATTTTATATGCAATGATTGGGGAATTTAAATGTGTGTTGGTAAAAGGTCTAGAGACCTAAGGAGCAATTATACTATTTTTAATGAGGTGGGCCATTATTGGTGGAATTTTGTAGTGAAATTGGGAGAAATGAATGATTTTAATCATTCTTTCCCCTTGTCTGTTGTGAACCCAAACCCCCAAAATCTCTCATCTTCCTTTCTTCTTCCTCTAGCCTTATTCCACCATTTTTGAAGCTTTCAAGCTTCAATTCTTCCATTTTCTTTGAGATTTCTTAAAGAAGATCATAAGATTAGACTTTTAGCTACCTTAACATTTTTGAGAAAACCCATTTTTGGAGTGTTAAAGAGCAAGAGCTTGAGTTAGTATTTTTGGGGTTTTCAAGTACAAAGGTAAGAGATGAAAAAATTAGCATGACATACATGTTTATTTTCATGATTTAACAAAAAAATATTATTTGATTGATATTTTTAGCTTATATGTGAAATATGTGTTTATATGAAATTGAAGAGAAAGGAAAGAAGGAGAAGGATCAAATTGAAGGGAAAGGAGAAAGCTAAGGAGTGAGAAGAAATTATCATCTCCAACTTTTGTTGTAAGTACTACAAGATTTTAAATTGAAAATTTATTCTCTTTAAAAGTATATAATTTTAGCATAGAAATTTATTATGTTAGTAATGTGATATATATATAAACGTTGATTGTATGAGGAAATGGTGGAATTATGGATTTAGTTGAGAAAGTAAAGGTAATAAATACATGATGAAGTATTTGTAAAGAAAAATGTGTATGTGTTATGTGAGTAATGTTGTTAAATGGAAATTTTATACCCAAGTAGACAATTAGAACCATTGTGATATTAGTGGGATGTCATTAAGGGACCTTAGCACGCTTTCCGTTATTTAGCACGTAATGTGCTCTCCGTTACTTAGCACGTGTAATACTCTGTGATTAGCATATTTGTGCTCTCTGATTAGCACCTCTGTGCTCTCTATTCATTTGTGCATTGTTATGCACCTTCGTATTTGTTCCGTATATCCAATAGGTTCTACGATAGTCTACTATGGGCCAAAGAAGCAATTAAAGTGTGAAAGATGAACATTTAGTATTACGGTGAATTTAATCACTAATAAGGCAAGTGAGTTACTTAAGGTATATTTATTTGTGAAGTTGCATGTGTGAAAATATGTATATATATATATATATATTTTGGTGAATTAATTAAATTATCTATTTACTCTTGTAGTGCTTACTAAGCCTTCACCGGCTTAACGCATTTATTTCAACGCGTAGGTACAGTTAGATATGGGAAGCTAAGGTCAAGCTAGGGGACCTCTCATCACATCCCTTTTGGAAGGCTTTAAGTTTTGGTACTTTTATTTTGAGTAAAATGACATGTACATAAGTTGCTCAAAGTGGCCTAGGTTATTGGGATTGGATGTCATTTTGGAACTTTATATACATGGTGATTAGTAATGGAATATTTTGGTTCATATATGATTTGTCAATACTATAACATTTATGGTTGATCAAGTAACATGATGATAATTATAGTTTTCCACAGTTTGGAATCATTTAAGCAGATTTTGATGTTTTCTAGTTAATTTAAAATGTTGGTTTGAGTTCAAATTTTTGCAGGAGGTTTTATTGAACTTTTAAATGGATTTTCATGAAATTGAACAAAAGTATCGACACCATCATATCATGTATCGATATTTTGTCTTGTTTTGAACATAAAACAAGAATTTTAATTGATTTAATCATGTTTTATAATTCAGTTATGATTCCACCTAATTGTTTTGATTAACTTTAATTAAATGAGTTAAAATAGCATCATTTAAAAAAATTAATTAAGTATTTATCAAAATAGGTTTAACACCATATGTAATACTTTTATATCAGGTTTATACGTGTGAACCAAGTGTAGAAGTGTTACATAGTATCACAGTGTAGGTTTTTTGATGTTTAGGGTCGGGAATGAGTTCACTTGTACATACTATTTTATATGTTGATGTGATGAGAGGATGTTTAGTTATTTAATTGCTTAATTTGTGAATATTGTAGAAAGTTGAATGTCGAATAGGCCTCGTGAAGAGTCCGAAGACGAAGTAGAGAGTAAGGCTCCAAACCTTGTTAGAGAAAGAGATCCACCTAAGATCCAAGCTCCAAGAGAATCAGTACATTCAGAAGTTAATAGAGAGCCTGTGATGGAAGAAAGAACTCAACCCTTAAGTGAGCCGATACCACCTCAAGAAGAAATTCTGATTGCGAATCTTTTACAAACAATGAATCAATTGTTACAGCAAGTTACAAGAACTAGTAATGTCCAGACTGTTCCTCTACCACCCCTTATTAGTGTTCCACAACCACAACTGTCTACATCTAGCCATCGATCTCCCTTAGAGAGATTGAGAAAACATGGGGCTGAAGAATTTAGAGGTAAGAATGATGATGACCCAGCTGAAGCTGACGAATGGTTAGAAAATAGTCAGAGGGTGTTTGAAGAGCTACAATGTATTGGGGAGGAAAAATTGAAATGTGTGGTATCTTTGCTAACAGGTGAAGCATATCAGTGATGGACCACTGTGTTGAACATTCATCCTGCCGAAAAGATTAACTGGAACTTCTTTGTATCTGAGTTTAAGAAGTATGTCAGTGAACTCTATCTTGAGCATAAGAAAAGAGAATTTTTGGATTTGAAGCAGAATAACATGTTAGTTGCTGTGTACGAACGCGAATTTCTCTGGTTGAGTAGATATGCTAAAGAGTTGATAGCAAATGAAGTTGATATGTGTAGACGTTTTGAATGGGGTTTGAATGAAGAAATACATGTACCTCTTTTACCACTACATCTATAAGAATTCCCTATCTTAGTTGATTGAGCTCAACGGTTGGAAGAAGAATTAATCCGTTCAAGAGAGAAGAATTCTGGGAAGAGAGTGGCAACTAGTTTCGTACCACCACCGTCTTCAAAGAGAATGAGAGATTTCAGAGATTCTAGATTCATTTCTCCGACTATTGGACAGAGACAGATTCAGCAAGAGACTTTTATGGTTAGTACTGGGGGTACTAGGAGAAGACTATCACAACCGTCATGTGAGCATTATGGGAGATTCCATTGGGGAGAATGTCGGGTGAATAGTAAAACTTGTTTAAATGTGGGTCAAAGGATCATTTGATCAGAGACTGTCCAAAAATCTTAGAAAATGTTTCAGAACAGTCTGCGAGAGGTAGTTCGGCTCCTCAAAGAGGTAGATTACCTAGGAATATTGGTGGTTCTGGTGCGAGATCAACGAGAGAGGTGACCGATAGATCAGAAGCCCGTAGACCTCGGACTTATGCTATTAGAACAAGAGAAGAAGAGGATGCTCCTAATGTAATTACTGGTAAATTTTTCTTATTTGACTCTCTTGTAATTGCATTAATTGATCCTGATTTTACGTATTCCTACATATGCATTTCATTAGTGAAAGAGAGAAAACTAGCAGTAAAACCCACTGAGTATGAGGTAGTTGTTACTAATCCTTTTGGGCAGAGTGAAAGAGTTAATAAAGTGTGTAAGAGATGTCCCTTAAAGATTCAAGATTGTGAGTTTCCAGTGGATTTGATGGCTCTTACATTTCACGAGTTTGATGTGATATTGGGAATGGATTGGTTATTAGAACATGGGGTTATGGTTGATTGCAGAAGAAAGAGATTTTCTTTGAGAACTTCTATTGGAAAGGAAGTGATTGTAATGGGTGAGAAATATAGTGCATTAACAAATGTGATTTCTGCAATGAAGGCATCTAAGATGATCAAGAAGGGATACACTGCTTTTCCTGCTTATGTCCTTGATACTTGGGTAGAAGGTTCTGAGATTGAAAAGATACTAGTGGTATGAGAATTTTTCGATGTGTTTCTAAAGGAATTGCCAAGTTTGCCTCTTGAAAGAGAAGTTGAATTTTGGATTGAATTAATTCCGGGGACTGCACCGATTTCGATGGCACCTTACAGGATGTCACCTTCAGAGTTGAAAAAATTGAAGACTCAATTACAAGAGCTATTAGATAAAGGATTCATACGTCCTAGTATATCACCATGGGGAGCTCTAATTTTGTTTGTGAAGAAGAAAGATGGGTCTTTGAGGCTTTATATAGATTACCTCCAGTTGAATAAAGTGACGATAAAGAACAAATATCCACTGACCAAGATTGATGATTTGTTTGATCAGTTAAAAGGAGCCAGTGTATTTTCCAAGATTGATCTCAGATTAGGATATTACCAATTAAGGGTAAAAGAGTCTGATGTGTCGAATACTACTTTTAAGACTTAGTATAGTCATTACGAGTTCTTGGTTATGCCATTCGGGCTGACTAATGCTCCAGTTGCTTACAAGGATCTCATGAATAGAATATTTCAACCTTACTTAGATCATTTTGTTGTAGTATTTATAGATGATATTCTGGTGTACTTGAAAGGAGAAGAAGAACATGAGAAACATCTTCAAATTGTGCTGCAGACTTTGAGAGAAAAACAGTTATTTGCTAAGTTGAGCAAGTGTGAGTTTTGGTTAAAAGAAGTTACTTTTTTGGGTCACATTATATCAGAAAATGGTATTCGGGTAGATCCGAAAAAGATTAAAGCTATACTTGAATGAAAATTGCCAAAGAATGTTACAGAGGTAAGAAGTTTTCTTGGTTTGGCTGGGTATTACAGAAGATTTGTTCATGGATTTTCTATGATTGCGTCACCTTTGACGAGATTGTTACAGAACGATGTGAAGTTTGATTGGAATGAAAAATGTTAGCAAAGTTTTGATAGATTAAAAGCAGCATTGAACTAAAGCTTCGGTGTTGATTCAACTCGAATCTGGTAAAGAGTTTGTGATTTTTAGTGATGCCTCGTACAACAGTTTGGGATGTGCGTTAATGCAAGAAGGAAAGGTAGTTCCATATGCATCTAGACAATTGAAGCCACATGAGAATAATTACTCGACGCATAATCTTGAATTGGCTGCAGTGGTGTTCGCGTTAAAGATGTGGAGGCATTTTTTGTATGGAGAAAAGTGTTATGTCTACACTGATGATAAAAGCTTGAAGTATTTGTTAACTCAAAAAGAGCTGAGCTTGAGACAAAGAAGATGGATTGAGTTGCTAAAAGATTATGACTGTATCATTGATTATCATCTCAGGAAAGCGAATGTAGTAGCTGATGCCTTGAGTAGAAAGTTAATGGTAGCCTTGAATGCAATGAATGAACATTTGAAGATGCAACAAGAGGGTGAGTTACTAGTTGAGAATAAAACCGACTTTGTTGCAAGAAGTGAAAGATGCTCAAAAAGATGATGAACAATTATTGGTGATAAGGAAGCAACTTGAGGAAGGAAAAAACAATGAGTTTGAGATTGATAATGAAGGGAGTATAAGATTTCATGGTCGGTTATGTGTGCTTAATCAAGAAGATTTGAGACGAAGGATTATGGATGAAGCTCATCACAGTTCTTTTGCTTTACATCTAGGGAGTAATAAGATGTATCACAATCTGAAGCTATTTTATTGGTGGAAAAGGATGAAGAGGGACATAGTTGAATATGTTTCTAAATGTTTGACCTGTCAACGAGTGAAGGCAAAACATCAAGTTTCATCGGGATTGCCTCAAACGATAACCATACCAAAGTGGAAGTAGGAATGGATTTTGTATCGGGGTTGTCGCTTTCACCAAAGAAAAAGGATGTTATATGGGTAATAGTTGATCGATTGACGAAGTCTGCTCACTTTCTTCCAGTTCGTACTGATTTCTCGATGGAAAGGTATGCATAGTTATATATAGATGAAATTGTAAGATTTCATGGTATGCTTGTATCCATTATTTTTGATCGGGATCCAAGATTTACATTGAAGTTTTGGGGAAAATTCCATAAAGCTTTGGGTACTCGATTGAATTTTAGTACAGCATATCATCCCCAAACTGATGGTTAGTCAGAATGGGTGATTCAGATCTTAGAAGATATGTTGGGAAGTTGCATCATTGAATTTGAGGTCAGTTGGGAAAAATACTTGCCATTGGTTGAATTCAATTATAACAACAATTATTTATCTAGCATTCACATGGCACCGTATAAGGCATTATATGGGAGAAAATGTAGGACTTCAATGTATTGGATGGAGTTAGGTGAGAATAAGTTAGTGCATCCTGATTTAATACAAGAAACAGAAGAGAAAGTGAAGTTGATCAGAGATCAATTAAAAGCTGCTTTAGATAGACAAAAGTCATATGTTGATCTGAAAAGGAAAGATATTGAGTTTAATGTGGGCGAGAAAGTATTTTTGAAGGTATCTCCATGGAAAAAGGTTCTTCGATTTAGGGAAAAGGGAAAGTTGAATCCAAGATTCATTGGGCCATATGAGATATTAGAGAGGATTGGTCCAATTGCATATCGATTAGCACTCCCTCCAGAGTTGGACAAGATTCATAATGTCTTCCATGTGTCTATGTTGAGAAGATATCGGTCTGATCCATCTCATGTGATTACTTCGGAAGTTATAGAAATACAATCGATTTGACTTATGAGGAAGAGACGATTAAGATTCTAGCGCAAGAGGTAAAGGAATTGAGAACCAAACGGGTTCCTTTAGTAAAAGTTCTGTGGGGACATCATAATTCGGAAGAGGCAACTTGGGAAAGAGAAGAAACTATGAGGCAACAATATCCGCAATTGTTTATAGTAGGTAAAATTTTGAGGACGAAATTTATTTAATGGGAGGAGAGTTGTAACATCTGCATTTTTGAAAATCAAAGTTGAATAGTATTTGAATTAGAATATTTGGTTAAAATAAGAAGATTAAAAATTTTAAGGATTAATTAATCATTGTGAGAAAGAAGGACTAAGTAAATATTTAGCCTAAAATAAGTGACGAGTCATTATAGAAATCATGGTGATTAGAGATAGGAAAAAGAGTAATTTAATTTGTAAAGGCCCAATTTTAGCCGGGCTAAATAATAAATAAAATTTTGAAATTGAAATTTGATTTTGAAAGTTCATTAGTTCAAGTTAACCCCAAAGCCCAACAGAAATAAAACCAAAACATTAAATTTTAATTTAATGCTAAAAAGTCCATTACAACTAAAAATCCCAAATTACATAGGTCCAAATATCCAAATGCCCCAAATGCCCAAAGACAACCCCAAAACCCAAGACAAAGTTCGACCCAAAAGACCCAAAACCTAAAAACTTTTAAAACCCTAATCTTTTCCAATCTGCCACCGCTCCTCACCCCTTGTCACGTCAGTAGCCACGTTAGTCACGTGGCTGACCGTTGACTCCTCGGCTCCTGAGACCTTTCTGTTGCCCGAGACCTTTTTGCCAAAGGACCCCTCTGTCGCCCTTGCACCAAAATGGCCATGGCACGACCCTCGGTGCCGGTGTTGACCACAGAAGACCACCACCTCGATGATACATGCAAAAAAGAGAGAAACAAAGAACAATAGAACAGAGAAGAAACAGAGCAAAAAGAACAGTAGCATGTAATTTTACTTCTTTCTTTCGGCTATAAAGGCCGACTTCAAACCTGTAATAAAAGGAGGAGGAGATTATAAAAAATACAATAGAAAGTCAGAGATTACAAAAAGAAGCATATCCAAATACCTCCGTCGAGAATCCATTGATTTTGTAAGGTCTATCATCTCATAAACATATACATGTATACATATTGTTCTTTACTTCGAAAAAAAACACATACGTGCTTTTCATCTGTTCATAAACAAATTTGAAACAATATGAAAACCAGGATAACCCTTTTTTGTATGAATCTGTAGAAAACCAAAACAGATCAAGTAGTTTTTTTTTAAGAAAAAGAGAATAAAAGAGAACAATAAAGACTGATCTAGAGTTTTAAGTGGAGAAATCTCATTTATTGGCGTTGTGAAAAGAGACCCAGGTTCGATCTAAAAGATTTGAACCTAGATCTATGTTAAAAAAACTACCAAAAGAAGGGTGTCGTTTTGCTTACCAAGGCGGTGCGTATGGCGGTTCGAACGGCAAGGAGTGAGTGAGTCACGACGGGCCGACCGCAAGCCTTTCGATCGGAAAAGGGATTTCAGAGGAAATAGGGGCTATTCAAACCCTTTTTTTTAAGAAATGGGGTTCAAAATGATTTTTTTTGTCAACAAAATGGTTTATAAAGCACCAAGAAACGATGTCGTTTAGGGTTTGAGCCATTGACCCTAAAACGACAGAGTTTCATCTCTTAACCCGAAATTTGACCTAGCCTGAAGGTAGACCCGCGTGTTTTTGGAAATGGTCCATTTCTTTCTTTAATCCTTCCGCATTTCTTGAATTTTCAATTCCATTCTTCGAATCTTTTTATATTTCTTTTAAATTTCCTCCCCAATTTCATCCCGTTTTCATATTAGTCCTTCAAATTTTGGTTGTTTGAGAGCATGACACGTGTACAGCTAGGGATTTATCACCTTTTCAGTCCCTGAACCTTTGTTAAAATTCAAGAAATCAAGCCCGATTTCCTCCTTTCTAATTTAATACACACTTTTCTTTTAAAAAAATTTTATTAGAATTTTATTTGTTTTAAAATTGAAATTTTCATTCTTTATTGTTTATTATTATTTTTATTTCCTTAAACATTTGCCTTAATCCATCATTGTTATTCTTTTAAAAATAAGCCTTATATTTTTTTTCGAACTAAAAGTCGTTTTAAAACCCTTTTATCCACTTCTTTATTTACAACAAATAATATGTTTACTTGCACCACGTTATTCATCCTTGTTTTAGCTTCATGAATAAATTTCCGTGAAGCGAAAAGCTTTTCATGCCTCATCGATTTTTGCATGGAACATATACTCATTCCAACGTTCTTCGTAAATAATTTAGTTAGATCGCCTTTTTTTTCTTTTCGTATAAATTTTTTTTTAAGCCTTGGATCTTTCATTTATTTTAAATCTTGTTCCATTTTAAACTACCGTTCATTTTCTTTCGTTTCTTATTTTTCCTTTGAATAAATCGTTTCCTTTTCTTTTCTTTTCTTTTTTGCTAAAATTAGGTATTTTTAAACTCTACTTAGTAAATTTTAGGTTCTAATAATTTTATTATTTGTTATGTTTATCATGATTTCCATCTATTCTTTATTATTCATCATGTTATATTGTCATGGTATACGCCACCGTTTTGCTTGTACTTTTTATGAATATTATCCCAAGTGATATATCTCATTCATGCTTTTGACTACCTTTGCTCCCCTTTAAAAGAATATAAGCAAAATGTATGTCTATTTCCAAATTTTTAGAGAAAATACTTTGGTTAAATCGTGAGCTTCAAAAATACATAAATTATCATTTTGTGGGTAAAATTTGTTTATTTCTGGGAATTTAAAAATAGTGTCCTAACGTGTTGGGCGTTATTTTTCTTTGAACTCAAAACATCGAATGACCTATTAAAATCGATAATAGTCTTAAAATTATATGTCTTTAACCGTCCTTTTGCAAAATCCTTTTCTAAAAAAGGATATAAAACTCATCATTTTCAAAGAATATAAGTTACTTCAAATTAAAAAGTTATATTCTTTTATTTGAGGGGATTTGAGAGATTGTGCTCTAATGAATTGAGAACGATCTTTTCTTTAAACCTAAATAATTGAGTATACTACTTAAAAATTGTAATCGTTCGATGTTCTTTTGTTTTAGGAGATCCAAAAATCGAGTCCTAACATGTTGGGTGTGATCTTGCTTCGAACTTAAACATTTGAACATTTTGTTATGACATCTAATTTATGAATGACATTTTGAATTTCTACTCGACTTTTCGATTTTCAACAATTAAGACACTAAATAATCGATCAGGTACTAATTTCGGGCGTGAAAGGGTGCTAACCCTTCCTTGCACGTAACCAACTCCCGGACCTATCTTTTTGGATTTTGAAGACCAAGCGTTTTACGAAATAAATTCAAACCTTTTAGGTGGTCCAATCACACCAAATTAAAGGATTGGTGGCAACTCCCAATTTTGAAAATTATTTTCGAAACTCGTTTTCAAAATGGTTTCGATTTAATTTATTAGATATTTTATTGCAATTATTGGGGGATTTAAATGTGTGTTGGTAGAAGGTCTAGAGACTTAAGGAGAATTATACCATTTTTAATGAGGTGGGCCAGTGGAATTTTGTAGTGAAATTGGGAGAAATGAATGATTTTAATCATTCTTTTCCCTTGTCTACTATGAACCCAAACCCTCCAAATCCCTCATCTTCCTTTCTACTTCCTCTAGCCTTATTCCACCATTTTTGAAGCTTTCAAGCATCAATTCTTCCATTTTCTTTGAGATTTCTTAAAGAAGATCATAAGATTAGACTTTTAGCTACCTTAATTTCTTGAGAAAACCCATTTTTGGAGTGTTAAAGAGCAAGAGCTTGAGTTAGTATTTTTGGGGTTTTCAAGTACAAAGGTAAGAGATGAAAATTTAGCATGACATACATGTTTATTTTCATGATTTAGCAAGAAAATATTATTTGATTGAGATTTTTAGCTTATATGTGAAATATGTGTTTATATGAAATTGAAGAGAAAGGAAAGAAGGAGAAGAATCAAATCGAAGGGAAAGGAGAAAACTAAGGAGTGAGAAGAAATTATCATCTCCAACTTTTGTTGTAAGTACTACAAGATTTTAAATTGAAAATTTATTCTCTTTAAAAGTATATAATTTTAGTATAGAAATTTATTATGTTAGTAATGTGATATATATATATATAAATGTTGATTGTATGAGGAAATGGTGGAATTATGGATTTAGTTGAGAAAGTAAAGGTAATAAATACATGATGAAGTATTTGTAAAGAAAAATGTGCATGTGTTATATTAACTGCGAGTTTATAAAATATATGATAAAGTATTTGTAAACATTACATTGGCCATCGAAATGGCCTAGCAAAACTATTGGAATTTATAAAATAGTTGTTTAAAACATTTGCTTATTTTAAGATAACTTTAGCGTGTTATCTTCTTTTTACTAAAAGATAAAATTTTCCAAAAACAATAGATTTTAAAGTTTACTTAGCAAAAGTTGATTACCAGTTTTATCTATTTTTCAAATCTCATTTACATAATAACACAGCAGAAAGTGTCATTCAAAATTGTTTTAATGAAGAAAACCCAGGATTTATGAATAATTAATTCCAAATCCATTTTTCAAATTCCTAAAATCAAATTAAATGTCAAGCATGTCAAATAAACCCAAAACTTAAGTCTCATGTCACAATTCATATAAAATAATACAATTCTAAATAACAAAAATCATAATAATAAGTCTAAACTACTTTAAATGAAAATAATAATCCGAGCCGAGACATTTCAGATGTTGAGTTCAATCAAAGATGGAAATTAAAGAGGGTGAGCTTAAGAAGCTCAATGTTAGCCCAATCACAAGAAAATCGGTGTAAAACAATAATCAAAGCATATGAAATAAAAATTCTTAGAATAATCACAATCGTATAGCAATTCAAAGTATCAATTTTTCATATCAACACATCATAATCTTCCAGAATTCCCAGTTTTGCATGTACATGCTTATGAATGGCAATGAAATTTCATTTTATCAGAAAGGATCCTACCCAAATCCCCTACACACCACAGTAAAAGTTCCCCAAAACTTATCCATTTGTTACACATTGCATTGTGGATATAAACCAATACTGATTTGCAAATAAACTGCCATTAAAAATTGTGGGCAAACCACCAATATTTTCAAATAAAAAGTTCACAGATAAACTGTCACTATGTTGTTAATGAACCACCATTGATGCAGATTATTAAATTGTCACTTCTTCCTCCGTTCATATCATCCTACCCCATGCAATGCAATATGACATACTTGTAACAAAACAATACAAAAACAATAGACATGCTTAACATGTATTCAATTCAAAACTTGTAACACCCAAAATCCGTAACCATCACCTGTTAAGGATCTCAAGGGTTTACAGAACTTTATGAATTTTTTTTATACATACAAATCAATCACAAATCCATACAATCACATTCAACAATTTAGAATATTAATCTTGTTTTATCTTACTCATTCATTTACAATATTTCAACCAAATCAGGATCAAATTGAATCATATAAGAACTCAGGATCATATTTGAAAATTTTCCTAATAAGAGGTCACATGGCCCTGTGTCTCGATCACACTACTTTCATTACTAACTAGCCAAGAAAAAATCGATACTCATATCAAATATCGTGTCACCTATATTTCATACCAAAACATAATACCACAATTATCAACCGAGCTACATCAATCATTCTTACTATCACTATGGAATACCCAAAACCCGACACCGTAGTCGGTTAGGGTCCTGAGGTATTTTAGATCATTTATCGTTGATTAAATCCTCATATCTCAGTAATTCAGTATCACCAGAATATACATGCATTAAGTTTTTTGCTTTATCAACATTCTATTCAATAAGGGTAAAAAATGTTATTTTATACAATCTGAGGGACTTCTATCAGTACCTGTTGGACAAGTATCGGTAGAAGTCAAGTCAGTAAGATTTGGAAAATTAACAGCAATTTTTTACCGGTAGAAGTGAAGGTTCTACCGATACAAGTATTGGTACTACCGAAACAGCCTACACTTCTATCAATACAATGGGTTCCAGAAAGCTAGGTAGATTTCCCTTGCAAATTCTACTGATACAATTGTTCAGACTACCAATACTACTATGAGTTGAACTACCGATACTGTAAGAACTTATACCGATACAATGCAAGTCAGTAACCAAAGTTCAAATACCCTGTAATTCTACCAATACATACAAGAGTTCTACCGAAACAAGTGTGCAGATTTTAAATATACACATAAATTTCTAAGTTTGCAAAATAGTCTACTTCATTTGCCAATTTCTCAAAATCATGCCTACATAGACATTTCATGTTGGTACTTAATTCTTCACATAACAATGAAGATACATTCAAAAACATTCATCAAGTTGTTACCATGTTATTTAACCATTTACACCAAACAACTCAAGTAACACAATCTTAATACATGCCATATAAGCCAAGTGATATAAAAGACTACCGAACGGGTTCCCAGGATAGTGTAATTTCTTCTTTAAAGATCCGATCTTCAACAGCAGAATGAATCTACAAAATAGTAAACAGATACACAGGTAAGCTTACAAAGCTTAGTAAGTTCGCGAGAATATTTAACTTACAGTATAATGCATTTGATAACATAAAGAATGAACAATCATCGTCGTCGTCTCGTAATATTGGCATCCAGTAGATCTCTTCAAGTCTCCCAGTAATTTAACTCATACAAGTTCTCAAGATTCTCAGTAATTTAACTCATATGAGCTCTTCTAGACTCCCAATAATTTTTAGCTCTTACGAGCCCGATCAGTAAATTGCTCTTACAAGCCAGTATCGCTTTAGAGTCTTCCATCTCGTTCCATCCTCAAGATTATAACCTAGACAATTGAAGTTAGAATATCCCAATAGAAATATAATTACATGAACTTACAGGATCAATTTGTAGTAACGGCTCCTATACAGGGACTACTCATCGGTAAGATATCCAAGATTACCTCCCGAAACTTTATAGCCCTAATGTCATGTCCTTTGTGTCCCATTTGTTAACGAAGTTCATATGTATCATATACCATGTCCATTTCAATTAGCTTCCTTCACATTATACCATTTCGAGCACACATCCATATAATTCTTATTTAGCAAACATAATATCAAATTAACTAATAATACCATTATTTCAATTTGCTAATTGTCATATATCAATCGAAATAATTCATTCGTAACATAAATAATCTAGCACAACACATAATCATTTAAGCGTTTCGTTGACACCTGAATTTAACTGCATCATTTCGTCACTTTCAGTCATCCTTTTCAATACAATTTGATTTCAATTTAATTCAACTCCACAATTTAATATTAGTTAAGCAAATAAATTTAAACACAACATACCTAAATTATTTCAATAATTTACATATAGAAACTAAATCAATTACTTTACTGTATGAACTTATCGGACTGATTTGTAGTAATCACTAATGTAACATCCGTAGTTTTAAAAATCAAAGTTGAATAGTATTTGAATTAGAATATTTGGTTAAAATAAGAAGATTAGAAAATTTAAGGATTAATTAATCATTGTGAGAAAGAAGGAAGGACTAAGTAGATATTTAGCCCAAAATAAGTGATGAGTCATTATAGAAATTATTGTGATTAGAGATGGGCAAAAAAGTAATTTAATTTATTAGATATTTTATATGCAATGATTGGGGGATTTAAATGTGAGTTGGTAAAAGGTCTAGAGACCTAAGGAGGAATTATACCATTTTTAATGAGGTGGGCCATTATTGGTGGAATTTTGTATTGAAATTGGGAGAAATGAATGATTTTAATCATTCTTTCCCCTTGTTTGCCGTGAACCAAAACCCCCAAATCTTTGATCTTCCTTTTTTCTTCCTCTAGCCTTATTCCACCATTTTTTAAGCTTTCTAGCTTCAATTATTTCATTTTCTTTGAGATTTCTTAAAGAAGATCATAATATTAGAATTTTAGCTACCTTAATTTCTTGAGAAAACCCATTGTTGGAGTGTTAAAGAGCAAGAGCTTGAGTTAGTATTTTTGGGGTTTTCAAGTACAAAGGTAAAAGATGAAAAAATTAGCATGACATATATGTTTATTTTCATGATTTAGCAAGAAAATATTATTTTATTGAGATTTTTAGCTTATATGTGAAATATGTGTTTATATGAAATTGAAGAGAAAAGAAAGAAGGAGAAGGATCAAATTGAAGGGAAAGGAGAAAGCTAATGAGTGAGAAGAAATTATCATCTCCAACTTTTGTTGTAAGTACTACAAGATTTTAAATTGAAAATTTATTCTCTTGAAAAGTATATAATTTTAATATAGAAATTTATTATGTTAGTAATGTTGATTGTATGATGAAATGGTGGAATTGTGGATTTAGTTGAGAAAGTAAAGGTACTAAATACATGAAGTATTTGTAAAGAAAAATGTGTATGTGTTATATTAATTGTGAGTAATGTTGTTAAATGGAAATTTTATGCCCAAGTAGATAATTAAAACCTTTGTGATATTAGTGGCATGTCATTAAGAGACCTTAGCGCGCTCTTCGTTATTTAGCACGTAATGTGTACGTGCTCTCCTTTACTTAGCACGTGTAATGCTCTCTGATTAGCACATTTGTGCTCTCTGATTAGCTCCTCGGTGCTCTCTGTTCATTTGTGCATTGTTATGCGCCTTCGTTTTTGTCTTGTATATTCGATAGGTTCTACGATAGTCTACTATGGGCCAAAGAAGCAATTAAAGTGTGAAAGATGAACATCTAGTATTACAGTGAATTTAATCACTAATAAGGTAACTGAGTTACTTAAGGTATATTTATTTGTGAAGTTGCATGTGTGAAAATATGTATATAGATAGATATGAATATATATATTTGTTGAACTGAATTTGGTGAATTAATTAAATTATCTATTTACTCTTGTAGTTCTTACTAAGCCTTCACCAGCTTAACGTGTTTATTTCAACGTGTAGGTATAGTATGATACGAGAAGCTAAGGTCAAGCTAGGGGACCTCTCATCACATCCCTTTTGGAAGGCTTCAAGTTTTGGTACTTTTATTTTGAGTAAAATGGCATGTACATAAGTTGCTCAAAGTGGCCTAGGTAATTGGGATTGGATGTCATTTTGGAACTTTATATACATGGTGATTAGTAATGGAATATTTTGGTTCATATATGATTTGTCAATACTATGGCATTTATGGTTGATCAAGTAACATGATGATAATTATAGTTGTGCACAGTTTAGAGTCATTTGAGCAGATTTTGATGTTTTCTAGTTAATTTAAAATGTTGGTTTGAGCAAATTTTGATGTTTAAGTTCAAATTTTTGCAGGAGGTTTTATTGAACTTTTAAATGGATTTTCATGAAATTGAACAAAAGTATCGACACCATCATATCATGTATCGATATTTGTCTTGTTTTGAACAAAAAACAAAAATTTTAATTGATTTAATCATGTTTTATAATTCGGTTATGATTTCACTTAATTGTTTTAATTAATTTTAGTTTAAATGAGTTAAAATAGCATCGTTTAAAAAAAATTAATTCAGTATTTATCAAAGTAGCTTTGACACCGTATGTAATACTTTTATACCAAATTTATACGTGTGAACTGGGTATAGGGGTGTTACAGCCAAAGTACAGGGACATTTCCATAATTTTTCCCTTGCCTTGATTTTCATCCTATTTTTTATCTATATTAATAATTTCATTCAATTAAATTAATTCCAATAGTAAAATAAACCTATTTTATGCAATTGAGTCCTTTTTGACATTTTTACAAAATTACCCTTAACTTTTCACTTTTATCAATTTAGTCTCTTAGCTCAAACTTGCAATTTAACCATTTTTAAATAAGATTAAACTCAGTCAAATGCTATAGCACTTCAACACAACCAATATTTGTGTTTATTTAACCCCTAAGTCCTTGAATTTTTACTATTTTCACATTTTAGTCTTTAAACATTAAAATCATCAAAAACTTCTTTACAAAATAATCAAATCTAACAACCAAGCCTATAAATCTTCCATAAACTTTCAAGAACAAGCTGATTTATCAATGGCAAAATTTATAGCATTTGACAAAATCACAAATTAGTCCTTGTGTAACACCCAAAACCCGAAACCATCACTAGCTAGGGTCCTGGTGTCACTCTAATCATCAATCACTATTCATCCTTTAAAAATCATGTCATTTATTCTTACATTATTTAAGAAATACACCCAACACGTCATAAATCATCATTTAATTATATACACAATTCAACAAGGGCAAAAAGGTCATTTCCAAGATTTTTGGAGACTTCTACTAGTACTTGTTGAACAATTTTCGGTAGTTATCAAGTCAATAAACAATTCAGGGATGGTGCAGGCTTCTACCGATACTTGTGGTAGTACTACCGATACAAGTGAGACTTCTATCGAAACATGTCATGCTTCTACCGATACTAAAAACTCCAGAGAGTTAAGAAGTCTTACCCTACAACTTCTACCGATACAAGTATACTAACTATAGATACCTCTAAGTGCAGAACTATCGATACCTATTATGTAACTACCGGTACAACTCAGGCCAGTGAACAACCTCTCTTCTACCTTGTACTTCTACAGATACAAGTAGGAGTTCTACCGAAAAATGTATGCAAAATCTCAAGAATCATGTCAAAACATAAGTTTAACGTCACACAACTTTCATAAATCCAAAATTCATTAGACTAATGCTTAATTCATAAATTTCCAAGTCATTACAATATACTTCTAAGTCTAATATCAACTAGAACAAGCATACAATACAACATTCAATATTTCATCAAAACATATCAAAGTTGTCACCATCTCAAACAAGTAAACAAAGTTAACATCCTCCTAGTAGATGTCATATAAACAAGTGATAAAGGATTATCAAACAGGTTTCGTGATAGTGTGATTCTTCAGGGTGATCCGATCTTCAGACAGCAAAATGTATCTACAAAACAACAACAAATACACGGGTACGCTTATTAAGCTTAGTAAGTTCGCAGAAATCATTTTCTTATAGAATAGCCAAATCGGTTATAAAGATGACAACGAGTATGTATTAATAATCTTGTGAACAGTATCGAATTTGATCTCTTTCGGTGTTTCAGATTTTAGCTCTTACGAGCCTAGACAAAAGTAGCTCTTACGAGCCCAGAAAGGTTAACCAATATACGATGCTGCTCACACAAGCTGATGAGAATCTGCCACATATGCAGAGACTCAGTCATCGATACGGTCCAGAAATTCCCACTCTCGATGCTACTCACACAAGCTAATGAGAATTCACGACATACGCGAAGACTCAGCCTTCTGAGGGGTCCGCATTTTCATTATTCATTTAGAATCTGTCGACTTGTGATGTTGCTCACACATGCTATTAGGATACTGCAACATATGCAGTACCCTAGTCATCGCGTCAAGTTAAATAATCGGCCCCAAGTTTGACATTTCGTTTATTCTTCAACTTTCCTAACATCCCGAACATTTAGCTTTCCTTGAGTTGTTGTAACAATAGTAAATACAAAAAGTACATACAATGTATTTAAACTAACACTACGAACTTATCGAACGAAATTGTAGTTTTAGTGAAACTCTAAGGACTACTCTGCTAATTTTCCTTTCTCGTTATCCGTGACACGATCGTAATCTAAATCAACAATTCATTCAATTTAACACTCTAATCTAATTAAAACCATCTATTTACATATTTACCATTTTACCCTCACTTATTTCACCCATTCATTCATATTTCAAACCCCTAACCATCCATGACACTCCTTCATGGACTAATTATCCTTTTAGTCCACTACTTTATATCCTTATAGCTAATTAATAGCTTTAATCAATAACCAACAATTTTTCTTAGCTTTTACCATTTAGTCCTTAATACTTAATTTGCTATCCAAACGATAAAATTTCTTGACCAAAATTTAATATGATAATAACGTCATCATAAATATTAAATAATAAAATTTTATGGACTGACTCGTCGGGATTGTGGTCTTGAAACTACTGCTTTCGACACCACTGAAAACCGGGCTGTTACACCTTCGGTTAGCTAGATTAAGCTAATACTAACTGAAAAACATAAAAATCACTAAAAACAAACGAAGTTTCACTTACCTATTAAGGATTCAAAAATGGTCGAATGGGTTCTTATTTCCTTTAGGGTTTTCGGCTAAGAAGAATAAAAAAAGATAGATAAAATTTCTACTTTGTTTTGTTTAATATAACTTATTTAAGAAACTACAAATTTACCCCTTTTAATTTCACTTAAAAATTAGCCAAAAGGAAGTCAAAACCATCCACTCAACTCCCTAATGGTCTAATTATCCTTTAAGGACTTTGCTAGGTCATTCTTTTACCAATTTAACACATTTAATCAATGATTTTTATATTTTTTAGCCTTTACGATCTAGTCCTTTTTACTTAATTAACTATCTAAACGATAAAATTTCTTAACCAAAATTTAATACTATACTAATGAACTTATTAATATTAAATAATTAATATTTACAGTCTGACACATCAAATTTGTGGCCTCAAAACAACCATTCCCGATCATATTGAAAAATAGACTAATTAGTAAATCATCATTTAATTAGGATTTAATCGTAATTTACCACAATCTAGAGAATTTAGCATCATTTCTATTATTAGGCCCCTTTAAGGAGAGTCCAATTATACAATTGGTCCTTCAATTATATTAAATTTCAATTAAACCAGCTTGTTTTCAATTTAACCTTAAACTAATTAGGACTAAATGAATAAATAACCCAAAAGTTAGTGGAAGGTAATCATATCCACCACCGCTTGGACTTTTAGACCATGGTGTAATTAGCACTTTGGTCCCTTTTATTTTTAATCAATAGCAGTTAACTTTTACCTCTTTTACAATTTACTCTTTTTTCTTTAATTAAGCAATTAATCATCAAAATTACTCAACCAAACTTCAATTCACATATAATAAGAATCTTTAAATATTTAATAAAAATATTTACGACCCTTAATTTTAGAAACGAGGTCCCGATACCTTATTTCCTAAAACCACTTGACTTTTGAACCAAACCACTTATACTAACTCTTAATTCAATAATTAAAATTCACCAATTCAAAATTCCATATAAAATTATTATTGACTCATATAATTTAAGTACTCATTATATGAATTTACTCGTTGAATTTGTGGTCCCGTAACCATTATTTTCGACATCACTAAAAAACGGGCTGTTACAATACTAGCAGTATAAATGCTTAACACATACTCAATAGAGCAGAAACAATATTAACAATAATAGTTTGTCAACATTACAGTGACAGAAGGCATGTAACATTCACATATCATACAATATAACAATAGCAATTCAGTCATTAAATTACATATTCTAGAGTAAACATACTATCAGGGACTCAATTGAGTGAATAAAACTCTAAAAATAATTTAGGGACTATATAATGGCTAAACTAACCATTTCACAAATTTTTGGGTAAAATTGTAAAACATGGGTCACACGATCATGTGAGAAACTTGAGATCATGTGGAAGAGGTACATGGCTGTGTAACAGGTTGTGGCCATGTGGAAAACAATAAACTACCCTACAGAAAGGACAGAACCGTGTGGCAGACCATGTGATAGGTACTTGGTCATGTGAAAAATGAAGGTACCTTAGTGTAACAGTAGCACATAATCGTGTGGCCTACCCGTGTGGCTCAGAAGCCCGTGTGGGAGACTGTGTGGCCTTAATCCTACACACGATCACCACCGATTCACTTGAAAAAAATACACACTTTTAACCACGAGTCTGGTTAATGCATCCCATGATTCACCTAGATTCAATCCTTCAATGGAAAATACCCACAATTAACAGTTGGTATCAAGATTTCAAATAGATCGATTAATCGAACCCAAAGGTTAACGTTGAGTATTCGTACAACGAGATTACTAAATCTAATCATTGAAATGAGGCGTACTTACCGATTCTTGGCAAAGGTAACGGGTGATAACGACGACAAATTTAAGCACCGCTATAATCAACGAACGGGAAACGATTTGTTAAGGAAAAAATTAACAGCCCAAAGATTAAAAATATGGTGTAAGGATGAGAGAAAATAAGAGAAAAAGAAAATAAAAAGGAGGTGGAAAGCTAGTTTTACTAGAATTTGAAGAGGGCAATGAGTAAATCAAAATAGGGGAAAAATTGATTATATACCTAGGGTTTGGAAACCCCAAGGGCTCCAAAGGTAATTTTACATTTAGGATTGCCGAAATTAAAAAATAGGGAAGGGAAAGAGGGGGTTCAAACCTAGGACCTTAAAATAAATACCTTAACACTTAACCATTGAGCCTAAAGCTCATTTATTGTCTATTCATTTCAATAAACCCCATTTTTTCGAGGTATGACGACAATTTTGTCCAATTTCTCCATACTACATTTATTCACTTATCATTTTATGACAAATATATTAATTTTCACTCTTTATAATTTAATCTTTAGTTTAATGAAATTCACTAATCACTAAATCATCATTTTATTATTTCTTACATTACTAATATATCTTTATTTATATATTCACTACTAAGTTCAATATTCATAATCGTATTTTATTTATTTTTTCATACTAAAATTTTTAATACTCAAAAATTCAAAATAAAATAAATAAGTAAGTACTTACCTTTTTATTCACTTGAACTCAATCTTTCTCTTCACGTTTCTATGCTTTTCTTTGCTTTCTCCTTCAACTAATTGATTTCCATAATAGAAAATGATCTAGGATATGAAATGAAGCTATGGTTTTAAGATAGAACTCAAAGGAGGATTCATGGAATTTTTTTATTTTCTTTTATTTTTTTCTGTCCCAAGATGCTGCTGGTTCAGCCTTCCATATGTGTAGAAAATTCTACACTTTTCTTTTTATTTCAATTTAGTCTATATTTCACCAACCAATCAAAGTTCACCACATTTCAACCTTAATATCCACAAATTCTCTCTCCTTTACACCTCAACATTTAGATATTCTAATCTCATGATTTTGTATACAAATATCATTTAAAAATGAACTATACTTTTCACTTCATTCAATTTAGTCCTATATCAATTTCCAACTTCACATATCAATATGTCTCCATATCACATTCATAAAAAAATATTTATTACATTTTCGCCCCTTTTTCAAAATGGTAAATTTACACTTTTAGTCCTTTAACGTTTGAAATTTTGAAATTTAGTCTTTACTAAATTTCATTATTCATACTTTCTTTCCAAATACTTAATTAACCTTTAAAGTACATTTCCTTTCTTAAAAACCAAAATTTTTGGGTATTACAAGCTTTCCCCAAATTTTAATACACTTCACAAAAGGTTTTAGCATCTTTTACGAAAAAGGGAGTATTTCTATGTTTAGCCCCTCCAATTTTAAATGCTCTTTGGAAGCTTTTTACCATGCCTAATTAAAAAAAGGGACTTTATGTGTTTGGACCCCTAATTTCTTTAACTACCATACTTTTTGTGAGAATAAAGTAAATTTGTATTTATAATTTTTTGAGAATAAGGTAAATTTGTATTTATACTATCTAAAATTTTATTTTATTTATCCATATACCTTCTCAATTAATCAAATACACATTTACATTAATTATTGAATTAATATTTTTATGTTCATTAGAAAGAAAAAATAATAAAATCATTACAATATTTAACAAAAATTATATATTAACATGAAAAAATATTTACTTTATAAACATATATAATATTTTACTTTTCTTTTGAAACATTAAATAATTTTATACATGTTTTAACTAATTTTTAATTAGAATATTTTTTGACATTGAGACTTAAATTTTTTTAAAACATATTTTACATATGCAATATGTATAAATATTTTAAAATTTAATTTTAGTATATAGTTAAGGAAACTTATATAGGTTTAAAATCATAATATGTCGACTAAGTCTTAATTCGGTTGGTATCGACATTGTTGTCAATGCAAGAGTACTTGGATTCGAGTGCATTGAAGTGCA
The DNA here is from genome assembly GCA_005610355.1 of Gossypioides kirkii. Taxonomy (NCBI): domain Eukaryota; kingdom Viridiplantae; phylum Streptophyta; class Magnoliopsida; order Malvales; family Malvaceae; genus Gossypioides; species Gossypioides kirkii. The sequence continues at coordinate 6,220,400 of CP032249.1, read as the reverse complement.
TTTATCCTCTTATTTAAGAGTTGAAGAAGGATTATGAGTATATAAACTATTAATATATTATATACTATATGAAATGATATAGCATTATATAACATGGTAAGAGGGTTAACTTTCAAATATACGAAAAATATAGGGACTTAGAGCATATTTCAAATAGTATAATAACAAACAATAATATATAATAATTAATATATAATGTCCTACTATTTTATATAACTATTATTATATTATAGATTATAATAAAAAATACAGTATTGCATGATATTATAATGTTTATTCATTGATGCATATGTAAACTATTAATATATTATATACTACATGATATGATATAACATTATATAATATAGTAGGAGGATTAACTTTCAAATATATGAAAAGTATTGGAGCGTAGAACATATTTCAACCAGTATAATAATAAATAATAATATATAATAATTAATATATAATATACTACTATTATATACAACTATTATTAAATTATAAAGTATAATAGAATATATAGTATTGATATTATAATATTTAATCATTGATATATATATATATAAACTATTAATAGATTATATACTATTTGATATGATATAGCATTATATAATATAGTAAAAGGGTTAACTTTCAAATGTAAGAAAAGTATAGGACTTAGAGCATATTTCAACCAGTATAATAAACAATAATATATGATAATAATTAATATATTATGTATTACTCTACTATTATAATATGTGATATAGTATTATTTAATAAAATAATGTACTTTACAAGTATTAATATAATAACTATTATTATATTATAGATTATAATAAAATATATAGGGTTAATAGTTGTGTAATTTATTATATTAAAATGCATGTTTATAATTATAATTAACAATATATAAAAAATATTATTAAAAATTTAATACCTTAATAAATTATAATTTTTTAATTAGATTTTAAATTAGGCTTTAATTTTTACAAATTGGATTTGAGTATTGAATTTAATTTCGTTTTATTTTGGACAGGCTATAATTAGTTTATTTTGAGTTTGGATAATAATGAGTATATTATTTGGGTTTGAGCATAGTATAAAATATTTGGATTCTGAAATCATTATTTTAGGATATGAATATTAAGTTTATAAATTTAATAAGAAAGATAAAAAGTTATTCAATTGTTAATTTAATATAATAACGAACAATAAAATATATTTTCGTTAATTCATATAATATTATAAAATAATAAAATCTACATGCAACAAGCAACTTAATTATTTTATATAAAATAACTTTATTAAATAAATAATTTACGCTTTTTATAAGACAAATTTGATTTGTGTTATCATCGTATAAAAGTAAAGTGAATTATTACATTCAAAATTAAAATATTTATATTTTATAAAAATTAAAATTATTTGAGTATGTTAGAGTCCGCTCGGCTCGATCAAAACCTGAATTAGAAAGAAATCCAAGCTCGAAAAAGTTCATTTCCAAAAGGGCCCGAGCTTGAGAAAATCCAAGCCTGAGCATGAGTCAATCCGAGTGCAAGAAAATTTAAATCCGAAGTAAGCCATATCCGAACTCGCCCATTCGCCAGCTCTAGAAAAGAGAACTAATTTTTTTTAAAATGAAAGTAGAAGACTAAATTTCAAATGCACGAAATATATAAAAATTTAAAGTATATTTTAACTTTCAAATTTTAACTCCATAATTTCAAAAAAATAAATAAATAAACTTAACACAAAGTACGAGATCTATACTAGTTTAGAAATGCTTTTTTTTTTTTCATTTCAGTTGAGGAAATTATTATAAATTTGAAACAAAATCAATCAATAGCATTAATTCAGAAATGCTTTTCATAATAAATCTAAAAAATTAAGTTTGAGTGATGCATTTGTCTATCTAGTTAATTGTATCAAATGTATAAGGATTTATCTATCAAATTAAATTAAAATGGAATTGTAGGTGACACAAATTAAGAACAGTTCAAATGTTTTCTTGGTTGGCTTGGGATGTCTGAGCCCATTTCTAGTTTGAATTGAGGTACTTACTTGTAAGGTAGAGATGGAAGATGTTTTTCTTGCAAATCTATCTCTGTCAAGAAGTAGAAGTGGATTGAAAGAATCCATGTGGGCAAGTGTATTCTGTTTTCTTGCAAGAGCTGGAATACATGTAGTTTGGTCAGGTTCACATGTAAGCAAATAATATTCTCTTCCAAGAATACACAAGAAGAGAAGACATTAAGAACTAGTGCAAGTACATAAAAGGATTCCCCAATGGCTCATGTTATAATGTTATTGGCATTGCCATATATTCTCTGCCTGTTTTTCTCTCTCAAAAGTTTCATTTGTAATCCCAGGCATTCTGCCATTTTGCATATCTCTTCGGACCGCGGATGGGATCGGTCTCCTGAGGAGAACGCATGCAAAGACATTGAACTCTTGATGTCACCAACATCCACCCAACTAAACCCCACTTCTTTCCTCACTCCCCTCTGTCTCATCATTTTCCTCACTTTCGCTACCTTTTCCCACTTCCCCTTCTCAGCATACAAGTTTGACATCAACACATACGGACCCGACTCATTTGGCTCCATTTCCATCAAAGTATCAGCTACCCTCTCACCCATCTCAAGATTTCCATGTATTGTGCATGCCCCAAGCAAGCTTTGCTTCATAGACAATCCTGGCCCTCCTGGAGTGCAACCCATTAGCTTCTCCGCTTCTTCCAATCTACCTGCACGGCCCAACATATCCACCATACAAGAATAATGCTCCGAGGATGGTTCAATCTGATACTCTCTCAGCATTGAGTCAAAGAGTTGTTGACCAATATCAACCATTCCGTTTCTGCCACAAGCTGTTAGTATGGAAAGAAAGGTGATTGAGTCAGGTTTCACTCCTTCCCTTTTCATCTCTTTGAATGAAGCCATCACTGAATCATAGTTTCCATGCCTTGCATGAGCAGATATAAGTGATGTCCAAGCAAACTGGCTCTGTTGAGGAATCTCACTGAAAACTTTTTGAGCCTCGGAAATGCTCCCACGCTTAGCATACATATCGAGCAGAGCATTGGACACTATTGGATCAGTATTCAATCCAACCTTTATTAGATGCAGGTGGCACCACTGACCATGTTTTAGAGATACATGTTCACAAGAACCAATTGCATTCAAGACACTACCAAATGTGTATTGATTTGGCTTACATTCCCTAGCTGCTGACAAAAATGTCCTCAAAGCTTCTATTAACATTCCATTTTGAACATATCCTGAAATTAAAGCATTCCATGAGACAACCTCTTTAGATTCGAGTTCCTCAAAAACCTTAATAGAGTCTTGTATCAACTCAAACTTAGCATACATGGTGATAAGGCTGTTGCAAACATTTGATTCTAACAAAAAGTTACCCTTTACACAACACGCATGAACCATTCGGCCTTCTTCCACTAATTTCCCAGTGGTTATGGCATGGATCAATCCAACATATGTAACATCATTAGGATAAACAGAATCTGATCGCATTTCATTAAAGTGGTGTAATGCATCTTTTTCATCAACAGAAATCATTGTAGTCCATGAGATCACGTTACGCTCATTCATTCTTCTGAATACCAATTTTGCATCTTCAACAACCTCACACTTTGCATACATTGACATCAAAACATTACAAACAGAAACATGTGTACCATACCCTCTTTTTATAGAGAGACCATGAATCTGTCTTCCCACCTCTAAGTTCCTCCGATGACCGCAAGCTGAAACTGCACCAGTAAATGATACATTATCAAGCTTCATTCTTTGTTTCACCATTTCAATAAATGTCCAAATTGCTTCTAACCCATAACCATCCTCCTGGCTATACCCCGAAAGGATCGCATTCCATGAAACCAAATCTTTATTCAGCATCTGATCAAATATCCTTCGAGCTTCCTCTAAACACTTCCACCTTGCATACATAGTTATAAGGGCATTTCCCACAAACACCTCGTTATCTAATCCAGATTTCATTACAAGAGCATGCAACTGCAACCCTAAAAGAAAGCCTTCGAGGTCCAAACAGAAAGAAAGGGCTGTGGTACAAGTTACAGCATCGAAAGCAACTACATTCAGATTCATCCTCAAAACAAAATTCAAGGCTTCTTCACTTTTTTGAAACCCAGAAAGCAGAGTATTCCAGGAAACTATATCGGGATCATTTAAGCCCTCAAAGACGCACAAAGCCTTATCAAACTGCCCAGATTTAGAATACATATTCATTAGTGAATTTGGAACCGTAATGAAGGACATGAGGCCGGAGGTGATAGCAAATTTGTGAACCTGGGCCCCCTGTTTTGAATCACCGCACGATCCCTTGAGAGCCAAAGCCAGTGTAACTTCATCGATGGCATTAAATTGGGCAGATTTAAGGAGTAATTTAAACCTCCTAAAGGCGTCAAAGGGGAGATTAACAGGGTAAAAGGGGGTTGGGTTTGAGTGAGGAATTTCGTCAAGCAAGTGGTGAACATATTTAGATGAGTGCAAGTTTTCTAAGATTGCTGACCTATGGTTGGTGAGATACCGGAATTGGCGAGCAATCATTAGAGGCTCATAAGAAACGGTGATTGAAATCAAAGGAAAATTTACAGTTAAACATTAAACCCTCCTAAAACCCTCATGCTCTTTCTTCTTCCTCCCACAATCTGAGCCAAAGAACTAGTTAAGGGCTAACCAATATCCCAGTGAAATGGGCTTCCATTTTAGGCTATTTTTTGAGATATTTAGGAGAATAGACCCTTTTTGAATGGAGTGTGTGAAAATGTGCGCTCAAAGTTTTTTTTTTTTTTTTATGTATAGTTAGTAGAAAAATGCATCCAATAAAATATATTTTTTTAAATATATATATATATATATTTAATAAAATTAATTTTTTTATTAGATAATTAAATGTTAATATTTTTATTCTTACGTTTTTTTGTTTGATTTTTTTTACTCACATTTATATTTTTTATTTTATATTATTCTAAATTTTTTAATTTTAATTAATATTTTTAAAATATCAACTCCTAGTTAGATGATTTAATAATAATAATTTCTATTTCATCCTGTTTCAAGTTTTTTTTTTATTTTTAATTAATAAATATATTATTTTTAAATATTTTTATTTTCTTTTCTAATTAATGTCTCTTTTATTTATAAAAATAAAATAATTATTGTAAATATCATTATTTTTAGTAAATATGATTTTTATGCGTAATATTTATGTTTTAATCCATATCACGAGTGATGTAAATTTTAGTATTATATATTTTTGTATATATATTTGAAATATTTCTCATATAAAAATAATAATTATTTTATTTTATAATATTAGAAATCATCGTACTTATAATATACGTGGAGAAAATAAATATTTGACATATAAATATTATATATAAAGAAAAATGTATCAAAAAAATTAAATTTTTTTTTTAAAATTGGACTAGGCTTTTATTCAGATAAAATAAAACAAAATACAAAGTAAACAAAGCTAAGAATCAAACTATAAAACAAACAAAAAAAAAAGGAAACCTAACTAGAAAATCGAAAAGGAAATAAAAGAAAACAAGCAACTTTCAAAAAACCTAACTAAAGAAACAGTCGCCCACGTTCTCGGGAAAAGAAAACGCCCGTCCCCTCAAAAACTGTTGAAACAATTAACTTCTGATTGTACACTTTGCACACACTAATTTTCAAGAAGAGAACCCAAACGCCCTCCTCAGATATTCACTTTTCACAAAACCATACTTTGTACTTGTTTTGGTCTGCAGAGGAGTATCTTTAATCTGGTTCTTGTAGCCAATCGTCCTCCAAAAACGACAATGCAAAGCTTGGAACCACATTTCCCGGGTAAAAACCTACATTTCTCTTTAAACTTTCGGTGGCCAAAAGATATGCAAGTTTATTCTTCGTGCGACTAACGTACTGGAAATTAATCCATTGAAACTGTTGTGAGAGATTCTTGATGTGTCTGATATGAGCATGAATAATTGACTTGTTTGCATCTGATGGTTTACATTTTTTTTATAATAGATAGGGAATCTCCTTCAATAAGAATCTTCGAAAGACCCAGATCCACACCCAGACTAACCGCTTCATTGCATGCCAATGCTTCGGCCGCGAAAATAGAATCCACTTTCTCATGGATGACCGCTTTGGAGGCAACTACTATCCCCAAATAATTACAAGCAACAATACCTGAAGCCGATTTGAAGCGTCGATTGCCAAAGGCTGCGTCGAAGTTTACTTTGACAATGTTCTCAAAAGGAGACTCCCATCGGGCATCACATTTATGACAAGTAAGTTTTACCACCTCCAACCAACTAATTCCTGTATATAACTGTGAATAAAAGAAACTAGTTCTTTACCCGATCTAAACACCTCTTCATGAATATGCTTATTTCTTTCATTCCAGAGAGTCCAAAGGGAGCAGCAGAAAAGACAAACTTGCGGAAGGGATACGGAGTTATAAACCCAGATAAGCCAACTCAACTATCCTTGCGATTGATTTTGTAGTAACCATTGTAAACCCAATTAAGGGTGAGCAAAATTCGATTCAATTCGAAAAACTCGATAAAAAATTTAAATTTTGAATTAAATAGTTCAAGTTATTTGAGTTAATCGAGTTATTCAGATCAACTCGAATAAAAAATTAAGTTTTTCAATTTAACTCGGATACAAATTACACAATTCGAGTTATCAAAAAATCCGCATAAGAAAATGCAAAATTATGTCGTTTTGATAAATGTTTATTCTTTTTAAAGTTAAAAATCAAAACCATTAAGTTAAAAGGTAAAATTATATCATTTTGATAAATGTTTATCCATTAAGTTAAAAGGTAAAACCATTATATTGTTTATGTAGTTAAATAATCTTGTATTTCGTTTATTAGTTAAATAATCAGTCCATGTAAACGCAACATTAAATATAAATAATAGGATTCGGTAACTCAACTTGACTCGATTCGATTTGATTCGAAAAAAAATTCAAATTGAGTTCGATTGCAAAAATAGGATTTGTCAATTCGATTAACTCAAATTTTTTTTATTCGATTCGACTCGACTTGATCAAATATTTACCCTTAAACCTAATAATTCCCATACTTCATTTAATACAGGGCAAAAGCAAAAAACGTGCGCCAAATTCTTAGTCCTATTACCACAGATAGGACACATAGCATCGGCAACTAACCTTCTCTTAAGCATATTCAATTTAGTGGGAATGTATTCGTTCGAAAATCACTAGATGTTAATTTTTATCTTAGAGGACAAATTTAAATTCCGTAGTTTTTTATAATAATCTCTAGAAGTAGTCACATTTGTAGATTGATTAGGAAAATTATGCTGTAAAAATTTGTAAGCACTTCTCATCGAGAAGATACTCGATGCCTCGTCACTCCACACCAGCTCGTCTTCATGGGGGTCCCTAGCCAGCAGAACTCTAAGAATTTTCTCCGCATCTACTGCAGTGAAGGTATTAAGCACTAAATCTTTTCTCCACTCTCTTGTATGACTATCAATTAACTCATCATCAGTAACCAAATTACTAACAACATTGTACCGTAAAATTCTGTAACTAGTAGACCTTGTAATCCAAACATCATTAAAAATGGAGATATTAGAATCTATTCCCACACGCCAAGACAACTCATCCTTTAAAACTTTTTGTGCAGCCCAAGTGCTTCTCCATGTGTATGACGCTTCATATTTTAAAGTGGAATGTAAAAAATCACAAGATGAAAAAAATTTGGCTTTAAGGACCTGTGCTAGTAACGAATCTGGATTAGAAATCAGATGTCATCCCTATTTAACAAGTAGAGTCACGTTGAACTTTGCCAGATTTAGAAAACCCAATCCACCATTTTCTTTTGAATCGTACAATTTATTCTAAGTGCATCAATGAAGCCCTTTTTTGCCATGGGCTTTTTACCACCAGAACCGAGCCATAATACTATCAATATCTGCACAAAGGGATTTAGGTAGTAAAAAACAAGTCATAGCATAAGTGAGGATAGCTTATAATACTACTTTTATAAACACTTCTTTCCCTCCTTGAGATAAAAATCGAGTGGCCTATCCATCTATCTTCTGCTTCATACGATCTTTCAAATTTTGGAAAGATACTTTCTTCTGTCGTCCAATAATATTAGGCAAACCTAAATATTTTTCAAGGTTATTTGAACACCTAACCCCCAACTCCCTTGAGATCGACATCTTTATTGAATCCACAGTATTTTTAATAAAAAAGACTATGGACTTTTCAAAATTGACAACTTGACCTGAGCATTCTTCGTATTCCTTCAGGATGTTTCAAAAAGTTAAAGTAGCAGCTAAAGAAGTTTCGCCAAAGAGAATACAGTCATCAACAAAGAGTAAATGGGAAACAGTAGGTCCACTTCTACTTGCCTTAACTCCAGATAGTTGCTCTTCTCTAACCGACAACGTATTAGGGATGATAAACCTTTACTGCAAATTAGAAAAAGAAAGGGATTAAAAGGGTCTCCCTGTCGTAATCCTCTTTTAGGTCGAAAAAATTCTCCCATCTTCCCATTAATGCTAATAGAATAGGATACCGATGATACACACTTCATCCCTAACTCAATCCAACCAGGGGAAAAACCCATCTTTCGCATCATTGCTTCTAGAAACTTTCACTTCACCCTATCATAAGCTTTTCTCATGTCTAACTTTAGAGCCATAATATTTTTCTTCCCACCTCGTTTTAAACCAAAAGTGTGTAGAAGATCATATGCAAGCAAAACATTATCTGTAATCAATCTACCTGGGACGAATGCGCTTTAAGAACTATCAATGCATGCATCTAAAACCCTTTAAAATCTATTAGAAATCATCTTTGCAATAACTTTATAGAGGACATTACAGAGATTGATAGGTCTAAAATTAGCCATGCTGGTCTGGTTTTGAATTTTTGGAATAAGCACAATATTTGTAACATTCATAGGTTCTATATTCATATTATCATTCAGAACACCTAAAATGAATTTACTAAATTCTTTACCAACAATATTCCAATACTTTTGAAAGAAAAGAGCAAGAAAGTCGTCGATATCAAGCGCCTTCAAAGACCTCATACACTTTAGTGCTATTAGAACTTCCTTCTCTAAATAAGGCGCAACTAGGAAAAGATTATCTTCTTCTGTTATACACCTATCAATCCTAGAGAGAATATGATTCAAATTATTAGAAACAAACTTTAACGTAAAGAGATCCTCAAAAAACCTTTTAGCTATATTCTCCATTTCACTCGGAACACCAGTTCTTCATCCATCTCCATCCTCCAAGCATGTAATCGTATTCAGCCTCTTTCTTTGTTATGCATGTTTATGGAAAAATTGTGTTTTTGTCCCCAGCTTTAAGCCAATTCACTTGAGTCCTCTGTTCCCAGAACACTTCTTCTTTTTCAATCTCCATATTTAAATGAACTTTAGTCTCCGAAATCTCAATAAGAGATTCTTCACTACGATCACTGTCCATCAAAATCTTCAATTTGTTAGTTAAAGATTCCTTAAACCCCTTTTATTTCTCACGAACATGTCTAGCCCAACGAGTCAGTCATACATGAAGCCCATCAAGTTTTTCAAAAATGTCCCCTCTGATTGAATTCTAAACTTTAGCTACCTCTGCTTCAAACATTGCTTCCAAAGTCCACCAGGCTTCAAATTTAAAAGAATTAAATCTGTTGTTATTATGGTCATCATGAAGGTCCACTAACAAAAGACAATGATCCAAAGTGGAAAACGTCAAGTGTCGAACGGTAGACAAAGGAAACCTAGACAAACACTCCTCATTTTCCATCCCTTGATCCAATCGTTCTTGTATTTTGTTCTCCGGTAGATTTCCTCATTCCTAAGTGAACCAAGGGCCCACAAAACCCATGTCAAAAAGACCGCCATCCATAAGAGCATCTCGAAACATCTCCATTCGTCTTTCATCTCTAGGCAACCCTCTCTTTTTTTTTTCAAAACCATACATTATTTCATTGAAGTCCCCATAGACACACTAATGGACCATATTATTTTGTCCAAGTCACCACAGACTATTCCATGATTCACATCTATTACTTGCTTATGGCGAACCATAGAAATCGATGAACCGTATTTTCTCTTTTGAAATCTTGATCATAACATCGATGAAGCTTGAAGAAAAACTTTAAAGGGAAACCTTCATTTCTTCCCTCCAAGCCAGAAAAAGACCTCCTTTACTACCATTTGCTCCTACATCTGTTCCATACAGAAAATAAGATCTTTTCTCACCAACTCCATTCGCTTTCCATCAAGTTTAGTCTCCATTAAGAAGATTATATGGGGTTTATACCTCTTCAATAAATGCCGAAGGTGGTGCACTACCCATGGACTCCCCAATCCATTGGCATTCCAACTTAATATTTTTATTGCGCTCGGCCGGCTAACCTTTTGGTAGCCATCGATCCCAATTGAGTTGGAACTGAAGCCTGTTCTAAGGCAAGTGTGATATTCCCATCAGACATTAAAGCATCCGACTCTTCAATTGTTACATTCAATTTTTTCCCCTCTGTTATCTCGAGACCGAATCACCTCCTCCTCAAATTCAGTCCATTTGTCTTTCCTCTTCCCAACTTCTACATTCCCATTGTGAGACTATGTATGTGGTGCCCGTGCTAATCTCTTCCACTTTTTTGCAACATGTTGGGGTGTACTGGCCAAATCAAGTAACATCACTTGTTGGGCCTCATAAGGTTCTTTGGATAGCCCAACTCCAAACATAGCTCCATCATGATCCATGACGTCACCAGTTAGGCCTTTGAAAAAAAGGGTTTTATCACAAATCAAATTATTATCCACTGCCCCTTCCCCAACAAAATTACCCTTCAGATTATCACTCGAATAAAGCTCTCCTTCCAATGATACACGTCCCATCAAATTGGACTTCAACATAACCTCTGTTGCCAAAAAATTATGTCTGCGAAATTGACTCTGATTGACATTTGGTTTCACTAAAATTCCTTTCAATAGTGTTTGTTCCCAGCTCATGTCTTTCTTCCACCATAGCACTACACGTGGCAAACAAATCCACCACTTCCTTCCCATTTCCTTGCTTCGTAGGGATAGAATTTGAATTAAATAATAACTCCTGAGAAGCGTGTTCGTTCAGGACATTACCCAAATCACGATCGCCCATGTTGATCGAAACCTGTCCATCTATCTTTCTTCCAGCACCATCTTCCGTCGATGATGCCAAAATCTCCTCGCCTGAAAATTGCCAATTAGTGGTATACTCATCATCCCCCAAATAATAACATTGCTTCATGGACTTTTTAACATTAAAACCCAGTTTCAGATTAACCTTTCCCAACAAAGTGGACTCTGCTTTACGAGCAGCCGAGTAAGGTAAATCATCTTCTGATAAATCTCTAAACTCAACAGGAACTTCAGTGCAATCTTTAAGGCCATGTCCCTTACGACCACAATTAAAACAAAAAACCGATAAATTTTCATATTTAAAAGGAAGTCAATATTTGTCATCACAATCACTTTTAATGAAGATCTTCCATCGTAATGGCTTTTAGACATTTAAATTAATTCTGATTCTGCAAAAGTCACCTTTAACTTTGAATCGCATAATTCCCCCAAAAATTAAACTTACTGCATGCATCATATCTTTTCTATCATACTCCGGTAGGCAGGGTCCAATTTTAACCCAAAAAAAGCGTCATCTTCAGACAAATCTTGCTTCTATCCATCGTTTCCCTCAATTTATTAAAAATAATTAGCTGTCTTCGAAAAAGCCAAGGACGTCCTTCTGGAATTAACCCAAATCTTCCTCCTCTTCAAGCACAATCATAAAGAGATTTTTCTCTGTCACTTGAATCTCAAATTTTTCCTCGTTTTCCATATGATTTTTAATTAAGCTCAAAAACTATCTGGATTATATGACTTTCGAGTCCAAATAGAACACAACAATGTTGGTTTACCTGAAAAAACTACTATCAAACTTTTCACAGATAATTGTATCAACTCTTCCTCCAGCGGAGAGATTTTGTCCCTCTCCTCCATAGCCATTTGAAAAAAACCTCGATGCCACCACCCTGCTCAAACCCAACCACAACAATACTCGTTTCTCTGAAAAAACTAAGAGAGAGTACTCTTAACCTAGGGTTTTTAATTAGTTGATTTATATTATATATAAAGGAGTTATTAATTTCAAATATCTTTAACATAATGATTTATAATATATTTTTATTGTATAATTACATTTTTATTATTTGATTTTATAAATAAAAGAGACATTAATTAAAAAGATGAATAAAAAATTTTAAAAAAAAAACTTGAAAGTAATATATTTATTAATTAAAAAAACTTAAATTAGGATGAAATAAAAATTACAAATGTGCTCAGAAGAGAAATTGAACCTGAAACTTAAGATGTGCTTAGAAGACAATGGCAAGGGCTAATAGAACAACATTTTGATCCCCATCTTGTGATATCACCAGGAGAAGAATATGGTTGTATTTCTCATACAGCCACGCACTATCAATTTGGATAATGGATTTACAATGCGGAAACTCTTCGATGCAACACTTGAATGTCTAAAAAACGCGAGTAAAAATTCTCTTGCCTCATGCTTGACACATGTTGCAATGTTGCCAACAATATTGGCAATTTTCTATATGCATCATCCCAATCTCCAAACAACTTCGCTAGCACCTTTTTCTTTTCCTTCCATTTGCATACAATACTTGGTATTGATATTGAGAAAGAATATTCGCAACTAACACTATAACTGGAATCCTCAAATTTGCTACCTATCCAAGCTTAATTTACAGTGACCTTGGGATATCATTGGAACCGTGCAGGTGTGACTCATACCCTCCACATGCATCAATCATCGAATTTTACACATGTTCCTATATATGTTACAATTGTAGATACTTTCATTCTATAATATGCAAATGTCTTAACATTGTACTCTTGAATCGCTAATATGATAACCTCTTTCATTGGAAACTAAGTATCAACAGCTAATTGCCCTAAATATGTACTGATCAAGGTGTGGTATAACTTAGAGTGATATGTAGATACTCTAGAAATTCAAGTCCTCTCATTCCGTCAAAGTTAACTTCCAGCATACAGGCTAAAGGTTCTAATTCTAGATTATCTTGTCCAACATCACTAGCATTTACAGGTTCCCCAATCTTCAAATCGACATCGCTAAAATCACTGACAAATTCTCCAAACAATAATTCAGTCGAATTCTCAAGGACTTCTCGCTCTGGTTAGGAATGATGTACTCCAACAGAAGTGGGCAACCCCTCATATTATTGGGAATGGTGTATACTAGCAGAAGTTGACAGCACATCGTATGATTAGGACATCACTGAATCTCAATTTTGGAAACTGCGATGCAAAATATCCTTATTACATCTCCTCTAATTGTATTCATAAAAGATATAAGGAGTTTCCAACATCAATACGAAGGTATTAATCCACCTGTATGTCGAGTTTGGTGTTGCCATTTGTGAGTCCACTAAAAGGGTCATAAACGAGCTTGGAATATCACCCCCCCCCCCCCCATGTCCTTCTACAATATTGTCGAGCTCGACATACTGCTCAATTCTTCCAGCACCATTAGACTCATGAACTGCAACCATTGTTCGTATATCATTATCATCCGCTATATGAATTGTTGAATATCTGAGCAAATCGTCACAAGTAATAAATCTATACCTCAACAACCCAATCAGAGTTTCAACTTTTCGACCAATTTTTTGCCTCATCTCCACTAACTTGATGTTCAAAGATTGGATCATCACAAGTAATAAATCTATACCTCAACAATTCAATCGGAGTTCCAATTTTTCGACCAATTTTACGCCTCATTCCAGTAACTCGATATCCTTTCTTAACATCATGCTAATTAGACTTTTGGACTCGAAGATTACACTGATATCCATATTACGAATCTGACCATTATAATTTGCCACAGCATAAAATATGTTGCTCATTTTGCAGCGGATTGAAAAAAAAGGCAAATTTTCAGAGAAAAATGTGTTGCCAGCTCTCCTTCCCAAAATATAAAATATAGACCTCTCCAAGACCAAATTTGCCATACAATTATTACTAACTAAAAATAAAAGCAATTTTAAAAAAAACAACCACCGTTGTACTTAGACTTATTATTAATTTAAAAAGGTCTAATTCTGAATTTATTAAATCAATTTAAAAATTATGTACAGCATTTCTATGCACAAAATAAAATAAAGATGTCAAGAATCCGTGCAAACATACAAAATTTCAATGAGTTTTTCATTTTGTGGTTGATATTTCAAGATGAAATAGATCAGCTATATAGTTGCAAGGATACAAAATTTTCAATGAATTTCAATTGCTGGTTGGGTGATCTTTGGAATTAAGTTTGAAAGCTGATAAAGAGCATGAATTCGACTCGAAATTCACAGCCTGTAATCTAAACCAGATCCATATTTCCAAGCCTCAAGGTGCCTCTTCCATTCATACTTCACCTTAGATGGCAAACCATTTAACCATGACCTTGCAACAAGGCAAAGAACAAATTGGAATATCTAAGCAGATATCTTTAAATCTGTTTTAAGTGATTGAATTTTTCGGCATTTAACATAACTCTGTGGAAACAAGGCCGAAATATTACCTTATAACAGGATCCATGTAGGTCGAAAGAAACGTATAATATCCGAGCATGAAAAAATGTCGAGACCAATCGATGAGAACAGGGATGTCAACCTGAAGATGAACAACACTCGCAGATCTCGGTTAAGTACAACAGCATAGTATTTATTAGTTGCATTCCTTTTCCAGCAATGGTTTTCTTAAATAAATGTATGACAAGGCTATGTTAGACAATGCTATTGCCGTTAAAAGAGGAAAACATTGTATCAGGCTAAAAATTGAGTTCTATATAAGCTGGATGAACTCAATTCATTGAAACCATCAATGTTACACAGTTGAAAAGGTATGTGTCCTCACTAAGTTGAAGAAAGGGCCTAAGGAGTCCCTCTTCCGTTATTAATTACCTGCTTGAATATCGATGGAAGAATTTGAGGCTTAGTTAGCATCACGAGGCCTAATGTCTTGGCAAGAGGTCCAAACTGTATGACATCCTGTGTCACAGCATAGCCGGCAATAACAAATCAATGGCATTGCTTTCTTAACCCGAGCGGTGAATATTTTAAGGAAAATGTAGGAGCTAACCTGAAGAAACGGTCTTAGCACAGGGTCCCCGAGCCTCTAGAGAAGAGGAAGAAAAGTTCATTAGGAAATGACAACAAATATGTACATGAAGCAGGGAGGATAAGTCTCAGCCTTATCACAGAAAATAATCTTCTTACCTGCATACTCTTGAAGTTTATGTCAAGAAGCTCGTTAATAAAATCCGGTGGAACATTAGACTGTTTCTTTGCAGACATTGCTCTTTGAAATAACCATGAAGCACTCAAATTAGGCTGCAGCAAACGGATTTAGATTCCGAAAACCATAAGGGAAAGGCACTTAAAACCTATAGCCAAAACGAAAAGGTAACTGACCATGTAAGGATTCAGCAGGGACAAACTGTATGAATCGAGAAAATCCCCATCGATTGCTTCGTAAATCCCTGCTCTTGAAAAAGGTAAGACATTTTTAAGCTGTCTCACGTCTACATATTCAAATATGTAGCACCATGTTGAAGAGAATAAATCAGCTTATTCTTTCCCCAAGGTTCCGGTTACCATGTAAATCTTCCTTCTTGAAATAACTAAAAATACATGTTTCCCGGTCCTGGTGCAGTCCGGAGGACAATGGAAGAAAAAAGAAGAAAAATGACAGTAATTGAAGTCAAGCGCAAGGTGCGCTGCAAACTATCCATAAATGGAAGGAGCTTATGCATTGTGATATGGTTTACAGTTACACTCATCTTAAAAGTATATAGCTTCCTGAAATGATTTTGCTTAAATCCAAGGAAACCAGCAAATATTACAGGCTAGCAAAAATAAAATAACAGGAAAGTACCATTTGATAATCTTCCAAGGTGCCTAGTCAAGCTCCCGAAACCACCAAAAGAGACAGGTGATTGTATGCCACTAGCATCACCAAACTGCAAAAAATAAATTCATGACACGTGCATTCTGTTTCAGATGAATAATCTATTGGAAGATTTCAAAGTTAATAGAAAAATAACCTGTAAAACACGATTAAATGCTGCTGGCAATGGACTGTCAAGTCGATCCTCCCCCATTAAGAATTGGAAGGACATAAAACACACAGAGCATATTCAACTCAAGTGAAAACCAAGAAAATAGTATATTGATTGGATGTAAAGCTTGAGTAGGAAAATAAAACTGCTAAAATTTACTAAGAGAATAGCAGACAAAATCTATTATCAAGTCAATACTCTATAACAATCCTCAAGTTTGATCCTCAGTCTTCACTGTGACCATTTGACTGATATTACTCTAAACTACATACGATAAAAACATTTGTAACCCCATTAAAGTAGAATTGACTATTGATGAAAATCCTTACCTATCACGATAAGTTGGGAAAATGCCATATATAACTCTCAGTATCTCCAGATTATCCATAGAAACTCCCTACAAAAATAGTAGTTGTAAATTGTTGATCCATATCAAGCCTTTTGCAGAAAATAAACACACTATCATTTCTAAAGCAAGAATATTAACAGAATCATACAGCAATCTGGAATGGTGCAAGGAGACCACATAAAGCATTTTTTATAGGTGAACTGAAATAGAAAACCGGTAACAATGAAGGATAAACTATTTGAATCAACAGCCAACTTTTATGGAAACTAGACCAGAGCATGCACTTCTCTTCTTGTTTTTCTTTTATTGTTGTTGTTGACTTACTTTGTTTCTTGAACTCAGATGTGACTGTTGGACCCTAGTATGTATCCGTCACAGGTATGTCCATTTTTTTTCAAATGTATTAGGATTGTCATTGGAGGAATATATCCACATACTTAAGTTCGGATATATTTTGGATATGGAAGAAATGAAGAGTCGAAGCAACATAGGTTGACTAAATCATCACATGCATTTGCAGCAGGGAGCAATTTAAAGGTTTTTTCTCTTTCATTTAATTCAAGGGTAGTCAATGCTTTTCATAAAAAAGTATTTCTAGAAGTTAATCTTACACCCTGCCTCGTTTAAGCACACTAATCAGCATTTGTCCAAGAATAACTATTCTAGAATTATACATCAACCAGTAGTGTCAGATGTGACACTTTAGCAAGTTGACAACTTAGCCATTGGGAAATTGGCTGAGTTGATGACGATGAGGGTAAATCATATGTCAATATGGTAGACATTACATGACACATAGAGGCACCAGGAGAAGAACATGCTGTTATCAACATAAAAAATTAAGCATGCCTTATAATAATGTTGCAAGGTAGGAGATAAAGCACACCACAGCAAGAAAAAAGTAAATGATCCAACATCATCAAGATGCAGCAACATAAAACCGAAGCAACAATGTAATAGAATTGAATGATCAGCAAATGAACCTGATATTTCGGCATCAAATCCCAATAGTCTTCCAATAGTTCTTCCAGTTTTGGGAAGTCGGTTGAGGATTGACATATGTAAACATATAAGTAGTGCGGTCCAACAGACCAGACCCAGCTGGAAATGCCTACAAAATATGAAATATATACAATTATCAAACACTTACTATTTGCATTTAATGTTAATGCTACTGCAAAGAACCAATTTACCTCCCAAAAGTATTGTACTTCCGCATTGCCAACTTTCTTCACTGATGAGCTACTATATATGACATCGCTTGTAGAGTTCTCCTTAAATCCGCGAGCACAGGACCCAACGACAAGACAAACGCCGTCTGGCTTCCTCCCACCTCTAATCTGTAGATCAGAAAACAGAACACTGTTATACGGCTTAAGCCAGCTTGGGCATATTCTAAAGAAACTTGATTTTCTCTCATTCACTGGTAAGTCAACAATCCAAAAGTTTTGTAGGACAAATTCATATGCACACGTATTTTGAATCTCAAATGTTCAAATATACAATAAATGCAGGCACTTGCATATAAATTAATAAATGAATGTATCATTACAAATCTAGTTATTATGTCTAATTAATCCTCCAGTTGCAAATAATAGGAGCATATTCATTAACTATGTGAGACATACATGAATTATATATAAGAAAGGGAAGTAGGGAACCTAACCTGTTTCACAACAGGAGAAAAATTTCCCATGCCGTCAATGATGAGACGAGATGAAAGAATGTTTCCTTCAGCAAGTTGCAAGATCTATAAAGAATAGGTGGCAACATGTAATCGTCTTAGTTGTTTATTATCAAAGAAATATAATCCAAGTTTGCAATTTATTGAACTTCTTTCAAGTTTTGAGCAACATTATATTGTAATTTTTTTAGTTGTTTATTATCAAAGAAACATAACAGAACAATGTTTTATCAGGTATCCATATGGCAGAGTCCCTGCCAAAAGGAAACATGGAAATGCCTTGTACCATCATGGTACTCTGTCTTCTAACTGGAGTGTTTTGACTCTTTTTATCAGGAATTTTGAGGATGTAATCCATCAAATTTAAGAAAGATAGCAGAATTAATCTATCAGATCAACTTCACTGAGAGATGACCGTATAAAGTCTCAATAAGATACAACAACTATACAACTTTGTAAAAATCTGTAAACTCACAGCTGTGTCATCATAAATGCTTATGCTGGACACATTGCAACCCTCAAAGATAACTCCACCGAAGGAAACAAAACGTTTCTTCACAATTTCTATAAGCTTTACAGGCCTGGAATAATGGAGCAAAATATCAATTGAAGGTCATCATTATTAAGTTCTGAAAATACAATGAGCAAAATATTTGTTAATAACATTAATCTCAAGCTTTTTTTTGAAAAAGAAAAGAAGAAAGAAGATAAGCTTCTAAAATTTCATAATCAACTTAGAACCAAAGAATAACTACAGTGATAAACTACAGTGGCCTCTGTTTAAAAGAAAAAAAAAACTGGATTTACTTTAATTATTCACAAGTCTACAACAAATGAGACTCCGAATTATTCAAATATGAATGAAATTTTTTAAACAAAAAACTGATGTTTGTACAAACTTCTGCCTCTGCTATTAATCTTTTCATAAAAGATTTTCCGATCTTCAAGAGCTGTTTCTATTCGCTAATTATAGCTTATAAGAACAATGGAAACCATTTTCTTATGTTATAAAAAGTAACATAAATGAAGAACGGAACTTTAAGTTCAATAAGGGAAATATCTGGCTGCTCAAGTAGTGGTACAAGCTTTAATTTCTAGAAAAGAAATTTATTCAATGCAAAAACGAAACAATAAATAACATGACCAGCGCATTTGCAGCATCTCTTTGTTAGCTTGCTAGCAGCAGCACAGTTAATAGGTAGTCATTTCTTTTCATGTTAATAGCAACTCTGGTCCAGGGAGAAGATGTTAGCAGAATTTGCTTTTGTAACTTTCTTTTATTTAATGTCACAATGATCATTTACAATACGGTGCAAATATTATGTACATAAATAAGGACCAGGAAAACTTATATGCTTTCTGATTATTTATCTATAATGCAGATTGGAAAAGGAAAATTACTCACGAGACACCCAGGTTAAGAATGTCTTCTACCCAGATCTCACCCTTATTCTCAAATCCGCATCTGTTCTGAGCAATTAATGAAAAGAAAGAAAAACATAAGTATAATAACAATGGTACTAAAGAGCGGTAAGTGAGATTAAGAGGGAAGAAAAACAACAGATGGGGTGGAGGGAGAGGGGGTTGAACGATAGTTTCGAGAATGGAACAATGATTGCAAAATAAAGGAAGTGCTTGTTTGTGGTAAGTTATTTGAGATCATGTTTGAGCAAAGTGCAAGGTTCATTTTCCCTTAAATGGAACTTTAATTTATACAACGCAAACCTGAATACAGCATTCCTCTCAATTGTCTTAAACGAGTATCATTCAGTCATGATTGTAGTAAGCTACTATGAAAAGTTCAATGCAATCCAGCTTGGTGATTGTATAGAGAAAATCTAGGGGGACATCACTAGATATTTGCCTTTTCAGGGTCTGCTATCATTTTAATGACTAAACTAGGTGTCATGCTCCATATGCGTGAAAATTGGTATTGCGGCCAATTATATCACAAAGTTCTAAGTGTTTTAGAAAGAATGAAGGCAGAGCAACCGCACTCTTACATTCTTTCACAGTCAAAACAAAAACTGTTCTTTTTAGAGCCTGATATTTAGTTGTTTACAGTTGCTCATGTGGACTAATTTCTACCTAAATTTTCAATGTGCCAAATGGTAAGTAGAAATCACATAAACCGAACAAATTTGTGAAACACTAATCGATTCATGCGGTTCAGGAAACTTACAGGATTGAATGACACGGCAGTAACTTCTTCAATGTCATCTTCATCCAAAATGCCAGCTTCAACAAGTTCCATCAACTCTTTCCTCGAGATATTCCATTCTTGTTCCCTCTAAAATCAAAATGTTATTAACATCTCTTTCAAGAAAATCATTTTGAAGCAAATTATTCTTGCTATGAAGACCCCTACTATAAACTCCATCGAAAACCTTACCCCTTTTAATATATTTCTTTCCACAATACAGACTTTAAGACCTTTGGTGATCAAGGCAGTAGCAATGAAGATTCCCAACGTACCCCCGCAAACAACCACATCACATTTATCTACTTGTTTTTCAGCAAGAACAGAACGGCTAGACACACCGGGAAAGCTTGAAACAACCTGCTGAGGTGCTTGCTGAACTGCAAAGACAAGTGAAAGCTAATATTCAACAATTTTAAAGCACAACTTAACACTTTAAACTCACCTGAATAAAATGTGACATACCAGTCTGAGTAGAGCAAATGCTTGACCAAATTCCGTCCAACCTCTTCAAGGCATTATAGGAGTATGCACCACCAGCACCACCAACCTCACCACTAACTGAAATGCTCTCCATTATCCTCTGCAAGATTGAAATGTAATGATTCAGAAACAACTCGCATGCAAAGAATATAATAATACTCCTTCGCACTCCCTATAGAGTTGGCAAAATGACCTGAACCAGTCGGATTTCCACTTGACCCTATAGGGGCTAGAGTTTTGAGTAAAATTGCTTCGAATCAGGTCCAAGTACAAAAACTATCCAGCACTCTATCAAACAAACTACAGTATGTTGATATTACACCAATATTTATGGTACAAAAGAAGCACTACAACATTATTTTAACTACACAATATTCCTTTGAACCAACGTATCAATTTTGTTTATACAAACAGCTAAATCATTCAAGTAAAGCGTGGGTTCAAGACAGTAACAAACAATTGGCTATACAAAAACATAAAACAATCATAGCTCTCATAATATACATATATCCCGAACTTCCTTTAATGAGAGAGTGTCATTTTCTTGGGAAACAACTAGAAAATGAGATAGAAAAGTAAACTGACCTGGGTTCTGGAAGGAACTGCTTGTGTTTGAGCACTCATGTAAATGGTACCCCCTAGAGCTGTCTGCCTGTTTCTATGAACCAATGGATGTTTTGATGGATACGGAGAGACCCCATTAAAGGGTCTCAGCGAGACCATCATCGTGGTTCCAGAAAGCATGTGGAATAACTTTCTGAGACTCTTTATTTATTTATTTATTTATCAAGTATTTCAAAATGGAAAGGTTGATATAACTCATATGTGCGTGTTAAACAAAAAAAGAAGAGTTAACTCATTTGTGTAAGAGAAATAGACACGTCGTATCGTAGTTGTCCTTTAATCTGGTTTTGAAGGCCCAAAACACCTAAAGGAAACGAAGAAATGACCGAGAGAACCAGTTGTAAGTAAAGGAAGTAAAGACTGGCGGGTGACAAATAAAGGGTCACCTCCAGGTGAGGTTAGATATAAGTTTATGTTTTCGTGGATTTATCAGATGAACCTCAACTGAAGGCCAAAAAGGGGTTTTAGGAACAGGTTTCCACTCTGTCGTTTAATCTTCATCTTCATCTTCATCTTCATCTTCATCTTCATCTTCATCATTGTCTTGGGCTGCACAAGTTTCACTACATAAATACTTCAACAGGTAAAAGAATCTAGCTTTCTTTTCCCCTTCTTTTAGGTTCTCTTTTGATTTTGTTGTTCTGGTTTTCGGTTTCTTTTCTTTTCTTTTCAATCTATTCCTCTGTTTGGTGGCCAAGAAAATCTGGGAAAGTGGGGAGGAGAAAGGCCTTTTAACTCTTGTTTTTGGGTTATAACAATAGGAACCCAGAAATGCATTTGAAGATAGACTTAAGAACCTGGAATTTGGTCTGATATTTAGGAAATGCTGCCTTTGATGTTATTCTGTGTCTTAACTGTTGAGTTTGCTTCAAATTTACATGTAGGAAATTAAGAACATGGCAAGCATGATATCTACAGCAAGTCTTGGCTACCTCTCTTTCAAGAGACCCAACAGGTCCAACAATGGTGTTGGGGCAACTTCAGGCAGTGGAGTAAAAGCAATGCGAGCGGAGAAACTATTAGAGGAGCTTTACAGTGTGAGGGTTGAAAGGAAAGTGCCAAAAGAGCGACTGACAGAGCTTGGGGTTTCAAGATGGTCAGTATGGAAGACAGGGAAGTGTAAATTGGCATGGGACTGGCAAGTTGATCAGCTGGTATACATAGAGGAAGGGGAAGTAAGGGTAGTCCCTGAAGGCAGTGACCGGTTTATGCAGTTTGTTGCAGGGGACCTTGTTCGTTATCCCAAGTGGTTCGAAGCTGATCTTTACTTTAATGGTCCATACCAAGAGCGTTATAGTTTCCGAGCTTATGGAGATGATCAGTAATACCTTCAATTTGCATGCTTGCTTAGGTTCAGTATCTCTTTTTCATTCCATGATGATCTTACCCTTCATGTTTTTGTGTCATCATGCTCTACTTTTCTTTTCTTTTTGTTATCTTCATTTCGCTTTTAATATTATAAGATCTACTCCCTCCTACAGAAATCAGACCAAAGAACCCAATCATGTCGCAAACAAATATAGGACAATGCACAAACACATTATAAGAACAGTTACAAGAACATGCCATAATCTACCAAAAAATAGAACTTATTAATATGTCCATATTTCTATAAAGGAATGCGATGAAATATATATAACATGACATGGATTGTCAAAGTCTATACACTGAGCAAATAGAGGGAATATATATATATATATATATATATATCCTTACATCATTACGGAAAAAAAAATAACAATAACAAATAGTAAATCCAAAGAAATGTTTTTATAAACGAAATCCCTTATGTCATAATACATAAACTTGCACCTCCATCATGGAAGAGGAAGGCAGAGAGGGGATAGAGGGAGATAAAAATATGCAGACAGAAGAACCAAATTAAAAAAAGAAACATGCGTCATGATCAGAGAATCCCACCACTTGCCATTCAGGAGGTCAGAGACTTGATGTTAAAAACCGAAGCGACATCAACCAGTTCCCGTGGTGCTTCACCATTTCAGTTACACCCTGAGCTGGAAGATCATTTCACAGTGATGGATTTGAATGATTGCTTACAAACTGCATTCACTGCATCTCTCATCGACTTGCCGTTGCCTTTGGAGCTGTGCTCATGTCAATGGCAATGGAAGAGATGGATTTTGAAACCATTACAGCCTCGTTGCTTACAACTTTAGATGCAGCCACATCTTCCAACCGCTTCCAGGTTAGTTCCCGCTTCTCCTGCAGCTCTTTTTGCTTTGCTTCATCTTCTTGGTATCTGGCCAAACATTCATCAAAGAGTGCTTGATCAGCATCTGAGAATATCTTCCGGACATTCAATGTAAGACTCTGAACAGCTGGATTCCAATGGCCACGTGTGTTTCTCTCCAATGCTGGGAAGATTATAGGGAGTATTACTGTGCGGTTCTGAGTAATGAGGTTTCTTATGTGATCATTGTTCCATAAAAACAATGCACGTTCCGCTACCTGGCAAGATAACATGTTATAACAAATTAATATTGTCCATGAATCTCACAGAATCAAAAAATTGAAAGTACAAAACTCTACTCAAATCAAATCAGATACCAGGCAACTATAATTACTAAAAAATGAAATTCCAACAGAACAGATAACTCCTTTCACTTTAAACCCCACATAAACAGAACTACTTAACACAGTGAGTGTGCGCAATTACTCAAAAGTTTCTTGCTACCCTCTCCAGTAGGGTTACTCAAATATAATCAGTTATCCATTTCTAGGTTTTGCAACAATGAAATACAGATAAAAATATAGACCAAATTTGCCAACATAGAAAATTCATTTTAAGCAAGAGTGCCCTCATCCATGACAATTGCAAAGTGCTTTCACTGCTGTCGAATCAGAAGCCATTTATATTTATATTTCTCGGAGAAGATGCAGCAGGGTGTAAGCATTGAGCAGAAAGAAAGTAGGAAAAATATAAAATCAGCTGCTAGCAGACTATTTATGAAAAAATTATCAGTTAGCTGCATAGTGAGGCATGAATGCCTGGCAACTACTTTGTGTTTTCTTTTAGTTATAGGCTAATGTACTTTAGCAACAATTCCATTTTCTTATTATATCTGTAAATTTTCCCAAACACAACCCAGTCCAGTTCAATTCTTTCCTTGACTGAGAAACTAAAATCAACTTAGATAAATCTACAACCTTACCTCGCCAAAAGATCCTAAATTCTATCATTAATGCTAGAAACTTCTTGTAGCTTCCTCTAGAACTCCAGACAACTTTTGACCGAACCAAACTCTAGTAACAGTTACACTTATAAAGGAGCTTAAGTTCAACAATACAGGAACTTTTTCAGGTGCAAAGGTTTTCAGGTACAATAGATACCAACTTTAAACAAAAGGTATTTTGTGCATGACCTATCTTCCATAACTGCTCAATTCCTAACACGGGTTTTATAATACCGACCATAATGCTCAAACCATCAAACTCTTGTCATCCTATATTCCAACCGAACTACCCAACTAAACTGAATGGGTTTCCATATATGCTATAAATGAATGATGCCAGTTTTCTACAAGTGAGTGTCCCAGGCCACAATAGAAAATCATGACCAAAGTCTAAAACAAGTATGCTGAATGATAGAAAATCAATTTGGATAAATATTCCAATTGATCAAATGATCAATTTCCCACAAAGAAAAGGACACAAGCATCTACGTGTACAGAAATCTAACAATATCCAATCCAGCATGAAACAATGCCCAAGAGATGGTCACATGGCTTAATAATTCAAGCTTCTTTGCCTTAGCAAAGCAAATTGCGTTATCCTAGATGAAACATTGGCTCTCTCAAAGGAAAGCAAGAGAATACAAAAATGAGGCTTGACCATTCATGATTAAACATGCATATCTTGCTCAACAATTAACATAAATGTATTTAAGTACAAACATAAATAGAGAGGAAATAAAAGCAGGTGCAAAACAAATACAAAGTATCTAACACCATATTGAAATTGGACTCTGCTTCTACATATTCAAAGATACAAACAATAAACATGAGAATTGAGGATTGCAAATGGTGGGGGTCCAGCTTTCAGAACGACTTAGGAGACCAATCTTAAGTAGATCATATAAAGGAGTAATTAGGTGATTAAGGAGAAAAAAGAAATCCGTGAGATGAAAGACACGAAAATGTCAAGATTGAGGGCAGAAGTATATTCTAGAATGGGGGAAATTTATGCTAAAAAGAAAAGGTAATAGTAAGGGTGCATCACATTAAGTGGCAAGAACGTGGCCTTAAGTCACATAACTTAATATAAAACGTATCAGGATCAGGCCATAATAAGTTTAAAGGTTCTGGCTTGAGCCTTATACTGCCCCGACCCTCAAGTAAAATTCAAATCAATGCCAGCAAAAAATAAAACCCAAAAGTCAAATCGATAGATTTCTCTGTCGGCCCAATGTCAATATGCCATCAGAACAAAACAGTGGGCAAATTATATTCTACCAATAAACTATAAAGCACCAAGTGTAGTAACTCCTGTTGGAGGGGAGCATTATTCCATTAAGGCATGGGAAAATTCTCCACAACAGCAATATTTGGGGAAGAAAAATAGCAATCAAATATCTCATGAATGGGGTGAAAATGCTATGGTGATGAAGCATGGAATAAATCAGTCATAGAAGAAGGTAAGACATTTGTAACAAAGTGAGTGGAAGGAATAACAAGGAAAAGCTATAAACACCTGAAAATGCAAGCTGTTGAGGCATCGGCTAATCTGTCGGAAAAGAGGAACCATGCAGCGTTGGAATTCTGCTGTCTGAGTAGCTTCAAGAACTTCTTCCAACTCTCCAAGGAACATTACCTCCTTTGAACTATTAGTTACAGGCCAATACTTTAGAAGGCCTCTGATGACGGTATCAGCCAACTTGAAGTCTTTCTCAACAAACTGAGTAATGCAATAAGAAAGTTGCTGATGGTACATAGACACACACTTGGGCTTGTGAAGAGGAATGAGCGCTCGAACCAGGAAGAGCTTGTGCTCTTCCTTCAACGGCAAAGCAAACCCATTTATTATGCTGCCCAAGATTTCAAGCAATTCAGCAATACCATTGTGCTTTTCTGTCTCAAAAATAAACCTGTAGAAGATATTGTTGATGGCTTTTCTAATGAAGGGCCGATGGACCATGAACTTCCCATAAATCCGATGAAGAATCGTCTTTAGATACTCCCTTTCTCTTTGATCATCTGAATCAAACAAATCCAACAGTTTCAGCACAAATGGATGGTCGACATATCTCTTAGCAAGCTTAGCATCAGTCTCTGGTGAGACCACAAATCTAAGTAAAAGTTCATAGACAATCTGAAGATGAGGCCAAGCAGGATCCATGGCCGGTTCTTCATCTTCCATATCATACATTTCTAAAATCTTGCTATCATGATTCGGAGATGGGAATGTTCGAAATAGATTAGCAGCCACCATTCTAGTAACCTCTTGCATTGCGAGCTCATTGAACTTGGATGAAACAGACGATATATAATCAACAAGCTCCAACAACGTCTGCCTTTTTATCTCCTTTTCCCTAAGGTTCTTAGAGGGATCACTAAAATCGAAGACCACGTAACATAGACTCAGCTTCTTAAGGAAAATATTCTGCTTTTCTGAGCTAGGGACATCCCGGAAACTGGGCAAAGCCTCATATACCCCTGAAGCTGATATAGGACCAGCTTGGCTTGCTGTTTTCTTCCCATGATTAGATTTATTTGAAGTGGAAGAATGAGAATTAAGAGGCCCATTGTTGGAACGTGATGAATTGGAGGGCTTGGAAGAAGCCGAACCGGGTTTTGAATTGTTCAAAGAATTGGGACCTAGAACAGAATTCAAAGAGGAATTATCATGGACTCCTCCATCACCATTTGAGTCATTATGGGATGATTTGGATGGTTTTCGAGGTAGCTTTCCAAAAATCTGCTTGATCATATCTACAAAAAGCCCTAAACCTAATCCACAATTATCTAAGGTTCCAACATGAAAGACTGCAGATTGTAAACATTTCTTTTATACATCATTTACAGATTCAAGCAATGGAAAGTAAAGATTTGCATTTAAAAGAAAACAATGCAAATAAATATGTACCCAAAAAAAGATCTATTCAGAACCTAATGCCTTTAAAATTACGATGCTCTGGATTAAGAAATAAAGGTTACAGAAACGAAGGAAATGAAAAAAAAAAAGACGAAGGTTTTTCAACTAACAATTGATGAAATAATTGAGGAGATCCGAAAAAAAAGCGCGAGAAAACGAGATAAAGAGAGAGGAAACAAGAACAAAGAAAATTAAAGCCCCCTAAAACGATCTACGATCATATAAACCCTAAAAACAATTTCGATTCAAAAGAGAAAAATAAATAAATAACACTGGGCGAAAAGCGAAAGAGAAATTAGAGAATGCCTAGGAAACAGAAACAAAATAAGATTAAAAAAAAGGGTAAAGAGATTAAGATGGTTCCCTCTTCAGCTCTATCTAAATGGGATTTTAGTTTTCTGTTTGGATGAAGAGAAAAGAGGAACGGAAAAAATCACGGGAAATTGAGGTTTTCGGACAGGACTGATAGGAAGGGCAGAAAAGAACTTTAAGACAAAAAAGTGATATTACAATAATGACCTCCAATTTGATTTAAAAGCTTGACCAATGATAATGATTCAAATGGACCCTATTTAAGAGGCGATAATGGATCCGATTAGATTTTTCTTTTTTTGAAGTTGTAAATCACTTTTCTTTTATTTTTATTTCATAAATGAAGTTAGCAAAATAAAAAAAGGCAAAAGTATATAACATTTTCTTTTCTAATTTCACGTGTGTAGATTAATTTTTTAAAATATATTATTGCTTTTATAGTAATAGATTTTGTAAAATATTTATTTTAGTTCTAATCTTATTATAGGTCCGGATTATATTTACTTTATTTTTGTGATTTACATGAGAAGAACAAAATCCTAACAACAACGCCATTGATAAACTCGAACTCAAATCACATTTAGGATGATGAATACTCTTAATCATCAAATCAACACACGGGATTCATATTTACTCTTTTTTAAGATAATACCTAAAAATATCTATAATCGCTCCTAACTCATAAATAATAAAATAATATGCTTCAATGTATTTAAATCTACATCTTTTTCATTAACAACAACATCCATGTCTATCGAACTAAAACTCAACCTACTGTATTATGACACATAATTTTGGGAGTGGGAGAGAAATGTAAGGCCCAGTTTTAACTAACCTTTCATTTTTATTCCTCTAAAAATCTCAATATATATAATATTTGTTTTCTTTTCATTTAATTGATTTTCAGTGGCTCCCTTTGTCCCTGGCTTGTAGTTGCAAAGTATAATGAAAGGCTTAGCATGGTTCGGTTGACTTTATGTTCTAGCATCGCAATACGAAATATTTAAATGGCCATACTCAAATGACCTTAAATTTTTATATATTTTTTAACAAATTCATATGATAATTTCAATCTTTTTATTATTATATTTATGTCCAACCAAGTCCCCCACCCTTCTTCCACTCCCAACAATATAATATACATTTCATTAACCTGGTCAATTTAGTACCAATAGTTACATTTTTCTTGGTAAAATTATATTAAAGTCCTTGTATTAAAAATTAAATTACATTTTTCTTGATAAAATTACCATCTAATTCTATTGTTAAAAAACTAGTCCCTCTACTTGGCTTAAATGAGTAATTGTCTGATTATTTTGTCTATCACACCAATTTTTACCAATAGAAATGAATGAAATTTAAAAAAAAAAAAAAAATTTGCTACTTTTACCCATTTTCTTCCCATAGACCTGGTAGAATATTATTGAAGCACCATCATAGGAGACTAGAAACTATTGACATAACCAAAGAAGAGAGAAGGTTTCTTTAATTCTTAAGTTTAAGCAGCCCTTGTTAATGGTTCTTGGAGGGTCTTATATTAAAGATTTGTCATTTTTGCAGAGACTGCACTCACAAGTCCAACCACACATACAAACACGAGAAGAACATGGTAAATTATGAAAGATAGCCTTCCCTTTTTTTTTTCCTTGGCGTGCAAGCACAGTATCTTCTCTGCACTGTACAATTCCACAGCACAAACAAGAACAATATCTGAGCTAATGTGCTAGAAAATAGGTACCTCCTCATTCCGCATTACCATGATGGGGTTATCTCTTTCTACGCTTCGGTTCCACCTAAAAGCCAAAAGAATGAGATGCAAGATCAAATGCATGGCCGTATTACATTTGCTAAGACGGAAAGGGAAAAGAAAGAATAGTTCTTCGACAAGTAAAATGAAACTTACAACCAAAATGTGTTATCAAGGTTGTTCATCTATTGTAATAATTAAACTATAAATAAAAATACTAACTAATTAATTGTATTTCCTTACGAAGGAAAGTACTAGAAAGTTATCCACAATGCCAAACTGCAAGCAAGGAATGATTGATTGCAGTTTGGTGTTGCAGGTGAAAGAACTTGGAACTAACGACTGCATTGCAAAAGCATAATCAAAAGAAATCAAATGTCGGTCTAAGTCAACATATAGCGAGTCTGCCGATAACTGAACGGAGTAAAATAAGAAACAAGAAATATATTTATGTATGCATGCTCAAACCATGAACATAAATGCTCTAACCTTTGGCTCAAGGGATGCTGATACTGGGAACGTATTCATAGATCTTTTGGCATCCTCCTCTGAAGTACAATCAGAACATAAAAAGTGATCCAATCTTTTTGCTTCTTCGATGGTCATCTCCATGCAGGATGGATGAAACCTAAAAAAGATTAATGTTCTAATCAGGAAAATATGATAATCCATTTTCATGTTAAAGAAGAAGCACCATATCGCAACACATTCGTGTGTGTGTATGTGTATGCATATAGTACGATGGAATCACTGCCAAGGAACCGAGAGAAAAATACTAAAGATACTAGCAGACCTCGAAAACATGTCTTCAGACCAAATATGTTTTTCATTTCTAGTAAAAATACAGGGCAAATAACTCATGTAAAGTCCCTTGAAGTCAACATGATCATTAGATTGTTTAAACAAAAATCTACTTACAACTAGCCGGTAGTACTTCCAACCCATATGTGCTCAGAAGTAGCTAGAATTACAACTCGATGCTGAGTTATACTGGCAGACCAAAAGTAAAATATAAAATAAAAGCTAAAAAATATAGGTTTAAAAGGTTAAATATACCACCCCAAGGCACACTGAAAACATTTCAGCTTTTCCGGTCTTAATATCAACAATTTAAACTCATTTAAGTTCTCAGTGGATAAGAGCTTTAGAAATCTCTGAAAGGCTCTTGTGAAATATGTTTACTTTCTTTATCTACAGACCAAGAAGCAAGTCCATTGCAGTTTTAACTTTTGTGAAGATTTAAGCTGCAAATTTTGGGTTAAAACGGTCAAAGGTAACATTGTTTCGCGGTGCAAGCTAAACTACTATAATTTGTTCACTTATGGTATTTATATAATCTAGAGAAATCTTAAGTTTTAAGATCTAAAAGAACAACGCTACATTGATCCACATAGTCTTTTATGTGTTTATTAGGCCCCTCCCAGAGTTTAAGATTCAAAATTCACATTTTTCTATATAGATCATTTAGTCAATCATGTGAAAACTTCTTTGCTTTTTTAGGTATAAATGTAAATGTTAATATCCT
The DNA here is from genome assembly GCA_005610355.1 of Gossypioides kirkii. Taxonomy (NCBI): domain Eukaryota; kingdom Viridiplantae; phylum Streptophyta; class Magnoliopsida; order Malvales; family Malvaceae; genus Gossypioides; species Gossypioides kirkii. The sequence continues at coordinate 6,189,176 of CP032249.1, read as the reverse complement.
TTTCCACTCTATTTTCTCCATCCATCTAATATCCTTTTTAGGGTATAAACGTAGTCTTTTGCTCTTTATGACAATTTTCCCTTCATTTTCCTTAAGGTACTCATCTCTTACACTATCGAACATATGTTCAGACTTGTGCAAAGGGGTATGATCTTCCAAATATATGGAAAATCTGAGAAATAGTTGTGCATGCCTGTATCCGCCACTCAACCCCAAACCTGGTTATCATAGCTTAAAAAACTTCGAGCCATCCAGTCACCTTTCCTTCTATAAATCACCTGAAAGTCTCCACACTCCACTATCGGCAGATATTACCTGAAGTTAAATCCTCCTTTCCAGCCACTCTTTTTCAATATAATATCAATCAACTAAAACCTTATTGACACGAACATTCATCAAATTATAGATCATAAAATTGCTACCATTTACACATTGAATAGCTGACTTCACATTATCGTAGAATGTTAACATGGAAATGAACCATGTCTGAATACAACAGAGCAATGAAGTTAAATCAAATGGCATTAGCAGATCAGCTTAAAGATTCCTAATGGGGAAATGAAAAATTTTGTATCTTCGATTGGAACTGAAGTTGATCTAGCTCATACTTATCTATATCTTAATGAATCTACCATTAAAGCTGCGATGCCTTAAATTAATTACTTTCAGTCTCTACAAAACCACGGCTTCATAGATACAATACCAAAAGAAAAAGGACCCAGAAAAGTTATTATTGGGGATAAAAACTTCGGATGCTAAAAAACTATTTCCAAGGCCATAAGTCAAAGTACATTACCACAGTACTCAACAATGGAAAATCATTCATCATTGTATTTTCCGTAAATAATGGAACTAGGAACTAAAGGCATTTGCTATGGAACAAAACAATATACATGCAAATATCCTTTTGCTTCAAGAGCTATTGGTTATTCAAAAATAACCGAACTTGTTAACAACAACAACAACCTAGTAGGATTAAAAGCGTTATCTATCGAACAATACAAAATGCATGCAAATATCCTTTGCTTCAAGACTCAAGAGTACCAATTAATCGAGAGGAAAAAAAAAGTATTCGAGAAAAGGCCAAACTTTTTCATGGTAACAACCTAGTAGGATTAGCATATCATATTTAAGCATCCGAAGCAGCTGAGTTAAAAACTTAGGCAGACTTAAATTAAAACTAGAGCAAAAAAGAGCAACATTAGTGAGAAACCTTTTCAGCTCACAAATCAATATGAACCACCAAAAATAAATGAATTTAATCTCCAGTTCTACACACACAAGCACAAGGAAGGTGAACAGTTCACATTGATTGCAGAATGAAATAAGTAAGAAAGGAATTTACCAATCCTTGCATCCCTCGCATTGCACCATAAGGTCATCCGGGTTATATGGCATCTCACATTTGCAATACCTTCAAAACCGAAACCCCAAAGAGTTGGTGAACAAACTCAAAGAACATATAAGACACTGGAAAAAGAAAATTACCCAAAACTTAACCCGAAAGCATAAGAAAAAACCGAAGCTACTCACACTGCCACCCGGTCCGGAGTGAAACCACCGGTGGCGGCCTTATATTCGAACCTACAAAAGTAATCTTCAGCACCAACATTTTCAAGCTTAGTGTAGTTTTTGAAAGTGTGGACGATACACTTTCCTTCAATGGTGTGGGCACTTTGCACATCAAAATGGTCTGATAAAAAGAGCTCCTTGGCTCCATGGAACTGTCTTCTCCCCCCAATAGACTCCTCCGGCCGATAGTACCATCGAACTCGAACCTTCACATTGTTCCGATGGTCGGCCTCGATCTTCTCTACACGAGCCACGTATGGTGGCTTATCGGAGTCCGACGGCCTCATCAGCACACAATCACCAGCTGCAAAACAAACCAAATATAAAAAAAAATCCAACCATTTCCCAAAATCCAAACACATTTGTGAGCTATAAATTTTAAGACAAGAAAGGGCTAAGAAAAAACAAAAACGAATTTCGGGATGTTTTTGAAATGTAAAAAGGAAAAAGAAAGATAGAAACATACGACGAACAACTTTGTTGGTGCCTTTGATAGCGTAGGAATCAAGGTCCTTCTTGCCAGGTTTGGTTTTGGCCATGAAAGGGTTGGTTTGTGAATGGAAATGTGAGGAAGATTGAGATTTTGGTTGATGTTTTAAATGGTTAAAAAGAGAAGGGAGAATTGGGGGATGGAAATGAAGGAATCGAGAGAGAGAAAAGGGAGACAAAGAAACAAACCCTAACAACTGGGAGATAATAAAAGGACTGTTTGTAAGAGAAGATCCGGAAGCGATCGAGAAAGAAAAAAATAGACAAACAAAAGCAGTAATTTTTATTTTTTTTTTCCGAACAGGAAGACACGTCAGCACAACAATTTTATACACCCATTGCACTTTGGGTAAACTTCAAAATAGTCATTTTTATTTGTCTCAGATTACATTTTAGTCACTTATGTTTGAAATGTTACATTTTAGTCACTTATGTTATCGTGTTGTAACATTTTAGTCACTGAGCGTTAATTTCAGTTAACAGTGTAACAGTAAACTAACGTGACACATTAAATCATCATTTTAAATAAAAATTTTAGGTTAAATTATACAATTGATTCTTATTTTTTTATTTTGAGTAATTTAATTTTTTTCTTTTACATTAAAAGAGATGGAAAAAAAAAATAGAGGGAGAAGCAGAAGAGAATGGAAGACAAAGAAAAAAAAGAAAAGTTAAAAGAACATAAAAATTTAAATTACTCAAAACGAAAAAATATGAAGACAAATTGTATAATTTAACCTAAAATTTTTATTTGAAATGATGATTTAACGTGTCATGTCAACTTGCCCTATTAATAAAAATTAACGGTTCAATGACTAAAATATTATAAAATATTAACGTAAGTGACTAAAACATAATATTTTAAATATAAATGACTAAAATATAATATGAGGGAAATAAATTTTTAAGAATTTTTATAAAGTTGATTTTTCAATAAGACTTTCAAGTTTTTGCTTAGAAAATTGTGTTTTTCATTAGAAATTTTAGTCAATAGTTAATGATTTTAGTAGTTGTTAGAAATTATTATTATTGGTGAGAAATATTGTAATTTAGGAGATATTTCGTTATGTGTCATATAAAGAGATCGTGAATAGATGATGTGGCACGTTAATTCCATTGACTAATCAATATCAATCAACACCCGTCAACATCTGAGGTCAACATTCTCTGTCATCGGTTCATAATATCTTTATATGACATATAACAAAATATTCCTTAAATTACAATATATCTCACAAATAACAATATTTTCTAACAACCAAAACCATCACTTATTGACTCAAATTCTTAATGAATAACACTACTTTCTAACCAAATACTCAAAGCTCTATTGAAAACCCAATTTTGTAAAAATTCTTAAAAATTGTTAATTAAAAATTGTAAAATTTATAATGCCAAAAACAATAATTCTTATGATTTTTAAAATTTTTAATTAACAATTTTTTAAGAATTTTTATAAACTCGAGTTTTTAATAAGAATTTTAGTATTTAATTAAAAGATTGTGTTTTTCATTAGAAATTTGAGTAAATGGTTAATGGTTTTGGTAGTTGGTAGAGAATTTTGTAATTTAAGGGATATTTTATTATGTGTTACAATAAAATGCACTTTGTAAAATCACTTCATATAGCAAGTGCTTCATATTAATAAGTCATATAGTTCTTGGCTTAGTGGTTTTTAGTTCATGTTTTTAATAATTCTTTTATTTATATAAACAAAATAATAAATATGTAATTATACAGTGAAAATATATATTTTTTATATATATTATTATGTTAAATATTTTTTTAATTAATAACTCATTTACTTATATAAATAAAATAATAAATATTTTTTATATATATTATTATGTTATATATTATTATTACTATTTTAATAATAATAGTTCTTGGCATTTGTTGTTCGGGCTTTGTCCTGTTATTGTAATACATCAAAAATAATAAATATGTAATTATATTATGAATATTATTATGTTAAAAATATTTTATTTTTTAAAAGTTTTAACTAATTTTTTATATATTTTTCCTTATATAAATTTTTATTTGTTAAATATCATTGTTTTCCACTTACATTATGGGTATGCTAAATTCTAATATTATAAAATTAAATAATTATTCCAAATATTATTTTTTTTTTATATGTAAAATATTTCAAATAATTATTTTAAATCTTTTCTTATAACAATATTTTATAACAACTACAAAAATTTATAACAATTATTCAAATTTCTAGGGAAAACATAATTTTATAATCAATTACTTAAATTCCTATTGGAAACCCAACTTTGTATCCAAATACTCAAATTTCTAGTGAAAAAACATAATTTTGTAGCCAAATACTCAAAGTCCTATTGGAAACCTAACTTTGAAACCAAATAATTAGTACAAATTCTTTAAAAAATGTAAAAAAAAAAATTGTTAATTAAGTTTTTTAAAATTTATGATTTTTACAATTTTTAATTAACAATTTTTTACATTTTTTAAGAATTGTATATTTGGTAACAAAATTGTGTTTTTTTTTTTCTTTAGGAATTTGAGCGTTTGGAAAAATTAAGCAAAAATGCCATTTTAATTTAAAAATCAAGGGATTAAGTTACTTTCTCTTAAAACACAGTGTCACATGGGCGAAAGTGCACCCTACTAAATGTGTTTTCATTGAAAGTGTGTCAAACAGAGCACACTTTTGCCCAACAAATTAAAAAAAAATTAGTTTCAAACCGTTGGATGTCAATGGTTAAAAAATTAGGGCTCTTGATTTCTTAACCATTGACCTAACAGTTATTTGTGATATTATTGAATTTAGCACTTCGTTGCTCTTGAATTTAACACTTTGGTGTTCCTGAAAGTTAGCACATTAGTGTTCCTTCATGTGTCGTGATATGTTTCGTGTATCTATATCGTTTAAATGTGTCTAGTATGAATTAAGAAATTGTGATAAGTGATTTATGATAAAACTTTTGTTCCTATTAATCCGTAAAATAATAAAATTTGTGATTCAAAGTATTAGTAAATTTTGTAAATATGGAATAATGTGTTAATTATTAAGATATATACGTGAATTATAATAGTAACAATGTTTATGATAAATAAAAATTAAAGAAATGATAATAGTAATAATGTGATTCAAAGTATTACTAAGCTTTTACGAGCTTAACGCATTATTATTTAACGCATAGGTGAAGATCAGATTGGAGCTCTAGCTTCAAGTCGTGATCTCAATGCATCTCATCATATCACCATGGCATGAAGAGGGTATGAATTTTATATTTTAGTTATAGATTATGGCATGTACATAGATTAATGAAAAGTATATAGATAGGATTTAAGTTTTATAATGTTTAAAAGTGATGTGGAATGTGTAATGACATTTTAAACTTGGTTTTAGATGTTTCGAATATGTTACGAGTAATCTGCTCTCGGTGTCGCAACATCAGAAGGTCAGTATTGTGACATCAATCAAAGTCTTGACATCAAAATTCAATGTCGCGACATCAAAAGCTAGTATCCTGAAATTGAACATTCTACTCTCAATGTCGCGACACCCACTTCCTAGTGTCACGACATTGACCCCGTTTGCCCCTGTTTTGTCTCAAATAATTTTTCAATGATCCCCGTTTGTAACCAAACTTCAAAAGAAACCTAGAAATTATTAATTAGCTTCATATGAATCTGTTTATGGTAAACAAAGCTTTGAAATTGATATTAGAGTTATGTAACCTCAATGTTCAAATGTGACATCCCTTGCTAATGATGTATTGGATCATCTCGAGTGAGAGGCGTTACATTACTCAAAGTCAAACTGACGCATCACTAGATCAAATTCATGCATATCAACTGTTGCAAAACTATCAATGACACTTTGACGTGCCTGATATTACGACGTTAAAAATTTGGCCGAGATGAATTCTTCAATTCTCGGATTAGAGTATGACATCCATTCAAACTGCAATACAAAATTATATAAATTTCATTATGTACCTAATAATAAATTCAAAAACTAATATTGGCTTTTGATTATTGATCTAACAAAAATCATATATCTTGAAACTCATTTGATATACCCACATGGCTCGTGTCATTATTTCACCCACTCAAATAATATTTTATTACAAAAATATTGTTAGACAAAAGACAGTATATAAAAAATATATAATATAATTTAAATTTAAAAACAAATAACAAGTATATTTTACGTAGTATTTGTAAATGGATTGAAAATGAAAATCCGTTGAGGCCTGTATAAACAATCTTCTTAAGACAAACTCTTCTACAAATCAAAGGTGGGTACGTACGAATGATTGAAAAATAATTTGGAAGTGCATGTCTAGGATTGGTTTTTTGAAAGACTTGGTATTTAAGCGTGCCTAGTGCATCACCTCTCTTTCAAAGTAACCTATCTGGTGCACTGTTCATTATTGTGTTTTCTATTAGTCTGTGTGGACTTTTGTTTCGGGTTTTTAGTTTTACTAAATTCCTGCCGTTTAACAAAAGTTGTGTTTCTGTTTCTGGTTTTTTAGTTTCTAACTAAATTCCTGACATTTAACAGATCCATAAATTTACTACAGGAGAAAAATGTCTGAAATTGATCTCTGTGCTGTAATTTCTGAAGTCAACTTAGTTTACTTAAACCCAAGAGAATGGTGGCTTGATACTGGTGCCACACGTCATATCTGTTGTGACAAGGACTCTTTTGCTGAGATGGTTCCTTGTGAGAAAGGAGAGAAGCTCTATATAGGCAACAATTCAACTTTTAAGATCTTCATTTCAAACTGTTGAAAGAAATACAGAACCACTTGATTTAATACATAGCGATGTTTGTGACCTAAAGTTTGTTCAAACTAGATGAGGGAATAAATATTTTATTACCTTCATTGATGATAGCACAAGATACTGTTATGTATATTTGCTAAAATGCAAAGATGAAGCCATAGAAAAATTCATTCTCTATAAGCAGGAAGTTAAAACCTAACTTAATAAAAGAATTAAGATGGTAAGAAGTGACCATGGTGGTGAATATGTTGAACCATTTGGTGGATATTGTGCACAACATGGTATTATTCAATTGACACCACCATACTCTCCTCATCAAATGGAGTAGCAGAGCGAAAAAATCGAATCATGAAGGAAATGATGAATGCAATGCTAGTAAGCTCTGGTTTATCACATAACATATGGGGGGAAGTTGTCTTGTTAGTTAATTATCTTTTAAATAAAGTGCCCCACAAGAAAAAGGACAAGACACCATATGAGATATGGAAAGGTAGAAAACCTTCCTATAACTACCTGAAAGTGTAAGGTGTCTTGCAAAAGTAATTACTCTATTACCAAAGCAAATGAAAATAGGTTCTAAAACGATGGATTGTATTTTCATTGGCTATGCACACCATAGCAATGCATATCGATTTCTTGTACAGGAATCAAAAAATCCTGAAATTCACAAGAATACGATATTGGAATCAAAGAATGCCTCATTCTTTGAAAATATATTCCCTTGTAAGACTAGGGATATTAGTTCAAGTTCATTGAAATGAATCTCAGAGACTATTAATGAAAATAGTCAAGATGTTCAACAAAAGGTTGAAATTGAGGCAGAACCAAGGATGAGTAAAATGGTAAGGATGGAAAAGTCTTATGGATCAGATTTTTTAACCTATATGCTAGAGACTGAACCTCAAACTTATAATGAAGCTATATGCTCTTCTAAAAGCACTTTGTGGAAAGATGCTATTAAAAGTGAAATTGATTCCATCATGCAAAATCATACGTGGGAATTAATGGATCTTCCTTCGGGAATTAAACCATTAATTTCTCAATGGATTTTCAAAAGGAAAATAAAAACAAATGGAACGATTGATAAGTACAAGGCCAGATTGGTGATAAAAGGTTACAGACAAAAGGAAGGTATTGATTACTTTGATACATTCTCTCATGTATCAAGAATAACCTCTATAAGGATGATACTTGCAATTACCGCTTTGCTAAATTTAGAAGTACATCAAATGGATGTTAAAACGGCTTTTCTAAATAGAGATCTTGATAAGGAGATTTACATGGTACAACCTGAGGGTCATGTAACTCCAGGGCAAGAAAGGAAAGTCTATAGATTGGTGAAGTCTTTGTATGGACTTAAACAAGTACCAAAGCAGTGGCATGAAAAATTTGACAGTGTCATGATAACAAATGGATTTAAAATTAATGAATGTGACAAATGTGTGTATGTCAAAACCACTGTAAATGGATATGTAATCTTGTGTTTATATCTCGATAACATACTCATTATTGAAAGTAATGATGACATGGTAAAACGTACCAAAGACATGTTAAATTCAAGACTTGACATGAAAGATATGGGACTAGCTAATGTGATTTTGGGCATCCAAATCAATAGATCACCTGAAGGTCTCATATTGACTTAGTCACATTATGTGGACAAGATTCTTGGGAAATATAGCAAAGATGATTCTGATGTAGCCAGAACTCTTATAGATACGAGCCAACATTTGTCCAAAAACAAAGGTGAAAGTATTGACCAAGTGGAATATGCAAGGGTCATTGGCAGTCTAATATACCTTATGAGCTGTACTAGATCGAATATTGCTTTCACTGTAAGCAATTTAAGTAGATTCATGAGCAATCCAGAGGAAAACCACTGGAAAGCAATTGTAAGGATATTGAGATATCTCAGATATACTCGGGACTACGGACTGTATTATTCCAAAGATCCTGCTATTTAGAAGGATTTTTTGATGCTAGTTGGATAGCTGATATTCAAGATACTAAAGGCACAAGTGGATAGGTTTTCACATTAGGAGGAGGATCTGTGTCATGGAAATCCTCAAGGCAAACGATTATAACTAGATCCACAATGGAATCTGAGTTTGTAGCTCTAGACAAATCTGGAGAAGAGGTTGAATGGCTACGAAATTTCTTGGAAGATATTCTTGAATGGCCAAAGCTTGTGCCCACAATATGCATATATTGTGATAATCAAGCTACAATTGGTAGAGCACAGAATATGATGTATAATGGTAAGTCGAGACATATGCGTCGTCGACATAATACCATTAGACAACTGATCTCAACTGGGGTTATCTCTATTGATTTTATAAAATCAAAAGATAACATTATGGATTCGTTAACCAAAGGATTAAACCGAGATCGGGTTGATAAAACATCGAAAGGAATGAGGTTGAAGCCCATGAACATATAAAGGCGCTATGTGAAGGAAAACTCAACCTAGTTGATTGGAGATCCCAAGATCTAGGTTCAAAGGGACAACTTACTTCATAGACCTTGTAAGGTCACTGTGGGGGTTATTATTTTAAGTCCATTTCTATGATTATAACAGTGATTAAAAATGTGGAAAAGGTTAAGCAAATGCTTTTAATGACCATTGTAAGTTTTGGTGAGCCGAACAACATAAGTCACCTATGTGAGAGTGAAGTGGGGCCGCTTCAAGGAGACTACTGGGGCATAGTTCTCTAAAACTCTTACAAAAACATGAGATGTTCACGGCCAAATGAACATACCCATGAGAATAAAAAACTTTGCCATGGAGGTATTTGAGTAAGGTATATCATCGTTTACATCAAAGGCAGAACAGTTCAAGGACATCATGTCTATTGGTCAGCTAGTAAAGTAAATATACTTTCACAATGGAAGGTTCAAGGGTTTATGCCTACCTATCCTATACAAATATCTAACGTAAACTCTATCACCACTCTGTGTTATTGAATTTCGTTGATCTTTCAATTTCATTCATGTGGGGGATTATTATAAAATAATGTTTACTAGGTAACTTTGAGGCATATTATTTATAGGTAAACTTAAAGTTTTTAAATAATAAAATTTATTATTATATTTTACTCCATGAGACCTTTAAAACGATATATAATATGCTCAAAATGATTGAGTGATGAATGAGAAATTGAAACTCAAAGCAAGCTACATGAAAATGATTGTTGAGGAAAAATGGTACTTAAAACCTCATATCTCACATTGTTAAAAGTGTGCTATAAAGAAAGGGTTTATAAGCTAAAAGCAACATGTTGGTTAGTAAATGACTAAACCAAAGATCTTTCTCAGGGGTGTTGATCAAACCAAAATGAGTTAGGGGTGTACTCGCACGACGTGGGTGATGTGAAATGTTCGGATCAGTTGATCCTTATTGGGCCTACTAGAATTTTTAGCCCATTTAAATACTTTTCCTCTTTAAGTCCTTTGGTGTTCCAAAGGCAATTACATAGCTTTATTTGTTTTAGTTTTTTTAACTCATAATGTTTGTAACTCTCATCATTATGTTTGTTTTAAATTTCATGTAACCGTTTCATGAAATTTCACTATAAATAGCCCTTTTTTCTTTTTATTTTTACATATCAAATGAAGAACAATCACTTTTGCTCTCTTTCAAATTCATGTTTTTAGTTTTCTCTCAAAATATTGTTTTTGTTTGGTGATAGAGGAAGCTTGGTTAGAATTCGTCTATTCACTGAAAGTTGTGATGCTTTTGGTGGGTGTTCGTTGTTGTATCCAGGGAGATAGACGTCCAAAGTTATTTAGCACCTAGGAGAGGGCGAATCTTTCTTAAAGAGACTGTTTATACAGGCCTCAACGGATTTCCATTTTCAATCCATCTACAAATACTACGTAAAGTATACTTGTTATTTTTTTAAAAATTTATTATTAAATTTAAATTATATTTATATTTTTTATATATTGTCTTTTGTTTAACAAATATAATAATGAAAAAAATAATATGATAACTATATCATTAAATGAATCTTACCTTATTATGAGTGGAAATTGGTGAGGGAAGTTTACTTGGGAACGTAAAAATGGTAAACGGTACCATGCTTATGACTGAAGGAGTATACATCCATTGATTTTAGTTTTAGGTGCTTCAGTGGCCTGGCACATCTCTAGATACAATGTAGCCAAGACAATTGATCCTTAACTGAGCTGCTCGACTTCTTTTAGGTCGATTAATTTTTGGAGCCACCTTAAATGCACGTTATTTTGAGATTTATCTAGCATTAGAAGACCGCTCGATCAACTTTAGTATAAATGCTCAATCTAATTTATCTTTCAACCTTACAAGAAGAGTTGTCGAGATGTGAAAATTATCTTCTAACCATTTCATATCTATTTGGCTACCTAATACAGAATTGGAGTGGAGGAAGCGGAAGAAAGATCGAATTCAAGTTGTTTGACTTAAGACGGAAGATTTGGATGTGACTTGACAAAAGAAATAAACAAATTTAGAAATTAACGAAAACCAAAACACTAAAAGAAGAAATTGAAGAATTAATAATAAATAATCAAAATAATGAATAAATAAAAGACAAAATTTAAAAGTGGAAGATGAAACGAGTAAACCGATGAATATGACGGACAAAAGGATAAATGTCTAGTTGAACCCTTTGAGATATAAATTCCCAATAAACTCAACTAATGGTTCTAATAAACCCTCCAAGAAATAATTCCTGGCAAATTGAAGGGTGAAAAATGGATTCCCACAACTTCTTGAAGAAAATCGAGAAGAAAACTATTTCTAAAAATCACAAGCAAAAAATCTTGCACAATGAAATAAACTCTAGATTTGGAAACTTTATTAATGAAAAACTAATTTGTCTGCTTAATAAACAATGAAGAAGCCTTTATATAAGCTAACTAAATAAATCTAAATAAAACTCTTAACTATACTAAAACAAACAAGAAGTAGTTTTAAACAAAACTTTCTCATTGACATAAAACTCCTAAATAACTTAAATTACTTAATAATTATTAAAAATTCGGAATAAAATAATAATTAAACAATAAGAACAAATAAATACAATATTGGACTCATATATAATAAAAATTAAGCCTAAAACCCAAACCTAATATGATTTAAACTTGAATTAAAAGTCCGAAACTCGTAATTCCCATCATAATCAAGTCCAAAAATTCTGCTCACGCAGTCTTTATTAAAATGGTCTTAACTTGAGCTCTAGATCTCGAAATTGAGTGATTCAAAGTGCCTTTCGAAGCTAAGAAATAGATCTTCAAACGCCATGAAGACATCTTAACCCAAAAATGTATGTATCTCATCCAAAAAATCATCGCAAGTCTACTGATTTCCCAAACTTGAAAATTGGCAGCTTCGGTGAATGTAATTTAATAAATTTTACCCAATTCGTGCACGTATCATTCTCCCTTTCCTCGAAAAGATTCGTCCTCGAATCTTGTCTTTGATCAAATATTTATTTGATTTGTTTGGCCTTTAACATTGTTAGTAGGCTTTTGAGGTAGTTTGAGCTCATCACATCCATGAGCTTGAAATTGAGCCTTGAGACTCGCATCACTACCATTAAACTTGTCTAACACCTTGCCCAATAGTTGGTGACAAATTCGCCTCCAATCCTCAACGTGCACTACTCCTATAACAATTGCCCTATCAACTAGTAGACCAAGTTGTAATGTCACATCCTCGAGTGTAATTGTACACTCACGGTATGGAATATGGAATATGGAATATGTGCTTTTCGAGTCTCTATTTCTCCAGCAAAGCAGTGATAAGTGAGGACTCCAATTTAGTCTCATTAAGCTACTAGACTTGCGTAAAAATCTTGTTTCATTCAAGTATTGTTCTATAACATGTGATCCTCTCGTACTTAAATTATGTATATATATTTCAATAATTCGATCTTCATCTTAATTATATAAACACAAAACCTAATCAAAATACTAAATAAATTTCAACAACTTAATAATGACATTAACAAATATGAGAAATATAATAACATTTTCTTACCATCTCTAATTGGATGCTAAATATGTGTGTATGATCCAAATAAGTGATGATGACGTTTACAAAATCTGTAATGTTTATTAAATTAAATATAATAAATTACTTTAATAATGAAATAATTTAAAATTTTATAATACCATTAAAATACCCTTAAATTAACAATTTATTTAGCATAAAAATCATATATTTCGACCTTATATTGATAGATGCAAACAACTTAATCCTATTAATAAAAAAATTAAAACACTTTAAAAATGTAAATAACCTTATGTTACTTGAGATATTTGAGAAACTAAACTTTGTAAAAATTTTAAAGAATTGTAAAAAATTGTTAATTATAAATTATAAATTTTATAATGTCAAAAATATATAATTTTTATGATTTTTACCATTTTTAATTAACAATATTTTACAATTATTATTATTATTATTATTATTATTATTATTATTATTATTATTATTATTATTATTATATAATTTCTTAGATTAAACATGGAAGAAAATGTGTTTATGGAATCTATTAATTTTTTTATGAAACCTATTTATATTAAATTTTTTCAATTTTTTTTAGAACTCGTCCGGTAAATATTAATATAAAATCTATATAGTGAATCACAATTAGAATAAAATTATTTTTAATATTTAAAGTTTATGTTAATATAAAATTCATATAATGAAATCCTAAATCACACTTATAATAAAAAATTCATATAATGAATCAGAAGTGTCGAAACGTTTATTTTTGAGAAAACAAATAGGTTTCCAAAATTATTTTAAAATCGAAAAAAGGGAGTCGCCACCAATATTTTATTCGATGTGATTGGATCACCATAAAACATTTAAAATCCGTTTTGAAAAATATTTTGGTCTTTGAAATCCAGAAAATGAGTTCGGGAGTCGGTTACATGAGAGGAAGGATTAGCACTCTCACACGCCCAAAATTAGTACAACATTGATTATTTTAGGGTCTTATTTGTAAAATTTTGAAAACTCGAATAAAGTTTTAAAGTACGGTCCTTAAATGCATAAGTCATGTTTAAGAAAGAAATCGAGTTTTATTTATAAGTCTCGCTATTTCGAAGTGATCGAGGAAGAAAGTCACGTCCAATGAGTTAGAACATAACGTTTCGAGATTCGAAAATAACGAGCTTTCCTTTGTTGTAAACTTTAAACCTTGAAAAAGGGTATTCGATTATCTTGATTTGAAGAAAAAATCGTGCCTAGTAAGTTAAAGCACAAATTTTCAAAACTCGAGATAAAGAAATATTGCCTCGATTTAAAGGTATTCGATTATCCCGGTTTGAAGAAAAATCACGTCTAGTAAGTTAAGGCACCAATTTTCAAAACTCGAAATAAAGGAATATTGCCTCGATTTTAAATATTTTGAAGAAAAATAAAAAATGACTTTAATTAAAAAAATAGAGATAAAAATGAGCATGCAAATTAAATACGAGCTATGCAATTAATGATAAAGTTAAATAACATAAAGAAGGAACAAATATACAAAAATAAATATGAGAAAAAAATACGAATTATGAATCAAAATAAATGAGAAAATACAAAATTAATTTTTTTAAAAAATTAAAAATTTATATACGAAAGTCGAAGAAAGAAAAATAAGGGTCGAAAATGAAGTTTCAGAGAATTTAGGGTTAAAATGAAATTTTTGGAAGTTTTAGGGGTAAAAATGTCATTTTGGAAAAATTCGAGGTAAAAATGTGATTTTTGGAAGTTCGAGGGCAAAAACGTGATTTTTTGAAGTTCGGGGCAAAAATGTAATTTTTGATAAGTTTGGGGTAAAATGTAATTTTTGGAAGTTTAAGGGTAAAAATGTAATTTTCAAGAAGTTTGGGAGTAAAAATGTGACTTTAGGAAGTTCGGGGGCAAAAATGTAATTTTTGAGAAGTTCGGGGGTAAAAATATGATTTTTTGGAAGTTCGAGGGTAAAAATGTGATTTTAGAAAAGTTTAGGAGTTAAAATGCAATTTTGGAAAGTTTTGGGGTCAAAATATGATTTTTAGATGGTTCAAGGACTTTCTGGGTAATAAAACAAAAAACATGAGACACGTGGTAACTTTTCAGGCATTCTGGGGTCAAAGTACCAGTTTGTAAAGCTTTTAAAATTACTAGGCTAATTTAAAATAAAATAAAACTTGATTTAGGGATGAAATTAAAACAAATCAAAAATAGAAAAGACCATTTGCACAAATAACCCAAAAAAGACACTTGGCAGCCTCTCAGGCTTCCTAGAGAGTTAAAGCACTAAATTGAAAATGATTCAAAACTGTTGGGAAAATTTAAAATAAATTAAAAATGGCATTAAGGACGAAATTGAAACAATCAAAAAAGCTGAAGGACTAAACGGGTAAATAACCCATAAAGTAAAAACAAGTGGATCCTCTGGAGCGGGTTAGGTTTGAAAACGGGTAGGACTCAAAACGACGCCGTTTTAGGGCTAAGTTTCAACCCTAAAACGATAAAAGGCTAAATTTTCAGAAAAAAAGCATTTGTCATTTGTTTCTTAAAAAAATTTCAACCTCCCCCCCTTTTTGCTCTCTGGAAGGTTCAAGGCCGATCACTAGGACCGCCGGTAGCCCCTTGCTGTCCGTTGCTTCTCCGTCGTCACGCGCTGCCACGCACTACATCCACGGTGTCTAGGTAAGCCAAACGTCTTCCTTTTTCTGTCTTCGAATAGATCTGGGCTCACAATCGTTAGATCAACCCTAGATCTGTTAAAAAACTTTGAAAACAGATCGGATCTTTCGATCCTTTTTCTCTTTTTGTTGTTTTTTTTAAGAAAACTATTTTGATTTTTTTATATTTAAAATCTGTTTTTCATCTTGTTTGCTTAAAAGAAGCCCCAGATCTATTTGGAAAACCCTAGATCTGGGTTCGATTTTTTTTTCAAACGATTTCGATCCTGAAATTTTTACCCCTTTTTAGATCTGTTTATTATTATGTTTGTTGTTGCAGATCAGCCATGTTTGAAACGTTCTTCGAGACCATAAGTGAGATCAGAGGGGCGACGATCGGAGTTGTGACGACGGCAACGCTTCAGGTCTAAAGTATACCCTTTGATCTTCCTTTATTATTATTAATATTATAATTATGTATTTATTATAAAACTTTCTCGCAATAAATGCTAGTAATGGTAAAATTAATATAGTAAATAATATATATTAATATATTTAAAACGTTTCAGAATAATAATATTAAATAACAATAAATAAAACTTATGTGAATTTATACCTTGAGAACAAATATGGCTTGGACTGTTCGAATCTGCTTTGGCTCAAATCTACTGCTTCAAGTATTTTCTGTTAACTTCAAATGCACTCTGTTTGTTTGTATTGATTTCGAAATTGGTTTGTATTGATTTCTAAAGAAGACTTCTGTAAAAATTTACAATTGTTTGAATTTGGTTCTTATAACCAATTATACAATCATGTTAATTTGTCCCTTATAACTAAATGTTGGTCTTTTCTTCTTTTGCAGGTTCGGCTTGGCAGTAACGCTAGTGGCAGATCAAGTTATTGATGCTGTGGTGCAACTTGGTTGCTGACGTGACGGCTTTTGGTTGGCTAAGAATGGGTGGCAACAACAGCACAAGTTTAGGTTAATTGGGTTTGGTTAATTGGGTTTAGGTTTAGGTGGGTAATGGATTTATAATTGGGTCTTGCAATTGTTTTGGACTTGAATTTGTATTTTGAACATTATTAATTTAAATTTAGAATAAATTTAAACTTAAAATAAAGCTAAAAAAGGGGTTTAGTTTGGGCCCGAACAAATTGGACTTCAACAAGAATTAGAATACAAAATGAATTTTGTATGAATTATAATAAAATCAACTTTTTATTTATTAGTTAAAAAAATATTTTCATTTTAAAAATAAATTCTGAAATTAATTAAAAAATTAAAATCATTCTCAAAATCTATTAAAAACAAAAATTTATCGTATTTAACACAATCATACACCGTTAATAAAGCTATCTTCATTAAAAAGAAAAATGTAAAATATATGTTTTTCAACCTTTTCAATTCGACCTAGATGTTAGACTTGAATTAAAAAAATTATATTAACAATCGAAATGAATCAGTAAACTATCGAAGTTTTGAAAACAATCATTTTAAAACATTTGTTTAATTTAATAAAAAACTTAATTAGTATCGATTTATTATTTCTCAAAATTTTTAATTATAATTTAGCAGCAGAAAAAGACGATATTTACTTATGTTTTTAATAAAAATCGAAGAAACACTCTCATAGCTTATGAGTATAATAATTTTAGGATTAATTTGTATGTCATGCAAAATAAAATCTAATATATGTACTTTAAATTAAGTTTTAATTAGATATTGCTTATTATTAAGTTTATATATGATATTTATTATTATAAAATATTATCTTGCCATAAAATAAATTTCAATTGTTAAAAGAGATGTTATTATAATATTTTGTAATAAATATGTTTATCTTGTGTTTATTTTACTAATAACAACTTTTAGAAAATGATTTCAAAAAATTTTGTCAAAAAACGAAAAATATTTTAAGTAAAATTATTTAAACAATAGAAAATATTAATTTTTTTAAAAAATTAATCTATTTTTCATTAATCATTTTTCAGAAAAACAGACACAACTCAAATTATAATAGAGTTAACATAATTAACTCGATTAACCTAAAATAATAATAATAATAATAATATTTTTTTATCAAAAAAATCATTTAATATAATATTAAAATTCTTTTAACTTAATTAATACTCAATTAACCGTGAGGTCAACAAAATTAAAAAATTATAAATAGGATACATGATTGGGTAAACGATTTTCAATTTTTTTTTATTAATAGCAAATACTAACTTGACTGTTGACATGTCACCTCCACGAACGAACTACTAAGGGAATATTTTTTTTTTTTCATTTTTATTCCCTATTGAAAGAAGAAAAAAACAGAAGAAAAATCCACATTCATGGTTGCCGCCGGAACTGAACTTAATTGACTCTCTTTTAATTGATACTCCAGATTCCTGAACAACAATCCACTGTACGGTCTCTCTAGATCTCTTTCTTTCTGTTTTTTTTTTGGACATTTTGATGCGTGGTGATGGCGGCTTCAGCGGATGCCATTACCGACGACGGGAATCATACGGTAGAACTGACCGTGCTTGAAAACGAAGAATCGGCGGCTAATGGTGGCTCTGCAGCAGCATCTTCGGAGGAGATAACACCTCTCTTGACGCAGATCGAGAGGCCCAAGATCAACATCTTTTCTGTCTCTCGTTCCCGAAGAAAACCTAGGGTAAGTAAAGTAAACACTTGATGTTATTTTTTTACAGTTTTATTTCTTTAAAGTTATCTAGTTCTGTATGTCTGAATCTTTATTTGTATAATCTAGTTTTACTTGTTAACGGAAGCTGTTTGTATTGAAAGTTGAATGTTTGACTCGATAAACCATTTATTTATTATTTATATCGAATCTGAACTTCTAATGCCCCTATAGGAAAAGAAATTAGCTAAATCAATAAACAAACGAATCAAACTGAGCATTAGTTATTATCATTGGTATTTCATTTTATTAGAAAGAAATGGAAAATGTTGCAGAAATGAAGCAGTTTAACTCAACTCAGATTCATAATTGGTAAAGTTTGAACAATTTGGTATAGATTTAAGTCATAGAAATGGTAAGCTTAAAATAACAAAGTTCCTACAAATTGAGGTTAATATGGTTTATTGAAGTCGCCGGTCAATCTTATTGCTCATGCTTAACACTAATATTAGTATTTGCTTCCAAGAATGTATAAGGTGATGCAGAAGTATTTTAGTTTATGGACTGAATTTAGGTTAGTTGGTTTAATGTGTTTGCAGGAGTTAGTGATAAAAGCACCAGAAACAGAGATATCTCCGGTTTCACAGTTTATGTTGCGAGCATGGAGTGGATCCAGATATTCTGGTCTAGTATGCATGGCCTTATCATCTGTTATCTACTTTGTCATGGAAGTTCTTTTAGAAAACTTTACTGGTTAGTAAGTTTCTGCTCCCCTATGGCTGAAGCCAGCTCACAAGGCATGTCATAATTCGTATATGTTGCTTCCTACGTAAATTAGCCCTTTTTCTGTTGTAAATGATCTTTTGTGGTCCCCATGAGATTCTAGTTATGGTAAATGGAAGTCCTAACATAAACCTAGTTAATAGTAGACTGAACTGGGTGTAGTGATAACGATAAATTCTAAACGGCATAAATGATTCTTAAACTTCAATTGCATAAATAAGATTGTCATGCGGTTGCATCCTCCTAATAGAATCCATTGTAAGTTAACAGGGAAGCAATGTTGTTATCAATGGCACAAGGCACACTCTAGGTGCTAGAACCATTATATTGCCTCAGGCGTAAGGCACAAAAAAGTGCCGGCTTGAGTGAAGTAAAGCACAATACAATATGTATATCTTTGGGTTTTTGTCTGTGAGTGTGTATATAAATATATAAAGCTTAAGATATATAATAAACTCTTAAAGTATGGTCTAGTTTAACAACAAAACATGCAACTTTTTTATTGGTCAATATGCACGACTTCCTTATGGTCAATATTTGTTGTTGAATGCTCAAATATTGTGGAGTATAAGTTTTGATATTAACCCTTTCTTACTAGTAAAGGTATATCAAATTAAAAAGGTGAAAATAAAAGAAACTAAAGAAACTCAATCAGGTGGGCTTTTTTATGCATTTCGACTTTCCAAAAAAACAAGCCTAGGTGCACGAGGCGTGTGCTTGATCAAATGGACCTAGCCTGAAAGGATCTGAGGCGGTTTTGTTGTATAATGCTGAGGCAAAGGAACTCCTAGGTGCAAGCCTTGACAGCACTGCAGGGAATTGTGCTATTTTATCATTGTTTGCTATAGTTGAGCAGATATTGATTAATCTATAAAATGATAATCAAGAGCGGGCCAACTGTAACGAACACAAACTTTATTGATGTGTGATAACATGAAGTACTCTCAGATGTAGATCTCTATAAAACAACTAAGACAAAGGGCATGTGAACCACAAAATGTATGCAATAAACAACCTACATTTTTAAGAAGTAGAGTCTTTACTGTATAGTATTGTTGTTGACATAAAGATATATGCAATGCTGATGTTATGTGGTGTTATTTTTAAGTGTTTACACCTTCCCCTTTTCTAGCTTCTGATATCTATTTTCCAATGATTCCAAATTATTTGGCATGAGATTTTTTCATTGATTTAATTATCTTTTTCATTACTTTGTTATGATGGCAGCTCAGTCAATTCCTTTATTTGAGACGGCATTTGTAAGATGTACAGTTACCTTGATATTATCATATATATGGTTGCGAAGAATTGGCTTGCCAATATTTGGAGCAACTCATTCCAGGAAACTTTTACTTTTAAGATCACTAGTGGGGTATCTCTCATTATTGAGTTTTATCTATTGGTAAGTTTTAGTTCACATTCTTGCTTCTCTGCTCTTTAGAGCTTGCTTATATTAGGGACCCTTTCGCTCTTCTTCCGTGACAGAGAAGGAATAACCTAGGAAGAAAGGAAAAGGAGAAAGTTTTCATCATATTGGGCTACTCCCCGCTGTTATCTTTTTGGAATTTTTGTACAACATATTCATCTTGCTAAAAGCTTCTTTCTATTGTTGTTAGATTATATCGACACTAATGTTGCCCCAGTGATACACTAGGCATACTAGATTTTTTTTTTGTTCTTTTTTTTGGGGGGGCTGGGGAGGCGATGCTGCAATTACCATTTTCTTCCTGCTTATACTAGTTGTTACGAGTCCTATCTTTGCAATTTATCATAAAGGGCTTATCACTTCTATGCCTGCAAAGCCATAGTTTTCATCTCATCTATTTGATGATGCCTTGCTTTACGTGAAATTGGAAATTTAGACAATCAAGTTGGCATAGGATGTAGACTATTACCAAGATCAACATGAATTAACCCGTTTGCTAGTATAACCCACTGTTGATAATGGTTTAAACATTAGTTTCCAAAACTAGGTTTTGCTTCTTTTTTAATCTCTGTAGTTATTTTAAACTAGCAATTCTTGAAATTGCTCTTGCTATGGCAAGTAAGCTTTTTCATTGTTAACAAAAATAAGATAATCTGGTGGTCATAACTGGTTTGCTCAATTTTGTTTTCAGCATTCAAAGGATACCTTTCTCTCTGGCTATTTTATTAAGCTTTACAACTCCAATAATGGCTTCAATCATGGCCAGAATTATTTTGTCTGAGAAGTTGAAAATTACAGAAATTGGAGGTCTGTCTCTCACCTTCTATCTTGACTTATGCTATAAAAATTGAGCTGCCTTATAGTGGTAGGGTTTAATTACTTTATTGATTTTCATCCATTTCCAGGTCTTGCTTGCAGTTTCTCTGGCATGCTTTTCATTTTTCAGCAGATGCTTACTACACAAGGTACAGAAGTGAGTTGACAGAACCTTCTCTAATGTGCTCAAAATGAATGCCTTGGATATGTTAAAAGTTGAAATATAGTGGGAATTTTTTGTTAGTTTGCTACTATATGTTTACTTTATAATGATAATGGAGCATTTCCATTTATGCTAATGAGTGATTTTTATCGTTTCCATGTTTGTGAAATTATGATGTCCTGCAGTAAGCTAATGAGTGATTTTTATCGTTTCCATGTTTGTGAAATTATGATGTCCTGCAGTCTCTTACGTAACCTCACTTCTCTTTTCTCTTTCTCTACATATTTGTTACGTAAGTTTTTATATTGTTATATGGCCTTAAGTTTTTCAGTCACTTTTAGTTTCATGGTTAAAATCCTCGTTCCGGTAGGTATGTGAGAGGTTGTCTCCACTTTCTATGCATCCATCAAGTGATGCAAATATGTTTGGTTATGTAGTGCTCCTGGATTTTCTTCTTTTTTCTGTTAGCATATATGGATTTATTTGCCCTTTTCTGCACTAATTTAGATTCATTTCTTAATAATTTAATGGCTAGCACCTAGCAGTGATTCTTCTATTTTCTAACACCAAAATTCCAAACCTTCACACCTAATATTGAAAATTCTCTATTCTTGATTACTTTCAGTCCTACCAAGTTTCAGACATCTTATGTCTTTTTCAGATTTCAGAGCCTTAAGTTTGTAGCCTCTTCTCAATACCAGCCAGTTCAATAAATTAACCAAATCATAAGAAAACTCAAAATTTCAAAATAAAATTCATCTTAGAGATGCCAGGAAAATCAACTACATGCATAGATCAAACCTTTACTTCAACTTTTTGTTATCATTTTTACTTCCTAGAAATGAATTGTCATCTCTAACCCAGTAACCCTTGATACCATTTATTATACCAAACCATCACAAACCACAACAAAGCTGTTTGAGGCAACAGTTTAAATCCATTTTAAATTTATTCCTAGGTGACGCTTAGACTCAAGTTTTTATTCATGTACTTATCTTCTTTCTTTTTTCTATGAAATTATTCTAACTTCAGAGTTGAGGTCATTGAGGAGTACATTGCACTTTTATGTAAAAAGGTTTAAAAACACTGGTTTCATTCTAGTGCAGGCATATGCACATGTTTTCTTTAATGATTATAATGAAGCTAGTGCCATGAGCAAAACCATGCCTTCAATTTTGTTTTCTCTTCCTGGATCATGGAATTATTTACACAGTTTCCTATAATTGTGCATTACTGATGGCAAACCTTTTGGCTGGATGTGGAAGGAGGGCTACAGAAAACTGAGGAAGCAAGCAATTCAAGTTTCAGAGGAAGTAACCATATATATGCAGCCTTGATTGGTTTGTTTTCATCAATAACTGGTGGAATTAGCTACTGCCTCATAAAGGCTGCAGCAAAGGCAACAGATCAGCCTTTGTAAGTTCTTTCTATTTTTCTTTGTTTCAGATCACTGCTTACCATCAAACTTGCTCCTAAAATTTTATGTAATCATCATTCCAAAAGTTAGGTTCACGAGCCTTATTATGTTATCTACCTCCAATTTTTTGTGATTCTATTAATGCTTGCTGCAAATAATCCTTCTTTAGGGTAACAGTTCTGTCATTTGCCATACTGGCTAGCCCTGCTGCAGGAATATGCACTTTTGCCTTTGAGGTGAGTGCCATAATATGATCAATTTGTGAATGTTTACAGATACATTTTTTATGTGCAACTAATTACAATTTGACCAGAACTTATCTAATGTTACAAAACCCCATTATGTTTAAAGAGACACATTTTTTATTCTGCATCATTGTACCATTTATTAGTCTCTTGCAAGTTTCTGATTTTGGAAGCAAATCAGAGATTTCATTATAGACTCATTGGTCCAGAAACCTGAAACACTGGTTTACCTTACAAGTCATGCATGGCTGTTTTTAATCATTTCATAACAAATCCTAGTTTGCTTATAAAAATACCGAGTGATATCAACAACAGTAGCTGACAGCAGCTTGAATGCGTTGTCATAGCCTAAACCTGCAATTCTCTGTGCATGCAAAATGCCTTCTATATGAATACAGTTATTCCAAACAAGTAAAGCATTCCAAAGTGGTAATGTGGAATGCTAATGTTTATGAACTCTAGGGCTGTCATAGGCTGGATGAAATAGAAAATAATAGGTGAAATTGAATTAGTAGTTATATTTAAGCTAAGATTTTTTACTGCTTCCTGGTATTAAAGCTGAAGCAACAATTTGTAGATGTTTATTGTTACCCTAGTCTATTCCTTGGTGGATCCGAATATGCTGATTGACACTTTTAATTCCCATCTCACTTAAGTGAAAAGAGTTAGTTTGACATTCATTTAGTTGATACTTGTTTTAGCAAGAAATTTTGAATATGGTTTGCATTTCCTGGTATTCCAGTATTCAACATAAAATATGGTTTGAATATCTCAGGAGTTTGTGCTGCCAAGTTTCAGTTCACTATCTCTGATGCTGGCACTTGGTATTCTGTCCTTCTTAGCCGAGGTTTGTCCATTATAACAATCAGTATAGTAGTAATAACTATTTTTTTGCTTGGAATAATGATAATTAGCAACCATGCTGAACCATGGTTTCCTTAAAACTTTTGGCATGCTTTAAACATGTTTCTGCTACAGGTGTTTGTAGCTCGTGGACTACAGCTTGAGAAAATAAACAAAGCGGCAAATGTCATGTTTATGGAGGTAGAGTCTTGTTTGCACTTTTGGTATTCTTTTTTCTGATTGGTTCAGTAACGAGCGGAGGGCATTGATTCTTGGTTTAATGTGTTACAGGCTGCCATGTCGCAGTTATGGGGCATAGGTACCTTAAGCGTAGCCCCTTCTTTGGGTCGACTCGTTGGGTGCCTACTCATCTTAATGTCAGTGTCTTTTACAATGTATTTTGGACCTGAAAAAGAGAATGAATGAGAAATGTTGGTGAATTCCATCTTCTTTACCTTTATGTTCTTGCAACATCACCCAGTTGTTTTTTTGAAGAGACAGCATTCATTTTATTGGTTTTTAATTGAATTTATGCCCTTTTTCAGTTTAACCATTTCAAACAATCTTGTATCAGCAGAAATACTGCCAAACGAGTCAATTCCAGTACGATGAAAGATGAAACATCCGACTTCGTTGCAACCCTGTTAAGACTAGTTTAGCATTATTTTGAAAATTACTTTTAAAAATTTGGTTTAAAATTTAAAAATTTAATATTATTGTTAAAAAATATTTTTAAAGAATAAAATATTCATTTCAAACATGACATCATAAAATAATAAATATATAAATTAATTAATATTATTATATTTTATTATAATTTATTGTTATTATTTTAATATATGAAATATAAATTTTAAATATTTTTAAATAAATATTAAATATTTTTAAATAATAAATATTAATATTATAATTTATTGTTATTATTTTACAAAATAGTTATATTTTTATTTTTATTTAATGATTCTAACACGAAGGAATGAAAAAATAATTAAGCACCAAAAATGTTTTGAAAAAAAAAAACTAAAAATTTCGATCAGAAGTAATTTGTTTAACCTTCTTTTTACTTCAAAAATACTATTCATACAAAAAAAACTTCTAAAAATAATTATAAAACACAATCCTAATTAGCTTGTTTTACGATCATGTGCCAATTTCTAAATAAAAATTAAATTATTCAAATTCATTGAATTCATTTGATTCTCATTTTATAAACTGTAACTGTTAAAATAACATCGAAACTGGATCTAGGTTTTTTTATCCAATTATGTTTTGGATTCCATCTAGGTACTCAGGGTTTTTACTCAGTCCATTATTTGTGTTTTGTATATTCTAATTTGTATTTGTTTAAACATATGTTTGTGACGATACAGCATATGAAATTGCATTATATTTGCAATTGTAAATATCAATACCCAAAGTCACGACATCAGGAAACTGTTTCATTCGACAAAATTATTATTATTTAGATGGCTCTACAACATGAAGGAGGCAAGATAAAAGAGATTGTAGAAAGCCTCAGACAGCCAGTCGAGTTGACATCAAAATCAAGTAAAAATTCAGTCGGTAATTCCAACTATATAAATGAAATCCTCATTGGCTTCCACAATCCTTCCATTTTATAATATGTAATCGCCCAAAACGGCTCCGTAGATCACAATCGTTCAGATCCACAGGTTCCTATCAGCAAGCGAAACATGGAATTTATATCGGACCAATCATAGCACCGCCGGTCACTGCTCTTGGCTACCGGCGACGTGGCATCGGACCCAAAACCCAAAAATGATTGATAAAAAAACCATTCAAAAGGAAACCCTCAGAGACCCGTTTCAAATCACCCACACAGCTTAACACGCTTCGAGGAAGCACCCGCCTGATTTCCCAGCCAACCATCAAGCACCTAAGAACAAATATCAGAGGGCTGAGAATTGACGGATGGGAACACGGATATGTTCCTTAGCGCGTTGCCGCTGCTGATTAAAGTGTCATACGGCACTTCCTATCTATGGGAATTCTTCCTCACTGGGATTTCAAACTCCAAAAACGCCTTTTTTTCTACATTTCAAAACAGATTTAAACCAAACCAAACCAAAACCAAACCAAACCAAACAAAACAGAGAGAAAAAGGGAGAGCTCCGCAGATAAACCCTAGAATTACATATGGCGAAGAAACTTGGGTAGGATTTTATAGGGAGTAGAAAGAAACCCTAGATCTGTAAATTGGAGAGACTGAAATTCATTAAATTGGGCTTATTTTGGTGATTTTCAAGGCCCAAAATGCTTGGGGTAGGTTGCTCCTACAAACTCCATACAATGGATGACTCAGATATTGGTATTGTTAATCTGTTTCCATATTTTGACTTTATCCATATTTTTTAAATAAATATTTAATATTAAATAGTTAATTTTTAAATATAAAATATTCATTTACATGCACAATATTTTGATAATAATTATTATTATTTATTATTATAACCATAAAAAATAGAGATTTTATATATTTTTTAATATTATTTATGTACCAATAAGTGTACAATGTTTCAATCAGTATAATTTGACTTAAATGAAACAAGTCAGTATGATCGATATAGACCAAAATTTTAACTGGTGTAAAAAATAAAATTAATGGCACTAACTTATTATTAAAACTATGTAGAATAAGTAAAACAAATACGATATCGACTACCTAATTAATTTTACTTTTGTTAAAAAACTTATAATTTCGATACAAATTAAATATTAACAGTTGATTTCAATACAAACTAATGTTTAAGAATATATTTAAATAAAAATTAAAATAAAGATTTATATAAATAAATTAACAAAGTTTAGAGCACATGTAATAATTTAAGTTTTCTTTTTTTAAAAATTACCGATTTAATTCAATTTTTTTGGATAAATCAATTTTAATATGAGTAGATGACAATTCAATTCTCTCACAAGGTAGTCTTGTATTATTATTATTTTTTGATAAATACAACAAACTTATATCAACTCAAATGTTCGAAAACGTCATGCACTTGATTTAAAAAAAAAAAACATTTGACGCATCATCAGAAAGTACATAAAAAATCTGTAAACTTGATTTCCATTTAAACTGAGCTTTGCTGATCGATCCACTATTAAATTTTCAGTGATCTAAAAAAACTCAATTGGTCCCTTTTATTAATGAAAACTGCAGATTTGATTTTTAACCTTACTGATAGGGCTGATGGGAGCCACTAAAAACTGCCATGTGGTAATATGACATGCTATGTCAACAAAAAATAAAAAAATATTTTAAAAAATTAATTAAAAAATGGGCTGCACTTAATAGCAGCAATAACCAAACTCCATCGCTTCACCCCTTTAATTGCAGGCTTCATTTGCCTTTTTGCTCTCAAATATTGCTTCAATTTCAGGGTTGTTCATCCATATGGGTTTTCTCTCTTTTTTTTCTTTTTTTAATTTGATAATCTTTGAAGTTGATCATCAACCATCAGCAGCTTTAGGGGCGAAGTCAAAATTTTTTAGGGTAGGTTAAAATTAAATTGTAATTTTTACGATAGTAAAAATGTAATTTTTAAAGGATTAAATCAAAATTTTATCATTTTTAAGAGGGGTTAAAGTGTAATTTTATTTTTATTAATTTAAAATTTTAAAAAATTTCAATAGCATAAATGAAAAAAATTTCATTTTAGAGAAACCAAGCCATTGTCCCTATCCCTGCCAACTCCCCTGAATTCACCTCTGAACAATTCTTTAATATTAAATGAATACATGAGAATTTTTAAGTTTTTTTTAAAATTTTGAAGTTTTTTAATTTTACACTTATAAAAATGAATATAAAAAATTATTTATTCAAATTCATTTTATACGTGCATTTTAATTATTTGAAAAAATATTTTTTAATTTTTTGTTGATGATAGCATGTCATATCAACATATTGCCACATGATAATTTTTTGTAGCTTCCATCAATTATGTCAGCATAGTTAACGATTAAATCGATCAACTAATGATTTTTATTAATGAAAGAAATCAATTGACTTTTTTTTTCATAAATGTTCAATTGATTTTTTTATCGAGGATTTTTTTTTGCTATTAAATAATATTTTTAAATTCTTTAAAAATTCGTCAAAAGTTAAATATTGGTTTTCAATTATTAGTTAAATCAATTTAGTTAAACAATTTAACTACTTTAAAAATACAAAGGCATAAATTAATAATGAAAATTTTTAAAAAAATAAAAAAATGTTTTAAATACATTTAGTGGAAGTTTAACTCCTTTAAACCTCTAACTCTTTTAAACCCTCATTAAAGTAATGAGATAAAACTCTCTGGTTCATTTATGACTATGAGAGTAAATTAGATGTTTTAATTAAGAAACTAAAGAGACTTCATTTACATGTACTTCATTGAATGCAAATGAGCTTATAAATAAAGTTCCTTGAAATGAAAGTAGTAGAAAAGAAAATTCTTTACCAATTTGATCTATTGTTTACTTTAAGTGTTCTTTTATTTGATTATTTTATAACACATTATCAGCACGAGTCTCTACAAGTTTATAGTAAAGTTCACGTAATTTCGGCTTTATATAATTTGTCCGTATAACTCCCGTTAAACTATATACGGTATACATATTTTCATTATTCTTTTATTTTGTTTTCTAGATGAAATATTTGCTTTGGATAATATTTGCACATTTATTTTTACAACTCAAATGTTATAATGATAATTATATATACATGTTTTTTTTTACTAAAAGAAATTTCAATTAATGTAATTTGTGTTAAGTTATGATTATGACTATTCCTCTGCATGTCAATACTTGATATACATATTATTATTTAGAAAATTTGGTATACATATATATATATATATAATTGACTTAGTTTACGATTGAGAAAGCTTATCATTTTACTAATTTGTTTTATTTTGATTCAAGTGATTATAATGTCAAATCTTGCCAAACTTGAATTTGCGGCCTTAGACATATCAGGCAAGAATTATTTGTCATGGGTGTTAGATGCTGAAATTCACCTAAATGCTAAAGGTCTAAGTGATACTATATTAACAAATAAAGAAGCATCTAATCAAGACAAGGCAAAAGTAATGATTTTCATTCGTCATCATCTACATGAAGGATTAAAAGTGGAATATCTCACTGTGAAAGAACCTCTTAATTTGTGGAATGATTTGAAAGAAATATTTGACCACCAGAAAACGGTGATACTCCCTAAAGCTCGTTATGATTGGATGCATTTACGATTGCAAGATTTTAAGACTGTAAGTGAATACAATTCAGAACTTTTCAAAATTAGTTATCAACTAAAATTATGTGGAGAAAACATAATTGATGAGGACTTGTCAGAGAAAACATTTTCAACCTTTCATGCTACTAATGTGCTCCTGCAGCAGCAATATCGTGAAAAAGGTTTTAAAAGGTATTCTGAATTGATTTCATGCCTTTTACTGGCTGAACAAAATAATGAGCTGTTGATGAAAAATCATGGAATTCGTCCCACTGGTTCTGCACCATTCCCTGAAGTGAATGTAGCAATACACAATAATCATGAACACGAAAAATATAGAGGTCGCAGTCGCGGTCGCGGTCGCGGTCGGGGACGTAGTCGAGGATGTACTAATAATTGTTATCATGGAGGTCATAATAATGGTACTACTAAACACTAGAAAAAGAATAACAATGAAGGACAAGAAAGAGATGGTCAAAATATTCC
This sequence comes from Gossypioides kirkii, assembly GCA_005610355.1. Classification (NCBI taxonomy): domain Eukaryota; kingdom Viridiplantae; phylum Streptophyta; class Magnoliopsida; order Malvales; family Malvaceae; genus Gossypioides; species Gossypioides kirkii. The sequence goes on along the minus strand of CP032249.1, from coordinate 6,159,651 downwards.
TTCAAAGATTGTTGAGAATTTATGTTATCAATGTGGTATGAAGGGCATTGGTCACGTACCTGTCGTATGTCTGAGCATTTAGTGAAACTTTATCAAGCATCTATTAAAAATAAGGGAAAGAACATGACGATAAATTTTATATCCCAAAATGATGATGAAATTGAGGCAAAAGATGAAAATATTCACTATGACCATGCCTACGATAGTGATAAATTTAATAACCTTAATAATATAACTCACCTAAATATGACAAATTTCTTGGAGAATCATTAGAAAACTTGATGTTATTTTAAAATTTTCATGTTGATTTAAGTATGTTTTATTTTCTTGCATAAATAATAATTTATATATTTAATAAATATTTGCAATGTTTCTCATATTATATTTTGTTTATTTTTATGAAGAATATGAATATTCAACAAAGTTTCGTTGGACCCAAAATCAATGGAGATATGTGTCTTGTAGATAGTTCTACAACACACACGATACTCAAAGATAAAAGAAATTTTTCTCATTTGACAATAAGTGATGCCCATGTTAATACAATATCAGGTAGTTCAAAACTTATTGAGGGCTCCGGAAGAGCTATTACATTATTAACTAAAGGTACAAAAATTGTCATTGATGATGCTTTATATTCTATTAAGTCTCAAAGAAATTTATTGAGTTTTAAAGATATTCGTCTTAATGAATATCATATTGAGACTATGAATGAGAAAAATATTGAATATCTATACATTACAAATATTGAATATGGAAAGAAATATGTTTTGGAAAGGTTACCTGCTTTTCATTAGGTTTATATTATACACATATTAGTGCAATTGAGACACATGTCACTACATACCAGAAGTTTGTAGAACCACATATTTTTACTATTTGGCATGACCGATTAGGTCATCTCAATTCTATTATGATGCGAAGAAAAATCGAGAATTCAATTGGACACCCATTAAAAAATCAAAAGATTCTTGAATTCAAAGATTTTTCTTGTGTTGCTTATTCTCAAGGAAAATTGATTATTAAACCATCACCAACTAAAGTTGGGAATGAATCTCTCGCATTTCTAGAACGTATTCAAGGTGATATATGTGGACCCATTCATCCACCATATGGACCATTCAGATATTTTATGGTATTGATAGATGCATCTAGTAGGTGGTCACATGTGTGTTTATTATCGACTCGCAACTTGGCGTTTGCGAGACTACTTGCTTAAATAATTCGATTAAGAGCACAATTCCCAGATTATGCATTCAAAACTATTCGTCTTGATAATGCTGGTGAGTTTACATCCCAAGCTTTTAATGATTATTGTATGTCAATTGGGATAAATATTGAACATCCTGTAGCTCATGTTCATACACAAAATGGTTTAGCTGGATTGTTTATCAAACGCCTCCAACTAATAGCTAGGCCATTGCTTATGAGAACAAAACTCCCTATTACAGCTTGGGGATATGCTATTTTGCATGCAGCAGCACTTGTGAGCTTCAGGCCAACAAGTTATAATAAATACTCTCCATTACAATTGGCTTTTGGTTAGGAGCCAAATATTTCTCATCTTAGAATTTTTTGATGTGCAGTATATGTTCCAATTGCTCCACCACAACGCACAAAGATGGATCCTCAAAGGAGGTTGGGAATATATGCTGGTTATGAATCTCCTTCTATAATAAAGTATATTGAACCATTAATTGGAGATTTATTTACTGCACGATTTATTGATTGTCATTTTGATGAAACAACATTCCCAACATTAGGGGAAGAGAAAATACAACTGGTAAAAGAGATTACATGGAATGGATCATCATTATCTCAATTAGATCCTCGTACAAATCAATGTGAACAAGAAGTTCAAAGGATCATACATTTGCAAAACATCGCCAATCAACTACCAGATTCATTTACTGACCTAAAGAGAATTAAAAAAACTCACATACCAGCTGAAAATGCTCCAGTACGAATTGATGTCCCAATAGGGCAAACTGTTAGTGCAAAAGACAGTAATCCACCCCTAAAGCGTGGAAGACCAGTCGGTTCCAAAGATAAAAATCCTCGTAAAAGAAAAGGAGCAAATAATCAAAATGGTTATATTGTGGAGGCAAGTGCCCAAGAAGATGCCAAAAATATAACTAATCAAAAAACCCCAAAAGAGGTTCAGGTACCTGAAAATGATAACGAAGAGATCTCAATTAGTTATGTTACTTCAGGAAAAAGACGGAATCGAAAAAATATAGTTGTCAACAATAATTTTGCTTATAATGTTGCTATTGAAATAACAAAAACAAATGAAGATCCTGAGCCTAAATCTATTGAGGAATGTAGAAATAGAAAAGATTGGCCAAAATGGAAAGACACAATTCAAGCAGAATTAAATTCACTTTCTAAACGTGAGGTTTTTGGACCTATAGTCCAAACACCTAAATATGTAAAGCCGGTAGATATAAATGGATATTTGTGCAAAAATGAAATGAGAAAAATGAAGTCGTAACATATAAAGCACGACTTGTAGCACAAGGATTTTCGCAAAGGCCCGGCATTGATTACGAAGAGACATATTCTCCTGTGGTGGATGCAATCACGTTTAGATACCTTATTAGTCTGGCAGTACGTGAAAAACTTTGCATGCGTCTAATGGATGTTATTACAGCCTAACTTTGCATGCGTCTAATGGATGTTGTTACAGCCTATTTGTATGGTACACTTGATAGTGAAATTTATATGAAAATCCCAGAAGGATTTAAAATCCCTGAAGGATATAGAGTTTCTCGAGAAAATTGCTCAATCAAATTAAAGAAAAGTTTATATGGATTAAAACAATCTGGACGTATGTGGTATAATCGTCTTAGTGAATATTTGTTAAAAGAAGGTTATAAAAATGATCCAATCTGTCCATGTGTTTTTATAAAAAGGTCTGGATCAGACTTTGTGATAATTGCTATTTATGTTGATGATCTAAATATTATTGGAACTCCTGAAGAGCTTCAAAATACAGTAAATTATTTAAAGAAAGAATTTGAGATGAAAGATCTTAAAAAAACAAAATTTTGTCTTGGCCTGCAGATCGAGCATTTAAAAGATGAAATTCATGTCCATCATTCAACTTTTACGGAAAAGATCTTAAAAAAATTTTATATGGATAAAACACATCCATTGAGTACCCGATGGTTGTAAGATCGTTATATGTGAATAAAGATCAATTTCGTCATTGTGAAAAAGATGAAGAGTTTCTTAGTCCTGAAGTACCATATCGTAGTGCCATAGGGGCATTGACATATCTTGCAAACAACACAAGACCTAGTATAGCTTTCTCTGTAAACTTGTTAGCAAGATTTAGTTCTTCTCCAACACGTAGACATTGGAATGGAATTAAACAAGTGTTTAGATATCTCAGAGGGGCCACTGATATGGGGTTATTTTATTCAAATGATTCAAAATCTCTATTAGTTGGCTATGCTGATGCTGGATATTTATCGGATCCACACAAAGGTCGATCTCAAACGGGATATTTATTTACATGTGGAGATACTACCGAGTAGTCATTAGCTGCCGCCTCTTCAAATCATGCTGAAATAATTACAATGCATGAGGCAAGTCGAGAATGTGTTTGACTAAGGTTATTAACCCAACATATCATGAAGATATGTAATTTGCCTTTACAGGAAAAGATGCCAACCATCTTATATGAAGATAATGCAGCATCTATAGCTCAATTGAAGGGTAGTTACATTAAAGGTGACAGAACGAAACATATTTCACCAAAATTATTCTTCACTCATGATCTTGAGAAGAAAGGTGACATAGAAGTTCAACAAATTCGTTCTAGTGATAATTTAGCAGATCTTTTTACTAAGGCGTTGCCAACTTCAACATTTGAAAGACTACGCGAGAAGATTGGAATGCGTCAACTCAAAGATATAATGTGATGTTGCCATTAGGGGGAGTCTAAAACATGTTGTACTCTTTTCCTTTAACCAAGGTTTTGTCCCACTGGGTTTTCCTAATAAAGGTTTTTAACGAAGCAACTTATAATAGGATTGTGTACTCTTTTTCCTTCATTAGTTTTTTATCCCACATGGTTTTTCCTAATAAAGGTTTTAATGAGACATATTTTTATTTAAAACACATCCAAGGGGGAGTGTTATAAATACATTAAGTGGATGTCTAACTCCTTTAAACCTCTAACTCTTTTAAACCCTCATTAAAGTAATGAGATAAAACTCTCTGGTTCATTTATGATCATGAGAGTAAATTAGATGTTTCAATTAAGAAACTAAAGAGACTTCATTTACATGTATTTCATTGAATGCAAATGAGCTTATAAATAAAGCTCCTTGAAATGAAAGTAGTAAAAGAGAAATTTTTTTACCAATTTGATCTATTGTTTACTTTAAGTGTTCTTTTATTTGATTATTTTATAACAAAAAGTTAAATTTTTTAAAAAAAAAAATCAAATATAAAAGTAAATTGAACCCAACGAGTGGTTTCAATAGAAAAGAGGATATGTTCATCTTAAAAAACTTGGATTCGAGCATCTATGTGTGCAAAATATGTGTGTCTTATCAAAGGATTAAAAAATATGTTTGCTCAGTTATCCTCATTTTTGACATCATGTTTTTATTGGTTGAAAATAATTTCGAGTAATTCCAACTATAAATCATTGGTTAATTAATTAAACCTTCATCTATCAATTCAATCCCATTTAGGAAAGAACACTTATGTGTGAAAGCTAAAACTTTACACTTTTGCTTTTGTAAAACATTTTTTTTTATTCTAAAAGCATTTTTGAAAAGTTCAAAAACATCTTATTTAGTAATATTTTTATCTCAAAAGTACTTCTTAAAAGCAATACTAAACTGACTCTTAATGTCATAAACTAGTTTAATCCCTATCAAATAATTTGTTATTATTATTCATGTTATATTGAATTTCAATTTGAATTACTTTGTTGGTAATAAAAATAAAAATAAAAAAACTAAAACCAAACGGTTATAAAAATTTATAGGTTTAATCTACAAATTGGTACTTAAACTATACACTTTTTTTCATCTTAACACTTTTTTTTTGTCACTAATGGTACTTAAATTAGTTTTCTTTCCAAGTTGTTACATCTGTTAGTCATACCATTAAATCTATTTTAAAAAGGGCTCAATCCACAAACTAGTATCTAAATTATACCATTTTTCCTAAATTTGTATCTAAATTTTTTTTTGTCACAAATAATACCTAAACTATTTTTTATTACTCATTTTACACCAAAACATTATATATATTAAAAACATTTCAGCCAATAATGAACCGTCAGGTCATATAAACATAACAAATATTTTTTATTCTTTTAAATTTTTTTCTTTTACATTATTTCTCACTTTATTTTTTTTCTTTTTTTCTTCCTTTATGATGTTTGACAAAACCAACAATGCTCGAAATTTGATCTCTTAGCTCTTGAGGTTGAGACGCTAGCGATTAATTCTATTTTTGAATTTCATTGTCTGCTTGCTCAATCTAATGAGATTAAAAAAAGTTAATCATTGATCAAAACTAGTGTTTTTAGAAACAGACTAGGTAGACTTGGAATCTGTTAAGGTACTAATCTAGATATAGGGATTAAATCGTTTAACTCGTAAATTGATACAGATTAATTGAACCAACCTAAAAAAACCAGTTGAATCGGGTTTTTTTCTATTTTTTAATTATTTTTTATTTTTATGATTTTTATTATTTAATCAAACCGAACGAACTGATCAAACTAAAAATTGGTGGCTTGACTGATTTGACCATCAGTATAGTTTTGAAGAAAGAAAAAAATGAAAAGAATATATATAAAAAAAGTAATATATTTTTTATCATATGTCAATTTTTGATTGGTTATCTTTTTTTTTAAATAGATATCAATTTAACTAACGATTGCACTAATACAGGATCTGCCTTACTAAGTCTCTTTACTTTCCATGAACCTATGAACGAGTTCTTATAGGGTGGAAAGCTTGTCTGAGGGTTTGCTGATGATGTTGTACTTGAGGAATTGATAGGTGTTAGCATTGAAACCCTAGACTAGATCATTCCAGACCCCTTAGTAATCATGGTAGCCACGTTGAAGCTCCTTACAATGTCCCCAAGAGATTTACCCTCTTTTTGCCAAATGGACATCAGATAGGTCGAGGACTGCTGCAAAGTCTTGTTGGCCAAGAATTGGCTTATGAACAGGTTGGCTAGCTGCTCAAAAGTACAAATAAAACACTTTGGGAGTGACAAGTACCACGTTTAGATGGTATGGGTGAGGGTCATAAAGAAAACCCGACATTTAATTTCATAATAGGTACCTAAGATGTTCATATGATTCATGTAATGGGCCAAGTGGCCTTTTGAGGCCCTTAAATCACCATAAGGGACCTTGGGGAGCTTGAAAGATGAAGGGAGGTTATAGGCCAACACCTTTGAGACGAGTGGTTCATTGTCATAGCTCCAGGAGTTTGTCACAGAATAGGAAATAGCTATAGAGCATGAGAATGAGCAGATACCTGAAGGGAGAGCTAGCAAGCATGCAACGGTCATTTAAGAAAATAGGGAAGGGCGTAGAAGCTTGAGAGAGAGAAAAGTTCTAAAAGCCTTAACCGATTTTGTTCGGTTCTAAGGATTAAAATATAAATAAACCAAGCTTGTAAGCCATGAGGCATCTGAAATCTCAGGAATTTTCCAATTTTCCAATCTAAATCTTCTTCCCTTTGTTCTTATTTCTTAATTCTATTTCTCTGGATAGTAGATTTATAACATTTTTGGTGCTTTCATTGACTTACCCACTATGGTAAATCACATTGAATCCATTAAGGCACTGCAGGATACAACCACACGTCATGAGCAGGTCCTAACCTCTCTTCAAACTCACGCTGCGGATCAGAAGCTGTGGAACGAAACCACTCAGACTACCCTTCAAGAGATGACGCGTCACTTGCAAACGATTACAACACAGTTAGGAACCTCTGCAACCATATTAGGAGGGGGTGAAATCACTGGGGATAGTATGGCGAATCGGGGAAAATCGAAAGTACGCACTGACTCTGATGATGTTTTCCCTTTTGCTTCGAAACCAGTACAGGTCGAGTTACCATTATTTACTGGCAACGATCCGGAGGAGTGACTCGCATCAGCACAAGATTTCTTTGAGTTCTACGACACGAAGGATCACTACCGTGTAACAATGGCCTCCTTTCGAATGGAAGGCACAGCTAAGAAATGGTTCCGTTGGATGCAACACCAACTAGCGGGTTGGAATCATTTGGTCGAAGTAATTCGGAAATGATTTTCTGTAATGAAGATTGAATCACCGGAGGGGCAACTGTCCAAGCTTCTCCAAACTACTTCAGTGGAAGAATATCAAACATGTTTCGAGGATTTAGCCTTACATACCAATAATCTGTCAGATGAATTTCTCACTCAGTGTTTAGTTTCTGGGTTGCATGCCGAAATAAAAAATGAAGTATTGGGCCACCGATCCACTTCCATGACCGAGAGTCTAGCATTAGCCCATTTTTATGAGGTAAAAATCAATGATCGATGAGTCGTGGGTCGTGCATCTGGGTCAAAACTACCACCTCTTTTACCTACACCTGCCATGGGTTTCTCAGGGCCTAAAAAACAACCAAGTCGTCCCCCACCATTAGACTTTCCTATATTTTTTGCTCCTACTCTGCAACCTCGTCGAATTTCCTCTCTCGAAGCTCAAACTCGACGAGAAAAAGGCCTCTGTTACTACTACGACTCAAAGTTTGTCCTGGGCCATAAATGCAAATATCCACAATTGTTTTCGTTGGATGATGAATTTGTCGATGGGTCTCTAGAACCAGGGGTAGTTTCGGTTGCCACGGTTCCTTCTGACGTCACGATAGTGACGAGATTGGGAACGAACAATCGTTAGTGTCTTTTAACGCTCTTGTAGGGTGTTTCCATTCGAACACTATCCGCGTTATAGAGGAAATTCGAGGGCGCCAAATTTGCATCCTGATCTACGGAGGTAGTACCCACAACTTTGTTCAATCCCGAGTGGCAAAACATCTTGGTTTGACGGTGACAGCTGCCCCAAACTTCAGAGTAATGGTGGGTAACGGCGAAAAGCTTCAGAATGAGGGTTGTGTACGTGATCTGCGAGTACATGTTCAGGGAACTGATTTACAGACAAATTTTTATGTCCTTCCCTTGGAAGGCATTGAGATGGTTCTAGGTGTTGCTTGGATGGCTACACTTGGGCCGGTTACAATGGATTTTTTTACACTTTTTTTACACTTCAATTTCATTTCAGACAAGGGGAGAAAGATCATCGCTGGCAGGGAGAGACTAGGATGGAGGTCCAACCGCTGTAATTTCAGTCTCTACGTCATTTCACTGATACGAAGGCTATGGCTGCATGTTACTATTTATAACTTCTTATTGAGTCCCCACAGAATCTCAAGTTGACTCCCCAAAACTGGAATCGTTATTGGTTGAATTTGAGTCGGTGTTTGTGCCTCCACAGGGACTACCACCTGTTCGAGAAAATGATCATGCCATCAATTTACAACCACTCCTCAAACTAGTTAATGTTCAACCTTACTGCTATCCTTATTTTCAAAAAGGAGAAGTCGAACACCAAGTTCAACACATGTTAGATCATCAGTTGATTCGAAGGAGCACCAGCCCTTTCCCTTCACCGGTGCTTCTGGTTAAAAAAAAGGATGGGACATGGCGATTTTGCATCGACTATAGAGCCTTAAACGGGATAACAATTAAGGGTAATTTTCGATTCTAATAGCCGAAGAATTGTTTGATGAATTGGGCGATTCACATTTTTTTTTCCAAGTTAGATTACTAGCTGGTTATCACCAAATCTAACTCAAGGCTACCGATGTTCACAAGATAACATTTCGTACACACGAGGGTCACTACGAATTCCTCGTCATGCCCTTCAGACTAACCAACGCTCCGTCTACATTTCAGGCTACGATGCATGACATCTTTCGTCCATTTTTATGCAAATTCATTTTGATTTTTTTGGATGACATATTGGTTTTTAGTCATTCTTGGCAGGACCACTTGGAACATTTACGACAAGTACTGTTTTGTTTAAAGACACATGGTTTTGTTGCCAAACGTAGCAAATGCACATTTGGCCAAACCAAGGCTGAGTATCTCGACCATATTGTCTCAGGTGATGGGTTGGCAGTTGATCCGGCAAAAGTGGAAGCTATCCGAGCTTGGTCGATCCTTACAACAGTCAAAGAAGAATGGGGTTTTTTGCGCATTGCTGGTTACTACCGCAAATTTATTAAAGGTTTTGCTTCCATTGCATCACCTATTTTTGATTTGCTTCGTAAATGGCAACCTTTTGAATAGACCTCTGCAGCTCAGACAACCATAGAACAACTTCAATCCTGTCTTTGTTTCGCTCCGGTCTTGGGGTTACCACAATTTGACAAGGACTTTCGGGTTGAGACTGACACTTCGGGAATGGGTATAGGCGTCGTTCTAATGCAAGGAGGTAAGACATTAGCTTATTTCAGTCAGAAATTATGTCCTCGAATGCGAAATGCCTCTACTTATAATCGCGAAATGTACGCCATTACACAGGCCGTTGGGAAGTGGCGTCAGTATTTGTTGGGACGCAAATTCAATATTATCACGGATCAACGTTCCCTTCGTGAACTCAACCAGCAAACTATACAGACACCCGAGAAACAACGTTGGTTATCTAAGCTGATTGGGTATGATTTTTATATACAGTATCGTCCAGGTAAACTCAACAAGGTTGCTGATGCCTTGTCCAGGGAAACGACAACCAGTTTCATGGCATTTTCTCGTCCAGTGTTGGGTATTATAGATGATATACGGGCAGCTAGTAAAAAAGATACTAAACTCCAGCAAATTCGAACTAGCATTAAGGAGGGTAATGTTAACTATCCTAATCATGAAGTACATGGGGATTTAATATTGGTTCAAGGGCGAATTATGGTTTCCAACGAAGCAGCTTTGCGCACATTATTGTTGTGTGAGTTTCATAGTTCAGTGATAAGAGGTCATGCCGGGATCACATGAACATTTCATCGCTTAGTTGCTAATTTTTATTGGAAGGGCATGCGTAAGAAGGTCCGAAGATTGTTACAGAATGCCAAGTGTGCCAATGAATGAAAAGTGAAAGTTTGGCTCCAGCGAGACTTTTCCAACCCCTACCAATCCCTAATAAGGTATTCGAAGACATCTCCTTAGATTTTATTATGGGGTTACCCAAATCTAATGGGAAGGAGGCTATTTTGGTGGTCGTCGATCGGCTAACAAAGTACGAACATTTTTTTACTCTCCCACGACATTTTGACGGTGCATATGTGTCGAGAATTTTAGTGTAGGGTGTTGTCAAACTACATGGCATTCCAAGAACAATTGTTAGTGATCGGGATCAAATTTTCCTTAGTGAGATGTGGACTGAGATGGCTAAACTACAAGGAATAGAATTATGTTTCAGCTCCGCTTACCACCCTTAATCGGATGGTCAAACCGAAGCATTGAACCGTTATCTTGAAATGTATTTACGTTGCATGACAGGGGATGATCCAAACAAGTGGGAAAAATACTTGGCTTGGGCAGAATATTGGTATAATACAACTTTTTATACTACAGTAGGAATGACACCTTTCCGTGCTTTATATGGGCGTGACCCTTCTACTATTCTAACATATTTGGAAGGTACTTCTCGCAATACTCAACTCGATCGAGACTTGCTGGAGCGTGATGAACTGTTAAAAGTCTTGAAAGGAAATTTAGTGCAGGCACAGAATCGTATGAAAAATCAGGCCGATAAGCATCGTCGTGAACTGGTATTGGAAGAAGGCAGTTGGGCATTTGTACGATTGCAACCCTATCGATAATTATCTCTCTGATTGCAGTATCATCAGAAACTCGGACCACGATACTTTGGCCCTTATCGAGTCCTTAAAAAAATTGGCTCGGTTGCCTACAAACTCGACTTACCAGCATCAACACGTATTCAACCGATCTTCCATGTCTCGCAACTCAAACCTTGCAAGGGTCAACTGCGTGAGCAAATCACTCCTTTACCATTGATGAGAGAAGACATTTCTCCACCTGCTGATACTCTGAACCTTGAGGACAAGGTTCCTCTTCTAGGAGGAGGTAATGTCACAGAAAAGGAAATGGCTACAGAGCATGAGAATGAGCAGATACTTGAAGGGAAAGCTAGCAAGCATGCAACGGTCATCCAAGAAAATAGGGAAGGACGTAGAAGCTTGAGAGACAGAAAAGCTCTAAAAGCCTTAAACGATTTTGTCCGATTCTAAGGATTAAAATATAAATAAACCAAGCTTGTAAGCCATGAGGCATATAAAATCTCAAGAATTTTCCAATTTTCCAATCTAAATCTTCTTCCCTCTCTTCTTATTTCTTAATTCTATTTCTCTGGATAGTAGATTCATAACAGAGTTCTTATTTGTCTTGACCCCCCAAAAATTTTGCAACAATTCCTTCTTTAATGCCAGCATTTGCTCCTCCAATGAAGCATCATTATCACGGGGACTTCGTCCTTGGGAACCAGTCAGACGCGTATTATCAATGAAATGGTTATCCCATTGCCTCTGGTCATTCTGCCTGTAGATGGTGGATCGAACTATTCCCTCATCTTAAGGTTTGGTTATCCCTTCTAGAAGCGTCATTAGTTATCTTGAGCTGCTCTATAATTGATCATTTTGATCATGCTTTAAGTCCAAAAGGCATTGGCACTCTTGTTGTTCTTGAAACTAGTGTTGCTACTTAGGAAGTTGCACTTTAAGGCGACATGTCTTCTTCTGTATCTCGATGACTTTGTTGTTAGGAGCTAGAGTTTTGATGTTATGCCAGTAGAAGTGGTAGCAATAGTAACCGAGGTAGGTGGAGTAAACCACCAAGGTGGAAGACTGTATTTGGGGAGAGAGAGGATGAAGCATTAGGAGGAGGTTGAGATTGGCATGGTGCTGTTTGGTCAAAATTGAAGGTTGGTTGCTTTGTTGCTAGTGCATGTGGTTGAGTTTGTGTTTGGTTTGAAAAACTTGTGGTCGGTCAAGTGGTAAGGTCGTTACACCTTAATTGTCATAAAGTGTAATATTGCTCTGACATTTCCTTTGTTGAGATAGTATGAGATTGTTAGCCTTAGTGGTCCCATTTTGAGGAATAAGTACGTACCCACTAAAAAATGAATGACCTAATAGAGGGTTCGCTATTTAGCGGGTGGTTGGTTATTCACCGAGTGCTTCGAAGTTGCTTCTTGTGATGCCATCCATATGTCCAGGTCGAGGTGGGGTACAACAATGTACCACTTGTGACTAAAAAAATGTTTAAATACCAAAATAGGAAAAAGAAGATATAGTTTAGGTACCAATTTGTGGGTTAAATATTTTTTTTAAATAGACTTAACGGTTTGATTAACGAATGTACCAACTTGAGAAAAAAATAGTTTAGGTATCACTTTTGATAAAAAAAAGTTTAAATATAGGAAAAAAATATAATTTAGATATCAATTTGTGAATTAAGCCAAAATCATATTTAATCCATTTGCAAATATTTTAAAGTGAATTTAAATAAAAAATTCATTTTTATTAAGAAATTTCAAAAATAAAGATGTGTAACTCATATTCTCTATTCAAATTCTTCATAATTTTTTGAATAGATTGATGTGACTATATGATAATATTTGTTCATACTTTTTTAACTTTTTGACAATACGCACACACCTTGTATATATAGTCGCTCGAACTCGGGACTCTTAAGATGAACATCATCATTGTAATAGAGGGTTCGCTATTTAGCGGGTGGTTGGTCATTCATCGAGTGCTTCAAAGTTGCTTCTTGTGATGTCATCCATATGTCCAGGTCGAGGTGGGGTATAACAATGTACCACTTGTGACTAAAAAAATGTTTAAATACCAAAATAGGAAAAAGAAGATATAGTTTAGGTACCAATTTGTGGGTTAAACATTTTTCTTAAATAAACTTAACGGTTTGACTAACGAATATACCAACTTGAGAAAAAAATAGTTTAAGTATCACTTTTGATAAAAAAAGTTTAAATACAAAAAAAGATATAGTTTAGATATCAATTTGTGAATTAAGCCAAAATTATATTTAATCCATTTGCAAATATTTTAAAGTGCATTTAAATAAAAAATTTATTTTTATTAAGAAATTTCAAAAATAAAGATGTGTAACTCATATTCTATATTCAAATTCTTCATATTTTTTTTGAATAGATTGATGTGATTATATGATAATATTTGTTCATACTTTTTTAATTTTTTGACAACGCACATACATCTTGTACGCACAGGCGCTCGAATTCGGGACTCCTAGGATGAACATCATCCTCTTTTTCACTGAAGCCACTTGTTAGGTTCAAATTCTTCATAATCTTATTTCCTTAATGCTCATAATTTTATTATATGATAAAGTCTAGAAATACACATGATATTTGTATTGCATATTTTAATATAACTAATATTTCTTCATAATTATTTTTCAGTTATGAATTTTTTTTGAATAATATAATTATAAATTTTTGATTATATTAATTTTTTTTATATAATACTTAAAATTACCCATACTTCTTTTCAATTTTTAATGCATTTCAATAGTCTCGAACTCATGTTCAAAATAATTTTTCTAAACCATATTTATCTAAATAGATTAATCACAAATAATAATATTCTAAAATACTAACAATTTAAAAACTACAAGCATTCTAAAAATTTTAGAAAGAATACGGCTTTTTTTCTTAAATTCCAATGGAAAAAAATACTTTAAATTCAAATAAGTTGGAAAAAGAAATACTGAAGTAGAAACAGAGGCCGGCCTGGCAAATCTGGGAGCTAGCTGCTCCGTTCAAATCACCAACTTCGTTTTATCACTTTGAAAGTAAATTCAGATCGCCGAGAAGTTAGAAGGCAGCATTTGGGCGTGAAATGTCAATGGGGACCGATACCACTTGGGTTGGGAAGAAGCCTTTGAGGCGCATCGGAGGAATGTCCGATGCTCTCTCCATTGCCGCCGATCTTGGTTTCTCTGTTTCCCCTCCTCCTTCTCAGGTTCCCCCTTTTTTCTTTTTCTTAATCAATTCCATTTGCTTTGCGTTTCATAGTTTCTTTTCTTTTTGGTAGATTTTATTGATACTTAATTATTGGATTTTATAAGTTCAAACTTTCCAATCACGCAATTTCAAACTCCTCATTCCTCGCTGCAGTTTATGTAATGAATTTGGGTTTTTGATGCTTATGCTGAAATCGTTTTGCATTCCCCCCTCTCACCTTTTTAATGGTTAATTTGAGAAGAATTTAACCTTCAAAGCCATATGATCTCTTTGCTGGAATTGTAAATTTAGGGTTCCTTAGCACCAGCTGAAGTCTGAGATTTTCATTTAACTATTCAAAGACGTAGGGTTTTAGCCAGTCAACTAAAATGGCAGATCAGTTACTCATACATGTCTGATATAATCGAGACTAAGATATATCGTCTCAAAACCTACCATCTCGAGCATTTTCCTCTTTAATTTCGTTGATAAATAGTTTGTACATAGTCGTCTATGGAACTAAAAGTGTACAATCAGAATTATGTTGTTTTTCTTTCATAGGAAGAAGTGCAAAACTTATCATCTGCTACAGGAGAAAAGGGTGATGACTTGATAAAGGTATTAAGAGAGCTAACCACTGTACAGAGAAAGATAGCCGATTTGCAAGTTGAATTACAGGGCCGAAAGGTAAGCTCCCCAGGTTATTTATTCTATCCGCATTGTTTTTATACTGCTTGTAAGGTTCATTGTTTGGCACTTTCGAATAGTATTACAGGTTTACAATTGACCAGAAGAAATTAAACTCTCGAGTATTTATAAGGGTTGGATTTATTACTGAAAATAAAATAAATGAGCAGTTCAGTTACAGGTTTGTTCGTTCAAAATAGGAATGATAAATAAATGGACAACTCACACTAACACCTTGGTAGCTTCATATGTTTATTTAGTTTTCACTCCAACTTTTACTATACATTTGAAAATATTTTAATGTAAAATTAGAAGTATTTTGTTTTTAACTTAACCTTGCTGATTCAACTACAGTCCAGTTTGTTGACTGCATGTCTTCTACTTTAACTAATCCATTTTATGGTATGTATAGGATGACAAAAATGTTGCACATCTTACACACGTGAGTGAAATGGAAAAGAAGTGTGAAACATTGGCGAGGATTACTACTATATTGAAAGATGTTATTCAGAATAAGGTAATTTCAGGTTTTCTTATTGTGTACTTTAGCACACTACTGTCCGGATTGTCTCATGATAGTTTTTTTTAATGAAATTTATAGATATAGACTCGTATGTGCAACGCATGACTTCCATTTTACAGGTGGTTTGGAATTTCTCTGCCACTACTTTCTGCAACAATTCCTTTTGATTATTTTACTTGTCAATAGGGTTAGGAAGATTAGTGAGATTTTATTTCCGCTCTTATTAAGTTTTATGTCTGGTTTTAGAACTCCCATGACCCAGACCAAATTTTAACTTTCAAAGTTCTTATCAAAATGGTGCTATAAATAATAATGGAACTACAGAAATGTTCATATCATTTATTGGGGATCCTTGAAGGCTTTGTTTTTTTATATATTATTCGTGGATTTCAGATCGTATTGACCTGTTTGTGTTGATACCCTTGTGAGGACTATGTCATTGGCTTATTTATTTTGTCCCAAGAAAATTGTGTTGCAAACAGAAATAAAAAATTTGTCCATAGCTAATACGGTTCCCACAATTAGATATTGTCTTTGCCCTAACACATTATATTCCTACTTTTCATATCACACAACCAAGATGACTTCATTTATTATCTGACTATTTTTCTCTTGCTTTTTGGCAGGATCGAATTATAGCTCGTCTGCAACAACCATATTCCCTAGATTGCATCCCTGTGGAAGCAGAATATCAGGTTTTCTGTTCTTCTGTGGTTTAGTTTAAATATAAGCACAAAAAAGAATTTGAGATTTTGGTTCTTGTTTTCCTTGGTCTAGTGATGATTGCTTACAGGTAGAATTTCTGTGTTCAGTTGCTTTTTAGATTCTAAGCTATTGAATTTGGTATTGGTTCTGAAAGTTTACTATAGTGGAACATGGGAACTAGACGTTTAGGTTGCTACTTTCCTCGTGCATTTTTGGTAGTTACTTTAAGATGAGATTTACTTTTGTTTTCATGAACCAGAATATTCGTATCTGGTGAAGATCACCTGAAAAAACTTTCAACTTCACAATCTACCAAACATGATCGTGGATCAAGTACTTGTAGGTTATGAACATACTTTAAATATCAGTTTATTTGTTTAACTTTTTTTTTTCCCTATCTTGTCCTCAATTTGTATTTATCTGCTTTGTTACCTTATACTAGTGAAAACAACATATTCCACATTCAGTTCCAAATTTTCAGATTTTATGCAATTTTACATGAAAATTTAATCATTAAAAAAATTAACATGGTGCCCATTGGGCTTCGTGACATTGCAACTGGGTCTGATAGGTATGAACTCTTGTGCAAATTTTTTGTTAGTTTATGATGAAAAGTCAGAGGAGAATTGAATTATTGATATAGTTATTTTGGATATGCACTGAGTCAGTTACGTCGATTCCTCCCATTGCATAAGAACCTTGTAGTATCAGAATGGAAATTGAGAAGTTTTAGGATATTAGTTTGTTGAAAGATACAAGACAGTAGATATTAAGAAAAAATCTTATATTCAAATGCAATTTTCTACATAATGCCATTTTAAAGTATTGAATGCACAATTATGCACGTTTTAGTGCTCAAGTATTCTTCCATACAAAAAATAAACTGAAAACAAGAATAACAAATTTAGGCTTTTTGGCTGGTTGTTTTAGTTCAATTTGTGAACCAAAAAGAGAGAAGGATTTAGTTTCACTGCTAAAGGCCATTTTACTTGGATTTATGCAGAAACAATTTTCCGAACTACTGATGAAGGCTGCAAGTGATTATGGTGCATTGACAGCTGCTGTTACTGATTTCCAATGGAGCCAAAACTTTAAGGAGCCTCCTTCAGTTTGGGGGGTAGGATTAAAGATGCATTTTGATATATCTATATATATGTATGATCAAGAGCATGACATTTTGCCTCTCTTATGTGATGTTGTTTTCCTTTTCCTCACACAGGAGATGCTCCGTCCAATTCCAGTTGCATTAGCATCCTGCACCCGGTTCTTTGAGGCCATGTCTGCAACGAGAGAGTCATTTGCAACACTTCAAAATTTGAGAGTGGGGCATTCTGCAACCGCATTGCCAACAACACCAGCCAAGGATCCCTTCCATAGAGCAATAGGAGGAGACTCAGAACACACAACTCTTCCGGCTTGGAAAAACGAAACGAGTTTTGATGACTTAGCTATCAAAAGCCTCAGAAGCCAAGAACTTGAACGCCAAGAAGCAGACGATGAAAATAGCGAGGTGGGGGACTTTGATCCTGTCGATGGTACAAGCCACAGGAGATTGTCTTGGCCTCCATCAGTTAAAAAGAATGGTCTGTAACCTCTATCATGTAAGTATTTGCTTGCTCTGGTTTGTTTCCTCTCTAGTAAGTAATGTCTTTAATCCATAGTAGTATTGTTTGCCTGAAAATTGAGCAATAAATATCAGTGAGTCTGCATATTATCTTTTCTTTGTTTTCTTCTTTCCCCAAACATATTATATATCCACTCAGTGTTCTTATTTGAAACCAATGCTATGTTTGAAGTCACTTCTCTAAGCTCATATACTTTTATTATATTCAAATAAACCCTCATCTTCTTATTTGCACTTAAATATGGTATTACTTTAAAATGAAAGGGTCATTGGTGTAAAACTTAATGTTTTTATTCTTCTGTAACTTTTTATATGATTAATATTTTAACAATTCAAACGTCATATTTCATATTTCATTAATGTAGATCATGCATATCAAGTTACGCATAAATTAAAGTTTTCTAACTGTTCATCATATATGAAACTTAATAATATCAATATTTTTACTTTATTCAAAAATTTTAGAATGGCAATTTCGTAAAGATACCAAGCATGGGTATCGATAAAAATGTCTAAATATCAATACTGTTTATTTTTGCTCAATATTTCTGAACTTCGAAGCTAAAAATGATTTTATAAGAATTAGAGAGCAATTTTTCACTTGTTTTAAAATGTTTGAAATTTGTCCGAAGTGTTTTCTAAGTTCTCAAAGTAATTTTCAAAGTGTTTGAGAAATCTTGACTTTGAACTTCATTAAGTCTTTGTTGAAAAACAATTTTTATTCAAAAAATATTATATTTGTTATATCAAAATATTTTATTAAATAAAGTTTGGCTTAACACAAACAAAACAAATGCTAAAAAATAATATTTTTTAATATCATTTGGTGCATCAACTGATGTATCATGTTCCGCTCAGTATGATTGAAATTGGTTGGAATAGTCTGATGCGATCGGTGCTGATTAAAATTTTCACTAGTGCAAAAAGAGTCACTTGATGTTTTGTTTTAGCACAAAGATAATGTGCATAGATCAGAACTATGGAAGTTAGTGTGAAATCGACCACCATGAAATTTACATAATATTAAGAAGAATATGCATTCTAAAATTCAACATAAATTTACTATAAAGAATTATGTATAAATTATAAAATTGAAAATATGTTATACACGTTTTAAGGGATATTGAATGAAAATATACTTTATAAAAGTAAATTGGAAAAAATTAGGGTAGATAAATTGCCTTTGGAGTTCCATCTATATAAATATATATGCAATTTCAATAGCATAAAAAAAAAAAAACTTCTAATAAATAGACAACTGGATAACTAAAAACTAGGAACAATCTACAAAGAGTAGGAACTACAAAAACTAAAACTCTTATTTCTTAGAGAAATATCTTAACACCTTCCCTTAAACTGATGTTTGCATACACAAATTAAAGAGTATCAAAAAATAAAACCATTCAATCATCAATTGCAGCTTCATTTGAAGAGCATACTCCAAGCATCCTTCTAGGTTTTTCAAACACAGCTTGCTTCAATAGCTTGTTAGGATGTCAACTACTTGACTTTCACTATTACAAAACACTAAATCGATTACACCATCATTACACAAATTGTGTATAAAATGGTAGTTCACATCTATATGTTTGCTTCTTCCATGAAGAACTAAATTTTTTGAAATCTTTATTGCTCAAATATTATCACAGTAGATAGTTGTTACTTCCTTTTGATGCTGCTGAAGTGTCTCAAGCAATCTTCTCAACCAAACAACTTGACAGGAGGAAAAGCTGCTACAACAAATTCAGCTTCTATGGATGACAATGTCACAATCCGTTGTTTCTTTGATGACCACGATACAACTCCAGAACTCATCAAAAAGACAAAACCTGCTCCAGAATTCAGATTCTTTTGGCAGCTAGCAAATGGTTCTCACTTGGATTTTCCATATTACAACTAATTAACCTAACACCATGCATGATGTCAGGTATTGTGGAAGTTATATACGTTAAACTTCCAGTCATTTGCTTGAACAAAGTGAAATTTATCTTCTTAGCTCCATCATCTTTTCCTAGCTTTATGGCAAACTCCGTTGGAGTACAGGTTAGATTGCAATCTTGCATTTTAAAACTGCTCAAAACCTCAAGAATGTATTTCTTTTGTGAAATGAATATACTGGTATCTAATTGCACAACATCTATGCCAAGGAAGTAATGCATCAATCCCAAATCAATCATTTCAAACTCAGTCATCATATTTTTCTTAAAAGATTTGATCATTAGTTCATCATTACCAGTATAAATTAAATCATCAATGTAGAGACACTACAATTAATCTGTCATTACCATGTCCAAGCTCTTGGAGATTGTTTTAGTCCATATAGTGCTTTTTTCAGCTTGTATACCTTACTTTCATTGCATTGCTTCATGAAACCAGGAGGCTGATCAATGCATACCTGTTCTTGCAATTATCCATGTAGAAAAGGCTAACTTTTCATCTAATTGATAAACCTTCCACAAATTCTGAATAGCTATGGAAAGAACCATACGAACAGTGTCCAACCTGGCAACCGAAGCAAATATCTCTTTGTATTCAATGCCAAACTCCTGCTTGTATCTTTTGGCAACTAATCAAGTTTTGTCCTTGTCGATCTTTTCATTCTTCTTGAATTTGTTCTATAAACCCATTTCATGCCAATGGATTTTTGCCCTTTTGGAAGTTCTACCAGCTCTCAAATGTTGTTTCTTTCTATTGAGTTGATATCTTCTTTTATGGCTTTTTGTCATTTTTGTTCTTTGACAACTTCTTGAAATGTAAGGGGATCACAATCTGCAAACCAAGCAAAATGGGCAATTTGATTATCATCAGATAATTCATCTCCACCATAATTAACCTGCATGCGCGCGTGCGCAGAAAAACAAACAATTTTATAAAGTCATTTAAAAGTGCGATTTTAACTGCAAGCGTACATTATTAGTTGTAATATTTGTAGTGTCAATGGGACACATGAGTATCTCAAGAATCAAACCCAAAGGATTACCAATTGGGTAAATGTGTTTATCAAGTTAATTACAAGTTAAACATAATCGAATTAGAAATTAATAGTGCAACTCCAAATAAAATTATTTATAAACTAAAATTAAACTATTAATTAAACTGAATAAGCTAAACTTTCTTTCTAATGTTTTAGATGATGTAAATGATTAAACGATGATTGATTGATTAGTTGAGTGCTCATTAAACTAATGAACCTATACTGATTATATTAGTTGCCACTCTTAGTTAAGAATTTCCTCTTGATCTCATCCTAGACTAAAAATACCACCTAAGATTACCTCTCAGTCTCACCTAGGCATATAGATTACCTCTCGATCACTACTTGACACAATTATATCGAACTCTCTATGAATAAACCCTCCTCTCAATCTCATTTATCCAGGTTTTCCACTAAAGACGTCAATTCTAACGTATTAAGCATTTCGATATAATTGAACAACCAATCAATCAAAAAATAGACATTAACTTAAGCTAACAAACAACCAATCAACCAACGATCCAACAATTTAACACATAATAAAGCTTAACATCCAAACAGACATTTCATCGAACAATTAATAAGCACAATATATAGATAAGGATAAACAATGCTCATTTAGATGTGGAACAAATGACACCTAAAAGCTTTATCCATCTTCATTTACAAAGACTTTTAAAAGAAAGAAAAAAAGAAAACTACAAGAATAAAATTTACAAAAAAGAGAAAACCTAAACTAAAAATGAAAAGAAAAATAAAAGAGCCCTAACCTTAACCTAAAACTAAGAAAAGGATTATCGAAAACAAAGCAAAAAGAGTCACCCTCTTCATTCAGCCAAAAGTGATTTTTAAAGACTAATTACAACTCTAGTTTTATGACCAAAATGCCCTTGGACATCTAATTGTTATTTGGTGCTTCGGGTGGACAAAAATTACCCTTGATATAATTTTTTTGTCCCGATACGATTGAGGTGCCACAATACCTAGGGGAAGGTAGCGCAATATCCTCATCAGTCGACTCAAGGGGTGTTGTAACATCCCAAACTCGACCTAGCCGTTACGATTGGATTATGGAGGTTACATCGTTCGTGAAAACACTGTTGCTTAATTTTGGTAAAAACCCTCTTACAGCTTAAAGAAATCCAATTTTGAATAACTTGTTGAAAACGTATTTATTTCCAAAAACCCGAGAATATTTTGAGGAAAAACCATATTTAATAGTTTTTACTAAAAACAATTCCAATTTACTTAAATCATTTACGAGATAAAACATTCTAGCGGATTTCAACAAAATTTAGTAGCGAAAACCTTTTAGCAACTTGGTCTAATTACTCTTAGTTTAATGTTAGTCGTCTTGTTTTAAACATCGATTAAATCCAAAGTTTTTGCAGAACCAAATATCGAAATAAATTTTGAAGTCCCAAACAAAATTAAAATGTCCCAAAAGTCCAAAAAAGTCCATAGAAATATAAGTTTATAACATACTAAACCAAAAGCGTGAAAACCAAGCTCTAGTGTTCGTCGTCCAATCCTAAGTCTGAGGATCACCTGTAAAACGAATCAAACAAACACCTGAGCTTTACGCCTTGTGCGTGACATGGCCCACATATTGCAATACATATTAGAATGTATCATGGCATATCAGATTTCATAATGAAGCATATTTTTTAACATATCTTATCACATCAGATTTCATATCATGATGTATCACATCTTATGGCATATCGTATCATAACATATCGTATCATATCATATCACATCATATCATATATTACCTCCATTCACTACACACCATCTTCGTCCAGTTAATCTCACCAGTTAGAACTACAAGAGTTCATCCATCTAATCACACCAATATGTGGCTGTGTACCACTCATAAATATGCAGCTGAGCTGCCAGACAGAAATTTACGGTCTAGCCGTCATAATTGCAATAAAAACTACCATATAACACTTCCTCCCTTATATAATAACTCACCCCAAACATAGGCATAATCATAATCATAATATCATACATACATATAACATAAGTCGTATGCATACACATATTTTCATACGGAACATAATATAGCACATGGTTATACACAACATAACCTACTTAATATACTTCCTAAACTTATCAACGTATATTTACGTACTATAACTTATATTTTTTCGGACCTATATGATGCCCACAAACCCAATTTTCAAGTTCCTCAAACGGCCCTTAATTTGGCCTTAAAATTGGCTAAAAAAGCTCACACGACCCAAAAAGCTAGCTCGTGTGATCCACATGGGCTACCAGCACGGGCTACAAAATCATACACGGTCGTGTGCCCCACATGGCCTGACACACGATCGTGTGGTGCACACGGCCTGCCACACGGTTGTGTAATGCTGGGCAATTTTGAAAAACAATCCTTTTATGCAATTTTTCCAAATTTCCGACGAGTTTTTCGAGTTAGATCACACATTTGATTGTTGATATGACAAACTACACGTCTGGAACTCACGAAATCTACATTGTTCTGTAAATTATACTAATTAACCATCAAAAGATCTATCCAAAAATAGCATACATTTGCCAAAAGTTTAATATCCAAAACCAAAATCGAGTTCTTACCACTCAAAGAACAACCTCCAAAACGAGACTATTTCGTTGGAGGTATCAGATCTTCCAATCCTTCGCCTAACCAACAATCATAGGAACATTTAACATAGAATAGATTGAGGCTAAAACTCAAATGTAATCTCGAACCACAAACAAAATACAACTAGAAGTAGCAGAAAAATAATGGTCGAAACTTACACTATTGATGAACTAGAATCGCAACAGACAATCAACATAGTCCCACGACAAACAAAAGGTAGCGAGCAAGAATTAAACCAACAAAACAAAAGAAAGTCACAGGAATTAATGAAGGAAAAGAAAAGAAAAGAAAAGAAAAGAGGGGAAGATGATGAGAAAAGAAAAAAAAGGTGAAATCAAGAGAGGGAGAAGTGGACGGTTATCTGTTGAGGAAAAATAGGGATTTTTGGGTAAAAATTAAATTAAAATAAAATCTTATCTTAACCCAAATCCTACTCAACAACCCTCAAAGGCAAGGAGCAAAAATAAATGATAAGCTTTAAGGCTCAAGCTTAACATAAAGCCAAAACAAATAGGAAAAATTCAAAACATGAGAATTAAAATCAAGACCTAAAGCAAACTTTCAAGGCACTTAACTAACACACAGAATCAAATTACTTGACATGCTTGCACAAATTAAAACTAAGAATTTTGGGGCATTACAGGTGTCTTTGGGTCTAACAAAGGTGTTGGGATATCCAAGCTTCAATGTCGCGATACCTCTACTTGTGGCATGGTTTCCACTCAATTTTGGGCCATCAACATGTTCCTAAAATACTCAATCACTCATTAGGGTCCAAATGACACCCTTAGTCAATTTGGGTCTAAAAATAAACATAAAATGCATAAAGAGCTTATTAAAGTTAAAGAACGAAAATTACTAAAAAGATATAAAAATTACTCGAGAATAATTTCATTAAGTATATCAAAGAGCCTAATTTAACATATCAAATTATGAAAAATCAATAATTGATGATCCAAGTTGGTCGCTTTCTTAGTCGAGATTCATAAATGACTACATTATTATCCGATTGGCAGCGTGTGATGATCAATTTCATCTGAATTTGACTCTTGAGTTGTAACTTCAATTTTATCTTCATCTCTACAAAAATTAGTGGGAATTTCTTGGTGTTTAACACCCTCCTCAATCCAATTCCATGTAGCATTTTCATAAAAAAAAGACTTCTCTACTGATGATGATGTTCTTAATGAGTGGAATGAACAATTTGTATGCCTTGGTTGTCTCACTTACACCAAGAAAAAATACATTTTTCGCCCTCATCATCAAGCTTTCTCCTTTTCTGATCTGAAACATGTGCATACGTGAGACACCCAAAAATTTTGAAGTGATCTACGGCTGGTTTTCTACCGTTCCATGCTTCTTCTGACGTCATGTTTTGAATAGAAAAGGTAGGACTTCTATTCAAAACACGAATGCTCTAGTTTACAGCTTATGGCCAAAAAGTCTTTGGAATGTTTCCCTTTTTCAACAAGCTTCTCACCATGTTGAGAATGATTCTATTTTTCCTTTCTAACACACTGTTTTGCTGTGGTGTGTATGCAACAGTGAGTTCTCTTTGAATGCCTTGTTGAGTGCAAAATGTCTCAAATTCCTTTGAGCAGTACTCTCCTCCACGATCAGTTCCAATGTCTTAATAGAATTCTTTGCTTCATTTTCAACTTGAGCTTTGAAGCTTTTAAATGTCACGAAGGCTTCTAATTTATTCTGCAAGAAGAACACCCATGTTTTTAGACTACGTACAATTGTCAATAAAAGTAAATAGGTACCGTTTCCCTCCATTTGATGTTGGATTAATTGGTTTGCAAATGTCGGAGTGAATTAGCTCCAGCACTTTCTTTGCTCTCCATGACTTTCCTTGTGAAAACTAAAATTGGCGTTGTTTGCTAACAACACACTCCTCCCAGATTGGATCAACTGGAATAGTGATTTGAGGAAGTCTTGTCACCATATTCTTCCGTTGGAGTGTTGTTAGTCCATTGAAATTTAGATGACCAAATCGAAAGTGCCATAACCATGATGGATCATTTACTTTGCCTTGCAAATAGGTCTGAACACCTTTTTATCTGTAATGGAAACAGTCTTTCGAGCTCATTTTTGAACATTGGCTACTGGATCATATATTTCACAAACTCCATCCCGAATGGTTATAACATTGCCTTTTTCCTACAGTTGACCAGCACTGAGCAAATTGCTTTTCAAATCAGGAACATATAAGACATTAGATATTGTTTCTATAAAGCCATTTTTAGTGTTGATTTTAATATCTTCAATTCCTATGACCTTTGTACTAGATTTATCCTCAAAATTGATAGTAGTATGAAACTTTTCATTTAAATGAGAAAAAATGGATTTACTACCACTCGTATGGCTGTTCTAGCTTGTGTCTACATACCAAACTTCTGTTTTAGTCTTGTCTGCATTTTCATGAACTGTCTGTCATCAACAATGTTCCTTCTTCTTCTTGTGCAACAAACTTTGATTTCGAGGTCTTTTCTTTGTCTTGAGACAACTTGGTTCGACATTCGTCTTTTGTAGCACTCATATTTTTATTTGAAGAACTGATCATATATTTTGCCTCTGCCTCGAGATAAATCTTGATCATTCATATTGTGTTGGTGATGTCCGCCACCATCTCTATTGCCTCGATCTCTTCCTCGACTAGGCGAAGACACATGATAAAGCTTTCAATGCTTGCTCCTCCTTGTCCTGCTCAACTATATGTTTTATTTATCAAGTAGTAGTCTTAATACACACAATTCCAATAACGTTAAAAAACAAACTTATCCTAATAGGTGATAATTAAAAATTAGGAAACAATCTATAAAAGAGTAGGAACTACCAAAACAAAAACTCTTATTTCTTAACAAAATCATAGTGAAACTTTTATAGAGAAGACAGAGATGTTCGTTTACCCTTCTCTAACCAAATGACCAATTAAAGCAAACAAGAAAGTATTGATATGAGAGGATTCCATTGATAATTAAGGCAAAAATTATCATCAATCTTTGAATAATTATTTTGATTTAATTGTATTTAAAAAATTGATGTTGTTTACGCAACAGTTTTACCCAGCTTCTCTTAATCGTTACGTTCTGCTTATATATATGTTATATTATCTTTGGGCAATGACTTAATTCATAATAAGAGTTTCAATTTCAAATAGATTTTGGTTCCTCTTAGCTTTACTTTCTGCTAAATTTTTTTAGGCTTTTTTACTGATGGACTTTGGGCGGCCGCATTTTCAAACTATCTCAGAACTAAACCTAATCTTACTATAGGATTTATGATTTCTATTCTAAGCATAATGACTTATTTGACCATCCAACTTTACAAAAAATCATTTTAATCCTCAATTTATTTATCTCTTTTAGTCTTTGAACTAGTATTTTTTGTTAAATTACCTCAAAATAGATGAAAAAGTTAATGGTTTTTTAACTTTTATGGCGTAGCATATACATGAATTGCTATATGGATGACAAGTCGGTATTTAATTAATTTTTTTAATTTTAAAAATTTAAAATATTAAAATTATTCAAAAAATATAAAAAAATATTTTTGCAATATTTTGTAAAATTTATAAATTAATTAAATGTTGACATATCATCCATGTGACAATCCACGTGTATGTTACACTAGCAAAGTTAAAAAAACATTAATTTTTTCATTCACTCTAGGATGATTTGACAAAAATAAAAGTTAAAAGACTAAAAAAATGAAAAATTGAACCCCATGTGATGGCTTGATGGTCAAGAGTGTTCACCGTCAATTACGCTAGTAGCATTTGTTGTTTGAGTTTTACTTAATTCACTAAAAAACGGCTAAAATTATTTTTTCTAAAATTGAAAAGATAAAAAAATCATCATGCCTCCTATTTATAAAGTTAGATTAATTTCATACCTTTATATCGTTGACAGTGCATTCACGCTACTTTGCGTGCAAATTAGTGTTGTTATTTATTTATCCTATTATTTATTATTGTTATTTATTCTTTTATTAAAAAAATCTTCTTGTAATTTGCTTGTTGTTATTATTGTTGCAAAAGTGGCTCGCTTGCAAATATTATCATTTATATAGTTTCGATGTAGCCTGGATTCGAATAGTGTTAATCGCATTTTTTGTTCGAATTTTATCCTGTTATTATAATTCACCAAAAAAAATGCTAGCAATAGACTATTTATTTATTGGAATTTGAATGTGACTTGTAATATATCACTATTGTTGTATTATTTATCTATGCATATGCACAAGAATTTCTTTTTGTTAAAAAAAAAGTCTCGGCAAAATATAGGTACTCATTTTTTTTTTATTAACGATTCTGTCGATAGTAGTGTTAGGAAATATCATTCCTTGCATAATCACTCTATGTTGAGAAGGTTGTGAAGCTAGGCTTAAGAAAGTTGACATGATTCTTAGATTTGCTTCACTGTTGGGATGTGTTGGAGAGCATGGCTTGGAAGCTTAGATACAGATATTGTTAAGAATTTCACTATTCAACCTTTCTCAGGAGTGCAAGTGTTTTTGTCTCTCCCTCTCCTTGTTGATCAAACTATGCACTTGTACTTAAGTTTGCATGTAGCACTGTCTTTGCTAAAATGAGTTAGATGAGAGTAACTTTCACTAAATTATCATTAAATGCATTATTTTCGTAACTTCTCTATCATTTCTCACTACAAGTAACATGAACGTGATTTCATTCACTTTCATTACCCAATAATTCATAATATGTACTTGAGAAATAACCAACATCTCTCCCACACTCCATAAAATATGTCACTTGTTTCATAACCGTTCTTTGAAATAACTTCCTTTCCAAGATCTATAAATAGAGGTTTGAGCATCTTATTTGGGGGACTTTTTGATTTTCTGACAAACTTAACATCCTAAAATTCTCTTTACAACTTTCTTTTTATGGTCATAATGAGTCTCATCTTTCTCAATCCCTTGTTGTGTCCATTACCACCACCTGTCACTACACTTGTTTTTAAAGTCTGCTCCAATCTTCCTCTCTACCATCTCTCTCCAACATCTCGTTTTGCTAGATTATAACTTCTCCTCACCTTACTAAAAGAATCCTCTATAATGTTGAACTTTGTTGCATTTTGACTTTATTTTGATTCATTTAGTATAGGGATTAATTTTTTTTCTAATCCCCGTAACAAAGAAATTTATCTGGTAGTTCAAAAAATTATATGTATATGGAACAAAAAGGTAAATATATTATTTTTAAATTATTTAATATTTGTTTTGGTGCATGTGACAGTCTACACAGGATAAAACAAAATTTAAACTAGATGAATGCTTTTTAAAAATTAAATATATTTATATTGAATAATATCTACAATAGGTATTAAATTTTTAATTGAGCTGATTTCATAAATCAATCGAGCACCAACTTCTTTCTATATACAAAGTAAGTTAAATTATTGTGAGAATGTTATATTAGATATTAAGTCTTCAGTTGAATTGGTGTCACAAATCAACAGAACACCGGCTCAATTCAAAAATTACTAAAATACCAAAGGCAATTGCCAAACAGCCATCAAACCAAAGGCATTATGAAAAACCAAGTTCCAAATCCCATCTCATTTAAACCGAAGCCATTAGAACTCATAAAGAAAAGCTAGATATTTCAGAACCAAATAGGTAAATGAAGATTCCATAGCAATGAGTCTGTATATAATAGCATCTACACAATCAGATAGTAAGTTTACTTTCAACTGCTAAAAACAGTAAGCTAAAACTTGCCTTCACACAAATGACAACATCAAGCACATGTGCCACCAGTTTGGTGAAGCATAGCATCGATCTCATCACCATCCTCCATTTCCAGCTGAAGCAAAAGAGAAAATATGCATTAGAACACATCCCCCATCCGCAACGTGCACATTAGCACGAGTGGTCACCCATCTAACAGAGAGAAAATGGAATGATACCTCGTCAGGAGTTTGCTCGCCTCGCAGGCGGCGGCCATCAAACAAGAAGGCAATCGAGTTGAAATCCACAGATTGTCGATCACAATATGCATTCATGAGCTTCTTCAGTTGAGTGCTTCTTTTGATCCTGAAGAAAACTTCATTCCCATCCTAGGCTCATCATACATAATTACAAATTTAGTCCAAAATAAAAGAGTAAAAGCGGGAGCCTTACTCCAAAAGGCCAATTATAAATCTCAACTCCTCTACGACAATATGAACACCTCTCCATATATATATATATATATATCATTTAACAGTAAACAAAGTGTTGAACCCAGAACCCCTTACCAACCAAAAAGTTAACAGTGTCCATGAATAGATAAATCAAAACAAAGGTGTGTCACGGTCACAACAAGAATTTATACAAAATTTGCAGTTCTCTATCATCCCAAAAGCACTAAAACTATTTGAACCTTCAAATTTTCTAAGCCCCACAACCTGAATTACCTACCCATTATTCATATATCTCTCAGTTATAAGTATTTTCCAAACTGGATTGCAAGAAATACAAGAAGCACAAGAAGATCAGACGTTAGTCCGACACTGATGCAATACATAACAAAGAAAAAAAAAGAACAAGATAATGAAAATAATATTATAAGACGAAAATTACAGAATTAACTTTAATTTCAAGCATTAAACTCCATAACAACATAAAAATGATTATAAAAAGAACAATCTTTGTAACAACCCAATCGCAATCATACCAGCATCTTATTTAATCCCAAAGTTCAAATATCAAACACAGAAACTACAAGGAAAAACAAAGAGAATTATGAAATCAATCCTAGTCCACGCAATGAAAACAAATAGGAATTAAAACAACCAAACAAGCAAGTGAAAAAGGAAAAAGAGAGGGAAAATTATCTCCCAATATTAAACTAAAAAAATAGGAAGGAGGGATTCAAGTGGAGAAAGACCTGGCCTTTGACTTTGAGGTTGATATGGGCGGCGGAATCGCCAGGCTTCTTATCTTCCTCTTGCGGCCCCGACATATTATTCTTTTTCTGGGTTTGGTCCTCTCAGTGATTTCTGATTCCGATTCTTCACTAAATCGATATTTTATAGAATTAGGGTTTTCTTTTTCATTTGATTTCACTTTATTTTGTTATTTTATTAAAGCACCAGCTTGTATTTTTTTTTTAAAAAAATCAAATTTAAGGACCTGTAAACTTAATTCGATTTTTATTTATTTATCAAACTAAATAAATAAACATAAATCTGTGGATGAGTTTGAGAGAGACTAATTTATTTAATAGAGGAATTTGTTGTGAGTTGTAACGCGATGAGCAAATCATATATAAATCTCATCTTGTATTATTGAAATCATAATAGATAATTCTATTAATAGAATTTTATAAACATAGTGAAGGGCTCCAAATAATGTAACTAATTCGTGTGTTCGTTGTTTTATTTTTTTAATTTCATCTCTGTCATAAATCGCAACTCGAAATATAATTGAACTCAACACTAACATGAAGGAATTGGGGAGAAACAATTGAAGATTGAAAGAATTTAGAAGCAAGTAATATTAATACTTCCATTGAGTTTTGGAAGACTATCATTGGTTAGTCTCTGGTCGTTCATTACTTTCTAAAAATAGATCCAAAAACTCAATAGTAATATCCCTCCATTGGTTAGCCTCTAGTCGTTCATTACTTGTGAAAAATAGATCCAAAAGCTCCATTGGATTTTGGAAAGCTATGCTTTTAGACGTTCATTACTTGCAAAAAATAGATCCAAAAGCTCAAGCCACCTCTTAGGAAACTAAAAAACATGTAAAGTTTATACATAGTTTAGCTAAGAAATGGAACTTTGAAGGATGTTGGTATGGGAAATGTTGGCAAGAGTGTGATACCAAAACCCTCTCATTATGAATGATACCAAAACCACCCTCAATAATCCTTAAATAGATAAACTCAAAGAAGGTAAGTCAAGTTTGCCTGATTAGTCAGTCTTTCCAATATTATTTATAGGCTTTTTTTATAAAAATTAATTAATTATGATTTTTTTTTTTAAAAAAATTTTATTGGTGCTATCACTAGGTCAAGCGGTACTCGTATGTATTTATCAAAACACCCGTGAAAATATAAGTATACAAGCTGTTTAAAAAACAAAAAAAAAATTAATGGTGTCGTCAATCTGTCAGATGACATTGGTGATATTTAAAAAAATCGTCGTAAAAAAAAGGTAAAACAAAAAATTAATCGGTATCGTTAGTGTGTCAGACAACACCATTATATTTTTAAAAAAAATTGGCTATCAGGGGGGAAAAAGAGAAACAAAAAAAAAATTAGTGGTGTCGCTGACGTGTCAAGTGGCACTGGTGGTCTCGCGACCGTAACATCCTAATTTATTTTATGGATTAAATTAGTAATTTTGAGAAGTTGAGGATTTAATTCGTAGATTCTATAAGGTTAGGGCTAAATTGTGATGCAAGTGAAATATAGTGAAATATAAGGGCCAAATTGAACTTTGAATTTAATCCAGTGGCAAAATTTGGATGTTTTGGACCAATTTGTGAAACGGATGAAGTTATAGGGAAATTTTGAAAAACCTTAATGTCTCTGAGGGCCTCCGAGAAATTCTCCCACTTTTCTTGGTATTTAAGCCACCTTTCCCTTTGCTTTGACTATTCACCTCCCATTTTCTCTTCCCCATCAGTCGAACCCCATCTCTTTTCCCTCTTTTTCTTCTCTATTCATCGTTCGTTCACCCACCTACGGTTGTCCGTGCACCACAGCGTCGGCACCTTTGAGTTCCTCATCACCTCGCGTGCAAAACCAACCCTTTAAACATTCCTCGCCGTCCTCCGTTTGGAAGGAACTGTGTTGAACAGTTTCGGTTCTCCGTTCGTGTGTTTCGTCGCAGGCTCATCGTGTTTTGGAGTTGGTGAGCTTTGGAAACACTCGGTTTCCCTTAAATTTAGTTTTGGGAGCGTCATTCTCTCCGTTATCGGCGTGTACGCCGCCATTATTGAGGGATTAGCATTGTCGATCAAGGGTTTGGAAACCCTAATTGGTGGCTACCATTTGTGTTGAAAGTGGGCTGTTGTGGCAAGCCCAAACCCTTAACCCTATGACCCAATAACCCAAACCCTTAACCCATTAAACGTGACCCATTTGTGTGTGACCCAATAACCCAAGAGTGAAGGCCCAAACCTTAAATCAAAACTGTGTGACCTAACTCGAACTCGTTGACTATTGATCATTGATCGTTGATCATTGATTTTTTTGTTGATCGTTGACTTCTTTTATCACCGGAATGTTGGAAGATTTGGAGAAAAATAATTTTTTCAGAGTAAAAAACAAAATAAACAGTTGTGTGTCTCTCAAGAATTATGTAGTATTCTTTAGGCTTTTAGAGGCATTCAATTTGGAGGATTTTAAGAAATTTTCGTGAATAAAGATACAAATTTAATTTAAAGGATTTAAAAGAGCCCTTAAATCAATTTGAATAGAATCAAATCAAATTAATTGGAAACAAAATCAAATTGAGATATTTATCTTTTTAAAACAGGTTCTGTAATAATATCTGCAGAGAAAAAAAATAAATTACATATTTAGGCTAAAAATATTTGCAAGCTCATTTTGGGCCCGATCGATCCGAATATTTCGCGTCGCCTACGTCGTGCGATTGTGCACCAACCTTGATGGATTTGAATTTGCACCTCTTACGCGTGAGGCAAAACTTTAAGCTTAGTCATTTAATAACCCCTTGGTGGGTTTTCATATATAAACACATTCCACACTTGGTATCTAACCAATGTGGGACCTAAGATTTTCTTTTCCTCAACTTATTGACAAGTGGCTTACTTTGAACATTAATTTCTCAATCATCACTCATCCATTTTGAGTATACGATATACCGTTGTAAATGTCTCATAGAGTAGAATATAAAACCATAATTTTATGATTCATCCCTTCACATTTACCTATCGAGAATATGTCTCAGAGTTACTAAAAAATTTCATTTTTCCAACACCTAACTAGTTATTTGTTCATATTTAAGATGATTTATAAAACACATTTATCATGAGATATTGTGTGTTGATGATGAATTGAATTGTGATTCTGAAATTAAATGTAAATATATATATATATATATATTGTGGATTGAATTATAATAAAATCATTATCATACGATAAGAACAATGTACAAGATACGAGTATGCAAATACGACCAAATTCAAAGTATGACATGTAGTTGAAAATAATTACAAGATATGATATGTGAAAAATGAATGGTTCCATCAGGCAATATATTATAATTGGAACTGGAAACTTGAAAATGTAATGGAATAAATTGACAATAAAATAACGAAATGAAATGAGTTATGTGAAATTGGTATGAGTTTGCAAAATTATTGTGTGTCTACATACCTTGTTGGGAAATTCCAACAGTTCAACTTGCTTATCCAAGGTGTTAAACGAGGTTTCTCAATTAGAGCAAAAGTCACTTCATGCATGTCAAGGACAGAAAATGCGTTCTTACCAACGCTTGAAATTATTCTCGTAAAAAAAAATTGATCATAGAGATATTAGGGAACAGTTTAGCATAAAATACAATAGGCATCATCGAGACATAGGCCAAGGTGGGGGAATATGCACGTCATTGGTCGAAGAGTGATTGGTGAGGAAGCTGGCAGAAGCGTCTACTGGGGCAGGAATATCGGTAGCAATGTTGCGATGCATCTATCCTAAAGATTGTTAGAAATTCGAGGGCTAAAAAGTTGGCATTGCTACTTGTGGCGTGAATATCTCTATCCTTGAGAATATTTGGCGCGAATATTATCACACTAAATGAGAGAGAAATTGTAATAGCTTATTTTCAGTAGTAACGAGAGTATAGTTTAAAATTTAAATTACATTTAATAAATTAATTTTTATTATTATTTAAATTATATTTTTAAGATCGTATAAAGATAGTGAGTTTCTATAATTATTTGATAATTAATATAAAATACTAAATAGAGGAATTAGCAAGGTTGATCTCATATTTTTTTAAAAAAAAATTAAAATAATATATATTGAATAATTAAAGAAATGAAATGGTGATGGACTTAAAGAATAAAAATTCATTTAATTGTTAGTGGGATGTAATGATTAAAAAAAAGAATTTTTAAATGGAAATGAAAATGGTTAGGTGAATAAAATAATAATAAGGAATAAAGAATGAAATAGGTGGAGATAAGCACTATCTTTTTATTATTATTTTCTATCCTTTTCTTTGTTTACCCTTGTTCAACCGAAATCTCCATTGAAGGAGAAGCTCCAAAGTTCGGTGCTTTAAGCTATTGCATGTAAGTGATTTTGTGGTTATTTCTTGCAAATTTTTGCATGGTTGTGGTCCTTTGAGTTTAGTGCATATAATCTAAAGTTTGTTTTTCAAAAATGTAAAGAATTGTGTTTGGATTTTTATGTTTGACTGCTACTATGGAATGGAATATGGGTGAGGAGTTATTTAGGGAGTTTTATAGCATGATTGAGAGAGAATTTGTAGCTGAGGGACTGGACTGTTAATGCATGGAATTCGAAGGACTATTAGAAATTAGACATTTATATGGTGCTAAGAACATTAGAAAAGTGTTGCATTCTATTCGGCTGCTGTTAAATTTAGAGAAAATTTCAATTATAAATTATAGTTCAATGGCGGAAATAAAGAACTTTGAGCATATGTGTAATAAAGAAAAATAAATTATGAAATTCTGTTAACTGTGTTGTAATGGAATGATTAAAAGTGCTTAAATAAATTAATTTCTTTAAGTATTTATCTATTAGATCAAACCACGGACACTCCGACGAATAGTCGACGGAAAGGCAAGATAGACAAGTAATCTTCGTTAAATATCCATCGTCTTGGTACAAGTAAGTTCGTTTCATTTTTGTAAGAAATTATAAATTTAATTTATATTGTCCATTGTTGATTTATTTATATATTGGGATTATGTGATGGTTACTTGTTGAATGGTATCATCCTATGTAGATTGGTACAATTGCACATAAATATTCAGGCTTTGTGCTTAGTGGGTTTCTTGCCGGTGTATTCAGGCTTTATGGCGGTGATCAAAGAATAAATTACCGACTCTTGAATTAGATTCTTAAATTTATTTCAAGTATGTTTCTTATTGGTGAATCGAATTTACTAAGTCTATGTTGACTTACCTAGTTAAATTTTCATGAATGTAGGTCTCAAGGAATCTCGACATTGATTGGACGGAGTGCACACTATCATCTTCACTTTTGGTAGATTTTTGGTTAACTTACTTTTGGTTAAAGGTGGCATGTATATAGGATGTTTTGGTAGTTACCTTGTTGGGGAATAGTTTTGTTAAGACTTTAGCCTAAGCATCTTTTGAAGTATTTACATGTAAAGGTTGTGGTTGTGAATTTGGTTTAATGAATGATTTTGGTAAATATAGTATGTTTTTAACATATTACTTGTGTATTGGTTGTTAAGGTATGTTTACGAATGATGCATGTTTAATGAGAATGTATATGTGCTTAGATAGGAAGCTTGTAATGTTTTATGAATAGCATTAAGACTTGTGAGAAATTAGAATTGAGTTACTAGCAGCAGTCTGTGTTGTGTTGGTATTTCCTTGCAAAGTATCGATAGAAATGCAGGGAATTTGAAACTTTAGTTATTGACTTATTTAGTTTCGGTAGTAGGAATTTAGACTACCAGTAGAACTATGGAATTTGTATCGGTATTCTAGGAGATGTATCGGTAGAAAAATGTCAAACTAGTCAATCTTGCTCTCTGTTAATTTTAGTATCGGTAGAAGTCAATAGGCTAAGTAGTTCTACTTACTGTAGTTTTAGGTATCGGTAGAAGTTTATTTGATATCGGTAGATCTAGGCTAGTTGTATC
Organism: Gossypioides kirkii; assembly: GCA_005610355.1. Classification (NCBI taxonomy): domain Eukaryota; kingdom Viridiplantae; phylum Streptophyta; class Magnoliopsida; order Malvales; family Malvaceae; genus Gossypioides; species Gossypioides kirkii. The sequence continues at coordinate 6,123,584 of CP032249.1, read as the reverse complement.
GGTAGATTTTTTATAGTACTGATAGTTTATTGCAGTTTTTTTTTTTTCGATTTAATTATTGTTTGTTCTATCGACACCTACCTGTTCATGTATCGATAGAACTATCATTTCTTATAGAAATTGCATGATGGTTTTGAATTTCAAGCATGTGTGATTTAATTACTTTTAAGTATCGGGTTAGGGATGTCACAAAAATGTTTCATTTGAGCTGAATGTGCCCATATCCAGCCTCTTATTTTGGCTCTCATAAGCACAAAATAAACAATGATATATAAACATCATCTTGATAGCCTTATTTAAAGGATGTGGGATTTACGTAATTCTTTAAAACACATAAAACTTCCCAAAGTGGAAAAGATTATTGAATTCAATGTATTATAATACAAATTTTTAAACTTTTACTAAATTAAAATATCCTTAATTCAAGTATAAAAATAGAGATTGTATTTAATTATTTTATACATCGGACGACGTAAAAAATAAATTTTATATTTAATTATTTGCAAATTTATATTACAATTTAATCAATTTATATATTATTATATTTTCATAAATACCACATATTATAAGTTATAACCTTGTCTTTCATAATTTATTGTATACGTTTACTTTCTTTATCTTCCATGATAGATCCTCAATATTTACAATTTTATTTAAGAACTTTATTGATATTTTTAAAAAAATAATTAAAATTTGGAGCTTAAATAATTAGTTATCCTTGCATATATTTCAATTACTAGAATATTGTAAAAAAAATTTTGAAATTCATCCATTCTTTAATTTAGTGGAGATTGCCACTAAATTTGTTCATGCATCGGGTTACTTGTTTAAGTTCGAAATTTGAGAAGATTTAAATAAAAATATTAATCTTGGAAAATGAGTTGAGAAAAAAAATTAAGTCTTTTAAAATATGGTCCGAGCCCGAACTTGAACATTCAAGGAGCCCAGCCCGACCTATTTTTAAGTTGGTAATATTTTATGTCGTATTATTTTTATATATTATGTTATTTATAACACCAAAATTAAATCTATAGTAAACATTAAAAATTGTTAAGATGACTATAAATATAAATATATATATATATTAAATTAAAAATAATATAATTATAGATTTTTAAAAAAAATATGAGTAGGCTTAAGATGGACTCGAATTAAGTATTACAAATATTGATAGACTTAGACAATTTTAAACTTTTATTGTAGATTGAATCAAGTTTAGATAAGTATAAAATATATTAATATTATATAGGCATAATGACAAAATTAGCCCCTAACGTTCGGGTGTTTGGTCACTTTGGCCCTTATGATTTTTTTTTTGCTCACTTTCATACATAACTTTTTTTTTGGTCAAATTGAACACTTTTTAACAGTCCTACTAACGTGGCCGTTAGTTGACTAATGGTGCTGACGTGACAATTCTTTTCACGTGGACATTGTCACGCATGCAGTTGTTGATGTGACACTATTTTATCTTATATGCCACGTCAACAGATGATTTTAAAATTATTAAAATTACTTTAAAATTATTTTTTAAAATATAAAATTATTAAAATCATCATTCTCCTTAAGTTTCTGAGTTTTTTTTTTCTGTTACCCTTCCCCCCTTCTCCTTCCCCTTCCCCTTCCCCTTCCCCTTCTCCAATGGCACCACCTTTACTCTTTACCTTCTTCTTCTTTTGTAGTTGCTTCAAATGGTAAATGGCATCATGTAATTCAAGCCTATTTGTCATTTTCAAAGCCCTCTCATATTCTTTATATTATTAAAATCATCATTCTCCTTAAGTTTCTGAGTTTTTTTTTTCTGTTACCCTTCCCCCCTTCTCCTTCCCCTTCCCCTTCCCCTTCCCCTTCCCCTTCTCCAATGGCACCACCTTTACTCTTTACCTTCTTCTTCTTTTGTAGTTGCTTCAAATGGTAAATGGCATCATGTAATTCAAGCCTATTTGTCATTTTCAAAGCCCTCTCATATTCACCCAAAGCATGCAAAGCTGATCCCAAATCACAATGTGCATCAGCATAATCTGGTTTTATGAAAATAGCCTCTTCTTAAGCTTTTGCAACTATCCTGTTGGAGCTCAATTTTGATCGGGCCTAACATTTAGATCAAAATTAAACCCAATTTTAAATTTTAATTTATTTTAAATTTAAACTTAATTTGAGTTTAAATTTATTTTGAATTTAAATTTAAAATTTAATTAAAAGTCCAAAATTACAAATTCAAAATCACAAACTCAAACCCAATTTTACAAACTCAAGCCCAATTACATCCACATTGGCCCAAACTCAAAGTTACCCTAGATCAAACCCTAAACTTGTTGCTGCCCAACTTGTACTGTTGCCTCCATCTCTTCCACTCAGGGTTTGCCACGTCGGCACCACCATCACCAAGTCACCATCACTGTCATTGCCATTTGCAAAATAAGTTGAAGGAAAAGAAGTCAACAGTTTTAATAACAAATGACAAATTAGTATGATTGTAAAAATCAGTTATAAAAATCGAATTCGAAAGCATTTGTTTGGACCTTCTTCATTTTTGAAATCAATACACACAAATATTTTCCAAAACCAATACAAAACAGAGATATTCGAACACAGAACATTGGAAGCAACACAAGACAGATTTCAAGCGCTTCGATTTTCATTTTCAAGGTATATAATAAATACATTAATATTTACTGTTTGTCCATTATTTCCTTTGAATTCAAAGTGTTTCTATAAATATTAAATATATAATAGTATATATTTATTTGATATTTATTATATATTTAACGCATTTATTATCTTCTTTAATATTTGGGACGTTTTAATATATATATATATATATATATATATATATATATATATATTAATCATATTATTATTTATTATCATTTATTTTCTTTTTTTATTTTCCAAAATATTTTAAATAATAAATATAAAAAAGAAACGAAGAATCAGTCACATACCTGGCTTACTGTCATCATCGTTGCTCCAACCAGGATCCTTCAAAGCGTGGCCGTACACGTGAAAAGTTCGACAAGGACAGATTCGTCAGTTTTGAAAAAAAGAATAATAACCAAAATGAAAAATAAAAACAGATTTGAAGGGAAAGAATAAAAACTTACTTTTTAAAAAAAAATCTATAAAGATCTAATTAGATCTATATTTTCTTAAAACAAAAACGAAAAGAAAAATAAAAGAAAAAAGATTCGAAAATAGAAAAATGCAACTTAAATAAAAAATATATTTTTCACACCTTTTTTTTTTTTTGAAAATATGGCTAGATCTATCAAGATCTAGCCTTGATCCATGTTTTAAGAGTTAAAAAAAAAGGGGGAAGAATTTTTATCGGAGAACCGCCGTGCACGGCGACTGATGGCGATCGGCGGATGAAGGGCCGACGATGGAGCCATAGCCGGCTTGAGGAGAGAGAAGAGAAAAAAAAGAGAGAAGAAAGAGTTTTGTAAAATGAAAAGAAAAAAATGAAAAAAATGGTTTAAATGGGGTACTTAAAGGCCACCCAAACGGCGTTGTTTTGGGTGTGGCCAAAACACCCCAAAACGACGTCGTTTTGGATAACCCAGTTCGACCCGACCCGCTACAAACTCAAGATTCACATGTTTTCAAAAATTGGGTTATTTACCCATTTGGTCCTTCCACCTTTTTTTAAATTTACAATCCCATCCTTTTTAAACATTTGATTAATTTTAAATTTGTTCATTAATTTTATTTCATTTTCAATTTAGTCCTTTAACTCTCTGAAATCCTGAGAAGTTGCCATGTGTCTATTTTTGGGTTATTTTTGCAAATGGTCCTTTCTGTTTTTGATTTGTTTTAATTTCGTTCTTAAATAAAATTTTGTTTTATTTTAAATTAGCCTAGTAATTTTAAAAGCTTTACAAATTGGTCTTTTGACTCCAAAATGCCTGAGAAGTTGCCACGTGTCCCATCTTTTTGGTTTTATTGCCCAAAAGGTCTCTGACCAAAAATCATATTTTGACCCCCAAACTTTTCCAAAATTGCATCTTGATCCCCAAACTTTCAAAAAATTACATTTTACCCTAAACTTCTCAAAAATTACATTTTTACCCTCAAACTTCTTAAAAATTACATTATTACCCCCAAACTTCAAAAAACACATTTTTTGCCCCTAAACTTCTCAAAAATCACATTTTGACCCTTGAACTTCTCAAAAATCACATTTTCCCCTCAAACTTCCAAAAACCACATTTTAGCCCCCGAACTTCAAAAAATCATATTTTTACCCCTGAATTTCCAAAATTACCATTTTACCCCCGAACATCCAAAATTACCATTTTGCCCTCGGACATCCAAAAGTTACCATTTGGTTCCTAAATTTCCAAAAGTCACATTTTCGACCTTAAACTTTCCAAAATTGTGTTTTAATCCCAAACTCTTTGCAACTTCATTTTCGACCCGTTTTTTCCTTTCTTCGACTTTCGTATATAAATTTTTTAACTTTTTTTAAAATTAATCTTGTATTTTCTCATTTATTTAGATTCACAATTCGTATTTCTTTTTTCTTATATTTATTTTCGTATATTTATTCATTTGTATAGTTGTTTATGCTTTATGTTGTTTAACTTTGTCATTAATTACATAACTCCTATTTAATTTGCATGCTCATTTTTTTTATCTAAAGTCATTTTTTTTATTTTTCTCTAAAATATAAATATTTAAAATCGAGGCAATATTCCTTTATCTCGGGTTTCAAAAATTTGTGCCTTAACTTACTAGGCGCGATTTTTCTTCAAACTGGATAATCGAATACCCTTTTCAAGGTTTAAAGTTTACAACGAAGGAAAGCTCGTTATTTCTGGATCTCGAAACGTTATGTCCTAACTCACTAGACGTGACTTTCTCCCTCGATCACTTTGAAATAGCGAGACTTCCCAAATGAGAATCAATTTCTTTTTTAAAAACGTGACTTCTGCACTTAAGGATCGTACTTTTAAACTTTATTCGAGTTTTCAAAATTCTACAAACAAGGCCCTAAAATAATCAATGTGCTACCAATTTTAGACGTGTGAGGGTGCTAGCCCTTCCTCTCATGTAACCGACTCCCAAACCCATTTTTCTGGATTTCGAGGACCAAAATGTTTTTCAAAATGGACTTTAAACGTTTTGTGGTGATCCAATCACGCCAAATAAAAGGTTGGTGGCGACTCCCATTTTTTTATTTTTTTATTTAAAAATATTTTCGAGACCTGTTTGTTTTCCCAAAAATAAACGTTTCAACATGTCCTATACTCCCCGACCTCGAAAAGGGAAGTACCCAAAAGTTTCAAAGCTCTAAATGTGTGGGACAAAGGATGGCAACCTCTCTATAATACTCACAAGTACTTAAAACCATACCTTCTCCTTCGAGAGCAATCCCAAGATTGACATAAGTTACGAGATTGAGCCATCAATATTTTGGGTTTTATTATCACCAGAATCGCAATTTTTACCGAGTAACCAATCTAGAAAATTATCGGTGAAAAAACTATCCTCGTTGCTCATGTTGAACGAATCTGTGAAATTTGAATCGAAAAAAAACAAAAAACAACTACCAGAAGGAAAATAAGGGGAAGGGGAAGGAGGAAGGGAAACAAGGAAAAAAACCCAAAAATTTAAAAATGATGATGAGTTTAATAATTTTATATTTTAAAAAAATAATTTTAAATTAATTTTATATTTTTAAAAATAATTTTAATAATTTTAAAATCATTTGATGTGTTACATCAGCAACTGCATGCGTGACAGTGTCCATGTGGAAAAAAATTGCCACGTAAACATCGTTAGTCAACTAATGGCCACGTTAACAAAACCGTTAAAAAATGATCAATTTGACAAAAAATAGATTATGTATGAAAGTGAGCAAAAAAAATCATAAGAATTAAAGTGACCAAATATCTAAACGTTAAGGGTTAATTTTATCATTATGCCTATTATATAGATTCAACTAATGAATTCCTCTAATCACAATAATATCGGTGAGTTTTAGTGTAAATAATAGAAAAAGAAAATTTATATTATTGAGAAACTCGCCACATAAGTGGTTTTTTATTTTTATAATTTTATTATTTATTGTTTTGATTGGGATTTTTTATAAAACTAATACAAAAGAAAATATTATACACCAAAATAATATACTCCCCCATTATTTACCAAAATGGTATACTTGGGGGAGTGTGGTCATTTGGGTAGGAGGCACCACTATTATTTATGATATAAAAATGATTTTTTTAATATTAAATAAATAAATAAAATATTTAAATAATGAATTTTTTTAAAAAAATATTGATACCGGTTTGGATCAAACCTGGTATTTAAATACCAATTTAGTATTATTTGGTGGTGCCTACCTGACAGTCGGCATCTACTCCCAATGCTGTGTGCCCTTGCTGCCTGCTACCCCCAGCTGCCCCTGCTGCCTACCTATTGCCTGTGTTGCCTGCTGCTGCGAGAGAGGCAATATGAGGACCTTAAAATGGTCTCCAAACACGCAAAGCACACATACACTAGAAGAAAAAAATCAAAGAAAGAAAAGAAGAAGAAGAGGGAGGGTGCTGGAACGACAGCAACAAAGAAGGAAGGAAAGGAGAGAAAAGAAGAAAAAAAAAAGGAAGGTTTGTTGTTTAGAGTTTGATTATTATTTAAATTTTATATTATTCTTGAAAAAAATTTATTTAAATATTATTTAATCATGTAAAAAATTTAAATTAAAATAAATTTATCTCCTAAACAAAAACATATTGTTAATGTTCTTAATATTTGTATTATAAATAATATTTAATAAGTTAACAACCTCTTAAAATAATCACAATTGTAAATATAAAAATTTGAATTCGATCTCATATATAAACAACAAAAATTTCATCTCATTCTCCATTTTTCATATAGCATCCATCAAGTAGGTGACCGAATTAATAATTCTATTATGGTTGCTTTGAAGAGAAAATTAATTGAGGAGGAGGTAAATTGGAGGGAAAAATTGAAAAGTAAAGAATAAGATTTGATAATTTTGACAGTTTTTTTAAACATTTTTTTATTAAAACAATATATATATATATATATATATAGATATAAGTCAATTTATTATATTATTATTGCGATGCTTACATATAATTTTGTTAACTTTGATTTATTATAATTTTGATATAATAATATTTAGAAATAAGTATATATTTAAATAAATGAAAAATATCTTTCTACTGTATTAAAATTTTAAAATAAAAAAATATAAAAAAATATTAGTAATTATTTTAATATTTTTTAAAAAGAAACATTAAAATGTGGTTAATTACCTTTAATGGTAATTATTTTTTAAAAAGTATAAAAGAAACATAAATGTAGTAAATATTTTAATATTTTTTTCATCAAACAAAACTTTTATATTCGATATTTAAATTTTAATAAATTACGAAATAATTTTTTAATATAAATTTAACACTTAACCAATAAAATGTAAGAGTAAATTCAATACTTAAAATTTTAATTTATCAAAGTAATCAATATATAATTATTTATTTTTATATATATCAAGAATTTTAATAACTTCTAGTTAAAAATTGTATTAATTACTTCTGACGGATTGATAAAATCTTAATTTTTTTATTGTAGATATGAATATGGATTCGTTAGTTAAGGATGATGACCACATATCGGCAGCTGTATATGTACAGGTAATAAATTGTTATTTGTTACATTATAAAAAGTTCATTTAATTTACGATATTAAACGAAGTTATATTAACTATATCAGTAATTTAATAGCCTCAGGATGTGTACCGAAAATTAAGGGCTCGCGTGAATGGGATAAATTATGAACCGGACGAACGCATCATGCCATACTTGATTGTAGCTGGATTTGGAGCTGCTTCATTGATCCAGACATTCTATTTGCGTTACGACTTAATTTTGGTTTTGGTCGAGCGGTTACGGCCAGAGACCTACACGTTTCACTTACCATGTAGTGAGTACACCATCACACTAGAGGATGTGGCACTGCAGCTTGGCTTCCAATCGACGGGATGCCCGTTACGGGGTCATCGACGATATCTGACCCGACGACTCTTTGTGAAAGCTTATTGGGAGTCTCACCCGGTGATGGTGAATCGAGATTCATGGGATTGAAGTTCACATGGTTGAGGGAAAGATTCCACCATTTATCAGCTGATGCCACCGAATTTGATGTGATGTATGCCGCTTGGGCTTATATATTACACCTTATAGGAGGTGTACTGATGCTGACGGCAAGTGGAAACAGAGTGTACATCATGTACTTACCCTTATTGACCGATTTTAATAAAGCGGGTCAATATAGTTGGGGCTCGGCAGTACTAGCGATGTTGTATCGTGAGTTTTGTTTATGCACAAAGCCTGTTGCCGTTGACATTTGCGGGTATCTGATATTGTTACAATCGTGGGCCCTATATCGGATGCCTTTCTTGGCTAATATCAAACACTTACCATACGTTTTCCCACTTGTGAACAGGTGATAACATCTAATCTTTGTCCACAATTATTTGATTTTTTTTGTGTGTAAATTTGATCTAATAAGTTATTTTTCGTAGATGGCGTGGGAATCCTAATATCGAGAGGTCATTCACGGTTCCGATATATCGGTAGATGATCGAGACACATGCGGGGGAGATGGTAAGTTATTCATGACATGCAATTACATGAATCATCTTCATTTATTACTATTAATTGAGTCGTGTTACTATAACAATATTATTTAAATTTGCAGTTCCTTTGGATGCCCTATTCAGTCCCTGAGGTGGCGATTACTATTCCTAATTTTGCCCGTAACCACCCGCACATGTGGTGCATTGACGGACCAGTTATATGCTTTCAAACAGTCGAGTGGTACCATGGGGATCGAGTACTTCGACAAATTAGGTACATACAAACCATCTCGAGAGACCTAGTTGATTTAGGAGATATTTATGGTATCGATAAGAAGGGGAGATCGGGAATGGACAGGGGGCAAGTGCACAAAAGATACGTTGCGGTGTGGGCAAGACGGGCGGAGCGAATACCTCAACGTGACATGGATCACGGTTTCACTTTTGAGGTATTCGTAGAGTATAGATAGTAGTATTTCCAGACGAGAAAATCATATATATATGATGGGCAAACAATGTTAGTTCCCCTGTTCATGCTACCACATGGGTACCACTTTCAACCGCCTGAGCCTAAGCCACATCACTATTCGGAGCCTACGCTCGAGTCGGAACGTAACACCGAGCTAACGCCTGAGTTGTATCATCCAGGGTGGTCAATGAATGCATATAATACGAGTTGGTCAACGCACGAGTATCATTCAGAGTTTCTCGGATCCAGTACTGATCAGCAAGATCCGAGATCGTCTTTGATAGTTGATATCTTCAGCCCGATACCACCACAGTTCTCTACTTCTTTCAGCCCGTTACAGTACTCTACTCCTTTTCGCCCATTACCATTGCAGAACTTTAGCCATGGCTCATCATCATCAATGACACCTGAAAGTACGAAAGACGATGATGTTGAACATTGTGAGCACCCGCAACATGCTCGTCGACCACCACAACGTTTTATTCCTAGAACCACACCATCGAACCATCAAATGCGATGAGATGGGCCTTAGAACTAAATATGTTTATGTATGTTTATGTTCTTATTTATGTTTATGTATGCAAATATTTTGTTTTTTCTTTTTCTACACAACAACTACTTTTAATCATTTAATGTCATTTGCTAAACCTCATTAAATAAATTCAAACATAAAAATTATTAAATAAATTCAAATTTAAACAGAATTAATTTCAAATTCAATCATAAACTTAATTAATTCCAAGTGAAAAATGACCAATAAAAATAGCTTAAACCGGGCCCGATCCGGATGACTGACCAATACGGTAAGTTCGTTGGGGGCAATTACGCCGAGTATGCCCACCTAGTCTACATATTCCACACAGCTTGTTGCCGTCTATTTTCTCCATAATGTCCATTTCGTTATGGATTCTGGAAACATTCGGACGACCTTTCAGATTCCTTCGCGAACCTCTGTTCGATATAAGCTCGAAAGTCATCGAAGACACCTCCCATGTGGACAAGTCAAGCAGGACAGGGAACTCATTTTCCCAAATACGTAACGTGCGCTGGAGAGTGTAAATGGGGTCGATGAACTATTTAACATTGAGCGGCACTTTAGCACAAGCTGCAACGACATGTGCACATGGATAACGAAGTGTATCGAACCTCCTGCAATCGTAGTGTCTATTCTGCAGATCAACCCCGTATGACCTGGTGGGATACCAGGTTTTCGCCCAATTGTCTCTGTAACTTGAAATTGTTGAAATTGTCGAAATTGTCGTGAATATATTTCAACGTTCATCGTCCTCGCTCTCTGACGATTTGCATCCATTGCATTCCTGACTGCTTCGACAAAATCGTGTCCGATGTTCATTTGGTCGATTTGTCGCGTCCCCGTTATTTGCATCAAAGTAGCTAGCCTGTAGAACGTAATCGAGAACACGGATGAAATCGAAAGATGTTCTATTCTCTTGAACACGCTGTTAACCGACTCTGTCAGGTTGGTCGTCATTTGATCATATCGATACCCATCATCAAAACTTTGAGCCCATTGCCACGGTTCCATGGTACCCAACCACTCTGCAACGGCTTGTTTGTTTCACCTTCCATGTCACGCTCAAGTCTGGTCATTTTTTGCCGAAATCGATGTGGCTCTATCTCATACGCTGTAGGAATATTAAGAAAACATAAGTTACACTCTCAAATTAAAACATAAAAAATATAACTTAAAACAAAATTTCTTTACCCATTCTCACAAGTCGTCTTCGCCAGTTTGCATTCTTATATTCTTTTTGAAAGTTGGTCACAATGTACCGGCTACAATAAACTAATATCTCCATGGTACATCGGCACGTCTAATGGTCGCAATAATCCCTTTCCCTTTATCGGAGATGATGCAAATATTATCGTTATGAATAATGTACCTCTACAGGTTCGTCAAAAAGAATTCTCATGATTCCATATCTTCTTTGTCCACAATAGCAAATACTATTAGGAGCACGTTCTAGTTCCCGTCTTGAGCCACCGCAATTAATAAAATCTGCATATGTTTCCCGTATAGCCAGGTCACATCTACTTGGATAAATGGCTTGCAGTGAGGAAACACTCTAACACAGGGATTAAACGTCTAAAATATATACTGAAAAATTCTTCTTCTCGGTTGTAAGTTATTATCTGGACCATAATAAGGCCGTGTCACCAACTCAATCGCAATTTCGGGCACGTATTGTCGCATTGCGGCTATCCACCCTTGCAACTCATTGTACGATGCATCTCAATCACCGAACAATTGTTCCATTGCCATCTGTTTCGCAATCCATGGATTTTGATATGAAACTCGATAATGGAATCGTGCTTGCATCTCGACAATAAATGTAGAAACTTTGATGGTCGAATCATCCTTCACCATTGACATGATATGTGTGCAAATAAGTTTTGGAATCGAGTTTCCGGTGATCTTCTTATAAACGTATTGAACTGCATGTGTGAGGCCCAACAAATTTTCTTATCTCCCAGTTTTGCGACTTCTGGATAAATGCAGCTCGTACCCGCCAATTGTATCTTTCTGCCCAACACTCCTCAATATATAATGTCGGTTTAGACACGACAACTTTGTAGTCCACTGACAAATTCATGCTATACCGCTTAATGGTAAATACACACTCTTCCTTCGAGTCAAACCTCTGACCCACGAACAACTGTTCAGGTTCTGGTGTTACTGTTAATCGGTGAGCACACATTATATCAAGGTACTCTTCGAAATCGACTGCATATGCAGCATCAGGGTCTATAAGTGACATGTGCGCCCCAGCAGGATAATTGTGCATCACAATACGTCGACCATCCGGGACCTCATCATTCAGGCCTTTCTCATCGATATCATCCGGGACCTCGTCCATGTCGGGATCACTATCAATATCGTCCTCGTGATCAGAAGGATCACTACTATCATATTCATCATCACCTTTCGTATCATTGTCTGGTGCAACATTAAGATTGATATTGATCCCACTGATCTTGCGAGCTACAGATTAATTATCAACGTAAGATGTTGGAGCCATCATACTTAATGGAGTGGGATCTTCAGCTCTCTCAACATCAGTTAGCTCAGCAAATAACTGAATCGGTGCATTTTCATTACTCTGATTCCCACAATAAAGAGCGATCATTGTCTCCACTTCATCGTCTATGAGTTCCATCTCGGTAAATTTGATAAGATCTGTTGAAACTGGAAACTTATAGAAAAGTTTTGAGATTCTTCTCCCACAGTGTCTAGCAATTCTTTCACTAATATTTGCCTTCATATTATCAATCGAGACATTTTTACTAAATCTCATTGCTAGTTGTTGACGACATTCAAATACACATCCAATTATTGTTGTCAAAATTTCTCCATCGAAATAAACGCATACGAAAAATTGATTTTTCATCTGTTAAAAGAAATAAATAGGGTTTTTTACACAAATAATATAAAAAAATTTATTTATTATAAATAAAATTACAGTTAAAATTTTTTGCTATCCTTCTGTTTCCTTTCCTTCTTCAAAAATTTTGCTTCTTTTCCTTCTTCAAAAATTTGCTGTTAAAATTTGTTTTTCTTCTTTTCTTCTTTTACTTAATAATTTGTGTTTACATTGATCTGATGGGAGGTTTAAATAGTTTTGACAAAGGCACTACTAGTGCCGCCTACCCAGTAGGCACCATTGGTGCCGCCTACCCCAAAGGCACCACCCGTCAAATTTTAATTTTATTTTCTTTTTTTAATATAAAAATATAAAAATTTAAAAAAATTTATGTGCACCACTCACCTAAGTGTACTATTTTGATAAATATGGGAAGTATTATTTTGATAAATAAATATTTTATATTATTTATTTAAAAAGTTTTGAATTAATCTTATTGAATATTTAATTCAATTTTTAATTTTATATTATTATTTTCTACGATTCTTATAATTTTTTTTTACTTTTATAATTTTTTATAATTTGAATGGATATATATATATTATTTAAGTTATTAATTTTAATTTTTGTATTATATTTTAGTGTATAATTTTTTTTTGTATTATTTATGTAAAAACCAATGTGGGGTTGGTGCAGCCTTGCAGGTAGGTACCTTTGGTGCTACCTGTCAGATAAGCATCACCTGCCTGTACCATTTTCGTATTTAAATATCGAGTTTATACTTTTATCGGTGTTGTTTAATATTAAACAAATAAAAAAATTCCATGACAGTAGTGTCGCCTACCCAAATAACACTACTTTTTTCAAAGTGTACCATTTTGATAAATAATAGGGAATATATTATTTTAATGTATAATATATATATATTTTTTATTCTTGTAAAAAAACCCTTTTGAATGCATTCACAAAGTTTAAGTAAAATTTCATTTTTTTTTCTAATTTCACAAATATAGATGCGGTTTCACTACAAAACAGAGGAAACAGAATGAGTAGGCTATTATGTACAGAATTCCAGTTAAGCAGCCATGACCCGACCCGACCCAACGTTCAAAAATGGAATATTTAGTATGAAAGTCCAACTCACCTCATTAACCTAATCATACCATACCACATGCCATGGTTATTTTTTTTTTAAGGTTGTAATTAATAAAATAATTTTAGCACCGTTAATGATGGAATTTGAATTTTGAAATTAAAAAAAATAAATGAATTAAATTTCAAAAATAAATTTAAAATTTTTTAAAATACTTTAATTTATATTTTTAAAATATCGATATACTTTAATTTATCACTTATCTTTAATTTATATTTTTTAAAATCATCACTTATCTTTAATTTATATTTTAAAAAACAATTTAAAAGTTTTTAATCTTATCTATTAAATTTAAAAAATTCTATAATTAGCATGGTTGTTGCCTATCGAAACCAAATCCAATTGACTAATTGAATTAAAATTTGAGTAAAGTTGAACTAAAATAAAAAAAATTATTAAATAATTGTTAAATTAATTTTATAATATTTAAATAATTATTTAATTAAAATTGAATCGATAAATCTAATCGAAAAATAATAATGTGACCGAATTGAGTAACATTTTGATTTTTAAAATGAGGAATCAAATAAAAGGGTAAACGTGGATGAAATGGACAAGGGGTGACACATTGGGGGTGATGAAGGTGAGTAGCGTAGGAGAGCAAAACGTACTGAGAAGAGAAAGTAGGGCCACGTGGGGTGTGTGGTCTTGTGTTCTACCCAATTCAAGCCATGTTTTTCATCTTAAAGAGCTCTGACTAAGGTTCTCTCACTAATTTTCTAAGAACGAGAATGTTGTATGAATATTAATTAAAAAAATAAATAAATAGTGTAAGCACCAAACGAGTTTCGATGCAGGCAATAGTTAATTATAGATTACCGAAGTGGGGGTAATCGTGGTCCGTGTAAACTCTGCCCGCCAGCATCTCTCTCTGGTTATTTGTCAATTTCTTCTGACACCCAGGACCCACCCCCACCATCTCGATCTGCTCAAACTCACTATTCACTCTCACATTACCCACCCACCCACTCTTTTTCTCTTTTATACACTCCTCAAAACCCTACCGTTGAGTTCCCACTACTTCCTCTTCCTCTTCCTCTTCCTCTTCTTCACTTCATTTCTGCTTCTCACTGGAAAAAACAAAAGAGCAATGGTGCCCATTTTCGCTCCTTTCTCTCTTTTACTCATTTCTGCTCTCTTCATTGTTGCAGGTAACTAACATTTTGGTCTTTTTTTTAGAAAAAAAATTGTTGTTGTTTCTCTTGGGTGATGCATTTGTTTTTCCCATTTTGCAGATTGTGGTTCGATTGGAGTAAACTACGGAAGAGTCGCCAACAACCTTCCTTCAGCTGCCAAAGTAGTGGAACTACTTAAATCCCAAGGGTTAAACCGTGTCAAAGTCTACGACACTGACCCGGCTGTTCTCCATGCATTATCTGGATCCGGAATCAAGGTCACCGTCGACCTCCCAAACGAGCAACTCTTCGCCGCTGCTAAAAGCACTTCTTTTGCTAACTCTTGGGTCCAGCGAAATGTCGCCGCTTACTACCCTCACACTGAAATAGAAGCCATTGCCGTCGGGAACGAAGTCTTCGTGGACCCCCACAATACGACCAAGTTCCTCGTACCCGCCATGAAGAATATCCACCAAGCTTTGGTGAAGTCCAACCTTCACTCGGATATTAAAGTCTCTTCCCCAATTGCCCTTTCCGCTCTCCAAAACTCTTACCCGTCTTCTGCCGGATCTTTCCGACCCGAACTCATTGAACCCGTTTTTGAACCCATGTTGAATTTCCTCCGCCAAACCGGGTCTTTCCTCATGGTCAATGCTTATCCTTTCTTTGCTTATGAGTCAAACACGGACGTCATCTCCTTGGACTACGCTTTGTTTAGAGAGAACCCGGGTGTGGTGGATGCGGGTAACGGGTTGAGGTATTTTAGTCTTTTCGATGCTCAAATCGATGCCGTTTTCGCGGCAATGTCTGCTTTGAAATATGATGATATTCGATTGGTTGTGACGGAAACGGGTTGGCCCTCAAAGGGGGATGAGAATGAGATCGGTGCGAGTGTCGAAAACGCCGCCGCTTATAACGGGAATCTGGTCCGTCGGATCTTGACCGGCGGTGGGACCCCTTTGAGACCCAAAGCAGATCTCACCGTTTATCTGTTTGCCCTTTTTAATGAAAACAACAAATTCGGGCCTACATCCGAACGAAATTACGGCCTCTTTTACCCGACCGAGGAAAAAGTTTACGATATCCCTTTCACTGTACAAGGGTTGAAGAATTACCACGACAGGCGGCCGCCGGTGTCCGGGAATCAACCCGTGAACAGAGGAAAAGGGGGTGTGTCAAAGAGTACAACCGGGAACACGTGGTGCGTTGCGAGCGGTGAAGCTGGAAAAGAGAAGCTGCAGGCAGCTCTAGATTTCGCCTGCGGGGAAGGAGGTGCTGATTGCCATCCGATCCAACCAGGAGCCACGTGTTACAATCCCAACACCCTGGAAGCCCACGCATCGTTCGCTTTCAACAGCTACTATCAAAAGAACGGACGCCACATGGGGACGTGTTATTTTGGCGGGGCGGCCTACGTGGTCACCCAACCCCCTAGTGCGTATTCTATCCTTCTCTCCCTCTTTTAATTATTTTCTGTATATAAACTGTTTTTAACGAGGTCCACGTTAGCGAGATGTAAAGTGGAGTTACTAACGTGCACAGTGGGTGGTCCACAGGTAAAAAATAAAAATAAACCCCACGTGATTAGGGGTGAAAGAAAAAATGGAATCTTTCAAAAAGTTGACGTGGGGTGGTGCCCCACTGCTGTGTTAAATAATAAAAACATTAATGGTGCAGCAGCTGCAAGTGGTATTATGTTGTCGTAGTAATGCTGGGCCTATAAATTTGGTAAAAATAGATTCCTTTTTAATGCAAATATTTTGGTTTAAATTTGCAGAGTATGGTCGCTGCGAATTTCCGACGGGATACTGAAAGAGATTAAGGAAGAAGGGAGTGGTTGAAACATTGAAAACATATTTGGTAGTGTAGTGGTTGAATGAGATGATGAATTCTTAGGGTGGGGGTGGGGGGTTGATGATGACTCTTATTGTGTATTTTAGTTGGATTTGTTAGCAAGTTACTACCTTTGTGTATAAATCAATGGATTCTAAATATGTTATTCTATTCCTACTTTTCAATCTAATGATCAATTCGTTGCTACTACTCTAAGAATAGTTTTTCTTTTTTGGACCGTAGACGTTTATCTTTTTTGAGCGGTGCGTTTAGTTTTTTTGTTTGTTTTGTTTTACGTTATAATATTTTGTTTAATATGTTTGTTTATGTAATAGAAAACTAATTTACTCTAACAATGATTTTGTTTGGACCATACTTTAGATTGATGTTTATCTCTACAATATTTAGTTTACTATGTTTGTTTATGTGGTAGAAAACAAATTTACTCTTAACAATGATTATTTTATTCATTTGCGTTCAGTTTATTTTTCCTGTTAATACTAATGATTTTTGATGATTTTATTTTGCAGTAATATGTTTTCAACACCAGATTCAAAATCCACTTTGCACAACTAAAATGTATGGGTCTCTAAGTCCCACAATGAACTGTTGTTATGTATGAATTTTAGTTTAATTAGGATTGAACTAGTTCTTAATTCGTTTATGAATTTGAATCTACACCAAATAATTACTCAAACATGTGTTAATACTTTAATTGATTTGTATTTGTAAATTTTCAAAAAGAAAATTAACACTATTGTTCTTAAAAATATAAAATTTATATAGATATAGATAAAATATGATATATTCACCCATATTTTAGATAAATTTAATAAATAAGTGTTTACATATTTATATACTTGCAAGTAGTTTTCTTTTAGGATTTCGTTACTATTAAAGATATGCCAACTCCATACAAGTTTTTAAAGATAAATACAAATAACATTATCTTTAATTAGTTTATGGTACACTTTTCTTTGTGAGTGAAAAATGTAACAAATATTTTCAAAAAATATAATAGTTAAATAAATTCTAGTTGAAATGATAATCTAGAGAATTAAAATCATAAAGTTAATTTGAATTTTTTCATGTGTAAATATTTTTTTTAGATTTTATATGGAAAAAGTAAAATTTACTTAAAACAATATTCTTTAGTTTGTAAAAACAAGGGCTTTTTAATAACTTTACAATTAAATTGGAACTCGATGTATGAGTGGCATCTTAAGTATAAAATTAGTTTTATGTAAAGGTGTTCATGAGTCAGGTTCAGTCTAAATATAATATTAACACAGTTTATGTTTGTCCAAACCCAATCCAATTCAAAGTGTATTAATGGTATAGATACACAAATAAATCAAAAGGCTTCGTTTACATTAGATTCCACTAATAAAAACGCAAGAAAAGATAATGGTAAAATTTTGTCATTGTAAGTTGTGAAATTTAGTTATTATACTATAATTTGGTTAACCTTGGCTTTTGTATTTTTCGAATTTTAAAATTTTAATATTGACTCAAACTATAGTAGTTAAATCCTTTTGATTAATTTTTTGCTATTAGTTTTATACTATGTGTAAAGTTCATTGTTTTTTAATTTGATCATTTTTAGTCTTACACTCCGAATTTCACAATTTTTAGTTTGACACAAACAATAATTATTAAATTTAATTGTTTACTTTTTTTTTATACGTAATAAATTAACATGACATTACATATATGTTAATATATTTATCGCATAAAATTTAAAAAATAACAAAATTGAACAAATAAAATAACTACAAATGGGTGAATGTTGAAATTTTCAAATTTTAAAAAAATAAAAATAACTAAATTGAGGAATTTACACATAATTTAATAAAATAAATAAATAAAGGAAGGAAAAAGGTGAAATTTGTAGGCCCTTTGAGAATGTTTAATTGGAAAGTGGGAAGAAATGTCAAGCATTGGATCCTCATTGTGCCGTGCTTTGCTTTACTTTGTTCCAACGGTAAAATCGTACAACATTTTTATTAAAAGTGCCGTTTTTGTTTTTATTTTTATTTTATTGAAATTTAGTCTTTTGAATTATTATCAATTAATTTTATATGATATCACGTTTGAGTGTGTTAAAACACATTATTATCTTATTTATGAGTTAAAAAAGATTATAAATAATTTTAAATATAAAGTAAAAAATTTAGATATAATCAGAACTTATTATTTACCTCCAAATAAAATATTTCATCTTTATATTCATAATTTTTTTTCAAATATAACTTTGTTAATCAATAAATGACAGATTTTAAACAATAAATATTAACTCTGCTTCAAATTGACATTATTTAAATTTTTAATAGTATGTAGAGAAAATTAATCTATTTAATAATAGATAGACTAAATGAATATAACCTCGATAATAGAGAGATATGTCAAGTACATTCACTTAATTTTAAGTTATATCATTAACGTTGAATCGAAGTCTAAGTTTCATTGCGTTATTCTTTATATGATATTATTTCAGATTAATTACTGATTGCTGATTGGACTTGCCACATCAGCATTTTTTTCCTTTTTTTTTTCTTTCTTTCCCTTCATCATCTTCTCCCCAGCCCTGACGCTTCACTCCGTCCCCCATCTCCAGCCGCACTATAAGAACCATCGTTGCTCGTCTGCACACCACCAACCCAACCTCCACCGGTGCCAACCACCACCATTCGTGCACCTGCCTAGCCCACAACAACCAGCGAACCAGAACCAGCCCAACCCCAAAATTGTGTAAGTTGTCAAGTAATGTGAGTTGGTTAAGTGGGTTGGGTTGTCTGTGTTGGTCCTGTGTTCGAGCCTTGTCGTGTGCAAGGGTGAAATGTTTTTTTTATTATTAGTCATTTGGCCGAGTATTAGAGTTTAATTTAAGCTCTAGGATGGTGATTAAAGTTTTAATTATCTTTTATTTTTATTTATTTTGTATTAATCTAAATAGAGGAGAAAGAATTATATGAAACTATGATTTCATGTCATCTTTATCCCTTTTCAATAGAATATGATATATGTTATGTTCAATATGACTTAACATGTTATGCTACAATATGATAACATATGAAATGTACGAATTTTGATATATACGAGTTATGCATTTGAAAAAAAATACATATGTAATTTCTTTTGATCATGGGCCGAATCACACATTGAATTTTAGGCTCACATTTTGTATGTTTTATTTCAAGTAACCCTTTGATTTTGCATTGGACGACGACACTAGAGCTCGAGTATCACTATTTATTTCAGTTATTTTTACAGATTTGTTAATTGTTATATTTAGACATTTTAGACATTGTTTTGGTTTCTTTTATTTTTCGGACATTTTACGTTTTGCCTAAAAGCTAGAATTAAGCTAGTTAAAACGCCTAAGTTTTAACCGGTAAAAGACACTGAAGAAACTTAAATTTTCTTTCAAATCAACATGGGTTAAGGTTTTTCGGCTGCAAAACAAATAAATAGTTTTCATGATCAAGGGTTTTAGTACAATGATGTGATAAGTGAAATTGGCGATAATTATTGGAACACAACTGAATTTTGAGTTTTTGAAGCGTTATAACGTTATTACTCATTTCAACGTCGTTAAGTGGTTTTTCTCAAATTAAAGTTTTGTTACTTTGTTTTTTTTATTTAAGCATTGTAACCTACTTAATTTCATCATAATATTTAGGCGAGATATTACACGAGCTCACTACATTTTGGAAAAGCAGAGGATAAGGTTGGGTAAAAGAGGTGAAGGTCTGAAAAAGAGAGAGAGACTGAAGTGTATTTGCCTTGGCATGTGCTTTTGAGGTCCCATCTCTACTCATTTGCAACAATGGGTTGTCGTCAACTTCCCTTCCTATTTAACCAGAGAAGCTATTTGTCGAGAAGCGTCAGAGGTGAGTTGAACAGGCAGGTGTGACAACTCAGTTTAGAGTTTGAAGTAATGGGCTCTGTCTCTCGACTCGGTCACATGCTCTGTATTATTGCATTTCTCTCAAATATTATTTGCTTTTACGAGACAGCAGTCCTCTGCTTTTTTGTCCAATCTCTATGCACATTATGTATAAGAAGGCATTTTTTTAAAGTAAATTAATTTTTATATTATAATAAAAAATAAATTGATTATTTTAATTTTATTTATTTTTATTGTTAAAATTTAGTATTTATATGTTTATTTGAGGTACATAACAGTTTAATTATTCTATCAGCCTTGCTAATTTTTAATAATAGAAATAAATACAAATTTGAATTAAAAAGATCAATTTGATCTTTGATTTAACGTGCAGGTACTAATTTATTTATTTTTTTAATAAAGGAGATAAAATGTAATCTAACTCCTACTAAGGGTGAGCATCCGATCAAATCGAGTCAAATTGAGCGAAAAAATTTCGAGTTGACGAGTTCTATTTTATCATTCTAACTTGGTTTGAATTTTTTTTTCAAATCAAGTCGAGTGAAATGAAATTCGAGTCGAGTCGAATAGAATGAAATTGTTCGAATTAAATTAAAAAAATTAAACATGTCAAATTAAAATCTTGTTACAGTATAAATAATTTAATGTAAGAGAATAGAAATTTGAAACCATATGTATTTGAAAGTTTTTTCAAAAAGAAGAAGAAGATATTAGTATGATAAATTTGAATAATTAATTTCCTTATTTTGGTCTCAAAATTATTATTTTAGAAAAATATTTAAAATTTTAATTTTCTCTAAATATTTTTTAAATTTTTAAATTTTTATAATTTTAAAAAAATATAAATTTTGGAATTTTTATAAATATTTTTAACTTATGAAAATTATTTTGAATTTTTTTTATAATTTTTGTTAAGAGAGATTAATTTAAGGACTAAAAAAGTATTTACACCAATTTGTTATTTGAATTATTCGAGTTATTCAAATTGTAATTCAACTCGACTCGAACTTCAAACTCGAATTACTTATTCAAGTTGACTCAAACAATTCGATTCAATTAACTTGAAAATCGAATTTTTTTTGAATCGAGTTTTATTCAACCCTAATTTCTAATATAAAAACCTCTAAAATACTTTTATCACGATACAACACCTGTACTAACTCCATTTTTTTTATATTTCTCGATTTTTTTTACATTTAATAATATAATAATCATAGCTATAAATAAAAAACTCAAAATACCAAACTCAATGCCTTTGAGCACATACCACTGATCCCAACTCCAAATTACCCAACCCAAAATTTGAAGTTCATTAACTTACAAAATATGAAAATAAGCTCCCAAATCCATCACGGTTAGTGTAATTGTTTGTAATTACATATGTAGTTTATTTTCTAAAATATAACATCGACTTCCAAATATATTTTAAAATATAACAAACATAATATATTAAATATTTATGAAATTTAAATATTTCAAATTTTAGAAATGAATTTTCAACTTTAATTAATATTGACATTTAATATAACCTTTCCAACCCGATCTAGATGTTAAACTTGAATCCAGAAGATTACATTGCCACCAAGATGATCCAGTAAGCCATCGGAATTTATAAAAATAATTATTTTTAAAACAATTTTATTTTAGAAAAAACTTAGTTTATTTTTAGTAAAAAGCTCGCGAGTTTTCAAGAATCCGATTTAGATTAACTACCCTAAGTAACGGTGACTATTTTTGAAGACTTTGGTTAAACATAAATTTATTTATTACTCAAAATTTAACAGCTGAAAATAATAATATTTATTTAGTTTTAATAAAATCTAAGTTTCATGCATAATTAATTAATATTCATATTTCAATGTCTTCAAATAAAATCAAATGACATGCAAAGAAACAAATCCTAAGTCCCATGTCACAATTCAAACTTATCATATACATTAATTATTATTTATTATACTAGTTGAAATATGATCTAAGTCCTTATATTTTTGTACATTTAAAAGTTAGTCCTCCTACTATATTATATAATGTTATATCATATAATATATTATATAATATACTAATAGTTTATTACAAATTGATTTTTTGTACATTTAAAAGTTAGCCTTTATACATAAATTAAAGAGCAAATTGATTTTTTCTATTACAAATTTTATTTATTTTTAATGTTAAAAATTGATGTGATTAACAAAATAATGGCATAGTTACACATAACATGCTAACTGCATCTCATGTTGCTCATGTAGAAAAACCAGTTTTTAACCGTAAAAGTTGATGAAAGTTTTAACAAAAGTCGAATTTGCTCTTTGACCTAATAATAAAGGATTAATTGTTTTTTTCTTGAGTAAAGAGGGATAAAATACAATTCGAGACCTAGTACAATAACCTTTTCTTTGCCCTTCAATTTTATAAAAAATCATTTTAGTCATCTATTTAATTTGCATTTTAACTTTTAAACTTATAGTATTTATCAAATCACTCCAAAATGGATGAAAATGATAAAAAATAATGATTTATTTTTGAAAATTATTAAAATTATTAAAAATAAATTTTAATATTTTTAAATTAAAAAAATAATTACTATAATGTGATATAATATATGTTACATCAATAAAGTTAAAAAATAATGATTTTCCTATTCATTTTAGAATAATTTGATAAACAATATAAATTTAAAAAGTAAAAGAATAATTTTTTTCGGTTGAAAGAAAAAAAAATCAAAGAGGGTGAATTACTATTTGGGGGTTGCTTTGGATTAAATCCCTATTTGAGGTTTATTTTGACAATTTTTTACACTAGGGTTTGAATTTTTAGTTTAAATCTTGAATTTGATAATTATTCTCATATTTAAAATTGATAATTTTTCTCAAATTGGGGTTTAAATTGTTTTTATCTAAATTAGACCCTAAATTTGACAATTATTCACATATTAAAACTTGAGTTTGATAATTGTTCTCAAATTAAGGTGTGAGTTTTAAAGTTTTCAAGTACTAATTTGAATAAAAAAAAAGCTCATGTACCAATGTAGTAAGAGTTCAAACCCTAAAATATGATTTAGTCCTAATAAAAATTGAAATTTCCAATTATAACCTCGAAAATGGAACATACCTTAGTTGGCGGGGACTAGTATCTTTTCTGGTTATTCCCTCCAAGTCCTATTGAAAATGCTCTTGAGTGTAATCCCTGCAAGTTTTTAAAGCGCCTTCTTAGCTCCGACGACTTCCATTTCCATCAGAATCTGGAGATGCTTATTGGCTCCAGCAGCCACTGGTATTTTCCTATAATCACCGCTTCCTTCAGCCAACAGCGTTGTTACCACCATCAAGGGGTACTTCTTAGAAACAATCTCATTTTTGGGATCCAACATCTGCACCAATCTCATCATACTCTTCTCATCTCTAGCAAGCACCTTCCTATTTGACCGGACAGTCAGTAGCGAAACAATGGCTTGTGCCGCCGCGTCTTGTAACCGCACTGGCTTTGGAGATTCCATTAACTTTACCAAAGAACCCATACAACTAGAAAGGGCTCGCTTATTTCCCTCACTAATTGATAATTTCGATAAGAAAGAAGCTGAAATCTGTTGTAAAATCATGTTCCCGTGCTTAATAAATTCACCTAATTGGATAATGGTGGTCGTTGAAGATGATAAGATCTGTAAATTGAAAATTGTTACCGAAAGGGAACAGATTGTACGGAGAACATGCTCGATTGTATCTGAATTTGATATATCTTGAATCATATGCATCAATCTTGGCAACCCTTTTTCTTGTATAATCAAAGCGTGACAATATTCACCGGAAGAAGCGAGTATAGAAAGGCAATTGGCTACTTTTTCTTGTGCAGCGGTGTTACTGGAGACTAATAACATGACTAAAATAGGAATCGCGCCTTCTTCAACCAAAGCCAATCGAATATATTTTACAGAAGCCACGTTTCGAAGAGCGCTAACCGCATGTGTTTGGATTGGTTGGGAGCCAGATCGACAAGCTTCTATCAAGACCGACACCCCTCCGTATGTTGAAATTGCCCAAGCGTTTTCGGGATCGACGGTTATTGTTTAACAGCAATGGCTACCTTTTCTTTTAAAGAAATGAATCCTGTTTCGAGGATTCTTAATAAAGGCCCTAATCCTCCCTCTTCGAAGATGATTTTTCTCGAATCTTGGCTTGAAGAAGCCAACATCGACATTGCTAAAACAACTTGTTCTTGAATCAAAGGTTGGCTGTTCACTTCGAGAAGACTTATCAAATAGCCAATGTTTCCTTCTTTAGCAACCACAGCAGTGGATTTCTCATCCTTGTTGAGAAGCTGAAGGAGTGATCATAAAGCTTTCTTTTTGAAATCGATACCTCCAATCTGAAGTCGGGTGAAAACCTCCCTAATGAAAAATCTCAAATCATCTTTATCAGAGCAAGGTCCCGGATGAGACAAAATAATGGCGTTGGATTGGTGAAGAACGTCAGATCTGAGAAGCAAATTGAGGTTATGGAGATGGGTAGAGAGAGAAGAGGCAACGATGTAGAGGTCGCTTTGCATGAGGAGTTTGTCGCTTGTGAAGGAAGAGAGTGTGCATTGATCGAAGAGAGCTTGTAAACGTTGGAGAGTTGAGAGAAGGGAGGGGAAAAGAGTGTGAAGCAAGGAGTTATCCTCCCAATGAGGAGATTCAGAGATGGAGGAAAGAGATGATTGGATATTGCAAAGCTTTGACCGAAGGACTTGCCACAGTCCTACGAAAGAACGGACGGTGAAGGAAAAAGGAGGAGGAGAGAGAGAAGAGTGGTGATTAAGTTGAGGAGTGTTTGCGGTGGTTGAGGTTCGGATGGTTCTAACGTCGACGTTTGCGGTTGTTCTGATGTATGCATTTGCAGTTGAAAACTTGGAATTAGGAACAGGAACTAGGATGTTTGATTGTTGAATTACAATTTTTTTATATATTTTTGTTTTCAGTAGTATATTATTAAAACTTTACAAATATAATTTAACTGTTTCCTTTAATCATAGAATTTATAGTTTTATTATATCACAATATATTATTTGATATTTGAATTTGACATTTTTTTAATTTAATATTTAAATTTATACTTTTTCTTAAGTTGGTACTTAATCTTTTTGATGATTCAATTTGATATATGAATTTGAATCTTTTTCTTAATTTGGTATTTATTTTTTTTTGTTCAATTTGGTACTTTTTCCTAACAATATTTTTGTAGCATAACAAATTTTTTTAACACAGTTAGTATTTTGACTAATTTGTATAATATGTAACAAATGTAGATATCAAATTAAAAAAAACCAAGTTCAACTATCAAATTAAAACCAATAAAATATTTGCAAGGTTTTTCTCTAATGTTGTCCGAAATTTTGCCTACGGTTGACCCAGTGGTCGATGCTAATAGTGCTGATTTTAACTTTGGAATCGGCAGGGTTACGAAAAAGTTCGTACTCGGATAGATTCACCCTATGATTTTGATGATTCGACGGTTGATTCTAATGGTAAAAAAGTTTCCCCAGAGGTTCCTATGCCTTCTTACAAATCCACCCTTCTTGGATTGTCCTCGGGAAATAAAAAATCTGTTTCTGTAGAGGAAGAATTCTCTTTACTAGAGGGGATGCTGTTACAGAAGTGATCAAAGGAGTACCTTTCATCACTTTTTCAAATCGTGTTCAGGAATTTATCAAGAGACGAATGGCAAAAACCATTGTTGTGAAACTGTTGGGTGGCAGAATCAGTTTTAATGCTATTATGAACAAGCTTTCTTTGATTTGGAATCCGACAGGTAAGTTTCAATTAATGGATTTAGAAAATGATTTTTATTTGGTTCGTTTTCAGGAGGAAGACGACTACAATTTCGCACTAACAGAGGGGCCATGGATCTTGTATGGCAAATATCTATCAATCAGACCTTGTTCATCAGATTTCTCTACTACCCAAGACTACATCGATTCTCAAATAGTTTGGATTCACTTACCTAGGTTACCCGAAGGGTATTATTCTGATTGCCTCCTCTGTGTGATCGGTCATGCAGTGGGACCAATCATAAAATTAAATGTTCATACCGATGGCGGCCAACGAGGGCCTTTCGCCCGTTTAGCAGTGAGCATTGACCTCAAAAAGCCTTTGATTTCTAAGATTTGGATTAATGGCAGGCTATAATGCGTTGAATAAGAAGCACTGTCGAATATATGTTACAAGTGCGGGATGGTTGGTCACTCATGGGAGACATGCTTGGCATCATCGTCGGTGGATATGGATGAATCGGAGGGTATTGTGCCTGTTAAAAAATCTTCTGGCTTGGAGAAAAAGGTGGTGGAGGAGTCATTCGGCTCTTGGATGGTGGTTGAACGCCAGAAGGGGCGAAGGCGTGTTTCCAAGGAAAGCACCGAGGTAGTCGTTGGTAAGTCTATTTAAGGCTCTCGGTTCACGGTACTGATGGAGGAAGAAGATCTTGGTGATGGAGGGAAAATTGCAAAATTAAAGGGAGTAATCTGGTGTTAGACTTGGTTTTAGAAAAAGGAAAATTTGTGGAAGATTTAGATTCAATAAATCGGTAGTCAAAGGGTAAGACAAATAAAGTAATAGGTAGACTAAAAAGAAGGGCATTATTATTGGTGGATCAAATTTGATTTTAAAAATTCCTAAGCCCATTGTGGGTAAGCTGGGCATTTAACATAAAAAAGCCCAGGCTCCTTTGATTATTGGCGGAAAAAATAACCCACGATTAGAACAGAGGCAGACCGGGACGTTTGAACAGATTACTGTTTCAGAAAAATTAAACAAGGACTCTCACACTGCTATGAGATTTATGACCATGGGTAAAACATCTTTTAATGCTAAAAAAGAAAATAACAATTTTCTTTTTGGTAGTATAGGTGATAAATCGAGTCATTTATTGGAATCAACCTCAAGTGACATGGTTAAATCTAGCAACATGCCAGATCTTCAGAATGCTATAATTTCTAAAGATTTCTTGGAACTAAGTGTTACTATGGAAGGAATTGTCAATGATTTGGATAGAGATACATCTCCTACGAATTCAACAGTTATCATCCGAAATGAAGATGTCACTCAGATAGTAGATGGTTCGGTTGGATCTTCATCCATGAGCTAAGTCGTTCCGGGTATGTTTCCTTTCACTCAATTTATGTTTTTATGGATATAAATATTTTA
Organism: Gossypioides kirkii; assembly: GCA_005610355.1. Taxonomy (NCBI): domain Eukaryota; kingdom Viridiplantae; phylum Streptophyta; class Magnoliopsida; order Malvales; family Malvaceae; genus Gossypioides; species Gossypioides kirkii. The sequence continues at coordinate 6,095,939 of CP032249.1, read as the reverse complement.
TGTTGGAATTGTTAAGGAGCGGGTTATCCTCGTTTCCATAATTTTGTTAAGGAATATTGCGTAGATTTTAGATCGAATTTATTTTGCTTTCCAGAGCCTCGAGTTAGTGGTGTTTGGGCCGATAATATTATCGCCAAATTGGGTTTTTCCAAATCATTCAAGGTTAAAGCAAATGGTTTCGCTGGAGGAATTTGGTTATGTTGGAATGATGACATTAGGGTGGAAATTTTGGGATTTAATCCTCAAGTTGTGCATATTCGCTTCGGTGTCAGTTGCATTTCGACATCGTTTCTGTGCTCCATTGTATATGCTGGTCCTCAACTGGGTCTGCATAAGGAACTTTGGTCTTTTCTTGAGTGTTTGGCTAACTCAGATAATGAACCTTGGATTTTAGTTGGGGACTTTAATTTTATCTTAGATGGTAGTGAACGCTCTAGGGGTGATGAAATAGTTTCAAAAATTCTTATTTGATAATGGTATTAAGGACTTGAAGGCTTCGGGTGCGCGTTTTACTTGGTATCGTGGTGGATTATTGCAAAGGTCGGATAGGGCTATCTATAATATGTTCTGGGATTCTTTTGCACCTGAATGTTCAGTTCGCAATGTCCACAGGCTGAAATCTAATCATAGGCCTATTTTTATTTCTCTTGATCCGAAGAGAACCAAAGGAGACTGCCCTTTTCGTTGTCTCGCTAGCTGGTTTCTTCATGCGGACTTTGGTAATGTTCTTCGTAGTAGTTGGGATCATAATACGAATGTGTTTGACAACTTAGAAAAATTCAAAGGTATTATCTCAAACTGGAACAAAACTATTTATGGTAACATCTTTGAGAAGAAGAAAATGTTGATTGCTGAGCTAAAAAAAGTACAAAGGATTCTGGATTATCGGTCTTCGCCAGGTCTTCACAACCGAGAAAATGTTTTAAGAAGTGAATTAGAGGAGGTTCTTTTACATGAGGAGCTTTTATGGTTTCAAAAATTTAGGGCTGATTGGTTAAAATATGGAGATAGGAACACTGCTTATTTTCATAACCGTGCTTTGATTAGATGCAAGAGAAATAGGATTGAGGATTTGATCATAGGTATTAATTGGAATTATGATAAGGATGACCTTAAATATCATGTGCGAGATTTCTTTAAAGATTCTATAATATGGATTATCAAACTACAGGGGTTCTTTGTTGTCGAAATAGATTTTCTAAGTTGTCTGAAGCTGATAAAGCTGGACTTACTACTATCGCCTTTGATGAGGAAATTCATAGGGTAGTCTTTAGCATGGCTCCTTTGAAGGCACCGGGAGTTGATGGTTTTCAGGCTAGTTTCTTTCAGTCTCAATGGAGTATTGTGGGATCTTCGATTTGTCGGTTTGTTCGGGATAGTTTGAGAGGACTTCCTTTGGATCCTAGTTTGAATAAAACTCTCCTTGTTCTTATTCCCAAAGTTCAGAGCCCGGAGCATATATCTCAGTTTCGTCCAATAAGCCTTTGTTCCGTCTGTAGTAGGCCCAATTTGATCGAGCCCTTTCCAAAACCAAACCAATAAATCAAATCTAATTTTAAATTTATTCTTAATTTAAATTTAAATTGTCCATTTACAAAATCCATGGGTCAAACCCAGTTACATGTCTAAATTACCTTAAGCCCAATTAACCTAGCCTAATACATTTGAAAAAAAAAAGAAGAAAAACCCACCCTAATGGTAACAACTTGCTACTTGCCGCCTTCATCCTTGGCCATTCAGCTACCGCCACATCAGCACCACCAACAGCTCACCATTCAAATTGCCACCATCGCTACTTCGAGTCTACACCTACGAAGAAGAAGGGACAACAATTTAGTTGCAAAAAAAACAAAAACAAAAGAGAATCATTGTAATATAAGCTATAAAGCTATAAAGCCCCATCCAAAATCAATTGTAAAGGATAGTTTTTTCTTTAAAATCAATACAAAACACAGTGCATTCTAAATAAACACAAAAAAACAGATTCAAATCAGATTCAAGCAATCTAGCAGTATTCTCGAGATATACAATTTGCATACACATTTATTGTGTATTTATTTGAAGCAAGTTTATTTAAATACATATTAAGATATTTATTTACTATTTATTATTTATTAATATATATTTATTATTTATTTATTATGTTTTCTTTTCGAAACGTTTTTAATATGTATTAATATACTTATCATTATTATCATTTATTATTATTTGCTTTGGAAACGTTTTAAATAAAAAAAAAGAATTTGAAGGGGCGCACCTAGACTTGTCGGCACCGTCATCATCGTAGCCTCAGACGGAGCCTTCTGATCTCGTCCTCATGTGCAAAAGGACTCCAACAAAGAGGGTTTTCCTTGATTCGAAAAAAAAACAATGTGAAAAAGGTCAGATTTCGAAAATAAAATAATAATAAAAACCCATTTGCTTTTTAAGTTTTGTAAAGATCTAATATAGATTTAAATTTGTTGTTTTATTTAAATAGAAAATAATAGCAAACAATATTTCACTGAAACCCTTTTATTTTTTCAGATCTAGTTAGCTCTAGATTTTTTTTAAAAGGAAAAAAGAGTGTAATAATCATGAAAAAGCAAATTTTGTAAAAATAATGAAATAGATCATTTTTTTAAAAAGAGAGAAGAAGAAGCAGATTCGAAAAAGGGGTTGTTTTTTAAAAAAAAAATTAAAATAGATTTAAAAGAAATAAAAAAAGAACTTAAATGTTTTAAAAAAGGATGAATCTGGATTTGATCTAGTTAGATCTGAACCCAGATCTGCGTTAATGCTTTGAGTACAAAACGACGTCGTTTTACCTTTCCCCGACTCGACCCGTGCGAATCTCCCGGGATCCGCATATTTTCGTTAAACGGGTTATTTACCTACCTAGTCTTTCCGCTTTTCTTTAAATTCTCAATCAGGTCCTTGCACCCATTTTTATTCTTTTTTAAATTTTCCCAGGGATTTTATTTCCTTTTCAATTTAATCCTTTAACTTTCTGAAGACTAAGAAGCTGCCACATGTCCCTTTTTTTGGTTTTATTGCCTAGTAGGTCCTTGAACTTTCCAAAAATCATATTTTGGTCCTTAAACTTTCTAGAAATCAAATTTTAACCTTCAAATTTTTCTAAAATTACATTTTGACCCTTAAGCTTTTCTAAAATTATGTTTTAACCCTTAAACTTTTTCCAAAATTGCATTTTAACCCTCCAAACCTTCTCAAAATCACATTTTGACCCTCAAACTTCTCCAAAATCATATTTTAACCCTAAACTTTCCCAAAAATTATATTTTTCCCCCAAACTTTCCCAAAATTACATTTTAACCCTGTATTCTCTGAAACTTTATTTTTAACCCCATTTTTCCTTTTTCTTTGATTTTTGTACATAAAATTTAATTATTATTTTTATTTTCTTCGCCTTTTTAATTAATCCCATTTTCTAATTTCGTTTCACATTTTTTTGTACTTCGTATATTATTAATCCTATATTTGATTTTTGCATTTACTTATCTAGTTAATTATTATTTAATTTTTCCATTATCTGCACATTCATTTTTAATTTACGCATTCATCTTTAAAATTAAATTTACTTTCTGATTTTCTTTAAAAATACGAATATTTTAAAATCGAGGTAATATTTCTTTATTTTGGATTTTGAAAAATTGTGCCTTAACTTACTAGGCGCGATTTTTTCTTCAAACCAGAATAATTGAATACCCTTTTCAAGGTTTGAAATTGGCAACGCGGGAAAGCTCGTTATTTCGGATCTCAAAATGTTATGTCCTAACTCACTGGACGTAACTTTCTTCCTCGATCATTTCGAAATAACGAGACTTCTTTACGAAATTCGATTTTCCTTCTTAAACGTGTACATCAAGTAAATCATGCATTCAAGATCATATTTTAAACTTTACTCGAGATTTCAAGCTTTTAACAAATAAGACTCGAAAATAATCGATGTGGTACCAATTTTGGGCATATAAGAGTGCTAAGCCATTCCTCACATGTAATTGACTCCCGAACCCGTTTTTTGGATTTTGAAGACCAAAATATTTTTCAAAACGGATTTTAAACGTTTTATGATGATCCAATCACATCGAATAAAAAGATTGGTGGTAACTCTTTTTTTTCGATTTTAAAAATATTTTTCGAGACCGTTTTTCCTTTTCGAAGAAAAACGTTTTGACAGCTTGGTGACTCCACTAGGACCTATTTTTTTTAAATAAAAGAAAGTCAAGCCAAACATTGATTATTTTCGGGTCTTCTTGTTAAAAATTTTAAACACTCAGTTTTGTCTAATATACGATCCTTTGTATTTTTGTGTGATGCTATATTACTAGTTAAGTTTGCATTCATATGCATTTGTTACTACCCTTTAAGTGGAAGCGGGAAACTACTCCTTCGTGAGGTTTACACCTCTGTGCATGATAGTGGATCGCTTTCGGGATTACATCCGTATCCATGTTATCGTGAAGTTTTCGTTTTTGTGCAAACATGTGGCAAATGTGTCCCCTAATTTGAACTCATCCTATGAGCTTGTAATGAGTGAGGACCGAGGAATTTGCTGATTTAGGTACCTCTACTCTAGAACATAAATCGCATATAGTGAGCTTTAAATGCCCACCTTAGGATGGAATTACACTAAACTGTTAGCAATTTCCCTAAATATAACTCTTTGTTTTTATATTTGTATTTTATTATCATATTAACTTATGTTCTCCTTTGTTTTTATGCATTTGCATTACATCCCCATATCAAGAAAGATATAGTTCTAAGTTCAATTACTAAATAGAAAGTTGGTCATAAGAAAACGAGTTCCTTGATAAAATAGAAGACAATATGGTCGGGCGTGCACAACAAAGAAAGAGAAGAAAACGGGAAATCAATGATTTGCCAAATAAGCAAGACGGAAATGAAGATCACGCAGTCAACCAAGTTTTGGTCCAAGTAGGAGAAGTGATCGATCACTCAACCATTCAAGTTGATATTTTGGACCAAAAGTCGGAGACGAACCAGGGCGAATTTGAATGACTTCTAGCAAAGATTAAAGTTCCTGAATACTATGTCACGACCATATACGTATCTGCTTTATATAAAGGAATTTGTTTTCTAGTAAAGTTTTCAAATAGAATTAAACTATAAGTCAATACCCTTCTTATGCATACATGCATTCATAAGCATTAAATCTGTTAACATGCCTTAAATTCAAAAAACATACACCTAATTAATTAACCTTGAAATAGTTATATCGAAACCATTAAGAACCCTCATCGTTACTACACTCGCACGAAATCGAAAGTGATGGAACAGAGGATTGAAAGGCTGGAGCAAACATAAAGAGACATGCAGGAGCAAATGCATGCACAATTACGAGATCAAATGGAAAAGATGCAACAAGACATGAAAGATCAAAGAGATATGATCAATCAGTTAGCCCAAATGCTAAGAGAGAAGGCTGATAAAGAGAAGGGTCCCGTAATAAATCTCGAGGAAGAAGAAAAGGATCCCTTTAACCCCTTAGGTTATACTCTCTCATACAATCAAGTCCCACTTGAAGCATACACACAGGGAGCTCCTGTCACAATAAGAACACAATAACATCCCACTGGTACATCGAGACCAAATAATTGTCTAATGAGGTCAGGATCCAACCCGGGAGAAATTACCATAAATGCTGATGTTCATGACTTCGATGAAATAGCGAGAATGGATCCCCCTAGACAAATGGAGGAAAAATACAAAGTGTTGGAAGAAAAGATCCAAGCAATACAAGGATTTAAAAACTGCCATGGGATGGAAACCAAGGAGTTGAGCTTGGTTCCAGACCTAGTGCTCTCGCCTAAATTCAAGGTCCCAGAATTTGAAAATATAGCGAGACGAGTTGCCCAGAGGCTTACATCACCATGTTCTATAGAAAAATGATGGGATACGTCCACAATAACCAATTACTTATCTACTGTTTCCAAGATAGCTTGGTAGGTTCTGCTGCTAGATGGTACAATAAGCTTAGTCGTGCAAAAATTAGTTCATGGAAAGACTTGGCACAGGCATTTATTAAGCAGTACAGTCATGTTACCGGCATAACCCCGGATAGGATCACATTACAGAATATGGAGAATAGCCCAGTGAAAGCTTCAGGCAATATGCCCAAAGATGGAGGGATATGGCAACTTAAGTATAACCACCTCTGTTGGAAAAAGAAACGACAATGTTGTTTGTCAATACGTTGAAGGCTCCGTTCATCAACCATATGCTGGGGAATGTCACTAAAAGCTTCTTTGACATGGTTCTGTCCTGAGAAATGATCGAAAACTCGATCAAAAGTGGGAAGATAGATGTTGGGAAAATCGCTAGGAGACTTGCTTTCAAGAAAAAAGAGGCTGAAATAAATAATGCAAGCATTTATAGGCTGAACCACGTAAGACCGATTATGACGATGCTATCAAATGCACCAATGACCAACAACAGAAATCCTCCAAGGTCGGGACCAAGCTCAATGCCAAATACTGAAAGAATCTCGTTCACGCCCATCCCAGTGACATACAAATAGCTTTACTAGAAGTTATATGATTTACACGCGGTTGCTCCATGTTACTCGGATCTAGTACTACCCCGTTCTTGAAATGGTATGATGCGAATGCTCGATGCGAGTATCATGACGGGGTAGTGGGACACTGTATTGAGAATTGCTTTACTTTCAAAAAGTTGGTGGAGAGAATGATCAAGAAAAAAATTATAAGATTTGACGAGTCATCTGGACTCAATGTGGCGGGAAACCTTTTGCCTAACCATCTCGATCAGGGAGTGAATACGATCAATGAAGATTTGAGCATTAATGTTGTCGGGGAAGAAAATGGAGAAGGACGCTCAGTAAAAATTTGCCCATATGCTCCGGAAAGCGTTCTAAATAATTGGAATGTGAAGGAACTCCCTGTAACTTTTAAGATTTCTTCAGAGTAATGCTCAAAACACACCTATTGCTTCAGGCTCAAAAGCAATATGAATCTTTTTGTAAAAAGGGCCCATGGTCATTATCTAGTTATTTTGAATGAAAATGCATCTTCTATCTTACATGACAAATCTTTCGCTAATTATTCTTTCATTCTTATCCAACTCAACAAATCGTTCGTACATATCCAATAAACAAAATTAATCATTCTTTAATACATACATTCTTGTCCAATTTGACAAACATACTCATACTCATACCATATAACCATTCTTTCGTAAATTTATTTTGTTCTTTGGACCTCTTTTTTTGTTCCTTTGACAGGTCCTTGAATATCAATAATATGAATGACCCTGATGCTAACTTAAGAGCCTCGTTTCGAGTAAGATATCTGTTTAGAAGAACTTCAGGACTTTGAAGATGATCCAGATTGTAATATATCTCTTGATCTGTTAAGGATGATGGTGCAAGAAGAAAAACAAATCTTGCCTCATTCGGAACCGATGAAAGTTATCAGTTTGGGGAACGAAGATGAAAAGAAAGAGGTGAAAATTGGGACAAGCATCTCCATAGAAACCAAAAAAGATCTTATCGAGTTGCTTCAAGATTTTCAAGATTTCTTTGCATGGTCTTACCAAGACATGTTTGGCATGAGTACTGACATTGTGGTACACAAACTCCCCATAAAGGAAAAATGCAACCCTGTTCAGCAAAAGCTCCGAAGGATGAGACCAAATGTATTATTAAAGATAAAAGAGGAGGTCAGAAAACAATTTGACGCTGGGTTTCTCCAAGTAGTTAAATACTCAGAATGGGTAGCCAACATAGTCATTGTTCCTAAAAAAGATGGGAAAGTGCGTATGTGTGTGGATTATCGGGATTTAAATAAAGCTAGCCTAAAGGACAACTTTCCATTGCCTCACATCGACACCTTAGTAGATAATACAGCAGGTCACTCCTTAATTTCGTTCATGGACGGTTTCTCCGAGTATAACCAGATAAGGATGGATCCTAAAGATATGGAGAAAACCACGTTTGTCACACTATAGGGAACATTCTGCTATAAGATAATGCCTTTTAGACTCAAAAACGCGGGGTAACTAATCAAAGAGCCATAGTAACTCTGTTTCATGACATGATGCATAAAGAAATTGAAGTTAATGTCGATGACATGATTGCAAAATCCCAAACAGAGAAAGAACATGTAAAGATCTTAAAAAAGTTGTTTACGAGGCTAAGAAAGTATCAACTAAAGTTAAACCCAGCCAAGTGCACTTTCAGATCCACTTCGAGCAAGCTGTTAGGCTTTGTGGCCAGTAAAAGAGGGATTAAAATTGATCCCGATAAAGTCAAAGTCATACAGGAATAACCGCCACCCAGTACGCAAAAAGAAGTTCAAGGGTTCTTAGGGAGATTAAATTACATTGCTCGGTTCATCTCACAACTGATTGAGAAATGTGATTCCATCTTCCGTTTGCTTAGGAAGCATAACCCAGGTGTATGGGACGATGAATGCCGAGAAACTTTTGACAAAGTCAAGGATTACTTATCCAATGCTCCCGTCTTGGTGCCTCCAATTCCTAATAAACCGTTAATCCTATACTTGGCGGTCTTTGAAAATTCTATAGGATACGTACTAGGCCAACACGATGAGTCTGGAAAGAAGGAAAGGGCGATATTTATCTTAACAAGAAATTCATCGATTGTGAAACTCAATACTTGCCAATTGAAAAACTATGTTGTGCTCTAATTTGGACCACACAAATATTAAGGTAATACATGTTGTACCACACAACTTGGTTAATCTTAAAACTAGATCCTCTGAAATATATGATGGAGTTAGCCGCACTGAATAGAAGGTTGGCTAAGTGGTAAATTTTGCTTTCTAAATTCGACATAGTCTATGTCAATTAAAAGACAGTAAAAGGGAGTGCGATAGTAGATTTCCTAGCTAGCAGGGCTTTAGAGGACTATGAGCCAATGAACTTCGACTTTCTAAACGAGGATTTAATGTGTGTTGCAGCCACTTAAGAGGGAACCACAGTAGAACATCCTTGGAGATTAAATTTTGATGGAGCTTTAAATGCCACAGGTAATGGAGTTGGGGCAGTTTTGGTATCACCAAAAGGAGACCACTATCCTTTTACCAATAAAGTCGATTTTAATTGTACAAATAACATAGCAGAATATGGAGCATATATCATGAGAATCTGTGCAGCAGTAGAATGGGGGATCAAAGTTTTGGAAATATATGAAGACTCCGCACTAGTAATCTATCAACTTAAAGGAGAATGGGAAACGAGAGATTCCAAACTAATTGATTACCGAAAGTTGGTTCTCGAGTTAACCAAGGAGTTTGATGATGTCACATTCTATTATCTCTCATGAGAAGAAAATCAGATGGCTGATGTTCTTGCCACTTTGGCCTCGATAATTAAAGTAAACAGACTAGAAGATATGAAACTCATTCAAAAGAGCATTTATGTGGCTCCGACTCACTGTTATGATATTGAAAACGAAGAAGAAGAAAGGAAGGATCGCTCTTGGTACCAAGATATTCTCCAATATGTAAGAGATCATAAGTACCTCGAGCAAGCTTCTGAAAATGAAAAGAGGACATTGAGAAGACTCGCCAATAAATATGTTCTAGATGGGGAAATATTGTACAAAAGGAGAAAGGATTAGGTGTTGCTGAGATGTGTCGATGCAATCGAAGCTAGAAAAATCTTAGAAGAAGTTCACGAAGGCATTTTTAGAACACACTCTAATGGTTTAACAATGGTCAGGTAGATAATGAGATTTGGGTATTACTAGTCCACCATGGAAGGGGATTGCATCAATTATGCTAAGAGGTGCCATAAGTGCTAAATCTATGAAGATAATATTTATATACTCCTATCATACCTTCATGTCATAACTTCTCATTGGCCTTTCTCTATGTGAGGCATGGATGTCATTGGACCAATTTCTCCAAAGGCTTCTAATGGTCATAGATTTATTTTCGTGGTTATCGACTACTTTACCAAATGGGTAGAAGCTGCTTCTTATGCTAATGTCACGAAGTCTGCAGTTGGTAAATTCTTGAAAAAGGAGATCATCTGCCGATATGGGATGCCAGAAAGGATCATATCCGATAACGCCTTAGATTTGAATAATAGCACGATAGTAGAGGTTTGCGAGCAATTTAAAATCAAACATCACAATTCATCTCCCTATCGCCCAAAGATGAATGGAGCTGTGGAGGTAGCTAATAAGAACATCAAGAAAATCATTGAAAAAATGACTGAGACCTACAAAGACTGGCACGAAAAATTATCGTTTCCCTCTTTGTTTACAGAACTTCGATTAGAACTTCTACTGGGCAACACCATTTTCGCTAGCATATGGTATGGAAGCAGTCTTACCTATTGAGGTTGAAATACCTTTTTCCGAGTCTTGACAGAGTTACAACTAGATGAGGCAGAATAGATTCAGGCCCGATATAATCAGTTGGATTTAATCGAAGAAAAAAGGCTAAGAGCTATCTGCCATGGTCAGATGTACCAGAAAAGAATGATGCAAGCTTATGACAAAAATGTCCATATTAGAGAATTCCATGAGGGAGATCTAGTTCTGAAAAAGATACTTCCAATACATAAAGACTTTCGAGGGAAATGGATGCTCAATTGGGAAAGGCCTTATGTGGTAAAGAAAGCTTTCTCAGGAGGAGCTCTCATTCTAACAGAAATGGACGGTAAGGATCTGCACAGCCCCGTCAACTCGGACTAAGTAAAAAAAATATTTTACCTAAAAAAAAAAGAAAGAAAGAAATCGAGATGAAAACCCGCAAAGGGCGTCTCAAAAAAAAATCAAGATGAAAACCCGTAAAAGGCGTCTTGAAACCAAAAGAAATTTAAGTTGAAAACCCGCAAAGGGTGACTTAAATTCAAGAACGAGTTTGAAGTGATCGTTTCTCTCAATTGTAACAAGATGGAAGAAAATTACAGTTTGAAGCATCAACAAAGCACTATAGGTCTTTTAGACACACATTTGAGCTCAGAATGATTCTCAGCGAGTCGGCTCAGAGAAGCTCATTCTGCGATATTCGGGGTATCTAATTGTCTTTCGTTGTATACTTGACAATTTCTTGACTAAAAATTACCTCCTATTGATCTTTTCTTTTGAATTGTGTCTTCAATAGATTTCGACTTTATTTTTTCATAATCTCATTCGAGCATTTTGCATTTAAAATAACGGATAATGAACTAATAATATGAATCATACAAAGATCCATGAGCATTACTCTGGAATTTCCTAAATAGTACAGGGGCCTAAAACAATGCTACCAATTGGAAAACAAACTTGAAGACAAGCAGTTCAAGCTAAGTCTAAAAGAAGACAGGGTGGTACGCCAGTGACAGAACTACAACGAGCGACAAACTATATCACTCCAAAGATGTAAAAGGAAAAAGAATTAATAAAATTGAATCTGACATCAATCATGCACAATCATTTAGTTAGGGGCATGTAATTCATTCTGATCAAAGCATAATAACAACCTGTCCTGCATAGAGGTCCATGAAAGCATATTATAGAGGTTTGACAGGGAAGATTGAGGCCGCAACGACAAATCTAATACCCTAAAGATATGAAGGGAAAGGTTGAGGCCGTAACGGTGAACCTGGTACCATGAAGATATGAAGGGAAAAGTTGAGGCCGTAACGACGAACCCGATACCTAAGAAGATGTGATGAGAAAATTTGAGGTCGCAACGACGAACCCGGTACCATGAAGATTTGAAGGGAAGGATTGAGGCCGCGTCGACGAATCCGGTACCTTAGAAGATGTGATGGGAAAGGTTGAGGTTGCAACGACGAATCTGGTACCATGAAGATTTGAAAGGAAGGATTGAGACCGCGACGACGAATTCGATACCTTAAAAGATGTGATGAGAAAGGTTGAGGCCGCAACGGTGAACCCGATACCATGAAGATTTGAAGGGAAGGATTGAGGCCGCAACGACGAATCCGGTGCCTTAAAAGATGTGATGGGAAAGGTTGAGGTCGCAACGGCGAACCTGATACCATGAAGATACGAAGGGAAGGTTGAGGCCGCAACGGCGAACCCGATACCTAAAAAGATGAGATGGGAAAAGTTGAGGCCGTAACGGTGAACCCGATACCACGAAGATATGAAAGGAAAGGTTGAGGACGAAACAGCGAACCCGGTACCTTAAAAGATACGATGGGAAGGATTGAGGTCGCAACGGTGAATCTGATACCATGAAGATATAAAGGGAAAGGTTGAGGCCGCAACGGCGAACCTAGCACCTTAGAAAAATGACGGGCAAACCTGGCACCTTAGAAAAGTGACAGGAAAGATTGAAGCCACAATGGCGAATCTTATACCCTAAAATCGAAAAGGAATAGATTGAAGACGTAATGGTGAATCTTCCACCTCGAAGCGTCAATAAATTGAATCAAAGACTACGATGACGAATCTCAATCTCCTTGAATTTGCAAGTGAATTGAGTGAAGTTATAGTAACAAATTTTGTCTTTTTGAAATTGTCTTAAGGCAAGATGGAATCACGACATCGCAAATGTGGAGAAGCAGATACAGTGAAGTTGAACGACTGATAAAGCGAAGGGTGGGCTGATTGAAAAAAGAGCGTCAAAGAGAAGAGACCTAACAAAATTGGGCCTCCTTTTGGTCTTTGCTCCGTTCCTGTTACAAAACAACGAGCAAAGAAGGGCAGCTGTAGTAGGCACAATTTGATCGGGCCCTTTCCAAAACCAAACCAGTAAATCAAATTTAATTTTAAATTTATTCTTAATTTAAACTTAAATTGTCCATTTACAAAATCCATGGCCCAAACCTAGTTACATGTCCAAATTACCTTAAGCCCAATTAACCTAGCCCAATACATTTGAAAAAAAGAAGAAAAACCCTAATGGTAACAACTTGCTACCTGTCGCCTCCATCCTTGGCCACTCAGCTGCCGCCACGTCAGCACCACCAATAGCTCACCAGTCAAGTTGCCAGCACCGCCACTGCGAGTCTGCACCTGCAAAGAATAAGGGACAACAATTTAGTTGCAAAAAAATAAAAGAGAATCATTGTAATATAGGTTATAAAGCCTCATCCAAAATCAGTTATAAAGGACGGTTTTTTCTTTAAAATCAACACAAAACACAGTGCATTCGAAATAAACACAAAAAAAAACAGATTCAAATCAGATTCAAGCAATCTAGCAGTATTCTCGAGTACAATTTGCATACACATTTATTGTGTATTCATTCGAAGCAAGTTTATTTAAATACATATTAAGATATTTATTTACTATTTATTATTTATTAACATATGCTTATTGTTTATTTATTATTATTTTTCTTTTCGAAACATTTTTATTATGTATTAATATACTTATCATTATTATCATTTATTATTATTTGCTTTGGAAACGTTTTAAATAAAATAAAAAAATAAAAAAAGAATTTGAAGGGGTGCACCTTGAACCGTCGATGCCGTCATCGTCGTAACCTCGAACGGAGCCTTCCGATCTCGTCCTCATGTGCGAAGGGACTCCAACAAAGAGGGTTTTCCTTGATTCGAAAAAAAAACAATATAAAAAGATTCATATTTCGAAAATAAATTAATAATAAAAACTCATTTCCTTTTTAAGTTTTGTAAAGATCTAATATAGATCTAGATTTGTTTTTTTTTAAAATAGAAAATAATAGCAAACAATATTTCATCGAAACCCCTTTGTTTTTTCAAATCTTGTTAGATTTAGATTTTTTTTAAAAGGAAAAAAGAGTGTAATAATCATGAAAAAACAGATTTTGTAAAAATAATGAAATAGATCAATTTTTTTAAAAAGATAGAAAAAGAAGCAGATTCGAAAAGGGTTTTTTTTAAAAAAAATTCAAAATAGATTTAAAAGAAATCCAAAAGAACTTAAACATTTTTTAAAAAATGATGAATTTGGGTTTGATCTAATTAGATCTGAACCCAAATTTGCGTTTTTTCGAAAAGAAAATAAAAAAGGAGAAGTTTTTACTTTCCTAACCACTGTGGATGACGACGGTCGATGGCGGAGAGCATGGTGGGTCGACGATTGAACATGGGGACGAATTGAGGGGATGGACGGGGAGTTTAGAGAGAAAAAAAGGGGGAAAAAGTATTTTTTCTTTTAAAATGAAACAGAGAAGTGAAATTTTTAGAAAGTTTTTTTGGTTAAATACTCTTTCCAAAACGACACCGTTTTGGCATTAATGCTTTGAGTGCAAAACGGCGTCGGTTTGCCTTGCTTGACACGACTCGTTCAGATCCCCTAAAATTCGCGTGTTTTCGTTAAATGGTTATTTACTCAGCTAGTCCTTTCGCTTTTCTTTAAATTCTCAATCAGGTCCTTGCATCCCCTTTTATTCTTTTGTAAATTTGCCCAGGGATTTTATTTCCTTTTCAATTTAAACCTGTAACTTTCTGAAGACCAAGAAGCTGCCACGTGTCCCATTTTTTGGTTTTATTACCCAATAGGTCTCTAAACTTTCCAAAAATCATATTTTGGTCTCTAAACTTTCTAAAAATCCAATTTTAACCCTTTAACATTTCCAAAATTACATTTTAAACCCCAAACTTTTTCTAAATTACATTTTAACCTTTAAACTTTTCCAAAATTATATTTTAACCCCCAAATTTTTTCCAAAATTACATTTTGACCCTTCAGACCTTTTCAAAATCACATTTTGATCCTAAACTTCTTCAAAATCAAATTTTAACCCTAAACTTTCCTAAAAATTACATTTTTACCCTTAAACTTTTCCAAAATTACATTTTAACCCCGTATTCTTTAAAACTTCATTTTTAACCCCGTTTTTTCCTTTTTCTTCGATTTTTATACATAAAATTTAATTATTATTTTTATTTTCTTCACCTTTTTAATTAATCCCGTTTTCTGTTTTCGTTTCACTTTTTTCGTATTTCGTATATTATTAATCCTATGCTTAATTTTGTCTTTACTTATCTGCTTAATTATTATTTAATTTTTCCATTATCTGTACATTCATGTTTAATTTACGCATTCATCTTTAAAATTAAATTTGCTTTCTAATTTTCTGTAAAAATACGAATATTTTAAAATCGAGGCAATATTTCTTTATTTCAGATTTTGAAAAATTGTGCCTTAACTTACTAGGCGCGAATTTTTTCTTCAAATTGGAATAATTAAATACCCTTTTCAAGGTTTGAAATTGGCAACGAGGGAATGCTCGTTATTTCGGATCTCGAAACGTTATGTCTTAACTCACTGGACGTGACTTTCTTCCTCGATCATTTCGAAACAACGAGACTTCCTCACGAAATTTGATTTTCCTTCTTAAATGTGTACATCAAGTAAATCATGCATTCAAGGATAATATTTTAAACTTCACTTGAGATTTCAAGCTTTTAATAAATAAGACCCAAAAATAATCGATGTGGTACCAATTTTGGGCGTGTGAGGGTGCTAATCCTTCCTCACACATAACCGACTCCCGAACCCGTTTTCTGGATTTTGAAGAACAAAATATTTTTCAAAACAGATTTTAAACGTTTTGTGGTGATCCAATCACACCGAATAAAAAGATTTGTGGCGACTCCCTTTTTTCGATTTTTAAAATATTTTTCGAGACCATTTTTCCTTTTTGAAAAAAAATGTTTTGACACCGTCCTTTATAAGATTCACACTAAAACTATTGTTCATAGAATGAGGAACCTTATGGTTCGCTTAACTAGTCATAACCAGTCCAACTTTATTCTTGGACGTGATATTGCAGATAACATTGTTATAGCTTAAGTTGTCCATTCTCTTAAAGGGTTCAAAGGGACTAAAACTGGTATGATTCTAAAAATTGATCTTAAAAAGGCTTACGATAGAGTCAGCTGGAAATTTCTTCATGACACTTTAATTACTATCGGGTTTCCTGACCAATTTATTCGTGTTATTATGGAGTGTGTTACTTCGACTTCTTTCTAGGTCTTGTGGAATGGGAGTATGACTGATGTGTTCCAAGCATCTCGTGGAGTTAGACAAGGTGATCCTTTGTCACCCTATCTCTTTGTCCTTTGTATGGAGAGATTAGGTCACCTTATAAATAATGCTATTGAGATAAGTAATTGGAAGCCTCTTTTTCTTTCTAGAAGAGGCTCGAAATTATCTCATCTCTTTTTTGCAGATGACTTAATGCTTTTCTCTGAAGCCTTTGTGAACCAAGCTGATGTGATTTGTTCTGTTTTGGAATCCTTTTGTCATTTCTTTGGGCAGAAGATAAATTCCTCCAAGTCTCAGATTTTTTTTCTCCTTCTACTCCTCCTGAGGTGGCTGATCATATTTGTTTCAAGGTTGGTTTTAGTAGAGTTGAGAACTTGGGATATATTTGGGGTTGCCTTTATTTCATGGTAGAGTCACATCATGCACGTTCGAGTTTCTTATCCATAAAGTTAGACAGAAACTATCTGGATGGGAGGTAAGAAGACTTTCTCTTGCGGGACACATTACGTTGGCCAGGTCAGTACTCCTTTCTTTACCAAATAACTTTATGTACACTGTTCGAATTCCTATTTCAGTTTGCAAGGAGATTGAGAAAATTGCTCGAAGCTTTATTTGGGGCTCATCTAGTGAAGATAGGAAGGTGACTCTTCTTTCTTGAAAGAGTTGTTGCGAGTCTATGGACAATGATGGATTAGGCATTCGGATGTTGAGTGATCAAAATAGACTTTTTCTTATGAATTAGGGTTCCGGATGTTGTCTAATTCTGATTCTCTCTGAGTCCAAGTTCTTAGAAAAAAGTATAACATTCAAGAAATCCTTTTAGCGACTATCTATCGTAGCAATTGTTCTTATATTTGGAAGTCGTTAATAAGAGTTTGGCCAGATGTTATCAGTAATGTTTACTGGTCAGTTGGTGATGGTCAACTCATCAACGTGTGGAATGATATTTGGCTCCATAATATTAGCCTCTTAAAGAACTTTTGATGAGGAGACGAAGCACAGGATATGAGTTTAAGAGTTTGTGATCTTGTTACTGCATCTGGCACTTGGGATTGGGATCGAATTCGGGGTTTATTTCCTTATCATGTTATGAAACATATTGCTACCATCGTGCTGCCAAGTTTTGAAGCTGGTCCTGATTGCATCGCATGGAAATGGAGTGACAAAGGGGGTTTCTCTTCATCAAAATCGTACAAAAACTTGTTCACTAATGGTAATGAGAATTCGACCAATTGGAGATTTTTTTGGAAAATTGATGCTCCACAAAGAGTTCGGGTTTTTATGTGGCTTTTATGGCATGGGAAAGTGTTAACTAATGTTGAGAGGAAGAGGAGGCATATGATCGAAGATGCTACCTGCCCTTTATGCATTACTTCATTGGAATCTTTAGTTCATGCTCTGCTAGATTGTTCTTTTGCCAGAAATATTTAGAAGGCAGTGCTTCCAACTCAGGTACACTCTCTCTTTTTTTCGTTATCTTTCCATTACTGGTTAACTTGGAATTTACAGGATAAAGGATGCTTAAATACCGTTGATATGGAGTGGCAATCGCTCTTTACGATCTTATGTTGGCTCATTTGGAAGGCTAGGAACGAGTTTATTTTCGCTAGGTCTCACAAGAATTTGCATTCTATTATTACCATAGGCTATGCTTGGGCTCGTAGTTATGTTGCTTTTGATAAAAAAGTGAAAAAGTTCCAATCAACAAGTTCGACTAAGCAATGGGCACCTCCGGATACGGGATGGATCAAGCTTAATTCAGATGGTGCTGTCTCATTAGATGGGAATCAAGCAGCGATCGGTGGTGTCTTGCGTGACTCAAGTGCTCGTTGGCTCTGGGGCTACAACATGATAATGCGGAGCGAATCAATTTTTAGAATTGAAGCACGCACAATGATGGAGGGGTTGTTGTTAGCCTGGGACAAAGGGTAGAAACAAGTCGAGATCGAAAGTGATAATGCCTTTTTAGTCAATCTTCTCTTAGCTGGATGGGGTAGCAGAAGTAAGTTGGTTGAAGTTCGGTTGCTGCAGCAGACTATTCAAAAGAATTGGAAGATCCGACTAAGACACATATCCAGGAATTCCAACGAAGTTGCAGATGTCATGGCAAAATTGACTACCTCTGGAAATCCAATGCTCCAGATATACCAAGATCCTCATTTGCCTGTTCGACAGTTCTTGTAGCAGGATATGAAGCAATCTAGCTTCGTTTTCAACTAGTCTAATATTGTAATCGCTTTTGCTGTCCTGTTTCTATGAAAAAAAAACTATCAAATTAAAAAAAAAAATCAAGTTTAGATATCAAATACTATATATTAAGTATTTTATTATTAATATTATTTTAGATTATATTTAAGTAACATTTTTGAGAAGGCGAAAATGAGTACAGTCGGTGGGTCTAAATTTGGTAGGTGGGGACCTTACGAATGGCATTCATTGAAGATTTCCTTTCCTTTTGTATTTTGACTAAAAATAATTAATAATATTCTTTTTATGGGAAGAAATATGAATTAAGATATTTTCTTAATTTCTTCCAATGGTGGGTGAAACTGAAGATTTTCATTGCTTTTATTGTTCACTCACATTTAAGTTGAACCACAAACTTAAAAATTATTAGTGTTATTGAAATATTTTCTTAATAAATTAATTAATTATTTTATATATAATGAAATGGTTACTATTTGGTACATTAACAGATACAATATTTTTTATTTCACAAGTAGTCTTAAATATTTTATTATACCTGAACTTAACGAGTGGTTCAAGTGAAAAAGAGAATGATGTTCATCCTAAGATATCTAGGTTCGAGCATCTGTATGTGCAAGGTATATGTGCGTTGTCAAAAAGTTAAAAAAATATGAACAGATACTACTATGTAATTACATCAGTATATTAAAAATATATATATTTTATAAAACACTTGTCAACCCCCAAACCTTACTTGCGCAGTCTAAAACCTTCACGGATAATATTCCAAATATTTTCTAATAATGAAATAGTAATTTTTTGTTTTAGAAAATGAGATTACCACTAGTAAACAAATACCAAAAATTCTTTTATTTGATTATTTGCCATTGAATTTAGCTTCTAATTCTTCGAAGATAAATTTATATTAAATTTTTATTTCCTAATTTAGATGATTTAGATCTAAAAAAATATTTATATAATATTAAGTAACATATTTTATTTCAACTTACAAAAGTTTACTAATTTAAAAATAGAAAACCCTACCAATGTCTCTGGAGAATACAACATAAATGACAGAAACAATAACAATAGGATCATCACATCAAACACACCAATATACAATCGCAGAGCAAGAAAATTATTTTTGGAAGTCAAAATTAAATTGTATATTTTTATGATAATAAAAAATATAATTTTATTATTTTAATAGTTTATATCCTTATAATTTTTAAAGAATTAAAATAAATTTTTATTATTTTTTTGGAACAAAATACAATTTTACTATTACTAATTTTTATCCTTGAAAACACCACCACAACCAGTAGGTCCAGCCTTTTCTCATGCCGAACCATCAACCTTGAACTTGACAGATTCCATATTAGGCGACTACCACTCCACTCCTCGCCTCACAACCTTCATGGGAACACCCTTATCACATAACCTAGGCGAAATCCACCACAAAGCTTCCTTAACCAAATTTGAACCCTTAAATGCGAAAAGAAATTTTAATTTCCCTTCCTTAGACTAATGTCCAGTAGGTTCAACAGGGACCTCTTCTGTTTGTTCTATGTTCTATGTCCGTTCCCATGACTTTCTGTACCATGATTTGTATTCATGACCATCAGTTTGTTAATATCTTCCGTCTTTCCAAGAATTTCTTTCAACTCATCTTATTCATTGTTCCATATAAGTATTCTTTATTAACCGTTGCATTCAGAAATACCTTTCTTACTTAAATTTAGTTCATGCTAACTTTCACAATTACCATAGGTTTGAAAGACACCCTCTTCGAATAATGAAACTCAAACCTTTGTCCGGGAGTCTCTTTTCAATGCAAACACTTACATCTCAATATCTCTTCCATTTATCACCTTCATTCATTTCTTAACTTTGATTAGTAATTACTTTGTTTCATCAGATATCTTAACTCATTCTAGTCTTTCCTAATCACACTTAAGAGCCATGTTGAACGCGCCATTTATCTTCATATAGAACCTGCCACAGGGAAATCCATTAGAATTCGTCATGAAGGGCCTTATCATGGTACACCACAAAGGCTATTCCTTCAGAGTACGCTACAAAGGCTATTCCTTCAGAGTTCGTCGCAAAGGCTATTCTTTCAGACTTCTCCACAAAGGCAATTCATAGCTGCCATGTTTGCGGTATGGATTTGCCTAAACTCACTTGCGTGAGGTTTGACCATGATCATTTTGGGACATGCAAGAAACCCCATAAGGTAATCATCGTTCATAGGTTCCTTTTCAGAGTGTGCCATGACCATAGACTTTTCCTTCAGAGTTTTATATCAAAGTTCATGTTTTTTATTCTAACGGACTTCATTAAATACCACCGTGGTGACTAGACACAAACTCACTTTACAGACTCTTAATGCACTAACACAATTTAAGCCAAACATTTTAATTCACTAACATACACCCAAGTTAACACACATCTCATAGATATTCTGTAGTAATCATTTATATAGTCGTATACATAGCATACTATACTTTTCATGGTTTTGGCTTCATAGTTCGATCAATTACCTACTAATATTCCTTGGTATGAACAATATACATGCAAGTGTAAGCGTAGAGACTCACTTGACAATTTACCTATAGCAGCTTGAACTTCAGACTCAATCATCCAAACTTGAAATAATAGAAAACACTACTTACAAAACATGAAAACACCATTAAAACTCTTTCACATACAATTTACCATCATCTCAAACATAAATAACCCCCATGCAAAGCCTTATTTTTTCATCTTACTGTTCATACACTCATATAGACTTTAATCTTTTATGACTTAACATGTAGAGTCATATTACTTAGCCTGGCACGGAGTAACTATCGATAACAACTTCCAGGAGAAAGAAATGTTTTTGGTTCCAAAAAAAATTAGATAGTAGCACTTTAAAAGAAAACTCTTTTCTTCGAACTTCATACACACACATATAATCCAATACCCCTTACAGGGAGCTCAACATGTGTCACACTTTCTTTGAGTTGTCCTTGATAATGGTGTATGGAAAATATAAATGAGTATTAAATAATAAATATCATATCAATCTATCTAGTTGGTTCCTAATCAGATTATCTTGCGACTTAACCTGTACAATGCTTCATACAAACAAGGCGCACTATACATTGGCATTAACTCATACTATAATTACCTTTTTATGTACATGATGGTTACTATATGCCCATCTTCTACACCATAAAAACTTTTGGACGAACAACACTTCGCCAAGCATATTAGTTTCCCTAATATACGCCTTTCTTGGGTTAATTTCACTTATAAATCAGAATTGAAAAATTATTAAAAAATAATTATTTTTATAAAGTAAATTATATTATTACGAGAATGATTTTATATTTCACTTGAAAATTGATTTGATTTTTATATAATTTTTTTTATGAACTTGCAATAAATGTTGGGTTATCTTTTAAGGGCTCTAAGGCCTTGCAAACCTACTAAGGATTCAAGTTAAGGCCTGCTTCTACCAACAGCGGGGTTAAGTAAGATATATAAAAAGATTAGGCAAAAATGTGGATTTATCTAATACCATAATAAACTCCCTAATTAAATTTAGTACTACAAATTAACTTCATATCAACTTAATTAGAAAAATAACTTAAAAATCATATTCTAATAAATATTATTATAATAGTATTTTTCTTTTAATATTTTTATATCAAATATTTAAATAAAACAATTAAAAATACTACTTAAAAACCAAATATATAAAAATTAAAGTTTTTTTTTCATATCTGACGTAAATAAATTGATTATTTATGAGAATTACCAAGTGCAAAATATTGTACGTAAATGATATGTTTTCTATAGTGCATGTTGGTACCGGTCATCTCACTATCGGCACCACCCTCCATCATCCCCTAATGATTGTTCGGCCGGTAAAAAATGATTTTTTTTGTGCTGACATTATGTTCGTTGGTACTAATATGTATTTTTTCAAATACACATAAAATTACGAATATTTTGAGATTAAAAAAGAAAAAAATATATATTTTAATAGGTGTCAACGTCTTTATTGCCGGTACCGGTACAAATTAAAAAAAATGATTTTTTGCTTTTTTGGTGTCAGCGTTCTCTATGTTGACACCGGTATGGTTTTTTATTTTTATTTTTTACTGACGTGTTTTGATTGCCGGAACAAGCTAAAAGAAAAAAGGAAGCTAAGGAATTGAAGACAAAGTCTTTAAATTAAATTGTGGTGCATTAATAAAATTACATGGATAATTACAATAGAATGATAATAATAATTGTGGTGCACCAATTAAATTGCAAAGGTAATTACAATAAAAATTAATTAATGGAAAATCTTTTAATTAATGCAAAATTGTGGTGCTTCAACTAAATTGCATGGGTAATTACAATAAAATGATATCAGGGATTGTTTCTGATTTGTTCTTTCGTTTGACCATGTTGGTTTCTTATTTATTTTACAATTAATTAATCTTGCTATTGTTATCATTAATTGTTGTATTTCCCAAGTTTATATTGTTATTACTGAAGCATTTGCCTTGCATTCTTCTCCTCCTCTCCTTTTTTCATCGGTTTCGACAATCAGAGCATTTTAAAATTTCTTTTCAAAAACACACCGATATCAACAAAGAAAATGCCGGCACAAAAAAAAAACAAAAATTCAATTTTTTTTAAAAAGAATTGAACTGGTGCTGACAATGTGAATGCTAGCACCAAAAAAAGTAAAAAATTTATTTTTTAAAATTTGAATCGGTGTTGGAAACGAGAACGTTGATACCTATTAAAATATTATTATTTAAAATCTCGAAATATCCGTAATTTTTAAGTGTATTTGAAAAAAATGCATACTGATGTTGATGAACATAGTGTCGACATAAAAAAATCATTCTTTATAGATCAGTCAATCATCGGGCAATCATTACAGGATGATGGAGGGTGATGTCGACAGTAAGATGATCGGCACCAACATGCATAATAAAAAATAGGTTATTTTGTACAAAATTTTACATCTGAGACATTTTCGTAAATAATAAATTATGAAAAAAATTTCAAGATTTAAACCTAAAATTAATGAGATTATACATAATCACTTTACCACTACAACTAAGATCTAAGAATATATTTTAATGTGAAATATTTTTATCAACATTGTGAGTATGACATTATACCTGTAATACTAGACCTGTTCACGAGCCGAATCATTCGTCTAGGCTTGAAGGCTCACCTAAAATTTGGGAAGGTGTGGACAAAAATATTAGGTTCATTTAAAATATGGGTCAGGCTCGAACATTCGAGCCCGAGCTTGGCCCGGCCTGATCCGTTTTTAATTTATAATATTTTATATTATATTTTTTATATATTATGTAATTTAGAACACTTTAAAAAAATAAACATATACTAAATATATAATACTATTTTAATGTAAACATTAAAATAATGTTAAGATGACTATATAAAAAAATTTAATAAATAAAAAATATATAAAATTATTAAATATTAAAATAAAATACAAAATTATTTTTTAAAAAATAATTAAAAAAATATGGGCAGATCTAAAATGAGTTTGGATTAATTTTTTGCAAATATGAGTGGATTTAGGCAAAATTTTAGGTCCAGATTTCAGGTCGGACCGGATTTGGACAAACATAAAGTATGTTAATATCATGCTTAAACCCGACTCGTCCCATGAACACCTCTATATAATACCCACAATTTTAATTGGACATTTTATTAAATGCGAAATTAATTATGTGGATATTAGCTCTTTATTTACCAAGCTCAATGTTAGTATTTAGTAGAGATGCTCATGGGCTGGGTTGGGTTGGGTTTTGGTCAAATCTAACCATGATATTAACATACTTCATATTTGTCGAAGCCCGACCCGACTCGAAATATGGGCCCAAAATTTTGTCTAAACCCGCTTATATTTACAAAAGATTAACCCAAATCCATTTAGGCTTGACCATATTACTTTTTAAATATGTTTTAAAAATATTTATATTATATTATTTTAATATTTAATAAATTTATATATTTTTTATTTTTTGAAAATTTTTATATAATCATCTTAACATTATTTTAATGTTTACATTAAAGTAATATTATCTATTTAGTATATATTTATTTTTTAATGTGTTCTAAATTACATAATATATAAAAATAACATAATATAAAGTATAATAAATTTAAAAATGGGTCGGGTCAGGCTGAGCTTCGACCTTGAATGTTCAAACCTAAGCCCGACCCATATTTTAAACGAGTCTATATTTTTTGCTACACCTTTTTTTGAGCCTTATATTTTTACTCAAACCTTCTCAAATTTCGAGCTAGCTTTCGAACCTGAACGGATAACCTGACCCATGAACAATTTTAATATTTGATTACAGTTTTTAATAAAAAGAATTGAAAAAAAAAAGAGAGGAGAAAAGTAAAATCATTTACTGTATTTTTTAGAAAGTAATTTTTGCAAATTGAGAGAAGCTAATCATAGAGAAGAGTAAGAAAAAAGATGGAAACATCGATTTTTTTTTTAATATACTGGATGTGATTATATGATAGTATTTGTTCATATTTTCTTAATCTTTTGACAAGGCACATACACCTTGCACACACAGATTCTTGAATTCAGGTCTCATAGGATAAATATCATCTTCTTTTTCACTGAAACCACTCGTTAAGTTCAAAAAAACATCGATCTTGAATTTTAGCAATTGAGGCTAAGATTATAGTTTGACGTAAAAAGCTTATAAAATACCAACAATAATTTTACTTAAATTTATAATTTTGTTAATCAAGAATCTTACATAATTCTAACTTTATATTTCCTATATGTAATTTATTATTATATTATTTTAAAATGCTTCCTCATCGCTAAAAATAGTTTTATTAAATTGTATAACCAAAATATCATATGATTATCATGGAAATCCACACCTTTTAAGCTTCTAATTTATTACATGAATTCTAATATTCAAGTTTGATTCTTAAATTTTAGATATTAAGTGATTTATGTATATTCAGTGACGGAGTCAAATTGTATATTTTTACGACAGTATAAATATAATTTCATCATTTTAATAGTCTATATTTTTATTATTTTTAAAGGGTTAAATTAATTTTTTATAATTTTTGAGGGGGTCAAAGTGTAATTTTACCATTACTAATTTAAAATTTTATAAATTATAAAGGGTTTAAATAAAAAATTTACCATTTTAAGAGGGCTATAATATATATGCAAAGAGAAAAATTGCAAAAATATTAAATCTTGGGGGCCTAGTTATAATTTTGAGAACACCATAGTGTAAATTAACAAAAGATTAAATTAAAAAAAAATTTAAACCATGACTCCTGGGTCTCAATGTGGCTCCATCACTTTGTATATTGTTACTCAAATGTTGATTCAATATATAAAATAAGTGACTCGATATTTTTTAATGTTTAAATGTTCTATTCTATTTAATCAATATATGATATATGTTTAATTGAAAATTGGGTTAAACATGTTAGTATTTATCCAAGTGTCATATTTTTTTCTATAATTAAAATTTATCATGAGATTATTTTTGAGAAATATGTAATAATCGTAAAAATAAGATTTGATATAAACTTAAAATTGTATATTAAGATTTGTCATGTAAAATCATCAAGAATAAAATTAGATGCGAAAGCGTATCTGAATCTATCGATTTCTTGAAATCTTCAAATTTTATGGTTTTGATCTTCCAAATTAGCAGACAATTAATTTTGAGAAGTTGACTCTTTTTTTTCTAAAGATAAGATATTAGAAAAGTAATGTATGTGTAATTGGGAGGCCGTACCTTAATATATAATTTTTGCACATGAACTTAATTTCTAATTAATGATTAATTTCTAATTAACCCATCATTAATTAGAAATTAGTTACTAGAGTATCTACATATATTTGGTCTATACTTTATTTGATAACTGAATCCCAATAAACTTTAACCAAATTAGATCACTTTTAATTTTGACTAACTTTTTATGATAGTAAATAATAACATGTAATTACTCTTATTATATATGTGATGTCCATATTTTCCAACAATCTCTCACTTGGACCACATATATATATACCGATTACCTTATAATTACATGTCCTTTTATAACCTTATGAGCTCAAAGCTTTACTATCTTATCCAAAAGGAATTCCGAACAATCTCGTCCATTAATTATGTTTACATAGAACCAAAGCACTTTGGTAGTTAGTCTGTCAATTTAAAAGCTTCTGGCTAAATGATGTTGGTGCATAGTGTATCCATCTAGAGAAATATCTCAAGATTTAATTCTCGTAGTATTCTTCAATAGAAGGAGTACAACAAGTGAAGAGTACACCTTGGAGTTTTAGTTGAATATAGTACACCTACTAAGCATATGAGAATGCTGTAGAAAATTTTAAGTGTCTTTAATGCCACACCATATATGAATCATCGTCAACAGGTATAGTACACCAAGTTTACTCGAATGATCTGCAAGGTGGGTTCCGCAAAGTGATTGGTTGAGAGTTAACTAAATGTTTGACCGGTCAAATAATATCGACATTGAATTTTTTTTTTATTTTCTTCTATTTTGTAGGACATTATAGGGACAATCTCTGTATGTAGTTGACACTTGTCAAGGTCCATTAAGAGGTACTGGGTGTATATATATGGTGAGAAGAGACTGTCTGGATGGTTTTTTTTTCCTTCAATATTACTCTTCGGTTCTTCTTCTTACATTCATATGTTCTCTTCTTCTTTATTAAGCTGGAAGCTAAAGTTTTGAATTTATCAATGGATGTTCCACCTCTTTGTAAGTCAGATAGCTCTGCATGTTAAGTTTTTGAAAGAGTAAGGATGTTAAGAAGCATATAAACAATAAGGTGACGTTTGGTTCGTTGTAATGGAATAGAGGTGTAATGGAATAGAGCTGTAATCAGTAATTCAATTGTTTGGTTGATTGGAATGGAATAGAGCTGTAATCAGTAATTCAATTGTTTGGTTGAATGGAATGATGCTGTAATAGCATAAGAAAAAATACTTAAATGACTAAAGTACCCTTAACAGAATTTTTTTAGTTAGATGATTATTGTTATTAAAATTTAACGATTATTATTAAATATAATTTAATAAAAATATTAATTAATTTAATTATATTTTAACATAATTATTATTAAATACAATTTAATAAAATAATATAGAATTTAATAATATTTTTAATATAATTATTATTAAAATATGAATTAGTAAAAATTATAATATATAATATTAGAAACATAATATATAACCTATTTTTTTAGTTTTAAATTATGATGCATATATAATATGCTTAAATATCATTAACAAAATAAATAATTTAATTATCTTCTAAACTAAAAATAAAAGATTAGAAATATAAAGATTAGAAACATAATCTACACGTCATAATCTATATGTTAAATTTTATAACATCAAAAAGTTACAACAGTCTGCGATATTCTATTAATGGCATCTTACGATCCAAATATTACATATACAAAAAGTTAACAAAACAACACCAACACAACCATGATTTTTAATGGTCAGAAAGAAATCTTCTCACCCATTCCAGTCGCACAGAAGAAGGTAGACTAAAGAAAATGATCATTTGCGTTGGATTGTCAACGCAGAATATCGTTCATCCTCAGTTAATCCTTCTACTTCGCATAAAGCCGGATATAATTTTTGAGCACTTTCTTGAATGATCATTTCTGACTTTTGTTGAATTAGCACTTCGGAGGCAATGCTTCTACTTATTTCAAGGCCAACAGTCTGTATATTTTTCCCTAATAATGTGGCAGCCTCAAGAAATGAAGTAGAAGAAATTTGTTCACTTGCATCAGAAATCTTTTTTTCTTCTTTGAAAACCTGGAATCATCTCCGTTTCTAGATTGTTGCGGTTGTGTACCTGAGAGATCCATCTCATCTAAAGAAACATCAGCTTCACACTCATGGTAATTGTTTCTTTCTTCATGAGTATTTGTAGTAGCTACATCTTCAGCATCTATTTCTTCAATAATATCAGCGGCTGTTTGAGCATCTTTCCCAGTGGCACGATCTTTTGCGTAGATGGCAGTAAGTTGGTCATAATAAGGGAAACTGCGATGTCTGAATTGAACGGCTTCTTTATGACTCTATAAAAAAAGGAGAAATTAATATTAGATATAAGTTAGGTCAAAGCAAGATAATAAAGACATGAAATAATTCTTACACT
This sequence comes from Gossypioides kirkii, assembly GCA_005610355.1. NCBI lineage: Eukaryota > Viridiplantae > Streptophyta > Magnoliopsida > Malvales > Malvaceae > Gossypioides > Gossypioides kirkii. The sequence continues at coordinate 6,067,564 of CP032249.1, read as the reverse complement.
TATATAAGAGTTCCACACAGCATCTTCGGCAACAACAACTGTCTATGCTCATCCCAACCAAAGCCGCTATTGTCTTTTCCACTGAGCATGTCATAAACGATTGCCCAATCCCTTTTCAATGTCCTAATCCTCGATTCAAGATTAGATTTAGCCTTTAACTTTGCATGAGGTAAAACTTTTTCTAACATCTTTTCTAGCTCATTTAAATATCCGGCCTTGAACCCCGTATCGGCATTAAAGGTTTCAACATTGTGCAAGTCAACCATACAAGTAACCAATGCAGCATCTTCTTCTGGAACCCATTTCCTTTTAGTTCCTCGAGAATTTTGAGAAGAAGCAGTTGATTGTGAAAAGCCTGACATAACTATCTTAAGAGAAAAATACAAATTAAAATTAGGCTTGATATCATGAATGAGAAGGTCAACACTTTATAAAATTATAACACATGACGAATCAAAAGAAAATAGATTAAATTTGCAATCCAACAAGTCTAGTACAATACATAAAGACAATTCAAACACCACCAAAGTTTCATAAACTAGGTACCTTAAATAAAATAAAGAAATTAACCTTCTACTGTGTTTTAATAAACCTAACTAATATCTAGATGTTTGCCATTCATAGAACATTTGATTGGCTAGTTCTATTCTCCAAGTAGCCCATGCATCCGATGGATGAATGCTTACAATATTCGACTCATCCTCATCTACCAAATTACTAGATAATTGTTCTTCCAACTCTGCTTCAATAGGATCAAGACTCATATAGGTTCGAATAAAATTATGGAGCAAACAACATGCAATAATGATTCTATTGTGCACTCTCACAGGATAGAATGATGGACTCCTAAGTATTCCCCATCTAAGTTTTAATAACCAAAAGCATCTTTCAATAACATTGCGTGCTGAAACATGTTTCATATTGAAAAATTCTTCTAGAGTACTTGGTTGGTAACCCTGATGCCACTCATTCAAATGATATCTTTGTCCTCTAAAAGGCGCAAGAAATCCTTCACAGTTTGTATAACCAGCATCAACTAGATAATAACAACCTATAAAAAAAAGAAAAAACTAATTATCATGGTCAATTTTTCGAAAAAAGTATGATCTTAAAAATTAATTCAAATTCCTCTAATTCTGCACTTTACCATGAGGAACCTTCAGTCCATGTCTCCTACTAATGGCATCTCGAAGAATCCGTCCATCAGCAACAGAACCTTCCAAACCGGGAAGAACATAAACAAAATGCATATCAGGTGTACAAACACCTAACATATTTGTTGCTATGTCACCCTTTCGTGTTCAATATCTAGGTTTATCAACTATTGGAACCTTAATCTTGATGTGGGTTCCATCTGAAGCACCTAAGCAATTCTACACGAAATGTATAAAACCTCGAGTTAGCATACTATATTTAAACTTAAATCAACTAAATGATGTACGAGCTATATTGAAACTCACTCCAATACCTTGAACCATTTCCACCTTGGGTTTGTAGAATTAGCCATAATTGGCTCTGCCTTTTTAAATAGCACATCTTGTAAGCGTATGACAGCATTTAATACATTGTGAAATGATCTGCTAACGGTTTCCCCAGACCTATTAAAGTGATGCTTGATAACTCGAATTTTAAGGTGATGAGAAATAATATGTAAAAATATTGCCACTTGCTCATCAACAAGCATGTTCCTTGACGACTTCAATTCTCCTAAAGTTTGTAACATCTCACATAGTTTAAAAAAAGTAATTCTATTCATCCGAACTTGTTCAATACAAGTCTTATCACTAGCATATACAAGTCTTTTCATATAATCTCGTTTTGCATAAAAATCTAAAATATATGATCTAATCCTTGGTCTATAAGTATGTAGGCTATGGATGGTAGCCAATGAAACTAAGAACCAACTTGCAATTGTGCACATTTGCAGCTATACTGTCACAGCAAGACTAATTCTTCTACGCCTTTCACTTTGTACTATTAAAGGTAAACGAGCCATTACTGCAAGATATTAAAGTGTTATAAATCTTCAAAATCAGATACTTAATACAATTCCAAATATAAATCATTGTTAACAAAAAATGTTATAATTTATGAGCTATGATTAATCATTGTCGTCATCTGTACTCAGCATGTTCTGAAACTAATTATCTCCAACCGTTTTTGAATTACTGTTCTTTATCTCTTTTTTAATATTATTTTTATAAAGTATTTTACATGGTTTAAAACTTCATATTAAAGTAGACACCTCCACAATGAAAAAGAAAATAATCAAGCAATCAAACATGGCCCCATGTGACCAAGATTAGTAGGTGTCTAATAACTAATCAAAGAATAAGAAATAGTACACCGAATTCAATGTACTAAAAGACAAGTATTTGTATGTATATGTATATATATATATTAAGACCAACATTATTGTAAATCTCTAAACCTAATATAATTATCACCAAACAAATAAAAAAAACATGCAGTATTGAACATGCAAGTAAATTTAGAATCTTGCAATATTCAATCAATTTACAAAATCCAAACACCCTTGAGTTCTTGAAGATAATACACAAGTGGAGTTCACACTGATCAAACTATTGCAAACTCCTTACCTCAGAAGGACAACAAGCACATAAAATGAACTCTATACCTTGCTCATTAGATGAACGTAACGCTAAATTTGTGAAATTATGGACTAAACTTTAAAAAGTTGGAATCAGTCCATTCCCTACTACAGTTTACCTGTACATGTTTTCGAAAAAAAGTTTCTCTTTGTTTGTTTTCTGTAAAGCTTTCATAATTGTAGCAACTTACCCTATCCAGTGACAACTTGTACAGATTATGTTTTATGTAGTGAAAAAACTAATGCATGGTACCGTAAACAAGCAGAGAATGAAGAGGAACATGTTCTGTAGAAATAGTACACGCCCCAAGATAATCCAAGTGGAACTGTCTGTCATCTAAATTTTTATCTCATCAGCTCATGACTTATCCATTCACAATTCTATATACCACAAATCTAATTCATATATGGGCAGATACAAGACATCCATAAGATAACATTAAGCCCCCAAAACCGAACTTGAATCTTATTTTGATCAAAGGATAAAGACAACGGTAGAGCATATACAGCTTGAACAGATTCCTGTCATTTGAAACATCATTTTGCCATTCAATTACATTCAGAAATGACACATTTCAATTCATACATAGACCCGATCTAACATCAGAGGAAACACTAAATCAGGAGTTGGGACAGTAAGAGCTAATGACATGCATATAAGTGACATTTTTTATCTCATCAGCTCATGACTTCTCTATTCACAATTCTATATACCACAAATCTAATTCATATATGGGCAGATACAAGACATCCATAAGATAACATTAAGCCCCCTGTCGAAACCACTTTTAAAATGAAGTTTCGAAAATTATTTTAATGTTGAAAAATGGGAGTCACCACCAGTCTTTTATTTGGGTATGATTGGATCACCACAAAAAGTTTAAAATACATTTAAAAACTATTGGTCTTCGAAATCCAAAAAAACAGGTTCGGGAGTCGGTTACACATGAGGAAGGATTAGCACCCTCATACGCCCAAAATTGGTACCGTATTGATTATTATTATTTTTTTAATTTGAAAACCTTTAAAATTCGAATAAAATTTAAAATACAATCCTCTAATGCATGAGTTATTTTTTAAGAAATCGATTTTTGTTTGGAAGTCTCGCTATTTCAAAGTGATCAGGGAAGAAAATTACGTCTAGTGAGTTAGGACATAATATTTCGAGATTCAGAAATAACGAGCTTTCCTTTGTAAAACTTTTTAAATTTTCAAAGAGGATGTTAGATTATCTTGATGTAAAGAAAGATTGCACCTACTAAGTTAAGGTGCAAAAATATCAAAATCAAAGATAAGGAAACATTACCTCGATAAAAACGGTATTTGATTATTTTGATTTTAGAGAAAAATTGCACCTAGTAAGTTAAAGCGCAAAGTTTCGAAACTCGAAATAAAAGAATATTGTCTTGATTTTAAAACTTTTATGAAAACAATCTTGAAAATGAATATGTTGATTTAATACGAGTGAACAATTAACGATGGATATTATGACACGAGGCAAAATGGCTAAAGGGTAAACGAAAATAAAATTCGAGTGTGAGCAAATATCGACAAGGAAAAAATGATACGATCGGGATTGAAAATGAGACTTTTTGGATACCTGGGGGCAAAATGGTAATTTTGGTTAAAATTGGGTCAAAAATGAGATTTGTAAAAGTTTGGGAGTAAAATGGTAATTTTTGGTAAAATCGAGGTTAAAAATGGAATTTTGGAAAGTTTGGGAGTAAAATGGTAATTTTGGTGAAATTGAGGGTAAAAATGGAATTTTAGAAAGTTTGGGGGTAAAATGGTAATTTTGGTAAAATTAGGTTCAAAATGGAATTATGGAGAACTTGGTGGTAAAAATATAATTTTAGAAAGTTTTGGGGTTAAAATATAATTTCAAGAAAGCTCAAGGGTCAAAATGTAATTTACAAAAAGTTTTGGGGTCAAAATATAATTTTGGAAAAGTTTAAGGGTCAAAATGTCCTTTTGGAAAAGTTTAGGAGTCGAAATGCAATTTCCAAAAAATTTTAGGGTTAAAATATAATTTTGAAAAAGTTTAAGGGTTAAAATGTAATTTATAGAAAGTTTTAGGGTCAAAATGTAATTTATAGAAAGTTTTAGGGTTAAAATATAATTATAGAAAAGTTCAAGGGTCAACATGTAATTTTTAAAAAGTTTTAGGGTCAAAATATAATTTATAGAAAGTTTAGGGACTTTCAGAGTAATAAAACCAAAAAGGGTGACGTGTGGCAGCCCCACAGGCATCCTGAAGTCCAAGGACCAATTTGAAAATTATTTAAAATTTTTCGACCAATTTTGTAATAAAACAAAAATTGATTTAAGGGCAAAATTGAAACAAATGGAAAATAAATGGGATTATTTGCAGAAATAAACCCAAAAATTATCACGTGGCAGTTTCTTAAACCTCCAGAAAGAAAGTGGACCAAATTGAAAATGAAATAAAAATTAATGGGCATATTTATAATTAATTAAAATATAAAAAGGCTGAAATTATAGATTAAAAAATGTTAAAGGACCAAAGGGGAAATTTCCCTATTGGTTAAAAAATTGAATCCTGTGAGCCAAAACCACATAGCAAAGGGGGTGGGTTTCTTTATACCAGATTATGAAAAAAAAAAGCATTTTATTCATTTAATTAAAAAAATTTCTTTTTCCCCTTTCTTTCTCTCCTTTCTTTCTCATATCTCACCATGGCCGGCCATGGTTTTGGCTGAGCAACCCATCGTCGTTAGCCACGCGGGAGCGAGCATAGCGAGCGCCCATGGCCACGCACCTCTGTCCGGCCTTGCCTTCGTCACCGTTCGATCCTCCACGCGCGGTCTGATCGGGTAAACTTCTCCTCCCTTTTTCCTTTTCGTTTCTTCTTTGTTTCATTTTTTATTAAAACCAGATCTGGTTAACCAGATCTGGAAAATTCCCTTTTCAAATCTTTGTTCTTTCTTTTCTTTTTATTTTAAAAAGGTTTGATTTTCATGCTTTAAAGACTCCTTTGTCCTCTTAAAAAGGTTTAAAAACTTTTCATCACTTAGATCTTCAAGTTTAAAAAGATCTATTTCATTTTTGTTGGTTCTGTTGATTGCTGTTTTAAGATCTTTAAAAACTCAGTTCCTTGTTTTTTAGATCCACGTTTGATGGGTACGAACGATGCTAGGCAAGGTTTCAACGAAGGCTCCGGCGCAAACTCCGGCGGTGGTGTAATCGGGGAGTATCTCTGTCCTTTCGATTTCTATTTTTTAATATTTGTTAAATATTGTAATTATTTATTATGCATTTATTTAAATCCGTTTTGAATTTAATGGAGGATGATAAATAAGCGATTAATGAATACACTAATATCTAATAAATAATATTAGTATATACATATATATTAAAACGTTTTGTGTTTTCAAATTAATGGGTAAGCAATTAATGATTCTATATACTAAGATGCAGATGAATATGTATACATACTTACATAAATAACAACTTCAAAACACTAAACACAATAAATGCATAGTACCTTCAAAACAAATTGTTTGATAATCTGACTTTTTGCCTCTTTATTGCTTCGGTCTGTGTATCCAATTTTGAATGCTTTGTATTAATTTCAAGGTTGTTTCAAAGAGTTTCCAATGTTTTCAAAAAGAAGCCCCCCTTTACAAAAATGCTTGAGTCTGATTTTATAACTAGAATTCTAATGATGATAACTTGTCTGCTCCTTTTCTTTTGCAGGTTTGGTGGAGACTTGTAGCAGTGGTGGTAGCAGTGACAGATGCAAGTTGCTGAAGGCAGAGGCAAGTTGTATGGAGGTGACGTTGGTGATGATGTGGCGCGTCCCGATTGGTTGAGGGTGGCGGCAGCAAAATGGGAGTAGATTAGGTCAATGTGTGCAATGGGCCAGTGTAACTGGGCCTATTTAGGTCCATTAGTATTTGGGTCTGGTTTTAGGTTTAATTGGGCCTTTGTAATTTAGACATTTGTAATTTGGACATTTTAATTAAATTTATAACAATTTTAAATTTTAAAATAGATTTAAACTCATTAAATTTAAATTTAAAATAAATTTAAATTTAAGATAAATTTAAATTTCAAACAAATTTAATCTTAAAATAAATTTAAAATGGGCTTGATTTGGGCCGGTCAAAATTGAGCTTCAACAGCTGCCCCTCTTTGCTCGTTGCTGTGTAACAGGAATGGAGCAAAGACCAAAAGAAGACCAATTTTGTCAAGTTCCATTTCTTCATTGCTCTTTCCTCAATTGACCATTCGATTTTGCCGCATCTACCTCTGCATCTTTAGCATTATGATTCCATCTGGCCCAAAGGTAATTTTCAAAAGACAAAATTTGCTACTGTAATTTCACTCCGTTCTTTTGAAATTTCAAGGAGATTGGAGTTTATCGCTGTAGTCTTTGAGTCTGATTTTATTGAGTAGGTATACTTCTCTGTATCTCGTCAGGAAGGTGATCGCCTCACTTATTTTGGATAACTATAATCTGCCTCAGGCTCGGGGTAGGAGATTGGTTGATGGTGATCTGCCCCAGGCTCGGGGTAAAAGATCAAATGGCTGCAATCTGCTCTAGGCTTGGGGTAAGAGATTGGAATCTTAATTTTGCCTTTCTTGAATTTAAGGGTAAAAAATGAAATGATGTAATTTGAATCCAAACTCCACTGCATCTTCATGAAGATGGGATTTGGTGTCGAAGCTTCATCTTGCTCTTACTGCAACTTCAGAGAGAAAAAGACCTGTTTATTTGTTTTTAATCCAACTTTACTGCAACTTCAAGAGGATAGAAATTAATGTTTGAAGCTTTATCTTGCTCTTACTACAACTTCAGAGAGATAAAGGTTTGTCATCCAACTTTACTATAACTTCAAGAGGATAAGAATTAATGTTTGAAGCTTCATCTTGCTCTTACTATAACTTCAGAGAGATAAAGGTTCGCTATCCAACTTTACTATAACTTCAAGAGGATAAGAATTGATGTTGATGCTTCATCTTGCTCTTACTACAACTTCAGAGAGATAAAAACTTGCTATCCAACTTTACTACAACTTCAAGAGGATAGGAAATGATGTTTGATGTTTCATCTTGCTCTTACTACAACTTCAGAGAGATAAAGACTTGTTATCCAACTTTACTACAACTTCAAGAGGATAGAAATTGATGTTTGATGTTTCATCTTGCTCTTACTACAACTTCAGAGAGATAAAGGCTTACTATCTAGCTTTACTGCAACTTCACAAGGATAGGGATTGATGTTTGATGCTTCATCTTGCTCTTACTACAACTTCAGAGAGATAAAGACTTGCTATCCAACTTTACTACAACTTCAAGAGGATAGAAAATGATGTTTGATGCTTCATCTAGCTCTTACTACAACTTTAGAGAGATAAAGACTTGCTATCCAACTTTACTACAACTTCAAGAGGATAGAAAATGATGTTTGATGCTTCATCTAGCTCTTACTACAATTTCAGAGAGATAATGACTTGCTATCCAACTTTACTACAGTTTCAAGAGGATAGGGATTGATGTTTGATGCTTCATCTTGCTCTTACTACAACTTTAGAGAGATAAAGACTTGCTATCCAACTTTACTACAACTTCAAGAGGATAGGAATTGATGTTTGATGCTTCATCTTGCTCTTACTACAACTTCAGAGAGATGAAGACTTTTCCTTTTTGTCTTTTTGCGATACTGGATCTGTCGTTGCGGTCTTAGATCTTTCCCGTCATGTTTTCGTGGTACTGGATCTATCGTTGCGGTCTTAGATCTTTCCCTTATGTCTTTGCGTGGTACTGAGACCTGTAGAATATGCTCAATTGGGCCTCTAGGTAGGCCAGATGGTTAGGATGCCATGATCAGGATGAATCAAATGTTCCTAAGCAGGTGAGTATGAATGATGAGTGTAAAAATGACATTTTTGAGAAATGATTTTATCTTAGTCCTTATGTCGACATTGTTCATCGTTTGTCTAAGTCCTATCACTGATGTGTTATCATGGTTTTTCTTTTGGTATGGTATCTTTGACATGAAACCTAAAGAGGTGGTCGTATTTTAAACTATTTGTTTTGAGACCTTTCTAACCCTCGAGTTATTTCCAACTAGTGGTTCTGTTTCAAGTTCCTATAATATTTAGAAATTTTCTCGACAATATGCAGAAATCCTTCTATTTCTTATATCGTTGACCACTAACCGTTATTTCAAATGCAAAGATGCTTGCATCAAGGCTATGGATTACATTGAATTGGATTGCAAACAAAAGGTCATATGAATAAGAAGATCATTGTTCAATAACCACAATGGTGCAAAATTTTGCTTAAGCATGGTCATAAGGCAAATTTTATTAGAGGCAAAGCTCACATAAATGAAAAGATTAAAACTGACTCATATTGGTCAAAGAATTGCTAAACACAAAATGAGTAAAGAAAAAGGTTAGGTGGATGAATTTTATTGAAGGCAAAGCTCGCATAAATGAAAAAAATGACCCATATTGGTCAAAGGATGCCGAATATAAAGCGAGCAAATAGTATCATTTGGAGGCCAAGCTTGCATGGATGAAAAGATTAGTCCACTGGCTGTTATGCAAACATGCTTGCATAGGATTACGAAATGGATGAAATCGACTTCGAATGAAGGTTAAAGCTTGCATGACTGAAAAGGTAATTGGTTCAGTGATCATTGCTTTGATGTAGAAATGCTTGGACATGATTGCAAGGCAAGATGAGTTAGTCAAAAGTTACAAAACCTAAGGTGAATAAAGAATGGAGTTAGGTGCCCAGATATCAAAGTATGAGCTTCAATGAGCAAACTTGGCGAAGACTTTTCTGAGCTTGACATGTGTTCATGAAACTTAGAGTACTTTGTCAAAGCCTCAAGGTGTAAAGTTTCTCCACCTTGCTACTTTTGATAGAGAGGACCGTTTCATGCCCTTTTTCTCTTACTCGAATTTGAGCCGCCTTTTTAAGTTTTCAACTCAAATCTCCTTAGGTTTCGGGATGCCCTTTACGAGTTTTCACCTCAACCTCCTCCTTTTATTTTGTTTTTCTTCTTATTTTTGCTCTTTTTTTTTGCATTTTTCATTGTATCTGAGCTCATGAAGTTGGGCGTGTCTTTTGCCGTCCATTTTGACAAAAATTAAAGCTTCTCCAAAAGGACTTTCTTCATGTCGTAAGACCTTTCCTAATCTGACATCCATTTCCTTGGAGGACTTTTCTAAGTCAAAAGCTAGAGCTCTCTCGTGAAGTTCTATAAAATGGATCCTTCTTTGTCGTAAACCCTTGTTGTCTGGTCATGACTTTAGGATTTTTTTAGTTGACTGCATCTGGATTAGATCCATTTTGCTTCATTAGCTCTAACAAAATTTGGAGGGAAAGAAACTTGCCTTTAATTGGTAGGACGATCTTCATTCTAGTGAGAAAAATGTTGCCCTAGTGGATATTCTGATAGAGGTCTGATAAGTCTCGAAGATAAATGGTGATTTCTCATGTCGAGTCTTTGTAAGTCTCTACTATGAATCCAATCAATCCTTAGTTGTCTTTATCGGTTCCCCGCCAATGCCCCATTTTTGGCGATGTGGTGCTGAGTTGTGAATTTGTTCTTGAATATTCTGCAGACTTTGCTATCATGCTGTTGCTCAAATTTAAGTTTTCGTTGGATATGATCCTTTCTTGGCATTTCATACCGGCACATAATCTCTCGTTTTCAATAATCTACTTAACCACCGATTGGCATAGGAAGTAGTAATCAAATGACCATGAGGGCGAATTGATGCGCATTAGAAACTCGTTTACAAAATTGTATCGCTGGTGTTCATACTTCACATAGAAAGAGGCCACGACGTGGAGAAAAAATTTTCAAGATGCCCTTTGCGGGTTTTCATCTTGACTCTTTTTTTAAGTTTTTTTTAAATACCTTTTGCGGATTTTCAACCCCTTTTTTTGAGTTTTTTTAATGCCTTTTACGGCTTTTCAACCCTTTTTTTCTTTTTTCTCTCTTTTTTAATATTTTGTTTTGTTTTGTTGATAATACGTTGAGCCTCAATTTTTCAAGTTTCCGTTGAATTTGATTACATTCCTCCTTTATGAGAGTCTATGTGTCACGACATCGGCTCATTAAACCTGGCGTGCCTTGATAGGATCAAGCAAAGACCTTTGGATTTCTCGAGGCAGTTTGCCTTGTTTTCTACAAAGACTCATGTCTTGATTCTCACTTAAAATCACAACTTTTCAAGGTGATGTCCATTTCGTGTCTTGCTCAAACATCCATAGCAGATCGGGAGACAAGTTACATTCTTGATCATTTTCAAAGCCTTAGAGTTTTTTTGGACACATGTCTTACTCAAAAGGTTTTAAGTCGACAGCAGTGTTGCTCATATCCTTGATATCTAGGGCCTCAGCACAAAGACAAAATAATTGGACTAAAGAATGATTAATTGTGGTATGAACAAATGGAAAGAATGGTAAAGTGTTCGCCAAATGGGACAAAAATAATGCATCATTTTTATTAAAATAAAAGATGGTGGTCATTTGCCCTTTATAAAAGAATCCCTATTACTCTCGGACTTAGAGTGATAAGTGTGTCCTGAATATTTTCCTAGAAAAGTCCTAAAAACTACAGGAAACTCCTCTACAGTCTAGTTGTCCAAAACACTCTTGAAGGTGTAGGGCGAATTTCTCAACAGGTTCCACTTTCCATAGAAAATCCCCTATCTTGATTTATCATGTTTCCTCTCGGCTTTCATTTAGGGTAAATGACTTTCTCTCACACGAATATTTCAATCATGTGGAATCTTATTTAATGCATGAAATGCAAATGCACATGAAATGCATGCAACAAGGCGTTGATTCTTGGTTCCATTCCATTAGACAACTTTACTAGAAAGTAAATTCTTTTACATTAGGCAGAAGCATGTATGGTTGTGCTTTAATGCTCAAAGTTCTAATTTTTGCTCTGGTTTGCCCCTGATTTCAAGTTCAAAACATCAATCTTGAATGGCTAAAGTCTACAAGCATTTAGTCGTTTTGCGTGCAACATAGCCCCTATCTCAAACTTGCCCCTAAGCGTATTGAAATCATTTCTCGTTTATTCCCATTGTCTTTGGCAATGTCATCTAGTCTTTGAACCAACACAAATCCCGTCAATAGGGAGTAATCTTTAGAGAATTCTCGATAAGACTTTTTCGACTTTTCACACGGTCCCGGGACCATACTAACAAAAGTCGTGAATCAATACCTTCTTTTTGCCCCTTCGTTAACAGGTGCTTAATGGCATGAGTGATTCTTTTGTCAAAATCTGCAACCGTGACCTCTACGTGCCCCGACACTTTTGAGGAAGACGACTAACTCAATTGTGTTTGAAATGAAGACACTATCATTCTTTCTTGAATCTGAGTGTACTATATCTCACGGGATAATACACTTGTTATCCCCTTTCTCTCTGATCAAAGCTGCAATCTTATGCTCGCTCTCTTGGAGTCGGTTTTATCAACTTGAGTTATCGAGCAATGGGGTAATGTACAGTGTGTCCATGTTATTTTTTTTTAAAGTGAAGCGACTAAGTTGAATCCCAATACTATGTTAGGACTTCGGAAAAGGTGCATCTCTACTTTAACCCTAAGCAAGTAAGGATGTTCATTACATTCAAAGCGGGCTTTAGATCTGGTTAACCAGATCTGGAAAATTCCCTTTTCAAATCTTTGTTCTTTCTTTTCTTTTTATTTTAAAAAGGATTGATTTTCTTGCTTTAAAGACTCCTTTGTCCTTTTAAAAAGGTTTAAAAACTTTTCATCACTTAGGTCTTCAAGTTTAAAAAGATCTATTTCATTTTTCTTGGTTCTATTGATTGTTGTTTTAAGATCTTTAAAAACCCAGTTCCTTGTTTTTTAGATCCACGTTTGATGGGTACGAACGATGCTAGGCAAGGTTTCAACGAAGGCTTCGGCGGTGGTGTGATTGGGGAGTATCTCTGTCCTTTCGATTTCTATTTTTTAATATTTGTTAAATATTGTAATTATTTATTATGCATTTATTTAAAACCGTTTTGGATTTAATGGAGGATGATAAATAAGCGATTAATGAATACACTAATATCTAATAAATAATATTAGTATATACATATATATTAAAACGTTTTGTGTTTTCAAATTAATGGGTAAGCAATTAATGATTCTATATACTAAGATGCAGATGAATATGTATACATACTTACATAAATAACAACTTCAAAACACTAAACACAATAAATGCATAGTACCTTCAGAACAAATTGTTTGACAATCTGACTTTTTTTCTCTTTATTGCTTCGGTCTGTGTATCCAATTTTGAATGCTTTGTATTGATTTCAAGGTTGTTTCAAAGAGTTTCCAATGTTTTCAAAAAGAAGCCCCCCTTTATAAAAATGCTTAAATCTGGTTTTATAACTAAAATTCTAATGATGATAACTTGTCTGCTCCTTTTCTTTTGCAGGTTTGGTGGAGACTTGTAGCAGTGGTGGTAGCAGTGGCAGATGCAAGTTGGTGAAGGCAGAGGCAAGTTGCATGGAGGTGACATTACTGATGACGTGGCGCGTCCCGATTGGTTGAGGGTGGTAGCAGCAAAATGGGAGCATATTGGATCAATGTGTGCAATGGGCCAGTGTAATTGGGCCTAAGTTTGGGCCTATTTAGGTCCATTAGTATTTGGGTTTGGTTTTGGGTCCAATTGGGCCTTTGTAATTTAGACATTTGTAATTTGGACATTTTAATTAAATTTATAATAATTTTAAATTTGAAAGTAGATTTAAACTCAAATTAAATTTAAATTTAAGATAAATTTAAATTTAAGATAAATTTAATTCTCAACACTACCAAGCAGCGACCTGTATATCAACACAACATCTCTTGCCTTTGGGATAAATTAAAACAATTCTCACTACAGAATCATATGTTTCATACAAATAAAAAACAACATAGCATCGATCAAAACGGTCAATTATAGCTAGAGTAAGGTATAACAAGTCCAGCTACACACAATCCGTCATCAAGGTGTCAAGACAGAGTTTGAGAAAGAACTTGACCAAATTACTCGGACTCATAAGCAAGAAACTTCAAATAGAGATCTTTTTGGAAAACAAAATCATGGCAGCAAATAAACAAGGTAGTGTTTCATGATCATTTTCAAATTCCTAGATTTGTTGGATCCCTATATAAGGGTGAACTTGAAAGTTCCTTTTTGATACAATTCCTATACAACCCATAAACCCCCCAAACCCTTAAATCAAAGCGTGCTTGAACCCACATCCTTGATAGCAACAATGCCAATTGAGCTAAGAATCAATCAGCATGAATTTGAGCTAAGAGAAAGCATTTCATATTATTGAGTTTTAGTTTATTTTCATCATACATGGCTCAATTATTCAGAGCATTTTGAACCTGGATTGATAAGTAAAGACATGACCAATTGCAAATGCAATACATCACGAAGCAAAGAATCCATCACCTAGTTTGGTCCTCACAAGAACAATCGACACTATTGGAGCATAATGTCTCAGCTACGGAACCCACTTCCCCAACACAACAAATAGAACAAAAAACATAAAAGGAATAAAAAAGCTAGTAGTAAACACATTTTGTAAGCTAAGCACAAGGAGAAGAGAACTCACTGAAGATTTAAACTTAAAAAACAAGTAAGCAATGAGGAAAATCTTGATCCCAAAATAGGGAAATAAATTCTTGATTCGACATACTTTGCATAAGCAAAAATCAAAACAATCGTCAGTTTTAAGGTTACCTGTGTTGCACAAGCTCCTTTGAAAATTACTTGCTTTTAGTTTAGGAAATCTGAATCAGTACTAAGAGATCGATTAGCAAATCTACGATCTTGTGTTCTTCAATTGAGTATGGATTTTTTTCCTTGCTGAAGATTTTGCCCCTAATTGAAAAATTTCTACGATATCGAAACCCACAACAAAAAGATTGAGAAGAAGTTGGTGAAAGGCAATGGTGTTTTAGGGCTTTGAAAATGGAGAAGGGAATGTATGGGGAGGCTTTCAGAAAGAACGATGGTGAAAGAGGGCAAAAATGAAAAAGCAATCTTTTAAGCATTCTTATTGTGCTAAACAACAATATCAGTAAAGAATGGTATTCAGGACATATTCGGTGATTAGTGGGAATAGAGAGCTAAACAGCAATATCAGTAATAAGGCATTCCACTTAACCAAACAATGGTTTGTGGTGGGCCCACAGAATTGTATTGTAATGGCATAGCTATTACATTGAACCAAACATGTCCTAAGTTATGAATAAGAAACCCTGCATGGGGGTTGTCTGTAGTTGAGATAATAGCAAATTGTTTGTTAATGGGTTCTTAATTATGAATCCATGTTTTGTAAGCAGTTGTTACAGCTGGTTTGAGAAGGATGTTCGAGTTTGGAACTTCAAGCTATTCTATACAGAATATGTGAGTTTCAAGTGAGTCCTTATTTTGACTAATGATTAGTCTCACATTGAGCCTTTGTAAGCTCATTCCCCTTTCTTTTTCTATCAGGTAGCACAGAAAATTAGGACTCAGAATGACATTGGAGAAACCTCGGATTACCAATTTATTTAGCTTTTATATAAAATTTTCATTAAAATTTTCCTTAATCATTCATTTTTGAGTTTGTAATTATTAAGTATTTTCTCACTTGATAACTTAGGTTTGGAATTTGTTTAGCTTATTTATTTTAAAGCATGACATTTTAATTATTACTCTGATATTTTCATACTATTTGATTTAGAAAACCATTACTTTAAATGTTTTCCATTGCTTTATAAAATATTTAAAGTTTTTGATAGATCTTTTCTTAAAAACCTAAAAGTCATTTTCTCAAAATTTCACATAAATTATACTGTAATTAATTTAATAAGTCAAGTCAGCTTAACGAATGAATGTTTCTCAAAAAACAAGAATGTTTCCCTTACAATCAATGCAAGTAAAAAGAATAGCTTTACAGGATCACTTCGGTGATTGAATGTAATGCTTTTGACTTAGCCGAAACTCCTAAGTCGGGTCAAAAGTGTTACACTTTCAGCTTTTAAAATAGAAACATTTCATGTATATAAATTTGTAAAACTCGAAAAGAAAAAAAAAATCTGAACTAACAAGTCATTTTTCGAGCCAATTCCTTTCCCAATAAATTTTTGAAACTGCACATCCAAAACCAACCATTTTTTTATTATTGAATCAATCATCAAAGATTACATTTGAATGTTAAAAGGAGACATGTTAAGCAATGTTGTAGTACTATAAAACTTTTTTTTAATAAAGCAATGGACACACTTCTCACATCCAATGTATAAAGCTATGGTTGCTGCAAAAAATTGCTTGCCTTGTTTGCAGGACTGTGGCAACACCTCGATGGTATCAGCATCAGCAGCAGCCATGGATGGATTCAATTTAACCCTTTTGTTGGTGGTTTACTTACTGTTACCACCAAACTACAAAATTAGGATTTGATTTATTTTATTTAGCTTAGAAGGGTTCAAACTTCTATTTGATTGGTGTTTATATGAATGAAAATTGGAGCAACTTAAAAACAATTAAAGTGACAGAATAGAAAAAATTAAGGTTTTTTTTGGTGAATTACAAGATGAGGGCAAAGCCTTAACAATAATGCAACTAACATGACTCAAACTCAGACCATACCTAGAGCAATGAACACCTTGGCCATCAAGCCAACACACACAATTCAATAGAAAAAAAAATTAAGTTAAACCTTGAAGGAATGTAGCTTTGAATAATTAATTTCGTAGCATACAATTGATAGTCTCTCTTTGATTTCTTGGGATGTCCCTTGTATTGTTTACGAATCATATACTAATTGAGTTACGTGATAAAAAATTTAATATCTAAAATTTTAAGTTTGAGTATTGTAAATTAGAAAAGAAAAAGCTTTATTGGGTTTCTTTGATACCAATATACAGCTTCTTACCATTTTCTTTTATTGGAGAAGTTTTTTGTTTTTCGATTTTACAAATTTATAAATGTGGAATGCCTTTGTTTTAAAAATTAAAAACTTTAGTTAGGATGTTTAAGGATAAAATTGATATAATTTATAAATATTAAATATTAAATTTATTGAATTATTTAGAATTAAGTTCAAATTGATAGAATATATAAATATTGAGGACTAAATGTGTTTTTACTAGTTAGAAAAAGACTTTCCATTATCAATTTAACGATGGGTTTTCAAAACATGAACGAATTCAAATATTAATACCTAAATTGAAAACTTTTAAAATTGGATGACAAAAACAAAAACGCGAGCATAATCGGATGACCGTTTGTATAGTTTACCCTTCAAATTACTGTAAAAAAATCTTAAAAAAAAATATTTTTTACAACATAACTTTTTTAAAAAAATTCTTAATATATTGTTATTGTTATAAAATTAAAAAAAATGTATACACTATTCATATAGTATTTTTAAAATTTTATAATGTATAATATTAAAATATTCTTGTTTTACAATATTTTATACGGTAAAAAATATTATTTAAAATCTATTTTTTAAAAATAAAAACATTTTTATGATATAATATGTTTAAATCTATTTTCACATTATTAATTAATTTTAAAATACTAAATAATTTAATATATTTTAATTGACATATACAATCAATCCTCACATCGCAATGGTAAAAAAACTAGTTAATTAACTTTATTAAAAATTAGATCAGAGTTAAATTAATTTCCTCACATTTAAATTAAAATAGTGATCTATACTAAAAGATCGATAAAAGTTAAACTCTTAATTTAGTATTTAAGATTTTTTTAGTTCAATTTAATACTCGAACTTGATATTATTATTAAGTTAATACTTAAGTTTTTTTTTGTTCAATTTGATATTTGAACTTTACAAAATTTTCTAATTTAGTATTTAAACTTGTCAAATATTATACAAATTACTCTAATATAATAATAGTGCTTTTTTTATGGTATTCTTTTATGAGGTAGAAAAATATTCAATATTTAATTACTTTTAGTTTAATTTATTTATTTTTTAAATTAACATAATAAATTTATTTTATTTGGGGTTTTTAAGATTTGTTTTCTTTTTCAATATCCATTCATTAAGAATTGCTCAGAGCATAATTTTTTAAGACAAATTTTCTTTTTTATTGACGGTATTTTTGTGGAATTGAGGGATTTGTGAGGATCAGGCTATGCTTTAAGCATGAGATCCCTCTTGAATTATTCCTTCCATTAATAGTTAAAATAATCTTAGTCCCAATAAAAAGTGAAATTTGAGCATATTCTTATGCAAAACAAAGGAAACTCCAAATAATTGTAATCATTCCTACCATTAAATTTCATGTAATCTACCATATGTCAGTCATGCATTAGTTATTTTTTTTCTCTCCTAAAAAAATAACACAGCTAGTGTTTTGAAATAATTTGTATAATATTTGATAATTTTAGGTATCAAATTGGGTAAAAAAAAGTTTAGGTGTCAAATTAAGAAAAAAATGTCAAGTTCAAATATCAAATTGGACAAAGTAAAGAGCTTAGATACTAGATTAGAAAAAAATATTCAAGTATCAAATTAAAAAAATAAAATCTTAGATATCAAATTAAAAAAAATAACTTCAACCCCAAATATTATATAATCAGCATGAAAAACCAGATGATCACTTGCTTAAAATATTTTAGGCATGGATTTTATTAATATCTTGAGCAAAACTTTCAAAATGTTAATGTAATTATGAAAATTGAGGAAAATTTCCAAGTAAAATATTTGTTCACACCCTTATTTAATTTGTTTTTCAATACCGATTTCTGAAAATCAATACAAAGCAAATTCTAAGTTTGACTACAAATTTGTTTTTAATGAAAATAGGTGGAATGAAATCCATTTTTTAAAAAAGATGTAAGTATAATTATAATTAATAAGTCGATTGAGTCTTAGCTCGATTGACATGTACTTTATTGCTAATACAGAAGGATATGGGTTCGAGTGTATTGAAGCGTTTTATCCTCCTATTTATGGGTTGAAGAGGGATTATGAATAATTTTAACCATTATATTTCTTTAAAAAAAACAGATATGATCAGAATTTATAATGAAATTGTTAAAAAAATATAAATAATAAACATTTCAATGATAACAACAAGAATGAAATCATTATAATGCAAGTATGGATTGGAAATTAAAATGAGATTTCGAAATTTTCGAAACCTCAATTGAGAATGGAAAGAATGATAATTTTTTTTTGTCACTTAACTATGAAAAGTTATAAAATATATATTCAATTATTTAATTATGTCTTACTTGGTCACTCAATTATATTGAATTTTTGGGTATTTTCATTTTTACGTTAGTCGATTGATAACAAAAAAATAAAATTAAATAGTTGAATAATTATTTTGTAATTTTTTATACTTGAGTGACTAAAAAATAATTTAATAATAGGTTCTGATCATTTTATAACTTTAAGAAAATTATAGGTTCTGATAATATTTGCTTTTTTTGACATAATATTTAGAACTATCCATAGTTCCTCCCCAACCTATAAATAGGAAGATAATGCGTTTTAGCGTACTAAAACTCACGTCCTTCTACACTGATAATAATACTTATGTTAATCGAGTTAAAACTTTTTTTTTTTGTTAAATTAAGCGGGAAATGAGTTCCGTGTGAGATTAGCTTTATGGATTTCCTTTTTAAAAGAGATTAGCTTTATGGACTCACATAGTGAATCAAACTTCCTTAATTCTATTATGTCAAACTAATTGCTTTTAATGTAATTAAATTAGGCTGCAATCTTTTCTCTTTCATACTTGGTCAAAAAAATTGTCTCCCACTTGTTAATATAAAATTAATTTCATATTTTATTACTTTTTAAACAGTAAAAAAATTCTTTTGATTAGGCATAAATCATATTTATGTTGTGTTTTGTCTTAAAAAAATAATTTTAGAAAATTAATTAATTTTTTTGAAAAGTTGGTATTTTTTTGTGTTTGAAGGATTTTGTTTAAAATATTTTTCGTTATTTAATAAATTTTCTTGAAATAATTTTTAAAAATTGTTTTTAATAAAACAGACACAACAAAAATTATATTTGTTACAAAATATTATATAAGCATTTTTTTTGGCAACCAAAATTTATTTTATAATAAGATCATATTTTGTATTACATTGTTAAGAGGGCGATCACGAACGTCGAACATGGATTGTAAAATAAATATGGAGAATATAAAAAAAATTATATTTTATAATAGGCTTAATGATAAATTTGGCCACTAACGTTTACATGTTTTTTCAAAATGACCCTAATTGTATTTTTAGCCTTTTTTTTTTACCATCAACCTTTATTTTTTTTCAAATTGCTTTTTTTTAAAAACATATTTGATGAAAGTACCATTAAAAAAGTTAACGAGATGATGTAGAATATTTTTAATGAGATCTAATTTTTTTTTAGATAACCTAATAAAAATAATTATTTGAAAAATAATAAAATAAATAATTCATAAAGTTAAAAAAATAACTCTTAATTTTAAAAAATAAACATAATTATCTAAAAAAAGGTTTCAAAATGAATGCACACATTCAATATTTTCAGTTTGATTTATTATCTTTTTGAAACCTCTCCGTAAACAAACGTATGCATTCATTTTGAAACCTTTTTTTAGATAATTACGTTTATTTTCTTTAAATTAAGAGTTATTTTTTAATTTCATATATGATTTATTTATTTTATTATTTTTCAAATGTAATCATCTTATTGGGTCATCTAAGTAATAAATTAAATGTCATTAAAAATATTCTATATCATCCCCGTTAATTTTTTAACCGTATTTTCATCAAATCTGTTAAAAAAACAGTTTAAAAAAAATAGAGGTTGATGCCCAAAAAAAACTCAAAAATTAGGGTCATTTTAACAAAAACAAGTAAACGTTAGTGACCAAATTTATCATTAAGCCTTTATAATAATGAATCTTAAATAAACTTAATAACAAATAAGGTCTAATATATATAAATCTGAAGTTACATATATTACATATATGAGAGTGGATATTGGCGCATTGGAACTGAAAGAGATAAATGAAGCTATTCATATTTTAAACAAATACTCATATTTATATTATTAAAATAATTATTTTTATACTCTAAAATATTTATTATTAAATTTTTACAAAAATTTAATATATATATTTATTATTAAAATATTAATATAAATATTTTTAATAAAATATGAAAAATATATTTAAATTTAAAATTATTATTAATGTTAACATTTATTATTAAAATAAAATTTTAATATTAAACAATTTATCATAACTTATATCATTAATTTACTATATAGTTTATATTATTAAATATAAATAATTAAATGGGTATGTTTAATAATATTAAAAATTATAATACTTGATATCAATATTTTAATATTTTTAAAAATTAAATTACTCATAGAGTTTTTTTTCCAAAAAAAAATTACTTACATATTTAAAAGAGAAACTCAATTTCTAGAAAAAAAGAGATTTATGAAAGTCATATTCTATTGATTAAGTTATTTTTCATGAATTAAACATAAAAAATTGTAGAAAATATTTTTCATAAATCATTTTTCGTGAAACAAATTCATCTTTGGATCAATTTTCAAAAAGCTTGGATATTAATAGATTTATAGAAAACAACTGAACTAGTACAATCAAACAATAGAATATTTTTATATAACATTATCAAAAATTAAGTGGAGCTTAAGTTTTCTATAATAATTTAAAATTCATATAGGTAGTTGAATTAGTTAGAGCACCAATTCTTAATTCAACCGGTTCGATCGCGGATCCCACAATAATTAAATAAATAATTGAACTCATAAATACTTTTAAAAAGAATATATAAAGACCAGTTTTTTATCGCATATCCCAATTCTTAATTTTTTATTCTCTCTGAGTTATATGCTCAAAGGGAGGTTGTCGATTGAACACCTATGCTCGAACTAGTATATTGATCGATTATCAATTTAACCAGTTTGATTAGTCGATCTGATCAAGTTTAAATAACATCAATTTTCTATAAAAAAATATAATTTTTTTTCATCCATTAATAAATGTGCATATATCAATGGAACGCTTGGATATAATTCGAACTTATATCAAAATTGTTAAAAAATAAAAAGGTTTAATAAGGTAAGCCTTCAAAGACTTTTAATGCTTCATGGGGTTTCCTAACCCTCACACCAGAAAAGGTCTTGTAAGGAATTTTCAACGTAAATACATATTCAACGCGTATATAATATTGGTTGTCAACGAAGGAGACTAAAGGTTGATTAAAGTAGAATTCATAACTGAGATTAATATTTTGAAATTACCATTTATATTATATTAAATGTTTGTTAATTAAAAAAATAATTTTTTTTCATGTTAATCATCTAATTTTATAAATTTACTCAAAACATTTTATCTTAATATTAACATTTACTTTTTAAACAAAAATTAATATGTATTATGAACCCGTATCTAGACCAATTCATGGGTCGGGTTATCCGCTCAGGCCCAAAATTTAGGAGGGTTTGGATTAGGGGTGAGCATTCGATCTAATCGAATTGAATCGAATGAAAAATTTTCGAGATAATTGAATTTTCGAATATTATTTCATCATCCTAACTCGATTTAAAATTTGTACGAATCGAGTCGAGTGAGATAGAATTAAAATCGAATATATTTGTTCGAGTTAAATTAAAAAAAATAATTTGGTGTTGTTTAATTTTATGTAATTTTTTTAAAAATATTTTTATTTAAAGTTTTTAAATATGACTATACAACGAAAAATTGAAATAAATAAGTGAAAAATTCAAATAAACAATGACAACACAACAAGATTATAATAAAAAAAATAAGCAAAAGTTCAAGTAAATAACATAATTCTAAGTAACAATAATAACACAACAAGATTATAAAAAAACATAAGCAAAAGTCTAAAATAGAGTAGAAACCTACATGACAACACCATTCCAAACAACAAAACAAAAACTAAAAACAACACAACAAAAGTCAAATAAACGAACAGTAATAATATAAAACCATCATAGAATAGCTTAAGCTTCTTCTTTTGAGGATTTTAATTTAGGGTTTTTTTTAGGAAGAAAAAATAGATTTTGGGTTTACAAAGTTAATATCTTCAATTTCTTTTCTAAACAAAAACTAAATAAATACACCTAACCATAATAATAATAAACAAAAAGGAACAATAATTTAGACACGAAAAAGAATTGTTTATGAGTGTTATTTAGGAATAAAATTATATTTGGGTTTAAAAATATTTGGGTTTAGTTTATGAGTGTTTTTTAATAATGAAATTATATTTGGGTTTAAAAATATTTGGGTTTAGTTTGTTGATGGGTTTTAAATATTAGGGGAAAAAATTGGGTAAGATAAATAGTTTGAGTTTTGGGAGAAAATGAGTATAGTAAATTGGGCTTGGATATTGGGTTTGAGTAATATAAATTTAAAATTAAAAATAATATAGTTTTATTCAGTTTATTCGAATTATTCGAATTCAAAAATTAAACTCGATTCGAACTCGAAATTCGAAAAAAAATTCAACTCGATTCGTTTAACTCGAATAACTCGATTCGAATAATTCGAAATTCAATTTTTTTTTAGAATTTTTCGATTCGAATCGAGTTTTGCTCACCCCTAGTTTGGATTGAAAAAAATTATACGCGAAAAATGTGTTTGGGTAAAAAAAATAGACCCATTTAAAATATGGGTCAAACTAGAACTTGAACATTCAAGGCCTAAACCCGGCCCGATCTGACTCATTTTTAAGTTTATAACACTTTATATTATGTTATTTTTATATATTATGTAATTTAGAATACATTAAAAAATAAAACATAAACTAAATATATAATACTACACTAATATAAACATTAAAATAATATTAAAATGACTATATAAAAATTTTAATAAAAAATGTATAAAATTATTAAATATTAAAATAAATATTTTAAAAAAATAATATGGACGACTTAAAATGAATTTGGGTTAATCTTTCGCAAATATGAACTAGTTTAGTCAAAATTTTAAATTCATATTTCGGATCAGACTAGACTTGGATAAACATAAAATATGTTAATATCATATTTAAATTCGATCCGATCTGGCTCATGAACGCCTCTACCTGTATCAAAAGTAAACTTATAGAGTTTTTTTTGTTATATATAAGATAACCTAATTCAATCCAAAGATATAAACATGTCTATATTTCCCCACGTTTTGGGGTGAAGACGATGATACCGCCGGGCGGCTAGCAACAGGCTATTTAGATTTATTTCAATAAGTAATGAATTTCATGTGCTAATAATATTACATCAATTCAAACAAAATGAGTTTAGCATTGGAAACAAGAAAGTTCAGTCAATTTGGCCAACTTATCTCTCAACTCTTCAACTTTATCCATCAAATGTGATAACCGTTCATCACACTCTTCCTCCATCATGCTGTTATTATTCAACATTAGTAAAACAAAGAAAAACCCAACAAAAACATGGGTTTAATATTAGCAAGTAGGTGATGGGATAAGAGTTTCCTTTCTTCGTTTTGTAGTTTTCCCCTATCAAATGGGAGAGATTAGGGTTATTTGATGGTCTACGAGATGAAAGAGGTGAGCAGCTTCCCACACAATACCAAACTTCGGGAAAACAATAGATAGATTGGATGGCGGTAGGGGTGTGTCTTTGGTCAAACTTACTAACACAAACAAGACTCAAAATGGGTCCTATCCCACTAATGATTTTTACCAGTTGAGTCGCATCACTTTTAAAAATATAATAAAATTTATTGTTTGAATCTTTCACATCAATATTATTCTCAATACAAGAGAACGAAAATTTGAGTACGTAAAAATACATTATTCTTTTATTTAAAGACTTAAAAAATTACGAATAATTCTAAATATTATATATATAAAAAAGCATATATGAGTTTAATGTTAAAAATATATATAATAAAATTTTAAATTTTAAAAAATCAAATCAAATAATGGTAATTAGGTGTTTTAAACTTTGGTATTATAAGTTGAGTCACATTAATAATTAAAAAAAAATAAGAACTCATAAATAAATATTAATAATTTTATTTAAATACAATTAAATATTAATTGTAGCTATTATAAATAAATATTAATAATTTTCGAATTTAATATATTAAGTTTAAAGGTTTAGGATCTTGAAGTTAGGATTGAAGGTTTTAATATTTATTTATTATTAATTGTTATTTAATTATGTTTAAATAAAATGATATTTTTTATTTATAAGCTCATCACTATTTTTTTGTTTTATTTAATAATAAAATATTATATTATATTATTTACAGATGGTGCATGTAATTTATGCATCAACAGTGCATTAAAAATTCATTAATTTATTGAATTCAATGAGTGACTTTAGTAGAAAAGAAAAAATTCGAATTCGAACACCTGTGTGTGTAAGATATGTGTGCGTTGTCAAAAGATTAAGAAAATATAAATAGATAGTACCGTGTAATCTCACCGGTATATTAAAAAAAATCACTCATATATTATATTAAAATTCATTAAAATATGTAATAAATGTAACATAAGTTGGAGAAGGCAAAGGCACTTTCAAGTTTAACCCACAAAATACCATTGGCCCACAAAAATGTTAGACCCTTCAAACCCATAGCTTCAAACTTCTATGAATACCCCCACACTTTCATCAACTCTGCATCAACAAAATATAAGCTTTCTGCAAAAGAGTGAGGCTTTGAGAGATTTTTCAAAAAACAAAGAGTTGTAAGAGAAATGGCAACTTTCCCAGTGATCAACTTAGAGAAGCTTAATGGTGAGGAGAGAGCAACAATCATGGAGCAAATCAACGATGCCTGTGAGAATTGGGGATTCTTTGAGGTATCCTTTAAAACCAGATTTTGCTAATTTCAATGATTGGTTCTTCTCTTTGTTGTGCTGATGAAACTGTTTTTTTAATGTATTTTCAGCTGCTGAACCATGGGATTCCCCATGAATTTCTGGACACTGTAGAAAGATTGACAAAAGAGCATTACAAGAAATGCATGGAGCAGAGGTTTAAGGAATTGGTAGCAAGGCCGGCCCTGGAAGGTCTCCAGGCTGAGGTTACTGATATGGATTGGGAAAGCACATTCTTCTTGCGCCATCTCCCTGAATCAAACATGGCTGAAATCCCAGATCTCACCCATGAATACAGGTTTACATTTACATATACATACACACACAGACATAAAAGATTGGAAGTTCTTAGCTTGTCTGACACATATGGAATTGAAAAAACAATGCAGGAAAGTGATGAAAGAGTTCGCACTGGAATTAGAGAAACTAGCAGAGGAGCTTCTCGACTTGATGTGCGAGAATCTTGGACTGGAAAAAGGGTACTTGAAAAAGGCTTTCCATGGGACAAGAGGTCCAACATTTGGAACCAAAGTTAGCAACTACCCACCATGCCCAACACCTGAAAAAATCAAGGGACTCCGAGCCCACACCGATGCTGGTGGCATCATCTTGCTCTTCCAAGACGCCCAAGTGGGCGGCCTCCAGCTTCTAAAAGACGGCCAGTGGGTGGATGTTCCCCCTATGCGCCACTCCATTGTAATCAACCTTGGAGATCAGCTGGAGGTAATCACCAATGGCAGATACAAGAGCGTGGAGCACCGAGTGATTGCTCAAGCCAACGGAGCTCGTATGTCGATAGCTTCATTCTACAACCCTGGAAGTGATGCCATTATCCACCCAGCACCGGCTCTGGTGGACAACAAACAGTTGTACCCCAAATTTGTGTTTGAAGACTACATGAAGTTATATGCTGGGCTGAAATTCCAGGCCAAGGAACCAAGATTCCAAGCCATGGAAGCCGGTGAAACAACTCTTCCCATTGCAACTGCTTAAAACTCCTAAGCTCCTCTTATTTTAGTGTGGTGTGTGAACAAAAAATTCAAAACTAGTCAAGAGTTCGGTGTCATTGGCCTGTGTTGATTAATTATTAATATGAGCATCAAGAATAAATTTTAATAAATTTTATTATTTAGGGTAAACTATTTAGTTGGTCACCCAAATTTTAGGGGCTTCCATTATGGTCTTTCAAAATAAAATCCTTGCAATTTCGTCATTCAACTTTTAGGGTGCTTTCATTTTAATCAGTCAATTGTTAAATCTTAACGATAGTTAATAATACATGCCACATCATGTTTACATTTCCATTTTGATCATCCAACTTTTAGATCGCTTTCATTTTGGTTACCCATAAAATATATTTTTTTAAACTATTGTCAAATTGTACTTGTTTATCACATTGCCAAAAAATCTATTTTTTTTTCAATAATGAAAATTTAAATTTCAAAATGTAAAAATCAATTAAATAAATTGTTGAAATTTTTTATCCATCGATAATGTTAACGAATTTGTTAGTGTAATGTTGAAATTACTTAAAGTAATCTCCTTCTAAATTTTAAAAATTTTATTTTATATTTTCATAATATTCTTAATGAAATCAACTTGATAAAATTTTATTTTATTTTATAAATCATATTTAATAATTATTTATAAAATTAAATTTCTTTTGATTGTATAATCTCGAATCTTTCATATTAAGTTAAAAATAAAGAAAAATCATTGCAATTAATTAAATTAATTGCTTGTTCTTCATTTGGGTAAAGAAGTGATGAAAAATTTTTGGTTTTGTTTTGCATGGAATATAAAATTAGTTAATTTAATTAATTAATTGTAAGGATTTCCTTTACTTTTAGCGATTAAATTAATTGTAAGGATTTCCATTACTTTTAGCTTAGCATGAAAGACTTAAGATCATAGCATCAAAAGAAATTTGAGTTTCATGTGCTATTAAAGATAATTTGTTTGAGTTGATTTTAATTTGGAAACATAAAATAAAATTTTAAGATTTAAAAGGAGACTAAATTAATTAATTTAATTAGTTTTAATATTATAGTAACAAATCGGTTGACACTATCAATGGATAAGAAATTTTCAATAACTTATTTAATTGATTTTGATGTTTTGAAATTTAAAATTTCATTATTGAAAAGAAAAAGAAATTTAAATTTTTCATAAAGGGGTAAAAAGGTGCAATTTGATAATTTTTAGAGCATTATTTTTACCTCGATCAAAGATTAAAAGAAATATTTTTTTGTTGACCAAAATGAAAGTGTGAACAAGAGGTGGTGTGTACAAGTTAATTGTCATTAGAGATTTAATGATTGGTGACTAAAATAAAAACGCCCTAAAAATTGAGTGACGAAATTACAATGATTTTATTTTGAATAACCAAAATGAAAACATCTTAAAAATTGATTGACCAATTAAGTAGTTTACTCTAAAACCTATGAAAAGAAGACACAATTTGATTATGGAAGTACAATATTCTCCCTAGAAGGAAAGAGACAAAATGAGTTCAATTATAATTAATGTGTTCCCAAACAATAAAAAAAGAATCCAAAACATACCCACATGAAGAAGTGAGGTTCAAATGCAACAATGGGATGGCCATATGTCCCAATTGTCTGCCACATCCATGGAAGTTTTACCTTTTAGGAGAGATGTGAGTTCCTGATCTTATTCCTTTCCTTTTGTGGGGTTGAATCATATGATGAAATGAAAACGAAAAAAATTATATGAAATTGTGATTTTATATTATCTCTATTTATTTTTAATAAGAGAATGACAAATCAAATTTTTCCTTTTGAAAAAATTTAAATTCAATTAAAAATGCTAAAAATAAATAAAAAATCTGATTTGTCATTCCCCTATTAAAAAATAATAGGAATAACATAGAATCACAATTTCATATAATTTCTTCTCAATCAAAACAGCCCACAACCATAATTTTAGGTTAACATAGTTTCATCATTTCATGAAAGAGAAATCATGAGATTGTAGTTAGAATCCACATAAGCATTCAACTACTTAATCAAAGTGGAAGTAGAAGATGATGAATCCTGTATGGAATCGGCTCATCTTTAATTTGTTGCAGAGGGGATATAAAGTACAATGTAGGGTAGGGTTTGATTTCTCTTGTTCTGGAAAAGCAACTATGTTAGATCCTGCATTCTCAACCCTACTTCTTACATAAATTTGAAACAGGTTCAATGCATATGTTGAATCTCAATTTGTTCGAGCTCAACATTAAATCCAAAATAAAACAAATTTTAAATTTAAATTTACTTTAAATTTTAAATTTAAATTTTAAATGTTCAATACATTTTAAATTTAAAAGTCCAAATTATAAAACCCAATACCACTAAACTCAAACCCACAAACTCTAAAACTAAATCCTGACCCAATTACATGATCCAAACAAAATTCTAAAAACTCTAAATTGCTGTAACTTGTGCTGTTGCCGCCTCCATCCCTTCCACCAGGATGACGCCACGTCAGCATCGCCACAACCAACTTGCCACCACCGCCACTGCCGAGTCTACACCTACAAAGAAGAAGGGATAGCAATTTAGTTGCAAGAAAACAAAATGTAATATTGTAAACAATTCTATAAAGCCGAATTCAAGGCAGTTGTAAAATGGTTACAAAAGAGTGATTCGAAATTAATAGCAAAAAAATAAAGTGCATTCGAAACAATACAAAAAAAACAACGCATTTGAAATTAATAGTACACGAAGCAGTTAATATCAAAAGAGATCAGAATACCAAGCATTTAATTTCTTCTCCTCAAGGTAATAAATACATATAAATATATTTATTTGTTCATTTATATCATAAGTGCTCCTTTATTATGTTCTTTAATATTCGAAACGTTTTTGATATATTAATATACTAATTTAAGCTATCATTATTATTTATTTCAAAAAAACGTTTTAAATAATATTAATAATAACAAAAGGAGTCGAACGGTTCGTCTTACCTCTTTTCACGCCGTCGCTGCCACGGACGGTGGTCGAGGAGACCTGCGGACATCTTTGGTTCGAGAGTGGTTCCCCAATGATTGAGATTTTGCAAAGAAAAACAAAAAAAAGGTTAATAAAACTCTAAATAAAAAAACAATAGATTCGAAATAATAAAAAACAGATTAAAAAAGTGGATATCAAAGAAAAATAAGAAAAACCCTGCCTTTTTTCGTAGATCTGGAGAAATACAAATCGATATAGGGTTTTTGTTTGATAATAAAAGGGAAAAATAATAATGAAAGAATAAAACAGATTTTTGCACAGATTAATAAAAATATTCTTTTGAAAATTTGGAAAACCAAACCCAGATCTAAAATTTTTATAAAAAGAAAAACAAATAAAATGGAGGAATCGAACTTGATTTTAAAAGAGATTTTATATCCCTTTGTTTTTTCGAAAAAACCCAGGCTAGATTCGTTTGGATCTAAGCCTGGATCTGTTGTTTTTTTTAAAAAGGAGTAAAAAGGGAATGTTTTTCTTACCTGGGCCGCCATGGAAGGTGGCGCGTGTCGACGGAGGTACGATGAACCTGCGACGGACGACAGACAACCCAGTGGTCGGCCTTGAAGGTTTTCAGAGAAATTGAGAAGCAAAACAGATTTTTTGAAACAAAATGTGAAAAAATGAATTTTTTGAAGGGTTTTTAACTTAAATACCCCCTGGTGCAACGTTATTTTGAAGGGCGATTTAAGCGCTTAAACGACGTTGTCCTGGAGCTCCGACCGACCAGCTACAGACCAATTTAGGGTCCGTGTGTTTCTGAATAATAGGATATTTATCCCTTTAATCCTTTCGCTTTTTTAAACATTTCTAATCATGTCCTTTCTCTCATTTTTAATTTATTTTAAAATTACCCTCCAATTTTGTTTCTTTTTCAATATGGTCCCTTAACTTCTGGAAGCTTGAGGAGCTACCATGTGTCACCTTTTAGGGTTTATTGCTCAAGGGATCCCTAAACTTTCCAAAAACCATGTTTTGACCCTTAAATTTTTCTAAAATTACATTTTGACCCTTGAACCTTTCCATAATTATATTTTGAGCCCTAAACTTCTCTAAAATTACATTTAACCCTTAAACTTCTCCAAAATTACATTTTAACCCCCAAACTTTTCCAAAATTGCATTTTAACCTTTAAACTTTTCCAAAATGACATTTTGACACTTAAACTTTTCCAAAATTACATTTTGACTCCTAAACTTTCCAAAATCACATTTTGACTCCTTAACTTTGCCAAAATCACATTTTGTTAGCCAAACTTCCAAAAATTACATTTTGACCCCTGAATTTTTCCAAAATTACATTTTGATCCCAAATTATTCGTAACTTCATTTTTCGAACCCTTTTTTTAGTTTCTTTTTTTTCTTTAATGCTTTGTATATATAATTAAGTTATTTTTCTTCGTATTTGAAGTTAATCTTATTGTTTCAATGATTTTGATTCGCATTTTTCGTATTTCATATTTTATTAATTTTATGCTTAATTTCTGTATATTTATTTTTTCGTATAATTATTCTTTTTGTGTCATTTAGTTTTGCCATTAATTGCTCATTCGTATTTAATTTACACACTCATTTTTAAACTAAATTGTTTTCCGTCTTTAAATACAAATAATTTTAAAATCGAGGCAATATCTTTTCATGTGAAAACTTCAAAAAATTATACCTTAACGTGTTGGGTGTGATTTTTCATATAATTCGCACAATTAAATATCCTCTTTTAAGCCTTTCAAAATGTCCTTCAATTTTGAAATTCTAGGAATGTCGTGCCCTAACGTGTAGGACACGACTTCAATTCTCCGAAAAATTCGAAACACACGTGCATTTTCCTTCTAATTTAATTTTTGAAAATCATGCGAAATAAGTTATGTGTACAAGGATCTTATTTTAAACTTCAGTCGAGATTTCAAGTTTTTAAAACAAGACCCGAAAATAATCGATGTGGTACCAATTTTGGGCATGTGAGGGTGCTAATCCTTCCTTACACGTAACCGACTCCTGAACCCGTTTTCTAGATTATGAAGACTAAAATATTTTTCAAAACAGATTTTAAACATTTTGTGGTGATCCAATCACACCGAATAAAAAGATTGGTGGCGACTCTCATTTTTTCAAATAAAAAAATTTTTGAGACTTTTTCCAAAAAAATCGTTTCGTCAGCTTGACAACTCCGCTGGGGACTTTAAAAATAAAAGAGAGTTAAGTCGAAAGTCGATTATTTCTAGGTCTTCTGTTATAATTTTTAAACACTCGGTTTGTTTAATATACTATCATTTGCATTTTGTGTGATGTTATTTTATGTCGATATTGCTAGTATAGGTTTGCATTCATATGCATCTGTTACTGCCCCTTTAAGTGGAAGTGTGAAGCTACTCCTTCGTGAGGTTTTCACCTCCGTGCAGGATAGCGAATCGCTTTTGGGATTACATCCGTACCCATGTTTTCGTGAAGTTTTCACTTCCGTGCAAACATGTGGAAAATGTGTCCCCCTAAACCGAACTCCTTCGTATGAGCTTGTAATGGGTGAGGATCGAGGAATCTGTTGGTTTGGGTACCCTTTACTCTAGAGCCTAAACCACATATAATGAGCCATAAGTACTTACCTTAGAAGTAGTTATACCGAACCTTTTAGCAACTATTCAAGACAAGTTCTTAAGTTCTTTGTTTTATACCTGTATATTGATATTGATGTGTTTTGCTAACTTGTTCTATTTTGTCTCTTTTGCTTGCATTGCATCATCATACAAGAAAAGGTATTAGTTTAAGCTCGATTAACAAATAGAGAGCTTTGTCATGGAAAATGGATTTCTTGATAGAGTGGAAGATAACATGGCTGTGCGCTTATGGTCAGAGGAAAGATAGCATGAGAAAGGAGACAGTTTGAAAGAAGGGCATTTATCAAAGTTTTGGGATTATACTCGGATAAAAGTGACTCAAAACAATTTGCAAGAGTTGAAAGACATCTGGGGTCAGTGGGATAATAAGATGAAGCAAAAGTTTTACCGGGAATACGGAGACTTACCCTACTTACTCGATGTGAAGATAGATAAACACTTCTTTCGAGCTCTCGCCCAACATTGGAATCCTGCATATTGCTGTTTAACCTTTGGAAACTTCGACATGACGCCTATAGTGGAAGAATACACCGCACTGATTCGTTGCCCAAGGATTCAAGTCGACAAGGCATACTAAAAAGATACATGTGTCTCGACCTTTTTGAAAAGATTGATGAACATAATCGGGATGAGTGAACAGTGAGTTGCATCTCAGATCAAAGTAAAAGGAGATAATAAGTGTGCCAATTGGAAAAGTTTACGAGATCTAATACTGGCACACCCGGATGTGAGGAAACGCATCGACATTTTTGCTCTTGGCATATACGGGTTAGTATTTTCCCAAAAGCATTAGGGCATGTAGAAGATGCAGTTGCAAGTCTTTTTGATCGGCTTAGCAAAGGAATCACTCCGGTCCCAGTAATCCTCGCCATTAAACGCTTCTCGAAAAGAATGAGAAGGGAGGTTCATCGATTGTGCATTACTTTTAATGGTTTGGTTTCACAGTTATTTCTAGAAAGTAGAGAAATTTTCAAACAAAGTGTTCTCGACAGATTTCTCACCTTTGAGAGAATTCATTGCCACACAAAAGGAGCTGAATATATCCGAGGAAAAGTGGATCGCTATCCTTCAAAGCCTTCGGGATGAGGATGTTGATTGGTGCTCGCCTTGGTTTATCCCTGATGAGATTCTCTATTGTTACGACAATGTCGACTGGGTTCCTTGGGTATGGGGAGCTATAAGATACGCTTATTTGCTCGTATTGAGGCAATACAAGACAAGGCAGTTTATCCCGGTGACACACGGTCTGGCTCAGCGCGAATTCACCTACAAAGGGAATGATTACAAAAAAAGGGTCAAAGAGATAGCAAACGCGTGGAAAGAAGTACATAGGATGAAAAAGTTTAGTGCAAGCCTGTTAACGACATCGAACTATGATTGGTGGAGAAACAAAAGGGTTAATGATAACATTCCTGCACCAAATCCCGAAGATGTTCGATCAATAGAGGAATATTTGTAAGAGGTCCCATCAGAGATAGACATTATGAAACAAGACTTTGAGAAGAAGAGTGCGGAATTCGGGAAGAGGATAGAGGTTTTGGAAGAAGAAGAGATTAAGTTAGGATTGGATGTGGATATACATAGGTTGGAAACCGAAAAATTAAGGAAAGGAAAGAACAAAACTAAAAAAGACTTAGAAGACTTGAAGAAAGATTATAAGAAGCTTCGTCTATCCATGAGAACCGCTGGATTAGGCAAGATATCGAAACAATGGCGGCAAGAAATTCAGAAGCAAAAAGATCAAGTGGAACAATGAAAAAGGAAGTTCTAAGATGGTCAAGTTCGAGAGAATGCTGTGAAAGGAGAACTGCTAGAAAGACAGGTCGAGAAGCTGAATTGAAAGCCCAAATAGTCGAGCTATAAGCTAGAGTAATAGGGTTAAAAGAGTCTCTGCGTAGACATCGCAGCCGAAACTTCATCATTGAACTTAAAGCAAGTCTGGTCGAGAGTAAGGAATTAAGGGAAAGAGTGCAAGAACTTGAAGTCTCACTCCATAAAAATGAGATTCGAATCGAGATCCTCGAAAGGAATCTAGAAACAAATAAGTGGCACTTTCGACAGGCCCAGAGATAGGTTGAAGATAGAGACTATGTAATGGCAAAAGCACTGACCCAAATGAGAGAAGCAACTGATCACATGCAAAAGTTAGCTGTTGAAGCTGATATATTGAGCATGCAATATGAATCAAAATCGAGGCGGGGACAAAAATTAGCCGGACTTCTTAGTAAGATCAAAGGTTTAGGTAGTAAGGTAAAGCCGTTTATGTAGTTCACTTTATGTAAAGAAGTTTGTTTTCTAGAGAAGTTGTTCTAATGGAATTGAATTCAAAATTAACGCCTTTTCTTACATTGCATACATGCATTCATTCACATTGCATTTTCACATATTTTAGCATGGTAATTCTGACTAATTAAAACTTCAATAGTTAAATCAGTAATCATTGAAAATCTACACATTATAGGACTCACAAAAAAACCAAAGCCATAGAGTAGAGGCTAGAGCAAATCCAAAGAGAGATGTAAGAACAAATGCAAGAACAGTTACAGGAACAAATAACAAGAATGTATAGGGAGATGAAAGATCAGTTCATGGAAGTCCAAAGAAATTTGATGAATGAATTGGCCCAAATGAGGCAAAATGGGGCCGATAAGGGAAAAGGTTCTACGATAAACCCAACCGAGGAAGACGAAGATCCTATTAATCCTAAATGTTATACACCCACTCATAACCAAACTCCATAGGAGGCACAAACATGGGAGGCAACTGTTACTATAAGGGCACAACAACATGCCACTGGTACATCAAGGATACTTAATTATTTGGTAGGATCGAGATCTAACCCTGAAGATAATATCGTAAACATTGATGTCCCTGATTTCGATGAGATGATGAGAGCGGATCTTCCTAGATTGATGGATGAAAAGTATAAGCGATTAGAGGAAAAGATTGAGGCGATACAAGAAACTGAAAACTTCTACGGGATAGACGTTAAGGAGTTAAGCCTAGTCCCAGATTTGGTACTCCCTCCTAAGTTCAAGGTCTCGAAGTTCGAAAAATATAATAGAACAAGTTGTCTCGAAGCTCACATTACCATGTTTTATAGAAAAATGGTAGGATATGTTCATAACGACCAATTAGTCATTCACTATTTTCAGGACAGTCTGGTAGGGTCGGTAGTTAAGTGGTATAACCAGTTGAGCCGGGCAAAGATTCATTCGTGAAGAGATTTGGCGTAAGCTTTCTTAAAGTAATATGGCCATGTAACAAATATAGCTCTTGACCGAATTACACTGTAAAACATGGCGAAGAGATCGAATGAAAGTTTCAGACAATATGCACAGAGATAGAGAGATGTGGCGACTCAGGTGCAGCCACCATTGACAAGAAAAGAAATAACGATGTTATTTGTTAATACTCTCAAGGCACCTTATCTTAATCATCTGTTAGGAAATGCCAACAAAAATTTCTCTGACATGATCATGTTAGGGGAAATGATTGTAAATGTGATTAAAAATGGTAGGATAGAGGCTGGGGAGAATACCAAAAGGCCCGCTCCCAGAAAGAGAGACAATAAAGTGAATAACGCATGCGTATACAAGCCGAACTACACAAAGTCGCTCATGATGGCACAGCCTAAAGCCCCGATGAGCAACTATCAAAATGCTCCAAAATAAGAGTCGGGCTCGAGACCGAATAGAGAGAGTTCAGTATATTCCCATTACTATGTCATATGGAGAACTTTACCAAAAACTGCATGTCGAGCATGTAGTATCCCCATAACATGTAAGGCCATACAAGCCCCCAATTTCAGCTTGGTATGATGCAAAATTTCGGTGTGAATATCATGCAGAAGCAGGGGGGCATTTAATTGAGAACTGGCCTGCCTTCAAGAGGTGAGTTGAGAGACTTATTCGGTTAGGAATTGTGAGATTTGATGAACCAACGAGACCAAGCATAGCTGGGAATCCCTTGTCCAGTCACCAGACTAGGGAGTGAATGCAATAGTGGAAGAAGAAAGCCAGAGAATCAAAATAAATGTCAAATAAGTCAGGTCTCCACTCAAATCGGTGTGGCGTTAGATGGTAAAAGAGGGATTAATCGCAGAAAATAGAGAGAATATAGTAGCAAAGATTGTTAACTACTGCGAATTTCATGCCATTGAGGGGCATAAGATTCAAGATTGTGTTGAATTCAAAACTTTGGTGCAAACATTGATGGACAATAGAGAGTTGGAATTTTTCAAGGAAGGGAAGGAGGTTAAGGATGTTCACGCCTCCGAAGAGAGAGCAGCAAAGGCCCACGAGAATAATCGCTCAGTGGTGATTATTTCTAAGCCTACAAACATCGCGACAAGGGAGCAAATAATACCGCACATCATTATACAAAAGCCAGTGATGTTTCCCTACAAAGATAGTAAACGAGTCCCATGGAACTACAATTGCAATGTAACAATACCAAGGGAAGAAGAACTTAGAAAGGGCGTGAATCTCGTTACTCGCAGTGGAAGGTGTTATGATTCAATGAGCAATGAGAAAGAAATAAATAAAGGGAAGACAGTGATGGTTGAGCTCAAGGAAGAAAGGATTAGCAATCCCGAACCACTCATAAATGAGCCTGTGACAAAGAATGAAGCTAAAGAGTTTTTGAAGTTCCTGAGACATAGCGAGTATAGTGTAGTGGAACAGTTGCATAAGCAGCTGGCCCGGATATCAATTTTGGCCTTACTCTTAAGCTCAGAGGCCTATCAAAGCGTACTAATGAAAGTGCTAAATGAAACTTATGTGGCTAATGATATTTCCGTCAGTAAGCTGGACTGTTTGATCAATAATGTAAGTGCGGATAATTTTATTTTCTTCAGTGATGATGAGATACCAACTGGAGGAATGAGATCCACGAAAGCCTTACATATCACCACCCATTGCAAAGGGTACACATTACCCGGAGTACTCATAGATAATGGCTCGGCTCTGAATGTGTTACCATTAACTACTCTGAAGAGATTACTGATTAATAGCTCTTACATGAAAGGATACAACAACATAGTGAGAGTGTTTGATGGAACTGAAAGGAAAGTAATGGGAAAGATAGAAATACCTTTTCAGATTGGACCGAACACATACGAGGTGGATTTTTTAGTAATGGATATCAGGCCTACATATAACTGTCTGTTAGGAAGACCGTTGATTCATTCAGCTGGGGCAATATCTTCTTCGCTGCATCAGAAGCTGAAATTAATAAATGAAGGGCGGCTAATCACGATCAATGTTGAGGAAGAAATTATTGCATCTGTAACAAGTGACGCATCTTATGTTGGAATAGATGAAGAGGCCATCGAATGCTCCTTCTGCTCATTAGAGTTCGTCAATGCGACATTTATTATCGAAGGAAGAAAGGTACTTGTACCTAAGTTATCATTAACTACAAGGATGGGCCTGCGTTTAATAGTTGGAAAGGGGGCGTTGCCTAGAAAAGGACTCGAAAAATACCTCCAAGGGAGAGTTAGTGTGCCAA
This sequence comes from Gossypioides kirkii, assembly GCA_005610355.1. Taxonomy (NCBI): domain Eukaryota; kingdom Viridiplantae; phylum Streptophyta; class Magnoliopsida; order Malvales; family Malvaceae; genus Gossypioides; species Gossypioides kirkii. The sequence continues at coordinate 6,029,913 of CP032249.1, read as the reverse complement.
TACTGATAGAAAAATGAGATCGTTATGGTTTGGGGTATAAACCAGACGCAAAACAAAGGAAGAAAGAGATGGAAATAAAGCAAGAAAGAAGGAGGGTAAGATTGTCCGGAGGAGAGATTTCGTGGGAACCCACGGTCTTTCCACACATATCAAAGACATTTGTTTTGGGAGAAGTAATCAACCAAGAAACAGGAATGAAAAAGAAGCAAGTGATAATCAGGACTGAGGGAATCATGAAGGATCTAGGTGTCAACTCTATATCCGATGAGGGAAAAGAAGGGAATCTACCAAGAATCGGTCCATGCGCACTTGGAAGCACTCTGGATAATTGGACTGTAAAGGAACTCCCTGTAACTTTTAAGATTTCTTTAGAGTAATGCTCACACCTATTGCTTTAGGCTCGAAAGCAATATGGATCTTTTTGTAAAGGACTCATGATCATTATCTAGTTATTTTAATGAAAATGCATTTTCAATCCTAAATGGCAAATTTTTCGCTAATTATTCTTTCATTCTTATCCGATTCAACAAACCATTCGTTTATATTCAAAATACAAAATTGATCATTCTTTAATACATACATTCTTGTCCAATTTGACAAACATACTCATACTCATACTCATACCATACGGTCATTCTTTCGTAAATTTATTTTATTCTTTGGACCTTTTTTTTTACTCCTTTGACAAGTCCTTGAATATCAATAATATGAGTGAGTTTTGAGCAAGATACGTGTTTAGAGGAACTTTAGGATTTTGAAGATGATCAGGATTGTAATTTATCTCCTAATTTGTTAAGGATGATAGATCAAGAAGAAAAACAAATCTTGCATCATTCGGAACTGGTGGAAGTTATAAGCCTGGGGAACGAATATGAAAAGAAAGAAGTGAAAATTGGGACAAACATCTCCATAGAAACCAGAAAAGATCTTATCGACTTGCTTCAAGAGTTCAAAAATGTCTTGGCATGGTCCTACCAAGACATGCCTGGCCTGAGTACCGATATTGTTGTACACAAACTCCCCATAAAGGAAGAATGCAAGCCTGTTCAGCAAAAGCTCCGAAGAATGAGACCTGATGTGTTATTAAAGATAAAAGAAGAAGTCAGAAAGTAATTCGACGCTGGGTTCCTCCAAGTAGTTAAATACTCGGAATGGGTAGCCAATAAGGGTGAGCAAAACTCGATTCGAATCGAAAAATTCAAAAAAAAATTTGAATTTCAAATTATTTGAATCGAGTTGTTCGAGTTAAACAAATCGAGTTAATTTTTTTTGAATTTCGAGCTTGAATCGAATTTCAAATATTTTTACTTTACCCTATTTTCTCCCAAAGCCCAAATCTTTTACCTTACCTAATTTTTTCCCCCTTAAGGTTAAAACACATTCATAAACCAAACCCAAATATTTTTATTTTTTTTACCTTTTATCTTGCATAATATTTTTAATTTTTTACCTTTTACCTTACCCAAACGTTGTTTACTTGGACTTTTGCTTATATTTTTTTTATTATAATCTTATTGTGTTGTCATTGTTTACTTGGACTTTTTTCACTTATTTATTTCAATTTTTGTTGTATAATCTTGTTTAAAAACTTTAAATAAAAATATTTTAAAAAAATTACATAAAATTAAACAACACCAAATTATTTTTTTTAATTTAACTCGAACAAATATATTCGATTCGATTCGATTCAAATTCTATCTCACTCGACTCGATTCATAAAAATTTCAAATTGAGTTAAGATGAAGAAATAGGATTCAAAAACTCGATTAACTCGAAAATTTTCCATTCAATTCGATTCGATCAAATGCTTACCCCTAGTAGCCAACATAGTCTCTGTTCCTAAAAAAAGATGGGAAAGTACGTATGTGTGTGGATTATAGGGATTTAAATAAAGCTAGCCCAAAAGAAAACTTTCCATTGCCTCACATCCACACCTTAGTAGATAATACAGTAGGTCACTCCTTATTTTTATTCATGGATGATTTTTCTGAGTATAACCAGATAAGGATGGATTTGGAAGTTATGGAGAAAACCACATTTGTCACAATGTGGGGAACATTCTGCTATAAGGTGATGCCTTTTGGACTCAAAACCGCAGGGACAACCTATCAAAGAGCTATGGTGACTTTGTTTCATGACATGATGCATAAAGAAATTGAAGTTTATGTCGATGATATGATTGCAAAATCTTAAACAAAGGAAGAACATGTAAAGATCTTGAGAAAGCTGTTTGTGATGCTAAGAAAGTATCAACTAAAGTTAAATCCAACCAAGTGCACTTTCGGAGCCACTTCGGGCAAGCTGTTAGGCTTTGGGGTCAGCAAAAAGGGGATTAAAATTGATCCAGATAAAGTCAAAGCTATACAGGAGTTACCACCATCCAGTACGCAAAAAGAAGTTCGAGGGTTCTTAGGTAGATTAAATTATATTGCTCGGTTCATCTCACAGCTGATTGAGAAATGTGATCCCATCATCGGTTTTCTTAGGAAGCACAACCCTGGTGTATGGGATGACGAATGCCAGGAAACTTTTGAGAAAGTCAAGGATTACTTATCCAATGCTCCTGTCTTGGTGCCTCCGATTCCTAATAAATCATTGATCCTGTACTTGGCGGTTTTTGAAAATTCTATGGGATGTGTACTAGGCCAACATGATGAGTCTAGAAAAAAGGAAAGGGCGATATATTGTCTTAACAAGAAATTCACCAATTGTGAAACTCGATACTCGCCAATCGAAAAACTATGTTGCGCCCTAGTTTGGACCACGCAAAGATTAAGACAATATATGTTGTATTACACAACTTGGTTAATCTCAAAATTAAATCCTCTGAAATACATGATGGAGTCAGCCGCACTGAATAAAAGATTGGCTAGGTGGCAGATCTTACTTTCTGAGTTCGACATAATCTATGTCAATCGAAAAACAGTAAAAGGGAGTGCGATAGTAGACTTCCTAGCTGGCAGGGCTTTAGAGGACTATGAGCCAATAAACTTAAACTTCCTAAATGAGGACTTAATGTATGTTGCAACCACTAAAGAGGGAACCACAGTGGAACATCCTTGGAGATTAAATTTTGATGGAGCTTCAAATGCCACGGGTAATGGAATTGGGGCAGTCTTGGTATCACCAGAAGGAGACCACTATCCTTTCACCAGTAAACTCGATTTTGATTGCACAAACAACATGGCAAAATATGAAGCATGTATTATGGGAATCCGTGCAGCTATAGAACGAGAGATCAAAGTTTTAAAGGTATACGGGGACTCCGCACTAGTAATCTATTAACTTAAAGGAGAATGAGAAACGAGAGATTCCAAGCTAATTGATTACCGAAAGTTGATTCTTGAGTTAACTAAGGAGTTTGATGATGTCACATTCCATTATCTCCCACGAGATGAAAATCAGATGGCTGATGCTCTGGACACTCTAGCCTCAATGATTAAAGTAAACAGACTAGAAGATATAAAGCCTATTTAAATGAGCATTTATGAGGCTCCGGCTCATTGTTATGATATTGAAGAAGAAGAAGAAAGGGATGATAGCCCGTGGTACCAAGATATTCTCCAGTATGTAAGAGATCGCAAGTACCTCGAGCAAGCTTCTGAAAATGAAAAAAGGACATTGAGAAGGCTTGCAAATGAATATGTCCTAGATAGGGAAATCTTGTACAAAAGGAGAAAGGATCAGGTGTTGCTAAGATGTGTCGATGCAATAGAAGCTAGAAAGATCTTAAAAGAGGTTCACGAAGGCTTTTTCAGAACGCATGCCAATGGTTTCACAATGACCAGGCAGATAATGAGATTTGAGTATTACTGGTCCACCATGGAAGGTGATTGCATCAATTATGCTAAGAGGTGCCATAAATGCCAGATCTATGGAGATAAGATTCATGTACTCCCATCACACCTTCATGTCATGACTTCTCCTTGGCCTTTCTCTATGTGGGGCATGATGTCATCGGACCAATTTCTCCAAAGGCTTCTAATGATCATAGATTTATATTCGTGGTTATCGACTACTTCACCAAATGGGTAGAAGCTGCTTCTTACGCAAATGTCACGAAATCTGCAATTGGTAAATTTTTGAAAAAGGAGATCATCTGTCGATATGGGATGCCAGAAAGGATCATATCCGACAATGCCTTGAATTTGAACAATAGCATGATAGTAGAAGTTTGCAAGCAATTTAAAATCAAGCATCACAATTCATCTCCCTATCGCTTAAAAATGAATGGAACTGTAGAGGCAACTAATAAAAAATCAAGAAGATCGTTGAAAAATGACCGAGACTTATAGAGACTGGCACGAAAAATTTCCGTTTTCCCCATTTGCTTACAAAACTTCGATCAGAACTTCTACTGGGGCAACACCATTCTTATTAGCATACGACATGGAAGCAGTCTTACCTATCGAGGTTGAAATACCTTCTTTCCAAGTCTTGACAGAGTTACAATTAGATGAGGCAGAAAGGATTCAGGCCCGATATGATCAGTTGAATTTAATTAAAGAAAAGAGATTAAGAGCTATCTATCATGGTCAGATGTACCAGAAAAGGATGATACGAGCTTATAACAAAAAGGTCCACCTTAGAGAATTCCACGAGGGAGATCTAGTTCTGAAAAAGATACTTCCCATACATAAAGACTTTCGAGGGAAATGAATGCCCAATTGGGAAGGGTCTTATGTGGTAAAGAAAGCTTTCTCAGGGGGAGCTCTCATTCTAACAGAAATGGACGGCAAAGATCTGCGCAACCCCGTCAACTCGGACTCAGTGAAAAAATATTTCGCCTAAAAAAAATAAATCGAGATGAAAACCCGCAAAAGGCGTCTTGAAATCAAAAGGGATTTTGAGTTGAAAACCCGCAAAGGGCGACTCAAATTCGAAGTGAAAAATGGGTTCGAAGTGATCATTTCTCTCAAATGTAACAAGACGGAGGAAATTTACAGCATGAAGCATCAACAAAGCACTCCAAGTCTTCTAGACACATATCTGGGGTTAAAGTGATTCTTAGCGAGTTGGTTCAAAGAAGCTCATCCTACGATATCCGGGTCATCTAATTGTCTTTTGTTGTATACTTGGCAATTTTTGACTAATATTTACCATCTTTGATCCTTTCTTTTGAATTTTGTCTTCAATAAATTTCGACCTTATTCTTTCATAATCTCGTTCAAGCATCTTGCATTGAAAATAACGAATAATGAACTAACAATGTGAATCATACAAAGATCCATGAGCATTACTCTGGAATTTCTTAAATAGTATAGGGGCCCGAAACAGGACCACCAATTGGAAAATAAACTTGAAAACAAGTAGTTCAAGCTACGCCTAGAAGGAGACAAGACAGCGCACCCATGATAGAATTTGGACAAGTGACAGGCAATGTCAACCCAAATAATAATAAATGAATCTGACATTCATCATGCACATTCATTTAGTTAGGAGCATTTGATTCATTCTGATCATGGCATCCTAAATAATCTGGGCTTACATAGAGGTCTATAAAAGCATACTTTACAGGTTACATCCCTGCAAAATGGCGAGATGAACCAAGGAAACATTGGAGTTGATGCCCTAGAGCATGAAGTGAAAAATTGAGACCACAAAGGAAAATCTTATACCCTAAAGTTGAAGAGAAGCAGGTTAAAGCTGCGACGATTGAAGGAATCGATGTCTTACCCTGAACGCAGGGCAAATTGAAGCATCAAATCTTTAACCCTGATTAAAGGGCAGATTGAAGACATATCAGTACCTGACCCTGATCATAGGGAAGATTGAAGCACACAATCTCTTATCCTGATCATAAGGATGAGTGAAACTTCAAAAGGTCATATTTCTGATGAGATACAGAGAAGCAGACCAAAACAATGAAGAGAAGCTCAATACGAGTGAAACTTTCAAACCCCATCTTCCTGATGAGATACAGAGAAGTGGGTCTAAGCAATAAAGTGGTCATCTTCCTGACGAGATGTAGAGAAGTGAACCAAATTTGTCTTCCTGATGAGATACAGAGAAGTAGATTAAAACAATGAAGCGGTCATCTTCCTGATGAGATACAGAGAAGTAGACCAAATCAATGAAGCGAAGCTCGATACGAATGAGACTTCAAACCCCATCTTCCTGATGAGATACAAAGAAGTGGGTCAAAGCAATAAAGCGGTCATCTTTCTGATGAGATATAGAAAAGTGGATTGAATCCATGAAGCGATCATCTTCCTGATGAGATACAGAGAAGTAGACCGAATCAATGAAGTAAAGCTCAATACGAATGAGACTTCAAACCCCATCTTCCTGATAAGATATAGAAAAGTGGGTCAAAGCAATAAAGAAGTCATCTTCCTGATGAGATACAGAGAAGTAGACCAAATTAATGAAGAAAAGTTCAATGCGGGTGAAACTTCAAGCCCCTATGAGATACAAAGAAGTGGGTCGAAGTAATAAAGCAGTCATCTTCTTGATGAGATACAGAAAAGTAGACAAAGAGATGAAGCCACAACACCAAACACTTGAAGTGTCAGTGGATTGAATCAAATGATTACGATGACAAACCTCAATCACCTTGAAGTGGCAAGTGAATTGAGGGAAGTTACAATAGCAAATTTTGTCTTTTTGAAATTACCTTAGGGCAAGATGTAGTCATAACACTAAATCCCACTATCTTAAAGTTGTAGAGAAGCGGATGCAGTGAAATTGAACAACTAATAAAGCGAAGGGCGAGTTGATTGAAGAAAGAGCATCAAAGAAATGAGACTTGATGAAATTGGGCTTCCTTTTTAGTCTTTGTCCTATTCCTGTTACACGACAGCGAGCAAAGAAGGGTAACTGTTGAAGCCCAATTTGTCCGGGCCCAACATTAAACCCAAAATAAAACAAATTTTAAATTTAAATTTATTTAAATTTAAAAGTCTAAATTACAAAACCCAATACAACTAAACCAAACACTAAACCCAAATCCACAAACCTTAAAGCTAAAACCTGACACAATTACATGACCCAAACAAAAGGGCCCAAACTTTAAAAAATTCTAAAAACCCTAAATTATAGCAACTTGTGCTGCTGTCGCCTCCATCCCTTCCACTGGGATGACGCCACATCAGCATCGCCACAACCAACTTGCCACCACCGCCACTGTCGAGTCTACACCTACAAAGAAGAAGGGACAACAATTTAGTTGCGAGAAAACAAAATGTGATCATTGTAAACAAGGCTATAAAGCCAAATTCAAGACAGTTGTAAAATGGTGACAAAAGAGTGATTCGAAATTAATAGCAAAAAAAAACACAGTGCATTCGAAGCAATACAAAAAAACAGCGCATTTGAAATTAATAGTACACGAAGCAGTTAATATCAAAAGAGATCAAAATACCAAGCATTCAATTTCTCCTCAAGGTAATAAATACATATAAATATATTTACTTGTTTATTTATATCATAAGTGATCCTTTATTATGTTCTTTAATATTCGAAAGGTTTTTGATATATTAATATACTAATTTAAGCTATTATTATTATTTATTTAAAAAATATTTTAAATCATATTAATAATAACAAAAGGAGTTGAACGGTTTGTCTTACCTCTTTCTGCGCCTTCACCACCACGGACGGTGGCCGAGGAGACCTACGGACATCTCTGGTTCTAGAATGGTTCCCCGATGATCGAGATTTTGCAAACAAAAACAAAAAAAAGGGTTAAAAAACTCTAAATAAAAAAACAATAGATTCGAAATAATAAGAAACAGATTAAAAAAGGGGATATCAAAGAAAAATAAGAAAAACCTTGCCTTTTGTCATAGATCTGGAGAAATACAAATCGGTCTAGGGTTTTTGTTTGATAATAAAAGGGAAAAATAATAGTAAAAGAATAAAACAAATTTTTACACAGATTAATAAAAATAAGGTTTTAAAAAAATCAAATTCTTTTGAAAATCTGGAAAACCAAACCTAAATCTAAAATTTTTATAAAAAGAAAAACAAATAAAAAGGAGGAATCGAACTTGATTTTAAAAGAGATTTTAAATCCCTTCTTTTTTTCGAAAAACCCAAGCTAGATCCGTTTGGATCTAAGCTTGGATCTGTTGTTTCTTTAAAAAAGGAGTAAAAAGGCAATGTTTTTCTTACTTGGGTCGTCGTGGACGGCGACACGTGTCGATGGAGGTGCGACGAACCTACGATGGACGACCGACAGCCCAGTGGCCGGCCTTGAAGGTTGTCAGAGAGACTGAGAAGCAAAACAGATTTTTTGAAACAAAATGTGAAAAAATGAATTTTTTTGAAGGGTTTTTAACTTAAATACCCCCTACTGCGACGTCGTTTTGAGGGGGTTTAAGCGCTTAAACGGAGTCGTCCTAAAGTTTCGACCCGACTCGTTGCGGACCCATTTAGGGTCCGCTTGTTTCTGAATAATGGGATATTTATCCCTTTAATCCTTCCGCTTTTTTAAACATTTCCAATCTTATCCTTTTTCTCATTTTTAATTTATTTTAAAATTGCCCTCCAATTTTTTTTCTTTTTCTATATGGTCCTTTGACTTCTGAGAGCTCCAAGTGTCACTTTTTAGGGTTTATTGCTCAAGGGATCCCTAAACTTTTCAAAAATCATATTTTGACCCTAAACTTTTCTAAAATTACATTTTGACTCTTGAACCTTTCCATAATAACATTTTGACCCTCAAACTTTTCCAAAATTACATTTAAACCCTAAACTTCTCCATAATTACATTTTAACCCCTAAACTTTTCTAAAATTACATTTTAACCCCTAAACTTTTCCAAAATAACATTTTGACCCCAAAATTTTCCAAAATTACATTTTAACCCCTAAACTTTTCCAAAATCACATTTTAACCTCTAAACTTTCCAAAAATTACATTTTAACCTTAAATTTTTCCAAAATTACATTTTGATCCTAAATTTTTCGTAACTACATTTTTCTACCCCTTTTTTATTTTCTTTTTTTTGTTCAATATTTTGTATATATAGTTAAGTTATTTTTATTCGTATTTAAAATTAAGCTTGTTGTTTCAAAGATTTTGATTCGCATTTTTTCGTATTTCGTATTTCGTATTTCGTATTTTATTAATTTTATGCTTAATTTCTATATATTTATTTTTCGTATAATTGTTCTTTTTTGTGTCATTTAATTTTGCCATTAATTGCTCATTCGTATTTAATTTACACGCTCATTTTTAAACTAAATTGATTTCCATCTTTAAATACAAACAATTTTAAAACCGAAGCAATATCCTTTCGTATGAAAACTTCAAAAAATTATGCCTTAACGTGCTGGGTGTGATTTTTCGTATAATTCGCACAAGCAAATATCTTCTTTTAAACCTTTCAAAATGTCCTTCAATTTTGAAATTCCAGGAATGTCGTGCCCTAACGTGTTGGACACGACTTCAATTCTCCGAGAAATTCGAAACACACGGGCATTTTATTTCAAATTTAATTTTTGAAAATCATGCGAAATAAGTTATGTGTACATGGATCTTATTTTAAACTTCACTGGAGATTTCAAGTTTTTAACAAACAAGACCCAAAAATAATCGATGTGGTACCAATTTTGGGCGTGTGAGGGTGCTAATCCTTCCTCACACGTAACCGACTACCGAACCCGTTTTCTGGATTACGAAGACCAAAATATTTTTCAAAATGAATTTTAAACGTTTTGTGGTGATCCAATCACACCGAATAAAAAGATTGGTGACGACTCTCGTTTTTTCAAATAAAAATATTTTTCGAGACTTTTTCCAAAAAAATCGTTTCAACATTATACATTGCCAACTTTCCTTCCACTCATAAAGGGAACTCAAGCCAACAGATCATATAGTTTGTCGCAGATATAACTGGTCAATCTTTCTACTTGAACCCAAGATTTTCTTTTCCTCTTTTGTCTACCCTATCTTACAACCTCTACTCACAGTTCCATTTTGAAGTTTAGGCTCCATTCTTTTTCCTTTCTATTCATTTCGAGGTGACTTGACAAGCAGTGCAAGTTCAAGAGTTCAAAATCTAAATTGTTTATCTCTGAATTGTTGTTTATGTTTAAATATTTTTTCGTACCTAACATTGAAGTACTTTTTTTTAATTTGGAGTTTTTATTGATTCTGATTTGGAATTTATTTGTGGATGCTTGTGCATTGGTTGATTTATACTTGAAGACACGAGAGAGTCAAGCATGATAAGTTGTTTTTCCAGAAATTATAATTTTAGGTTGTCTCTTCGAACTAAAGAATTATTTTGAAATTTTAATGTTGCAAGTTTGACATCAAAACCATTATGTTTTGTGAGCTTTTTATCCTATAGAGCATATATATTTTTCCGTGCTCGTTTTAGTTTTGGTTGTGAGTATGTCGACTTGGTTTGTTATTCTAGAATTTGCTTTGATTATACATGTTGAGACCACATTATTGTCTTGATAAACTGAGATGATAGAGGTACTTAGGATTTAACTCCACTAACCTTTAACCACCTTAATTGATGTATTACCCCTTAGTCAACCACGTTGATCCTAATACCGTTTTATTAATTAACCCATTAATGTTAACTCTTAACCTATACTAATATTGTAAATGTATCCTTTTGTTGAATACCTTTTTGTTGAGATTTGATTTGGTTAGTTATCTAACTATGTTTCATCATTTTATTGTTGAATTTTGTTATTGTTAAAAAAAAGAAAGAGAAATAAAAAAAATTGATTGAGCTTGAATAATTTTTTTTGAATATATTGGTGTGATTACATGATAGTATCTATTTGTACTTTCTTAACCCTTTGACAACGCACACACACCTTGCCCACACAGGTGCTCGAACCCGGGACCCCTAGGATGAACAGCATCCTCCTTTTCCACTGGAGCCACTTGTTGGGTTCATTAAGCTTGAATAATTAGTTTCATATTTTGTTGATGTGAATTATGTTAATTCAGCAATTGATTGTTTTTCTAGTTTGTTAACTTATCAACTTGATCTCGATTGTAACCAACTTGTCTAGCCTTTTCCACACCCTTAACCTAAGTCCCATTACAACCTTTTTAAAGACCTATTGATTGGTGTGTCATCTCATTCTATACTGGTGGAGATTACATTTTCAAGCAAGCTTATGGTAATAGCATTTCTCGTTCGATTGTTGAGTGCATATTACTTGAACCTTAAACACTTTGGGTGCTTTGAATAATCTTTTGTGAGAATGTCAATTATTGTTGATTTTGAATTTAAGGTAATTATTTGGATAATGAGAGACACTTACGTTTTTGTGCTTTATAAGTTTCAGCTTGGACTACTTGAATCATTAGTGCCCTTTTGGTTGAATTTCCAATACATGATTGTTTATGAATTATCTTGAAACATTATTAATGAAAATGACAAGTTGAGGGAAGTTAACTTGATTGTTGGTTAAAGATTTTGTTTGAGGACAAACAAACGCTTAAGTGTGGGGATATTTTTTATAAGTGCTAAAAGTAACATGTTTAAATCCTGTTCTTAATGCGTTTTTGGATGGCTATTCGATGTGAAATAGTGAATTTTATGCTCCTAATCCTTTAAACTCATGTTTCTATACTTAGGAGAGCATTTGGGAGCAAAGGGAGCAAAAACAAGCGAAAGTCAGAGCAAGTTTCAGGAGCCACACGGGCTGGGTCATTCCAAATGGGTTGGACACACGACCGTGTGAGCCACACGACCATGTGCCAGATTGTGTGAAAATCACAAATTGCACTTAAAACACGTAGAGAAATGCAACTTTTAGGTTTTTCGAGCGGACCTATATATGACAAAGATAAGGAGTGAGCCGTCATAGAATATTGAGGAAAATAACTTGGAAAACACCATTGAAGCCGACTTTGAAGCAGATTTCCATCAAGATGGAAGATCTCCTTTTGATTTCTTTGAAGTTTCTTATGGATTTCTTTGTTTGTTGCGAATTTACTATCTTTTGGATGTTTTTATTTGTGATTATAAACTAACTTTCTAAATATCTAGGGGAGATGAACCCTATGATGAATTCTGTCTTTTGATTTCTATTTTACACAATAAATACTTGGATCTTGTTCTCAATTATGTTTGCTTAATTCTTGGTTTAATATTTCTAGGCTATTAGTCTATGTTTGATGTGCTTAAATCAGAGGAGGAATAGACCATGTTTAAGAATAGATATAACATAATTGAGTAGAGTTACATGCAATCCTAGAAATAAGATGACATATATTTACCGGATTAGAGTTAAATCTAATAGGGGAATTCATAGATCAGGTTAATGTGATAATAGGGGTTTTAATTAGAAAGAAATTTCAATTAATCAACCTAAAGTCGATTGTTCTTAGTCTTGATACTAAGTGAAGAAATTGCGTAATTTAGATTGATAATGACAGATGAAGTCTAGGTGGATTCTTTCTTGGGTATTGTCTCACTTCTTGGTTGTTAATCATTTATTTTCCTGATTTGTTATTTGTCATGTTCTTTAGTTATTTAATTTAGTTTAGTTTTTAATTAATCACTCCAATTTATCAGTTAAATAATAGAAAGACGGTAATTACTAGTATTTTTAATCCTCGTGGGAACGATATTTTTACTCACAGTGACTATACTATTAATTGATAAGTGCATTTCCTTTAGTGAAGTTTTTAATTAATTTACGATTTCATCAAATACTTATCACATAAATTTTACCAAAATTCATAAAATTTAAAATAAGATAGATATAAATATCCAATGTACTTACCTTGGAATGCTCTAACACACATAATCAAACCTCCATAAACTTATTCTATCCTCAATTAGCAAAAAAAACTCCATTATTTAACATTCTTCATTTTTTTTCCATATACATAGAAATATAACTAAAATTAATAAATACTTTTTTCTAACTTTGAGAGATGCTAACTCATTTGTCATTTATTGCATTGTTTTTTCTTTTTTTTTTATAATTGGGTTTTAACATGTGGTAATCATCTACCACACATTGTTACATTGCCATTATTAGTTTTAATTGATCCTTTATAATCATTGAATCTCAGCTACTTGAGTTACATTTTAGTCACTTTTATTTATTTAAAGTTATATTTTAGTTACTTGTGTTTGAAATATTACGTTTTAGTCACTTACATTATCATGTTGTAACATTTTAGTCACTGAACCGTTAATTGTTATTAACAGTGTAATGGTAAGCTGATGTGGCACGTTAAATCATCATTTCAAATGAAAATTTTAAGTTAAATTATCCAATTGGTCTCTATATTTTTTCGTTTTATGTAATTTTTTTTTCTTTTACGTTCTTTTAACTTTTCTTGTTGTTTCTTCTTTTTATTTTCCATTCTCTTGTCAAGAAGTCTAAACAGAAAGATTAACTTATCAGTAAGAAGAGGATTATTGAGTTAAATACGAGGGTGAATATTTTTTTTTCTTAAAAAAAAGAAAGGAAAGATGATGGTGGGTGTAGTGCTAGAGCAAAATCTTAAGAAGCAAATAGGAAAACAAATGGGATGCATGGCTAGTTTCCTTCAAATCTTTGATCATCACCAGCTAAGAGCCTCCCTCCAGTGGAAACGCCGATTGGTTTTTATTTTCTGATCTCCATCTTTTTTTTTACGTTATTTTGTATCAATTTTTTTTTAATTTGTTTCAAGCGAGCGAAAAGAAAACGGAGTAAGTGAAGACCATTGAGATACCAGCAATATTGATAGAATTAGAGAAGCAGCCACAAGCTCGAACAGTAACGTCATTGGATCGTTTGATGCAATCTCTAGTTACATTGGAGCTTCGATCTTCGGCATCAAAACTTTCTAGCCTACTGGTAATCAGAGCAAGTCACCTCTCTCCTTTCCTATTTTTTAGTACAAAGAAAGTAGCATGAGGTCACCATGAAAATTCTTCAAGGAAGCTCATGGGATTGGAACTGTTATCGGATAAGAATCCCAAACTGGACTGAAAAGCTCAAAACAAAAAAAAAATATAGGGAGTAATTGTATAATTTAACCTAAAATTTTTATTTGAAATGATGATTTAATGTGCTATGTTAGCTTACCTTTACACCGTTAATGATAATTAATGACTCAATGACTAAATGTTACAACACTATAACATAATTGATTAAAATGTAACATTTCAAAAATAAGTGACTAAAACTTAACTTGAGGGAAACAAAAATAACTATTTTGATAGTTTATCCAAAATTAATTATAGAACATATGTTGTACTCTAATGTCTAAGGAGCTAAATTTATCATGTCTTACAAACTTAGCCAATTGGCAATAGCAAAAAGAAGATTTTGTAGTCATAAAAACATTATTTATTCTTGTTTTATAAATTATTATGAAAAAAATGAAACACTTTGAATTAATTAATTTATTGACTTAATTAACAATCAAACTTCGTTTAATAATGAAAAGAATTATAAAAAAATGAGTTATGCTTATCACCTACAATTATAAAAAATTTAATGTCATTAAATTTAATTTGATATATTTTAAAAATAAATAAAACATTGCAATATATATAAATTTACAAAATATAGTTTTATAACAATAAAATTAATTCGATAAAATATCGTAAGATACAAAGTCAAGAAATCTTTAATGTATATTTGTTTTACTAAAGCAACTTTCATAAAATGCTTTCAGTAAATATTATCAAACAATAAAAATTATTTTACATAGAATCATTCAAATAATAAAAAAATATTAATTTTTCCAAAAAATAAAATCATTTTTTGAAAATTATTTTCGTTTTTATTCCACAAATTTTTAAACTCCACTATTTGTGTATGGAATAATATCCATAAAAAAAATAAAGAAAAACATATGAGTTAATATTTGATATATTAGTAGTGCACGTTTTTATTTCACAAGTAATCTTGAAAAATTGACACATATCTTTTTTTTTTAAAAATATTTTTTAAAAATAATTTTTTTTAATATTATACTATACCATTATAGAACACTTATTAATCCCTCTGACTTTACTTGTAGAGTCTAAAGTATATCAAATAATTTTCGAAAATATTTTATTTATTTTAAGGAAAATTATTTAATACACTAAATACGAAACTTTTTAACTCCACAAATGAAGTTGAAATTTTTACCATTTATTTATAAATTGTATTTAAACCTTTTTAAAATAATAATAAATAAAAAATATGACAAAATCTCAATTCGCTTTAGAAATTAAATAATTCCCACTAAAATTTAACATACAAAATATAATGTAATATATTATATATTAATTTTCTCAACTTATAATAAATAAATAAATAAATAAATAAAGGTGAAACGTTAGTTGAAGAACTATATAATTTCATTCATCATCATCATCATCATTATTATTATTTTGGTTTGAGTACAATAAATTAAAGTCACTTAAAAGGATAAAATTGTAAAAAAGCCATATTACTCGGTTGTAATGAGATTATATATAATATTTCAAAATCTTAACATTATTTTCAATATAAAATTATTAATTTAAAGTAGAAGTATTCATGGGTAGAGTTAGGTTGGACCTAAACATGATATTAATATATTTGATGTTTGTTTTAGTCCAGTTTGACCTAAAATATAGAGTTAAAATTTTGTCCAAACTAACTCATATTTGTAAAATACTAACCAAACTCATTTTAGGCCCTTCCATATTATTTTTTTAAAATATTTATATTATATTATGTTAATATTTAATAATTTTATACGTTTTTAGTTATTGAAATTTTTTATATAGTCATCTTAACATTAATTTAATGTTTATATTAGAGTTGTATTATATATTTTGTATAGGTTTATTTTTTTAATATGTTCTAAATTACATAATATATAAAAATAACATAATATAAAATATTATAAAATTAAAAATAGATCGTGCCTAATATTTTTACCTAAATCTTTTCAAATTTCGAGCGAACCTTTGAATCTAGACGAATAACCCAACGCATGAACAAATTTAGCTTGAAGTAAAAAATATTACCGTCTTAAACCAAAAACATCCTTATTACTTGATAATTAAACAATATAAGACCAAAAATACATCCGTGACCTGAATAAAGAAAGGACGCCGGACCATTAGGCCTATAGACAAGGCCAGAGCCTGAGCCTGAGAGCAGTTTGCACCAAACAGGGATGGCTTTTTATTGTTCTGCGGTTAAATGATTAGTTGTTGGAACAAGAAAATGAGATGGGAGATGTTTAAGGCTAGAAACATCGAACAATTCCATAAACCTCTGATCTGAAACCCTAGCTTTTGCAGCCGCAAACCTTTGGTATTCATCGAAAACAGATGTCAAACACCATCTTTGCATTTTCCTCAAGCATCCAACCAGACACCCAGTTCGATGCTGAAACACAACGCACAACATTGTCAAACTCCAACCTCTTTGTCATATATGGCAGTGCATGAACAAATTTCACATACCTTCCCTCGATTACAATGGATCAGAACTGGGTGATTCCTTACATCTGCATTGCAGAGTGGCAATATTAAATTACTAATAATTCATCAACCCACGTTTACCTTGCCCTCAATTGAAGTGTAATAGTGTACCAAGCACCACAGTCAGAGCTTCACGAATTGTATCCTCTGGGATATTTACAAATGGCTCCTGCATTCAATGTATATCTTGATTAGTTTTCCTTCATTTTGGCATACATACAAGAGTATTCCATGGTATATTAGTTTATTTTGGTAATAACTTGAGCTAACTACGTTTATTTTGGAGCCCATAATATACCAATTCGAAGGGAATTGAAAAATCTAATTAAATTAACGGATGAAGCCCAAAAACATCAGGAAGACGTCCAAAAAGGGTTTGATGAAAATTACCAAAATAACTTGAAAAACTTTGCTTTATTTAATTAAGGACATTTTTATATTTTTTCCATTATATTATTTTTTTGCCCTATAAATAGACATGATTAGATTAAGATTGGGGATACGGAGACTTTTAAATCCTCTTTTCTAGTCAAAAGTTATATCGAAGTTTAATTTAATAAATTCGTGAGATTTAATTTGTGTTTTAATTCTTCTTTGTTCTTTGGTATTTATGCATCTTCTTTTTTTAATTATAATTTGCTTAGGTTTATTGAATAGATGATCAGTATTCAATAGCTTAGAATGGTTGCTGACTCAATTAGGATAATTAAAGTTGTAATTGTTTAATTCATTCTAATACTAGTGATAAATTGCATAATTCATTTATGTCGTAGTTTATGATTATGTGGTGTATATGTGTGATATAGCTTAAATGAAATCCATTGAGATGAGTTTGTTGGTTAGAATTACATCTCTCTTGTTCTTAATGTTGCGGGTAAGTTAAATCTTGGGCATTGAATTATGAGGTTATTTATTGGTTAGGAAAGTAATTTCAAAAGAATTGTTTTTTAGTTACCGAGCAAGTAAAAGGAGATTGATTGCTTGACGTTGAGTTAGCAATTAGAACTAATTTATTAAAGGCATTGAAGTTATCTTTGTGTCAATGATCGAATCTATGAATCAAAAGGAGATTTTACCTTTAGCTAAAGCTTTTTCCCATTGATTTTCCAAAACTTTTAAATATTATTTTCTTTGTTTTAGTTTTCAATTTGAATTTAGTTTTTGCTTTTACAAAAAGAACCCTTTTTATTTACTTTATTTATTCATTAAAGAAATAAAGTTATCACCGTTCTATGTGGATAGGACCCTCCTTCCATTTTCTACTAATTCATCTTTTCCAAGTAGGTTTCATTTTTTTTCGGCTTCGACAATCATACACATCTTGAGCAGTCATACGAAACTTTTTTTCTCAAATTTTTCATGGAAGTCCTTTGATTAGTAATTTGCCGCACTTATTAAAATTAGTATTAGGTCACATCACATTTCATTTGAGATGACTTGACTTTGGGTATATTATAGCGTTACTCTACTTAATCCTATGATATCAGGTAATTTACCATTGACCATCTAATATCGACCTGATACATGTCACCTTGATATAAAGTAAAATCACCACACATAAAGCCCAAAGCCCCGCCAAACCTCATCTCTCTCCCTCCCTTCTTTCTTCTAGTTCCAACCACCCTTCTCACAAAAAAAAATGTCAATTGTGATAGATATGTTCATGAATCGAGTCACCTCTTGGTTTTAATAAATTTTCAAATCATGATTGAATTGAGCTCTAATCCTGAAGATTTGTTTTATAGTTCATATATTAATAACAAAATTATATTAATTAAATTTAAATTTAAATATTTTGTATTTAAATCAAAGCAAAATCTAAATGGAAGAAAGCAAAAAAAGAAAAAGAAAAAAATCTTTATACCACTTGTTATCCTTTTGTGCAATGGAAAAGAACCATCACATGCATGTTTATGCAACACATCAAAAGCCTAATACTACAAATCAAAGACCCCACCCCCACGAGGCTTTAAAAATAAAATATCCAAAATTTAAAATCAATTATATAATTTAAGAAGCTATAAGAAATTGGGGTGTTATAATAAATGTCGATAATATCGATAGAATAATCGCAAAGCAATAAGGAAAGAAAAACAAAACACATAGATTTTACGTGGTAAATCCTTTCGAGAAAAACCATGGGTAGAGGAGGAGAAATTCATTAATATTGAAAATCGAATGATATAAGAGGAGCTTTGACTATATCTATTTAAATGTTGAAAAACTCTATTCTAATCCATTAAAATAGAAGAAGTGCAGTTCTATATAGATTTTATTTGTGCGGCATGTTTCTTACATTTTATGCTTAATGGGATCTATGACCAGTTTCGACCTTTCGCCCCCACAGATTCTTTTATTTTACTACTGTATTTTATTTAAAATAATAGGATTCGAATCATACAACACTAACATTTGCTATTAAAATAATAACATATACTTCAATATCATAACACTATGAAATTAGAGTATGAGTGAAATGGTGTATTGATGTGAAGTGCAAAAACAATATGTTTGGGGATGAAAGAGTTACCTTATAACCTTCAATGCCAAACTGAAAAAGCCTGATTTCATTGGACTTTAAAAACTCAGTGTTGGCTTCTGGATACGGCTCAGGACACAGATATCTAACATCAAAACCACAAAAATTTGCATGTGATGAAGAACATCATCAACTTCTATGAAGAAAAAGGGAAGAAACTTTGGGCTTACATGATGGCGCGGAGGTTAAGTGTTTGGAGAAAAGAGAAATTGGCAGAGTGAGGGAAACCCGACCTGAAGACGCCATTGTCAACCATAGCAAAGTTCAATGGGGGAATCAAGTTAAGTTCGTCGCCAACCACCACACTCCCAACCATTTCTATGCTTCTCCACATCTCTTGCCTCCCTTCTTCTTGCCTTTCCTTCACTAGGGTTTTAGTGTCTTCTCCCATGAATCAAATCTTATGTAATCACTAGAAAACTATATTGGGATCAAAACTCTGACTTGGGTTGCAATTTGGTGACACTTCAAAGGAAGATGGAGCTTCAACATAGTTTATATATATATATATATATAAATCAAGGCAAACTTTTTTATAGGGTTTAATTTTTAGGAATTTTAGTACTTTAAAGTATACAATTTTTTTAAAAAAAATATAATATATCATATCATTGCATTGAAAATTTATTAAAGTAATAAATTATGATAACTTTTATTTTTTTAAAATATAATAATTTTACTTTTTTTTACAATTAGTGTTGTAATACTAATTTCAAGCATGAAAACATATTTGTTGTATTATTAATGTAGTAATGGTCCAGATAGCCAATAAGATTAAAAGGGTTTTGTTTTGCTATTTAAATTATTAAAAAAGTTAAATCCTAAGTTAGATTATGTGAATTTAAAACAAAATCTTCTCTTAAATTTCGACGTTAAGACAAAACTATGAAAATAATTATGAAATAATGGATGATAAAATATGAAGAAAAACAGAAAAAGAAAAGGGATTAAAGAGTAGATTCCAAGGAATATGCGATTTCTGGAAGGGCAAGTGATGGATGGGCGAATAGTGAAGTGATTGATATTTATGATCTTTAGTGCTTGGGATTTCATTGTAGCACCCGTGCTTAAGATTCCATCTACTATTACTTATTTTTGTATTTATATGCATTATATCTCCATATATATCGAAACGTTTTTGAAACGCTTTTCGACTTTTAAATTTTTAAATTGAAAATGGGAGTCGCCACTAACTTTTTTATTTGGTGTGATTGGATCACTAACCGTTATTTGATTGAAGGCAAAGCTCGAATGAATGAAAAGATCATTGGTTAATTAATCGTTATTTTGATATAAAAATGCTTGGACATGATCGCAAGGCGAATAAAATTGAATTTTTTGGGGGCAAAGCTCACAAAAAGGATTAAAAATGGCCTGTATTGGTCAAAAGTTGTCAAATATAAAGTGAACAAAGAATGGAGTTAGGTGCCCTAGATATCAAAGTATGAGCTTCAATGAGCAAACTTGATAAGGACCATTCTAAGCTTGACATGTGTCCATGAAACTTGTACTTTGTCAATGCCTCAAGGTGTAAAGTTTCTCCACTTTGCTACTTTTAAGAAAGAAGGCCACTTCATGCCTCTTTCAAAATTGAGCCACCCTTTCAGGTTTTCAACTCAAATCTCTTTAGGTTTTGAGACACCCTTTACGGGTTTTCACGTCGACCTCTCCTTTTTCTTTTTCTTTTTCTCTCTTTTTCCTTTTTTTTTTTTTTGGGTAAAATCTGAGCTCACGAGATTAGGCAGGTCTTTTCCGTTTATTTCGATCAAGATCAAAGCTTCTCCACAAAACTTTCTTTATCTCACGGGACCTTTCCAAATTCGACATCCATTTTCCTTGAGAGTCTTTTGTAAGCAAGATCCTTTTCAAAACCAGAGTTCCCTCGTAGAATTCTCTAGAGTGGATCTTCTTTTGTTGTAAGCCCTTATCATCTGATCATGACAGATGGCTTTAGTATCTTTTCTTCAGTCAAGTTTAGCTGACTGCACCTAAATTGGATCTAATCTGCTTCATCAGTTTTAACAAAATCTGTAAGGAAAGAAAACTCGACTCCAATGGGCGAGAATGCTTCTATTTCGTAAATCATCGGAAAAGGTGTTGCCCCAGCAAAATCTTGGTTGATGTTCAAGAAAGCAAATGATAACTTCTCATGCCCATCTTTATAGGTCTTTGCTACTTCACAATGATTTTTTTGATGTTCTTATTTGTCACCTCCAATGCCCCATTCTTTTTGGCAATGTGGTGCTGAGTCGTGATACTTGTTCTTGAATTGGCTGTAGATTTTTGCTATCGTGTTGTCGCTCAAATTTAAGTCATCGTTACATATGATCCTTTTTGGCATTCCAAATCGACATATAATCTTTCTTTTTCAGGAATCCATTTAAACGTTGATTGGCATAAGAAGCAGCTTCTACCCATTTGGGGAAGTAATGAATCGATGCCCCTTGGAAGCTTTTGATGATTTTGGCTCGGTGACATCCATGCCCCACATAAAAAGAAGCCATGACGTGAAGAGGTGAAGGAGATATATAGATTTTTCAAGATGCCCTTTGCGAGTTTTCATCTTGACTTTCTTTTTCTTCCTTTTTCTTTTCTTCTATTCTTTTCTTTTCTTTTCTTTTCCTTTTAAAGGATGCCCTTTGCGGGTTTTCATCTTGACCATTTCTTTCTTTTCTTTTCTTTTCTTCTTCTTCTTCTTCTTCTTCTTCTTCTTTTATCTCCTCTTTTAATAGTGTGTCAGGCCTTATTCTTTGAAGTTTCCGTTGAACTAGAATGCGTTCTTCTTTTATGGGGGTCTGTGTGTCACGACATCAGTTTTTTAAACTTGACATGCTTTGATAGGACCATGCAAAGACCTTTAGATTCTTGAAGCAGCTTGAATTGTTTCTGTAAAGATACGTGCTTCAAATTTTCTTGATATCACAACTCTCCAAGGTGATATTCATTTCATGTCTTGCTCAACCATCCATAGCAGATCGGGAGATAAGTTACATTCTTGATCATTTTCAAAGTTTTGAAGTTTTTCTGGACACATGTCCTTCTCAAAAAGGCTTCCAAGTCAACAGCACGTCGCTCATATGCTTGATAGTAAGGGACACAGTGCAGAAACAAAATGGGATTCAAAGAAAAATTGAATCAAAGAATGGTTAATTGTGGTATGAACAAATGAGAAGAATGGTAAGGTGTTTATCAAATAGGATAGAAACAATGCTTCATTTTTATTGAAATAACAGATAGTGATCATGTGCCCTTTATAAAAGGATCCGTATTACTCTCGGACTTAGAGTAACAAATGTATTCTGAATATTACTTTGGAAAAGTCCTAAAAACTACAGGAAGCTCCTCCACAGTCTAGTTGTCCAAAACACTTCCAAAGGCGTAGCGACGAACTCTCGATAGGTTCCACTCTCAGTATGACTTTTGCTCAAAAATTTTTTCTTTTCCTTTTTTACATTCCTAAATTATCTTGATTTATCATGTTTCCTTTTAGTTTTCATTTAGAGTCGATAACTCTCTCACATACGAATGTTTTGGATATGTGGAATCTTATTAAAATTTAATGCATGAGGCGCAATGCAAATGCATGCAAAAAAGCGTTGATTCTTGGTTCCATTCCATTAGAACAACTTTACTAGAAAACAAATTTTTGTACATAAGACAGATACATATATGGTCGTGTCTTAATGCTCAAAGTCCTAATCTTCCAAGTTAATTTTGCTCCAGTTTGACCCTGATTTCAAGTTCAAAATGTCGGTCCTTGAATAGCTAAAGTCTACAAGTGGTTAGTTATTTGTCGCACTTGATCGAATTCTTACTTACAACATGGTCCCTATCTCAGACATGCCCCTGAGAGCGTTGAAGTCATTTTTCTTTGGCGAAATCATCTTGCCTCTAAACAGCCTTAAATTCCTTCGACGGAGAGTAGTCGTCAGAGAATACTCGACAAGAGACTTTTTGACTTTCCAAAAAATAACCCTTGAACCTAATAGCAAAAGTTGTGCACCAATACACCTTCTTTTACCCTTTCTCCGACAAGTGCTTAGTGGCTAAGGTCACTAGAACATGAGTAATTCTCTTGTTAAGTCGGTCAAACAAATTTGCAACCGCGTCCTTTACGTGCCCTGTCATTTTAGGAAAGATAACTAATTCATACGTGTTGAAGATGTCGACATTCTTTCTTGTGTCTAAGTGTACTATGTCTTGCGGGGTTTTCAAATTCATACACTTATTATCCCCTTTCTCCTTGATCAAGGCTGCAACTATTGCTCGCTCTTCTATAGTAGGCCTTATCAACTTGAGTTCTCGAGCAATGGAGCAATGTAGTGTCCATGTTTCTGGAGGTGAAGCAACTAAGTTGAATCTCAATACTGTGTTAGGACTCGGAAAAGGTGCATCTCTACTTTAACCTTAAGTAAGTAAGGACGTTTATCATGTTCAAAGTAGGCTTTATTATTTTGAATCCTCGGGCATCAGGGTAGAGTGATGTACTCTTCTATCGTGGATATCATGTCCTTCGTTCCAAATGTGAAACCATTAGAAGTTGGACTCTAATACTAAATGAGAGCTCGAAATTAATGCCTATTCCTTTTGACATCGAGTAAGCCAACATATTCGTGATTGGACATCTGCCTCGTTTTGTCTTCCCTACTTCTCTCAGCTCTTGCGAACTGTTATGAATTTCATTTATTTGGGTGTAATCCCAAAACTCTAATATGTGCCCCTTTGCCAGGTCATCACTTTTATGTTGTTGTTTTTCTTTGACCATGTACGCACGGCCACGTAGATCTCTACCGTACCAAGGAATTCGTTCTCTTATGACCAGTTCTCTATTTAACAATAGAACAGGAATAAACACCTTTTTTGAATGAAGATGTAATGCAAATAGATTCAAAATGAACAAGTTAGTGTAATTAATACAGGAATAAAACTTGGAATAAATTGCAATTAAAAGCAAAGAAACAAGAATGTAACCGTGTCTCTTACCTTCTTTGTGCAACCACTGAATGCTTGGCATAATTCTACTTAAGGTAGGATCTCATGGAATTATGTGCAAGTTAATAAAATGTGTTATTTATGAATGCATGTATGCATAAGAAAAGCATTGACTCATAGCTCAATTCTATTAGAAAACTTTACTAGAAAACAAATTCCTTTACATAAGATAGATACGCATATGATCGTGCCTTAGTGTTCAAAAGCTTTGAATCTTCATAGGACATCATCCAATTTCACCTTAGTTCGTCCTTGAGTTTTGGTCCAAAATGTCAGCTTGGATGATTAAGTGATCAGTCACTTTTCGTAGTTGGGTCAAAGTTTGGCTCGTTGTACGGTCTTTGTTTCTGTCTTACTCGGTTGGCTAATCATTGGCTTTTTGTCTTTGTTTTTAACCATATGCGTGCGACCATATTGTTTTCCACCTTATCATGGAATCCGTTTTCTTATGACCAATTTTCTATTTAGTAATTGAGCTTAAATCCACACTTTTCCTTGTATGAAGATGCAATGCAAGCAATAATTAAAAAGCAAAAGAACACATGTATGATAACAAAGTACGAATATAAAACAAAGAACCTAAACTTGGGAGACTGCTAACAGTTTGGTGTAATTCTATCCTAAGGTAAGAAACTAGGATTCACTACATGTGGTTCAAGTTCTAGAGTTGAGGTACCCAAACCAACAGATTCCGCGATCCTCACCCATTATAGGTTCATACGGACGAGTTCGGTTTAAGGAGACACATTTCCTATATGTTTGCACGGAAGTGAAAACTTCACGAAAACATAGGTACGGATGTAATCCTGAAAGCGATTCACTATCCTGCACGGAGGTGAAAACCTCGCGAAGGAGTAGCTTCTCACTTTCACTTAGAGGGTATAGTAACAGATGCAAATGAATGCGAGTTTATGCTAGCAGTAATATTATCAGGGTATTTCATAGAGAATGTAAAGGATCATCATAATATCTCACAGAAAATGTAAAGGATCATATATCAATTTAAATCGAGTTTTGAAATTTTTAACAAAAGGACCCGAAAATAATGAACTTTTGGCTTGACTCTCTTATTTTCCCCAGTGAAGTCGCCAAGCTGTCGAAATGTTTTTGAAACATGTTCTGACTTTTAAATTTTTAAATCGAAAATGGGAGTCACCACCAACCTTTTTTTTTGGTGTGATTGGATTACCACAAAACGTTTAAAATCCAATTTGAAAAATATTTTGGTCTTCAAAAATCAGAAAAACGGGTTCGGGAGTCGATTACATGTAAGGAAGGATTAGCACCCTCACATGCCCAAAATTGGTACCACGTCAATTATTTTCCGATCTTGATTGTTAAAAATTTGAAAACTCGAGTGAAATTTAAAGTACGATCCTTAAATACATAATTTATTTCGTGCAATTTCAAAAATTGAATTTGATGGGAAAATGCCCATTTATTTCAAATTAATCGAGAATTGAAGTCGTGTCCAACACGTTAAGGCACGATGTTCTCCAAATTTCGAAATTGAAGGACATTTTGAAAATTTAAAAAAAGGAATTCGATTGTGCAAATTCTACGAAAATCATACCCAACACATTAGGGCACAATTCTTCGAAGTTTTCACACAAGAGGATATTGCCTCGATTTTTGTAAATCCTGTGTTTTATAAAAAAAAAGAATATTTGATCATTACGATTCGAAGAGAGAACATACCTAGTAAGTTAAGGTATGTCTTTCGAGTCACGAAATATCAAATATAATCTCAATTTTGAAATTTATGACAATGTGTGCACATGCAATATATGACAAGGTACAAATACATATAACCGTAAAAGCATGATGACATAAAATGACGACACATATTTAACAAAAATACGAACTATCCTATTAGTGAATAAATAAAAACAACAAACAAAATTAAGACAGTGATAAAATCTTAAGAACTTAACAGGTAAAAGAATTTAAAAGATTTCTATTTAAAAAATTAAAATTCAAAGTGAAAGAATTTTTATTTAAAAATGTTTAAAATAATAAAGAGAACCCACATAAAAATAAATTTTAAAAGAGGTTGAAACGATGAAATTCCTACTCATTTTTTTTTTTTAAAAATGGCTTGAGAATTAAATTAAAAGAGAATCAAGATTCGTCCGCCAATTAAAAAAACAATAAAATAGAATGGATTAAAAACAAAATATAAAGGGATTTAAAGGGATTTCCCCTTTTATTTAAAACACAAGTCCGAGGATTACAAATTAAGAAAATAAAAATTTGCTTGCTAAGTTTATAAAAAACAACTTTTAAAAGTAAATGAACCAATTTAAAATAGAATGAGACAAGGAGGGGCCACTGAGGAAAAATTCCATTTTTTTATTTTTGAAATCATGCTGCCAAACTCTTAAAACGGCAACGTTTCGAGCCATTGAAATTTGGCTCCGAAATGGTGTCGTAGGGTTTCTAAAATAGATTAACGAACTGAATTGAATATCCAAGAAAAGGGGCAGGGACAATGGTTATAAATATACCTTCCTACAGCTGCACATCAAAACGGTGTAGTTTGAAATAGGTATTTAAGCTGAATTGTTTGCCAAACATTTCATTTTTATTCTTTTTCTAAAAAAAACTGCTGTTTTTTCCCTTTTTCTCTCTGTGCCTGGCTTCAACAGAGACTGCTGGTCTACCGTCGATCCACCGTAGCTCCGTCGTGCTCTAACACTTCCGGTCGTCACACGCCGCCTTCCACGGCGACTAGGTAAGCGAAACGTCTCTTTTATTATTATTTTTTGCTTGAAAAATCTCAGATCGGGTTCTTAAACTCTGAATCCGAGCCAATAAAATCAAAAGTTTTGCCCTTTTTAGAGTTTTTCTTATAAAGTTTTAGATCTAGGTTTTAAAAACTCAGTTTGTTTTTTTCTTTTCTTTTCCAAATCTATCTTTATATTTTCGTTTTATTTTCTTGTTATATTTTTTTTCTATTTTTACTTATATAAAAATAATAAAAATCAGTATGTATATCTATTTACATACATATATGTAAGACGTATGTATATAAATAAAAATAAAAAATGAAATCAAGATGTTTACATATATATATATAAAAATAAATAAAGAATAAAATCAGAATGTATGTCTATATATATATATATATATGCCTGCGTATATATAAAAAATGAAACAAATACATACACAACAGATTCCTCTTGAAGCTTTTTTTTTGCGATTTTTATTATTCAATGTTCATATCTTTTTTTTGTATTTTTCATTGATTGAAATCTACAGGAAAATTACAATCGGGTTGTTGATGGCTTTATAGTCAGATTTAATTACAAAATATTGTTTATCTCTTCTGTCTTGTCCATTTGCAAGGAGCTTTTGGTGAAACCTCAGCAGAAGGTAAACAAGACGTCAGGTTCGGAACGTGGGTGACAACTAACCTCGGATGGTACGTGGATGACGTGGCGAGGGAGGCGGTTGCTGAAGGGATTAGGGTGAATTAGGGTTTTTAAAATTTTTATCATTTTGGGCATGTTGGGCTCAGGTTTAGGTGGGTCTGTAATTTGGGTAATTAGGTTGTAAAATAGATATTTAAATTAAATAAATTTAATTTAAATTTATTTATTTATTTTTGGGTTTGGGTTTTGAATTGGGCCGGTCAAAATTGGGCCTCTACAATATATATATATATATATATATATATAATATATTATATCTCATAGAGGAGAAATTATTTTATAAACTTTTCCCACCACATCATTAATGATTCAGTTCCAATTATTTAATGATATTTCAGTAATTTTTTCAATGTTATAGACACATAATTTCGATAATCTTTTTACCTTGAATTATGAATCCTGAACCCCGAACCTCAAACCCCAAGATTTGAGGTTTGGGGTGATTTGAGGTTCGGGGTTTAGAGTTCAGGTTGAGGTTTAGGTTCGAGTTTGGGTTCAGGTTCATTTAGGGTTTGAGTTTCAAGATTAGGGTTTAGGGTTTGAGATTCAAGGTCCAGTTAAAAAATACCAAAATTATGTGTCTATAACATGGAAAAATTATTGAAATGTCATTAAATAATTGAAAAACGACTGTGAATGATATGGTAAGAAAGATCCATAAAATAATTTCTCCTCATACAAGGGTTACGTTTCTCGTATCATATTCTCATATCTTTTCTTCATTTCCATCTCTAATTATCTTATATCATTATTAAGCTTGAAGATTGATTTAAGTGTAGAAGAGTGTTTCAAACTACAAGCTCCAAGGTTCCCGTAATTTACATTCGAGATACAAACTCAAAAAGGACTACTTAGCAATGAATAAAGCAAGAGTTTTCGTTGAAATAATAAAAGGGGAGGATATTTTATTCAATTTTAAAAAATATTTATTATGTGATATTTACACTAATACTCTCTTTTGATTAACTAAAACATAACAGTTTCTTTTTGGAACTCCATTTGATGGCATGATGATCAAGGATGTTTACCGTTCCAGGTGTGGTTTGAATTCGAGTCGTGTTAATCACCTTTATTGTTCGGACTTTACCTTGTTATTGTAATTCACCAAAAAAAACATAATAGTTTTCATTGGTCCATAGGAGTTTTATTTATACAATTAGTAGATTTTCAATTAGGAATATTTATTTATTTTAGGCTTTTGTAACTTGGCTCATAAGTAGAGATCTTAGGCCACCATTTTTAATTATCGAATAAATTTGATGCTGCTCACACAAGTTTCAAAGATTTCGTAACACATGTTAGATCTCAAGCCATCATTAAAGAAATTCTTGATCAAATACTTGATTTCCATATGAACTCTAATTACATGTCATTCGCATCATAATTGTTTACTAAGTTCACACGAGCACTATTACAATATTCAAATAATTTCAATCCCTAAAATGTCGTCATAAGAATATCATCCAAGCATATAAACATTTCATATCCATTCAGTACACCGTATCTATACTTAACCATATTTTTTTATACTTTACGATTTAGTCCTTTAAATGCCAAAATCATCAAAATTACAATTAACCTAAGCTAGTATACATTATAATATAATTCAAACATAACATAAATAAACATAACAAGTTCCATATGAACTTACCTAGAAAAAATAGCAACAAACAAGACATTGAGGACTTATCTATAATTTTACCTTTTTCGATTATCTCTTAATTGATTCAATTCCTAATCTATACGATAATAGATTTCAATTTATCAATTCAAAACACCTTATTTCATCATATTATAAGCATAAGTCATTTCAATTTCAATTTTTGAATGTTCCCTAAATTTTTTTATTTTATTCAATTTAATCCTTAAAACCGAATTTACCATAACTTTCAAATTTGAGTATTGATTTCGAAATTGATCTCAATTATATCCTTTTATAATCTTCTATTACCTATAAATACTGAAATATTACACCAATTTCAAAATTCATGCACTTTAGTCCTTATATTTAAAAACTATCAATTAAAATTTATAAACTAGTCCTTTTTCACTTCTAAGCTTACAATATAACAATTTAGTACCAAAAAATCAAGAATTTAACAGTGAAAACTTTTGAAAACTTTAACAGTTTTACAAATTAGTACACGAGCTAACTAAATGAAGCTCTCAAGACCTCAAAAACATAAAAATTACAAGAAACAAACTTAAAATCACTTACCATTTATCAACCGAAAGTTTGAAGCTTAATATATATATATACACTTAACTAAATACGGTTGAAGAAGAAAAATAAACAAAAATATAAACATATTTTCACTTAAATTATTATATATACTTCCATTAATTCATTAATCACTTACTTAATAAAATTTAATTAATTAACTTTTAATCTTAATTAACACAAGCTAGTGGATTCTAATTACCCACTACCACTGTATGAAGCAATTATACTTAATTGATACTTCAGCTAATTAAAAATCTATAGCGATTAATTTTTATCACTTTTACAATTAATCTTAGTACCTTAATTAACTATTCGATTGATAAAATTAAGGGATCAAACTTTAATTAAATTTTATAATAACCTTGTAAATATTAAATAATTATCTTTACGGACTCAAACATAAAAAATAGGGTTCGGAAACTACTATTTTTGATAGGGATAAGCAAAACTCGATTCGATTTACTGAAACTCAACATAAATTGGTTTTGTTCCATTGCTTTCCTCTCCATCACTAAGACTTTCTGGATCCATCCTTAAGTCTCGGATACCAATCACTCTAAGTGCTTCAAAGAGGGGATGAATCGAGGGCAGAAGAGGGGAGAAGATTCAAATGCAAGAAAATGCATAACACTTTTTGTCAATAATCTACCGAAAACGATGCATTGGAAGGGGTTATGGGCGTTGATCAGCTATCACGGAAAGGTGGTTGACATTTTTATTCCAGCGAAAGAAAGCAAAAGAGGCAGTAGGTATGGTTTTGTAAGATTTAATGAGAGGAAAGATGCAAATAGAGCCATATTAAGGTTGAACGATTTTAAACTTATGGGAAGTAGGATTTGGGTGAAGATGGCTGATTTTAGAGGCAATAGAAAAATATGGAGGAAGGCAAGGTAACAAGGGGAAGTTGATCAAGGAATCGGGGTTCAAAGAGGGTGAGAAGATAAAATGAAAATGGGGTTAGAAAAAGGTGATGATAGGGATAGAGGTGCAAAGGTGGTGAAGGGAGATGATAATGGAATAGAGGTTGTTGTGGTAAAAGGTTTTGTAGACAATGAGATGTTATGGAAATTTCAAAAGAGCCTGGTGTGTGAATCAACAATAATTAGGGATGCTAACTCCATTAATCATCGTTTGGAAAAATTTGGTTTAGGAGAGATTACAGCCACATGTCTTCAAGGGAGGTTTTTCTTAGTAGAGGTCAATGATGACGAACTTATGGATCTACTAAGACGAATAAATTGGTCATATTTGAATGAAATATTCGTCAAGATTGAGCAATGGTCGGAGAAAATGAGATTATCGAAAAGGGTGGCGTGGATTGAGGTGGCGGGAATACCGATGCATTGCAGAAATTTTGAAACATTTAAGAGATTAGCAAAAGTGTAGGGCAGCTTAATTTTAGTAGGAAGGAGCGCGACAAGAGTGGAAAGCTATGAGATGATGGAACTGCTGGTAACCATATCTTATTCATGGTTGCTGTTTGAATCGGTCAAGCTTGAGGTAGGTGACGATTTCTTTTGGATTAGAGTTAAGCAAATGGGATTATCAGGGAGGTTTGCTATGTTCGACCAGTCAAAGAAAAAGAACATTCAGTAAAAGAAATGGAAATAGTCTCTAAGACAGAATCGATGGCGAGATCGAGACTGGAGAAGACAACGACAGGAATGAAAGTGGACAACAACGATGCTTTGATCAACGTGAACATTAGAAAGGAAAAAGAGAAAATGGAATGTCAGAGGTTGGTGGGACAAGAGAAGGATTGGGCAGGCCGGGAAGCATGGGATGAGGTGAAAGAATAGAACGTGGGGATGAGGGTTTGACTTGGAAGGAGATTGGTAAGGAGAAAGAGAAGATGGATTGTCAGATGGTAGGGGGATATGATAAAAATAAAGTAGACCAAGAAGCATGGGATGAAGGGTAAGAGTTGGAACGTGGGGATGCATTAGTAAAGTGGAAAGAGAAGATTTGGGATGATATGGTGGGAATGGGATTGAAGGAAAATAAAGGCCCAATAAAAAGGGTAGATAAGGATCCAATGAGGGATAAGGAAAATAGGTTTGCATGCCAAATTAAAGTAGGTGGAATAGGTTGTAATAAGTCAAAATTAAATGGGTCTGCTGGTGGCACAAGTCCCTTGAAGGAAATCAAAATTGTTGATAAAGAAAATGGGGGTTTATTAGAAAAAGAAATTGAGGAGTTAAGGGCCTGCGATAGTCTGAAGGAGGTAGGGGATGTGATAGAAAATGGAATTAAATATAGGAAAAAGAAGGTGCTAAATAAAAAAATCAAATCAATGTTAGAAATACAAAATGCTTCAATAATCGTGAGAGAAATAAAAAAAAGAGATCGAGCCATAAAGAAGGAGAAAGGGAAGAGATGAGTGGATGTCGTAGATAAGCTGGTCAATATTTCTTTATCTGATTCGGATATCAACAATAGAGTAAAGGTGATAATTAGGGAGGCTACAAATGCATGGGAGGTGGGGAAGAAGATTGGGTTCGGCATATATGGAGATGAAATGAAGGTGGTGGAAGATTTATATCGGTTGGAAGAAATGTGTCAAAGGCGGACTTGAAGGAAATCAGGTATGTTTTTATGTCTGACTGTTTTAATTTAGATTAGCATTTAGATATTATATTTAACAGGGGTGTTAGGTATGAGGATATTATCATGAAATATTAAAGGTTTAGAGGCTGGGACGAAAGTGTTAGCAGTGAGGGAGTTGATCAAAAAAAATAGAGTATGGGTGTGCTTTCTTCAAGAGAGTAAAATGGAGTCAGTTTCTATGGATTTAATTAGCAAGTTATAGTATGATGATAATTTTGATTTTCGTTTCTCTCTGGCAAAGGGTAGATCGGGAGGGTTGATATCAATTTGGGATAGAAGTGTCTTTCAGTTGCTTGGAGAATTAAGCGGTGACAGGGTGGTAGTATTGAATGGTAAATGGAGGACCAAAGGTGCTGTAGCTACGCTGGTCAATGTATACACTCCTAACGTAATGGCAGATTAAAAGGAATTTTAGAGTGAGTTGTTGGAATTGAAGGAAAAATTTTTGTATCTGTGGATTTGTTTATGAAGAACGGGGATCTCTTGGAGGTTAATTGGGAGGACTTGTTTGTTAGGAAATTACTGAATAGAGAATTGGTAATGCTTGAAAGATTAAAGGAGGAAGTGGGAAAGGTGAAGAGAATCAATTGTAAGAAGGATTGTTTGAGATAGGAACATGATAACCAAGATGTGTTTTCGGTTAAAAAGATGACTGAATTATTGATTATCGAAGGGGAGCAAGGGATGGATTATGATTTTGACAAGATTTGGAAATTAAAGTATCACCGAGAGTAAAAGCTTTTCCTTGGATGATACCGATTGGTAGGATTCTAACAAAAGAATTTCTTATCAAAAGAGGTGTGCAAAGCCTACAATTGAGAAATGAGTGTTCGTGGTGTGAGAAGGAACCAGAAACAATTGAACACTTATTTTTCGAGTGTAAATTTGCAGAGGGATATTAGAAGAGAATATTCGGCTGGTGAGAGGTTAGGTGGGAACAAGTGAAAGATTTTGAAGAATTTTATCACAAGTACGAAAAGGTTGGTTTGTACAGAGACTTGAGAAGTTTATGGTGGATTGCAGTTGCTGCAGCTATTTGGTCATTGTGGCTAGCTAGAAATGAATTGATTTTTAATCATAAAATGGCTCAAATTGACTTTGTTGTTTTCCAATCTAAAATGAGAGTGTTAATGTGGGCAAGATGTGTGCATAAGGAATTATTGTTTTCTGAAAGCAAGTGGTGGTCGAAACCTGTATAGTGTAGGACAGGTGATATAGGTGAGTCTGTTAGAAAATTGTGGTGGAGGCCTCAACCTAAAAGTTGCTTCAAATTTAATGTTAGTGGCGTTTTGTCAAAGGGAGCAACAGGACTTGGAGGGGTCCTTAAAGACAGTGAAGGAATAGTCAGAGCTATGTTTTATGGACCTTGCGAAGTAGAGATAGCAGACCATGCTGGGGTAGCTACTGTTTTGATGGCTTTGGAGTTGGTCGAAAGCTGGGGATGGACAAGCAGCTCAACTATTGTTGTGGAGGTTGACTCTCAAATAGTACTTAATTGGCTATTGTCTATCGAACAAAAAGCTGCTTCATGATATTTACAGTAGAGGAAAGAAGTCCTACAGGTTGTTTTATGGTAAGTAAGAGCAAAATGGGAATGAAATGGCTTATGCATTGGTAGTGGCAGGGGTTGGCAGGGCAGAAACATTTAAAGCTTGGCGGTGAATTCTGCAAGTATGGTTCTCTGCTGGTATGGTTGGGTTGAAATGTCTTCATTTGAGATTGAGTGTTAATTTTTAAAAAGAAGCTGTTTTATCCCTTTTCTGGATGTGTTTGGTCATGTCCATGAAAAAAGGGGAGTGGTGTTGCTCTGGGAATTTTATAGGTAGCTTGCTGTTTTTGTTTTTTGTTTTTGAAGAGGAAGGGACTAGTTTTATGCTATTGTTTTGCATCCGTTTATGGCTTATAGGTGATGTTGTTGGTTGATGAGCAGTCTAGTATGCTTGCTGGTTTGGAAGTGTCTATAGGGGATGTTGTCCTTGATTTATAGTCTTGAGTTTTGGGTTTGTTTCTGCTGCTTGTTGCAGCATTATTTTGTTTCTGTTATGGCATGGTTTTTCCATTGCCTAAGACTTTATCTTAATTTGACTGAGCTAACAAAACTCGATTCGATTTGAAAAATCGAAAAAAAATTCGAATTTCGAGTTATTCGATTCAATTCGAATAACTAGATTTGAGTTTCGAGTTCAAGACGAGTTGGATTTCACAATTCAAATAATTCAAATAACATATTGGTTTAAATAGCTTTTTGGTTCCTATCAACTTTGAAAATAAGCAAATTGGTCTTTCTCTTAACAAAAATTACAAAAAAAAAAATTCAAAATATTAATAAAAAAATTCAAATTTTATATTTAAACTAAAAATTTTAAAAATTTCTAAAAAATGTATTAAAAAGTTAAAATTTTTAAAAAAATCTAAAATAATAATTTTGGGACCTAATTGATGATTCAAATTTATCATACTTAAGTATCTTTTTTTATTATTATTTTGCTTTTAAAAAAAATAAAATATATATGGTTTTAAATTTATGGGCTCTAACATGAAATTAGTTATACTATAACAATATTTTTATTTGACATGTTTAATTTTTTTAATTTCACTTGATTCGACTCGACTTGAATTTCGTTTCACTCGACTCGATTCGAAAAAAAATTCAAATTGAGTTAGGATGATAAAATAGGACCTGTAAACTCGATTAACTCAATTTTTTTCACTCGATTCGATCGAACGCTCACCCCTAATTTTCAACACCATTGAAAAACGAGCTATTATATTATATATTTTAAATAAGTTGTTGAACCATTTAATGGTCATTAAATGTTGATTTCATGATTTTGACTATGTGTATTTATAATGTTTGTTTGATTATTAAAGATAAAGAAGTTTCTAGGGAGGACTATATAGCAAAGGAAAGAAAATAAATTAGAGTAAAGGTTATTGGAGGTGCCACTCCCTTATGTTGTTGTCTAGAAAGGTAAGACATCATGAAACTTACTATACTTTTGATTTGTCGTTGGGAACACAAAATATAACCTATTCCGAAAATTATAAAAAAAACAACAGTAAAGGGAAGTAAGGTCTAATCCTCAAGGACTGAAGTGTCGTAAAAAATCTTGTTTGTCGAGATCCTGGGCGAAATCTTGCTCAAGAAAAGCATCGGAACCTGGAGAAAATAATAAAAAAACAGAATTAAGAGAAATGGAAAATTGTGATATCGAAATAAAGAAAATTGCACAAAAATAAACAGAGTTAAATGAAGAGAGGGTTTATCGATATCGAGAGATCCAGTCTCCGGTTATCTTAATTCTTCCTTGGTTCAATCATAGACTTTGGCATGGTTCTTCTCGTGCCTGAATAAGCCAATTATAATGGAAGAGGACGCCTATGACCACCAGCTCCAAATATAATTTTGACTTTAGAGGAACCTGACTCTAGCCAATCGTCGCTCTAATGGGACCGTCTTAAACTAGATCACTTTTTCCTAATGACGAATGCCACGCCGTTTTGTCTCTTTGACTCGGCAACCTCTGACGCAGTAAGTTAGCGAACCGACTGTGCAATCTCCTCAAAACACACAAAGCGATCGTCTTTGCATAATATGAAAAGATTTACTTTTGTAGGGATTTTGGACGGAAGCCTCGATCCCGTAATTCAGAGAATTGATGAATACTCGGGTAAGAAAAATTAAGCATAGGTTCTAAGCCTCATGAACTTTGGAAGAACATTTGATAACCTTCGGCTAGAAGGGCTTTTAGTTGCTCATGTTTTTGGGAAAGAACACATGATAATAAAAATAGAGCTTTTATTGAACTAGGACTTTTAAGAGATGGAGGATTTTTTCAATGATTGGGAAGTGAATAATTCAATCACTCCATCCCCTATTTATAGTACATATAAATTCCTAGTTGAATTCAATCTAAATTCTAAAAGATAATTAGAACTAAATCTAAACATTAATTCCCTAATTGGATCCTCTTTAAACTCTAAAAAATAAATCTAAAAAGATAAATATAAATTATATACAAATTAAATATAAATAATATCCTAAATATTAATCTTAATAAAAATAAAGTTTTAAAATAAAATAAAATCAAGTCTTTTTGTCTTATAAAAACTCTCTTCAAGTCTTTCACAATTTCACAACTTCTCTTTCTCTTTCAAAATCATGCTTTTTGCCCCAATTTGTCTTTTGTCTTCAATTTAAATCCTACAAGATAAAAAGATTACAAATAGCCCAAATTAATAGAATCATACTCATAATATATATATATAATTAATACCCAAAAGTGTGTTATTTTTAAGCGTTATTATATTCCTCCTACTTAGCCCATGCTTGCCCTCAAGTATGATTCCTAATCCACTAAGTAATTTAAACTTCACCATGGAAAATAACATTCCAAAGTTCTACAAACAATTAGGTTTAATGCTTATAAAATAAAGAGAACATTTAACTTGCTGTAAGTAAAATCGAAAAAGTAACTCAATTAAAATACACAACAATTAAATCATTTTGAATTATTTCATGAAAGTTAGGTAATTTACCAAACTTACCAAGACACCTATTTGTTCACCATTGTCTCCAAATTTAGTTCTTTTCCTTTTATTTTGTCGATTTTCTCTCTTTTTTTCTTTAAGAATATATTGGACTTTTTGACGCAAAATGAAATGACACCCAAGCACTACATCCCGATTACTCAGCCCAACATGCTCCCAATTATTATTTTTTCTTTTTTTTAGAATGTGTTAGCCTTTTTGACGGGAAATGAAATGACAACCAAGCACTCCATCTCGGTTTCTTAGTCTAACACACTCCGAATTTTTTTATTTCATAATTCCAGTTAGCGGAGATTTACTTAACACGTCACATAACCTTTTTACGTGAAGTTGGATGACAACCCACGCACCCTACCCTTGTTACTTAGTTAGTTACGTTTTAAGCTGTGCTTATAACCGCGGAATCATCCAAGTTTATTCTATTTTTTTTTTTCGAACAGAGAATTTTAATTTAGGAGGAATAGGAAAAACAATAAAGTGTCAAAAATAAGTTTTGGCAGCTAACTAACAATCACGAAAAACAAATTTAGCATTCACCTGAAATAACTGTTCTCTTTATTCTTAAACTTAATCAATTTTACCATAAGTAAGATAAGGTTATCTTCATAATCATAATCATGTCCGTCTAATAGAAATAAAACAGTGGATGTGAAATCAACCATAGCAAAATCAAAATTAACTCAGCAGACAAGAAGCATATTCATGGGTAAAATCTTGGACATAAAAAGGGACAGGATATACTTAAAAAAATAAATGTAGACAAAACAGCATAAAACAGCAAGCAGCACCAATAGTAAACCCACAGCAGCATAAATAGCAGATAAAAACAGCAAAAACAATGAGGAATGTTTTATTCCCCTACTTAAAATGCATTGCCCTCAATGTAAAGAAAAATACGAAAAGAAAAGGGTTTAGAATACTCCCCATGTCATTTTTGCTCTCGTAGTGCTGCAATTTCCGTCATCGATTTTTTTCGTGAAATAAATTCTTCGAGTTTTCTTAACATATAATAAATAAATAGAAAAATAAATATAAATAAATATAAAAGTAAAAAGAAAATAAAAAAATTGGGTTGCCTCCCAATAAGCGCTTGTTTAACGTCGCTAGCTTGACGCCTGAATTAGTGTTGTGGTCGTTCCAACTGAATTTTTTCGATCGTATGTACTTGGAAATTTAGTGCCTGCATAACAGAAGGTAGAAGTTTAGTGTTCATAAGGGGTAATAATTTCTTAACAGATTCGTAAGTTGGATCTAAATCATCAAACAATATTTCAGGTTCATTTTCATGGAGTGATTTGGAAGTCTCTTCTATTAAGGATTCAACTATATCGACACGGTTTATGCTCAATAATTCACTAGGGTGACTGATTGCATCGTAAACATTGAACTTCACGATTTCCCTATCAAACTCCATCGTGAGGGTTCTGCTACACACGTCAATCTTAGTATTTATGGTACTAAGGAAAGGTCGCCCTAACAAGATGTCGGAAGACCCAAGAGTATTATCCTCTTCCATCTTCACTACATAAAAATCTGCAGGAAAAATTAGTTCGTTGACTTTCACTAACACATCTTCAAGGACTCCTTCAGGGTGCACAATGTACCTATCCGCCAATTGGATGATAACACCTGTTTTCTTTAAAAAAATCCATGTTAAGTGATTCATAAATAGAAAAAAGCATTATATTTATAGAAGCCTCTAAATCACATATAGCTTTTTTAATTTTGAAGCGACCTATTTTGCATGATATTGCAAACATGCCCCTGGTATTCTTCGATGCAACACCGCAGATACATTCTCACTAACAAAAACCTTTTCATTTCCAGTCAATTTTCGTTTGTTGGTGCAAAGTTCCTTAAGAAATTTAGCATACTGTGGAATATGCTTAATGGCATCTAACAACGATATGTTGATCTCGACGTTTCTTAATGTTGTGAGGATCTCTTTTTCCTGCTTACCTATCCGATCTTGTCTCAGCCATTCTGGAAACGGAGGTTAAATTTTGGGTAATGGAGGTTTCGATCGGACTTGTTTGTCGTTCTTCTGCTTTTTCTGGGCAGAATCTTGGGCATGATTTGTGCTAGGATTTGGTTCCAGTACTTTCCCACTTCGTAGCGTCACTACATTCGCGTTCTGTATTGGGTTAGGTTTTGTTTGTGACAGTAGCTTACCCTGTGCGCTTAATTTCTCAATTAACGTGGCCAACTCTTTTATAGATGCCTCTGTTTTCTGTTGAAAATCAAGCATATTAGCTGCTAATTTATTTACCATGGCTTCTAGAGAAGTACCTGAATTTTGCGTTTGTTGTGGGAACCGATTTTGTATGGCTGGTTATAACGTGGATTCGCCCCATAGCTCAAGTTAGGGTGATCTTTCCATCCTAGATTGTATGTATTGGCGTAAGGATCATATTGCCTCTTGGGCAGTCCAGGGAAGTTTCCCACAACATCTGAATGGGCCATAGTGTAACCCCCTTTACCCGGTCTAGAGTGTTCGACCGGATCCAAAAGGTTATAAAAGTGATTTCACCCACACACAACTTGATAGCCCAAAATCATTTACAAAAATAATTATAAATATATAATATATAATATTAAGTCTATAATTAAAATAAAATAGCATAATTAATATCTCAAAATAAAAATACCCAAATTCTCAAAATAAAATGTATTTACAACCCCAATTATAAATATAATGAACAAGGTATAATAAAAACCCAAAATCAAATTAATTATATGGTAAAATAATATGTAAATAGTCTGTAATAACGCCTACAGTACCAAATCACCTAAAACCTGAATACCTGTAAGAACTATAGGGGTATGAGCTATAAAGCTCAGTGTGTCTCTAAAGTACATACAACTTATCATATACTCACAACAATTATATATATATATAACTTAAAAAGTAACCACCAATCATGTTGCAAACACAAGCATGATGCAATGCACCCAATACTCCAACACACCAACACAGAGAAAAGGTTTCCCAGAACCCTTTCCTAACCAATTGTCACTAATCGCAGTGTGATTTTAGTATCAACCTTAAAAGGAATGATGGCCACTTCTTCTACCATACAATCCCACCCCATGAACACATAATGGAATGATTACGTAATTATCTCAATATAATCTTAGTCACAATTTCATAGTGTTTCTCATAAGTTTATAATATCTCAATGCACGATAGAGAACACAAAAATTTTAATCAACACATGCTCAGAGTAAATGCATGACATGGTCAACATAAATTATTCAACTCAGTCTCAATCATACTATTTTCATACCTCAACATATTCATCACATCAACAACATGTATCTTAATATATCATGCAATCACCCAAGTCACAACATCTCCAAAGATAGGTTAAGTACAGTTAGAAACACACCTCAAACAAATAGAACTCTAGCGACGAGGAGGTCGTCCGCCACTTGTTGTACGAGTACCCGGTCTAATGGAATTAGATCCTACAAATACAACTAAATATTATTACAATCTTAACCACCACTTTAACACAAGATTAAACTAAAATAACTTACATGCAGCTCTCGGAACCGTTGCAGGAGCGGGTTGCACAGGTGGAGGAGGAGGTAAATCATCTGCCTCCGAATCGGGATCACCTAAACACGAATATCTTATATTAGTAATCCCAAATTAAAACTCCAAATAACCTAAAGTATAACACAAAAGATAAAATAGTCAAACGAGGCTTTCGGGTTTGAATTTGGCAAAATGGTCAGCGAAATCGGACTCAAGACGTCGAAAAATAGCAAGATAGGGTTTTTCAAAAAAAGTCAATGGTCAAAGTCAACAGTCAACGATCAAAGTCAATGGTCAACGATCAACTATCAACGGTCAAAGTCAATGATCAATGGTCAACGATCGGTCAATGGTCGGTCAATGATTTGACTTGGTTTAGGTTTGGACTTGGTTTAATTGGGTTTGGTTCACTTAGGTTTGGGTTTAAATATTTTTATAGGGTTTATAAGGTTTGGGTTTTAAATGGGTAATAAGGGTTTTGGGTTAGGTTGGTTTATGGTTTAGGCTTAGGCAAAATTAACCCACATCACATAACATTCCAAAATACCAAGAATTTGAAACAACCCCTCAAACAGCGGCACCACCTCGCACGATACCCAACCACCATGATTTACAAGTAAAAACTCCTAAATCCAAACCACAACTCAATTTCGCAACTTATCAACACCAAAAACATCGAAAAACAACGGAGCAAAACAACCAACAAAGGCCAAAAGTCTCTTCAAAAAGTTCTTACAAACGGCAGCGGCTAGAGGGGTTTGAGGGCGTGGTTTTGCTTGTAAGGGATCGACGGTTGCAAATATAAGGGCGGTGAAGCAAACGGATAATGAATCACCTTGAATAGAGGATAAATGGACTTGAAGAGCGAAGAAAGAAGAAAATAAAAGGAAGGAGATTTGGGGGGAAAAAATTCGGCAGCAATACAAACAAATGAAGAAGAAAAGTCAGTTAGGGAGAAAAGGTGGGTTTTATACCCAATAAAATTGGAGTATTTACGCAGAGGTCCCTAGACAACACTAGGGTTTATAGATTAACCCCGAATCTTTACACTCTCTTTAATTAAATCCCAAAATACCAAATTATCCCCAACATATAATTTAATGCCTAATTAAGTCCTTGTAACTTCTAAAAATTATGACAAAGCCCTTAAATTTTTGAAAATTCCCAATTCAGTCCTTTAATAAACTAGAGTGTTACAACTCTCCCCCCTAAAAAGGAATTTCATCCTCGAAATTACCTGGATAAAAAAGATGAGGATATTGGACCTTGATGACGGGTTTGGGCTCCCAAGTGGCCTCCTCATAACCATGGTTGCACCACAAGACCTTAACCATCTTAATGGTCTTCCTTCTCAGAACTTTCTCATCCTTAGCAATGAATTCAATTGGTTCTTCCTCAAAACTCAAGTCTGGACGAACCTCGATCTCTTCAATAGGCATAATGTGAGACGGGTCCGATCGATAACACCTCAACATTGAGACATGGAAAACATCATGAATCCGCTCAAGCTTAGGCGATAACTCAAGCTGATAAGCAACTGGTCCCACTCGACGGAGTACCCAATAAGGTCCGATAAAATGAGGACTCAACTTGCCTTTCCGTCCAAATCTAAGCACCTTCTTCCATGGAGACACTTTCAAGAAAACCTCATCTTCTACATTAAACTCAATATCCCGACGCTTCAGGTTGGCATAAGACTTTTGCATGTCAAAAGCAGCCTTAAGCCTCTCACGAACCAATTTAACAGTCTCCTCAGACTCGTAAACAAGATCTGGTCCCAACAATCGATGCTCAGTCAACTCAGTCTAACCGATAGGGGTACGACACTTGCGCCCATACAAAGCCTCATAAAGAGCCATCTTAATACTGGCTTGATAACTGTTATTATAAGCGAATTCAACCAGTGGTAAGAAATCCTCCCAACTCCCTTGATACTCAATCACACAACCCCTCAATATGTCCTCCAAGACCTGAATCACCCGCTCGGATTGAC
This sequence comes from Gossypioides kirkii, assembly GCA_005610355.1. Taxonomy (NCBI): domain Eukaryota; kingdom Viridiplantae; phylum Streptophyta; class Magnoliopsida; order Malvales; family Malvaceae; genus Gossypioides; species Gossypioides kirkii. The sequence continues at coordinate 5,987,633 of CP032249.1, read as the reverse complement.
CATCAGTCTGCGGATGGTAAGCAGTACTGAAGTTTAATCGAGTACCCAAAGCACAGTGCAAGGATTCCCAAAATCTCGAAGTAAACCTCGGATCTCGATCAGAGATGATACCCCATGAAGACGAACTATCTTCGAGATATAGAGTTGAGCTAACTTACTCAAAGGATAATCGACCCTTACTGGAATGAAATGTGCGAACTTAATGAGTCGATCCACAATCACCCACACTGAATCTTTCTTAGACAGTGTTAAGGGAAAACCACTCACAAAATCTATAGTCACTCTTTCCCATTTCCACTAAGGAATCTCAATCGGTTGTAGTAACCCTGAAGGACACTGATGCTCGACCTTAACTTTCTGGCAAGTCAGACAATTTGACACAAAATCCACAGCATCCCTCTTCAAACCCTTCTACCAATACCTGTATGTAGATTTTTATGCATCTTATCTCCGCTAGGGTGCATGGAATAAGGGCTATCATGTGCCTCATGGAGAATAGTCTACTTAATCTCAGAATCCCTTGGAACACAGTATCGACCACGAAAGCATAGTAAACTATTCTGATCCACAGAGAAGTCCACAGATGTACCTTCCTCCACCTCTCTCTTACGATGCTCAAGATATGGATTATTTGCCTGCTCAACCTTAATCTCCAAAAGTAAAGTGGGAAAAACACGGAGTTCAGCTAATAAACTACCATCTTCAAACAAGCTCATTCTTACAAACAATTCCCTTAACTCAGTCACAGCACTACGACTTAAAGCATCAGCAACAACATTAGCCTTACCAGGGTGATACCCAATCTCACAATCATAATCCTTAAGGAGTTCTAACCAACGACGCTGCCTCAAATTAAGCTCCTTCTGAGTAAGCAAATACTTCAAGCTCTTATGATCAGTGAAGATATAACACTTCTCCCCATAGAGATAGTGTCTCCAAATTTTAAAAGCGAAGATTACTACAGCAAGCTCAAGATCATGAGTAAGGTAATTAATCTCATGCGATTTCAACTACCGAGAGGCATAAGCCACAACCTTTCCCTCTTGCATTAGCACACATCCCAATCCAGTGTGAGAAGCATCACTGTAGACAGTATAAGCTTTCCTAGGCTCAGGTTGGATCAGAACTGGTGCTTGAGTCAACACAGACTTCAATTTCTCGAAACTAGCCCCTTAAGCTTCGATCCAAACAAATGAAACACTCTTCCTCAGAAGTTTAGTCATAGGTGCCGCAATAATAAAAAAACCTTCAACAAACCTCCGATAGTAACCAGCTAAACCCAAGAAACTACGAACCTCAGAAACATTCTTAGGTTACTTCTAGCCAATAATAGCCTCAATCTTCTTCGGATCCACACGAATACCCTTAGCAGAAACTATATGACCTAAAAACATCACCTCAGATAGCCAAAATTCGCACTTGCTAAACTTATCATAAAGCTGCTTTTCTCTTAAAGTTTACAGAACAACCCTCAGATGCTCCTCATGCTCAGCCTTAGACTTAGAGTATACCAAAATGTCATCTATAAATGCCACCACAAATTGATCCAAGTAGGGTTGAAACACCTTATTCATCATGTCCATAAAAATACCAGGGGCATTAGTTAACCCAAAGGGCATTACCAAGAACTCATACTGCCCATAACGAGTTCGAAAAGCTATCTTGAACATATCAGAATCTTTCACCTTAAGATGATAGTACCTGATCTCAAGTAAATTTTGAAGAATACTGTAGCTCCTTGAAACTAGTAAGTCATCAATTCGAGGCAAGGGGTACTTATTCTTAACCATTAGCTTATTTAGCTTTCGGTAGTCAATGCACAATCGAAGTGTTTCATCCTTCTTCTTTACAAACAGAAATGACGCTTCTCAAGGTGATACACTTGGTCGAATAAATCCCCTATCTAACAGCTCTTGCAACTGTACTTTTAACTCCTTGAGTTCCTTAGGTGTCATTCGATAAGGTGCCATAGACACAAGAGTTGTACCAGGATAGACCTCAATGTCAAATTCAACCTCATCACGTTTAGGTGGTACACTAGGCAACACTTCTTGGAACACACCAAGAAAGTCCTTCACCACTCGAATCTTATCAATCCCGGAATCAGATTGCCTTGGATCAAGAATATAAGCCAAATAAGCCATGGATCCCTTTCTAATCAACTTTTCAGCTTTAAGGGTTGAGATCATATTAGACAAAAACCCTCTACGTTTACAAACTAAGGTTATCTGACGCTCATCAGAAGTTCTCAGAGTTGCCCTTTTCTTCTCACAATCCAGATTAACTCGGTGCTTAGAAAGCCAATCCATACCAAGTATAAGGTTAAATTCACTGAATGGCAACTCAAGTAAATCAGCAGGAAAGATTTCCCCTTGAATCTCTAAGGAACAGTTGGGTATATTCTATTCACCTTCATAGAGTTACCTACCGGACTTTTAACAATTATCGCAGACTCAACATTTTCAGCAGTAATCTTAAGACCCCAAGACGCAGCACTTACCACATAGGAATGCGTTGAACAATTATCGAGCAAAGCAAAATTAGGAATAGAATGAACAGAGAAAGTACCTGCTATGACGTCAGGCTCATCACGATCTTCATGCCTCCTAGTAGCATATACCAACTCAGACTGTCTCGCCCCAGATTTAAAAGCTCCACCACTCTAAACCAGCCTACCTCTAGTAGCTAAACCTGAAGCAATCGGTCTAACCTATCCTCTACTCCTAGTAGGAGCCTAGACTGAAGTTTGAGACTGACTCTGCACAAAAGAACCAGTAGGAGGATGGGGACAATCTCTAAAGAAGTGCTCTTGCGAATCGCACCTAAAACAAGCCCCGATCTTTCTCCAACACTAGCCCCCATGCCTTTTATTACAATAAGAACAGAGATGCATGGGTCGAGGTCCAGTAGAACCACCAACACTACCCACCGGAGCTGTAGAAATCGTAGGCCTCACTCTCGAATAACTAGGCTGAGCTATCTCATCTCTAAGCCTCTTAACAGAAAGACCACCCGAAACAGACTGAGCTGATCTGCTCATTAACTTTTTACTATGTTTCCTGTCTTGAACCCTTTGAGCCTTAGTACGAGCCTCCAAACTCTCAGTAGATCTAGCTCGACTAACCAGGCCACTGAATACTCTATCGTGATACATGTTGACCCCAGCATGAAGTGAGAGTCGGAGTCCCTTCCTAAACCGTTCGCATTTTTCTTTTTCATTTGTCACCAGTCCTGATGCATAATGAACAATCTCAAGAACTCTATCTCATAATTATTAATGGACATGTCCCACTATCTCAAGTTCATAAAGTCGTCCCTACATTTGTCGAGAGACTCCTCACCCACATAACAATCTTGAAAGGTCTCTCCAAAAAAATCCCATGTAATCTGACCAGCAGGAGTAAACTCCTCCACAGTGTCCCACCAATTTTGGGCCTCACCCCTCAGTAAAGAGACAACAGCTCTAACTTTCTGTCCAGCAGGGTAGTTCATCTTCACAAACAATCTCTGCAAATCCTTTAGCCAGTACTCAGCAACTGAAGGATTTGTACCAGTCTCACCTTCAAACACCTTCATCCAGCAGCAACAAAATCAGCAAAAATGGGCCTCCTCAGACCCTCTCACTGACCCCCAACAGACCCACGGAGTAATCTCAATAACTCTCGATTAACCCTAACACTGTCCAACACCACGATTAGGCAAGTCTCCCTTAATAACTGGTTGATCCTCACTACCCACGGGCAACCCATCCTCAATAACATGAGGCAATTCATTTACATTCGCCTCAGGTTCGAACACAAGAGTAGGGTCACTTATGGCCCTAGCAGTACGGGCTCGGCCTCGACCTTGGTCGCGACTAGTCGTAAGTCAAGCACTTCTACGTGGCGGCATACTATCTATCTACATCAATAAAAAGTACTAGAGTAAGAATCGGTACCGGAGGTTTAGAATAAATCACACATTTATATATATATATCATAAATTATTATAACTCATCAATTTTTTTTAAATCCTCATGTAATCCAAAAATTTTAAAACCAAGTCTGCAGAGCCTCACAGTCCGTGGGTTAAACTGAGCTCTGATACCATTAAATATAACCCTCTTTACCTGGTCCAGAGTGTTTGATCGGATCCAGAAGGTTATAAAAGTAATTTCACCCACACACAACTCGATAGCCCCAAATCATTTACAAAAATAATTATAAATATATAATATAATATTAAGTTTGTAATTAAAATAAAATAGCATAATTAATATCTCAAAATAAAAATACCAAAATTCTCAAAATAAAATGTATTTACAACCTTAATTATAAATATAATGAACAAGGTATAATAAAAACCCAAAATCAAATTAATTATACGCTAAAATAATATGTAACCAATCTATAATAACGCCTCCAGTACCAAATCACCTAAAACCTGAATACTTGTAAGAACTGTAGGGGTATAAGCTATAAAGCTTAGTGTGTCTCTAAAGTACATACAACTTATCATATACTCACAGTAATTATATATATATAACTCAGAAAGTAACCACAAATCATGTTGCAAATACAAGCATGATGCAATGCACCCAATACTCCAACACATCAACACAGTGAAAAGTTCCTCAGAACCCTTTCCCAACCAATCGTCACTAATCGTAGTGTGGTTTTAGTATCAACCTTAAAAGGAATGATAACCACTTCTTCCACCATAGAATCCCACCCCATGAACACACAATGGAATAATTACGTAATTATCTCAATATAATCTCAGTCACAAATTCACAGTGTTTCTCATAAGTTTATAATATCTCAATGCACGATAAAGAACACAAAAATTTTAATCAACACATGCTCAGAGTAAATGCATGACATGGTCAACATAAATTACTCAACTCAGTCTCAATCATACCATTTTCATACCTCAACATAATCATCAGATCAACAACAAGTACCTTAATATATCATGCAATCACCCAAGTCACAACATCTCAAAAGATATGTTAAGTATAGTTAGAAACACACCTCAAGCAAATAGAACTCTAGCGATGAGGAGGTCGTCTGCCACTTGCTGTACGAGTACCCGGTCTAACGGAATTAGATCCTACAAATACAACTAAATATTATTACAATCCTAACCACCACTTTAACACAAGACTAAACTAAAATAACTTACGTGCAGCTTTCGAAACCGTTGCAGGAGCGAGTTGCACAGGTAGAGGAGGAGGTAAATCGTCCATCTCGAAATCGTGATCACTTAAACACAAATATCTTATATTAGTAATCCCAAATTAAAACTCCAAATAACCTAAAGTACAACACAAAAGATAAAACAGTCAAAACGAGGCTTTCAGGTTCGCATTTGGCAAAACGGACAGCGGAATCAGACTTAGGACGTCGAAAAATGGTAGGATAGGGTTTTTTAGAAAAATCAATGGTCAAAGTCAACGGTCAACGATTAATAGTCGATCAATGGTTGGTCAACGATCGGTTGTAAAGATAAGGGTGAATTGAGGGCGTGGTTTTGCTCGCAAGGGACCGACGGTTGCAACTATAAGGGCGGTGAAGCAAACAGATAATGAATCACCTTGAACAAAGAATAAATGGACTTGAAGAGCAAAGAAAGAAGAAAATAAAAGGAAGGAGATTTGAGGGGAAAAAATTCAGCAGCAACACAAACAAATGAAGAAGAAAAGTCAGCTAGGGAGAAAAGGTGGGTTTTATACCCAATAAAATTAGAGTATTTAAGCAGAGGTCCTTAGACAACACTAGGGTTTATAGATTGATCACGTATCTTTACACTCTTCAATTAAATCCCAAAATACCAAATTGTCCCCAACATATAATTTAATGCCTAACTAAGTCCTTGTCACTTCTAAAAATTACAACAAAGCCCCTAAATTTTTAAAAATTCCCAATTAAGTCCTTTAATAAAACTAGAGTGTTACACATAGTATCGTCATATAAACTAGGGCATGCGTCAATTGTATGTTCGGGTTCCGCATAAATTCCACATAGTCGGGTCGGTCCTATTTTTACTACAAAAAGAGAGCTTACAAAATTAGTAAGTCTATCAACTTTATCTTCTAAGGTTAAATTACTTAACTAGTTAACCCTTCGAGTAGGTTCAGGATTGGCTTGGAATTGCTGTGTGTTTGCGGCCATTGTGGATATTAAGTCCCTTGCTCATTGGGGAGTCATATTAACCAATTCTTCTCCACTGGCGGCATCTATCATATTCATCTCCAAAGGTTTCAAGCCCTCATAGAAGTATTGGAGTAAAGATTGTTCAGTTATCTCATGTTGTGGACAACTTGCACAAAACTTTTTAAATCGCTACCAATAGTTGTAAAGAGACTCCACATCCTTTTGCCTAACCCCCACTATTCCTTTTATTAACCCAAGTTGTAATAGGCTTAGGAAGTGGATAAAATAACTATTCCCTAACGGAGACTGCTAGAGAAAAAGGGAACGTGCGTACTTTAATTTGATCCTCAGTTATCCCTTGAGGTTTCATACTAAGACAAAACATATGAAACTCCTTCAGATGTTTATGTGGATTCTCATTTTGCAATCCACAAAAAATCGATAGTAATTGTGATGCAGTCGAAACTTAACTAAAAATATAACTAAGGCAAGTGCACCTATCAATTAATAGTATAGTTGCGGTGAGCACAGATATCGTTCCCACGAAGACCAAAAGTACTAGTAGTAACTGTCTCCCTATTATTCAACCGGTCGAATAAAGTGATTGTTTCTAAACCAATTTAACTAAATTAATAAAAAGTGCGACAAAGATTAAAGCAAGAAATAATAAGTGTTTCTATACCAACAAGCAAACAATACCCAGGAAAGACTCCACCTAGATTTCATTTACTATTATCATTCTGAATTAAGCAATTTATTCACTTAGTATTTTGATCCGTAAAAATCCCTAAATTATACTAATACCTCTATTCAAGCATAAAAGCAACTGACTCTAGGTTGATTAATTGAAATTTCTTTCTAATTAAAACCCCTATTATCGCATTAATTCGATCTATAGATTCCCCTATTAGATTTTACTCTAATCCGATAGATTTATGTCATCCTATTTCTAGGATTGCATGCAACTCCACTCAATTATGCTAGATTTACTCTTAAACAGTGTCTATTCCTCCTTTTATTTAAGTACATCAAACAATAATTAATATCTCAAGAATACTAAATCAAGAATTAAGCACACATAATTGAGAATAAAATCTAAGTATTTATTGTGTAAAATCAGAAATCAAATGACAGGATTCATCCTAGGGTTCATCTCCCTTAGGTATTTAGGAATTTAGTTCATGCTAATAAATGGAAACATCTCAAAGATAATATAACCACAAGATGAAGAAAAACTCATAATAAAATCAAAAGAATTTAGAAAGAGGTCTTCAATCTTTAAGGAAATCTGCTTCGAAGACGGCTTCTATGGTGCTTCTTCAGTTGCTTTCTTCAATAATCTCTAACGGCTAGGGTTTGGGGAATGGAGGATTTTATAGAAAATTAGAAGTGTCTCATTCATATCACTCTGTCCCCTATTTATAATACATGAAAATATTTAGCCGGATCCAAATTAAATTCTAAAAAGATAATTAGAATTAAATTTAAACAATAATTCCCTAATTGGATCCAAATTAAAATTATAAAACCTAAAAGATAAATTAAAATTAAATATAAACAATATAACAATAATAATCTTAAATATTAATCCTAAGAAATAGAGTTTAAATTTAAACAAAATCTTATGTCCAATAAATCACTTCCTAACTATTCCACATTCACGCTTTTTGCCTCAAATTTTCCTTTTTGTCTTCGATTTAGTCCATCCCCATGTGTCCAGCCCGTGTGGCTCCTAAAATCTGCTCTTTTATCCGGTTTTCGCTTGTTTTTCGCTCCTTTCGCTCCCAAATGCTTTCCTAAGTATAGAAACATGAGTTTAAAGGATTATGAACATAAAATTCATTATTTTAAATCGATTAATCATCCAAAACACATTAAGAATGAGGCTAAAACATGTTACTTTTGCCACTTATCAAATATCCCCACACTTAAGCATTTGCTTGTCCTCAAGCAAAATTCTCAACCCAGATTCAAGTTAACTTTCTTAATTCTTCATTTTCATCAATAATGTTTTAGGATAAATTGCAAACAATCATGTATGGGAAATTCATCTAAAAGAACACTAAAGATTCAAGCAATTTAAGCTACAAAATATTTAGCACAAAAATATAGGTGTCTCCCCTTATCTAAATAATTACCTTAAATTCAAAATCAATAAGAATTGACATTCTCACTAAAGATTCACTCAAAGCACTCAAAGTGTTTAAGGTTCATTAAATAAGCACTCAATAGTCAAACACGAAATGTTATTACCATAGGCTTGCTTGAAAATCAAATCTCCACCACTGTAAAATGACATGACACACCAATCAAGAGGTCTTTACCAGGTTGTAATGGGGCTAAGGTTATGGGTATGGAAAAGGTTAGAAGAATTGGTTAAAATCGAGATCGAGTTGATAAGTTACCAAATTAGAAAAAAAATAATCAGTTACTGAATTGAAAGAATATGTATCAACATGAATAATAAAGAATAAACATGAGCTTTTCAACAGTATATGGAACTAATGATCCTACCTCAGACATATTTTTGTCTTTTTCTTCTCTTTTTTTTTCTCAATTTTTTTCGATTTTTTTCGACCTTATTTTTCTTTTTCTAAATAATAAACTTCAGCAATTCAGATAGTGGAATATAGTTAAGCAACTTAACCAAATCAAATCTCGATAAAAAGGGAGTCAATAAAGGGGTAAATATACCATAAATATATGGATCGTCGGTTAATACTATGGGTTAATGAATATAACGGTGTTAGGTTCAATAGGGTTCATTAGGGGTTAATTTATTAAGTAAGCTTTTTTTTAAACGTAAAAGGAGGTTGAATCCTAAGTGCCTCTATCATCTCAGCATATCAAATCAATAATATGGTCTCAATATGTATAATCAAAGCAAATTCTAGAATAACAAATCAAGTTGACATATACACAACCAAAAATAGCATGAGCACGAAATAAAATATATGCTCTATAGGCTCAAAAAGCTCATAAAAATTATGGTTTTGATGTCAAACCTGCAATTTCAAAATTTGAAGATAATTTTTAAATTCAGGGAGACAACCTAAAATATTTAATTCTGAAGACAACTTATCATGCTTGATTCTCTCATATATTAAAGATTAAACCCAATACATAAAAGATTTACAAATCAATCTCAAAACAAAATCAATAAAAATTCCAAATAGCAAAAATTCACTCTAATGGGCTATGAGAAAATTACTTAAACACAATAAATAATTCAAGGATTTTATCACAATCACAATCAACCTCCCCACACTTAAGATGTACATTGTCCTCAATGTACGAATAGATAGAAGCAAAATATCATAAAGAGGAAAGGAACTGAAACTGCCCTGAATAAAGATGATTCCGTTTGAATGTTGTTCTGAAGTAGTAAAGCCAAAAACATAGCAAAACTAAATGAAGTGTAGTTTTCCAAACACTAAGACAAAAATAGACAAAAATAGACAAAAATAAGTGAGAGAAAGAGTTAACTAGAAAATCAATAAGGAAACTTTCTTAGTTCAACAAAACAATTCAACGAAGGAAGTCGTAAAGAATAAAAACCAAAAATAAAAGGACAACTGATAATAGAAATAAAGGAATAAACTGAAAGTAATCAAACATCGTTGTCGTGCTGCTTAGAAGTATCAGGCGGTGCACCGACAGAAGAAGAAACCTAGAGCCTTTGTAATTCAGCATATAAGCGATCGTACTGTGCTCTCCTCTCTGCATCGCTCTCACAATGAAGCTGAATGAGATAATCAATCTTTTCAGTCATGTGCCGCTCAAACTAATCACGAGTAACATACGAGTCAGAAACACTGTGCCTCGGTGGAGGTGGGTGACGAGTGGGCTCCTCATGTGGAAATGTATAATCATCAAAATAATCCTCAGACTCGTCGTGAGGATCATCGCGAGCTAATATGTATCGAGTACTACCTTGGCCCTCTTGGCAACGTATCATCTACATATGACTCATAATAAGCAATCCTTGTGGGACCACCTATCCAACCAGTGTAAATGAGGATGCCTACTCTAGTGTGTCGAGCAACCCAAAGTATCTTGCCAACCGAGTAACATAAGGACCCAAGAAAATTGAACCCTTTCTAGTACGATTAGATTGATGCCAGCATGTTAGAGCTATGAAATAGGCAACGTCGATAGGAAGTCGTGTCGTCATACACCATAAGAAATAAACATCAATCGTACTAACCACACTTGTACTCTCCCTTCAACCTATCAAAGTATGTGCGAGAAGAGCATAAAGGTACCGAAGGGTAGGAGGTAGTGAACTCGCTTTTAACTGGCTCGAGTTGTAAGGTGCTGCTGTTACAGACATGTCCTCCCAACAGGCAGATGGAGGATGATGCTGGTGTCGATGAAGAGTAAGGAAATCGGAGGTGCTCATAAACTCCTCAGTGTAAATACCCAATACTGCTCCGAAATCTAGCACACTCATATATTGTATCTGACTACCTAACTGAAAAGAGACAGTATGTGGCTCATCATGTCTCGACATGATATACTGGAATTGGAAAGTGGAGAATAAGTCAAAGGTCAACTCCGAATAAGTAGGCTCAATGAGAGTAAACAACCGATCCCAAGGAGTAACCTCAAGTAACGCACAAACATTAGTGGCTAAGTGAACTGCCCTTAAAGCGGCCCAATCAATACATCGTGCCAAATCCAGCGGACGCTATCTAAAGAGCTGATAACAATCCTCGTAAGGACCCGGTGGGAATCGAAGACATTCATGGTGAGTCTCGGTAGTGGCAACGAACAAAAAAGTCGCCCCAGTAGTCTTCGTCCTTTTCGAAGCGGGGATTGTGACTTTAGTCTTTCCTTTCTAAGTGTTATGCATAATGTTCCTGAAATAAAAGAATAATGTCAATATCAAAAGCATAAAAAGAGCAAAACTCAGTTCATTTTATTACAGAAGTCCTGTACATGACAACCCTAGAACAATGCCAGAAATTATCAAGTTGTTATGTGACAAATAATGGCAAGCACAATGAAGTTAAACATCAAACATCCAAAAGAAGTAGACATAATAATGCCAATAGTAGAAATAGTAATAATAATAATAATAATAAATAAAATAAATAAATAAATAAAATAATAACAACAATAATAATAACAATAATAATAATAAATAAATAATAAGAAGAAGAAAATAATATTAAAATATCAAAAAGTAAAGAAGAGGGAAGAGCAAACAGTGAGTGGATGACAGCAACCCGAACGAAGAGGCGGTGGTGCGCGCAAATCCCGCGTGAGGCTTGCGGAGGAAAAAGACATCGGTGAGGTGGTGGTGGGTCAGACGAATGTTGTAGATTTAAAGGAATGGGAAGAAGAGGGTGTCGGGGGTGAGGTGAACGGTTTTATGCGGCGTGTGGTGGTGAGAACGGGGCGTCGATGTTAGGGTGAGATGACTGAGTTGAGGTTTGGTCGACGAGGAAAAGAAAAGGGGTGGTGGTACTTAAGAGAGGACGGGTGGTTGGTTAAGAGAAAGGAAATAAAAGGATAAGAAGGGTTAAAGGAGGTGAACGGTGGGGAAGGGAAAGGAAGGAGAAGAAAGGTGAAGGTAATTAGGATTTTTAGGGTTTGAGGGAGGCAAAAGGCGTGGGCGGTTAAAATTTGAAATTAAATTCGACTGTCTACACGGTTTAGAACATGCTCGTCTCTCCAGGCGGTGTACTATTTTGAATTTTCAGAAATAAGGCTCCAATGGTCACACGGTCTTGAAACATGCCCGTGTGTGGCAATCGTGAGCTTGTCTTCGTTTCTCCCACGCTCGTGTCTATAAAACGTATGCCGCACGCGGTCGAAAACATGACCGTGTGTCCAGCCCATGTGTAATTTTTTTTAAAGTAATTAAATCTGCAAATCAAGAACAAAATCATCAAAATAAGAATAAAATTAAAATTAAAATAAACATAAATCTAAATACTCAAGTTGTCTCCTGATAAGCGCTTGTTTAAAGTGTAACCTTGACTTCCTTGTTTAAGTTCATGATTGAGGTAACTCTTGAAGCTGAAGCTCCTCTATCACATTATAAAAATCACCACCAAGATAAGGTTTAAGTCGATGACCGTTGACCTTGAATATGTTGTACTTAGGATGTGTTACCTCTATTGTACCATAAGGAAAGATGATTTTTACCACAAATGGTCCTGACCATATCGATTTTAGCTTCCCAGGAAACAGTTTGAGTCTCGAGTTGAATAGAAGAACTCGATCTCCAATTGCGAATTGTTTATGTTGCTTTAATCGAGAATCATGACGTCGCTTTGCCGCCTCTTTTATAATCTCGAGCTCTCATAAGCATTAGCCGCTATTCATCAAGCTCATTTAGTTGGAGCAACCTCTTTTCACCTGCAAGTTTAAGATCAGAATTTAGAAATTTAATTGCCCAAAATGCTTTATATTCAAGCTCAAGTGGTAAGCGACAACTTTTCCCATAAACAAGTCTGTAAGGAGACGTTCCTATGGGAGTTTTGAATGCAGTTCTATAAGCCCATAGAGCGTCATCTAATTTCAAGGCCCAATCCTTTCTATTAGTCTCTACGGTCTTCTCTAGGATACGTTTTAGTTCTCGGTTTGACACTTCAACTTGACCACTAGTTTGAGGATGATAAGGGGTAGCTGTTCTATGATGTACACCATACTTCTTAAGAATTTTATCAAATTGAGCATTACAAAAATGTGTACCCCTATCGCTAATGATTGTCCTAGGTGTCCCGAATAGAGAGAAAAGTTTCTTAAGAAATTGAACTACCACCCTAGCATCATTAGCTTGTAAAGCTTGAGCTTCCAACCATTTTGACACAGAATCCACTGCTACAAGTATATATTTATTTCCATAAGAACTAGTAAACTGTCTCATAAAATCAATGCCCCAAATATCAAAGATTTCACATGCAAGCATATAAGTTTGAGGCATTTCATCACGTTTGGAAATATTACCTGTTCTCTGGCATATCACAAGAAGTAACATACGTGTTCATCTTTGAACAAAGTGGGCCAATAAAAACCTGATTTGAGAACCTTATCCGTAGTACGAATTCCACTATAGTGTCCTCTTGTTGGTCCAAAGTGACAATGCTCTAAAATTTTATTCCTTTCGGCATTCGAAACGCATCTTCGAATCACTTGATCTGCACACACACGAAAAAGAAAAGGATCTTCCCAAAAATAATTCATCACATCAGTAAAGAATCGTTTCTTTTGATGATGAGTCAAATCGTTTGGTAAAGTTTTAGCAACTAAATAATTCGCAATGTTTGCAAACCAAGGACCATCAGAATCACTTACTACCAAGAGTCGTTCTTCAAGAAATGAGTCATTTATCATACCTTCATTAAGCTTCTCAAGATGTGGATTTTCGAGCCTCGAGAGATGATCAGTTGCAAGATTCTCAACTCCCTTCTTATCCCTAATTTCCAAATCAAATTCCTGTAGTAATAAGACCCAACGAATAAGTCGAGGTTTTGTATCTGGTTTAGCAAGAAGGTAGCGAAGAGCAGAATGGTTAGTGTAAACAATAACTTTAGATAATATTAAATAAGATCTAAATTTATCAAATGCAAAAACCACGGCTAGCAATTCTTTTTCAGTAGTAGTGTAATTTGCTTGAGTATCTGTCAAAGTCTTGCTAGCATAATAAATCGGCTGAAAATGCTTGTCTCTTCGCTGTCCAGGAACTGCACCTACTACAAAATCACTCGCATCAAACATTAGTTCAAAGGGTAAATTCCAGTCAGGGGCAACAACAATCGAGGCATTAATTAATTTTTCCTTAAGAATGTTAAATGCCTCTAAACAATCCTGATTGAAATTAAATAGCACATCTTTTTCTAGTAAATTCATTAAAGGCTTTGTTATTTTAGAAAAATCCCTAATAAATCTTCTATAAAACCCAGCATGTCCTAGGAAACTTCTAATAGCCTTAATCGATTTAGGAGGAGGTAATTTTTCAATAGTTTCAATTTTTTGCTTTATCAACCTTAATCCCTTTACTAAAAATTTTATGTCCCAAAACAATTCTCTCTTTAACCATAAAGTGACACTTTTCCCAATTAAGCACAAGGTTTGTTTCTTCACATCTCATTAGAACACATTTTAAATTTTTAATGCATAAATGGAAAGAATTATCGAATACTGAGAAGTCGTCCATAAATACATCCATAATATCTTCCACGAGTTCATCAAAAATGGCCATCATACATCACTGAAAAGTAGCAGGAGCATTACATAATCCAAAAGGCATTCGTCAGTAAGCAAACGTACCATAGGGACATGTAAACGTCGTCTTTTCTTAATCCTCAGGAGCTATTGGGGTTTGAAAGTAGCCAAAAAGTCCATCCAAGAAGCAATAATACATGTGGCCAGCTAACCTTTCCAACATTAGATCAATAAACGGTAGAGGAAAGTGGTCTTTCCTTATAGCATCATTGAAGTTCCTGTAATCAATGCAAACTCTCCATCCTGTGACTGTTCTCGTCAAAATCAACTCGTTTTTCTCATTAGCCACAACAGTACTGCCTCCTTTCTTAGGAACAACCTGCACAGGACTTACCTAAGTACTATAGAAAATAGGATAAATAACTCCGGCATCTAGAAGCTTAATTACTTCAACCTTAATAACTTCCTTCATATTGGTATTTAGCCTCCTTTGAGCCTGCACACAAGGTTTATATTCATCTTCCATTAAAATTTTGTGAGTGCAAAAAGAAGGACTAAATCCTCTAATGTCATAAATTTTCCAAGCCATTGCTCGTTTATGTTCCCCAGCACCTACAGTAACTTCTCTTTCTCATTCGGCTTTAAATCTGAAGCAATAATTATTGGTAATGTAGAATCATTCCCCAAAAATACATACTCCAAATGATTGAGTAATTGTTTCAGTTTCAATTTAGGAGGTTCTTCAATAGAGGGTTTCAACCTCAATTCCTTACTTATCTCAACGATCTCAAAATTTTTCTGTCTTGTTAGGGATTCATTAGCATCTAGATCATTTTTCATCTCATTAATCACAATATTATCTTCATTGATCTCCCTTCCTTGAACATGACACAGTTCTAAAGTGTCTTTATGTAATTTCCTGCAATGAATTTTGAACAGCATGATCAATAAAATTAATAAAATAACAGGAATCATCTTGCTTTTGGGAAAATTGCATGGCATTATAAATCTGAAAAATAATCTCATCATCATCTACCCTAAGCACAAGTTTACCACTACCCACATCAATAATAGCTCTAGTAGTGGCTAAAAAGGGTCTACCTAAAATCAAAGGTACTTTAACATCCTCATCCAATGCAAGTATAACAAAGCCAACAAGGAAAATAAATTTATCTACTTTCACAAGCACATCTTCAATAATTCCCCTAGGATATTTAACAGATCTGTCAGCTAATTGAATACTCATCCTAATAGGTTTAGGTTCCCCAAGACCAAGTTGCTTAAACATTTTATAAGGCATTAAATTAACACTAGCACCTAAATCAGCCAACGCTTTCTCAATATTTAAACTACCCATAAAACAAGGGATAGTGAAACTCCCTAGGTCTTTCAACTTAATAGGCAATTTATTTTGAAGAATAGCTGAGCACTCTCCATTAAGCTCCATAGTGGATAACTCTTCTAATTTCCTCTTATTTGTCAGTAGCTCCTTTAAAAATTTTGCATAAGTGGGCATCTGCGAAAGAACTTCAACAAAAGGTAAGTTAATATGTAACTGTTTAAAAAGATCAAAAAATTTACCAAATTGTTCATCCTTGTGGTCTTTCTTCAACTTTGCTGGATAAGGAATTGACCGTTTATATTCCTTAAGCACTGGTACCTGAATTTCCTCTGTTTTTATTACCTCATCATCTTTCTCATCAGATTTCTGCTTCAATTTCTTTTCCGGTTCAACCAACTCTTTTCCACTCCTCAATGTAACCACTTTTGCATGTTCCTTTGGGTTTGGTTCAGTGTTGCTAGGTAAACTACCTGGCTGTCTTTCCAAAATCATTTTAGCAAGTTGTCCGATTTGATTCTCAAGACCACGAATAGATGCCTGCTGGTTTTTAAGGCTGCCTCATTACTTTGAAATCTTGCTTCAGAAGTCGAAATAAATTTAGCAAGCATGTCTTCAAGGTTCGATTTTTTTTTTGTTGATGAGGCTGCTGAAAACCCGAAGGAATTTGTGATCTTTGGTTTCCTTCACCACCCCATGAAAAATTTAGGTGATTTCTCCAATTTGCATTATAAGTATTACTATAGGGATTTTTTTCTGAGGTCTAAAATTATTACCCAAAAAGTCTGCTTGCTCATGGAAATATTTTGAACTCTTCATCCTCGTTCCATTTTCATTACACTGCATCACTGGATGTACCTGTTGAGGAAAATTAAAACCATCAATTGTTTTATTAAGAGTTTCAACCTGACGAGCCAACATAGAAACGACATCAACATCATACATCCCTGCTGCCTTCACAAGTTTTACTCTTGTAACTTGCCACTGATAATTATTTAATGCTAACTCCTCAATGAATTCTTAGGCTTCTTTCGGTGTCTAATTATTAAAAGTTCCCTCAGCTGTTGAATCAACCATCAGTCTAGTCGAGGGATTCAAACCATTATAGAAAGTTTGAACTTGGAGCCATAAAGGTAACCCATGATGAGGACACCTTCTCAATAAATCATTGAACCTCTCTCGTGCTTCATAAAGTGTCTCAATATTAAACTGAGCAAAGGAAGAGATGTCATTCCTCAACTTAGATGTCTTAATCGGTGAAAAATATTTTAACAAGAACTTCTCAATTATTTTATCCCAAGTAGTGATATAACCTCGTAGTAGAGCATTTAACCACAGTTTGGCCTTGCTCCTCAACGAAAACGGGAACAATCGTAAGCGTATGGCATCATCAGTAATACCATTAATTTTGAAAGTGTCGCAAATCTCAAGAAAATTAGCCAAATGAGCATTCGGATCTTCATCTTGCAAACCATCAAACTAAACATATTATTGTACCATTTGAATTATGCTCGGCTTGATTTCAAAATTGTTCGCATTAACATTCGGCTTGACAATACTCATTTCAGCCCTAATCAGAGTAGGCTTAGCATAATCATACAAAGTTCGACGAGTAGAAGGATCAGGAAGAGCAGTAGGGAGAGCAAGAGGAACCTGGTTATTTCGATTGTCACCCATCTCCACAGTAATATCCTTTTCCTTTTTACCGTCTACTGAAGTTTTCTGACTTTGCCTAGCTTCTCTAACCTTTTTCCGATTTTTACGAGCAATCTTTTCAAGTTCAAAGTCGTGAAGAAGTGGTCCCGACGGGTTTCCTCTAGTCATAAACGAAAACAACCTACCAGAAGCAAAAGGGAAAGAATCAAAATAGAAAAATTAAATGAAAATAATAAAATAAAAATAAAAAAATGGCTAAAGTAATAGAAATAAAGTTTTCCTAATATTTCAGTTCCCGTCAACGGCGCCAAAAACTTGATGCAGTCGAAACTTAACTAAAAATATGACTAAGGCAAGAGCACCTATCAATTAATAGTATAGTTGCAGTGAGCACAGATATCGTTCTCACGAAGACCAAAAGTACTAGTAGTAATTGTCTCCCTATTATTCAACCGGTCGAATAAAGTGATTGTTCTAAACTAATTTAACTAAATTAATAAAAAGTGCGACAAATATTAAAGCAAGAAATAATAAGTGTTTCTATAGCAAGAAGCAAATAATACCCAGGAAAGACTCCACTTAGATTTCATCTGTCATTATCATCTGAATTAAGCAATTTATTCACTTAGTATTTTGATCCGTAGAAATCCCTAAATTATGTTAATACCTCTATTCAAGCATAAAAGCAACTGACTCTAGGTTGATTAGTTGAAATTTCTTTCTAATTAAAACCCCTATTGTCGCATTAATTCGATCTATAGATTCCCCTATTAGATTTGACTCTAATCCGGTAGATTTATGTCGTCCTATTTCTAGGATTGCATGCAACTCGACTTAATTATCCTAGATCTACTCTTAAATAGGGTCTATTCCTCCTCTGATTTAAGCACATCAAATAAGAATTAATATCTCAAGAATACTAAATTAAGAATTAAGCACACATAATTGAGAACAAAATCTATGTATTTATTGCGTAAAATCATAAATCAAATGAGAATTCATCCTAGGGTTCATCTCCCCTAGGTATTTAGTTCATGTTAATAAATGGAAACATCTCAAAGACAATATAACCACAAGATGAAGAAAAACTCATAATAAAATCAAAAGAATTTAGAAAGAGGTCTTCAATCCTTATGGAAATCTGCTTCAAAGACAGCTTTTATGGTGCTTCTTCAGTTGTTTTCTTCAATAATCTCTGACAGTTAGGGTTTGGAGAATGGAAGATTTTACAGAAAATTGGAAGTGCCTCATTCATATCACTCTATCCCCTATTTATAATACATGGAAATATCTAATTGGATCCAAATTAAACTCTAAATTATAAAGCCTAAAAGATAAATTAAAATTAAATATAAACAATATAACAATAATAATCCTAAATATTAATCTTAAGAAATAGAGTTTAAATTTAAATAAAATATTATATCCAATAAATCACTTCCTAACTCTTTCACATTCACGATTATTACCCCAAATTTTCCTTTTTGTCTTCGATTTAGTCCATCCATGTGTCCAGTCCGTGACTCTTAAAATATACTCTTTTGTCTAGTTTTCGCTTGTTTTTCGCTCCTTTCACTCCCAAATGCTTTCCTAAGTATAGAAACATGAATTTAAAGGATTATGAACATAAAATTCATTATTTTAAATCAATTAATCATCCAAAAATACATTAAGAATGAGGGTAAAACATGTTACTTTTGCCACTTATAAAATTGGATTAAACTTGATTTAAGTTCAAAGTTAGCATCCATAGTAGGATACGTAATGCATAATGGCGGTTGATCATCATGAGCCTTGGCTAATTTTCGAATTGTTTGAGCCATAGGTGGTTGTGCCGAAACGCAAGGTATCTTGGAGCAGATCTAGTTGTAAGAGAAAGAAACAAGATTAGTACGTTACTAGTCCTCGAAAACGACGCCAAAATTTGATGTGTCGTCGAGAACACTAAATATAACCTATTTCAAAAATTATAAAAAATAACAGTAAAGGGAAGTAGGGTCTAATCCTTTGGGGTTGAAGTGTCGTAAAGAATCTTGTTTGTCGAGATCCTAGGCGAAATCTTGACTAGGAAGAGCATCGAAATTTGGAGAAAATAAAAAAAATTAATTAAGAGAAATAGAAAATTGAGGCGTCAAAATAAAGAAAATTGCATAAAAATAAACAAAGTTGAAGGAAGAAAGGGTTTATTGATATCGAGAGATCCAGCCTCCGGCTATCTTGATTCTTCCTTGGTTCAATCATAGACTTTAGATGGTTCTTCTCGTGCCCAAATAAGCCAGTTATAGTGGAAGATAATTCTTCCTTGAAAAAATTTACTCTTGTAAGGATTTTGGACGGAAGCGTCGATCCCGTAATTCAGAGAATTGATGAAATACTCGGGTGAGAAGAACATTTGGAAGAACATTTGATAACCTTCGGCTAGAAGGGCTTTTAGTTGCTCATGTTTTTAAGGAAGAACACAAGATAATAAAAATAAAGCTTTTATTGAACTAGGACTTTTGAGAGATGGAGGATTTTTTCAATGATTGGGAAGTGAATAATTCAATCACTCCATCCCCTATTTATAGTACATATAAATTCCTAGTTGAATCTAATTTAAATTCTAAAAGATAATTAGAACTAAATCTAAACATTAATTCCCTAATTGGATCTACTTTAAACTCTAAAAGATAAATCTAAAAAGATAAATATAAATTAAATACAAATCAAATATAAATAATATCCTAAATATTAATCCTAATAAAAATAAAGTTTTAAAATAAAATAAAATAAAATCAAGTCTTTTTGTCCTATAAAAACTCTCTTTAAGTCTTCCACCTTTTCACAACTTCTCTTTCTCTTTCAAAATCATGCTTTTTGCCCCAATTTGACTTTTGTCTTCAATTTAAGTCCTACAAGATAAAAATATCATAAATAGCCCAAATTAATAGAATCATACTCACAAAATATATATAATTAATACCCAAAAGTATGCTATTTTTAAGCGTTATCAACTTCTTTGCTTGTGTGTGCTTTAATGTCTCTTTTATATGTATTTAAGGTAACAGTATGTGTTAGACAAGTTTAACATGTATGCTATGTTATATGTCAAAGTTATTATGAATATGATATGATATTGAAGGTTTATTTTGCTATACTTAATAAGTATAATTATATTAAGAAGTGCAAGAATGAGTTACAAGTAAGAGATGATGTGTGTAAGGCTTTGACAAAGATGGAATTTGGCTATAAATTTAAGAAAAGATGACATGGACATTAATAAATGAGATGTGTGTATAAAGGGTCTAAAGACCCCTTGTTGTATACAAATTAATTAATGAAATTTCATTGCATTGTTAAGATATGGAAAAGTGTGAAAGCTTAATTGAAATTGTTTTTAAGCCCATGTAAGATTGGTAGAAATGTTAGGATACAGTTGACATGTTGATTAGTATCATATGTATATATGTATATGATTCTATTGGAGTTATATGAGGTTTGGGAGATTTGTCGCACTTCATTTTTCATGCACTCATGTAATTGCAGCATCTTTCTATGTACGTTTGGATCAAATGAGCTTTGTGAACGAAGTGTACAAACTACAACACATGTATAACGTATGGGGATATGAATTTCCACCGATTCCAGATGAAAGTGTGTGGTCGCCGATATCAAGCACTCCATTCAAGTTGTTATCGAATAGTTCATTGCGTCGCAAACCAAAAGATCGATCGAAATCTACTCGGATACGCGACAATATGGATATATAGAGAGGAAAAATCAGTCGAGGTTATGCGGTTTTTGTAGGAACCCAGAGCATGCAATGCCATCATGTCCACACCAATGGGATACTATGAGGACAACACCTCGTTAACCAATTTATTAATTTTTAACCACCATTTGTCGATTTTTTCATTCATCTTAATTTTTTTGTAATTTGTAAATATCAGTGTATATTATACTATAGAGAACAATACAATATACAAATTTGTTCCATTTTTCTCATGGAAACTAGATGCCTGTACAAATTTATCATTATAAAATGACCGAATTAAACTTGGTTTAACTATATAACATGACAACGACAACCAATTTTGATTCAAAAACAATATTTATTTAAAAACATTTCATATCCAATATCGGTGCAATATTATCGACTATAACTTAGCTAAACAATTAAGATTTACATGAGAAGTACAAAACAAATCATTCATATCGTCAAGTAGAATGTGAGCAACAACAATGAGGTGGTCGTTAGTTGCGAGCTGGATTTCTTCTTCATTCAAATTGTATTCCAGGCTCCTCGTCTTCATCGTCACCTCCACCCTCAAATACATGTTATGGTTGCAGCCTCTCATCTTATTCGTCTTCATCCGTGGTTGATTGTGGAGTACTTCTTGGTTGTCATCATGTCTCCTCCATTCTTCGTATAGGTGGTTGCGAAGATGGTGCACCTTGGTATAACAATGATCTCGAGGGTGTTTGCATCACCATCGGCGTAGGCGTATAACCATATTGTGTCCCATACATCGATGGCTGAATAATCATACTTTCGATCGGTACCCCAAGCATATTTGACTTATACGTCATCGTCGTATGATATGTCGATGACATCGACGTGTAATATGTTGGAGACGGAGGTGGTGGTCCAAAAATAATACTTAGGGACGATGTAGAAACAAACAAATGTGGTGCAAGATGTGGTGCTTGTGTAAATATGATGGGGTTAGTGAAAGTACTAGAATAAGTCGAGCCATACTGAGCGGGATGTGGTGCGACCATCGGTGCTTGTTCTTATGTTGGTGTAGATGATGGACTCGCCTTAACAATTGCTCCAGACCTTGGATTCCTAGGCCCCCATCGTGGTCTCCTCGTATGACGTTGCCTACCCCTTGCCTTTTTCGATAGTAGATATGGCTTGCAATGGTGTCTAAACCATGACATGTACTTCGGATCGCAAGCTAAATCCTGAGCAATAATGGGTTCGCGATAATGTAAAAAGTCATACATATGGTTCCAAATGTTGATATATTGCACGTGGAATGTAACCTAATTTTTATAAGTTCTCCCTTGCAAATCGATATTATGCAAATCTTCGATGTATTGGGGTGTTGACGGAATCGTTTGCTTAAACCCAAATTGCTGCATAACTCTATCTGATTCGTGCATCTCCACCATAGTGTACATTACCAATGGCACATTCACGTGTGAAATGTTAGGATTCACCAAGAATTCGGATGGGATGCATGCTTGAATTCTCGGATTGGAGTATGGTGTCCATTCAAACTATAGTACAATAATAATTTTAATTATACATTTACTATTAATTTTAAAATCAACTACGTTAATATTACATAATTGAACTTTAAAAATATATACCTCTGCTTCCAATCGATGATCTAACAGGAGTCGTATATCTTGAAGCTCCTCTAGAAGTCCCACATAACTCACGATTCCACCTATTGAAATAATTTGTTAATACAATAATTTAAATTTTAAATAATTTTATTGTGGTAAATATATTATCTAATAAAGTTTACCTTGTTGCGAGTGGGAATGTATGAAGGTAGTCCTCTTAAGGACATAAAAATGGCAACCAATATCACGCCCATGATTGCAATAGGAGAATGCAACCACCGATTTTAATTTTGTGTGATTGCGTTGCCCGACACATCTCTCGGTACAACGTCGTCAACATGGCTGACCCCCAACTAAGTTGGCCCGCTTCTCTAAAGTCCATTAGTTTTAGCAACCACCTTAATTGGACAAGATTTCACGATTTATCGGGCATAAGAGACCCTCGATGATCCTAATGATGTACGCCTAAGCGTGTTGTTCTCTTTCAACTTCACTCAATTTCGCATCGAGCCCAACAATATTTCTTTTCAACCAATTCATATCTATTCGACTCCATAAGTCATGTTCGGAACCTTCCCTAAAAGTTATTCGCATACATCTCTCTAATCGACTGCAACAACTGACCCAATCACTACTGACCCATCTACCGGTAACCCAAGCTGTAACTATTTTAATCCTCGAGTCTCCATCTTTCCACGAATGGGCTTACAAATATGAGGTCCAAGTTACACCCTCTACCCATACAGGCTACGTGCAAAAATCCCACATCTGTTAAGTATGGTTCGATTAAAGACGATGAAGTAGTGGATAGATTGCGAATATACGTCTCCAAAATCTGATCTTCTGACTATATATAAAAAACATACAAAATATTAAATTTCAGTATAGCACAAAATAATTAAATTAAATTAAATTAAATCTAATAAAAAATTATTACCATTTGCAATTGAACGATCAAAATGTGTTTGTTATCCAAATGAATTAGAGAATTTGCCATTAATAATTTCAATAAATGCAAAAAAAATTGTAATACAAAATTAATTAAAAAAACTTTAATACAATTTTAATAAAAAAAGAGAGTTGAGAGAGAAATAAAAATTGAGTGAGAATTAAGAAGGCTACCCCCAATTGTTAATTTAAGAACCAGGGCATATATTAAATAAAAATTCACGCCAAATCAAAAAGGGAAAATAAAAGGGGAAAGAATTGAAAGAACTTTGCTGCTTTCATCATTTAAGCGCAATTTACTTTGCTGGTTTTACTCTTTTCTTTGCTACTTTATAACCAAAAACAAAAGGGAAAATAAAAGGTGAAAGAATTGAAAGAATTTTAACTAATAAAATCAGAAAGAAAATAAAAGAATCAAAGGCATTACTTACCGTAAATAAAGAAGTTCGGTTGGAAGGAAGATGAAGATGGCGAATGCATGTTTGATTTGTCATCGGTTAATGAGCTAATTTCTAGGGTTCACTTTGGGGATAAATGTTGAAGAAGAAATTTGAAGTAAAAGTGAAAGAATAGAGGCAACTCTGCAATTAAAGGGTTTTATTGGCTTAAAAGGTGAAGAAAAAGAAGAAAGAACGAAGAATAAATTGATCTAGGTCTCTTCTGCAATCAAAGGAAAAATAGAGAAACGTAAATGTGAGAAAAAAAGAAACTTACCCGTGAGATTGGGAGAAGATGATGGTTATAGTTACAGTTTCTTCATTCTCTGGGTAGGGGTGAGGGCAAAAAATGAAAATGGAAAAAAAAGATTTATTTCACCCGGGTTGAATAGCTATTTAGTGGTGAGGGAAAGGAATGGCTATTCAGCCTTTTCCCGTAACACACTCTGAATGCATTCAGACCTATAATAGCATTACAGCTAACCAAACTAATGTTTGGTGGTGGGCCCACCGAATTGGACTGGAATGTATTTCTAAGCCCCCCAAACTAATGTTTGGTGGTGGGCCCACCGAATTGGACTGGAATGTATTTCTAAGCCCCCCAACCAAACATGCTATAAGAGAAAAATAGAAGAGCATTGAGAGAGAATTGAGGATGTGACAAAGAGTTGAGTTGAGATTGAATTAAAAAGAAAGGAATTAGGGATTTAAATTGGGAAAAAAAGACGTTGGGGGAGGAGTGGTTGAAATAGCCGTTATGGAAAACGCGTCCAGTTAGACGCGTTTTTCATCTCTCTCCAAATTCGGTCTAATTCGATAAATTTAAAAAAAATCGACCTAATCCGATAATTTTTTAAAATTACTGGCATTTATGAGTAGTTCACCCTTAAAAACTAGTTCGCACCTTTTTTAAAAGGTCGGACACTGATTTGTTTTGTTTTTTTATATAATTGGGGATAAAAAATGATATTACATAGGATTGAATCTAAAGTTTTATACATATAATATAATACTCTCATCACTAAATTAAATGGTGGTTGACAAGCATATTAAATTAAAAAGGGCCTTATTCATAATTTGACTTTTGAACTATACTTATTCTTTTTATATTAGTATCTAAACTTTTATTTTTGTCCCATTTTAGTACCTAAACTATAATGTTGCTATATAGCTTTTGACCCTTAAACTAAGTGATTGTTGACAAGCATATTAAACTAAAAAGGGTTTTATTCACAATTTGACCCTTGAGCTATACCCTTTTTTTATATTGGTATCTATTTTTTATTCTATTTTGATACCTCAACTATAGTACTGTTACATTTTTTGGCCCTTAGGGGTGTTAAAAAATCAACAATCAAACTGAACATACCATGTGTCCCCCATTGAACAGTAATGTGGTTGTTGATTGATGATGTGACTATTGATCGTGTTGACCGAATTAAAAAGTTGTAAAAAATTTATTAAAAATATATAAAAAAAAGTTAAAAAAATGTTTAAAATTATTTAGAATCGTAAAATTTTAAATAAAAAAATTAATAAAAATTGAAAATTATTTAAAAAAATGTAAAAATTATTACAAAAATATCTAATTTTTTTTTAAAATTTATTGTCATTCAGTTTATTTTCTTTGAAACTTATAAGTGCAAACCTGTTCTGCATCAAACAGATTATTCGAAAGCATTCATAATTGTAGGTTCTTCCTCTTCTTCTTCTTCTCTTTTCCAGTACATGGTGCTCCTGTTACAGAACCAACAATGCCAACTTATTACAACAAGTGAAGTTAATAAGCACCATATATTATAGAACTTGTTTGATACCCTTTACTTTAGAATCCTTAAAAACGATTTCGACATCCTTTCTCCTCAAATACCGGGAGTTTATATCCTTTCTTAAATCGTTCATCCTGCAACACACGAAAGAGTGATGTATCCGTCAACCTAACCTCGGGCAACTATATAATTACAGAAGATGAAAAACTTCCAGGTAATCATGCAGGCCCCAGTGGCAGAGCCACGTTGAGGTCCAGGGCCCTAAAGTTTAAATTTTTATCAATTTAATCATTTATAAATTTACACTATGATCCTCTCAAAAATATAAGTAGACCCCTTCAAGATTTAAGATTTTTGTAGTTTTTCCCTTTGTATATATATTATAGCACCCTTAAAATGGTAAAATTTTAATTTAGACCTTTTATAATTTATAAAATTTTAAATTAGCAATGGTAAAATCATATTTTGGCCACCTCAAAAGTTATAAAAATTTAATTTAACCTTTTAAAAATAATAAAGATATAAATTATTAAAATGATGAAATTTCATTTATACTATCATAAAAATATACAATATAATTTTGATCACCCAAAAAAAATTTTCTAACTCTGCCATAAAACCTATAAAAAAAAAATTCAATAGTGAAAGGCTTATATGTAGATGAAGCAATTATTTGGCCTCAGTAAAATGTGCAAATATTACGTGGTAGTGGAAGTCATGGGGTTGGAGTACAAGATTCGAGTTCTCAATTTCATTGCACTCAAAGATAGCCAAGGGGTCAAGTGAATTGAGCTACTGAAATCTGCAGGTTTCAGAAAATGCTTAATATAACATTTAGTACTTCAACTTGACAAATTTTCCTAATTTGGTACTTAAACTTTTTTGTTCAATTTAGTACTCAAACTTAACACTTTTTTTAAATTCGGTACTTAAACTTGACATTTTTTTTTTTAAGTTGGTAGTTAAACTTTTTGGGATCCAATTTGATATCTGAACTTGACTGTTTTTCTTAATTTGATACCTAATCTTTTTTTAATATTAATTTGTTAAGCATAACT
This sequence comes from Gossypioides kirkii, assembly GCA_005610355.1. Classification (NCBI taxonomy): domain Eukaryota; kingdom Viridiplantae; phylum Streptophyta; class Magnoliopsida; order Malvales; family Malvaceae; genus Gossypioides; species Gossypioides kirkii. Next base: position 5,960,777 of record CP032249.1, on the reverse strand, counting down.
TAATACTTATTTTTAACATGAATTTTTTTTAAAACTGACAATTTTTTGCTTCATTCGATTGTTCTGTACATAATAGAACTACATTTTAAACACGCATTACAGAGGTCCTATTACACCTAAAATTACAAAACACTACCAAACAAAATATTACCACCATGCTTTAAACACTTCACCCCGCTTCAACCCTGCAGACGTCAAAGGAGCAGCCATTTCATTGTCACACTGCTCTGCAACAAAGAATGCTACATCACCCACTCACCATCCTTCTCTCAATATCTAAAAATTTTGACAAAAACTGACAATATTTTTGTAGCATAACAAAAAAATTTCAACACCATTATTGTTTTGCGTAATTTTTATATGTTTAATAAATTTAGGTACTAAATAGAATCTAAAAAAAAATTAGATATCAAATTAGAAAAAAATATCAATTTTAAATACCAAAGATTATATTAAGCCTTCAAAAAAATGATACTAAAAAAACAGGCAAATGAATAACAACGGATAACTTCACTTTTCTTAAATAATTTTTACAATTTTTAAATTTTGTTAAATTTTTTGTAATAAATTTGAATAATTATTTACACTTTTTAATGTTTTCATTAATTTTTCTGTTATTTAATTTTTTTTATGATTTTACATTTTATCAATTAAACATCTCTTATATGTGAAAAACATATGGAGAAATCTAAAACAATGTATCAATATTAATTATATAAATGCATAATGAAGATACAGACTGCTTTGGGTGTTTGGATGAATTGTGAGAAGTGAAATCCATTTCCCAATATAAGATAAGAGACACATAGTATGACTTTGTATTTAGCAGAGCAGTTTATAGATAATTGCATACAAATTGTTGATGACAAAAAAGGGTTCATGTTGCCTGCTCTGCTAATTTCAGGGTTGTTTTGCAGACTGAAAATGAAAGATTTCCCCATTTCCGTCAACCAATTGGAGGTGTTTAGGAAGGTAGATTCAAGGGTCATGTAATTTTTATTATAAAACTGGTAAATAGTGAAATAAAAAGAAGGGGCATTTGCAGAAACTAATAAATGAGTGAGGTGAGAGGGCAATGGAAGGTCATGATGACTCTTCATAAATGGGGTTCAGATGGGGTTGGTAGGTGGCTTTGCTCCTTTCTCTCTGTGTCCCAGCTCAATGAAATGCATGCAAAAGCATTACTACCACGACATGCTTATTTCAGAAACTCAAGGCATCAAAACAGCAACTGCCTTCCTCACACCATTCAATGCGCCTTTGTGTATTAGTAGTTCTAATCATGACATTCCTGCTGGAGCATGGCATTAGTTGTAGTGCATGCATGGAGGCCCAAGTATATATTTTGACTAAAGATTTAGATATCCCTGCTCTGCACTGTACTGCACTGTACTGCACTGCCAATGCCATGGGTGGCCCCTAAAATTTAATTAGAGAAGGCATGTGGCATGTAGTATAAATAATAAATAAGAGGGGGACCATTTGAGCTTGACCTAACAATGCAAAAACTTCTCCATTCTGAGACTGCCGCAGTTAATACATACATACATACTATAACACATGGGAATTAGGGAATTACAGTAGCTTTTGCTATTGCTTTTTTCTTTATATGAGTTTGGGAAGTGCAAAGAGAGAGACAAAACGGATGGTCAAACAATGTGGTACATTGCTGCTACTCTCCCATTTGGCATTTCTATCTAACCCTCTTAGCCCTAGGGTCTTGTTTTCCTGTTATTTCCCTTTCTTTTCTGCCTTATTGAACAAAAATATTTTATAGTGATTGGTAGGTTTAGGGTTTAGTGGTAATGGTTTTGCATGCATTTCTATCTAATCAATGGGTTTTGAGAAAATAAAAAACCTTATCTATGAATATTTAAGTTGGTATTTAAAATCCATTTGAACTGTCATCTAAGATTATCGTTAGGGAAGCAATAAAGTTTAACGGCAGAGTGATCACTTCGTAACAAAACGATAATGTAAATAATTAAAACATAACATTTCAAATATAAATGATTAAAATGTAATATTAGGTAAACAAAAGAAAATATTTTTATAGTTTACCCTTTAATGCAAGTTTGAAAGGTCAAAGTTGCAAAAACATATAATTTTTTTAAGTAAAAAAACCTTCTTTAATTTCAAAGATATTTTTTGAAAGAAATTTCAAAGAAATTAAGAAACAAAACAAGCACTTATTATGAAACCAAATCTGTCTTTATGTTGTTAGAAAGCGATGCATCAACCAAATCCCTCTGTTATTACTTTAATAAACTTATGGCACACAAGACTAAGACTGTATATAAGTAGATATGTCTAAGGAGCTTTTCCTCATCTTTCATGGCACTGTTTCCACTTCCTCCATAGCCATTTTCTATTGACCAGTCCAAAAAGTCTTAACCCTTCCTCATTGGCTTTCCCAGCCATAAGCTCCCATCAATGCCTCAACGACGCCCATTGCCACCCTTGATCATGGACCTGACCATCGCAGTTCGTCCGCCAGGTCATCAACATCCTAGCTCAAGAAAAGTAGATTTCATGTTATGAAGTCCATGGCAATATCTCTCCTGAGCTTATTCTTCTTATATCTTTTCTTTTATTCTCGAAACTCTTTGATGATTATTCGAGTTTTCTTGACCTTGCAAGTCCGTAAGCAAGGTAAAATTGTTCTTGATCACTTTAAGAATCTTCAAGAGACTCCGAGCATAAAATTTCCATCAAAGGTTCGAGAATGTTCTTATCGATCTTCTATCCCTCCTGAGCTGTCTCTTCTCCTGGTCTCATTTCTCTTTAACCTAGCTAGGGTTATCTTTTATCATCTGTTTCGGTTTTATCTTTGTACTTCTAAATGTAATTGGATTATCCGAATAAAATTTATGTGATTGTTCAAAGAAATATGTATTTACCAATTTTAGATTTCTTTACATTTGTTTTGTAGTTTATTTAATATTCTATGTATTTACCAAAGAAGAAAAAAAGAAAGCATCCTACGAAGCAATATTGTTGGAATTTCGAGCTCGTAACTTTGAATGAACTCGCATTCTTGCATTCAGTGTTCGTCATCACATGGATGGCTAATGTAAAGGAAAAAGATTAATTAACAGAACATCCTTGAAAAAAGATGACATATGAACAATGGAATCTTTGGTTAATGGTGAGATTGAGCTCTATATTGCTGGATACATGCACTTAACAGTGAGATCGTAAATTAAAAACCCTAAGTTCATGAGCACATGGTTGCATATGATGAAGTTATGTCTTAAAAAAGACAACCTACCAGCATCTCATAACCTTAGTGTGCTATTCGTAGATGCATGCATAACAGCAAATTGGTTTCCACAAAAGAATTTGGCACAGGAGACTGTTTTCTTGGTGCACAATTAACACATGAAATGGACTACTGTTGCTTTCTTAAATTATAGCAGTGGATGCCATAAGCCCACAAAATTTCATAATAATAGTTATTCTTACAACAAATTTGGGAGGGTATGGGTACACATGGCTCAAATCTTGTGTTAATATCAGCTTACAGTAATTTTCCAGGTACAACTGTGATTTTATTAACCTCAATAGTTTTTGGGTTCTTTTCTTCTTGTTATGATACTCTTTGTTACCAACCCACCGATCCGCTAGTTTATCAAGTCTTGACCTGTATTTTGTATGGGTTTGCACATGCAAAGCATGGACGAACTCAAGATGGGGACGCGTAATATGAGTTCGTCTACACATGACGCGAACTCTGTGTATTTAAACCCACTTCGAGTATACACGAATTAACCCTAAGATAATATACGTATCATCATGCATGAAGACCTACCTAACATATCACATCTATAAATAGTGATCGTATCATATAAATACACAGAATTAACCTATACGAGTGAACACTATTAAAAACACTCAACAATCCTAAAAAAACAGTAACTATTTAGCAATGACAAAGCTGGAAAGATTAATAAAACCGCAGCAATGCAAAGTGAATTTCAAGTTCCAACATATATTTATTCAAAACTGGCCTTTCTAGTTGTGTGTATACATAGAGATACTAGGGAGCTCCAACCTAATAACAACAAAAATTTAAACACCCCAAGTTATTTACTATTATACAGTTGACTCACTAATATTAAATATTTATTTTTAGTCTTCATGGGATTTATTATACAAAATTACATATATACTAATAATGTATAAAATCAGCCTATGAATCTACTCTGCCTTCAATTACGAATAATGATCCCATTTGGAAATTTATTTGGAGATGCCGCAAAGGATTAGATTGTTTCTTTGGTTGGGCTGTAATAGCAAGTTGCTTATCAAAGTAGAAAGAGTTAGGACGTATTTGACTACGGGAGGAAGGATTGTATGAAATTGTGATTCTATGTCATTCTTATTTTTTTTCAATAAGAGAATGACAAACCAGATTTGTCAAGAGGAAAAAAACTGAAAATCAGAACGAAAAATTTGATTTGTCATTCTCTTATTGAAAAAAATAGGGATATGACGTGGAATCACAGTTTCATACAATATTTTCTCTTGACTAAAAATTCTTTACAATATTGATTTGCATCGTACTTCTTTGAATAGAAGTATAGTAAAAGTTTGGAAGCCAATTTCATGGTCCCCTCCTTTGTATGTATGGAAGTGAATGTCGATGGCGCCTGCAAACTTGATGCTAATTTAGCATCAGCTGGCGGTGTTATTAGAGACTCCAATGGTAGATGGTTTTGAGGTTTTGGATGTAACATTGGTTTATGTAACTCGTATGAGGTAGAGTTATGGGGGATCTTTGATGGAATCAACAAAGCTTGGAAAGGTGGAGGCCTCGGCATCATTGTATTGGATTTACTTTTTAAAATTTTAAAAATATATCATTATTTGATTTACCAAACTTGATAATAATTCTTTCGAGGTTCATTGTAACAAATCTTAATCCGAGCCATGACAATTCTGATAAGATAGAGTTACATTCGATGCCTATGATCATTTCTACTAACTGAGAGTATTTATTTCAATGTCACCTAACGGCTAACCTAAAATGAATTTTTTGACTAACTGGTTGAATTTGTCTAGGTTTCATACTTTACTTACTTCAAGTATGGCTTATGCTATCCAAACTTTCTCACCAATACTATATATGGCCAGAATTACCATAGTTCAATCATAACTCACTACCCACCATGTAATCTACACATCTTATTCTTCAAGAAGAATGCTTAAAAGCCAAGCAACCCCACACACACATATCATCCCAAGCATGACCATGTGGCCTATACGACCTTAATTAAACACCAAAAACAATAACCCAAACATGCTTCTTATCACATCTAAGAGTACATATATGCCACAATTATAGGTAACAAAATAAAAGGGGAAATAAATACTTTCAAAATGAAACCCCTAAATTCATGCTACCAATGTGGTATGAAAATGTATTGGTCACGTGCATGTCGTATGTTTAAGCATCTAATAAAACTTTATCAAAGCATCCATTAAAAAAAGGGAAACAATATTAAGATAAATTTCGTTATCCCAAAATGATGAAATGAAGGATAATTTTTCAGCAAACAATGAAATTTTTAATATGATGCTAAAGCTGACCTTGCATACAAGGATGATCAATATATTCTTAGTTTGTGTCAAAATTTTGTTGGGATCCAAGCATTAAAATTTATTTATTTGATTTATGAATTATTAAAATCAATGTCTACTTGATATTTGCTTGGGGATGTTCTCTTTCTCTTTATTGCAAAGGATATTTATAATCACTACTTTTCATCTATGGTAACCTAAGTCAGTCTAATCAAATTTTTTTGAAATTTGATTTTATTTCTATTAGAAAGTTTAATTTATATAATTATCTAAATTTTTAAATCTATTTACACATGTTGTTATTGGGATTTTTATCTGGAGATAAATGTTTTTATTTTTTTATTGGTTTATTTTTAATAGAATTGATTGGTTTAATTTTAATTTTTATTAAGATATATAATTATTACGAAATAGGAGTAAACGTACTTACTTGTCATGAACTTTGGGATATTCACCCTGTTTGGATAGTTTCATGATTGAAGTGGACGTTAGAAAATGTTTATATTTAAACCTTTATAACCTGTAAAGTTACTTTAATCTGACCTTATAATATTTTGCATTTTGTTATGTTATGTGTTGGAGCCCAATTTTGACCGGGCTTTGAATATTGGGTCAATTTTAATTTAAGTTTAAAATGGTTTTTAAGTTTATTTCTAAAATTAAATTTACTTTAAATTTAAATTTAAATTCATTTTTAAATTTAAATTTAGTTTAAATTTGAAATAATTTTAAAATTTAAATTAAAAAGCCCAAAATAAAGTTATTTACAAAGTCCATTTACAATGTCCAAAACAAGGGCCCAATTGGCCCAACTCATCTACACCCCAAACCCAAGACCCAATTACACCTAGTATCCCACTTGTGCTGAGTCACCTCCATCACAGCCAATAGGAGTTTGCCACGTCAACAACTAGGGTCATCTCCAGCAGCTCCAAGTTGCTCCTGCACAGCCACCTTCTTCATCAGCTGCTCCTAACTGCCACTGTTGAGCACCTGCAAGAGAAAAGAAAGATTAGAAATGCATTTAATTGTAAGAAACAAAAGAAGATCATTGTGCATTTGGCTATAAAAGCCGAATTGATTTCATTGTAAAAAAAAACCCTGTTCTGAAACGAATCCTATTTTTGAAATCAAAATGAAAACCATTCTTTGAAAACCAATAGACAGAACCCATTCTGGAAAATTAATACATCATCCATTCGAACATTCAAAACAGAGAGCAGGTTCAAGAGTGATTCATAGCATTCAGACACTAAACCGTCCAGGTACAGATTTAATACATGAGCATTCACTGTTATTAATAATTTCAATTTTCAAGTTCATAGGTTTCTAAACTCAGCAACGCATGCTTTAATGTCACAGTTAATATTTATTAATATTAAATACTAGTTATTATATTAGATATTTATTAATAACTATTTTCAATATTAATAACTAAATTATTGATAATAATAAATGTAGTATTAATGATAATAATAAATTTAAATAAAAAAAAGAGAAGGCGAAGGGACCGATTACAACTCGTTTCGTGTTGTTGTTGCCGGGACTTAGCATCAGGATCGTCCGTCGCCGGAGCTACGTATAACCGTCACCGTTGCACTCATGGTTTGCGTTCTTTCAGCTGTCGTTCCTTCGGCCGTCGTTTGCACGCAAAGGGAGGAGCCCGATGGGGATTTTCACAAACAAAAGGGTTAAACAAATGGGTTTTCGAGAATAGAAGTAAAAAGGGATTAAAAACGAACTAAAAAATAATAATAAGAGATCAAAACAGAGGACTAAGACGTTTTTTTTTAAAAAAAAATGAGATCTTCAAACTCAGATCTGGGCTCCTAGATTAAAAGATAAAAAAAAGGAAATTTTCAAAATGTTTTTTTTAAGAATAAAAATGAAAGAAAAAGAAAGTAAAAAGCCAAAAAAAAAGGAAGGAAAAGAGAAGGAGTGACGTTTTACCTCCGGTCGGCGTTCCTAGCAACAGCGTCGGCGCGTGGTGGTCAGAGAACAGCGCGTGATGATCAGTGACGGTGTGCGAACGGCGTCGAGAGGCGGCCGGTGGTGCACGTGGGAACCATCGCGCGACAGATGGCCGGTGTTTGGGTGACCGGAGATTTGGACGGTCATGGGGTTTTGAGAGAAGAAGGACAGTAAACTGGAAAAAAAAGGGGTTTCAGTTTGTTTTAAAAAGGGGAAATGAAAACCAAATGATTTTCAAAGCAAATTTTTCAAACGACGCCGTTTTGGTGTCCAATTTTAGATGCCAAAACGACGTCGTTTCATACATGACCCGTCCGACCTTACCCAAGACTCAGGATCCGCGCGTTTTCAACTTTTGAGATATTTATGAAATTGGTCCTTTCGAATTTTTTGATTGTTTCAATTTGGTCCTTTGTGTACTTTTAATTATTGTTAATTTGGCCCAATAATTTTGTTTACTTTTCAATTTAATCCTTTAACATTTTGAATGCACCAGAAGCTGCCATGTGGCACTATTTTGGCTTATTTGCGTAATTAGTCCCTTTTGTTTTTAATTTGTTTCAATTTGGTCCTTAAATCAACTTCTGTTAAATTACAAAATTGACCCAAGAATTTTTCAAGATTTACAGATTAGTCCTTTGACTTCTGGATGCCTGTGGGGCTGCCACATGTCACCCTTTCTTGGTTTTATTATTTTATAAGTCCCTAGAATGTCCAAGAATTACCCTTTTACCCTCGAACTTTCCAAAATCCCATTTTTAACCCCGATTTCACCAAAAATTACTCTTTTATCCCCGAACTTTCCAAAATCCCATTTTTAACCCGATTTCACCAAAATTACCATTTTACCCCCAAAACTTTCCAAAATACCATTTTTAACCTCAATTCCACCAAAAATTACCCTTTTACCCCAAACTTTCCAAAATCCCATTTTTAACCTCGATTTCACCAAAATTACCATTATATCCCCGAACTTTCCAAAATCCCATTTTTAACCCCGATTTCACCAAAATTACCATTTTACCCCCAAACTTTCCTAAAATCCCATTTTCGACTCCAATTTCACCAAAAATTACATTTTTACCCTCGAAAGTTAAAATTTACCATTTTACCCGCGGGCATCCAAAGGTCCCATTTTTGATCCCGATCGCACAATTTTTCTTCATCATCAAATACTTGCATTTATTTTAACCATTATGCATTTGCATGTTACATTTTCACATTTTATTTATCTGCTTATTATCTTGCTTCATATTCAATTTCTCTTATTAATTGCTATTCGATGCTTAAAATTTACACGCTCATTTTCAAAGTATTTTCAAAGGCGAGGCAATATTCCTCTCATGTGAAAGCTTCGATAAATCATGCCCTAACGTGTCGGGTGTGATTTTTCGTGTAACTCACACGCGTCGAATACCCTTTTTTAAGATTTTATACCCGTTAACCCTGAGATTCCGAGAAGATCGTGTCCTGACGTGCTGGTCACGATTTTAATTCTCCGTGAAAATCGAAGTAAACGGGTACTCCATATTTGAACCCTTTTAAACTATGTGTTCGAGGATTACATTTTAAATTCAATACGAAATTTTCAAACTCTCGAAAATAGATCTATATCACAAATAACCTTAAGAACGAGGCAATGTCCTTCCGTGTGAGAACTTCGAAGAATCGCACTTTAACGTGTTAAGTGAGATCTTCGTAATTCATGTGAGTCGGATATCCTTTTTGAAAAAAAAAGGGCTTTCAAAATACTCTTCAAATCTAATAATTATATACAAAGTGACTTTATAACCAAAGGAAGAAGTGATGTTCCTTTCGTGTGAAAGCTTCGAAATTTCGTACCCTAACGTGTTGGGTGTGATTTTCGTATGGTTCATATGATAGAACACTCTTTTAAAAGATGTCCCGAAACGTCCCGCGGTTTTGAAACTTCGAGAATTTAATGCCCTAATGTGTTGGACACGACTTCTAATTCTCATAGAGGATCGGAACGCGAGGATGAATTTCCCTTAACTTAAAGGCCTTCTTTTGAAATTACACGAAGCCGTCTAAAACAAACATCGCATTTTAAACTTTACTCGAGTTTTTATTGTTTTCATAAAACAAGACCCGAAAGTGATCATGTGGTACCAATTTTGGGCGTGTGAGGGTGCTAATCCTTCCTCATGCGTAACCGACTCCCGAACCTGTTCTCTGGATTTCAAAGACCAACTTTTTAAGACGTTTTAAACGTTTTGTGGTGATCCAATTACACCCAAAATAAAAGATTGGTGGCGACTCCCTTTTTGTTCCCATTTTCCAAACATTAAAATGATTTTTCGAAGCTCCGTTCCCGAGGTGGTTTCGACATTATGGTATATAAAAAAAATATTATTTAACCATAGTGATTTATTAGTAACATGAATTTATTGTTTGTTATGTTTAATATATTTTTATTTATACCTATTTATTTTATTTTTATATGAATAATAAAATTTTTGAAGATCAAAATTTTCATCATTCATGTTGAAAAGAAGTGCAAAAGTGTATATTATTTAAAATAAATTAAGCATTTGCATTAAGGTTATATAATAAAATGATTATACTCATGTATTTGTATATTATATATTCCCCGAAGGAATACAATACACTTATATGAATGACATATGAGATAGTGAAAAGAAGTTCATAGTGCTGGTATGACGATTAGACCATCCCGAGTAAATGATGATGCAAAATAATTTGATGAAATTTTATATGATTTTATTAAAGAACTAGAAGTTATATTTTAATAATTGCCATTTGAAGAAAATATTGAACTAACACCAACTAAAGTTAGAGGCCAGTTGCATTTTTAGATGATAACCAAAAGAAATATGAGCTCATGTATCACATATGTGCAACCCGAAGTTTGCGATATTATTTCTTGAAATTATTTGATTGTGCACAATCTCTACAGTATGCAATTTGAGCTAACAATACTGGTGCATTATATCCCAAACTTAATTTTCGTAGTTTTAGTCGGGATAATATTAAGTTGTCTATGCCTATATATGTTATACTTAATGGTTAGCAAAACTATGTCTCCATTTAATTGCTTAACCATTAATATAAGAATAACTTTACAATAAGCATGTAATTTTATTTGTATCAAGCGAACATGTAAGAAATATTTGTCTCGTGATAATTGACTTTCATTTGTAAGCCAATAGATTTCATCTAAGAATATTTGGATGTGCAATATCTATTTTATGTTCCATCATAATACACTAAGATGAATCATCAAGTATGAAGTGAGAAAAATTAGATTTTTCAATAGATGTTAAAAGTTGAAAGGAGATATATTTATAATTTTGAAAAAAAATTGTCATATTGCAAATTTTCTTAGTATTAAAGGGAGACAAGTTGGTTAAATAATTATGTCATCACTTTTTGTGATCCTCACTAATATTATATGCACAAAATTTGAAGGATAAAATTATTTGTCAAACAAGTTTACTGATGACATTTAGATATTGCTTATATTAGCTGATACATATAATAGTTAAAATGCTCCAAACAATTATATGTTCCAAAAGGACAATGTGATAAAAATAAGTTTTGAGCATGCTAAAAGCATGGTAAACCAATCGATTCCATAAAATGAAAAATTCTTGAAAGAAATGAGAAATAAATGAAGATAGTCACATGCTAAAGGAGACGAGTACTCATGAAGAGACCCAAGACATAACTTTTGATAAAACCCCAGAAGAAGTTCAGGTACTTGTAATTATGAATATAATGAGATATCTCAATCAGTTATATCATAACTAAATATGATGGAGCTGACAAAAAAAAATTGTTGTCGACAACGATAATATATGTAGAACACTTCAATATTATGGAAAAGTAAGGATCTTGAATGAAAATATATTTGAAAGCATTGATATGGGAACAACTTATCAAAAAAAAAAAGAGAGACTTCAATTATAACTTATACAATGTATCTCGGACTTGAAGTCCAAACACCCAGAAGGTATATAGCCAAGGGGAGTACATGTTATCATAATAGCGAAAAAAAATACAAGTCATAATATATAGAATTGACTTGTCACAGGACACTTGATTTTGGTTATGAAAAATGATTAATTTTTTGTAGATGCAAACACCAAATAAAGTTATTTATTTATGTCTAATGAATTTATATTCAACTGATATAAATTATTTGATAATATTGATGCCTAAAGCATAAAACTCAAGTTTAATGAGAAAATCATTAAATGTGAATATGATTTTTTTTCAGGAGTTTGTATTAATTAGTGTATTTATACATATAGGTTATTATCATAATTATTGATATTAATGTATCAAATATCATTGGAGATTCTTTAAATTTTCAAGAGAAATAATTATTTAATAAATAAACTTTATAATGAAAGTATATTTAAAAATGAAAATTTGTCTCAACGTGAATATCGAGTGTTCAATAAAAAGAAATTGTTACACAATGATATTATAAATAATTACTATTGAGTATCCAATAGTGTTTATTTAATCAAAATTAATCAAACTAATTTTTCATGTAAATTTGAGATACTGAAAAGGAATACAAATGATCCAACAATAATGTTATAAAACGATGCTCTTGAAGTTCCATTTCTTTATGTGCCAAATGCACTCATTGTATTGGTAATAGTGAATGATACAATACATCATGTTTTATAAACTTGTTGACGACATCTAAAGCATGAGAATGCAATTGAATTTTATTACCACATTGATACACATAAAAAAAAATTATGTTGTATATGTTGATGATATATTATTGATAAATAATATTGAATGACTCACTATTGAGTTATAAAATGATGTTAAAAAAGAGAGAGCAAAATATGAACTATTGTAACACCCCTCACCCAATGCAAAGAATAATCGAGAGTTCAATTAGGCACTTCTTACTTCTATATTTGAGAAGTTAATTTTCAACTTTGGATTGCATCGTTTCAAATATATTAAGTGATCTTTATATGAGGGGAGTAAATTTGCACTATATTTTTTTTAAGATTCTGACATACTGTGTATTAAAGTATTATATACTCTCTCTTTTTTATTGGGTTTTTATCCCACAAGGTTTTTCCTAATAAATTTTTTAATGAGACGTATTATTTATAAAATGAGCATCCAAAGAGAAGTGTTATGAATGCTATTAAGTGGATGTTCATTACGATCAACCTTTCACTTTTTATCTTCTTTTAACCCTTTTATATTATTTTTGTATTATTTTGCATTACTATCATTATAATTATTATTAGTTTATAACATTTTATGATTTTTTCTTGGCCACCAATTCATTTTATATTTAAAAGATAATAACATAATAACATAATTTTAATTTAATATTTATATAAATTTATTATTAAATTTAAATTAAATAAAAATTATTATTAAAGATTAATTTAAGTGAGATGAACCCCAATAAAAAAAGACCTTATGACTTTTGGATAGGTTTAGTCTAATGACACTAATTAGGACTAGTTTAGTAATACTTTTTAAAAGTGCTTTTAAGTCAAAAAACAATTTTGAGAAAAAGCTAAAATTTTCTTCATTTCTTTTTGGCCAAAAAATGCTTTTTCAAAATATTTTTGGTGCTAAAAGCATTTTTAAAAAACTCAAAAACACTTTATTTAATAATGCTTTTATCTCAAAAGTGTTTTTTGTCCCAAAAATATTTTTGAAAAGCAATACTAACTAAACCTTAACATTTCCTTTTAAATAAATAAATAAACCCATTTTTTGAAACTTCCAAAAATTTATCATATGAATACACATTACTTATAAATATTAACGTATAGACCAAACCCTGTACTATCATTACTATTAGACCTATTCATGGGTCGGGTTACTTGTTTAGGCTTGAAGGTCCGTTTGAAATTTGGAAGAATTTGGATAAAAATATTAGGTTTGAAAAACGGGTTTGGACAAAAAAAAATAAGCCCATTTAAAATATGGGTTAGGCTTAGGCTTGAACATTCAAAGCCCAAACTCGACGCGACCTGACCCGTTTTAAGTTTATAATATTTTATATTATGTTATTTTTGTATACTATGTAATTTAAAACACATTAAAAAATTAAATTTATACTAAATATATAATACTATTTTAATGTAAACATTTAAAAAATGTTAACTAACTATATAAAAATTTTCAATAAATAAATAATTTATAAAATTATTAAATATTAAAATAAAACAATATAAATATATTTTAAAAAAATTAAAAACTAATATGGGCGGGTCTAAAATGAGTTTGGGTTAATCTTTTGCTAATATGAACGGAAAATTTTAAGTCCAGATTTCAAGTCGGGTCGAACAAACATAAAGTATGTTAATATCATGATTAGACTCGACCTGAACCCAACCCAACCCGACCTATGAACACCTCTAATTATCATGTGGTAGCCAAACCAACTATTATATATACTTATTATAACCATTGGAACAGTTCCCTTGTTTATATCGTTTATTTCCAAGTTAGTTTTCTTATACATTTCTGATTTCTCATGCATTGCATAGCATGTTATTTTCTTTCCAATCCAACCTAGTTTATATACATTACATGTTTCATTCAAATGCGGGCTGCTATTTTGGATCAACCTTCTCTGTATCTTCTGATCCAGATAAACGAAAAACTGTCATGGAATGTCATTTTCTTTTGTGCATTTCTGGTTGGCTCATCCAATCCTTTGCCTTGGCTTGAACGTTCATCTCTTCAATGAAAAAGAAATTTTTCAAAAGTTAGTGCCATTAAATATAGGGAAAAGGGCCCATTTGATTCCTTGTTTGAATCAGTAGATTGATAGCTTTCTCATGTGAACGCTAGGTTTTGTTCTTATTTGGATTTTGTGGTACTATAAAATTGCCTCACAACATTGGGGTTGTTGAAGCTAGGGAAAAAAAACATATATTATGGAGGTGGCCGACAGTGTGACATGTATAATTCTACTTATTCTTTTCTGTGGGTCAGCAGCTGGAAATAGAAAAGTCTTGTATTCATTCAAAGCTCAAGAGAATGGCATGGCAATGGCTCCATCATCTGATAATGGTATCTGTAAATCAATGGTGGAAACACATGGTTATGATTGTGAAGAACATACGGTAAGTCCCCAAGGTATTTCCACTGTTTTCCTCAGTTTAATGAAAAAAATAACACTGGGTTTTTGTATAGGTAACTACGCAAGATGGTTACATTCTGAGTATGCAAAGAATCCCTGTGGGTCGGTCAGGTGGGACACCAGGAAACAGACCACCAGTCCTATTACAGCACGGGCTCTTGATGGTTGATCACTAATCTGTCACAATGCTAAGATTCCAATGCAATGAATTTCGACAAAGATTATGTAACAAGGGCTTGCATGATGTCAGGATGGAATTACATGGTTGTTATTGCCACCGGAACAGTCTTTGGCATTTGTGTTGTCGGATAATGGCTATGATGTGTGGATTGCTAATTCCCGTGGAACAAAGTACAGCAAACGGCATAAATCACTCAGTCCTAACGATCCGGTTGTTGTTACTAATTTCTTTATTATGTTGTGAAGCCTTCTGTTTTTCTATTATGGGTATTGAGCATTAGACTAATTCTTCACGGGTTTTTAGGCTTACTGGGATTGGTCGTGGGATGAATTGGTAGCTTACGATCTTCCTGCTACATTCCAATATGTATATGATCAAACAGGACAAAAGCTACACTATGTAGGGCATTCACAGGTGGGGTTTTTCTTGTTTTTTGTTTTGGAATTTGCTGCTTCATTTCAAGGTTTTCAATGGAGATTTCAGGGAACTCTGATTGCATTGGCTGCCCTCTCGAAGGATCAGTTATTGAACATGTTGAGATCAGCTGCTTTACTTTGCCCAATTGCTTATATGGGTCAGATGACTTCTCCACTTGCGAAAAATGCTGCTGACAACTTCATTGCTGAGGTTAAATCCTAATCCCACCTTCTTTCTCTGTTTCATTACTTCATCTTTTTCTTTAACCATATAAGACACTTTGACAGGCAGTCTACTGGTTAGGCCTCAGTGAATTTGATCCACGAGGGTAACAACCCCCTTCATTATCTGTTTTCATCATTTAGCAATGAAGGCATTTCTTTACCCATGTTCCTTTGCTATGAACAGGGATGCAGTAGTTAATCTTCTCAAAGACATCTGCAGCAAACCAGGCATTGACTGCACTAACTTATTGACAAGTTTTACAGGTACAACATTAGCACATAATTAATTGCGTGTTCACGAGTTAAAGATCTTTTGGGACATACATTTTATAGGTCAGAACTGTTGCTTGAACTCTTCCATAGTAAACATATTTCTAGATCATGAGCCCCAACCATCAGCAACAAAGAACATGGTCCACCTGGCTCAGAGTAAGTAATCCATTAAATCCTTTCGAGAAAAAACCACAAGATTTCCGGTTTAAAAACATCTGTTGAATTTTATTTTTGTGTGGGGGTTTAATTACCAGTGATTAGGCAAGGAACCATAAAAATGTATGATTACATTGACGAGGTTGAAAATATGAAACATTATGGGCAAGCAACACCTCCAGCATACAACATGACCAGCATTCCAAATGACCTTCCTGTTTTCCTTAGCTATGGAGGGGAGGATGCTCTTGCTGATGTAAGTGATGTGAAGTTATTATTGGGAAGTCTCAAAGATCATGATGGAGACAAGCTTGTAGTTCAGTATAGATATGATTATGCTCATGCAGATTATGTCATGGCAGAAAATGCCAAACAAGATGTATATGATCCTTTAATTGCCTTCTTTAGGCTACAATAGTGAATTTATAGATAGATTTACAGGAAAACAAATTCAATCTCCTGCCCTTTGTTTCTTTGTTTGTGTTAGTACAGAAAGGCTCCCAATGCTTACCACCATTTGATGAGGACACGGAATGTTGATTTAAATTGTATAATCCCTTAGCAATCTCTCATGTTGTTGTGAGAGAAAGCGGCGAACTCGGGAGCTGATACATTCTGGCATTCTTAACATAAATTTTTTTTAAGATTTTTAAAATTTTTAAAATTTTAAATTAATAAAAATAAAATTACATTTCAATTCTTTTTAAAAATAATAAAATTTTAATTTAATCTTTTAAAATTTATATTTTTATTATCATAAAAATTATAATTTAATTTCAACCTAATTTACCCAAAGGCAAGGCAATGACGGGAATCTGCCGAGAACATAAAACAAAAAGGAAACCCAAAATGTCAAAACTAATTTCCACCTCTCTGTTCAACTGCTCACACGTGTACGTACGTAATATATATTATTATAATATGTAATACATACTACATATCTTATATATTTTTAGCCACATGTATATATTTGTTATTTTTTACTTTTTGTTATATGAATAATTAATAAAATTACAATATATTATTATTCAAATTGTCATGAAATTTGAATTTAATTCGAGATTGATTCAAACTTGATTTTATTTTGACCCAAATTTGATTTGAGCAAAATATGGTTTTTATTAGGAGTGAGCAAAATTTGATTCGATTTGAAAAATTGAAAAAATTTCAAATTTTGAGTTAATCGAATCGAGTTATTCGAATTATTCGAGTCAACTAGAATAACTCGTTTCGAGTTTCGAGTTTCGAGTTCTAGTCAAGTTGAATTTCACAATTCGAATAACTCGAATAATTCGAATTACAGATTGGTATAAATACCCTTTTGATTCCTATCAACTTTGAAAATAAACGATTGATCTTTCTTAACAAAAATTAAAAAAAATCTAAATGATTTTCAAAAATTCAAAATAATTTTTAAAATTCAAAATACTTATAAAAATTTCAAAATTTATATTTTCAAAAAATTATAAAAATTATAAATATATATACATACATATATATATATAAAGTTAAAATTTCAATCATTTTTCAAAATAATAATTTTGGAAACTTAATTAATGATTCAAATTTATCATACTTAAGTATTTTTTTTATTTTACTTTGAAAAAAATTTCAAATATATATGGTTTCAATTTTATGTATTCTAACATGGAATTAGTTATACTGTAACAATGTTTTTATTTGACATATTTAATTTAACTTGATTCGACTCAACTCAAATTTCATTTCACTCGAGTCGATTTGAAAAAATTCAAATTGAGTTAGGATGATAAAATAGGACTTGTGAATTCGATTAACTAAAAAAAATTTCACTCAATTCAACTCTATTTGATCAGATGCTCATCCCTAGTTGCTACAGTTGCCCCTCTTTGCATGTTGCTGAGAATCAAGAGCAATGCAAAGATCAAAAGCAACTATTTTGTCCGAATCATGAACTTATCTACTTGGATGGCAATCCCGAGGCTCGATTCATTTTTTAAAATGGATTTGACTTTTGATAAAATGAAAATTAAAAGGACATCGAGAACAACCTCGAGGCTTGACCCATTTTTGAAAATCGATTTGACTTTTTTTTTGAATATACTGGTGTGATTACATGATAGTATCCGTTCATACTTTCTTAACCCTTTGACAACGCACACAAACCTTGCACACACAGGCGCTCGAACTCAGGACCCCGAGGATGAACAACATCCTCTTTTTCACTGGAGCCACTTGTTGGGTTCTCGATTTGACTTTTAATATAATGAAAAATTGAAAGTATCTCAACGATAATCCCGAGGCTTGACCCATTTTTTAAAACAGATTCGACTTTTGATACAAAGAAAACTAAAAAGACCCCGACGGTAATCCCAAAGCTCAACCCATTTTTAGGAAATTCAATTTGACTTTTGATAAAATGACAATTGAAAAATATCGATGGCAATCCCGAGGCTTGACTCATTTTTGAAAACGGATTCAATGTTTAATGAAATGAAAAACTGAAAGGACCTCAACAATAATCTCGAGGCTTGACCCATTTTTGAAAACGAATTCAACTTTTGATAAAATGAAAACTAAAAAGACCCCAATGGAAATCCTGAGGCTCAACCAATTTTTAAAAAATCGATTCGACTTTTTATAACATGACAACTGAAAGGATCTTGACAACAATCTTAAAGCTCAATCCATTTTTGAAAAAAAAAGGTTAATTTATCAAAATAACCCAAAAAAATTGATTATTTATGAAAATGACTCAAGTTCAAAAATATACACCAAAATGACCTGAAATGAACAGTAAAAGGTGAACAGGACTCGGCCAATGATTGGTGTCAGACATAAAAGTTTGTGTTTGTCAGTATTGGACATGCATGGCTGACACGTGTATATTTTTTTTAAATACGGTATTTTCTTGATATACGAAAATACGAGAATATGAAAAAAAAATTGGGGTGTTGGCCATGCAATAAGGCGATCTGGCATAAAATTTTGTTTTTGTCAGTATTTTCTTGATATCGGACAGATCGAAGGGACTACTTGCTACAATAAGGCGATCGGAGGTTCCGTGGAGGTCCGTTTATTGCATCCGGCACATGTCGGCAAACTTTTATAGTGATTATAAAAATAAAGAATGGAAAGCAGAATTCGTGGAAATGGGTAATAACTATTGTTTGTATTTTTTTATTCAATTCAATTTAATTTTAAATTTTATCAGTTTGTGAAATATAAAAAATACTTATTCGAAATTCCATATGCATATGCAGCTCATCAATTGAACCGCGGAGATTCAGATAAAAGTTCGCAAAACTTGAAGCTAAGATGAAACATTTATCAAGTGACAAAAATCTTCGTGGGTGGTTGGGTAGCGTCCAGACGTATCAATGGGCACAAAGTTACGATGACGAGGCTCGGTATGACCAGATGACAACCAACCTGGTCGAACACGACATCTACCAATTGCTATTGTTTTCTCAGCAACCTTCTATAGGTTGGCCACATTGATGCCTACGATGAGGCAGCAACAAGTGGCGCAGATAGAGGCCAGACACGTGTACGTTGAGGACATTCGAAGGACCATGGCGACAAATAGTCAGAGAGCTCGAACGATGAATGCAGAAATTTATTCGCGAGAGTTAGAGATTTTTCGGGTTTCAGAGTACACCGATCATCGCTCGGGTGTTCCACCGAGGTCGTACGCAGTTGATTTGGCAAACAGGCGATGCGAGTGCTTTAGATTTCAAGCTCTTCGATATCCTTGTGCGCATGTTCATGCAGCTTGTGCGACTGCAAATTTAAATGTCGACCAATTCATAGACGAGGTGTACACGCTGCAACGCACATTGCGTGTATGGGAGAATGAATTTCCCGTAATACCCGATGTATCCAACTGGGAAGTTCCACCGGTTGCTTTTGAGATGCTACCGAATCATAGTCTCCGTAGAAAGCCTAGAGGTCGACCACATTCGACGAGGATTCGCTTGATATGGACATTAGGGAGACTGGGGAACCGAAATTGTGCAGTGTTTGTCGAAGGCCTGGCCATAACTGATCCACTTGCCCACATCGCGTCTATATTTTCGATCAATCCTCTCGTAATGCCGGATTGTCCGACGAAAAATGAGCGCATATCCACTAGTATACACGAAGTATATTTGTGTAAAAATTAATTTGAAAGTTAATTTAAGTTAAAATTAATTTAGAAATTAATGAACATGTTTAAATTTAAATAATTTAAACTTCATAATTATATAAGTTTGAATTTAAAATTCTACTTTAAATTTGAAGTTGAAATTTAAAATACATTTAAAATGTATTTAACATTATTTAAAAAAAGATAGTTATTATATTATAATTTATATCAAATATTGTATTAATTTGACAATACATTATTTATCAAATTTTCATATTTAAAGTACAAATTATTATTATTATATTATAATTTTTATCATATAATATATTGATTTGACAATATATTATTTATTAATTTTATATATTTAAATAAAAATTATTATTATATTACAATTTTTATCATATAATGTGTTGATTTGACAATACATTATTTATTAATTTTATATATTTAAATAAAATTTTTTATTATATTACAATTTTTATCATATAATGTGTTGATTTGACAATACATTATTTATTAATTTTATATCTTTAAATAAAATTTTTTATTGTATTACAATTTTTATCATATAATGTGTTGATTTGACAATACATTATTTATTAATTTTATATCTTTAAATAAAATTTTTTATTATATTATAATTTTTATCATATAATGTGTTGATTTGACAATACATTATTTATTAATTTTATATTTTTAAATAAAAATTTTTATTATATTACAATTTTTATCATATAATGTGTTGATTTGACAATACATTATTTATTAATTTTATATCTTTAAATAAAAAATTTTATTATATTACAATTTTTATCATAATGTGTTGATTTGACAATACATTATTTATTAATTTTATATCTTTAAATAAATTTTTTTTATTATATTACAATTTTTATCATATTTTAAATTTATTAACCAAAATAACCTTGGACCACCCAGAAATTACAAAAATGCCATCAATGGTCCCCTACTATAAATAGCAATTGGACCACCCACTTTCCACCTCACTTAAACCTATTCCAGCTCAGCAAAACCAAAATTTTAGCTTACCAACGTCCCGAGATCGCCGTTGACCACCGTTGACCGACTTTGTCCGTCGTTGACCGACTTTGTTCGCCGTTGATCGAGTTTCATCCATCATATTATGGATCCTAACGTCATCATACGTAGTCATAACAATCACCGTGTGGGCGCGATCCGAGCCAATCCGGAATTCTATAGGATGGTTAGATCCCGGCATCATTATCCGGGTTACAAACCTCATAGATTGGCTAAACAATATATCAAAGATGCGGGGTTCGGGATTGCTGCCCGCATTAAAAATATGAATATTCGGGCCGATTTAATAACGGCCTTAGTCGAAAGATGGCGTCCTGAGACTTACACGTTTCACCTCCCGTGTGGAGAGGCAACAATAACTTTAGAAGACGTTGCAATCCAGCTCGGGCTACCCGTTGAAGGTGAAGCGGTAATGGGTCCGGGCATACTAGATGATCCTAGTGGCGCTTGCTACCGGTTACTTGGCAAGGTGCCCCCGGATACTGAAAAACGGAAAATTATCGTTTTTAAAGTTTACGTGGCTACACGAAAACTTTAGACATCTCCCGCAAAATCCAACGCAGCTGGACATTATCTACCATGCTCACGCTTTTCTTTTACAGTTACTAGGCGGTATCCTTATTCCGGATACCAGCCAAAATAGAATAAGCATTATCTACCTTCCGTTATTGGAAGATTTCAAGGCAGCCGGGAATTTAAGTTGGGGCTCAGTAGTGTTGGCGACATTGTACCGGGAGCTTTGTCGAGTGACAAATCCCGCAGTTAATGCCATGGGAGGTTGCACATATCTGCTCCAATCATGGATACTAACTCGACTGCCTTCCATCGCCAACGTAGAACACATGCCATACTCGATGCCACTAGTTAATAGGTGACTCGATGTCTCGATTTTATATTTTTTAAAATTTATTAATTATTTTTTTTCTAATTACTTTTCAATTTTTCAGATGGCATTCAGTTCCGAGACTTGGGTGACACGAAAAATGTCCCCATATACGTCGCTGGTTAGAAAAACACGGAGGAGATGATGTAAGATATATTTTTGAATTTTTTATAAGATTTTTTCTATTTTCGAAATGTGTTTTATATTTTCGAATTTTAAAAAAAATAAATATCTGATATTTTTTACAAATATTTTTTTACATTTTCGAAATATAAAAAACACATTTTAGTCGAAATTCGTGTTTTTTAGATTTTCAATATTTTTGTTAACTAAAATCGTGTTTTTATATTGTGCAGTTCGAATGGCAGCCTTATATTTTAGACGAAATTACGCCTTTCATCCCACCATTTATTTACCAACACAATTACCAACTTTTTTCGTGTAATGTGTCGGTATTCAATTTTCATATGGTGGAATGACATGCTGGGGATCGGGTTTTACGATAGTTTGGTGGTATAAAACATATCCCGAACCTTCTCTTCTAACTCGGTGAGGTCCACCAGCTTGACAAAAAGGGATAAGGTAAAAATCGAATAAATTGGGCTCACGATCTTCAAGCATATATCGTGCTTTGGGATAACCGGGCAAATAGGTGTTCATCCTTATATTGGTGTAATGGGGATTATTCCGGTACCCCATATTATAACCAATGATATATTGCATACGGGATGCCGGTGCTTGATTCCCGAGAGGATACACTAATGAGACTTATTTCGGAAAGCAACCGATGAGGTCCGACGAATAATGCATATGGACGTCGTGGTCGGATCCCCGGATCAGATTTCGAGCCCGAGGATGAGCCCAATGACGAGCCCACAGACGAGGCCAATTACCAGCTCGGTTATGAGCCTCAGGACCAACCCGAGAGTACCAACCAGAGCATCAACCCGATCCCCAGTATCAAACATCCGGCTCTTCATCTTTTTTGCTACACGATTATTATCATCGTTTGATTGAGGACATTTTTAGCGTCGACCCCAACCTTCAACATACATATTACTCCGGTTCTTCCTCATATCAACCGGAGATCCATCCGGAAGAACGTACTCCAACAATGGAGGATTTTTTTGCTCGGCACCTCAGGTCACTTAACCTACTCTCAATGACGTTGATGATACGTACGATTTTACCGACTTTCTTCATACACCAATCGAGACACCCAACGTTGACACCACCGAGGATGAGCCGACGAGCACCAATGTAGCGCCTCCTGAACAAACTGTACTACGACCTCGGCCTCGCCGAGCACGAAGGAAGCCAAACTGTTACACACCAGCACCGAGGACGTCGCCGGGATCTACTCAATTTTGATTTTTTTCCCTTTACTTTTAAATTTAATCTGTAATTTCGTTTTTATTTTAAATTTAATTTCAAATTTCTTGTATATTTTAATTTTTCTTTCTAATTTCATGTATATTCTAATTATTATTTTTTTAAAATTTATATCATATTTGTCAATAATATTTATTGCCCCACATTTTGACAACATATTTAATATTTTTATATATAATTCGAAATTATTTTAATACAAGAAAATACAAATATTGCATTTGAATAATAATATGCAACAAATTAAATTTACAAATACAACAAATTACAATTATTTGTTAATATTAATATACGAAATTTAAAAAAATAAATTTTTA
Source organism: Gossypioides kirkii (assembly GCA_005610355.1). Lineage (NCBI taxonomy): Eukaryota > Viridiplantae > Streptophyta > Magnoliopsida > Malvales > Malvaceae > Gossypioides > Gossypioides kirkii. The sequence goes on along the minus strand of CP032249.1, from coordinate 5,937,087 downwards.
CAGATATAACAAAAAACAAACATAGATAATGTCCATCTGCTTGAAAACCGAGTTGCAAACATTAGTACCGAGAAACTTACTCGGGTTGCAGTTAAACACAACCTTTTCCAATTTGTCAGACACAATGCAGTCGGTCTTGGTTACCTGTTAAATGACGGAGAAAGTCATCCGACTTTTGATAGTATAACCTTTACGGCCTTACCACAGTGCAGCGCCTACATAGAGCAATAATATATCTACGTTGGAATAGCTATTCGACAGTATTTTCTGTGATAACAAATTATTCCAACGTAGATAATGTCAATCTGCGTTGGGTATTTCGTATAGTCTTCAATGTTGCAGAAAATCGTCTTACCACTGAAGACATATCTTTGCCGCTTCACATGACAGTATATAATTCAACTCCGGCAATACATGACGGTATATAGTTCAACCCCGAAATTCGATTGTACACTTCACAACTATCCTCCAGAACAAAACACTCATCTAATGATAAAAATAAAAAACTCTCATTTTCTTGTTATTTTGAGAGAAATATTTCTTACTTAATTCAAAATAAAAAACTAAACCCTATTTATAGAGAATGAGTGGAAGTTGGTGTCGGCCATTACATAGCCAACACCAAAAAAATTGCAAAATTTGCTATTTTTTTAATCCGAGGAAAATGGCCAACACCCAAAAATGTGAATTTGTTTTCTCGAAAAAAGGGGGGTGTCGGCCATCTGATGGCCAGCACCAAAAAAATTTGAAATTTTTTTCTCGAGAAAAAGGGGGTGTCGACCATGTAATGGCCAACACCACAAAATTTTGAATTTTTTTTCTCGAGAAAAAAGGGGGCATGGCCAACACCAAAAAATTTTGATTTTTTTCTCGAGAAAAGGGGGGTGTCGGCCATGCAATGGCCAACACCAAAAAATTTTGAATTTTTTTTCTCGAGAAAAAGGGGGTATTTGCCATTTGATGGCCAACACCAAAAAAATTTAAAATTTTTTCTCGAGAAAAAAAAGGGGTGTCGGCCATTGCATGGCCAACACAAAAAAAATTTGAAATTTTTTTCTCGAGAAATAGGGGGTGTCGGTCATGCAATGGGCAACACCCAAAAATGTAATTTTTTTTTGAAATAGGGGGTGTCGGCCATTTGATGGCCAGCACCCAAAAATTTTGAAATTTTTTTTCTGACAAAAAAGGGGTGTCGGCCATTGCATGGCCAACATCCTAATTTTTTTTCATATTCTCGCATTTTCGTATATCAAGAAAATATCGTATTTAAAAAAAATACACACGTGTCAGCCATGCATGGCCAATACTGACAAACACAAACTTTTATGTCTGACACCAATCATTGGCCGAGTCTTGTTCACCTTTTACTGTTCATTTCAGGTCATTTTGGTGTATATTTTTGAACTTGGGTCATTTTCGTAAATAATCAAATTTTTTGGGTTATTTTGGTAAATTAGCCAAAAAAAAGATTCAACTTTTTCATAAAAGGTAAGGTGAAAGGACTTTGATGGCAATCCTGAGATTTGATTTATTTTCGAAAAACGGTTTCAACTTTTGATAAAAGACAATTGAAAGAATCTCAACAATGATCTCGAGGCTTGACCTATTTTTGGAAAACATATTCGATTTTAATAAAAGATAATAAAAAGGACCTCGATGGCAATCTTGAGGCTCAATCTATTTTTTGAAATAGACTCGACTTTTAAAACTAAAATTGAAAAGGTAAAGACCTAGGGGAAACCAGAAATTTTGGGATAAACCTAGGAGAAACCATAAATTTGACAATGGACCTCGGTGAAACTAGAAATTTTTAAATGAACCTGAGTGAAACCAGAATTTGAAAGGACCTACTGAGCGAAACCAGAACTTTTGAAATGAATCTGGATGAAACTAGAATTTCGACAATGGACTTGGGTAAAACCAGAACTTCGACAATGAATCTGGACGAAACCAGAAATTTTGGGATAAACCTGAGCGAAACCAGAATTTGAAAGGACTTGCTGGGCAAAACCAGAACTTTGATAGGTGGATGAAACTAGAAATTCGTCAATGAACCTAGGCGAAACTAGAAATTTTGGATTGAACCTGGGTGAAACCATAATTTGAGAATACTTATTGGGTGACACCAGAGCTTTGAAAATAAACAGAGAATGAAGAAACTTGAATTTTAATTGCAAGATCAATTTGGTAAAGGTTCACAAAAGTGCTTACCTACCAATGATGCAAAAACTCCAAGATAATGCAAATGCTTCATGAAGTTGTGCAAATGTTATTCTGATATAAATCAAATCTGATTATAGTTTCATGACTAAAATAATCGCATGCATATGCTCCCATGAATGATGCAAATGCATGGATACATAAGGTGGCTAAGGTGGCTGATGCCTTAGCCACTTTTCTCTAATTTGGCTTCATCTTCTTGATTCATTTCTCTTGCAAATCAGAACACATCTTGAACACTCATAAATGATAAATTCTCTCTTTTTGTGTAAGGGATAAGAAAGATGGCATGAATACTATCATTGAGAAGTTATCCACAGAGGATTAGACAATAATCAGAATTCTATTTTACTCTTGGAATCACTTTGAAACCCCAAATGCATGATATCTCAATTCAAATTTCCTTTTCTCTTTCATGTTGCACACCTCTAGAATTAGTGGGGTTCCTTACAATATTGGTAAACGATGCCCCTACATGACTATCTGACAAAAAGAGCCACCATGCAACAAATATCTCCAACTACAGGTCTTAAGCATTTCATTGAAATAGTAAATTTTGGTTCCTGGGTTGCCCAAGGTAAAAAGGGAAGGATAAAACATTTAAGCTTGCACTCAGTCCCGGCCCTTGGTTCCTTTGGAAGTGTGGCCATCCAGGGCTCAAAGGTGAAAGGGATTTAAATTTTTTTCAGCTTTTAAAGGGTCCAAATATTTTTTTACCAACTTTTAAGGGTTTTAAAAAAAATTCTCCAACTTTTAAGGGATCAAAAACTACAATTTATTATTTTGACTAGAGCTCCAAAAATATCAAGAACGAACCTAATTACACTTTTTTTAGGAATTGGGTGGTCTCATTTTGCTACTAGTTTTTGTAATATAGGATGTTGAAGCCCAATTCTGACGTGGCCCAAATCTTGAATTTTAAATTAGGTTTAAATTAATTCAAATTTATTTTTAAATTTAAAATAATTTTAAATTTAAATTTATCTTTTTAAATTTAAATTTGTTTTAAATTTAAATTCAATCAAATTTGAATTGATTAAAAACTTAATATTAAAATTAAAAGCCCAAATAAAATAAATTAGATATCCAAATTTGTAAAACAAATTTATAGTCAGAGTCCAAAATAAAAGTCCAAATTACATTTAACCCAAATGGGCTCAACTCAAACAACCCATTACACAACAACTAACCCAAGCCCAAACCACCAAAGTCAAACCCTTTTGAAAAATAAATACAAAGAGCTCATTTGTTTACATTCAAACAGGCATAGAAAGTAATAGAAAGATTCATAGCAGATTCGAAACTCAAGCACCAAATTACTAAGAAATTAATACAACAAGAAGCATCCAATATCAAGCAGTAGACAGAATATCATGCCCTTTCAGATTCGGTACTAGCAAGGAACAGGTTTCTAAAAGCATTTTGCAAATCAAGTAGAAGCAGAAACGATCAGTATACTCAAGCAACAAAATCAATCAGGTACACATTAAATGCATTGATGCATCCTCCTTTAAGACTTCAGTTTTTAGAATACATAAACATGTTGTTTGAAACGTTCAAGTTCATTAACTAAATTCATGTACATAATTATTACCATTACTTATCATCATACATTGTTCTCTGTAATAAATAACTTTGGACTTTAGCATTATTAATAATACTTTATAATAATAAATATTATTAATAATAATGTTACTAAAAACGCATTAATAAAAGGGGTATTAATGGTGGTTAATGAGTGCATTAATTACTTTAATACCCATCTTTAATAAATAATAATTTTTTTATAATAATATATATTAATAAAATAAAAATCGAAGGGTCAGAGTGGTACTTCCCTGACTGTGCCGTCGTCGGAGTCGTCGGCCGGATCTTCCTTCCGACGCCGTTGCACTCGTTCGTGAACTTACAAAGAAAAACAAAGAAAACATTTCAAATCTCTAAAAAAGGATTAACATATTCGAAATACATGAGACAAATGGTTTTAAAAAATAAAAGAAGAAGAAGAAGAAAGAACAAGGATTTAAAGGAGTGCTTTAGTATTTTTTAGATATGGAATATCCAGATCTGGGCTTTAAAAGAAAACAAGAAAAAAAAAAGGTTTTGAGAAGAACAGCAAAAAGAAGAAAGAAAGGGACGGTTTACCTTCAAGATCAACGACGCGTGTACCGAGATGGCGCGTGGACGATGGACAGGAAGATGAGGCGACGGTGAGGAACGTCGTGGGCCGACGCGTGTAGCTTGGATGAAGGCTGTTGGTGCTCGACCGGAGTGTGGCCGGATGTGGAGGTGAGAAAGAGAGAAAGAGAGAAAGAGAGAAAAGAAGAAGAAAAGTGGAGAGGAGAGATAAAGAGGTTTTGAAATTTTTAAAAAAAACTTAAATGGAAAATGAATAAAAAAAAGGGTTTAAAAGACTTATATAATGAACCAAAACGACGTAGTTTTGGTGTTGGCTCTTTAGCCCCAAAACGACGTCGTTTTAAGCTCAAACCCATGGACCGTCCGACCTGACCCGACCCGACCCAAGCCTAGGATCCGCGTATTTTTTCAAAAAGGGATATTTTTGCACTTGGTCCTTCCGTATTTTTTAATTGTTTCAATTTAGTCCTTTTGGTTTTCTTAATTAATTATAAATTAGCCCAATAATTTTAATTACTTTTCAATTTAATCCTTCAACGTTTTGAAAGCACCAGAGACTGCTACGTGTCAACATCTTGGTCTATTTGTGCAGTGGGTCCCTTTTATTTTTAATTTGTTTTAATTGAGTCCTTAAATCAACTTTTATTTAATTACAAAATTGGCCCAGGAGTTTTTCAAGATTTACAATTTAGTCATTTGACTTTTGGATGCCTGTGAGGCTGCCACGTGTCACCTTATTTTGGTTTTATTACCCAAAAAGTCCCTAAACTATCCAAAACTTACATATTGACCCCAAAACTTCTTTAAAATTATATTTTAACCCCAAAACTTTCTAAAAATTACATTTTAACCCTAAACTTTTCCAAAATTACATTTTAACCCTAAAACTTTTTGAAAATTACATTTTGACCTTAAATTTTCCAAAATCCAATTTTTAACCTCGATTTCACCAAAATTACCATTTTACCCCTAAACTTTCTAAAATTCCATTTTTAACTTCGATTTCACCAAAACTACCATTTTACTCTCGAACTTTTTAAAATTCCATTTTTACCCTTAATTTTACTAAAATTACCATTTTACCCTTGAACTTTCCAAAATTCCATTTTTGACCCCGATTTAGCCAAAAATTACCATTTTACCCTCTAACTTTCCAAAATCCCGTTTTTATCCCAATTTCGACCAAAATTACCATTTTATCCCCGGGTATCCAAAAAGTCTCGTTTTCAATCTCGATCGTGTCATTTTTTTCTTTGTCGATATTTGCATTTAATTTTAATTATTACGCATTCGTATATTATTTTTGTTTACCATTTATCTACTTAATCATTTTATTTCGTGTTATTTAATATTTATCATTAATTGCTCATTCATATTAAATTCGCATATACATTTTCAAAATTATTTTCATAAAAACTTTAAAAACAAGGTAATATTCTTTTATTTCGAGTTTCGAAATTTTGCGCCTTAACTTACTAGGTGCAATTTTTCTTCAAAATCGAAATAATTGAATAACCTTAATCGAGGTAATGTTTCCTTATTTTCGATTATGGAAAATTTACGCCTTAACTTATTAGGTGCAACCTTTCTTCAAATCGAGATAATCAAATATCCTTCTCCAAAATTTAAAAAGTTTTACAAAGGAAAGCTCGTTATTTTTGGATCTCGAAATATTATGTCCTAACTCACTGGACGTAATTTTTCTTCCTCGATCACTTTGAAATAGTGAGATTTCCAAACAAAAAAATTGATTTCTTTAAAACATAACTTATGCATTCGAGGATCGTATTTTAAACTTTATTCGAGTTTTTAAGGTTTACAAATTAAAACCCGAAAATAATCAAAACGGTACCAATTTTGGGCGTATCAGGGTGCTAATCCTTCCTCATGCATAACCGACTCCCGAACCTATTTTTTTGGATTTCGAAGACCAACATTTTTAAAATGTATTTTAAACGTTTTGCGGTGATCCAATCACACCCAAATAAAAGATTGGTGGCGACTCCTTATTTTTCAAATTTAAATTTTTTTTCGAAACTTCGTTTTCGAGGTGGTTTCGACAGCTTGGCGACTTCACTGGGGAATTTTCAAAATAAATGAGAGTTAAGCCAAAATTGATTATTTTTGGGTTTATTTTGAAAACTTTTAAAACTTCGATTTTGTTTAAAAAGCGATCCTCAGCATTATTGTGTGATTATCTTGATGTTGCTAGTATAAGATTTGCATCCATATGCATTTGATACTCGCTATTACCCTTTTAAGGAAAGCGAAAAACTACTTCTTCGTGAGGTCTTCACCTCCGTGCAGGATAGTCAATCGCTTTCAGGATTACAAAGTACCCTTGTTTTCGTGAAGTTTTCACTTCCGTACAAACACGCGGGAAATGCGTCCCCCTAAACCGAACTCATTCGTATGAGCCTGTAATGGGTAAGGATCGAAGAATCTGCTGGTTTGGGTACCCTTTACTTTAGAACCTAAAAACCACATATAGTGAGCCATAAGTACTCGCCCTAGACGAAGTTATGCCGAGCCTTTAGCATTTACCCAAGATAGTTTCTTAGGTTATGTGATATATACTTGTATGTTGGTTTCATTATCACATTCTGCTACCTGTGTTTTGTCTCTTTTCTTGCATTCGCATTATCATACAAGAAAAGGCGTCGATTTAAATTCGGTTACCAAATAGGTAGTTTCATCATGGGGGACGAATTTCTTAATAAAGTAAAAATAACATGGCTTTGCGCTTATGGTCGAAGGAGAAGCATAAGCCGAAGAAGATTTAGAAGACTTGAAGGAAGATTATGCAAACTTAGATCAAGATCCTTGAAAGGAATCAAGAAACAAATCCGGGGCACTTTTGACAAGCTCAGAGACATGTTCAAGATAAAGATTAGGCAAATGATAAAAAAAACAATTGATCACATGCGAGCATTAGTCATCAAAGTTGATATGTAGAGCATGCAATATGAATCAAGACTAAAGCGGGGACAAAAATTAGCCAGACTTCTAAGAAGATCAAAGCTCTAGACCATAAGGCAAAGCCATTTTTATAATCCGTTTTATGTGGAGGATTTTGTCTTCTAGAGAACTTGTTCTAATGGGATTGAATTCAAAATCAATGCCTTTTCTTATGCATCCATGCATTCATAAGCTGCACATTTTTAACTTGTACATAATTCCTTGAGAGCCTACCTCAAGTAGAATTGTGTCAAGCATTCAGTTATTGCACGAAGGGGGTAAGGGCCACAGTTACGTCCTTGCTTCTTCGCTTTTTATTGCAATCAATTACACTAACTTGTTCATTTCGAATCAATTTGCATCCTCATACAAAGAGAGGTAAAGCTCTAAAGCTCAGTTACTAAATAGAAAATTGGTCATAAGAAAACGAGTTCCCTGATAAGATGGAAAATAATACGGTCGCGTGCATACGTTCAAAAAAAAAGAGAAAAGAAAAACGAAAAGCCAATGATTAGCCAGAAATGAAGACTGCACAATGAACCAAACTTTGACTCAACGACGAAAAGTGATCGATCACTTAAGTTGATATTTTGGAACCAAAAATCAAAGGACGAATGAGGGCGAAATTGGAAGATATCCTATAGAGATTAAAGGCTTTTGAACACCGCGGCGCGATCATATGCGTATTTGTCTTATGCAAAGGAATTTGTTTTCTAGTAAAATTTTCTAATAGAATTGGGCTATGAGCCAATGTTTTCTCATGCATACATGCGTTCATAAGCTGCGCATTTTGTTAATTTGCACATAATTTCTTGAGAGCCTACCTCAAGTAGAATTGGGCCAAGCATTCAGTGGTTGCACAAAGAAGGTAAGAGACACAGCTACATCCTTGCTTCTTTGCTGTTAACTGCAATTTATTCCAAGCTTTATTCCTGCATTAATTACACTAACTCGTTCATTTGGAATCTATTTGCATTACATCCTCATATAAGGAAAGGCATAGTTCTAAGCTCAATTACTAAATAGAAAAACTGGTCATAAGAAAACAAATACCTTGATGAAATAGAAGACGACATGGTTGGGCCTGCATGACAAACAAAGAAGGAGAACGAAAATCGATAATCTACCAAATGAGCAAGACGAAAATAAAGATCGTGTAATCATACAAGTTTTGGCCCAAGTACGAGAAGTGACTGACCACTCAACCTTTTTCAAAATGATATCGTGGACCGAAAGTCAGAAATGAGTCAAGACTATTTCAATGGCTTCTCGCAAAGATTAAGTCTTTTGGAATATCGCGACACGACCATATACGTATTTGTTTTATGTAAAGGAATTTGATTTCTAGTAAGGTTTTTCTAATAGAATTGAGCTATAAGTCAATACCTTTCTTATGCATTCATGCAGCGCATTTTATTAGCTTGTGTATTTCTATATGAGCCTACTTTGAGTAAGATTGTGTCAAACCATCAGTGGTTACCCGAGCGAGGTAAGAAACACGATTATTTTTTTGCTTTTAATTGTAAAATATTTTGAATCTGTTTGCATTGCATTTGCATAAAAAAGGTGTTGATTCATGTTCTATTATCAAAAAGAGAACTGGTCATAAGAAAGCGGATCCTTTGATGAGGTATAAGTCAACGTGGTCGTGCATATATGGTCAAAGATAAAGGTGATGACCTGTCAAAGGAGTGCATGTCAGGGATTCAAGATTACACCCAAGTACATGAAAGCCATAACAGTTTGAAAGAGTTGAGTGAAGTATGGAAGACGAAATAAAGCAGATGTCCAATCACGAATATGATGACATCAATGACTTCACATTTGGAAAGGAGGACATGATGTCCATGATAGAAGAGTATATCATTCTACCTTGATGACCAAGGATTCTGAATAATAAAGCATGCTTTGAACATGATGAACATCCTTACCTACTTAAGGTTAAAGTAGAGATGCACCTTTTCCGAAATCCTAACACGGTATTGGGATTCAACTTAGTCGCTTCACTTTCAAAAACATGGACATACTATAGAAGAATACATTATATTGCTCTATTGCCCAAGAACTCAAGTTGATAAGGTCTACCCTAGACGAATGAGCATTAGGTCGCAACCCTGATTAAGGGAAAAGAAGAGAACAAGTACTTTGCTTTGGAAAACTTATAAGACATAGCACTCAGATGGAAAATGTTCATCTCAAACGTACATAAATTGATAGTCTTCCTTTGAATATTGGGGCACGTAAGAGGATGTTCACCAGACCTGACAAAAGAATCATGTTCTAGCCACTAAGCACCTATCGAAGAAGGGGCAAAAAAGGGTGTATTGATTCACGACTTTTGTTAGTATGGTCCCGTGGCTGTTTAAAAAGTTGAAAAAGTTTTATCGAGAATTCTTTAAAGACTACTCCCTGTTGACGGGATTTGTGATGGTTCAAAGATAAGATGACATTGCCAAAGACAATGGGAATAAACGAGAAATGATTTTAACACGCTTAGGGGCAAGTCTGAGATAGGGATCATGTTGCAAGAAAATATTTGACCCAAATGCGGGAAACGACTAAATGCTTGTAGATTTTAGCCATTCAAGACTGATGTTTTGAACTTTAAATCAGGGGCAAACCAAAGCAAAAATTAAGACTTTGAGTATTAAAGCACAACCATATGCTTCTGCCTTATGTAAAAGAATTTGCTTTCTAGTAAAGTTATCTAATGGAATGGAACTAAGAATCAATGCCTTGTTGCATGCATTTCATTTGCATTTCATGCATTAATTTTTTTAATAAGATTTCACACAATTAAAACACTCGTGTGAGAGAGAGTCATTTACCCTAAATGAAAACCGATAGGAAACATGATAAATCAAGATAGGGAATGATAAAAAAATCGAGAAAAAGTCAGGTGAAGAATGGAACCTATTAAGAGTTCGTCCCCACACCCTTGGAAGTGTTTTGGACAACTAGACTGTAAAGGAGCTTCTTGTAGTTTTTAGGACTTTCTAGGAAAATATTCAGAATATACTTATCACTCTAAGTCCGAGAGTAATAGGGATTCTTTTTTGAAGGGCACATGACCACTATCTTTTATTTCAATAAAAAAATGATGCATTATTTTTGTCTCATTTGACAAATACTTTACCATTCTTCTCATTCGTTCATACCACGATTAATTATTCTTTCGTTCAATTATTCATTGGAGCCCTTCTTTGTCTTTATGCTGGGTCGCCTGATATCAAAGGTACGAGCAACATTGCTGTTTACTTAAACCCTTTTAAGTAAGACATGTGTCTAAAAAACTTTAAGGCTTTGAAAATGACCAAGAATGTAACTCGTCACCTAATCTGCTACGGTTGTTTGAGCAAGACGCGAAACAAACATCACTTGAAGAGTCGTGATTCTAAGTGAGAATCCAGACATAGGCAAATTGCCTCGAGAATTCAAAAGTCTTTGCATGATCCTATCAAGGCATGCCAGGTTCAACAAATCAATGTCATTACATATAGACTCTTATAAAGGAAGAATGCAATCAAATTCAACAGAAACTTAAAGAATTGAGGCTCGACGTGTTATAAAAAAAATTAAAAAAGAGATGGGTCGAAAATTCGCAAAAGGGCATTTTAAAAACCAATAAAAAAAAGAGAAGAAGAAGAAGAAGTCAAGATGAAAACCTGCAAAGGGCACCTTGAAAATTTATTCTCCACGTTGTGGCCTCTTTCTATGTGAAGCATGGACATCATCGAGTTAACTTTGCAAAAGAGTTTCTAATGATCATTGATTGCTACTTCCTAAGCCAATCGGCGGTTAATCAGATTATTGAAAATGAGATTATAAGCCGGTATGAAATGCCAAGAAAGAATGATATCTGACGATGACTTGAATTTGAGCAATGGCACGATAAGCAAAGTTTGCAGTCGATTCAAGAACAAATATCATGACTCAGCACCACATCGCCAAAAATGAGGCATCGGCGAAAAATCGATAAAGGCAACAAAGGATTGATTGGATTCATAACAGAGACCTACAAAGGCTCGACACGAAAAACTCACCATCAGGATTTTATCAAAACATCAACCGGCGCAACATTTTTCTCATTAGAATGAAAGTCATCCTACCAATTGAAGGCAAGTTTCTTTCCCTCCAAATTTTGTTAGAGCCAATAAAGCAGAATGGATCTAATCCAAATGAAGTCAAAAATCCTAAAAGTCGTGACTAGATGACAAGGGTTTACGACAAAGAAGGATTCATTTTATAGAACTCCACGAGAGAGCTTTAGTTTTGAAAAGGACATTGCTTGCAAAAGACTTCCAAGGAAAAGGGATGTCAAAATTGGGAAAGGCCCCATGAGACAAAAAAAAGACTCTTTGAAGAAGCTTTGATTTTAATGAACGGTAACGACATGCCCGATTTCGTGAACTCAGATGCAATGAAGAAAAACAAATAAAAAGAAAAGAAAATCAAAAACAAGAAGAAAAACAAGATAAAAAGGGAGAGGTCGAGGTGAAAACTCGTAAAGAGCACCTCGAAACCTAAAGAGATTTGAGTTGAAAACCTGAAAAGGCGGCTCAAATTCGAATAAAAAAACGGGGCATGAAGTGGTCTTCCCTCTCAAAAGTAGCAAGGTGGAGAAACTTTACACCTTAAGGCATTGACGAAGTACTCCGAGTTTCATGGACATATGTCAAGCTCAGAATGGTCCTCATCAAGTCTGCTCATTAAAGCTCATACTTTGATATCTGGGGCACCTAACTCCATTCTTTGTTCACCTTAGGTTTTGCAACTTTTAACCAATACATGTCATTTTAATCCTTTTGTGAGCCTTACCTCCATGAAATTCATTCGTCTTGCGACCATGTCCAAGCATTTCTGCATCAAAACAATAATCAATGAACCAACGACCTTTTCATTCATGCAAGCTTCAACCTTCAATCAAATTCAATTTCATCCATTTCGTAACCCTGATCAAACATGACAGTCAGTGGACTAATCTTTTCATCCATACGAACTTTGCCTCCAAACGATACTCTTTGCTCACTCTATATTCAGCATCCTTTGACCAATATGGGTCACTTTTTTCATGCGAGCTTTGCCTCTAATAAAATTCATCCACCTAATCCTATTCTTTGCTCACTTTGTGTTTGGCATATTCTTTGACCAATATGAGTCATTTTTATGTGAGCTTTGCCTCCAATAAATTTTCATTCGCCTTGCGACCATGCTTAAACAAAATTTTGCACCAAAATTGTGATTATTGAACTAACGATTTTTTCATTCATACGACCTTTGTTTGCAATTCAATTCAATGTCATTCATAGCCTTGATGCAAGCATCTTTGCATTTGAAATAATGGTTAGTGGTCAACGATATAAGAAATAGAAGGATTTCTGCATATTGTCTGGAAAATTTCTAAATATTACAGGAACCTGAAACAGGGCCACTAGTTGGAAATAACCTGAGGATTAGAAAGGTCTCAAAATAAATAGTCCAAATTACGACTACCTCTTTAGGTTTCATTGTCAAAGATACCATACCAAAAGAAGAAACATGATAACACGTGAGTGATAGGACTTAGACAAACGACGAACAATGTCAACCTAAGGACTAAGATAAAATCATTCCTCAAGGATGACATTTTGCATTTATCATCCATACTCACTTGCTTAGGACCATTTGATCATGACATCCTAACAATCTGGCCTACCTAGAGGCCTATTTGAGCATATTCTACGGGTCTCAACACCATGACACACGACAGGAAAGATCTAAGACCGCAACGGCGGATCTAGTACCGCAAAAACACAAAAGGGAAAGGTCTAAGTCGCAACGGCAGACCGTGTACCTCAAAAGCATGGAAGGGAAAGATCTAAGACCGCAATGGAAGATCCAGTACCGCAAAAAAAACACAAAAGGGAAAGGTCTAAGTCGCAACGGCGGACCGTGTACCTCAAAAGCATGGAAGGGAAAGATCTAAGACCGCAATGGCAGATCCAGTACCGTAAAAACACAAAAGGAAAAGGTCTAAGTTGCAACGGCGGACCGTGTACCTCAGAAGCATGGAAGGGAAAGATCTAAGACCGCAATGGCAGATCCAGTACCGCAAAAACAGAAAAAGGAAAGGTCTAAGTCGCAATGGCGGACCGTGTACCTCAAAAGACACGACGGGAAAGATCTAAGACCGCAACGGTAGATCCAGTACCGCAAAAAGACAAAAAGGAAAAGTCTTTATCTCTCTGAAGTTGTAGTAAGAGCAAGATAAAGCTTCAAGTATCAATTCTTATCCTCTTGAAGTTATAGTAAAGTTGGATAACGAATCTTTATCTCTCTGAAGTTATAGTAATAGCAAGATGAAGTTTCGAACCTCAATTCTTATCCTCTGTAAGTTATAGTAAAGTTGGATAATGAACTTTTATCTCTCTGAAGTTATAGTAAGAGCAAGATGAAGTTTCAAACGGTAATTCTTATCCTCTTGAAGTTATAGTAAAGTTGGATAATGAATCTTTATCTCTCTGAAGTTATAGTAAGAGCAGGATGAAGTTTCAAACGTCAATTCTTATCCTCTTGAAGTTATAGTAAAGTTGGATAATGAATCTGTATCTCTCTGAAGCTATAGTAAGAGCAAGATGAAGTTTCAAACGTCAATTCTTATCCTCTTGAAGTTATAGTAAAGTTGGATAATGAACCTTTATCTCTCTGAAGTTATAGTAAGAGCAAGATGAAGTTTCAAACGTCAATTCTTATCCTCTTGAAGTTATAGTAAAGTTGGATAACGAATCTTTATCTCTTTGAAGTTATAGTAAGAGCAAGATGAAGTTTCAAATGTCAATTCTTATCCTCTTGAAGTTATAGTAAAGTCGGATAACGAATCTTTATCTCTCTGAAGTTGTAATAAGAGTAAGATGAAGCCTAGACGTCAAACCGTATTATTGGGAATGCAACAAGTCAAATAAGAGATTTCACTCTCCCCGCAGTCACAGTGGATTGAAATGGAGCAACAAGCCAAGCGCTGCCACTTTAAAATAATGAATGATGAAGCCAAGAATCCACGAGATTGGACAAAATTGGCTTTCTTCTTGTCTTTGCTTCATTCCTGTTACACAACAACAAGCAAAGAGGGGCAGCTGTTGAAGCCCAATTCTGACCGGACCCAAATCTTGAATTTTAAAATTAGGTTTAAATTAATTCAAATTTATTTTTAAATTTAAAATAATTTTAAATTTAAATTTATCTTTTTAAATTTAAATTTATTTTAAATTTAAATTCAATCAAATTTGAATTGATTAAAAACTTAATATTAAAATTAAAAGCCCAATAAAATAAATTAGATATCCAAATTTGTAAAACAAATTTATAGTCAGAGTCCAAAATAAAAGTCCAAATTACATTTAACCCAAATGGGCTCAACTCAAATAACCCATTACGCAACAAATAACCCAAGTCCAAACCACCAAAGTCAAACCCTTTTGAAAAATAAATACAAAGAACTCATTTGTTTACATTCAAACAGGCATAGAAAGTAATAGAAAAATTCATAGCAGATTCGAAACTCAAGCACCAAATTACTAAGAAATTAATACAACAAGAAGCATCCAATATCAAGCAGTAGACAGAATATCATGCCCTTTTAGATTCAGTACTAGCAAGGAACAGGTTTCTAAAAGCATTTTGCAAATCAAGTAGAAGCAGAAACGATCAGTATACTCAAGCAACAAAATCAATCCAGTACACATTAAATGCATTGATGCATCCTCCTTTAAGACTTCAGTTTTTAGAATACATAAACATGTTGTTTGAAACGTTCAAGTTCATTAACTAAATTCATGTACATAATTATTACCATTACTTATCATCATACATTGTTCACTGTAATAAATAACTTTAGACTTTAGCATTATTAATAATACTTTATAATAATAAGTATTATTAATAATAATGTTACTAAAAACGCATTAATAAAAGGGGGTATTAATGGTGGTTAATGAGTGCATTAATTGATTTAATACCCATCTTTAATAAATAATAATTTTTTATAATAATATATATTAATAAAATGAAAACCGAAGGGTCAGAGAGGTACTTCCCTGACCGTGTCGTCGTCGGAGTCGTCGGTCGGATCTTCCTTCCGACGCTGTTGCATCCGTTCGTGAACTTGCAAAGAAAAACAAAAAAAAATTTCAAATCTCTAAAAAAGGATTAACAGATTCGAAATACATGAGACAAATGGTTTTAAAAAATAAAAAGAAGAAGAAGAAGAAAGAACAAGGATTTAAAGGAGTGCTTTAGTATTTTTCAGATATGGAATATCCAGATCTGGGCTTTAAAAGAAAATAAGAAAAAAAAAAGGTTTTGAGAAGAACAACAAAAAGAAGAAAGAAAGGGATGATTTACCTTCAAGATCGGCGACGCGTGTACCGAGATGGCGCGTGGACGATGGACAAGAAGATGAGGCGACGGTGAGGAACGTCGTGGGCCGACGCGTGTAGTGTGGATGAAGGCTGTCGATGCTCGATCGGAGTGTGGTCGGATGTGGAGGTAAGAAAGAGGGAAAGAGAGAAAAGAAGAAGAAAAGGGGAGAGGAGAGATAAAGAGGTTTTGAAATTTTTAAAAAAAATTGAAATGGAAAATGAATAAAAAAAAGGGTTTAAAAGACTTATATAATGAGCCAAAACGACGTAGTTTTGGTGTTGGGTCTTTAGCCCCAAAACGACGTCGTTTTAAGCTCAAACCCATGGACCGTCCGACCCGACCCGACCAGACCCAAGCCTAGGATCCGCGTATTTTTTAAAAAAGGGATATTTTTGCACTTGGTCCTTCCGTATTTTTAATTGTTTCAATTTAGTTCTTTTGGTTTTCTTAATTAATTACAAATTAGCCCAGTAATTTTAATTACTTTTCAATTTATTCCTTCAACATTTTGAAAGCACCAGAGGCTGCCACGTGTCAACATCTTGGTCTATTTGTGCAGTGGGTCCCTTTTATTTTTAATTTGTTTTAATTAAACCCCTAAATCAACTTTTATTTAATTACAAAATTGGCCCAAAAGTTTTTCAAGATTTACAATTTAGTCCTTTGACTTTTGGATGCTTGTGAGGCTGCCACGTGTCACCTTATTTTGGTTTTATTACCATAGAGGTCTCTAAGTTGTCCAAAAATTGCATATTAACCCCAAAACTTCTCCAAAATTATATTTGACTCTAAAACTTTCTAAAAATTACATTTTGACCCCAAACTTTTCCAAAATTACATTTTAACCCTAAAACTTTTTGAAAATTACATTTTGACCCCAAACTTTTCCAAAATTATATTTTAACCTTAAAACTTTTTGAAATTACATTTTGACCCTAAAATTTTCAAAATCCCATTTTTAACCACGATTTCATCCAAATTATCATTTTACGCCCAAACTTTTTAAAATTCCTTTTTTAACCCCGATTTCACCAAAACTACCATTTTACCCCCAAACTTACTAAAATTCCATTTTTACCCCTAATTTCACCAAAATTACCATTTTACCCTCGAACTTTCCAAAATTCCATTTTTGACCCCGATTTAGCCAAAAATTACCATTTTAAACTTTCCAAAATCCTGTTTTTATCCCAATTTCGACCAAAATTACCATTTTTCCCCCGAGCATCCAAAAAGTCTCGTTTTCAATTCCGATCGTGTCATTTTTTCTTTGTCGATATTTGCATTTAATTTTAATTATTACGCATTCGTATTTTATTTTTGTTTACCATTTATCTACTTAATCATTTTATTTCGTATTATTTAATATCTGCCATTAATAGCTCATTCATATTAAATTCGCATATACATTTTCAAAATTATTTTCATAAAAACTTTAAAATCAAGGTAATATTCTTTTATTTCGAGTTTCGAAATTTTGCGCCTTAACTTACTAGGTGCAATTTTTCTTCAAAATCAAAATAATCGAATAACCTTAATCGAGGCAATGTTTCCTTATTTTCGATTATGGAAAATTTGTGCCTTAACTTACTAGGTTCAACCTTTCTTCAAATTGAGATAATCAAATATCCTTCTCCAAAATTTAAAAAGTTTTACAAAGGAAAGCTCGTTATTTTTGGATCTCGAAATATTATGTCCTAACTAACTGGACGTAATTTTTCTTCCTCGATCACTTTGAAATAGTGAGATTTCTAAACAAAAAAATTGATTTCTTTAAAACATAACTCATGCATTCGAGGATCGTATTTTAAACTTTATTCGAGTTTTTAAGGTTTACAAATTAAAACCCGAAAATAATCAAAATGGTACCAATTTTGGGCGTATGAGGGTACTAATCCTTTCTCATGCATAATCGACTCCAGAACCTGTTTTTTTGGATTTCGAAGACCAACATTTTTAAAACGTATTTTAAACATTTTGCGGTGATCCAATCACACCCAAATAAAATATTGGTGGCGACTCCCTATTTTCTAAATTTAAATTTTTTTTCGAAACTTCATTTTCGAGGTGGTTTCGACATAGGACATGGGTAAATAATCAAGGGTTCATGTTTTCTATGGCTATGAGTAAGACACAAAGTGTATAACCTTGTCACAAACCAAATTAACAAAAGAAGATTTTATTCGTTTGATTTTCAAAGAATTCAAAGGATATTAAACATTTCTTTCATAGCTCATAGCAAGATTTTGGTTCTGTATTATAGGGTTATATATCAATAAAAGTTCATTTTCAAAATTATTTATGAAAATCGGCCGTCTTAAAAATTAATTACGAGTACAGGCCAAAAACACAAAAACACTTTTATGTGGTGTCGTTTTCAGGGGATAAATCAGAAAAACGCTTCCACGTAAGCGTTTTTTTCCTTGTGTCAGGCAATAGCGTGTTAACGTGGAAGCGTTTTTCAAAAAAGCGTCACGTGGAAATGCTTTTGCCCATGAGAAGGTGACCATTGGGGGAAAACACGGGTAAAATTGCGTCCACGTGGGTGCTTTTTTGAAAAACTCTTTTGCGTCAGCGTACTTTTGCCTGACACAATGAAAAAAGCGCTTACGTGGAAGCATTTTTTTGATTTATCCCCTGAAAACGAAGCTACATAAGCGCATTTTGTGTTTTTGACCCATACCAGTAATTATTTTTTAGGATGGCCCATTTTCATAAATAATTTTAAAAATGGGTCTTTAATGATATTAAACCTTGTATTATAACTCAACCATTTATTAAAATAGATTGATTGACACAAATGTAATTCAACCATTTTTTTAAATATTATAATATAAAAATTAAATTTTATAAGTCCAAATGTTTAATTTTAAAAATACTAATTTTAGCCGATTGAGTATTAGCTCGATTGGTATGTGCATTGTTGTCAATGCAGGAGACAGTAAGTTTGAACATGATTAAACTAATTATCCTCTTATTTATTGGTTGGGGAAGAATTTGGGTAGTTTTAAGTATTATCTTAAAAAGAACATATATGATTAAAATCTATAATGATTATTAAAAAACAATATTAATTTTAAAAACATTATTTATTATTTAAAAACATTATTTATAAAATTGCAGTATTATTTATTTTTACAAACGATTTTAAAAGATGTTTTCTAAATATATATATTTTTAAAAAAGCTATTTTTTGAAAAACAAATTTTTAAAAATGTATTTCAAACCATGCTTTAATTTCATGTAAGTGCACCAATTACTCACCCTTTTAATTTCATAATTTTTTTTAAATTTAATATAAATTTGAAACATAATTAAAAATGATTAAATTAATGTTGAAACATTTTAAAAATTTTAAATGATTTTAATTTATAAAATTAATTTTAAATATATATCTCAAATTTAATAAAGTCAGTAAAAAAATATTAACGTTAACATTTGTCATATATTAAAAACATGCTGTAAACACTATTAATTGTTAATTTATGAGGAAAAAAACTCGATTAACGTTTCTAAGATTTACTAATATTAGTATGGATTATAGATTAATTCGATAAATTAATTAGAGCTGACCGTGGATCGAGTTGGATTGGGTTCAGATTGTGTTTCAATAAAATTTTAGGTCTATTTTCTAAGCCCAAACTCAGCCTAATCCAAAAAATGGATTTAAAATTTTGTCCAAACCCAACTCGAACCTGGCGACCAATATTAATTTTTTAGATTATTTTATCATATATAACAAATCTTAAAAATATAATATATACTATATACTTGAAAACATTAAAACAAATATTAAAACAAGAAATAAATTGAGAATACATAAAAAATTCTTTAAACTAAGATAATTGCAACTAAAATAGTAGGAAAATTAACAATAAGCATAAGTTCTACAATATCCAAATAATATTAAAAATGACAGAGAAACAACATTAAAAAGAGTAGCGAAACAATATAAAAAAATACACAAAAAATAACACCCAAACTTAAAAAAACACTAAAAACAACAAAAAAAAACAGCAAGATAATTTTTATTAAAAAATAATTAATTTATTTAAGCTAGACTTAAGCCGAAAATTTTTTATTTGAGACCCGCCCTGTTTAGAAAATCAACCTCATTTTTTGTTCAAACCAATTTTTCGGATCTATATTTTCATCCAAACCCTTTCATTTTTCGGGTAGACTTTCGAGTCGGACTAGACAGTTCGACTCATGATCAGGTCTAAACTTAATTAATTAATATTATTTAAACTCTTAAACCAAATGAAGAAATTAGCTATACACTATTAATCAAACCCATGCATCTAATTACCCAAACATATTTAATTATTATTGAAGATGTCTAGATAGTATTGAACATAGAAATGAGAAGTAATGTATTTAGTTATACAGTAAAGTTGGGCATCTATAATAATATCAAAGGAACTTGGCTAGAGAAGTCTGGACCACATGATTGGCAACAATGGCATTGGTTTTCTCTGTAGGGTGGAAAGAATCCCAAAACACATACTTGTCTGCATCCGAACATGTAAATGGGTTGGTTCTGCTACATGCATACCCCATTTCGAACATCCCTGTCGCACAGCATGCCACTCCCGTTACCTCGAACCCTGCCATTGCAATGCAGACGAAGAAGAAGACAACTTTTTAATTCATTTCAAGATAGTTTATAGAATTATTATATATAACACAGCCATGTACTGATAACAGAAACAACTAATTAGATAATTGCTTTAACAAACTAATTATAACAGTAACAGTAGTAACAGATAAGAAGTGCAAACTGCGAGCTCTGAAAACACTCATAACATACAATCACCCTTTTTACCACTATATCATACACAACTTGCACTCACTCTACTTGCTCCTCATCTAAGAATAATATTTGTAGAGTTTAAAAATTATATTTCATTTAATGACCATTAAAATTTAAGTATTTATTTTAAATAAACTCGAGTTCAAACTTTAAAAAGAAAGAAGCAGTAACCACCCTATTGTCTACCTTACAATTTAGTGATAAAAAGTGAGTTGATTTTCACCACTACAAAACGGTGTATTAAATGTAACAATAACTCCTTAACTACCTCTGTCTGATATTATCATATAAAAGTGGAGAGTTAGTTGGACGTGAAGATAAAACTGCATGACTGTCACAATCAATTTTTATTAGGTTTTATCACACTATTTTAGAATGTGTTTATTTCACGAAAATTGATTTACGAAAAATAATTTGGTGAATTACAATAATAGGACATAATCCGAACAACAAATATGATTAGCGTGATTCAAATTTAAATCACGTCTAGGATGATAAACACTCTTAACCACTAGATTATCATATGGGATTTAAAATATGAATATTTTAATTATATAAATATAAGTATTTGTTTTAATCTTGTTTAGTTTCATTTATCCTTTTCAACTCTAATGTGTCACTATCGACTCTCGTATATGTAATATACTTAATTTAAATTAAGCTTTAATTAGTCATTGTTTATTATTAAGTTTATTTATGATATTAATTATTATAAAATAAATTTTGATTGTTAAAAGGAAATAGTACAATAATATTTTGTAACAAATATTATTTATGTTGTATTTACTTCACTGAGAATAATTTTTAAAAAATAATTTCAGAAAAATTTGACAAACAACAAAAAAATATTTTATCCAGAAACACCCAAACACCAACAAATATTTTTTTTTCTAAAAAATCAATTCATTTTTCAAAAATCATTTTCGAAAGTTATTTTCAATGTAGCTTTTTATATTAAAAATATATTTATAAAAGTATTTATTGGTGGAGTGATAAAAAAATTCTATTTGTATTTATTAATTTTGTGTTTGATTCTCAAATAATATTTTTCAATTGTTTTATTTGAAATATTATATAAAAGTATTAAAAGATAAAAATGCCCTTATAATAATATTAATTACCCTTTTAAGGTAAGGGCATTTTAATATTTTTTGTATTTGAATTAGTATCGAGTAGGGATGAGAAAAATCCGATTCAATTTGAAAATTCGATAAAAAAATTCAAATTTCGAATTAAATAGTTCGAATTATTTGAGTTAATCAAATTATTCAGATAAACTTGAATAAAAAATAAAGTTTTTCGGTTTAACTCCACAATTCGAGTTATCCGAAAATCCAAATAATAAAAGGTAAAACTACATCATTTTGATAAATATTTACCTTTTCTAAAGTTAAAAGTCAAAACCATTAAGTTAAAAGGCAAAATTATGTCGTTTTGATAAATGTTTACCATTAAATTAAAAGGCAAAACCATTATATTGTTTATATAGTTAAATAATCTTATACTTTGTCTACTAGTTAAATAATCAGCCCATGTAAACGTAACATTTAATATAATAATAAGATTCGTTAACTTGACTTGACTTGATTCGAAACTTTTTTTAAATTGAGTTCGGTTACTAAAATAATATTCGTCAACTTAATTAACTCGAATTTTTTTTTACTCGATTCGACTTGACTCGATCAAATACTCACTCTTAGTATCGAGTTGACTCGTAACGTTAACCGAATCATGTATTTTATAAATAGTAAGTATAGATATATAAAATAAAAAGATAGAGTAATATAGCATACCATAAAAAGCAGGCTTTTGTATGATATCTAACATAATGCCATAGGGATCTGAAAACACCATGTCCATGCCATTCAACTCCTGGTTTTGCTTAATCACCAAATCGTTCAATTTGCTGTTGAACTCAGCCGCCAAATTGTCGTAACTATTGACACACTCGCTTCCTCCCAGAAGATTCCCGGTTCTCTCCAACGGCATACACCCCATCGGAGGCAACCCTCCTAACGAAATCTTTCGGGCTCCAAGATCGTATAGTGCCTTGGTGAAATTCCCGGCAATCCCGACCAGGAAGTTCTCGTATTCTTTAATGGTGTATTGCGACGAACGTCCTGGGACCGCGTAGTAGTTCTCGAGGAAATCGTTTGTTCCGACACTTATCATGTACAAAGCATCTTTGATTATGTCGTTGGCTTTACCGTCTCCAAGGTTGGCTCGCAGTTTCGTTTGATAATCCTTGTAATACTCCAGTTCTTTCCATAGTGGTATCACTGACTGCAAGACACAGTATTAAAATACATCAACAGTATGTATACATGTATGAAGTGTATGGTTAATTCGATGGGGACTCACGAGAACATTGGAAGTGGCATTGTCGTAACCAGTTCCAGCAGAAGCGAAGGTAACTCCGGTGGCGAAATCCGATATACTATATGAAGGATCAAGGTAAGCAGGGATGGCCCCTTTGAGACCAAACGCCTGGGAGATGAAGTCAGTAGCGATTTTGCCATTGGAGAAGCGACCTGTTGGATGGCCACCATTGAAATCACGACCATAAGGCTCGAAATTGCTCCTAGCAATGGTGGGGATATAGTTGTTGTTGCCAGCATCAACCGATGAGTCCCCGAACACTATGATGGCAGGAACTTTGGACCCATCTATCTTTACTAACGACAGCAAGAATTGAATGGAAAAGAGTGATAATAAGATGTTGGGGGTGGATGGCATGGCCATTTGCTTCACTTGAGGTTTGAAGATGGGGGAGGAGAAGATGGGTTTGGTATGTATAAATATTAGTTGGGTGGTCAGTAAAGGAGAGAGTTAAATCAGAGGGGGAAATATTGGTGGGTGATTTAATTAATAGCTACCAAAAAAGGGTACACTTAGATTATGTTTTACAACACAGGTTCGGTAGTAAAAGTCAAACTTTTGTGACAAAGATTCTTGCTTTTGCTAAATTCTACACCACACAATTTATGTCTTCGTTTTTTAATATTGTTGAGACACCATGTTTCTGGAGATGATTTTAATGTTACATTGTCAAGTTAATTTCTAAATACATTAAAGCTCATTAAAAGTGGAGGTAATTGAATCCCGTGTAGAAGTGTTCATGGTCGGGTTCGGATTGGGTCTAAACATGATATAAAAATATTTTATATTTGTTAAAGTTTGGTCCAACTCGAAATCAGAGCCTAAAATTTTACTCAAATCCACCCATATTTGCAAAAGACTAACTTAATTCCATTTTAGGCCTGCTCATATTATTTTTTTAATATTTATTTTATTTTATTTTATTTTAATATTTAATAACTTTATACATTTTTTATTTATTGAAATTTTTTATATAGTCATCCTAACATTATTTTAATTGTAACACCCAAAACCCAAAAACCATCACCGGTTAGAGTTCTGATGTCTTACTATTCATTATCACTGTTCATCTTTAACATATTTATTATTCGGGCTTGATTTTTATCTAGGATTCCATTTCACACATCATGAATCATTATTTGATTATCAGTACAATTTATCAAGGGCAAAAAGGTCATTTCTAAGATTTTTGGAGACTTCTATCGATACTTGTTGGACAAGAACCGATAGTAGTAAGTCAGTAAGCAATTTAGAAGTAGTACAGACTATTACCGATACCTGTGATAGTTCTACCGACACAAGTGAAACATCTACCGAAACTATTTATACTTCTACCGATACTAAAAACTCCAGAGAGCTAAGAAGTTCTACCCTGCAACTTCTACCGATACAAGTATTTTAACTACAGATACAAACATGCACAGAACTACCGAAACTTGTAGTACAACTACTGGTACAACTCAAGTCAGTAAATAACCTCTCTCCTACCCTATACTTGTACCGACACATGCAGGAGTTCTACCGAAACAAGTATGCAGAATTCTCAAATTTCATACAAGTTCATATAGAAATTTCCTTCATAGACATAAGGTGAAATGGACAACACCATAGAGTTCAAATACAATACTTAGCATAATATTAAAGTATTAAATGTCATAAACAACATTCATCAAGCATTCAGGTTCGACATTTAACCAAGGATCTACGAGTTTCATATTCTCAAAATAAGCATACAAAACGATATCATCCTATTACATGTCATATAACCGAGTGATGTAAATACTACCGAACGAGCTCTCGAGATAGTGTGATGTCTTCAAGATGATCCGATCTCCAAGTCGCAAAATGAAATCTATAAAACAACAACAATTTCACTGGTAAGCTTCATAGCTTAATAAGTTCGCAAGGTTCAACAATTTACCGAATAACAAGTGGTAAACATCTCTATAAATCTGACGAGCCAGAATAGGATTGAACTTTAATGATTGTTATTCTTTTACTCCCTATTGACACTAAGGTCATGATGCTTATTTACTCCCTATTGACCCTAAGGTCATACCTATTACCAGTATTCGATGCTATTCATAGCCATTGATACGGTATATTTGCTCCCTACGATACTGCTTACACTAAGTTGACGAGAATATGCAAACAAGCATAAATATCAACCATTGTAAGGCTTGTAATCTATTCTTGGATTCTATTCACCTTACGGTGACTCACGATGCTGTAGAGGATCCACAACAAATGCAGGATCTCAACCATCGGACCATTTTCTATCTTTGGCACAAACCCGAGAAATCCTCATCTCGTCGTTTTTATCTTTCATGTTTTCAATCGTCGTTTCTCATTTCCAAAAATCATTAGAAAGACAATTATAAGCATTTATTAATAAGAATTTAACATTACGAACTTACCAGACTAATTTGCAATTGTGATTAGACTTCAAGGACTACTCCGCTAATTTCCCCTTTTCGCAATCTGAAGTACGATCGTAGTCTACATCCAAAAATCATCCAATTCTCACATTAAGTCACATAATTGAGTCATTCAGCACAATTTAGTCCTTTTTGGGAAAATTACGATTTTACTCTTAATATTTTCCTTTTATTCAATCTAGTCCTTTCAACATAAAACATGCAAAATAACCACTCTATTACACAACCAATCCTTATCCGAATTTCCTAGTGCTTATCCAACCCCTACACACAAACATTTTCATAACAATACAAGCAATTTCATTGTTTTCACATTTTAGTCCTTAAACTCTAGTTTGCATAAAAATCACTTTTCAAAACCAATTAATCTCATATCCAAGCTTCTAAAGCTTCCATAAACTAGCAAGAATAAGCTCATTCATCAATGAAAAAACATTTAACTTTTGAAAGAATCACAAATTAGTCCTTAGGTTAGCTAAATTAAGCTATTACGGACTCAAAAACATAAAAATTACTAAAAATAGTCAAGGTTTGCTCACCCAATCAAGCTTCCAAAGTTGACAATGGCAAAACCCTAAATTTCTCTTCTTGTCATGGAGAAGATGAAGAAAATGAGTTATTTTCTTCCATTTTCTATTTTAATTTCATATATATAATCAATGACAATTTTGTAAATATTTAGACTTTTATCATTAAGCTTTAATTAACCCATTTTTAACCTTAATCAAACCTATTTATACTTATTTTGACTCATACTAACCCACCACTAACATTTCCTTGGTCAATTTACTCATTTGGTCCTTCTAATTTTTCATTTCTACCTTTGCACCTATTACAATTTAGTTCCTTCTATTTGATTAACTATTTAAACGATAAAATTTCTAAATCAAACTTTAATACGATGCATATGACACCATAAATTTTGAAATAAATAAATTTACAACTCGTCTCATCAGATTTGTGATCTCGAAATCACTATTTCTGACACCACTGAAAATCGGGCTGTTACATTAATGTTTAAATTAGAGTAGTATTATATATCTAATATATGTTTACTTTTTTTAATGTGTTCTAAATTATATAAATATATATATAATAACATAATTAAAGTATTATAAACCTAAAATGGGTCGGGCCGGGTCGGGTCAAGCTTGAATATTCAAGACCATATTTTAAACGGGTTTAATTTTTTGCTCAAGCACATATTTCGGGCATAATATTTTTGCCTATACCCTCCCAAATTTTGAGCGGAGCTTCGGGTTTAGACGGGTAGCCCAGCCCATGAACAAGTCTAATCCCGTGTGTTGGCTTGTTGGTTAGGGTGTTTACCGTCTCATGTGTAATTTGGATTCGAGTCGCGCTAATTGTGTTATTGTTAGGGTTTTGCCCTCCTTTTGTAACTCACAAAAGTGAAGATAATTTTCTGAAATGATTTCCAATTTGTATATTAATGACAAAATTAAGAAATGACTAAATAAATAACCTTGTTTATTTAAGGCTTAATGGTATTATAAACTCTCAAACTTCAAAAAAAAAAAATCAATTAAGCTCTTCAAACTTTTTGCACCCAATTGAGCTTTGAACTAATAAATTAGTCAAATAGATCTTTAGTTGACGCTAACTTTTAGTATTTAACGATAATATTGACGTGGTTGTTAACAGGAGTCACATTAGCACAAATTGTTAATGTGAAAGTGGCAAGCTAGCAAAAAATAAAAAAAATCAACAAAATAAAAAATATTTAAAATTATTTTTAAAATAAATATGCAATGAATTTAAACACCCAGTTATCTAGATACATTCTAAAATTATAAAAAAATATATAATAAATTTATAAAAAATATTAAAAATTAATTAAAAATCATAAAATTTTATTAGATTTAAACCGAAACAACAACCAATATCATAAAATCAAGATTAACAACTTTTCTATTATATTTTTACCTGCCATTTTTCAATTTTGCATAAGTTATATTAGTAAAATAATTTAATCAAATGAGAAAAATAATTTTTTAAAAGAATCTTATAAAAATAATTTAGTTTTAAGTTAATTTCTAATAATTTTTAATTATTTTTAATAAAATTTTTATGTTAACGTGAAGTCTATTAACAATCACGTTAATGTTGTTGTTAAATACTAACTAAATAAAAAAATCGATTTAATTTTTTATATTTGGTGAAAAAGAAATAAAATTTTGTCAAATTAACTACTAAGCACACAAAAAGCTTTGTCTTGCTGAAGAGCCAAAGTCACAATATCTGGAGGCATTTCAAAAGCTTGTAAGTTTATTTGCCTTGAAAGGCCAATTTTTGCCATCTGGTCTTGTACTAGATTGCAGTCTTTATGAATGTATCTAACTTTCCGTTGTCTACTTGAGCTCAAAAGTCTTGAAATCCTTCTGAGTAAGGTATTACCTAAATCCACCATTCCTTTCATTGACAGTGCATTAACCACCTCGAGATTGTCCGTCTGTATTATGGCTCGTCTTTAGCCTTTGTCTAATAAGATGAGAAGACCGTCTAGAATTCTCCATAGCTCCGCTTCAAAAGGTGAGTATTTTCCCAAAAAGTGATTATACCCCAAAAGCCTGTTGCCAAATTGATCACAAATAACCCCTCCAGCAGAAGCATTTCTAGAGCTTCTAACCACCGCCCCATCAGAGAAGAGATATATCTAATCTCCTTTGGAATGGGTTTGAGTTATCGAACCTTGAGAGTTAGCTTTGGAGTCTTTAATAAAAGGTTCCAATTGTTGTGCCAAGCTTATCGAGACTTTGAGGGTACATATCATATGCTGACCAATTTATGTGTTGGAAGATGAACAAATTTTTGTTCTTCCAAATCCTCTAAGCGATTAAACTAAACAGGCATGACCAAGTAACTTCCATATCCTGCAATTTAAAATGACAACAAAAATTAGTGGAAAACCAAACGTGGAAGGGATCAGAAAAGAACCTGTATTGCTCTCCAGAAAAAAATCACAAGCCTCTATGTTTCCTTTGCTGTAGTACAATCTCTAAGAACAAGAAGGATGTCTTCAATTTCATGACCACATATAGGACAATCACTATTATGTCCAATTCCTCTTCTAGTAAACTCTGAATTAGTAAGGAGTCTCTAGTTAGAAACCAACCAAAGAAAGAATCAGACTCGATGAGAGCCTTGATATTTCCACGTGATATCCCAATTATCCTCTCTAGGCTTTCACAAATATTCTTTTAAGGCCCAATAAGCATTGCAAATGGAAAAATATCCTGATGTCGACCACGCCTAAATAACCATATCCTCTCGTCTAGCCAAGCAAGAAGGGGGAATACTCACTATACGTTTAATCACATCTTCAGGCAGCCAGATACGAAGGAAGTCCAAGTTCCAAGAACCATCACCCAAAACCCAATCAATCAATGGACACTCCAAATCTAGAGTTGCATAAGCTGGAACATAAGCGAGTAAAGGACCGATTTCAAGAATCCAAGAATCCTTCTAAGCCCGAATACTAACCCCATTTTCAATAGACCACATTATATTTTCCCAAAAGAGAGGACAAACCTTAGAAAGGGACCGCCAGAAGTGAGAGCTTTGACTTCTTCCTATGGAATCAAGAATATGCTCTTTCCAACCATATTTTGAACGGAGAACCCGAACCCATAAATCATCCTTAATAGTGGCTAAGTTGAAACCAATCTTCATAAGAAAAGAGAAATTCTGATCATGGAAATGTCAAAATCCAAGTCCACCACGAGACCTAAGCTGGCAAATGGACTCCCAACCGACCAAGGCAAGCTTTGGATGACTTGCAGAAGAACACCATATGAATTGTCTCCCAATATTCTCAATCTCATCACACACAGCTTTTGGAATAAGCATATACTGCATGAAGTAGTTTGGAATAGTTGATTTGACCTATATTATATTATTCATCAATTAAAAAAGTTTTCTTGAACAAATACTAATGTGAAATATTTTATATTTTGAATAACAAACTGAAATTTATAAATTTATATTATATTTAATATTTATTATTTAATTGGTATTATTAATAAATTATATATTATTATGAGGAATAAAAAATATTATTATTATTAGGAATTATGAGCACTAATAATATAAATATATGACATATAATATAAATGATAAATAAATCACTACAAAGTAATGCACAAATGCAGTGTTGCAGAACAATCTCAAAAAAAGATAAGGACAAATTGACAGTAACTTCGAGTGAGCGTTCAGTTGAATTGAATCGAGTGAAATGAAATTCGAGTCGAGTCGAATCAAGTGAAATTTTTCGAGTTAAACTAAAAAAATAAACATGTCAAATTAAAATCTTGTTACAATATAACTAATTCCATGTTGAAGTACATAAATTTGAAATCATATATATTTAAAAACTATTTCAAAATAAAATAAAATACTTTAGTATGATAAACTTGAATTGTGAAATTCAACTTGGCTAAATCTGAAAACTCAATTTCTTTTTCGAGTTTACTTAAAAAAAATTGAATAACTCTAATTACTCGATTTGATTAACTCGAAACTCGAATTTTTTCTATTTTTGGAGTCGAATTGAGTTTTGCTCACCCCTAACAGTAACTGCAACATTGAATTAATTCAGAAACAAACTAGAGATGCATCAACTTGATCAAATCGCTGAAATTTGTATCGTAACCTCTCCATCACCAAATCAAACTGATGATGCAAACCAATCAACCAAAAAAATTGCTAAAAACCCCAAAGACCCACTACATCAGTGATGCACAAAATGCCCAACCTCAAATGGCCAACCTTCCTCCTTATCATCTCAAATCTATCACAACTAAGGGTGTGCAAAATCCGATTCAATTCGAAAAACTCGATAAAAAATTCATATTTGAATTAAATAGTTCGAGTTAATCAAGTTATTTGGACCAACTCGAATAAAAAATCAAAATTTTCGGTTTAACTCAAATACGAATTACACAAATCAAGTTATTCGAAAATCTAAATAAGAAAATGCAAAACTACATCGTTTTGATAAATGTTTATCTTTTCTAAAGTTAAAAGTCAAAATCATTAAGTTAAAAGTCAAAACTACGTCATTTTGATAAATGTTTACCCATTAAGTTAAAAGGTAAAACTATTATATTGTTTATATAGTTAAATAATCTTATACTTCGTCTACTAGTTAAATAATTGGTCCATATAAATGAAACATTGAGTATAAATAATAGGATTAATTAACTTGACTTGAATTTTTTTACTCGATTCGAAAATTTTCAAATTGAGTTTAGTTGCTAAAAAAAGATTCGTCAACTCAACTAACTCGAAATTTTTTGACTCGATTCGACTCGACTCGACTCGACTCGATTGAATACTCACCCCTAATCACAACCACTATGATCTATCATGATAAAACCCTTTAAGAACAATTTTTTATATATATGATGGAACCATTATATTGGCAAATCTCCCGAATATGCTAGAACATTACTAAAAATTAAAGTAAAAATTAAAACCACATTTCTTTTCATAGAAAATAAATTAGACAGAAGAAAAACCATGAAAAAGTGGACAAAATAAAACCATGAAACTATGGAAAGACTACGATAATGTGGACTAAAATTAAAAACAAAATAAAACTAAAAAAATATTGAAGAAACCACGATCAACAACCAACCTGAAGGACGACGTTGTCACTAACAAAGCAAAGAATTAGTTTGAAAAAGTTGAGCGGTTAAGATTTTTTATGAAAAGAAAAGATTCTATCTACTTTTATACTTC
Source organism: Gossypioides kirkii (assembly GCA_005610355.1). Classification (NCBI taxonomy): domain Eukaryota; kingdom Viridiplantae; phylum Streptophyta; class Magnoliopsida; order Malvales; family Malvaceae; genus Gossypioides; species Gossypioides kirkii. The sequence goes on along the minus strand of CP032249.1, from coordinate 5,905,983 downwards.
TATGAAGTTGTTTTTTTCTTTTTCTATTTTTATATAAAATCAATAAAAATCACGCATGATAATATTTGAACTAAAAATGCCATAATTTTAAAAACTTCAACTTTATAGTTTCAATAAAAAAACACTTAACATTTATATAAGTTTTTAATAAAAATATGTTATAACCAAGGGTATACAACAATATTTGTTGAGTTACCTAATCAGTCAAAGACTTGACCAGTCAAGTCATGAAACAATATGGACATATTTATATGTTGGCATTTTTTTACGTGGGCCTTATTGGATGTTCATTAATAAGCAAATGAGCCTCATGGACATTCACATCTTAGTATTCAAAGCTAAAATTATTGAGGGAATATTTGTGAAGAGGTTAAGTATGTTAAAGAGATTGAATTCAACTTAGTTTATGATAAGAGTTTTTCTCAATCTTTTAGGCATGTTGTTTGGCTATTTTCAAGGAGGATTCTTCTTCTTAACTTGGGACTTCATTAATTAAATATATGGCTTATAAGAAATTAAGTTAATCTCAACCTTTGGTCCTTATTGTTGCTGCCTAGGGCCTATAAATAGTGTATTACACATTTAAAGGTGCATTTTTTGTTTGGGTAAAAAGTTGCGAATTAAGTTGCGAATTAAGTATTCTCTCTTTGTATTTTCTCACTCAGTATTTAGGCGTTAGTTGTGAATGATTTGAACCTTTATGAGGTTTTCATGAGTGAGTGTAACTAGTTGTGATTAGTTATTGGGGCTACAAATAAAACTGTGTAAATGGTAGTTAAGGTTTCTCCAATAGGTGGTTGGATCAATTTAGGAACAAGAGACCATTCACTAAGCGATGCTCCACTAAGATTGTTTTCGAACTACATTAACAAACGATTGTGTGCAAAATCTCTATTTACTCTCTGTTTTCATTTCTATTTCATTGTTTGATCAATTCTATTCCTGAACACGATATTGAATAGTCAATTTGTACTTGCAGCAAACTCATGTGTTTTTTAAATGGTATCAGAGAAGGATTTAAAAGGTGTTTGGAGAGATCCCAAATATTGTTTTCTATTATGGAAACTATGAGAGAAGGAAGTTCTATCACACGAGGACCTCTTTTAGTTGGCTCCTCAAACTATGCTTACTGGAAAGCCCGAATGAGAGCCTTCATTATGTTGATTGATGCATCTTCCCGGGAAACGGTTGAAGAAGGTTGGAGAAATCTCGAAGTTATAGGAGCTGATGGGTTGACCAAGCCAAAAGAAAATAATCAATATACTTCTAAAGAGAAGGAAGCCCAAGCAAACTCAAAAAACTTTGTAAGTGAGGTTTGAGTGAGTGGTTGTAACTAGTTAAGACTAGCTATTGGGGTTGCAAATACAACTTTGTGTAAAGGGTAGTTTGAGCTTTCACCAATAGGTGGTTAGATCAATTAAGGAATAAGTGGCCATTCACTGATTGAAGCTATGTAGAGTAGGATTGTTTCCAAATTGCATTAACAAATGATTGTGTGCAAAATCTCTCTTTACTCTTTCTGTTTTCATTTCTATTTCATTGTTTGATCAATTTTTTCAATGAACACGATATTGAACAGTCAAGCTATACTTGCAGCAAACTAGTGTTTTTTTCAATGTATTATTTTCAAATGGTGGCATAAGCTAGCTTAATTAAATTAAGTAACTCTTTTTGGAATAATGATTAAAATGATTTTTGGGCTGTACAAATTTTATGTTCATGTCAGCACCGTTCACGAAAAAATATCATAAATTCCACCTAAATTTAACTTAAAATATTAGTTATATTAGCTCAATAAACATAAATAAAGAAAATAATGACTAAAATAAAAAATATATACAAATTGTTATACCCTACCCAATTTAGACACACGACAACACGAGAAACGGCTTGAGAAACACCCACAACTTGCCTTCTGTCTCATACCACCCAGATGATCATCCATTGGTGAACCACATGCGTCCTTCACACCTTCATCAAGCCACCTACTAATAGCAAACTTCCCATTAGGCCACCTACAATTAGTTGGTATGCATTCATCCCCATGAAGGGACTACTAAGGCATAATAGCCTTGTACTACGTAGCAAAAGGAATATTAGAGCAAACCCTCGCTTGATGACAACCAACATATAATGAATCTGCCACCTGGCCAACCATAAGAAAAGGCTACCACCTGTACTATTGGTAACGTGGAACTACCAGGTATGGGAACCCTCCCCCTATAAATACCCCAAGGCATGATGAAGAAAGGATCTCTTCCCCTAGCTTTCAAGTTTCATCTCCCTTAAGCTTTATTCCTTAGTATCACAACCTCCCTTCTTCCTTCACCTACCACTTACTCTGGTTCTCCACCTGACTTAGGTGAATCGACCTCCTTATCTCCATCACTGTCTCCTCCCTTGTTGAACACCAATATCAACAATTTTTGTTATGAACGTGGATTAAACCATGACTTATTCTTCAACTAAAAATCCTATTAACCCAGCAAACCCTAATGACCTAACGATAAATGTAATAGTTATTTTAGGTCATTTCTGCACTTGACGAGCTTTTTTTTTTCTAGCACTTTTATAATTAAGTATTGTGTTTTTGGTATTAGTAGGTTAGGAGTAAAATATTAATAAAATAAGTATTTTTACGCATTTTTTACCATTTTGATGACCCGTAAGGCCAACTCAAACCTCGTGAGTCACTAATGGGCTATTTAAGTGTGTATGATGCCAATTTAGGTCCAAGAATACAATAGATGATGACCATACCGTGAGGAAAGGAAGCCCGATAGAAAAACGAAGTTGCCAAGGTCGAAAAACACATTAGACGTCGTGACAGGAAGCTTCTTCTCATAATGACGATACGGTGATTATGAGAAGGATATTATAGTGGTGATGTCGTGATGAGGAGGCTTCCCATATCACAACAATGCGACAAATGCAAGCCAAAATATGGTTGATTCTTTAGACGACACTTTTGGGTTATTTCCATATTTGGACCCTACTATTTATCAGAATATTATATTTATTGGTATTTAAGTGTCTAGGGTTGAGTAGTCATCAAGTAGCCCGTTACCTATATAAGTAACCTTAGGGTCACCAAAATGGGTGTGTAGACTTTGATAGATGATTTTTCCTATTCAGTTTTCTTTGTATTTTCTTTTCATGTTTGTGTAATCGGTATGACACGTTGCAGTGTTTGTAGTCTCACTACCAGTTCATATATAGTCAAGGGTGGTTTAGCCATCAATTCAGTACAAAACGCTTCCTTCAATTCATAATTCTTGACCCATGCAAATGCAAAGAACAGATGACAGATATGTATAATTCACCAATAGATGTGATCATACAGTTCCAGTGTAGCAATGTGTGTAGATTATTCATAACTATTTCATATAGTTATCAAGATATCACATATCCTTAATCAAAACAGAAACACAAAAATGTACCTGTATGCTTAACAGAATATTAATCGTACCTAAACAAAATACATACTTTAACGCATCCAAACAAAGGCGTATTACACATTATCGAGTCACTGTTAATTATCTTATATCAATATAACATACATACAAATAACAGATTGTAAACTATCAGATCAGAAATGTCGATTTTATAGCTTAATATAGATTATTCAGACCTTACAAGAGCCTACATTCACCTCGCAAGATGATTACGTCTTAAATGAAAATTTCACAAAACATGCTTACACACCCGTGTGGGTGCCCGTGTGTCCAAACATTGACTCACACGGCCTGGACACACGCCTCTATGTCTGGCTATATGACCACTACACCTTAAATCAGAAAATAGTAGCCATACATGGTCAAGCACATGCCCGTGTGGCATACACGATCTGTCACATGCCTCTGTGCCTCTAATCAAAAAATAGTAACTACACACGATTTAGCACATGCCCATGTGCCACACACAGTCTGTCACACGCTCGTGTGACCACTGCACTTTATTTCTTGTCACGCACGGCCTGGACACATGCCTGTGTACCTTCGATTGTCCCGTTTCGTCGAAGAAAAATGCGAAAAATGAAAGGGGTTTCGATACCCACCCAATACGGACTCGAAGCAGAAGTAACAATAATGAATTCCTATCCCTAAAACAACATTACAACAACATATCAGATGATTTATTCACAACAAATCACTAAGATAAGCGTCCAAAACTAAAGTTACATCGAATAACTTCGACGTAAGATCTCATGCGAAAGTTAAATGCTTACCCTCGTTCGTAACCTAAAGCTTAAAACTTAAATCGCTAAAGAAATGTTACTCTCTAGATCCTTGCTTAACAAAACTTACGCAAATCAAAACTTTCTCCGTACGAACAGATCATAACCCCATTGATCACAATTCAAGCAAATAAAAATTGATAAAGAACACTTACTGCTTGAGTGAAGACTAATAACACATTGGGGCTTAGAATAACGAATATGAAAGGATTCAAACAACAATTTAACAAAGCAAAAGAAAAGGACCGCACACTTTGGAGTGGAAAAGAACAAAACAAAAGAAAGGGAACAAAAGAGAAATGAAACTTTCTTTTCCCTTTTTCCTTTCTTTGCAACCTCAGAAAAGAAGTTAATAAAACAAATAACAAAAAAACCAACCCAATTTACGGAATAGCATAAACAATATTTCCTTAATGCTTATGCAAAGATTCAAACACGATACTAGAAGGTATACAAAAGCTTAACCATTGAACCATTAGGCTCATTGTTGATATCAATTGATAGAAATTATTATTTGTGCCAGATGATCAGGGACAAAGGTTAAGACAAAAATAACAAAATTGCAAAGAAGGAATTGAACACAAAACCTCACACATATCCAGAGTACTTAACCACTAAACCAAATCAATTTACTTGTTATAAATTTTCCAAAATCTAAACACAAATTCGAGAGACAACCACTCTTGGATTTCACAACTCCAATTCTTCTAACCTGATTTTTGGGATGTTACACTGACCAAACAACATCATGCCAATCTAAACCTGCACTTTTATTTTATTGTTTCGAAAATTTTTATATTATACTTTTATTTTAGATTTTTTTATGGATGAAGAGATAAATTCATGTGCGATTAAGTGAGTGCTTATCGTTGTATTTTAAAAGTGTTTTTTAAGCTAAAAACAACATATTGCTTTTCATGTCAAATCATCTTTTCAAATTTGCTTTTTAAGCCAAATCAAAAAGTTCAAAATTCTAGTTTTTAGCTTTTCAAAAGCGAATTTGGGTATCAAATTATAAATTTACCCTTTATTTATATTAACTATAAATTTTAAATATAATTTGTATATTCAAAATAAATTTAAATAATTCATATTAATTACTTAAAAATATTCAGAATTTATACTTCATATATTATAATATTAGCACTGAGTTGCCATAAATTATTTTATTATATTTACACTATAATTTAAATTGAATATTTGTTAATACCAAAACAATAATAACATAATATCATGGTAATAATAATAGCACATGAAAATAATGATACTTTACATTTGAGTCAATAATAAATTTTATTATAATTTAAGTTTATATTTTTCATATATCATGATATTAACACGACCTTACTTGAACAAGACTTGTTTAATAGTGTAACACCCAAAACCCGGAACTGTTGCCGGCTAGGGTCCCGATGTCACTCAAATAATCTATCATTATGTATCTTTTAAAAAAAATCATGTCATTTGTTCTTACATTATTTAAGAAATACGCCCAACACGTCGTAAATTATCATTTAATTATAAACACAATTCAACAAGGGTAAAAGGGTCATTTCTAAGATTTTTGGAGGATTTCTACTTGTACTTGTTAGACATGTATCGGTAGTTGTCAAGTCAGTAAACAGTTCAAGAATAATATAGACTTTTACCGATACTTGAGGTAATACTACCAATACAAGTGAGACTTCTACCGAAACATGTCATACTTCTACCGATACTAAAAACTCCAGAGAGCTAAAAGTCTCACCCTACTACTTCTACCAATACAAGTTTACAAACTACTGATACTTCTAAACATATAACTATTGATACTTGCTATTCAACTACAGATACAATCCAAGTCAGTGAACAACCTCTCTCCTACCCTGTACTTCTACCGATACAACCATGGGTTCTACCGAAACAAGTATGCAAAATTCAAATATTCTCACAAGTTCTCAAGCTCAACCTACAATTCTCATTTCATACATAAGACACAAAGACAAATATACTTAAGTTCAAAACACATATGATAATACATTTCATTTCGTTGTAAGCCTACTTTCACCCATAGTATCATGCAAGGTATGATAACTACCCAACCAAGGTTACAACAATGAACCACCATCCAAAATCAAGAGTTATATAATAACATCATCCTAGTACATACCATAAAACCAAGTGATGTAAAAACTACCAAATGAGCTCCGCAATAGTGTAATTTCTTTGAGATGATCCAATCTTCAGATAGTAAAATGTATCTACAAAACAACAATAGACATACAGGTAAGCTTATTAAGCTTAGTCAGTTCGCAAATATCATTTTCTTATAAAATAGTCAAATCGGTTATAAAGATGATAACGAGTATGTATTCGTAATCTTGTGAATAATAACGAATTTAATCTCTTTCAGTTTTCCAGATTTTAGCTCATACGAGCACAAACAACATTAGCTCTCACGAGCCCAGGATGGTTAGCTCTTACGAGCCTAGAATGGTTAACCAGTATATGATGTTGTTCACACAAGCTGATGAGAATTCGCGTCATACTCGAAGACTCAACCATCAATATAGTCCAGAATTTCTCACATTCGATGCTACTCACACAAGCTGATGAGAATTCGTAACATACGCGAAGACTCAACCATCGGAGGGGTCCACAATTCAGTATTCGTTCAGAGTCTGTCAACTTGCGATGCTGCTCACACAAGCTATCAGGATACTGCAACATATGTAGGATCCTAGCTATTGCTTCAAATCAGATAATCGGCCCTAGGCCTGACATTTTGTTTCTTCCTTTGACTTTCCATCATCACGAATGTTTTAACCTTCCTCGATTTGTTGTAACAATAGAGTAAGTAAAAAGAACATACTATGTATAAAAACTAACACTACGAACTTACCAGATGAAATTGCAGTTTGGCTAATCTTAAGGGACTATTCTGTTAATTTCCCTTGTCCACGATCCATGGCACGATCGTGATCTAAATCAACAATTTATCCAAATTTCACATTAAAACACATAATCAAATCATTTAACATAATTTGGTCCTTTTGGGAAAATTACAATTTTACCCCTAATACTTTCCTTTTTTCAATCTAGTCCTTTCAACACAAAACATGCAAAATACCTATTTTCTCTTCAACTCATACTGGCCGAATATACCTTGATCTCATACAAGTCCCTATAATCCATTTATTTCACCAAAAGGACACCCAATTTCGTCATTTAACATTTTAGTCCTTAAACCCTAATTTCATCAAAAATCACTTTACAAAAAGATCCAACCTAATCATCAAGCATCCAAAACTATCAAAAACTTTCAAAGACAAGCATATTCGACAATGATAAGATTCACAACATTTGACAAATTCACAAATTAGTACTTAGATTAGCTAGATCAAGCTAATATGAACTTAAAAACATAAAAATTACTAAAAACAGTCAAGGTTTGCTTACCCAAATCAAAGCTCAAAGTTCATCAATGAAAAACCCTAGGTTTTCTTATCTTAGCCATGAAGAAGAAGAAATTAGAAGAAAATTCATATTTTTCTTCTTTAATTCATATTTATACAAAATAAATTTTGTAGATATTTAGTCTTTCATGATTAGTTTAATTAATCTCTTATTTAGCCTTAATTAATCATACTTATGATCAATTTACCTCATGATTATCCACCCATTAAAGTGCCATAAGTTAATTTACCTATTTGATCATTCAATTATATTAAATTTCGATTAAACAAACTTGTTTTAAATTTAATCCTAAACTAATTAAGACTACATGAATAAATAACCCAAAAGTTAATGGAATCAATCATATCCACTACCGCTTGGACTTTTCGACCATGGTTTAATTACCATTTTGGTCCCTTTACTATTTTTTAATCTATAACAATTGACTTTTACCTCTTTTACAAATTACTCCTTTTTCCTTAATTCACTATCTAAACATTAAAATTCCATAACTAAATTTTAATCTGATGCTAATGACATCATAAATATAAAAATAAATCAATTTAGGACTCAACTTGTCAGAATTGTGATCCCGAAATAACTATTCCGACACCACTGAAAATCGGGCTGTTACAAATAAGCTTGTACCTATGTATCCTTTAGTTTAAAAGAGACAAGATTTCAAGTCTAGTTGATGAACTGAGAGTATGTGATCAAAGCGTGATTATTGGTTTCGTGATGCCTTGTTGCCTCACCTTCACCATAGAGGATCGCTCTCAGTTTGCCTTGCCTTGCTAGGATGGTCACATAGTTGTTAAATAGACTCTCTTCCCCTTTTTTACCAACAACTGTTGGATGCAGTAACAAGGCACAATGCACTCTCAAGGGAGAAATGGGGTTTGAGCCTTGAAGACAACATTGTTGAGAAGGATAACCATAAACCCCGAACATGAATTGTAAAACAAACATGCAAAGTACCAAAATAAATATATCATAATATTAACAAATTTGAGTTTATATATTCCATATATAATAATATTAATTACTTAATAAATTATTTTAATTATTTTAATTATAATTTAAGTTTGTATATTTCATATACCATAATATTAATGAAATTAAATATCATCTAAATACATATTTTTTTACTACTTTATAACCTCATGTCTAAATTAAATATTTTATCTTCTCAAGTACTTTTTGATAGTAATGCTAAATACTTAAATATCGAGTCAAACTTTTCAAAAGCACTTTTATACCGCACATTTCAGCCTCAATGATAAACTTTACCTAAAACCAGTAGTAGGGATGATATTGGATATTGTAGTTGTGAGATTATGTACTACATTAGTGCGATGATATTCGGTATATGTTTATATTCAAACATAGTTGTAGTGATGAACTAAGAATAAAAAATGACTATTAAAGACATTAAATGAAAAATATATATTAATATATAATAAATTATCAAAAATTATATTTAATTAAATAATATGATTATGATTGTGTTAAATTATACGTAAATTTTATTAAAATTATATTTATATTAAAAACGTAAATTATTAAAAAAATATTTATACTAAATAATAATACATAATAAAATTATGGTACATTAAATAATATTTATATCAAAATTAAAATAAATAATATAAAAAATCAAAGAAATGAAAGAATAATTATTCCCCGTATTGGGTTTCAGTGGATTCAGTGTATACTTTAGATTTAATAAAAATTTTGATATCCAGTGAGATTGAATCACTAAATTGGTAGTGTACCAAAGAAGAACACTTAAAACTGTGTTTCAGTGAAATATTTGATTTGGGATTGCAATGCACTGGGATGCTTAATCAAATTTTGTATGGATTTGGATGGGTGGTATGTTTATATGTAGTTAGTGTAAAATAGTAATTGTGATGAATTTAGATATTATAGCGTGAAACAAAAGCGTAAGTTAAATGTATTGTATTATTCATCCAAACTCACACTCTACAGAGTCGTATCTTTAATGTGAAAGCTATAAATTTAAGAGTTCAAATTTAATAATTCCTTTTAATATGAAAAAATGGTAATTAATGAATGGAACTATTACTTTTTCACTTTGGGATATGTAGATGTTACTCTAATTTTGTATTTCTTTTGTTGGGTATTAAAGTTGTTTAGAAATATTTGGGCAAGACAAAAAAGAGCAGAAAAAGAAGAAGCCAGTACACTCTATTATCATGGCTAAATGGAGCATGGGGGCAAGCTAATCCTCAATGAAAGCTTGGAGCTTAGCTTTAATCTCTTGGTTGTAAACTTTTTTTTTTTTTTTGTGAATTATAAGAGGACGATAAAGCCCTAACAGTAATGTAACTAGCGTGATTTAAATTTAAACCACACTTGAAGTGATGAACACATTAACTATCAAATCAATACATGAAATTCAGAATTTGAGAGTAAGGGAATTATGTAAACTTTTGAGTGAGAATTATGTGTGGTCAAAGTAGCTTTGACTGACTCCACAACCACACCCATGGAAACATGTGTGAATGGAAACATGCAAGTTGTTATTAGATATAGCAATTATAAATTAATAATATTATTATTTATTTTTCAAGGCATTGAAAGGCCTTTCCAACGAGAAAAGAGGCGCTCTGTTCTCCTTTTTCTGCAACTAACAAGTCTAACCCCCACCTCCCCTTCTTTATTATTTTTGGAATTTTTCCAATTTTCTTTGCTTTCTTTTTTCTTCTCATTTTTATAATCGACTTAAAGGGATCCCTTTTGCTACAATTATATAAAGGGTTAATATTTAGAGAAATACCTCAACTTGATAATTTATATTTATTTAATATTTAAATATTTTTATCTTAATCGGTATTTTAATTTAGAAATTGTAAGTTAACTTGGTATTTTTGTAGGCATCTGATTAATACTGTTAAAATACGTTGACATGGCACTAATGATCAATGCCGTGATCACACGTGGCATCATTACATTTTGACACGTGGTAAAAATACTTTTTAAATAAATTTTTATTTTTATTTTTGGCACATATCAAAATGTGAGGCTACCATGTGTCATCATGATATTAGTCGTAATTTGTAAGTACCATGTCAACGTTTTTAATGGTGTTAGTTAGGTACCTAAAAAGGTGCCAAGTTGACTTATGATTTTTTAAGTTTATGTACTAGTTAAATCCAAAAAAAAAATTATATACCAAATAGGTATAAGTTACCAAGTGCAAGTGTCATGGGGCTAGAATTTTAGTTTGGCAAACCGTGTGGCCTTAGGCGATTTCTTCACTTCAAATCTACCTAAGTCAGCCCAACACTCTAAAAGTGATAATTCTCCCGAATATTCCCTAAGGCACTAGAAAAATATAGCGAAAGCAACTTGAAATGAAAGAGCAACGAAAGAACTGAGAAATCACAGGAAAGTGATGCACACAAGATGTTTGAGTAAATGCTCTCAATATATTATTAACTTAAGAATAATTGAATATGATGCGATGAATACAAATGAAGGGGGAGACCTTTCTTTATTTTTGAGCTCCCCCTAAATCAACGGTACAGATTGAGTTACATCGACGATCAAGATTAAAGTCTATCTGCCATTAAGAGTTCTAAGGGATTTAAACTTCATACAATCTTATCCCTTTAAGATTTACACTATTTATGCTGGTAATTCTAGTTTTACTAGAGTGTTTCACTTAGCCACCAAGAGTTCAACTAGATGGGCTCTTCCATTAGTTTCACGAATCGAGCTAGTTTATGTGGGTCAAATGAGCTCCATTTAATAAGTTGACCTCTACGAGGTGTTCTATGCATAATGGTCACGGGCTTTGATCCGCAATCTGTGACATTCTCCACCCATTCTCGTAACACCCTCATTGTGTCCTCGAAATGATATTGGTTGGACTCATCTTGGAACTACCTAATGCCTCGGCCAATTCCCAATCGTTCTCTCTATCGGGTAGTTTCACCCCTTTAGAACATTTTCCTTGGCTTCTGTCATCTCCTAACTCGAATCGTTTCTCTCCCATTTGGTTCATATCATTCGCAAGAGCTCACCGCTCTTGCCCTGATTTTGACTTGGCCCCGAGCCGAATCTCCTTGATCCGTAAAAATAGGCTTTGGCACCCACACATTTAACACTTGGTTAACCTTGAGTCTTGTTGCTAATTTTGGTTTGTAAGTTCCTTGGCTTACCCACTTTAAAATACTAGAAGGGCCCTTATGTCCTTATCAAGCCAACAAGTCAGAATGGAAAACACTACCAAAGTGTTTGAGATGTACTTCACTCATTGCATTTACTCGTCTCAGCTGTCTATTTTGCCTAGACACATTTCCCCCAAAGCCTAATGCACAACTCATATCTCTTAGGTTGCAGACCCATTAATAACTCAATAGGCATCACATCAGTTTGTCGCCCCTCTAGCATTTTTGATGGGGTCTTCGTAGCACTCCTCCAATCTACCGAGTCAATGTTCTTTCCCTCATGAACATCCTTGGCTAGTTTGATTCAATAATACCTTCGTTTTTCCCCTCATGTATCGACTCACTGACATGACATATTGTTGTTATCGAGTATTCGTGATGCATATATAGTTGAAAAAAGGAACCAATAGAGCATTAATCTTGTTAAGGAAATTTAAGCCAAGAAAAAAGTCGTAATCATCCATGTGAATTACCTTAAAGTCTTCCTTGCCTTTTCATTAATTTATCTGTAGCTCAACTCCTTGTGCTACTCCTATTGGATTTGGTGCCTTGAAGGTAGTATATTTGTTTGTAAACTTTTAATTTTTTTCAAACAGATTGAATAATAAACCAAATTCATCGATTACATTAATATGCTTTGTATGATTGATCTCGTTTGGTTTTTGCACGCAAAAAAAATGAAAGCAAATGTTTCTTATTGGTTGTCTAACGTATAAAATAATACTAAGTGGTATTACGTGGATGAATTGTAATACGGAAAGACAACCTGTATTAGTAGATGAACCGAAACATGTCCTTAGTCTAATAAAAATGAGCAAACCAATTGAAAGACTAATATATCGTCTATCAAGTCCAATTATAGAGATGTTCTGTCTTGGGCATCGGAGTGGATGAATCTTAGAAGATAAATACATAGTTGTGACTGACTGGATTGAAGTATATCAGACAAGACCCAAGAAGAATAGATCCTAAATCTGTTTAAGGATTCATTAACTTATGACATTCATAGTGTGGCATACCTAAATTTTGAGTAAATGACGAACTATATATGTGTGACTTATACACATTAATGTAAGTATAAGCCTGAGTTCGAATAGATAAGGAACCCAAAGACAGTGCGTTGGGTAAATGATATCCTCTCATTTGCATTACATGGTTAATGAAAAGTAAACGTGGCCACAAGTCGTTCGTCTTTGTGATGAATGATTTGATTACTATTTGATAGTAATTGACTTTTCATGAAGAAATATATAATGATTACAATGAGATAAAATAGGATCATATTGGGAGAACAAATATTATCCCAAAGAGATTAAGAATATCCTATGAGCGTAACACACTTATGACAGTCATTGGACGAGCACTAATCGAGTTGCTTTCATAATGATATACCGTTGGGGAGAGGTCAGTCACAATACTATAATGAAATGAATTTGTGACTAAATGAGTTTATAATTAGTAGGTGAAAATCTGGAACTTAATTATAAATCATTTGAGCCTCAATTACATATGTCCAATCAGTTCCTCCGTTAGCTCGTTCAAATCATAAATGAATTGTGTATTGAATCAAAATTAACATAATGAATAGAATTGGAGAAATGGAAAACATTAAAAAATGATTATGATTTTCTCCAAAATGAAAATGAAAATGGAGAAAACGGGATCATTTAGAAATGAATGTGGTTTTCTCAAAATCGAAATGAAAATGAAAATGAGAAATGAATTCATTTAGAAATGAACAAGGAATTCTAAAAAATGATCGGAAGGTTGAATTTATGTTTTTGAGCTATTTTAAAGCTCAAAAATGAAAATAAACCATACAATTATAGTGAACAAGTTGAATGGTGAAATATTAAATATATTATTTTGAAAATTTTATCAAGGGTAAAATCATCATAATTTTACAGAGGGTAAAATTGGGATGAGAAAATTATTTAATTAAACATAAATATTAAAGTTTATTTTGGGAATAAAAAAATAGAATCGGGTTGAATCAAGTACTGCGTCAAAAGCTCGAGAAGTACTCGTAATTAAACCCGACGTGTGAGAGACCCAAAATCCCCTCATGGAATATGAAGGGGCAACAACCTTAGTAGTAATATTAGGCATGTGGTGGCCACCCTAATTCTACTTTATGTAGGAGTGTTTTTTATTTAAAATAAGCTTCTTTAATTCAATAAGGGTTCTACCCTCTGTCCCTATAAATAGATTACATCAGTAGGGCTATTTACACAACTTTAAGATATCATTATTCTGGCTAAAAGTAGACTTTTATTCTCTAAGAATTAAATATATTTTTGGCTTAAACAACAAAATGGTACCTAAACTATACTAGTTTTCTCAAATTGGTACTTAAACTTTTTTTTGCCAGAACTGGTACCTAAACTGTTATTAAATTGTTACTCATTTTACCCTAATTGTTGATATGTCAGTTTTATACCTAACAGATTAAACTAGTTTTCACACTTGAAAAGCTTGAAATTAAGTATTTTCTTTTCTTTTTCACAGAATTTAACTTAGTTTTTATCTTTTGAATAAATTGTGTAAACCAAGTGCTAAAATGTTACTTTATTGTCTTTAAGGTTGATTGAGGCCTAAAGGTTACCTAACATACTTCGTGAGACTGCAGGAGACCATGAGAAGTTGAACAAATATGAAACTGATCACTTCGTCACAACATAGGATGTTCTAAGTCGCTACAAAGGGACTAGACTTGAAGATTAAGGGGACTGACTTCTTTATCGCAACATACATAGGCTATATCGCGACAACGCCTACACAACGACACTAAGTAGGGGACTGACTTCTTCGTTGCGACACAGGTCCTGGTGTGTCGCGACATCGACCCCTGGACATGGTTTTGCACCGAGTAAAGGACATTTCGTTCTTTACAATGCAACTTAAACACGAAGGACAATAGCTAACCTAGGGTTGAGAAAAAATGACCAGCTAAGGCTATAAATAGGGCCTTTAGCACTAGGGTTAAACACACTTTGTTTAGCTTTTAATTTTACTTTGTTATTTTCGTTCTAAAAATGATATTATAACTTTCGCATAAACGTTCGAGGAATTATTTCCCGACAAATTGCCAATACAATTGAAGTTTCTTTTATTTCAGTGAATCAATTTTATGCTTAGTTATATTATTGCTTTTTATGATGTTTAAGAAAACCATGAGGAACTAATTCCATTTTGGGGAATTAAGGAGTGAAAGCATGAATATTTAATTGTTGTATAAATAGGGATTTTCAATCGGATCATTTGTTTGGGAAAGGAAGAGCATTAAACAAACACTAGGCCTAACAACCCTAAAAAGTCATTTAGGTGGGAATGAACCCAAAATTGGTATTGTCTATCCGTGAAAACCTTTCCTCAAACTGGTTTAGACTGTAACATCTAGCGATAAGTAATATCTATCAACTTGCTATGCTGGCGGAAGATTAAGATCTAACTGGGTTAGTAACTAGTTATTTGAAGAAAAATCTCCAAAACCCAACAATTGAAGAAATCATACTGAAGCAACCTAATCTCCCCAAAGTCATTTATCGAATCATTACATCTCTTCCTTTACTTATGTCATTTCTTTTTCTGTTTTTCACAACCAACTCTTTTATTTTATTCTCGTACTATTATCCCTAAACTTAGTTCTAATTAATTATGTTCTTTGTAGGGATTTAATTCACTATTGTCTTACGCCTCCTTTGGGTACTATCCTCAGAATACTGCCAAGTATTTCATTGTACAAATCTATATTACAACCTGACCCGTATAATTGTGGAAACCGAAAACCTACACTAAACGTGTAACAACCCGAATTCGAAGATTGTCGAAAAATGAATTTTTGAGACTTCGTATTGTGAACCCTACCCATAAATATTTAATAAAAATATTTACAAAAATAAATAGTAGAATAATGAATTTTTGAATAAGTAATTTTAAGTGTGTAGTGAATTAATTAGGTGTGAGGACTAAATTGCATAATTGGTAAAAGTACAATTTATAAAAGGGATTTGGAATAAGAGGGACCAATGGGGTAAATTCCCCATTGAAAGTACTAGTGCCTATAGGTGAGAATCTATGGCTTAAATTTTGCTTAGGAATTTCTTTAATTTAAAAGAAATAAAATGGAAACGTGGATTATAAATTTTTAGGATTTAAAAATTATTAATGAAAGAAAGAAAAAGAAAATAATGATGATTTTAAGTATGGGTGTTAGGATGAAAGAAAAAAAAATATCTCCTTCACTCATTTGAAGCAAATTTCGGCAGTAGAGGGGGAAGAGAAAAGAGAAGAAAACCTTGAGTTTTTATTAAGTTCAAGCTTTAAATTGATAAGCTTAATCAAGTCCTTTTCTTGTAATTTTTACATTTTTAGAATCTCGAAACCTCCCTTTTCTCAACCCATATCGTATTTTTCGTTATTATTGAAAATATTAAATACCACCATTGTTGAGTAGATAGAGCTTTAACGATAATTTGATGTATTTTGGAGCTAGAAGTGAAATAGAAATAAATAGTGAGATAAATTGTTAATTTTAATTTAATAAGGGTCAAATTGGAAAATTTGGCGATTCATTGTAAGAATGAGAAAGTAAAAAATTAAATTTAGTTAAATAAATTTATTGAGTTTTAATGAAAAATATTGTGTATTTAATTTCGTAGCTAATATTGACCGAACTCCTCTAAAAGAAAGGGCAAAGACAAGGTTGACAACAAGTAGCTTTGAAATTACGGTTGGTGTTTCTATAACTTTAACTAGTTTATTTAAATCGTCAAATTATAATTAATTGCTTAAAGTAGAAATCAATGTATGAAAATAAGGTATGAAATTTTCTACTCAATTGAGTTGCTTTGAATAAATTAATGTTATGAGAATTTAATTGTATATTCTCCATGTATAAATGTATGATGAGAAAATTGTGTTATTGATAAATTTATACTTATTATTAACTGTTCAGGCTGAGTCGAATATAAATGGCATGCCATAGGATATGAAGAGTTCAGGGTTACTTCGACTACGAGTCGATGAGACATTGAGTGCCAATTTACTTCGATTTAACCGATGAGACACTAGGTGTCAACTTTATTTTAGCGCAAGGCGTGATTTATTACTTCAGATTTATCCGATGAGGCATTGGGTGCCAAATCGGTGTGTTGGTTGGATCCGTGTATCCGTCAGAGTCCGAGTCGTGTCAATAGGAAATTATAAATAATGAATATTAAATTTACATGGAATAAAAATATTATGAATGTTATATTGAAAAATCAAAGAAATGAGAAATGGTTATGCAAGATGATAATATGCATAATAGACCTGAGAAATGTATCAAGAAATCAAGAAATGGTATATGGAGATATATGCATTGATATTATGCATAAATTGAATAAAAACGAGAAAATGAAATGAATGGTGTATTGAGATCGAAGAAACAGAAATGGTTCATGTAATTAAATAATGTGCATGAATGATTTACGAATTAAAAGATAAATATGATCAATAGTATTATGATACTTATATACATATGTATGGTTAGTATAATGATTCCGGTATAAGATGACAAAATATGGTATTTGTCTTAGCATGAACTAAAATTAATTCAATTTTTACAATGTATTTATATTGATTAATGTTTAGTTATAGAAACACCACTGATTAATATTTATGCGTGCGATTTGTTTTTCGTTCACAGGTTAAGTACTTTTTGTTAGATTCACGGCTCAGCATCCAAAGACAATCCCGAACTCAAGAGTTAGTGAATTTCATTTTATTTTGAGTTGGCATGTACCTAGGATAAGTCATGTTTTGAGTATGTCATATATTTATTGGTTGTATAATATTTTGATGATGTTAGTCTAGGTTGATATGTATCTGAGATAGTTTTAGACACTCTTTCCTTTTTTTCACTTGGGGAATTACATCCCAATCCCTAGGTGGACATACCATAGGTAGATTTAGTTTAATAGGAAGAAGCCCCAAATCAAAATTACAGATAGCATAAAGTTTCTTTGGTATATAATATTTTCTTTTTTTTTTCTCTGTCTCTACCAATGACTCATGGAAACCCAAATCATTCGAGAATGATATTATTTTTTTACTTAAAATATATTCAACCAATAACCCCCTATAATAAAGTAATCATAATTGTTGAAGCTCAATTTTGACCGGACCTGAATGCTTAGATTAAGCTTTTAGGTTTGAATAGATTTAAATTTATTGTTAAATTCAAATTTAATTAAAATTTAAATTGATATTAAAAACCCAAATAGAAAGTCCAATTACAATTACAAAGGGCCCAATTACAGATTAGCCCAAAATGCTAAACCTAAACCCAAAGCAGAAAACCTAATCTGTCCCACTTGCACTGCCTGCTATCCACCTCAGCCACTCAAGGACTGCCACGTCAGCAATGTCACAGCCAACTTGCTCTACTCAGCCACCATCCTCAGCTTCAACTTGCTTCAACCGCCACTGCTGCATCCACTGCAATAGTCGACCTGCAAAAAAGAAGAAAAGACAAGTTTTAATTGCATACAAACAATTTAGCATGATTGTAATAATCTGATTATAAAACCAGATTCAATTCATTGTAATGGGGAACCCTTTGGAAAGGTCAATACAGTTGTGAACTATCTTGAAACATTCAGAAAGAAATCAAAACACAATTCCTAATTTTTAAGCAGAGGCAATTCTCAATAGAAGAGTGATAATCTACAAGCAATAGTGAGTAACAGAAAATAGTGAGTAAAGGGAAGGCTAGAAGGCAATACCAAATTATTCAAGCATTGCAGGCAATCAGGTATTATTAATGCATGTTATTGCCATTCACATCTCAAAATATTAAACCCATCAGATTCTAAGTATGTACTGATGCATGTATTTAATAAGTATGCCAACATTTATTGTTTCTTTTTAAAAAAACGTTTTTAAGACGCTAATGTTAATTATAATAGTAATAGTATTAATAATAATTAATAGTAATAATAATAATGTAATGCCATTAATGATATTAATAACTATAATAATAATAATTATTAACTATTAATAATAAAAAACACGAAGGGATAGAAACTCCTCTGACCCACGTGGCCGTCGTCGGAGCCTGCCGTTGTCGCCGTTGCATCCTTGAGATAGAAATCAGCAGAGAAACCGAGAAAAAGGGCTTTAAGTCCTCAAAGAAGGGATTAATAAGACCAAATCAAATGAAATGAAAAAGGGTTTTTGCGAAACGGAAAAATCAAAAGTTTTAAACACAAAAAAGAAGATGTTTAAAAGAAAAATGAAGTGATTTTTTAATTTCCCAGATCTGAAATGTTCAGATCTGGGTTTATAATGAATAAAAGAAACTATAAAAAGAAAAGAGGAAAGGGCAAAGGTTTTTACCTTTGATTTGCGTCAGACGGTGATCGGACGGCCCAGGAACGACGCGTGGCAGGCAGGATTGATGGCGCGTCGAACGGCGAGGACGCTGCGGTGGCGTGTGGCCATGGACATACGGCGGACGGTAGGGCAAGGCTCGGTCGAAGTTTGGCCAACCATGAGAGAGTTTGAGAGAGGGGGAGAGAGTTTTTTGAAGTTTTTTTTTTAGAAAATGAAATGAAATTGAATAAAAAAAGAGGGTTTGAGGCTTTTATAATATACCAAAACGACGTCGTTTTGGTCTAGGCATTTATGCCCCAAAACGGCGCCGTTTTACTTATTAAAGCCCATACCCATTCGACCCGTAGGATACGCGTGTTTTCAATTTTCGAAATATTTACCACTTTGGTCCTTCCGCATATTTTATTGTTTCAATCTGGTCCTTTTTGTACTCTTAATTTCTTTTAATTTTGCCCAGTAATTTTAAATGCTTTTTAATTTAGTCCTTTGAACTTTTGAAAACACCAGAGGCTGCCACGTGTCCTAATTTTAGTTTATTTATGCAATTGGTCCCCCTTATTTTTAATTTGTTTCAATCAACTTCTATTTAATTACAAAATTGGCCAAAAAAATTTTCATGGTTTTCCAATTAGTCCTTTGACTTCAGGATGTCTGTGGGGTTGCCACGTGTCACCTATTTTTGGTTTTATTACCCTGAAGGTCCCTAAACTGTCCAAAAATTACATTTTGGCCTCGAAACTTCCAAAAATTACATTTTTTACCTCAAAACTTCCAAAAATTGCATTTTAACCCTAAAACTTCTAAAAATTCCATTTTTAACCTTGAAACTTCCAAAAATTACATTTTTGACCTTGAACTTCCAAAAATTCCATTTTTGACCCCAAAGCTTCCCAAAATTGTATTTTTACCCCCAAACTTCCAAAAATTTCATTTTTTGACCTCAAACTTCCAAAAATTCCATTTTTGACCCCAAAACTCTCGAAATTACCATTTTACCCCCAAATGTCCAAAAATCCCATTTTTGATATCGATTTTTCTAAAATTACTATTTTACCCTCAATTATCTAAACTATCATTTTTAACCCCAAATTTTCCTAAAATTACCATTTTGCCCTTGAGAGTCTAAAATTTCCATTTTGCCCCCGAGCATCCAAAAAGTCTCATTTTTTTTATCTCGATTCTTCTGAAAATTATCGTTTTACCCTCGGGCATCTAAAATGTCATTTCTAACCCCAAATTTTCTAAAAATTATCATTTTGCCCCCGAGTATCCAAAAAGTCCTGTTTTCAACCCTGATTACATCATTTTTCTTCCTAATCAACATTTGCATTTAACTTTAATTATTATGTATTCGTATTTCGTGTTTGTTTTATTTTTGTTTACCATTTATCTGCTTAATTATTTTACTTCGTGTTATAATTTCCATAATTAATTGCTCACTCATATTAAACTCGTATATTTATTTCCAAAATTGTTTTCATAAAAACATTAAAATCGAGGCAATATTCTTTTATTTCGAGTTTAGAAACTTTGCGCCTTAACTTACTAGGTGCAATTTTTCTCTAAAATCGAAATAATCGAATACCATTTTATCGAGGCAATGTTTCCTTATTTTCGATTTTGAAATTTTTGCACCTTAACTTACTAGGTGCAACCTTTCTTTAAATCAAGATAATCTAACATCCTCTTTCAAAATTTTAAAAAGTTTTACAAAGGAAAGCTCGTTATTTCTGGATCTCGAAATATTATGTCCTAACTCACTGGACATAATTTTCTTTCCCCGATCACTTTGAAATAGCGGGACTTCCAAACAAAAATCGATTTCTTTTAAACATAACTCATGCATTAGAGGATCGTATTTTAAACTTTACTCGAGCTTTTAAGGTTTACAAATTAAGACCCAAAAATAATCAATACGGTACCAAATTTGGGCGTATAAGGGTGCTAATCCTTCCTTATGCGTAACCGACTCCCAAACCTGTTTTTTCTGGATTTCGAAGACCAACATATTTTTAAAACGTTTTAACGTTTTGTGGTGATCCAATCACACCCAAATAAAAGATTGGTGGCGACTCTCATTTTTCATAGTTTTAAAATATTTTTCGAAACTCGTCATTTTCCATAAAAGGATGGTTTCGACAGCTTGGCGACTCCACTAGGGACTTTCCAAAATAAATGAGAGTCAAGCCAAAATTGATTATTTTCGGGTCTTTTTTTTGAAAACTTTTAAACTTAGGTTTTGTTTAATATACAATCCTCGACATTCTTTGTGCAATATTTTACGTGATATTGCTAGTGTAAATTTGCATACATTTGCATATGATATGACCCTTTTAAGTGGAAGCTGGAAACTACTCCTTCGTGAGGTCTTCACCTCTGTGTAGGATAGTGGATTGCTTTCAGGATTACAGAGTACCCTTGTTTTCGTGAAGTTTTCACTTTCGTGTAAACATGTGGGAAATGTGTCCCCCTAAATCGAACTCGTCTGTATGAGCCTATAATGGGTGAGGATTGAGGAATCTGCCGGTTTGGGTACCTTCACTTTAGAGCCTAAAACCTCATATAGTGAGACGTAAGGACACACCTTAGAAGGGGTTATGTTCAACCTTTTAGCAACCTTCTAAGACAAACTCTTAGGTTCTGTGCTCTATACTTGTATATTGATATCATTTGTGTCTTGCTAACTCGTTCATTTTGTCTCCCTTTTGCATTGCATTTCATCATCATATAAAAGAAAGGTATAGACTAAAAGTTCAATTACCAATAAGAGAATTGAACATGGAAAACAAGTACCTAGATAAATTGGAGGATAAGTGGAGGTCCCTAAACTGTCCGAAAATTATATTTTGACCCTGAAACTTCCAAAAATTACATTTTTTACCCTAAAACTTCCAAAAATTGCATTTTAACCCCAAAACTTCTAAAAATTCCATTTTTAACCCTGAAACCTCCAAAAATTACATTTTTAACCCCGAAGCTTCCCAAAATTACGTTTTTACCCTTGAACTTCCAAAAATTCCATTTTTAACCTTAAAATTTCCAAAAATTCCATTTTTGACCCCAAAACTCTCAAAATTACCATTTTACCCCCAGATGTCCAAAAATCCCTTTTTTTATATCGATTTTTCTAAAAATTATTATTTTACCCTCGATTATCTAAAAGTCATTTTTAACCCCAAATTTTCCTAAAATTACCATTTTGCCCTTGAGAGTCTAAAATTACCTTTTTGCCCTCGGGCATCTAAAAAGTCCCATTTTTTATCCCGATTCTTTCAAAAATTATCGTTTTACCCCCAGGCATCTAAAATGTCATTTTTAACCCCAAATTTTCCAAAATTACCATTTTGCCCTCGAGAGTTTAAAATTACCATTTTACCCTCAGGTATCCAAAAAGTCCTATTTTCAACCATGATTACATCATTTTTCTTCCTCATCAACATTTGCATTTAGCTTTAATTATTATGTATTCGTATTTCGTGTTTGTTTTATTTTTGTTTGCCATTTATCTGCTTAATTATTTTACTTCATGTTATAATTTCCATCATTAATTGCTCACTCATATTAAACTCATATATTTATTTCCAAAATTGTTTCAATAAAAACATTAAAATCGAGGCAATATTCTTTTATTTCGAGTTTAGAAACTTTGCGCCTTAACTTACTAGGTGCAATTCTTCTCTAAAATCGAAATAATCGAATACCCTTTTATCGAGGCAATGTTTCCTTATCTTCGATTTTGAAATTTTTGCACCTTAACTTACTAGGTGCAACCTTTCTTTAAATCAAGATAATCTAACATCCTCTTTCAAAATTTTAAAAAGTTTTACAAAGGAAAGCTCATTATTTCTAGATCTCGAAATATTATGTCCTAACTCACTGGACATAATTTTCTTCCCCGATCACTTTGAAATAGCGGAACTTCCAAACAAAAATTGATTTCTTTTAAACATAACTCATGCATTAGAGGATCGTATTTTAAACTTTACTCGAGCTTTTAAGGTTTACAAATTAAGACCCAAAAATAATCAATACGGTACCAAATTTGGGCGTATAAGGGTGCTAATCCTTCCTTATGCGTAACCGACTCCCGAACCTGTTTTTTTGGATTTCGAAGACCAACATATTTTTAAAACGTTTTAACGTTTTGTGGTGATCCAATCACACCCAAATAAAAGATTGGTGGCGACTCCCATTTTCCAAAGTTTTAAAATATTTTTTGAAGCTCGTCGTTTTCCATAAAAGGATAGTTTCGACAATAATATTCATCACCCTTTAGTGAACCCTTATTCTTCTTTATTCTATTGCCTATTTCGCCACTAAGCTTATCTTGTGCCTCCTTTTGCTTTCCCCGATGGGTCTTTGTTGCTTGAGGAAGGGTCGACGTATCTGGATTAATACGTGATTTAATAAGTTTTCCTTGTTCTCTTGTCACACTATCAAGCTGTTCTATTAGGGTGGTGGAAACACGTGCTGCAGGTTTTATAGTATAAACACAATTATAAACTGAAGCCAGTGTATAAACTATAATGACTTCTAATGTATAATGGGGTAAGTTATTTATGATATTCCATTCCTCGGGCTGTAATCTATTGTTATTTTTAGATAATCCTTAGCAATTCCCGATATATTACCATTATGATCTTCTTCACTTTGGACCAATAATTTGACTAAATCGGGGGATAAATGATGAAAGGTTTGTAAATGATCAAATGACATGGTCAGTTCTTCAATCTTTTGTGTAAATTTAGAAGTCTGGTTTGTATCGGTAGTTCTATAGTAGTACTGGTAGTGTCATTTTTAGGTTCGGTAGAAGTTTCAGGAAAAAATCATTTTGCTCTCCGGAACTTATTATATCGGTAGAAAGGTAGGATGTATCGGTAGAGCCTAGAGTTGCATCGGTAGGAGTGAACTTCTACCGGTAGGATTCTGCAATTATTTTCAAGTCTTTACTGACTTGAATTCTACCGATACCTGTTCCCCCAAGTATCGATAGAAATTCAACTGTTTTCAAAAATTGAAATAATTCGAATGGTTTTCAAATATCAATATATCTGATGTTTTAAATAATAAATTATAATAATGTTAATGATAATAATAATAATAATGTGATAATAAGATGGTATAAGGTTTAATTTGTTTCTTGTTAGATTAATTTACTCGTGACACCTAATTACTCGGGTTCGGCGATCGGGCTGGGTAAGGGGTGTTATAGAACGGGAGTACGTTCGGAGGTGGTTAAGTTGTTGGCGTCGTTCGGAGCCCAAATCTATATCAACTCAAGAAAAATGACAATACTATGATAAACAATTGGAATACATTTAATATTCTTAGTATGATATATTTACCTGTGTAAATTTCTTTTTCACTCATATGTTAAACTATTTTTATTTATTTTAATTTCGTACATATTACATATGTGTTTTTATTATTATTAATTTTAAATTTTACTTTTCATTATTTATTATTTATAAATATACTCTTATATTTTAAATACGTAATTATCAAACACATAAACTTATAATAAATTTCTATTATCAAATTATATAAATGAGCAGCTCAAGTGACATTAAAGCACTGCTGTTTGAAGTAGTTAACAGATTCATCACATGTAAATATTGAACAACAAAAAAAAACAACAGATTCACACGTAAATTAAAAAACTGTCAAGGCAGTTATTACAGGTGGAGTAACTAATTTTGTGATTAGTTAATGTGTTAACAAAAAAATATTTAATAATAAATATAAATGGAGTGATAATAAATTTATATTTTAATATTATTGAATACATGTTTGATCTTTAGATTTGTATTTTGTAATTGTTTTTATTGTGGAAAGTTTTTTAAGTAGCCTGCTAAGTGTGAATAGGAATGATCACTTCCATCGTCTTCATGATAATCTATTAACTTGTCATTTTTGAAGTTGATAATTTATTAAAAAAATCTTTGGGCTTTGAGTGATATTAATATTGTGGAAGCCTGACGTTGAAGACCAATCCTTTTAAAACAATTATTTTTGGAGATTGGATTGATTCGAATCAAATAATTAAACCTCTTAGATTGTGTAGAACCGATTAGGATTGCATTAAAGACTTATTTGAAGAATGAATCACCATCAGTTTACTTTACATTGAACTCTATTAGAAGGTGAAGCTAAAATTTTTTTTTAAGGAAATCGAAATTAAATTTTAATTTTTAATAATCTATATCTTTATACTTTTTAAAAAATTAAATTAAAATTTTATAACTTTAGAAGACCAATGTGCAATTTTATCTTTATTAATTTAAAAATTAAAAAAATTAAAAGCGTAAATAGTAATTTTTTATTTTAGGGGGAGCCAGGGCCCCTGCTAGCTCCTGTAGATTCACCTCTGTGTATTAGTATATTCCATTTGCTATTTTGTAGTCCTTATTATTATGGGATTGGATTATAATTTATCACTAGTATGTGAGCAAGTCTCGAAATTTTCTATATATTGAAAAACTTGTATAAGTTTTGTACTAGAGCATAGAAAGCAATTTATTATTCATTAAAAAACTTATTTTGTGAGTGCATTTGAAGAGTAAACAGATTGTGTTTACAACCTAAATTCTCAGAGGTAGAATTTAGAGTTAAGTATTTTAGTATCTTTATACTTGAAGAGTGATAGAACTTAATTCACTTGTATTATGGATTAAAGAAAATGAAAATACTCATTGAATTAACCTTCATAAACGTAGGAAAATTGAATTGTCTAAACAATCATGTGTATTCCTTGTTTATTTTATTTACTTATTTATTGCAGTGGCAACCAAAATGATTATTGCAATCATGCAACACTTGGTTTAAAAGCAATTAGCAAAGGTAAATGTCAACAATTTTATTTAAAAATAATATACTTAAATTAATTATATTTTTATACAAAAATAATTTAATAAAGTTATTATTTAGTTTTAATTTATAATTTATAAATTGTGTATCACTTTCTATTGATAAAGAATATAAAACTTCAACAAATATCATAATTACAAATACAGAAAGCATCTAATTAAAAAAATATACTAAAGCATCTAATTAAAAAAATATACTATCTCTTCACTTGCGAGTAAAATTAATAAGTGAAGAAAACTGATAAAAATACACAGCAAGTCTGCAAAAGAAAGCTACCATGCAACAAATAAACCAAAAACAATTAAAACTACTGTTGGAGCCCAATTTATTGAGGCCCAACTTGAAACTAAACAACTCAAATTTTCTTTAAATTAAAATTTATTTTTAATTTAATAGAAATGCCCCTTTACAAAACCAATAGCCCAAAACTCAAATAATAAAAATTTTAAATTAAAATTTATATTAATTTAAAATGTCTAATTACAACCCAAACCCAATTACACCCAAGCCTAATTATCTAACAAGCCCAATAAGCCTAATTACATGAAAACCTAATCTGCCTAACATTCTTACCATCGATTGCACTGCCCACTCAGCTATTGTCACATTAGCAATGCCACCACCAACTTGTCACCACTGCCACTATTGAATCTGCACCTGTAAAAGAAAAGACATTCATTTAGTTGTAAAAAACAAAATATGATGATTGTAATATTTTGGCTATAAAGCCAAATTCAAAATCTATTGTAGGGGTTACGCACGAAATAGAATCGAGAGAGAAACACAAACTCTGTAATCAAGCATTCAAAATCTAATTTGTGCAAGGTATTTCTGTTGTTATTTTATATCCCTACGCATAATATATAAACTTATTTGTTTTTTATTTTTTATTTATTTCGAATATTCTAAAACAAATATAAAAATATATATAATATAAATTATAAAAGTGAAAGTTAGGTTTTTACCTAGCCTCCATCGCCGTCGTCGCCACCCGCCATCGACGGAGGGGCCCCCCAAACGTCCCCACGTTCGCAAGGAAACCCCGATGATGATATTTGTCAAAAAAGGAAAAATAAAAGGGAGCAAAAAAACCGAAAACTCAATCAATCGATGTTTTTAAAAATAATAAAACTTAAAGCTTGGGAAAATGTGATTTTTCGAATCTTTTTGAAAAAACGAGGCTTGATCTTGATAGTTCTAGCCTCAATCTACGTTTTTAAAAATAAAAAAATCAAAATTTCGAGCCCCGATCGCCGTGGACGGCAGCCGTCGACGGGCGACGGACCAACGATCGGAGCATGGCCGACCTCATGGCATCTTGAGAAATTTTTTTAAGGGGGGAGAAGGTTTTTTTTGTGAAAGGGTTTTTAAGAATTCTTTTGGACTTATATAGGGCACAAAAACGACATCATTTTGGGTGCGGCCAAAACGCCCCAAAATGACGTCGTTTAGACGCCATGACTCGACTCGAGCAGATACCCCTTGGGATCCGCGTGTTTTTGGAAAATGAGTAATTTACCCCTTTGGTCCTTCCGTATTTTTATTTGTTTCAATTTAGTCATTTTGCTCTATTTTTAATTTATTTTAAATTCGTCCAATAATTTTAAATATTTTTCAATTTAATCCTTGACTCAAAAATGGCCTTAGGGCTGTCACGTGTCACAATTTTGGGCATATTTTCCATTTGGTCCTGTATTTTCCAAATATTATGGATTTGACCTCGTTTTTCTTATTTTTACCTAAAATTTTATTTTTATTTTAATTTAGTCCTTAGACCCTTTTTTCTCTTTTAATTTGACCCCACTATTATCCAATTTTGTAAACTAGGCCCTATTATTTTTTAAAAATTTCAAATTTCACCCCTTTTATTTTAATTTCTTTAAAATTGGGTCCTTTTTATTTTTTTAATTTCTATTTTGTTTTATTAATTAATTATTTTGTACTTAAAAATTTAATTATTTTTGGTATGTTAAATTAATCCTGTTTTTATTTTTCGATAATTTTGATTTGCATTTTCTTTTGTATTTCGTATTTTATTTATCTTATGTTTATTTTGCGTATTTATTATTCATGTAATTGCACCTTCTTCGTGTTATTCAATCTCATCATTAATTGTACACTCCTATTTGATTTACATGCTCATTTTTATTTAAATATTTTAATTAAAATTGTTTTTTGATTTTCTCTAAAAATCCAAATAATTTTAAAATCGAGGTAATATCCTATCGTGTGAAAACTTCAAAAAATTATGTCCTAACGTACTGGGTATGATTTTTTCGTAGAATTTGCATAATCGAATATCCTCTTTTAAATTTTTCAAAAAATGTCCTTTAATTTCGAAATTTCGGGAATGTCGTGCCCTAACGTTTTGGACACGATTTTAATTTCCCGATTAATTCGAAACAAACGAGCATTTTTGTTATCAAATTCAATTTTTAAAAATTACACGAAATAAATTATGCATTTAGGGATTGTATTTTAAATTTCACTCGAGGTTTCAAATTTTTAATAATCAAGATCGGAAAAAAATCAACTGGGTACCAATTTTGGGCGTGTGAGGGTGCTAATCCTTCCTACCCTCACACATAATCGATTCTCGAACCCTTTTTCTGGATTTCGAAGACCAAAATATTTATCAAAACGAATTTAAAACGTTTTAAGGTGCTCCGATCACACCAAATAAAAAAAGGTCGGTGACGACTCCTTTTTTTATTTTAAAATATTTTCGAGACTTTTTTTAAAAACCGTTTTGATAGCTTAACGACTCCACTAAGGACTTTAAAAATAAAAATAGAGTCAAGCCAAAAGTCTATTATTCAGATTATGACAGTTCATTCCAGCAACCCATGGTTTGGCTCAATCCGAGTTTACATATAAAGGGAACAGTTACAAGAAAAGTGTTCAAGAGATGTCTAGTGTATAGGCCCAAGTTCACAAGATAAAGGCGTTTGCTGTAAATCCTATGATAACTCCAGAGTATGGTTGTGGAGGAATAAGAGGATCAATGATAACATTTCTGTGCCAAATCCAAAAATCATTCGCCCGATCGAAGAACACTTGCAAGTCATCCCGACAAAGTTAAAAATCATCAAACAAGACTTTGAAAGAAAGAATTCTGAGATGGAAAAGGCAATAGAAAAACTGGAAGAAGAAAATGTACTTTTGGTATTAGATATTGATGTTAAAAAATTAGGAGCAGAAAAATTAAGAAAACGGAAGAACAAGGCTGAAGAGGACCTCGATAGCTTGAAGAAAGACTACAAGAAGCTTCGTATGTCAATAAGGACCGTCGATTTGGGTAAAACATCAGAGTAATGGCAACAGGAAATCCGTGAAGAAAAGAACAAAATGAAACAGTGGAAGAACAAGTTTCAAGATACTCAGGTTCAGGAAAATGCCATGAAAAGTAGCTTGTTGGAAAGTCAAGACGAGATAACTGAGTTAAAGGACCAAATAAAAGAGTTAGAGGAATCCCTGTATAGACATCATAATCGAAACTTGATAGTAAAGCTAAAAGCAAGTCGAGTCGAGATTAAGAGGTTGAAAGAACTGAAAGCCTCGTTGCAGAATAGCGAGATATGAACTGAGATTCTTGAGAGGACATTAGAAACAAATGAATTGCACCTTCAACATACTCGGACGTAAATTCAAGACAAGGATTATGTTATGGGCGAAGCTCTGAATCAAATGCGGGGGGAGTAACTGACCACTTGCAAACACTAGCGATCGAAGCTGATATGTTAAGTGTGTAGTATGAGACAAAGTCAGAATAGTCAGATTGGAGTCAGAAATTAGCTGGACTTCTCAAGAATATCAAAACTCTAAGCATTAGGGTAAAACCATTTATGTAAATTTGCCTTATGTAAAGAAATTTATTATCTAGTGAAGTTTTCTAATAGAATTGAATTATAAGTCAATACCTTTCTTTCGCATACATGCATTCATAAGCATCGTATTTCATTAAACATGCATTTAATTTCATGAAATATCCTTAATTAATTAATTAATTTATATTGTAACAGTCACATAAAAAATCATTAAAAATTCACACTGTTACCATACCCGCAAAAAAACCAAAGCCATGGACCAGAGGCTAGAAAGATTCGAGCAAATTCAAAGAGATATGCAAGAACAGATGCAAGTTTAGTTGCAAGAACAAATGGCAAGAATGCATCGAGAGATGAAAGACCAAATCATTGAAGTCCAAAGAGATGATCAGCAAATTAGTCCAAATGATGAAGGGCGGGGCTGACAAAAGGAAAGGTCCTGCAATAAATCTAGTTGAGGAAGGCGAAGATCCCATTCACCCTCAGGCTTTACACCCCCTCACAACTAGGTTCCGTCAGAAACATATACACGGCGAGCCACTGTTACCATAAGAGCGTAAAAATACTCTACTGGTATTTTAGGGCCAAATAATTATCCAATAGGATTAGGAACCAACCCGAAAGATAATCTTGGAGTCCTTAACTTTGATGAAATGGCAAAAACGAATCTTCCCAGGGAGATGGAGGAGAAATAAAAACTGTTGGAGGAAAAGATTAAAGTGATACAAGAAGCCAAAAATTTCTACGGGATAGACGCTAAGGAGTTAAGTCTAGTCCTAGATTTGATACTTCCTCCCAAATTCAAGGTTTCGAAGTTTGAAAAGTATAATGGGGCGAGTTGCCTAAAGGCTCACATCACTATGTTCTACAGGAAAATGGCAGGATACGTCCACAATGACCAACTTCTCATTCATTATTTTCAGGACAGTTTGGTAGGGTCCGCAGCTAAGTGGTATAACCAACTAAGCTGTGCGAAGATTCATTCATGGAAAGACTTGGCACAAGCCTTCTTAAAGAAATATGGTCATGTTACAGATATAGCTCCTAATAGAATCACATTGCAAAACATGGAGAAGAGGCCAAATGAAATCTTCAGACAATATGCACAAAGATGGATAGACGTGACAACTCTAGTGCAGCTACCATTAACGAAAAAAGAAATAACAATGCTCTTTGCTAATACTTTAAAGGCACCCTACCTTAATCATTTGTTAGGGAATGCCACCAAAAGTTTCTCCGATATGGTCATGTCAAGAGAAATGATTGAAATTGCTATAAAAAGGGCAAGATTGAGGGCGGAGAGAGTACCAAAAGGCCTACTCCCAGAAAGAGAGATAATGAAGTAAACAATGCAAGCATGTACCAGCCAAACTACACAAAGCCATTCATGACTCACAACCTAAAGCCCCGATGGTCGATTACCAAAATGCACCAAAACGAGAATTAAGCTCGAGGACAAACACTGAAAGAGTTTAATACACTTTCATTCTTATGTCATATAAGGAACTCTATCAAAGACTATACGATGAGCATGTAGTATCCCCACAGTACATGGAGCTGTTGAAGCCCCCATTCTTAGCTTGGTATAATGCAAAATCTCAGTGTGAATATCACGCAGGAGTAGTAGGGCATTCAATTGAGAGTTGTCCTACATTTAAGATACTAATCAAGAAACTTATTCGGTTAGGAGTAGTGAGATTCGATAAACCGACAAGACCAAACATAATTGAGAATCCCTTACCCAATCATCCTGACCAAGGAGTAAATGCAATAGTGGAAGACAGAAGTCAGGGAATCAAAATTAATGTTGAGGAAGTCAAGTTTCCTCTCAAGTGGGCGTGGCATCAGATGGTCAATGTGGGACTAGTTGCGAAAAATAGAGAGAACACAATAGCAAGGACCGATAACTATTGCGAATTTCAAGTCATTGAGGGGCATAAGATTTAAGACTGTGTTAAATTCAAAATTTTGGTGCAAAAATAGATAGACAACAGAAAGTTGGAGTTTTCGAAGAAGGGGAAGAGGTTAAGGATGTTTATGCTTCCGAAGAGAGAACAGCGAAGGCCTATGAGATCAATCGCCCAGTGGTGATTATTTTTAAACCCACAAATAGTTGGGTAATAGAGCAAATGATACCATGCATCATTATACAGAAGTCGACACCATTTCGCCACAAAGATAGTAAAAGAGTCCGGTGGAACTATAATTGCAATGTAACTATGCCAAGGGAGGAATGACTCAAAGAGGACACGAGTCTCGTTACTCGCAGTGGAAAGTGTCATGACCCAATGTGCAAGGAAAAAGAAATAAATAAAGGGAAGGCAGTGTTGGTTGTGTTTGAAGAAGAAAGGATTAGTGAGCCCGAACCACCCACAAATGAGCCTGTGTCAAAGAAAGAAGCCAAGGAATTTCTGATATTCCTGAGACAGAGTGAGTTCAGTGCAGTGGAATAGTTACACAAGTAGCCAGCCCGTATATCAATTTTGGTTTTACTTTTAAGCTTAGAGGCCCATCGAAGCGCACTAATGAAAGTACTAAATGAAACATACGTGGCTAATGATATTTCTATCAATAAGCTGGACCATTTAATCAATAATGTGAGGGCAAATAATTTTATTTTCTTCAGTGACGATGAGATATCGACCGGAGGAATGGGATCCACAAAAGCCTTACACATTACCACCCGTTACAAAAGATACACATTGCCCAAAGTACTCATAGATAAAGGCTCAGTTCTAAATGTGTTACCATTGGCTAATTTGAAGTGGTTACCAATTGACAGCTCTTACATGAAGGGATGCAATAATATAGTGAGAGCGTTCGATGGGACTAAAAGGAAAGTGATGGGCAAGATTGAGATACCTTTTCAGATTGGACCAAACACATACGAGGTGAATTTTTTAGTAATGGATATCAGGTCTACCTATAATTGTTTGTTAGGAAGGCCATGGATTCATTCAGCTGGGGTGGTACCTTCGTCGCTGCACCAGAAGCTGAAATTGATAAATGAAGGGCGATTAATCACGATCAACGCTAAGAAAGAAATTATTACATCTGTAACGAGGGACACACCTTATGTTGGAAAAAATGAAGAGGCCATCGAATGCACTTTTCTCTCGTTAGAATTCGTCGATGCAACCTTTATCACCGAAGGAAGCAAGGTCTCTGCAGCTAAGTTATCTTCAACTACGAGGATGTGTCTGCGATTAATGGTTAGAAAGAGGGCGTTGCCTAGAAAAGGACTCGAAAAATACCTCCAAGGGAGAGTTAGTGTGCCAGTAGTGATAGAAAAATGAGATCGCTATGGCTTGAGGTATAAACCAGATGCAAAATAAAAGAAGAAAGAGATGAAAAGAAAACAAGAAAGAAGGAGAGCAAGATTGACCGAGGAAGAGATTATATGGGAACCTATGGTCTTCCCACACATATCTAAGACATTTATCTCTAGAAGAGTAATCAACCAGGAACAAAGGATGGGAAAGAAACAAGTGATTATCAAGACTGAAGGAATCATAAGGGATCTAGGTGTCAACGCTATATTCAAAGAAGGAACAGAATTTGTCAGGAATTGATCCATGCGCACCTAGAAGCACTCTGGATAGCTGGACTGTAGAAGAACTCCCTGTAACCTTTAGGATTTTTATAACAGCATAATTTTTAATTGTGTTAGAAATAGTGGTTTCGGGGCCACAACTCA
Organism: Gossypioides kirkii; assembly: GCA_005610355.1. Taxonomy (NCBI): domain Eukaryota; kingdom Viridiplantae; phylum Streptophyta; class Magnoliopsida; order Malvales; family Malvaceae; genus Gossypioides; species Gossypioides kirkii. Next base: position 5,872,344 of record CP032249.1, on the reverse strand, counting down.
GACGAATCGAATCGTAAATATTATTTATTTAATATGTATGATGTAAATTTCCTCGTCTTAAATTTGGTTTTAAAAATTTTATCGTTTAGATAGTTAATTGAGTAGAAAGGATTAAATTGAAAAAGGTTTAAAATTTGAGTTAAGAGATTTGAAGGACCAAATGAGTAAATTAATCAAAGGAGTGTTAGTGGGTGGATTAGTATGATTCATATTAGTTGAAATTAAGTTTAATTAAGGCTAAAAGTGATTAATTAAAACTTAATGATGAAAGTCTTAAAAATTACAAACTTGTCATTAATATATATATTAAGTTAAAAGAAAATTTTGTGAAAATAAAGTCATTTTCACACATCATCATTTTCACGGAAAGAACATAAGGAATTTAGGGTTTTTCTTTGTCAACTTTGAGCTTTGATTTGGGTAAGCAAACCTTGATCGTTTTTAGTAATTTTTATGTTTTTAAGTCCGTATCAGCTTAATCTAGCTTATGCAACGACTAATTTGTGAATTTGTCAAACGTTATGAAACTTGTCATTGTTGAAATTACTTGTTCTTGAAGGCTTTTGATTTATTTGAATGTTTGATGCTTGGGTTAAATCTTTTTGTAAAGTGATTTTTGATGAAATTAGGGTTTAAGGACTAAAATGTGAAAATGGTGAAATGACATGTGTTGTTGTGAAAATAAATGTGTGAATGGGTTGGATAGACACCCAAGAGGCTTTGGCTATGGTTGGTTGTGTGAGAGAATGGTTAGTTTGCATGTTTTGTGTTGAAAGGACTAGATTGAATAAAAGGAAACTATCAGGGGTAAAACCATAATTCCTTAAAAGGACTAAATTGTGTTGAATGATTAAATTATGTAACTTAATGTGAGAATTGAATGATTTGTGAATGAATGAAGACTACGAGTGTGCTACAGACTGCGAAAAAGGGAAATTGGCGGATTAGTTCTTGAAGTCTTTCCCAAGCTGCAATCCAGTCTGGTAAGTTCGTAATGTTAAATTCTTATTGATAACTTCTTATAACGGCCTTTCTAATGATTGTTGGAAATGATAAACGATGATTGGAAACGTAATAGATAGGAATGACGAGTTGAGAATTTCCCGACCTTGTGCCAAAGATAGAAAATGGTCCGATGCCTGAGATCATGCATTTGTTACGGATTCTCTTCAGCATCGTGAGTCACCATAAGGTGAATAGAATCCATGAATGGATTATAGGCCCTATGATGGCTAAGATTTATGCTTATTGCATTTTCTCGTCAGCTTAGTGTGAGCAGTATCGTAAGGAACAAATATACCGAATTGATGGTTAAGAATTACATCGTATACTGGTAACAAGCATGACCTTTGGGTCGATAGGGAGTAAATGAGCATCATGACCTTTGTGTCAACAGGGAGTAAAACGAATAATGATCTTTGAAGTTCAGTTGTGCTGGCTCGACAGATTTATAAAGTTGCTTATCACTTAAGACTTAGTAAATTGATGAACTTTGCGAACTTGTTAAGCTATGAAGCTTACCAGTGAACTTGTTGTTGTTTTGTAGATTTCCTTTTGTGACTTGAAGATTGGATCATCTTGAATACATCACACTATCCTGGGAGCTCGTTCAGTAGTATTTACATCACTCGGTTATTTGGCATGTACTAGGGTGATATTAACCTTAGTTGTTGTATTAAAGATGTCGAAATCTTACTATGTTAAAAGTGTATGTTCATGATGTACAATCTAGATGTTTAAGCTTGAGATGCTTGTAAAGATTTAGAAGTTATGTATGTTGTGTGATGAGCTAATGCATAACTTGTGTTGGATGTGTTTGAGATGTTAAACTTATGCCTTGGTATAATTCTTGAGATTTTGCATACTTGTTCCGGTAGAACTCACTCATGTATCGATACAAGCTCAGGGTAAGAGAGAGGTTGTTCACTGACTTGAGTTGTTTCGGTAGTTGAATTGTGAGTATCGGTAGTTATGTGTATAGATGTATCAGTAGTTTGCATACTTGTATTGGTAGAAGTTGCAGAGTGAGAATTATAGCTCTCTGGAGTTTTTAGTATCGGTAGATGCATGACTTGTATCAGAAAAAATATTACTTGTATAAATAGAACTAGTATAGGTACCGATAGAAATCTGTACCATTTTAGAATTGTTTACTGATAGGGTACTATCGATACTTGACCATCAGGTACCGGTAGAAGCCTTCTAAAATATTGGAAACATCATTTTTACCCTTGTTGATTTATGTTTATGTTAAGTGACGATGGGTAACATGTGAAGTGAAATATTTTAATAAATAAAGTTGTAGAATATATTGATAAGATTAACAGTGATAAATGAACAATAAACCACCGGAAATCCTAACCGACGATGGTGTTTGGATTTTTGAGTGTTACATTTAGTGATATCAGAGCTTTTGGTTTAGCCATTTCTTGAACTATAATGACAATGTTTTAAGTTTTAGAAGTACATGCCAAATGAACCTGTGATAGTGTGATATAGATGGATGCGATCTAACCATAGTTCTTGCAGATAAACGCAAGATGTCTAACTCAGAAAGAGAGGAAACTAATGAGGTGAACAGTAATATTTTGACTAATGATTTTGGAGCTAGTATGGGGCACCGATATTACCGATGATAGAAAACCAAGCAAAGAATATGTTTTTTGGATTGATGGGGCAGTGGTTCTTGGAGTTCATGAGGAATAACTCGATGGCACCACCTCCTCTACCTTCTCTTACACAACCTGTCACCTAACCCGTAGTGTCTCCCGCTATGCCTCCACCTCTTCTAGTGGTGAAACAGAGATGTCGTATTTCGACGGACAGGGCTAGAAAATATGATGCAGAAGAATTTCAAAGAAACATAGAAGACGATCCTTTCAGAGTTGAAAATTGGTTGGAAAACACAATAAGAGTCCTGAAAGAGATGGTTTGTCCTCTAGAAGACTACCTGAGGTGTGCAGCTTCGTTATTGAAGGACGGGGCCTACAATTGGTGGGTGATGATTTTAGCAGTGTTGCATAAAATGAAGTTACCTGGGAGTTTTTCCAAGTAGAATTCAGAAAGATATATGTCAGCAAAAGGTACTTGGATAAGAGGAACAAAGAGTTTCTAGAATTGAGACAAGGTAACAAAATAGTGGAAGAATATGAACTACAATTCGTACAACCTAGTAAGTATGCTAGGGTAATTGTACGAACAGGTAAGGCAATATGTGTCTGTTTACAAGACGGGCTAAATGACGAAATCAAGATTATGGTAGAAGGGTTCGAGCTGTCACCATTTGTGGTTCTTGCAGATAGAGCTCAAAAGATGGAAGAAATTTACCACAACAAGAGGTAAAGAGAGAACAAGTTTCGAGAATCTGGGAGAAAGAGTGTCACCAAAACTTTTTCTATGCCGCTACCAAAGAAATTTAGAGAAAATAAAACTTGTGGAGCAGTTCCTTCTAGGTTTCTGAACAGGAATAGATCGAGACCACCGGAGTCTAAATTTCAGAATTGTCCTGCAGCCAGTGTAGCCAGTGTTCGAATTGTGCCGAACCCATCATGTGATCATTGCGGAAGATACCATGCGGGTGAGTGTTGAAAGATAAAAGGAGCTTGTTATCGATGTGAAGGTACAGATCATTTCATACGAAACTGCTTGATGACTTCGGAGGTAAAAGAGAACCAGAGTGTGAAACCCTCTATTTCACCGTCAAAAGGTAAACGCCCAGGACAGAGCAGCAGTATGGGTGGAAACCAAGGCGATAATAGGGGTAATGTAACCCAGTCTGAGACACGAGCACCTACACGGACATATGCCATTAGAGCTAGAGAAGAGGCTACCGCACTTGATGTCGTGACCGGTATATTTTACCTTTATAATTATATTATGTGTGCTCTGATTTATCCAAGCTCGACTTATTCATATATATGCACTGCATTAGCAACTGATAAAAAATTGTTAACAGAGTCAATTGAATATGATGTGCAAGTTACAAACCCATTGGGTCATAGTGTCATTGTTAATTTGATCTATCGTTAATGTCCACTAAAAGTCCAGGGCTGTGAATTTTCTGCTGAATTAATGCTATTGCCATTCGCCAAATTTGACATGATCTTGAGTATGGATTGGTTATCTGAGCACGATGCAATAGTAAATTGCAAGCAAAAGCGGGTTAGTTTGAAATGTCTGATAGGCAAGGTAATTATAGTGGAGTCTGGCAGACTGAATAGTGAAACCAGGGTGATTTTGGCTATATCAGCACAGAAGATGGTTCGTAGAAGCTGTAAAGCATTTTTGGCATATATACTTGACACCCGGGGTTCAAGTATAGAGTTGAATCAGGTATCGGTTGTTAAAGAGTATACAGATGTGTTTTTGAAAGAATTATCGGGTTTACTGCCAGTCAGATATGTAGAATTCGGTATTGATTTACTACCTAGTACCGCTCCGATCTCAATTCCACCATACAGAATGGCACCGATTGAATTAAAAGAGTTGAAAGCTCAACTGCAAGAACTGTTAGACAGAGGATTCATACGACCTAGTGTATCACCTTAGGGTGCACCCGTATTCTTCATGAAAAAGAAGGATGGGTCGATGCGGATGTGTATAGATTACAGGTAGTTAAATAAGGTGACGATCAAGAATAAGTGCCCGTTACCTTGGATCGATGAGTTATTTTATCAGTTAAAAGGTGAAACCGTATTCTCTAAAATAGATCTTCAGTTGGGTTATTATCAGATGCGAGTGAAAGATGGTGATATAATGAAAATGACATTCAGAACTCGGTATGGTCATTATGAGTTCTTGGTTATGCTGTTCGGGTTGACTAATGCACCTGTAGCATTTATGGACTTGATGAACAGAATATTTCAGCCTCAATTGGATAAATTTTTGGTTGTGTTTATTGATGACATATTAATCTACTCTAAGACAGACCAGCACCTAAGAGAGGTTTTACGGATATTGCAAGAAAAGCAGTTATATTCAAAATTCAGCAAATGTGAGTTTTGGCTTCGAGAAGTTGGATTTTGGGTCATGTAGTATCATCGGAGGGAATCCGGGTTGATCCTAGCAAGGTTTCAGCTATCCTTGATTGGAAGATACCAAAGAATGTTCCCAAGGTACGTAGTTTCCTAGGGTTAGCAGATTATTATCATCGATTTGTGAAGGACATTTCCATCATAGCCTTACTGATGATGAGGCTGCTACAGAAATATATTCAATTTGCTTGGTCTGAAAGGTGCCATCAAAGTTTCGATCAGTTGAAAAAGTAATATTTTATAGTGATACATCTTTGAGTGGATTGGGATATGTTTTGATGCAAGATAGGAAAGTAATATATTATGCTTCTCGACAGTTAAAACCGTACGAAAAGAATTATCTGACTCATGATTTGGAGTTAGCTGTTATAGTCTTTGTGTTAAAGATTTGGAGTCACTACCTTTACGGGGAGAGATGCCATGTTTTCACTGACCATAAGAGTCTAAGGTATCTAATGACACAGAAGGAGTTAAATTTGCGACAGCACCGATGGTTGGAGCTGTTAAATGATTACGACCTTGTGATTAACTACCATACGGAAAAGGCTAATCTTGTAGCTGATGCCCTGAGTCGGAAGTTAATGTTTTTTTTAGGGCAATGAATACTCACCTGTCTTTAGAACGTGATGGTACTATCACCGCAGAGCTTAGGACGAGACCATTATTTCTACAACGGATTCAGGAATCTCAAAGGAACGATCTAAAGCTCATAGCTAAAATGGGAAAATGTAAAGTGATGGCACTTTAGGGTTTACAGTAAATGCCGAGGGAATGTTGTATTTTAGGGGTAGAGCATGTATTCCGAATGATTCAGATTTGAGACAAGACATTTTGATGGAAGCTCACAACAACACTTATTCTATTCATCCGGGGAGTGTGAAAATGTATAACGACCTGAAGAGAATGTATTGGTGGTCAGGCATGAAACGAAAAATCTCTGAGTTTGTAACTAAATGTCTGGTGTGTCAGCAAGTAAAAACTGAGCATCAGGTACCATCTGGATTACTACAGCCTATTACTATTCCGAAGTGGAAATGAGAACGAGTTACTATGTATTTTGTCACAGGGCTTTCGGTATACCCCTAGAAAGAAAGATTCGATCTGGGTAGTTATTGACAGATTGACAAAGTCGGCTCATTTCATCCCTATTTGGGTAGACTACCCGCATAAGAAGTTAGCTGAGTTATATTTGTCTGAGATCGTACGACTACATGGAGCACCAATCTTTATTATCTCTGATAGAGATCCACATTTTATCTCGAGATTCTGGGGTAAGTTGCATGAAGATTTAGGAACCAAACTGAATTTCAGCAATGCATATCATCTGCAAACGGATGGCCAGTCTGAGCAAGTGATTTAGATTCTTGAAGATATGCTACGGTGCTGTATACTCGAGTTTGAAAGAAGCTGGGAAAAATATCTGCCGCTGGTAGAGTTTGCATATAATAACAGTTATCAGTCTAGTAGTAAAATGGCACCGTTTAAGGCATTATATGGTAGAAAATGCAAAACACCCTTATATTGGTCAGAGTTGAGCGAGCCTAAGTTGATTGGAACCGACTTGGTTCATGAGACTGAGGACAAGGTACGGGTAATCCGTGATTATTTGAAAGCGACGTCTGATCGGTAGAAGTCATATACAGATCTTAAAAGAAAAGATATAGAATTTGCAGTGGGAGATCTAGTTTTCTTGAGAGTTTTACCTTGGAAAAAGGTGCTGCGATTTGGCAAAAAGGGAAAGTTGAGCCCGCGGTTTATCGAGCCTTATGAGATCATTGAGCGGGTTGGCCCTGTAGCATATAAGCTGGCTTTACCATCAGAACTAGAGAAGATTCATAATGTATTTCATGTTTCGATGTTGAGATGGTATAGATCGAACCCTTCCCATGTAATTTCACCTTGTGAGGTTGAGATACAGCCAGATTTGACATATTTAGAAGAGTCGATTAAGATTCTAGCTCGCGAGGTAAAAAAGCTGAGAAATAAAAGAGTACCATTAGTGAAGGTACTCTGGAATCATCATGGGTTTAAGGAAGCTACATGAGAGATAGAGGCTTCGATGAAATCACAGTACCCTAACCTTTTTAATGGTAAGAAATTTTGGGGCGAAATTTTCCTAAGGGGGAAGAGTTGTAACAGCCCAATTCTCAATGGTGTCAGAAACAGTGGTTTCGGGACCACAACTCCGACGAATCGAATCGTAAATATTATTTATTTAATATTTATGATGCAAATATCCTCTTCTTAAATTTGGTTTTAGAAATTTTATCGTTTAGTTAGTTAATTGAGTAAAAAGGATTAAAATGAAAAAGGTGTAAAATTTGAGTTAAGAGATTTGAAGGACCAAATGAGTAAATTAACCAAAGGAGTGTTAATGGGTGGATTAGTATGATTCATATTAGTTGAAATTAAGTTTAATTAAGGTTAAAAGTGATCAATTAAGACTTAATGATGAAAGTCTTAAAAATTACAAAATTGTCATTAATATATTTATTAAGTTAAAAGAAAATTTAGTGAAAATAAAGTCATTTTCACACATCTTCTTCATTTTCACAGCAAGAACATAAGAAAGCTACGGGTTTTTTTTGTCAACTTTGAGCTTTGATTTGGGTAAGCAAACCTTGATCGTTTTTAGTAATTTTTATGTTTTGGAGTCCTTATCAGCTTAATTTAACTTATGCAAGGACTAATTTGTGAATCTGTCAAACGTTATGAAACTTGTAATTTTTGAAATTGCTTGCTCTTGAAGGCTTTTGATATATTTGAATGTTTGATACTTGGGTTAAATATTTTTGTAAAATGATTTATGTTGAAATTTGGGTTTAAGGACTAAAATGTGAAAATGGTGAAATTGCATGTGTTGCTGTGAAAATAAATATGTGAATGGGTTGGATAGACTAATAGCAATACAAATTACATATATTTTCTCCCTAAATTTGTGTATTAATTATCTCTTTTGTGTCATATTTAGTATGCATATTAGGCATTTCATACTTAGTTTTTATGTTTTCTAACTCAGTGTTGTTTGATTTAAATTCTTATTATTTTATCTCTTTTTGTTCACTAATATCGCCACATGCAGCATATTTATATTGCATCTAAAAATTGTCAGTGCAAGGACACATCTCAGTAGATCAAGGCTAAAAAAATTTAGAATGCAGCCACAAGTATAGCTTGGAATTGCGACTAGAGATGTCAACACATAGAAATCTTTACTTTGCATGAGTGAATTCAAGCTACAAGTATATTTGGAAGCACCAGCGCAGGAATTTCACACGTTGTCGTCGTAATTAAAGATTTCAGATCGCAACCAGAGATACGGCAACAATCTGTAGATTTATGAAGATCACACCAAATCTGCGTGAGTGCACAGCTGGACTGTAACAAACTTTGCCAACTGTAAATGGAATTGGATCTGAGAAAAGATGAGATCTATGATTCTTGAAGAAAGCATTCAGAGTTGCAGCCATAGGTTGGTCTAGAAATGCGCCAAATTGTCGACGCAATTTATAATTTGCGTCGATATTCTGCAACTGTCCAGTAAACAAATCAGATCTGCATAGTTGTCAATTACAAACTTTTACAGCTGTACAAAGTAGTTGCATCTGAGAATGGAAGAAATTTGCAATTTCTTGAGCTTATAAATAGAGGAAAGAAGATGAAGAAAAATCATCAAGGAGTGAAGAATTTAAACCTAAAAAAACTCTCAAATCTTCAAGTAAGCTACCATGGAAGCTTGATGTCGAAGGTCGGTGAGCTAATGAAGCAAGTGTGCAATGACTCTTGACGAGGAGTACTTGGTGCTGCACAAGAGGAGCAATTAAGGAAAAGTCTTAGTGGTCTAGAGATAGTAAGCTTCGATTGTATTTGTTGACCCCTCTCTTTATGTTGATGAAGTACTCTTGATAATTGAATGAATATGAGAATATCTTTCAGTGTTAGATTACTTGGAATCTTACTTAATCTTTCTCATTTGTTTATTCTTGAATTCAATTGCATTAAACATGAGAGTGGAAGTGCAGTCTACCGACATCGAGAGATGCGGTGACAAGTTGAGTTAACAAGCAAGTTAGGCTAGAGCTGCTTGGGATTAGAAGAGATTTTGGTCACTTGTTCTTGAGTGCACAATGTTGCTCACACTGAGAGGTGGGTAATTGTGGGTGCTTGTGTCTCGATTAAACAAAGAGCTATAGTTGGTAAGAATTTATTAGAGCTTTATTGCTGCTACAATTCATCAATACAATAACTTGTCGACGCATCCAGCGTTGCTACTTAGCGAAGTCAGTGATCCAATCCAATTCTTCACACTTGATCACACCTTTGCTTTTATGCATTTAAATTCTCAACACTTCAATAACACTTTGATTTACTTTCAGTTGCTCTGACAATTAACTTTTATAATTGCATTGACAATATTGACTATTTTAGCTGTGTAGATCTTACTTAATTGCGCTAACATCCTTACTCACATTTTATCTAATTCTAGTATTAGTTGCTTCGACATCTGAACATCAAGAACCCATTCCTCGTGGGATCGATATCCGATAGAATTATTCTATCAACTATACTTGCATCGACGTGTGTCCGCTTGTATAACTATTGTGATGTTACAGACTCGATTAAGTTTTGGCGCCGTTGCCGAGGAATGACGTTTGTTTGATGTTTATTTTTGTCGTTGCATTTATTCTTTATTATCTAAATTTTATTTGTCATTAACTTGTTTCCATTTTGTTGTTTACCTTTACATTTTTCTTTTAGCGAAATATGGCTAGGAACAAGGTATATAGAACCTTCAGATGTTGGATGAGTGATGCTATAGAAATGGAGCTCGATGCCATAAACGTCGAGGTATCTTCTTTGACTAATATGAGTAATTCAATGTAGAATGCTACAGCAATTGCAAAATGGAAATTTATTGCGATAAGTTACGATTACTGTGGGGGCAACCATGAGTTTGAAGAATTCCTATCAAATCTAGCAAATGTGTACCACATGGGGAATTTCTATCGATATGAAAATCCATATTCCAACACCTACACGTCAGAGTGGGGGCAACATTCAAATTTTTGTTGGAACAATCAAGACCTTGGAAGTATAAACAATGATGTTAAATCCGAATGGACACTGCCCAATTTTGATCAATTCTTGTCAAAGCAAAATACCCAGCAATATGAAGCATTAGAGTTTTCATCAATTGAAAATTTGCTAAGACAATTTATTTCCAAGACTGAATTTGTGCTTCAAAGTGAAACTGAATCCATACGAGCTCTAGAATATCAATTTGGCCAGATTATGGGTGCAATGAATTTGCAATCACAAGAAACCTTTTCGGTTGATATTGAGAATTCGATATCACAAGGGCAAGAGCGTGATGAGGAAATCATTTCTAGAAGTGAGACTCAACTAAATGAAGTTGTTAGAGATGCTACAGCAAAAGAAGATAATTCAAATCTCTATAGTGGAAAGATGTTAGCGCAATCTGAAAAGAAAACTGCAACTAAAGAGATTAAACAAAATATTACGGTGACAGAATCATATCGCTTTGTTTCCACAAATGCTACAACAAAACAACCTCAGAAACTTGAAGACACATTGTCAAAGAAGAGAAGATTGGGAGATGTCAAAGCAATCGCACTTACTGAAGGGTGCACTGTCATGACAATTAAATTACTCCAAGAATCTAAGGATCCCAAGAGCTTCTTAATACCCTATTCCATTGGTGATAAGCATATTGAAAAGGCAATATGTGATTTCAATGAAAGCATAATTTTGATGCATATATCAGTAATTAAGAAGTTACGGAATTAGAAAAAACGAAAGAAAGAGTGGAAATTTTTTGAGACCGTGTGAAGAATAAAAGTGTACGAAGTACTTGAAGAAGAAGGAATAAATATTGTGTCTGCACTAATTGAGGAATAAGTAAACACCATTGTCGACGCATTAGGATTCCATTGTCAATGCAATTTTGTACAGCTGTACTGCACCTATTGACTTAATGCTGAAAACGGATGAAGTTCATGTGGAGGAAGAAAAAGATGAAAAAATAGATGTCGAGGAAAATTTAGTTGAGAAATTTGTCCTGCACCTGAACTTGTAGGTGCCATAACTGAAGGCTTGACGCAAGATGGAGCGAGTTAGGCAAAAGCTGCTGATGAAAACCTTTAGGCGATAGTGGTCTATACTAGATCAACGAACGAAGCAGTTGATGATGCCAGAGTAGAGATAGAAACTGAGGAGCAGTCTACAGCTCATGCGAAGCTCAAACAAAAGTAAAAGAAGAAAGAAGAGAAGGACTTGATGTCACGATAAATTCGGCTGAGGAATTTGTCACCACACCTGAACTTGTGTATGCATCATCTGATGATTTGGCGCCACCTAAAGTGAGTCAGGCGGAGGCTATGATGCCTGTTATTAAGGAGCAATCCATAGGTCCGACCAAGCCAGAGGAACAAAGGAGGAAGTGCACCAAAGACAAGAAGAAACGCAAGGAGGAACGGAAGCACAAGAAGAAGAAGACCAATGTAGCCACATCTTTGGCTGCAGCACACTGAGTTAGTTTTTATTTTTTATCACTTAATTTAGTTTTTATGCATATTATATAGCTATAGTATAATTGTCCCTGCATTATTAATGTCATTGCATTTTTATTGTCGCTGCATCTACATTGTCATTGCATTTTCATATATATATTTATTAATGTCAGTGCATTGGGGACAATATACACTTTAAGTTTGGGGGGAATTTATGTGAAATGGAAATGCAATTGCACTCATATTTTTGAATTTTACTTGTTTCTTATGTTAAAGAAAATATGCAGAATTTCAACAAAAACGTACCCACAATGTTTTTATTTTTATGCGTAAATCTTGATTTGCTTAGAATGCTGATGTGTAAATTGGATAAATGTGAATGGATAGTGAGTCTTCTATTTTTGAATGAATGATTGGAATTGCTTCAATAATGAATGGATAGTGTGAATGTTTGAATCTTGAACTAACTGACCAGTTGCAGGGACATTGTGTGAATAAAACACACTCCAATGTGAGTGCATTGTGACTTTTCAAGGGAGAACACTCTGCTGTAGGTTTAGAAAAATCATCTACCAAAGGTAGTCACTCCAAGAGTGTGTGTCGGCGCAATTACATGCCTCCTGGGGTTTGTTGCACCCTATCGTTACTATCCAAGAACAAAGGTAGAGCAATGCAATGACATCTCTCAATCACTTGAAAAAGAAAATTGAAAAAAGGAAAAAAAATTATGATAAATGTTGTATTGGTTCAAGGAAGATTAGGATTCAATGCATGATACTAACATTTATGAAGTTGCAGTTTTTAATTATTCATGCCTATAAATTGTCGGCGTATTATTCTATCATGTAAATACAATTTGTGCATTAGGATTTCAGAAAATTCAAGTTGTGAGAATAATGATTGCGGTGACATTTTTGCTTGTGTCTTTGCTAATTTTTGTTTACTTGAGGACAAGTAAAAACTCAAGTTTAGGGATGTGATAGCATTACAAATGACATATATTTTCTCCATAAATTTGTGTATTAATTGTCTCTTTTGTGTCATATTTAGTATGCATATTAGGCATTTACTTAGTTTTTATGTTTTTTAACTCAGTGTTGTTTGGTTTAAATTCTTGTTATTTTATCTCTTTTTCTGCACTAATGTCGCCACATGCAGCATATATATATTGCGTCTAAAAATTGTCAGCGCAAGGACACATCCCAATAGATCAAGGCTAAAAGAATTTAGAATACAACCACAAGTATAGCTTGGAATTGTGGGTAGAGATGTCTACGCATAGAAATCTTTACTTTGCATGAGTGAATTCAAGCTACAAGTATATCTGGAATTTCACACGTTGTTGCTGCAATTAAAGATTTTAATCGCAACCAGAGATACAGCGACAATCTGCAGATTTATAAAGATCACACCAGATCTGCGTGAGTGCACAGCTGGACTGTAACAAACTTTACCAACTGTAAATGGAATTGGATTTGAGAAAAGATGAGATCTATCATTCTTGAAGAAAGCATTCAGAGTTGCAGCCACAGGTTGGTCCAAAAATACGGCAAATTGTCAGTGTAATTTATAATTTGCGCCAACATTCTGCAACTATCCAATAAACAAATCAGATCTGCATAGTTGTCAATAACAAACTTTTACAGCTATACAAAGTAGTTGGATCTGAGAATGGAGAAAATCTGTAATTTCTTGAGCCTATAAATAGAGGAAAGAAGATGAAGAAAAATCATCAAGGAGTGAAGAATTTAAACCTAAAAAAATCTCTCAAATCTTCAAGTAAGCTACCATGGAAGCTTGACGTCGGAGGTCGGTGAGCTTCTGGAGCAAGTGTGCAACGACTTTTGACGAGGAGTGCTTGGTGCTGTACAAGAGGAGCGGTTAAGGAAAAGTCCTAGTGGTCTAGAGATAGTAAGCTTCGATTGTATGTATTGACCCCTCTCTTTATGTTGATGAATTACTCTTGAAAATTTACTGAATATGAGAATATCTTTCAATGTTAGATTACTTGGAATCTTACTTAATCTTTCTCATTTGTTTATTCTTGAATTCAATTGCATTAAACACGAGAGTGGAAGTGCAGTCTACCGACATTGAGAGATGCGGTGACGAGTTGAGTTAACAAGCAAGTTAGGCTAGAGTTGCTTGGGATTAGAAGAGATTTTGGTCACTTGTTCTTGAGTGCAAATGTTGCTCACACTGAGAGGTGAGGTAATTATGGGTGCTTAAGTCTCGATTAAACAAAGAGCTGCAGTTGGTAAGAATTCATTGGAGCTTTATTGCTGCGACAATTCATCTATACAATACCTTGTCGACGCATCCAGCGTTGCTACTTAGCGAAGTCAGTGATCCACTCCAATTCTTCACACTTGATCACACATTTACTTTTATGCATTTAAATTCTCAACACTTGAACAACACTTTGATTTACTTTCAGTTGCTCTGACAATTAACTTTTATAATTGCATTGACAATATTGACTATTTTAGCTGTGTAGATCTTACTTAATTGCGTTGACATCCTTACTCACATTTTATCTAATTCTAGTATTAGTTGCTTCGACATCTGAACATCAAGAACCCATTCATCGTATGATCGATATCCGATAGAATTGTTCTATCAACTATACTTGCATCGACGTGTGTCCGCTTGCACAATTGTTGTGACGTTACAGACGTGATCAAACACCCAAGAGAATTCGACTATGGTTGGTTGTGTGAGAGAATGGTTATTTTGCATGTTTTGTGTTAAAAGGACTAGAACAAAAGGAAACTATTAGGGGTAAACTTGTAATTTTCCCAAAAAAGACTAAATTATGTTGAATGATTAAATTATGTAACTTAATGTGAGAATTGAATGATTTGTAAATGTAGACTACGATCGTGCTACAAACCGCGGAAAAGGGAAATTGGCGGATTAGTTCCTTAAGTCTTTCCTAAACTGTAATCTAATCCAGCAAGTTCATAAAGTTAAATTCTTATTGATAACTGCTTATAACGACCTTTCTAATGTTTGTTGGAAATGAGAAACGATGATTGGAAATGTGAAAGATGACGAGTTGAGAATTTCTTGGTCTTGTGCCAAAGATAGAAAATGGTCCGATGCTTGAGATCCTACATTTGTTGCAGATTCTCTTCAGCATCGCAAGTTAGCATAAGGTGAATAGAATCCATGAATGGATTACAGGCCCTACGATGGCTGAGATTTATGCTTGTTGCATTTTCTCGTCAGCTTAGTGTGAGTAGCATCGTAGGGAACAGATATACCGTATCGATGGTTAAGAATAACATCGTATACTGGTAACAGGCATGACCTCTGGGTCAATAGGGAGTAAATAAGCATCATGACCTTTGTGTCAACAGGGAGTAAAACGAATAACGATCTTTGAAGTTCAGTTGTGCTGGCTCAACAGATTTATAGAGTTTTTTTATCGCTTAAGACTTGGTAAATTGAAGAACTTTTGCGAACTTATAAAGCTATGAAGCTTACCAGTGAACTTGTTGTTGTTTTGTAGATTTCCTTTTGTGACTTAAAGATTGGATCATCTTGAAGACATCACACTATCCTGGGAGCTCGTTCGGTAGTATTTACATCACTCGGTTATTTGACATGTACTAGGGTGATATTAACCTTTCTTGTTGTATTAAAGATGTCGAAATCTTACTATGTTGAATGTGTATGTGCATGATGTACAATCTAGATGTTTAAGCTTGAGATGCTTGTAAAGACTTAGAAGTTATGTATTTTGTGTGATAACCTAATTCATAACTTGTGTTGGATGTGTTTGAGATGTTAAACTTGTGCCTTGGAATAATTCTTGAGATTTTGCATACTTGTTTTGGTAGAAATCACTCATGTATTGGTAAAAGTTTAGGGTAGGAGAGAGGTTGTTCACTGACTTGAGTTGTTTTGGTAGTTGAATTGTGAGTATCGGTAGTTATGTGTATAGATGTATCAGTAGTTTGCATACTTGTATCGGTAAAAGTTACAGGGTGAGAATTATAGCTCTCTAGAGTTTTTAGTATCGGTAGATGGATGACTTGTATCGGTAGAAATTATACTTGTATCGATAGAACTAGCACAGGTATCTATAGAAATCTACACCGTTTCAGAATTGTTTACTGACAGGGCTACTACCGATACTTGACCATCTGGTACCAGTAGAAGCCTCCCAAAATATTGGAAATGTCATTTTTACCCATGTTGGTTTGTGTTTATGTTAAGTGACGATGTGTAACATGTGAAGTGAAATATTTTAATAAATAAAGTTGTATAATATATTGATAAGATGAACAGTGATAAATGAACAGTAAATCACCGAAAATCCTAACCGGCGATGGTGTTTAGGATTTTGGGTGTTACAATTTCTTTAGAGTAATGCTCAGAACGCACCTATTGCTTTAGGCCCGAAAGCAATATAGATCTTTTTGTAAAAATGGTCCATGATCATTATCTAGTTATCTTTAATGAAATGCATTTTCTATCTTACATGGTAAATTTTTCGCTAATTATTCATTCATTCTTATCCGATTCAACAAACCATTCGTTTATATTCAAAATACAAAATTGATCATTCTTTAATACAAACATTCTTGCCCAATTTGAAAAACATTTATACTCATACTCATACAATACAATCATTTAATCGTAAATAAATTTTGTTCTTTGGACCCTTCTTTTTTACTCTTTCGACTGGTCTCTAGATATCAACGTTGATGCTGAATCAGGGCCTCATTTTGAGTAAGATATGTGCCTAGAAGAACTTCAGGACTTTGAATATAACAGTCCGTTTTTCAGTGGTGTCGAAAACAGTAATTTCGGGATCACAAATCTGGAAAGAAAATTTTTATAATTAGTGATTAAATCAAATAAGTCAATATTTATTTTTATATGGAATTTTAAATTGAAGAATTTTAATTATTGAAATAAAAGTTAGTATAAGTGGTTTGGTTCAAAAGTCAAGTGATTTTAGAAAATGAGGTATCGAGACCTCCTTTCTGAAATTAAGGGTCATAAATATTTTTATTAAATATTTACAGAGTCTTATTATATGTGAATTGAAGTTTACTTGGGTAATTTTGATGACTAATTGCTTAACTAAGGAAAAATTAGTAAATTGTAAAAAAGGAAAAAGTTAATTGCTATTGATTAAAAATAAAAGGGGCCAAAGTGGTAATTACACCATGGTCAAAAAGTCCAAGCGGTGGTGGATATGATTACCATCCACTAACTTTTGGGTTATTTCTTCATTTAGTCCTAATTAGTTTAGGACTAAATTGCAAATCAGTTTATTTAATTAAAATTTAAAATAATTAAAGGGCCAATTATGAAATTGGACCCTCTTTAAATGGCCTAATAATAGAAATAATGTGAAAATCCTTAGATTTTGGTAAACTGTAATTAAATCCAAATAAAATGGGGCTTACTAATTAGTTTATTTTTAGTATGATCGAGAATGGTAATTTTGAGGCCACTACTTCGATATGTCAGACCATAAATATTAATTATTTAATATTTATGAGTTCATTAGTATTGTATTAAAATTTGGTTATGAAATTTAATCGTTTAGATAGTTAATTAAAAGAAAAGGATTAAATCGTAAAAGTGCAAAAGTTGAATTCTCTTAATTAAAGGTATTAAATGCTAATTTAAAGGTAACTTAAAGTACTTATATGGTAATTATACCATTAAGGAGGTAAGTGGACGGTCATGGCCTTGAATTTGTTGAATTTTGAATGTTTTAATGGAGAACAAATCGGTAAATAAAGAGATAAATATTATAAACAAAATAAAAAGGAAAGAATCATCTTCCACATTAAGCAATTGAAACCTGATTCAGCCATAGGAGAAGAGAAGAAGTTCGGCCAAGCTTAGGGCTTCAAATTAGATAGGTAAACCTTGCCCATTTTTTGTAATTTTTATGTTTTTGAGTTCGTTTTAGCTCGATTTAGCTAATCCGGTGACTAATTGTAAAACTGTTAAATGTTGTGGGTTATGCCATTGTTGATTTTTGTATATTCTTGGAATTTTATGATGGATTTTTAATTTTGGTTGTTGGATTTGATTATTTTGTAAAGTAGTTTTTGATGATTTTAATGTTTAAGGACTAAAATGTTAAAGTGATAAATTTGCAAGGACTTGAGGTGAAATAATGGTAAAAGTGGGTTGTTTAAAGACTCATGAACATTCGACAAAGCTGAAATTTGAATAAATATGATTAATTTGCAAGTTTAAGGCGTAAAGACTAAATTGAATAAAGGTGAAAAGTTTAGGGCAATTTTGTTAAAATAACAAAAAGGATTATTTGCATAAAATGATTAAAAATTTATGTTGATTTAAATAATTGAATGAAATTATTATAATAGATCAAGAAGGTGCCGCAGATCGTGGAAAAAGAAAAAATTACGAATTTGCCCTTAGAGTTCACTTTAACTGCAATTTCGTCCGGTAAGTTCGTAATTTTAAACTCTTATTAATAAATTCTTATAACTGTCATTCTAATGATTGTTGGAAATGAGAAACAACGATTGGAAACGTGAAATATAGAAACGATGAGATGATGATTTCTCGGCCTTGTGCCAAAGATAGAAAATGGTCCGATGGCTGAGGTCTTGCATTTGTTGCGGATTCATTACAGCATCATGAATCACCGTAAGGTGAATAGAATCCAAGAATGGATTATAAGCCCTACGATGACTGAGATTTATGCTTGTTTGCATATTCTCATCAGCTTAGTGTGAGCAGTATCGTAGGGAACAAATATACCGTATTGATGGCTAAGACTAGCATCGTATACTGGCAACAGGTATGACCTTTGGGTAAACAGGGAGTAAGCATGACCTTTGAGTCAATAGGGAGTAAATCGGATAACAATCTGATTTGACTCGACTGATTTACAAATTTGTTCAACACCTGATATTCGGTAAACTGATAAACCTTGCGAATTTATAAAGCTATGAAAGCTTACCAGTGAATTTGTTGTTGTTTTGTAGATTCTAATTTGCTACTTGAAGATCGGATCACCTCGAAGAGATCACACTATCTCGAGAGCTCGTTCGGTAGTATTTACATCACTTGGTTATATTGGATGTACTTGGATGATGTTACCCTTGAAATGCTTGATTTTTTATTGTTGATTTCTTTGTTGAACTAAACTTGCATGCTTTCTTGATGTTCTAATTAAGAATATGTGTTTAGTAATGAGTTTAAATGTGAATTTAAGAATCTTTGTGTTGATTGATTGTATTTTGTGTTATATGAAGAAATAAGTATTGTCATGTATAGAGTTTGCAAGATGAGAATTTTAATAAGAGTCTTGTATTGAGTGATGATTGGTAAACTTGAGGACTTGTGTTATTAAATGAATTCTGCATAATTATTTCGGTAGAACCCCTGCATGTATTCGTAGAAGTATAGGGCAGGAGAGAAGTTATTCACTGACTTGAGTTATATCAGTAGTTTTGCCTATAGGAGTATCGGTAGTTTATGTACTTGTATCAATAGAAGCTGTAGGATAGGACATCTTAGATCTCTTGAGTTTTTAATATCGGTAGAAGCATGATTTGTTTCGGTAGAAGTATGCACTGCTTCCTGAATTGTTTACTAACTTGGCAACTACCGATACTTGTCCAACAGGTACCGGTAGAAGTCTCCCAGAATTGTGGTAACGACATTGCTACCCTTACTGAGTTAATAAACAAAGTAAGACTAACGAATTATAAATGTATATATTTTATTAAATCAAGAGAGATGTTAAAATAAGATTTGAATAGGTAACGATTTGAGGCACGAATGCATGTGATCTTGAAACCCTAACCGGTGACGGTGTTGGGTTTGGGTACTATACAATGATAGTAAGAAGGATTGATGTAACTTGGATGATATTGTGATATTATGGTTGACATGGAATATGGATGTCATGATTTGTGATATGAATATTGATTCTTTCTTGCGATGTAATAATGAATATGTTTGGCTTATAGTTTGGTTAGCTAGTAGTGAAAACTGTGTGTTTAAGACACAGAGCCATTCGATCCCAGGTGAAAAATATTCATACGTGACTCTAAAATTCTTGCGTGATTGAATTTGATTCTTGATTGATTGAAAGATTGTAAATGAATGTGTGAGATTAAATGGAGTTAGTATTCTGAGTTGCAAGTTTGTAATTAAAAAAATTGTGATTGATTTGTATGTGAAAGAAAAGACTCGTAAAGTTCTATAAACCCTAAGACCTTAGATCGGAGATGGTTACGGTTTTTTGGTGTTACATTTAATGATATCAGAGCTACAATTTAGTCGATTCTCGGACTAAATGTAGTGTGAATAAAGTTTGGAAAGTACATGCCATATAAACCTATGATAGTGTGATATTGATTGATCCGATCTAACCCCTGTTTTATTGCAGATTTTAAAGATGTTATATGAATCTGAGCATGATGAAATTAATGAAGTTAATAGTAATATTCTAACTACAGATTCTGGTGCCAGTCATAGTATACTGGTTTCTTAAACATTGGAAAACAAAGAGGTGAGTCAAAGTTTACCGGTTTTACAGATGTCTGATGGTAAAGTCAAATGTCTTTTGGATTTAATGAGACAATGATTTATAGAAATTGTGTGACCCAATTTTGTAGCTTTGCAATTGCTATCCCTAAGTATAGGTAAATAAAGTGAGATCGAAGACATAATGATGGATCTGAAGTTACAGTGCTCGATATTATTTCTGGTATGTTCTATTCTTTCGATATTAATAATTGTGAGTGCACTGATTGTGATTGGGGTTAACTCATTCTCATATTACATTGTATTAATAATGGAAAGAGGGTTTATTTCCTAACCAAATGAGATTAATGTTTGAGTCATAATTCGATAGGATAAGGCTGGTATGTCGAAACATGTTGAAAATTATGACTGTGATTTTTCTGACGATTTGATGTTACTATCATTTCATGAATTTAGTATTAATCTGGGAATTGATTGACTAAAGTTATATGATACTGTAGTGAATTATAGACTTAAATGAATTGATTGAAGTGTCAGACTGATGTACTGATTATTGTTGAGTCAGGTAAATTAGAGTTGTTCAGATGTCTTCGTACATGAAATGACCTAAAATGATTGAAAAACATTTATATATATTTATATATATAAATAATTGACTACTCCAAAAAAAAAGATATTTATGGATTTGAGATTAACTGTGTACCGTTCACCAATGGGTATTTTGATTTATTTCCTGAAAGATTTCTAGGATTTCTGCCTAAATCTGATAGTGAAATAAATTCAAGATATAGAATAATAAAAAAATATTATATCTTATACAAAAGACTTGTTCAATAACTTAAAAGGACGTAACAGTGTATTTGAAAATTAATAAAGATTTAATTATTCAGTTCTAATTAAAGATATGAGATGCTGAAAATTTCTTTGAACCTGAGGTAATCATTAAGGATTCTAGTAATAATGTCTAGATTAACTAATATCTCAGTTGATTTATGAATATGATGAATCAGATTGTTCAACACTACCTAGATATTTAGATATAGTCGTATTATGATTATTAAGGATATTCTGATATACTTTAAATAGATTCAGTGTATGCATAATAAGTGAAAATGTATTATAGACTATTTGTGAGAAATAATTTACGTGAAAACTATCGACCGTAAGTTTTGGTTTAGTGAGGTCAATTTTCTTGGTTATGTAAAATTTGACAGATGGATTGGAGTAGGTTTGAGTACAAACGTTTTTCTATTGTTATAAGAAAACTTCAGAAAACATCTCTGGAAATTTTTGTTTTGATCTATCCTAAATCTAGGAAGGAAATAGAACATCAAGTAATCGTCTAATTATTACTGGTTATTATCTTTCTTGAATAAGGAAAGTCAATATAAAGTTTGTGTTACTTGAGATTATTATGAGATTGTTATTTTATATTGGATAAAATAGCAATGATTTTTGTTGTGAGAAAAACTTTAGAATAAACAAGTACGGTTAGATAAAAATTTCGAGGACGAAATTTCCTAAGGGGGAGAGTTGTAATAGCCCGTTTTTCAGTGGTGTCAAAAACAGTGATTTCGAGATCACAAACCCAAAAATAAAATTTTTATAATTAGTGATTAAATCAAATAAGTCAATATTTATTTTTATATGAAATTTTAAATCGAGAAATTTTAATTATTGAATTAAAAGTTAGTATAAGTGGTTTAGTTCAAAAGTCAAGTGGTTTTAAAAAATGAGATATCGTGACCTCATTTCTAAAATTAAGGGTCATAAATATTTTTATTAAATATTTATTGAGTCTTATTATATGTGAATTGAAGTTTGGTTGGGTAATTTTGATGATTAATTGATTAATTAATGAAAAAGGAGTAAATTGTGAAAGAGGAAAAAGATAATTGCTATTGATTAAAAATAAAAGGGGCCAAAGTGGTAATTACACCATGGTCAAAAAGTCCAAGCGGTGGTGGATAAGATTACCATCCACTAACTTTTGGGTTATTTCTTCATTTAGTCCTAATTAGTTTAGGACTAAACTGCAAACATGTTTATTTAATTAAAATTTAAAATAATTAAAGAACCAATTATGAAACTGGACCCTCTTTAAATGGCCTAATAATAGAAATAATGTGAAACTCTTTAGATTTTCGTAAATTGCAATTAAATCGAAATAAAATGGGGACTTACTAATTAGTTTATTTTTAGTATGATCGGGAATGGTAATTTTGAGGCCACTACTTTGATATGTCAGACCGTAAATATTAATTATTTAATGTTTATGAGTTCATTAGTATTGTATTAAAATTTGGTTATGAAATTTAATCGTTTAGATAGTTAATTAAAAGAAAAGGATTAAATCGTAAAAGTGCAAAAGTTGAATTCTCTTAATTAAAGGTATTAAATGCTAATCGAAAGGTAAGTTAAAGTACTTATATGGTAATTATACCATTAATGAGATAAGTGTACGGTCATGGCCTTAAATTTGTTGAATGTTGAATGTTGAATGTTTTAATGGAGGGCAAATTGGTAAATAAAGAGATAAACAATATAAACAAAATAAAAAGGAAAGAATCATCTTCCTCATTAAGCAATTGAAACCCGATTCAACCATAGGAGAAGAGAAGAAGTTCGGCCAAGCTTAGGGCTTCAAATTAGATAGGTAAACCTTACCCGTTTTTGGTAATTTTTATGTTTTTGAGTTCGTTTTAGCTCGATTTAGCTAATCTGGTGACTAATTGTAAAACTGTTAAATGTTGTGGGTTATGCCATTATTGATTTTTGTATATTCTTTGGATTTTATGATGGATTTTAAATTTTGGTTGTTGGATTTGATTATTTTGTTGGATTTTATGATGGATTTTAAATTTTAATGTTTAAGGATTAAAATGTTAAAGTGATAAATTTGCAAGGACTTGAGGTGAAATAATGGCAAAAGTGGGTTTTTGAAAGACTCATGAACATTCGGCAAAGCTGAAATTTGAATAAAAATAATTAATTTGCAAGTTTAAGGCTTAAGGACTAAATTGAATAAAGGTAAAAAGTTGAGGGCAATTTTGTTAAAATAACAAAAAGGCTTATTTGCATAAATGATTAAAAATTTATGTTGATTTAAATAATTGAATGCAATTATTGTAATAGATCAAGAAGGTGCCGCCGATCGTGAAAAAAGAGAAAATTATGGATTTGCTCCTAAAGTTCACTTTAACTGCAATTTCATCCAGTAAGTTCATAATGTTAAATTCTTATTAATAACTGCTTATAACTTCCTTTCTAATGATTGTTGAAATGAGATACAACGATTGGAAACGTGAAATATAGAAACGACGAGATGAGGATTTCCCGGTCTTGTGCCAAAGATAGAAAATGGTCCGATGGCTGAGATCCTGCATTTGTTGCGAATTCTTTACAGCATCATGAGTCACCATAAGGTGAATAGAATCCAAGAATGGATTACAGGCCCTATGATGACTGAGATTTATGTTTGTTTGTATATTCTCATCAGCTTAGTATAAGCAGCATCGTAAGGAACAGATATGCCGTATTGATGGCTAAGACTAGCATCGTATACTACTAACAAGTATGAGCTTTGGGTCAACAGGGAGTAAGCATGACCTTCGGGTCAACAGGGAGTAAATCGGATAACGATCACCGAAGTACAATTCTGATTTGACTCGACTGATTTACAGATTTGTTCAACACCTGATATTCGGTAAATTGATAAACCTTGCGAACTTATTAAGCTATGAAAGCTTACCAGTGAATTTGTTGTTGTTTTGTAGATTCTAATTTGCTACTTGAACATCAGATCACCTCGAAGAAATCACACTATCTCAGGAGCTCGTTCGGTAGTATTTACATCACTTGGTTATATGGCATGTACTTGGATGATGTTACCCTTGAAATGCTTGATTTTTGATTGTTGATTTCTTTGTTGAACTAAACTTGCATGCTTGCTTGATGTTCTAATTAAGAAAATATGTTTAGTAATGAGTTGAAATGTGAATTTAAGAATCTTTGTGTTGATTGATTGTATTTTGTGTTATATGAAGAAACAAGTATTGTCATGTATAGAGTTTGCAAGATGAGAATTTGAATAAGAGTCTTGTATTGAGTGATGATTGATAAACTTGAGGACTTGTGTGATTGAACAAATTCTGCATACTTGTTTCGGTAGAACCTCTGCATATATTGGTAGAAGTATAGGGCAGGAGAAAGGTTATTCACTGACTTGAGTTGTATCGGTAATTGCATAATAAGTACCGGTAGTTTTGCCTATAGGAGTATCGGTAGTTTATGTACTTGTATCGGTAGAAGCTGTAGGGTAGGACATCTTAGCTCTTTGGAGTTTTTAATACTAGTAGAAGCATGATTTGTTTCGATAGAAGTCTGCACTGCTTCCTGAATTGTTTACTGACTTGGCAACTATCAATACTTGTCCAATAGGTACCGATAGAAGTCTCCTAGAATTGTGGTAACGACATTTCTACCCTTACTGAGTTAATAAACAAAGTAAGAATAACGAATTATAAATGTATATATTTTATTAAATCAAGAGAGATGTTAAAATAAGATTTGAATAGGTAACGATTTGAGGCACGAATGCATGTGATCTTGAAACCCTAACCGACAACGGTGTTGGGTTTAGGTACTATACAATGATAGTAAGAAGGATTGATATAACTTGGGTGATATTGTGATATTATGGTTGACATGGAATATGGATGTCATGATTTGTGATATGAATATTGATTCTTTCTTGTGATGTAATAATGAATATGTTTGGGTTATAGTTTGGTTAGTTAGTAGTGAAAACTGTGTGTTTAAGACACAGAGCCATGCGATCCCAGGTGGAAAATATTCATACGTGACTCTAAAATTCTTGCGTGATTGAATTTGATTCTTGATTGATTGAAAGGTTGTAAATGAATGTGTGAGATTAAATGGAGTTAGTATTCTGAGTTGCAAGTTTGTAATTAAATATATTGTGATTGATTTGTATGTTAAAAAAAGACTCGTAAAGTTCTATAAACCCTAAGACCCTAGATCGGAGATGGTTACAATTTTCGGGTGTTACATTGAAGATGATTAGGATTGTAACTTGTCTCTTGATTTCTTAAGGATGATGGAGTAAGAAGAGAAACAAATCTTTCCTCATAAAGAACCGATGGAAATAATAAGTCTGAGGAATGAAGATGAAAAGAAAGAAGTGAGAATTGGAATAAGCATCTCCACAAAGACCAGAAAAGATCTTATCAAATTGCTTCAAGAGTTCAAAGATGTCTTCGCGTGGTCCTACCAAGACATGCCTAACCTAAATACTGACATTGTGGTACATAGGCTCCCTATAAAGGAAGAATGCAAGCCTATTCAGCAAAAGCTTCGAAGGATGAGACCTGATGTGTTATTAAAGATAAAAGAAGAAGAAGTCAAGAAGAAGTCAAAAAGTAGCCAACATAGTCCCTGTTCTTAAAAAAGATGGGAAAGTATGTATGTGTGTGGATTATCGGGATTTAAACAAAGCTAGCCCAAAGGACAATTTTTTATTGCCTCACATCGACACCTTAGTAGATAATACAGCAAGTCACTCCTTATTCTCATTCATGGACGATTTCTCTGGGTATAACCAGATAAGAATGGATCCTGAAGATAAGGAGAAAACCACGTTTGTCACAATGTGGGGAACATTCTGCTACAAGGTGATGCCTTTTGGACTAAAAAACACGGGGGAAACATATCAAAGAGCTATGGTGACTTTGTTTCATGATATGATGCATAAAGAAATTGAAGTTTATGTCGATGATATGATTGCAAAATCCCGAACAGAGGAATAACATGTAAAGGTCTTAAGAAATCTATTTATGAGGCTAAGAAAGTGTCAGCTAAAGTTAAACCCAACCAAGTGCACTTTCAGAGTCACTTCGGGCAATTTGTTAGGCTTTGTGGTCAGGGGGATTGAGATCGATCCAGATAAAGTACGCAAAAAGAAGTTCGAGGTTTATTTGGGAG
Source organism: Gossypioides kirkii (assembly GCA_005610355.1). Lineage (NCBI taxonomy): Eukaryota > Viridiplantae > Streptophyta > Magnoliopsida > Malvales > Malvaceae > Gossypioides > Gossypioides kirkii. The sequence continues at coordinate 5,846,276 of CP032249.1, read as the reverse complement.
ATTAAATCACATCGCTCGATTCATCTCACAATTGACTGAGAAATGTAATCCCATCTTCCGTTTGCTTAGGAAACACAATCTAGGTGTGTGGGATGATGAATGCCAGAAGACTTTTGACAAAGTCAAAGATTATTTGTCAAAAGCTCTCGTCCTAGTGCCCTCAATTCCTAATAAACCATTAATTTCATACTTGGCAGTTTTTGAAAATTCTATGGGATGCGTACTAGGCTAACATGATGAGTCTGGAAAGAAGGAAAGGGCGATATATTATCTTAGCAAGAAATTCACTGATTGTGAAACACAATACTCGCTAATTGAAAAACTATGTTGCGCCCTAGTTTGGACCACGCAAAGATTAAGACAATACATGTTGTACCACACAACTTGGCTAATCGCAAAATTAGATCCTCTAAAATACATGATGAAGTTGGTTGAACTGAATGGAAGATTGGCTAGGTGGAAAATCTTACTTTCTAAATTCGACATAGTCTATGTCAATCAAAAGGTAGTAAAAGGGAGTGCGATAGCTGACTTCTTGGCTAGTAGGGCTTTAGAGGACTATAAGTCAATAAACTTTGACTTTCCAAATGAGGATTTAATGAATGTTGAACCACTGAGGAAGGAACCACCAGAGATTAAATTTTGATGGTGCTTCGAATGCCACGGGTAACGGAATTAGGGCAGTCTTGGTATCACCAAAAGGAGACCACTATGGTTTCACTAGTAAACTCGATTTTGATTGCACAAACAATATAGCAGAATATGAAGCATGTATCATGGGGATCCGTGCAGCTATAGAACGAGAGATTAAAGTTTTGGAGGTATACGGGGACTCCGTACTAGTAGTCTATCAACTCAAGAGAGAATAGGAAATGAGAGATTCCAAGCTAATTGATTACCAAAAGTTGGTTCTCGAGTTAACTAAGAAGTTTGATAATGTCACATTCCATTAACTCCCACGAGAAAAAAAAATAAGATGGCTGATGCTCTAGCCACTCTGGCCTCGATGATTAAAGTAAACAGGTCAGAAGATATAAAACCTATTCAAATGGGCAACTATAAGACTCCGGCCCATTGTTATGATATTGAAGAAGAAGAAAGGGATGATCACCTGTGGTACCAAGATATTCTCCAGTATGTAAGAGATCGCAGGTATCTTGAGCAAGCTTCTGAAAATGATAAAAGGACATTAAGAAGGCTTGCAAATGAATATGTCCTAGACGGGGAAATCTTGTACAAAAGGAGAAAGGATCAAGTGTTGCTAAGATGTGTCGATACAACTGAAGCTAGAAAGATCTTAGAAGAAGTTCGCGAAGGCATTTGTGGAACACACGCCAATAGTTTCACAATAGCCAGGCAGATAATGAGACTTGGGTACTATTGGTCCACCATGGAAGGTGATTGCATCAATTATGCTAAGAGGTTCCATAAATGTCAAATCTATGGAGATAAGATTCATGTACCCTCATCATACCTTCATGTCATGACTTCTCCTTGGCCTTCTTCTATGTGGGGCATGGATGTCATTGGATCGATTTCACTAAAGGCTTTTAATGTTCATATATTTATCTTTGTGGTTATCGACTACTTCACCAAATGGGTAGAAGCTACCTCTTATGCCAACGTCACGAAGTTTGCAGTTGGAAAATTCTTGAAAAAAGAGATCATCTACCGATATGGTATGCCAGAAAGGATCATATCCGATAATGCTTTAAATTTGAATAATAGCATGATAGTGGAGGTTTGCGAGCAATTCATAATCAAGCATCACAATTCATCTCCCTATCGCCAAAAATGAATAGAGTTGTGGAGGCCGCTAATAAAGACATCAATAAGATCGTTGTAAAAATGACTGAGACCTATAGAGACTAGCATGAAAAACTACTATTTGCCCTCTTTGCTTACAGAACTTCGATAAAAACTTCTACTGGGGCAACACCATTCTCACTAGCGTATGGTATGGAAGTGGTCTTACCTATCAAGGTTGAAATACCTTCTCTCCGAGTCTTGACAGAATTATAGTTAGATGAGGTAGAATGGATTCAGGTCAGATATGATCAGTTGAATTTAATTGAAGAAAAGAGATTAAGAGCTATTTGTCATGGTCAGATGTACCAGAAAAGAATGATGCGAGCTTACAACAAAAAGGTCCACCCTAGAGAATTCCACGAGAGAGATCTAGTTTTGTCATACATAAAGACTTCCAAGGGAAATGGATGTCCTTCGTAAGGGCCTTTTGTGGTAAAGAAACTTTCTCAAGAGGAGCTCTCATTCTAACAAAAATGGACAGCAAAGATCTGCACAACCCCGTCAACTTAAACTTAGTGAAGAAATATTTCGCCTAAAAAAAGAGATCGAGATGAAAACTCACAGAGGGCATCTCGAGACCCACAAAAAAAGGAAGAGAGGTCAAGATGAAAACCCGCAAAGGGCATCTTGAAACCAAAGGGATTTTAAGTTGAAAACTCGAAAACCCGACTCAAATTTGAAATGAAGAATGAGTTTGAAATGTTCATTTCTCTCAAATGTAACAAGACGAAGAAACTTTACAGCTTGAAACATCAACAAAGCACTCCAGGTCTTCTAGACACATATCGGGCTCAGAATGATTCTCAGCGAGTTGGCTCAGAGAAGCTCACCCTGCGATATTTGGGGCAGCTAATTGTTTTTTGTTGTATACTTGGCAATTTTTTACTAATGTTTGTCATTCTTTGATTCTTTCTTTTGAATTGTATCTTCAATAAGTTTCGACCTTATTCTCTCATAATCTTGTTCAAGCATCTTGCATTAAAAATAACTAATAATGAACTAACAATATAAATCATGCAAAGATCCATGAGCATCACTATGGAATTTTCTAAATAGTACAGGGGCCCGAAAGAGGACCACCAGTTGAAAACCAAACTTGAAAATAAGCAGTTCAAGCTAAGCCTAGAAGAAGACAAGGCAGTACACTAACGATAAAATTTGGACAAACGACAGACCATGTCAACCCAAATAATAATAATAATAAATGAATTAAATCTGACATTTATCATCTGCATTCATTTAGCTAGGACCATTTGAATCATCCTAGCCATGACATCCTAACCATATGCCTGCATACAGGTTCATAAAAACATGCTTTACATGAAGCAGAGCTCAACATCCCTGAGGTTACAGTGGAACAGAGTGAAACTTCAAACCCTCATCTTCCTGATGAGATACAGAGAAGTGGATCAACACAATTAAGCGATCATCTTCCTGATGAGATACAGAGAAATTGATCAAAACAATGAAGTAGAGCTCAACATCCCTAAGGTTACAGTGGAGTAGAGTGAAACTTCAAACCCCCATCTTCTTGATGAGATACAAATAAGTGGATCAAAACGATGAAGCAGTCATCTTCTTGATGAGATACAGAGAAGTGAACCAAAACAATAAAGCAGGGCTTAACATCCCTGAGGTTACAGTGGAGTAGAGTGAAACTTCAAACCTCCATCTTCCTGATGAGATACAAAAAAAGTGGATAAAAACGATGAAACAGTCATCTTCCTAATGAGATGTAGAGAAGTGGACCAAAACAATGAAGCAAAGCTCAATGTGAGTGAAACTTCAAACCCCCATCTTCCTGATCAGATACAGAGAAGTGGATCAAAACGATGAAGCGGTCAGCTTCCTGATGAGATATAGAGAAGTGGACCAAAACAATGAAGCGAAGCTCAATATGAGTGAAACTTCAAACCCCATCTTCTTGATGAGAAACAAAGAAGTGGATCAAACAACGAAGCGATCATCTTCCTGATGAGATACAAAGAAGTGGACCAAAACAATGAAGCGAAGCTTAATGCGAGTGAAACTTCAAACCCTATCTTCCTGATGAGATATAGAGAAGTGTACCAAAAGATGAAGTTACAAACACCAAACCCCTGAAGTGTCAATGGATTGAATTAAAGACTACGATGGAAAATCTCAATCTCCCTGAAGTTGCAAGTCGAATTGATTGTAGAGAAGTGGATGTAGTGAAATTGAACGATCAATGAAGCGAAACGCAAACTACTTGAAGAAAGAGCGACAAAGAAATCGAGTTCGATGAGACCAGATGAAATTGGCTTCCTTTTAGACTTTGCCTCGTTCCCATTACACAACAACGAGCAAAGAGGGGCAGCTGTTGGAGACCAATTTTTTCGAGCCCAACTTGAAACCAAACAACCCAAATTTTCTTTAAATTAAAATTTATTTTTAATTGAATAGAAATATCCCTTTACAAAACCAATAGCCCAAAACCCAAATAATAAAAATTTTAAATATTTTAATTTAAAATTTCTAATTACAACCCAAACCTAATTACACCCAAGCCTAATTACCCAACAAGCCCAATTACATGAAAACCTAATCTTCCTAACACTCCTACCATCGATTGCACTGCCCACTCAACTATTGCCACGTCAACAATGCCACCACCAACTTGCCACCACCGACACTGTTGAATCTGCACCTGCCAAGGAAAAGACATTCATTTAGTTGTAAAAAACAAAATATGATGATTGTAATATTTTGGCTATAAAGCCAAATTCAAAATCCATTGTAGGGGTTACGCACAAAATAGAATAGAGAGAAAAACACAAACTTTGTAATCAAGCATTCGAAATCCAATTTGTGCAAGGTATTTCTATTGTTATTTTATATCCCTACGCATAATATATAAACTTATCTGTTTTTTATTTTTTTTATTTATTCGAATATTCTAAAACAAATATAATATATATATAATATAAATTATTAAAGTGAAAGTTAGGTTTTACCTAGCCTCCGTCGTCGTTGCCGCCACCCTTTATCGGTCGAGGGGCCCCTTGAACGTCCCTACATTCGCGAGGAAACCCCGATGACCATATCTACCAAAACAGGAAAAAGAAAATGGAGTAAAAAAATCGAAAACTCAACCGACTGGTTTTTTAAAAAAATAATAAAACTTAAAGCTTGGAAAAATGTGATTTTTTGAATCTTTTTGAAAAACAGGATTTGATCTTGATAGATCTAGCCCCGATCTACTTTGTTAAAAATAAAAAATCAAAAAATCAAAATTTTGGGCCTCAGTTATCATGGACGGCGGTCACCGGCGTCGACGGGCGACGAACTGACGATCGGAGCATGGCCGACCCCATGGCATCTTGAGAGAATTTTTGAAGGGGGGAAAAGGTTTTTTGTTTTGTGAAAGGGTTTAAAATGATTTTTTTAAAAAAATTTTAGATTTATATAGGCCACCAAAACGGCACCGCTTAGTGTGGCCAAAATATCCCAAAATGACGTTGTTTAGACGCCCTGACCCGACTCGAGCGGATCTCCCCTGGGATCCGCGTGTTTTTGAAAAATAGGTAATTTGCCCCTTTGATCCTTTCGTATTTTTATTTGTTTCAATTTAGTCCTTTTGCTCTATTTTTAATTTATTTTGAATTCACCTAATAATTTTAAATGTTTTTCAATTTAGTCCTTGACTCAGAAATGGCCATAGGGCTGCCACGTGTCAAAATTTTAGGCATATTTTCCATTTGGTCCCTCTATTTTCCAAATATTACGGATTTGACCCCATTTTTCTTATTTTTTTTACCTAAAATTTTATTTTTATTTTAACTTAGTCCTTAGACCCTTTTTCCTCTTTTAATTTGACCCCATTCATTATCCAATTTTGTAAAGTAGGCCCTATTATTTTTTTAAATTTCAAATTTCACCCCTTTTATTTTAATTTCTTTAAAATTGGGTCTTTTTATATTTTTAAATTTCTATTTTGTTTTTATTAATTAATTATTTTTTACTTAAAATTTTAATTATTTTTGGTATGTTAAATTAATCCTGTTTTTATTTTTCGATAATTTTGATTTGCATTTTTTTTCGCATTTTGTATTTTATTTATCTTATGTTTATTTTGCGTATTTATTATTCGTGTAATTGTACCTTCTTCGTGTTATTCAATCTTGTCATTAATTGTACACTCGTATTTAATTGACACGCTCATTTTTATTTAAATATTTTAATTAAAATTGTTTTTTGATTTTCTCTAAAAATACAAATAATTTTAAAATTGAGGCAATATCCTATCATGTGAAAACTTTGAAAAAATTATGCCCTAACGTACTGGGTATGGTTTTTTTTGTAGAATTTGCATAATTGAATATCCTCTTTTAAATTTTTCAAAAAAATGTCTTTTAATTTCGAAATTCTGAAAATGTCATGCCCTAACGTTTTGGACACGATTTCAATTTCCCGATTAATTCTAAACAAACGGGCATTTTTCTCATCAAATTCAATTTTTGAAAATTACACGAAATAAATTATGCATTTAGGGATCGTATTTTAAATTTCACTCAAGGTTTCAAATTTTTAACAATCAAGACCGGAAAATAATCGACTAGGTACCAATTTTGGACGTGTGGGGTGCTAATCCATCCTCACACGTAACCGACTCCCGAACCCGTTTTGTGAAATTTCGAAGACCAAAATGTTTATCAAAACAGACTTAAAACGTTTTAAGGTGCTCCAATCACACCAAATAAAAAAAATCGATGACGACTCCGTTTTTTTCGATTTTAAAATATTTTTGACTTATAAAAAAAAAAGTTTCGATATCTATAATGCAAAGGTAAAAAAGAAATAGATGTATTCCAAGTTTCAAACTAAACACCTACAAGTAAAAAAGTAAATAAAAAATTTTAAATTAAATGCGTCGAAAAATATGAAACTGTCATTTGGTCAAGAGGAATTGTTGACTTCTTTGCTCGCCAAATAAGAAAACAGAGTTCATGGAACTGAGACAGGGGACTTGACAATGGTTGAATATGAGCACGAGTTTATTCGCCTTAGCAATTATGTCAGACAGCTTGTATCTACCGAAATAGAAATGTGTCCTCGATTTGAGTGGGGACTGAATAAAGATATTCGTATGGTTGTGGAAGCACTAGAACTGAAAGAATTTCTTGTATTGTACCACTTATTATGTTTCTCCACCACTTCCTCTTGTACCAGCCACAGTTATTGTATCTCTGGTACACTAAAGAGGAAGCACTCTAGGAAATACTAAATTTTAAAACATTAATAATTTGGGAGTTCTATTAGTTTTATAATTTTTTTATTATTGAAAAATATCAATTTTAAAAGTACTTTTTGAATTTAAATTAATTTTTAAGTTTCATTTTATTTTATAATAATTTAAATTTTAAAAATATAGTTTAATCTTTTTAAAATTTAACATACTATTTTAAATTGTGATATTAAAGTGGAGAGGCGATATCAAGAAACTTGACAAACTTCAAGAGAAATTATGATTTTATTTCATTTTATGTTTTTAAAAAATTAATTCTAAAGAAAATCAGTAAAATGTTATTTTAGCTTTGATTGTAACATCCCAAAATATCGAAGTAGACACGTGACACTATTTCGGCAATAGGGATAGTGAATTTTTGAGAAAATTTCAAAAATAAAATTTTTTGTTATATAGATAAAGTGATTTTAGATATGAAATTTATGAAAATAATTTTAGAAGCGATAACATGACAACAGGACGAATTTTGAAAAATTTTGGGATTAAAGTGCAAATTTAACTAAAAAGGAAAATGCAAACTATTAGTGACTAATTCGGATAAAAATAATTTGGCTTATATGTAAGTCTGATGAAAATCACTCTGGAGACTAAATTTGGAAATATTCAAAAGCACAAGGACTAAACTATAATTTCCCTTTTGGGGAATGAGTAAAATTCTAGTTTTTACCACCAAAAGATTATTAATGAAGTTTTATTATGAATTATGAGGTTGGACGGGATAAAGTGCTTACTTTTATGAAGAAATTGTACAAAGAGTCAAAAAAGGGGCAAAAAGTTAATTTTGTCCCAAAAGGGTATTTTAGATGTAATAGTTCATCTTTCAATGGTATCAAAAACGGTGGTCCGGAATTTTATTTTTCGATAATCAAATCATTAAATATTATTTAACATTTACAAATATATTATAGTGATATATTGATTTTTGGTCCAGTAATTTTATTGAACGGATAGTTAATTAATATATAAGGATTAAATTATAAAAATAGTGAAAGTTAATCGTTATAGATTTTTAATTACTAAAAAATTTAATTAGTAATTATTTAAGGGTTTAAAGTGCAAATAGGCCATATTAGCTAATGATGGACGATTGGTGGGGAATCTGTTATTTGCGTTAAAACTTAATTAATTAAAATAATAAACATTGTATACCACAAAAATTAAAAGAGAAGAAATGTCACCATCTTTTATTCTATCTTCTTCACCGTTTGGGGGTAAAAGAAGCCAAGAGACACCATTTTTAAGCTCAAAGCAATCGGTCCTTGAATGGTAAGTCAATTTTTCGTAAATTTTAAATTTTTGAGATCGTGATAATTCGATTTAGTTAACTTGGGTATTATTTCACAAAAGTGTTAAACTTTATAAATATTACAATTAATGAATGCTTGATGAAATTGAGGTCATTTGATTTGATTGTAATCTTAAGCGTCATTTGTGTTTGATTTTGATTTGAACATTAAATAGAACCAAAACATGATATTTTTTACTTTTTGACAATAAGTATCGATACCATGTATAAAAGTATTAATATTTTGCCAAATTATCATGATTTTAAAAACGATAAAATGTAAAAACGGTAACGATACCAGATTAAGTATCGATACTTGTATAAGAAGTATTGACACCAAATCTCATGTAACAATACTAGTGATTTTCGAGAAGTTTTTCAAAACAAACATAATGTCAATTTGATTTCGATACTATGGTAATATATCGGTACATAGATACAAGTATCGATACTTAATAATTTCAATTTGATTTTATGAAATATCGAAGCTCAATTTGGTATCGGTACCTTCAACGGGTATCGATACCAGTTGAAAAAAATTTTGAAACTTTGCAATTCAGTTTTTTTTCATGCTCGGGTCTATAAATGAGTTTTCGTAAATTTGATTGGGACTCGATTTTGTTTATATATCATATTATGCATGGATTTATGACAGGAATTAATGTTTAATTGAATATTGAACTATGAATTGAAGGTGATCTGTTTCGATAACTATGATAATATCTCGTAATTCAAACTCGACAATTAAACTGGATGAAGAGTGTTACATTAATCATTTCATGAGAATTAAATATTAGAGATATCATTGGATGAGGTATTGGATGATCGGAATAAGGTTTGGACCTTTGGGTATAACATAAAGAGGTGGACCACATATGAAAAAAATTATGGGCTTTAGATTTGTTGGATAGGCTTTTAGGCCCACTTGAATTTTTTAAAATGGAAAGAGGAGTGTAGAAACCTCTCCATCCTTCTCCCAACCATTCGGCCACTATAGGATAAAGATAATCTTTCTCTTCTTTTTTTCTTCCTCAATTTTTCATTCTCTTCTCTCAAAATCGAATAATCTGCTAGCATCCAAACTTTAATTTTCTTGATAAAATCAAGTAGGAAACTTGATTCCAAGCTAATTTTTCCCATTAACTTCACTGTTAAAGTTGGGTTTCATTGGGTTTTTAGAGAGAAAGCCATGGCTAGAGAGAGAACTTCAAAATGGTAAGTAATGGAGCTTATCACCTCTGATATTTGAGTTTAAATGCTATGAGAAAGTTTCGAAAGTTATTACATTAATATTTTGTTTTTTTTTTTCAATGTATGGATAATGAGGGTGTGTTGAGAATGGAGCTTCAAAGGTTAGATGAGCATGGATTCAAGCTTTGGAAGATTTGATTATGTGTTCTAGGGAATCCAAAGGTAGGTAACTTGGATATTACTTATCTTATTACCAAGTTATGAAATGGATAATATTTATGTGATAAACATGGAATCATTATGAAATGGTTATATAAAAACTCTATGACTTAAAAGGTATGTAATAAGTTAATATGAGTTATATTGAAATTGTTAGTCATGTAAAGTTATATTAATTAAATATAGGATATGGAGATGCTAATTGCCATGTAATTGTTAGAAAGCATGTTTTTATATGTAAGAATCATGGTTTTAATGTAAATGTAAAGCATCTATTATGTTTACATGTGAAAAATGATCACGTCTATAAGGCCTTTATATGATGTGTATATGTGTGTGCGTGTGTGTTAATGGCCTTGTAACATGTCAAACTTGATCCTTTAGAAAGATCCAAGCATCACGTGTCACTACTTAAAATTTAACTTACCTTCAAAACCATTTATGATGAAAGCTTCGTAAAAGTTCAATGTTTGAATTAAACCCTTAAAAAGTTAAAAGTAATAATGAATAAGCCATGTGGCGTATAAGTTAAAGTATGATATTTTCATCAAACAACATATATTACTTTAAATTCAAGCCGCGAAACTTCATAGAGATTTTTTTTTTTGTGAATTATAGACAACGATTAGCGCGACTCGAATTTAGGTCACATTTGAGACGGTGAACACTTTTGATCACCAGCCAATACACGGGGTTCTCATAAAGATTTCTTTAAAAAGTTTCTAAACAAACATAAGTTTTTTGTACAAATTCTTCCCAAAATACATTTAGATGTCACTCCTCATAAATCATGCATAATACAAAGAAAGCAGTTGCCTCAAAAAAGCAATAGTGTTCTGGCGTAGTTTTTCAATAAGGTCTTCCATCAGTTAGTAAGCTTGAGAAGAAAAAAGGTAAAAAGGTAAGTTCATATGAATTTAGTGAGTTCCAAAGAGATTATAAGTAAGAATGTTAACTGCACAATTGATCATTTCAAAGGAATTTTACACATTTTTACATAATGCACCCAATGGCGCATAGCATACATAACTCAGACAGATTCAATATGCCAATGGCGTATCATATGGGCGAATATTATACGCCAACTTAACATAAACAATTCATTTTTATGCTAGCCACATACCCAGATTTCATAGTCAGATACATAACATACGGTCTCATTCATATACTTTCTCCTTAACTCCTCATATCATTTTCATTTAGTACAATATGTTTTATCGTGATTTGATAATCCGATTTGCAATATATTTGCCCTATCGAAGGCTACACAAAAATATCTCCTCATCTCCATTTCCACATATCAATTCATATCATATCATTCATATTAAAAGCATTTTGTAGTGGTTTAAACATGAAAATGGCTCATATATCATATCACCAACATACTAAACACAGACTCGGCTCTAGACAATCACTATTCATACATGCACTTTTCATCCTTTACAGAGACAAAATACTTACCTTCCACAAACAATAAACTAAAGAAACCACAACACATAGAGTAAGAACTCATCAGAAATATAACAAAGTCTATAAAGCAAATCATTTGCCTTTATTGCTTGGACCTTCAGTAACTTCTTAAGCTAAAATAATGATAATAACCATATCATATCACTAAATCTATTAAATCTATACATGCATGCCAGAATCAAAAACACTGAATCCAAAATTAGGAAGTTTCCTTCCTCTCACACCATTCTAACATTTATGCATGCAAAACTAAAACACGTAAATTACTTTGAGGATAACCGAGGGTTCATCATTAATTACCAATGAGTTGGTACAAACGTATAAGCTAGTTGAGTACAACAAACTTAATTTCGGAGAGGTTTTTTGAACTTAGGTTTTTTAGAAAGTTCAAAAGAAATCAAGAAGAAAGAAGAAAAAAAAGATAATGCAAAGATCTTCAGAGAAATAACTGCTATCTTTATATACTTAAGCACGGAGACAAAGTTTAGTGGAAGCATCGGATAATTTCACTTACACTCTTGATTCTCGTGATTAAGTGCGCTTATCATAATTTAAGTCTTTTCATCTACTGTAGCCCAATTTCATTCTAACTAAATCTCAACGTAACTAACTAAATTACCTTACTAAAATAATAAACAAATCTAATTAACTACGAACTCATCGAGTTCACCAAAACATTTGGGTTGGCGTTCACTTAACAAAAGAGTCCGCCAAATCACAAATCTCGCCCAAGCTTAGAGTTCGCCAAGTGGCCTAACACTCACAACTCTATACTTAACCAAAATAAACACTTACTTACTCTTATCTACCTTTATATTACCAACTATATGCCAAACAGTAATCAAATTCAGAGGTTTTGCCGGATGGGCTATTACACTTCTCCCACTTAAAAAATTTTGTCCTCAAAATTCATACCTATGAATAACTGAGGATATTGTTCTTTCATTTGACTTTCTCTTTCCTATGTACCCTCCTCTATATTATGATTTCTTCATAATACTTTCACTAATGGAATTATTTTATTCCTTAACTCTTTTACTGCTTTTGCCAAAATACGAATGGCCTCTTATTCATAAGACAAATTTGGTTCTACCTATAAATCTTCAATCTGCATAACATGATCTAGATTTGATCTATATCTTCTCATCACAGATACATGAAATACGTCGTGAATCTTTGATAACTCTAGAGGTAAAGTCAATGTATAAGCTACTGGTCCAACTTGCTCTAAAACTTCATAAGGACCTACAAATTGTGGGCTTAACTTTCCTTTCTGACCAAATCTGATAATCTTCTTCCAAGGAGAGACTTTTAAGAACACCTTATCACCAACTTCAAATGAAATTTCTTTTCTCTTCAGATTTACATAGGCTTTTTCATGATATTGAGCAGCTTTTAGACGACTACGAATAACAGAGATTTTCTTTTCTTTCACGCACTAACTTAGGACCTATTAATTTTCTTTCATTGAGCTTCATCCAACACGTGGGCGTTCTATGCCTTTTACTATTGAGAGCTTCGAATGGAGACATTTTCATACTAGCATGATAGATGTTATACGCAAATTCAACCAGAGGAAGATACCTTTCCTAGTCCAGCCCAAAATCAATCACACAACTTCTTAACATATCTTCTAGAACTTGTACTTTCACACTGACCATCTGTTTGGGGGTGAAAATTTGTACTGAATTTTAACTTAGTTCCCATTGGTCCCTGTAATTGCTTTCAGAATCTCGAAGTAAACCTTGAATCTCTATCTAAAATTATATAAGATGGAATTCCATGCAGGTGTACTATCTCAGAAATATAAAGCTTATCTAACTTTTCAAGTGAATAAGTAGTGTGTATTGACAGAAAATGAGCAGTCTTGGTAAGCCGATCAACTATTACCCAAACTGAATTCTTTTTGGGAGGACTGATAAGTAACCCTGACACAAAATCTGTAACAACTCGAATTTAAGTGTGAAGGAAACAGTGACTAGAACCATGTGTACAACCATTTAGGTAGTAATATAGGATGATTATGGGAAATTGAAGGTATTAAATCTTATTAGTGTAATTTGACAAAGAAGTGAGTTTGAGACAAAATATAGGGACCTAGTAAATAATTATCCGTAAATGTGAAGTGATGGTGGAGTGTTAGGTAAGCTAAAGAAGATATTTAGTGATAAAATAAAATAAAAATGAAATGAATATTAAAATAAAAATAATGATGACATGTTTTTGTAATAATAAAAATAAAGGGAGAAAAAGAAGAATTATCAAACTTTACTCTTCTTCTCCAACGTGAAGGGCTTGAAGTAGAGAAAAAAAAAGTGATCACTTGCTTCTCAAAATCTATCAAGGAAATTAAAGTTTCTTCCATGATTTTTTATGTATTTTAGTAATTCTAAGCTTGCTTTAACTAGCTCGGTAGTTTATTTGTGAGATTTTGAAGAGTTTGTAGTTTTACTATTAATGATTCTTAATGGGTTTATAACCTTAAATGATAGAATACTATAGTTAATAGTTTGTACAAGTATTTTGGTTTATAACTTTTGATGATTTAGTAATAATAGGGAATGGGTGAGTAAAAGCATAAGTACGTGGGAAGTAATATGTGTGTTATGAAATTTGGGCTGAGATTGTACGCATTTATCTCATTTCATTTGAGCTTTTTGTATCAATTATCTTAATTGTTCTCACTGACACACATGCATCACATAATTGGATTTCATGCTACTGTTTGAAGGAAAGGGTATGTCTAATATATATGGGAATTAAATGCAATGTTTTTGACGTATTTTAGCAGATATTTATATGATGCTAGTTAAATTTCTACTATTCTTTCCAAGTGAAATACATAAAAGCTGGTAAACTTTGTAAGCAGTAGCTTTCTACTTTCTTTGGATATTGAATAAAATCAATTATCCAAAACTCAAGGAATTAAGTATTTATGTATCATTTCTGGAATTTCACAAGTGATGTGCTTTTGAGAGTGAATACTTCAGTGCATTGCCAATAGGATGACAATGCTGATGACCATCTTTGTTTTCAGTATTTCATAAATTAGAAGATAACATTGTTACTAAAAGATTTTCCTTTGAGGTAAATTTGCTAAAGACATGTAAATGGAATCCTTGCATGCATTTGACCAAGTATTTGTATTTATATCTTGAATTTTCACTATTCTTCCGTTTAAAGGTAATAGATTTAAACCGCAATTTGATGTTAAGTAAGTGATCAAATCTAGTTCCCTATTTGAATTGGGTTTAAAGTCTTTTTGGCTAATTTTTCTATTGGCACGTGTTGTTCTGGCTCGTGACAGTTGGTTTCACAAAAAAAAAAATCTTGTTGCCTGTTGTCCATCATATGGAAAAAGAACAGTTATTTTGTTATAGCTTGGATTTTGGTTAAGCTATTTGAAAAAGTTATGATATATGAAGTTGAGGACTTATTTGGTGAACTCATTGTCTTAGATCAAGAATCACAGCATGCTGAGGATGTTCGAGGAAAAAGGAAAGTCACTGAATAGACTCTGTTGGTTGAAACTCCACAACAAGTAAGTTCTCCTTTTCATGTGGTATAACTTTATTAAGTTTTTCTTTTATGATAAACAATTATTCTTTTAACCTTGTTCATATATATATATTGATATAAGTTATGAAGTTGTTGGAAGAATGTTGGAAATGGATTATATATATATTCATAGATTTGAAGTTAATGGCTTATACAAGCTTTCATATGTGGCCTTTATACCAATTCATATGTTCTGTATCGAGCTTTTGCATGTGTTGCTGACTCGAATTTAACACGTGACTCAGAAGTAGCACAAGAGGAGTTATTCGATGTCGTTTCATACGATTTCTCTAGCTCTGCCCAAGCTAGTTCATATGTGTGATCATTGGTTGGTTTCGTAAGGATAACATGACGCAAACTATTGTATACGAAATAACTTATACGAGTATCACAATTTCGAAAAACTACATTCATACGATTTTTTTGTACTTACCCGTATTTTATGTTTTGTAGATTTTGAACATTTTAGGTATCGCGCGGGTTGGACCACCAAAGCATACACATCAACCTACACATTATTGGTAGATTTTGATCTCGACTTTTTGGTTAAATTTTGGCATGTGTTTAATTTGTGATTGGATATATATACACATTGTTTTTGTATAGTACAAACATTTATGCATTGGTAAAGTGTATGCATTTATCTCATGCAAATGTTTTGGGATTATAGTATAATGTAATTGAATGATGTAAATTGGAACCCTTGATCTATCTTTAAACTTTTAAATTAGCAAAAGAGATTATTTGAAACTGAATATTGCAAATTTGTAGTAACTCTTCGTATTCCTACTTCGGTGATTAAAAAAAAGGGATTCGGGTGTTACAAAACTCATGGTAAATCTATCCTATTTCCATTATGGTATCTCTAAAGGATACAACTTACACGAGGGAACATGATGTTTTACTTTAACTCTTTGACAAGTGTTTTACTTTAACTCTTTGACAAGTTAGACAAGTTGAAACATATTTTGAAATTTCTCTTTCATTTCATGCCACTAGTAAGAACTTTTCAAATCTCTATACATTTTGACACCTTTTGGATGAAGATAAAAAGGTCTTTGATGAGCTTCTCTTA
Source organism: Gossypioides kirkii (assembly GCA_005610355.1). NCBI lineage: Eukaryota > Viridiplantae > Streptophyta > Magnoliopsida > Malvales > Malvaceae > Gossypioides > Gossypioides kirkii. The sequence goes on along the minus strand of CP032249.1, from coordinate 5,830,403 downwards.
AAAGTTCTTTTCTCAAGTTATTGCTAGCTGGTATATACATTCTTTCCATGAATCGCAATACACCATCTTTACCTACATTGAAGTTTGTTGCTTTACCAGATATCATATGCCGCTTATATAGATCACATTGTACATCTTTCATTTGCTCATCTAGAATCTGAGAAAGAAAAGTTGGCTTAACAGTTAGGTTTGCCAACAATGACCCATTACCAATCATACTTACTTTTTCTAGAAAAGATACTATTGTTGACATTGTCTTTCTACTTCATAGTCAGATCATAATCTTTCAATAATTTCAATCATCTTCTTTAACGTAAATTTAGATCTTTTTGAGTCATCAAATACTTTAAATGTTTGTGATTAGAATACACATGACATTTTTTCCTATACAAATAATGTCTCTAAATTTTTAATGTCAAAATTACAGTTGCCAATTCCAAATCATGCTTGAGATAATTATTCTAATGAGGTTTAAGTTGGCGCAATGTATAAGCTATAACCTTATCCTTCTGCATTAAAACACATCCAAATTCATTTAGTGATGTATCAGTATAAACAGTATATTCAACACCACACTCTGGCTGTGCTAAAATTGGAGCTTCAGTTAGGGCAGTTTTCAATTTCTCAAAACTCTATTGACACTCATCAGTCCACACAAACTTTTCTTTCTTTTTTAATAGTCGAGTAAGAGGAGATACTATCATAGAACAGCCTTTCACAAACCTTTGTTAATAATCTGCTAGCCTTAAAAAGTTGCGAACCACATTAACATTTTTGGGCGGATTCCATTCAAGTTCTGGTTTTACTTTATTAGGATCAACTTTGGTACCTTCAACAGAAATCACATGACCCAAAAAATGTACTTCTCTTAACCAGAACCCACATTTGTTGAACTTAGCATACAATTGATTTTCTTTCAACGTTTTCAGTACGATCTTCAAGTGTTCCACATGATCAACTTCGTTCTTAGTGTGAACTAATATATCATCAATAAAAACTACTACAAATTGATCCATGAATGGTCGAGATACTCTATTCATTAAGTTCATAAATACAGTAGGTGCATTAGTCAAATCAAAGGGTATCACTAAAAACTCATAATGGCCATATCTTGATCTAAAAGCAGTTTTAGGGACATCATCACCCTTGACCTTCACTTGATAATATCTAGACCTCAAATCAATTTTAGAGAAAATGGTAGCCCCACACAACTGATCAAACAAATCCCCAATCTTAGGCAAAGAATATTTATTCTTTATAGTTACCTTGTTCAACTGTCGGTAGTCTATACATAGACGTAGTGTTTCATCCTTTTTTTTCACAAACAGAATCGGCGCACCCAATGGTAACACACTTGGTCTTATAAATCCCCTATCTAGTAGATCTTGCAACTGTGTTTTCAACTCTTTTAACTCTAATGGTGTCATTCTGTAAAGAGTACAAGAGATAGGTGCAGTAGCATGTTCCAATTCAATTGAAAATTCCACTTCTCTTTAAGGCATTCTTGCAACTGTCCAAGCATTCTTGGAAGCTCCCCTGGAAACACATCTAGAAATTTTTTTACCACTTGAACTTGACTGATGTCTTTCGTTGACTCAGCTGAATCAATTATGTATGTCAAATATGCATCTGCGCCCTTAATTATTAATTTCCTAGTGGATACAACAGATATTACCATGTTCGCAAATCAGTCTGCATGACGGGCATTAATACTTCCTTACTGTCAGAAGTCAATAGACGCACCCTCTAGCACAACAGTCTACCATAGCATTATGTCGAGTCAAACAATTCAATAGCATCAAATTTATGAAAACTCAGTAACAACAAATCTGTCAAAAATGTATACTTACCAAACACTAACGGGCAATTCTTTATCATCTTATTAACCACAGTACTTTAACCCAATGGAATAGTTACACATTCACTTTAGAACATAACACTTCAAGACTTAGACCCACGACAACCTTAATATAAATATAAGAATGAGTGGATCCTGAACCAATTATTTAATATCAAATAATTTTAAATAATTTAATGTTAATCATTTTAATTATTATTTAACAAAAAATAAATTTTATTTTATATTTTTATTCAATATAAATATATTTTTAACTATTTATTTTATACCTTAAACTTATTTTAAACTAATATATTTAATATTTTACTCTAAACATATTTTAACCTAGATTTAATATTAATATACCGTTAATGTATGAATTTCATGCACTATCAAAAATAACAATACAACACATCATTAGATAAAAAAAATAGTAGAAGACATATAAATAAATTTCTAATAATTTTATCTAAACATAATTAAATATTAATTATAATTATTAGATATTTTTGAGTTTTGTGTATGAACTTTACGGTTTAAGACTTAATGTTTATATCAAATCTCAGGTCACTGCCACCAATGTAATTGATTTCAAACAAGGTTAAGCTAGGGAGGGATGGGTAGCCCCTAATATGATTTTTTTCCTCTTTATAATTTATAAAAAATTTAAATTAATAAAAATAAAATTATATTTTAATTTCTAAAATAATAAAAATTTGATTTAATCTTTTAAATATTATAATTACTTTTCTATTCTCCCCAATACAAATCTTACGCATGCAAAGGATGCATTGGTTTAAGGCAATTCTAACGGGCTAGAATTAGGGGTGAATATTCGGTTGAGTAGAGTTAAACGAGTCAAAAAATTTCGAGTTAGTCGAGTTGACGAAACTTATTATAGCAACCGAATTCAATTTGAATTTTTTTCGAATCGAATCAAATCGAGTCAAAAAATTCAAGTCAAATCGAATTGAGTTAACAAATCCTATTATTTATACTCAATATTGTGTTTACATGGACCGATTGTTTAACTAGTAAACGAAGTAGAAGATTATTTAACTACATAAACAATATAATGGTTTTGCTTTAACTTAATGAGTAAACATTTATTAAAATAACGTAGTTTTGCATTTTAAGTTAATGATTTTAATTTTTAACTTTAGAAAAGATAAATATTTATCAAAACCACATAGTTTTGTCTTTATTTATTCGAATTTTTGGATACTCGAATTGTGTAATTCATATTCGAGTTAAACCGAAAAATTTAATTTTTTATTTGAGTTAATCCGAATAACTTGATTAACTTAAATAACTTGAACTATTTATTCGAATCGAATTTTACTAACCCATATTTAGAATTGGTGGCATACTCCACGACCACAAAGGATTATCCCTCATGATTTTTTTTTTTCTTCTATTGGTAATGCTGATCCGGCACTGACAGAGACCCTCACGATTAAGGAAATCACTATTTCATGGATGGAGACGGGGACGTACCTATAACTATAAGCTCATCATTTGAGAGCGACTGCAGCGATGCACTTCAGTCCCCTACTAAACCCCCTACCATTTTTAGGAGCATTGATGTTTGTTGCTGTAAATGCTGAGGAGGCCAGAGTTGGGAAACCAGACAGACTTCGAGGGATGAAAATGTAGATGCAGATAAGGTAGTTAAAGCCAGGGTGAACAGCTCTGCTGTCTGTCCGTAAATCAATTTTGCCTTAGCAGAGGTGAACGGGTCCACTGTATTGTTTCTGACTTTGGTTCTGACGAGTTGCACTAGAGTTCCTGCACCCTTTCCATCCTTTTTTTTCTGCTTCTATTGTTTATTTTGGTTCTCTTATTAAAGGAATTATAGTTTACTTTTCAAAAAAGAAAAATCAGCTTGAAATAAAAAGATAGAGGGCTCAAATGGATGCATGTGAATGAACAGCTATATATATATATATATAGAACACCATCCATGGATGCATGAATGCAGAAGAGAGTTTGTAGTTGCAGAGAAATGAAAAATATAAAAAAACTAATGAGAAAACATAGCTAAAAGAAGGGGAATAAGATGATCGGAGATGATTTTGTTAGCTTTTTCAGTGGGATGGAAAGCATCCCAAAATACATATTTATTAGCATCACTGCATGTAAATGGATTATACTGATTGCAGAGGTAACTCATTTCGAATGTCCCCGTCGAACAACATGCCACTCCCGTCACCTCAAACCCTACAATTCCACAGTCCAAACACCCATTTTTCAAAATCCAATTGTATATTTGATTAATGCTAAGGGAGCTACTCATAACTACAGATTCTGTGAAGATAGTCATTGTCCCATCACATTCGATGCTTCCAAGTAGATTTTTGGGTAATTATTGATTTCTTATACAATATTTGTATCGGAATAAAGAAAAATAATTTATTATAACACTTAAAACCAACCCGCATTTATCTTCTTCTTATTGGGTAAGATTCATAATTGCTGATTACAATATGTTAATAGAAAAAAATACATTTTCAGACAAGAAAAAGAAAACATTCATTAAAAGCTTTCGACAGTCTCTTAGATGACAACTGTTTAGCATTGATTATTGGAGTTTTAAATTTGATTTATTTATATTTTTTTGGTTAAATTATCTGAATAGTCTTTTTTTTTTTTATATATATTTTAGTTTTTATATTTGAAATATTATGTTTTAGTCATTGTTCAGGGGTGAATTTAGAGGGGCTGGCAAGGCCTTGACCCCCCTAAAATAAAATTTTTTTCTTTTAAGTCCTTTAAAATTTTTAAATTTTTAAATTAATAAAGGTAAAATTATATTTTGACCCCTTAAAAATGATAAAATTTTAATTTAATACTTTAAAAATTACATTTTTACTATCGAAAAATTAAAATTTAATTTCAGCTTCGCCCCTGAACATGTTGTAATATTTTAGTCACTGAGCCATTAATTTTCGTTAACAGTGTAGCGATAAGCTGACGTGATACGTTAAATCATTATTTCAAACAAATATTTTAGGTTAAATTATATAATTAGTCCCCATATTTTTTCGTTTTGAATAATTTAATTTTTTTATTGTATGGTCTTTTAATTTTCTTTTCTTTTTTTTCTTTATTTTCCGTTTTCTTCTACTTCTCCCTTTATTTTTATCTATTCTCCATCTCTTTGAACTTAAAAAAAAAATTGCTCAAAATGAAAAAAAAAATATAATGACCAATTGTATAATTTAACCTAAAATTTTGATTTGAAATAATGTTTTAACATATTATGTCAGCTTACCGTTACACCGTTAAAGACAATTAACGGCTCAATGACTAAAATGTTTCAACACAATAACATAAATGACTAAAACGTAACATTTCAAACATAAATGACTTAAATATAACTTAAAACAAACAAAAGTGACTATTTTAATAATTTACCCTATTTTTATATGAAATAAAACTATTTATATCTTCCTATACTTTTATTTATGAATACAATTTATACCTTTAATTTTGAATAGTAATATAAAATATTGAATAATCCTTTTAAAAGAACTTAAAAATAAAAATGAATAAGGAAAGTTTAAAATAATAATTTTTTTTCATATATTAACCAATACAATAAACCTTTTTTTTTATAAAACAATACATAAATCATATTTACAACTCTTATATTAATTTAATTTCTTTATTTATGGTAACTGTTTATCAAAAATAGATAAAATTAAAAATCACATCATATAAATTAAATAAATATAATCTATACATCCCTTTAGTCATAAATTAGGTTTTTAGTAGAATCCATAATAATTTGATGGTTAGGAGTGTTCATCGCCTCAAGTGTGATCTAGGTTTGAGTCGCGCTGATCGCATTAGTTGTTTGGGTCTTGTTTATTGTAATTCCAAAAAAAAATTAGGCTTTTAGTAAAATATAAAAAAATGGAATAATTAATGCTTGAGGTCCCTGCAATGCATGCACCCTGATTACCGCCCTGGTTGAGCTATTATGGTCCTAACACCTTAAGAGTTGATGAGTTGCAGATAAAAGCTACTGAAAATTTTCTAATTCTACTTAGTTTTGTTTTAATTGATTTAATTAATTAAAAAAATCTGCAAAGTGGTCCAACGAAGCAAAAGAGAAACTTACCGAAGAGAGAAGGTCTGGTAATAATCTGATAGAAAATGTCGTAGGCAGGTGCAGACACCATTCGCATTCCAGGAAGCTCCTTGTTTAGTTTTACAACCAAGCCTTCCAGTTTCCTGTTGAATTCGGATGCCACATTGTTGAATTCGGGTACACAGTCGTTTTGGCCCAGGATATTGGTGGCCCTTTCCAGCGGCAAACACCCCATCGGAGGAAGGCCGGTGATGGATATTTTCCGGACACCTAGAGCGTGGAGTTCCCTTACGAAGTTTTCGCCCAGCCCTAGCAGGAAATCCTGGTATTGCCTCACTGAGAACTGGGATTTTCGGGTGGGGAAAACGTAGTAATTTTCTAGGAAATCATTCGTCCCTAAGCTCATCAGATACAAGGCTTCTCTCAGAATCTCATTCGCCTTATTTTCACCGACGTAGCTTCTCAGCTTTCGCTGGTATTCTTCGTAATACTCTAATTCCTTCCATAGTGGTATCACATTCTGCAAAAACCATAAAAGGGAACAAATATTCATTAATTACCTTCTTCCGGGTCATGTTTATATAGTGTAGTGGCTTTTTCATCTTACAAGCACTTTGGAGGTTGCATTGTCGTAGCCAGTTCCAGCGGAAGCGAAGCAAACACCAGTGGCGAAATCCGATATATTATAAGCAGGATCCAAGTAAGCCGGGATGGCTGGTTTCAGTCCAAAAGCTTCGGAGATGAAATCTGGAGGGATTCGGCCATTGCAGAAGCGTCCAGTTGGTTGACCCCCGTAAAAATCACGGCCGTAAGGCTGAAAATTGCTCTTCAAAACCGTGGAGATCAGGTTGTTGTTGCCCGAATCCACGGAGGAGTCTCCGAACACTATGATGGCTGGAACTTTAGCTTTGGTTAATGAAGATAAAGATAAGAAGAAGAGCCAAAGAAGAAATGGAGTACCACCGAAAAACATTTCACCTACACTGCACTGCTTTCTCTGTCTGCAAGCAGATGAAATTCAAAGTTCAAAGAAAATAAAATTTTGGGAAATTAAGAGAAATGACAAAGCATGATGAGTTGGTTTATGAAGAATTTATTTTTGATCTAGAATGTATAAAGAAGGGGTTTGGTGGGGGTTTTAATGGCAAATAATAAAAGATGTATCTACTCCCTCCAACTATTTCTACCTCTTTCCACTTTAAGTACTATATTATTGTATATTAAACTTATAATTTTAATGATTTTTTAAAAAAATAAAATCTTTAAAATAATTTATTTAAAATCAAATTTATATTTAACACATAAAAGTTATAAATAAAAGGCATGGAATAGTTTTAAAAAATTAAAAGGCAAGGAGTAAAAGAATAATTTATCTAAATTGTAAATAAATGTTTCAAATAGAAAGTGTCGTGTGTTAAAAACTGTAATGTGAATATTATTTATTTTATTTTTTTGTAAATTTATGTTGTTATCATATATATACTGATTTTTTTTTGCTCATACGATACACGAGTTGATTGTGTATATCAAATAATATATATCTACTGTTAATAATTTGGTATTCATGAATACTATGAGTATGAAAGTTAAAATAGTATAATATTTGATTTTAGAGTTTTCTTGATTTTTATTATGATTATCGAAGAAAATAATATCTAAAATAAAATTGGATTAATAAATAATATACAACAAAATATAAAAAAAATTATAATTAAAAAAAGTTTATGATGTCAATATTTTATATCTTTGATTTCTATCTTGAAAAGTTGTTTTTAATTATAAGAATATATTAAATAACTTTATATGATTGTTTTAAATATCTATAATATTATTCGATTGAATCTTAATTCGATTGATATGGATATTATTGTCAATGCAAAAAAATGTGGGTTTGAGTGTGCATATGATATGTGAGGGATAACACAGGGAAAGATGAGTTGGAAATGGGGATAATAGTTATCGAGAAATGATTGTATAAAATATTAATATTATTCATTTCCAAACATCAGTAATTTCATCCTAAATTTCAGGATTTTCATTTGGATTTGATTTTTATCGAGATGAAAATATTGATTTGACATTAAACTATTGAAAAAGAGATACAGATGATGTGACGTCACTGTTTCATCCAATTCTTTTTCAATAGTGAGCTAACAAAATTTTTAATGACATGTAAATACATTCTTAGTTGGCATTATATCATAATTTCTCATAATTTTCATTTTTTTAATAATATGTCGAGTGAATTTATTAGAAATTAAAATAGTGAAACATTTCAAACGAAATTAAAATGTAGCAGAAAATAACAAAATAAAGAGAAACTAATTAAAAAACTAGAAAACGAAACATCAGACAGCAAAACACGTCCAATGGGCTACAACGACAGGGATGAGATGAAACACTAGAGAAAGGAAGCAGGAAACAAAACTCTTGTCTCTATCCATCTACACACTTAAGGATCAAAGTAAGAGTGGTGAGCGAAACCAACAAGCTTGAAAGGCTGCTTTGCAAAACAGATCTGACTGCATCGACAAATGAACCACAAAAAGGGATCAAACTACTGAAAGACCACCGATAACAGCAAATAGAGTCGAGCGTTGTGAGAAAACTATTCACGAACGCAAATCTACCACAAAGGTAGACGAAAACATGCCATAAGACAAGCGTTTCACAAGGTAGAGAAAAAACATGTCACAAAGTAAAGAAAAAGCGTGCCATAAAGATAGATAAAAAATAGAAGAAAACCAAAATATAAAAGGAAATAAGAACTAAATATAAAAAATTAAGGAAAGTGAATATCGACAGTCGACGACCAACATTAAAGTTGACGTTGCTGTTGGCTAATCAAGAACGAAAGAAATAAATAGAAAGGCGCAGAAAAAAAATTTGAAAACCCTTACCAGCATAATATTCCAAAATTATTAAAAGAATGAATAATTGAAATTCTGTTAAATGTTTTTTTTAAATAAAAAAAATGCAGTTGATTAAAACAGAGATCAACTTACCTTATTCTTAAATTAATTAGTTTGTTAAATTTAGTAATCTAATATGTACACTACATATTAAAGAAGAGGAGAAAGAAGAAATTTTTTTTTTAAATTCCAACTATTGGTGGCAAATGAAAACATTAATTATATAAAATTAAATTTAAAGTTGATTTTATTAGATTAAAATTAAAAATCCTGAAAAATAAAATAAAAATAATTTAATTCTTGAAATCATTAGTGGAATTAAATTTCAATATAGCATTAATTATATAAAGACCCAAATTAGTGGTTGAATTGGATGACATAAATAATTATATCTATTAAAGCATTAATTTAGTAAACAGTTTTCATTTATTTTTATTTTTAGTAAAAACATTTAAAATTTTCTTAAATATCTGTAACTTGTAATATAGTTTATGATATGATTTTGTACTTTAATGTACAGTAATCAAGTAAAAAATATTAAAAAGTTGATAAAAATATTTAATATATATGATTTCCGACCGTAATTTCACACATGATTTACAAGAATAGTAGGAAAAGTTAAATTATTTAAATTGTAAAATGTGTAAAGTGTAACCATATTTTATGTTTGTAGTTATTGTTTTAGTTTATAACGTTGATTTCTCATTAATATAATATAGAAAAAGCTTAAGTATAAAATTAGTATATGAATTTATCCACTTCTTTCAGATTGGTATTTATAGTTTTTTTGTTCTAGATTGGTACTCGAATTTTTTTCCGTCCACTGGTTTGGTACCTGCATTTAACACCATTAAGTTTGAGATACGTGGTAAAATAATATTGTGACACGTGGCATAAATGACATCATGGTGATGTCATAGTGATGTTATAATCTAAAAAAATAAAAAAATTCCCCCTTTTGACATTTTTACCCCCAATTTTGCTGACATTTCTGTGTTTTTTCTTCCCTTCTTTATTTTTCCTTCTTCTTCCCCCAAGTTTTCTAATTTTGAAGAGTTCATTGAGCAAGGTGTAAGATTTGATTGGTAGGGGGAATTCCATTCTTGAGGAGCACTTGTGATTAATTCCTCTACATTACAATTGATCGGGATTGGTTCACCTTGTAAATTCGATTAGAAGCCGGAGCTATGGGAGTAAAGTCCGATAAAGTATTCCCGTTTCGGAAGCCTATTGCAGGAACAATATCTCTCAAATGATTGGCTTGCTGAGAGCTTACTTCTAACATCAAAGAGTTTCTTTTGACACCAAGGAGATGCTTTTGACACCAAGATGTGAATTATTGGAGAATCTGGTTATTGTTGCATATATTAAACTGCTAGAAACGGGGAAAACAGTAGTGGCATCAGCAATCGGCAGCTCTCCGATGCAGCTAACACCTTGTAGAATGTTAGCATTATGGATTCGAGAAACAAAAGATTGTAACTTGCTCTGATCATCACTGGAACTCATCGATCTTTGCCTATGAAATGATCGAATAGTTCCAGGAGATGGAAGGCAACGTATAAGTAGCCCAGCAAATTACATTCTTTGGGAAATTCAATGCCCATGCTCAACCAAAACTTCACTGTCGTTTAATTTCAAAATCATAAACTTCAATTTCAAAAGCGGTTTGATGTTATTTTTTACTATTATTCTGCTTAGTCCATTGTTAAAAAAAAGAATCTTTGAGTTTTCTTCCTTATAATTCAAGGATATGGTTTTGATTTTTGTTCTTATAACACAATACCTCCATTAGTATACCTCTAAGAACTACAAAATCATAAACACTTTTACATTTGAAAAAGAGAAAAATTCCAACCACAACGAATTGCAAACTGTTCAAGGTTTTTTTTTTACAAAAAAATACTGAAACTCTATCTATCCGCTAGACAAATACTGAAAAATTAAGATCTATCCACTCGATATTGTGGGGTGCTAGGGATTTTGTTTTCTTCTTGAATGAATAGATATGGTTGTGGAATTAATGATGGGGTACGATTGTGGTAATAGTTTTGTAACGAAAATAGAGGAAACTGCTTTGAATGAGGAGGAACCAAGAAATTCAATGGAGGTCGAAAACAGATTCTTGATAATCAGCCTGAGTCAAGCAACCAGACTTAGGAGAAAAAACCAGATAAAGAAAGGAGAGTAAAATCGAGGGAAAGTTTTAAATTTAGAAAAACGAACGTCAAAAAAATTAGGAGAGACATATTTAATTGGTTTTTTTCTCGAGAAACAAACAGAAAAAAAATAAATGGAAGAGAAAAGTTTTAAAGTTGAAGAAGAAACCTGGGTTGAGGGAAGAAGAAGGAGAAGAAGAAGAAGAAAGAAGGAAACAAAACGATAGAAAAATTTGGGGAAGTAAAAGAAGGAAGAAGAAAGAAAGGAAGGAAAAAATGGAAACGTTAACAAAATTGAGGGTAGAAAAGTAAAAAGGAAAAAAAATTATTTTTTAATTTTTTAGAATATGACATCATTATGATGTTATCGTGATGTCATTTATGTTACATGTCACAATATTATTATGTCACGTGTCTTATTCTTAATGGTGTTAAACTTAGGTACCAAACCAGAGGACGAAAAAAAAGTTCGGATACCAATCTGAGACAAAAAAAGCTATAGGTGCCAATCTGGGAGAAGTGAACAAGTTTAGGTGCTAATTTTATATTTAACCCTATAGAAAACGGATAATAATTTAAAAGAAATGACTGGAACCAGAGAAACGTTTTTTGTTGGTGGCGGTATTGGTCTATCAACCAAGAAAGTAAGATGGAAGCTGGCGGAACCCCTTGATCCAGATGATCCCGTAGTGTATGCAAAGGGAAAGACAGTGAACTCGAGTGATGTTACATGAATTGCAATTATTAGAAATAATTTAAAATTGAAAAAATGAACAATAAGAAAATTTAATTTCTCTTGCATCGCATGTATCCAATGTTTATCTTTGAAGCATTTTCTATCTTCTTTGGCTCAATGGAGGATGTGTAGCAAGGTTGTCACACCTCAAAATTGGGTCAAGAAGTTTTGAGGGTAAAATTGAATTTTAGTCCATATGTGTTCGAAAATTTCGTAAGTTTAGTAATCGATAGTATTTTCGACAATGGTTATTAAGATTTTTGTTGAAGATCGACCCGATTAACCAACAAACAAGTAAAAATAACAAAATAAATTGAGAAATTGAACACACAAATTTAACGTGGATAACCCCTCCGAATAGGATAAAAAAAACCATAAGCAAAGATAATTTTACTATAATGGCAAAAGAACGAAGAGTACAAAAGATGGAGATAAAAACTAAACCTCGAAAACACGAAAAACAAAAAGCCCTCAAAACATAAACACAAAATTCTCCAATAGTGTTATGAGTTATAATCTCTAATGAGTGTATTTTCTAAGGTTGTAAAAGAGCCTATTTATAGGCTAATTTCCTAGGTCAAATAATAAAAAAATAATCTAGACAAATTAGAGTTTGATTGAAACAAATAAATAGAGTTTAACTGAAAGATTATTTCTCAAATTTAACAGAAATAGGAGTCATACTTCAACAAATCTTCACATTGACTTATATTTTCACAATTTCATCTTTTTCAAAATTCACCACGAGTCTATCTTGAACTATGCAAGGAACTAACTGAGCCGAATCTGTAATTAGAAGCTGAAAATCTTCTAACCTTTGAATTGAGCATTGTAAAATCAAAACTAACCCGGGTCTAATTTTCACGAACACAATGCCCTTACTTTTAAAAAATGCATCCAAAAGAGAACCTCTCTTCAACGAAACAGTCATACCTTTTTCCCTCCTATAACCAAGTTGCCTCCGCTTCAAACGAGTTGACTTCAACTCCGTAACGAACGAGGGACGTCCAATTTCACAAATCAATATAGAACCTTCCAGAATATAAAGACTGCCAGTTTTTTACCTTTTAACAAAACAAGAGTCCCACGAGACACCTTAATGCCGCTAGACTCGATGTTGATGATGCAACCTTTTCGAGTCTAAAATACTTAATGAGATAAGATTCTTTCGTATATCAGGTACATTCCTAGCATTTGAGAGTGTCCTAATTCGTCCCATCGTGCATCTTAATTTTAACAGTACCAATGCCAATTACTTTACTGGATGAATCGTTTCTTATACGCACAACTCCACCTTCAATCGAATTGTATGTAGAGAACCATTCTCTGTTTGGAGACATGTGAAAAGAACATCCCGAATCTAGTATCCACTTGGACGGAAGCTCGAAGCTTTCGCTCGTTGACACAAACAAGAAATCATCACCGCTTTCATCGGCCAAATTAGCACCAGCTATATCTTCCTCGTTGCTCTCATTAGTTCTTTTATTTCGCTGTTTGTAACAATCTGCTTTGACGTGACCTAACTTCTTACAATAGCGACACATTTTATCTCACTTATTTGATGCTACCAAAATGGAAGCTTGCCTATCTACCTTGCTATCTAAACCAAACTCATTGTCAAGTTTGTCTTTACTCAACAAATGACCCTTCACATCCTTGAATGAAAGTTTGTCTCATCCATAAATCAGGGTCTTCCTGAAAGACTTGTATGAAGAGGGTAAAAAACATAATAATAGCATAGCTTGATCTTCATCGTCAATCTGAACCTCAACGTTACTTAAATAACTTAAAAGAGTAATAAATTGACTGATGTGATCTCTAAAAAGCTCACCTTCATTCATCTAAAATGTAAATAGACGTTGTTTCAACACTGAGTGGTTAGCTAGAGACTTAGTCGAATAAAGTGTTTCTAACCTTTTCCACAAAGCGGATGAGGTCTTCTCCATTAATACCTCTTGCAATACCCTATTCATGAGGCACAATTGGATTGCAAATAGGGCCTTTTCATCAAGCTATTCCCATTCTAACTGATCTAGATTAACGGGCTTTTTCTCGGCAACGACCATCTTTAAGCCGATTTGAACTAGAATTGTCATTATCCGAACTTTATCACAGATTAAAATTTGTGACACTATTAAACTTCTCAATGTCGAACCTTCTTGTCATCTCTGAATGGGTTGATCTACAAAAATTGAACTAGTTCTAACACCACTTGTTGGGGATCGATCCAATTAAGCAACAAACAAATAAAAATAGCGGGATAAATTGAGAAATTGAACACACAAATCTAACGTGGAAAAACCCCTCTGAAAAGGATAAAAAAATCACAGGCAAAGATAATTTTACTATAATGGCAAAAGAACGAAGAGTACAAAAGATGGAGATAAAAACTAAACCCCGAAAACCTGAAAAACAAAGAACCCTTAAAACATAAACACAAAATTCTCCAAAAGTGTTATGAGTTCTAATCTCTGATGAGTGTGTTTTCTAATGTTGGAAAGAGCCTATTTATAAGCTAAATTCTTAGGTCAAATAATAATAAAATAACTTAGACCAATCAGAGTTTGATTGAAACAAATAAACAGAGTTCAACTGAAAAATTATTTCTCAAATTTGACTGAAATAGGAGTCATACTTGAACAATATTAAATCAATTTCTAAAAATGTGTTTTAAATAGTTTTAATTTTGAAAATAGGACTCATTTGTAAAACAATCAAAATATGGGGGCTTTAAGAGGCAATTAGACCAGATTTTAAAATTCAACCTAAAACCCCCATTTATAGTTCTATTTCACGTTAGTTCTTCCCCATATTTTAGTGTTGTCATCCCTTGAATTTCCTTGGGACAAATCCTCCAATTTTGATTCCCAAACTCCAATTTTTTTTATTTTTATCATTCCTCAAGCATTAAATCTCTATTTAAATAAAAAAAAAACCAAAAACACCATAATTTTCTCCATTGTTAAGGTTGTGAGTTTTTCGGGTTTTCAATCAAACGCTTGGATTTTCATCAACTAAGGTAACGATTCAATTCCTAATGAGTTTTAAATGATATCTAGTTTCTTAAACTGAATTTTTAACCCTTAAAGTGCATATTTTAAATAAAAGTCGAAAATCGGGTCTTTAATGGTGAATTTCAGGTTTGTGGATAAAAAATTGTTATTAAATTTTTTTCAATTAGTTTTAACATGATTAAAAGGTTTCTAAACATAATTTGAAGTTTCGTTAAGGATTTATAACATTTTAATAAATTTCATCGTAAATAGCCATTGTATGTCAAAAAATTTCGATACCTAAAAATGTGTAGTTTTTGTAGTTTAAAGGTTAGGAATTAGTTGTAGATGAATGGAATTCATTTCGTACGAAAATATTAATTGTAGACCGAGATATTAGAATTTAAATTTTTCTATGTTAAAGGTTTCGGTTAAAAGAGGACGTAGTTTAGGCTACTGTTTATGATTTTTTAGATGAGTTGATGACTGATTTTTGCTTGTATATTTGTGTGATATGTGTTGTTGAAGCATCAGAGTCAATAGGACCTTCAACAAGTAGAGATAAGGTAAGGGAAAGCTTGTCTAAGCTTTCGTGTTTCAATGAAACGCGTATATTTTGGTGAGTGTTTTAGAATCGCTGCTTGTAGATGATTCATTGTGTAATTGGGAATTTAGAGGTAGCCTAAACCCCTACTATAAATTCCAAGTGTAAGTTTTCTCGCACCTATGATTAAATGTGAAATATGTTTGCTTGTGAAATTGTGATATTGTAAATATATATGAGATCTTGTGATATGTTCTATAGGCTTATGATGACTATTGTGAAAGTGAATATGAGGGTATGTTATTCATGTCATGTGATAGTAAATATGTGGGTATGTTTTTCATACCATGTGATTGGTTATATTGTGCTAATAGTGTGGATATGCAGTGACTATGTACGAAAATAGGTAAGAAAATATGTAATAATAATGTGGATATTTTGGCTTTATGACATTATGAGACAGTTGAATATAGTTGGCATGCCATAAGATTATGAGTACTCACTCTTGTGTTGTGATATATGTGAGGCGTTGAGGCTTAGGGACAGTTTTTGGAGAGATAAAGGCCTGTGAGCTAAGCTCTATTAAACGAGATATGTACGTGTGGTGTGTTTGGAGAGTGTTAGCAATATGTTTCACTTATGGGATATGTTTCGACTCTATGAGTCATATTTGTTGTGTTTGGAGATCCGCGTATCCGATGTGTGGTGATAGAGTCCACTTTATGTTTCATAATCTCAATAGCCAAATTATCATAAATTGTAACTAAAAGTGACTATGTATGTGACTAAGTGTGATTGTATGTGATTAAATTTTGCTGAAATTATGCTTAAGTACTCATGTAATAAATGTGTTAAATATTAATGTGATTTGTGCTTAAATATTAATGTGATTTATACTTAAGTTTTATTGTGATTTATGCTTAAATGTTAATATGATGTATGTTTGTTCGGTTGACGAATGATAATTGTTTATACTGTGGCTATTCCGAGCATTCACTGAGCTAGTTAAGCCCACCCGCTCCTCTTTAACCATTGTAGATACTTACTACCGGTGTGAGCAGTGTGGTCTCGAGGGTGATCCAAGCCAAGCCGATTCTTTTAGCTTTTATTAGTAGATGTTATATGCTATTATTTGAAGAAATTAAGGCAATGTGATAAGCAATGTGGTAGATTTTTATATCGGTTTTTTGCTATGTTCTTTTTAGTCATTTGCATGCCTATTAAGTTTGGTAATTTATGGACTTTTAATATGACATTAGGGCTATTATTTGAGGTGTTTTGAGGTTTATTTTATGAGGTAATTGTTGCATATTGTTTAGGACTTGTTTAGAATGTTTTATGATGATATATGATGTATTCTTAAGGCTTGGAATAGAGGTATCGATAATCGGGTTTTAAAAACAATACCTCTGAAATTTTGGAAGTGCAAGGAGTCTGTTTTGCTTGTCAGTATCGATATTTTAATACGAGTATCGATACTTGAGGGGGAATTATCAATACTCGTATTAAAGTACCAATATTTTTCAATTGTTAAGTTTTTAATTCGGAAAACAGTAAGCCACATAACAGTTTTAGGAAAATATGCTAAATGGTCCTAATGCATGATTAATGAATGATTGATGTTTATTCGATGTATGCTAGCATGTTATATCATTAAATTTAATTATGTATGACTTATAATATGTACGAATTTAGTAAAAGTATGAACACTATAGTAAAATAATAAAAGAAAAAAAGTTGCATATGTTTTAATAAGCTAAAATGAGATGAGCATGATACGAGACGGTGTTGTGGCATGCTAGTATTCGAGCTCGACTATCAGGCCGAGTATAGGGTGTTACAAAGGTAGCCTAATCATATCATGATAGTTTAGTTTAGGCTTGTCCCTAACCATGCACCACTTTTGGAACGACCAATAACATTATCCAAAGATGATTTTTATGTGCTTTAGGGGAAGGTTTGAGGCTAAGAAATGTCATTAATTGGTTACTCTTCACCTTCACTTTGCTCTATTATTTGTTCAGCTGTAACTTTTTTTAACATTGATCGCATTATCATCAAGAAATTCATTTGATATGGAGCTATATGGTTTATATTTGACCATCACATTGATGGAAACCAACACAAATTTGGTGTGTTTATTATACACTTTATAAGCATTGATATTTATGGAATAAACAAGGAATGTCTTCACCACTATAAGCTTCGAATTTCTGATTGTAATCTATTTCTCAGTACGTAGATGTACTTCTAAACACATGAAAGTACCTTTTTTTGGCTTCCTTCCTCTATATGCCTCATAAGGTGTCATAAAAAGTCGTGTTAATAATTTCTGCTTAAAACCTATAAGAAATGTAACAACTCATTTTTCAGTGGTGTTAAAAACGATGATTTCGAAACCGTATTTTTGATGATCGAATCTGTAAATATTATTATTTAATATTTATGAGGTTAGTTTTAAGGTTATTAAAATTTTAGTCCCTTAATTTTTATTAATTGCATAGTTAATTAAGGTATAAGGACTAACTTATAAAAATGGTAAAAGTTAATTGCTATGATTTTTTAATTAATAAGAGGGCCAATTAAGCAATTGGACCACTCTTAGAGTTCCAAACAATGGTGGATGTTACATAATCCACTAACTTGGGTTAATTAGGTTAAGGTTTGATTATTAAACTTAAATTAATTAATTATGATTAATTAACTTATAATTAAAGTATAAAAGGAAAATTAAAATTAGATAAAGCCATTTCTTCATCATCTTATTCTCCATTTGGTTGAAAGAAAGAAAGAAAGAAACGTAAAATACTTTTCACAATTCGATCCTCAAATCCAAGGTAATTTCAAGTCTGTTTCTTGTAATTTTTATATTTTTGAGGTCCAGAGAGCTTGATTTAGCTAGCTTATATACCAATTTGTGAAACTAATAAAGTTTCTAAAAGTTTCCATTAAAGAGTTCTTAATGAAATTGGTGTTAAATGGTTGGATTTTAAGTTTAGATATGAGAAAGGACGAGTTTGTAAAGTGAAAGTTGTTAGTTTTGAGCATAGAGATTAAAGTGTAAATATTTAAAAATTGGTAAGAAATTTCTATAAATATAGATGGTAGAGGGTCTTAGAAGGATGTAATTGAGATCGGTTTTGAAACCGAAGCTCAAATTTGAAAGATATTGCAATTTTGGTTTTTGGAACTAAATTGAATGAAATGCAAAACTTTAGGGGGCATTCAAAAAATTAAATTGAATTGATACATGCTTATAATAGGATGAAATAAGAGGGGTGAAATAAATTGAACTGAATTATTGTATAGATTGGAAATTGGACCAAATCGAATATAATCGGGGAAATGAAAATTTTGTTGATTAGCCCTTAGAGAGTTGTTTGTTTGTTGATTTAACCAGGTAAATTCATATGATATGACTTTATTTAAATTTTTATATTATTGAATTATGAATTTGTATATGTTTAATTTTAATTTTAATTGTTTACAATTTGGTACGAAATGTGAGATATGGACTAAATCGTAAAAAAATGATAAATTGACTGACAAATTGAATATGATGAATTTCAATTCGATATATTTAATGAATTTATAGTTGATTATAATTGATTGAATCATATTGTTAAGAATTTGATTGATTACCGAGATAAAAGATTAAATTGAATAAAATTAAAAATAGTATAACTTGGTGAAATTGTGAAATTAACTTGAAATTGAAATGATTCATGTTATGTATGAAACAATGTCTTGGTTGATGAATTGATGATATTGAGATCGATAAAACGAGAATCGAACTTATAAAGAAATTTGATTATTACTTACCTTATAAATTGTTCAAGCAGGATCGAATATAGTTGGCATGTCATAGGATAGATAGAGTACAGGTTACTTCAACTACATATTGATGAGTGTTCGACACAAATTTTACTTTGATTACACCAATGAGTGCTAGGCGCAAACTATTTACTTC
Source organism: Gossypioides kirkii (assembly GCA_005610355.1). Classification (NCBI taxonomy): domain Eukaryota; kingdom Viridiplantae; phylum Streptophyta; class Magnoliopsida; order Malvales; family Malvaceae; genus Gossypioides; species Gossypioides kirkii. Next base: position 5,811,156 of record CP032249.1, on the reverse strand, counting down.
AAAATTGTTCAATGAGACACTAGGTTCCAAATTGGTGTGTTAGTTGGATCCGTGAATCCATTCGAGTCTGAGTCAGGTTAATAGGGGTATAAAATGAGATATTTGATAAATGATATATAAATTGGATTGATAATGTGCTTGGCAATGCAAAGATGATTTACAATATATGAATATTGATAGCATGTGAAAGATCATGCGAATCGAATATACAAACCCAAAGGGTCGATACAAAAATATAATGAATCTATGAAATTGATTTGGAATTCAAATAATGAAATGAAACAGTAATTTCCATTAAATTGAAATTGAATGTTTTGTTGATAAATAGATGAAACAGTATGAATATGATAGTGAATTGATCAATGGTTGATTGATTATGTGAATAACATGGAAATGTTGATTATAAGTGAATTGGAAAGTTATATGTTTGAATTACTATATGATACGATTTTATATTGAACTCGGCTTGTTGATATGTAGTTACCATGTTTAGGCAAACCTGTCAAGCTAGTAGCTTATCATATTTAAATTGTAAATGGAGGTAAGTTGTTGTTTAATGCATATGTGCTTATTAAGCATTCATTATGTTTACCCTGTTATTTTCCCTTTCCTTATAGATTACCAACTTGCGAAACATATCAAGCAGATCATCGAGAAGATCATGCTATCGTGTTATTGATCCAGTAGTCTTTTAATTGTTTTGAGGTTCAGTTTTGTGGCATGAATATAGGGGTGATATATTGTGTCACTTTTGAATGTTGGTATGAATTAGTAATGACATAGTTGGATATAAAGTTTATGCTTAAGTAATTGGAAATTGAATGGTATAGTGTATGGTATAAGATATGCATGTAGTATTTCATATGGTGTATGTGTAACACCTTATACTCGATCCGATCGTTGGATTCGAACTACATGGTGCTACATTTCATGTCTAAATTTAACTAACACATCCATTAATACATTTTGCAATTCATACTCACTTAATACGAATATTATTTAACATGGTTAGCTAATTGACTTCGCCACATACATGAATTTATTTCAATTATATACTTTTAATTTAAGATACGAAATTTTTTATAAAGATAACCTTACTATAGTGAAATATTTACTTAGTTTTGAAAATAATATTTTGATCATACTTAAATACAAATTCAACTATGACCCTGAGGTTTTGCTTCTAGGTTGCCCGTTGTATGCATATTAAAACTAAGAAGCATGTCCGTCTGAGCACGATAGATTCTAGCTTAGCCCCTCCTCTAAACCTCAAATTTATTTTTTTTATTTACAATACATAATAACACATATGTAATTTTAAATGTACTTAGTGAGTTGTCCATACCTTGCATCAGCATAATGCTAATAAGCTAGTACTTCATGGTTCTAAATTCATATTTGGCTTTGCTTGTACTAGGATAGTTCGTCAATCTTATTAGCATAGTCTTGACATCGTACAAATTGGCTTAACTTGTACTTGATACATTATCTTGATGACATCATCACTTATTTAATTGTGTATCTTGGAGAACAATTCAACTTGCTTGACTGCCTTGGATCTATCACAAACGACCTGAAAACAAGAGGTTTCATATTCGGACTATTCGCGGCTATACCCATATAAGGCTTCCACTTATGAGATTCCATAGACATATAATCGAAAATATAGATGTATAAACGTTTAACATTATGACAGATAATACTCGTGAATTCTTTCTTCAATAGCTATCCTTGTGGACTCTTCTGCAAATACTTCCTTGAGAGATAATCCTTGTGGATTCTAACTTGCAAACTTATGAAAGAAGACGTATATATAATTCCCATGGCATGTCTTGCTCCAACAAATAAAAATAACCAAATGAGATAGATTTTGGTGAAAGGTTCCTAATATGGATTGCTATTAGTCGACAAAATGGAGGATTGAGCGAAATAAAATGGGTATTCAAGGGAATTTGTGCAGTATTGTGGATTGGAATCGACTAGCTCGCTAAAGCGACATCATGATGACGTTCTATCAACTTTATGAAGTGCCACCATGATGGCGATTTATAGGTCCTATGGGGCAACACCTCAAAAGGGGTTTAATGTGTAAGACCAAAGATTAGCTATGACAACATATGGAGTTTGCTAGGACAATAAACATGGGGTTACATTATGTGAGACCATAGCTTGACTATGGCAACATATGAAGTCTGCTAGGACAATAAACATGGGAGTCGACCAAGGCACGAAAGGAGAAGTCACGATAAGACTCGCATGGTGAGTAATAAGACGGGATGATCTTGGCATGTATGAGAATGCTGGTAAATGGGATAGTAAGAGATACTGCCAAACCATGAAGATAAGAAAAGCTAGTGGAAATGTCTAAGAATGAAGTTATACATTTTAGTGAGCGAAGCCGCCAAATATGCGACGAAAAGAGGAAAATAGTATAAGTGTTTTTAACGCGGCAGATGAAATGAAAGGAAAGCTTTTCTTCTAAGTACTTGGGTATGATAGTGAGACAAACAAATGAGTTATAATCCTAAAGGACTACGAGTCAGAGGTAGCCAAAGTCAAGTAAGTCCGTTAAGGACTATTTTGGTAAAAGTATCCGTTGGGATTTTTCTAAAGAAGTGGATGCCTGTTGGGCCTAATTTAAATAGGAAGTCCGCAGAGGACTACTTGTGTAGGAAGTTCGCTGGAAAAAAGCAAAACAGAAGTCCATTAGGATTATATAGCACAGGGAAGGCCATGTGGGACTACCACAGGTAGTGGCCTCTAAGGGATACATCACAAGAGATAATCTTTTGGGAACTACCCATTAATTGGGGTATCTTAAAAGATTGGACTAAGGTGAATGAGTATTCTAGGGTTATATTACGAGTCACCCGAGAAAAGGGGAGCGTTGATTCAGTTAGCCAAGTATCTTATTTAGGCCCGCGAATGAGGATAATAAAAAGAAACCTTATGTCACATTCAATTTTCTAGAATACCCGAACTCAATAAAGTGTTTGCGAACGGGTCAAGTATAGGGTGTTACATCCCTAACGGCTCGAACAAAGATTTCGACCTCTATTGCCAAATTCAGAACAGTAGGTAGAGCTTTGGTACTCTTAGGACCAGTAAGAACAACAACCACTCGACTTAATAGCATGATAAAAAAAATAAAGTCAACAAGTAAATACAAATAACGTACTTGGAGGGATCACGATAGGCATTTGAAAGCTCACTTGAGTAAAGTTACCCACAAGACGAGTGCCACCTTGAAGAAAAGTCTGGGATGTGGTCCTAGATTGATCCCTCGAGGCAAGTACTAAGGTTGCAAAATGGGATGAGATTCTGGAGCATCCTCCATATGGCACCCCACATCCAACTCGAACGATAAGTCCTGGAGATACCGGAAAAATGGTTAATTAGGGTCTTAAAGAAATTTTATGATGAGAATATAGTATTTTAGTTAAATAAGTTTGATTAATTAAAGAAGAGTAACAAGTGATTGAGATGAGAAAATGGGTGATTAGGGTGTTAAATTAAGGTGGTGGATTAAATTACAAGGGAGTCAAAGTTTGAGTGTTACAAAAATAAAAAATTGTGAAATATGGGTTAAGATATTCAATAAATAAGAGCTTAGACCATAAATTGTATAAATGGATAATTTTAGGCTTCCATTAAATTAAGACAGAATATCAAAAAGGGGGCAAATGGGTAAATAGAGAATGAATTATTAGAGTAAATAAAATAGAAGGTTTGATTAGTTAGTGGATTTTTCCACCAAAATTTAGAAGAAAAGAAAATAAAAAGAAAAGAAGAACAAAGGGAAAGCTTAGATTTTTTGGGCAAAGAAGGCTTTGCATGTAGGTAAATCTTTAATATTTTTCTTTGAAATTGATGTTTTTATGGTCAAATTGATGAAAATTTTTTAGGCAAGGTAATAATCTATGAAAATGTCAAAGATTTGTGAAGTTACCATAGGCATTTTTAGAGGCTTTTATGTGATATTTTGAGCTTAGAAATTGTTGAATTATTTGATTTAGTTAGTAAAGAAAAGTCATGGGTAGTGATGGGCAATGTAGTTAGTTTAAGTTAACTAAATGCTCATGGGAAATTTTGGGAATTAAATAGGTGAAATTCTATTATATGATTCAAATGATATCTAATTGTTGTGAATTAGAAATAATTATGGATCTGGTCAAATGGGGAAAAATTGAATTGAGTGTGAAATTGGTAAAGTATAAATCTTTTAGTATGAATGACTGGGTGGAAAAATTGTATGTATTTGTATATGTATATTCATGAATATTTGGTAATGGAAGAATGAGTGCTTGTTATCATGAGAATTAAAGTGAGCATATAGATTGTTGAAATGGGATAAATACAAATGGTTAATTACATTTCAAATTGCTATTGATAGAGTAAGAGTCGAGTCGAACAAATACTAGACATGGAAAGGAGAAGATCATTGAGAAGTCAATTGCGGATTGATGACACTCGTAAATTTGGTAAGTTCATATACTCAAACTTATTATTTTCGATCAATTAATTTGATTATAATTACCTTAATTATTGAGTCATGTATGGCATATATGTGAATTCTTGATAAATTGATATTATATCTTAAGATGATGAAAGGGTAGAATTGATTATTGTGGTTGATTGTGAATTAAGGAAATTGTTAATATGAATTGTACAATATTCGTTGGTTAAACCAACCAGAGTTGGGCTCACTTTCGCAGTTTAACCACTAGGCATTGGGTGCTAGAATTTGACGGATTATTTGTTGGTTAAATCAACCAGAGCTGGGCTCATTTTTGTGGTTTATAGGCACTGGGTACCAAGATCATCAGTTTATCCGATTAGCGCTGGGCACAAAACCATTGGTTAATCCAACTAGAGCTGGGCTCACTTATCGCAGTTTATCCGCTAGGCACTGGGTGCCATGAATTTACGGATTTTGTTGGTTAATCCAACTAGAGCTAGGCTCACTTATCGCGATTTATCCGCTAGGCACCTGGTGCCATGAATTGACGAATTTGGATACAAGTAAAGAGAATGAGTTATTGATCAAAGTGGATCAATACAGAAGTAAATGGAGTAGAAATGGTATTTATTTGAACTAAGGTTTTTAATTATGAAGTGGTGCTTTTGGTTGAGATATTGGTTATGTTTATGTGATTACATAAATGTGAATATTGATGAACTAATGTAAGTGAATTTCCATGATTTCAGGTTAGAAGTTAAGTAGATTACAAATCAGCATCACAGCAAACATCCCGTACTCAGAGTCAGTGACGATCCTTTTTGTCCTTTTGGCATGTACCTAGGAATGGTATAGGGTTAAGTTAGCTAGTTCTTGAATAGCTTGTGAATATTGCTTGACATGTATGATGGTTGATATGGTTGTGAATTAAATGTTAACTTTTGATGGATATGTTAATATATGCATGTTTTGGTTATATGGAATGAAAATGTATAATGTTCATGTTATATGTTGGAATTTGGTGATTTGAATGGTGTGTTGGAATTGGTTAGTTGTAATGATTTAGTTAATGTTAATAGTGTGCACCGTTTTGCAACTCTTCTCTTGTGCTAAATTGAAGTATAATATGCTTTTAATTGGTAGCTTGATGTGAGAGTTAGAGTTGATTATACCTTAACTTTTAACATTAGTTAAGAATCTATTTGAAAAAACTTTATTTGTTAGATTGGCAAGTGATTGATAAGATGTTTATGTTGGTATTTTAAATGACATTATGGCTTTAAGAAGTGGACCAATTTAGGATACCTTGTTAAAGAATTTAGGTTAGATTGGTATCTTGTTGAAAAAGTAAAAAGGGTACACACGGCCTGTGACATAGGCTGTCACACGGCCGTATGCCATATTTAGGTGCAGTGCAATCTACAAGGGCAAACACACAGACTGTTACACGGCCATGTGGCCCCTTTTTTATTAGACACACGGTCTGGCACACGATCCCACTCACGGGCGTGTGATTCAAGTCAGAATAGGTACACGACCTGTCACACGGTTTGTGACACGACCGTGGGAATGCTTTTCGAGTAGGAACACGACCTGGTGTACGGCCCCTGTTTTGAAATGTTTATTAAAGTTCGTGTTAAATCGTGAAGTAATGTGATGTTGGTACAAGTCTTGCATGATTAATTTATAGTATATTACATGTTTAATAAATGATTTATATGTGCTGTGAGATTGCTTTAATTAAATTTGAATGTTCGATTGAAATGATTTAATGATTTTATATTAGTTTGTAATTATTCCAAGACCCTAAATCGACGACAGTTACGGGTTACGGGTATTACATTAATTGCTTTTTTTGAAAAAAATTTGAGGGCCTTCTTAATGCATTTTAAAAGTTCAAGTCCCAATTGAGTGCGAAATAAAAGTAGAGACTTAATTGTTTTGTTTAAAAAAGTTTGAGGATTTTTGTATGCATTTTAAAAATTCAAATACCCAAGTGAGTGCAAAAAAAATCATAAAAAATTGGTTTTTTTTTTTAAATTTAAATTTTTTTTACACCCTTAAACTTTATCCGAAAATAAATGGAAATTATATTAATGCCACCAAAATCTGGTTTAGCTATAAGATTGATGAAATTGAAAGGGTGATAGCTGAAGGAAGCAGCACCAACAATTCCAGAAGACAAGGCCCCATCATTTATAATTAATGTTATTAAAGACTCCATTGGATTTCATTTATTGGGAAAGAGAAATGGGGTTACTGTTTTGAGAGAGACATGAATGAATGCTGAAAGAGTCTCGTAGCTGTAAATCTTAAAGGCTCTGATGTGCGTGTGGGAATATCTGAATCTCAATACATCATAAATGCAGCCTCCCCTCAACAAACAAAGAGGCTTTCATTTGGTCATGGGACTCATTCAAATCTATTACTATTTAGTAGGACGGATTGGATTAAATTAATTTATTTATTATTAAATAGGTTAATTTAATTTATATAATAGGACAAATTCCGAACAATAAACGCGACTTGAATTCAAGTCATATCTAGAACGGTGAATACTCTTAATCATTAGGTCATCATATGGGATTGATCTTGAAAATTATTTTTCAATTGCAGTTTAATTCCATATAAAAAAATTTATTCATGGAACCATAAAAATTTTAACAATATTAATTCTGTTAAACTATTTGAACTTTTTATATTTAATTACAAAATAAAACTTATAAAACAGGTATTTATATAGATCTCAAGTTTTATTTCTCTTATTTTTTTAAGCGATGTGAGATATAAGTATATATAGACTTATAATTCATTTGAAATTTATTCCTTGTTTACTCTTTTAACTAACAACATAAGATTAAATGCTAAACTTAATTTTTAAAAAATAAAGATAAAACTATGTACAACATTATGTTTTATTCATTATTTTAATTTTTTTAAATACAAAGTGTAATAAATAATTATCCATTTTAGATTGTTTTTCCATACAGATTTTTACCAATGTAAATGGGAAATGAAACAAAAGAAGCAGAAACAATGGTATTCGGGTGATAAACAACTTGTTTCATTTCGAATGATGATCAATAGCTACAAACCACATGCAGCAAAATCACACAACCAAAGGCGAATTTAGGGGTGGTAAGTGTCTCCGCCCCTAAAATGAAAATTTTGTTATTTTAACTTGTTAAATTTTTAAAATTTTTAAATTAATAAAAGTAAAATTTTATTTTGATTCCTTTTAAAGATGATAAAATTTTGACTTAATCATTTAAAAATTATAAAGATATAGATAATTTAATTTCGACCCCTAAATTTGTTTTTCCTGGTTTCGCCCCCTGCATACTACCCTGCTTATTTGTTTTATTTTGGTAATTCACTCTTCTTCTTCTCTAACTTAACCCTTCCTATATAACCAACGCTTACTAAGTTATTGATACAAACATCTAATTTTTCAATAGTTTCAGTTGTTGCAGAGTCCATTGACCCCAAACCTCAGATTTTGCTGCAGACTTTGCATCCATGGTTATTTCGAGTTGAAACCTTGCTCCTCTTTGATGGTGTATTGCTATGCTAAACTTCCAATTGAATCGACGTAAAGTATCAGGCATAGGATTACCTGCTACCTCAGTTATTGGAACTGCAACCGAAATTTCTTTCAAATCTTCTGCTGTGAGCTTTACTTTTAGTGAATCAACGTTACTATCCAGATTTTTTTGTTTTGGTTGTTCCTGGGAAGAAAATGAAAGAATGGGTCAAAACTCTAAACAAGGCATAATTACGCTACAAGATTTTTCGGCCAATTATGCTACTTCTGCTGTGATTTTTAGTTGAAATGTCTGGTGGCCATCAAAATTAAAGAGAAAATAGATGTTGAAAAGTACAGAATGTGACTCACCGGGAATCGGTGCTACATCATCCCCTTGATGAAGGACCCAGGAAAGTGCTACTTGTGCAGAGGTACATCCATGCTTCTTGGTCAACTTCTCGATTTTCAAATATAACATCTTATTTTGTACAAAATATATTTTGCTATACAAAAAATTGTCTTTAATTTTTAAAAATTAAGTGTAGTCTATGTTGTTAGTTAGAAGAGTAAGCAATCTCACTATAAGTATATATAGACTCATATCTCATATTGCTTAAGAAAACAAAAAAATTGAGACTTGCGATCTACATAAAATCATGTTTTGTAAGTTTTATTTTCACAATAGGTAACGCCAAAAAAAATTTTAAAAAAATACTTCCAGCTAAAAACATTTTCGTAAAATTGATTTAATCTCGTAATTTTTCAAAAGAAATGACTAATTTGATAACTTTTAAAAAATATACATTTTTCATAACTTCAATCCACAAATGTTTCTCTCAAGACTTTATGAGGTGGAGGGTCTTTCAAAACCAAACCCAATTTTTTTGAAAAAGGGTACAATATTAAATAAAAACTAAATTATAATTCGATACATAATCAACTCTTGGCATCATCGAAAAAGTAGACGAATTAAGCTATTGAAACGATAGAAATATGAAAATATACACAATCATAATAAATAATAAAGTGACAAGTATATCGAGTTATCGTACCCTAAAGATTTTACAAGTATCTCCTCAAGACGCAATGCTGCCAAATCGTCTTCCATAGTCCCACCTTAGAAACAGGCAAAGACCTTAAAAACCCCAAACCCCAAAAACTATCAAGAAAACCCAAAAAGTAATCCCACCGTCAAACAAACAAAATGCTGCAAAGAAGACACACCAAGCAAATCAAGATGTAGCACTCAAAACTCGAAACTGTCGCTGATTAGGGTCTTGGTGTCCTACTGTTCATCTATGACTGTTCGTCTTTTATTTTCATTTCAATCAGTCTTATTTTAATAAAGATGTGCACTTAATATATCATAAATCATCAATCGATTAAAAATCACAACTCAACAAGGGCAAAAAGGTCATTTCCATGATTTTTGGACACTTCTACTGGTACCTGATGAACATGTACCGGTAGTTGTCAAGTCAGAAAATAGTTCAGAAATATTGCAGAGTTCTACCGATACTCGAGATGATTCTACCGATACATGTGATACAACTATCGAAACAATTCATGCAACTATCGATACCAAAAACTCCAGAGAGCAAAAATCATTATCCTGCAACTTCTACCGATATAATCATTCTTACTACCGATACATCAATACCATAAACTACCGATACTTGTATCTTAACTACTGATACAACCCAAGTCAGAGAACAACCTCTCTCCTACCCTGCACTTCTACCGATACATGCATAAGTTCTACCGAAACAAGTATGCAGGATCTCAAGAGTAATGCCAAGATACAAGTTTAATATCTCAAACACAACCAGTATAAGTTATGCATTAAAACATCATATAACATACATAACTTCTAAGTCTTACAAGCATTATAAGCTTGAGCATCTAAGTCATACTTCATGCCATTTACACAATCGAAATAGAAGGATTTCAACATCTTTTAGTTCAATCTCAAGTTAATATCATCCTAGAACATGCCATATAACCAAGTGATGAAATAACTACCGAACAACTCCGGGATAGTGTGATGCTCCATGTAGATCCGATCCCCGAACAGCAAAATTGAATCTACAAAACAACAGTAATTTCACAGGTAATCACTTCATAGCTTAGTAAGTTCATAAAGTTAAATAGATTTACCAAACTTCAAGAGTTGAAAAATCTAATCAACTGCATTGATTAAATTGTATACATTTGGGTAAGTTTCGATTTGCATTTGATACTCATGATGACACAGAGTCATCGGATCTTTAATCCGCAATGGATTTCATTTCATTCATATACTCACGATGACACATAGCCACCGGACCTCATAATCCGTAAAGGATTCATATGCTCACGATGAGACATAGCCATCAGACCTCATAATCCGTAAAGGATTCATATACTCGCGATGACACATAGTCATCGGACCTTATAATCCGTAAAGGATTCATATAATCACTATGACACATAGTCATCAGACCTTTTTGCATTTACGGCTCAAAGCCCGTTATCTTTTCCTTTCATTTGTTCCCGTCTTTCTCACTTTCGTTCATCATTCCAAATTTACAACAATTGTATACAAGTATAAAATATGCAATTTAAATTGGAATTTAACAATACGAATTTACCGGATTGATTTATAGTATCGGCTCAAGTACAAGGACTATTCGTCAGTAAGTCATCCAAAACTAGCTCCTGGTTCTGTTTAGCCCCTAATGACATGTCCTTTATGTCCCAATTATTTACGAGGTTCATATGTGTCATATACTTTGTTCATTGCAATTAACTTTCATCATGTTATACCATTTCGAGAAAACATTCACATAATCCTTATTTACCAAACATAATATCGAATAACTAACAATGTTATTTAGTTCGATTTACTATTTGTCATATATCAATCAAATTAATTCATTCGTAACATAAATAATAACTAACACAACACTTAATCATTTAAGCATCTTGTTGTCACCTGATTTCAACTATATCATTTTGTTACTTTCAATCATGCTCCTCAATACCATTTCATTTCAATTTAATTTTATTTATCAATTTAATTTTCACTAAGCAAACAAATTTAAATACAGTATACTTAAATTATTTCAATAATTTACAAACAAAAATTAAATCAAATATTTACTATACGAATTTACCGAACAAAATTGTAATTAAAGTGAACTCCAATTGCAAATCCGTAATTTTCCTTTCTCCACGATCGGGACACGATCTTGATCTATTACAATAATTTCATTAAATTATTTAAATCAACATGAATTTTTTAATCATTTGATGCAATTAAGCATTTTTGGTATTTTTACAAAATTGTCCTTAACTTTTCACTTTTATTCAATTTAGTCTTTTAGCTCAAACTTGCAAATTAAATATTTTATTTTAAATTCTAGCTTTTCCGAATGTTTAAGAGCATTTCTACAGCCCATTTTTTTGCAATATTTCACCCCAAGTCTTTACAAATTTATCACTTTAACATTTTAGTCCTTAAACATTAAAATTATCAAAATTACTTTACAAAATAATCAAATCTAACAACCAAGCTTATAAATCTTCCATAATCTTTCAAGAACAAGCTTATTCATAAATGGAAAAATTTTATAACATTTGACAAAATCACAAATTGGTCCTTGGGTTAGCTATATTAAGCTAAAACGAACTCAAAAACATAAAAATTACTAAAAATGGAAGAGATTTCACTCACCTATCAAGGATGTAAGTTTGGCCGAATGTTGCTTTGTCCTCCTTAGGGTTTTTCGGTCTTAGAAAATGAAAAATGAAGAAGATGATATGTTTTCTTCACTTAATTCTTTTGTTAATTAAACATTATTTATCAAAATATCATTTTATCCCTTATTCACACATGTAATTTAGCTAAACTAATAGCTAAAATTGTCCACTAACTATTCCAATGGTGTAATTTTCATTCTAGTACTTTACCTTACATTTTAATTAGCATCTAATTCTTTCAACTAATAGAATACAACTTTTACACATTTTACGATTTAATCTTTTTTACTTAATTGCTTATCTAATCAACAAAATTTCGTAACCGAAATTTAATATCATACAAATGACCTTGTAAATATTAAATAATTAATATTGGCTGTCTAACATATCGAATTTGTGGCCTCGAAACCACCCTTCCCGATCATACTAAAAATAGACTAATTTGTAAATTCTCATTTAATTAGGATTTAAAAGCAATTTATCAAAATCTAAAGAGTTTCACATCATTTCTATTATTAGGCCATTTAAAGAGGGTCAAATTTCAAAATTGGCCCTTCAATTATATTAAATTTCAACTAAATAAACTTCATTTCAATTTAACCTTAAACTACTTAGGACTAAACGAATAAATATTCTAAAAGTTAGTGGAAGGTAATCATATCCTCCACCGCTTGGACTTTTTGACCATGGTGTAATTACCACTTTGGTCTCTTTTATTTTTAATCAATAGCAATTAACTTTTACCCTTTTACAATTTACTCCTTTTTCCTTAATTAAGCAATTAATCATCAAAATTATCCAATCGAACTTCAATTCACATATAATAAGACTCTGTAAATATTTAATAAAAATATTTTTGACCCTAAATTTCAAAAAGGAGGTCCCAATACCTCATTTTCTAAAACCACTTGACTTTTGAATCAAATCACTTATACTAACTTTTAATTCAATTGTTAAAATTCTTCAATTCAAAATTCCATATAAAATTATTATTGACTTATTTAATTTAAACACTCATTATAAAATTTTCTCGTAGGGTTTGGGGTCCCGAAATTACTGTTTTCGAGCTGTTACACAAGAAGACAACAGGTGATGGAACACAATTTTTTTTTGTGAATTACAAGATGAGGGCAAAACCCTAATAAGAACACGACTGGCGTGACTTGAACCCTAACCACACTTGGAGCAATGAATAATCTTGACCATTAGGTCAACACAGGGGTTCACAAACATTAAAAAAATATTTAGTTTTTAGAAAAAAATAGAAACTTAAACCATGATATTCCTAGTAAAATAGAAGATATGGAATCAATATCCAACCAGTAAAAATACGTAATTAGAAAAAAAAATTAAGCAGGCCATGGATGTGAGTCCATGTTTGCATCAGATATGGGCCTTTGTTGTCTCGAAACTGTTGGGTCCTTTACATTGCTCTCTTGTTTTCTGCGAACTGCAAACTAAACTGCGGAAGAGTGTTGCAGCAACTTCACTACGCTACTCTTGCTTCCATCACATTTCCTTTTCAACTCTTCTCATAGAAATACTATACCGAAGATATCGATGTGGTTGGAAGCGATTCGATGTGTGAATATATTTAAGAATAGCATTTGCTTGAAGACCCATTGAGGAGATATTTATGGGTTTCAAGCAAATCCTTAATAGACAGAGCCGCCATTGAAGGGGAGTTAAGAGTGTTCATTGTTGCAGGAGAGGTTAGTGGAGATTCCATTGCCTCAAGTCTTATGGCTTCCTTAAACAAGATTTCCCCTCTTCCTATCCGCTTCTCGGGTGTAGGCGGGTATGCTTTTTAACTATTTATCATCGCCTTTGTAGTTTTAGCATTAGCTAGGTGAATTTTGAGTATGGGTTTGATTTATTTGTGCTGAAAAAGAGTAATAAAAATAACTAAAAAGGAAAGGGTATATGTGAAAGAACTCAGGAAAGCTATTTACATTGTTTGTATCATTTCTATCTGTTTCAGTAGATTAAAAGAATTATGTCCATATGTGTTGCGACTAGGCAACTTGGCAGAATCATTTTGATGTTAGTTATCTGAACTCTCATGGGGTTCTTTCTAAAGTAGTTTTTCTGTGTATTTATTAAGGTCCAGGATGTCCAACCAAGGCCTGAAATCCTTGTTCCCAATGGAGAATATTTCAGTAATGGGAATCTGGGAATTATTACCACACCTCTATAATTTCAGAGTGAGTAGTTTGGAACCAATGTGATTGAACCTTTACCATAAAACTTTGTACTACCAACAACTGTTGGGAAAGACACATTGCACTTCCAAGGGAAGAACTCAGGTTCGAATCTTAGAGATGACTTTGTTGGGAGGGGCAGTCATGAATCCTGGAAAGATTAGTCTTCGTGGACCATAAAACGAACCTGGAGGATTCCTTAAAAAAAAATTAATTTTGCACTAAACTACTGATGGACCATTTGTATTTGATGAAATGTCAGGTAAAATTGAAGGAAACTGTGGAGGCTGCATTACAGTTCCAGCCTCATGTGGTTGTGACGGTGGACTCCAAGGGATTTTCTTTCCGTCTACTTGAGCAGTTACGGGGTAATATTACCAATGTGTTGGAGTTAGGATCAATTTTTTGCGTATTTGCATATTGTCTGTGCGATATTATGTGCCGGAACATAAGGAATGTTTATTTTTTGCAGCTAGATACAATCAACAAAGGTCAGATAGACCAGTACATTTTCATTATGTAGCACCATCATTCTGGGCATGGAAAGGAGGTGAAGCCAGACTCAAAGGCCTATCTAAATTTGTGGATCATGTGTTCTGTATACTTCCCAATGAGGAAGCAGGTTGTAAATTAAATGGATTGAATGCAACTTTTGTTGGTCACCCCATTCTGGAAGATGTTTTAGAACTGAACATGGTATGAATTCACATTCGGCTGTCGTGGTATATATTGGTATCATTTTATCTTCTTGTATAAATTGTTATAGTATGGGATTGTTCTGTTTCCTAAAACTTAATAGGGAGTTCAAGTTTGAATACTTATGATTTTGCTTTCTCCAAATAGTTTTTTTGCAAGAGTACATATGTTCCTATTGGCATGTGTATGTATGGTTATTTTAGCATTAACAAAGGAGAAATGTATGCTTAGGGAAAGGAAACTGCATTGCATGAGTGGAAGATAACCGGAAATGGTGAAGATTTTCGAAAAAAATATGCCATAGCTTCAGGTAATGTGGAGATAACCTAGTAAAGTTCTAGGAGTCGGCAGTGTTTTTTTTTTTTTTTAATTTCTCTTTTATAGTTTAACCTTAAGTCTATAATTAGAGAAATTTTCAGTACCACTAAGAGTGGAGATTGCTCCATTATTTAAGATTCACTCTTACAAGTTCATGTTGTTTTCTGCTTTATATTTATCATCAGTATGAGCCCTTTACTTTTAACTTTTGGTTTCCGTATGTTGTCTTTTACCCTTAATCAGCTTTATGTTTATAACATCTATGGTCCAACTTTCAGGTTTTTTTTTTTTCTTCTCTTTTTCTGATAATCATTCTATGGTAGTTCTTTTCTTGAAGTTGTTGGGATCGATCAAAACCTGCAATTTTTTTTTTTAAATCAATGAATGTATTAGAATTTAGAAACTGTTTTTGTTCATTTCTTTTTGTGTGCATGTGTATATTTGTTTGCTTATGTGTAGTGTTTACGGCTCTGAGGCACACTTGCTTAACTATAATCTATTTCTGTTCTTAAATTTTAAATAATTACTTGAAATTTATAAAGGAGCGACGGTAATTACCTTGCTACCTGGAAGCAGATTACAAGAGGTCACTAGAATGCTTCCCATCTTTTCAAACACAATGAAACTGTTAAAAGACTCTTTCCCTGAGCTGGTAACGGTCATCCATGTGGCTCCCAATCAACTAGTGGACAACTATATTGTTAAAGCCATTCATAAGTGGCCTGTGCCTGCTATATTAATTCCAGGAGGAACCCCACAGCTGAAATACAATGCATTCAATGTAAGTCCTTCAGTGCTCACAGGATATGTTTATCATCAATTGTGATTTTGGTGAGATATTCACAGGTCACAGCTACAGTCAACTTAAGGGATTAAAGAAATTCACAGTATTCAGTTTTATAACATATTCAATTGCGTTGAGGAGTTCTTTCAATTGACTAGAAAATTGAACATTTTTTTTCCTTAGAATACTGTCTTCTGATAAACTCCAGATTCCGATTTGAGGAAATTGTAGTAATTGAATTGTTTGTTTGATTGACCATGAATCAAAACTATTTCCGAAATGTTTGATGTAAAAGTTGCTGTGGATGCTTGTGAAAAAAATACATGTTTTCTTGGAACTTAGTTTTGCCTTATTAGTTAATCTTCTATGTTACTCATGTACTGGTAAAGCATTTGCACCCAGTAATTTAAATTTCATGGACTTGAGTGCTATTATATTTCGATTAAATTTTTGCAGGCAAGCCTTGTTGCCTTATGTACTTCAGGAACTGTTGCTATGGAGTTGCAGCTTGCCAGGTTACCTTGTTTAGTTACTTATAGAGCTCATTTCCTTACTGAATGGTTCGTTCGCTACAAAGCAAGGATACCATACATCTCACTCCCCAACATCCTCTTGGATTCTCCTGTTATTCCTGAAGCTTTATTTCAAGCTTGTACACCTGCAAAAGTAGCATTCTTGCTCAAGTAAGATATTTTTTTACGATACAAACACAGATCGTCCTTTGTAAATTCTTCATTGAGCAAGGTTTAAAAACTTTTGTTTTAGGGATTGGCATTTGATGCTTTCCTCTATATTTACTGTGTCAATAAAAATGGAGGGCCGTGTCTCATGATTCTTAACTTGGTAAAAATGTGGGTTGAAGATTTGAGTCTTTGTAGGGAATTGATGAACAATACAGTACTCCAACAGCAACAAATTGCAGCTGCTGAGAAAGTTATGGAACTTCTATGCCCTCCGAACAGAACACTGAACAACACAGAACAGCAGGGTATAAAGCCAACCCCTCCAAGTTATAGTCCAAGCATGATTGCAGCATCCACCATACTAAGCTACAAACACAAACAAAGATGAAGGTTAGCACCTATGTTACTCATATCTGGAGATAAGTATCATATACGGGTATGTTTCCGACTCTTATATGCTTTATATTTTTATAAATATTTCTTTACATTAGGATGGTTGTACCCTCTACCATAATATTAGAAAAATGAAGAGTCGGAACAGCAAAAGCTCTTGCTAAATGTCTGAAATTTTCATGAGAACGAATCGGCATTGAGGAAAGTTACATAGAAGATTCAGGAAATGTGACAAGATTGTCTCCTGTTACAAACTGATGTACCGAATAAAAAGCAGTTTAATTAAGGATTCTCAAATTAATTAGAGATTTGGTCCTATTATTTTGGTTTCATGAGAGTTATCACTGAATCTTGATGTGTTTTAGACTAAATTCTAAACTGTAATCGCTCATAAATTGATGGATTTTTTTTTTCATTTCAATTGATGGATTTTGTTGAAATATTTAACCAATGCTTTTTTATTAAGTCATGTTAAGGTTCTGTAATAATTATCACGGAATGAAGTTCATGGATGAAGCTCAAGTGATGAAAGAAATGTAACCTCTTTTGGCCCTTGTGCTATAGGTAAATTATCACTTTGGTCTGTGCACTTTCAATTTGTATACCTCGTTACCCATCTATACATTTTTCGTTAAAACAAGTTAAATCAGCCTATGACACCCCACGTCCGACCCAGTCATTTACGTTGTCGAAGCAATTTTGACTATTTCATTCATTTCACTAAGTACCTTAACCTAGTCGAACATCAAAATCACCAATAATGACTAAAATCATGAATAAACGCAATATCGATAATTAGAATACATTAATTGGACATTTCTTGATTTTGATCATACCTAACGAAGGTATTTGTGAATCTTCAG
The DNA here is from genome assembly GCA_005610355.1 of Gossypioides kirkii. Taxonomy (NCBI): domain Eukaryota; kingdom Viridiplantae; phylum Streptophyta; class Magnoliopsida; order Malvales; family Malvaceae; genus Gossypioides; species Gossypioides kirkii. The sequence goes on along the minus strand of CP032249.1, from coordinate 5,793,492 downwards.
AAATGATTAGGGACTTAATTCTAAAACAAATCCCTACCATGAAGAATGTCTTTCCAAACCCAAGAGTCAAACCTTTTACTTGTGGCATTATCAAACCCAATTGTTAAACAATTTTGTTAAGCATATTATGAATTACATATGAATTCATGAATAAAAAGATAATACGTTTTAATACACTCAAAATTATATCTTTTACATTAAAAATAATATCGATATCAATCGAATTAAAATTTAATCCTCCTAAAAATAACAAATAAAATGTACAAAAGACGGCAAAATTTTAAAAGTTGTCCTTTTCATGGTTATTATTTGGGCAGGCTCGTTTTCATCCGTTTACAAAAGATACGATCTCAGTGTTCCAGATACTTCCCAATTGCGAAACGCCAGCAAATGCGTAAGGAAGACCCAACACAGCCGTGCATTTTAGCTGAACACGTGTTAAAATGTATGTACCGCCTCTTATCCTACGCTACCCGTTCCTCCTTTATATAAGTAAAATAAAATTAAAATCCCGACTGCTCCGTCATTTTGCTGTATATTTATTTATTTTTGACCCTTTATGTTAATCGCTCCTCAGGAAGAATATTCCCTCCCCTGTAAGAGAAAATACCCATCAATTCCAATTCCCCAGGTAAAACAAAATTCCATTCATTTTCTCAATCTGGGTATTTTTTTTCTCATCCTTAACTCGCATGTAAAAATTTGTTCAATTCTGCTGTAAATTGAGTTTTTTTTCAATGTAAATAGCCATCTGGGTGCTGAAATTTAGTTGTTAAATTGACAGCCTTTATTCAACAAACTTCAAATTTGAAGTCAGCTATTTGTTTGGGAATTTCAAAACAGGAAAAAAAGATCGTGTTTGTGATCGTGAAAATCTTTTGTTTTAAAAAGTGATTAAAAGTTTTTCTTTTTCTCTTTTTTATTTAATGTTTTAGTGCAACACAGAAGAGGGAGAAAATATGGTGAATGTGACTGTTATATGGAGAGGAAACAAGTATATGGTGGAAATGGATTCTGATGCAAATCTCAAGGAGCTAGGCGATGAGCTGCAGAAGTTGACTGATGTTAAGCCGGATACTATGCGCCTCATTGTTCCCCAATTGTCGGGCAAAGGCTCGCGAATGCTTCACCCTTTCTCAGATGAGCATTCATGCTTAAGTTTGCAAGAGGCTTCAGTTTTCATGGTAGTGTATATATCCATTACAAGGTTTATTGTTTAATGCTAAGTACAATAAGCTTCCTTTCACCCCAACGAGAGGCAATTGGCGAATATGCTAATAGTCTAATCCCTATGAATCACAATTTATGTTCAGTTGAAAATTGGTTTTTGAGTTTCAAAAGCCTGAGCATGTCTTTTCAGTTAGAATGCAAATTGTTTGTGTTGTTTTGTTCATAATTCTTAGCCACGGGCGTAATTGTCTTTGGTTGAAACTTTTCTCAAGAATGGTTTGGAGGATTATTGCTAAAGAGGTTGAAGTAATTAAAAGGAAGTGATATATGGGCATGTTTAACTGGATCTTTCACACTTGTTCTATGCCAACTTATGGTACTTTGTTTCATCTAATTTCAGGCAAAATCTGTCAGGATGATGGGGGTATCAGAGGATGAAGTTGACCGAGTTATACAAAACTCAAAGGTAGACATGAGAATAATTGGATTCAGTGAAGAGGAAAGGAGACTGAGGCAGCGAATGTCAGATGGAACCTCCCATGTTCCAATAAGACTTCCTCAAGGACCTTATATCTTTTGTGATTTTCGCACTCTTCATATTCCAGGAGTGGAGGTAACTTTGACTTCATTACCATTGACAATATGAATATAAGTAAAGAATAATGGAAAAAAAAAAAAAAAGGCCATTGATACAATTTTTGTTTCTCAAGATTCACTTGGATTATACTGATAATTAAAATTTTACACAAAAAAATGCACATTTATTAGTATTGAGGGTTATTGGGATAGGAGGGTTGTTGGTAACACAAAAAATATTGTTATATCTTCATCGTTGGTGTTACAAATAGCAGTTCTATGAAAAAGGTAGCCTCTGTTTGATGAAGAAATGATTTTTGGCTCTAAATTCCTGATTTTGCAAATTAAGAGATGCATATAAAGTGCATTAGACATCTTAAATTATGTTGTCTTCATGTACTATTCGTCAATATGTGACTCAAAGAAAATGACAGGCAACCATTTCACTTTTCTGATATCCTGATTACTGTCTGTTGCCAGTTACACCCTCCAGCTTCTGGGGCATTAAAAAGGATGCACATGCTTGCTGCAGACCCTGGAATCATTGCTATCATGAACAAGGTACCATCAGATCCATATTTACCCATACTAATTCGGTTAACTAACTCTTGTAAGCCCTGCTAAACTCTTTTGTGCTTGTTCTTTTACAAAGCATCGATGGCGTGTAGGAATAATGACTGAGATGGCTCCAGTTGGTTATGTTGGTGTGACTCCCAAATGCATTCTAGGCTTTAATAAGGTAATGGCCTATTTTAGCTTAGAAAAATAGCATATCTTGAATCTCTCAACTTCTGTACTTTCCATTATTTTTATTGTTGACCCTTATTTGCTCTTTCAGAATCATGGAGAAGAAATATCTCTCCGTCTTCGAACTGATGACCTCAAAGGATTCAGGAAATACGAGAGCATCAAAAAAACTCTTCTACATGAACTTGTAAGCATTATTGAAAAATTTTTAATTTTTAGTAGAAATGTTACCAGTGATTGGTAGAGAAAAAGTAACAAACGACTGATTGAGAATTGCGCTTCTGTATGTTTCAGGCTCATATGGTATTTTCTGAACATGATTCAAATTTTCATGCCCTTGATAAACAGGTAAAACTACCTTTTCTATGCACACTTTTATAGTAGGAAACAATTCTTCATGACCAAATTATTGTCTAGACAAAGAAACATTATCTTGATCTGCTTGCAGTTGAATGAAGAAGCTGCTAGCCTAGACTGGACCAAATCTAGGGGCCACACTTTAAGTGGAATCAGACAGTCAGAGAACTATGAAGAATATTATGTCGAAGATGGCAGAAATTCTCAGAAGGTTGGCGGAAATATGTCAACTTTACTGGAAAATGCCCGTGCCTCTTCCGTAGCTGCTGCTTATCATCGTTTGATAAACACTCCTGCCCATGTGGACGCATCTGAAACACATGATGAGCCAGAACCTGATGATTCTGAGTTGGTTATGCTTGATGGAGATGAAAATCTAGATATTCAAAGTCAAATTAGGGATCAGGGGAAACATGCTTATGAACCCGAACCTGATCCCGATGGCCTTTCTGACAATCAAAACAAGTTTGAACCTGATCCGGATGATTTGCTTCATGCTGAAACTCTGCAACTGAAACATCGTCCTGAATCCACTGAAAACAGTTCTCAATCTCAGATGACTCTGGGGAAATCAACAGCCATGAGTTCAAATGAAGAGCCTGATCCTGATGATTTGTGTGCTTCTTCAAGTTCTAGAAATGTGGTTGAACCTGTGGTGATGCCAGTTCTGGACACCAAGATTCAGACAAGTGAGACCGTAGATGAGCCGGATCCTGATGATGTAGAAGCACAATCTAGCATTTCGGGATGTGTGAACAGAGCAAGTTATGATCCTCGTCATCACATAACAACTGAAACCTTGGAAGATCAAGCACATTTCAACCAAGGTTATAAAGAACTTGATCCTGATGCTAAAGCAAATGAAATAGTACAAGCAGAGCCGGATCCAGATGATAAGCTATTGCCACAATTGGGAATATCTGATATGAAAATTGATGAGCCAGATCTGGATGATCAAGAATTACAGAGAATTCAAGACTCTGTGACTGGTATTTGTAGCCGTCTGCAAAAGGCCATTGAGATGTTGCGAGCTGAAGTTAATCCCACCGAGGCAACTGTTGTTCTGCAAACTCTTTTTAAGATTATTAGGTATGTATTCTTTCTTGACTGTCCTTAAATTCTATTTCCATTTCCTTAAAAACACAATTAAGCATTGATAGCATGTAACTGGGCCTGCTTCTTGCAAACTCCTATAGAAGTTGTAGTTCATGCTTATTCTGCCTATCATATTTTGTTGTCTTTGTTTTGTGAACTAAAATTAACAATAAAAGCTGGAATTATTTTCTTTGTTTGCAGAAATGTGATTGAACACCCAGATGAAATGAAGTTTAGAAGACTTCGGAAGGTAGAATCTTTTTTACTCTTGTCCACGAGTTAATCTGTTGTATTAACTCTTTTATGTAGTGGAATCCCTTTTTTCGTCCAATCTTTGTATGCTTACTAATAATGGTGCACATTGCAGGCCAATCCTATAATCCAAAGAAACATTGCAAATTACAAAGGTTTGTTTCTTTTTATTCTTTCCCCTTCCTTCCACCTCTTAATTTATTTTTGATATGCTAAAGAGGCTTCCAGTAGAAGTTTAATTAGATTAGGAGGAACATGTGCATTTCTCTAGTAAGGATAAGAGCAAACTTTCTCAAAAAATATATTATCCAGACTCTGCTATTTTTATTGAAGTATCCATGTTTGACACATTCAACATGGTATGGAGGCATGTTTCTCCAAATACAAGGGGAAACTTTAAAAAAAGAAAGGAAGGATACTCACTGTTGGATATATACTTTTATTTGATATTCACCTTCAAGTCTGGGTAGCATAGCTGAAGAGTGCATTAGAATGGAGTTGGATGCAGAGAATTTAAGGCCATATTTATTGACAGAGGTTTTTGTTGTTGCAGCTGCCATGGAAATTCTTCTTTTGATTGGTTTCAGTGAAGATGTCATATTGGATGAAATTGGGAAAGCAGAAACTTACCTAGTTTTAAAGCGGAATGACCCTGGTCTTTTATGGCTAGCCAAGTCCTCCCTTGAAACATGCATTGCCTACTAGTTGTAGTATAAACCTTTGATATGTGTGTTAATATATACGGTTAAAAGACATTCAAAATGGTGAAGAAATTGCATAAGAGATAAATTGTGAAATTGTGTGAATGAACAGACACAGATATAGATACAGGATTCTGCGTACTTGTATCGAAATAGTTCCAGAAATTATTTGTAAAGAGCGAACTTGGTTTGGAAATGTTGCAAGTTAATGATGTAAATTTCTTTTCTTTTGTACTTTATTTTTATAGTATGATATGATATGATAAGAGGCATAAATTTATCAATGCCTCGTTCAAAGTTACTTGAGTGTTACTATTATGTGTTTTTTTTTTTACCAGTACTCCTGTTAAAATGGGAAGAGCAGCATATTACCTACTATAATAACATATTACAGGAAACTGTTCTACTGCTTCAAAACAAGAATGTACTTCTAATCTGGAAATGAAGAAGAAAATGAATTAGTATGGATGCATGGATGGACGTTACCTTTGTATATGATATTTGGAACGAGCCATAAGTGTGGGCTTCATTAACATTCAAAGGCACCCAGAGAAAGAAGGTACCAACTCGCCAAATCTAACAAGCCAGAAAACTTAAACATTTACTGGTAATTTACAGCCAATTTAAGCGTTATCCATTGGAATATCAATGCCACTAGGGTTCGCTAGGTTTTCGGAGATATTCTTCTGGGTCTGACTGGCTCCAAACGTGAACTCATGTGGTGGCAGACGGGCAAATATAGATGCACCGCTGAGATTACTGAAAGCAGGAATAGGAACCGGAACTGGATCATTTACCTCTGAGAGGCTGAAGTTGAGTGGAGCTCCACCAGGTTGGAAGGGAAGCAGAGCAGGATTGCTACTATTTGATGATCCATAGAGCTTTTGCTCATATTCCTGCAATTGCTGGTAGATGGCTACCAGTCACCAAACAGCAAATGACAATCAGAAGATAGTACAAAATAATACATCAAAAATTAACAATGGCAAAATCACATATGAATAAACATCACAAACTATCATGTCTACTGGACTAAAGTTTAGCTTGAGTCATGCAATTATGTATGCAAACAGAAGCCAGCAAATCCGAAGTGCGAATTTTCCCATATCCCCGGACAGCGGCCTCAAAAGTGTATAATGTCTAAACTAAATTTCAATCATAACTGAAATTTGCAACACTTGCTACTTCTTACACAAATACATTATACATGATTACTCGTGAATAAAGCATTTCTACCTCCACATTCTCTCTCCAATGGAAGTTAAACACAAACACTAAGAAACATAAGCATCGTCCCTTCGCATGCGATCTAACAAATTCGGACTGGAAACCCAGAACATAGTGATGACAGCAGCATTGGACCTTTTCCTCTTCCAAATAATACAAAGTGGCATCCTTAAGTTTTAAATTAAGCGAGGTAACAACATAAAATGGCTTCCATAAATATTAGGTAATCTGAGTCAAAGCTAGTAAATACCTTGACTTATATCGACAGATGGTCTCCGTTCTTTCACCCACTGATGGCTTTGTGGAAGCCTCCATCCTTTAGATTTCATCAAGAAAGATATTACAATAGCTGGTGACCTGTTAGAAAGAAATTGTTCCATTTAAATGGGTGTAAACACAACTGAGCATTTTTGCCTCAATGCTAGTCAAACCCCCTTACCCAATTAAAAGAAAAAGGAAGTATACACACATGCAAAGCAGGTAATCTCCTATTTGCAAAAACACACCTGAATGTCAGGCATCTTATAGAGAAAGATTCAGGGTGAGGTCCAACTAGGTTCTTCCACCGTAGTTTATATGCAAAATCCTATTTTCAGCATTCAAGTTTGAAACTTTTTCTTGTATAATATAAGATAAAAGAGAAAGAGGAAAACACTGCTTCAACATGCTCATGTTTGTTTTAGTGTGCATTACTTGGATAACAAAAGAATGGAGCAGTAAAATAAAATCAACCTATTTTTTCCTGACATGCAGTGGACAAGGACTCGAGCCTTATCCCTCTCACATTGCTCTGCAGAAATGAACCACTTGTCATAATATACCAATGAGAATATGCAACACGTCAACTCAAAGTGTCTGAGCTACTACAATGCAACTACCAAACGTTATTTACATATTGTTCGTGTATCTACAAGCAAACTCTCCAACTGCCATTTTTAACTAGGTTAATGAAAGGGTGTCATGAGCAGAGCATATCACACAAGATTATGAAGTTGGAAAAAGCGATTTGAGATGTAAAGACAATATTTCAGCAAGGTTTCAAAGTTGTGAACATACAGAGCCCCTAGGAAGCATATATATTTAATTCTGCTCAGATCAACTTCTTGAAATTTGCAAAGGAAAAAAGCTTTGATGCATGAAAGAGGAGATACCAAAATTAACCTTTTGACTGTAAACTGAAACTTTATAATACAACACAAACATTCCGCACCTAAAAATTGTATTGCATCATCAAATTGTAAAATTTTGTCATCTTGCAGGCAGTGATAGGTAAAGGAATTCTTGTAGAGATTTTGACAAGCAGGTACAGTCTGCAAAGAGATGTTGTAAATAATATAAGAATAAGCCATAACTGTAAGCTACAAATTAGATAGCCATTAATATGTATTTAAGCAGATGCAACATCAAACAAAGAGGAGAACGAACTGTACAATGGAAACTGAAAAAGAATGGATCTTGACACCATCAACCTTATCACCTGCCAAAACAATCCTTCCGATCCCATCACTGATAGCATCGGAAGGTGGTTAGAGTATTATATCAACTTAGGTTAACAATTATGATTTCCAATATCAAAAGTATATCCTGTGGAGACAGTCCCCAATTCCATTTTCTCCTCATCCCTAATACATTCTGTCATACAGAAGTGTTCTTACAGCTTTGACCCCATTCCTATAAAATTCCACTTTTTGCCCTTGCTAATGGAAAACAGAATACATGGGTTTGGATGTTGTGTAAATCTAACAAAGAAGCTATTCATTGGCTGCTATGTTTAGCCACCTTCTGATTCTATATGTATGATGGCTGTGTATAGAATTGTAATTTACTATCAAAAGGACATCCCTTTACTATAGTAAAAAAGCAGCTCAGTACATCTATCTTTCTCAATAATGATGCATGTGATCCAGTACCATACAAGGTTTAATGTTGTATAATTCTCCATTAAACATTACGAAAATCTTACAACTTCAATTTATGACGAACCCTCAGGCTCTCCTTTCAAAGGCTAAGGACTAAAAGATCAACAGAACTGCTCTTAGGACCATTTGACTATCAAATCTTACCATTATTTCTAGTTCTAAGTTTGATAAATTGCACCCACACATCCTGTTCTGGTGTTGCCTCATCAATATCACACATTTTATGTCAAACTTCTTCCCCATGTTTCCAGCTTAAGATCAATAACAGTGGTCTCAGCCTCATCCGCAAAAAGAAAGCACCAATGAATATTACCCATTATTTACTCTAGATATCCAGTTTTAACTCAACAGTAAGTTTACCCGAAAGGTAAAGGCCTAAAGTAGAGTCTCAAGGAAAATTCATTAAAACTGGATAGTACACCTTCACACTATTCCCAAAGCGGTAACTAATCTTTCATTCACACCACTAAGCATGCAGATGCTCATAAGACTTCCATAATAGGTAGTACAACTGACATAGGAATTTTTTAGATCAATGTAATTACAAGATCCTCCTCCATTAAGCTTTGGTTAAGCTATAAACTAGGAAAGTGGTTATGAATATTTATCATTTGATTAACAAGTTCTCCATTCTTCATGCTAAGCAAAGCCACCCTTTCCATACTTGGAAACAAGCAAAGGCAAAAGGAACTAAGTCAGTCACTAATTTCCTACTCCCGATGCCAAATACTTGGAATGCAAAAATCCCATCAAAATTATACAGAAACAACAGCATAAAAACCTTAAACATACAGCACTAAAATCTATTCCTGATTTACCCTTTTTATACGAATTAGAGAACAATCATAAGTCAACTTTTCCACACTACATTCGATCGCAAAATCCATAAATTTAAATATAAAAAACCATAAGCTGATAGTAATACTATAAGCAAACGTAAACATTAATGAAAGGAGAAGAAGGGGCGTACATTAAGGACATGAGTAATTCCCTGAGTCTTTAGAAGCTCAGAGCGAGAGGCGTTATCATAGCTACCCAAATAAAGAAAACCAGGCAAGATGAGGGAGGGAAAAGCACTGACTTGAAGCGATGATTTGTCAGAAGAGAGAGGAGTTCTATGGCCACATATCCCACAAACTTCCTCTTCTTCGTACTTGTGATAGTGGCCGCATATCCCACACGGATTCTCCCTTTCCCTCTTCCTCATCCCCACTCACCAGATCAACAAAACCAACAAGGATCAAAACCCAGAATGTTTCTTTTTAAGTTGAAGGAAGAAAGAGTTGAAGAATTGCTAGAATGATGATAAAAGAGGGAGAGTGATGAATCCAGAGATACAGGAGAGGGGATATCTGTACTTTGAATGGGATTTCGTACAAGAAGGAAAGAGAAAGTATTAATATAATGTTTTGTCTCCCTCGACTCTGGGAAATGAAATTCAAGAACCATACAGAAAGTGAGGCTTTCCCTTACCTTATCGGCACGTGCGTCAATGTGCTCATCAAACACCCCATGTGCTTTCTTCTTTTTATGTTTTTTTTTTCTCTGTTTTATAACGTGGCTTTTTTTTTTTGAATTGACCCAAAATTTTTATTAATTATGAAAATAACTCACTTAGAATTATTGACGATATTACCTCTAATGAGTACTCAATCATTAGTTAATTTTAAAAACAATAATTTTCTTGAATATCGTCGTTATTATTAATGGCATCAATAAAAATACACATACATATCATATCAAAATATTTGTATTTTAAGAAAAAAATAAAATTTATATTTTAATTGATGTCGTTGTTATCATTGATAGTACAGACTTTTTATTAAAAAAACATATCAAATATTTTTTTTGGTGTTGTCATTATCATTAACGGCATCAGTGTTTTGTTATCAACTTTGACATTAACGGCATCGATGTATTTTTTTTTAAAAATTATTTTAATAAGTATCATCGACCTCTATGACATAATCGAAAAAATTCTTTTTTAAATAATTTTTATCATTCATACTTTAAAACGAAAACCTGAATCCGGTGCAGAAAAAAAAAACTCATATGTTCATCATTGAGCGAAGAAGTATGAGGACAAAAAAGAAGAAAAAAAACTATATATACCTAGCTAAGAGCAGAAGCTTTTCGTCTGTTAGGGGAGAAGAAAAGTTTTGATAAGTTTTCTTCTTCTTTTAATTTCCAGTCTTTTGACTGTTCATTGATTTTGACATTTTCAATGTCTTTTTCCTCTTTTAATGGAAGTCATTTATTATCGTTAAAAAAAAGATGAAGATGAACTAAATAGCGAAAAATCGTTGCCGTTGTTGTGAACTTTACACCGGCGAAGGCTTTCTCCATTCGGGTTAACGACCAAAACAGTCATTTCTTTCTCCTTCTATCTTTCTCTCATTCTAGATTCACCTTTCTCAACGGAGCTTCTATTTTTAGTTAGGTATATATCAAATTTTTTTTCTTCTATGTCTTTATGCTTCTTCGCTCGATTATGAAGGTATCAATTTTTTTTACTGTACTGGATCCAGATCTTTGTTTTAGAAAATGGATGACAAAAATTAATTTTTTTAAAAAAAATTTGGTGTCAGACCAATAGCGTCTATTAAAAAATTAATTTTTTTTAAATATTGGTGTCGGTAATATCAAAGTCAATAACAAAACATCAATATCGCTAATGACAATGAGAATACTGAAAAATATCTGACATTCGTTTTAATAAAAATATCGATGTCATCAATGTCAACGGCAACATCAATTAAAATATTTTTTTCATTTTTTTTCCTTATCTGTCAAGATACAAATATTTTGGCATGACATGATAAATATTTTTATTAGTGCCACTAATGAAAACGATGGCACTTAAAGAAATTATTATTTTTTAAACTGATCAATGATTGAGTATTTATTAAGAATGATGCAACCAATGATAACGAACACATTAAGATTTTTTGTAAGAAACAAATTATTATTTTTTATGATTTTTCAAGTATAATTTTCGTAATTAATAAAAAAAATTGGACCAATTCCAAAAAAGCCTTATAATGTTATGAAATTATTTATTTATTCTCATTTTGACTGAATAATGATGAGTTGATGTAATAAAAATTTAAACTTTTAATATATTTGATATTTGAGTTTTTAACATTTTTAATGTGATAGTATTTGTCAAAATTTATGAATTTTGATACTAAAAATAATGATATTAATTTTTTTTATATTTAATTTAAATTTTAAGATTGATTTGATGAAAGTTAAATATTAATATTATTAGATTTGAATTTTTATGATTTTATTGATAAAATAAATTTAATATTAATTGTGAATTTGTTTAATTTATTAAACACAATTTGATGGTTGTGAATTTTTTTTTCAAGTTTTAAAGTTAATTAGTAATATTATTAATTAATTATAATTTTTTTAAAATAAATCCTAATCCCTTATAAATTTGTCAAATAAATATATCACATTAAAAAAAACATATGTACTGAATTAAAAAAAATTAAACTCAAATACTAAATAATATATTAAGCTGGAAATTAATTTGATTTTTTTCCTTTAAAAATTTATAATAAATTTCAAACATTTTATGTCACTTACTTCAATTATTTTAAAACCTGAAGCCCCCAGTATAAGGTTGAAAAATATTTTTAAAAAAGTGGTGAAAAAAAATGCTTTTGATAATTTTAATTATTGTTATAAAAAAAAGCTTTGAGATAATAAAATATTTAGAGTAAAATACATGAATAGTCACTTAATTTTGATTAAAATAATAAAACAATTACTAAATTTTGAAAAGTCACAACTCAATCACAAAAATTTACAAAAATAACAAAACAATAATTAACTTATCGAAAAGTAACAAATCAATCATCCTCACGCACCCCTGTTAACTCCACGTTGGACATGAACAGCCGGAAGAAGAAGTAGAAGTAGAAGGGGAGATCATAGTGGGTTTCTCAGAACTCATTGTACTAACTTTTTCAAATCGGCCATGTCTGTTTCCTGCTTCAACCGTCTCATCCCTGTTAACTCCACTTCCCGTTTCAACCTCTTTCAACTCCTCGTTTTCTTTTTTTTTTTTCAGAATTAAAAAACTTCGAATTTGTTCTTCTCTTGACCACCCCATCATCAACCTCTTTCAACACTAATCACCACCACTATCCAGTTAACCAACCGCCATACATCACCACTACTGTCAAATCCAAACCCTCTCACAACCACTCCATTTACCATCGTCACCATAAGCACATCCTCACCATGCCCTCAACAACCAAAAAACTCACACCACCAACAACACAAAAAATGCAAAATGAACTAAAAAAAAAAACTCCAAGGGAAAACCAAGTGGAAGCCGGAGAAAGAAAACAAAATCAAAGAAAGAAGAAGCAAAATATAAAGAAAAAAAGAAATTAAAGGAACGTTGAGGCCAGTATTGAGGTATTGGGTCGTCATCTCGAAAATCTGAACGGCAGGAATGTAGAAAAGGTTGAAAAAAACAACATATCTTGGAATCAGACTGATTTGACGGTCATATTTTGAGATTAGGCAAGGAGAAGTTCGAACGTTCAAGCATAGATTCGAGTAGTTCAAGACAATTTTTGGAGAATCCGACTCCGGATTCATGTTCAAAGGGTCAAAAAGAGACTAGGTAAAAGTTTGGACTTTTCCGACCACCGATGGCAAGCCGACGCGACAGTCCGACGTCGATTTTTGGGTTTTTTGGCTATAGTTTTTGAGTTGCTTCAAAACAGAGAAAATTTTGAAGGGACAGAGAAGGGAGAAAATAATATTAAAGAAGAAAAAAGAAGTTTTGGCTGTATTTGATTAGAAAATTAATAATAACAATTAAAAGAAAAAAATTGATGGAGGGACCATATCCAACGCCACGTCAGCTATCTATGATGTCTGTAACGAAAAAAAAATTCCGGTGATTGATTTGTTGCTTTCGTAAAATTTAGTGATTGATTTGTAATTTTTTAAAATTTAGTGTTTGTTTTATCATTTTAATTAAAGTTACGTATTTGTTGATGTATTTTACTTTAAATATTTATTTAACATGATATTGTAAGATAAAAGATTTTAGATTTTTTTAATAAGGATAATTAAAGTCATTTCAATTAAAAGCATTTGTACAAAAATGTCAAAAGCTAAGTTTAAATCGCAATTTAAAAACATAATTTAATTTGAAAACAAAATTATTCACCATTGTTTTTGGCTTGAAATCATAATTTAAAATCATAGTTTGAATTCAAAAAATATTTTTTATTTATTTTTTAATATGAGTGTAGTATTACGATTTTTAATTTTTATTTTTCGATAGTCCATCTCTAACTTTTAAATAAAAAGATAATACGTTTCAATGTACTTAAATCCTCTTTCTCTTACATTGATCGATGTCAATTAGATTAAAACTCAGTCGACCAAAAAATAATTTTAAACCTCAATGATAATGAAACTTTAATTCGTATCACATTTAATTTTATAACTTTTTTAGTCTAAATGTTTTTTTTGTGTGTGTGTGAATTACAATAACAAGTTAAAGTCCGAATAATAAACATGACTAGCATGATTCAAATTCAGATCACACTTGAAGTAATAAACATCTTTAATTATCAGACCATCACATGAAGTTTAATTTAATTATGTTATATTGTTACTCATGTATAAAATTAAAATACTATAAATATTAACGACAATAATAAATTACATTGCTCTTAAAAAAATTAAATTCGAAACTTGAAGATGATATTATAAAAAAAAAAAAAAAAGACAAGTAAGATGTAAGAGCTAAAAGGATTTGTGGTGGTTTAAACACGAGGTGGTGTTTAATTTATAGGGATAGTGATGTCCTAAACCTTCATTTATGATCCACCACATCAGCTTTAACTTCATCTCAATAATAAAATGGAAAAAAAACAATTTAAAAAATTGTTGTTAAAAATTGTTAAAGAAATTAACAAATTCAAAAAACTGTGAAATTTAAATATTCTTTTAATGTGGTTGAATGAATTGTAGATTATGTTTTGACTTTTTCTGACTACAATACGTACAGTTAACAATGTCCTTCACTAATCCATTCATGTGCATTTAGGTGGCATCCTCGTAGAAAATTCAAAATTAGAGTATATAGGGGGTGAAGTTATGATTTGGGATATAGATCCTGACTTTGTTTCTCTTGTTGTTATAAATGAAATGGTAGTTGAAGCAGGTTATAACAGTGTCAGTAGGGTTTACTACTTGAGACCAAGGTGTAGTTTTGAGGAGGGTTTAGTTAGGTGTTGGGATAACATGTCATTTAATAAGATGACTTATGACTTGTTAGAAAATGGTTTAGTACATGTTTATGTCGAACACAATGTTGATTTGCTTGATTTTAATGAGGACCCACTAAGTCTGTCGCCCACTAGTAAGCCAAGTATCCAGGGGGATAATATTTACTTAGGTGAGGGTTTAGATAAGGGCAATCCTGTCAACTGTAGCCAAATATAGGAGAGGGTTTAGGTTTAAATAAGGGTGTGAATATAAACTTGGAAGATAAGGAGGAAGCTATTCCAGAGGGAGACAATGAGGAAGCTGTTTCAAAGGGAGATAAGGAGGAAGTTGTTTCAAAGGGAGATAGGGAGGGAGATAGGGAGGAAGTTGTTTCAGAAGGAGATGGGGAGGAAGTTGTTCCAGAGGGAGATAGTGATAGTGACAGTGACAATGATCCTCTAGGAAATTTCGATTGGGTAAGTGACAGAGAAGATGGTGAGATACAACAAATTAGTAAAGATTTTAGAGAATTTAAACAACGAAAAGTGAGGAATTTGAAAAAGGGAGAGATACCTGCTGAGGTAGATTTTGAGGATCTAATGTAAAAGGTAAAAAAAAGAACAGTTGCTGGGAAAGGAAGATTAGTAGGTAAGAGTAGTGGGGGCGGGGCTGGTAGTAAAACTGAGTATTTGAGTCCTCAGACATAAGGTCTTATGAGTCAGGTGAGGAAGGAGACTTAGTATACAAGAAGTCTAGGAAGGTTTACTTTGACACCAGTGATACAATTCCCCATTTTCAAGTAGGTTTAATTTTTGAAGGTCTTAAATAGTTCAAAGAAGCCCTTGATAAGTTTGCAATAGCCAAGAGGTTTGATTTTAGTTTTGCTAGAAATGAAAAAGCCAAAACTAGGGCTAAATGCAAGGGAGAGGGCTGTCCTTGGGTAATTTATGCTGGGGTGGATAATAGGGATGGCCTACATAAGGTTAAAACCTTTAAAAATGATCATACTTGCTCTGTAACCTTCAAGAACTCTAGGGCCACCTACAAAGTCGTAGCTAAACATTTTTTGCCCAAATTTTGAATTATCCATGACTTAAAATTGATTGAGATGATGAGATTAGCTAAGGAGAAACTCAGACTAGATGTCTTTCGTGGGGTTTGTAGAAGGGCTAGGGAATTAGCCAAATCTGAGATATTTGGGAGGTATGAGTATGAGTTTAATAAGCTCTTTGATTGTGCCAATACATTAAGGTTGGTTGACAAAGAAGACACTTTTGATTTAATGGTTGAGAGACCTACTCCTAACCATATCCCTAGGTTTAGGAGGTTCTATGTCTATTTTAGTACAATGCAAAAAGGGTTTAGAGAGTGTTATAGGCCATTTGTATGCTTGGATAGGTGTTATTTGAAGGGCATGTTAAAGGGTGAGTTACTTGTTGCTGTTGGGAGAGATGACAACAATCAAATGTATCCCATAGCTTGGGTTGTCGTTGAGAGTGAAACCAAGCATAGTTGGGGATGGTTTCTAGACAATCTAAGGAGGGATCTCCATATGTTCGATGGGCTGAAGTTCACTGTAATAAGTGATATGCAAAAGGTAGTGTTCTTTACTTATTAGGATAGTTAGTCTAACATTAGTAATATTTCCATTGTTGATTCGTTCATTGTTATTTTCCAAAAGGGTCTAATTGAATCTGTAGCAGCTATACTTCCCAAAGTTGAGCACAAATTTTGTGCAAGGATGGGTTTGCTATCTGGAAAAGAGAATACACAACGACTGACCTGCACAAACTATTCTGGAGATGCAGCAAGTTAACCATTGAAGCTGACTTCAGAATTAATGCTAATACAATTGTTGATATTAAAGGTAGAGCAGTGCTGGATATTCTTAAAAAAGTCCTACCCACTGGCCTAAGGCCTTTTTCTCAACTAGGTTATTGTGTGACTCAGTGGACAACAATTTAGCTGAAGCATTTAATGCTAGATTGATTCAGGCTAGATACATGTCTATTATTTTTATGTTTGAACATATTAGGCATTATATAATGCAACAGACTGTAAATAACCTTACTGCATGCATCAAATGGTCTAAACCTGTCTGTCCAAAAATTTGTGAAAAAATTGAAGATTTTTTAGACTTTAGTGGTTACTGTGAAGTCTTGTGGAATGGATCTGAGGTGTTTGAGGTCGAATGTCATGGTAATACTTTTATGGTTGATCTAGAAGGACATAAGTGTATATGTAGAGTTTGGGATCTAACTGGTGTACCATGTGGGCATGCAATATCTGTAATTCGATGGAAAAAACATAATGTTGATGATTATATTGCTGCTGTATATAGGAAAAAAGTGTATGAGAAACTATACTAGTTTCGAATCCCACCACTTGAGGGTAAAAAGTTTTGGCCCCAAACAAAAATGGAAAATATCGAACCACCACTGCCAAAGAAGCTCTGAGGAAGGCCAAAAAAGAAGAGGATTAGAGAAAAAGGGGAAGGAGATGGGACACATAGACTAGGAAGGTCGGAGAATGAGATGTAAACTGTGTTTCAAGTTGGGACATAACTCAAGGACCTATCCGACATAAAAATCTACAAATGTAAGTTAACTTATCTATTTTATCTTGTAGCTAGAGTAATAAACTGAATCTGACTCCTTAAATCATTTCATAGGTTCAATGCAACTCCAATACAACCCTAGTCAACTCTCAAGGTCCTGAACATTCACAATTCGAGGTAATTTAACATTTAAATTCTATACCATTTCTTGATGTTTATAATAAATTTTTAACACGTATTTTTTAAGGATATCATTGGTGATGTTCCACTTCATCAAGGGCCACACAGCCCGTCTAGGGTCAACAATAGAACACCTGCACCCAATTCTGCTACAACTTCCACAGCTGCTACCACTCCAACTGAAGACCTTTTAGCCCTTATTTCGAAGCCACCACCAGCGCCAACAAGGAAGAGTAAAGAGAAACAGTTTGATACTTTTATTGCCCCTCGAACAAGGTCAAGGTCCAAGTACAGGGCATGGAGGTATATTTTAATGAGAAGATAGGTGCCACTATTTTAAATGTAAGTCCAATGCAACCTTTCTTAATGTTATTAATGTATAATATATGTTTAAAAATATGTAACATTATGTTCCATTTATCCTAGCAGCCTGGTATGAAGAGCCAAGTTATACTCTCCAAGCCTACTGCCAGTAAGAATGCAACTAAAGAAGCTGAAGCTGCCTCAGCATCAGTACAAGTAAGGGGATCAACTAAAGAAACTGAAGCTGCCTTAGCACCATTTGTCCTGACAGATGAAGTTCTCCTCACCACTCAAGAAAGTACCAGTGGAAGAAAGAGGCAGAAGAAAGCCAAGTCAACCCCAAACTCACATCAAAACAGCAGAAAATATGGAGGCCATGATCTGTAACATTTTGTATTCAAAGGTTCCATTTTGTACTTAAACTATGATGGTTCCATTTTGGACATTTTGAAGCTTTCTTATTTTATTTAAACTGTTGGATTAAACTGTCATAGATAAACACCTTCCATTGGGAACTTGTGATGGTTCCATTTTTTATTTAACATTCACTCAAATTTCATTAGCTATGTGTTATTTTCCAATCAAAACTAAAGGTTGACACAGCACAAGAACCAAATCCTGCAAGGAACCAGATTCCTCATGTTCCCTTAAGAGCATTTTCTATTATGAAGTTATTGGTGAATACATAATTAAACCTACTGCTGGGGAAAGAGCAGGTCCAAAATATCATATAAGAAAGGCTGACACTCTCAATATTTGCATCATTCAACCGTCCATGTATAATACCTTTTCCTAGACCAATACAACATCAAGTAAAACACTACTTAAAATGAAGCAACCATTCAATTTGGAATTTTTAAAGAGAAGGAGAGGAATTTCAGATAATAAAACAATAAAAATGATCAAAGGGAAAAAAATCAATAGAGGAACCCTTGACATAGTTAATTGAGCAACATAAAAAATCAAAAATTTACAAATAGTATATATCTAAGCAGAAAATAACGCATTCTAAGATAACAATGATATTCAAATGTAAACTTTTATGTTTAATTGCTTGAATCTGAAATGAACAATTATCGACAAAGTGAACAAAATAGATAATAGCAAAAAATAACACATTCTAAGATAAACAAAACAATTCTTAACAATTAAATAACCATACTAAGATAAACAAAACAAAACAATTCTTCAACTTAAACAAATTACATTATGTACTTTACAAAAAAACATAACAATAACACTAGTAAACAAAAATTATACATTGTAATAACACTTTTTTTTTAAACCATTTCTTTTTACTTCTTCCTCTCATTTTTTAGCCTTCTAATCCCCTTTAACAGTTCCTTTAAGACACCATTTTCAGATTCAGATTCTCTATTCTCACCCACAAATGTCTCCATCTTCTTCACCATATTTTCATGCTTTCTTTCAGATTCATTAACTGGGTTTCCCTGGAATCAACCCATTCAAAAAAATTACAACCCAATCCCTACAAAAAACACTTTAACATACTAAAACGGGTAAAGGATCAAATTTTAATTTCCCAAATATTCCTATCCATTACCTCTTCATATTTCACACAGCCAAAGAACATCCTCCTTGAATTTTTAGGTGTTCTTAACATTTGAATCTCAGTGCTTAAACCACAGAAACATCTAACTTAATTAGACTGATTATTTGAGCTCGATTGAATCATTGACCTTGAATGTGAGCTCTTTACTTGAGGTTTCGAAACTGAAAAAGACCACGCTTCCCTTCTTCTAGCCATTTCAAACCGTTATGGGTGTTTAATGAAAAGAGAAAAAGAGGAAAAATTATCAAAAAAAACATAGACCTCAAGTGAGGGGGGAAGGGAGAAAGAAAGGAGAAAGAATAGGTGTTTAAAAATGGGATAATAATAACAAATAAAACTATTAATAATGAAAAAGTTAAAGGTAAGGGCAAATTGCAAAACGACCCTTTCCTCATCTGCCCGTTGAAATAACCTTCAGCTCGTACTTGCCACGTGTCTATTCATAATTGATCCACGTGGTAAAATCTGTCAGATATTAACAGCGTTAGTGCCGGGTACCGAAATATGTAATGGAATCAAAATGAGGTACAACTTTGGACGTTTTGAAACTTCAGGTACCACACTCGCACATAGGCCAAAGTACAGGGGTGTAAAAAGGCATTATCCCATAAGTAAAATATGTTTTTTTAATTGGTCTTGTTTTTTTTAAGATTTAAGAAAATAGATCTATATTGAAGAGAGGTGTAAAGCACGTTCAGCTGAACACGTTTTTTTTCAACGGTAAAAATTCAAATGCGTCAATAGTAAAATTTTTAAATAGTTTAACTGTAATTTTAATTTCCTATAAATACCAAATCATTTTTCATTCTCTTTCATTCAAGCCCAACTCTCTTCATTCTCTCTAAATTCTCAATTCTCTCAATTCCATTTTTACGTCCCTTAGTGGATGCCCTTTATGCATTCTCATTGGGGACAATGTAAAATTTATTTGATAATAATATATAGTTTCTATAGTAAATATTGTTTATTTATTATATGTTTGAATTAACATATTGTTTAAGTAGGTGGAACCATGGATCGAGTTATGTAGGACTATCGGAGGAGCTCGAAGATATACACTTGTTATTAGATCAATGCTCGAAAGCCGAGGTTAGTTATTGAAATTTTGAAATCCATAATAATTACGCTATGATTTGGAATTTAAATTTTTGCAGATAACAAAATTTATAATTATGCACTATAGTTTAAATGGATGCCATACGTTGATCTAGCTATCGTAGAATGTGTCCCGCTCGAATTTTTAGCCATTCGAAGTATGTGGGACACGAAGGTGCCATTGGTAGTTTACACGACGGTGGAGATGTACAAATCGGATTGAGTGATGAGACAATTTGAGTGGAGGCAAAATATTTTACCGGTATCGCTATACATCGAAGCACTGCACAAACGTGATTTGCGGGAATTTCACAAGGAATATGTTGAAATTTGGGATCATAGGAATTAGGATGGATTTCATGTTGGAAAAAATCCCGATTTGAAAATGGTCTTCTTGCACAGCGGAAAATTAAAATTTCGAAAATTGACTCGGTTTGTGATATTTATAGCAATAAACTTTAGACCAAAATCATATCTGTGTTTTTGGATTAAGCGGATCCTTGATGTTTTTCAACTTTCAACCAAATGATCTTCTCCGCTATTCTTATACCACAAATTGCTTTGAGTGTGGGCTCAAACCAATTGAATTAAAACACAAAATTACAAAAAAATTTCATTTTGAGGTGAAAACAAAATTTCTCTCTTTTTAAAATAGAAATCGGTAAAATTGTTATTCTGAAAAAATATATTTAAAAATTGAGATTAAATTCTCTCTATTTTTCGGTAGAATAACAATTTCTTAAAAATTGTGTAAATAGTTTTTTTGATAATATCTATTTATATAAAGAAAAGGTAGAACCCTTGTAAAGTTGTAAATGTTTATTTTAAATATAAAAACATTTTACTTAGAGTAGCAGAGGGGTGAACGACTCACCCTTATATTTCTACTAGGGTTGTCGCCCCATTCATGTTATATGAGGGATTTTGGGCCTCTCTCACATCGGGTTCAATTACAAGTATTTATTGGGCCTTTTGACCTAATAATTTATAATATGATCCAACCCGATTCAATTTTTTTATTTCTCAAAATAAACTTTAATATTTACATATTAAATAATTTTATCATCCCAATTTTACCTCGATAAAATTGTGACGATTTTATCCTCGTAAACTTTCGAGAAAATTCATTCAATATGTCACAACTCAACATATTCACTATGATTGAATTATTTATTTTCATTTTTAGGCTTCAAAACAGTCCAAAAACATTAACTCATTCTTCTATTATTTTTTAAGTATTCTTATATAGGATTGCAAAATTCTATTTTTATTTACATTTCCATTTCTAGAAACCTACATTCATTTTCAAATGATTCTATTTCTCCATTTTGGAGAAAACCATAATCATTCTTGAATGTTTTTCCCATTTCTATGTTTCTATTTATTCTGTTCATTTTTATTCAAACATGCAATTCATTTCTAGTTTCAATGAGCTAGCAAAGAAGCCGATTGGAAATATGTAGTTGAGGCTCAAATGATTTATAATTAAATTCCGACTTTTCTCCTATTAATTATAAACTCATTTAGTCACAAAGTCATTCCACTATAGTATCGTGACTGAGCTCTCCCCAACAATATACCATTATGAAAGCAACTACTCAGTGATCGTCTAATGACCTTATCATAAGTGTGTTACCCTCATAGGATATCATTGATCTCTTTGGGATAATATCTGTTCTCACAATATGATCTTATTTTATCTTATGGTAACCATTACATCTTCCTTCATGAAAAGTCAATCGCTATCAAATAGTGATCAAGTCATCTATCACAAATATGGACGACCCGTGATCATGTTTACTTTTCATCAACCATGTAATGCTAGTGAGGGGATATCATTTATCCATGTTTTAATTCCATTGTTGTGAATGTCACTACATATTACAGAAGTCGTACACCCAACACACCAACTTCCAGTTCCTTACCTATTTGAACTCAAGCTTTTACTTATATCAAACTACACGAGTCACACATACATAGTTCATCATCCACTCAGGATTTAGGCATGTCACACTATGAATGTCAAAAGTAAATAAACCCATAAACGAATTTAGGATATATTCTACTTGGGTCTTGTCTGATGTACTGTTAGTCCAATCAATTACATCTATGTCTTTATCTTTTGGGAGTCATCCACTCCGATGCCCAAGATAAGGCATCTCTTCAACTGGACTTGATATACGACATATTAGCCTTTCAATCGATTTGCTCATTCCCGATTAGACTAAGGACATGTTTAGGTTCGTCTACTAAAACAAGCTATCTTTTCGTATTACGATCCGACCACGTAATACCGCTTAATATTAGTTAAACATTTAGACAACCAATGAGTAACATTTGCTTTCATTTTTTCTTTGCGTGTGATCTACCGGTTTTATACCTAGCAGATTGAACTATTTTTCACACTTGAAGAGCTTGAAATCAAGTATTTACATTTTGTTTCCTTAGGATTTAGTATAGTTTTCTTTTATGAAATAAATTGTGTACAAAGTGCAAAAAGGTGCTCATTGTTGTCTTTAAGGCCGCTTGAGGCCTAAGGGTTAGCTAACGAACTTCGTGAGTGTACAAGAAACATTTAGAAGACAAAAAAATATGAAGCTGATCACTATGTCACGACACGGACTGATCTGTGTCGCAATAAAGGGACCAGAACTGCAGAATGTCAAAACTGTCTCCTATGTCGCGACGTGGGCATGACAAGTCACGACAACGTTTGGGAAATTTACTTAAAGGAGTGAACTGTCTTCTACGTCGCGACACAGCTCCTGTGTGTCGCGACATCGATCCTTGGACACGGATTTTACACTAAATGAAGGGTGTTTTGGTCTTTACAATGCCACTTAAACATGAAGAACGACAGTTGACCTAGGGTTGAGGAAAATGATTGTCCAAGGCTATATAAATAGGGCCTTTAGCACTAGGGTTTTACATACCATTCATTAGATCGTAGTTTTTTGTTTTACTTTATCTATAAATAGGGCCTCTAGCATTTTTCCCAACAGATTGTCAATATAATTCTAGTTTCTTTTCCATTCTCTTCTTCAATTATATGTTTTCATATATTATTTTATTGATGACCAAAGAAACCATGAGGAACTAATTCCATTTTGGGGAATTAGGGAGTGGACGCATGAATAATTAATTATTGTTTTACAAGGATTTTACCTTTCGGATCAGCTGTTTAGGAAAGAAAGAACATCGAACAAACATTAGGCCTAACAACCCTAAAAAGTTATTTAGGTGGGAATGAACCCAAAATTGATATTGCCCATCTGTGAACACTTTTTCCCCAAACCGATTTAGATTGTGACATCTAGCGATAAGTAATCTCTATCAACTTGCTATGCTAGCGGAAGATCAAGAGATCCAATTGGGGTAGTAACTAGTTGATTGGAGGAAAATCCCCAAAACCCAACAATTGAAAAACTCATACAGAAACGACTTAATCTCCCCAAAGCCGTTTATAGAATCTCTACATCTCAATCATTTTGCTTTTATTTTTTATTTTATTTTCTCTTTTATTTTTTATGCTTTTTAAAACTAACTCATTGATTTCTCTTCGTACCATAATCCCTAAAATAAATACTAATTAATTTTCTTCTTTGTAGGGATTTGATTTACTATCGCTTACACCTCCTTTGGTTACGATCCTTGGAATACTACCAAGTGTTCTATTATAACACACTATATTTACAACCTGACCCATATACTTGCGGAAAGCCTATATCTACCCGTATACTTACTTTTGCTTCGATTACCACATTAACCGCAACATTGGTCAAAGATGGACCAACTCTATCAACCTCGACAAACTCGACATATAACTCCATTATAACATTTCCACTTGAGCAATGCTAATCTATGATCGCCTCCAGCTTCGCTTGCCTTTCACATCAAATAGTTCATACTTAAAAGGGTCTAGTGATTCGAGATATCTACATTTCAAGCTTGAAATTCTTTCTCAGCTTGAACCCTTAACTTTTTCCCTAATTCTTAACTATAGCTCACGCAATTGAATTGTACGAGTGAAAGCCAAGTACACGGACTGGGCTTTTGCAAATACAACCCCGACGCCTGTATTGCAAATTTGACTATCATAATAAATTACGGATTTCACTCGTCAACTCATGTCAATTAAAAAATTAAATATTTAGAAAAAATCTACAGATGGTTGGTTAAAGAAATAGAGACGACACTCACAATACAACACTTAAAAAATGAACGAACTTGCTTGTGTCTCAGTATTAAATACTTCAATAGTTTAATAGCAAAAAAGAACGAGGAGGGAGGGAAGGCGTGCTTGAAAATGTGTTTCAGTAGATGCGTTTTCATCGAATAATAGTAATGAAAAGGTCTTCTGTGCTTGAAAACACGTTTCAGCAGATACCTTTTTATTGAATAATAATAATGAAATGGTTTTATGTGCTTGAAAACACGTTTCAGCAAATGCATTTTCATCGAAGTCACAATAATGAAAGGAGTACTCGTGCTTGAAAACGTACTTGAGATTCCCAAGGGCAAGACAACTTGGCATGCTTTAAAGGGTGGTGGACAGAAGGCGCATCCAACTAGGCGCGCTTTCTGTCCACTACCCTTTAAAGCTTGCCAAAGATTCCTTTAGCTCGGGAATCTCGAGTAAGATTTTATGCACCTCTTTCAAATATTCGATGAAAATGCCTCTTCTATGACGCGTTTTCAACCATGAGTTTTTTTTTTCAATCTCACCCCTCCCTTGCACATATAAAAAAGGGTGTCCCTCTATACTCCATCTTCCCTAAACCCATCATCTCTCTCGACCATCATCCCTCCACTTTATAATATTTCTCTCTCTTGGTTTTCTTATCCACTTCAATGTTCAAAATTTCGTCGATAATATTTATTCCTATTTGAGGTATTCTTAAGTCGTCGGTGATACGATATCACTCTGAGACACATACATGTCATATATCGTGTCGAGATTAGACCATTACCTTATAAACCTATCCTGTGGAAGTAAGGTGACGATGTTTTAAACTGTCACGGGTGGAAGTCTACGTAGAGGTCACGGTCGATGTCCGTTATGAGATCATGGATCGGAGTATAAGTGGGGAGCTAGTTGACTGTCGTTATGCAATCACGAGCTCAAACATTTTGGATACTCGAAGATGTTGCTTTATAAATATCATACAAAAGTTTTAGGGCATAATAATAAGGAAAATTATGGGGCTTTCGCTATAATTAGCATGTTTTTTTCTCTATTTTTACGCAGCTGATATCTTTAACCTTCCTTCTTATTCGAAGGCTAGCACCACCATGGATGCAGGAGGACTCTTAAGCATGCAACAATTGTTACGGTGGAGTAAAAGTGATGCTCATTTCAGGACGAAAATTGTTTCCGTTATTAAACAACCTTTTAATAACTACAATCGTTGTTACGTTGACCCAAGTTTGACTTCTACTCCGCCGAAACATTCGCTCTTCACCTGACAGTCCTTTTGTGTCCACCTCGATGTCAGGTTTTGGATAAGAATGAAAGGTTAAAGATACTAACTACTTCGAAATAAAGAAAAAAATTATGCTGATTACATTGGAAATCTATTCGTTTTTTCCTATGATTATAACATCAATCTTATGTATGATATATATAAGGCATCTTTTACGGGTACCTAAAAAGCTTCAACTCGTGACCACATAATGACTGTTAATTGGCCCACAATTATACTCGAACCCATGACCGCATAACAGCCGTCGACTGTAAACTCCACTTAGACTTCGACTTTGACCTGAGATCGTATCAAACACTATCACCCCTGAACCTGACTTCCATAAGATGAGTTTTTGAGGTAATTGTCTTATCTCAGCATGACATATGAAATGTATGTGTTCTAAGATGCGTTATCACATTCCCTACCCCTCAAATCTACTTATAAACTTTCATGGTTTCACCCTTAAATCCTAAACAATAAAACTCTAAAACCTAAACTAAAAAACTCTAACCCTAAAAAACGTTAAAAAATTGATGGCCGAGGAGAGAGAGTGTGTGAAAACGCGCCCAATTAGATGCGCTTTTACTCTCTCCAAAATCGACACATTTCTCTAAATCTTAAAACTCGACATATTTTGACTATTTAACTTAATTTTAAATAATTTATTACAAATTTTATTTCTTATTCTTATAGTAGTTGCACATTTATTTAATAATAATGGTGTTTAAATTACATTATATATTTATATAACTTAAATTTTATATTACATTTTCACAAAAAAAAATTATATTACATAAATGTTAAAATGTTTATACATTAATATAGTTTAGTGGGTTTTTTATTTAAATAATTATGAAAATGATAAAAATTGTAGCTTAATTATAAATATGGGTCGTTTTTTACAATGTTATTAAATTTCGTTAACCTGTTAAGTGACACCACCCTAAATTTCACACATTCATTTGTCAATCATTATCGAAAAAAAATATTTTTTAAGTGGTGCCACTAATATATCAAACGATACCAAAAAAAATATACAAATATATTTCCTAAATACAAAATAAATATCATGCGGGAAAAATCATGTTTTAAAAGTGATGCGGCCAAAGTATTAAGCGATATCAGATTTGAATTTTTTAAAAACTCAATGCTCTTCCAAAAACACATTTCAGCTTTAAGTTGAGTTGTCTTAATTGTTGATTGGCGCATTTTTTTTTTATAACAACAAATTTTTAATAAAGAAAAGACTCGTATATTTTTGGGTAATAAAATTGATTTTTTTTATTCTCGTATGATATTTATTTTATATTTAAAGAAAATATTCGTATATTTTTTAGTATCGCTTAAAAAAATATTTTTCCTTAATAATAATTGGCAGATGAATGTGTGGAGTTTAAGGTGGTACTACTTAACATATTAACGACATCTAAAAACACTGTAAACAAACTTTTCATTTTCGTAAAATAATCTACAACTCATAACATTTTCATAATTAATTTTTTTATATTAGTTTGATAAAAAATCCTTAATTTTTGTATTCTTTTTCTCATGTCATATTTTATATATTTTTAGAAAAGGCACAGTCTACATCAAAATAATTCTAGATAATATTCACATATAATGAAATTTAAGTTAAAAATAAATATAGATAAAGTTTACACATCACTTAATAAGATAAAATTCAAATCTATATACATAAGGTGTCAAAATCTAAAATTTGAATTCAAGTTATTGTTCATTGATTGAGTATGTACCTTCGCTTGAAATTATCTCGACTGGAAAATGATCAGGATGTCAATTCGGAGTGATTTTGAACCGATTAAATCGAGAATTAATACAAACTAGTTGAACCAACAGTTGAATCGAATACTTTTTGAAATTTTTAATAATTTTTTTAATTAAACTGCTTGAATCATTTGAACCGACCGAACCAATTAATCGATAGTTTGATCGATTCGATCTGATTTTAAAATATTGATAGTATTCATGGATAGGTAATGGGTTTTATAGATTTAGAGGGATAAAGAGAGAGACCCACAAAACTCGGGCCGTCTCAAATCAATTACCCAAGCCCAAGTTTTGAGTCTTGAATGTGATAGCCATATGTTAGCGGAATTCTTAAGCTAGGGTTTGGACTTTCTGGAATTTGTAGACAAAAGAATCAAATTCCTTTCTCACAATTTCTATTTATCTTCTTCTTCTTCTCTTTAGTCTTTTACGCTGCTGCCAGAAAGGTATTCATTTATTTTCCCTTTTTTGCTTCAAAATTTCATTAATCAATTGCAGTAATTTGATCTTCTTGAATTTTCCTTTTTGTTGCTTTCTGAAAGTTTATCATTTAACGGTTGTGTCGTGATGATTGAGTTTCTGTTTCATTTCTTGATCATATGTGAGTATATCAAGTCTGATTCCAACTCCTAACTTTTCATAAGTTTTATATTTACTGGATTATTTTCCCCTAATTCCTTTTTTTATCTCCTATTGAATAGAATATACAATTTCCCCAATTTTTAGTGAGCAACCTTGTTTAATATCATGATGTCAGAATTATTAAATTATCTCGTTTGTTTCGTTCATTATGATGTTGATGTCAAATCCATCTTCCATTGTGATGATGTTGTGCTTATTGGCGCTTGTAAAATGACTTGTTTTTTCTTTTTGGGCTTTTGGCACAACATAGCAAGAAGAAACCATGCCGAAGAACAAGGGAAAGGGAGGAAAGAACAGGAAGAGAGGAAAGAATGAAGCGGACGATGAGAAGCGAGAACTTGTGTTCAAGGAAGATGGGCAAGAGTATGCCCAAGTGCTTCGTATGCTAGGCAATGGCCGGTGTGAAGCCATGTGCATAGATGGTACTAAGCGCCTTTGCCATATCCGAGGAAAGATGCACAAGAAGGTTTGGATTGCAGCTGGTGATATAATTCTTGTCGGGCTTCGCGACTATCAGGATGACAAGGCTGATGTGATCCTTAAGTACATGCCTGATGAAGCAAGGCTCTTAAAAGCGTACGGTGAGCTTCCAGAGAGCACTCGTCTTAATGAAGGTATTGTTGATGAGGAAGATGAAGGAGGTGCAGATGATTACATTGAGTTCGAAGACGAAGATATCGATAAGATATAGGGTTTTGGAATTGGTTTTGTTTGAATTATTTGCTTAAATGCTGGAAGAGAGGTATGGTGGATGCTGTTTAGAAGGCTACAATATGTGTGGTTTCTCCCATAAGGTATTTATATGTGCTGAATGTGTCAACTATTAGATGTATGTTGTTACTTTTACTGAAACCTTGTTCCATATCTCAAATTTACTTTTAACAGAAATAATCAAACTTTAAGCTTATTATGATCTGTTTGATACAAATGTTAATACTTCAAATGTGTGTTTGATAAAAGATGTTAGTGCTTTCATACGAGTCCTGGGTTAAATACAGGCTTAGGTGAAGTAGGATAGGATGCATAGATATGTACAACATGCATACCATGAGTGTTATTTGCTCCTTAGCATCAATTTAGATAGTTTTTATCAATTAGAGTATTAGTTTAATTGGTATCGATGTTAGAGGTCGTGGATTAGAGTGTATTTAAACATGTAAAAATCATGTAGTTTTAAATCTAGAATAGTTAACTTTGATAAAAATTATTTTATGCACTGCTTTTTTCATAATGATTGGGGTTAAGGGTGATGAGGATGTGAGGGATTGAATTCAAAATCTTAAATGTGACACAACATTTCATGTCATCACAACAGTGCTAAGAAACTTGCCAATATGCTAAATTGTACTACCTTACTCATAATTAAAAATGTTGATAGGTTCCTTAAAAAATGTTGATAAGTTGGGTTGGGTTGGGTTGGGTTGGGTTGGGTCTGGATTATACTCATGGTATCAATGTCATAATAGTTGTTTAAATATGGACTTCAAATTTTTTTCATTTCATTCATATTTGTAAACAATTAAATGGAGCTCATTTAGATTTGTTTAAATTATTATTTTTCTTAAAAAATATAATTATTTTAATTTAGAGTTAATTTTTAACTTTAAAACATTTTATTATGGATCTTTTGACAGTTGGATGATTGCTTCTTGTAATAGTTGGTTTAATTAGTTGATTCAATTAAATGATGTGATCAATTGATTCTATTAATTGTTTATTTAAAAGTGGTTGGTAAAACTTAGTTAATAACTGAAAGTTAATACGTGTAAAATGACAAATAAATGCATGATACATTTTATTGTTAAGTATTTATTTATTTATAATATTTTAATTTTTATAGGATGAAATTATTGAAATGGAATACTATTATCAAGGAATTAAAACATCTATTATGAAAATTAGTTAGTGAATATTTTTGAAAATTTAAATAAACAAATTTCTTAAGTTCTTTATTTGTAAATTTTATAAGTTGTATAAGAAATCATTTTATATAAGTAAATTGAAAATAAATTAAGAGTACGTAGCATCCCTAATAGGTTTGAGAGTATGTGCAAAAAGAGTAATTTTTGAGCAAGTATGGTCAGATATATCATTTTACATGTATCATTCTTAATCAACTGTGAAAAAAGTTGTCTCTTGCGTTTTTTTGGGGGTTTACTTAACAAATTGTTGTAAACTTTCATTTATCAAATACTACAATTAAAGGGTTTGACTATTTGGTCTTTCATTTGTGCCTAAATCAGCTAAAAAAAGCTCAAAACTCTATTTACCAAACACCCTCTATATCTTAAAATACAATTTTTCGCTATCAAAATCATGAAGGGTCTCTTTAAACAACACAAAGTAATTGGATGAAAGTGTAATTATCACCATAGTAATTGCACTATCTTGTAAATAAAAAATTGTAATTTCTTAAACGTGTTTGGTTGATAGAATTATAAAGAAGTCCAATTTCTTAGACCTCTTTTAGACCTTGAACTTCCATTGTTTGTCAAATCACTCCAAAATAGATGGAAAAGTTAACGGATGTTAACGTGGTTGACGTAGTAGTCCACATACATTTTTGTTAGTAATTATTTAATTTTTTAAGATTATAAATATTAAAAGTATATATTTTTTTAATGACAATTTTTTTAATTTTTTAAATTTTTTTTAATGTTGAATTTTTAAAATTTTAAAAAATTAATTATTTGTTGACATGATATCCACGTGTATGCACATCAACAAAGTTAACATCCGTTAACTTTTCCATCAATTTTGGAGTGATTTCACAAAAAGCGTAACTTTTAATGGCTATTAGAGGAGAAAAATTAAATTGAGGATTAAAATGATTTTTTTTTTTGTAAAGTTGAAGGGCAAAATAAGTCATTGTATCAAAATTAAAATCAATCGTCATATGCAATCTATTAGTCCAAAACAGTAGTCGATAACACAATTAGTGATAAAAATAATAAACAAATAAATATAATATACAATTTTATCTAATGGCTCTAGCCTTTCATATTTGACAAGTTATTCTCTCTTTAACATCTAACATATACTTCCATATTTAAAATAAGTTATTTTTGACTAAGTTATTTTTTATAAATAAGTTGTGGAAAAAAATTGTAACACTTATTTTTATATAAATAAGGATGCTATTTTTTTATAATACATAGCATAAACACGTAAATAAGTTATGTTTATATTTTTTGTGGGGTATTCCTCGGATTTATCAAACAGTTTGTAGGCACTTACCAAAGTCAGTCGGCGATGTCACAACGTGAAGCTTTTCGATGTTGCGACGACGAACGATGTCGTGACGACGCGAATGAGGACGTTGTGACGTGGTGATGTGTTTTCCACAAACATCGAGTTTCTTCTCCTAGTTAAATTCTACTATCTTTTTTCAATCGAACTTTGATTATTTCAAGGATATTTTGGTGGTTTTAGCCCTTTAAACTTAACTCATTTAAAGAGGTATTGTATCCTTATTTTAATAAGTAAAGATGTAGTATTACAAATTTTTTCTTTTTGGGGTGATAAAATATAGTCGCAGATGAGTTTTGGTGAAAGTTTTCATGGTAATTATGGAGAGAATTTTGTACTTCTTTTGAGAGAACTTTATAAGAGTTAGGATTTTATTTTTGGATTTGTTTTACGAGAGTTAAGGCTTTGTTTTTGGGGTTTTGGTTTGTACGTTTAGTACATTTAGGTTTTTTTTATATTGTACTCTCATTTGTTTCTTTAATTAGTAAAAAGTCGAAACCTTCTTTGCTCGTGGTTTTTATCCTCTTTAGAAGAGTTTCCACCTAAAATTTGTGTTTGATCTTCTCTATCTTTTCTATTTCGTTGTTTATACGGGTCAATCCCCAAAAAGCTGGTATTAGAGAAATGTTACATTTTCGCAATCAAACCGTTTAGGGATGGCGACAACGAATTTCAATATTGAGAAGTTCGATGGAATCAGAGATTTTAGATTATAGTAGTTTCGGATAAAGTAGAGTGTTTAAAGTAATGCTAATTGCAAAGGGTGACAATCTAGTAGAGGGAGTTGATTTCCTTGATGTTTTATCTCCTATTGTGAAGCACACGTCCGTTCGTGTATCACTGCCCCTGGTTGCATTATACAACATTGATTTGAAGACTAAGAGTTTTTCAATTTCCAAGTTCAAGAACGATTTGGGCTTGGTTGACATTCTACAAAGATCAAGTTCGGCCCGTGACGGGGCTTGGAGAAGAAGGTAAGGTAAATATGAGTCAAGGTAAATATTTATGGGTTGTGCCTTGCATTTATCGGATAATTTGCAGGCACTTAACAAAGTCAGTCAGCGATGTCATGATGAGAAGCTTCCTGATGTTGCGACGACGGACAACACGAATGAGGACGTTGTGACATGGCGACATGTTTCCCACAAACACTAAGTTTCTTCTCCTAGTTAAACTCTGTTATCTTTTTCCAGTTGAACTCTGATTGCTTCAGGGATATTTTAGTCATTTTAGCCCTTTAAACTTAGGCTATTTAAAGGGGCCTTGTATCCTTGTTTCGATAAGGCAATTAAAAATGTAGTACTACAGGGCTTTTCTCTTGGGGCGACAAGATGTAGTCACATATAAGTTTTGATGAGAGTTTTTGTGATAACTATGGAGTGAATTTTGTACTCCTTTTGAGAGAACTCTTTCAAGAGAACTCTATGAGAATTAGGGGTTTATTTTTGGGTTTACTTTATGAGAGTTAGGGTTTTATTTTCGAGGTTTGAGTTTGTATGTTTAGTACATTTGAGTTTATTTTTTTCATATTGTACTCTCGTTTGTATACTCATTTAATGAAAAGCCGAAGCCTCATTTGTCCGTGATTTTTATCCTCTTAGGAGGAATTTTCCACGTAAAATTTGTGTTTAATCTTCTCTACCTTGTTTATTTCGTTGTTTATACAGGTCGATCCCCAACATTTTTTGCCATAACTTTTTATAAATAAACATATTATAAAGCTTTTTACAACACTTTTATTACACAAATTATTTTTATAATATATATTTTCCCATAACTTTAGAATATTTTAGAATTTAAATAATATAATTTTTTAAGATTTGTAATCTAACTTTAATTTTTTTTCATAATCATCTCAACAACTCATGCATGTTCGTGCTTATAATATAATTTTTACAACTTAAACTTATATGAAAATAATTTCTCATGTTAAATCATGTATGACTGATTGGAAAACCATGGGGTAATTAGATTTGGGTTTAATTACTCACGTATTTGCTCCAATTCACATCCTCTCCCCTTAGAATGGAAAAATGTAATTGGATGCTCCAATTACAACCAATTTAGTAAGACTCACCAATTACAATGGTTACCAGACATGTCACTGTAATCACAAACAATTACACTTAAATCCAATTACTAAGTCGCTTGCCGAACATTACCTAATATTAGGGTTGAGTGTTCAATTGAATTGAATTGAATCAAATATAAAAATTTCGAGTTAATCGAGTTGATGAATCGTATTTTATCATCCTAACTAGATTTAATTTTTTTTTTGAATCGAATCAAGTGAGATGAAATTCGAATAAAATTAAATATATTTATTCAAACTAAATTGAAAAAAAAAAAACTTTGGTATTGTTTATTTTTATATAAGTTTGTTTTTGAAAACATTTTTCTTTAAAATTATTAAACCTGATTACACCAAAAAAAATTAGAGTAATGAACAAATAAAAGTAACACAACAGGAGTCCACGTAAGCAACATGAATTCAAGCCAACAACAAGAACACAATAAAATTATAATCGAAAATATAAGTAAAAGTGATAACTAAATGTGGGAAAGAAGACAAATAATATCCAAAGAATCTCATTAACACCCAAATCAATCTCCATCTCATTTCTCTCTTACTATGTTTTTTTATCATCATCATCACAAGTTTTAACTGTCACTAGGGAAGATGCCCCTCACAAACGAATCTCGACGGTGGCCACCAACAATGACTTCTTTAAGATGATATATGAAATCGAGCACCCTAACAATTCTTCTGTCGAAACACAAATGATAATAAAGCAAGGTCAATAATATCCAAAGGCACAATCAAGTCAATCATAGATGAGAAAGAGAAGAGGGATGAAGCAACGGTAAAGAAAATTAAGGAGGCAAAACACTCAATATGCACAATACTATAATAATTTAGCTCTAAGACAACTGCCTACAACAAATAGCTTAGCTTGGTAGGCATAGGAGCTGGGCGAAGTGGTAGCGAAGCTCAGGTGGACAATGGTGATGCAAATGGGTGAGGGATGGCCGGACAGGAGATGAATTTCAATGGGTGGGGCAAACGAGGGGGGGAACTGATGAAGAAGAAGTTAGGAACTGTCGAACAGATGAAGAAGAAGATGGGGGAAAGTTTAAGGATTTTTTTGGGACTGTTTTGATTCGAGGGTAAAGGGTGGGTGGGCCAGGCGAGAGGAGGGAGGAAAGTAAAAAGTTTTGAAAGTAAAAATGTAAAATAAAAAAACTAATTAATAATATAATTTAAATTTTAAAATATTATAATTTAATATTCGAATTATTTGAATTATTCAAATTTGAAAACTTAATTCGAACTGAAAATAAAAAAAATTCATGTTGATTCGATTAAATCGATTCAAATAATTCGAAATTCGAACTTTTTATTTTATTTTTCTAGTCAAATCGAATCGAATTTTACTCACTTTAATTAATATCATGTTTGAAAACGAAAAAATTTAAAAAAAAATGAATATTGTAAAAATCTTGGTTTTAATTTTTCCAACATTTTTACAAAAAAAATAAAAAAATCTTTCCTTAGTTTTGTTTTTTTGCTACTTTTAAAAGTGATGTAACAATATTTTACCCTGTTTTATAATCTTCATTTTAAATTAGGACAAATAAAATTTAATGTGTCGTTTAATAGTTAAATTAACATTTTAATAATGGAGAATCCAACAAGTGGCTCCAGTGGAAAAGAAAATATTGTTCATCCTAGGGGTTCTGAGTTCGAGTGCCTGTGTGTGCAAGGTGTGTGTGCGTTGTCAAAGGGTTAAAAATACGAACAGATACTATCATGTAAATACATCAATATATTAAAAAAATATTTTAATAATAATATTTAGTAATTATATGCATTTTTTGCTATCATATATATATATATATATATTCTTTATATTTATTTTATAATATAGTATATTTAATTTTGAATGATATAAATTATATAATATATATATATATATATAATATATATTATAAACTTAAAAATAATCAAAATTAAACTTTAAATTTTAAAATTTGAGTTTTACTCATATTTATATCGATTTAACTTTTTT
This sequence comes from Gossypioides kirkii, assembly GCA_005610355.1. NCBI lineage: Eukaryota > Viridiplantae > Streptophyta > Magnoliopsida > Malvales > Malvaceae > Gossypioides > Gossypioides kirkii. Next base: position 5,758,274 of record CP032249.1, on the reverse strand, counting down.
TATTTAAATTTACTTCGAATTTAATATTTTTATTCAAAATTTAATTCGTTATTCTTGAAGTTAAATAATGGCTTTTTAGGCCTTATCCTAAAAAGTTAAGTCATAGTATAATAAGTTTCTAAGTATTATTTAAAAAAATTATGGTAAAATTATAATATGATGTCTCTAAATTTTTTATTTATAATTTATAATTTGATATAATAATTTTTCTGGAGAAGATATAATAAATTTAATAATATATCATTTAAAATTTCTTCAAAATATTGACTTAATTATCTCTGTTATAATTATTAATTTATGCATTCATATTTTTATTATACGTAAAATTATTATAGTAACTGTTATAAACTTATTATTTACATTTTTTTATTTTATGTATTTTTTTTAATTTTAAACAAGTCTATATTTAGTTTAATTATTTTAGTTAGCTTAAATATCTTTTTAACATTAAAATGTTATATATACAAACATTAATTAACTGTGATATTTAAAAATTTATTTTTATTTGGTTATAAGAATTTGTATAAGTATATATAGAAGGACCTTCTTCATGCTGATATCATGGGACTAGAACTTTAGTCTGACAATCTGTATGATTTTAGACAATTTCGTTGCTTCAAAGTTACCTAAATCTACTTAACTTTCGAAATATGAAAATTCATAAAAGGAATTCTGTAATGCATCAAAATAAAGAGGAAGCAAACTCAAAGGCAAATAAGAAACGAATGAACAAAATAAGCCACAAGAAAGCAATGCACAGAAGATGTTTGAGTAAATGCTCTCAAATATATTTAGTAACTATGAATGTAATGATTACAAATAAGGGGGAAGACCTCTATTTATAGTCAAGTTCCCCCAAATCCGACGGTACAACTTAAATTACATTGACGATTAAGATTAAAGCTTATCTACAAGATGAAAGTCTTAAGGGATTTAAATTCTATACAATCTTATCCTTTAGGATTACAAATATTCACCATGGTAAAATATATGTTACTTTCTATATTTACCAGGCTATGTAGATGGGCCTTTAATCTCTCCAAGCAGTGGGCCAGTACTATTGGGCTAAATGACCTCTCGTGAACAAGATGGATAATCCAAGTGTGCCTTGGTCACAGGCTCCCTTTCCCAGCTCGTGACATTCTTCACAACTTGTTCTTGCGATGCCCTCTTTGTATTCTTGAAATGGAATTGGTCTATCTTGTCTTGGAACTATCATAAATCCTCGATAGGTTCCCAACTAGCTTCACTATCAGGAAGTCCCTTCATCGAACAAAGTACTCATGCCTCGATCTATAGTATTTCCGTCGAATCACTTGGTCTGCCATGATGCATTCAACTTCAAGATCATAGGAGGCTTTTACCCTTATTGATACATGTTCGTACTTGCCTTGATTTGGATCCTCTTGATCCTCATGGAAAAGTTTAAGCATACTGACATGAAACGTTGAATGAACCTTGAGTTTTACTGGCAACTCAAGTTTGTAGGCCACCTTGCCTACCCTTTTTAGAACTTTGAAAGGCCCTTCATACTGTCGCACAACCCTTTTATGCAAGCCAATATAGCTCAAAATCAAGTGTAATTTAGCAAGGATTAAGTCACCAACCTAAAATTTCACATCCCTACGATTCTAATCATCCCACTTCTTGTTGCGCTTACTTGCCTTGTGTAGGCAAGCTCTGGCTAAGTTATTCTGCTCTTACCAGTCTTTAGCAAATCGATAAGATGTTGGATTTGGTCCTGTATAATGAATCGCAATAGCATTGGGTGTGAGTGGTTGTTAACCCGTCGCTATCTCGAGTGGACTCGAATTTGTGTCCCTACTCTGCTGCAGGCTATAAGAAAACTGGGTCTTATCTACATAGTGCTGAAGATAAGTCTCTAATAAAGCATTTACTCTTTTAGTTTGCCCATCAATTTACGGATGCATGCTAGTGGAAAAGTTCAAGTTTGACCTCAACAACTTGAACACTTTTTGATTTGCTTGCCACTAGTTGAGCATTCTTTCTCACAAGGCTTCTTAATCTCCTATTCTTCCTTTTTGTCTCTATATATTTCCTCTAATCTATCCCATATTTTCCTGGCACTTTCACATGAGGAAACTTTGTTGAAGACTTCTTCACCCAGAGCACAAAAGAGTGTGTGCATACCTTTGAAGTTGGACTGCGCCTTTGCCTTGTCATTTGCATCCTATCTTTCTCCCTCCAAGGATCCCCTTGTAATGATCCTCCAAGCACCATAATTGAATGCTTAGACAAAGAATTTCGTCCTCACTTTCCATTGGGAGTGGTTGGCATTATTAAGAAAGGGAAGACACATGATCGAATGACATTCATCCATAATTGTTGACCTAGACTCAATAGCCATCTAAACTTGGTATTTTCGCTTCAAATCACTTTTCTTAGTGGTTAAACATTTAATGGAGACCAAACTCTAATACCAAAGATAGACCTGAAAATACCAAGAGGAAGTGAATTAGTATTTTAAAATTCTTTGCAAACTTCTCTAAATCATGAGGAAAAGAAAAAAAAGCTTGGACAATTCAATTTATAGTGGTTCAAACCCAATTGCCTCACCTACCTTGGTATACCTCAACCAAGGATTTCACAATAAGAATTGCTAAATTTCAAGGAAAAGGCATAATCTTTACAAACTCCATCTTTTACAAATAAGATAGAACATTCCCCCTAGTTTTTATGGCTTAAATTGAAACCCTCTGGCTTTAATGGCTCAAGTAGAAACCCTTTACAATTTACTTAAGGTTTTATATCTCAAAAAACTTAAGTAGCTCTTTACAATAAAGATGAAAGATGTAAACAACTCAAATGTATGTGTTTACAAGTGTTAGCTCTCTTTGAAAGAAAGAAAATAAGAATGATAAATAAATATAACAATAAGTACCTAATAGATATGTAGGGTTTTTTTACAAATATAATATAATATAAAATAAATAAATAATTACCAAAATAATACTCTTATCCCTAATTATCAAAATGGTATGTTTAGTTAGGTGGAGGGTTATCAAATGGCGGCACTCTAGGGTTTTTCTGACACGAATTTTATTATTATATTTATATATTTAAAAATAAAAAATAATATTTTATTGGTGGAGGGTTATCAAGTGGGGACATCAAGGGGAAAATTTGTACATGAGAAAAATACGAAAAAAATACCTGACACCCTAATGGAGCAATACCAAGTGACGACACCCATTGAGGGTTTTTAAGTGGCGACACTTAGGGATAATGTCACTTGTCAACACCCCTTTGTGCTCTGTATGTGTGTATAGGGTTTGAATTTTTTTGTTAAGGTTTTGGTTTTTACCAAAATAAAATATAAAAAAGTATTTATTTACTAAAATAATATACAAAAATTATTTATTTTATTTGACTAAAGTAATATTAAAAAATTATTAATTTAATAAAAATAAAATGAAATACATATCATAAATTTAAATACGAGAATAGGATACCAAAAGAGGACTTTAGGATGGCGGCACCAAGGGGTTTTCAAATTTTTTTTATAATTTTGTATTTTATTTAAATATTATTAAAAAATTAAAATAATTATAACAGTGGTGCCAATTTAAGTGGCGGCACCAAATGCCTATAAAAGGGTGCTTAGGGTTTTTGGATGTTTAAATTTTGTTTAAGTTTGTTAAACAAATAACAAAGAGAAACAGAAAGAAGAACAGAGGAGAAAAAGAGAAAAAGAGGAGAATTAAAAAGGTAATTATTTTGTTATTTTTATACATAGTTTAGGTGATTAATGTTAAGTTTGATATTAATTTGTTATAAATTTATTTTAGTATGATATATTTTTTAATTTGTATTTTATTTATTGAAATTTTATTTATTTTTTAACAGATTTATTGAAGATGGATAATCAATTTTTTTGTATGCATTTATTTTGAAAGAGTAATTTTGAGAACATCGGTTGGATGTATATTTGATTGTCAGCAACATATAGGAATGAAATTTCGTCGAAATGTCTCGATTGATGATATGAAAGGAAGGATTAGTGCAAAAAATTTTAGACGTTGTGGGAGTGGGATCTCGAAATTTTTCTACAATGATCGCTCTTTATTGTTCGAATCAAAGTGACCCAAATGCACCGGTTCAATTGTTTATCGCGTTAGTTGATGTGGAACTTGTAAAAAATGAAGATCCAACTCCGTGTATGGTGGTTCCAGTATCCTACATTGAAAGTCAATCAATCGTACGCGAGATAGACATCAATCTTAATGCTGCTGCACCCAAGAATGATGCAGATGAAGATGCTGGATATGATAGTAGTATTCCTTCTGATAATGAGGTGGATATTGATAGTGATCCGGATGTGGATGAGGTCCCGGATGATATTGACGATGAAGGGGTGAATGACGATGAAAATCCAGTCGAAAATCTAGTTACACATATTATGATGCACAATAATCCTCCTGGGCACACATGTCGCTTATAGACCCTGATGCGACACATGCCGAGTTTGCGGAGTATCTCGATATACTATCTGCTCACCGATTGGTCGAGCAACAGATCGTGAAGAGTTGTTTGTGGGCCAAAAATTTGAATCCAAGGAAGAGTGCATATTTGCCATTAAGCGATATAGCATGAATGTGTCGATAGACTACAAAGTCGTAGTGTCTAAACCGACATTGTATATCGGGTAGTGTTGGAAGTTGACGGAAGGTTGCAAGTGGCGGGTGCGAGCTGCATTTATTCAGAAGTCGCAGATGTGAGAGATAAGAAAAATTGATGGGCCTCACACATGCAGTTCAACACGTTTGTTAGAAGATCACCGGAACTTGATTCTAGAATCATTTGCACACCTATTATGCCAATGGTTAAGGAAAATCCGACAATCAAGGTTTCTACACTGATTGTGGAGATGCAATCACAATCCATTATCAGGTTTCATATCGAAAAACATGGATTACGAAACAGATGGCAATGGAACAGTTTTTCGTTCGATGATTGGAATCCATTATATAATGACTTGCAAGGATGGATAGCTGCAATGCGACAGTACGTGCCGAGGACTGCGATTGAGTTGGTGACACGGCCTTATTACGGCTCAGATAACTACATACAATCGGGAAGAAAATTTTTCAGTATATATTTTGGATGTTTGATCCCTGCGTTCGAGCTTTTCCTCACTACAAGCCACTTGTCCAGGTAGATGAGACCTGGCTATACGGGAAATGTACGCGGATCCTACTAATTACGGTGGCTCAAGACGGGAATCAGAACGTGCTCCCGATAGCATTTGCTATTGTGGATAAAGAAGACATGGAATCCTGAGAGTTCTTCTTGACAAACCTGCGGAGGTATGTGATTCATAACGATAATATTTGCATCATCTTCGATAGAGGGAAGGGTATTATTGCGGCCATTAGGCATACTAGTGTACCATGAAAATCGGTTTACTGCAGTCGGCACATTGCGGCTAACTTCCAACGAGAATATAAGAATGCAGACTGACAGAGACGACTTGTGAAAATGGGTAAAAAAAATTAAGTTTCAAATTATATTTTTAATATTTTAATTCGAGACTATAACTTATGTTTTCTTAATATTCTTACAGCGTATGAGCTAGAGCCACATCGATTTCTGCAAAGAATGACCAGACTTGAGCATGACATGAAAGATCAAACGAACAAGCCTCTACGCGAGTAGTTGGGTACCATGGAGCTGTGGCAATGGTCTCAAAGTTTTGATGAGGGGTATCGATATGGTCAAATGACGACTAACCCGACAGAGTCGATTAACAGCGTGTTCAAGAGAATATGACATCTTTCGATTTCATCCGTGTTCTCGGTTACGTTCTATAGGCTGGCTACCTTGATGCCAGTAATAAGGATGCGACAAATCGATCAGATGAACGTCAGACACGTGTTTATCGAAGCTGTCAGGAATGCAATGGATGCAAACCGTCAAAAAGCGAGGACGATAAACATTGAAATATATTCACGATAGTTTCAACGATTTCAAGTTATGGAGACCATTGGACGTCGACCTAGTATCCCACCTAGGTCACACGGTGTTGATCTCCAAAACAGACACTACGATTGCATGAGGTTCGATACATTTCGTTATCCCTGTGCGCATGTCGTTGCAGCTTATGCTAAAGTGTCGCTTAATGTTGAACAGTTCATCGACCCTGTTTACACTCTCCAGCGTACGTTACGTGTTTGGGAAAACAAGTTCCCCGTCCTGTCTGACTTGTCCACATGGGAGGTACCTCCGACGACTTTCGAGCTTATCCCGAATAAAGGTTTGCGAAGGAATCCGAAAGGTCGTCCTCATATCACTAGAATCTGTAACGAAATGGACATTATGGAGAAAATAGACGGCGGCAAGCTGTGTGGACTGTGTAGGATAGCTGGGCATACTGGGCGTAATTGCCCCCAACGAACCTACCATATTGGTTAGTCATCCGGATCGAGTAGGGCTTAAGTTATTTGTATTGGACATTTTTTATTTGAAATTAATTAAGTTTATGAATGAATTTAAGATTAATTATCTTCAATATTTGTATTTAATTAATAATTTTTATATTTGCACTTTGGTTTAATGGTTTAGAGTTTTGAATTTTAGGGTTTTAAACTTAAGGTTTTGAAAAAAAGGGTTAGGGTTGTGAAATTGAGGTTAATGGTTTTTAATTTAAGGTATGAAGTTTAAATAAATGATCAAATAGGTGTAAATATATGTACAATTAAAGTAAAAAGTCATCATTACAACTCATCAATTGTCAAATATGCATAATTAAACACTATTAAATACAATCCTAGTATCCATGATTCGATGGTGTGGTTCTCGGGGTATATCTTTGTGGTGGCTGGCGTCTACATCGAGGTTGCTCGTTAAGCTCATCGTCATCATTAGGGTTTATTTGCCCCGAAGGAGTAGAGTATTGCCTGAGAGGAGTAGAGTATTGCGGTGGCTCGTCAAACTGAGGCTGATATCCTTGGTTTGAGTATTGCGGTGGCTCGTCAAACTGAGGCTGATATCTTTGGCTTGATGAGCTAGGTGTATGTGACGATCCCGCAAAATCTGAACGATAAGAATCATCGTCATCCAATGCCTCTTCCTCTTCCACTTCTTCTTGCTCTGGCTCTAGGTCTGGCTTCGGTGCATGAGCTACATGATAGGGGCGACCTTGTCGAGACATGTGTGGGGGAATTATTGTCGATTGTGCATCAAGTAAATATGGTTTTCTCACCTGAATGAACCACTGCATGTATTGTACCGATGGCTGCAAATCCGAAGTGTACTCCATCGGAGATACTTGCATCATCCGATTGTTCCACACATAATCATATTGTTCATGCACTCTCCCTTAATCACAATTTGGTTTCCCCTTTATCCATCCCATGGGTAGACTCTAATTGGAATGGCGGTTGCGGGATAGGCTGTTTACAATCAAACTGCCAGAGTACTCGATCCCCGGCATACTACTTCACTGTTTGAAAATTGATTATCGGTGCGTTAATGCACCATTGGTCTGAGTGGAGGAATGTCGAGGTGGGAATAACAGCGACGATTTCTGGTTTTATGTATGGCGTCCAGATGAACTGCACAATTAATAACATATCAAGATATTAATAAGAGTAAAGTAATATAATTTAGTAACATGCAATCATATTAGCACGAGTCAAGTAATATAATTTAACATGTTAATGAATAACATACCCCTTCCCCGACATATTGCTCGAGCATCAAACGATATAAGGGAACTATAAGCTGCCTCCCGATCCCCGGTTTTGTTTTCCATCTAAGAAAACAAAAAATAACTTGTTAGAATAATAAAAATAATAAAATATGTCAAATAATTGAAATTTTTGGTATATGGTAATCACCTATTAATGAGTGAGAAAACATATGTTTGGTGCCTAACGGATGCCAGGAATGACATCCGATAAAGTGCCCAAGACTATAATAGCAGTAGGCATCCACTTATATCTCGAGAAGAAGGGTTTGTGGCGCGACAAAGTTCTCGATACAGCATCGCAAGCACCGTAGATCCCCAGCTGTATGAACCAATTTTTCGCAAATCAGTTAGTTGGGGTAAATACATCAAGTGGACCTTATTGTTGTTCGCGTCCGGCATGAGTACACCCCCTATGCGTAATATAGGCTCGAATGGCCCAAGCCACCTCAATTTCAGTTGCATTTTCGGGCAACTGCTGAAAATTGGTCCTCAACCATGTAAATAACAATGACGTAAAATCGTTGTTATTACTAGGTGAGTGACCTAGTAATTGGATACACATCGTTGCCGGCTCTTGAAACGAACTAACGCCGGTGACCAGTAGAGCATTGATTGGGAGCCCGAGTTGGAGCACAACATCCTCCAACGTCACAGTGCACTCCTCACAAGGCAGATGGAATGTGTAGGTCTCCGGGCGCCAACGCTCCACCAATGCACTTATTAAATCAAATCGTAACTCAAACTTTTTTATTAATGCTGCTGATCCAAATCCGCCATCTCGCAAGTACGGAAGCAGACGTTCATGAAGGGGATATTTGAGGCCCTATGCACGACCCCTCAATGAACGGTACGCGAGCTCTTCCTGTTAATTTATAGAAATAGTTAGTATAACCTAAATTAATTTTGTAAACAAATAATAATTTCGTAAATGATATAAAGAACGAATAATAATTTTATTACTCTCATATTGGCTCCGTGTGTTTCCTCATTCACCAACTTTGCTATGTGAGGACGTTGCTCGTTAATTAATGAATCCATTCTGCAACTTGAAAAAAAATTATCAATTAGTTCAATACATAAGTTTACAATTTTTATTATTTTTTACCAATATAATACAAAAATAATAATTAAATATCAAAATGGGTTGTTTACTAAAATGGTACAAAATAAATATTTATATACCAAAATGGTATCCACACACCATTATTTACTAAAATGGTACAAAATAAATATTTATTTTGTACCATTTTGGTAAATAATGGGATGAGGATATTATTTTGGTAATTAATTATTTTTTATATTATATTTTGGTAATTAATTTAGAGTATTTTTATCTTTTTATATTTTATATAAATTTAAAACATATATTCATATGAGATCCAAACTAAAAATATAAATTTTACCATTTAAATAAAAATTATTTTAAATTTTATATTAATTCTTTCTAAATTTATTATATAACTATTTTTACCCATATTATAAATATATTCTAATTTTATTTGAATTAAATTATTTAATTTCATATTTGTAACTAAATTTAATTATAGTTTAAAAATAAGTTATTGTACAATTTTGGCAAATAACCCATTTTAATATTTAATTATTAAATTAATTTATATTATTACTTAATTACTACTAGTAACAAAATAAAAATTACTTACTATCAAAATTAAATTAAAGTAAATTAATAATAGCATAATAACCAAACTTACCTTTCTTTTTCCTCTTAATTTACTCAACTAAATAAAAACATTAAATAACAAATCAATTAAAAATTAAATTAAACAAAACAAATAAATTAAAATAATAAATACTAATAATAATCAAACTTACCTTTCTTCCTTTTTTTTAATTTTTTAATCAACCTACTAAACAAATAAAATTATAATAACAAATCAATCACATTAAACAATAAAATTAAAATTACTACTATTAACTAACAAATTAAAAAATTTTAAAAATAAATTTAAAAATAAATGCATTACATTTCTCTCATTCTCATTCTCCTTCTTCCTTCTTCCTTCTTTCTTTTCTTTCTTTCTTTCTTTCAATACCCGTTAGTCTCTCCTCTTATTATATAACACAAAAAACCCAATTTAATTTTTACCAATATACATTAAACCCCAACCACCCAAATTAAAACACCCTACACACACACGGCACAAAGGGGTGAAGATAAGTGGCATTTTACCCCTAAGCGCCGCCACTTAAAAACCCTCAATAGGTGCCGCCACTTGGGTTCCTCCATTAAGATGTCAGGTATTTTTTTCGTATTTTTCTTGTGTACAAATTTTTCCTTTGGTGCCGCCACTTGATAAACCTCCACCAATAAAATATTATTTTTTATTTTTAAATATATAAATATAATAAAAAATAAAAAAATTCGTGTCAGAAAAATCCTAGAGTGCCGTCATTTGATAACCCTCCACCTAAATAAACATACCATTTTGATAACTAATGGGATGAGAGTATTATTTTGGTAATTATTTATTTTTTTATATTATATTTGTAAAAAACCAGATATGTACAAGAGAAAATGGGAAAATAAAGAATTGGAGGTTTTTCTTTTAATTTATATGCTTGGATGTTCATCTTTAGTGTCTTGAAGTGTTCTTGATGTGTATATATAACAAGTGAAAAACTTGTGACCGTTTATAGTTGTTGGAAGCATTGCAGACAAACTTGTATCGATGCAACTCACAAGGTGTATGGTAAAAGTGGACTTGTATCGATAAATTGCACAAGATGTATGGGTATAAGTCCCTAGAATTTCACAATTTTGCTTACTAACTTAGTTGTATCGTTACAACTAAGGTTAGTGTATTAATATTACATCCCAAACTTGTATAAAATGAGTTTAAAAAACTTAAAAACATTTTGGATTGACTCAAACATTTCGATAAATTAAAACACATTTAAAACTTGTTTTTTTAGTACTTTTACAAGTCTTTGAAATTATTTGAAAATATTGAAAGAAATTTCCTATCATTATTTCACTAAACGACTTAGGAAATATAAAGAAAAATTTATCTTAATTGTTCTTATATAAAAAGCTTGGGACGTCAAAGTTAACACTCAGAGTGTAGATTGTTGTTCTGTGCGTAGGTTTTGGAGTACTTTCAAGTTGTGATTGGTGTTTGCTCTTAAGCCCATTTTCACTTATTTGGTGTTTGTTTATCATCAATAAAGCATGAAATCTTTGAATTCATGTTTTAATCATGATGAATTAAAATTTAATTATGCATGAAAATTGGTGCACTTTGACTTTGTTGTCCGAGTCGAGCGTAAGGTATTACATTTATTGGTATCAAAACATGGTTAAGCTTCAATCGATTCTAAGCCCCAAAATATGTTGAAATATTGTTTTGGTGTTATGTTTGAGTCCCTAGGATGAATTCCTCTTTTTTACTCATCAACTTTTGGGGGTATTTGCAATTGTTGTTCACCTCCCAAAGGCATGTCCTTACACATCATTCACTCGTTCGTCATTGGAAACGCACGTCCCATCCAACTTGTATGTGTTAAGCATGCCATTAGCTTGAGCCAAGATCGAACTTTTTATGAGATTCATAGTTGCATTACTTATAACTTTCTTGTTCATAAACAAAGTAGCTTCAGAGTAGTCTTTCATTCCAAAGCATAACTTGTACTCATGCACTTCATATTTGCCTAGAGTTTGCTCTTAAAAATATAGCCCGAATTTAATATATCTGATTAATTCGTGATATTAACTCAATTAAACATATTAAATGTAGTATAAATATATTTAAAACTATAATTACATCAACAAATACCAATCATTATAAACATTATCAACTAAATTCAAATTAACTCACTTTTGAACTCTATTTAACTTAAAATCTCATTAGCTACTTAAAAAGATATATTTAATAATAATGGCAATAAATTATTTTATTCATTATTTCCTAATTACTAGATGACAAAAATATTTTGTTCATTATTAAAAAAAGGTGTAAATCATTAGTAAAGAAAAAAATAGTAAACATTCGTCCTAAATGGGGAAAGACAAACTCTATCAACACAACAAAGGCTTTAGTTTCTACATCAATAGAATATTATGACACATTAATCATTAGTTTTGTCACAACTCAAGCACGGCATATCTAAAGTGATTGCAAGCCCTTAACACGATAAAAAAATCAACCCCGGATGGTCTAAAGAGGCGAGCAAAAATCGACAAAAAAATCGAGCATTCACCAAACTATAAAGAATGACAATTATATGTATAAACAAGACTAAAAATCATTAGCAAAATCTTAATAGGATTAAAGAAAGAAAACATAATACCAAGAAAAATTGTGATATTAAAGCATTTAATAGACAGTTAAAAATGAGCCAATTTGCTCGTTCTCTCTCTCTCACTCTGTCTTATTCACATTTGCAATCGGCAGTGTTCGCGGGTTACGTGAGGACTAAGGGCCATCACGCTTTTCTCTCATCCTCATTTCCCTTCACTCAATTCCAATATCACCCAAACATCACCCTCTCTCTCTCTCTTACAACTCCCAATACCTTCGACAAACGAAGAATCAAGCACCCTATATGGAGGAACCCACCCTTCTATCTTAGTTTCTCTCTCTCTCTCTCTCTCTCTCTCTTAAGGTTTACATGGCTCTTTTCTCTGTTCTCATCAATATCATGTCTTCTTTTATATAGTTGGGGTTGATCGTTTCCTTTTCCTATTGAATTATATATGTGCATGCACGTCAGTTTGTTGGGTTTCTGCATTTGTTGCATCTTGTTTTGTTGAATTTTCATTGGCTTTAAGTAATATGCAATATAAGCGTAAATAATCTTTGATAGTTTGATTTGGTGTGTGATTAGGGGATAAATTTGGGTAGAAAAACCAAGGCAAACAATGTCTAGTTATCAAGGTGTAATTGTTTCTGATCCATGGCTTCAAAGCCAGTTCACTCAAGTCGAGCTCCGAACCCTCAAATCCAAGGTAACCTTTTTCCTTTTCTTTTTTTTTTCCCTGGAATGTAATGTGTTACTCAGTTCTTTGCATAGTTACTTTGAATGAAAGTGAACCATGCGTTTTTGTCTAAAAGATTACAATTTCAACTTCTAATTCTTTAAAGCACTTTTATTTTATTATTTGCAAATAGACCTTTGCTACTGGCAAAATAACAACTATAGGTTACCTTATTTTACATGATTATATGGTATTTGGAAATCTTTGCTTGACATGGAACTTTGATTTCTTTCTTGTTGTTTTAGTTTATCTCTGTGAGGACACAACATGGCCGTGTTAGTCGGGTTGATCTGCCACCAGTGTTTGCTGGTTTGAAAGCTTTCTGTGAAATGTTCAGTGAGGATGAGATTAAGACTATCTTGGGAGAGTCAAACAGTGACATGGGTGAAGAAATTGATTTTGAGGCCTTCCTTCGGGTAAGTCTTTTCAATATACTGGCTGCTGTGTTTTTCCTGTATAGCATTGCTAATTATTCAATATATGAAATGTGGTGAATTAATGTTTCCAGATGTTACAATACCACGTGTGTAGTTTTCCTTTTTTCTTTTTGGCATATGTTCTCCTTATATCTTGCTAGGTGGCAATGTTTGGGTTTGGTGAATTGGCAGCTTTATCTAGATTTGCAAGGTCGCGCAATTGAAAAATCAGGTGGCACGAGATCTTCATTTCTCAAGGCAACCACCACCACTTTTCACCATGCTATTAATGAATCTGAGAAGGCTTCTTATGTTGCTCATATCAATAACTATCTGGCAGAAGATAAATTCTTGAAAGATTTTCTTCCAATTGATCCAGCTACAAACGCTTTATTTGATCTTGCAAAAGATGGAGTCCTTCTTTGGTCGGTTCACTGGACTTGACTTTGCTTTAGTCCTTCTTATTGAATCCTGATTTGATGTTTGTTGACAGTTTTAGTTGCTTTCATGCAGCAAGCTTATCAATGTAGCTGTTCCTGGGACCATAGATGAGCGAGCTATTAACACAAAAAAGGTTCTTAATCCCTGGGAGAGGAATGAGAATCATACTCTTTGCCTTAATTCTGCAAAAGCTATTGGTTGCACTGTGGTTAACATTGGCACACAAGACCTTGTTGAAGCAAGAGTAAGTAATGCTCCTTCCTAATACCAATTTAGGTGTTATACATGCTTTTTCATATAACTTGTACAATATTTTAACTCTTCCTATCATCTTTTCTTCTTCTTCTTTTTGGTGTTTTTATTTTCTAGCCCCATCTGGTACTTGGATTGATTTCTCAAATTATCAAGGTATCCAATTGAAACTTCCTTTGAACTCATTTACTTTGTGTTTGTAATTTGTAGAATCATGGAAACCTTACTGATCATATCAGTTTCCTTCAACCATAGTTATATTGTTAGTAATGTTTTCATGGCTGTGACATCAGATCCAGCTACTAGCTGATCTCAATCTGAAGAAAACTCCTCAACTTGTAGAACTGGTGGATGATGGCCAGGTTGGAGACTGTTAATTGGTTTTGCCCCCTTTGTGTCTTGCTGATATCAGGTACCGGATAATCTCCATTTTTCAGGTTGGAAACTAATTCAGTTCACCTTTTGTATAAATTTTGTAGGAGGTGGAGGAGCTTTTGAGTTTAGCACCTGAAAAGGTTTTACTGAAATGGATGAATTTTCATCTGAAGAAAGCTGGATACCAAAAGCAGGTTACAAACTTCTCTACAGATTTGAAGGTGAGAAACTCATTGATTTTGATAAATTCTACTTGTGGCATGCCAATTTTATCTGCAAAAGGTAATTATTATCATGGTCTTCAGTGCTGCATTAATCTTTAGATTTGGTCCTTATGTTCCATGAAAATGTGAAGCAATCGCAGGATGTTTAAATGTCTTTCAGTGTCTTTAAACTTCAGTATATCATCATATTCACAAACAATATGGAAAACCATTTGATTCATGGTTGCATATAATCAAATAACCAATAGTTTAATGTGTGAAGTATACATTGCCTCTTGTCTATACTACTTTCAGTTTTCTAGAGTAACTGATTTATCATAAAACCTATTTATTCGTAGGATGGAGAAGCATATGCACACCTGCTTAATGCACTTGCTCCTGAACACAGTACGCGTTCAACTTTGGATGAAAAGGATCCAACAGAAAGAGCAAACAAGGTTCTTGAGATGGCAGAGAAATTGGATTGCAAAAGATATCTCACTTCTAAGGACATTGTCGAGGGCTCACCAAATCTCAATCTTGCATTTGTAGCTCAAATATTCCATCATAGGTGAGAAATAATGTCTTTTTGCCTTATGTCTGAACTAAGTTTCGATAGTAATTTATATTAGCTTTTCCCTGTTCAATTTCATTGAATTTCTGTACAACTTTTTCTACCAATACTTGGTTATCTCATGGTGTATATTGTCTGGTTTATTTCTTATTTGCATGTGGGAAAAGCTGACTCAATCATGTACTTACTATTGTGATTTTTTTTTTGTTATTGATTACATGGTTTAAAACCAAAACAGGTAGCCCTCTCTCAGCCCATAAATTTCACCCATTTTATCTCAGTATTCAGTCCTGAGACCTCTAAGTTGGAATTTCAAGCTCTAAGCACTGGCTTATTCCCTTGAGGACATGTGCTCATGATTGTACAAAATAGTTTAACTAGTGTATGGTTTCTCTTGCAGGAACGGTTTATCTGACAGCAAAACGACAACCTTTGCTGAGATGATGACTGATGATGTAGAAACGTCTCGTGAAGAGAGATGCTTTCGCTTTTGGATTAACAGTCTTGGAGCTACTACATATGTCAACAATGTTTTTGAAGAAGTTAGAAACGGGTAATGTGCTCTTTTCTCTTGTAAAATTTTGGCTCTCCGAGCAGTATCAAGTTGTTTTTGAATCTTGTTTAGTGTCCACCCTTTTGTGGCTGCAGGTATGTTATGCTGGAAATTATGGATAAAATTTTTCCTGGAACAGTTAACTGGAAGAAGGCAAATAAGCCTCCTATAAAGATGCCATTTAAACAGGTTGAGAATTGCAATCAAGTGGTACAGATTGGCAAGGATTTAAATTTCTCACTTGTCAATGTAGCTGGCAATGATATTGTGGCTGGAAACAAGAAACTTATAATAGGTAATATCTTCCATATTACATTTTTCCATAGGGTGGCCAGTTCAAGACATTTATTTATTAACTTTTGAATGTTGCTCTAGTGTGAATGAGGGTTAGTCTTCTCTTTCTTTGGTACAGTTGAGGCTGTTATTTTGATTTCTACATTGCTACTTTTTATCATTCCTATCTGCTTTTAAGTGGATGCATATTCCAAGAAACTTTGGGTTGGGGGATATGATTTTATAGCCGTTTGCTTTTCTGAGTGGCACACATATTAGTAAACCTTGAAATGGCTCCCTGCTCTATATTCCTTCTCATGTTTCTTGTTTTGCTTTACCTCACATGCAGCATTTTTGTGGCAAGTGATGAGGTTTTCAATGCTACAACTTCTTGAAAACTTGAGAACTCACTCCCAAGGTAAAGAAATTACAGATGCTGATATTCTGAACTGGGCTAACAATAAAGTAAAGAAGGCGGGTAGAACCTCTCAAATGGAGAGCTTCAAGGTACATAAGCCACAAAAAAAGAAATGAAAATTGTCTCAAAAATTTTGATTGTAACACATAGACGGACACTCTGGTTTTTATTTAACTATTATTCCTCTTAGGATAAAAGCCTTTCCAGTGGTATATTCTTCCTCGAGCTTCTCAGTGCAGTGGAACCAAGGGTCGTTAACTGGGGTCTTGTTACCAAGGGAGAAACTGGTATGGTGTTCTTTCATTATTAGACTTATGTGTTATTTTCCTTTGAAACCTGCCTGAGCTGACCATAATGTTATATGGCACTTCAGCAATACATATAACCTGCCAAGCCGGCTCTTTTTGTTTACTTCTGAGAACTCATTAATCTTGCTTTGAATCTTAAAACTTTAATGCTCAGTCTAAATCATTGTGGTGATTTCATTGACATTGCAGATGAAGACAAGAAGTTGAATGCAACTTATATAATCAGTGTTGCTCGGAAGCTTGGATGCTCCATTTTCTTGTTACCCGAGGATGTCATAGAGGTAATTATTTCCCAGATTCAATATCCATAATCCCTCCTCTGTATCTTTTCTAATGATTTGCCATATTGTGCGTCTGTCTTTTTGCTTGTGCTTTATAGCTTTCCACTTTTTTTCTTTTTGTATATACCTCATGCTTAAACTGGATTAAATCAGACATTAATGTAACTTCTGACCTTGATAACAGGTGAACCAGAAAATGATGCTTACATTGACGGCCAGCATCATGTACTGGAGCCTACAGAAGCAGGAAGCAGCGTCCGAAGATGGTGAGATTTCTGATGAGATATCTGCAGGAGGCGGCGAGAATGAGACAGGTCTCTCCGGTGAAACCTCCGACTTAGCTGTTGATTCAGAATCTTCAAAGACTGAAGAATAGGATAGTAATGAATAACAACCATAGGAAGCTTTCTAATTATTTTCCCTTGTTCTTTTACTTGAAACTTCATTGCTTTTTGTAGACCACAGGAGAAGAAAGAAATGGGACTTATATAAATTTTCACCTGCTATTAAAAAATATATTCTTTGGATTGCACTGATCATGCTTTGAATCACTATTAACATGTAATAATCTATTTTCCTGTCTAGAAATAATGCAATTTATGGTCACTTATTTTTTTTTAAAATTTTGGCGACAAATATTACAATATTTGAGCAATGAGATGAGAGAACACACTCAAAAACACCTGTTTGTATTAGGAAATAGGATCATGCTACAAAGATATTTCTTTGTCTACGCAGAAGATACACTGCAAAAGCAAGTAACAGACTGAGATAGAACCATGGAAACCAATGGCTATCTGCTGCTGAAATCCTTATTGATCTTCATTTTTCTTTATTATGTCGAAATTAATATTAAAAATACATGACGAAAATTCAAAAGAAACAAATTTGTAGTAGAACATCATAAGTTGAAACTGGCAGCTACACTGCTGATGGGTTTGCTTTAACAGAGAGAGAACACCAAGGTTTCATCCTAAACTTAGTTCACCCGCTTGTCAATTCAGAATTTAACTTAATTTCCTTATCACCTCTCTCTCTCTCGTTACAAGGAATAGTTGGCAATGGTGCTGCTAGCTATGGCTTCAAATATTGAATAGAAAAAAAAAATGTTAAAAACTGTAGACATTTGATGAAGCAGCCAATGGCTTTATAAAATCGTTAGGGGCACAGCAAATTCAACAGTGCCCTGATTCATTTGCAAACTAACTTCTACTGTTTAAACAGTGTACGGATTCAAAATTTACATTTTACCTGGTCGCTAGCAGAGTGAATATAAAGAGCATTAATTTTATGTTCTTCAACTTGAGGGCAATGGATCATCATTGAATGTTTGATGTACAACTTGATCTTCCCATTCAAGCAAACTGTTATTTGTCATGAGTTCTGAGAGAGTTTAGTCTTCTTAGTCTCTCATCAAGCTCTTTCATTACTTCTGGTTCTTGCTTTTTCCTTTGCTTCGATATAGTGATTGTCGTCATAAAACCGATCTTATCAAATGCAACCTGTACAGATATAGCCAAAGTTGCATATTCTTAAAACAAGATTAACATCAAAAACTGGGTGTCCATGTCAAGATAAAGCAACTAGAAATGATCTTCTTTAATCTATGTCCAGAACTAGGAGTGATTTTCTCCATAGATAACGAGGAAGAAGCATGAAATGTTATATAAGACGAGAAAACTGGAAAACAAAATGATGAATTGTCTTACGGTCAATAACTCATCAGGATCAAAAAGTTGATGGGTAGTTCGTTGTAATATATTAATAATGTCGCCAACCTGATGCATTAGAAGCAACTCGTCTTCCTTCATCTGCAAAAGCAGATCAAAACTAAAATTAGCTCAATGATTTTTACAAGAACATATTGAAGAAAGTTTCCAACTTGATTGGAATGTAAAGATTGAAAGGGCAATGACATGGGTACCATAAATATTGCCAAAGCGGCATGGAAAAGAACCTTTGCCCCCTCATAGAAAAGGACATCCCACACCCGCAGAGTTGTCTAGAAAAATAGCCCGATAAGGAGAAAGACAAATTAAGATAGTCAGAAAGCAACCTCAAATAGAATTGACTTTTGATGAGAGATGCCAGCAGGACAGAAATGGTAACGAAATATTGTTCAAACCTCCGAAGGCAGGCTTTTAGAAAAGAGGCACAGGAACCACTCTGTCGCAACGAGGGAGACATCAAACTCCAATGCTTCCAAATGAGCAGCAATCCTGCATTTTTTTTTTATTTCGCCAATTTTCAGTAAAGATAAAACTCGGCTTTAACATATAGCCAAGACAGATTTATTTAAAATAGATATAAAGCAGTACAATCCTCAACCAAATACCTCGGGCACTTCTTAGCAAGCAAATCCTTAAAAACCCTTTGCTCAACATGGCATCCAGATAAGTTATTTGTATAGCAATCATTAACTAAAACATTCTCGAGGAGGACAGCAAGCATCCAAAATGCATCTTCCTCTGTTTTCATAACAAGCAATAGCAATGCAGCAACATAGTTTAAGCCCTACAGCAAGAACAAATAAATTTTAGAGACACGGATAAATTATCCATGAGGAGAAATGCACCTCAATTTTACTCTTTCTATATAATGGATACGGTAAAAAGTAAAGGAAAGAAGGAACCAAGAAATTGGTCTAGTTTTGTTGCCACAATCATAAAAAAGACATTCTTCACATTGTTGACACCATAAAAAGAATATGATCAAGTTCATCATAGACTGAAAAACAGACCGATGGGCATAGACATACATGATTCAACCCAGCTGACCCACCAAAAGGTAAAGAAACCCTTCAAGGGAAAAATGGCAAACCAGAAAAGGGTGTATCCTTTACACAAAAAAAGAAAAAGTGCAGGGTGTACTTGTAGCACATTCTGTCCTTTCTATGCCTGTAGTACGAGAGGCTGACAAAATGCTGTAAGACATGTGCTACTGTTGATAAACTCACCTGACAGTAACCTACATCAGAATCACGAAAAGAATACGCCACAAGCACACGCCGGAGAGCAGCATGGCCCTCTAGAGTATCCAACCAAGGATGGCCAGGGAAGGTTCGTGGAAGGTCCTGCAAGTATTTAAGAGTAAGGCTCAAACCAAATTTCTCAAAAGTCACAATTCTAGGTTATACCAATCAACAATTAGATGTCAGACCATAACATTCATAGTAATTTTCACAAGTACTTTTAGAAGATACAATTGTTAGTTCTTCTATTTCTGATTCTATCAGTTCAGATGCATTTCGTAAATCTTAGATCTTAGTTCAAGCATATAACATATATATTCATTGGTATATTAGCTTATACACAATTATTGCTGAAAAATAAGGAAAGCTGAAATTGTTAAGATTTTTCCAATAAGAGATCAAACTGAATATAACCTTTGGTATTTGATTTAACTTCTTATTCTGCATTTGTCAACAGTATTGAAATTTCATTATAAAAGAGACCTTTTCTCAACAGATCAAAACCTTCAAATGTCAAAACCCCAATACTAACCAATGCAATCATCCTTTGCATGTAGGTCAATCATCAGAAATGAAATCTCATTTTCACATTCATTATGCAAAAATTAACCCTATCTCTAGAAAGAAACTTTACAAACATCAAATGAATAAGACGTCAATCAAAACAAAGACTCAATCAGAAGTTATAAAAATAAAGAAAGAAAGACTTAATGCAAAAACTTACATGATCAATCTGCCTTGTAGCAGGTGTGACTTTGCCATCTACCGCCTTAGTCAAATCATTGTAATAACTTTCAGGCACCGTAGACTTCTTCTTGGCGGCACCGGATAGCGAAAACCAAACCTTAGGCCTAAGTACAGGGGGAATACCTTTCCTAATAAGCCTCTTCAATGTAATAGAATTAGCCAAAGCTGCCAATTTGAGTGAAGATTTCAACACAATTCCTTCCGATAATGAAGAAACTTGTGACTGTAAATACCAATTGGCTCCTTTGCTTGCTTCAAGTGCCCACCAAACTCGCCCTTGTTGCCTTACCTTTTCTCTCACCTCATTCAACACATTAACATCATCCACATTACCTTCAACAGTAAACCCATAGAGGTCTTGGAATTTCACTGTAAGATTAGCTCTTCTTGCATGGATGCTTGGCCTTAAAATTGGAAATTGTGCTTGCAATTCCAATGCAAGGTCTCTTTTGCTTTGGGTACCAAACATTTTTTCCCGTCCTTGATAGATCAATTGAAAAGAAGAAAAGGGTTAATAAGGGCTTTGTCAAAGAATGAGAGGGAGCTACAAGCTTTGAACCATGAAAGTGTCAATCTTTTCAAGCTTGCAGCTTGGAAATTTGAACAAAGGCTGAGTCTTGAAAATGGGTTTTATTTAAAGAAAATAATAAGAGGATGATGAGTTACAAGCAAGACAAGGAAAAAAGATCTCACATTTGGATCAACATGACTATGGAAGATCCTTTTCAATATTAAAAAAAAACCCAGAATAACGAAAGCCTTAAAAGAAAGACAGATTTTTTGCTCCACAAAATCTTCTGAGAGGGGAGTGAAATTCTTTCCTTTTTGTAATTGACAAAGGGAAGGGATGACTCAAAGAAACAAAAGAAGTTACTACGATATGAAAGAAGTAGAATTTAGTGGTGGGTAAAAATCAAAGCTTGAAAATTTACATATATAGAAAATTTCTCTGTCTCAACACCAAAAATTACTCCAACTGATCTCTTGTTAACAAAGAGAGAAGAAATTGTTTACAAGAATAAAAATTGGGAATTTTGTTATTGTTATTTTATTATTTTTCTAAACTTGTAAATTTAGCCCATATATTTTATTTTGATGAATATTAGTATATAAAGTTATAAATTTAATTTATATTTTTTAATTTGATTATTTTTAATCTTTATATTTTTAAGGTTTTGAAATTTTAATATTGATGCAAATTGTAACTATTAAATTCATTATGAATTAGCTTTTTACGAGAAATATGTGATAGATTAAAATTTTAAAATTTGAAAAATATAACGAGTAAAATAACCAAATTAAAGTATTTGGACTAAATCCATAACTTATGGATAGTATAAGGAGCAAGAGCATATTTTAACCTTTCTGTATTGGAGAACGTTAACAGGGCTTTGAAATTGATAAGACATGATGCGCATGCGGTGGGTTGGTTTAGACTTTAGCATTCAAATTAAATCCATCTTTTTAATGGACTAATATATCCCTGCCGTTTAAATTTTAAAATTTATGATAAATAAAAATATTAAATTAATGAAAAATAGTTATTTTAGTAGTTAAAAAATTAATAATTAAATTTATCAAAAAAAATTAGTGATTAAAAATAAGAGCAACAGTTGCAAAGAAGGGGCTTTTTCCTAAAAAGAAGGGATAATTTGTTTTTATTTCTATAATTTCTTTTTTTTATAAGTCAAATAAAATCAAACCATAATAGCATTAATATTTTAGGTACTAAATTAGAAAAAAAAAGTTAAATTCAGGTATTAAATTGGATCTCAAAAAATTTAAGTATCAATTTAAAAAAAGTGTCAAGTTTAGGTACCAAATTAAAAAAAAAATTCTAGTTCAGGTACCAAATATTTTATTAAGCTTTTTGATTTCGATTTACTTTTTTTATTATTTGACATAATGACTTATTTGACCCTTCAATTTTATAAAAAAAAGTTATTTGAGCATTTTATTTAGTTTTTCATCTCTTTTAGTCATCAAACTTACATTATTTATCAAATCACCTCAAAATGAGTGAAAAAATTAATGTTTGTTAACTTTGCTAAGCAATCCACGTGTATGTCATATCCACGATTAATTATTATTTAATTAAATTTTTATACTTTTTACAAAATTTTAATAATTGTTTATAATTTTTTTAAAAATTAATTAATTGTTGGTGTGACATTCACTTGCATGTTATGCTAGCAAAGTTAACTTTCATTTAACAGAAATTAATTTTTTATCTATTTTGAATGATTTGATAAATATCATAAATTTAAAAATTAAAAAAAATTAAATGGAGGATTAAAATAATTTTTTTATAAAATTAAAAACTTGAATAAATCATTATGATATGTTATTTTTAAAAGTAAACTTAATTAATCATGTCATTCACGACATTTAGTTGAATAATTTTATTATAGTAAAGATAATATAATAATACTTAATGAAATTATGAATTTATTAACTTTTATCTTATGTAGATTATTTAGAAATAATATTTTAGATTCATTAAAAAAAAGAAATAATATTTTAGATTCATTAAAAAAAAGAAATAATATTTTAGATTCACTTGTAATGTCACTCAACATTATAAATTTAAAGAAAAAAAAGCATAAAAAAAAATAAAGTAGACGCGTTTTAGTAGGGACAGCCAAGAAGGACATGAATGTAATTCACCACCTAAAAAGCAACCGTCATGTGCTTTTTACAGTTTTACCCTTGCAGATTTTAATTTTTCACTCCTAAAAAGTAAAATTTTAAATTAACTGATATTATAATATACAAAATAGACATTTTAAATAATTTTAATTATTAAAAATATTTTTCAAAAATTTAATTTAAATACATAAATGACGAACAAACAGAATATTTATAAATTAAAATATAAAATTTTATTTAATTAAGCCAATGATTTGGAGGTTGAGAGGAGGTGGCAAACCATGAAAATGAAAGCTCTCACGTCCCTCTTTTAAGTCTAAACCACAATGTTTCAGGCTAACGTGTCCCAACCACACCTCCATTTTCCTCAGTCTTAATGGCGAAAATCTAGGAATGACAATTATTATACTAGACCCCCAAAAATTCATCCTATGAAATCGAGTCACTTCAATATTTCTATCCTAATTTTCAATAGATTATATTGGATTTGATTTTGTTTTTAGAATGAAAATGTTAAAATTTAGGATTAAAACAGTGACGGAGCTAAAAAGAATTTTGAGGATCGGAATTAATTTGTATATTTTTATGATGGTATAAATGTAATTTCATCATTATAATAGTTTATATTTTTATTATCTTTATTAAAGGGTTAAATTAAATTTTTATCATTTTTGAGGAGGTCAAAGTGTAATTTTACCATTATTAATTTAAAATTTTATAAAGGGGCAATTAAAATTTTACCATCTTAAAGGGGGCTATAATATATATTCTAAGAGGAAAATTGAAAAAATATTAAGCCTTGAGGGGCTTACTTATATTTTTTAGAGAGTCATAGTATAAATTTACAAAGGATTAAATTAAAAAAATTAAATTTGGAGGACCATGGACTTCTACGTGGCTTCGCCACTAGATTAAAATATTGAAGTGACATATTTTTATTGAAAATGAATACAAATGACATGATATCCAAGTTTTATTGTAATTTTTACTAAAACGAAAATGAATCTAATTAATCAAAACTAGCATTACAAAAGATGGAGATATTCTCAATCTTGTTTTGATTGCAGGCTTGAGAAAGGGACAATGGTGGAGAGATATTGGGAAAGGCATCCACCAAAAGAAAGAGAAAGTAGAGGTGAGGTCAAATAATGTGTACATTTCTTAAGCATAAACAACAAGGCCCAATGTTTATTAATTTATAGAACAAAAAGGAATGTGAGGTTGAATTGTTTATAGAGCAATGGCATTTGGCAGGCACCTACCTAACCAATTCCACATTTCAAGCCAAGTTGTTCATTTATGCATTTCTTTACAAAAAGAAAAAAGCAAAGCAAAGCAATCCCTATACAATAATCACTTTTATATTAATTTATTTAATTTTTTTAAAAAAATTATATAATTAAAATCTAAATAAATAGTTATTCAAACAAGATTGAGATTGACTTTTACCCAAGTACAAAGATAGGCAAAGAGTGAAAGAAGCACAATGCCAAATGAATATAGGATGATAAGATAAGCACATTGTTGGGCATGGCCAGCACCTTTTGAATGAATATGGTTGGACTAACATTTTTTGTCTCACTTCTACTCTCCTGCTATGCTGTTTTTATTTCTTTCTTTTTAATTAAAGAGTTTCATAGCTGGTTTTTGTGTCCAACACCATTTTCTCATATGGTATGGTATCTAGATCTAATCATGGGTCGAGTCTTGAAAAATGAGAAGGTTTAGATAAAAATATAGGTTTGGACAAAAATATAGGTTTGAAAAATGAGTTTGGACAAAAAATGAACTTCATGGGTCAGGCCTCGAGTAAGAGTTTTTTGGCCCGAACCCGACCGATCCGAACAAATTAACTATTTTTAATAAAAAAAATTATATTGCTGTTTTTGATAATTTAGTTGCTGTTTTTTTATTGTTTTAATGTTACTTTTGCTATTATTTTTGTTGTTGCTTGACTGTTATTTTTGCTATTGTTTTGGTCGTTGTTTTTATTGTTTGGATGTTATTTTTATACGTTTTTACTATTGTTTAGATGTCTTTTTTAATATTATTAGAATATTGTAGAACTTATATTTTATTGTTAATTTTTCTACTATTTTATTTGCAACTATCTTAATATAAATAAATTTTAATGTATTTTAAATTTGTTTATTTTTTAATGTTTGTTTTAATGTTTTTAAGTGTATTTGATATATTATATATTTTTAAAATTTGTTGTATATAATAAATAATTTAAAAAATTAATACGTGTTGGGTCGGGCTGGGTTGGGCTCGGGTTTGGCTTCTATAATTCGAATCGGGTTTGGAAATTTTAGACTCATTTTTTGAGCCGAGTCAAGCTTGGACTTAGCAATTGGGCCTAAAATTTTGTTGAAACTTCGCTTGGCCCATGATAAGCTCTAATCATATCCCATTATATGGTGCAAGAAAACCTTTTGTATTTGCATAATTAGTATCGACCTTATAAAATTTGGGTTCACAATCCAAATGGTTTGTACCTCTAATTATAAAAACTAAAATAAACTTAATTCGAAGAAAGATTTATACTAGATTATACCACTTTTTATAATACGTAAATTAACTAAACAATAATATAAATTTTATAATTATAATTTTTATAAATAAGGTTTTATAAACTATTCAATTACTTTCATAAAACTTGAACCCAACGAGTGGTTTTAGTGGAAAAGAGGATGATGTTCATCTTAAGAGACCCGGGTTTGAGCACTTATTTGTGCAACGTGTGTGTTGTCAAAGGGTTAAAAAATTATGAATAAATACTACCATATAGTCACACCAGTCTATTAAAAAAAAGGGTTCCATAAAACTTTATAAATGATATAATTTTTCCATAACTTTAGAAAGCTATTTTTTATAAATGAGTTGTGATAAAAAAAGTATGATAGCTTTTTATGAATAAGTATATTATTTTTATAATATATAATATGAACACATAAATAAGTTATGTTCATACATTTTGATCATAATTTCTTATAAATAAATATTTTATAACATGTAAATTATTTTTATAATAAACTTTTCAGCCATAACTTTAGAAATTTTTTAAGCTTTAAATAATATATTTTTTGTTAAAATTTTATAAATTACACTATTTTTTTATAAACAATTTTTTAGGATTTATAATATAAGAAATTTTTTACCATAACGATCCCAAATACTCATACGTATTCATGTTTATAATATAATTTTTATAAGTTATATAAAAATATTTTTTAAAAAATTAGATTTCGGTATAATTATTTGTGTAATTACTCTAATTCTCACCCTCTCCTTAAGAAAAAAGTGTAATTGGGGTGTTCCAATTATATCCAATTTTGTGAAACCCACAATAATTGTGAAATTACAAATAATTACACATAAACTCAATTATTACCTGGCTTTCCAAATACTACCTTAATTAATATTGGAGTTAATTATGTTAATTAGTTATTATTTTGAATAATTTACTTTGCATTAATTACATATAGTCAATATTTCAAATAAAATATATTATTTTACATTTACCTTCAAAAAATAAGAAATATTATTTTTTATGTTAATTACTATAATAATAAAAAATTTAAAAATAAGGGTTTTCAGTTCAATAGTTCTCTCTTCTAGTTTCTCAAAAAATAGGTTTGTTGTGTTTGGGTTGAAGGAAGGTGGTGGATTGATTTCTCTTATGGAGGCGGAAGAAATTGCTCTTTTGGAAAAAAAACTTCTCCAACTATCAGTTAAGAATTCTAAAGTAACACCTTTAGATAGTCCAACATTGATTTGTTCGATATGAACTAAAAAGTCCTATAATCCGGATAGTTTCCGCGCACAAATGCGAAGTATCTGAAAAATGAAAAATAAGTTAAATATCCAGATTGTTGGGCAAAATCTGTTCTTAATTTCTTTTGAAGATGAAGATGATCTGGAATTTATTTTGGAAGGGAGACCGTGATTATTTCGCAAACAAATAGTTATCCTTGATCGGTTAGTTGATCCCATAAAGCGAAGCCAAATTCGAGTGATTCAATCTCCGTTTTGGCTTAAAGTTGGACCATGTCTTCCGGAGTGTGATACAAAAGATTTACTACATGCTATTGGATCTACTTTCAATGGTGTTCTAAGATTAAAGATAAAAGATGCTAATTGTCGACTTCAGGTGATGTTGGATGTTCAAGAACCTTTGAGAAGAGGAATTTTTTTGGTAACAGGGTTGGGTGGCAAAGTGTAGGTTCCTTTCAAATATGAGAATCTTCTTTCCTTCTGCTTTGGTTGTGGGAGAATGAGACATAATGTTAGAGATTGTGAAGTCATAACTACAGGGGAGAAGGATAAAGGAGAATTCGATTGCTCTCTGGGTAGATTCCAAGTTATTTGGTAAAGAAAGTTTTCTTTTTGGTTTAGTTAATAAGAAACTTGCGGCTCAACATCAATACAAAAGAAAGAACCCAATGGAGTTTGTAGAAGGAGTAATCGATGTCATTGCTACAGTGAGTAAATTGGATGATGGTGAGCAAGATGGCAGGAAATTTTCGTATGTAGAGTCCACCTCTGATTCAACTACCCTTGTTTCACGGTAAAAAATTAGGGATAAAGCTGGAAATTCAAATATAGAGTTCAATCCAATTAGGAGTGTAATTCCTCAAAATGTGAAAGTTTATAAAAACAAGAAAGAGGGTTTATCTGATATACTATCTCTAGAAAAAATAGATAACTTAGAAAGGCGGAATACTCCTGATAAAATTCTGCCTTGGAGTATAAGGCTAACGGTTTGCAAGAATATGGCTGAAGGATGCTGATTTGGGTAGGCCTAAAAAATTATCAAAATTCAACTGGAAATGTAGTTCTAGAGCAACGATGGTAGCCCAAAAGGAGAATTTGAAAGTTGCAGGTAAACACAAGTTGATGGATTCATATTGCACGGGGTGTGATGATTTCCTTAATATTGGTGCAAAGAAAATTTGTTTTACGGAGCATGCTACTATAGAAGATGCCTTGGTGGATGATGTCATGTGTTTTGAGGATGGTGATTTTAACTCTTCTATTTCAGGATCAACAGCTATCAAGAGGCAAGCTGACCGCTCGCAATGAAAACCTTAAGTTGGAATGTCCATGGATTGGGGAGTCCACGAGCATGTACAAAGCTTCGGTAATTACTAAGGCTTCACAATCCGTAGTTGGTTTTCCTTATGGAAACTAAGGTTAACCAACGAGCTATGGAAAGCATTCGAAGGAGGTGTGGTTTTCACAATGGTATTGAAGTTAGTGCGTCCGAATCATGTGGTGGTTTATGTCTAGCATGGAAGGACAAAATGTTAGTTTCTTTGCGTTCTTTTTCAAAATACTATGTTGATGTAGAGGTTCGAGATAGCTAGGATCATGATGCTTGGGGATTTATAGGGTTCTATGAAAGCCCTTATTTGAGAACAAAGGATGAGTCTTGGAATACATTGAGTCGACTAGGGGATGATCACAATCTTCTTTGGTTAGTCTGTTGCGATTTCAATGAAATTTTATATTCGTTCGAGAAGAAAGGGGGACTCCAAGGAATGAAGCTAGAATGGAGGAATTTCGACAAGTTTTGGATGATTATTGATTATCGGATATCAGATTCATAGGGGCATGGTTTACATGTGAGCGTGGTAATCCGCCTGAGACAAATATAAGGGACCAACTTGACCGTAGAGTTGTAAATGATGAATGGAGAATTCGATTTTTTACTGTACGAGCACGTCATCTTATACATACTATGTCAGATCATTGTTCATTATTAATTTGCACTAAGCTTTGGGTTGAAATATTTCAAAAGGAGCTGTTCAAGTTTGAGGCTTGGTGGACCAAGGAAGAAACTTTTGAAGGAACAGTTCGAAGCTTTTGGGAATCCTCCACGGGTTCGATTATTATTAAAATTGAGAGTTTACGATCATGATTAGCAAAGTGAGGTCAAAGGACGTTCCGTAATCGTAATGAACATCGCCAAAAGTTGGTAACATGTTTTGAAAAATTATTTCTGGCTGATCGTGATGAAGAAAACATGAATGAACTATTGGAAACTCGTTTATTTCTTAGTGTGGAGATAGATAAAGATGAAATTTACTGGAAGCAACGAGCTCGTGCCAATTGGTTATAGTTAGGAGATCGAAATATTAGTTTTTTTCATCGCCATGCATCTACACGTAAAGTTAGGAACTTGATTCAGTCTTTGGGCGATGGAAGTGGACGAGAGGAAAGCTTTTATGAAGGGATGTGTCAGATTGCTCATGATTATTTTCTTCAACTTTTCTCGTCTACAAGTCATGGTGATATCTCTCATATCGTTTTTGGGATAGGGAGGATTATTGATTTTTCGATGAACAATTTGCTATTAGCAGAGTTTTCCCAAGAAGTTGTTTTGGCTCTTAAAGGAATTGGCCATACAAAGGCCCCTGGTGAAGATGGTTCTCGGCTTTATTTTTCCAATGTTACTGGCATATTGTGGGTAATGTTATTATCCAATTTTGTTTGGATGTTTTAAATAAGGGGAAATCGATGGACTCAATTAATAATACTTATGTAGTACTCATTCCTAAAGCTAAGAATCCCACTAAGATAACTAAGTTTCGTCCTATCAGTCTCTATACAGTCATATACAAAATGATGGCTAAAGCTATTGTTAATCGACTCCAAAAAGCTATTGCATAGATGAGGCGCAATGTGCTTTTGTTCCTGATTATTTAATTTCTAACAATATTCTAATTGCTTATGAAATTTTACATGCTTTTAAGAATAAACGAACAGACAACTCAGACTTTATGACGCTAAAACTCGACATGAGCAAAACCTATGACAGGTTTGAATGGGGTTTTTTGGAGAATTTGATGATTCAGTATGAGGTGCATTACTTCAGTCTCATATTTGGTTAAGGTAAATGGATATAAAAGTGATAGATTTATCCCTCAAGAGGTTTACGATAGCAGGACCCACTTAGTCTCTTCCTCTTCCTTATCTGTGGAGAAGGGCTTTCGACTTTACTACGATTGGCCATGCCTGAAAGGGAGTTGCAAGGAGCTAGAGCTTGTCGAAGAGGTCCACAGATTTTTCATCTTCTTTGTGCAGATGATAGTATTATTTTTTATAAAGCTTTGGCAAGAGGTGCATGGGGAATTAAACGGCTCTTTAAAGAACACGAGGATGGGTCAAGTCAATGCGTGAATTATGATAAATCCACCATATTCTTTAGTGCCAATGTTATCGAAAGTGATAGGACCGTATTGCAAACATTCTAGGAATGCAAATTTCTACAAATGAGGAGAGATATTTGGGTTTACCTAATGTTGTGGGTAGGAATAAGTGAAAGTCTTTCATGCATCTTAAAGAAAAAATCCGAGCCTGTATTGATGGATGGAGTACACGAACCCTATCCCAAAGAGGTAAGGTTATTTTTATCAAATCTGTACTACAAGCAATCCCTATGTATTCTATGTCCTATTTTCTATTAGCAAACTCGCTGCGTAAAGAAGTGAAACAATTATTTGCTAGTTTTCAATGGACGAAAAGTCATATTGGTTTGAATTTTTTAATGGATATAACATTTTTTTGTATAATGATTAAGGAAAGAATAATTTAAGTATCATTTAAGACAAAAAAAATTAGGTACCAACATGTGAAAATGATATAGTTTAGATATTAATTTGTAACTTTCTTTAAAAAAAATAAATTTAACAATTTGACTATCGAATTACGAACTTAGGAGAAAAAAAATAGTTTAATATCACTTGTGATGAAAAAAAATGGGAAAAAGGAAATAGTTTAGGTATTAATTTGTAAGTTAAACTTAAAAAGAAAATATTTAACTTTTTGACTAACGAAAATGCCTAACTTGAAAAAATCACAAATAACCTAATAATTGCATGTGTATCAAGTAAGCAAGTAAAGGAACAGATAAATTAGAAAAATCACAATTTTATTTTATTTTTGATAGATAAAATCACAAATTTATTCATTTAGAATTCCTCTCTATATATGCATATGCCAATGAGTTTCAGCATCCACCACCTGGCTAACATATAAGAGCAGCTAGCTAGCAGCCACGCCGATGGCAGCCGGGATACTTAGGGGCTTCTCCGTATCCTCCTGGTCCCATTCCATTGTAGTTAGGACCATACCCTCCATGGTTGTTTCTGGTTTTTGTTTCAGCAAGGCCAGGAGCTCCCACTTGCCAGGACATAAGAACAACAGCTGCAGCTAAAAGCATTAGGAAACTAATGTAAATTGAACTCATATTTGATTTCTTTTTTATCAGCCCAAAACAATCTTCTGTCTCTATTTATAGGCTCCCATCATCCATCAATGTATACACAGGGAAATTAATGTGAGAGTTACTAGTAACTAACGCCATTAAAGATGCAATTTAGCTGGCTGTTGAATAGTCACCACACTGTTCATCTTGGACTCAGAATTTGAATCATCAATCTTACTGTGGAAAAAGTTAAAAGTTGGTTTCCGATCACGACAGTGCCGGTTAATGTCTGTCCTACTGACATAAAGTCGATTTTCTTTTTCAAAAGAAAATTTTCCATTAATGAAAGAGATGAATCACAAGAACTTTGATGGACACCAAGGCGTTGTTGAATTAAAGGAAAAAGTGTTAGTAGTTTGCAATTGTTATACTATAGGTTGATAATGAAAATAGGAATCATCACAAAGTAATAAAAAAGAAAAATAAGAAATGTAGATTTTACATGAAAACTTTTTATTGGGAAAGATCATGGATAGAGGAAGAAAAATTCATTAATGTTGAAAAAAACAATATAAGAAGTTTTATGCTACACGTTTTAAGGGTTAAACAACCCTTTTATAATCAACGTCTAATATAAGAAGTATAGTCTTATACGGATTCAACTTGTGTGATAAGGTCCGTACACAGATCATTAATTTTACTTTTCTATTTTATTTTAAACTGAAATTCGGGTCACACAATTCGAACAACAATATTAGTAATTCCACGTTGCTAATATATATAAAGTATAAAGAATTGTTTATAATTCAAATAATTAATTTAGATAAGTAAACTTACCGTTTGAGGTTTATATTTACATGTATAAGGTTAAAAGGTGCGTAGTTGAAATAAATTTTATATATAGTTGTTTTTATTTTTCGAAATAATAATAAATTTATTCGAATAAACATAATTTAAAAAAAATCATAATAAATAAACATAGTTTTTTTGGAAAGTTGTAATTTTATGAAAAAAATATAATTTATACTATAAGTTACGTATTAAGTGAAATATTTTTTGATAAGAAAATACAATGTGTTAATATAAAATTCAAGAATACTATTTTCACTATTCTATGTTTTTGGTTTTAGGGTTTATTGTACACAATGAATCAAGCTTCAAGTTTATTGCACGACAAGTTTTGTTTCTTGCACCAGAATTTATAACAAAAAAAGTTATGGCACATAGCAACAGGGACGAAACTCTTAAAATGAAAAAAAAAATATTTAGGTGTTTTAAAATTTTTAAAATTTTAAATTAGTAAAAATAAAATTATATTTTAATTTTTTTAAAAATATAAAATTAATTTAATCATATAAAAATTATAAATATATAAACTATTAAAACAATAAAATTATAATTTTTATTATCGTAAAAAATACAATTTAATTTCGATCCTAAATTTTTTTTTTGATTTCGTCCATGATAGACAAACTTAAAAAACTACAATAGATAGCATAAACACTAATATAAAAATGATCATGCCAAGCTGAGAGAAAACATGCAAAGACAACGAAGACTTGTTGACAAACCATCACCTCCAACACTAATTATTGTATATGTTGATTTCAATTATAATTTTCAAACATTCAACTTTTTAATTGGCATCATATGGATTAATGTAAATTTATTGCACTTTGACTTTGCGTGAAAAGGAATGTTGAAAAAAAGCTTTGTAAGAAAATGGATGGGAATTTGCCAAAATCATGTAATTTGTTTTAAATCAAATTAATTTTGATTTTTATAAAATTAGAAATTATGAAAAATCAGTAAATTCACTACTTTGTATTTCTGTGCTATGTATTAAATTTATAATATTTTTATAATATTAGCTTTTGTTTGAAATTTTTAAAAAAATTATTATTAAATTGAAAATATAATGTAATGAAAAAATATTTCTGAAAATATTTAACTAATTTAGAGTAAGTTATATCAATGGTATTTAATTTTAAAATAATACAAAAATTCATCATAGTTTGATTATAAATATTAATATAGTATAATTGAAATTATATTATCAATAATTTCTTACAGATAAAATTGTTGATATTCGATTGTGTTTAACTTTATATTTATTTTTACTTTAATTTAATCAATAAATATAATTAACTCTTATTATATTTGAAAATATAAATTTAATTTGATTAACGCTATTAGTACATTTTTTAAAAGACTATTATTTTTAAGCTTAATAATTTAATATTCACTAATTTTAATATAATAATGTTAAAAGATAATTCAATTAACTAAAATTAATATAAAAAATTACAATTATAATTATAATTCATTTAAAATTAATATAAAAATATAAAAAATAATTAAAAGTAATTATATAACTAAAAGAAACTTAAGATGAAAGTACTTAAATAAAATAAGGACTAAATCAAAGTTCATATCAAATTATAGCAATAGTAAAAATTCTCTCTAGGTCAAAAGTTCCTCTCGTGATTTTCTCACAAAGTATGGCGAAGGCTGATAGGTGGGATTGAACGATAGGTGGTGGCTTTAGGAGAATAGCATGGAGGATGATGAGATCACATTGTTATGGGAGGAGTTAGCACAATTATCTGTCAAAAGTTCTCTGGTGAATCCTTCGAATGATAAAACCTTGATTGGTTCGCTGTGGACAAACAAAACTTACAATCTTGTAAGTTTTTGTGCCCAAATGAAACCTATTTGGAAAGTTAAAAGAAAATTTGATATTCAATCAGCAGGTCAGAATTTATTTTTTGTTGTTTTTGATGAGGAAGACGATTTGGAGACTGTTTTAGAAGGTAAGCCTTGGTTATTCAGTAAGAAATTGATAATTTTGGATTGTCTTAAAGAACCGATATCACGTCAGAAATTGAAACTTCTGAAAACCCCGTGTTGGATCAAGGCTGGTCCATGCCCTCCAGAATGTGAACGAAAAGATCTTATGCACGTTATTGGTTCTTCTTTTAGTGGTTTAATGAGTGCATAATCTAAAGGGGAATTTTGTCGATTTAAGGTTATGATTGAAGTGCACAAACCTTTACGACGAGGTATGTTCATCCTCGATGAAGATCAGAATAAGTCTTGGGTTCCATTCAAGTATAAATGCTTGCCGGGATATTGTTTTGGGTGTGGTCATATAGGCCATGTAGTGAAGGATTGTGCTATGATTACTCCTGAGGTTAAAGAGCTACTTGAAGATGATATGCCTTTCCCTCTAGCATTAAAAGTAGAGTTGAATTTTCTTAGTAAATTAAGCTTGCGTTTGGGCGAGAAGATAAAAATTTTGTCTTCACAATGTTCTTACTTAGGGGATGTAGAAGCTGTGGAAAAAAAATAGATATGTAGCAGCTTGTGGGGACAGATCGAAAACCTTAAGTCTAGAATAGAGGGGTGTTAGTTTGGCTGATAAATGGGAAGATTATTTAATGAAGAATAAAGTTGGTTTCACTTCCTTTCTGATCAGAAGTGTTGACTCTTTTCCTTCATCCAGTACACCATTAGTTAAGTGTATTACAGATTTGCTTGACATAATTGAGGTTACTTCCCAGAAAAAGACAAATAGAGGATAAGGGAGATTTTAGGGGTTCGAAAATAATGTTGGATGAAAATAAGAATTTTGAAAAATCTCGATGGAAGAGGTTAGCTAGGAGACGACTCATGGGATATGATGAGACGATGACCATAATAGGAAAAAGAAAAAAACTATCCATTAAAGATGATGAAGTTAGTAATTCAACTTTAAGCAATAAGCGGTTAAAATTGGTGGGCTTGCAATCAGATGTTGTTCTTTTAAAGGTATTGATGAATGAAGAAGTTGATATGACAGACAATCTTTCTCTTTTAGGATCGACGGCTGCAAATAGGCAAGTCGACCAAGCGCAATGAAAATCTTTAGTTGGAATGTTTGTGGATTGGGGAGTCTACGAGCAGTTAGGGGCCTCTGACATTTGTTGAGGCTCCATAAACCCCAATTAATCTTCTTAATGGAGACTAAGATCAATTCAAAACGAATAGAGAAAGTTAGACGACGTTGTGGTTTTCTAAATGGTATAGAAGTTAGTGCGATGGGTAGTCGAGGCGGGTTATGTCTTGCTTGGAATGATGAAGTGCAGGTTACCCTTGAAAGCTATTATTTAAACTCAATTACGATTTTTATTAAAGGCCCTATTGATGAGGCTAATTAGCGACTGATGGGCTTTTATAGATCCTCATATGCTTCTCAAAGAGAGGATACTTGGGAAGAACTCAGAAGACTTGAAGATGGTATTTCTATTCCATGGTGTGTTTGCGGTGATTTTAATATGGTATTATATGCTACAAAAAAAAGAAGGAATCCCGAGATGTGAAAGACGAATGGAAGGGTTTCGAAGGGTGGTACAAGATTGCGAACTCATAGATCTTGGTTTTTCAGGCGCTTGGTATACATGGGAGAGGGGTAATTTTGCAAGCAATAACATTCGTGAGAGACTAGATCGTGGTTTTGCGAATGATGCCTGGCTGGTACAATTCTCAGAATGGAATGTGAGGCATTTATCTCACTCTATTTCCAATAACTGTCCTATTTTTATTACATTGGAAGATGATTCAATGCCATTCAGACCAAAGCAGTTTAGATTTGAAGCTTGGTGGACTATGAAACCTTCTTTTGAGGCTGAGTTTAAGAGGTGTTGGGATTCTATGAATGGCAACGTTATTACAAAACTAAACGCTCTTCGGTACAATTTTAATTGATGGGCTAGTAGAATCCGTAGAGAGCATAAAGGTTTAAAAGATGAGCTTACAAAGAAGTTAGAATCTCTAAAACAAATGGATTGTGACGATGAAATTTTGCAAGAGATGATTGAAACGAAATTACAATTGAACTGGGAAATGAATAAAGATGAATTATATTGGGAACAAAGGGCAAGGGCGAATTGGTTGTGAGCTGGTGATAAGAACACAAAATATTTTCATAAGTAAGCTTTCCAACAAAAAAAGAAGAAGATGATTAGAGTATTAGAGAACGATAATGGAGAAAGAATGGTTGCCCCATCAGACTTGGCGAAAACAGCAAGAGACTATTTTTCAAAACTATTTACATCTATTACGAATTCAAGAGAGTATCAGCATGTTCTTTCGGGGGAGAATTGTTGTATTTCGGATGAAACTAATAAAGCTTTAACTACACGATATGTAGAGGCTAAGGTCGTTGAAGCAGTAAAGAGTATGGGCTCCTTGAAAGCATCAGGAGTTGATGGTTTTTCAACAGTGTTTTTTCAGACTTATTGGCACATCATTGGAAGGTAGGTTAGTTCTTTCTGTTTGGGAATTCTGAGTGATAAATTGAGCTTAGAAGAAATTAATCAGACAACTATCGTCCTCATTCCAAAAACTTAAGACCCCACTAACCTAACCAACTTTCGGCCCATAAGTTTATGTAATGTCATATATAAAATACTCGAAGATGATAGCAAACAGATTTCAAAGAGTTCTACAGGATTGTATAGATGGGTCTCAAAGTGCATTTGTCCTCGGTCGACTTATTTCTGACAATGTTTTGTTTGCTTTTGAATTTTTACATTCTTTTCGACAAAGAAGAAGTGGATCAAAATACTCAATTACCCTTAAATTAGATATGAGTAAAGCATATAATCATGTTGAGTAGGGATTTTTAGAAGCTATAATGGAAAAAATGGGTTTTGCTAGAGACTGGAGTTGTGTTTTTATAGAAAGGTATTCAGTTAATATAAACGGACACCTGGGTAATTCTTTTACAGCATCGAGGGGACTTAGGCAAGGGGACCCTCTTAGTCCTTTCTTATTCCTTATATGTGAAGAAGGACATTCCTGACTAATAAGATTAACAGTAAGGGAAGGTTCACTATCTGGTGCTAAGGCAAGCAGGAATGGACCTAAAGTATCATATATACTTTTCGCTGATGATAGTATATTGTTTGGTGAGGCCACGTCAATGGGTGCACAAGTACTGCAGAATATTTTACGAGAATACGAGAAAGTCTCTGGGCAGTGTGTTAATTTTGACAAATCAACAGTCTTTTTTTAGCAAAAATACTCCAGAGAGGACTCGGATTCAGATCTCAACGGAGCTGGGTGTTCGGTATTCTAACAATGTTGAAAGGTACTTAGGTTTGCCTAATATGATAGGTAGACAAAAGAGAGTTTCATTTCAGAATTTGAAGGATCGTCTTAAAAGGAAAGTTGATGGCTCGTCTAATCATTTTCTTTCTCAAGGGGGAAAGGAGGTTTTTATAAAATTTGTCCTACAGGCTATCCCGACATATACTATGGCTTGTTTCCTACTTCCAAAGTCACTCTATAATGAATTGGATAGTATTCTTGCTAGTTTTTGGTGGTAGAAGGGTCATGGCAAACGTGGGTTACATTGGTGTAAATAGGATCAGCTATGCGACTTAAACGAAAACGGAGGTATGGGTTTTCGTAATCTTGCAAAATTTAACATAACTTTGCTTGGAAAACAAGGTTGGAGATTAATAGAAAATCCAGATTTGTTATTAGCCAGTGTTTTAAAAGCCAAGTATTATCCTCATGGTGATTTTCTTAGTTCGGTTTTAAAAGCGAATGCATCTTACACTTGAAAAAGTATTTGGTCAGCAAAAAAAGTAGTGCAACAAGGTGTGTGTTAGCGTGTAGGAACGGGTTCAAAAATATCCATTTTAGATGATGCTTGGGTTATGGGTGCTTCAAATTATAGGATGTCTTACCTGGTTATTAATCGTAATTTGTTAATAGTAGATCATTAATTAATAATAACAGCAGAATGTGGAATAGGAAGTTAGTGAATTATACCTTCCATCTAAATGATGCTAAAAAGATCTTGTGAATCCCCCTAGCAGCAATTCTGAATGAAGATGAGATGATTTGGGGTGGTAAGGCGTCGAGGGTCTTTTCAATGATAAATGCCTATAAGCTATTACAAATGGGTTTTTCTAATCCTAATTTAAAATTGCAGACCATCTCTACCAAATTTTATAAGAAACTATGGGGCCTAAAAATTGCTACAAAAATAAAAATCTGTATATGAAGAATCTCCAGAAATTTCCTTCCCACAATGGAAAATATGCAACTAAAATGGTTGTCACCAGATCCCTTATGTCCAGTCTACAGAAACGGCACCGAGGACCTTGCCCATGTTTTCCACAACTGTCATGTTACCAAAGAATTTTGGAATTTATTAGGGGTTAAGTTTATTTGGTTGAATAACCCATAAAACTGGTTGGAAGGACTTACGACTTTCTTTGAGAGATCATTGAACAAACAGGCGCGTGTCCTCTGTTGTAGACTATGGACTCTTTAGAACGAAAGGAACTGTCAGATTCATGAGAAAATCAGTAGAAAAAATGCAGAGTTAGTTACGATTATTATCAGTTATATACGAGAAATGGAAGATCTGGAGAGGAGATTACCTACCTTTCAGAAGCAGGCAGTTGAGTGGTCTCCTGCTTTGTCTATAGTAGTTAAAGCGAACTTTGATGCCTCATTTCATAGAACAGACTCTAGATCTGGCTCTGGATTGGTTATTAGAGACGAAAAGGGCAATGTCCTTGCGACTGCAGGATTTATCCATACCCAAGTTCGTTCAGTTTTTGAGGCAGAGGTCCTTATGTGTTGGGATGCAATTAAAATGGGAGTTAATCTTGGTTTTCAGAGAATCATCATTGAGGGTGATTCCCTCTCAATTGTAAAAAATGCAAGTAAGACGAATCAGATAGGTCCGAGATTTGTGCGTATATTCGTAACATAAAATCTTTGTCAAGTGCGTTTCAATAGATAGAGAGTTTTACCTGCTAAATGAAGCCCCGAGGAGTTCATAGGAGATTCTGGAAAAGGACAAGCCGCATGAACCAGATTAACGGTGAAACAGATCTTTGGCCTCTTTACTCTTCGTGAGTGATATGTAAAAGAGGTTGAGGTAAACAGAAGTATGGTGAGGAAAAAGGAAGGTTTTTTTTCTACAAGAAAGCGAAAATCACCATTGTTTAGTTAAATGCATCATCTCAACAGAGGACTTCTATTCTAGGTTTTCTGAACATTCAAAACAAAGGAAAAAATAGGGTTTCTTTTCGATAGTGGTTTTTCAAGAAAGTGA
Source organism: Gossypioides kirkii (assembly GCA_005610355.1). Taxonomy (NCBI): domain Eukaryota; kingdom Viridiplantae; phylum Streptophyta; class Magnoliopsida; order Malvales; family Malvaceae; genus Gossypioides; species Gossypioides kirkii. The sequence continues at coordinate 5,718,772 of CP032249.1, read as the reverse complement.
GTAGGCTTTCTCAAAGATTAGAGTTTTGGAATGGCTGAAGAGGGAACAAGATTGATTTCTTGGAAATGAAATGGCTTCTACAAGAAGATTCAATTAAGAGATTAATTGTTTAGGGAAAAGAGAACCGTCAAAAATTAATTGTGAAACAGATTGATGGGACGGGCGATTACTTTCCCAAGGAGTGGGTTGGCATCCTTATCTGTTTCTTTTCTTTTATTTTTCCATTTTTAGTTATAATTTTAAGTTTGTTTAGTTTGGTCTGCCCGATTTAGGCCTTTTTACTGACCAACAATTTGTCCATCTATCTTTGGACTATGGTTTAGCTTTGTTTTTATTTTTAGTTCAATAAAAGCCCAGCTCTTATTTATTCAAATAAAAAAAATAAAAAAAAATAAGGACTTAAGTAAAAACATAAAAAGTAGCATGACCTAAAACGAAATTAATATAAGACAAACATTGAATAAACTCCTTTGTGAAGTTTGACAAACTTTCCACCCAAATATTTAATTCAAAAGCTTTATTATTTATTTTTTTGGTGAAGTTTATCATTTTTTCAATTATAGTTTAGTTTTGATTAAAATTTGAAAAAAAATTGTATAATATATATTTTAACACTATATTTAATTTTCATAAAATTAAAATAAGAGTATATTTCATAAAATTAAATTTTCAATATTATGGCAATTTTCTTTCTTTCTTTTTTATCAAAACACCCTAGAGCCAAACTTCTTATTAAACGGAATCAATCATAATAAAGTTGTGGATTTCCTCCGGATAATCCATATCAAAGTTTGAATTACAACGATTTCTAAGAGTTAAGGTATTAAGGATATCAGCAACTTTTTTACTAGACCTTGGGCACCATTTGAAATTAATCAAATAGGATTGGGGAATCAAATACTTGATCTCTTTGAGAAATTAGCCAAGCACAATTATATCATCATTAGTGCTATTTATTTTATTGAAAATGTTGGCACAGTCTCCTTCAATAATAGCTTTTTGGGTACCATGCTCCCTAGCCCAATTTAACCCCACAAATACAGCTTCAGCTTTTGCCCAAAAAGAGTTGATGACGTCGTCTTTAAAAAGTATCCTGCCACCAATGAGAAAACCATCATTATCACGGGCCACAATACCAATGCTCGTGCCATGTTTGCTCCAAGCGGCATCCACATTTATTTTAATAACACCGACAGGAGGCTTCTTCCATTTTTCATGAACCACATACCTGGGAATTAATGGAGGGCTAACAAAGTTGTATAACCAAAAATCATCCAGAAAATGCTTGGCTTTCTCCCAAGTCGCCTTAACTTCTTCATTGATCCCTTTGAAGATCAAATTGTTGCGATTGTTCCAGATATTCTAGGTAACAATGACAAGGCTTTCAAAAGCTATTTTATCCAGCCAATGCATAGCATCCTCCATCTAATTAATGCAACGGTCCTAGGATTTGGTCAACAGTCTACAATTGATGCTTCCCATCGTCAGGGTTTCTTTCGCTTTTTGAAAGTCCCAAACAGCGTGTATAGTTGACTCCTCTGCATTGTTAAATCTAGGACAAATCTTACTAGCTTCAGGATGTATAGAAGCAATCTTAAGATTAGTAGGCAAAAGATCATTAGCAAGCCTCCAGGCGAAGATTCGAACCTTAGGCGACAATCGGAGTTTCCAAATATTTTTTCAAAAGAGATGATAGGGCCCCAATCCAATTCGACGAAGGAGGAGCCAAGTGTAGCTAGCTTTTGAAGAGTAACACCCATTCTTGGAATGAAACTAGATAATACGGTCTGCCATATCAATATTAGAGATAGGGAGGTCGCAAATTCTATCACCCAAAATATCCTCGAAACACGCATTAATACGAGTTCTATCCCATTTGCAAGAGGCAGGATGCTAGAGCTCGTAAACATAGGTCAAACCATTGGCAGCTTCCTTGTTGACTAAGGATCTCCCATCCAGACCTTTAAAACCCCAAAAGTTCTCCTTAAATTTAATACTCTTACCATTTCCAACTTGCAAACCAAACCCTTCACGGAGCTCCACGACAGCACTCCAAATGTTGTTCCAAGCAAACGAAACCCTGTGGATGCGCTTAGCATTGAAGATGTTCCCATCGGGGAAATATTTAGAGCTGAGTACTTTGAAACAAAGGGACTCAGTATTGTTGATGAGGCGGCACACCTGCCGTCCAAGCATGGCAACGTTGAATAACCTCAAATTTCGAAAGCCAAGGCCTCTCATACCTTTAGGGAGACACATTCTATCCCATCTGATCATAGCCCAGCCATGCTTTTGATGCTTACTTTCCCACCAGAAGTTGCGAATGTTCGTTTCCAATATGGCAATTTTCTTAAACTATATATTCAATTAATTATTCTAAGTTTTAGGAATTCCTAAAACAAAACAAGCAAAAATAAATATATTTTAAACATGCTCAAAAGAAATCATGAAAATAATCAAGAAAAAAATGTAAATCATAAATATTACAAGGGATAATGGTAGAAGTTATTCCTGTACTTTATCAAAATTTCTAATTTGGCAACTATATTTTCAATTGATTCAATGTGATACCTGAATTTTAATTTTGTCTATCAAATTTGCCTCCCTCTAACTTAGTTAATTTCTGACACAACTTGACATGTGTACCGCTTTTATCTTGTGCCATGGCATTATTTGTTAGAAAATTAATCTTTAAAGTCAAGGGACCTATATTATAAAATTTTTTTATTTTGAAGAAAAATTCAATAATAAACCCAAATTAAATCCTACAAATTTCTTTTCTTCTCTCTTTCTTTCACAATAAGAAAAAAAGTTCAAAACAATTTTTGTTTTCTTTTTTTTCCTTTAAGTGATTTTTATTTAAAGAAAAAGGGCTGACATATTATTTAAAATTCTTTCAAATTTTTTTGTTTAAGTGTTTTTTTGACATACTATATAATTTGTTTTTACTGTGCAGTTTTTATAGATACCGTATTCGAGGTAAGATGTTGTGACCGTCATACCATCATGGGTCCACAAGTAGCAAATATTGTTCGTAACCAACGTTCTATTGATAAATTTTAATATGGTCGAGTGCAATAATGCGGATCGAGTTTTGAGACAATTCGATTGAATCTAACATATCTTGGACCTCCATGAGACTTCAAACACACTCACGGGATAGAAAAAAAGGGTAAAGATGCCAAAAATTGAGACATCGAACATGCTCCATACATCATTTTGTAGAACGCTCGACATGAGAGGTTACCCCCTTTGTATGTCGTTGACAAAGGGTTCATGCCTTTGCTTGAGTACACAGCTTGGTACATAGCGAATGGGAAGCCTTTCTTATATAATGGTCAGTACATGATGATCATGGAACACTCGCAACTGTAGGGGTCTCGATGGCGATAGAGGGAGACTCGATCGCACCGTAATTGAGTTCTGTTGTCCGAGAACACTGAATTTGACTCAAATATCGATCACAAGCCCCAATATTCTGCATCCGAATCGTCATCACATACCTCTCATCCCCAACAACAACCTCCTTCATTCGAAGAGATATTTGGCGATGACCCAGACCCCAAGCCTCAACATTCAGCACATTTTGAAGCTTGCTCATACCACTCGTAGCTCCAACGACAAGCACCTACCATTGAGGATATTTTTGGCTCAGCACCTCTGATCTCGCAATGCCCCATCACCTCCGATGGTGGGGTATACGATTTTACCACTTTCTTCAGTACACCGGTAGGATCACCGGAGGCCGACTCGAGCAATTATCAATCGCCACATGAAGGTGCATCCCCTCGTCGACGGAGGCATCCCGACAATTACACGTCGGGGTCGAGGACAACGCCTAGGTCAACACAATTTTAATTTTTTTGTAATTATTTACTTTATAACTATTTTTACAAAACATAAAATTAATTTTTAACACAAATATTTGTTTGCAAGACGTCTGGGTCCACATATTTTTATGCAATACAAACATTTTAGACAATTGATATACGAAAATATAAATTCAACCAACAAATAATACGGGCTAAAATTGATTTACAGATACAAAAAATTACGAATATTGTAAACAACTGATATACGAAGCCTAATTGATATATGAATATTGTAGACAACTGATATAGAAAAAAAATCCAACAACAAATAATAAGGACCAAAATTTATTTACAAATACAAAATAATACAAATAATTTGAATAATAGTTTCTCCACAGTTTGTCATCTTTTGCTTGAGTCAGGTCTACGTTGCATTTAGTAATATTGACCATATTCACCCGCCATCTTTTGTAAACCATAACTGATCTACACAGTTAGTCATCGTCGGCGAAGATTGCCACCAACTTATGTAAACTGTATCGGTATCTCTATCCTTTGATGGCATAACCTTTACGGTTCATGTGACAGTTTCAACTTTGTTAATGCGTGATAGTATATAATCCAACCCTAATAAATGATATTTCTAATTGATGGTACACTCCCAAAACAATCAAGGGATCCACTGCTTCACATCTATGCATTATAGTTACTCCTCATCTGATAAGCAAACAATTTTAGATGGTTAACAACTTGCAAAGATGGGCGCAAGATTTCTAACCGTACAGTAACATTGTGTACTTATCAGATGATGAGTTACTGTAATGGTTGTTGGAGTCCAATTTTGACCGGGCCCAACATGTTAAACCAAATTGAACCCAATTTTAAATTTTAAATTATTTTAAATTTAAATTTATTTTAATTTAAACTATTCTGAGTTTAAATTTATTTTGAATTTAAATTTAAAGTTTAATTAAAAGTCTAAAATTACAAGTCCAAATCACAAATCCAAATTTATTTTACAACCCTTGACTCAATCACAAAAAACCAAACACAAAACAAACCCAAGCAAACTCAAGTCCCAGCGCAATTACAAACAAACCCAACAAATCCAATTACACAGAAACCCTAATTGCAAACAACTTGTATTGTTATTGCTGCCCATCCTTAGCCAACCAGAAGCTGCCACGTCGGCAACCAAGTTGCACCATCGCCCAACTACCACTGCCATCACCGCCACTGCAAGTCGCACCTGCAAAGAAGAAAAGAAACTGGCATTTAGTTGCGAAGAACAAAAGAGCATGACTGTACTTTTAGACTATAAAGCCGAAATGAAAACACTTGTAATTTTTTACAGAGGTTTTCTTTAGAAACCAATACAGAAAAATTCAAAATTAATAGAAAACAGATTGCATTCAGAAATACAAGCAGGAAGTATTCGAAGCAACAAATACCATTTCTCAAGCATATTCGAAGCAATCGAGGTAAAATCTTAATAGATAAATATCCATTGTCATTTATTAATCAAACTTCGAACTGTTGAATCCTATATACATATTTATTAATATATATTTATTTTATTATATCACTGTTATTATTTATTATTTCTGAACATACATTTAGTTCGTATTTAATATAGTAATAAATATATAATAAACACATTAAATAATATAATAATTAATAAATAAAAAAGAAATCTGAAAAGTCTCACCTAATCTAAAACGTTGCCACCATTGTTGGAGCCGTGAGCGACGTTCCACCGGGCTACCCACGTTCGCAAAGGGCCCCCTTTTTGTTCGAACACTTGCAAAATAACATACCACAATAATGAAAAGGCAGATTTTAAAAAAATAATAAATAAAAGAATACTAATTTTTAAAAAAATAATAATAATAAAGAAAACTTCAAAAATATTTTAGATCTGAAAGGATCTGAGTAGATCTAGAGGTTTTTCGAACAAATTTCTTTTTTAAAAAAAAAAGGAAAACAAATCATTTTTAAAAAAAAGGGAGATCTGGGTTCGATCTTAACAAATCTAAACCCAGATCTGGTGTTTCTGTTAAAAAATATACAAAGAAAAGGAAGAGTTTCATATCTGATCGTCGTGGATGATGGCGCGTGCGACGGTGCGACGACGGACGACTACCGACGGATGGCGGGCACGGTGGACGAGCAAGAAACCCCAACGCTAGCCTTGGAAAATTTCAAAGAAAAAAAAGGGTTCAAAAGGTTTTTTTTAATAAATGAGGTTTCAAATGATTTTTTGGGCTAAAATTTGGATTATAAAAGCTTTAGAAACGGTGCCGTTTTGAGGGCTGAGTTTCAACCCAAAACGACGTCGTTTTGAGTATTACCCGTTTTCAAACCCGACCCAGCCAGAGGATCTGTGTGTTTTTGAATGTTGGGATATTTATGACCCTGGGCTTTTCGCTTTTTTTAAAATTTACAACCAGGTCCTTTTTATACTTAATTAATTTTAAATTTATCCATTAATTTTATTTTATTTTTAATTTAGTCCTTTAACCTTTTTGAAGCCTGAGAAGCTGCCACGTGTTCCATCTACTTAGTTTTACTGCCTAGAAGGTCCCTAAACTATCCAAAAATCATATTTTGACCCTCAAATTTTTTTAAAATTATATTTTAACCCCTAAACTTTTCTAAAATCACATTTTTAATTTTAACCCCTAAACTTTTCTAAAATCACATTTTTACCCTCGAACTTCTAAAAATCACATTTTTACCCTCAAACTTCTCAAAAATTACATTTTTGCCCTCAAACTTCTAAAAATCCCATTTTTACCCCTAAACTTCTCAAAAATTATATTTTTATCCTCGAACTTCCAAAGATTACATTTTTTACCCTCAAACTTCTCAAAAATTATATTTTTACCCTCAAACTTCTCAAAAAAATTATATTTTTCACCTCAAACCTTAAAAATTAAGTTTTTACCCCGAACTTTCCTAAAATGACATTTTTACCCCTAAAACTTTTTAAAATTAAGTTTCAACCTCGAACTCTTCGAAACTTCATTTTTGACCCTGTTTGTTTTCTTTGACTTTCATGTATAAATTTTTAACTTTTTTTATTTTTAATTAATCTTGTATATTTCTCATTTATTTTGATTCATGATTCGTATTTTATTTTTCTTATATCTATTTTCGTATATTTATTCATTCGTATAATTGTTCGTGCTTTGTGTTATTTAATTTTGTCATTAATTACATAACTTGTATTTAATTTGCATGCTCATTTTTATCTCTATATTTTAATTAAAGTCATTTTCCTCCAAAATACAAATATTTAAAATCGAGGCAATATTCCTTTATTTCGTGTTTCGAAAATTTGTGCCTAATAAATTTGTGCCTTAACTTACTAGGCACGAATTTTCTTCAAACCGAAATAATCGAATACCCTTTTCAACGTTTAAAACTTCTACGAAGGAAATCTCGTTATTTTCGGATCTCAAAATGCTATGTCCTAATTCACTGGACATAACTTTCTTCCTCGATCACTTCGAAATAGCGAGACTTCTAAATGAAAATCGATTTCTTTCTTAAACATGTACATCAAAATAACTTATGCATTTGAGGATCATATTTTAAATTTTACTAGAGTTTTCAAATTTTTAACAAATCAAAACCCGAAAATTATTGATGTGGTACCAATTTTGGGCGTGTGAGGGTGCTAATCCTTCCTCACACGTAACCGACTCCCGAACTTGTTTTTTGGATTTCAAAGACCAAAATATTTTTCAAAACGGATTTCAAACGTTTTGTGGTGATCCAATCACACCGAATAAAAGATCGGTGGCGACTCCCATTTTTTTTATTTTTAAAATATTTTTCGAGACCTGTTTATTTCCCAAAAATAAACGTTTCAATAGCTTGGCAACTCCACTGGGGATTTTAAAATAAAAGAGAGTCAAGTCAAAAATTGATTATTTTCGGGTCTTTTTGTTAAAATTTATAAATACTCGTTTTTGTTTAATAGACGATCCTCAAATATTTTTTGTGATGCCATATTATGTCAATACTGTTAGTATAGATTTGCATTCATTTGCTTATGATACTACACCCTTTAAGTGGAAGTGGGAAACTATTCCTTCGTGAGGTTTTCACCTCCGTGCAGGATAGTAGATCACTTTCGGGATTACATTCATACCCATGTTTTCGTGAAGTTTTCACTTCCGTGCAAACATGTGGGAAATGTGTCCCCCTAAATCGAACTCATCCTATGAACCTGTAGTGGGTGAGGATCGAGGAATCTGCTGGTTTGGGTACCCTTTACTCTAGAGACTAAACCACATGTAATGAGCCATAAGTACTTGCCTTAAAAGGAGTTATACCGAACCTTTTAGCAACTATCCAAGACAAGTTCTTAGGTTCTTTGTTTTATACCTATATATTGATACTTATGTGTTTTGCTAACTTGTTCTATTTTGTCTCTTTTGCATTACATTTCATCATCATATAAGGAAAGGTATTGATCCAAAAATTTCAATTACTGATAAAAGAATCGATCATGGAAAACAAGTACCTTGATAAGGTGGAAGACAATATGGTTGTGCGTATGTGGTCAAAGGAGAATCAACTCTAGAAAGGGGATAGCTTAGTGAAGGATATGAGTCAAACTTTTGGGATTATACTAGGATTAGTACAGCTCAGAACAATGTGCAAGAATTGAAAGAGATATGGGACAGTTGGGATAATGACATGAAGCAAACCTTTTACCAAGAGTACGAAGATTTACCGTACTTATTCGAGGTTAAGGTAGATAAGTACCTCTTCAGAGCCTTAGCACAGTATTGGAACCTAACCTACAATTGTTTCACTTTTGAGAATGTGAACATGACACCGATGATAGAAGAATACACCACTTTACTCCGTTGTCCGAAGACCTCTGTAGATAGAGCCTATTCTAGAGCTCCTAGTATCCCGACTTTTCTCAGGAGATTAATAAACATTACTGGAATGAGTGAGCAAAAGGTTGCAGCTCGGGTTAAGGTGAAAGGTGATAACAAATGCATTACGTGGAAAAGTTTGCGAGATTTGATCCTAGCTCACCCAGATGAGAAGAAAAAGATTGACATCCTGGCTTTAGGTATATACAGGTTAGTCATTTTTCCCAAGGCTTTGGGACACATAGAAGATGCGGTGATAGACTTGTTTGACCGATTGAATAAAAAGGTTACACCGATCCCGACAATATTGGCTAAAACTTTCAGATCTTTAAATGTGTGCAGAAAGGAGGGAGAAGGTCGATTTATCGGCTACGCACCATTATTGGCTGAAACTTTCAGATCCCGACAATTTCTCTGCCTCTAACTTCTGGACATCAACGTCTAATCCTAAAGCACATTTTCTTCTTCCAATTTTTCTATCATCTTTTCCATTTCAGCATTTTTCCTCTCAAAATCTTGTTAATAATTTTTAGTTCAATCGGGATAACCTGCAAGTGCTTCTCAATTGGGTGAACAACCTCCGAGTTTGGCATAGGAATATTGTCATTGATCCTTCTATTTCTCCACCAATCATATTCTATAGTTGTCAAGGGATTGGCGTCGAACACTTTCATCCTTCAAACTTGGTTTAGGTAAGACGTCGGAATAATGGCAAAGGGAAATCCGTGAAGAGAAGAATAGAATAAGTCAGTGGAAGAACAAGTTTCAAGAAAATGCCATGAAGAGCAGCCTATTGGAAAGTCAAGTTGAGATGACCGAGTTAAAGGTCCGAATAAAGGAATTGGAGGAATTCTTGTATAGACATCGTAGTCGGAATTCAGTGGTAGAGCTGAAGGCAGGTCGAGTCGAGATCTAGAGATTGAATAAAAAGGTGGAAGAATTGAAGGCCGCATTGCAGAGTAGTGAAATACTAATCGAGATTCTGGATAGGATAATAAAAACAAATGATTGGCATCTTTAGCAAACTCAGAAGCAAGTTCGAGATAGGGATTACGTTATGGGCGAGGCTCTTAATCAAATACGGGGAGTGGTTGACCACGTGCAAACACTAGCAGTCGAAACAGATGAGTTAAGCATGCAATATGAGACAAAGACAGAACGAGGTCAAAAGCTAGTAGAACTTCTCAAGAAAATGAAAGCTCTGAGCATTAAGGCAAAATCGTTTATGTAATTTGCTTTATGTAAAGGAACTTGTTATCTAGTGAAGTTTTCTAATGGAAATTGAATTATAAGTCAATACCCTTCTTTTGCATACATGCATTCATTTGCATTGCATTTTCACATATTTTAGCTTGATAATTCTAACTAATTAAAACTTTAACAGTTACGTCAGTAATCATTGAAAACTCACATCACTATAACACTCGTAAAAAAACCAAAGCTATGGAGCAAAGGCTAGAGCAAATTCAAAAGGAAATGCAAGAGCAAGTGCAAGTGCAGTTGCAAGACCTTTTGGCAAAAGTACAGCAAGATATGAAGGACCAGATTATAGAATCACAAAAGAGCATTATAAATGAGCTAACATTGCTGATAAGAGTAGGGGCGGAAAGGAAAAAGTCATACTATAAGCCTAGGGGAGGAGAATGAGGAGCTTAGATATCTTCCAGGTTATGCTTCTATGCATACTCAAGCACAGCAAAAAATGTATCCACGTGGAGTACTTGTAACAATAAGAGCACAGCAACACCCAGGCAGCATGTCAGGGTCAGCAAATTTTCAGATGGGATCCGGTTCCAACCCCGGAGATAACGTAGTCGTTCCCATCATCCATGACTTGGATGACGTAGAGGAGATGGAAAGAGCAAGGCTGAGATCCCTGGACAGCTGGACGAAAAATACAAGTGGTTGGAAGAAAAGTGAAAGCAATGGAAGGTGCTGATACCTTCTATGGCATTGACGCTAAGGAGCTGAGCCTTGTCCCAAATCTAGTGCCCCCCCGAAATTCAAAACACCTGATTTTGACAAATATAGCGGAACCAGCTGCCCTAAGGCACACATTACCATGTTCTACAGGAAGATGACTGGACATGTCTATAATGACCAGTTATTAATACATTGCTTTCAAGATAGTTTAACAGGATCTGCAACCAAATGGTATAATCAGTTGAGTCGTGCCAAGATAAGCTCATGGAAGGATCTGGCACAAGCATTTATGAAGCAATACAGTCATGTAACTAACATGGCATTTGATAGATTGACCCTGCAGAGAATGGAGAAGAAGCCAAATGAGAGTTTTCGATAATATGCTCAAAGATGAAGAGACATATTAACCCAAGTACAACCACCGTTGTTGGAAAAAGAAATAACTATGTTGCTTGTTAATACTCTAAAGGCCCTTTTTATTAACCATATGTTGGGAAGCGCTACCAAAAGTTTTTCTAACATGGTTATGTCAAGGGAGATGGTCAAGAACGCAATCCAAAGTGGAAAAATTGAGACAGGAGAAGGTGTCTAAAGAATAGCTCCCAGAAAAAAGGAAAATGAGATCAACAACACGAACTTTTACAAGATAAATTTCTCAAAACCAATGGTGATGGTGTCGCCCGGAACCACGATGGGAAACTATCAAAGAAATCCAAGGCAGAGGTTTGGTACGAGACCAAAAGTAGAATTCACTCTTATTCCCATGACATATAGGGAACTTTATCTGAGATTGTACGAGGAACGTCTAGTATCATCAATCCATGTAAAGCCATTGTTATCTCCATTTTTGAGTTGGTACGACGCGAACGCATGATGTGAACATCACGCAGGGATAACCGGACATTCAATTGAGAACTGCGCGACCCTAAAAAGGCATGTACAATAGCTCATCGATGCCAAGGTCCTAAGATTCGAGGGTCCGGTGAATCCCAATGTATCAGGGAATTTGCTACCTAAACATCTCGATCAAGGGGTGAATGCAGTAGTCGGATGAGAAGGAAGGAAGATTAAGACTCGCGTTGAGGAAGTAAGATCACCTTTGAGATGGGTATCACACGAAATGATAAAAGCGGGCTTAATTACTCAGGATTCGAGAAAAGCTGTGAGAAAGGATGCTACTGTGAGTTCCATAATAATGAAAGGTATGAGATTCAGGAATGCAATGAGTTCAAAGCTGTGGTACAAGAATTGATGGACAATAAAGAGTTAGAATTTTTTGAGGAAAAAGAAGAAGTGGAAAAAGTATGTGCCTTCGAAGAGGGCATAGTTAAGAAAGCTTTTGGGGTTAATAACCCAATGATAATCATCTCACGACCAAGGAATGACGAAACTAAAGCAAGAGTTGCTCCCACAATAATAATTCAAAAACCCGTAGCCTTCCCTTATAAGGATAACAAAAGGGTACCTTGAAATTACAACTGTAATGTAACGGTGTCAAGAGGGGAAAATTCCAAGGTTGAATCAGAATAAGCTTAAGATGTGAGCATTGTCATGCGTAGTGGGAAAGACTATGGCCCTGCAAGAATAGAAAATGAAACATTTGGAAAAGACCTAGAAGAACTGAAAAGAGGAAGTACTAGTGAATTGAAGTCACCAATTAACGAGCCAGTGACAGAAAAAGAGGTTAAAAAATTCTTGAAGTTCGTCAATCACAGTGAATACAGCGTGGTGGAGTAATTACACAAGCAGTCGACTCGTATATCCATTTTAACGCTGTTGCAGATCTTAGAAGCACATGGTAACGCGCTGACGAAAGTATTAAATGAGACTTATGTAGCCAAAGATATTTCAGTGAACAAGCTAGATCGCTTGGTCAATAATGTCAGCGCCGATAATTTCATCTTTTTTAATGATGACGAAATACCCCTAGGAGGTATGGGGTCAACAAAAGGCTACATATCACCACTTGCTGTAAAGGTTACACATTGCCTGATATATTGATTAATAGCGGTTCAGCCTTGAATGTTCTGCCATTGACAACATTAAAGACGTTACCAATCGATAGATCTCATAAGAAGGCATGCCATAATGTAGTGAAAGCATTCGATGGAACAGAAAGGAAAGTTATGGGTCGGATCGAGATACCATTGTTAATCGATCTAAACTCATACGAAGTAGACTTCTTAGTAATGGATATCAAACCAAGATACAACTGCTTGCTTGGAAGGCCATGGATCTATTCGGTAGGAGCAATGTCGTCATCATTACACTAGAAGCTGAAATTGGTGACTGAAGGACGATTAGTCACAATTAATGCGGAGGAGGACTTAATTGCGTCAATAGCAAATGATGTGCCATACATTGGAGTAGATGAAGAAGCTTTGAAATGTTTTTTTCGATCCTTAGAGTTCATCAATGCAACGTTCATCGCCGAATGAAGCAGAATTTCTGTACCCAAAAATCAAAAATCACAAAGATGGCTCTAAAAATGAAAATTGGCAAAGAGCCCTAATTGGAATAGGACTAGGAAGGTTTCTCCAGGGGAGAATCAATGTGCCAATATTGGAAGAAAAAGAAGATCGCTTTGGCTAGGGTATAAGCCAGAAGCGAAGGGAAAGAAAAAGGAGCTGAAAAAGAAGCAAGAACGAAGGAGAGCTCGATTGGCTAGAGAGGAGATCCAATGGGAGCCAATGATTTTTCCCCATATATCAAAAACATTCATATCAGGAGGAATAATCAATTCAAGACCGAAGGTAGAAGAGAGAGAAGGAAGGCTAATTGAAGCAATGGGGATAATAAAGGGTTTGAGCATCAACGCTGTATTAGAGGAAGGAAATGAAGGAAGAAACCCATGGGAAGTTTGTCCTTTTGCCTCTGGAAGTACTCTCGACAACTGGACTGTAGAAGAACTCCCCGTAGTCTTTAGGGTTTCTTCAGAGTAATGTTCAGATCACACCTATTGCTTTAGGCTCGAAAGCAATATGGATCTTTTTGTAAAAGGCTCATGATCATTATCTAGTTATTTTGAATAAAAATGCATCTTCTATCTTATATGGCAAATCTCTCGCTAATTATTCTTTCATTCCTAATCCAACTTAACAAACCATTTGTACATGCCCAAAAAACAAAATTAATCATATACATTCTTATCCAATCTAACAAACATACTCATACTCATACCATATAATCATTCTTTTGTAAATTTATTTTGTTCTTTAGACCTCCTTTTTATTCCTTTGACAGGTTCTTGAATATCAATAATATAAGTGACCCTGATGCTAACTTAGAGACTTGTTCCGAGCAAGATATGTGTTTAAAAGAACTTCAAAGATGATCAAGATTGTAATTTGTCTCCTGATCTGTTAAGAATGATGGATCAAGAAGAAAAACAAATCTTGCCTCAGTCGGAATCTGTGGAAGTTATCAGTTTGGGGAACGAAGATGAAAAGAAAGAAGTGAAAATTGGGACAAGCATCTCTCTAGAAACCAGAAAGGATCTTATCGAATTGCTTCAAAAGTTCCAAGATGTCTTCGCATGGTCTTACCAAGACATGCTTGGCTTGAGTACTGACATCGTGATACATAAACTCCCCATAAAGAAAGAATATAGGCCTGTTCAGCAAAAGCTCTTAAGGATGAGACCTGATGTGTTATTGAAAATAAAAGAGGAGGTTAGAAAGCAATTTGACGCTGGGTTTCTCCAAGTAGTTAAATACTTAGAATGGGTAGCCAACATAATCCCTGTTCCTAAAAAATATGGGAAAGTGTATATGTGTGTGGATTATCGGGATTTAAACAAAGCTAGCTCAAAGGATAACTTTCCATTACCCCACATCGATACCTTAGTAGATAATATAGCAGATCATTCCTTATTTTCATTCATGGACGGCTTCTCCGGGTATAACTAGATAAGGATGGATCTAAAAGATATGGAGAAAACCACATTCGTCACGCTATGGGGAACATTATGTTATAAGGTGATGCCTTTTGAACTCAAAAACGCAGGAGCAACTTATCAAAAGGCCATTGTGACTTTGTTTCATAACATGATGCATAAAGAAATTGAAGTTTATGTTGACGATATGATTGCGAAATCCTGAACCGAGGAAGAGCGTGTAAGGATCTTGAGAAAGCTGTTTGAGAGGCTAAAAAAGTATTAATTAAAGCTAAACCCAGCAAACTGCACTTTCGAAGCCACTTCGGGAAAGCTGTTAGGCTTTATGGTCAACAAAAGGGGGATTGAAATTGAACCAGATAAAATCAAAGTCATACAAGAGCTACCACCACCTAGTACACAAAAAGAAGTTCGAGGGTTTTTAGGAAGATTAAATTACATTGCTCGGTTCATCTCACAACTGACTGAGAAATATGATCCTATCTTCCGTTTGCTTAGCAAGCGCAACCCAGGTGTATGGGATGATGAATGTCAAGAAACTTTTAACAAGGTCAAAGATTATTTGTCCAATGCTCCCATCTTGGTTCCTCCAATCCCTAATAAACCATTGATACTATACATAGCAGTATTTGAAAATTCTATGAGATACGTACTAGGCCAGCATGATGGGTCTGGAAAGAAGGAAAGGGCGATGTACTATCTCAGCAAGAAATTCACCGATTGTGAGACTCGATACTCGCCAATTGAAAAATTATGTTGTGCTCTAGTTTGGACCACACGAAGATTAATGCAATACATGTTGTATCATACCACTTGGTTAATATCGAAACTAGACCCTCTGAAGTACATGATGGAGTCAGCCACCTTGAATGGAAGATTGACTAGGTGGCAAATCCTACTGTCTGAGTTTGACATAGTCTATGTTAATCAAAAGGCAATAAAAGGGAGTGTGATAGCAGACTTCCTAGCTAGCAGCGCTTTAGAAGACTATGAGACAGTAAACTTCGACTTCCCGAATGAGGATTTAATATATGTTGCAACCATAGAAGATGGAACCACAGCAGAACATCGTTGGAGATTAAATTTTGATGGAGCTTCAAACGCCACGTGTAATGGAGTTGGGGCAGTCTTGGTTTCACTAGAAGGAGACCACTATCCTTTCACCAGTAAATTCGATTTTGATTGCACAAATAACATGGCAGAATACGAAGCATGTATCATGAGAATCCGTGTAGCCATAAAACAGGGAATCAAAGTTTTGAAGATCTATGGAGACTCCGCACTAGTAATCTACTAACTTAAAGGAGAATGAGAAACAAGAGATTCTAAACTAATTGATTACCGAAAGTTGGTTCTTGAGTTAACCAATGAGTTTGATGACGTCACATTCCATTATCTCTCATTGGAAGAAAACCAGATGGCTGATGCTCTTGCCACATTAGCCTCGAAGATTAAAGTAAATAGACCAGAAGATGTGAAACCCATTCAAATGAGCATCTATGAGGCTCCGGCTCATTGTTATGATATTGAAGAAGAAGAAGAAGAAGAAGAAAGGGATGACCGCCTATGGTACCAAGATATTCTCTAGTATGTAAGAGATTACAAATACCCCAAGCAAGCTTCTGAAAATGAAAAGAGGACATTGAGAAGACTTGCCAATGAATATGTCTTAGATGGGGAAATCTTGTACAAAAGGAGAAAAGATCAAGTGTTGCTAAAATGTGTCGACGTAGTTGAAGCTAGAAAGATCTTAGAAGAAGTTCATGAAGACATTTGTGGGACACACGCCAATGGTTTCACAATGGCCAGGTAGATAATGAGATTTGGGTATTACTGGTCTACCATGGAAGGGGATTGCATCAATTATGCTAAGAGGTGTCATAAGTGCCAGATCTATGGAGACAAGATTCATGTAACTCAATCACACCTCCATGTCATGACTTCTCCTTGGCCATTCTCTATGTAGGGCATGGATGTCATTGGGCCAATTTCTCCAAAGGCTTCAAATAGTCATAGATTTATCTTCGTGGTTATTGACTATTTCACCAAATGGGTAGAAGCAGCTTCTTACGCCAACGTCACAAAATCTGTGGTTAGTAAGTTCTTGAAAAAAGAGAGCATTTACCGATATGGGATGCCAGAGATGATCATATCCGACAATGCCTTAAATTTGAACAATTACACGATAGCAGAAGTTTGCGAACAATTCAAAATCAAGCATCACAATTCGTCTCCCTATCGCTCGAAGATGAATAGAGATGTAAAGGCAGTTAATAAAAACATCAAGAAGATCGTTGCGAAGATGATTGAGACCTACAAAGACTGGCACGAAAAAACTACCATTCGCTCTCTTTGCTTACAGAACTTCAATCAGGACTTCTACTTGGGCAACACCATTCTCACTGGCATATGGTATGGAAGCAGTCTTACCAATTGAGGTTGAAATACCTTCTCTCCGAGTCTTGACTGAGTTACAGTTAGATGAGGCAGAATGGATCTAGGCTCAATATGATTAGTTGAATTTAATCGAAGAAAAAAGGTTAAGAGCTATTTGCCATGGTTAGATGTACCAGAAAAGAATGATGCGAGCTTATGACAAAAAGGTTCATCCTAGAGAATTTCATGAGGGAGATCTAGTTTTGAAAAAGATACTTCCCATACATAAAGACTTCCGAGGGAAATGGATGCCCAATTGGGAAGGGTCTTACGTAGTAAAGAAAGCTTTCTCAAGAGGAGCTCTTATTCTAATAGAGATGGACGGTAAAGATCTGCACAACCCCATCAATTCAGACTTGGTGAAAAAATATTTTGCCTAAAATTGAGATTAAAACCCGTAAAGGGCGTCTCCAAAAAAATGATCGAGATGAAAACCCGCAAAGGACGTCTTGAAACCAAAGGAATTTTGAGTTGAAAATCCGCAAAGGGCGGCTCAAATTCAAGAACGGGTCGAAGTGATCGGTTCTCTCAAATGTAACAAGATGGAGGAGAATTACAGCTTGAAGCATCAACAAAGCACTCCAGGTCTTCTAAACACATATTTGGGATCAGAATGATTCTCAGCAAGTCGGCTAAGAGAAGCTCATCCTGCGATATTCGAGGCATCTAATTGTCTTTTGTTGTATACTTGGCAATTTCTTGACAAAAATTTGCCTCCTATTGATCTTTTGAATTGTGTCTTAAATAAATTTCGACCTTATTCTTTCATAATCTTGTTCAAGCATTTTGCATTTAAAATAACGGATAATAAACTAATAATATGAACCATACAAAGATCCATGAGCATTACTCTAGAATTTCCTAAATGGTATAACAGGACCACCAATTGGAAAACTTGAAAACAAGCAGTTTAGGCTGAGCCTAGAAAGAGACAGGACAGCGCACCCATGATAAAATTTGGACAAGCGATTGATTATGTTAACCCAAAAAAATGGACATTCATCATACGCATTCATGTAGCTAGGAGCATTCGATTCATTCTGATCATTGCATCCTGATAATTCGGGCCTACATATGAGGTCTATAGAAGCATACTTTACAGGTCACATCTCCGCCAAATGGCGAGAGGAACCAAGGAAACATTAGAGCTAATACCCTAAAGATGAATAGGGGTAGATTGAAGTCGTAATAGTAAATCTTCTACCTCGAAGTTACAGTGGATTGAGATCAAACTACAATACCAAGTTTTCAAAAGATCAAGATGAAGTTTCAATAGCAAATCCTATCTTCTTTAAATTGCAGTGGAGTTGAATTCAAATTACATCATTTCATTTTTACCCTTAACCAAGAAGAGCAGATTGAAGATTAGATCTTTCACCCCGAACCTGGGGCAGATCACCATCAGCCAATCTCTTACCCCGAGCTTGGGGCAGATTGCAGTCATTCGATCTCTTACCCCGAGCTTGGTGCATATCACCATCAGCCAATCTCTTACCCCGATCATGGGGCAGATTACAGCCATCCGATCTCTTACCCCGAGCTTGGGGTAGATCATCATCAACAAATCTCTTACCCCGAGCCTAGGGCAGATTGTAACCATTCGATCTTTTACCCCGAACTTGGGGCAGATCACCATCAGTCAATTTGTTACCTCGAGCCTGGAGCAGATTGCAGCCATTCGATCTCTTACCCGAACCTAGTGTAAATCACCATTAGTCAATCTCTTACCACGATCATGGGGCAAATCATCATTGGTAAATCTCTTATCCCGAGCTTGGGGCAGATTGTAACCACTAGATCTTTTACCCCAAGCTTGGGGCAAATTACCATCAGCCAATTTCTTACTCCGAGCCTAGGGCAGATTGTAACTATTCGATTTCTTACCCTGAACTTGGGGCAGATCACCAGCAGTCAGTCTTTTACCCCGATCATGGGGTAGATTACAACCATTCGATCTCTTACCCCGAGCTTGGGGCAGATCACCATCAGCAAATCTCTTACCTCGATTATAGGAAAGATTGTAACCATTCGATCTTTTACCCCGAGCCTGGGGCAGATCACCATTAGCCAATCTCTTACCCCGAGCCTAGGGCAAAATACAGCCATTCTATCTTTTACCCTAAGCTTGGGGCAGATCATCATCAGCCAATCTCTTACCCCGATCATGGGATAGATTATAGTCATTCGAAGCAAAAAAGTGGTCATCTTCTTAACGAGATGCAGAAAAGTGAACCAAATCCGTCTTCCTAGTGAATAAAAGAAGTGGATCAAGATATGAAGCTACGACACCAAACCCCTGAAGTTGTAAGCGAATCCAGTGAAGTTACAGTAACAAATTTTATTCTTTGAAATTGCCTTAGGGAAAGATGGAGCCATGACACGCTAGAAGCTATAGAGGTAGATGCAGCAAAGTTAAATGACCAACAAAATGAAGGGTGGGCTGATTGAAGAAAGAACGTCAAATAAATGAAACGTGATAAAAGTGGGCCTCTTTTTGGTCTTTGCTTCGTTCCTATTACACAGCAACGAGCAAAGGGGGGCAGTTGTTGGAGCCCAATTTTAACCGGGCCCAACATGTTAAACCAAATTGAACCCAATTTTAAATTTTAAATTTTAAATTATTTTAAGTTTAAATTTATTTTAAATTTTAACTTATTCTGAGTTTTAATTTATTTTGAATTTAAATTTAAAGTTTAATTAAAAGTCCAAAATTACAAGTCCAAATCACAAATCCAAATTTATTTTACAATCCTTGACTCAATCACAAAAACCAAAACACAAAACAAACCCAAGCAAACTTAAGTCCTAGCCCAATTACAAACAAATGCAACAAACCCAGTTATACAGAAACCCTAATTACAAACAACTTGTGCTGCTGTTGCTGCCCATCCTTAGCCAACCAGAAGCTGCCACGTCAGCAACCAAGTTGCACCACCGCCCAGCTGCCACTGCCATCACCACCACTGCAAGTCGCACCTGCAAAGAAGAAAAGAAACTTGCATTTAGTTGCAAAGAACAAAAGAGCATGATTGTACTTTTAGGCTATAAAGCTGAAATGAAAGCACTTGTAAATTTTTATAGAGGTTTTCTTTAAAAACCAATATAGACAAATTCGAAATTAATAGCAAACAGATTGCATTCAGAAATACAAGCAGGAAGTATTCGAAGCAATAGATACCATTTCTCAAGCATATTCGAAGCAGACGAGGTAAAATCTCAATAGATAGATATCCATTGTCATTTATTAATCAAACTTCGAGCTGTTGAATCCTATATACATATTTATTAATATATATTTATTTTATTATATTACTGTTATTATTTATTATTTTTGAACATACATTTAGTTCGTATTTAATATAGTAATACATATATAATAAACATATTAAATAATATAATAATTAATAAATAAAAAAGAAATTTGAAAAGTCTCCCCTGATCCAAAACGCTGCCACCATCGTTGGAGTCGTGAGCGACGTTCCATCGGGCTACCTACATTCTCAAAAGGCCCCCTTTTGTTAATTATTATATTATTTAATGTGTTTATTATATATTTATTACTATAAGAAATCATATTTTGAACCTCAAGCTTTTTAAAATTATATTTTACCCCTAAATTTTTCTAAAATCACATTTTTGCCTCTAAACTTCTTAAAAATTATATTTTTACCCCTAAACTTTCAAAAATCCCATTTTACCCCTAAACTTCTTAAAAATTACATTTTTACCCTTGAACTTCCAAAAATTACATTTTTACCCCCAAACTTCTCAAAAAAAATTACATTTTTACCTTCGAACCTCAAAAATTACATTTCAACCCCGAACTCTTCGAAACTTCATTTTTGACCCTATTTTTTTTTCTTTCTTCGACTTTTGTATATAAATTTTTAACTTTTTTTTTATTTTTACTTAATCTTGTATTTTTCTCATTTATTTTGATTCATGATTTGTATTTTTTTCTTATATCTATTTTCGTATATTTATTCATTCGTATAATCGTTCGTGCTTTGTGGTATTTAATTTTGTCATTAATTACATAACTCGTATTTAATTTGCATGCTCATTTTTATCTCTATATTTTAATTAAAGTCATTTTCCTCCAAAATACAAATATTTAAAATCGAGGCAATATTCTTTTATTTCGTGTTTCAAAAATTTGTGCCTTAACTTACTAGGTGTGAATTTTCTTAAAACCGGAATAATTGAATACCCTTTTCAAGGTTTAAAAATTGCTACGAAGGAAATATTGTTATTTTCGGATCTCGAAACGCTATGTCCTAACTCACTGGACGTAACTTTCTTCCTCGATCACTTCAAAATAGCGAGACTTCTAAATGAAAATCGATTTCTTTCTTTAACATGTACATCAAAATAACTTATGCATTTAAGGATCGTATTTTAAATTTTACTCGAGTTTTCAAATTTTTAACAAATCAAAATCCGAAAATAATCGATGTGGTACCAATTTTGGGCGTGTGAGGGTGCTAATCCTTCCTCACACGTAACCGACTCCCGAACCCGTTTTCTAGATTTCGAAGACCAAAATATTTTTCAAAATGGATTTCAAACGTTTTGTGGTGATCCAATCACATCGAATAAAAGATTGGTGGCGACTCCCATTTTTTGATTTTTAAAATATTTTTCGAAACTTGTTTGTTTTCCTAAAAATAAACGTTTCGACAATGACCTTTTCTTCAGCAGGAAACTCTAAATAATCTTTTTTCTAATTACAGTACCATAATCCAAAGACCATCGATATTGGATAAGGGGTGCCGACCATCTCATGTCTAAAACCAAAAAAAATACTTTTTCTACTCATTGACACAATCATGAGGCAATTATTGTGTCAGATATAAAGTGGGTGCTGACCATTTAATATTCACAATCCAATTTTATTGTTCATTTCAAATCATTTAGATGATTATTTTTGAATTATAGTTATTTATGTAATTAATTATTTTTTGGGTTATTTAGGTAAAATAATCGAAAAAGAGAGGGAGAAAGAGGAAGCCTGATCACTCAAGAAAGGACTAGTTGGTGTATGTCCCACCATCGTAACGTTGCATGGATATTAGGACATTTACGTGCAAATGTATTAAAAATGGAAGGTGGGAGTAATGAATGTAAAGCCCTTTTCATCTGGAGTGGACTTTTTGGAGTGTCTTGTCCTGTCCAGTTTAGAATTTAATTAAAAGGCTTAGCTCTATATCTGACATGAAACCCCGTTTTTGGGTCAATTTCGAGCCTCCAACTCACTTCCCACTGGACTTTGTTGATAGGTTATATAAGTAAATGGGTTAATATGTAGTTTACTTAAATTTATTGTTGATATTTAAATTTTTTTGTACTTAGTTGATAATTAAATTTATTTTTTATCATATACATTTTTCAATTTGTTAATAGCCTTAATTTTTTAAGGATTAACATGTAGTTTCTCTTTGAAATTGTTCAAAAACATCTAGTTGGTATCCTAATTTGTTCAAAAAGTATCTAATTGGTACTTGAATTAGTCCAATTTTTTAATAAATTTATATTTTTAAAAGATTTTTAATTATTTTAATTTATGTTCTTCATGTGTCATACTAAGAGGTATGTTCGTCATGTGTCATACTAAGAGGCTATCGCGTGTCATTATAAGATTGATCATCAATGTCACACCAGAATAAACTAACGGTATTAATACGAAGGTAACAATTTGAGTGATGAAATACAAATTCAAGTGTCAATTAAGTAAAAAAGTTCAAATTCCAATCAAATATTTTTAACAAATTTAAGGGACAAACTTAGAGCTGGTATGATAGCACTAAGCTCTAGTGCGTTAGCATCTTTAGACAAAAGAATCGATTTCAACTTAATTTTAAACTGACGCAACTTAGGGGGTGCACTAAAGGAGAATTAAATTCTCATTTTTTAATATTAATCTCATTATAAATTGTTATTTATCTATTCTTTTTAATATAATGTTTAAAATTATTCATAATTTCTTTTTAATTCTTTTTTTTAAATAATATCATATTGGGCTTTATTCATAAATTCTCATTATTTTTGTTATATGGGCATCGATTTCTGATCCATCGAGTGTTATCTCTTTACGTTTTTTTATTACAGTTAGGGAGTCGCATTCCACGATGATATCCCTCCATCCCATATCCTTGCCCATTTCCATCGCTGCAAGGCATGCGAGTGCCTCTGCTGCAAACGCCAAACTGACCCCTTTATGTAAAGTAGATCTAGAGCATAGGATCTCCCCACCCAAATTTCTTGTTATAACCCCAGATACCGATAGGTAGCTTTCTCGTCGGTATGCCTCATTGAAATTAATTTTAACTTTACTTTCCTCTAGTGCTTTCCATGTAACATAGGAGCTTGTGAACTTAGAGATTCTTTGATTTGCAACATTTATATCATGCATATATTGTCTAATAAAGTTTGCTAACTTGAGCCCTATCTTCTTCTTTTTGTCATGTACCCACAAATTTCTTTCCCCTCAAATAGCCTAAAGTGCAACACAAAAAGGCGTTTCTGATGCTTTGAACAGACTTCAAAAGCCTAGGTAAGCCACTGACTTAAGTCAGTATTGTCATTAACTAGGATTAACTCTAATTGTAAATATGACCAAACATCTCTAACCATAGGACATCTAAGAAGAGCATGATTGGCAAATTCAACTTCTTCCCCACACCGAGGGTACATACCAATCTGAAGGAGTTTCTTATGTTGTAAATTAACAAATGTAAGAATGCAGTTCCAAGATAGTCTCCATACTGTGATTTTTATTTTCCCTAGCAAACCTAGATCCCATAATTGTTTGTAGAAATTTTTAGAGGGAGTATGTAATGCATAAGCGCTAAGATCAGTAGGTGCTCGAAAAGACACCAGATGCTTCATCACTCTATACCACTAAATCCTTGTGGGGTTCAGGAGCTAATGGAATGCCAAATTCGTTCAACATCCTCTGCTGCAAAGGTATTGACAATCACTTCTTCTTTCCATATACGCCTCTCATTATCAATTAAGTTTGCCACAAACAAGTTTTGTATATTATGATTAGTATTAACTAAACGGTAACCTGGGGCCCCAATCACCAATTAATATGAATTAATAGAAATCTTATCTCCCATTCTTACTCTCCAGCATAAACTTTTCTCCAAAGCCCCTCGCGTCAACCATATGCTTTTCCAAGTTAACGAGGGTTGGTGCCCTAAAGGAGCATTTAAAAAATCATGATGAGGGAAATACTTTGCTTTAAGAACACGAGCTAACAACGAATCTAGTTTTTTAATTAACCGCCACCCCTATTTAGCTAGTAAAGAGATAATAAACTTCCTCATATGTCGAAACCCTATCCCACCCTTTTCTTTGGCAAGAAAATTTGATTCCATTTACACAAATGAATACCTCGCCTCCCAAACCCCTTTGCCACCAAAAATTTGCTAACAACTACTCAAAGTCCTTACAAAGAGAATTAGGTAAAAGAAAGCAAAACATAGCATAAATAGGAATAGCTTGAAGTACTGACATAAGGAACACCTCCTTACCACTTTGCGATAAAACCCTAGTGCTATATCCTTCAATTCATGCTTTAACCTTTTCTTTTAAATACAGAAAAGAAGCCTTCTTACCTCGTCCAACGATGTTGGGCAAACCTAGATATTTCTTTGAGTTTTGAGTGAATTACATGCCTAAAAATTTAACTATCTGTTTCTTCTCCAAAAACCCAATATTTGTACTAAAAATATGGTAGATTTTTCAAAATTAATGCATTGGCCCGAGCAGACTTCACACTTGTGAAGAATGTTTTTAACATTATTTGCACCTACTATCGAGGCCTCAGCAAATACAATGCTATCATCTGCAAAAAGCATATGAGAGATCTGTGGACCTCTTCTACTAGCTCTTACACTCTTCAATGACTTCTTATTCAAAGCAAGCCGAAGAAGTGTCGACAGCCATTCACTGCAAAATAAGAAAAAGTAAGGGCTAAGTAGGTCACCCTACCTTAAACCCCTCGAAAGAGTGAAAAAACTGCCTTTGACACCATTCATAATGACCGAATAGAAGATAGATGAAATAAATTGCATAATGAAAGACACCTACTGAGAACTGAACCCTAACTGAACCATTACTCCTTTTATAAAACCTCATTCCTCCCTATCATAGGCTTTACTCATATCTAGTTTTAATGCCATAGATCTTTTCCTGCCCGTCCTTTTATGTTTGAATGTCTAAAAAATCTCATATGCAAGCAACACATCATTCGAAATAAGCCTTCTTGGGACAAAAGCACACTAGGACTCGTTAATACACCAATTCGAGATTGAAGGCGATTTACTATAACCTTTGCAATGATTTTATACAATACATTACAAAGACTAATAGGTAAAAAATGCATCATTTTCGAGGGATTTTGAGTCTTTGGAATTAACACAATATTTGTTCTATTAATTACTTCTAACTCCTCTCCATGTTCAAAATCCATAAACAGAATTGAGAGACCTTAAGACCCACAATATGCCAAAATTTCTGAAAGAAAGCTGCTGAGAAACCATCCTTTTTTGGAGCCTTAGTAGGTCTCATCTCCCGAAGAGCTGCGACAATTTCTTCTTGTGAAAAAGCAGTTAAAAGCATTCTATTTGTTTCCTGATCAATTTTGGCTTTAATCCCTAAAAGCACATGTGCAAAATCTCCAACCGCTTTTGAAGAAAAAATATTTTGGAAGTAATTCTTTGCTACCTCAACAAGTTCATGCTCAGAACAAGCTTCTTTTCCATTATAAAAAACTAGACGATTGATCAAATTTCTCTTCTTATGTGTTGTAGCATGTTGATGGAAAAAAGCTAGTGTTACGATCCCTCAATTTTAGTCAATTTGCACAAGCTCGCTGTTCCAAGTACACCTCATCCTTATCAATTTCTTGGCTGAGTGTAATTTTGGTATCCAACAATTCGGCCAGGCTTTCCTCAATACGCTTTTCATCCATAAGTTTCACTAATCTCCTATCAAGTGCTATATGTAACACCTAAAACCCGA
Source organism: Gossypioides kirkii (assembly GCA_005610355.1). Taxonomy (NCBI): domain Eukaryota; kingdom Viridiplantae; phylum Streptophyta; class Magnoliopsida; order Malvales; family Malvaceae; genus Gossypioides; species Gossypioides kirkii. The sequence continues at coordinate 5,692,778 of CP032249.1, read as the reverse complement.
TACCGTCACCGGTTAAGGTCTCGGGGTCTCTTCGATCATCTATCACAGATTATCTCTCAATATTATTTCTTAAATCATATTTTGAGAAAATAATACATTATGCACGACATAAATCATTAATTAAATTTCAACACAACCCAATAAGGCAAAAATGTCATTTTCATGATTTTTGGAGATTTTACCAATACTTGTTGGACAAGTATCGATAGTAGTCAAATCAGTAAAAAATTCAAAAACAGTGCAAATTTCTATCGATACTTGTGATAGTTTTATCGATACAAGTGTAACTTCTACTGAAACAAATCATGCTTCTACCGATACTAAAAACTCTAGAGAGCTAAGAAGTCTTCTCTGGAATTTCTACCGATACAAGTGCCCAAACCTCCGATACTACTAAGAACAAAACTATCGATACTTATCATGATACTACCGATACAATATAAGTCAGTAACTAACCTCTCTCTTACCCTGTACTTCTACTGACACATGCAAGAGTTCTACCAAAACAAGTAAGCAGAATTCAAATATTCACACAAGTTCATCAACAAAACTTCATTTTGTAAACAAATTGTATGAATAGATAACACAAGTGTTCAAGAACAAACATAGTAATACATTTTGAAAGCCAAATACCTACACTAAACATTAAGCAAGCATTTGAAGGAGTTCAAGCATTTAACACAAGTTTGACATTATACCAATTAACTCAAAGTCAAGCATTACAAAATAACATCATCCTAGTACATGCCATAAAACCAAGTGATGTAAATCCTATCGAACAAGCTCCCGAGATAGTGTGATTTCTTCGAGATGGTCCAATCTTCAAGCAACAAAAATAAAATCTACAAAACAATAACAAATCCACAGGTAAGCTTTCATAGCTTAGCAAGTTCATAGAGTTTAATAATTTACCGAATAACATGTGTTGTACAATTTGTAAATCAATTGAACCAGAACAGAACTGTACTTCAGTGATCTATAATCAGATTTCATCCCTTTTGACCAAAGGTCATTTTCTGTTACCAGTATACAATGCTGCTCCCACTAAGCTGACGAGGACTCGTAACATATAAGGTACCCTAACCATCGAACGATATCTGTACATATAACTGTTCCCTAACGATGTTGCTCACACTAAGTTGACGAGAATATGCAAATCAAGCATAAATCTCAGTCAACGTAGGGCCTGTAATCCATCATTGGATTCATTGCACTTTACAGTGACTCACGATATTGTAGAGAATCTGCAAAAAGTGCGAGATCTCAACTATCAGGCCAGTTTCAATCTTTGGCATAAGGTCGTATAACTCTCCTTTCGTTGTTTCCATCTTTCCCGTTTCCAATCATCATTTCCCATTTGCAACAGTTATAAAAAAGGCAATAATGTGCAATTATAATTAAGAATTCAACATTACGAACTTATCAAACTTAATTGCAGTTACGGATAGACTCTAAGGACTATTCTACTAATTCCCTTTTTCCTCAATCCATGGCACGATCATAATCTAACATAACAAATCATCCAATTTTTCATATTAAATCACATAATTAAGTCATTTAACTCAATTTGATTATTTTTGGGAAATTTACGAAATTACCCCTAACGTTTCACTTTTATTCAATTTAGTCCTCAATGACAAAACAAGAAAAACAATCACTTTCTTTCTAAAATTATACCAGTCGAACATTAATGAGTTTGTGCTAACACCCTACAAGCATTTATTTCATACCAAATACATGTAGTTTCATCATTTTAATAGTTTAGTCCTTAAACCCTAATTTCATCAAAAATCACTTTACAAAAAGATCCAACACAAACATCAAGCTTTCAAATCCCTCAAAAACTTTCAAGAACAAGTATATTCAACAATGGCAAGTTTTATTGCATTTGACAGATTCACAAATTAGTTATTGAGTTAGCTAGATTAAGCTAATACGGACTCAAAAATACAAAAATTACTAAAAACGAATAACAATAGCTTACTCAAATCAAAGCTCAAAGCTCAAAGCTTTAGAATGAAACCCTAGCTTTCTCCTTGTGCTTGCTGAAGAAGATGAAGAAATTTGAAGAAAATAGGTTAGTTTCTTCTTAATTTTCACTTTTATACTTAATGACATAATTGTAATTTTTATGACTTTCATAATTAGGCTTAATTAGCCCTTTTTTAACCTTAATTAATCCTATTTATATTCAATTTAGCTCATGATAATCCACCCACTAAAATACTTTAGGAAAATTTGTTCATTTGGTTCTTCTAATTAATTAACTCAACTTTTGCACCTTTTACGATTTAATTCTTTCTACTCAATTCACTATCTAAACATTAAAATTCCATAAGTAAATTTTAATGCAATGCTAACGATGCCATAAATATTAAAAATAACTAATTTTATGACTCAACTCATCAGAGTTGTGGTCTCGAAATTACTGTTTCCTACACCACTGAAAATCAGACTGTTACATTAAACATTTCTTATTTTTCATGAAGCGAGAGTGACTAATCCAAATCATGAGCCTCTCACCAAGCTTTTGAAGTTTAATAGGCACTGAGTTCAATAAGTCAACCCAAATTCGCGCTACTTCCTTCTCAAAATCTTCTTCCATGGCCCATCAGGCCTCATAGCGAAATCTCCTTGACTTACTTGAGTTTATTCCTTCGGCAGTATCAACCAATAAAGGACAATGATCAGAGAAAAAATGGGAAAAATACCGAACTTTCAATAATGGAAAAAGGCCCCTCCATTCATCATTAGCAATGCCCCTATCTAGTCTCTCTCGAATGTTAGTCTCAGGGTGATTACCCCTCTCCTACGTAAACCAAGGATCGAAGTAGCCTCTATCAGATAGCTTACAATCATCAAGAACTGAACAAAATGCACCCATTTTTTGTTCATTCCGTGGTAAACCGTCCTTTTTCTCGAAAGAGTACAGGATTTCATTGAAATCCCCACAGACTAACCAAGGGGCTCATTTATCTTCACTCAAATGTCGCAACAAATTCCAAAAATCCATTTTTGTGTTATGAAATGGAATCCTATAGAAACTAGTAAATCTCCAAGGCTCATTATCAGAATAATCATTCACCATAACATCAACGTGATTTTTAGATAAAGATTTCAACGAAATAGAAAAACCTTCTTTCCATCCCAAACAAAGGCCTCCACAAGACCCTTCAGAATAAATATCAAGTCCGTTATGAAAACCCCACTTCATATGCAATCTCTCCATTCGTTTACCAACCAATTTTGTCTCCATAAAGAAGACTATTTGTGGGGAATATGACTTCAGCACCCGTCGAAGCCCTTTGCATGCTCGTGGGTTCCCCAACCCACGGACATTCCAACTTAAAATTTTCATTGTGTCCAGTCGGCTTGCCCATTGGCAGCCGCCGATCCTAAAATAGTGGTCAACAAACAAAACTCCTCAAATAACATCCTATCATCCATCAGCAACATCGCCCAAATTATTGCAGCGACCCTTCTTCAACTTAAATAGTTCAGTAATAGAAACCTCAATAATGCAAGAGGTATCACTGTCTATCTTTCATTTACCCAATTTGGCTGTACATACTTCTTTACTGCTCGAGCTAACACGGGCCAACCGCTTCTAGTTGGGCTTCTTGGGCCTAATAAATAAATTTTTATCAAGCTTACATGAGAAATCCCTATCTTCTAGCACACAATTATCAACTAATTCAACTTCCGTAAGAACATTAAAAGTAGTAGGATTCTCTTCATTTGGAGGCGGGACGACCTATCCTCATCACTAAATTCTAGCCTCAAATTATGTTATGGAGCAACTCTAATTTCTCTCGAGCAGATTGCTGATCAGCGACAACATCCGGCACCCTCTTCAAAATCTCTTTCTCGCTACCAACACCCATCATTGCTTGATGAAGACATCACTAGTATATTGACATTGCGGCATAAACTTGCATCTAGCTATTCCTAAAAGGAAGCTCTCTTTCCCCATTAACGAGGACTCTGCCCACAAGGCATTCGAATATGGTTTATCATCTCCATCCTTGAATTTACTTGTAACATCCTCATTATTACAGCCAGTGAAGCTATGCCCCATTTGGCCACAATTAAAACAAAAAATTGAAAGATTTTCATATTTGAAGGGAACCTAAACCTGCCCCTTACCCCTACTTCAACAAAAAGCCCCTTACGAAGAGGTTTAGTTACATCAAAGAATACACACAAGCGGCAAAACTCCCCCTTTATTTTTGACCTTACAACCCCATCAAAAGTGGCACCAATAGCATGCATATGACCTTTCTTATCACATTCAGATGGACATGGTCTAATTTTTAACTAGAAAGGAGAGTGCACCAAGCTAATCTTACTTCTTTCCACTGGTTCCTTAAGCCGATCAAAAATAATAACCTGCTTATGAAAGAATCACGGACACCCCCTCTAAAACATTCTCCAAATCATTCTCGTCATCAAACAAAATTAAAAATAAATTCTAACCTACAGTTTGGTTATCAAATTTCTTAGATGTCTTCCAAATACTACGTAACTGCGCCTTGAAAATATTAGGGTTATATGATTTTCTTGTTCAAACGGAACAAATTAACGTCGACTTATCACCGGGATAGACTTTAGAACTCTTCACCAATAGTTTAACAAGCTCCTCTTCCAATAACAAAATCTCATCTCTCCTTGATCGATCTTAACCACTGCCCTCTTCCATTCCAACCATAGAAGAACCCTATTTTTCTGGAAAGCTAAAGAGAGCACTCTTGACCTAGAACCTTTTTTTAATTTAATTTCTTTTCAATTCCTAAATAGAAGGATAATACGCTTCAGTCTACTCGAATTAATGTCCTCCTGCACTAACAACAATACCGCTACCAATCGAATTAACACTTAATTGATCAAATTCTATTTAAAAGAATTAAATGACTCTCTAATAACGATTTCATAAAAGCCTCTAATTAATGACATAAACTAAATACTTATTTAGCTTATTAATGGCTTTCTCCAAGGCATATCCAAAATACCTATTCCTATGATAATGCTTCTGATGGGGCTAATATTATATGAAAAATTAAATTTAAAAAAAAAATACTTATATCTTATACCTACTTTTTTAACGTAACAAGGATTAGTTGTTGTTTTTGTTTTTTTTCATATTTTTAAGGGTAAATTATAAAATTAATGACTTTGCTTCAGATTACATTTTAGTTATTTATATTTAAAATGTTACGTTTTAGTCACTTACGTTATCGTTTTATTACGAAGTGGTCACTCTATCGTTAAGGTACGTTACCTTCCTAACGGCAATTCTACGTGGCAGTCCAAATGAGTTTTAAATGTCAACTTGAATGTCCAACTGAGTTTTTCATTTTTCAGTTGTAATTAATTTAAAATTTTCAATTAATTAAATTTATTTAATTAAAAACTTATTCTCATCCCATCTAAACATCAAAGTTTACACTTAAAACCCATTTGAACTGCCACATAGAATTGCCATTAGGGAGGTAATGAAACTTAATTACAGAGCGACCACTTCGTAACAAAATAATAATATAAGTGATTAAAACGTAACATTTTAAACATAAGTGACTAAAATATAATATGAAAAAAACAAAAGTGACTATTTTTATAATTTACTCTATTTTTAAATAAAACAATTAAAATTCATTACTTAAAATAAAGTTAATATTTAATTGATGAATAAATCATTTATAAATATATTTTTAAATGGCTTTACGTAAACTACTTTAAATTAAAATTATATTCTACTAAATAAGAGTTAAAATCATTATTATATTAGAATAACAAAATACAATTTAATTCTCATTTAAAATCATTATTTTATAATTTTTTTGGCTTTTATCCTTGTTGTATGGCTTAATGTTTTTCAACAAAGGTGTTTGGTTTGTGCCCTTATGACAAGCAAAGCCAACATTAAATCTTACTATAATTTTTAATAAGATTATACTTGGACTTTATTAGTTATTTTAGTTGATTTAATGGTAGGATTAATTTTGAATTCAATCAATAAATTTTTACAAAAAGAATAATTATATTGTTTTAATCCCATTTAAAAGTTTATTTTATTATGGCGTTTTTAATACTGTTAGATAAATATATTTTTATGCAATCAGAAAATTTAATTTATTGTATAATAATTATTTTGGAATGATTTTGTAATTATGATTTATTATAATTTCTTTCTTAAAAAAAGCATTTTTATTTAGGACATAGCAAATTGTAAGATTTGCTATGCCAATTTACTTATTTAGATACATGCAACTTGGAATTATTTTATACTAGTAGTGGGGATCAGCATGTGTTTCAACATCCACAGCCTCCCCAGAGTAAGCGCAGCACCTTCGGCAACCTCTTCCGTAATAATCTGACTGACAGCATCCATAGGCACAACCTCCTCCATAACCTCCACGTCCTCGTCCACCGTAACCACCACCATACCCTCCGCGCCCTCCGTATCCTCTGTGTCCACCACCGTATCCTCCAAAACCTCCGCGGCTCCCGTATCCACCATATCCATACTTGGCATCTTCTTGCTCAGCCTCAGCCTCGGTTGTTTCAGTAGCCACCTCACCTGCAAAATCAATACCATATATATCTAAATGTTCCACATGGTCATTTACGCTAACATGTAGATTTCAAATCATGCAATATAGTTAAATAATTAGCTAATTAGTTGCAGACCGTTGTTCTTTTCAGTGGTGGTTTCAGCTAGGTCTTGAGCTGCCACTTCCGATGAAATAAGAAGAACAGCAGCAGCTAAAAGGGCAAGGAGAAGGAAACTCTTGGAAATGGAATCCATATTTGATTTCTTTCTTATGAAACTGATATTTGGAGAACTAAGTAAGGATGCTTAAACCAAGGCGTTCTCCATATCTATTTATAGGCCCCGATGGCGATGGATCAATGTTCGAAGGGACACAAGGAAAATCTGATTGTGACGCCATGCAATTAAAGAGTTTGAATGTTATTAAGTCAGTTCCCATTGCCTCGACTCGGTTCAACATTACATTAGGAAGAGAGAGCGAGAAAGAGGAACATTGAATAGAGAACTGATTGATGTCTGTCAAACCATGATTACGTACGTTGCATGGATATTAGGGCATTTACGTGCTAAATTATTAATAATGGAGGTTGGGAGCCCTTCCCATTCGGCTTGGACTTTTTGCATCTTCTTATCCAAATTAATATTCACGGTTGCTTCGTTCAATCTCCGAAAAGGAAATGACCAAAAATATTTTGTTTAAAAATTCATAAAATTAAAAAAAAAAAATTTAATTTTCGTTTCAAACAGTTTTTAATCTAGTTCAACTAATTCTTAGCATTCCATAAATCAATCGATCTAAATTAATATTCCGACTGATTTTCAATTCAATCAATCTGACCGATTAATCCAATCTAATTTAAACGATATTATTCACGGATCTTCAATTGATAAGTTAGATAAGTCAAGAAGAGTGACATCCAATCGGTCCGCATGGTGACTAACTATTGAGTCATCAATTATAATATTTTTTTTTATAGATGTAAGGTTGCGTTTATTTTACTAAAAAAGTTTTCTAAAATAATTTCTCAAAAATGTATTGATTTAATTTATCTGAAAGATTATATTTTCTGGTGCTTAGATGATTTTGTGTAAAATAATTCCCGCTATTTGGAATTTTTTTTAAATCGTTTTATAAAAGTTTATCTCAATCGAACAAACACAATATAAATATATTTGCTACAAACTATTAGAATAACATTTACTTTTGAGAATCAGAATTCATTTTATAATAATTGTATCTTATATAAACTTAATAATAAACCATGTCTAATTAAAAATTAATTTAAAATACATATATGAAAGTGGATAGTGACACGTAAAAGTTGAAAGGATAAATGAAACTAAGCGTGATTTAAAAAATATTCATATTTATATTATTAAAATATTCATATTTTATACTATAAAAATTTATTAAATATTTATAAATTGTAATATATATAGATATTAATATAACATTTTAATTTTAAATAATTTATTAAAATAATAAATTAAATTGATTATATTAATAAATTACTATACTCTTCAATTTTTACTCAACTAGGAATGGTTTGAATTTTATTGCTTTAAAATAACGGTATTAGTAAAAATATATTCTAAGTTTTTGAAAATTTTATATATTTAAAATTTAGTCTTCCTATTATTCTTTTTTTAAGTAATTTAGTCTCTTTGCTCTTTAGATTTAAAAATTCAAACCCAATCGTGAACATTGTAAATTTTTTTATCAAATTCATATTCATTACAATACTATCTTTTTAGGTATATGGTTGTCAAAGTGCGTATTTTTTATTTCATAATGTCACTCCAATAAATTAATAACTTGTTTTTAAAAATGTTAACAATTAAACTCGAATTTTGAAATCTAAAAAGTAGATAGATTAAATTCATGAAAATAAAAATATAAAGACTAAATTCTAAATTTAAAAAATATTCAAGGGCTTATTAAATTTTTTTACCTTTTTATAATCAATTTAAAATAAAATTATTTTTATTATTTTTAATATGATTCCGTGATGAGGGATTGAACTTTTAATATTTAAAAAAAAATTATTTTTATTATTTTTACATATTCATAAAATAATTACTTTTTCAATTCAAAATTTTTTTAAAAAAATTAGATTAAAAATTTAGGATAAATTTCAAAAGTATACATGAACTTTGATTTAATGTGCAATTGTATTATAAATTTTAATTTGGTGCAATTATACACGTGAAACTCTAATTTTGGCTCAAATGTATACTTGAAATTTTAATTTTGATTTAATCATACACATTTAAAGAAATAAATACATCAATTTATTATTATATTGGATAAATGTAATTATTTATGTATGTAATAGATAGACATAAAATGATGTTACATCAATAATTGTGTTAATAATTTACCAGAATTGGATCAAATAAAAAAATTCGCTCAATCAATTGTTATTAAGAAAAAAGAGTTGGAATCACCCAACCCATACCAGATTACACAAAATAATAGACCAGCCAAAAAGACCAAAACAGAACAAAACTCCAAAGTAAAAAACACACACCAAAACAGCAACAGCCATACTAGAAAAACAACAACACACCAAGCAATTTACCAATAAGCTCTAAAAATGAAATTCCTTAACACACCAGCTTTCGCCATTCCATTCTTTCCACGACTCGTGACTCTAATATGAAATTCATCCATTCGCTTGAAGCTACCTTCAATATTCGTAAAAACATTCCTATACGACCCGATCGTAAATGACAATACTTCAACTAATCTGCCACTGTAATAGAATCACACTCAATGATTAAGGGACATTCTCCATACGAACCAGATCTACAATCATCTCAGCAGCTTCTTTAATTGCAAGTAAGATCGACTTCTCCAATACCCCTGTACCACCTCTAACAGAAAATAGTGCCGACATCACACCCTTATTATCTCTCAACACGCCACCATAGGCAGAAACATCTTCCACAATGACCCCTGCAACATTGAATTTTATCCAACCCACAGGAGGTGGATCCCATCCTACATCTCTAGACGCCAACAAACTTTGACCAACTTCTCATCTCCTCAGCCAAGTCTACCAATCGCTTTTCGAAAATCTGCAATCTTTATGAACAACTCTTGCCCACAAAAGCGCTCTCATTTTGGAATGAAACAATAATGCCTCAAGAGTTGGAATCGCCCTCTCAAACACTTTACTATTTCGAGACAACCACACTGTCCAACAAGAAGCCGCTATCGCTAACAACCAAAAACTCTTTTGTATACCTTGTAAGGCACACACCAGCACAGAGCAAAGAACTCATCAAACTTTGACACATCCTGTCAATTTAAATTCCAGTGTGTGCAAGGTGTGTGTGCGTTGTCAAAGAATTAAGAAAATATGAACAGATACTACCATGTAATTACACCAGTATATTAAAAAAATGTCCCTATTAACTGCTATTAGGAGTTGGTTTTTATTATTATTAATTCTAATGCCTTCTTTAGGGGATGGAAATAATATACACATTATAAAAATAGTTAAATACAATAATAATAATAATAGCTTAAATTTATAAATAAATTAATTATTTTTAATAAAATACCTAAATTGCTTTTGTTAACTTTTAAGTAATTATTATCGTTAATTTTTTTATTAAAATATTATATGATTATATATAGTTTATGTGACTTTTTAATTTTTTTTTGGGTTTTTCTTATTTTTTTAATTATAAGATAATAGTTTAATTTCTGTTTTGACTCTTATACTATGTTAAAACTTGAGATTTAGTCTAACTTTTAGTATAATTGAGTTCCTCTACTTTAAAATATTATTAGATAGTCTAAATATTTTTAACTATTTCTATCAAAATGTTGGTAGTAAGTTTCTAAGAACATTATTTTATCGAGACGAGTTCGAGCTGGCCTTTTTAAAGAAAAAAAATCAACATTAATATTTTCTAAGTTACTTTTTATTTTTACATGATTACCAAGTATTTTTTTTTAATTTTAAAATATCATATCAATTAATTTAATAGAAAAATTTTAACTATGATAATAATTGAACTTGAATTTTTAAATTCAGAAAGACTAAAATTTTGAAAATAAAAATAGAATTACTAAATTTCAAATGTATGAAATGTATAAAAACTTAAAAGCATATTTTAACTTTCAAATTTTTACCCTACAAACAAATAACAACCTAGCACAAAGCTTGGCTTAAACCATACTAGTTCCCATTAAATATAACATTTTTTTTTATTTTTTTAAGATATCCTTTTATTTTGAACTTTTTTTATTTTTTTAAGGTTTCCTTTATTTTCACTCTATGAACAATCTTATTTCTTTTTCATGATTTTTTACTTCTTATTTTAAATATATAAGTTTTTAAAAAATTAAATTCTGAGCATATTAAAAGTTTATTTCTCCATTACAGTTGTGGATGAAAAAGTACTATTAGAAAATATGTTGAAAAGTACCGTGGAAAAGTATGATTCGTTAATTTTAAGTGCTCCTTATTGTTATAAAAAGTTGCAATGTAAAGTTATAACATCTATTTTAGACATGATATTAAAAAGTAAAAATAATTTAATTTAATTTAAATTGATATTTAAATAATTTAATATTATAATACATAATATAAATTTTAAATATTTTTAAGAAGTTAATATAAATTAATGATAAATAAAATATTACAAAAATTTAAATATTAAAATACAAAATATTTAAATAATTTAATATGATGATACATAAAATATAAATTAATCTAAATATTTTTGAATAATATGTTGACTGAATTTATTAAAAATTAAAATAGAGAAATATTCCAAACGAAATTAAATTGTAGCAAAAAAAACAAAAAAAAAACAAAGAGAAACTACAAAAAATTAGAAAACTAAACATCAAACCAACAAAAATACGTCCAGTGGATTGCAACGACGGATGAAATGAAACACTAGAGAAAGGAAGTAGGAAACAAAACTCCTTGTCTCTATCCACCTACACGCTTAAGGATCGAAGTAGGAGTAGTGAGCGAAACCAACAATCTTGCAGGCTGCTACGTAAAACAGATCTAACTGCATCAGTAAACAAACCACAAAAGGAGATCAAACTACTGAAAGACCACCAATAACTGCAAATCAGACCCGAGCGTTGTAAGCAAACAATCTACGAACGCAAATCTACCACAAAAGTAGAAGAAAACGTGCCATAAGGCATAAACGTGCCACAAAGCAGAGGAAAAGTGTGCCACAAAACATAAAAAAAGTGACACAAAGGTAGATAAAAACTAGAAAAAAACTAAAATATAAAAGAAAATAAGAACTTAATATAAAAAATTAAGAGGAAGGAATACCGACGGTCGACGACCAACTGTTAATCAAGAACGAAAGGAAAAATTAGAGCGACACGGAGGGAAAATTTGAAGACCCGTCTTTTGTTAAAAATAAGTTATTATATTTAAATATCTTTTAAATATTTTATATAAATAATGGTTTTTTTTATATTTATACTTCAAATCACAAAAATTAAAAGTTAAAAGCACTTTTCCAACTTTCCCATTTGACCCCCAAAACCAATTATTCTTCGTTGCATTTAAAGTTGAAAAGTGCTTTTCATCTTATACACAATGAAAAATTGATCTTAGTGTACATAGGACCGGTAGACATGCAAAATTTAGAAATTTTCTTTAGGGTAGAAATTAAATTTTAATTTTTATGATGAAAAAATATAGTTTTGTTATTTGAATAGTCTATATTTTTTATAATTTTTAAAAAATTAAATTAAATTTTTATCATTTTTAAAAAAGATACAATGTAATTTTATTTTTAATAATTTAAAATTGTAAAAGTTTTAAAAAATCTAAATAATTTTTTTTTCATTTTAAGGGACGTTGCTTGCAAATGCTAATATTTAAATATATTTTTTAAATATCTATATAAGGCCTTACATGTATACCACTATTTTTTCATAAAAAAATATAAAATCCCAATTTTTTGTCCTTTTATTATATCAAATTTAATATTGTTGACTATTTTGATTAATTTTTTATGCGGATTTAAAAAAATATTATTCTAAAAAAATATTTTGGCATGTTTCTGTCAAATTCATATCAGCTAAAGAAATTATGAAGAGTGTTGATTATTTGGACCAAATAATGACATAATTTTTGTTTTTAGTCATTATAAGATAATGGTAAAGTTGTAGTTTTGATTTCTCTACTATACTTAAATTTGGGTTTAACTTTTATATTATAATTTAGCATAATTTGATCCTTCGCTTTTACGATAGTATTAATTAATCTAAATAATTAAAATTTTAACTATTATGATTAAAATGATTACATGAATTGCTCTTAAAAACACATTTCTAATACAATATATATATTTTAGGAGGAAGTTGGGATGAGCATTTTTAAGAAAAAAATTGACCTCAAAATTTTAATTGGAATAATTATGGGAATTAACTATTTCTAATAACTAATAATGTTATATAAAGGAATCAAATTATATCAAATTAAAATATTGATACTAAATCTTAAATTTCTGAGTAACTTGGTCATCTCAGTTGCTAATCGGTTTTTGAAGGACTGCATTGGGGTGAATCAGCCTGAGCACAATTCATGTAACTTGGTCATCTCTAAAATGCATTTCTTGACATTATGCAGATTACTCTCTAAATTTAACCATGACTGTAGCAAGCAATTACGGGTAAAGTAAAAGCACAATTTTATTATTTTATGCTTCCTCTTACATCTCTATATTAAGGAAGCATTTTCATTTAGGACGTATGCCCATTTTACTTATTAACATACATGCCATTTGCAAATGCAAAAGGCTACATTAGGCGTGTTCTTTCGACTTCGACAGCCTCGCCAGCATAAGAGCAGCACCTTTGGCAGCCTCTTCCGTGATGATCTGAACGACAGCAGCCATAGGCGCAGCCTCCTTTATAACCTCCTCCATGTCCACCGTGACCGCCGTGGCCACCACCACCATAACCTCCGTGGCCACCACCATACCCTCCGTGTCCACCTCCGTTCCCTCCGTGTCCACCTCCGTTCCCTCCGTGTCCTCTTCTATTATAACCTCCGCGTCCATCTTCTAGCTCAGCCTGGGTTGTTTCGGTAGCCACCTCACCTGCAAAACCAGCACTTTATTAGAATATAAATGTTCAACATGGTCATTTACGCTAACATATAGAAGCTGAATAATTAATTAAGAAGCCATGCTAGTTAATTAGTTGCAGACCATTGTTGTTTTCAGTGGTAGTTTCAGCAAGATCTCGAGCTGCCACTTCCGAAGAAATGAGAAGAACAACAGCAGCTAAAAGAGCAAGGAGAAGGAAACTCTTGGAAATGGAACCCATATTTGATTTCTTTCTTTCTTTCTTTCCTATGAAACTGATCAACCAAGGCATTCTCTATCTCTATTTATAGGCCCCGACAGGCAAATATCCAAAGAGAAACAAGGAAATCTGATAAAAGATTGGGGAGATACAAATGTCGACCCCACAATGTAGCTGGGTGTTGAAGAGTTTCAAACTTATTAACTCAGTTCCCATTGTCTGGATTCAACTTGGATTTTAGAGTTTGAAAGTGGAAGCTATTGGGGCACATCAACAAAAAGTCGACGTTTTTACATGGAGGCAAAACAGAGGACGAACTCTGCCTCACGGAAGTACATGAAGTTGCATGGATATTAGGGCATTTACGTGTAGAAGATCCAAAAATGATAGTTGGGAGAAATAAATGATTCATGTCTTTTAGCAGTGGCTGAACTCTTATCCAAAGGAATTCATGGTTGTCTTTAGGAATCAGGATGATCGTTTTCTCAAAGTGAATTTAATAGAAGTAACTATCGGATAAGAAACTCATATATATATTTGTTAAAAATTGTGCACGAATTGAATCTCATATGATAGTCTGATGGTTAAAGATATTCACCGTTCACCGTTTCAAGTGTAATCTGGATTCGAGTTACGCTAGTCGCATATACTATTCGAGTTTTATCTTATTATTGTAATTCATTAAAAAAAATTGTGTATAAATATTTCAATGTATTAACATTAGTAACTATCATTAAAAGTTTATAATTCAAAAAATGAACAATGTAGTCAATGTTCCAAAATTTCAAAGTGGTCGTTTTGTAAAATTACATTGAAAGTTTATCTTATGAGCATTACAATGGTGTGTTTATCATTGAAGTTAGAAAAAATATTTTTCAATCCAAAACATGATTTCAAATAAAAAAAAATTGGTAATCAAACATCTTTTCAAACTGTTGACATATGTGAAGACAAGGTGAATTATGTGGCTAAATAGTGGTCACAATTTGAGGAACTATTTCATTGTTTTATTTACCTATTTTTAAAATTGACAAATTTTAGAATGAAAGTGTTGGACTATCTATCTTGAAGATCTTTGGACGAGTTAGAGCTTAAACCATGAAGATCAATTGAGTCAAAATTGAAGATTTGAAGATTGATTACTCACGGATCAAGTTTGGTTACTTGCGAAATAAGTAAAGTCACTTTCTATAGTTGAAGATATTGAATTACATCGTGACTCTTATGAAATTATTATCCTATGCTGACTTTTAATTTTAATTTATAGAAAAGTGATTAAACTATAACTCTTATGTAAGCAAAACTTAAGGAGTATATAAATTTATGTTTTGTCTAAGTTAAAGCGTAATCGAGAGATTGAGAGAGCGCAAAATTTTTCAAGTTAGGAATGTTTTATGTTTGCATTATTTTGTAAGCAATCAAGAGAGTCTTGTATTGTAAAAACTAAGCTTTCAAGGGGGAAGCTTAGTGGAGGAGTGATCAGTGTTTATACAACTTTGAGATCATTAAATTGATGAGAGTTATACTTATATTAGGACTTAAATCATTGATTGTATTGTGAGAAGGATAATGGATCATTACTCTAGGAAAAGCCCCCTAAACATAGATTGAGGTTGAACTATGTAAACAATTTCAGTGTTTATTTGTACATTTTTTCACTTTTGATTTTGTGGTTAAAACTATGGCCATAATGAATTGCATGATGAATTAAGTGAACAAAAATGGATAAAAATAATAGAGTTAAAGAAATGAATTACATTCGTAAATGAACGTGTTTTTCTTACTAAGTATGGAAATGACCTAAGAATTAATTTATGGTTTTTCAAATTATTAATTAATTAATTGATCATTGTGAATTTAATTGAATATAGAAAAATTAAATATATTTTCTCATAGATTTATTTACGGTAAAGTTGTAATAATTTTAACGAAATTAGAATTGAGTTGAAAAATAATTTAATTGAGAAATTAATTTATTTAAACTAATTGAGTAAATAATATTTAAATTGGTAAATAAAAAAATGTGTTAAGTTGAAATAAATTATAAAATGTTGGGTTAAAGTTCAGAAAACACATATAATTAGATCCAATACAGAAAAGATCCAACTCCTCTTATATGGAATACATGGGATGACAATCCCTAGTATTCTTATCTAGGGTTGCCGCCCCTCTCTCTAAATAATAGAAAGTTGGAGATTTTTTTTTGTATCAAAATAATATCATTTGTATTCTTTCACTTCAACTCTATTATGCAAAAAATAGTGATAATTTATTTTAAAAATAAATTTTATTTTTTGTAATTGCAATTTTATCGTTTTTATTTAAGAGAAATTTATTTTCCCACTAAAAGTAAAAAAAATATTTTTGATTCTGTGTTTGATTCGATTTGTTTGAGCCCACACTCGAAGTAATTTGCGGTACGAGAAAAACGGAAAAGATCGTTTGATTGAAAACCGAAAACGATAAGAATCCACCTATCCAAAAACACATGTATCGATTCAACTAGACTTTATTGCTATAAATATCACAAACTGAAAAATCGTTTTCAAACCAAAGTTTTTTCAACAATTCTTGTAGTGGTTGTCATTGCCCTTGGTATGTGGTCCACCTGGAAAAAAAAAATTGATTCCACCATAAGTATGGTAGCCAACTATTTGAGGGCAAAACCTTAATAAAAACCCATTTAAAAAATTCTAAAAGTTCACTTACAATTTCCTTTCAAAAAAAATTACTTACAAATTTAAATAATCCTTGAATCCTAAATTTTAAATCCTAAAACTCAAAAATTTAATTTCGATACTCTTGACTCAAAAGTGAATTTTGACAACATTCCTAAGCAAATTTCAAACAAGGGGTACTGGTAAGCACTTAGAATATATAATTATATTTTTTGATACATGAAAAACATATTTTTTGGGTTATATATTGAATAGTGGTCTTTGTCATTACATGGTTTATTTTATCTAGAATAATAGGTGTGGACCAGCTTGCATGGTGGACTGAAACTGGTTTTTCTTTATTTGTTGTATGTTAATATGTGGATGTGGTGCAATTGTTTTGGTGTTCAAAGCATGGCAATGCCATTCATATGAATCAAGCATGCTGTAAAAGTTGTGGTTCAATCTTCGGACATCAATAACTTCATTAGAATTCTAAAATACATTTGTTAATTAATGATTCAAATAAAAAAATATTATCTTATATTCATAATATAAATTGACCCTAAGTTTTATATGAGCTTACGTAAGTTTTAGAGTTGAACCGAGAATAAACAATGATTAAATTGTATACAAACAGAACAGTTACGACTGTTAAACCATTCAATAACTTTAATCATTTTAATCATGTAATATCATTTCAAAGTATATGAAGTTTATCATTCATTCAGGATTAATATATAATAATCCATGCAAAAGGCGATTTAACTTGAAATGGTAATTATAACATAAGAATTTCCATTCTTAACACAGAATCTTAATAACATATACAAGAAAAAATGGTTTTATAATCCAAGTAAATTCAATTGAGAAACTCAGAGGTGTGCTGCCCCCCATGAACATAAATTAGACTCAAAATGAAGTCTTATTATTAGAAAAGCAGAACCAACCCACCTAAGACTGCCAAAACCAGATGGCTCCCAATGCTCAACTTCATTACCCTATGAGAAGCTGAACCCGATGGCAAAGCCTTCGACGGAGAACCGCCTTCTTTCGAGTCTGCCGGCAGAGAATCCGCAGCTGGGCTAATATCAGGAGCTGGGGCTGGTGCAGGTGTTGGAGGTATATCAGTACCAAAGATAGCCTCAGGAAGAAGGACCTTATTGACCTGATATATCGCGACGGGATCGGTCGAATGTACAGCGCTGGATACTTTTGTTTTGCTCCATCCTGAATCGAGGTGCACGGTGCCGGAATCATCGGTGAAATTCAAAGTGTATTGGCCACCAGCAAGTGTAGTGATAGGGCCTTTTGTACTGAGGTCATTGAAGTCGGCAAGGGCATAGTATTTGGGCAAGGCATGGAAAAGGATGAGCGATTTAAGCTGATCATCACTGAGATCGGACAATGACGGCTTCTTAAGACCCTTGAATGAATCGTCTTTCGGGACGAAAATTGTAATGCCTTGTTCAGTGTTGTTGGCTTGGTTTTGGAAGGTGTCAATCACTTTAGTTAATTCAAGGTAGTTAAGGAAAGTGTGAAATGGACCAGCCACAGAGAGTAAATAACTTAGGTTTACGTATTCTGGTGCCGGTGCCGGTGCAGGTGTCGGAGTTGGGGTCATTGCCACCGGAGCCGGTGGACTAGCCATTTGCCCATATGTCAAGGAAGAGCACAGGACCAATGCAGAACAAATTATCATAAAATTCCTGGAAAACTGCATTTTTTCCAGAAATTTGGTATTCGGTCCAAATTCCTACAAGAATCAAATCCATCACATTATGAACAAAAAACTAATATAAAATTCCCTAAGATCAAAACCCCATTTCAGAATCTAGATAAGCAACTTAAACAGGATCTAAAACAATTGAATTGCAGATGACATAAAAATGTGAAGATTAAAACACAAAACTGAAAAAAACAAAAACGAACAAATTTTGGTTCTTGAGCTCCTTCAGATGAAGTTGAGCTAACAAAATTCCCCGAGTAATCAAAATTCAGAACAAAAACCCAGATCAAATCTAATATTCACTTTACATTGAACTTCCTCAAGAATCAAGAAGAAGGAGAAAAAAAAATACAAACAGAAATGTAGATTAACAGAAGCTCAAAAGGAAAATTAAAAAAAATTCTAGATTTAACTTTAGCATTAAGTTAACTTGAAAGAAGATAGATAATGAGAAGCACTAAAGAATGCAACTTTAACAGAAGCAAATTTCAATGAGAGCAGAGAAATGAAGGACAAAAACCTTGCTAAAGAGGAATTCAGAAAGCAAGCTTAATCCTTTGCTGACCAATGTAGCAGATTGGTATAAGCTGGGAGACACTATATAAAGATGGGTTTTTTTTTTTTTTTGATAATTTTTTATTTTTTTGGTAAGATATTAAGGGGAAAAAAAAAGAAAAGAAAAAAGAAAGAGGACATGGGCCTCATTTAATGTCTCATTCGTATAGATTTTGTGGTTAAAATTAAGCTTTAACAAATTAAATTAAAATAATTTTTTTTATACAATGCTTAAAATTAAAATTATTCATAGTTTCTCTCCAACTTATAAATAAGAGAATAATGTATTTTAGCGCATTCAAACTCACATTTTTCAACATTAGCAATAATACTCATACCAATCGAATTAAGACTCAATTAACAATAATTTTATTATTCCTATATCTTGATTTTTTTATTTTAAATATTTTATTTACACATACAATTAATCATGATTACAACAATTCTAACAACTGTATTATTTTTAAGCATAATGATTTATTTGTTCTTTTAATTTAAAAATATATATTTTAATTATTCATTTAATTTTTTTTGACTCTTTTAACTTTTAAATTTATTACGTGGATGCTACATTGATACCTAATTAATTTTTTAAATTTTAAAAAATTCAAAAAAAATAAAATAAAAAATATATTTTAATATTTTTAATTTTTTAAAAATAATTAATTATCAACTTGATATACATTTAGACTGGTAGATGTCGTAGTAACAAAGTTAATAAATATTAACTTTTTCATCTATTTTTTTACATTATTTAATAGAAAATATAAATTTAAAAATTAAAAATAATGAAAATTAAAATGGCTATTTTTATAAAATTAAAAGGTTAAATAAATAATTATGCTTTTTTTTTTACCATTTGGATTGAAAGAGAATGGGGGTGGTCTTTCCCTTAAAGGGAAATTAATGCATTTTTTTAATGTTTTTTAATTTGGCAACTTTTTGAAGGAAAGAGGAGATGTAAGGTAGGCTTTCTCAATCACTTTTAAACTAATTAGTATTCTAATCCATTGAGACACCAGCTCTTGTGCTCTTCATTTTATTTCTCATCCAAGGTTTTCATAACTCATAAATTGGTCTTTTTTATATTTAAAATTAGCTAAAGTTAATTGATTAATTCGATTATTATGGACATTATTATTAGTGATTAACAAAGTGTTTGAAAGGAGTGATAAAGAAGTGGGAACTTCTCTAATACCAAATCTGGAAATTAAAAATAAAGAACACACAAGAATTATCCCTACGTTTGCGGAGCCTAACTCAGTGAAAAATATTCTCTTTTTTCAACCGTTACAACAAATGAACTTAACCTATTTCAAACTTTGAAGAATAATACTTTCACCACTAAGTTCATCAAAATCAATTTCATTGGCAATTTGCACTTAAAAATTTTCATCAACTTAAAGAAGATAAGTGTTAAAAGCTTTCATTTATAAAAACCTATACAAATCTCTTCCTTAAATAAATTCAAGTTCGAGATTTTCTAAAATAAGAGATCTCTAACAATCCCATTCAAACAGTAATGCAATAAATTGTTTACAATATAATAATAGATAATAAACCAATTGAGGACTCTTTCTAGTCAATCACATAGAGTTTCAATTTAATCCAAATGTTCATGTTGAAAGAGATTGACTTGAAGTGATTTAATTCGATCCGATTTTAAATATGAGGTTCCCAAGTAATATAACATTCATTGTTGGGCTAAATATCTTTCAAATAATCAACAAAACCTAATATTCAAAAAAAGAATTGTTCAATAAATTATCAATACTCAAATACGAAAACTATTACTCAACAGCTACAGTGCTAAGGAAGTGGACAATTCCCTATCACTTAAAAAGCCCAACAATTCTAAAGTTAAAATTTTGAAATTTGATTTTTTTTTATAATTTGATATTTATCTTTACCCAAATTTAACCATAATTAATTATTATTGTATTTGAAAAATATAAATTTAATTTGATAAATATTATTAATAAATGTTCCTTTTAAAATTATATTTTAAATTTAACAATTTAATATTTATTAATTTTAATATTATAATATCATAATTAATTTAATTAAATAAAATATTAAAATAACAAATAATTTATTTAAAATCAACTTTATATTTAATATATAAAATTATGAAAAAAATTAAACAAAAAACATAAAATAATTTATTTAATTTTTACCAAAAAACATTATCATTCTTGAGATTGCTTTTAACACAAGTATAGATTAAATTTTCAACCAACCTTGTTAGACACTACTTAAGGAAACCTTTGAAGAACAAAGAATGATTAATTTTACATTGTATGTAATAAATTTGAAATTCCAACTTTACCTTTTTAATTTTTTTAAGCTATGATTTTTTTGTCTTAATATAATATATGGTACTTGAACTTGATACTTTTTTTTTAATTTGGTACGTAAACTTCTTTTGTCCAATTTTGTGCCAAAACTTCACACTTTTTTTCTAATTTGGTACCTAAACTTGACACTTTTTCTTAAGTTGGTACTTGAACTTTTTGGGATCCAATTTAGTACCTAAACTTGACTTTATTCCTAATTTGGTACCTAATCTTTTTTTTTGTCCAATTTGGTACTTGTCAAACGTTTTACAAATGACTCCAATATACCAACAATGTTATTTTTTTATGAAGTAGCAAAAATAATCAATGTATGACTGAAATGTGACAGATGATATGATATTTCTCTTTTGTATTTTATATGTTCAATTACTTTTAATTTTATTTATTTTATTAATTGAAAATAATGGATTTCTTTTAATTTGGGGTTAATTTTTTCTTATTTAATATTAATTCATTAAGCATAGCTCAATACCTAGTTTTTAACATGAATTTTCGCTAATACTGACAAAATTTTTGTAGCATAACAAAAAAAAATTTAACAGCGTTAGTGTTTTGCGTAATTTGTATAACATTTAATAAATTTAGGTATTAAATTGAATCTAAAAAAAATTTAGGTACCAAATTTAGGTACAAAATTGGAAAAAAAAATAGGTGTCGTATTAGGAGAAATGGCAATATCAAATTCTGTCCCAAAATTAGTGATTTGTTCAAGACTTATGAATTTTTGCACATGAACATTGTTTTTTTGATAAATATATCCTTGGATTAATTTTTTTTAACAATTTCATTATACATTCTGATCATATCTGTTCTTTATGACATAATGTCTAGAATTATCCATAACCCCTTTTCAGCTCATAAATAGGAGAATAATGCACTTCAACGCACTTGAACTCACGTCTTCCTACATTAACAATAATATCCATATCAATCGAGTTAATACTCGATCGACAATCCTTGATTTAACTTAAATCAACATCATGGATTAATTATCAAACTAATCTATTTGATTATAGACACCCACTTCCTTTTATATTATCATAAATCTTAATCAACACTAAGATTTGCGTCAGTTCGTTAATCATTAAATGTGTAGAAGCCAAGGTTTAATCAAAGCTTATGCATAATTGCATTTACCAAACAATTAATTAGTACTTATAAATCTGTCATATTTCTAATTTTTTATTTATAAAAAATTGAGAATGATAATGATTTCTTTTACTTTTCAATTTTACAAAAAAATTATTTTAATCTTCTATTTAATTTTTTTTAATATTTAAACTTATTTTTCTTAAATCACCCAAAATAGATGGAGAAAATATTTTTTCACTTTGCTGAAATGGATACACGTGGATTGCCAGTAGATGACACTTCAGCGTTTAATTAATTTTTTAAAATTTTAAAAAATATAAAAATTGTTTTTAAAAGTAAAAAAATCATTAAAATTGTTTAAAAAAGTATCAAAATTAAAAAAAAATTTAAAATTTTTAAAAAGTAATTAAATGCCGACACGTCATCCACGTGTATGCCACATTAACAAAGTTAATAAATGTTAATTTTTCATCCATTTTGAAGTGGTTTGACAAAAATTATAAATTCAAGAACTAAAAGAGATGAAAAATTAAATGAATAACTAAAATGATTTATTTTTATAAAATTTTACGACCAACAAAATCATTATCCATAGGAGAAATAATCTCTTCCACTCTATAAAACAATAAATATGGTGTATCTAGACAATTGATTTTTTTTTTTAATTTCATAAAGGAAAATTGAAAATGTGTTAAATATTGAACCCATGTACTGGCATAATGGTAAAGAGTGTTCATTACTTCAAGTGTGATTTGGATTCAAGTTGTGTCAATCGTGTTGTTATTAGGGTTTTATCTTTCCTTTATAATTCACCAAAAAAAATTGTTAAATATCGGATGAATTACCTAGAATTTTTAGAAAATTACTAGATTAGGTTAAATTTGAAAAAACAAACCTAATCCGGTTATTTTCTAAAAATACAGGCATTTATGGGCAATTCACCCTTAAATATCTAACAACTTTCTATTAAGCTTTAGGACACCCTCTTTGTCCTAATTTTTTTTAAAAATAAGTTCATTCACCAAATTATAATATTCCAAATAAAAATAATAATAATGATGGGAAACTTTTTGATGATGGAGGGAATGATGGAAGGTTCTATGAATATTTAGTTGGTGTAAAGCAATGTAGAGGGAGCAGGGAAGTTGAGAGGTACACATCAATTTTGGCTGCCATAGCCCTTTCAACTTCATCCTTTGCTTAAAGTTTCGGGCCTTTTGACTCCTCACTCTTTTCTTGTAGAAAGCGAAGGAAAGTAAAATTGAATCGATTTCGGTACAATTATAATGTGATGATTGATTATCTCATTTCTTAATTATGAGATAAGAATACGATCTTTTGAATTTGTCACTAACAACAATACTCTAATTTATTAAACTTTTAACTCATTTATGGGATCTAAAATACTCTACAGGTAGTGCATGGAACAATTTTCCTTTTATTAATGAAACAAGAAAACATGATTAATACATATTTTCCTATAAAGGAAACGTAATTTTTTTTATTTGTACATTTATATAGATTTGAATTAAGACAAGATGTTATTTGATTTTGTCTCATGCCTTAATATGTGGTCTTTTGAAGTTTTAATGGGGGTGTTGCGGTTTGCTTCATGTTATATGGATGTTCACCGGCTAAGATCGATACTTGAGGATTTTAAAGCTTAAAGGAGAGGTTATGGGGTTGTGGTAATTTTGTATCATCTTCACTTTTATTGTTAGAGGTGTGTTTCTCATGTATGTCAAGGTTATGTTTTAGGATGAGTTTGGATGGGCGGTGTGTTTATCTGCGATTAGTATAAAAATAACAGTGACAATGAGATTAAATAGTATTGTCGAATTGGGTGTTATTTGGGTATAATAACAAAGTGTGTGACTAAGTTTGGCTTTACAAGTCAAGCGACACTAACTCGGTATAATAAAATAAACTTTAAACTAAATAGTAATAAAGTGAGGGAATTTATGTACTTTCAGTTTTTTTTTGAAAATTTATATGGTTCAAAATTTTATTTTTTAGGGTAAATTATCAAAATAGTCACTTTTGTTTGCTTCAGGTCATATTTTAGTCATTTATGATTGAATTGATACGTTTTAGTCACTTATATAACATTTTAGTCATTGAGTCGTTAACGGTGTAACGGTAAGCTGACGTGACACATTAAATCATCATTTCAAATGAAAAATTTAAGTTAAATTCTACAATTGGTCCCTATATTTTTTCATTTTGAACAATTTAATTTTTTTTTATGTTCTTTAACTTTCCTTTATTTTTTCTTCATTTATGCTTCTCCCTTTGTTCTTCTCCCCTTTTCATTCCTTTTAACGTAATTTTTTTAAGTTTTCTATTTGTAGCAGTACATGGAATTTTGTAACACCCTATACCCGACCCAATTACGGGCCCGAATATTAGGACGTCACACCACCGTCTCGCATCATGCTCATCTCATTTTAGCGTATTAAAACACATGCAACTTTTTTCTTTTATTATTTTACTATGGTGTTCATACTTTTACAAAATCCAAACATATTATAAGTCATCCATACTCAAATTAATAATATGACATGCTATCATACATCGAATAAACATCAATTATTCATTAATCATGCAATAGAACCATTTAACAAATTTTCTCAAAACTGTTATGTAAGTATCGGTAATTTTAAAGAAGCTATCGATAGTTTCACAAGGGGTATCGATACTATTTGGAAAATCGATACCAAACTAGCTTACTATTTCCGAATTAAAAACCCAACTGTCAAAAGATATCGGTACTTTAATACAGGTATCGATAATTCCCCCTCAAATGTCGATACTTGTATTAAAGTATCAATACTGACAAGCAGTATTGACTTCCTGCACTTCGAAAATTTCAGAGGTATCGTTTTTAAAACTCGATTATCAATACCTCTATTCCAGACCCTTAAAATACTTCATATAAACAACTAAACCATGCAAGGCATATCCTAAACATCATACATCAATTACCTCATAAAAAGAGATTAAAACGTCACAAATAACAATCCAAACACCTTATTTTAAATCCATAATCTACCAAACTTAATAGGCATGCAACAATCAAAAAACCATAGCAAAAAACAAAATTAAAACCTACCACATTGTTTATCACATTGCCTTAATTTCCCCAAATAAAAATAAACATGTAACACCTACTAATTAAAGCTAAAAGAATTGACTTAGCTTGGATCACCCTAAGGACCACACCGCTTACATCAGCACTAAGTATCTGCAATGGTTAAAAAGGAATGGGTGAGCTTAACAAGCTCAGTGAGTGCCTAGAATAACCACTACGTAAACAATCATCATGCATCAACCCAACAAACATTCATCATATTCATATCATCTTTCTTGGATTTATTTACACATTAGTTACATAATTTTCAGCACACTTTATTCACATACAAGCACACTGAGTCATTTATATAGTCACATTTAATTACAATTTATAATAATTTGGTTTTTGAGATTATGAAATATAAGGTGAGCTTTATTATCACACATTGGATACTCAAATCTCCAAACACACCATACACATGACTCATAAAATCGAAACATATCCCATAAGTGAAGCCTAACACTCTCCAAACACACCACACATACATATCTCGTTGAATGGAGCGTAGCTCGCATTCCCTTATTTTTCCAAACACTGTCCCTGGGCCTCAGCGCCTCACATATATCACAACACAAAGGCAAGTACTCACATTCCTATGGCATGCCAACTATATCCAACGGTTTCATAAGGTCACAAAACCAAAATATCCACATTATTATTACATATTTCCTTACCGATTTTCTGCATTTATTCACTGCATATTCAAACTTATTAGCACAATATAATCAATCACATGATATGAAAACATACCCACATATTTACTGTCACATGGCATGAATATCATAGCCTCATTTCACTTTCACAGCAGTCATCATAAACTTTATAGCATATATCACAACATTTCATGTATATTCACAAATATCGCAATTTCACAAGTAACATATTTCACATTTAAGCATAGGTGTGAGGATCACTTACACTCGGAATTTAGAGTAGGGGTTTAGTGTAACATCCTAAATTTAGTGATGTCGAAAATAATGACTCAGGGTTAAGTTATTGTTTGTCATCTAAGAAATTTGAATTATATAATTAATCATTTTAATAATAATAAGTAAGAAAATAAAATATAGGGGAGGAAGGGATTAAATAAGAAGAAGGAAGAAAATAGGGGGCAAGGGAGCAAATAGCTAAAATTAATAGTTAGTGGAAATGTTAGTAATTAAATAAAGGATTTTGTGTGGTGAGAATTAAACTAGATTATAATAATGTTATAAAATAAATAAATTAAAGAATGGAGAGAAATAGGAGAAAGAAGAAATTTATTAAAGAAAAATCAAAATCCTTTTTCTTCTTCTTTTCTCATCTCTACGAAACCAAAGGAGAAAATTTGGAGCTAGGGTTTGCTTAATTCAAGTTCTTCATGTAAGTCTCCTCAAGGTTTTGATGCCATTTTGTTTTGGGTTGAACATGGGTTATACTTAATTTCTTAAATGGGTAATTGACTTGAGAAGCCCTTAAGGGTTTAGGGTTTTGTCATTTAGGTAAAATAAATTTGATTCTCATGTGGGTTTCCATGTTTGGAGAAGAGTAGGATATGGGTATGTGGGAAATAATTATTGTATCTTGAATGTTATGAGCTAGAGAAGTAA
Source organism: Gossypioides kirkii (assembly GCA_005610355.1). Taxonomy (NCBI): domain Eukaryota; kingdom Viridiplantae; phylum Streptophyta; class Magnoliopsida; order Malvales; family Malvaceae; genus Gossypioides; species Gossypioides kirkii. The sequence goes on along the minus strand of CP032249.1, from coordinate 5,665,807 downwards.
TTGATATTGATTACTAGGAGTAATTGTGAAAAAAAACATTGAATTTATGTATAGTAGTGAATATGAGAAATTTCATAGTATGAATTTTATTGAATATACTTACATGTTGCAGTTCAGTAATCATAGAAATGATGCAAAAGTAAGCCTTGAAGAGGGATTTGTTATCTATCCCGAAAGAGAGCTTTGATAGATGAATTAGTTATAAAAAAGAGAATGTAATTACTAATAGAAATAAAAAAAATTAAATTTCAAATCAAGAATCACGACGTGTGGAGGATATTCGAGGAAAGAGTAAAGTTATCGATTACGCTCGGTTGGTGAAACTTCTCACCATGTAAGTTTACTTTGGACTTACTTTATTTAATTTTATTATGCTATTAAATGTTATTCTACTGTGTAATTAAGTATTGGCAGGTGTAAACACATTTATGATTTACCTTATTTTAGATTTCCACATCGTATATTGTTTGGCTATTGGGTAAACTATTTCATTGAAGTGATATATGTTATGGAATCAAAGGTATATTCCTTTAAATTTTGAATAAACGCATAATTAAGCAGACGAGTGTAAATGTGTGCAGCTGGCGAGCATAAACGCATAATTAAGCTGACGAGCGTAAACGTGTGCAAGCTGGCGAGCGTAAACGTATAATTAAGCTGACGAGCGTAAGCGTGTGCAAACTGGCGAGCGTAAATGCATAATTAAGCTGACGAGCATAAACGTGTGCAAGCTAGCGAGCATAAATGCATAATTAGGCTGACGAGCTTAAACGTGTGAAAGCTGGCGAGCGTAAACGCATAATTAAGCTGACGAGCATAAACGTGTTCAAGCTGGCGAGCGTAAACAGATAATTATGATAAAGAGCGAAAAAGTGGATCAAAAGTGACTATTATAGATAATAAAGCTTGATAGTATTAATTGAAATGTGCTTGTATGAGAGTATACTTTAAATGTTTACGAGAGTTCATGAATAATTTACAAGTGATTCATTTGGAGGATTATTTTATAATTGTATTAACTTACCTAAATTTTTCTGTGTTGTAGATTTTGAACTTTTGAATTCCTTTCGGGTTGGATTGATAGAGCAGGCACAACTTAACCATCATTTCGTTATTTTTTGATGCTCAACCTTAGGTTAAATATGGCATGTACATAGGTGGTCCCATTTTGTACAGTTTTGGTCCTAACTAAGTTGTAATTTATAAGTCCATATTTCTTTTGTTCTAAAATTCTAACATTTCATTACGATGATATCTAGTAGGGAATGAACTGTTGTTTTTGAATGATAATTATTGTAAGTGTTTGTTTATTAGGGTTGTTTTGAGGGTATTTTAGGTAATTGAAGATTTATACCGGCATGAGCCTCCGGCGTGCTAGTTGTAGGGCTTACACGGTCTGGGACACGGCCCAACCCACGGTCGTGTGGTCCTTTTTCGCAGCTACACATGGGCAAACACATGACGAGACACATGGGCATGTGCTTAAATTTCAAAGAGACACACGGTCTGACCCACGGGCAGACCCACGACTGTGTGTAATTTTTTAAAATATGTGTAGTGGTCACACGGCCTGGCACACGATCTAACTCACGACCATGTGACCTATATTCCAGTACTAACACTGGCTAGTACACGGCCTGACCCCACAATCGTGTGCCCTATTTTCAAAACCCTGAATTTTTCACCTAAATTTTTGTTATTCCATATTAGTCCTTGATGTGTCAGATGAAATTTCAAAGGCTCGGGAATTCGATTTAAAAAGGGAATAGAGGTCTTTGGTTTTAGGTGGTGTTTTTACATGGTTATGAGTAAAGAAGGATGTGGAATGGTTTATGATACATTGTCACCTTATTCCGTCGCTATTACAGGTATAGGTGTTACATTTAGGCTACCTCTAAATTCCCAAATACACGATGAATCATCTACGAGCAGCGATTCCAAAACGCTCACCAAAATTTATGCTTTTCATTGAAAACTTGAAAGCTTAGACAAGCTTTCCTCTACCTTTATCTCTACTTGTTAAAGGTCCTATCGACTCCAACGCTTCAACAACACATATCACATAAATATACAAGCAAAAATCAATCATCTAAACATCTCATACAGTCATAAACAATAACTTAAGTCACGTTCTCTTAAACTGAAACCTTTAACTTAGAAAACTTTAAATTATAATATCTCGGTCTACACTTAATCTTTTTGCACGAAACAAATTCCGTTCATCTACATATTTTATCCATGACTGATTCTCAAACTTTAAACTACACAAAAATACACCTTTTAAGATACATAATATTTTCAACATACAATGTCTATTTACGACGAAAATTCATTAAAACACTATAAATTCTTAACGAAACTTCAAGATATGTTTAGAAACCTTCTAAACATGTTAAAACTAACTGAAAAACACTTTAATATCAAAATTTCATCCACAAACTCGAAATTCACCATTAAAGACCCTATTTTAAGCTTTTATTTAAAACTTGCGTTTTAATGCCTAAAAACTCAATTTAAAGGAGTAGATATAATTTAAAACTCATAAAAAGTCGAATGGTTACCTTTGCTTGAAGAAAAATGAATTTTGACGCTAATCCAAAAAAACCCACATTTAAAGAAATGATGAAGGTGATGAAGGTTTTTAGGTATTTTTCTTGGTTTTAATGAGCATTTAAGGTTTTAGGGTTATTAAAAATCAAAGGAAATTAAAAGTTGGTGATTAAAAAAGATTGAGAGAGTTTAGGAGAGCAAAAGTCGACCAAATATGGGGAGGAAAGCGTTTGATGTGAATAATATGGAGAAAAAAAAGGGGTTTTTAAGTTGATTTTGGACATTTGTCAAATCGCTTAATAAAAACTCTTAATTTTGATTCTTTTACAAATCAGTCCTATTTTCAAAATTAAAGTTATATAAAACTCATTTTTAAAATTGATTTAATATCCTAATAGTCATTGTTGAAAATACTATCGATTACTAAACTTCCAAACAATTTTGGGCTAAAATTCCTATTTTACCTTCGAAACTTCTAGGCTCGATTTTGGGTGTGACAAAGCCCGTAAGCGTGAGTTTCTATATCTGGTTTGAGGTAGTATGTGTGGTTGAGTACGAGTCGAAATTTCTGCAACTCAATCAGTATGCTCCGGAGATGGTTCTTGCTGAGAAGGATCGATGTAAGAGATTTCATTTTGGGTTGAATCGAGTTATTCAAGTTTATTTAGTGACTCAAAATACTAAGATTTTTTATGAAAAGGTTAAGAAGGCTAAGGCTATTGAGAAGACTCTGATTAAGCCACCAAGATCGTTAGTAACTGAGTCCGAAAAGAAGGCTTTCGAATAATATAATGTTTTGGGGCGACTGGATAAGAGGTGTCGAGAAATGTAGAGGTTGAATAGGATTGCACAACACGAGTCTTGACCAAGTCAGTTTAGGTAGATGAATAGTGTTGTAATTAGTTCTAGTGGATGGTCACTTTGTAGACACTGTGATTGTAGGCATCTTGAAGAGTGTCAGAAACTAACTGGGAGATGTTTTAAGTGTGGCTTTAAGGAACATATGTTAAGGGATTGTTCGAAGAGAGTTGAGATTTTGCAGACTCCGAGTTCTGCACCTACACTTTGTCTGTTAGAGGCTGTGTAACACCTTGATTTTAGTAGTGTCGAGAATAGTGATTCGGGGTCACGTTCACCAACGGTTAACTAATAAAATTTAAGTGTTTCAATGATTGTGAGTGAGGGGGAGAAAGTTATAATTAATTTTAGTTTAGAAATTAGATGAGTAAAATACTTAAATTATTATAAGAATCTAGAAGTAAATGATATAATATATATATATATATATATATATAAAAAGGAAAGAAGAACAAATATTAAGAGTACAGGGATAAATTAGTTGTAAATAAAGAAAGTTAGGGGCCAAAGTAATAAATAATCCATAATTAAAGTTAGTGGTGGAGTTAGTGGTCAAACATGAGATTTTGTGGTGAACACTTAATCAAATAAAATAATAGTAATAAAATTAGTGGATATAAAAAGAGAGAGAGGAAAAATTAAGAAGAAAAAAATAAATTCATCCCTCTCCATCGTCTCTCACGAAGGGAAAAGAAAGCATTTGGGAAATTTAGGGTTTATTTCCATTTAAGCCTTCCATGTAAGTTCTCTAAGAAATTTCAATTGTGAGTTTTGTTTTGGGGTTGTGGGTTAAGTTTATGGTTGGTTTAACTTATCTAAATAGGAAATTTATTTGAAAAATCCTTGATAGTTTAGGGTTTTGTTAATTATGGTATCTTGAAATTGGTTGTCAATTGGGTCTCTCATGTATGGTAAAGTGTTGTATATGGGCATGTGTGAAAGGGTTATCATGTTTTGGAAGTTAAAAAGATTTGAGAAGTTGATGGTAGTAGTTGTTTGGAGCTTTTGTTAAAGGGTGGAAATCTTGTTTGGGATTGTGCACATTTGAATTTGCTTGGCATTAAACCCTTGATTTTCCGTGCATTATGAGTTCATGAGTACCTATAATGTTTATGTGAATATTGATCATTGAAAGTATTTGATAGGTTACCCGAAGAGGGAAGGGGTGAAAATGTGTCAATTAGTAAAGTAGAATTTGAGCACTAATGATGTAAAATTGTTATCCAGATCAAGAATCGCAACGAGTAGAAGATGAGCGTGGCAAAGGCAAGGCCATCGACTAATCCTAAGTGGTGAAACTCTTTATCATGTAAGTTGCTTTAGCCTCATCTTATTTTATCTTTTAAGTAATGTTAAAGCTATAATATAATATGATGATGTGATGATATACTTAAATTATATATAGATATAAACGCATAAATAAGCTGACAAACGTAAACATGTGCAAGCTGGCGAGTGTAAAAGCATAAATAAGCTGACGAGCGCAAACGTGTGCAAGCTGGCGAGAGTAAATGCATAAATAAGCTGATGAGCGTAAACGTGTGCAAGCTGGCTAGTATAAAAACATAATTAAGCTGATGAGCATAAACGTGTGCAAGTTGGCGAGTGTAAATGCATAAATTAGCTAATGAGCGTAAACACATAAATATTCTGATAAGCGCAACTGCGTAAGTAAATTGACTAGTGTAAGCAATAATGTCCTATATGTATCAAATGAGATGTGCTTGTAAATGATTTTGCTTGAGGAAATGTTGGAGAATCTAAGCTATTTTTGCAAGTGATTCCTTGGGAGGGTTATTTCATTATCGTATTTCATATCTATTTTTCTCTGTTTTGTAGATTTTAGGCTTTTGATCACTTCAAGGTTGGATCACCCGAGTAATCGCAACTTCAAGTCTACATCTCGGTAGTTTTTGATGTTATACTTAGATTAAATATGGCATGTGTATAGGTGGTCCCATTGTAAGTCATGACTTAAACTAGGTTACTTAAATTCATGTCAATTCATTTTAAATCTAAGTATGTGTAATTGTTGTGTGAAAATCTTTTGATGTCTATGTATATAAATTCTATAAGAGACAAAGTAATATATATTTTGGTTGTTTATTGATATGTTTTAACTTTGTTCAAATGGTGTTATGATTTGGTTAGGTATAGAAATTCAAATGGGTGAGGTTTGGGTTGTTTAAAATGCATTTTTAGGTAACTTTGGGACTCACACGGGCGTCTGCCTTGGGCGTGCTAGTTGCAGGGCTTACACGGCCTAGCACACGGTCTTGCCCATGGCTATGTGTTTGATTTTCGTAGTTACACACGAGCAGCCGCACGATCAGACACACCGGCATGTGTCTCGAGCCCGAATACACCCACGGTTTGATGCATGGCCTGACCCACAATCATGCGAGGTTTTTTTAAATTGATTTAGTGGTCACACAGTTTGGTACGTGGCCTAGCCCACAGCCGTGTGACCTATGTTCGAACTCTCTTAGGAGCAAGCACACGGCTTGGCCCACGGCCGTGTGCCCTTATTTTCTCAAATTTTAAAATTTTCCTCAAGCTTTTAAGTAATTCATAAGGGTCTTTGGTGGTTCGAATGAAATCTTAAGGCTCTAGAGGCCGGTTTAAAGATGGTATAGTTATATCTCATTTAAAAATGACGGCTTTTATGAACCAATAGTAAATTGAATGATGTTGTCTGAACAGTAACTTATTGTATTCCTGTTCCAGTGTTATTTTTGAGATATGGGTGTTACATTTAATGATATCAGAGTATGTTTTAACTGATTCTAGGATTAATTAGATTGTGTATTGAGTCTAGAATTTACATGCCATATTAATCTGTAAGTTATGTGCTGCTCTTGTTTCAACTTAACATAGATTTCTTTTGTATCAAATAGAAATGGTAGACAGAAATAATCCTCAAGTTAATGATGAAGTGAAAAGTCATGCTCTAGTTGCTAGTGAAGGAGCAAATCAAGATGTATCCGGATCTCAAACCGTTTGGAGTGGAAATTGAGACATGTTCTTTCAGATGATGAATGAGTGGTTTACACAGTTCATGCAGAATAATCCGATGGCTCCATGACCTCAGCCACCTTCAGTGCCTTTTAACACGCCTACACAACCTTAGAATATAGAACAAGTAGTGACCCATTACCCACTAACGGATAAGATACGTAAGCTGGAGGCGGAAGAGTTTCTGAGACTGTATAATGATGATCCTACCAAGGTAGAGTATTGGTTGGTTAACACACAATGTGTTTTTGACAAACTAAATTGCTCCCCAGAAGATAGCTTAAAATGTGTTGTTTCCTTATTGAAAGAAGATGCATATCAGTGGTAGATTACTTTGACTTCTATGATTCCCCGTGAAAGAGTAACTTGAGAATTTTTCCAAAAGGAGTTTAGGAAGAAGTATGTCAGTCAATTATATTTTGAAGATAAGAAGCTGGAATTCTTTGACTTGAAACAAAGAAATATGTCCATGGTAGAATATGAGCGTAAATTTGTAAGTTTGAGTAATTATGCCCGAGAATAGATGACTTCGAAAGCTGAGATATGTGCTAGATTCAAGAGAGGATTGAATGAAGACATTCGGGCTATGGTAGGGATGCTGGAAATCAAAGAAATTGTGGTTCTATCTCAGCGTGCTCAGAAAATGGAAGTGATTTGGAAAGAGAAGAAACAAGCTAAAGCCAAGAAAGGAACTTCGAGCAAACGAAGCGATACTAGAAGCTTTTCGACTCCTCCACCAAAGAAACCCCATGAATTTAATAATCATCCTATCTCTATTGGGGGAAACCTGAGGAGAAGCATGTTTACCTAGTTTCCTTCAAGGTCCCAGGCTACTTCGGTAACAAGTGCAGGAAGTGTGAGAAATGCTGAGATCCTTGTTTGTCTACTATGTGGTAAAGCTCGTGAGGGAGAGTGTAGAATCAAATCTGGGGCTTGCTTCCGTTGTGGGTCATTTGAGCATCGTATCAGAGATTATCCTCGGAGGAGTAAGTACAGTTCAGAACCATTGTCAAAGTCTACGACCACCCCACAAAAGAATAGGAAATTGAGGTCTGGAGGTACTTCTGATATTAACCGGAATGAAACGTGTGATTCAACCTTTAGATCAGAGGGATGAGCACCAGCAAGAACCTATGCAATCTGAGCTAAAGAAGAAGCTTTAGCTCCTGATGTTATTACTGGTACTTTCACTCTTTACGATACTATTGTTATTGCTTTAATTGATCCCGGGTCCACTCATTCCTATTGAATCTATCAAAATTGATATTAGGGTGTCAAATCCACTAGGTTAGTATGTGATAGTTAATGAAATTTTTAGAAGTTGTCCACTAAAAATTTGGGGTCACGAATTTTTGGTTGATTTGATGTCATTACCATTCGATGAATTTGATGTCATACTTGGAATGGAGTGGTTGACTACACATGATGCGGTGGTTAATTGTAAGCACAAGTGAATTATTCTGAAGTGCCTGAATAGGGGTCTATTGACTATGAAGACGAAAAAGTTGGATGGAATAACAAATTTGATATCGACCCTAAATGCTCGGAAGTTGATTCATAAAGGCGCAAAGGCCTTCCTAACTTATATATTAGACACAAGAACCTCCGAGCAAAAGATTAACCAAGTTCTGATAGTATGGGAACTTGTGGATGTTATTCCTTAAGAGTTACCAGGTTTACCATTGGAAAGAGAGGTTGAATTTGCCATTGAGGTGGTTTTGGGAATCACTTCGATCTCTATGGCACCATACAGAATGGTTCCGACCGAATTGAAAGAACTAAAGTCTCAGTTGCAAGAATTGTTGGAACGAAGGTTTATTAGGTGGAGTGTTTTACCATGGAAAGCACTTGTATTATTTGTTAAAAAGAAGGATGGTACTCTGGGGCTATGTATAGACTATCGACAGTTAAATAAGGTAACAGTCACAAAAAAATATCCACTACCATAGATTGGTGATTTGTTTGATTAGTTAAAAGGAGCAACAATGTTTTCAAAAATTAATTTGTGCTCGGGGTACTATCAGTTGAGAGTCAAAGAAACAGACATTTCGAAGGCAGCTTTCAGAACTCGTTATGGCCATTATAATTTTTTGGTTATGCCATTTGACTTAACAAATGCTCTTGCAACATTAATGGACCTTATGAATAAAGAGTTTCAACCGTACATAGATCAATTTGTGGTAGTATTCCTTGATGATATTTTAATTTATTCGAGTAATGAAGTTGATTATGATCAGCATTTGAGGACGTATTACAAGTTTTACGAGAAAAACAATTATATGCAAAATTCAGTAAGTGTGAATTTTGGTTCTTTGAGGTTGCATTTCTGGGACATTTGATTTCTAATGAGGGAATTCAGGTAGACTCAAACAAAATTTCAACAATTATGAACTGGAGTCCTTCGAAGAATGTTACTGAAGTACGAAGCTTTTTAGGATTAGCAAGACATTATAGGCGGTTTGTGAAAAAAATTTCGATCGTGGCTTCGTCGACGATGAAATTACTATAGAAGGGTGTTCAATTTGTGTGGACCGATAAGTGTCAACAGAGTTTTGTATGACTAAAAAAAATGTTGATAAAGGCTTCGATTTTAATCTAACCTGAATTTGGGAAAGAGTGTGTGATTTTCAATGATGCTTTACTAAATGAACTTGGGTGCGTACTGATGCAAGCGGGTAAGGTAGTGACTTATGCTTCTCGACAATTAAAGTCTCATGAAAGAAATTATCTGACCCACGATTTGGAGTTGGCAGCGATTGTTTATTCTCTAAAGATTTGACGACACTACCTTTATGGTTAGAGATGCCATATTTATTCGGATCACAAAAGTCTAAAATATTTGATGACTCAAAAAGAACTCAATCTTCGGCAAAGGAGGTGACTTGAATTATTGAAAGATTATAATTTGATTTTAGATTATCACTCGGGAAAGGCTAACGTGGTTGCAAATGCCTTAAGTCGAAAGTCAATGTTTGCATTAAAAGCATTAAATGCTCGATTGTCAATGGAAAGTGATGGTAGCCTTATTGCTGAATTAAGGGCTAGACTGGTATTTCATCAGAAGATTAGAGAGTTGTAAGAAAAGGATCCGAAGTTAATAGAAAAACGAGAGAAAATATAAAATGATTCAACCATGGGATTTTTAGCTAGAGAGGATGGTATGATTTATTTTCGTAGCAGATTGTGTATTGCGAATGACTTGGAACTTAAGACGGATATTTTATCGGAGGTTCATAGCAGCACATACTTCATAACCCGGGCAGTACCAAGATGTTTAATGATTTAAAGAAAATGTATTGGTGACCGGGAATGAAGCGTGAAATTTCAAAATTCGTAGCTAGATGTTTGGTGTGCCAACAAGTGAAAGCTGAACACCAAGTACCGTTAGAGTTATTACAGCCAATCACTATTCCTGAGTGGAAATGGGAAAGAATCACCATGGATTTCATTTTTGGGTTGCCAATGACTCCGAAGAAGACTCAATTTTTGTTATTGTTGATAGGTTGATAATGTCTGCACATTTTATTCCAGTCAGAATAGATTACTCATTGGAGAAGTGAGCAGACATATACGTGTCAAAAATTGTCATACTCCATGGTGTACTATTGTCCATCATCTCTGACCGGGACTTAAGATTTACCTCAAGGTTTTGGAGTAAACTTCATGAAGCCCTGGGCACAAAATTAAATTTTAGCACCGCGTATCATCCATAAATAGATTGACAATCCGAGCGGGTGATTCAGATTTTGGAAGATATGTTGCGGTGTTGTGTATTGGAATTCGAGGGTAGTTGAGAGAAATATTTACCCTTAGTGGAATTTGCATATAACAACAATTATCAATCTAGTATTAAAATGGCACCTTTTAAAACTCTATACGATAGAAAGTGCAGAACGCCATTATACTGGACATAGTTGAGTGAATCCAAGATAGTGGGTATCGACCTGATTCGTGAGACTAAAGACAAATTTTGAATAATTCGAGATCATCTTAAAGCAGCATCATATCGACAAAAATCATATACAGATTTGAAAAGAAAAGATGTATAGAATTTGCTGTCGGGGATAAAGTATTTTTTGAGAGTCTCACCATGAAAAAAAGTGTTGCGATTTGGAAGAAAAGGGAAATTCAATCCAAGGTATATTGGGTCATACGAAGTTATCGAGAGGATTGGTCCAATAGCTTACCGATTAGCTTTGCCCTCAGAAATTGAAAAGATTCATAACGTCTTTCATGTCTCTTTTCTTAGACAATATCGATCAAATCTCTCACATGTAATCACCCTTTATGAAGTGGAAATACAGCCAGACCTGTCATATGCTGAAGAACCGATTAAGATCTTAGCTCGTGAAGTAAAGAAACATAGAAATAGGAGAGTACCTTTGGTGAAAGTGCTATGGAATCGTCATGGGATCGAGGAGGCTACCTGGGAAACTGAGGACTCGATAAGGACGTAATACCCCAACTTATTTTCTGGTAAAAAATTTCGAGGACAAAATTTTCTAAGGGGGAAGAGTTGTAGCACCCCGATTTTTAATAGTGTCGAGAACAGTGATCCGGGGTCAGGTTTACCGACGGTTAACTAATAAAATTTAAGTGTTTCAATGATTGTGAGTGAGGGGGAGAAAGTTATAATAAATTTTAGTTTAGAAATTAGATGAGTAAAATACTTAAATATTATAAGAATTTAGAAGTAAATGATATAATATATATCAAGGAAAGAAGAACAAATATTAAGAGTAAAAGGATAAATTAGTTGTAAATAAACAAAGTTAAGGGCCAAAGTAATAAATAATCCATAATTAAAATTAGTGGTGGAGTTAGTGGTCAAATATGAGATTTTGTGGTGAACACTTAATCAAATAAAATAATAGTAATAAAATTAGTGGATATAAAAAGAGAGAGAGGAAAAATTAAGAAGAAGAAACAAATTCATTCCTCTTTACTCCATCGTCTCTCACGAAAGAAAAAGAAAGAATTTGGGAAATTTAGGGTTTAGTTCCATTTAAGCCTTCCATGTAAGTTCTCTAAGAAATTTCAATTGTGAGTTTTGTTTTGGGTTATGGGTTAAGTTTAAGGTTGGTTTAACTTATCTAAATGGGAAATTTATTTGAAAAATCCATGATAGTTTAGTGCTTTGTTAACTGTGGTATCTTGAAATTGGTTGTCAATTGGGTCTCTCATGTATGGTAAAGTGTTGTATATGGGCATGTGTGAAAGGATTATCATGTTTTGAAAGTTAAAAAGATTTGAGAAGTAGATGGTAGTAGTTGTTCGGAGCTTTTGGTAAAGGGTGAAACTCTTGTTTGGGATTGTCCACATGTGAATTTGTGTGGCATTAAACCCTTGATTTTTCATGCATTATGAGTTCATAAGTAGGCATAATGTTTATGCGAATATTGGTCATTGAAAGTATTTGATAGGTTACCCAAAGAGGGAAGGGGTGAAAATGTGTCAACTAGTAAAGTAGAATTTGAGCACTAATGATGTGAAATTGTTATCCAAATCAAGAATCGCAATGAGTAGAAGAAGGGCGTGGCAAGGGCAAGGCCATCGACTAATCCTAAGTGGTGAAACTCTTTATCATGTAAGTTGCTTTAGCCTCATCTTATTTTATCTTTTAAGTAATGTTAAAGCTATAATATATTATGATGATGTGATGATATACTTAAATTATATATAGATATAAACGCATAAATAAGTTAACGAGCGTAAACGTGTGCAAGCTAGCGAGCGTAAACGCATAAATATTCTGCTAAGCGCAACTGCATAAGTATATCGACTAAGTGTAAGCAATAATGTCCTATATGTATCAAATGAGAAGTGCTTGTAAATGATTTTGCTTGAGGAAATGTTGGAGAATATAAGCTATTTTTGCAAGTGATTCCTTGGGAAGGTTATTTCATGATCATATTACTTATCTATTTCTCTCCGCTTTGTAGATTTTGGACTTTTGATCACTTCAAGGTTGGATCACCAGAGCAGTTGCAACTTCAAGTCTATATCTCGGTAGTTTTTGATGCTATACTTAGATTAAATATGGCATGTGTATAGGTGGTCTCATTGTAAGTCATGACTTAGACTAGTTTACTTAAATTTATGACAATTCATTTTAAATCTAAGCATGTATAATTGTTGTGTGAAGATCTTTTGATGTCTATTTATATAAATTCTATAAGAGACAAAGTAATATATATTTTGGTTGTTTATTGATATGTTTTAACTTTGTTCAAATGGTGTTGTGATTTGGTTAGGTATAGAAATTCAAATGGGTGAGGTTTGGGTTGTTTAAAATGCATTTTTAGGTGACTTTGGGACTCACACGGGTGTGTGCCTTGGGCATGCTAGTTGCAAGGCTTACATGGCCTGGCACACAGCTTAGCCCACGACCGTGTATTTGATTTTCGCAGCTACACACGGACAGCCACACAGTCAGACACACGGGCGTTTGTCTCGAGCTCAAATACACAAGTAATTTGATGCATGGCTTGACCCACGGTCGTATGAGATTTTTTTAAATTGATGTAGTGGTCACACGGCCTAGCCCACAGTCGTGTGACCTATGTTCGAACTCACCCACGGGCAAGCACACGGCCTAGCCCGTGGCCGTGTGCCCCTGTTTTCTCAAATTCTGAAATTTTCCTCGAACTTTTAAGTAACTCATAGGGTCTTTGGTGGTTCAGATGAAATCTTAAGGCTCCAGAGGCCAATTTAAAGACGGTATAGTCATATCTCATTTAAAAATGACGGCTTTTACAAACCAATAGTAAATTAGATGATGTTGTTTGAACAATAATTTACTGTATTCCTGTTCTGACGTTATTTTTGGGATATAAGTGTTACAAGCTGTGACCGAGGTAGAGGTGAGAATGAGAGACACGTTGAACAGCGGGTTGTTGCTCATACCATAGCTAATCTGGTTGAGACCAGAGGACCAACTCGGGTTTATGCTGTCAGGAAGCCGCATGATAAAAAATGGTATATACTTTCTTTATTTTATTATCATTAGTGAACTGGTCAATTAGGGTAAGTCAACAATCACCACGCAAAAACATCATGAATCATTAAATCAATAACAACAATAGAGAGAGAGAGAGAGAGAGGGAGAAGGATGGGAGTGAGAGGGAACAGTGGGTAGGGTTTTTTAAAAAATTTATTTAATATTAATATAAAATTAAAAATTATTATTATAATTTTGAAATTATTTACGTTTATTTATTTATTTCTTTGAAATTATTAGAATTAGGACCAAATTTCATTTGTAAATTTTAAAGATTAATTTTTTAAATTATGGATAAATTGATATAATATGTAAAAGTTAAGGATTAAATTTGTTCTTATACCAATTTTTCAACCCCACTTCACCCTCTTGTTAGTGCAATTAATGGAAATGAACAAAAACAAACAACGTTGATTAGTTGAATGACCAATTTAAAAATAAAATTCATAGTTGAATAATCAAAAAAGAAATAAATCCATAATTGGGTGACCAAAAAATAAAATGACCCATAGCAGGGTGACTTATGGTGTAATTTACCTTATATAAAAATAATATAATGCAATATATTAGACACTTAGAAATGAGCCGAGGTTAAGCTTTGCATGTTCAAGCCTGCGTTCAAACCATTTTTAAAAAGGTTTTTTTTTTACCTAGATTTATTTTTCGAATCTAATATTTTTGTCTAAACCCTCCTAAATTCCGATGCATGTATCATATTAAAAAAGGGCATTGGTTTGTATCAAACTAATTACTGCATGATTTAGAAAATCAGAAGCAGTCTCTGAAATTAGAAAACTTTGATGACAATAAGAGAAAATCATAGACTCAGCTCAAGTTGTTGATATATGCACATCGAGAAATTGAAGAAGAACAATTTTCTAGACATATCATTATCCAAACATCTCAAACATCAATAAACGAGATGGTTAAGGTAACTGGGGAAACTAGCAGTTAAAACAAAACTGGTCTGAAAGATATATATATGTAAGTAATAGCTGAAAATATAACGCCATCAGAACATCCATCCATCCATCCACCTCATCATCAGGTCGTTCCTTTAGTCAGCTGAAGCCCAGTCTTTACGGATGTCAAATGTATAGTTGATCTCCAAGTGACACTTGTTATCATCATCAAGGAACTGATAAAAAGCAATTTCGTAAGTAAAAATCACACATGATATATACATACATATGTATAACTTAGTTGAACAAACCTTTGACTTTGCAGTATATGATCCTTTAGCCATAAAACCAGAAGGGGCAGTCTCTTCTGGCATTTCATGTGTATATGGCTCTTGTTGAGGACTAAAGGTTCCAATCATATCCTTTGTGCTGAAAACTGAAAGACAAGATTCATTTTGAAGTGTTTTTGTAACTTCAAATTTGCTTTGCAAGAATTAGGACGTGTAATAAGAGGCTTACCCCTGAGACCTGATTTCCAAACAGTATTTGTGTACCTGAGACCAGATACAATGTTGTTGCTAACTTGGAAGGTGAATTTCAACCGATAATGGCTACCTTCTTTCAGTGTAAACCATAAGCCCGGGGCTTTCCATCTTCAGGGATCGAAAGAACCAAGTCTGGCCTTTCCGGCGACACGATGGCCACGCTAAGGAACTTTACTTCAGGGTCAAGTGTTTCTGCAAATACAAGGGTAAAAACCACATGCAAAATTCTATCTATTTTGATTCATGTCAAATTCTGCAGATTTGTCTGTTCTAATTTACCTAGAGCCAGAGCAATAGTACTGTAACCTATGTTACAAAGGGATTTAAAAAAAGAAAAAAGATACCTCCAATGTTGTTAATATCCACACTTCCAAGAAGCTGTTCTTTCCACTTCCTTAAGCTCTCATCATCCTACAACTCAAGCAAATGATGATAAAAACACAAATTCCAACTATATATGCATGAGGGTTCGAGTAAATCCAAGTGAAAGAAAGTTTAAACCTTATCTTTTTCAAGCTGTTCCTTGAGACTACACTGGGGACCCAAATGAAGTCTGCTCTCATCATCGTTATCATCGTCCTGATCAGCGGTATAGAAAGAGGAAGCATCACCCATTTGTTTGGTACCACCCCTGGCAGCTCCTCCTTCATCCTCGCTTGCTTCCTTCTCCTTGTTCTTGTTCTCATCAACTAACCCCATTGATATTACCGACACTTGGTGGAAAGCTCCCAAACGGCAAAGCAATCAACTCATCAACAGTGGGGAATGGGGGAGCAACAAACCCAAACTCAGTTTCGACCTTTGTTGTTCTAACCTAAGACCCAACAGGCAAAAGGGGAAGAGGAAATGGTGAAGAAAGGTGGGGATTGTCTTAGGCTAAAGCAAAAGGACAGGAGAGAGAGAGGAAAGACAAAAAAGAAAAGGAGAAAGAAGGGGATATTGGTCCTTTGTCTGGTAGCTGAGAAAGTTTGAAAAACTCAAAATGGAGGAGAGGGAAAGCCGCAAAGAGAGTAGGGAGTTGGTTTTGTTGATTTGGATTTGGTCCTTGCTTATTTCTTCAATCTTGAAATGGGCATGTGGTGATCCGAATCTCATTCTCTTTTACTTTTCCTTTCTACGATAAATTAGTGGGTTAATCAGTTGGATTATAATTGAAAATAGAATCAATTACATTATATTCCACGTTAAAAACATAAAATAGTTGTAGGACACGTGTCAAGTCAAAACTATTGTGGTAAAATTTTAATATATTTGTATCATAATTATTAATTTTAGTTAATTATAAAATAAATATCAAGATTTTATATTACCACTAATTAAAAATAAAATAATTAAGTGATAGTATTAGATGATTATTTCATCATTAATTAAGTAAATTAATAAGAGATAAATAATAAATAAAAGAGTTTACATTCGTGTAGAACAATCAAATGGAACTGTTAAATGGTAAAAGAAATCTCTAGAGAGGTTCACAAGTTCAAGAAACTCAAGAAATCTCTAAAGAAGTCAAAGAACTTCGCATCAATTCTGAAGAGAAACTGCCTTTCGATCTAGTTCAACCATGAAGAAGAAGTTGTTTCTGAAGAAAACCATCTTTCAATAAAGGAGGCCCAAACCCATTTCAAGAGCAAGCCAACACGACACTTGAAACATTTTACATCCATCCAAGATCAAGTCAATGACCCTTAGATCAAAGTTAAACCGAAGAGAAGAATTAAAGGATATTTTTCTTTGTATTTAAGAAATTTCCAAATATTGTAACTTTTCTATGAGAGTTATAAATAAAATTTTACTCCGAATTTTCAAGTCAACTTTCGACTAGAAATTTATGTGTACAAATTTCTGGCACGTCGGTAGGACGACCTCCACCTTTCATCTCTTCTCTTGAAAAATCAAAGTTCAAAGTTGTGATGGCCTCAAAGAAAATCATCCTCACCAAGCCCACTCAAGTTAATCCTATAACTCGTTCGCCATTAACATCAAGCACCAACGTCTCTGCGCATCTCTATGACACTAGACAAAAGCTCTTTTAGAGTTATTCAAACAAGTTATTGGATTTGGTGCCTTAAGTGTAGTATATTCGTTTGTATACTTGTATTTTTTTCAAACAAATGGATTTAATAAATTTTTCCATAAATTGCATTAATATCCTTTTTATATTATCCTCAATGGTTTTTGCATGCTAAGAAAAATGGAAGCAAATATTGACTCACCGATTATTTAATGTTTAACTAACATTAAGCAGTATTACGTGGTCGAATCATAATACGAAAAGACAACTTATATTAGTATATGAACCTAAACATGTCCTTAGTCTAATCTAAAATGAGCAAACTGATTCAAAGACTAATATGTCATCTATCAAGTCCAATTAGGGAGATACTTTGTCTTGAGCATAGGAGTGAATGACTCCCAAAAGATAAAGACATAGATGTGACTGACTGGATTGGCAGTACATCGAAAAGGACATAAATAGAATAAATCCTAAACCTGTTTATGGATTTATTCACTTGTCACGTTCATAGTGTGATATACCTTAATTATGAGTGGATGATGAACTATGTATGTGTGACTCGTATACTTAAATGTAAGTAAAAGTCTGAGTTTAATAGATAAGGAACCGAAAGCTGATGTGTTGAGTATACGACTTCTACAGTATGTAGCTTCATTTACAATAGTGAAATTCATAACCCTAGAAATGAGTAAATGATATTCTCTCATTGATATTACATGATAGATGAGAAGTAAACGTGACCACTGGTCGTATGTCTTTGTGATAAATGACTTAATTATTATTATTATACTGATTGACTTTTCAAGAAGAAAGATTTAATGGTTACCCTAAGATAAAATAGAATCATATTGGGAGAATAGATTTATCCCAAAGGAACACTTATGAAAGGTCATTGGATGAGCATTGATCGAGTAGCTTTCATAATGGTATGTAATTGGGGAGAGCTCAATTGCGATACTATAGCGATACTATAGTGGAATGATTTCGTGACTGAATGAGTTTATAATTAATAGGTGAAAATTTGAAACTTAATTATAAATCATTTGAATCCTAATTACATATGTCCAATCGATCTCTCTCGTAGCTCGTTGAAACAAAAAAAATGAATTGCTTATAGAATTAAATGAAAAGAAATGGATATAAATGATAAAGTTAAATAAATTAGTTACATTCGGAAATGAATATGGTTTCTCACTAAGTATGAAAATGACGAGAAATAATTTAAGTTTTTTGAATTATTATTTAATCAAATAATTGAAGTTTAAAAAATGAAATTAAATTAATTGGTCATTTAAATCCATTGAATATGAAAATTAAATATACTTTCTTATATTTTTTTTTACGGTAAAGTTGCATTAACTTTAACATAACTAGAATTGGATTAAAAAATTATTTAATTGAAAAATTAATTAATTTAATAAATAATTTATATTTTGAGAAATAGAAAAACATGTACTAAGTTGGATTAAATTATAAAATGTTAAGTCAAAAGTTTAGGAAGCACGTATAATTAAATTCAATAAAAGAGATGTCCAAAACCTCTCATAATACATATGAGGGGTGACAACCCTAGTAAATTTAACTAATGCGTACCACACCTCTCTCCTGGTAGAAGTAGGAGACTAGTTTTTTTTTATCAAATAAGTATTATTTGTATTTTACTGATTTAACTAGGATTCTTTTATCTCTCCCTAAAAATAGATAGTATTAGTAGGACTAAAAATACACAACTTTAAATGTTGTTATTCTACCCCAAAATAGTGATAATTTATTTTCTAAGTATAAATTCAAAGTTTTGGGAATAAAAATTCTACCGGTTTCTATAGAGAGAGATTTACTTTCTAGTTAAAAATAAGAAAATTATTTCTAATTCTGTGTTTGATTTGTGATTGTTCGAGCCCACACTTGAAGCAATTCGTGGTACGAGAATAACGGAGAAAGTTGTTCGATTGAAAGTCGAGAACGTCAAGTATTCGTCTTGTACAAAGCACAGGTACTTTTTGAGAAAATTTTATTACTATAAATATCACAAACCAGCTGGTTTTTAAAATTTTTTCACTGTGACAAAAAACCATTTTCAAACCATATTTTTTTCCAACAATTGGTATCAAAGCTAGGGTGTGCTATGTTTATAGTATAAACCGATAACAATTTTTCTCTCTTCTTCATGTTTGGTTAATTTTTAATAAGATATGACATTCTTATAATTATAAACATGTTTTGAGTTATGTATGTGAATGAACGTTTTTTTATTATTTATATGATAAAGTAATTTTGTCAAAATTGTGATTTCTAAAAATTAAAGTAGTTATAATTATTATTTTAATAATTTGTGAGATATGTAATTAGATCGTGGACTAGCATTTTCATGTAGGTTTTATTTATTTATTTTTAGAATAATTCATATGACATAAAAACATACATAAGTATTATGTAACTCAATTTTATCATGAGATAAAATAGGATCATATTGGGAAAACAAATTTATCCCAAAGAGACTTATGACAAGGTAATTGGACGAGCACTAATCGAGTTGTTTTCGTAATGGTATGTCGTTGGGGAGAGCTCAATCACGTTACTATAGTAGAATGACTTTATGATTAAATGAGTTTATAATTAATAGATGAAAAACTAGAATTTAAATATAAATCATTTGAGTCCCAATTGCATATGTTCAATCGGTCCCTCCGTTAGCTTGTTAAAACCAGAAATGAATTGCATGTTGAATAAAACACAACATAATGAATAGAAATGGAGAAATGGAAAACATTCATAAATGGTTATGGTTTTCTCCGAAATGGAGAAATGTAATAATTTGAAAATGAATGTAGTTTTCTCAAAATGAAAATGATTCATTTGCAAATGAACATGGATTTCTAAAAAATGCTAGAAGAATGTGTTTATATTTTTGAGCTATTTTAAAGCCTGAAAATGAAAATAAATCATTCGATCATAGTGAACAAATTATATAGTTAAATATTAAATATACTTTCTCGAAATTTTACCAGAGGTAAAATCATCATAATAACTAATTGTAAATAAACACTAAAAGGGTCAGTTTTTAAAATCCAGTGTGGGTTTTTAAAAAAATAAATGTAAAAAAACACGGAATCATCAAATAAGCAAATATTTCACTTTATGCACATGATCATGACAATGATGTTTTTATAAAACAATTATGCAGATTTATTTAAAAATCCTACCCATCACCGCTACACACCATAATCGAGATCCCTAGAACTCGTCCATCCAAACACTCCAATTAGTTAACAACATCACAATAATGTAAATGAATTGTCACTTAATAATATTGTAGAAAAGCCACCACTTTTGCAGATAAATTGACACTTTATAAGACTGTGAACAAGCCACCACTTTTGTAGATAAACTGTCACTTTATAATATTATGGACAAGCCACAAGTTTTAGAGATAAACTGTTACTTCTTCCACCTTTCACATATCTCACCACATGCATGTGATATGACCACAAAAATCACTTTTTCACTTTAAAAATCAATTTTTCACTTTGGCATGTGAGCCATGCTTATTATATCACTTATCACTTAAAATCATATAGGCATACTTAACATGAAAATCACATATATACATAATATTTCAAAATGTTTCATTTTATAATTCAAGTGAAATTTACATATGTCATAACATCACATAACATGAGAATGAGACTTTCATACATTTTGTTTCAATTAATAATAATCAAGATCATACATCATACATCATTCATTTCACAAAAAACAACGTACTTGGATATTCCATTTCGATGGGGTTTTACTTCTCTTTTCGAATACATAGAGTATTCTGATAAGCACGATTTTAATAATAATACTTACAAAATTTTAACAACATGAAACATATTTTCATATTTTTATTTAATGTTAAACCCACACCTGATTGTAGATTCGATTTGTTACAACTCCCTAAGAACACCTACACTTGGATCTTTTCAATGGATTACCTAATCCTTTGTTAAAGTTTGCCATGGTCATAATAAGAGATAAGTTAATTAAGCGAATCCCCCATTTGGAACTTACCTTTATGAATATTAAGAACCGTGATTCCTTTCCCAAGTTTAATGATTTCTCGGGTTGATCTCAATTGGTCCTTCTAACAAACATAATAACTAATAGTTAATACATGAGAGAAAGAAATACACCGTGATCTTTATGAATATTCAGTCAAGAGAGGAACAAAAAGGGAAGAGTGGTTCCCATTCAACCTTTGCACTTACACTATCTTGGTTAGAAAGATCGATGGTTCATCTTGATTTCAATTTGCGAAAATTGAACGATCTAAAGAAATGGTTGATTAAGAGTAAGTTCATGATATAAAGACTTAGAATTTAAGAAACTAAGTAAAATAAATAGTGCAGAATTTTGTTTACTAAAAGAAATTATGTAGATTAAAAATGACGAAGAAAAGAGGAGGAAACACAACCGTCGACAATGGTGCTATGTGTAACAACCTAATTTATTTTAAGGTCTAAATTGGTAAATTTTGAGAATTTGAGGTCTTAATTTGTAAATTTTGTAAAGTTAAGAGACTTAATTGAATTACGTTTAAAATTTGGTGGGCCAATTTGGGAATTTCAAGATCAAATTGCAAGTTAGGTAGAGTTTTGGGGTTAATTTAGAAACCCTAAAATTTTTTAGGGCCTCCAAGAAATTCACCCAACTTATTGGGTATTTAAGTCACTTTTTCTTTTGCTTTGACATTTCCTCTTCCAATTTCTTTTCCCCTTCAGCCAAAACCCCTATTTTTTCCCTCTCTCCCTTTTTGTTTCCGACGAACCTCCGATGAGCACTCTCTCGATGTTCGTACTCTACATCTCCTACACCCTTGTGCTTCTCTTTCCCTCGCGAGCAAAACCCCTCTTCCAAACTCACTTTCGTCGCTGTCCTTTGCAAGAACGACATAGGAACCGTTTCGACCTTGTTCCCCATCGTACCACCGTCGTGATTCTTTGGATTTTCTTGTCGTTGTGGGTTTAGGTGAGTGGTACTTGACTTGGAGACCTTATATTTGGGTTGTGTTGGTGTCTACTCTAACAATTGTGCGTCACGCATGGTGGTCGTGTGTTGGCGCCACCGATTGGGTTATCAAAACCTTAATCTACCAAGTTACTAGTGTGTGAGAGAAATTGAGCCATTTGCAAACCCAAAATCAAAACTCAATGTGTGACCTATTAACCTTTTGCCTTGACCCAACCATGAAACCCAAGTCTAACCCAACTTTTGACCCAATTGTGCAAGCTCAATACCCAAACCCATTACCCATTTATGAACCCAAATCGAACCGACCCAAACCAAAATTGTTGACATTGATCGATCTGTTAACCATTGACCATTGACTTTTTCATTGACCCTTTGACTTTTTCTGGAAAACCCTACCCTGCCATTTTTCGACGTTCTGAGTCTGTTTTTGTTGTTCGTTTCATCAAGTTTGAACCTGAAAGGCACGTTTTAGTTTTTTTGCTCTTTAATTATAGCATGTTGAAATTGTCATGCAAACCTTTTGGAATGTGGACAATTTAATATAACGTGATTAATATATTGTGAACTCTGATATATATATTTACATATTATCATGAGACTGAGATTAAGACTGTGAAAAATGCGATATCATACCATTGTGTGCTCATGGGTTGGGTTTGTAAGATAAAATATGTGGTTATCATCCCTTCAAACGGCTGATAGTAAAACCACACTACGATTGGTGACGCTTTAGGGAAGGGTTCTAGGGAACCTATCCACTATGTTGATGTGTAGGTGATTGGGTGAATTGCATTATGCTTGTGTTTATAGTGCATATAATTCTAGTATGCTTTGTGGTTACTTTAAATGCTCTGAAATGGATGTAACACTATTTATGGATGTATGTACTTTAGAGACACACTTGGATTTTTAGCTCATTCCTCTACAATTTTTCTTATAGATACTTTGGACATAAACGATTTGGTATCCGGAGAGACATTTGATAATATTTTTATTTTATTTTATTATTATAATATTATTTTGAGATTGTAAAGTTAAATTAAATTTTAGATTTTTAGTATTTGTTCAAGTATTCAGTTTAAATTATAAATTATATATATATACGGATGAATGTGGATATTGAGGTTGCGTGAGGGTAAAATTACAATTCTGGACTTCTAGATCTGGTAATATCTTTTAGGTCGAGTATAAAAAGTTACATTCAGTGGTATCAGAGCGAAGTTTAACCCTAAGATTGTGAGGCTCTTCAAAAATATTTCTAAAGGTTTTAAAAAGTTTGGGGGGTAAATGGAGATTTTTTGTAAATTTTTTTATTAATATGTTATATTATATTTTCGTATATGAGATATTAAAGTTGAGATTTATTCAAAACTCCGATACTAATTCTTACTTTAGTGATCTTTGCATATGTAGATAGATATTATTTCATCACGTAGGAGTTCTAGACTACAATTGATCGCGACCATGGTCGAGGTTGGGGTCGTACTACTAGGGCTGTAAGTGACCTTACGTATGTGACAAAATTGAAGAGAATGTGAATGAGTTGCCTCATGTTGAGGAGGATGAGCTGCCCATTGGTGCTGAGGGTCAGCAAGCTGCTGAGGGAGACCTACCTACTAAGTAGGCTATTGGTGATGATTTCCTTATACTAAGGACAGTGAGATCGTAGAGTTGGACAATGTTATGGTTAATCGAGAGTTTTTACGACTGCTTCGTGGTTCTATTGGGGGATAGATTGAGGGTTCGAGGAGGCTCATATCTTTCGATTTCCTAGCTAGTGGGAGAAAGTTTTTGAGGGTAGGACTGGCACAGATCCTTCAGTTGCTAAGTACTGGTTGAAAGATCTTCAGAGGCTATTTGTGGAGATGAAACTACCCTGTTAGACAAAAGTTAAAGGTCGTTGTTTCATTACTACTAGGTAAGGCATAGAACTGGTGGGAGACAACAGAGGAGTCTGTTCCTGTTAGTTAGGTCACTTTGGATTATTTTAGAGAGACCTTTTAGGATCTCTATGTGGGTGAGGAGTTTCTCGCTAAGTGTAGAGACGACTTCATGAATCTGAGACAAAATGACATGTCGATTAACGACTTTGAGATCGAGTTCTTGAGGTTGGTCAGATATGCTTCTAGGTTGATGACTACTGAGAAAGAAATGTGTGATTGGTTTAAGAAGAGACTCCGTCTTTCGCTTTAGGAGGAAGTCTCTATGCACAATGATAGGGTATTTAGTGAATTAGCCTATCGAGCTAAAATTGCCGAGAGATTGGAGGCTTTTAAGAAGACTCAGAGGGCTCAAGACAGAGAGCATGGCAAAAAGCAAGCAGGTATAATAATTCAATTTGTTTCTGTTAATCATTCTGTTAAGAAGCCTAGAGAGGAGGCTGATCAGTTTAGTTATCCGAAGGTGAGGCCTGTAGTTTTGACAGTTCCTATGTGTAGTGTCGGTGCTTTACTGGTCCTTGACCTTTGCACCTTTGCTTGTACTAAATAAAAGACATGGGGTGATTGTTGGAGGAAGATTGGGACATGTTTTAGGTGTTGATCTCACAAACACTTCTTTAGAGACTGTCTACATCCTCCTACTGCTTCATTTGTGTAGAGTCTATCTCAAGCTTTGGTTCAAGCTCCTGCTGGGGGTAGAGGACAGGTTAGACCTGCTGCTTCGGGTTCAGCTACTGGGGTACACCGATTTAGAGTGGTGGAGCAGCTAGATCTAGGGTGAGACAGTCTGGGTTGGTTTATACGACTAGGCGGCATAAGGATCGTGATGAGCTTGACATCATAGCTGGTATATTTTCTATTTATTATATTCCTTATTTTGCTTTACTTGATAATGGTTCTACGTACTCCTATGTGGCAAGTACGGTATCTAAGGGTCTTGAGATTCCTGTGGAAAATGTTGAGGCTGCAGTTATTGTTCAGAGTTCTGTAGGTATTTGAATAGGGGTTAGTAGAGTGTATTGTAATTGTCCGCTTGAGATCCAAAGGGAAATATTTCCTGCTAATTTGTTAGAGTTAGCATTCAGTGAATTTGATCTTATCCTTAGCATGGATTGACTTTCTGTACATCATGTCAACCTTGATTGTAAGAAAAAAAGGGCAACTCTTAGAACTTCTGATAATCGAGAGGTAACTCTTATTTGTGAACGTAGAGGGTTTTTGTCAAATGTGATCTCTTCCCTCAAATCTAAGAAGCTAATTAAAAAGGGGTCCATGGCCTACATTGCCTACATCCTTGATCCAAGACAGTCAGATGCTACGATTGAAAAGATTCGTGTTATGAGTGACTTTTCTGATGTATTCCTATAAGATTTTCCTAGTGTGCCGCCAAACCGTAATGAGGTTGAGTTTGACATTGAGGTCTACCCAAGTACGACTTTTGTATCTATGACACCTTACTGAATATCAGTTAAGGAACTCTAGGAATTAAAGATTCAGTTGCAAGAATTACTAGATAAGGGTTTTATTCGGCCTAGTGTTTCGCCTTGGGGAGCTTCAGTTCTGTTTGTAAAAAAGAAGAATGAGACTCTTCAGTTGTGCATTGACTATTGAAAGTTGAACAAGCTTATGATTAAGAATAAATACCCCTTGCCTCTTATTGATAGCCTTTTCAATCAGTTTTGAGGAGCTACTGTGTTCTCTAAAATAGACTTGAGATCTGGGTATTATCAACTTAAGGTCAAAGATTCTGATGTGTTCAAGACGACTTTCTGAACTCGTTATGGTCACTATGAGTTTTTGGTAATGCTCTTCGGTTTGAGTAATGCTCCTATTACATTTATGGACATGATGAATAGGGTGTTTCAGCCCTACTTAGACTAGTTTTTTGTGGGGTTTATAGATGATATATTGGTTTATTCTAAGTCTGAGGCCAAGCATGAATAGCATCTTGAACTATTTTGAAAACTCTGTGAGAGAAAAAGTTGTATGCTAAGTTCAGCAAGTGTGAATTCTAGCTCACAGATGTTATGTTTTTGGGGCACATAGTTTTTACTGAGGGTATCCGTGTGGATCCCAAAAAGATTGAGGCTATAATGGGCTGAAAGCAACCTAAGAACATTCCTGAGATTCGTAGTTTCTTGGGTTTAGCCGGCTATTATGAGAGGTTTGTGTAGGGTTTCTCGATCATTGCAGTTCCGTTGACTAAGCTTTTGAAGAAAAATGTTTCTTTTGTCTGGACTGAGGCTCAAGAGTCTTACTTTGTGAAGTTAAAGTCTGTGTTGACTCAAGCATCGGTTTTGATCCAACATGAACCTAAGAAGGCTTATACTGTTTACAATGATGCTTCTAATATGGGATTGGGATGTGTGCTTATGCAAGAGGGAAAGGTTGTGGATTATTTTTCATGTCAGTTGAAACTGTATGAGATTAACTATCCTACTCATGATTTAGAGCTTGCTGCGGTGATCTTTGCTCTAAAAATCTAGAGACATTATCTATAAGGGGAGAAGTGTTACATCTACACCGATCATAAGAGTTTGAAGTATCTGCTCACATAAAAAGAGCTTAATCTAAGATAGTGTCGTTAATTGGAACTACTTAAGGACTACGACTATGAGATTGAGTATCATCTTGGTAAAGCTAATGTGGTTGCTGATGTAACACCCAAAACTCGTAACCATCATCGGGTTAGGCTCTCAAGGGTTTACAAAACTTTACGATTTTTTTACATACAAATCAATCACAAATTCATGTAATTTACAAACTAGCAACTCGGAATACTAACTTCATTTAATCTTTCACATTCATTTGCAACATTCCAACCAAATCAATGATCAATTTGAACTATACAAGTTCTTAGGATCACAATCAAAAATTTTCCCAACAAGGAGTCATACAGTCCCGTGTCTCAACACACAACTTTCATCACTAACTAACCAAATTATAACCCAAGATATACTCATTAATACATTTTCCAAGGAAGAATCAATATTCATATCACATATCCTTAGATCTATATTTCATATTAAACAATAATACCACAACTATCAACCAAGCTACATCAATTATTCTTACTATCATTATGTAGTACCCAAACCCAACACCGTTATCGGTTAGGGTTTCGAGGTCTTTTAGTTCATGTACAATCGGAAGAATTACAATTCAAAACATCATTCCAAATAGTTGCACTCATCAAACTAGTTTACAATTCAATTAAATATTTCGTTCTCTTTTACAACATTTCAAATTAACAGGGCCCTGACACATGAAAACATCAAATTTTCAACAACAGGAGTCACACGGTCGTGTGTCTCAAACACACGCTTGTGTGCCCTGTTACACACGCTCGTGTCATAGACCGTGTGCCAGACGATGTGCATACCCAAATTACCAACACACGATTATGTCACAAATCGTATGATAGGCCGTGTGAGCATACGAAAATATCTTACACACTCGTGTGTGAAATCGTGTGCTGGGCCATGTATCTGTGCGAAATATGGCCACACGCTCGTATCCCAACCCGTGTAAAACCTGCTCTTATTTTTTCTGGACACACGCCCGTGTGCTGGGTCGTGGCCCAGACCGTGTGTATCTTTGTAAGATGGTTAAAAACTTATATTGTGACACCTTATACCTTACCCAGTTGTTGGATCCGAATATAAAATATCACATTTCGTTGCCGAAGCAACTTACTTTTCTCTTCTTTTTTTAAAATGAAAACGTGGTGGAAAAAAATATTTTTATAAAAATTTCGGCAGCTTTTCTGCTTATTTATGTAAAATCCCCCTGTAAAATTTTGCATTTCACAATATATTCGCATTCAAATAATCTCCCAAATCAATTCCCAACACTTCAACTTCTCAAAGCATTTCAATAAACTTAATATCTACTTTTAACCATTTCATCAAAACATTGAATATAAAGTACTCGTAAAAGAGATAGTAAACATATTTAAATTTAATTTATGAGACAATATTATATCTATATAAACCTATGTACATGCCATAAATATTAACCAAAAAGTAAACTTTTCACCAACTTTGTTTGAGCTGAATTCCGGTTCGTCGGATGCTGTTCGTACGATCTACTGAATCTAACTACCTGCACACGGAAAAATAGAAAAACCGTACGCTGAGCAATTTTTATGCTCAGTGGTGCTAATATCATATAAGTCATTACATAAGTATTAAATATACATTAATTAATAAAAGTAAATAAATAACAATAAGCTTTTTTTCAAATTTAAAATCATACAATCAATTTAATTCACACAATAAGGAAATTCAAATATATTCAACTTTTATTTTTGCTTTTCTTTCAATCTAAACCCCGTACCAAAGTTTAGACTCATAACCAGATACACGAATCCGCCACCCCGAGTTGTTCGGCAATGATGGCTATCAGAGTAGTCCACGACCCTCAGGGAATTGGGACTGCCCACGACCCTTTGGGAATTGGGGCTAACAATAATAAAAATCGACCAATTTGGCCTTTTCTCCCTCGACCCTCTGGGAATTGGGGAGATCTAAATCCTCTGATATAAAGAGTCTATGGCATGCCAACTATATTTGATCTAGACTAACTTAGTGTACCGGGGTAAAAATCAAATTTCACTTCAATTCTATTTTTCACATCATTCTCATTTTTGTCCCATATCATGATCAAATAATATATTTTGCCTAATGTAAAATTAGGCTTCCAATTCAAAAACATATAAAATATTTTCTTGATCAAACATATAAAATCATAATAATCAAGCTCAAACCATAACTATGAATTTACTAATTTAATCATTTGAAAAATTAAACATGTTCCATCTCAAATCATAATTTTATAAATATTAACTAAATAATTCAAACTCATTCAAAACTCATAAAAATAATATAAAAATAAAATTAATATAATTAATCATAATAATCTAATTATTCTAAAGCTTTATGTAATGAAAATAAGATATTAGCACAAACCGAAATTTTAATCGCTTTACTTCTTCTCTTCGTCTTTCTCCTTCAAGGTGTTTGCTTCGTTTTAGCTACAATATGAGCAATTCAATACAAAATAATATCATTTACCCGTTTTAATACTAAAACTAATAAAAACAACATGAATATGCATGATTAACCAAATTAATATACTAAGCTTCCAAATCCGAAATTCTTATATCTTTCAACTCGATTATCCGTTTTCAATTCCGTCTTTACCAAAATACTCACTAATTTATAAGCTATCATTTAGTTCCAATATTACTCAAAATAATCAATTTTCTCTACTACCCCTTCACCATAGCCAAATAAACCAAATAAACTTCTCATCCAATTTCATTTATTTTTCACACTTCTAACAAGCTAGAATTCTTCTTCTAATCATTCTTTATCAAAAAAATATACCTATTTCACTTAAATTTCCTAAGCTTCCATCAATGTTCTTTAATGGCAACTTTCAAAATACTTGATGAAATAAAAAATTATTGGTATATATATGTAGAACAAGCTTTAAATATTCAAAATCTATGAAAAATTTGAAGAAAAACCATACCTTATACTTGAATTTTGAAGAAAAATGGTGAAAGAAAAATTTTCTTTCTCCCTTCGTGAGAGAACCAGAGAGCAAATAAAACAAATAGCAAAAGAGAAAGTTGAGAACTTTTCATTCTCTGTTTCTCTTATATTTTATTTTATATTAAATAATAAAATATTATTATTTATTATAATAATATTATTAATTAATATATCTTTTGATATTAATAAAAAATCATTGATTTTTTTAGTAATGGTAAAATTGCCATTAGGTCCTTCCATCAAAATAAAAATAAAAGTAAAAATAAAATATTTGCACTTTAATTCTATGCTTTTCCAACTTATTCAATTTAGTCCCTGAACTCAATAACGAATTTTTTAACTAACCACATGCTCCTAATAATAATTTTCTATATTTCCATGTCTAATAGTTTCCTCTAGAAACGATCAAAACTTCTTATACTACTATTTATTTGTAAAACCTTTATTCAAGGACTTCTACCATAAATTTATATTTTTTTAAAGTGAAGATGTTACATGTATAAATTCACAACCAATTGACTAAAATCATGCATAACCTTATCATTTAACACTACCTATTAGCTAGCAAAGATAGGCTCCATTTCAATACAAATTAACATTCAAAACATGGTCATATAATAACTAGCCAGGTATATTTCATCATTCCACTATCAACATATCCTAATTTACTTACCACACAAAACACTCCAAACATAGTTTTTCCCTAATACATGCTATCTAAGTCAAGTGATGTCAAAACTTCTGAACGAGCTCTTGGGATAGTGTGATTCTTCTTGACAATCCGATCTTTAATAGTAAAACGAATCTACAAAACAATAGCTGATACACAGGTAAGCTTACAAAGCTTAGTAAGTTCGCAAAAACGATTAACTTACTAAATAAAATATCTAGTTATAGAAAGAGTGATAAGAACTTCTTCGAAATCTCACGACATTGGCATCGAGTTGATCTCTTCGGGTCTTCCAAAAATTTAGCTCATACAAGCCCAAACAGAGTTTAGCTCTTACGAGTCCAGACAGAATATTGCTCTTACAAGCCAATTAGAATATCGCTCTTACGAGCCAGACAAAATATCGCTCCTACGAGCCAGTTAGAATATCACTCTCACGAGACAGATAGAATATCACTCTTACGAGTCAGACAAAATATCGCTCTTATGAGCCAGATATAATATCGCTCTTTCGAGCCAGAATCAGAATAACGCTCCTTCAAGCCAGAATCAAATTAACGCTCTTTCGAGCTAGAGTCAGATTACTCCTCAAACATTTAGTCTCGATTCACAATTAGGAATATATTCAAAATAAATATATAATTGCAAATGTCAAATTTGAAAGCTAATAGTACGAACTTACCTGACTAAATTAAGGACTACTTAGCTGAAAACTTATAAATTAAACATTTTTAAATAAAACCAAGTTCTATTGAATATTATAGCAATTCAATATTGCCCATATTTGTTTTTATTTAACATCAAGTCCCTGTATTTTTACTATTTTCACATTTTAAGCCTTAAACGTTAAAATCATCAAAAAACTATTTTACATAATAATCAAATCTAACATCCAAGTTTAATAAACTTCCATAAAATTTCAAGAAACAACTCATTCATCAGTGGCAAGTTTTATAGCATTTGACAGATTCACAAATTAGTCCTTGAGCTAGTTAAATTAAGCTAATACAAGCTCAAAAACATAAAAATTACTAAAAACGAACATAATTTACTCACTCAATCGACGAACTCCACTTGATCGAAGTTCTCCAAGCCCTAGCTACGGTGTTTCGGTTTTTCTCAAGAAGAATCTAAAAGAAAAATGACTTATTTCATAAGTTTTATGATTATAATCATATTATAATTTTTTATTTACAATTTTACCCTTTTATTTCACTTAATATTTGACTTTATAAGTGTCAAAACCGTCCACTACACTCCTTAAAGGTATAATTACCCTTTAAGAACCTTTATAGACCATTCCTTTACTAATTAACACATTTACTCAATGATTTTCACATTTTGCAGCTTTTATGATTTAGTCCTTTTTACTTAATTACCTATCTAAACAATAAAATTTCATAACAAAATTTTAATAAAATACTAATGACCTAATAAATATTAAATAATTAATATTTACGGTCTAACACATTAAAGTTATGGTCCCAAAACTACCATTTTCGATCACATAAGAAAATAAATTAATTAGTAAATCTTCAATTAATTAGGATTTAATTGCAATTTACCACAACCTAAAGAATTCCTCATCATTTCTATTATGGCCATTTAAGGAAAGTCCAATTTCACAATTGGTTCTTCAATTATATTAAATTTCAATTAGACAAACTTGTTTTCAATTTAGCCTTAAACAAATAAGGACTAAATGAATAAATAATCAAAAAGTTACTAGAATCAATCATATCCATCACCACTTGGAATTTTTTACCATGGTTTAATTATCATTATGGTCCCTTTACTATTTTTAATAAATAGTAATTAAATTTTATCTCTTTTACAATTTACTCTTTTTTCCTCAATTAAGCAATTAATCATCAAAATTACCAGCCCAAACATCAATTCACATAAAATAAGACTCTGTAATTATTTAATAAAAATATTTATGGCCTTAAATTTCAGAAACGAGATCCCGATATCTCATTTTCTAAAATCACTTGACTTTTGAACTAAACCATTTATAGTAACATTTAGGGTAAACTATAAAAATAGTCACTTTTGTTTGCCTCAGGTTACATTTTAGTCACTTATGTTTGAAATATTACGTTTAGTCACTTATGTTAGTATTTTGTTATGAAGTGATCACTGTGATGTTAAGTTCCGTTATCTCCCTAACGGTAATCTTATGTAACAGTCCAACTAGATTTTAAGTGCCAACTTGGATTTCCAAATGGAATGAGAATAAATCTTTAATTAAATAAGTTTAATTAATTAAAATTTTTAAACCCTAAACCTTAATTGAAAATACCTTGAACCCATTTTCACACACCTCTCTTCTTCTTCTTCATCTTCTTCCCTTTTGATTCTCATTCCATTTGGAAATCCAAGTTGGCACTTAAAATCTAGTTGGATTGCCATGTAGGATTACTGTTAGGGAGATAATGGAACTTAACGGCACAGTGATCACTTCGAAACAAAATACTAACATAAGTGACTAAAACGTAACATTTCAAACATAAGTGACTAAAATGTAACCTGAGGCAAACAAAAGTGACTATTTTTGTAGTTTACCCTAACTTTTAATTCAATAATTAAATTCACCTATTCAAAATTTCATATAAAAATTTTTATTACCTCATATAATTTAAATACTCATTATATGAATTTACTCGTCAACTTTGTGGTTTCGAAACCATTATTTTTGACACCACTAAAAAAGGGGTTGTTACAGCAGACACCTTGAGTTGTAATGCTATTGCTGAGCTGAGGTCTTTGTTTGCCAGAATGAGCTTGTTTGAGAATGGTAGTCTCTTAGCTGAACTTCGAGTTATTCCCACTTTATTCTCGGAGATTAAGGCTGAACAACCTAATGATGCGTACATGATGAACCGTTTGAAAGAGGTTGAAGAGGGTACATCCGAGGATTTCTCTGTTGATTAGGATGATATTCTAAGCTTTCGAGGTCGGTATTGTATTCCAAGAGATTATAGGTTGAAGTAGACTATTCTTCGTAAGGCATATAATAGTCCATATTCCATGCATCCTGGTGGGGATAAGATGTATAAGAATATTCGAGAGAGGTATAGGTGGAAGGGTTTAAAGAGAGATGTTGTGGAGTTTGTGTCGAAGTGTTTGACTTGTCAGAAAGTCAAGGCTGAGCATCAGTGCCTTTCTGGGTTATATCAACCTATTGAGATTCCACAATGGAAGTGGGAATGTGTGACTATGGATTTTGTAAGTGGTCTTCCTTTTAACACCATCCAAGAAAGATTCAATTTGGGTTATTATGGATCGACTCACTAAGTCTACGCACTTCATTCCTATTAAGGTCGACTAATTCTTGATTAAGTTAGCTCAACTCTACATTTCTAAGATAGTTCATTTTCATGGGGTGTCTCTATCATTTTTTATCGGGATTCGAGGTTCACCTTGAGGTTTTGGGAGAACTTGCATCAAGCTTTGGGTACTCAGTTGAACTTCAGTACTACTTATCATTCGCAGACTGACGGTTAATTCGAGCGTGTGATTCAGGTTTTAAAGGACATGTTGATGGGCTGTGTAATTGAGTATCAAGGTAGTTGGGAGGACTTTCTACCACTTTTAGAGTTTGCCTACAATAATAGTTATCAGGCTAGCATTAAGATGGCTCCGTATAAGGCTTTATATGGGTGCAAGTGTCGTCACTTCTATTGGTTGGACTAAGTTGTCTGAGCATAGGCTATTAGGACCAGATATTGTTTAAGAGTTTGAGAAGACTGTTAGATTCATTCGAGAGAGACTTAGGGCTGCTTTTGACAGGTAGAAGTCTTATGCCGATCTGAAGTGTCGAGATATTGAGTTTAATATGGGTGATGGGGTCTTCTTAAAGGTATCTTTATGGAAGAAGGTGCTTAGATTTAGGAAAAAAGGTAAGTTGAGTCCTCATTTTATCAGTTCTTATAGAGTCCTTCGTTGAGTGAGATCGATTGCTTATCAGCTTGAGTTATCGCTTGAGCTTGAGTACATTCATAATGTTTTCCACGTATCATGATGTTACCGATTAGATCCGTCCCATATTGTTCTAGTGGATGAGATCGAGGTTCGTCCAAACTTTAGTTTTGAAAAGGAACCGATTGAGATCCTTGCTCAGGATGAGAAGGTTCTTCGTAGGAAAACCATTAAGATGGTTAAGGTCTTATGATACAATCATGGTTCTGAGGAGGCTACTTGGGAGCCCAAAGTTGTCATCAAGGCCTAGTATCCGCATCTTATTGGTCCAAGTAAATTTCGAGGTTGAAATTTCTTTTGAGTGGGGAGAGTTGTAACACCCCAATTTATTTTAAGGTCTATATTGGTAAATTTTGAGAATTTGAAGGCTTAATTCATAAATTTTAAAAAGTTAAGGGACTTAATTGAATTACGTTTAAACTTTGGTGGGTCAATTTGGAAATTTCAAGATCAAATTACAAGTCAGGTAGAGTTTTGAGGTTAATTCGAAAACCCTAGAGTTTTTGAGGGCCTTCGAGATATTCGCCCAACTTATTGGGTATTTAAGTCACTTTTTCTTTTGCTTTGACTTTTTCTATTCCAATTTCTCTTCCCCTTCAGTCAAAACCCCCCATCTTTTCCCTCTCTCCCTTTCTGTTTTCGACGAAGCTCCGACGAGCACTCTCCCAACATCCGTACTCTATATTGCCCACACCCTTATGTTTCTCTTTCCCTTGTGTTGGCGTCATCGGTTGGGTTATCAAAACCCTAATCTGTCATGTTACTAGTGTGTGTGAGAAATTAGGCTATTTGTAAACCCAAAATCAAAACCCAATGTGTGACCCATTAATGCTTTGCCTTCACCAAACCATGAAACCCAAGTTTGACCCAACTTTGACCCAATTATGCAAGCATAATGCCCAAATCCGTTGACTTTAACCGACCTATTAACTTTATCTGACCCATTGACCATTGACTTTTCCGTTGACCTGTTGACTTTTTCTAAAAATCCCTTTCCTATAGTTTTTCGTCGTCTTGAATCTATTTTGTCTGTTTGTTTCATCAAATTCGAACTCGAAAGCCTCGTTTTGGCTTTTTGCTCTTTAATTTCGTACTTAGTATTTATTAAGAGGTTTAATTTGGGAATCTGATGTGAAATATTTTATATTTAGTTAATCACGACGCTGAGGCCGACGACTTATCACCTCCACCTGTTATTTGAGAGTCACACGTGATTTTTGTTAAGAGGTTCCTGCACCTACTTTGAGAGTTACACGTAAGTTTTGTTATTTAGATTTAGTATTGTGATAGGTGGCATAGGAATAGTTTTTTATATAGAATTTGTGTTTGTAGGTTCTAATCTAGCTAGACTCGATGCTAGATCCATGCATGAGAGACAACCTCCTCATCATTAGAGTTTCAGCCTTCTTGAGGTGTGTTTCCAACTGTGTTACATCCTATTGTATGGTAATGCTTTGTGTTGTGATGATGTGTGA
Source organism: Gossypioides kirkii (assembly GCA_005610355.1). NCBI lineage: Eukaryota > Viridiplantae > Streptophyta > Magnoliopsida > Malvales > Malvaceae > Gossypioides > Gossypioides kirkii. The sequence continues at coordinate 5,630,283 of CP032249.1, read as the reverse complement.
TGACTCTGAGTTATGATATTAGCATGATGATACTCTCTGTTATGTATATGGTATGATTATGTTCTGTGCTGTGTTATAGCATGTTGAAATTGTCATGCATGCTTTCGAAATTTGGATAATTTAATATAATGTGATTAATATATTGTGAACTCTGATATATATATACATATTATCATGAGACTAAGATTGAGACTGTGAAAAATGCGATATCATACCATTGTGTGCTAATGGGTTAGGTTTGTATGGTGAAAGACGTGTTTATCACCCCTTCAAATGACTGATAGTAAAACACACTACGATTGGTGACGTTTGGTTGAGGAGGGGTTTTGGGGAACCTCTCCACTATGTTGGTCAACAGTGGTGTTATTGTGGTGGTCTGGCGATGGATACGAAGGTTCGAAGGGGGAGAAAGAAAAGGAGATGGGTTTCGATCACTTTATAAAAGAAGGAGAAACGAGAAGAGGAAATAAAGAAAAATGAGTGATGTTTCATGGTGGCGCGCGGTGGTTTTCATGATGGTGAAAGGTGATGCTAAGGGCGATGGTGGAACAAAAAGAAGAAGAGAAGTAACGGTGCAATGAAAGTCCAATGGTGGTGATGGTGGTTCAAACTAAGGAACGGTGGAGGAGAGGAGGAAATAGAGAAAAGATGAGTGGTTGATGGCTAAAGAGAAAATGAGAAAATAGGGAGGAGTTTAGGGAGAAGAGGCAATGAGAGGGAGGATAATGAAAAATAGATGAAAATGGGTGCTGTCAAACATGTCTAGGTTCAATGAACAACACTCACGGCAATGGTGAACAATATGGCAAGTTAGGGGGACAAGGGAGTGAAAAGGGGATCATGTCCGTAAGAATGGTATGTTGACTAAAAAGAAAGGAAAGAAAGGACAAGGGAGTGAAAAGGTTGGACGGCAATGGGGTATTTAGCACATGGAAAATTCACAAAAAAATTTAATTAAAAAGGTAATAATGAAGAGGCTTAAACCTGAGACCTATAAAATTTAATTAAAGCTCTAAATCACTTTACCACCACTCCTTATTTTTATTTTAGCAAGAAAACAATTAAAAATATCGGATATGAGAGTACAAGCTGATCAAGACAAAATCCAAGCAGTCTAATCTTGGCCTATTCTTACTAACATAAATGAGTTACGTAGTTTCTCAGGCCTGATGGCTAGGAAGCACGGACACGATTCATCCTTCCTCATATCAGTTTTGTACGTGTGTTCGACATGGGCACTCGTCAGACATGCCCGGATACATACAAGACACGCCGGAATACGTAAAAAAATTGGACACAGTCTCGACACGGTGACGATGGACAAAGGTGCTGAATTGAAAAACACCAATTGAGAGTGAAAGGAGAAGCAAAGATTTAAATTTTTTTTCCCTTGTTTTTTTTTTGTGAAAGGAATGAAAGTCTGAAATTGAAAGTTTTAAGTTTTTCTTAAGGAGATGAAAGGGTTGTTTTTAGATAAATTTGAAACAGAGGCTACTTATAATTAATTTAAGAATTGGGCTAGATTGCTTTGGTTTATTATTGATTTAAAATATTGGGCTAGTTTTAGATTTATTCCAAAAATAAAATAAATACTAAAAAGTAAATAGCTTATTTGAGAAGCTTTCATTGTCTGCACATTTCCATCTTTAAATTTTCAATTTCAGCTTTCTGTTTGTTTTGTTTATTTCTATTTCTCTACTTTCAAGTTTCAACAAATATGAAAGTTTAAAGTAATTGAAGGTAAGTTTAATTTTTTATCTTGTTTATGCTTTGAATGGGTTACATTATTTTATTTGTTTAGTTTTTTTTTTGTATGTTTGCATGTTAAATAATTGATTTGTGATTATAACTCTTGAAGTATACATTGATTGTTTTTTGTTAATATTTTAGGTTTTTAATTATAACATCTCAAAGTGGCACTAGAAGTGTTGACTCATCAAATAATGTTACTAATACTAGTGTGTCACAAGATAATATTAGTAACACTCATCTTTGGAGATATGTTACTAAATTACCGAAAACTATTGAAGGAGGGGAGAATGTTAGTTTTGTGAATAATTTTTGTAATGTTACATTTAAGGGGTCATACTCTAGGGTTAAAGCACATTTATTGAAACTAAATGGGCAAGGAATTTGAGTGTGTCCTAAAGTAACACTACAGCATCTTGCTAAAATGCAAAAAATAGTCAACGATGCGAAACTCAAGTTGCAACAAAAAAATACTCCCATTGCCACCTAGTTTTCAAACACTAGCATCTTCCTTTGAGTCAAACACAATCTCACTTCAAGGGCATAGTTTATGTTCCAAAAGAAGAAAAGACCCTTTAGAACAATCGTTAAACTTTGCTGTTCGAGAGAATTTAGATAGCGAAATTGCTTGAATATTTTATTCAGGTGGACTGCCTTTTCATCTCGCTCGGAACCCTCATTATGTGATTGCATTCACCTTAGCTAGTAAGAATTTGATTCCGGGTTACATACCTCCGGGGTATAATGCTTTAAAGACTCCGTTGTTGCAAAAAGAACGAGCAAACATAGAGAGGTTGTTACAACCTATAAAGGGAATGCGAAGGGAAAAAGGTATTAATCTTGTATCTGATGGATGGGCAGATGGACAAAGACAACCATTGATTAACTTTATAGCCGTTTCTGAAGGTGGAGTTGTTTTCTTGAAAGCTGTCTATTATGAAAAAGAGTACAAGGATAAGTTTTATGTGGCAACTTTAATTAAAGATGTCATAAGTAAGGTTGGGACACTAAATGTTATTCAAGTGATAACCGACAACGCACCAGTTTGTAAAGTCGCGGGATCATTAGTAGAGACACAACATCCTCATATCTTTTGGACAACTTGTGTGGTAAATACTTTTAATATTGTTCTTAAAAATATATGTGCTGCAAAAGACACCGAAAAGAATGAGGTAACATATGATGTTTTGTGTTGGATAAATAATGTTGGTGATGATTCTATATTTATAAGAAATTTCATAATGAATTACTCTATGAGGTTGGCAATATTTAATTCTTTTGTGCCTTTCAAATTACTTGTCGTTGTAGGTACTTGATTTGCTTCTATGGTTGTGATGTTAAAAAGACTCAAGCTCATTAAACGAGGTCTCCAAAATGTGGTTATTAGTGATGAATGGTCTACTTATAGAGAAGATGACGTTTCCAAAGCCTCTTTGGTGAAGGAAAAATTTTTGGATGACCTTTGGTGGGATAAGGTTAATTATATCCTTTCTTTTACACGATCTATATATGATATGCTTTGATTATGGATACGGATAGACCTACTCTTCACTTCGTTTATGAGATGTGGAATGAAATGATTGAAAACGTCAAGACAAGCATTTATAGACATGAAGAAAAGAAAGGAGACGAGAGGTCAATCTGTTATGAAGTGGTATATGATATTCTTATTGATCGATTGATTAAGAGTAGTACACCACTTCATTGTATGACTCATTCTTTAAATCCAAGGTAAACTTAGATAACATATATTTCATTTATGCTTGTTTTTATTCTTTTATACTTGTTTTATTTATTATCAATTAAAAAATAAATTTATTTGTTTCAATAGGTATTATTGTAGTGATTGGCTTAATGGGGTTTCAAGTTGTCTTCCTCTACATAAAGAAGTAGTAATCTTAGAGGAAAGGAATAAATGCTTAAGAATATATTTTTCTTTTACCGAAGAAAGGAAGATGGCTTTCCAAGAGTTTACAAGATTTTCGAGAGCACTAGATGTTTTTGGTTCATTTGATTCACTACAAGATGATGGTTTTTGGATCCCAAGTCTTGGTGGTTAGTTCATGGGCTTCAATACCTTTGCTCCAAAACTTAGCTTTGAAACTTTTTGGACAACCTTTTTCATCATCTTGTTGTGAGAGGAATTGAAGTACATATTCGTTTATCTATTCTATGAGGAGAAGCAAGATTAATCCTCAACATGCCGAAGATTTAATATTTGTGCATACTAATTTTCTATTACTTTTAAGAAATATTTTTCATTATAAAGAATGAGAGAACAAGATGTGGATATTGGAGGTGATGTATTTGACTCATTTGAAGGAGTTGGAGTTCTTGAAGTTGCTAGCTTATCTCTTGATGAACCGAATATGAAAATGGTAATTTTTGCCAATGAAGAAGAATATATGGAAACTGCTAATGTTATGAATTGAACTAGAAAATTACTCTCTTTTTGCTTCTTTTTGTACAAACCTTCTTAGGGATTTAGGTTGAACTTCAAATTTAGATTTAATATGACATGTTTTGTGTAATGAACTTGAAAAATGTATTACTATGTTTTGTCATATTTTATGTAATGACAAGAGAGCTTAATGAAAAAGAATTGACTATATATTGATATAAAAAATCAATATTTTTAATTTACATTAAGTACTTTAACATTCAATATATATATATAAATATTAAAAATATTTTTTATTCTCGTATCCATGTCCTCATTTTTTAAAAATTATCGTATCACTGTGTCTTATCGTGTCGTACCCATATTACGTGTCCATATCCATGCTTCATAACTTGACAGGGTATTATCGCAGATTCGTCAAAAAAATATGGTTGATAGAACATCCTCATACTCAACTCACTAAGAAAGATTGCTTTCAATGGTCCCCAATTGCAGAAGAAGCTTTCAATAACCTCAAGCAAGCATTAACTTCAGTCCTAATATTACGCCTTCCAGATTTTTCACAACCATTTACTATAGAATGCAACGTATCATCTGAAGGAGTGGGCGCCATATTATTGCAAGATGAGCATCCAATAACTTATTTGAATAAGGGACTTTCATTTTCTAATAGCATAAAATCAACATATGAGTTACTTACTTTGGTGTTGGCTTTATAGAAATGGAAACATTATCTACTGAGGAGGCATTTTTTTCGTCAAAACAGACCACTATAGCTTAAATTCTTGCATTTTTACAAGCAAGATAGTTGCTGCGAATTTTTGCAAGAAGATTGTAGTCTTCACAGCTTTCCAGGCTCTAGTGTCTGACCAAGATATCATTTTCCTCAGCAATTTTTTGCAAGAAATTTTCAAATTGAGTAATACCAAACTACATATAAACACAAGTTACCACCCTCAAATTGATGGCCAAGCAAAAGTTGTAAATCGATGTTTAGAAGCTTACCTTCATTGTTTTGCACAAGAACAACCTACCAAATGCAGTAACTTTTTTTCCTTGGGCCGAATTTTCTTTTAATACTGGTTTTTACACAGCAAAAAACAATCCTTTCAAGGTAGTATATGATCGTGAGCCACCACCGTCTTATCCTTATGTTCCTGGTTGCAGATGAGGAGTTACATCAAATAAACTTATGATCCTAATAATTGAGAACATAGCCTATGAAAATGAGCTCACAGATTCTCTTACCAAAGCTATATGTTTCTTTTGCATTAGTGTTGGCAATAGAGATAATGGGACTAGTTTTATAATGATCAATAAATGTTGATGTATCTTAATAACATAACCAGATACCCTATATCAGTGAGAACTATGTGTCTATTTCCTAGTACCATTGTGCTAATGAGAACATATTGTCTTCACTCAACTGAAGTTCACTTTAACGTTTTTCAGCGCTTTACTTGTCTGCAATCATCGAATGCATGTATGGGGAGACTCGTGGATCACTGCTAAAACTCAGGTTTGTGAAACTTGTGTATATATTTGTGGAACTTTCAAATTATCTAAGAGAGTTTTGTTTTAATTTTATAATTTTTATATGTATAAATGGTTGCTGTAAACAGGTTTGAGGAATGCTACTTAAAAGTGTTTTTAGAAGAAGTTAAAATTTTTAGCTTCTGAAAAAAGTGATTTTGCGCAAATTTTTATTGTAAGAAGTACTTTTTCTCTAAAAAAACAGTTTGTTTAGGAATACTTTTGTTCAAAAATGTATTTTTATCCCAAAAATGCTTCATACTAACGGTCCAAATGTAGCTATAGGAAGAATATAATTGAAATTTCACTTGTATGACCTTTTACCAACGGTCTAGATGTCACTATAACTTTAGGATATAATGGAAATTTCACTCTTATAACATTTTACTAATAGTCACTAAACGTCTTTATATGTTCAATAATATCTTATCATCTGAAACCCATATCAACTCACATGATTGTTGGTATAGGTATTAAGAAATAAACTTTTGCAAATAGTATTGTTTTGCATAATTTTTATAATATTTAATAAATTTAGGTATCAAATTGAATCTAAAAAAGCTTATGTACCAAATTAGGAAAAAATGTCAAGTTCAGGTATCAAATTGGATCAAAAAAAGTTTAGGTACTTGTTAGAATTGAGTGACTAGAATTCTTGTTAAAATAAAATTCAGTGGTAAAATAAAATAAAAGTAAAGTCCAAATAAACTAGACTTCTTTTATTTTATTTTAATTAGAATAAGTCATCTATTTTATTTTAATTAGAATAAGGTGTTTCAACCTTACTACGTTACTTCTATTAGTTGTTGATTGGAATAAGGTTTTTCAACCTATAAATAGGCATAGTCATCTCCTGTTGTAATCATTCGATTTTCAACATTAGTGAATCTTCTTCTCCTCTGCCCATGGTTTTTTCCCGAAAGGGTTTTCACGTAAAATCTGTGTGTGTTCTTTTCATTTTCTTTGCGATATTTCTTCATTGTCAACATTTAATTTTATCAAATTCGTATCGAAGCTTTTCGAGTTACTAGTCTCAATCAAGATAATGGCGACATTGAAGTATGATATTCCGCTGTTGGATCGCAACACCAGATTCGCGTTGTGGCAGGTAAAGATGCAAGCAGTTCTTGCACAGATAGATTTGGAGGATGCCCTATTAGGGTTAGATAAGATGCCTTCAAATTTGACAGATGAAGAGAAGAAGTGTAAAGATAGAATGAAATTCTACAATATGTGTTAAAGGAGAAGACTGCTACTGCATTATGGGCAAAATTGCAGCAGCTATATACGTCAAAAACCCTAACCAGTAAATTGCATATGAAGCAGCGTCTGTATTCTCATCATTTGGAAGAAGGTGCGTCTATGCACGAACACTTGAATGTGTTTAAAGAAATTGTCTCGGATTTGGAGGCCATGGAGGTTCAGTATGATAAAGAGGATTTAGGGTTAACTCTTCTTTGTTCGTTACCACAATCGTATTCAACTTTCAAAGATACAATTTTGTATAGCCGTGAATCTCTTTCAGTTGATGAAGCTTATGCTTTTTTAGCCTCGTATGACAAGATGAAGCATCTTGTGGCTGGATCTGACTCTCAGGGAGAGGGTCTCATTGTTCGTGGAAGACAAGATCAAAACAGTGATGATAATCGTGGGAGGACACAGGAACAAAATCCCCGCAATAAATCTAAAGGTAGATCGAGATCTTCCAATAGAGGTAAAACTTGTAACTTCTGCAAGAAGAAGGGCATATTAAGAAAGAGTGCTACAAGTTACAAAATAAGATCAAAAGGGAGGAAGAGAATCAAAAGGGAAAACAGCCAGAACAATCCAGTAAAGCTAATGTAGTAGAAGACTATAGTGATGGTGAACTCCTAGTTGCTTCTGTCAACAATTCTAAAGTGAGCGAGGAGTGGATCCTCGATTTTGGTTGCACCTTCCATATGAGTCCCAATCGGGATTGGTTTACAACATATGAAGTTGTGTCTGAAGGTGTTGTTTTGATGGGAAATAATGCTTCATGTAAAATCGCAAGTGTTGGCACAATCAAAATAAAGATGTTAGATGGGGTCGTTAGAACTCTTAGTGGCGTGTGACATGTACCGGAATTGAAAAGAAATTTGATTTTGTTGAGTACTCTTGATTCAAAAGGACACAGGTACACAGCTGAAAGTGGGGTTCTAAAGTTAGCAAGGGTTCTCTCGTTGTGATAAAAGGGCAGAGAAAGACTGCCAAATTATATGTTTTGCAAGGTTCAACTATTACTGGTGATGCTGCAGTCGCTTCCTCTTCCTTGTCAGATGATGATATTACTAGACTTTGGCATATGCGTCTAGGGTATATGAGTGAAAACGGCATGGCAGAATTGAGTAAAAGAGGACTTATTGATGGGCAAGGCATTAGCAAACTGAAGTTCTGTGAGCATTGCATTTTTGGGAAGCAAAAGAGAATTCGATTCACTAGAGGAATCCATAACACGAAGGGAACATTGGATTATATTCATTCTGATCTTTGGGGACCATCTAGAGTAACTTCGAGAGGTGGAGCTAATTATATGTTAACTCTTATTGATGATTTTTCCAAAAAAGTTTGGGAATTCTTTCTGAAGCAGAAAAGTGATGTGTTTTCCGCATTCAAGTCTTGGAAAACTATGGTTGAAAAATAAACATGAAAACAGATAAAACACCTTCCCACAGATAATGGCTTGGAGTTCTGTTCTGATGAGTTTAATGAATTGTGCAAATCAGAAGAGATCGTGAGACATTTGATAGTTTGTCATACTCTACAGCAAAACGGCGTTACAAAATGAATGAACAGAACTATCATGGAGAAGGTTCGATGTATGTTGTCGAATTCTAATTTATCGAAGTCGTTTTGGGCTGAAGTAGCCTCTACTGCATGTTTTTTGATCAACCGATCTCTATCAGTTTCCATTGAGAAAAAACTCCACAAGAGATATGGTCTGGTAAGCCTGTTGATTATTCTGATATAAAGATTTTTGGGTGTCCTGCATATGCTCATGTTGATAATGGAAAATTGGAACCAAGATCCATTAAATGTGTTTTTCTTGGTTTTAAGGCTGGTGTAAAAGGGTATAAGTTATGGTGTCCTGAAAATAGAAAAGTTGTGATTAGCAGAGATGTTGTTTTTGATGAAACTGCTATGTTACCTAACTTATCTATTAAAGACTCTTCCAGTAAAGAACAACAAAAACAAGTGGAGTTTCAGATTGATCCAGTATCTACAACAGAGTCAACTTCTCAAGTTAGTACAGAAGTTCATAATAGAGCCACTTCTTCACCACAATATTCTATTGCCAAAATAGACCTAGAAGAGAAATTAAACTTCCGAAGAGATGTGCCGAGGCTGATCTAATGGTTTATGCTTTAAACGTGGCTGAAGATATTGGTACAATATTTTGTGACAGTCAAAGTGTCATTTTTCTTACAAAAGATCAAATGTTTCATGAGAGAACAAAGCACATTGATGTTCGATATCATTTTGTGCATGATATTATTGCTCGAGGGGATATTGTTGTGAGCAAAGTTAGTACTCATGAAAATCCTGCAGATATGATGACTGAGTCACTTCCCATAACCAAGTTTGAGTATTGCTTGGACTTGGTTGGTGTTCATTGTTGAAGAATACCCCTCAAGGGGTTTTGTGGAAGAGGTGGAGAACTTGTTCGTTTAGAGTTCTTGTTCGTAGAGAATTCTTGTCAAGGTGGAGATTGTTAGAATTGGATGACTAGAATTCTTGTTAAGGTAGAGATTATTAGAATTGGGTGACTAGAATTCTTGTTAAAATAAAATTCAGTGGTAAAATAAAATAAAAGTAAAGTCCAAATAAACTAGACTTCTTTTATTTTATTTTAATTAGAATAAGTCATCTATTTTATTTTAATTAGAATAAGGAGTTTCAACCTTACTACGTTACTTCTATTAGTTGTTGATTGGAATAATGTTTTTCAACCTATAAATAGGCATAGTCATCTCTTGTTGTAATCATTCGATTTTCAACATTAGTGAATCTTCTTCTCCTCAGCCCGTGGTTTTTTCCCGAAAGGGTTTCCAAGTAAAATCTGTGTGTGTGTTTTCCCGTTTTTTTTGCGATATTTTTTCATTGTCGACATTTAATTTTATCAGTACCAAATTAGGAAAAACTGTCAAGTTTAGATACCAAATTGGGTCAAAAAAATTTAGGTACCAAATTAAAAAAAAATCAAGTTCAAATATCAAAGATTATATTAAACCTAAAATTTTTATATAACATTACACATTATACTAAAGTTTATGTATAATTTTAAAATCAAACATATATTGTGTTTGAAATTATCAAATGTTTTCCGCACAAAAATGGAGATGCCAAAACTCCATATTTCGATGGATAATATGGCATCGATAAAGTGGGGACTAGATTAACAAGCATTTGCAATTGTTATCTTAATCTTTATATTCTTTATATGAATTATTATTTATTTAAATTATACTTATGGATGAATTATTTTTAGGGTAAAATTTTAAAATAATCACTTTTGTTTACCACAGGTTACATTTTAGTCACTTATGCTTGAAATGTTATGTTTTAGTCACTTACGTTATTATATTGCAACATTTTAGTCATTGAGTTGTTAATTGTTGTTAACAGTGTAACGATAAGTTGACGTGGCATGTTAAATTATCATTTCAAACGGAAATTTTAGGTTAAATTATACAATTGGTCCCAATATTTTTTTCGTTTTGAGAATTTTAATTCTTTTCTTTATGTTCTTTTAACTTTCTTTTTTTCCTTTATTTTTCATTCTCTTTTGCTTCTCCCTCTGTTTTCCTCCCTTCTCCATTTCTTTTAACGTAGTTTTTCTATGTTTTCTAAGTAATGAAAGATATTTGGCTTTAACAAATAAAGAATTAAAAAGAAAAAAATTAAATTGTTCAAAAAATTAAAATATAGGGACTAATTTTAACAAATGGAAAACATAAATAAACTACATTAAAAGAAATGGAGAAGGGAGAAAAATAGAAGGAGAAGCAGAAAAGAATGGAGAATAAAGAAAAAAAAAGAAAGTTAAAAATCATAAAAGAAATTTTAAATTGCTCAAAACGAAAAAAAAAATAGAGACCAATTGTATTTTAACTTAAAGTTTTCGTTTAAAATGATGATTTAAAATATCACGTCAGTTTACCGTTACACTGTTAACGGTAATTAATGGCTCAGTGACTAAAATGTTACAACACGATAATGAAAGTAACTAAAGTATAACATTTCAAATATAAATGACTAAAATGTAATCTGAGGCAAATAAAAGTGACTATTTTGATAATTTATCCTTATTTTTACAATAATAACTTAACTCTATAATCTATAATATATATATATATATATATATATATATATATATATATATATATATATATAAGAGTACAAATTTCGAAAAAATAAATAAACTAACAAGAATATTTTTTAATTTCCATAACATTAACTTTAAAAATTATTATTATTTAATTTAAAATTATTTATTAAAAATATTACCGTAATTTAAGAATAGAATTATTATTTGAATATAATTCTAAGTATAAAATATAGGAAAAATTGTGATAATTATATTTAAAATTTATTTTACAATTATTAGTTTAATAATTGACGTAAAATAATTGTATTAACTTTTTAAAATTAATATAAACACGTAAAAGCATATACAACACGACCATTAAAAATTAGTATTAATAATAAATGAAGGAAAAGTTAAAGAAAGGTAATAAAATATGTATTTTTATTTTGGAAACTAAAGTTAATAAAGAAAGGAATGGAATGGAATGGAATGTTAAAATACTTTTGTGGTTAAGATGTGGAAATGAAAGAAAATGAATTGATTAAATAATTTTCCAATTATAAATTTACTTAAATAACATATAATAATTAAATTAAAAATTATTAAAAAATCAAAGTTCTTCATAAAACCATAATTACAGTGTTAATAAAAATTATATACTAATTGATTAAATTGTTAATTTGATATATATATATTTGAAAAAATTGTCCTAATATTTCAAAAAATAGAGAATAATTTTGATATATTTTTAATTTGATACAAATTCAGAAAGTAAAAAATTTGCTAATACTCTTATGAGTCATAATAATCCAGAAAATAAAAAATGATAATTTTAAAAATAATTAAAACCATTTACAACAAAGTAAGAAGCTATAAAAAAATTAGGTGCAATGATAAGACACGTTGCATTTTTATAAGTAGACATAAATTTAAACATTGAAGACGACATCGTTAAGAGAGGCAACCATAAACCTCGAGTATGGACTGTGCAACAGACATGATGAAGAATACTCCCCAAAAAAGAGAAGAATTTCAATATTGAAATTCAAAGTACAAAAGTCATTAAAATAAACTAGAAATCTTATCACACACATATACGTGTGGAAACCACAAATATGTGTTTAGAAATAACATATGATAAATAACGAAATGTATGGTTTAAAACTAATTAATAATAACACATGTAATATGCATGATATTAAAATTAAAAAAATAGTTTAATTTGTTTATCATTGTGTTGTCATCAATCTTGAGTCGATGTCGAGTTAACTTATGTTATCAACTCAATCAAATACATTTTAATATATACAATTGATAGAAGTAATAAGGTATGTATAATAAAATTAAAATAAAGTTTTACTAATGTAATTGGTTCAAGTTCAAATATCATCTTATGCGAACCTAACAAGTGGCTCCAGTGGGAAAAAGGATGTTGCTCATTCTAGGGGTCCTGGGTTTAAGCGTCTGTGTGTGCAAAGTACTGTGTGTGCAAAATGTGTATGAATTGTCAAAAGGTTAAGAAAGTATGAACATATATTACTATGTAATATATCAAACAACATATTAATTTTTTAACTAATTAATTAATATAAGTGAGTTTTTATTATTAATCATCCACTAGTTGAAATTTATTAATATTTTAATTTATCTTAATTTTTCTCGATTTTTATAGTTAATTTTTACTCTCAAGATAATTTAATTAATGTTTTTTTTTTATTTCTTCAAAGTATCTACTGGATCGAATTCAATAATTAACCCTTCGCTTTTTGTAGGTTCATTAAAAGGGTGAATGTTGGCCACAAATTTTAAAATTATTTCATACTTAAAATAAATATCGAACTCTCGACCACTAGTTAATGTAAGTTTAATTAATGCTTTTTTATTGTTACTTATTATTAAGAATAATTTAATAAAAATATTTTGAAATAAAGTAACATAAAGTAAATATATTTATAGCTAGCTTTTATGAAACCGTCGCTCCATGTGGAAGAGGATGATGATTCATCCTATTCATGCAGGAATGTATGGGTGTCCCCACCCAATCAAATTCCAAATTATGACATGAGAAGAACATCATCCCACGTGGTCTGTGCTCCACGCCACCATGTCCCACGTGGGCTCCATTTTGGTGGGCCCCTTCCCCACCGCCCAAGCTAATCCCGGCTTGCCCGTCCCTACTTTTTATTATCACAGCCACCTCCCCCAATCTGCAACATGACGGAAATGGAATACTATAATTCCCTTTATTTTTTCTTTTGAAATACATCAACACGACAAAACCCAAACAGTAAGTACAATTAATATTATTTGAATTCAAATCACATTAAAACGATGAATATTCTGATCATTAAATTAATTTTTTTAATATGTTTATTAAAATATTTTTCAATAAAATTTTGATATTTCTTGGCCTAAGAGGCCAATCTTTTGCAAATCTCGAAGTCGGGAGGCACAATAAGGTGACTCTGGCTAACTGCTTGCCTTGAAAGTTTTTCCAATTGTCTGCTTTATCAAATTATTGGAATGCATGTATTCGTACATGCTTTATTTATCGACAATTGAAATATTATTATTTCATACATGGCCTTTCACCAATTTGAATGACAAAACGAATAATTAGTACTTTTTATATTCAATTATGTCACGGTTCACATGTTTTTTAGGATTTAGGTTTGAGGTTAAAACTTCCAATTCTCTACTCGTAACGGTCGAAGATAAAAAGATAATTATGTATTTAGTTGCGACAAGTGAATTGAAGTGATTGAAACAGTATATGTAATGTGAGGATACATGAAAAGTTGTGGATTGATCATTAATATAATTGTCAATGACTAGCTTTGTTTAAATTCGTATTGATGTCAAGCTTGAATAACTCATTTTACTAAAAAAAAATATAAAGTACTAAAGCAGGGGCGAATGTAGGGGGTTGGTAAGGGGTCCGGACACCTTAAAATAGAAAATTTTTCATTTAAGCTTTTGAAAATTTTTAAAAAATTTAAATTAGTAAAGATAAAATTACACTTTAACCCTTTAAAAATGATAAAATTAAAAATTTAATCCTTTAAAAAATACATTTTTATAATCATAAAAATTACAGTTTAATTTTGACTCTCCAAAAACAATTTCTAGCTTCACCTCTATCCCAAAGGCGATTGGGAATCCTATCAAAGATGGGAAAATTTTTCAAAATTATAACCTAAAAAAGAGGTGGAAAGTCATAGTCCAAATAATCAGCCACATCAGAATTTGATACTTTTCTTTCAAGCAAATTATACCTATTGGTTGCAATTTCTTTATGTGGAATCGTCGGCCAAACTTTTCCATATCAGCTTCATTCATCTGATTATTATTAAATTCCACAACTTGAACTTTAAGTTTTTAATTAAATTAAAATTTTGTCACCTTTTCAAGCTGGAAAAGAAAAAAAAACCTTAATTATTATGGGTAGTATTAAATTTCAAAATTTGATTTGTCCTAAATTTGAAAAAGCCTCTCTTTCAATTCATATATGTAGTCATGAAGATTCGAACTTAGCTGAAAATGGCCTCCATTATTTGGCTTATTCAATCAAAAGTTTGCAAAACTAGTAATTACCCATTAAGTAGCCAAATTACCTCTATTAATTCAATATAAAATACACATACGAATATTCATTACTTCAAATGTGATCTGGATTTAAGTTAAATTGATCGCGTTATTGTTAGGCTTTTATCTTTCCTTTGTAATTCACCATGAAAGAATATTTTGCATATGCGGACAAAAATTATTACTTTCCTTTTAATTTAATGATTTCTTTAATTCAGTCCAAGAAAAAAAAATTATTAATTGCATATGCAAAAAGTTAATCCTTGCCTAGTGATATTAAAGGAAAGAAACATAAAATTAATAAATTACTTTTTAAAGCAAATAGTAAATAAGGAAAAACTTTCTATGATAGTCTATAATAAAAATAAATTAATTTAATCACGGGAGTTAGGTGAGATAGTAAGGATTTCTCTTACTTTAATTAATGATCGAAGATTTGATCCTCGCTCTGGAATGAAGCAATTTTAAAACTCGTGACCAATATTTACCACTTAAAAATAAAAAATAATTAATCGTTAGCTATTGAATTTTAAAATAATTTTATTTTGAGGATATTTTTATTATTTTATATATTTTATACCGACATATAAAAATATAAATACACATAATAAAATTTGATTGTTAACTTTTAATGTTTTTAACATTTATAGTTCATCATTCAACCAAAACCCTATTTATTATTTATATCAATTTTTTTAAATATATTGAATATATAATACCATTTTTTTTACCTATATAGATGACATAATCTACTTTAAATTAAGTCTTAAAAATAATATATAAGATGAAAAAAATTCTTAAAATGATTCTGATAATACTTAACCCCTTATATATTTTAATATAAACATCATTATAAATATAAATCTATTGAACATATGTTTCAAACCAAGAAATGTTGGGTGCGGTGGTAAAATATTAAAAAAGTATGAACATATACTATTATATAATCACACTAATATATTCAAAATGAAATATTGAATACAGTGATAAAATACATTATATTTTTCAAGTAGAACATATATTCAAATATTGGAGATGACATTCTTAATAAAAACAATTAGAAACGTAATTAGGGGTTGAATGATCCTTTAAAAATTAAAAAATATAAATATTAAAATAATAAAATTATATTTTTATTATCATACAAAATTTTCTAATTTCAACCCTGTACATAATTAACTTTTAAAAAGTGCTTTTCTTTTCCCAAATTTACCCCGACTTTAAATCTTATTGCCAGATATGGTAATTAGTAATTTACCTTGTACATGTTCAAAAATAAAAAAACAAAAGTTTACCTTGTAATGGGTGAGATGAGTTGTCGAAATCCAAGATTCTTCAATTGCATTGGCACCCACCACCCTCTCCTTTCTCTCTCATAAACTTTTAGGCCTCTATCTGCCTCTATATAACCCTACTCTCTTTTCTTCATCTATCTACAACACCACCCAAAGAGCAACCCTTTCACTGCTTTCCTTCAATTATTCCCAACTTCCTTTTGCCTTCTAAATTTCTCTGGGATTCCTATGGCTACTGCTGAGGTATTGTTTTTGTTATTAACTACTCCATTTAAGCTTTGTTTATCAACTGATCTTTTATTTTGAAGTTCAAAGCAAACCATCATGATCTTCACAAACCCTTTTCCTGCTACGTTTTTATTTTAGATTCCATTAACCAATATGTTTTTGTAGGTTGCATCAGTTCAAACTGCACTTCATGAGGAGAAAACTGAAGAATCAGTGAAGGATCAAGAAGCTACAACAGAAGAAGTAGTTGCCGAAGCTCCTGCAGTGGAACCAGTTGCCGAAGAGCCAAAGGAAGCGGAGCCTGCGGCGGTGGCAGTCGAGGAATCTGAAGCCTCAGTTGAAGTTGAAACCAAGGAGGTGGTAGAAGAACCAAAGGCTGTTACCGAGGAACCAGTAGCAGAGGAGACTCCTAAGGAAACAGTGCCAGAACCAGTTGCCGAGGAGATCAAGGAAACCGCTGAACAAACCGTTGAAACCAAAGAAACTACAGAGTCTAGTGAGGCTGCAGCAGAAGCACCCAAAGAGGAAGTTGAGAAGGAAGAAGAAGCCAAACCAGCTGAAGTGGAGGAGAAAGTTGAAACAGAAGCTGATCCAGCAGAGAAGACTGAGTAAATAATAAAGCTTCTGTGATGAAAATGCGGGTGTCAATGGAAGTGTGTTTCAAGTGGCTGCAGTTTGATAAGTTTGCATGTCAAGTCAACTAGTTTTCTTCTATGTAGGTCAATAAGGATGTAGTAATGTGGCTGATGGAGACCCACCGATAGTAGTCTTGCAATGTGGCTAAGTTAACATGCATTTGCATGTGTCAAAGAGTGACATACTTCAAGTTCCATTGTGGGGGAATTTTTATGGGTCATCTGTTATCTGTAAAGGGATGGGTTTCTTGGGTCCCAAACCACCTTTCTTTGCTTATGTTTATCTGCTTTGCTTGTATGGTTATTAGGAGAGGCAGTATCAAGTATGCATGTTTTCTTGGTTATAATAAATCTAGTCCTTTTGTTTAACATTTGTTCAATGTCCAATTTCTTCCTATTGCTCCAATATACCCAAAACCCGAGATCAGCTTTAAAAAATTTTCCTCACACTCTTTCAACTTAGCCTACATTATCCATTATCACATGATACATTGTTTTAAGGATTAGTGCGGGTTTCGATGGGTGGTGCGGTGCAGTTTGATGTGTTTAGCTTATTTTTTTGTTTCACGGTATAATATCATTATAATATCTAATATTATCGTCATTTCTGTTTTTACACTAACCGCAGGTAAACGCATCACCCATCTAAACTCACCCTTAGTATCTGTTTAGAAAACCCAATAATTGAATAAAAGTGTAATTATTAGGAATAATTATATTCTCTAGTAACTACAAAGAATTATAATTCTCTAGATGTGTTTGGTTGACAGTGTGTAATTACATTGTAATTCTTTATGTCATGTTTGACAGTACAAATTATAATTACTTAGTTACATAATTTATATGTTTAAAAATATTAATTAATATAAAAAATTATTAGAATGGTAATTTTTTTTCTAAACAAGTAATAAAAATTAAAATCAAATCATCATATGTATTATGTTGTCCAAAAAAGTAATAGATAATATGATTATTAATAAAAATAACAAGAAAAATAAACATCATATGCAATTTTATCTAATTGTTCTAGTGTTCCATATTTGTTGGGTTATTCCTTCTTTAATATTTAACCTAAGCTCATTTTCATCAAATGTTGTTCCTTGACCAAGTTCATCATCATCTGATTTTGAATTTGTGTTATTAAGATTATCAAAATCTCTTTCTTCCATGTACTATTCGTAGTATGAATCATCTCAAATCCACCTATAAATGAGCTATGAAGTATGCAACATGCTAGTACAATCCAACTTTTTTTTATGCTCCATTCTCTTAAATGATATCATACCCCACGATATGGGGCAGGAAAATATTTTGTATTTATATCATTAACATCTGACATATAATATTTTGGTTTATAGTGCAAATAGTTTGTAGCCTTGATCATAAAAATTTATATAAATTTAATTTGGAGAAAGAATTATGCTAGGTTATAACCTTTTTATAATATGCAAATTAAGTAAAAAATAATATAAAATTTATAATATATAACCTTTATAAAAAAAATTCTTTTATAAAGTGTCCAATAACTTTCATAACACTTCTTATAAATAATATATTTTTTGTTATAATTTTAGAAAATTAATTTTCTACAAATGTTATGATAAAAAATTATATAAAAAATTATGAATAAATATATTACAACAATTTCATAACATATAAATTATTTTTATAATAAATCTTTAGGATATTAAATAATATAATTTTTGTTATAACTTTATAAAATATACATAAATTATTTTTATAATATATTTTTTTAGGATTTATAATATAATAAATCTTTGGACATAACCATCCAAAACACTCATTGGTGCTCATGCTTATAATATATATTTTTGCTGTGTATATAAATAAACTGATCAATAATAAAGTCCTAAGAATAATATAGTTATTCTTAAAAGGTCATTAGTTAAGTATTATTGTGAGCTTGGACAATAATAATACATTGAGACTAACATGTAGTTGATTGATGACAAAGTATTGTCATTGACATAGAGATGTCAAATTCAATACAATAGTATGTGTTAGAGAACAACATACTGGACTAACCCGCCATAAGTATGTTTCTTGGATTATTATGTAACAGTCACAAATATTACTCATGGTGATAACTATGTATATGATCCTCAAACTTGAGATCATCATCGTCCCAACATCGTGTGTTGTATATAAAGAATGATGTTGGATATATTACAATTTATGTAGTGAGATATGGTTGATCAAGATATGATTTATCCCTCTTACACAATGGGAGTAATATATTTGGTCACTTGATGGAGTGAGGCCAAAAACGCACGGTCATGCTCAAATATCTTACTTATTTGTTTAACATAGTCTACTCAAATTATCAAGAAATACGAGATTGGACTAAACAAGTGTGACTATACCATGACTTGTGTCCAATCTAGATATAAAGGATAAAATGATGTAATACTTGAAAAGTCTATCACAGAAAAGCTAGGTCAAACCACGACTTCTTGTAACTTGGGTAGCAATTAGCATTGCTAAACACTACTCATTGCTTGTAACATTATAAACGTTCTAATATTACTACCAACGTTACAAGAACCTATAAAGTCACACCCCGTGGTTAAAGCAAACAGACTTCACGCCAATAGAATGGGCGTATACCCTCTTACATATGATTATGATGGATTCTTATCCTTATCATAGGCGTCGAACCACCAAATATATTTTCCTACGACAAAATAATATGAAATAGCAGTATAGGGCAGTGGGGTCAAGTCCACAATGATTGATTATTGTGATCAACTTTCTTATTTTTCTTGTGAACAGAATTTCCGTCATGTCAACAGTCGTGCCCACGACTCGAAACAAACTTGCTGAAAAGTAAATAAAATAAATCAAGGGAGTTGAAAATGTTCAGAAATTAAATAAGTGAGACAACAGAAATAAACAATTATATAAATAAAAAATAAAAAAAGGAAAATAAATGTGAATTATGTAATCAAATTATAAAGCCTTAACCTTAGACTCGATGAACTCCGATTCCTGATTTGATCCTTAAAAATGTGTTTTCTCCTCCAAACAATAAGCTAGTTATAGCAGTTAAGAACGTCCTAACCGCAAATTCTTTCTTTCATTGTAATGCCCCAAAAATTTAAATTTTTCTATCTGAGTTGTGTCAACAATGAGCTTAATGGTTCAATGGTTATGCTTATGTCTATCTGCTCCATTCACGAATATACTTTTGGTACCTTCTGAGAGTTGGTTCCTTTATTTCATTTCATTTTATTTTGTTTTAGTTCTAAACAAAAACTAACGAAGTTATCTCCTTTCGAAAGGAAAAACAAGAGAGAGCGTTCTATTGACGGCGATCTTGCGAGTGTGCGTAATACGTAAGGCTTCACTTGTATAAAGGTTGCTGGTTCCGTTTTGCTCGTCGTTAGTACGGTAACAAGTAGGGTATCGAACCCCTTGTTTGATTTTTGCATTTTTTTGCAAATTTACCTAGTTTTTACCTCTGTTCGAGGGCACACGGGCGTGTGTCCAGGCAGTGTGCCATATAAACAAGCTACAGGAGACACACAAGCGTGAGCCTAGCCATGTGACACACACGAGCTAGCACATGGTCGTGTACCAGACCATGTGCAGTATATTATGCGTGTAAACTCGATATAGAGCCACTGGAAGTTGACTGTAGACCTTGTGTGCCTGATACTATTAAGCAAGAGCTATAATGCATGAGAGTAAAGGAGTTATGGCGTCAGAACGGTTAACACTGTGCTATTGGTAATTGATATGATTGAACACACATGAACTATTGAAAGTTATCGATTTGCACTAAACTGGTAGTAACACTATAAACACTGCAATGATATACTAGACTAGCAGTGACACTGTAAACACTGCAATGCTATATTGAACTGGCGGTGACACTGTAAACACCGCGATGCTATACTGAAGCAGTAGTGACACTATAAACACTACTAGACTATCATCGTATTACAACACAACTATTTCTGTGACTTGTATACTTATAACATGAACTTTACGAGTTATCATTATACTATGTACTGATCTATTGAATGTTGTTTCAGGGTCTTCCCAGACGTGACAGTCGACGATCGCGGAGCTCAATCACTTTAGGACTCGTAGGACTTCTAGCTATTAATCTTAGGCTAAGATGGGAACTTGGTTGTGAGATTTCTGAATTTATAATAGTACTTCGAACTTGATGTTGGACATGTTCGTTATATTTATATGACTTAAGTTTGTGATTGTTTTCTGCGTTTTTTAATTATTCCTGTGATGACATTGTGACGTTCTTGACTCAGCCATTTCTCCTAGGCTAGGTTTAAGGTGTTACATTTGTAGTTGGTTTCGGTACGACCTGCAAATTAACCCTTATCGATTGTCTAACTGCGATACACACGTTCACAATTCAAGATCTTGATAGCCTTGCGTTCTGAAGAATCCAACTCGAATTAACAGCCTCAACCGCGCGAGACGTTTAAATCTGATCACTGTCACCCTTGACAAAAATCCCACTAGTATGACCCTACTAGGATTCGCCAATTTATTTGCGAAAATCTGAATACAGCACGGACTATTCATCTTCCCAACTGTACGCTAAAACGACTCCAACTCAACGTGCGCTTTGTGTTAAAATCGAGTTAACTTTAAGGGATGAATTTGTCAATCCCAATATTCCAAAGAGACGACGAATACCATTACGAAAGATTTTTTTGGTGCGGATACGTTCCTCACGTTTCTTGACCGAAGAGAACATCGACCTAAAGGCAAGTTAGAAATTTAGTGAAGCATGAATTTAATCATGCTTTTGTTGGTTTATGAAAAATGGGTTTAATGGTAATGGAAAAAGGTGGAAAGGAAAAGGGACTTGAAGAACAATTAAGCAATTTTTTTCAAATGGAAAGACTAATGGAATAAAAATGGCAGAATGAAAATGCTATTGACATATGAAATTAAAGAAAAATGAGAAATTTGCATTAAATTAATCAATTTCAAGTATGTCTTTCAAGTCACCACAAATGCCTTATTTATATACACATGATTTACTAAATATGACCTAATCACTCACTCACAAAATCAGAATTAAATAAAAATAAAATATGTTTTTTCTTCTATATTTAGCTTTTATAAGGTTAAACAAAATCTAATAAACCCTTGATTGTTTCCAAATTTCTAATTTGGCCCCACTTTAATGATTCTGCTGCAAATAGGTCATTTTCAGCTCATTTTTTACTCATAGCATCTCAATTACATTCCTGTTGTAACGACCTGAATTTAGCGTTAATAGAAATGGTGGTTTCGTGACCACAATTACGGTGAGTAAATTAGTATCTACTTTTAATTATATATGTTTAGAATAATTATTAAAGTAGTATTAAAGTGATGGTAGAGGAATTAATGATAATTAGCAAAATAGAGATAAATGGGTTAAATTAAAAGTAAATGGTACGAAAGATTAAGCATAGGAATAGGTGGTTTTGCAAGTCAATTTCTCCAAAACGAAAGGAAGTGGAGTTTGATGTGAGTTGTGTCATAGAAATTAATGATTTAAGAATTAAATTTAGTAAATAATTAAAAACATGTAGTAGAGAAATAACAAAAAGGAAAAAGGAAAAACTATTTTTCTTCTTATTTCATCTTCTTCTCTCCAACAAAATTACCTAAGGGAAACTCCATTGTTGAACTCCAAATTTTAGCAAGAGAGAAGCTTGCATGTAAGTGTGCCTTGAGCTTTGTTTTTCATGATTTTTGTGTCATTAAGCTTGTCATGGTCTAATCTATTTATAATGAGAGTTAGATTTTGAAATGGTTATAGTTATGAGAATTTACATGAATGAAATTCTTATATTTTTAAGATTTCTCGAGTGAAATAGTGAACCCTTGTGATTGGAGAGCATGATTTGTTAATTAAATTGTGGTAACTTTGGTAATATGTTGTATTACTTGAACTAGTGAAATTCATGTGAATTTGGAAAAGTATAAGTAAAATTTGGGATGTTGAAGTTGAGGGAGACTTTCATCCTTGTCAAAATAGTTGGGGAAATTGGTAAATTCAAGTTAGAATGTTAAGGATCAAATTGTTAAAAGTTTAAATGTTTAGGGGTAAATTTGTAATTTTGTAAAAGTATGAAATATGAATAAAATGGAATAATTGAATTATATACTAGATGTTAATTAAGTTAATCATATTTTAGATCAAGAAAAGAATCAACCGAACCTAGACCGAAGAAAGGCTAAAGTCGTGGAATAATCGTCAACCTTATTCTCCAACCATAGAAATCGAGGTAAGTTCATATGAGTTATACATAAATGAAATGCATCTATATTAATGTTTATTTATGGTTATTTATAAATTATGTTTATCATTGTAAATGGAAATATACATGCCAAAGTACATAAACGTACGATGGAAAGGAAATTCCCGTTTGAACATAGAGAATACTTAGGATGCAAATGACATGTCATTAGGAATATATATACGTGTTGGGTGCTGGTCCTGGAAGTCTTACCGATGGCTGAGATCGAGCATTTATTATTGATTCTCCACAGCTCGTGTGAGCAACATCGTGTAGCTACTATCCCGACCCACAGCTTGTGTGAGTAGACCCATTTTACAGCTCGTGTGAGCATAAATGAAAAGGTTATATGTACATGGAAAGGTTTCCGAGTATCTGATGCTATTCGAAATGGTTCAACGGTTATGGATTATATGATGAAAAGAGAATATCAATGATGCTATGTTGGTTAGCTCAAGGTAAAGGAAAGGGTAAGTACTTTATTCATCATGTGACAAATTGACTTATTCTAATAGATTATGATATCTATTTGTTAATGGAATGAGTTGTGATGACTAGGATTTGTTATGAATTATGCGAAATAGCAAGCATGAAAGCATGTTATAATTGAGTACATTGGTAAGGAAAATTACTCATGTATGAACTTACTAAGCATGAATTCCTTATGTGGTTTGTTTTCCTTTGTGTGTGTAGATCATCAAAAGCTCATCGGTTTTTGACATCGTCGAAGACATATCACACTATCCCTCAACCATTTTGGTAGCTTTTGTAGTCCTTTGATCTTGGTTATAAATGGTATGTATAGGACATTGTTTTGATGTAGTAGAAAGATGATGTTATCATGTGTTGAAGCCCAATTTATCCGGGCCCAACAGAATTTAAATTTATTTTAAATTTAAATTTATTTTAGGTTTAAATTTATTTGAAATTTAAATTTATTATAAATTTAAGTTTAAATTTATTTAAATTAATAATGTCCAATTACAAACTTTAAAGTCCAAATAAAAATGCCCAAATACAACTTCAATTGGGTCCAATATCAGTTGACCCAAAACAACCCATCTTACAAACCCAAAACCTAGGCCTAATTACAAGTTAAACCAGACAAACCCAAATAGCCTAAAACAAAGTCAAACCCTAATTTGGTAGCTGAACTTCTGCCACCCCAACTTGTGCTGCCATCACCTCTTCCACGTCCAACCAGAGGCTGCCACGTCAGCACCAGTAGCACCGACCACCAGCAACTTACCTCTGCACCAGCCACCACTGCAAGCCGAACCTGCAAAAGAAAAACAAGACAATAGTTAGAATGGACAAAATATAATCATTGTAAATATGACTATAAAGCCAGAATTGAAATCAGTTGTAAAGGAAGGATCCGGAATTGAATGTTAAAAGTTAATATACATTCACAAATTTCTGAAAAACATAGAGGCAACAAGCATTCGCAAATCAAATAGGAGCAGTTAATAATAAGCAGAGGTACTCGAATAGCATACCAAGCAGCAGAAACAGATACAAGTTAGATTTACAAAGCATTAAGTTATCCAGGTACTCTTAATACATATTCATTATCATTTATGATCTGAAATCCTAATCCCATCAGTTTCCAAATATGCATTAATGCATGCATTAAACACCTCTGTTATCATTTATTATTTTTCTATTCGTTTCAAAAAATTTAATAAATTTATATATTAAATATTTTAATAGCATTAATAATAGTAATAATAATAATAATGATATTAATAATAAAATAGGAAAGGAAACTGAAGAGGTCGGTTAAAGTTATTGCCCTTTGGGTAGTATTGCCGTCGTCTGAAGCTGCGAAGGAACCATCTCCGGTCGTCGTCAACGCCTCCTCGTGGGTGGATTTACAAAACAAAGACAAAAAAGGGGGTTTAGAATCGAAGTTTGACCTATAACAGATTTAAAAACGAAAACAAAACGAATAAAGGCATAAGGCTATAAACATAGATCTGAGAATCTGTGAATCAAAATGCAGATTTTAACAAAATGAAATCGAACCTTTTGGGTTTTGAAATAAAACGTATTTTTCTTAAGAAAAGAAGGGATGGATCTGAAAAAAGGGTTTTACAAAGGGGAAATCAAAAACATGTTCTTAAGAAAGGAAAAAGGAAAGGGTTTTAAGAAAAAAATCAAAATGTTTTAAAAGAAAAGAAAAAGAAACGCTGTTTTTTCTTACCTTGAACACCGCACGTTGTGGCGGATGCGGCGATGCGTGCACCGACGACGACAGAGCACCAGACCGGAGCATGGCCGACCGATGATTGGAGGGGGTGAGGCTTGAGAGCTTTTTTTTGAAAGGAAGAAAGGTTTTTTTTAAAGAGGGCTGCTAAAATGGATTTTTGAAGAACAAAAGGGGTATTTATAGTAGCTCTTAGATGCTACTGTTTTGAGGGTACACAATTGGTGCCAAAACGACATCGTTTGGCTCATAACCCGTAGCTTGATCCGACCCGACCCGTCCAACAAGGATCCGTGGGTTTTTGAGTTTTGGATTATTTACCCATTTGGTCCTTTCGATTTTTTTTAAATTTCTAATCAGATCCTTTTTATATTTTTAATTAATTGTAAATTTTCCCAATAATTTTTATTTCTTTTCAATTTAATCTTTTGACCTTTTTGATAGTCCAAGAAGCTGCCACTTGTCAATATTTGGTTTATTTATGGAATTGGTCCCTCTCCTTCTATTTTTGTTTTAATTTCATCTTTAAATCAAGTTTTGTTTAATTATAAAATTGGCCCAAAAATTTTAAATTATTTTCAACTTAGTCCTTTAACCCCAGAATGCTTGAGAAGCTACCACTTGTCACTTGTTTTTGGTTTTATTGCCCAGTAGGTCCCTGAACTGTCCAAAAATCATATTTTGACCCCCGAATTCTTCAAAAATTACATTTTTACCCTCAGATTTTCAAAAATTCCATTTTAACCCTGAATTCTCCAAAATTACCATTTTACCCCTAAACTTCTAAAAATTCCATTTTTATCCCTAAACTTTCCAAAAATTACCATTTACCCCTAAATTTCCTAAATTTCCATTTTTGACCCCAAACTTCCCAAAAATTATATTTTTACCCTCGAATGTCCAAACATTCCATTTTTACCCTCCGAGTGTTCAAAAATTACCGTTTTACCCCCAACAGTGTCCAAAATTACCATTTTTGCCCTCCGGGCATCTAAAAATCGCATTTTGACTCTGTTTGTTTTGCTTTTCTTCCTCTTCAACGCTTATGTTTAGTTTTTTAAATTATTATTTTTTTCGTATTTCGTATTTTCTTACTTTTTGATTCTCGTGTATGTAATTATCTGCATAACTATTTTCTTTGAATTTAATCTTCGTTTTTAATCATTCATATTTCTTATATTTGTTTTCAAAATTATTTTTTCCATAAACCTTTAAAATCGAGGCAATGTCTTTTTCGTGTGGAAACTTCGAGAAATTATGTCCTAACGTGTCGGGTGTAGTTTTTTGTATACTTCATACGAATCGAATATCCTTTTCCAAGTTTTTAAATACCTTTTAACTTCGAGATTCCAAGAACATCGTGCCTTAACGTGTTGGTTACGACTTTAATTCTTTGCAAAAATCGAAACAAATGGCATTCTTTCTTCAAATCTTTTTTAAGTCATGAGTCCGAGGATTGTATTTTAAACTTAATACGAAATTTCAAGTTCTCAAATATATATATATACAAATAATTTTAAAACAAAACGAGGCAATATTCTTTCATGTGAAAACCTCGAAAAATCATGCCCTAACGTGCTGGGTGTGATTTTCGTGTAAGTAGCGTAATTGAATATCCTCTTTAAAAGTCTTTCAAACCATCCTTCAATTTCGAAAGTTCAAGAACATAGTGCCCTAATGCGTTGGACACGACCTCTAATTCTCTTAGAAATTCGAAACACATGGAAGATTTTCCTCAAATAGGATTTTTGAAAATCACGCAAAGTTTTCTAAAGATAAGAAATCGTATTTTAAGTTTTACTCGAGTTTTCAAATGTTTAATAAACTAAGACCCAAAAATAATCAACGTGGTACCAATTTTAGGCGTGTGAGGGTGCTAATCCTTCCTCATACGTAACTGACTCTCGAACCCATTTTCTAGAATTCGAAGACCAAAATATTTTTCAAAACTGATTTTAAACATTTTATGGTGATCCAATCACACCATATAAAAAGATTGATGGCGACTCCCATTTGTTGATCATAAAATACTCATTTTCTTGATTTTTAAATATTATTCGAGACCTGTTTGTTTTCCCCAAAAATAAACGTTTCGACAGCTTGGCAACTCCGCTGGGGATTTTTATAAATAAATAAGAGTCAAGCCAAAATTAATTATTTTCGGGTCTTTTTTTGATAACTTTTAAAGCTTCGGTTTTGTTTAATATGCGATCCTCGGCATCTTTTGTGTGATACTATATTGTGTTGATATTGCTAGTATAAGTTTGCATCCATATGCATTTGGTACTACCTTTTTAAGTGGAAGCAGGAAACTACTCCTTCGTGAGGTCTTCACCTCCGTGCAGGATAGTGAATAACTTTCAGGATTACATCCATACCCATGTTTTCATGAAGTTTTTACTTCCGTGCAAACATGTGGGAAATGTGTCCCCCTAAACCGAACTCATTCGTGAAACTGTAATGGGTAAGGATCGAGGAATCTGCTAGTTTGGGTACCTTTTACTCTAGAGCCTAAAACCACATGTAGTGAGCCCTAAGTACTCGCCTTAGACGGAGTTATACCAAACCTTAGCAATTATCCAAAACAATTTATTAGGTTCTTTGTTGTATACTTATATGTTGATATTATTATGTTTTGCTAACATGTTCTGTTTTGCCTCTTTTACATGCATTGCATCATCATAAAAGAAAAGATGTTGATTTAAGTTCGATTACCAAATAGGCAGTTTCATCATGAAAGGCGGATTTCTTGATAAAGTGGAAGATAATATGGTTGCACGCTTATGGTTAGAGGAATAGCAGCATGAAAGAGGAGATAGTTTGAAGGAGGGGCATTTACTGGAGTTTTGAGATTATACTCGGATTAAGGTGACTCAAAACAATTTGTAAGAATTAAGAGATATTTGGGGTCAGTGGGATAGCGAGATGAAACAGATGTTCTATTAGGAATATGAAGACTTGCCTTACTTACTTGAAGTGAAATTTTATAAACATCTCTTTTGAGCCCTCGTACAACATTTGAATCTCGCATATAACTGGTTCACCTTCGAGAACCTAGACATGATGCCCACGGTGGAGGAGTATACTGCTTTGATCCGTTGTCCCAGAATTCAAGTCGATAAAGCATACTCAAAGGATGCATATGTCCCAACGTTTCTAAAGAGGCTGATTAGTGTAACTGCGATGAGTGAACAGTGGGTCGCTTCTCGGATAAAAGTAAAAGGAGACAACAAGTGCATTAATTGAAAAAGCTTGCGAGATTTAATCTCGACACACCCAGATATGAAGAAACGCATTGACATCTTTGCTCTTGGCATCTATGGGTTAGTCCTTTTCCCAAAAGCATTAGGGCATGTGGAAGACGCAGTGGCAGTATTGTTTGATTAGCTTAGTAAAGGAGTCACGCCTGTCCCAGCAATTCTTGCTGAAACCTTCAGATCATTAAGCGTCTACCGAAGAGAAGGGGAAGGAAGGTTCATTGGTTGTGCACAGCTTCTAATGGATTCATTTCAAAGCCATTTCTGGAAGGTAGAAAAGTTTTCCTGCAAAGTGTTCTCAGTCGATTTCTCACCTTTGAAGGAATTTGTTGCGACACAAAAGGAACAGAATGTATTTGAGGAAAAATTGATGGCTATCCTTCAAAACCTTCAGGATGAGGATGTCGAATGGAGTGCGTCTTGGTTCATCCTAGAGGAGATCCTCTATCGTTGTGGTAGCTTTGATTGGGTCCCTTTACTCGGGGTATGGGGTGCCACAGGATATGCCCCTCTGCTCATGTTAAGGCAATACAAGATAAAACAATTTATCCCTGCGACACACGGTCTAGCTCAGTGTGAGTTCTCCTATAAAGGGCATGATTACAAGAAGAAGGACCGAGAAGTAGCAAATGCATGGAAGAAAGTACATAGAATGAAGAAATTTAGTGCAGACCCGATGACAACACCAAATTATGATTGGTGAAGAAGTAAAAGAGTTAACGATAACATTCCAGCACCGAATCTTGAAAATGTTCGGTCGATTGAGGAATATTTGCAAGAGGCCCTATCAGAAATAGACATCATGAAACAAGAATTCGAGAAAAAGAGCTCAGAGTTCAGAAAAAGAATAGAGGTCCAGGAAGAAGAAAAGATGAAGTTGGGACTGGATGTAGATATACACAGATTAGAGGCTGAAAAATTAAGGAAAGGCAAAACCAAAGTCGAGGAATACCTAGTAGACTTGAAGAAGGTTTACAAAAAGCTCCATTTGTCTATGAGAACTGCGGGATTAGGCAAGAAATCGGAGCAATGGCGACAGGAAATTCAAATGCAAAAAGACTAAACAGAACAGTGGAAAAGGAAATTCCAAGACGGTCAAGCTCGATAAAATACCCTGAAAGGAGAGTTGTTAGAGAAACAAGTAGAAAAGGCCGAGATGAAAGTCCAAATAGCTGGGTTAGAAGTGAGAAAAAGGGAGTTAGAAGAATCGTTATGGAGACACCGCAACCGAAATTCTATCATGGAACTTAAAGCAAGTATGGCCGAAAGTCAAGAATTAAGGGAAAGGGTACAGGAATTAGAGACTGCACTTCACAACAATGAGATTCGATTTGTTCTAATGGAAAACGGACTTCAAAATAGATGCTTTTTCTTGCATTACATGTACGCATTTTATTCGCATTTCATTTTCGCATATTTTCGCATAATAATTCTAACTCATTAAAAACTTTATCCAGTTATATCGGTAATCTTTGAAAAACTTACATCGCTATAATACTCGTAAAAAAAGGTCATGGAGTAAAGACTCGAACAAATCCAGAAAGAATTGCAAGATCAAATGCAAGAGCACATTCAGGAACAAATGACGGCGATGTGTAGGGAAATGAAAAATCAATTTATGGAAGTGTAAATGAATTTGATGAATGAACTAGCACAAGTAAAGCAAAACATGGTTGATAAAGGAAAATGTCCTACAATTGAGGAAGACGAGGACCCAGTTATTCCCCCCAGGTTTTACACCCCTCCATAACCCAGCTTCACATGAGGTACCAACACTGGAGGCCACCGTTACTATAAGAGCGCAACAACAGGCCACTGGCACATCAAGGCCGACCAATTATCCAATAGGATTTGGATCAAACCTAGAAGAAAATGCTACAAATCTGGGTGTCCTGGACTTCGATGAGATGATGAGGACAGATCTCCCCCTACAGATGGAAGAAAAATACAAGCGATTAGAGGAGAAGATTGAAGCAATGCAGGGAATTGAAAATTCTTATGGAATGGACGATAAAAAATTAAGTCTAGTTCCAGATTTAGTTCTCCCTCCTAAATTCAAAGCCTCACAGTTCAAGAAATATAATGGAATAAGCTACCCCGAAACTCACCTTACCATGTTCTATAAGAAAATGGCAAGGCACGTTCATAATGACTAACTGCTGATTCATTGTTTTCAAGACAGCTTGGCACGATCGGTAGTTAGATGGTATAATCAATTGAGCCGAGCAAAAATTCATTCATGGAGGGATCTAACACAGGCCTTCTTAAAACAATACAACCACGTAACGAAAATAGCCTCTAATCGACTCACGCTACAAAACATGGAAAAAATATCAAACGAGAGTTTCAGACAGTACGCACAGAGGTGGCAAGATATGGCAACTCAGGTGCAACCACCACTAACAGAAAAAGAAACAATGATGTTGTTCGTTAGCACCCTCAAGGCACCTTATCTCAATCATCTGTTAGGGAATGACATTAAGAGTTTTTCTAATATGGTCATATCGGGGGAGATGATTGAAAATGCAATCAAAACTGGCAAGATTGAGGCTGGAGAAAACACTAAAAGGCCTGCACCCAGAAGGAAGGATAACGAAGTTAATAATGCAAGTGTGTACAGGCCAAGTTATGCCAAGCCATTCGTAGCAGGACAGTCTAAAGCCCCAACAAGCAATTATCAAAGTGCTCCTAGGCAAGAACCGGGTTTAAGACCGAATAGGGAAAGGATTCAATATACTCCCCTTCCTATATCATATGGAAAACTTTACAAAATATTGTATGATGCATATAAAGTATCTCCACAGCTCGTGAAGCCATATAAACCCCCGTTCCCGGCTTGGTATGATGTGAACGCCCATTGTGAATACCATGCAGAGGCAGAAGGCCACTCAATTGAGAACTGCCCCGCCTTCAAAAGGCGAGTGGAGGGACTCATCGAGCATGGAATCGTGAAATTAGAAGAACCAACAAAACCCAACATAGCTGGGAATCCCCTGCCCAATCACCTAGTGCAAGGAGTGAATGCTTTGATAGAAGGGAGGGGCCGAAAAACTAAAAAAAATGTTGAAGAAGTTAGGTCCCCACTCCAATGGGTATGGCAACAGTTGGTCGAAGAGAGGGTAATCACGGAGGATAAGAAGAGCATGATAATGAGGGCTGACAGCTACTGCGAGTTTCATGCCATTGAGGGGTATGAGATTCAAGACTAGGTCGAGTTCAAAGCTATAGTACAGATGCTAATGGACAATAAAGAGTTGGAATTCTTCGAAGAAAAAGATGAGGTTGATAATGTTTACGCCTCCGAGGATGGGACAGCAAAAGCTTATGAGATTAATCATCCGAGGATGGGACAGCAAGCAACATTTCCTTACAAAGATAACAAGAAGGTCTCGTGGAATTACAATTGCAATGTAACCATACCAAGAGAAAGGGAACTCAGGAAGGATGTGAATCTTGTTACCCGCAGTGGTAAGAATTATGACTCAATGAATAAGGAGAAAGAGATTAACAAAGGGAAGGCAATAATGTGCGAGCTAGAGGAAGAAATAATTAGCAAACCCAAAGTACCTATGAATGAGCCCGTATCTAAGAAAGAGGCAAAAGAGTTTTTGAAGTTTCTAAGACATAACGAATATAGTGTAGTGGAATGATTACACAAACAGCCTGCTCGAATATCAATCTTGTACTTGCTCTTAAGCTCAGAAGCCCATCGAAGCGCGCTAATGAAGGTGCTGAACGAAACATATGTAGAAAATAACATCTCTGTCAGTAAGCTGGATCGATTAGCCAATAACGTGAGTGCCGATAACTTCATTTTTTTCAGCGATGACGAAATACCAACAGGGGGCATGGGATCTACCAAAGCTTTACACATTCTACCTGTTGCATGGTGTACACGCTACCCGGGGTACTCATAGACAACGGCTCAGCTTTGAATATGCTATCGTTAGCTACTCTGCAGAGATTACCAATTGATAACTCTCACATGAAATGATGTAATAATATAGTGAGAGTATTTGATGGGACTGAGAGGAAGGTAATGGGCAAGATCAAAGTACCTCTTCAAATAGAGCCAAACACATATGAGGTGGATTTTCTAGTGATGGATATCAGGCCCACTTATAACTGTCTATTGGGAAGACCATGGATTCACTCAGCTGGAGTAGTACCTTCTTCACTGCAATAGAAAGTGAAACTAGTAAATGAAGGACGGTTAATCACAATCAATGCTGAACAGGAAATCATCACGTCCACAACGAGTGATTCACCTTACGTGGGAATAGATGAGGAGGCTATGAAATGTTCTTTCTGTTCACTAGAATTTGTCAATGCAACCTTCATTGCTGAGGGGAGCAAGATCTCTATGCCCACGATATCATCAACCACCAGGATGGGCTTGCGTTTAACAGTTGGAAAAGGGGTATTACTTGGAAAGGGGTTAGGAAAATACCTTCAAGGAAGAGTTAATATGCCGATACTGATAGAAAAGAGGGATTATTATGGTCGAGGGTACAAACCGGACGCAAAACAAAAAAAAGCTAGAAAGAAAGCAAGAAAGACGGAGGGCAAGATTGTCTGGAAAGGAAATTCTGTGGGAACCCATGGTCTTCCCGCACATATATGAGACTTTTGTCTCATGAGGGGTGATCAACCAAGAAACGGGGCTGGAAAAAGAGTAAGTAACGGTCAAGATTGGAGGAATCACGAAGGACCTAGGTATCAACGTTATATCTGATGAAGGAAAAGAAGGAAACCTGTCAGGAATCAGTCCATGTGCACCTGAAAGTACTCTGAACAATTGGACTATGGAGAAACTCCCTGTAATTTTTAAGATTTCTTAAGAGTAATGCTCAAATTACCTATTGCTTTAGGCTCGAAAGCAATATGGATCTTTTTGTAAAAGGGCCTATGATCATTATCCAGTTATTTTGAATGAAAATGCATTTCCATCTTATATGACAATTTTTCTTTTTCTTAATTATTCTTTCATTCTTAATCCAACTTAATAAACCATTCATACATATCCAATAAACAAAATTAATCATTCTTTAATGCATACATTCTTGACCAATTTGACAAACATACTCATACATATACCATATAATCATTCTTTCGTACATTTATTTTGTTCTTTGGACCTCTGTTTCATCCCTTGACAGGTCCCCGAATATCAATAATATGAGTAACCTAATGTTAACTTAGAGCCTCATTTCGAGCAAGATATGTGTTTAGAGGAGCTTCAAGACCTCGAAGATGAGCAAGATTGTAATTTACCTCCGGATCTGTTAAGAATGATAGAGCAAGAAGAAAAGCAAATCCTGCCTCATTCAGACCCAGTGGAAGTTATTAATCTGGGAAATGAAGATGAAAAGAAAGAGGTGAAAATTGGGATAAGCATCTCCTTAGAAACCAGAAATGACCTTATCAAGCTGCTTCAGGAGTTCCAAGACATCTTCGCATGGTCTTACCAAGATATGCCTGGCCTGAGCATTGACATTGTGGTACACAAACTTCCCATAAAGGAAGAATGCAAACCTATGCAGCAAAAGCTCCGAAGAATGAGACCAAATGTATTATTAAAAATAAAAGAAGAGAAAAAGAAGAAATTTAACGCCGAGTTTCTCCAAGTAGTCAAATACTCGGAATGGGTAGCTAACATAGTCCATGTTCCTAAAGAAGATGAAAAAGTGCGCATGTGTGTGGACTATCGAGATTTAAATAAAGCTAGCCCAAAGGATAACTTCCCCTTACCTCACATCGACACATTAGTCTATAACACAGCAGGTCATTCCTTGTTCTCATTCATAGATGGTTTCTCGGGGTATAATCAAATAAGGATGAACCCTAAGGATATGATTAAAACCACTTTTGTCACACTGTGGGGAAAATTTTGTTATAAGGTGATACCTTTTAGACTAAAAAACACAGAGGCAACTTATCAAAGGGCCATGGTAACCTTGTTCCATGATATGATGTATAAGGAGATTGAAGTTTATGTCGACTACATGATTGCAAAATCCCAAACGAAGGAAGAGCATGTAAGAATCCTGAGAAAGTTGTTTAGAAGGCTAAGAAAGTATCAATTAAAGCTAAACCTAGCAAAGTGCACTTTTTGAGCCACGTCAGGAAAGTTGTTAGGCTTTGTAGTCAGCAAAAAAGGAATTGAAATTGATCTAGATAAAGTCAAAGCTATACAAGAGTTATCACCACCCAGTATGCAAAAAGAAGTTCGAGGGTTTTTAGGAAGACTAAATTACATTGCTCGGTTCATTTCACAGTTGACTGAGAAGTGTGATCCTATCTTTCGCCTGCTTAAAAAGCACAACCCGAGTGTATGGGATGATGAATGTTAGGAAACCTTTAATAAGATCAAAGATTATTTATCCAAAGCTCCTATCTTGGTACCTCCAATCCCTGATAAACCGTTGATCCTGTACTTGATGGTCTTTGAAAATTTTATGGGATGCGTACTAGGCCTACATGATGAATCCGGAAAGAAGGAAAGGGCGATATATTATATCAGCAAGAAATTCACTGATTGTGAGACTTTATATTCGCCAATTGAAAAATTATGTTGTGCTCTAGTTTGGACCACGCACAGATTAAGACAATACTTGTTGTACCATACCACTTGGTTAATCTCAAAGTTAGATCCTTTGAAGTACATGATGGAGTCGACTGCATTAAACGGGAGATTGGATAGATGGCAGATTTTACTTTCAGAATTCGACATAATCTATGTAAATTAAAAGGCTATAAAAGGGAGTGCGATAGAAGACTTCCTAGCCAGCAAGGCTTTAGAAGACTATGAGCCAATAAACTTCGACTTCCCGAATGAGGATTTAATGTGTGTTGTGACCGTTGAAGAGGTAATCATAGTAGAACATCCTTGGAGATTTAATTTTGATGGAGCTTCAAACGCCACGGGTAATGGAGTTGGGGCAGTCTTGGTATCACTAGAAGGAGATCACTACCCTTTCACTAGCAAACTTGATTTTGATTGCACAAATATATGGCAAAATACGAAGCATGTATCATGAGAATCCGTGCAGCCATAGAGCGGGGAATCAAAATTTTAGAGATTTATGAAGACTCCGTGCTAGTAATCTATCAAGTCAAAGGAGAATGGGAAATAAGAGATTCTAAGCTAATGGATTACCGCAAATTGGTTCTCGAGTTAGTCAAGGAGTTTGATGACATCACATTCCATTATCTCCCACGAGAAGAAAACTAGATGGCTGATACTCTTGCCACTTTACCCTCGATGATTAAATTAAATAGACCAGAAGATGTAAAGACCATTCAAATGAGCATCTATGAGGCTCCAGCTCATTATTATGATATTGAGGTAGAAGAAGAAGAAAAGGATGACCGTCCATGGTACCAAGATATTCTTCAGTTTGTAAGAGATCGCAATTACCCCAAGCAAGCTTCAAAAAATGAAAAAAGGACATTGAAAAGACTTGCCAGTGAATATGTCCTAGATGGGGAAATCTTGTACAAAAGGAGAAAAGATCAAGTGTTGCTGAGATGTGTCGACACAGTTGAAGCTAAGAAGATCCTAGAAGAAGTTCATGAAGGCATTTGTGGGACACACGCCAATGGTTTCACAATAGCCAGGCAAATAATAAGATTTGGGTGTTACTAGTCTACTATGGAAGGCGATTGTATCAATTATGCCAAGAGGTGCCATAAGTGCCAGATTTATGGAGACAAGATTCATGTACCTCCATCACACCTTCATGTCATGACTTCTCCTTGGCCATTTTCTATGTGGGGCATGGATGTCATTGGGCCAATTTCTCCAAAGGCTTTTAATGGTCATAGATTTATCTTCGTGGTTATTGACTACTTCACCAAGTGGGTAGAAGCAGCTTCTTACGCCAACGTCACGAAGTCTGCGGTTAGCAAGTTCTTGAAAAAGGAGATCATCTGCCGATATAGGATGCCAAAAAGGATTATAACTGACAATGCCTTGAATTTGAATAATAGCACGATAGCTGAAGTGTGCGAACAATTCAAAATCAAGCATCACAACTCATCTCCCTATCGCCCAAAAATGAATGGAGCTGTAGAGGCAGCCAATAAGAACATCAAGAAGATCATTGCTAAAATGACTGAAACTTACAAAGACTGGCACGAAAAACTACCATTTGCCCTCTTTGCCTATAGAACTTCAGTCAAAACTTTTACTGGGGCAACACCGTTCTCATTGGCATACGGTATGGAAGCGATGCTGCCTATTGAGGTTGAAATACCTTCTCTCCGAGTCTTGACTGAGCTTCGGTTAGATGAGGCAGAATGGATCCAAGCTCGATATGATCAGTTGAATTTAATTAAGGAAAAGAGATTAAGAGCTATTCGCCATGGTCAGATGTACCAAAAAAGAATGATGCGAGCTTAAGATAAAAAGGTTCGCCCTAGAGAATTTCATGAGGGACATCTAGTTTTGAAAAAGATACTTCTCATACATAAAGACTCCAGAGGCAAATGGATGCCCAATTGGGAAGGGCCTTATGTGGTAAAGAAAGCTTTCTCATTTTAACAGAAATGGACGGTAAGGATCTGCATAACCCCGTCAATTCAGACTCGGTAAAAAAATACTTCGCCTAAAAACCAAGATGAAAACCCGCAAAGGGCGTCTTAAAACCAAAGGTTTTGAGTTGAAAACCCACAAAGGGCGACTCAAAATAAAGAAGCGGGTAACAAGCTGTAACACCCTCTAACCCTAAACCGTCATCGAAATAGGGTTACAGGGTATTATCAGACATATCGGACAATTTACAAATAATAAATAAATAAATAATGAACATACTATAAAATAATTATAAAATTCCTTAATTGGACCATCGAGGCTCAAAATACGTATTAGAAGGGAATTGAGACTTGTTCTGGTGCTCCGCAGATTTTTCGTAAAAAAAAATTTTCGAACTCGATATAACCCCTTTTAAAACATCTAACCTTCTCTGCAATTTCAACCCGCAACCAAAACAATTTATACTCAAATTCACCTAAATCATAACCAATTCATTTACATATTAATTTAATAATTAAACATTCTTAAAATTACTCAAAATTTACTAATAACTTTATTCATTTTTCATTCAAACTTAATGCCAAATTTTATAATATACTCTTTACCATTTTATTAAACTAATATCAAAATATAGTATATTTTTTTTACAACCAACATTACAAGCATATACATGTAACCTATACAACACTTAGTACATGCCACTTTTACCAAAAGGGGAGAATTACATCACCGAGTTTATACTGAGGTCGGAATCGATCTGGATGCTGAATCAGCACCTTAATTTCTACTAACCTGCGCACGGAAACAACCGTACGCTGAGTATTTCATACTCAGTGGTATTACTATAATTCAAATTATAAATAACCAAATAAATTTCACATAACTAATCATATAATACATGAGCACATATTATATTAATTTATACACCACTTTCATTCCATATCAAGAACAAATCAATTTAACCAAATATCATAAACAATTAGGTACGAATAACTTTTGAAATCTTTGATTTATCCATTCCATTCTCATTTCTCAATTTCATCACATATCACTTTATATGCCTCAATTTTTCATTTCTATTCAATTTTTCTTTTTCACATTTTTTAC
This sequence comes from Gossypioides kirkii, assembly GCA_005610355.1. Classification (NCBI taxonomy): domain Eukaryota; kingdom Viridiplantae; phylum Streptophyta; class Magnoliopsida; order Malvales; family Malvaceae; genus Gossypioides; species Gossypioides kirkii. The sequence goes on along the minus strand of CP032249.1, from coordinate 5,592,132 downwards.
CCCTATTAACAAGACTCGGACCTTAGCGGATACACGGATCCAACCAAACACACCAGAATGGCACCTAGTGCCTCATCGGATAGTTCGAAGTAATAAAGTGACATCTAGTGTCTCATCAGCCTAGCCGAAGTAAAGTGGTACCCAGTACCTCATCGAATCTATCCGAAGTAAAATAATGACACCTAGTGTCTCATCGACTCAAGGTCGAAGTATCCCTGAACTCTTCCAATCCTATGGCATGCCAACTATATCCGACTCAGGCCGACTAGTTAATAGGGATTTTCAATTTACAATTCATATCACTTTCAATTCCAATTTCACTTTCACTTTCAATTTTATCACAAATCATTCAAATTCAATTCAAATATACTATTAATTCAATATAAATTTTCATTCATCTCAATATTAACACTTACCTCATATTCACTTTTTAAATATAAATATCGAAATAAACATTAAATAATAAATAATTTGGATTATAGTAATACAAACCCGGATTTCGCGATTACTCTTCGATAACTTTCTCCTTTCCTTTTTGTGCCGATGCTTTGGGTTCTTTGCTAGCTACGAAAATAATAATAATTTACACTATTATTTACAGCACTAATTTATAATAATAATTGAATTTCTATCCAATTTATACCCTAATTCCAATTTAATCCTAATTAACTCATTTATTTTTCTAACTCAATTCATACTTTATTTTTATTCAATTTTCTTCCATATTCTACTTAACTATCTAATGTTCATAATAAAACCCAAATTTAAAATTTCTTTCAATTTAATCCCTCTATCACAAAACTTATAGCTTCTTTTACAATTTAATCTCTTTATCAATTCTAACTTGAAATTCATATAATTAAATCCCTAATTCACTATTTTATTCAATATGAACTATGTTCAAAAACCTTAAAACTTTCAAGACCTCAACTTAATTTCATTAAAACTTTATTCTAAAGCTTCTAAAACATCTAATTTAAGAGAAAATAGCTTAATTGACTTACTAATTAAAGCTTAAAACTTCAAAATTCTAGTTTCTCCTTTTTCTTTTTCTTTCCCTTTCCCTTTCTTCCTTCCCTTTTTCGTTTGAGCCTCTATTCTTCTCCTTCTTTTGTTTCTTTTTTTCTTTCCTTTATTCTTTATATCTTATATATATATTAATTAGTAATAATATTAATAAATTATAAATATCTATTTACTTAAATAATAAGTAAATTAATATTTATTTTACAAATCTACAAATATAATTTTTACACATTTATATTTTATTACCATACATTTAGCTTTAATTTATATATATATATATTTCATTAATCTAATAAATAATACCAATTAAATAATAATTTATATTATTATATTCTAATATTATATATATATATTAATTAGTAATAATATTAATAAATTATAAATATCTATTTACTTAAATAATAAGTAAATTAATATTTATTTTACAAATCTACAAATATAATTTTTACACATTTATATTTTATTACCATACATTTAGCTTTAATTTATATATATATATTTCATTAATCTAATAAATAATACCAATTAAATAATAATTTATATTATTATATTCTAATATTAATTAATAATAACTTAAATTATGAAAAATATTTAGATTTTTCTCATTGTTTGCCGCCTCAAATTATGCAATAGATATAATTATCATTTTAGTCCCTCTTTCTTTCTTTTAATCTATAATTAGGCTTTCACCCCTTATTCAATTTAGTCCTTTTTACTAATTACTCTAAATTAAACTAAATTCACCTAATCAAAGCCTAATTAAACACACTACTAGACTCATAATTACTCCTAATAATTATTTACGAACTCGGTTTACTAAGACGGAGGCCCTATAACTCACTTTTTCGGTGCCCGTGAACTTGGGTCATTACAGAAGCAACTATCTAACAAGACGGAGAAACTTCACAGCTTGAAACATCAACAAGGCACTCCAGGTCTTCTAGACACATATCTGAGCTCAAAAGTGATTCTCAGCAAGGCGGCGTAGGGAAGCTCATTTTGCGATATCCAGGGTAACTAATTGACTTTTGTTGTTATACTTAGGCAATTTTTGACTGATATTGCCTTTTTCGATCCTCTCTATTGAATAGAACTTTCAATAAACCACGACTTTATTTGTTCACAATTTTGTTTGAGCATTTTGCATTTAAAATAACGAATAATGAACTAATAAATCATATAAAGATCCATGAGCATTATTATGGAATTTCTGAAAAAGTACAGGGGTCCAAAACAGGACTATCAATTAGAAAACAAACTTGAAAACAGGCAGTTCAGGATAGGCCAAGAAGAAGACAGGACTACATATCAACAACAAAGCTCGGACAGGCGGTAGACCATGCCAACCCGAATAATAAATGAATCTGACATTCATCATGCACATTCATGTAGTTAGGAGCATTTGAATCATTCTAATCATGACTTTCTAATTTAGGCCTACATAGAGGTCCATAGAAGCGTACTTTACAGGTCACATCCCCAAAAAATGGCGAAATGAATCAAGGAAACTTCGAGCATTGAAGGAAAAGATTGAGACCAAGGCGAAGTTGGAAAGAAGCAAGACTCCAATACCTTACCCCGATCATGGGGTAGATTGCGATTACCCAAAACAACGAGTTGGTCATCGTCCTGATGAGATACAGAGAAGTATACCAACTCAAGGCTCAAAGTAAGTGAAACTTCAAACCTAAGCTTCCTGATGAGATACTGAAAAGCAGGTCGAAGCAATAAAATGGTTAGCTTCCTGATGAGATACTGAAAAGCAGGTCGAAGCAATAAAATGGTTAGCTTCCTGATGAGATACAGAGAAGCGGATTGAAACAAGTGATGCGGTCATCTTCCTGATGAGATACTGAGAAGTAGATCAAATCAATGAAACCAGGCTCAAAGTGAGCGAATCTTTGAATCTCAACTTCCTGATGAGATACTAAGAAGCAGGTCGAAGCAATAAAGTGGTTACCTTCTTGATGAGATACAGAGAAGTGAACCAGATTCGTCTTCCTAATGAGACACAGAGAAGTGGATCAAAAACAAGTGCTGCGGTCATCTTCTTGATGAGATACTGAGAAGTAAACCAAATCAATGACACCAAACCACTGAAGTTGCGAGTGAATCGAATGAAGATACGGAAGCAAATTTTGTCTTTTTGAAATTGCCATAGGGCAAGATGGAACCACAACACCGAAGACGTAGAGAAGCGGATGCAGTAAAATCGAACGGTCAATAAAGCGAAGGGTGGGCCAGTTGAAGAAAAAACATCAAAGACCTGACAAAATTGAGCCTTCTTGTGGTCTTTGCTCCATTACTGTTACACAGCAACGAGCAAAGAAGGGCAATTGTTGAAGCCCAATTTATCCGGGCCCAACAGAATTTAAATTTATTTGAAATTTAAATTTATTATAAATTTAAGTCTAAATTTATTTAAATTAATAATGTCCAATTACAAACTTTAAAGTCCAAATAAAAATGCCCAAATACAACTCCAATTGGGTCCAATATCAGTTGACCCAAAACAACCCATCTTACAGACCCAAAACCTAGGGCCAATTACAAGTTAAACCAGACAAGCCTAAATAGCCTAAAACAAAGTCAAACCCTAATCTGGTAGCTGAACTTCTGCCACCCCAACTTGTGCTACCATCACCTTTCCACGTCCAACCAGAGGCTGCCACGTCAGCACCAGCAACACCGACCACCAGCAACTTGCCTCTGCACCAGCCACCACTACAAGCCGAACCTGCAAAAGAAAAACAAGACAAGCATTTAGTTAGAATGGACAAAATATAATCATTGTAAATATGGCTATAAAGCCAGAATTGAAATCAGTTGTAAAGGAAGGATCCAAGATTGAATGTTAAAAGTTAATATACATTCACAAATTTCTGAAAAACATAGAGGCAACAAGCGTTTGCAAATCAAATAGGAGCAGTTAATAATAAGCAGAGGTACTCGAATAGCGTACTAAGCAGCAGAAACAGATACAAGTTAGATTCACAAAGCATTAAGTTATCCAGGTACTCTTAATACATATTCATTATCATTTATGACCTGAAATCCTAATCCCATCAGTTTCCAAATATGTATTAATGCATGCATTTAACACCTCTGTTATCATTTATTATTTTTTTATTCGTTTCAAAAAATGTAATAAATATATATATATATATATATATATATATATATATATTAAATATTTTAATAGCATTAATAATAGTAATAATAATAATGATATTAATAATAAAATAAGAAAGGAAATTGAAGAGGTTGGTTAGGGTTACTGCCCTTTGGGTAGTACTGCCGTCGTCTGAAGCTGCGAAGGAACCATCTCCGGTCGTCGTCAACGCCTCCTCGTGGGTGGATTTGCAAAACAAAGACAAAAAAAGGGTTTTAGAATCGAAGTTTGACCCATAACAGATTTAAAAATGAAAACAAAATGAATAAAGGCATAAGGCTATAAACATAAATCTGAGAATCTGTGAATCAAAATGTAGATTTTAACAAAAATGAAACCGAACCTTTTGGGTTTTGAAATAAAACGTATTTTTTTTAAGAAAAGGGGTGATGGATCTAAAAAGAGAAAAGGGTTTTACAAAGGGGAAATCAAAAACATTTTCTTAAGAAAGGAAAAAGGAAAGGATTTTAAGAAATAAAATCAAAATGTTTTAAAAGAAAAGAAAAAGAAACGCTGTTTTTTCTTAACTCGGACACTGCGCGTGGTGGCGGATGCGGCGACGCGTGCACCAGCGACGACGGAGCACCAGACCGGAGCATGGCCGGCCAACAATCGGAGGGGGTAGGGCTTGAGAGCTTTTTTTTTAAAGGAAGAAAGGTTTTTTTTAAAGAGGGCTGCTAAAATGGATTTTTGAATAACAAAAGGGGTATTTATAGTAGCTCTTAAACGCTGCCGTTTTGGAGGTACACAATTGGTGCCAAAACAGAGCCGTTTGGCTCATAACCCGTAGCCTGATCCGACCCGACCTGCTCCAACAAGGATTCGCTTGTTTTTGAGTTTTGGATTATTTACCCATTTGGTCCTTTCAATTTTTTTTAAATTTCCAATAAGATTCTTTTTATATTTTTAATTAATTGTAAATTTGCCCAATAATTTTTATTTCTTTTCAATTTAATCATTTGACCTTTTTGATAGTCTAGAAAGCTGCCACTTGTTAATATTTGGTTTATTTATGCAATTGGTCCCTCTCTTTCTATTTTTGTTTTAATTTCATCCTTAAATCAAGTTTTGTTTAATTATAAAATTGCCCCAAAAATTTTAAATGATTTTCAAATTAGTCCTTTGACCCCAGAATGCCTGAAAAGCTGCCACGTGTTACTTGCTTTTGGTTTTATTGTCTAGTAAGTCCTTAAACTGTCCAGAAATCATATTTTGACCCTCAAATTCTCCAAAAATTACATTTTTACCCTCAAATTTCTAAAAATTCCACTTTTGACCTCGAATTCTCCAAAAATTACCATTTTACCCCCGAACTTCCAAAAATTCCATTTTTAACCCTGACCTTTCCAAAAATTACCATTTTACCCTTAAATTTCCTAAAATTCCATTTTTGACCCTGAACTTTCTAAAAATTACATTTTACCCCCAGATGTCTAAAAATTCTATTTTTACCCCTTGAGTGTTCAAAAATTATCGTTTTGCCCCAAAGTGTCCAAAATTACCATTTTTGCCCCCCGAGCATCTAAAAATCGCATTTTGACTCTGTTTGTTTTGCTTTTCTTCCTCTTCAACGCTTATATTTAGTTTTTTAAATTGTTATTTTTTCGTATTTCATTTTTTCTTACTTTTTGATTCTCGTGTATGTAATTATCTACTTAACTATTTTCTTTGCATTTAATCTTCGTTATTAATCGTTCATATTTCTCATATTTGTTTTCAAAATTATTTTTTCCATAAACCTTTAAAATAGAGGCAATGTCCTTTTCGTGTGGAAACTTCGGAAAATTATGCCCTAACGTGTCGGGTGTAATTTTTCGTATACTTCATACGAATCGAATATCATTTCCAAGTTTTTAAATGCCTTTTAACTTCGAGATTCCAAGAACATCGTGCCCTAACGTGTTGGCCACGACTTCAATTCTTTGCGAAAATCGAAACAAACGGGCATTTTTTCTTCAAATCTTTTTAAGTCATGAGTCCGAGGATTGTATTTTAAACTTAATACGAAATTTCAAGTTCTCGAAAAAATATATATACAAATAATTTTAAAACAAAACGAAGCAATATTCTTTCATGTGAAAACCTCGAAAAATCATGCCCTAACGTGCTGGGTGTGATTTTCGTGTAATTCGCATAATTGAATATCCTCTTTAAAAGTCTTTCAAACCGTCCTTGAATTTCGAAAGTTCAAGAACATAGTGCCCTAATGCGCTAGACACGACCTCCAGTTCTCTTAGAAATTCGAAACACATGGACGATTTTCCTCAAATAGGATTTTTGAAATTCACGCAAAGTTTTCTAAAGATAAAATATCGTATTTTAAGTTTTACTCGAGTTTTCAAATGTTTAATAAACTAAGACCCAAAAATAATCAATGTGGTACCAATTTTGGGCGTGTGAGGGTGTTAATCCTTCCTCATACGTAACCGACTCCCGAACCCATTTTCTGGATTTCAAAGACCAAAATATTTCTCAAAACGGATTTTAAACTTTTTGTGGTGATCTAATTATACCATATAAAAAGATTGGTGGCGACTCTCATTTGTTGATCATAAAATAACCATTTTCTTGATTTTTAAATATCGTTCGAGACCTGTTTGTTTTCCCCAAAAATAAACGTTTCGACATCATGTACATAGTAATGTTTTGCTATGCCTGGGTGTACATGTTTGTTTTAAGCTAGTAGAATTTAAGAAAGATATATGTTGGTATGTATTGCACTTTCAAGAAAATGTATATATACATGAGGTATCTTCAAGTTATGTGTTAATATGTGTGATATAAATATTTGATATAAATGTGGAGCCTTTGGAAGACATATTGGTTAAATGTTGAACTTATGAATGTTTGATCAACGTTGTAAGTGCCCTCTAGTACTTAAATGTAATGCTAGGTGTTGTACTTGAACATAGTGTGTTATTCATTTGTACCATATGTCTATGAAATGGAGTTTTGTATGTGGACTTGTGTGAATTCATGAATTTTGTATACTTGTTTTAGTAGAACCCTAGCATATATCGATAGAAGTACAAGGTAGGAGAGAGGTTAGGTTCTGACTTGAGTTGTTTCAGTAGTTAATTTTGAAGTACCGGTAGATTTAAGTATACTTGTATCGGTAGAAAGTCTGGTTGTATCGATAGAAGTTACAAGGTAAAACTATCTAGCTCATTGGAGTTTTTAGTACCGGTAGAAGTATGTTGAGTATCGGTAGAAGCTATACATGTATCGATAGAACGCCCATAAGTATCTATATAAGTCTGTTCATGTTTTGAATTACTTACTGGCTTGACTTCTACCGATACCTGTCCAACAGGTACCGATAGAAGTCTCCCAGAAAAGTTGGAAATTGATCTTTTCACCCCTATTTGAGTTATAATGTTTTCTCTTTCATGGTTTATCTGTGTTTATTGTAATATTTATTTAGAAAATGAATAAAATCAGTTATAATCAGTTATAATGTTTCGGGTGTTACACCTGTCAAGATTAAAACATAAAATTGCCAATTTAGCAGGGATCAATTCAAGAATTAACCGATTTAAGCACAAAAATCATGCAAAATTAATATGTTATTACCTTGGAGGATAAGTATCGCCTGGCGAACAGTGTTGTTTAGTGAATAGTATCGCTAAATGAACAATATAGCCTAGCGGATAGAATTACGTGGTGAATAGATTTGTCTAGCGGATATGATTCGCAACATCTTTCCAGAGTTAATATTTGTAGAAGTTAGTATTCTTTTGGAAAGAATATAATATCTTCCATGATTTTCTATGAAAAGTAAAAAAGGAGAATTATTCTGTTTTAATATATGATATTAATAAATAGAATATAATCGCTAATTGTGTGGGAGTCAATAAGTAAGAAAAAAAATTCAAAGTGTCTAGCAGTTGTCTTTGAATTCTCTCAAGAAAAAAGTTCAAAAGAGTTTTTCTATTCGTGGTTGATAAGGTGGACTACGTAGAGGCCGAGACATTTTTGTTGCGACTTGGATTGACATCACGCAAAGGTTTCAAATCAACAGCGTTATTCACCATTCTTCAATTTTTAAAAAGGTATGTTTTCAACCCTATCTCAACCCGACTCGTTCCTCGTACATGGATCATTGGTTGACGATCGTCGAAATAATTTTTTCGCTGCACCATGAGGCGTGTCGGCGATCCAAAAATTATTTTCATAATTACTCCATTTCTCACACTCTCCTGAAGAATTGAAAAGTGTAATTAGGGTGCTCTAATTACACCCAATCCAGTGGGGCCCATCAGTTACAATGATTACCCAAACATGCCATTCGTGTGTAATTACAAGTAATGACATCCAAATCCAATTATTAGGTGACTTTCTAAACATTATCTTAAAGTTAGTTCAATATGTGATTAGACATGTGATCTTTGATCACATGATATATGCTTTGATTATGTTATCGGAATACTTGAGTTTAGTGTATATTTCAACAAAAATGTGAAATTACCATTCTTTAAATATATTAAAAAAAAACTTTAATTTTTTTAACATAGTCAAATACTAATTTATTTACAAGTCGGTTGGATTTGATAATCATTGTTATTGTTTGTTTTAGAAAATATAATTTTACAAGATAACTGTATAATAGTAATACAAAAACTATAACATTCAAACAAATGTTTAATGATATGTGAAATATTTGGGGATAAAAAATTGAATTAATATGTACGAAGAATTACCTAGTTTGAAAGAGTTAATGTAACATCGTATATCCGATCTAGACGTTATGATTGAATCTTGAGAAATTACACACATTCAATTTAAAACCAGATTTTAAATTTTTGAAATCGTGACTTAGAACAATATTAATTCGATAAATCACTTTTCTCCTGTTTTTAGGGAAATACTATTTAAACGGTCACTTCCTTTTTTTCAGCGGAAAATTAGGTTTGAAAATCGTGATTTGATTGTAAAACAAATTATTTTGCAGTTAGAAATATAATAATTGCCAGATTCATAAAAACAATCCAAAAGGAAAGATAACGCTCAAAATAAAATGCAACCCAAAAGTTCGTAAAGCCCGTTATAACATAAAAGTCACTAGTAATCAATTATCTAATGGAAATTCAGTTTGAGCTACCGCATGTCATTCGATCTTATGTTTGTTGATTACTTGAGAAGATAAACAAAAGGTGAGCTAACGAGCTCAATGTATAACTCAACTTAACAAGCAGATCAGATACATATAAATTAACAGATACGTATGCAGTTGCAATTCAGATACAAAATCCCATACAATTTTAGATACAAAATCAAATGCAATTTCATATATATAATCAGATCCTACACTCACACACTACACACCATCTTCGTCTATCCCTACACACCAATTAAGGTAATAAATACCCATCCAACCCCACACACCTATAAGTGAGCATATGTCACTTTTTAGAATAATGCAGTCAAGCAGCCAGAAATAATGTGGTAATTCGCTAGAATTAGAAAAGTATTGCAAAGCCACCAGAACATATATGTGGTTTTAACCACCAGTTAAGACAAATCATTAAACTGCCAACACTTCCTTCTTCACATAAATATCCCATCCTAATGCACATGCAATACTAATAAGATATAAGATACATATATGCCATATATGCTATACTCATTAGATATTAATATCATGTTTTCAGAATTCACATAAAACAAAAGCAAATTACTAGATTTCATATTCATAACACATTCATTTCACATTTCATAACTTATAACTTACAAAGTGCCTAATTTCGTATCACACTTTAAATACGATCCTAACCAAATTTTATAGAAAATAGACCCACATGCCAGTGTGGTCCATACAACATGACAAAGTAATTCCCATGATAAAATATAGAAAAATTATTTTCCATATAGATTGAAAAGTTAAAAAAAATATTAAGATAAAATTGATCCGATTTTATATTGACTTAGGGTATTAATCTGTCAATAAATGTAAAAAAAAAAAATTTCAATTGCTATGTTGGTATATTTTAAGACTTTATTTTGTAGAACCCAACAAGTGGCTCTAGTGGAAAAGAGGATAAGAGGATGTTGTTCATCTTAAGAGTCTCGAGTTTGAGCACCTATGTGTGCAAAGTATGTGTGTCTTGTCAAAAGGTTAAGAAAATATGAACAGATAATACCATATAATTACATCAGTATATTAAAAAAACTTTATTTTGTGATTTATTTTTAATTATAGGAACTATGCTAAGATGATATACATCCTATTAGTTGTATTTTAAGATGTATTATTATGTGGTTTGCTATATTAAGACATTTAGAAAAATTTTAGTATAAATAAATTTTATTTATAACATTATTAGTTTATTATATATTTTTTTGAAAAATTAATTTTTGATATTTAGTTGAACCAAAACAACAATTTTTTTTATGAGAATTAGATCATAAGTTTAATTCATTATAAAATTAGGATTTCTTTGGAACATCTTCATTCTTTTTTAGATTTAACCACCCTCAATCTTGGAAGAGAGAATAATAAGGGTATCTAAGACTTCCTAGCTACAAATTTGATTCTGCAGTTGTATTTGTAAGAAAAAATTTCGTTAAGGATATTTTGGTCATTTAAGCTTTTTTTTTTTATGTTATTACAATTTTTATTTAATTCAACCAAACACAAAAATACTATTACAATTTTATTTCATTCCATTAAATCAAACAATTGAATTACTAATTACAATTTTATTCCATTACATATATTTTCCATTACAGTCCTATTTCATTCATCCCAACCAAACGTGGTATTGGTTTTCAACCTAAGTTTACAAAAGGAAAATTTAGAGGAGAGTGATCTAAACCTTAAGTGCAAAAGTAAGGTTGCTAATTTGATTAGTATTAAAACTTGAATCGCTAGCTATACAAGGTATTAAGATAATAGATTACATCTTTGGGTAATCATCTCTAGTCCAATAATTTGGTTAGTCTTGAAGGCCCGTTAGTTGTGGGCCGAGCTTGTTTGCATTCATCTCTTTTGAAGTATTATTATTAACAGTTGAAGTTCCATATCCAAATGCAAAATGTCAGCTCTTCCATTCACAAAATCAACTCTGACAAAAGGCAAAGATGAAGTTTATGTGGCAGCAGTGGCACTGAGAGCTACAAAGGGACCAGCCCAGATTTTGATGTCAACTGCTTACTCCCTCAGTGTCTGGGACTTGCAACACTTCATGGTCATCATCAAACCCTCTTCTCCTCATCTCCTTTCTCAGGTTCTTTCCTCTTCATTACCTCCCCATAATTTTTCAGCTAGTAGGAGCTAGCTTTGTCTGGAAAACCTAACTGAAGCAAGCTGCAATAAGTACAACAGCCCTTATCATCCTTTTGAACTCAACTCTCTCCATTTTAATTCATAAATTCTTTGGTAATATTTGTTTAAAATTTTAGGGATATTCAATCTGAATCTGAAAATTTCAAGTGTAGGCCATTGTCTTTGATTTTCAACCTGAAGATCCAGAGAACATATACACGGCACTTGCTGCTCTGTCTGGTAGAGCAGTACCAGGAGTTGTCCTTACAAGGAAGTTGAGGAAGCTGCCGAGGAGCAGATGTTGGTTCGTTGGATATGCTGAAGGGAATGCTGTGGATAAGGCCTATGACTTCAGCAACACATGGGAGGTTGATTTGAGGATTGGGGTTCATGACTGTCGAGATTATACAAATGGTACTAATCTCAATATTATTCTTAAGTGTAATCCAAATTTATTAGCATAAATCAATTAGGCTAAGCCACTTTGGATTCATTTTGATGCTTTTGTTGATAGAATTAGGGTACTAATTTCTCCCTTGAAATGTAAGGATTGGTTGAAGAGCTGACTGGTGAAAAACTTGTATTGGAGCATCTGAGAAGGAGAAATGGTGGTCAGAGTTAAATCATTAATTTTTATACCTCGCTTGATCATAACTCATAAGCATGTCCTTGAAGGAGCATTTGCTGAAACATTAATCATTGTCAGTTCCATGGAATCCAGATTGTAAAAATCTCTAAGTAGTAGAAAAACAATTATAGAATGTTGCATTATATGTATTTGTTAGAGTACTGTGTGACCTGAATCTTTATTAAAGAAAAATATAATGGTAAAACTAGAGAATCTGTGTGTGGCTTAAGGTCAAGGGTCGAAGGCACTCGCGGTACGGTATAACTGTATAAGTAGAATCTGTATAAAACTACACTTCTTCTTGACATTGATTAGAATAAAAATTTTTCAACCTTTAAGTAGATGTAATTGAAACTCCTCTTGTATTCATTCGAATTCGACATTAGTGAATTTTTTCTCCTCTACTCGTAATTTTTCTCGAAAAGATTTTCTACATAAAATCTATGTGTTTTATTTTTATTTTCTTTATTATTTTGTGATCATGAATATGGTTAATAATTTAAAACAGTATTAATTTTTTAAAATTTGACTAAAATTTTTAATATATTATATCATATTTATAATATAACGTACAAGTAGTTATTCTATATCACAATCTAATATGTATCTATTTTATATAACTTTTTTTTTTAATATACTGGTGTGATTACATGGTAGTATTTGTTCATACTTTCTTAACCCTTTGACAAGACACACACACCTTGTACACACAGGTGCTCAAACCCGAAACTCCTAGGATGAATAATATCTTCTTTTCCACTAGAGTCTCTTGTTGGGTTTTATTCTATATAACTTTTGAATTACCAAAAATAGGTAACAGTATCAAAGAAGCTTATGTACTTAGGAGTGGATTGCATTTCGACTATTCTACTTAAAAATGTACAAATTAACCTTTATACATTTCAAAACGTGAAAATTAATTTCTCCATTAATTTTTTTCTGTTAAATGATGATGTGGAACATTAATTTAAATGGTTCTTTACTAATTTGGTCCCTGAATTATAGCTAAAATATCATTTTATTTTATTTTTATTTTTTCTTAACAGTAATTCTAATTCTAAATTTTGTATCTCTTGATATATGGTGTGTAATCACTGTTATAAAAATTCAATTACTCATTTTCACATCCCTTTGATTATTGCGAACTTTTCCGATTGAAGATATTATTGTTTAATACCCTAAGAAGCATTAATCTTTAAGTTAATGGGTTTAAAAATTTTTAAGTTTTAAATTTTAATATAAATTTTTAGGTTTTGAACAAGGACTCTATTGGTTTTGAAATTTTAGAAAACAATGTTTTAAATTTATGGAAAAAAAATAAAATATAAAAAGTTGAATTTTAATTTAAATTAAAACTCCAAAGCTATCAACACGTCCCTAGATGTAGAGAAGCAGCGAAAGGAGCTCATTGTCTTCTTCTTCATCTTCATCGTCAAAGAGAGATACAAAATCAAAAAATTTTGTTTACTGTAAATGTGTTGTTTATTTGGTTTGATTTATTTTAATAGTATTAAAACCATGATTTTTTTTTAAATGGATGCTTATAGAATTGCCCTGGAGAGCAAGGTTAATGTGTCATTGCATTAGATAATTCTTATCAAATCGAGAATTTTATTGAAAATGAAAATGTTTCTTTATTATTGAAAGCAAGCTCAAAATTTTCAATAAAAAAAACATCATGATTTACCCAAAAAAAAATTTCTTTGAATGTAAGTTTTTACTTTAATAAAACTTGGTTTGATTTTGTTTTAGTGAAAATCTGGCTTTGATTTCTTAAGGGAAAAAGATAACAAAAAATAAAAAGAAAATTCGATAGCAGATTTATTTTTTTAAAATATATATTTTTAATACCCTTTAAAAATATTTTCTGTGTAAATTTTAAGACTTTTTTTTTTAATTTCTTTAGAATTATAGTTAATTTTTTAAAAAGTATCTAAAAATTTAAGTATAGTTTAAGGGTTAAATTAATAATTAACTGTTTAAATTAATGTGTCATGTCATCTTCTTAATGGTATTTAGCAGACAAGCGACTAAAATGCAACAATTCGATAAAGTTAGTAATTATTATGTAACTTTTGAAAGTTGAGTGACCGAAATCTAAATTTAAACAAAGTTTAAGGGCAATTGATATACTTTACCCTAAATTTCTTTTGTGTGTTTTATTCCAACTTTTTAGAGTTTTTTTGCAAGTGACTTGAAAGAGTGTAATATTTTTCTTATTTTAATATCTTACATGGGTTAGTCAATAGGTTATAAAGGATTAAAAATGATTTTTTAAATTTTTTTTATTTTTAGAGTTAGGACTAAATTGACAAATTTTTTAAATATTGAGGGCCAAATTAATTGAATTTTTTGAATTAGAACTCAAATGAAAATTTTTGTAAACATCAAGGCCCAAATTTGTTGAATTTTTTAACATAAATTTTAATATATTTTTAAAATTTATATTTATTTTTAATATATTTTTAAATTTTTTAGAATTGTTTTAAAGAATTTTTTTAAAAAAATCAAAATGATATTTTAATTATAGTTTATGGACCAAATTAATAATTAACTATTTAAATTAATGTTTCAGTATTTTAATATCAAAATAATATTGTAGCTCAGACCCGACGATCAGGTCGTGCGAGGGGGTGTTACAGTAAATCTCCACTATTTTCTGGTAGAATGACAATATATGAAGCATGTGTGTAAAACTTATTTTAATAGTTGTACCAATGTCGAATACCTTATGATGACCTGATGGTCAAGGATATTCACCGTCTCAAGTTGTACCAGTGTCATATATTTGTAAGAAGATATGGAAGAATCTTAATTAAATAAGAATAAAACAAATAATATTAATTTAATAGAAAACACTGTCCTAGTTTAACTAAGAGAGAGGGGGGCGACAAACCCTAAATAATGTCACTAGATATGTCATCCTTCACATATAATATGAGGGAAATTAGACCTCTCATGCATTGGGTTCAATAGTATGTACTTCCTAAATTTTTTAACTAACATTTTATAATTTAATATAACCCAATACTTGTTTTCTATTTCTCAAAATAAATATTTTTATTAAATTAATTTAATTAATCAAATTAACTAAATTAATTTTTCAATCAAACAATTTTCACATTCAACGGATTCATAATGACTAATTAATTTAATTCCATTTTTAAATTTTAATTATTTAATTATAATTAATTAAATGATAATTTGAAAAGCTTAAATTAATTCCTAAGCCATCTCTATATTTAGTAAGAAAACATATTCATTTGTGAAATCGACCTAGTTCTCTAACTTCATTTTCATTCATTTTTGTTCATTTGATTTTACATGCAATTCATTTCTGGTTTCAACGAGTTAGTGGAGGTGCCGGTTGGACATATATAATTATGACTCAAATAATTTATAATTAAGTTATAACTTTTTGTCTATTAATTATAAACTTATTTAGTCACGATGTTTTTTCACTATAATATTGTAACTGAACTCTCCACAATTACATATCATTATGAAAGTTACTCAATAATTGTTCGTCCAATGACATTGTCATTAGTGTGCTATCCTCGTATGATATCCTTAATCTCTTTAGGATAATTCTGTTCTCCGAATATGATCCTATTTTATCTCATGATAATTATTACATTTTTCTTTATGAAAAGTCAATTACTATTAAATAGTAATAAAGTTATTTATCACAAAGATAAATAACTTGCGGTCACATCTACTTTTCATCAGTCATGTAATGCCAATGAAAGGATATCATTTACTCATTAGTTGGGCTATGAATTTCACTATTGTGAATGATGCTACATACTACAAAAGTCGTTACCCAACATACCAACTTTCGATTCATTATTTATTTGAATTCAATCTTTTACTTACACTAAAGGATATGAGTCACACATACATAGTCCATCATCTACTCATGATTAAGGTATGCCACATAATGAACTGTCACAAGTGAATAACTCCATAAATGGATCTAGGATCTATTCTATTTGGATCTTATTCGATGTACTGTTAATTTAGTTAGTCACATCTATGTCTTTATCTTTTGGGAGTCATCCACTCTGATGCTCAAGACAAAGTATCTCTCCAATTGGAATTGATAGACGACATATTAGTCTTTCAATCGGTTTACCCATTTTCAATTAGACTAGGGACATGTATACGTTCATCTACTAATACAAGTTGTATTTTCATATTACAATCCAACCACATAATACCGCTTAATATTAGTTAAAATAGATAATCAGTGAGCCAATATTTGCTTCTATTTTTCTTTGCGTGCAAAAATATTGATGATAATATACAAAGGATATTAATGTAATTAATGGATATTTTATTGAATCAATTTGTTCGAAAAATACAAGTATACTTATACAAAAATACTACACTAAGAACATTAGATTCCAACGGTTTGAAAAACTAAAAAATTAAGTGCTAAAAGTATTAGAATTGAAAATTTAAGAACTAAATTTAAATTATAAAAAATGTTTGATATATTACCTAAAATTAATTAGAGAATATAATTAGATTGTTTGTTGATAGATATATATTTTAAATTATAAAAAAATACATTTTACATTTTTATCATTAATTTTTAAACATTTAACTTTATTCTAAACAAAAATCAAATTTCAAAGTAAAGTTTTTTATCGGATGATATAATATTAAAATAAAAATAAAAATAAATTAATTGAAAATAATCTCTATTAAATGATAAGTAATTTTTATTTACTTATCATTTTCCACACTTTTTGGTAGAACAAATTCTATTGAATTGTTTTCATTTTGGATTATTAAACATTTGCAAAAAAAATTAAATATAATTTTCAATGGATTTGATTTTTTTTTCAACAATTTATCTAACAAGACTTTAGTTATTTTTAGTCCATATATTTTTTGAATTTTAAAATTTCATTCTTAACCTAAATATAATCATTAAATTCGTAGGTTAAATTTTATTATTAGTCATGCAATATACGTAAATTGTTGATTTAGTCAATATTTTTCAATTTAATTAATTTAATTTTTATAATTTTTTAAATTTAAAATTTAAGTATTGACGCAAACAATAACAATTAAATTCAATAATTAAAATGGCGTGACTTTTGTAAATATTATGTGAAAATAAAAAACTAAAATGGTATTCTACATGTGATAACCTAATTGCCATATGAGATTTTGGAAGTTAAGGGAAAATGTTCCATTTGGATTAATTTTTTTTCCCTTTCTCTAATTTTTGTAAAGTTTATTATAATTTTTAAAATATTTATATATTTTAT
Source organism: Gossypioides kirkii (assembly GCA_005610355.1). Lineage (NCBI taxonomy): Eukaryota > Viridiplantae > Streptophyta > Magnoliopsida > Malvales > Malvaceae > Gossypioides > Gossypioides kirkii. The sequence goes on along the minus strand of CP032249.1, from coordinate 5,574,760 downwards.
CAATTTTTTATTTATTTTTAGAATTAGATTTTTTTTGACTATACTGATGTGATTACATGGTAGTATTTATTCATATTTTCTTAACACTTTGACAACGTACACACACCTTAATATGATTAAATTATGATTAAATTTATTTAATATGTAAAAGTTGAGAGTTATCTTTTGTTATTATACTAATTTTTAAACTGTCACCTCACTCTTCCGTCAATTACTTATTGACAATTAATAGAAATGAACAAAAAAAACTAACAAAGATTAAATTCACAACTTATGCATAAGACAAAGACTAATAGCAAAAGTTGACTAAATAGATTTAATAACCATTGTTTAGATTAGACTTGTTCATGGGTCGGGTTATTCGCACAGGATTGAAGGCTCGTCCGAAATTTGAGAGGGTTTGGGTAAAAATATTAAACTCGAAAAATGAGCCCGAACAAAAAATAGGCCCGTTTAAAATATGGGTCAAGCTCAGAACATTCAAGGTCAAAGTTCGGCTCGACCTAATCAATTTTTAAGTTTATAATATTTTATATTATGTTATTTTTATATATTATGCAATTTTAATCACATTAAAAAAATAAACCTATACTAAATATATAATACTACTCTAATGTAAACATTAAAATAATATTAATATAACTATATAAAAACTTTCAATAAATAAAAAATTATTAAATTATTAAATATTAAAATAAAATATATAAATATTTTATAAAAAATTAAAAACTATGTGCATGATTAAAAAGAGATTGTGTTAATTTTTTACAAATATGGACGAGTTTAGAAAAAAATTTAGACTCAAATTTCGGGTTGAGCTGAACTTGTGCAAACATAAAGTATATTAGTATCATACTTATATTCGACCCAACCATAAATATTTTTAATTTGGATTATAACTAAAATTTTAAATTTTAAACAATATAAAAACTAAAAAAAAATTAAAGTATAATGATTACACTAATAGCAAAGTTTCAATTAGTTTTTATTTCCCCTTTATCCATTGGTTCCTCTTAATATACAACAAAAAGAAAGTTGTATTTGGCACAAAACACAGAGTTGCACCATCAAGCTTTTGAAAACAAAAAAGTAAACACTAATTCCCCATTAAAGCTTGAACTGAAAACTACACCTTTCTCCTGTGCTTAGGTTCATTAGATGTTAGGGTGAAGCCGAAAGGCTAAGAGAAAACTAAAAGGCAAAGGCTATACATATAAGCTGTCCAACTGGGGCCATGCGCAAGATTTATAGTCTGTGAAACAGATAGGGCGATAGGACGTTGGGTTTCATAATGGTGAGTTTCATTTCAGTGAGGTTAGGTTTCATCACACCTTCCTAGCAGCAGTGGTCCTCCAAATATATATTACTCCCAAATCCACACATGACATGACCTTTGAAAGCTTTGCACCAACAAGCTAATTTTTGGTGCTTTTCTTTTCTATGCTTCAATGGTTGATCTTCAAATATGAAGTTAGAGTTTGGGTATTAAGTGGGATAAGTGAAGGTGACACACTGCCATTGTTTTGTCCGATATCCCCAAAGCATATTCTTCTTTCAACCAGTCCTTCTGCTGATCTGATGATTAGAATAATAGAAAGATGGTGTTTTTATTTATCACACTTTAGTTCCCGAATTAAAGCAATGTAAACTATTGCAGCCTGCAAAGGGATGGGGAGAAATAGTTTAAAAGAAATGATTGTTACTTTGAGAAGAATTCAACGGGGAAAGAGTCCCATTCTGAAGGGAATCTCTCATTTCTCTCACCATGTGCCACTAGAAGACACATCATAGAGGCCCCATTTGTGACTTGACTTTACTGCATCTCTTTTTTCAACTTTGGATCGCTGGAAAGAAATAAAAATAAAAGCATGATCAGGGGACTTTTCTCTCTTTCCATTAAGTTGTTGAACCACCATCCTATTGCTCTTTAAGATCTTCAACCATTAATGAAAATATAAACCCAACACTCTTCTTAAGAACTTCACCTTTGCTTTGGCTAGTAAATCCATTAAAGATTGTTGTACTCTTCGTCCTTTCCTTGAACAGTAAAGGACATTTCAGAGTCACAATTATTGGGTCATTGCAGGTTGTTGGTTCTTGTAATGCAAGTGAGTGTGGAGCTTGTTCACATGCATAAAACCGCAATCTAAATGTATTTTTACGCACTCAAATCCACATCCGATACTATGGATGATTTGGGTTCTTTTTATTTATTTTTAAACTTGGTCATTGATATACAATTGTCAAAATCTCTTTTCTTCATTTGTTTGGTAACCTTATCTTTCTAGTCAGCTTTGAAGGGATTGTTATCTAACTTTTACAGGAAAAAGATAAAATTAAAATTAGGTAATGAATTATTTAAATAAGAAAGAAATCCATCATCTAAAATTTCCCAAATTTGGATTGGATTGTATATAATTAACAATACTCATAATAAAGTGGCAATGATATGTATGGAGGAATTACAAAAAACATGGAGGAATTACAAAAAACAAAATAAGATTGGAATGCATAAGATAGCAAAAAGAGATGAGCAAACTCAGAATCAATGGAGGGTGTTAAGCCAATTCAAAGTGCCTGTATGAACAACTGTTTGAAACCAATTAGGTAACCCCTGAAACACAAGATCTCTAAATTTCCCTTTCTTTGGATCATAAGAGACCAAAACCCTGTTCTTGTACTCCAACAAGACTTCACCACTGCTTAGTGAACACAGAACTCGAACCACTTTCCCATTGGAACCTGTCTTCCATATCTTCAAAGGTCTATGTCGATCCAAATTCAGCTTCAAACACTTGGGCATGTAAGCTCCAATGGTGAATTGTTTAACCCAAGATTCCTTCACGTTATAACACTTCATAACCCATATCTCCAACTTCCCATAATTCCCATAAACAGCTGCAGCAAGACAACCACCTAAAACAGACAGATGAAAGTTACACCTATTTAAACCACCACAATCCGGTTTGGGGACTTCCCGGAATTGTTCATCGGCTAAGTCAAAGGAGATGAGACGGCGAGCCGGATGGTATCGTCTTGGCCTACTCACCCAATGAAGTCTTCCATTAACTAAAGCCTCCGAAGGCCGCCTTACGAATTGATATGATACTTTCCCTAGACTCCTCCATGAAGAGCTTCCTAGTGTGTAAACTTGAACATCTGATTGTGGATAAACGGTTCTTCGGGCACGACTGTAACTACTCGTATTCCTATAGTAAACTATCTTAACTACTTTGTATTCCTTGGTTTTGGAATGGAATCCGAATCCGAAAACGAGTTCTTGATCAGAGTATTGTCTAGATTTTGGTAGCTCTATACAATCCATGGTGAAAGGATTGTGAACATAAAGTGCATCATTGTATAACGAGTCAGAAAAGCATAATAAACCATTACAGGAACCCACAACATCAAATTCAGGCATGGTAGCTTGAAAAGGTACATATAACCTTTTTACCTTGTCTTTGTCTTGGTTGTGAGCTGATAAATCCAGGAAATAAAGCTGGTTTCGTATGGGAAAATCACAGTGAAGGATGAGGCAGGGGTCGTTTCCATCAGCTTTCCATGAAAGATGCATATCGGCAAGAACAGGGTCTTGAGTTAAGGCACGCCATCGTTTGCATACGAACTTGAATTGCACCAAAGATGTGATGGGTAACCTCGAAAGTATGTCGACGATGATTTCGTTGGGAAGGGTTTCCATGGCTGTTGGGTGTGGTTGATGATGATGATCATCTTCAGCCTGGGTTCTCCTCCTTTTAGCACGTTTATCATCGTCCAAATCCATGGCTGAGAGATTCAGAGAACACATGCGGGGGTTACAAAATTGTGGGTTTGGAGATCAGGTTGAAGATAAACATGGTGGACTTGGATGGGAATCAAGTTGCGGAAAAGAAAATAAAAAAGGAGAGACGAAACCGAAAGGAAATTAAATAAACATTTCTATTGAATGAACTTAGATGTAGAAAAGATAGAGACGACGATCCACACCGTCCAATTAAGTATAAAATGACCAAAATGTGAAGGCTGAAAAAGCAAATTTTATGAATCAATTCCCATGTCATTGTAAAAGATTGGCCCTACTGACAGTGACCCTCCAACATTAAGTCTTGAATATTGGGAGCAAAAAACAAAAAGAATAGCCATAAACAATGTAAATGCTTCTCATTCAAAAGACAGATGTGCCTCATTCTTTATATCTTTATGCGTAGCATTGAATTCAAATTTTACTGGGTTTGTAAAAAAAAAGTTTAGGGGGAGATATGAATGAAAACTTGGATTGTAATTCTAGAGTTTGAAACCAATTTAGCTTTGGAAGAGTGATCTCAATGAGTGCAAATTGCAGTCTGCATTTGCATCTGCGAGTAAATTAGTGTAGCAGTGCCCATATTTTGTGGGTCAGTCAAAACACATTTTCCAGGAATACTGTGAACGTTGGCCACCAAGTTTACCTCCCCAAGTCCCAACTACCGTTTCTGGAAAAAATATTATTATTTTGGTTTTAGATTTTGATCTTTATGATGCGTCATTGTCATATGTGAGTCTCCAATCTTATCACGTGCTGATATTTTATATAAGGGTGAGTTTGAGTGGACTATGAGTTTACTTGAGTCTCCAATCTTATCACGTGCTGATATTTTGTATGAGAGTGGGTTTGAGTGGACTATTAGTTTACTTGCGATTAGTGTAAAAACAACGGTGACGATGAAATTATATACTGTATCGTGAAACAAAAAGTAAATTAAACGCATCGCATCCCACCGTCCATCCAAACCCACCCTAAGTTTTGTTTGGATTATTTTGAATCTTCTAGTAAAAAGCCCTGAAGGCCTAGCATTCGTTAATTCATAACTTGAAGCATCATAGGCGGGTAATTCAATCCAAATGTGAGAGTATCTTCACACTCTAAGTTCACACGGCTAAAACCATCCGCAATTTTATTACCTGAACAGACTATATAAGAAAATAAAATAAGATTGATGCAGTAAATTATGAACATTAAATTTTATCATAAATGTAAACGGATTTAATTATGCTTTCAATCCTTGTATTATTTGTACATTTAAAATTTAGTTCCTTTACTTTATTTTTAGATATTTGGCCTCTCTATTTTTTTTATTTAAGAATTAAAATTCAATTGATTACACTAAAAAAATATATTAAATTGGATACGTGACAATTTTAAAATAAAAAGAAATTTTCTCACATGGCCAATTTAAACCCTCTTGGAAGTAATGTAAGTAAAAAAGAAAATTTTGCTTATCCGAACAATGTTGAAGAACTTTACAACCTCATTCAAAAAAAAAAATACAATAGTAGGTTCTATATTTTTATTTTCTCATTTGATTTTTCACGCTTGTAATGTTGATCACATGAGTAAATATTTTATTTTTATAATGTCACATAATCCCATTTGATAGAAATTATTTGACGATGTTATCAATTAGATTTCATTTATCATAAGAATAAAAAAACTAAATTCCAAAGATTAAAAATAAAGAAATTAAATTTCAAATCTGCAAAGAATAACTTTACAAAAATAACAAAAAAAAAAGTAATCTACAATAACAAGTTAAATCTCCAATCCAACTAAAGATATTTAATTATTTAAAATATGTCACAAGTAATGTATACTTCATAAATTTAGAATTTAGTCTTCACCAAAAAAAATTTAGAATTTAGCCTTTATATTTATATTTTTAAGAATTTGGTTTCTTTACTTTTAAAATTTTAAAATTCAGGTCCAATTTCTAAAAATGTTAAATTTGCTGGTATAACATTTTAAAATATAAAAAAAAAACCTACTTGATCGTAATGTAACTAAAAAAATTGACGTTGTAATGAAGATGAATTTAACAAAATAATTTTAATAGTGTTAATGGTTGAACCTGAATTTTAAAAAGTAAAGTGGCTAACTTTCTAGAAATAAAAATTTAGGGATTAAATTTCAAATTTACAAAGAGTATATCAACTTATCATATATTTTAACTTATATAATTTTACATGTTACATAAATTTTATTTAATTCGCTTTTTAAGTTCAATCTTTATGTTTGATATTTTTTTCATGCAAATTTTACCAATTAAATTTTATGAAAATTAAAAAAAAATCCTAGGTAAACATGTTTGGGTTCTCTTAATTATAATTAGTTAGTTTGCTAGTTAAATAGTTATTCAGTTTAATTATTGAATTAATTGTTCAGTTTAATTATAATTAGTTAGTTTGCTAGTTAATTAGATGTTATTTGTGAAAAAAGGTAAGCCCATGGGCTAATGAAATTTGTTCCAAGTTCAAGACAAGCTTCACAGGCTACTGTCTTTAGGCCTATAATCTCCATTCAGAGGCTAGTTCTTTTTATACAATATTAGGGGTGGAGATAAAAATTATAAGTTGTAAATTTATTTTAAATAGATGTTTGATAAGAGTGTTAATTATTATTCCAGTTAAGATGATTAAATTTGACCTTTAAGTTAACTTTTATTCAAAAATTTCAAGGTTGATAAGTGATTAGGGGTAAATAAAATTCGATTCGATTCAAAAAAATTCGAAAAATAATTTGAATTTCGAGTTAATTGAATCGAGTTATTCGATTTATTCAAATTATTCAAGTCAACTTGAATAAGAAGTTTCGGATTTCGAGTTCGAATTGAGTTGAATTTTTACAATTCGAATAACAGATTAGTGTAAATATCTTTTTGATCTCTGTCAATTTTGAAAATGAACAAATTGGTCTCTCTCTTAACAAAAATTAAAAAAATATTTAAAATAATTTTCAAAAATTAAAAATATTTATAAAAATTCTAAAATTTGTAAAAAAAATCTAATATATATATATAAGTTAAAATTTTTATAAAATAATAATTTTGTAATCTAAATAAGTGATTAATGATTCAAGTTTATCATACTAAAATATCTTTTTTTTATTAATTTTCTTTAAAAAAGTTTTCAAATATATATTATTTCAAATTTATGTGCTATAACATGGAAATAGTTATATTATAATAAAATTTTAATTAAACATTATTAATTTTTCTAATTTAACTCGAACAATTCACTCGATTCGACCGAACATTCACCCTTAATTCGAGTTATTCAAAAATCTAAATAAAAAAGAGGCAAAACTACATCATTTTAATAAATGTTTATTCATTAGTCTTACTTTCCTTCCCGAATCACCCCACTTTCTCTTTGTCCTTTACTCAAAATTAATTTAAAAGTTTGTACTTCATCTACTAGTTAAATAATTGATTCATGTAAACGCAACATTTAGTATAAATAATAAGATTCGCTAAATCAACTTGACTCGAAATTTTTTGACTCAATTCGACTCTATTTAAAAAAAAAATTCAAATTGAGTTCAGTTGCTAAAATAAGATTTGTCAACTCGACTAACTCGAAATTTTTTTACTCGATTCGATCAAATACTCACCCCTATAAGTGATAAATGAAAATAGCACTCATGATTATATGTATATGTATATGTATATGTATATGTACATCTATTATCCAATAAGTTAAGCGCTTGACAAATTTGGTGCAATGAGTCAATTAATACCAACTCAGTTGAGTAATGATTAAAATATCATTATATTATAAAGTACATTATATATTATTTTAAAAGAAATTTTGTCTTTTACATCTTTTATATAAAAATTAGAAAAATAGACACATAATGGGATTTGAACTTAAAAAACATTATGGTTTTAAGAGTTGTTGCACCTAGTTATCACTTTGGTACTTAAAATTTTTTTTTATATCAGTTTAGTACTTGAAGTTTCAAACCGTGATGCAATTCACCCAACCGTTAACGATATTATTTTTTTTGAAATAAATTCAAAATATCATAAAATAGTAAAAATTTTAAACAAATAGAAAAAATCTCAAAAAAATTTAAAAAATTTGACGAAGACTAAGGAATAATGACATATAATAAATAAATTGTTTTTTTATAAAATAAAACTAAAAAAAGGAAAAGTTTGCATCTAGTTTAAGTATTGTTTGCGGATTTCTTAAGAAAATTATTTTATTTGTAAAATTATTATTTTTAATAAACAAATTTCATGTTAAAAAGAAAAAAAAAGAGTATTCATTTATTTATAATTTTGTATGTATTTTTATAGACTTGCATGTATTTTTATTGAAAATGAACATTTATCTTTTATTTTTAAATTTTTTTAATTTTAAAATTTTAAAATCCAAACTAAATGGACAAAATATGTAAAATTAAGGGTTAAATTTGTTGAATTCTTTTAGAATTATGACCAAATTGATAGAATCTGTAAACATTAGAGGATTAAATTTCTTATTATGCCAATAAAAAAGATGTCATGTCAATATTTCGTTAGTGATTTAACGGATGAATGACCAAAATAATAAACTTTGATAATATTAGAGACTAACATAGAATTTTTAAACTTGGGTGACCAAATCAAAAACACGCTTAAACTTGGATAACCATTTATATAGTTTACCATTTATTTTATTATATGTACTTTATTATCTTCAATTATACAATGCCTTTAGAATTGGACCGATGATGAAATTGGGCAAATCACCGATCCTTAATTCATCTGGTTTTATTTATTACTCTATAAATTCTGGGCTTTTTTTTTCCTACTCTTAAATAAATAAAAACCATATTCACTTTCCATAAGTCCAATTATTAATCCATTTGAGCCCAATATCCAAACTTTACGGCATTTACTTAGGGATGTCAATTGGACAAGGCGGGTGTGAAGGGTGCTCCCCTAGACTCAACCCCGCCAAGAATTTTCATCCCCATCATTGTCTCGCAACCCGCTACGGGTACAAAACCTAAAACAATCCCCGCCCCACGACTCGCAAGACTAAAAGCATCCCCACCTTACCACCCACGTGGGTCCCTAAACCCATCTAATCCCTGCTATATCCGCCCCGCAACCCACTTTATATAATATGTTTATAAGTATCAATTAAATAAATATAAACCAAATTTTTTATGAAAAACAGTATGAAATACCTGTCTTCCTGACTCTCACCACATATGTGATATTATTCAACTATCACCATTTAAAAAAATTAAGTTGTCGCGGCCCTTTAATTAGTAAACAAAATATAACTTCAACACGAGTTTAAAAAATTTAGAAAATAAAGTCATTACATAATATCCAAATACAAACAATGTTTCAAATACATCATAAATGTCTCAAATACATCATAATATGCTTATTATATTATGTGCGGCGGCCGGGCCGGGTGGGTGGGGATGAGACAGGTACAAGGTCATAACCACACCTGCCTCACCGCCCACGACGGGTCTAATTTTTGTCCCTATCCTCATCCCACTACCCGCAAAACCTATACCCATCCTCGTCCAATTGGGTGCGAAATGGGATGGGGCGCCACGAAACCCGCTCCACTGACATTCCTACATTTTCTCATTTCATTCATCTTATCTCAGTCTCATCAGTTTCCTTCATTTATTGTTTTTTTTCTCATATCAGTGCACTTTGTTCATTGTAGAGATATTATAGATCGGGTTCAAATCAAACTTAAACATGATTTAACACATTTTTACGTTTGACTAAGTTTAATTCGATTTCAAATATGAACTTAAAATTTTATCCAAATTCACTCATATTTGTAAATGGTTAACTCAAGTGTATTTTAGGCCTACCAATACTTTTTTTTAAAAAAATTTAAAAAATATATATTTATATTTAATTTTATATTAGATATTTTTTTTATATATATTTTATTATAATTTTATATGTAATCATCTTAATTTTGCTCTAATATTTACATTATAGTAACATTATATATTACCAAAGAATTAATTTTTATGTGTTATAAATTAACAATATATACAATATTACAAACATAAAAATAAGTTGGCCTAAGTTCGGTCTTGAATGTTCAAGCTCGAGCTTATATTATCTTTTAAATGGGCTTAATATTTTTGCTCAAGTCCATTTTTCAAACCTTTTTACCTAAATTCTCTTAAAAATTTTGGACAAACCTTTCAACCTAAACAAATAACCTGACCATGAACATATTTAATTCATCACTATTGATAGTTTTTGTTTTTCAAAATCTTCACAATGGATTTCATTCTTTGCTTTTTATCATTTTCTTTTTCATAATCACCAAGTTTCATACACAAAGCAAAACATTACATAGAGCAATACAACATCCCAAATCAAGTTTTTATTTTCTATTTTACAACTACACAACCATACATCTATCTTATTTCTTCCTCTTCTTTCTTTCGATTTTAATTTCTATTTGTTAGGTCATTGGATCGGCTGGATAAAAATTAAGCTTAAAACTCGGTTTAATTGATTTTCAATCTATCAATTGATTTTGGTTTTTGGTTTAATAATAATTCTAAACGGTTCAATCTAAAAGCAGTTTAACATCAACTGGTTCCTGATTCAAATAGCTCGATCAGTCGATCTGATTCGATTTTAATAACATTACAATAGTATATCTAATCTATATATTATTTAAATCCTTAATTCAGTTGGTGTCACGAGTCAATCAGACATTAACTCAGTTAATGAAATTACAAAAATATCTTTATGTGTTTAAAATAAGTCATGAGTCAATAGTATTGACTAAGTATATAATTATATGATTGCTCCTATGGGCGAAGTTTATGTTTGGCGAGCTTGGAGGTTTGGTGAACTCTTTTGTAGAGTATATGTCACCTAGTTGTTAGACATTTATGTTAACCCCTTAGTTTGAAAGAACCATTTATTATTTTATTATTTTGATTGAACGATTTAGTTAGATAAATGAGAATTGGTTAGAATAAAATTAAGTTGCTGTAGTTAATAAGACTCTTATTTATGATGAGAGAGAAAATACTTAGTCATGGGAATCTAGAGGGTTAGTGAGATAATTTGACTTATCCACTAAACCTAACTTCTGTGTTTAGTTGTATAAAGTTAGTATTGGCTTCTTGATCAAGTTTTACGTCTTCCCTTGCATCCATATTTTCTTTTCAAATTTTCTCTGCACTTTTCTCTCGGAAAACCTAAGACCAATACCTGCTTGAAGATTGGGTTCATTGTACTCAGCCAATTCCTTCGTTGTTTTAGCACCTGGTAAATATCGATGAACCTTATGTTATTTTTCATTGTTATTTACGTGACCTTAGCACTGCATGTCTTAAGGTCAGTTTAGGGTGTAAGGAAGGAAACTTCCCGATTTTTGGTTTTCTGCTAATGTTTCTTACAAGCTTGCTTAGTTTTCTGGTATAACGATCTTATAAGTTTAACTATTTATATTGTAGCTTAAGACACTCCTAAAGGTTCTTGTGATAATGGCAAGGTCCTACTGTTTAGACTTGTTGTATTTTTTTGGTGAGTTCCTTCTTACTTTCATGCGTATGATATGTCTTTGTGTATGTTTTGGTTAAGGTGAGTATTCATATTCTGTAAAGATGATATGTTTATACATGAGTGATAAATGTTCACTATTATTAGTCTGTTTTGGGTTGTTTATGTTAAAGGGGTAAGACCTTTCTTCGTGTTTAAGTAACTACCCTTGGCTTTTGACAAGAACAATATGGATTGAGGAATGGAAATGAATTCATGGCGTTACCTTCAATGGAATGAGCATTGAACTGATAGATCGCGATACGCGAAAATGGTCATGTAGCCTTTGGTAGGGCAAGAGTTGTTGCAAACCAGATTGGTAAAGCATGACAAAGGAATATGAATGAATGAAAATATGACTTTGACTATAGAATGAAGTTTTTGGCTAAAATGAAAAAGTTTATCTGTATAGTTGTGTGGGCATAATGCACATTCCAAAGGAATAGTGTCTGACGTATAGTCTGTTTGTGTTTAGTATTCGCCGACAGGCGAACTGTGTATCTGTGTTGGGTTGGAAAGGTTTTGCTTGAATCAATTGTAATTGTTGAAATGTTTTCCCGCGAAACTCACTAAGTTCTTTGAACTTACATAATACCTTTCCTTTTAAGGCTTGCTGTCAAAGTAGAGGAATTTTTAAAGGCTACCCCAGAGGACAATTGTTGCTGTGAAACTCTAGCATTTTTTATTATGCATGACATGGGGTTGGTGTCAAGATGTTTACATTTTGAAGAATGAATTTTGTATTTAAATTTTATGCTCATGAAACTACGATTCCGATGAAATTAAAAAGAAGATTTTATGTTTTTAAAGGGTACTATTTTATTTATCCTCGAATGACAAATGGTTCATATTTCATTTAACTTAAGCTGTAGTTTAACTTGGTTTACGCTAGATACGATTTTAAAGATAATGATTTTAAGGTAGTGACACGATATTCCTGGTCGTCGTTAAGGGTCGAGTTTGGAGTGTTATAGTTTTTAATGATAAAATGAATGTGATTTATAAATGGTAAATGATTATAGGCTTAAACAACAAAATGATACCTAAACTATACTAGTTTTCCCAAATTGGTACATAAGCTTTTTTTGGTCAGAATTTGTACCTAAACTATTAAACCGTTACTCATTTTACCTCAACTGTTAGTCCAGTTAAAAAAAAATTCAGCCAATCATAACTTGCCACATAGATCTCTATTTATTTTACCCATTTTCTTATATTTTCTTCTCATCAAGCAATTTTTACTAGATATACTTAGATTTTCTCATCAACCAAACACCCAAAAAGCTCCCACCATTTTATCATTTTCAAACTTCAACTGTTACTACCATCTTTAAGCTTTTAATCTTTTTCTCTTCACTCAATTATTTCCTTACATTTAAATGAAATGGATTTAAAAAGACTCAATTTAGAAAGAAGATGAAAATTTGTTGAATTTCATGACTTTGTATCTTATTTGATAGGAGGAAAATTAAAACCAAAGCATAAATCTCAGAGTACAAACTGCTAAATTTACAAAATGCAGCACCTAGTGCTTTGGGGGTTTTATCTCCCAAATACTTCATCAGCACATCCATAATTGAACCAAAATCCGCCTTCACTTGCATCGGTGGGTTAGCAAAATGACTTATCAATATATTCATTTGGTCCCTTATTAATAATGACTTACACCGGTGTAAGTATGTTCTTTTTCCCTCAACCCTCCTGCTGAGTGTGTCAAGCAAGAAAGTTTGAGGGGAAAACAACTTACTTACACCGGTGTAAGTATGATTGCTTTAATCATAACTTACACCGGTGTAAGTATGATTGCATTAATCAAGTTTGGGAGATAAAACCCTAAAGCACTAGGTGCTGCATTTTGTAAGTTTAGCAGTTTGTACTCTGAGATTTATGCATTGGTTTTAATTTTCCTCCTATCAAATAAGATACAAAGTCATAAAATTCAACAAATTTTTAGCTTCTTTCAAAATTGAGTTTTTAAATTCATTCCGTTTAAATGTAAGGAAAAAATTGAGTGAAGAAAAAAATTAAAAACTTGAAGATGGTAGTAACAGTTAAAGTTTGAAAATTATAAAATTATAGGAATCCTAAAACTAACTTAGTTTATTTATTTAACTTAGTTTGTTGGTGATGCATTGAATCCTAAAATTATAGGAATGTATAGTCATGATTAGAATGTTAAACTATGCATATGAATTTGTTTATAAGTTGATATAAGTTAGGTATGAGATTGATTGCAAATTGTATGCATTAAAATGTATGTTTTAAGCATTTCTACGTTAGTCGTCTCGAGACGACATGAATGCGTCTCGAGACATCAAGAACAAAATTGAGCAAATTGTACATTATTAGGTATAGGTCTCGAGACTTATCAAGGAGGTTTCTAGACATCCTGATCCAAGTCTCGAGACATAATGGTCTATGTCTTAAGACAATAAAACATCAAAACTAAAGGTTTAAAATAGTGGACTTGTGTCTCGAGACCTGTCTGGAGACATTAGGGTCCAAGTCTCGAGACATGTATCCTTATGTCTCAAGACCTCATTTGAATTTGGAAAAGTGAGTTTGGATTCAAATCTTAACTTCATTTTAAACCTCGTATAATCCTTAATTGTTTTAAATGAGTTCAATTAACATTCATTAAACATATTTTTGTGATTAACTAAAATGAAATGTGATTTATTTGATTGAATGACACCTTACTTGTTAAATGAGATTGAGATGGTCTGAGTTGTTTCGAATTCGATGATCTAGTCGGGTTTGGGGTGTCACATGTAGTTTCTACACGTGTATGTGTGTGATAGAATTTCTTATTGATAATAGCATTGATTGAGTTAATGTCACTAGTCAATTAGATGCCAATTCAAGAAAACTAACAATACTATAATAAACAATTGGAGTACATTTAATATTTTTAATATGATGTATTTACCTTTTTAAATCTTATTTTACTCATAATTTAAACTAATATTTTTAAAATTTCGTACATATTATATATGTGTTGTTATTATTATTTTCAAATTTAAATTTCATTATTTATTGTATGTTATTTTTTGATGCATACACATGTTCTAAATACATAGTTTTTATACATACACATGTGACATAATTACTAGTGTGTTCTAAATACATGGTTGTCACACGCACATGCGTGTGACAATTTATGGTATTAATAATGTTGTTGATTGAGTTGATATCACAAATTAACTTGGCTCTAACTCAAGATTGATGACAACACTATGATAAGCAATTGTACACTTTATTATTTATTGTATGTCATTTTTAGGCTCACCCATGTATTCTAAATACGTAGTTTTTACACAAGTACGTGTGAGATAAAAATTTTTATTGATAATTTCGTTGATTGAGTTAGTGTCACAAGTCAACTCAATCTCAACTCAAGAAAACTAATAATACTATGATAAACAATTGGCACAATTGGCAAAGAAAAGTTAGCGTCTATTGACGCAACCTATTTGCTTACTATCACGTGTGTTAAAGGCTCAGTATTACCCGACTGGTAATTTCAACTCAGCAAGGTTAGGAACTCACCCATCTTTTACCTAGTGTAGCCTTCTTAGTGCGAGAGGCCTTTTACAATTGGAGACTGGTTGGAGGATTGGTATGGGTGATACTGTCAACATCTGGAATGATCCCTAGTGTAATAGCTCGATTTTCAGTGGTGTCGAAAACAGTGATTTCGGGATCACAATTCCGACGAGTCAAGTCATTAATTTATTTATTTTAATATTTATGACTTCGCTAGCATCGTATTAAAAGTTGGTAAGGAAATTTTAATGTTTAAAAAGTTAATTGGGTAAAAAAGATTAAATTGTAATAGGTGTAAAAGTAGAGATAGTTTATTAGAAGGACCAAATGAGTGAAATAACCAAAGAATTATAAGTGGGTGGATTAGCATGATTAATATTAAGTGTAAATAGGCTTAATTAATATTAAAAATGATTAATTAAAGCTTAATGATGAAAGTCTTAAAAATTACGAAATTGTCATTGGTATATATATTAAATTAAAAGAAAATTTAACTGAAAATATCATCATTTTCACTCATCTTCTACCTCCCACACTGTAAAGAGAAGAGAAAAATTAGGGTTTTACATTCAATCTTTGAACCTTGATTTAAGTAAGCAAACCTTTCTCCTTTTTAGTGATTTTTATGTTTTTGAGTTCGTATTAGCTTAATCTAGCTAATCCAATGACTAATTTGTGAATCTGTTAAATGTTATAAAACTTGTTATTGTTGAAAATATTTGTTCTTGAAAGCTTGTGATAGTTTTGTGTGTTTGATGCTTGGATTAGATCTTTTTGTAAAGAGATTTTTGATGAAATTAGGGTTAAGGACTAAAATGTGAAAATGATGAAAGTACTTGTATTGTTGTGAAAATAAATGCGTGAAAGGGTTGGATAAACACCCTAGAGATTTTTTCTAAGGTTGATTGTGTAAGAGAAGGGTTATTTTGCATATTTTGTGTTGAAAAGACTAGATTGAATAAAAAGAAAATATTAGGGGTAAAACTATAATTTTCCTAAAAAAGACTAAATTGTGTGAACGACTCAATTATGTGATTTAATGTGAGAATTGAATGATTTGTGGATATAGACTACGATCGTGCTTTAGATCGTGGAAAATGGAAATTAGTGAAATAGTCCCTGAAGTCTAGTCATAACTGTAAGTTAGTCCGGTAAGTTTGTAATGTAAATTTTTACTTAACATTTCTTGTATGCATATTGTCATTGTTCAGCAATTGGAAGCACTTGGAATTGAAGAGATCGAATAAATGAAACGAAAGAGATAATAGGCTTCATGCTGTTGAAAAAGTACCGACGCGATGGTTGGGGTACCGCATATATTGCGAGTCCTCGACAGCTCATGTGAGCAGCATCATGATTCAGAAAAGAGATATGAATCCTAAATGGATTATAGGCCCTTCGATGGCTGGGACTTATGCTTTATGCATACTCTCGACAGCTCGTGTAAGTAGCATCGTTAGAGAACAGTTTACAGACAGACACAGTACTGATAGCTGGGGTACCGCATACGTTACGAGTCCTCGAAAGCTCGTGTGATAGCATCGGGTATTGGTAACAGAAAAGTTATAGGCAGGAAAGTAAAAGTTATAATTAACTCGAGAAAGCAATAGGACTATCTTGGCTCGATTGAGTTATAACTGCTTTATACAAATGTTTGGTAATTCTTTAAAACTATCGAACTTACTAAGCTATAAAGCTTACCAAAGATGTTGTTGTTGTTTTGTAGATTGTTTTGCTGATTGAAGATCAGATCATCATCTCTCAAAGGTCACACTATCGTGGAGCTCGTTGGTAGTTTTTACATCACTCGATCTTATGGCATGTATTAGGATGATGTTATCTTTTGCTTTAAGTATTTGAAATTGTGAAAACCTTGTTATGTTGATGAAATGATGAATGTATTAATGCATGTTGTACAAGTTGAAGTATAGACTTAAAATTACTATGTAATGACTTGGAATCTATGTATTTTGTGTTGGCTTAATGCATTTTGAAGTCATGAATGTTTTGAGTTGATAAACTTGTGTTTCGGAATGATTTTTATGATTCTATATACTTGTTTCGGTAGAAGTATAAGGTAGGAGAGAGACTGTTCACTGACTTGGGTTGTATCGGTAGTTGAATAGCAAGTATCGGTAGTTATGTGTTTAGAAGTATCTGTAGTTTGTATACTTGTATTGGTAGAAGTTGCAGGGTGAGACTTTTAGCTCTCTGGAGTTTTTAGTATCGGTAGAAGTAAGACTTGTTTAGGTAGAAGAGTCACTTGTATCGGTATAAGTCTGCACTATTCCTAAACTATTTATTGACTTGACAACTACCAATACTTGTCCAACAAGTATCGATAGAAGTCTCCAAAAATGTCAAAAATGACCTTTTTGCCCCTGTTGAATTGTATTTATAATCAAATGACGATATATGACGCGTGGAGTGAAATTCTTTAACAAAATAAGACTGAATAACATGGTGTTAAAGATGAACAGTGATAAATGAATAGTAAGATACTGGAACCCTAATCGATGACGATTTTTGGGTTTTAGGTGTTACACCTAAGTCCCTAAGCTTGGTGATGGGAGAATTTTGTGTCAGAGCATTGATATCCTTTACACTATGGTGTCTGATTTGATATCTCAAAAGCATTGTACCTGGAAGGAAGCGACTATCCGTGCTATTGTATCGGAGGAGCAGGTTGCCCTGATTCTGACCATTCCACTTGCACACTCGAGACCCCTAGACAGTATAATATGGCGCTATGATAGGATTGAATCCTATTCGGTTAACAGTGGCTACAAATTTATACTCTCTGTGAAGTACTTGCCTCTTGGAACAGTTAATGTTCAAGGCCCTAACTCTTCAACTCTTTTCTACAACTCTTTGTGGGTTATGCCTATCCTAGGTAAAATTAAAATACATTTGTGGAAACTTTACAATAATTTTCTACCTATATACTCTAATCTCAATCAAAGACATCTACATGCCCCTACTTACATCCGCATTACCAGGAATTTGCTGAATCTATGGACCATACCCTGCGCCATTGTACAGTCACTCGCCAATTCATGACTGTGTTGAAAATTGAGTTTCCATCTCCAGATGGTTTTCCGTATTACAGAACTTGGTTAGAGCAACTTTACTTGCAAGCAAATTCAAATGTTCGAACAACCTTAGCTACTGCCTACTGGCCCCTCTGGTTTTCGTGCAATAGATTAGTGCATGATGGGGTTCGCCAAAATGTACAAGATCTGGCTGGTTTTGTCCTGGGCTACCTCAAGGAGTTCAGTGTAGTTGCTCTTGCCTTTGCTCCCCCCAATTTGGTCCCAAAAGCTCTCTGGAAGCCTCTTGCGATGGGTATCATAAAACTTAATTTTGATGCCTCTTTTCATGAGGTAAACTATACTTTTGTATCAGGGGTTCTAGCCAAAAATGAGAAAGGGGAAATTATGGTTGCTTGTACTTATCCGCATGCATGAGTGGTTGATGCTTTTATTGCTGAAGCCCGCACCTGTGAATAGGTTGTACTTTTGGCTGTTGACCTTGGATTTTATCGAGCAGTGATCGAGGGAGATTCCTTCACTGTCATTAAGAAACTAAAACTAACTTAAGAAACTCTAGATCCTTCTTCCCTTGGTCCGATAATCATGGACATCATACAGCACCGGGGTAAATTTATGTAGCTCACCTTTTCTCTTGTGTGTCGGGACATGAATGTGTTGCTCACACCTTAGCCCGAGTGGGTAGATAGTCGACTAATCCTCAGTTTTGGATTGAAGAGGTGCCTTGGGTCGTGGAAATACAGTGGTGGCAAATTGGCTAGCCTAGGTGTCGTGAGCCTAGATCTCTTCCCCTGGTATGTTCATTAGCTTTTTGGGTTTTCAGGTTTCTCCCTTTTGCTCTTGAACTACCTTCTTCACACTTGATTATAGCTGGTAGCTGCTGATCATTGAAGAGCTTCTCCTCTCTGGATCCACCGTTTTGCAAGCAAGAAGGGGTCTTTTCTTTTCTTAGAGTTTTAGGGATTTCTTTCACTTTTGGGCTTGTTTGTTTTGGACTACTTGTGTATTGTTGTTTTCTTTTCTTTCGGACCCTGTCTTTGGGCTTTGTGTGTTTTCCATTCCCCCTTCTATTTAATGGATTCCAGATGCATTTAAAAAAAATAATACTTTTTTAAATTTCATTTTTCTCATATTTTAAACTAAATTTTTTATTTTAATTTCGTACATATATTGTTATTATTTTCAAAATTTACATTTTATATGTTATTTCCAAAAACATGAATATGTTATACACATCCTAATTTGATTTTAATAAATGTGTAAAAACTACTTCCAACCCTTGATAAAAGAAAACTATGAAAACCTAACTTGTCAATGATTGGGCCTAAAATTGGCCTATAACATAGGGCTTAGATTGGGCTTTGAAATGGCCCAAAATTGCTTTTGTTGGACTATGTATATCATAGCTATCCTTGGACCTGTGTTTGGAATTTAACAGGCTAAATTTGGACTTCTACTGACTCTCGATGGGCTTCTTAATTGGGCTAAATAAATTTATAACAAAACCAAATTTAAATTTATAAAATACAATTTTATTTTAAAAATCAATTTCAAATTATGTTATTTCTTTTTAGGCTGAAGACCTATATGCCTATGCCGAATTTTCACTAAAATTATTAGTTAAATTATTTAAAAATCAAATCTAAAATTAACTGAGATCCGAGTAAAAATAAACTTTGATTTAAACCAGACAATTAAACCCCCAATGTGAGAATTTGATTAAAATTCAATTTGGTCCTTCAAATTAAGTATGAAATTTTCATTTAAACCCCAAAAGTAAGTTCAAAACTTTCAAAATTCACTTTTAGCGAACCAAAGCTCAATATTTTTATTTCGCATCAACACTGTTCAGTAATTATCAGTATGTCTTTTTAAATGATATAATTTATCTATTTATATGATATGATACTGTTCATTGATAAGACAGATTAATTAGATTTCATGCACGTAAACACATATCATACCCTAAACTAACCACATGTTATATGATTCTGAGTCCATGCAACTTCGCAGTCCGGGATCTCGTAGTTTAATTCGCCGTCTTACGAACTCACCCCGCGAGCTTCTTAAAATCCGACTCATGTTTAAATTTAAGACGGGTTTGAACCCATTATGAGAATCATGCTAACAAACGTTAAACTTGTTTCTTTCGAACATTCTAAATTGGTATTGCTTTGGTGTGTTGGTGTCAATGATAATGAGTTTTATTGAATTGTGTTGAATTAAAACAATCATTAATTACATGTTTTACTGTTTAACATGACATTTGTCAATCTTTTCAATAGATATTTGTCCATGAAAAATGATATTTTAATTTAGTACAAGATGATCTCTGAACAAATAAATTTTTGATAACCCCATCTCATCCATTGATAGAGCTGGAGAAAGATATTTTTATCCATTTCCAAATCATTTAAAATAGTGGGCTTTACCAATCATTCACCAATTAAATTAATTTCGAGAATATTATGGTAAAAAGAAAAGTTTCTAGAGTGCAAGCACTCATTTCTTCAAGTCTTTTCCATATTTATCACAATCATTTATTATTAGAATTCCATCTAAGTTTCCTTTACATGTGTGGTACCAGTTTGTGCTTAATAATGCTTCATATTTATCATATATTAGGAGTTTTCTTTTAAATTATTAAATAGGCTTTTTCCTTTCCATAAATCAAAGCAAAAGTAATTGCAAAAAAAAAAAAAAACCGTAAAGATTGTGATTGACTAATTGTCAAGGTATTTATTATTTTAAGTGTGATCTAAATTTAAATTACGTTGATTGTATTAAATTAAAAAAATAATAATAAAAGAAAAAATCAAATTACTTTTAGTTCAATCACTTTCCCATATTATATATTCCCGGAGAATACATTACAAGGAATAAAAAGTCACCATGTGGTCTTTTATTTTTTTAATTCAACTATATGGTCGAACCTGTGGGCAAAAACCTGGTGACGCCAAGAAAATGACAAAAGTTTATGAGGACAAAATGATGTCATTCAATAATTTGATTTGTTTTTCTAGGATATTTTTGTTTTAAATTCATATATAATTATTAAAATCGATTTAAAATATAAATATTTAAATTTATTTATATATATAAATGATTAACTCGAATATAAGTAAGCTTGACCATATTAATTATTTTAACTTTTCATTTAATGTTTAGTAATTATATATATAATTTTTTTTATCTTCCTATTTTTTTATTAAATTTTAAATATAAATAACTTAGTGTATTTTTAATATTTATATTATAGTATATAGCATAATATATTTAGTTTTCATATAGTATAAATTACATAATACATAAAATAAAATAAAAAAGCAACACAATATAAACTTGAAAACTTAGATGTTAGCAAAATGAACAATTGTATTGATTGGAATTTTCTTCGATTTATCATGCATAAATGGTGTTTTTCTATTCCATGGGTGAAGTGGATCATGATATGTGTCACAACAGTTAATTATTGGATTTCTTTGAACGATCATGAGGTTGGTCCTATTTCTCTACATCGAGTTTGCGTCAAGGTGATCTTTTGTTGTCTTATCTCTTTATTATGTGTACTGAAGGGTTGATCTATTTACTTAGTATGGCCAAAGTAAGAGGCGATCTTCATGGTCTGTTTGTGTGTCGTGGAGGACCCTTGGTTTCTCACTTGACGACTTCCTCTTTTTTCATTCGTAACAGGTTAAGGGAGCATATCAATAGTTGGAAGAATCGCCTTCTATCCAAACTAGGCAAGGAAATTGTTATCAAAACAATTGCTCAAGCTTTACCTACTTTTTGTATGAGTTCTTTTTATCCCTCTCGAAAAAAAACCAATTTGAAAATGATTTTCTTGCACAGGAGAAAATTAAAATTTTAAAAACCGAGTCGGTTTGTGATATTTATAAAAATAAACATTATCGAAATTACACTTGTGTTTTCTCCTAGATGGATCCTTGTCATTCTCGACTTTCAACTGAACAATATTTTCCGCTACTCTCGTACCATGAACTACTTCGAATCTGAGCTTGAATTACTTTCAGTGGAAAAGTAAATCTCTTTTCAATAGAAACCGATAGAATTGTTATTCCAAAAATTAGAATTTATACTTAGAAAATAAATTATCATTATTTTCGAGCAGAATAAGAATATCTCAAAGTTGTGTTTTTTGCCCTACCCATGTCATCTATGTATAGGGAGAAGAAGTGAAACACTTGTTGAATCAGTAGAAATCTATTTCAATAGAAAAACAAAATCTTAGTCCAATTAGGAGAGAGAGGGGGTGACAGCCCTAGTGAAATATGCTAAGGTTTACCACCTCACGTAACAACATGAGGGCATTTTGGACCTTTTCCATATCGGGTTTAATTACTTCTTGGATTTTTAATCCAATACTTTATAATTCAATCCAATCGAATACATGGTTTTCTATGTTCCAAAATAAACATCATAATTTAATTTAATAAATAAATAAATTTCTCAAATAAATAAAATTTTTAACCCAATTCTAATTTCGTTAAAATCATGATAACTTTACCGTAAAAAAATGTATGAGAAAATATATCTAATATTTCTAAATTCAACGGATTCACTGTGATCAATTACTTTAATTCCATTTCAGAACATAAATTATTTAATTAATTAAATAATTCAAAAAATCATAAATTAATTTTCAGTTCATTTCCATTTAGTGAGAAAACCACCTTCATTTTTGAATGTTTCTCATTTCTCCAACTTTACAATTTCTATTCATTTGGTTGAACATGCAATTCATTTATTTGATTGTGAGGTGGTTTTGCGAGGTGAGATCGCGAGGTGGTAGCGCAAAGTGAGATCGCGATATGAAGATCCGAAGTCGCAACACCCCTAACAGTGCTGAAATGAAGAGAACAGAGGCCACCAGCAGTGGTATAGCATACCGACCATTGGGTATTGCGATACCTAATCTCTCAAAGGACCTCCATTTCAAGACTGGCGAGGATATTGCAATACCGGACCATGGGTATCTCAATATCGAACTGACGAGACATACAAAAAAGCTACTGTAGGGGCAATCCTTGTCCAACATGTCCCCTAACCAAATTGGACGTCTAGAGGTAATTTAGTTCAAAATTTTGAGTTGTAATCAAATAGTAAAAGCCACTTTTGGCTGAGAACAAGGGTGTAAAGTAATGTAGAGGGAGCTTATTAATTTATGATTTCTTTCATCTTTTAGTTTAGGTTTAGGGTAGTTTTCTTCTCCATAGTTGTAGGATTTAGTTTTTCTGCAACTTCTCTATTTTCCTTGCATTTTCTTAGTTAGTTAAGTTAGTTTTTACTGTAGCTTAGGTTTATTTATATGTTCAGCACCTTAAACTCTTTTGTAATCATAGTTTAGTCCTCGTTTAATATCAATAAACTTTTCTTTCTTTTCACTTGTTAAAAATTGTATGCATAGTATTTTTATTCATTTATCTTGCTTCCATTATTATGCTTTCCAAGCTTATTCACTTCTCTTTAAGTTTAATTTAATACTTTCGTTACTTGAATTTTTGCTTGTTGTTGGCTTAGAAATGAGTAGGAGTAGCTAAACCTTAGGTGGTTGGTTGATGAAAGTGTTGTTTGAATAGTTTTTGGTACATGGACTAAATCGTAAAAACTAGGCTAAATTGAATAGACTTAAAAACTTAGGATTGACTCCCCTAAGTGAAAATTTAGGTAAGTGAGATTAGGAGGAGATCTTATCGGGCTCCAATTCGTTAGTCCTGGATTAGTTGGTGAGGTCGAGAGATAAACTGGACTAATTTGTCTTTGTTGGTAAAGTTAAGGCCGAAAGGTAAAATAGAACCAATTTAGGAGTTTA
Source organism: Gossypioides kirkii (assembly GCA_005610355.1). Classification (NCBI taxonomy): domain Eukaryota; kingdom Viridiplantae; phylum Streptophyta; class Magnoliopsida; order Malvales; family Malvaceae; genus Gossypioides; species Gossypioides kirkii. Next base: position 5,550,974 of record CP032249.1, on the reverse strand, counting down.
AGTGGTTTAGAGCCCTAATCCAAAGATTAATTAGCAACATGGAAGTCAACTGATCTCTATTTGTTATTTGTTTAATTTCATTTATTTTATAATACTTGTTATTTAATTGTTATTTGTTTAATTTAATTTATTTTACAATTTAGTCCTTTTCCATTTTAGGTAACTAATTAGTTTAATTAAACCTCAAATTATGCGTTTTCATACTATAGAAAGTAGTGAGTAGCTAGCTAGACTCCTTCATTGCATGTTTATCGAGTAGGAATAATTAAATCGATGACTCATTTGGGTTCAATCCTTGAAATATTCTGATGTTCCACTGTAACAGTATAAATATTACAACTAAACTATACAACTTGCAGATACCACTATATTATTGATTGCTGCAGTGTTGATTCTACGCCTAGCCACAGTGTTCGCATGTCAAAGGTTGGTGTGTTGTCAACATCCTAAGTGATGGAGGTTATAATTTTCTATTAGTTTTTTTTGTGTAACCTTAAGAGGTAGAGGGATGGTCAATTTACAATTCACTAAGTAAGACTACTTGATTTTAGATGTAATTGAGTGTATAATTAGGTTAAATTATTATATTCTCTCACTTGGCTTTATGCGATAGAACATAAACTTTAATAGCACAAATGTTTAGTACACATACAAAGTATAGTATTCATCATTATTACCATATTATAGTGAATTGTAAAGTGAGTTATAACAGTTGTATATAGTTCAATTCACATTATAACTCAATATAATAGGTCTATAAGTAACATACATTCATATCATGATCATAATAATACATTATAAATTAAATATTTTTATATTTTAAATGATTTTAAATATATTACGTGTCCACAATAATAAATAGAAAATACATCAATTTTATATTAGAAACATGATAATTGAACTCAAAGTGTTACATTATTATAAAATAACATTAATCAATACAACCATGACTTATTATATGTACATGTTCAATAAAATGTCTTTGGTTGTAAGCCTTTAGTTAACGGATCAACAATCATAAGATCAATTATGTGATCTATAGACACTCTTTAATTCCATATGTTTTGTACCTTTGGAAGAATTGTCGTTATTGGAGAAAAATGCTTCTGTGAAATTATCGCAATAAAATGAATAATGGTTTCAAAACATGTCACAAACTCTACTTCTGTTAAGGCTAATGCCGATAATGACAAAAAAATAATCGCAAAACAATAAGAAAAGAAAAATAAAACACGTAAATTTTACGTGAAAAACCCTTTCGGGAAAAATCACGGGCAGAGGAGGAGCAATTCACTAATGTTGAAAATTGAATGATACAAGAGGAGTTTATATCTATTTAAAGGTTAAAAATCCCTATTCTAATCAATGTCAAATAAAAGAAGTGTAGTTTTATACACAACTCTAGCAACTTCCATTACGGATAATATTATGATAGATTATTTACCACTTTTCCATAATATAGCTCCTTCAACAAGTAAAAATAAATGACCAAAAGTTGACTTTTTATTGCCAAGACATCCAACAAAATCTAAATATGAATATCCAATCTCTTCCAATTAATTAGATCTTCTATATATGAGTATGCAATTCTTTGTTCAAACTCCCAACAATAGAAGCATAAGTTATTGATTCCATTTTTTTTTGTTCCACTTCATTCTTTGGACATTTTCGTATACTAAATTTATCCCCTTTTTGTAGTTGAACTATTCATCTTGAATAATTGTACATATTAAATATATATAGAACTCTTTTGATATGGTTTTTTTGAGACAACCTTAACAATACTTGTGCTCTATCATAGAATATTTCAATTCCTGTCACATAAGATGCCTCACCCACTTATTTCATTTCCAAGTTATTCGAAATAAAATTTTTTTATCTCATGCAATATACATAAATCATTTGTAGCAAACAAAATAACTTCAACATATAAAACTAAGGAAATGTATTTTCTCTTACTTATCTTTTCATATATATATATATATATATATATATATATATATATACGAATCAACAATATTTCTTGAAAACTAAAAGACATTATGATATTACTGAATTTGAAAACTAAGTCCATGTATTGACCTTTTAGATTTACACATTTTCTTTCAATTGAGAAACCTTTGAATTAGCCCATATAAACTTCTTCCTCAATATCTTTGTTTAGAAAGATTGTTGTCACATCCATTTGGTGTAACTTTAAATCATAATGAGCCATCAATGCCAGAATAATTCTTAAAGAGTCTTTCTTAAAGATTATCAGAAAGTCTCCTTATAATCAATACTATTTTTTTGACTATAACCTTTGACAACAAGTCTAGTTTTATATAATTTGTTATTGTCATTTAAGTCACGTTTTGTTTTAGAACCACATTTGTATCCAATTCATTTTGAACCTTTTGAAAGCTTAATGAGATCCCAGACATTGTTCTGTTCCATAGATTTCATCTCATCTTTCACGACATCAAACCATTTGTTAGACTCATCACTATTTACGACTTGTGAAAACGAAATTGGATCTTTACTAATTTTAATATCAAAATTTGACTTTTGCAAAATAACCATGTAATCATGAGCAATGATCGATTTCGTCTCTTTGAGATCTTATTAATGATATTTTTTATGGTTTATTTTCATTAGACTTTTATCAGTTAGTTTCTTCTAGGGGTATTTCATTATTTAAATGTTTTGTAGTATTATTAGGATATTCATTAATTACATAAACATGTGGTAGTTGTGGATAAAGAAATATTTATAAGTGTAGAAAATTTTACTGTAATTTCTTGTATATCTAAAACTTGGTTTGAAACACTCCCATTAACTTTACCATTCCCAAGAAATATCGTATTATCAGTTTCTACAATTTTTGCGTAATGGATTGAAACATAAAACATATATCCTTTGTATTTCTCTAAATAACCAATAAAGTATCCATTTATCATACAAAAATCTAATTTTCTTTCATGTGAATTATATATTCTTGATTCCACTAGACAACCCCAAACATGTATTTGCTTTAGGACATGTTTCCTTTCAGTCCACAATGATTTTGAGTGCATGTATCCATAATTTCATATGTATAAAGAGTTTCTCATTATATTCCTAATGATATCCATTAAAGTTTGATTATGCCTTTCTGCCACACTATTTTGTTAAGGTGTGCCTAGCATAATATACTATTCACATGTAACATGACTTTCGAGAAATTTTGAAATGGACTTAGACATTGTCTCGATTCAGTGTGTATTATTTCAAAAAGCTAAGTACTTTTGTGGTGTCTTTCTTGGTATGTGTGGTTTGCTTCCCCTTAATTCAATCCTCATAACACTAAAATCAATAAAAACTAGATTTGGTAGAATCTCATTTTTTATTAATTTTTCTAATCTTTCTTTGGATACATGGCTCAAATGTTTATGTCACAAATAAACAAAATTTTCATTAATAATCCTATGTTTGATTCCAACATTACTACATTGCTATGATCAACAAGTAAAGATTCAAAAAAAATCAATAAGAATTTTATTCTAAAATAAACTAAAATAACCATGTACAAACTTACCAATAAACCTAGAAACATCAAGTTTGAAATAGTAATAAGTTTTTATAAAAACTAAGAGTGCATAAAGAACTTGAAATAGGTCTAAGTGATAGCCAGTATACAAGATCACTGATAAATTCCTATGCCTTCAATTGGATTCTTCATACGGTTCTCCTTATATAGGAAATCCTTAGTTGAGTTTTTGAGTTGGATCGAAAGGAATCCCTACATCATATTAGATAAATTAGTAGTAGCATCAAAACCAAATATTATTAGGAACTTCAATTAAGTTTGATTCAAAACCTACAAAATCGTAAAAGTTATCTTTCTTTTCAAACTTAGCTTTGCATTTTTGACAATCTTTTTCATATTATCATACTTTCTTACAGAAGTGACACTTATATGTCGTTCGTTCCTTTTTCTCACCACTAGAGATACTGATAGGTGTATTTTCTTCTTCTTAAACTTGTTTCTTTTCACTTTAAAAATCCTTTGTTAGCTCCTTGACCCACAAGGTTGATGGAATGACTTCTTTAACTTTTTAATCTTGCTTCCTAATAAGCTTACTAGCTAATTCGTTAACATCTCACATATCTTTAATAATGTTATAGTTAACTTAAAATGACTCATAATTCGGAGGCAATAAGTTCAAAATGAAATATCCCTAAGGTCTTTAGCCTTGTTGCAATATTAGTCATCTTGATGATATGTTCTTGCATTCCCCTCGAGCCATCAGACTTCATAATCGTGAGTTGTGCCATTAAAGTACAAATGAGTGACTTGTCTTATGAACGAAAACATTCTTCCACAAATGTAATATTTTCTTTCACATTTTTAGTTAGTGAAATTGTGGTTTTAATGTTGTCGAAAATAGTCACTAACAAAAACATAATGCTCAATTTATTTAATTGTTCTATTTTTTTATGGTACTTCTCTTCTTTATAGCTTAAGTTAGTAATACTAGCAGATTTATCTTTTAATAATGTCAAGTTAAGATCCAAAACACATAATTAGAATTTGACTTATTCATATCATTGAAAGAAGTATAACCCTTTCATGTGATATGTCCGTCAAATAATCAAATGACGAATATAATTTACTTTACAGTAAACTAAACAACTTAATCTAAATTAACCACATGATTTTAGAGTTAATTGAGTCATTGATATATATGCTAAAATTTTACAAAAATTCCTTGTGAGCCTAAAAAATTTCCCTTGAACATCATGGTTGTCTTCTAGAAACTATATTGGTAAATGTAAGTTTTGAGTTTAAATATCAGTATTATTGGTCTTTTTTAATAGAAAAACATAAAATGTATCAAAGAGAAATAGGATTGGATCCAAACTCTCAAAGGGTTATGATTCTATTGATGAGAATTGGGACACCTCAACCTGGAATATTGAATGTATAGGATCTTGTTGGACTCAACCTTTTGTCTCTAAAGCTTTAAATTTGGCAGCTCTCGTGCTCCGACTTCGTACGTACTCCAATCAACTGTGAAGAAAATCTTCATTGTATTTGCTACAATTAGATTATTTTCCATCATTTCAAAAATAAGAGTGAAAAATTCCTCCATTTAAAAGCTTTGTATATAAGCAGGCAACTTTGTCGGCATGTTGGCCTTAACCATACCCCACAATCATGGAAAAAAAGAAAAGCAAAAAAGGAAAACGTAGGTGAAAAAATGGCCTTAAAAAAGGAACCCAATGAAGCTTTGTGATAAACATTAGCACTAACAACACTTCCACCAACTTGTCATTATCAAAAACCCATCTACAAAAGGTGGTTGGTCTCTTCATTCCATCAACACAAATTCCTCTTATTATACAAATCTCTCATCACCCATTGCTGGAAACACCCAGAAAAAAAATGTGGCGTATGCTGGTGGTTTTGCGACGGAATCTTCAAAACATCAAGAAAACTCACCGGGTAGCCGATGAGAACATGGTGAACAACAATAATACCGGAGGCGAGATGCCGATTTTCATCAACACAAGGAGGTCTCACGGGTCGTGGAATGGGTTTTCTGTGATTTGCAGCGTTGTTAGAGCTCCTCTTTCCTTGTTTTCTTGCTTGTCTCAACCCCATGTTAATGGAACTGATGGTGTGTGGGTGTCGAGTCATGAGTTTGCTCAAATTTCAGAGATGAATCATTTGATGGTGAGTGACAGCATGCGTTATGCAATCTTGATGTAAGAGATTTTAAGTACTAAATTATAGAATTTCTTTCTTTCTTTCTTTTTAGATCTCTTGGGATTTTTATTTTTATTTTTTTTTAACATCAGTCTTTCATATGGTTTTCCATATATATATATGAAGAAATACATATTAGAATAGCTGTAAATTTCAGGTTGTAACCATAGGGAACAAAATCATGAGTTTGTCTTTGTATTGGGTGTTTGCTTAGATATATTTATTTACTCTGGATTTTGATGTACTATTCGTTTATGTGCGATATTAATATAAAAACAGCAGTGATTATAAAATTACATATTGTAACGATATTGTAACATAAAATAAAAAATAAGTTAAACACACCGTATCGTATCCTACCATCTATTCAAACTCACCCTTAATCTGTTACTTCAAACTATAAATCTCCCAAAAACCCTAATCTAGGGCTTTTGCCACTGCCGGGTATCAATGCTACATGTCCATGATTAATGAAAAAAGAGAAAAAGATAAGTTCGGAGCACATAAATGAGATTTACTTTAATTTTATATATTCTTTTATTAAAAAATGATAAGGTATGAAACAAATATCATTTGTTTTAATCAAATTATTTAAATTAACTAATTTTAATATTTTTTTTTGAATATATTGATGTGATTACATGGTAATCACTTGTTGGATTCAACCAATTTTAATAATTAATTATAAAAAAAATGTAATCTTTAACAGAGAGTTGGGAGATTAATTTAATTGGGGTGCTTATATTTTTTTATTTATAAATTATTTCCACTTCATTAATAAAATAATAAATCAAATCCATAAAAATAAGAAATATACTATTTCCAAGTTAATTTTCAATGAGAATAGCATCTCTTTAAATTAATTAGGAGTGCATAAGCTTAATTAAAAAAAGTCTATAAATTAGCTACCATTAACTTTTATAGATACTAGCCTCACGCGGAGGATTTATAATATTTTAATAATTTATGGGTAAATTTTAAAATAGTCTTTTTTGTTTACCTCAAGTTACATTTTAGTCATTTATGTTTAAAATGTTATGTTTTAGTCACTTAGTTATCGAGCCGTTAATTTTCATTAACGGTGTAACGGTAAGCTGATGTTGCACATTAAATCATCATTTCAAATAAAAATTTTAGGTTAATTTATACAATCGGTCCCTATATTTTTTTTATTTTTAGCAATTTAATTTTTTTCTTTTATATTCATTTTAACTTTCTTTTTTTTTCCTCTTTTCTCCATTTCTTTTAAAGTAGTTTTCCTATGTTTTTCATTTGTTAAAACTAGTCTCTATACTTTATTTTTTAAAACAATTTAATTTTTTCAACTGAGACGAACTTGTGGACTAGTTTTTAAAGTTTTCTTTAACATTGGAAAAACCCCAATACTTTCGTCATGATTTAAATTCGAATAATCTCTTTCAAATATCTCGCTTTTGATCGCTCCAAGAACAACAGTATAAAAATAACAACAATAACAAACAAAATAGAATAGAAGGCAAAAAAAATAGAGGAAAAAAGAAAAGAAAGTAGAAATTGATAGAATGGAGAAAAGTGGAACGACGGAGAAAGAGGGAGAAAAGAATGTGAGAACGTGAAAAGCGAGTGGGAGAGTTTTCGGGAATAATTCGTAAAAACGATTTTCAATTAAACCACCTATATCCCCTCTAACTCCCACTAAATCTGGTTAGATTTAGCTATTCGTATTAGATTTTCCCCAGAGTTCAAAACCAAAATAATTTCAACTTTGCACACATAGGAATTCGAACACAAAACTAAAGGGTAAGCTGACACCTTACTACTAAACCAACGGGCTCATTCTACCATTAGTTGAGCGAAAATAATATACAAGCTATAAGTTCAAAGATAGAGTTGGGACAAAATTAACAAAAAATTCAAAGGAAATGTTTTGAGCACAAGACCTTAGGCATACATTACTAACACTTAGCCACTACAACTGACTAATTAACTTGCCAAAACTTCACAACTTTAATTCAAAAGCAAAACGTGACCACTCTTGGTTTTACTAACTCAATTTCTTCTAACTCAGTTTTTGGGATGTGACAACTCTCTCCTCCGTAAGAGAATTTCGTCCTCAAAATTCCCACTGCCACACCATTCTCTTAACCACAAAATCTGAATTTTTCTCAGTCATACTGATCACAATGCTATCGCTGTGCAACCCTAATTTCAATGCAAATCCAGACAATATTTCACTCCCAAACTTGACAATTCTCTAACGAACTTCCCATCCATACCTCGGTTTGTCTTAAGAAACTTCCTACATAAATATCACTAATTATACAATCCCAAAGTCTTAGAAACTTTAGCGGCAATCAAACACTTAATCAGTGCAGGGTACAATTGGCATAGATTACAAATATACCTGTATTGTTGCCAGATGCATCTTAATCCTCTTGTCGCCTAATTGCATAAACTAGTTTTTGATTCCCTCTCTGTGCTGAAGCTCGCATTCATCTAACAGAATGTCATGAATAATCCATAACTCGATGCCCAACGGACCCACACCTAAAAACATGCCCTCATTTTCCTCCAACAATCATCCGGATGACGCCTATCACAGGAAACACAAACTGGAACCCGATACACGCTCACAATTGCTTCAACTCGGTGAGGCTTATCTATTCTAGCCCGCTTCTAAGGTCGCAGAATCAAGCCAATTGAACCAAAACTTCTCTTATTCCATACATTATTCCTTTCCTTACTCTCACTCTCAAAATGGTTACTCCCATCCACTTTCTTGATTTCGATTGACCGAAGTCGCTTAGTCATTGACTCTTGACTCACATATCCAGATTGGACCCCAGCGGCCCTTTACAAATCTCTAAGCATAACCCGGGACATAACATCGTCCTCAACTTCCTGATTACTCAGATTTGGGCGTCTTAACAGACTCACTAATTTCCCGATTGAGCATGCTGCCGGAGAAGAGAAATCGGCTCGAAACACTCGGTCACGTCCTCCACGCCCTTACATACCATAACCATGTGAACTCATTTTTACTTATATACAATTCAAAATTCTAAAGTTTAGATTAGGTTATTTTCAGATCCCAAGTCTAAATTTTTGCAGAAGTAACTAATCTGAGGTAGAGAATATTTAATTCCTATAGTATCAAAAGTTTACCAATTAACTAAAGTACCAAAGTAAATATAACTAAAGTAAAAGGGTTTGTTACTTGGATCGGTACCGGAGATTCGGATTCACATTTCATAACCAGATATCAAAATTTTATCAAAATTTCAAATTCTGAATTAAAACAAATTTCATAAAGGAAAAGTTGGAACCCAAAATTCATAGTCCGGGTTTTACAACCTAACTCTGATACCATTAGATGTAACACCCAAATCCAACTTAAACGAAATGGTCGAATCTAGAAAAATTACATTAGTTTGTTTAAAAAAATTAGAAATTTAATCCTAGCTTTAGAAATCGTGAATTTTGAAAATATTATTTTTAGCAAAAACTCTTGCATGCTATTTTGGAAATTACAAACAACTTATTTATTTTACAAAAAACTCTTATTTTGCTATCATTTGAAAACACCTAATTTCAATGCGTTTCGAAAATATAAATTTGGCATAACTCTTATATATTTTAGAAAATTTTATACTTGAAAACTCTTATTTTATAGTAAAACCACCAAGTCATACAGCAGCAGAATTTTCAGAATTTTAATTTTGAAAACCGACTTTAAATTTGATAATTCGTATGTTATCTTATTTTTACGTTAAAAATACTAAGGTAAGTACCCCTTCTCTGTAAAAGATGAAAAATGTATGTGTGTGAATAGTAATTGTCTAGAGTCGTTAGTCTGAGTTCAATATGTCTATGATATGAAGTATGGGTCATTTTCATGTTTAAGCCACTACCACCTACTTTTGATATGAATGATATGATATGAACTGCTATGTGGAGATGGAGATAATGAGATATGCTTGTGTAGCCTCCTGTAGGGCAAATATATTGCAAACCGGATTGACAAATCACGATAAAACATGTTATATTGAATGGTACTGATATGAGGAGTTAAGGGGGAGAATGTATATGAATGAAACCAAAATCGTATGTTGTGTATCTGATTCTAAAAACTGGGTACGTGGCTGACATGAAAATGGATTGCCTATGTTATGTTGAGTTGGCATATAGTATTCGCCTATATAACACGCCATCAACGTTCTGAGTCTGTCTAAGTTCTGTATATGACATTGGGCGTACTCTATGATAATGTATGAAATCCTCTTTAAAGATTCAATTACGGAATTAGCATTCTTACTTAAGATCTCTTTGGAACTCACTAAGTTCTTTTGAACTTACTTTATTACCTTTTTCTTCTCAGGCCTACTGATTAAAGGAAGATTTTCTAAAGGACTACACCAGAGCGTATCTGCTACTATGAGATAATTGTTTTGTTTGTACTATGCATGACTTGTGCGAGTGACATCTTAATGTATTTTGAGAAGATATGTACAAAGAACATTTGTCTATTAAACTATGATTTAATGAAGTCTCTTTAAAGTTTTATACTCTGTTTGATGAAAATATCTTACTAAAACTTATACGCCACATGGCTTATATGTTATTTCCTTTATATTGTTTATGGTTTAATTCAAATACCGAAGTTTTATAAAGCTTACACCAAAAATAGATTTGAAGATAAGTTAATTTTTAAATAGTGACACATCATACTTGAATCTTTTTAAAGGATCGAGTTTAGCGTGTTAAAGGTTCTAAGTCTCAAATTTAATGTTTTATATTTATTTATCTTTTATAATAAAATTATTTATATTTATTTTTAAACTCTTCATTTTTTTGTTTTACTCCAATAATGATTTATTATTTTATTATTAATTGATTATGCATGAGATTTATGCGCTAACTATTCATCAAATATTCTCCCATTTATTATTAATCAATAAATTTTCTTTTAAATTAAAAAAAAAACTTATATGAAATAGTTATATTATTAATATAACAATACCTTCTGTTTAAAATCATAATTTTAAATAATGTAAAAATAATTAAATAGACTCAGTTAAATTCTAAAAGGAATTAAATAATTGAATAATATAATAATTAATTAAAAATGAAAAACATAAATAAAATAATTATTTCAAAAATCAAATTAAAGTATAACAATTTTAATCAATTCTGATAGTAAATAATTTTAGTATTTTTATTTGTGTATTTTTTTATAAATTGCGAGTAAGATACTTCTAATTTCGTTTTTTTTCTTATCAGGTACACAAAAGGAATGTCTCAGCTTAAAAGCAAGCAAAAAGGGGACTTGATTGAAGCAAAATAAGAAGAGATGGGCTAAACTGAGAGATATGGAAGAATTTGAGGATTTAAGTGCAAAGACTTTATTAGTTGAAATTATCAATAGCCAAAATTAGATTTTAGTTATTTTCTTTTATTTTTTATTTTATTTTGACCATATTCTCTTTATTTAGTACATAGGAAAAATTTTAGGGATAGTTAAGTTATTTTTAGTAAATTAATTGTGTATAAATAAGACCTTTGTGTTTAATTGAAAGACACACTTGATTTGAATAGTAATTGAAATAATTCTTCCTTTTTATATTCTTTCTTAATTTGCGTAAGTTCTCTCTGCCATTTTTCAATTCTATTTCTTTCTTTTTCAAATTTGTTTAATTCCTTTCTTAACCCTTTCTCATTTCTATCTTCCTTAATTTCAATTAATCCATCATCCTAAATCCATCAAGCATGATTAAATTCAGGCGCAACTAAGTCCTTTTTAGCTTTAGTCCGATTATTGCTCCGGCAAGAAAATAATCGTGAGTTATGAAACTGCGTTAAAAACTTTTTTCAAATCGGTATTCACTATCACTCAGATTTATGAGATAGTACAAATTCGTCTCTCAAAGTTAATTCAACTTCGATTCAAAAAGTGCACATTGGGTTGGAGTAGTTTGGCGTACAGTTGGGAAGTCGAGTCGGCAATGCTGTATTCGAGTTCCCGCGAACAAATTGACGTGTCCAGGTGGGAAACGGCCAGTTGAATTACGTCAAGGGAGATAGTGACTGAATTTAAATGACCCACGCAGTTGAGGCTGTTAATTCGAGTTGGGCTTTTCAAAGCACAAGGCTGTCGAAATCTTAAATTACGAGCACGAGCGACATGGTTAGACATTAGACAAGGGTCAGTTTGCAGGTCGTACCGAAATCGGCTACAAGAGGAAAAGTTGGCGGTTGGGATGTTCTTGAGCGCTATAACCAACTTATCAATTTAAAAGGGAAAATCAATTTTCGAGAATCGGTTCAAGTTCAGAGAGAACCGAGGATGAGGCTAAGTTTAATTAAATATATTTTCTCTCACTTATTTATCTCGATTTATTTATTTGCAACAATATTTTTATTTTATTTATATTATTTTACTTTGTTTTATTTTTAGTTTAATATCTTATCTCTAAACCCACTCTCTAATTTATTTTCAGGAAGATAGTCACAAGTCGCAGGCACACACGAGAGAAACCTTGTCAACGAGAGGAAGCGAAGCGAATTTAGACATCCAGTTCCTGTGGATTCGATCCTACTATACTATACTACTATTTCGTTTTATTTTGTTGTAAGAATATTTATATTTGATGATTTCGATGCCCATCAAATACATATAATCAACCCGTGCAATTAAATTAATACAATATATATATAATAAGGGACGAATCCAAGAGGATAGGGGAGGTTGGGCCCCTTGTATAAAAAGAAGTTAACTGTAATATTAATTTTTTAAAGATTTTATAATTCAATTTAAAAGTTTTTAATGTAAGATTTATGTTTTGGTCCCTTCAAAAAAAATTTATTTGATTTCGACCCTTAACAAACAACTCTGGCTTCCCATTGCATATAATGAAAAATATTTAACCCTGTTTTGGGATTAGCAAAAAAGTTAAAGCTGGGATGCTCAACCCATCTTATATCGAATCATTTCTACAGCCTCTACTTTCCCAGAAACCAATTAACTCTTACCACGTCATTGATTCCTACACCCATATTTGCATTAAAACAGAACTTAAAAGTTGGATTTTTCGTGCAAAAGAGTGTTCAAAATTTGTATTTAAATTTTAAATATGATGTCGATGGGACTGATTTAAAAATAGGAAAATTAGGAACACAAATAATTTTTACAAAAATTATTTTTTTTCTTTTTGGTACTTTCATTAGGACCATTAATTTTTAATTAGCTTTAGTTTTAGAGCACTGAATATTATTCTCAAGGGATATGCAAAGATTTAGAACTTAAAAAAATCGAAATGAAAGATATGATATTTGTATGTCAGGTCGGTTTTAGAGTTATTTGAGAGTATAATTGTTCAGGGTTGGAAGGAGCCTAAAAAAATATTTTTTTAATTTTTAATATGCTTAGGATTTTTAATTTTTTAATATAAATGCTTCATCTTTTAAGGTTTCGAAAATTTTCAATTTTTATTGTATTACATTTTACATTTTTTAAAAGAAGTTCAATTTATTGTTTCGTTTAAAACCTTAAAAATATCAAGAATGAATCTATCATATGTTGAAATGAAATCGATGTGATACTTTATAGAATTCGAGGGACTTAAATATTTTAACTTATGATGATCCATTATTTATATATATGTATATATGAATAATGAATATATAGCACAAATCAATGAATAACATTTTTCCTTTAAAGAATAAAACTATGAATTAATGTTGTGGTAATCATGAGAAGGGTGTAATGGATGTGCATAAGTGTGCAAATGGGGAAAGGGTATTCTCAACAACAAAAGATGTGGTTGCCGGTTGGGTATTCATGTATAAAGTGGGACATGAAAGAAGGAAAAAGTCAACTGCTCCAACACCATGTTTGACACATATAGATGAATGAATGATGAAAGATGATAATAGGATTGTAGCGAGTGGTGTTGAGTGCTGTCCTTAATTAGCTATGGCTAATTATATTACAAATATTGGTTGGTTTCAGATTATTCCTTCAATTCTCAATCCATGGCATCCTGTTTTGTTGGCAAACCAATCTTGGCTTTATTCATTTCGCTGATATCTTTTGTTAAAGCATGGACTGTATTCCTTTCAAGGTCACCTCAACTAGCACTTCAAACCCTTGGAGGGAGCCATACTTTAACTAATTTAAACGTAGACCACATGAAAAAGTGGTAAACTTTGTAACTAAGTCTATTTTGATCTATGAATTTGAATTCTATTGAAATTTGATGATACGACATTTTAAGATTTATCTAAATCATCACTTGAAAATTAATAACTTTCCTATTTAAAGTTAGGACATGTTTTCATTTGGTACACTTGGTTTGTTTTTGTTTGAACCCACATTCAAAATAATTCAGGGTTTGAAAATAATAGAGAAGACAACTTGATTGAAAATCGAGAAATAGTTTAAACAGCCTCGTAGAACGCACAAATATATATCAACTAATGTAGTATGTGTTAAAGAGCTAAAAGCTTTATAAGTAAAAAGAATTTGAGTAAATTTGTATGCTAATATAGAATATGCCATGTCATAATTGAGGCTATGATATTATGTCACATAAATGTATATTCTATGTAAGTAGATAAGTTTAATGGTTATGTTCTTAACAATAAAAGGGAACTATGGATGATCTCTTGAGTGTGTTGGCCATAAGACATAAATTATTCTGAATGGTTTTAAGATGTTACTAAAGGCATCAAATGGCTTTAAACTTAATTTTATGATTATAAAAAATAATTTAAGGTTTGAAATTTTAAAAACCTTTAATATTTTTGCTCCGTGTGTACTTCAGTGACATATCTTAGTCGCATCGTATGTCGGGATGAGTGAGGGCTGTTACATCAATTGCCAAGAGGTTGATTGTAGATTTCAAGCTGAAGAGGATTTTGTTGGGGTTTAGTGTCCATAGTGCAGTATTTTCGTTTATATGTAATTGATTTTTTGAACAAATTGATTTACTAAAATATCCATCAGTCACATTAATATCTTTTGTATATTGTCCTCAATGGTTTTTGCATACAAAGTAAAATGAAAGCAAATGCTTTGAAATCGAAAAGCAATGAACACAATGAAAGCTTTCTATTAATGTTTTAGTAAGGAATATCAATATCTCTCTATGGGTTAGAAATAAAAAGCAAACTATCTCAAAGTTAGAATTTATTTGAAAATCACAGAGTCTTACTTGAACAAGAAGAAGCAAAATAATAAGATTTTAATGGAGAATATTTTTTATGGGATAGGCTATGGTCGGTGACACCTCCTACTCTGGAGTTGGGATTGTCATCCATTGTATGTCAGAGGGGCCAGTGTGCGTGTCTCATGTATTGAGTACTATTATGTGTTATTTGAACTTTTAACTAACTCATATAATGTATCCAATCCAATAAACAATTTTCTATTTCCCAAAATTTTATTTATTTAAAAATAAATTTAATTAATTTCCTAATTAAATTATTTATTCAAATCAAATCTAATTTTCTTAAGGTCATGACAAATTTGCTTTACTAGACTTTGAGTAAATAAATATAATTATCTTATTCAATAACACTACGGTGACTAATTAATTTAATTTCCATCTCGAATTTCAATTATTTAATTGCAAATAATTAAATAATAATTTTAAGAAATTAATTTAATATCTAAGTCATCATTTGTTTATTGCGAGAAAACGCATTCGTTGCGAATAGTGATACATGCTATCTATTTTTCTAATTCATTGTTTTCATATTTTCATCTCATTGATTCAATTATGAACTATTAAGGTTGTACCAAGCTAGTGGAGGGACCGATTGAACTTATATAATTAGGGCTCAAAAAAATTTGTAATTAAGTTTCACCTTTTCATTTATTAGTTACAACATTATTTAGTTATGGAGTCATTTCACTAAAGTATCATGACTGAGTTCTCCCTATTATATACCATTACGAAAGTTATTTATCAAGTACTCGTCCAATAACCTTGTCATATGTGTGTTACGCTCATAAGATATCTTGAATCTCTTTGGGTTAAGTCTGTTCACCCAATATAATCCTATTTTATCTCATGGTAATCATTACATCTTTCTTCATTAAAAAGGTCAATTACTAACACATAGTAATTAAATCATTCATTTTAGACAAATGACTTGTGATCACGTTACTTTTCCATCTATCATGTAATGCTTATGAGGATATTATTTACCCTTTTGTTGGGTTATAAATTCTATTATTGTAAGTGAAGCTATGTCATGTAAAATTCGTATACCCAACGTACCAGCTTTCAGGTCTATTACCAATTGAACTCAGACTTTCAATGCATAAAAGAATACGAGACACACAAACATAGTATGTCACTTACTCAAAAATGAGGTAAGCCACACTATTAACACCACAAGTGAATAAATCAACAAAAAAAATCTAGGATTTATTCTACTTGGAACCTATTCAATGTATTGTCAGTCCAGATAATCACATCTATGTCTCTATCTTTTGGAAGTAATCTATTCTAATACTCAAGACAAGATATCTCCCATTTGGACTTGGTAGATGACATCTTAATCTTTCAATCGATTTTCTTAATTCTAGTTAGACTATGAACAATTTAGATTGCCTACTAATATAAGTTGTTTTATCGCATTATGATCTGACCACATAATGCAACTTATTATTAATTAAACATTAGGTAACGGTAAGCTAATATTTGTTCATTTTTCTTTGCAAGCAAAAATCGTTGATGACAAATACAAACGATATTAATATGAATAATAGAATTTTATTAAACCAATTTATTTGAAAAATTACATGTACATTATGACGAAAAATTATACTAAGGGAACTAGATCCCAACAAAAATTTATTGTCATGGATAACAATCCCAACAAAATGAAAAGTGAATTGTGGGTGCTAGATTTTGTGCTCCAATGATTAGTGTGGGTTTGGATGTATGGTGTCCTGCAATGCATTTAGCTTGTTTTTTGTTTCACATTATAATATCGTTATATTATTTAATCTCACTGTCACCATTACATATACACTAATTGCAAGTAAACGCACCTCCCATCCAAACCCACACTTTTCTTCAAGGGCGGATCTAAAGGGGGCTAGTAGGGGCCTTGGCCCCTCTAAAGTGGAAAAATTATGATAAGTGCCAAAAGTAACATGTTTTAGCCTCATTCTTAATGCGTTTTTGGATGATTAATCTATTTAAAATAATGAATTTTATGTTCATAATCCTTTAAATTCATGTTTCTATACTTAGGAAAGCATTTGGGAGCAAAAGGAGCAAAAAAAGCAAAAATCGAACAAAAAGAGCAGATTTTAGGAGCCACACGAGCTAGACACATGGCCATGGACTAAATCGAAGATAAAAAGGAAATTTTGGGGCAAAAGTGTGAATGTGGAAGAGTTAGGAAGAGACTTATTGGACATAAACTTTATTTAAATTTAAAATTTATTTTTTAGGATTAATATTTAGGATTATTATTATATTATTTATATTTATCTTTTAGGCTTTATAATTTAGAGTTTAATTTGGATCCAATTAGGAAATTATTATTTAGATTTAATTCAAATTATCTTTTTAGAATTTAATTTGGATCCAACAAGAGTTTTTTTTAAGTATTATAAATAGGGGATAGAGTAATAGGAGAAGAAGACACTTCCAATTTTCTACAAAATCCTCCATTCCCCAAACCCTAGCCGTCAAAGATTATTGAAGGAAACAATTGAAGAAACACCACAGAAGCCGTCTTTGAAGCAGATCTCCATAAAGATTGAAGACCTCTTTCTAAATCCTTTTGATTTTATTATGAGTTTTTCTTCATCTTGTGGTTATATTGTCTTTGAGATGTTTCCATTTATTAGCATGAACTAAATTCCTAAATACCTAGGGGAGATGAACCCTAGGATGAATTCTGTCATTTGATTTCTGATTTTATGCAATAAATACTTAGATTTTGTTCTCAATTATGTGTGCTTAATTCTTGATTTAGTATTCTTGATATATTAATTCTTATTTGATGTGCTTAAATCAGAGGAGGAATAGACCCTATTTATTGAGTGGAGTTGCATGCAATCCTAGAAATAGGACGACATAAATTTATCAGATTAGAGTCAAATCTAATAGGGGAATCCATAGATCGAATTAATGCGACAATAGGGGTTTTAATTAGAAAGAAATTTCAATTAATCAACCTAGAGTCAGTTGCTTTTATGCTTGAATAGAGGTATTAGCATAATTTAGGGATTTCTACGGAACAAAATACTAAGTGAATAAATTGCTTAATTCAGAATGATAATGGCAGATAAAATCTAGGTGGAGTCTTTCCTAGGTATTGTTTGCTTCTTGGTATAAAAATACTTATTATTTCTTATTTTAATCTTTGTCGCACTTTTAGTTTATTAATTTAGTTAAATTAGTTTAAACAATCACTTTATTCGATCAGTTAGATAATAGAAAGACAGCTATTACTAGTACTTTTAGTCTTCGTGGGAACGATATCTGTGCTCACCGTAACTATACTATTAATTGATAGGTGCACTTGTCTTAGTCATATTTTTAGTTAGTTTCGACTGCATCAAGTTTTTGGCGTCGTTTCCGAAGACTGAAATATTAGGAAAACTTTATTTCTATTACTTTAGCCATTTTATTATTATTTATTATTATTTTATTATTTGCATTTTTAATTTAATTTTTCTATTTTAATTTTTTTCCTTTTTATTTGTTTCTGGCAGGTTCTTTTGGTTTATGACTAGAGGAAACCCATCGAGACCACTTCTTCATGACTCTGAACTTGAAAAAACTGCTCGCAAAAATCGTATAGAGGTTAGAGAAGCTAAGCAAAGTCAGAAAACTTTAGTAGACGGAAAAAAGGAAAAGGATATTACTGTGGAGATGGGTGACAATCGAAATAACCAGGTTCCTCCTGCTCTCCTTGATCCTCCTGTTCGTCGAACTTTGTATGATTATGCTAAGCCTACTCTGATTGGGGCTGAAACGAGTATTGTTAGGCCGAATGTTAATGCGAATAATTTTGAAATCAAGCCGAGTATGATTCAAATGGTACAACAATATGTTCAGTTTGATGCTTTGCAGGATAAAGATCCAAATGCTCATTTGGCTAATTTTCTCGAGATTTGTGTCGAAACCACCTCGAAAACGGTAAGGTTTCGAAAAATTATTTTAAAATTTGGAAAAATGGGAGTCACCACCAATCTTTTATTTGGGTGTGATTGGATCATCACAAAATGTTTAAAATACGTTTAAAATGTTGGTCTTCAAAATCCAGAAAAACAGGTCCGGGAGTCGGTTACGCATGAGGAAGGATTAGCACCCTCATACGCCCAAAATTGGTACCACATTGATTACTTTTGGCTCTTGTTTGTAAACTTTGAAAGTTTGAATAAAATTTTAAATACGATCCTCGAATGCATGAGCTATGTTTTAAAGAAATCGATTTTATTTGGAAGTCCTGGTATTTCAAAGTGATCGGGAAAGAAAGTTACATCCAGTGAGTTAGGACAAAACATTTCGAGATCCAAAAATAACGAGCTTTCCTTTGTAAACATTTTAAAATTTGGAAAAGGGTGTTTGATTATCTCGATTCAAAGAAAGGTTGCACCTAGTGAGTTAAGGCGCAAATTTTCAAAACCGAAGATAAGAAAACATTGCCTCGATTAAGGATATTCGATTATTTCGATTTGAAGAAAAATCGCACCTAGTAAGTTAAGGCGCAAAATTTCAAAACTCGAAATAAAAGAATATTGCCTCGATTTTAAAGTTTTTATGAAAATAATTTTTAAAACCAATATGCGAGTTTAGTATGAATGAGCAATTAATGATAAATATTAAGTCACACGAAGTAAAATTAAACGGATAAATGGTAAGCAAAAATAAAACAATCATGAAATACGAGTGCATAATGCTTAAAGTTAAATGTAAATATTAATAAGGAAGAAGAATGATGCAATCGAGATTGAAAACGAGACTTTTTGGATACCCGGGGGGCAAAAATATAATTTTCGGTGAAATCTGGTTCAAAAACGGAATCTTGGAAAGTTCGGGAGTAAAATGTAATTTTTAGAAAGTTTTAGGGTTAAAATATAATTTTGAAGAAGTTCGAGAGTAAAAATGTAATTTATAAAAATTCTTAGGGTCAAAATATAATTTCAAAAAAGTTTAGGGGTTAAAATGTAATTTATAGAAAGTTTTGGGGTTAAAATATAATTTTGGAAAAGTTTAGGGTTAAAATGTAATTTATAGAAAGTTTTGGGGTTAAAATATAATTTTGGAAAAATTTAAGGGTTAAAATGTAATTTATAAAAAGTTTTGGGGTTTAAATACAATTTAGGAAAAGTTTAGGGGTTAAAATATAATTTTTGAAAAGTTTTAGGGTTAAAATACCATTTTTGGATAGTTTAGGGACTTTCAGGGTAATAAAACCAAAATAAGGTGACACGTGGCACCCTACAGGCATCCAAAAGTCAAAGGACTAATTTGTAAATATTAAAAAATTCCTAGGCTAGTTTTATAATTAAACGGAAGTTGATTTAGGGACCCAATTAAAACAAATTAAAAAAAAATGGAGCAATTGCACAAATAAGCCAAAATAGTGACACGTGGCAGCCTCTGGTGCTTTCAAAATGTTAAAGGATTAAATTGAAAAGTAATTAAAATAACTGGGCTAAATTAAAATTAATTAAAAATATGAAAAGGACCAAATTGAAACAATAAAAAATACGGAAGGGCCAAATGCAGAAATAACCCATTTTTGAAAAAAACTCGGATCTTAGGCCTGGGTCGGGTCGGGTTGGACGATTCATGGGTTAATAAGCAAAATTGCGCCGTTTTGGCCCTTTGAACCTTGCTCAAAACAGCGCTGTTTTGAAAGTATTATAAAAACCATTTTTTTAGGTCAAAAATCATTTCCCTTTTCATTTTCTTAAAATCAAACATATCCCCCCCTTTTTCTTTCCTTCTTTCTCTCATCTCTCCTTCTCATCTCCACGTCCGGCTACACTCCGACCGAGCACCGACCGCCTTCACCCATCGTACACACGTCAGCCCACGACGCTCGCCGATCGACGCACAACACCGTCCAGTCATCCACTCGCCCCATCTCCGATCGCCGTCCCTCGCCGTTCGTGGTGGTTCGAAGGTAAAAGGTCCATCTTTTGTTCTTCTTTTTTTAAAAAAAAAAACCAATTTCTTTCCCCTTCTTTTTTAGATTTTGAAAGAAATACTTTGATCTTCATGGAGAAATCCCTTTTATTTTGTTTGTTTTTTAAAAAAAAAACTCAGATCTAGTTCAAGACCAGATCTATAGCTTTAAAACTTTTTATCTTCTTTTTGTTTCAAATCCATTTCTAAGTCATTTTATTTTTTTTAAAAAACCGATTACTACTATTCTTGAATTTGTTCTTTTTTTTTCTTTGTGTTTGTTTGTGCAAGTATTCGGACAACGGGGTCTTGCGAATGAAGGCCGCACGGTGGTGTGTTGCTCGCGGCTCTGACGATGGCGGCTGAGGAAGACGTTGATGGGCTCTGGCGGTGGATGGCTAGGGAAGACTACTATTGACCCTTCAATTTCTTTTTTTTTTTATTAAAAGACTAATATTTATTATTATTATTATTATTATTACTTAACAATTATTATTATTCAATGTAAAAACGTTTTTGATATTATCACCATTATTAACGCCATTTATTATTTAATGTGCCATTTTTTTAAAATAATAATAATATAAGTAATAACCGTAGTACTTAATACATATTAATGCACCTTTGGATACTGATGAAGTTAAAGATTTGAAATTTATTGACATGCATTAAAGATACCTGATAGTTCAAGGTTTGAAGACTTTGAATCTGGCTTGCTTTTATCTATTTGGTCTCTTCTTTGCTGACTTTGAATGCTTCTTGCCTCCTTATATTCAGTCAAAACTGCTGATACTAATTCTTGAATGTATTTTCCGTATTAGTCTCAATGATTAACAGAGAGTCCCCTTTACAATTTTGATTCTGGCTTTTATAGCCAAAACTTCTATCATTACAATTTGTTTCTTGCAAATTAATGCCTGTTGTGTCTTCTTCTTTTTTTGTTTTTGCAGGTCCGGCGCAAGGGTGGCTGTAGCAGTCGGCGTTGCAGAAGGTGGCTGTGGCAGAGGTGAGCTGATGGTTGAAGTGGAGTCTGTCTGGGCGACTGACGTGGCAAGTTGGCCTCCTGTTTGGGCTGCTGTAATTTGGGGCATTTAGGCTAGCCAAATTTAGCCCATTTGGGCTTGTAAACTTGTAATTTGGACCTTGTTTGTAAATGGACATTATTTGGGCTTGTACCTTTTTGGATTTATTATAAGTTTTAAATTCATATATAAGTCTAAATTTAAATTAAATTTAAATTTTAAAAAAAATTTAAATTAAATTTAAATTTTAAAAAAAATTTAAATTTAAAATAAATTTAAATTCAAAAATTAATTTAAACTTAGAATGAGCCCGGTTAAAATTGGGCTTCAACAACTGCCCCTCTTTGCTCGTTGCTGTGTAACAGGAACGGAGCAAAGATCAAAAGAAGACTAATTTTGTCCCAGTCGCCAGGTTTCTTACTTTTAATGCTCTTTCTTTCCACCGGCTCACCTTTTACTTCATTGATCGTTCTTCGCCATATCCACTTTTCTATACTTTTGATGTCGCGATTCCATCCCGCTTTTAGGCAATTTCAAAAAGCCAAAATTTGCTACTATGACTTCACCCCATTCTCTCGAAATTTCAAGGAGATTGGAATTCGTCATCGTAGTCTTTGAGTCCAATTTTATTAGTTTCGTTGACTTCGACCTACTTCTCAATGTCTCATCAGGAAGCTGGGTTCGAAGATTTGCTCGCATTGAACGTCGGTTTGATTTGGTCTTCTTCTCAGTGTCTCGTCAGGAAGGTGACCGTCTCAATTGTTTTAATTCGCTTCTCTGGATCTCCTCAGGAAGACGAATCTGGTCTACTTCTCTGTATCTCATCAGGAAGCTAACCATTTTATTACTTCGACCTGCTTCTCAATGTCTCATCAGGAAGATGAGTTTGAAGATTTGCTCGCGTTGAGCGCTTGACTTGGTATTCTTCTCTGTATCTCATCAGAAAGATGACCATTTTATTGCTTCGACCTGCTTCTCAGTGTCTCATCAGGAAGCTGGGTTCAAAAATTTGCTCGCGTTGAGCGCTTGACTTGGTATTCTTCTCTGTATCTCATCAGGAAGATGACCGCCTCGCTTGTTTTAATTCGCTTCTCCGAATCTCCTCAGGAAGACGAATCTGGTCCACTTCTCTGTGCCTCATCAGGAAGCTGACCATTTTATTGCTTCGACCTGCTTCTCAGTGTCTCATCAGGAAGCTGGGTTCGAAGATTTACTCGCGTTGAGCGTTTGAGTTGGTATTCTTCTCTGTATCTCATCAGAAAGATGACCGCCTCACTTGTTTTGTTGAACTACTCCGTGATTGGAAGTAAGGTCGATTGATGGTGATCTACCCCAAACTTGGGGTAAAGGATCAAATGACTGTAATCTCTCTCCAAAAAATGATTGTCCTTATAACTTCACGGGATCCGTCGTGAATTCGTTATTTTTCATCATGCTTTAGGGTGTCGAGACCTATAAAATATGCTCAAATGGGCCTCTAAGTAGGCCAGTTTGTTTAGGATGCCATGCTCAAAATGAGTCGAAATGCTCCTAACTATATGTGTGCATGATTAATGTTTTATTTATTATTAGTCAGGCCAGTATGGTCTATTGCCCATCTAAATTTTGTCATTGATGTGTCGATCCATCTTCTTCTATGCTGATCTTGAATTGCTCATTTTCAAGTTTGTTATCCCACCAGTGATCCTGTTTCGGACCCCTATAATTTGAAAATTTCCAAGACAATGCTCATGAATCTTTGTATGATTTATCAGTTCATTACTCGTTATTTAAATGCGAAATGCTTGCACAAAATTGTGTGGAAACAAGGTCGTATTTAAAAATTGTATTAAAAAGGGAATCAAAGGAAACAAAATTAATAAAAAATGGCTAAGTATACAAGGAAGGACAGTTTAATTGTCTTGAATATCGCAAAAAATGAGCCACTCTTGCATCGACTTGCTGAGAATCACCCTTAGCCCAAACGTGTGTCTAGAAGACCTAGAGTGCTTTGTTGATGCTTCTAGTTGTAACCCTTCTCCATCTCCTCGACCTGTTCTTGGGTTTAAGCCGCCCTTTACGGGTTTTTAACTCAAAATTCCCTTGGTTTTAGGATGCCCTTTGCGGGTTTTCATCATGAACCTTTTTTTTTGAATCAAGACGCTCTTTTCTGGTTTTCATCTCAAATCTCTCCTTTTTTTTTAATTTTTAGGCGAAGTATTTCTTTATCGAGTTTGAATTGACGGGGTTATACAGTTTCTTGCCGTCCATTTCTGTTAAGATGAGAGCTCCTCCCGAGAAAGCTTTCTGTACTTCATAAGGTCCTTCCCAATTGGGCATCCATTTTTCACGAAAATCTTTGTGTATAGGGAGTATCTTCTTCAAAACCAGATCTCCTTCATGGAACTCCCTGGGATGAACCTTTTTGTCATAAGTTCGCATCATTCTCTTTTGGTACATCTGACCGTGACGGATGGCTTTTAATCTCTTTTCCTCAATCAAATTCAATTGGTCATATCGAGCTTGGATCCATTCAGCCTCATCTAATTGGAGCTCAGTCAAGACTCAGAGTGAAGGTGTTACCCCAATAGAAGTTCTGATCGAGGTTCTGTAGGCGAAAAGAGCAAATGGCAATTTTTCGTGCCAGTCTCTGTAAGTCTCGGTCATTTTTACCACTATTTTCTTGATATTCTTATTAGCTGCCTCCACGGCTCCATTCATTTTTGGACGGTAGGGAGAGGAATTGTGATGTTTGATTTTGAACTGTTCGCAAACTTCAGCTATCGTGCTGTTGTTCAAGTTCAAGGCATTATCGGATATGATCCTCTCCGGCATCCCATATCAGCATACGATCTCTTTTTTCAGGAACTTGCTGACTGCAGACTTAGTAACGTTGGCATATAAAGCTGCCTCTACTCATTTGGTGAAATAGTCGATCACCACAAAGATGAATCTATGCCCATTGAAAGCTTTCGGAGAAATTGGTCCAATGACATCTATGCCCCACATAGAAAAGAGCTAGGGAGAAATCAGGACATGGAGGTGCGATGGAGGTACATTAATCTTGTCTCCATATATCTGACATTTGTGGCACTTCCTAGCATAATTGATGCAATCACTTTCCATGGTAGACCAGTAATATCCAAATCTCATTATTTGTCGGGCCATCATGAAACCGTTGGCATGTGTCCCGCAAATGCCTTCGTGAACCTCTTCTAAGATCTTCTTGGCTTCCACTGCGTCAACATATCTCAGTAGTACCTGGTCTTTCCTCTTTTTGTATAAGATTTTCCCGTCTAAGACATATTCACTAGCAAGTCTTCTCAATGTTCTCTTTTCGTTATCTGAGGCTTGCTCGGGGTATTTTCGATCTCTTACAAATTGAAGGATGTCCTGGTACCATGGGTAATCGTCCTTTTCTACTTCTTCCTCTGCCTCGATATCACAACAATGAGCGGGAGTTTCATAGATACTCATCTGAATAGGCTTTACATCTTCTGGCCTACTTACTTTGATCATTGAGGCCAAAGTAGCAAGAGCATCGGCCATTTGGTTTTCTTCTCGCGGGAGATAATGGAAGGTGACGTCATCGAATTCTGTGATTAACTCGAGAACCAGCTTGCGGTAATCCACTAGCTTAGCATCTCTTGTTTCTCATTCTCCTTTGAGTTGATAAATTACCAGTGCAGAGTCTCCATAAATCTCCAGAGTTTTGATTCCCTGCTCTATGGCCGCACGAATTCCCAAGATGCATGCTTCGTATTCATCCATGTTGTTAGTGTAGTCAAAGTCGAGTTTGCTGGTAAAAGGGTAGTGATCTCCTTCTGGTGATACCAATACTGCTCCAACCCCATTACCCATGGCGTTTGAAGCTCCGTCAAAATTCAATCTCCAAGGCTGTTCTGTTATGGTTGCCTATTCAACTATTACAACATACATTAAATCTTCATTTGGGAAATCGAAGTTTATCGGCTCATAATCTTCTAAAGCTCTGCTGGCTAGGAAGTCTGCTATTGCACTCCCTTTTACTGCCTTCTGATTGACATATATAATATCAAATTCTGAGAGCAAGATTTGCCATTAGGTACTTTAGAGGATCTAATTTCGAAATCAACCAAGTAGTATGATATAGCATGTATTATCTTAATCTGCGTGTGGTCCAAACTAGCACACAACATAATTTTTCGATCGACGAATATCGAGTCTCACAGTCAGTAAATTTCTTGCTGAGATAATATATCACCCTCTCCTTTTTTCCAGTCTCGTCATGTTGGCCTAGCACACATCCCACGGAATTTTCAAAGACCATCAAGTATAGAATCAATGGCTTATCAGGAATTGGATGTACCAGGATGGGAGCTTAGGACAAATAATCTTTGACTTTGTTAAAGGTTTCCTGACACTCATCATCCCATACACCCGGGTTACGCTTTCTAAGTAGACGAAAGATAGGATCACACTTCTCAGTCAGTTGTGAGATAAACCGAGCAATGTAATTTAATCTTCCTAAAAATCCTCGAACTTCTTTTTACGTGCTGGGTGGTGGTAGCTCCTGTATGGCTTTGACTTTGTCCAGGTCGATGATAATACGAGGGGTCATCTGTCCTCTGGCTGCGTCTTTTGTCGGTTTACAAATAATCACCTTCGGGTGATTAACCGACCCTTCTTCAGAAGCACAGACATCATTGACTTGTTTTTTTTCTTCGAAAATTTCCAGCTCTCGATTGTCCATTAATGTCTGCACCTGGGTCTTGAACTCGAAGCAGTCTTGGATTTCATGCCCCTCAACGGCGTGAAACTTGCAATGATTATCAGCCTCTATTATCATACCCTCCTTTTCCTTCACAATCATCCCTAATTTGACCATCTGTTGCCACACCCCCGTAGCGGAGACCTAATTTCTTTCACTTTTCTCTTAACTTTCCGTGCTCCTTCCACCAACACGGCATTCACCCCTTGATTCGAATGATTAGGTAGGGGGTTCCCAGCTACATTGGGCCTGGTTGGGTCTTCTAATTTCACAACCCCAAACCTTATGAGTTTCTCGACTCGCCTTTTGAAAGCGAGGCAATTTTCAATCGAATAGCCTTCCGCGTCTGCATGGTACTCGCAATGAGCACTCGCGTCATACCAGGCCGGGAATGGTGGTTCATACAGTTTCACCCGTTAAGGAGCTATCTCATGGGCGTCATACAGTAACTTGTAGAGTTCTCCGTACGACACTGGAAGGGGAGTGTATTGAATTCTTGTTCTATTTGGCCTAACACTCGGTCCCCGCCTTGGGGCATTTTGATAATTGACTGCTGGTGCTTTGGGTTGACTTGCCACGAAGGGTTTAGCACTACTAGGTCTGTACACGCTTGCGTTGTTGACCTCATTATCCCTCCTTCTAGGGGCAGATCTTTTAGCGTTTTCTCCAACTTCAATTTTACCGGTCTTGATTGCATTCTCAATCATCTCTCCTGAGATGACCATATCGGCGAAGCTCTTGGTGGCATTTCCCAGCAAATGGTTAAGGTAGGGGGCTTTAAGGGTATTGATAAACAGCATCGTCGTCTCCTTGTCTGTTAACAGTGGTTGTACTTAGGTTGCCATTTCTCGCTATCGCTGCACGTACTGTCTAAAGCTTTCGTTTGACCTCTTCTCCATATTTTGTAGCATGAGCCAATCAGGGGCTATCTCGGTCACATGATCTTATTGTTTCAAAAAAGCTTGTGCTAAGTCTTTCCATGAATGGACTTTCGCTCGGCTTAATTGGTTGTACCATCTGACCGTAGACCCGGCCAAGCTATCTTGAAAATAGTGAATCAACAATTGATCGTTGTGAACATGCCCTGCCATCTTTATACAGAACATGGTTAGATGAGTCTCTAGGCAGCTCGTTCCGTTATACTTTTTAAATTATGAGATTTTGAATTTGGGGGGAAGAACCAAGTCCGGAACCAGACTTAATTCCTTGGCATCTATCCCATAAGGATTTTCAATTCCCTGTATTACCTGGATTTTCTCCTCTAATATCCTATACTTTTCCTCCATTTGCCTAGGGAGATCCTCTTTCATCATCTCATCAAAGTCTGGGACACCCAGATTTGCAGCATTATCCTCTGGATTTTATCCAGATCCAACTGGATAATTAGCAGGTCCCGACGTGCCTGTGGCCTGTTGCTGCGGTTTGAGGTGACATGGGTCTCTCTATGTGAAACCGGGTTATGCAGTGGTGTAAAGCTCGGAGGAACACTTGGGTCTTCGTCCTCCTCAACTGCAGGGTTTTTTCCTTTGTTAGCCATGCTCTGTTTAACTTGCGTTAATTCAGTCATCAAACTCTTTTGTACCTCCAAAAATTGGTTTTTTATTTCCCTACACATTGTTGCCGTTTGTTCTTGCATTTGATCTTGTATTTCTTTCTGGATTTGTTCAAGCCTTTGTTCTATGGCTTTTGTCTTCTTGCGGGTATAATAATGATGCGAATGTTCAATGATGACTGGTGTTAACTAAATAATTTATTTTTAATTAGTTTAAATTTTCATGTAAAAAGTATACAAAAATGTAATGCGAATAAGATGCATGCATGCAAAAGAAAGGTATTGACTTATAATTCATTTTCCATTTCAGAAAACTTCATTTGGATAACAACTTCCTTAACATAAAAGTAAATTACATAAATGGTTTTGCTTTGATGCCTAGAGCCTTGACTTTCTTAAGGAGTCTTGCTAGCTTTTGACCTCATTCTATCTTCATCTCGTATTGTATGCTTAACTCTTCTGCCTCAACTGCCAGTGTTTGTACATGATCAGCTACTCCGCGAATTTGGTTTAAGGCCTCTCTCATAACATAATCCCTCTCTCTGACTTCTTTCTAAGCTTGTTGAAGATGCCAATCATTTGTCTCCAACATCCTTTCCAAAATCTCAGTTCGTATTTCACTATTCTGCAAGGAGGCTTCTAACTCTTCGACCCTCTTGTTCAGCCTTTCGATCTCAGCTTGGCTTGCCTTCAACTCCATTACTGAATTTCGACTACGATGCCTATATAAGGATTCCTCCAATTCTCGTACTCGAGCTTTTAACTCGGTCACCTCAGCTTGGCTTTTTAGAAGGCTACTTTTCATGGCATTTTCCTGGACCTGGGCATCTTGAAACTTGTTTTTCCAGTGGCTTGTTTTATTTTTTTCTTCGCGGATCTCTTGCTGCCATTGCTCTGATGTCTTACCTAAACTGAAAGTCCTCATTGACAGACGAAGCTTCTTGTAGTCCTTTTTTAAACTGCCGAGATCTTCTTCAGCCTTATTCTTTCCTTTTCTTAACTTCTCTGCTTCTAGCTTCTGAACATCAACGTCTAATCCTAAAAGCACCTTCTCCTCTTCCAACTTTTCTATCATTTTTTTCCATCTCAGCATTCTTTCTTTCGAAATCTTGTTTAATTATCTCAAGTTCAGTCGGGACCACCTGTAGGTGTTCTTCAATCGGGTGAACAATCTCCGGGTTTGGCACAGGAATATTGTCGTTGATCCTTTTATTTGTTTACCATTCATATTCCGCGGTTATCATGGGATTGACACCGAATGCTTTCATTCTTCGAACCTGATTCCATGCATTGAAGATTTCTCGAATCCTCTTCTTATTGTTTTCTCCCCGGTACGCGAATTCACACTGAGCTAATCCTTGAGTCGCGGGTATGAACTGTCTCGATCTGTATTATCTTGAAACCATCAAAGGCGCATATCCTATGGCTCCCCATATTCTCGCTAATGGGACCCAGTCGAAGTCTCCGCATCGGTATAGTATTTCATCAGGGGTGAACCATGGTGCTCGCCATTCTATATCTTCGTCTTTAAGACTCTAGAGTATGGCCATCCACTTTTCTTCTGAGAAATTCACTTGTCTTTGCGAAGATACAAAATCTTTCAATGGGGAGAAATCTTTAGACAAATACTGATAGGAGACTTTTTCGGTTTTCCAGAAGTGACTATGAAACCATACCATCAGTAACGGTGCACAGACGACAAATCGTCCTTCTCCCTCCTTTCTGCATGCATTCAAGGACCTAAAAGTTTCGGCTAGTATGGCTGGGATGGGTGTAACTCTTTTACTCAATCGATCAAATAAGTCTATCACAGCGTCCTCTATATGCCCCAAAGCTTTTGGAAAGATGACTAACCCGTAGATACTCAGAGCTAGGATGTCGATTTTCTTCTTTGCATATGGATGAGCCAGTATCAAATCTAGTAAACTTTTCCACGTGATGCACTTGTTGTTGCCTTTGACCTTAACTCGAGCTGCAACCCACTGTTCACTCATGCCTGTGATGTTTATCAATCTTTTGACAATGGTCGGGAGATTTGGAGCTCTAGAGTAAGGTTTATCCCTAGAGATTTCCAGACAAAGAAGTAGTGTGGTATACTCCTCTATTGTGGGTGTCATGTCTATATTCCCGAAAGTGAAGCAACTGTAGGCTGGGTTCCAATACTGTGTTAATGCTCGAAAGAGAAATTTATCCACCTTGACCTCGAACAAGTACGGTAAATCACCATATTCTTGGTAAAAGGTCTGTTTCATGTTGTTATCCCAACTGTCCCATATTTTTTTCAATCTTACACATTATTTTGAGCCGTACTGATCCTGGTATAATCCCAAAGTTTTGAATCGTATCCTTCCATTAAGCTGTCTCCTTTTTGATGTTGAGTCTCCTTCGACCACATACGCACAACCATATTGTCCTCTACTTTATCTAGGTACTTGTTTTCCATGATTGATTCTCTTGTTGGTAACTGAACTTTAGTCTATGCCTTTCCTTTATATGATGATGAAATGCAATGCAAAAGGAAGATAAAATAAACAAGTTAGCAAAACACAACAATATCAATATACAAATATAAAGCACAGAACCTAAGAGTTTGTCTCGGAAGGTTGCTAAAGGGTCGAGCATAACTCCTTCTAAGGTGCGTCCTTACAGATCACTATATGTGATTTCAGGCTCTGAAGGAAGGGTACCCAAACCGGTAGATTCCTCCGTCCTCACCCATTACACGCTCATACGGACGAGTTCGGTTTAGGGGGACGCATTTTCCACATGTTTGCACGGAAGTGAAAACTTCACGAAAACAAGGGTACTTTGTAATCCCGAAAGCAATCCACTATCCTGCACAGAGGTGAAGACCTCACGAAGGAGTAGTTTTCCGCTTCCACTTAAAAGGGTCATACCATATGCAAATGTATGCAAATTTATACTAGCAATATCACATAAAAATGATGTTGCACAAAGGATGCCAAGGATCGCATGTTAAACAAAACCGAAAATTTTAAAGTTTTCAAAAAAGACCCGAAAATAATCAATTTTGGCTTGACTCTCATGTATTATTTTTTTAAAAAGAAGTCCCCAATGGAGTTGCCAATTGTCGAAACCACCTCGAAAATGGTGAGGTTTTGAAAAATTATTTTAAAATTTGGAAAAATGGGAGTCGCCACCAATCTTTTATTTGGGTATGATTGGATCACCACAAGATGTTTAAAATACGTTTAAAATGTTGGTCTTCGAAATCCAAAAAAACAGGTCCGGGAGTCAGTTACGCATGAGGAAGGATTGACACCCTTATACGCCCAAAATTGGTACCACATTGATTACTTTTGGGTCTTGTTTGTAAACTTTGAAAGTTTGAATAAAATTTTAAATAGGATCCTCGAATGCATGAGCTATGTTTTAAAGAAATCGATTTTATTTGGAAGTCTCGCTATTTCAAAGTGATCGGGAAAGAAAGTTACATCCAGTGAGTTAGGACACAACATTTTGAGATCCAGAAATGACGAGCTTTCCTTTGTAAACTTTTTAAATTTTGGAAAAGGGTGTTTGATTATCTTGATTCAAAGAAAGGTTGCACCTAGTGAGTTAAGGCACAAATTTTCATAACTGAAGATAAGAAAACATTGCCTCGATTAAGGATAGTCGATTATTTCGATTTGAAGAAAAATCGCACCTAGTAAGTTAAGGCGCTAAGTTTCAAAACTCGAAATAAAAGAATATTGCCTCAATTTTAAAGTTTTTATGAAAACAATTTTTAAAATGAATATGCGAGTTTAATATGAATGAGCAATTAATGATGAATATTAAATAACACGAAGTAAAATTAAACGGATAAATGGTAAGCAAAAATAAAACAATCATGAAATACGAGTGCATAATGCTTAAAGTTAAATGCAAATATTAATAAGGAAGAAGAATGATGCAATTAGGATTGAAAACGAGACTTTTTGGATACCCGGAGGGGCAAAAATATAATTTTCGGTGAAATCGAGGTCAAAAAAAGAATCTTAGAAAGTTCGGGAGTAAAAATATAATTTTTAAAAAGTTTTGGGGTCAAAATATAATGTTGGAAAAGTTTAGGGATCAAAATGTAATATATAAAAAGTTTTGGGGTTAAAAT
This sequence comes from Gossypioides kirkii, assembly GCA_005610355.1. Taxonomy (NCBI): domain Eukaryota; kingdom Viridiplantae; phylum Streptophyta; class Magnoliopsida; order Malvales; family Malvaceae; genus Gossypioides; species Gossypioides kirkii. The sequence goes on along the minus strand of CP032249.1, from coordinate 5,518,680 downwards.
ATAATTTTGGAAAAGTTTAAGGGTTAAAATGTAATTTATAGAAAGTTTTAGGGTTAAAATATAATTTTGGAAAAGTTTAGTGGTTAAAATGTAATTTTCAAAAAGTTTTGAGGTTAAAATACCATTTCTTGATAGTTTAGGGACTTTTAGGGCAATAAAACCAAAATAAGGTGACACATGGCACCCTCACAGGCATCCAAAAGTCAAAGGACTAATTTGTAAATATTGAAAAATTCTTAGGCTAATTTTGTAATAAAATAGAAGTTGATTTAGGGACCCAATTAAAACAAATTAAAAACAAAATGGACCAATTGCATAAATAAACCAAAATAGTGACACGTGGTAGCCTCTGATGCTTTCAAAATGTTAAAGGATTAAATTGACAAGTAATTAAAATAACTGGGCTAAATTAAAATTAATTAAAAATATGAAAAGGACCAAATTGAAACAATAAAAAATGCGAAAGGCCCAAATGCAGAAATAACCCATTTTCGAAAAACATGCGGATCCTAGGCTTGGGTCGGATTGGGTCGGACGATCCATGGGTTAATAAGCAAAACGACGTCGTTTTAGCCCTTTGAACCTTGGTCAAAACGGCGCCGTTTTGAAAGTATTATAAAAGCCATTTTTTTAGGTCAAAAATCATTTGCCTTTTCATTTTCTTAAAATCAGACATATCCCCCCTTTTTCTTTCCTTCTTTCTCTCATCTCTCCTTCTCATCTCCACGTCCGGCCACACTCCGGCCGAGCACCAACCGCCTTCACCCATGCTACACGCGCCGGCCCATGACGCTCGTCGTTCGACGCACAACACCATCCGATCGTCCATGCGCCCCATCTCCGATCGCCGTCCCTCGCCATTCGTGGTGGTTCGAAGGTAAAAGGTCCATCTTTTGTTCTTCTTTTTTTTAAAAAAAAAAACCCATTTCTTTCCCCTTCTTTTTTAGATTTTGAAAGAAATACTTTGATCTTCATGGAGAAATCCCTTTTATTTTGTTTGTTTGTTTTTTAAAAACTCAGATCTGGTTCAAGACCAGATCTATAGCATTAAAACTTTTTATTTTCTTTTTGTTTCAAATCCATTTCTAAGTCATTTTATTTTTTAAAAAAACCGGTTACTATTGTTCTTGAATCTGTTATTCTTCTTTTTTTCTTTGTGTTTGTTTGTGCAAGTATTCAGACAACGGGGTCTTACGAATGAAGGCCGCACGGTGGTGCGTTGCTCGCGGCTCCAGCGACGGCGACTGAGGGAGACGTTGATGGGCTCTGGCGGTGGATGGCTAGGGAAGGCTACTCTTGACCCTTCAATTTCTTTTTTTTATTATTAAAAGACTAATACTTATTATTATTATTACTTAACAATTATTATTATTCAATATAAAAACGTTTTTGATATTATCACCATTATTAACGCCATTTATTATTTAATGTGCCTTTTTTTTAAAATAGTAATAATATAAGTAATAATCGTAGTACTTAATACATATTAATGCACCTTTGGATACTGATGAAGTTAAAGATTTGAAATTTATTGACATGCATTAAAGATACCTGATAGTTCAATGTTTGAAGACTTTGAATCTGGCTTGCTTTTATCTGTTTGGACTCTTCTTTGTTGACTTTGAATGCTTCTTGCCTCCTTGTATTCAGTCGAAACTGTTAATACTAATTCTTGAATGTATTTTGCGAATACTAAAACTTTGTATTAGTTTCAATGATTAACAGAGAGTCCCCTTTACAATTTTGATTCTGGCTTTTATAGCCAAAACTTCTATCATTACAATTTGTTTCTTGCAAATTAATGCCTGTCTTGTTTCTTCTTTTTTTTGTTTTTGCAAGTCCGGCGCAAGGGTGGCTGTAGTAGTCGGCGTTGCAGAAGGTGGCTGTGGCAGAGGTGAGCTAATGGTTGAAGTGGAGTCTGTCTAGGCGGCTAACGTGGCAAGTTGACCTCCTGTTTGGGCTACTGTAATTTGGGGCATTTGGGCTAGCCAAATTTAGCCCATTTGGGTTTGTAAACTTGTAATTTGGACCTTGTTTGTAAATGGACATTATTTGGGCTTGTACCTTTTTGGATTTATAATAAGTTTTAAATTCATATATAAGTCTAAATTTAAATTAAATTTAAATTTTAAATCAAAATTTAAATTTAAAATAAATTTAAATTCAAAATTAATTTAAACTTAGAATGGGCCCGGTTAAAATTGGGCTTCAACAATTTGCGATACTTTTAAAATTAATGGTGTTACTCATGATGCCATACGCTTACGGTTGTTCCCGTTTTCGTTGAGGAACAAGGCAAAAATGTGGTTAAATGCTTTACCACGAGGTTTTATCACTACTTGGGATCAAATGACTGAGAAATTCTTATTAAAATATTTTCCGCCGGATAAGACAGCTAAGTTGAGGAATGACATCTCTTCTTTTGCTCAATTTGATATTGAGACACTTTATGAAGCATGGGAGAGGTTCAAAGATTTATTGAGAAGATGTCCTCATCATGGGTTACCTTTGTGACTCCAAGTTCAAGCTTTCTATAATGGTTTGAATCCCTCAACTAGACAGATGGTTGATTTAGCAGCTGGGGGAACTTTAAATAACAAAACACCGGAAGAAGCTCAATAATTTATTGAAGAGGTGGCATTAAATAATTATCAGTGGCAAGTTACAAGAGTGAAACCTGTGAAGGCAGCAGAGATTTATGATGTTGATGTTGTTTCTATGTTGGCTCATCAGGTTGAAACTCTTAATAAAAAAAATTAATGGTTTAAATTTTTCTAAGCAGGTACATCCGGTGATGCAGTGCAATCAAAATGGAACGGGGATGATGAGTTCGGAATATCTCCATGAGCAAGCAGACTTTTTTGGTAATAATTCTAAACCTCAAAATAATCCCTATAGTAATACTTATAATGCAGGTTGGAGAAGTCACCCAAAATTTTCATGGGGTGGTCAAGGAAATCAAAGATTACAAATTCCTCCAGGTTTTCAGCAGCCACATCAACAAGAGCAGAAATCGAACCTTGAAGAAATGCTTACTAAATTTATTTCGATTTCTGAAGCGAGATTTCAAAGCAATGAGACAGCTTTAAAAAATCAGCAAGTATCAATACATGGTCTCGAAAATCAAATCAGACAGCTCCCCAAACTAGTTTCGGAAAGACCACAAGGTAGCTTACCTAGTAACACTGAAACTAACCCAAAAGAGCAGATCCATGCAATCACTGTTCAAAACGTGGAAGGGTTAGTCGAGCCTGAATAGAAGCCGAAGCTAGAAGTTGTTGTGAAAAATAATGAGGCTGAGGAAAACAAGAAAGGGCATAAGCCGGTGCTTAGAGAATACAAACCTCGAATTCCATATCCAAAAGCATTGAAGAGAGATCACAGAGAAGAAACATATGGTAAATTTCTTGAACTTTTTAAAAAATTGCATATTAACTTACCTTTTGTTGAAGCTCTTTCGTAGATGCCGGAGTATGTAAAATTCTTAAAGGAGCTATTAACAAATAAAAGGAAGTTAGATGACTTGTCAACTATGGAGCTTAATGCAGTTTGCTCGACCATTCTCCAAAACAAACTACCCAACAAACTTAAAGATCCAAGGAGTTTTATTATTCCTTGTCTCATTGGAAGTTTACATATTGATAAAGCTTAGGCTGATTTGGGTGCTAGTATAAATGTTATGCCTTATAAATTGTTCAAACAACTTGGTCTTGGAGAACCTAAACCCACTAGGATGAGTATTCAGTTAGCTGACAGATCAATCAGATATCCTAGGGGTATTATTGAGGATGTGCTTGTAAAAGTAGATAAATTTATATTCCCTGTTGACTTTGTTGTATTGGACATGGATGAGGATGTTGAGGCACCTATGATCTTTGGACGACCCTTTTTAGCCATTACTAGAGCTATCATTGATGTGGGTACTGGTGAACTTGTGCTTCGTGTAGGTGATGAAAATATTACTCTTAAAGCACATGATTTTGTTAGAGACCTGAATGAGTATAATGATGATAATTATTCTGTTAATGTTAGTAACCATGTGACTCAACACTTTTTGCAGGAAATCACTAATGAAAACATGATGGATTCAATTTTGATTCAAAGTGATAAAACTCGAGTGGTAAATGAAGATCGAATGTTGCAACTCGAGGAACTAGATGAATGGCGGACGAAGTTCGACGAAAAATCGAGGAAACCCAAGGAAGAACCAATGCAAAACCATGAATTGCATGTGAAGAGGATGAACATATTTAAAGTGGGAGACAAAGTGTTATTAGACAAATCAGATCCATGAAATTTTCCTTCAGAATTCAAGTCAAGAGGGTTCGATCCTTTTGTGGTAAAAACAGTTTTCCCTTATGGTACAATTGAGGTAACACATCCTGATTATGGCACATTCAAGGTAAACAATCAACGTCTCAAATTTTATTGTGTTGGTAATATTGATAATAAGAGAGAAGAACTTCGGTTTCATGATTCGCCATAAATACGAGCTTAAACAGGAAAGTCGAGCTTAGACTTTAAACAAAGCGCTTCTCGGAGACAACCCGAGTGTTTTTTATTTTTATTTATTTATTTATTTATTTATTTATTTACTTTCATGTTTTTAAAAAAAATTGAAAAAAAATAAAAAAATTGAAAAGTTCAAAAAAAATTAGTATATTTATTTTCATTTTTATTTTATTTTTATTTTTATTTTAATTATACACTATTTTTATTCTTATGGTTTTTTTTAGTTATTATCTCCCTCTTTGACTTGCCTTTGTCTATTTTCTTTTTAGTTTGCTCGAAAAATTGCACTTCCTTTAGACTCGCTGCATTCATATTTTTTCCCAATTCTGATGAAATCATCCTAATTCAGGGAAGTTTCAATTCCTTTCCTCTTTATGATATTGTGCTTATTCTCCTTATATCTATTTGTACATTGAGGACAATGTACATATTAAGTGTGGGGAGATTGATTGTGTATTAATTGTGATATAATCGCTGAATTATTTATTGTGTTAAAGTAATTTTCTCATACCCCATTAGAGTGAATTTTTGCTATTTGGAATTTTTATTGATTTTGTTTTGAGATTGATTTGTGAATATTTTATGTATTGGATGATTTAATCTTTAGGATATGAGAGAGTCAAGCATGATGAGTTGTCTTCAAAATTAAATATTTTAGGTTGTCTCCCTGAATTGAAATATTATTTTCAAATTTTAAAATTACAGGTTTTGACATCAAAACCATAATTTTTTTCTGTGAGCTTTTGAGCCTATAGAGCATATATTTTATTTCGTGCTCATGCTATTTTTGGTTGTGTGTATGTCAACTTGATTTGTTATTCTAGAAATTGCTTCGATTATACACGTTGGGACCACATTATTGATTTGATATGCTGAGATGATAGAGCCACTTAGGATTTAACCCCCTTTATCTTTAAAAAGCTTACCTAATAAATTAACCCTTAGTGAACCCCATTGAGTCTAACATTGTTTTATTTATTAAACCCATAATATTAACTCATAATCCATATATTTGTGGTATATTTACCCCTTTGTTGACTCCCTTTTTGTCGAGATTTGATTTGATTAAGTTGCCTAATTATGTTTCACTATCTGAATTGCTGAATTTTATTATTTAGAAAAAAAAAGTCGAAAAGAAAAAAAATGAAAAAAAAAAGAATTGAAAAATATTGAGAAAAAAGAAGAAGACAAAAGTGTGTTTGAGCTAAAATCATTAGTTCCATATATTGTTGAAAAGCTCACGTTTATTCTTTATTATTTGTGTTGATTTATTTTCTTTCAATTCAACAACTGATTTTTTTTTCTAGTTTGGTAATTTATCAACTTAATCTTGATTTTAACCAATTCTTCTAGCCTTTTCCATATCCATAACCTTAACCCCATTACAACCTTGTAAAGACCTCTTGATTGGTGTGTCATGTTATTTTATAGTGGTGGAGATTTGATTTTCAAGCAAGCCTATGGTAATAACATTTTATGTTTGACTATTGAGTGCTTATTTCATTAACCTTAAACACTTTGAGTGCTTTGAGTAAATCTTTAGTGAGGATGTCAAGTCTTGTTGATTTTGAATTTAAGGTAATTATTTAGATAAGGGGAGACACCTATATTTTTGTGTTAAAAATTTTGTAGCTTAGATTGCTTGAATCTTTAGTGTTCTTTTAGATAAATTTTCAATGCATGATTGTTTGCAATCTATCCTGAAACATTATTGATAAAAATGAAGAATTAAGAAAGTTAACTTGAATATGGGTTGAGAATTTTGCTTGAGGACAAGCAAATGCTTAAGTGTGGGGATATTTGATAAGTGCCAAGAGTAACATGTTTTATCCTCATTCTTAATGCGTTTTTGGATGATTAATCTATTTAAAATAATAAATTTTATGTTCATAATCCTTTAAATTCATGTTTTTATACTTAGGAAAGCATTTGGGAGCGAAAGGAGCCAAAAACAAGCGAAAATCGGACAAAAAGAGCAGATTTTAGGAGCCACACGAGCTGGACACATGGCCATGGACTAAATCGAAGATAAAACGGAAATTTTGGGGCAAAAGTGTGAATGTGGAAGAGTTAGGAAGAGATTTATTGGACATAAACTTTATTTAAATTTAAAATTTATTTTTAGGATTATTATTATATTATTTATATTTATCTTTTAGGCTTTATAATTTAGAGTTTAATTTGGATCCAATTAGGGAATTATTATTTAGATTTAATTCAAATTATCTTTTTAAATTTAATTTGGATCCAACTAGAATTTTTTTTTAAGTATTATAAATTGGGGATAGAGTGATAGGAGAAGACACTTCCAATTTTCTACAAAATCCTCCATTCCCTAAACTCTAGCTGTCAGAGATTATTGAAGGAAACAATTGAAGAAACACCACATAAGTCGTTTTTGAAGCAGATCTCCACAAAGATTGAAGACCTCTTTCTAAATCTTTTTGATTTTATTATGAGTTTTTTTTTATCTTGTGGTTATATTGTCTTTGAGATGTTTCCATTTATTAGCATGAACTAAATTCCTAAATACCTAGGGGAGATGAACCCTAGGATGAATTCTGTTATTTGATTTCTGATTTTACGCAATAAACTTAGATTTTGTTCTCAATTATGTGTGCTTAATTCTTGATTTAGTATTCTTGATATATTAATTCTTATTTGATGCGCTTAAATCAGAGGAGGAATAGACCCTGTTTAAGAGTAGATCTAGCATAATTGAGTGGAGTTGCATGCAATCCTAGAAATAGGACGACATAAATCTACCGGATTAGAGTCAAATCTAATAGGGGAATCTATAGATCGAATTAATGCGACAATAGGGGTTTTAATTAGAAAGAAATTTCAATTAATCAACCTAGAGTCAGTTGCTTTTATGCTTGAATAGAGGTATTAGCATAATTTAGGGATTTCTACGGAACAAAATACTAAGTGAATAAATTGCTTAATTCAGAATGATAATGGCAGATAAAATCTAGGTGGAGTCTTTTTAGGTATTGTTTGTTTCTTGGTATAAAAATTCTTATTATTTCTTATTTTAATCTTTGTCGCACTTTTAGTTTATTAATTTAGTTAAATTAGTTTAAACAATCACTTTATTTGATCGGTTAGATAATAGAAAGACAGCTATTACTAGTACTTTTAGTCTTCGTGGGAACGATATCTATGCTTACCGTAACTATACTATTAATTGATCGGTGCACTTGCCTTAGTCATATTTTTGGTTAGTTTCGACTGCATCAAATTATCATTTAGGCTCTTAAAAATTTTTAAAATTTTAAATTAATAAAAGTAAGACTACACTTTGGCCCCTCAAAAATGATAAAATTTCGGTTTAATCATTTAAAAATTATATTTTTACTATCGTAAAAATTACAATTTAATTTTGATCCCTAAAAATTTTTTTGGTTTCCCCGCTTTTCTTAATCCTTCACTATTACCACAAATGCATATTTCTTGTCCTATGCCCAAGCCACATTGCTTTAATTCTCTTGTACATTTGTATTTGTTAAGGTTTTAGACCTTATTACCGATTGGCTATCTTGGATTTTTGCCTTCTTAGGTGGTATAACAATAATAAACATTTATTTATTTAATAGATAATAAAAATTTACATAAATGTTGATTTACCCTCCTTTTTTATTGTAAGATAGGACCTGACACAATTGAGGAAAGGAAATATTATTTGGAAGGGGCAACGAAAATAGAAGAGAACCAAGAGGATTAAATTAACCTCCTCTATTTTTATTGTTCCTACTCTGAGATCTTAGTTTCTTTCAAGATTGGGCACTTGGGTTTCCTTTGATTTATGTGTTTTTTGTTGAATATGGATTTGGGTTTTCCATATCTTTCTTAAATTTCCAATTAACCTCACCTTTGTATATCTAAGTGATCTGGGTTTTGTTATTTCTTTTACTTTTTCATTTCTAAATTCTAGCTGAAGTTAAATTCGGTGTTAGTCAGTTGTTTGACCGTCCAAGGATCTGTTTGTTTCTATTTTTGAATTACAGAGAAAATTTTTATTTTGTTGTTAAAATAAAAGGTATTGAATTGTATCTACATTATTGTGATTAGATTGATGTATTGGTTCAAGAAGAATGAATCTTTTGGTATTGGTTTTTTTATTGTTCTGTTTATGTTGCTATTGCAATGAAATGTTTATCTTGCATTGGATCCATTGATTAATTTAGCCATTTTATGGTGAAAGTTTGTCATTTCAGTTGCATTTGTGGACAATTTGGACTTCGTAGTGATGGGATTGGCTTTTTTGGAATGTAGAAAAAGATGTCTGAGAATGGTAAGCTATTTACTGGTGGGATATCTTGGGACACCAATGAAGAGCGTATTAAGGAGTATTTCAGTAGTTTTGGTGAAGTGGTAGAGGCGATGATCATGAAGGATCGGACCACAGGACGTGCTCGAGGTTTCGGTTTCATTGTTTTCTCTGACCAAGCAGTTGCTGAGAAAGTCATGAAGGAGAAACATAATATTGATGGTAGAATGGTAAGTTGTTGACCTTTAAGCAAACCCTTTTAGGGTGACGTTATCTAATGTACTATTTGTTCCTTGGTGCAAATAGTTTTGATTGCTTCCTCTTGCTCAGGTTGAGGCAAAAAAGGCAGTTCCTAGGGATGACCAGAACATTATGAATAGAAGCACTAGTAGCATCCAAGGTTCATCACCTAGTCCATGCCGCACAAGAAAGATTTTTGTTGGAGGTTTAGCATCGACAGTCACAGAGAATGAGTTTAAGAAGTATTTCGATCAGTTTGGGAATATCACAGATGTTGTAGTGATGTATGATCATAACACTCAAAACCCAAGGGGTTTCGGATTCATTACTTATGATTCAGAAGGGGCAGTGGACAAAGTGTTCCTAAACAATTTCCATGAACTTAATGGTAAAATGGTCGAGGTTAAACGAGCAGTACCTAAAGAATTATCGCCTGGCCCTTGTCGTAGTCCCCTCGGTGGATATAACTATGGTCTATATAGGGTCAACAACTTTCTTAGTGGCTACACTTAGGGATATACTCCAAGCAATATTGGAGGCTTTGGACTTAGGATGGATGGATCATGGATGGTGGTGCTTCAGCTTATGGGGATATAACTTGCGATCATCAGCATTGAAGCAAGATGGTTCTGGTTGCTTTGGCTATGGACTTGGTAGTGCCACTTCTGATGTTTCGGCCAAAAATTCTTCCGGCTATGTTGGTAGTTATAATGTTAAGAAGAGACAAGCAAGTTGAGGTAATACTTCTTAGCATCCTGGGTGTTGACAGGTCAACGTCGATTAACATTCGGGATCAACATGCCATGTCATCGGTATCAAAATCTATTTATATAATATATAATAAAATATCTCAATATATAATAACGTATCAATTTATATATCATTTTTTATAGCAACTACGAAAATATGTAACCATTACTAAAATTTGTACTAAAAACTCAATTTTGTCTATATACATATTCACACAATCTTAATCTCAACTACATCTTAAGTGTATCGGGTCGGTCTGACCTATATAAACTATTCTAATGTAAACATTAAAATAATATTAAGATGATTATATAAAAAATTTAAATAAATAAAAAAATATAAAATTATCAAAATATTAAACTAATATAATATAAATATTTTTTATGTACCATTCAAGGTCATCGACACCAAAATTTAGTTATATAATATATATAACAAAATATCTAAATATATAACAATGCATCTATTTATGTAACATTTTTTTATAAGTACGAAAATATGTAATTATTACTAAAGTTTCTACTGGAAACCCAATTTTGTATATATCCATATAAATACAATCTTAATTCAGCTACATCTTAAGTATATCCGTATGTGTATTTACAACAAAGTTATCAAGGTCAACTAAACTTAGGGCGCTAGACTTGTTCATGCGTCGGGTCGGATTGGATTTGGATCGGATCTAAGCATGATATTAATATATTTTATGTTTATCCAAGTCTAGCCTAGTCCAAAATATGGACTTAAAATTTTACCCAAACTCACTCATATTTGTAAAAAATTAACTCAAACTTATTTTAGGCATGCCCATATTAATTTTAAAATTTTAAAATATATATTTATATTATATTATTTTAATATTTAATAATTTTATACATTTTTATTTATTGAAATTTTTTATATTGTCATCTTACCATTATTTTAATGTTTACATTAGAGTAGTATTATATATTTAGTATATGTTTATTTTTTAATGTTTTCTAAATTACATAATATATAAAAATAACATAATATAAAGTATTATAAACTTAAAAACAGGGGTCGAGCTCCGGCCTTGAATGTTCAAGCCTAGGCCCGATCCATATTTTAAATGGACCTATTTTTTTGTCCAAACCCATTTTTCGGACTTACTATTTTTACCCAAATTTCGAACGAACCTTCGAATTTAAACGAATAACCCAACCCATAAACCAATCTACATTACATCACTTATTCCATTTTACTATATTATTATGATTCAAATCACATTATTATGATGAAGTACATTTCTACGTAGTTATTAATTATTTTTTTCATTTTTATATTTCAATAATTTTACTACTTATTTAATAATTTGATTAAGGTTTATTATTATTTTTTGAATATTTCGATTAAGGTTTATTAGATAAAAATAGCACACACATAATTATTAAAACTATAATCTTTTAAACTATTATAACCCAATTCTTTCATGTTCTCAAAACGTATCAATCAATTTCATGCTATCATTTATCACTAATATTACTATAAAATTAACTACTTAGTAGACATATAACTAATATTACTATAAAATTAACTACTTAGTAGACATATATCAAGAAGACAAATTATTTCTGCTTTTATATAGTAGGATTAGAACTGTTTACTAATTTTAGAAAACTATTAATTAAAATAAATATTTTCCGCTATTTTTAAAATAAATGAGTTCCTAAATCTTTGTCCCAAAAACTGTAACCGTTTTCAAAGCGTCAGGAGAATAATGATGAAATTGAATCATTAAGTAAAGACGACTTAAAAATAATGAATGTTTTCCTAAAATAAAAAAGAGTGATTTCCCTGTAAAGTAAAAAAGTGGCTTTCAAGGATCACTTTGGTGATCAAATGTAATGTCTTCGACTTAGCTATAACTCGTAGGTTGGATCGGGATGTTACATTTAGGTTCCGTTTGTATGATTGAAAATGGTTTCCGAAAAATGATTTTTGGAAAATGAATTACTTTTATGAAAAAGTTAATATTTTTTTGGTGTTTGGATGAATATATGTAAAATATTTTCTGTTGTTTGGCAGATTTCCTGAAAATATTTCAGGAAAACTGTTTTAAATGAAACAAACATATATTTGAGAATTTATTATTTTTTCATTGTTTAATTGAGTTTATTTTATATCTATTAAATTTATATTTTACATATATTACAATAATTTATTTATAAATAAATAAATCAAATTAAATATATTAAGTATAGCCATATCAAATATGAAGATTTAATCATACATTAATTCATTTTCAGTTCAAACTAAGAATGCTACTAATACAATTATTCAGCTTGTGAACATAAATTTGCCTTTGAAAACCACTGGAAAGATGATAACAAATTACTGAACTGAATATGAGTACATACAAAGTACCAAATGGTTTGTATCCAAATGGGAACAACAGAAAGTCTTTTAACCCAATTTAGAGCATGCAACAAACTGTTCTTATAAGAAAATGAACTGCCATATATAAGCCTTAGACATACCCCAAGTTATTAAGTGCCAAAGCAACTGCACAAAAGTTGGGGACTCCACTCCTCATTACCTAAAAAATGGATGACACAATTGCAATGTTAGTGCTGATAAATGTTATGATAAAATAGGCTTCCCCAAACTTGTTTTAAAGCTAACACTCAAGGAAGTTGTACTTTTTTTTAGCTCAATTAGAACATTACAAAAAGCATTGGAGAACCAAGCTCTGTCAAGAAAATAAAAAATGCCACCAAAGGCAGCCTCTCAAACTAACATCAACAAACAAATCGCTAAATCAAAACATACAAAAGACCACAACAGCATCTCATAATGTCTGCTTCAGCCTGAAATCCTGCTATACTAGACAACAAAACACTAGACAGAAAAAACAAACACAACTTCCTACAGGAAACGACCCTCACAACTGTATTCAATTACTCCACTACTAATCACCATAACTCAAGATAGAACCATCAACTTATGAAACATCAGCCATCTTTCCCCCTCTGTATCCTTTAACCATAATCATTTTGTATAAGCAGGAGTTGGACACCAAAACAGCTACACCAAATCATGGCCACTGCAGCATAAAACAAGCGATAACAATACTTACATCATATGTATCTACAAGAGCAAGGAAGTTGTTAGGAAATGCCAAGGCATATGAGATGAAAGCTGCTAATTCACTCTGATTGGTCTCACCAACAGTGTTATCAAGTGACTTTGATCACTAGAAAATATACACCAATTAAATAAGTTAAAGTAGATGAAGCATTCAGTAATCGACTAGTAGCAATATTGCAGAGAAGAGAATAGATGGAAAAAACATTGGTCTCTCTCTTCCAAACTCCTTATATATCATAATCTATATATTTAGATTAACATGGGTTTTGAGAACTAAATGGAACAAAATCCTACAATAATGCATTGAGGTTTCTATTGTAAACCTTTGTTTTTAAATAGGGTGATAGTGATCTTTAGGATCTAAGATTGCAACATTTGGCCATTGGGGTTCTTGGAAGAGAAGAAATACAAGTTTTAATACCAGAGTTTGATGAACATGCACAAGTTGCACTAGTGGGTTTCAGTTTGATGTATTTGGACAAAAGTATATTTCTAGACAAAAACACATTAATTGTTGACAACAATGTAAATGGCCAATGCAGAACACCTGTATTTTGCTTAACCATGACTGAACAAGACTGACAAAGTCCTCACAAGTACTTGAACCATCAAAGCAATGCAGTGTTCTGTCTAGGATCTCATCAGGGCTCTGCAAATTAAAATTTGAATAACCTAATAAATTCAAAGAAACAAAAAAGTTCCAGGAAGACATCCATAATATCCAAATGCATGAAAATAACATAAGAAAAAGGTTGATAGAACAACATACAGAAAGCTGATAGAAAATAGTAAGCAATTTTGAAGCTTAGTGTGAAATTCAAGCTTGTTTCTACACGTTAAAATTTATGGGTTTGCTACAAATATTTCAACAAACAATCATTGAAACTTCGATAGGAATTTCACATTAATCTTAATTAAATCAACTAAACAACAATGTAGTAATTCAGAGTAACGAATCGGTCAAGAAGATTTTTTTAAAAAATTAAAAAAAAGAGGTGGGGAAAAGAAAGAACAGAAAAGAACATACTCCAAAATCACCAGAAAGTTCAGACTTAAGAGCATCAATTAGAGTTTCATTGTAAAGCTAGTGATAAGTTTCTCTAATCTTCTTCCTTTGATTTGCATCCCTGTGTCCCAATATCTCAATTATCGCATCCTCATCTGTTCCAAACCCTAAACAATTTCCCAACAACAACAACATCAAAACAAATGATTTCAGATTCTCAAGAAACAAAAGGGAAAAAATAAAGAGAAAAAGGAAAACCTTGAAAAGCTTTCTCGAAACTCTTCATTATTGTTCTTCACTCAGTCAGTTACTTCAGGACTTGTCTTCAGGAAGAGGTGAAAAGAGGGAAGACGCCGACGACAAGCACTGGGTCGGGGTGGCAATGAAGGGGGAAAGGGAAGAGGGATTTTCCCAAAAATGTCTTACCGAAAAAAAATGTGTAAGATATTTTTCTTAAAAGAGGGCTGATTTTCTCGTGTTTTGGAGAATCATTTACATAAGGAATTGATTTTCTAGCAAACACAGGAAAAGAAGGAAAATGTTTTCCGAAAATTATTTTACTGGCAAATAAACAGAGCCTTAGTGGTATTAGAAACTAAGTTTTCTAAACGTAATTTTAAACTTTTGAAGGAGTATGCATGTTTAGAAATAAATTTCACGATATAGTGAATTTTTTTTGAAAAACTAGTCCGAGGAAGTCCGATGTCAAGTACTGTAGGAAACTTTCTAAATAATAGAATAACTTTAGCCAGAAAGGTAGCATTAATTGAAAACTTGAAATAATACACTAATTGCTTGAAAAATTGTAGAAATATCAATATGAACACCCAAGGCAGACGTGGTAAGGGTAGACCTCGTAGGGCTATGCCCGTGGAACCTCCCACGGTTCAGAGAGATAACCCAAATCAAGAACACGTAGAAAACTCTACCACCAATTACGACGGAGGTCACGATAACAGTGATATGAGAATGGAAAATCAAAATGGTAGAAATTAATGAAATTAAAAATGTGAATTTTTAGTTAAATAAATTTAGTTTTGATAAAAAAAAACATTTCAAATAATTGTTGAAAGGTCCTTGAACTCCTAGTTAAAGGTAAAAAAATTTGTCACATTTCTTCACCCCATTGGATCGCATGCCACGTTTGCAAAAAGGCTGAAACCATTAGAGTCAGGTACCGTATTGATTAACGGAATAAAACTTCAAATACCAAATTGGACATTTTAAAAGTAAAGGTACCACATTAGAACAAACCTTAAAGTATATGGGGATTTTTAGCCATTATCCCTTTTGTTTTTTCATTAGAAACAATTTTCGAAAAAATATCTTTTGAAAAATTTATCAAAACAAATCAATTTATAATTCAAACCTAAAAAAAATCAGGTTTTTCAAAAAAAATCAATCCATTTTTTGAAATTTATTTTTAATGAAATAAGAACATCAATGGTGGTGTAAATAAATCCCTCCTTTTAATAGCTTATAAGGTTAAATATAAAAGTAGGACTCAAACTTGTCTACCTTTTTCAGATTGGTACTTATGGTTTCTTTTTGTCCCACATTGGTACTCGAAATTTTTCTTGTCAACTAAATCGGTATCTGAATCTAACGCCGTTAAGTTTAGGACATGTGACAAAATAAAATTGTAACACGTGGCATAAATGATTTCATGATCTAATTTTAAAAAAAAAAACTTTTTTTTCATTTTGACTTTTCTTCCCTCAATTTTCCTATTGTTCCTTTTTTGTTTTGCCTTGTTTCTTCTTCTTCCCTCAACCCAAATTTCTACTTGTTTGACAGTGACAACCAACAAGCTTTTTCCACCAGTCTTTTCCTTCATCAACCTTAAAACCCTTCTCTTCTATTTATTTTTTTCTATTTGTTTCTCCAGAAAAAAAAACCCAATTCACATTGTATATTTTGTTTGCTCAAAAGAAGCGAAAAAAGGTTAGAAGACAAAAGTAACAAAAACAAGTTATATGTATCCTTTAGTCTTTCCCAAACATTTCTGCAATGGTAGATTTGACTATTAAATCATGTATTCCATACAACAAGATTTATCGACCAATAGGACAAACCATCAAAAGATATAGCAACATACTACTCAATAAGAGTATCATTAAATGTTGAGTAACTTTCATGAATCTTTGATTGAAACCCAAAAATTCCACATTATTTTTTTTCATGTCTTTGGTATTAAATTGATAAGACATATTTGAAATAGTTTTGGGTCTTCACTTAGATCTTATCTCGTCAAGAAGCTGTCTATGTAGCTTTTGCAAAACCTCATAAACATCCCAAGTCTTCTCATCTTCAAGCACAACCACTCAATATTTTGTTAAAATTGAACGTCGACAATGAAGAAATATCGCAAAAAAAACAAAAAGGAAAAACACACAGATTTTACATGGAAACCCTTTTGGAAAAAAACCAAAAGCAAAGGAGAAGAAAATTCACTAATGTCGAAAATCGAATGAATACAAGAGGAGATGCCTATATCTATTTATAGGTTGAAAAACCTTATTCTAATTAATAACTGATAGAAGTAACGTAGTAAGGTTGAAACACCTTATTCTAATCAAAATAAAATAGATGACTTATTCTAATTAAAATAAAATAAAAGAAGTCTAGGTCTATTTGAACTTTACTTTTATTTTATTTTATCACTGTATTTTATTTTAACAAGAATTCTAGTCAACCAAGTTTAACAATCTCCAACTTGGCATGAATTCTCAACGAACAAGTTTTTCACTAAGAACTCTCAACAAACAAGTTCTCCACCTCTTCCACGAAATCCCTTAAGGGGTTTTCTTCAACAATGAACACCAACCAAGTCCAAGCAATGCTCAAACTTGGTTATAGGAAGTGACTTAGTCATCATATCTGGAGGATTTTCATGAGTACTAACTTTGCTCACAACAATAGATCTACGAGCAATAATATCATGCATAAAATGATACCAAACATCAATGTGCTTTGTTCTCTCATGAAACATTTGATCTTTCGTAAGAAAGATGGCACTCTGATTGTCACAAAATACTGTACTGATCTGAAGATCTTTATTGAGTTTACCAAAGAGTCCTTTTAACCAAATAGCTTCTTTACAAGCCTTAGTAATCGCCATGTACTCAGCTTCATTGGTAGACAAAGCAACTGTAGTTTGCAAAGTGGCTTTCCAACTAATTGCGCAACCCTCAATTGTAAAGACATACCCTGTGACAGATCTTCTTCTATCAAGGTCTCTAGCAAAATCAGCATCAACATACCCAATGACTCTATCTCTAGTTCTTCCAAATTATAAGCAAACATCAGTGGTACCTCGTAAGTATCTCAAAATCCACTGACCTGCTTTCCAGTGTTCTTTACTGGGATTCGCCATGTATCTACTAACTACACTGACTCCATATGATAAATCTGGACGTGAGCAAACCATAGCATACATTAGAGATCCCACTGTACTAGAATATGGAACATGTGACATGTAATCAATCTCATCATCTAAATGCAGAGACAAAGTCGATGAAAGTCTAAAGTGGGCTACAAATGGAGTACTAACAGACTTGGCACATTGCATATTGAACCTGCAAAGGACTTTCTCAATGTACCCTTTCTGACTTAGGTACAACTTACATGTCTTTCTATCTCTAAGAATCTCCATCCCAAGCATATTCTTTGCTGCTCCCAAATCTTTCATCTCAAATTCTTCACTAAGTTGGGCTTTGACCTTTCTTATCTCTCCTTTATCTGTCATTGCTATCAACATGTCATTAACATAAAGGAGTAGATACATAAAAGAACCATCACTGTTTTTGTTAAAATAAACACAACTGTCAAAGCTACTTCTTTTGAAATCATGGGTAGTCATAAAAGAATCAAACCTTTTGTACCACTGCCTTGGTGACTGTTTCAAATCATAAAAGGACTTTTTCAACAAGCAAACATTGCCCTCCTTTTCTAAGACTATAAAACCCTTTAGTTGTTGCATATAAATATCTTCCTCAAGTTTTCCATGCAAGAACGTTATTTTTACATCTAACTAATCAAGCTCCAAATCATACATGGCCACAATACCAAGTAAGGCTCGAATTGAACTGTGTTTCACAACTTGAGAAAACACGTCTGTGAAGTCTACGCTGGGAATATGACTGTAACCTTTTGCAACAAGTCTTGCTTTTTATTTGGGTTATTCAATTCTTGGAATCCCTTCTTTCCTCTTGAACACCCATTTACAATGAACAACCTTTTTACCCTTTGGAAGCTTCATTAAGTCCCACGTTTTATTCTTATAAAGTGATTTCATCTCTTCTTGCATGACAATCATCCACATTTCTGAGTCTTCACAGCTAACTGCCTAGGGAATAAGTAGATGGCTCTTGATTTGCTTCAATATCTTCAGCCACATTTAAAGCATAAGCCACTAGATCAACCTCGGCATACCTCTTCGGAGGTTTAATTTCTCTTCTAGGTCTATTTTTTACAATAGAATATTATGGTGAAGAAGTGACTCTATTCTGAACTTCTGTACTAACTTGAGAAGTAGACTCTGTTATAGATGTTGGATCAATCTGAAACTCCAACTGCTTTTGTTATTCTTTATTAGAAGAGTCTTTAAGAGATAAGTTAGGTAACATAGTAGTTTCATCAAAAACATCTCTGCTAATCACAACTTTTCTATTTTCAGGACACCATAACTTATACCCTTTTACACTAGCCTTAAAACCAAGAAAAAACACATTTAATGAACCTAGGTTCCAATTTTCCATTATTAACATGAGCATATGCAGGACACCCAAAAAATTTTATATCAGAATAATTATCAGGCTTACCAGACCATATCTCTTGTAGAGTCTTTTTCTCGATAGCAAAGGATGGAGATCGATTGATCAAAAAACATGCAATAGAGGCAACTTCAGCCCAAAATGACTTTGGTAATTAGCATTCGACAACATACATCAAACCTTCTCCATGATCATTCTGTTCATTTGTTCTGTAACGCCGTTTTGTTTTGGAGTATGACGAACTGTCAAATGTCTCACGATCCCTTTTAATTTACACAATTCATTATACTCATCAGAACAAAACTCTAAGCCATTATCTGTGCGGAGATGTTTTATCTTTTTTTCTGTTTATTTTTTAACCATAGTTTTCCAAGACTTGAATGCAGAAAACACATCGCTTTTCTACTTTAGAAAGAATACCCCAACTTTTTTGGAAAAATCATCAATAAGGGTTAGCATATAATTTGCTTCACCTCTCGAAGGCACTCTAGATAGTCCTCAAAGATCAAAATGAATATAATCCAACGTTCCCTTTATGTTATGGATTCTTTTGGTGAATCGAACTCTCTTTTGCTTCCCAAAAATGTAGTGCTCACAGAACTTCAGTTTGCTAATGCCTTGCCCATCAAGAAGTCCTTTTTTACTCAATTCTACCATGTCGGTTTCACTCATATGCCCTAGACTCATATGTCAAAGTCTAGTAACACATCATCTAACAAGGAAGAGGAAGCGACTGCAGCATCACTAGTAATAGTTGAACCTTGCAAAACATATAACTTGACAGTCTTTCTTTGCCTTTTCGTCACAACGAGGGAACTCTTGCTAATCTTTAGAGCCTCACTTTCAATTGTGTACCTGTATCCTTTTGAATCAAGAGTACTCAACGAAATCAAATTCCTCTTCAATTCTGGTACATACGGTACACCACTAAGAGTTCTAGCGACTCTATCGAACATCTTTATTTTGATTATGCCAATGCCTACAATTTTACATGAAGCACTATTTCCTATCAAAACAACACCTTTAGACACAACTTCATATGTTGTAAACCAATCCCGATTGAGACTCATATGGAAGGTGCAACCAGAATCAAGGATTCACTTCTCGCTCACTTTAGAAGTGTCGACAGAAGCAACTAGGAGTTCACCATCACTGTAGTCTTCTGCTACATCAGCTGCACCAGATTGTTCTAGTTGTTTTCCCTTTTGATTCTCTACCTCCCTTTTTATCTTATTTTGTAACTTATAGCACTCTTTCTTAATGTGCTCTTTCTTCTTGCAAAAGTTACAAGTTTTACCTCTATTTAAAGATCTCGATCTACCTTTAGATTTACTGTGGGGAATTCGTTCTTGTATTCTCCCACGATTATCATCGTTATTTCGATCTTGTCTTTCACGAACAATCAGACCCTCTCCTTGAAAGTCAGATCCAACCACAAGGTGCTTCATCTTATCATACGAGGTTAAAGAAGCATAGACTTCATTAGCTGTGAGAGATTCACGGCTATAAAAAATTGTATCTCTGAAGGTTGAATACGACAGTGGTAATGAACAAAGGAGAATTAACCTTAAATCCTTTTTATCATATTGAACCTCCACAACCTCCAACTCTGAGACAATTTCTTTAAACACGTTCAAGTGTTCGTGCACAAATGCACCTTCTTCAAAATGAAGAGAATACAGACGCTGCTTCATATGCAATTTGCTAGTTAGGGTTTTCGACATACATAACTGTTACAAATTTTCCCATAATGCAGCAACAGTCTTCTCCTTTAACACATCTTATAGAATTTCATTCGACAGATGCAGCTGTAATTACGTCAAAGCCTTTCGATCTTTACACTTCTTCGCTTCATCCGTCAAAATCAAAGGCATCTTATCCAACCCTAATAGGGCATCCTCTAAATCCATCTGTGCAAGAACTACCTACATCTTTACCTGCCACAACGCGAATCTGGTGTTGCAATCCAACAGCGGAATATAATACTTCAATGTCTTCATTACCGTGATCGAGACTAGTAACCCAAAAAGCTCTTATACCAATTTGTTAAAATTTAACGTTGACAATGAAGAAATATCGTAAAGAAAACAAAAAGGAAGAACACACAGATTTTACGTGGAAACCCTTTCGTGAAAAAACCATGAGCAAAGGAGAAGAAAATTCACTAATATCGAAAATCGAATGAATATAAGAGGAGATGCCTACGTCTATTAATAAATTGAAAAACCTTATTCTAATAAATAACTGATAGAAGTAACATAGTAAGCTTGAACACCTTATTCTAATCAAAATAAAATAGATGACTTATTCTAATTAAAATAAAATAATGAAGTCTAGTTCTATTTGGACTTTACTTTTATTTTATTTTATCATTGTATTTTATTTTAACGAGAATTGTAGTCACCCAAGCCTAACATATTCAAATAATAATAATAATAATAAGAAAACACAGCCATTCTAGTGAGTCATATGATAGATAATGAATGCAATTTCCAAATTAGGGGAACACCCCTAACAGGTGAGCCTACATCTGTAGACAAGAAAGTGGACCTAGCTTTCAAACCTAAAAGGAAGAGCATTCCAGTCCCAGCTTTACAAACTTTAAAGCTATAACACCAAGGTCCTGCATAATATGTTGTAAATCAGATACCATTCCTTTGCATATTTTCCTTTTCTAGCTTCAAAGATAAAGCCTTGATGTAATACTTAATGCAGTATTGATTTATTGTCATTTTCTTTCAAGGTAATATTTAATTGTACATATTTTGTGCCAGTTGTTTTTTTTTTTGTTCAATTCAAGTGATGATTTATTTCTCAAGAATTTGAAGAATTGATCTCTTCTTAGTTGATAATTGTAAGCGCCCCTAAATCGTCTTCGTCGTCGAATAAAGGTTACATGGTATTACAGTACAATTCAGAATCATTTAACATCAATCATATAATTAAATATGAAATTTATTGTCAATATTACATATTTTAAATCCATGTAAATATATACATTCATGAGCCTTAAATCGAGTCTATGAGACCATAAAAATATTTTGGAAGAAATCAAGGATCAAAATGAATCAAAACAAAACAACTAAGAAAAAATTGAAAATTTGAGAAACAGGGGTCACATGGCCGTGCAGACATGTAACACCCATAACTCGTCTCTGCTACCGGATTAAGGTTAAGGTGCCTTACCAATCAATTAAACACTTAACTTCATATTGTTGTACGATAATTCAACTTAAATTGTACAATCTCATATCACATATCATACGTATACCTTAAACATAAAACCATGCTTTTAAGGCCTTAAAAATAGCTTAGAAACAATTCAGGACTAATTTGAATCAAATCAGAAAATTTAAGAATAAGTTGAAAAGTTTGAGAAAAAAGGGTAGACAACCATGTGCTAGCCCGTGTGCTTGCCCATGTGTATGCTCGAAAAAGGGACACACGACCATATTCTTAACCGTGTGTAAAATCGTGTGTGCTTACGAAAATGGGTCACACGACCGTGTACCAGATCGTGTGACTGCTGCACTTAAATTACAAAATCCATACGGTCGTGTGCCAGATCGGTGTACCCAAAAGTGACTAAAATCAAGCTCAAACTTAACCTATTTGTTTAGGGACTTTAACCAATTCATACAATAATTTTACCATACCTTAAAATACCCTAAAAAGACATCCAAATTTACATGCCACTTATAATTGAACCAGCATAAACGATTAATTACCAAATAGTGTGACCTCCAAAAGTAATCCAATCGAAAACTCGTATACGACGGTTTGCAAGAAAGAAAACTCAAATGAGGTAAGTTACTTAAAGCTTAGTAAATTCATAAAAACTTAAATTTAGCTTATCATAAGGGTTGAAACTTTAAACCTTTTACAAGATAATTTAATATCAGAATCATGAGTTCGTAAATTTTCTATACACATAAAAAAACCTAACAAGGTTAGTGAATTCGTATGGAAACATGTACTTTATCATGATATCAAACTTATACATGAAAAACACATTTGGCATATAAACCAAACATAATATTTACACTTAACAATCACCTTTCATCTCAATTGTCTAAATCAAATGTCCAATTCATACATATATTTTCAGATAACCAATTCACATACCAATTTATATAAACATTCCCTTCCTATATGACACAACCTCATAAAGTCGATGAGTATCCCCAAGAAACATATAATTTCAACAATTAATGTAACTTGTAATAATAACAAATTAAGTATATATATCATCCATCATATGTTCAATAAACATATTTCCTCATTTCAACCACTTGTATCAATATTTTCCAATTTGCATGTCTTGACCATATTCTTGTAATAATATATATACATATTCGTTTAAACCTTTAAC
Organism: Gossypioides kirkii; assembly: GCA_005610355.1. Lineage (NCBI taxonomy): Eukaryota > Viridiplantae > Streptophyta > Magnoliopsida > Malvales > Malvaceae > Gossypioides > Gossypioides kirkii. The sequence goes on along the minus strand of CP032249.1, from coordinate 5,495,644 downwards.
ATCCGTTGAACCATATTAAATATTTTCCAGGTTAGAGAATATTTAATAGTTTCCAAGAAACCTAATACAATTCGAAATTTTCCTTAAGAACTTCCGATCTCTAATAGGTTTCATTTGTATTCAATGTCACATTCATATAACATTTCAATAATTTATCATAAAAGGGTCAATATACGTGCTCATTGCGTTTTACACTCACCAGCTTTCATACGTTTACGCTCGTCAGCTTGCATACGTTTACGCTTGTCAGCTATATATATATGTGTTTACGCTCGCCAGCTTACACACGTTTACGCTCATCAGCTTATATATATGCATTTACGCTCACCAGCTTGCACACGTTTAAGCTCGTCAGCTTAAATATATGCGTTTACGCTCACCAGCTTGCATACATTTACTCTCGTAAGCTTATATATACATTTAATTTTTTTAATATCACGTGATTATATTATACAAGTACAATATATATATATATATCACATGCAAACTACCCTTATCTAACTCACAACGCTAATCATTCATCCATGGCAATCGAAGCTTATCAAAACACAAATGGTAAAACCCTAGATTTCCAAGGACCTTTCATGTAAATCTCCCATTTTGATAAAACAAGGTAAGACAAGTTCTATTATAACAAAATTACAAAGAGATTTTCACAAGAAATCTTACAAATGGCAGTAGCTAGCCGAATTCTCCGCAAGCCCTTTTCTTGTTTGTATCGTGAATGAAATGAAGAAGGGAAAGTGTTCAAATTTCCTTTCCCCTTTTTCCTTTTTCTATACTTTAAATTTTATTTTTAATTATTATTAAAATTCTTAAGCCATTTATCAACACACATTTTTATGGTGGGTTACTAACTCCACCACTAATTCACAAGTGGGGTTTAATTGCCACTTTAGCTCCATTAAATCCCATTTTATACTCAATCAACCTATTTCACTTTTAGAGTTAAATTTACAACTTTTATTTTCAAGTCCTTAAATCCTAATTAGTTACCATTTAATCCAAGCCCGACAATAAAATTAATTTGGCTCTACCCAACTCTCCTAATTAAATCAATTAGTAATATTTGTTTAATTTTTATCGGAACACGTAGCTCCGAGCTACTGTTCCTACCTTCACAATGATTGGGATGTTACAAGACAGGCCGTGTGACTCAACTCAGACCGTGTGAGCATTCAAAACAGGGACATACGATCGTGTCCTAGCCTATGTCAAAGACCGTGTAACTCATTGACTTGAGACACACAGCTACGTCTCAGCCCGTGTCTCAGACTGTGTGAATCCTTCACCTAAAATTATTGGGCACACATGGTCATGTGGGGTGACCATGTGTGATACACAATCGTGTGACAGCCCGTGCCACAAGCCATGTGCATCCCATTTGACTCCTTAAACAAGCTAAATTCAGATCAAAACTTGACCATTAATATACATATGAAACACCATTCATCCCATGACCAAAACAACCACATAAACACTTAAAACATGTCAAAACTATCAACCTAAACTTCTAACTAATGTACCAATCATAGGTACCACAATTTATAATCAAACATTCAAAATCATAACATCACCTTATCCATTAGAACACTTCAATTCAACTTACATAGTCAACCACAATAATATCTTCAAATCCTACTACTAAAATTTACCATTAAACATTTCATAACACATTCTTAATTACCAAATAATTTTTCATACCATCTATGTAACACCCAAAATCCGAAACTATCACCGATTAGGGTCCCAGTGTCTTTTCGGTCATCTATAACAGTTTACCACTTAATACTATTTCATTTTATCACAATTTAATGGAGAAATGCCTTAAACACACCATTGATCATTAATGAGATAAAATCACAATTCAATAAGGGAAAAATGTCATTTTCACGATTTTTGGATACTTCTAACGATACTTATTAGACAAGTATCGGTAGTAGTCAAGTCAGTGAACAGTTCAAGAACAGTGCAGATTTCTACCTATACAAGTGTAACTTCTACCGAAACAAGTCATGCTTCCTCACAAACAACATAAGTGCAATCCAAGGCGACACACTCGGTCGTATAAATAAATTTACGACTTGACTCGTCGGAGTTGTGATCTCAAAATCACTGTTTTCGACACCATTGAAAATCGGACTGTTACAATCTAAGTAATACTAACATTAACATTCTTACAATAAAACCTATATATATGCCACAACCTAAAAAGAGATCAAAAGCTACCAAATGGATGGATAGTGTGAGCTCTATAGTCGATCCATCCAACGGTCCGTAATTGTTAACTACATAACAACATGAGAAAACTAATAAGCTTAAATAACTTAGTAAGAACATAGTTTAGAGGCTACCTGACTAATTTTAAACAACACAAGCCCTTAAACTATAACATGCAAAATAAAAATCCCCTTTTTTATTGCTCACAAATTCTCAAGAACTTTATCATAACCTTAATACGTTTATTTCATATAACACTTTATATCATTTAGATTAAAATATCAATACTCAACTCTTATACTCAATTTTTACTTCATTTTAGGGGCATTATAGATGCATGATAGAGGCATCGAAGTGCAAATAGGGGCACAAATGTGCGAACAGCGGCACTTCTTCATTTTCATAACCTGAAAAAATTTCACTTCATTCATATAGAATTTAATACAATTCATAAATTATCATTATAATTACTTTTAATTCCATACATGTTTACTTAACATTAGTAACTTTCATAATGATACTTATATCCAATGTAATGCATAAATTAATTTTCTCACAAATGGCAGTTTAAATAACAAGTAAATTATAATAAGAAATAAGTCACTACGAACTTACTTACTATTCACTTCTAATTAGAGCGTAGGGACTACTCCGCGATTTTTCCTTTTCCTCGGTTATTGTCTTTACCACTCGTTTCTTGATCTATAAAATAATTTGATTCAGATCATCACATTCACATTCACTATAAATTGATTTCAATGTATAATATCCTCAACTTTTTATTAATTACACATTTTCCTTAACTTTTACATTTTTCACAATTTAGTCTCTAGACTCAAAATTTCTATATTTAGCAAAATTTTCTAAATTCTCAATCTAGCCGAATATCATTCTACATAAATATAGTCCATAACAACTCAAAAATCACAAGAATATCATGTAAATTTTAATATTTTAACAAGTTAGTCCTTAATTCAAATTCTACCAAAACTACTTAATAATTTCAACATAAATAGAAACCAACACTTTAAATCAAAGTTTAAACAACATAAACAACAAGGTTTCATCAATGGCAACATTAAAAAACTTTGACAATTTCAAAAACAAAAGGTACTAGTTAGCTGGACCTAGTTGCAACGATCTCAAAAACATAAAAATTACAAGAAATACACTAAAAAAATCATAATATGCAAGCCCTCAAACTTTGGCAAAACCTTGAAGACTCAAAAATGGTGTTTCTTCCTTTTTCAATCGGTGGAGAATAAAACTCATTTTAGGTGATTATTATTTTATTGAATCATTACTTAAGCTTTGATTTAATAAATTACAAAATTACCTTTTATTAAACATATCATTTTAACATTTTCCAAGCCTTAAACCGTCCACCATAATCCATCATGCTCTATTTACTTCATAGACCCTAATTCATTTGGTAATTAGACCATCAAATCCTTTTTAATTAATAACCACCATATTTTGCATCTATCACAATTTAATCCTTTTATTCAATTAACCAATTTAACCTTAAAATTTCATCACTAAAATTTCATACGACACATTAATAACCTCGTAAATATTAAATAAATAATATTTATAGATTGACTCAACAAAATTATGATCCTGAAACAACTGTTTCTGATGTCCATGAAAACGAGATATTACATAACATTTGACAAAAGTGAAGATAATTCTTCACTCTATAATTTGTAGGTACATTGTAGATGTTCCCATTATATTTTGAAAACTGAATCCAATGGTTTTTTTTTTTTAAAAATTTGAAACTGCTTTGGAGTATGATAAAGTGATAAAGTTCCTCAAAAGCAGAATAGAAAATTAAAAAACAACTTTTTTTATATTATCGATTTACTTGAACTTTTTTTAATTCTATTCTGAATATGTTTATATAATAAGAAAAGTTGGCAAGTAGGCAGCTACTGATTGCAAAGCAAAACTTGTGATCTCAAATTGCAGATTAGTCTCAACTCCCACAATAGCTTCTAGTTCTAATAGTCGAACGCGTTGAAGCTCGATTTTATGTTGTCAGATTTCGATCTATCCGCTATTCATGGTGTTCCTCTATTCCACCAAAACTTTACCCTTTTCGACCAACATATCTCCCTTCAATAAGCCAAAGTAGATTTGAGAGTCTTGTAACAGCCTGATTTTCTATGGTATCGGAAATAATAGTTTCGAAACCACAACTCCGACAAGTTGAGTTGTAAATTTATTTATTTTTATAAGTATAGTGTCATTAGCATCGTATTAAATCGGTTAAGGAATTTTAATGTTTAGATAGTGCATTGAGTAAAAAGGATTAAATCGTAAAAGGTGCAAAAGTGAATTGGTTAATTAGAGGGACCAAGTGAGCAAATTAACCTAAAGTATTTAGTGGGTGGATTAGAATGAGTTATATTAATTATAAATAGATTTAATTAAGGCTAAAAAGGGGTTAATTAAAGCTTAATGATGAAAGTTTCAAAATTTACAAAATTGTCATTATTATATAAGTAAAACTATTAAGAAGAAATTGATAATTTCTTCATCTTCTTTCTTCTTCATACGGCTAATGTGAAGAAACTTAGGGTTTCCATTGTTAAACTTTAAACGCTTTGATTGGGTAAGAAAACCTTGATTGTTTTTAGTAATTTTATGTTTTTAAGTCCGTATTAGCTTGATCTGGTTAATACAAGGACTAATTTGTGATTCTGTAAAATTTTATAACTTTTTCCATTGATGAATGAGCTTGTCTTTGAATGTTTATGGAAGATTTGAAAGCTTGAAGATTGGGTTTAACATGTTTGAAAAGTGATTTTTAATGAATTTAGGGTTTAAAGACTAGATTGTGAAAATGGTAAAAGTACATGCCTTGATGTGAAATAAATGTATGAATGAGTTGAGATTTTTACCGTTCGGTTGGCAATGGGTAAATTTAGAAATGGTTATTTTACATGTTTTGGCTTTAATGACTAAATTGAATAGAAATGCAATGTTTAGGGGTAGTTTCATAATTTTTTGAAAAAGGACTTATATATGTAAATTAATTAAATTATATGATTTAATGGGAGAATTGATTTATTTTGTGATAGATCAAGATCGGGCCATAGATCGTGGAAAGGGAAAAATCATAAAATAGTATATTAAAGGGCAATTTCGTCCGGTAAGTTCATTTGTTACGTTTTATATTTGAACTAGTAATTGTTATCTATTGAGGAAGTGTTCGAGAAACTCGATATTTAAATGGAAGACTAGTGTCTAGGGATGAGAATGAGATTATATTAAAGGAAGACTCATGTCTCAAAATGAGGGCGAGGTTTTTTTTTTTAAAAGGAAGACTTATGACTCGATAGAGCATAAGAGTGATTAAAAGGAAGACTTATGACTCGGTAGAGCATAAGAGTGATTAAAAGGAAGACTTATGACTAAGTAGAGCATAAGAGTGATTAAAAGGAAGACTTATGAAGCCATGAAGTATGAAATCAGTTTACGAGGAAGTATTTACAACTCTAATGATAATTGTCGTTACTATGATTAATGTTGAGCTATGACACCATATTTACAAACTTACTAGGCTAGAAAGCTTATCTGTGTATTGTTGTTGTTTTGTAGATTTCGTTTTGGTTGGTTGAAGATCGGATTACCTCAAAGACATCACACTATCCAGGAGCTGGTTCGATAGTTCTTACATCACTTGGTTATATGGCATGTACTAGGATGATGTTATTTTTGTATATGCTTATTTTGAGACTATGATACTTGTAGAACCTTGGTTAAATGTTGAACTTTGAATGCTTGATCAATGTTGTATGTGATATCTAGTACTTAAATGTTATGCTAAGTGTTGTACTTGAACACAAATGTGTTGTCCATTGCACCTTATGTCTATGAATGAGGTTTTGTAAATGAACTTGTGTGAATTTGAGAATTCTGCATACTTGTTTCGGTAGAACTCCTGCATGAGTACAGGGTAAGAGAGAGGTTGTTTACTGACTTGGGTTATATTGGTAGTTGCATTTTAAGTTTCGGTAGTTCTGTGCATGTTTGTATTGGTAGTTAGAATACTTGTATCGGTAGAAGTTGCAGGGTAGAACTTTTTAGCTCTCTAGAGTTTTTAGTATCGATAGAAGCATAACTAGTTTCGGTAGATTTTACACTTGTATTGGTAGAACTATCGTAAGTATCGGTAGAAGTCTGCACTATTCCTAAATTGTTTACTGACTTGACTACTAACGATACTTGTCCAACAGGTATCGATAGAAGTCTTCAAAATTTGTGAAAAAGATAATTTTGCCCTTTCTAAGTTATGTTGACTTTCAATTGATGATTCTTGTCGAGTTCATTACAATATTCTATAAAAATATGGTTAATTGGAACTATAATGTAAGATAAACTGTGGTAGATGATCGGAAGGACACTAGGACCCTAACCGGCGACGACATCGGGTTTTGGGTGTTACAAGTCTTTGAGCCATGTCACCAAATATACCTTTTACCTTTTAAGATCGTCTTGCGACAATCTTTTTTCGCTTCTTTTGAGCAAACAAAAGAGGCATTATGAACTGGATTTTTTTTCTCAAGAAACAAACAAAAAAATATATGGAAGAGAAGGATTTTAAGGTTGAGGAAGAAAAAGACTGATGGAAAAAAATTGTTGGCTGTCACCATCAAACAAGAAGAAACTTGGGTTGAAGGAAGAAGAAGAAGAAGAAAGGAAAAAAAGGAACGATAGAAAAATTGGGCGGAGAAAAGTCAAAAGAAAAAAAAAGATATTTTTTAAAGGTAAGAACATTAAACTAGCAAGGAAGTCCTAACCCCTAACTTTCAATGGACACAATTTACATATCTTGTTAACTAAAACACACTGACCCAAAAGGATTCGTTATTTTAACAGTGTAATCAATAGACACAACAGACAATTTCTTTTGATCAACTAATGCAGTGCATATATAAGAAGGAGTTTATCCAAGATCAATCAATAAATATACATTAATATCAAAAAGAGAAAAAGTACTAGCAATAACATTTAGGGTAGTGGCTTCCTTACTAGCTCTGATTATATAACCTCTGGCTGGTGCTCTTGCTTCAAATCCTTCATTTGTATCATTAGTCTTTCCTCGTCAAAAGGTAGCTTTTGCCATCATGTTTACTTTTCTGATTACTCGATTCATTTCGTTGTAATGGACAATCACGAAGGAAATGGTCAGTAGATCCACAACGGAAGCAGGCTCCTAACTTTGATCGACATTCTCCAAAATGATTCTTACCACAATCATCACAAATAGGGACAATTCTCTCAACATTTCTCACACTTCCAACACTAGCCGTTGGAGAATTAGCACACTTTAAGTTGCTTTGACTCGGTTTGTCTCTACTAGTAAATTCTGAAGGAGCATTTGATCGATTGGCTTCGCTTTTGAACTTCTTTGACGAAAATGTTTATGCTGATTTAAATGACCCCTTTTTGTTTAATTCTTGAGATCTCACATCTGAATGCCTTTTACTTTTACAACTTTCTTCGATCTTTTGAGCACGTTTCGAAAGTTCTACAAATTCACTTATTTTTAGTGCCATCACAGACATCCGTATATCATTCATTCAACCCATCTTCAAATCTAATACACACTTTCTCCTCATTTGACACTATATTACGAGCATACTTGCTTAGTTGTACAAATTTTCGTTCATACTCAACAATATAGATTTCCTTGTTTTAGCTCAAGGAATTCTTTCTTTTTCTTGTCTTGAAACAACCAACTAACATATTTCTTTCTGAATTCTATCTGAAAGAAATCCCAGTTGATACGATCACTAGGTGTCATCGTGCTCAAAATATCCCACCAAGAGTATGTTTCATCATTCAATAATGAAACAACATATCTTAGGCAATCCTCAAAAGTACACATCAATTCTATAAAGAATCTCTTCGTATTCACTAATCAGTACTCGGCTTTTGCAAGATCATCGTCAACTTTGCCTCTGAAATCTTCAGTTTCACATTCTCGTAATTTATCCACTGACAGTCGAGTAATTGTCATTGACATAGGATTCTAAGGGTACAGGGGGCCGTAAGAGGCACAGTAGGGGGTGAAGGAGGTAGAGTTACAGGGTTTGCTTATTTAAACTTGTTGAACCATTGGTTCATCATTCCTCTTCATATCATCATCGAAAGATTATAGAATAGATACACTATTACTTACTTCAGGATTTGAAGCTTGAATGTTACTTTCAGCTTCATTAACCACAGCTCTATTCGATTCAGCTGACGTCTTGAATCTATAAGAAAATATAATGTTAAAGCGGATCAAAAGCATCACCCTATCATAGGGAATATATGGCATGTATATTCTAGAGTCTATACATGCTACGTTAGTCCCAAAATCGACTAAATCGTAGCTCTAATACTATTAACTGTAAAGCCCCTAACTTGTCTCCATCGCTGAATAAAGGTTACAGGGTACTACAATACAATTCAGAATCATTTAAAATCAATCATATAATTAAATATGAAATTTTATTGTCATTATTCATACATATTTTAAATCAATGTAAATATACATTCATGAGCCTTAAATCGAGTCTATGAGACCCTAAAAATAATTTGAAAGCAATCAGGGATCAAAACGAAACAATTAAGAAAAACTTGAAAATTTGATAAATAGGGGTTACACGGTCGTGTAGACAGGCCGTGTGACTCAGCTCAGAAAGTGTAAGGGACACATGATCGTGTCCTAACCCATGTCAAAAATCGTGTAACTCACTGACTTGAGACACACGGTCGTGTCTTAGCCCGCGTCTCAGACCGTGTGAATCTCGCACCTAAAATTATTGAGCACACATGGTCATGTGGGGTGACTGTGTGTGGCACACGGTCATGTGACAGCCCATGTCACGGGTCGTGTGCATCCCATTTGACCCCTAAAACAAGCTAAATTCAAATGAAAACTTAACCATTAATATACATCTAAAACACCATTCATCCCATGACCCAAACAACCAAATAAACACTTAAAACATGTTAAAATTATCAACCTCAACTTCTAACCAATGTACCATTCATAGATACCACAATTTATAATCAAACATTCAAAATCATAACATCACCTTATCTATTAGAACACTTCAATTCAACTTACATAATCAACCTGTAACACTCAAAACCCGTTACTGTCATCTGTTAGGGTCCTGAGGTCTTTTCAATCATCTAACTTGGATTAACTCTCAAAATTACTTCATTTTAATATATTAAAATAAAATAATACGTCATACACGACATAAATCATAAAATTAAATATCAATACAACTCATTTAGGGTAAAAATGTCATTTCCATAATTCAGGGAGACTTCTACCGGCATCTGTTAGACAAGTATTGGTAGAAGTCAAGTTAGTAAGCAATTCAGAAATAGTTGCAGTTTCCTACCGGTAGTTGAGGTGGTTCTACTGATACAAGGGTTACTTCTATCGAAACAATGTAAGCTACTACCAATACTTCAAACTCTAGAGAGCTAAGAAGTTTTACCCTGCATCTTTTACCAATACAAGTACTCAGACTATCGCTACTACTATGAACTGAATTATCAATACTTCCTATTTTACTACTGATACAATGCAAGTCAATAACCAACCTCTCTCCTACTCTGTACTTCTACCGATACATGCAAGGGTTCTACTAAAACAAGTATGCAGTTTTCAAATATTCACACAAGTTTTTAAGTTCATCAAACATTCTTCATTGTATAATCACAAAATACATTAGAAACAACTTAAGTGATCATGAATTCACATGTCATTACATTTCAATGCATAATGCCTACTTTCAATATTTTAGCAAGCATACAAAATAAGTTCAACATTCAACTAAGGTTTCAACAATGAACCAACCAAACCAAAATCAAGTATTACATAAGATAAAATCATCTTAGTACATGCCATATAACCAAGTGATGTAAATACTACCGGACGAGCTCCTGAGATTTTGTGATTTCTTTAAGATGATCCGATCTTCAAGCAGCAAAATAGAATCTACAAAACAACAACAATTTCACAAGTAAGCTTTCATAGCTTAACAAGTTCGTAGAGTTTAACAAGTTACCGAATAATATGTGTTGTACAATTTGTAAATCAATCGAACCAGAAAAGAATTGTGCTTCAATAAACCATAACCAGAATTCATCCTCTTGACAAATGTCAACTCTGTTACCAATATACGATGCTGCTCACACAAGCTATTGAGGACTCACAACTTATGCGGTACCTCAGCCATTAATACGGTATATGTACATATAATTGTTCCTTAACAATGCTGCTCACACAAGCTGCAGAGAATATGCAAATCAAGCATAAATCTCAACATCGTAGGGCCTATAATCCATTATTGGATTCTTTTCTCAATTCTCGACTCACGATGCTGCTCACACGCTGTAGAGAATCCATAACAAATGCAGGACCTCAGCCATTGGATCGATTTCAAATCACTAGCTCAAGGCTTGATATCTCTTTCTTTTTTTGCTTTCGTCTTTCTCGATTCCAAATCATTATATCAAGTTGCATCATTTATATAGTATATAATAATGAACAATTTAAATGAGAATATAACATTATGAACTTACCAGACTTAATTACAGTTACAGATAAGCTCTAAGGACTATTCTACTGATTTCCCTTTTCCTCGATCTATGGCACGATCGTAATCTAACACAATAAATCATCCAAACTTCTCATTAAATCATGTAATTAAATCATTTAATACAATTTGGTCCTTTTTGGGAAATTTATGAATTTACTCCTAACCTTTTACTTTTATTCAATTTAGTTCTTAAACACATAACATGCAAAATAACCATTTCCTTTTCAAACCTACACCAGCCGAACATCAAAGGATATATTCTCACACCATACAAGCAATTATTTCATTCCAAATACTTGTAATTTCACCATTTAAGATTTTAGTCCTTAAACCCTAATTTCATTAAAAAATCACTTTACAAAAGTAATAAACCCAACTACCAAGCACACAAATCCACCATAAACTTTCAAGAACAAGCATATTCAACAATGGTAGAGTTTATAACATTTGAAAGATTCGCAAATTAGTCCTTAGATTAGCTAGATTAAGCTAATACGAACTCAAAAACACAAAATTACTAAAAACGAGTAACAATAGCTTACTCAAATCAAAGCTCAAAGCTTAGAATGCAAAACCCTAGCTTTCCCTTGTTCTTGCCGAAGAAGATGAAGAAATTAGAAGAAAAAATGTTATTTTCTTCTTTAATTTCATATTTATACTCAATGACAATTTTGTAAATATTTAGACTTTCATAATTTGCTTTATTAGTCACTTAGTTAACCTTAATTAATCCTATTTATATTCAATATATCTCATGATAATCCACCCACTAAAATGCTTTAGGTTAATCTGTTCATTTGGTCCTTCTAATTAATCAACTCAACCTTTGCACCCTTTTACAATTTAATCCTTTCTACTCAATTAACTATCTAAATGTTAAAATTTTATAATCAAATTTTAATACAATGTTAACGACGTCGTAAATATTAAATATAACTAATTTACAACTCGACTCATTGGAGTTGTGATCTCGAAATCTCTGTTTTCGACACCACAAAAAATCGGGTTGTTACACAACCACAATAATATCTTCAAAACCTACTACTAAAATATACCATTAAACATTTCATAACACATTCTTAAGTACCAAATAACTTTTCATGCCATCCAAATACTACTAACATTAACATTCTTTGAACCCAACAAGTGGCTCCAATGGAAAGAGGATGTTGTTTATCCTAAGGGTCCCGGGTTCGAGCGCCTGTGTGTGCAAGGTGTGTGTGCGTTGTTAAAGGGTTAAGAAAGTATGAACAGATACTACCATGTAATCATACCAGTATATTAAAAAAAAACATTAACATTCTTACAACAGAACATATATACATGCCACAACCCGAAAAGAGATTAAAAGTTACCAAATTGATGGATAATGTGAGCTCTTTAGTCGATCCTTCCAACGGTCCGTAATTGTTAACTACAAAACAACATGAGAAAACTAATAAGCTTAAATAGCTTAGTAAGAACATAGTTTAAAGTCTACTGACTAATTTTAAACAACACAAGCCCTCAAACTATAACATGCTAAATAGAAATCCCTTTTTTATTACTCATAATTCTCAAGAACTTTATCATAACCTAAATACCTTTATTTCATTTAACACTTTATATCATTTAGATTAAATTATCAATACTCAGTTCTTATACCCAATTTTAACTTCATTTCAAGGGCATCATAGATGCAAGACAAGGGCACCAAAGTGCAAATAGGGGCATTGAACTGCAAACAAGGGCATCGAAGTGCAAACAAGGGCACTTCTTCATTTCCGTAACATGACAAATTTCACTTCATTTATATAGAATTTAATACAATTCATAGATTATCATTATAATTCCTTTCAATTTCATACTTGTTTACTTAACATTAGTAACTCTCATAATGATACTTATATCCAATGTAATTACTCATGTTCATGGATAAATTAATTTTCTCACAAATGGCAATTTAAATCACAAATAAGTTATAATAAGAAATAAGCCACTACGAACTTACCTACTATTCACTTCTAATTAGAGCGCAAGGACTACTTCGTGATTTTTTTCTTTTTCCTCGGTTATTGTCTTTACCACTCGTTTCTTGATCTATAAAAAAATTTAAATAATTTGATTCAGTTCATCACATTCACTTTTAATTGATTTCAATGTATAATATCCTCAACTTTTTATTAATTACACATTTTCCTTAACTTTTACAATTTTTCAAAATTTAGTCTCTAGACTCAAAATCTATACATTTAGCAAAATTTTCTAAATTCTCAAGCTACCCGAATATCATTCTATATCAATATAGCTCATAACAAACTCAAAAATCACAAGAATATCATGTAAATTTTAATATTTTAACAAGTTAGTCCTTAACTCAAATTCTATCAAAACTACTTAATAATTTCAACATAAATAGCAACCAACACTTTAAATCAAAGCTTAAACAACATAAACAACAAGGTTTCATCAATGGTAACATTCAAAAACTTTGATAGTTTCAAAAACGAAGGTACGAGTTAGTTGAACCAAATTGCAACGATCTCAAAAACATAAAAATTACAAGAAATAAACTAAAAAATATATTGTGCAAGCCCCCAAACTTTGGCAGAACCTTGAAGGCTCAAAAATGGTGTTTCTCCCTTTTTCAATCGGTGGAGAAGAAAACTATTTTAGGTGATTATTATTTTACTAAATCATTACTTAAGCTTTGATTTAATAAATTACGAAAATTCCCTTTATTAAACTTATCATTTTAACATTTTCCAATCCTTAAACAGTCCACCATAATCCATCATGGTCTATTTACTTCATAGACCCTAATTCATTTGGTAATTAGACCATCAAATCCTTTTTAATTAATAAACACCATTTTTTGCATCTATCACAATTTAATCCTTATTCGATTAACCAATTTAACCTTAAAATTTCATCACTAAATTTTAATACGAAATTAATGATTTCGTAAATATTAAATAATTAATATTTACAGAATGACTTATCAAAATTATGATCTTGAAATCACTGTTTCTGATGTCACTAAAAACGTGATATTACATAACATTTGACAAAAGTCAAGACAATTCTTCACTCTGTAATTTGTAGGTACATTGTAGATGTTCCCATTATATTTTGGAAAACTGAATCCAAAGGTTTTTTTTAAAAATAAATTTAAACTACTTTAGAGTGTGATAAAGTGATCAAGTTCCTCAAAAGTAGAATAGAAAATGAAAAACCAACTTTTTTTATATTATCGATTCACTTGAACTTTGTTTTAATTCTATTCTAAATATGCTTATATAGTAAGAAAAGTTAGCAGGTAGGTAGTTATTGTTGCCCATAGCAGATCTGATTATAAAGCTAAACTTGTGATCTAAAATTGCAGTTTGGTCTCAACTCCCACAAGAGCTTCTAGTTCTAATAGCCGAACGCCTTGAAGCTCGATTTGATGTTGTCAGATTCCGATCTATCTGCTATTCATGGCGTTCCTCTGTTCCACCAAAATTTTACCTTTTTCGACCCAAATATCTCCCTTCAAGAACCTAAGGTAGACTTGATGAGTCTTTGAGCCATATCACCAGATATACCTTTTACCTTTTAAGATCATCTTGCGACAACCTTTTTTTGCTTCTTTTGAGCAAACAAAAGAGGCTATGTAAACTGGATTTTTTTCTTGAGAAACAAACAAAAAAATAAATGGAAGAGAAGGGTTTTAAGGTTGAGGAAGAAAAAGACTGGTGAAAAAAAATTGTTGGCTATCATTGCCAAACAAGAAGAAGAAACTAGGGTTGAAGGAAGAAGAAGAAGAAAACGAAAGAAGAAAAAAAAGGAATGACAGAAAAATTGGGCAGAGAAAAGTCAAAATAAAAAAAAAGATTTTTTTAATTTTTTTAGATTATGATATCACTATGACGTCATTTATGTCACGTGTCACAATCTTATTTTGTTACTTATCCTAAACTTAATGGCGTTCAACTCATATACCGATTTAGTTGGAGGAAAAAAAATTCGAGTACCAATTTAAAACAAAAAAATCCATAAGTAAGAATCTAGGAGAAGTGGATAAGTTTGAATGTTAATTTTATATTTAACCCTAAATTATATGATTATTTAATATATCGCAAACTTTACATTAAGCAACGTACCGTTTTTAATTTATTTAAATTGTAAATAACAAATAGTTTTTAATAAATCCTTAGATATAATTTTTTTAAAAAATTAGTTTATTGAATCTTTTAATTCAATTGGCATGAAAATTGTTACTAATGCAAAAATACGTGAGTTCGAGTACACTAAAACACATCATCATTCTATCTATGAGTTTATAACCTATAATCAAATCTCTAAAATATAAAAAAATTAATAATTTTAAATAGGAAAGAATAAGGGTATGTCTTCAAATTTTTTTCCTGAGCCAGTTTCTATATATAGCTATGTAATATATAATCTTCAAAATCAAAATTTTTCTCTGTTCAGGCAGCTCTTTTTACCTCTTTCTCTTTCCATTAATTTTTTCTTTCTAATGCTTTCATTGTTGCATTTATATAATAAAAATTATATAAATATTTGTTTTAACTGAATTTGCATTTTTTTAAGGATAACTGAATTAGCATTTTGGATGTTAAAAAAACATGAGATTTTTCCCATAAGAAAGGACACAATAAAATTGAAAGAAGGAAATATTATTTGAAGGGGGCAAGGCAAATAGAAGAGAACAAAGAGGATGAAATTAACCTCCTCTATTCTTATTCTTATTGTGCCTCCTTTCAGATCTTAGTTTTTTTATTTCTTTGCAAGATTTGGCACTTGGGTTTGCTTGGATTGGTGGGTTTCTTTTCTTTTTTCCTGAATCTGGATTTGTGTTTTAATCCCTTTGCTTAAATTTTTACTGCTATATCAGGATTCTGATTGATCATCTGTCTGGGTTTTTATTTGTCTCTTTCATTTCTGAATTCCAGGTGAAGTTAAAAATTCTGGGTTGGTCGGTTTATTGAACGTCGAAGGATCTGTTTGGTTTTAGTTTTGAATCAGAGAGAAAATTTGGGTTGTGGATCGGATTACGATTTTGTTGTTAAATAAAAGGTATTGAATTGTATCTGCATTATTGTGATTAGATTGCTAAAGACAATAAAGGACATAATTTTGATCTGATATTGTTAATTTGATTAATAAAAAAGGAATAATTTGGTATTGGTTTATTGTTGTTGTTGTTGTTGTTGCAATGAATTTTTATGTGTTGAATTGGATCCAGTAATGAAATTGGCTGTTAAAGTCAGTATTTGATTTAGACTTGCGGATAGTTTGGACTTTGTATTGATCGAACTAGTTTTCCTGTAATGTAGAGAAAGATGTCTGAGAATGGTAAGCTATTTATTGGTGGAATATCTTGGGACACCAATGAAGAGCGTCTCAAGGAATATTTCAGTAGTTTTGGTGAAGTTGTAGAAGCAGTGATCATGAAGGATCGAACCACGGGGCGTGCTCGAGGTTTCGGTTTCATTGTTTTCTCTGACCCAGCTGTTGCTGAGAAAGTCATCAAGGAGAAACACAACATAGATGGCAGGATGGTAAGTTGTTGATCTTTAAGCAAACCTCCTTAGATTAGTGTTCTCCATGAACTATTCATTGAAGCTATTAGCTTACTGCAGTAAGAGGTAAAATTTCAATTCCTTATTGAGTTTATGAACCTGATATTGTAATTGCAGGAGTTCATATATTTCTGGTTCCGTGTCCAACTAAATTTCTAAATTAAGCCAAGAGTAATTGTTTTGTGCATCCTCTTATTTATCTTTTCCTTTGCTAAGATATTGGATATGTTTGCAATTCTCATAATTTAGTATAATTATTTATATTGAGATGAAACGTTTTGGGCTCTAAAAGATTCGTTTTCATCATTGAGTTATTTGTTTGCTCAGGTTGAGGCTAAAAAGGCTGTTCCTAGGGATGACCAGAACATTATGAGTAGAAGCACTAGTAGCATCCACAGTTCACCTGGCCCTGGACGCACAAGAAAGATTTTTGTTGGGGGTTTAGCATCTACAGTCACAGAGAGTGACTTTAAGAAGTACTTTGATCAGTTTGGGAATATCACAGATGTTGTAGTGATGTATGATCACAATACTCAAAGGCCTAGGGGTTTTGGGTTCATCACTTACGATTCAGAAGAGGCAGTCGACAAAGTGTTGCTAAAAAATTTCCATGAACTGAATGGTAAAATGGTGGAGGTTAAACGAGCAGTTCCCAAAGAGTTGTCGCCTGGCCCTACTCGTAGCCCCCTTGGTTTATATAACTATGGTCTGAATAGGAGCAACAGCTTTCTTAATGGCTACACTCAGGGATATACTCCTAGCAACCTTGGAGGATATGGACTTAGGATGGATGGTAGATTCAGTCCAGTTGCTGCAGGTCGAACTGGGTTTCCTCCTTTTGGTTCTGGTTATGGAATGGGAATGAACTTTGAGCCAGGACTGAACCCAGGTTTTGGAAACAGTACAAATTTTAATAACTATGGACGGGGATTGAGCCCTTACTATATTGGTAATACAAATAGGTTTGGTAGTCCTATTGGGTACGATGGAAGTAATGGAGGTGGAGGTAATACTTCCTTTTTCAGCTCAGTGACCCGGAATCTTTGGGGAAATGGAGGGCTTAATTATAATGCAAATGCTGCTAGTTCCAATGCCTATGCAGGATCTGGAAGTGGGGGTATAGGAACAAGTGCTTTTGGAAATAGTGGAATTAACTGGAGTTCTTCTCAGATTTCCAGTCAAGGTGGAAGGAATAATGTTTCTGGCAATAATGTTAGTTTCAGTTATGGAAGTGGTGATAACAGCTTTGGGTTGGGGACAGCAGGGCATGAGAGAAACACTGGGACCAATGTAGTGCCGACATCATCATATGCAGCATCAAATGGCAGTTATGATGGAGCCTTTGCAGACTTTTATGGTGGTGCTTCATTTTACGGGGATACCACTTGGCCATCATCAACATCTGAGCGTGATGGTTCTGGTTCCTTTGGCTATGGACTTGGTACTGCCACTTCTGATGCTCCTGGTAAAAGTTCTCCTGGTTATGTTGGCGGTTATAGTGTTAATAAGGGACAATCAAATAGAGGTAAGAATTCGTTCTTGGCATTGTCATAGTGTTATTTATGTTAATGGGAGTTTAGTAGCACAAACTCTGCTAGGTTATTTCTTTGGACCAAGTCTTATGCAGCATTCCTCTTAGTAATATAATCTTTCTTTTGTTAATAGCTCATAACGTGCTTGCTTGTTTGAGCAAGAATTTAGGTAAAGACTGATTGGACATCTTTTGAACATAGTGATCATATGGTTCATTAATCATTTATTAATAGAATGTGATTGTTTACATGTAATGTGTATATCTTTGCATTTGACTGTTTATAACATCTCCGAATTATATATAAAAAAATCCCTGAAATCAGTAATTTAATTTGGTAGCTTTTATTGTAAGCTTTGAATCTCCAAAGAAGGGACAACAGAAAAAGAGATGGTGAATCATGTTTGGTGGTATTATGCCTACTGTACAATGTTCCTTTTTTTGGGCTAGGCCAGTAAAGCAACTACTTTTGCTCTCTTCTTTGGTTTTTCCCTTAAGCTTAACTAGGTTTGGTGGTATTATGCCTACTAGGCAATGTTCCATTTCATTGTGGTGTATCATGTTTCAAAGCATGATACAGATAAAGATCTTAGAGAAGAAAAAGGCCTGAAATTGCATGGCAAATGCAAAAGAGTTGAATTTGGCTTTGCACGTTTAGATATAGCATTGTGTTTATAATATGACATCATGAATTTTAACTGTGTTTGTCTTTGTATTGACAGGGGTAGCATTGTGTTTTCTGACTTGTCACCATCTTCTAGACTTTTCTCCTACCAAAATACCCATTATACTTCTTTGTATGCAAGTGTTTCTTTCGGAGAGGTAGAAGGTTAATATGAGAGAAGAAGTCCTTCTTTTTCCTATAACTAGTGTAACTTTGTCAATTAGCCTTGTTAGAAATAGAGGTCTCCTGTCAAGTTTAGGATAGGGGCTGCTTCCACAGAGTGCGAGAGTATTCATTGCATCTATTTCTTTAAAAAGTATTAACATTGGGCTAGACTGTTATTTACAAGCAATTAGTTTTACATTTTACTTATTAATAGAATGGATATCTTAATCAGTCTTGGTTGGCAATTTTGAACTTGTTATTTTCGTCATTGATTATGTATGAATCTGTGATGCCACTTGTAATTGCTCTAATACTGTCTCGTTACTTTGAAGAATCCAAATGCTCGTTTCGTTTAATTGTTTCCAGGACATGCTTTTGAGTGTAATCCCAAAAACACGGTTATAAATACTTGGTTTGTTTATACTAACAGATCTTGATGTTCTCTTGGTTCAGGAATTGCTACCTAGAAGACTATTTTGGTTATCACTATACTGTTGGTGGAGATAACTTGTGAAGCAAGTGATCTGTCAGTTTTGCACATTTCCCTTGTTAATCAATATGCTTCAGTTATGAGAAAGTTGGTTGGTTATCTATAGAGCTAACTGGAGTGGCTGTTTTTGGAGAAATACATTCTAGGGTTAGGGATGTTAAGGCTTGAGTTTTGTTTTAGGGTTCATTTTTTGGTATTTGAGTGAGATGTAAAATCAGGTTCCGGGATATAGTCAGAAAATGTATCATGCATCTCATGTGAGGCAGTGATGCATAACAATATAGACCTTTTTGTTTTTGTTTTTTGTTTTTGGTAGATTTTATGCTCTGTAATGGCTCTGGCAAAGTTGTGGGTTCTTTCTTGTCAGGCATGCTTTGTTTTTTTTTTTTTTTGGTTTAGTTTATCTTCCATTATTTGGGTTTATCTTTCAGTCAGAATGTATCTGAGAGATTCTTGTTCATTTATTAGAGTGAAACATTGAAAGGGATACACCCATATAGGTCCCTCTAAATAAGTTACGGATATATGCTGATTCTTTCCCCTTCAAACTTTTGTGCCAACACTGTTGAAATTTTCTTCCTGAAATGAATTATAAGCCATATTTCTAATTAATGTGGGTTTCATAATGTTTTTGTACATCACACTGCATTGCTTGAGCTTTTAATATGGGGGCATATGTGTACATATCCTTGTATGTTAGCTCTCTCTCTCTCTCTGTGTATGATTTGAATCCAGCAAGGATCTTACTGAAAGTTGGTCCATCATTTTCTTCCAACACTTGGAATTAATTTTCTCTTTTGCGATAATTCAGAAGCATTGCTTGCAACAACCCAACACCATAACCACATGGACAATCATATGAGAGGTGGTCGCTGCTCTTGCTGTCTGATCATATCACAACTTGATGGTTAAAGTAATCAGAAACCCACCACCTCAATCTCTGTCCAATGCATGCCTTGGAGATGTAGCATGATTCAAGTTGTTCCCTTCCGGCATATTCAACCACCAATTATGTTTATATTTTGATAGGGACACCTTAAAGGGAGACCGTTTGGCTTGCTGCTTTCATTGACTCTATTTTATTCTTTGTTGTTTCTCATTGAAATTGAAAGGGGCAAACAATCTAAAAGACCACATTCTCATACATATTCCCATTATTTCAGGACATTATAATAAGAGATTGTAAGGTTGGAATCCATCAATCTATTTATTTCTTTTCTTTATTTTGCAACCCCCAAATTTTTAAAAATTTCCAACCCTACAACGTTTCTTGAACCCTTTTTTTTGTTCACGTCAATCTTTGAGCTTGATAATTTTTCTCAATTCTGGTCCATAATGTGGCACCCCACTATAAAATTGTAATTTCTTAATAAAGATGATTTGGTACAATTTCAGAGTATCACATTATCACGTGAACCAAAACTCGGAAAAGTTGTCAAGAGGCTAATGTAGACCAAAATAGTTTAGGGATTAAATTGAAAAAAATTGTCAAGTTGAGAAACTAAAAATTGCCACATCCCAAATAATTATATAGGTGGGGAAAAGGAAAGTAATGGGGGAAGGGCAATAGGCCGAAAATCAATTCCTTTGAAAGAGCTAGGCCCATCGAGTCCGAAAAGAAAAGGCATGAAGCAATTATTAAAATGAATTTGGTGGTAGTGGTGGTGCTGATTAGAAGATGACTGGTCTGGTTGTTAGCATCATGTCGTTATCCATGCGGGGAATTTGCTCCTAATCTTAATGATTTGGTCGAAGTAGCTACTGCAATGTTGTCCCTCCCAAGCCTCAGAAAATTTTGCCTGTTTTGAACTTGTAACATATATCTTTATAAATGTTTGTGCATGAAATGAAGATCTTGTACTCCTACTTATCAACCCAATGTGTCTTAACAGACAGAGAACTACAGATTGCAGAAGAAATATAATCATGTTCCAATCCAACATCGTATTTCAATCTTCTCATTGAAATGCAAAATTTGCTTCAACTTTACATAAAGGATGAAACAAAAACTTGTTGCTCTCAACAATTCCAAGCAACATTTTTTTTATCATGTATATTTGGGTTATAAATACAACTGAAAACCTGTTGCTCAAAGCAGCATCCCAGTACTCCTTAAAAAGATTAAACCCCAAATGTGATGTTTAGAGAACCATTTAATCTCTCATTTTCTTCTCTTCTTTTTATATTTATTTAGCCATGGATTCCACTATGGGTTCCACTGTGGATTCCACTACCTTTATCTGATCCTGAAATCAGACCTTCCCTCCTCATCTTTTCTTCTTTAGATTTCCTACAAAATATCACCCAAGAATTCACCTCCAAAGCTATGCATATACCTACCAATGTTGACAAGCACAAACAATACCCCAGCTTAGCATAGGACCTGCCTTCCGCCATCACTTCAAAACCCTGGAAAACATTCACAACCCCGACCACCACACAAGAGTACCCAACAAAATGGTGGTAGGATTTCCAGTACTTCCTGAATTTATGTGTAGTCTTAGGCCTAAACAGCAGAGCAAGTGTTTGAAGAGCCCCCAAGCAAAACGCTGCGAATCCAAGCTTCCTATGGAGTCCATACGTCACTCCTGGTGACATGGCTCCCATTCTGATCCCAATTGCAAACCCCACTGTTCCCAGGAAAAATGCTGACAATTGGATCCCTGAATGGACGTAAAACCACGTAGGGCCTAGTGCTTGTACGTGGCGTAAGTACCGTGCCGTGACAGCTCCCATCGGTAGTAATAAGCCCCAGGAGATGGCGTTAAGGATTCCGTGAACAAGTTTGAGCAGGTCAATTATGTTGTGCTGTGTAGCAGCCGAGCCAGACAAGACATCAAATGTAGTGATCGAGGAAAGGTCGTTAGATGTTGTGGGATGGATGGTTGGGGAGTAGCCTTGGACATACAGTCCTCTGTTCCAAACATGGTGAATTTTGGTCTTGTTTGGTACAAGTTTCACCGTGGCATAAATTTGAACCGTAGCACCATTGTGTATAGTAGCCATCTTGCCACCATACAACGTAGCCGATGAAGATACCAAGTGGATATCAAGTGGGCGAGAGAGGAGGGGTGATTTTTGGAGCTTGACAGATGGGTCAAGAATGTAAGGTAGTAGTACCAACTGGCCAGAATTAGGGTCCGGAAATGCAACGAGGGCGCGTGTGCCGGTCATTTCCACGGACGTCGGATTGATTCCCCACCCGACCCAACCGGAAGGCGAAATGAAAGTGCCGAAGAAGCAAAGGTCTAATGTGGCATTATGGGGATGGAATGTCCAAGCAATAGAGGCTTGTTGTGTGGGGAGTGTCATACATTTTTGGAAAGTCTTGGTGGCGGTGGTGGTGCTGCAATGACCTGAAAATGCAGTGTTTAGATGGGAAATGAAAAGGAAAATCAAGAAGAGAAAGCCCATGGTTGTGGACAGCTTGAAATGTGGAAAGGGGAAGCTTTTGTTTTAACATTTATGAGAATGGTAGCATGGTTTTGTTGGGGGCAATGACAGTGGTGTGTCATGATTGTTATTGAACCAATTATGAAAATGTTGTCAAAATGCTTAACTTTGAAGCTATGACTATATCAAGTTTAGGGTTTGGTAGGTCTTTAGAAGAGAGGTTAAGATGTTATTTTTATATTATATAAAGTCAAGGCTATTATTGCCAATTAATATTAAATTGGATACTTAATGTTGTATCTTAAACCTCAAGTTTTGTTAAGTTTGGTATGTTACTTATGTTATTAACCATTGAATTGTTTATAATTTAATCCACAACTTTATAATAATTTGTATTCAGTCCCTTAATTTGTCAATTTAAAGCAAACATTCCATTGTTAATCTTCCATAGTGTTGTTCTTGGCGTTGAAGCAAAGTTTAAATGAGAGGGAAGATGAGTTAGTGGGTTTCCTTTCCTCCCCACTCTATAAAAATTTTGGAAGCATCATTTTCATCATTATGGATAGCCATTTCTTAAATATTAGTATAAGAAATGTATAAAGGTAGGGCTGTAACTCCACTCTGATTAAGTTGCAAGGAACAATCATCATTTGCGAGTGGGAACCTCCTTTTCATCACAAAACTCCTATTCAATCACTTTCTCTTTTATTTTCTCCACTTTTTTTTTAAACATATAATATATTAATACATCAATTCATGAAGGGTAAACTAAAAAATTGTCACTCTTGTTTGTCTGATATTACATTTTAGTCACTTATGTTTGAAATGTTACGTTTTAGTCACTTACGTTATCATTTTGTTACGAAATGGTTACTCTACCATTAAACTCCGTTACCTCCTTAACAGCAGTCCTATGTTAAAACTCATTTGGACTGCCACGTAGGACATTCAAATTAGCATTTAAAACTCATTTGGACGGTCATGTAGGACTGCAGTTGGAGAGGTAACGAAGCTTAATAGTAAAGTGATCACTTCGTAACAAAACGATAACGTAAATAACTAAAACATAACATTTCAAACATAAAATATTAAAATATAATCTATGTCAAACAAAAAATTACTATTTTTATAGTTTACCCGTTCGTGAAAGATGTCACTAATTTGGATTCTAATTCTTACAATTTTCCTTTACGCATCTTGCATTCGTCACCCTCGACTTTTTTTTGTGCTTCTTTAACACTCACGCCAATAAAGATGGCCGGCTTCGCTTGGCTTTAGTCCCTCTGCTGTTTACCTACATTTTACGCAAAGGAGGAAAAAAAATGTATTGAAATATAATTACTTTTATATTTATATACTAAATGTATGCTTGAGTTCATAAAAACAGAGTTCTATCAGTCTTAAATATTTAAGTTTGAGATTCATTACGTGCGATTAGACTATATGGGTCTTTGAGTCCAACTAAAAACTGTTGTTATATATGATTTTTTTTTAATGAGTTACAAAAAAAAAGTAAAATCCTAATAATAATATAATTTGCGTGACTCGAATTCAAATGGCACTTGGGTTATGGGGGAAACTGAGTTTGATCCTTAGCGAGTTCTGCCGGAGGCCAATTGAGAAGGAAAGTTGGGTTTTAGTCCTTTAATTGATCAGTCCCAGTTACTCAACATTCTGACCTGACAATGGATGAATCTGAGGAATGTTATTTGAAACTGAACTCCCAGCTTGCCACACATGATTGAAACTCGTTTGATTACCCAATGGCCCCAGTACACCAAATATAATCATTTGCTCGTTAACATATTCTGCCGAGATGTCTGAAACTGGAATGCTCAGCTCCCCAGGCCGCATTGAAGGGTTGTAACTTGTTATCGATGTGGAATAAGCAATCATGATGTCATTATACTGGCGGAAAGCCACTAGAGCTTGAGATCCAATCATGCCTCTTCCTATTGGGTTTATTGCCCATGCAAACCATCCCCTGGGGAATCTGGGTAGCTCGATATGCAATCTGAACTTTCCCACTCAGTGACTGTAGTTCCAGTGTAATGATGCTTGAAGAACTGGGAGATCAGTGCATGAATCGAACATTTGGTTACCTGGAAATACGTAGTTGGACCAAGATTGGGCTGAGGAAATGAAAACCAGACATGGGAAAAAGCAGAGAAGCAAGATTATGTTAGTGTTTTTAGCCATGAAATATGGTGAATATTAGGGTTTGGTTATGGGTGTGATGAAGAGTTGGGCATGTTAGTGTTGGTTCATATACATTCTCAGGTCTCAACTCTCAACATCTTCATTTCCAACCAAAAGATGAAAGGTATGGGCATGTTACTGTTGGTTCATATATATTCTCAGGTGATTCATTTTTCAACCTAATAAATTAAAAGGTAAACCACACCTAATGTCACTAAATTATTAGTAAGTTTGTGTTTTTATTACTCAATTTTAAAAATTATAAAATGATTACTAAATTATTTGAAAGTTTTCATTTAAGTTACTAAACTATTTGAAAACTTTTATTTAAGTCTCTAGGTTTATAAGTTTTTTTTTTAAAAGGAAAAAAACAAAAGAAGTCCGATTAGTGAGCTCTAAGCATTCAACAATCAATACAGTGGATCAGTACACATCAATGAATAGAAGAATATACCTTATATCCAAGTTGATCCAATGGCCAATGGCCAATGTCGAAGACTGAAAAAGAAAGTTGTTTGAATTTTCGTTCACAAATTCGTGATGTTCAAAATTGTTTAATAAAAAAAACTAAACTATAGAAAAGAAGGGAAATGAAAGCTTTTAATTGGTCCAACTGATGTGGACAAAAAAGGTCATACAACAATTATTTTAATAGTCCAATAACTTAAATGAAAACTTTTGAATAGTTTAGTGACCATTTTGTAATCTTCTGAAGTTAAATGACCAAAACATAAATTTATTAAAAGTTAAATAACCTTGGGTGTAATTTATTCTAAATTAAGTTACAACTGAAATTTTTAAACACTGCACAATTATAAAATATAAATAAAATAATTAAAACATCATATAAACCTTAATAAGTTCAAGAAAAGAAAATATAAATGTTTGTTTTAACTTGAATGGAACAATAATTAAAGCTCTTATCATAAATTCATTTGGTACATGCCCGAATTGTGTTACCCCCATCCCCTACCCCTTATACTGTATCAAAAGACAAAGAAAAAAAATGAATACTTATATAAAATACTAATTATAAAGATTTCAAATTAGAGTCAACTATCTTATTTGTCACTTTGGGTTGATTCCTATTTAGTCATTCTAATTTTTCTTTTTTTGTTAATTTGATGACCTTTAAAATGAAATTGAACAAATTGATCATTTCATCATTAAAATGGTAATAGAAAACCAACTATGCATTTTCATTTTATTTTTTGGAATGACCAAAATAACAACGATCCCGTAAATCAAATAAAAATATACAATCAACAATCCATTACCATTTAATAATGAATTTACCAATTAGATTAAAATAAAAAAAAACCCTTATTTAAAATTGCTCAGAAAACAATTCACCCTTAGGAAAGGGAAAAATATATTAATGTCAGAATTAAAGCACTAATAATAATAAAATTTATTTAAAAAATTAATAATTTTTCAATTAAATTGAGACATTAAATCAGTCAAAAACTTTACTATAGTAGATATATTTATATACTTGTATAAAATTAATTTTGGCACATTACTAATTATTTTTATGTGATGTTAACTCATTCGTGTAGTTGTGTTATGTTTATATTACATTTATGTAATGTAATGTTTTAATTATTTTTTATCATATTATATTCGTATCATATAATCAAATTATGCCCCAAATTATTTGGAAGTCGTGGCAATGTGGTATTTTTAAAGCTTTTTTTAATTATAACAATAATTTTCCTAGTAAATAAAAATAATCAATAAATCATTATGGTATTTTCTTTTAAAAAAATTTGTATAGAAATTTTAAGCTATGTTCACTATTTTAAATATAAAATGTCTATTTCTTATATTATAAAAAATAAAATTTAATTATAAATTAAATAAAAATAGAAGTCGATTAGGTTTGAATAATCGTAATTTTTTAATTTAAATTTCATATATTGTCCAAACACTTGGATTCAGATCGGTCTTCTATTCCTTAAATGATTGTAGAATAAAAAAATTCCATTTCTAAGCTGTAGAAAATTGCATCTCTCTTTTTCATCTCAGCTTAATTCTTTATAGAGCTGGCAAAAACAGGCTCGAGTTTGAAAGTTTGTTCGTGCCAATCGAAGTTCGTAACAATCCAAACTCGTAACAGATCCAAACTTGAAAAATTCGAACCAGAAAAAGCCTAAGCTCGAGAAAATCTGAGCCTGTAACAGACCCAAGCTTGAGAAAGTTTTGCATACATAACAAAATTGTGACAAACAAATATTAGTTCATCGATTGTCTAAGTTCGAACTGATTATAAGTGGTACTATAAGAATGTTTAGATTGCGAGAAAGACAACTTACTTCAGTAAATAATCTTAACGAGTCTCTAATCCCGAAAAAAAATCAAAGTGAGCATTTGATTCAAATATTTAGAAGGATTATTATGTTGTCTACAATTCCAATTGGTGAGATGACTCCACGGGTAGAAACATAAATGTACTCATTAGAATAATAATACATTGGACTAGACCAAATTTGAATTAATTCTGAATCTGTTTGTGAATTAATTCACTTATGACATTCATGGTGTGACTGACCTAAATCTTGAGTTAGTCACTGGTCATGCGTATATAACTCGTATGCTATTATATAAGTTGAGGTTTATGCTCTAAAGATGATCGAGCCAATAGCCGATATATTGGGTACATGACTTGTGTATGGCATGACTTTACTAGCAACAATAGAATTCATAGCTCGATTAAAGAGTTAACTGTAACAACCTGTTTTCAATGGTGTCGAAAACAGTAGTTTCGATATCCCAAGTTCGATGAGTGAGTCCGTAAATATTAAATAATAATATTTACGAGTCAATATTAGTGTTATATTGAATTTTGATCTGATAAATTTGCTAATTGGACAGTTAGTCAAGGTACAATGGTTTTGGAAATTGAGGTATCGGGACCTCATTTATATAAATCGAGGTCGTAGATATTTTTATTAAATATTTGCGGAGTTATTGTATAAGTGAATTAAATTTTTTATAAGCAATTTTACCGAATTAGTAACTAATTAAGGTACAATGACTAAATCGTAAAGACCGTAAAAGTTAATCACTATTGATTTTTACTAGCTAAATTGCTTATTTAGTAATGGTTCAAGGGTTTAATTGGCAAATGACCACTTTTAAA
This sequence comes from Gossypioides kirkii, assembly GCA_005610355.1. Lineage (NCBI taxonomy): Eukaryota > Viridiplantae > Streptophyta > Magnoliopsida > Malvales > Malvaceae > Gossypioides > Gossypioides kirkii. Next base: position 5,467,652 of record CP032249.1, on the reverse strand, counting down.
AGGTATTGGACGGTAGGGACATTAATTAATTGAAAATATGTTAAGTAATGTTTAATAAAAAGATTAAGTATTTGTTAAATAAATAAGGTAAAAAGTGTTTCTTCATCATTTTCTCCTTCTCTTCACCATTTCTTCATCAAGAGAAATAGAAACACCATTTTTAAATGCTTCAAATGGTCGGCCCTTGCATGGTAAGCCCTTCTAAGCCCCTTTTTAGTAAAATTTATATTTTTGAGATCGTTATAGCTTAATCTAGCTAGCTCGAGTATTAAATCATAGAATTGTTAAAGTTTTAAAATATTTTCATTGATGGTTTTTGAGGTTTTTGATTGGTAGGGTTTGAAGCTTAGAAATGTAATAGGATTAATTTGTAAAGTGAAATTTGTTAGTTTTGAATTTAGGGACTAAAATGAAACTATTTCAAAATTTACATGAAATTTATATAATTATTAAATTTAGAGGGTTGTACAAGGATGAAATTGAAATAGAGATGAAAATGGGGCTTAAATGTGAAAGTTATGATAGTGTCGTTTTTGGACTAAAATGAATAAAATGTAAAACCTTAGAGAAATTATGTAAAATAAAATTAAGTTGTCGCATGCCTTGAATAGAATGTTATAAGGTAATTGACACTAATAATTGGCAATGAATTATTATAGATCGGGATTTAAATCAATTAGAATTTAATCGAGAAATAAGAGAAATTATAGATTAGTCCTCAACTTCTCGTTGATTGTTGTTTTAGACAGGTAAGTTTGTATGGACTTACTTTATTAATTTTTGGTATGTTTGTATTATTTTTTTCTGTTAGATAGAAATGTTATATATATATAATTTTTGGCATCAAATAGGAATAAATGTGTGATATTGAACGAACGTGAAATTATTATATAATTGGATGATGTGTATTTGATGATATCATATGGTTTAAAATGTATTTCGATTGCTTTTTGAAGTACGAAAAACATGTATACGGCTGCAGAGATTGAGTTAGTATGAATACGATATTAGTACTTGTGAATATGAAACTTTTATATGATATGATGATATGTATGAAATAATGTTACAGTGATTAAAATATTATTAATACAGTGTTAAGGCCCGTGTGGACTTAGGAAATGATTAGGATACAAATGACATGGGTTTAAAATGTAGCAGGTACTCTGTACCAATGTTTATTTTGTATCAGGTACTATGTACCTAGAATTGGATACCTTACCAATGGCTGAGATCTTGCATGTGTTATGGATTATCCACAGCTCGTATGAGCAGCATCGAGTAAAGGTTATATCTTGATTTACAACTCGTGTAACATCCCAAATTTTAGCTTGATAAGAGTGTGAAATTATTTCAAAAACAAGGCAATAACCTAGTGGTTAATTGATAACTATTAAAGCATGGAAATTAAATTAAGGTTTCAAGTTTGAATCCATTCCCTAGTGGTTAATTGATAACTATTAAAGCATGGAAATTAAATTAAGGTTTCAAGTTTGAATCCATTCCCTTGTAAAATAATTAAATTTTGCAAAATCCCCTTTTTTTTTTTTTTTTTATGTGTGTGCCTTTAATACCCTATTAGACCTAGGTATAAATATTATTTTTACACAAATTGATTAGCCTTTAATCCCTTTTCTCTCACCGTAGTCGTCTCTCTCCTCCCATCTCATCCTTTCTTTACAATTTTTCTTTCTTTCTCCATTGTTGACGCCGCCCATGGCTTCTTGATCTACCATTCTTTTCTTTTCTTTTTGCCACAAGATCTTGCATCATCTTCCTCACAATCTTGCTGCCATTTTTTCCTAAAATTTTTAGCCACAAATCATCCTGTTAACTTTACTATTTGAAAAAAAAATAAAAGTTGATTGTTAAAAAAGACTAAAAAATATAATTAGGGTCATTTTGATAAAACATGTAAATGTTACTGACCAAATTTGTTATTAAGCCTAATAAGAAAGATAAAAATTTATTCAATTGTTGGTTGAAATCCCTCCGGAAGAAGGTTTAACATTCCTCAAAGCAGACAAAGATAGGAGATTTTGTATTCCTCATTTCTATCATGTAACTTAATTTTATAAGTTTTTCATATTCACCAAAAAAAAATAATTTATTCAATTGTCAATATAATATAATAATGAACAATAAAAGATATTTCGTTAATTCATATTACCTACAATAAGCATTTTAATTATTTTATATAAAATAAATTTATTAAATATATATATATATATATAATTTATGTTTTTTATAAAGTACATTTGAGTTGTATTTTCATCCTATAAAAATAAAATGAATTATTACATTCAAAATTAAAATATTTATAACTTATAAAATTAAAAATTATTTGAATCCGTTAGAGCTTGCCTGGCTCGATCCAAGTCCAAATCCGAAAAAAATTGAGTCCAAAAAGTCCCGAACCCAAAAAATTTCAAGCCCATAACAGATAAAAACTCAAAAAATTCAAACACAAACCCAAACTAATCCGAGTTCGAAATAAACTCAATCTGAACCTACCTATTTTCGAGCTCTAATTCTTTATTAAAGTAATTCAATGAGAGTAATGTATTCCTAATGCCTAGGAGTAAGAGGAGATTGAACATATCGGACCCATCATTTTTTTTAACACATTTAAAAGTATTTTTTTAACATTTAAATTTCATTTTTTAAATTAAAGTATCTTTCATATTTGGAGCTCATGATTATTCTTTCCAATAATTTTATTTGATAGTACAATGCGTCTTATCATTGCATTCAACTTTTTTTAATATACTGATGTGATTGCAATGTAATATCTATTCATACTTTCTCAATCTTTTGACAACGCGCACACACTATGCACACACAAATGCTTGAACTTGAATCTTTTAATATAAATATCATCATCTTTTTCACTGAAATCACTCGTTAGGTTCACCATTGCATTCAATTTTAAATATACTAATTAATAACTAAACTGATAAAAAAATGACTTCTAAATGTATTTCTTTGTGAATTAAAAAATGATTTTTAAACAAAAAATTAATATTGAATATATTATTAGTATTCATCTATTTTAATATATCAATTCGGACTAATCGTTATCCTTTAAAATAGTTAATATATTTATATAAATATATTTACAAATATCAAATGAATGAGATCAAATAAATTTTAAATATAAAATATTAATCAATTATATAAAGATGCTATAGGTATTTGATAAATGTATATATATGTTAATTAACTTTATTTAATAATTATATATTAAATAAATTTAATATATGTATATATTGAAAGTAAAAGATAAAGGAAGAGATTTGCTTACATCAGGATAAAATTTGAGTGTTTGTAATAATATAATTGTCATATTTCATACTCCGTTCATATAGATCATAGATATCAAATTTAATGTAAACTAAAATTTTTTAACTATTCATTTTATGCAAAACACTTTCTATCATTAAATATATATATATTTATTACACAATATTTTATATCGATATGATAGAATTATCGAATCGATCCAAAAATTTACATACATGACAAGTATAAATATCTTAAAAAATTCTATAGTTGGATCGTTAAAATATTAATCGTATAAAAAATTACAGCATAATGTAAAATTATTTAAGTTTTAGGTTAGTGTAAGTGAATCTTTCCCCAAAAGATAATATACATAATTCATCATCAATGCATTAATTTATTAAATAAATTCATTTTTCAATGAAACAAACACATATACAAAAGAAAAATTCAAAAATTATTTTCAATGAAACAAATAAAACCTAAATATTAATTTAATTTTTAAATTAACTACCAAATGTGGAAAACGTAAATTACAAGGTCCACATCGCAATTTCCATTATGGATTTGGTTACCGCTAAAATGATTGACTGTCACGTTCTAGAAACCTTCATTGTTCTTCAACTTTTTTATAAGACTTGTGACATATTTTAACTTTATATTATTGTTAATTTTATGCATTTTATTAATAAAAATAAACATATCATTTTATTAATAAACTTAAATAATTGAAATAAAATGAAATTTCATAAACAGAATATACATACACGTATTAATAAGGTCAAAATAGTGATTTAATTAATACAGAGAGAGAATCTAAATTTAAATCCACTTTTCTTTCATTTTATAAAAAAAAAAAGGATACATGGTTCATAATTTTTTTCTATATTTTTATTTCTTTTACATGATAAGTTAATTAAGGTAAGTTTGGATGAATGGTGGGAAGTGATATGGTACGATGTATTTAGTTTATTTTTTGTCTAACCTAATTTCATCGTCACCACTGTTTTTATACTAATTGTTAGTAAAAGCACTGCTCACCCAAACCAACCCTAATCTCTAATTAGTTAGCTTTAGCTGCAAGCAAAGTATTGTATTTGATAATTCTATGTTCACATGTAATTACTTGATTATAAATAAGAGAATAATAATTTATTTTTTATAGTAATAATTTGCTTCAATATAATAAAAAATAAAAAAGGAAAACTTTAACAAATTTAAAATTTAATTTATATATGTTTATTTTTAGGAATTTATTTCCTCTAACTTTTAGAGTTTGAATTTTAGGTCCAAGTATTAACATTGTTAAAATTATTTTGTTAAATTCAAGTTCATTATAACGTCATCTTTTAGTTACATTACTATTAAGTGAATATCTTTTTACTTTAAAATATCATACCAATCAATTTAACAAAAAAATTAACTATATTAAAATCAAACATGAATTTTATTAAATTCAAGATCATTACAATACACTAATGAAGTGCGAACTAAAATATACTTGAACTTAGACGTAGAATATATTTAGATTAGATCCACACTTGATGTGACATAAAACAAAATCTAGAGAGAGTCCCCGCATAATTTACACAAGATGAAACTTGAACACAAGATTTCAAGTTCATATGGCCTTAACTTACCATTAAGTCAATACATCATTGGCAAATTCTTGTTTTTAATTCGAGTTGTTTTTTACACGTAATTTTTTTACACAAATGGATCGCTTTATAAATATTCTATGAAACTATGTCGTTTAAGCTAAACCCATTATGCTTAAGGTAATTAGTTAGAAGAATTGTGTTTTCCTAATAGATACTATAACACCCATATTTTGTTTCTGTCACCGAAATAGGGATACGAAGAGTTATTGTATATATTTGAACATTCTCATATCATTCAGTGTTCAAATATCAATTTAAAATAAAATATAACTATGAAAACTTTAAATCAAGCCCTCGAGGCCCTAAAATAGCTTACGAACAGTAAGAGACCAAATGGAATAAATCAGAACATTTTTGGAAAAATTGAAAAAATTTCACCTACAGGGATCACACGGCCGTGTGGCCCTTCCACATGCCCATATTGCAAACCGTGTGTTAGACCGTGTGACTCTCTAACTCGATACACACGGTCGTGTCTCAGGCTGTGTGCCAAACCGTGTAACTCTCTGAATTGGAAAACACGGCCGTGTCTCCGATCGTGTGAACCCTGCATCTAAAATGAACAGTGACACATGGCCATGTGTGGTGCACGGTAGTGTTGCTACCCGTGTGCACAATAAAATGTTCCTAAAACAAGCCATTTGCTTAAACATCAAACCAATACCTACCCATATGAATTCCTATGACTAAGACACATTTCAAACCTCTCCAAATCATACCAAAACAACTAAAATAAACTCAATTTAAGGCATCAAATTATATCATATATGTACAAATGCAAGAGACCTAATTAGACTATTTGTCCAAGCACATAGTTTATACACAATCAAATTCTAAGACATTCATAACATTACAAAATAACATCCTAAATATATGTCATAATTAACCAAAAGTTAAGACATCAAAATCTACCGAAACGAGACGTAGGAAGATGTGTATGCTCCGAAGATCCAACCCATGTGATCTCAAAAGTTCAAAATCTACAAAAGAACATAACAACAAAAGTAAGTATAAAAATATACTTAGTAAGCTTCCATGTAAATAGAAATGCTACTCATACGCAAATCTAGAACGTGTGACGCTCATAAGAGCTAATTAGATTCAGAATGGTTGCGTTAGGTTATCCTTTCGGATTAAACCAGTGATCGCACATGTGAACTAGCTTGGCCAGAGCTAGATCAACGTATGAAACGACAACAGAGAGCTAATCCTTACTAATCCGAGTCTCTTGTTTACCTGAGTCCGCAACACATGCAAGAGCTTGGTCAGAACAAATATTCATCTATAACTTTCACGTTTGAAAACCTTTGTTCGATTCATTGGAAGTCGTTTCCAATAATTCATTTGCAACATCTCATAAATCGACTACTTATTATATACAAGCTCAACTATATATAAGAAGGTACAAATTAACATCATAAATATCAATGTAAATCAACATATAGATGGAAACTTACATGTTGAGAGATTTCACCAATCGAGACTACTCGACGACCTTTCTTTTGCCTCGTACGTCTTCCACATGTTGAGATCCTTGATCTTACGTATAGTTTAATTTAATTAATTGCATTTAAACATCATATCTATCAAATTGAACAAATTAAACTTAATTTATGCTGACCAAATTTCATATATTCCTAAAACAGCCCATATAATAATCCAATTCACAATAATTTCTCTTAAATATTACTATCTAACCTTTTAGTCCTCAACATTCAAAATCAACAAAAGTCACTTAATAAAATACTTATATCTAACTATCAACTTTAATAATCCACCCATTGCAACCAAAAACACTTCAAAATCATTAATGGTAAAATCCTAAAACTTTAATGATTTTGCAAATAAACCCTCGGGTTAGCTAGATCAAGCTAAATTGAACTCAAAAACATAAAAATCATTAAAATCAGACCTCAAAATCTCCTTCAAGTAAAGGAAATAGCTTGGCCAGCTAGTGTTCAACAATGGAGTCCCCCTTTTTCTTTTGTTTGACGTTCAAGAGGAAAAATGAAAGAATTTCCTCTTTCTTCCCTCTTTTTCTTCTTCTATTATTATTATTATTATTATTATTATTATTATTATTATTAAACACCAAAATATCTAAATTTGGTCACCTAATCTTCCATTACATTTTTTTGTACGGTATAATTACCACTTAGGTTCCTTCAACTCCTCACCCATGACTAATTTCTATATTTCACTAATAGAATTTAATTTTTGTAACTTTTACAATTTAGTCCTCTTTTCTAAATTAACAAATCTAGCACCTAAATTTCATAATTTAAATTAATATTACCGTACTCATTACTCGTAAATATTAAAATAATAATATTTATTGACTCATTTATCAAAATGTGTGGTCTCAAACCACTGTTCCTAACATCACTGAAATCGAACTGTTACAGATACACTACCATTAGTCACTCTAAATATGTGTCACTCTTATTTTGATCATGTCACACCCGGTTATCTTTAAGTTTGAAAGTTAAGAATAGTTGGGGCTTAAATTGAAAGAAACCGTGAGTTGGTTGCTTTTATTGAAAAATCGGGAAAAAAATAGTGGTTAATTTGGATATAGTTGAGTTCCAATTCTGGTTCGGTTGGATGAGAACCAACTAGTTCATTAATGGGAGACAAAATGATTACCAATGAATAGTTTTTATAGGATTGAAGACCACACATGAAGGGCTATAAATAGCTGAGATGTGAATTCTCTGGATGAAATCTTCTCAATTATGTTTTTATTTTCTTCTCTTCTTCATCTTTTTCTTTGGTTGCTCTGAAGAAGAGATAATTACGAGGAGCTCTGCATAGAGCGATGATCATGAGGTTTGAGTTGTAAGGGTAGAGAATCTAGTAAGTTGGTAAGTTTCTAAGTCCTTCAGTGTTCGTAAATTTAAGAAATAAAGTTAAGAATTTTCAAAACCTTTGAGGGGTCTTGTATGTTTCTGGAAATTGAGTTTTTAATCTAGAATGCTAAGATAATTTATGATTTTGGTTGTCATGCTTAGCTTTCAGGAGAATGGAAGCTTTGGCGTTCGGAAAAGCTAATTTGATGAGGCAAAGAAGTATCAAGTGAGTTTCTATACTTCATGTATGGATGAACTTGAATGTTATGTATGCATAAGCATGAGTAGGCAAGTATTCACAAGTCTGTCGGTATGCATGAAATGATTGCGGTACTGTATATAAATTTAGCATACTCCATGTTATTATGTACATGTGATAATATGTCTATGCTTGTGTGCTTATGAATTATGGCATATGGGAAGGGGGAATGATTGACGGGATAGAGGAGTAGGTTTTGGCAGATGGATAGGGAAATGAAAGTTCTGTTAGATTCTACAATCCAATGTTGTTAAGTGCAAACTGTGATATGCGAAGCTCCGGGCCTTGTGGAGGGGACATTGTGGTGTTCGAGCATCAATGTTAAATGTGAGACGAAATGATATTAACTAGCTTACTAGAACGACACCGTGACGACGATTTATAGGTTCCATAGAGCAACACAGTGACGATGGTCTACAGGCTCTATGAGGCGACACTACAACATCAATAAGATCCTACGGGGCAGCACCTCAAAAGAGGTTTAATGTGTAAGATCATAGCTCAACTATGGCAATCAATAAAGTGCTTTAAGACGTTAAACATGGGGATTATAGGTGTAAAATCGTAGCTAGGCTATGACAACTAGTACAGCCCGTCAGGATAGTAAACACGGGAAGTCTTCCAGGACATTAAACATGGAGATTATAGGTGTAAGACCATAGCTCGACTATGACGAGTAATACAATTCGTCGGGATAGTAAACACGAGGTTGTCCATCGAGACAGTAAACACAGGGAAGTCCGTTAGGACATTAAACATGGGGATTACAGGTGTAAGATCATAGCTCAACAACTTTTAAATGATTTTGTATATATTTTCATCAAAATCTCATGTATTTTTATCGAAAAATGAACTTTTAAATAATTTTTTACTTTTTAAAAGGTTTTTTATTTTTAAATTTTAAGAATCAAGACTAAATTTACAAAATGTGCAAAGTTGAGGGCAATTTTTTTTTAATTTTTTAGATTTAGTAATAAATTGATAGAAGCATAAAACATTGGAGTGCTAAATTTGTTACTATGATAATAGAAAAGAACATTGTTAGTGATTTAACGGAAGAGTGACCAAAATACTAAATTTCGATAATATTAATGACTAAAATAAAAAAGTTAAACTTGGGTGACCAAATTAAAAATATCCTAATAATTAGGTGACTATTTTTATAATTTACTCTTTTAAATATTATTAGAAAAATTCCTAGACCAGGCTACCTTAACTTCAATTCAGTTCGGTTAAATCGATAATGTTGGATAATACAAGTTGTCTAAGAATCTAAACAACAAATCCACAATTCCACACAAATTGATGTATGATGATGTCTGAAACGCCATCCATTAGTTATGAAGACGACACGATAGATAAAGTTTGGAAAAATTATTTTATTGATCATTTCCATCACATTATTCATGGTTTCGCTCAATCAAAAGAAAATATATCATTTTTTATTTGGAAGTTTAGTCCAAATATACATATAATATGAAAAAAAATAATTTGTTCTCTTTTAATTGAACGAGATTATAAATGATGTGATGAAAAATATCCATAAAATAATTTATCTGAAATTAATATGCCTAACTCCACACGCCATTGGACCCCACCTATGTCATACTCCATAATCGACTATTCATTGAATATATAAATAAAATATAAATTTATCACTAAGTTCTGTTTTGAGTTTTTCTATTTATCAGCAATTGTGTTATTGAATTCTATTTTTAATTCAAGGTATTAAAAATAATTTCATCCTTAAATTATAGATAAAATATTAGTTTAATACATTTTTTTTTTAAAAATTAACAATAATCTTGAAATATTAAAAATAGTTCTAAAGAAATTTCTAAAATTTCTAAAAATATAAAAAGTTAAAAATATTTAAAAATACAATTTATTTACTTAAATTTAAAAATTTTAGTTATTTGAAATTCTTTTATAAATTTTAAAGAATCATAAAATTCTAAAAAAATGCTAATAAATTTGGATTGGATTTAATCCTAAATCGGTTTATAAATATAATGGGAGGACAAAACCCTAACAACTACATTATTGATGTGATTCGAATTCAAGTCACATCTAGGGCAAAGAACATCTTTGATCATCATATCAACATACGGGATTCATAATGAAATTTGGATAAGGAAAATTGGATTAAAAGAATTAATTCTTCATCTCATTTATTAAACAGGTTGTTTATGAAATTATAAAAAAAAAATTGGGAACGAAATTAAATTTTATATTTTTATGATAGTAAAAATATAATTTCATCATTTTAATAGCATATATATTTATAAATTTTAAAAGATTAAATTAAATTTTTATTATAAAAAAATCAAAGTATAATTTTATCATTGTTAATTTAAAATTTTATAAATTATAAAAATCTTAAATAAAAAAAATTTCATTTTAAATGTCACAATGCCCTCACTAACCACCTAGAATTAAGGTCTAATTAGAAAAATTAAAAGTAATATAATGTTTAATTTGACAGTCAACAAAGCTAGTATGTTAGCTCTTTTCCAAAATAATTTATTTCTCTAAATAATTTTAAAATTGACGTAAATCCTTAATTAAAAACAAAAATCGACATCTACCTCTTATTTTACCCATACTAACAGCCTGAATTTTCTTATAAGCAACCTTTTGAATAAAATAAGATCAACCTATTTATTTTTTAATCTAAGTAAATAAATTATGGGTTTTAATTTTGTATAACTTTATATATTTTTTAGAATTATCTATAAAAAGAATTCTAAAAGCATCAAATTAAAATTTTAATTATATTTTAAAATTTAAATTAATGATAACCTTTGAATTAATATTACGGTATCGTTTTATTAAAAAAATAACAAAAATTGATAAACAAATTATCGAAACGATACAATCTCAAAACATAAATAATCATATTATAACTTTTGATATTTATATAACAAAAAAAGTTAAATATAATTATTTGACCAAGTGTTATTTACCAAAAAAAAAACCAACATAATCTATTAATCAAGTTTGCATTGCTCCAATTCTTTTTTCACCTTACTAAAAAAAAGTTTAAATCTTTTGACAAACAATGCCAAATTACATAAACTAATATATTTATTTAATAATAAAGTGTTAGTAAACAAATGAAAAGTGTAGCCGGCGACATTGACAATTTACCTTAGTCAAATCACACTTTCTCATTTTGTTTATTCATTATCCCTCTCTCTCTTTCCCTCATAACAAACAACACAATTTCTCCTCGTCTTAAATTGGTTTTATTTATGATTTAATCCTTCAAATATATTTACTATTCACTTTGATGCTAAATTCTTTTGTCCCAAATTAGTACTTGTTGATATAGAGTGCAACAAGGGAGCAGGAGAAGGAGGAGATTAGGATCGATAATGGAGAAAAGTTAACCTATAGAGGTCGAGATCCGAAACAAGGACAAGAGAACATGCTAATTGAGAAGATAAGTACTCAGAGTAACTTTAGGGGGTGCTAAAAGGTTGATCCTCTTATCCACTGGTATGACATGGTTAGATTAACATTCAATCTTATTAAATGTATAATGGGTAAACATAGGCATGTATCATGGGATTCTATCAATATGAGCTAGTCAAGCCTAAATAGCCTCCTTATTGTCTTGAAAGTTTTGTCTGAGGTTGGACGAGTGGTCATGCTCAAGAATTCAATGCGAAGTCAACAATGCCTCTTAGGTTGACACATATCTTCTTGGTGGAGGTATACAACCATAGCCCCCAAATCGAGTGAAAGATTATAAAGTGACATTTCGTGAGACATGTTTTGAGGGTCCCTTAAAAGCTTATCTAACCAAAGAAGGTGAAGCATCATCAAACAGTTGTCATAAATGCGGTGTTCTTTTAGGGAGTAGTGGTTATAATGAGGAGTGACCACACCCCGACATGCATGTATCAGGGCTTAAAATTATGCAATTTTAGATAAAGAATTGAAGTGCGGTTTCTGCAAGTGAATAGGTCAAATCGTAATATAGATTTGTATTACAACGGGACATTGAGAAATATTTTGAGGATTGTACCCAAGGGATTGCTATATTGGAGAAAATTATTACTAAATTAATTATTTGAAAATGATTACTAATATATTTGATGTAACACCCAAAAACCCAAAACCATCTCCGGTCTAAGGTCTTAGGGTTTACAAAACTTTTCGAGTCTTTCTTTTTTTTACATACAATTCAATCACAACTTATACAATTATAATTTGTAGCTGAGAATACTAACTACATTTAATTTTACACATTCATTTGCAACCTTTCAATCAATAAATAATCAAATTCAATCATGTAAGAACTTAGGAATCACGTACAAATATTTTTCATCAAGGATCACATGGTCCTGTATCTCAAACACACAGTTCTCACCATTAGCTAACCAAACTATAACCAAACATACGTATCATTACATCACAAAAGGAATCAATATTCATTTCACAAATCATGACATCCATATTCCATGTCAACCATAATATCACAATATCATCCAAGCTATATCAATCCTTCTTACTATCATTGTATAGTTATTAAACCCAACACCATCGTCGATTAGGGTTTCAAGATCACATGCATTCGTGCCTCAAATCGTTACCTATTCAAGTCTCATTTTAACATCTTTCTTGATTTATTAAAATACATATACATTTATAATTCATTATTCTTACTTTGTTTATTAACTCAATAGGGGTAAAAATGTCATTTCCATAATTATAGGAGACTTCTAGCGGTACCTGTTGGACAAGTATCGGTAGTTGTCAAGTCAGTAAACAATGCAGGAAATAATGTAAACTTCTACCGATACCTATGACAATTCTACCGATACAAATAAGGCTTCTACCGAAACAAATCATGCTTCTACCCGTACTTGAGACAATACTACTGAAATAAGTATGACTTCTACCGAAACATGTCACACTTCTACCGATACTAAAAACTCCAAAGAGCTAAGAAGTTTTACCCTACAACTTCTACCGATACAAGTACATAAACTATCGATACTCTTATGGGTAAAACTACTGGTACTTATTATGCAACTACCGATACAACTCAAGTCAGTGAATAACTTCTGTCCTGCCCTTTACTTCTACCGACACATGCAGGGATTCTACCGAAACAAGTATGCAGAATTCATTTATTCACACAAGTCCTCAAGTTTATCAGTCATCATTCAATATAAGACTCTTATTCAAATTCTCATCTTCCAAAATCTATACCTGACAATACTTGTTTCATCGTATAACACAAATACAATCAATCAACACAAGGATTCTTAAATTCACAGGTCAACTCATTACTAACACATTTGCTTGTTTAGAACATCAAGCAAGCATGCAAGTTTAGTTCAACAAAGAAACCAGCAAATCTAAAATCAAGTATTTCAAAGGTACATCATCCTAGTACATGCCATATAACCAAGTAATGTAAATACTACCGAACAGGCTCCCGAGATAGTGTGATTTCTTCAAGGTGATCCGATCTTCAAGCACCAAAATAGCATCTACAAAACAATAACAATTCACTCATAAGCTTTCATAGCTTAATAAGTTTCCAAGGTTTATCAATTTACCGAATAACATGTTTTGAACAAATCCGTAAATCAATCGAATCAAATTGAAACTGTACTCCAATGATCGATATTTGATTTACCCCCTGTTGACCCAAAGATCATGAGGCTCATTTTACTCCCTATTGACCCAAAGGTAATGCCTCTTACCAGTATACGATGTTAGTCTTAGCCATCGATACGGTATATCTGTTCCCTACGATATTGCTCACACTAAGCTGACGAGAATATGCAAACAAGCATAAATCTCAGCCATCTTAGGGCCTGTAATCCATTCTTGTATTCTATTCACCTTACGGTGACTCACGATTCTGTTGAGAATTCACAACAAATGCAGGATCTCAGCTATCAGACCGTTTTCTATCTTTGGCACAAAGCCGAGAAATTCTCATCTCGTCGTTTTTATCTTTCACGTTTCCAATCGTTGTTTCTCATTTCCAATAATCATTAGAAGGTAATTATAAGCAGTTATTAACAAGAATTTAACATTACGAACTTATTGGACAAAATTGCAGTTAAAATGAACCTTAAAGGCAAATCCGTAATTTTTTCCTTTTCCATGATCGGGACACGATCTTGATCTATTACAATAAATTTTATTCAATTATTTAAATCAATATGAATTTTTAATCATTTTATACAAATAAGCTTTTTGGTATTTTTACAAAATTACCCTTAACTTTTCACTTTTATTCAATTTAATCCTTTAGCTCAAACTTGCAAATTAACCATTTTTCCTTAAGAACAAGTTCAGCTCAATGTTGTGGCAATTCAATACTTCCCATATTTGTTTTATTTAATAATCAATCCTTGTACTTTTACTACTTTTATATTTTAGTCCTTTAACATGAAAATTTCTAAAAATTACTTTACAAAATCATTAAATCTAACAACCAAGCTTATAAATCTTCCATAAACTTTCAAGAATAAGCTTGTTCACAAATGGAAAATTTTATAACATTTGACAGAATCACAAATTAGTCATTGAGTTAGCTAGATTAAGTTAATACGGGCTCAAAAACATAAAAATTACTAAAAATGAGCAAGGTTTACTTACCCAATTGAAGGACCAAAGTTAGTTAAAAGTTGAAGTTCTTCTCTTAGGGTTCGGCTGAAACTTTGAAAGGAAGAAGATGATAATTTGTTTCTTTTAATTTTTTAGTTATAACCTTTATTTTACTTAATTACCATTTTATCCCTTATTCACACATGAAATTTAGCTAAAATAATAGCCAAAGTCATCCATTACTCTTTCAAATGGTATAATTACCATTCAAGTACCTTAACTTACCTTTCAATTAGCATCTAATGCATTTAATTCAAAGACTTCTATTTTTGCACCTTTTACGATTTAGTCCTTTTCACTTAATTAACTATCTAAACAATTAAATTTCATAACCAAATTTTAATACAATACTAATGACCTCGTAAATATTAAATAATTAATATTTACAGTCTGACATATCGAAGTCGTGACCTCAAAATCACCATTCATGATCATACTAAAAATAAAGTAATTAGTAAATCCCCATTTTATTAGAATTTAATTGCAATTTACCAAAATCTAAAGAGTTTCACATCATTTATATTATTAGGCCATTTAAAGAGTGTCAAATTTCATAATTGGTCCTTCAATTATATTAAATTTTGATTTAACAAACTTGTTTTCAATTTAGTCCTAAACTAATTAGGACTAAATGAATAAATAACTCAAAAGCTAGTGGAAGGTAATCATATCCTCCACCGCTTGGACTTTTTGACCATGGTGTAATTACCACTTTGATCCCTTTTTATTTGTTATCAATAGCAATCAACTTTTACACCTTTTACAATTTACTCCTTTTTCCTTAATTAAGCAATTAATCATCAAAATTATCCACCCGAACTTCAATTCACATATAATAAGACTCTGTAAATATTTAATAAAAATATTTACGACCCTTAATTTTAAAAACGAGGTCTCAATACCTTATTTTTTAAAACCACTTTACGTTTGAACCAAATCACTTATACTAACTTTTAATTCAATAATTAAAATTCTTCAATTCAAAATTCCATATAAAATTATTATCTATTATTTAATTTAAACACTCATTATAAAAATTTTCTCGTCGGGTTTGGGGTCCCGAAGTCACTGTTTTCGACACTATTAAAAAACAGGTTGTTACATTCGAGTTACGAATTAGTAGTATGAATTCCAAATTAAGATAATCATAAATATAATTAAATTAAACTAAACCTAAGTTAAACTATCGAAACTTCCTATTCCTCGTTTCAATGATGTGAGCTACTTAACCTAAAATCGATTGAACCATTAATTGTCAACTAAACCCCTAATTACCTTTAATTGAGTGATTTGCCACCCTTAGCTAGGAATACCCTATCGATCTCATCTTCATTAAGAGTTACTACCTAAGATACCCTTTCGGTCTCATCTAGGCATACAGATACCCTTTCGATCTCACCGCTCAGCACAAGTCCCCTAAAGGCCTACCTAACAGGATACCCTTTTGGTCTCACCTGTCTTGATGTTCTATTAAGGTCATCAATCCTAGTATACTAAGTTCTTTAGTAAACTTGAATAAAAACCAAAATTCGGATAAACAACCACTTAATCGATTAATTAGTTAAGCAACCAAATCATGCGAGATAATTGTAAAGCACAAGATTTTATTCCAATATTTATACAAACATTCAATTAATAAATTTTGACGAAAGAGAAATAAAAAAAAGAGTAAGGAAAGAGAATGCTCGTGAATGGATTGATCTCAAAGCATGATATCGAAACAATCTCTGCTCACAATCGTTTGAACTTCGGAATAAAAATCTTTCGCCTAAGAAAAAATTAAAGAAAACTAAACTAAAACTAAAGAAAACTCAAAACCGAAATCAAAAGTATGAAAAATTGTCCAAAGCCCCCCTTTTTCTGTTATTTTGAGCTAGTATTTATAGATTACATGTATTATGACCTAATTAGGTCAAGTAAAGGTTATGCAGACAAAAACACCTTTGCAGTAATTTTAAGCCTCGTTAGACCGGTGTCATGACATCACAAAACCGATGTCGTGACATTGATCATGTAACACCCTTAACCCGTATCCGTCGTCGAATTAAGGTTAAGAAGCATTACTTGACAAATCACACATTCAATCTCATAATACCATTCTAATTCAACATAAACATGCATTCACATATATCAACATAATCCCATATATTTGGCTTTAAAAACGTACATTAAGGACGTTAAAAATAGCTTAGACTCTACTCGAGACTGATTTGAAACAAGTTAGAAAGCTTAAGAAAAAGTAAGAAAATTTGGTGAAATAGAGGCGCACGATTGTGTGCCAGCCCATGTGTGCCTACAAATAAGGTTACACGGTTGTGTATCAGCTCGTGTACCCGCCCATATACATACTTGAAATGTCCATACTGACTTACAACACATGCTCGTGTGAGGGATCGTGTGCTAGATCGTGTGTCTATACGAAAATGGGTCACACGGCTGTGTCCCAGCCTATGTGTCTGCCTATGTGACCTGCACTGCACCTTAAATTGGCACACGGTTGTGTGACAACCTGTGTCACAGGTCGTGTATACCAGAAAGTGCTTCCTAAACAAGGTATGTTCACAACCTAAATTTCTCAACAAGATACCCCATTTAAACATACAATCCCATGAACTAAAAACACCATGTAGGACACTTTATCACATACAATTTACCCATTTAAACATTCAACCAATATGCCATCATAGGCACTACATCTTGTAACATTAAGGTTTTAAACATACACACTCTTATCTTGGTTAATCTACATATGTAATTGCTTGCAAGAGTGATACATATTACATACCATACTAGAGCTCCACAAGTCTAGCCAAATATGCACACAAAAGCATGGTAAACCATAATATTTACAAGTTTAAACATTCTACCTTATACCACAAAACAACCACCTATACATGTCATTTATAACCAAGATCAAAGGGTTACAAAAGCTACCAAAAAGGGTTGTTGGATAGTGTGATATGTCTCCGATGAGCTTCCGTTGATCTACAAATACAAGGAAAAACAACCACATAAGCATTTCATGCTTAGTAAGTTCGTATATAAAGAAATTTACTTACTGAGATCTCCACACTTAAATACCATTCATGCTTGTAAATTTATATAATCAATATACCTTCCTAAGCATAACATGTACTATCATTAGTAACAAATGATACCATATTTCATCAATTAAATGCTCTTCATCATAAGATAAGTAATTCAACTACACTTTCTTTACCTTGAATTATCTAATTATAACATCGATATAAGCCTTTTCCATGATCCATTTCATACCCGTTGAACCATGTCAAATAACATCGGATACTCAGAAACCTTTACATGTAAATATAACATTTCCTTTATCCTTTTCATTAATGCTCACACAAGTTGTGAAATGGGTTTGGTCACACAAGTTGTGGGTCGAAATGGTAGCTACACGATGCTCCTCACACGAGCTGTGAAGAATCCGCAACAAAGGTTGGATCTCAGCCATCGGTAGGACCTTCAAGACCAGCACCCGATACATATAATCCTAATGACATGTCAATTGTATCCTAAGTATTCTCTATGTTCAAACGAGAATTTCCTTCCATCATATATACAAGCATCTTAGCATCATATTTCTATTTGTGTTTGTTTGCATATATTTACAAATAACAACATTTATATACTACATAATTACATATTTAACCATGTATAATTCATACGAACTTACCTCGATTATTAGGATCGTAAGAACGGAGTTGACGACTACTTCACAACTTTAGCTTTTCCTTGGTCTACTTATGGTTAACTCTTTTCTTGATCTAAAATATAATTTAACTTAATTAACATCTAATAAAATATCCAATTATTTCATTTAATTCTTGTTTCATCATTTAGGTAAAATTACAAATTTGCTCCTATTATTTTAAACTTTTATCAATGTTGTCCTAATGACATTAAGTTGAATTTTTAATCACTTTCTCATTAAACTTGACTAATCGAATTTTCTCTTTACTAAAAACAACCCATATTTTCACTTATTTTATCAAATTTACATAAATTCTACTAATTCAATAATCTAATACCTATCTCACATTTACTACAATTTATTTACACAACATACCCAAAAATCATATGAGTTCACTAACTAACTCATAAACATCTTAAAAATATAAGAGCTTCACTCATGGTAACTCCCCCAAACTTACTCCATTTTGAAATCTAACCCCCAATATAAGTAGTTTAAACCATATCAAACTTAAGAAAACAAGAATCATCAAAACAAACTTGAAAAATACTTACATGCAATACTTGCTCTAGCCCAATCTTCAAGCATTCAAAAATGGAGTTTTCTTTGCTATTTTCGTTGGAAGGGAAGAGAATGAATAAAATTTTGTTTTGTTTTTTTCTTTGTTTTAGTCTAGAATTAACAATTAACCATTTTAGCCATCAAAATATTAAATTTTATACTACTTTATTCTCACCAAACTCCGCTATCTCAACATTTGGAAAATTTGACATAAAAAATCCACTCATTTACTTATTTATTCTATTTAGTTCCTTTGACATTAACCACAATCTTTTGCACCTTTTTCAAATAAATCCATTTTTCTCTATTTTTCTATTTAGACATTAAAACTCCTATTAAAATTTTAATACTACTTAACTAATTACTCTAAACATATATAATTAAAAGTAAATAATAATTTACACTTCGAAATTGTGGTCACGAAACCACTATTTTCGTCATCGCTCTAATCAGTTGTTATAGAACATCGATCGCACCCCTATTTGCTTCGAAATTGGTTGTAGCAACATTATACTTCGAATATAAATTCTTTAGGTTCGAAGTTGGATGTCGCAACATTGAGAGTTGGTTGTCGCAACATTGATGCTTTAAAGATTCTTTTAACCTTCAAATTTGAATGTTGCGACATTCTGGGGCAATCTACTGACTCCTTGGTCAAAAATGATATCTTGTACAGTTAATCAACACATGATTGCCCATTTTGGCCTAATAGGTCATAAAACATACTTAAATTGCTCCATTTTATTGAATTAAAAGATAAAAGTACTAAATCGAAAAACTAACTAAAAAGATAACAAATTTTTTGAATACAAGCTCATTGTGTCAATAAGAGCTCAATTTGCCACAACAAATTGTGACGGATCAAATTCCCCCACACTTAAGTATTTACTTGTCCTCATTCAAACAAACACACAACATGCAACATATGCTTTATATATCCATTAACTGGCTTTTGGAGGATGATTGACTAATTTGGCATTACACCCCTAATGGTTGTTACTTTGTTAGTTCAGGATATAAAGTTGTTGTTCGGCATTACATTAATATCATTGAGTTTCATGTTGATGGTCAATGAGAAACTCTTTGGAATTAGGAGTTGCCGCCCAAGATTAAAGTCTACCATGTTAAACAAAAGAAACAAAGCTAAAACTGATTAAATACTGATTTTATTCAATTTTTCTTAACCTCACATAATAACAATGGCTTGTTATTTATACAATAGAAAAGTTAATTGCTCATAACTGCAATATCAGCATTAACTGCTACTAACAACTTAACCAACAATTGATGATAACAACCTTAACCAACAACTTCTATTAACAACTTCCATTCCAGCTCATACACTAACATTCCCCTAGTTTCTGATTTTATTGAGTTTTCTTCAACTAAAACAACATGAAGTGCTTTTCTGAATAAGGCAAACTGTTTAGGAGTAATTGGTTTTGTCAGCACATTTACCACCTGGTTTTTTGATGGAAAAAAATTCACTTACAGTATTCCATTAATTAATGGACTTTTTCATGAACAAAATGATAATCAATCTCAACATGTTTTACTCGTGCATGATGAGTTGAATTTGTTGCCATTGCTACTGTTGAGGTATTATCACTCCACACAACTGGTGGTTGCTCAATTGTTACACCAATCTCAGTCAAAAGTTACTTTATCCACAGTAACTCAGACACACAATTTGCTAGGCTTCTGTACTCAGCCTTTAAAGAAGACATGGACACCACAACTTACTTTTTAGATGACCAAGCTACGGGATTAGAGTTAAGATAAATGTAATACCCTGTGGTTGATCTCCTATCTTTAACTGTAGAGGCTCAATCTACACCTGAATATCCAACCAAGTCAAACTGACCTTTTTGGAAATGCAAAGTAGAACTCAATGTGCCATTCAAGTACCTCAATACTCTCTTTACTTCTTTCCAATAAGTGTTACAAGGGCCATTCATATACTGATTGAGTTTATTAACACAAAATGCAATATCTAGTCTTATGATGCACACATATTGGAGGTTACCAATGATGCTTCTATAATCATGAAAATCAATAAGAGGACTCCCATATGTAATAGTCAACTTAGGAGTGCCTACCATAAGTGTAGGAGTGGATGATGCTCCAATCATCCCTATGCTGGTCAAAAAATCAGACACATATTTCTTTTGGGATAGAAACAGATCACCAGTATGAGTCTTGTGAACCTTTATGCTAAGAAAGAAATGAAATGCACCCATATCCTTCAGAGAGAACTTTTGATGAAGTTGTTTGATGACTTGATTAATTTCATCAAAGCAGTTGCTTGTAACAACTATGTCATCTACATAAACCATGAGGAACATCTTTGATGAGCTGGTGTTTTGAAAAAAAAAAGAGATGGATCAACTTTGGATGCTTGGAAACCAGGTACCTTTACCAAGTATTACCTCAATGTATGAAACTAGGCTCTAGGTGTTTGTTTCAAGCCATAAAGTGCATTGTTCAGTTTGCACACAAGTTTCTCACCACTGTCTCCATGTACTTTAAAACTAGTGGTTGATCCATATAAATTTCCTCAGTCAACATACCATTAAGAAAGGCATTATTCACATCCACTTGCCTTAACTCCCAACCATTTATAACAATAATAGCTAGAATAGTTCGAATTGTTACTGCTCTAACTACAGGACTAAAAGTGTCAACAAAGTCCAAACCTGCAGATTGAGAAAATCCTTTTGCTACTAATCTTGCCTTATACCTATCCACTGACTCATCAGGCTTCTTCTTCACCTTGAACAACCATTTGCACTCAATTGGTTTCCTGGATTCTGTTAGGGAACAAAGGGTCCAAGTTTTGTTGTTAATTAGAGCTCGCAACTCACTATGCACAGCTTCTTGCCAGTGTGGTGACACCATTGCCTTATGTATATCTGTAGGCTCACTACCAGATGAATTAATGGTAGAGTCACCATCTAATGAACCTGTTACCCCTGTAACATATACTTTTGGTTTAAAAACTCTTACTTTGCTATGAGTAATCATAGGATGGTGATTTACAGGTTGGCTTGGTTGGTTTAGATTTGATTGTTGTGGTGATGATGACACATTGGACTTAATTGGTGATGCAGGAGGTGTATGAGACTCAGTAGTCGGTGGTGTGGTTGGTTACACTTGAGCAGTATTTATTGGTGAGTTAGGTGACAGAAGCATATTGGCAGATTGATGGGATGACTCTGTGTTGGTGTTGGGAACTAGTGAAAGAAATATTTCTGATGTTGCGCTGGAGGGAGCAGGTAGTGAATGACTATGTGTTTGGGTGTATGTGGCATACTTTTATATGGAAAAGTGTTTTCATGAAAGGTTACATGGCGAGACACAAAGGTTCTATCTATAGAATCTTGACACCTATACCCCTTGTATTGAGGTGAGTATCCTAAGAAGGTACAGGAGTATACCAGAAACTAAGTTTATTAAAGTTATAAGGTTTGAGATTAGGAAAACATAAACAACCAAAAGTTCTAAGGGGTAAATAATCTGGCTTGACAGAAAATAACCTTTCATGTGGAGACATATTTCCTAGTGGTAGAAAGGGTAACCTGTTGATTATATAAATGGCACTACTAAATGCTTCATACCAATAGGTCAAGGGCATACATATATGTGCTAGCATGGACAAACCAGATTCCGTCACTTGTCTATGCTTTCTTTCAACTGTACCATTTTGCTCAGAAGTGTATGGACATGTGAGTCTATGAGAGATACCCTCTTGAGCCAAGTAACTCTTCAAGGCCTGAAACTCACCCTCCGCCTATCTGAAGCAGCTTTAGTTTTTCCTTAAGAACCCTTCAGCTTGTTTGTGAAACTGAGCAAATACAGTGGCTACTTCTGATTTCCTCTTCAAAAAATGGACCCATGTATATCTACTGTAAGCATCAATAAATGCAACATAATAAGAAAAACCACTGAAGGACATAGGATCTGGTCCCTGCAAAGGAGCAGTATAAACAGCTTTAGAAGCAGAAAAAGGTAATTTATGCTCTTTTCTCATATAACATGCAGTGTAATCAATCATGGTTTTATTCTTAACAATAGGAACATTACAATGCACCAATGCTTTCTTGAGTACATCAATACAAGGATGCCCTAGTCTAGGATGCTACATTGTCAAAGGAATAGATCTAGAAATTGTAAAACATTGTGATGTAGACTTAGGTAGTGAAGAACCACTAGTACCAAGCTGCAGTCTATAGAGCCCATCAAACACTGTTCCTCGAAAAAGCACCTCTCTCGTTTGTAAGTCACATACCTAGCACTGTGTTACTGAAAACTCAAACACCACCTGATTGTCCTTTGTGAGTTTAGAAATAGATAGCAGATTCTTAGTAATACCAGGAATAAATAAAAGTGATCTCAATAGTAATGGACGAGAATAAGTAAGGAAAGATGTTTGACCAATTTGAAGAACAGAAAGGGTAGAGCCATTACCCACATACAGCTTACCTGGACCATTGTAAGAGACACTTTGATCCATTGAGGAGGCATAATTGGTGATATGGTGCGTGACTCCTAAATTTGGATACAATGCATTAACTTCAACTATATCAAGTGTTGCAACCAAGGCTTGAGGATTTGACACTCCTAATGCATGACTAGGTTGAGGTGCACCACAAAAAGGACCAGACCAAGAATTTGCAGGAGTTGAAGATGAGAACATCCAATTTTCATACGGATCCATTGCATGTGGTGGCATAAGAGAAACAAATGGAGACCTCCATGAAAACAATGACGAGCCATTGCTAAACATACAAACAGTGGCTTGTGGAAGCCTATAGTTAGAACTTTTGTAACTAGCATCAAATCGATGATAACACCGATCAACCAAATGCTCCATTTTTTCACAGAGTTGGCACTAGATTCTGAATCTTGAGAACCTACGACGCCCTCATCCTAATGAGAAGTTTGAAGCAGGACGATAGGAAGAAGTGGAGTCACTGTTATTGAAAAAGTTGTTATTTTGATATGTGATCATGTTAGCTGAGTTAGGGATCTCAGCTACTACCAACTGCATTCAAGCCTCAACATCAAGCAGAAGGGTGGTGACTGTTTGAATAATAGCAGGCAACTGACTAGCAATTATGACAGTTACCACTGATTCATGCTCAAGAGAGAGCCCATTAAGAATAGCAATGACATGCTCATACTCAATAATGACTTCTCCACAGCTTGCAAGGTTATCACAATAACCTTTAACCTTCATCAAGAACTCCTTCATTGGTAAATCTCCCTTTCGTTGAGAATGTAATGCACGTCTGTTGAACATCAGCCTTGATGTTATCTTGCTACCATAGATTGCAACAAGTGTGTTCCAAATTTGAGAGTTGGAATCCATGTCAATGAGTTGGGGTAACACACTTTGACTAACTGATGAAAGGAGCCAGGATGCCAGTGCACAATCTTGTTGCTCATAGGACACAAAAGTAAGGTTCTCTTGATCCTTACCATTTGTAGCAGTAACTGTTACTGAAGAAACAGTATGCTTTGGATCAAGAAAATGTTGCAATTTGTATGTTTTAACAGCAAGAAGTACATGTTGTCTCCACAGAAGATAATTAAAGTCATCCAAGAGGATATTGATATTCTTGGTTGAAAACAATCTAGTATCTAAGGTTGACTTATTTGCTATAGCTACAAGCTTGAACTAAACGAACTAGAAAAATTCCACAGGCCCTTAACAGTCCATGAGGATGGTGACTACTGATACCATGTTAAACAAAAGAAACAAAGCTAAAACTAATTGAATACTGATTTATTCAACTTGTCTTAACCTCACATGATAACAATGACATGGTAATTATACAATAGAAAAGTTAACTGCTCATAACTCTAATATCAGCATTAACTGCTGCTATCTAACTTAACCAACAACTGATGATAATAACCTTAACCAATAACTACTGCTAACAACTTCCATTCCAACTCATACACTAGCATACTAATGGAACTGTTTGCGTAGCTTCATTCCATGTAAGAACATGTTGGTTCACTGTGGGATAAATGTTTATCATCTGTGTATCCAATGTAGTCAAGCAAAATAAAGCATTGAGCATGCATTGCTTCATTGTCCCTATACTAAGGTTGTTTAGAGTCTGATGGATTTTTATTTGCGGGTTTCTTGCTAATCAACAAGTCAAACGAAGTGGTAAACTGATATGTCTTGCTTGGAGAATTTGGTTTCATAGAAACACTACCTTGTGGAAACAACAAGCTTCATCTCCAGATAAAATTGTGCAACATGCTACTATCTTCCTACATGATTGGCTAGATGCTCTATCGGTGTATGAAAACCAGATGGTTTCTTGACAGCTTGCTAACAATGGTGATACTTGTTGGTAAACTTAAATGCAGTTTTCGATGGTGTTGTTTTTACTGGTCAAGGTAGCATGGGTTGGTAGCAATTGTTTGAAATGATGAGCATGATCTTGTTAGATGTATCTCAAGCTCTATGAAGAGTAATTTGAACCCTTTTTAGGTCAAAATTCTTACATCGCATGATAATCCAGAATTTGCGGATGATTTGCAGATAGCTCGTGGAATGCAATGTGTTTAGATCTCTTTTTTCTTAATTGTAGTCTAAAATGTTGCTTGAATAACCCGTGATGTGGTTCAGTTGCATGTTTGCACTGTACCAAAATACTATTTTCTCACTAATGAATTATACTCTAATTGATTTTCAGTTCAATCGGTTCGATCAGTCAATCTGATTCAATTCAAACAACAAGAGCATTTTATTTTCCCATGCTAACTCTTCACTTTTTTATTAAGAAAACGCATGCCGATTTGATTCATTGTTCTCTCGTTACCTGTAGGCATGTAAAATTTGATTAATTTTTCTCGTAAAAATATATAAAATAATTTTTATTTATATAAAATATTTAATTTTACTTTTATAATAGTTTAATAAATATATAATAAAATCTATATAGTTAATAATATATAAGTGATTATAAGACTAGTAAAATGATACAAATATAATTGATATATTTATAGAATTTAAATTATTTATTACTACAATTATTATTTAACATAATGCAAATTTAATATATTTTATTATTTAATATAAAATATATATTTTTATTATTTATTTTACATATATATAAACTTAATGCAATGTCTTTAATAGTTATTTTCTTTTATGACGAATCTTTAATAGTCATTTTCTATTTTTACTTTATTGTTACAAATTGCATTTTAATCCCAACACACGTCACATTATTGATTTTATTTTTATTTCTACGATATACAATCTCACCAGTACAATAATTTAATTTTATCAAATATTATTATTTTTAATCTCACCAAGTAATATTACTAATAGAATCCAAAAACTTAATTATTTACAACTGTGTTTTCTTGAAGTACTAAAATAAAAAAATTATTTAATTATTCATTAAATAAAGAGTAAATTATTAAAATAATTATTTTTATTTTTTTTGTTACATTTTATTCACTTATATTCGAAATGTCACATTTTAGTCAAATCGTTATCGCGTTGTAACATTTTAGTCACTGAACCATTAATTATCGTTAACGGTGCAATGATAAATTGACGTGATATATTAAATAATAATTTCAAACAAAAATTTTAAGTTAATTTATATAATTAGTTCTCATATTTTTTTCGTTTTGAGCAAATTAATTTTGTCTTTTATATTTTTTTAACTTTCCTTTTTTTCTTTTCTTTTTCATTCTCTTTTTCTTCTCTGCCTCTATCAATTTCTTGTAACATAGTTTTTTTTATATTTTTCATTTGTTAAAACTAATCACTATATATTTTTTTTGAATAATTTATTTTTTTGAGTGAGACAAGCTTGTGGATTAGTTTTAACAAATAAAAATAAAAAAATCACGTTAAAAGAAATGAAGAAGGAAAAAAGACGGGAGATGAAGTAGAAAAGAATGGAATAGATAAAGAAAAAAAGTTTAAAAAACATAAAAGAAAATTAAATTCTCAAAATGAAAAAAAATAGAAACTAATTGTGAAATTTAACCTAAAATTTTTATTTAAAATAATAATTTAACATATCACATCAACTTATCATTACATCGTTACCAAATATTAAACAAATAAAAATAATTATTTTAATAATTTACCCATACTCTTTAGACCTTTGAGATAATCAAATGTGAACATAGATTTACAGCCCTTTTATTATTGAGTTTGGTTACCAAATGCAGCTTTTGGCGTCCAACTCAATCGGTCAACACGATCTTTTGCCGTCATTGATAATAGTTCTTCTTTTATGTGCATTTCTATTTTTTTTTTTTGGTAAATATGTGCATTTCTAATATTGTTAATGTGTTTTATTTCGTTATAATCGTATTTAAAACTATATAATATGTTAATATTCTGTATGATATGTATGTTATAAAAATATACCAAAAATTTATAATTTTAAAAAATATATTATTTTTTATGTTATTGTATTTTAAAAGAAATTCCTTCTACCATTTCTATATTACGTTGTCATCTCTAACCAAACTAAGGTTAAAAAAAAGAGGTTGGGTTGGAAGAGAGAGAACATAAGATTTGGAAAACAAGAAATATTATAGTGCCAACATAGCTACATTTTCTTCCTTGCTTCCTCCTTAACTCTAAAAGTCATCTCCATTACCCAAATAAACCACATTTTATAAACCAAAATATAATTCTAAATTAAATTAAATCAAGAATAAGTCAAAAACTACAAGCTCTTTTTACACAGTCTTTTAAACTCCGACTTTTTCCCCCTTCTATGCTTAATGCTCTCTACTTTATTACCAAATCCAGTTCTATATATCTATATATATATGTATGTATGTATGTTGTGGAGTTCCCAAAGGACTTGAGACAACAATCTGCCTTGTGGGACAAATTTTCTGGATTTCGTTTTACACAGTTTCGACATGGAGATCAAGGCCTGGAACTTTGTCCTGTTCTCTTGCCTGCTGCTTTCTTTATTGGCTTCACCCTCATCTGCCCAGACCTGTGCTAGCCAAACCTTTCCCGACAACAAGCAATATCTCAACTGCACCGATCTTCCAGCCTTGAGCAGTTATCTCCATTGGACATATCATCAATCAAATGGGACTGTTGAGATGGCTTTTCGACACACCGGCACCACCTCGTCGCGGTGGTCGGCCTGGGGTATCAATCCCAGTGGACCCAATATGGTGGGTACCCAGGCTTTGGTTGCCTATGTCAACTCCAGTGGCGTGGCTCAGGCGTTCACAACGTCGATTGATAGCCCATTCCCTACCCTGCAATCCACAGGTTTGAGCTTCCAGGTTCCAAATCTGTCAGCAACGTTCGAGAATGACGAGATGACGATATTTGGTGTTTTGAGAATCCCCGAAAACATGTTGTCAACCAGTCAGGTTTGGCAGGAAGGTCCTGTGAGTAACGACCAATTACAGTCTCATACTACTAGTGGAGCCAACCTTCAATCCAGGGGAAGTATCAATTTCCTTACCGGACAATCTGCAGGGGCTTCATCTGATTCAAGGACAAGAAGAAGAAACGTAAGCAGTTCGAATCTTCCCTAGAGCTAGAATTGCCATAGAAAAAAAAATAGATTCCTTTCCAGATTTTTAAAGTTGGATTGTTTGAATTATCCAGGTTCATGGAGTATTGAACACTGTGAGCTGGGGAATATTGATGCCGTTGGGGGCCATAACAGCTAGGTACATGAAGGTGTTCAAATCTGCAGACCCGGCATGGTTTTATCTCCACGTTGCTTGCCAATCTTCGGCCTATGTTGTTGGTGTGGCAGGGTGGGCGACGGGTATTAAGCTCGGCAGTGACTCTCCTGGAATCACGTACAATCCCCATAGGACCATTGGCATTATCCTCTTCTGCTTTGGAACTCTTCAGGTAATTTCTGGAGACCCAAAATTAAATTAAAAATTTTAGTCTTTTTCTTCATCTTGCCGTCATGGGGAATAGTTGGCTTCAAGACTACTCCAATTTCAAGCTATTGATTACTCTAGATTGCTATATTATTGACAGGTCTTTGCTTTGCTTCTGAGGCCAAACAAGGATCACAAATACAGATTGTATTGGAACATCTACCATCATTCCATTGGTTACAGCGTGATCATCCTCAGCATCGTCAACATTTTCGAGGGTTTCGACATCCTTAACCCTGAAGACAAATGGGAGAGAGTTTACATTGGAATTCTCATATTTCTGGGAGCTATGGCCACATTGTTGGAAGCTTTCACTTGGTACGTTGTCATCAGGAGGAAGAGGAGTAACAAGCACCCTCACGCCATGAATGGAGCCAATGGACATGGACAGGGCGTGTAGTAAAATTCAATTTTGGTCAGTCTCACCATGTGTGCTTAGGATGTCACCCTCATTTGTTATTTATTACAGCTTTGCTTTTTTGTTGTCCTACTGATTGGGTTATACACTGTTTGCTTTCCTATGTATAGGTGATTGATCTCTTTATCTTTTATGTATTGATTATATATATATATATATATTGGTTAATTATAAGAGAATAAAACTTAATAATAATATGATTAATGCAATTTAAATTTAGATTACGTTTAAAGTAATGAAGTCCCTGACTTTTAATTATACTGTAGTAGATATACATCTTAAGCAAGAATGACCCATTCCATAGGAACATTAATTAAAATGAAAGTTGTGTAGGTGAATTGGCAATTTGCCAAGTGTGTGAGAAACAATCAATTTCCAACCACTTACTTTCTTAATTAGTCAAAAGAGACGGCGGTTTAACCTAACCTTAACTTCGTAATGAGACAATATCTAATAAGTTAAAACATTTATTAATTCAATATTTGTATATTATTATCAAATATCGACATACTAATTGAGTCTTAATTGGATTGGTATGATATTATTATTAATGTAAGAAAACGTAGATTCGAGTGCGCTGAAGTGCATTAAGGGTTATGACTAGTTTTAGGCATTGTGTTAAAAAAACATATATAATCAAAATTTACAATGTGATTGTTAAAAAAAGTTTTTAAATTATTTATTATTTTTTAATTAATTTAATTTAAAAGGTTTCCAATATTTTTATTTAATATAATAAATATGTAAACAAATATATAAAACAATGTACCTATATTTTAGTAATTATAACATTTTTAACTATTTATTAGTTTTGTTTTTAATTATTTTGATGATTATTTTCTAATGTCATTAATGATTATTTTCTCTTTTCATTAGAATTCATCTCACTATCGTGCTACAATTTAATCTCATTTTTATATTAATTAATCTCACTGTTATATTATCTAATCTCATCACTATAATAACTAATTTTACAATTACTATTATTTTTAATTTCATCAAAACTAATCTCACTGTTAATCCAACTTGATCCTTTTATAGATCAATGCACTTGCAAGCTTCCAGCCCAAATTTTTTTCAAAAGGTTTTATTTCTGACAAGTTTCAAGGCAATCCACCTAGACAAGATAACTCGATTAGATTTAATTATAGAGTAAGCTACACCAATAATCCTTAATTTTTATTTAAAATTATATTTTAACTATCAAAATTTTAAATTTATGTAATAATCACTGAAATTATTGAATTGTTGCATTTTGGTCACTCATCTATTAACTTACTTTAAAAAGATGATGTGGCAGGGGTGAATTTAGGGGGCTAGAAGGGGCTTCGGTCCCTCCTAAAATGAAGATTTTTTTATTTTAGCCCTTTAAAATTTTAAAATTTTAAAATTAATAAAAGTAAATTGCATTTTGGCCTCCTTAAAATGATAAAAATTTGATTTAATCCTTTAAAAATTATAAAAATATAAATAATTTAATTTTGACCCCTTAAAAATTTTACTTGACTTCTCCTTTGTGGTGTGGCATATTAATTCAAAAGGTTAATAATTATTTTGGGCCCTCGATCATAACTAAAATATGATTTTGATTTTTAAAATTTTTCTTAACAATAATTTTAAGAAAATTTTAAAAAAACAAAGGGTAAACTACGAAAATAGTCATCCAACTTAGGTTCTATTTTTGCCACCAAATTATTAGTTCTTTTCGATTTAGGCACTCAACTTTTCAAAATTAAATAGATAAAAAGTTGACGTGGGCTTTTTTAATTGGCCTAATAAAATTTTAGCCCTCTAATGTTTACATATTTTACCAATTTGATCCTAAATCTTAAAAAAATAATAAATTTAGCCTTCAAATCTATTATTTTAATTCTAATTTTTAAAAAAATTAATAAATTTAACCCTCAACATTTACAAAATTTATAAATTTAATTCTGATAAAAAATGATTTAGTGACAAATCAACCGTGGGCAAAATCGTACTTGATATTTTTGAGATCCTAGATGAAATAATAAATGGAGACCCCTTTTAAAAAAAATTATAAAATGGCGAAATGGACCTCTTTTAAACAACAAATAGTTGAGGGTTCTTTTTATTTATTTTTTCCTACATGCAATGAAACATCGATTAAAATACTTAAAAAGTTGAAAAAAATTCACCTTAAAAGTTAAAAAAAAAAAATTGAGGCTCGTTCCAGTTCTGAGCCCGAGTGGCCGCACTCCTAGACTACCCAGAGCGGGCTGAGATGGGAATTTTTTCACATCAATTTTGTGCTTACCATCAGATTAACACTACAATCTACTGGATCTGCCTTCAAATGTTTTTCATTGCATTTTTCGATTTTTTATTTTTCATACATTTTAATCTGCTAGATTGACTTAGCCCACAGGCCACTAGCTCCTGTCTTTCTCTTTGATTTTCTAATCCCAAACAACGAAAATCTACGAAAGATCTTAATCAACCTACTAGCATATTTCCTTTGGGAAGAAAAGTTTACAGAGCCTATGCAACCCGTTACTTCTCCCAGAGTATTCTTTCTCTTGCTCCCCGATCTTCTTTCTAATGCATGCGGTTTGATACACTGCGATTTGTTGGGATTGGAATTTGTTTTCTTCGACAATTCATGCCATTGAAGGCTCTTCTTCAACGACATGAGCTCTTGTTCAAGGTTCTGAAGTCTAAAGCTCGTTGATTCATAGTTCCTCTCCATTGCTGGAAGGTCATCTTGTAGGAACAAGGTCAAAGGTTTGCTGTTTGTCGACTCTACTGCGTCCTTGTATGGACTTTCTTCCAGGTTTAAGGGTCTTGAGTTCGGACATCTTGAGCTCGACAGGCTGCCGGAGAACTGTCCTGTGAACCTCAATGAGTCGGAGCATTCCTTAAATGCTTGGTGGGTGTTTAGCTGTTGAACGAAGAGAGCCTGGACTATCAGTCGCAGTGGCATCAACTCATTTTGAACTGCTTCAATGCATGCCTCTTGTGAAAGTTTTTGGCAGTTTAGGTATTTGCAGACTGATCCCTTCTCTTCTTGTGTTATATCTCTATGTGCCTGACCAACAGTTGGAGGGAGGTTTAGCTCGATTTTAAACACGACATGAATAAACGAAAAATGTTTAAAAAACTTACCTGTAGGAAGATATTCATTGCTCTATAAAGCTGATCATGTGTCTGACGGTAAGATATGGGTAATAACTCGAGGAGTTCCATGAACTTATTAGGCTCCATTTGTGGATCAGAAGCTATATGGGAGAGGTATCTGTCCCATAATTCTGCAACAATAGAGTTGCTTGCTGAAGGAGAAGGGTTGGTCTCCATGTTAAACGATGCAAAAGTTGAAAATATGATCTTCATAGTAGCCAATTCCTTGCTTGATGAAATGGACTCTGTTCCAATCTGTGGGAGGAGGAAATCTTCCACTTGGGCAAAGTGTAACATGGTTGCTATCTGGTCTTGCAATTTCACTTGTCTGTCACTTGTTAAACCAAATTCTAAGGATCTAGAAAGCATTGCAAAGTAGAATCCAACAGGAATGGCCCTACTGGCCTTCTCCCCAGTAGGCAGTAAATCAAGAATCCCTTGTAAAATGGCAGAAACCTTGTTGTCTGAGTCACTATCTGCAATTTTCTCACCTGAGTTCACCCAGTATTGGTGAGTCTTCTTGGAGAGAACCCATTTATTTGCATAGAAAACAATGATGGGAGTCACATATTTTTCTTTCATTCCTTGCCTTCTTAAGGACCCAATTATCCTTTTGAAGAATCCAAATGGTAGGGCTATGAGATCCTTGATCCATAAGTCCTTGCTTGCTATTGCTTTCACTGTTTCACTGTTCCAAGCCTCACCAGTCAATGCTTCCAACGTAACAACTGGTTTGTCCCTTCTCCTCTCTGGATCAAGAATCTCCATGCAGGCCATAAAGGCCAAGGACTCAATGCACCGGCTCACGATTAACAGCTCCTCGGACCAGGGGAGCAACATTTGACATTTCTGGAGAACAATTAGTGTGTCATCCCAACTCTGCAACACCACTTGGTTCAAATAGAGATTGAACCGCTCACAGAGGTTGCCTATGCAGTACTCTTCTGTCATTTCAAGAAACTCGGCTGCACACCTGAGAGCCGCCACATTAAAAGGGTCAACCAACGTGGTGGAGCCGTAGATGAACAATATAATCATCTCGAATGTTTCAGGTCCTCCAGGGAAATCTTGTGGCAACTCAAGCTCATTTGATTCACTCAATCTCTTCTGAAAGTATCCACTCTTTGAAAACAATGGATGCTGGCAAACCACATAGCAAACAGCATCAATATGAGTTGTATAGAAACTAATTGAATTTGAACTATTGATTGCATCTATGGTTTTAGGCTATACCTTATGCAGGCTGAAGGTTCTTTCGCCTACTCGAACACGAATTGAAACTGGAAGTCCAGTTTCTTGGCACCTGAAATGATTAAAAACCGAAAACATAAGTGCTTTCAGCAGAAATGCAAACATGGAATTGGAAAGCCATTTATGTTCTTACCATGAAATGATCTTAATCTTGAGCAGGGCACTGACGTTGGGTGAAGAAAAAGGACTCGAAGCAACTGAACTATCCTTAGAACTTGAACCTTCCATTGTCAATTGTTCATAGGAAACCGAAGGAACTGAGATGAAAACTTTGTAAAACCAACCGAGGTCAATATCACTGCAAACACAAACATGCACTGTCACTTGTCAGTTCCATTTATCTCTATCAAATGGTACAAATAAATGATTGAGATCTGACTCAAGCATCGAATGAATCATATCACCTCGGAACAACAATAATATAAACCAAGTGAGTTTTAATAAACCATTTGGCTATATAAACGATATAGTGGTGAGATGATATGCACACGAGTGGAGCTCAAAATCCAAATTTTAAGGCTTCAAAAACGTAAAGTTCCTCGAGTGGTGAGAAGGTTGAATTCTTGTACCGCTTTCTTGGCCTCCGCCAACAGAAAATGGTGCAGTTTTTCTAGCTCATCTTCCTCCCTTCTCATATAAGCTTTCCACTTAACAAAGTTTGAGCCTTTACTTATTTGGGTACAACCCCATGTGATTGACCTATTAATAATGAATTGAGTTTCGCCAGTCTGGTTAATTCAAACACCACCAAAAAAAAAGCCTTAACCTTGAATTAGTGGATGGGGTTTAGTTAACCTAGGGATAAATGAGGGAGAAGGAGAGAAGTGAAAGCAGTGGAGATGAAGTGCGGATGAAGGAAGGGGAGAGGTTTGAATTGGAAGTAGCGTATGCTAACAACTAAGACGGCACGGCTTCTGAAAAGAGGGTGATGCTTTGAATTTAGATTTGTGAGGCTTTTTGCTTGCTTTCTCCCAGCATCTCTCAATCCCCATACTTTTCCATTTTTATTTATTTCACCTTTTTATAGGTAATTGTGTAGGACCGTATTTGTATTTTTATTTTTATTTAAATTTAAAAGTATTTTATATTAAGTTTATTAATATCCTCTTCTATTAAATAAATATTATTTATGCTTTACTAATTAAATCAGATTTTTTCTATCTTTTCTTATAAATAATTTTTAATTTGTCAGAAAGTAGTGAGACTGTAATATCCCGTGCCGGGTCGTTACAGAGACTTTATTTTGTAAGAATAAATTTTATTTTTTGAAAATTACAATTTTACCGATTTTTATTGAGAAAGAACTGCTTTCTTACTGAAAGTAATAAATCGTTTCTGGTTCTGTGCTTGATTCGTGATTGTTCGAATCCACACTCGAAATAATTTGTAGTATAAAAATAGTGGAAAAAATTGTTTAATTGAAAGTCAAGAACATCTAGGATCGTCTCGCTCAAAGCACAGGTATTTTTCGTGAAAAGTGTATTACTATAAATATCAAAGACTAGTTCGATTTTCAAAATTTTAATTTTTCGCTGTAACTAAAAATCATTTTTTAAAACGGATTTTTTCAACATATAATACAACTTAATATTAATTAAACCTAATATAATCAATAAGTCAATATTTTCTTTACTTACAAAAATCATCGAGGACAATACAACATAAAAATAATGAATAACATTTATTTATTTTCATGAATAATCGATTTCGTCATTTTAATGATTTATGAAAATGACGATAGTAGGCACAAAAATGCTATATTTCTTCCGTTGCTCCAAGATGTTTTTAGTTGTTATTGCATCTATTAATATATGAACGATTGTTTCGAACTTTGTTCTGTTATTATAATTCACCAAAAAAAGATATGAATGATTATATTACAAAATCCTATATTACATATAATTTTAGACTCCGTTTAGTATCTAAAAATCTCTTTTATTTTTATTTTTTAAACCAGTTTTCATTTTCAAAAATAATTATTATTTTTCTATAATAGAAACATGGGAAATAAAATAAAATAAATTATATGAATTCGAATTAAGATATCATATTTAATATATGAAAAATCGTTGACAAAAAAAGACTTAATAATTAATTTGATATATAAATTTGACATGGCATATGCATTTTTTTAGGTCAATTGTGATATTTGTATTTGACAAAAATTATACATTTTAATATCAAAAGATAATTGTTAGGACTAAAGTAGACTAATGACTCAATTCTTGAACACAAACTGGTTAAACACTTCTTCAGACAAGACATTTAAGACAGCTTGAGTACTATGAGATGTTGGCATTTTGTCTTGGGCTTTATGTATGTTTTTACCATAATCAAATGGACTCTAGAACATATTTCTTTTCATCTTACACCTTGGTGATCGAGTATGGCTGCTTAAAGAAGTTGGAGATCAACATGCCTTCTCACATAAGGTTCATCCTTATCCTTTAAGCTACTTATTTAGTTATTTATCTGTTGAATTACTTGGGTAATAAAGTTTTACTTTGAAATTATTTTTTGAAGGCTTTTATCCTAGATTATTATGCACAAAATTGAAATATTTATCTCTACAAAAACTAATATGATAGACAACCTCATTTGGCTTATAAATAGGCAGCTATTTCGAATGTGAAGTTGCATTCTTTGAGGAGTGTTTGTGTTGATTTTGTTAGCTTACTTTTGTCCATTTTTACTTGTATTTTACATTTGCTAGGTTTTATCGGAGAGTTTTTCTGGTTGTATTTTGAGATTTTTGGGTGAATGATTTGTAACAAGTCAGGGTTATCTATTGAGACTGTAATTACTTATTTGTGTAATGGTAGATAGGGTTTTAGCCAATAGATTACTAGATAGATTGTTAAATAAAATTATTTATTGAGCGAAGCTCCACGGAATAATATTAGTGAACTCGAACTGCGTTAACAAATTTCTTGTGTTTATTTCTCTCTTTTCTTTCTTGCTTATTGTCTATTTTATGTTTGAACTCATGTTCAGATAGATCTGAACATGCTATCTAAACACATTGTTTGAACATCGAATTGAACAGAGGAACAAATCAAGGTTCTTAAGCATGACGATATTAATTTTCATCAAGTCAACCCTAAAACCCGAATTAAACATTAAAAAAATTAACATTGTTACCTTTGGATACCAAAATATATAAATACAACTCGGGTACCACATTAAAAAAATATATCAATTATTAAGCAAAAAAAAAAATACATTTACATGAGTTTTTATCGGAACCCTCATTTTCATCATTTTTCAATTTTACGTTCTGAATTTCTAAAACCAAATTGAACGTTAGCTTTGCATTGTCAAAAAGGTCCCAAGTGAACCTCCGACTACTTAAAAACAAAAAAGAAAAGTTGAAATTTTGGTCCTCAAATTTAGAGTGAGAATGTAGACATTCAATCATTCTTCACCATTCACATGACTCCTGATCATGCCACATTCTACTCCAAAATTAGTTGTTGAAGTAAGCTTTGGAATTTAACTCACTGTTGTGGCGTCTAAGTTCATAGTAGAAGTAGGGCATACTGATGTAAGTAAATGATTTTTGAAGTATCCTAAGATGTCCCTCACAAAGATAAGTACATGAAATTGGAGCATTCCCATTGCACATTAGAAGCCACAGAATGGAAGTTGGTACATGAAGACAACAACATATTTATTATACCACAACTAATTAAAATGAAACAGCAAACCTTAACACTCTAACTCCCACAACACACACAGTCAGGGATTTGCTCTAAAACCATGGCGCTCATTTGGCTGAGGCTCTGTTTTAGCGGGGATGATATTGTACCCATGGAGCAGATCCCGGATTTTGGAATACATAAGTGAAGGGTCACCTCCACTACTACTCTGCGATGCCCGTGAGGACTCCTGCAGCTTTATTTTTTCAAACAAATATTGCTTCTCAGCCTCTGCCTCACTCAACCGTAGTTTCAGGTAACTGCTGGCATACTCTTCTTCCGATTTATCAGACTTTGCAAGTGCAATCCTTTGAAGCCTCTCAGCCTCTCGTTTTGCCTCATTCGCCTTAAGCTGGAACATATCAGCCTCTGCCTGTTTAAGCCTTACAATCCTCTCCAGCTCTTCTACTTGCAGCTTCTTTTTTTGTCTCTCCAGCTTCAATTCTGCTACTTCCTTGGCCTTATCCTCAAGCTCCCGATCACAAGCATCAAGAGCCAAGCGAGCTTTCTTGAACACCCTCATCTTCTCATCAGCCACCATTTCCATCTTCCTTATGGCCTCCTGGACTACATCTGCAATTCGATTGCACGCCTCTTGTGGTGCTATCAGACGTCCACCTTCCCCATTTTCCAGACTTGTCGGAGAATCCATATCAAGCTCTATACAAGGAATAACAATTATTTAAATTCAAGCAATAAAATCTTACTAATTCAGAGAACAAAAAGGTTTTAGATGCGAGATGAAATGTCAGAAATAGCTGAATTCATGATCCTTCTTTAATATATAACCCGTCAAGGACCCTCATTTAAGACTCTTTTATAACTAGTCCAAGGTTAGGAACTCCTTTCTTTTGTAGGTTATTCTCGGGGCAGGTATTTTAACAAGAGAAAAGCCCCCCTCAATCAAAGCAGATTTTCCTAGAATTGTCCAATGTGAGTCTTTTATTATTCCAAGTCTAACAGTTCTTGGGGATTTGCTCTTTGTGCCATCTGATTTGAAGTTTTGATCTTTACCTTCTTTTTTCACCAATTTCCAGTGTTTTCCTAAAATAGCCCATCTTAAATCTTATTTAAACACTCAGCAGTTACCAAGATCAGCCAAACCAAAAAGCAGTCTTAAATCTTACTTGAAACTCTCATGCATAAATCCACATCAGCCAAGCCTAATAAGACTCGTAAATCTTCCTTGAAATGGTCATGCAGATAGCCACATCAGCCAAACATAATAAGCAGTCCTAAAACAAACTTGTAACTCTCAAGTAGACGTGAACCACAACAAAATTAACATCACCCTTGCAACCCACCGCAATTTACTTTTGACACAGACCATTCACAACCAGAGCAGTGAACAGGTTTGTTCCTTTCCATTTGCTTGCAGCTATCAAGATTGAATCTTTTCCATAAAAAGAACCCCTAAAACCCCAATTTCTCGTTTCTAATCCAAGTCCTAAAACCACAACACCTAACTCATGATCAACTTCTACTTTATACCCCCGCCACACCCTTGCTATGTCAATGCTAGAGTCAAAAAATGGTCCCAACCAAAAACTGAGTAGCAGTTTGAGTCACAAACAGTAGTGCAGATTTCTCTAAAAGGGCATGGAGAATTTCAGCAAGACTATCACACATATCAAAACATCAGTCAACTTACACGTTGAATCTAAAAAAACAAATTGAAACTGATAGGCAACACAAAGCCAGAAAAGTCATGCAATATAAAGTTAATATTTATAAATCAAACATTCCAAATAACTTTCATGTCCTAAAAAATTTAGGCTCTGTTTGGTTTCTGGAATTATTTTTTATTTTCATTTTTAGACAATAGTTTTCATTTTCTAAGAATTGAAAAACATGTTTAATAAATAGAAAGAATAATTTCTTTTCAATAATGAAAACATGTTTGGTACCTATTTTTCTGAAATAGAAACATGAAAACTCATTTGGTAAATAGAAGCAAAATTTTGTTTTCAATAATGAAAACATGAAAACATTATCTACTTCTCTACAATAGAAACAATTTTAAGATTTGAACTAGGATAACAGATTTGATGTTTAAAATTTATTAGGAAAAAATAAGAATTTTGTGTTAATATAGGTTTGAAACCCTATAGTTAAACCCACTTTTTTAGTAAAAACAAAGAAAACAACTTTTGATTGTTCTCTAATTTTTATTTATTTTCATTTTTATTTCCGAAAATCATTTTTATCACTTTCAAACCAAACACATTTTCTTCAAAAAATTTTATTTTCCAAGAAAAAAAAGGAGCCTTAAGATCCCAAACAAGAAGCACCAGCTAAAATTTGTGTTGTAACCAAAGCAGGATGGCAATTATACTGCATGACATGATTCACCTGTTGGAAAGGATCATCAGAAAGTTGATAAATAAATTGAAAGAAGATACCTGCATAACTGAGCTATATTTTTCACCCCCCAATACATTTTCACTGCATAACAAAAAAATTCCACATGATATTTCGAAAGATAATTAAAAAATCAGTCGATTGTACCTTGGAAAAATATTAATATCGATCTGCAAGCTGTGGATTCTGTTTGTCCACCCCTCATTTTTTCCAAAAGTTCCTCACACTTCCAGAAGAGTTTCTTCCCTCTAGGGTCATCACTTCCACGAAAAATCCTACTAACAAAATCAAGTTCTCTCATAAGAGCCTCCCTATCCCAGGCTGGAGCACAATGTTGGAAGACATCTTTGACCCAACCAAACAGCTCAGATGTTCGATTGCAAGCACGGCAGCGAAAAAGCATTTCAGTAGGACCTGATCCACTTTTAACAGAAGGGCCCATACAAATTTGCCCATCACGAATAGCACAATCAGTATGAGTCCAATGGGAGCATAAATCACAACCAATCCAGCGGCAGGTATTTACTTCAAAATCAAACTTGTTGCAGATGACACACATGCATAGATTGCAAAAACCATTCCTATTGGCGCATAGCTCACAGGTGCAGTCATCTGCAGGTAGCTGGTTTTGACATGCAATGTTTCTGCATCTTTTGTACACAAAAACTTCAATGAGAGAAGTTTGGGATAGACTGATGTTTGGATGCAGGAATGCCTGAATTCCCGTATTTATTGCAACAAGGATTTCGAGCTGTGCCCGGTGTGCTCTAATCAATGTCTTTGCTGTCAAATCAGATCTACTTTGAACAAGCTTCTGCAGAATCAAAAACTCTTCCCTGTTTTGTGAACCTCCATTGCCTTCCAGAATAGCCTTGAGTTGATTCTTTAGCTCATCTAGAAATTCATCTGGTAGGCGATGCATCTTTTCAGAGATAACATCAACTCTTTCTCTTGCGATGTCTCTAAGAGTTATCTTATCAGCACTAGAAACACGACGAATGACAGATTGCTCAGGGCAGTCATTTTCTATTTTCCCATTTTCCATCTTCTTTGCTGTGACAGCATCAGCAGTAGGCCAAGTCTCTTGTGAGCTAGCACTCTCAGTTGGGGATTCGTGAACGTTATCTGAGTTTGATCTAGGTTCTTGGGTATCAGGCGACAAGCGATGTTCACAGGAGACTAAGGACAACGAAGTTTGTAAGCTCCCTGATCGTGGTTGTTGCCGTGGGGGCAACATCTTCGATGAATGCTGGTGGTTAATATTAGAACCAGATGATGTTCCCATAAATGATATCTTGATTACTCTGCAAATAAAAGCAACTCAAAGAATCATGGTCTAGCACAACATAGAATACACAACAACATAAATTTAAAGCTCTTTATATTGAAGTTCATGCATGATTTTTGCTATTTTCATTTTTCCTTCATAAAAGTTGCTTAAAATTAGTAGCAAATGGTAAGAACCAAATCATTATCGTTGAAAGTGCCTGCTAAACAATTTAACAAGTAAAACTATTCCAATATATTTTTCTCCATATAAAACTAAGAGCGTGCATTTCATAACAACAAAAAGACCGATTTCTCTAGTCTCGGTCCTTAGAATCCGTAAAAGAGGACCCATTTTGGGAAGGGTTTTAATCCATCTTTACTTCATCATGGAAACTCAATTGACCAAAAAGTTTTTAATCCAAATGCATATCAACATCAAAGAACTTGAGACTTTTCAAAACCACCTAAAATTCGTTCCTTCCAAACAATAATTCTTCAGATCTCGTGAAGTCCCCCAGTTCGAAACCCAGCAATGAAACTCCCCCAATTCGAAATTCAACAAAGTAAGAAAACTTTTATAAAGCGAGAAACCCTAAAACCAGAAAGTAGCACATTTCGCTAATCGAACGAGGTCGAAAACTCAAAATGAAACGAAAATCAAGAGAGAAAACCCTAAAATTGATCAACAAATACCTTTGACGAAGATTGGATCGAAATGGTCAGAATGGAGACTGGAAGAAGAAGAGATTGACCAATGACCGGAGTCAGAGAGCCGTTCGAGAAAATGGGGATGTTTTTTTTCTTTAAATTATATTAGCTTTTTTATCCGAAGGCTCTCATTGTTTCCAGGATATGCAACGGTGACGCCATTTTGGGATAAAGATGTAATTTTCAAAAGTTCTGGCTGTCTCTTCTACTTTTGCTTTTTTCGAGTAAAAAACCTCTACTTTTTCTGATAATAGAAAGAAAGGGTCAAAAATAATTAAAAAAAAAAGAAAGTGCCAAGATAATTTCTTTTTTTTTTAAATATACTGAAATTGAATTTTTTTTTAACTTTATAAATGTCCTAACATGAAAAATAGTGACAAATTCAAGGGTTTAAATATTACAGGATCCGATATCATGACTTATATTCAAGGGTTTAACTTTATGGAGTCGAATTCTAACATGCTCGAATTCTTCAGTTTGTGAATTTCATGTGTTGGCCTGATGATCAAATGTGTTCATTGCTTCAAGTGTGATTTGAATTCAAATCGCGTCAATCGCGTTGTTGTTAGGATTTTACCCTCTCTTAAAATTCACCAAAAAAAAACTCTTCGATTTGTCATGGTTTCATATGTTTATTACTTTAAGATACTCTCACTTTGTAAACTTGCTAGAGCTTTCGACATAATTAAAAGTCAAAATTTGATCAAAAATATTATCGAAGCACTCAACAAGAGAGGCAATTTTTTTTGTTCGCATGCCTTGGTTTTGTTGAAAACCTTACTTTTTTACAGGTCAAAGGGTACACCTCAAAAGTCAAGTATTGTCTTCTGTCGAGATTGTCTTCGAACTCTCGATATAGCTAGTTGATTCAAAAGTGAGGACATCTTGAATTACTTAAATATGCAAAACCCAAAATAAGTTGAAGAGTTTGGGCATGATGGGACTTGATCCTATAACCAATGGTACCATCCTCTCTCATAAATGACATATGTGTTATAGGTGATAGTGACAAGTCCTATCATACGCACTCTTCAATTTGTCATGATTTTGAACTTTTCGAAATGTATTTATCTTGTGAAACCATCAAAATTTTTGACAAAATTGAAAGATAAAATAATATGTTTTGACTTATAAATCACTCAAACTTTCAATATAGTTAGAATATATCAACAATAATAAATATGAGATTTTGGTTTTTGAAAATAAGTATATTTTTAGAGAATTTAAAAATATGTAAATCAGTTGATATGCAAAAGGGCGTTTGTGAAAGAGAAAAAAAATTTATCTATAAGGTAGAAGCGATAAGATTCTTACTCTATTTTTAAATTAAATTAGGAATATGATACCACATTGTGGGATTGATCTTCTAATATTTAAAAATTAAATTATTTTTATTGATTTTTATATTTTCATAAAAAATTTGAAATTTAAATTGTAGATTAAAACGTTCAAATATTATAAACATTAAAGTGATTATAAAATAAGTTATAATTAAGAGAAGATTATTATTATGTAAAATGTAAAGCTAAATCATATTTTAGATGAAAAATTTTGCCCAGTGAAATATATAAATTTAAAAAGAAAAGTTATTAAAAGCTTAATTATATTTAATGATTTAATTTATCTATAAAATATTTATTTTTTAAATATTTATCTAAATATATATGTGTATAACTAAATTAAAAATAATATTATCAAAGGTAACAATTTCATAAAACTTACAGTTTTCATTAAATATGAAGACATTTTACCAAATAAAAATATGAAGACATTTACCCACTACAAATAATATAATTATAAAAATTGGTTATATCAATAAAATGATAAAAGTCAATAAATTAATTTTTAAAAAATAATATTTTTTTATTTTAGGTGGGATCGAAGCTACTGCTCTCTAAATTGATCTATGCCCTTATTTACCATTGCTATTCTCCCCCTCCGTAACGTTTGCTATTAAAATAGATATGCTTAACATGCAATAATGGCAGCTCACAAAGGTATTCGACTTTCCCCTTCTTCCCTTTCGATTGCTAAGTAAAAGATGAAGAAAAATTGTATGTGTTGTATAATGATAATAAAAATGATTCGATTCGAAATTCGATTCTATTAATTTTCCTATATGATAAAATTCTAAAAATCCTCTTTAGGGGACAAATTTATCACTCCAGACATCTCATTTATTATATTTTTAT
Source organism: Gossypioides kirkii (assembly GCA_005610355.1). Lineage (NCBI taxonomy): Eukaryota > Viridiplantae > Streptophyta > Magnoliopsida > Malvales > Malvaceae > Gossypioides > Gossypioides kirkii. The sequence continues at coordinate 5,423,727 of CP032249.1, read as the reverse complement.
TCTCTACTTCTTAACCAGAACTCCCTCTCCTTCATCTCCATATTTATTGATACAGTGAATCAACACTACTTTAAGTTGTTTAATTATTTTTTTCTTTAATGAAGTCAATAATAAAAGGATTAATACATTCTCTTTCATAAAAAAAGAGAGGTTTTAAATTGTTGGAAAATAATTAACACTGTAATTGTATCAAATATTTTAATATTAAAAAATTAATATTTTATTTTTGAATATTAATATATTATCATTTAAATAATATTATTAAAAATTTCTTATAGTTTATTTATTATATATAGTTAAATTAATTTATTTTAATGTTAAAATTGTTAAAATTTGATTATTTTTTTATAATTTTATATTTATTTTTACTCTATTATAATCAATGTAATTAAATCTTATTATATTTAAAAAATATAAATTTAATTTGATAAATATTATTAGTATTTGTCTTTTTTAACTATATTTTAAGCTTAATAATTTAATATCATTAATTTTAATATACCACATCATGATTTGAAGTACTTTTAGTAGATTTATCTATGGGTCAAGTTATCTATCTCAGTCGAAAGGTTCGTTCAAAAAATGTAAGGATTTGGACAAAAATATAGGCTCGAAAATTTAACTTGTACATAGGTCGGGCCCGTTTAGAAAACAGGTGCCAAGCATCGGGAAAGCTCTTTTTGCTCTAGTCTGAATTTGTAAAAAAAATTGCTGCTTTTTTCATTGTTTTGCTATCATTTCGTTATTATATTGCTACTATTTTGTTGTTATTGTTTGGAAATTGTATAGCTCTTGTTTTATTATTAATTTTGCTACTATTTTAAAGGTATTTGCTTGCTAAGTTGCATTTATCTTAGTGTTATTTAAATATATTTATTTTAATTTTTTTCCATTTGATGAAAAATATTTATTTTAATATTTTTAATGTATTTAATATATTATATGTTTTAATTTATTTTTATATAAAAAATAATATAAAATTCTTAATACGAATGGGCTGAGCTAGACTCAAGTTTTAGTATTTTTATTCGAACTGAATGGAATCCAAACTTAGAAAACATACATAACCCTAAATATATATATAATCAAATTACAAACCAAATCACTGCTAAAGAATATAATTAATTAATTGCCATAGAACAAAATCTCAATAATGATAAATGACGCAATAAAGTTGATTTAAAGCTCTAAACATAAAGTTGATTAAGTCTTAATTTAATTGATATTAATATTGTTGCTATTATAAAAAGACGTAGATTTAAGCGTATTAAAACGTTTTTATCCTCTTTTTTAAGGGTCGAATATTTAATATCAATGATTTCAATTCTAATAATTGATGTTAAATTCCCAGCCAATACGTTTTCTCTTCCGTATTTGTCAATTTATGCATGTTCCAACTGATGCTCATCTTGTGGCACTCAAACGAATTTTACGCTACCTGTGTGGTACGGTTGATTATGATTTACTTATAAAACTTTCTCAGAGGTTGTCGTTAGTTGGATTTGCAAATGCAAATTAGGGGTTAGATTTTCATGATCGACGATCGACCATCGGGTATTGCATTTATTTTGATGAGAATCTCGTTTCTTGGTGCTTTAAGAAGCAACAGGTTGTGTCTCGATCTACAGCTGAAACCAAATACCGAGGATTTGTTGCGGTAGTGTCTTTGTTACGTGAAATTCAGTATAGTTTTGATGATACACCAACAATATGGTGTTATAACTCGAGTGTTGTAGTAGTTGCAACTAATCTGGTTCTACATTCAAAGTTCAAACATGTAGAACTTAACTTGTTATTTGTTGGTGAGAAGGTTGCTGATGGGTCTCTTGTTGTGGGTGAGGTTCCTACTTGCAATCAGGTTACAGATGTCTTTATTAAACTGTTATCTGCTTCGCAATTTTGTAGGCTTCTACAACTTTTTCGGGTTTCGAAAATTAAGTAGATAGGTGAATGTTAGCAGTTAACAGTTAGTAATCTGTTAGGGGTTTAGTTATATTCAAAAATCAGTTTTAACTAATCATTTGTTAAAATTGTTATTCAACAGATGAATGAGCAGTGTATAAAAACATGGCTTCTGCCATTGTTAATTCATGAATGAAATTACAGAATCATTTTCAGAATTTAGTTGAGCATTTGTTTTCTTACTGTTGTTGTAAATCTTTTCAAGGGAGAATATTAAGATAAATGAAGGAATTAATGGCAATGTTAGATTTCTAAGTCATGGCACAAGAAACAACAGACAAATGAGAAGGTAAGCGTTTTAAATGCCAATGTATTGAAATCAGCATTAGCACAAGATCAAATTAGAATTTTAAAATAAAAAAATATATAGCCATTGATACCAGCAAATAAAGTATCAGTATCTGACTGATTGTCCCCTTTCTCTTTTAATGTGAAAAAATACGCGAATGTTTAACTGGGGATGAATTTCTTCACAAATGATGTAAAACATATCGTTTAATTTTATTCAAATTTTTATTTTAAGTTTTCCATGAAGTTCCCAAACTCATCACCTCAACAAGTAAAGCACCCTCGGCAGAAAGAGAATACCACATCGGCCAAAATCAAAAGGAACTAATCGTATATATAGCAACTTGCCCTCTAAGTCTGTCGACGAGCTTGGTAATGCTTGTAACCTGAATAGGAGCTTTAAGGTCGTGAAACACGACTGTAGCTTTGATAAGTCGGATCTCGGGTGGTGTTTAACAGTGGTTTACCTGTTTCAAGTTGAGAGTTGAGCTAAGAGGTTCGAGTAAGCTAATCTGCTGTAAGTGGAAATGATAAAATCACAAATGTAAGGTTATATAATTGTAACATGTGGCGTTTTATTTTCTTAATTATGAATTTTTAATTTTTATTTTTAATTTTTATCCATTTTAAAATTAAAATTCTCTAATACAATAAGAAATAGGAAAATAGTTATATATATTATCGGTGGAGTTTTTTAGTGTACACAAGCGAATTAAGAGCTTGATAAGTGTATTATAAGAAATAAAATATTAAATATGTAAATAAATGTGACACTTATCACACCCTCAATACATTTATAGACTATAAAAGACTCCACAAATATCAAATACTTACCCTAAAAATGTATGATTAAATTAATATCTTTATATGTAGTGAAACCAAGGTAAGCCTAAACATATACAACTCTTGTTAGTGTCTCAAGGTTGCAACTGTTTTTTAGAAAATAAGAGTAAGTCCTAGGGAGATTTGACTATGTCCTAAGGAGATCTGTTAGCTTGTTCGTAGGAGTAGCAATTTGAATTTTTGTTGAGGTTGTTACTTGAGACTTGTATATAAAGGCTATTTTATTAATGAATCAAATCATCCATTTCATTCATATTTTTCTATGCTTCTATTAGTTCTTTGCTAAATCAACAGTGATATCGAGAGCTATTTTTCTTGAAGGACCTGTGAGAAAAGTTTTGTGAGAGTTTTGAGAGAAAATTGAGAGATACACTTTGAGGTTTTGAGGAAAATGGAATCGAGATCAAGTAACATGTCTATCTTAGCCCCACTTGTGTTTGATGGAGAGAATTATCAAGCATGGGTTGTGAGAATGCAAGCTTACATGGACAGATATTATTATTGGGAAGTTGTCAAGAAAGACTATGAGGTGACTCCACTTCCCAACAATCCAACTATGAACCGGATCAAAATTCACATGGAAAGAACTACTAGGAAGGCTAAGGTAAAGCCTTGTCTTTGTGCTTCTGTTTCACCAGCCATATTCAATAGAATTATGGCTTTTGGATCAACAAAGGAGATATGGGACTACTTCAAGCTTGAGTATCATAGAGATAAGAGGATCAAGAGCATGAAGGTGTTGTACTTGATCAGAGAATTTAAGAGGCTACAGATGAAGGAGTCTGAGTCAATCAAAGAATACTCGGACAAGCTGATAGATATTGCTAACAAGGTAAGAGTTCTTGGGATTGATCTCTCTGATTCTAGACTGATACAGAAAATACTAGTCTTTGTGCTTGAGAAATATGAAGCAACAATTTCCTCTTTGGAGAACACCAAGGACTTGACTCAGTTGAGAGTAGTGGAGTTTATTAGTGCTTTACAAGCACAAGTGTAAAGGAGGCTAATAAGGCAGAAAGGAAGCACAGAAGGAGCATTGAAGGCTAAGATGCAGTAGGGCAAAAAAGGAGAGGAACAAAAGTGGAATGGGAAGAAGAGTGATGGCAATAGTGGTTTAGAAACTGTTGCAAAAGGTAATGGTACTGGAAATTATACTAAGTATTCTTCATGTAAGTACTGTGAAAAACAGAATCATCCTCATTTCAAGTGTTGGAAAAGGCCAAATGTGAAGTGCAAAAGATGCAACTTGATGGGGCACATTGAGAGGTTCTACAAGGAACCAATAAATCAACAACAAGGTGGAGTACATGCTGTAGTTAAAGAAGAAGAGGACTATTGATCGGCCTGTAAACGTCACAGCACTTAAGTACAAGCGGATACTCGTCAATGCAAGTATAGTTGATAGATTTGTTCTATCGAATATCGATCCCACGAGGATAGAGTTCTTGATGTTTAATTGTCGAAGCAACTAAAGTTAAAATTAGAAGAATTGTTACTAATAATGTCTGCACAGTTGAGTTAGATCTACACAACTAAAAAAGTTAGTTTGTCAACGCAAATATAAAATAAATTGTTAGATCAACTTAAGATAAAATGAATAGTTGTTGGGATGTTTGTAAAGGTAAATTCAGAACTTAAAATAAATGGATCAAGTGTAAAGAAGTGGAGAGGATCACTGATTTCACAAGTCGCAATGCTAAATGTGGCTGCAATGTGCAAATAGATGAATTGTCACCATAATTATACTTCAATAAAATTTTATTGCTATCACTTCCTTGTTAACAAAGACCCAAATGCTAGTAATTACCACACCTTCTAATGCTGGTAATGCCTTGCAATTAAGAACAAGTGGCCAGAATTCCTTCTTAGCCTCAAGCAACTTCTGTTGTCTTACTTGTTGATTTAACTTGTCACCGCACCTTTCAGTGACTGTGACTGTGACTGCAATCGCACTTCCGTCGTCAAAACGATTAAATCCAAAGATAAACAGATAAAAAAAATAGAGTAAAAATCAATTAAGATCTAATTTCAAATGGTACTTCCATACTCAATTGATAATCAACTATTCATCAATAATTAAGAGGTATCAAAGAATAAAGTCGAAGCATCCTATTTCTAGTTTACTAGAACTATTCTTTGATAGCTCCTCTTGCACTGCATTTAGGCACTTCTCGTCAGAAGTCTTGCTCCTTTTCTCGTCAGATCACCTTCCTCCGAAACTTAAACTTCCATGGTAGCTTGTTTAAAGATTTGAGAAATTTTTCAGAGTTTAATTCTTCACCACTTGATATCTATCTTCTTCATTTCCCTTTTATTTATAAGCTCTAGGAATTTCAGATCTCCTTCCTTCTCAGATCTAACCATTTTGGTAGCTATACAAGTTGGTTAATTCCAGCTGTGCACTCACGCAGATTTGGTGTGTTCCTCAGGCATCTACAGGTTATCGTCGCATCTCTAGACGCAATATATGATTTTTACTCGTGGTGACATCTTAGCTTTCCCCTGCACTGGTGCTTCCAGGTATGTTTGTAGCGTGAAATCACTTGTATGAGATTAAGGTATATTTGTGGTGACATTTGTGGCCATAATTTCATGTTAAATTTTTTGCTGCATTTTTGCACACTTTCCAACACTAGTCTTTAGAGGTGAATCTCTACGTTGACAATTTCAGACGTAAAACTTATGTTGCATACGGTGACATTAGTAGTATAAAAAAAGCTAAAATGAAAAGAATTAAAGCCATACAACACTAAGTTAAAAAATGCAAACATTAACTATGAAATGTTTAACATGCATACTAAATATGATACAAAAGGAACAATTAATATACAAGTTTTAGGGAGAAAATAGGTTTCATTTCTAATGTTATCACACTCCGAAACTTGAGTTTTTACTTGTCTTCAAGTAAATAAAAATTAGCAAAGTCATAATCAAAATTGTCATCGCAATCATCATTCTAGCAACTTAAGTTCTCTGGAATCCTGGTGTATAAATTGCATTCATATGATAGAAGCCGACAATTTATAGATATGAACAATCTAGATTGCAACTTCACTAATGTTAGCATCATTCTTTGAATCTTAACCTTTCTTAACCAATACAGTATTTATTGCAATATATATTTTTTTCTGCTTTTCTCTTCTTCTTTGCTTTCTTTTTCTTCTTCTCTATTTTTATATGTGACTGAGAGATGTCATTGCATTACTATACTCTTATTCTTGAGTAGTAATGATGGGGTGCAACAAACTCTCAGGAAGTATGTAATTACGTCGACACACACTCTTGCAGTGATAGCCTTTAGCTAGATAATTTTTCTAACACATGCAGTGGAGTGTTCTCCCTTGATAAGTCACAATGCACTCACATTGGAGTGTCTTATTATTAGTAAATATCACTGCAATTGGTAAGTTAATTCAAGATTCAAATATTGATACTACTCATTCATTACTAATGCAATTCCAATTATTCATTCAAAAATAGAAGGACTCAATATTCATTCACATATCAGCATTTCACACAATTCAAGATTTACGCATAAAATAAAAATTGTGATCACATTTTTCTTGTAACTTTGCATAGTTTCATTGAACTAAAGAGAAAAGTAAAATTTTCAAATATGTGAGTGCAATTGCATTTCCATTTCACACAAATTCCCCCTAAATTTAATGTATGCATTGTCTCCAATGCACTAATAATATTATACAAATAAGAATGGAAATGCAACTACAATGCAAATGAACTAACAAGTAAAATACAACGACAACCAAAATGCAATGACAATAAAATAAGATGCATGCAACTAACTACGGAAAAGTAAACTAACTCAGTGTTCATTAGCGAATGATGTGGCTACCTTGGCTTTCTTTTTCTTTTTCTTTGGGCGTTCCTCTTTGGATTTCTTCTTTGCTTTTTTTTTTAGCCACTTCTCTTGTGGTTCAACCATTGGAGTTAACTGCTCTTCCATAGCTGGTTGATTATTAGCTTCATCAACCGTGACATTCGAAGGATGGATTTCAGCAAATAGTGCCTCGTAAGGCACAATAGCTAGAGGATTAGAATCCTCATCTTCGAACGCAACAACCTCGACCTAGCTCGCTTCAGGTGTAGCCAAATCTTTAACAGATGCCCTCACATTGGTGGGTGCGTCGATAAATTTCTCATCTAAATTTGTTGGGGCATCTACATCCTCTTCATTCTTCTTCTCTTCCTCTTTCTCCTCTTCAATTCCTTTTTCTTTCTCAAGGTTTTCCTTCTCTATTTTATTCTCCTTCTCTGCTTTGCTATCCTCATCTTTCTTTTTCTCTTACCTTTGCTTCCAAACCCATAAAAACGACTAGTGTGCATACCTCCTCAGCAGTAGCCTTTCATTCCGCCATGTTGGCCCTAAGACTGTTGGAAAATTCATCCTAAAAAAGGTGACTATGTTTCTAAAACAGTCCTCTATAACCTTGGAGTTTCCCTTATGATCTTTATCATCAGAAATGTGAATCTTAGTTAGGGATAAGACAGGCTGAGCCCTATCTTCAGAAGTAGGCTGTTCGGATGACGATGAGACTTTCCTAACAATAGGGGAAAAATAGGGAACTCTAATATAGGGTTCGGGCTCAAACTCCTCAATGTGGCGACAATAGCTTTGTTTCATACCCAAGTATAGGCATAGAAGAGGTTTTGCCTGTAGTTCATCTCTTCTAGTACACTAACAAGTCGAATTTGTCGCATATCTATGTCGTCAATGAGTTGTTCTATTGCAGTCAACTTCTTCCCCATCTGAGGATCTGTGGGCGCAATTACTTGGTCCTCCTTTTTCTTCCCTTTGCCTTTCTCTTTCTTTTTGGGCACCTCCTTCATTAGAGGGGTTTCTCGCCCCCTTGTCATTCATTCCACAAAAATGTCATTGACGGGTCCCTTGTTTTTCAACACCTCTTCACTATCACGGGGTACAATACCTCTCTACTTGCACAACATCACTACTAAAGAAGGAAAAGGTAGGATACCTGCCTGTTTGCTTGCCACTTTCGCAATCTCAACATGCAGGATTGCACTGACATTAATATGTCTTCCTTTCAGTATAGAATATAGGAGGTATATACGATTTAGTGTCACAGTGATGCTATGGGTAGATGGTAGAATGAGGCAATTGATAAAGTTGAACCACACCTTTCTTTGAGTAGTTGGGTAACGTCGTGTATAATGTAGTTATGTGGACTATTACCAGCTTACACTGCACCGTCGACGCGTAAATCTTGCAACATAGTACCCGTCCCCTCTTCAGTAAGACTCTCCAAAAACTAAGTATGTGCATCCTCCCCCTCAACAATATGGAAGAGCTCATTGATGTGAGTGGCAGTCTAGGCCACCAATCCTTCGTGCACAAAAACAAATTCTTGCTCATAATCAATCAAGTTAGCGTAGAATTCTCTTACCATGGTTGGGGAGTAACCGGCCGGATAGTCACAAAAGAACTCCCAACCCAGGCGATAAATAATTCTGGCAACTTGTTTTCCTAACAGCTGTTGTGAGGACAATTAGAACCCCTGTTCAGGGTGACAGTTTCTCTTGATTATAATGTCGTGATATCTGTCCTTCGTCGCTTTGGAGAGAAACATAACAGGGTCTTTCTCCGGTGGTTGTTTGGTATATTGAACCACGGTGGTCGATGATTCAGCAGGTAACTTTGATAGGATTTTAGCTCATCGCGTTCTGACCATGATATCTAAGAAAATAGAGTAATAATATTTGTGTAGAAAAATTGATATAGAAAGAAGAAAAAATGCAATAGCAATGGCGATTGTGAGTGTAAGAGTAGAGTCGACAGAAGAAGAGTTTTATAAACTCTGGATGTGAAGAGACGTGATTATCTCTATTGGCGTGAGAGTACATTGCGTCTGTAGCCAATAAATGCCAAGGCATAGATCATACTTTCTGGGTTGATCCAACGATTGGGGACAATTGAAGATCAACCTGTGCGATTCTTTCCTGAAACGCTTTGCTGAGTCATTACAGAATGCATCAACAAGTTGTACTATTAAATGCATTAAAAAAAAAGCAGATTTTTTTGTTCCTGCGTAAAACTTAAAAGGAAACGAATAAAAATAAAAAGCAAAAAATAAAAGTAAAAATTACAATGACATTAAATAAATGTGACCAGATTAATGGTCTCGCTTTGTTCTTTGACATTTGGGCTTAAGTAGTATTTCAGTCATTGGCCATTCACTTTAAATTGGTGACCGTCTTTCATATCTTCAATTGTTACTGTACCATGCTAAAATGCTTCAACAACTCTAAAAGGGCCTGACCATCTCGAGCGTAATTTTTCTGGATGCAATTTCAAACGTGAGTTAAATAAAAGTACCAACTGATCAGGGAAAAATTATCACTGCAAAATGATATTATTGTGTCATCTCTTAGTTTTCTCCTTGTATATGGCTGCATTTTCATGTGCATTGTGTCGAATTTCTTCCAACTTGAAAATGTCCAACATTCGTTTCTGTCCAACAGCATCGTAATCCATGTTCACTTGTTTAATTGCCCACATGGCTTTATGTTCAAGCTTAACTGGCAAGTGACAGGATTTACCAAATACCAACTGATACAGCGACATCACCAACGAAGTTTTATATGCAGTACGAAGCGTCCACAACGTATTATGTAGCCACAAAGTCCAATCTCTTCTAGATGGATTAACCATCTTCTCAAGAATGCTTTAAATTTGTCGATTGGAAACCTCCTCTTGGCCATTCGTTTATAGATGATATATTGTTACCATACGATGCTTCACACCATAACACTTTAAAGCTATCGCCACTTGATTGTTATAGAAATGAGTACCTTGGTCACTTATCAATGCTTGAGGTGTTCTAAATCTTGTAAGGATGTATGTGTGGAAGAACCTTAACAATGTTTGAGCATCGTCTTTCAAAATTGCAATTGCCTCGATCCACTTGGAGACATAGTCAACAGCAACTAAAATATACACATTCCCAAAAGAGTTCGTAAATGGTCCCATAAAGTCTATACTCCAGATATAAAATAACTCTACCTCCATGGTAGGTTGTTAGAGTTTCTCATTGTGTCGAGATATAGAACCTATGCATTGACATTTGCCACATTGCTGCACAAAATTGTGGGCATCTTGAAACAATGTGGGCTAGTAGAATCCTGATTGTAGGACCTTTGCAGCAGTCCTAACACCACCAAAATTACCTCTATAAGGTGCATCATGGCAATGCCTCAGGATAGAAGACATCTCTTCCTCAGGAACACAGCGACGGATAATATTATCAGCGCATACCTTGAAAAGATATATCTCATTCCAATGATATCTCGCAGCATCACGTATAAATCTAACCTTCTTGTGACCTGTCGCAGTCAAAGGTAGCTTACCACAAAATAAATAATTGACGACATCAGTATACCATGGAGATGAGTCGACATAAAATAATTGCTCATTTGGAAATGTCTTGACAATTCGTGATTTATTGCCATCTTCACTTTCAACTTTCAAACGGGATAAGTGGTCTGCTACTTGGTTTTCGAACCCTTTCCAATCTTTGATTTCAATATCAAATTCTTGTAAGAGTAGGATCCATCTTATCAAGCGTGGTTTGGCATCTTTCTTCACCATAAGGCATCTCAAAGTAGAGTGATTTGTGTAGGCTGTAAATTTTACGCCGAAAAGATATGAACAAAACTTGTCAAATGCAAAAACTACTGCTAGTAATTCCTTCTCAATAGTTGTATAGTTTACCTGCGCTTCAGTTAAGGTTTTACCAGCATAATAAATGGAATGAAATACCTTCTCCATGCATTGTCTAAGCACAGCTCCCACAGCAAAGTCGTTTGTGTCGCACATTACCTCAAATGGTTACTACTAGTCTAGTGTAACGACAATAGGAGCTTGTACTAGCTGCTTTTTAATTCTAACAAATGCGTCTAAACATGTGTCATCGAACAAAGACTTTTTATTTTGCTCCAACAAAGAGCATAGGGGTTTTGCTATCTTGAAGAAATCTCGGATGAATCTTCTATAAAATCCAATGTGACCAAGAAAACTCCTTATTCCTTTTACATTATTGGGTGGATGTAGCTTCTCAATGATTTCTACCTTTGCTTTGTCTACTTCAATGCCTAACATGATATGTGATGGCCAAGGACAATGCCTTCAGTTACCATGAAATGACATTTTTCCCAGTTTAGTACTAGATTTGTGTCCTCTCATCTCTTCAATACTTTCGCCAGGTTGTCAGCGCATTGATCAAAATTGTGCCTATATACTGAGAAACCATCAATGAATACCTTCAATGAATCTTTAATCATGTCAGAAAAAATAGTCATCATGCACCCTAGAATGTAGCTAGGTCATTGCACAAACCAAATCGCATACGCCGAAAAGCAAAGGTTCCAAATGGGCATGTGAACGTAGTCTTTTCTTGATCTTTCGATGTAATTACGATTTGATTGTATCCAGAGTAACTATCAAGGAAATAGTAGTATCAGTTAGCCTATCCAACATTTGATCAATAAATGATAGTAGGAAATACTCCTTCTTTATCGTCGCATTTAAATGACGGTAATTCATACACACCCGTCAACCTGTAGCAATGCGAGTAGGGATTAGTTCATTCTTATCATTACTTATCATTGTGATGCCACTGTTTTTGGCACACATTAGACCGGACTCACCCATGTGCTATCTGAAATAGAGTAGATGATGCCTATGTCCAGCCACTTAATGATCTCTTTTTTCACTACTTCTTTCATTTATTCAATCAGTCTGTGTTATTTCTCAATTGACTGCTTCTTTTCATCTTCCAGCCTGCTTTTACGCATGCAAAAAGAGGGACTAATGCCTCTGATGTCTGCAATGCTCCAGAAAATGGCTCTTTTGTGCTACTTCAAAATTGTGATTAGCTTTTCTTTTTGGCTTGCGTCGAGGCTTGCGCTAACAATCACAAGTAATGTGTCATTGTCACCTAGAAAGTCATACTTCAGATGCATTGGCAAAGTTTTTAACTCCAAGGTCGGAGCTTGTTCAACCGACGATTTGAAAATTGGGATCGTCCTATTAGACAGATCTAAAGATTCCAATTATCAGCCCTGTTTCATCTCACAAATATTAGCCTCAGCTATGTGATCGCATTCAGGTAGGATATTGTTAGTAGTTATCACTGCATATTCATTTTGAACTGCTGAATTTCGTTCATTGAATTATTTTGTGATTAACTCGTCCAGCACGTCAATGTGATGGCATTGTTTTTTACTTCTTGATGAAGAAACTTCGAACACACTGAAGGTGACATGCTAGTCATTATGACGCATAATCAGCTCGCCCTTGAAAACATTGATAAGTGTACGTCCCATTGTTAAAAATGGGTGTCCCAAGATTACGGGTACCTCTTTATCTGCTTCACAATCAAGAATGATAAAATCAGTTGGGAACACAAGCTTATCAACTTGGACGAGGACATCCTTAATCTGTCGTTCAGGCTGTGCCAAGGATTTACCTGTAAGTTGTAATGTCATCGCAGTGGGCTTCATAGATCCAATTCCTAATTTCCTAAAAGTAGATAATGACATGAGGTTTATACTAGCTCCTAAATCAAATAAAGCTTTACCTAGGTAGTGGTTTCTAATAGAGAATGGAATCGTGAAACTGTCAGGGTCTTTCATCTTTGGTGGCAACTTGTTTGTTAGCACAGTACTGTACCCCTCTGTGAGTGCAATTATTTTGATGACAGAAAGCTTTTTCTTTTTCGACAGTAGCTCTTTCATAAATTTCCCATAATTGGGGATCTGCACAAGAGCATCAACTAGAGATATATTAATGTGTAATTGCTTTAAGGTAGAGATAAACTTCTGATAATCTTTGCCATGGTCCTTCTTCTTGAATCTCTGTGGAAATGGCAAAGGTATATTGTCAGTGGGTTGTTGTAAATTATTCGGTTGCATCGACATGGGCAGTTGTGTCAACATCTTTATTGTTCGAATTGTGGGCATAAGAGTGACTACAAGTGACTCCTCTTTATTTATTTCTGTTGGGTCTTCTTCATAGGCAACTTCTTTTTGTTGCTTTGATTCGGATGTGTCGGCATGTACTTGGTTGGGACTTCTGCTTAGCTTGGTAGTTTGCTTTCCACTTCTCAGCGTGATAGCCTTATAATGCTCTTTCTCCTTCTGAGTCAGATTTTAAGTGTCGCTAGGCAAAGCACCAGATGACCTTGTGCTCATGTTAGAAGCCAATTGTCCTAGCTGAGCCTCCAACGCTCGGATGGAAGAAGAGCTGCTTTGAATGATTGCTTTCGTTCTTGTGATATGCTTTCACATCAACACTTCAAGAGAAGCTAATAGGTCTGCTCTTAGTTGAGAATATTACTGTTATTGTTGTTGATGTTGTCATTGTACATTTGGCATCGCATTCTGTTGTGGCAGTATTCGAGCTTGTGGCTGCATCTAATTGTATGAATGCATCTGATTTTGTGATCGCATCTGGTCTGATTGCGCATGCATTTGCAGATTATGATTATAATTCTACTATTGTTGGTTGTTGTTGTTGTTGTAACTCTCTTGTCTAAGATTCCCTTGAGTTGAGGCATTCTCATATCTAAATGAGGATGCATTCTGGCTCCCCCAAGGTTATTGTGTACGATTAGGATTACTGTATGAGTTACCATAAGAATTTCCTCTGATGTTGTTGACGTAAAATGCGTTCTCAGCATGTTGTAGACAATCCTCATAACTGTGGTTGTCACTGCAAATTTCACAGAAAAATATCGGGACATCCATCTATTAGGTTGCTTGTATAGGGGCAACTTCACTTGTTCCCTTCATGTTTTTGATCATGTTTGCCAAGGAGGATACTTGTGCACTCAAAGCTGATATATCATCTAATTCCATAACACCAGGATTAGTTTTTACTTGAGTAGAACGAGAAATTAGATATTGATAGTCATTCTATGCAATTCTCTCTAATATCCGTATGGCTTCATTGTAGGCGCAATCTAACAAAAGACCATTGACAAATGCATCGATAAAATTCCTTGTTTGTGCATTCAACCCATTATAGAAGATCTCGATTTGAGTTTCTTGTTGGATTCCATGCATGGGACAATGTCTCAACAAAGTCTTATAACGTTCCCACGTAGTGTGTAAATTTTTATCATCCAGTTGATGATATGTCGTGATATCATTCCGCAATCTTGCATTCATTGTTGACGAATTAAATCGCAAAACGAATTGCGTTGCTAGCACATCCAAGAAGTAATGGATCCAGTTGGTAGACTAAGGAACTATGTTCTTGCCCTCCCTTGTAAAGAATAAGGGAACAGTTGCATCTTCAAGGCGTCATCAGGAACACCATGTTGACTAAAAGAAGCACAAATGAGCAAAAACGATTAGAGATGCTTTCTCGCATCTTCATGCGATAAACTTGCATATTGCCCATTCGAATTAAGCATTTGAAACATAACTGATTTCAATTCAAAATTACCAGCTTGTATTGTCGGTCTAACAACCCTTGATTATAAATCATCAAGCACAAGAACAACAAAATCTCTGATTGTCCTGTTTGGGATTTGCTCCACTTGTGGCAGCGACGGTGGTATATTATTAACTCCTTGTGACTGTATTGAAGGAACTACATTCTGTGGTAATTATGGTGGTAGATCATTGTTGTTTCCAGGCATTTTCTTTTTCTCTTGCTTCCTCATTCGAAAAATCCGTTCAAGTTTTGGATCAAAACTAACAATGTCCTTAGGATTTCTTCTTGTGAAAATGCAAATCCTAAAGAATTTGAGAGAAAATGAAAAGAAAGTTAAACAGATTAGTCACAATAAAAAGTTAGGGAAGAAAGAATAATTTCAACTACAAAAATGAACATTAAACAAACGCCATCCCCTGCAACGGCGCAAAAACTTGACCAGCTTGTAAACATCACAACATTTAAGTACAAGCGAGCACTCGTCGATGAAAATATAGTTGATAGGTTTGTTCTATCGGATATCAATCCTATGAGGATAGAGTTCTTGATGTTTACTTGTCGAAGTAACTAAAGTTAAAAATAGATGAATTGTTACAAATAATGTCAGCGCAGTTGAGTTAGATCTGTATAGCTAAAAGAGTTAGTTTGTCAACACAAACATAAAATAAATTTTCAGAGCAAATTAAGATAAAATGAATACTTGTTGGGATGTTTGTAAAGGTAAATTTAGAACTTAAAATAAATGGATCAAGTGCAAAGAAGTGGAGAGGATCATTGATTTTACAAGTCGCAATGCTAAATGTGGCTGCAAGGTGTCAAATAGATGCATCGTCACCACAATTATACTTCAATGAAATCTTACTGCTATCACTTCCTCTATTTAACAAGGACCCAAATGCTAGTAATTACCACACCTTTCAGTACTGGTAATGCCATGCACTTAAGAACAAGTGGTCAGAATTCCTTCTTAGCCTCAAGCAACTTCTGTTGTCTTGCTTGTTGATTTAACTTGTCACCGCACCTTTCAGTTACTGTGACTGTGACTGCAACCGCACTTCCGTGGTCAAAACAATTAAATCCAAAGATAAATAGATAAAGAAAATAGAGTAGAAAACAATTAAGATCTAATTTCAAATGGTGCTTCCATACTCAATTGATAATCAACGGTATTCATCAATAATTAAAAGGTATCAAAGAATAAAGTCGAAGCATCCTATTCCTAGTTTACTAGAACTATTTCGTGACAGCTCCCCTTGCACCGCATCTAGGCACTTCTCATTAGAAGTCTTGCTCTTTTGCTGGTCAGGTCACCTTCTTCCGAAACTCAAACTTCCATGGCAGCTTGTTTAGAGATTTAAGAAATTTTTCAGAGTTTAATTTTTCATCACTTGATATATATCTTCTTCCTTTCCCTCCTATTTATAAGCTCTAGGAATTTCAGATCTCCTTCCTTCTCCGATCTAACCATTTTAGCAGCTGTACAAGTTGGTTAATTCCAGCTGTGCACTCACGCAGATCTGGTGTATTCCTTAGGCATCTGCAAGTTGTCGCCGCATCTCTAGACGTAATCTATGATTTTTACTTGCGGCGACATCTTATATTTCCCCTACGCTGGTGCTTCCAGGTATGTTTGTAGCATGAAATCACTTGTACGAGGTTAAGATATATTTGCGATGACATCTGTGGCCGCAATTCCATGTTAAATTTTTGGCTGCATCTTTGCACGCTTTCCAGCACTGGTCTTCAGAGGTGAATCTCTGCGCTGACAATTTCAGACGCAAAACTTGTGCTGCATACAACAACATTAGTAGTATAAAAGAGGCTAAAATAAAAAGAATTAAAGTCATACAACACTAAGTTAGAAAATGCAAACACTAACTATAAAATGTTTAACATGTATACTAAATATTATACAAAAGGAACAATTAAAACACAAGTTTTAGGACGACAATAGGTGTCATTTCTAATGTTATCAACCATCTATTTTTTGTCTCTAGCTTTTCATCAAGCACTTTATATGGTAGTTGGTTAGTTGATAGTGGTTGCACCAATCACATACTTGTGATGAGAAGTTGTTTAAAGACCTTGACTAGTCATTGAAGTCAAGAATAAGGATAGGAAATGGAGAATACTTAGAAGTGAAGGGAAAAGGCATAGTGGCAATAAAGAGTTGTGATAGAACTAAGTTGATCTCAGATGTTCTATTTGTACATGAGATTGATCAAAACTTATTGTGGGGCAATTGATAAAGACGGGATTCAAGGTGATGTTTGAAGAAGGAAGGTGTCTAATCCTTGACTCTAGTGGCAATGAATTGTTTAAGATTAAGATGCAAAAGAAGAGTTTCTCATTGAATCCATTCGAGGAGGAGCAAGTGCATCCAAGTGTCATGGAGTAATGACATCAGATCAAATGGACCTTCTTGCTGAGCAAGTTAAGACAATTATGATGATGCAATGTAATGAAAAGAGTGTTGAGCTTGAGATAAAATTGACAGATAATTGTATCTTGCAAGAACAACTGCAAAACAAGTGTTCTGAGAATAAGGAATTGCATGCAAAGGTAACTTTTTTGGAGCAACAATTGACATTTCTTGTAATAGCCCGTTTTTCAGTGGTGTCGAAAATAGTGATTTCGAGACCATAAACCCGAAGAGAAAATTTTTATAATGAGTATTTAAATTAAATAAGTCAATAATAATTTTATATGGAATTTTGAATTGAAAATTTTTAATTATTGAATTAAAAGTTAATATAAGTGGTTTGGTTCAAAAGTCAAGTGGTTTTAGAAAATGAGGTATTGAGACCTCATTTTTGAAATTAAGGGCCTTAAATATTTTTATTAAATATTTACAGAGTCTTATTATATGTGAATTAAAGTTTGGTTGGGTAATTTTGATGATTAATTGCTTAATTAAGGAAAAATGAGTAAATTGTAAAAGAGGTAAAAGTTAATTGCTATAGATTAAAAATAGTAAAGAGACCAAAACGGTAATTAAACCATGGTAAAAAAGTCCTATTTAGTTTAGGGCTAAATTGTAAACAAGTTGTTTAATAGAAATTTAATATAATTGAAGGACCAATTATGAAATCAGACCCTCTTTAAATGCCCTAATAATAGAAATGGTGTGAAACTCTTTAGATTTCGGTAAATTGCAATTAAATCCTAATAAAATAAGAATTTATTAATTAGTTTATTTCTAGTATGATCAGGAATGGTGGTTTTGAGGCCACAACTTTGCTGTGTCAGATCATAAATATTAATTATTTAATATTTACGAGGTCATTAGTATTGTATTAAAATTTGGTTATTAAATTTTATTATTTAGATAGTTAATTAAGTAAAAAGGACTGAATCGTAAAAGGTGCAAAAGTTGAATTCCATTGAATTAAAGGTATTAATTGATAATTGAAAGCTTAGTTAGGGCACCTAAATGTTAAATAGACCATTAAGGAAATAGGTGAACGGTTTTGACTAAAATAAATAGGAATTTATGTGATTTTATAGAGGATAAAAGAGTAATTATATAAACTTAAGTAAATTAAACTAAAAGAAAATTAGAAAAGTCATTGTCTTTCTTTTCTTCATCTTCAACCTTGGTTGGAAACCCTAGGAGAACACCAAGCAACATTCGGATAACTTAAATCTTTAATTTTTAGTAATTTTGATGTTTTTAAGCTTGTATTAGTTTAATTTAGCTAACCCAAGGACTAATTTGTGATTTTTTCAAATGTAATAAATTTTCCATTGATGAATAAGCTTCTTCTTGAAAATTTATGTAAGATTTATAAGCTTGGTTGGTAGATTTGATTATTTAGTAAAGTAGTTTTTGATGATTTTAATGTTTAAGGACTAAAATGTTAAAGTGATACATTTGCAAAGACTTAAAGCTGAAATAATTGCAAAAGTGGGCTGTAGGAAATAATTTAAACATTGGACAAAGCTAAAATTTAAATAAAATGGTTAATTTGTATGTTTAAGGCTTAGAGACTAAATTGAATAAAATTGAAATATTAGGGTTAATTTTGTAAAAATGTCAAAAAAGAACTATATTGCATATAATAAGTTTATTTTACTATTGAAATTAGTTAATTGAATGAAATTATTATTTTAGATCAAGAATAGGTTGAAAATCGAAGTGAGGAGAAAATTATGGATACTCCTTGTACTATATAGTGCTGCAAGTTGATCAGGTAAGTTCGTACAGTCAAATAATTGATTTTGTTTTTGTTTGTGAATTATTGAAATAATTTAAGTTTGTTGTAGTTAAATTTGTTTGCTTAATAAATATTTGATTGTGGAATTGAATTAAATTGAAATGAAATTGTAATGAGAAGCATGATTGAAAGTGACGAAATGATGTAGTTAAATTCAAGTGTCAACGTAACGCTTAGATGATTGTGTGTTGTGTTAGTTATTATTCATGTTACGAATAAATTAATTTGGTTGATATATGACAACTAGTAAATTGAACGAAATGACATTGTTAGTTAATTTGGTATTATGTTTGATAAATAAGGATTATATGAATGTTTGCTCGAAATGGTATAATGTGATGAAAGTTAATAGAAATGGACATGGTATATGACACATATGAACTTCGTAAATAATTGGAACACAAAGGACATGTCATTAGGGGCTATACAGTTTTGGGAGCTAGTCTTGGATGTCTTACTGACGGGTAGTCCCTGTACTTGAGCCTTTACTACAAATTAATCCTATAGTTCGTTTGTTAAATTTCATATTTGAACTGCTAATTATTGCATAATGTGGAAGTTCTTGAATCACTTGATGTATAAATGGAAGACTCATGTCTCGGGATGAGCATGAGATTATGTTTAAAGGAAGACTCATGTCTCGGGATGAGCATAAGACTATGTTTAAAGGAAGACTTGTGACTCGAGATGAGCATGAGATTATGTTTAAAGGAAGACTTATATCTCGGTTAGAGCATAAGATTGTTTATAAATGGAAGACTTATGTCTCGGCTGGAGCATAAGATCATTTGTAAATGGAAGAACTTATGACTCGGATAGAGTGTAAGGTTAATTCAGCTCAGTAGGATCGATATTTCGTAAACGAGGCTCAAATGAATTATGTCATTGCAAGACTTAAAGATGTGATAAGATACAATGTTTGCGAACTTACTAAGCTTAGAAAGCTTACTTGTGATTTATTGTTGTTTTGTAGATTTCGTTTTGCTGGTTGAAGATCGGATTACCTCGAAAAATCACACTATCTCGAGAGCTTGTTCGGTAGTATTTACATCACCTGGTTATATGGCATGTACTAGGATGTTGTCATCTTTTATAGTATGCGATTTTGAATGAGTTATGAAATGATAATGATTTGATTGAATGTTGAGCTTAGGTTTTTGTAAGTTTTGTTAATGTATGAAATATGCATATATGTATAAGGTATAATGTCTTGTGAAACCATGAATATTTGGTATGATTACCTTATTTCCATGAGAAATTGTATGTTGTTTCGAAAATCAGCATACTTGTTCCGGTAGAACTCATGCATGTATCGGTACAGAGCATTTGAACTTTAGTTACTGACTTGCATTGTTTCGATATAAGTCTCTGAAGTATGGTAGTTCTGTTCATAATAGTATCGATAGTCTAAACACTTGTATCGGTAGAAGTTGTAGGGTAAACCTTCCTAGCTCTTTAGAACTCGTTGTATCGGTAAAAGTGTATATTGTATCGGTAGAACCTTCACAACTATCGGTAAAAAACTACAGCTATTTTTAAATTGCTTACTGACTTGACTTCTACCGGTATTTGTTCAACAGGTACCGATAGAAGTCACTCAAATTTTGTAAAATGACAAATTTTTACCCTTATTGATTTAAATTGTTATTAAAAGCTTATAACTTGTCACATATACATTTTTTTAATATTGAAAATGATGAGATATTAAGATTTGCAATGGTAAACGATCGGAAAGACCTCGGAACCCTAATCGATGACGAAGTCAGGTTTGGGGTGTTACATTTCTCTCTAATGACAAACTATCATATTTTGCACATGAAATATTTGAAGAACACACTGATGAGCTCCGAAAAAAGATTAAATCTCAGGAGATCCAGAGTAAAAAACTAAAACTGGAACATATGCAATTTCCAGAAGAGAATAGTGGGTTATGTTTCCAAAATCAAAAACCGATTGAAAAAGCGTCATATTCGAAAGAATTAACATCTATAGATGCTATTGAGTTTAAGAATTTAATTGGTGAGGTGATCAAGCTTTCAATGCAAAATTAAAAAATAGAATTAGTAGTTTCGAGAAGAAACTAGTTTATTGCAAATCAATGCTTTAAATGACATATTATTATTATTATTATTATTATTATTATTTATGTTAGTCGATTTGAGTTTTTTAGGAATAAACTTGGTGTCTGCAGCACTTGAGTCAGGAGGAGAATGTTAGTGTCTCAAGGTTGCAACTGTTTTTTAGAAAACAAGAGTAAGTCTTTTAGAGATTTGTTAGCTTGCTAGTAGAAAGTAACAATTTGAATTTTTGTTGAGATTGTTACTTGAGACTTGTATGTAAAGATTGCTTTATTAAAAATCCCATGTGATAACTTGTATTAAGGATGTTCACCGTCCCATGTGTGACCTAAGTTCGAGTTACGATAATCGTATTTGTTACTCGTATTCACCCAGTATTGTAATTCACCAAAAAAACTGCTTTGTTAATGAATTAAATCATTCATTTTTTAATTCTTTGCTAAACCAACAACTCTTACTAAAAAAAATCTAAAAATTGAGCTCGAACTCAATTAAATTGATGATGAATAGTCAGTTTGATGGTTTTGTTTTCGTATAAACCAAATATAAATAAATTATATGAAAATAAATGGACTCCAAAATTATGTAGCAAAATATATCAAATTCTACAGTACAGTGAAATCAATACTGGGAAAAATCGGGAACCAAGTTTCATGGAAGTCAACAGCACCTTTAGTCGCCGACTCTCTCTACGCTCTCATCTCTCGAAGGCTGGCAAAGGTATTCTTACTTGCTAACAATCTTTCATTTTTGTATTTTTTTCATTCTATTAGAAGAGGTATATTTAAGCTTGATGATTGACTTTGTTTTAAGGATTTCATGCTCTTCCAGCGCCATGGGTATGTTACTGACAAATGAATGAACTCCACTGTCATTATTGCAGTTTTGAGTGATTTCAAAATACCTTTATGTTTTACGATATTAATAAATAATAAAAGGTAAAGCTGAGCAAAGCTGTCATGTACCAAAAGTGCTTAATGATTCGCAATTTGTCCAACCAGTTCTACTCTCAACTCTCAATGCCATTCAACTTTATCACTACATTCTATCTCTAAAACAGAAACCTGTTGCTAAGGAACCCGTTTCAGAATTTGCTGAATATATTCAAGGTATGTGCAAACGGAACCTACTTCAAA
This sequence comes from Gossypioides kirkii, assembly GCA_005610355.1. NCBI lineage: Eukaryota > Viridiplantae > Streptophyta > Magnoliopsida > Malvales > Malvaceae > Gossypioides > Gossypioides kirkii. The sequence continues at coordinate 5,401,727 of CP032249.1, read as the reverse complement.
ACCAACCATGCACTTTTCATTTCTGGCTACCAGCTTCAACTGCCTCAACTACCTCTGCTTCCAATGTCTCTGTTAGGGGAGCCTGTGATGCTGACTGCTGACTGTCAAACCTCGACCATTTACCCGAAATAGCCATTCCCATCATCTCATATATCTTACCACTCACCTGTGCTGGATTGTCAGGCTGCATAATTGAACGCATATTAGAATCAACACATTCACAATTATGAGTGGCATGTTGCCAACAATCAATGACTGCAAACATTTTCCGATATTAAAATTCTACAAAGCTCAAATCGCAAGGTGAACTTCAGTATACGAAATGAAGTGTCATAAGATTGGTATAATATGAAAATAAAAAACTATATTCTGAAGTTGATGCAATACGTTATATTCTTCTCGGAGAAAATAATGAGAAAAAACTTACAGTGTAACCACTAGAAACAAGTGCTGCATCATACAAAAGATCGATTGCTCTCAAGGCATCTTCATCATCTGGGTTACTCTTGAATGCAGCCTGCAGAGACGAGATAATAAGTTCCATAAAATGATAAAGAATGAAGGTAGAGATTAACGTTCGTCATCGTACATTTAATTCTCTAATAATTGGATGCTCAGGGTTGATCTCAAACACCCTTCTCCCTTTCATGAACTCCAAAGTAGAGGTATCACCAACAGTTTGTGCCTTCATGAGTCTGCACAAGAATCAATCATGTTAAAAAACTGATGCTAAAGAAATTTCTTATAAAAGAAGGCAGATCAAACAAGAGGATATTCACCTCTCCATGTTGGCAGACCAGCCAAACTTCCCAGATACCAAAACACAGGGTGATGAACTCAGACGATTTGATATCTGAACATTGGCAACCTTTTCACCCAATCGTTTCTTAATCCAATCACAAGTTCTGCTAAATTCTTCTTTTGTTACTTTTTCCTTCTCCTCATTCTTATCACCTACAAAATTGAGAAAATAAAAAATATTAAAAATGTGTAGACCATGACTAGCATTAACCTAATTGTTGATCTAACTGCTAAGTAACAAGAATAAGCTGGTGCAGGCCAGAACAAGAACACACAGACTAACCTAAATCCAAATCTTCTTTGCTAATGTCTACAAAATTCTTCTCCTTGTAAGATTTCAGACTTTGAATAGCAACCTCATCAATGGGATCTACCAAATAGAGCACCTAGGACATTGGAACCAAAAAAATTCTTTCAAAATGATGCACAATAAAGTTTATCGGTATATATTTCAATATTTAATGAAGAAAGAGATATACTTCAAGATCCTTCTCAAGAAGTCTCTCCAGGAAAGGTGTATTCCGAGCACTGCTCACGCTGTCAGCAGCAAGGTAATAGATATCCTTCTGTTCAGCTTTCATGTTTTCAACATACTCATCCAAACTTATCATCTCATCCTCACTCTGGGAAGAGAAGAATCTAAGCAACGGTGCAAGACGCTTGTGATTTTCACGATCTTCTATGCATCCCAATTTCAAATGTTTTCCAAAATTCTCCCAAAATGTCTCATAGTCCTACAATGTAAGCACATGTTAGTCTACTAGAGCAAAATGGCAGAAGACGCGCACAAAAGTAAGAGTTACACCATTAGCCATGCTTTGTTTAAGTCTTTTTTTACAGTAAATATATTTACAAAGTCACATAAGAGTTGGAAGGGAAAACAGAGGCAGAATATAGGAGAAAGGAGAAAAAATAATGCATACTCCTTTATTTTCACTCATGGATATTCCGAGAATCATGTCGAAGGTTTTTCGAACCAAGCGTTTCCTCATGATTCGTACCTTCAAGAAAAGCACAAACTTATAGTTAGAAGAATGTTAAATAAGAAAAGTAAGTTACTTTTTCAGTATCTAACAAGAACTCTGGAAAAAGATTTAGGCCATACAATGCGACTTTCTTGAAGAATCTCACGCGAGACATTGAGCGGAAGGTCATTTGAGTCCACAACACCCTTGACAAAGCTTAGATATCGAGGGAACTATACAACCAAAAGAATACAACGTGAGCACAAGTCAGACTACATTTGAATCAATCATATTCCTCTCATGGATAAAGGAAAGACATTTGATTACCAATTCGCCATCAAAATCATCCGAAATGAAAACTCTTTTAACATAGAGTCTTATATTCTTCGTTTTGGGATTGGTTATGTCATCTCTTCCCATAGGAGATGCGGCTGGGACATAGAGTACAGAACGGAACTCCACCTCACCCTGCAAAACCAATTTTTATAACTTAAAAATGAAATAAGAAACATTGGAGGAGTGACGCTCAAGCCATGTTAAAATTGCATAAAATTTCAACAATATTATCTTTGGACATTAAAGCCACAGCCTGCTTCTGTTAATTCAAGATAATTGAATCCAAAGAGACCCCCACAAAGTTTTCAAAGCTGATTCAGAATAGCTTCCCACTAAACAATGTAATTACCTCAGTTGTGAAGTGAGATGATGCTAACGGATCTGAGTACTCATTAAAAGTTTTTTTGTAGAACTCATTGTATTCCTCTGTTGTCACCTCCTTAGGATTACGGAGCTGTAAAGATAAAATTAGTTACATAAAACATTTTAGAAATACAAGATTGAAACTTCAGCAATTCTAAACTGAGACTAAAAACTCACCCAAATTGGTTGAGTCTCATTTGTAAGCTCCCAATCCCAATACCTCTCAACAACCTTCTTTGTTTTCTTCTTCTTCTGTTACATCAAAGTCGGAAAATGATCAATTGCATGTTGCTAATGAGCCTGTAGATGATAGTAAAACTACATAAATAAAACAAGGTAACCACCTCAATCTTTTCATCTTGATCAGCCTCTTTGGCTTCAGCTGGGTCCTCATCAACTTCAACCTGTGATAAGCCAACAGGTTAGTTATCCCTAATACTAGTTGATGACTTTTGTCAAGAAAAATGCAAATGTTGATATCATGTTGAAAGCACCTCTTTAGTGATTCCTTTCTCCTGCCATGTGTAAATCGGGAAAGAAACAAACTGTGAATAATTCTTCACAAGCTTTTGAATCCGTTCTGGATGGGCAAAACCTTTGTCATCACGCTGAAAGCACACGGACAAAAAGAAACAAGAGATGAGTTCAAGATACTATAATAAATGAAGGTACTAAAATATTCTTCATTATGTAAGAGACCTTAAGATACAATGTAAGGCGTGTTCCTCGTGGAATGAGATTCTCCGGGTTTGTCTCCTCCCGAATAGTATAGGAGCTAGCATTTGCCTCTCCTTCCCATACATATTGTTTATCAGATTTTGGACTTTTTGTTGAAACAACTACCTACAATTACAATAAAATACATGAGCAACCACCACTACAAGAACTTCTAAATTCACGTGCTAAAATGATAAGTACTTCTTACCTTATCAGAAACCAGAAATGCTGAATAGAAGCCAACACCAAACTGACCAATCAAGTTGTTGTCAGTACCAGCATCTTTGCTTTCCTGCAAAATTTTACATTTTATTAAAGCACATAACATGTAAACCTGGAATCAGGAAAGAAAATGTTAGCTTAATTATTAGACCTTCACAGCCTTCAAGAACTTTGCAGTTCCACTCTGTGCAATTGTTCCAAGACAATCTACAAGTTCTTGTCGTGTCATACCAATGCCTGAGTCCCTGTAGCAAGCAAAGTAAGAATATAAGTATTGCTAAAAGCAAATCCACAACCAAAGCATCTTATATCTCATATACTTACGTAATTGTTATTATTCCGTTGTCTTTGTCAGTTTGGATACGAATGTCAAGATCAACAGCATCCTTCGAAAGCTGAGGATCAGTAACACTTAGATACCGTAACTTGTCCAAGGCATCACTTGCATTGCTGTTGAATAAAAAAGAAGTTAGATTTAATGATACCAATTAGGCAGGCCCTTATATAACTTTAGATTAAAGATCAATTATTGAAAAGACAACTCTTTAGTCTGTACTCTGTTGTATCTAAGCATTACTGACATCTTTTCAAATTACAAAATAAAAAATATGACATTACCACAAATATTATACCAGATCGGAGAGGAAATAAAATAACCATACATAGTTCTCTTGTATTTCATGCAGAAAGAGAGGTCGTTCAATGCTAAGAGCATGAACAAATTGACCCATCTAGAATGGAAAAGGTTAAATTTTCAAATTGTTCCTCATGTTTAAACAACCTAACAATAATATTGAAACATAATTGGCGAGCTTGTTTTTACTGTAAAAATCATTATATTTTAATAATCCAGGGATGGAAGAACGAATTCTCGAAACATGCCTTATAAGCTCCCGAAGGAACACCTCTTTGTTGCTGTACAAGCTATTGACAATAAGATCCATGAGACGACTAACCTGCCAACATGTATGAAACAGTAGCATTATAAATCAAACTCAGGAAAGCAGTAGCATAAGAACTTTTATACACGTCAGTGCCTTAACATACCTCAGCTTGATACTCGTATTTCTCAGCTGGAGGTGGAGATGGATTTCCTGAATCAGATGCTGCCGCGGTTGACTCGCATCGGCTTCCCAAAAACAAATCATTTTTCAATTTCAATTGAGAGGAATGTCTGGTCGTGTTACATTTCCCTCCAGTTATTGCTGAGTACCACCTGGTACTATTATCACTCTCCACTGCCTGGCCACAGTGAAACAAAGCATTAATTAACTAAAACTAATAGAATCGCAAATCATACTACAATAGAACACCGATTAAAAAGTGTCATAATCGAAGTGATTTCATAAATCCTTTTCGTTAATCATTATCAAGAAAGAAGTTGCGGATATTAAATGAAAAAAGAAAAGATTAAAAAAGTAAAAAAAAAAAACTTCTCCATTAGTTCCCATTAATCCTCAATCACAAACTAAGCACAAAAACATAATTATTTAGAATAAAACAAAATAAAGACTTTTCCTTAAGTTTCAATCAAACGGAAGGAAAATTTAAATGGTGAGAAATGAGAAAGAGAGTACCGAGACAGGGATGGGAGTGGAGGAGGAGATTGGAGCAGCCGCAGCGATCCGGTAACGAGTAGTGGGGGCGCGAAGGGAGGAGACCGAGCGCCGGGAGAGGCGATGCATCATTGAGAACTGGGGAAGAGATGCAAGCGAACGAGCGAGCTTGAGGAAAGTTGAGAAATGGAAACTCAGTGAATTTGGTACCTTTGGGTGCGATTAGAGGAGAAGTGAAATTAACATATTATAGTGCGAAGGTTTTAGTAGGGTTTTTCCCCTTTCGGAAGCTTCTGGAGTTGATAAATTGGGACTTTAGATTGAGGGTGGAAATTCGGTACGTTAGGGTCTACGCTGGGCGTCGTTTATACAAATTCGAATAGGCGCTCGTTATGACACGTCATCACTTTTAAGAAAAATAATAAAAAATAACTATATATTGAATATTCATCACATAAAAAAAGGCCCAATCAGAAACACTGAACCTTTTAAGCGGAAGCAAAGAGAAAACCCCAACCTTTAATCGATAAACCAAGCCCATGCTTCTCCACTTCCAAAGCCTATAGCATTTGCACTTAATAACGTAAATTAACACAACATTCGATGAACTATTCGTGAAATTATTTGTATAACTTTCGTTTATTAAGTTAAATGAATGAGTATAAATAAAATTTTTATATTCGTTTAATAAACGAACAAACACGAATAGAGATGTGTTCGATTCATTCATGTTCACTAACAAACCATTTTAAAGCTTGTTTATTGACTGGGTTATGACTCGTTTATTTATGAATGATATTTTTTATAAAAATATTAAAATAATATATGTGTGTATATGTTTATTGTTTGTTTGTTTGTTTGTTTGTTTATTATTCATTAATATTGTTCGTGAGCATGTTCAATTATATGCTCACGAACATGTTCGATTAAGTTAAATGAACATGCTCGTGAACATTAAACAAACGAACATGAACATACATAATTTTAAATAAACGAACATGAAAAAAAAATGAAATTCTTAATGAACACAAACCGAACATGAATAACTTCAAAAATAAACAAACAAACACGAATATAGATTTATTCTTTCAAGCTCGGTTCATTTACAGCCTGATTTGCACTGATCCAAAGTTTCTTTCCCCATCCTTATTATAATTCAATTTTTTTCATGAAATAACTTTAAATGTCAAGAATCTGTGAATCAAAATTCAAATAACTTTTTTCTCTAATATCCAAAACTGACCATCAAATCAACTTAGACCTAAGTTATGTTTTTCTACTCGTCAATGGGTATTGATCATTGAATCATAGGTTGAAGCTCCAGGGCAAAACTTTTTTTAAAAAAAACTTAACGGTTCAAAGATTTAAATAAAAACTTTTGAATAGTCAAGTGACTTAAATGAAAACTTTTGAATAATTCAGTAACCAAATTGTAACTTTTTTTAGTTAAATGGCTAAAACGAAAATTTATCCATAGTTTAGTAACTAATGATGTAGCTATCAAAAATTAATTTTAAAAAAAAATTAATTTATCCAAATTCATAAAATGTTCAGATCTCGTAAACGAAAATAGAAATTTTAACCAAAAATTTATTTGATACATTATTAGTGAAATTTTTTAAACTTCACAAGCGGGTTAAGGATTTGATAAGTGTGTTATAAAATGTAAGTGAATATGTATTTTTATTTATTTTAAATATATTTATAATAAATAATAAATAATAATCTAATGGTACATTTATTATGTGAGTGAAAAATAATTAATATAAAAATATTTAACCAATGTCATTTAAAATATATTAATAATTATTAATAAGATAATAAAAAATATTAATAATTATGTGCGAGCGAGAAATTTTTTATTTTTTTAATAATACCTATAAATCCTATTAATATATTATTTTTATTATATAAATTTTTCTTATTTTATTTCTTTTCAATTGAATTAATGTTTGATTAATTCATAACATCATTTAAAGGGACAATTTATTTATTCTATAGTTATATAATATATCATTTAAATATATAATATATTATTATTTTGTATATAATATATGTTGCCAACTTCATGGTTAACTGAGCAACTAACAAATTGATAGCTTAGCAATATTATAGAAATGGGTAAATCATATAGATAATCACCCAACTTTTAAAATTTTCATTTTAAGTATTCAAAAAAATTTTAAAAATGGCCACTCATGTTACAAAGAAATCTTACATGACATTTCAACTATTTTTTTTTTATTTTCCACATTGATACTAATATCCACGTCATTATTTTGCATTCAAATATTTTATTTTCCTCTGTTTTTTAATCATAACACTTTCTTCGACGCCGTCCATCATGAAGAACCAAAATCAATCAAGCATAGATTCATTTTATAATCTCAAGATTGCCGTCAGCCTAGAATATGATGCTCCCTTTGGGGTCCATCTGGGCATCGAGCCAAACTCTGGCTGCGCAACACATGACTCGATTCGACTTAATTCTGGATGAAGATGGGAAAGGAGGGAGAAGAGAAGCGTAGTGAAGGAGACGCTTGACTTGGTTGAGAGGCTCTAGTAGGGATTGAAATTTTGTGACAAGGGTCGAGAGCTTTCGAAATGGGAGATGAGTAAAGGTACTAACAATCGTTGTGCTTGCTCAAGTCCAACCCGACCCAAAATATGAATCTAAAATTTTGTTCAAACCCACTCATATTTGTAAAAGATTAATCTAAATCCATTTAAGCTCGTCCATATTATTTTTATATAGTAGTATAGGGACCATTGAAAAAAAATCAAATCATTAATTCAATGGACCGGTCTGGTTGTATAATAGTAGTAGGAAAGATATAAAAGTGGAGTGGAAAGGTCAAAATGTTATTTGTTCCAAATGCAAAGGTTTCGGCTACTAAAACAACTTTAACTTTATATTAAGGTGAGCAAAATCTGATTCGATTTGAAACTTAATGGATACTCTCCCCTACTTTATACCACGTTAGTTCGACTCGACTCGAAATTTTTTTGTCTCAATTCAACTCGACTCTATCGGATACTCTCCCTTACTTTATACCACGTACGACCTATGTATCAAATAGACATAAAAGTTCCAATGTAGAAGTAAACAAAGACAAATGAAGAAAACACAGCCAAACAAGAAAAGGGAAAGCAACATATACAAAGATCGGCAGCATCTCATTACATTGAAGTCACAACAAACCGCTTCAACCCAACTTTACAATGTAAGTGAAGAACCAAACTATATCTGTTATAAACAATGCCACTACAGTACAAGCAACCCAATCATCTTTCCTATGAAAAGAACTAAGGAAAAGGAATCTGCTTGTAAATGTTTGCAGTTCTTTCTTCTTTTGTTTCCCTTTTTTCAGATTGGGTTTAGCAATACTTTATACTGAATGAATTTGGCACTCACTTTAAGTTATGATGAATGCTGAGATTGGATGATCAGAAACCCTTAAATGTGATGGAAAATCCAAAGAAAAATTGAAGATATATACCCAGCAATGTATATTATCAGTAAATATATATGGTTATATTACTCTTCCAATCTTACATACCAAAAAAACACAAGAGGAAGTAGAGAGAGTAGATAAGTTAACAAAGAGATTAGGACACATATTAAGGCTTTCCGATCTACAGATGAAGAGAAGTATCAACATCAGGGTTCTCCAAATATTTTGAAGTACTGCTTGAAGTTGGTGCACTGCTAGTCCATGAACTCGTTGATGCAGGGATTCCCGTGGCTCTAAAATCGGTCTTCCTGCTCAGTGAGTTCAGTCCAAGAGTGAGCGAGTCTTGCTGGGGTTGCCTGTTTGGTAAATCCACCTCGGGTGCGTAGCGTTTGGTCGAGCCAGCAAGGTCGGGTTCAGAGAATAGTTTCAGAAGCTCTTTAGCTTCTCTCTTTTGTCTAACCTTCTGCAGCTGCCTAAACCTTTCTTGCAAAAGTGCAATCGAGGAACTAGCCATAATAGGATCCCCACTTTGCCTGAAAAAAAAATCTTTTCCTTTGTGGCACACACAGAACTGAGAATATAGATGTATTTATAGGAAATGGTTGATCATTCTATAATAAAATAGATACGATACAACCGAAAATGGGTCTACGGCAGCATTTAAGTCCCTGCATTAATGTATACTAATTTGTTGGAATCCCAAATGATTGTGGGTGATGTAATGTTAAAGGAGAATCGACTGCTGTGCAGCAAAATACAAGAAGAAAAGTATAGAGGCTAGTGTAGGCAGGGGTGGGTTGATGAATGTAGGCAAATGTAGTTTGTTTAAGGGTGAGAGATGAGAGTCCAAATGGGTTTGGTGAGTAGTATTTGGAAGCAAGCTTTGTTGAGGAATCAATGGTTAGGTAATCAAGTGTTGGCTTGTCTTTGAAAAATCCAAGTTAGCTTCGAAGAAGATGGTGCATTCACTGGCACCTTTTGGATGCATATTATTTCTTTTTATTTGATTTCAACCTACACCTTTGTTTTATTTCATTTATATTTTAGGGGCAAAAGGTAGAGCATCATAAAAGAATACTTTTAGGATTTTTTTTTTAGGCACTTTGGTTTTTTTTTTTTAATAAATTTTTGAGAAGTTGCACGGTGGTAAAAGCTGAGCTTTGGGGCATTTTGAATGTATTGAAAGAGAGGTTGTTAATATCATTTTAGATGATTTTTTCGAGGATTTCAATTATGCTTTAGTTAAAAAAATTCATCAGCTCTTGCAAATGATAAAACTTTAAAAAATTCAACATATCCTTCGAGAAAAAAATAAAATCGCGGATGATCTTATTAAAATGATTCATGACAGGAAAACATGATTATAATTATTCGAAGATTCCCTCTTGGAGGAGTTTGTTTAACTTATTTCGTATATTTTACTTTAAATAAAATAAACATAATGTTGCCATATGTAAAAGGCAATAGAAACCATGAATTTCATGTCCAAAATCAATGATGAAAACATAAAAAGTATGGATAATAAAACATTGTCCTATGCATATGTCCATTAATTTTATGATAGAACATATTACTATTAGATTTAGTTGAACCACTTTCTCCGCAATTGAAAACAAAAGTGTCAAGACAACTTCATGGAATTATGATCTCTTTTGTTTGACATCCCTTTGGCATGCCGTGCCATACAATAAACTTGTTGTATGCTGAATAATATTCGGGATTTGGTTCAATTGGCAAAAATGTGGTGACAGATTAGTTCGAGGCCAGATTATTTATCCAATTTGGTAGCTTAAATTGGGCTCTAATTTATAAACAACTAAAGTTAATAAGATTTTATCAGTGTTGTTGCGAGTTGACCATTCATGCAACATGTACGACTGGCGAATTTTCCAGACTTGGCTTATTCTTTAAGTTTGTCGAACTCTTCAGGAACGGCGAACTAATCAAAATTGGTGAATAGAACATAACGGATAGACCGAATGACGTACACATCTTTAAATCACTTGACGAATAATTTTTGAGTGAACTCACAATAATCGACGAACTAGTAGCATCTGGATTTGAAGAGTTTGCGTACAAGTTATGTCTTACAGGATTCAGTATTTATTTGCATAATATATTTGATATTTATTAGTATAAAATTTTTGTTATTCCTTTTTAAACTTAAGAATTTTTTCAAAATAATGAGTGAAATATATAAAACTTTAACAGAATTTTTGTTGCCGAAATTCTTGTTTTTTTTTCTCTGCAATTCATTCTTCCTTAATATCGAAATTCAGTGTGTTAAGGTAAGTGACTAGGATTTTTTTTAAAATTAAATGATTAATATAGATATGTGCCACAGATGTTTATCTTATGTGCTGCAGAAAATCATGCTTTAGTGATATCAAGAAAATATCATTTCAATTACAAAAGATCAAAGCATTAATGATACAAAGCTCCAGTGAAACCACATACATAGTGAACAGTGATGAACATTACAGCTTTCAAAGACACATCTATGACTATGACTCCATCCAAGTTCATTTTCCGGGGACAAAGTTAGTGGCATAAGCCCAAGCATTGTTGGCTACCGGATCAGCAAGGTGGTCGGAAAGGTTCTCGATGGGACCCTTTCCAGTGACAATAGCCTGGACGAAGAACCCAAACATGGAGAACATTGCCAGGCGACCGTTCTTGATCTCCTTAACCTTCAATTCCGCGAAGGCATCAGGGTCATCAGCCAAGCCAAGCGGGTCAAAAGCACCACCTGGGTAAATTGGGTCGAGTCCTTCACCGAGTGGTCCACCGCCAACTCTGTACCCTTCAACAAATCCCATGAGCACAACTTGGCAAGCCCAGATAGCAAGAATACTCTGAGCATGGATGAGGTTTGGGTTGCCAAGATAGTCAAGGCCACCCTCGGAGAAGATTTGGGAACCAGCCTTGAACCAAACCGCCTCGCCGAACTTGACACCATTCTTTGAAAGAATTTCAGGGAAAACACAGCCGAGGGCACCAAGCATAGCCCACCTACAGTGGATCACCTCAAGCTCACGGTTCTTGGCAAATGTCTCAGGGTCAGCTGATAATCCAGCAGTGTCCCACCCGTAGTCCCCAGGGAATTCACCGGTCAGGTATGATGGGATTTGGTCAGAGAATGGACCCAAGTACTTTGGGCGGTCAGGGCCATACCTGTTTATAAGTAATCAAAACAGTAATTCCCTCACTCTCAGTTTTATGCTCATAAATTAGAATCATGCACGCAACAAAATGTAACGTACCAGATGCTGGTGGGAGCACTTTTGACGGTTCTACGCATGGAAACGCGACCACCACCGACGGCACCGACCTTGGAGACGAGCTCATTGGACTGCTTCAAAGCTGTTTGGCCAGCGAAAGCAGATTGTTGGATAGCAGAGGTTGCCATGGTGATACCTGAGAGCTTTTAGATTTAGACTTGGCTTTGTTTGCCGATTGTTGTGGCCATTTAAATCAGGAAATGTACATGTCAGCAGCAATCCATTGGATATGGATTCCCCCATGTTCGATTTTCTTTCAACAGATTTGAGGCTACTGTTATGCCACGTATGTTTTATAAGATTCTTTTGATAGATAACTAAATCAACACCCTTTCTTTCGTTTTTTTTTTTTTTAAGTTTAATTCATTTTAAATTGAACATAAAAAGTAAATTTATAAAAAATTATTTATTTAGCAGAAATTCTTTTAAATATATTATTCAAAAATAATATAATAAATATTTTAAATTTATTTTATTTTATTTTCTGAATCAATGTTTCAACGGTCAACTTTTTAATTACATAATTTAAAAATAAAGATATTTACCTTATGTGTAAAAAAAATTAAACAATTAAAAAAGTCTAGGTTTTTCAAATGGCTAAGTATATATATTTAGGCTTCATATATTTACAAAAAGAAGAGAATAAAAATAAATCTAACCACGGGAGTTAGGTGAGATGATAAAGATTTTTTAACTTTAATCAATCGTTGAGAGTTCGATTATCGTTTTGGATATGAAATAATTTTAAAAATTGTGACCAACATTTAACTCTTAATGGGCTTACAGAATACGAAAGATTCCTCCCTTAAAAATACGATCATTTCGACACTTCCATAGTTCCATATTATCACCGAAATAGTATTCTCATGGAAGTAAAGAATTCAAGCATTTTATGAAACGATAGTAAAAACACAAAATTAAATAGTTGAGTGACGAAAAAAATCATAATTGAGTTATCACTATCATAATTGATTATTTTCTTAATAAATAATTGGCAGATAGAAAATCCTTTTTAATTGTAGCTAAAATGAATCGCGTCTTTACATGGAGAATTCTAAATATTTGTAAAAAAAAATAAGTTGTAAATAGAGAGAAAGAAGAAACAACTTCCATAGATTCATTGTTTAGAAAAATATGTATGATCACACAAGATCCTAATATTGTATTCCTCTATGAGACTCAATTGTGTGCTTGAATTTTATTACATTCGAATAGGGTACAATAAGTATAATTTTTTTTTGTGGTGGATTTGAATAATCATAAGAGAAGGTTGGCTATGCTTTGGAAAGAGGATTATCATTTTAGTTTGTAGAGTTTTTCAGGGAACCATATCGACATGCTTGTTCTAGTTAATGGTAATAGAACAATTAATGTCAGTTAGTAATTAGCTGGTAATTCAGCTAAGTTAGTTAGTAGTTATTACTAACTGCTTCTATAAACTGCTCATGCTTCTCATTATATAAGCTGAGCTTGTTGTGTATGAGATTTGAGTTTTGCTTAATAATCAAGATTACACTTCTCTAGTTTCTTTATGTAATCTAACATGGTATCAGATTGTCAAAATTCTTTTGTTTCACGATCCTGAACGTTTATGTTTTCATCATGGCTTCGACTGACTCGTCCACAACTATACTAGCAGCAGCTGGTGTGAATGATGGGGTTCTAGATAGTAGATTCTTCTCCACAAAGAAGTTAACTATCCTCCTTGATGATTTTAACTACCTCTTATGGCAGCAACAAGTGCTTCTTGCCATCAAGACTCACAAGCTTCAAAGATTTCTTCATGGCAAGGTTTCTCCTCCTCCAGCTACAGTTACTGATGCTGCTGGATTGCCTTAAGAAAATCCTAATTTTGTTGCATATTAACAACAAGATAGTGCCCTTGCTTCTTGGTTGTTGCCATCGGTCAGTCAGAGTGTTTTGTCTCACTTGATTGGTAAGGAATCTAGTGCTCTGATTTGGAATACTTTAGCTACAGTTTATGGGAGTAAGACAACCTCTCGATTAATGTGTTTTAGAAGGGCTTTACACTCTCAGAAAAAAGGTGATATGCCTATGAAAGAGTTTTTGATGAAGATAAAGAACTATTGTGACAATCTTACGAACTGTGGTGAAATAATCAGTGAACATGAACATGTCACTGTAATCTTGAATGGTCTTTCGGCAGAATTTGAGGCTATTATAACAGTTATAACTGCTAGTTTGGTGTCCTATGGTGTTCAAGCAATTTCAACCATGCTTCTTGATGCTGAAGCTAGGTAGTAGATAACTATGGTTGATGTGTCTGGGTCAGCCAATGTGGTTACACATCAACAAGAGCAGTCTGCCTCTTTGGGTACTTCTGTGCCTTCATATCGTCCTAACTCATTAGCAGAATATCAACGTTGGCGTGGTCGTGGGCGTTCTTTCAACTCTAAAATACAATTTCAGTTGTGTGGTAAGATAGGACATTTGGTTGACAGGTGTTTTCATAGGTTTGATGCATCTTACAAGGGTGCTAATTTTCGACCTCCAAATGTGAATATGTCTTCATTTGGTCCTAGTGCTTCAGTTGCTGCTCTTGTGCCAGTTATTAATTCTGTGCAAGGAGGTTGGGTTTGGTCACCATATGGTAATTCTCAGTCAATACTAAGTATAGCACCACAAGCATATATTGCTACACTAGATGTTATTGGGGAAAATTCTTGGTACCCTGATTTTGGAGCAACGCATCACTTAACAAATTCTGCTGCCACGATGGAAGAAAGCACACCTTATAGTGGACTAGGTAAGGTATTTGTGGGCAATGGTAATGCTCTTTCTGTTGTTCATATTGGTCAGTCTTCTATTGCTACTAAGTCAAGACCATTAGTTATGAAATCCTTGTTGCTTGTGCCTAAAATAACCAAAAATTTGATGTTTGTTTCCAACTTTTCAAAGGACAATCAGGTGTTATTTGAGTTTTATCCTACACATTGCTTGGTTCGAGACTTGAAAACGAAGGAGGTTCTATTGCGTGGTTCTGTGCATGATGGTTTCTACAGGTTGTATCTAGGAGATAATGTCAAGAACTCTTCAGCTAATGTTTCTGTGCAGTGTCATTCTACAAGCAAATCAGTTCCTTTACAAATTTGGCATTCTAGGCTAGGACATCCTTGTCTAGCTACTTTGAAGAAGGCTTTACAACATTGTAATGTGCCCTTTTGTGATAATAAAAGTACACTTAGTTATGTTTCATGTCATCTTAAGAAAGAGCATAAATTCCCATTTCATGCTTCTGAAACAATTTATACTGCTCCTCTACAATTAGTTGCAGCTGATGTTTGAGGTCCTGCACCAGTGCACTCTAACGGTTTTACTTATTTTGTTGCCTTTGTTGATGCTTACTCACGTTTCACATGGCTTTATTTTCTAAAAAGGAAGGCAGATGTGGCTCTTGTGTTTCCTCAATTTCTTGCTCAAGCTGACAGGGCACTTGGTTGCAAACTAAAGGTACTGCAAACTGATGGTGGAGGGAAGTTTCAGGCCTTGAAAAGTTATTTAGCATAAAAAGGGATTTTGCATCGGCTCACTTGTCCATACACATCTGAGTAAAATTGGCTTGGTGGAGAGGAAGCAACGACAAATTGTAGAATGTGAGTTGTCTATGTTGGCTCATGTATCAATGCCTCTGACTTATTAGAATGAAGCATTCTGCAGTGCCATGTATCTAATAAATAGGTTGCCATCCTCTTTAGGTATTTAGTCACCCTATGAACTTTTGTTTAAAGAAAAACCAAGTTACATAGCATTAAGAACATTTGGCTGTCTTTGTTTTCCCAATCTCAGACCATTCAACAAACACAAGTTACAATTTAGGTCTACACCTTGCACCTTTTTAGGCTACTCTTCACAATACAAAGGCTATAAGTGTAGAGATCATACTGGGAAGATCTATATGTCAAGACATGTCACTTTTCATGAACATGTGTTCCCTTTTCAGTTTATGCTTAACCCTACAACTGAGCCAATTTTTAGTCAGCCAACCTTATTGTGTTTCCTCAGCTTGGACCTAACATAGGTCTTGTTGCTACAGCTTCTATTCCTAATCTACCTGCACCTATTAATAATTCAGCTCAATCACCAAGTTCATTACCTGTTCTTATCTGAAACCAACAAAGTGTCATGTCATCTAGCACCTCAACATCTTCAGCACCTATACAACCTGAACCAAGCTTAGTCAACAAACATCCTATGGTCACTAAAAGTAAGGTATATATCTTTAAATCGAAAATTTATCTTAGTAAGGTAACTAATTTATTAGATGCAGAACCTGCTGATATACATGAGGCTATGCAGTCAGATCATTGGCTTGCAACTGTGAAATATGAACTAGAGGCTCTGAATAAGAACAACACCTGGAGTTTGTGTACTCTTCCTGCATCTAGGAAGCCAGTGGGATGTATGTGGTTGTTTCAAGTGAAGAAAAAGTCTGATGGCATAGTGGAGAGGTACAAGGCTCATTTGGTTGCCAAAGGGTTCTCTCAACATGCAGGGTCAGATTTTTATGACACCTTCAATCCTATTATACGAGCAACTACTGTAAGGGTCGTGCTTGTTGTTTCTGTAATGAAGGGCTGGACTTTAAGGCAAGTTGATGTCAACAATGCCTTCCTTAATGGAATGTTAGAAGAGGAGATCTACATGAAGCAGCCACCATGCTTCGAAGCACAAGGAGTCAATGGGGAGAAGTTGGTGTGCAGATTAAACAAAGCTCTTTATGGCTTAAGACAAGCACCAAGAGCTTGGTTTCAAACACTGAGGAAATACCTAGTAGAATAGTTGAATTTCAAGTCATCCAAAGCAGATTCCTCATTATTTGTTCGTGTCAGTGAAAGCACCTCTATATTTCTCATGGCATATGTGGATGGCATAATTCTTACAAGCAGCTCATCTACTAAAGTCAATAAGGTAATTCAATAGTTGCATAGTAAGTTTGCTCTCAAAGATATGGGTTAGTTACATTACTTTTTAGGAATTGAAGTTCAACATACAGCTCAAGGTGTTTTTTTAAGTCAGAAGAAATACATCAATAAGCTGCTTCAGAAAATTGCTATGACAGACTCTGCACCAACACCAACTCCTATGGTGGGCACACCAAAGCTGAAAGCAATAGGTGGGAGTCTGTTTGTTGATGAGCATCTCTATCATAGTGTGTTCGGAACCTTACAATATGTCTGCATTACAAGACCAGATATTGCTTTTTGTGTCAATAAGCTAAGTCAGTTTATGAACACTTCACAAGACACACATTGGAAGGCTGTCAAAAAAGTGTTGAGGTATCTTCAAGGCACAATTCAGCATGGTTTATTGTTTGTGCAAGGAGACACTGAGTTGGTTGCTTTTTCTAATGCTGATTGGGCATCATCAATGGAGGACAGACGCTCTACCTCAGGGTATTGCATTTTTCTTGGACCCAACCTAGTTGCTTGGTGCTTGAAGAAGCATTTTGTGGTCTCACGGTCTTCATCAGAGGTAAAGTATAAGAGTTTAGCCAACTGTGTTTCTGAGTTGCTTTGGGTGCAATAGTTGTTAATAGAAGTTGGAGTATCATTTCAGAAGCCTCTTATGGTATGGTGTGATAACATCTCTACTGTGTCTATGGTAGTAAATCCGGTTCATCATGCAAGAATAAAGTATGTTGAAATTGACCATCATTTTGTTAGAGAAAGGTGTTGGATAGTAGCTTGCAAGTCAATTTTGTTCCCTCTGATAGGCAGGTGGCTGATGTTCTCACCAAGCCACTCACACCTAGTCAGTTTGCTCCCTTTTGTGATGTGTTACGTGTTATGCCAGTGGTTGATGAGCATAGTACAAGTAAAGCTTTTCAAGTCAGACAAAACCAGTAGAATAATAGAACAATTAATGTCAGTTAGTAATTAGCTGGTAATTTAGCTAAGTTAGTTAGTAATTATTACTAACTGCTTCTATAAACTACTCATGCTTCTCATTATATAAGCTGAGCTTACTGTGTATAAGATTTGAGTTTTTGCTTAATAATAAAGATTACACTTCTCTAGTTTCTTTATGTAATCTAACAAATGGTGTGTCGAATGTACGAATTACTAGGATCTATAACCATCAGGAAGGGGGTAGGCTGGAGAAAACGTGGCAATTGTTGAGAGAGATTGTTGGTCGGTCAACTTTGTCATAGCTTGTGAGGGGACTTCAATGAGTTTGTGGCCGATTATGAAAAAAAAAGGGTGGTCGTTGTAAGCCTCAAGTGGTTATGGAAGCATTTAGGAAGGCTCTAGATGAGGTTGTGCTAGTTGATATTAAGTTGGATCAAGGATGGTTCACATGGTCAAATAATAGAGAGGGGGTCAGGCTGATGAAGGAACATTTGGATCATTTTGTGGCCTTGATTGCATGGTTAGGGCAGCATTTGCTAGTCTAGGTTGAGGAATAGGGTAGAGGATATTAATGGGATTCAGTGTGTGGCTATAAACTATTTTGTGAACCTATTCCGGTCAAATATTTAAGGTAAGGTGGATTGGATGTTGGATGCTACTTAGCCATCTGTTACCGGACCAATGAATGAAAGTTTGTGTGCCCTTTTCATGGCTGAGGAGGTAGTTAGAGCTTTTAAGCAGATGGATCCAAAAAGGGCATCAGGCATTGATAGTCTTCCAGGTTTGTTTTATCAACATTTTTGGTCAGTACCAGGTAGTGATATTGTGAATTTATCTTTAAAAATGTTTAATGGTGTAGCTGATATAGAGATGATAAATGATACAATCATTGTTTTGATTCCTAAAAAGAAGGATCTGATTACTATGGATGATTATACAATTATTGTTTTAACTGATAAATGTTTTATTCAATTATTCATGGCATAAGATATTGTCAGAAAAATAGGGAAACTCTATCCTCCATTTGATTTTTATAATTTTAATTTTCTATTTTGTTACGGATGTCTTTGGCGATTAAAAGAATATAAACTATTAGCAGTATCGCTAAATAGGGGCAAAATTAATTTTTTTTGAGGAAAACCAGTATTAAATTGTATAGTTTTACGATAGTAAAAATAAAATTTTATCATTTTAATGAATATTCATTATTTTTAAAAAATTAAATTAATTTTCTTATTTTTGAAAAATCAAAATATAATTTTACCATATCCTAATTTAAAATTTTAAAATTACAAAAAAATTAAAAGTGAAATTTCTATTTTAAAGAAGACTGAACCTCCTGTCAGCCCCTTTGAGTTTGCCCTTATTGCTGAAGAAAAAAACATAAAACACCAGCTCAAAGGTCAAGCGAAAAATAATTTTTTAAAATTAAAATTTATAAAAATAATTAATTTTGAAATGGACAATTATCTCCAAGCTCATATTGTTGATGCCTTGATCTTCTGTTTTTTTTTTTTTTTTTCTGAAAAAAAGGAAAAATCTTGTAAATGCATGCTTGAGGAATGCATTTAATAAGAGCCCTAAAATAAAATGTGAAATTATACAAATACTACTAATGAAAAAGGTAATCTCAAGAATGTAATCAGTATTAACCCAATTAATCTGTCATACCATTGGGGAAAGGCTCTCTTCTAATTTAACATCATCCCCTTGTACACATCCTAGCATGAGGGCAGTAAGCATTAGGTTACCTGCATATGGGAAATCCCTATTTTGCATCAATATTGCCTCAATGGATGATCGTGCGTCTTTCAAACCAGTTACTTTTACGTTTTCTTGTCTCAATGACAGCACTTCACCGAATCCGTCTTCAATGATTTGCAAGATTCTTTTGATAGATAACTAAATCAACTCCCCTTCTTTCGTTTGTTTTTTTTTTCGCGCCATACAATAAACTTGTTGTGGGCTGAATAATATCCGTGATTTAGTTCAATTGGTAAAGTTGTGGTGACAGATTAGTTCGAGACCAGATTATTTATTCAATTTGGTAGCCTAAATTCGAGCTCTAATTTAAAACAAATACAGTTAATAAGATTTTGTTAGTGTTGTTGTTGCGAGATGACCATTCATGCAACATGTACGACTAATGAATTTTCCAGACTTGGCGTATTCTTTAAGCTTGTCGAACTCTTCAAGAATGGTGAACTAATCAAGATTGGTGAATAGTACATGATGGATAGACCGAATGGCTTACTCATCTTTAAATCACTTGGCGAATAATTTTTGGGTGAACTGATCACAATAATCGACAAATCACAATAATCGACAAACTAGTAGCATTTGGATTTGAAGAGTTTGCGTACAAATTATGTCTTACAAGATTCAGTATTTATTTGCATAATATATTTGATATTTATTAGTATAAAATTTTTGTTATTCCTTTTTAAACTTAAGAATTTTTTCAAAATAATGAGTGAAATATATAAAACTTTAACAGAATTTTTGTTGCCAAAATTCTTGTTTTTTTTTCTCTGCAATTCATTCTTCCTTAATATCTAAATTCAGTGTGTTAAGGTAAATGACTAGGATTTTTTTTAAAATTAAATGATTAATATAGATATGTGCCACAGATGTTTATCTTATGTGCTGCAGAAAATCATGCTTTAGTGATATCAAGAAAATATCATTTCAATTACAAAAGATCAAAGCATTAATGATACAAAGCTCCAGTGAAACCACATACATAGTGAACAGTGATGAACATTACAGCTTTCAAAGACACATCTATGACTATGACTCCATCCAAGTTCATTTTCCGGGGACAAAGTTAGTGGCATAAGCCCAAGCATTGTTGGCTACCGGATCAGCAAGGTGGTCGGAAAGGTTCTCGATGGGACCCTTTCCAGTGACAATAGCCTGGACGAAGAACCCAAACATGGAGAACATTGCCAGGCGACCGTTCTTGATCTCCTTAACCTTCAATTCCGCGAAGGCATCAGGGTCATCAGCCAAGCCAAGCGGGTCAAAAGCACCACCTGGGTAAATTGGGTCGAGTCCTTCACCGAGTGGTCCACCGCCGACTCTGTACCCTTCAACAAATCCCATGAGCACAACTTGGCAAGCCCAGATAGCAAGAATACTCTGAGCATGGATGAGGTTTGGGTTGCCAAGATAGTCAAGGCCACCCTCGGAGAAGATTTGGGAACCAGCCTTGAACCAAACCGCCTCGCCGAACTTGACACCATTCTTTGAAAGAATTTCAGGGAAAACACAGCCGAGGGCACCAAGCATAGCCCACCTACAGTGGATCACCTCAAGCTCACGGTTCTTGGCAAATGTCTCAGGGTCAGCTGATAATCCAGCAGTGTCCCACCCGTAGTCCCCAGGGAATTCACCGGTCAGGTATGATGGGATTTGGTCAGAGAATGGACCCAAGTACTTTGGGCGGTCAGGGCCATACCTGTTTATAAGTAATCAAAACAGTAATTCCCTCACTCTCAGTTTTATGCTCATAAATTAGAATCATGCACGCAACAAATTGTAACGTACCAGATGCTGGTGGGAGCACTTTTGACGGTTCTACGCATGGAAACGCGACCACCACCGACGGCACCGACCCTGGAGACGAGCTCATTGGACTGCTTCAAAGCTGTTTGGCCAGCGAAAGCAGATTGTTGGATAGCAGAGGTTGCCATGGTGATGCCTGAGAGCTTTTAGATTTAGACTTGGCTTTGTTTGCCGATTGTTGTGGCCATTTAAATCAGGAAATGTACATGTCAGCAGCAATCCATTGGATATGGATTCCCCCATGTTCGATTTTCTTTCAACATATTTGAGGCTACTGTTATGCCACGTATGTTTTACAAGATTCTTTTGATAGATAACTAAATCAACACCCTTTCTTTCGTTTTTTTTTTAAAGTTTAATTAATTTTAAATTGAACATAAAAAGTAAATTTATAAAAAATTATTTATTTAGCAGAAATTCTTTTAAATATATTATTCAAAAATAATATAATAAATATTTTAAATTTATTTTATTTTATTTTCTGAATCAATGTTTCAACGGTCAACTTTTTAATTACATAATTTAAAAATAAAGATATTTACCTTATATGTAAAAAAAATTAAACAATTAAAAAGTCTAGGTTTTTCAAATGGCTAAGTATATATATTTAGGCTTCATATATTTACAAAAAGAAGAGAATAAAAAATAAATCTAACCACGGGAGTTAGGTGAGATGATAAAGATTTTTTAACTTTAATCAATCGTTGAGAGTTCGATTATCGTTTTGGATATGAAATAATTTTAAAAATTGTGACCAACATTTAACTCTTAATGGGCTTACAGAATACGAAAGATTCTTCCCTTAAAAATACGATCATTTCGACACTTCCATAGTCCCATATTATCACCGAAATAGTATTCCCATGGAAGTAAAGAATTCAAGCATTCTATGAAACGATAGTAAAAACACAAAATTAAATAGTTGAGTGACGAAAAAAAATCATAATTGAGTTATCACTATCATAATTTATTATTTTCTTAATAAATAATTGACAGATAGAGAATCCTTTTTAATTGTAGCTAAAATGAATCGCGTCTTTACATGGAGAATTCTAAATATTTGTAAAAAAAAAATAAGTTGTAAATAGAGAGAAAGAAGAAACAACTTCCATAGATTCATTGTTTAGAAAAATATGTATAATCACACAAGATCCTAATATTGTATTTCTCTATGAGACTCAGTTGCGTGCTTGAATTTTATTACATTCGAATAGGGTACAATATGTATGATTTTTTTGTGGTGGATTTGAATAATCATAGGAGAAGGTTGGCTATGCTGTGGAAGGAGGATTATCATTTTAGTTTGCAGAGTTTTTCAGGGAACCTTATCGACATGCGTGTTCTAGGTAATGGTGTGTCGAATGTACGAATTACTAGGATCTGTGGCCATCTGGAAGGGGGCAGGCTGGAGGAAACGTGGCAATTATTGAGAGAGATTGGTGGTCGATTATTAAAAAACAGGATGGTCGTTGTAAGCCTCAAGTGGTTATGGAAGCATTTAAGGAGGCCCTAGATGAGGTTGCGCTAGTTGATATTAAGTTGGATCAAGGGTGGTTCACATGGTCAAATAATAAAGAGGGGGTCAAGCCGATCAAGGAAGATGTGGATCATTTTGTGGCCTTGGTTGCATGGTTGGGGTAGCATTTGCTAGTCTAGGTTGAGGAATAGGGTTGAGGATATTAATGGGATTCAGGGTGTGGCTATGGACTATTTTGTGAACCTATTCAGGTCAAATATTTAAGGTACGGTGGATTGGATGTTGGATGCTACTTAGCCATCTGTTATCGAACCAATGAATGAAGGTCTGTGTGCCCCTTTCACGACTGAGGAGGTAGTTAGAACTTTTAAGCAAATGGATCTAAATAAGGCACCAGGAATTGATGGTCTTTCAGGTTTGTTTTATCAACATTTTTTGTCAGTACCAGGTAGTGATATTGTGAATTTATGTTTAAACATGTTGAATGGTGTAGTTGACATAGAGAGGGTAAATGATACAATCATTGTTTTGATTCCTAAAAAAAAGGATCTCATTACTATGGATGATTATACAATTATTGTTTTAACTGATAAATGATTTATTCAATTATTCATGGTATATGATATTGTCAGAAAAATAGGAAAACTCTCTCTTCCGTTTTTTTAACATAAAAATCAATTTTAATTTTCTATTTTGTTACGGATGTCTTTGGCGACTAAAAGAATATAAACTATCAGCAGTATCGTTGAATAAGGGAAAAATTAAAAAAAATTGACGAAAAACAGAATTAAATTGTATATTTTTATAATAGTAAAAATAAAATGTTATCATGTTAATTGAATCTTTATTATTTTTAAAAAATTAAATTAAATTTCTCATTTTTGAAAAACCAAAATACAATTTTACCATATACTAATTTAAAATTTTAAAATTATAAAAAATTAAAGATGAAATTTTCTATTTTAAGGAAGACCAGACCTCCTGTCAGCCCCCTTGACTCTGCCTTTATTGCTGAAAAAAAAATCTTAAAACACTTGTTCAAAGGTCAAGCGAAAATAATTTTTTAAAATTAAAATTTTTAAAAATAACTAATTTTAAAATGGACAATTATCTCCAAGCTCATATTGTTGATGCCTTGATCTTTTGTTTTTTTTGTTGAAAAAAAAAAGAAAAATCTTGTAAATGCATGCTTGAGGAATGCATTTAATAAGACCCCCAAAATAAAATGTGAAATTATACAAATACTACTGATGAAAAAGGTAATCTCAAGAATGTAATCAGTATTAGCCCTTTTAATCTGTCATACCATTGGGGAAAGGCTCTCTTCTAATTTAACATCATCCCCTTGTACACATCCTAGCATGAGGGCAGTAAGCATTAGCTTACCTGCATATGGGAAATCCCTATTTTGCATCAATATTGCCTCAATGGATGATCGTGCGTCTTTCAAACCGGTTACTTTTACATTTTCTTGTCTCAATGACAGCACTTCACCGAATCCGTCTTCAATGATTTGCAAGATTCTTTTGATAAATAACTAAATCAACTCCCCTTCTTTCGTTTGTTTTTTTTAAGTTTAATTAATTTTAAATTGAATAATAAAAAGTAGATTTATAAAAAAATATTTATTTAGCAAAAATTCTTTTAAATATTGTTAGCTCTAGTTTTTCAAGTATTTTGATATAATAAAAAGTACATTAAAAATCCCTACTTAAATTTGCAAAACTTGTTCATAAGTCCTTAAAATTATTTTCAAAGTGTTGGACAAAATAAAATCTTAAAAAACCTTGAAATAACTTTTTTTTGAAGTCTGGAAGACTTCTACCGATACTTAGTGGAAAAGTATCGGTAGAACACAAGGTAGAAAAACCTTTGTAAATGCTTCAGAATTCTACCGGTAGAACAAGAAAACTACTGATAACTGCCTGACTTCTACCGATACAACCATGACTTCTACCGGTAGAACAAACTCCAAAGAGCAAAGAAGTTGTGGCCTGGGACTTCTACCGATACCTTGAAGGCTTCTATCGAAACAATTCAAGTCAATAGCCAAAATTCAGCATCCCCTACACTTTTACTAATACTCTGATGGGTTCTACTGATACCAGATAAAACCCTCAGAGTTATATCGATACAAGGTTGGATCTACCGATACAACGAACTCCAACGATCACTTTAAGCAAATGATTCTACAGATATAAGTTTACTTCTATCGAAACAACGAAGCTGCTGTCTGCAGTAAATGCTGGTTTTAATGGCTGCAACGTCTCTAATTTATTTTTAAATGCTACAAACGTCCACAAGGTTGTTAGAGGACTTAAATACAAGGTCATAGCTCCCCATTGAAGTTAACAAAGACAAGAAACAAGTGCTTAACTTTGAAGAAACTCATTTTTCCATCTTTCATCAATCTTCTAGCAAACTTTTTTTGTACACACTTGTGGGTTAAGTTTTCAATCATTCTTTCAAGTGTTGTAACTTTGTGTGAGAGTGCTTATTTGTTTATCATTTGCCTTTTGGAGGTACATTCTCATTCATTCTTATTTTCTCTTATTTTGTTAGGTGTTACTTAAGGTTTCGGGTAGAAAACCTTAAGGGGTAGTGGTTCTATCTTACCTTTAAAAAGATAGAGATTTGTAAGGTTAAACATTGCCCTTAAAGGTTCAAATCTAATGGATTTGGGAAATCCTTAGTTCAGGAAAGCTAAGGTAGTGAACGTAGGCAATTAAGGCCGAACCACTATAAATTCTTGAGTCGTTTGTGTTTCTCATTTTACCAAAACTTTTTAAAAACACCAATTCACCCCTCTCTTGGTGTATTTCGATCATAATAATTAGCATCAGAGCTAGTACTCTAAAGACGGTCTTACAACCAAGAGAAAAGATCCGAAAGTTATCCAAGATGGAGATCACAAGTTAAGAGATGTGCTTCATGGCATCGAAGCAAAATTCCATCATGGTGGGAGAAAGACATTCTACCGTGGGGCCTCTTCTATTCAACGGAACTAACTACTCTTATTGGAGAACAAGAATAAAGTTATTCGTCCAAGCCAACGACTATGAAGTTTGGAGAATAATCACAAATGGGCCGTCCATTCCAATGAAGAGGGTCAAAGATGTAGTCATTCCAAAAGAAGAGGATGAATGGGATGATCACGATATCAAGTTGGTGCAATTAAATACAACGGCCATGCACACTCTATTTTGTGCTCTTAGTTCAAATGAGTACAATAGAGTCTCCTTGTGCAACAATACCAAAGAAATATGGACAAACTTGAGGTCACCCATGAAGGAACAAGTAGAGTTAAGGAATCAAAGATAAGTCTTCTCACCCTTGATTATGAATTATTTAAGGCAAAACTGGATGAAGGAATCAAAGAGATGTCCAATCGCTTCACCAACATTATTAATGGTCTTAAAGCTCTTGGGAAGGTCTATACCAACAAAGAGATGGTGAAGAAGATGTTGCATAGTCTTCCAACATCTTGGAGCCAAAAGTAACGGCAATAGAAGAGTCAAAGGATCTCAATTTAATCTCCCTAATGAGCTTATTGGTTCCTTGTTCACATACGAGATGAAGATCAACCACCATACAAAAGTAACCAATGAAGTGCCAAAAAAGTGACAAATAAAGTGGGAGTTGCCTTCAAATTGACAACTAGTGAGAAGGATGAAGATTCCAATGATGATGATGAAGATGAGGAAGAGATGACTATGTTGGCAAGGAAATTTAAAACATTCATTAAATTCAACGAAGCTAAAAGATTTCCAAGAAAAGACATCATCAAGAGTGAATCAAGTAAAAAGGAAAAGGACCCAATCATTTGCTATGAGTGCAAAAGTAGGGTCACATCAAATTTGATTGTCCATAATTGAAGAAGAAAGGGGAATCAAAATAAAAGAAGAAAACCATGATGGAAACTTGGGGTGATAGTGACTCATCCGATGAGGAGGAAGAAATGAAGTTGCCTAACTATGCGTTATGACTATTGAAGAACAAAAGGTAACTCTAAACTCTAGTGAATTAAATGAATATACTTTTGAAGAGTTACAAGATGCATTCAATAAATTGACTATAGATTTTGAGACTATGAACTTCAAATATAAGAAAATGATTTCAAACTTAAGGAGGAAAATAAGTCTCTAATCATAGTTAAAGAGGAAATGGAAAAGAAATTTAATGATATGCAAGCTCAAATTGATGATTTAGTTTTAAAGAATGAAAAATGCAAAATTCATTTTCTATGTTTCAAATGGGGCAACAAAAGTTAAATGATATGCTTGAATCTCAAAGAGTTTTCTTTGATAAGAGTGGCTTAAGTTTTGTAAATTTACAAAAAAGAAACTAAATTTAAAAATTTCTTTGAGAAACCAAGCTATATTTATGATGCCTCACTTGTATGCACTCATTGTCATAAAAAGGGACATGATAGGCAAGTTTGTTCTTTAAGGAAACTCACATCTAGAAGTAAACTCACTAAGAGGGTGTGGATTCCAAAAGGATTAAACATACCTCAAAATGAAGAAGCTCTAAAGAAGTGGATTCCTAAGGGAAAAAAATTGTTAGGAATAATGCTAATGGACCCAAGAAAGTTTAAGTACCAAAATCCAAAGTTTAACTTTGTGTTTGTAGGAGGAAGAGCATTGCTTCAAGGCAAGCAACTCTAAGAAGAACTCCTGGTACCTTGATAGTGGATGCTTTAGACACATGACTGGTGACAAAAGCCATTTCATGGAACTAACACCAAGTATGGAGGAGAAGTTCATTTGGTGATAACTCCAAGGGACTTATTAAAGGTATTGGTCTATAGGTATAAATTCTTCCATTCTTATTAAAAATGTGCTCTATGTCAATAGTCTTAAGCATAAAATCCTTAGTATAAGTCAACTTTGTG
The DNA here is from genome assembly GCA_005610355.1 of Gossypioides kirkii. Taxonomy (NCBI): domain Eukaryota; kingdom Viridiplantae; phylum Streptophyta; class Magnoliopsida; order Malvales; family Malvaceae; genus Gossypioides; species Gossypioides kirkii. Next base: position 5,374,223 of record CP032249.1, on the reverse strand, counting down.
ACAAGGGATTCAAAGTAATATTTGAGCCTAATGGATGCAAAGTTGTAGATATTGTAAATAATAAAATTCATTTTATAGGACATAGAGTAGTGTAATATTTTTATGATGTATTTTGATGACATATCTTCCTCTAATGTTTGCTTTGTGGGCATAATGAAAAGATGTGTTGGCTATGGCATAAAAGATTAGTCATGCAAGCATGAGTGTTATTTAAAGCTTATTAAAAATGAACTTGTTGTTGGCATGCCTAAATTTCTATTGACTTTAATAAAATATGTGATGCATGTGCTAAAGGTAAACATAAGGGAGCATATTTTAAATCTAAAGATATAGTTTCTACATCTAAAGTAATCCAACTTATTCATATGATCTTTTTGGACTAACTACAACTATGAGTTTAGAGGTAAACAATATGGATTTGTTATTGTTGATGACTATTCTAGATATACATGGGTTTTCTTTTTGTTTTCAAAAGATGAAACTTTAGAAAAAATTATTATTTTTTGTAAAATGATTCAAAACCAAGTGGGATATTCAATTTCAAGTGTAAGAAGTGATCATGGAAAAGAATTTGAAAACCTTGGCTTTGATAATTTTTGTAATGAACATGGTATTAAACACAACTTTTCGACACCTAGAACTCCTCAACAAAATGGAGTTGTTGAAAGGAAAAATAGGACTTTAGAGGATATGACTAGAACCATGTTATGTGAAAATAATTTGCCAAAATATTTTTGGGCTGAAGCCATAAATACTTCTTGTTATATTATATATAGAGCTATGGTTAGGCCTATTTTGAAGAAAACTCCTTATGAACTTTTTAAAGGAAGAAAGTCTAACATAAGCCATTTTCATCCTTTTGGTTGTAAATGTTTTATTTTGAATAATGGAAAAGAAAATTTAGGAAATTTTGATGCCAAAAGTGATGAAAGTATTTTTCTTGGATATTCCACTCATTCTAAAGCTTATAGAATTTTTAACAAGAGAACCCTTGTTATGGAAGAGTCTATACATGTTTTTTTGATGAATCTAACTCTCCTTCTAGAAAGGAATCTATTGATTTTGATGATGTAGAAATTTATCAAATTGAGAAAAATCAAGCATCACATGAAGATCAAGGCATGAATGAATCGATTGAAAAACTCAAAATTAATGAACTTCAAGAACCAACTCATATTGAAAGAGAATCTAGCCACCCAGAGAGCTTTCATATGTTAAGGATGGACACATCATTGGCGATCCATCTAAAGGAGTAATCACTAGATCTTCAATTAGAAATACTTGCAATTATGTTGCTTTCATTTCTTGCATAAAGCCTAAGAATATTGATGATGCTTTAAATGATGAATTTTGGATAATGGCTATGCAAGAAGAACTAAATCAATTTGAAAGGAATCAAGTATGAAATCTTGTTGATAGACCTAGTGATCATGCAACTATACGAACTAAATGAGTATTTAGAAATAAACTTGATGAAAATAGGTAATATTGTTAGAAACAAGGCTAGATTAGTTGCCAAAGGATATAACCAAGAGGAAGGTATAGACTATGATGAAACTTATGCACCGGTAGCTAGGTTAGAAGCAATTAGGATGTTATTAGCCTTTGCATGTTCAAACAACTTCAAACTTTTCCAAATGGATGTCAAAAGTGCATTTTTAAATGGTCTTATAAATGAAGAAGTTTATATTGAACAACCTCTCGATTTTGAAAATCCATATTTTCCAAATCATGTTTTCAATTGTCTAAAGCTCTATATGGTTTAAAGCAAGCTCTTAGAGCTTGGTATGAAAGGCTTTCCAAATTTTTAATTGAAAATGACTTTAGAAGAGGCAAAGTTGACACCACCTTGTTCATAAAAACTAAGACAAAGACAAAGACATTTTAGTTGTACAAATTTATGTAGACGATATTATATTTGGTGCTACTAATGAACTTCTTTGTCAAGAATTTTCTAAGATTATGCAAGGTGAATTTAAGATGAATATGATGGTGAGCTCAACTTCTTTTTGGGGCTCCAAATCAAGCAAACTCAAAATGGCATATTCATCAATCAAGCCAAATACGTCAAGGAAATGCTCAAGAAGTTTAAAATGGAGGACTTGAAGCCTCAATCAACACCAATGAGTACTTCAATGAAGCTTGATAAAGATGAAGAGGTAAATATGTTGGTACTAAACTTTATAGGTCTATGATAGGATCATTGTTTTATCTTACCGCAAGTAGACCGAATATAATGTTTAATGTTTGTTTATGCTCAAGATTTCAATAATCTCCTAAGGAATCACATTTACAAGCCATTAAAAGAATCTTTAGGTACCTTAAGGACACTCCAAACCTAGGACTTTGGAATCCCAAAGATTCATCATTCAGTTTGCATGTTTACTCCGATGCGGATTTTGGTGGTTGCAAGTTGGATAGAGAAAGCACTTTCGGAACTTTCAATTTTTAGGCAACATGCTTGTATCTTGGTTCTTTAAGAAACAAAATAGTGTAGCTTTATCCACAACCGAAGCGGAATATGTTACCATAGGTAGTTGCTGTGCTTAAATTCTTTGGATGAAGTAACAATTAGTTAACTATGGAGTTGATATGGGTCACATTCTTATAAGGTGTGACAACACTAGTGCTATTTGCTTAACCAAAAATCCCATCCAACACTCTAGAACAAAGCATATAGAAATAAGACACCACTTCATTAGAGATCATGTGCAACGAGGTGACATAGCTCTAGAGTTTGTAGATACTTTGCATCAACTAGCCGATATTTTTACAAAGCCTTTAGATAAGGAGAGATTTTGGACAATTAGAGGAGAGTTAGGACTAATGAACATGCCTTCTTAAGCTTCTTACATATATATATATATATTGACATTCTTGGACACTTATTTTATGTATGTTTTGTATATATATATATTACTTGATTTCTAGTAATATTATGTCTATATATAATATATTGACATTCTTGGACATTTGTTTTATGTATGTTTTGTATATATATATATATATATTACTTGATTTTCTAGTAATATTATACTTCTTTCTCTTTAATTTTTCATTTTCTGCATAGTTGTTTCGGTAGTATATAGGATGTATCGATATAGTTCTATGCCAAAATGACATTTTTGGGTTTGTGTTCTTAAGATATCGGTAGAATCAAACATCTACCGATACCTATATACTTCTATCGGTAGAAGTGTACAAGTATCGGTAGTTTCGGGCATTTATATACCCAACAGCGATTCTTTTTTGACAGAAAACCTATTTTAAAATTTTTTTCTCTCATCTTCTTCCCCAAACCGCAACCCCCCATTTTCGGTCCCCACTTCCCAACCCCACCTTCTATCATTTTCATTCATTTTTTTCACAAAATCTTGTCTCTCACGTGCTTCCACTTTATTCTCACGGAGTATTTTTGTAAAAAAGGGTCACTTTTTCCCATTTTTCAAGTAAAACCTAGCTTTTTTTATTTTTTTTTAAATCTATAAGTAATGTTAGTTGTAGGAGAACTTAGATTGGTACTTTTACATACATATCTTTTTTACATTGTATATTTTATACTTATATTTTTTTTGTATATATTTTTATACTTATACAATGTTATATACACTTTTTATATATATATACATATACATATATATACTATTTTATATTTACATATATTATTTTTACATATATACTGATATATATATTGTTGTACAATTTTTTATATATAAACAAATTTTATATCTATATTTATATATATACTAATTATATATATATATTTCTGACTTATTTTTTATTTTATTTTATTTTTTTTTTTCATAACATCATTGTTTCGTATTTCAAAATTGCATCTGCTGCTATTGGGGATATAAATTGCTCGTATTTTTTTCTGCAGGTCAATTTTTTTAACCTTTCACACCCTTTAGTTTAATTCCTTATTAGCTAAAATGCCTCCTCGTACATCCCGTAAGTGTCCAGCCACTAAACGTGCTAGAGATGAATCCTTTTCTGATCCTTTAGATCATCCTTCGGTATTTGAATGTTTCGATGACAGTGATGCTTTCGAAAAATTCAGCACCTATTTTGCAACCCGTCCTGTTCAGATATCTCGTCCTATTGATCTTAACTTTTTAGCCAACACCCTTAAATTCAAATACCTCGATCAACTCCGCGATTGGGGTTGGCTAGAGTGTCTCCAACTTAGGGGTCCCTGCTACGACAACCTTATTCGAGCGTTTTATTCTAACGCTAAACTTAAACACGACCCGAACACTCACTTAGTTACCTCTATCACCTTTTCAGTTATGGGCCAAGAGATTACTATCTCGGTCGACACCCTCTCTACGTATCTTTCTATCATCAATAAGGGTGATGATCGTCATACTGGCCTTTATGACCACTCCTTAGTTTGACCAAATGGCTATGTAGGCAACGACATGGACCTTCACGACCGTATCCTACACCTTATTTTCACATGGATGCCCCAACCAACAAACATTCCGGGTTCCGTCACACCGATTATTGGATGTGGCATTGCTTTAGAATCGACACTCCCCTAAACTTAGCTTGCATTATTTTTCTAAATCTTATCGAAATTGTTAGATTACCGATGTCCAACAACAAAACCTTACGTTACGGTACTTTCCTCTCTCATATCTTTCGTACTTTTCGCATTAACGTAAGTGTATACCCCGGTCGTGCCATTAATTCTTTCATCGACATCTCGGCCACACATAGCTGTAACTGGAAGCTTGATGACAAAGGGAATTGGATCGAAAATTTGATCGCAATTCTCAGCACCTCAAGGATCGATGGCTCCACCGATAGCTCCACAATCTTCCGATGCTACTCCGTCTTCACATGGGGAACATGCAGCTCTCCTCCCTCCGTCGTCCCACGCACCGTACGTCTACTAGAGGCGATCAATCGACTGTCATTGCAAGTCAATGCACGACTTGATGTATTGACTGCTCACATCGATGATCGCTATAATCAACTCGACGAGTGGTTACATGAGTTGGCCTCTAGATTTCTTCCATCGGAAGATTAGGACTTCTTGGTTGAGTTCTTCATGCTTTTTGGTTGGATTATATTTTGAACTGTTGATGTTTGTCCTACGATATATATTTTTCTTATTTGCTTACTTTGGGATTTTTTTTTATTTTTTTCTTTTACTTTGACTATGTTTGATTGATTTTGGTTCAACAATATTACCATTTTATTATTATCATTTTTTATGCATAATTCTTCTTCACTTGTGTTATTTTTATTTTTTATTCAGGTTCAGGTATTATGCATAACTTTTTTAGTTTTTCTTTGGGGCTTTTGCTCTTTTTGATATTACAAAAAGGGGGAGATAAATATAAAATTTGCTTAAATTAATTTTCAACTTAACTTTTAAAGCAAATTTTTTTCAAGTTGGAAATTTAAATGAAATAACTTCTAAAATTTTTATGGGAGCCTATTTTGAAAATAATGTTTAAGATAGGGGAGTTAGCAAATTTTTTTCAGAATGTTTTGTTATATCAAAAAGGGAGAGATTGTTAGCCCTAATTTTTCAAGTATTTTGATATAACAAAAAGTACATTAAAAATTCCTACTTAAATTTACAAAACTTGTTCATAAGTCCTTAAAATTATTTTCAAAGTGTTGGACAAAATAAAATCTTAGAAAGCCTTGAAATAACTTTTTTTTTTCAAGTCTGGAAGACTTCTATCTATACTTAGTGGAAAAGTATCGGTAGAATACAAGGTAGAAAAACATTTGTAAATGCTTCAGACTTCTACCCGTGTAGAATAGGACAAACTATCGATACTTGTCTAACTTCTATCAATACAACCATGACTTCCACCGGTAGAACAAACTCCAAAGAGCAAAAAAGTTGTGGCCTGAGACTTCTACCGATACCTTGAAGGCTTCTACCGAAACAAGTCAAGTCAGTAGCCAAAGTTTAGCATCCCCTGCACTTCTACCGAAACTCTGATGGGTTCTACCGATACCAAATGAAACCCTTAGAGTTATACCGATACAAGTTTGGATCTACCGATACAACGACTCCAACGGTCACTTTGGGCAAAGGATTCTACCGATACAAGTATACTTTTACCGGAACAACGAAGTTGCTATCTGCATTAAATGCTGGTTTTAGTGGCTGCAACGTCTCTAATTTATTTCTAAAGGCTACAAACATCCACAAAGTTGTTAGAGGACTTAAATACAAGGTCAAAGCTCCCTATTGAAGTTAACAAATACAAGAAACAAGTGCTTAACTTTGAAGAACTCATTTTTCCATCTTTCATCAATCTTCTAGCAAATTTTTCTTGTACACATTCGTGGGTTAAGTTTTCAATCATTCTTTCAAGTGTTGTAACTTTGTGTGAGAGTGCTTATTTGTTTATCATTTGCCTTTTGGAGGTATATTCTCATTCATTCTTATTTTCTCTTATTTTGTGAAGTGTTACTTAAGGTTTTGAATAGAAAAGCTTAAGGGGTAGTGGTTCTATTTTACCTTTAAAAAGATTGAAATTTGTAAGGTTAAACATTGCCCTTAAAGGTTCAAATTTAGTGGATTTGGAAAATCCTTAGTTCAGGAAAGCTAAGATAGTGAACATAGACAATTAAGGCCGAACCACTATAAATTTTTAAGTCGTTTGTATTTCTCATTTCATCAAAACTTTTTAAAAACATCAATTCACCCCTTCTTGATATATTTTGATCATAACAAATATATTATTTAAAAATAATATAATAAATATTTTAATTTTTTTTTCTGAATCAATGTTTCAAGAGTTAACTTTTTAATTACATAATTTAAAAATAAAGATATTTACCTTATGTGTAAAAAAAATTAAACAATTAAAAAAGTTTAGGTTTTTTAAATGGCCAAGTATATATATTTATGCTTCAAATATATATATATAAAGAGAAGAGAATAAAAAAATAAATCTAACCACGGGAATTAAGTGAGATGATAATGATTTTTTTTAACTTTAATCAGTGCTTGAAAATTCAATCATCGTCTTGGATATGAAATAATTTTAAAACTTGTTACCAACATCTACCGTAAATAATTGAGTGACTTCATACTAAAATGAATCACGACTTTACATGAAGAATTTTAAAAATTTGTAAAAAAAAAAAAACTTGTAAATAGAGAGAAAGAAGAAACAACTTCCATAGATTCATAATTATAAGGAATTAATTGATGTGCATGATCATACACTATTACAAATAATAGTTGAACCTGCTAACACAAAAAATGTGATGAAATTTGCCTTTTTTATTATTTTGTTAAATGGAAGATGCTGAACAAATAAATCCATAAATGTGATAGAAATATTTCTAATTTACGAACACGACGTGTTAATGCTAACACAAAGAATTCCTAATAAAGAATGGTTTCAGGCAATGTCAGGGTTGACATAATAATATGAAAAAGAAGCAACAACACATACTGAAAATGGAATGGCGAACAACCTTAAGCTAGTCCTTCTTAGCCTCGGAAACCCAAACTGAGAACCAGATGACGTCGACCTCCATAACACTTCCGAAGCTGAATCTGCAATGAGTTTTACGGTGAGACCGGTCCCGCACAGCCAAGCAGCGTAAATGAAGCAGAAGCCCCATTGCATCACATTTAGCCTCTCGTACTCTGCTAAACTTTGCAACAACTCGACCACTATAACCTGCATAGCCATAACAGTTCCAGAAGCCATAAGAAACCAATGGCTACTGCACATGGATCTCACTACTGATACTGATACTTCTTCATTCCTTGAAAAGATAATTATGGTACTGATGAATAGATCCAAGACTTGGCATAGTATGAAACCATTGAACACCATGGTTTTAACAACATCTTTGTTGATTTGGATTATAGCTTGTCCAATAAACTGTAAGAGCAACAAATGAAAAGCATCTGATGTAGCTCGGATTGCAACGTTTCTCCACATGGTCTTGGTTAGCAGTGACTTCATCCGTCTCGCCGGCTGATTGTTCATGAGGCCCTCGTGGCCATGTGACTCCATCACCATCATTAGCCCACCTAAGATACAAATAATGGAATTCACCCACAACATATGGATTCCTGTTATAGGGGATTCATCTAAAATAGATGTTGTGACAAGGGTTACAAGCAAGCCGGAAAGGGTAGCAGTCAGTTGGATTTGGGTGAAAGCCTGAACATTCCCATAAGCACATTTGCCCATCTTTAAGCTGCGAATTAGTGACCTCAGCGAATTCGTAGAAGAAATTACAACTTCAGAGTTTTCTCTGGCCATTCTAGTGCTACACTCACAGACTGTGATCCCTACATCCGCTACCTTCAAGGCTAGATCATCGTTTGTTGCCATTCCCCCAATGAAAGCCACTACATGACCTTCCTGTTTCAAACGCTGTAAAACACGAATTTTGTCCTCGAGTTTGCAGCTTCCTATCACAGCAATCTTATTCATTCCTTCTGCAGTACTAGCAACAAGTTCATGAAGATCCTCTTTTTCATCAGTTGCCATATCACGTAAAACAGGATTCAGGATTCCTATTTCATGTGCCATCTCTTGCGCTGTTGCGAGCTCATCCTTTGACATCAGCATGCACCCTACTTCTTCCTCTTTAAGAGCTACCACTAAGGACCCCATCACTTCTTTACATGCAACCACTGTGTTCTCATCGAAGCATATAACTGAAACAATGCCAATCGTGCCACAAGATGATAAATTTTGTACATTTGCGTCCCATGATGCCATCTTCTTCTTCCAGTACGAAAGGGAAATCATAATCACAACCGGGATTCCATGTTGTAATGAAGTTACCATAAAAGTAAGAACACCAGTAAATGTTTGGACTTTTCCACTAGGATTCAAGAAAACCCTTGAAAATATTTTTATCACCCTGTAAGCTGAAACATCCCCCTTCATTTCCGGCATTATATTACTTTTTGTCAATCTTCCTCACTACTAGGTTAATTAGCACCAATGCAGATACTATAAGAGATATAAAGAGTCCAACATATTCCATATAAGCATTGGTCCTATCAATCTGAGCTTCCATCAATGACTTCTCATCGGGATCAACTGTGGCCAAAACTGTATTGTCACCCACCGATGTTACAAGCATGTGACCTTCCCCCTCCATAATCTCTGAACCAGCTAAGAGAAATGGGTTGTCATCACGATTGATATTAGGATTCAATTTGTCATCCAACTTCAAATCAGTCAAACCATTTTCAATAACAAACAAACCATCAGCAGGGACAAAACCCCTTCTTCAGACATAAGATGTGACCAACCACGAGGGTAGATATGGGGATGGTTTTGGGTTGTCCATCTTTTAAAACAGTTACATGGACTTTGTTCCTCTTCTGCAACTGTCTTGCTCGACGATAATTAGCCACTGACCGAAATATGAGAAGCATAAAGACAGCAACAAGTATTGCAACCCCATCATGCCACCCATGTTTGGGTTCCGCCTCCATCATCTCAATGACAAAGGACAAGGCAGCGAAGACCAAGAGAATAAAAATAGTAGGAGTTTTGGACGCTTTCATGAAGGAAACAACAAAGACCTTCGCGTCAAAAGTGGGGCTTGTAACTATCACGGCTGTCGCTTGCTCTTCAAAGCTGCGAGCAATTTCTTGTGCCATGATAGATTGAAGATGTGATTCAACTTGTCTTACTCCACCAACTTTTTCCAGGGAGCTCAAGTCTTTGTCTCTCACAATCCGAGCAGCATAATCCGGAGTTAAATTAGAAATGTTAATTATAATTTCGTCAGCTGACCCGGGAACAGGTCCATCTTCTTTATGGTGAACCTCATTCGTACTGCAGTCGGCTGAGCCAGAGGTTGACGACGACTTGGGAACAAATCCATCTTCCTTGGGTGGAACCATATCAATCGTACAGCAGTCAGCTGGGCCAGAATTTGAAGACGACTTGGGAACAGATCCATCTTCTTCAGGGAGAACCTCTTCTCTTTCGGGTTTAATACGACTTCCAACAAATAAAAGCAAATTGTACAGTCGAGTCCAATTCTTCCGAGATGACTTGGCGGTGGTGTTGAGCAAGCTGAGAGAAAGAGTGTCTTCATCACCATGCTCATTACAACCTCCAATGTTGCTTGCTCCAGCAAACATGTTTTATCAAGCTGGACAACAACTAGGAATTTCACACCGCCCTTCAATAAAAGCAGGCTGATTCCTACGGTCACTCCTTGAATCAAAGAAACCACCTTCAAATTCATGAAAAAATGTATATGAATAAATAAATAACTCAATATTTGATCTTCATTTTTCCAGCTGAGGAAAAAGCCTTAAGTAGAAGAGGAGAGATAAGCATAGCTGTCACTGACAGTTTAATTAGTTTAAAAAAAAAACACTGGAAAGAATCGATTACATACAGTGAGATCAAAGAACTGATTATGCTGGGAAAGCTTCAAACCGATGAACCTTGAAATATTACTTCAACAGTATGAAATTCCTGCAACATTGAAACCAGATTGAAAAAGAACACTTTTGGAGTTGAACAAAACCAAAATGGAAATGTTGGAGTAATCTTGATGCTTTCTGGGGAATAACAGTAAAACATACCGGTGTTTCTTTCTCAACCTTTCCTTTCTGATAAATCTCAGAATCCTCCTCTCTCTCTCTATATATATATATATTGTTTTTTTTTTCTTTTGATTTTCAACCTGTGTCAAAGTCTATAAGCCACAACCACATAACTTTCCAAGGTTTTTGTTTCATAATGTGGAAATTAATTTTCCCACGGTTACCACGCGTTATATGAAAGGAAGAATGCACGAACATTCCAATTTCTACCTGTTTTCCTTTTTTTTTTATGTTAGAAGTAAATTTCAATTTCGATTCCTTAGCTTTTTATAAAAATGGTTAAATTTTGATTTTTTTTAAATTTGAGATTTAATCTATATATTTATTTTAATCAAACTTGAGGATTTTGTACATTTGCATCCCATGATGCCTTCTTCTTCCCGTACGAAAGGGAAATCGTAATCACAATCGGCATTCCATGTTGTAAAGAAGTTAGCATAACGGTAAGAACATCGGTCAATATTTGAACTTTTTCTCTAGGATTCAAGAAAACTCTTGAAAAAAATTTTAAATGCAGCTCGTGCTTTGCGTTTTCAGAGAAATTTACCTATATTTTTTTGGGAGGATGTGTTGGTTGCTTCTCATCTTATTAATTAAACTTTTTTGATAGCCTTCCTTTGTTTGATGATATTTTATGGGGATAACACACTTATGACAAAGTAATTGGATGAGCATTAATTGAGCAGCTTTCTTAATGGTATGTAATTAGGGAGAGTTAAATCACAATACTATAGTGGAATGAGTTCGAGACTAAATGAATTTTTAATTAAATCACAATACTAAAAGTTTATCTTAAGAATACCAACAGAAGGCTTCTCCCAACGACTCTACCTAGCCATTCTCGATATTAAAGCAGCCCGGTTCAGATTATGATTTTTAAAATCATTACAAAAGGTTAAAGCCCGATCCCACACCCCTTTAAAATCCTCAACCACACCTTTGAAAACATTGTTGTTTCTAGAGTTTCAAATGTTCCACAAAACCATGGTTAAGCATTCAAACGCTTTTCTGTCCAGGGACTTCATCACAGCTTCCAACCAATCAATGCCCAAATGTCATTCATAACTAAGAAGACAATAATCAAAACCCCTATTCATCAGCACCTCCTTCGATTTTATACCGTCTCTCTAACAGCTTACTCTTTATATATGTCCATTCAATCTCTTAAATGGATGGAAATGATAAAGTTAGAAAAAAAAATGAACTATATTTGGAAATGAATATGTTTTCTCCCTTAGTATGAAAATGACTTTGAGAATTAATTTAAGTTTTATGAATTATTATTTAATCAAATAATTGAAGTTTGAAAATAAAATAAAATTAATTGATTATTGTGAATCCGTTGAATATGAAAATTAAATATATGTTCTTATAGATTCTTTTACGGTAAAGTTATTATGACTTTAACGTAATTAGAATTGGGTTGAGAAAATTATTTAATTGAAAAATTAATTTTTCTAATTAAATTAATTTAATAATAATATTTATTGTAAGAAATAGAAAAACGTATATTGGGTTGGGCTAAATTATATAGTGTTGGGCTAAAAGTCTAAGAAGCACACATAATTGGATTCAATATAGGAGAGACCCAAAAACCCCTCATAGTGTCGCCTCCCTCTCCTAGTTAAACTAAGAGACTAGTTTTTTTTTTTAGCAAATATGTATTATTTGTATTCTACTAATTTAACCAAGTTTTTTTTATCTCTCCCTATAAATAAATGGTACTAAATGAGCTAAAAACACACAACTTTGAGATATTGTTATTCTACCCGAAAATAATGAGAATTTATTTTTATGTATAAATTATATTTTTTAGGAATAACAATTCTATCAATTTCTATTGAGAGAGAATTACTTTCCTACCGAAAGTAAGAAATTATTTTTGGTTCTGTGTTTGATTCATGATTGTTTGAGCCCACATTCAAAGTGATTCGTGGTATGTGGATAGTGGAGAAGGTCGTTCGATTCAAAATTGGGAATGTTTAGGATCTGTATCACACAAAGCACAGGTACTATTCGAGAAAAGTTTATTGTTATAAATATCACAAATCAACTCGATTTTCAAAATTTTAATTTCTCGATGTGATAGAAAACCGTTTTTAAAACCAGATTTTTTCAACATAGCGAAGGGAGATCAAGAGGAAAGGGGTCCCATCCAAGCCATGACGGGGGCCATCATTTTGTTAAGGTTCAAAGGAATAATGTTGGTAGTTTTAAGCCATCTGGGAATGGAAAGAAGAAAAGGGCTCGGGTGGGTGAGTACAATGAAGATGGCAAGGGAGGTTCTTATAGGCATAAGGTAGAGGGTAGACTACTTGATAAATCAGTGGTGTTTGTTGAGTAGCCCCGTCAAGATCAATGAGGTTCTTCTGTTGGAACTATCGTGGGCTTGGGAACCCAAAGACAATTCAAAAATTGTGATGGATGATTGTCACACAAGATACTAATATTGTATTCCTCTATGAGACTTAATTGTGTGCTTGAATTTGATGGCATTCGAATAGGGTGCAATATGTATGATTGTTTTGTGGTGGATTTGAATAATCGTACGAGAAGGTTGGCTATGCTTTGTGTTAAATATGACTCATATTTTAAGTCAAATTTGAGAAATAATCTTCCAATTAAACTCTGTTTATTTGTTTCAGTTAAACTGTTATTAGTTTAGATTATTTTATTATTATTTGACCTAGAAATTTAGCTTATAAATAGAATCTTTTACAACCTTAGAAAACACTCATTAGAGATTAAAACTCCTAATATTTTTGGATAATTTTGTGTTTACATTTCGAGGATTCTTTCTTTTTGGGTTTCGAGGTTTAATTTTTATCTCTATCTTTTGTACTCTTCATTCTTTTGCCATTATAGTAAAATCATTTTTGCCTGTGGTTTTTTACTCTCCTTGGAGGAGTTTTTTCACGTTAAATTTGTGTGTTCAATTTCTCAATTTCTTTCTCAATTTTTACTTGTTCGTTGCTTAATCAGTTATCATTTTAGTTTGCAGAGTTTTTCAGGGAACCATATCTACAGGTTTGTTCTAGTTAATGGTGTGTCGTATGTACGAATTACTAGGATCTATGGCCATCTGGAAGGGGATAGGCTAGAGGAAACGTGGCAATTGTTGAGAGAGATTGGAGGTCGGTCAACTTTGCCATGACTTGTGGGGGGACTTCAATGAGTTTGTGGCCAATTATGAAAAAAATAGGGTGGTCGTTGTAAGCCTCAAGTGGTTATGAAAGGATTTAGGGAGGCCCTAGATGAGGTTGCGCTAGTTGATATTAAGTTGGATCAAGGGTGGTTCACATGGTCAAATAACAAAGAGGGGGTCAGGCCGATCAATGATCATTTTGTGGCCTTGGTTGTATGGTTGGGCAGCATTTACTAGTCCAGGTTGAGGAATAAGGTAAAGGATATTAATGGGATTCAGGGTGTGGCTATGGACTATTTTGTGAACCTATTTCGGTCAAACATTTAAGGTAAGGTGGATCGGATGTTGGATGCTACTTAGCCATCTGTTATTGGACCAATGAATGAAGGTTTGTATGCCCCTTTCACGGCTGAGGACATAGTCAGTATTAGATTCTCATATGAAGAGTAACAATGATGTAAAACTCATTTCATTAACTTAATCAGACTTGTACAACCAACCATGCATTTATACAAGTAAGAGAGAATAACTAATGTTAACTGACTATAACTGCTATTAGCTTAACTGCTAATAACAACTTCACAACTTCATTAGTTAAGCATTAACTCCATTAACTCTAATATTCTCCCTGCTTTCTTCTTCTGAAAATCTGCTAAAGCTACAACATTAAGCTGAGTTCGAAAACGTTCAAAATTTCCAACTGTGAGGAGCTTGGTTAAAATGTCTGCTATTTGATCATTGCCGGGAACAAAGTTAACTTGCAATTGTCCTCTTAAAACTCTGTCACGCACAAAGTGTAGGTAAATTTCAATATGTTTAGCTCGAGCATGTAAAACAAGATTACTTGCAAGAGATACTACACTCATGTTGTCACACTAAATCACAGGCATACCAGCACAGCTCACTCCAATTTCAGTAAGTAGTGACTGAAACCAAATCAACTTAGAAGTGGCATTGGCTAAACTCCTATACTTCACTTCTGTTGTGAACCTGGACACAACACTTTGCTTCTTTGAAGACCAACCAACCAAATTTGACCCTAAATACATACAATACCCTGAGGTAGACTTTCTGTCCTCCAATGAACTTGCCCAATCTGCATCTGAAAAACCTATCAAGGAGACTGCAGATGACACAAACTTCAAGCCAAAGTCAATAGTTTCATTGACATATCGAAGTATCCTCTTCATAGCACTCTAAGGCTCATTATAATGAACATGCATATACTGACTCACTTTGTTCACAGCAAAAGAGATGTCAGGTTGTGTCAAGCACAAATATTACAACCCTCCAATAATTTTCTTATACAAAGAACAATCAGCCATCTTGGTACCAGTGAGAGAGGACAAGGTAGGTGCACTCACCATTGGAGTAGGCACTGGCTTAGCATTACTCATGCTTACTCGATCTAGCGGCTCTTTGGCATACTTTTACTGTGACACATGCATACCATTAACATTCCTAGTAAGTTCAAGACCAAGAAAGTAATTAAAGCTCACCAAGATCCTTGAGAGAAAATTATTTGTTTAAGGTCTAAATTACATCAGTCACCTCTGACTCTTGTGCCCTTGTAGCCAATATATCATCTACATAAATAAGTAAGAACACACAACCTGCAGCAAACTTCTTGAAGAACAATGAAGAATTTACATAACAGCTCTGAAATCCCAAGGCATTAGTTAGAAAGTTTCTTAATGTATCAAAACAAGCTCGTGGGGCTTGTTTAAGTCTATACAATGACTTCTTCAGCCTGCATACTAACAAATCACCCTTCGAATTACACCTCAAAACAAGGAGGTTACCTCATATAAACCTCTTCATGCAGCCGACCATTTAAAAAAGCATTATTCACATCTATTTGCATGACTTTTCATTGTTGAGATACTGCTTCAGCAAGCACCATCCAGTCTGTGTTAGCCTTCACCACAGGACTGAAGGTTTCATGAAAATCAGACCCAACAATCTGTGAGAATCCCTGAGTAACCAGTAGAGCTTTATTTCGTGCCACACTCCCATCAGAATGACGTTTGATCTTAAACAACCATTAGCATCCCATCAAATTTCTATGTTCAGGTGCAAGAACCAGATCCCAAGTCTCATTCTTGATCAAAGCTTCTGATTCTTCATTAACAGCTTTTCTCTAGGCAAGAACAAGCATAGCCTCATACACATTTTTCGGTTCAATTGTACTCAGCTCAACCATGTAAGACTTAGGCTTAAAAACTCTCACTTTGCTCCTTGTAATCGTTGGATGAGAATTTAGTGAAATCCCTACACACATATCAGTCTGATCAACAGTATCAGTATCAACAACATTAGTTTTTGTACTCATATCAATCGTAATTTGCACTTCAAGACTCAAATCAATAACATCTGCATTCAGATCAATCTCCACCCCACATTCAGTAACAACATTAGTAGCATAAGTACCTGTTGTGACAGCACCAGTAGCACGAATACTTGTTGTGATAACAGGAGAAGTAGAGTTAAACACATTTGTATTAATGTCTGAAAAAGAAGCACCTGCACCATAAACTTTAGTTGAGGAGAGGGAATTAGTCATAGCAACATGTGGTGTTTGAACAAGTATAGGTAAGGTAGATATTGTCCAATGTGAGCAGCTGTCAGTTGTACCAGTCACAGGCTTAGACTTTTTTAGAAAAGGAAACACATGCTCATCAAATCTTACATGCCTTGAAATGTAAACTGTCTTATTCTGATCCCTGCACTTGTAACCCTTATAATTCTCAGCATATCCCAAAAAAGACACAAAGGGTTGACCTGAATTGAAGTTTGTGTTTGTTGTAAGGCCACAATAATGGATAACACTTGCAACCAAACACTCTGAGTGTCAACAAATCTGGTTGCTTACCAAATAACTTCAAAACAGGTGCAACACCTCCAAGGGCTTTTGTAGGCAAGTAGTTTAGAATGTGCACAATTGTCGCAAATACATCACACTAAAAAGATAATGGCAATGAGGCTTGAGCTAGTAAAATTAAGCCAGTTTCTATAATCTATCGATGTCTTCTTTCTACCAGACCGTTTTGTTCTGATGTATGAGGGCATGATATCCTATGTTGAATACCAAACCCCTGCAAATGTGAGCTAAAACTTTTGAACTCTCCTCCTCCATCAGACTGAAATTTCTTAATTTTATAACCCAATTGCAGCTCTACTTGTCTTTTGAAAACAAGAAAGACATTCAAAGCTTCAGACTTCTTAGATAGGAAATAAATCCACACATGTCTTGTACAAGCATCAACAAAAGAAATATAATATTGCTTGCCATTTGAAAAAACAAGGTGCAGGACCTCACAAATCTGCCACAATCAACTCAAGTGGCTCATTATACACAGTAGAACTAGAAGCAAAAGGGAGTTTGTGAGCTTTGCCTAACTCACAAGCATTACAAAGGGATTTAACTGCCTCCCTAGGTACAGGCAAATGACATGTTTTCAAACACTAAGTTAAAACCTCCGTTGAAGGGTGCCCAAGTCTTCTATGATAAAGTCCAAAAGAAGTCTCACTTACTCCATCATCAACAACATCAGCCAGCATCCCTAAGGAAAAAGACATTGGTTTCAACTGGTACAAACCACCACATTCAGCCCTTTGAAGTAGTATCTTGTGAGTGTGTAAATCCTTCACATAACAACACGTGGGGTGAAACTCAAAATAAACTCCATTATCTTTAGTAAATTTAGAAATAGATAATAGATTTTTTTGTATATGAGGAACATGTAGAACATCCTGAACAATTAAAAAACCCTAAACAGATGAACCAACATGTGTGATATCAAGAGACCTACCATCTCCAATTACAACTCTACCTAGACTATCATAAGATAAGCATGCACTAACTTGTTGACATTATTAGTCATATGCGCAGAAGCTCCACTTTCAGGATACCAAGCTTGCTCTACAACAATATGAGGAGTGGCCACCATTGTAGGAAGGTGAGCATGTGCAACATTACCCTGATACTGATGTACAGGCCCTCTTTGAACAGATTGTCTACCATTTGACTCACTATAAACCACTTGAGACTGTTAACTAGCCTCAAACCCTTCATCGTCATCATCATATCTATAGAAGCACCAACGAGCCACATGCCCCACTCGATCACAAATCTGACATTGTGGACGAGTAGCTCGTGTAAATTTGCCTCGTGCACGCTCCCTATTGAAACAAGTTCTCTTAGGTCGAGAAGGTTGAAAAGCAGGAAAAGATTGCACCTAAGGTACCTGAGGTGTAACAGCAAAAGGTGTATGTGAAGCAAGATTGGCAGCAACAGTCACCTGAGTGAGGTGTGCCTGCTGACGAGCCTCTGCATCGAACAAGACAGTCCAGATTCCTTGTAAGTAAAAAGAAGTTCGACTTGTGGTGATGATAGAGATGACATGCTCATAGTCTTGAGGAAGACCATTCAAGATTGCAAATTGATATTCTTGAGGAAGAACATCCTGACCACAACCAGCTTAGCAATTGCATAAATGTTTTATGCCTGCCAGATAATCTGACATACTCAGGTCATTTTTGCGAAAATTATGTAACAAAGATCGATACCTCAACGCCTTTTATGTAGATTGACTACCAAAAACCCTGTTCAACGTTGACCACAAGGTTTAAGCATATGAGAAATCACCTATCAGCCTGTTATGTAAGGTAGGACTGACTGTAAAGAGCAACCACGCTGAAATCACAACATCTTGATGCTCGTACTGCACAAATTCAGGGTTTTCAATTGAAACCCCTACACTATCAAAAACAGTAGCAGAAAGAAGCACCACTGTACCATCAAGATACTTTTGAAGCCGATGAGTCTTGAACACCAGTGTAGCATGTTGCCTCCAAGCGAGGAAATTGCCATCGTCCACCAAAGTAGCAACCTTCTGTTATGCGAAAGCGATCAGATTCACGTCTGATACCATGTTAGATTCTCATATGAAAAGTAACAATGATGTAAAAATCATTTCATTAACTTGATCAGACTTGTATAACCAGCCATGCATTTATACAAGTGAGAGAGAATAACTACTATTACCTGACAATAACTACTAACAGCTTAATTGCTAATAACAACTTCACAACTTCATTAGTTAAATATTAACTGCATTAACTCTAATAGTCAGAGCTTTTACGCAGATGGTCCAAATGAGGCACCAAGCATTGATGGTCTTCCAGGTTTGTTTTATCAACAGTACCAAGTAGTGATATTGTGAATTTATATTTAAACATGTTGAATGGTGTAGTTGATATAAAGATAGTAAATGATACAATGATTGTTTTGATTTCTTAAATGAAAGATCTGATTATGGATGATTATACAATGATTGTTTTAATTGATAAATGTTTTATTCAATTATTCATGGCATATGATATTGTCACAAAAATAAGGAAACTCTCTCCTCCATTTGATTTTTAACATAAAATTAATTTTAATTTTTTATTTTGTTACGGATGTCTTTGGCAACTAAAAGAATACAAACTATTAGCAATATCGCTAAATAGGGGCAAAATTAAAAAAAAATTTGAGGAAAATCAGAATTAAATTGTACAGTTCTACAATAGTAAAAATAAAATTTGATCATGTTAATTGAATCTTTATTATTTTAAAAAAATTAAATTAATTTTCTCATTTTTGAAAAAATAAAATACAATTTTACCATATATTAATTTAAAATTTTAAAATTATAAAAAAATTAAATGTGAAATTTTCTATTTTAAGGAAGACCGAACTTTCTGTCAGCCCTCTTGACTCTACCCCTATTGCTGAAAAAAAATCTTAAAACACCTGCTCAAAGGTCAAGCGAAATTATACAAATACTACTAATGAAAAAGGTAATCTCAAGAATGTAATCGTATTATCCCTATTAATTTGTCATACCATTGGGGAAAGGCTCTCTTCTAATTTAACATCGTCCCCTTGTACACATCCTAGCATGAGGGCAGTAAGCATTAGCTTACCTGCATATGGGAAATCCCTATGTTGCATCAATATCGCCTCAACGGATGATCGTGCGTCTTTCAAACCGGCTACTTCTACATTTTCTTGTCTCAATGGCAGCACTTCACCGAATCCGTCTTCAATGGTTTCTGCTTTCGAACCATAACACCTGTTTGAAGCCTTAAAAAGGATAGTTCTGCTAAGTTGTTGCAAAGTTTCCTCGTCGCTCCAACCTTCGGATACTGATGCTTGATAGAGCTCGCTCCAAGGGTCTTGATCGGCAGCTTTCTTCCAGCATTCCTCCAAAAGGTTCCTATGGCACTTGCGAAATGATGAGCTAGTCCATGCAAATACATCAAAAACCTGCAAAGCTAGCTCTTTGCTTCCACTTTCGAGACACAACTCTATGAGCTCCTCAGGACGAAGGAGCTTCTTTTCAACATGTTGGTTTGTGTCATCCATAGGTAGAACTTCCATAATTTCTTCCTGCAGAAGATGACAAAAAAATACGGACTTGAATGGATAAAGCAGATTAATATATTTCCATGTACTGGTGCTATTCATTACATTATTATATAGAGTACCTACAAGGCTTCAAAAAGCAGTCAGTAATATTGAATTTTAATGCTTAGCTCAAACAGCTTGTGAGATAGATTCAGTTTACAATATTTTTTATAATGTAATATACACAAGAAAATTATTAATCAAATTTCTATCCCAAGCTTGAGCTTTTAAAAAGCTTGATTCAGCTCAGCTTGATTACACCCATGTTCAGATGGTTCAAAACAGCTAATATGAATCAATATAGGTCATGATATGATAAAACCATGTACTAATGAGAAACAACGGTGTTTCAGATAAACGCATAAAAAGAAAAATCTCATTGAATGCAACAAACCTGCAATCTCAAAATCTTCAAATCAGCTTCTATTCTTTTCGCTTTTATATGAGAGTCAGCATCTTTACCTAATTGTTAAGAGAACGAAGAAAAAAGGATAAGCAGGAAATGGAAATGAGGTTTTATAGGCCTATTAGTAAGAGATTCTTAAAATTATGTTTTCAGCTTTTAAAAACTCGAACATGATAAAAAAAGCAAGGATGGAGGAAAGAAAAAGTACATTTACCAATGATATCAGTTCATATAATCCTTCCATGGAATCTCTTTATTTTCCGTTTTCAACCATAATTTTCTTTCAATATTTCTCCTCTACTAACTAAGCAGTATTTATGATAAAAGAGATGGAATTTTCACATGAAACAAAGAATAAAATCAATATAAAATATGAACTAGTATGCAAGCAAGTAATAAATGAGAAATGAGAAAACAGATTACCTGCAAAGGCAGCAATCTTGGAGAGGTTCAAAAGTCGTCGCCTGTCAGTCAATGTTGGTACTGGATTTAAGTGGTCAGAATCAATCTCCTCTTCAGTGATTGAAATAGACCCCTCACCTTGAGAAAGAGCCACAACATGAAGAGTTTCTGAAGCTGCTGAAAACCGATGAAGGAATACTTCATGAAGCCATAGGAGATCCTGGTAATGATTTAAGAAAATAGATAGCTCTTCCTGGAATTCCTCCCCAAGCCTTAGTAGCTTAGAGAATTGCTTCTTTTCATACAGCTGTTTAAACACAAAGTAACTGAATCCACATCTAGGTCCCATGCTCTCATGCTGCATAATACACAATCTAAAGTTATTCTAGAAAGCAGTGAGGCAACAAGGGAAGGAAGGAGAAAGAGAATAAATATAAATTCAGGCAGAAAAGGAGCAAGGAGAAGAGAATTTAAGGAAATTTTTGAGAAAAAAAAAACAGGGGAGAGAAGATAAGACAACCACCAGGTAGAGACATCTTAACACTTGAAACTCATTCTTCACTCCAAGATATCTCAATAATTAAAAGCAACTTGAAATAGAAGTAACATAGGTACCGATAGGCTGTATCTTAAACCCTCATCTAAATTTGAAATAGTGAATACACCAAATACCCTAATAATCCCATAAATACCTAAAAATAACACTTGAACATGCAACAATTTAAAATATTAAGTATACAGTGAATAGTTTACAAACTCTTGCAGGACGAAAATCAAAACATAACTTATTTGTTCCATTTGTTATGGCAACTTTAAGAAAGCATGGCTAAGGAAACCATTAATAGATTTGTCCAAATGTTGCAAATAGTGCAAGGACAGTGAGAGAGCATGCAATTTCATACCTAAGGGGGGGAGGGGGCCAACAGCATAGCAGATGTTCAAGAAAATCAACGAACCTAAACAAGAAAAATGTGTCAAAGTAAATACTTAAATGCATACCATAAGGTTTTTGAGCAATCCTGAATCATTGAGATCACAACATATGTTCCACATGGTCTGGTAGCCTTCATGTCGTTTTGCTATTGACAGCAAGCTTGAAGACAAATTTTTAAGGATTTCTTCTTTATTCTCTCCTGTGTTGTCAGTTAAGTCCTGCAAGAAATAAACAATTCAAGGATGCATGCAAATGAACAACCAGGAACAAATGAATACAATACTGGGCAGAAAAAGGATTCACCTGATAACCAGCTTCTGCAAAACCTTTAACATGTTGATAAAGGGAATCAAGAATTGCATCCCTTCTACTCCAGTACTCATTCAGTAGACCTTTGTGCTCTTCTCCTCGCTCAACTTTAGCATTTATAGCACCACTAGACGCCTCAAGAAGAACTTCAGCCAATTGTTCCAGATGAGAATATAGTTCCGATTTTGCTGACATATCAATTTCAGATGTTTCTTTTAACAGCTGAAGCATGAAAGATGCAATACTCCACAGCCCATTACGCACCACTGGTTGACAATACCAAGGCGTTAAACTCTCTGGTGGTGGATACCACAGATGATTCTCATTCTTGTAGTCCATGGCAGCCCGAAATATAGTAACACATGAATTTGAGAGTTCGCAAGCTCTATGGATCTGAAATCCATCTGGTTGCTCCATGCTGATTACATATTCTAGATGCCTTTCTAAGCAATAAAATACTTGTTCGAGATCAGAGACCTTACTATAGAACACTTCAGCATTATCTCTGTCCATCAGAAGGACAGTATTTCGCCTGGCCCTCTCTCCTACTAACTGAATCAGATCCCAAAGAGCACCTGAAACTTGATTTTCAAAACTTGAATGAGTGGAGCCAACTCCAGTTGAACGGTTTTGGTTAATTGCATTCTGTAGTTCCCTGAGTTGAATAATTGCAGAGAGCTTTTCACCATGTTCTAAGATGATTTGCAAAGAATGTCCTGCCAAACAAGGAACAAATTAGGCATGATTTTTCTCTTTTGCCTGTTGTTTGATTAGAAGGCAAGAAAGACAAGAAATAAATTATTCCCCTTTACTAGTAAGACGTAGTTTCCCTAGATCTGTACTAAATACAAAGAAGAGGGAAGAAATTGCAGTCAGATATAACATCAACAATAAAAAACTGCCCACAAGGTTCACTCCTAACAATATCTGGCAATGGAAACAATATTTGATTTTAGCCACAGAAAGATCTAAGATGCTACTCAAATATCAAAATATGACCGCTGGGAAATGCTAAGAATCTAAACTGCAGCCAAAAGTTCAACGTAACCTCCACACTTATAACAAGTGAAAATAAAGTCACCTCTGCAACTTGTCTACATATTGTAACATGAAATGCCCAGTCAAGTCCTAAGAGTTATCAGTCAACATATGTGATACGTAACAGTTCAGAAAGCAACTGAAGGCAGATTACTAGCCATAGTTTATGTTAAATGTACCATGTGGAGACTACATACTGTTTTATGCAATCAAACTCTAAGAAAAAAACAAGGAAAATGAAGAAAATGAAATGCAGTAGCAAAAGCTATGGCAACAAGTAGCAGATCATACTCTGTCCAGAACATAACTCCTCATGGCACTTGGATAAAGCAAGAAACTGGAGAAATTTGTAATGCTTCTGCTGCTTATCCATGAGTTGAGTCGATATAATACCCATAGCAACAATTTCAGCACCTCTAGTAGTTGTCCAGTGTTTAGCTAAGGTGTCAATGATTGATTTGCTTGTTCGTACAAAGACATTAGTTTCTCCACCCCTTTCAAATGCCCCTGAACTCTTAAGTTTTTCTAGTGATCCATCAACCTTCCCAGTTCTCAGAAACTCATGGAAAAATTGACCTAGCAAAGCTTCTGATTCTTCATCTTGGGCAGTTCTGCGTGTAATACCAGTCAAACCAGTTGCTTGTCTACCACCAGCATCCCATGCATCTGAACTAGCCCTTCTAGGAGCAATATTGTTTGCAAACATAAGGTTCCTTCTCTCTTCTTGTGCAGAGCCTTCATTTGAGCTCCCTTTGCGTGACAAGCTCCGCTCAGGTGGTTCAACCCCACCAAGTACAACAGCCTTTTCTGGTATTGCCCATATCCCTGCTTTCTCGGTAAGCACAACCCATGCGCCATCTTCCCCGTCATCAGTAGGAGGAAGAACAGAAGCATCAAGAACTTTCCCAGCATCAAGAGGCAAATCAAATTGATAGAGTCGAGTAGAATTTCTGTGATAATGGGAGACTGTTGCAGTTCCTTCACCAGAAAGTATGATTGTTGATCCTGAGGGCTTGCCCCCTACTCGAAGTCTCATGGAGAATAAGAAGTCTTCATCCTCTACCCTTGCTTTTGGTATTATCACTTGGATTGGAGCCTTTTTCTCTAAAACTCTTTCGTGTAAATCAGAGGAGATGTTCACTTCAGACATATATTGCATGGTCAGAAGAGAATATTGAGTGTAACTTGAGCTGCTAACCCGATCCTTGCAGAAGGTGGCAACAAGAACAGTAATAACTTTACCATGATCATCCACCTGCAGGTCTAGAGGCCAGATTCGTTTCTGTCCAGCCAGATCCTTCTTAATTCCCAAATCACCATCATTACCAACAATTTCCTGAGACCAAAGCTTTGACACCTCTAAATCAGGAAAGAGCTTGATGTTGAAACACTGTATTTCATGATCTGTCAGCAGAAAAAATTGACGGTTGGAGTCTGAAACAGAAAAGTATGGAAGACGCCATATCATTGACCTCGGATATCCCTTGCTCCCAACAGGTTGACCAATACCAGTGCCTTGGAATGATAAACTTTGTATGTTCTGGTGTACTTTATTTAGTTGAATACCATTCGGGCTGCAGTAAAATTGCCAAAGTTCACCACTAGAACAACATGCAAGGGCGACACAAGCATTTTGGGTACCAGGAATTGCAGAAGCAATCAAAGAGTTGAAAGAACTTGAGCCAGTAAAATTTGTTGCATGCCTGTTTGGGGTGGCATTGCTGTCAATCCGAGAAGAAGTTCCCAATAATTCATCAGAAGATGAACAAATGGTAACAGGAGCAGCTCCCACATCAGCAAAGATGTCAGACCAGTATAAAACAGCTCGAGTTTTCTGGTTACACAAAACAATACCAGCAGAATAGCAGTGGTTTGCAGCTCTATTTGTTACTTTCGAGGTGCTATCCCAATTGACAACAGAAAGCAACCAATTATTGCGGAGATAGGTATTTCTGCCAAGATCTGCATTTCCTAAAACATCAGAAGGAAGTTCAAGAGTAACACATTTCTTTGGAGCTGTGAATGACAAATAACTCCAGATAAAAATTTTGTTCCCGTATATAATCCATGATAGGCATGTTCCCTTATCCATTCCGCCTGATATACAAACATTAGCTGGAACAGATCACAAAGAAGCAACAAATAAGTTTTTCTACAGGAATTGCATAGATCTGCAAATAGTTGATGATAGGAACCAGCAATACTAACCAGGAATGCGCCTCTGCAAGAAGCTGGTCTGTTCATCATGAACAACTTGTGGAAACTCTCCAACAAAAACTGGCTTAATTGGATCCACCCCATCCCCTTTATCATTCTTGTTTGCTGGTGGAATTCTGGGTACAATTGCGCACAAAATGTTAAATATATTACTATTTCCTAACCAGGAGTTTAAGCCACACACAGACACAGTAAGGAAGTGAATCTATAAACTCTGGAGATCTATAGAAAGGATTATGAGGCAGATACTTGCAGGAGCTATACTAAGGCATAGAGCTCCTTTCCTTTTTCCAGATTTCGATTTTTTCATTTTTTTTAGGAAGGAATTTTTTATAGGTCAATTGAGGTTTTTATCTCGTAACTTTGAAATGAAGCAGTGGCCCTATATAATTTTCTAGTTATTTTTTAGGTTGATTCAGTTAATAACAGGTAAAAGTTCGGAATTGTTTCTCTTTAAGTTTGAATGTTTCTAGACTAAAACTAACTCTAACAGGTTAGGCATACTTTTGCTCAAATCCCCTACTCATCTAGCCACATGTTCTTTCCTCTACTGCTTTTTCATTAGTTTCAACAATAATCCCAATCAGACCTATACGTGGTATAAATTATAGTATAGTTTGCCGTTTAAGCCATCAAGCAGCAAAACTAAAGTATGTTTAACCAACAAATCAAAGCAGGTTGAAACATTATTTTAAGAGTCCTAGACATTTTCAATAAAACACATGTAAGCAAGGCCAATCACCAGCCACCATTCTCTTTCTTTTTCAGTATAAGGCTCAAACTTCCTAGGATTACAAAGCATGATTACAATTTTCATGCCATGCTAGCATCCATAATACATCACCACTCACAAGAAGCAATAACCGTAACTGTGAAACAAATCCTATCCTCTACTCTTAAGACTGTCCAGCATCAGATTCTTCTTTTCTCAACACTCAACAATTCACTTACCATCTTTGCTTGCCACATTCCCACATTTCTTCATCTTAATCCAATAAGCCTAATTTCAAAACATTACTCACACAGGAATCCATTTTTTGAAGCAAAATGAAAAAAAAAAAAATACGATCCCAAAATTCAAATTCAACTCCAACTATGTCAAAATCATAAGGCTCTTGCTCAATCAATAAAGCCTCAAAATGGAAAGTGGAAATAGTACCTGGCAAGAACAGACAAGCGAGGAGCCCAAGGAGCGGGAGTGCCGGTACTTGGGCGATCTGGAATCGAAGCTTGGTGAGCTGGTTTATTGTTCTCTGTAAGTGGAGTTGATGGAGAATCTGGTGCCCTTAGATTTGCCCCTACATTTCTCTCCTTCTGCGAGCTTAATTTGCTTCGCTTCAATCCTGGAGAGAACATTTTCTCTGTTTTCTTCCACTGATTTAGTTCTGCTTTTTCTTTTAATGTAGATGTTTGATTTAGGGTTTATGAGGGCTTTTCCCCATGTTTTTGGTAAAAAGAATGCGAGGTTTTAAACTTGAAGAGTGAATGAAGTGGGAGAAATTTGAATTGCTTTCAGGGACTAGGTCACTAGAGGGAGGAGTGATCGCATGAGGTCTGCTTCACAGTGTTATGATTCATGGGTTTGATTTGAACCGTCCGATCCGTAACTACCCCTTCCTTTGCCACTTCAAATGTCAAACTAGCTCTTTATTGTCTAGCTTCAATTATCTTAGCTTAGGCATTAAAAATCTCTAATTTTATCGGTGTTCTAAAATGGTTTAATATGGAAATAGCAAAATTCGAATTTCTCAGAATTTTTTTTTTTGAAAAGTGAATATCAGGGTAGATTTTTTTTTATAGTAAGTATAGAACGATTATGGTAATTGTTTATCCCGTTTTATTATATATATTTACCATTTTATCTTTATATATATCTATATATAATTGAAAATATGTAATAACGTAATATAGAAAAAAAAATCATATATTTTACGTTTAAATACTTACTTGACTTTGAAAATATTGAAAAAACTAAAAATAAGTAACAGCAATTAAATTAAAACAGAGCATGTGAGTGGAGATGATTGCATAAAGCATTAATTAAGGTGGTATTAAATTTCAAGATTATATATATAGAGAAAGGTTTGTATGAAATAGAGATATTATCCCTTTCCAATAGTTTTATGACACATCAATAATTTCATCCTAAATTTCAAGATTTTAACTGTAATTTGATTTTTTTCAGGATAAAAATGTTGAAATTAAGAATGAAAATACTAATGTGGCATAAAACTATTGGAAAAGGGACACAAATGACGTGGTGTCACTGTTTCATTCAATCATTTTCCATATAGATATAGTAGATTGGGATGGATAGTAAAGGAAAGTGTGTCAATCGTAGAGCGGTAGTAAATTTAGCAATATTCGTCTTGCCTTATTGTCATCCCTAATTTAATATCTAATTTAATTGTCACTTTAATATTTTGGAAAAAAGTTTAGTTAGTTTTTCAAGTACATTCATCCCGTATACAACATTAAATTACTCTAATTTTTCATAAATAAAACCATCAAAGTTCCTAGAAACCTCTATACTACTATGTAAAGTTAATTTTAGTCTCTCTATTAAAAATTGCTCTAAATTAGTTCTTGTACATGAAAAATTTGTTCAAACCATGACACCCTTATAATTTTCCTTTAAATTACTGATAATTAGACAAAATATATCATACTTAACTAATTTACTCATGACATATTATTTAACTACACGATAATTCAAAAATGCATAGATGTTTTGGGGCGAATGGTTGGATTTTTTTATGGGTCAGATCGAATAATTTTTTAACTTTACACAGTAGTATGGGGATTCATGGTAAACTTTGACCAATAAAAATTCAACATGAAGGTATTTGGTGCTTTCCTATGTTAAGATTCCATTGGAATGTCATTAATGGTATATACAGAAAAGTATTGATATTGGGAAAGTTACATATTAATACATTTGGTACACTCAACACTTTTCCAAAATGTAAGGTTATTTTATAAAATTACCCTTATTAAATAAAAAATATTCATGTATTTTAACAATTTTCAATATCTTTTAATTATTAATAAATAATTAAATTAAATATTTAATAATAATTTTTAATTATTAACAAATATTTGAATCAATCCACAACATATGTTTTCTCGCATTTTGATCGAATCCATTACATGAATACATTTAAAAAGACAACTTAAAAAATTGAAAATTTCTTGAAAATTGAAAAGTGATAACTTTTCATCTAAACCTGATCATGGATTAAACTATCCTCCCAAATTTGAAGGCTCACTCGAAATTTGGAAATGTTTGGGCAAAAAAATTAAGCACATTTAAAATTTGAGTGGGTTCAAACTTGAATATTTAAGGCTCGAGCCCGGCCCCTAATTTCTTTTAATTTATAATATTTTATATTATGTTATTTTTATATATATGTAATTAATAACGCATAAAAATTAAATTATAGTAGTATATAATATATAATACTACTATAATGTAACCATTAAAAAAATATTAAAATGACCATATATAAAATTTTAATAAATATTAAATATTAAATTAAAATAATATAAATATATTTTTATTATTTTTAAAATAATATCAACTAAAATGAATTTGGGTTAGCTATTTACAAATATGAACGACCTTAGATAAAATTCTAAACTTATATTTTGGACCGAGACAATTATAAAATATGCTAATATCATAATTTAGTTCGATTCACCCATCAACATTTCTATTTCCATCATACCAAATGCCCTTGAATTTGAAAACCAACAAAGCTTGCTATTTTTTTGAAACTTTCATTTTTTTTTCACTACACTTTTTTTTTATGTTAATTACGAAATGTAAAAATATGGATATGGATCTTCAAAAAAAAATTGGAAAATAGATTTGGAACAAATAAAATAATCAAACAAAAGTGACTTTTCTTTGAAAACACAAGAATGAGTTAAAAGATGAATAAATTAAAAAATATATAGAAAAGACATGGAAATAACAAAAAAAGATAGGTCCTGATTTGGAAAGTGGCTCTGATTAACAAATGATACAAACCTCAACCAACTAGTCCCGATACCCAAATACTTTAGATACTTAAATCATGGATTGTTCAAGTATAAGGTTTCAAAAAAATAATGTTAGAATGAATCCGATTAAGGGTGTTCATCGTTATAGGTGTGGCATGAGTTTGAGTCGCACTAATCACGTTAATTATTTAAGCTTTATCTTGTTATTGTAATTAAAAATGATAATGTTAGAATATTGAACCCATTATTAAGAAAACTAGAAACCAATATTATAAAGGATAAAAACATTGACACTGTAGCTACAACAGAGCTAAAGACCAATATTTCAAAAGATTAAAGACCATTAGGCTTGATCATGAGTCAAGTCGGGTTTGGGCTGAGTCGAAACAGAATTTTAGATCCAATTTTTAGGTTTGGGTTCGGTTAAGCCCAAAAAATAATCTTAAAATTTTGTCCAAACTTGATTCATATTAAAAATGTTAAATCCGAGCCCGACCCGATTGGATCCTCATAATTTTTTTAGATTATTTTTTATATAAAAACAAAATTAAAAAATATAATACATCAAATACACTAAAAATATTAAAATAAATGTTTCCCAATAAATTGAAAAAATAAAAAAGTATAGGCATGTGATTCGGGTTGGGTAGGGCCGAGCAAATTTTTTTTGCCCGAGGCCCGACTAATTTATAAAATGGGTTTTATTTATTTGTTCAAGCTCATTTTTCAGTCTTATATTTTTATCTAAACCCTCCCATATTTCGAACGGACATTCAAGCTTGAGCAAGTCGCCTGACCCATGATCAAATCTAGTGCTCACAATATAAACACTTGGAATCACTAAAAAGTTGTTGTAAAACAATGAAAGAGAATAAACCTATCAAATGATATTTCTCAAAATTCAAGGTATGTCTTATAATGGTGAGTTCATAGCACTTGTATACGAGTAAAAATAGTATGAGTAAAGGCTAATTTCAACAACATTCAAAGAAAATAAAATAAAAAATGGCGATCTCGATTGGTTCTCCCAACGAAGATGGTAAGGGTGACGCTTGTCAGAATGAGGAAATAGATTCGAATGTGGTGATGGCGGGGGATTTGGGTCCTAACCCAACGCTGTCATGGAAGGAGAGGTTGCTGGGGAAAAACCCTTGTGATTTAAGAAGGAAGACTGATGCATCAGACTTTGATGAGGAGAATGACTTTGCCTTTGTGGAAGGAGATATCATGAGGTCTTTTTTCAATGGAATTCCATCGATTAATCTCTCGAAGAGGATCAATCAATTATTAATTAAGGATATGGCTAGTGGTGATCAAGCTTTTAGGCAAGAGCATTGAGTATGCTGCGCTCCAAAACAAAATTTATGCTTTGTCAGCCCTTTAATTTGATTGATATTGCGAATGGATATTTTTTGACCAAGTTTCATAATACTGAAGATTATGAACTAGTCTCAAGGCCCTTCGATCATCTTCGATCAATATTTGACAATTCAATTGTGGTGCATTGAGTTTCATATTAACATTTTATTATATATTGTGGGAAACTATCGAATTATTTGCAAATAAAATGTTGTTTATGTTTAGTTTGTAACTAAGCTTGTAAGGGGATAGTCCTAGTGGAGAAAGTGATTTAGCTTGTGTTTGAAAAACCGAAAAATTAAGTGCTGAAAAATTAAGTTATAAAATATGCTTGGAGTATTACTTAAATTTAAATATTGAATATAATTAAATGAAATAAAATAAACAATTGAATTTATTCTCTATTAAGTGATAAGTAGGTCCTTATCTACTTATCATTTTCAACACTTTTGTATGAAAAAAAATCTATCTAGTAGTTTTTATGGTAGGTTATCAAACATGTTTAAAAAATTAAATTGTTGAAAATATTAATTTTCATTTGATTGAACTTTTTTAACACTTTATCAAACAGTGTCTTAGCTGATGTATAGGAGCGAGGTTGTTGTTTCATTGATAAGTGAATTAAACTTAAATCATTTCTTTTACTGCAAATTGATATTGAATTACTCTCTTGACAAAACCCTGTAAATGTAGTAACTTTTTTAAAATTGCATAACTTCTATGTACATCTTTAATTTTCTCTTGTAGTTGTTAATACTAGTTGCAATTGCATGTGCAATTGAAAGGTAATTTGAACCAACTTTCAATATATATTTTTTGTTTGAAAAAACACATTAGCGAAAACATAATAATATAAATATTTATATTAAATACAAAATATCAATAATATAATATAAACAAATATTTATATTTATATACAAACATCATATTTAAACAAATCCCATTAAATAAATAATTATATTTATTTAAAAACATCAAATTTAAAAAAAATTTATTAAACAAGATCTGAAAATACCAAAAATCGATTTAGAAAATCGAATTTTACGAGATGTTGATACCTATTTTCATAGTTTCTTTAAGACAAATTCGATTGCTCCTACGGTACTTGGAGAAACGTTGATCATCTGTCTCCTAGGATACAACAACAAGATGATCGCGATAGTAACACCTCTGCATTATCATCGAACAAATTGAACCTTCTTCTTTCACCGGAACATTTGGAAAAAACCAGAGAGAAAAAGAGAGAATTTTTCGAGAGTGGAAAAAACAGAGTAAAACCATTGTGTCTGTTGTGTGCAAAGAATTCTGCAAAATTCTTTCAATATTTATAGGCACTCAGATGTGGAGGATTTAGGAAATAAATCGTGTATTAATGGTAAAAAAAATTGATTTAAAGAACCTTTAAATCAATTTGATAGAATCAAATTGAATTGGGAAACAATATCAAATTGAGATATTTTGTCCTTTTAAAACAGATTCTTATGTATTTGGGCTAAAATATTCGTAGGCCCAATCAATCCGATCATTTCGCATCGCCCACGTCGTGTGGGTGCACCCCAACCTCGATGGGTTTGGATCTGCACCCCTTACACGTGGGGCAAAGCTTCAAGCTTAGTCATTCAATAACTTTATGGTGGGGTTTCATATATAAACGCATCCCACAGATGGTATTTAATCAATGTGAGATGTAAGTTTTTCTTTTCCCCAACTTATTCACAAGTGGCTTACTTTGAGCATCAATTTTTCATTCATCACTCATCCATTTTGAGCATATGATATACTATTGTTAAGGTCTCATGGAGTAGAATATAAAACCATAATTTTATGATTCAACCCTCCACCTTTACCTATCGAGAATATGTCTCAAAGTTACCCAAAAATACTATTTTTCCAATAATCCCCACATGAACGAAAATTGATAGTTTTATCGAAAATCATTGACTCGATGTGGTGATAGAATCTACGATCAATAGTTGCATATAAGTTACCACCATTAATAGTGAATTTGACAAGGGGGTAACACAAACTCCTAACGAATGTGGATGGTACTCGAATAATGAGGGAGTTCAGAGGTGTCAAAGATTGATGTAGGAAGTGATTGCAAAGAGAATTATAATAATAGGGCAAAGCTCGAACAATCAACACGATTAATGCTACTTGAACCCAAGTTACATCTGAGACAATGAACACCTTTGACCATCAGGCCATTACATGGAGTTCGAGTTTAGTTACTTATTGAATGATTAATATACATTTAAGTTTGAAATTAGAAAGATGAGTAAAATTCTAGAAAAAATAAGATTTCTTAAAAATAGGTAAAATGAATTTTCTTTCCTTTCACTCAAACCAAATAATGTAAATGGCTAAAATTACCAAATGGATTTAATTTATTACTAATTGTGTTGTTGAACTAATAGAAGCACAAAAAGCAAAAATGGGGAAGGATCAAAATTCATTCACCAACTGTAATGATTATATACATCAAGTGTTGTTGCATACACCAAGTTTGTTCCTAAAAAACTCAAATCGACTAATATGGAAAGACTTAGAAAAAATATCTACCATCTGGTCCTTTAATCTGCAATAAACCAACGTCACTTCACATGTCTTCTACACTTCCCTCAGCACATAATACTTGATTTAAAATGCTTTGTTCTTTCATGAAATACAAGATTAAGTGAAATAGCTAGAGTAGCTTGATTATATACGAACATCTTTATACTTCCCTCTTGCTTCAAATGCATATCATCCATTAACTTCTTCAGCCATAAGGCTTGATTCACAACAGTTGTAGCTGCAACGAATTCAACTTCTGCAATTGATTGAGCCACCATCTCTTACTTTCTTGAACACCAAGAAAAGCAATTTGTAGCCAAAATACTTGAGCAATATAAGTTAAAAGTTCAATGTGCAAAAACTTGTCAAAATTAATTTTTAAATTCACTTTTCTCCAATTTTTTCTCCCAAACCATTAAAAATAAAATATGGTTTCCAAATAAAATAATTAAAAACCTAAATAACACAATTCAAAGGGAAAATTATCACAAATGAATTGAAATTTATGCACTTATCAAATTTGACCACACTTGAACCATGCTTATCCTCAAGTATACCAAAACACTAATGCATATGCAAATGTAAGTGTAACCTAAATAAATACTTAACCCAAAACAAAAATAAAAAAAAATTCATTATGTACTAATGGAACAAGTAAACAAGCTGTCATGAACACAATCAAAATTTTGTATACTAAGTAAAACATAACATCAACAATAATTCATACAATTAGGATTAATTAAAAACAATAGATATTCGTGCTCGTGTATGATCATTCTTCCTAGCAATGTGTAATGTATAAGAAGTGTTAGAAAAATCAAGAGTATGTGATTAAGTCTTAATACATTTTTTATGATCACTTAGGACTTTAAGGTAAAGGGCTAAGGTCAGGTATGATAATAGGTAATTTAGGCTCACAAACCCTAAGCACCTAGTCACATTTGAATTTTCTTGAGCATAAAGTACCAAAAATTCTCTTCTTCCTCAAAGTTTGAACACAATTCTACCATAACCCATTTCACCAAGACCTTTTACCAAAGCATGCATTTTTTTAGAGAGGCACCTACCCTGAATTACTCAGTTAATCACACCTAAATAGCTTTTGGCTTTACTCATATCTACATCAATGAAACATACTAGGAAACATCGAACCTTTGAATGCAAAAACAAATGACAATTCAAGCACCAATCCTCGGTTACCCAGTCAAGCCACTAGTTCTTTTAAAGCTCATGATGTAGCTAGCAAAGTAATCATACGCTTCTCATGCTTTATTATCAAAGATATTCAATAACGTACAATAGGGTGTGCAAATTTCGAGTAAAATCGAATTAATTCAGTTAGGGATCGGTTAATAATTTTTTGGAAGTTCAGTTAATTTGGTTCGAAATCAGTCGGTTAATCGAATTAACCAAACTTAATAAATAATATTATAATATATAAGTATGTAGTCGGGGATAGAGGTGTTCATGGGTCGGGTCGAATCGGGCTCAACCAAAAATTTAGGCCAGTTTGCTAGGCCCGAGCTCGGCCCGAAAAATGGGCCTAAAATTTTACCCAAGCTCGGCCTGGATAAAAATACTAAAATCCGAGCCCGACCCGGCGTGCTCATATTAATTTTTTATATAATTTTTAAATATATATAATGCATTAAAAATACTAAAAACATTAAAATAAATATTTTCTAACAAATTGAAAATAAATTTTAAAAAATATAAATGCTTAAATAACATTACGATAGATGCAACTTAACAAGCAAATGCCTCTAAAATAGTAACAAAATTAACAAATGCCTGTAAAATAATAACAAAATTAACAATACAATAAATTTTATACAATATCCAAATAATAACAACAAAATAGTAACAACATAATAGTGAATTGTAGCAAAATAGGAGAAAACAATAAGAAAATAACATTAAAAAACAAAAAAAAATATTTTTTTGTCCTTTTGTGAATTCGGGTCGGTCTGGACTGGGCTCGGGCCAAAATGCCTTACCTGAGGCCCGACTCATTGCTTATTTTTTGTCGAAGCCCATTTTCGGACCTATATTTTTACCCAAATTCTCCCACTTTTCGGGCAGGCCTTCAAGCCCGGTCGGGTGACCCGACCCACGAACAGGTCTAGCTAGTGGTCGATCGGTTCGGTTAATTTTTTGGAAATATAAATTAATTGGTCGGTTAATTCGATTAATTTTTGATATGTTTTATACTTGTTTTAACAAAAAATAAAAAAAATATAAATTTCAATTAATTCAGTTAATCGATCGAATTAACCGAAAAAGTTCGATTCGATTAATTTTTAAAAAAAATTCGATTTAATTAACAATTAAGAATTTAAAAAGATCGATTAATTAAATTAATGGTAATTCGAGTCGATTAACCGATTCAACATTCCTAGCATACAAATCATCGATCATATCTACTATAATTCAAAACTTCAAAGATATGGATTGAGCTTTTCAGCTAAAATATAATCAAATCAAGCACATGAATTTATTCGAAGAAAAGTAATAAAATAGGCACAAAGGAAATTCATAATAGGTTGGATCGAATGGCTCAAATGATACAATAAAATTATCTTGTTCATCCTTTAAAAATCATATTTCAAACAAAATTACTCTATAAAAAATAATGTGAAGTGCTTATTATTTTAACAAATATTCTAACAACATAAATTAATGCTACACACTTAATAACCTTCGACATTCATTTACAATTTTTTTAGTGAATTACAAATAGCAACTAACGTGATTCGAGCTCAAGTCACATCTAAAACGATAAACACTCTTAATCATCAGGCCAATATACGAAGTTCATTCATTTACAATGTTTAATTTCTAATAAAGTATTGTTGTCAATTAATCACCCTTTTAATTTTGTCAATCCAAGCATCTTATTCACTGGGGACAACTTTTATATAATGTTATAGATATGGTATTACCTAGAAAAAGAAATAACTAAGATTTGAGAGTGTTGGGCCATCCAAATGAGAGGGTTTTGAGTACTCACAATCAGAATTACAGGCCCATATCTAAATTAATAGCATAATGCCAAGCACAATTATGGCAATATTTATTCTTGTTTGGTCTTCTTCATAAATGTGTACAACTTTTGTTCATGTAATTATCATTTACTTAAGAACCCAACGAGTGATTCCACTGGAAAGAGGATGTTGTTCATCTTAGGAGTTCTAGGTTCGAGCATCTGTGTGTGCAATGTGTGTGTGCGTTGTCAAAGGATTAAGAAAGTATGAACAGATATTACCATATAATCACATCCAATATCAGATCTATTCTTGATATTTTTTGAGCCCTAAGCGAAACAATAAATTTTTTTGGGCCCCTTTCAATCTTAAATCCTGAACAACCGCACTCTCCGACTGCCCCCAAGGTTGACCCTGCTTAATACTATCGTAAAAGTGAGGTTTTGAGATTTTAAACGTCTAGATTCGAGTTTTATCATACTAAATGCTATGTACAAAAATTTCCTAAATATTTAGCATTATATGCACGAGTAAGCCATTATTTTTTTTACTAATAATATATAGTATTATATATTATTGTATCAAATATCTATATTTATATATTATTATAATAATTTGTTTGATTGAGTTAGTGTCACCTATTAATCGTATATTAACTCAATTGTAAAATCACTTAAAAGTTTAATTATTTTATAAAAATAAATATTAAATTGAGAGTATTTATGTATTTCTATATTTTAATAAATTTAAAAATACATACATATAATAAGAATCATAATATTTTAACTCAAAATATAGAATATTTTATTATGTTAATTTTAATATTTCAATCAAAACCATATTTAATTTTCATATTAATTTTTTATATAAATATTTTTTTACCAACATCGTGTGCGCGTCATAATCTCGTAAAATTTTATTTTATTTTAGTTAAAGAAATAAACATATTATACTATAAAGGGTTTATATTTTATTCATAAATAATAAGTGCACCATAAGATATCATTTATTTCTCACATACTTTGAAAATGTTCAATATAATACTTGAACTATTAATTTGTGTATTATATAGTACTGTATTTTCATAAAATATCCAATTTAATACTTATACTTTGAAATTGTTCAATGTGACATCTAAACTATCAATTTATATACTATTATGATACCTGAAATTAATACCATTAGTGAATGCAAATACAACCAATTAAAATTCAACATTTCAGAAGCAAAATTTGGAGTATCTCATGGTAGAAAAAATCAAGTTATTCAACCCCATTTAAGTTTAATAAGTCAAGCAAGAGACATAGTTTTTGAGAAATTTTGGCTTATATATATTTAAGAAAAATTTGAAAATTTTAGGATTTTCAAAAAAATTAAAAAAAAAATTGAGTTAAAATTTGCATGCCCAAACCTATTTACCACTTTGCTCTGCAAATAAAAAAAAATCTGGCATCTACTAAGGATGTTAACTCTAGATACTTTAATAATATTCAAATTTATAGTTCATGTGTCATACTGAATATTTTCAAAGTATAAATATTATATTGGATATTTTATAAAAGTACATGTTCCAAAAAATATACAAACTGATGGTTTAGATACCACATTGGATATTTCAAAGTACATGTATTACATTGAATATTTTATAAAAATATAGGTAGCAAATGTGATATTATCCCTTAAACCATAAATATTATATTTTTTTGGTGAAGTACTAAGAGACTAAAATCTTAATAACAACGCGATTGACCAACTGAATCAATAAAAATCCTTGACCATCAAACTTATTTTTGATGATCTATCAAATTAAAATTACATTTTTAGGTAGTATATGTTTTAATATAATTGAAGGAGGTATATGATAATATATCACATACAAACCATAATAGAAAAGGAAAAAAAGGAAAAACAAAATCCAGGAGCAAAGAAGTACTTAAGAATTTTTTTTATAAAATTTAAATAACAAATACGATTAATACGATTTAAACTAAGTCACATATTAAAGGATTATTGAATTTTCATTAGTGACAAATCAAGTAACAATTCTTAGATAATTATAAAAGAAAACTATAAAGAATTAATTTTATGATAATTTTCACTTTCAGGGTATAACAAATTGAAAATAAAAGTAAGATACGGCGATGAAAAATCAAACGTTAACAGGCTTGCAAAGGAACATTAGCGACGATGGTGACGATTCCCCGACAAGCCTCCCGTTGGTATTACTTCCACCAAGCCTTTCGTAATAATCAACGCAAAACAAAGACAACGAGAGCTGGACCTCGTCGCGAGCCCAGGAGGCTTTCCTCACCCGTCCAAGGCGGCTCCGCACCGGTCTCACGCAACCCGTGTAGAGGCGTTTGTAGCCGCCCAGGGCAAGAACCACGGAACGGACGCTGGAAGGTGGGGGAGACACGTGGTGGAAGCACAGGTTTTCCCAGAGGGAGTCATTGCGAGCAATGGTGCACCAGAGACGGCAGACGCTGGCGGCGACGCACAGGGAACGGCCGTCGAGGCGTTTGAGGATTTCTATGAGGATGTCTACGTGATCATTGATAAAGAACTTGGGTCTCTTTCCCTTGCTCTCCCCGACTGCCTCGTGGTCTTCACAGTGGTGGTTTTGCACCATTGTTAAAGATAAGAAAAGAAAGAGATAGCGGTGAGAAGCTGAGCGGCAAAGGGAAAATAATGATGGGTTAATATGGAGGAGAGAAATGCTATAACTACTATAGGAATAACGTAAAGTTGAAGGGATTTGACTTCAGAGGGAAAAGAAAAAGAAAAAAGATTGTGTTTGTATTTGGGAAAGAGACATAGAGACAGACTTAAAGACAAACAAGAGAGATTTTTCTTTTTTCTTTCTGGGTTTTCGACACAGCGTCAGATTTTTCTTTTCAATTCTCATTTCTGTACATATAGAATTTGGTTAGAGTTGGTAAAATTTATACTAGAATATGAGTTGCACGTTGAACAAATATTTGAACTACAACCCTTCACTGCACTGTATTTGCAATGGTTATGGATATAATAAATTTATCATCTCATTAAAATTTTATTTACAGCATGGATGAATTGGAGGGAGTAAAGATTTGGGGTTAACGAGAAGAGAGAGAGAGAGAATCAAGCGGGGAGGAGGAAGAGGCCAAGAGCAAAGAGCCAAGGCAAAAAGAACTGTGCCTTTTTCTTTAATTACTGTTGTAATTTGCATATATTGTTTTCAACTTTGGTTTGGGTAACAATTCCCATAAAAGAAGAAAAAAAAATCAGAACTTTTCAAGCAGAGACCAAATTTATTTGCTTGAAGGTATCTACATGGCCAGGTTCTTTCTGTAGTTTCTGCAGAAAGGGCCCCGCACCATTAAATATTGAATTGTTTAACGTGATAAGCAAGGTCAATAGACTTAAATATTAAGAAAGTAGGAAGTATATGTCAACTTGGAGCATTGCATTGAATCCATGGAGGAAAATTTAAACAATGGAAAACAATGTAAAAGAAAACAAACAAGGAGATTACAGCCAGTAAGGGGTTGTAGATCAAAATGCCCTATACAACATGACATATTTTCCCTAACCACTCTCTTAGCTTCAAGTGATCCATCATGGAATCTCCTCTACTCATTGTTTTCAAAGATTTTAGCTACAAATGGTTGTACATTTTCTTTGTGGGTTTTTTTCTTGTTCCAAAGGGTTAAGAGATTTGGTTGGACTTTCCTTGTTTTATGGCTTACTTTTGCAAAGAAACTTCTAATACAACTTGCAAACTGGTATTAACATACTGACAAAAGTTTACTGTTTGATAAAACTCTGACATGGGGCATCTTTTTATACGAGTTTGCTGAGAAATTAAGCATAAAAAGAAGCTGATTGGGTGAGTGAGGAAAGAAATAATTAATCATGTGACTAGTCTTCATCATGCTTGGTTGGTTGGGTACTAATGTGACAACATATACTGTTTGGGTTCCAAGAAAATAAGAGCAATATTTCTTTGATTTACACCAAAATCTAGCTGTAAAAGAAAATCTTGAGGATCCATGGAAATATTTTGTCTTCAAGTCCACATTTTCAAACAGATTTAACACTAAAATTTTGTCCAACATCATGTTACTGTATGAGTTTGAATAGCAGGGAGAAAAAACATGTCGAAGTTAATTGTATTACTTGAAATTAGGTCAGCTAATCTCCGAGATTTATGACATTCATTTTGGTTTTGGGTGTTATGGACAGCTCTATGTTTTGGAAGATAGCTAATTGCCCAGGACCCAGATTAGAATCTTGGAAATTATGGTAGGATTCGACAAATCTATATCATGTTACAAATATCATCATAGGTTGATCGAAAACTCGTAAGAAAGTTTTCTTTTTGATACAAATCCTAAAATTACTCATAATTTTTCTTCAACATATAAATAAGATCATAATACATTTAACACACTTGAATGCATGCCGTCCTGTATTGATAACAATGTCAATGTCAATCGAGTTAACTTGATGATTGACATGTTGTAGGCTTGGTATGGTTAATTTGGTTTGTTTTCCCGACCCAAGAGAATGACCCAGGACCAAAACTGTTCATAGGACAGTATCAGATAAGTGAATTGGGTAAGGTTCAACAAAGAGGGGTTATTAGTCCAAGAGAAAGAAAATAGTTTGTTGAGGAAAAATAATTATTTATAAAATTAAATTTAAGTTTTTTATTATTTATTTTGAATTTGTTGAATTATGAATTATTATATGTATGCGATAATATTATTGTTTAATTTATGGAATAATAATTTTGCTTCTTTATTTTGAGTTTGTTTAATGATGAATTGCAATTGCAAAACTTATTAAAGAATATGTTGTATAATTGATAAGTATTTTTTATCTTAAATTTTACCTATGATGAGATTTAAACACAACTGTTTTATAATATTTTCTTTTACCTATTCAACCAAAATGTTGTTTTATGAGTATTTTATATTTGAGATTTATTTAACTTTATTATTTGATATTTATAAATAGTTTTTATATACATAAATCAAATGCTTTTAAAAAATAACAATAAAATTGAAAGAATACACCGAATTAGACCGATATCAATATGTATCAGTACTAATAGAAAATTGGTACGATACTAATTACCTTGTTTCAAATGTAAAAAAAGAGATAGAAAAATGACTCGTTTGATAATAATGCCGCCCTTGCTTCACGCCTTAGAGCCATTTTAACATTACTTCTAATAAGCTTTTTTAGAACAAAAAATACTTTTAAGATAAAAATATTGCTAAACAAAATGTTTTTAAGCTTTTCAAAAGTGATTAGCCAAAAGCAGAAGCAAGAAATTTTAGGTTTTGCTCAAAAGTGTTTTTTTTTTATTCAAAAGCATTTTTGAAAAGCAATACTAGACTAAGCCTTAGCCTCATGTCTTCAAGCAGTGCCATGTAAATTCCAATCATATAACAGGTTGATTGTTTAGACTATTTTTTTAGTTCTGCTTTAGCATTATTTTACTGAACTTGTGGTTAGTTGTTGAGTTTAGGGGCGAGTATTCGATCAAGTCGACTCGAATCGAGTTCAAAAATTTTGAGTTAGTTGAGTTAACGAATCTTATTTTAGCAACCGAATTCAATTTGAATTTTTTGAATCAAATCAAATCGAGTCAAAATATTTCGAGTCAAGTCGAGTCGAGTTAACAAATTTTATTATTTATACTTTATGTTGCGTTTACATGGACTGATTATTTAACTAGTAGACGGAATATAAGATTATTTAACTACATAAACAATATAACGGTTTTGCTTTTTAACTTAATGAATAAACATTTGTCAAAACGACGTAGTTTTACATTTTAACTTAATGGTTTTAACTTTTAACTTTAGAAAATGTAAACATTTATCAAAACAATTTAGTTTTGTCTTTTTTTATTCGGATTTTTGGATAACTTGAATTGTGTAATTAATATTTGAGTTAAATCGAAAAACTTATTTTTTTTATTCGCGTTGATCCGAATAACTTGATTAACTCAAATAATTCGAACTATTTAATTCAAAATTTGAAATTTTTATCGAATTTTTATAATCAAATCGAATTTTGCTCACTCCTAATTGAATTTGTATTTTTTTTTATTTAGCTTAAAAAGTAAAAAGAATTCTCTAATTCTGGCAAAAAAATAAAACCACATAAGCCTTATGCACTCAATTAAATTCTCATATTCCCAAATTGTATTAATGTTATTGATGGGTTGTTAATAGCATTGATGTGGTCCACTCAACAACTGTTGTTGGAGTGGTACTGCCACATTAACTACCACGTCAGCAAAACATGAAAACATTCAAAATATTTATAAAAATAAAAAAAAATTAATTTAAGTTTTTTATGTTCGAATGAACGCAGATAGACAATTGTCAAATTTATTACTTAAAAATATATATTATAAAAAGTTTTAATATTTTCAAAAAATAAATTTGTAAAAAAATATTAAAATTTATAAAAATAGTAAATAAAATTCAAAAAATAAAATTATTAAAATTTATTTAAAAAATTAATTTCAGAATGAATCGAGACATACGATTGTCCTGATTCATTCAAAATCTAGACAATCGTGTCTCCAAATTCATTTTGGATGTTTTTTTAAATTATATAAAATTTTAAAAAGTATTAAAAATTATTTTAATTTAATAACTTATACAATATCCATTCTTTGATTATTTGATTATTTTTTTTATATATTTTTTAATTTAATAATATTAAAATTCTTCCAAATTGTTTTTTCTTGTTCATGTAAATAAAAAAAGTTATTAATATACTTTTTTATTAACACTTGTAATTATCATTTTATGAAAAACATCAATTTTTATAATTCATAATTAATTTAGTTTAATTATTATATGTTATTTAAGTAAAGTTATAATTGGAAAAATTATTTAAATAAATTATTTACTTTAGTTTCCACATCTTTAATCAAACAAAAATATTAAATTATCTTGAATCCAACGAGTGGTTTCAGTGGTAAAGAGGATGTTGTTTAAGTACCTTTGTGTGCAAGGTGTGTGTGCCTTATGAAAAAATTAAAAAAATATGAACAGATACTACCATATAATCATTGAAATGTTATTAAATAATTGAAAATGAATTCAAGA
This sequence comes from Gossypioides kirkii, assembly GCA_005610355.1. Classification (NCBI taxonomy): domain Eukaryota; kingdom Viridiplantae; phylum Streptophyta; class Magnoliopsida; order Malvales; family Malvaceae; genus Gossypioides; species Gossypioides kirkii. The sequence goes on along the minus strand of CP032249.1, from coordinate 5,330,708 downwards.
GATTCTGATTTTATATTTTATATATAGACGCTTGGCACACTGACAACGAACAAAAATGGTGGCTTGGGTTTGAATCTCCTTCTCATTTCATGAACAGATTTGATGATTTCAAGAAAACCATGCCCTCTTATTGTTGGTAGTACCTCTCAAATTTAGCAGTGTTTCTTTGGTTTTTGTAGGAATAAACAATCTTGATTTAATTGCACAGCTTGGCCTTCATTCTTTGTACTTTCTTCCAACTTTTGTATTTTTCTCTTACCAAAGATTCATATGAACTTACGAAGATAAAGCATATTTTTAATGAGAGAAACGAAGTTGCAGAACGTGTTGTAAAGATGGTTACGATAAAGAGTACGGATTTACTGGTGTTTGAAGACATTTCTGAATATCTTTTACATGTTCTTGAGATTGATAGGGTAACTAATGTTTGATTATGTTTTCCACCAAAAATAATTATAAAATTGAAACGATCTTCTTTTTGTATTTTTCGATACTATAATATCAATAACATTTGAAAGGGCAAGGAGATAAGGCTAGTCTGTTTTCTTTGTATTCAGTAATAAATTTATATTATTTTTTATGTAAGCACAGGGAATCCTCGACCTACATTTGACTTAAATTAAATCTAATCTCTATATTAAGAGGGTTTAAAGTAAAATTCTCACAATTAATAAATTTTATGTGTAGTGATAAGATATATGGCGAGAATTCAAATTTTATCTTAGAAATAAATTCAATACCGAACCCTACAAACTCTAAAAATTTTAATTTAATTTTCGTAAATGAGAATTTGTTTGATCATAAAAAACCTACTTCTGTGTAGGTTAGGTGGCAAATGAGTATGTTTAGATTAGGCTTTGGATTCTAATTTTTTGGGTTTTGGTATTTTTTAGGTTTGAATTTTTTCGAGCTAGGGCCGTTTTGGATTCGTTCTTGGATCGAGCTAGGTGGAGTTTGACACATTTAAATAATTTTAAATTTTTTAAGTTATAAATATTTTAATTTTGAATGTAATAATTCATTTTATATTTATACTATGACAATATATTTAAAAAAAAGTACATGTAGATTGCTATTTGGGTTGTGATGTTTTACAATTTAACGTTATAGTAAATTTATGTTTTAAAAAAAAGTAACAATTCAACTCTTTTTAAAATTTTAATAGTTAAATTTGATTTTTTAAAGGTAGAGAACCAAAGTTAATATATATCATTTCGTCACATATTTATTTTATTTAGGTTTAAGGGTAAAAAAACTCTCCGTAAAAAAATTAATTTAGCCCTTATGAAAAATGTGCATCCAATTGAGTCTTTAGTGACCCAAAAACAATCAATTGACTCATTCTATTAACAAATTATCAGTTGACCGGTTTGATTGTTAACCTCATTGACGTGGTGGACGGAAGACACCAAAAATTGTCATGTCATTTGGGTCAGCAAAAAAAATTACAAAAAGTATTTAAAAAAATAATTAAAATGTGTCTATAGAATTAATCTGAAGAACTGGTTATCCAAATTCATTTTGAATGAGTATAAAATTAAAAAAAACTTCAAAAATTATAAAAAATATTTAAATTATTTAAAAATTCTAAAATATGTATAAATACATCAAATGCGTAAAAACTCAAAAATAATTTATTATTTATTATATTTTACTAAAGAAAATATTTTTTTAATATAATTCTAATAACTAATTTATGAAAAGTTGAAATCTCATCCCACAAAATATATAAATTATTAAAATTATATTTTTCATCATTAAGTAAATCAGGTGAAGTGCAAATCCAATCTTTGTTGAAAAATATTGATATCACATATATAATAAGAGTAATTACATGTTATTATTTATTATTATAATGGGTCAACCGAAATTAAAAGTAATCTAATTTAGTTAAAGTTTATTGGGCTTTAATTATTAAATAAAGTATGAGATAAATATGTGTAGATACTCTAGTAACTAAATTCTAATTGAAGATTAATTCCTAATTGATGATGGGCTGATTATGAATTAGGGTTAATGTGTCAAAGTTATATATATTAGGGTTATGGTCCCCAAATTACACATAAGAAAGTTTTTCTAAAATGCCATCTTTGGAAAAGAGAGAGTCAACCCCTGTGTGTTAATTTGAAAGATCAAAACCCTAGATCCGTAGATTTCAAGAAACTGATGAATTCAGGTACGCTTCCGCATCTAGTTTTGTTCTTGATGATTTGTCATGACAAATCCTGGTTTACAGTTTTAAGTTTTATTTCAGATTTATTTTACGATTCTAACAAGTGGCATTAGAGTCTCGTCATGTTGAATCATTGAGAATTAATTGATTTTCTATTATTTTTGGAATAATTCGTTCTTGAGAGTTTATAGATTTGATATATAGATTTGGTGTTTCAATTATAAAGATATTAAGTTTTTTTTATTTATGTTAAAAAATTTTAGGGTTTTGATTTTAAATTTTTAACTTTGTTGTTGGATTGTTATCCTTTAATTTCGAACAATTATAATCAAAACATAATTTAAAATTTAAGGGTTTTAATTGGTTTTGATTTGGCTGTGGGAATAATATTAATTCATTGATATTTATTATTGAGTTTATATGCTTATTCTTCTCATACTATTCAGATTAAATATATATTTTGGAATTTGGATAATATTACTGTTATATGACCAAATTTTTATGTTTTTAAATACTATATTCAGTTCAAGTATAAAAGTATATGTTTGTGTTAAATTTCATTATTTGATTGAGCATATTGGTATGGTTGATGGATTTATACTTGCACTATTATTATTATTATGAATTTTGGCTAAAAACGTTTTAGTTTTAATGATGGTGATTGGGTTTCATTATGAAAGTGGTTATTTGTTTATTTTTAGTATATATAATTGAGTTTGATACAAATTGTATATTTGTATGATATTAAGCTTTAATGAATATTCATTGAAGTTATTAATTTTATGTTATGAATATTTATTCAAGTTTTTGGATACTTTAAAGTAAACTCATGTTAATCATAATATATAAATATGGTTAAATTTTTTTTATGCTTTTGAAACAAAAAGAAGTGTGATTTTAATGGTATAATGCATGAGTTGGATATTATTGAATCTATAAAATGCTATGATTTTAAATTTTGTATATTGATGCTATGGTCGTGGATAAATTTTTATGGATTCAATTACATATATTGTTAATTGATTTTATGGGCGTTTTGATGTAAATTCATGCTAAACTGATGCATGTTTAAGGAATTTAATTGTAAGTTTGGTTCTATAATATTAGGTTTTGACATCTTATGATTCCAAATATTTTGTTAAATTATGATGATATGATTTATTTTATGAATTGTGTGATATATGCTAACTATTATGATTTTGTTTTTGAGATTTATTGACTTGAAAATATTGTTCAAGTATTCATGTGAATTCCTATTTAATCATAAATACAATTTTGGATTCACATGATATATGGAAGGTAAGTTTTTCTATTTGATTTTGAATACATGTATATGTGTGAATTGCTTTAATGTTTTGTCTATACCAAAGTTTTGAATACATATTCTTGTTAATTATTTGACCTTGAATCACTATATTATTTCTGTTTGGCTTTGACATATATATATATAAAAAGTCAAAGATTAAGATTTTCGGTTTTTATTTCACCATTTGGACAATCTTAATTTGGGTTATTCTAGAAATTGTAGTGCATTTCGAAATTTCAGTGTTTGATACTTGATTGTTATGAAAATTTTCAATTTGAATATTGGAATGTTTATATATTTTAAAATAACTTAATTGAAGCATAAGTTGCCAAAGTGATTTTTTTGTGTAAATTTTTATATATTTTAAAATAACTTAATTGAAGTATAAGTTGTCAAAGTGATCTTTTTTGTGTAAATTATTTTATTTTAAAATATTAGAGGTTGTGTGCATGTAACTTAAGTTATGGTAATATTGATCGGTCCAAAGTAAGGTTAATAATATTACATGTGCAACTATTGTAATAAACATGTGACGATTATTTGATTTTACATATGAGCAGTAAATCGGCCCAAAAAAAGATTTACTGTTTGACATGTTCTTATTGTCAGTGTTTGATTACTACACCAAGATATCACTTACAAATTTGCTTTACAAGGAGTGTAAGGTAATGCTGGACCATATGTTCCCCAAGAATGAAAGTCCAGCTTGGGCTAAAGCCAATAATGAGGATCTTGGTGGGGACTGTGAGGATGATGGATATGATACCCCAAGTCTACCCGTTACATTTTAGAGATGCACATTGCTCGGAGATGTAATAGTAGTAGTACTTGGTCATGATAAATCTGGTTTGATTTTGTTTGGGTGGAAGAATTAAGATTCATTTTGCTGCTATGTTACATGATTAAGATATTAGCTCCTTAGCTATACTTTAATTTTAAAATTGGTTCGTAATAGAGTTATAAATGAATAAAGTGTTCGATAAACAGTTTTGATTATGTTCGTTTATCAAGTTAATTAAACGAAATGAACTAGATTTTGAGGGTCATTTATTAAATGAATAGATCACAAACAAATGTTTGTTCAATTCATTTATATTTATAAACAAGTTTGTTTATGTTTGTTTAAAGCTCATTTATTGTTTGCTTATTTTATTTTAATAAAATTTTGGGTAAATTACATCGACAGTCACTCAATTTTGGGATAGCTGACAAAACAATTACCCAAATTTCAATTCAGTCACTCAACTTTCGAAAAATAACAAAACAATCACCACTAACCATTTTTCGTTACAGACTTAACAAAGCTGCCATTTTTCATCCCCCTATCACTGCTCTCCTGTCCCTCTCCTTCTTCCCCACCATCCCTCCCTCCCCTTACTTCCATCAACTTAGCTTCCAAATCTTGTTTGGTTCACTCCCCGCCGACATCTCCACCTTGTCGGAACTTCATACCATATCACTTCAACATTATTCCTTATCTGGGTCCATCCCATCTTTCACCAACCTTTCCAACTTACAGAACATTTACCTCAATGGCAACTCGTTCACCTCGGTCGCCCCCGACGCGTTCACGGGCTAACCTATAATCAAACACCTAGTTTACAAAGCTGAGTCCATGGACATTCCCAGATTTATCCCAATCAACGAGTCTCGTCGAAGTTCAACTCAACAACACCAACTTATACGACACTTTACCCAATGTCTTCCAATCTTTGAACAGTTTACAAAGCATAAGGCTATCTTACAACAACTTGAACGACACATTGTCGCCTTCTCTCATCGGTTCAATGTTCAAAATCTTTGGATGCTACGTCAACAAAGTAAACATATGTTAATTTTTCTATTTATTTTGAAGTGATTTGACAAAAAAATATAAATTCGATAATTAAAAGAGACGAAAAATTAAATGAATGGCTAAAATAAATTTTTTATAAAGTTAGTGGATCAAATAAGTGATCATGCTAATATTAAAATTAAAAGTAGGTAAATTTAAAATTTTCCATTAAGATTAAAAAGAAAAAGAAAAAGCCTTACCTTTAAAGCATTCGTTTGTTTCCCAAATTTACCTTTTTATAGATAATTATTTTAACATTTCATCGTAAGTAAAAAAAAAAAAAAAGGAAGCTAAGGCGAGGGTAAGGTAACGGTTAGTATTGGTAGGTCATATCTTTTCTCGAGAAAAAGATAGCTAAAAATCCAAATACATTTATGTCATCATCCTCTCCACCTTCCCACAAAATCCAAATGCTTTCAAATTTTATTTTATTTTATAAGTTAGCATTTGATGCAATGTAAAATTATATTTTATTATATAAATTAGTGTTCTCTTTTAATTGTATTTCACTTTCATTTATTTTATGAAGGCTTTTATATATAACCCTTAAGAAAATGTGAAAAAATTAATTAAACTTTTGTATTAAATTCGTACTCAATTGAGTTATTATTGTTAATTAAAATAATTAATTATATTTCTCCATTAACAGAATTCGTAATTGATTACATTTTCTATTAAAATAAATTGACGGACCAATTAGATAATGACACATGACAATTTCTAGTTTAATCTACTATTTTCTTATAAAAAATATTAAAAATCATAAAAATTATTAAAAACAATAAAAACTTATAAATATTATATAAAAGTTATAATAAATTATATTTTTTATAAAATTAATTAAACATATTTAAAATTTTATGGAAACATATAAAAATTCTTAAAAACTTATAAAAATATAAAAAGATTTATTAAATATTAATAATATTAAAATTGATATAAACTTATAAAAATATAAGAAACCATAAAAATTTATAAAAATTATAAAATATATTTAAAATTTTATGAAAACTTATGAAAATTCATAAAAACTTATAAATAATATAATAAATTCTTATAAATTATAAAAATTATAAAAAAATCATTTAAACCTCTAAAATCATAAGGAGCGTATGACATTGCACCAACCATCGATTAATGGGAATAGTCATCATATTGTTAAGATCATTTTTATGTTGAATAAAATCGTCTCAATATTCTAGAAATAAAATTATAATTGTGAGCCCCTCACCTTTTGATAAATTATTTTTTTAAAATTATTTCTAATTGTTTAAGTATAATACAATAGTTTGGATCTTGAAAAGTTGAAAATTATTTACTAAGTATTGCATAATATAAAATATTTTTATTTGTACAGTTAGATTCTATTAAACCAAAATTTCATTATCCAATTATTAGCATATGTCAGTGTGAAATATTCTGACCAAAGTTTTTAGAATCGGTTAAGCCATTGGTTCGCCAATTCGGTCGAGTCTATCTAGTTTAAATAAATAAAACATGAAAAATAAAAAATTTGATTCTAACCACCCGATTTTCAGGTCAATCGATCTAATGGTTTTCTCTAAACTAATAATTTCGATCTAACCACTAATCTTGTTCAAGGTTTATGATTCTTTTTATAAATTTATATCAATTTTAATATTTTTTTTAATTTTTTTATAATTTTTAAGAATTTTTATACTTTTTATAAAATTTTAAATATTTTAAATATATTTTATTAAGTTTGTAAAAAATTTCATAATTTATTAGATTTTTATAAATATTTATTTTTTAATTCTTATAAGTTTATATAATTTTAATATTTAATATTTTTTATAACTTTTTATAAATAAAATTTATTTCTTATCATTTGTAATAATTTTTTAATCATTTTATGAGAAAATATTTGATTAAATTAAAAGTTATCATGTGTCACTATTTGATTGATCCGTCAATTTATTTATTTATTTTTGGTGAATATTCATCAATTTATTTTTACCGTCAATGTGCTCAACTACATATTTCGTTAACGGAGTGATTTAATTGATTACTTTAGTTAAGGATAAAAACTTAATTGAGTGCAATTTTTTTTTAATAATATACCGACTAAATTTATTAGAAATTAAAATAGAGAAACATTTCAAACGAAATTAAAATGTAGCAGAAAAATAATAAAACAAAGGGAAATTAAAAAAAATAGAAAATGAAACATCAGACCAACAAAACACGTCCATTAGGCTGCAACAACAGGGATGAAATTAAACATTGGAGAAAGGAAGCAGGAAACAAAACTCCTTGTCTCTATCCACTTACACGCTTAAGGATCAAAGTAGGAGTGGTGAGTGAAACCAATAATCTTGCAGGTTGCTTCGCAAAACAGATCTGACTGCATCGAAAAACGAACTACAAAAGGGGATCAAACTATTGAAAGACCACCAATAACTGCAAATCAAAGCCGAGCGTTGTGAGAAAACTATCCACGAACGCTAATCTACCACGAAGGTAGACAAAAAAGTACCATAAGGTAGAAGCGTGCCACAAGGCAGAGGAAAAGCGTGCCACAAGATCAAAGTAGGAGTGGTGAGTGAAACCAATAATCTTGCAGGTTGCTTCGCAAAACAGATCTGACTGCATCGAAAAACGAACTACAAAAGGGGATCAAACTATTGAAAGACCACCAATAACTGCAAATCAAAGCCGAGCGTTGTGAGAAAACTATCCACGAACGCTAATCTACCACGAAGGTAGACAAAAAAGTACCATAAGGTAGAAGCGTGCCACAAGGCAGAGGAAAAGCGTGCTGCAAAGATAGATAAAATTTAGAAGAAAACCAAAATATAAAAGAAAATAAGAACTGAACATAAAAAATTAAAGGAAGGAATACCGAGGGTCGACTACCAGCATTAAAGCTGACGTCGCCGCCGGCTAATCAAGAACGAAAGAAAGAAATAGAGCGACGCAGAGAAAAAAGTTTGAAAACCCTGATATTGATCAATAATTGAGTTCAAATTTAATACAAGAGATTAATTGATTTTTTCGCATTATCTTTTATATATATAAACCTTTTATAAAATAAAAAATATTATGTTAAGAGTATTTATATATTTTTATATTCTAATAAATTTAGAAAAAAATATACACATAAAATTCATGATATTTGAAGCTAGAGCATTATAAGACAAAATAAGGAAGATATGTCATTTTTTATAAATATTAAGGGTTTTGCGCCGTTTTAAAAAATATTTAGGAGAATAGATCGTTTTTAGGGAAAGGGCAAGCTTTTCGTGAAATTAAAAATATTTTATTTATTTATTTATTTTTAGGGTTTTTTAGGATTTTCACATTTATCTATTTATTTATTTACAAGTTTATTTAGGGTTTTTTAAGTTTTATTTATTTATAAAATATTTTTTACATCGTAAAATTTATAAAGACAAAAGTATTGTATAATTTTAAAAACATCGGTTTATTTATTAATAATTTTGTTTACAACACAAAATTTATAAAAAAATACATCAATCGGGTTATCGAGGAGAATGTGTGCCGCAAAACGGTGGACAACGGTCACGTGGAGGATTTCTACATACCACGAGCCGTACAACCACAAGGTAATCCTGAGGTGGAATCGGAGGAGTCGGAGGTGGAACTAAAGCAGGAGCCAGAGGTGCATCTGAAGGTGTATCCGGAAGTACGGGCCTGCAGACTTCCTCCTCCTCATTGTTGTCACCAACTGAATATGACCTTTGCACGGTCCCCTGAGTAGCGTCATTATCTTCTTCGTCCATTGATTATTGTGTCGTTCTCGCTTCCATCGTGTATTTTCCACTCCCTCGTCCAGCCGTTACGATGATGATCCAACAACGTAAAATAGCGACGCACACAGTGTTTAACCCACTATAGGGCTGTAACCATGAGGTTATCCAACCCCTGGGTACGTTGAAAAGGTACTAGGCATCGACATCATTATCGATTGTTAGGTCGTCATTTGCGTTGGTATCGTCGTCTATGACGGTGCATACATCAGTATCGACATTTGCATGGGGGTGAGTATGCGGGGGACGTCGCTGATACGAAATATGTACCTGCGTGAACTGAAGAATCGGCCACGTGCGATGGTGTCATGTGTGGCGGTGCTCTATAGTACGGTGGTGCTTGTGAAAAAAATATGGGGTTTGGTATTTAAACAAAGATAAGTGGAGGGAATTGACCCGAAAATGATGTGAATACAGGCAGCGAATCTTTTGTTGGTGCGGATGACGAACCTGTCGTGCGACCACGACCCCTCCTACAATGTTGTGGCGGTCGACATGGCCTCTTCCGTCAAATTTGTCGACTCTTTTACTCTAATGTTAGCACATACGACTTGCTAACGGATCTGAATCATGGCATGTCCTCATCATTTGTCGTCATGCCCGCTGAGTAGAATTCTTCGCGTGGTGGTAAGGATTGCTTCCTACAATCCCATGCATCAATGTACTCTCGGTGCCACTGCGACCAATCGATGTTGTCCTTCCCCCGAATGTCAACCTTGTGCAGCTCATCTAGGTTTTGCAGTGGCAGCCGAATTTGTTGCTTCGACCCAAACTATCGCAACACCCGGTCTGATTCATGGATTTTTACCGTCGTGTATACTACCAACAACACCTTCGCGTCTCACATCCGCTTGTCAGCCAACTTCCAGCGGTATGCAAGATATGACATCGGTGTCGGCGTACAACATCCATTCAAACTAAAAAGTAAATTTATAAATATAGTTATGTATGAATTTTCGTAACCAATAATAAACTAATCAATTTAAGATCGAAAAAATAAGTAATTAACCTTGCATTTAGAGCGTTGATCTAACAACAACCAAATATCTTTTAACTCATCGGGCACATCCACGTAGCTCGGCCCATGGTTTCACCTGTACAAGCGATGTGTTAGTCGAAGCGTACAATAAAAAAAACTTTACATACTACGTATTTGTTAAGAAATGATGTTTACCTTGTCACAAAAGAGAAAATGTATGGGCCGATCACCTCAAGACATAGAAATGGTAGTTGGCACCAAGCCCACAATTGCAGCATTAGTAGGTAACCACCGATCAATGCAGCTTCCGGATGCGTGGCCCAACACATCTTCCGGTATAACGTCACCAGTACGATAGATCTCCAACTGAATTTGCCGCTCTCCTCGAAGTCCATCAGATGTAAAAGCTACCTTACGTGCACCAAATTACGAGATTTGTCGAAAATTAAAATGCCCCTAATTAACCTCTAAATGTACGCTCGAGTATATTGTTGTATGACCTCTTCCATTACATCTTTAGGAAGCATGTCGAAATTTTTCTTCAACCAATTCATCGAGATTCGACCACCTTCGAATCAGCCCGAGATCTTCCCCAACAATGTATCGCAGAGGGTCACTTTATCGGCAACGAACGATGCTCCCATGACGACTGGCCCATTCACCGATAAACTAAGCTGTAGCGCTACGTTCTCGAGTGTGATTGTACACTAGCCGCATAAAAGGTGGAAAGTATGTGTTTTGGGCCTCCATCTCTCCACCAATGCACTGATTAGTTGGAGATCAAGTTTGTAGCCCCCGGATATGCGAGATGCATTTAAGAATCCAGTCACATTCAAGTAATAGCAAATCTCAAGGACAAAAAGCTTTCCCTTATTATGAATGAAGCCTTCCAAAACACGATTATCAATCTGTTTACAAAAAATTTATATTAAAATTAATAAAAATAAATTTAACAGTATTAAAATAAATAAAATTTAAATTTTCGTATTACCATTAATAATTAAGCATTGAAAATATGCGGGATGTTGGATCGGAGTACAGAAGCGGCCATTTTTTAAAAATCGAGTTAAAAAAATTGGAGATATTTTAAAAAATATTATCTTAAAACAAAAATATCGAAAACAATTAAAACGAAAAAATTAAAAAAATTGGTAGTGGATGTGAGAGAGTTTGAGAAAGTTGAAAGAGATGAGAGAGATTTGAGTGAAAAAGAATGAAAAATGACGGAGTATTTATAGGTTTTAATTTTTTACCATTGGCCCTATTTGTACGAGCTTTCCCCAAAAACGATTTATTTCCGTAAATATTTTTAAAAACGACGTAAAACTCTTAATATTTATCAAAAACGACATATTCTTTTTATTTTGTCGCATTATAATATTTCATTATCTCAAAATTACCATTTCAATAAAAATTATATTTAATTTTAATATTAATTTTTCATAAAATTTATATATAAATATTTCTCACTCACATTACGCCATAATCTAATAAATTCTTATTTTATTTTATTTCATTTGAATTTAGTTAAAGAAACAAACATATTATACTAGTCATAAATTATAAGTGAAGCATAACATATCCTTTATTAAAATCTTTAATGATTTATAAAATTACATTTTTAGGAAATGATATGTTTGAGCATTTTTTTAATAATAATTTTATCATAAATTTTTATAACATTTGTTTCTTCAAAACAGTTAACATATTTAAACTCACAATCTATAATAATATCAATCATATTAATACTAATTCAACTAAAACCCAATTCCGAAGCGAAAACAAATGTCAATAGCAAAAAGGTACTTATTAATTTTCATTATCGACAAATCTCATACATAATTATAACCAAATAAAGAATTTTATGATGATTTTCACTTTCGAGGTATAATAAATTCAAAATAAAAATAAGACAAAGGCGATGAAAAATCAAACGTTAACAGGCTTGCAAAGGAACATTAGCGACGATGGTGACAATTTCTCGACGAGCCTCCCGTTGCTATTATTTCCACCAAGCCTTTCGTAATAATCAACGCAAAACAAAGACAACGAGAGCTGGACCTCGTCGCCAGCCCAGGAGGGTTTCCTCACTCGTCCAAGTCGACTCCGCACCGGTCTCACGCAACCCATGTAGAGGCGTTTGTAGCCGCCCAGGGCAAGAACAACGGAACGGACGCTGGAAGGTGGAGGAGACACGTGACGGAAGCACAGGTTTTCCCAGAGGGAGTCATTGCGAGCAATGGTGCACCAGAGACGGCAGACGCTGGCGGCGACGCAGAGGGAACGGCCGTCGAGGCGTTTGAGGATTTCTATGAGGATGTCTACGTGGTCGTTGATAAAGAATTTGGGTCTTTTTTCCTTGTTCTCACCGACTGTCTCGTGGTCTTCACGGCGGTGGTTTTGCACCATGGTTGAAGTTAAAAAAGAGATAGTCAAGAAGAAGAAGAAGAAGAAGAAGAAGAAGATAGCGTTGAGGAGTTGAGAGGCAAAGAGGAAAACAATGAAGGGTTAATATATAGGAGAAATGCTGTAACTGCTATAGGTGTAACGTAAAGTTGAAGGGATTTGACTTGAGAGGGAAAAGAAAAAAGATTGTGTTTGTATTTGGGAAAGAGACACAGAGGCAGACTTAAAAGACAAACAAGAGAGATTTTTATTGTTGGGGTTTTGAGGTATTTTAATTATTCATTGCTACTAGAAAATGAGTTGCATGTTGAACAAAGTTATGAGCCACGAGAAAACATGAAATCATATTTAAAGCCTTGAAAAATGAAATCGTATTTACAGCATGGATGAATTGGAGGGAGTCGAGAGAGAGAGAGAGAATCGAGAGGGGAGGGGGAAGAGGCCAAGAGAAAAGAGCCAAGGCAAAGAGAACTGGAACCGATGCTATGCCTTTTCCTTTAATGACTTTTGTAGATTGCATATGCATTGTGTTTCAACTTTGTTGTTTTTGTTGTTGTTTGTGAGTTTCAAACACTGGTAGCTGAACTTGTGATGAGGCAGAGTTTGATTTTTGTTAGATGGAATTGAAGATTGAGAATAAAAGTGAGGCACAGCTGTTTGGGGTGCAAAGGCCAAAAACATTGATTTTTGACGGTTCTTTGGTTACAAAAGAGTTAAGGCTTGGGATTGGAAAGGAGAGGAGAGGAAGAAAAATGTGTCATTTCAACACCGCTGGAAGCAACCTATATTTGGTATGTGAACAAGAGATTGGATTTGGAACCCATAAAGTTACAATGATATTGAGAGAGGCAGAGCAAATGATTTTTGAATTTGTGGGGTGATTTCTCATGGTTATGGACTAATTCCACATCTTTTCCTCTTGGGGTTATCCTCACTTATCCTTACTTTACCTCTGAATTATTGGGTTTGGAGGGCTACTATATATAGTATAGCCCTCAACTAGGATTTGGCCTCTTTTACATTGTCTGCCTCTTCTTCTCTCTATTACTAAAAAAAATCTTACTGATTTTCCATTTTTCTTTCTGATAAAAAGCAGTTTGGTATAGACATAGGGTCAAATTGAATATAACTAAGCAGAGTTTAGATGGACAATACAATTATTTACAGTTAGTGTAAAAATAATGGTGGTTATGAGAGATAAAAGGTAAGCTGAATGCACCGCACTTTCTATCCAAACTCACACATAAACTAACAAAAATATTTAAGGATAATATAGTTCATTTTTAATTTTTACATTTTTTTTATTTGCTTTGGTATCTGAATTTGAAAACTAAATCTATTTAAGTCCTTGAATTTGGATTCTGCTAAAATTTGATGTTGTGAACCGATTGAATTAAAAACTTCTTAAAATTGATAAAAAAAATGAAACAAAAATCAACAACTAAACAAGTTGAATTAATTTAATAATGTTTTTATTTTTAATTATTGTTAATCTAATGCTTAAACCAATTAAATCATAAACTGGTGGTCTGATTGATACAGCTAAAATTTTAATACTAAATCTTCAATTCACACTACTCTAGTTTCAGAGAAATTCTTTTATAAAAAAAAATTAAAGTTATATGCATATTAATTTAATTTATATATATATAAGCTGCACCCAAATACTGAGAACAGATTGTTTTGAGTGGAGAACAGAAAAGGTCATATCAAAGCATCTTATGTTCCACCTTGAAATAATAATGATGACTCCTTGGGTAACAACCAAAGCGAAAAATGAAAAGAGCATCGAGATGAAGGATGAGAGTGGCAACTATTTTGGTTGTCTTTTGGGATTGGATTTTGCTCCGTAAAGGAAATTTAAGTTTACAATAATAAAAATATAATTTTATTATTTTAAAGGATCATGATTTCTTTAAATTTTTACTATCTTCTGTAACGGTACAAATCTTCTTACCATCAAATTATCATTAAAATAAAATTCACTAAACTATACCGAATCGATTAAGTTATTCACTCGAGTTTAATTCGATTTGATTTAATTTTGTAAAAAGATTTAAAAGTTTGGAATGATGATGGTCACCTCTAGTCCTAAGCCCTACCCCCACCAATATCAGAGAGAGTATTTTAATGGCGACGAAGGGTTGTTTGGGTATTGTTGGACTGACATGAAGGGGGCACTGTTCCCTATTCTTTCTGGGAGGAATTTGATAATTGCAAGATTACAAGGAGAAACCCGTAAAGTACGTAAAAAAGAATACAAATAAAAATTCAGAGTTTCACTCACTCTCTTAACGACTACTATGATTTTGTACTTTTCGAGTCCTTAAAACAAAGAAAAAATAAAAACATCGGCAACATATTTTATACGTTATGAGTTTTCACCATTTCTCTCAAGTCATCCATCCATCTGCTTTCTGCAAATTTGTACAACTTTCATTACAAATATGCACCATTAAATTGACCATTCACTCAACTTTTCATCTTCATGGATTAATAATTGCGTTTGAATATATTCAGATTTTAATATAAGTATTGTTGAGTTTTTCTCTCTATCCCTTTTTTAAGAAAGCTCATCTTCATATATATATAAAATACAGTTCAAGGATGTGATGTATTAAGGGTAATTAAGCATTATAGACGAATAGGGGGTGAGCTAAAAAATAGATGAGGAATTGGATATCGGGTCAAATATGCAGCGTGATGTATATTATAGAAGTATGTTGTTACATATATATATAGAGAGAGAGTAAGGATGATTTTCATATTAAACATGCATTTATATCCTACATTTATCTTTGGATTCAAGTGTAACATTAGAGTAATGAAAGAGATGGGGAAATGGACTAATAGTTGTGGCTTCTTCGTTTTCGTTCACTTGCTTCTGGTGTGAGGTATCTAGGGAATTGTGCCATTTTACAAGATTTAGGACAAGAAGATGTCTTGGCCTTGGGTTTGGTTTGGTTTGGTTTGTGTAACAATTCCCATTAAAGAAACTCTAAACTTTTCAAGCTGAGTAAAAAACAATGCCCAAACCAAATTTATCTGTTTGAAGGTATCTACAAGACCAGGTTCTTCTCTGCAGGAAGGGCCCCCCCTTTTGCATTAATGCCATTCATATTGAATTGTTTAATGTAATAAGTAAGGTCAATAGTTTTAATTATTAAGTAGTAAGTAATTGTTAACTTGGATCATTGCATTGAATCCATTGAGTTGAAAAAATAGGTATGAAAAATGATTTGATTAGGAGTCTCATGTGTTGGTCTGATAGTCAGAATGTTCATCGTTTCAAGTGTGATCTGGATTCAAGTCGCACTAATCGCGTTGCTGTTAGGATTTTACCCTATTATTATAATTCACAAAAAAGTTGATTAGTCATAAATGTAAAATTTAAATAAGATTTTGGTTGTGTTATCTGTAATAATAAATTTGATCAAATTCAGTATATATTTTTTCTAAGTTAAGGGAGATATGTCAAATCCTGGATTTGACGTCCAAAATCATTCAACTTTCAATTAAATGATTTATTATTATTATTTTGAACTTTTAGATACTTAAAGAGTGGACTCTATCTTAAAAAATCAAACACGAGATGAAAATTGAGACTTCTCAAAAAAAGTATAGATTAAGGGGATCCAAAACCAAAAATTTAATTTATCAAATTTGAATTATAATTGCTAAAATGAATGTAATTGCAATCTCACAAATTTTATAAACAAGTACTGACCAAAAATAAAATTGATTTGAGTTTAAGAAAACAATCAAAATAAAAATTTCACTAAAATTCAGCAGAATATCCTCGTATATTTTCTTATGATTTTCGACAACCTCTACTCCCTTTATATAGAGAAAAAAATCACAAGAATTATACTAGAATAAGTACAAGTAAATAATAATATTTTAATAAAAAATCTGTGTCTAATTAGGAGCCCCAATAGGGTAAGTTGGTGCACATAAGCAGTATAGACTCCTTGTGTGCCAAGGCACAATTATATGCACAGTCTAGTTTTAAATTAGATTAAAACAAGGTGATATGTAATGGTTTGATTTTTAGTGATATCGAAAAATATTATTTTGAAATATAATTTCCATAAATCAGTCCGTAAATACTAAATAAAAATATTTACGGCGATAATATAAAAATATATTGAAAATTGGTCGAGTAAATTTTTATATACAAAGACTAATATGAAGCAATTTTTAGTAGATGGAGTAAAATTAACTTTACGTAATAGCATAGGGACTCTTGGTAGAATTTGACCCTCGATTATTATATAATTAATAATATTACTATTGATTATGTGTTTATTATATTTATTTATATTATTATATATCTAAATATAATAATATGTTTATGTTTTTTTTTAAAATATGTTTTGTGTTTTTTATCATTATTTTTAATGTTGGTAAACATGTTTAATTAGATGTTCATGATTATGTTCGTAAAAATGTTCAGTTTGAACACGATTATTTAATGTTGACTAATTTAATTTAAACAAATTAGCATGAATACACGCAATTGAATAAATAAATATAAATACAATTTTGAAATTCTTAACGAGTACAAATCCAACATATCAATTTTCCTATCATATGATAAGAGAATGTCATCTAACCTTCAAAGTGAATGATATTTGTTAGAACCCAATTTTGACCGGGCTTAAACTTTTAATTTTAATTTGAAGTTAAATTGATTTTATTTAAATTTAAATTTATCTTAAATTTAAATTTAATTATTTAAATTTACTTTAAATTTAAATTAAAATACTAAACATTTAAAATTAAAAGTCCAATGTTCATGTACATTTAGCCCAATTTGGCTCACTTCCCTTAACCCATTTACACCCGTTCTTTTAAACCCAATTACAACCCAAAATCAAGTCCAATTCAGCAACCCCAAAGTCAAACCTTGAAATCTGATCTCCCACATGCTGCTGCCCACCAGCTCCATTCACCACCTGCTCCATCATGCCCTGCCATCACCATTGCCTAGAAGAACCTGCAACAAGCAAAGAAGTTTAGCAGGCATTTAAGGGCAAACAACAAAATAGCATCATAGTTATTCTGGTTATAAAACCAGAATCAATTCATTGTAAAAAGGAGAGTTTTTTCGATTACAGATTCTCTAAAAATCAACTTTTCAAATATAAGCATTATATCATTAACCAAGAGTCAACAGCAAGCAAAGAAGAATCGTCAAGCATTCTCGTGTTCTAAATCAGCAAGGTATAAGTCTCAAATACATGCATGTTCACTTCTCATTTATTGTTCTGAAACTAAACTAAAAAACTTTTTACATTTCACATACAATCAATAAATGCCTACTGTTATCGCCATTTATTACTATTTAGTATATTGTTTTAATAATTAATAAATACATACATGTATGTATTAAGTATTAATAATGGCATTTATAGCAATAATAATAATATTGGTAACAGTAGCATTAATTAATAATATTAATTTATTAATTAAAAAAAACAAAAAAACGAAGAGACAGAAGACCCCCTGGTCTAGTCTCTGCCGGAGTCGCCGGCGGCCCCTGAAGCCTCGATGTCGTCGGAGCCGTGCTAGGGCCACCCTCGAACACCGTCCGCAACCCGTATCGCTCAGATCTGAAAAGAAAACACGAAAAAAAAACATTAAGACCCGAAACATTTTTTATAAAAAATAACAAAGGAACAAAGGAGATGGTTTTAAAATAAATAAATAAATATAAGGGTGTGCTTAGGAATTTCCATATCTGGATTTCCAGATCTGGGAAGATTTTAAAATAAAAATATAAAAGAAAACAAACAGAAAAGAAAAGGGAAAGAAACCGCTCACCTTCGAACGTCGGTGGTCGGAGACGGGCTGACCGGCGCGTGACCACGTCCACCGGACGGCGCGATCGAGGGGAACATTCGGAGGTGACGCGTGCCGCGCGTTGCCTGGCGGTGGCTGGCAGACAAAGGGTGGCCGGCCTTTGATGTTTGAGAGAAATGGGGGGGAAGTTGAGAGAAAAGGGGAGAGAGAGGGATAATTTTTAAGAAAAAAATGAAAAAATGAAAAAAATTTTGAAATTTGTTATTTATACTAAACCCATTTGGACCGATCCGACTCGACCCGACCCACTCTGGGATCCGCGTGTTTTTAGAAAATGGTATATTTCTGCAATTGGTCCTTCCGCATTTTTATTTGCTTCAATTTAGTCCTTTTGGCATCTTTTTACCTATTTGCAAATTTGCCCTGTAATTTTAATTGGTTTATAATTTAGTCCTTTGACTGTTTGACTGCACCAAAGGCTGCCACGTGTCATTTTTTGGCTTATTTCTGCATTTAGTCCCTGACATTTTTAATTTGTTTTAATTTAATCCCTAAATCAACTTTTACTTAATTATAAAATTGGCCCAAGAATTTTTCAAGACTTACAATTTGGTCCCTTGACTGTTGGATGCCTGTGGGGCTGCCACGTGTCACCTGTTTTTGGTTTTATTGCTTTGTAAGTCCCTAAATTGTCCAAAAATTACATTTCGACCTTAAAACTTTTTGAAAATTATATTTTAACCCCGAAACTTTTCAAAAATTACATTTTAACCCCTAAACTTTTCCAAAATTATATTTTAACCCCAAAACCTTCAAAAATTACCATTTTACCCCCAAACTTCCCTAAATCCCATTTTTATCCCCGATTTCACCAAAACTTACCGTTTTACCTCCGAACTTTCCAAAATTTTATTTTTGACCTTGTTTTTGCCAAAATTTACCATTTTATTCCCCTAAACTTACCAAATTCCATTTTTAACCCTGATTTCACAAAAATTACCATTTTACCCCTAAAAACCCAAATTACCATTTTACCCCCGGGTATCGAAAAAGTCTTGTTTTAATCCCGATTGCATCATTTCTTTAATAATATTTGCATTTAATCTTATTTGTTATGCCCCGTACTTCGTATTCATGTTCACTTCATATAATTTATGAAATTGCTCATTCATTATTTGTTTAAAAAATCGTTTTCACAAAATTTTAAAATTAAGACAATATTCTTTAATTTCACGTTTCGAAATCTTGCGCCTTAACTTACTAGGTGTAATTTTTCTTCAAACCGAAATAATCGAATACCCTTTATCAAGGCGATATTTCCTATCTCCGATTCCGAAAATTTGCTCCTTAACTCACTAGGTGCAATCCTTCGTCAAATCGAAATAATCAAATATCCCTTTCTCAAAAATAAAAAGGTTTTGCAAAGGAAAGCTCGTTATTTTTTTGGATCTCGAAATATTATGTCCTAACTTACTGGATGTAATTTTTCTTCCTCGATCATTTTGAAATAGCGAGACTTCCAAATGAAAATTTAATTTCTTTTAAAATAACTCATGCATTCGAGGATCGTATTTTAAACTTCATTCAAGTTTTCAAGGTTTACAAATCAAAACCCGAAAATAATCAAAACGGTACCAATTTTGGGCGTATGAGGGTGCTAATCCTTCCTCGTGCGTAACCGACTCCCGAACCTGTTTTCTGGACTTCGTAGATCAAAATTTTAAACGTATTTTAAACGTTTTGTGGTGATCCAATCACTCCCAAATAAAAGATTGGTGGCGACTCCCTTTTACTCCCATTATTTTTCAAATTTTAAATGTTAAAATAATTTTTCGAAACTTTCGTTTTCAAAGTGGTTTCGACAGCTTGGCGACTCCACTGGGGACTTTTTAAATAAACGAGAGTCAAGCCAAAATTGATTATTTTCGGGTCTTTTTTTAAGAACTTTTAAACTTCGGTTTTGTTTAACATATGATCCTCGACATCTTTGTGTGGTATTTTACTGTGTGATATTGTTAAGTGTAATTTCGCATCCATGTGCATTGTGACTTTACCCTTTTAAGTGGAAGCGGGATACTACTCCTTCGTGAGGTCTTCACCTCCGTGTAGGATAGTGGATCGCTTTCGGGATTACAAAGTACCCTTGTTTTCGTGAAGTTTTCACTTCCGTGTAAACATGTGGAAAATGCGTCCCCCTGAACCGAACTCATCCGTATGAGCCTGTAATGGGTAAGGATCGAGGAATCTGTTGGTTTGGGTACCCATTCTTTAGAGCCTTAAACCACATATAGTGAGTCGTAAGAACATGTCCTAGGAGGAGTTTACGTTCAACCTTTTAGCAGCCTTTCGATGCAAACTTTTTATGTTCTATAATTTACTTGTATATTGATATTAACACGTTTCGCTAACTTGTTTATTTTGTCTCATTTTGCACTGCATTGCATTATCATATAAAAGGGAGGTATAGACGCAAATTCAGTTACCGATAAGAGAATTAATTATGGAAAACAAGTACCTTGATAAAGTGGAGGACAACATGGTCGTGCAAATGTGGTCGGAGGAGACTCAGCGCAAAAAAGGAGATAGTCTAGTGGAAGGGTACGAGTCAGAGCTTTGGGATTATACCAAGATCAGCACGGCTCAAAACAATGTACAAGAGTTGAAAGAGATATGGGATAGTTGGGACGACGATATGAAACAGACTTTCTACCAAGAATATGGCGATTTACCGTATCTGCTCGTGGTTAAGATCGATAAATTTCTCTTCCGAGCATTGACACAGCATTGGAACCCAGCCTACGGTTGCTTCACCTTCGGGAACGTAGACATGACGCCGACCATAGAAGAATACACCACTCTACTTCGCTGCCC
This sequence comes from Gossypioides kirkii, assembly GCA_005610355.1. Taxonomy (NCBI): domain Eukaryota; kingdom Viridiplantae; phylum Streptophyta; class Magnoliopsida; order Malvales; family Malvaceae; genus Gossypioides; species Gossypioides kirkii. Next base: position 5,309,543 of record CP032249.1, on the reverse strand, counting down.
GAAAATCTCGGTAGATAAGGTCTACTCTAGAGCACCGAATCTCCCAACTATTGTTAAAAGGTTGATGAACATTACCGGCATGAGTGAACAATGGGTAGCAGCTCGGGTTAAGGTCAAAGGAGATAATAAATGCATTACGTGAAAAAGTCTGCGAGATTTGATATTAGCCCATCCGGATACCAATAAGAAGATTGACATCCTAGCCCTAAGTATCTATGGTTTGGTCATCTTTCCAAAAGCTTTGGGGCATATAGAAGATGCGGTGATAGACTTGTTCGATCGATTGAGCAAAAAAGTTACACCTGTCCTAGTTATACTTGCAGAAACTTTCAGATCTTTAAGTGCGTGCAGAAAAGAAGGCGAAGGTCGATTTATTGCCTGTGCGCAACTGTTAACGGTATGGTTTCACAGTCATTTCTGGAAAATAGAGAAGGTCTCCTATCAGTATTTGTCCAAAGATTATTCTCCGTTGAAAGACTTCGTGGCCACACAAAGAAAAGATAATTTTTCGGAAGAAAAATGGATGGCCATACTCCAAAGTCTTAAAGATGAGGACATTGAATGGCGAGCACCATGGTTCGTTCCAGACGAGATCTTGTACCGATGTGGAGACTTTGACTGGGTCCCATTGGCAGGAATTTGGGGAGCAACAGGATACACCCTTTTGCTAGTTACAAGGCAATATAGATCAAGACAGTTCATACCAGCGACTCAAGGGTTAGCCTAGTGCGAATTTGCATATCGAGGGGAAAATAACAAGAAAAGGGTTCGAGAAATTTCAAATGCATGAAACCAAGTCCGAAGAATGAAAGCATTCGGCGCCAATCCCATGACGATTGTAGAATATGATTGGTGGAGGAACAGAAGGGTCAACGATAATGTTCCCGTGCCAAATCCTGAGATTGTCCGTCCAATCGAAGAACACTTGCAAGTTGTCCCGACAGAACTTGAAATAGTTAAACAAGACTTCGAAAGGAAGAATGCGGAGATGTAAAAAATGATAGAAAAGCTGGAAGAAGAAAAAGTGCTTTTAGGGCTGGATGTTGATGTTCAAAAGCTAGAGGCAGAAAAATTGAGAAAAGGTAAGAACAAGGCCGAAGAGGACCTCAGTAGCTTAAAGAAAGATTATGAGAAACTCCGTTTGTCTATGAGGATTGCCGGTTTAGGAAAGACCTTGGAACAGTGGCAGCACGAAATTCGCGAGGAAAAGAATAAGACAAGCCACTGGATGAACAAGTTCCACGACGCCGAGGTACAAGAAAATTCCATAAAGAGTAGCCTTCTAGAAAGCAAAGCCGAGGTGACCGAATTAAAAGCATGCGTGCGAGAATTAGAAGAATCTCTGCGTCGGCATCGTAGCCGAAACTCAGTAATGGAGTTAAAGGCAAATCGAGTCGAGATTGAGAGACTGAATAAGAGAGTAGAAGAACTAGAAGCCTCTTTACATAATAGTGAAATACGAACCGAGATTCTGGAAAGGACTTTGGAAACAAGTGATTGGTACCTCCAGCAGGCTCAGAAAGAAGTCAGTGAGAGAGATCATGTTATGGATGAAGCCCTAAATAAGATTCGTAAGGTAGCCGAACATGTGCAAGAATTGGCATCAGAAGCAGAAGAGTTGGGTATACAATATGAGACGAAGACAGAACGAGGTCAAAAGTTAGCGGGACTCCTCAAAAAAGTCAAGGCTCTGAGCTTCAAGGCAAAACCATTTATGTAATTTACTTTATGTAAAGAAACTTGTTGTCTGAACAAAATTTTCTAAATGGAAAGTGAATTATAAGTTAATACCTTTCTTTTGCATTCATTCATTCATTCATTCGCATCACATGTTTATATTTTAAACACAGTAAATCTCATTAAATGGAATTTGAAACAGTTAAAATCAGAAAAATAGAGAAATAACACCCTTACGGTACTCGACGAGCCATGGATCAGAGGATAGAAAGGTTAGAGCAATTGCAAAAGGAAATGCAAGAGCAGATGCAAGCTCAATTACAAGACCAGCTAGAAAAAGTCCAAAGGGACATGAGAGACCAGATAATCGAATCTCAAAGCAATATAATTAATCAGTTAACCCAGCTGTTGCGAGATTCAGATAAAGGGAAAGGTCCCGCTGAAGGCCCGAGAAAAGAAAATGAGGATCCTCAATATCCTCCCGGCTTTACACCCATACACCATCAGGTCCCGCTAGAAACCAACCCGCGAGAAAACACCTATCTTTATTCGGACACAGCTTGAGCCCATTGGTGCTTCAGGCCAAACTAATTACCAAGTTGGATCAGGATCGAACCCGGGTGAAACCGTTGCGAATCCCATCAACCCCGACCTCGACGATACAATGGAGGCAGAAAGAACCAAAATGAAAGTATCCAAACAAAAAGAAGAAAGGTACAAATGGTTGGAAGACAAGGTTAAGACAAGCAATGGAGGGGATTGACGCTTACAGTGGAATTGATGCCAAAGAACTAAGTCTGGTTCCAGACTTAGTCCTACCCCAAAGTTCAAAATGCCCGAATTTGAAAAATACAACGGGACAAGCTGCCCAGAAGCACACATTACGATGTTCTGTCAGAAGATGACAGGATATGTCCACAATGAAAAATTACTAATCCACTGTTTTCAGGATAGTTTAGTTGAATCCGCTGCACAATGGTACAACCAACTAAGCCGCACAAAGATCAATTCCTGGAACGACTTGGCCCAAGCTTTTATGAAGCAATACGGCCATGTTACTGATATCGCTCCAGACAGAATTACCTTGCAAGACATGGAGAAGAAATCGAGCGAAAGCTTCCGACAATATGCCCAACGCTGGAGAGATGTAGCTACCCAAATACAACCGCCCTTGACAGAAAAAGAGACAACGATGCTTTTTATTCACACGCTAAAGGCACCGTATCTCGATCGATTGGTGGGAAATGCTACAAGAAGTTTTTTGGATGTAGTAATGTCAGGAGAAATGATTGAGAGCGCGATTAAAAGCGAAAAAATCGACGCAAGAGACAGTGGAAAAAGGGTAGCACCCAAGAGAAAGGAAGCGGGGGTGAATAATGTAAGCACATATAGACCAAATTATGCGAAATCAATTACGATGACGCAACCAAAACCTCCCTCCATCAATTATCAAAGTTTACCAAGGTCAGAATCAAATTGGAAGAAGAATACCGAGAAGATTCACTTCACTCCAATTCCTGTTACATACAAAGACCTCTACTAGCAGTTATATGATCAACATGTCGTAGCCCCATATATCACGGAGCCCGTATCACCACCATTTCCGAAGTGGTATGATGCCAATGCCTAATGTGAATTTCATGGAGGAGTGATTGGCCATTCCATCGAAAATTGTTTTACCTTCAAAAAATTGGTGGAAAAGTTAATTAAGATGAAGAAAATAAGATTTGATGAGCCAACGAGACCTAATGTGGCCGGAAACCCTTTGCCTGCCCATTCTGATCAAGCGATAAATGCGATTGCAAATGTAGAAAGGAAAAAGGTTAAGGCTCATATCGAGGAGGTCAGATCTCTTATGAGATGGGTATGGCGTCAGCTGGTGGCTAGAGGAATGATCACACAGGACGGTGAAAAGATCGAGATGGCCGAGAACCATTGTGATTTTCACAATGTTGAAGGACACGAAATTCAGCATTGTGCGGAATTCAAGGCTCTAGTTCAAAATTTGATGGACCGCAAGGAATTGGAGTTCTTCGATGAAGGAGAAGAGATGGGGGACGATTGCTCCTCTGAAGGAATGAGGACACATGAGGCTGATCGCCCGATAATAATTATCTCCACATCTAAGGGAGCTGAGACGAGAAGACAAGAGACACCATGTGTTATCATACGGAAACCTGCACCGTCTCCTTATGAAAACAGCAAAAGAGTCCCCTGGAATTACGGGTACAACATTGTGGCACCCAAGATGGAGGAGCTGCAAAATGTGAACCTGGTCACACGTAGTGGTAAAACCTATAACGTGGAGGAGAAAGCAGCTACCAAAGGGAAAGCGATAGCGATTGAACCTGAAAAAATGACTGACAAGTTGGAACCGATAAAACGAGCCGGTGGCCGAAAGAGAAGCACAAGAGTTCTTAAAATTCTTGAAACACAGCGAATACAGCGTAGTTGAGCAGTTACATAAGCAACCCGCGCGCATATCAATTTTGGCGTTACTGCTAAGTTCAAAGGCACACCGTAACGCATTAATGAAGGCGCTCAACGAGACTTATGTGACACAGGATATATCCGTATGCAAGCTTGATCGATTGATTAACAATATTAGCGCTGATAATTTTATTTTCTTCAGCGATGACGAAATCCCATCTGGAGGTATGGGGTCGACCAAGGCCTTGCATATTACCACTCGCTGTAAAGGGTACACTCTACCCGGGGTGCTTATCGACAACGGCTCAGCTTTAAACATTCTACCGTTAGCCACTCTCGAGAGACTACCCATCGATAGCTCCCACATGAGGACGTGCCACAATATAGTCAGAGTGTTTGATGGAACTGAAAGGAAAGTAATGGGTAGGATTGAGGTACCATTGCAAATAGGCTCAAATACTTACGAGGTTGACTTCCTAGTGATGGATATAAAGCCTTCCCATAATTGCTTATTAGGAAGACCTTGGATTCACGCAGCAGGGGCAGTACCGTCCTCACTTCACCAAAAGCTCAAGCTGGTAACCGATGGAAGGTTGGTTACAATCAATGCCGAGGAGGATATTGTTGCGTCTGTAACAAATGATGCCCCGTACATAGACAAGGATGAAGAGGCAATAGAATGCTCTTTCCGTTCGTTGGAATTTGTCAATGCCACATTCATTGGAGAGGGAAGTAAAATTCCTGAACCTAAATTGTCGCAAACGACGAAGATGGGATTGCATTTGACGATTGGAAAAGGAGCATTACGGGGAAAAGGGCTCGAAAAATACCTCAAAGGAGTAATCTACGTACCGTCGCTATTTGGAAAATGAGATCGTTTCGGGCTAGGGTACAAGTCGGATGTGAAAAAAAAAAAGAAAGAGATAGAGCGGAAACGAGATATAAGAAGAGCACGACAAGCCAGGGAAGAAATCAGTTGGAGACCGATGACCTTCCCTCATATTTCAAAAACTTTCATTTCTGGTGGGCTAAGGCTTGAGGAAGAAAGAGTTACGAGACTGGTGATGGAATTGAGCATAAATGCTGTTTCCGAAGAAGCTGAAGAAAGGAGTTCGCTTCAAATATGTCCGTATGCACCTGGGAGTAATTTGGACAACTGGACAGAAGAGGAGCTCCCCGTAGCTTTTAGGAACATTTCAAAATCTTGGGATATCAGTAATATGAGTGACACTGACTCCGAACCTTATTTCGAGCAAGATATGTACCTTGAGGAATCGCAGGACTTTGAAGATGACCAGGATTGTAATATATTTCCTGAATTGCAACAAATGATGGAACAGGAAGAAAAGTAAATCTTGCCCCACAAAGAGGTGGTGGAAACAGTAAGTATATGGGATGAAGAGGAGAATAAAGAAGTGAACATTAGAACCAGCATTTCGGCGAAAACATGAGGAGATCTTATTGAGCTACTAAGAGAATTCAAAGATGTCTTCGCTTGGTCCTACCAAGACATGTCTAGGCTCAACACCGACATCGTGGTCCACAAGCTCCCAATAAAGGAAGAATGCAAACCCGTTCAATAAAAGCTTCACAGAATGCGGCCTGATGTGTTGCTTAAAATAAAAGAAGAGGTCCGAAAGCAGTTCGACGCGGGTTTCCTCCGAGTAGTTGAATATTCGGAATGGGTCGCCAATATAGTTCCTGTCCCCAAGAAAGATGGTAAAGTACGTATGTGCGTAGATTACCGGGATTTGAATAGGGCCAGCCCAAAAGATAATTTCCCGCTGCCACACATCGACACCTTGGTAGATAATACAGTGGGGCATGCCTTTTTCTCCTTCATGGATGGTTTCTCCGGATATAACCAAATAAAGATGGACCCTACAGACATGGCGAAAACTACCTTCGTCACAATGTGGGGAACATTCTGTTATAAGGTGATGCCGTTCGGACTTAAAAATGCCGGGGCAACATATCAAAGAGCCATGGTGACATTGTTTCATGATATGATGCGCAAGGAAATTGAGGTCTACGTCGACGACATGATTGCAAAGTCTCGAACAGAGGAAGAACATGTGGATGTCTTGAGGAAATTGTTCATGAGATTGAGGAAGTTTCAGCTAAAATTGAACCCTGCCAAGTGCACTTTTGGAGCTACATCGGGGAAACTGTTGGGTTTTGTGGTCAGCTAAAAGGGAATCGAGATAGACCCAGACAAGGTTAAAGCCATACAAGAGTTACCCCTGCCTCGTACGCAAAAAGAGGTTCGAGGTTTTCTTGGGAGATTGAATTACATCGCTCGGTTTATCTCGCAGTTAACGGAGAAATGTGACCCCATATTTCGCCTTCTCAAAAAGCATAACCCAGGCGTTTGGGATGACCAGTGCCATAGAACTTTCGATAAAGTTAAGCAATATTTGTTTGATGCTCCGGTGCTGGTACCACCGAATCCCAACAAACCGTTAATCTTGTACTTAACAGTTTTTGAGAATTCTATGGGATGTGTCTTGGGCCAACACGATGAAACGGGAAGGAAAGAAAGAGTCATATACTATCTCAGTAAGAAATTTACTGACTCTGAAACAAGATACTCTCCGATAGAAAGATTATGCTGTGCACTGGTTTGGACTACCCGAAGGTTGGGACAATACTTGCTATACCACACGACATGATTAATTTCGAAACTAGATCCTCTAAAGTACATGATGGAGTCAACTGTGCTAAATGGGAGAATGGCTAGATGGCAGATTCTGTTGTCAGAATTTGATATAGTTTATGTAGGCCAAAAAGCAATTAAAGGAAGTGCAATTGCAGACTTCCTAGCCAGTAGGGCTTTGGAGGACTATGAGCCGATAAATTTTGACTTCCCAAATGAGGATTTGATGTATATCGCAAATACCGAAGAGGAAACTACGATCGAGCATTCGTGGCGATTGAATTTCGATGGCGCTTCAAATGCTATGGGTAATGGGATTAGTGCAGTTTTAGTGTCACCAGAAGGAGACCACTATCCCTTCACCAGTAAGCTTGACTTTGATTGCACAAACAATATGGCAGAATATGAAGCATGTATCATGGGCATCCAAGCGGCCATGGATCGAGGGATCAAAGTCTTAAAAATCTATGGGGATTCGGCGTTGGTAATCTACCAGCTCAAAGGAGAATGGGAGACAAGGGACTCTAAACTAATTGAATATCGGAATATGGTCCTCGAACTGATCAAAGAATTTGACGAGGTCACGTTCAGATACCTCCCACGCGATGAGAACCAAATGGCTGATGCTTTGGCCACTTTAGCTTCGATGATAAAGGTGAATAGGCCAGAGGATATGAAGCCCATTCAAATGAGCATTTACGAAACTCCAGCCCATTGCTGCGACATCGAGGAAGAAGGAAAAGAAGAGCATCCTTGGTATCAGGACATTCTCCAGTATGTGAAGGACCGAAAATACCCCGAAGGAGCAACGAAAAATGACAAAAGGACATTGAGAAGGCTCACAAATGAGTACGTCCTGGATGGAGAAATCCTATATAAGAGAAGGAAGGATCGGGTGTTATTGAGGTGCGTGGATTCAATCGAGGCTAAAAAGATCTTAGAAGAAGTCCATGAAGGGATTTGTGGAACACACGCGAATGGATTCAAGATGGCTAGGCAGATCATGAGATTTGGGTACTATTGGTCGACTATGGAGACTGATTGTATCAACTATGCTAAGAAATGCCACAAATGCCATATCTATGGGGACAAGATCCATGTGCCTCCTTCACCCCTACACGTCATGACATCCCCGTGGCCTTTTTCTATGTGGGGTATGGATGTCATTGGACCAATTTCACCAAAGGCCTCTAATGGACATAGATTCATTTTTGTGGTTATCGACTACTTCACCAAGTGGGTAGAAGCTGCCTCTTATGCTAATGTTACAAAGTCCGCGGTCAGCAAGTTCCTGAAAAAGAAGATCATATGTCGATATGGGATGCCAGAAAAGATCATATCAGACAATGCATTAAACTTGAACAACAGCACGATATCAGAGGTCTGTGAGCAATTCAAGATCAGACACCATAATTCGTCCCCATATCGCCCAAAGATGAATGGAGTAGTAGAAGCAGCGAATAAAAACATCAAGAAGATTATTGCAAAAATGACAGAAACTTATAGAGATTGGCATGAAAAGTTACCATTCGCACTCCTTGCTTATAGAACTTCTGTCAGAACGTCTACTGGGGCAACACCGTTCTCACTTGTATATGGAATGGAGGCTGTTTTACCCATTGAGGTGGAGATCCCTTCCCTCCGAGTCTTGTCAGAGTTGAATTTGGATGAAGCGGATTGGGTTCAAGCTAGATATGATCAGTTAAATTTGATTGAGGAAAAGAGATTAAAGGTTATCCGCCATGGTCAAATGTACCATAAATGAATGATGCGTGCTTACAACAAGAAGGTTCGTCCTAGAGAATTCCATGAGGGAGACCTAGTCTTGAAGAAGATTCTTCCAATACACAAAGACTTTCGAGGAAAATGGATGCCTAATTGGGAAGGGCCGTACGTTGTAAAGAAAGCCTTCTTTGGAGGAGCTTTAATTTTGACTGAAATGGATGGCAAAGAACTATACAACCCGGTGAATTCAGACTCGGTGAAGAAATATTACACATAAAAAAAAACGGAGAGGTCAGGATGAAAACCCGTGGAAGGGCATCCTGAAACCAAAGGGGTTTTGAGTTGAAAACTCGAAAAGAGCAACTCAAATACAAAACAAGGACAACTAATTGCTCCCTCAAAAGTGGCAAAATGGAAATATTTTACATCTTGGGGCATCGACGAAGTAATTTCGAGACCTCCAGAAACACGTCAAGTAAAAGATGATCTTTGGATCAGGGAAACTCATATCTGATATCTAAGTCTAATACTGTCCTTTTGTCGTTATTTGTTCTTTGTAAATATTTGATATCATAGCCAATAAATCTCCAAATTTGATCCCATTCTTTTCCATATTGTCCAAGTATTCTCATATTAAAATGATGGATAAAAGGTCATAAAAGGAAACAAGGATTCGCGGGTATTATTTTAGGAATTTCCTAAAAGATGCGAGAATTCTAAGCAACTGCCAGTTGAAAGAGCTAAAACCTGAAAGAAACAATTCAAATGTCGAATTTGCCGAATTGAATTCGAAGGAACGTCAAGAGATGGCTTCAAAATATAAAAGACAAATCTTTGAAAATTCAAACATTAAATCATACACATTCATGCTAGGATAAGAGCATTTTAACTCATTTCCAAGCATAACATCCTAAACATACCTGGCCTACACAGAGAACCGTTTGAGCATTTTCTGCAGAACTCAGCGTCATAGGATGTACGATGGAAAAGCCAAGACCGTGATAGAGGATCCCGCATCACGGCGAGTTGAAAGGAAAAGTTCTAAGTTACAACAAATAACCTAGCATGTTGCGAACATAAAGAGTCGAATCCACGACGATGGACTTCCCACCTAGAAGTCAAGATAAATCAGACCAAACAAGATCATTTCCAATCCGCTTGAAATTGAAGTAGAGTGGATAACACGTCTGCATCTCTGAAATTGAAGTAAGAGCAATGTCATCCCCTTGAAATTGAAGTAGAGTGGATAACATGTCTTCATCTCTGAAATTGAAGTAAGAGCAACGTCATCCCCTTGAAATTGAAGTAGAGTGGATAACACGTCTTTATCTCTGAAATTGAAGTAAGAGCAATGTCATCCGCTTGAAATTGAAGTAGAGTGGATAACATGTCTTTATCTCTGAAATTGAAGTAAGAGCAATGCTATCCCCTTGAAATTGAAGTAGAGTGGATAACATGTCTTTATCTCTGAAATTGAAGTAAGAGCAACGTCATCCCCTTGAAATTGGAGTAGAGTGGACAACACGTCTTTATATCTAAAATTGAAGTAAGAGCAACGTCATCCGCTTGAAATTGAAATTGAGTGGATAACAAGTCTTCATCTCTGAAATTGAAGTAAGAGCAACGTTATCCCCTTGAAATTGAAGTAGAGTGGATAACACGTCTTTATCTCTGAAATTGAAGTAAGAGCAACGTCATCCGCTTGAAATTGAAGTAGAGTGGATAACATGTCTTTATCTCTAAAATTGAAGTAAGAGCAACGTCATCCGCTTGAAATTGAAGTTGAGTGGATAACAAGTCTTCATCTCTGAAATTGAAGTAAGAGCAACGTCATCCCCTTGAAATTGAAGTAGAGTGGATAACACGTCTTTATCTCTGAAATTGAAGTAAGAGCAACGTCATCCGCTGAATTTGAAGTAAGAGCAATGCCATCCTCTTGAAATTGAAGAAGAGTGGATAACACGCCTTTATCTCTGAAATTGAAGTAAGAGGAACGTCATCCCTTTGAAATTGAAGTAAAGCTGGATAATGAGCCTTCGTCCTTCTGAAATTGAAGTAAGAGCAAGACGAAGCATCAACGTCATTTCCCTATCCTCTTGAAATTAGAGTAAAGCTGGATAACAAGCCTTCACCCTTCTGAAACTGAAGCAAGAGTAAAATGAAGCATCAAACCTACTTTTGAGAACGCGGCAAGTCAGATAGCAGACCCTATTTTACCCGCAGTAGCAGTAGACTGAGGTAAAGCCGCAAGTCAAACGCTGTCAATATGAAGTGGTCAACGATGGAGTCAAGATTCAGCGAAACTTGACAAAATTGGGTCTCCTTTTAATCTTTGCTTCGTTCCCGTTTTACAGCAACGAGCAAAGAGGGACAGCTGTTAGAACCCAATTTTGACCGGGCTTAGACTTTTGATTTTAATTTGGAGTTAAATTGATTTTATTTAAATTTAAATTTATCTTAAATTTAAATTTAATTATTTAAATTTACTTTAAATTTAAATTAAAATTAAAATTAAAATACTAAACATTTAAAATTAAAAGTCCAATGTCCATGTACATTTAGCCCAATTTGGCCCACTTCCCTTAACCCATTTACACCCGTTCTTTTAAACCCAATTACAACCCAAAATCAAGTCCAATTCAGCAACCCCAAAGTCAAACCTTGAAATCTGATCTCCCACATGCTGCTGCCACCAGCTCCATTCACCACCTGCTCCACCATGCCCTGCCATCACCATTGCCTAGAAGAACCTGCAACAAGCAAAGAAGTTTAGCAGGCATTTAAGGGAAAACAACAAAATAGCGTCATAGTTATTCTGGTTATAAAACCAGAATCAATTCATTGTAAAAAGGAGAGTTTTTTCGGTTACAGATTCTCTAAAAATCAACTTTTCAAATATAAGCATTATATCATTAACCAAGAGTCAACAGCAAGCAAAGAAGAATCGTCAAGCATTCTCGTGTTCTAAATCAGCAAGGCATAAGTCTCAAATACATGCATGTTCACTTCTCATTTATTGTTCTGAAACTAAACTAAAAAACCTTTTGCATTTCACATACAATCAATAAATGCCTACTGTTATCGCCATTTATTACTATTTAGTATATTGTTTTAATAATTAATAAATACATACATGTATGTATTAAGTATTAATAATGGCATTTATAGCAATAATAATAATAATATTGGTAACAGTAGCATTAATTAATAATATTAATTTATTAATTAAAAAAAACAAAAAAAACGAAGAGACAGAAGACCCCCTGGTCCAGTCTCTACCGGAGTCGCCGGCAGCCCCTGAAGCCTCGATGTCGTTGGAGCCGTGCTAGGGCTACCCTCGAACGCCGTCCGCAACCCGTATCGCTCAGATCTGAAAAGAAAACACGAAAAAAAAACATTAAGACCCGAAACATTTTTTATAAAAAATGACAAAGGAACAAAGGAGATGGTTTTAAAATAAATAAATAAATATAAGGGTGTGCTAAGGAATTTCCAGATCTGGATTTCCAGATCTGGGAAGGTTTTAAAATAAAAATATAAAAGAAAACAAACAGAAAAGAAAAGGGAAAGAAACCGCTCACCTTCGAACGTCGGTGGTCGGAGACGGGCTGACCGACGAGTGACCACGTCGATCGGACGGCGCGACCGAGGGGAACATTCGGAGGTGGCGCGTGCAACGCGTTGCCCGGCGGTGGCTGGCGGACAAAGGGTGGCCGGCCTTTGATGTTTGAGAGAAAAGGGGGGGAAGTTGAGAGAAAAGGGGAGAGAGAGAGGGATAATTTTTAAGAAAAAAATGAAAAAATGAAAAAAAAATCTGAAATTTGTTATTTATACTAAACCCATTTGGACCGATCCGACCCGACCCGACCCACTCTGGGATCCGCGTGTTTTTAGAAAATGATATATTTATGCAATTGGTCCTTTCGCATTTTTATTTGCTTCAATTTAGTCCTTTTGGCATCTTTTTACCTATTTGTAAATTTGTCCTGTAATTTTAATTGGTTTATAATTTAGTCCTTTGACTGTTTGACTGCACCAGAGGCTGCCACGTGTCATTTTTCGGCTTATTTTTGCATTTAATCCCTGACATTTTTAATTTGTTTTAATTTAATCCCTAAATCAACTTTTACTTAATTATAAAATTAGCCCAAGAATTTTTCAAGACTTACAATTTGGTCCCTTGACTGTTGGATGCCTGTGGGGCTGCCACGTGTCACCTATTTTTGGTTTTATTGCTTTGTAAGTCCCTAAATTGTCCAGAAATTACATTTCAACCTTAAAACTTTTTGAAAATTATATTTTGACCCCGAAACTTTCTAAAAATTACATTTTGACCCCTAAACTTTTCCAAATTATATTTTGACCCTAAAACTTTTCCAAAATTACATTTTGACCCTAAAACTTTCTAAAAATTATATTTTGACCCCGAAACTTTCCAAAATTACATTTTGACCCCTAAACTTTTCCAAAATAATATTTTGACCCCAAAACTTTCTAAAAATTATATTTTGACCCCAAAACTTTTCCAAAAATATATTTTGACCCCAAAACCTTTAAAAATTACCATTTTACCCCCAAACTTTCCTAAATCCCATTTTTATCCTCGATTTCACCAAAACTTACCGTTTTACCTCCGAACTTTCCAAAATTTCATTTTTGACCTTGTTTTTGCCAAAATTTACCATTTTATTCCCCCCAAACTTACCAAATTCCATTTTTAACCCCGATTTCACAAAAATTACCATTTTACCCCTAAAAATCAAAATTACCATTTTGCCCCCGAGTATCCAAAAAGTCTTGTTTTAATCCCGATTGCATCATTTCTTTAATAATATTTGCATTTAATCTTATTTGTTATGCCCCGTACTTCGTATTCATGTTCACTTCGTATAATTTATGAAATTGCTCATTCATTATTTGTTTAAAAAATCGTTTTCACAAAATTTTAAAATTAAGGCAATATTTTTTAATTTTACGTTTCGAAATCTTGCGCCTTAACTTACTAGGTGTAATTTTTCTTCAAATCGAAATAATCAAATATCCCTTTCTCAAAAATAAAAAGGTTTTGCAAAGGAAAGCTCGTTATTTTTTTGGATCTCGAAATATTATGTCCTAACTTACTGGATGTAATTTTTCTTTCTCGATCATTTTGAAATAGCGAGACTTCCAAACGAAAATTTAATTTCTTTTAAAATAACTCATGCATTCGAGGATCGTATTTTAAACTTCATTCAAGTTTTCAAGGTTTACAAATCAAAACCCGAAAATAATCAAAACGGTACCAATTTTGGGCGTATGAGGGTGCTAATCCTTCCTCGTGCGTAACCGACTCCCGAACCTGTTTTCTGGACTTCGTAGATCAAAATTTTAAACATATTTTAAACGTTTTGTGGTGATCCAATCACACCCAAATAAAAGATTGGTGGCGACTCCCTTTTACTCCCATTATTTTTCAAATTTTAAATGTTAAAATAATTTTTCGAAACTTTCGTTTTCAAAGTGGTTTCGACAATATTTTATAAGAAAAAAGGGTTTATTTATCTAAATTTAGGAACTTTGTATTAGATATAAACAGGGGTGTAAATGAACAGAACGTTCGATGAACCATTCGTAAACCGTTCGTGAACCATTCATATAATCTTCGTTTACTAAGTTAAATAAACGAGTAAAAACAAAATTTTTATGTTCGTTTGATAAACGAACGAACATGAACAGAGATGTGTTCGGTTCATCTATGTTCACGAACAAATTCGTTTATTGGCTTGTTTATAAGCTCGTTTATTGACTTGTTTACGACTCATTTATTTATTAATGATATTTTCTTATAAAATATTAAAATAATATCTGTGTGTATGTATTTATTATTTGTTTGTTTATTTATTATTCATTAACATTGTTCGTGAACATGTTCAATTATATGTTCATGTTCATGTTAAATTAAGTTAAATGAACATGTTCTTGAACATTAAACAAATGAATATGAACACACATAATTTTAAATAAACGAACATGAACACACATAATTTTAGATAAACGAACATGAACAAAAATTTGAAATTCTTAACAAGCACGAACAAGTTTAAAAATAAACAGACGAACATGAACAGCGGTTTGTTCATTAAAGTTCGGTTCATTTACAGTCCTAAATATAAATCACAAAATAGTTAAAACAAGTTTTCTTTAAAATTGATAGAATAATAGGGTGGGAATGAAGATTGCACAATTTGAACTCATATCAAACGGTGTTTGATAAGATTTTTAACAATTATTCTATATAAATAAAGATAAATAAAACAAGTTAAATAAAGATGAAAATGTAATAATTGTTATAAAATAAAAGAACAGAGAGTAAAGGACAAAGAAAATAAAAGAGCAAAAGAGAGTGTATTTTATTGATGAATTGAAGTGAGTTACAATGCTTCTCCAAGGTCTATATTTATAAATATAAAAAGTATAAATAAAATAAAACTCTAATTCTAATGACTACTAGAGTTTAAACTTCATCCAAGCTTATCTTGATCTTGATGGACATCCACTTAATAAAATATTCATAACACTCCCCATTGGATGCCTATTGGTAGATAATGTGTCTCGTTAAAACATTTACTAATATAAAAAAATCTTGTGAAAAAAAATTCCTAGTGAAGGAAAAAGAGTACACATATTTATAATACACATAACATGTTACCTAATTAAAAACCTTACCAGGAAAACCCAATGGGACAAAACTTCAGTTAAGGAAAAAAAAATACAACGCATTTACTCCCCCTCATAAAAACATCACATAAAATCTCATATTTTACGTATTCAATCTTGAATACTAGTTTTTCAAATGACTATTTGAATGTATTTGCTAAGCATTTATATCACCATTCTTTTGAAAGTCATGAGTGAGGGAAAATTTGGAGGAAATATATTTTAATCTCTTCATGAGTTTCAACAATAATCATAGCAAACTTTAATCATTATTATTCTATAAAAACACAAATAAGTATTTTGGATCATTTTATAATTCTCCTTCAACTACTATCGACTAAGTCAAATTTACCACATATGTTCAATTATTTCAATTCATATAAATGAATAATTTCTTGATAATTTCAATATGTTTCTGGCATTTTAAATCCTTCAAAGATTTTAATATAAACTTTATTATATAGTGATTCAAAAAAAAGTTGTAACAACAACCATTAGACGCAAGTATGAAATACCAGTTTAATAATATATCTAAAGGTTATTGCATCCACCACAAAAGAATATTATATTTTTTTATAATCAATGTCAGGACTTAGCAAAAAATTTCATACTTTTATTATGCTTTTGCAAAACAACTTCATTTGTACCATCACTGGCTTTATACCCTTAGATATTTGGATTGTTGATCCAAAAACTCCACGAATTTAACTGTATTTTTCTATTTTGACCAATATATTTCATATTTATATTTCTCAATAGATTTATTTAAGATCCTCCTTTTATTTCATTATTTCAAATAATAATATTGCATGCAAAATCATTATCGATCACTTTTATTATCGGTTTGATATTTTCTCGAATTGACATAACTTATCGAGATATCTTATTTTTCACTATTTTAATATTCAGTTTTAGGTACCTAAATCTCTTTTGAACTTTTACTTATTAGTTATGTCTTAGATCTGTTCTGGAGTACCCACCTTCAGTATATGACCATATAGATTTATTATTTCCTTTTATGACAATTTTCATATTTGAAACTTGTAATGAATTATCCTTATTGAACTTCTAGTTCAAATTACTCTTTCCCTAACTCATTACAAGTAATTATTTCTCTCCCCCTTATGTCGAGAAAACTATCGAATCAAAATAGTAATCATAAATCATGTCATAATTGAATCTCTAATACATTTAATGTATAATAATAAAAGGAGACCCATAATTAATATATATTCCCAACTTTCTTTGAGGATTCACTCATCTTTATGCGTTGTGCTGAAGCAATTGGAACATATACGCACATACAAAAATTCAAAGATGAGAAATATTTAGCTTTTGACCAAAAATCAATTGTAATGGGGAGTATTTAAAACTTATTGGTAAACCCTAACTCATTACAAGTAATTATTTCTCTCCCCCTTATGTCGAGAAAACTATCGAATCAAAATAGTAATCATAAATCATGTCATAATTGAATCTCTAATACATTTAATGTATAATAATAAAAGGAGACCCATAATTAATATATATTCCCAACTTTCTTTGAGGATTCACTCATCTTTATGCGTTGTGCTGAAGCAATTGGAACATATACGCACATACAAAAATTCAAAGATGAGAAATATTTAGCTTTTGACCAAAAATCAATTGTAATGGGGAGTATTTAAAACTTATTGGTTTGATGCGTACAACACGTAAATCAACATAATCCCATGTTGAAAGAGGAAGTTTAGTTTTCATAAGTAATGGTTTAGCCATTAATCAGAGGCGTTCAATCAATAATTTCTCTAAATCATTATGCTCATAAATAACAAACTTTTACCAAAGTTTTTCAAACTCAATCAATAAAATATTAAGATATAAACTCATTAGTATTAACAAGATGACTTGTCTTAATTGCATGATCTAAAATTAATTATTTAAACAATCTTGCAAATGACAGGTTACAAGTTGATAGCACATATATGATTATTTTATAGATGCATCTACTAAAATCATATAATATCAAAACTATCCACATGGTGGATGAATGAGCCCATATTCATTTCAGAAATGCAAGACATGAAATCTCTACTTTAGCTAGTAAGTTTTTAACAAACAATTTTGATTGAGAACAAGCAACAAATGAGAATTCTTTAAATTAAAAAATCTTTTGATTCTTTAATGAATGTCCATATGAATTCTCAATTAATTTTCGCATCATATATGATCCAAGATGGTCTAACTGGTCATGCCAAATAGTAAATATATTTGTACCGGTAAACTTCTGGTTTACTTTAACATGCGTTTTAATTGTACTAAATTGTAGCAAATTGATAATTTTACTATCATTTCTTTCACTTTGTATCCACATATAAGTACCATTATGATATTTATTACTGGAAATGTCTATATTATATACAATATTCGCTTCAGGGAATATGCCAAAATATTCAAATGCAGGGCATTTATTAATAGCAAACTTTGAGAGTGGATCTTATTTTTCAAGTGTACAATAGGTACATAACCAATGATTTTTTATACATAAGTTGTCTCTCTTCTTAAAGAGTTCTTGGAAATTCTTAGTCTTTTCTTACTTTCTTTATTTTTCCACTTCTTGTGGTGAGAAAATTTATCACGACCATCCCCCATGACTATTATTATAGTCCAATTTACTACATCCATGTCAAAAATTACGTCTTTCGAATTTATCACATATTGTTACATTCTCTTGAGGGAAAGTTAAGGTTTCATGGTTAAAAATTTTTGTTCAATCATAAGTAAATTTTTTTCATGATATTAATAGAGCACATTTGAATCATGAAAAGTTGAGTAAGTTCTCTCTTGCAAGGTTCTCATCAGAAAAAAAATTTCACGTAATTTTAATTGAAATCTTTTTTGAATATTGTAAAGATATACTCAAAGTTTTAAAAACTTGCAACTTCAGGTGCATCCACCCATAACGAACTTTAGATAGAATTACCATATTCTATTGCTCATATTTTTCTTCCACAATTAAGTAGATCTTTCACAGTCACATATTTTGACTTCAACCCCTTAATGAGGATAATGGCAAAAGAATATAACAAAAGATAGTCACAATCAATTCAATGTATAACAAGAGTAATAAATATAAATCAATAACCCAATCATCTTTTGATTCATATGAAATATAATCTTTTCTCATTCACAATTTCAATATGAGATCTATTATAAATATCTTTTAAAACCAATAGATTAACCATCACAAGATATTAAATTTATTAGCTCTTTAGAGCTTTCGACTAATTTTGTACTACCAAATATTAGAATAATATTGGTTTGTTTCGATACCAAATAAGATAAATATTTTCTATCTGTAATGATAGAATTCATTACTACATTCTAATATCCTTCCTCAAAGAATATTAACAAAAACAAAATATTTGGGCATACGCCACATATATAGTCAATAACCTTTCATATCACATTGATAACATAAGCTATTTTTACCCTTTGAGAGTTATCTTAAGAACTCTCATTGTTCTCTTATTCATCACTACGTTCTCACTTTTAGTGGTCCATGATTATATCTTTTATTTTCTTAACAAATTTAGTAGGACAAACTTATAAATGTCCTAATAGATTATTTATTTCATAATCATCATCGCAAACATGCATAGATTTCAAATCAGAATCTATCTATTCATGTTGTCATGATTAGTCTCAAATTATAATAAACATGATATAATAAATAAATTATAGTAAAATATACCTTAATATCTTTAACATCATTGTTATCACTCTGGCTATTATCATAAGCACTGAGTGGTTAAAGGCTCTAATGATTACCCATAGTGCGTCGACCTCAATTGACGACTGAAATAGCAGTAGCTCTAGGAGGCAATTGACAATAGCAAATTTAGCGATATATTTGTGACTTATGGAGAAAAATAATTAAAAGAGAATCGTACTTATAACGTGTTATAAAATAAAAGGATAGAGAGTAAAAAACAAAGAAAATAAGATAGCAAAAGAGAGAGCGTATTTTATTAATCAATCGAAGTGAGTTACAATGCTTCTCCAAGGTCTATATTTATAGACATAAAAAGTATAAAAGCAATAGAATTCTAATTCTAATGACTACTAGAATTTAAGCTTCATCTAAACTTATCTTGATCTTGATGGACATCCACTCAATAAAATATTCATAACAGTAACTTATATTATATGTATCTTTTATATTTTTTGTATATATATTAAATATATACTAAAATAATAAATACTAAAAAATTTATCACACACGTATGGAATCGCATATATATAATATAGATGTGTGTTTAAAAATAATATACGATAAATGATGAAGAGTATGGTTTGAAACTAATTAATAATAACATACAAACTATATAAGATATGAAAAATTAAAAAATTAAATTAAATTTATTCATATAAAAAAATATGTAAAAAAATTAGAACAAAAATATACTTATTAAAATTTCAAATAAAAACTAAAAACTTTTTTAGTTCAAATGCTAAATCAAAAAATTTTATATGTGAATATATATTTAGAGGGCATTTAGTCTTTTTTATTTAAAAAAATTCAATAAAAATAAAACTCATGCTAATTAGGTTAAAAAAATTTAAATTTATCACTCGATACTAATTTAAAATTGATGACAATATCATGATAAATTATTGTACTTATTTAATAATCTTAATTTGATATGTTCATGTGTTTAAATTTCATTTTACATACAATTTAATCTATTTTTTTATTTTAATATCATATATATTACATGTGTTATTATTTTTGAAGGATATTACATGTTTTATTATTAATTAGTTTCAATTCAAACATTTCATTATTTATTTTATATTATTTTTAAATACAAATTTGTATTCTAAATATATGATTTTCACACACATACGCATGTGATAAAATTTTTAGTATATATTAAATATGTGATTGCATATCATATATTAAAACCAAAAATATGTTAATATATATTATATATATTATATATTTTATTTTATAATAAAGAATCAAATATATCAAGATTAAGTTCATAAATAATTATAACTATATAATTTTATACTAAAAATTGAAAAATAATTAGCACAAATAGTTTGGGGTGGATAAGGTATAACAAGTCTGTAGCTCATTGGCCCATTTGATCCAATTTGGCCCAAATAATAAGGCTATTAGGGCTATTGAACCAAATGTTTGTTTGCTTCAATGCTTAAAAAGTTTAAATATGAAAAAAGTGTTTGTACTCTTTTGAAATTTACAATTTAGTCTTTATATTTTAGTTTTGAGATATTTTAGTCTTTGTACTTGTTTTTATTTAAAAATCATAGTCCCTCCATCTAATTTTGTTGTTAAAGTTAATAGTGTTAAAGATAAAATAACTTTTTTAGCTTTCAATATGTACTATTTTTATCGATTTGGTCCTTACCTTTTAAAGTACATAAAAATTTTAAAAATTAATTTTTTATATTTTAGATAAAAAGCATAAACATTAAAAAATATTATATTTTTTAAAATAAAAAATTATGGAAAAAAACTCTTTAAAATTCAAAATTCAAAATTCAAAAATAATTTTTAAATATTAAAATTACAAAATTCAATTTAATCTAAATTGGAACCAACTGGTCATACCAAGAACCAACTGGGGTACAAAATCTAATGAGAGGGAAAAACCTGATTTGTAACCTCCTAAACTCGGTCTAAAAGATATTGCCGAATCTAAAAGGTCACTATCGTAATTTCGCCCTCAGAAATCATTTAAAACAAATTTATAATTTGATTTGTAAATAAATTAAGTCATAATAAAACAGTTAATTTTTCGCGTTTCTGAATAATTTTCCAACTTAAAATTATTAATCAAACACCTTAAACAAACAACCAAAATCCCAACTTAAAATTTAACATTAGAATCCCAAAATAATTTAATAAAATAATAGTCTGAATAATAATAATAAAATATAAAAACGTGAGATCCTCCTAGTATCAAGTCGCCTAAATCCACTGTATATAAAAAAGAAACTATTGAGAAATGAGTTAAAGAGCCCAGTGTGTCTCTAAAGTGTATACATCTATAGTCATTCATAGCATTAAAAATAACCACACAACATTTATTAGATAAATACTTTGAAAACACAAGCATAATGCAATGCACCCATTCTCCAGCACACCAACACAGTGGAGAGGTTCCCTAGAACCCCTCCCCAACCAATCGTCGCCAATCACAGTGTAGTTTTATATCAGCCGTTTGAAGGGGTGATTACCACGTCTTCCACTGTACAATCTCAACCCATGAACACACAATGGCATGATGTCACATTTATCACAGTCTTAATCCTAAACTCATGATACGATATATGTATCTCAGAGCACACAATATTTTCATTCACAGTATCCAAGTATTCCACAAACTGATAAGCATCATGCAAAATCATCATGCGATCACATAATACATTACAAGATCATGTCATTTTACATCACAGATTAACATCACCCAATTAATTCAACACAAACAATATCACACAAAGAGATGTAACATAGATAGAAACACACCTCTAAGAAGCTGACCCTAACGACGAGGAGGTCATCCACCACCCACTGGTCGAGTAACCGGTCTAACGGGATTAGATCCTACAAACACAAACTTAATATTAATATTATTCCTATGCCACCAACTAAACACAACACTGACTAAAATAACTCACGTGTAGCTCTCAGAACTGGCGCAAGAGTAGGTTGCACAGGAGGAGGAGGTAAATCGTCAGCCTCGGAGTCGTGATCACTTAAACACGAATATCTCACATTAGATTTCCCAAATTAAAACAATAAGTATCTCTAAGTACAAAATTAAGAATAAAACAGTCAAAATGAGGCCTTCAGATTCAAATTTGACAAAACGGACAATGAAAACAGACTCAGAACGTTGAAAAATGACAAGGTAGGGTTTTTCAAAAAAAACTCAACGGTCAACCCAAAAAGTCAACAGTCAACGATCAACTGTTAATGGTCAACGATCAACTGTCAACGGTCAATGGTCAACGGTCGAGTTCGGTCAACGGGTTTGGGTCAAATCGAATTGGGTTTAGGGTTTGGGTGATTTAATTTTAAGGTTTGAGTTTTTGGTTTTCATGGTTTTGGGTTTACAACACACTTGGGTAAATGGCTTGGGGTTTAGTTTGGGTTTGGTTTGGGTTTGTTGGGTAATAAGGATTGGGTAAAAAACCATTGGAAATTGGGTTGCTAAGGTTGGCCCAATTCTCAAACTTTTAATAACATATTACATTAGGGTTTCAAAACCCCTTGATGGCATCGATCGGAGGCTTGAAGAACGGCGACACACAAGCTAGCCGGAATGACACAAAATGAGAAGAAAATGATCTCTTTCACATACCCACATCAAGATCAATGGTAAGGAGCGAAGCTCGCGGTAAAGAGTGATAGAAAAGAGGTGAAACAAATCGATTTTAGCACCGATTCTCACGAATAGCAACGACAAAGGAGAAGGAGAGGGAAGGGTTAGGTTCGCAAGGTGACAAGGAGTCTATCGGCAACGACGGTGTGGTGAACGGACGGTCGTAGGTGGGTTGTCGGAGCTTGAACAGGAAAAGGGAGAGGGAAGAGATGAGAAAATTTTTGTTTAGAGAGAAAAAGAAGAAAATAAAAGTGGGAGGCTAAAAGGTTTTGAAAATTAGAAAAAGGGGTTTAAATACTTATAAAAATGGGTCATTAACATGGAGGGCTCAAAGAACATTAGGGTTTTTGAATAACCTTAAACTTATCCCGTTTTACAAATAAGTCCTAAAAATCATAATTCGACCACAAAACTTTAATTAATGCTCAATTTCATCCCTAAACTTTATCAAACTTCCAAATTAGACCTCAAAATTTACTAAGATCAAATTTTAGTCCCTAGTTTTCACCAAAATTCCAATTTAATCCTTTTAATCAAAATTAGGGTGTTACACGAATGACCCATGAACTGATACAAAACTAGTTGAACCAACAGTTAAACCGATTTCGAACTAGTCTAATCAATTGGTTCACAGAACAACCAATCCAACTAATTCATAACAAATAACTTATGAAAAATAAAAAATAAAAAATATTAAAATTTATAAAAGTAGGTTCAAATGCTAGTATAATTGATTTTTTTTAGCTCGGTTCAATTAGTCCGTACCGATTCGCGAATCGACCAATTTTTTCTCTCACTAGACCAACCGATACCCTAGTTGGTTATTTATCCAATTAGTCTGATCAAATTTAAACGATATTGAATTTTAGAATTTTTTATATTTTTAAAATATTTTAAAAAAATCTTTTTATTTTTGAAGTTTGAATTTTAAAGAGTTTATTTTTTTCATACTTTTTATTTTTTAAAAAATATATTTTTAAAAAAAGTTTCATGTTTTACAGAAGAACAATTTTTTTAATTTTTTAAAAAAATTTCATGCTTTTAAAGGGCATGGATCAAATTAGCAAGAAACTGTAAATGTTTAGGATTAAAAAAGTTTAAAATTTTTCAAAAATCGATTGACCTGTGAACAGGTATGGGCTGGTTGAACCGGGATGAAAATCAGTTGAATTGACAATTAAACCAAATTCCAAAGTTTTTTTTAAATATTTAATAAATTATTTGTTTTGAACTGGTCGGACCGATTGTTTTGGGACCAATTTGTTAAACCAATTCGAAATCGGTTCAATCGATTTTTTACTTATCACCGAATCGATGCCCTAATCGATTTTCGATTTGGTCCGGGTTTGATAACATTGAATTTTGAGAATTTTGTTTATGTTTTAAAAATCTTTTTTATTTTTTATTTTTAAATTATTTAATTTTAAAGAATATATATTTTTAATATTTATGATTTTTATTTAAAATATCAAAAAAATTAACCTTTTATTTAAAAACATATATAAAAGGTGAGGACCAAATTAATAAAAAAATATAAATGTTGAAGGTTAAAAATATCATTTTATCTTTAAAATTATTAATTTTAAGAGTAAAATTAAACAGAAATATAAAGATTTTTTTTGAAATGAAATGATAAAGATTTTTAAATGGAAAAATACCGAGTGAAAATGTTAGGAATTAGAGAAATAAATTATATAGGAAGTCTCAATGCTTATATTAACCTATGGATTGCTCAAAGGTTGAAGGAAATTGGTTATTTTATTTTTTTTCATATAATGTTATACTATTATTAAATTAAGTAATTTGTATTAACGTGTAATATGATGTAAATTAGGGGCGAAGTCAGGAATTTTTTTAGAGGACGAAATTAAATTATATATTTTTACAATAGTAAAAATGTAATTTCTTCATTTTTATAGTTTATATCTTTATAATTTTTAAAAAATTAAATCAAATTTTATCATTATTTAGGAGACTAAAATTTAATTTTACCATTACTAATTTAAATGTATCTAATTCAAACACAAAATTTTACATATTTAATTAAATATGCACTTTTAATTTCAATTAAGTGAAAAGCTTGCAATTTAATTAAGTATGCTTTTTAAACTTCTAAACAAAATAACTCTAAAGAAATAATAAATCTATAAAAGAATAACTAAAAACACTAAAATCTTTACATAAAAATATCTAATTGAAGTAATAAAACAAAAAGAAAAAGCATTCTTTGTTTGGTGGGTGTATCAAATCTTCATCCATGATTTGGGTAAATTCAAGATCATTCAACATCCACGCATGTAAATTAAAAAATAATAATGTAAATGCATCTTAAATCAGAATTAGATAACAATAAGAGGTACATGGAATAATCTAAGTTATCATACTTTTTTGGCATCAACACACCTACGGTTAGTTGAAGAGTATGAGTTATAGCATGATGTTCAATAACTTCAGGTAGGGGCGAAGCGAAAAAAAAATTTTAGGGGGTCGAAGTTAATTGTAATTTTTACGATAGTAAAAATATAATTTTTAAAGTATTAAATTAAAATTTTATCATTTGTAGAGGGGGTCAAAGTGGAATTTAAGTGAAAAAAAATTCATTTTAGGGGGACCAGGATCCTACCAGCCTCCTTGACTCCAGATTTTAGATTTTCTGAGAGATATTTAAAGCAGCTCTTAAACCGTGTTAACTAAATCTGAAGTTCAATAAAGTCATACCTATTCCCAATGTTGGAAAAGGACCTCCTTTAGATTGTACGCAAAACTTCATAATAGATGCCTATCCACTAAAAGGTCCATCAATAATGTTATATCTTCCAGCGTTATTGTCGCGTCAATGCCTAAAAAATAAAACATATAAATCTCGAGTTTTACACCATTCAATCAAAACAAAGATGAATGATTAAACGAAAGTAAAATTATCAATTTGACTAGTATTCGTATTATAAGTGAGGAATGATTAACTCATGGAGTGCTTTTATTTCCATATTACTACAACATTGAGCCACTAGAGATTCTTCCATTGTTGTTACATTCTAAGCAACATGTTCATCCAATCTCAAGTAAGGGTAGCCATTATTGTATGATTTGAAATTTTGATTTTGAAAACCTTAGGTATATAGGATAGTATAAAATGTAGAGGATGAATGTTTTGAAGTTTTTTTTTTTATTGTGAAAACCTAACAAGTGAGATAGGTTATTTATAGGTTTTAGGGTTAAGGTTCCATTAGAATTTTTAGAAAAACCTCGATATTCATAAATGGTGAAGTCAATTTAAATTTCCATTTCCCTCTTCAAATGATAAACTAATGATTTTACAAGTTTTAAATATTTACAAAGACCTTAAGACCCATAAATGTTAAGTTTTGTTTAAATATTATTCACAATCGTTACAAAATTAAATTAAATTGTTATAATTTTTTTTATAACTCTGATTTAAACTCAAGTTATTTTCGAGGAAGGTGAACACTCGAACAATAGAACATAATTTAGGGGTTCATATTGTTTTAGTTTAAATCTTAAATATTTTACATGGGACTTAACTTTAATCATTTCATAATAGTTATCTTGACCATGGTAGTCAATATTGTACCAGTATCGATTGTACCGGCCAGTATGTACCGTTCTGGTCTTAAATCAATATCAAGTCTTTTATTCTCCGTTTTGATCAAAATTATGGTGCGTTTTGGTCATTTTGATGTATTTCAGCCTGTTTCATCAATATTAACTTGTATCAGTGCGTATTCATACCGTTGGTACAAAATTTTAGCATTTTAAGCCAATTTTTGAAATTTTATATCTTAATCATTTTAATTGTTCCATAATTACACTTAAAATTAAATTTATTAAATTGAATTATTCAACCTAATTAATGATTTTAAAGCTTATATTTACATATAAATATATTGGGAAATTATTTGGTACATTGCCAATAGAGTTTTTGATTCCACAAGCAAAGTTAAGGGGTTGACAAATATCTTATAAGTGTATAGTTAAATATTTAAAAAATATTTAAAAAAAAGAGAGAACGCATGACAATTTTTTAAAATAGCTTGTGGAATAAAAAATATATACCGTCAATATACCAAATACTCACTCAATATATTTATATAGATAAATTTGAGATATATTTCCATGTGTATATAATATATAGTTTTTTTTACCAAAATGACATAATTTACAAAAAACTAAAATACTATAAATATACATGTGAAAAATATTTAAATACATATATGATCATGAAATTAAAAATTAGACTATAAATATGTAAATGCGAAAAAATATTTAAAAACTTCGATAAACTTGAAATGGTACATCAAAACATGATGATATCAATACATATCAATACCAAGACAAAAATGATACGTTGACCAGTATGGTACTCACATCCTTAACTTTAACAGAGCATGAAAAACTTATCGACAAAAACATATAATTGAACTTTGACAAACTTTAAAAAATATTTTTTTATAATGAAAGAAAACAACCAAGTGCCTTTAAATCAAATAAATCTTACATGTGATGCACCAAGTTTATTTTCTAATAACAATTTCCTATCAAGAAAGCTAAGAAACTCAAAAATAATAAGTTCAACATCATCATCAATGAAGTCTGATTTAACAAACCAATCTGCTACCGAAACAAATCGGAACTTGAACTTCTGATCTCATTAATCCTTTGTACAAAGGCCATTTAAGGAGTCATTCACTTTAATTTTCCACTATATTCAAACAAATATAGTAGGGTGAAGGGGTGAAATGAAATAAAGTAATATTTTACGTATAGATATGCTTTTGTTGTTAATCATTTATCATTTCTGATAATCGATGGGGTATGCATGGATGAATTAATGTGTTGGAAGGAAGAGCACCATCCGCCAAAGAATGCATTCTTTTACTAAAACAAAGAATACATAAAATTAGAAAGAAACACCCACCCCCAAATCAAAGATCAGAAACAGAAACACCCTACAATCGGCTACTTCCATGGCTCTTTCTCTCCATCAATTAACCAGAATGATTTTAGAAACCTAGATTTACTTTGCACCATCCGTTCCCCCACCTAAATATCTAAACCCACAGTACAGATTTAATTGAAGGCACGTCTCGAAAGAGCCAAGAGACCATGTCCCCCCCCCCCTATCGAGATGTCACTACCCCAAAGTACAATGGCCCATCAACCCTAAACTTTTGCTCTACTGTCACCATTCAATCCCCCTATGCCCTAAATTCGCTACTGTGCACCAAAATCCCACAGATGTATCCTCCTGTCACTACCCGCTGCTGCCACGTGCCGATCATCTGCCACCATGGCGTTGACTTCCTCCATGTTCTGGCTCATACTATACAGGTGTTGACCCTGCTCAATTTCCCACACCCTTACTACACCCGCCGCGCACAATAGCGCGTACCCTAGGTTCATGCAACCCATGACGTTGACGTTCCTCTGCCTTGTGTTGAATCTGCACACCTCCTCTAGTGTATCTACCCGGCGGACGATTGCCAACCCACGATTGTCCACCATGATGAATGCCTCGCTGTTGGTGTCCAACGACGTTACTGTGAGCCCTCTCCTCCACTCCTGGTCGTGTAATGGAAACTCCGGGTTTCTCAAGTCCACAACCATATACCTTAAACTCGTGCATGCAACCGCCGATTCCTGACCCGTCACCCTAACTCGACCGATAGTTTCGGTCAACTCAGTCAACGTGTGCCACCCCATCACGGCTTCTGGGTCAGTCAGATTTGTGTTTACGTAGGCTAGCTCTTCTGTGTTACCGTCCCAAACGTGGAGTGCCCGACCCGGAACGCCTGCATAAAGCCCCACCCACCATCGCCCACATCCGGCGAAATCCACCAATGCACCGTCGTTCACGACGTTGCCCAAATGGGCCGTGCGAGCAAGGGGCTCCCCATCTATGATCGCTACATGGATATCTCCATCCAACGTGGCGAATATTATTCTGGGGTCCGTGATCACAATACCAGATACGGCACGTGAAAAGCGGCCAAAACGATCGCGGTGGTGCGGGTGGAAGGTTCCGACCAGTTGATGGGTAGCGAGGTCGAAAAGCCTCACGGTACCATCAGCAAAGCCGCAAGCGAGGTGGGTATCAGACAAGGTGAGGCAACGGCACGACAGTCCATCGGGGTTGTCCACACTGGCGTGATCGAAGTGGAGGGTGTGGTAAAATGATCTCCCAGCACGAAAATTCTGAGCCGTTTGATGACGGTAAACGTATTCCTCACGCCACGAGGCGTGCATACGGTGGGTCCGGCCCCATATAACTGTTGTGAGACGGTGCCACAGTGGATCGGAGCGAGAGACAGCTTGCCACGTGGAGCAAACCTGCACGCACATCATTTCACGTGAGAAAAAACAGTAGGAAAAAGGACACCGAAAGTACAAAAATTTAGCTAAAGCCACGTCAAATCTGTAAAAAAAGATTCAGGGTTACAACTTGGAAAGTAAAGGCCGAAATCCATGCAATAAAAAGTTGAAAGAAAAGGGTATTTAACAAGGACAGGAGAAAATTACGCAAAAGATACTGATGATATAATTAAATTAGAGTTATTTATTGGTCAGTAAAAGATGAATTGATCCAGCAAAAGACGGTAGGTGACGAAACGAAGAAAGCAGCAGCAGTGTGTATGTAGGGTTTTCAGTTTAAGGAAGCAATGTTTGGGTAATCGCGTTATAACAGTGATATCAGCCATGGCATGCGTGATAAAGGGCTTTTTTATTATTTTAATAGCGACAGAGTTGAAGCTGAGCAGAGAGAGAGAGAGAGAGAGAGAGAGACTGGGCACAGGAACAGGCACAGGCACTATAGAGAGAAAGAGAGAGTTGTTTTCGAGGTTCAATGTCAGGGAAAAATGCCAGACCTCTTAATAACAGGAAGACGAATGATGATGGGTCTCGTTTTGTTTTTGACAATTTGGTTCTTTCATATTTTCAGTTCAATATTTTCACAGATACCAGTAACGTTGAATCGACTGTCTTGTAGCATAGACTTGTATGTATTGGTACAAAATTAACACACAATCTTGAAACCTAGTGTCAGCGGAGCAGGGAGAGCGTGACAGCTCTTCTATTTTCAAACTTCCTTTTTTCTTGGTTTCATTTTAAGCTGCTGCAACAACAAAGACCCAAGACATCATCCCTCCCTCGGGTTGGAAGTGGAACATGAAATCCTTTTTTATTTAGTATTATCAGACAGGAAGGAAAAGGACAAGGGAAGACTATTAGCTGTGGTCCATTAAAGACCTAAGAAAAGGCGTTGGTTATATAAAATATATATATAACACAAGCATGGGCAACCTTTCAAGCGTGCCATATGATATTAAAATTTAGCTTCTCTTTCATTTCCAAGAAAGGATTGGCCAAACGCTTGTCTCGTTTAAAGCAGAGAATCATATACACATAGTCCTTCCCCCCCCCCCCAGCTTAACTGTTTTCTGCTCTTTCTTTGACTCCCAAACCCTATGCCTGGAACATATGTTTCGACTTGCTACCGTTTGGGAGGCCAACGATACATGCACCATGATTTAAAATATAAAATATAAAAAGATCTAAAGTCTTCATCTAGTCATTGAATTGAATTTGGTTATGGTGTTCTGACAGAAATAAATAGAAGAATAAACATAAAAGAAAAAACAATTTTGGGATTAAACAAATTGAGAAAACCTTATCTCTAAGACCACAAAGAGATATAAGTTTTAATAATAAAACAGCAATGGGCTCCATGTCCTTTTTGCCTTTCGGCATTTGCACATCCTGGCTTTTGACTCAGTCTCAGCCTTTAATCAACACCCAACAAATAGTGAGATCTTAACCCTTGAATGTTCTATCATATGTTGGTTATTTGTACTATACCTAGAGACCAATACCCAAACCTATAATTGCAAAATACGTAATGATTTTCTTGATTTCTTCAATCTTGTGGGGAAACCATAGGAAAAATAATAACAAGTTAATGTGGTTTTCATTTGACATTCAAGTGTCATTTCCATGAACATGCTCCTGCAATAAATTTTTATCTGGCACAAGCGCCTGATCTCGTTTGAGACATAAAATGACAGCAAACATTGGGTATAGAGAGGGCAGAACCTAGACCTAGACCTAAAGGCTAAACCCCCCGAGTACTATTTCTATATATATATATATATATATATATAAAGGGAGAAGAAGAAGGAGAAGAAGAAGAAGCAACAGTTCCCATATATGTCTAAGAAGGTTCGGACATATCTAATGCTAACCAAATATGGAAATGTTAGACTTTACTTGGGCAAGGTCAGAGACATACAAAGTAAAAGGGACCATCGCCTTAAATCATGCTAAATGCTATCTCCATAATTCCCAACACAGTTAAAAATAATGAAGGTAGGCCTCAAAGGTCTCTTACTACATTTTTAGCATTAGGAAAGAGAGAATCCCATGAATATGGATATGTTCCAGCTGATGGCTAAACAAAGGTGAGTCAATAAAGTGGGAAGGATTTCTTTTTTTTTTAAGAGCTCTAAAAAGGGTCATTCCAAGAAAGGGAAAAAAATGGAAAACCAAAATAACCCTTTTTTTCCCCTATTAACTCAATATTCGAAAAGAGGTTCAAAAATGGACATTTCGAAGTAAACATTGGCATGATGCTTAAAACTACATCATCCGAAAGGGACAAATCTGTTAGAAATGGACCCATCCAAAGTCAGTTCCCTTGTCAAAGGCAGTTTCCCCCTTGGATGCTACCACTGCGTGCAAGATTTGACAGTGTATATCTGGATTCACTCTCTGCTCTTTTTCAGTCAACGGAATTTCTCAAGTTGGGAAAGAAAAAGAAAAAAAATGGGGGGGGGGGTGGAGGATTTAATAGCTCGGTATACCAGAATCTGGATAATATCAGCATATTTTCAGGGTTGAAAACGATATTTTTTACCAGATTCAGATTTTGTCATTTCTCAGAATCTGGAATAATGCCGTCCCCAATGCCATGAAGATTGAAGTGGATATGATATAAAAACAAAAAACGAAATCCCATCATGAATTCCCTAATTGAATCAATCCTATTTCCTTAAAATCAAACAGGGAAAAAGAAAGAAAGATGAGAAAAGGTATTGAAGATGATGATAAAAAAAAAACCTACCTGAAACACATTGGCAAGTGCAGCAGCAGCTGCAAGGCGGCCAAATGAACGGGAAGCATCAATGGCAACTTGGACAACAAGATCTTCAACAAAAGGGCCTGGCCAGATTTCGTTATTGGCACGTCTACGAGTCAAAGACGGGGCTCCGAAATCACCAACACCCCTTCTTCCACCATTCCCATTCGCATCTTCAGAAGTAGATGATGATGATGAAGAAGAAGACATCAATAGTAAGCAAGTAAAGAAGCTATAAAGGGAGAGGAAAGAAATGGGAAACAAGGACAAAAAGTTTTAGATAAAGACACGAACTGAGGGCCCCAAAAGAAGGTGTTGGGATTCTTGGATTTTTATACTATAAGTTTACGCAACGATCAATGCATCTGTATATCTACACCTAAATACATGTACTGTTTACGATAAAGAAATAGGGTCTTTTTTTAATGTCATGTACAAATCATCTGATTACGACTGTTAATATCATTTACATGTGATAATTTTTTATTAATAAACAAATAACAATCCTTTTACAACTATATTTATTTTCAGTGTGCTATGTTTTTGATAGTGCGTATGGATTTATCTTCTCTCTTTATTTATCAACTGTTTGTTTCATGATTATTTTTTTCGGTGAATTATAATAATAAGATAAAATTCGAACAATAAATATAATTAACGTGATTTGAATTTAGGTCACATTTAAAACGGTGAATATTTTTAACCATCAGGCTATTACATAGGGTTCAGTAAAATCTAAATTAAACTTTAAAGTATGCTTCAATTTTGAGACTTTTAAAGTTTATGAAATTCTGAAGTTAAAATAATATAAAGATAATGAAGAATGGTCGATTGAGTATTAGCTCGATTGGTATGAATATTATTGTCTGTGTAGGAGGATGTGGGTTTCAGTACGCTGAAGCGTATCATCCTCCTATTTAAGAGTTGGTCATTGGCGGAGCTTGAAAATGTTCTTTTCGGGGGCGAATTAAATTGTATATTTTTACAATAGTAAATATACAATTTCATCATTTTTATAATCTATATTTTTTAAAATTTTAAAGGGTTAAATCAAATTTTTATCATTTTTAGACAAGTTAAAA
Source organism: Gossypioides kirkii (assembly GCA_005610355.1). Taxonomy (NCBI): domain Eukaryota; kingdom Viridiplantae; phylum Streptophyta; class Magnoliopsida; order Malvales; family Malvaceae; genus Gossypioides; species Gossypioides kirkii. Next base: position 5,276,729 of record CP032249.1, on the reverse strand, counting down.
TGCAATTTTACCATTATTAATTTAAAATTTTATAAATTATAAACCGTCTAAATTAAAAATTTACCACTTTTGAGGGACATAGTTTCTTGGGTCTCTAACGCACTTTGCCACTAAAGTTAGGTAGAGATTATGAATAATTCTAAACAATGTATCAAAAGAATATATGTATATATATAATAAAAATTTATATTGAGATTAATATTTACAATTAATAATAACAAAATAACAAAAGATCTTGTTAATATTATATATAATACACATAGATAATTTAAAAAAAAAATTGGGTGATCTAAATTTGAAGCTAGGGTTATTGCAACTTTTCACCTTTATCTTAATAACTTCATCAATTTCAACACTCAACTTTTTTTTTTCATTTTAATACCTTTATTTGGAAAATGTTAAACAGATAATGTGTTAACTTTTTGTTGAATTGGTGTCTTTAGTTTATAGAAATTTATTTTAATTTTTAAGGATGAATCTCAAAATTATATATAAATTTTAGTCTAATATATAATTTTATATATGAATTTTGATTTTATGTAATTTTATATATAAAATTTTAATTTGATTCAATTCTCACAAATTACTAACACAGTTATTAATATAGTATCATTTTATGTTTATATATTGTATACACAAATAAATGTATTTATCTAATATAAAAATAAAATGATGTATCAATTTCTTTAAATGTGTATGATTGAATTAAAATTTAAGTTTAATTTATACATTTTTTAATATATTGAGTGTGATTACATGATAGTATCTGCTCATACTTTCTTAACCATTTGACAACGCACACACACCTTTAAATATTATCCTAGGATGAACATCATCCTCTTTACCACTGGAGCTACTCGTTGGGTTCAGTTTAATTTATACATTTGAATCACAATTAAAATTTCATGTGTATAATTATACCAGATTAAAATTTATGTATATTTTTATAATTAAAGTAAATTGAAATAAATAAAATTTTAATTTAGTAATTGAAGTGAATGGTTTGTTGATTTAAAAGTAATTGTGGTATGTGGATGGTTTTAATTTATAGTTCTTATAAATAAATTTATTTACAGAATAATATTTTTTTACATTAATCTGAATAATTAAGATAAAAATTGTATCTTGATTTGAATGGAGCAGTGATTAAATTTTTTATCAAATACCCGTTTAGCATGAGTTCGAACTGTGTTACTTCCATCCACTATTCCTAATATTGTATTAAAAAAAGTTAGCATTTGTATTTTATTTCTGTGCGGATTGTAAAGTTCACAAATGAAACTCATGAGTAAAAATATCATGAAAGTTCTTATACTAGGAGTCGAATTATATTTTATCTCATTTACTCAAAAAAATCTTTTTTGTTAAAATTTCATCTATTTATACTGTGAAAAATCGGTGTGATTGACGAAAAAATCATATAGTGACATAAAACGTGTCATATAAACCTCATGTTGGCATACAAAAGTTAGTTTCTAACAATAAAAATTTATGAAATTTTTAATAGAGAAGTCGATTTACTTTTTAATTTAATGTATAAAAATTAATTTACTCATTTATTAAATAAAAAAATAAAATAGAATGTAACTCTTAATATAATAATTTCCATAATAATTTTACCAGAGTTATGAATTTTAAAGAAAAAAAAAACTTGGCTATAGTGTTTTGAGGTACTTTTGGAGTTTTGAATCAAAATGAAAATTAAATAGTACAATAAAAAAAAAATAAGTACAAAGAGGAGCCACCTTGGATTTATAAACACCCCTCCCTTCCTGTGTGGTTTCAAAAAGCTGAACCAATCTTGGGAAACTGCTGTTTGATTTATTTATCAATTTTTCAAAACTTTTACTTTATTTAATTACAATTTATATTTAAAAGTTACTTAATATATATTTTTAAATTTTATAAATAATATTTTTAAATTATTACTATTATAAATATAATACAAATATAAATATATGTTTAACCAATTATAATATAAAATCAAACTAATATAAAACATAATTGAAGAAAAAATCGAAAACATACGCACCAAATAAAATACAGATTTACATATCGCAATTGCGAATAATTCTTTAACAAATAAGTCAAAGTCTCTTGGCTTCATAAGTAAAAATTTTTAAATAATAAAAAAAATTAAAAATCAAAATATACAAAGTAATTTGTAAAATCATAGCCATTGTATCATAATTTTTAAAAAGTAACTTACACACCTTTTATCATGATAATCACATTGCGATGTTTATAGAAAAATAATTTTTAATTCCATCAAACGTATTTCAACTAGTTATATTTTTAGGAAAGTTATTGTTACACCCTAAACCTGATCTAGATTAAATGACCAACTTCAGAACATCACGTCTTAAAATAAAACCTTCAAGCACATATAACGGTGACTATACAAGTTTGAGTCCAACAATAATAGAGCAACGATGTTAAAGTTTAGTTTATATAAATCCCAATTCCAAGTATTAATTCCTACATGATTTCCAACAACCGAAGTCAACTTACTGATTCTACATAGTTCGAACAACAACCAAAGATAACATCCTAGAACACCTAACAGAATGATCGAGCTTTCGCAACTCTGCCCTTCAAGCATGTGAAGACTGTAACAGTCCATTTTTCAGTGGTGTCGGAAACAATGGTTTCGAGACCACAAATCCAACGAGTGAGTCCGTAAATATTATTATTTAATATTTTCGAGTCGAATATAGAATAATAATAAATATTAATTAGATAATTTATGTTATTTAGATTAATAGTTAAGTTCACGTGGTTATCTCTTAAAATCAAGGGAGTTGGGATTTTCAATTCCGAGATTCCGTTTTCATAAACCAAGTTAGTAAATATTATTAAATATTATTTACGATTTAATTATAATTTTATATTAAATTTTGATCAGAGAAATTTGGTAATTGGATAATTAGTAAAAGTACAAGTGCATCGGTTCTAAAATCAGTTGTTTTGGGAATTGAGGTACGGGATCTTGTTTCCATGAACTGGACTCGTAAATATTTTTATAAAATACTTATAGAAATATTTCAGAAGTGAATTGAATTTCGGTTTGATAATTTCGTTGAATCAATGCTTAATTTAAGTAGAGGGACTAAATTGTATATGAGATAAAGTGCGTTTATAAAAGGGTTATAGTTGAAATTTTTTAAAGGGGCTAAAGTGGGAATAAAACCACAAAAAAAATTTATTTTATAGCCGATTAGAATATATATATATATGTTTATTTACTAAAATGAAAAGAAAAAAAGAGTAAAGAATTAATAATATTATTATATAATAAAATGAAATAAAAGAGATGATAAATGGTGGTGGTTGAAGAAAAGAAACATTTTTCTTGTTTCTCACCAGCCACCATTCGAAGCAGCAGAGGAAGGAGAGAACGCACAACTAGGGCTCAAAAGTTTGAGCACAAATTGGTTAGTGTAATTTGGTTCTTTTCTTATAATTTTTATGTTTTAGAATCTCGGTACTATAAGCTAGCTGATCCATATTGTAATTTTTGTAATTGTTAAATTTTGAAGATGTTACTTTTGTTGAATGTTTGAAGTTTTGGAATTAAATGGTTAACTTTTAAGCTTAGATTTGAAAAAGAGACTAATTCGTAAAGTTTAATTGTTAGATTTAAATGTTAGGGATTACTTTGTTAAATAGTAAAATTCAAGGAAAATAATGTGAATTTGTGAAATATATGGCCTGTTTTGAACCCTAAGAAAAATTGGCTAACATGGGTCCTCTTTTAAAAATGGTAAATTTGCAAGTCTTGGGTCTGAGGACTAAATGGAATAAAAAGAAAATTATTGGGGCAATTTTCTAAATTCCCATTAAAAAGGAAAGTAGGCTTGAATTAATTATTTTAAGCTAATTGAAATATTTAATTGAATGAAGTTATATTATTTAGATCAAGAAGCGCTACAATTGGATTTAAATCAAGGGAAAAGTTAAAGTTTTGGATTAGTCATCAATTTTGTTTGGCAACCGTCTTAGTCGAGGTAAGTTCGTAAACTTATTAGATTAATTGCCTTATTCTAATAGATTATGATATCTATTCATTAATGGAATGAGTTGTGATGACTAGGATTGGGTATGAATTATGTGAAATAGCAAGCATGAAAGCATGTTATTGTTGAGAACATTGGTAAGTAAAATTACTCATATATGAACTTACTAAGCATGAATTGCTTATTTGGTTTGTTTTTCATTTGTGTGTGTAGATCATCAGAAGCTCATCGGTTTTGGACATTGTCGGAGATATATCACACTATCCTTCAACCGTTTTGGTAGCTTTTGTAGTAGTCCTTTAATCTTGGTTATGAATGACATGTATAGGATGTTGTTTTGATGTAGTGGAAAGATGATGTTATCTTGTACATAGTAATATTTTGCTATGCCTCGGTGTATATGTTGAGTTTTAAACTAGTAAAACTTAAGTAAGATATATGTTGGTATGTATCACACTTACAAGTAAATATATGTATACATGAAGTATCTTCAAGTTATGTGTTATTGTGTGTGCTATAGATATTTGATATAAATGTGGTGCCTTTGGGGGGGGGGCATATTGGTTAAATGTTGAACTGTTGCATGCTTGAGCAATGTTGTAAGTGGCATCTAGTACTTAAATGTAATGCTAAGTGTTGTACTTGAATATAGTGTGATGTTCATTTGTACCATGTGTCTATGAAATGAAGTTTTGTAGATGAACTTATGTGATTTCGTGAATGCTGTATACTTGTTTCAGTAGAACCCTAGTATGTATCGGTAGAAGTACAGGGTAGGAGAGAGGTTAAGTTCTGACTTGAGTTGTTTCGGTAGTTAATTTTGAAGTACCGGTAGATCTAAGTATAATTGTATCGATAGAAAGTTTTGTTGTATCAGTAGAAGTTACAGGGTAAAACTACCTAGCTCACAGGAGTTTTTAGTACCGGTAGAAGTATGTTGAGTATCGGTAGAAGCTATACATGTATCGGTAGAACGCCAATAAGTATCGATATAAGTTTGTTCATGTTTTGAATTATTTACTGACTTGACTTCTACCGATACTTGTCCAACAAGTACCGGTAGAAGTCTCCCAAAAAAGTTGAAATTGACCTTTTTACCCCTAATTTGAGTTGTAATGTTTTCTCTTTCATGATTTAACTGCATTTATTATAATACTTATTTAGTAAATGAATAAAGGCTTTACTATCGGACATTTTTCCTGACATTGAGGGTTGGACGAACCCAAGACCCTAACCGAAGATGGCGACGAATTTTGGGTGTTACAGGTTTGGAGTTTAATAATGAAATATGACTAATTTGTAAAGTGATTTTAAGTAGTTTTTAAATATAAGGATTAAATTTAAAGTATGTTAAATTTAGTATGGGTTTCTTGAAAAATTTCAGTACTTGAGGGCTATTTATAGATGGTTTAGAGATTAGGGTTTAATTATGAAAAAAAAGTTTGTTTTAGTTTTAGGGATTAAATTGAATAAAATGTAATTGAGACTAATAAATTGAAATAAAATTATTGTATAGATCAAGAACTGGTAGATAATCGTGAAAAAGAGAAAATTACTTACTAGTCACTGATATTGCTATCTTTATTGTACTCCTGATTAAGTGAACTGACTTACTCCTACTTAATTGTATTGTTTTAATCCTCATGTTCTTCAACATTTGTTTTACCTTGGTTCAATCAAGAGAGTAAGGATCTTTAGCATTCTGATTGGCAATTTTGTTGTTGTGTTAATATTATTTTTAAAATATGTTATTGTAGTTTAAACAAAACGCTTAATTCTCGTTTTTTGGTTTTTAAAGTGTACTCATTTTTTTATTTTAGTATTTAAAAATTATTGTTGTCCAATTTTGTATTTAAAGTATATTTAAATTCTTAATTCGATAGCTAAAGTACGCTTCTGTTATATTTTTTAAATTTATTTTTTTTGCAAACATTAAAAACAATTCTTATAACCAATCACAAAGTGTCATGTGACGTTTTTTAAAAAAATATTTTATTTTATTAAATGTATATCAAGGGCGAAGTCAGAAATTTTTTTAAGAAAGGTAATAATTAAATTATATTTTTATGATAGTAAACATATAATTTCGTTATTTTAAGATCCTATATTTTTATAATTTTTAAAGGATTAAATTAAAATTTTATAATTTATAAAAGACCTAAATAAAAAATATTCTATTTTAGGGAGGACGAGCCCCTGCTAGCCCCACTAGATCCGTTCCTGATGTATATACACATTAAAAATAGAAATAAATATAAATTATATATATATATATATATATACGATAATTGAAAATAAATTATTTGAAATTAATAATATTGCTAAGAAAATGTAAAAAAATTGTAAAAAATTATAAAAAAATTAAAAAGTTTTAAAAAATGTTTTAACTTTTTAATAAAATTCTAAAATATATAATTATAAAATTTTATAAAGTAATTTAAATTTCAAGTTTTTTTTTCAATTACTTGAAATTTAAATAACTTTTAAAATTTTTATAACACTTTTCAATTTTTAAATATTATTTTTAACTTTTAAAAATTTTAATTATATATTTCAGAATTTTATAAAAAAATTATTTTAAAATTTTTAATATATATATATACATACACACACTATATTTTTATTTACATTTTTAATCAATGCCAGTCAACGTCAATACTCAATCAAAGTCAAAAGTGATTTTTAATATTTAAATATTTAAAATTATAAATTTATTTTTTAATTTAAATTTAATATTTTATTTTAAATAATTTTCATTGTCACATACTGTTTTTTTATTAGCCCAAATATGCCACGTGGTGTTTTTTATTGATCAAATTTGTTTAACAATTTTTTAACTTTCATTACAAAATAAATTAAAAAAAAAATTCGATATTTTATATATCAAATTAAAAAATTAAATATTAAAGTTAAGAATAAATATACTTCAAGATTAGGTTTTTTTACTTCAATAATACAAAAAAAATGAATAACTTAAATGATATGTCATGAGATTATTATTAAATGGTATGTTTGTTGTGACCTAACAAATTGGCAGCATCAGATTGAAATGTAATGACCTAAAATATTTAAAGATCTAATATGTAAATTTATCATGTTAATTTATTGCTTGGAAATAATTTTTAGGGTGTCGTGTGACGGCACCAAACTTCAAGAAGATTAAATTACTTCATAACTCTTTATTTACTATTTTTTTATTCTCCTTAACACCAAAAATAGAGAGATTTATTAACAATTAATCCAAAAAAATTTCTACCAAAAATATTTTTTTAAAAAAATCAATTAAAATGGAAATAAATTTTATTTGCTTTTCAAAAAATAATTTTTTTCAATTAATTTTTTTGTAATTTTTTTTCGAAAAATTATTTCAACCGGAATAAAATAATTTGAAAAAAAATTATTTTCGAAAAATAAATAAAAATTATTTCCAATTGGAATAAAATTTTTTACAAAAATATTTTTTGGTAGAAAAAACTTTTGGAATAAGTGGTAATAAACCTCTCTATTTTTTGTGTTGAAGGGGAATAAAAGAAAATTGTAAATAAGAATGGGTTATGAAACAATTTAACCTTTTTAAAGTTTGGTTCCACCACAATGTCAAGTAGCACCTTAAAAGTTTTTTTTTTCCAGCAATCAATTAAAATGTCAAATTTATATATTAAATTCTTGAATATTTTAGGTCATCATATTTCAGTCCGATGCCGTCAATTTGTCAAGCGACATAAATAGAACACTATAACAAACATACCATTTTAATGGTAAAATTAGAAGAATATGTCATTTTTTAAAAATAATTAGGGGTTTGCGTCGATTTTTAAAATATTTAGGGATATAAATTGTTTTTGAAAAAAGCTCGTCTAGCTGGACGACGACGACAACAACGAGGAAGTCTATTGGCCCGCACTTTCAGATATAGCTTCAGATGCACCTCAAGTTGCACCTCCGGTTCCACCTGCGATTGTACGACCCATAGTACGCAAAAATCCTCCACGCAATCGTCGTCCACCGCCTTGCGGCACATATTCTCCTCGACGATCCGATTGATTCAAGTCAATTGATTGATGTATTTTTTTTATTTTGTAATGTAAAAAAATATTTTATCGATAAATAAATCGATGTTTTTTTATTCATACAATACTTTTATCTTTATAAATTTTACGATATAAATAAATAAATAAATAAAATAAATATATAATTAACTAAATAAATAAAATAAATAACTAAATAAATAAACAAAATATTTTTAAAATTTACGGAAAATTCGCTTAGCTAAACACACTTTATCTAAAAACAATCTATTTTTTTAAATATTTTTAAAATCAACATAAACCCCTAAGTAAAAAGCCTAGAGATTAAATCTTGGAATTAAGGCTAAAAAAAAAATAACAAAAAGGCAAAAGAAGGAAGAGTGCTTTTTGACCAGAAGAAGCCAATCAAATCGAGGCTGAGACAATGAAACGATAGGGATGCCATGCTCACGTCCTATCAACCATTTTCCTTGGAATAATAATTACTCCCTAACTCAACCTCCATTCTCATTTTTTTTTTGGATGATACGGTGCGATGCATGAGTATTCGATTTACTTTTTATTTTACGTTATATATTATTATAGTATTTAATATTATTATTATCGTTATAAAAAAATATAAAAACTAAAACCCAAATGTGGGCATAATAGGGAGTTCAAATTTGCAATATTTTCATTATCTTATATTGATAAAAAAATGAGTGATGTCAAACAATTAGCACCTTTCAAAACAATATACACTTATTTTGCACACAAATTTCAAGTTGTATATTGACTTGGAAATTTGCAAGTCAAATTTTTATTTATAAACTTTGAGAAGAGTTGCAATGTGTGGATAAATTCTTTACAAAGAAAAACTCATTTTATTTTTCTCTCCAATTGGATTTAGATTCAATGGTCGTTTAGATTTGATTTTGAAAAGAAATAGTTTATTTTGAAAGTCGTCGAGATTTGATCTTGAAATTGAGTTTATCAAAATACTTATTTGAGAATTTGATTTAGTTAGATTCAAGGGTCTTTAAGATATAATCTTGAATTAACGATATTTGTTTCAAAAATCGTTGAAACTTGATCTTGAAAACATGTTTAACCTTATTTCTTCAATTGAATTGAATCGAACTTTTTTAAAAACAACTTTTGATTTCCTCTCAATTAAATTAAATTGAAATGTGATTTTTCTTCCTCTCAATTAAATTAAATTGAAATGTGATTTTTCTTCAAAAACGAGTATGACGTTTGTCAAAAATTCTTCAAATTCTTCAGTTTTCACAAAGAATATCAAGACTTCTTGAACTTGTGTTAATCAATTAAGACAGTTTTTGTAGAATTTAACTTTTTTGTTTGAATGTTCTACAAGAATTAAACTCCTTCATTTATTATTTATTTCTTATTAATTTAATAAAGTAATGATAAAAAATCATTAATTTAAATTAATTAAAAAATAATTATTATTACACCAATATGATGTCATTATTTTCATACACTAAAATGTACACATATAAAGATCCAAAAGCCTTAAAAAATAATACAATAAGAACATGGGCTAAAACCGCCCAACCCAAACCAAACTTCTAGCTGCTATCCCTTGCTACGGAGAAGGAAGAGGGATTATCGGAGAGAGAAAATCCGAGAGGATTGACGAACAAACGGCTGGAAAATCCACCACCGAGGAGGAGCCAAAGTCTAAGACAGAGCCACCTGTCGTCGCCTCCGTGGAGCACGTCGAGAACACTGACGGTTGTAGATTCAATGCCTTCAAGAGGGCATCAACAACCAACTAGCGAGGGTTCGATGCAACTTTTTTGGCATCTCCATGTCGTGCCTTTGAGGCCAAACGGCGACGGCGCACCACCTTGCGTAATGACCTTGTCGGGGCATTCAAAACAAAAACCGAATTAACTGGAATCGGTCCAGCGGCAAGAGAAAAAGAAAAAAACCTCTAGCGAAGCAAGTTGTCGCCTTACGCCGGCAAAGGAAAACCGACAGAAAAGAAAGGACAACTTCTTAGTTATTTTGTTGAGAAGAAAAGAAAGACAAAATGATCAATTACAACGGCCGAAAATGCGACAGGTGCCGGCCCTAAGATTGGGCGGCCGCTCTCGGAAAGGCCAAGGCAACAAAGGTAGGAGAAGGAAGGATTTGAGAGGGAGGAGAAAAAAGTCGTCTCTGTTAAAAGTTTATCAACTTTTAATTTTACGAAGACTGGAAGAAATTCGAACCGAGAATCAAAAAAATTATTGAAATTAAATTTTATATTTTATAATAGTAAGAAATTATTTTTACTATTTTAATACCTATATTTTTATTTTTTAAAAATTTAAATTAAATTTTTATTATTTTAAGAAAATTTAAAATATAATTTTATTTTTATAAATTTTAAATAGTTTAAATGATTTTTTTATTTTAAAGGATCGAAGTTTCTGTTAATCCTCTTGATTACATTTCTGTACTCAATATTTCTTATATATTAATTTATGCTTTAATCATCAATACTTACTTTAAATATTAATAAAATATTTTTAATATTAAATATAATAAATAATAAAAATAAGATAACTATTTGTTACACATTTTTTAATTTTGCAAGCAAAATGAAAGTGTGAACATTAAATAAACATACTCATGAACATATAATTAAATATGTTTACGAATAATATTAATGAATAATAAATAAATAATAAATAAATATATACACACAAATATTATTTTAATATTTTTTCGAAAGAATTTTTTTTTTTCAAATTTCGAGTTTATCAAATCGAATCAACTCGAATAATTCAATTTGAGTTTTGAGTTCAAGTCGAGTTGAATTTCATAATTTAAATAACTTGAATAATTCAAATAATATATTTATGTAAATACCCTTTTGATCCCTATCAACTTTAAAAATAAGTAAATTGGTCCCTCTTTCAACAAAAAAATTCAAAATAATTTTCAAAATTTATAAAAAATTCAAAATTTATATTTTGAAAAAAAAATCTAAATATTTAAAAAATTCTTTAAAAAATATTAAAAAATTTAAATTTAAAAATTTTCTAAAATAATAATTTTGGGACAAAATTAATTATTCAAATTTATCATACTCAAGTATCTTATTTATTATTATTATTTTGCTTTGAAAATTTTTCAAATATATATGGTTTAAAATTTATATGCTCTAACATAAAATTAGTTATACTGTAACAATATTTTTATTTGACATGTTTAATTTTTTTAATTTAACTCGAATAATTTTACTCGATTCGACTCTACTCGAATTTCATTTCATTCTAATCAATTAAAAAAATTAAATTAAATTAAAATGATAAAATAAGACTCATAAACTCAAATTTTTTCACTCAATTTAATCGAATACTCACATCTAATAATACATGTGTGGAGTCAACGAAATTTCAAAGCCTTCTTGGGCTCTCAATGTTGTGCATTTGCTCGTGAGTTTGATGTCCATTGAGCATACTTATAATTTTTCATGGACTTTGATGTAAATTGATTCATCAAATTTAATTTAATATAATTATATACATGAAATTTTAATTTTGATTTAATTACGTATATTTTAAAAAATAAATACATCGATTTATTTTTATATTAAATAAATATAATTATTTGTATACACAATATAATTTTATTTTTAAAAAATTTTATTAATAACACTATAGATTAAAATAAAATTCATTTATAATTTTAAAATTTATCTCATTTTCTTAAATTGTGAACTTTACAATTTCACATGTTTAAATAAGTTAATATAATTCAAATAATATAAAATATTATACATGATAAAGAGAGAAAACATAGAAAATAGATTACATATAACAATTTATAAAATATAAGTTATTAACAAAATCCTAATCATTCAATTTCTTACGTCAATTTTTGAGTTGGTTGTTGGTCGTGGTTTCTCCAACTTTTTTTTTTTTTGTAGTTTTATCTTGTTTTAAATTTCAGTCCATATTATTACGCTTCTATCCTTAGTTTTATGGTTTTATTTTGTTAATATTTTTCGTGGTTTTTGTTTTATCTACTTTGTTTTCTTTAAAAGTAGAGGTGATTTCATATTTACTTTTAATTTTTTTAGTTATGTACTGGTGTATATGTGAGATTTGTCAATATAAAGGTGTCGTTATATCTATTAAGAATAATTCTTGAAGGGTTTTATCACGATAGATCATAGTGATAGTGATAGATTCAGGAAGATGAGGAGAATGATAGACCTTCTAAGACTTGACCTTTTGTGCATCATTGATAAAAAGGGTCTCATAAGGCTTTTTGTCAGTTTTTTCTTAATAGATTGATGTTCATCGTCAAGTTGATTTGATGATGATGAGGCTAGGATACAGATTTCAACAATTTGATCAAATTAATATATCTCTGATTTGTTCCGAAATTATTTCAGTATTGTAGTTACTCTCATTATCTTTTTTTTTTAAATTACTTTACAAACAATACATTTATACATTACTTTATAGTAATTTATTTATCGTTTATACTAAATGCGATGTTTTTATATTATTTTCATTTATTGTTGTTATTAATAATAGTATTTTCAAAATTTATATAATAACATGCTGCCTATTGTTTTTGTTGGATGGGTTGGGCTTTGGCTCTCCAAGTCTACCTTTCAGCCTCTAAAAACTAGAAACATCATCTCCTACTTCATTCATTGCATGATGATATAATATTTAGGCTTAATATAACATTTAGTATCTGAACTTGATATTTTTTTCTATTTTGGTATCTAAACTTTTTTTTGACCCAATTTGATATCTGAACTTGACACTTTTTTAATTTAGTACCTAAACTTTTTTTGCCAATTTGGTACCTAAATTTGGCATATTTTCCTAATTTGGTACCTAAGTTTTTTTTAGATTCAATTTGGTACCTAATTTTATTAAATATTAAAAAAATTACGCAAAACAATATCAGTGTTGAAATTTTTTTATGCCGCAAAAATAACGTCAGTTTTAGAGAAAATTCATGTTAAAAATAGGTATTGAACTATGCTTAACGAATTAAAATTAAAAAAAATTAGGTAATAAATTAGGAAAAAGAATCAAATTCAGGTACCAAATTGGATCCCAAAAAGTTTAGTAACAACTTAAAAAAAAAGTGTCAAATTTAGGTACTAAATTAAGGAAAGGTGTCAAGTTCAAGTACCAAATGTTATATTAAGCCTAATATTTATTACTTTTAGTAAATATGAATTTATATCAATACATTTTGGTAAACTTATAATCAATTATATCAATTAATTTAATTTAATTTAAAAACAATCTTTTTATAAAAAAATATCAAATTTTTTTATTAAACCAAATTATAAATGATTGTATGAGGCATAGACTGTTTTAGATCAAATTCTAGTTATGACCGCTCTATTATGTTTAAATTTAAGATTTAGTATCTAAACTTTAATATGATATAATTCTGTTCCTCTACATATTATTGAAATAGTTGATACCCTTTATTATTATGGTCAAAATGTTAATATCGAATTCTTTCTTGAAAATATCCATTTCAACTTCGTGGTAGAGAGTTTGAAACAGGGGCGAAGCAAGAATTTTTTTTTAGAGGGGTCGAAATTAAATTTTAAATTTTAATAATCTATATCTTTATAATTTTTAAAAAATTAAATCTAATTTTATAATTGTAGGGGAGCCAAAGTGCACTTTTATCTTTACTAATTTAAAATTTTAAAAAATTTTAAAGAGCGTAAACAATAATTTTCCATTTTAAGTAGGGGTGAGCAAAACTCGATTCGAATCGAAAAATTCGAAAATTTTTTTGAATTTCAAATTATTCAAATCGAGTTATTCGAGTTAAACGAATCGAGTTAAATTTTTTTTTCGAATTTCGAGTTCGAATCAAGTTTAATTTTCGAATTCGAATAAACTGAATAAAACTATATTATTTTTAATTTTAAATTTATATTACCCAAACCCAATACCCATGCCCAGTTTACTATACCTATTTTCCCTCAAAACCAAAACCATTTATCTTATCCAATTTTCCCCTTTAATATTTAAAACCCATTAACAAACTAAACCCAAATATTTTTAAACCCAAATATAATTTCATTCTTCAAAAACACTCATAAACTAAACTCAAATATAATTTTATTCCTAAATAACACTCATAAACAACTCATTTTCGTGTCTAAATTTATTGTTCCTTTTTGTTTATTATTATTATGGTTAGGTGTACTTATTTAGTTTTTATTTGGAAAAGAAATTGAAGATATTAACTTTGTAAACCCCAAATTTATTTTTTCTTCCTAAAAAAACCTTTAAATTAAAACCCTCAAAAGAATAAGCTTAAGCTATTCTACAATGGTTTTGTGTTATTACTGTTCGTTTATTTGACTTTTGTTGTGTTGTTTTTATGTTTTGTTTTGTTGCTTGGAATGGTGTTGTCGTGTAGGTTTTTACTGTATTTTGGATTTTTGCTTATGTTTTTTTATAATCTTGTTATGTTATTGTTGTTACTTGGATTTATGTTGTTTACTTGAACTTTTGCTTATTTTTTTTATTATGATCTTGTTGTGTTGTCATTGTTTACTTAGATTTTTTCACTTATTTATTTCAATTTTTCGTTGTATAGTCATGTTTAAAAACTTTAAATAAAAATATTTTTTTAAAAAATTACATAAAATTAAACAACACCAAATTAATTTTCTTAATTTAACTCGAACAAATATATTCGATTCAAATTCTATTTCACTCGACTCGATTCGTAAAAATTTCAAATCGAGTTAGGATGATGAAATAGGACTCGAAAACTCGATTAATTCGAAAATTTTTTATTCGATTCGATCGAATGCTCACCTCTAATTTTAAGGGGGCCAGACACCTGCCAGTCCTCCCTAGATTCGCCTCTGACTCAAAAATACAAATTTTCCATTATCTTATAATGATTAAAAAATTAAAAAAGAATTATCATTAATTACTCCAAATAATTAGCACCATTAATAAATTTGATAGTTGATGCCATTTTTTTTAAAGGAACACTCATTATATCAAAATAAAAAAAAATTGAGCATAATATAAGGATTAAAACTAAAAATTTACCATTATCTATAATCTCAAAAAATAAAAGGTGACATGTGTATGATAAATAAGCCTTTGGACCTTTTTTAATCTATAATTATATATATAATACCCGAGTGGATGAAGTTACGAGGGCAGATTTGGTAATTTTGGTACAAATATGATATTATATAAAAACATTGAATAAAAATTAGATTGGATAATCGAGGTAAAAATCGGATTTTGTATTAAGAATTAGATTAAATTTTATTTTCTCTACTAAAAAATAGATAATTTAGTCCATATACATTAGATTAAACAATTAATTGATGATTCTGATAAAATTTTCATTCATTTTCACTGCTAAAGGGATGACGTGGTCGATGAAGTAACTAAACAACTACACATGATGTATCACATGTATCTCGTTTTGACGTGATATTTTGCACATCAACAAATATTTAAAATTAAAAATACTAAAAATAAATAAAATTTTAATAGTTATTGAAAAAATCATGTCCAAACGAACTTGAACAAATGATTGGTCATGTTTGTTTGAACTTAGATTTCCTTTTTTGGGTTCATGTTAGATGTAATTTTTTTGAATAAATTATAAAATATTATAAAAATTAAAAAATTAATAAAACTTATTTCTCAAATTTAAAATTTCACATATGACTGTTAAAGGTGTTGAAATTATTTTAGTTACATGGTTATCAATTCAATATTCTTTTTTATTTTAAAATGTCACACCAATAAAGTTAATAAAAAAAATTAACAACGTTAATAATTAGACTTGAATTTTAAAATCTAAAAAATAAAAAACTAAAATCTTGACAAAAATTAAATTCCAAATTTATAAAATACATATTTTAAATTCCTTTTATTTTCTGAAAATTGAAAAGTCAATCTTCTACTTTAATTTATTAGAATTTAATCCTTAACTAGAAAATTAATTCATTTTTTGATAAATACATGTTGACTTTTATATATATAGATAAGTTGGCAGCAATTGACAACTGTCAAAATTAAATTTGTTGACCACCCATGTTAATGTATGATATTAATCTCCCTAAGGTGTAAACGGTGGCCTTCAATTTCAGTTTTTTATTCAGTCTCACAATAATATTCGATATAATACCAACTATATATTATATACTTCATTATTTATACAAATATGACACTTTAGTCTTCAAACTTAGTATTTGGATCAAATTGTTTAATCTTACCAAATATACATGTGCTTTTTTATTTTATTTTTGTGTTAATTGTATAACTATGAAAATTCATACATTATTATTTGGATATTATTTATATTTAAACCATCATATTAATCATGTCTAAAGCATGTTAGGTTAATTATTAGGGATGAAGTCAAAAAATTTTTTTAGAGGGGATCGAAGTTAAATTGTAATTTTTACGATAGTAAAAGTGCAATTTTTAAATGATTAAATTAAAATTTTATCATTTTTAAGGGGAGCCAAAGTGCAATTTTACCTTTACTAATTTAAAATTTTACAAAATTTTAAGAGCTTAAATGAAAAATTTTCCATTTTAGAGGGGTTAAGGCCCCTGGCAACCCCCTAATTTCGCCCTTGTTAATTGTTTTTTTTGTAAAAATGACATAATTTGAATAATTTGTGTAATATTAAGGCACAATATAAGCAATTTGCTGAAGTAAAGGAGTTACTCTCTGAGGGCCAAACTTTTTTGATGAATTACAATAAAAAAAGGTAAAGCTTTAACAGCAACGTGATTAGCGCGACTCGAATTCAAATTAAACTTGAGGTAATGAATACTTTAACTACCAAATCAACACACGATTTCTCATAAGAGCAAAATTTAAATACCTACCTTCCATATAAAATGTCATTTTAACTAAAAAATTTGGCAATTAAATGAACCAAAAAATTGCTCACTCTTATTCAATAATCTCTCATCATAACTTGTATACAACTCAATATAAGTTTTGCCATCAATTTTTTCATTTATACTTATAAATGAAATAATTAATGAAAAAATTAATGTATCTTTTAAATGTATAATTAGAAATCAAATTATGATTGCAATTTGCATTAAAATTATTGCACTCACAAATGAATGGATTGATAATTGAGATCTAAATCAAAATAAATTTGAATAAACCAACATATAGTAAAATTTAAATTATAATAAAATTTAGATCGAAAATCTACGTATATATAAATGCGCATAGTGAAACTCAAATTTAGACATTCAAAATCTTAGAAACTCAACTTTATCAATACTATTAAAACCGAAAATTATTTAATATTATAAAATTCAAGTTTACATTTGATGCATTATTGATTTATAATTTACTTGATTTTTGAAACGGTGTTAGAACTATAACTTTATATTTTTTTTTTGTGAATTATAAAGGGAGGACAAATCTCTAACAATAACGCGACTAGCGCGACTCGAATCCAAGCCACACCTGGAATAATAAACACCGTTGACTATCAAGTCAATACACAAAGTTCGAACCATAACTTTATATTTGAATAATTTACTTGAAATGTATTTTTATTTTATTAGTGGAGCTATCTATAGGTTGGATTGTTCCAAAAACTTTTTTAAGTTTAGGCTCGTTTTTAGATTCGACAAGTTTAATCCCTCGACTTGTTTTACTATTTAAAAATTAGTAATAATATTAAAAAAATATATTTTTTATTATTTTAATTGATTTTGGATCGGATTGAATATATATTGTTTAAGTTTTACCCAAGTCAACTCAAGTTTACCCAACTTTTCGGTTCGAGTCTACATAACCAATTTCTTTTATATAAAAGATAGGTCTAATTGTTAGTCACTGGATACCCAATATGTCACTTTAATAAAATCTTTATTAGTAAACTGCAACAATATTGTTGATCTAAGGTCAAAATAGAGGTGATAATAATTGGGTCTAAATATGATATTAACATATTTTATACTTGTTCAAGTTTAGTCTCGTTTGAAATCTGAACTTAAAATTTTGTTTAAGTTCATTCATATTTGTAAAACACTAACTCAAACCCATTTTAGACCTAACCATATTATTTTTATTTTTTTAAAAAAATATTTGTTTTGTTTTATTTTAATATTTAATAATTTTATATATTTTTTATTTATTAAACATTTTTATATATTCATCTTAACATTTTTTAATGTTTACATTAGTGTAGTATTATATATTTAGTATAGCTTTATTTTTTAATATGTTCTAAATTACATAATATATAAAAATAATATAATATAAAATATTACAAATTTAAAATGGGTTGGACTAGACCCGGTTCGGGCCTTGAATGTTAAAGCTCGAGCCCGACCCATATTTTAAACAGGCCTCTTTTTTTGTCCAAACTAATTTTTTGAGTTTAATATTTTTGCCCAAACCCTATCGAATTTCGAGTGAATCTTTAAGCTTGAACGGATAACTCGACCCATGAATAGATCTAAATTGAAATAATAAGAAAATAACTTTGCCCTTATTTTAAGATTTTTAAAATATTTTTATTGCATTAAAATTAATAAATAATTATATTAATTTCCAACCAAATAAATCATTCACTTTTAATTTATATTCTAATATATATTTTTAATATAATACTTATAACTACCCACATTCTCACATTGATAACAATATCAATATTAATCGAATTAATATATAAACATAAAAAGTGGCTGAAAAATTTAGTTGCCTAACCTGCCCTCTAGCCCATACATTATTTCGTGGGGAAGAAGGGGTAGTTTCCAGGAATTTGGTCCCCTACTCTTCTTATATAAAGCCTTTGCCTCAACTCCCTTTAGCTAATGTCATCAATCTACTCTCCAAAAGCTTCCTCTCTGTTCCTCTTCAAACCTTTTTCCCAATCCCTTTTTCATAGCCCAACAGAGAAGATAACAAGTATGGAGATTCCAAACAAAAAGCAGAGAATTCAAACCCATTTGCTGATGATACTCACCAAGATTTTGCTCCCATTTTCACTTCTTTCTGTTATATTATCCTACCCTTTCATGTGCAACTTCCAAGCTTTGGCATATGGTTTACAACTCTTTAGCTTCAGTGTTGACAAGAATTACATGTTTCTGCTCTGCAATGGGTTGCTTGTTTTCATTGCCACCAGGTCGGGTTTGATCGGTAGTAGTTGTGTAGAGACTGATGTTAAAGCTGAAAAGGCTGTGAAGATCAGTAAGGGAGGTAGTGAAGCAGAATCAGAGCCAAAAGAGAAAGTTGTTGCAGAATATGATGAAAGAGAAGAAGAGGTGGCCTTGGTTGTAGAAGTAGAAGATGAAGGCGAAGAAGACAGATCAGATGAGGTTGGTCCAGCGGAGGAGGAAGAAGATGAACTTGGGTGGATGAGTAATGAAGAGTTAAACAAGAAATGTGAAGATTTTATTAGAAAGATGAAAGAAGGGATTCAATTTGAAGCTCGCCAACTGATTACAATTTGACACAACTCAAAGGACTCTACCCATCAAATCTGCTTATAGTTATAGATTTTTGCAACTTTTTTTCTCTCTTTCTTTCGAAAGCCCCTAACTTTGACAATAATTTGGTTCTCTGTTCTTCTTTCTTTTTCCCCTCAGATATTTGGTTTCTGAGTTTTCTTTAAAATTTTGGTCCATGTAAATTAAACCCTGTATTGGGATGAATTCTGGTGGAAACAATAATGTATTGGTATTTGATAATGGTAATTTTTTTTTATATAATATTAAGTACGATAACACAATTTTAACTCATGTTAAATTTGAACAAAACTTTATTCATCACTCAATTCAACAAAAACAAAAAAATTCTCTTACACAACACTTACAATATAATTAAAAGTTTGGTTTTTAACTTTTGAGTTTAGTAAATCTAACGAATGACTCCAGTGGTTAAGAGGATGTTGTTTATTTTAGGAGATCCGAATTCAAGTGCTTGTGTGTGTAAGATGTGTATACGTTGTTAAAAAATTAAAAAAGTATGAACAAATACTATCACGTAATCACACCAATATATTCAAAAAAAAAAAAAAGCTTTTGAGTTTAGTGACAAATATGAAAAGAGGTATTTTGAGAAAAAAAACAAATCAGAAGATATGATATATTATCTAAACAATATAGATATTTAATTTTTAGAATTTTTATAGTTTTTATTATGATCAAATAACAATGATATATTATCTAAACATTTTTAAAAATACATATTTATAACTGATTGAGTCGCAGCTCAATTGACATGAGTATTTTTATCAATGTAAGAGAATATGGGTTCAAGTGCACTGAAGTTAATTATCCTCTTATTTATGAGTCGAGGTATGATCAGAATCTATAATAAAATTATTAAAAAAAAAGACATTTTTTATATCAGCAAATAAGGCAAAAATGCATTGTCCAAGGATTGAACTCAACCTAAAGGAGAGCTTAAAAATTAGGGTAAACTCCTCATATAGTCACCCAAGTTTTTGTGCGTTTTTGTTTTGATTATCTGTTTCAAAATTTTGTTATTTTAGTTACTTTTGTTAATTCAATTTTATTTTTTAGTTGTTTCATAATTAAAATGTATTTGGTCATCAAATATAATGCTGTTGTGGCCTTATTTTAAGTGGTATAATGATAATTTTAGTCTTAATATTTTACACAATCTATCAATTTGGTATTAATTCTAAAAAATTCAACAAATTTCTTCTTCAATGTTTGCATATTCTGTCAATTTAATTTTAAAAATTTAAAAAATAAAATTAAAAAAAATCCTTAAACATATTTGTATTAAATATGAGTGGATATCCAATTATGACCCAAATTCAAATAAAATGAAATAAAATATGAGGATTCTTTCATTATGTTCCCTACACGATTTTATGAATGTGTTGGCCACTGCCCTATGAATGTGCAAGGTTGTTGCCCCGGCGGTTTCTTTAAATCAAAGGAAGCGACCAAGCAATAGCTCGGTTGACTTCAAGTCATCCCCAAAGAAGGTCAATGTGAACAATTAAAAACAGTGAGCAGACTTCCAAGTCCACCCTCATGAATCAACTCAATGTTGTACAAAGAAAGTTTAAAGTTTGAAAACCTATCAACAATAAAATTAGTACGATTCGAATTTAAATTATGTTTAGAACGATAAACATCCTGATCATCAGGTTAACATGAGATTCAGTATAATCTATTTTTAAAACGATTAGTTAATTCACATAGACTAGTTGATTCAAAGGGTCCCATTGGGAAGGATTGTAGTGCATCAATTTGTCAAGAAAAAAGAAAAAAGGCAAGCCCTTTTGCCCTTTGCACATGCACACACAATCATTACAAGAACACACACACATATATATATATAGAAATGAAATTAAAGAAACAAGTTAAGATAAGAAAAGAAATGAACAAAATGGAACCAACACTGCCATTCCGTTCACTTTGGGTACCCTAGAACCTCAACAGTTACAAAGGTGAGTGGCAGACAGGACGTTTGCCGTGCTTGACCTGCTCCCAGCTTAAGACCCCACATTTAGATTTGGTCCTCTATGGTTACCCAACATGAATGCCGAGAAATCAAATCTTTCTTTTTTTTTTCTCACTCAAGGTTAATATTTAAAAATGTTACATTCATACTTATGTTTGAATGTATATTGTGTATGAATATTCTTTTTTATAAGCTAACAGTATTTGCGGGGTTAGATGTTAAAAAGTATCTATCTAACCGTATCTGATCATTAACAAGTGGAAGAATCACATGAAAAATTTGAGTACCAATAAAAGAATCTTTTATCATATCAGTTAAAGTATCAACAGCACAATTCTTCTCCCTTGGTATTTGCTTAAAAATCACTCTTCAATTGTGTATGCACAGTTCTTGAATTCGCAACACCAAGTCTCTGTTTGAACGTCCTCAGATATCATCATGAATACTTTTGATAACTAGAGCACAATCAGTCTCGACGATAATATTTTCCCAATTAGCTTCCCATGCTAGTTGGAGACCATCATAAATAGCTCAAAGCTTAGCTTGTAGAACACTACATCTATCAATGTTTCTTCCAATTTCCCACATCCATTTACCATGCTTTCTAGTAAATAATTTGTGCAATTTTATTTGTGTATTTTGGATTAATTTTGAGAAAAGTACTTCTAATTTCCTACATTTTCTTATCAGGTACACAAATTGATGTTTCAACCCAAAAGAAAGCAAAAAGTGGATTTAATTGAAGAAATATGTGAAGAGATGAGCTACATTGAGATTTGGGAAAATATGAGGGCTTAAGTGCAAAGATGTTTTTAGTTGAATTGGTCAATAACCTATATTTGAATTTTGTTATTTTCTTAATTTTATTTTGACTAAAATTTATTTATTTTAAGTAAATGAGAAATTTAGTTTAGAAGGAGTCAAGCTATTTTTAGTAACCTAATTGTGTATAAATAAGGTCTTTTGGATTCAATTGAAAATGTACTTTTGATTTGTGAGTAATTGAAGTAATTGTGCGTTTTATTTCTTTTCCCTTCAATTTCGTCAATTCTCTTTGCCAAATCCAATTCCATTTTCATTCCTTTACAAAATTTGTCCAACTGCTTTATTAATCCTTTCCCATTTCCATCATTCATTAAATTACAAATAATCCATCATCATCCACCAAGCATGATTAAAATCATGTGCCACTAAATTCTTTTTAGCCTTAGCTCGGTTATCACTCCATCAAGAAATAATCGTGAGTTACGAAATCGTGCTAAAAACCTTTTTATCGGTACTCGCTATCACTCCGATTTATGGGATAGTACAAATTCGTCCCTCAAAGTTAATTCGACTCCAATCCAAAAAGCACGCGTTGGGTTGAAGTAGGTTGGCATACAGTTGGGAAGTCGAGTCGGCCATGTTGCATTCGAGTTCCCGCGAACAAATTGACATACAGTTGGGAACCTTTTTATCTCGATTAATTCACTTTGCATCAAGATTTATTTCACTTTATTTATTTTATTTTCGTTTTGTTTTAGTTTGAAATTTTTATCTCTAATACCTTTATTATTTTTTAGGGAGACAGTCGCAAGTCGTGGGCACGCCCTTCGAAACGACGTTCAAGAGGAAGACACGAGAGTAGATTACAACAACCAGTCCCCATGGAATCGACCTTACTGCCTTATACTACTGTTTTGTATTATTTGTCATAGGAATATTTATATTTGGTGGATTCGACACCCATCAAATTTTGGCGCCGTTACCGGGGACAAGTAACATTTTTCTAACTTTCGTTTGTTTTTTTTATGACAAGGTCTGAGCAGACACCTCTCAATGACTTTGAACCGAAAATAGAGAAACTAGCCACGAAGGTTGAGAAAAGAAGCTTACAGAAAACGTCTAGAAACAGAATTTAAAGAAGAAGCTTTAACTAAAGAAATTTTCGGTGACGAGAAAATGAAGGAAATGGAATATCAGACTATTCGTCAACTTGCAGCAGCACCGGACGAACAATAACCGTTGTGTATAACTTATCCAGCAAGAGGGATGCCGTTCGAGTTAAATTCGAGCTTAATCCATCTATTGCCCACTTTTCGCGGGGTTCAAAATGAGAATCCACACAAGCACTTAAAGGAATTCCACATGGTTTGCACGAGCATGAAACCTCAGGGAGTAACTGAAGACCAAATTAAACTTCGTGCATTTCCTTTTTCATTAGCCGACTCTGCTAGAGAGTGACTGTTTTATTTACCACTAGGATTTGTTAACACATGGGTTGATATGTCTTGTTTATTCCTTGAAAGATTTTTCCCAGCAGCACGAACAGTCGAGCTGAGACGTGACATAGTAGGAATTCGACAAAAGGAGACTGAAACGCTTTACGATTACTGGGAGCGGTATAAAAAGTTATGCGTAAGTTGCCCATAACACAGACTTTCTGAACAGTCACTATTGTAGTATTTCTACGAAGGACTACTCCCTATGGAGATGAAGATGATTGACGCTGCTAGTAGAGGAGCACTTGTTAATATGACTCCCCAAAGAGCTAGAGAGTTGATTTCAACGATGGCTGCGAACTCTCAACAATTTCGGTCGGCTACAGAACCTACGACACGGGTTCATGGGTTAAGTACTTTGACCTTAGAAAATAGAATAGATAAACTCACTAATATTGTGCATAGTTTGCTTACAGATAAATTAAACCCAGCGAAGCTTTGCGGAATTTGTACCATATCAGATCACCCGATGGACTTATGTCTTATCTTACACGAGGATTCAACAAAATAAGTAAATGTTGTCGGAAACTTTCTAGGTCCACTCCAAAGACGGTATGATCCCTATTCGAACACACACAATGCGGGGTGGAGGGACCATCCAAATCTAAGTTATGGATCGAATCCTCGATTCAATCAGCCGTGTCAGCAGAGATCGCCTCTGAATCAGCAGTTACCACCTCCTAAGACATCCTTGGAAGCCATTGTCGAAAGGTTAGCCACTAGTACTAAAAAATTTCAAGAAAAGACTAACATGAATTTGCAGGAGATAGACAAACAGATCAACAAGCTAGCACTCACGGTTAGCCATTTGGAGTCTCAAGGAAGGCTACCGTCTCAAACAGAACCCAACCCTCGACATAATTCAAGCGCTATTATGTTAAGGAGTGGTACGATTTTAGAACCCGTGACTGGCATGAGTCGTGCCCACGACACTGAACGCAAAAAATAGAAACCAGATTTAGAAGCTCTAATGGAGTCGGCGCCACCAAAACCACTTGTTATACAACCCCAATTTCCACGAAGGCTTGCTTAATGTAAAAAGAAGCAAGAAGAGAAAGAAATTTTAGAGACGTTTCGAAAGGTAAAAATCAATATTCTCTTACTCGATGCAATCAAACAGGTTCCGCGCTATGCACAATTCTTAAGAAGCTTCAAGGAAACGAGTGGGTGAATATGGGAGAAAACGTCTTTGCTGTGTTATAGAAGAAAATTCCACCCAAGTGTAAAGACCAAGGAATGTTTTTAATTTCTTGCAAAATAGGTAATATTGGCATTAAGAAAGCCATGTGCGACTTAGGAGCATCCATTAATGTCATGCCTTTATCTATTTTTAAATCTCTAAATACTGGTCCTTTGAAAGAAACAGAGGTAATAATTCAATTGGCAGACAGATCATGCGTGTATCCAGAAGGGGTATTGAAAGATGTCCTTGTTAAGGTAAATGAGTTAATCTTTCCTGCAAATTTCTATATCATTGACATGGAGGACGATAACTCGAAGAACTCTTCTGATATTCTACTTGGAAGACCGTTCCTAAGTACTGCTCATACGAAGATTGATGTTCGTAGTGGGACTCTCACTATGGAATTCGATGGTGAGGTTGTCAAATTTAATGTTTATGAAGCGATGGGCCGACCTAGTACAGTGTCGAATGTTTTTAGTGTTGATGTTATTGAACCACTAACAAATTTGCATTTTGAATATTATGAAGTAGATGGGTTACAAACTGTCTTATACAGGAGTTTAGACCTCGAAACTATGAAAAAACTGGAAGAACTCAAGAAGGTCTTCGAGAACAATGGGCAAAAGTCGAAACTTTTCTACGAGAACTTTGAAGTGCACGTAATGGAAGGATTGACCGGTAATATGCCAAACGGATAACATTTAAGTTCGTCGAGCTAACGACATTAAACAAAAGTGCTGTTTGGGAGGCAACCCAAATTCATTTTTATTTTTATTTTTTAATTTTCAAGTTTAATTTCAGTTGAATAAAAATTATCGTTTAATCCATTTCATGTGTCATTTTCAGGGTGCATCGTGGCATTTTACGAAAATCCAATATCAATCGTGGCGTGGGCACGTCTTGTCAAATTTCAGTGTTGCCATGTGTTGAAACATACACCTAAGATTGAACCAATCAGAACCAACCCGAACTGCCTAAACCATCTCCCGCCTCATAAAAAACACGGGGAATACATTTTGCCCAATCTTTTTCCATTATTTAAATTTACACATTGAGGGCAATGTGGGATTAAGTAGAGGGGATTCATTATGCATGCCAAGATTTTTCTCTTTGCATATTGCTTATGATATTAATATTATTTGATAATTATTTTCACGATTGAATTTTTTCTTATGCTTTGTTTATTTGGATAATTAGGAGCTCATGAATAATAATTGCTTTTTTTTTTATCAATACACATTTTGCAGAGTTGAAATTACTATGAGAAAAGTCGAATACTTCATTAAATTAGAAACTTTTTTTTAGACTTGCTTAATAAGTACTCAATTATGTAAATAAATAAAGCGTGGATGTGAAAAAATATATTGTGCCTTGGTTATGAGTGAAGATTCGAAAATGTGATTGAATTGAGTAACCGGATTGAGGTACTTGGCTTGTCATCTCAATTCGCGTAAAAAGACTCAAGTGACGAACCGAAGCTTGTAACACTTCGCTAACCGAGCTACCTTGTGTCTTAAAAAAATTAAAAAAAAGAATATATATATACATATGTAAATTTGAGTACAATTAGCAAGTTTAATTAAGCTTAAATTTTTGTGAAGTGGTTGATTTTGTTCATAATGGTTGAAAGTCTATAAAATATGTGTTGACTAAAACATGAGTGATTATCTATTTTTGATCTTCTAATTGTTTGCACGAAACTTGGTTTAAGAATGAAATTCGATTTTAAAAAAAATATCGAATAACATTAATATAGACTAAACATTATGTTTGAGGACAAGCATAGGCTAAGTAGGGGGACTTTGATAGTAAATAGTTTGTGCAATTTTATTTGTGTATTTTGGATTAATTTTGAGGAAAGTACTTTTAATTTCCTACATTTTCTTATCAGGTACACAAATTGATGTTCAACCCAAAGGAAAGCAAAAAGTGGACTTAATTGAAGAAATATGTGAAGAGATGAGCTACATTGAGATTTGGGAAAATATGAGGACTTAAGTGCAAAGATGTTTTTTAGTTGAATTGATCAATAGCCTATATTTGAATTTTGTTATTTTCTTAATTTCATTTTGACTAAAATTTATTTATTTTAAGTAAATGAGAAATTTAGTTTAAAAGGAGTCAAGCTATTTTTAGTAACCCAATTGTGTATAAATAAGGTCTTTTGAGTTCAATTGAAAATGTATTTTTGATTTGTGAGTAATTGAAACAATTGTGCATTTTATTTCTTTTCCCTTCAATTTCGTCAGTTCTTTCTACCAATTCCATTTCCATTTTCATTCCTTTACAAAAATTTTTCAATTGCTTTATTAATCCTTTCCCATTTTCATCCTTCATTAAATTACAAATAATCCACCATAATCATCTACCAAGCATGATTAAAATTATGTGCCACTAAATTCTTTTTAGCCTTAGCCCAGTTATCACTCCGTCAAGAAATAATCGTGAGTTATGAAACCATGTTAAAAACCTTTTTATCGGTACTCACTATCACTCTGGTTTATGGGATAGTAAAAATTCATCCCTCAAAGTTAATTCGGCTCCAATCTAAAAGCGCACGTTGGGTTGAAGTAGGTTGGCATACAGTTGGGAAACCGAGTTGGCCATGTTGGATTCAAGTTCCCGGGAACAAATTGGCGTGTCCAGATGAGAAACGACTAGATGTGCTTTAAACGACCCACGCGGTTGAGGCTGTTAATTCGAGTTGGGCTTTTCAGAGCGCAAGGCTGTCGAAATCTTAAATCGGGAGCATGTGCGACGTGGTTAAACATTCGACAAGGGTCGGTTTGCAGGTCGTACCAGAACTGACTATAAAAGGAAAAGTTGGCTGTTGAGACGTTCTCGAGCGCTATAACCAGTTTATCAACTAAAAAGGGAAGATTAAATTTTGAGGATTGGTTCGAATTTGGAGAGAATCGAGGCTGAGGCTAAGCTTATTAAATATAGTTTTTCTTATTTTTTTATCTCGATTAATTCACTTTGCATCAAGATTTATTTCACTTTATTCATTTTAATTTTGTTTTATTTTAGTTTGATATTTTATCTCTATTCTCCTTATTATTTTTTTAGGGAGACAGTCACAAGTTGTTGGCATGCCCTTCGACACGACGTTCAAGAGAGAGACACGAGAGTAGATTATAACAACCAGTCCCTGTGGAATCGACCTTACTGCCTTATACTACTGTTTTGTATTATTTGTCGTAGGAATATTTATATTTGGTGGATTCGACACCCATTAATGCTCATCATGTGCTACTGTTGCTGAAAAGACAAGTTCCGAGCTTGAATTAGGAGTGCCATCTATATTTAGTTTAAAAGAACCAGTGGGCAACGAAAACCACCTTTGGTCCTTACCTGATTCGTAATATTCCCACCTGAATTGGCATGCCTCTGTTTAACAAAACTCTCCTAACACCACAATGAATAGATCACACTTATTGTGTTGAAAGGAACATCTTGGAAAATTCCTACGTCTTGAAATTCACTTAATAAAGACAGTCAATTCACGTTCTGAAAGTTTAAATCAAGATCATTCCTCAAATTGTATATGATTACTTTAGACAACAATAGGGTAGGGGCGAATCTAAGGGGGGCTGGCAGGGGCCCCAACCCCTTTAAAATGGAAAATTTTCCATTTAGACCCTTTAAAATTTTAAAATTTTAAATTAATAAAAGTAAAATTGTACTTTGACCTTCTTAGAAATGATAAAATTTTGATTTAATCCTTCAAAATTTTCATTTTTGCTATCGTACAAATTACAATATAATTTTGTTCCTATTTTTTTTTTCTAGCTTCGCCTCTGCAGTAGGATGTTAACAATTTTTAATACAATATTTAGCATGTTATGACTAAATAGAAGCACTTATGATCAACAATTGGATTAAATAATTGTGGTAGAACATATGTCCCATCCACTCTACGAGATTGTAATTTTAAACAAAGAAGACAGAGCATAGTGTGGGAAATTCACTTAATTTCAAAGACAGAATGATACATACAACACTTTGAAATGAACTGTTACTGCTGCACCATCTCTCTTTCTCTCACCATTGGAGGCGAATGCATAAAAAACTTTCTGGAACAGTGACTAAAACAAACAAATATATGTTAAGAGGAGGATGGGCCTACTCAGAATGTTATGGTTGTATGTGATTTCAATATATGCTTCGCATTTGTAGTGGCTAGAAGGAAAGGATCATCGCATGACATTATAATATTCTTTGATGCAATTCGAGATTCAAGACTAAAGTTTTCACACCCATCGAATAGTAATTTATTCATTTCATTTAGTTTTTAATATAACATATAAGTTCTTTAATC
The DNA here is from genome assembly GCA_005610355.1 of Gossypioides kirkii. Lineage (NCBI taxonomy): Eukaryota > Viridiplantae > Streptophyta > Magnoliopsida > Malvales > Malvaceae > Gossypioides > Gossypioides kirkii. The sequence continues at coordinate 5,247,453 of CP032249.1, read as the reverse complement.
AATCGGTTATTATCTTATGACATATATGAAAATATTATCTTGTTGATTCTGGGTATCCCTAATTGAAAGGTTTCATTGGATCATATAAATGAGAACGATATCATTTACCTAATTTTCGTAGAGGTAGATCTATTTCTGATAAAGAAGTATTCAATCATGCCCATTCATAAGTACATAGTGTGATTGAGTAAATTTTTGGTGCACTTTAAAAAATGGGCCGTTTTGAGAGTTAAGTCAAGTTAAAGTGCTGAAAAACAAATGTTGATTGTTGTTGCTACAACGACGGTATACATTTCATATGAAAACATAATGGTTTGCATGATGAGGATTCTATGGAATAGGAAACTAATGAAATGACATATGAGAGTATTACATGGTCAGAGGATGTGAGTGATGAAGAAAGTGATGTTGACAATAAATTCAACAATTCATATGGTTGTGAAATGGAAGCAATAAGAGATGTAAGCAGTGGCCGATCTTGAGATTAAGTTTTAGGGAGCCTAGTAAAAATTTCAATAAGTTTAGGAGTTTAATGAGAATTTTTTTTAAAAAGGGTCTAATTAAAATTTTTAAAATTTTTGTCAGATTAATGAGAATTTTTAAATATTTTAAATGAACTTAATTAAATTTTTTAAAAAAATATAATAAGAAATTTCAAAAATTTTGAGGAGGGTCTAATTAAAATTTTCTAAAACATTCATAATTTTCCAAAATGGGGGGGGGGGGGGGGGGGGGATTGCCTTTTAAGTCGTCTACCTATGGATGTAGGAGTGTTTAAATTTCGATTAAAATCGAATTAACCGATCGACTTAATCTAATTCGATTAATATTAGTTCGATTAATATTAATTCGATTTAATTAATCGATTAATTAACCGTTTGAACATTTCTAAATGAATGTAATTTAATATTTTTAACAAATCACATTTTCTTGGAAAATTACTTTTGAAAAGTAGTTTTAAAAGTTGAGGGTAGACTCAAAAAGCTTAAAAGGGAATGGTAGACTTGACTGATATTGAAAACTATACATAATAAAGAAAATAGACGAAAGAAGTAGTTGCCATACCTCATTTCGTTTAGAAGGAGGGGTAGTTTCCAGGAAGTAGGTACCCAACTCTTCTTATATAAACCCTTGGCCTCTCCTTCTACCTAATGTCAAGTACCTAATCTCCAAGAGCTTCCTCTCTGTTTCTCTTCAACTCTTCCCAACAGAGAAGATAGAAAGTATGGAGATTACAAACAGAAAACAGAGAATTCAAACCCCACTTCAGTGGATCACCACCACCTCTCATTTGCTGATGCTACTCACCAAGATTTTTCTCCCATTTTCACTTCTTTCTGTTATACTATCCTACCCTTTTTCATGCAACTTCCAAGCTTTGGCATATGGTTTACAACTCTCTAGTTTCAGTGTTGACAAGAATTACATGTTTCTGCTCTGCAATGGGCTGCTTGTTTTCATTGCCACCAGCTCGGGTTTGATCGGTAGTAGTTGTGTAGAGACTGATGTTAAAGCTGAAAAGGCTGTGAAGATGAGTAAATTTGAGGTTGAAGCATCAGAGCCAAAAGGGTCTAATTTAAAACCCAAGGTTGTTGCAGAATTTGATCAAAGAGAAGAAGAAGATCTACCCTTGGTTGTAGAAAATGAAGGTGAAGAAGACAGATCAAATGAACTTGTTTCAATGAAGGGGGATGAAGATGAAGAACTTGAGTGGATGAGTAATGAAGGGCTAAACAAGAAATGTGAAGAGTTTATTAGAAAGATGAAAGATGGGATTCAATTTGAAGCTCGGCAAGTGATTATGGTTCAATAGCTGAATTTCTGCAACTTGAAAGCTCCTAATTTTGACAATAATTTGGTTCCCTGTTTTTAATTTTTTTCTCAGAAATTAGATTTCTGTGTAAATTAAATACAGTATTGGACGGATAATGATGGATTGCCATTTGATTGATAATGGTAACCAAACTTTGCTGTTTGAAAATATAATTAAGTTTTTTGAGCATATATTATATTATATGTTAAACAGTGTATCTGACAGGTTTTCCAGTCATAAGAAAATGCAAAAAAAAAAAAAAATCATTATATTAAATTAATTAGTTATCATTAATGGTTTCCGTCATTGAACTCTGTTAAAATAAATTGATAGATCAATCAAATGATAACATATAGTAATTTTTGATTTTCTCTAATATTTTTTTCATAAAAATTAGAAAAAATAAAAAAAAATGTAAAATGATAATTTTTTAAAAAATATGAAAATTGATATAAATTTATAAAAAATTATAAAAATTCTAATAAAATTAATAAAACATATTTAAAACATTAAAAAAACGTATCAAAATTTTATAAAAATTATAAAAATATTAAAATTGATATAAACTTATAAAAATTATAAAAACTTGAATGGGGCTGGATTTGATTAGATCAAAATAAGCAAGAATCCGGAGAAAACAATTAGACTAGTTGACTTGGAAACAAGACAGTTGAATCATTTTTTTATTTTTAAAAATATTTTTTTTTAATATTTTATTTAATTGAATTGGATGAATCATTCAAACTAACAAATCGATGGCTTGACTGATTCAATCACCGGTTCGATTTTGAAAACTTTAGTTAGAATATTTCATTTTGATATATGCTAATAGTTGAATAATGAAACTTTGGTTTAATAAAAATAGTTAAAAAAATAAAAAAATAGTTCAATCTCCTAGTTTTCAGGTCAATCGGTCTAATGACTTTTTCCGGATTGATACCCTTGTTGATTTTGGGCTAACTAGTCCAGTTCAAAATTTTTTATGATTTTTTAATAATTTTTATTATTTTAAAGAATTCTAATATGTTCTTTTCAATTTTAAATATTTTAAATAAATTTTATTAATTTTATAATTTTTATAATTTATTAATTTTTATAGTTTTATAATATTTATAAGTTTTTATAATTTTAATAAGTTTATATCAGATTTAATATTTAATATTTTTATTTTATTATAACTTTTTTATTTTTATAAATTTTCTTATTTTTCTGATTTTTTTTATGATTTGTAGTCATTTTATATGAGAAAAATATTTGATTAAATCAGGAGATGTCACATGTCACTATTTGGTTGGTCCATCGATTTATTTTAATGGTCAATATGATCAATGACGGAAACTGTTAATGAAAGGGTTTAATTGATTATTTTAATTAACGATAGGGGTTTAATTGATATTTTTTTTGTATTTACTTAAGCCAAAATTCTTAAAGTTTTAAACTGAGTTTGGTGGCAAATATGAGGGTTATAAGCTGAGGACATCTCAATTTCATTGAAATTGTTTCCTACAGGATTTTATGATTGTGTTTGCCCTTGGGCCTATGAATGTGCAGAGGGTCGTTACTTTAAAACCAAGGAAGCGACCAAGCAATTGTATAGTTGACTTGTAAGTCAAGCCAAAAAGGACAAACACAAACACTTAAAAACAGTGAACAGATTTTCATCAAATAACAGTGAACAAATTATCTATCTGGTTTTCGTCAAAGTCTACTCTTCTTATCATCTGTAGCTACATAATTGGTTCAACAAGGAAAGTTCAAAGTTCGAATACCTTCTCTTCTCATCCTTTGATAAGGACAATAATCAACTCTAAATCACTTTCCAAGAAACTATTCCCCACACAAGGATAAGCCCCTGGTAGATTACATGATTCTGAATCTCTTGAGTGCATATTTAACCTATGTTTGATGAGAATGGAGAGAAAGTTTCAAGAAGCAGAGAGGAAGAAAATCTCAAAAATGATGGTTTAGAGTCTTCCTCTTTAAAAGAGTATTTAGAATTTTATTATATAAATAAAAAAATTAATAGAATCGGATTCCGAGTTAGACCCCAAATTAAATTATTTTTTATTATAATTATATACAACAATGTTCACCATAAAAAGTACTGTCTTGTGGCAATATTTTTTGCCATGTATATCCCTCCATCATCATTCCAATATGTATGTATGACTTACCATAAATAGTGAAAGTTATATTATAAATGGTGAATTAACACAAAAGTAATGAAAGGTAAAAAAACAAGGCTAAATCTTTCAATTCCAACTTAAACTTGCGGTTATGTATCAATAAAAGCTCATTTCCGAAATTATTTACGGAAATGAGCTGTCTTAAAAATTAATTACGTGTATGAGTCAAAAACACAAAAACGCGTTTATGTGACGTCGTTTTCAGGGGATAAATCAGAAAAACGCTTTAACGTAAGCACTTTTTTCATTGTGTCTTTATAAAAAAGCGCACACGTGAAAGCGCTTTTGCCCACGAGAAGGTGACCATTGAGGGAAAACACGGGCAAAAATGCGTCCACATGGGCGCTTTTTTGAAAAACCTTCTACGTTAGCGTGCTTTTACTTGACATAACGAAAAACGTACTTACATGAAAGCGTTTTTTTGATTTATCCCTTAAAAACGACGTCACATAAGCGCGTTTTTGTGTTTTTGACCCATACCCATAATTATTTTTTAGAATGATCCATTTCCGTAAATAATTTCGGAAATGAACCTTTAATGGTACTAAATCCCAAACTTGGGGGTGAGGAGGTTGTAAATAAAATGGCACAAACTTCAAGATCCTCAAATCCTAGACTCTTTTATTTCACAGTTCATATTGAGCTGCCACGCATTGTTCCATCTGAAAATGGAACTAAAAGAAACAGACTTAACCCCACCATTAAATAAACATCGACATCCACTAAGCATTAAACCAGCTTTTGTCTCGCAAACACCTTCTCTATCCTTCATCTTCATCATATCCATATGGTTTCCAAGGGTCCCATTGGGAGTTGCATGATTATAGACTCATAGTGCTATTTGTCATTTCTTGCCCTTCCCACATGCACACACAATAATTAGAACCAAAATTATATGAACGAAAACCAAGAAATAGTAAGAAGGAAAAACAAATCATCAAAATGAAACCTATACAGATTTTGCTTTTGCTCTGGGGTTCCCTTGGACCCTAACACTTCAAACCATGTTAAATTGACAGCAAGGAGAGTGGCAGACCAGAGGTTTGCCGTGCTTGACCTGCTCCCATCTCAAGACCCCACAATTAGAATTGTGTTAAGAACTAGGATCTAGTCACAGGTTTAGAGGAGAAAGAAGCCTTGCTTCGACCTATGGCTACTTAAAAGACAGATTCGTCCTTGACTGAATCCCCTGTAAAAATAACGTTTCTTGATAAAAAATTTCTTAATCTATATTTCCTAATGGCAGCCTTTTTATAGGCTTAATAACAGAAGAAGTCCTAATAAAATTCCTAATTTAGAGTTTATAAGGGAAATAAAAACCTAAGATAATAAGAAAAATAATTAAAACTAAAACTCTTAAAAACCTAATAAAATAAAGAAATTTAAATTAATCTAAAACTCTAATTTCTGTTGTTCCTATTTCCTATTCCTTCTCTGATATTGTTGTCCAATAAAAACATCTACATCATTACTCCCCCTCTCGGAGTTGAGCTTGTCCTCAAGCTCAAATTCAGGATAAGCTTCTTGAAAACAATCAAATGGTTCCCAAGTGGCATCTTCTTGAGGACAACCTTTCCATTGCACTAATAGTTCCCGTCGACCTCAATTTATCCTGCTACAAATAATGGCTTGTGGAGTAGGGACAGCTTGCCATCATATACTAGGGGCAAGTTTCCCACAATATCTGGTTATGGTCCCTTGTATTCTTTGAGGAAAGAAACATGAAAAACATCATGTATTCTGCTGCCTGTAGGTAATTCAAGTTGGTAGACCACTATTCCTATTTTGTTCAAGACTTTAAAAGGACCAAAATACTTTGGCAGCAACTTGTGATTCTTCTGTTTAGTTATCATTAATTGTCGATATTGCTGAAGCCGTAACCAAACCCAATCCCCGACTTTAAAGTTCAACTCTCTGTGTCCCAAATCATAGGTGTTCTTCATTCATTGCTGAGCTTGCAAGAGTCGTTCTCGGGCATTTTTTAAAAGTGCATCTCTATCTTGTAAGGTCTTATCCACAACTTCAATCCTTGTAGAACCAGCTGAATAGGAGAGAAGTCGAGGTGGATCCCTACCATATACTAATTGGAAAGGGGTGGCCTTTAGAGCGGTGTGGTAAGAGGTATTGTAGCAATATTCAACCCATGGAACCCAATCGACCCACTGTCGTGAACGATCACTAGAGAGACATTGCAAGTACATTTCTATTGTCCGATTAACTACCTTTGTTTGACCATCAGATTGAAGGTGGTATGCTGAAGAAAAAGTGAGCTTAAACCACTCTGACGAAATAATTCCTTCCAAAACAAGCTGAGAAAAACTTTATCACGATCTAAAACTATGGACTCCGACAAGTCATGAAGTCGGAAGACCTCTGCAAAGAAGACGGTAGCAACAAATATAGCAGTAAACGGATGGGCCAAGGGTAAAAAATACGCATATTTTGATAGTCTGTCCACAATCACCATAAGTACTGATTTTCCTTTAACTTTGGGTAAACCCTCAATGAAATCCATAGAAATATCAGCCCAAACTTGTTGTGGAATTGGAAGAGGTTGAAGTAAACCTGCAACCTATAAATTTTACCATTTATGGCGTTGGCATACTAAACAATTTTGCACAAACTCTGAGGTTACGAGCTTTATTCCTTTCTAAAAAAAATCTTGACGAAGACGATGCAATGTTTTTAGTCCTCCTTTATGTGTCATAGCATGTATAGAGGAACTAATAGTGGGAATAAGTGGAGAGTTAGGTGGAAGGTACAACCTACCTTTGAAGAAAAGCGGCCTGTCTTGTGCAATCTAATTTGACTCCAATTCTCCTTGTAGAATTCTTTGCTGGAGTTGTAATAATTCTAGAGAAGCTTTCATTTCTTGTCTAATGGCCTCAAGAATTTCAACTTGAGGGAAGGAAACAATCATGAGGTGTGGTAAGTTGTCATATTTTCTAGATAAAGCATCTGCAGCTCTATTCAACTTTCCTGCTTTATACTCCACTCGAAAATCAAACCCCATTAGTTTGCTGATCCAATGCTGTTGTGAGGATGTCGTAAGTCACTGGTCTAACAAGTACTTAAGGCTGAAGTGATCAGCACGGATGAGGAAGTGCCTTCCCCAAAGATAAGGTCTCCAATGAGTCACTGCCTTTGCCAAACCTATTAATTCTCGCTCGTAGGCAGCCAACTTAAGGTGTCGCTCTGCAACCTTACAACTGAAAAAGACAATGGGGTGTCCTTTTTGTTACAGTACGACTCTAAACCCACTCTCAGAAGCATCACATTCAACCATAAATTCCTCCTCAAAGTTGGGTAATTGCAAAACTGGGACTGCTGAAAGAGAAGTTTTTAATTGGGTGAAGGCAACATCAGCTTCCTTAGTCTAGTTGAAGGCATTTTTCTTTAGAAGAGATGTTAAGGGTGCAGCCACTTGTCCGTAATTCTTGATGAATTTTCTGTAATACCCTATCAGCCCGAGAAAGCCTCGTAGAGCTTTGGTAGATTTAGGTATTGGCCAATGGGTGACATCTTTAATTTTAGTCTGATCAGCCTCAACTCCTTCACCATGGATGACATGACCAAGGTAGACTACCTGAGACTCTCCGAAAAAACACTTGGATTTTTTTAAGAACAATATATTATCGCGCAAGAGTTCAAAAACTAGTCTTACATAATGCATATTTTCAGTCCATGTTCTACTGTAAATTAACATGTCATCAAAGAAGACCAAAACAAACTTATGCAAGTAGGGGCGAAAAATGTCATTCATCAAACTCTGAAATGTTGAAGGGGTATTGGTTAGCCCGAATGGCATGATAAGAAATTCAAAGTGTCCATGGTGGGTTCAAAAAGCTGTCTTTTCCACATCTTTAGTTGCCATTCTAATTTGGAAATATCCCGATCGTAAATCCAACTTTGTAAAATGTTTTGCCCCATGAAATTCATCCAATAATTCATCCATGACAGGAATCGGATATTTGTCTTTAACAGTGCAGGCATTAAGCTCTCGGTAGTCAACACAAAAGTGCCATGATCCATCATGCTTTTTTACCAAGAGTAACGGAAAAGAGAATGGTGATCTGCTGGGACGAATGATTCCTTGTTGTAACATTTGATCACACTGCTTCTCAATCTCATCTTTTTGAAAATGTGGGTATCGATAAGGCTTGACTACAATTGGTCCAGATCCTGGTTTAAGAGTTATACGATGGTTACATTTGCGGTTAAGAGGCAACCAGATGGCTCTTAGAACAAATGCACAAAGTCTACCAGTAGTTTATCCAAGACAATAGTAGTTAAATCCTGTCCTTGCATCAGACTAAGTCGTGGGACTTCCTTTGGGTGCTGCCCTTGCCATAGTATCTTCTTTTTGTTGACTGAAAATTGCATAGTCAAAGAGTTAAAGTCTCATAAAATTGGACCAAGGGTACACAACCATTTAACCCCCAAAATTACGTCAAATCCTTCTAATGGTATTGTATAAAAATCAGCTTGAAAGCTGTCATTTTCCATCACGAACTGTACTAATTTACAAATACCTATGCTAGGAACATGTTCGCCATTTGCCACACATACTTACAGCCTAGATTTTTTTTTTTGCATTTTGAGCCTCAATTTTTGCACTAAGCTTTCACGTAAAAAGTTATGCGTACTGCCTGAATCAATAAGGATTAATACTATTTTTCCTGACACTTGTGTTGTTAGTTGCATAGTAGATGAATTACAAGTCCCTCTGATGGCATGTAAAGAAATTTCAAGATCATCTATTGTATTGTCATCTTATTCATTTTCTATATCTGGTACTTCGATCCAAAATAATCGTTTACACTTGTGTCCCATAGAATAAGACTCGTCACAATTATAACATAATAGCTTAGCTCGTCTTTCCGCCATTTTTGCCCATGTCAATCTCTTGATAAATGGTGCGGAAGAACCTATTTTGCTGTTATTTCCCATTGGTTTCGTTGGTTGTTCCCTTCCCTTTGCAAAGCTCGTAGTTGTTGGCCAGTTTAGATTGGTTCGAGATAACATTTTGGAAGAGACTTTTTGTTTACGTTCCAAAGCTCGAGCCATATTCATTGCAACTCCAAGGTTTCCTGGTTGTTGCATCTCAATATCAATTCGAAGTTCCTCTACCAACCCAACAGTAAAAAGGTCTACTTGTTGTCGAGGTCTAAGATCAGTAATCCTGGCTAGTAGTGATTGGAATTGGCGTTGATATTCTTCGACAGTCCCCATTTGTCTCAGGTTTGCAAGTTCCCCTATGAATTATTACTCATAGGTGGCCCGAACCGTACATGAAAACACTCCTTGAAGCGCCCCCAATTAAGATTGGCTTCCTCTTCTTCCATTTGATCGAACCATAGTTGTGCCTCTCCTAAGAGATGGAATGAAGCTAAGCTGACTTTATCTTCTTCATTAGTTCTTTGATTGCCAAAAAATTTTTCGCATCTTTTTAGCCACCCTAAAGGATCTCTAACATTATCATAAGTGGGAAATTTCATTTTAAAGTATCGAGGCACTATGTACCCATCGTGTTGCGAATCTTAATCTCGTTTTTTGCCTCCGCTACTACCCTGCTCTTCATTTTTTTCTAAATCTCCTTTCGTTGTCTTTTGGACCGAAAGAGATAGCATTGCCACCTGCTCCTCCAATGCTTGTTGCCTTGTAGCCATTTGTTCCATGAAAGCCTCGAGCTTGGCTGTCAAAGTCTTTTCGTCAGCCATGTCAGCTGACTCCGATACCAAGTTGTTAAGAACCTTGGTGTAGGATCTAGTCACAGGTCTAGACGAGGAAGAAGCCTTGTTTCGACCTATGGTTACTGAAAAGGCAGATTCGTCCTTGACTGAACCCCTTTTAAAATAACGTTTCTTGATAGAAAAATTACTTAATCTGTATTTCCTAATGGCAGCCTTTTTATAGGCTTAATAACAGAAGGGAAGTCCTAATAGAAGTCCTAATTTAGAGTTTATAAGGAAAATAAAAACCTAATATAATAAGGAGAATAATTAAAACTAAAACTCTTAATGAACCTAATATAATAAAGAAATTTAAATTAATCTAAAACTTTAATTTCTTTGTTCCTATTTCCTATTCCTTCTCTGATATTGTTGCCCAATAAAAACATCCACATCAAGTTGGTCCTCTAATCTATTGACTTATCAATTAAAACAAGTCCAATTTTCACATATTACCTAGAATTGAAGTGAATATTGAATAAAAGTATGTGTTCAACACCAATATATTCAATTTTTTCTAACTTTTTTTTATCCATTTGGAGTATCATACACTTATAAGCCCTCATCATCAAGGATTTGATCAAACAATTATAGTGGAACATGTCCCATCACTCTACAAGATTCTATTCTTAAACAAACGAGACAGTGCATAGTGTGGGAAATTCATTTTAATTTCAAAGAAAGAATAGATACAAGATGATACATACAATACTTTTGACATGAGTCGTTGCCGCTGTGCCAACTCTCTCACACACCATTGAAGGTTAATGCAAACGAACCTTTCTAGAATAGCGACGAAAACAAACATCATCAGTTGGAAGACCATGGCAATGGTTCTCAGTCTTTGCCATTAGTTTCACATACATATATGGGATTGGCAAAACAGAGTACTGTCACCCTCACACTCAAAGCAAAGTGTTTGTCTTAGTGAATCGTTTCTAGTATGATCGTACATTAGTCCAAAACTAAGAAGATGGCAAGATAAACGAAACTATATACATTGCTTCCTTGGTCTTCCTGTTTCTCCCATTTCATACCAGGGGAAATGATTCCTTTTGTTCTCATGTTTTACTTTCTAAATTCATAGCAGAACATAATTTCATCCACTTCAAATTCAAATACAATAGAGGAAAAGGGGCTACTATATCTAAATTCAGGAGAACGGTGGTGTTTAAGTTCTGCTTTGCAAACTAAAAGGTAGCATTCATCTCTGGACAAATAAGTAGATTAGTAGATATTGAAAGAATTACATGGGGTCTAACGGAAAAGTATGAACATGGTTGATTACTACTGGCATAACAGAGTGAGCATTCAATCAACAAAACAGTAAGTGTTGCAACGAGGTGACCTTGGAAGGGAAGGACCAGAAGCTCCTTCAAATCCCAGCAGATGATGTTGATTAGTTTATAGCATTTCAGTGACTGACATTGTCTATTCCCCACTATCGGCATCTACCTGTAAACAAATTCAGCATAATACATCATGTTAAAACCACCTCGAAAATAGAGCTTCGAAATATATTTAAAATTTTGGAACAAAAAGGGAGTCGCCACCAATCTTTTATTTTGGGTGTGATTGGATCACCACAAAACGTTTAAAAACGTTTTAAAAAGTTGGTCTTCGAAATCCAGAGAAACAGGTTCGGGAGTCGGTTACGCATGAGGAAGGATTAACACCCTCATACGCCCAAAATTGGTACCACATGATTATTTTCAAGTCTTGTTTGTAAACTTTGAAAGTTCGAATTTAAAATACGATCCTTGAATGCATGAGCTACTTTTTAAAGGAAGTCAATTTTGTTTGGAAATCCCGCTATTTCAAAACGATCGGGGAAGAAAGTTGCGTCCAGTGAGTTAGGACACAACATTTCGAGATCCAGAAATAACGAGCTTTCCTTTGCAAAACGTTTTAGATTTTGAAGAAGGATATTTGATTACTTCTATTTGAAGAAAGGTTGCACTTAGTGAGTTAAGGTACACCTTTCCATAATCGAAGATAAGGAAATATTGCCTCGATTAAGGATATTCGATTATTTCGGTTTGAAGAAAAATTACACCTAGAAAGTTAAGGCGCAAAATTTCAAAACTCAAAATAAAAGAATATTGCCTCGATTAAATTTTTTTATGAAAAACGATTTTGAAAACGTTTATGCGAGTTTAATGAGCAATTATTGACGGATATAAAATATCACGAAGAAAAGTAACTAAGCAAATGAAACAAACACGATATACGAGTGCATAATGCTTAAAGTTAAATGTAAATATTAATAATAAAAAATGATGCAATCGGGATTAAAAACGAGACTTTTTGGATTCCCGGAGGCAAAATAGTAACTTTTGGTAAAATCAAGGTTAAAAATGGAATTTTGGAAAATTAAGGGGTAAAATGGTAATTTTTGGTGAATTCGAGGTCAAAAATGGAATTTTGGAAAATTTAGGGACCTATGGAGCAATAAAACCAAAGAATGGGTGACACGTGGCAGCCCCACAAGCATCCAAAAATCAAAAAACTAATTTGTAAATCTTAAAAAATTCCTAGGCCAATTTTGTAATTAAACAAAAGTTGATTTAAGGGTTGAATTAAAACAAATTAAAAATAATAGGGACTAAATGCATAAATATACCAGATTAGTGACACGTGGCAGCTTCTGGTGCATTCAAAATGTCAAGGGATTAAATTGAAAAGTAAACAAAATTACTGGACGAAATTAAAAATAATTAAAAGTACAAAAAGGATCAAATTTAAACAATTAAAAAATACGGAAGAGTCGATTCCATAAATAACCCAATTTCGAAAAACACGCGGATCTTTTGAGTCGGGTAAGACGGTCCATGGGTTAATGCCCAAACGGCATCGTTTTGGTGTTGAAAAGCCAATACCAAAACTACGTTGTTTTGGCCTGGTATAAATACCTTCCACACCCCTTTTTTTCATTTCAATTCTTCTTTTCTTCCAAAAAAACCAAAAATTCTCCCTATTCTCTCTCAACCCTTCCCATGGCCGGCTAATCCTCCGGCCGGTGTGCCACAATTGGTCCGACGCGCGTCGCCGGCCACGCGCTGTACCGGTCGTCGCCGGCCACGCGCTGTACCGGTCGTCGCCCACGGGTGCCATTAGCTTGCCTTCGTCGACACGAGCACCCTTCGTCGCCACCACGCGCCATGCGTCGCCAAGGTAAGGTTTTCTCTTTTCTTTCTTTTTCTTACGTTCTCTTTTCTTTCTGTTTCATTTTTATTTAAAAAAACCTTCTTTACAAAACCCAAATCTGGATTTTCCAGATCTGGGATTAAAACCACATTTTTTTCCTTTTAATTTTTTAAAACCCCTTTTTATTCTTCTTTTTATCTTTTCAAACCCATTTCCATTTTCCCTTTTTAGTATTTAAAAAACGATCCCTTTTATTTCGTTGAATTTGTTTTAGCCCTTATTTAGTCTGATTCCATTGTTTTCTATTTTAAGACTTTGATTTCTTTGCTTTGCAGTTGTTCGGACAACCACAACGGTGATAGCTCCGACGACGGTAATGGCGGCAGTGAACAGATAAGCCCTGACCCTTCGTTTTTTTATTTTTTTATTATAATAATATTACTATTATTAATGTTGCATTCATTATTATTATCATTATTATTTATTATTAATAAAAATCTATTAATAATTACTAAAAAACGTTAACACCATCGTATTTAATACTCCCTGCTATTAATGCTTCTAGCCAATTTAAATGCCTATATTTTATACTTGGAAACAATTAAAAATAATAAATGGGGATAAGGGGTTTCAATGCATGCATTAACACATATTTTAGTGACTGAATGGTTAGTGTTGAGTTATAAGTAGCAATAAATATAAGTTAAAAGTACTTGGATGCCTTAGTGCTTTGACTTTTAAGTGTATTTTGCTTGCTTGAAGCCTATTCGAGTATCTACTGTTGTTGGCTGCCCTTGTTTTGATTCACTACACACCTTAAGAGTCAGCTTCTGTACTGATTATGTTTAAAAAAGGGTTCGTATTTAGATTCAAGAACTGGGTTCGTAACCCATTTTACAGAATTGAATTTAACTTTTATAGCTAATACTTACAATAATTCTATTTTGTTTTTCACAATTTAATGCTAGTCTTGTTTCTTCTTTTTGCAGGTACCATGGCAGTGGCGGTTTGGAGCAGGTTGAAGAAGGTGGCTGTGGCAGAAGCAACTTGCTTGGAGATGACCCTACTGGTGGTGCTGATGTGGCAAATCTTGATTGGTTGGGGTGGGAGGTGGCTGGCAGCAAGTGGGAGTCCTGACTTTGGGGAAGTTTGGGCCAGTTGTAGTTTGGGCATCTGGGCTAGCAATTTGTGTTTGGATTTGGGCTAGCCAAATTTAGCCCAATTGGGTTTGTAAACTTTGGACTTCTAATTGGACTTTTAATTTTTATTTTAAATTTAAATTTTAGAGAAACTTAAACCCAAAATAAATTTAATTTAAAACAAATATAAACTAATTTGGGCCCGGATAAATTGGGCTTCAACAGCTGCCCCTCTTTGCTCGTTGCTGTGTGACAAGAACAGAGCAAAGACTCAAAAGGATGCCCAATTTGTCAGGTCCCTTCTTTTTGACACTCTACTTTCAACTGGTTCGCCTTTTGTTTTGCCAATCGTTCAATCTTCGCCACATCTACCTTTCTATATATTTGATGTCGTGATTTCATCCTGCTCTTAGGTAGTTTCAAAAAGTCAAAATTTGCTATTATGACTTCACCCCATTCTCTCGAAATTTCAAGGAGATTGGAATTCGTCATCGTAGTCTTTGAGTCCAATATCATTAGTTTCGTTGACTTCGATCTGCTTCTCAATGTCTCATCAGGAAGCTGGGATCGAAGATTCGCTCGCGTTAGTTTGATTTGGTCTTCTTCTCAGTGTATCATCAGAAAGATGACCGCTTTGATTGTTTTAATTCGCTTCTCTAGATCTCCTTAGGAAGACGAATCTGGTCCACTTCTCTGTATCTCATCAGGAAGCTAACCATTTTATTGCTTCGACCTGCTTCTCAGTGTCTCATCAGGAAGCTGGGTTCAAAAATTTGCTCGCATTGAGCATTGAGTTGGTATTCTTCTCTATATCTCATCAGGAAGATAACCGCCTCGCTTGTTTTAATTCGCTTCTCTGTATCTCCTCAAGAAGACGAATCTAGTCCACTTCTCTGTATCTCATCAGGAAGCTAACCATTTTATTGTTTCGACCTGCTTCTCAGTGTCTCATCAGGAAGCTGAGTTCGAAAATTTGCTCGCATTGAGTGTTGAGTTGGTATTCTTCTCTGTATCTCATCAGGAAGATGACCGCCTCGCTTGTTTTAATTCGCTTCTCTGGATCTCTTCAGGAAGATTAATTTGGTCCACTTCTCTGTATCTCATCAGGAAGCTAACCATTTTATTGTTTCGACCTGCTTCTCAGTGTCTCATTAGGAAGCTGGGTTCGAAAATTGGTTCGTGTTGAGCGTTGAGTTGGTATTCTTCTCTGTATCTCATCAGGAAGATGACCGCCTCACTTGTTTTAATTCGCTTCTCTGGATCTCCTCAAGAAGACGAATTTGGTCCACTTCTCAGTGTCTCATCAGGAAGCTAACCATTTTATTGTTTCGACCTACTTCTCAGTGTCTCATCAGGAAGCTGGGTTCGAAAATTGGCTCGTGTTGAGCGTTGAGTTGGTATTCTTCTCTGTATCTCATCAGGAAGATGACCGCCTCGCTTGTTTTAATTCACTTCTCTGGATCTCCTCAGGAAGACGAATTTGGTCCACTTCTCTGTGTCTCATCAGGAAGCTAACCATTTTATTGTTTCGACCTACTTCTCAGTGTCTCATCAGGAAGCTGGGTTCGAAAATTGGCTCGTGTTGAGCGTTGAGTTGGTATTCTTCTCTGTATCTCATCAGGAAGATTACCACCTCACTGTTTGTTGAACTACTCCGTGATTGGAGTAAGGTCGATTGATGGTGATCTGCCCCAAACTTGGGGTAAAGGATCAAATGACTATAATCTGTCCGAAAAGTGGTTGTCCTTATAACATCACGGGATCCGTTGTGAATTCCTTATTTCTCGTCGTGCTTCAGGGTGTCGAGACCTGTAAAATATGCTCAAATGGGCCTCTAGGTAGGCTAGTTTGTCTAGGATGATGTGCTCAAAATGAGTTGAAATGCTCCTAACTATATGTGCGCATGATTAATGTTTTATTTATTAGTCAGGCCGATTTGGTCTATTGCCCATCCAAATTTTGTCATTGATGTGTCGATCTATCTTCTTCTATGCTGATCTTGAATTGCTCATTTTCAGGTTTGTTTTCCCACTGGTGATCCTGTTTCGGACCCCTATAATTTTTGCAAATTTCCAGAGTAATGCTCATGAATCTTTGTATGATTTATCAGTTCATTACTCGTCATTTAAATGCGAAATGCTTGCACAAAATTATGTGGAAACAAGGTTGTATTTGAAAATTGTATTAACAAGAGAATCAAAGGAAACAACTTTAAAAATGGCTAAGTATACAAGAAAGGGCAATTTAATTGTCCTGAATATCGCCAAAAATGAGCCACTCTTGCATCGACTTGCTGAGAATTATCCTTAGCCCAGATGTATGTCTAGAAGACCTGAAGTGCTTTGTTGATGCTTCCAGTTGTAACCTTTCTCTATCTCCTTGACCTATTTTTTGGGTTTGAGCCGCCCTTTGCGGGTTTTCGACTCAAAATTCCCTTGGTTTCAGGATGCCCTTTGCGGGTTTTCATCGTGAACCCTTTTTTTCTTTTTTTTTTCTTTTTTTTGAATAGAGACGCCCTTTGCGGGTTTTCATCTCAAATTTTTTTTAGGCGAAGTATTTCTTCACCGAATCTGAATTGATGGGGTTATACAGTTCCTTGCCATCCATTTTTGTTAAGATGAGAGCTCCTCCCGAGAAAGCTTTCTTTACTACATAAGGTCCTTCCCAATTGGGGATCCATTTTTCACGAAAATCTTTGTGTATGGGGAGTATCTTCTTCAAAACCAAATCTCCCTCATGGAACTCCCTAGGACGGACTTTTTTGTCATAAGCTCGCATCATCCTTTTTTGGTACATTTGGCCGTGACGGATGGCTTTTAATCTCTTTTTCTCGATCAAATTCAACTGATCATATCGAGCTTGGATCCATTCAGCATCATCTAATTGGAGCTCAGTTAGGACTCGGAGAGAAGGTATTTCAACCTCAATAGGTAAGACTGCCTCTATACCGTATGCCAACGAGAACGGTGTTGCCCCAGTAGAAGTTCTGATCGAAGTTTTGTAGGCGAAGAGGGCAAAGGGTAGTTTTTCGTGCCAGTCTCTGTAAGTCTCGGTCATCTTTGCCATAATTTTCTTGATATTTTTATTGGTCGCCTCTACGGCTCCATTCATTTTTGGGCGGTAGAGAGAGGAATTATGATGCTTGATTTTGAATTGTTCGCAAAGTTCTGCAATCGTGCTATTGTTCAAGTTCAAGGCATTGTCGGATATAATCCTCTCTAGCATCTCATACCGGCATATAATCTCCTTTTTCAGGAACTTGCTGATTGCAGACTGAGTAACGTTGGCATACGAAGCTACCTCTACCCATTTGGTGAAATAGTCGATCACCACAAAGATGAATCTATGCCCATTGAAAGCTTTCGGAGAAATTGGTCCAATGACATCCATGCCCCACATAGAGAAGGGTTAGGGGGAAGTCAAGACATGGAGATGCGATGGAGGTACATTAATCTTATCTCCATATATCTGCATTTGTGGCATTTCCTGGCATAGTTAATGCAATCACTCTCCATGGTAGACTAGTAATACCCGAATCTCATTATTTGTTGAGTCATCGTGAAATCGTTGGCATGTGTCCCACAAATTCCTTCGTGAACTTCCTCTAAGATCTTTTTGGCTTCCATTGCGTCGACACATCTCAGTAGTACCTGGTCTTTCCTCTTTTTGTACAAGATTTCCCCGTCTAAGACATATTCACTAGCAAGTCTTCTCAATGTTCTCTTTTCGTTATCCGAGGCTTGCTCGGGGTATTTTCGATCTCTTACAAATTGAAGGATGTCCTGGTACCATGGGTGATCGTCCTTTTCTACTTCTTCCTCTGCCTCGATATCACAACAATAAGCGAGAGTTTTATAGATACTCATCTGAATGGGCTTCACATCTTCTAGCCTACTTACTTTGATCATTGAGGCCAAAGTGGCGAGGGCATCAGCCATTTGATTTTCCTCTCGTGGGAGATAATGAAATGTGACATCATCGAACTCCGTAATCAACTCGAGAACTAGCTTGCGGTAATCCACTAGCTTAGCATCTCTTGTTTCCCACTCTCCTTTGAGTTGATAAATTACCAATGCAGAGTCTCTATAAACCTCCAGAGTTTTAATTCCCCGCGCTATGGCCGTACGAATTCCCATGATGCACGCTTCGTATTCAGCCATGTTGTTAGTGCAGTCGAAATCAAGTTTGCTGGTAAAAGGGTAATGGTCTTCCTCTAGTGATACCAAGACTGCTCCAACCCCGTTACCCATGGTGTTTGAAGCTTCGTCAAAATTTAAAATCCACGGTTACTCCCTCGTGGTTGCCTCTTCAGCTGTTGCAACATACATTAATTCTTTATTCGGGAAATCGAAGTTTATCGGCTCATAATCCTCTAAAGCCCTGCTGGTTAGGAAGTTTGCTATCGCACTCCCTTTTATTGCCTTCTGATTGACATAGACGATGTCAAATTCTGAGAGCAAGATTTGTCATCGAGCTAACCTTCCATTTAATGCAGCTGACTCCATTAGGTACTTCAAAGGATCTAATTTCGAGATCAACCAAGTAGTATGGTAGAGCATGTATTGTCTTAATCTGCGTGTAGTCCAGACCAGTGCACAACATAATTTCTCAATAGACGAATACCGAATCTCGCAATCGGTAGATTTCTTGCTCAGATAATATATCGCCCTCTCATTCTTTTCGGATTCATCATGCTGGCCTAACACGTATCCCATGGAATTCTTAAAGACTGTCAGGTACAGGATCAAAGGCTTGTTAGGAATTGGAGGGACTAAGATAGGAGCTTTGGACAAATATTCTTTGACCTTATTGAAAGTTTCCTGGAACTCAGCATCCCATACACCCGGGTTACGCTTTCTAAGTAAGTGAAAGATAGGGTCACACTTCTCAGTCAATTGTGAGATGAACCGAGCAATGTAATTTAATCTTCCTAAAAATCCCCGAACTTCTTTTTACGTGCTGGGTGGTGGTAACTCCTGTATGGCTTTGACTTTGTCCGGGTCGATTTCAATTCCTCTTTTGCTGGCCATAAAGCCTAACAGTTTTCCTGATGTAGCCCCAAAAGTGCACTTAACCGGGTTTAGCTTTAATTGATATTTCCTTAACCTTATAAACAACTTCCTCAGGATTCTTACATGCTCCTCCTCTGTTTGGGATTTTGTTATCATGTCATCGACATAAACTTCAATTTCCTTGTGCATCATGTCATGGAACAGGGTTACCATAGCTCTCTGATAAGTTGCCCCTGCATTTTTAAGTCCAAAGGGCATCACCTTGTAGCAAAACGTTCCTCATAGCGTGACGAATGTGGTTTTGATCATGTCTTCAGGGTCCATCTTGATCTGATTATATCCAGAGAAACCATCCATGAAGGAGAACAAAGAATGCCCTGCTGTGTTATCGACCAAAGTGTCGATGTGAGGCAAGGGAAAATTATCTTTTGGGCTAGCTTTATTTAAGTCTCGATAATCCACACACATTCGCACCTTTCCATTCTTTTTAGGAACAGGGACTATATTAGCTACCCATTCGGAATATTTAACTACCTGAAGAAAACCGGCGTCAAATTGTTTCCTGACTTCCTCTTTTATTTTTAATAACACATTCGGTCTCATTCTTCGGAGCTTTTGCTGCACAGGTTTGCATCCTTCTTTTATAGGGAGCTTGTGTACCACAATATCAGTGCTCAACCCAGGCATATCTTGGTATGGCCATGCAAAGTTGTCTTGGAACTCTTTGAGCAACTCGATGAGATTCCTTCTAGTTTCCGCAGAGATGCATGTTCTCAATTTTTACTTCTTTCTTTTCGTCTTCGCTCCCCAAATTAATCATTTCTACAGGGTTCGAATGAGGCAAGATTTGTTTTTCTTCATGCCTTATCATCCTTAGCAGATCCAGGGAGAGATCACAATCTTGATTTTCTTCAAAGCCCTGAAGTTTTTCGAGACACATGTCTTGCTCAAAGTGAGGTTCTAAGTAAGCGTCAGAGTTACTCATATTATTGACATTTGAGGACCTGTCGAGGGATAAAAAGAAGGTCCAAAGAACAAAATAAATTTATGAAAGAATGATTATGTGGTATGTATATAAGTATGTATGCATTGAAAGGATGATTAGTCGTATTTGTTAGTTATGTATGAGTGATTTTTTAAGCTGAATCAAAAAATAAAAGAATAATTTTAGGAAAAGAATATAAGATAGGAAATGCATTTTCCATTTAAAATAACTAAGTAATGAACGTGGTCCTTTTACAAAAGATCCATACTGCTTTCAGGCCTAAAGCAATAGGTGTTTTCGAGCATTACTCTGAGGAAATTTTAAAAATTACAGGAAGTTCCTCCACGGTCCAATTGTCCATGGTGCTTCCAGGTGCACACAGACCAATCCTTGATAAATTCCCTTCCATGTCTTCTTCCGATATAGCATTGATGCTCAAGTCCCTCATAATGCTCCCTCCAGTACCAATGGTTACTCGCGTTTTCCCTTGCTCTTCCTTCTGATTAATTATTTCTCCCAAAACAAAAGTCTCATAAATGTGTGGGAAAATCATGGGTTCCCACGAGAGTTCCCTTCCAGATAGTCTAGCCTTCTTCCTCTCTTGCCTCTTTTCAATCTCTTTCCTTTTTTGTTTCGCATCTGGCTTATACCCCAGGCCGTAGCAATCCCGCTTTTCCATCAAGGTCGGCACGTTAGTTCTCCCCTGGAGGTATTTCTCAAGTCTTTTTCCATGGACAGCTCCCTTTCCAAGCATCATCCGCAAGCCCATTCTAGTAGTCGACGATATTACCGGCACAGGCATCTTGCTTCCTTCTGAAATGAAGGTCGCATTTACAAATTCCAGTGAATGGAACGAGCATTCTAAAGCCTCTTCGTCCATTCCCACATAAGGTGAATCGCTTGTTACAGAGGTAATTATTTCTTCCTCAGCATTGATGGTAATTAACCTCCCTTCATTCACTAGCTTCACTTTCTGATACAAAGAGGAAGGTACTGCTCCAGCCGAGTGAATCCATGGCCTCCCCAACAAGCAGTTGTAGGTAGGCCTAATATCCATCACTAAGAAATCTACTTCGTACGTGTTCGGCCCAATTTGCAGAGGTACTTCAATTTTTTCGGTTACCTTCCTTTCCGTCCCGTCGAATGCTCTTACTATGTTATTGCATCCCTTCAAATGAGAGCTATCGATCGATAATCTTTGGAGTGTAGCTAGTGGTAGCACATTCAATGCTGACCCGTTGTCTATAGGTACTCCAGTAGCGTGTACCCTTTACAACGGGGGGTGATGTGCAGGGCTTTGGTCGATCCCATCCCCCCGGACGGGATCTCATCATCGTTGAAGAAGATAAAATTATCTGCACTAATGTTGTTAACTAGCGGTCCAACTTACATACCGGTATGTCATTGGTCACGTAAGTCTGGTTGAACACATTCATTAATGTATCGCGGTGCGCTTCTGAGCTCAGGAGAAATGATAAGATCGATATTCGTGCAGGCTGTTTATAGAGCTGTTCAACCACACTGTATTCACTGTGCCTTAAGAATTTTAAAAACTCTTTCGTCACATTTTCAGATACAGGCTTATTGGTGGATCCCTTAAGCTTGGTGGTTATCTCTTCTTCGGGCTCGCACATTACCGCTTTCCCTCTATTGATCTTTTTTGTTTTTTCTGCTGAGTCATAAATTTTGCCACTCCGGGTAATCAAGTTTACATCCTTCCTAGGCTCCCCTTCTCTAGGTATGGTCACATTGTGGTTGTAATTCCGTGGAACCTTCTTGCTATCATTGTAAGCGAAGGTTGCAGGTCTTTGTATGATAATACAAGGCGTCGTCTATCCTATGGCTACTTCTTTTATTGGTTTACAAATGATCACCTTCGGGTGATTGACCGATCCCTCCTCGGAAGCACAAACATCATTGACTTCTTCTTCTTTTTCGAAAAATTCCAACTCTTGATTGTCCATTAATGTTTGCAGCAGGGCTTTGAACTCGTCACAATCTTGGATTTCATGCCCTTTAACGGCATGAAACTCACAGTCAGCCTCCATCATCATATCCTTCTTATCCTTCACAATCATCTCTACTCTGACCATTTGTTGCCATACCCATCGTAGCGGAGACCTAATTTCTTTCACTTTTCTTTTAACTTTTCATGCTCTTTCCTCCAGCACGACATTTACCCCTTGATTCGAATGATTCGGTAGAGAGTTCCCAGCTATATTGGAACTAGCTGGGTCTTTCAATCTCATGACCCCGAATCTTATGAGTTCCTCGACTCGCCTTTTGAAAGCCGGGTAATTTTCCATTGAGTGGCCTTCCGCATCTGCATGGTATTAACAATCAGCATTCGCATCATACCAGGCCGAGAACGATGGTTCATACGGTTTCACCCTTTGAGAAGTTACCTCATGGGTGTCATACAGTAACTTGTAGAGTTCTTCGTACGATACTGGAAGTGGAGTGTATTGAATTCTTGCTCTATTTGGCCTAACACTTGGTTCCCGCCTCGGGGCGTTTTGATAATTGACTGCTGGTGCTTTAGGTTGACTTGCCACGAAGGATTTGACACCATTAGGTCGATACACACTTGCGTTGTTGACCTCATTATCCTTTCTTCTAGGGGCAGGTCTTCTAGCGTTTTCTCCAGCTTCAATTTTACCGGCTTTAATTGCATTCTCAATCATCTCTCCTTAGACGACCATATCGGCGAAGCTCTTGGTGGTATTTCCCAGCAAATGGTTAAGATAGGGGGT
Source organism: Gossypioides kirkii (assembly GCA_005610355.1). Classification (NCBI taxonomy): domain Eukaryota; kingdom Viridiplantae; phylum Streptophyta; class Magnoliopsida; order Malvales; family Malvaceae; genus Gossypioides; species Gossypioides kirkii. The sequence goes on along the minus strand of CP032249.1, from coordinate 5,224,686 downwards.
TTTAAGGGTATTGACAAACAGCATCATCGTCTCATTATCTGTCAACGGTGGTTGTACTTGTGTTGCCATTTCTTGCCACCACTGCGCGTACTGTCTAAAACTTTCGTTTGACCTCTTCTCCATGTTCTGTAGCGTGAGCCGATCGGGGGCTATCTCAGTCACATGACCGTATTGTTTCAAGAAAGCTTGTGCTAAGTCTTTCCATGAACGAACTTTCGTTCTGCTCTGTTGGTTGTACCATTTGACCGCTGACCCGGTCAAGCTATCTTGAAAATAATGAATCAACAATTGATCGTTGTGAACATGCCCTACCATCTTTCTACAGAACATGGTTAGATGAGTTTCTGGGCAGCTCGTTCCGTTATATTTTTCGAATTCAGGAACTTTGAACTTAGGGGGGAGAACCAAGTCCGGAACCAGACTCAACTCTTTGGCATCCACTCCGTAAGAATTTTCAATTCCTTGCATTGCCTGGATTTTCTCCTCTAATAGCCTATACTTTTCCTCCATTTGCCTAAGGAGATCTTCCTTCATCATCTCATCAAAGTCTGGGACACCCAGCTTTGCAGCATTATCTTCTCGATTTGTTCCAGATCCGACTACATAATTAGTAGGTCCCGACGTGCCTGTGGTCTGTTATTGTGGTCTGATGGTGACATGGGCTTCTCTTGCCGGCATTTCATGTGATGTCGGGTTATGTATTGGTGTAAAGCTCGGAGGAACACTTGGGTCTTCGTCATCTTCAACAGCAGGGCTTTTCCCTTTGTCAGCCACGCTCTGTTTAACTTGCGCTAATTCAGTCATCAAACTCTTTTGTACCTTCAAAAATTGGTTCTTTATTTCCCTACACATTGTTGCCACTTGTTCTTGCATTTGATCTTGTAGTTCTTTCTGGATTTGTTCAAGCCTTTGTTCCATGGCTTTTGTCTTTTTGCGGGTATAATAATGATGCAAATTTTCAATGATGACTGGTGTTAATTGATAAATTTATTTTAATTAGTTAGTATTGTCAAAAAATGTAAAATGTAATGCGAATAAGATGCATGCATGCAAAAGAAAGGTATTGACTTATAACTCACTTTCCATTTTAGAAAACTTCATTTGGATAACAAGTTCCTTAACATAAAGTAAATTACATAAATGGTTTTGCTTTGATGCTCAGAGCCTTGACTTTGTTAAGGAGTTCTTCTAGTTTTTGCCCTCGTTCTGTCTTCGTCTCGTATTGTATGCTTAACTCTTCTGCTTCAACTGCCAGTGTTTGCACATGCTCAGCTACCTCGCGAATTTGGTTTAAGGCTTTGCCCATAACATAATCCCTTTCTCTGACTTCCTTCTGAGCTTGTTGAAGATGCCAATCATTTGTCTCCAACGTTCTTTCCAAAATCTCAGTTCGTATTTTACTATTCTGCAAAGTGGCTTCTAACTCTTTCACCCTCTTATTCAATCTCTCGATCTCAGCTCGACTTGCCTTCAACTCCATCACGGGATTTTGGCTGGGATGCCTGTACAAAGATTCCTCCAATTCTCGTACTCAAACTTTTAATTCGGCCACCTCAGCTTGGCTTTCCATAAGGCTACTCTTCATAGCATTTTCCTAGACTTGGGCGTCTTGAAACTTGTTTTTCCAATGACTTGTTTTATTCTTCTCTTCGGGGATTTCTTGCTGCCATTGCTCTGACGTCTTACCTAACCCGGCAGTCCTCATCGATAAGTGAAGCTTCTTGTAGTCCTTTTTCAAACTGCTGAGATCTTCTTCAGCCTTATTCTTTCCTGTTCTTAATTTTTCCGCTTCTAGCTTCTGAACATCAACATCCAATCCTAAAAGCACTTCTCTTCTTTCAGTTTTTCTATCATTTTTTCCATCTCAACATTTTTCCTCTTGAAATCCTGTTTAATTATCTCTAGTTCAGTCGGGACCACTTGCAGGTGTTCTTCAATTGGGCGAACAATCTCCGGGTTCGGCACAAGAATGTTATCGTTGATCCTTCTGTTTCTCCACCACTTGTATTCCGCAGTCATCATGGGATTGGCACCAAATGCTTTCATTCTTCGAACCTAATTCCACGCATTTGAAATTTCCCAGATTCTCTTCTTATTGTTCTCTCCCCGGTACGCGAATTCACACTGAGCTAATCTTTGAGTCGCGGGTATGAACTGTCTCGATCGGTATTATCTTGAAACCATCAAAGGTGCATATCTTGTGGCTCCCATATTCCTATTAATGGGACCCAGTCGAAATCTCCACATCGGTACAGTATTTCGTTAGGAATAAGCCACGGTGCTCGCCATTCTATATCTTCGTCCTTAAGGCTTTGGAGTATGGCCATCCACTTTTCTTCTAAGAAATTTTCTTGTCTTTGTAAAGCTACGAAGTCTTTCAATGGGGAGTAATCCTTAGACAGGTACTGATAGGAGACCTTTTCAGTTTTCCAGAAGAGACTATGAAACCATACCATTAGCAGTGGTGCACAAGCGACAAATCGTCCTTCTCCCTCCTTTTTGCACGCATTTAAGGACCTAAAAGTTTCAACAGTATAGCCGGGACGGGTGTAACTCATTTACTCAATCGATCAAACAAGTCTATCACCGCGTCTTCTATATGTCCCAAAGCCTTTGGAAAAATAACCAACCCATAGATACTCAGAGCCAGGATGTCAATTTTCTTCTTTGCATCAAGATGAGCCAGTATCAAATCCCGTAGACTTTTCCATGTGATGCAGTTGTTATCGTCTTTGACTTTAACTCGAGTTGTAACCCACTGTTCGCTCATGCTTGTGATGTTTATCAATCTTTTGACAATGGTCGGGAGATTTGGAGCTCTAGAGTAAGCTTTATCCATTGGGATTTTCGAACAACGAAGCAACGTAGTATACTCCTCTATTGTAGGTGTCATATCTATATTTTCGAAAGTTAAGCAACTGTAGGCTGAGTTCCAATGCTGTGTTAATGCTCGAAAGAGGAATTTGTCTACTTTAATTTCGAACAAATATGGTAAATCTCCGTATTCTTGGTAAAAGATCTGTCTCATGCTATTATCCCAACTATCCCATATCTCTTTTAATTCTAGTACATTGTTTTGAGCCGTACTGATCCTGGTGTAATCCCAAAGTTCTAACTCGTATCCTTCCATTAAGCTATCTCTCTTTTGGCGTTGAGTCTCCTCCGACTACATGCGCACGACTATATTATCCTCCACTTTATCTAGGTACTTGTTTTCCATGATCGATTCTCTTATTGGTAACCGAACTTTTAGTCTATACCTTTCCTTTATATGATGATGAAATGCAATGCAAAAAAGAAGACAAAATAAACAAGTTAGCGGAACACAACAATATCAATATACAGATATAAAGCACAGAACCTAAGAGTTTGTCTCGGAAGATTGCTAAGAGGTCAAGCATAACTCCTTCTAAGGTGTGTCCTTACGGCTCACTATATGTGATTTTAGGCTCTAAAGTAAGGGTACCCAAACCAACAGATTCCTCAATCCTCACCCATTACAGGCTCATATGAACGAGTTCGGTTTAGGGGGACGCATTTCTCACATGTTTGCACGGAAGTGAAAACTTCATGAAAATAAGGGTACTTTGTAATCCCGAAAGCAATCCACTATCCTGCACGGAGGTGAAGACCTCACGAAAGAGTAGTTTTCGGCTTCCACTTAAAAGGGTCATATCATATGCAAATGTATGCAAATTTACACTAGCAACCTCACATAAAATGTTGCACAAAGAATGTCGAGGATCATATATTAAATAAAAATCGAAACTTTAAAAGTTTTCAAAAAGACTTGAAAATAATCAAATTTGGCTTGACTCTCGTTTATTTTTTTAAAAATAAGTCCTTAGTGGAATCGTCAACTGTTGAAACCACCTCGAAAACGGAGCTTCGAAATATATTTAAAATTTCAGAACAAAAAGGGAGCCGCCACCAATCTTTTATTTTGGGTGTGATTGGATCACCACAAAACGTTTAAAAACGTTTTAAAAAGTTGGTCTTCGAAATTCAGAGAAACAGGTTCGGGAGTCGGTTACGCATAAGGAAAGATTAACACCCTCATACGCCCAAAATTGGTACAACGTGATTATTTTCGAGTCTTGTTTGTAAACTTTGAAAGTTCGAGTAAAATTTAAAATACGATCCTTGAATGCATGAGCTACTTTTTAAAGAAAGTCAATTTTGTTTGGAAATCCCGCTATTTCAAAATGATCGGGGAAGAAAGTTGCGTCCAGTGAGTTAGGACACAACATTTCGAGATCTAGAAATAACGAGCTTTCCTTTGTAAAACGTTTTATATTTTGAAGAAGGATATTTGATTACTTCGATTTGAAGAAAGGTTGCACCTAGTGAGTTAAGGTACACCTTTCCATAACCGAAGATAAGGAAATATTACCTCGATTAAGGATATTAGATTATTTCGATTTGAAGAAAAATCGCACCTAGTAAGTTAAGGCGCAAAATTTCAAAGCTCGAAATAAAAGAATATTGCCTCGATTAAATTTTATTTTATGAAAAACGATTTTGAAAAAGTTTATGCGAGTTTAATGAGCAATTATTGACGGATATAAAATATCACGAAGTAAAGTAACTAAGCAAATGAAACAAACACGATATACGAGTGCATAATGCTTACAGTTAAATACAAATATTAATAATAAAAAATGATGCAATCGGGATTAAAAATGAGACTTTTTGGATTCCCGGGGGCAAAATAGTAACTTTTGGTAAAATCGAGGTTAAAAATGGAATTTTGGAAAATTAAGGGGTAAAATGGTAATTTTTGATAAATTCGGGGTCAAAAATGGGATTTTGGAAAGTTCGAGGGTAAAATGGTAATTTTTGGTGAAATCAGGGTTAAAATGGGATTTTGGAAAGTTTGAGGGTAAAATGGTAATTTTTGGTGAAATCGGGGTCAAAAATGGGATTTTGGAAAGTTCGGGGGTAAAATGGTAATTTTTGGTGAAATCGAGGTCAAAAATGAAATTTTGGAAAGTTTAGAGACCTACGGGGCAATAAAACCAAACAATGGGTGACACGTGGCAGCCCCACAAGCATGCAGAAATCAAAGGACTAATTTGTAAATCTTGAAAAATTCCTGGGCTAATTTTGTAATTAAACAAAAGTTGATTTAAGGGTTGAATTAAAACAAATTAAAAATAACAGGGACTAAATGCATAAATATACTAGATTAGTGACACGTGGCAGCTTCTGATGCATTCAAAATGTCAAGGGATTAAATTAAAAAGTAAACAAAATTACTGGGCCAAATTAAAAATAATTAAAAGTACAAAAAGGATCAAATTGAAACTATTAAAAAATACGAAAGGGCCGATTCCATAAACAACCCAATTTCGAAAAACACGCGGATCCTCTGAGTCGGGTCGAGTCGGGTCGGACGGTCCATGGGTCAATGCCAAAACGACGTCGTTTTGGTGTTGAAAAGCCAATACCAAAACTACGTCGTTTTGGCCTGGTATAAATACCGTCCACACCCCCTGTTTCATTTCAATTTTTCTTTTCTTCCAAAAAACCAAAAATTCTCCCTATTCTCTCTCAACCCTTCCCATGGCCGACCAATCCTCCGGCCGGTGCGCCACCGTCGGTCCGACGCGTGTCGCCGGCCACGCGTTGTACCGGTCGTCGGCCACGGGTGCCGCGAGCCTGCCTTTATCGACACGAGCACCCTCCGTCGCCACCACGCGCCACGCGCCGCCGAGGTAAGGTTTTCTCTTTTTTTTCTTTTTCTTACGTTCTCTTTTCTTTCTGTTTCATTTTTATTTAAAAAAACCTTCTTTACAAAACCCAGATCTGGATTTTCCAGATCTGGGATTAAAACCACTTTTTTCCTTTTAATTTTTTAAAACCCCTTTTGATTCTTCTTTTTATCTTTTCAAACCCATTTCCATTTTCCCTTTTTAGTATTTAAAAAACGATCCCTTTTATTTCGTTGAATTTGTTTTAGCCCTTATTTAGTCCGATTCCATTGTTTCTTATTTTAAGACTTTGATTTCTTTGCTTTGCAGGTGTTCGGACAACCACAACGGTGATAGCTTCGACGACGGCAATGGCGACAGTGAACAGATAAGCCCTGACCCTTCATTTTTTTTTATTTTATTATTATAATAATATTATTACTATTATTAATGTTGCATTCATTATTATTATCATCATTATTTATTATTAATAAAAATCTATTAATAATTACTAAAAAACGTTAACACCATCGTATTTAATACTCCCTGCTATTAATGCTTCTAGCCAATTTAAATGCCTATATTTTATAATTGGAAACAATTAAAAGCAATAAATGGGGACAAGAGGTTTCAATGCATGCATTAACACATATTTTAGTGACTGAATGGTTAGTGTTGAGTTATAAGTAGCAATAAATATAAATTAAAAGTACTTGGATGCCTAAGTGCTTTGACTTTTTAGTGTATTTTGCTTGCTTGAAGCCTATTCGAGTATCCACTGTTGTTGGTTGCCCTTGTTTTGATTCACAACACACCTTAAGAGTCTGCTTCTGTACTGATTATGTTTAAAAGAGGGTTCGTATTTAGATTTCAAGAACTGGGTTCGTAACCCATTTTACAGAATTGAATTTGGCTTTTATAGCCATTACTTACAATAATTCTATTTTGTTATACACAATTTAATGCTAGTCTTGTTTCTTCTTTTTGCAGGCACCATGGCAGAGGCGGTTTGGAGTAGGTTGAAAAAAGTGGCTGTGGCAGAAGCAACTTGCTTGGAGATGACCCTACTGGTGGTGCTGATGTGGCAAATCCTGATTGGTTGGGATGGGAGGTGGTTGGCAGCAAGTGGGAGTCCTGACTTTGGGGATGTTTGGGCATTTGGGCTAGCAATTTGTGTTTGGATTTGGGCTAGCCAAATTTAGCCAAATTGGGCTTGTAAACTTTGGACTTGTAATTGGACTTTTAATTTTTATTTTAAATTTAAATTTATATTAAGTTTAAATTTTAGAAAAACTTAAACCCAAAATAAATTTAATTTAAAACAAATTTAAACTTATTTGGGCCCGGATAAATTAGGCTTCAACACACCATAAATAAACTTATTTTTATTAAATTTTCACCTGCTGTCTAGATCCTAGTAGTTTCCAAGACTTTGACCTGATACAGTTTGGCCTCAGCTTCAAGTTGGTTCAACTAGAATAGGGGAAAAAACCCTGAAGAATAGCTCACTAATTGCTTCATACTGAACCTTGAACAAAATGTTGATAGAACATGAAAATAGGTATCCTTGTTCTCCATACCAAGATTGAGAACACAAAATGTCAGAAGAGATTAAACTTTAAGGGTACATGAACGCATTATACACACATGAACATGGTGCAGAGACAAAATGAAACAGTTCATTGTCCATATTGGAGCATGTATGCCTTGTAGAAAATGAAAACACAAGGTGTAGATACAAGGAAAGACCCTTTTTCTTTTGTCTTCATTTTTTACCCTACCTTCGAATCTCAAACCTCTTCCAGTTGTTCAGTTTTAGAGAAACTTTCATCCAAACAGCTCATACCACATGTTTCCTTGTAAAATTTCCGGTTCAATGAAATTTGATGTAAAACTAAGCCTAGCAAAAGAGTTCCAATTACTCTGTACCACAGCAATTTCTGTTGATACTTTAAGATATTGAAACAACTTATTTTAGAACTTGATGTATATTGTAAATCCCACTTCTCTCAGTTAGGTGCAAGTTCAATTTACAGATCTGTCTTATCAGTTCATTATAATGTTGGAACATCAATGAATGAAATAAACATGATTTTACTAGATTTTCTACAATCCTTTAGTCAGTTACTACTTTCTCAGTCTCCAGTCAATGTAACAGGTTTAAAAGTTTATATCAAGGGGATAATCATTCTCCATTCTAAACCAGTCATATCTTTGCCATCCACTCTAAAAAGCTTAATAGCCTGTTCCAAAAGTTAAAGATGCAACAATGGTGCACAGTATACAAACTATATTAGCTTGAACATTAAAAAAGATGCAATCATCAACATCATCTAGGTTTTTGGGGTTGACAAAAGCTGTATGCTTTTAGAAAGAACTCATTAAGAAATCATCTGAAGTTCTTTGAATAGAGTAATAAGTCATTCAATTCCACTTTTTCATTTCATCAATCTTTATTATATCTACATGAAGTTCATATATCCTGCCAACTATCAACAGAGTACCATATCGTTCAGTGAACATAGACTTAAGTTTCACGGGTCAACCAACTAATGTCGAGTAACAAATAGTCTTAGACGACTAAACCATTGACAAAAAAGATCATCAGCTACTGAAAATATATGTAAAACAGACAGGCCAATAATCAAGCAAAAATATTGATTTTAATCAGATGGCAATGCAACAATTTACAATCTATGGGGAATGTAAGTAAGGCATTTTTTTTTTCTGTGAACATGCAAATTCATCCAGACAAAGGTATCAACAAAATAAAAAAGATGTTGGTGTCTATTTCCATTTATTGATATGAGAATGAAAGTTTTTGCATGTCAACCAACTTACAAAGCAATCCAAGCTCAAAAGGAATCCATTACTGTCAACATAGAATATTGCTCTCAATAGCCAGAAAGGCATCTACTTGCTCCCAGCATAAATATTTATGACCTCTAGGAGTATCATATTGCTTCAAAATCACAATGGAAACCACAAAAAAGATGGTTTCTTCGCAGCAAAAAATTGGAGAAAGAAAAAAATAAGACGTCAAAGATACAAAATTATAACAACTTCTAATACATGTATTTCTCTGAACTATTGGAAAAAGAAAATATCCAGAACTCACCAGTTACAACAGTGGCAAAAGTGAGATGCTGTCAACTCATGACAGTTGAACAATAAGTGTTAAATTAATGGTACATTTGAGCAAAATTCAAGCACAATCGGTGATCTCTATTATCCCCCCAGCCACCCCAACCCTTAAACCCAGCTTTATACCCTGGTTGATTCCGATATACTTTAATATCCCATTCTGGTCTGATATTAGCAACCTGATCAATGTCATCTACTTGAATGTTCACTGATCCATTATCAATGCAAGCATTAGTCTTCCCTTGGCCCTGATGCAAACCACACTTCCCAAAGTGAACTGCACTAGTCCTTGGACCTCGTAACGTGAACACTGGACTGCCAAACGAAGGATAGACGGCCGCCCACATTGTTATATCCCAATTGTAATCGTCAAAGAAGCAGAACTCTTTAGCCTTCCCATGTATTTTTCTCCATACAGTCCGGTTGAAGGCATAACCCACATTTCCCATTCTCTCTGCAACCAAACTGTTCCATCCTTCTCCTCTTAAATTCACATCACAGGGTGCCAGATTCGCAGCATAGCAATCTGGGCATTTGTTAGGCTTCAGTGATACAAGAAGCTGTAAGTTGCGATATGCATTGGGGTAAATGAAGTGGTCCTCCTCTATGAAAAGAATATGTCCATCATGCCCTCTAGTCTCCTTCAATCCATCCCACACAGTGTTCATCATCCACCACCAATGATGCTTCAAAGAAACTATATTTGGAGACCGGTGGTTTCCATACTGATCTGGATTCCCAACACAATGTTTCTTCTCAGCACCGTCTTTTTCTTGACAGTCCTTCGACGACACACCAGGAAAACTGTCAGTAAATACATGGGGCGAATAAGGGGCAAAGATCTGTTTCACTTGGCAAAATTTGATCCCTTCCACAATCTTGTTCATTTCTTCAAAGTATCCATCATGGCTGACAATTAATAAAGTTTCACTTATCCCCACAACCTTGGACAAGCTATTAACAACTACTCGGAGATACTGAGGCCGATTATGCACGTATAAAACAATGGTTATATGATCTTTGGCTAACCTTGGATATGGATCTATATTCCTAGGGGGCAACCGGTTTTGTTTCTCCAATTGAACTGAAAATTCATTCTCTTTAGGAAGGTTGAATTTTTCCCTAAAACTCTGAACATTAACAACACTTTCACTTAAACCTTCATCTAATCCACTTGAACCCGGCCTTGCATTGGTCCCAAGAGAAACTACCAAAAGTGAAACCAGTAATAGAGTACCTAAAACTACAGAGAGGAAACGTTTAAAAGCTGCATCTTTGAAACGGGGTTTCTTGTAATTAGCCATAGAACGAAACACAGACGACATCAACCAAGTTGCAAGTCAAAGTTTGCTCTTTCCGAAAGCAAGCATAAGAAAAGCTAAAAACAATTCACAATCATAGACAATCAAAAGGAAAATAGTAACAGCAACCCATTTCAGACGAAGGTGAAGATGTAAAAGGGTAAGTGCCCAAAACCTCAAAGAACAATTCTTTAACACCGTGCTCTCCCCTTGCCGCTACTGGAATCAATGGTTTTGGCGGTTAAAGGAAAACCCCAAAACCCATGAAAAATCAGAGACTTGAAGGTCGTGTGTATTGCTCTGTTGAGGGGTTCAAAACAAGCCTAGGAAAACATTTGTAGAAGAGAGAAATTGACTTGGTTAAGAGCGGAAATTGTTTCAAAGAAGAATGGCATTACAATGGAGGGCCTCAGTCAGTGTTCACTGTACAAGTTTGGCCAAAACATTTGGAAAAAAAAAAAAATTAACAATATAATTCCCTTTTTTTTTAAATAAATGGAGTTTTGATTTTCTTTCGGACTCAATTTCCTAACAATCATATTCTTACTAATTAAGGTAAGATTAAGTTCATAAATTTTGATATTAAACTCACTCATATCTTATAATTATATTGAATCTTAGATTAATAAATTTGTCGTCCTTCATTATATATATGGTAAATGGTACTATACATCAATTAAGTATTAATGTGTTTTGAACTCAACAAGTGATTTTAGTGAAAAAAAAGATGTTGTACATATTAGGGATTTCAGTTTCGAGTACTTGTATGTGTAAAATGAGTGTCTCTTGTTAAAAGCTTGAGAAAATATGAATAGATATATAGTTATACAATATATTAAAAAAAAGTATTTTGATGTAATATTTTTATGTTACTAAAATAAAATTAATCATAAACGTTTACATATTTTTTTCAATTTAATCTTGATTTTAAAAAATTTAATCCTCTAAGATTTATATATTCTAAATTTTTTTTAAAAAATATTAAAATTTAAATAAATGATAAGATTCAAAATTTTTATAAAAATCAGAAATAAATTAATATTTTTATTTTTTAAAAAAAAATAAAAAAAATTATAGAAGTTTTTGAAATTTCAATAAAAAAATTTATAAAGAAATTAAAAAGTTGGTGGTATCCTCTGCAGCCGCTCACTGATGCTTAGTAAATAAGTTTCTGCGGACAAAAAAAGGTGACCAACCAAATTGATTTAGCTTTAAGTCAACTCAATGGACACATTTAATATGGGTAATCTGTAAAAGTAATAATTTTTGTTTTTTTCAGATTATATTTTAGTCATTTATATTTGAAATATTTTGTTTTAGTTATTTATGTTATCGTTTTGTTACGAAATAGTCATTTTACTATTAAGCTCCGTCCCTCCCTAATGGTAATCTTATGTGACAGTTCAAATGAGTTTTTAATACCAACTTGAATGTCTAATAGGATGAAAATAATTTTTTTAAATTAAAATGACAAAAAAACTAAAAAAAAGAGAAACGAACAAAATTTTTTTTTTTAAAATCAAGGTGTAATTAATTTATACACAATATTTTCCAATAAATTTGCATATGAACAGGTGAAGCAATGCTCTTGAATAGTTAAATGATATTTTCCTATAAATTTAATAAATTTATACACAATATTAAAAAAATTAAAAAGAATGAGATAAGAAAAGGAACAGAGGTACATAGGTACAGGAACACAGAAATGATTGAAAATTGTATATAACATTGGGCCACGTTTGCACGGGTCATAGGTTGGGCAAGATAAGGTTAGTATCTGAGCTTAGCTATTCCAGATATCAGCTGCCACCACATCCATATCATATCCATTACCATTTGAGATATATGTGATAGTCAAGGAATGGGCATGCAGACTGCAGAATTTCCTTCTCAAAAATGGCAGCCAAATTGGCACTCTCTTCTTCTCTTACCACTCAGATTCCTCTCTTACTCAACTCTTCATCCTCTGCATCCGCTTTCCCTTGTGCTCTCCCTTCCCATAACACAAGGCCCCATACATTCAGAATTCATGCAAACTTGGGTAATTTTCATTTTCATTTTGATCGGTTGACTTGTATATTCTAAAGTTTTTACCTTATAATGATTGGTGAGAAACTGGTTTTGATTTGTTAGGGGAAGGAGAAGGAGAGCTCAAGCCTAAAGGAAAGAAGAAATTTATAACAAGAGAAGAAGAACCAGAGCAGTGAGCTTTTTCCAGCCACATGATTTGGCTTCTCAGTTATTTTCCTTGAACAATTCATGTTCCGAGTGATTGAATCCTAAAAATTGAGTGCAGGTATTGGCAAACTGCAGGAGAAAGGGAAGGAGAGAATCCCATGAAGACCCCTCTTCCTTACATTATAATATTTGGAATGTCAACACCCTTTGTAATCTTAGCCATTGCTTTTGCTAATGGCTGGATTAAGGTACCTGTTCGTTGAGTTTTGAGAATTGAGAGTCTGGGTTTTTCAATGTTGGTTTACTCCAAATGCACCTTTCTAATGTAAGCATATGTTGTTAACACACCCTTGTTTTGAGTATTTATGTTGTGAATTTCCCAAGCAAAACCAGACCATTTCTGAGTACTGGTTCTTTGTATATCAGTTAAAGAGGCCTGTCTTTAGTAATAAAATTAGGATCGTTTCTTGATTTGTGCATGTCATGCTTCCACAGGGTCATGCTAATCTTCTATGTATGTATCGTTCCAATTATAATATGTCCTCCAAAGTGACCTGAAAGATCATATTCGTATGGCAAATAACCTTCTACCTCTTCCTTTTCATTATGCCAACAGTATCACACAGTAACAAGCAGCATTGAGAACATTAAGATATGAAAGTTTTGATTTACCTATGCACAGATTTGTATAGTACTACAGTCACATATTTTTGAAGAAATCTATGTGTGGAGCAAAGCGCCATAGACTCATCATCATTGCCTTCTTTCTTGTAAAGATGGTTCAGCAGCGTATGAGAAGGCTTTCGCAAGGACTGGGGATTCCTAACAAAAAGTGATTGCTCATCTAATATCTTTGTCCGAAGCTGTGGAGGCAGTTCAGGTGGAGGCTTGCTGAAATCACCATCATTTAGAGGTTGACTGTCGTAGCTTGATACCGGGGAAGGTGGAGATTCGAACTCTGAGAGGCTTTCGGGAGCTTCTGGAACAAATTCCTGTTACAACACACCAAGAGAGTCTCATTTTAATGTTGGTATTCAAGCAACAAATTAAGTAATGCATCAAAGTATCATTACACCATAGCTACTTAAATATATGAAGAATACTCTCAACTTCCTTGTCTTGAAAGCTGAGAAGATAGCAATAGAGATGCCATGAACACTTCCAAATCATAATTATGCGTTATAAAGTCTTAGCAACTAGCATGCATCATATACAGGCTGATGTCATTGATCTGTAAGTAGCAGATTTATATCGAACCGTCGAAAACACAAGCATGATAGCAGATATGGAGTCCTTGCTGAAAGCAACTGCCAGACTACAGATACAACTGCAATTTCCCTTCCTTTACACCGACTTATCAGAAACCAGGGATCATTACTTTATCTTGTTGGATCATTTAAGCTCTTCGGCTACTGATACAGCATAAGAGGAAGTCCAGCAGCTGGGGCTGCTACAAATGGACTCGTATACTAATAATATGTATATATAATACATCTATCCTTCTTGTTATACAACAACTAACAAGCTCCCGATTCAGGGACAGCCTATCTCTGCTTGCATGAATCTGCAATCCAAATGAAAAAAGAAGTTTGAAAATACCTGCAAATCCAAAATGTTATAAGCATTCCCAGACTCATCAAATTCGCACGGTAAGTTCGGAGCATATCTCCTCAGCTCATCAACAATGAATTGGTAGTGGTAAACACCAAATGGGAGCATCTTCATGATAATGAAATCTTTACCCAAAGAGTGCAAGGCTTCTCTGAAAGCAGAAGAAATAAAAGTTACTGCAACTTAGATTGTGAAAAGAAAACTGCTCAAGGTAAAGAATGAAACTTCAAACATAGACACCATAATAGAGATTCCAGTACATGGTCTTCCAATTGTCCCATGATCCAGTAATAGCTACTCGCTTGCCACCAAAACACCATGTTATCATCACTGCTCTCTTCTCCTCTTGGTGGAAATCCTTGTAGCGCATAGACTTTTGTACCAGTGGATCATTTCGGATTTGCATCATTTGACCAGGTCTGAGCAAGGGAGCCTCAGAGATCTGGAGAAAGAAATGCAACTCGATTGGATTTTCCATTACATGTATCTCTATCCACGTGTGTCCTTAGATATGCCAAATCATGTGGTAGATAATAGAAAGCCTTCATAAACAAGCTTTTTTTTCTTACAAATGTTGTACAAATTTTCAAGCTATTTCATTTCCTTTTAGCATAATATGCAGAAACCAATCTCCTTCAAGTTTACAGCATAACCAGGGACATTGAGTAAGAGTAGAATGACGCCATGCCAATGGTTTTTAAGGCAAAAACTGTTAGTTTTGCAACAATGAATAATGCTATAAAGTTTAACCCCTTCTCACATGAAAGCATGTAACAAGAAGTCAAAAAGCATCATTGTATCACCTAAAAGAGGCAAATGGAAAGATATCGTACATACAATGAACTAAAATATTCCATTTACGCAAAACAACAACTATTATGATAAAGAAACAAAGAATTACAAGCCTATTCCTTCGAAGCAAATGAGAATACAGAAATGCAGATAGGCTGTAAATTTGAGACCCTACAAACATAGCAAGGTAGCAGTAACTAGTAAGAGCCAAGGTTTCTAGCTCAGAGCACCTAATCCCTGCCTTCAATACACCTAGTGTTCCATGAGTTTTGCAGAAAGTAGAAGGTTTATCTTTTCTACTATCTCAGCAACCATAGATGATATAAAATTATCTTTTTTGGTAATGATAACGGAGGCAAGCAGCCAAATTTAAGAGGGGGAAAAGAAAAACAAGACAAAAAGTACAAGAATACATGATTTAGCTGTTTTTGCACGTAAGAAGCAGCATTAAAGCATTATTTTTTGGTGAATTACAATAACAAGGCAAAGCCCGAACAACAAACACGATTAACGCGACTTGAACCCAGGCCACACCTGGGGCGGTAAACACCCTTGATCATCAAGCCATCAAATGGGATTCAGATAGCATTGGATTTTCATACACTATTTGGTGACAGTTCAAGGATAAATGTTCTGTCTCCATTCAATATAGGCCAAAGATTCCACCTATGTACCATTTGGTTCTTTGAAATGATTTAGATGTTGAAGCATGCGGAGATCCATGCACTGATCTTAAATGTAAATCTAATGCTTTAATCTATCTCAAATATGATTTGAATATAATTTAAAATTAATTTAATTATATTTTTCAATGTTATGTATAAAATAAACATCGAAACTGTTTATGATAATTTTTAACAAAAACATCACTTAAAACACTTTTCAAAAACAATTTTAATTCCAATAATGATACTAGCCATTACTAAATGAATCCTTTCCTCATATTTACTTCAAATTAAATGAAGCAATTTAATTCCAACCATTAAAAAGTGAACAGATAAAATATATTTAATGAGGAAGTTAATCATTTCCTATAATTTTGCCTGACCTATCTAACTCTAAAAGGGAAAGACATGATGAAAAAAGATTGAACTTTCTTTGTTATATTAATCCATGTTATTTTGTAAAAAAGAAAAAAGAAAAACTATGAATTGTAAACCTCCAAGGCATTTAATATATATGACAATTAGAGTGAGTTTAGGTGAGTGGTACGGTCTGTTTAACTTATTTTTTTTCTCATGCTACAGTATCATTTTAGTATTTAATTTCACCGTCACAACTGTTTTTATACTAATCACAAGTAAACATATCGTCCATCCAAACCCACACTTAGTTTAGTACTGTTATTGTGGTTAAAAAATTATTTTAAAAATTGTTATAAAAAATTAATTTTTCAATTTTGTTGATAAAAAACAACTTAAAAAAAATTAAAATATTCATTTTAAACATAATATTGGAAACTAAAATAAATTCACATAATATTCAAATTATTATTATTATATATAGGTAAGTAGTGCTAATTAAAAATTAATGATATTAATAATAGTCTAAATATAATACTTAATTTAATTACATACTGAATATGGAAATATTTTAAGGAATTACACTTCAGTGCAACCAAATCATATATTTGGTTAAGAGTTGAATTATAAATAAAAATATTTTCATAATTTTACTTCAAACCCAGTTTTTTTTGTTTTTTTATCTTTAAAAATCAAATCACCTACTATGGAGCTTTTTACTTTGGTTCCAAAAACTAGTTTGATTTAAACAGCCAACACCAAGATTAAACAGGCCTAAAGTGGAATACTAATTCAAAACATCAATATTTATTTGCCTATGATTTCAACTCTAAGTTGGTTCGAAATAGTAGTATCAATGTGAAGGAAGAGGGAATTCTGGTGAAGAAGTAGAGAAAAAAAAGATAATAAAAATGAAATGTCAAGTGTATCGTCCTCAAAAGGGTCTTAAGGATTTTATTATATAAAGAGATTAATTAAGTCGAATTCTGGATCCAACTTCAAATCAACTTATTTTTATTATAAATATATGACAAGAATCAATAAACTTATTATGGTTCCAAAATTCTATGTCCTGAGACCACTTGCTTTGTAGGAAAAGTTATAAGATTCAGTCCAAGTAAACAATGGAAAAGGCAAGAACAGAATGAGATGAAATGGTAGCTAACACCATCACCCACTTATCACCAACATGGCAAAGATTTAGAAAAGAAGCTTCAGAATACCTGTAAATCCGGAGCTCCGCCTGACTCTTTGTATTCCCATGGCAAGTTATTCTCACAACGGAAATCTTCGTACCGCGTAGTGTTTTGCACTAACATGTCATTTTGAGCTTGAATCATTTCAGCTGATCTTAGCCAGGGAAACATAGGGATCTGAACATACAAATTCAATCCAGATGTTAGTGGTTTTTCTTTCTGTTAATATATATTGCATTTATACATTCCATATCATGAACAAGCACTTCAGATATCAATTTCTGGGCATAGCCATGTAGTGGCACTATAGAGGGTTTTCTTTTCCTTTGCTTTAGAGAAGTCTAATCCAGAATCAAATTCAGATCTAATATCAATATTTTCCATTAACAAAAATCTAGTGTATATATATATATATAAGCCAATGAATCAAGTCTGTGCTCATGTTATTCCACCCTTCAATTCAACCCTACCAAACAAGGAAGAGAAAAGAAGAATAAAGAACTAACCTGTGGAGGGAAAAGGAAAGGAAGCTGATGAGACTCATTAGGACTATGTGGAGGGGAGTGCAGCATTGGGTCTGAGTTAAATTGCTCATTATCCACTTCATTTCCATTCTTCTTTGCTCCTGAACCTCCTTCACCATCTTCTCTACCACTAACGTTTCCCATTACTTTAAAAACAAGTAAGAAACACCTCAAATTAGTTAAATAGTCTCAACAATTTCTATTAAACCACAAAAATCCATCACTCCCCATGGAACCAAAAAACCCAGAAAAACCAAGAAAGCAAAACTCGATGCTTTAGAAGAAGAACCGGGGGGGGGGGGGTACTTTACTCACCCATGAGTGTAACTGGACTGCACAATCACAAGAAAGCAAGCAAAGGAACAAGTCAAGGGAAAGCACCATAATTTCTGCAACTTTACATTAATGTAAATTTGTTTATTAATTATTTATATGAGCATTTGATTGATTGATGGAGGTTTTAATGGGAAAGTGCTACTTGTCTACTCCATTTCTCTCACTGAGTTGAAAAAAAAAGAAAAAGGGAAAAAGGAAAAGTGGAAACAAGTGAATAATGGAAAGTGAAATAATTTATGATATTCTCCAATGAGTTTGGAAGAAAGATCCTTGTAGTATAAATGGAGAAGTGACGGAGCAACCAAGTCATGATGGTTGGCTCAAAAGAATGTTGTTTCCGCCTTTTGTCCACAAATACCCAACTGTTCCCCCATACACGTTGTGCCCTTCTTTACGGTTGATACCTTGCGGGAATCATCTCCTGCCACGTCTCCATCCCTCGCCATATTTATCTTTCTTACTCAACAATGCCTTGCCTTCCAGTACACCTGTTCATAATTTGGTTCTGCTCACGCCGCTCTGTACTTTTAGTATTCTGCCAAATCAATTTAATTTTGATTATGAGTCAGTCGTTTCCCACATGTGATATTTTATGTGTATCATATTACTCACATGACATTATTTTATTTAATATATCATGTTAAAAAATAAAATTAAAAAATATAAAAATATTGTAAAATTATAAAAATTATTAAAAATATTTAAAATTATAAATTTTAGTGTTGTCCAAAGAAATGTTACTCGTTTATTAGCAAAAAAGCTAAAGTCTCTTGAATGAGCATATACATCCTCAAACAATACATTTTCTTTTTTCTCCTTTAAAGCGCTACTTCTTACCACTAGCACATTTATTTTATGACGAGTGAATTAAGTTTAAATCAAATTTTTACTAATAATTCATATTGAAACACTTGTTGAGCAATGTCGTTATTGGCGTAGGAAATGGTTTCGAATTGCATAAACAATTTTTGTATTCTTTGTTATATTTATAGCAATAAATTTTAGACCGACATCGTATTTGTATTTTCGAATAAGTGGATCCTTGATTTTTTCTGGCTTTCAACAAAACGATCTTGTCTGTTATTCTCGTATCACGAACTGTTTCGAGTGTGGGCTCGAATCAATTGAATATATTGAGTATGCCTCATATTTTAATCAAATAAGAGATTGCTTGCAAGTCAAGTTAAACAAAATATATTTTCTTTTTAGAAGATTTAGTATTTATTAGTATAATATATTTGCATTTATTAGCATAATTTATTTGACCAACGAATTTAACTTATAAATAGGCTTTTTTACACCCTTAGAAAACACGCCCATTAGAGATTAGAACTCATAACACTTTTGGAGAATTTTGTGTTTACGTTTTAAGGGTTTTTTGTTTTCGAGTTTCGAGGTTTAGTTTTATCTCCATCTTTTGTATTTTTCGTTCTTTTACCATTATAGTAAAATTATCTTTGCCCGTGATTTTTTATCCTTTACGGAGGGGTTTTTCCACGTTAAATTTGTATGTTCAATTTCTCAATTTCTTTCACTATTTTACTTGTTCGTTGCTTAACGGGTCGATCCCCAATAAATGGTATTAGAGCTAGTTCAATTTCCTCAAATCAGTTTGTTCAGAGATTACAACAACAATGTTTGACATTGAGAAATTCAATGGTGTCATAAATTTCAATTTGTGACAAGTTCGGATGATGGCAATTCTAGTTTAGATCGGTCTGAAAAAGGTTGTTACCAAAAAAAAGCTCGAGAATCTAGATCAATCATAATGAGAAGAGCTTGATGAAAAGGCTATTTCTGCAATCTAATTGTGTCTCGTGAATAGAGTATTGCAGGAGGTATTGATAGAGAAGATCTCATTCGCATTGTGGAAGAGATTAAAAACTCTTTATGCGACTAAGTCTTTGGCTAACCGTTTAGTGTTGAAACAATGCATATTTATGTTTTGCATGAACGAAGGTGAGCTTTTTAGAGATTACATAAGTCAATTTATTACCTTTTTAAATGATTTAAATAACGTTGAGATTCAAATTGATGATGAAGATCAAGCTATATTATTATTGTGTTCTTTACCCCCTTCATACAAGTCTTTCAAGGAGACCCTAATTTATGGAAGAGACAAACTCTCATTCGAGGATGTGAAGAGTCATTTGTTGAGTAAAAACAAACTCGACAATGAGTTTGGTTCGAATAACAAGGCAGACAGGCAAGCTTCTATTTTGGTAGCATCAAAAAAGCGAGACAAAAAGTGTTGCTATTGTAAGAAGTTAGGTCACATCAAAACATATTGTTATAAACTGCAAAAGAAAAGGGCTACTGAGAGTAACGAGGAAGATGTAGCTAGTGCTAATTTGGTCGATGAAAGCGGTGGTGATTTCTTATTAGTGTCAACAAGCAATAGCTCCGAGCTTACGTCCAAGTAGATCCTAGATTCAATATGTTTTTTTCACATGTGTCCCAACAGAGAATGGTTCTCCACATACAGTTCAGTTGAAGATGGAGTTGTGCGCATGAGAAACGATTCATCCAGTAAGGTAATTGGTATTGGTACTGTTAAAATTAGGATGCACGATGGGATGATTAGGACACTCTAAGATGTCAAGTATGTACCTGATTTACAAAAGAATATCATCTTATTAAGTATTTTAGACTCAAAAGGTTACAGAATCAACATTGAGTCGAGCAACATTAAGGTGTCTCGTAGGGCTCTCATTTTGTTAAAAGGTAAAAGGATCGGTAGTCTTTATATTCTGAAAGGTTCTATAGTGACCGGTGAAATCGGACGTCCCCTTATCCGTTACGGAGTTGAATTCAACTCGTTTGAAGCGGAGGCAACTTGGTCATAGGAGGGAAAATGCATGACCGTTTCATTAAAGAGATGTTCTCTTTTGGAGGTAGGTTTTGAAAAGTTAGGGCACTATGTTCGTGAAAATCAAATTCGGGTTAATTTTGATTTGGCAGTGCACAAGTCGAAGGCTAGAAGTCTTCTAGTTTTTAAGTACAGATTCGACTTAGTTAATTCCTACATAGTTCAAGATAGGACCATGACGGGTTTTAGCAAAGATGGCATTGTGGAAATACAAGTCAAGGTGAGAGTTTTTTAGTATACCTCATATTTCAGTCAAATAAGATATTGCTTGCAAGTCAAGTTAAACAAAAAATATTTTTTTTCTAGAAGATTTAGTATTTATTAGTATAATATATTTTGTATTTATTAGCATAATTTATTTGACCTACAAATTTAACCTATAAATAGGCTTTTACAACCTTAAAAAACACACCCATTAGAGATTAGAACTCATAACACTTTTAGAGAATTTTGTGTTTACGTTTTGAGGGTTCTTTATTTTTGAGTTTCGGGGTTTAGTTTGATCTCCATCTTTTGTATTATTCATTCTATTGTCGTTATAGTAAAATTATCTTTGTACTATTCGTTCTATTGTCGTTATAGTAAAATAAGAGATTTCTTGCAAGTCAAGTTAAATTTGTTTGTTCAATTTCTCAATTTCTTCTACTATTTTACTTGTTCGTTGTTTAATCGGGCCAATCCCCGACAGAATCAAAACACAGAACTAGAAAAAGTTTTCTTTTTTTTTTTTGGGTGAAAACAAAATTTCTCTCTTATTTAATAGAAATTGGTAGAATTGTTATTCTGGAAAAATATATTTAATAGTTGAGAATAAATTATTTCTATTTTTCGGTAGAGTAACAATCTCTCAAAGTTGTTGATAGCTCTATCGGTGTCATCTATTTATAGGAAGAAAATGTAAAATCCTTGTTGAAATATAGAGGTTTAATTCAACTAGAAAAACAACTTCTTACTTAGAGTAGGAGTAGGGTGGACGACATCCCTTAGTATTCCTACTAGGGTTGCCGCCCTTTCATATTGCATGAGGGATTTTGGGCCTCTCTTACATCGAGTCCAATTACGAGTACTTCTTAGACTTTTTGACATCGTACTTTGTAATTTGATCCAACTCGATTATATTTTTATATTTTCAAAAATAAACTTCAATATATTTATATTAAATAATTTTCTCATCTCAATTTTACCTCCAGTAAAATTATGATGATTTTATCCCTGTAAAAGTTTTGAAAAAATTATTTAATATTTCACAATTCAACTTTTTCACTATGATCGAATGATTTATTTTCATTTTTGAGCTTTAAAATAGCTCAAAAACATAAACTCATTCTCCCGATTATTTTTAACCAATTCATCTACATTTGCAAATGAATCATTTCTCATTTTCATTTCCATTTTGAGAAAACCAAATTTATTTCCAAATGATTTTATTTCTCCATTTCGGAGAAAACCATAATAATTTCTGAATGTTTTTCATTTCTTTATTTCTATTCATTCTGTTCATTTTGATTCAAACACGCAATTCGTTTATGATTTCAATGAGCTAGGGTTTTTTTACTCAAATAATATAAAAATAATAATTAATTACGAAAAAGGTATGAAAAATATATTAATTACGACAATAGGCATTTGCTACAGTGTACTGACGGTGCCGCCTGACAAATTGGCGGCATCAGACTAAAATGTTATGACTTAAAATATTTAGGGACCTAATATAAAAATATACCATTTTAATTGGCAGCTTAAAAAAGGGATTAAACATTAAAAAGGGAAATTGCTTTATAAACCCTTTTGTTTATTATTTCCTTTTATTCCCCTTTAACACTAAAAATAGATAAGCCTTTTACAAATTAGTCCAAAAAGTATTTGTATAAAAAAATCTTATTTAAACTAGAAATAAAATTTATTTATCTTTTGAAAAATAATTATAATTTTATTATCAATTTGATTTACGAACACGATATAAAATTATAATTATAAAAGCTTTAGCAAAAACTTATCATTTATAAATTATAATTATTAGTTAAATTTTTTATAGTTTTTAATGGACACAATATAAAATTATAATTATCGGCCTTTTTACAAAAATATTTTTTGGTAGAAAAAACTTTTTGGACTAATTGGTTAGAAGCCTCTCTACTTTTAGTGTTAAAGGTGAATAAAAGAAAATAATAAATAAGGGGGTTTATGAAGCAATTTACCCCTTTTTAATGTTTGGTGCCACCACACTGTCAGACAGCACCTTAATCTCTTTTTTGAAGCTACCAATTAAAACGATATATTTATATATTAGGTCCTTAAATATTTTAGGTCATTACATTTTAGTCCAGTGTTGCCAATTTGTCAGGCGACACCGTCAGTACATGGTAGCAAATGCCTATTGTCGTAATTAATATATTTTTCATACCTTTTTCATAATTAATTATTATTTTTATATTGGTTGGGTAAAAAACCCATGAGCTAGTAGAGGGACCAATTGGACATATGTAATTAGGGCTCAAATGATTTATAACTAAGTTTCGGCTTTTTGCATATTAATTATAAACTCCTTTAGTCATGAAGTCATTCCACTATAACATCGTGACTGAGCTCTCCCTAACGACATACAATTTGTAATGACCTAAATTCACGGGCACTGAAAAAGTGAGTTATAGGGCCTCCGTCTTAGTAAACCGAGTTCGTAAATAATTATTAGGAGTAATTATGAGTTTAGTAGTGTATTTAATTAGGCTTTGATTAGGTGAATTTAGTTTAATTTAGAGTAATTAGTAAAAAGGATTAAATTGAATAAGGGGTGAAAGCTTAATTATAGATTAAAAGAAAGAAAAAGGGACTACAATGGTAATTATGCCTATTGCATAATTTGAGGCGGCAAACAATGAGAAAATCTAAAGATTTTTCATAATTTAAGTTATTATTAATTAATATTAGAATATAATAATATAAATAATTATTTAATTGGTATTATTTTATTAGATTAATGAAATATATATATGTAAATTAAAACCAAATGTATGGTAATAAAATATACATGTGTAAAAATTATATTTGTACATTTGTAAAATAAATATTAATTTACTTAGTATTTAAGTAGATAAATATTTATAATTTATTAATACTAACTAATATACATATATATATATATATTATTTATAATTATATTTATTAATTGGTAAGTCAATTAAGCCATTTTCTCTTAAATTAGATGTTTTAGAAGCTTTAGAACAAAGTTTTGATGAAATTAAGTTGAGGCCTTGGAAGTTTTAAGGTTTTTGAACATAGTCCATGTTGAACAAAATAGTGAATTAGGGATTTAATTGAATGAATTTCAAGTTAGCATTGATAAAGGGATTAAATTGTAAAAGAAGCTATAAGTTTTACGATAGAGGGATTAAATTGAAAGAAATTTTAAATTAGGGTTTTATTATGAACATTAGATAATTAAGTAGAATATGGGAGGAAATTGAATAAAAATAAAGTATGAATTGAGTTAAAAAAATAAATAAATGAGTTAATTAAGATTAAATTAGAATTAAGGTATAAATTGGATAGAAATTCAATTATTATTATAAATTAGTGCTGTAATTAATAGTGTAAATTATTATTATTATTTTTGTAGCTAGCAAAGAACCCGAAGCATCGGCACAAAAAGGAAAGGAGGAAGTTATTGAAGAGTAATCGTGAAATTCGGGTTTGTATTACTATAATTTAAATTATTCATTATTTAATGTTTATTTTGATATTTATATTTAATAAGTGAAATTGAAATTGAAAGTGATATAAATTGTAAATTGAAAGTTCCTATTAACTAGTCGGGCTGAGTCGGATATAGTTGGCATGCCATAGGATTGGAAGAGTTCAGGGATACTTCGACCTTGAATCAATGAGACACTGGGTGTCATTATTTTACTTCGGATAGATTCGATGAGGTACTGGGTGCCACTTTACTTCGGCTAGGCCGATGAGACACTAGGTGTCACTTTCTTGCTTCAAACTATCCGATAAGGCTGGTGTGTTTGGTTAGATCCGTGTATCCGTCAAGGTTCGAGTCTTGTTAATAGGGGTAAGCAATGTGAAAAAGAAAAACTAAATAGAAATGAAAAATTGAGGCATATAAAGTGATATGTTATGAAATTGAGAAATGAGAATGAAATGGTTAAATTGATTTGATATTGATATGGAAAGAAAGTGGTGTATAAATTAAGATAATATGTGTTCATGTATTATATGATTGATTATGTGAAATTTATTTGGTTATTTATAATTTGAATTATAGTAATACCACTGAGTATGAAATACTCAGCGTACGGTTGTTTCCGTGCGCAAGTTAGTAGAAATTATTGTTTTGGTTCAGCATCCAGATCGATCCCGACTCAGTATAAGCTCGATGATATAATTCTCCTCTTTTGGTAAAAGTGGCATGTACTAAGTGTTGTATAGGTTACATGTATATGCTTGTAATGTTGGTTGTAGAAATATATATATATATACTATATTTTGATATTAGTTTAATAAAATGGTAAAGAGTATATTATAAAAATTTGGCATTATGTTTGAATGAAAAATGAATAAAGTTATTAGTAAATTTTGAATAATATTAAGAATGTTTAATTATTGAATTAATATGTTGATGAAATGATTATGATTTAGGTGAATTTGAGTATAAATTGTTTTGGTTGCGGGTTGAAATTGCAGGGAAGGTTAGATGTTTATAAAGGGGGTTATATTGCGTTCGAAAAAAAATTTACGAAAAATCTGCAGAGCATCAGAACAAGTCTCAATTCCCTTCTAATACGTATTTAAGCCTCGAGGGTCCAATTAAGGGACTTTATGATTATTTTATAGTATGTTCATTAATTATTTATTTATTATTTGTAAATTGTCCGATATGTCTGGTAATACCCTGTAATCCTGTTTCGACGATAGTTTAGGGTTAGGGGCATTACACAATTACAGAAGCAACTACTCAGTGCTCATCCAATGATCTTGTCATAATTGTGTTACCCTCATAGGATATCCTTGATCTTTTTGGGAAAATATTCGTTCTCCCAATATGATCCTATTTTATCTCATGGTAACCGTTACATCTTTCTTCATGGAAAGTCAATTACTATCAAATAGTAATCAAGTCAAGTTTACTTTTCATCAACCATGTAACGCCAATGAGAGGATATCATTTACCAATGTCTCGGGCTCTAAATTCCACTATTGTGAATGATGCTACGTACTGCAGAAGTCGTACACCTAACACACCAGCTTTCAGTTCCTTATCTATTTAAACTCAAGCCTTTATTTATATCAAAGTGGAAAAGTCACACGTACATAGTCCACCATCCACTCAGGATTTAGGTATGTCACGCTATGAACGTCACAAGTGAATAAATCCATAAATGGAGTCATCATCTATTTTGTAACACCCTAGGAATTTTGTTTAGGGATTAAAGTGTGGTAAGTATTAAATTTTTGGTTAATTTTTTGAAACCCTAGTAGACTATAGGGACCCTTGGTGAAATAACCCAAATTGTTTGGGTATTTAAGCACCTTAATTGCACTTTTTGAACCCTTTCTTCTTTATTTTTTGGCTATGCCGTTTTGCTTCTCCCTTAAGCCTCTCATCTTTCCTTTCTCTTTTCTTTTTCTCATTCATTTCTTATTTCTTTCTCTTTTCTTTTCTATTTTCTTCCTCTTTTAATCACACTTTTAAGTCTTCAAATCTACCGTCGCCATTCGTGCGTGTTAACAAGGGACTTTCGGCTTTTGTTCCTCCTTGCTTCGTTGCGTTTCGCCGTTTAGAACCTTGGTAAGTTTGGGAAATTATGATTGTGGATTGTTTTGGAGTTGTTGGTGTGTTGTTCATGGTGGTCGGACGTCCCTTACGAAGTCGGGGAGTGGGCGGCGTCGGAATCGAGAAAATGGGGGTTGTTGCAGCCCTTAATTTTTGCCTTGCTTCTTTGTGGGCATTGTTGCAAATCTGGTGGCCCAATTCTTTTGCCAAACTTTATCCAATCCCTTATTACCCAAACCAACCCAATAACTTTATTTCCTTAAAAACCCATTAAACCCAAATCCTATTTAAACCAAACCCAAATTCTTTTAAACCAAACCCATTTGAACCAAACCAAATGAACCAAGTTCAACCCAAACCAAGTCAAACCATTGACCGACATTGATCGGTGTTGACTAATGTTGACCGACCGTTGACCGGTGTTGATTGACCTTTGACCGTTGACTTTGACCGTTGACCGTTGACCGTTGACTTTGACCGTTGACCGTTGACCGTTGACTTTTTTAAAAAACCCTATCCTGCCATTTTTCGACGTCCTGAGTCCGTTTCCGCTGTCCGTTTTGCCAAATTTCGACCCGAAAGTCTCGTTTTTGATGTCTTAATTTAAATTGTGTACTTTAAATTATTTTAGAGTTTTAATTTGAGTGGTACTGATATTAAGTATTCATATTTAGGTGATCACGAGTCCGAGGCAGACGATTTACCTTCTCCTACTGTTCAACCCGTTCCTGCATCGGTTCCGAGAGCTACTCGTAAGTTATTTTAGTTTAATTTTGTGTTTAAGTGGTGGCTAGGTTGTAATAATTTTTAGTTGTATTCGTAGGATCTAATTCCGTTAGACTGAACTCGTACTGTGCGTGGTGGACGACCTCCTCGTCGCTAGAGTTTTAATTGCTTGAGGTGTGTTTCTAATTGTAATTTACTCTAATGTTTGTGATGATACTGAGGTTATGTGATTTTATGCTGATTGAGATGATTGTGCTATGATAAAAATAATTAATGGTATGATTAATTAAGTTGTGCAAGTGTATGATGCTAATGTCATGCATACATTTATAATTTTACATTGAGCATGTGACAGATAATTAATGTACTATGCTTACAGGGGTTGTGATATGTGCAGTATTAATTGAGCTTGAGATTGGGAAAAATATGAATATTTGATAAGCATGTGATCATACCATTGTGTGTTCATGGGGTGGGATTGTAAGGTGGAAGAAGTGGTTATCATTCATTTTAAGGTTGATACTAAAACCACACTGCGATTGGTGACGTTGGCTGGGAAAGGGTTCTGGGGAACCTTTTCATTGTGTTGGTGTGATGGAGTATGGGTACATTGCATTGTGCTTGTGTGTGCAGTATGATTTGTGGTTACTCTTTCGTGTTTAAAATTGATATGCTGATGTATTCTAGCATTAGGTTGTATTTACTTTAGAGACACACTGGGCTTTATAGCTCATACCTCCACAGTTTCATTTCAGGTTTTCGGATATTAGGTGACTTGGTACCCGGAGGCTTAATTACAAAATTTAGAATATTCTATTCTATTTTATTATTATTATTATTATTATTATTTTGGGATGTAAATATAATTTGTTTTGGGAATTTTGGGTATCTTGTTCTTTGAGGTTTAATTAATTTATTTTATTATTAATTATAGATTTAAAGTTTTGTTTATGAATATTTATATGTATTTTTGAGGATGAGTTTGAGTTGTCAAGTCAGAGTGTGGGTAAATTACTTAAATAATCCTCTAGATCCGATCGTATCTTTTGGACCGGGTTTAAGGGGTTACATATTTTGCTTGGGTCCAGTGGATGTATTGCCAGTCCAATCAGTGGCATTTATGTCTCTATCTCTTGGGAGTTGTTTGCTTCAATGTCCAAGACAAGGCATCTCCTCGATTGGACTTGATAGATGACATATTAGTCTTTCAATCTGTTTGCTCATTTCCCATTAGACTAAAGACATGTTTAGGTTCGTCTACCAATATAAGTTATCTTTATGTATTACAATCCGACCACATAATACCGCTTAGTCTTAGTTAAACATTAGACAACCAGTGAGTAACATTTACTTCCATTTTGCTCTGCGTGCAAAAAAATCATGTGAGGACAATATACAAAATATTAATGTAATTCATGAATAATTTTATTAAATATATTAAAATAATTTAATAACATTAGACAACTAATTTTTTTTAGTATGTATTAATTAAATATATTAAAATAATTTTTTAAATTGAAACTTCTCATTTAGAATTTTATAAAAGGTTAAATATAAAATTAGTACTTGAACTTGTCTATTTCTCCCAGATTGATACTTCAAGTTTTTTTGTCCCAGATTGGTACCTGAATTTTTTTTCCGTCAACTTAATCGGTACCTGAATCTAATGGCGTTAAGTTTGTGATAGGTGGCAGATTATGGTTGTGACATGTGGCCTAATGACATTATGATGATGTCATTTCTTTTTTTCCCCATTTCCCTTTTCTTTTATTATTTTCTTTTCTTGTTTTTCCCTTCCCTTTTATTTTTTTCCCATTTCCATTTATTTTTTTTCTTTTCTCTCCACCTCTCTTTCTCAACCCTAGCCACCACCAGCATGCACCATCACCGATCACATTACTTTCACTCTGATGTCGTCACCGATCAAAGAAGCACCAAATGACCGATCTGTTGGTTTCATACCTAGTAGATTGAACTATTTTTCGCATTTGAAGAGTTTGAAATTAAGTATTTTCGTAATATTTTCATAATATTAAGTTTGATTTCTTATTTAAATAAATTGTGTAACCTAAGTGTTAAAATGATGATTTATTTGTCTTTAAGGCCAAACGAGGCCTAAAAGTTAGCTAACATACTTAGTGAGTGTGCAGGAGACCACAAGAAGTGCATTAAAAGGAAACTGATCACTTCGTCAAGACATAGACTGAGCTACGTCGCAACCAAGGGATCAGACTTAAGGAATTTTACATCTAACTTCTTCATCGCGACATACAGGAGCTATGTTGCGACAACACTTGGACACAGATATCACATTAAACGAAAGGCGTTTTAGTCTTTACAATCCCACTTAAACACGAGGAACGATAACTGACCTAGGGTTTAGGAAAAACGGCCATGTAAAGCTATAAATAGGACCTTTAGCACTAGGGTTTGACACCATTACTTAGCTTTCAATTTCCAGTTTTAGTTTATTTGTTCTTAGCTTTTGAAACGAGATTGTAGAAACTCGCGTAAATGATCGAGGAATTTTTTCTGACAGATCGCTTAATACATTAGTTTCTTTTTTGTTCGATTCTTGATTTACATGTTTTCATATATTATATTATTGATGAATAAAGAAACCATGAGGAACTAATTTCATTTTGGGGAATTAGGGAGTGGACGAATGAATAATTGATTGTTGTTTTACAGGGGTTTTACCTTTCGAATCAATTATTTGGGAAATGAATAGCATCAAAGAAACACTAGGTCTGACAACCTTAGAAAGTCATTTAGGTGAGAATGAACCCAAAATTGGTATTGCCCATCCGTGAACACCTTTTCCCCAAATCGATTTAGATTGTGACATCTAGCGATAAGTAATCTCTATCGATTCACTGAATCGATAGAAGATCGAGAGATCTAACTGGGGTAGTGACTAGTTGATTGGAGGAAAATTCCCAAAACCCAACACTTGAGGAAATCATATGAAATCTACCTAATCTCCGCAAAGACGTTTATAAGAATTTCTACAACTCATATTTACTTTATTTTATTTTGATCTTTTTATTTTTATGCTTTTAACAAACTCTCTTATTTTCACTCGTACTATAAACCCTAAAACTAGTACTAATTAAATTTAATCTTTAAAGGAATTCCATTTACTATCGCCTTAACCTCCTTTGGGTACGATCCTCGAAATACTTCCAAGTGTTCCGTTGTAAACACACTATATTTACAACCTAACCCATATACTTGCGAAAGCCAAAATTTACCCCGAAAGGGAGTACGTTCGGGAGCGGTCAAGTTATTGGCGTTGTTTCCAGGGAGGTAACGCTTTAGTAAATCTTATTCTTTCATTGATCATTAAATAATTAGGAAACTTTTAGGATATAGATACGATTTTATTTTATTTTCTTTGCTTCTTGTTTATTTATTTTAATCTATTCATAAAAAAATGATAAAAAATACATTGGGGATATTTTTTTTATTTGGAATGATTACAGTCTAGTATTGCTAGGCCCATCGATTTATCAAAACCATTTTGAATTAAACCAATCTTTAATATCTTAGATTACTAACAATGTTACGTTTTCTAACACTTCGACAGAGGATCCTGTTATATTTTTACGGAAATTCGAGGCCATTTGTAGCATAATTTCTTATTCTGGAGTCACCTTAGGTGTGATTAGATTGTTGTTGATCCTGTTCACTTTAAACAGAAAAGCTAAGTTATGGTTGGATTCTTTACCTCCAAATACTATTACTACTTGGGAAGAATTTGTACATATTTTTTTTCAGCGAATGATTTCTATGCTCAAGATTGTGTAGGGATATATTCAAATGTTTCATTTCAAGCAAATGATGACGGAGACATTGGGACAAGCTTGGGTTAGATTCAAAACTATACTTCGATCTATATTAGGAGGAAGAATTCATATTACTATCCAACTTCAACACTTCTATGATGAGTTGAGTACAAAAAATGGATGCAAAGTAGATATAATGACTGAAGGAAGCATTTGGACTAGGACATGGCAAGATGTTACAGATATATTGGAGGTTGCAAGTGCAAATGAGATATTCTGGGAGGAACAAGTGGAACCTTCAGAAGAGATTAGCAACCTTGTCTGTAACAAACTTGTTACCAATGAAACCAAAGAATAAGATTTTGAAGATGAGGAAATTAGGGAAGAAGAGACAACTGAGGAATCTCTAAATGCTCAATTAGAGTGGTGACAACAAAGCAAAGGAGCGATGGATCAAGCGATGCTAATGAGTACTAAGATGATACCATCAATTCAAAAGCCACCAGAAGTGGAGCTGAAACTATTACTAGAACATTTGAAATATGGATATTTGGGTAAGAAAAATACTTTATCTGTTATACTAGCATTAAGATTAAGTAACTCACAAGAAGCGATTTTGTTTGAAATACTCAAGCGTCATAAAAAGACTATTTGTTGGACGATCGTTGATATAAAAGGGATAAACCCAACATTTTGTCAACACAAAATTCGATTGGAAGAAGGCAAGAAACTTGTTATTGATGCACAAAGACGACTCAATCCAACCATGAAAGAGGTGGTGAAAAAGGAACTAGTAAAAGAGATTATTTATGCAATGTCTGATAGTGAATGGGTAAGCTCGACACAATGTGCACCAAAAAAAAGTGGGTTAACAGTTGTCGAGAATGATCACAATGAGCTAATCCCTACAAGAACAGTTACTGGGTGGAGAGTTTGCATTAATTATAGGAAATTCAATGATGCAACAAGAAAAGATCACTTCTCACTTCTTTTCATTGATCAAATGTTGACCGGTTGGCAGGTAATGGGTACTACTGTTTCCTTAATAGGTATTAAGGATATCATCAAATCCCAATACATCCCAATAATCAGTAAAAAATAACTTTTACATGCCTTTTTGGAACTTATGCTTTTAAACATGTCTTTTGGACTTTGTAACACACCAGCTAATTTCATGAGATGTATGACATCTATTTTTGCAGATATGCTGGAAGAAGGGCTAAACGTCTGATCGGCCTGTAGCGTCATAGCAGTTGTGCAAGCAGACACACGTCGATGCAAGTATAGTTGATAGAATGATTCTATCGGATATCGATCCCACGAGGAATGGATTCTTATGTTTAAATGTCGAAGAAACTAAAACTAAGATTAGAGAAAATGCTAGTAAGGATGTTAGTGCAACTAAATTAGATCTGCACACAAAGATAGTCAAAATTGTCAATGTAATTATAAAAGTTAATTGTCAAAGCAACTGAAACTAAATCAAATTGTTGTTGAAGTGTTGAGAATTTAAATGCATGAAAGTAAAAGTGTGATCAAGTACGAAGAATTGGAGTGAATCACTGACTTTACTAAGTAGCAACGCTAGATGCGTCAACAAGGTATTGTATAGACGAATTGTCGCAGCAATAAGGCTCTAATGAAATCTTACCAATTAAAGCTCTCTATTTAATCAAGACTTAAACGCCCATAATTACCACACCTCCCAGTGCTGGCAATGTTGTGCACTCAAGAATACGTGACCAGAATCCCTTTTAATCTCAAGCAACTCTCGCTAACTTGCTTGTTAACCTAACTTGCTCCGCATCTCCCGATGTTGGTAGACTACAATTCCACTCTAGTGTTTAATGCAGTTAAGTCCAAGAATAAACAGATAAGAAGAATCAAATAAGAATCAAAGTAATCTAACACTGAAAGATATTCCCATATTCATTCAATTGTCAATAAAAATTCATCAACATAACGAGAGGGGTCAACAAATATATCGAAGCTTACTATCCCTAGACTACTAGGACTATTTCTTAATCGCTCCTCTTGCATTGCATCGAGCACCTCTCGTCAGAAGTAGTTGCTCCTTCGCTCAATCAGCTCACCGTTCTCCAGCATAAATCTCCAAAAACACAAAGTAATTGCAGAACTAATTCCTTCACCTCTTGATATCTTTCTCTATCTTCTTTCCTCTATTTATAGGCTCCAAGAATTGTAGACTCATTTCCTCTCATATCCAACTTCTTGTGCAGCTGTCAAAGTTTGTTGAAATCCAGCTGTGCACTAACGCAAATCTGGTGTGATCTTCATTAGTCTGCAGATTGTCGTCGCATTTTTGGGCGTGATCTACAATCTTTAATTGGGATGACAAAATGTGAAATTCCTGCGCTGGTGCTTCCAGATGTGCTTGCAGCGTGAATTCACCCATACAAAGTAGAGGTTTCTATGCGGTGACATCTCTAGCCGCAATTTCAAGCTAACTTGTGGCTGCATTCTTTAAATTCGTTCTAGCATCGATCTTCTGAGATGGATCCCTGTGCTGTCAATTTCTACACATAATACATAGGCTGCATGTGATGAAATTAGTGCACAAAAGAGATAAAATAACAAGAATTTAAGCCAAACAACAATGAGTTAGAAAATATAAATACTAAGTATGAAATGCCTATTATACATGCTAAATATAATACAAAAAAGGTAATTAATACATAAATTTAGAGAGAAAATAGGTGTCATTTCTAATGCTATCAACGTCTTCATGGATGATTTCTCAGTATAAGGAGACTCGTTTGAAGAGTGCCTGCGTAATCTAGAAAAAGTCTTGTAGAGATTTAAGGAGGCTAATTTAGTGCTCAATTGGGAAAAATGTCATTTCATGGTAAGAGAATGGTTAGTTTTGGGCAATCAAATATCACAAAGAGGGTTAGAAGTAGATAAAGCAAAAATTGAGGTAATAAAAAACCTTCTATATCCCTGAAATGTCAAAGGTATTCAAAATTTTTTGGGTCATGCAGGGTTTTATAGAAGGTTCATAAAAGATTTTGCTCATATTTCTAAACCCTTAAATTTATTATTACAAAAAGATGTTCCATTTTGTTTTTTATAATAGTTGCATTGAAGCTTTTGAGAAGATGAAGGAGAAACTGATAACTGCCTCTATTATTGTGACACCAAATTGGAATGAACCTTTTATTATTATGTGTGATGCTAGTGATTATGCTATAGGTGCTGTTTTAGGACAGAAGAAAAACAATATGTTTGGAGCAATTCATTATGCTAGCAGGCTCTTACCCCCACTCAATGCAATTATACTACTATTGAGAAAGAAATGTTACCTGTAGTTTTTGCTTGTGATAAGTTTCGCCCATATTTAATGGCTAATTGTGTGTACATTTATATAGATCATTCAGTTTTGAAATGTGTAATGAAGAAAAAAGAAACCAAAGCGCGGTTGATGAGATTGGTATTATTACTGCAGGAATTCGATTTATAGATCATGGACCAAAAAGGATAGAGAATCAAATAGCAAATCATTTATCACGATTGGAAAATTCTACTATCCTTGTACCTTTGAAAGAAATAAAGGAAACTTTTGCGAATGAGCAGCTATTTAGAGTAAAAACTCGACTTTCAGACACAGGAGCACCATGGTATGCTGATTGTGTGAATTATTTGGCAAAAGGGGTGTTCCCAACAAAAGCCTCCTAACAGCAGAAAAAACGAATCATGCATGAAGCAAAAAATTACATTTAGGAGGATCCTTATGTATTTAGGTAATGTGTAGATCAATTAGTACGAAGATACGTAGTTGAGTAAGAAATCAATGATATCCTTAAAGGATGTCACGATTCTCCTTGTGGAGGGCATTTCAGTGGAAACCGTACAGCTCAAAAAATTTTGTAATTTGGATTCTATTAGCCTACTATGAATAGTGATGCTCATATGTTCATGCAAAACTGTGATCTATGCCAGAGAATGGGGAATATATAAAAAAGGGATGAAATGCGACAGGTAAGAATTATCGAGGTAAAAATTTTTGATGTATGGGGAATTGATTTCATGGGTCCATTTCCTAGTTCGTTTGGGAATCAATTCATCTTATTGACTGTAGATTATGTTTCTAAATGGGTCGAAGCAGTGGCATTACCTACTAATAATACCAAGTCAATTGTAAAATTCTTAAGGAAAAACATATTTCCAAGATTTGAAACTCCTAGAGTATTGATCACTGATGAAGGATCGCATTTTTGCAGTAAATAATTTGAAGCAGCTCTTTCAAAATACGGTATTCGACAGAAGATGGCAACTGTATATCACCCTTAGGCTAATGGGTAAGTTGAAGTCTCTAATAGAGAAATTAAATAGATTTTAGCGAAAATTGTGAATCCTAATCACAAAGATTGGGCCGCAAAATTGGAAGACACTTTATGGACCTCCCGAATAGCATATAAAACACCCTTGGTATGTCTCCGTATAAACTCGTGTATGGGAAAAATTGTCACTTGCCTATTAAATTAGAAAGAAAAGCATAATGGACCATTTAGGAATTAAATTTAGACCCCGAATTAGCAAAGAAAGAGATTGTTTCAATTACAGGAATTAGAGGAATTTCGATTTATGGCCTGTGAGAACACAAAACTTTATAAATAAAGAAGTAAGTTGCGCCATGATGCCAAAATTTGAAAACGAAACTACGAGCCAGGGAAAAAGGTACTCTTGTTCAACTCTAGACTTTAACTATTTCTTGGAAAACTTAAATCACGATGGACAAGGCCGTATATCATTAATCAGGTCAAACGATATGGGGCAATCAAGTTACTAGGAAAGAGTGGTGAAACTTTCCTAGTTCATGGGCAAAGGATAAAACTGTATTACGGGGGAACTACGGACATACTTATTGAGGAACAACCTTTACACTTCAAAATGATTTGGGACAAAAAGTGAGAACTAGACTCGAACATCCGGAATACCCAAGGAATAGAAAATAGCTCTGATTCATAATCAGATGGAAGCTGGTTTCAATGTCACGACAAACATATCCAATGTCGCTATAACCACATATTTGAGCAACATGATTACTGGCCTCAATGTCGCGACATGCCACTATTATGTCGCAACGAACATTGCTTCGTAGAACAACAATCCTGGGACCGACGTCGCGACATACTTAGTGTATTTTGTGATACACCGACGTGACAACAGCAGTACAGGTAAGATTCTAACTCTTAACAATTTTAATTAGAATTAGATACTATAAGTTTTGAATAACACATAACATCTAACTCACTGAAGTTCCTACTAATCAATCCCTATAAATAAATGTCCCTCACATAATTACTTTTCCATTCCATAATCAAACAATTCCATTCTTAAAACTAAATGGCTGATTAAAGTGAAAGTGCTGCTATCCTATTTTTGAATTCCTAGAAGACGATCTAGATAGGTATCTTCAAAAACTGCAGTCACATACTTTTGTTCAGGATCAAGGGTTTGATCATTTGATGCAAGTTTGTCTAAGTATTTGGGAAATAATAGTCGATCATGAATGGGCTCAATTTTGTCTACCTGCAAAGAATCGATAAATATTTCAATAGTTTAGGAATTTTATTTAGCTCTGAAAAAAGGTGAAATCGGGAGAGCTTGTGGGCAGATTCAAGGTCCAATGAAAATTTCGAAGAGTTGAAATATACCTGAATGAGGTCCAAATCTGTAGATTCTACAACATTCCATATTATTACCAAGACTATCTTCATAGAGTTGACTTGAAGGAATTTAAGAACATCAACACTGAAGAGATCTTAATGTTCTTAACAGCAGGAAAAAAGGTATGGACTTATCGCGAGAGTACGACAATCCTAGACACTTTCAACCAAGAACTCATTTGTTCTAGAATACTTTCCACTTCCGATATGGCTGAGATACGTCCAATTCATGCCATAATAACATATGGAATTCTTAAGAAGAAATATATTTGTGTACGAAAGTGGCTTCACCGAAGTATGGTGGAATGTGCAAAGAATTTAAGGAAAGGTATATTTTTCCCACATCTAATTTCTGCTATGTGCACAAAGGCAGGAGTACCAATTGGAAGATTTGATCGTACCATGAATCCACCAAGCAAACTCTTAGGTGATGACTTGTTCGCACAATTCACATTACTACAGATAAGTCAAAGTGAAGAACGGAGGAGAAGAGGATTGAATGACGAAGAAGAATAGGGACTTATAATATGATTTATGTTTAAGATTACGTTTTCTTTGTTTCTTTTTTATTATTTATTTTATTTATTTATTTTATTCACTATTTAAGATAATTTTTATTTTGAATAATTTTAAGTTTTATTATTAGACTTATATAATTTGTAGGAGTAGGATTAGTAGTTATCTTTGTATATATGCTTGAATTCATTTTGTAGGAACCCACATTATGAAAAATACAATAATTTCAAACATTAAACGCCAAAAGGAAAAGGACAACCACCATGAGAAGAAGAGAACTTTAACGATAAATCGGGTAACTTCTTTCCTTTATTATTTAAGGGGATTGCACATTGGGGACAATGTGTTTTCTAAAGTGTGGGGGGTTACATAGGAATTTTTGGCATATAGTTTTTATTTTAAAATTTTTATGTGTGCTTGAGCTTTTAGAGATACAAGTGATTAGTTAAGAGCATGTATAATAGGTTGATTGTGCTGATTGGTAAAATCGGCATGATGATAAGAAATTTTTAAATTTTTGAGCATGAAAACTTTTTAAGTTCTATAGGTTA
This sequence comes from Gossypioides kirkii, assembly GCA_005610355.1. Taxonomy (NCBI): domain Eukaryota; kingdom Viridiplantae; phylum Streptophyta; class Magnoliopsida; order Malvales; family Malvaceae; genus Gossypioides; species Gossypioides kirkii. The sequence goes on along the minus strand of CP032249.1, from coordinate 5,186,967 downwards.
TATTAGAATATAGATAGAAAGGTATTATTAATACCAAGTGATGTGCGATATATGAGGAAACAAGCATGCTAGTATGTATGATAAATGATAATTTTGAAATTATGTGACGAAATTGATATTTGTGCATATTAAGGTGTTTAGGGATGACCTAATGTATTGTTTGGACTTCCCTAGAGCTAAAAAGCCAAACCTTGTTCTGAATTTTCAATTAATACCCATCTTTGAACCTTATGACCCTTCTTGATACACCACACTATAAGACTCTATAGCCTTAAAACAAAAAATTTGTGTATACTCTTTTCTTTGATCCTATTTTGCATGGAAATAGATGTATGACCATTGTCATTAAGGGTAAGTAGACACATTAAGATAGAGGTTACAAAATAAAATTAAGAAACTCAATCTAATATATGAACTTTAGTCTAGCCAGAATAAGAAAATAGAGAAAAATCAAAAAGAAAAAGAAGAATGAGTGGAAACAAAAGAAGTATGAGTAAGACAACATGTGAATAGCGATAGAATTATAAAGTCACCAATAAAACGAAAAAAGAAAGAAAGCTTACTCAAGAACCAAAAAGAAAGAAAAATACTCATAGGCTAGCTAAAGGGATTATGTTATTTTGAGAATCCTAGAATGGAGAGAAAAGGATGATGAGAGAAGGAGGAATAAATGGGTGAGATGAAGTGGGACATAAAGGGGAAGAATAAGAAACAATGCGACGTGCCAAACTATTTTTGTGTTTGTAACCTTTTGTGCTTGACTGTTCTTTGAAATTCATATCTATCCTAAGCTTTAACACATTACAAGCCAAAAATCCCTATGTGACTTAAACAACTTTATGCATAAATAAATAGGAAAATTACATGATTTCACTATGGTTGTCTGTATTGTACTAGGATACTTAAAATACTTATATTTGACATTGATGGATATATATTGATAAAACTTTAATATGTGTATTTCCTATAACTTACTAAACTTATATTGTTTCTAATTAAAAATGATAAAGTTGCTTAATTATCATGTCAAGGTTACTAAGAAACATATGATGCCTAGACTACATGCTATGAGCCACTCTTTGTTTAACTATAAACTAAAGGTCTTCATTTTCTTTCATTTTTTGTTTTGTTTGCTTGAGGACAAGCAAAGACTTAAGTGTGAGGGAGTTTGATCTTTCGGTTTCATACCTAACAGATTGAACTATTTGTCGCACTGAAAAGCTTGAAATCAAGTGTTTCCGTAATATTTTCATAATATTTAGTTAGATTTCTTATTTAAATAAATTGTCTAACCTAAGTGTTAAAATGATGATTTATTTGTCTTTAAGGCCATACGAGGCCTAAAAGTTAGCTAACATACTTAGTGACTGTGCAGGAGACCACAAGAAGTGCACTAAAAGGAAACTGATCACTTCGTCACGACATAGACTAAGTTACGTCTTAACCAAGGGATCAAACTTAAGGAATTTGACATCTGACTTCTTTTTCGCAACACACAGGAGCTATGTCACAATAATGCCTGTAGGATGAAGCTTCACAAGGAGTCTAATGTCTATGTTGTAACACAAGACCTGGTGTGTCGCGACTTCGACCCCTAGACATAGATATCATATTAAACGAAGGGCGTTTTGGTCTTTACAATGCCACTTAAAAATGATGAACGATAGTTGACCTAGGGTTTAGGAAAAACGGCCATGTAAAGCTATAAATAGGACCTTTAGCATTAGGGTTTAGATACCATTACTTAGCTTTTAATTTTCAATTTTAGTTTATTTGTTCTTAGCTTTTGAAACGAGATTGTAGAAACTTGCATAAACGATTGATGAATTTTTCTCGATAGATCGCTTAATACAATTTAGTTTCTTTTTCATTCGATTCTTGATTTACATGTTTTCATATATTATATTATTGATAAATAAAGAAACCATGAGGAACTAATTCCATTTTGGGGGATTAAGGAGTAGACATATGAATAATTGATTGTTGTTTTACAAGGGTTTTATCTTTCGGATCAGCTGTTTGGGAAAGAAAGAGCATCAAACAAACATTAGGCCTGACAACTTTAGGAATTCATATAGGTAGGAATGAATCCAAAATTGGTATTGCCCATTCGTGAACACCTTTTCCCTAAACCAGTTTAGGTTATGACATATAGCGATAAGCAATCTCTATTAATTCACTAAATCGACGGAAGATCGAGAGATCCAACTGAGGTAGTGACTAGTTGATTGGAGGAAAATCCTTAAAACCTAACAATTGAGGAAATCATACGGAAACGACCTAATCTCCCTAAAGACGTTTATAAGAATTTGTACAACTCATCTTTATTTTATTTTATTTTATTTTGATCTTTTTATTTTTATGCTTTCAACAAACTCTCTTATTTTCACTTGTACTATAAACCCTAAAACTAGTACTAATTAATTTTATTTTTTGTAGGAATTCCATTTACTATCGCCTTAAGCCTCCTTTGGTTACGATCCTCGGAATACTTCCAAGTGTTCTGTTGTAAACACACTATATTTACAACCTGACCCATATACTTGCGAAAGCAAAAATCTACCCCGAACGGAGTACGTTGGGGAGCGGTTAACGACCCACCTTTCATTTCTCTCTTACTTCTTCTCCTCGTCTTTCTACTTTATTTTTTTTTCAAAGTCATCCACTGTCTTTGCTCTTTGCTGCTTTTCACTATCACCGCTTCACTGTCATTGCTCTGTAAAAAATGGTTTTAGGTTTAGTGAAACAAAACCCCTCTTCACTATCAAAGCAACTCCATTTGTTTAATCAATTCCAGCAGCACAAAAATAGGTTTTTGTCTTTTCTTCTTAATTTCAAGAACCCAAAAGCTCGAAATGAGTCTTGATTTTAATTTGCTTCTCATCATTTTCGTTTTTATGTTTGGTTTTGTGTTATTATGGATTGATGGGTTTTGTTTGACATGTTAATTTTTAGGGTTTTATTTGTGATGTTAAGTTTTTGGTTTTTTAATGGATTGATGGGTGTTCTAAGTATAAACTTTTTTCTAATGGGTGTTCTAAGTTTGGATGTTTGATATGTTAATTTTTAGGGTTTTATTTGTGATGTTAAGTTTCTGGCTTTCTAATGGATTGATAGGTGTTCTAAGTCTAGATTTTTTTTCTAATGGGTGTTCTTAGTTTGGATTTCAATTTGTATTCCAATCCGTGAAAATATGGAACAAAAACGAAATCAAAATCAAACGGGAAATAGATCAATAACCATAGACCATCCAGTTCCTTGAAACATTAAACATTAAACTTCAAAGGGAAAAAAAGAAAGAAAGAAAATTGTAGAAAAGAAATGAAAAAAATGCAGTAACCTAAAGGTAAAAAAAGAGGATGGGAAAAAGAAATTTCAGGCCAAATAGAGAGTGACATGTGGCAGCATGTGAGTGATCAATGCTGTCACATCAGCAAAAATTTAACACCGTTAGGTCCTGGTACCACACTAGTTGACGGAAAAATAGTTCGAGTACCAATCTGGGACAAAAAAAACTTTAAGTACCAATTTGGGAGAAGTGGACAAGTTCGTATACCAATTTTATATTTAACCTTTTTATAAAAAATATTTAATATCATAAATGCTTGATTCGTTAGTCTGGATATATGATATTAAATTGAGTTAAAAATTAAATACAAATTTGTATGTTTATAAAAATAAAAAAAATTCAAAAGTAATATTTTTGGGTAAAAAAAGACAACATTAAGCGATTACAAGGGAAATACTACATCGAAATAACACTAGCATCATAGCTATCCTTTTAAAGGAGTCAAATAACCAAGGTTGGTGGAACTTGAAAGAGATGAAGCATTGCCTCCTCTAAGACCATATGTTTTGCCATGGCATCCGCAACGTCATTAACATCCCTTGAGACATGTCTAACACGAATCTCCCAATCCTGTCATAACACCTGATGTAAGAGGCGTACCTCCACCAAATTACTGTTAACCCCTCCCTCGATTGGAGTAGCTCAACTAATAAGGCATTATCACTTTCAACTTCAATTTTTCCAAAACCCTTGTCCCATGCAAGAAATAAGCCTTCTAACATTGCTCGTGCTACCACTTTGCAAATTGATTCATTACCAAAACTCATTGTATACCCCCACAACCAATTAGCATTTGAATCCTGTAGTATGCCTCTAATTGCAGCACGCTGACCATCCAAAGATACGACCCTATCGAACTTAAGTTTGATCCATCCCAATGCCGGAGGATTCTATCCTATGAGCATGTTCCTGTTATTGAACGATTTCATTTTCCCATCAAATTCATGATAACTCCTCGCCCATAAGTATCCCATGTCACAACTGCTTGGGAATTCTTGTGACTACTAGAGAAAATTGATTCATTTCTAGTTTTCCCAATGAACCAACACAAAACGAAAAAAATATTTGCCATTATAAATCGGCACTGTTCAAACTACCTTTATCTTACATATTCTAAAGTAACCAATCATGAAGTGATAGAGAAAAGAAAATATTTTGAACCTGTTGCAGAACCACACTCCTCCAAACGTTGTTGGCAAACATACAGTCCCTAATTGCATGTTACCAATCTAGTTGCACACAAAGGACATGAGTCATCATCCTCCGTCATTTGTCTTCGTCACCTTTCATTATTCATCCAAATTCGACCATGCCATAGAAGCCATAAGAAAAAAGGAACCCATTGAGATGCCTAAATTTTCCAAATCATTTTCCAATGAGCCGAATCCCATTACCTTATAGGAGGCAGAGGAGGAGAAACCATCTTTATCACTCCATTTCCAAGCCAAACGATCTTGCCCCGCTTCATAATTTACCGTGGGACAAGACTGGGAAGGCGATCCCAGTCCCAAGTACCATTCTCCGTGACTACATCACAAATGCACAAGTTTCTAGCATGATGATCAATTCTGACCTCAAACTCTATTAATAAGCCAACTTGTCGAAGCCAAACATCATCTCAAAAGTTGTTTAATCTCCCATCTCCAACTGAACAGTAGAAGTTACCAATAACTTCAGGCCAAATCCTTGTTAATGTCTGCCTAATGAAAGAGCAATTGCTTCGAGTTATTGAACTTGGAAGCGTCTCTTGGATATTATACCTCTTTCATAGCACTTACACTCTGAAAGAGTCAGGATTGGATAACAAACGAAAACCAAGCTTCATAAGGAAAATTTTATTTTGGTCCCTTAATTTTTGAACACCCAAACTGCCATTATCTAATTGCTTGCAACAATTGTCCCATGAAAGCAAAGCTACCTTCCTGTCCTCACTAGATGTCTCCTATATAAAGTAACAAGTAATTTTCTCAACCTCCATACACAGTAAAATAGGAATTCTGATCGTATACATGATATAGTTTGGAATAGATATGAGTACTGATCGAGCTAGAGTAATTCGCCCCGCAAGCGAAAGCTTCCTTGTATACCATCCTGAAAGTTTCTGCCAAACCTTGCAGACAATGAAATCAAAAGTGCTCGTCGTGATTCTTTTATGCAGTAAGGGTAAACCAAGATAAAACCAAGGTTACCCACATTACTAAACCCAAGTCTAGTGCAAATTTGAGCAGTAACATCAGAAGGTGTAGTAGGAGAGAAAAACACTTGTGACTTAGAAAAAATTACTTTCTGTCCAAAGAAATAACAAAAAGTTTCCAAGATACTACTAACTTTGTTTGCTTGAGCCATACTAGCTTCACAAAAAGGCATGAGGTCGTCTGCAAAGAAAAGGTGAAATAAAGGAGGGCCTCTTCTCGATAATGATAACGACTTCCAACTTCTATTCTCAATCGCATCCTCTATGAGGTGCCCTAATCTTTCCATGCAAAGTATAAAAAGATAAGGCAATAAAGGATCACCCTGTCTGATGCCTCGAGATGCTTGAAAACCATCTGTCATGCCTCCATTCCATAGTACCTAAAAAGAAGCCGATGTAACACATCCCATAATTACGCTAGTGATCTGTCTTGGAAAACCAACGAATACTAATGTATCCCGAAGAAAATCTTAGCTAATTCTGTCATACGCCTTTTCGAGATCAATTTTCAAGATCATGCCACTTCTGTTTCCTCGAAAAATTTTCAAAGAATGCACTACCTCTTGTGCCACAATAATGGTGTCAACAGTGTTTCTTCCTACTATGAAACTGGACTGATTTTGGCTTATTAACTTAGTCATGAAAGGAATCAGTCTGTTTACAATAAGTTTTAGTGAGAACCTTGTACACCACTGAGCAAATACTAATTGACCTAAATTGAGTAATCCTCTCAAGACTCTAAACCTTTGAGATAAGTATTGGCAACGTTTTATTCAAAGTTGAGTCCAGTTGCGTCCCACCCAAACTGCTCCTCACAAAATCACATAGAGACTGACCCACAATGTCTCATTGAGACTGGAAAAATCTCACTTGAAAACCATCCACACAAGAGCCTTTAGAGGAGCCATACTAAAGAATGTCTTCCAGGTTTCCTCATCAGAAGCTACAGCAAGAAGATTATTTGTTTAATCAATAAATAACATAGGGAAATTACGCTTTCAAGAGAGCGTACCACTAATATAATAATCCATGGTGTAAAGCCCCATAAAGAAATCCCTCAAGTGAATCTACGAAATCTCTTATTCAAAGCACCAATCATTTCCCATCATAAGACCCTCAATGTTATTACTCTTCAATCTAATCAAAGTGCGGTTATGAAAGTAAGAAGCATTCTTGTCCTCATATTTCAACTACTTGGCCCTAAAATTTTGAAACCACAATAATTCTTCATGTGATATTACCTCAAGTATTTCATACCTCAAGTTAATCTCACGTTTATCAAGGTTTAGGAAAATCGAAGATCAAGGACCTTTTGCACCCTTTTCAATTCACAATTAGACATATTTTCCTCTAAAAAATATTTCCATATACCTGCTTATTCCATTCAGCAATCTTTCCTTTGAACAGTTCCAAGTTATCCACAACCGACACCTCATTATTCCAATTACTAGTAATAACATTACGAAAATCACCATGACAAAACCAACTAGCAAGGTGACGAAACGATCTATCACCTCTACATTTCTTTTGCTGTAAAGAAATTAAAATAGGCTTGTGATCGGACTTCAATCTGTGAAGATTCCTAACAGAGCATTCCAGCGCAAAAGAGTTCCATTCCAGATTACAAATAACCCTATCTAGACTTTGAGAAAGCCCTCCCCTACACCATGTAAGTTTAGCTCCACTAGCACCCAAGTCACGCAATGAATTATCAAACAAGAACTCACGAAACCATTTGCAACCCACTTGTGATAAAGATGCACCCCAGAACATTCAGTACTATCAAGGATGTAGTTAAAATCACCTTCAAGGATCTAAGGACCTTCCATAGACTCCGAAAAAGTACTAAGGGCATGTTAAATCTCTCTCCTTTTAACAGCATGTAGGCTAGCATACACAAAAGAACATATAAACTACACATGTATCTCCTGGGGATGAAAATCTAAAACATGCACATGTATCTCCTCATTCCAACATAACCAAATACCTCTAGCAAAACCATTCGCCTCAACTTTGAAAGAGTTCAAAATCCTCATTTTTGCAGTGATGCCATCCTCCTTAATCCCACTAACACGAGGCTCTAACAAACAAAGAATATTTAAAGAAAATTCTTTCCGGTATTCTTGAACAATATTACGAAAACGAGGATGTCCAGCTCCCTGATAGTTCCAACACATTATTTTAATATCCATAAAGTATTAAATAATAAATTAAAACCATACCCGGAACCATTAATGAGAGGACGAGGCTCCAGCATTAGCATCGACAACTATATTCCTTTCCCCAATTTAAGTCATCGCTACCAAGTTCAATTTGCTTGAGCTTCTTTCCAAATCATTCACTAGGCCCTACATAGCCTGGTTAAGTTCCACTAACTCCTGATTGCTACTACCAACATTACTATTAGGTGGTTTACCTTGTTTATGCCCCTACAGTGTCCTCGATTTTCCAAACAAGAATATTGCATTTTCCTTATTATTAATATTCATTGTTGAACTTTCCTTGTTCAAGAACCTCATTGCTGCATGTGTCCCTTTATTTAAATTATCAGATATAATAACTTGTGCAAAATCTACATTTTTCTCTCGAATTAAACTGTTCTTGTCATTCGTCTTCAGGCCTTGGTTATTCGAACCCTTCCCAGAATTCTGCTACAGTCCCAGTCTACCCACATTGGACTTCAAGGCCTTCAAGGCTACATGAGGCCTAGCTAAGACCACCCCCTTATTTTTTGGGAGGCCGAACCCTATTCTCCTTAACCCTTGGCTCTTTTCCCTTTCCTCTAAACCCTAGAGTGGCATCGTTTCCCTCAATTACCAAATCTGTTTCAGCTCTCGAATCCCTTTCAGTATCCATACCTTAATTTTCACCCTCAATCACTCCATCTTCCATATTCAAAGCCGAAAATCTTGAGCCCTTAATAGATTTACCGATGCCACTGCTATTACCATCCCTGAAGACACGTTCCCTACCTTTCCATTGTTCAACCACCATCCACGATCAAAAGGATTCCTCTGCCACCCTCTTTTCCAACCCCGAAACCTCCTTGACAGATTGGACACCGTCTGAAATATCCTTCTCCGCCGTCGCTCCCTCCTCCAAGCAGCCTTTCGATATTGTAATATGAAATAGATAAAGAGTTTATAATTTTAATAAACAAATGTGATGTTATCTTTATTGCATTTATTTATAAATTTGATTTATTGATTCAATTTAATTAAAATAAATATGAAAATAAATTAAAAGTGAATGTATATTAAACCATTGATTTATAAATTTGATTGATTTAATTAAAGTAAATATAAAAAAATTAAAAGGGAAGATATATTAAATACGTATTAATTAATTTTTTGTTCTCGGCTTGGCAGGAATTTCAACTAAATAATTTTTAAAATATTTTTATTTAAATATAATTATAAAAATATATAGATAATAATGTAAAATTATATATTTATTATTTTAATATTTTAAATTATTAATAAAAAGAAATAAAGGCAAAAAATTCTGTTTATATCAAAGATTACACAATTATTTTATTCTTAGCTACAATGAAATAGTATAATATATTTGCTTGTTTTAAAAATAAATATAAATTAAAATAATATTTACTTTAATTAATTAAATTTATTATTAAAACTTAATTTAAAAAATGAGATTTTCTACCAATATAATTAAAAATGAAGTATTTTTTAACTCAAATAACTAATTTTGAAGTCAATGTTTCTCTATAAACTTTCGTCCCTTCTTTTATATCATATATGTATGATATATATGATTTTTCCATTTAAAAATTTCTCAAATAAGATTAAATAGGTCACACAGATTTCTCTAGGATATAATGAAATAAAAAAGTAAAAAAAATATTTGATACACTGTTAATGCATGAGTTTCTTACATCATCAATCAATAATTACATAACACTTTATCAATAAATAAAATATAAAATAGTAGAGAATTAATAAATAAATACTATTAATTTTATTTAAATATAATTAAATAATAATTAATTGTAAATAAATACTGAAATCCTAAATTTTAAAGTTGAGATCTTAAATTTTAAACTCAAAATCTATTTATTAATATTTATTTATAATAATTAAATTAATATTTAATTATATTTAAATAAAATTATTATTATTTATTTATAAGTTCTTTGGTATATTTTATTATTTAACGATGAAGTGTTGTATTGTTATTCACTGATTAAGTATAAAACTCATGCATAAAAATGTATCAAATATTATTTCATAAAAAAATTAAATGTTAAAAAAAGTAACCGTAGTTAAGGGAATTAAAAAAATTTAACTTTAACTCCGGGAGTTAGGTGAGATAATAAGAATCTCTTCTATATTAACCAGTGATTGAGGGTTCGATTCTCGCATTAAGTATGAAGCAGATTTACAATTTCGATTAGAAGTGGGAACCCTAGCTTACTCCAAAATGCCCTTCTTTCAAGGACTAAAGTATCCATCTCTCCTTGTGATAATCACTTGATGCCTTTTATTTTACTAAGGAAGGAAAGATAAAAGATTTTCGACCCAAAAAGAAAAAAGGTAAAGGAGAATATATAATAATGAATATCTACCACAAAAATTCATTTTTATTTTAATAATATTTTATATAAATTAAATTATAAAATAGAAACTTATTTTAATTGTTTTTTAAACAATAATTTCATTATAATTTTTTATTATATTTTGTTGAATGTTTTTCTCATTCTCCTTTAGTTGGTGAAGTTTGTCTATTTATATGATATGAGTATTGTTCATTGATGTGATATATTAGGTAGGTCTCATGCATATCAACACGTATTCTACTTTAAACTTAACACGTGTTTATACGGTCCCATGTACGATCCCAAATGTGACTTCACAGAAGAATGCGGGACCCATCTTGCAAACATTAATTACCATGCGAGCTCGGTTTAAACTACCCATAGTCCCTCTCTAATCCTTAATAAGAGGATAATGCGTTTCAGTATACTCGAACCCATATCCTCCTACATTGAAAACAACACCGATACTACTTAAGCTAAATCCCAATTTATTTTTAATTATTAATAAATAACTTAGATCAAAATCATCCAATCCATATTGCAAAATTTGTGTCCAAAATTTAATACAGATTAACATAAATGAATAGTGGAATGATTTAAAAAGAGTAATGGAAGGTTGATGAAAAGAATGGCAAAGCATGAAACAAGTGGGCATCTCTTTTGTTAAAGTAATAAAAGATGCTTAATTACCCACAGCTGATTCTACTCATGTACCTTTCTTTCTCCATCTCCCACATCACACAAGAAATCTATTCAAAACAAAGGGCGATTTCATAAACTAATTACACTCTTCCATTATTTCCTCTTCAAGAATATTAGGTAATGCTGCAAATAGTAGGATGTCGAAGTTACGTTTGATTTATTAATTTTTGGGTTGTGATTGGAGGGTTCGTCTTCGACATATTCTGAAGGTTCACAACAAAGTTACTGATCATATGATTAAGCTTCCAACTATATATTGCAATGAGGTGAAGATTTTTACAGAGATTCCAGTGTTACTAGAAAGTTTACTTAAGGCAGATATTGACCATTTGGCTAATATCACTTAGTAGTATATTATTATTATTTTTATCGCATTAGTGATATTTTGTTTACCAAAAAATAGAATATTAGTTGAAACAAGTATACAGTAATTTGAAAAAGTTACCACGTATGAATAAAACAACTATTCCAATAGATGCTGAATAAAGTAGAATGACTTTATTTTTTGGGTATTTGAATTGAGTTGACATCTTGAAATCATTTTTATTGAAAGGGTTTTATTAAAATATTATATCGATCCGAATAGGATTAGTCTTAGATTTTAAAATAGAGAAGACACATATGGTTATAATAATAATATACAGGCTATTGTAAATTTTGGCATGCAACTTGTTAATTAGGTTTGTTTTGGTATCTCTACCTTTTTTTGGTCCACTTTCTTGTACATGACAATTCTTTCCATTTCTATCCTTAAACTTGAAATTCCGTAAAATTTTGAAGGCATGACATTATGAGATTGTGTCATCTCATCACCTGAAACTTTAAAAACAATATAATTTGTTTATTTTTTTAGATTATATATATATGTATATATTACTTTTTAGGAGATGACATAGCGTAGTCTAAAAATATTTTTAAATTTGAACTCTTTTTTTTACCGTTAAGCATTAATTGCATGTTATTTGAGGTGTTTATTTTGAAATAAGATTAGTTTTATCATGCACTTATTCTAATCCTAGTAGCCACTTTGAACTATTCATTATCTCGTTATTTTTCTTTCAAACCCTAATAAAAATTATGGAAAATTCTTAAAAGTTTTTCATGGCTATAGTTAAAAGAACAAGATCTAATGATCTAAAAAGAAGGAGCAAGTTTGAAGAAAAGCCTACCGTTGATGAGATTTCAAGGAAAATTGTCAAACAAACCATGTGTGATCCTTCCTTTTTTGACAAGGGATATTTTAGTAATGGACAAGACAAAATCCTAAATAGAGTATTGAAGAAGAAAACAACTAGGGAAACAACTCTGAAAGCAACTCATCAAGTGAACTACTCTCTTTTCGGGTTGAAAAAGGAGAAGGTCACCATGAATGCTTACAAAAAGCCAAAAATTGAAGCCCTTTACATCCGAAAAAGAACTAGTACAATGTTTTGATGAAGAAACATTCCTTGTTAAGCCAAAATATATAGGTACATCTCTGTCCACAACTAACGATCTTAATGCTTAGGCTCTAGTAGTTATCAACCAAGGTCTCCATTAAACTATGATATTATGAGTTCAAATTTCGGTAATGTGTCTTCCATTTAGAATATAATAGTCAAGGGAATGTAAATGGTAATCTGTAAGCATTGACAATGAACATATTAATCTTGACATTGTTGAATTAGATAACCTTGTTAATCAAATCACAAGGAATTTACTTACTAATGTATCTAATCAAATCACAATGAACAAGCCAACTATTTTTGAAGAAATCATTCAAGTTGAAGAATGCAAGAAAGATAAAAAAGTTAAGCAAGTTCCACTGATTATGCCCATTGAGCTAAACACAAGTGAGGGTGTTTTCTATTATCCTTTTGATTTTGAGCCTAAAAAAGATCCTAAAGATATAAAAATAATTTCTTAATTAATGGATAGGGTTGCGACAATAAAAAAGGGGAAAGAGACCCGCAAAGTCTCCATCTTCACCACCAAAGGCTAAGAGGCAAAATAAGATAGTTGAGAAGGAGGCACCAAGGTTTATAATAAAAAACTGAAGAATACGAATGAATGTCCTTCAAGAAAAGCACTTGATTGAAGAAAATAATATCAATCTAAAAGATTTCCCAAGGGTTGGTGTAGTTTAAGCTTTAGAGAAGTTGAGACTACTGAATATTGTTAGACTTATCAAGCCTTATTGTTAGACTCTAAAGAACTTTCCATCAATATTTTTCATTTCTTGCTTGGCTTTTCAACCATAAGAGCCTTGGCTTTGTCTTTCCTAGATTTGGCAAGGGATTCGATTTCTCTAGTCACCATGAACCTTGTTCTTCTTTTGGATTAATTCATGGTAGAGGTAGTAGGCACTTCTTTTATCATCATAACTTCATCACAAGAGGTTTTATCATCAAGAACTTATATTGCTCTTCTTTCAGGGGCATATTATTAAGCATATTTTCTTCTCTTAACATTAGTTTAGAGAAATTAGTAATATATTCATCTAGGTTTAGGGAGTTGGTAAAGTCAAATGAGGGTTTAAATGAGGCATATAGGACCAATGAATGATTTTGTGGAGTCACTTCTTCATTTTGGTTGGTTAGGGCTTGGATGAGAGAACTAATCATTCTTCCTTGAACATGATCAAGATTTGACAACAAAGGAAACAATTTTCAGAAGAAGGTTTTAGAAGGGTGTTTTGGGTTCATTAGAGGATGAAGGATTTTGAATTGATTCTTGTATACTAGATTAAGGGAGCACAAGATTCTCTTGAAAGGTGGATGATTCAGGAATAGTGATAAGAAAGGTTTCAGATTGATCTTGAGACATACCTAATTTTGGTGTAACCACAACAGACGAGGGAGTGGGAATTCCTTGACTTGCTTCACCATTAGCTTGAGTATGGCCACTTTGTTCACTACTAATAAATTATTGTTGCTTTTCATACTCCTCTACAGATGTCATCTTAGTTTTTTTCCATGAGATCAAAGGTTGAAAGAATCAAATGGTTCTTTGAGAAAATACACTAACTTGAGATGTAAGGATGCTTGAGACGCTTCAGATAAATCTTCAAGAGAAAAGTGAAGGATTTTAATTGATGTTAATCATTTTTTAAGGATAGAAAGAAGTGATCACAATTCCATTAATTGCATGTCATTGCCAAAGAATACGGAGAGAAGGAAAATAAAATCTTTTTGATATTTTTCCATAAGAATTAAACCGTAAAATAAGGAAATTATTCCCTCCAAAATATAAAAATACAAGCTAAAAATAGTAAACAATTATCTTCAAAATGGAATATAGAATAATCATTTGGATGCTACCTCGATCAATAAGCCTTCTCATCTTTAAAAGATTCCAACCGAGCTTCTCAAGCTCTCAAACCTAGTGGCATCCAAAGCTTTGGTGAAAAGACTAACTAGTTTCTGAGTTGTCATATACTTCATCTCAACAGCCTCATTTTCCACAAATTCACGAATAAAGTGGTGCTTTTTATCAATATACTTGGTTCTAGAATGTTGAACAAGATTATTTGATATATTAATTGCACTAGTATTGTCAAAAAAATATATGGTTGTTGGTAAAGTTATCCCAAAGTCTTCAAGCATTTGTTTCATCCAAAGCAATTGTGTACAACAACAGCCTATTGATATGTACTTAGGCTCTACGGTAGATAATGAAATGGATCATTGTTTCTTGTTGTACCATGAGATTAGATTACCGCCTAAGTAAAAAAAATCCTCCTAATGTGCTCTTACGATCATCCATGTTCCCATTCTAATCAACATCATCTAACTAGGCACATAAGACTATTTTTACTGAACCAAATAGCAAGTTTAAGAGTTCCATGGACATACTTGATTATTATTTTCACTGTTTTGACATGGAATTCTTTTATATTGGTTCAATATCTTGCACACTCACCAACACTAAAACTCAAATCTGGTCAACTTGCAGTGAGATACAAAAGGCTTCCTAGCATGCTTCTGTAGTTAGTTTGGGAGTGAACACTTCTTCAGCATCCAAACTCAAATCTCGGTTTGAGGAGGGATTGAGATACGGCATTAAGATTCTGGTAGCTCCCCAGTAGGAGCGAGTATTCAAAAATCTAGTAGAGAAGGCTATGATTATCGAGGAGATTAAGCGCACTAAGTGTGAGAAGAAGGATAAGGAGAAGAGTCACAATAGGAACAAGAGAGATTCGAGTCTTTCTAGTTCTTCTCAGCTGCCTATGAAACGAGCCAAGTATGAGAGACCTCAACAGGCAAAGCTAGTTGCCAGAGTTGAGCAGGTTTCAATCTTTGGGTTTTGTAATAGACCTCATTCAGACGAAAGTTGGAGGAAGATTTGGGCTTGCTATAAGTGTGGGTCTATCGAGCAAAAGATTAGCGAATGTTCTTGTATGGTTGAGTTGATGCGAGCTTCTGTCTAGGATCAAATTCAACCTTAAAGGGTTGTTTAGCAATCTGCTAAGGGTCGAGGTCAAATAAGGGGAGGTAATGGTGGTGGTTATGATCAAAAGACACATGATAAAGGTGCGATTCAGACTGAGGCTAAACAACCAACTTTCTTTTACGCAGTCAAGTGCTGTGAGGACATAGATGCGAATGATGTGATAGTCGATTCGTTTGTTATGCATTCTTTACCTTAATTTACACTAATTAATTATGGTTTTACACATTCATACATTTCTAGTAGTATATCAGGTAATTTGGGAATTTTGATTGAGGATACTAGTTGTGAGCTTTCTGTGATTAGTCTTTTGGGTCAGTATGTTTGAGTTAATAAAGTGTATAAGAGGTGTCCACTTGAGGCTAAAGGGTTTGTATTCTCGGCTGATTTGATTGAGTTGTTATTTAGAGAGTTTGATTTAATTTCAAGTATGAATTGGTTGGTGAAGATCGAGTTGGATTAGATTGTGAGTCTAAGAGGATGATGTTTAAGGTTGGGGATGGTGAGGAGGTTGTGATGGTCAGCGAGCGACGAGATTACCTCTCAAATGTGATCTCCGCTCTGGTAACCGAAAAGTTGGTTCGTAGGGAATGTGATGCGTATTTGGCTTTTGTGCATAATACAAGTATTATGGGTTTGACCGTGGAAGGAATTTGTACTGTTAAGAACTTTCCTAATGTCTTTCTTAAGGAGTTGTTGGGATTACCTTAGGATAGAGAGGTTGAGTTTGGAATTGAGGTTCTGCGAGGGATAACTCCGATGTCCATCACCCCATATCGAAAAGCATCGAATGAGCTGAAGGAATTAAAGTTGCAGCTTTGGTGGGTATTGGTTCTCTGTATAAAAAAGAAAGACGGTTCTATAAGGACGTGTGTGGATTATCGCTAGTTGAACAAGTTGATGATAAAGAATAAGTACCCATTTTCGAGGATTGATGACCTGTTTGATCAGTTTTGTGAGGCGTCTATGTTTTAGAAGATTGATTTTTGCTATGGGTATCATCAATTAAAGGTTAAGGAGATTGACGTTCATAAGATTGCCTTTAGGACTCGTTATGGGCATTATGAGTTCCTTGTCATGCCATTCGGCTTAATTAATGCTCCGACGGCGTTCATGAATCTCATGAACTGGGTTTTTCAATCATATTTGCATCAGTTCATCTTATTGTTTATCGACGACATCTTGGTGTACTCTAAGAGAAAGAATGTGCATGATAAGCATCTTAGAGTGGTTCTTCAAATTCTCCGTGAGAAAGAACTTTATGCCAAGTTAAGTAAATGCGAATTCTAATTGAGTGACAACATATTTGGTTGGATGTAATAGCATAACTATTACAACCCAATTCAATGGGCCCATCAAAAACCATAGTTTGGTTCAATGAAATGCCTATTACGGGCCTATTCCATTATGTATTTAAGCATGGAATAGGGGGCATTCCTATTCCGTTTCATCCCCACTGAATACCCACTGAATAACTATTTGGTTTCCATTTTACCCTCCCATTTTCTCACCTAAAAAAAACTCTCACTCAGCCTGATCTCTGTCCCAACCTCCCTTGCATCCTTCGTCTCCAGCCAATAGTAGTCCTCACTCAGGTAAACCTTTATCTCTTTTGTTATTCCTTTTGATTTCCTTTTTGCCTCTTTTAGTAACCCTAAGAACAAGACTAGTTCAAAGTCTTGAAAATGGAAATGGCAAATCTGTGTTTTGCCAAAAGGGTTATCTCTATTTCCATTTAAATCTCTAATCTTCCAAAATTTTCTCTGAATTTGCAATCAATTCATCTGCCTGTAATTATCTCTTCTCATTTTTTCCTTAAGTAATTAATTCATCAAAACCGGATCTCTACCTCTTGTTCCTCCATTTTGATTTCTTTTTTTTCTTGATTTTTTTCATTAAATTAGTAGAAATAATAGGTTTCTTTTTAGTGATGGCAGACCATCTAAATTAACTACATTAAATTCTCAAGATCTTACCTTGTTATTATACGAAATCAATTTAGTATATTTTGTGTACCTTGACATTTTTATCCTTCTTGTTACTAATTTTCACTATGTTTTTAATCTACATGTAGTTTAAATTGGATATAATAAGTTGCATTCTATGTTATTTAGGGTATGAGATTGTATATTCTTCAGGCATGGTTTCTTGCTCAACTTGATGCTATTGCTTCAAATGTAGGGATGAAAGTTAACACGTTAATTTTAGGGAGTGAATGTCTACTTCACTTTCAGGTGACCATATATGATTCTAGAACTTATGGAATGGTTTTTCAAAGAAGAGAAATAAGACAAAAGATTTGCCAATTGAAATTTCTTACATATTGACCATCTGAGAGGAAACACTCCACAATGGACAAGTCAATGCATATGAGCTTTCACTTGATGATAAAAACAAGAGGGTTGATGTCTAGGGAGGTTTAGAGTTGTTTGGAAAGCTAAATTTGGGTAACCCTATGTCTTTATATTCTGTTAAAGACATAACATCTGTCAAAGGGTTTAGCATAGATGTTATGTACGAACTGACACTAACTTTTTCTCTAGTTTTTTTACATATAAGTGTACTTTATTGTTGCAATTGGTTTTATCTGGTCATGTTCACCTGACAAATACTACATGCAGGATTGATGCTGTTGTTGGCTCTTTCTTTTGGAATTTGGTTTAGAACTTATAATCTTCCTTTCCCAGGACAGTTCTAATATATGGTCCAATGCTGAGTTGCTACAATTTGTGCTTCTTTTGTAAATGGTTTAGATCTAGTGTTAAAGGTTAAAACATGTTTTTTCTCTAAATTTTACTTCTAGGGAGAAAGCAAAATGTCATCAAGCATTGTTATTGCACATTTTTTCCTGAACAAAAGTAAAATTCTCAAGTTTATCTTGTAGAGAGTTTTATGGTGTTGCAAGTAGATATCACTTTATACTGACTTTTTATTTGGCAATCTTAAATTCTCAACCATGTTGGCTCTTTATGTTTTGTGATAAAGAGGTTGGTGAATGATTTCTTTTACCTATCTTTAAGTATGACTCTTTGAAACTATGTTCTCTTAGAACCTAGTTTTGTTGTTCTTAGAACCTAGTACTCTTGATCCAAATGATTTTCTTTTTGTATTGTAGATGTATTCTCTTTTTGGTTATTTATAGTCAACTAATAGATTGTCTTGTAACATTGAGCAAGAAAAGAGGAAATATCTTACTAACTAGGATGCTAAGGCATGCATATCTTACTGATAAGTTCAAGTCATCATGTGCAGTGGAAATATATTAATTTGTTTCTAGTGTGGAACTATAACTCATGGTTAATGCTCAATATTGTTTCAGGTTCAAAATATTTTCTCTAAAGTAGCTGCTGCTGCACATTGCCTCCTCTTTTTTGATGAATTTGATTCCATGGAACTTAGGGAAATAAGATGGGAAATTCGGTTTATATACATATATTACATGGTAGAGATTAAGCATCATGAAAATCTAATCAGCTAACCAACAAACCAAATTATGAATTATTGTAAACTTCTACTTGGTGGGAAGAGGACGTTGAATTGGAGTTATCTTCCGCATGGCGTATTTGAGTAGCCGAATGACAACTAAACATAATGATACATCTCACGCAGAAATGGCGAAATTCGATGATGCACAAAACAAATTTTCCTTATAGATTTCTTTTAAGCCTTTTCATTCATATTTCCTTGTAACCAAGCCCATTCTTTTTATGAATAGAGTAACACAAAATTTGTTGTTTTTTTTTTTTGTTTTCTTGTTATCTCCTTGATTCATACACTAATGAGGAAGAAAAGTAAAATTCAAGGTTGTTCATATCGCTTGTTGATAAACCGCAATCTATGTAATGTTAAGTTTGCATTTTTTTTCTAATAAAACAAAATTTTATGCCATAAACTTGACCTCCTATTCTTCCAGGTATAGAGCAAGTGGTTGTTATTTGAAGGTTTAAATATCATATTAATCCATGTAAATGCACTATTCTAACCATGTGTTAGCTGTGTGTCAGCTATAATGGAGATAACTTGGGAAGCAGTGGATTCAAATAATAGTGTATTATTTTAAAATGTAGTAAATAAAACATTTTTAAATATTTTAATATAATTTAATATAAAAGTAAAAAATCTTTTACTATAATTTAATAAAAATAATTATATTAAAATGTTATTAAATTATATTTAATAATAATCTTATTAAAATTTAATAATAATAATCATCTACCTAAAAAATATTTGCTAATGGTACTCTAGTCATTTTAACTTTTTTCCTTATTCTAATACTAATATATTCCATTCAACCAAACACAAGAATATTATTACAATTCTATACCATTACATTCAACCAAACAATTGAATTACTGATTACAACGCTATTCCAATATAGTTTTATTCCATTGCAACTCTATTCCATTACAGTCCTATTCCATTCCAGTGAACCAAACGTGCCGTGAGGTTATGTTTCTAGGGCATGTGGTTTCTGCTGATGATATTCGAGTAGACCCTAAAAAGATAGATGTTATTTTGGATTAGAAGTAGCCTAGAAATCTAAATGAGCTTTGTAGTTTCCTTAAGTTAGTGAGACACTATCGAAGGTTTGTTGAGGGGATCTAACTGATAACAAATCCTTTGACTAAGTTGTTACGTAAGAACGCTCTGTTTGTTTGGGTTGTTGAGCAGCAATTGAGTTTTGAAAAGCTCAAATCGATTTTGACTCAAGCACCCATTCTGATATAGCCCGAATCTCTGAAAGAGTTCATTATGTATAGTGATGCATCTCATACTGGTTTTATTTGTGTACTGATGCGAGAGGGTAAGGTAGTAGCATATGCGTCTAGACAACTTAAGTAGCACAAGGGTAATTATCCGACGCATGACCTCAAGCTTTTTGCGGTTGTCTTTGCTCTTAAAATTAGGAGGCATTATCTGTATGGTAAGAAGTGCACCATCTACACTAATAATCAGAGCCTACCTCTTCACTCAAAAGGAGTTGAATCTTAGGCAACGTCGTTGGATTGAGTTGCTTAAGTACTACGACTGTATGATAGAGTATCATCCTAGTAAGGCCAATTTAGTGGCTGATGCTCTTAGTCGAAGATCTCTGTCTGAATTGAGGGCGATGTTTGCTCGCCTAAGTTTGCTTGATAATGGCGGGATCTTGGTCGAGTTGTAGGCTATGTTGACTTGGTTGGATGAGATTAGGAGTAAGCATATTCTGGACGAGTCTTTGATCAATCGGGTTCAGCAAATAAATGAGGGTAAGACTTCAGATTTTGAGTTTAAAAGTGATGGTATTTTGTGTTTTTGAGGTCGGATTTGAGGCAATCTATTCTGTGGGAAGCACATGGTTGTTCTTATTCTATGCATCCTGGTGGTAATAAGATGTACCATGATCTCTGAGAGTTGTATTGGAGACTTGGGTTGAAACGAGTAACTATGGACTTTGTTAGTAGGTTGCCCTTTACATCCACTAAGAAGGACTTTATTTAGATTATTGTGGATCGGTTGACTAACTCTGCTCACTTCATTCCTGTTAGGACCGATTACTCCTTACAAAATTTGGCAAAGCTTTATGTTTCCGAGATCATTAGGCTTCATGGGGTTTCGGTATCGATTATCTTAGATCAAGGTCCTCAATTTACTTCTCGCTTCTGAAAGAAGTTACATGAGGCTCTAGGTACTTAATTGGATTTCAGTACAACATTCCATCCACAGACTAATGGTAAGTTTTAGAGAGTTTCAAATTTGGGAGGAAATCTTTGGAGCTGTGTTATTGACTTTTGGGGTAGTTGGGAGGAGTTTTTGTCGCTAGCTGAATTCACTTACAATAATAGTTTTCAATCAAGCATTCAGATGGAGCCTTATGAGACTTTGTATGGTCGGAAATGTCGTACTCCACTTTGTTGAATTGAGTTAGGCGAAAGGAAAGTTCTGGATCTTAAGTTAGTGGTTGAGACTAAAGAGATTCATTTGATTCGAGATCGACTTAAGGCTATTTCTGATAGACAAAAGTCTCTTGCGGACCTTAAGAGAAGGATATTGAGTTTGAGGTGAGGGAGTGTTTCTTCCTTAAGGTATCTTCTTGGAAGAAGGTTCTCAAATTTGTTCGTAAGGGCAAGTTAAGACCTCGATACATTAGGTTGTATCGGGTTTTAAGGCGTTTAGGGTTGGTAGCTTATCAATTAGAGTTACCTTCAGAGTTAGAGCGCATCCATGACGTCTTTCACGTGTATATGTTGAGGTGCTATTGATCTACCCTTCTCATGCGGTTTTAGTGGAGGAAATTAAGTTAACGCCATGCTTGTCTTTTGAGGAGGAGCCTATACAAATTCTAAATTGTGAAGTTAAGGTCTTGATGAGAAAGACCATTCCATTAGTTAAGGTGTTGTGACGGAATTATGGTTTACAAGAGATCACTTAGGAGCTTGAGGGCTTAATTCGTCAGCAGTATCCTTATCTATTTGAGTTAGGTAAATTTCAAGGCTGAAATTTCTTTAAAGAGGGGAGAGTTGTAGCGCCCCAAACTTCTCAGATTTAAATTGTTCAAGTCTATCAAGTAAATTGATTTGGTTATGTGGTTAAGTGTTTTGTATGTCTGTTTAAGGTCTCGTGTTCGAATCTTTGTGATTGCTAGATGGAGATATTTTTGCTATTACTCCTTTTGTGTTGTCCTTAATAGTAAAGTATTGATGGAATTTGGACTCGGTAGTTGGTTGTGATATTGGTGATATGATATATTGTTAAAATCTTATTTTATTTTATTATTATTTTTTTAAAATATAGATATTAGATAATTCCTTATACCCTTCCCCCTTTTTCATCCAATATTTCCACTCCTTTGCTCACATTTCTTACTTTCCCACTATTTTCCAAAATTTTCCTTTTTGCTATCACTGTTACATTGTTTTCATTCTTTTCTTTGCCCTCTCAATTGGCCTTAGAATTAGTCTTGTTCTTGCGGCATCTTTTAAGTTTATTTTCTTCCTTTTCCATTTTGTTTGTTCCTTAATTCTGTGGGCGATTTTTTGTTTGTTTCTTAAGGTCCATTTAGACTTTGACCTTTTAGGGTGACGTTGGAACGGAACGTGTGGCAATAGACGAACCTCCAGCAAATTAAGTTTTTTTAACAGCTTAGGTTGCTGTTAATTGCGTGGGTTCAGAGTGTGTGATTGTGTGATTTGTCAGAATTCTCATCATTTGTGTGAACTAACCCAAAAAACTCGATTGAAACTCGAAAAAATAAAAAAAATAAGGGCTACTTTCGAAATTAGCCAGCGTCACACAGTCGTGTGACAGATTGTGTGCACTACACAACCATGTGGTTGGCCGTGTTCCAGGTCGTGTGGAGCACACTTTAACACCCCTATACCTGACCTGACCCGACTACCAAGTTAAGTATAGAAATGTCACATTTGAGTGCCGAAGTAATTCTGGCTAAAACATTTAATCCACACCCTTATTCAATCATATTTTTAACGTATAACTCATAGCCTTCTATAATATTTCATATAAATTAAACAAGTTTCACACTTTTAATTTAATCCTTTGATGCATTCTTACAGAATCATTTTACCTAAGTACATGTCATTTACTAAAATAATAGAAAATGAAAATTTACCCTTTTCTTAGATCCATTGATGTGCTGATGTGATGAGATGTGGCCTATCCATAATGTCTTTTACTTGCTTCTCTTTGGCGTATAAAATACACATTAAGCTATTGCTAACTTAGTAAGTACAACAAAAAATTTAATTAATATTTTTATTTACATAACTTAAAATTTTCTTATTAATAATTACACAGAATCATTTAATGTCCTGTTTGTATTCGTCATTTATGATCTATCATCCAATTTACAGATTTTTTTATATAAGTTATTTATGATATAATTGTTCATTATTCATCAACTAACTATATTTAATAAATTGTAATTCTTATAACACTTAAATCACATAACTTTATTTAAATTACTCATTTCACTATTTAAAGTTTCATGTATTTCACTATTCTCATTTTAACCTTATAACTTCTCAATTTTCATAATTTAATCACCTTTCAATACATAAAATATTTATAATTCAATAATAAAATAGAAAAGTCTTGTATTTTTTTTTTGTTTCCAGAGATAATCCTTTATTCATTTCTTTCATTTACCAATTTATCATTAAATCTCAACTTAACACATCTAATTCACTTATTTCATTCTTTTGATCATTTAGTTCATATAATATTTTCCTTATAACAGAGGAAGTTATATACATTTTAAATAGAGAAAATAATTTATCTTTTGAATAGTGGTTTAGTAGACACAACAGAACACATAGTATATATAGAATTGATACAGAGGTACACTAGAGTACCACTTATAGAACACTAGGCACTAAAGGCAAATCACTAAGCACCGAAGTGCGAAACAGTAAGCGCTAAAGCACAAGACGATAAGTGCACTAAAATTTCCTTAATGCATGTCATCTATATCTCAATAGTTCTAATCTCGTCTACTTGAGCAAATTAAATCATGCACGCATATCACTTTTACACTTTCACATGCTTTGCAATTTAGTCCTTGTAACAATAATCCATATACTTACATCTTTCACTATCTTTAATACATGTAATATGTTCTAAACTCAATATTCATCTATAATTCACTAATAATTCTTATCATCCATTTTATATATCACTTTTGTGTATTTTGCAATTTAATCCTCATCACAATATTTCATGTAGCAATATATTTTACTTTCAATAACACATATAACATAATTCAATACTTATTAATATTCCAAAACTCACCACAATGTCAAATTTCTCATTTTAAGTGTTATGCACTTCACTTTTCTACTTCTAACATAAATTTTCTCAAATTCACGATTTAGCCATTAATTCCACAACTTAGGAAATAATTGTAGTTTGGTTTACAAAATTCATATATTATTGTATTTTTCACTATATGCTTTATTCATCAATATTTTCTTGAAAACTTCTATAATTTTCTAATTTAATCACATTTTATCATAAAAGATCTTTATTCACTATTAAATAAATTTTCTTTCTCATCTCACTTAATTCACATAATTAATTCCACTATCTCATTTTCCACACTAAATTTCTATGTATTTTACTTGTATTATTTCCACCTCATATATTTCTCAAATCTTTCAATTTAGTCTTTGTTTCCATAAAATCTCTTATTTTTCCACAATTTCACTTATTGAATACTTTGCATATTTTTCACTATCACGTTACCCAATTATTATACTTTTATTACAATTTCCTACTTTACATACTAAATTATTTCACACTATATTTTACTTAATTACCACTTAGTCATTTTCATGTCTTTTTTCTTTATTCAAAACTTATATACTTAAGATTCATTGTCATAATAATTCTTCAAATTTCCTAATTACATTTAACAATTCATCACACAATTAAAAATAGATAGAGTTCTAGTTGTACTTACTACTTTAGGCTTGAAATCAACTTTCTTCTTCTCCTTCTCCATTTGTCTACTTCCTTGCTTTATTTCTCTATTTGTTTTTCAACTTTCTTCACTTTTTCTTCATTTTTCCATAACAAAATACACAATATTTTCATATTAAAATCATGCTCACATATCATAATTCATGCTTTCTAATCAAAATTAGCATGTATTTCAAGAGAAGTTGATAGTTCTTACCTCAAACATTTTTATTCAACACTAACTCTTATTTCCTCTCTCTTTCAAGACAGCTATGATTGAGCTTCTCGTAAATTTTAGGCAGTCTCTACACTTCTCTTTTGATTTCACCACTAATCATCAAAGAAATTGGAGAGTTTAAGCTTAATTGGCTTGTTAATGGTGGAAAGGACTTATTTGTGAGAAAATGAAAAGTTGAGATGATGGGGGTGTGAATGGCTTTTAAAGAGATGGATGTATTTTTCCATCTTTTTCTACCTTCTTCTACATTTTTCTTCATAAAATATATAACCAAATATCTATTATTTTAATTATTACACTTTTGACCATCCAATCATAAATCAACACAACTTAACTATAATCATGACACTCTTCGTAATTATTTTTTAATATAATTACCATTTTTCCCTTTATCTTTTCCTATAATAATATCCATGTATCCTATTTCCTTTTGATATAATTTCACCTCTAGTCACTCTTCTTTTTTCATCAATTTAATTTAATCCTTTCAACACGAAATTTTTCTCACTTTGTCCCAATGCTTTCCATTCTCTTACAATTTAATCATTACCCCAAATTAATTTATCTTAATATTTATACTTTTCCAAATACCTTCTGCATTTGTCTTTTCTGTCTCATATCTCTGTAAATTTCCAATTTTTGACTTTCTCACATTCTTACCATTTTATTATTTACTTATCATTGTTCAAGACTCTGGAAATTTTGAGATGTTACACACACAGCTGTGTGCCATGCTGTATGGAGCACACCGTCGTTTGCAATTACACAACCTTAACAGGTAGGCCGTGTGGACCAAACGAGCTGGCTTATTAAGCCGTTGGGCCCATTTTGAAGGCCCGAAAAGGGGCCAATTTAGGGATTCAAAAATTAGATCCGTGGTCATTTTGGTAGGCCTTTAAAAGTGGAAAATTCAGTATGATATACGTAAGTAAGCTTATGAAGCATGTTTTGTGTGTTTCGCTATGTATAAGTTACATGTTATGTTATGCTTTGTCGACATATGTTTAGATATGTATGCCATGCAACCTATATGATACATAAGTATGTTAATATGATCATGCATCTACATTGGGGTGGGTTTGGATATGTTGGAGGAAGTATATATGGTAGTTTTACTGTAAATCTAGTGGTTAAACCACAAATTTCTATTTGGCAGCTCAACTGCGTATTTATGAGTGGCACACCGCCACATATCAGTGTGATTGGATGATGGACTCTTGTAGTCCTAATAGGTATGATTGGTTGGTCGGAGATAGTGTGTAGCGGATGGGGTAGGATATGGTTTGATATGTTATATGTGATTTGAAATTATGAATAATAATGTATGTTCTTAAAATACGAAAATTCCAATCTGAAAAATTTGCATATGAGAACTCTATAAGTAAATTCTGTATGTGGGATAAGTCACACACTAGGCTTATAGCTCAGTCATTTGTTTTGTTCGTTTCAAGTGATCCTCCAGCTTAAGTTTGGACGGCGATTTTGGAGCTTGGTTTGCACATTATTGGTTTAGTATGTTCTGGACTAATTTTATGGTCTTTATGGATTTTTAACTTTGTTTGGAACATTATTATTGATTTTGGTTTTTATTTTAACAAACATGCTATTCATAATCGGAATATTAAACAAGATGGCGTAACCAAGAATACACTATAGTTTATTAGACACAATTTTAAAATGATTTTTCGCTACCAAGTTTTATTTGAAATTCGATACAACGTTTTATCACGCAAACGATTTAAGTAAATTGGATCTGTATTAACAAAGTCAATAAAACGCGGTTTATGTCAAAGTAATCACTTGTTTTTCAGAACAATCATGTTTTCAATGTGTTAGTCTGTTCTGTTTTCCTTTTAAGTTAAAAATGAGTTTTTCACCAAAAGTAAGCAACCTTGTTTTCACGTACGATGTAACCTTCACAATCAGACCGTAACGTTTAGGCTAGATTTTGAAGTGTTACAATTAGAATTAGAGAATAGGTTGAATATACATGGATGTATAATAATAATTTCTTGTCTTTAAAATTTAGTGATATGACGTAATTTTATCAATGTCATTATTCTATTATTTATAACCTATCCTATTCTTTTAGGATCATCCCAATATAAATTATTCTTTTATTTATAACATATCCTATCCTATCTTAAGTGGTTGAATATCATATTTCTCTCCCTTAGACTGAATTTATAAATTATAGATATAGACTATTAAAAATAGTGAAATGAAATTTTTACTATCGTAAAAATATATAATTTAATTCTGCACCTCCAAAAAATAATTTTCTAGCTTCGCCATTGGTGGTGCGTTTACCTACAGTTAATATAATAATAGCGGTGGTGGTGAGATTAAATATTTAATGATACTGTAACGTGAGACAAAAAAAAATTTAAACGCACTACACTAAAGATAAATATTCATCAAAAAGTGCCCTAAATATTCTACTCCCAAAAAAATGTTGTTGGCCACGTAAACCTATCTTTTTGCTTTTGATTTGGACCATGTATAATATTATTTCTTTCATTAACTTCACGTGAATTTGTTCAATTTTGGTTTCACTAATAATCGAGCACTAAGATATGTGGAATCATATACGCCTTCCCAATTTCGACTTTGCAATTCTCTTATTCTTTTTAATGAATTTATCACTTTAACTAGGAATTAATCCCTGCTCTTTAATTTAGGTTTAATATTCTCATACTCGATAATGATATTCAAAAATAAACAAAATATGATACGACATAGAACCCCATGTGATAGTTTGATGGTTAAAAGTGTTCATCATCTTGGATGTGATTTGAATCCGAGTTACGCTAACCGCATTTGTTGTTTGGGTTTTAGTATTTTACCCTATTATTATAATTTATCAAAAAATATACGATATGCCATAAAAAATCCCATAAACACTATAAAAAATTATTTAATATTTAATATTATTGAAAATTATTATACGAGAAAGAAAAAATAATTTAGGGTGAGTTTTATAAATTATTAAAAAAATTTATTCCAATTTTCAACATTTAATGTTTTAGATGTGTTTGATAATTATTTTAAATTTTTATTAAATATAAAATTTTCAAAAAAAATATTGAATAAGATAAGTAGATAGAAAGCTATTTACGGAGAAAATATTATGTTGTTTTTTTATTAAAGAATAAAATAAATTATTTTAAAATTTTCAAATTACCATGTTTATTTTTTTTTCAAAACTATCTAAAATAATTTAAAATATTACATTAATAAAATTAAAACTAAGAAACTACTCATGAAAACCAAGAAATAGTTAAAATTTTTTTTACTTTTATCAAACAACATAATTATACTAATTTACTGAACAGTTTTATAATATAAATTCAACACTTAAATTTTTAATTTTACAAACATACCCTCAATTTAGAAAAAGTTTGGGTTAAAAAATGTGTTAAAAATGTCTTAGTGAAAAATATATGATTTAAAAATTTTAAACATTTGATATTATTATGAAAAAAGTTGAGTAAAATATGAAATAATAAAAATATATGCTTAAAATAATAAATGTTTGAAGATGTTTGATATCCATCGGTTAACCGAATCAAAATGTTTCGGTTAATTCGGTCGGTTAATCAAATTAATCGAAATTTATATGTTTTGTTTTGTTTTTTTGGTTAAAACAACTATAAAACATATAAAAAATTAATAATGTTCATTTGACCGAATTTATCGAATTAACCGAATTAGTAATAGCCTAATACATATAATATATAATATTATTTATTAAGTTTGGTTAATTTTCCGATTTCTAATCGAATTAATTGTTAACCGAAATTTCAAAAAAAAAAACTTTTAACCGACTTCCGATCGAACTAGATTGATTAACCTATCAATTAACTGAATTAGATCGATTCGTTAGGTTAATTCGGTTTCAACCGAAATTTGAACACCCCTAAATAGACTAAACCAATAAATAATACTAGTATCAACCCATATTGAGTTTGGCTGCAAAAGTTAAACCGACCAAAATAGAGTGAATAGGATGATAATAAAGTTCCAACAAGAAATCTAATCACATGGATTTTGAGTGAAGAAAAAAGAAAGGGTGAGTAGAAAGGATGGGGAAAGGTTCATTCATCATACATC
The DNA here is from genome assembly GCA_005610355.1 of Gossypioides kirkii. Taxonomy (NCBI): domain Eukaryota; kingdom Viridiplantae; phylum Streptophyta; class Magnoliopsida; order Malvales; family Malvaceae; genus Gossypioides; species Gossypioides kirkii. The sequence goes on along the minus strand of CP032249.1, from coordinate 5,157,932 downwards.
ATACATCATTATAAGGAAGAAGAGAGGGTGATGGATCTAAGTTTTCCTTTTGTTGGGGATATGTTTGTAGGACTAAACATGGTGTTTATATATAGGGGTGGGCTATGTGGATCTACCTAAAGTGCTAAAAGCCTAAAACAAATCTTCTCATTTCAAGATAAAAATATATGCTTGTCTGCCATTCTCTTTTCTTTAGTTATAAGCAAGAATGGGGTCTATGTTCAATTTCGGGGTGAACTACAAGGAGAAAATAAACAGTCATGTAATTAGCGCGATTTGAACTCAAATTACACTTGGGACGGTGAATATCCTAACTATCAGACCAACACACGAGTTTCTCAATTTCGGGTACTTTACTACACATGTGAAATAACATCTAATAGAATTCATTTTTAAATTTTTCAAATAAAATAAAAACTTTGATTTCTTGTGGATTTGGTTAAACACAAATTCACAATCTTTTAAATGTGTCATAAATCAAATGATTATGATAATAATAAGGTAACGTTTTTTTTTTTGGTGAATTACAATAACAAGATAAAACTCAAATAAAAAACATGATTAGTGCGACTCGGATTCAAACCATACCTGAGATGATGAATACTTTTAACCACCAGGCCATCACATGGAGTTCATAATAAGGCATTTTTTTATTTTCATGATAAATTGCATTCCCCAATGGTACAAAAATTTCATTAGAGCACAAGAAAAATAGGGTGTAAGCCCAACAAGCCCAAAATAAGTCCAACACAACCTACACCTTAAAAATTCTCTAAAGATTCTTTTATTTTACTTTGGAGGTATTGGACTCTACCGATTTGGGTGGGAGCAAACTCGGTGTAACTCAGTTTGTTTGACTGTAATATGGGAAAATATGGTTTGTTAAATTAAGTATTATTTACTGTTGTCAGAAGTTAAAATGACTATTTAAACATGATGATGAAAATTAAGTAATGAATTAATTTAAATTATTTTTGAAAATATAATATAATAGTAAATAGAGGTGCTCATGGGTCAGTCTAAGCTCGGGCTCGGTACTTTCCGAAATATGAACCTAAAATTTTATCTAACTCATTCATATTTACAAAAGACTAACTCAAGCCAATTTTATACCCGTCCATATTATTTTTTAATTTTTTTTAAAAAATATTTATATTATTCGATTTTAATATTTAATAATTTTATATATTTTTTATTTTCTAAATTTTTTTATATAGTCATTTTAACATTATTTTAATGTTTACATTAGAGAAGTATTATATATTAGGTATAAGTTTATTATTTAATGTATTCTAAATTGCATAATATATAAAAATAATATAATATAAAATTTTATAAACTTTAAAACGACTCGAGTTGGGTCTAGCTCGAGCCTTGAATGTTAAAGCCCAAGTTTAACCCATATTTTAAACGGACCTAATTTTTTATCCAAGTTCATTTTTTAGGCCTAATATTGTTGCCAAACCTTCTCAAATTTTGGACGGGCCTTAGGGCCTAGATAAGTAGTCCAACTCATGAATAGATCTAGTAATAGATAACATAAAAAAGTTAAATACTTTTAAATAATTGATACAAATTACTTTTTAAATTTTAAATAAATATAAGAATCATATTTTATTTAAGTGTCGATTAATTTAAATAATATTTTAAAAAGTTCATATACCAGTACATAACATAAAAAATTAAGAGAATAAATTATATTAGGATCATCCTAAAAGGTATAATTTTTAGGCACCAATAAAATGGTGCCACGTCATTAAAATTTAAAGCTAATAAAGTATTATCATACACTCATCTATATCTAATATCCTCTCCAATTTAATTTAACTTTAATTAAATTACTTAAAATAATTAAAATATTTAATTTTATGAATTTTTTAAACCTTGAATTTTGAACTCGAATCTTGAACCTTAAACCCCAAATCTCATGATTTAGAATTTGAGTTCGAGATTTAAGGTTCGAGATTTAGGTTTAAGGTTCAAGATTTAAGTTTAAGGTTATGGGATATGAGTTTAGGGTTCAAGGATATGAGGTTTAGTGTTTAAGTTTTAGGTTATATATTTTGGGTTTAGGGTTCGAGATTCTAGGTTCATGGTTTTTTATTTTGGGTCTAAGTTGAAAAATTATTTATGGTGTTTGAGTCAAATTGAGGTTTGTCGATACGGTTGCAGCTTGACATACACCAAATCGTCTTCATTAAAAATAACTTCTCGACATTGCTGAACGTACATTCTATTATTTATGGTAAATAAATTGTACCAAATTTAGTACATATGTTTCTAGGCCAGGAAGATTTGTCTAATACTGACTTTCTATCAAATGATCTTCTTCGTTATCCTCGAATCTTTGGTTGCTAAGAGAATGGCACAAAATGAAAATTAAAGCTTCCTGATGAGGGAAATAAATAAAGTGACTTAATATGGTTAAGATTTATTAGGCTTAAGTTATTAAATAAAGTGCATGTCAAATATGTGTAGATACTCTAATAACTAACTTCTAACTGATGATGAACAAATATTAAAAATTAATGTTAATGTCCAAAAGTTATATATTAAGTTTATGGTCCTCAAATTACAAATAAGTAACTTTGTAACATTTCATCTTTATAAAAGAGAGAGCTACATTCTCTAAAATATTTATGCGTCAATTTAAAATATCAAAACCGTAAAACTTAAAGATTTCAAGATAACGATAGATTTAGGTATATTGCAAAGCATACCAACTATAAAACTGACAAGTATATGGCAAAGCATACCAACTGTAGAGTGATAGTGAATTTAAGAGCATCCTTAACATACTTCATATCCCTAGTTGATGGTGGTTGCAAAGCTTACATTAGGATGCTTGAGATAACCATTAGATTAACAAAAAGACTTGATTGAAGCTATAATTTTGTTTGATAGTTGAATCAGAATTAATTCAAAATTTAATTGCAATTAAGTAAATATAAAAACCCAAAATTATAAATTAGGCAATATATAATTTTGGCAATTAGCCTTATATAAAACGTGTATAAGTCGATAAGAGTGAGATTTTTGGGGTAAAGTATTTGAACTCTTATTTCAATGATAAAAGGAAAAAAGTGTGAAGAATAAAATATGAAAAAAAGAAAGAAGAAGAAGAAGAAGCAAAAAGCAAGGTGAATAGCAGAAAATGAGAGCACAGGAATCAAGAGAACACAAAAAGATGAAGGCAGCCGAGTCGAGTGGAGTCCAAAATAGGTACAAAAAACAAGGAAACAAGGAGGGGGAGAAAGAAGGTATGGTCCCCGCCACAAGTGTGGTGAGAGGTAAAACATTCCGTAAGGTTGGAGTCCCCAACAGCGGTCGGAGTTCTTGGTCTCAATCCATATCTCAAGGCAAATGCCTCTCCTTTTTATCCTCTCAATTACCATACCAATGTGTTGTTCTCTATTTGTTGTGCATAAGTTAATGTGGTTAGGGTTTCATGCGGCACTGCTTTACTTGCACAACTTGCCGACATGTGGCACTTCCCACTTTTATTTCTTCCTTTTATTCTTCCCATTTTTTCCCCTATTAACACATTGGATTCTTAACTAGGGAAGGACTCATGTAAGGATGGTAATCACTATGCATCCATAGGGGTGAGTAAAATCCAATTCGACTAAAAAATTTGATAAAAAGATACAAATTTTGAATTAAACAGTTCGAGTTAATCGAGTTATTCGGATCAACTCGAATAAAAAGTCAAAATTATTAAGTTATTCGGATCAACTAAGTCGTTTTGATAAATGTTTACCCATTAAGTTAAAATGCAAAACAATTAGATTGTTTATATAGTTAAATAATCTTATACTTCGTCTATTAGTTAAATAATCAGTTCATGTAAACACAACATAGACTATAAACAATAGAATTTGTTAACTTGACTCAAATTTTTTTTATTCGATTCGAAAAAACTTCAAATTGAATTTGGTTGTTAAAATAGGATTCGTCAATTCGACTAACTTGAAAATTTTTTACTCGATTCGACTTGATTCAATCAAATGCTCACTCCTATGCATGTGGCTATTTGTAGATATTTGAATTGCTTTTTGTCTAAATTGAATAATATTCGATTTTGAATTTTCTACTTATTATTTACATTGTATTCAAAACGGATGTGGATATTAATGATTAGATATCTATTATTTGAATTCATTTTACGTTTATAGATAACTATGAATACAAATTTTGATATTCATTAATTGAATCTACTTTTACAGATAATGAATTTGGATTTAAATATATGAATTCATTAATCAATTTGCTTTTTAAAATTTAAATTTGGATAAAAAAATATTCAGGTTTATTGTATATAATCAATGAATTCATATTTAAAGAATTTTGCAAAAAAAAATTTAAATATTCAACCCATTGCTATTCCTACTTATGAATCGTAGTTCATTCGGCTTAGATCAATATAAGACAAATTTGGATTATTCTTATACTTAATTAAATCGGCTCAAATTATAACCACGAGGGTTAAGTAAGATGGTGATGATCTCTATTACCTTAATCAATAGTTGAGGGTTCGATCCTCGCCTTGAGTTTGGAGAAGCTTTAAAACTCGTGATCAACATTTATCTCCTTAATGGGCTTACAGAATGCAAAAGATTAGTTATTGAGCTCATTCCAATGGATATTTTTGGGAACAAAAAAAATATTTATATGTAAAAAAAATTTCAACTAGTATAATTTATACTATTTATTAAGCCTTTACTTGAATTGATATTACGAATCAACCAATAAACAACTCAATCGGATAATGACTAAAATACCATTCATTTACAAAGTAAATTATATTATTTTGGGCGTGTTTTTGATTTATTATATATATATAAAAGAACATGTACAATGAAATTTGAATCTTATGTTCTTAACATCTTTCTTTATCATTTCAACCAAAGGTTCAATTATCTCGTCGAGTGAGTCTTAGCTTGATTGGCATGGGCATTTTGCCAATGTAAGAAGACATGGGTTCGAGTGTGTTAAAGTGCATTATCTTCTTACTTAAGGGTTCTTGGGAAGGGACTATGAATAGTTCTAGGCATTGTTTTTAAAAGAGCAAATATGATCAAAACTTACAATAGATTGTTAAAAAAAAAAGTTTCTATTATCTTTTAAACCCAAGACTATTTGGTTTTTACTAATAATCAAACGAATTTATAGTAAAAAAATTTCCTTTTTCTCAGCAAAAACTTTCAATTTATTAACTTTTTGGTTAACCAAATTAATTAAATTAACTGGAATTAATCAAAATTAACCGAATTAGTAATATATAATATTAGTTTTTTGAAAATTCGGTTAATTTGATTAGTTACCCGATTTCGAATAGAATTAACCGATAACCGAACTTTTAAAAAACCATTAACCGATCTTCAACCGAATTAAATCGATTAATTAACCGATTAACTGAATTAATTCGATTCGATCAGTTAATTCGGTTTTAATCAAAATTTGACCACCCCTAAGATGCTTGCTGATATAGGCAGACTGCGAAGGCCTGTTAGAGCAAAATGGAGGTTGGATGATGAATAAAAATGTGACATTGTTAAACTTCATTTTCCGAGCCTTTAGAAAGTGATAAGCCCAGCATGAGGTTGAAAAGGAAAAGTGCAAAGCACCTAATTTATATCATCATAATCATGATTTGAACGAGTGTAGGGCATACCGCATGAACCGACGCACTTTCGATGAAACAAAACTAGAAAGATCTGCAAATATTTTAGGATGGAGCCGACGGCATTGCAGTGCTTTAAGCGAGACACTAGGTGGTCCTGCTAAGCTTTTGGTAGGGTACGTAGAGGCATTTGAATTTCCTTCGCCATATATAGCCTTAAACCAAACTCTTTACTAACCCAAAAACTTGGTTCAAACCATCTTATCACTCTTTTAATACATGATGCTTAACAAAATTGAAGTTGAAGACAAGTTTCCCAGAGCTTGAAACATTTCAAGAGTGTCAATGGCACAATAAAACTTGGTTCAAACTCTATCTTTGCCCTACCAATTAAAGAAACTAGGGAAAAGAAAAAGAAAAAAGATGCTTATAAATAATTTTATTATTTCAGCTACCCAAAGGAGCACTACAATTTGTCTGTGCAAATGGCTGACTTTGCCCTAAACCAAACACGACACTAACAGTAGTACTTAGCTAGTACTAATAAACAAAATAAGACTTTCAATAGGGGATAGTGGGAATCCTTTTGATTTTGACCCAAACTCATCTGCTTGTTGCAATCCAGATTACATTTCAAGTACTTTGAACAGTCGAACTTGTCAAAATAAAACTTTCAATATGGTCATTAATTCTGTATTTTATAATGTAGAAAAAAGGTCCTCCTAAGCCCTAATTCAACTTTTCTTCTCCCTGATCTCTCTAGCCTTTTGATGAATATTTTAACTGCAGTCTTGCACACAAATATGGATTCTTTATTAATTACTAATAGGTTTTTTTTAATAATTGCATATAAAGTTTTGATGTCAAAGCTTGTTACTGTTAAAGTTTCAAAGGAAGAATCAACGGTCTTTCTTTCTTCTTCTTCTAAGGGATTTTTAGATAAAGCATTCATAAGAAAAAGCTGTGTCTCTAAATGGGATTGGTGGTTCAAAGATGAGTAATGCATTAATGGTGTTTCTTTTGTTTTTTCACTGTTGTAGTGAAGCTTCTGGTTTGGGTGTTCTGGTTTTAGATAATAGGGTTCTTGGCTCTTGGGGTTGGCAGAAGGGAAATATTATAATAATACTCTTTGTTTTCACAGCCCCCTGGAATTGGAGGGAAAGTGCCATGTGGTGAGCTCAGATGTCTGCACATGGCTTCTCTCATTTCCAAGCTTTGAGACTGTAAATCAAATTATCAATACAGGGAAAACAAAGGGTTTTGTGGTTTCCAAGAGAATCAGTTGCAGTAGGGAAGACCACCTGATTTGTGTGTTTAATATATAGTAAAGCAATTGGGAGGCTTTTGGGAATTGGTGATGAGTGAAGTGTGAATGAGAGAAACAGCCTAGAAAATTTAGTCTTATTTTGCACAGTCCAAATTATGTAATCCAATAACATTTTTTTTTATATTCAACTTGCATATGCTTCCTCTTTTGCAAACCCATCCCTCTTTCCCTTGAGCAGATTGAGATTACAGGCAAAACTGGCTACCTGGTTTTCCTTCTTTCCCTTTTTGGTACTACTATTTATATGAACTGCTGATTCATACATTTTGTCCTACTAAAACCCCTTCATATTTTCCTGGGTTTGTTTTTTTGTATCTATGAAATCCCTTCCTTCTTTTGGATATGTGTCTTCTTGCTTCAGCATATGCCCTTTATTCTGAAAATCTAAAACTAAGTTTACAAGTTCATCCATATATGCTCTTCTCTGATCTCACAGCCTGAAACCTTGCTGGTTTTTTTTCCTTGTATAGTTAACCTTAGTGATATATATAAGAGCCTTTTTTTTTCTAGTCCATGGAGTTGGGACATTATCAAATGGGTACTTGTTTGTTTCTCCTCAAAAACACAATGTCATGGGTTGTTGTTCTTGCCCCACTGGTAACATCTGCTAGTTTTTTTATCTTTGGGTCCTTATCCATCTTCTTCACATCTACAGTCTTGATTTTGTCAACTGTTGTCTTCATATTATCTAAGAGGAAACTGAAGTTGATGGTGGAATCAGTGGAAGAGGATATTCATAAATCTGTTGAGGAAAGCTTACCTCAAATACAGCCTGAAGGTGAAATTAATAAGCAAAACTCAGAAGATCAGGAAGGTGCTTCATATGATCATCAGATCCATGACTGCATAGCCAAATCACTAGATGTCCTGTCTGAAAACGAATGCGTTAATGATGATCAGTTGTCAACCACTGAAGATTCCGAAGTGGACTGGTCGTTCCGGGACAACAGGGATGGAACCCCAGATTGGTCGGACGACGAGGATAGTCTCATTGAAATCTCCCTTCCAGGAGGACAATACCAGCCAAACAATAAGTACAGTAGTATGCAGCAGAAATTGCCAGAATTCATGCCGGAATCTATTTTCCGGCGACGGAGTTTAATGGAGCTTTTAGCAGAGTTGAACGACATGAATGAGGAGGAAAACCTGATAGAGATCGACATATCCATGGGCTCCATCAAGTATTCAAGGTTTGAGATTGAAGCTTAATTAAGAACATCATCTTTTTACATTTCTATTTACCAAATGTTCCAAGTTTTTCTTTTTCCTTTTTGATCCATCTGGATTTGGTGTAACTTCTACAAGTTTAGAAATCTAATATCCCAGCAATATTCTATGCTGCCATATCATGTGCTAATATATATATATATATATATATATATATATATATATATATATACACACAGTGATATTAATTTCATGTGCTAATGTTATTCAGAACTTTGGATACCCTCCCATAAAGAACTTGTGGTACTGCATCACCCTTAATGCTCATTAAAGTAATCAAAAGTAGACAGGTTGATGGAGCATCCACTTGCACATTCTTTTCCTTTTTTTCTGGACATATATTTATCATCTGATCTTTGATCTTAAATCCTTGGAGACAAGTCAGCTGAAACAATGCCATCATTGGTCAGTACAGTGTCAAACTCAAACATTGTTTGGATTGATTATGAAAAGGGCTATATATATGTATGTTTAGTTTTGATATGTAAGGTGTATGTGCTTGTTGATATAATTATAGCTAGCTCTAGGTAGTGCCTGCTATGCTCTTGCACTTTTGTATATAATTATACAAGTGTTTTCATTATGGATATGCATATTTTATCTCAAGTGTAGTCTCTAATTCCTCATAATTGGTGAACAAAATCCAATTTCATTTGAAAAATTTAATAAATAATTTAAATTTTGAATTAAATAATTTGAGTTAATCAAGTTATTCGGATAAACTCGAATAAAATATTTAAATTCTCTTGTTTAACTCGAATATGAATTACACAAGTCGAGTTATTTGAAAATTCGAATAACAAAAGACAAAATTACGTCGTTTTGATAAATATTTACCCATTAAGTTAAAAGGCAAAATTATTATATTGTTTGTGTAGTTAAATAATTTTGCACTTCGTTTACTAGTTAAATAAATTGTCCATATAAATGCAACATTGAGTATAAATAATAGAATTCGTTAACTCAACTTAATTTGACTCAAAATTTTTTGACTCGATTCAATTCGAGAAAATTCAAATTGAGTTGAGTTGCAAAAATAGGATTCGACAACTCGACTAACTCAAAATTTTTTTAACTCGATTCGACTCGACTCAACCGATTACTCACTCTTACACATAAGCATTGATAGTAATTGTTAAGATTTCTTTTTCTTTTTCTTTTTGGGGCTAAGAATTGTTTTCAATGACAAAAATTCTTTTTATTTTTATATATAATTATTTTAAAAAATTCATACATTCATATCACTTTATTAATTTGTGGGGATAAAAAGAAAAGATTAAAATGGGGAAATTAATAAAGCAAGCATGGTGGAGACAGAGTGAAATAATAAAAGCAATTTTTTTAATTACAAAAAATGGAAAAATCTTAAACAACAACGCGACTAGCGTAACTCGAATCCAAGTACATTTGAATCGATGAATATCTTACCGATCAAGTCAACACATGAAACTCATAATAGAAACCATTTTAAGTCTCGCATCTGGTAAAACTTGTTGCAAGTAGACAATTTTGAATTTAGATATCGTGTTTGTAATTTTGAAGTGAAAAGATAAAATTTTGAACCGAGATAACTTTGAACATTAAAAACTTTCTAGCTGAGGTAACTTTGAGTATTTTAATTATTTTTAAAGATTAAAATATGTTTTTAGTCCTTGTGGTTTGAGAAATTCTGAAATTTAATCCTTCCACTTAAAAAGTTAAAAATTAGGTTGTCCTACTTTTTATTTAAAAATCTCAGTTCAGCCATTAAAATTCCTATAAAAATTTTCAACTCTAAATTTTGATTAGATTGTCCACATATGACGTGGCATATGATTGATAAAAAACAAACATATTAAATTGATAAACTTTAACAGAAACTACAAACAACGATAATGATTGAATTAGGATTTTTCAATTAAAAAAGCAAGAGTTGAATTTTTAGCTTATTTTTTTATAAGGATCTTTTTTTTTGGGAAGGGATTTTTCATAAGCATTGTTAATGTTCAACCTTGCAAATGTTTTACAAATTTAACAATTTGCTTCAAAATGAATTATAAAAGTAAGGATTACAATGGAGCGTGGCGAGCAAGGATAAAGCTTTTATTCTAAAAGGGTTTATAGATTATATACTTATTTTTTAAGTAGGGCTAAAATTATAATTTTTCATTTATTTGAATGATTAAAGGACTTAAAAGGAATGATTAATATTTGAGAGGGAGTACTAATGATATTTTCCCATTTTGACCAAATAGGGCCAAGGTTTGCCCCCTAGACTCGTCTCGAGAGGCAAGGGAAAATATTGTCAAATCTACCACCATTCTATTGTTTACCTACTCCTCAATGTCCCCCGCCTCACTTTGTACTCCACTATAGATGTTAAAACTCAAATATCATTACTACTTTCATGTACGTTGGATTTATTTATAATTACTCCGCCCTAAGTTTGACATATAAAATGAAAGAATAATATATCCATATCAAATTTAAATAGTTTAATATTTGTTGTATAATGTATAATTATATCTTTTATCCATTTAAAAGTTAAATATATAATGATAAAATAATAATTTTAAAATATCAAGGAGGCACAAGAAAGTACTAGAATTGCTTCATGCCTACCTTTAAAATCACTTAGTCATTTAATTATAGGTAAGTTCTCATTTTTGTCATTTAACTCAAAAAGTTACAATTTAGTCAATGAATTATTTTAAAATTTTCATTTGAGCCACTAAACTATTCAAAAATTTTAATTAAGTCACTTGATTGTTAAGAAAAAAAAAACTTCCATCAACGAGCTCTAAGCGACGATTTGATAATCGGTACAGTGAATCAGTACCCATCAACTAGTAAAAAGACATACTTTATATCTAAATCGATCTGACCGTCAGTGTCGGAGATTAGAGAAAAAATTATTTGAATTTTGGTTCGTAGATTCGTGACGTCCAAAATTATTTCAGGAAAAACAACTAAGCTATATAAGAGAAGGGGAAAGAGTGCTTTTGATTGGTACAAACAATGCGAGCAGAGAAAGCCATGTAGCAGTGATTTTAACAGCCTAACAGCTTAAATGAAAACGTTTGAATAGTTTAATGACAAAATTATAACTTTTTTAGTTAAGTGATCAAAAACGAAAACTTACTAATAGTTTAGTGATTAATGGTGTAATTTACCCAAAAAAAAAGCCCACCTCTGCCATTAAAAAAAGTATATACATCTTCATTCGCAACGGATTTATTCAAGTTTTATTAGACGATTCAATTTTTAACATCTCATATAAAATATTAATGCTGCATTTGGCTACTAGTATAATAACATGAGGAAAAAACTTATTTAACACATATATTTTAAAATAGTTAGACATAAAATAAAGATTGATTAGTACAAATTTAAACATACCATCAATAAGAAAGAGAAGTTAAAACTCATGTAAAAAATAAAATCCTTTTCAAAATAAACGAAATTTTTTTCTTCTTTTTACTACAAATAAATTATGTAAATGACTAAAAAATTATCAATAATAATTATTTTATAACTATCCAATGATTAAATCATGTGAAAAAATAATGCTCCAAAAAAAATTGAAACTGATTACATTTAACTTTTGAAAGGTGAATGGGAACTTAAGCTACCTTTTGCTATTTACTTTTTCTTAATGAAAAGAATAGAAGGAATTAAAAATAAAATGAAGTAAAAAATAATTTAAAGTTAAAAAATGAAGCCATAATTTTTGTAAATACAAAAGCCAAATTGAGAGGAGAGAAATTATATGAATAGGGCTTCAACATTGGTCTTAAAAATGTTAACAAAAACTTTAATCATTACTCTTTTCAACAATGAATGATTTATTCAACAATGGATTCGGAATTTTATTGGATAAAATCCAATTTACCCTTACAACAAGAAGCAATTACATTATAATTTATATTATTTTAACTTTATAATTTTAATTAAAACCATTTTTTATATCAATTTATTTGTAACCATATCATAAATCTGTGATAGTACAGATCAACCTACATCAATTTTCAACAGATTACACAACACATGATCGTGTGACTCAAGATTACACGACAACAGCTTGTTACAAGGTTAAGCAACACGATCATGTTCACACGGCTTCAGTCTATCACATCACCTAACCACATGGTTATGTGACTCTTGTTTTCACTTTTTACCTATCTTTTCACAAAAGTTTCAATTTAGTCTTTGTTTGTTTCTGAGTTGGTTTAAAAACTTCATAAACTCGATTATAACTCGATTTTGATTATAAAGCATATAATACTTGCATTAACAATGTTTTATGGTGTGGTTGATTGTTTATGTCGAATTATTGAATGATATTGATGGTTAATTATCGTAATATTTTATAGCTCGAATCAGAGAATCGAACTGGATATAGAATGTTACATTACTATTGTATAATATCATTGTGTGAGCATAGCAGGTATGCCTGGAAGCTGAAATGATGATGTATGGAGAAAGGAGACAAACAATAGTTGGGCTTAATTATTAACCTTAAAACCACAGATTAATGCCCGCTTGCCCATCCCACCTCAAACACTAATCTACTAATACAATAAAGGGTAAATTCCATTAATAGTCATCCAATTATATTTTTATTATTTAATTATAAAAAATTACAAAATGATTACTCAATTATATATATACTTGTCACCCAACTATAAAAAGTTACAAAATAATAATCTAATTACCTAATTTTGTCTTTCTTATCACCTGTTAGTTACGTAAAATAAAAACACCCAAAAACATGGACGATGTTAGAAAGTTTTTTTAGGGTGCTGAAATTAAATTTATAAGTTTTACTATAGTAAATATGCAATATCACTATTTGAATAATATATATATTTTATAATTTTTAAAAGATTAAATCAAAATTTTATAAATTTTAAGAGGCTAAAGTATAATTTTACTTTTACTAACTTAAATTTTTAAAAAATTTAAAGGGAATAAATGAAATTTTTTTTATTTTAGGGCAATTGAGACTCTTGCCAGCCTCTTAGATACGTTATGGTCCAAAATTTCAATATAATTGGATAATAAAAAAACAAAATTAAATAATTGAAATTTTATAATTTTTTATAGTTGAATAATAAAAAATAATTAAATAATCATTGGGTAAATATTTTAGTGTATCTCAAACAAAAAATTTGCAGGAACAAAAAAAGAGTTTCAAACTCTGCTATCATGCAAATACAACGTCAAAGGTTCATAATCTGCCACGTATGCCTGGAAGGATAATGTGTATAGCTCCATTAAGCCAAGTTAGCCAGCCAGCCAGCCAAGCTGCAGCCGCCGCATGTACATATGAGTATTCGATCAAGTCGAGTTGAATCGAATAAAAAAATTTCGAATTAGTCGAATTGACGAATTCTATTTTTGCAACCGAACTCAATTTGAAATTTTTTCGAATCGAATCAAGTCAAAAAATTTTAAGTCAAGTCGAGTCGAGTTAACGAATCTTATTATTTATACTCAATGTTGCGTTTACATTGACCGATTATCTAACTAGCAGACGAAGTACAAGATTATTTAACTACATAAATAATATAATAGTTTTACTTTTTAACTTAATGAATAAACATTTATCAAAATGACGTAATTTTATATTTTTAACTTTAGAAAAAGTAATCATTTATTAAAACGACGTAGTTTTATCTTTTGTTATTCGAATGTTTGGATAATTCGAATTGTGTAATTTATATTCGAATTAAACCTAAAAACTTAATTTTTTATTCGAATTGATCCGAATAATTAAATTAACTCTAATAACTCAAACTATCTAATTTAAAATTTAAATTTTTTATCAAATTTTACTGCGTCTACTTCTCCTTTCTCAGTTCTCATCTCGTGCTTTGAAAAAAGCAAAAACCCACTTTTTTTCATTTCACCACCACGTTTACCATTTTCAAGCCGTTTGGTCTATGGTCCCACACGTAATCCAACGAAGTAAATTCCACCGTCCTAGTCCACTCTTATCCATAAACAACGGTCCATATCCAGCCACGTGTGATCCCCAATGGATAATTTCCCCCATCTATCCAACGGGCCATAACAACCCCCCCTCTCTCTGCATCCTACTCTCCCTTCCTCTTTTTTCGAAATCCCCTCTTGCTTCCGACCAACAGCCATCGGTGAATTCCCTATCTTGCCATCCACAAACACCCAAATTACCCTTTAATTTATAGAAAAAGTTATTTGGGGTTTTCTTCCTATTTTGATGGCGGATTCGAACGATGAGTCGGGGGAACAGAACAACAACGACGGAAATGCCCATAGCGAAGCATCGGCTCGTGACCGTGAGCAAGACAGGTTTTTACCCATTGCGAACGTAAGCAAAATCATGAAAAAGGTGTTACTGCCTAACGCTAAGATATCCAAAGACGCTAAAGAAACGGTCCAGGAATGTGTTTCCGAGTTCATCAGTTTCATCACTGGTGAAGCTTTCGATAAGTGTCAACGGGAAAAGCGGAAGACCATTAACGGCGATGATTTGCTCTGGGCCATGATGACGTTAGGATTCGAAGAGTATGTAGAGCCCTTGAAGATTTATTTGCTTAAGTATAGGGAGTTGGAATGCGAGAAGAGCACTATGGGAAGGGGAGAAAAAGATGGAGCTAGTGGTGGCTCTTCCGGAGGGGCAAGTGGTGGCGACGGCGGAGGGAGTGTTGGAGGAGGTGGATTTGGTTCGGGTGGCGGTGGATATAAAGGAGGAGGAGGGATGTATGGAGGTATGATGATGGGGTATCAGCAAGGGCACATGTATAGTTCTGGTGGGTTTCATCATCAAATGAATGCTGCTGTCAAGTTAAGATAGAATGTTCAGTAGACATGGGGGTGTATGTTCTTCTGCTTATTAGTAGATGGATGAACTGACAAATTTGAGAAGTTTTCTAACAGATGAAATAAGAAACTTCTTTTGGATAAAACATATATATGTTCCTCTCCAAATTGTTTGTCATTTCTCCTCCCTTCATATGTATATTCTATGCTTGAGCTGTGGGTAAACCTTAGCCTCTCCTTGTATGGGGGAACGACATTTCTTTTATTTTCTCTTATAAAATGGGACCTTAATTGTCAGACTAGACCTCTCTTTATGTACTTTGCTTTGGCAATTTCATTTTCTGGGATCAGTTTTGATTGCTTTAGGTCTAGGGAACCGATAATGGATGATGGTGTGGAGGGAGGCTAAGGCTTTTTGTTGGTCAGGTTTTGCCCTAAAATCCAGTTTTGTTGTCTAGGAATGTAGGCCTAGTGAGGGACTTTCGACGGTACCACCGTCACTGGAAAAGCATTCAATGTGTACGAGTGAGGAGCATGAATGACGGTAACCTAACAAGAATGTCGACTCCAGCTATTTAGATATATCAACATGAAATCACACCTTCCAAATAATTAACAAAAGAATGTAGTTGTACTTGTTCCCCTTCTTACTTGTTGATATCAAGTATGTGAGTTTAATTGGTTGGTGAGATTCGTTTAATTTATTTTTTGTTTTATGTTATAGTATTGTTATAATATTTAATTTTATTATTATCATTATTTTTACATTAATTACAAGTAAATGTATCGTTCATTCAAATTCATTTTAAGTGATTTTTGTATACAACATTTCACTTAATAATATATATATATATATATATGCTTCAAGTGATAATCTTTTAATTTTTTTTAAATTATATTACTCAACTTCTTTTATTAATAAATTAGATAATTTATTTTTTAAAAATAAAATTTTATAAAAAAAATTGATATAAAAAGCAAATGATACTTTGATTGAAATGATTAAATTGAGACATTGAAGAACTTGATGTCTTAAGTTCAAACTTAATCATGCTTATATTTTGGGTTTTGATAATTTTTCGACTAAATAAGGATCCGATCTATGAGTGACACAAACTCAATCAAACATTTAAAGAATAATTAGTAATTCTATCACACGTGTATACATGTGGGCATTATGTATTTAGAACACGTGTAAATTTATAAATAATATCAAATAAAAAAATGAAACATATGGTTTGAGACTAATAATAGTAACATATATACAATATGTACAAAATTAAAATAAAATAAATTATTTTAAATTGTTAGTAAAAATAAACTTCAATAGGTAAATACATATATTTAATAATATTAAATGCACTCCAATTGTTTTGTTGCTTGTATTGTCATCTTTTTATAACACGTTAAAATGTTTACTTGTTAGTAGGAGTGTAAATGAACAGAATGTTCGATGAACTGTTCGTGAGCCATTTATATAACGTTCGTTTATTAAGCTAAATAAACAAGTATGAACAAAATTTTTATGTTCGTTTATGTTCACGAACAAGCTCATTTATTGGCTCGTTTATAGTTCGTTTATTTATTAATGATATTTTCTTATTAAAATATTAAAATAATACCTATGTGTATGTATTTATTGTTTGTTTGTTTGTTTGTTTATTAGTCATTAACATTGTTCGCGAACATGTTCAATTAAGTTAAATGAACATGTTCGTGAACATTAAACAAACGAACATGAACACACATAATTTTAATTAAACGGACATGAACAAAAATTTAAAATTCTTAACAAATACGAACCGAACATAAACAATTTTAAAAATAAACAAGCATACACGAACAAAAATTTGTTCATTCAATTTTAATTCATTTACAGCCCCACTTGTTAGGTAGCATTATTTAACATGTCATCAAAATGTCAAAATATTCTTGGTGAAAAAAAATTTCAATATTAGAAATATAATTATGAAAGATTTATTTAACAATCGAATTATAAGAAGAGCGATAACTTAAAAAAAAACTTTCATAAAACTTAAATTAATGTCAAGTTAATATGTACTACCAACTCGATAAACATTATTATTTTAAATATAAAAAATTATTTTAATAATTTTTAAATCAAAATAATATCTAATTAATTTGTGAATCGTGATAATAACTCAATCATAACTTAAATGATATATACACATCAATAAACCTCACGGCTGGATAATACTAACATTAGTTATTAAGCTGAAAACAGTAACCAAAGTGTGAATAACACAAGCAAAGAGGACTGTCGGTGGAGCTCAGCTGTCGGCGGCGTGCCTGCCAACGTGGCCAAACAGTCCAGCACGTTCCTGCCGACACCTCTGGCCCCTACACCTGACTCCTTAGCCACTCTTATTAATCTCCAATATGATAATAAATAAATATTTAAAATTCTCAAAGTAAAATAATTAAAAAGTTAATTAAGAAAATTGCAATCGATTGAACCCTTAAACGAAAGTTAAAATTAATTGAACACTCGAAATGTAATTTTTTATTAAAATTCTTGATGAACGGTTGAATGATGATGTGGTAGCTTATATGATAACTGACGTGGTAGTTAATATGAAAAATTGATGATTGTGGTTTAATTTATTTAATTTGATTTGATTTTTTAAATTATTTTATGAAGATTTAATTAATTTTTAATTATTTTACTAATGTTTAATTGAATTTTAGAAATTATAGAAAATTTATAAAAAAAAACTATTAAAAAATTACAAAAAAATTATATAAAAATGTATTAATAACTATAAAAATTATTAAAGAATTTATTAAAAAAACTAGATTATTAAAATTTATAAAAAGGAATAGTATTTTAAATTTTTTATAATATCCAATAACTTATACCATTAATAAAATTTCTAATTAAATTGGTTTCATGAGTCAATCGAGCACCAATTTAATTAGGAAAATTACAAAAAAATGATCTTTCGTATATAAAATAAATTATATTATTTGAGAGTATTTTAATCTCTTCAATTAAAAAAAAATAAAAATATATCTATTATGAGATTTGAACTCATATCAATTTTATTGAAAAAACTTTAAATTTACCACTCAACAAAAATACAACCACCTAGGGCTCAAAGTTAAAAGAGTCTAAATTTTTGTTTTTTTAATTTTTAAGGGATCCAAAATTTTTTAAAATTTTTATAGATTAAATTTTTTTTACCAACTTTTAATGGATCCAATTTTTTTTTTTAGTTTTTAAGAGCCTAAATTTATTGTTTTTACTAACTTTTAGGAAATTTTAAAAAAAAATTTCTAATTTTTATTATTTTAATTAGGACCCAAAAATATCAAGAATCAACGTACTGTATTTCATCATACAACAGTCCATTCTCATCAACTTCCTCACGTCATCTCTCCTCAACCAAAAATTTTTCTCATCATTCCCTTTAAGTTACCAAATTCTAAAGATTATCAAAACTAAAGATTGCAAAACTAAAGAATATCAAAACTAAAGATTGCAAAACTTGGAAATAACAAATATATAAATATAATTTTTTGAATAATTTATATAAGGTTTTTAATAAGTTTTATGAATTTTATATAGTTTTGTTTAATTTATTTAATAATTTTCCTATAATTCCTAAAAGAATATCTCATTTCTGGTAATATCTCATTTTGAAAGCCTTGATTTGCTCCTCCAAGGAAACATTATTATTGCAATGGGTATTTTGAGACATGTTGACTGGTTGTTGTTTCTCGGAGGATCATTCGGGTTGTCACATTCATGATCTCTACGAATCGTGGATTAAGCTTCATCATCAAGGTGGATAGAATCTTCTTGCCTAGGTACCTCTCGAGCTGCTCGTAATTCAACTATGAGTCTGCCCGTGTGTCAGCTCGTGTGACCCCTGCACCTTATTTTTCCCACACAAGATCTAGCACATGTCCTCCCACAAGGTTGTATGGCGCACACAGACGCCTGTGTGGTAGCCCGTGTGGCGTTGAAAACCCAATTTTCTTGCGATTAAAATAGGACAAAAATGGGGTTTCGATACCCACCTATTACAACAACGATGCAAGAGCAATCTCGAAACTCCCGAAGCCTAAAAGTGAGATTCAATTGTCCAATTAAACAAAGGATTCATGCAATGTACTAATCACAACCATTAATCTACGTCGAAACCTTTAACACTAAAACCCGAAACGAGTGAAAGTTTACTTGCTGCGGAATCACAATACACGATCAATTCCTAAGTAGTGCGAGAAGCATTAGACGTCTCCTGAGCCTCCCCTAACGCATCGGAATACAAACGAAACAACCAAAAACTATCAATCAGTACCTTGGGATTTTTAAGAAACTTCCCCAATTCACACAATAACTCATAACAATGAAAATAATCGATCTAATTTACTTAAAACGTACCGGAGCAAGCAACACCGGAACACAACGTAACAATTACACAATGTGAACAGAACAAAAAGGAAATTTTAAGAACAGAAGTAAAATTAAGAAAGAATGAAAAAGAAAAGAAAGAGAATATCCAAATAAACAACAGAGGGAAGAAAACCATTTAAAATTTAAACCAGTTTTACGAAAAAGTGCAAAAATATAAGTCTTTGCAACATATGCAAAGACTTGAACACGAGACCAAAGAATAGATAAATACTTAACCATTGAACTATTAAATTCATCGTTGACATAGTTTACACAGAACTAAACTTAAGCAAGGGATTCTAAGTTAAAGGTTCAAACAAAGAAATTAACAAAAATTCCAAAGATTATTTGACTCAAACCTTAGATCTCAAGTAAGCAAACAAATCCCATAACCACATAAGCAAACACATTTTCATTGACATAACTTAATAAAAAAAGCTCAAAATGTTGAGAAGTTACACGTGGAGCGGATGTTTGTGATGGGACGATTCTGTCATTCCTTTTGATTCATGATATGGAGTTATTGAACCCGCGTAGAGATTTGGTGATAAAAAAAATCACATTTTTAATAGAAGATTGAGTGCTTGGAGGAATGAATGGTGGTATCCTCTCGAAGGGAACGTGTGGCTAACTTCCTTAAGTAGTTGCCTCCTTTTCAGCTGGGCAACTAGATTAGAAGGCGAAACTTTTGATGGCCTTCCGATCCCTCATGGATGAGGGCGTTACTCAAGTGACCAGTCATGCTGTCACGTATCCCAAATTGGAGGTACAACAAATCCTAATGATAATAAAATATAGAAAATTATATGTTGCACTTATAATTAAATGTTAAAAACCTATTAATGTATCTAATTGAGTGTTAACTCGATTAACATCGATATTATTACCAATATAAAAATATGTAAGTTCGAATACATTAAAATACATTTGTTCTCCTATATATAGTTTAAACATCATTCTAAATTTCGCCTCTAGAATACATCACCTATGCCAAAAACCGATCCATAAAATAAAATAATTGTCATTGTATTAAACTAATTAAAGAAAATTTGGACAAGTAATTGGAAAGCTTGTGCAGGATCAGCATGGCATGAAAATTATAAACGGTGTCGGTGGGTTCTACCATTTAGCTAGGTGTACGAAAAGACACCAAATCACAACAAAAATTTGAACATTAATTACCAATAATTGAAGGCAACCTCATTTTCTAAGAGGACCCACGTCCCCTGGAAAATAAAATATTTACTCCAAAGATTCCAAATATTTTACCAAAACATGCTACATGTCAATTTTTTTAGGAATTAAATTAAATTGAAATATAAAATAAAATAGCTATGTGTTTTCAGAATTAATGTCTTACGACAACGTTGAATCAAAATTCAGAAGTGTGTTTTCTTGGGGGTAACAATACATTGTAACTCAAGCTATTGGCTGCTAATTTGCAATAATAGATGTAACAGTTAACCAAATGTTCAAAGAAAAAAAAATTGTTATCAAATTAGAGAGATCAATATAAAAGTATTAGAAGATTGAATACTTATCTTATAAAAATTTCAAAAAGAGCGAGAGATCGAGAGAATTTTGATAGTAAAGTGATGAATGTTGAAAGAAAATAAAAAAAATCACGCATTTATAAGTTTTAGTAAGTATAGAGATTGATTTATTTTTATATAAAATATTTTATTTTGTAAAATGATATTTTTTTGGAATTAATACTCAATTATATAAAATATATAAATACCTTTTTTAAAAAATTTATTTGTGGGGTAAATTATTTAAATATTTTCTTATTGGTTTCGTCTCTACCGTGGGTTATATTTTATTTTTATCACCTATAATAACTTACCATTTATAACAACAACGATTATAAAGTATAAATTACATTTTTTATTAAATTATTTCTTTATAATTTTAATTTTTTAAGAAATAATTATATTACTAAGTGAAATAAAATAACAAAATTTTGTTAATATACTATTTCAATAAAATATTTAAATTTCGTATAAATATAATTTTATTAAATAAAAGCAATCTTTAATAAATAAAATTATATTTATAATTTTTTTTATTAAAAATCTAACTTTGATTAAATAAGTCATATATGCCATTTTTTTAATTAGGTCTTTAGACCGTTTATAAATTTAATTAGGGAAATAAATCGTTTTTAGGAGAGAAAAACGAAAAGCGCATTTAATTGTAGGAGGTGAGCAAAACTCGATTCAAATCGAGTTATTCGAGTTAAACGAATCGAGTTGAATTCTTTTTTCGAATTTTGAGTTCGAATAGAGTTAAATTTTCGAAGTTGAATAACTCGAATAATTCGAATAAACCGAATAAAACTATATTATTTTAATTTTAAATTTATATTACTCAAGTCCAAATATTTTTATTTTACCTCATTTTCCCCCAAAACCAAAACCTTTTACCTTACCCAATTTTTTCCCCTAAAGATTAAAACTCATCCATAAACTAAACCCAAATATTTTTAATTTTTTACCTTTTATCTTACCCAAATATTTTTAATTTTTTACCTTTTACCTTACCCAAATGTTGTTTACTTGGACTTTTGCTTATGTTTTTTATTATTATAATCTTATTGTATTGTCATTGTTTACTTGGACTTTTTTCACTTATTTATTTCAATTTTTCGTTGTATAATCATGTTTAAAAACTTTAAATAAAAATATTTTTTTAAAAATTACCTAAAATTAAACAACGCCAAATTAAATTTTTTTAATTTAACTTGAACAAATATATTCGATTCGATTCAATTTGAATTCTATCTCACTCGACTCGATTCGTAAAAATTTCAAATCGAGTTAGGAAGATGAAATATGATTCAAAAACTCGATTAACTCGAAAAATTTTCATTCGATTCGATCGAATGCTTATCCCTATCTAGTTGGGTGCACTTTCCCTTTCTCTCTCCAAGATTAGTTTTTTTTTTATATATTTTTTTAGTGTTGTGGTTTTTAAGGTTTAGAATTTATTTAAAGGTTTAGGGTATTTTGGATTTAGGGTTTTTAAATGAAACATTAGAATTTTTTAGGAAGTTTTGAGGGGTCGGAGATGTGATAACGCATCTCCGAATACATATATTTCTTTTGTCATGACGGATAGGGCCATCATCCAAGAAACCTATTGCGGTGAAGTCAGGTTTTAAGGGTGACAGTGCTCGATACGATTAGGGGTCGAAGTCCAGGTGGAGGTCTTAGTCGGAGGTCCTGATGCGGTCACGGGTTCGAGTAAAATCGAGTCCCCGGTGACGATCGTCACGCGATCAGGAGTTCAAGCTTTTTAGATACCCGCAAATGATGCCTTATAAAAACCATACATAAGATTGAGGTCATAATCATATGAAAAAACTCTGAGGAATTTTGTTCTAATCAACATAATTTTTTTCTCTATTTCGAAGCAGCCAGTATCTTTAACCGTTCATTCTTGTCCGAAAGCTGACACCAAGGTGGACACAAGCGAGCTCCTAGGTGGAGATCGGATGTTCCGACACAGAAGAGGTCAAATTCAGGTCGGTGTGGCAATGGTTATAATTATTAATGGGTAGTTTAATAAAATAATGATAACCGTCGCCGGCTCAAAAGGAGCATTATCTTTACTGCATCGCAACAGTCGCTCGTCGCTTTAGAGTCCTCTTACATCCATCACAGTGCCAACCTTTGAATAAGAAGGAAGGTTAAAGGTACCGACTGCTTGGAAATGGAGAAAAAAATTACACTAATTATAACAGAAAGTCCAAGAGTTTTTCGGTATTACTATACCCTTAGACTTGTATATGGTATTTGTAGGGTAACATTTTTGTGTATCCAAAACGTTTCAGCTCGTGGCTACGTAATAACCGTCAACTAGCTCTCTTGTTATACCCCGATCCATGATTGCATAACAGTCGTCAATTGAGACCTTCACCTAGACTTTCACCATTGACCATAAAAAAAATCACCCCAAAATCGACTTCCTTAGGATAAGCTTCGAAGGCAGTTATCCCATCTTGGCATGATATGTAAAATGTGTGCGGCTCGGAGAAATATCGCATCACCTATGACATAAGAATACCTCGAAGATAAACCAAATATTTTTAACAACTAAAATTTTTAGGACCAGCAAATGTTTTATAGTGGAGGAATGGAGATAAATGGGGAGAAATTATATAACTGAGGGACAATGAAGCTTAGTGTGTGTGAGCCATTTTATAGTCGTAGAGAGGGGTCTAAATGCAAAGAAATATGTTAAAAGCACGCTATAGGAGTGATGAACATATTCTAAATGTGTTTAAAGTGTCTGAAATATTCGAAACGTCAAAATTTTCACCTCGAACAATAGGAAATACGTTAGGGAAAGCTCACCCAATCGGGGGAGCATATGAACCTTTACCTTATATGATGAACATCGACCTATTGCCCAAGGGTGGTTTAGAGTTTTTGCAACTATCACACAGAACACCTGGTCATGCAAGCACATATCATGATGTACGAGTATCAGAAGTTGGAATGGAATACCCGAGCAAAGATTCTTTCCTTGCTTCACTGAAGCAAAACATCTTTAAGAATGGCATAAACTACTACGTCACGGAGTCTTGTTCCAAGAAATTAAAAAAAAAAGTGTGCAATGAAGGACAGGAGGAGCAAGTGGAAAATCATAGTGTCTTACCGGAAGAAAATCGAGATGTCGACGATAAAGAAATATTTCGGTCCCCATACGTGCGTAGCGACGGGTGCAAGTCAAGACCATCCAAGGCTAGACTCGAACATGATTTCTAACATTATTCTATAGATGGTGAGGGTTATTCCTTGGATTCAAATATCAGTGCTGATTACGGATATACGTAGTCAATACTAGTACACTCCAACGTACTACAAATTATAGGTTCCAAAACAAAATACTATGGATAAATTACATCATGGGTGGGACGATTTGTACAACTATGGAAATTGTAACACCCAAAATTCGAACATCTTCGTCGATTAGGATTCCGGTGTTTTACTATTCTTTTAAAACTGTTCATCCTTAACATTTTATTAATCCACATTATTTATTAGGGTATTTCATTTTGCACGTTAAAAATCGTCATTTAAGAATAAACACAATTCAACAAGAGTAAAAATGACATTTCTAATATTTTAGGAGACTTCTACCGGTACTTGATGGTCATGAACTGGTAGTAGCCAAGTTAGTAAACAATTTTGAAATTGTGCAAATTTCTACCGGTACCAGTGCTAGTTCTACCTATACAAGTTTATTTTCTACCGATATAAGTCATGCATCTACCGATACTAAAACCTTTAGAGAGAGCTATAATTATCACACTGCAACCTCTACCAATACAAGCATACAAATTACCAATACATCAATACACATAACTACTGATACATGCACTTCAACTACCGATATAACTCAAGTCAGTGAATAACTTCTCTCTTGCCCTGTACTTCTACAGATACATGTATGAGTTCTACCGAAACAAGTATGCAAAATCTCAAGAATTATACCAAATCACAAGTTTAATAGCACAATTGTACTTAACTTCAAGTATGCATTTAACCAACACACAACATATGCAGTTTCCAAGTCATTTGAAGTCTATGCGGTACCCCAACCATTGGTACGGTGTCTGTCTGTACTGTAAACTATTCCCTATCTATGTTGCTCACATGTGCTGTCAGGAGTATACATAAAGCATAAGTCCCAACCATCGAAAGACCTATAATCCATTTAGGATTCATATCTCTTTTCTGAATCATGATGCTGCTCACACAAGCTGCCGAGGACTCGCAACATATGCGGTACCCCAGCCATCGCATCGGTACTATTTCAACGGCACAAAGCCTATTATCTCTTTCGTTTCATTTTCTCGATCATCTTCAATTCCAAATGCTTCCAATTTGCTGAACATTTACAATACACACATATATATATAAGTAACGTTAAGTAAAATTTACATTATGAACTTACCGGACTGAATTGCAGTTAAAGAAGGGCTTTAAAGACTACCCAATTAATTTCCCTTTTTCGCGATTAAAACCACGATCGAAGTCTACATCCATAAATCATCCAATTCCCACATTATGTCACATAATTGATTCATTCAACACAATTTAGTCCCTTTAGGAAAATTATGATTTTACCGCTAATATTTTTCCTTTTATTCAATCTAGTCCTTTCAACGCAAAGCATTAAAAATAACCATTCTCTCACACAACCAACCCTAGTCGAATTTTCTAGGATGTTTATTCCATCCCTTCACACATTTATTTTCACAATAACACATGTAATTTCATCATTTTCATATTTTACTCTTTAAACCCTAATTTCATCAAAAATCTCTTTACAAAAAGATTTAATCCAAACATCAAACATTCAAATTTATCAAAAGCTTTTAAGAATAAGCATTTTCAATAATAGAAGTTTCATAACATTTGAAAGATTCACAAATTAGTCCTTACATAAGTTAGATTAAGCTAATACGAACTCGAGAACATAAAAATTACTAAAAACGATCAAGATTTGCTTACCCAATCAAGGCTTTAAAGTTTCAACAATGGAAACCCTAATTTCTTCTCTTAGCCATGTGAAGAAGATGATAATATATCTTTTCTTCTTTAATTTCACTTTTATACTTAATGGTAATTTTGTAATTATTTTGACTTTCATAATTAAGCTTTTTTTAATCACTTTTAGCTTAATTAAACCTATTTACACTTAATATAAATCATGCTAATCCACCCACTAAAAATCTTTTGGTTAATTTACTCATTTGGTACTTCTAATTAATCATCTATACTTTTGCACCCATTACAATTTAGTCTCTCCTATTTAATTAACTATCTAAATAATAAAATTTTTGAACCAAACTTTAATACAATGTATATGACTCCATAAATTTTAAATAAATAAAGTTATGACTTGACTCATCGAATTTGTGATCCCGAAATCATTGTTTCCATCACCACCGAAAATCTGGCTGTTATAACTCTCCCCCTTAAGGAAATTTCGTCCAGAAATTTTTTACCCGTGAACAGGTTAGGATGCTGTGATCTCATCGAAACTTCTGTCTCCCATGTAGCTTCTTCAAGCCCATGTCGATTCCATAATACTTTTACCAATGACACCCTTTTGTTTCGCAACTCCTTTACTTCGTGAGCCAGAATCTTAACGGATTCTTCTGAATACGACAAATCCGGCTGTATCTCAACCTCACAAGGTGTAATCACATGGGAAGGATCTGATCTATATCATCTCAACATCGAAACATGAAATGCATTATGAATCTTCTCTAATTCCGATGGTAAAGCCAATTTATATGCTACAGAACCAACCTGTTCAACTACCTTATATGACCCGATATATCGCGGACTCAATTTTCCCTTTCTGTCAAACCGCAGCACATTTTTCCAAGGTGAAACCCTCAAGATGTAAATTCTATATATTTTCTTTTAAGATTTGCATACGACTTCTGTCGGTCAGACGTTATTTTCAAACAATCACGAATTACCCGCACTATCCTCAGTCTCATGAACCAAGTCGGTTCCAATCAACTTAGGCTCGCTCAATTCTGACCAATACAAAGATGTTCTGCATTTTCGACCATATAATGCTTCAAACGGTGCCATTTTAATACTGGGCTGATAGTTGTTGTTATATGCAAATTTTACCAACAGAAGATATTTCTCCCAACTACCCTCAAATTCAAGTGTACAGCATCGTAGCATATCCTTAAGAATCTGTATCACTCGCTCCGACTGGTCATCCGTTTAAGGATGATATGCAGTTCTGAAAATCAGCCTGGTTCCTAAAGCTTTATACAACTTACCTCAAAACCTCGAGGTAAAATGTGAATCCCTATCAAAGATAATAGAGGTTGGTACTCCGTGTAGTCGTACGATCTCAAACATATATAATTCTGTCAGTCTCTCAAGTGAATAATCTACCCGATGGGAATGAAATGAGCTGGCTTCGTCAATCTATCTATAATTACCAAGATCGAATCTTTCTTTCTTAGTGTTACCGAAAGTCCTATGACAAAATCCATTGTGATTCGTTCCCATTTTCACTCCGGAATGGTAATAGGTTGTAACAATCTAAAGGTACCTGGTGCTTAGCTTTTACTTGCTGACACACCAGACATCTGGTCATAAACTCAGAGATTTCTCGGTTCATACCTGCCATCAATACATTTTCTTCAAGTCGTTAAACATTTTTACACTTCTTTAGTAGATAGAATAAGTACTACCATGAGCTTTTGTCAAAATATCATGTCTCAAATCAGAATCTTGAGGAACTCATATCCTGCCTCTGAAATATAACATTCCATCCATATCAACCGTGAACCCCGCGACGACATCGCTCTGTATCTGTTCTTTTCAAGTCATCAATTTCGAATTGTTCTTCTATAACTCTCGAATTCGTTATAAAAATAACGGTCTCGTCCTAAGCTCTGCGATAATAGAACCATCACCTTCCAATGGGAGGTGAGTATTCATTGCCTTCAAAGTAAACAACGATTTTCGACTCAAGGCATTAGCAACAACATTAGCCTTCCCCGGATGGTAGTCAATCACAAGGTCATAGTCTTTTAATAACTCTAACCATCGGCGATATCACAAGTTTAGCTCTTTCTGCGTCATCAAGTACTTCAAACTCTTATGATCGGTGAATACGTGACATCCCTCGCTATATAAATAATGTTGCCAAATCTTCAGGGCAAAAACAATGACAGCTAACTCCAAATCATGAGTCAGATAGTTTCTTCAATTGACTTTAATTGTTGAGAAGCATAAGCTATTACCTTTCCAGTTTGCATCAAAACACAACCCAAACCGTTCATGGATGCATCACTGTATACAACGAACTTTTTGCCTGATTTAGGCTGTGTCAAAATCGGAGCTTCTGTCAATAATTTCTTTAACTACTCAAAACTCTGCTAACACCTTTCTGACCATACGAACTGGACATTCTTACGCAGTAACTTAGTCATCGGTAAGGCTATAATAGAAAAATCCTTCACGAACTGACGATAATAACCTGCTAACCCCAAAAAATTACATACCTCAAAAACATTCTTTGGTACCTTCCAATCGAGGATAGATGAAACCTTACTTGGATTAACCCGGATTCCTTTCGATGATACTGCATGACCTAGAAAATCCACTTCTCGCAACCAGAACTCACACTTGCTAAACTTCGCATACAACTGTTTCTCTCGCAAAATCCATAATACCTCTCTCAAATGCTAAGTATGTTCTGATTCGGTCTTGGAGTAGATCAATATATCGTCAATAAACACGACCACAAACCTGTCAAACTAAGGCTGAAATACTATGTTCATCAAATCTATAAATGTTACAGAGGCGTTAGTCAACCCAAACAGCATAACCAAAAACTCATAGTGATCATAACGAGTTCTGAATGCTATTTTCATTATATCATAATCTCTCACTCGCATCTGATAGTAACTTGATCGAAGGTCTATTTTGGAGAATACGGTTGCACCTTTTAGTTGGTCAAATAAGTCATCTATCCAAGGCAACGGGTACTTATTTTTTATTGTCACCTTATTTAGCTATCTGTAATTTATACACATCTGCATCGGTCCATCTTTCTTTTTCACGAATAACATGGGCGTATCCTAAGGTGATACGTTAGGTCGTATGAATCCTCTATCCAATAATTCTCGCAGTTGAGCTTTCAACTCTTTCAATTCAGTCAGTGTCATTCTACACGGTGAAAATGAGATCGAAGCGGTGCTCGATAGCAAATCAATACCAAATTCTACCTCTCTAACTGGTGGCAAACCCCAGTCAATTGTAAGATTCTATCGATACCATTTGCGATAACTCCTAGAGAAACGACAGATGATTGGGATTTCTTCTTGAGTCAATTGTAACGCTGCATTTGCTCGTAGTGCGACATATGTGTCATATCAGACAGGGGAACTAGAATACACTCAATGATTGATCGTCACGAATCCCTTTGGGATCACACCCAGCATCAATATTGCATACGACATGTGGGATCCAATTACCATAAAAAATATCCTTCGAAAATTGAGTGAGATCTAGTCATCAACATGGGTTTGTAGTAACTATTTTTGTCACTATACATCGAATAACCATGCTGGGTTTTTTCATTGCACTAACCGATTGCTGTTTCACAGCAGGTTACGAGTTTGTCTAACATCGTTTTTATCAAATGTTTAACAACTTGAGCATCATGATCGCGTACGGTACAACGTACTTATCGAATATACCGTTCAAACAATGGACGTAGTCGTACGACGAAAGCCCACGATACAGGCACATGACGTCAAGCTTGGCTGACTGCATCAATTTCATACTAAAGAGGATGTCATTTTTTGGTAACATTGGTTGTCAAAGAAATATACTTTCGATTGGTCGCCTTGTTTCTTAAGAGGGGAACGATGTATATTGGACAAATAGTGAGCGATGGTACTTGGTGCGATGACATGATGAAAGAGATTCAACAAAGTACAACAAGATCGAACACCATGTATGTATTGTGCCACTTCTGTCGGAACCTCAATTTATGAGTCATGGAGAATGCTAGGCTCGATAACAAAAATGTTAAGGGCATTCTATCTTGTGAATTGAACAGAAGGGACTTGTGATTGTGGAATATTCTAAGCACTTTGGTTCACATGCCCACATGCAATTGTCGTTTCTGGGAACGTAAGAATTGAGTACACGCCATACATCAATGACATCTACAAATTAGAACGTATTCATAGTGTATGGAGTCTTGAATTCCTACCCATTTTAGATGAGAGTATGTGATCGTCGGTGTACAGCATGTCATACGAGTTGGTGCCAAACAAGGACTTGTGTCGCGTCCCAAAAGGTCATTTGAATTCTACCCGAATAAAGAATAATATGGAAATTCAAGAGAGAGACAGTCAACTAAAAATTATGTGGGTATTGTAGAAACCCAGGACATACAAAGATAACATGTTCTCTATATAAGGATACGTTAGGGCTTCAACGTCGATAGCATTATTTTATTCCAAATTTCATATTCATTAGTGTGCTTCACGTATTCCTTTTGGTTTAATTTGTTATTTATTGTTAACTTACACATAACTCATGATAGACAATAATGAAGACAAATGTATTATTTTAATGAAAAACCTCGATTTATTTATTTATGACATATTTATATTTACATCGCAATATTTAAAAAAAATACACTCAATTGTGTTGTCAGGGAAAATATGTGCCATAAAGCGATGGACGACGATTATGTGAAGGATTTTTGCATATAATCAGGCATACAATTGAAGGTACAACAGAAGGTGCATCTAGAAGTGTAGACTTGTAGACTTCTTCCTTATTGTCATCGTTACCTAAATATACCTAGCATTGCCCCTAGGCTATCGTTTCTTTGAGTTCGGTATCATCATCATCTTCCTTCGTGGTTAATTGTTGCATCATCCTCGCTTGTTTTCGTGTATCCGCCACTCTCACAAGAGGTGATTGCGACAATGAGTCACCTCGATAAAATAATTATGTGGGCGATGTTTGGGTTACTACAGACGTGTAACCATAAGGTGCCCCAAAACTTGGGTATGATGGCATCGACCTAGACATCGACATCGGCATCAATTGCTGCATGGGAATCTGCATCAGTATCGTTGTTGGCAGTGATGCATGTCCCAACATCAGTCCCAACATTTAGGTTGGTATCGACACCGGTAAGGAGGTGTAATATGCGATGGATGTTGGTCTCTCAAAATATGTACCTGCAGGAATAAAAGAACTTACCATGTGCAACGGTGGTCCATAGTATTGTGTTGCTTATGAAAAAAAATTGGGGTTGGTGAATTGAACAAGAATAAGTGGAGCAAACTAACTTGAATGTGCATAGCCACAGACAACACATTTTTTATTGGAGTCGATGATGAACCCGTCGTGCGACCGTGCCCCTCCTACATTACTGTGGCAGTCGACATTGCCTCTTCGATCGAATTTACCTACGCCTTGCCTCCGGTGATAGCAGATACAACTTATCGATGGCTCTGAACCACGTCAAGTAATCAATATCTATCGTCGTGTTCGTCAAGAAAAATGGTTCGTCGGCGGGTATGAATTTCATCTTATGATCCCAAGCCTGGATCTGCTCCTTGTGCTTCTCCGCCCAGTTGTCAACGTTCTTCCCTAACATGTCCACCTTGTGCAGTTCCTTCATGTCTCATGGTGGGAGCGAAATTTGTTGTCTATACCCGAACTGCCGCAGAACTCGATTTGATTCTTGCATTTTCACCGTCGCATACACTATCAACGACACCTTCGTGTCCTACATCCCCTAATTGGCCAACACTTCTGGCGAGATGCAATATATGATTTCAGGGTCGACGTACGTCATCCATTCAAATTGAAAAGTAGAATTGTAAATATCGTTGTGTACGATTTTTTTTATGAATCATTGTGTAATGAATATAGTTTCAGAAGAATAAGTAACTAACTTAGTTTCAAAACGTTGATCTAACAACAACCTAATGTCTTCCAACTCGTCGACTAGTCCTACGTAACTCGGCCCATGGTTCCACCTATATAAGCGATATATTAGTCGAAACATATAATAAATAAAAACATTTACTATACAAATTACATATTTATTAATATATGATATTTACCTCATCACCAATAGGAACATGTATGAGTCGCTCACTTTAGGACGTAGAAACGATATTCGCCACCAAGCCTACGACTGTAGCAGGAGAACGCAACCATCGATCAACATCATATCCAATTGTGTGGCCCAACAAAGCTCTCAATATAATGTGGATAAGACGGTAGATCCCTAACTTAGTTTTACGCTTTCACTAAAGTCTCCTAGATGTAGAAGCCATCTTACGTGCACCAAATTTCGATATTTATTGAGCATTAAAATGCCCCCGATTAACCTCATGATGAATGTTTGGGCATATTGTTGTATGACTTCCTCCGTTGCATTGTCAGGAAGCTTATCGAAATTTTCCTCCAACTAGTTGATCAGTATCCGACCACATTCGAACTTGTTCGAGACCTTCCTTAACATTGCTTTGCAGACGTCCACTTTACCTCGAACCACTGTTGATCTCGTGATGACTGGCCCATCCACCGACAGGCCGAGCTATAACGTTATGTCCTCGAGTGTGAATGTACACTCGCCGCATGAAAGGTGAAAAATGTGTGTTTTAGGCCTCCATCTTTCCACAAATGCGCTAATTAGTGTGGGATCGAGCTTGCAACCCCCTTGCATAGGAGACACATGCAAGAATCTAGCCTATTACAAGTAGTCACAAATTTCAAGGATCAAAGGCTCCCTCGTATTATGTATGAACTCCTCCAGCACACGATCGTTCGCCTATTTATAACATAAAAAAAATTAACATATTTAAAAATAATGGAATATTAAATTTCGTCTTGTTATTGCTAATTGAGAGGTGGAAATATGGTTGTCGTCGAAATGGATTAGAGAGGTGGCCATTTTTGACAATTTTATTCGAACGAATAAATTATGATATAATTAAAAAATATTTTAAATACAAATATAAATAAATATAGAATAAAAAATTGAGAGAGTTGAAAGAAGATTGTGAATGAAAAAAATGAAGTTTGGGGGTTATTTATATGTTTAAAAATTTTAACCGTTGTTTTTTTTTAATTTTTTATTATTGGTAAGATAATGTTTAAAAAATCGTTACTTTTTTACTATTAAGGAAAAGCACGTTTAACTGAAAGCGTTTTTTTATTTCTCTCTTAAAAACGATCTATTTTTTTAATTAAATTTAAAAACAACCTAAAGAGTTAATTAATTAAAAGAAACAGCGTTTTCTGCTTAGCCTCCAACTTTAGTATATAAACTAAAAATAATCTAAATAGTACGAGTGTAATGTAGGCAGTTACCAATGTCAATTGTATGTACTTGCTTGTAGGTTCTTTGGTTGAAGTATGGGGTTTCCTAATATTTGACTTTTGGAGTGAAGCAAGAAAGGAATGGGTAGCCGTTAAAGTGAGGAGAAGGGACCCACTTTTATATGTGGGTCCAATCCCAGCCATTGATTAGCTGGCAGTCATGAGGCAACCCACCCCACCTCACTCCTCTACTTATACACAAACACCATCATGTCTTCCCTAGATCCAACCCACTCCTCTATCTCCTCCATTACCAACCCCCCACCATGTCACCTGCAACCACCGCCCTCTTCTTCCTCCTCCTCCTCCTCTTCTCCACCTCAAATGCACACAACATCACACGCATCCTCGCCAAACACCCTGAGTTCTCCACCTTCAACCACTATCTCACCCTCACTCACTTGGCTACCGACATCAACCGACGCGAAACCATTACTGTTCTGGCCCTCAACAATGCTGCCATGTCCTCTCTCTTGTCTAAACAACTCTCCCTCTACACCCTCAAGAATGTCCTCTCTCTCCATGTCCTGGTCGATTACTTCGGTTCCAAGAAGCTTCACCAGATCACCGATGGAACTGCTTTGACTTCCACCATTTTCCAGGCTAGTGGCGCCGCTCCTGGTACCTCTGGCTACATCAACATCACTGATCTTAAAGGCGGAAAAGTCGGCTTCGGGGCTGAAAACAACGACGGAAATCTCGATGCTGTTTACGTTAAGTCCGTTGCAGAGATTCCTTACAACATCTCTGTCTTACAAATCAGTCAGGTATATTATATTGATCAATTGCTCTTAGTTCTTACATTGATGATTAGCTAATGTTCATTTTTTATTCAGGCTTTGAATTCAGCTGAAGCTGAAGCCCCAACCGCGGAGCCAAGCAAGCTTAATCTAACAGAGATACTGTCAAAGCAAGGATGCAAAGCTTTTGTAGATTTGCTCATCTCTTCAGGAGCTGATGCAACATTTAACGAAAACATCGATGGGGGTTTAACAGTGTTTTGCCCCACCGACGCTGTTATTAAGGATTTCATGCCCAAATACAAGAACTTGACAGCATCCAAGAAAGTGTCCCTGCTGTTGTACCACGGCGTTCCCGTGTATCAGTCCATGCAAATGCTGAAATCCAACAATGGGATTATGAACACATTGGCCACTGATGGAGCAAACAAGTATGATTTCACCATTCAAAACGACGGCGAGGTGGTGACATTGGAGACTAAAGTTATGACTGCAAAGATTACAGGGACTTTGAAGGATGAAGAGCCTTTGATTGTTTACAAAATTAACAAGGTATTGTTGCCCAGGGAGTTGTACAAGCCAGTGGAAGCACCGGCTGAGTCACCCAAGCCATCCAAATCCAAATCCAAACACAAGGTAGCCGATGCACCGGAATCCGATGCACCAGCGGAGAGTGATCCAGCTGATGATCAGACGGCAGATAATGAGAATGGGGTTGCAGGATTGGACGGTAGGAGATTGGTGATGGTGATGCTGAGCCTGTGCATTGGGGTATTACTGATGTGAATACACTGATACAGAATTATTTATCAGATTGATACAAATTGTATGGGAGACAACACTTTTTAGGCCATTGGATAACGAGAAATGGGGTCCTTATTTCATGTGAGAGATTTGAATTTTTCTTTTTCTTTTAATTTCTTTGGTGGTTTGTGAGCAAAAGAGCAATAAGTGATGAGTCCCACTTGCATGGGGTCATTTTCTTTATTCTTTTTTATTTATTCCTGTTTGTCATTATTAGATTGTAATGTATAGAATAGATTACATTGCATCTTGTTTGAGCTGTAAAATGCAATATTCTCATCTATTTAGATCTGGAAACAAAATATGATAGTTGCTATGCTGGAAGTACTTTCTTCCCATGTTCTAATGTCCTGTTCTTTTCAATTTTTAATATACAACTAGCCTCAAGTTATATATATATATATATATATATATATATATATCACAACCTGATTCAGCATGAAAATGTAATATCTTGAGTTTGTATTAAACTATATTAGCAAGCTTGAGTTTGTATTATATCAGCTGTATTAAACTATATTAGCAAGCTTGAGTTCGTATTGTATCAGCTTGTGCATGAAAACAATTTGAATTTTATTCATTATCAGTGACCTTGACGCTGCTGCTTACAGCTTGCTTAGATCTCTGCTGTTGAAGTATACGTAACTAGTTTTCCCAAAAGCTGTGGTTGTCGGAATCTGGGAAAATCCGGCGTAGTCCTTCTCTAACTTTGTTAAGCATGCGTTGGCAACGCTAC
This sequence comes from Gossypioides kirkii, assembly GCA_005610355.1. Lineage (NCBI taxonomy): Eukaryota > Viridiplantae > Streptophyta > Magnoliopsida > Malvales > Malvaceae > Gossypioides > Gossypioides kirkii. The sequence goes on along the minus strand of CP032249.1, from coordinate 5,122,350 downwards.
TAAAGCCATCATGTTTCTGGATAAAAGGTTGTGCTGCATATTCGTTGATCGACATCCACTGGAAGAGAAGGAAAAGAGGGAAAGATCAATTCTGGTTTGTTATCTCAGCATTGCAATGCGAAAGTAGGGCCATCTTTCTTGGCAACTTAAACAATACAAGCCAGCAAGATCGGTGTAATGGGTCAGGTCTCCACCTTGGGTACCAAGATTTCAGGGACATTCATCTACTTGTGCCATAAAATTAGCAGTCTTTTCATGCATGTTTATGAGAATTTACCTGAGCAGCTTCAATCTCTGTATCTTGTTTCTGGATGTCGGACGAGAGTGGACGCAACATGCAAATGAAAAACAAATCCGATTTCGTGAAGAATGACTTGTGGCTTTGCCTGAATAGTGGGAAAGATCAGATAGACATAGGTTAGAACAACATAATCATTTCAAAAAACAACCAAGATAAAGGGAAAAGCCATACCTAAATGCTAAAATTTCCACAAATTCAGTGTCGATCTGAAAGAAAATAAACACTATGGTTAGACTGATGTAGCAAGAGAGAACCTTAAGAATTATTCATATAGGAAAAACCCCAGTTGCTTGAGTTACCCCCGTCTCTTCTTTAACTTCCCTGATTGCTACCATTCAAATATCCTCACCCTGTGAACAGAAAATTTCAGTTTAAGGCAAAAAGATTAAAGTACAAAAACACCATGTTCCTAGCTTGATTCACCTCGTTAACTACTCCGGTAGGGAATTTCCACACACCTTTGCCTTTGAAATAGCCATTATTCTCTTGAACTACAAGCACCTAAAGATTAGAATGTCAGGGTCAATGTTAGAATTTTCTTTTCTTTTCTTTTTTCACAAAGAAAAGGTCTGTCTTCCATTAATAAAAGGGATTACCTCTCTTTGGTCATTGATGACAAAAGCACCAACCCCCACACGGTGTGATGCATTTTCAGGAATGGTATTGGTAGAGTTACTGATCCAATTCACAAGCATTACATAATCTGGTTCCGCATGGTGGTACCTAAACCCTTCCTGACAAATTCCAAAACATTGAATTACACCACCATTGCAATACTCAAACCAGAAAACCCCAATCTCGAACTATCGAAAGTCCAATGCATTTACCTTAACCGATGGTTCAACCAGATTAACAAGTTCAGTAGGCAATTTAATCCAGACGCCCCTCTTCCCCTGCAAAATGGTTTGTGATTTGCAGATTTAAAAATCAGTTAAATTCTTTATCAAAGCTATTAAGAAGAAGAGACAGACAGATGGGATCACTGACCTGTTGCTTCCATTTTGATATTGAAGCTCTGAGTGAATAGACGAATGCCTCAGATTCCATAGGTTCCTCCATGTTTAGGATAATCCCACCATATGAATCCTCCACCCCATTAAGTAATTCAACCTGTTGAACCCCATTTTCAAGGACCATTTGCTTTTCAATTGCTAATGCAATTGTTGAAGTCGACAAAATTCTCGCAGAGGAGCTTATCGAGTTACTCTTATATTGACCTGAAGGAATTAAAAGAAGAAAAAAAAAAAAAGAAACAGGTTTTGATTAAGTTTTAAATGAGACCAGTTCCAAGTTCTAACCAAGACATGACCATTTCAATATTGAAGACCAGAATCTCTATATATTCTTCTTTTATATATAATTTTTTCAGAAAACAGAGCTGGCTGAAATGGACCCATTCTAAAACCAAACTTTAGAAAAGGTAAAATCTCAGTTTTGAATAGCACTTTTAAAAGATGGGCATGTAAAATAGGACAAGGATTTATGATCATTGTACGTTTCACCATCTCTCTTTACTCTTAAGAAAAAGTCAAAAATTAAAGTTTCATTTTGAAACATATAATTTTTGGGGGGTCAAAATACTGCTCCTGGCTGCGCCTTCGCATTCAAATTGGATAATCCGCACAGACACTGTGTAAAAAAAGGTGCATACCTTTAGGGAGATAAAACCAAGAAACAGGGTGAAGAGTTGGGAGGCAAAGATATTTAGGAATCAAAGACAACAGTGTAGAGGAAAACGATGGAAAGGACTTCCTTGTAAGAAAGCAACAAGGGTAAAGTTGCCTCAGATTCTGCATTTAAATTAGCAAACCTTATGGATAGGAAATGAAATGGTTCACAGAAGTACATATATATATATATATATATATTGTGTTTTCAGCTTTGACTTTTGGTGACATTCAGGAAACCACCATGCAAGAGACTGCTAAAGGTAGGAACATAGGAGACGACGTGGGTCGATCATATTAAAGCATTAGACCAGGGAGGAAAATGTTGAGAAAGATAGTGGAAATATATATATTTTTTAGGTATAATGAACATTTAGTCCTTAATATTTACATTTTTTTTTATTTTTAAGGTAAATTTAAAAGGGGATGTCGAAATCCACGTATAGCATGACCAAAACGAAAGTCCATGTATAGAACAGAAAGCGTGTATGCCAAAGTCTTTTTATTTGAATTTAAACACAATTTGTGTCAAATTCGTACGAAATTATGATTCCATCACTATGTAATTTCTGTTCTTTAAATTTCAACACCTTGAAACGACTTTAACTCAAAAGTCTATTTACTATCTCAAGCCTTCATACAACTTTCACCCTTTCATGCGTCCAAACATTCCTTGGAATTTCCCTCTTAAAGGACTAAACTTAGAACAGAGTGCAACATTTAAGTCCCCGAGGGCCTCATGGACTCTCTATACCCGGGTTAAGGGTAGGAGCTGTAACATCTGCGTTTTTGAATCGGAGTTGGAATAGTAATAGTGTTGAGTTAAGAGTTAGAATATGTGGTTAAAATAAAAAGATTAGAAAAAATTAAGGATTAATTAGAAATTGTGAGAAAGCATGAGGGACTAAATAGTAATTTATCCAAATTGAATTATGAGTCATCATGGGAATTAGATTGATTAAGGAGGGGCAAAAGAGTAATTTGGTAGAAGATATTTTTGGAGGCAAAGTTTTGGGCCAAAGTGTAAAGTTGGAAAGCCTATGGACTAAAAGTTCAGTTTTACCATTTTTATTAAAGAGAGATATTTTAGTGGAAAATTCTAGAGAAATTGAGAAAAGAAAAAGGAAATAAATGATGAAAATATCATATTCTCTTTAAAAAGTTCAACCGTCCATGTCATTCTTCTCCATCTAAACTTTTGCTTTTATTCCAATTTAGTCCCTTCACCATTGTTAAGCCCTCCAAGCTTCAAAATCCTCCATTTTCTTTGAAATTTCCTTAAGAAAGGCATAGAGGGAAGTTAGTAGACACCTTAATTTCTTTATAGAGTCCACTTTGAAGTGTTAAAGTGGATAGGGATTGAATTAGAATTTTGGAAATTCAAGAACAAAGGTAAGAGATGATTCAATTTTCATGACATACATGTATATTTACATAATATAGCATGAAAAAGTATTGAATTTTAGTCTTAAGCTTATATGTGTTTGCATGAAATTGAAGAAAGAGGGAAGAAGGAGAAGGACCAAATTGAAGAAAAAGGAAAGGAGAAAGCTAAGGTGTGCGAAGAAATTATCTATAAGTGAGGTAAGTACTACAAGTATTAAAAAACTTAGTAACAATTAAGTTAAAGTGTTTATAATTTTAATATATATGATTAATCATGATGAAAATCTCTATAAGTATGATAATTATGTGTGATTGAATGAAATTTAGTATAAAGAAACATGAGAAAGGAATTATTCTCATTAAAATAGTTTGGATAGAATCAGAGGACTAACTTCAAAAATTCACCAAAAATTGTATAAAAAGATTTAAGAGTTGACTTAAATATGTAATTAAAGTTTATTGAGTGTGGTTTCATATGGAAGAAACTGTGAAATAAAAGAAATTGTATATTTTGAGATATACTAGTTTTTGCGTAACAAGGTCAGAGTAGGTTCGAGTTCCCCTATTCTAACTTTGAAAAATCATAGAAAAATTTATAAAATTTATTATAGACTTAAATTTATATGGTTAAATCCTTAATGAGTATATTTTCAAAAAAAAAAAAAACGGGAACATTATTGGATTCCTGTACTAAAAGATAAATAATTTTTAGTAAAGAAATGTTGAAACTATTAGGCAACAGAGAAGGGGTAAATTGAAAGAATTTACTATACAAATTGGCTAAAGTAAAAATTCTGGGATTTTTATGGTAAAAAGATATTTGAGTCTAGTTTCAATAAAATCAAGCGGATATTAATTTTAAATTCTGTAGTTCAATATATAAATAATTTAGTGACTGTGACACAAGTGTACAACTTTAAAAATTAATGTAAAAAAAATTGAATAAAAATGCAAAATTGATGCATATAAAGTGATATGTGATGAAACTGAGAAATTAGAATGAAATGGATAAATCAAAGGTTTCCAAAATTATTAGTACCTAATTGTTTATGATATTTGGTTGTTATTTGGTTAAATTGATTTGTTATTGATTTGTATTACTATAATCTGAATTATTCATTATTTAATGTTTATTCCGATATTTATATTTAATAAGTGAATATAAGGTAAGCGTTAATATTGAGATGAATGAAAATTTATATTAAATTAATAGTATATTTAAATTGAATTTGAATGATTTGTGATCAAAATTGAAAGTGAAAGTGAAATTGGAATTGAAAGTGATATGAATTGTAAATTGAAAATCCCTATTAACTAGTCGGGTTGAGTCAGATATACTTGGCATGCCATAGGATTGGAAGAGTTCAGGGATACTTCGACCTTGAGTCGATGAGACACTGGGTGTCATTATTTTACTTCGGATAGATTTGATGAGGTACTGGGTACCACTTTACTTCGGCTAGGCCGATGAAACACTGGGTGTCACTTTATTGCTTCGAACTATCCGATGAGGCATTGAGTGTCATTCTAGTGTGTTTGGTTGGATGGTTGGATCCGTGTATTCGCTAAGGTCCGAGTCTTGTTAATAGGGTAAACAATGTGAAAAAGAAAGAATGTGCAAATTGTGACATTGAGATATGTGAAATGATAATCACATGAAAGGTAAGTACAATATATGTATAAGAAATCAAAGAATGATAAAACTAAGTAAGCTAAGAGATAGGAATGGCTAAAATGTGAAATGAGGAAGAATATGTGAATTCATAACACTATTGTAAGTTAAATGTTATACACATAAAAGGTATGTATTTTACATGAATTAATAATTATATGAATGAGTTTGAAATGTGTGATTAAAAGATGAATGATTAATGACTCTTGTAGTACTTACTAAGCCTTCACCGGCTTAACGCGTTTATTTCAACGCGTAGGTATAAGACCTCCAAGAAGCTAAGGTTGGATTAGGTGCCTCTCATCAAATCACATCAATATTGGAATATTGCAAGACGAGGTATATTTATTTTGTGTGAAATGGCATGTACAAATGGTAAAGTTTTTATAATTTCAGGGGGTTAGTTGAAGTTTTTAGTTATATTTCTTAATTTTAGAATAGAGGTATCAATATTTTTATGGTGTTATCGATATTTGCCCTGTTTTGAGAAAAAATTACATTTTCATTATTTTCAAATTGGTTTTAAGTCTCGATTTTGATTATACTTGATTATTTTGTGATATTTTGAGTAAAACGATTCAATTACACAATATTTGAAAGAAAATTTTGTTATACTCATTTTTAATTCTTTGACACTGTATGTAATACTTTTATACCGGGTTTATACATGTGAATCGAGTGTAGGGGTGTTACAAGAGCCCATTGCTCTCCACCAACCCATCAACGACTTGTCTCGAGTCAACTGTTACCCATCACATACCTTTATAGGTGCAGGGAACAATGGTATCGGTACAAGTGAGGAGAAGAACTAATTCTTCTCCTTACTACTGTATCTTTTTGAATTTTATCTTACTTGTTGCGATATGACAGGGTCCAAGTATCAGTGCCTCTGTGCCTGGAGCAAAAAATTGCCCTAAAATTCTTCTATTTTGATACGTAAGAGCTCAATATCAAATCGTGGACCTATATGACTCAAAACTCATGTTTTAAACACCTAAAACAACTACCGAAACACCTCCAAACAAAAGTAAACATAGACTATGCTTCAAGTATACTTCAAATTCATCATGAAAACTAGATAAATTTCGTTCAAACATGACTTATTAAAGAAGTGGTATCATGAATGGCCACTTAGATAGTTCTTTAAACATAATAAACTCAAATTTAGCCACGATGACCTTCAACATATCAAATAAACATTAGGCTAACTTAAATAGCAAGTTGCAAATGAACTTAACATGATCACAGTGACATCACAGATACATGCCACAAGTTATAAGAACATTGAGTTCATACTTTTGATAATTTGTTGATAGTGTGATGCTTATAAATCAAGATGGCTTCAAGGGTCCGAGCACAAGAATTTGTGTGCATGAATAACATTGCGTAAGCATATAATGCTCAGTAAGTTTAATTGGTAAGTCCTATACTCACCTTGCTAGAGAGGACTTACAAATACATGGCTCAACAAGCTTCACATATTCTTATTACTTAAAATGACATGTAAAATTGGTACAAACATATGTATTCACATGAATTTGATGGCATACAAATGTGCTTTAACATGTTAAATAAGTTTTAATGGTTCTTTTTTGTTCTTATATACACTTTGCTAATATTATTTCAACATTTGATTTCTATTTTTCAGGTTGATCAAGATTACCAAGTTCATTCATTCTGCAATTGTATGTTTCATTCATTAATCATTTCTTGTCCATTTTCATATTCGTGCCCCATGTAAACTTAGTAAAATAGGACTCGATCCTTACGAGTAATCCACATACGCTAGAGAGCACTGAGGTGCTATGCCTGAAGACAACATAATTCTAGTAAAATAGACAGTTCATCGAAGAGGTAACTTGAGCCCAATGGTTTGCAACAAATGCTCGACTAAGGTTAGAGTATCGAAACTCCAAAATATATGTACATTAACATCACACAAACTTCGAACCCCATAGGACTCCAGAGAAAACATATTCACATAGACCTACTTGGAATATGCCAATTGTATCCTAACCTTTCTTAGTGTTTAACATCAGAATTTCACATAAGTCGTGTTCTTTCCGTTCAAATTTAATTTCGACTTTAGAAATATAATCTAGTAACCTCAAGCTATCTAAAAACATGTTTAACCCTCTAGGGTTATTTTATTCATTTTTCTCATAAGCTCTCAAGCATCCAACAATGGTGTCATGAGCATCCTTTATCAAAATCTTAGTCTAACTTCATCCCTAATTTACTTACACCACTTTAAACTCATTTTGACCAAAAAACCAAGTCTAAAAACCATTAAACATACTTGATCAAGCTTTATAACTTTAGATTTTCTAAGTGTTCAACCATGTCCATCCTTGCATTTTCCTTTTAAATTCAATAATCAAGTGAATGGGTTCATACTTAACTAGCACTTCACGCAGTCAATTAAACCAAAATTCAAAGGAAATTTCCTTACCACTGGAGTTGAGCTGACGGCTTGGAGAAGAAAGAACTTGGAATTTTCTTTCTTTTCTTCCTTCTTGTTTAATAGCCTTGGGAAAAGATGAGAATCCCACTTGCATTTTTTATTTTTATGTTCGGTGGGAGAGAGAAAGAATTAATCTAATTTTAATTAAATTTAATTCTTAATTTTCCTTTCATCTTATGGTGACAAGTAGCTTTACATCAAATTATTGGCCATTAATGGCCATGATTAAGTTACCCACTAACATGTAATTAGAGTTTGGTCTAATTACATGCTAGGGTCTTAGCAAGTCACATCTTTTGTCACTTTAAATTTCCATTTTGTTCACTACCTTCACCATAGCTTTGACACACCAATTTTTACAATTAAGTCCTTCTCCACTCTTTCTCTTGCAACTTAGTCCATAAGTTATTTTTACCATTAGTATATCAATATAATTTTCGATTTTTCCCAATATCGTATTTGATTAATAAATGATTCACATTTAACCGACACTCAAAAGTTTTTATTTACTTAATCATCGGTACAATAAAAGTTTTGGCATCGAAAATTTTGGGATGTTATAAACTCGTGGTATTAACTCAGTCATACACTTAAATAATAATAAATATAAAAGTATATATATACAAACAATGTGGGTAAAATAATTTGTGTAATAAATTTGAAATGTATAGAAAAATTTAAAATAAAGCTTTGGTTGTAGTGGTAAAGACAATATTTATAGATTTTGGTTGTATGAGTTCAAATATTTAATCGGTAAATTCTTATTGTTTTTTAAATAAGAAAATGACAAAAGTGCCCTTGTAATAACATAATTCATTTAAAATATGTAAGATTATTTTAATAATTTCATTAACTGAATTGACATTAAATTAATTTGTGACACCAACTCAATTACATAATTAAATAATAGTATAAATAATAATATTAGGCCTCGAGTTTGGTTGACAACAGTGTAGAGGAAAACGATGGAAAGGACTTCCTTGTAAGAAAGCGACAAGAGTAAAGTTGCCTCAGATTCTGCATTTAAATTAGCAAACCTTATGGATAGGAAATGAAATGGTTCACAGAAGTACATATATATATATATATATATATATTGTGTTTTCAGCTTTGACTTTTGGTGACATTCAGGAAACCACCATGCAAGAGACTGCTAAAGGTAGGAACATAGGAGACGACGTGGGTTGATCATATTAAAGCATCAGACCAGGGAGGAAAATGTTGAGAAAGATAGAGGAAATATAATTTTTTTTTTAGGTATAATGTTAACTTTTGTATGACCAAAATAGAAGTCCATGTATAACTTGAATTTAGACTACACTTAAAATAATGAACACTCTTAACCATCAAATCAACACACGAAATTTTTAAAAATTAAAATTTTAAGAATATGGTATTAGGACATTGAAGTTATAGTAGAATTCACTCAATTTTTTCCATTTCAAGATGAAAAAGAATTAATGCATGTTATGTAATCAACTTTGTCTTTTAGGAAGAGACTGGATTCTAGGTTTCATAATTTCTTCTATAAATTCGAAGTTGGAGCAAGAAAAAAAAATACAACACAAAAGAAAAGAAAAAGAGAGGAAAAAAAAAGAAGAAGAGAAGAAATGGCTTCATCAAGCAATTCTTTTGGTCTGAAACTGAGTCTTAAGCCAATCTATGTGCCCAAAACCATCACTAATCTGATGGAAGATCTCCCAAATATCGAGAATGATGCTGATAAGTTAGCAGTGTTGAGTGATTATATCAGTCAACATGAAGAAGAACTCAGCAGCATTGCTGCTTTGAGACGTCAACTTCCTCAATGCATGCTGCTGTTGATGGAGGGTGAGACTATTTCACACCATTTTTTCTTCTTTTTTAAGTTTTGTTTTCATTTTTTTATGAGAAATGTTATGATTGATTGACAAATCTTTTTTTGGTTTGGTTGAAGCACTCGATACACTGAGACTGGAGTTTCTGAAGATAAAAAATGGGATGGGAACTGATGAACAGGGTGATGCTGATATGGTTTTGAAGGAGAATTCTGGAAAGAAGAGGAAACGTTGTGAACAAATGGTAGAAGCTGGAGATATTCCAAATCCGAAGTGTGATTACAGAGGCAAGGGTGTGATGATGAGCTCATCTGCTCCTCATCAGGCATCCAACCATAAGCACCCCAAAACATTCAGGGACTTTGTTCAGGTAATTTACCTCTTACCATACCATACCACCAACATTTTAATTGTTTTTTTACTTTTTTTTTGGATTTTAAGTTTTTTTAATCTCAGATTCGTGTGATGCCCGTAGGAATGGCGATGGATGGAGTGCTTGATTTTTTTAACTTGAACCCTAAATCTATTTAAAAAAAATCTTAAATCTCGATTTATTTTAATTGTTAATATCTCAACTCGAACTCGAATCTGAAATGAAAAACATTCACCGACCCCCAAATCATTTGACCTTTGAACCTCCGTTTCCAAAAATCCATTAACTCAATCGGCAATAAAATCATGGTAAAACTAAAATATATCAGAAGCGTTACTTTAAAATAAGTTTTAACTCAAAATGGTGAATTTTTTTAAAAACCAAATCCGAAAACTTTTAAGAGAATAACGTAACCGTCACTTTCGATAAATAAAAAAAAACCGATGTGTCGGCTTGGGTTGGTGAAATTGACAAAATTCTACGCATTGCGTTCCAAAAATTTTGGTATTGGTATAACATTAGAAATTCTACGCATCATTCATACTTTTGATAGCTTGTTGATAGTGTGATGCTTCTAAATCGAGATGGCTTCAAGGGTCCGAGCACAAGAATTTGTGTGCACGAACAACATCGCGTAAACATATAATGCTTAGTAAGTTCAATTGGTAAGTCCTAAACTCACTTTGCTAGGGAGGACTTACAAATACATGGCTCAACAAACTTCACATATTCTTGTTACTTAAATGACATGTAAAATTGGTACAAACATATGTACTCACATGAATTTGATGGCATACAAGTGTGCTCTAACACGTTCAATAAGTTTTCATGGTTCTTTTTTGTTCTTATATACACTTTGCTAATATTGTTTCAACATTTGATTTCTATTTTTCAGGTTGATCAAGATTACCAAGTTCATTCACTCTGCAATTGTATGTTTCATTTATTAATCATTTCTTGTCCATTTTCATATTCGTGCCCCATATAAACATAGTAAAATAGGACTCGATCATTATGAGTAATCCACATACGCTAGAAAGCACTAAGGTGCTATGCCCGAAGACAATAGAATTCTAATAAAACAGATAGTCCTTCGAAGAGGTAATGTGAGCCCAATGGTTTGCAACAAATGCTTGACTAAGATTACAATATCGAAACTCCAAAATATATGTACATCAACATCACACAAACTCCGAACCCCATAAAACTCCAGAGAAAACATATTCACATAGGCCTACTTGGAATATGTCAATTGTATCCTAATCTTTCTTGGTGTTTAACATCTGAATTTCACATAACTCGCGATCCTTCTGTTCAAATTTAATTTTGACTTTAGAATTATAATCTAATAACGTCAAGCTATCCAGAAACATGTTTAACCCTCTAGGGTTATTTTATTCATTTTTCTCATAAGCTCTCAAGCATCCAACAATAGTGTCATGAGCATCCTTTATCAAAATCTTAGTCTAACTTCATCCATAATTTACTTACACCACTTTAAACTCATTTTGACCAAAAACCAAGTCTAAAAACCATTAAACATACTTGATCAAGCTTTATAACTTTAGATTTTCTAACTGTTCAACCATGTCCATCCTTGCATTTTCCTTTTAAATTCAATAATCAAGTGAATGGGTTCATACTTAACTAGCACTTCCCGCAGTCAATTAAACCAAAATTCAAAGGAAATTTCCTTGCCACTTGAGTTGAGCTGACGGCTTGGAGAAGAAAGAACTTGGAATTTTCTTTCTTTTCTTCCTTCTTGTTTAATAGCCTTGGGAAAAGATGAGAATCCCACTTGCATTTTTCGGTTTTTTTACAAATATATCATAAAAAAAAATAATTACCAAAATAATACTCTCATCCCATTAATTACCAAAATGATATGTTTAGTTAGGTTGAGGGTTATCAAATGACGGCACTCTTGGGGTTTTTCTGAGACGAATTTTTTTTATTTTTTATTATATTTATATATTTAAAAATAAAAAAAATATTTTATTGGTGGAGGGTTATCAAATGGCGGACTACTAAAGGAAGGAACATAGGAGACGACGTGGGTCGATCATATTAAAGCATCAGACCAGGGAGGAAAATGTTGAGAAAGATAGAGGAAATATAATTTTTTTTAAGTATAATGACACATTTAGTCCTTAATATTTACATTTTTTATTTTTTAAGATAAATTTAAAAGGGGATGTTAAAGTTCATGTATAGTATGACCAAAACAGACGTCCATGTATAAAACAGAAAGCGTGTACGCCGGAGTCTTCTTATATGAATTTAAACACAATTTGTGGTAAGTTTCGAACGAAATTATGATTCCATCACTATGTAATTTCCATTCTTTAAATTTCAAACACCTTGAAACGACTTTCACTCAAAAGTCTATTTACCATCTCAAGCCTTAATACAACTTTCACCCTTTCATGCGTCCAAAGATTCCTTTTTAGGCCATTGGATAACGAGAAATGCGGTCCTTATTTCATGTGAGAGATATGAATTTTTCTTTATTCTTTTTTATTTATTCCTGTTTGTCATTATTAGATTGTAATGTATAGAATAGATTACATTGCATCTTGTTTGAGCTGTAAATGCAATATTCTCATCTATTTAGATCTGGAAACAAAATATGATAGTTGCTATGCTGGAAGTACTTTCTTCCCATGTTCTAATGTCCTGTTCTTTTCAATTTTTAATATACAACTAGCCTCAAGTTATATATATATATATCACAACCTGATTCAACATGAAAATGTAATATCTTGAGTTTGTATTAAACTATATTAGCAAGCTTGAGTTTGTATTGTATCAGCTTGTGCATGAAAACAATTTGAATTTTATTCATTATCAGTGACCTTGACACAGCTGCTTACAGCTTGCTCAGATCTCTGCTGTTCAAGTATACGTAACTAGTTTTCCCAGAAGCTGTGGTTGTCGGAATCCGGGAAAATCCGGCGTAGTCCTTCTCTAACTTTGTTAAGCATACGTTGGCAACGCTACTAAAGCCATCATGTTTCTGGATAAAAGGTTGTGCTGCATATTCGTTGATCGACATCCACTGGAAGAGAAAGAAAAGAGGGAAAGATCAATTCTGGTTTGTTATCTCAGCATTGCAATGCGAAAGTAGGGCCATCTTTCTTGGCAAGTACCAAGATTTCAGGGACATTCATCTATTTGTGCCATAAAATTAGCAGTCTTTTCATGCATGTTTATGAGAATTTACCTGAGCAGCTTCAATCTCTGTATCTTGTTTCTGGATGTCGGACGAGAGTGGACGCAACATGCAAACGAAAAACAAATCCGATTTCGTGAAGAACGACTTGTGGCTTTGCCTGAATAGTGGGAAAGATCAGATAGACATAGGTTAGAACAACATAATCATTTCAAAAAACAACCAAGATAAAGGGAAAAGCCATACCTAAATGCTAAAATTTCCACAAATTCAGTGTCGATCTGAAAGAAAATAAACACTATGGTTAGACTGATGTAGCAAGAGAGAACCTTAAGAATTATTCATATAGGAAAAACCCCAGTTGCTTGAGCTACCCCCGTCTCTTCTTTAACTTCCCTGATTGCAGCCATGCAAATATCCTCACCCTGTGAACAGAAAATTTCAGTTTAAGGCAAAAAGATTAAAGTACAAAAACACCATGTTCCTAGCTTGACTCACCTCGTTAACGACTCCAGTAGGGAATTTCCACACACCTTTGCCTTTGAAATAGCCATTATTCTCTTGAACTACAAGCACCTAAAGATTAGAATGTCAGGGTCAATGTTAGAATTTTCTTTTCTTTTCTTTTTTCACAAAGAAAAGGTCTGTCTTCCATTAATAAAAGGGATTACCTCTCTTTGGTCATTGATGACAAAAGCACCAACCCCCACACGGTGTGATGCATTTTCAGGAATGGTATTGGTAGAGTTACTGATCCAATTCACAAGCATTACATAATCTGGTTCCGCATGGTGGTACCTAAACCCTTCCTGACAAATTCCAAAACATTGAATTACACCACCATTGCAATACTCAAACCAGAAAACCCCAATCTCGAACTATCGAAAGTCCAATGCATTTACCTTAACCGATGGTTCAACCAGATTAACAAGTTCAGTAGGCAATTTAATCCAGACGCCCCTCTTCCCCTGCAAAATGGTTTGTGATTTGCAGATTTAAAAATCAGTTAAATTCTTTATCAAAGCTATTAAGAAGAAGAGACAGACAGATGGGATCACTGACCTGTTGCTTCCATTTTGATATTGAAGCTCTGAGTGAATAGACGAATGCCTCATATTCCATAGGTTCCTCCATGTTTAGGATGATCCCACCATATGAATCCTCCACCCCATTAAGTAATTCAACCTGTTGAACCCCATTTTCAAGGACCATTTGCTTTTCAATTGCTAATGCAATTGTTGAAGTCGACATAATTCTCGCAGAGGAGCTTATCGAGTTACTCTTATATTGACCTGAAGGAATTAAAAGAAGAAAAAAAAAGAAAGAAACAGGTTTTGATTAAGTTTTAAATGAGACCAGTTCCAAGTTCTAACCAAGACATGACCATTTCAATATTGAAGACCAGAATCCCTATATATTCTTCTTTTATATATAATTTTTTCAGAAAACAGAGCTGGCTGAAATGGACCCATTCTAAAACCAAACTTTAGAAAAGGTAAAATCCCAGTTTTGAATAGCACTTTTAAAAGATGGGCATGTAAAATAGGACAAGGATTTATGATCATTGTACGTTTCACCATCTCTCTTTACTCTTAAGAAAAAGTCAAAAATTAAAGTTTCATTTTGAAACATATAATTTTTGGGGGGTCAAAATACTGCTCCTGGCTGCGCCTCCGCATTCAAATTGGATAATCCGCACAGACACTGTGTAAAAAAAGGTGCATACCTTTAGGGAGATAAAACCAAGAAACAGGGTGAAGAGTTGGGAGGCAACGATATTTAGGAATCAAAGACAACAGTGTAGAGGAAAACGATGGAAAGGACTTCCATGTAAGAAAGCAACAAGGGTAAAGTTGCCTCAGATTCTGCATTTAAATTAGCAAACCTTATGGATAGGAAATGAAATGGTTCACAGAAGTACATATATATATATATATATATATTGTGTTTTCAGCTTTGGCTTCTGGTGACATTCAGGAAACCACCATGCAAGAGACTGCTAAAGGAAGGAACATAGAAGACGACGTGGGTCGATCATATTAAAGCATTAGACCAGGGAGGAAAATGTTGAGAAAGATAGTGGAAATATATATATATATTTTAGGTATAATGTCACATTTAGTCCTTAATATTTATATTTTTTAAGGTAAATTTAAAAGGGGATGTCGAAATCCACGTATATTATGACCAAAACGGAAGTCCATGTATAGAACAGAAAGCGTGTACTTAACATGATCACGCACAGTGACATCCTAGATACATGCCACAAGTTATAAAAACATTGAGTTCATACTTTTAATAATTTGCTGATAGTGTGATGCTTCTAAATTGAGATGGCTTCAAGTGTCCGAGCACAAGAATTTTTTGTACATGAATAACATCGCATAAACGTATAATGATCAGTAAGTTTAATTGGTAAGTCCTATACTCACCTTGCTAGGGAGTACTTACAAATACATGGCTCAACAAGCTTCACATATTCTTGTTACTTAAAATGACATGTAAAATTGGTACAAACATATGTATTCACATGAATTTGATGGCACACAAGTGTACTCTAACATGTTCAATAAGTTTTCATGGTTCTTTTTTGTTCTTATATACACTTTGCTAATATTATTTCAACATTTGATTTCTATTTTTCAGGTTGATCAAGATTATCAGGTTCATTCATTCTGCAATTGTATGATTCATTTATTAATCATTTCTTGTCCATTTTCATATTTGTGCCCCATGTAAACTTAGTAAAATAGGACTCGATCATTACGAGTAATCTACATACGCTAGAGAGCATTGAGGTGCTATGCCCGAAGGCAACAAAATTCTAGTAAAACAGATAGTCCTTCGAAGAGGTAAAGTGAGCCCAATGGTTTGCAACAAATGCTCGACTAAGGTTAGAGTATCAAAACTCCAAAATTTATGTACATCAACATCACACAAACTCCAAACCCATAGAATTCCAGACAAAACATATTCACAAAGGCTTACTTGAAATATGCCAATTGTATCCTAATCTTTTTAGTGTTTAACATCTGAATTTCACATAACTAGAGATCCTTCCGTTCAAATTTAATTTCGACTTTAGAATTATAATCTAGTAACGTCAAACTATCTAGAAACATGTTTAACCCTCTAGGGTTATTTTATTCATTTTTCTCATAAGCTCTCAAGCATCCAACAATGGTGTCATGAGCATCTTTTATCAAAATCTTAGTCTAACTTCATCCATAATTTACTTACACCACTTTAAACTCATTTTGACCAAAAACCAAGTCTAAAAACCATTAAACATACTTGATCAAGCTTTATAACTTTAGATTTTCTAAGTGTTCAACCATGTCCATCCTTGCATTTTCCTTTTAAATTCAATAATCAAGTGAATGGGTTCATACTTAACTAGCACTTCCCGCAGTCAATTAAACCAAAATTCAAAGGAAATTTCCTTACCACTTGAGTTGAGCTGACGGCTTGGAGAAGAAAGAACTTGGAATTTTCTTTCTTTTCTTCCTTCTTGTTTAATAGCCTTGGGAAAAGATGAGAATCCCACTTGCATTTTTTCTTTTTTATGTTCGGTGGGAGAGAGAAAGAATTAATCTAATTTTAATTAAATTTAATTCTTAATTTTCCTTTCATCTTATGGTGACAAGTAGCTTTACATCAAATTATTGGCCATTAATGGCCATGATTAAGTTACCCACTAACATGTAATTAGAGTTTGGTCTAATTACATGCTAGGGTCTTAGCAAGTCACATCTTTTGTCACTTTAAATTTCCATTTCGTTCACTACCTTCACCATAGCTTTGACACACCAATTTTTACAATTAAGTCCTTCTCCACTCTTTCTCTTGCAACTTTCCCCTTAAATTGATCATGTCAATTCTCTTTCTCTTGCAACTTAGTCCATAAGTTAGTTTTACCATTACTATATCAATTTAATTTTCGATTTTTCCCGATGTCGTATTTGATTAATAAATGATTCACATTTAATCAACACTCAAAAGTTTTTTGTTTACTTGATAATCGGTACAATACGAGTTTTGGCATTGAAAATTTTGGGATATTATAAACTCGTGATACCAATTCAATCACACACTTAAATAATAATAAATATAAAAGTATAGATATACAAACAATGTGGGTGAAACAATTTGTGTAATAACATTGAAATGAATAAAAAAAATTAAAATAAAGCTTTGATTGTAGTGGTAAAGAAAATATTTATAGATTTTGGTTGTATGAGTTCAAATATCTAATTTGTAAATTTTTTATTGTTTTTTAATAAGAAAAAGACAAAAGTGTCCTTGAAATAATATAATTTATTTAAAATATGTAAGATTATTTTAGTAATTTCATGAACTGAATTGACTTGTGACACCAATTCAATCACATACTTAAATAATAGTATTGAAGAAGGATCAACTCTTTCTAGAGAATTCTTCAAAGTGGTTGATCTTGACCCTCAACAATCAAAGATATTGTCCATATGTCGAGGTTTTGTCCCCAACAATAAATATATATATATATATTTTAATTTTTATCTGACACATGATAGAAATTAAGGGTGGTGCTGCCTACCTGATAGTCTCCACCACCCTAAACACCTCATTCTCGTAAATAATCGGGATAGGATATCATTTTGGTAAAAAATGTATTTTCTTGTATTATTTGGGTAAAAAGGCCTCTCTATTGATACAATAACATTTAATTTTGTATTTCTATTTTTAAGTATATGAATTTTTTAGAGATTAAATATATTTTATTTATTTATATATATTTGTTATCGAAAAAATATATTTTTATTTTTTGATTTTTTTATTTTCTAAAATTTTAACTAACTTTTTAATTTTTAATACGTATTTTAAAATTTTAGAATTTTTTTGAATTATTTATATTTAATATAATTTTTTATAATTCTTTTTTTATATGATTGAAAAAAATATAAAAATGTTTTTAATTTAATATTTTTTTATATTTTTTATATATATTTGAATTTTATATTTTTTTATTTCTTAAGATATCTATCGAAGTGAGCTCGGTAACTAATTCTCCACATTCTGTAAGCCCATTAAAAAAGTGAATGCTTGTTACGAATTTTAAAGCTACGACATACACAGGACGAGAATTGAATAAGAAATTTTTGTTTTAAGCTTTTCAATTTTTAAGTAAGCAATACATTATTGTTTTAAAGTATTTGATAGTTTAAATATTATTATATTTAAATTAATAAACAAATTGATTAGATAAATCTGATAAAATATTAAATCACATTTTATATTCATCTTGAATTACATTTCATTATAGTTTGAACTATTATTTTTATTGTTATCTTAAAATCAAATATATAAAAAAATAAAATAAAATCCGATGAATATTAAATTACATTTTTATTATCATTTACACTATTAAAGTTTATAAATAAGTAATATCATATTATTTTAAATTATTTCTTACTTAAACATAAAGAAAATATTATTATGTTAAAATTAATAAAAAAAAATTGATTAAATAAAATCTGTTCAAATATTGTATTACACTTTCATTATTGTTGAAACTATTTAAGTTTATAAACAACTTATTGGTTTATGTAGCAAAAAATAAACATCTTATTAGTGTAATGACTTTTTTGAACCTTTAATTTTACAAAAAAAACAATTTAGTTCACCATTTTTTAATTTTTTTTTAGCTTTTAAATTTGCTTTTTTTGTCAAACCATCCCAAAATAGATAAAAAATATTACATCCCAAAATAGGGCTAGAAGAAATAGGGATAAAAATTTAGATTTTAATTTTTAAACATAGGGTAAGAGAATTTAAAATGCCTTAAAAATTATTTTTGTTAAGAAATAATAAGAATGAGTTTGTTGATTAAGTGATAAAACCTTAACTTACCCTCCCAAGTTTGACACCCTTAGTGTGCATACAGTCAAATATTTTATTTTCTTATTTTTACCCCATAAAAGTGCCAAAATTTTAAACTAGTCCAACCCAAATTTTTTTTTAAAATTTGGTCCTTAATTTAAAATAATCTTAATTTTAAATGATTTCCTAAAACCAGTTTCAATTAAGGAAAAAGAAATTATAAATAGTCAACCCTTTTAAACTCTAGAATTTATATCTAAAGATTTTTTTAAGAAAACTCCCAAAGTTCCTTTTTTGTCAAATCAAATTTCAACGAAGGATTTCAAAGATTTTCAAATCATCCATCTCCTCTCAAATAGATCATCACTCTCCTCATCCAAATTAAGTTTTCTGTGTCTTCAAATAAGGTGTGAACTTAAATCATTATGTGTGATTAATGTAGTGTTAAAAAGTAAGTAGTCTGTACTCAAACCCCATATAAGTGAACCCTCATGTATGTGAATCCCCTATAAACCCTCATGTGAACCCCCATTCAAACTCCCTACGAACCCATGGGAACCTTTGTGAACCCCCAGGCGAACCCATGTAAGCGAACCCCATGTGTGTAAACCCATGTATGTGAACCTGTATGCAAACCCATATGCAAATCCTCATAGGATTAAGTATGCGAACTCTCAATATATATACATATATAACATGCGAACCTATCTGTTAATTATATGAAAACTTACATGTGTATTATGCGAACCCTACATGTAGTAACATGCGAACCCCTATAGGCAAGCCCCTGTATACGAAACCTTATAGGCAAGCCCTTGTATGCGAACCCTTATAGGCGAACCCATATGTGCGAACCCTATATGTGTTAACCCTATATGTACGAACCTATTTATGTGAACCCTATATGTGCAAACCGTACTTATGTATGTGTTACTCAAACTAAGCATGTTAATTCGCATGAAGATATTATATATGTGAAATTGTTTTAGATTGTTTAAATTAATTGTATATGTGAATTTGATGTGAATGAATGCATGATCACATGCCATTAAATGATAGAATGAAAGATTGAATGTCACACCGATCGATATAAATAGCATAATATGCTAATTATATGTGCATAATTACATGAAATTTTGGGTATGGAGGACGAAGGAGTTTTGTGGGAGATAGTAGCAAATTAAGTCCACATCGAAAGTCAATATTGCATGAAGTAGGTGACAATGTCATCAAAACCGGATAAATCGGGATGATAGTTTAAAAAGCCATCAAAATCGGACAACCGGGATGGTGAGTTATTATAGTAAAAGTCATCATCACAGATGACAAGTGAACGACCATCTTCATCGAGAAATCCAGAATGATTAGTTTTTTATATGTGTTTTGGTGTGTCGAGCGATGCTCGAGGACGGTTAAGTTGGACGAGTGAGAAATTAAAATAATAATTGCATTGCATCATGAATATAAACTATATATGCATTGATTTACTTTATGTACCTTATATTATGCTATAAATTAAATGCTTTACTAATTGACAATTATATATATATATTGATTTAAAAATTAGACTCACACTGAGTTGTAATAAGCCCACTTCTTTTTTTTTTGTTATCTCTCAGGTACTGCGAAGAACTAGGACTTAAAATGACATTGGAAGAACCTCGGATTAACAGCTTATTTAGCTTTTATTTAAAAATTTTCATTAGTTTTCTAAAACTGCTTTATTCTTTTTGGGTTGTAATTATTAATTATTTCCTACTTTTACATCTTAGGTTTGAGATTGTTTAATTTATTTATGTTAAGCATCATACTTAATTAATACTCTAATAATTGCATGCTATATGATTTAGAAAACTAATATTTTTCATAAATGTTTTCCCCTACTTCACAAATACTTTTTTGATAAAGTCTTTTCTTACAAACCTTAAATAGTTTTTCAAAACTTCACAAATTAACAAAATTGTAATTGAATTACTAGATAAAGTCAGTTGATAAAATGAATGTTTTCTTAAAAATAAAAGAGTGTTTTTTCATACAAATAAACTCAAGTGAAAAAATGACTTTACAGGATCATGTTGGTGATAAAATGTAAAGTCTTCGACTTAGCCAAAATTCCTAGACCGGGTCGAGAGTGTTACAAAAAAATTAATATTTGTTTGAATTATTTAATATTTTAAATAATATTATTTTAAATTACTTAAAATAAAATTATATTATCAATAACTTATTTTTTTATAATTGGGAAAAAGAAAAAGAGTTACTCTGGATCGAACCCAAAGTCTCATACCTACAACATAATGCTTTTGCTATTGGACCAAGAGGTTGTTAGCTCAGTAACTTATTTAAACATAGTAAGAATAATGTTTCCACATTCCAAAATTTACTCTAATGATAAAATCAAAGTACAAACACAAATATTAATTTTGATTAGTAGAATTAATTATTATAACATATTCAGATGCAAATATACATATATCCGAATAAATAAAATCAAATTATTACAAAATAAATGCATTAAATTTTTTTAAAAAATTCCAACTAAATAAATTAATCAAATTAAATTCCACACATTAAAGGAACTCAACAAATGACTCTAGTGAAAAAGAGGATGTTATTCATCATAGGGATCTTGGGTTCGAGCACCTGTGTGTACAAGGTGTATGTGTGCGTTGTCAAAGAATTAAAAAATATGAACAAATACTACTATATAATCACATCAATATATTAAAAAAAATCCACACATTAGATTAATACATCCGTTAAAATTTAGTAAAATGAAGCAAATAAATAATTTATGTCAAATGCTTAAGTCAAGGAAAATGCTTAAACTTATGTTATACAAGATTCAGGCTTACCTGTTTCTCATAACTTATTACTTCAACTAACAATTAAAAATTTCATAAAATGGAGTTGCAAATAAAAAAATGTTCCTTAACATTAAGGCGAAGATGACTTAAAGTCTTTAATATTTTATATTTTTATAAGTTTATATAAATTTTATTTTTTTAAATATTTAATATTTTATATTTTATGATAAATTTTTTATTTTTATTATTTTGTTTGAGAAAAATATTAGATTAAATCAAAATCTATTACTTGTTACTATCTGATTAATTAATCAATTTATTTTAACAGTCAACACGAGCAATGATGGAAACTGTTAATAGAGTTGTTTATTGATTATTTTAGTTAACTATAAAGGCTTAATTGGATGAGAATTTAATATAAAGACTTAATTGATTTTTTTTTTTTTTTTTTTTTGCATTTTAAGGGATTCTTTTATGTATAAACTTTTATATATAGCCAGAGAAATCTGATATTGCCATGGAAATCTATTACTTCATGTTCATCGCTCCTTCTACAATGCAAAGCTTCCCCATCCTACTTGTTTTCTTCACTTTTGCTTTGTGGTTCCTCTTCAAGCTCCAAGGGCAAGGCAAGGTCCAAAAGCCTAAGCAACCTTCTCTTCCGCCAGGCCCTAAACCTTGGCCTATTGTGGGAAATCTCCCTGAATTCATCATAAACAAGAAGCAAACATCGGTATCTCATTGGATACACTCGTTCATGGAAGAAATGAACACCGAAATTGCTTGTATTCGTCTAGGAAATGTTCATGTGATTCCCGTCACTTGTCCTGAAATCAGTCGCGAATTCTTTAAAAAGCAAGATGCTATTTTTGCTTCTAGACCCCTTACCATAGCCACTGATATCCCAACAAAAGGCTACTTAGGCACAGGTTTTGGACCCTTGGGAGATCAGTGGAAGAAAATGAGGAGAGTTATGGCTAACAAGGTGCTTTCACAAGCAACACATCGATGGCTTCATGAGAAAAGAGTTAAAGAAGCAGATAACATCGTGCGTTACGTGCTTAACCAATGCAAAAATTATGATGAAGGCGGCCTTGTGAACTTAAGATTGGCTGCCCGACACTATTGTGGCAATGTAATAAGGAAGATGATATTTAATAGGAGACACTTGGGAAAAGGGAAAGCAGATGGTGGACCTGGTTTTGAGGAAGAAGAGTACGTCGACGCCATTTTCACTATTGTTGCCCATATTTATTCCTTTTGTATATCCGATTACTTACCGTTCTTGAGAGGCCTCGACTTGGAGGGGCATGAGAAAGTTATGGAAGAGTCAACTAAAGTTTGGGAGAAGTATCATTATCCCATAATTGAAGATAGGATTCAACAATGGAGAGAAGGCAGAAAACATGAACCCCAAGACTTGCTTGATGTTTTGGTTTCTTTGACTGATGAAAATGGTAACATCCCGCTACTTTCAATGGACGAGATCAAAGCTCAAATCAACGTACGATTCTCTTTCTCTCTAGCTCTTTTGAAGACCACATGATCTGCAAATATAGGATGTGTTAAATTATAATAAAACTATATTATTAGGTGTTGAAAATTACAAAAATATATTCTTCAAACCCAATCAAAATATAAATATACGAATTATCGTCTTACTTGAGAATAATATTTCGACCCAAGCAAATCATCAAGTATTTTACTAATTTTCAGGAAATTATGATTGCAACATTGGATAACCCATCAAATGCCCTAGAATGGGCACTTGCGGAGATGTTAAACAAACCAGAGATGCTACAAAAGGCAGTAGATGAGTTGGATGATGTGGTTGGACAAGATAGGTTGGTACAAGAGTATGATCTCCCACGACTCAACTACATCAAATCATGCGCAAGAGAAGCCTTTAGACTCCATCCCATCGCCCGATTTAACGTTCCTCACATGTCCTTGACCGACACAACAGTGGCCGACTACTTCATCCCTAAGGGTAGTCATGTCATCCTTAGCTGGGTAGGACTCGGTCGGAACCCTAAAGTTTGGGACGAGCCATGCAAGTTCAAGCCAGAACGTCACCTCCAGGATTGTAATAAAGGCGAAGAAGTGGTGCTTGCAGAGCCAGAATTGCGATTCATATCGTTCAGTAGAGGAAGGAGAGGATACCCCGGGGTGGTCCTTGGAAGTTCAATGACTACCATGTTGTTTGCAAGGCTTTTGCAAGGTTTCCACTGGAGCATCCCGGTAAATCAGGGACCTATTGATCTTTGTCAAGGAAAGAAAGATTCCTTTCTGGCTAAACCGCTGCTTGCTGTTGTAAAACCACGGTTGCCACTCCATGTTTACACTGTTTCAAGGTAAATGAAGAGAAAGAAAGAGAACTTCAATGATAAACTAAAGCTAAAGGGAAAAGGGAATAAAATGATGGTATAGTTTGGAATTTGTAACATGGTATGTCTTCCTTATAATTATATTTATAATTAATATCGTAACTAAATCAACAAAGTGTAGCTTCAAATTGAACAAAGTTGTCTTTTGTTGGCAAGGATATATATTTAGAATTTTAAAGTACCCTAAATCAAGAAGTTATATCAGTATTTCGATATACAATGAGGAAGATGAGAAAGTTATAATTAATTTCTAATTATGTTTAAATAAAATTTTCAAAATATATTTATAATTCCCTCCTTATTTTTTATTTTAGATAGTGATGAGGTGTCTTAATATTATTTATTGACGGTGGATGAATCTCATGCACTAACAGTGCATTAAATATTATCTATAAATATTTCATCTTGGAACTTGGTCATTTGCATTTAACTGGTACTTAAACTTCAATTCTATCATACTTTGGTACCTGTGAAAATTGAGCGTCGACAATGAAAAAATATTGCAAAGAAAAAGAGAAAGAACACACAGATTTTACGTGGAAACCCTTTCGGAAAAAACCACGGGTAGAGAAAAAAAATTCACTAATGTCGAAAACCGAATGATTACAAGAGGAGACACTACGTCTATTTATAAGTTGAAAAACCATATTCTAATCAATCTCTAATAGAAATAACTTAGTAAGGTTGAAACACCTTATTCTAAACAAAAACAAATAGTAGAAGTATACTTCTATACGAATTCTACTTGTGCAGTCGAGAAAAAACCTCGACCTTCGTCCTCGTAAATTCCATTATCTTGCCACTTGTATTTATTTTTAACATGAATTTGGGTCACACCTCTAACAATACCTCTACAGTCACGCCATTAAAAAGTGTTGACGTGGTATTGACAATCAATAACATGACAATAGATGGAAGTGTAATGCCCCATACTCGACTTGATCGTCGGGTTCTAAATATGAGGTGTGACATTCATTGCCGGAGCAACTACGATCTTATTTGCAATTCAATTAAACAATCTATACATGCTATTATGGTCAATACATAATTACAATACGAGCTTACCATAGCTCTTTCGAAAAATCGAGTTTGGTTGAGGACCAAAATGTAAAATTTTACAAAGTATCGAGTTGGCATCGCGACCATGAAGGAATCATGTCACGACATCGAATACAAAAGCTTGACATTGTGACTTCAGTATAGTGGTGTCGCGACATTGAGGGTAGGGGACTATGGTGTCTTGATTTCAACAGATAAAAGTCACGACTTTGAGAGCAGGAGCTTGGTGTCGTGACATCAAAGGCTGGTGTCGGGACTCTGAAGGCAAAATCCCTGTATTTTTACATCATTTAAGTCAAACCTTCCAAGTACAAAATTCAATAGGTTTACATGGCTCAAAACAATTCAATTCATTTTAACATATCTGGATCCATTTTAAATCATATACTTCATACATGTATAAGTATACTTTCAATCATTTGCTCACATTCAAGATAACATTTCCCATTCAAGTACGTAAATGACAATTCGTATTATAGAATTGACTCAACCTTAGGTACATGTCATATATTGAAAACATAAAGAACTATACAAGCATTGATGAGTCGAGAGTTGCAAATTAGATGCTGAATCACTCCTTAGGACATCGAGATCTATCAATAGCTGTGCAGAAAAATAATCAAAACCATATGCTGAGAGATAAAGCTCAATGGTACTTAATGATTCAAGACAACAATACAATTCAAGTAGCAAGTCAATAGATGCAATCAAAACACAATTTAACTTTCAACATCATCAACCAATTTGTATGTTTTATGTATAAATTTTTATACGAATCTCATGTAACATACCACATACATATATATAATTATATACATGCTATAATCATATCATATTATCATATATGACACAAGCTCATCTCTTTTTCTCATTTGTTTTCCAAATCCATTGATTTGTTTCATTACCATATCGACCCTTAGGGCTGATTTTAACTAGTTCGCATGATCTTTCACATGCTATCATTTGTCACCTTTCATATATATACACACACACACACATGTTATACCATTTCTCAACATCGTTTCATTTCAAATATCATTTATCAATTTCATGTTTTATAATCCCTTAACTTAACACAGACTAAAGGCAGATACATGGATCATCCAACCATCACACCAATCTGGTTCCTACTGCCTCATTGAAATGTCCGAAGTAAAAATTACGCTCCACACCTCATCGGATGTTCGAAATATAATATGCGCTCTATGCCTCATCGATATAAACTGAAGTATAATCCTGTACTTAAATCTAATCTTATGGCATGCCAACTATATCCTACTCTGCTCGAACAATTAATAGAATAACCAAATGTTCCAATTATACATCATTTACATGTTCACATATCATAGTTTCATACTATTTTCATCATCATTTCGTATCACATATCATTTAGCAAGTTCGTATCATGCTCATTTTTACTATTGTACAAGCCTAATTTTGTCCGGGCCTCGAAACCCAATTCCATTTTTCTTATTATTTTTATTTTTATGAACATAAATAAATAATAAAACAAA
The DNA here is from genome assembly GCA_005610355.1 of Gossypioides kirkii. Taxonomy (NCBI): domain Eukaryota; kingdom Viridiplantae; phylum Streptophyta; class Magnoliopsida; order Malvales; family Malvaceae; genus Gossypioides; species Gossypioides kirkii. The sequence goes on along the minus strand of CP032249.1, from coordinate 5,095,872 downwards.
ATTAATATTATTTTACATTTATTTATTTATTAAATATACAATAATATTAATTTCATTTTATTATTTATTTATTTATTATTTTATGAATATAAATAAATAAATGTAAAATAATATTAATTTTGTTTTATTATTTATTTATTATTATAAATAAATAAATAAATAACAAACCAAAACAATAAATCCAAAGTCAAAAGTCCTCAAATCCTTGAAAATTAATCTTCAAAGTCCTCTCAAATCTCATTTAAACTCCTTCACTTTTGGTGTCTTTATGGATTTGCCCCAAGCTGGTTTTAAGCAAACTTTGAACTAGTCAAAGTGCTCAAAAGGTGGCTAGCCATGGGATTGAGTGGTTGAAATTCATTTTCTAAAAATAGCTTCTAACTCCCACCTATAAATACCCCCTAAGCTACCCATTCTAATCACGAATTCACTAACACATTTTCTTCTTTATTTCATTTTCTCTCTAGCTTTTTCCTTCCATTTCCCTTCCACTCCTCTTCCGATTTTTCCCTTTTGGGAAAGAGTGGTCTTCAGCCTTGGAAATAGCTTCATTGGGAGTTCATCAGAGACCTCGATTTGGGAAAAATCGAGCAAGAAAGATGAAGAACGTGACAACAGTTCTTGAGAAATTGTATTATTAATTGCATTTATTACATTTTTATTCTTTTATTTATATTTGTAAGTTATGTGCATATTTATGTTTGCATAACATGTTAATTTATTTTTTAAAAAGAAATACAAATTGTTTTAATAAATCAAGGCAATGTCTTTTGTCTCGAGAATTTGAAAAATCATGTCCTAACTCACTGGGTGTGGTTTTTTTTTTTGAAACGGGATAATTGAATATCCTTTTAATTTTTAAATACGAGTTTTTTTGAAAGCTTGTCATTTTCAAATATTCGAATTGTCATGTCCTAACTTACTAGATATGACTTTTTCTCGATTAACTCGAAATAACGAGCTTTCTTCGAAAACAAAACTTGTTTTCAAAATAGAATAAATTTGACATTCATGCATTTAAGGATCGCGATTTAAATTTTTTTGAATTTTTAATTTTCAACAAATAAGATTTTGAATAATCGATTAGGTACCAATTTTGGGCGTGTAAGGGTACTAATCCTTTCTTATGCGTAACCGACTCCCGAACTCGTTTTATGGTTTTAAAGACCAAAATTATTTTAATGATTTTTTAAAAAAATCTCGAAAGGTGACCCAATTACAGCTGCTTTAAAAATTATTGGTGGCGACTTCATTTTCATTTTCCAAAATATAAATCGAGACTTATTTTTGTTTTTTTCAAAAAAATAGTTTCGACAACTATGCTCAAATCAATTCAATTATTGACATTCAATACTGCCATATACAAACTGAGTCACAGGACAAGTAATAAGCATACCTCGATAACCAATTTTGTAACAATCATGTATGTATAACAACATATATGTATATATATAAAAATCTGATTTCACATTCTTTCATTAGGGACCTTATACTTTCTATCTATAGCATAATTTCATGAAAATTTTTAATTTATTCAATTTTGTTCCTAATGTTACAAAGTTATTTAACAAATTTAACTTAATTTCTAATTTAGTCCTTATCATAGTCTAAACTTACCTACTAACAATTTATTCAAATCAAGCTCAAAATCATCAATTAGGTTTTAATGGTAACTTGCTAATTATTTAATAATTGAAGAAATTTATATATAATCAAGTTCCCATGAATCAAATTCCTTAAAAAATTTGAAGATTTAGCTTAAATACCTTAATTGGTGGCCGAATGCTAAATAAGAAACTTGAACTTTTTCTTCTCTTTTAATGGCTTGGACAACCTTAATTGTTTACATATATATATATATATACATTTTTTAATTATAAATCCAATTAAGTGAAACATAACAAATGAAAACGATGATGTTTATCTTCCTTTCCACTTAATTTATTTTATTTATATATATATCTCATTAGTGATTTAATTAACAATTTAAACATGATTAATTCATTAATTAGTGACATATATATAATTTTAATTATAAATTCAATTAAGTAATCCACATTATCTAGGAATAAACTGCAATTAAATTATGAGTCTATATATATTTATATCCCACATCGCTTTAGAAAACAAGAGAAATGAGACTTTTGATCTATAGAAAAACTTGTTTTGTAAGTTTTATTTCCACATTAATAGATGACACTAGAAAAAAAATAGTGCTATCACTTTTGGTGTTGATGTGACAAAAAGCGATGTTTTCAATTAAAAGTATTTTTTTTCACAAATCACTTGAAAACACTATCAGACGTTTTTGAAAATCGATCTATTCTCATAAATTTTTCAAAAATCAACCTATTCACGTATTTTTTTTAATTTTTCGCCATTTATTAGTAAATAAGTCCACATGGTTGAATTATATGCGTTATACTTATAATATCGGTAATAATAATATTATTGATAATGATTCATAAAATATTAAATGTGTAAATATGTTAGGTTATCTATTTTGGATAAATTTTTATTCACTAAATATTTTATCGATGAAGAATTTTTTCTAATATTGTAGAATTATATGTAATCAATTTCTCATATGTTGTTTTCATTAATATTATTAATGAAATAATTAAAATTATTTCAATTTTTAAGTTAACATTTGCTGAGAACAAATTAAAAAGTTATAATTAGGGATAGATCTAGGATTTTACTTCAAGGAGACGGAACTTTTAAATTCAAGTAAATTTTTTTATCGTAAAATAGTAATTAATTTTTTTTTAAAAAGTATAAACGATTTAACTATAAAAAATTAAAAAAAATCACACTATATTAAATTAAATATTATACAACGTGGACAAAAAATCTAAAATATATGCGCTCCATGTCTTATCGATATAAACCGAAATATAATCCCGTACGTAAATCTAATCCTATGACATGCCAATTATATTCGACTCTGCTCGAACAGTTAAAAGGGTAACTAATGTTCCAATTAGACATCATTTACATGTTCACATATCATAGTTTCATACCATTTTCATCATCATTTCATATCACGTATCATTTAACAAGTTCATATCGTGTTCAATTTTACTATGCTCAAATCAATTTACTTATCGACATGCAATATCGTCATATACAAACTGAGTCACGGGACAAGCAATAAGTTTACTTTGATAGTCAATTTTGCAACAATCATGTATATATATATATATGTATGTGTGTGTGTATTGAACTTGAATAATTAAAGTACAACCCGAATTTTTGTCACTCAACTTCAACTCTTGTTTTTCCCTTCTCTCGAGATGGCCTGACATTGTCTTTAGCTACGTTCAATAATTCAATTATAAAAACAATATCAGTTCACACTCAATCACATTAAATCGCAATATCAATGTATTTTGCATTTTATTCATTTTAATCCCCATATCCAGGAAACTCATATTTTTCCGTATTTAACATCGGATTAAAATACGATTTCACATGCTTTCATTAGTGACCTTATAATTTCTATCCATAGCATAATTTCATGACAAATTTAATTTATTCAATTTAATCTCTAATTTCACAAAATTATTTAACAAGTTTAACTTAATTTCTAATTTAGCCCTTATCTTAATATAAGATTACAATATTTTTTCAAATCAAGCCCATAACCATCAATTAGGCTTTAATGGTAACTTGCTAATTATCTAATAATTGAATAAATTTTTCATCCAAACACACCCTTAAAGTTATTTTGAAATTTTTTAACATTTTGAGAATATTTTACTTAAATAGTAAAAAACCATCATAAAATAATTTTAAAAAATTAAATTAGGCCCCTAATTAAAGTCATTTTCTATGTTAGTTGCCACAAAATTATTTAATGGACCATCAAGGGTTTCAATGGAGAAATTAATTTCAAAAGCATAATTTATTGCGGAACTTCGATTAAGACCTTAATTGAGTGTAGTTTTGATTAGGTGTTTAATTCATTTTTTATTATTTTAAGATTTTTTTATCATTTAAGAAAAAAATCATATAATTTCTTAACATACTGAAATTTATAATATTTCCAGTAGCTTGATGGAAGTGCGTTATCTCCATAATGCCTTACGGCAAAATTGGGAGATTATTATCCGAAATATTCCTAGAGCGATTAATGAAGTAGCTGATGTTATGGTCAAGTAAACGACTTCAGGGAATCTAATGCTTAATTTGCATCGAACTCCACCTCTTCCAGTTTTTCGACTCCTACAAAATGATACATACGACGATAGTCATAATTCTTCTTAATATTTTAATGTAATTGCTTAATGTTGTTTTATTCTACCAAAAGAAAAATAAAACATAACCCTAATATTTATACTCGTTCAATGGGTAAATTATTTGTCCAAATCCAAAAGCCCTTTGAAATTTAGAAAAGTTTTACAAAAAGAAATTAATCAAAAAAATAAGTCTGAACAAAAAAGTTATACCATTTTAAAATATGGAAATGACCTGAGCTTTAAAATGCAAAGCCCAAGCACAATTTTTAAATTTATAATAATTTATTTTTAAAAAATAAAAGATTTTATTTCTATATCATATAAAAATCAAATGTTGATATATATATTTTTAACCATAAGTGTAGTATAAAAATTGAATGAAAGAAGATATAAAGTAAGGCAAGACATTCCAGAGTGAGCAAATGGGTAATATTTCTGTGTTTTAAGCACGAGTTTTAAATGGGGATGAAGAAAAATATAGATATTGTTTGAACATTTAGTTATCTGTTACATCAAATTACCAATCAATAGCTTGAGTCACAATGAATTCTAATCCTCAAGAAAACCTGTTTTGAATTTTATATTTCAATTTAATTGGACATGTGATTAAATATTTGGCATCTTTTGAGTAAAGATTTTATTTCATGCCATGTTGATCCTGCTCAAGCTTTCCACTTGTCCACCTTTTTTTCATTAGTTTAATACAAGGGCAATTATTTTGTTTTATGGATTGGTTTTTGGTGATGTATTCTTTTCAAACATATCGTGCACAAGCTAAGATTCAATTAGTTACATTGATAAGTTTTCAAACTTTAATGACAAGTGTAACATATAATTTTCCATATTTCATTATTATTATGATTTGTTATACTTCCCCCAACTTGGGGTACGTGGCAGCATGGTAGGTCACTTGAGGAGCGCCCCATCCATGAGGGATTGGAAGACCATCAAAAGTTTCGCCTTCTGATCTAGTTGCCTAGTTGAAAAGGGGCAACTATTTAAGGAAGTTAGCGACCCATTCCCTCCGGGAGAATACCACCAATCGTTCCTCCAAGCACTCGATCTTCTATTAAAAACGTGATTTTTTATGTCATGAAATCCCTACGCGGGTTCAACAACTCTGTACCATAATCAGAATGAATGACAGAATACATCCCTTCACAAATATCCTTGTCCCATCATGGGCATTTGCCCCACACATTCCATAATGATGGTTTGATAGCAGATTCGTCACGTTAATGCTACCTAACACGAGACCTCACCTATAAATAGTCCCCAACATGATGAAGGGATCGACTTTCCAGCACTCTTGCATAAACTCTACCATTTTAGTCTTAGTATTCACTGCCTAGCCTCCACTCTTAACACTCTCCGATTCTCTGCCCATATAGGGTGAACCGATCTATGTTAGCACCTCCACTTCCTCCTTCGTATCTCTTCCTTTTTTTTTCTCACACATCAACAATTGGTGCAGAGAGCGAGAACAATATGACTTCTTAATCTCAAACTGATGCTTCCACCATCCCAGCAACTCTACCAATCCAACTAGTTCTTTTGCTCAGACCGACACTACCATCCTAGTTAATCATGGATCTTCTTTTGGCTTGAATGCCACCCAAAATCCTCATTCTCAGTTGATGAGCCAACCCTTGTAGTATACATTTATTCTTTTAACACCCCTTGTGCAGCTTATAAAACCCCTCAATATCTCATTGAACTCTGGTCCAATTATCTCAACCCTACCAACTCTATCCACTCCCCTTATAGTTTTGATCCCACCAGCCAATGTAGAGGCTCATTTCTCCTCTGGTAAATCTCATCAAAGCCATATCGAACAAGTGGCTCTCTATTTGCAGTAGGCCATTGCCTACCTTATTGCAACACCATCTCCGCCAGTTGTCACTATCATTCCATTAGACCAAGTCTCCCACCAACAACCTTCAAGGTTTAAAACCCATAATGTTGAAGCACAATAAAAGCTATAACACTTGGAAAAGTAGTTCTATCAATAGGAAAATCGTTTTAAGGAACAACGAGAACAACAATGCCTCTTTGATCAATGGAACACTTAAAATGAACAATTAATAGTTGAATTACAAGTAGCTTGAGAGGCTCATTTCTCCTCTGGTAAATCTCCTCAAAATGAACGCTCAAGATCTTATCCACCTGAATGATGAAACTCAATCCATGGTCCACAAAGGTCATGAACGTCACAACCCGAATGATCCACCCAAAAAAAACAACCAATTGACATGTCTCAAAATGCCTATGGTAATTATAATATTTCCTTGGATGAGCAACTCAAGGCTTTCAAAATGAGATATTACAATAAATGAAGCGAAACAAAGCAAAGAAATCAATCTGGAACTACTCTAATGAGCCTCTCATTTGAAGTATTGACCAATTAGATCTCAGCTTCTTTCATGTTCTTAAAATTCATGTACATCAGATCAAGAGACCCAAAATACTACCTAGCTAGCTACAACAATCACATGAATATCCTTGGAGTCTTTGATGCTATTAAATGTAAGGTATCCTCTATGAATCTCTCTCTCTCAAACAAACTGGTAATTGTATTTATCATTGCCCCAAGAATCGTTGAGGTCGACTCTGTATCTGTGAGTTGAGGATATGTGACTGAGCGACTTCGGTCGAATAAGACCAAGTTAACGGGAGAGATTAATCGCTTAGAAAGCGAGGAAAAGGAAAGGAATAAGTGCGGAATAAGAGGAGTTCTGGTCCTATTGACTTAAATCCGTAACCTATGAAACGAGTCAAAATAGTTATGCCTCAGCAGGTTGAGGTAGTTGTGAACGTAGGATAAGTTTCGATTTGTGCTTACTATGATAGGCACCATCCGTGCAAATGCTGGATGAAAATGGGGGCTATTTTAGATGTGGCTCAGTTGAGCATCGTGTTAGGGATTGTTCACGACATTCTCTTAATCGGATGCGAGCTTCAGTTCAGAGAGGGAATCAGAGACTAGTTTGGGCAATTAGGCATCATGAGGATCAAGACGGATTTGGCAACAATACGGTTTCATTAGGAATTGTACGTTGCATTGATTAAGTGTTGGTGGTACTCAAATGTGTGATTGTAATTGGAGTTTCTAAGACTTCGGGATTAGGGAATAGTTAGTGAAATTTCTGTGAAAAGTTTTCAAAGACAATCCGAGATAGTGAATAGGAAGTTCATTACAAATATTGTCTAGACAGGTTTTGAATGAAAATTAGAGTTTTGCAACGATAACGTGGTGGTCAGTTGGGAATGAGAAATTTTAGATTTTGTGGTTAAGTGTATGGTGTGATAGCAGGAATTTCAAGAACGAAATTTTTTTAAGGATGGGAGAGTTGTCACATCCTAAAAACTGAGTTGAAAGAAATTGGGTTAGTGAAACCAAGAGTGATCACGTCCTAATTTTAAGTTAAGATTTCAGAAATTATGTCAAGTAATTTGTTCAAGTTCAATGATTAAGATTTGTGTTTGTATGTGAGAGATTCTATGTTCAAATCTCTTTCCTTAAAAATTTTATTAATTTTGTTCCAACCACTATATGTGGACTTCTGGCTTAAAAATTATTTTCACTCAATTAATGATAGAATGAGTTTGTTGGTTTAGTGGTAAGGTGTCAACTTATCCTTAGGTTTTGTGTTCGAATCTTGTGTGTGCAAAGTGAGGATTAGTTTTTTTGTTTTAAATTCAGATGAAAAATATGATGTGGATAATGATAGGAGTTAGTGGGGTAGTTTTTTGTTCGAATCTTTGACGTTTCCTTCTCTGGCCTTTCTTTTTTTCTTGTGATTCTCTAGAGTTTGTCTTAAAACATTTCTTTGTTTTTCCTTTCTTGTTGTTTTCACGTCCGTTTTACGATGGATTTTGTTCTATGTGTTTTTGGTTTTTGATTTTACTAATTGGGAGTGTGCAATTCGGAATCCCAAAGGGCGTGGTAAGTTTTGTATTAGTAAAGTGTTCGTTTTATGATAATAGGAAATTTTTTGAAAGATGTTATTTGAGAGGTTTTGTTGTGATGATTTTATTTTTGTGATTTTTCTAGGGGAGAATTGTGTGACTATTATTCTTCCAGCGATTTAAGAGTTTTCTTTTGATTTCTATCATTACTGCTTTGGGTAAGTAATCGTTGCCGAATGGGATAATTTTAAAAGTTAAGATTGATTGTTCAATCGTTTGTAGTCGTATTAATGATTCGTTTTCGTTCGTTGTTGCTAATTAAACGCTTCTGAACGATGTTTTTGGGTTCTGGATGTCTCATGGTTGGAGTTGCATCAAAAAATATCAAGTGTGTAACAAAAACTCAAATAACAGCAAACGACGCAATGTCAAAAAGTTCATTATTGACGTCACACAGCCGTGTGGCAGATCGTGTGGGCCACAAAAGCGTGTAGTAGGCCGTGTGAGGCACACATGCTTGTGTAATCACACGGGCATATTAGGTAGGCTGCGTGGGTCACACGGGCTGGGCATTTAGGTCGTGTGGGCCCATTTTTCGAAAATTTTCATTTAGGCTCGTTTGACTCATAAATTCATATTTAGACCTTCCATGGGGTCCATTTGGCTTAAATAAGTCTCAAAATGTGACATTTGTTGATATGTGTTTGTATGTGCTATGAGTAAGGTATGTGAAAAAATCATTTACGTTCTGTGTTCTGATAATTCTGAAAGTATGATTATGTATGATAAGCATGGCCCAAATTAATAAACTCTGTGTAGGTTATTTGATATATTCTATGTTAATGATATTTTCATAAGAATGTCATTTTTTTATTTGTTAGGATTGTATGTTAATGACATTTTCATAAGAATGTCATTTTTTTTATTGGCTTAAATAAGTTCTCATGGAGGGAGAATTTACAGGTGAGAGATCTAATCTTTAAGTATAAAAGTGGGGATTCTATACTCGGGAGTGATAAAACTAAATTCACTTGTTATATTGAGTTCGAAGATAGTAGATACATTTCACTAAGATAGTGATAAAACCAAACTGTATATACAATTTCTTGTCCACTATTCTTTTTTGTTTATCGCAGTGTCATAGAAAATGTCCACTTCTGTTGTCACTTTTGTTCATACTTTATTTCTCAATATATTAACAACAGTGGTTTAGGTCAACAGCCTCGATAAAAATCTCGAGACTAAATTCATTTTTAAAAAATGGATTAGACTCTAAATAGAAAAGTGAGAAGCGAAAGAGCCTCGGCCATGGAATTAGACCAAGTTTTAGAAAACATTCAATTCCAATGAAAAATGAAAAGACATCATTTAACAAATACGGGCATATTTTAATAAGGGGAATTTTATCTAGATTTAGGTTGTTATTTTGGTCTTAGTTTAAAGTTTTAGTTAAATACTCATTTGATATCAATTCAAATCACGTGACTTTATCTTTTACTTTAATTTTGTATAAAAAATTGATCTAAAATGACAGGCTCATGTGTTTAATAAATGTTAAATTGTGAAGTTGTTTGGTTGTTGTTTAATAAATGTTTTTTTAATATATTGATGTGATTATATAGTAGTATTTGTTTATATTTTTTTTATTTTTTTGATAACGTACACACACTTTGCATACACAGGTGCTGGAACCCAAAATCCATAGGATAGAGAACATCATCTTTTCCACTGGAGCCACTTGTTGAGTTCTTGTTTAATAAATGTTTAATACATATGTTAAATGTGTTTCAAACTTTTTACCAAATTATAATTATCAATTTATTTGCAAATTGAGATATTAAAATTTGAATTAATGCAAACCCCATGTGATGATTGATGGTTAAAGGTGTTCATCGTTTTAAATGTGATTTGGGTTTGAATCGCGCTAGTTGTGTTTATTGTTCGGACTTTACTCTGTTATTATAAATCATCAAAATTTTTTTTTTGAATTATTGCTTTTCTTAAAAAAATATATATGAAAAGAACAATTATTAATAAATTCTTGAAATGTGAAATTATTATTAAATTTTGAATTATTGCTTTTTTTTTGGTTAAGAATAAATTATTTTATTGGTAAAAATATCAATTAGAACTTCATTTAACAATAAATATTGGGATTTGATTCCAAAATATCATAAACTTCATTATCACAAATCTACAATTTCAATTAAAACTACATTTAATTTTCATATCAAATTTTTATAAATTTATTATATAATTATTTTTCACCAATATAGTAAAGAGGAGCGACACTAAAGGGGAAAGAGAAGAGCCCTGACCCCTAGAAAAAAATTGTGTTTTAACTCCTCTAAATTTCAAAATTTATAAATTAATATAAGCTAAGAATGCATTTTGACCTCTAATATGATAAAATTGTGATTTAGTCTTTCTAAAATTACAAAATTCTAAATTTATAATGAAAATATTGCATTTTGATGAGAGGTGCTCATGGGCCAAGTCGAGTTAGGCCCGTGCAAAGTATCTAGATCATTGTTTCAAGCCTGGATCTGGCCCGGCCCAAAAATGAGTTTACTTTTTGCCCAAGCCTAACCCAATTTAAGAAAAGTAAATTCGGGTCCGACCCAGCTCGTCCATAGTTAATTTTTTTTATAATTTAAAAATAAAATTTTGAAAAAAGATAATACACTAAATGTCAATGCTTTTGTCCTTGAGTCTCGGGTTCGATTCATTTCTTACTCACATTTGTATTTTTTATTTCAAGTTTTTAATATATTAACTCTTCTAGATTGATAATTGTGATTTTATCTTTGAGTCTCAGGTCTAATTTTTTTTATAAACATTTTAATATGTATTTTTTTATTTTATGTTGTTTCAAGCTTTTGCTTAATTAATGTTTGTATTTAATAAATATATTTTTCAAGTTTTTTTTTAATTCATCTTTCACTTAATAGCTCTTTTATTTATAAAATCAAATAATTATTGCAGATGTCATTATTTTTTAATAAATATAATTTTATGTGTAATATTTATTTTTCAATTCATATTAGAAATCGCTTTACCCATAATATAAGTAGAGAAAATAAATATTTGACTATAAAAATTATATATAAAGAAAAAATATCAAAAGAATTAATTGATGTCTTTAAAAAATAATTACATATTTATTATTTGATTTTAAAAATATTAATTAAAAAACTTAAAAAAAATATATTTATTAATGATAAATATTAATTAAAAATAAAAAAACTTGAAATAATATAAAATAAAAAATACATATTAAAACATGAAAAATGGGCAGACTTTTTTTTTCAAGCCCGACCCAATTTAAGAGAGTTCGACCATGACCATTCATATTTGATTTTTTAAAATTATCTTTTATTTAAAAATATTTTTTAAAAACTATAATACACTAAAAGCACTAAAAACGCTAAAATAAAAGTTTTCTAAAACATTAAAAATATATTAAAAAGCATTTTTATTTAAAAGCACTACCATAAAAATAATAAATATTTTATTATATTAAAAAACACAAATAAATACAATAAATATTTTATTGTATTCAATATACTTTTTAAAAATTTATATTTTGAGTTGACTTATTTAGTTGGGTAAGTTTTTTTTTAAGTTTTGAATAATGGATAGACTTGTCCATGGGTCGGGCCACCCAAAAAGTGGGAGGGTTTAGGAAAAAATATAAGTCTAAAAAATGGGATTGAGAAAAAAAGTAAGGCCCGTTTAGAAAAATAATCGGACCTCAGGTAAGGTTTTTTTGGCTCGGGCTCGACAAGAAATTGCAAAAAAAATTGTTGCTCAACTGTTCATTTTCCATTGTTTTGTTGCTGTTTTCTTACTATTTTCTCACTATTTTGCTGCCATTTCATTATTATATTGCTACTATTTTGTTGTTATTGTTTGGATATTGTATAACTCTTGTTTTATTGTTAATTTTACTACTATTTTAGATGCATTTGATTGTTAAATTGTACCTATCTTAGTGTTATTTAGGTATAAAAACTTTTTTTGATTTATTCTCAATTTGTTGGGAAACATTTATTTTAATATTTTAGTGTTTTTGATGTAATATCTTTTAAATGTTTTTATGTAAAAAAATAAAAAAATTTAATATGGGCAGATCGGGCCTAGAATTTTATTAGAATCCGGCCTAGAATTTTGTTAGGACCCGGCCCATGGACAACTCTACTAATGAGTTTAATTGTTATTGAATTAGTGATTTAATATAAATATATAATTAATATAATATTATCTTATAACATAATATATTTAAACCGGGTTGGAACAAAAAAATCTTATTCAATACACTTTTTTTTAATATATTGGTGTGATTACATGGTAATATCTGTTCATACTTTCTTAACCCTTTAACAACACACACAGGTGCTTGAATCCGAGACTCCTAAGATGAACAACATTCTCTTTTTCACTGGAGCCACTTGTTAGATTTTTATCCAATACACTCTTAATTATAAGTGTACTGTAATCTAATAATTAAAAAAAATATTACCAAAAAGTTCTGTGACGTCAAATTATTGTTATAAAATTATAATAAATTAAAAAAAAAGGAAGAATATTACTCATGTTCTCAACAACGGTCATGCCTTACATAACCATGCGCTATTTTTCCTCAAATATTGGACAGTTATTAATGTACATGTAAACATATATCTTTACATTAAATAGCAAACAATTCAAATTACAATCAATCATTTACAAATTTATATTTCAAATACATAATCATTTAAATATAATTATATCATATAAATTTATCTAAAAAAACAATAATTTAATTAAATTTTCAAAGACTTATCGAAATTTTTTTTCCCAATTATTCTCGATTTGGTTTAATTCCCTGTGAATTTGAAGGACCAAAAGTGTTGAACTTAAAACCCTATTCCTTCCTTCTTTGTTTCGGGTGGAGAAGAAGAAAAGATGAACAATTGACTTTGTTTCTTTTTTTTTTTTTGAATTTTGTCTTTTGTAGTTTGTTTAATTTTTATTTAATCAAAATTAACCACAATTAATTAACCTTTAAGTATAATTAACAAATTTAGTGGATTCCAACTAATATCCACCACCTTTTAGCCATATATTAGGGTCCAATTGCCCAATTGGTCCTTTGGCTATTTAAAAATTTATAGTAATCTATAAAACTACTAAAATAACATAAAAATACTTGATTTGAAGCTCCTTTTGAGAACTCATGTTAAAAACAACTAAAGTTCAACTCTAAATCAAATTGAGATTAATCAAATTTTATCTCTAAATGTATTTAAATAATATGCTATAAATTAATATAAATAAAATATTAAAGATGTTAATTCAACCTTCTAAATGTAAAGAGATAATTTTCAATCATTCTAAAGTTAACATCTTATTAGGAAAGATGATACAAATAACAAGCATTTAATAAATGTCAAATTGTGAAAGTTGTGCTTATAAAAGTTCATTGATTAATTGTCCGTGCAATAAACAACTATTTTTGTTATATAAGGATGTCTTAATCTTACTATTTTACCTAAAACTTTATTTATTTTTTAATAATAATTTTATAAATATATTTATTATATAATTTTTATACAATTATGCTAAGCTTTTACTTTAAATTAACATTAATTTTTCTAAAGTAATTTCATGCTTTACGAGTACTATGCTTGTAATTATCTTGTGCAAGTGTTCTTCCTATACACTTTTATGAATAATTATTTTATAATAACCCACGTGAAATGAATGTCTAACACAAACTTTAATTATTGCTTCTTACAAATTGACACGACTATGCTTCGTTAAAAATTGGAAAGTTAAATAAAGAGTTACAATTAAATAAAAGTAAAAAATGAAATTGGATATATGTATATGTATATGTGTATGTGTGTATATATATATTGTCAGGGAAATCTAATATGGGTATCTTCCTTGGTCTTCATTTTCAAATTGCCATGGAAACCTGTTATTCTATGTTCATCGCTCCTTTTAAAACAATGCTAAACTTATCCACCTTACTTGTATTCATCACTTTTGCTTTGTGTTACCTCTTTAAGCTTCAATGGCAGCGCAATGCCCAAAAGCTTAAGCAGCCCTCTCTTCCGCCAGGCCCTAAACCTTGGCCTATTGTGGGAAACTTCCCTGAATTCATCATAAACAAGAAGAAAACTTCAGTGTCTCATTGGATACACAATTTCATGAAAGAAATGAACACCGAAATTGCTTGTATTCGTCTAGGAAACGTTCATGTGATTCCCGTCACTAGTCCTGAAATCAGTCTCCAATTCTTGAGAAAACAGGATGCTATTTTTGCTTCAAGACCCCTTACCATGGCCACTGATGTCATCTCAAAAGGGCACTTAGCCACTATTTTATCACCCTTAGGAGATCAGTGGAGAAAAATGAAGAGAGTTATGGTCAGCGAGATGCTTTCACAAGAAAGACATCGATGGCTTCACGAGAAAAGAGTTGAAGAAGCAGATAACCTCGTGCATTACGTACTTAACCAATGCAAAAATAGTGATGAAGGCGGCCTAGTGAACTTAAGACTGGTTGCCCGCCACTATTGTTGCAATTTGATGAGGAAGTTGATCTTTAATCGAAGATACTTGGGAGAAGGGAAAGCAGATGGTGGACCTGGTTTTGAGGAAGAAGAATACGTCGACGCCATTCTCACTTTAGTCATCCATCTTTATTCCTTTTGTATATCCGATTACTTGCCATTATTGAGAGGCCTCGACCTGGAGGGCCATGAGAAAATCGTGGAGGACGCAACTAAGGTTGTAGAGAAATATAACAATCCCATTATTGAAGACAGGATTCAACAATGGAGAGATGGAAAGAAACATGAACCTCAAGACTTGCTTGATGTTTTGGTTTCTTTGACTGATAACAATGGTACCCCACTACTATCCGCGGACGAGATCAAAGCTCAAGTTAATGTACGTCTTTCCTTCTTTCTAATTGTCTTGAACAAAATATAAGCCACCAACATGTTAGACTTTATGAAAAATTGAATACTAAGACATGAAAATAACATAAATATGATATATTATACATGTGTTATCATAGAAAATCACCCCCTATATATTGATAATCTCTTTTTTCAGGAAATTATGATTGCAGCCGTGGATAATCCATCAAATGCCTTAGAATGGGCACTTGCGGAGATGTTAAATAAACCAGAGACGCTACAAAAGGCTAGAGACGAATTAGATAATGTGGTTGGAAAAGATAGGTTAGTGCAAGAATCTGATTTCCCACAACTTAACTATACTAAGGCATGCGCCAGAGAAGCCTTTAGACTCCATCCTGTTGCACCATTTAACCCTCCTCACGTGTCCGTGACTGATACAATAGTGGGCGACTACTTCATTCCAGAGGGTAGCCATGTGATAGTTAGTCGGCTTGGGCTTGGTCGAAACCCTAAACTTTGGGACGAATCATGGGAGTTCAAGCCAGAACGTCACCTCCAGGATTGTAGTAAAGGCGAAGTGGTGCTTGCAGAACCAGATTTGCGGTTGTTTACATTCAGTAGAGGAAGGAGAGGGTGCCCGGGAGTGGTGCTTGGAAGCTCGATGACTATCATGATGTTTGCGAGGCTATTGCAAGGGTTCGATTGGAGCATCCCGACTAACCAGGGAACCATTGATCTATGTCAAGGAAAGGGAGTTCCCTTTCTGGCTAAACCACTGCTTGCTGTTGCAAAGCCACGATTGCCACTGCATGTCTACTCTTTTCGGACTGAAAGTGAAATACAGTGATTAACTCCTTAACGAAGATGGGGGTTGACAAGCGAGACCTGCTTGTGACTTGGTTCTAATGAAATTGTTTTTATCCATAATATGTATTTCATGTAGTAGTTTATTTTGTTGTTTGTATGGGATGTACTCACTTTATGTATTGTTTTCTCATTAATAAAAATGGGTAAAATACACCCAAAGTCATTAAGATATTAGTATGTAGAAGTTTTGGCAATTCTACTTTAAAATATTGTAAAATTGTGACTGAACTAATTGAAAGGTTTAAGTTATTGGGCTATTAAAATCGTTTTTCTATAACTTTCTTTATCCACACTTATACCAATTGAAAGCTCTTCTTTCCCTTTTCTTCTTTAGTTCAACATTTATTTTTCATGAAATAGCTTTAACGTCACAAATTTGTAAACCAAAACCTAAACAACTTTCTTCTTTGATTTCCAAAACTGGTCATAGATTAACATGGATCTAAGGTATGTTCTTCTACTCATCGATAGATATTGATCCATTGTACCAATCGTCATTTGGAGATTGCTAGTAGGATTTTTAAAAAAAAAAAATAACCAAGTGATTTAAATAAAAACTTTCAAATAGTTATGTGACTTAAATAAAAACTTTGAAATAGTTTGGTGATCATTTTGTAACTTTTTGAAATTGAGCGATCAAAACATAAATTTAGTAATAAGTTAGTTAAATTTATCTAATAATATGCACAATTTTAAAAAATTGTTGAATGAAATGTCACTAATTTTGAGTTTATTATTTAATTTTTGATAAAATGCAAAAGTAAATCTGGAAAGTAAAAAAGAATCGAAAATAAAAATTTATACGTTAATCAAAATAAGATTAAAGATTACACTATATTTTATAATTTTTTTTTATTTCTTTCATTTTTTATCATGAAAAATTTATACATTCGTACCGTATTTATGTTATTTTTCTATTTATAATCATGTATTAATTTATATTTGAAATTATTATTTACATTTGAAAAATTTTATCTTATTTACAAATAACAACATAAGATTAAAGTCTATACAAATATGTTTTCTCTATAGAAATATAGTGAGTATTCTAGAATATATATTAAATTGAAAATAAAAAGATATGAATGTAGAGTGTTGTATTTTTGCTTTTATATTGAAAATTTATTTATTTTTAATTATTTTTGTTGAGTTGATTTCACTTAATTGATAACCAACCTTAGAATTTTAGTATTTGTGTAAATACTAATGAAAAAGTATGATCTGATCTCGTAATTATCGTCGATAACCATGTTTTTTTGGTTTCTTTTATTATTAATATCTTTTGAATTATATTTTTATACTATTGTTGTACAAAATAAAAGTTGGAATAAGCAACCTTCAAATTATATATTTTTTAGTTAGATATTTAAATTTAATTTTTGTCAAAAATGATCTAAACTATAATTTCATAACTATTATGGCCTATACTATTATATTTTTATCCAATGAGTGGTACCAGTGGTAAAAAGTATGTTGTTCATCCTAAGAGACCCAGGTTCGAGCACTTGTGTGTACAAGGTATGTGTGCATTGTCAAAAGGTTAAGAAAGTATGAAGAGATACTACCATGTAATCACACCGGCATATTAAAAAATAAAAAAATAAATTGTATTGAATTATTATTTAATAATATCTCTCTCACACACATCTTCACTTTTCTCTCCCTTTATTCACCACACCAAATATGAGAAAAGGATGTTGGTATAAAAGTAAGTAATCCCACATTATCTAGGAACAAACTATAAATGGATTATAAATCTATATATACCCATATCCCACATCTCACATCCCACATTGCTTAAGAAAATAAGAGAAATGAGACTTTGGGTCTATAGAAAGACTTGTTTTATAAGTTTTATTTCGACATTAATAGATAGCACCAGGAAATAAAAACAAATAGTGGTGCTGCCATTTTTGGTGCTGATGTGGCAGAAAACGTTTTCAACTGGAAGTGTTTTTTTATCAATATGCTGAAAACGTTTCCAGTTGAAAGTATTTTTATGCAAATCACCTAAAAAAGGCTTTCAACTAGAAGCTTTTTGTTTTTGTAAAATCGGTCTGTTCGCATAAATTTCCCAAATCACCTAAAACGTAATTTTTTTTTAATTTTTCAGCATTTATTAGTAAACAAGTCCACCAGATTGTTGGATTATATGCGTTATACTTATAATATCCATAATTTGGAGCCTAATTTTATTCGGACCCAACTCCAAAATTAAACAAAATAATAAATTTTAAATTAAATTTTATTATTTTAATGTCCAATTACAAAACCAACAAACCACTACCCAAATCAAAGTCCAAACCCAATTACATGTCCCTAAACCCAAGTTACAAAGCCCAACAAATTACAACCCAACAAGCCCAATACATTTGAAAAAAAGAAACCCTAATTGTAGCAACTTGCTACTAGCCATCGCAACCCCTAACCACTGAGCTCCCACCACGTCAGCACCGCCATCAGCCACTTGCACCACCGCCACTGTCAAATATGCACCTGCAAAGAAGGGAAAACCTTTATTTAGTTGTAAAAAACAAAATAGCATCATTGTAAAATCGACTTTAAAAGCCGATTCAAAATATGTTATAAGAGTGAAAGAGAAATCAAATAGAAAAAGGCAAAATCAGATTCAAATAAGAGAAATTCAACAGTTCATTGTGCAAGGTATTGACATATACATATTTATTTTATTTTTATTTCTATCTTAATTTTGAAAATAATTTGTGTAATATATATATGTATGTATTTACTATCTTTTTTATAGTTCGAAAATAAGATAAAAAATAAACAAAAAAGAAGAAAAAAAAGGTTTAAAACCTTAAAAAATAAAAAATAGATTTCGAAAATTAATTATAAAAAAAGTTTCGAGATTTTTTTGAAATTTAGAGGCTATATTTATCAAGATCTAGCCCTGATCTACATTTCAAAAGCAAAAAAATAAAAAAATAAAAAGAATTTTTTTTACCTTGGGTCGCCGTGTATGGTGGCGGACGGCGACGATAGTCGACGGTGAGTGGTCAGGCTGGCGGCGGTGTCTATCGGAGAATATGACTGGCCCTTTTGGTCTTTCAGAGAAAAAAAAGGAGAAAGAGGTTTTTTTTAGAAATGGGGATAAAAATGATTTTTTTGGTAAAAAAAGGGTTTTTATAGGACACCAAAATGGCGTTGTTTTGACCTTGATGCCTAAGCACCAAAACTACGTCGTTTTGGCCCTATCCGGTCCAACCCGATCCGACCCACTTAGGATCTGCATGTTTTTTAAAGGATGGATAAATTACCCCTTTGGTCCTTCAGCATTTTTATTTGTTTCAATTTAGTTCTTTTGTGTTATTTTTAATTTATTTCAAATTCACCCAATAATTTTAAATATTTTTCAATTTGGTCCTTGACTAAAAAATGATCCTGAGACTACCATGTGTCAAATTTTTGGATTTATTTCCCACGAAACCCTTGTTTTATTTAGAAATTGCATTTTTCCGCTTAAACTATCCAAAATTATGTTTTGACCCCAAATTTTCTAAAAATCTAGATTTGACCCCTAAACTTTTGAAAAATTGAGTTTTGACCCTCAAACTTTCTAACATTTAGATTTGACCCTCAAACTTCCCAAAAACTTAGATTTGACCCTCAAACTTTCCAAAAATTTAGATTTAACCCCCAAACTTCCTAAAAATTCAAGTTTAGCCCCCAACTTTCCAAAATTTCATTTTTGACCCCATTTTTCCTTATTTTCATATTTTTACCCTAAAATTATCATTTTTGTTTTAATTTAATCTTTTATTTTTTATTTCTTCTAAAATTAATCTCGTTTAGTTATTTATTTTATTTTTCGATAATTTTGACTTGCATTTTCTTTCGCATTGCGTATTTTGTTTATTTTTATTTTATATATTTGTTTTATGTATTTATTATTCATGTAATTGCACCTTCTTCATGTTATTCAATTTTGTTATTAATTGCACAACTCGTATGTAATTTACATGTTCATTTTTATTTAAATATTTTAATTAAAGTTATTTTCTGATTTTCTCTAAAATACAAATATTTTTAAAATCAAGGCAATATTCCCTTATTTTGGGATTTGGAAAAATTGTGCCTTAACTTACTAGGCGCGATTTTTTTCTTTAAACCGGAATAATCGAATACCTTTTTAAAGGTTTGAAATTGGCAACGAAGGAATGCTTGTTATTTTCAGATCTCGAAATGTTATGTCCAAACTCACTAGACGTGACTTCCTTCCTCGATCATTTCAAAATAACGAGATTTCCTCATGAAATTTGATTTCCTTATTAAACGTGTACATCAAATAAATCATGCATTTAGGGATCGCATTTTAAATTTTACTCAAGATTTCAAATTTTAATAATCAAGATCGGGAAAAGTCGACTAGATGCTAATTTTTGGGCGTGTGAGGGTGCTAATCCTTCCTCATACGTAACCGACTCTCGAACCCATTTTTTCGAAATGTTTATCAAAATGAATTTAAAACGTTTTGTGGTGATCCAATCACACCAAACAAAAAAAAATTGATGACGACTCCATATTTTGATTTTTAAAATATTATCAAGACCTTTTCTTTTTGATAAAAAAACGTTTCAACAGCTTGGTGACTCCGCTGGGGACATTTTTAAAATAAAAGAGAGTCAAGCCAAAAGTCAATTATTTCTAGGTCTTTTTGTTAAATTTTGTTAACTCGGTTTAATTTAATATGCGATCTTTTGCATTTTTGTATGATGCCATGATAATATTGTGTTGATATTGCTAGTATAAGCTTGCATTCATGTGTATCTGTTACTACACCCCTTTAAGTGGAGGTGAGAAGCTACTCCTTCGTGAGGTTTTCAACTTCGTACAGGATAGTGAATCGCTTTCGGAATTACATCTGTACCTATGTTTGCGTGAAGTTTTCACTTTCATACAAACATATGAGAAATGTGTCCCCCTAAACCGAACTCATCTGTATGAGCCTGTAATGGGCGAGGATCGAGGAATCTGTTAGTTTGGGTACCTTTTTACTCTAGAGACTAAACAACATATAATGAGCCATAAGTACTTCCCTTAGATAAAGCTATATCGAACCTTTTAGCAATTATCCAAGATGAATGTTTAGGTTCTTTACTCTGTATTTGTACGTTTTTATTGATGCTTTACTAACTTGCTCTACTTTGTCTTTTTACTTGTATTGCATTATCATACTAGGAAAGGTATTGATTCGAACTCAATTACTGATAGAGAATTGATCATGGAGAACAAGTATCTTGATAAGATGGAGGATAACATGGTTGTGCGTATGTGGTCGGAGGAAAATCAAAGCCAGAAGGGTGATAGCTTAGTGGAAGGGCATGAATCTGACTTTTGGGATTACACCGGAATAAATACAGCTTAGAACAGTGTGCAAGAGTTGAAAGAAATATGAGACCAATGGGATAATGACATGAAGCAAACCTTTTACCATGAGTACGGGGATTTATCATACTTACTCGAGGTTAAGGTAGATAAGTACCTCTTCTGAGCTTTGGCACAACGCTGGAACCCGACCTACAGTTACTTTACTATTGGGAATGTAAACATGACGCCTACGATAGAGGAATACACCACTCTACTCCGTTGTCCGAAGATTCTGGCTAATAGAATTTACTGTAGAGCTCCTAGTATTCCGACCTTTATCAAGAGATTAATAAACATCACTGGCATGAGTGAACAATGGGTCGTAACTCGAGTTAAGGTGAAAGGCGACAATAAATGCATTACGTGGAAGAATTTGCGAGACTTGATCCTAGCCCACCCGGATGTGAAGAAAAATATTAACATCTTAGCTCTAAGTATATACGGGTTAATAATTTTTTCCAAGGCTTTGGGACACGTAGAAGATACGGTTACAGATTTGTTCGATAGGTTGAATAAAAAGGTTACACAGGTCCTAGCAATATTGGCCGAAACTTTCAGATCATTTAATGCGTGTAGAAAAGAAGGAGAGGGACGATTTATTGGCTGCGCACCATTGTTGATGGTATGGTTCCATAGTCACTTTTGGAAAATAGAGAAAGTCTCTTATCAGTACTTTTTCAAGGATTATTCTCTTTTGAAAGAGTTTGTAATTACGTAAAGATAAGGAAACTTCTCAGAGGAAAAATGGATGGCAATACTTCAAATTCTCCGAGACGAGGACATAGAATGGCAAGTACTATAGTTTGTTCCTAACGAAATCCTGTATCAATGTGAAGATTTCGACTGAGTTTTATTTGTCGAAATTTGGGGAGCTGTAAGATACGCACCTTTATTGGTTTCAAGATAGTATAGATCGAGACAATTCATACTAGCAACCCAAGGATTAGCCCCGTGTGAATTCGCATATAGAGAGGAGAATAATAAGAAAAGGGTTTGAGAGATCTCAGATGCATGAAACTGAGTTTGAAGGATGAAAGTTTTCGGCACGAATCTCATGACAACTATAGAATATGATTGGTGGAGGAATAGGAGGATCAATGATAACATTCCTGTACCAAACTTGGAAGTTGTTTGCCCGATTGAGGAGCACTTGCAGGTTGTTTCGACAAAACTAGAAATTATCAAGCAAGATTTTGAGATAAAGAATTCTGAAATGGAAAAAATGATAGAAAAATTGGAAGAAGAAAAGGTACTTTTGGGATTAGATATTGATGTTCAAAAATTAGAAGCAGAAAAATTGAGAAAAAGGAAGAACAAGGCTGAAGAAGATCTCGATAGCTTGAAGAAAGACTATAAGAAACTTCGTTTGTCTATGAGGACTGCTGGCTTAGGTAAAACATTAGAACAATGGCAATAAGAAATTGGTGAAGAGAAGAATAAAATGAATCAGTGGAAGAACAAATTTCAAAATGCTCAAGTTTAGGAAAATGCCATGAAAAGTAGCTTGTTGGAAAGTCAAGCCCCGGTAACTGAGTTACAGGCCCGAGTAAAAGAGTTAGAGGAATCCCTGTATAGACATCGTAGTCGAAATTCAATGGTAGAGCTGAAAGCAAGTCGAGCCAAGTCGAGATTGAGAGATTGAATAAGAGGGTGGAATAACTGGAAGCCTCAATACAAAATAGCGAGATACAGATCAAGATTCTTGAGAGGACATTGGAAACAAATGAATGGCACCTTCAGCATACTCGGAGGCAAGTTCAAGACAGGGATTATGTCATGGGTGAAGCTTTGAATCAAATACTAGTAGCTGACTACTTTCAAACACTAGCAGTCGAAGCCGATATGTTAAGTGTGCAGTATGAGACAAAGTCAGATCGAGGTTAGAAATTAGCTGGACTTCTCAAGAAAATCAAAACTCTGAGCATTAGGGCAATATCGTTTATGTAAATTTGCTTTATGTAAAGAAAATTGTTATCTAGTGAAGTTTTCTAATAGAATTGAATTATAAGTCAATACATTTTTTTTGCATGTATGGATTCATAAGCTATGGATTCATAAGCATCACATTTCATTAAACATGCATTTAATTCCATAAAATATCCCTAATTAATTAATTTAAATTGTAACAGTCACATAAAAAATCATTGAAAATTCACTCCGTTACCATACCCGTAAAAAAATAAAAGCCATGAAACAAAGGCTAGAAAGACTCGAGCAAATTCAAAGAGATATGCAATAACAGATGCAAGTTTAGTTGCAAGAATAGTTACAAGAACAAATGGCAGGAATGCATAGAGAGATGAAAGACCAGATCATTGAAGCCCAAAGAGATATGATCAGCCAATTAGCCTAAATGATGAAGGGCGTGGCTGACAAAAGGAAAGGTCCTGCGATAAATCTAGCGGAGGAAAGCGAAAATCCCATTTACCCCCCAGGCTTTACACTCCATCATAGCCAAGTTCCACTTGAAACATACACACGGGGAGCGACCGTTACCATAAGAGCACAACAGCATACTACTGGTACGTCATGGCCAGTTAATTATCCAATGGGATCGAGATCCAACCCCAAAGATAATGTCGTAAATCTTGATATCCCTAACTTCAATAAAATGACAAAAATAGATCTTCTTAGGCAGATGGAGGAAAAATATAAGCTGTTGGAAGAAAAGATTGAAGCGATACAAGGAGCCGAAAATTTTTATAGGATGAATGCTAAGGAGTTAAGCCTAGTCCCAGATTTGGTACTTCCTCCCAAATTCAAAGTTCTGGAGTTTGAAAGTATGATAGGATAAGTTGCCCAAAGGCTCACATCACTATGTTTTGTAGTAAAATGGTAGGACATGTCCATAATGACCAACTTCTCGTTCACTGTTTTTAGGATAGTTTGGTAGGATTCGCGGTTAAGTGGTATAACCAGCTAAGCCATGCGAAAATTCATTCATGGAAAAGACTTGACACAAGCCTTCTTGAAACAATATGGCCATGTTATAGATATAACTCCTGATAGAATCACATTGCAAAACATGGAGAAGTGGCAAAATGAAAGCTTCAGACAATATGCACAAAGATGGAGAGACATGGCAACTCTAGTACAGCCACCATTAACGGAAAAAGAAATGACAATGCTCTTTGTTAATACTTTGAAGGCACCTTACCTTAATCATTTGTTAGGGAATGTTACTAAAAGTTTCTCCAATATGGTCATGTCTGGAGAAATAATTGAAAGTGCTATAAAAAATGGCAAGATTGAGGCCGGAGAGAGTACCAAAAAGTCTTCCCTTAGAAAGAGAGATAATGAAGTAAATAATGCAAGCATGTATTGGCCAAACTACACAAAGCCATTCATGACATCACAACCTAAAGCCCTGATGGGCAATTACCAAAATGCACCAAAACGAGAATCAAACTCAAGGACAAAGAATGAGAGGGTTCAGCACACTTCCATTCATATGTCATATAAGCAACTCTATCAAAGACTATACGACGAGCATGTAGTGTCCCCACAGTATATGGAGCCATGGAAGCCACCATTCCCAACTTGGTATGATGTAAAATCTCAGTGCGAATATCACGCAGGAGCAGTTGGGCATTCATTTGAGTGTTGCCCTGCCTTTAAGAGGCTAATCGAGAGACTATTCGGTTAGGAGTCGTGAGTTTCAATGAACCAACAAGACTAAACATAGCTGGGAATCCCTTACCCAATCATCTTAACTAAGGAATAAATGTAATAATGGAAGAAAGAAGTCAGAGAATCAAAATTAATGTTGAGGAAGTCAAGTCTCCACTCAAGTGGGTATGGTATCAAATGGTCAAGGTGGGATTAGTCACAAAAAATAGGGAGAATACAATAGCAAGGACCGATAACTACTGTGAATTTCATATCATTGAGGGGCATAAGATTCAAGATTGTGTTGAATTCAAAGTTTTGGTGCAAGCATTGATGGATAACAGAGAGTTGGAGTTTTTCGAATAAGGGGAAGAGTTAAGGGTATTTATGCTTCCGAAGAGAGAGCAGTGAAGTCCTACGGGATCAATCGCCCAATGGTGATTATTTTTAAACCCACAAACAATGAGGTAATAAAGCAAATAACATTACGCATCATTATACAAAAGCCGATGGCATTTTCTTATAAAGATAGTAAAAGAGTCCCATGGAACTATAATTGTAATGTAATAATGCCAAGGGAGAAAGGACTCAAAGAGGACGTGAGTCTCGTTACTCGTAGTGGAAAGTGTTATGACCCATTGAGCAAGGAAAAAGAAAACAAAGGCAAGGCAGTGATGGTTGAGTCTGAGGAAGAAAGGATTAGCGAGGCCGAACCATCCACAAATGAGCCTATGTCAGAGAAGGAAGCCAAGGAATTTCTGAAGTTCCTGAGACACAATGAGTTCAGTGTAGTAGAATAGTTACACAAGCAACCAGCCCGTATATCAATTTTAGTCTTACTTTTAAGCTCAGAGGTTCATCGAAGCGCACTGATGAAAGTGCTAAATGAAATATACATGGCTAATGATATTTCTGTCAGTAAGTTGGACTGTTTAATCAATAATGTGAGTGTAGATAATTTTACTTTCTTCAGTGATGATGAGATACCAACTGGAGAAATGAGATCTAAAAAAGCCTTACATATAACCACCTGTTGCAAAGGGTATACATTGCTCGGAGTACTCATAGATAATGGCTTGGATTTGAATGTGTTACCATTAGCTACTTTGAAGAGATTATCGATTGATAGCTCTCACATGAAGGGATGCAATAATATAGTAAGAGCGTTCGATGGGACTGAAAGGAAAGTGATGGGCAAGATTGAGATACCTCCTCAGATTGGGCCAAACACAAACGAGGTGAATTTCTTAGTAATGGATATCAGGCCTACCTATAATTATTTGTTAGGAAGGTCGTGGATTCATTCAGCTGGGGCAGTGCCTTCGTCACTATATCAGAAACTGAAATTGATAAATGAAGGGCGACTAATCACGACCAACACCGAGGAAGAAATTATTGCATCTGTAACGAGTGATGCACCTTACGTTGGAATAGATGAAGAGGCCATTGAATGCTCTTTTCGCTCATTAGGATTCGTCAATGCAACCTTTATCACCGAAGGAAGCAAGGTCCTTGTACCTAGGTTATCTTTAACTACGAGGATTGGCCTACTATTAATGGTTGGAAAGGGGGTGTTGCTTGGAAAAAGACTCGAAAAATGCCTTCAAGGGAGAGTTAGTATGCCAATATTGATAGAAATATGAGATCGTTATAGCTTGGGGTATAAACCAGATGCAAAACAAAAGAAGAAAGAGGTGGAAAGAAAACAAGAGAGAAAGAGAGCAAGATTGATCGGGGAAGAGGTTATGTGGGAACCTATGGTCTTCCCACACATATCTAAGACATTTGTCTCTGAAAGAGTAATCAACTCGGACCAAAGTATGGGAAAGAAACAAGTAATAATCAAGAATCAGTCTATGCGCACCTGAAAGCATTCTGGATAACTGGATTGTAGAAGAACTTGTAAACTTTAGAATTTCTTCAGATTAATGCTCAGAACGCACCTATTACTTTAGGCCCGAAAGCAGTATGGATCTTTTTGTTAAATGGCCCATGATCATTATCTAGTTATTTTTAATGAAAATGCATTTTCTATCGTACATGGTAATTTTTTTGCTAATTATTCTTTCATTCTTATCCGATTCAACGAACCATTCGTTTATATTCCAGATAAAAAATTGATCATTCTTTAAGTACATACATTTTTGTCCAATTTGTCAAACATTTATATTCATACCATACAATCATTCATTCATAAATTTATTTTGTTCTTTGAAAAGTTTTTACTTCATTGAAAGTTCCTTGAATATCAATGATATGAGTGACACTGATGCTAACTTAGAGCCTCGTTTTGAGCAAGATATATGTTTAGAAGAACTTAGGACTTTGAAGTTGATCAGGATTGTAACTTGTCTCTTGATTTGTTAAGGATGGTGGAGCAAGAACAAAAACAAATCCTACCTCATAAAGAATCGGTGGAAGTTATAAGTATGAGGAACGAAGATGAAAAGAAAGAAGTGAAAGATATCCGTAGAAACCAGAAAAGATCTTATCGAGTTGCTTCAAAAGTTCAAAGATGTCTTCGCATGGTCTTATCAGGACATGTCTAGCCTAAGTATGGACATTGTGGTACATAAGCTCCCGATAAAGGAAGAATGCAAGCATCTTAAACAAAAGCTCCGAAGGATGAGACCTGATGTGCTATTAAAGATAAAAAAAGAGGTCAAAAAGCAGCTCGACGCTGGTTTCCTCCAAGTGGTTAAATACTTAGAATGGGTAGCCATTATAGTCCCTATTCCTAAAAAAGATGAGAAAGTGCATATGTGTGTGGATTATCAGGATTTAAACAAAGCTAGCCCAAAGGATAACTTTCCATTACCTCACATCGACACCTTAGTAGATAATACAACAGATCACTCCTTAGTCTTATTCATGGATGGTTTCTCTAGGTATAACCAGATAAGGATGGATCTTGAAGATATAGAGAAAACTACATTTGTCACAATGTGAGGAACATTCTGCTACAAGGTGATGCCTTTTAAACTAAAAAACGTGGGGGGCAACATATCAAAGAGCTATGGTGACTTTGTTTCATGACATGATGCATAAAGAAATTAAAGTTTATGTCGATGATATGATTGCAAAATCCCAAACAGAGGAAGAACATGTAAAGATCTTAAGAAAGCTATTTGTGAGGCTAAGAAAATATCAGCTAAAGTTAAACCCAGCGAAGTGCACTTTCGGAGCCACTTCGGGCAAGTTGTTAGGCTTTGTGGTTAGCAAAAGAGGGATTAAAATTAATCCAGATAAAGTCAAAGCCATACAAAAGTTACCACCACCTAGTACGCAAAAAAAAGTTCGAGGGTTCTTGGGGAGATTAAATTACATTGCTCAGTTCATCTCATAACTGACTGAGAAATGTGATCCCATCTTCCGTTTGCTTAAAAAGCACAACCCAGGTGTATGGGATGATGAATGCCAAGAAACTTTTGACAAAGTCAAGGGTTCCTTATCTAATGCTCCCGTCTTGGTGCCTCTAATTCCTAATAAACCATTAATCCTGTACTTGATAGTTATTGAAAATTCTATAAGATGCATACTAGGCCAACATGATGAGTCTGGAAAGAAGGAAATTGCAATATATTATCTTTGTAAAAAATTTACCAATTGTGAAACTCGATACTCGCCAATCGAAAAACTATATTGTTCCCTACTTTGGACCACGCAAAGATTAAGACAATATATGTTGTACCACACAACTTGGTTAATCTAAAAATTAGATCCTCTGAAATACATGATGGAGTCGGTCGCATTGAATGAAAGATTTAATAAGTGGCAGATCTTACTTTTTGAATTCGACATAGTCTATATCAATCAAAAGGCAGTAAAAGGGAGTGTGATAGTAGACTTCCTAGCTAGCAGGGCTTTAGAGGACTATAAGCTAATAAACTTCGATTTCTCAAACGAGGACTTAATGCATGTTGCAACTACTGAAGAGGGAACCACAGTGGAACATCCTTGGAGATTAAATTTTGATGGTGCTTCAAATGCCACGGGTAGTGGAGTTGGGGCAGTCTTGGTATCACCAGAAGGAGACCACTGAATGTGAAGTATGTATCATGGGAATCCGTACAGCTATAGAACGGGAGATCAAAGTTTTGGAGATATACGGAGACTCCACACTAGTAATCTATCAACTCAAAGGAGATTGAGAAATGAGAGATTCCAAGATAATTGATTACCGAAAGTTGGTTCTTGAGTTAACTAAGAAGTTTGATGAGGTTACATTCCATTATCTCCCACGAGAAAAAAATCAGATGGTTGATGCTCTGGCCACTCTGGCCTCGATGATTAAAGTAAACGGACTAGAAGATATAAAACCTATTCACATGAGCATTTATAAGGCTTCGGCCGATTGTTATGATATTGAAGAAGAACAAGAAAGGGATGATCGCCCGTGGTACCAAGATATTCTTCAGTATGTAAGAGATCGCAGGTATCTTGAGCAAGCTTCTGAAAATGATAAAAGGACGTTGAGAAGGCTTGCAAATGAATATGTCTTAGACGGGGAAATCTTATACAAAAGGAGAAAGGATCAAGTGGTGCTAAGATGGGTCGATGCAATCGAAGCTAAAAGATCTTAGAAGAAGTTCACGAAGGCATTTGTGGAACACACACTAATGGTTTCATAATGGCCAGGCAGATAATGAGATTTGGGTATTACTGGTCCACCATGGAAGGTGATTACATCAATTATGCTAAGAGGTGCCATAAATGCCAAATCTTTGGAGATAAGATTCATGTACCCCCATCACACCTTCATGTCATGACTTCTCCTTGGCTTTTTTCTATGTAGGGCATGGATGTCATTGGACTGATTTCACCAAAGGCTTCTAATGGTCACAGATTTATCTTCGTGGTTATCGACTACTTCACCAAATGGGTAAAAGTTACCTCTTACGCCAACGTCATGAAGTCTGCAGTTGGCAAATTCTTGAAAGGAGATCATCTGCCGATATGGGATGCCAAAAAGGATCATATCCGACAATGCTTTGAATTTGAATAATAGCAGGATAGCGAAGGTTTGCGAGTAATTCAAAATCAAACATCATAATTCATCTCCCTATCGCCCAAAAATGAATGGAGTTGTGAAGGCAGCTAATAAAAATATCAAGAAGATCGTTGCAAAATGACTGAGACTTATAGAGACTGGCACGGAAAACTATCATTTGCCCTCTTTGCTTACAAAACTTCGATCAGAACTTCTACTGAGCAACACCATTCTCACTAGCGTATGGTATGGAAGCAGTCTTACCTATCGAGGTTGAAATACCTTCTCTCCGAGTCTTGGCAAAATTACAGTTAGATGAGGTAGAATGGATTCAGGCTAGATATGATCAGTTGAATTTAATTGAAGAAAAGAGATTAAGAGCTATCTGTCATGGTCAGATGTACCAAAAAACAATGATGCAAGTTTATAACAAAAAGGTCCACGCTAGAGAATTCCACGAGGGAGATCTAGTTCTGAAAAAGATATTTCTCATACATAAAGACTTTTGAGGGAAATGGATGCCCAATTAGGAAGGGATTTATGTGGTAAAGAAAGCTTTCCTAAGAGGAGCTCTCATTCTAGTAGAAATGGACGGCAAAGATCTACACCATCCCGTCAACTCAAACTCAGTGAAAAAATATTCGCCTAAAAAAAAAGAAGGATCGAGATAAAAACCCGTAAAGGGTGTCTCGAAAAAAAGGATTGAGATGAAAACCCGCAAAGGGCGTCTACAAAAAAAGGTCAAGATAAAAACCCGCAAAGGGTATCTTGAAACCAAACGGATTTTGAGTTAAAATCCGCAAAAGGGCGACTCAAAATTCGAAATGAAGAATGGGTTCGAAATGATCGTTTCTCTCAAATGTAATAAGACGGAGAAACTTGAAGTATCACCAAGGAATTCCAGGTCTTCTAGACACATATCGGGTTCAGAATAATTCTCAGCGAGTCGGCTTAGAAATATCTGGGGTATCTAATTGTTTTTTGTTGTCTACTTGGAAATTTTTGACTAATGTTTGCCATCTCTGATTCTTTCTTTTGAATTGTATCTTCAATAAATATCGATCTTATTCTCTCATAATCTTGTTCAAGCATCTTGCATTAAAAATAATGGATAATTCTCACCTTATAGAGATCACAAACAAAAGAAAAAACCGAAGAAACAAGAAAGAAAGAACGTGCTAAAGAGCAGAGAAAAACATGCTAAAAAGTAGACCCAAAGTTTAACCCAAAATATAGAGAGTTAATTGTAAGTAATTAACAAGTAAATGATTAGATTTGATGCATTTAACTTACTTTTTGTCACACGTTACAATATCACTACATTATTATTATTATTATTATTATTATTAAAGTTATATAGTTCAGAATTGAAAAATACTTTGTTAATATAAAGTATAACCTTATGGTTTAAGGGGACAAATTGTATGAAATACAATTTGGTCAAGGAGATGAATGTTATATAATGTGGACGCTAAATCTAAAATACATGATAATTTATATACAAACTTCAAAAATCTGAAAATTCTAAGCCCGGGATCTATCTCTAGTTATATTAATAAGAATGAGAAATAAAAGTGAAGGTAGAAATAGATGTATTGTGAACATAGAAATAAATGTGTTAAGAAATTAAAATCAAATAAATGATTGATGAGTAAGATATTGATATTTTTTTTATAAAAAATGATATTGAATTTTTTATTTTAAAAATTATAGAATTATACTTACTTTAGTTTTTATTTTAAATATATTTAATGATTTTATGTATTTAAATTTTTTGGTGAATTATAATAATAGGGAAAAGTTTGAACAATAAATGTGACTAGCATGACTCGAACCTAAATTATATATGGGGCAATGAACACCTTAACTATTAACCCATCATATGGGATTCTATGTATTTAAAATTTTAATAATTAATAACATGATGGTAAAATATTTCAAAAAGTTATAAAATTTATGTGATAATAATTTAATTATCGGTTCATCACTTATAGTTTTTGATAAAAAGTAGTTCCTATTTTATCTAAGAGATTTTTATAATTTTAATTTATTCAATTATATTTAATGATTTAATAGTTAATTAATAATACTTTTCTTATTATCATATTTTAATTAGTAATATATTGATCAATTATTACTTTAATGTCAGTTTAGTAACATAATGAACAATAATAAATATTATTACCGATTCAAAATTTTCTTCAAACTCATACTTATATAGGTAGATAGATATAGATATTATAATAATAGAGATATAATTAAAGTGAATGGGCCATAAATCTAAATATCAAAAAGGCCCAAAACAATCCATTAAATAAGCTTTTCAAAATTAGAAAGCCTAAAATGTTTTAAATTTATAAAATAGGCTTAACAAATAAGTGGGCTTGAATCACATTGTTGCCCAATAATTCAATTCAATTTGATCAACAAATAATTTCATTGGCCTTAAAGCCTAATAAAATTGATTTAAATTCGATTAATATCAAATCGTGTTCCTGTGGCATTCAAATTAGTGACTTATACCAAGACGAAATTAGGTGTTTATATCTACCCCTCGATAAGAAACAATAACATACCAAGATTCATAGACAACCAATTTCATCTCACCACGGTTCGTTTTTCAAAAAGATGCTCACTTCCAACACCACTCCGACAAAGTCTGACATATCATATTTGATGTTGGCAATTTTTTGAAACAAAATCTTTAGGTTATGCTGATATTTTGAAATTATTGAAGCCCACTAATGAATATCAATCCATTTGGAAGGACATGTATTAAGGATTGAATCGAATCAGATTAATCGTAGCAAATACCTTGGATCAACGATGCTGGATCAAGACAAAACTTGGAGACTTATCTTCCAACAGTCCACGTTACTTTGCTTGTTATAATTATATTGAGCTATTTTAGATGTTATTTAGAAGGAAAAGTGAGGATTCTATACTAGGGAGTGATAGAACTAGGGTCACTTATTGTATTTAGTCGAAGATAGGGGATTCATGTTTTTTAGGTAGCTTTGCAGAAGTAAGGAAGCTGAACTCCGCAAATAATTTTTTGTTCCCTTTTTCGTTGTTTATCGCACTGTCATTAGAAGTGCCCACACCCACTCTCACATATGCTAATACTCGATTCTTAGCATATTAACTATTGGTTCAAGTCCATAACAGGTGTAAGAGCTTCCCACTTAATATAACTAGTAGTGATTTTTGGTATTGTTAATTTCTAAGATACGGAAGGATCTTTAACCACTCATCGCCCAATGCTCGATTGTGGAAACTATGCATATTGGATGGCTAGAATAAAGTCCTACATCAAGTTTATTGATGAAAAGGCATGGCGATCTATGCTGATAGAATTACAACCTACCATGTTTGAAACTAAAGCTAGTAGAGTTCCATAATCTAAGTTAGTATGGACCACTGGTCAAGAATATCTTGCTAATATCAACTCCAAAACATTGCATGCCATTTTCTGTGAAGCTGACTAGCAAGAGTTAAGTGGATCTTAGAGTGCACTACTGCGATGGAGGCTTGGGTTATTCTATAGACAACACATTAAAGAACCAATATTGTCAAGCAATCCAAGATGTAAATGTTGATTACTAGATTTGAGACGCTAAGAATGAAAGATTCAAATACCATTGGTGAATTCTATGCTAAACTTTATGATCTATCGAATTAGGCATTTACTCTTGGAGAGGAATATTTTAACACTAAACTGGTCAGAAAAGTTCTAAGGTTTTTTCCTGAGAGATTTTTTCATCAAATTCATAGCCGTTGAGGTGGTTAAAGATCTTTAAAGCCTGAAAATTGAAGAACTCCTAGGGTCTCTATAAACTTTTGAAATGAATTTGGATGAAGTTAAACAAAGCATAATCAAATGTGAGAAAAATATTGCTCTTCAAGTGGAAAATGAAGTGCCAACTCCCATCACCACTACAATTGAGAAGCTTCAGGAACAAATCAGATTACTTCCTTAGAAATTCAATAGATCTTTTAAGAAGCAGTCTAGGAGGTTTAAGAACTTTGAGGCCACCAAAAATATTTCCAGGAAAAAAATTCTAAGGGAGTGGTTAATAAAGAAGAGATTGAGAGATAATAAGAAAGGGATTTAAGTGTCATGAGTGTGCTAATGCACTAAAGAAGAAGAAGTCATTATGTGTGACCTAAATTGATGAAAATTTAACAAGCAACACTGAGTCAGATGAAAACCACCTTAACAACTATATGACTTTTACAAGTGTCTTCTTAAGATCTGAAGTAGACACTATTGAAGAGTCTGATGGAGGATCTAAAGAGAAATTTTTGAAGACCTACAAGACCATGCCTTGGAGATGAGAGCAAGTATGTAATATGAATGCCCAATTGTTGGATCTAGTACCTTAAGTGTAGTATATTCATTTGAACACTTGTAAATATTTTTGAATAGATTGGTTAAAAAAATTATTTATGAATTACATTAATACCCTTTGTATATTATCTTCACATGGTTTTTGTAAAATAAAAGCAAATATTAGCTCATTGGTTGTCTAATGTTAACTAATACTAGGTGGTATTAGGTGACTGAATCGTAATACAAAAATATAACTTATATTAGTAGACAAACCTAAACATGTCTTTAGTCTAATCAGAAATGAGAAAATCGATCATTAACCACTCATCGCCAAATGCTTAATTATGGAAACTATGCTAAGATCAGAGTCACGACTTTGAGAGCATGAGCATGGTGTTGTGACTCTGAAGGAAGAATCCCTTTTATTTTTACTTCATTTAACTCAAACCTATCAAGTACATAATTCATTCGGTTTACTTGGCTCAAAAGCAATTTAATTCATTTTAACATATTCGAATCCATTCTAAATCATATACTTCATACATGTATAAGTATACTTTCAATCATTTGCTCACATTCAAGATAACATTTCCCCTTCAAGTACCAACATGACAATTCGTATTATAACATTGACTCAACTTTAGGTACATGTCATATATTGAAAACATAAAGAACTATACAAACATTGTTGAGTTGAGAGCTACAAATTGGATGCTAAATCACTCCTTCGGACGTTGAGATCTATCAATTCCAGTGCAAGGATATAATCAAAACTGTATGCTAAGTGATAAAACTCAAAAGTACTTTATGATTCAAGACAATAATACAATTCAAGTAGCAAGTCAAAAGATGCAATCAAAACACAATTTAACTTTCAACATCATCAATCAATATGTATGTCTCATGTAACAATTTTTATACCAATCTCATGACATACCACATTCATATATATATATAATTATATATATTCTATTATCATATCATATTCTCATATATGACATAAGCTCATTTCTTTTTCTCGTTTCTTTTCTGAATCCATTGATTCGCTTCATTACCATATTGACCCTTAGAGCTCGTTTTAACTGGTTCGCATGATCTTTCACATATTGTCATTTGTTATCTTTCATATATATACACATTTATACCATTTCTCAACATTGACACTTCAAATATCATTTATCAAGTTCATGTTTTATAATCCTTATTAATCAGACACAGACTCAACATGAATACACGAATCATCCAACCATCGCACCAATCCGGTACCTAGTGCCTCATCGGAATGTCCGAAGTAAAAATTGTGCTCCACACCTTATCGATATAATAGAAATAAATGTGCTCCGCACCTCATCAGACATCCAATGTATAATATGCGCTCCATGCCTCATCGATATAAACTGAAATATAATCTTGTACCTAAATCTAATCCTATGACATGACAACTATATCTGACTCTACTCAAATAGTAAAAGGGTAACTCATGTTCCAATTATACATTATTTACATGTTCACATATCATAGTTTCATACCATTTTCATCATCATTTCATATCACATATCATTTAGCATGTTCATATCGTGCTCATTTTTACTATGCTCAAATCAAATCAATTATCGACATTCAATACCGTCATATACAAACCGAGTCACATGACAAGTAATAAGCTTACCTCGATAGTCAGTTTTGCAACAATCATGTATGTATAACAACATATATATATGTGTGTGTGTGTGTGTGTGTGTATTGAACTCAAATCATTAAAGTACAAATCGAATTTTCGTCATCGACTACGGCTCTCATTTTTTCCTTCTCTTGAGAAGTCTTGGCTTAGCTACGCTCAATAATTCAATTATAAAAACAATATCAGTTCACACTCAATCACATGATACTCATATTTTTTCATATCTAACATCGGATTAAAATCTGATTTCACATTCTTTCATTAGGAATCTTATACTTTCTATCTATAGCATAATTTCATGGCAATTTTAATTTATTCAGTTTAGTCTCTAATGTCTCAAAATTGTCTAACAAGTTTAACTTAATTTTCAATTTAGTTCTTATTTTAATATAAACTTACTAACTAACAATTTTTTTAAAATCAAGCCCAAAATCATCAATTAGGCTTTAATGGTAACTTACTAATTAATAATAATTGGAGAAATTATATATGAGCTAAAAATGAATCAAATTCCATAAAAAGATATAAAGATTTAGCTTAAATACCTTAATCAGTGGTCGAATGCTAGATAAGAAGCTTGAAATTTTTCTTCTCTTTTAATGGCTTGGACAACAAAAACAAATGTTTCTCTTCCCTTTCACTTAATTTCTTATATATATACATCATTAGTGATTTAATTAACAATTTAAACATGATTAATTCATTAATTAATGACATTATATATACATTTTTAATTATAAATTCAATTAAGTAGAAATCATCATCATCTTCCGCTGAAGAACAATGGTTTAATAATCATTTATGCCATTTGAATAATTACTAACTAAGTTTTTAAGTATTTTCTAAATCAAAATTCAACCCTGATTAAATTTTTATAATTTAATCTATGAGCTTTAATTAACAATTTTCTTAATTAAATTGCTTAATCGATCTTTAATAAATTCCATACTAACTTTGTATATTTTTTCTATTTCATTCAACTATTCTTTGATGAAAGCAAACACTTATTCAACTATTACATAAAACATGTTTTCATAACATAGATATTGGGAATATCTCATTACAGTAACTTATTTGGTTGTGGCTTTAAGAAAATAACTTAGTATCTGTTTAGAGCACATGAAAACATTTATTGAATATTTATGCTTCTAAAAAGCTGACTATCATTTGTAAATGCATCAATAAATTAGACCAATCATACACTGGACTAAATCTTTTTATTATTTTTCATATCATTTAAAAAAATTATGAACTTTAATAGAGTTTTAGATTTTTTTCAAAATTAACAAAGCATGGTTAAGCAATCTGATCATCGTGGAATGGAAAATTCTTCGACGAGTTAAGTACTGTTAAAGGCTGCCCTTTTATTAAGGGCAACCGGTCGGATACTCAAATTAAGGGTTGGGTTTGCTTAGATACAAGGGTTGATTGTTTTGGTTGTTTTAGTATGAGTGCTTGTTAAATAGTGCGATTTGACATCAGAGTGCGCTGCTGTACCACCGATATTCCAGAAGCATTAAGGTGTGTGTTCTAACCAGAAAATATTGAAAATGGTCACGGAATTTCGTGAAAATTCGAAACTAATAGACGACGTCATAGGATAGTGTGATTGACCGTGTAAACCACACGTGTATAGCTGACTGTGTGTCAAACCGTGTGGGCCACCCGATCTGAACAAGTAAGTTGTGTGGGCAACACATATAAAAATTGAATGAAAGAAGATATAAAGTAAGGCAAGACATTCCAGAGTGAGCAAATGGGTAATATTTCTGTGTTTTAAGCACGAGTTTTAAATGGGGATGAAGAAAAATATAGATAGTGTTTGAACATTTGGTTATCTGTTACGTCAAAGTACCAATCAATAGCTTGAGTTTCAATGAATTCTAATGCCCCTGTTTTGAATTTTATATTTCAATTTAATTTAATTTAATTTCACATGTGATAAAATATTTAGAATATTAGGGCATGTGTTTGAGACACACGGTTGTGTGATCCCTGTTTTGAGAAAATTTCAGTTTTTCTTTTAACATTCATATGCAATAAAATTTTAATCCCTGAAAGTTCGTATGGTTTGTTTATAATCATGTATGTTCTAATTAAGTTAATATGGATGATTTTTATCATGATTCTTTCGTGGTTAACTATATTTTATTTATATATGTTTTAGTAATACTTCGATACTCTAACTAGCGACGGTTACGAGTTTAGGGTGTTGCACTTGTAATATACATATATTTTTAACCACCTCTTGTGCAACTTATGAAAGCCCTCAATATCTCATTGAACTCTAGTCCAATTATCTCAACCATACCAACTGTATCCACTCCCCCAGTAGTTTCGATCCCACCGGCCACTGCAGAGGCTCATTTCTCCTCTCGTAAATCTCCTCAAAGCCATATGGAACAAGTGGCTCCCTATTTGCAGTAGACCATTGACTACCTTATTGCAACATCATCTCCACTAGTTGCCACTATCGTTCCATTAAACCAAGTCTCCTACCAACAGCCTTCAAGG
This sequence comes from Gossypioides kirkii, assembly GCA_005610355.1. Lineage (NCBI taxonomy): Eukaryota > Viridiplantae > Streptophyta > Magnoliopsida > Malvales > Malvaceae > Gossypioides > Gossypioides kirkii. The sequence continues at coordinate 5,057,424 of CP032249.1, read as the reverse complement.
TTTAAACCCCATAATGTTGAAGCACAAGAAAAGCTGTGACACTTAGAAGAATAGTTTTATCAATAGGAACATCGTTTTAAGAAACATTAAGAACAACACCACCTCTTTGATCAATGGAATGCTCAAAATGAACAACTAATAGTTTAATTACAAGCAGCTTGAGAGGCACCTAGGTAGGAAGATCCTATCCACTCGGATAATGAAACTCGGTCCACGATCCACAGAGATCATGAAAATCATAACCCAAATGATCCACCTAAAAACAACAACCAATCGACATGTCTCAAAATACCTATGGTAATAACAATGTTTTCTTGGAGGAGCAACTCAATCAAAATGAGAATGTTGAAGCCCTATTTGTTCGAGCCCAATCAAACAAATACAAAATAAAAAATAAAACCAAATTAAAAAGAAAAAGTCCATTTGAAATAATGTTTTTTTTACATACCCAAATTAACATTATCCATTACAAACCCTAGTCACCAGACCTAAACACTTGACTCAAATACAAAACCTAAGACCTAAACTCAACCCAAGCCCAATAAACCCAAACACTAAAACATTTTGGAAACCCTAGTTACTAGGGATCCCTCTACCGCCGCTCACCCCACGCTCGTGCCACGTCAATCGTTGTTCCTGAGACCACCACGCTCCTAACATCGCCCCGCCAATGGTCTTCCATATGCCACTACCGTTGAACGTCCACATCAAAGAAGAAAATAGAAGAAAAGACAGAAGAAAAATGAAAGAAAACAAAATACAATCATTTGTAATCTGGTTATAAAAACTAATATTGGATCCATTGTAATTTTTTACAAAAATTAAAAATCTGAAATACAAAGAATCAAAGTGTTTTAAGGTATAATGTTAATATTTTATATATATTATTTATATTTTCTTTTCTTTTTTCAATTCGAAAACCTAAAAAAATACAAAATAATAAAAGAGAAGGGAGTTAGGGCTTACTTGAACCCATCATCGCTACCGTCCGTGACCGTGATCTGTCCGATGGTAGGCAGTGGTCGTGGCTAGGGGAAAGTCCCTCCGAACCTACTAATGTTCAAGAGAGGGACTTCGATAAAAGGGGTTTTTTAAAAAAATAGAAAAAACAAAATTGATCTTTCAAAAAAACTAGTAAAAATCGAAACTTTCGATTCTTTTTTGAAGATTTGGGCTTGATCTTAATAGATTTGAGCCTAGATATAAGTTTTTTTTGAGAAAAAACTTAAAAAGAATTTTTTTTGAAAATCCGGCCGCCGTAGGTGGTGGTTGCCCATGATGTTAGAGCGGCGGAGGCATGGAGGACCCCTTGATCCAAACTTGGGAGCCATGGAGAGAGAAAAAGAGGCTCAAATGGTTTTTTTTTTTGAAAAAATGGGTGTTACAATGATTTTTTTAATTAGTTTGTTGTTTATATAACCCCTCAAAACGAAGTTGTTTTGGGTGTGGCTTAAACGTTCCAAAACGGCGTCATTTTGACCTTTGAACTGAATTTGACCCGAATAATCTTTGGGATCCTCGTGTTTTCATAAAATGGGATATTTTTGAAATTGGTCCTTTCGCCTTTTTGATCTTTTTAATTGCATTCTTTTTTATCTTTTAATTTATTTTTTATTTTCCCCTTTAATTTATGCCTGTTTATAATTAGGTCCTCTTATCAGTGGCCTTTTGAGGTGACACATGTTTGGATTTGGGAGAATTCCCATGCGGTCCCTGTCTTTTCAAAATTTACGAATGTAACCCCATTTCCTTTTCTATTTTTAATTTTTTACTTAAAACTGTATTTTTATTTTAATTTAACCCTAAGAATTTTTCTTCCCTTTTAAATTTGACCCCTTTATTCAGTTTTTTAAAATTAAACCCTTTTATTTCTCATTTTTCAAATTAAAATCCTTTTATTTTTATTCTTTTTAAAATTTTTCCCTTTTTATTTTTTTTTTTAGAATTTAATCCTTTTTCTATTATTTATTTTTTTGTAATTTAAATTTAATTGTCTTTATTTAAATTTTTTTACCATGCATGTATGTTTTAGTTATCTTAATTGTAAATTAAATGCATATTTATTCAAGCCTTGTGAAAATATTTTAATGAAATAAATTATGTACCATTTTTGTCACCTAAATGATTTAAAAAACAATGCAATGTCCTTTTATGTGAGAGATTCGGAAAATTATGCCCTAACGTATTTGATATAGTTTTTTCGTTGAACTTACGTAATTGGATACCCTGTTTCAAATCAAAATATTTAATGATTGGTTAACAAATGACCTTTATGTTTGAAAATTTGAGAATATTATGTCCTAACTTCTTGGACATGATATCTTTTTCTCGATTAATTCGAAACAAAAAGGTATTTCTTCACAAAAATCCAATTTTTAAAGTAATATCCAAATATGTCATTCATTTAAGGATCATATTTTAAATTTTACTAGAGTTTTCAAATTTTAAACAATTAAGACATTGAATAATCGACTGGGTACCAATTTTGGGCGTGTGAGGGTACTAATCATTCCTCACACGTAATCGACTCCTGAACCTATTTTCTGGATTTTAAAGACCAAAATGTTTGTTTAAACGAATATAAGTATTTTATGGTGATCTAATCACACCAAATTAAAAAAAGATTGGTGGTAGCGACTCCATTTTCAGTTTTAAAATAAAATTCGAGACTTTTTCAAAAAAAATATTTCGACAGCTTAGCGACTCCACTGAGGAACAATAAGAGAGTAAAGCCAAAAGTCGATTATTTTTTGGTCTTTTTATTAAAAATTTTAAAAACTTGGTTTAATTTAATATGCGATCCTTTGCATTTTTATGTAATGCCATGATAATATTGTGTTGATATTACTAGTATAGATATTCGCATTCATTTGCATTTATTACTAAACCCTTTAAGTGGAAGTGAGAAGCTATTCCTTCGAAAGATTTTCACCTCCGTGTAAGATAGTGAATCGCTTTCGGGATACATTCGTACATATGTTTTCGTGAAGTTTTCACTTCTGTGCAAACATATGGAAATGTGTCCCCTTAAATCAAACTCGTCCGTATGAGCCTATAATGGGTGAGGATCGAGGAATCTACTAGTTTGGGTACCCTTACTCTAGAACTTAAACCACATTTAATGAGCCCTAAGTACTTTCCCTAGATAGAATTATACCGAACTCTTAGCAATTACCCAAGATAAATGCATAGGTTCTGTGTTTTATATCTTTGATTTGTTGTTAAGATTCATAATGATTATACTGACTTGCCTTATTTCTTTTGTCTTGCATTACATCTTCATACTAGGGAAGGTATTGATTTAAGCTCGATTAATGATAGAGAACAGATCATGGAGAACGAGTATCTTGATAAGGTAGAAAATAATGTGGCTGTGCGTATGTGGTTGGAGGATAGTCAACGCAAGAAAGGTGATAGCTTAGTAAAAGGGCATGTGTCAGATTTTTGGGATGACACTCTAATAAGCGTGACTCAAAATAGTTTGCAAGAACTAAAGGAGATATGGGACCAATCGAGCGAGGAAATGAAGCAAACCTTTTACCGCGAGTATGAGGATCTACCATACCTACTCGAGGTTAAGGTAGATAAGTACCTTTTTCGAGCTTTGGCACAACATTGGAACCAAACCTGCAGTTGCTTCACTTTTGGGAATGTAGACATGACACCCACGATAGAGGAATACACTACTCTACTTCGTTGTCCGAAGGTCCTGGTTGATAAGGCATACACTAGAGTCGTCAATGTCCCAACCTTCCTTAAGAGATTAATGAACATCACCGGTATGAGTGATTAGCTGGTCACAGCTCAGATTAAAGTGAAAGGCGACAATAAATGCATTATGTGGAAGAGTTTGTGAGACTTGATGTTGGACTAGATGCGAAGAAAAGGATCGACATCCTTGCCTTAAGTTTATATGAGTAGGTCATTTTTCCCAAGGCTTTAGGACACATAGAAGATGTGGTTACTGACTTATTCGATCGATTGAATAAAAAGGTCACGTCAGTCCCAACAATATTGTCTGAAACTTTCAGATTGTTAAACGCATGTAGAAGAGAATGAGAGAGAAGATTCATCGGTTGCGCACCGTTATTGATGGTATGGTTCCACAATCACTTTTAGAAAGTGGAGAAAGTCTCCTACTAAACTTTTTCAAGTATTATTTTCTTTGAAAGGGTTTGTAGCTACACAAAGACAAGGAAACTTCTCTGAGGAAAAGTGGATGGCGATACTTTAAAGCCTCTGAGATGAGGATATCGAGTGGCAAGCACCCTAATTAGTGCCCGATGAGATCCTTTTTCAATGTGGAGATTTCAATTGGGTTCCTTTGCTCGAGATTGGGGAGCCATAAGATGCGCCCCTTTGTTTGTGCTAAGACAATTTAGATTGAGGCAGTTCATTCAAACAACACATGATTTGGCTCAATTCGAGTTTTCATACAAAGGGATAGCTATAAGAAAAGGGTTCTAGAGATATTAAGCGCATGAGCCTAAGTTCACAAGATAAAGGCATTTGTTGCAAATCCTATGACGATTCCGGAGTATGATTAGTGGAGGAATAGGAGGATCAATGACAACATTCATATACCAAATTTGGAAATCATACACCTGATCGAGGAACACTTGCAAGTCGTCCCAATAGAATTAGAGATCATCAAGCAAGATTTTAAGAAGAAGAATTCTAAATTAAGGGAAAAGATAAAGATGTTAGAAGAGGAAAAGATGCACTAGGGTTTGGATATCGACGTCCATAAATTAGAGGCAGAAAAGCTAAGGAAAGGAAAGAATAAGGCTGAGGAAAACCTAAATAGTTTGAAAAAAGATTACAAAAAGCTTCGTCTATCGATGAGAACTGTCGGGTTGGGCAAGACATCAAAACAATGGCAACAAGAAATTCGAGAGGAAAGGAATAGAGTGGATCAATAGAAGAGGAAGTTCCAAGACGCTCAAATCCAAGAGAATGCCATGAAGAGTAAGTTGTTAGAAAGCGAAGTTGAGAAAGCTGAATTAAGGGCCAGAATAAAGGAGTTAGAAGAGTCCCTTCTCAGACATCACAGTTACAACTCAATAACAGATCTGAGAGTGGACCGAGCCGAGAATGAAGAGTTAAAGAAAAGAGTGGAAGAGCTCGAGGCCTCACTATAGAATAGCGAGATACGAACTAAGATTCTTGAGAGGACTTTGGAAACAAAAGAAGGATATCTTCAACATGCTCAGAGGCAAGTTCGAGATAGAGATTATGTTATAGGCGAAGCTCTGACCCAAGTACGAGAAGTGGCCAACCACTTGCAAACAATAATCGTTGAAGCCAATGTGTTGAGTGTGAAGTACGAGTCAAAATTAGATTGGGGTAAAAAATTAGCTAGGCTTAGGAAAATTAAGACTTTGAGCATCAAGGTAAAGCTATATATATGTAAATTTGCCTTATGTAAAGAAACTTGTTATCTAGTCAAGTTTTTTCTAATGAAATTGAATTAAGAATCAATGTCTTTCTTATGCATACACGCATTCATAAGCATTGCATTTCATTAACATGCATATAATTCCAAGAAAATATCTCTGATTAATTAAATTTGTAACACCATTGAGAACCCACACCGTTACAATACCGCAATAAATCTAAAGTCATGGACTAGAGGATAGAAAGTCTTGAACAAACTCAAAGGGCCATGCAAGAACAAATGCAAGCTCAGTTGCAAGACCAAATGGCAAGAATGCAACAAGATATGAACGATTAGATTATCAAAGCACAAAGGGACATGATAAGTCAGTTAGCCCAAATGTTGAAAAGCGAGGCTGATAAGGGAAAAACTCCCATAATAAATCTTACAGAAGAAGATGAGGATCTCAATCACCCCCAAGCTATGCACCTCTATACAACCAAGTTCCACCAAAGACGTATGCACGATGAGCTCCTATTACCATAAGAGCTCAACAACACACTGCTGGCGCTTCAAGGCCAACTAATTATCCAATGGGATCAAGATCCAATCTAAGAGATAATGTCGAAAATCCTGTCGTCCCCAATTTTGATGAAATAATAGGGACGGAAAGAGCAAGAATAGAGCTCTTTAAACAGTTGGAAGAGTGATACAAACTATTAGAAGAAAAAGTTTAGGCGATGCAAGGAGCTGAAATCTTCTGTGAGATGGACATTAAAGAATTAAGTTTGGTCCCAAACCTGGTACTTCCTCCTAAATTTAAGGCTTCATAATTTGAAAAGTACAATGGAACGAGTTGCCCAGAGGCGCATATTAAAATTAACTATAGGAAGATGACGGGATACATCCACAATGACCAGCTACTAATACACTGTTTTTAAGATAATTTGGTAGGATCTACTGCTAGATGGTATAATCAGCTAAGCCGTGCAAAGATTAGTTTGTGGAAGGACTTGGCTCAGGCTTTTATGAAACAGTATGGACAAGTTGCTGACATAACCCCAGATAGAATTACACTGCAAAATATGGAGAAAAAGCTAAGTGAAAGCTCTAGGCAGTATGCCTAAAGATGGAGGGATGTAGTAGCTTAAGTACAACCACCACTGACTGAAAAAGAGACTATTATGCCCTTTGTCAATACCATAAAGGCGTCTTACCTTAATCATTTGTTAGGAAATGCTACCAAAAGTTTCTCTGATATGGTTATGTTTAGAGAAATGATTGAGAGCGCAATCAAAAGTGGAAAGATTGTTGCTGGAGAAAGTACCAAGAGGCCTGCTTCCAGAAAGAAGAATAACAAAGTAAATAATACAGGCATGTATAGGCCGAATTATACAAAGTCGATCATGATGTCACAACCAAAAGCCCTAATGATGAATTATCGAAACACTCCAAAACGAGAATCAAGTTCGAGGATGAACACAGAAAGAGACCAATTCACCCTTATACCAATGACATACAATGAGCTCTACCAAAGTTTATATGATGCTCATGTAGTGTCCCTGTACTATTTGAAACAGCTGCAACCCTCGTTCCCAAACTGGTATAACGTAAATACTCAATGCGAATATCACACAATAGCAGTTGGACATTCAATTGAGAATTGCCTCGCCTTCAAAAAGTTAATCAAGAGGCTTATTCAATTGAAGTTGTAAGGTTCGACAAGCCGATAAGACCTAATGTAGTTGGAAATCCCTTGCCCAATCATCTTGATCAGGGAGTGAATGCGATAGTAGAGGAAATGAGCAAGAGAGTTAAAATTGATATTGGAGAGGTCAAATCCCTACTAAAATGGGTCTGGTGTCAGATGGTTAACATGGGTTTAATCACACGAGAAGGGGAAGACACAATAACAATGATCGAGAGTTATTATGAGTTTCATGCTAGTAAAGGGCATGAAATCCAAGATTATGAAGAATTTAGAGCCTTGGTATAAGATTTAATGAACAACAAAGAATTGGAGTTTTTTGAAGAAAAAGGGAAGTGAAAGATGTTTGCGCTTTTGAGGAGAGAACGACAAAAACCTATGGGGTTAATCGCTCGATGGTAATTATTTCCTAGCCTAGGGGCACTGAAATAGGAGAACGAATAACACCATATGTCATTATACAGAAATCTACGACATTTCCATACAAGGACAGCAAAAAAGTCCCGTGAAACTATGACTGTAACTCAACAGTCCCAAAAAGGGAAGGACCCAAGAAAGATGTGAATCTTGTCACATGTAGCGAGACATGTTTCAACCAAACAGATGAAGGAAGGGTAAAAATAAAGGAAAAGCCTTGATAACCGAGCTAGAGGAGAACGAAACTAGTAAACCCGAGCCATTGATAAATAAGCCCATAATAGAGAAAGAGGCCAAGGAATTCTTACAATTCCTAAAACACAATGAGTACAGTGTAGTAGAACAATTGCATAAATAGTCAGCCCATATATCAATTTTAGCCTTATTACTAAACTCGGAGGCTCATCGTAGTGCATTGATGAAAGTGCTAAATGAGACATACGTGGCTAATGATATCTCAATAAATAAGCTGGATCGTTTGATCAACAACATGAGTGCTAACAACTTCATCTTCTTCAGTGATTATGAGAGACCATTAGAAGGAATGGGATCAACAAAGGCCCTGCACATTACTACTCACTGTAAAGGGTATACATTACCCAAAGTACTAATTGATAATGATTCTACCCTAAACGTACTACCACTGGTTACCCTAAAACGACTACCAATTGACAATTCCCATATGAAGAAGTGCCATAACATAGTAAGGGCGTTTGATGGGATCGAAAAAAGAGTGATAGGCAAGATTGAGATACCTCTCCAGATTGGATCAAACACATATGGGGTGGATTTCTTAGTAATGGACATTAAGCCCACCTATAATTGCTTGTTGAGGAGACCTTGGATCCATTTGGCGGGGCCAATAAAGTCATCACTGCATCAAAAGCTGAAATTGGTAACTAAAGGTTGCTTGGTTACGATAAATGCTGAAGAGGATATCATTGTGTCTGTGAAAAGTAAAATAATGTCCCTACGCAAAAATTATCTCTAACTACAAGGATGGGCTTACGATTAACGTTTGGAAAAAAATGATTACCCGGGAAAGGACTTGAAAGATACCTACAAGAGAGAGTTAATAAGCCAATGTTGGTGGAAAAGCGAGATTGCTTCGGCTTGGGATGCAAACCGAATGCAAAGCAAAGGAAAAAGGAGTTGGAAAGGAAATAAGAAAGGAGAAGAGCACGGTAGACTAGGGAGGAGATCAAGTGGGAGCCGATGATCTTTCCCCATATATCCAAAACTTTCGTATCTAGAGGAATAATCAACTCAAAACAAAGGATGAAGGAGAGGGAAAGGGAAAGGAAGATAATCGAGACTGAAGGAATATTAAGGAGTTTGAGCATTAACGCTATATCTGAAGAAGAAGACAAAGAAGGGAGGTTATCAAGAATTCGTCCACGCACCTCATGAAGAGTTCTAAACAACTGGACTGTAGAGGAACTCCCTGTAACCTTTAGGATTTCTTCAGAGTAATACTTGAAACATACCTATTAATGTAAGCCCGAAAGAAATAGGAAGCCTTTGTAATAGGGCACTTGACCATTATCAGTTATCTTTAATAAAAAATGCATTTTCTATCTCATTTGGCAAATATCTTACTAATTATTCTTTTATTCTTATCCAATTCAACAAACATTTCGTCCATATTCAAGTTACATAAATCGTTCTTAAATTCATTCGTTCTTGTCCAATTTGACAAACAGTTTTTATATACTCATACCATACAATCAATCATTCTTAAATTTATTTCATTCTTTGGTTTCCCTTTCATCCCTTTGATTGGTCCTTGGATATCAATGGTATGAGTGACGCTACTACTAACGTAGAGCCTTATTTTGAGCAAGATATGTGTTCAGAGGAACCTAAGGACTTTAAAGATGACCAGAGTTGTAACTTATCTCTCGATTTGTTAAGAATGATGGAACAAGAAGAGAAACAAATCTTGCCTCATAAGGAGTCGATGGAAGTCACGAGCTTAGGGAATGAATATGAAAAGAAAGAGGTGAAAATTGAGATAAGCATCTCTGCAGAAACAAGAAAAGATCTTATTAAGTTACTTCAAGAGTTTAAAGATGTCTTCGCATGGCCCTACCAAGACATGCCCGACCTAAGCACTAACATTGTGGTACATAGGCTCTCCATAGAGGAAGAATGCAAGCTTGTTCAGCAAAAACTCCAAAGGATGAGACCTAATGTATTGTTGAAGATAAAAGAAGAGGACAAAAAGTAATTTGACGCTGGTTTCCTCCAAGTGGTCAAATATTTAGAATGGGTAGCCAACATAGTTCCTATTCCTAAAAAGGATGGAAAGGTGCATATGTGTATAGACTATCACGATTTGAACAAAGCTAGCCCAAAGGATAACTTTTCGCTACCTTACATCGACACTCTAGTAGATAACACAGTAGGTCATTCACTATTCTCCTTCATGGATGATTTCTCTGGATACAACCAGATAAAAATTGATCTTGAAGTTATGGAGAAAACTACGTTCGTCACAATGTGGGGGACGTTTTGTTATAAAGTGATGTCGTTTGGACTAAAAAATACTAGGGCAACATATAAAAGAGCCATGATGACTTTGTTCCATGATATGATGCACAAGGAAATCAAGGTTTATGTCGATGATATGATTACAAAGTTCCGAACAGGGGAAGAACATGTGAAGGTCCTAATGAAGCTATTCTTAAGATTGAGAAAATTTCAACTAAAGTTGAACCTAGCAAAGTGCACTTTTGGAGCTACTTCAGGCAAGTTGTTAGGCTTCGTGGTCAGCAAGAAAGGAATTGAGATCGATTCAGATAAGGTCAAGTCTATACAGGAGTTACCACCACCCCGTACACCAAAAGAAGTTCGAGGTTTCTTAGGGAGATTAAATTACATCGCTCGTTTCATCTCATAGTTAACTGAGAAATGTGACCTCATCTTCCGTCTGTGTGTGAGACAATAAATGCAAAAAGACCTCTAACAAGGTCAAGCATTATTTGTTCAATACTTCAGTCTTAGAGCTGACAAGTCCTAATAAACCATTAATCTTGTACTTGGTAGTTTTTGAAAATTCTATGGGATATGTACTAGGCAAACATGACGAGTCTGGGATGAAAGAAAGAGCGATATATTTTCTCAGTAAGAAGTTCATCGACTGTGAAACAAGATACTCGCCAATTGAAAAGTTATGTTGCGCCTTAGTTTAGACCACTTGGAGATTAAGACAATACATGTTGTACCACACGACTTAGCTAATCTCAAAGTTAGATCCTTTGAAATACATGATGGAGTCAACCGCACTAAATGAAAGAATGGCTAGGTGACAAATTCTACTCCCTGAGTTCGATATAGTCTATGTAAACCAAAAGGTAGTAAAGAGGAGTGTGATAGTAGACTTCCGGGCTTGCAGAGCTCTAGAAGATTACTAGCCATTAAATTTCAACTTCCCAAATGAATATCTAATGTACATTGCAACCACTGAAGAGGGCACCGCTGTAGAATGCCCTTGGAAACTAAATTTTGATGGTGCTTCAAACGTCATCGGAAATGTAATTGGGGCAGTCTTGGTATCACCAGAAAGAGATCATTATCCTTTCACCATTAAACTCAACTTCGATTGTACAAATAACATGGTAGAGTATGAGGTGTGTAGTTTTGGAGGTATATAGGGATTTTGCACTAATAATTTATCAACTAAAAGGGAAATGGGAAACAAGAGATTCCAAACTGATTGATTATCGAAAGATGGTTCTCAAGTTAATTAAGAGTTTGATGACGTCACATTTCATTACCTCCCACGAGAAGAAAATCAAATGGTTGATGCTCTAGCCACTCTTACCTTGATGATTAAAGTAAACAGGCTAGAAGATATAAGACTCATTCAAATGAGCATTTACGAAGCTTCAGCCCATTGCTATGACATCGAACAAGAAGAAAAGGATGACCATCCTGCAATATGTAAAAGATCGCAAGTATCCAAAGCAAGCTACTAAGAATGATAAAAGGACACAAAGAAGGCTTGCAAATGAATATGTCCTAAACGGAGAGATCTTGTATAAAAGGAGAAAGGATCAGGTGCTACTAAGATGTGTCAATGCTATTAAAGCCCGAAAAATCCTAGAAGAGGTCTATGAGTTTGTTTGTAGGACACATGCCAATAGTTTCAAAATGACTAGGCAAATTATAAAATTTGAATACTATTGGTCCACCATAGAGGGTGACTGCATTAACTATGCTAAGAGATGTCACAAATTCCAGATCTATGAAGACAAAATTCATGTACCTCCGTCATATCTTCATTTCATGACTTCTCCGTAGCCTTTTTCTATATAGGGCATAGATGTTATTGGACCAATTTCATCGAAGGCTTCTAATGGGCATAGGTTTATCTTCGTGGTTATTGACTATTTCACTAAATGGGTGGAAGTTGCTTCCTACGCTAGCGTTACAAAGTCTGTAGTTAGAAAATTTTTGAAAAATGAGATCATATGCCGATATGGGATGCCAGAAAGGATCATATCTAACAATACATTGAATTTGAATAACAGCACGATAGCGAAGATTTGCAATCAATTCAAGATCAAACACCACAATTCATCTCCTTATCGCCCAAAAATGAATGAGGTCGTAGAGACAGTTAATAAAAACATCAAGAAGATTGTTGCAAAGATGACATAGACATATAAAGATTGGTAGGAGAAGTTACCATTCGCCCTTTTTGCTTATAGAACCTCGGTCAGAACTTCTACTAAAGCTACACTGTTCTTATTAGTATATGAAATCGAAGCAGTTTTTCCTATTAAAGTTGAGATTCCTTCTCTTCGAGTCTTGTCAGAATTACAATTAGATGAGGCAGAATGGATCCAAGTCAGATATGATCAGTTGAACTGGATTGAAGAAAAGAGATTAAGAGCTATCCGTCATGGTCAAATGTACTAGAAAAGAATTATGAGAGCTTATGACAAAAAAGTTCGTCCCAAAGAATTCCATGAGAGAGATCTGGTTTTGAAAAAGATACTTCCCATACAAAAGGACTTCCGAGGAAAATATATGTCCATTTGGGAAGGGCCTTATGTAGTAAAGAAAGCCCTCTCAAGAGGGGCTCTTATCTTGACTGAAATGGATGGCAAGGATCTGCACAATCCTGCGAATTCAGACTTGATGAAAAAATATTTCACCTAAAAAAAAGGGAGATGCCAAAATGAAAACCCGTAAAGGGTATCTTGAAACAAAAGAGTTTTGACTTGAAAACTCGAAAAGGGCGACTCAAATTTGGAGAAAAGATTGGACTTGTAATGGTCACTTCCTTCAGAAATAACGAGGTGGGGGAACTTTACATCTTGGGGCATCGATGAAGTACCCTAGATTCCCTGAACACATATCAGACTAAGAGTGGTCCTCATCAAGTTTGCTCAGAGAAGCTCATACTTTGATAACTAAGGCACCTAATTTTTTTTGCTCATTTTGTACTAACCAATTTTTGTCATTTTTCAATTCTCTCCTTTGAGCTTTGTCTCTAATAAAATTCATTCTTATCCTTTCATAACCTTATTCAAGCATTTTTTTCATTAAAACCAAATCCTATACCTCTAAGTTGTAGTAGGTCGGATTAAAATAATGAAGCAGATCTCAATGTCCCTAAGGTTACAGTAGAATGGAGTGAAGCACCAAATTCAATATCCTTGAAGTTGCAGTGGATTGGATTAAAATTAGTAACGGATCTCAATGTCCCTAAGGTTACAGTGGAATAGAGAGAAGTTACAACACTAAATCCCATACCCCTGAGTTGCAGTGGGTCAAATTAAAACAACGAAGCATATTCAATGTCCCTGAGGTTACAGTGGAATGGAGAGAAGTTACAATACCAAATCTCATGCCCCTGGGTTGTAGTGGGTTGAATTAAAACAAAGAAGTAGATCTTAATGTCCCTGAGGTTACAGTGAAATGTAGTGAAGCACCAAATCTAATATCCTTGAAGTTGTAGCAGATTGGATTAAAATGAGTAACGAATCTCAATGTCCTTGAGGTTGCAGTGGAATAGAGTTGTAGTGGGTCAAATTAAAACAATGAAGTAGATCTCAATGTCCCTAAAATTACAATGGAATGGAGTGAAGAACCAAACCCAATATCCTTAAAGTTGCAGTGGATTGGATTAAAATGAGTAACGGATCTCAATGTCCTTGAGGTTACCGTGGAATGGAGTGAAGTTACAACACCAAATCCTATACCCCTGAAGTTACAATGGGTAGGATTAAAACAACAAAAGCAGATCTCAATGTCCTTGAGGTTACAATGGAGTGGATAGAAGCTTCAAACACCAAATCCCATATCCCGAAGTTGCAAAAAAACGGATACAGTGAAATTGAGTAACAAATTAAACGAAAGAGTGGGCTACTTGAAGAAGAAGAGCCGAAAAAGCCAAATTGAGTGGAACCGAACATAATTGGTCTTCCTTTTTATCTTTGCTTCATTCTCGTTACACGATAACGAGCAAAGAGGATAGTTGTTGGAGCCCAATTTGTCTGGGCCCAATCAAATAAATACAAAATAAGAAATAAAACCAAATTAAAAAGGAAAATTCCATTTCAAATAATGTTTTTTTTACATACCCAAATTTACATTATCCATTACAAACCCAAGTCACCAGACCTAAACACTTGACCTAAATACAAATCCTAAGACCCAATAAGCCCAAAAACTAAAACATTTTGGAAACCCTAGTTGTTAGGGATCCCTCTACCGCCGCTCACTCCATGCTCGTGCCACGTTAGCCGTGTGTTCTCAAGACCATCACACTTTTGAAACTGCCCAGCCAATGGTCCTCCATCTACCATCACTGTCGAACCTGCACATCAAAGAAGAAAACAGAAGCAAAGACAAAAGACAAAGGAAAGAAAACAAAATACAATCATTTGTAATCTGGTTATAAAAACCAATATTGGACCCTTTGTAATTTTTTACAAAAATTAGAAATCTGAAATACAAATAATCAAAGTGTTTTAAGGTATATTGTTAATATTTTATATATATTATTTATATTTTCTTTTTTTTCCAATTAAAAAACCTAAAAAATACAAAATAATAAAAGAGAAGAGAGTTAAGGCTTACCTGAACCCATCGTCGCTGGCGTCCGTGGCTGTGATCCGTCCGATAGTAGGCAGTGGTCGTGGCTAGGGGAATGTTGCTCCGAACCTACTAATGTTCGAGAGAGGGACTTCGGTAAAAGGGGTTTTTTTTAAAAAAAAAACTAGAACAAAACAAAACTGATCTTTCAAAAAAAACTAGTAAAAATCGAAACTTTTGATTCTTTTTTGAAGATTTGGGCTTGATCTTGGTAGATTTGAGCCTAAATCTAAGTTTTTTCGAGAAAAAGCTTAAATTTTTTTTTTTTTTGAAAATTCGACTGCCGTAGGCAGCGTTTACCCGTAACGGTAGAGCGACGGAGGTATAGAGGAACCCTAGGTCCAGACTTGGGAGCCATGGAGAGAAAAAGAAAGAGGCTCAAATGGTTTTTTTTTTAAAAAAAGGGTGTTAAAATGATTTTTTAATTAGTTTGTTGTTTATATAGTCCCCAAAACGACATCGTTTTGGGTGTGACTTAAACGCCCCAAAACGATGTCGTTTTGACCCTTGACCCAAATTTGACCCGAATAACCCTTTGGATCCGTGTGTTTTCACAAAATGGAGTATTTTTAGAATTGGTCCTTTCACCTTTTTGTTCTTTTTAATTGCATCATTTTTTATCTTTTAATTTTTTTAAATTTTACCCTTTAATTTATGCCTGTTTATAATTAGGTCCTCTGATCAATGACCCTTTGGGGTGACACGTGTCTAGATTTAAGAAAATTTCCACACGATCCCTATATTTTTTTATATTTACGAATAGGATGCCATTTCCTTTTCTGTTTTTATTTTTGACTTACAACTATATTTTTGTTTTAATTTAACCCTAAATTTTTTCTTTCCTTTTAAATTTGACCCCTTTATTCAATTTTTTAAATTAAACCCTTTTATTTCTCATTTTTCAAATCAAATCCTTTTATTTTTATTCTTTTTAAAAACTTTCCCTTTTTATTCTGTTTTTTTTAAATTTAATCCATTATTTATTTTTTTAATTTAAATTTAATTGTCTTCATTTAATTTTTTTACCCGCATGTATGTTTTAGTTATCTTAATTGTAAATTAAATACATATTTATTCAAGCATTGTGAAAATATTTTAATGAAATAAATTATATACCATTTTTGTCACCTAAATGATTTCAAAAATAAGGCAATGTCCTTTTATGTGGGAGATTTAGAAAATTATGCCCTAACGTATTGGGTATGATTTTTTCGTTGAACTTACGTAATTGGATACCCTATTTCAAATCAAAATATTTAATAATTGGTTAACAAATGACCTTTATATTCGAAAATTTGAGAAAGTTATGCCCTAACGTCTTGGACATGACTTCTTTTTTTCGATTAATTCAAAACAAAAGAGCATTTCTTCACAAAAAATCTAATTTTTAAAGTAATATCCAAATATGTCATTCATTTAAGGATCATATTTTAAATTTTACTCGAGTTTTTAAATTTTAAACAATTAAGACATTGAATAATTGATTAGGTACCAATTTTGGGTGTGTGAGGATGCTAGTCCTTCCTCACACGTAACCGACTCACAAACCTATTTTCTGGATTTAAAGACCAAAATGTTTGTTTAAACAAATTTAAGTATTTTTTGGTGATCTAGTCACATTAAATTAAAAAAATTGATTTTAAAATAAAATTCGGCTTTTTAAAAAAAAAAATCGATAGAGATATTACAAGAAATGAAAGGAAACAAAGAAAACAAATCTATCCGGCACTACTCCAATGAGCCACTCACTCCTAAAGTATTGGCCAATCAGATCTCAGTTTCTTTCAAATTCCTCAAATTCATGTACTGATCAAGAGACCCAAAAGACTACCTAGCTCACTACAAAATCACATGAATATCCTTGGAGCCTCCGATGCTATTAAATGTAAGATATTCTCTATGACTCTCTCTCTCAAATAAACTGGTAGTGGTATTTATCATTGCCCCGAGAATCGAATCATTCGTTCAAGCAACTAGCAGGGCAGTTCATGAGTCGCTTCCTAGCTAACAAGACACTCCAACAGCCTCCTCCTTACTTGATGACCATCCACCAAGGATTAAATGAATCCCTTCGAGATTATGTTTGTCATTTAGTGCGACCACCATGATAACGGAAAGGGTTATGGATGAAGAGGCTAGTCAAGCCTTTATTGCTAGGAACACCCATCAGCATCTGAGGTACATCATAATCGTGAAACCACCAAACAAGCTATCCACCCTATATGAAATGATGCACAAGTTTTCAAAAGGAGATGAAGTAGAAAAAGCTCGTGCCAACTCTTCTACAACCACCACCGAGCAACCCAATCCCCCGCGGTGCTCTCCACCGTGTTTTCAAGGCTATCAACAACCAATGACCAACGGTGGGGGTAGGCAATAGGGGGTGTGAGCAATACAACCTTTCAAATCAAAGAGACCAGTAGTGGGTTAATATCGTCTATGCCTCCAACTACACATGACCCATTCGGAGATATGGGAGGGTAGGATCAAAAGCCCAGGGCACCGTATAATTAATGCAAAACATACCACAAACTCAACTTTTTCTCAACCCAAATATTTAACCAAGTCAAATACCGGAGGATCTTGGAAATGACACCCCAACTACTACCCAACCAACACCATAACAACTCAAACCATCACTGCATCTGAAGAATGCTATAGAATCCACAAACTATGTATACAATTTCTATATTAACAAAAGTGGTTTAGGTCAACAGCCTAGATAAAAATCTCGAGACTAAATTCATTTTTAGAAAATAGATTAGATTCTAAATAGAAAACTAAAAAACGAAAGAACCTCGACCATGAATTAGACCAATTTTAGAAAACATTCAATTTCAATGAAAAATGAAAAGACATCATTTAACAAATATGGGCATCTTTTGATAAGGGGAATTTTCTCTAGATTTTGGTTGTTATTTTGGTACGATGGATAAAGTTTTAGTTAAATACTTATTTGATGTTAATTCAAATCACATGACTTCATCTTTTACTTTAATATTGTATAAAAAATTGATCTAAAATAACAGGCGCATGTGTTTAATAAATGTTAAATTGTCAAGTTGTTTGGTTGTTGAGAATCATAAGATTTGAATCCAAAATGTCATAAATTTCGTTATCTCAATTTTATAATTTCAATTAAAATCACATTTAATTTTCATATCAAATTTTTATAAATTTATTATATAATTATTCTCACCAATATCGTAAGCAGGGGCAACACTAAAGGGGAAAGAGAAGAACCAGACCCTTAGAAAAAAATTATATTTTAACTCTAAATTTCAAAATTGATAAATTAATATATGCTAAGATTCCATTTTGACCCTTAAAATGATAAAATTGTGATTTAGACTTTCTAAAATTATAAAGTTCTAAATTTACAACGAAAAAATTACATTTTGATGAGAGGTGCTCATGGGCTGGGTCAACTTAGGCCCATGCAAGATATCTAGACCAAATATTCAAGTTTGGACCCGGCCCGACCCGAAAATGGGTTTACTTTTTGTTCAAGCCTAACCCAATTTAAGAAAAGTAAATTCGGGTTCGACCCGACCCATCTATATTTAATTTTTTATATTACGTTTTATTTAAAAATAAAATTATGAAAAAAAAGATAATACACTTGATGTTAATGCTTTTGTCCTTGAGTCTTGGATTTGATTCCTCTTTTACTCACATTTGTATTTTTATTTCAAGTGTTTTTATTTTTAATTTATAGTTTTAACATATTAGCTCTTCTGGTTTGATGGTTAGATAATTGTGATTTTATCTTTGAGTTTCAGGTCTAGTTTCTCTTATAAGCATTTTAATATGTACTTTTTTATTTCATATTGTTTCAAGCTTTTGTTTAATTAATGTTTATATTTAATAAATATAAATTTCAAGTTTTTTATTTTTAATTCATCTTTTAATTAATAAATCTTTTATTTACAAAATCAAATAATTATTGCAAATGTCATTATTTTTAGTAAATATAATTTTTCTGTAATATTTATTTTTCAATCCATATTAGAAATCATCATGCTCATAATATAGATAGAGAAAATAAATATTTGACATATAAATATTATATATAAAAAAAATATATCAAAAGAATTAGTTGTTGTTTTTAAAAATCAATTACATATTTATTATTTGATCTTATAAATAAAAAATTATTAATTAAAAAAACTTGAAAGCAATATATTTATTAATGATAAATATTAATTAAAAATAATAAAGCTGGAAACAATATGAAATAAAAAATACGTATTAAAACCTAAAAAATGGGTATACTTTTTTGCCCAAGCCCAACCCAATTTGAGAAAAGTAAGCTCGTGTTCGATCCCGCCCAACCATATTTAATTTTTTAAATATTTTATTTTATTTTAAAATATCTTTTAGAAAATATAATGCACTAAATGCACTAAAAACATAAAAATAATTTTTTTAAAACATTAAAAATACATTAAAAAGCATTTATATTTAAAAACACTATCATAAATATAATAAATATTTTATTATATTAAAAAATACAAATAAATTCAATAAATATTTTATTGTATTCAATATAATTTTTAAAAATTTATATTTTGAGTTGGTTTATTTAGTTGGGTAAGTTTTTTTTTTCAGTTTTGGATAATGGATAGACTTGTTCATGAGCCGGGCCACCTGAAAAAAGGAGGGTTTAGGAAAAAATATAAGTCCAAAAAATGAGATTGAGCAAAAAAGTAAAGTTGTTTAAAAACTAACCGGGCCTCAAGTAAGGTTTTTCTTGCCTCGGGCTTGACACAAAATTTCAAAAAAAATTTGCTCTACTGTTCTTTTTCCACTGCTTTGTTGTTTTTTTTTACTGCTTTCTCACTGTTTTGCTATCAATTCACTATTATTTTGTTATTATTTTTTAGATATTGTATAATTCTTGTTTTATCGTTAATTTTACTACTATTTTAGAGACATTTACTTGTTAAATTGTACCAATCTTAATGTTATTTAAGTATAAAGGTTTTTTTAAATTTATTTTCAATTTGTTAGGAAACATTTATTTTAATGTTTTTAATGTTTTTTTATGTATTATATTTCAAATTTTTTAATATAAAAAATAAAAAACTTTTTAATACGAGCGGACCTACCAATTGGGCCTAGAATTTTATTAGGACCCGAATTGACTCATGGACAACTCTAGTAATGAGTTTAATTGTTATTAGTTTAGTGATTTAATATAAATTTATAATTCATATAATAATGTCTTATAATATAATATATTTGGACAGGGCTCGGACAAAAAAAATCTTGTCCAATGCCTAATCCATATGAAAAATGAGCCTTAAATTTTACTCAAACCTATTTTTCGGGTAACGTATTTTGTTCAAATCCTTCCACTTTTCAAATGGACTTTCGAATTGGATGGATGAACCGACTTATGAGCAGGTCTAACTTTAAGTATAATAAAAAATTTAATTTAATTTTAGTTGCTCCAAAAAAAAATCATGCACTCTTAATTATAAGTGTACCGTAATCTAATAATTAAAAACAATAAATATTACCAAAGAGGGGTTTAATACCAATAAAAACTGTTTTTTTATTTACGAAAATAGACTAAATTGAAAATTATTTACGGGAATGAACCAATTTTGCAAAAACACACCAACGTGGATGCTATGTCAGGGGGAATTTAGGTAAAACACGTCCACGTGAAAGCGCTGTTCCTAATGTGAAGGAAAAATGCGTCCACTTAGGCATGTTTTTCCCAAAAATAGCTTCCACGTGGAAGCGCTTTTCTCCGTGTTTTTCATAAGGAAATTTTGCAATTTTGGCTCTAAGATTTTAATAAGTTTCCAGCATGTTATTAGAAGGAAATTTTCAATTTTGGGCCTTAGGGTTTTAATTAGGTTTAGGTTTTTAAAATTAGAGTTTTAGTATTTATTTTAAATATTTTAGGTAAAAAAATCATAACAAATTGAAAGAATTAAATTTATTTTTGTTTTACTATTTTATTTTTATTCAAATTATTCAATTATTTATTGGAAATTTATTATTTATTGTTAAATTAAAATTTTAATATTTATTTTATATATTTTAGGTAAAAAAACCCATAACAAATTGAAAGAATTAATTTTTTTTTTATTTTTTTCTGTTTTATTTTTATTCAATTTATTCAATTATTTTTATAAATATTTATTATTTATTGTTAAATAGCCTTTATTGCAAATAAAATTGATGTATAATTTTTTATTTGATTTATTATGTGATTTATATCATATAAAAATTAAATATACTATATTATAATGTAAATATTAAAAATATGTTATTGTTTATATTAAAAGTTAATAAAATATATAATGATAATAATTATGTATGAAAATTTTTATTTGCATACTAATTATAATTTTTTTGTCTTTTTTTTTCAATGTAAATTTTACTTTTTAATTTAAAGGTAAAAATATCAATTAAACTCATAATTAGAAGTAAAAATAATGTGTACAAAAATATTCAAATAAATTTTGCATTTATTAAATGAAACAATATAAAAATAATGTTTATAAAAATAATCAATGCATGAGTCGGTCTGAATCAGTGCCACATGTGGGTGGTCGACGGTTACGCGCTAGATTCCTTCTTAGTTGTGCTTCTTGTTCCTCTGATTCTAGTTCATCTTCCGGGTGAGGTTGTGCTTCTGGTTGTAGGTGTTGGGAAGATGACCTACCTTGATAGAATAAAGATCCGAGAGGTATTTGCATCACCCATGACGATTGAGCGTAACAAGGTTGAAACCCATAAGGCGGTGGAAATTGAGGTGGTAGGAATTGAGGTGGCAATTGATATTGGGATGGCAATCAGAATTGAGTTGAGTTGAGCTCCCCGACAGTCCCTTTTGCGGTACCTGCTGCGACGACGATTGCCTATATATCTTCGGTTGACTCGGAGTCAGAGTCATCGGGATATTAGATGCACCAGGCCACATATTCCAACGTGGCATAGGCATAGAACTAGAAAATGGAAACATATAAGGGTTAGGGAAAATATAAGGGTTAGGATACAAACCCAGCATAACTTGAAGGGGCTGTGGTGACGACGCAATCGTAACTTGCTGCGTGGACGAAGCTTACGTGAGTGGTGATGATGGGCCTACCTCACCACCTCTTCTCCTTAGATTTAAAGAGCCCCGTCGCTCCCTTTCGACACGAAATATTCGACACCTCTCCTCTTCGAAGAGCAAATATGGCTTGCTATGGATCCTAAACCATGGCATGTAGTCCGGCTCGCATGCTAACTCCGGAACGATAATCGGTTCACAAACAGGTAGATAATCATACCTATTTTCCCACTTCTCGATATGCTCTGAGTGGAATCTAGGCCAATCCGTATCCGATCGCTGTAAGTCGATTTTGTGCTCATCATCGAGCACCTCTGATGGCACAGGAATCGGTTGTCGAAATTCGAATTGTCGCAACACTCTATCTGCCTGGTGCATCTCGACGGTAGCATAATTGACCATCGAGAACTGAACACGTCAGATGGTCGAATTTTGTAAAAATTCATCCGAAATTACTGCCCGAATTACCAGATCCTCCTATGGTGTCCATTGAAACTATATGAATGTGAATAAAATTTTACTGATATAATACTAAATACTAAATACGAAATTAACTATGTTATGTATGTATAATTCAAAATTAAATAAAGCCTTGCATGCGCTTCCGATCGTTGGTCTAATAGAAGTCGTATATCTTTAAGAGCGATAGGTAATCCCACGTACTTCGGTGAATGGTTCCACCTATTTAAATAAAATTTTAACATAATATTTTTTTAATATAAATCTATTTAATAATTATAAAATCTAAAATAAAATTTACCTCGTTATGAGTGAGAATGTATTCGGCTAGTTCCCTCGAGGACGTAAAAATGGAAAGTGAAATCGAGCCCATGATTGTAGCAGTGAGAGGCAACAAATGATTTTTGCTTTATTTGGTTGCACGTCCGACATATCTCTCGGTACAGCATCGCTAACATGGCAAACCCCCAACTGAGTTGGCCAGTAGATCTAAAATCAACTAGTTTCAACAGCCACATCAAATGTACGAGGGCTTGTGACTTGTGTCGAAACATTTTGAAATGTGTCCCGGCTTTTATATTTTTAAAATCGAAAATGGGAGTCGCCACCAATCATTTTCATTCGGTGTAGTTGGACCACTGTAAAATGCTTAAAATTCATTTTTACAAAAACTTTGGTCTTCGAAATAAAGAAAAACGGGTTCGGGAGTCGATTACGTGTAAGGAAGGATTAGCACCCTCACACGCCCAAAATTGGTACCTTGTCGATCATTTTCCGATTTTGATTTGTTTAAAATTTGAAAACTCGAGTGAAATTTAACATACGATTCTCAAATACATAATTTATTTCATGGAAATTTTTTTAAAATTGAATTTGATGAGAAAAATGTCTGTTTTATTTCGAATTAATCGGGAATTGAAGTCATGTCCAACACGTTAGGGCACGATGTTCCCGAAATTTCGAAATTAAAGGTCATTTAAAAAAAATTTAAAGGAGGATACTCGATTATGCAAATTCTACAAAAAATCACACCCAGCACGTTAGGGCATGATTCTTCGAAGTTTTCACATGAAAGGATATTGCCTTAATTTTTAAAAATCTTATATTTCGTTGTTTTTAATGCGAAGAGGAATTTGCTCGATTATCTCGATTTGAAGAGAGACCGTGCCTAGTAAGTTAAGGTACAATCTTTCAAGTTGCGAAATAACGAGCATTACCTTGGTTTTGAAATTTTGTTTTATCAAACATGAGAATAATTTTATGTGAAAACTACGTGAGCATAGTTTAAAGATGATGACGTGGTGTAAAATAATAGGCAAATAAGACGTGATAGAGTAATACATATGTAAATGCGAGAACAATACACGAAACGAATAAAATAATATTAAAAATATAAAATAAAAGATTTTAAAAAAGGAAACAAGAATGAAAGGGTAATTTTAAAGGTAAAATAAAATAAAAGAATTTGATCTTATATTTAAAAGAGGAATAAAATGAGCGAATTTGAAAAACGAACAATATGAGATCAAATTGAAGTTAAAATAAAGTTTAAAGTACAAAAACCAGAAAAATATAAGGGTGAAATTAAAAGAGACAAAATTGTGAGGATGAAATCAAAATTAAAAACAAAAGTTTAGGCAAAAATAAAAGAAAAAAGGTAGGCGGGGTCAGAACGTAATTTTTTAAAAATCAAAGGGTCTCACTGACAATTTCTCAAGGATGGGAACAAGTGTCATTCTCATGGAAATCCACATTTTAGGGATCAAATTATAAACAAAATAAAATTAAAGAGAAAAATTTGAAAATAGTTAAAAAAATAAGAGGATTAAATCAAAAATGATGAAAGAATAGGAGGACTGTGGAAGCAAATAAACCTTCCGCTGACACAAAGCTCTCCTTTCTTAAGCCACGTCGCAGGGAGGCAAGTATTTAAGCCATTTTTTTGGCTAAAAAATCACTCTTTCATGTATTTAAAACAAAAACCCTTGGCTCCCCTTATATTTTCTTTGAAACGCTCGAAAGGCCAGCCATCTTCTTCGATGGGGTTTCGTCGTAGCCCGTAGTCTTTTGTTGTCTCCGATCGTTCGCGCGCCATCGTGTACGGTGGTAGGTAAGCCAAATGGTTTTTTTGTGTTTTTTTTTTCAGAAAACATAGATCGGGGTATAAATCAACTTGATCTAACTTCAAATCTTTGAAATAACACTAGAGGTTTTACTTTTTTTTTTTGAAAAAATATTTTCAAACCGAAACTAATTTGCATGCTTTTGATTTTTCTTGCTATATTTTTACAAACTAGATTTGAAATCAAATTTTCAGATCTTAAAATAAAAGGCAACGTTTTGAATATTTTTTATTTTTTTATTTTTTAATATGTTTTATATTATTTTTACTGTTTTTACTTATAAAAATAATAAAAAAGTCAGTATATATATCTATTCACATATATATGTACGTACATGTGTATATGAGATAAATAAAAAATGAAATCAATATGTATGTTTGCATATATATATATATATAAATAAAGAATAAAATCATAATATATGTCTATATATACATATATAAGCCTGCATATTTATAAAAAAAACAAATACATACACATCAGATTTTTTTTGAAGCCCTTTTTTGCGATTTTCTCATTCAGTGTTTTTTTTTTGTATTTTCCATTGATTGAATTTTTTTCTTTACAAATGCATAGTAATGGCTTTTATAGCCGAAAATTTTACATGATTCACTATTCTTTTATCCTTGTTCTTTGCCTTTGTTCTTTGTTTCTATGTTTGCAGGTCCTTCACGCGGTGGCAGCAGCGGTGGTAGATCTTGGGACGAGTGTCTTGGTTCGTGTGCCATGTCGTGGTGTCGACGTGGCCAAAGAATAACCATGGAAGGGAGTGACGCCGAGGGAAGTATGGGGGAATTAATGTTTCTGGTATTTTGGGTGGATTGGGCTTATTGGGCCGGTTAGGATATTTGGGCTAGGTTTAGGTTTGGGTTTGTAATGGGTTTTGGGTAGTTTTAGGATTTGGGCTGGTTTGTTTTTGGATTGTAAAATAGACATTTAAATTAAATAAATTTAATTTAAATTTATTCATTTATTTTTGGTTTATTTTTTGGTTTGGATTTTGAATTGGGTCGGTCAAAATTGAGCCTGTACAGCTTCCCCTCTTTGCTCGTTACTGTGTAATGGGAACGGAGCAAAGACTAAAAGGAGGACCAATTTTGTCCGATCTTGTTGAACCTCAACCCCCACTCTTCCAAACCATCGGTCACTCCAACTGCACCGTATTTTCTTCTCTGTAATTTTAGGAATATGAGAATTGATGTCGTGATTTCATCCTGCCTAAGGTAACTTCTTCAAAATGACAAAATTTGCTACTGTAGTTTTACTCCATTCCACTGCAACTTCAAAGAGATTGAGATTCGCTATTGTAGTCTTGGTTCAATCCATTGACACTTCAGGGATAAAAATTTTGGTGTTGAAGCTTCACTCCATTCTACTACAATTTCAGGGAGATTGAGATTTTCTTCTGTCAGATGATAGCTTCAATCTGCCCCTCTTGATTGAGGGGTAAAAGATTGGATGGTGATGTAACTTCACTCCATTCCACTGTAACTTCATGGAGATTAAGATCCGCTACTGTGGTTTTGATCCAACTTCGCCGTAACTTCAGGAAGATAGGATTTGATGTTAAAGCTTCATCTTGCTCTTACTACAACTTCAGAGAGATAAAGCCCTGTTATTTTTGTTTTTAATCCAACTTTACTGCAACTTCAGAAGATAGGATTTGATGTTAAAGCTTCATCTTGCTCTTATTGCAACTTCAGAGAGATAAAGACCTGTTATTTTTGTTTTTAATCCAACTTCACTGCAACTTCAGGAAGATAGGATTTGATGTTGAAGCTTCATCTTGCTTTACTGCAACTTCAAAGAGATAAAGACTTGTTATCCAACTTTACCGCAATTTCAAGAGGATAGGATTTGACGTTGAAGCTTTATCTTGCTCTTATTGCAACTTCAGAGAGATAAAGACTTGCTATTATAGTTTTGATCTGATCCATTGTGACTTCAAGGTAAAAGTTTTACTATCGTGGGTTCAATCATGTTTTTAAGGTACTGGGTTTGCTATCGCGGTCATAACCTTTCCCTTCAAGTCTTCATGGTACCGAACTCGCCGTTGCGGCTTCAATCTTTCCCTTCATGTTTCTGAGGTACAAGGTTCGCCATTGCGACTTATATCCTCGTGTTACTAGATTCACTGTTGAGGCTTAAATCTTTCCCATCTCATCTTTTGAGGTGCAAGGTTCGTCGTTGCGACTTAAACCTTTCCCTCTATATCTTCGTGGTTATAGATTTGTCATTGCGGCTTAAATCTTTCCCTTCATGTTTTTGAGGTATAAGGTTCACCGTTGACTTAAACCTTTCCCTATATCTTCGTGGTACTGGATTTGCCGTTGCGACTTAAATCTTTCCCTTCATATTTCTGAGGTACAAGGTTCGCCGTTGCGACTTAAACCATTCCGTCCATGTCCTCGAGGTACTGGATTCGTCATTGCGGCTTAAATCTTTCCCTTCATGCTTCTGAGGTACAAGGTTCGCCGTTGCGACTTAAACTTTTCCCTCCATATCTTCATGGTACTAGATTCGTCGTTGCGGCTTAAATCTTTCCCTTCATGTTTCTGAGGTACAAGGTTCACCGTTGCGACTTAAACCATTCCCTCCATGTCCTCGTGGTACTGGATTCGCAGTTACGGCTTAAATCTTTCCCTTCATGCTTCTTGGTAATGAAACCTGTATAATATGCTTTAATGGGCCTCTATGTAGGCCAGATTGTTTAGGATATCATGATCAGGATGAGTCAAATGCTCCTAAATAGATGAGTACGAATGATGAATGCAAAATATCATCTTTGCAAAATGATTTTATTTTTAGTCCTTAGCCAACATCGTTCATCGTTTGTCTAAATCCTATCACTGATGTGTTATCATGTTTTTCTTTTGGTATGGTATCTTTGACATGAAACCTAAAGAGGTGGTCATATTTTGAACTATTTGTTTTAAAACCCTTCTATCCCTTGGATTTGCGTTATTTCCAACTAGTGGTCCTATTTCAGGTCCCTGTACTATTTAGAAATTTTCCAAAACAATATGCAGAAATCCTTTTATTCCTTATATCGTTTAGACTACTAACCGTAATTTCAAATGCAAAAATGCTTGAATTAAGGTTGTAAGGTAGATGAAATTGAATTCGATTGAAGGCAAAGCTCGAATGACTAAAAAGATCATTGGTTCAAAAAATGCTTGAACATGATCGCAAGGCGAATAGAATTGAATTTCTTAGAGGCAAAGCTCACAAAAAGTCTTAAAAATGACCTGTATTGATCAATAGTTGCAAAAAATAAGGTGAATAAAGAATGGAGTTAGGTGCCTCAAATATCAAAGTATAAGCTTCAATGAAACTTGGAGTATTTTGTCAATGCCTCAAGGTGTAAAGTTTCTCCACCTTGCTACTTTTAAGGGAGAAGGCCACTTCATGCTTCTTTCTTTTTATTCAAAATTGAGTCGCCCTTTCAGATTTTCAACTCAAATCTCCTTAAGTTTTGAGATGCCCTTTACGGGTTTTCACCTCGACCTCTCTTTTTTTTCTCTTTTTTCATTTTTTTTGGGTAAAATATGAGCTCATGAGATTAGGTAGGTCTTTGCTATTTATCAAGATCAAAGCTTCTCTACAACACTTTCTTTATCTCTCGGGACCTTTCCAAATTCAACATCCATTTTTCTTAGGAGTATTTTGTAAGCAAGATCCTTTCAAAACCAGAGTTCTCTCGTAGAATTCTTTAGAGTGGATCTTCCTTTGTCGTAAGCCCTTATCATCTGATCTTGACAGATGACTTTAGTATCTTTTCTTCAGTCAAGTTTAGTTGACTGCACCTAGATTGGATCCAATCAGTTTTGACAAAATTTTGAAAGAAAGAAACTTGACTCCAATGGGTGAGAATGTTTCTATTTCGTGAATTATCGAGAAAGGTGTTGCCCCAGCAAAATCTTGATTGATGTTTGAGAGAACAAATGATAACTTCTTATGCCTATCTTTGTCGGTCTTTGCTACTTCGAAATGAATTCCTTTGATGTTCTTATTGGTCGTCTCCACTGTTCCACCCAGTTTTTGGTGATGTGGTGCTGAGTTGTGATACTCGATCTTGGATTGCCCATAGACTTCCGTTATCGCGTCGTTGTTCAAGTTGTCGTTGGATATGACCCTTTTTGGCATTCCATATCAACATATAATCTCTTTTCAAGAATTTGCTTAACCGCTGATTGGCATATGAACCAGCTTCTACCCATTTGGTGAAGTAATGAATTGATATCCATTGGAAGCTTTTGACGAATTTGGCTCGGTGACGTCCATGCCCTACATAAAAAAGAAGCCATGACATGAAGAAGTGAAGGAAATTTTTTTTAAGTTGCCCTTTGTGGGTTTTCATCTTGACCTTTTCTTTCTTTTCTTTTCTTCCTCTTCTTCTTCTTCTTCTTCTTTTTCTTCTGCTTCTTCTTCTTCTTTTTCTTCTTCTTTTTCTCTTTTAATAGTGTGTCAGGCCTTATTCTTTGAAGTTTCCATTGAACTAGAGTGCGTTCTTCTTTTTTGGGGGCCTATGTGTCATGACATCAGTTTTTAAACTTGGCATGCTTTGATAGGATCATACGAAGACCTTTCTTGAAGTAGCTTTACGAGATCTCGCTTTATTTTTGGAGAGATACATGTTTTAATTTTCACCTTTTTATCTCCTTTTCATCTTCATTCCCAAACTCGCAATTTCTGCTGATTCTTTGTGAGGTAATATTTGATCATTGTCTTGCTCAAACATCCGTAGCAAATCTGAAGACAAGTTACATCCTTGATTATCTTCGAAGTCTTGAAGTTTTTCTAGACACGTGTCCTTCTTAAAAGGGCTCTGAGTCAACAGCAGTGTCGCTCGTATCCTTGATATCAAGGAACCCGATATAGAAACAAAATGGGATTCAAAGAAAAATTGAATCAAAGAATGATTAATTGTGGTATGAATGAATGAAAAGAATGGTAAGATGTTTGTCAAATGGGGCAAAACAATGCATCATTTTTATTGAAATAACAGATGGTGATCATGTGCCCTTTATAAAAGGATCCCTATTACTCTCGGGCTTAGAGTGATAAGTGTATTCTGAATATTTTCTTGGAAAAGTCCTAAAAATTACAGGAAGCTCCTCTACAGTTTAACGGTCCAAAACACTTCTCAGGGCGTGGGGATGAACTCTCGATGGGTTCCAGTTTCCACATGACTTTTGCCCAAAATTTTAACATTCCTTATCTTGACTTATCAAGTTTTCTTTCAGTTTTCAATTAGGGTTGGTGACTCTTTTGCACACGAATGTTTCGGGTATATGGGATCTTATTAAAAATTAATGCATGAAGTGCAATGCAAATGAATGATGAAATGCATGCAACAAAGCATTGATTCTTGATTCTATTCCATTAGACAACTTTACTAGAAAACAAATTTCTGTACATAAGGCAGATACAAGTATGGTCGTTCCTTAATGCTTAAAGTCCTAATCTTCCAAGTTAATTTTTGCTCCAGTTTGACCCTAATTTCAAATTCAAAGTGTCAGTCTTGAATGACTAAAGTCTGCAAGTGGTTATTCGTTTCTCACACTTGAGTCAAATATTGCTTGCGACATGGTTCCCATCTCAAACTTGCCCCTAAGAGCTTTAGAGTCATTCTTTGCTTATTTTTGTAATTTTCTTTAGTGATATCATCTTGTCTTTGGATAGTCATAAATTCTTTTGATGGTGAATAGTCCTCAGACAAGAGACCTAAAAAAAAGACCACGGGACCTTACTAACAAAATTTGCACCAATACACCTTCTTTTGCCCTTTCTTCGACAGGTTTTTTTATGGCTAAGATTGTTAGAACATGGGTGATTCTCTTGTCAAATCGACCAAACAAATCTACAATCGTGCCTCCTATGTGCCTCAACACTTTAGGGAAGATGACTAAGTCATTCGTCTTTGAAGCGAAAATGTCGACATTTTTTCTTACGTCTAAGAGTACTATATCTTGCGGGGTTTTCAAAGTAATACACTCATTATCCCCTTTCTCCTTGATCAAAGCTACAACCTTATGCTCGCTCCTTTAGAGTCGGCCTTATCAACTTGAGTTCTTGGGCAATGGAGCAATGTAGTGTATTCTTTTACAGTATGTCCATGTTTCTGCAGGTGAAGCAACTAAGTTGAATCCTAATACCGTGTTAGGACTAGAAAAAGGTGCATCTCTACTTTAACCTTAAGTAGGTAAGGATGATCACCATATTCAAAGTAGACTTTATTATTTTGAATCCTTGGACAAAAAGGTAAAGCGATTTACTCTTCTATCATGGGTATCATGTCCTCCTCTCCAAATGTGAAACCATTAGAAGTTGGACTCCAATACTAAGTGAGAGCTCAGGACCGATGCCTATTCCTTTTAGCATCAAGTAAGTCAACATATTCATGATTGGACATCTACCTCGTTTTGTCTTCCATACTTCTCTCAGCTCTTACAAATTGTTATGGATTTCATTTATTCGAGTGTAAACCTAAAACTCTGATATGTGCCCCTTTAACAGGCCATCACTTTTTTTTTGTTTTTTCTTTGACCACATACGCACGGCCACGTTGACTTCTACCTTATCAAGGAATCTGTTTTCTTACGACTAGTTCTCTATTTAGCAATAGAACACGAATCAACACCCTTTTTGAATGAATATGCAATGCAAATAGATTCAAAACAAATAAGTTAGTGTAATTAATACAGGAATAAAACTTGGAATAAATTGCAATTAAAAGCAAAGAAGCAAGAATGTAACCGTGTCTCTTACCTTCTTCATGCAACCACTGAAGGCTTGGCAAAATACTACTTAAGGTAGGCTCTCATGGAATTATGTGCAAGTTAATAAAATGTGTTGTTTATGAATGTATGTATGCATAAGAAAAGCATTGACACATAGCTCAATTCTATTAGAAAACTTTACTAGAAAACAAATTCCTTTACATAAGACAAATACATATATGATCGTGCCTTAGTGTTCGAAGGCTTTTAATCTTCGTGGGACATAATCCCATTTCGCCCTGGTTCGTCCTTGATTTTTGGTCCAAAATGTCAGCTTGAATGATTAAGTGATCAGTCACTTTTCGTAGTTGGGTCAAAGTTTGGTTCGTTGTGCGGTCTTTGTTTCCGTCTTACTCGACTGGCTAATCATTGGCTTTCCATCTTTCTTTTTGACCATATGTGCACGACCATATTGTTTTCCATCTTATCAAGGAACTCATTTTCTTATGACCAATTTTCTATTTAGTAATTGAGCTTAAATCCACACTTTTCCTTAAGATGCAATGCAAGCAATAATTAAAAAGCAAAAGAGCACAAGTATGATAACAAAGTACAGATATAAAACAGAGAACCTAAACTTGGGAGACTGCTAACAGTTTGGTGTAATTCTATCCTAAGGTAAGCAACTAGGATTCACTACGTGCGGTTCAAGTTCTAAAGTTGAGGTACCCAAACCAGCAGATTCCTTGATCCTCACCCATTATAGGTTCATATGGACGAGTTCGGTTTAGGGGGACACATTTCCCATATGTTTGCACAGAAGTGAAAACTTCACGAAAACATAGGTACGGATGTAATCCCGAAAGCGATTCACTATCCTGCACGGAGGTGAAAACCTCACGAAGGAGTGGTTTCTCACTTTCACTTAAAAGGTGTAGTAACAGATGCAAATGAATGCAAACTTATACTAGCAATAATATTATTATGGTATTTCATAGAAAATGCAAAGGATTATCATAATATTTAATAGAAAATGCAAAGGATCATATATATAAATTTAAACTGAATTTTTGAAAATTTTAACACAAAGACCCGAAAATGATCGACTTTTGGCTTGACTCTTATTTTTTTCCAGTGGAGTCACCAAGATGTCAAAACATTTTTGAAACGCGTCCCGACTTTTATATTTTTAAAATCGAAAATGGGAGTCGCCACCAATCATTTTTATTCGGTGTGATTGGACCACCGTAAAATGCTTAAAATTCATTTTAACAAAAGTTTTGGTCTTCGAAATCCAGAAAAACGGGTTCGGGAGTCGATTACGTGTGAGAAAGGATTAGCACCCTCACACGCCCAAAATTAGTACCTTGTCGATCATTTTTCGGTTTTGATTTGTTTTAAATTTGAAAACTCGGGTGAAATTTAAGATACAATTCTCAAATGTATAATTTATTTCATGCAAATTTTTTTAAAATTGAATTTGATGAGAAAAATGTCCGTTTTATTTCGAATTAATCGGGAATTGAAGTCATGTCCAACACGTTAAGGCACGATGTTCCCGAAATTTCGAAATTAAAGGTCATTTAAAAAAATTTAAAGGAATATACTCAATTGTGCAAATTCTACAAAAAAATCACACCCAGAACGTTAGGGCATGATTCTTCGAAGTTTTCACATGAAAGGATATTGTCTTAATTTTTAAAAATCTTATATTTCGTTATTTTTAATGCAAAGAGGAATTTGCTCGATTATCTCGATTTGAAGAGAGCTTGTGCCTAGTAAGTTAAGGTGCGATCTTTCAAGTTACGAAATAACGAGCATTACCTTGGTTTTGAAATTTTGTTTTATCAAACATGAGAATAATTTTATGTGAAAACTACGTGAGCATAGTTTAAAGATGATGACGTGGTGTAAAATAATAGGCAAATAAGACGTGATAGAGTAATACATTTGTAAATGCGAGAACAATACACAAAACGAATAAAATAACATTAAATAAATACACATATGTTTAAAAGTATTGGAAGGAAAATAAGGGTAAATAATTGAACAAAGAGCCAAAAATAACAAGTAAAATATTGACGACAATATAAAGTATCTAATGAATAAATAATATAGTAATAAAAAAGGAAGTACTTAATTAAAAGAATAAAAGGGAAAATTAAAAGGATTAAAAATATAAAAGATTTTAAAAAAGGAAACAAGAATGAAAGGATAATTTTAAAGGTAAAATAAAATAAAAGAATTTGATCTTATATTTAAAAGAGGAATAAAATGAGTGAATTTAAAAAAGGAACAATATGAGATCAAATTGGAGTCAAAATAAAGTTTAGAGTACAAAAACCAGAAAAATATAAGGGTGAAATTAAAAGAGACAAAACTGTGAGGATGAAATCAAAATTAAAAACAAAAGTTTAGGCAAAAATAAAAGAAAACAGGTAGGTGGGGTCAGAACGTAATTTTTCAAAAATCAAAGGGTCTCACTGACAATTTCCCAAGGATGGGAACACGTGTCATTCTCATGCACATTCGAGGGATCAAATTATAAACAAAATAAAATTAAAGAGGTAAATTCGAAAACAGTTAAAAAATAAATAAGAGGATTAAATCGAAAATGATGGAAGAACAAAAGAACTGCAGAAGCAAATAAACCTTCTGCTAACACAAAGCTTTCCTTTCTTAAGCTACGTCCAGGGAGGCAAGTATTTGAGCCATTTTTTTGGCTAAAAAATCACTCTTTCATGTATTTAAAACAAAAACCCTTTGCTCCCCTTATTTTTTCTTTGAAACGCCCGAAGGGCCAGCCATCTTCTCCGATGGGGTTTCGTCGCGACCCGTCGTCTTCTGTTGTCTCCGATCGTTCATGCGCCGTCGTGTACGGTGGCAGGTAAGTCAAAAGTTTTTTTTTTTTGTGTCTTCTTTTTTCAGAAAACATAGATCGGGGTGTAAATCAACTCGATCTAACTTCAAATCTCTAAAATAACACTAGAGGTTTTACTTTTTTTTTTTTGAAAAAATATTTTCAAACCGAAACTAATTTGCATGCTTTTGATTTTTCTTACTATATTTTTACAAACTAGATTTGAAATCAAATTTTCAGATCTTAAAATAAAAGGCAACGTTTTGAATATTTTTTTATTTTTTTATTTTTTAATCTGTTTTATATTATTTTTACTTTTTTACTTATAAAAATAATAAAAAAATCAGTATATATATCTATTCATATATATGTACGTACATGTGTATATTAGATAAATAAAAAATGAAATCAATATGTATGTTTGCATATATATATATATATATATATATATAAAGAATAAAATCATAATATATGTCTATGTACACATATATATGCCTGCGTATATATATAAAAAAAAACAAATACATACACATCAGATTCTTCTTGAAGCCCTTTTTTACGATTTTCTCATTCAATCGATTTTTTTTGTATTTGCCATTGATTAAAATTTTTTTCTTTACAAATGCATAGTAATGGCTTTTATAGCCGAAAATTTTACATGATGCACTATTCTTTTGTCCTTGTTCTTTGCCTCTGTTCTTTGTTTCTATGTTTGCAGGTCCTTCACGTGGTGGCAGCAGCGGTGACAGACCTCGAGGCGGGTGTCTTGGTTCGTGTGCCATGACGTGGTGTCGACGTGACCAAAGAATAACCATGGAAGGGAGCGACATCGAGGGAAGTATAGGGGGAATTAAGGTTTCTGGTATTTTGGGTGGATTGGGCTTATTAGGCTGGTTAGGATATTTGGGCTAGGTTTAGGTTTGTGTTTGTAATGGGTTTTGGGTAGTTTTAGGATTTGGGCTGGTTTGTTTTTGGGTTGTAAAATAGACATTTAAATTAAATAAATTTAATTTAGATTTATTCATTTATTTTTGGTTTATTTTTGGGTTTGGATTTTGAATTGGGCCGGTCAAAATTGATCCTCTACAACTTGTACAGCATCAAATAACCTCTGATGATTTGTAGGATGTACACTTGAGCATATCGTATTCTTTCTATTTTTGTCGAATCCTCTGTCAACTCATTAAATGTGTTTCATAACCAACTTAGTTTGATTCGACCTCCGTGGATAGGATCCAGAATTGCACCCAAAAGATCTTCACAAATGGGTGTCCAATCATTAAAATGAGCGGGCCCAATGAGTGTGGGCTCATCAATCGGTAACCCCAACTGAAACTGCACATCCTTGAGAGTAATTGTACACTCCCCGCATGGAAGATGGAATGTATATGTCTCGGGTCTCCACCTCTCCACAAACGCGCTTCCCTCAAGTACAGTTCAATCAACAAGGATGAAGAACCGTCTAGATTACGAATAAAACATTGTAGAATTCGATCGACCGATTATTCAAAACAAATTAAAAAAAGTTAAGTTATAAAAATAATATAAAATAATTAAATATTATTAAACAATAATTATAAAAAGCGTAATGACAAAATTAGCCCCTAACGTTTGGGTGTTAGGTCACTTTGGCCTTAAAATTTTTTTTGGCTCACTTCATACATAATTTTTTTGGTCAAATTGGTCATTTTTTAACGGTCTTGCTGAAGTGGCCGTTAGTTGACTAACGGTGCTGACGTGGCAGAATTTTTTCCACCTAGACAAGTCTATGTATACAGCTACCGACATGGCAATATTTTGTCTTATATGCCACATTAGCAAATAATTTTAAAATTATTAAAATTATTTTAAAATTATAATCATCATCCTGTTCTTTCTATGTTTTTTTTCCCTTCCTCTTCCCTTTATTTTCTTTCTTTGGTGGTCGTTTATCGGAGTTGTTCCGGTGGGTTGCTCGACGTTCAACACGACAAAAAAGAATGGGTTTTACCCAAGATTGACCCCGATGAACTTCAATCTGTTCTGGGCAAAACGATTTAGGAAACTGATTTTAAGGATGAACAAAAGACAAACCAATTACAACAGAAGTAGGGAAACACAAACCAGTTACAAAATATTTTCTCGTCTGCTTTTCAATTTTTGGTTCCTAATTCAACCAACTCATCACTCAGAGTTTTGGTTCCTTCTTTTTCTTTCTTCATTTCTTTTAAGTTCTTTTGATCTCTTATCTGAGTTAAGTATCGATTCGGTATTATACGATATTTTTTAGTCAGATTCTCATTCTTTGCGATTCCTTCTCCTGTTCAGGTGATTATAATCAGACATTTTCTTTGTTTTGTTTTGGCCATTGAGAATATAGAATAAGGCAGTGGTTTACTTCATTACGGCGCCGCAAATTTCTTCTTTCGTTTGTACAGTATAATACATCACGGCTGTTCTTTCGTTCTTGAAGAAGTAAAATGGTGCATTTAATTTGTAGATTAGTTTTGCCCAAAGAAGGAAAATAAGAGGAAGGGGAAGGGGAAGGGAAAAAAAACTCAGAAAGAACAAATGATAATTATAATTTTAAAATAATTTTAATAATTTTATATTTTAAAAAAATAATTTTAATAATTTTAAAATTATTTACTGACGTGGCATATAAGACAAAATAGTGTCACGTCAGTAGTTGCATACGTGAACTTGCTTAGGTGGAAAAAAATTTTACCACGTCAGCACCGTTAGTCAACTAATGGCTACATCAGCAAGACCATTAAAAAATGACTAATTTGACTAAAAAACAAAGATTATGTATGAAAGTGAACAAAAAAAACTTAATTTTTTAATAATAATTTTTAATTTGACCAATTTGATAATATATATATATTTTTAATTTTTTTTAATATTACTGTTGGCCAACGGTAATATTAGCTATTTAACCGTTGGGTCTAACGTGGCTAACACGGGCTAAAGTTTGTCCACGTAATCACTCTTTTGAGAAAAACGTGCTTACATGGACGCGCTTTACCTAAATTCCGCCTAACATAGTATTCATATGAACGTATTTTTGCAAAATTAACTCATTCAAATAAATAATTTTTATTTTAGTTCATTTCCGTAAATAAAAAAAAAGCTTTTATGGGTAATAAACCCACCAAAAAGTTCGGTCAGTTGAAGTTATTGTTATAAAATTATAATAATTTTTTAAAAAAAAGGAAGAATACTACTCACACATGTTCTCAACAACCGTCATGCCTTACATAATCATGCAATATTTTTCCTCAAATATTGGACAGTTATTTCATTATGTTGGAAATTTATTTGTAAGATTTAAATTTGATTACTTTTAAAAATAATTATTAATGTACATGTAACCATATATTTTCATACTAAATCGCAAACAATTCAAATTATAATTAATTATTCATAAATTTATATTTTAAATACATAACAATTTAAATACAATTATATTATATGAAGTTATCTAGAAAAATTAATAATTTAATTAAATTTTCAAGGACTTATAGATGGTTTTACTTTTTCTCCAATTATCCTTGGTTTGATTCAATTCTTGAATCAATTTGAAGGACCAAAAGTGTTGAACTTAAAACACTATTCCTTCCTTCTTTGTTTGGGGTGGAGAAGAAGAAAAGATGAACAATTGACTTTGTTTCTTTTTAATTGTCTTTTGTAGTTTGTTTAATTTTTTTAATTCATCAAAATTAACCATAATTAAATAACCTTTAAGTATAATTAATAAATTTAGTGGATTCCAACTAATACCCACCACCTTTTAGCCATATACTAGGGGTCTAATTGCTCATTTGGTCCTTCAGTTATTTAAAAATCCATAATAATCTATAAAACTAGTAAAATAACATAAAAATACTTGATTTGGAGCTCCTTAAATATAAAAAAGAACCTAATTTTTCATATCAAATTATGGCAAATCAGATCGCATAACGTCTTTTTTTAGGATGACCATAATGACCACACTAGAAATAGATAGTTGGAAGGGACTCATACTTAACTCTTTGAAGTTGACTATTACTTCGAATTTTAGAAACGAAGGATTTCTCACATCAAAACTAATCGCCATTCAATCAAAACGCCTTATAGCCGTTATCAGTGTCGCAATGAATATGAATGACAATCTCGATCATCTCCCCAATTACATGCAAAATACTTTTCTTGTACACCAGTCTAAGAAGACCCGACAAATGAATTCAAGCAATAATATTATGGGAGTATTCTTGCATTAAACTAAAGTTTAGAGCCGATGGTTAAATAGTCAAATATTGACCAAAGACCACCCAAGGTCTTTCAACTAAAACTTTAGCATTGTAAACACTAATTAGTTTTGGTTACTGTTTCAAGAAATTGTGCTACCAAATGTGGAACAAGTAACAGGGTTGTTTCACTTAATATTTCTTTTGAAATAACAACTCTTGTTTAGAATAATTGCTATTTAGAACAACGAATGCTTGAGAATTGATATGTCTGAAACATCTATGTTGAAAACAAGGTTCAATTTAGAATAGTTGGCATCCAATGTAATTTCCATTTGAGAACTCAAGTTAAAAACAATTAAAGTTCAACTCTAAATCAAACGGAGATTAATCAAATTTTATCTCTAAATGTATTTAAATAATACACATGCTATAAATTAATATAAATAAAATATTAAAGATGTTAATTCAACCTTCTAAATGTAAAGGGATAATTTTCAAACATTCTAAAATTAACATCTTATTAGGAAAGATGATACAAAACAAGCATTTAAGAAATGTCAAATTGTGAAAGTTGTGCTTATAAAAGTTCATTGATTAATTGTCTGTGCAATAAACAACTATTTTTGTTATATAAAGATGTCTTAATCTTACTATTTCAACTAAAATTTTATTTATTCTTTAATAATAATTTTTATAAATATATTTATTATATAATTTTTATACAATTATGCTAAGCTTTTACTTTAAATTAACATTAATTTTCTAAAGTAATTTCATGCTTTACGAGTACTATGCTTGTAATTATCTTGTGCAAGTGTTCTTCCTATACACTTTTATGAATAATTATTTTCTTTTATACACTATTATAAAGGGAATAACCCACGTTAAATGAATGTTTAACACAAACTTTAGTTATTGCTTCTTACAAATTGACACGACTATGCTTCGTTAAAAATTGAAAAGTTAAATAAAGAGTTACAATTAAATAAAAGTAAAAAATGAAATTGGATATATGTATATGTGTATGTCTGTATATATATATTGCCAGGGAAATCTAATATGGGTATCTTCCTTGGTCTTCATTTTCAAATTGCCATGGAAACTTGTTATTCTATGTTCATCGCTCCTTTTAAAACAATGCTAAACTTATCCACCTTACTTGTATTCATCACTTTTGCTTTGTGTTACCTCTTTAAGCTGCAATGGCAGCGCAATGCCCAAAAGCTTAAGCAGCCCTCTCTTCCGCCAGGCCCTAAACCTTGGCCTATTGTGGGAAACTTCCCTGAATTCATCATAAATAAGAAGAAAACTTCAGTGTCTCATTGGATACACAATTTCATGAAAGAAATGAACACCGAAATTGCTTGTATTCGTCTAGGAAACGTTCATGTGATTCCCGTCACTAGTCCTGAAATCAGTCTCCAATTCTTGAGAAAACAAGATGCTATTTTTGCTTCAAGACCCCTTACCATGGCCACTGATGTCCTCTCAAAAGGGCACTTAACCACTGTTTTATCACCCTTAGGAGATCAGTGGAGAAAAATGAAGAGAGTTATGGTCAGCGAGATGCTTTCACAAGAAAGACATCGATGGCTTCACGAGAAAAGAGTTGAAGAATCTGATAACCTCGTGAGTTACGTACTTAACCAATGCAAAAATAGTGATAAAGGCGGCCTAGTGGACTTAAGACTGGTTGCCCGCCACTATTGTTGCAATTTGATGAGGAAGTTGATCTTTAATCGAAGATACTTGGGAGAAGGGAAAGTAGATGGTGGACCTAGTTTTGAGGAAGAAGAATACGTCGACGCCATTCTCACTTTAGTCATCCATCTTTATTCCTTTTGTATATCCGATTACTTGCCATTATTGAGAGGCCTCGACCTGGAGGGGCATGAGAAAATCGTGGAGGACGCAACTAGGGTTCTAGAGACATATAACAATCCCATAATTGAAGACAGGATTCAACAATGGGGAGATGGAAAGAAACATGAACCTCAAGACTTGCTTGATGTTTTGGTTTCTTTGACTGATAACAATGGTACCGCACTACTGTCTGCGGACGAGATCAAAGCTCAAGTTAATGTATGTCTTTCCTTCTCTCTAATTGTTTTGAACAAAATATAAGCCACCAACATGTTAGACTTTATGAAAAATTGAATACTAAGACATGAAAATAACATAAATATGATATATTATATACGTGTTATCATATAAAATCACCCTCTATATATTGATAATCTCTTTTTTTCAGGAAATTATGATTGCAGCCGTGGATATCCATCAAATGCCTTAGAATGGGCACTTGCGGAGATGTTAAATAAACCAGAGACGCTACAAAAGGCCAGAGACGAATTAGATAATGTGGCTGGAAAAGATAGGTTAGTACAAGAATCTGATTTCCCACAACTTAAATATACTAAGGCATGCGCCAGAGAAGCCTTTAGACTCCATCCTGTTGCACCATTTAACCCTCCTCACGTGTCCGTGACTGATACAATAGTGGGCGACTACTTCATCCCTAGGGGTAGCCATGTGATTGTTAGTCGGGTTGGGCTTGGTCGAAACCCTAAACTTTGGGACAAGCCATGGGAGTTCAAGCCAGAACGACACCTCCAGGATTGTAATAAAGGCGAAGTGGTGCTTGCAGAACCAGATTTGCAGTTGTTTACATTCAGTAGAGGAAGGAGAGGGTGTCCGGGAGTGGTGCTTGGAAGCTCGATGACTATCATGATGTTTGCGAGGCTATTGCAAGGATTCGATTGGAGCATCCCGACTAAACAGGGAACCATTGATCTATGTCAAGGAAGGGGAGTTTCCTTTCTGGCTAAACCACTGCTTGCTGTCGCAAAGCCACGATTGCCACCTCATGTCTACTCTTTTAGGACTGAAAGTGAAATACAGTGATTAATTCCTTGACGAAGATGGGGGTTGACAAGGGAGACCTGCTTGTGGCTTAGTTCTAATGAAATTGTTTTTATGCATAATATGTATTTCCTGTAGTAGTTTATTTTGGTGTTTGTATGGGATGTACTCACATACGCACCTTCTTATGTATTGTTTTCTCATTAATAAAATGGGTAAACTACACCCAAAGTCATTAAGTTATTAGTAAGTAGAAGTTTTGGTAATTCTACTTTAAAATATTGTAAATTTGTTTGTGAACTAATTGAAATGTTTAAGTCATTGAGCTGTTAAAATTATTTTTGTATAACTTTCTTTATCCACACTTGTATCAATTGAAAGCTCTTCTTCCCCTCTTTTTCTACGGTTCAATTCTTTTTTTTTTCATGAAATAGCTTTAACGTCACAAATTTGCAAAACAAAATCCAAACAACTTTCTTCTTTGATTTCCAAAACTGGTCATAGATTAATATGGATCTAATGTATGTTCTTCTACTCATCGATAGATACTAATCCATTGTACTAATCATCGTTTGGAGATTGCTAGTAGGACTTTTTTTTAAATAACCAAGTGACTTAAATAAAAATTTCTGAATAGCTATGTGACTTAAATAAAAACTTTGAAATAATTCGGTGACCATTTTGTAATTTTTTGAAGTTAAGTGATCAAAACATAAATTTAGTAATAATTTAGTTACATTAGGTGTAATTTACCTAATAATATGCCCAATTTTGAAAAATTGTTGAATGAAATGTCACTAATTTTGAGTTTATTATTTATTTTTTTGATTAAATGCAAAAGTAAATCTAGAAAGTTAAAAAAACCGAAAACAAAAATATTATGCATTAATTAAAATAAGATTAAAGACTACACTATATTTTATAATTTTTTTTCTTTCATTTTTTATCATGAAAACTTTATACATTGTATCGTATGTGTTATTTTTTGATTTATAATCATTTATTAATTTATATTTGAAAATTTATCTTTTTTTTTACAAATAACAACATAAAATTAAGGCTACACAAATCTATTTTCTCTATAGAAATATAGAGAGTATTCTAGAATATATATTAAATTGAAAATAAAAAGATACGAATGGAGAGCGTTGTATTTTTGTTTTTATATTGAAATTTTATTTATTTTTAATTATTTTTGTTGAGTTCGCTTCACTTAATTCATAACCAACTTTAGAATTTTAATATTTGTGTAAACATTAATGAAAAAGCATCATATGCTCCCGTAATTATCATTGATAACCATTTTTTTGGTTTCTTTTATTATTAATATCTTTTGAATTATATTTTTATACTATTCTTGTATAAAAATGAAAGTTGGAATAAGCAACCTTCAAATTATATATTTTTTAATTAGATATTTAAATTTAAATTATATATTTTTTTAGTTAGATATTTAAATTTAGTTTTTGTAAAACATATCTAAACTATAATTTCATAACTTATGGCCTATACTATTATATTTGTTACAAAATTTCTTTCAATTAATTAAAAGTTGATACATGATATTTTTACTAATATTAAAAAATTAAATTGTATTGAATTATTATTTAATAATATAT
Organism: Gossypioides kirkii; assembly: GCA_005610355.1. Lineage (NCBI taxonomy): Eukaryota > Viridiplantae > Streptophyta > Magnoliopsida > Malvales > Malvaceae > Gossypioides > Gossypioides kirkii. The sequence continues at coordinate 5,014,881 of CP032249.1, read as the reverse complement.
TCTTTTCATGCACATCTTCACTTTTTTCTCCCTTTATTCCTAGCACCAAACATGAGAAAAGATATTGGTATAAGAGTAAGTAATCTCACATTATCTAGGAACAAGCTGTAAATGAATTATGAATATATATATACCCATATCCCACATCTCACATCCCACATCCCACATCGCTCAAGAAAACAAGAGAAATGAGACTTTGGGTCTATAAAAAGACTTGTTTTGTAAGTTTTATTTCGACATTAATAGGTGGCACCAGGAAATAAAAAAAAATGGTGCTGTCACTTTTGGTGCTGATGTGGTAGAAAGTGTTTTCAACTGGTAGCCTTTTTTGTCAATATGCGGAAAACGTTTTTAGTTGAAAATATTTTTTTGCAAATCACTTAAAAAAAAATGCTTCCAGCTAGAAATTTTTTTTTGTAAAATTGGTCTATTCGCGTAAATTTTTTAAAAATCGACTTATTCACGTAATTATTTTTAATTTTTCAGTATTTATTAGTAAATAAGTCCACCAGATTGTTGGATTATATCCATTATACTTATGATATCCATAATAATATTATTATGGATAATAGTTCATAAAATATACAATGTGTAAATATGTTAGGTTATCTATTCAAGATAAAATTTTTATTCAATAAATCTTTTATGGATGAAGAATTTTTTCTAATATTGTTTGAATTATATCCAATCAATTCCTCATATGTTGTTTTCATTAATATTATTAATGAAATAATTAAATTTATTTCAATTTTTAAGTTAAACATTTGCTGAGAAAAAAAAAGTTAAACATTACATTTAGGGATGGATTCAAGATTTTATTTTAAGGGGGTGAAATTTCTAAATCTGAACGACTTTTTTTTAAAAGTAAAAAAATGTCAATTTTTTTGAATACTTTTTTTTCTTATCAAACAAATCAATTTGAAGTTTTTTTAAAAAGCATGAACAATTTAATTGTAAAAAATTAAAAGAAAAAAACCACCCTATATAAAATTAAATATTTCTTTCCAATATGCAAAAAAGAATAACTAATATTATACTAAAAATTGCAAAAAAAAAAAATCACACTATTTAACTGTGCTCTTAATCTCGGCATCAAACTCTTTTTTCTCTCGATAGTGTCAGCACCTTATCAGAGGAAGATAATTTCTTAGCAGGATATACAAATCAAAATACAAAAAAGTTACTAACCTAATATGTATGGGTACAGGTCAAATCAATTAATTATGGAATTTGACTTTAAAGTTCATATTGTGCCTCTAAGTTTAATCATAATTCAGAATTGAAAAATACTTTGTTAATATAAAATATAGCCTTATAATTTAAAGGAACGAATTATATGAAATACAATTTGATCAAGGGGATAAATATTATAAAATGTGGACGTCAAATTTAAAATATATGATAATTTATATACAAACTTAAAAAATCTGAAAATTCTAAGCTCGGGATCTACCTCTAGTTATATTAATCAGAATGAGAAATAAATGTGAAGGTTAGAAATAGATGTACTGTGAACATAGAAATAAATGTGAAGGTTAGAAATAGATGTACTGTGAACATAGAAATAAATGTATTAAAAAATTAAAATCAAATAAATGATTGATGAGTAAGATATTAATATATTTTTTTATAAAAATGACATTGAATTTTTTATTTTAAAAAAAATCGAATTATACTTACTTTAGTTTTTATTTTAAATATATTTATTGATTTTATGTATTTAAAATTTTTTGATGAATTACAATAATAAAAAAAAGTTTGAATAATAAATGCGATTAGTGCGACTCAAATTTAAATCATATCTGGGACAATGAACATCTTAACTATCAAGCATCATATGAGATTCTGTGTATTTAAAATTTTAATAATTAATAACATGATAGGTAAAATATTTCAAAAAGTTATAAAATTTATATGATAATAATTTAACTATAGGTTCATCACTTATAGTTTTTGATAAAAAGTAGTTCCTATTTTATCTAAGAGATTTTTATTATTTTAATTTATTCAATTATATTTAATGAGTTAATAGTTAATTAATAATACTTTTCTTATTATCAAATTTTAATTAGTAGTATATTGATCAATTATTACATTAATGTCAATTTAGTAACATAATGAACAATAATAAATATTATTATCGATTCAAAAATTTCTTTAAACTCATACTTATAGGTTGATAGATAGATATAGATATTATAATAATAAACATATAATTAATTCACCAAAAAAAAATAGAGATATAATTAAAGTGAATGGGTCATAAATCTAAATATCAAAAAAGCACAAAACAATCTATTAAATAAGCTTTTCAAATTAGAAAGCCTAAATTTTTTTAAATTTATAAAATAGGCTTAACAAATAAGTGGGCTTGAATCACATAGTTGCTCAATAATTCAATTCAATTCAATTCGATCAACAAATAATTTCATGTGCCTTGAAGCCTAATAAAATTGATTGAAATTCAATTAAATATCAAATCTTGTTCCTGTTGCATTCAAATTAGTGACTTGTACCAAGATGAAATTAGGTGTTTATATTTACCCCTCGATGAGAAACAATGACATACCAAGATCCATAGACAACCAATTTTATCTCACCACGATTCGTTTTTCAAAAAGATAGTTTTTGAAGTGGTTGTTATGTATTAATGGAAGTGCTCACTTCCAACACCACTCCGATAAAGTCTTACTTATCATATTTGATGTTGAAATTTTTTTGAAACAAAATCTTCAGGTTATGCTGATATTTTGAAATTATTCCAGCCTACCAATGGAGATCAATCCATTTGGAAGGACATATATTAAGGATTGAATCGAATCAGATTAATCGTAGCAAATCCCTTGGATCAATGATGTTGGATTAAGACAAAACTTGGAGACTTGACTTATCTTCCAACCGTCCACGTTAATTTGCTTGTTATAATTATATTGATCTATTTTAGATGTTATTTAGAAGGAAAAGTAAGGATTCTATACTAGGGAGTGATAGAACTAAGGTCACTTATTTGCTTATTATAATTATATTGATCTATTTTAGATGTTATTTAGAAGGAAAAGTAAGGATTCTATACTAGGGAGTGATAGAAATAAGGTCACTTATTGTATTTAGTCGAAGATAGGGGATTCATGTTTTTTAGGCAACTTTGCAGAAGTAAGGAAGTTGAACTCCGCAAATAATTTTTGTTCCCTTTTTTGTTGTTTATTGTAATGTCATTAGAAGTGCCCACACCCACTCTCACATCTGCTGATACTCGATTCTTAGCATATTAACTATTGGTTAAAGTCCATAATGGGTGTAAGAGCTTCGCAATTAATATAACTAGTGGTGATTCTTGGTATTGTTAATTTCTAAGATACGGAAGGATCTTTAACCACTCGTCACCCAATTCTCGATTGTGGAAGCTATGCATATTGGATGGCTAGAATAAAGGCCTACATCAAGCTTATTGATGAAAAGGCTTGGCAATCTATGCTGACAGAATTACAACCTACCATGGTTGAAACTAAAGTTGGTAGAGTTCCATAATCTAAGTTAGTATGGACTACTGGTCAAGAATATCTTACTAATATCAACTCCAAAACATTGCATGCCATTTTCTGTGAAGCTGACTAGCAAGTGGATTTTAGAGTGCACTATTGCGATGGAGGCTTAGGATATTCTATAGACAACACATGAAAGAACCAATATTGTCAAGCAATCCAAGATGTAAATGTTGATCACTAGATTCGAGACGCTAAGAATGAAAAATTCAAATACCATTGGTGAATTTTATGCTAAACTCTATGATCTATCGAATTAGGCATTTACTCTTGGAGAGGAACATTCTAACGCTAAACTGGTCAGGAAAGTTCTAAGGTCTTTACCTGAGAGATGTTTCCATCAAATTCATAGCCGTTGAGGTGGTTAAAGATCTTTAAAGCCTGAAAATTGAAGAAATCCTAGGGTCTCTATAAAATTTGTAGAATTTGATTGACCAGATATTAAAAATAAAAAAAATTAAGTTATAAAAATAATATATAATAATTAAATATTATTAAACAATAATTATAAAAGACATAATGATAAAATTAGCCCCTAACATTTAGGTGTTTGGTCACTTTGACCCTTAAAGTTTTTTTTGGCACTCTTTCATATATAATCTTTGTTGTTTTGGTCAAATTGGTAATTTTTTAACGGTCTTGCTGACGTGGCCATTAGTTGACTAATAGTGCTGATGTGGCAAATTTTTTTCACCTAGGCAAGTCCACGTATGCAGCTGCTGACATGGTACTATTCTGTCTTATATGCCACATCAGCAAATAATTTCAAAATTATTAAAATTATTTTAAAATTAATTTAAAATTATTAAAATTGTTTTAAAATTATAATTATCATCTTGTTCTTTCTGGGTTTTTTTCCCTTCCCCTTCCTTTTATTTTCCTTCTTTGGTGGTCGTTTACCGAAGTTGTTCCGGTGGGTTGCTCGACGTTCAACATGACAAAAAGAAATAGGTTTTACCTAAGATTGACCTCGATGAACTCCAATCTGTTATGGGCAAAACGATTTAGGAAACAAATTTTGGGGATGAACGAAAGATGAACTAATTACAAAAGAAGTGGGGAAACACAAACCAATTACAAAGTATTTTCTCGTTTGTTTTTTCATTTTTGGTTCCTAATTCAACCAACTCATCGCTTAGAGTTTTGGTTCCTTCTTTTTCTTTCTTCATTTCTTTTAAGTTTTTTTGATCTCTTATCTGAGTTAAGCATCGATTCGGTATTATACGATATTTTTTAGTCAGATTCTCCTTCTCTGTGATTCCTTCTCCTATTTAGGTGATTATAATCTGACATTTTCTATGTTTTGTTTTGGCCGTCAAGAAGATAGAATAAGGTAGTGGTTTACTTCATTATGGCGTCGCAAATTTCTTCTTTTGTTTGTGCAGTATTGTTAGAGTCCAATTTTGATCGGGCCCAACTTAAGACCCAAATGAATCCAAACCCCAAAAAATAAATAAATAAATTTTAAATTTAAATTTACTTTAAATTTTTAAATGTCCAATACATTTTTAAATTTAAATTTATTTAAATGTAAAAAAAAAGTCCAAACCCAAGGATCCCAAGCCCAAATTACGAAAAAAGACCTAAACACTACCCAAGCCCGATTTTACAAAGATTTTCAAAACCCTAATGCCTAAATCACTTGCTCCTGCCGCCTCCATCCTTGCCCACACACGTGTTGCCACGTCAGCACCAAGTTGCACCACCATCTGCCACCACCGTCACCAAGTTGCACCACCACCACTGCAATCAAGCAAGGAGAAAAGATCGGCATTAAAATTGAAAAAACAGATTACAATCATTGTACAATCGATTATAAAAACCAAATTTATACATTTGTATAAGGAGCTTTTTTTTTCTCCACATTTGAAATATACAAAGCAGATACCTTTAATTTACAGAGCATTCAAGACGAAGCATTTAATCTCAGAATACCAATCAGATTAGGTTAATCTGTTCTTGAGGTACATTTATTACATGTTTATTACTTAAATTTCAAAACGTTTTTCATCTTAAATGCATGTTAACATACTTAGTCATTTTATTGTTAATATTTATTATTATCATTAATACTAAACATTTTAATAAATAAATAAATAAATAAATAAATAATAAGTAATAATAAATAAGGTAAAAAAAAGGACTCGAAGGGTCATACCTGAGTCGGATCTGTCATTGTTGCCGGAGCCGAACGGAGGCCCCCCTCGAGCCGCCACCATTATCACAGCTTTGAATATGGTGGATAAAAAATAAATTAATAACAAATAAAAACACTAAAACAAATTTAAACAGAAAAAGATAAAGAATAAAGGCCCTTTTTATAAAGATTTAGATTTTGATCCAGATCTAAGTTTTTTAAAATAATAATAATAATAGTAATAATAATAAAAAGAATAATAAATAAATAAAATAGATTAAATAAAAAGAAAGGGATTTTTTTTTAAAAAAAGAGGAAAAAGAGGAAAGTTTCGATCTGTTTTTTAAGATCAGGTCTCGATCTTGATAGATTTGAGCTCAATCTGGGTTTTGGAACAAACAAAAAATGAAAAAAGTAGTTTTTACCTAAACCGCCATGAATGGAGGAGCGTGACGACTCGCGTGTGGCGAAGCTCGACGTCGGAGGCGATGGCATGTGACAACCGGCAATGAAAGCTACGGTAGACTCTTCAATAGGAGAAGGGGAGATTTCAGAGAGAAAAGGGGATGAAAGTCTGATTTTTTAGAAGAAAAGCATGAAAAATGAGTTTTTTTTAGAGTTTCAACTTAAATACCTTTATTGAAACAGTCGAAACCATCCTTTTATGGAAATCGACGTAATTCGAAAAATTACTTGAAAATTCGAAAAAATGGGTGTTTAGAAAATAGGAGTCGCCACCAATCTTTTATTTGGGTGTGATTGAATCACCACAAAACGTTAAAACATTTTAAAATGTTGGTCTTCAAAATCCAGAAAATGAGTTCGGGAGTCGGTTACGCATGAGGAAGGATTAGCACCCTCATACGCCCAGAATTGGTACCATATTGATTATTTTCGGGTCTTAATTTGTAAACTTTAAAAACTCGAATAAAGTTTAAAATACTATCCTCTAATGCATGAGCTATGTTTAAGAAATCAATTTTTGCTTGGAAATCTCACTATTTCAACATGATCGAGGAAGAAAAATTACGTCCAGTGAGTTAGGACATAATATTTTGAGATCCAGAAATAACAAGTTTTCCTTTGTAAAACTTAAATTTTGAAAGAGAATGTTAGATTATCTCGATTTAAAGAAAGGTTGCACGTAGTAAGTTAAGGTGCAAAAATTTCAAAATCGAAGATAAGGAAACATTGCCGCAATAAAACGGTATTCGATTATTTCGATTTTAGAGAAAAAATTACACCTAGTGAGTTAAGACACAAAATTTCAAAAATCGAAATAAAAGAATATTGCCTCGATTTTAAAGTTTTTATGAAAATAATTTTAGAAATAAATATACGAGTTGAATATGAATGAGCAATTGATAATGATTATTAAATAACACGAAGCGAAATAGAAAAATGATATATAAAATCAAAAAATGCAAAATACGAACACATAATAATTAAAATTAAATGCAAGTATTTATGAGGAAGAAAGATAAAGCATCGGGTTAAAAATGAGACTTTTTGGATACTCGAGGGCAAAATGGTAATTTTAGGAAAATTTAGGGTTAAAGATGACATTTTAGATGATCGGGGGTAAAACGGTAATTTTTCGAAGAATCGGGATCAAAACGAGACTTTTTGGATGCCCGAGGGCAAAATGGTAATTTTAGACTCTAAGGGGTAAAATGGTAATTTTGGAAAAATTTTAGGTTAAAATGATATTTTAGACAATCGAGGTTAAAACGGTAATTTTTAGAAAAATCAAGATCAAAAATGAGATTTTTTAACATTCGGGAGTAAAATGGTAATTTCAGGAGTTCTGGGGTCGAAAATGGAATTTTTGGGAAGTTTGGGGGAAAAAATGTAATTTTTGAAAGTGAGGTTAAAATGTAATTTTTAGAAGTTTTGAGGTTAAAAATAGAATTTTTGGAAGTTCGAGGGTCAACAATGGAATTTTTGGAAGTTCGGGGGTAAAAACATAATTTTTGGAAGTTTCGAGGTCAAAAATGGAATTTTTGAAAGTTTGGGGGTCAAAATCTAATTTTTGGATAGTTTAGGGACCTTTAGGGTAACAAAACCAATAATAGGTGACACGTGGCAGCCTCACAGGCATCCTAAAGTAAAAGGACTAATTTGAAAACCATGAAAATTCCTGGGCCAATTTTGTAATTAAACAGAAGTTTATTTAAGGATTAAATTGGAACAAATTAAAAATAAAGGGGCCCAATTTCATAAATACACCAAAATTAGGACACGTGGCAGCCTCTGGTGCTTTCAAAAATTCAAAGGACTAAATTAAAAAGCATTTAAAATTACTAGGCAAAATTAAAATAAATTTAAAGTACCAAAAGGATTAAATTGAAACAATCAAAGATGCGGAAGGACTAAACACGCAAATATTCTTTTTCTAAAAAAACACGCGGATCCTGAGTGTGTCGGGTCAAACCAATTGGGTTAGGGTGAAACGATGCCGTTTTGGAGTGGTTTGACCACACCCAAAACGCTGCCGTTTTAAAAACCTATAAAATCCCCTTTTTAAACTAAAATTTCATTTTCATTTTTTTATTTCTCCAAAAAAATTTTAGAAAACTCTCAGCCTCTCCTTTTCTCTCATGAACCCAAGGTTTGGCCACCTCCAAACCCACATCCGGCCTTCTTTCCGACGAGATCTCACCACACGCGCGTCACCCCACGTCACGCGCAACCTCTGCGCCACCGTCCATCACCAGCCGATCGCAGCACGCGCCTTCCAATCACCAACCGCGGCTATTCTAAGGTATGAAAATCGCTCCCTCTTTTTCATTTCTTTTTGTTTTTCATTCGAAGTCAGATTTGGTTTCAAACTAGATCTGAAAATTTTCAAAATCTTTTCTTTTCATCCTTTTGTTCTTTTGTTTTTCTTTTAAAACCTAGATCTGGATATTTCAGATCTGGGAATTTCTAAAGCCCTTTTCTTTAAACCTTTGTTCTTTCTTCTGTTTTAAAAAAAAAAAAACTATTTATCTCATGTATTTTGGTCCTGTTAATCCCTTTTTAAAGAACTTTGAAACGTTTTCTTTGTTTTTCTTTGCAAGTTCAAGAACGGGCGCAACGGCGTCGGAGGGAAGGTTCGACCGGCGACTCTGGCGACGGCGCAGTCAGGGGAGTACCACTCTAACCTTTCGATTTTCATTTTTATTATTTTAAATTATTTATTATTATTAATTGTTAATAAATATTAATATTATTAAAACAGTTATTATTAATGTCATTAATGTTTTTAAAACAATAATAATAATTATGAAAACGTTTATTATTATTGATGCCGATTATAACTTTGAAAACCAAACAGACATATGTCTATTAAAAACAGTGTGAAATACTTAATACATACATTAATGCGTACTGGAACGGGTGACTTACATTTTCGAGTGATTAATGAGGATAAGTATGCATTGTATGTACCTGAATGCTTTGAATATTTCTAACTTTGACTTGTCTCTGCTGTTTAGTAAGGTTATCCAATGCTTCTGTTTTCTACTGACTGCCCTTTTGGTTTCTAGCTTCTAATGCTCTGTGATATCACTTTTTGTTAAGAACAATTTTGCATTGGTTTTTTGCACTTTAAAACAAGGGTTCGAATATATTTTCAAAGAAGGGTTTTTTCATTGATTTCCAGAACTGGGTTCCCCACTTACAATCGGTTTGAATCTGGTTTTTTATAACCAGAAATTACAATGATGTTAAATTGTTTTTACATCACTTAATGCCTTTCTTTTCTTCTTTTTGCAGGTCGGCGAGGGTGGCTATGGTGGGTTGTAGCAGTGGCGGTGGCAGTGCAAGTGGCCTGCCCATGCTGACGTGGCGAAACGAGATTGGCTGAAGGTGAGGTGGCTGGTGCAATTGGAAGCAGATTGGGTTGCTGTTTTGGGTTATTTAGCTTGGGTTGAATGTAGTAGGTTTGGGCTTAAGTCAATTGGGTTAGCTTTAGACATTGGACCCAATTTTTGATTTGCATTTGGACATTGGTTTGTAAATGGACATTTATTGGGTTTCAATTTATAATAATTTTAAATTTAAAATAAATTTAGACTTAAATTAAATTCAAATTTAAAGTTTAAATTTAAAAATTAAATTCAAATTTAAAGTTTAAATTTAAAATTTAAATTTAAAAAAAGTCTAAATTTAAATGAAATTTAATCTTAAAATAAATTTAAAGGGGCCCAGTCAAAATTGGGCTCCAACAGCTGCCTCTCTTTGCTCGTTGCTATGTAACAAGAACAGAGCAAAGACCACAAGAAGACCAATTTTGTCCAAGTTTCATTTCTTTGTTGCTCTTTCTTCAATTGGTCCACCCTTCGCTTTATTGACCGTTCGAATTTGCTGCATCTACCTCTGCATCTTCATTATGATTCCATCTTTCCCGAAGGTAATTTCCAAAAAGACAAAATTTGCTACTATAATTTCACTCCATTCTTTTGAAATTTCAAGGAGATTGGAGTTTGTCACCGTAGTCTTTGAGTCTGGTTTCATTGAATTAGTATACTTCTCAGGAAGATGAACGCCTCCACAATCTGCCCAAGGCTCGGGGTAGGAGATTGGTTGATGGTGATCTGCCCTAGGGGAAGAGATCAAATGGCTGCAATCTGACCCAGGCTCGGGGTAAGAGATTAGTTAATGATGATCTGCCCCAAGTTCGAGGTAAAAGATCAGAATCTTCATTTTTCCCTTCTTGCATCTAAGGGTGAAAAATGAAATGATTTAATTTGAATCCAAACTCCACTGCATCTTCATGAAGATAGGATTTGGTGTCGAAGCTTTATCTTGCTCTTACTACAATTCAGAGAGATAAAGACTTGCTATCCAACTTTACTACAACTTCAAGAGGATATGAATTGATGTTTGATGCTTCATCTTGCTCTTACTATAACTTCAGAGAGATAAAGACTTGCTATCCAACTTTAATACAACTTCAAGAGGATAGGAATTGATGTTTGATGCTTCATCTTGTTCTTACTACAACTTCAGAGAGATAAAGATTTGCTATCCAACTCTACTACAACTTCAAGAGGATAGGAATTGACGTTTGATGTTTCATTTTGCTCTTACTACAACTTCAGAGAGATAAAGACTTGTTATCCAACTTTACTACAACTTCAAGAGGATAGAGATTGATGTTTGATGCTTCTTCTTGCTCTTACTACAACTTCAGAGAGATAAAGACTTGCTATCCAACTTTACTACAACTTCAAGAGGATAGGAATTGATGTTTGATGCTTCATCTTGCTCTTACTATAACTTCAGAGAGATAAAGACTTGCTATCCAACTCTACTACAACTTCAAGAGGATAGGAATTGATGTTTGATGCTTCATCTTGCTCTTACTACAACTTCAGAGAGATAAAGACTTGCTATCCAGCTTTAATACAACTTCAAGAGGATAGGAATTGATGTTTGATGCTTCATCTTGCTCTTACTACAACTTCAAAGAGATAAAGACTTGCTATCCAACTTTACTACAACTTCAAGAGGATAGGAATTGATGTTTGATGCTTCATCTTGCTCTTACTACAACTTCAGAGAGATAAAGACTTGGTGTCCAGCTCTACTACAACTTCAAGAGGATAGGAATTGATGTTTGATGCTTCATCTTGCTCTTACTACAACTTTAGAGAGATAAAGACTTGATATTTTGATTTGATTCACCATAACTTTAAGGTAGAAGTTTCATCTTCGTGGATTCGACCTTTCATGCTTCTAAGGTATCGGGTTCGTCATCGCGACTTAAACCTTTCCCTTCGAATCTTCGTGGTACTGGATGCCATTGCGGTCTTAGTTCTCTTCATGCTTCTGAGGTACACAGTCCGCCGTTGCGACTTAGACCTTGCCCTTTTTTATCTTTGCAGTACTGGATGCCATTGCGGTCTTAGATCTTTCTCTTCATGCTTCTGAGGTACACGATCTGCCATTGTGACTTAAACCTTTCCCTTTTGTATCTTTGCGGTACTGGATCCACCATTGCGATCTTAGATCTTTCCCGTCGTGTTTTTATGGTATTGGATCCGTCGTTATGGTCTTAGATATTTCCCTTCGAAATTTTTTGAGGTACACGGTCCGCTGTTACGGTCTTAGATCTTTCCCGTCATGTTTCATGGTGTTGAGACCTGTAAAATATGCTCAAATGGGCCTCTAGGTAGGCCAGATTGTTTAGGATGCCATGCTCAGAATGAATTAAATGCTCCTAAAATGATGAATATAAATGATGAATGCGAAATGTCATCTTTGAGAAATGATTTTATTTTAGTCCTTAGGTCGACATTGTTCATCGTTTGTCTAAGTCCTATTACTGACGTATTATCATGTTTTTCTTTTGGTATGGTATATTTGACATGAAACCTAAAGAGGTGGTCATATTTTGAACTATTTGTTTTGAGACCTTTCTAACCCTCGGGTTATTTCCAACCAGTGGTCCTGTTTCAGGTTCCTGTAATATTTAGAAATTTTCCAGACAATATGCAGAAATCCTTCTATTTCTTATATCGTTGACCACTAACAGTTATTTCAAATGCAAAGATGCTACCATCAAGGCTATGGATGATATTGAATTGGATTGCAAACAAAGGTCGTATGAATGAAAAGATTGTTGGTTCAATAATCACAATTTTGGTGCAAAATTTTGCTTAAGCATGATCGCAAGCCGAATGAAATTTTATTGGAGGCAAAACACACATGAAAAAAGTGACCTATATTGGTCAAAGGATGTCGAATATAGAGTAAGCAAAGTGTATCGTTTAGAGGCAAATCTCGTATGGATGAAAAGATTAGTCCACTGGCTATTATACAAACATGCTTGATCAAGGTTACAAAATGGATGAAATTGAATTTGATTGAAGGTTAAAGCTTGCATGAATTATAAGGTCATTGGTTTATCGATCATTATTTTGATGCAAAAATACTTGGACATGATCGCAAGACGAATGAATTTCATGGAGGTAAAGCTCACAAAAGGATTAAAAATGACATGTATTGGTCGAAAGTTGCAAAACCTAAGGTGAACAAAAAATGGAGTTAGGTGCCCCTAGATATCAAAGTATGAGTTTCAATGAGCAAACTTGGCGAAGACTATTCTGAGCTCGTCATGTGTTCATGAAACTTAGAGTACTTTGTCAATGCCTCAAGGTGTAAAGTTTCTCCACCTTGCTACTTTTGAGGGAGAGGACCACTTTATGCCCCTTTTCCTTATTCAAATTTGAACTGCCTTTTCAGTTTTTCAACTCAAATCTCCTTGGGTTTCGAGATGCCCTTTACGAGTTATCACCTCGACCTCTTTTTTTTTTTTTCTTTTTTCCCTTTTTTTTCATTGAATTTGAGTTCACAAAGTTGGGCATGTCTTTGCCTTTCATTTTGATCAAAATCAAAGCTTCTTCAAGAAGACTTTCTTCATTTCATGGAGCCTTTCCAAATCTGACATCCCTTTTCCTTGGAAGTCTTTTGTAAGCAAGATCCTTTTCAAAACTAGAGCTCTCTCGTGGAGTGCTATAGAATGGATCCTTCTTTGTCGTAAACCCTTGTCATCTAATCATGACTTTTAGGATTTTTAGTTGATTGCATCTAGATTAGATCCATTTTGCTTCATTAGCTCTAACAAAATCTGGAGGGAAAGAAACTTGCCTTCAATTGGTAGGACAACCTTCATTCTAGTGAGAAAAATGTTGCTTCAGTGGATGTTCTGATAGAGGCCTGATAAGTCTCGAAGAAAAATGGTGATTTCTCATGTCGAGTCTTTGTAGGTCTCTGCTATGAATCCAATCAATCCTTTGTTGTCTTTATCGGTTCCCCGCCAATGCCCCATTTCTTACGATGTGGTACTGAGTCGTGAATTTGTTCTTGAATTGACTGCAGACTTTACTATCGTGCTGTTTCTCAAATTCAAGATTTTGTTGGATATGATCCTTTCTTGGCATTTCATACCGGCGCATAATCTCTCATTTTCAATAATCTACTTAACCGCCGATTGGCATAGGAAGTAGTAATCAAATGACCATGAGGGCGAATTGATGTGCATTAGAAACTCGTTCGCAAAATTGTCTCGCTGGTGTTCATACTTCACATAAAAAGAGGCCACGACGTGGAGAATAAATTTTCAAGATGCCTTTTGCAGGTTTTCATCTTGACCTCCTTTTTTTTATATAACATGTCGAGCCTCAATTCTTCAAGTTTCTGTTGAATTGGATTGCATTCCTCCTTTATGAGAGTCCACATGTCATGACATTGATTGCTTAAGCTTGGCATGCTTTAGATAGGATCATACAAAAGACTTTTGGATTCTCGAGGCAGCTTGTCTTGTTTTTACAAAGACTCATGTCTCGATTCTCACTTAAAATCACGACTCTTCAAGATGAAGTTTGTTTCGTGTCTTGCTCAAACATCCATAGCAGATCGGGAGACAAGTTACATTCTTGATCATTTTCAAAGCCTCAGAGTTTTTTTTATACATGTCTTACTCAAAAGGTTTTAAGTCAACAGCAGTGTTACTCATATCCTTGATATCAAGGGCCCCAGCATAAAGACAAAGAAGGGATCCGAAGAATAATTGAACTAAAGAATGATTAATTGTGATATGAGGAGAATGGTAAAGTATTTGCCAAATGGGATAAAAACAATGCATCCTTTTTATTGAGATAAAAGATGGTGGTCATTTGCTCTCCATAAAGGGATCCCTATTACTCTCGAGCTTAGAGTGATAAGTGTATTCTGAATATTTTCCTGGAAAAGTCCTAAAAACTACAAGAAGCTCCTCCACAGTCTAGTTGTCCAAATCATTTCCAAGGGTGCGGGCGAACTCTCAATAGGTTCCTACTTTCCATATGACCTTTTCCTCAAATTTTATCTTCCCTATCTTGATTTATCATGTTTCCTCTCGGATTTCATTTTTAGGGTAAATGACTCTCTCTCACACAAGTATTTCAATCATGTGGAATCTTATTTAATGCACGAAATGCAAATGCACATGAAATGATAAAATGCATGCAACAAGGCGTTGATTCTTGGTTCCATTCCATTAGACAACTTTACTAAAAAGCAAATTCTTTTACATTAGGCAGAAGCATGTATGGTTGTGCTTTAACGCTCAAAGTCCTAATCTTTGCTCTGGTTTGCCCCTGATTCTCAGTTCAAAACATCAAGCATTTAGCCATTTCTCGCATTTGAGTCAAGTTTTTGCTTGCAGCATGGA